>CM064326.1:17633414-22633414 GCA_032595735.1 Pelochelys cantorii
ACGTAGCTTCCATTAGACAGTCTGTGCTTTGTGCAGTCATAATACAGGTCTTCTTTCCCTTATAAGTCCTATAACAAACAATGTGTTTCATAAAGCTGTGACTGGAGCTGACGTGTCTAAGAGGGAACATGACCTATCTACAACAAATCGCTGACATCTGTACCACAGACAATAGACAAAACAAAGAGGACATTACAATAAACAAGAGAAAGACAAGACATTACCAGGCAGACAAGATACCATTGGAAGCAAGAGGTCATGGAAATTTTCAGAAGGGGATTTCTTAATCGTCTTATGAGACTAGTTAAATATGTCAGTATGAGAACAATATAGGAATCAAAAGATATTAAGAAAAGCTCTTATAATTTCTCTTCTCCTGCTGATGTTGTGTCTACTGTATCATCCAAAAACTAATGAAAAACAGAGCTGCTTGTAAATAATGTTTTCTCCGTCAGAGATGAATGTGTAACTCTGTGCCCACTGAGGCAACTCCATCCCTGGCATAGCTCCATTAACTTGAGAAGAGTTACGCCAGAGAGGAATATGACTCCTGGGTCCAAAATTAGGAGAGACCTGTTATCTCCTGCTATCCTTTCACTCCATATGCACCAGGAAGCTCCCTCTATCATCTGTCATGCCTGTGGAGCTGAAATGCAAAGTAAATCAGAGCGATGCTAGAACTCAGCCACTAGTTTACAAGGAGTCCTGAGAACCATTTTGCTTTGCAGGGGTTCCTTCTCTGGGCTCCATTTGGAGAGAAAACGAACATTTTTAAATAGGTGTAGGCATCAGAATCCACATTTAGGCACTTCTGTGCTTGGCCTGGTTTTCAGAGGTACTGAGCTCCCATCTATGACAAGGCAATGAAATGGCTCACGTGTATGTGTTCCACTTGACTAGGTCAGCTACATGACATAGGCCCTATTTTGGTGTCAGTTAATGGAGAGTCTCATTTAGCTGGAGTAGTCGTAAGTGAGTCGTAGTGCCTGTGTTTTCACAGCAGAATTTAGTTTGTCTTCACTGTAACTGGGGAGGTAAAGTGGCATGGCATGCAGACCAGTGACAATTATGACAGTAGTGGCTATGGATTTGTTATTATATGAGCTATTTAGCCCCTCTGCAAATGGGAAAGGTCACTTCGGAACTCCTGCTGGGTTATTAGGAGCTGAAGACCATGTTGTAATTGACCATAGATTTGTAGTACGGTCACGAATTTGATCTGTGGTTTCCATGTCCCAGTTATTTGAGTATGAATGTGTGTTAGAAGATCACAAATGGGTGACCTGAGGCCCAGATCTTGCATTCAAGTATGTTTGTGATCTGCTTCCAGGAGTAAATTTGTGCACATGCTTAAGTATTTGCAGGGTCAGGTGGCTGAACGCCACAGCTAAGTGCATAGCCAGCAAGCTACAGCTGCCTATTAATTGTAGACCCAGTGTGAGTCTTGCAGTCAGTATGGAGGTGAGAATACAAAGTGTCTGCATGCCCAGTGTGAAATCAGAAGCTAGCTCTAAATATGCTTCTCTGCATCTCCTCCTGGGTCCTGCCCAGGAAAGACTCCAGGGGATAAACAAGAGCCAAAAGCAGCACAGTGCAAAGAAAGCATTACGTCTAATCAAGGAAACAGCTTGGTTAGTTGCTGGGTCTCTTATATGTTCTTTTGGCTATACGGCAGGAAAATGGAGACACTATGGGATCATATTTTCTTGTTCAAGCAAACTGTTGAGGAGACAGGGTTGCTTGGGATGAGACATCAGAGAAGAGAATTTGAAAGACAGTTTGTTTGCTTTAAAAAGCCATTCAAATTAGCTTTGTGAAATTAGCCTTGCACAGATTGCTGTGAACACGGCTGCAACTGAATAAATTGAGTTACACTTGGGAACACTCTCTAATGCAAACCAGCTTCCTTCCCATGGGCCCGGCTCTGCTCTCATTCACACTGGCGCCACTGCCCTTAGAGGGATGCCTCTCCATTTATACTGGCTTAACTAAGAGCAGAGACCTGATTCCCTCCTATGAGAGCCAGGAGGAGGGTGGGGAGCAGGGGACTCTGTGGGGATCCTCTCCCGCCCCACCTCGTCCCAGCAGGGCTGGAAGGCTTTTGCTCCTCCTGCAGAAATGGCTGCAGGGCTGGAACACAAATTTGGTAGCTACCCAGGGGTCCACACAGATCTGAAGGAGGCCAGGATCCTCTGTGAAGTCCCTCCCCACACACAGGGCCTCTGTGCCTCAACATTAAGGTTTGGTAGGAAAACAAAGGAGTACATGCATGCATGTGTGTACGTTCTTGTTTGCTCATCTGCACAGGCATTTTCTTGCCTCTGTATGCATGCGTGTGTATGCATGTACACTTATTTGTGTGTGTTTGGGGACATGGGTGTGGTTTGTCGAAGGAGGAGAGGGGTCATATTCTAAGGGCTTATCTAGACTACACTAAAGTGTCGAAAGAGGATATGCAAAGTCCGCAGGAATTTGCATATCTTCTTCCGATCTCACTTTTGAAATTGGAGCTTTCGAAAGTGAAAGTAGTTTAGATGCGGCTTTTTTGGTGACCCCTCCCCCCTTTGTCAAAAAGCCGTGTAAACCTCATTTTTTTAGGGAAGAGTGGCTTTTCGACAAAGGTGGGGGGTTCGCTGAAAAAGCCGCGTCTGAACTACTTTCACTTTCGAAAGCTCTGCTTTCGAAAGTGAGATCAGAAGAAGATATGCAAATTCCCACGGACTTTGCGTATCCTCTTTCGACACTTTAGTGTAGTCTAGATAAGCCCTAAAAGGCCCGGAGCTCCCGGCTAATGCGATGGCGGCCAGAGGCCTTGGCCCCTTTGAATTCCTGCCAGAGTGCTGTTCTGTGCAGCTCTGAGGGCTGGAGAGTGGAGTGACATGCCACCATCTGGGCAGCACCAAGGGCTGCCTGCCCATAGCCCGGCCCCCTCTGCCTGAGGCCCCGCTCCTTCCATGGGCGCAGCGCCAGTCCCACACACACATTTTGCCCTGGAGCCCATAGTGGTTGTCAGCCCCACTGCCAGAGTAGAATTTTCCAAGCCTGCCAGGGGGCTTGCATGCCCGTTTCCATTCACGTCTAACAGCCACTGAAGGCGGAATTTTCAAATCACCAGTGGGAGTTAGGCACCTAAATTCCTTTGAGGATCGGGGCCCTCATTACCAACGAGCTAAATCCTATTGAAAATCAATGGGGTTTATGCTCCTGAGTTGTTTGTTTTCTCTTGCCTCTTTTGAAAATCCCATTTGAGCACTGAAATCCCTTTTGCATCTTTGCAAACAGTAAAAATAACTGTTGTAGTGGCCGGGGGTTCCTGGCACTGATGCAAAGAGCCTTTTCTGCTTTCGTCTGATCTGCTTTGGGAGCCAATTAAGCTAAACAAGAACAAGACACTCCCATTATGGAATAAGGGCATCTACACAGGGACCTATTCCAGAATAGCTTGTGCGATTTACCTCACGCGCCACCATAATCTGAATTAACTCTAAGGGTGTGTCTAAACTACATGGCTCCGTCGATGGAGCCATGTAGATTAGTCAGGATGGCAAAGGGAAATGAAGCCACGATTTAAATAATCGCAGCTTCATTTAAATCAAAATGGCCGCCGTGCTGTGCCGATCAGCTGATTGTCAGCTCAGCACGGCAGTCTAGACGGGTCATACAGGATCTGCCAACGAAGAGTTCTGGGGTCGGCAGATCCCCCTCTAGACTGCTGCGCTGAGACGACAATCAGCTGATCAGCACAGCGCGGTGGCCATTTTGATTTAAATGAAGCCGCGATTATTTAAATCGCGGCTTCATTTCCCTTTGCCGAGTAAACTAATCTACGTGGCTCCATCGATGGAGCCATGTAGTTTAGACGTACCCTAAGTGTGGACAAGCCTAAGCCTTTCCCATATATTTTAATAAACTAACCTCCCCATCCAGCTTCTTGTTCGCCACTGCTTGGTTGTCAGAATCTTTTATACCACCAGCGCAGGCTTTGGGGAACTTATTATCAACCACCATTTGCTGACCAGCAGGGACAGGGTACTACATCTCAAATACCAGACTCATTGATTCAGAACAAAGAATGTGCTGTAAACTCAGTTGGTGGCTGTCCAGATGAATATTTGGAGCCAAGTTCGGAAGCACAGAAGAAATCTATACTCACTCCTCCCTGTCTGCTGATGGTAGGACGAGATGCAATGGCATGGGCAGCAGACATTGTTGGCTGGGGCAGGCTGTCTGCCTTGGCCCTTGGTCTCACCCGCACTCTGCTTCCTTCTGCAGTTCTCAGTGTTCTGCCCTGCTCTGGCTGTCTGGGGCTGGAGGGTCTGATCTCACAGGGATGCGGATGGTATGGGGTGTTCACCTGACACTCAGACCATGCCACCCCGCTGCCTGGCACATAGGGGCAGGGGAGTAGCTGCTGTGCTGTCTGGTGCTGAGGGAGCTGAGAACATGCCACCCGGCGCAGGGGCTGGGGACCACATTGGAGCTGCTCTAGATACTCCTGTGGGGGGGAGAGGGGAGAAGTGGAGGGGCAGGGGGCTAGCCTCCCCCAGGGACTTTGTTACCGGCTGGCCATGAGTAATGGGCTTAATCTGCAACAAAGGAGATTTAAAGGTCCTACAATTGAAAGGTAACTGTTTTTGCTATTATATATATTTTAGATTCTCTTATTTCCACTCCAACTCATCTCATGAAGTGGGTTTTACCCACAAAAGCTCATGATCCTATATATTTTGGTAAGTCTCTAAAGTGCCACAGGACTACTCATTGTTTTTAAAGGAGATTTAGGTGAGATATTAAGAAAAACTTTCTAACAATAAGGGCAGTTAAGCTCTGGAATTGGTTTCCAAGAGAGATTGTGAAATTACTGGAGATTTTTAAGTACAGGTTGGGCAAACAGCTGTTAGGGAGAGTCTCAATATAGCTGTTCCTGCCTGAGCACGGGGAGTTGGACTAGATGACCTCTCAAAATCCCGCCCAGCCCAGCATTTCTATTATTCTGTGACTCTGAGGCTATGTCTAGGTTGCAGGCTTCTTTTGGAAGAAGCTTTTCCGGAAGAGATCTTCCGAAAAAACTTCTTCCGAAAGAGAGTGTCCACGCTGCAAAAGTGCATCGAAAAAGCGATCTGTTTTTTTCAAAAGAGAGCATCCAGACTGAATGGATGCTCTCTCGCATGTAAGCTGTGATTGCTATGGATGGAATGGCCACCAGGGCACCTGTGCTTTTTCCTCTTTCCTCTTCTTCTGAAAGAACTCCCTCTTCCCCGTCCACACATGCCTTTTTGCGAAAGAGCTCTTTCGGAAAAAGGCTTTTTCCTCATAGAATGAGGATTACCAATGCTGGAAAAACCCCTCTGTTCGTTCGATTTTCTTGTGGAAAAACACAATTGCAGTGTAGATGTTTCTCAAGTTTTGTCGGAAAAACGGCTGTTTTTCCGACAAAACTCTATAGTATAGACATACCCTAAATGTCATTGATGAAATAATACTTGACCTTTCATCTGCAGATCTCAAGACACTATACCAAGGAAAATTAAGATGGGAAAATGGAGATACATAGAGGTTAACTAACACGCAACCGTCAAACAACTGAGAATAGGATAGAGGTCTTCTGACTCTCAATCCATACTACCATAAGCACTGGATCATGTTGCCTCCCTAAAACTAAATACAGAACAGATTTATCTTCCTGATGCTATTTCCTTCTACAGCACTCAGAATATATTTGCTGCAGGTTATTCGAAAGGATGTACAAAAATGTGGAATCCATTCTGTGAAGAGTCTGTTCTGCTGGGATTGTATCAGTATGGCATGACGTGCTGTAACTAACAATAGGACCACACCTATTAGAGTTGCATCATATTTAACAGTATGCATGAAATCAAGGACATTGAACATAATGAAGATGAGGTCATCTTTCATCAAGCGGGAGATGCAGAAACAAAGTCTGAGCCATCTGAATCCAGTTTGGTCTTTCTTCTCCAGCAGAGACTTGTTCTCCTGCTCCAAACAAGATGACTAGCCTGAACTGTTGGTGAAAGAGCAGATGTGGGAAGAAACATTTTTGCATTAGTCTTGCTATTCAACCAATAAACCAGCATATTAGTATACATAGCAGTAAATTTTAGTCTCATGATGTTTTTATTAAAAGCTTCAGTGAATGCATTTTCTAACACTCTGATCTAAAATGCCAGCTGCTTCTTTCTGCCTTGAAACTCTTCTGTTTGATTTTTTCCATCAACTCTATTATAGAACTATTTGTCATGTCTATTATAGTAGTGCCTAAGCACCCCAGTCATGGATCAGGGCTGCATTATGCTCAGTGCTGTACAAACAAAGACCACAGAGACACTCCCTGCTAACAATCTCACTGCTTTGAAATGATCTTTCTTTTTAATGTCTTAATTCTGAAAAGTTCAGTGGTATTGTGAACTAAATAACTTTAAAAAAATAAAGACTGGTGGAATGACTTTCCAGTTCTCTTGTTCTGGTTTGCAGACTCTGAAGGCCTTATCTAATGCCCATTGATCTGAATCGGAATCTTTCCATTGACTGCCACAAGCTTTGGATTAAACCCCAGGACTTACATTTTCAGCCTAGCCTCTCCTTTGGCAAGTGCTCCCTTTTCATGTACAAATGCTGTTTGTGTGTGTGTAAATCCAGCTGGTAGCCACGCATAAAACATTACCTTTGAACTCCTGGCCCCCAAGTCTATGCAGCAAACTCACTGGGATTAAGCCAGTGTTCTAATAATGTGCATACATTTAACACCCTAAATTGGGGTGACCTAATTTACTGACCCTCTATGCTCCATATGGTAGCCTTCAAGTTTGAGAGCCATAAGACACAACCTTTACACAAGCATTTACAAAAATTAACATCCTACTTATGGTATCACGCAGAGGCACCAATTTTCTAATTTCCCAGGGGTGCTTGACCCCACCTCTGTCCCAAGCCCCGCTCCTGCAACACCCTTTCCCCAAAGGCCCATCCTCACCCTGCCTCTTCTCACCCCTGCTGTGCCTCTTCCTGACTTGTTCCACCCTCTCCCCAGAGCACATTCTGCTGTACTCCACCTTTTTTTGCCCTCACTTCTCCCTTTCCCCTGGCTCCTCTTCCCGCTGGAGGGGGAAAGAGAAGCAGCTGATTGGTGGGCCGCCAGTAGCTGCTAACTACCCACTATTTTTTTCCAAAAAACCCCAACAAATGGTCTGGTAGCACTTTACAGACTAACAAAACATGTAGATGGTATCATGAGCTTTCGTGGACACAGCCCACTTCTTCAGATGACCGGAGAGTGTATAGGGGATATGAAAACTTGAAATAAATAGGAGAGGGAAAGGAGAGGGGGAGAGAAAGAAAGAAAGAAAAGGAAAAAGGAAGGGGGGTGTGAGACAGGGCATCATTAAGTATCTGAAGAATGGGAACTTAAACGTAAGCAGATCAAAGTAAATAGAGAGATGCTGAGAGTCAGTGCCTATGATATCAGAGGTAATTATGGCCATAGCTACAGGCCTTACAGGTCTCCATCCTGGTCTTAAGTCTTTGGATATCCGGTTGATATGTCAAGGTGATATGGAGGAACTCAATCAGATGCTCAGTGTTTTGACTTCACAGACTTCATCATGGAGCGCAGCAATTCACAGCGTGTTGTGCTGAAAATTGAAATGAGCTACATGATACTCTTCTGCAGTTGAGGACATTTTGTTCCTGGCACCTGATTTCAAGAACTGGATTGTAGACTGTGATCTACAGCCATCTCTACAGCCTGGTGCTCCTGGTGTTCCAACAGTTCCATTTCTACAATAGATGTTTCTGTCACCGTGGGTTTGGGAATCGGATAGCTGTTGTCAATCGCATCAAGTATGAATGGGCTTACAAGAAAAGCGAAGTAGAGTCTAAACTTCTGCAGGACTTCAAGCCTGTCCTGAAAGTCATCAAGCAGTCCTTGTAATTTACCTCTGTATTTGTTGAGTTTGTGGACTTGTTCTTTGATTTCAGGGACTGTGTTTACCCTACTCTTGAGTAGGGATGTAATAGTGTAGTCAATTAACCGATTAACTGATACGCAAAAGCTTATTGGTTAATAAGATACAAAAAGATCTCAGCAAACTGAGTGATTGGGCAGCAAAATGGCAAATGAAATTTAATGTGGGTAAGTGTAAGGTAATGCATGTTGGAAAAAATAACCCAAATTACACGTACTACATGATGGGGTCAAATTTAGCTACGACAGATCAGGAAAGGGATCTTGGAGTTATAGTGGATAGTTCTATGAAGACATCCACGCAGTGTGCAGCGGCAGTTAGTAAGGCAAATAGGATGTTAGGAATTATTAAAAAACGGATAGATAATAAGACAAAAGATATCATACTTCCCCTATATAAAACTATGGTACGCCCACATCTCGAGTACTGCGTGCAGATGTGGTCTCCTCACCTCAAAAAAGATATATTGGCATTAGAAAAGGTTCAGAAAAGGGCGACTAAGATGATTAGGGGCTTGGAAAGGGTCCCATATGGGGAGAGGCTAGAGAGACTGGGACTTTTCAGTTTGGAAAAAAGGCGATTGAGGGGCGATATGATAGAGGTATATAAAATCATGAATGGTGTGGAGAAAGTGATTATAGAAAAATTATTTACCTTTTCCCATAATACAAGAACTAGGGGACACCAAATGAAATTGATGGGTAGTAGGTTCAAAACTAATAAAAGGAAATTTTTCTTCACACAGCGCACAGTCAACCTGTGGAACTCCTTGCCCGAGGAGGCTGTGAAGGCCAGGACTCTATTAGGGTTTAAAAAAGAGCTTGATAAATTTTTGCAGGTTAGGTCCATAAATGGCTATTAGCCAGGGATAAAGTATGGTGCCCTAGCCTTCATAACAAGGGCAGGAGATGGATGGCAGGAGATAAATCACTTGATCATTGTCTTCTGTTCTCCTTCTCTGGGGCACCTGGCATTGGCCACCGTCGGCAGATGGGATGCTGGGCTCGATGGACCTTTGGTCTGACCCAGTATGGCCATTCTTATGTTCTTATGTTCTTAATGCTATAAACTACATGCATTCCCCCCCCCGCCATTGTCAGTAAACTTTTTAGCAGGCTGACCAGCAGCCTGGCTCAGTTCCGGCTTGTGCTGAGTCCAAGACCTACCCCGCTGTGGCTCTGCATTTAAAGTGCATTAAGAGCTGGGCGGGCAGGCAACCCAGCTCAGTCCTGACTTGTGTCGGGTCTGGGACCTACCCCCGCTGCAGCTCTGCATTTAAACTGTATTAGGACAGGCAGCTCGGCTCAGTTCCAGCTTGTGCCGGGTCCAGGAGCTCAGACCCCCCCGGGACAGAGGGTGCTGCCACCCCGTGCTGCTGTTTCTGTGTCAGAGGCAGCAACAAGGGGCAACAGACAGCCAGTCCATGAGGGGAGCTGTTTTTTAAAATTGCTTTCCTTGGAGACCAGCTCCTGCCTGGCACTCTACTCTGCTGCCTCTGATACAGAGGCAGCAGCACAGAGTGGCAGGGGGCTCCTCTGGAGTGGGGCTGGAGTGCACTGGCTGCGGCCTCACCCCCAGGGACAATAGAATAGTCGAGTAACTGATAAGAATTCATGAGGTTAATGGACTATTCAATTAACTGATACTAAACATCCCTACTCTTGAGATGAAGAAAGCGATTGAAGTCTCTTGACATGTCTCGTTGCAGAAGCTTTAACTTGTTCTGGAAGCTGAAGACTGAGTAAGATCAGAAATAATCTTATCCTTCCATTGGAGTTTCAAGCTGAGAATTTGTAGGTGCTGCATAATATTTGAGAAAAGCACCAGACCCTGCATTCAATGCTTGTCTTCCAGTGGTGGATAGGCCTTTTCCTTTTTTTCAAGGAAAGCATTGATAGGGTCCAATGGTTCCACAAACCTATTTAAGACACTGCGAGTTGGTAACTATCTCACAATACAGTAGAAAGAGACGTTATGTTGGTCTTCAAAATTCAGCTCTTTGATGATATTTTTGACCTGTCAATGAGTCTGAAACTGACTGGTTTTGTAACATTTTCATACTTGGGAAGTATCTGCCTGAGAGATGTACTTGATGGATGATACAATGAACACACAGCAACTCCAGAAATTTGAGATTGATTTGCAAGAGTCCAGTAAGATCCAAAAAGTCCAACATTTGAGCTACTCTATCTGTTGCAATATGGACAAGTTTATCCAGTGGCATATTGGCATTTATCAATGCTTTGTCTAGCGCATTCTTTACATCGACAACATGGCTGTTTCTTTTAGCCCTTCTTTCACAATTATATCTGCAGAAACATAGCAAACAATATTGCTAGTTATAGCTTATCTGGTATATCTGTGGATTCATTGAGTGATAGACTGAATGCTAGAGAATTCTTTAGAACATTTTACATCTTGCAATGTCAGCACTGGCCTGGGAGATAGGCCTCCCCATAGTGAGGTAGAAAATTGGAATTTGCTTTATTAGTCATTGACATTTTGTGTTACTTGGTTATGAACAGTAAACACAGCCTGTATTCTGCAGAATGCAGGCAGGTGGTGAGCACTAGAGGTTCACATAGCATAATGTCTGCATACAGAATGATTTAATGTCCTGATCTCATGTGCACGTGTGAACTTGTATTTCTATTGTTCCCACACTCAGAATATCAGGTTCACTCAAGAGTGAAAACTAGTTTTGAAATTCTTTCAACAACTTGTGTAGTTTTTTTTTTTAATTGTGGTGCTATTAATTCTAGCTTCATAGGGTGTTGGGCTGTGATTTCTCGGCAAGCCCCACTTTAACTGTAAAAGAGCTGCATGTCCCGTGCAATCCATGATTTGGTCTCTACAACCCTAAATCGCACCACCCTAAATCACACTGCTGGATCTACTGAGGTCAGAGCAGCAGAAAGATGCTGTTCAAGCTTGTCTTTTGCACTATTCACTCTGTTCTGACTGTAGAAAGGACAGTTTGATAGTTCTTATTCCTAACTCAAGGGGGCCCTTTCAAATTCAGATACTTCTTGTTAAAAGTTTGTTTGCGGTGTTGTCGCCCTGCTTGTCCAGGACATTAGAGAGACCAAGTAGGTGAGATAATACTTTTTATTTGACTGGCTTCTGTTGAGAACTGCCGCCTCCCCCCAACACATTCAGAGGCCAGGCTCCAGGCCTAACCTGAATGTCTACACTACCGCTTTTAGCTTTGCAACACAAACCTAAACCAGCTGATCCAGGCTCTGGGACTCAATGCCATGGGTCTATTTTTCCAGTGTATGGATACCCTAAGGCTATGTCTACACTACAGGATTTTTGTGCAAAACCCTGCAGTGTGTCCACACCTCAAGCGCATTTTTGTGCAAGAAAATTTACAGTAGAATGGCAGAACAGAGGGCTTTTTGCGATATAGGTATACCTCTTTCTACGAGGAATAACTCCTTTTTGCGTAAGAGTTCTTACACAAAAAGGTGTGCATGGACGTTCAACAGGGGTTTCTTGCGGAAAAAGAGCCTGTCACAAAAAGCACAGGTGCTCTGATGGCCATTCTGTGAATGGCAATCAGAACTTTCTTGTGCAAGAGTGTCCATGCAGTGTGGATGGTCTCTTGTGCAAAAGCGCATCACTTTTGTGATATGCTTTTGTAATGTGGATGTGCTTTTGTGCAAGAAGTTTTTGCAGAAGATCTCTTCCGCAAAAAGCTTCTTGTGCATAAAGCCTGCAGTGTAGACATAGACTAGAAATTTACAATAGTGGAGACAGACAAAAGACGGGAAATCTTCCAGCACATTCATTGCAGTGGCTTTTGACTAGCCATTAGAGTTGGGCAAGAATCAGATTTTCTGCTTTTCAGGAAATTCTATGGTTAAAAAATAAAATTAAATTACATTAAAATGAAAGAAAGAAAGAATTCAAATAGAACAAAGTTCAATAAAACAGTTGTTTCAGGTCAGCTGAAATATTTGGTTCTGATAAAATTGAAACATTCCAATTTTGGTCTTTTACAAGTTTATTTAATAAACAATTAATTTTCTTTCAGAAATTTGTTTTAACTTTTCACTGTGAAACATTTCATTTTGAAAATGTGGAAAGGGGGTATTCTGACATTTTCAAAATGCTGTTTGGGTTTTTTTCCATTTTTTTGTCATGGTTGAAATGGATGTGTTTTTCTAAACACTTTGATTTTGATGAAAATGACCTCTTTGCAGGGAAAAAAAAAACCTTAAAAAAAAAAAAAAAAAAAAAAAGCCTGACTAGCTCTGCTTGCAATGGTGTGACCAAATTCTAGTTTACTTACACCTTGCCTAATGGAAATCCCTTTACAATTGCAACTGAACTGATTTCCCACCCTTCCGCCCCTCCCACCAATGTCCTGTCCTAACAGATCCTGATTAACGTTAATGAAGTCAGTGGGAGTAAGTGTCTCAGAATTTGGCCCATTCCATCAGAACTATTGTATGTTTCTCGCCTGCATACGAGACAAGCAAAGTGTTTTAACAATGGCAGCTCTTTTTCCACGGCTCAGCATCTGGTATGTGATCTGTTATCATACCTCCAGGTCATTATGCCTGTAATGCTTATTGGAAAAATCAATCTTTAACTTTAAGACTTTGCACAGGAAATATTAAAGTAAATTAGGACCTATATTTCCATTTTCAAATTTCCTTTTGACCTCAGAATGCTTAGTTCTTTTATAAAAAAAAAATACATTGTCTCATTTTCATATCTCACAAAAAAAAGCTCTCTGGAAATATGATTCTTCTATCCATCTCCTTTATTATCTCAAATATGTATAGGTAGTAAAGTGGTTGTTGACATGCCTTTCAATATTGCTACTAAAACTCCATGAAGCTTACATAGAATTTTTATAAAAATACCAACTCATTTTAAAAATATGCAATGTATAATGGGGAAAGGCCAACTAATGCCTTTCTGGCCACCTACATTTCAGAAGGTATTGGCTGGTATTAAAATAATATATACATATGTATTTTAAGAAACCACACATTTTCTGGGCCAGGATTCAAAGGCATATAAAATAGTTTAGTCAGTTATGACTGGATGAAGAAATAGAGCGAAAACAGAATATTCTTGGAACATTGAATTTCCTTCCAAACCTAATATGAGTGGGGGCCATTAATTTTATTTTTTATTTTCATGAGGGAAATTTAGTGCTTATGAAATGAAGGACTCATGGCCCGCTCACATCCATATGTAATTCAGGCAGCAGTCTTCTGTGGCAGCCACCAATGCCCTTCAGTGCTGAGTAGAAATACTCCCTTTTATTCAAGTCCTCTGTCATTCTTCAGCACAGACTGACATTCAGTGACAAAAAAATGTGAGGATAGTATTCCCCTTTAGGATTAGGATGAAAGCCACACAAACATTTCCTGCTGTCACCTACAAGAGTCAGCCCCCCACCCTCCAAAAAACCTCATTCCTCACAGCTGTAGCTATCCCTCAAATGCCACATATTCATTAATGTCAATGGGAAATTCTCTCTTCTGATAAGTCTCTCCCTGTCCAATCTTTACTTTGCTCCTAGTTAGACTCATAGTCGATGGTCATATTCTGCCCTGTCACACCCAGAAAACCCCTTTCATGTGAGTTGGCTTGTCGAAGCTGAGGAGTTGTTGCCAGGATGTTTTCTATGAGTCGAATCCCACACCTCTAAATTGAATGCAGGTTTTATTACTAATTGTATGGTACAACCACATTCAAGACGTAAGTAATTTTACTTTTCCCAGACTCAGTTTACACTTCTGTAAAATGGGAATGATAATTTGACAGCTCCACTGAGGTAAGTTTAACTAAAGTTTGCAAAGCATGCTGAAACCTTGGATGAAAAGTGCTATTTAAGTGAAAGATAATAATAATAATTAATAATTTATTACTGTTATTATTAATAATAATAATAATCCCTCTTTTAATGTCATTAGAAGTGACATGCCCTTAACAATAATTCCATGGAATGGGGTCCTCAAGGTCACCTGAGTCATTACTGTGTTTAAAACACATTGTGGTGCCTGTCTCTACCATTGCTAAAGAGGCAAGCACATGATGTTAAAATTCAGAGTTACAAAATACTAAGATTTCTTTTAAAGAGAGATTTTTTTTCTTGTATTTTGGGACCATGGTCAGAAGCAATAGTCCTACCTCTCTTTCATAACAGAACACTCAAGATGTCATAATAAATGCCCAAAAATAAAACCATATACTACAATGAAACATGGCAACCAGTGCAGAAATCTACCAATGGGGAAGGGCTCTGTGTTGTAGGTCAGACCTGCTGATATGACTTCCTACTCACATGGTCTAATCTTTAACCATGAAATCTATGGGGATTTGTCAGCCCTAGACAGTGGAGTTCTCTGTCTGCCTACAGAAGATACGCTGACAGCATGAGCAGTAGTAACTTAAGCTTCCCCTTTACTCTCTGCCAAGACTTCTCTGCCTCTGTTGCTTAACTCTGAGCTGTAAGGCCATGGTGGTTCATTGTGTATGCACCTGTTCGATCCAAGGCCTCTTTGCAGGAACAACCAACCAGGCTGCCAGTTTGTGAATGACGGGGCCTTTTTCACTGGGAATCAGCCTGAAGTCCCGCAGTTCATTTTACAGCCACCTTCAGATGTTCAGTTTTTTTGTCACTGGACTTGAGCTGTTGATCGAAGGTGATTGGCTTGTTTGCTTATTACCAGTTCTCTGAGCTCTTCTATGCTAGTCACTTTTTTGACTTAAATGTTTCTTGCTCAAACGGATGGTTGTAAGTAAAAAGTTCACAGCTCAATGAGTCGATGATACAAATTCTGTCCCTCACCAAAGAAGCTGTCAGTTTCTCACAACAGAAAGACGGTTTGTTGAGCTGCAGAGAAGAAAGTCCTGTATGATGGAGTTGCTAAGCAGGGGCCTATAATTCCCAGCAGCCCCTTCCCTCCTGCTCTTCTCTTTCCCCAGCTGGAGAAAAGAACAGGGCCTTGTGGTGGGGCTCAAGCGCCTTTGGAGCATCTTCTTGCAGTAATGCAGGATTATGCTGCTATCTTCAGCTCCTGCACTTTCTGCAGGACACCTGCCTCTGGTTCCAGGTCTTCTGTAACTCAGAGCTCCGGCCTGGTCACCTTAAGTTCTAACCCCTTCCAGGGTATTGTAAACAAGTCTAAATGAAACTGAATAACTACTGAAGTCATCTCTTTCCACAAACAAACCCTATCTTAGGGCTCCCTTCCTCAAGAACCTACTCTGCTCTCTGTAGGTTTCTAAGAACATAAGAACGGCCATTCTGGGTCAAATCAATGGCCCATCTAGCCCAGTATCTTGTCTTCCGACAGTGGCGAATGCCTGGTGCCCCAGAGGGAATGAACAGAACAGAACAGGTAATCATCAAGCCTCCAACACAGTCTCTCCTCAGATATTGTCTCCTGTCCAGGGTCCACCACTTGGACCAATCCCGTCCCTGTGGCCTTCCTCAGTTCACCAACTTCATCCCCTTTGCCTCTCTCCTGGGTCTTTTCTCCTTGCCTGAGTGCCTCCTGTCTACATGTAAGGCCTGGCTCCACTTCTTCTGTTCACGTGACAGTGAGATAATCACTAGCCCCCAAATGCAGAACCATGACAAATTGGATTTCTATCCCTTTCACAGTCCTGAACCAGGTGGCCGAGCCTTGTTTGGGAGCAGCGACTGCATGGAAGCCAGAAGCGGAGGGAAACTGAGGCAGTGGCCCCCTGGCGAGCAGGTGCAGATTCAGAGCTGTATGTGGAACAGGCCATGACTGCTGCATATTATAACGAGGTGAAAATCTTAATGGGACTTATGGGGGAGCAGCAGTTGCTGGGCAGTGCAGAGGGGCCCCAACAAGCAATGCCAACTGAGCATTGCTGGAAACCCACACGCTTCTATTTGTCTGAATAGAGACTGGACCTGAGTGATTGTTGGGGTCCACCAAGGGTAGGCCTATAGTGCTTCCTTAGAGTCACAGTACTGGCACCCTATGGAATGGGGTGCAGAATAACCCCCATAATTACACCTGCCATCTCACTATGTATCCAAAAAGACAAGAGGTGGAGTGTGATATTACAATCAAATATACAGAACTAAAATCTTCCTAGTGGCCTGTGGCCACAATGTCTGACCCATGGCGTGGAACCAGAATATGTGATGTGACATGGGCCCTATCCACAAAGCTCAAATCTGGTTCTGAGTCTCCCCAAATTTCTGGTCTGATGTGATGAAGTAGCCAATTGCAGAGACAGAGGCCAGGTGCAAAGTAACCCAGCTCTGAAGTTTCCCAGAGTTTGGGGATGTTTGAATCGAGGCCTTTGGTCTGGATCAACTTCAACATGTGGCAAGTGGGACCCCTTTCAGTGAAACCCTCCTGACAAAGCCTGGTTGTAGGACCACTTGCAAGAGTACAACATTTTTTATGCAAAATACCAAATAATGGAAAGGTAAGATGCAAAAAAGCCAAAAACAACAAAAGAGGGGTAGCCGTGTTAGTTTGTATCTGAAAAAAAAAACCCCAAAACAAAACAAAGAGGCCTGTGGCACATTAGGGACTAGCAGATTTATTAGGGCATAAGCTTTTGTGGGTAAAACTCACTTCATCAGATGAATTGGAGTGGAAATTACAGAGGCAGGGGTGTATATATAAGAAAAGAAGGAAGTTACTTATCAAGAGTAGGACTCATGTTAATGAGGCCAGTTCAGTCAGGGTGGAGGTGTCTCACTCACAGCAGTTGAGGAGGAGGTGTGACTACCAAGAGAGGGGAAATTGCCTTTGTAGTGAGATAACCAATCTAAATCCTTATTCAGTCCTAACTGGATTGTATTGAAATTGCAAATGAATTATAGCTCTGCTGTTTCCCTTGGTAATCTGGTTTTGCAGTTTTTTTACAGAAGGATGGCTACTTTTCAATCCATTACTGAGTGTACAGAGAGGTTAAAACGTTCCTCTACAGGTTCATGTATGTTACCCTTCGTGATGTCAGATTTGTGTCCATGTATCCTTTGGCACCGAGACTGATGGTGAGGAAAGCTACATGCAAGCCATCAGACGTTAACAGTGAGGTTTTCCTGGGGAATAACCACTGTCAATACAGGTTGTACCTCCCTTAACCAGGACTCTGATCCAGCAATATCCGTGGTTCAGCAGGACCAGAGATGTTCCTGGACCACAGAGCCCAGGTATAGGGAGGTTTGGCCATGGGGCAGATGCGTGGCAGGGAGGGCCAGCAACTCAGCCTGGAGCCCCATGTTTTTTGGGGGGGCAGGTGGCACAGTGAGGAGTTCTGGCCCCAGCAGCTGGGCAGTAGCGGCAAGCCAGCAGCAGCTGTGGAGCTTCAGCACAGGGAGCCACAGCTGCCCGGCCCAGGAAGCCACGGCTGCTCAGGCAGCAGTGGGGCCAGGCTGGAGCTGTAGCCATGGGACTGAGGTTCAGAATGGGGCATGAGGGGAGGGACCTCTCCTGGTCCAGCAAATCCCCGCAAGCAGGACCGGTCAGGTCCCAAGGGTGCTGGACCAGGAAGGTCCAATCTGTAGTACTGGGAACTGATTAAGAAGTACCAGAGAAATTTCCTTTGAGGCCAAATCCCACTTACATTATCACACTGGCACATATGCCTACAGTGCTCAGGAGGAGAAGTGCTGGTGCTGTGCTGCCCTTGTGCCATACCCAAGGAAACCAGTTGAGTGATTCATGGGTTTTTAGGCTAAAAGGGACCTAGTAGAAGTAGATCATCTAGTCTGCCCTCCTGTATAGCACAGGCCATAGAATTTCATGCACTTCCTCATGCACTGAACTCCATATCACCTTGATACAGATCTCAATGAGCAGTAAAGTATTGAATGAGGAAGCAACCTTTCAATGTGCTTAAATATGCAACCTTAACATAGGTTCTAACAATGTTTTAGTGAGATATTGTATCGACCTTCCCTTGGCCAACACACTGTACCACAAAGTAGCACCCTATAATCCCCATATTCATGGTTGGTATATGGTTGTGATATTTCACATAGAGCATGCCTTGCAAGGTACCAAATGAAAGGTACATTTGGTACCTTGCAAGGCATGCTCTATGTGAAATATCTGCTGAAACTTATTTTTCTGTCAAAATATGGCTAAAATATGGCTATTGTTATTGTATATGGAGTTATGAGGTTTTTCTATGTGGTTGTTACTGAAATATGTTGTGCGTTTGGGAGACGCCCACTGCTCTCCAGTGACAACAGCGGTGGTGACCCACATGCAAGTGGGTTAAGTGACCACCATGAACCATTGATCAGCAGGGGAATTGTAAACAAGAGATTTAAAATTCTGTAAGAAACAGTTGCATAAGCACCAATCAATGGGGATTACTCAACTCTGTGTCTCAGCAAGGGCCCACCGGACAGGGCCTGGGCCAGGATCTTCCTTAAGACATGAACTGAGAGTATAAAATAAGGAGCAGTGGGTGTTTGGAGACCACCTCTCTCCTCCCCCACCTACCCTGAAGGCAACAAGAAAACTAGGAAGACAAAGACTTCAAACTGAGGAGATTGGTCCTAGACTGGGTGGCTACGTCTAGACTGGCATGATTTTCCGCAAATGCTTTTAACGGAAAAGTTTTTCCGTTAAAAGCATTTGCGGAAAAGAGCATCTAGATTGGCACGGACGCTTTTCTGCAAAAGCACTTTTTGCAGAAAAGTGTCCGGGCCAATATAGACGCGGTTTTGCACAAGAAAGCCCCAATCGCCATTTTAGCCATCAGGGCTTTTTTGTGCAAAACAAATCTGAGCTGTCTACATTGGCCCTTTTGCGCAAAAGCTTTTGCGCAAAAGGACTTTTGCCCAAAGGGGAGCGTCAAAGTATTTGCGCAAGAAGCACTGATTTCTTACATTAGAACGTCAGTGCTCTTGCGCAAATTCAAGCAGCCAGTGTAGACAGCTTGCCAGTCTAGACACAGCCAGAGGGAAATTCAGTTTGCATATTAATAACTGTAACTTGCTTGTAACATCTGTTAGCGTGAGAGAGGCTTATTCCAAGAGTTTGTGATTTAGAATGCATGTTTACTTTTTATTTTCTTAGGTAATTATCTCTGACCTTTATGCCTATCACTTATAATCACTTAAAATCTATCTTTCTGTACTTAACAAACGTATTGTAATGTTTTATCTTTACCAGTGAGTTTGTCTGAAGTGCTTGGGGAATCTACTCAGATTACAAAGGCTGGTGCATGCTCACTGTCCTTGGATGAAGCTGTCAAGTAATTAATATGCTTGCTTTGTTCAAGAAAAGGCCTTGAGCTGTATAATGAGGTACATTTCTGGGATGCAAGGCTGAGGGCTAAGGTGATCAGCTGATGTCTCCCCCTGTGTAGTGTGTGTCTCTGTATGCGGGTGGCTGAATGATACCATCTGGAGGATTTTGCTGCTTCTCACTAGCAAAGTGTAATTTCAACAGACCCCTGTCATCATCAGGAAGAATCAAACCCAGGACCTCTGGAGTTTAGTGCATGAGCTAAAAACCACCTGGCTGTAGAGCACACGCATTAGTCTCTCTGTAAGTGATCTCAGTGCCACTAGATAGGACAGTGCACCCCACCCAGAAAATGTGTGGGTTACAAAAGCATTGTGAGAGACAGCCCAGGCTGGAGGGCTAAGGGGGGCACAGCGGTCCCACAATTCCAGGTTGCACCCCAGAGATCCCATCACACCCTCCAAGTGTCTTCTCTTTTCCCAAAACGTATCACTTTCTTTACTCTCTAGTCTGTCTTCCAGGAATTAAAATATTTTTGTTTCCTGAACTTGAAATAGTCTTAGATTCTAGGAACCTCAATGAAAAGAGACAGATGTCCATCACTTTGTGTGTGTGTATGTCCATGTACAGCAGACATGAGAGCTAACAACTTCCACACTTACTGTCCTCGCTGTATTCTCAATATCAAGTGGGAAATCCAAGTTCCTAATACTGAAGTAACTGAGAAATCAAAATTACCAAGTCTAGTCACTACTGTCAACTCTGTTGGCTTGGCCATCTGCACCATGAATGTAATCCAAAAGGGTCTCCTCTATGGAGATCTTGCAGATGCTTCAAGGCCATGATAACCCTTCCAAAAAGTGACACACACACACCCCTACCAGGCCACCCTTACTTCTGTGTTGCTGCTGTTGGCAGTGCTGCCTTCAGAGCTGGGTGCCCTGCCAGCAACTGTCGCTTGGGTAACCTCCGTACAATAGCTTTGTGACCCCTTTTTGGCTTGGGATTCCCACTTTCAGAAACACAGACCTAGGCTCAGGATCAATGACGTTTACGACAGGGACCTGAAATCTTGCCACATTCCCAGTAAGCTGGGAAGATGCAGCTAGCAATGGGGCACGGCAGAGGGCTGTGTGGCACCAGGGAGTCACAGAGGCTGAAGAGAGGAGGCCGAGAGAGAGGGGAGCAAAGATGAAAGTGCTTGATGAACTATGAATACCCAGGCTTCATCTCCGGCCCTGAACTTTAAACCTGCTGCTTTTGTGGCAAGGACCATCACTCAAGAATTGGATTTTTTAGCCATTTCTGATGCACAGCATGACAAATGGTAACCAAATTATTTTGGTGGTTATACCATCCTCTTTGGAGGTGGACAGTTGCTATTATCAGCCCAGAAATGAGGAGCCCTCCTCTAGCAAAGTCTTGGTAAAATCTTATAAATTATTCTCTGGAAATGGTGGAAGGTCACTTTTCCTCTTGGGATTTCACTGATGCTAACAGATCTCCCTGCATATTCTTTTGGTCTGCCCTGTTTTTAATCAAATAAAATGTTCTTGGTTAGCAAGCCTGCGAACACCAGTTTATGGCCATCTAAAGCAAATCCCCCCAAAGCCTCCTCTCTCTCAGTGGCCAGTAGGAGAGAAGTGCTGTAAATGGAACTGATTTTACTGGTTCCACTCCATATAGCACCAGGAGAACAGCTGGAAATAATGCAGGAAAAGAAGCGAGTTCATGTTAACGTTCCACTGAAGCGTGGCATTAAGGCCCTGGAGCCTTTGACGGCTACATCATCAACTGAATCTTTACAGCTTTGTAAAAAGTGTAGTGAAATTGGAATGAAGCGATACTTCACACTCAGTGATGACATTCAGGACATTAAGCCAGTGGCAGATTAAGGCTAAATGGGCCCCAGATTGATCAAAATATTGCTACCAGAAGGAAAACTTCATGGCCTTCTAGGATTTTCTCCTTCCCGCAGGGCTCTCCAAGACCGTGCTGCATAGACTCTCAGCTTCCATTCGTAAGTCCCTAATCCAGAGTGGATCAGCCCAGGGCATCAGGAAGCAATCAGCTTTATGTTACACTGCACTGCCTCCTGATGTTCTACTTGCTGCTTCATCTGGGCCCCCACCTCCCTGACCAGCAGGCCTGGATCTCAAGAATCCAAAGGGCCAGTTTCACTCTGCAGAGCTTTAACAGTGCAGTGTATACCATTTTTAGTAATAATTTTCAGGCTCTGGTACTAATTCTGTACTTATATAGGGCACAATCCTAAAAGGTGCTATGCATCCAATGGACTAACGATACGGCCAAGAACGACCTTGAGCGGGTTACTGCGGATTATGTAGCGCTGGGAAGAAGGACCCAAGAATTCGGAGTGCAAGTGGTGTTCTCGTCCATCCTCCCTGTTGAAGGGAAAGGACTGGGCAGGGATCGTCGAATTGAGGATATAAATGCGTGGTTACGCAGGTGGTGTCGCAGAAAGGGCTTTGGTTTCTTCGACCATGGGACTCTGTTCTGGGCACAAGGATTGTTAGGAAGAGATGGGATCCACCTAACGAAGAGAGGAAGGAGCATCTTCGCGGGCAGGCTTGCAAACCTAGTGAGGAGGGCTTTAAACTAGGTTCGTTGGGGGACGGTGACCAACACCCTGAGGAGAGTGGGAAAGTTGGATACCGGGAAGGAATGCAAAGAGGAACTAGCAAGAAAGGAGGACCTCTGATTCAAATGGAGAAGGAAGGGCGATCAACTGGTTATCTGAGGTGTTTGTACACTAATGTGAGAAGCCTGGGCAACAAACAAGAAGAACTGGAGGCCCTGGCCCAGTCCAAGAAATATGATTTAATTGGGATAACAGAGACTTGGTGGGATGACTCGCATGACTGGAGCGCTGTCATGGAAGGGTATAGACTGTTCAGGAAGAACAGGCAGGGGAGAAAAGGAGGAGGAGTTGCACTATACGTAAGAGAGCACTATGATTGCTCTGAACTCCAGTATATAGAGGGAGAAAAACCTGTTGAGAGTCTATGGGTTAAGTTTAGAGGTGCAAACAACAGCAGTGATGTTGTGGTTGGTGTCTGCTACAGGCCACCGAATCAGGTGGATGAGGTAGATGAGGCTTTCTTCGGACAACTGAGAGAAGCTTCCAGAGCGCAGGCCCTGGTTCTCGTAGGGGACTTTAATCACCCTGACATCTGTTGGGAAACCAATACAGCAGTACACAGGCAATCCAGGAAGTTTCTGGAAAATGTTGGGGATAACTTCTTGGTACAAGTGCTGAAGGATCCGACCAGGGGCCGTGCGCAGCTTGACCTTCTGCTCACAAACAGGGAGGAACTAATAGGGGAAATAGAGGTGGGTGACAACCTGGGAAGCAGTGATCATGAGATGGTAGATTTCAGGATCCTGACCAAAGGAAGAAAAGAGAGTAGTAAAATACACACCTTGGACTTCAGAAAAGCAGATTTTGACTCCCTCAGAGACCTGATGGGCAGAATCCCCTGGGATGCTAACATGAAGGGGAAAGGAGTCCAGGACAGCTGGCAGTATTTTAAAGAAGCCTTATTGAAGGCACAGAAAGAAACCATCCCGATGCGTAGCAAGAGAGGCAAACATGGTAGGAGACCGGATTGGCTTATGGGGGAAATCCTTGGTGAACTTAAGCACAAAAAGGAAGCTTACAAAAAGTGGAAACAGGGACAGATGACCAGGGAGGGGTTTAAATGTATAGCTCGAGAATGCCAGGGGGTTATCAGGAAGGTGAAAGCGCAAATGGAATTGCGACTGCCTAAGGATGTGAAGGATAACAAGAAAGGTTTCTACAGGCATGTTAACAAGAAGAAGGTGATCAGAGAGGGTGTGCGGCCCCTACTGGATGAAGGAGGTAACCTAGTGACAGATGATGTGGGGAAAGCTGAAGTACTCAATGCTTTTTTTGCCTCTGTATTCACGGACAAGGTAGGCTCCCGGACTAATGCGCTAAGTGACGCAAAATGGGATGAAGATCGACAGCCCTTAGTGGGTAAAGAACAGGTTAGGAACTATTTAGAAAAGCTAAATGTACACAAATCCATGGGTCCGGACTTAATGCATCCGAGGGTACTGAGGGAGTTGGCAAATGTCATTGAGGAGCCTTTGGCCATTATCTTTGAAAAGTCGTGGAGATTGGGAGAGATCCCGGATGATTGGAAAAAGGCAAATGTAGTGCCCATCTTCAAAAAAGGGAAGACGGACGATCCAGGGAACTACAGGCCGGTCAGTCTTACCTCGGTTCCTGGAAAAATCATGGAAGGGATCCTTAAGGAATCCATTCTGAGGCACTTGGAGGAGAGGAAAGTGATTAGGAATAGTCAGCATGGATTCACAAAGGGCAAGTCGTGCCTGACCAATCTGATTAGCTTTTATGATAAGGTAACTGGCTCTGTGGACATGGGAAAGTCAGTGGATGTGATATACCTTGACTTTAGCAAGGCTTTTGATACGGTCTCCCACAATATTCTTGCCAGCAAGTTAAGGGAATGTGGATTGGATATATGGACAGTAAGATGGATAGAAAGCTGGCTAGAAGGCCGGGCCCAGCGGGTAGTGATCAATGGCTTGATGTCAGGATGGCGGTTGGTTTCTAGTGGAGTGCTCCAAGGTTCGGTTCTGGGACCAGTTTTGTTCAATATCTTTATTAATGACCTGGATGAGGGGATGGATTGCACCCTCAGCAAGTTTGCGGATGACACTAAGATAGGGGGAGAGGTAGATACGCTGGAGGGCAGGGATAGAGTCCAGAGTGACTTAGACAAATTGGAGGATTGGGCCACAAGAAATCTGATGAGGTTCAACAAGGACAAGTGCAGAGTCCTGCACTTGGGACGGAAGAATCCCAAGCACTGTTACAGGCTGGGGACCAACCAGCTAAGTAGTAGTTCTGCAGAAAAGGACCTGGGGGTTACAGTGGATAAGAAGCTGGATATGAGTCAACGGTGTGCCCTTGTAGCCAAGAAGGCTAATGGCATATTAGGTTGCATTAAGAGGAGCATTGCCATCAGATCCAGAGGTGTGATTATTCCTCTTTATTCGGCTCTGGTGAGGCCACATCTGGAGTATTGTGTCCAGTTCTGGGCCCCCCACTACAAAAAAGGACGTGGATGCATTGGAGAGGGTCCAGCGGAGGGCAACCAAAATGATTAGGAGGCTGGAGTATATGACCTATGAGGAGAGGCTGAGGGAGTTGGGTCTGTTTAGTCTGCAGAAGCGAAGAGTGAGGGGGGATTTGATAGCAGCCTTCAACTTCCTGAAGGGAGGTTCCAAAGAGGATGGAGAAAGGCTGTTCTCAGTAGTGACGGATGGCAGAACAAGGAGCAATGGTCTTAAGTTGTGGTGGGAGAGGTCCAGGTTGGATATTAGGAAAAACTATTTCACTAGGAGAGTGGTGAAACACTGGAATGGGTTACCTAGGGAAGTAGTGGAGTCTCCATCCCTAGAGGTATTTAAGTCTCGGCTTGACAAAGCCCTGACTGGGTTGATTTAGTTGGGATTGGTCCTGGTTGTCTAGCTGGTGAGTCTTGCCCACATGCTCAGGGTTCAGCTGATCGCCATATTTGGGGTTGGGAAGGAATTTTCCTCCAGGGTAGATTGGCAGAGGCCCTGGAGGTTTTTCGCCTTCCTCTGTAGCATGGGGCACGGATCACTTGCTGGAGGATTCTCTGCATCTTGGGGTCCTTGAACCATTTGAGGACTTCAGTATCTGAGATATAGGTGAGAAGATTATTCTAGGAGAGGGTGGGTGAGATTCTATGGCCCGCATTGTGCAGGGGGTCAGACTAGATGATCATAATGGTCCCTTCGGGCCTTAAAGTCTATGAGTCTATCAGTCTATGAGTTTTGCACCTTCCGGGAAGAGGTTAAAACTTCGCAAGATCAGACCAGTGCAGGACCTAATTCTCAGGGAAGCCAGCCTTAAAAAACATGCTTTGAGGTCAATGGAAGGAAGACCAGCCTCTAAGGTTGCAGTCCCCTGTTGCCATGGTCTTTACAGCTTTGTAAATAGTGTAGTGAAATTGGAATGAAGAGATACTTCACACCCAGTGATGACATTCAGGACATTAAGCCAGTGGCAGATTAAGGCTAAATGGGCCCCAGATTGATCAAAATTGGTTTTGACACAATTCCGCCCCACTTCTGAAAAAAAAAAAAAGGTAATTCTTTTGTCATGACATCTTTCATGCTTAGTCCTGAGCCGTTTAAGAATTCTCCGTTTAGAACCCAAAGCAGGTTAGCTAAGCTTGAAAATTAGACACATCCCCGACTTCTGAAAAAGCGTCTGCAATGTCTCTTCTTTTTTTTAAAGGGTAACCCTTCTGCCGGTAGCAGTTGGTAGCCAGAGAGGTCAGTATCTAGGAGATTCTTTCAATAATGTAACCAAACTAGCTCAAGCCCCCACCCAGTAAACTGAGAAAATTTGAACCTACTCACTGGGTGCCTTTAGAGGCCATTCTTCCCCGCTTGCAAGCACTGAGTTGGAGATAGAAACAGTCTGTTTAATAACAGTTATCTAGCATTAATCTAAGGAAACACACATAAACAAAGAAAACCCATAAGCAAGACATCATCCCCAGAGTCCGCAGGGCACAGTCCTTTGCTTCAAGATCTCTAGTCCAACCCCTAACTCATATAGTGTGCCTTTCCTCTACTTCAAACATGCCACTCATGGCTCTGACCATTCAGTGCAGATCCCGAGTTCATAGGTACATCATCATGAAGTCTCCTTGTTGAGCATGGGGCAATGCTACCCACTTGCTGCTCATGCTGGCCTACAGTCAGCCTTGTGGTGGATTTGGCTCTGAGTCAAAACTAGTGATTTCAGTTCTTGGCCCAAAGCATAGTCCAGCAGAAAGAAAGAAAGAAAAAAAGAAAGAAAGAAAGAGCATCTGCTGGAATAAATTTAAAATAATAAAAGAGACTCCTTATGGAGTCTGTTCTAGTTCTATCATTAGAATGCGGGGTGGTGGGGGAGGGCGGGAGAAACAGGATGAACCAGTCTTACAGCTCATGCCTGGGGGGACTGCAGCCTGCTGATGCAGAATTCTGCTCCCCCCATGTTAACTTCACAGAGCTTTGACAGAGGGGCCCTTGTCCATCCAAGGTTCTTTACACTGACAGTCTCTTGCCTTTTGAACTGAGTTAAACACTGCCTGACTTTTCTGCATTTCCACAGTAACTGCAAGCATTGGTGAACATATCTCATAATTTAGTGTTAACACAGTTTGTGACCCCCCACAACAGCCAAATTGGTTACAATGGGCAAAATACCATTGTTACAGCTGAATAGCTAGCAGGCCTAAGCAACTGAGTGAACTGTATTTACATAAACACACCCAGGATTTCTTTCCCATTCCAGTTGGCTGTAATGGAAGCATTGATTCAGACCCCGCTGACAAAAGGAAAAAAAAGAAGCTGTTCAGATTTAGGGATTCAAATGCCTCTTGCTTTTAATTGTTCTTTAGAACTAACACACAGGGTAGATTTGAAGAAAATTGGTCTAAAACCAAAAAAAGTTATTAATGGGTCTTTCCCCTGTGCTAGTTGCCTGATTCCTTGGGAGCAGCTGTAGTGGTGAAATACTTTGTTGACGATTTGATGGCTTAACCTTTCAAATATCTCATCTTTCATTTAACAAAAAAAAGGAAGCAACTCCTGTTGACTTCAGTGGGCTTTGTGTCAGGCTCTCAGGCCCAAGTCTCTATCCGTTTCCATTGTGAAGATATCTCTCAACATGTAAACTGATCCCTAGGGGCCACATTCTGGTCTCAGTTACACAGGTGTCATTCCCACTGAAATCACGTCTGAAGACTGAAAGACTGGTAGTAGTCCTGCTGCCTTCTTCATGATGCAGTTTAACCTCTACCAGAGTTACTCTGTTGCTGTGACTGGTGTTACAGGAGTATTCTATAAATTGGAGAGGTTTGTATATATGGGAAGAGACTGAATGCCAGAAGGTGGTGTTCTGTTATGTGTAGCATAGCTTCTGGGGTTTGGTCTTGTTTCAGTGCAGCGCAGTCAAGGTGTTGAGAGCTGCAAATGCACCACTTTTATGGGAAAGAAAAAAAAAGATCACTAATAAAGTTTGCAGGGGACACAGAAGCTGGGGAAGGGGTCGATACAGAGGAGAACAGGTCACTGACAAAGAGCGATCTGTATCACTCAGTAAATTAAGTGCCAGCAAATTATATGTGTTTTAATACAGCAGAATGTAAATGTACACTGCTAGGAAGAAAGAATGCAGGTCACACGTACAGGGTAGGGGGCTCTCTCCTGGAAAGATAAACTGCTGAACATGAGCTCCCAGTGCAAGACTGTGGCCAGAAAGGCTTATGTGAGCCTTGGATGAAGAAACAGGGTATTCCTGAGGAGGAGCAGAGATGTCATGTGTTAGCTCTCTATTTGTCACTGAGGTGACTGCTGCTGTGTCCAGTTCTGGGGCCAGCACTTGGAGAAGGGTGTTAGTAAATGGGAGAGAGCTCAGAGAAGAACCACAAGAAGGATTAAAGGGCTAGTGATAGAACTCAAGGAGCCTGATCAGTTGGTAAGAGCAAATGGGACAAATGCCAGTGGGGTGTGGCAGAACAATTGGCAGGGGTAGGAGGCGGAGCAGCAATGCCAGGCCCATGTGGGGGAGAAGGAAGGCTCAGGAGAGGCAGGGCAGGCAGCTTGGGTCAGCCTTGAAGGGGGAGTAGATAGGGTGCAGGCTAGCAGCTCCACACCTTGTCCCACATTCCCTTTGAGAAATATGGTCCCCCTATCCAATGCTGAATTCACCCCCATGTAGAGGGCCAACAGGAGGTTATGCCTCACTTTAAACCCCCGAAGGCTTTTGCCTGCTCAAGGCTTGAAGGTACCAAGTTATACCCAAATAGCTAATTGCTCTGACCCTATAGGAATAAGCTCTTTTGTAATAACACAAATGGATCCAAACCAGGTGGGGGGGAGGGTTTGCACCACTTTAACTACACCACTGTGATTAAAGTGGTGTGATGTGTGTTCAGACAAGACCTTAAACAACACAAAATAAAGCAATTCAACTGAGAAATGCTGGTTATAATCCCCAAAGACCTTTGCCTGTTTTAACCAGCAGGAGAGGAAAACACACCCCTATAGGTCACCCTCTCTCTGCCTGCAGTCCAGATTTCTCTTTCTTGTATACCCCACCGAACTATTTGATAGGTAGCAATTCCAGGCTGCTGCTTTCCTTTGTTCTGTGTTAATAGATAATAATAATACCTAACTTTTATATCACACTTTTCACCCAGAGCTCTCAAAGCACTTTATAAAAGGAGGTCAGAATCATCATTATTTAGACAGCAAACTTACCAAGGAACCTATACAAGGAACAGAATCTAGATCCTCTGAATCCTAAACTATTGCTCTTACAGTAGATACCACTGCCTTACTATAGGTTTAATTCTTATACTGTGCACTTTACCTACCAGTTCAGAGCAATGGCTAGGCTAGCTGAGGGAAATGGCACTGTTATATTTTTCTGCTTTTAATTTTTCTCTCCTATTTTGAACAAAAAACTTCCTGTGAAGAGGATGAGGACAGGTCCTTCGTGGTCTATTCTCTTTGTTCATGTTTGAGCATTTTATGTTTCCACACTTGTTTCCTGAATAATCAAAGAAAAAGCCTTTTCTAGATATTCGAAAAAAAGTCTCTTGTTGAATAGGACAGCAGCCATGTCAATGCTGTGCTGCTCTGCCGAATTGTCTAATGTCTTTTCTGCAGTTGAAATGCTTCAGAATTTCACATTATGGCGTGATTCCAGGACACGGTAACAAAGCAGAAAGTGATAAACCAAAGAAAAAGAGAGACATTCCGTGAATACAGTCTGGGTGCATGAAGACTGAAAGAGACAAGAAAAAGTTATATGAGCAAGGGAGAACAAAGCTGATAATTCAGTGCCTTAATTTTGGGGAGATCCAATCTGAGACATTTTAAAGGGACCTGATTTTTAGAGAGTGGGAACTAAAGGGCTTCATCCAACATTTACTGTATAAATTCATAGCTCTGTGAATTCAGCCATCCGTCTGAGGAAGCCATCTTTTCCTAACAGTCTCCCCCACAAAATTTTGGGGAATATTGGATCCAACTGGTTTTCATGACTGACATTCTTCTCTAAAACCCATTTAGCGGTGGGAGTAGGTCACAAAGAGCTAACCAGTGTGATTTATGCAGAACTGAATGCCTGGGGCATCTCTGAGCTGCAATTTCCCCAGGGGAACACAAGTCTCAGGTGGTACCATCTCTCCACGAGCTGCTTAGTGCACAGATGGGGACCACACTTTGCACCAGCCATTATGAGGGTGCAAACTGTTCCCCCAGTGCTCTGAGGGTCAGTGTGGAGGGACATGCTGCGCAGCCCTCCCTGCTCTTTTTGAGGGGAGCTGCTTCTCAGAGAAAGTGAAGACTAGGCAGGCCCTGGTTATAGAAACCCTTAGTATAGTTTGCAATAGCCCATGCAATGAAGGTGAGGGGTGGGGCGAGTGCTTCATGGGTTTTGTTGCACCGGTGCAATGGCCGATTAGAATCTGGGCCCCAGAAATAGGCGCAGAGATAGGAAGGAGGTGGAGAAGGAGTGCCGTGAGGCCATGAAATGGATAAACTGCACTGCAGCAATGTAGCACAGTAGGAATATTATCATACCGGGCTGGGGGGGGGGGAGAGGACCAGTGGAACACAGCACACTGCTGGTGTCCTGCCTGCCCTAGTAGAGGGCAAGAGATAGCATGTGGGGAAGGGTGTTAAAGAGTCCCAGGTTCCTCAGTGCTTGATGTGTATAATAACTTTCTCGGAAGCTAACAAAGGCTGCTATTTCCTCTTGCTTCATATTAACATTTCTTCCAAATTCCCCTCTCCTCCCAAAATTAAAACTCCACTCTTGGATTTTAAAAACCTCAAAAATCTTGGCTGCCATTAAAAGCTTCTTTTCCAACTTTTCTCTCTCTTTCTGTAAGCATGGACATATCTTTGACGTTTTATTAGCTGAGCTGTACTACACTGCAGAATGTTCTGGAGGAAAATCTGAAAGCCCTTTACAATTATCCCTAGCTGCTTTGTCAACTTCCAGTCTGCAATCTCCATCACCCCAAGCCAGAGCAGGGCTGGAGCTCTGGGTCTGGTTGCTGTTTTTCTGGGGAAAGGAGCGAGGCGCTGGCCTACAGAAGTTTTTGAAGAGCGGAGAATTGCATGTTGAGATACATGATGATCTAACTCTGTGCAGCATGTTAGCTTGACTTGGATTCGTTTCCGAAGTAATCTTAACATGATCCACAATGCTGAGAAGATTGACACATAAGAATTTCAGGGTTTTGTAGTCAAGCTCCTGGGCAGCAACAGAACCCGACTGCCGGTAAAATCCTAATAAGCCATCACAAGCCGCTTTATCAGCAAAATGGTGACATCTTTATGCTGGGGGAATGCAGGGAGAATTGTGATCTCCCTAGAATCAAAGAAGAAGGTACTCATACTTATTTTCAGCTTACGATTGGTATTTATTTGTGCTGCCACAGTATCTAGAGGCCCTTCCTGAGACTGGGACCAAATTGGGCTAGGCTCTGTTCATGCTCTTAGAGACAGTCTATACACCTCCCCAGTCTAAATAAATGAGACAGACAAAAGGTGAGAGGGGAAAGTCACAGAGAGGTGAGGTGACTTGCCTGAGGTCTCACAGCAGGTCAGTGGTGAAGCCAACCATAGCATTTAGGGCACTGGGCTGTTTTGTTTAAACTCCACGTGCAACCACTGTGTAACATCATATGCACAATCCCCTTTATAGGGCCTGAGCCACTGAAGTCAAGGGAAATATTCCTATTGATGCAAGCGGGCTTTGGATCAGCACCCAGGAGAGAATGAACCTGTTCAGCTGTATAAATCTAGGGTAAAACTTTAAAAACAACAAATAGTCTGGTAGCACTTTAAAGACTAACAAAATATGTAGATGGTATCATGGGCTTTCGTGGGCACAGCCCATTTCTTCAGATGACCGGAGTGTTGGATGTCCAGAACCAAAATAAATGAGGGAGGAAGGAGGGCGAGGGGGGGATGGGGGAAGCGGGGAGAGAAGGAAAAAAATGGGAGGGGAGGGGACAGAAAGAGGCAGAGGGTAGATAAGCATCAAAGAGAAAGCCAAGAAAGTGTGTAACTGGAAAAACTGGAAAACAACAGCACCTAGAAACTAGATAGTTAAAAGAGGCAGATAAGAACCATTAGTTAGTTTCTCTCTAATTGCTAACGAATGGTTCTTATCTGCCTATTTAACTATCTAGTTTTTAGGTGCTAATAGACTATCTGTTGTTTTCCAGTTTTTCCAGTTACATAGGGTATGTCTACACTAGCTCGTTAGTTCGAGCTAGGTAGGCAAATGAGGGCAACCGGAGTTGCAAATGAAGCCCGGGATTTAAATATCCCGGGCTTCATTTGCATCTTCCCGGGCGCCACCATTTTTAAATCCCCCTTAGTCCGAACTCCGTGCCCGCGGCTACACGCGGCACGGACTAGGTAGTTCGAATTAAAGATCCTAATTCGAACTACCATTACTCCTCATGGAATGAGGTGCCCGGGAACATGCAAATGAAGCCCGGTATATTTAAATCCCGGGCTTCATTTGCAACTCCAGTTGCCCTCATTTGCCTACCTAGCTCGAACTAACGAGCTAGTGTAGACATACCCATACATACTTGGCTTTCTCTTTGATACTTATCTACCCTCTGCCTCTTTCTGTTCTCCCCTCCCCTCCTTCCTCCCTCATTTATTTTGGTTCTGGACATCCAACACTCCGGTCATCTGAAGAAGTGGGCTGTGTCCACAAAAGCTCATGATACCATCTACACATTTTGTTAGTCTTTAAAGTGCTGCCAGACTATTTATTGTTTTTAAAGTTTTTCCTGTTACAGACTAACTCAGCTACCCCTCTGAAGCTTTTAATTCTAGGGTGTAATTCCAGTAGGTGTACAGGACCCTCCTTCACTTGAGAGGATTGGGTGAGGTGTGCTGTTTTGTTGTTATTGCTGCAGGTGGAGTTGCCTGGAGGAATGGTGTGAATACGACTGCTCAGGATTTGGAAGCTGGATGGATGTTACTTAATCCTAACAGCATTAATAGCTAAGTGTTAGGTTGGTTTGGGGTTTTGTTTTGTTTTTTTGTTTTGTTTGGTTTTTGGTTTTTTTTACATCCAGAAGAGAAGAATCTGCTGGTGGTGGTGGTTCCGTGTGTTCCCCATCTGGCCAACCACATCATTTAGGCTTGTCTAAAGTGAGAACTCAGAGGTGGTCAGGGCAGCATTCCAGCTGCACAGTGCTGTGGTTTGAAGCCAAGATCGCTCACTTGGGCATAAAGCAGGAGTAAAACACCACTGAAATTAATAACGCCACACTGGGGTAAGCCATTTTAAGAGTTTAAAAAAAAACCCTCCCACTGAAGTGAATAGAAAAGATTTCTATTGACTTCCTTTCAAGTTGTGCTTAATAGTTGGGTGCTCAGGCTGGGCCCTTTAAATCACCACCGGAACCCCATGTGGTGCATTCCAGGCAGTGCTGAGGGCTGCCTCGGGTAGGCACAGTGTGACCCTGCTTGCACTGAGACTTCCTGGAGGAAGCTAGTTCCAGCACCGCCCCTTCTGTCCAAGGCCCCACCTCTTCCAGGGGCACAGAGCCAGCCCTCCCCCCACCTTGCCCAGGGGCCCAGCAAGGCTCTCAGCCTTACTGTACGCTGTTAATAATTAATTAATACAAAATGCATACAAGTTGCCTATTTGGGGGTGTTTTGAACAGTACTTGATTTTAACCAGTTGATCGATAGCTCTGGCATGTTCTGGGCAGGGTGAGGATGCTTTGTCCATAAATTGTCATTCATAATGATTCCTGCTCTATGCCACTTTTTTAAAACTTTTTTTTATAGTTGCTTTAGGTTAGGTTATAGTTACAAAAGAGCCATATTCTCTGCTGATGTAACTTGGAGCAGCTCTGTGGGCTTCAATGGGATTCTCCAGGTTCTTGCTTTTGGAGATACTGCAGGATGGTCTTTCCCCCAGGGACACTATCCTATAAGGCTAAATATCCCGAAATAGCTATCCCACTTCTTAACAGCAAGCCCATTATTTCGGGCTCGCTATTCCAACATCCCTGTAAACCTAATTCTACAAGACGTAAGGGATGTTTCAGAATGGCACTTTATTTTGAAATTTGGTGCTGGGTAGACAGCGCCAAATGATGAAATAAGCTATTTTGAAATAGCATCGAAATAAGATACGCAATTTGCGTAGCTCAGATTGGTATCTTATTTCAAGTTACGGTGCAGGACTCTTAGGGCATGTCTACACAGAAGAGCTAAGCTTGAAATAAGCTATGCAACTTGAGCTAGCTTATTTCAACTTTTGGTACTGTCTAAACAGCAGTTATTTTGAAATAGAGCACTCTTCCCTGGCTTCCCTTACTCCTCATACAATGAAGGTTACAAGAGTCAGAATAAGAAGTCTGTTATTTCGAATTTATTTCGAAATATCGGGCTTGCTGTGTAGATGCGCACTACATTATTTCAGAATAACTGGTGTTATTCCGAAATAATGCTGCTGTGTAAACATAGCCTTAGCTTTCACTGCTTGTCCTTCTGCTGCAGCTCTTCCTCATACCCAGTAGGAGGGTCAGTCGCTTCTGCACTGACTACACCACAATGAAAAGAAAATTCTCTGGGCTGGCTGAACAGAATATGTGAAAGATGCCATCCTCAGGCTGAGGCACTACGGAGCAGATAGCCTCAAACAGCTAACCAAATTCAGGCCAAACTGCCAAGGTTTGCCAAGTATCATGTTGAACCCATGTGAAACATGGCTTTGCACAGAGCCTGTCCTAAAACCAGGAATCAGCCCCAATCCCTCTTGCAACATGTGCCGGAGACTGACCTGAAAGTTGGACTTTAGATCTGTTGTATTAATTTAAGATGGAATATATGAGTGGAAGGTGTTAACATAACCCAGTTGCAGTTCAACATTAAAAAGTTTTTAAACATGATTCAAGGTTTGGTATGCAGAAACCACAGCCTGGTTAGTATCACCACAAACACACCATTAAAAATCCTTTTCAACCCTTTATTAAAGATAAAGGAAAGAAGGAAAAACAGGCAAAGTGTTGGAAATACAAAGTATTGAATAAGGTTTTCATTTCAACAAGATCCCTTGTTCCCTTGCCCATCAACTGTAAAGCAAGTAGGGGGGGAAAGCCTTGTTTGACAATCATTAAAATCGGGGTGGGGAACCTTTTGTGGGTCAATGACCCACAGAAAAATCAGTCAGGGGATGCACACAAGTGAGAAGCAAAAAAACCCCAATCAAATCCTCATTGACGTGGCCCTGACTGCAAAGGAGAAAGGCACTCCCCACATTCCCCTCGCATGCCAGAGCCAAGGGGAGCCTAGGCTAGTAGATTTTGTGTGTGCTAGTCCCACAGAGGGACAGTGGTGGCTGGAGCACCAGCACATCCTCCCCAATGCTGGGGAGGGAACCTTGCACCTCAGGGGCCGGATCCAAAGAAGCCAAGAGCCACATCTGGCCCCCAGGCCGTAGGTTCCCCACCCCTGGTTTAGATGGTATTAATGATGGTAATAACTATCCTTTTCGGGGGGAAAGAGAAGGAGAAGGCTAGAGCTGGCGGTGTTGCTAGTGGTGTTAAAGTCCTATCTTATATCCTAGAAGCCAAAACGAGAGAAACAGACACAAAAGGGAGGGAGAAAGAACAACAAAGCTAGAAAACATATTTGATGTTAATGTTCATTTGCAACCTCTTCGTTGCAGAAAGACAAGCAGAGCACAAGGTTTCATTAACCACTTTGAGACCAGGCACTTGTACCAGTTCCAGGTTGTTTAGGAAATGGTTTTTCGTTGCCTCATTCTGATCACAGCCTTAAAGCAGTGTTGCAAAATTCACAATCTTGGCTGGCTAAGCCAAAGTCCTATTAGACACAAGACAAAAGGAGAGGGATGGGAAAGGGAAGAAATAAGGTGGGGAAGGAAAAAGAGACACTGTGGCAGAATGGAGGTGGGGGAGGAAGTCTCATATCCTAGACAGCGTTCAGAATTTAGCTAGAGCTGGGGGTGGCAAAGGCAGGCCTGCGGACAATGAGGGTAGGGGACAATCACCCCGGTGTCCAGCGATTCAAAAGGGCCTGGAGCTTGTGACTGCCACCACTGCTACCACAAGTGTGGCACTGGCTGGAGCCCGAAGCCCTTTAAATCATCGCCAGAGCACCATGTGGCATGCTCCAGGCAGCTCTGAGGGATGGGGATGGGGGCGCTGAGGGCTGGTTGTCCAAACCCCACCTCTTCCTCCCAAGGCCCCACCTCTTCCAGGAGCACAGAGTTCCCCCCACCCCCGCATGGCCAGAAACCCGGCAAGTCTATTGGCCCCACTGAGAAAAGGTGTCATCTGGATCCATCTCTTTGGGTTGGCCTGGTTAGGACATTTTTCAGGTTTAGAATGAAGAAGGTCTTGGGTCCAAGAGACGGTTGGAGGTAGCAGCCATGATGGTGAAGCTCACCTCAGTGCCCAATTTTCCCCCACAAAGTCTTTCTTTAAGGACCTAAAAAAGGAAAGATGGGTACAATAGTCTAACCTCTCATAACCGGTGGACAAAATAAAGCCTAGTTTCTGATACACCAATTTTGGCTTATTAATTTTTGTTCTCATGCTGTCCTTGTTTATGAGGCTTGATCTTAATATAGTCCTTGAATTCTATCAGGAGGCAGTTTTGTTTGGACTGATTCGGTTTTTCAGGCACTTTTTTACGCCTTTCCCCATCAATGCTCATTATAGTTTATTGTGACATCTTATGAACTTACACTCACTTTTTATAGCTGAATAACCAATTAGGGTCAATGGATAGGTCCAATTACAGCAACATTTCGCCCTTGAAAACATGCCATTCTTCGAACTTAAGCACTAGGCCTCATTTGGAACTTAGCTCCCAGTCTCTAGTAATAATCTCAGAACACACAGCCCCGACCCCCAGGCATTGCTCAAAACATAGGTCAAGGTCTTGCCACTTGAAAATAAACCTCACTCAGAGCTCAGGCTTCAGACTTTTCTCAGAATTCAGGGCCACAGACCCACTCAAAACAGGCTCTATGCTTTCTTGAAAAGATAATGCCCTTCTGTGAACCTGGCCTGAATTTCTTGTCAGATTGCCAACTCTCCTGGATTGGCTGGGAGTCTACCAGAATTGGCCTCAATCTCCTGATGACTATTAAAAAAAATCTTGGAGATTTTAATAGGCCAAAAGTCCGATTGGCCACGCAGCAGGTCTAAGACAGGCTCCCTGCCTGCCCTGGCTCCTGGAAGCTCCTGGAAGTGGCTAGTATGCTCTGGCCCCTAGGCACAGGGGTGACCAGGGGATTTCCGCATGTTGTCCCGACACCCCGTCCCAAGCACCAACTCCACAGTTCCTGTTGGCCAGAAATGGGGAACTGTGGCCAATGGGAGCTGCAGAGGTGGTGGTAGTGGAGCCACCTGGCTGCTCCTGAGCCTAGGAATTGGACATGCTGGCCACTTCCAGGAGCCACCTGAAGTAAGTGCCTCCACCCCCTCCCAGACCCCAACTCCCTGCCCTAGCCTGGAGCCCCCTTCCACAGCCAAGCTCTGTCTCCGAGCCCACACCCATCACCCCTTCCACTCCCCAACCTCTTACCCCAGCACTAAGCCCCCTCCCACACTCTGATCTCCTCAGCCCCAACCTCCAGCCCAGAGCCTGCACCCCCTCCCACATTCCAACCCCCTGCTCCAGCCCAGTGAAAGTGAGCAAGGGCAGGGGAGAGTGAGCAATACGGGGATGGAGCTGGCATGAGCAGGGGTGGGAACTTGGAGAGGGGATGGGGTAGGAGGTGGGGCAAGGATCTTTGGGTTTGGGTGATTAGACAGTTGGCAACACTAATCTCTTGCTTGAAACAAAGTCTTTCCTCATTACCAACTACCTTCCAAATGCCTGCACCCATTCTTGTAAAAATACTCTCCTAAATGCCCATGTGCCTGCTTCTCTCTATGCAGGTTGGATCTCCCTGGTCTGGCACCGTCAGGACCTGACCAGTCCTGAACATGAGGATTTGTCGGACCAGGGGAGATCTCCTGCCACCAGCCCCCAAGTACGTCGCCTGCTGCCAGCAGGCACCCTGCCTCCCCCACCTCCCCAAACTGGCTGGGCTGCTTGCCCAGCTGTGACCAGCTCTCTGGGTGTCATAGGCTCCATCCCTGCTTGCTGTGGGCTGTTGCGAGGCTCCAGCTCAGCCCTGCACTCCCAGGGGCTGCCACAGGGTTCCGGTCCCAGCCCCATGCTCCAGGGGGCTGCTGCAGGGCTGTGCTCCTGCAATTCTGGGGGCTGCCATGGGGCTTCTGCTCCTTGCCAGTATGGGCTGCCGGGGGACTCTGGCCCTGGCCCTGTGCTGCTGTGGGCTGCTGTGGGGCTCCAGCCCAGCCCCAACCCCATCCTCCCAGGAGCTGCCACAGGACTCTGGTCCCAGCCCCACACTTCAGTGGGCTGCTCCAGGGGTCTGACCCCGCACTCCTGGGGATTTCCAGGAGAATCCAATCCCGCACTGCCACAGGGTTCTGGCCCCAAGCAGGCACAGGTTGGTGGGGGACTCCAGCCCACCCCTGCGCTGTTGTGGGCTGTGGGGGGCTATGGCCTGTTTTCCCCAGTCCCAGATGTCCCTTCCTGCCCTTAGACTCCCGGGCTCTCTGGTCCAGGAGTATCTGTGGTCCTGCCAGACCAGAGAATGCCAGTTTTCGGAGGTACAACCTGTATCTGTGAAACGCAGAGCACAGCCAAAATACCCCAACTCCAAAGCCCAACACTCCGGAATTCTGGGGCGGTTGAAATCCAGATCTGAAGTTTGCAACTTGAGCCCAATTCCAATCATGTATAAACAGGCCTGAGACAGTGACTATCCTAAGGATTTAGGCCTGGGTTTTCTGGTGTAAGATTACATGGTGGGAGTTGGCCAGTCCTGCCTCATATGCCAGCCCCACAGTCTCATGCCCAGCATAAGAGCGGGAAAGGGAAGGCCTGGGGTGGGACATGAACAGGGAGGGGTAGGGTAGAGGTGGGAGTGAAGCAGAGCTTAGCTATGTCCATTCCTGCACTGGTGTAATGTAGGTTTACTCCATTACAAATCTGACTCAGTTAGTTGCAACTGGCTCCCTGCAGCCACTATTCTCAGATGTATGGGCAAATCAGGGTATTTATCTTTGAATTAGATAGTGGGCAAACAAGGCAGCATATGCTTAGGGCCAGAACCTCAGCTGGTATGAATCGGTGGGGTTCACTGACTTCTATTTTAAAAACCTGCTGCTACATGGGTGGATTACAGCAGCAGCTCTAGATTGGGGGGGTGTCTACACGGCACCCAAAACTAGAAATAAGATACGCAATTTGTGCTATGCAAATTGTATAGTTTATTTTGAGTCTATTTCGAAAGAGGCTATTTTGAAATTAAATAAAGTGCTATTTCAAGCCTTCCCTTACTCCTCGTAGAATGAGGTTTACAGGGATGGCGAAATAGCCCGTCCGCTACATTTCGAAATAGTGAACACGTTCAAAAGACATGGGGTAGCTATTTCGGGATACCAAATAGCATTGCAGTGTAGACATACCCCTGGATTCCTTTGGTAGGTGCACCTGATGTGCTCATCTCCTTTCCCCATAGAAAGATTTAACAAATGTAGGAGGCAAGGTCCAGAAGAAAAACTATCACTAGCTGAAAAGGCAGGAAGCAAAAGAGAAGTCAGTGAAACCACTGAGAGCTGGAAAGAGACTGCCTCAGGGGAGGCATATTGCAGTCAATGTTCCCACTATTTGTTTTTCCACTCCTGTGCAGAATAAATTTTGTTATGTGCACCAAGACATGTGTTGATGTACACCACCAATATAAATACATGCTGGTAGCTGGGGGCACTCTGCTAATCAGGTGGGCAGCATTTGAATCTCTCCTGGGTGGCCATCCATGCACTCAGCTAACAGGGAACACTGATTACAATCCCTGCTGTTGGCTTTATTTTGTAGCAGGAACGACATGGAGAGGGGGAATGAAGCAGGGATTCCAAATCTGCAGATGATACTAAATTAGGAGTCAGAGCACAATGTAGCTCATTTCAGAAGGATTTCGATCACTTCAGCATCTGGTTAAATGCAGAGGACTGTTGAATAGCAAGCCTTAGAGGACCAGAAGAGGAAATACTTGCTAAATGGAAAGGTGCTGCAGACCTTACAGACTGGGAAAGAGATCTCTGGCTTATTGCAGGAAAGTGCCTAAAGCCTTTAGCCCAATGTGCAGGTGCAGTTTAAAAGGGAAAAGGACACAGGCTGGCCTGCTAAAATAAGATGCACGGTAAAAGGAACTGATAAAATCTCACTGAGGGTTTTCTATCCAGGGCAGGGCAGCATGTGCTGGAAAACATGTAAGAGGTGGAAAGTCAATAAATAAAAACGATCAACAAGCTTGATGATTTAAAGATAAAGAAAATGTGGTCTTGCTTCCCACGCCTTCCTACAGATATGTCAGACCCTGTAGGAGTCAGTAGATTTCAGTTGTTGGTGAAAAGGGGCCAATCATGCTTACCCACCTTCATAAGAACATACATAAGAATGGCCATAGTAGGTCAGCCCAAAGGTCCGTCTAGCCCAGTATCCAGTCTTCCAACAGTGGCCAATGCCAGATGCCCCAGAGGAAATGAACAGAACAGGGAATCATCCAGTGATCCCCTCTCCTGTCATATATTCCCAGCCTCTGACAGAGGCTAGGGACACCATTCCTACCCATCCTGGCTAATAGCCATTGATGGATCAAACCTCCATGAATGTATCTAGTTCTCTCTTGAACCCTGTTAAAGTCCTGGTCTTCACCATGTCCTTTGGCAAGGAGTTCCACAGGTTGACTGTGTGCTGTATGAAGAAAAATGTCCTTTTGTTTGTTTTAAACCTGCTGCCCATTCATTTCATTTGGTGACTGCTAGTTCTTACATTATGTTATCCCCTTCACAATGCTTTGGGATTCTCAGATGGAAGATACTACCTGGCGAATGAGTGTGACCAGGCACGTGCACACGCCCACACCCACACAGCAGAAACAGGGGAGGCTGCCCCAAGCCACCACTGAAAAGTTCACTGGCGGCAAAGAGCTCGTTAGGAGATGCAGCTGCTGCAGCTCCCTTCTGACGGCCCAGCTCCAGTGGATCACAAGAGGGCCATTGTGTGAGCTTGAGTCTCCCCCTTCTAAAAACTTGCATCCTATGTGCCAACTCTGTGATCACGCCAGGGCTGGAGCACCCATGAAAAAAATGTTGGGGGCTTAGCACCCACTGGCAGCCCCCCATCATTGTCTCCCCCTCCCCCCAGTGCCTACTACCCCACCGTGATCAGCTGTTCTACAGCATGCAGGAGGCACTGAGGGAGGGGGGAGCAAGACTGGGAAAACTCGGGGGAAGGGCCTGAATGGGGTGAAAATAAGGGAAGAAGAAAGGGAGTGGGGCAGAGCTAGGGTAGGGGTGGGGCCTTGAGGGAAGTGATGGAGCGGGGCAGGGCCTGGGGTAGAGCTGGAAGGATCGCGCCCCACCCCCACCCCCACCCCACCATGCACATTAGAAGTTTGATCCATTTGCCTTGCATATTGTCATTTACAATGGTGCCAAGGACGTATAAAAAGGGTGTCAAATTCTATCAGGAGGGTAGCACTTTCCATGCACTTTACAGCAGTGTAAAGGACAAGGCAGGAGGGAGCAGGTCCCTGTCCATGTTAAAGGCATTTGCCACAGCACTGCAGACTGCTGATGTATTTGGGTCCAAGACTAGAAACCAGAGGCTTCTGAATAAGTGTTGGGTTGTGGGAGAACCTGAAAGATTTGTCTAAGGCCTCGAAGAAGGGGATGAAGATTGATTTGAGGACACAGAAGGGTGTGAAGGGGAGAATGACAGCATATGTAAAGTTTTGCATTGACACATATTCACATTTTGCTGATGTAGATAGAAAAAGGCAAAAAAGAAAAAATATTGATATCCATTTTATCTGGATATTTTTCTCTGCCATTTGCAAGCCGGGAAACCCAAGGTTGTGAGTTTGTTTTACTTTTGCCAACAAATTCTCCTCCTTCTCTTTTACAAACACAAAGAATGACACGGCACACTGAAAAAGAAAAAAAAAAACCCCAAACCTGACTGCAGATTTTCAGGCCTTGTCTACTTTTGTAAGGTTGCTGGTATAGCTATACCAGAAGAGAGATTCTGAAAATCCTTGTAGTGTAGATATAGCTTATACTGGCAAAAAAGTCCCTTTCCAGTAGAATTTGCACCAGTTGCTTGAATACAATAAACTAAACCAGCAAAGGTATTTTTTTTTAATTGATGCAGGTGCATCTTTGCTATTTAGCATAGTTACATTGGCCAAAATCACACCCCTAACCAACGTAGCCAGGCTGGCAAAAGTTTCCTGTGTAGGCCAGGCCCCGAGTTCAATGAATATTTATGATGTTTTCTCACTGCTATGCTTCTGTGTGAAAACTGGTGGGAACAGAACTGGAAAAGGGTGAGAATTTGACGAGTGTTTGAGAGGTGACAACCCAAAGCATTTGCCCAGCTTAGCAGATTCCCTTTGGAGCATCTCATGGTTCTCCAACAGTGGGAAAGAGATTTGAAGGGTCTCTTTGTCTCCTCCCTGCCCTTTTCCCCCTTTGTTCAAAGTAAAGCTACATGTACTGCCACAGATTCATGGTCCTCTTTCATGTACTGACTGCTGATGTCATATCTTTGCCCTCATCTCCTACACAACCTCACCTCCCCTTTGCTCTGCTCATTTTGACTGCTCCCTTTATTTCCTTTGCCCACTCGCAAAGTTGAGTTTCCTTTCATACAACACTTCCCCATGCTCAATTAACAGAAAACAAGCCTTCTTCCTTTCCTTCTTAGACCCCCTCCCAGCCCGTACAAAAAGCTACCTGTGTGATGAAGAATTCCAGCTATAATAACCACAAGTTGCTCCCTTTTTGCTAATATTCCCAGCCATAGTGTTTTGCTCTGTATTAAACTCATTCAATAACCTCGTCTGTTGCCTATTTGGCAAATCCTTGCTGTTGTAAAATCCCATGATTAATTTATGGCATTATTTCCCAACTCACCATATAACTTTTGGTAGGTCAGTTAAGGCAAATTTTTTAAACTTGTTACCTTACACCAACAGTTTGAGAAGTGTTTGCAAAACAAATGGGCCTCGGAAGTTGGATACTATGAGACATGCAGTCAATGGAACTATACATGTTCTTCACCTAGGAGGTCTCCTTTATGGGTGCCAAACTTTAGTGTTTATACCATGTTCAACATTCTTTTCCTTCTGCCATACACAGAGTCCTCAGCTAGGGCAATATAGGCAGGTTCCCCCAGAGCCATGGGTCTTGTTGCTAACCCTACTTATGGTTATCATACATCTGGACATCCTCTCTTCTTTGGCTATCTGATCTGCATCTAGGTAGATTTTTGAAATAAGAACAAATGTCCTTGATTTTTTCTTGCTTTTCCTTTTTCCAATACCCAGCATGCCCTAATAGTGGTGTGCATGTCTACTGGTTTGCCACCCTTACTTCTGCTTTGCTACTAGCATGGTGCTGCCTACAGAGCTGGGCATCTGGAAAGCAGCAGCTGCTGGCCAGGTGCCCAGCTCTGAAGGCAGTGCCACTGCCTGAAGCAGCGTGGAAATAAGAATGGCGTGGTACAGTATTACCACCCTTACTTCTGCTCTGCTGCTGGTGGCAGTGCTGCCTTCAGAGCTGGCAGCTGAAGAGCTGTACCCACCACCCTCCAGCTCCCTAGCCTCTGGCAGTGTCCTCTGTTTGGGAACTTGAAATTTGGTAACCCTACCCCCACAGAGACATGACACAATTCACACCTTTCAGCGCTAGTGTTTCAGGATCTCTGCACACTCCCTCACAGGGAGGGTAGAACTCAGGGCGGGGTGGGGGGAATGAGGGCTAGCACCTCAGCAATGGAAATATGGGTGGGGCTGATCTATATTTTTCCACTCCATCTCCTTCTGCTTTCCATTCTGGGAATGAATGTTCCCTGCAAACTGGGCCACATGCACAGAAGAGGGGGTCAGAGTCAAGAACGGGACCCAGAGAGGGCTAGAACAGCCACCACAGTGCCCAGGATCAGGCCTGGGCTGACAGCAGCAACCCCAGGAACCCCACCTCCCATCCTGGAGGGGGTTCAGGGCTGGGGCAGGGTCTTGGACAGCAGGAGGAGGCAAGGGGTGCAGGCTCCAGCTGGGCAATGCTTATCTCAGGTGGCTCCTGGTGGCAGCACAACGGGGCTAAGTCAGGCTCCCTGCCTGCCCTGGCTCCACGCTACTCCCAGAAGCATCCAGAACATCCCTGAGGTCCTTAGGGTGGGGAGATCAAGGGCAGGTTTGTGCACTGCCCCTGCCTGTAGGCATCACCATCACAGCTCCCACTAGTCACAATTCCCAGCCAATGGGAGCTGTGGAGTCAGCTCTCAGGGCGGGGTCAGAGAGAAGAGACCCTCCACCCCTCCACAGAGGCTGCAAGAATGTGCCAGCCACTTCCAGGAGCTGTCTGGGGCCAGGGCAGGCAGGGAGCTGGAGCCTACCTTAACCCCACTGTGCCACTGGATTTTAAAGACCCAAAATCTCCCAGTTTGGTTTCAGTGGCCTCTGGGAGATAGAGCCTGATTCCAAGAGATTCCTGGCAAAACCGGGAGTGTTGGCAGCCCTGTTGACAGCACAGAACAAACAGACAGAGGTGCTGGGGGAAGCTGCAGGCCAAGAAACTGGCCACTATGGGGGAGAACAGGATGTGAAGTCCTCTGCAATGCTGCATCCAGGTGTGAGGGGCACCCTCCTAGAGGCACGAATGCACCTACAGAGGGAATTAAAGAGTAGCTAACACTTTGTAATGCAAATGATCTTTATTTTAGATATACTAATTGCTACATAATCAGTTATCCCAACATATTTCCATTTGATATATAACTTCACTTACCACTGTACTGCAGCCATTTCAGGAGTGGGATGCAATAGTTATTTTAATTGTGCACAGCAACAAGACACAAAGAGTTTAGGACAGGAAGTGAAGAAGAATTCCATATCCTGTTGAATCTTTAACTAAAAGGATTTGGTTCCAAAATAAATTTGAGAATGTATATTTACTGTAGTTCTTTTCTCTGTGAAAGCAGGACATTTCTGGGCCACAAAAGGCCCATGAAAATAGGATTGTTCCTCAGGGATTACTTTCCTGCTCCCCTGTTCCCCACCTGAAGTCATAATCTTCTGTTTGTGATATTACAAATGGTTGCTGTGGAAATAATTATGATGTCCACATGTACAGGATTATGACTTCAGATTACCAGCAGGAGTAGATGAACTCCTGAAGAAACAAAGAGCATATTTTCTTTCAAACTTCATTAACAATGAATAAGAGAAAAACCTACAAGAGAGAACGCATGCAGCAGAGGATACATACATACTTATTTCTGAATGGAATGGGATTTTTTAAGGTATGATCTGTTTTTTTAACATCGGTCATTTTTGAAGAGTCCGTTCACTTTTCATCTAAACATGAAGATATTGTGAATTTATGGAGCCTACACCAGAGTTCTGGAGCAAAAGCACTTTAAATCTCATCAATCTATCTTTAGTTCTCCTGAGCAAAACATGGCAGGGTGGGTTCAGGGAGGTTCATGAGACATTTTTCACTCTATTGTGACTTTGTACCCTGGAGTTTCAAGTTCAGATGAACACACCCCCCCAAACCCACAGCAAAACTCAGCCAAAGCCACAAAGTTTTGCTTGGTTTCAGCTAGAAATAATACAAACCCTACTGTATTTCACATAGTTTCCACCTAAAATTAGGCACCACTCCAGATTGACTTGAAACTCAGCCTTGGACTCTTTCAGTTGTTAGGGCTCAAGTCACTCAGACCTTAGTGCTGGGCCTAACTGAAATTCTGGGCCCTGTCCATTCAAAACTCAGCACTGTCACCCTTGAGATTTTTTCCCAGGCCCATCTGAAATTCAATCCTGAGCTGGCCTGAAATTCAGCCCCAGCCTGCTAAAAACTCAGACTGGCTCACTGTCAGGTTTGTAACCAGGCCCTCAATGGAATGAGAGGTTAATATCTGGGTTCTTTATTTTCCCCTGGTTGTCCCCAATTTGGAAGACTGAATCTCGTCCACTTCAATAATTGTTTCCAGATTCTCCAAAGTGCCCCTTAATTTATTTTCTTAAAAGGGACAACCTGGGATAAACTCTTACTAAAATTGTGGACCTTTTTATTCTCCCTGTGTGATTTTTTTAAAATGCTTTTATTTTTTTTTATTAAGGTCACCAGACATTATCCTAGTGTAGCTGGGACACACTTGTCTAAGTGCCACAGCATGTGTTTGCCCTGGGGACCAATGGGCCAGCAGGACAGGAAGGGGAAATATTTAAAGCAGGCACAGTCTAACTATTTTTAGGGTATACTCAGGTTTTGCTAAAAAGAGGTATGTGTGGTAGTTTTTGCATTATAGAAATGTGTGCCTGACTTTTTTTTTAAACTGAAGCTGAAACCAGACTTGCTCTTTGATTTCTTATTTGTATTAAGGTGGACTGTGGTAACGCCTAAGCCCCATGGTGCAAATGACTAAGAGTGAACAGTTCCCTGAGCCTCCATGGAGCCCTGATGGGGCAGGAATGGGCCCACAGAGTTCCTTGCCTCAGCTCTTCAATCAGGATTGGAACCTCATTGTGCTAGAGCAGTGCTGCTCAACCTTTCTTAATTCGTGACCCCCAGGGCTGGGAAAATTGGTTGTGCAAAAAAAAAAAAAAAAAAACTGGAACATTTTGTTGCAGTCCCTTTAATTTCAAGCTCCCGCATGTCAGGCACCAAGCCAGGAAAACAAAATGGCGGCCGCCCCGGTGCTGCGATCCCCCAGGAAGACAGCCGCAACCCCCGAGGGGCTTGCGACCCATGGGTTGCACACCGCAGTGCTAGAGCACTGACATGTAATTATTTCCCATATGTACTGGAAACCCAAACGCAGCAGCATTGTGCTTATGCATGCGATTCAGAAATTGACACTATCAGCAACAACAAAAAATGAAAGAAACCAGCTTAGTTTTAAAGAAATGCATAGAGCAATGCACCACAGAAACGTACAAATGAACAAAATAAATACAAAAAATAAATTAGAGCTTTAGGGTCTGAATCACCATTGCCTGGCACCTTTCATGGCTGATTTGGCCATGTGTTCACCCAATTTGTGCATTGTAAATGGGGTAGGACATCCTAAAATCCAGGGAGTTCTCCATAAGAGGTCAGCATGTGTGTTCTCCCTGCGTGCCATCCCAGTGCTGTGCAGATAGCTGGCACAGCAGACATCCAGCAAATGGCCCAATGACCACAAGATCCATTAAGGGATAAAGGCACCAGGCCAGGTTTATTGTCAACAAAGCACAGTAATAGCATCTGTCAGACTCTATGAGGATACATGTATGCCTGTGACAATGGACACCACTGAGTGAATGACGGGACCTTCCATTCCTCGGTTGGCTGGATCAAGATGCTCTTTCAGAGATACCTCTTTGTACCCTGATACAAACACGCTACATACTGCCCTTCGGGCATAATTACTGCCCTATGATGTGGCTAGTTATCACCCATCTCCTTGTACATTTTGGTTTGATTAAAACATCTCCAGGCATCACACTGTTATCCTGACTTTATCTTTTAGGAGAGGTCAGTGTGGTCCTGTTATCCCTGTGAAATACTTTTGCACCATCCTTCATATCAGGATGTTCTGGTACCACTTTTCTGAGGTGTGTTTGCATGAATACTCTCTGTGCCTAGCACTTCTTAGGAACATGTGTTTCCCTGTTTTGGCCAGACTCAGCGAACTTGCAAGCAGGCAGAGCCTGGTGTTTGCTCACAGCCTGACTTTTGCTAACTTCACTTTATATGAGCAAATCTTCTCTTCATGCTAAGTAAATTGAGATCTTTGAATCAGTTACTATCAGGCATGTTTTTTAATCCTTTAATCAGTCTTAGGGCTTTTCTCTGAACTCTCTCCAGGATTTCAGTATCTCTCTTGAGCGGTGGGCACCAGAACTGAATGCCATATTCCTGCAGCAGTCACACCAGTACCAAGTACAGGGATAAACTAGCTACAAGCATAAAAGGAAACAAAAAGACATTCTATAAATATATTAGAAGCAAGAGAAAGACCAAGGACAGGGTAGGCCCACTGCTCAGTGAGGAGGGAGAAACAGTAACAGGATATTTGGAAATGGCAGAGATGCTTAATGACTTCTTTGTTTCGGTCTTCACCAAGAAGTCTGATGAAGGAATACCTAACATAGTGAATGCTAGTGGGAAGGGGGTAGGTTTAGAGGATAAAATAAAAAAAGAACAAGTTAACAATCACTTAGAAAAGTTAGATGTCTGCAAGTCACCAGGGCCTGATGAAATGCATCCTAGAATACTCAAGGAGTTGATAGAGGAGGTATCTGAGCTTTTACCTATCATCTTTGGAAAATCATGGAAAATAGGAGAGATTCCAGAAGACTGGGAAAGGGCAAATATAGTGCCCATATAAAAAGGGAAATAAGAACACCCAGGAAACTACAGACCAGTCAGTTTAACTTCTGTGCCAGAAAAGATAATGGAGCAAGTAATTACAGAAATCATCTGCAAACACCTGGAAGATAATAAGGTGATAGGGAACAGCCAGCATGGATTTGTAAAGAACAAATCATGTCAAACCAATCTGATAGCTTTCTTTGATAGGATAACGAATCTTGTGGATAAGGGAGAAGCAGTGGACGTGGTATACCTAGACTTTAGTAAGGTATTTGATACGGTCTCGCATGATATTCTTATCAATAAACTAGGCAAATACAACTTAGATGGGGCTACTATAAGGTGGGTGCATAACTGGCTGGATAACCGATCTCAGAGAGTAGTTATTAAAGGTTCACGATCCTTCTGGAAAGGTATAACAAGTAGAGTTCTGTGGGGGTCTGTTTTGGGACCGGTTCTGTTCAGTATCTTCATCAACGATTTAGATATTGGCATAGAGAGTATGCTTATTAAGTTTGCAAATGATACCAAGCTGGGAGATTGCAACTGCTTTCAAGGATAGGATCATAATTCAAAATGATCTGGACAAATTGGAGAAATGGTCTGAGGTAAACAGGATGAAGTTTAATAAAGAACAAATGCAAAGTGCTCCACTTAGGAAGGAACAATCAGTTTCACACATACAGAATGGGAAGCGACTGTCGAGGAAGGAGTATGGCAGAAAGGGATCTAGGGGTTATGGTGGATCACAAGCTAAATATGAGTCAACAGTGTGATGCTGTTGCAAAAAAAGCAAACATGATTCTAGGATGCATTATGTGTTGTAAGCAAGACACAAGAAGTCATTCTTCTGCTCTACTCTGTGCTGATTAGGCCTCAGTTGGAGTATTGTGTCCAGTTCTGGGCACTACATTTCAAGAAAGATGTGGAGAAATTGGAGAAGGTCCAGAGAAGAGCAACAAGAATAATTAAAGGTCTAGAGAACATGATCTGTGAAAGAAGACTGAAAGAATTGGGCTTGTTTAGTTGGAAAAGAGAAGATTGAGAGGGGACATGATAGTAATTTTCAGGTATCTAAAAGGGTGTTGCAAGGAAAAGGGAGAAAAATTGCTCTCCTTGGCCTCTGAGGAAAGGACAAGAAGCAATGGGCTCAAACTGCAGCAAGGAAGGTTTAGGTTGGACATTAGGAAAAACTTCCTAACTGTCAGGGTGGTTAAACACTGGAATAAGTTGCCTAGGGAAGTTGTGGAATCTCCATCTCTGGAGATACTTAAGAGCAGGTTAGATAAATGTCTATCAGGGATGGTCTAGACAGTATTTGGTCCTGCCATGAGGGCAGGGGACTGGACTCGATGACCTCTCGAGGTCCCTTCCAGTCCTAGTATTCTATGATTCTATGATTAAAGGGGTGATTTGGTCCCAGTCTCCCAAGTATCGACATGGGGACCAAATGTTTAATAATGTGCTTTTCTACCTAGCAGAGAAAGATCTACCATGATCGTGAGGCTGCAAGCTGAAGCAGGACAAATGCATACTGGAAATAAGGCATATATTTTTAGGGTAATTCACCGTCGGAACAATTTACCAAGGATTGAGGTGGAGTCTCCATCACTGACAATTTTTAAACCAAGTTTGGATGTTTTCCTAGTAAGAACATAACAATGGCCATACTGGGTCAGACCAATGGTCCATCTAGCCCAGTGTCCTGTCTGCCGACAGCGGGCAATACTCGGTGCCCCAGAGGGAATGAACAGAGCAGGTAACCATCAAGTGATCCATCCCCTGTCACCAGATCTCCGCTGCGAATTATTTGGGGGGAAGTTCTCCAGCCTGTACTATACAGGGGGTCAGACCAAGTGATCTTCTGGCCTTGGAATCTACAACAAAGATCAGTAGGTTAGGGCTGCCCCTGAGGGATGCGGGGCACAGAACACCCCCACCCCTCTGCCCCAAGCCCTGTCCCTGTCCCACCTCTTCCAGCCCTGCTTTGCCCCCACCCATACTCCCACCCTACCCCTTTCCCCATGTCCCACCCTTGTTCCACCTCTTCCCAACCCTGCTCCACCTTCCTCCTACGCCTATTGCATGCCTCTTCTTACGCTCCCTCCCCCAAGTGATGTGACCCGTCACCCAGTGTATTACTGGGGGGCTTGGCACTGGCAGCAGGGGTTGGGGCCCCCCCACACTCACCATGGTGAGGGAAGCAGAGGGACCTGGCCCCAGCCCTCTGAACTCCCCTGGCTCCCAGACGTGTTGCTCAGGGGAACGCAGCAGGCTGGGGCTGGGTTGCTCTGCTTCCCAAGGCTCCCACCACCACTGGTGAGTGTGGGGGCAGGCCCAACCCCTGTGGCTAGCACCAGGCCCCTGGCAATACCCCCAGGCTGCCCAGGGCCATGTGGGGCCCCTCCATGGTTTACCTGAAACCGTCCTACAGACACGATAGCTCTGCCTCTAGTCCCTTCTCCCCCTGGGAAGGTTGAGCTGGAGAGCTGCAGGCTTCTCCATAGGTGTAAAACAGTAGTACAAAGCCGTGCCATGGCCAGTCTGCAGTCTGAAGGGGAGGATTAATCCCACTCGCTGCTCCACAGCCCAGTTCATTGAGCTGGGTGCTGGGGCCAGTTGATTTGGCCCTTCCCGAATACAAATCATTTCTATTTTTTCAAATGAGGGATTGGCAAGTCTTTTGCAATTCCCCCATGCTAGCTTTCCCCTTGCCGTAGAGTCCCAGCAGAATCATCAGCTAAACCCATTTTCTGCTGCTTCCCACGTGTGCCAGAGGGGCCGTTTGCACAGGTTTCCTCCCCTGCAGTGCAGTGAGCTAAAGCTGCGGATCAATTATGCATGTTGCTGGAAACTGAACATGGCTCATTAACGAATCATGTTGGCATGGAGAAGACTGGAGATAGCAAATGGAGCCTGGACCCCAGTCAAACGGAAACAGGAAACAATATCATACACTAGAGGAATTCTCCCGGCACCCTGGCTCTTCTCTGATTCCCCTTCCCCCATTTGCTTTCCCATGTCAGAGCAAGCGCTCCAAAATTATGGCTCTACTCTGGTGAGTCTGTGTCCTGTCTTTAGCTCAGACTGAAATACAACCTTCTGGCAGGCTGCAACAGGCCAGTTATTGTGCAGAGCAGACTGAGATTTTCAGTTGTTCTGCTGAGAGCCCCGGCATGGACAAGAGGAATGGCAAAGCGGCTCCTTCATGAGAGGAGAGGAGGTGTGATGCGCAGAAGGAACTAAGTGGGCTGTGCAGAGATAAATGTGTATCCTGAACGGGGCGGTTCTGGGTCTCCGTTAGGTGGAGGAGATAAGGTGCAGCTGTATGACATAGGGGCAGTATAGGGGAGCATGGGTGGGAAGATGTCCATCTTCAGGTTTTGGTTATGGTCTAACCCAGCAGTTCTCACAGCCTGGGCCTGAGTTCAGCTTAAACCCTGGGCAACCAGGCTCAAGTTACAGGTGCCCCACCCAAGCATTAAGGTCTTAGACTTTGTGGGGGCTCATGCTTTGGTCTCCCTGCTAGGGATGTCAGGACTCAAGCTGGCTCAGGCTTCAGTCCCTCTCCTGGGGCTGTGTAGTAATTTTTGTTGTCAGAAGAGGGTCACGATACAGTGCAGTCTAAGAAGCTCTCACCTTTCAGATGACAACTGCCTAACTCAGAAAGTGTTGCACCCGACATGGGGAAATTCTTTATTAGACCATGTCCTACTGGAGAAAGAGGAACTGACCACAGAACTAAAAATTAATGGGAGCTTAGGCACAAATGACTATAACTGGATCATATTTCTAATGTGCAAGCAGAATAAAATCCAGACCAGTGATATATATACACTTGGTGCTTTGATAAAGCCAATTTCACAAAACTGAAAAGAATTCTGCGCCAGAACTGGGAGGCACTGAACTGAATTCTGAGCTGAGAGGAAGAATTAAGCACAAAAATGTGAACCATTTAAGAACCCCTTACCAGATGTCCCAAAAGACACAATCGAGAAAGAAGGCAGTGCTGGTTAAAAAAGCCTGACCTGGTTTAGAAGGGAAATCAAGGCAGCTATAAAAATTAAATGGGAGGAAGGGGAAGCTAATAGTAATGAATATAAATCAGAAGCTAGGCATCATAGAACGTTAACAAGGGAAGCAAAAGGACACCGAGGGTGCATCTAGACTACATGGCTCCGTCAACGGAGCCATGTAGATGAGTTTACTAGACATAGCAAAATGAAGCGGCAATTTAAATAATCGCCACTTCATTTACATCAAAATGGCTGCTGTGCTGTGCCGATCAGCTGTTTGTCGGCACAGCGCGGTAGTCTAGACAGGGATCAACCAACCCCAGATCCCTTTGTCATCAGATCCTGTAAGCTTCGTTTCACAAGGCATAAGGGATCTGACAACAAAGGGATCTGGGGTCGGTTGATCCCCATCTAGACTACCGCGCTGTGCTAACAACCAGCTGATCGGCACAGCGTGGAGGCCATTTTGATGTAAATGAAGCGGCGATTATTTAAATTGCTGCTTCATTTTGCTATGTCTAGTAAACTCATCTACATGGCTCCGTCAACGGAGCCATGTAGTCTAGACACATCCCGAGAGTGTGTCTAGACTACAGGTTTTTTTCAGAAGAAGTAGCCTTTTTTCGAATGCTGCTGCATTCTTTCGAAAGTAAATCAAAAGAACGCAGCAGTTTTTTGACCGCGAAAAACCTTGTTTTACGAGGAAGAACGCCTTTTTTCAAAAATGCTCTTTCGAAAAAAGGCGCTCTGTAATGCAAACTGTGCTTTTTTGAAAGAGAGCATCCAGACTGCCTGGGTGCTCTCTTTCGAAAAAGTGGCTCACTTTTTCAAAAGTACTGGTTGTAGTCTAGACACTTTTTTTCGAAAGAGACTTGCAGTCTAGACGTAGTCCAAGAGAAATCTTTGGTCAACAGTGTTAAGGACAATAAGAAGGAATTTTTAAACTGTATTAGGAACAAAACAAATCCTATCAATAGTATTGGTTCATTATTCAGTGGAAATAGTAGAATTATCAATAATAATGCAGAAAAGGCGAAAGTGTTAAATAAATATTTCTGTTTTGTACTTGGGGGGAAAACAGGTGATTTTGTCTCTTCACATGATAATTGTAAATGTAGTAATATGAGGGCTTGGACCATAAGCCCACATATTACAGGCCTGGAGCAAGACCTGAGGCCTAGACAGCAATGATAAAAAGCAAAATGAAGCTGTAAGCAATAAGCAGGCCCCTGCCCATGGAAGTTGACAGGAACAGGGCAGAAACACTCCTACCTAAGAGGTACTGGGCACTGACCCAAAACACATCCCAGAAGGGTCATAACAGAACATCTCATAAAGTAACATCTTGGTACCAACACACGCCCCACAGATAACAGGTACATACTGATGACCCTGGCTTAGGACAGGGTCTAAACTAACAGCATGATAGATAGTGTTTGAACCCCCATGTATAAGATAATGGGAGGTAACTAAGCAACAGGAGGTGGCAACCTAATACATCAGAAGTAATGTGTAACTTGTTTGTACCTGTGTATAAAAATATACTCCAAAAAGTTGTCTCTGTCCGACTGAGGGGGCAGTGGCGAATCCCATGTCACTGACTATGTTGTGTCCATTGTAGCAAGCTGTGATGGATAGAAGGAGAGCTGGCCAGCACTTGGTGACGAAAGGGTTAAACTCAGGAAGCTAGCAAGGGTGTTGACAGGGGGCCAGAAGAACCAATGGGGAGCTCATTGAACCATTAATGTGGATTTTCAATGAGTCTAGGAGCACTAAGGAAGTTCCATAAGACAGGAAGAATGCTGATGTTGTGTCCATTTTTAAAAAGATAAAATGTGATAATCTAGGTAATTATAGGCCTGTCAGACTCAGTGATATGAACCTCCCTGAATTCTGGGCTCCGAATTCATTAGAACCTGGAGCCACGCTACCCTGGTTTTTACCAAGTCAGAACCCAGTAGTCATCCAAACCAGAGCAAAAACTAAACTACCCTCCTGCCTATCTATATTTTGGGCTATAAACCAGGGGTGGGCAATAATTTTTGATGGGAGGGGAGGCCTTCCAAGAATTTCATAAGTGGTAAAGGGTCATGCTTTTCCATGATATTAATGGAAGAGGTGCAGGGTCTGGGATGGAGGTTGGGTGCAGAAGAGAGGTGGGGGTAAAGAATTGGGGTGCAGGAGAGGGTGTGAGATCTGGGAGTGATTTTGGCGAAAGGAGGGAGGTTGAGATTGGGGACAAGGGACTGGAGTGCAGGACAGGGTGCAGGTGTTTGATTTGTGACCTCGGGCAGGAGGGGGTTGTGACCTAGGGGTGGGGATTGGGGTGTAGGGTCTGGGAGGGGGTATGGGTGCAAGATCAGGGGTGCAGAGGGTTGGGGCTACATGGGCAGCCAGGATGGGGGGCAGAAGGTTTGGGTTACATAGGGTAAGGGTTCAAAAGGGGGAGGAGAGGGTTGGGAAGAGAGAGGGGCTGGGGTTCCAAATGCAGGTTCTGACTGGGAGATGCTTACTGGGCAGCTCCTGGCCAGCAGCCCAGCAGGTTCCTCACTCAGGCTCCCTGCCTTCCAAACCCCCATGGGTTGTTCAGAAAAGCCAGCTACAGGGGCTGTGTGTACTTATCTGAACTCTATGAGCCCAAGGGGAGGGATACCTAGCACACTGCCTGTTCTTGAAACAGGGGGGCTGAGGGATTGTGCTGGGGGCGGGGACAGTGCACGAAACCTCTCTCCTGGGGCTCGCAGCGTTCACAGGCACACATGGCCCTGCAGCCAGTGTGCGAGGGCAGGGCAGGCAGGGAACCTGGCTGCAGCTCCCGCTGGGCTGTGGGCCAGAGTGGCTTGGTGGGCTGCATCCAGCCCGTGGGCCGTATTTTGCCCACACCTACTATAAAGGAAAATCTGGTCTGAAAATGCAACTGCTGATTCTGATTTGCTGAAAGATGGAGGCTGGAATGTCAAGTTAAAGCAAGGGATTTTGTTTCCAACCTCTGCCCACAGACTGCTGACATGGAAACAATACGCAGGACAGACACATTTATATCATTAAGCGTGCTGAGTGAAAGCTGCTGGCTGGCTTGCTGTGCTGTGTATCAGGTTAGTATCAGCAAGCCATCTCTGCTTGCCTGCTTTCTGGCTCACTTGACGCCAAATTGAAAAGTTTATTGTACTGCCACTTAAGAGAGTTACTCATGAAAAAAACATCGGCCAATTTGTTTATGCATTTAAATCATGTTGTTTATGTGATTTTGGTAAGCAGGAACTGGCCAACTCTTTGAGGGATTCTTAAGAGAAACAGAAAGCTATTTTGAGCACACTCCCTGACATGGAGCAGAACTCCTGGCACATACAAATGTACGTTCACAGAGCACCTGTGGATGCACACACCGGCCCCTGGCTTTCATAGTGCACAGCTATAACTGGCACCCAAATATAATTGGTGGGAGAATGTCCAATGAGTCTGCGTTTAGGGTCAGCTCAGAGAAGCACAGATTTACCAGTATGCTCCCGCAGCTTGTGCCACACCAGGGACATAAAGCCACCAATAATATGGCTTTGCTGAGTTATTTGCTGTGCCATAAAAGGGTACCTTTCATCCAGAGTGTACAAACAATCCTGTCCAATTTCTATCCACAGCTTATTATTTATTTGTAGTGCAGTAGTGCCTAGGAGCCCCAGCCATGGACAGGGACCACATAGTGCTAGGTGCTGTACAAACACAGAACAAAGAGGTGGTCTTTGCCCCAAGGAGTTTTCAATCTCAGTATAAGACAGGAGACAACAGTAAGGCCAAGTCTACACTAGGGGAGAAAGTCGATCTAAGATAAGTGAATAGTGTAGATGGAGTTGATGTACCATAGGTTGAATTTTTGCGGTGTCCCCACTGCGGAAGATCGATGGGAGAAACTTTCCCATCAACTTCCTTTACTCCTCCTGACCCACTGCAGTACCAGAGTCAATGGGGCACGATCAGCGGTCAATGTAGTGGGTCCTTACTAGACCCACAAATTGAACCCTGAGATATCGATCACCACAGGGTTAATCTCCCAGTAAGTGAGGACAAGCCTTTAGATACAGACAAACAGAAAAGAGAGTACAAGGAAACAGTGAAACAATATGGGTCTGTGTGATCAGTTTAGCAGGAATTAGCTGAACTTCTTAAGTCAGTAACATTGGAATAGGAAGCAACAGACTTTCTCTTGAGATTCTCTGCTTCCAGTCCCAGGCAATAAGAAGAATTATACAGCATGGAATGCTCAAAAGGAATTAACATCCAAAACAGAAGTTAGGAGCCTACCTCTTTTTGAGCATTCCTCCTACAGGCCCTGTCACTCAGCCCTTATTCAGGTAAAGTTTCCACTGAAATCCTAGGCTTTGTCTACACTATAAAGTTTTGTTGCCAAAAACTGCCGTTGGACTACAAAACAGTAAGAGCATACACACTGCAATGCGACTTTTCTTCAGAAACGTGCCCACTCGCAGGGACAAAAAAAATCCACCCCCTACGAGAGACATTTTTCTTTTCCTTTGCCTTTATTGTTGACAAAGAGCCAGTGTAGACCATGCTGTTTGTTTTGTCACAGAAGTCACAGAACTGGCTTCCACCAGTAACCCACGATACTTGTTCTGATGGCTCTGCTCAGTGTTTTGATCTCTGCTGCCCTGTGGAATAGTCGCTCCCCCGCACTTTGCTGCCTTTATCAGAAAGAGGCAGCAAGTGGAGGGGAAAGAAGGCGGTACTTCAAAGCGGCAGTGCTGCGTGCAGCCTAGGGATAGACCCTAGGCTCCACATGGTGCTGCTGCTTTGAAACACTGCCGCAGGAGCCTGACATCAGGCTCCCGCAGTGGCGTTTCAAAGCGGCAGCACCACAGGGAGCCCAGGAACTCCCCAGCTGATCCCCAGCTCCATGCGGCACTGCCACTTTGAAAGGCCGGGAGGAGCCTGATGCCACTCTCTGCAGCATTTCAAAGCGGCAGCACTGCACGGAGCCCAGGGTCAGCGGGGAGTCCTCCGCTGACCCCGGGCTCCACGTGGCTCTTTCGCCTTCCAAGTGTAGCAACAGCCCTAGGGCTGTTGCTACACTTCAAAGGCGGAGATGCCCTATTGACTAGTCGAACAGTTGGTGCAAAATGCATCGATTATTCGATTAGTCAATTACCCGCAATTTAACATCCCTTGGGTGAGCACCTCTGGCAATTTTTGTTTTGGCGACTTTTGGGTGTCACCATAAGTTTTGTTGGTGAAACTTTGTAGTGCAGATGTATTCTTAGGAGTAAACCCTGTATATGATGGAAATCACTTCAAGCTGGGGGTATGGCAGCACCCCCAGCACCTATCCTGGCCCATGTCCACTGAGTCAGGCTTGTGGGGCTCAGGCTATGTTTAATTGCTACATTGATTGGGCTCTGGAAGGTTCAGGCTGCCAATTAACTAAATGGAGAGTGTATGAATCAGGAACCCTGCCAATCATGTGGAACTGGATGCTGCATTTTCTGTGTAAGCTCCTAGCAGGAATACAGCTGATCTCCCGTTGCTTATCTTCAGCAGTATTGCCGACTGTCCTAGTCCCCAGTCCTGCGAGCTGCTCAGAGCCCACAATTCCCATTGATTTCACCACGCTTGAGAATCACGTCCTTATTTGGAGAATCTACTGAACAGAGGGTGCCAAACCCCAGGCCTAGGATGTTGTTGGTCACCTAGCGGTACGTCTACACAGAGGAGTTATTTTGAAATCACTCCTCTGTTATTCCAAAATAACATTATGCGCTGCCTACACAAAAAGCCCGTTATTTCGAAATAAATTCAAAATAACGGGCCTCTTACTCCGACTTCCTGAAAACCTCATTGTACGAGGATTAAGGAAGTCAGAAGAATAGCGATTTATTTTGAAATAAGTGCTGTGTAGATAGCGCCAAATTTCGAAACAAGCTGTTTCGAAATAAGCTACGCAATTTGCATAGCTCAAATTGCATAGTTTATTTTGAGGTACGCACTGCTGTGGAGATGTACCCCTAGTGATTGGGCACATGGACAATATGAAAAGAATGAGAACACCCCCAAAATGCTTGCACTCATGAGGGACCAGAAAAAGGGGAACCACTTCCTGAGATGGTGCCTTCAAAAAAGAGGAGGAAGAATCAGCCCCATAGTCTCAATTCAGGCCTGTCACTGCTCTGTTCCCCATTAGTGGAGAACAATTTCAAGCAAGGAGGACTCAGAAAGCAGGACTGGTTAGTGGTTAGAGCACTGGAGCTGTACTTAGGTCTGTGTTCTGTTCCCAGCTCTTCTACTGACTACTCTCTCAGTAAGGCACTTAGTTCCTCCATTCCCTTCATAGAATGGCCATAATAATACTTCCTTGTCTCACACATGGGGCTCTGAAGATAAACTTAAATTGGTGTGATGTTTAGATGCCACAATAGGGAACAGATCATAGAAGAACCTAAACCAACCGATCCACCTTAATCCTGGGGGAGACACCGACTATCTTTTATATATAAACATATAGGGTTAATACTTAAGCTGAGCCTGCACTTTCCCGGCCAGCTGATCTATGTTGGGAGGGATATAATGTACAGGCATTTCCCACAGCAGAAGGATTACTAGTCAGTGACATATCTCTCTGCCCGGTGTCAAATTCTCAGGATGTATGTCTTAGTAAAAAGAGTGGCATCTATCAAGGAGGATAGAGATGGAAGGAGTTGGCCAGGTGTCTAGCAGAATGAAGGACATTGCTCTATTGATGGGAAGGCAATAGTCACTGCCTCTCATTACAAAGGGAATCCTTTCACAGTGCTGCTTCAGGGACACAGACTGCTGTGAGGTTTGAATGATGTTCTGGAGCTTCTCCCATGCACACAAAACTCTGAGGTATTTTCCAGCTGGCTGTTGTATTCCTTTTATTTCTTTAAAGTTTTGTTGCCCGGTCCTTCTCCCATTGAAGCCAAGGGCAAAATTCCCATTGTATTCAATGGGGCTGGATTAAGCCCTTGATCCCTGGCTCCCTGTCACTAAAGACTTGACTTGCTTGTGCTAAGTGACGTTAGGATGATTAACACTCTGGAAGAGAAGGTTACTCACCTTGTGCAGTAACTGAGGTTCTTTGAGGTGTGCATCTCTGTAGGTGCTCCACTTCAGGTATTCATGCCGGTACCGTCGAGTGCAAGTTTTCCGTAGCAGTGTCTGGTTAGGATGTGTGTGCGCACTAGCAGTCTTGGGGTGCCGCTGGTGCCTCTTCTAGCACGCGCATGGCCCAACCCCTTCAGATCCTTCTCTACTGTGGAGCGTTCAGCTCGTACTCCAAAGCAGTGGTGGAGCACCCACAGCGGCACACGTTTCAATGCACGTCATTAACTACACAAGGAAAGTAACCCTCTCGTTTTCTTCGAGTGACGTCCCTGTGGGTGTTCCACTGCAGGTGAATGTGGAACAGTGCCGCCATGAGGATGATAGGGATTTCACAGTTGAGTTGGTTGCTGAGGCCTAGTCTTGAGTCTAAACTTGAACCAGGCATGATTGCATCCTTACTCGTGAATTCGTGCTCTGAGGCCCAGGTGGCCAAACTGCAGCTGTCTAGGATGGGCGCATTGTGTAGGTATGCTATGGAGGTAGATAAGACTCTTGTCCAGTGGGTTTTGTTGCCTGGAGGGGGTTCAGTGTTGTGTACTGAATGGTGCATGTGGATATAGATGGGCATCCGCTTTAGTAATCTTGGAATAGAGATGGCAGAACGCTTCGATCATTCTGTTGTTGACACAAATAGTCAAGGTGATTTTCAGAAGGGCTTTGTTCCATCCAGGTAAAATGTGTAGGCACGGTGCACAGACAATGTGTTCAGGGCTGCTTCTTGAGCAATCGTATGTGGTTTTGAAGTAAATGCAGGTCAGTGAATTAGTTGTTTGAGGCGGAATGAAGAGGATATTTTGAGCATAAATTTAAGATGTGTTTTAAGTGTTACTTTATCCTTGTGGATTATGATGTATGAGGGGTGAGGCATGAGAGCATCTATCTTGCTGACTCTTTCTCTCATCCTGCTCATGCCCAGAACATTGTCATTGCTTGTTTACTGATGTTACAAGCAGATCTATGTGTGTGGGGATTCCCCCACGTGAATATGTGTTGTGTTGTTGTGTTGTTCATTTCCCACTCGTGCTCTCGGAAAAAATGTCATCTTAATGTGCCTGCCATCACGCTCAGCCAGGGGGGCCGACAGCTTCTGCAGGTCCCTGGGCAAGGTGTGAGGGGACCCTGGCCCCATTCCCTGGAAGAGGTGAGGCTTCACACAGAAGAGGCAGGGCTGGAGCATGGAACACACACTCCCAGCCGTCGGAGTCACACAGAGCTCATGGTGTGGTGCTTTGGCAGCTTGAACCAGGCATATAAAGACTATAAAAGGCAGATCCATCTTCTCCATTTTGTCTTCAGTTTTGCTTCTTGTCTTCCTTCCTGCTTCTTACCGCTGGAGTAACTTTTCTACAAACCGAAGCTCTGAACAAAGTTCTGAGTGACCCATCGAAACTGTGGATGTGTTCCAGAAGGGCTTTCGAGCCAAAAAACTCACCAAGACTGCTAAGAACCAGATACGTGGACTTTAAATCTCTGTATGTATGTGCAGACCCCTGCCAATCTGCGGATATCCACTTTATATCCATGGGTATCTGCGGTTCATTTTTGCAGATATGGGTGTGGATACAAATGTTGTATCTAGAACTTTGCAAATTTGTGGATATCCACTTTGTATCCATGAGTATCTGCGGCTGTGTTTGCGGCTATGGATATCCGCAGATCATTTTTGCAGATGCAGATACCAATGTTGTATCTGCACAGGACTCTGTGTATGTGACTGCTTTACATTTAAGAGCTCTCTTGTTCTTTCTTTTTTCCTTTACAATAATTCTTTCATTTTAGACACTAAAGGATTGGCTGGCAGTGTGGTATTTTTGCTAAGATCCATCCTAATATTGACTTTGTGACGTGGCTGACCCTTTAGGATCAGAAGAACATTTTGTATAGTGAGCAGAGTTTTAAAATAACTTCTCACTGTGCTGGACCTATGTGCTGGTTGGGAGCCAGGAAACTGGAATGCAATGAGGGCTCTGTGAGATTCCCCTTTTTTCCTTCTGATTCTTGATAACCAGAGTGGGGATTATTCAGAAGCACAGTTTGTTACTGTTAGGGAGTTTAACTTCAGTGTTGCCCATCCATCTTATGAAGATCTGCTCCCCTTTTTGCAGCCTGCATTTCCAGTAAGGGCTGACCCAGACACCAAGTCTCACAGTGATATTGTGTTTTATGCACCAGTTTCATAGCTTTAAGGCTGCTGTGCCTAAGGAGCGGGAATGTGCTCCACCCTCTCGATTTAGATAGCAGATACAAGCACCGTGCTCCATCATGTCCCTTACCATTTTGCCTTCTATAACAGGAAAGAAATGTAGGCACATGTTACAGACCATGCATAATCTGAGCAGGTTGATGTGTAAATAGGTTTCCATGGGGGACCACTTGCCTTAGACTGTATGTTGGTTTAGACAGGCTCCCCATCCAATCAGTGCGGCATCTGTTGTGTTTTGTATGGATGGTGGATCCTGTTGAAATGGGGGTGCCTGAGCAAATGTTTATTGCATTTGTCCACCATCGTAGTGACTGTAGAACCTCTGGGGTTGGCGTGAGTCTTTTGTTTAGGCTGAGCGTTCACAGAATATATACCGAGCTCAACCATCCTTGACAGCAGCACATGTGTAGTCTGGCACGTTTTATAACAAAAGTGGTGGACGCCAGATGTCCCAAGAGTTGCAGGCAGGTGCATACAGACACCCATGGGCTGTCTGAGACCACCAATATGCGGAAGGTCATTGCTGTGAGTCAGCGCAGCGGCAGGGATGCTTTGGCCTCCAACTGAGTCCAGGTGCACTCCCAAAAGGCCAATTGTTGTAATGGAGTTAGGGTAGATTTCTTTTCCCTGATTTGTAGCCCTGGCGAGTGAGAAAGAGAAATTGTTTGTTGAGTAATGCATACTGTTTCTGGCAGGGCAGGGCTTTTTAGCAGGCAATTGTCTAAGTATGGGAATATCAATATTCCCTGTCTGTGCGAATGAGCAGCTACCATTGATAGGGTTTTGGTAAAGACTCATGGTGCCCATAGACGGTGAATTCTATGGGTCTATGGTGCCCGGGCACTAGGAATATTCCTGGTCTGGGGGCCCTGCTCTACCAAAATTTGGGGGTGGGTCTCACCTGCTGCCCCCATGTGCTGCCCTCTGATGTGTCCCCCATCCCAGACTGCTGCCCCCAGGTGATTTGAAATGGCCTGGGGGGCCCCACTGCCACCACAGTGGGACTAGAGTGACTTCCGGCCCACACACTCTGCATGGCTGCCAGCTCCTCCCTGTGGCTCCCAGGGAGGGGGATGTCTCTGCACGCTGCCCCCACCCCAAGTGCCCCTGCAGCCCTGGGAAACTGTGGGGGCAGTGCCTGTAGGCTGCAATGTGCAGAGACCCTCCCCCAGTGCCTCCACCTAGATTCCCTAGGTAAGCATTGCACCCCTTACTCTTCCCCCTACACCTCCTTGTGCACCCCACTCCCTCTCAGAGCTTGCATCCTCACCCCATCCCTCCTGCCTCCAAACTCTCCCTGCACTCAGCCTCTCCCTCACTTTTCCAGCTCCCATCTCCTCCCAGAGCCTGCACTCCCACCCCATATCCCAGCCCAGAGCCTGCATCCTGCACCCAGACTCTGTACCAGAGCATATACCTCAGATTCCTTCCTCCCCCTAAATTTCCTCCCAGAGCCTGAACCCTTCACTCCTACTGCATCCAAACTCCCTCCTAGAGCCTGCCCCCCAATCCCGTGCGCCAGCCCAGAGCTTGCCCCCAGCACTCAAACTCCGTCTCAGAGCCTGCATCCCTCCCCCACCCAAATTCTTTCCCAAGTGCAGGGGAGGGAGTTTGGGTGTGTGGGGAAGGGGTGAAGGCATTGTACATTCTGGGCACCCCCAACATTTCTGCACACCTACCTCCCCTGATGGTCCGAATGGCAGTACTCTGTACTGGAAGTGATCTTGTCTCATTGTGAATCACAGGAATTATCTGTGAGCAAGATGGCTGGTAATGTGAAAATATGCATTTGATAGGTCAAGAGCTGAGAACAAGTCCCACCAGGCAAAGATGGTATATTCATCTGTTGGCTTCAGTTCACATGTAAAGTAAGCACTGGAAGCCAAGACACTGGAAACTGGGTTTGCATATGAAGTCAGCAATGCCAGGGAATAAATCACAGGGAGCCATCCTGACTCTGGGGAGCAACAATGGATTTGGGGGGAATAAACGGAGGAGGCAAAAGGACATTTCTTATCCTGCACCTGAAGAAGTAAGTGGGCAATGTGATGCCATTCATGAAAAAGGGGTGTAACTTTTCTGTTTCCATTATGCTTATTATTGCTTACATCTTAGCCTTTGACTCTTTTCCCTCTAAATATATCTCAGGGCTGTGATTGTTGTGTAGGAACTCATTCTCAGCTGACTCAAAGAAGTTGGGGTATACACTGTCCCCTCGGGGATGGCAAACCTGGCATTCCTGTGAGAAGCCAGTGACAGGGGCTGGATATCATAGGGAAACCTGGGAGGTGGGGGACACACATTGTTAACCAGCAAAGCAAAGGAAGGGCTCACATTGCCCAGCAGAAAGCAGTTGGGTGCTTAGCAAAATGGTTCTGTCAGAAAGCTGATACCCAGCTAAGAACCAGCAAGTCTCTCTCTCTCACTGGAGGGGCAGAAGCAGGGCGGCTCACAGTCCTGGGCATGCCAAGAAAGCCTCTCACTGTCTAGACTAGGGCATTGCTCTGTTTTTAAATGCACCAAGCAATGAGTCTTCCAGTATTTCCTTTGGAAAATTATGCCATAGGCGAGCGTATGTCACTGCGGTTTGCAATAACTCCCAAGAAAGCCAATGTCATTACTGTGCCATTCAAAGCTCTGGATGATCATACATGAAAATATGACAGGACCTCCTACCAGTTTGTGGGGATCCCCTCCAGACACCTCATCAACTTCTATACACTGCTGCTTATTGCTGGGGAGGGATGTGATAGGAGCCCCGTTGCTACATGCATATTAAACTAGACTAGAGAAGCCACTGGACAAAATACTCTAGGGAACAATAACAAGTAAGAGGGGGGATTATGGATCTCTCCTAACCCTGATTCAGTCAATGGAAAGACTCCCAGTGATTTGAACAGGAGTGGGATCAGGCCCAAAGGGATCTATTGTTAAACACTATTATACATGTGTTAGCAACAACAACATACGTGTCAATGTACAAGTTAGTGTATAACCCCTGCCCAAATAATGTATAACCTACAGGCTATTGATATACAAGATGAGACAGAGGGAGGCCCAGAGGGAGTATAATTTTAGGATTATTGTAACCTCTTCTTTGTCCTCCCCTGTGTGTTGTTGGGACAGACAGAGCATTGATATGTCCTCGCGTTTCTGGGCCCCACAGCAGAAGAGCGGCCATTAGAAGGGATGGGAATGAGGTGAGAGGGCCCGACACACTTGGAACAAGAGATGATCATAGTCATGGAAGAAGGTTCGAAGAACGGAAGGGCCCATCAGGCTCTATCTGTGCAAGCTTAAGGGACAGGGAGATTGGTGGGTTGTCTGTGGCGAGGGTGGAGAGGGCTTGGGGAGGGAAAATAACCAGCTCAGTTTTGGCCATGTTGAGCTTGAGTTGGCAGCTGGCCATCCAGGAGGATGTGTCAGAGAGGCAGCCAGGAATGTCGGACTGAATCTGGGTGTGGAGAAGTAGATGGGGGGAGTAGGGATAGCAGGTAAATCCATGTGAATGGATGAGGTCATCTAAGGATAGGGTATGTTGAAGGAATGAGTGGAGGAACTGCTTGGAGCAAAAAACCTAAAATAACAAAGGTATTTACCTCTTGATATTTTGCTTACATGTTTATCTGTTTAATAGTTGCCTGCCTGCTCTTTGCAGCAGGGATGTTCTTATTTTATATGTCTACGGAGGGCCTAGCCCATAGGACACAGTAGGGCACTATCATGCCCCAAGGTTCAGTTCTAGGGCCGGTTTTGTTCAATATCTTTATTAATGACCTGGATGAGGGGATGGATTGCATCCTCAGCAAGTTTGCGGATGACACTAAGCTAGGGGGAGAGGTAGATATGCTTGAGGGAAGAGATAGGGTCCAGAGTGACTTAGACAAATTGGAAGATTGGGCCACAAGAAATCTGATGAGGTTCAGCAAGGACAAGTGCAGAGTCCTGCACTTGGGATGGAAGAATCCCACGCATTGTTACAGGCTGGGTACCAACCAGCTAAGTAGTAGTTCTGCAGAAAAGGACCTGGGGGTTACAGTGGATGAGAAGCTGGATATGAGTCAACAGCGTGCCCTTGTAGTCAAGAAGGCTAATGGCATATTAGGTTGCATTAAGAGGAGCATTGCGAGCAGATCCAGAGATGTGATTATGCCCCTTTATTCGGCTCTGGTGAGGCCACATCTGGAGTATTGTGTCCAGTTCTGGGCCCCCCACTACAAAAAGGATGTGGATGCATTGGAGAGGGTCCAGCGGAGGGCAACCAAAATGATTAGGGGGCTGGAGCATATGACCTACGAAGCGAGGCTGAGGGATTTGGGTCTGTTTAGTCTGCAGAAGCAAAGAGTGAGGGGGGATTTGATAGCAGCCTTCAGCTTCCTGAAGGGGGTTCCAAAGAGGATGGAGAGAGGCTGTTCTCAGTAGTGACAGATTGCAGAACAAGGAGCAATAGTCTCAAGTTGTGGTGGGAGAGGTCCAGGTTGGATATTAGGAAAAACTATTTCACTAGGAGGGTGGTGAAGCACTGGAATGGGTTACCTAGGGAAGTAGTGGAGTCTCCATTCCTAGAGGTTTTTAAGTTTCAGCTTGACAAAGCCCTGGCTGGGTTGATTTAGTTGGGATTGGTCCTGCCTAGAGCAGGGGGCTGGACTTGATGACCTTCTGAGGTCTCTTCCAGCTCTATGGTTCTATGATTCTATGATCATGGTGATGATGATAAAGGTGGAGAGAGAGATGATGGTAAACTCTTTGGGACAGGGAATGTCTTCTGTTCTGTTTGTACAGCACCCAGCACAACAACATCTTGATTTGGGCCTCTGTGGATATTTTAATTTTAGTGCCAAGCAATTAGTGGGTTCATCCACTTTTAAAGATTGAGGTCAGGACCTCAGCTGGTATAAAACAGTGTAGAGCTCTTATGTAACTCCATAAATGGAGTTATGGTAGTTTCCACCTGCTGAGGATAGGAGCTCATGGGGTGATTAATCATAGTTGCTGCAGCCCTGAGTATGTTGTGCATGTGAATCCCATGACCCAGTATGTCTGAACTAAAATAACCTATGGAAAAACTCTATTTCTGCCCTGAGTTAAAAGAATGACAGGTGATTTAGGGCCTGATCTGTCTCCCAATGATGTCTAAGGTAAAACTTACATTGTCTGCAATGGGAGCTGAATTGAGCCCTGAAGTCTGCAACAGGCACGTTATCTCCCAATCACGAACTCTTTCAGAAAAGCTCCCCTTTCCCTTGTTTTTCCCTTCCCATGCACTCATGAGAACAGCAGCCCCTATCCAAGTGTGTTTGAAACTGACTCCCCTTTCATGCACTCACTAAACTATGTAACACGTATACAATCCAGCCGGCGCTGTCTCACAACTCCAGGCAATTCTGAAAGAAAGGGAGATAGCATCAGTATCACAAGCCCAGTCTCACATCATCTGCTTTCATGCTCCAACTACTTTAGTGTTTATAGCTCACGTATCCCAACCACTGCAGTTCAGCTTGCAACTGGATTTCAAGTCTGTAGGCTGCAAGAAAAGATATAATGGGCCATTCAGTTAGAATAAGGAGAAATAAAAATAACCCTTACATTCAAAAGCACGAGCCTCAGCTAGCCTCAGGAAGCAGCTCCGGGAAGAGAGTATTGTCCTAATGCCCTGCCTGAAGTGCTTCCAGGGGGCTTTCAATGAGATTCAGCATCCAATCAGTGTGGACGCTCTATTTCGAAATAGCTCAGTGCTATTTCGATGGGCATTTGTAGTGTAGACGCACTATTTCGAAATAAGCATGCAGTGTAGACATGCCCTAAGGTGGCTTTATAATTGGGGGAAAAGTCTTTGTATTCACTAGCTAATAAAAAAGCCCTGCCAGTGCAGAATACAGCATCTTTAACCCAAGGATTTCAAGACATAATAAATACACATTAACCCACTTTGCCCCGAGAGATTATTATTATCTAGGTAGAAAGGTTTATATCTATTTTGCCATTGGGTAGGTAGAGACACAAAGGGTTGCACCAGGACCATGCAATCCCTCCTGGATCAAGGAGTAGTAGTCCAGCTCCAGGAGCAGAGCAAGGTCTGTATTGTGACTGAGATTTGGTTCCTCTTTCCCCCTTCTCCAATGTGCAAGAACATTTGCGGGTGCAGTTTACTTACCCCTCTGTGCCAATTCACTTGCACTGGTTAGTGCATTTGGAAGGAGCAAAGCTAATGCACCATCCAGTACCAGCATGGCTGGGATTGGGGCGAATGGTAACTTGGGTACTCTCCCTCCTCCATTGCTGCCCGCAATACAGTCACATGAGCATGAAATGGGGCTCCTTATACCCTGTTACCCCTTGCACAAGTGAACATTTAAGGTCATGATCTGTAATAAGGTGAAGTGACTAGTCCAAGTTCACATAAATCAGATTTAGAGCCAGAAATAGAACCTAGAGCAGTGGTCCCCAATGCAGTGCGCCCGCGGGGCATTTATGTGCGCCCACCGAGTCACCAGGGCCGGCCCAAGCCATTCTTGCGCTCCGGGCCCTGGGCACGCGGCACGTGCGCTGCCCCGCCCCTGGATGCCCAGCAGCCCCAAAAGGTTGGGGACCACTGACCTAGAGCCTCGGCTCTCCATTCTGAGCTGTATCTCTTAGACTGATGATAACCTTCTACATCTCCAGGGGAGGGAGGAAGTAAACTGCTACATAATGTCCTTATGCTGGGCTCTGCTCTCTCCTTCTGATCCAAACCACACTGGGGGCAAGAGAAAAAACTCCATTCACACTATAACCTTGGGGGGAGGGAGGGCAGATTTACCCTCCCTAAAATTACCAACATGATTCCATAAGCCAAAATGTTCTTCTGTTAGGTAAGATGATTAAAAATACATTTTGCATCAGGATGTCTCATTTCTGCAGCTCTCCTAATTATGGATGTGTGGGCAAGTTGCTAGATGTCTTTCCAGGTAACATTTCTTATGTTGTTTGTCAGGACTTTGATCAAGTGCCAGACAGATAACACACTGTACCCCAAAATGGCTCAGAACACAATTTATCTTGCATGACAGTTGGGATTTAGGTGTGGTTGTTTGCAGAACCATTTACAAAGAGTTTAAATGGCTGGAACGTTAAAGCTTGATTTTAGGGAGTTCTTTTATTTTTAATGAAACCCAGCTTTGTCATTTACGTAATGACTGGAGCCAACAGAAATGTGTAGGTGTTTTGGGATTCTCTGCAGGGTACAGTCTGGGCCTATAAACTGCTATTAATATTTTTTTAAAACCAGAAATAAAATAAGCATAGATTTACGAACAACTGACTCTGGACTCTGAGATTCTTCATTTAGTTTAGATCACTTTCTGGAAAAATGCATCTTAAAGCTTGAACTTGCAAGAGATTCATATCCCCTCTGGATCAGGCACAGCATGAGATACACAACACACCCTGAACAATGGGGTACAAAAGGTCAAGGGCTTTTTGTTTCTGAAGACATGCTCATTATTAGACAAATTATTTTAAAAAGCTGGTGAAGTTACACGCGGATGGATTTGACTCCAGGTTTCCTGGTAAAATACTAATCCACCACAAATGTATAAAGACTAAGAACAAGATTCAGCTGGTATGTGAATGTACATATGTGTAATAACAATGCAACAAAGAAATGCCACAACAGACAGTATTCCCTAAAACCGTGTGTTTGCATCGCCACATAGTAGTGATTCAAATGCCACCCAGCTGATTAGCAAAGCACTCACAGCTAAGTTTCATGTTTCTACTGGCAGTGCATATTTGCACATGCCTCAGTGCACATAAAAATTTATTCTGCACATGGATGGAAAAAATTTGCATGTGAATGAAAAAGATTAGAGGGAACATTGATGACAGGATATTATTGAGTTGTTCAAAGTGGAGCTCCCTTAATCAGTACTGACAGGCCATACCACTAAGAAAAGTAAGGCTGGTTTATGGGAATAGGACTGCTAGGAAAGAAATGGAAAATAACAAGGACTGAATGTAACAGATCTGGTACTCAATGTGTTGTAAAAATGGTAGTTAAAGTATACTAGGTATGACTGGAAGATCTGTACCTTGCCAAGGAATTTTGTCATTTAATCATACTGCAGATAAATGGCTTTTAAGCAATTTGGTTTTGAATGTCTAGAATTGAGAATTAATCTGAACAGAACCAAATTTTATAGGAGACACCAGGACCAGGTTTGTTTTTCAATAGTTTTTCCAGGAATCTCAGCTGCAGATTTCACAAGACAAACTGAAGACAGACTAGCTTGGGAATTCTGGAAATAGCTCTACAGACCCTTAAGTCAGGCACTGCTAAAAAAGTGCAGATGGAATTACCTAAAATAGGTACAAGGCTTCAATAATAAACTCATTTTTTTAAAAGAGTTCCCAAATAAAGCTAGGCAAAATTTGTTGACCAAATCTTGGTTTTGCAAGAAATGTTTTATCTGGACAGCTTTGAAATGAAGTTTATTGACATTTCAATTCAAAATTTAGAATTTTCAGTTAAGTTTGCAGAGCATTTTACCAAGTCATTGCCATCTGTACGTTAACCCATTTGCTGCGACACAGTGTGCGCATTTAGTTGTGTATGCATCAGCCACAATTGGAGTTTTGCTTTTGCTCTTATGCCAGCCGGTGGTTGGCTTGTTTGAATCAGGATTTAGTGATATTTTTATTGCTTTCAGGATTTAGTGATATTTGCATGTTGATATTTGCTTAACACCTGTGTGCTTGTGTGGCAGGGGAGGAAGGACATAAACTACTACATTCACAAAGACAGAGTGGGAGCAGTCATGCAAGTTTGAGAACCACTGTGGAGCACTAATCCAACATCTAATTGATTAATGCAGACTGGAAGCACTGCTATTAAGGAGTACTGCAGCAGCAGCAACTTTGCTGCAGTTCCCCTCATTGTGGGGGCAATGCATTCCATCTGTAAGCTCTGCGTAACACACTTTGGCCTAAGGTTTGTTTAGCAATTCAGACTACAGGTTGAACCTGATCAGGTCTGATGTCCACTTACCATGGGTATGGCCAAGTTTCCTGCAGTCCCCTAAAGTTTGTTTACAGCGACTAGACCTGGCTGTCAGTGTTCTGTGTTGTTAAATGGTGCTCTAATTTACCCCTAAATGTCTTCTAAGAGCCCAGTAAGCAGTGGGAGTGTTGGTAATGCTGCTAGAAAATATTGACCTCCCATGGTTCAGAAAATTCTCTGGTTTGGCACTGGTCAGGTCCTGAGAGATTCAGCCTGTAGTCAAAGGTAGCGCACGGGAATGGGAATTAGCCCTACTAAACCTGTAATCTCCCAGGACAAGACACTGCACCTTCCTCCTTTTGGGGTCTACAGGTAACATTTTTGTATGTGCTTAAGAGACTTAGGACTGTAACCTGGGTTCCTAAGTCACTAGGGCAATTCTGATAATTTTGCACCTGTTTCCTTCCCAAAAAGAGTGAACTGGCTATTATTTAATACCCAGAGGCCTCAATCAATGAAGCTCCATTGTGATAACTCACACAAAGCCATTATTCCCACCCTGCCGAGCTCATGGCCTGAGGAAACAGATACCACAGGAACCTCACTTGAAGCTTTGCTGTCACCTGGCACCTATCAGGAATAAGGGCTCACAGAGTGCAGCTAAACCTGGGGCTTGCAGCTGAATCACAGCTGATTGCAGCAGAATCACCTGATTGGCCAGGCCATATAATGGGCTGAAGGACTCAACATGCATGCTCTTAAGCCCAGCAGCAGTATTAAGCTAAAAGCTGCTCAAAACATTCACACACAGCTACATTAGCTCCTGGGCCTGTTTGTGCCTAGCCCTGGTCCTGTAATGCCTCACTTCAGGTGACCTCATCTCCCATCCTAGACTCTGGCCCAGGAGTGGGCAAATACCAGCCTACTGGCTGGATCAGGTTCCCAAGGGTTAGCCCCTGGTGGGCCGCCTCTGCTATATTTACCTGCACCTCCACAGGTATGGGTGTGTGCACTCCGATTGGCTGTGGATTTTCCCTCCCAGCCAATGGGAGCTGTGGGAAGTGGTGTCCCAGTCCACACTGCTTCCCACAGCTCCCATTGGCCGAGAATGGTGATCGGTGGCCAATGGGAGCTGCAATCACCCATACCTGTGGAGGCGCAGGTAAATATAGCAGCAGTGTCTCACCAGGGGCTAACCCTAATGAACTGCCACCATTTTATTGCCCATCCCTGCTCTGTCCTCTGACTCTGATTCTGACCCTGGGCTTTTGCTCCAGCCGCTAGGACTTGTCTCTGACAGCACCAAAGATGACTATTTATATGCATCAGTGCGGACTGGTCATTGGGAAACAAACATCCCAATAGAAATTCATTCTGATATAATTTTTCAGTGCACTTCCTTTGCAACTGCTGGTGCCAAATGTGTTTGGACAATGCTCTCTCCTTCTCCAGCCCAACTCTCTTGAGAATGGCCACCCCCGTGAGAGGAGAAGGAAGCAAATGGTGAACCAGAGCCAATGGGAGCTGAAAGGCTCCGTGGCCATGGAGCCGGTAAATAAACACACCGGAGCGGCCAGTTAGCAGGTTTCTCAGAGCAGTTTCGCAGACCTCTTTGTGAAACACTGCTTTAGAGTGTCACTACTATACCCACACTACATCAAACTCCTTGAGAGGGGTCACGAGACAGAAGAAAGATGTGCCCGAACAAAACACCATCATGTGAATATCTCCCACCACATTTGGGGGAAGTTTGAGGTGAGACCCACAGACAGATCCACTTTATAGCTCTCCCCACCTTTGTAATGGGCCACACCGAGCCCTCTGCTGTAAATCTTGCAAGATGTAGGGAAATTTGGATCCAGGACCAAACATGAGCCCAATGCTAATACAAAACCTTTCACTGCTAGTTCAAACCCAGCTCAGGCTGAGAGTGACTGAAAACTGAGCTGTTTCATCTCATAGTCCAACATTTGTCAGGGATGGTCTAGATCAGGGGTGGGAAACCTTTTTTGGGTTGGAGGCCGCTGACCCACAGAAAAATCAGTCAGGGGCTGCACACAAGTGAGAAACAAAAAGAACCACTCCTCACCAGCATGGGCTTCCCAATGCTGTCTGGGGGGAGGCCCAAACCCCAGGGGCCAGATCCAGGCAAGCAGAGGGCTGTATTCAACCCCTGAGCCTTAGGTTCCCCACCCCAGTCTAGATAGTGCATGGTTCTCCCATGAGTGCAGGGGATTGGACTTGATGACCTGTGACTGACCGGGTCGGGTCTGGGCACAGCTGAGGGTGTCCGCTCAGGGCAAATTGCTCAAATTCAGGGCTCCTTACAGCCCCCCGACTGGAGACCTTCCCGAATAGGCTACAAACCAGTTCTACAGAGCGCTTCAGCTGCCTGCCTGAAGCCTCACGAGCAAAACCCCTCCGAAACCCCAGCAATAACCGTGCCCCAGATGGCCCCGGGCCTCATACACAGGTGAGGGGTCTTAGAACTCAATCTCACCTACCCCGAACAAGTTCTGTCCGGTTCCAAGAAACCAGACACAGATCCCAGGTCAATTTACCCTCTGGATTTTACCCAGAAATCACGCTGAGCCAATCCTTTAGAATCTAACATCTAAAGGTTTATTACTACAAGAAAGAAAAGCATGAGAGTATGGTTGTTAAAGTATCATACATTACATGCATCGAATCTCCCAGTTCTCAATGCAGGCTTGCAGCAGAGATGTTATAGCTGCTGGCTTAAAAGTCCTTGGTGCACATCCTATGCCAGGATGGGTCCACAGTTCTTTCCAGCTCTTTGATCCCTGCACTGCTGCCTCTGGGATGAAGAGCTGAGCTGAGTAACAAGATGGAGTCGGCCACATGGCATATTTATACCTCCTTCCTGATCTCTTCTTGGCTGCAGCAGGTCACCTGGCCAGCGGCCTATCCCTGTGTTCCCTGCTCGTAGCCCTTAGGTGTCAGTCCCCATTCTTGAGGTGTGTCCTTGGCCTATTGAGGGCTATTGTTCCACAGAGCCTCGCTAATTAGCATGTCCATAGGCTGAGCTCTGCCCATTGCTCAACCACATATAGAGAAACATTCAGTACTCATACAAATTACATGCTTATAACTTCACACACAGACATTATACAATTACATGAATGGCATATACAGAATCAGCAGACAGTAAGCTTCTATTCGACACCTCACATGGCCCCCTTTATACCACTTTTGGGGCAAACATCCCCCCATGGGTGCAGCAGTGATATGTCTGCTCCCCTCAAAATCCAGTAACATGACATGACCTCTCAAGGTTCCTTCCAGGTCTATGGTTTTATGGTCACAGTGTAGCATGGGAGATGTGAATCATGATCTCAGTCTCTTTCCCAGTGGGTACTTGTGCAACATCACACCACCCCTTGTTGGCAGGCTCATGATGTCATATGTCACATGAGTAGATGTGCAAGTGAATGATCTCTGATGGTGTGGCTGATGTGGTTAGGTCCTATGATGGTGCTGCTTGAGTAGCTGTGTGGGCACAGTTGGCAACAGGTTTTGTTGCAGAGACTGGTTCCTAGATGAGTGTTTCTGCGGTGTGGTATGTAGTTGCTGGTGAGTATTTGCTTCAACTTGGCGGGCTGTCTGTAAGTGAGGTCTGATGTACCTCCCACAACCTATCCTGGAAAATGATCCCTCACTCTCACAGACCTGGGGTAATGAGACAGAAGAAAGGGATGGGCCCAAACCAGTACAGTATCTGGAAGATATGCCACAAATAAATATGTTAGTCTTTAAGGACTTGTCTATACTTACCCGGAGATTGATGCTCCGGAGATCCATCTTCTGTGGTTCGATTTAGCAGGTCTAGTAAGGACCTGCTAAATCAACTGCTGATGGTGCCCCCATTGACCCCACTACTCCACAGAGTCGGGAGGAGTAAGGGAAGTTGATGGGAGAGTCAGCCTCGTGATGCAGAAATTTGGCTTAAAATACATAGACTCAAGCTGGAGTTGCACCTTTTAAATCGACTTTTTCCATAAGACCTAGCCGAAGGTGCCACAGGACTCTTTGTTGTTTTTGCAGATACAGACTAACATGGCCACCCCTTTCACACATGTCACATTAGTATAGCTGCCGAGGAGAAGCTTATGCAGGGAAGCAATGTGGTCCAGGGCATAGAAAAGCGTAGGGCATTGCTCGACTCCTGGCACCACCACAATGACTCCCTGTATGACCTTGAGCACTTCTCTGCGCCTCCTTGTATTTACCTGCCTTTCTAAAGCATTTTGAAATCTTTGGCTGATGCTACATGAGAGCTATGTATTGCTGATGTTGTGTCTGTTCCGTGGTTAAACAAAGCATCTCTGAGGCTGTTCCTTAGGCACTTTTCACAAACACACACACAAAACATTGCTCCAGAGGGTAAATGCTTTACTCGAGATGCACTCTTCAAATACTTCCTGTTTCTCCTACCTCCACCTGGGGGAATTTCTTTCCTATGTAATGGGACCTCCCATTAGCATCCATGAGTGAGAGAATATAAATGTAGCTGTCAAGTGGTATTAGCTGCAGATCCAGCAGTTTGTGACCTTGGGGTCTGCTCTGTAAGCCACAGCAATCTGCACCATATCACAACATTGATACAGTCACTAACTGATGCCTGTCATGTTCCACACAGGAGGAAAACGGTTCTTTGAAGTCGCTACTTTATTTTTTGAAGAGTTAAAAAAAATTACAGCAGGAAATCATTTCTAGCCCCAGGGGAATGCTCAAAACTGGATCCTAAATTCTTTTCACTTAACAATGCTTAATTTTTATTTTTTGCTTCAGATAGGAGAGAAAATATTTAGCCTTTTGTGAACAGGGAAGCTGACATCTGAAGGATAGAACCAGACACGCCTGTGTCAATGTCTGTGGTATCAAGCCAAACAGGGGAGTTAACAGGAATAGAAATACTGCTGAAGTTTGGGGGCTTTTTCATATATAAATAATACCTTGCATATACGCATATTGCCTTTAGTTGGAGACCACAATCATTAGCATGTCAGTACAAAGCCAATGCACCATGTAAGTCCCACTTACACCTTATAATTAGGAGACAAGTTGCTTCCTGGTGCCATTTAAAGTCAGACATCAGCCGGTCTGGATAATTTGCATCCAGGAATTTTAAAAGGAGCTCTCTGGCCCATAATTTGATTTTTCATAAGCATGTTTATTATGCTAGAGCCCAAAGGCCCACCAAGAATGGAGCCAGATTGTGCTAGGAAAGCCTTGGAATACTGGAGAAATTCCAGAAGACTGGAAGAAGGTTAATGTTTTGCTAATATAAAAGGATGAATAGGATGACATGGATAATTATAGGCCTGTTAGCCTGATATGAATCCTGGGCAAGTAGTAGAACAGCTGATATGGGACTTGACTGATAAAGAATTAATGACTTATTAGCAATTAACTAGGGTTGATGGAACATAGATCTTGTCAAACTAACTTGATATATTTTCATGAAATTACAAGTTTGATTGATAAAAGCAATAGTGCTGATGTAATAGACCTCTTTAGTGTATTTGATGTGACACCACAAAATGTGTTGGTGAGGAAATTAGAATGAAACAAAATCAACATGGCATACATTAAATGGATAGCTCTCCAAATGTAAAAGCGACGAGGAGTCCTGTGGCACCTTATAGACTAACAGATTTATTGGAGCATAAGCTTTTGTGGGCAAAGACCCACTTCGTCAGATGCATGTAGTGGAAATTCCAGAGGCAGGTATAAATATACAGGCATAAGAAAAGAGTACCAATCAAGAGTAAGACTAGAGATAACAAGATGAATTCAGTCAGGGAGGATGTGGCCCACTTCTAGCAGCTGATGTGGAGGTGTGAGCACCAAGAGAGGAGAAACTGCTTTTGTAGTTGGTTAGCCATTCACAATCTTTGTTTAATCCTAAACTGATGGTATCAAATTTGCAGATGAATTGTAGCTCTGCAGTTTCTCTTTGGAGTCTGTTCTTAAAGTTTTTTTGTTGAAGGATGGCTACCTTTAAAGCTGCTACTGTGTGTGTCCGGGGAGATTGAAGTGTTCTCCTACAGGTTTTTGTATATTGCCTTTCCTGATATCTTATTTGTGTTCATTTATTCTTTTATGTAGGGACTATTCAGTTTGGCTGATGTATATATACACATTTGATCTCATTATCTCTAGCTTTACTCTTGATTGGTACTCTTTTCTTATGCCTGTATATTTATACCTGCCTCTGAAATTTCCACTACATGCATCTGGTGAAGTGGGTCTTTGCTCACGAAAGCTTATGCTCCAATAAATCTGTTAGTCTATAAGCTGCCACAGGACTCCTCATCGCTTTTGCAGTTTCAGACTAACATGGCTACTCCTCTGATTCTCTCCAAATGTAATTGTTCAAACCATGGAATCAGGACTGAACAGGTGTATATGGATCCGTTTTTGGCCCTATGCTATTTAACTTTTTTATCGTGTCATGGCCAAAACCAGAATGTCATTACTGGTAAAACTTTCAGATAACAGAAATATTGGGAGGGAGTAAATAATGGGGTAGGTGATTGATATAGCACAATCTGGATCACTCTGTAAGCTGGGCACAAGCAAACAATATGCATTTCAAAATGGCCAAATGTAAAAAGTGATCCCAAAGAATGCAGCCATACTTATAGGATGGGGGCTATCTCCTGGGAAGCAGTGACTTTTTGAAAAAGACTTGGGGGTCATCGTAGATAACCAGGTGTGCATGAGCTCCCAGCATGATGCTGTGGCCAAAAGGGATAATGTTTTCCTTCAGTGTATTAATAGGGGAATCTCAAGTAGGCATAAAGGGGATATGTTACCTCTGTATTTGGTACTAGTGTGACAGACACGGGAAAGGAAATTGAACAGTGTTCAGAAAAGAGCCACTGGAATGATTAAAGGACTGAATAACGTGCCTTATAGTGAGTAAATGATCTTAATCTATTTATTTTATCAAAGAGAAGGTTAAGGGATGACTTAATGATAATCTATAAGAATTTACATAAGGAACAAATGTGATAATAGAGCGCACTTCAAAATCTCCCAGACAAAGATGTAGTAAAATCCTATGGCTGGAATGGAAGCTAGACAAATTCAGACTAGAAATAAGACACACATTTTTAACAGTGAAGGTAATTAACCATTGGAGTAATTTATCAAGGGATGTGGTGGAATCTCCATGATATTTTTGTAAAAGATATACTTCAGTTCAACCACCACTACAGGATTTAAAGCAGGAATTAACTCTTGGGAGGGCTATGGCATAAGTTATCTAGGAAGTCAGAATCGATAAACCCAACCAATGGTCACATATTGGCCTTAAAATCTATTAATTTAAGAAAATGAACCCCAAAAATATTAACAATGAGGAGTCCTGTGTCACCATAGCCCTGGTCTACACTAGGGAGTTATGTTAAAATAACCCCCCTTATTTCAAAATAATAATCAGAGCATCCACACTACCAAGCCCATTATTTTGAAATAACAGGCTGGTTATTTCTAAATCTGTACTCCTGCTTTCGTGGAGGAATAAGCTTATTTCAAAATAGTTATTTTGGGAGTTATTACTTCAAATTTAGTTATTTTGAAATAATTTCCTAATATAGATATACCCATGAGCAGGCTTGACAAGCAGTGGCAAGCCCTGCTCGCCAGCCACGCGGTTTGGCACACTGCACATGTGCAGACCGCACTGCGCATGTGCTGATTGCGCTGCAGTGCCGTGCCGGGCTAAAATCTGCTCACCACGGGTGAGTAGATTGCCCTAATTGTCGAGCCCTGCCCATGAGGTACATCTACACAGCACGCTTATTTCAAAATAAGCTATTTTGAAGTATTTTTCCAAAATAGCTTATTTCAAAATAGCACGTCTACACTACAAGCAAGCCTCAAAATTAGTCCGAGGCAGGCTTCCCTAATGTGGATGTGCTACCTCAGTTTAGAGCCCCAGGAGGCACTGGGGAGTAACTACTTTGAATGGCCCTGGGGAGGAGCTATTTCGAAATAGCAGCTGTAGAGCATCCATACTACTGCTATTCCAAAATAGCTATTTCAGAATAGGTGTTATTCCTCATGGAACGAGGTTTACAGAAGTCGGAATAATCCATCCATTATTTTGAAATGTATTTCAAAATAATGGAATTGCTGTGTAGACACTTGCATTGTTATTTCAGAATAATGGCCGTTATTCCGAAATAACACTGCTGTGTAGACACACACTGAGAACAATAAATATATTAAGGCATAATAAATCTGTTAGTCTCTAGGGGTATGTCTACACTTGCTCCCTAGTCCAAACTAGAGATGCAAATGTAGCACACCGAAGTTGCTAATGAAGCGCAGGATTTAAATATCCCACGCTTGATTAGCATATTCGCATCCGGTCGCCGTTTTAAAAATCCAGTAGTCCAAATTAACTCACCGCATGTAGACGCGGTATTCCGAAAGAAACTCCTTCCCTCGGATTAACTGTTACTCCTCATTGCAGTGAGGCGTTTCTTTCGGAATACCGTGTCTACACGCAGCAAGTTAATTCAGACTAGTGGATTTTTAAAATGGCGACTGGACATGAATATGCTAATCAAGCATGGGATATTTAAATCCCGCACTTCATTAGCAACTTGGGTATGCTACATTTGCATCCCTAGTTTGGACTACGGAGCAAGTGTAGACATACCCTAGGACTCCTGGCTGTTTTTGCAGATACAGACTAACTGGGCCATCCCCCCTGAGACTAGCAAAAATGTATTTTTTTTCTATAGTAAGAAATCTTATTTTGAGGGCCTGGCTCCTGATTTTTGAATCCTAGGCATTTCTGATCTCAGACGTGTTGAATGTACCAGATTCTTAGGGAGATCAGTGTTCTCTCCAGGGTAAGACACCTCTTCTCACTGCAAATATGTAACATTCCAAGCAGAGCAGAGAGAAAACTAGCCTGCTACACAAGGAAGCTGTACAGATCACACGAATGATTCCTAAAGCAGTCACTCTCCCACTATCATGACCACCTCCACTCCCCCCCCTTTCATATGCCCCCTACATTTTCACTAACTGATTAAGTTGGCAGATTTCCTCTGCTTTTCTTATACACACTCAGTGCTGATGTTACTGCACAGATCTTTTTATTCCCCTCCCCCCTCCTTCCTTCAGGGAATATGAATTTCCAAATGGTGCATAACAGCCCATTTCAAAGGGGCTTTTGTTTCTACGAGGGCACCTGCCGGTAGGTTTGATGATGGCTCCAGCTGAGCCGGCTAGGCCTGTTTCAGCTTGAAGTTGTGCCGCTGTTCGTGTGTCAGGTTGCATCTTAACCATCGTGGCGCCTCACGGCCCCAATGTGGAGCAGCAGCCGCCATCATCAGAAGGTAGAAGGGGAAAAGAAGAGTCACTGAATGTGAAATGCTCTAAATGGATCTGAAAACCCCATTCCAGGCCCAGAATCAAAACACACCATGACTGGCTGCTGATTTAAAAGTGTGTTTAAAATGTCCGGTAATTTGACAGCCTTTTGGCTGAAAGCAAAATGGCTGCCACATTCTACTGGAGAAGTAACGGCAAATCTAGTACCTTGGTCATCACAATGAAAGCACTTTCAGGCACCAGTGAAGTCTGAAAGGCAAGGAACTTGAGGCAAGATGGCTAGGCTCATTAGCTTATCTACTCGAGTCATATTCTGGGTTCCCTCAAGCCAGGGAAAAGATAGCGCAATCGTTTCATAGAATCATAGAATTCTTGCTTTGGAAAGATGGCAGGAGGTCATCGAGTCCATTCCCCTGACCAAAGCAGGACCAACCCCAATTAAATCATCCCAGCCAGGACCTTGTCAAGCCAGAACTTAAAAACCTCTAGGGATGGAGATTCCGCCACCTCCCTAGGGAACCCATTCCAGTGCTTCCCCACCCTCCTATTGAAATAGTTTTTCATAATATCCAAACTAGACCTCCCTGGCTACGTCTACATTGCGGAGCTATTTCGGGATTGTCAACTCCTCATGCAGGGACTGTCTCTTATGCTGTGTGTGTACTACGCCAAGCACAATGGGGCCCTATTCTCAGCTGTCACTCCCCTAATAAACAGGGGCGGCCCATGCATATAGGCGAACTACGCGGTCGCCTAGGGCACCAAGTTAAATGGGGCGCCAAATGGTGGTGCAATATTGTTAAGGGGTTTGGAAGTGGGGGCACCGATGGCATGGTTTGCCTAGGGCGCCAGTTGCTGGCAGCTAGTCTAGGGCCGCTCCTGCTACTAAATGTGGTAAGTAATAAAGTTTGGTAGCTGCATACACAAGATACAATGCAATGGGGAATTGGGCCCATGGTAAGCAAGCCCTCTGAGTAGACTATCCTCCCAGCAGTCTCTTGAGCATTGTGCCCTGCTCCTTGCATGCAAAGTAGAGACTCCTTAACCCCACTCCTTGTGCATCGCTCTTACTGGAAATAATGGACCAAATTCCCCTTGACTTCAGTGAGGTGACGATTTTACCCAATACATTCAGCTGTACATTTTCACCTGGTTCCTATAGGTTTCATTAGGTAACTAGCATAAGGAACAGAGCACTAGATCTGTTAGCTCTACTGGTCCTGGGGCTACTGTACCCATGTGCAGAATATGCAGCTGCGTAGGGCATCTGAAAATTTGGGACACCGCTGGGTCTTAATGTCCACCCACCTCTCCTATCCCTGTTCTGTTTCAGAGAGGTAGCTGTGTTAGTCTGTTTCAGGAAAAACAGGGAGTCCGGTGCACCTTACAGACAAACAATTTTATTGTGGCATAAGCTTTCTCCAGAGAGAGGATCTAGTTAAGTCTGGCGGGCTTTTTCACTTTCAAGTTATTAGCAGAATATTGAAATTGTGAAAGAGGCAGTCAAGTGGTAATGAAGCCATTTAACAAGCATTTGCCAACCCAGGTATATACTGTTAGTTTCTGAATTTACTGTGTTAATTTACACCATCTTTACTTTAAAATTTGCTTTAAAATATTTCATTAGTGTGTTGCTGAAAATTATAAAGTCACATCTCTAAGAAATCTTTGTACCATCCCGTCTCCCCCCTTCCCCCTCCCACACACACCCCCGGCTGCCAGTGGGTATAGGGCAACAGTTTAATAGTACCGCATAGGGGACCCATAAATCCTAACAACAGCCCTGCCTATAAGTAAAACCAAAGAGAGTAGAAACCTAATATACACAAGCTGGAGGATTCTAATGGAGTCTGTTGGAATTTCATCTGGGAATGAAGCAGGTGGCCCTCAACCTGATCACATGAACATCTAGGTGAGCTCTGCCTCTTATATTACACTGCTGATATAAGTCCTGGGCTCCAAACCTGGCAGACAGTTCTGTGTCTAGGGCATGTATCAGAACAGGATCCGGTTCTCTTTTGCATACTTTTGTGGGTCTGCAGTGCTAGCAGGAGCAAATGTCATCAATGAATTGCTGTGTATGTTGTCAAGTATCAGAGGGGTAGCCGTGTTAGTCTGAATCTGCAAAAGTGACAAGGAGTCCTGTGGCACCTTACAGACTAACAGATGTATTGGAGTGTAAACTTTTGTGGGCAAAGACTACGAAAATGACATACATCTGACAAAGTGGGTCTTTGCCCATGAAAGCTTATGCTCCAATAAATCTGTTAGGGTTTGTCTAGACTACATCCCTCTGGCAACAGAGGGATGTAAATTAGACATACCGACATTGCAAATGAAGCGGGGATTTAAATCTCCTGCACTTCATTTGAATAAAAATGGCTGCCACGTTTCACAGAGTCAGCAGTTTGTCGGCAAAAAGCGGCTGTCAAGACAGGGAGCTGGCAACAAAGAAAGCCTTTGTCAGCTGATCTCATATGCCTCGTAAAACGAGGTTTACAGGATCGGCCGACAAAGGCTTTCTTTGTCGCCCGATCCCCGTCTTGACAGCCACTTTTTGCCGACAAACTGCTGACTCCGCAAAACACAGTGGCCATTTTTATTCAAATGAAGCGCGGGAGATTTAAATCCCCACTTCATTTGCAATGTTGGTATGTCTAATTTACATCCCTCTCGTGACAGAGGGTTGTAGTCTAGACATACTCTTAGTCTATAAGCTGCCACAGGACTCCTCGTCGCTTTTGTGTATGCTGAGTTCTAGGCATTTAGGAACTTAAATCCCTCAACCATCAATGGAATTTGAATGCATAAGTGCCTAAATCCCTTTTAAAATAAGGGTTAGGCTCCTAAATCAGGTAGACACTGTGATGCTGAGTGCAACAATGTCTTAATAAAACTTAAAAATCTGAGCCTCAAAGATCATTCATGGTGAATAAAAAGCTTTTTACAGGCACTTTTCTAAACATGACTGTGAGGTTCAGATGTTGCTAAAATCGATCTCTTCTAACAAGTCACTAATAAGAGGAGCAAGCCAGGAAGCTGCAGGTGCCATGCGGTATCTGTAAAATAACAAAGGCAGATGAAAAAGTACAAACTGTGGCTGCATAAAGACAAGCAGAAAAAGAGGGAGAGGAGTGGGATGTCTGCTCTCCTGCTTCATTTGTGGTTAAAACAGTGTCACCAACTCTGAGCATTCAAAAATCATGAGTCAGGCCCAAAATGATCATGAGATTGGCTTATAAATCATGAGAGTTTAATAAAAGCTAATAAGTGTTGGGTTCTTTTTGCCTTCTAGATCCTGAGCCTTGGGGATATGCTCCCTTCATGTTTTCAGTTTTTTTCTCTGCAATGAGGAGAGCTAGACACATGCTATAAAAAAATAAAAGCTGAGGTAATCAGATAATCAGTTGTCTCCAGGAGCTGGGGCTTTAAGAAAAACACCCAGGATAAAATCCTGACCCCATTGAAGTCAAGGAGATTTTTTCCATTTATTTGAATGGGGCCTGCATTTCACCCCAAATGTCATGAGATTCATGATAAAATCACAAGAGTTGGCCAGACTGCCAAAAATGGCCACATTCAGGGCTCACATTACTCCCCAGATCTGAGTCCAAGTTCTGATTTTGTCCAATTCCCCATTACGCTATAGATTTCCCAGGTGACCTTTGTCCCTCTGTGCATCCCATCCTGCTGTAAAAATGGGATACTACTACCATCTCCCTGCTTTTCTCTGTCTCATCTATTCAGACTGGCAATTCTTCAGGCTACGGAGAGACGTGTGCTATGCCTTTGTAGAGTGCCTAGCCCAACTGAATTCCAATTCAGTTAGGGCCTCTAGGTACTGTGGTTATACAACCCATCCATAACTATTATAAAGTTTCTAGGTGGGGTGGGGCTTTGGATGTTCTCGCTGTTGGGTGGGTTCACAGGCTAGGAATGAAACACCCGCTTCATACAGAACAAAGCCCTCAACCCAGTGATTCTCTCCTTACATCTGCTACAGCAAACCATGAGCAGTCATCAAAGATTTCTGTTGTTTTGACTTGCTTCCCCACAGAACAAAACTTTTCAGGGCCAGTTCCTGATGAAAATGTGCCAGATGCTGAGGGAGACAATAAAATCCAGCAGCAGCAACACTTCTCTTTTCTTTGTTTGTTCCCCACCCCTTATATATTACAGGGACATGCCAGGAGTTATAACAAAGAGAGTTATGATGAACTTATTCCCAGCTTGATGAATTTGTACACTTAACCCTGTTAGTGCCGGGATGCTGTGTGTACACCCGGAATTCCAATGTTACGGTGTCCTTGATATTATCTATATGGGTGCATCAAGAGCAATAAACCTGGGGAATTTCAACTCTGTATTGTACAGCAGGTCCCCGAGTGGTTTGTACCTGAAGATCTGTCCTAAGAACTTGTCCTTATCCTTTCATTGGTGGGCTCTGGCTTCTGGCATTGAGGTACTGGAGTTTCATTCAACCTCCTCTTTTTTTCCTGGCTTTTACCTTTTCCTGGGATCTTGGCTGGTATGTGTTGTAGTGAGTGGCCTATGAGGACCAGCTGAGCTGTAATAGGTGAGGCAGGCAAGGTCAGGTCTAACATCTCATCATGGATGATGCCCATTTTGTGGACAGAGAGCCTTGCATTCATCTGCAATAGCTTGAGGGAGTTGTTTTCTGCTGGCCTGATTGTGGGTGTTTTGAGTGAGGGATAAAGGACACCTGTCACCTTAGACGAAGAGGAATACTAACGAGTCTGCTACTGCTGCCACTCAAACCCTACAATGCCCATCACATTGCAAAAGCAGAAATAGGTACCAATCAGGTGGCACCACATCTATTCTTCACCCCACCTGTGCAGAGCCATCAGGAATCACGTCCACTTATGACCCTCAAAAGGGTTCAAAGCCCAAATTTGTTTTGGACTAACTGAAAGTCCAGTACCATGACCCTTTCTCATGGTGAAGAATACCCCGCTCTACACATAGTCCCACTGACTTCAGTGGAGCTCTTTCCAAGTAAGGTGCTATTCAATGGATTTCAGAGTCTGGCCCCTCTTCTGCAAAACTGGGCTGTAAATCATCCAAGAACATGCTCTCTCCTGAGATGCTTCTCACTTCCAGCCACATCTGGAAATTCTGGGCCAAGCCCTGAAGTCCTTATTTGGTTTTTAATCAGATCTTTATTCAGTCAAAACTCCCAATGACTCCAGTAAGGCAGGACTAGATTAAGACATAGACACTATAGACCCATGCCTAATGCCCACTCTCCTGGAGTCATGTCATTACAGCAGAATGTCTACATTAGCAAGCTTTGCCATTTTAATTATACTGCTAAAGCAGCAAATCCTCCTTAGTATGGACATAGCTATACAGGTATGAAAGTACTTACACACTAGCTTAATCCTAGTTTTGGAAGCAACAGCTTTGCCAGTATAAAGCACATTTATTCTGGTGGACATGGGTCCACACTAGGGTTTACACTGGTAAAACTAGGTCCGTAACTAACCTCACCCCCTAACCAGTGTCCCCTCTAAGATTTTCCAACCCTGAGCACAGTGAGTTTTGGCTTGTGCACCAATATTGAGGTCAGGTACGCTGGTTTGGATGTGTGCCACTGTGGCACCCAATTTATTAACACAGACACGTTCCCAGCTGCCGGAGTAGAACTTCCCCCCCACACCATGTGGCACGTCCCATTCCCAGCTGCTGGAGCAGACCCTGCCCCCTTGCCATACGGCATGCTCCATTCCTGGCTGGCGGAGCAGACACCTTCCCCCTGCCATGCAGCAGGTCCCGTTCCCAGCCCCCACTGCCAGAACAGCCCCCAGCCACCGGAGCAGGCCTGCCCCATGCTACGCAGCTGTGGCAGGTCCCAGCCCTCCCGCCCCAGTGGCTCCTTCACCATGCCATCTCAGCCAGCCCCGCCCACCGGAGCAGCTGCCTGCCATGCGAGTGCTGCTGCACGGCTCTCCAGAGGAGATGGGCAGGGGAAGAATTTTTTGTGCGCGGTCGCGCAGGTGCATACCTTAGCGGGACCTATGCCCCTAATATATGTGCTTACACCAGTATATTTTTCTAGTGTAGATCAGGGCCTCAGCTTTAAAGTTTCCCAGCTCTCATGGCTGTAACGAAGAGCTTGAAAGGCGATACATGTGTAACCAATGCAGAGTGGGGGAGGTATGAACAGTCTGGCTATGTCTACACTGGCAGCTTCTTGCGCAAGAACATCTTGCGCAAGGGTTCTTGTGCAAGAAGTCTTGCGCAAGAACACGTCCACGCTGCCATGTGCGAGATGTGCTTTTGCGCAAGCGCGCCCATGGCAGTGTGGACGCTCTCTTGCGCAAGAAAGCTCAGATGGCGTAGCTCTTGCACAAGAAGCCTTCTCTTACCACGCCATACTGTAAATCTTCTTGCGCAAGAGCAGGTGGGCAGTGTGGACGCTCTGCAGATTCTTGTGCAAGAACGGCCGTTCTTGCGCAAGAACCCGCCAGTGTAGACATAGCCTCTGTGGCTGTGTCTAGACTGGCCAGTTTTTGCTTTTGCGCAAAAACTTGCCAGCTGTCTACACTGGCCGCTTGAATTTGCGCAAGAACACTGACGATCTAATGTATGATCGTCAGTGTTCTTGCGCAAATACAATGACGCTCCCGTTTGGGCAAAAGCCCTCTTGCGCAAATGTATTTGTGCAAGAGGGCCAGTGTAGACAGCTAAAAAGTGTTTTGCGCAAAAAAGCCCCGATGGCTAAAACAGCGATCGGGGCTTTCTTGCGCAAAACCACATCTAGATTGGCACGGACGCTTTTCCGCAAAAAGTGCTTTTGCGCAAAAGCATCCGTGCTAATCTAGATGCTCTTTTCCGCAAATGCTTTTAACGGAAAAACTTTTCCGTTAAAAGCATTTGCAGAAAATCATGCCAGTCTAGACGTAGCCTGTGTGTATCTCGATGGGTGTTAATTCCAAGACTTGCTGCTCTAAAGAGCCCCATTGGTACGACTCTAGTACAGGAGTCTGTGTCTGGCAGATGAAGAGGAGTGTAATGGGCCCATGCAGAAGGGCTGGGTAAAAGCAGAACATGAATGTCAGGATTTGGCCTGCTCTCAAGATGCCATTTCTTGTGGCAAGGCCACACTTTGGGCTTGTGTTCATGGTCAGAAGGCTCGGGAGAGAAAAACCTTCCTCTTGTGACCAGTTTGGAGCTTTTAAGAAAAGTTCCATTTGGCTCTGGTTCTGGACATGGAATTCAGTTTGGACGTGTTTCAGGCATCCATAGATAGTAAAGCCAGGCCTGACCCTTAGATCATTGAGTCTGGCTGCCTGCAAAAAACAGGCCAGAGAATTTCACCTAGGTACTCCTGCTTTGTTTTTTCCTCACCCACTAGCCCCACCCTGGATTGCCCACTGACTCCATCCTCCTCTGTGGACCTGGTTAAACTGCAGCAGCTACTGGGTCCCGGTCCCTGCCCATACAGAGCAGGGAGAATTGTCCAAACGGAGCTTTTTTTTTAAAAAAAAATTAAAGTTGAACTCACCACACACCTCCTGAAGCTGCTTCCAGAGAAACTGCTCTGCACAAATCATCCCATAAACACTTTCAGAACCCTCAGGGAAGCATGCGCAGCCTTTGCTGATGCTATTAGAAGACTCTTCAGGAGTAAATTGAGACCAGGCAGCTACTGACAGCTGAATCCTCCCTCCCAGTTTCCTTCCAGTGGTCTCGGTTAGTGCCCTGTGCACAGCTATGCTGGGACAGTCTGCTTGCTTCTTTGCTCTCCAGCTCTCCCCGTGAAATAAGGGGGCCTCCTGACCTGTTCCAGCCAGCTCCACAGACCTCAGTGGTTAAGGCCAGTTGTTCAGCCGCCAAGTGCCACGAAGCATCCCTCCACACAGCCCAGGGCAGGACAAGCAGCAGGCTGTCGTTCACCTTCATATGACTCTGTTCCTGAGTGAGTTATGCGGCAACAGGCACTGGGCCATAGCCAGGGTGTGGTAGGCCACAGGGATCCCTCAGGTTTGCCGCTGGGAATAAGAGCAAAAGCCAAGTGCCTCGGAACGGGGCAAAGATGGAAAATTTTCAACACTGGCAACAAAATTCATTCCCAGGCCAAGGACCTCTGAGGGGAAAAGCCTGCCAGGAAGGGAGGATGTGGTGGCGCAAAGTGGCCAGAGCCTCCGTTATGCCAGGAGAATCCAGTCACTGCCTCAGATGTGGGAGGCATTGCCTCAGACGGGGGTAAAGCCAGGAGTCCCTGCCTTCCATGACTGCTATTGTGAACAGCCCTTGTGTATGAGCAGCAGGCAGGGAGCTGGGCTTCAGCCCAGTGCTGCTACCTCTGTAAAAGGGAAAAAAATACACAGGCATGGGTGGTGATTCTGTCTTTCATCCTCCCACCTCTCCTGCTGCTGCCCCTTGAATAGTGGGAATGGAGTATCAGAGGTAGGCTCAGTAAGGCAGGGAGGGGTGTGCTTTTGTGTGGAATGGACAAAGAGAAATAGATACACAAGGTATGATATGATTATATATGTATGATGAAGGCTATATAGTATATCACTTAGGGCTTGTCTTCATTTCTGGGAAGATCGTCACTCCCGAGGTCAAGCTTCCGGAGTTTGATTTAGCAGGTCTGGCAAGGACCTGCTAAATCAAATGCTGAGAGTGCCCCTGGTGACCCCAGAACTCCTTGCAGTTATGAGAAATAAGGGAAGTCAATGAGAGAGTTTCTCCCATCTACCTCCTGCTGTGGGGCCACCTCCAGAAAATCGATGCAAGGTACATCGACTCAAGCTACACAACTCACGTAACTGGAGTTACGTGTCTTCCATCAATTTTCTCCACCAGTGTAGACCCAGCCTTAGATTGTGACGGCTTTCGGGAGGAGAACATCTTTTTGTTGTGTGTTTGCAAGGGACTGGAAAGGGCCCTGGTCTATGACTAGGTCTCCTGGACACTACTGCCATACAAATAATCAATGCATTATATATTATATTGGATTACTATTGCACAGTGCAGAGTAAAGTCTATAGCTAAGGTGCCTGACACATCTAACTAGAAGTGGCTGTTTGTAATTGGTTATAATCATTCAACTTTAACCATTTTGGCTGAAATTTTCACTGTCAAGTCTCAGCCTCAGACTGAATTTTATTTGATTTGATTTGATAGCAAAAAAAATAAAATAAAGGTTTCAGAACAACTTTAATTCTGGCTTTTTCTAACTTCTCTATGTTAGTTTGACTTTGCAACATTGTTTTTTAATAGTCTGTTTTTGTAGGATATATTGATTCGGTTAGATTAATCCCTTCATACATAGGTTTGATAATACACGGAGACAATAAAAATCAAGCGTATTGGAGGCTAATGCATCACCAAAATCTCGAGTTGCAAATTCGGGACATCACAAATGTGTGCCGTGACACAGCTGGATCTGAGATTACAAACTGATGAGGAAAACCTCTCTGCTTTTAGGTTTCAAAAATCTTTCACTGAACCTACAACAGGATTTTAATGGCTTGGAATAAATCTCTTTATGATTAAACCGAGAGAATGGAATTCAGAGCTTTGAATGTGAGAGATTTATTTCCGTTCTGTTCAGTTCCCATCCATCTCTGGAATGTCCCTGGATCTGCAGTGCTAAGAAGAGCAGCTCCATCTCCTAGTAATTCTCCTTGACAAATGGTAAATAGCTCCAAGGGCTCAGAAGGTGGCGGAGATTATAAAAATCCTTCTTGTTTATATTAAGAGTGAAGCTATGTGATCAATTATTGTTATTAATAATGCTTCACATTTTTAAAGCCCCTGCAATCCTGCTGAGCTTTAGAACCTTAAACTGACCTACCTGGAGAAATCCCTTCAGCCAGCAATGAAATATAGCCCCTGCTGACATAGCTTCTTTGTGTTGCTAGGTACGTAAGAATGAAGGATGGTCTAGGGGTTAGAGTGCTAGCCTTGGTGCTCAGGAAATCCACGTTCCTATCCTTGCTCTACAACGGACATCAGCAAATCACTAAGCCCCTCTGTGCCTCAGTTTACCCCTCTGTAAAAGGAAAGAGTAGTGCTTCCCTGCCTCACAGAGATGTTATGAGTTAGGCTGTGACTCTGTCCCAGATGTCATGGGAGTCACAGATTCTGTGACTTGCTGGGACCTCTGGGACCTCTGCAGCTGCTGGTGTGGCTGGCCCCAGAGCTGCCTGAGTAGCCTGCCCTGGGGCCAGCTTAGAGCCGTCCTGTCCATAGGACAGTTATGGGTGGTCTGGGGGATTATTGGGGGGGGGGAGGTTTGGTGGAGGGTGGCAGCAAAGGTCTCCCCCATTCATCATAGTGGAAGCCAGAGCAACCTGCAGCTTGCTCTGCTCTGCCCCACCGTCACCTCGGGGAATGGGGCGGAGCAGGGGTGGGAAGGGGCAGAACAGGGCGGGGTTTGGGGAAAAGGATAGAGTGCAAGTGGGGCAGAAGTGGAGCAGAGGCAGGACTGAGGAGTTGCCCTGGGGCACTGCAGGGGGTTGCCCCAGGCCCTGTGCCCCCCTGAATCACAAAATACAAACCCAGGCTCTGATCCTGCAAACATCTCTGTGTGCACTTAATGTGAGTATTCCTAGCCAGTTACATGGGACTGTTCACAGGTGTAAAGTCATGCAGGGTAGGTCTATGCAATGTAATGTAAGCCAAGGGGTAGCAGAACCCAAGTTAGCAGACCCTAGGTTTGTTAACATAGAGATTAAGCATCTACACTTATTTATAACCCCAGTGAAGAACTAGTAACCCCTGGGTCCCATCTGAGGCTCCAGGATCTGGACTCAGGCCCTCATGATACTGTGAAATCACCCATATCCCCAGTGTCCTAGCGTCCTTCCAAAATGTGGCCTTCCTTCTTTGTTCAGTGGTGCAGTATGGAGAAGCTTGACTATCCACCTCACCCGATTGCCCAGAGGACACAGAAAGTCCGTGGGATTGTGGGATACTTTTGGCAGATAGTCCGGTGGGGCTGCATCTAAACAGCAAAGAAATGGGGCTTGAATCTGGGTCTCAGCTTGACTCAGGCATGGACCCTCCAGTCCAGTAGGGCCAAGAGCCATGCCAGACCTGTGGTCAAGGCAGGGGGGAAGTTGTCTCTGAGCCCCAAAAGGGGCGGGCCCTCAGACACAAGGGGCAGGGCTGAAGCTAGCTTTCCCCAGGCAGCCTCAGCACCACCTGGATGCCCACATACTCCAGGCAGTCCTCAGTGCTGCCCAGAGCACACTGCATGGGGCTCCAGCAGTGATTTAAAAGGCCCAATACTCCAGCTGCCACCATTGCTGCAGTAGTGACAGCACTGGCGGGGAGCTCTAGGCCCTTTTGAATTGCCAGGTCCTTGGGGCAATTGCTATCTTTGCCCTGACCCCAGGTGGTGGGCCTGTTCCAGTCCTGTGAGGTCTTGGAACCCTGGGTCTGAGCCCTGTGTTAGTGTGATTTTTGTGTAGATAGAAGGGGGATCAGGCATGAGCCCTGGGCTGACTACAGCACATACCTACCCTCATGGGCTTTGGGGGATCGGGGTCTGGCCAATCTTTTACAAACTCTAAGGGAGTTTAGGTCCAGTGTCCCACTCTGGGCCCATTTCTGCTTTATTGTTGCTGTTGTGGGGCTATGTATTTCCTGCCTGTTAGAGACAAGATGTAGGTGTGTTACAGCTGCTGCTCTAGAATTTAGATGGGCAAGTCACCCACTTGTCAGTGACAAAGGAAGACCCTGAGAAAGGAGCTCAAGAGAGGGAATGAGCAACCGGAGAGACGTTTGATGTAGACAGATCAGTAAGAAAGAAAACGTAAGACAGAGGGGGGAAGGGAGAATGCGCACACAACGCACAGCAGTTGGCATGCGTTGTCTGAGTAGTACCCTGATATTGGATAACTGAGATGCTCACATAACTGAGCCAACAACACGTGGCTCCGTGTCGCCCTCTAGTGGTTAGATTGCATACAGTCGTATATGAGTGTCTGCTCCTGCTTCCAAGGTAATGGCCTTGTTGCTTGTAGCTTTGCAAGCCAACTAGATTCAGAGGTTCTGGGTTCAATTCATGCTTGATGATCAATGGGACATTGTTCCGTTTGTAAAACTACAGACCAGAACTACGATGACAACAGTACCAGCTGTATACAACCATTTTGGAGGGTTCACATTTTTCATTAAGGTGCAAACAGAGAGGACAGGAACAGATTGATTCAAAACATCTCCCAGGAGTTTATTATCCATGAGCTGCCTGCACCAGTTTGGCTCAGAAAGAGAATTGCCTTCAGCAGAGATGCATGTTCTGCTTTGTTTTCTTTTACGTGCATGTAAAAACAAAATATATAACCGAGCTCCGGAAGCATGTGATCCATTTACATATTAGGGAAAGGAGAGAAACACCCAGACATGATCATTCTTTTAACATCAAGGAGATTAAAAATCCCCAAGAAGGCACCTGCTATCCTGAAATGATATATAGCCTTTTAAATGAAGCATCCTTTCCCTTGGATCAATGGAGGTTTTGGAATGGTTAGTCTCTGTGAACGCTGGGTTTTTTCCAATTCTTAATTCACACTCTCTTTCCCTTCCTCCTCATCACGTCCTTTGTCTTGACTCATCGACAGCTCTTGCCATTGGCCAGTGAGCAGTGGGATTCTACCATGAATAGCACGAGTTAGTGAGCCAACACACTACTCCCTAAAAACTCACGCCAGGCGTGTGAGATATTGCTATTAACTCACAACAGGTTCTAACATGCTGGTGCTCCATCACCTCTGACATAGTCAGTTAATCATTATTGTCCAGTCTGTGGTCAACTTGGCACGTGATCCAAAGCCCATTTAGTGTCAGTGGGAGTCTCTCTCTAATGGTCAAAGGCTCTTTGATCCAACCCTGCAACCCTGCCATGCTGCTCACAGAACATTCTTTTCTCCTAACCCTCCCCCCCCCCCCGACTTTCATTCTTTTAATTTAATGCATTGTAAAACTGACTTATGAATTCTGATTTTTTTTTCCAGAAAAACTGTGAAATGTTTGAAGTCACCTAGCGAAGGCACAGACCATGTGTTTTTTTTTTTTAAATAACTGTTTCAGAAAAGGGCAACAAAAATGATTAGGGGTATGCCGGGTGAAGTTTTACTACCTGGAGACAGTCACAATTTGTATTTGCTATAGAGCATAAAGAAAGCCAGGCTAATTTATATTGTTTACATTTACAGTTCAGGCATTCCCTTCAGCTGTGCTTTACAAAGCGCATTGCAATATTTTGAGTGATGCATTTGATAAACTGCAGCTTGTGGATCTGCCATTCGTGCCGATGATGTCATTGCTTGCGAGGCTCAGTAGACCATGAAGCCTTCAGTGGACTAACTCTGATAACATTCAATTCAGATTTGCTCACTGTCTCCTTTTACGGACTGACACAGGGCAAGGGTAAACAGGGAGCACAAAAGAAATTAAATCCTGCCATTTAACCTCTCACATATTTCCTCTCGACAGCTCTTCATTTTACATTGAGAAGAGAAGACTTTGGGCTATGCTCACCTGGCCAAAAAGCAACATATAACAACTGTTTCAAATGTAAGCAGTACTAGCAGTTAGATGGGGATGGGGTGGAGGCTAAATGAACTAGTTTTTAACATATAGGATTGCAATTCAAGTTCAGCCCACCTACAAGTGCTCTGAAATTATTCTCTGCTTCAATCCCCAGGGCATGTAATCCAGTATTTCTCAACCAGTGGTACGAGTACCCTTAGGGGTACTCAAGAGAAGTCTGGGGGGGGGGGTATGTCAACACAACTGAAATTTGCAGAAAACTGAATTTGTTTTAAGTTTTACAGCATTTTATTATTTTTGCACTTTTTACACCCAAAAATTTCATTGCCCACACGGCTATGATTAAGTTGTTTAAACAAATGTGTTGCAATGGTAGAAAAAAAATTGTGTCTGAAAACTGTAGGTACTGGGGGTACTTATTTTTTAAAAGAGGTACTTTATTTAAAAAGGTTGAGAAACACTGATATAATCCACAGTATCAAACCACCTCACACAGTTTGGCACAGCTGAGCCATGCTGCTAATCTCCATTCCTCTATCCACATCCAGGTCTGAATTAGTGTCTGTTTTCTGGAATGGAACAGGAGATGTGATCTGGTCCGGATCCAAAGCTGGTTGGGGACTGAGGGGTCAGTAGGTCATGTGGAGAGAGAGGGAGATCTATCTCATCTTTTCATTTGAGTCAATTCACACCTCCCCCACACTTCACACTGATTCTTTTGCACTGGGAGAGGCATCAGGCTTGTGTTGGTGAAGGTAGGTTTATAACACTGGGCATGGGGGGGAGGAGGAGATTTAATGACAAAAACAAACCGCTGGTGCTGACGTGAGCAAGTGGAGGAGAGATGCTTTAGGAATGAAGGCTCCCAGACCCTGGATATAGGAAATGGGTTTTAAAAGCTGAGCATGAGCAGTTACCAAAGCCATTTGGCCTAGGAGAAAATGAAGCTAATAAGTTTCATGAACCTCTCACCTCTGGAGAATGAACATGAGGTTTATATAACATGCTCATTAACAATATGCGGGAGGTGGCGGGGTGGGGGGGAACCAGCCCATTAATTATGTTTATAGATGTTACCAGATCAGGAGGTGCTGCAATCTACAGTGAGCGTGAAGGGTAAGTGAAATCAGGCTCCTCTTAAGACCAAGGGACACGTTTATGACAGAAGTGCTAAGGGCAGTGGTCACAAGCATCTGGCCAGGTGTGAATTTGCAACATGGATGAAAGCAAATAAACCCCCCTGCAATACTCAGCTGCATAGGCCAAAGCTTCCAAAATGTAGCCCCTCCTGTTCACTAGCCCAAGATGAGATTATTCACTATAGGAAAAGCCTTGTGACTTTTTACACAACTTTGGAAGACTAGGCCTAAGGCTCCTTTGCGGTCCTTGAAACTACACACAGAACAAGGAGGGGCCAGTTCCATCTAAAGCTTAATCTGGCTCCATTTGTCATTTGAAGTACCACCATCCATAGTAGTGCAACAGCTGATATATTAGGCCCCAGAAGAGAGATTTTTACCTACGTTTTTAATATGATGCCTTCAGATATAATTTTGAGGGGCAAGGTTTTCTTCACGGGTGGCCATTGGCTGCAAAGGCCACTGCAAATGATTAGCTCTAGCTTTACCACCTTTAGTTCACCTGCGAGTCTCTGCCCCTAAGAGCAGTATAGCCTCCAGGCAATGCTCTCCAGCTGAACCAGAGCCATTGAAGAAAGCAACTATGACTAAGGAAGTGGAGAAGAACATTTCCCATTGACAAAATCCAGGTCCCCGATCTGTGGATAGGGTACCCAGCTTCTCTGGTGATAGACTTGTGCCCTATAGGTAAGCAACAGTAAGAACACATCCATGCAAACAGCAGGGCTGAGGAATACAAGTGAGCCCTTCACTCCTATGTTTTTACACACATTTGCCTTTCATGTCCATACTCTAGGAAGGGGAAATTATCTGGGGGACTATCACCAGGAATGAAGCTTGATTCTCTGTCCCCAAACAGCTAATGATCTGCCTCTTGGCTGAAAGCAGCCTACGAGAGAGGATGCACCACTGAAGGATGAGTCTACACAATCATCAATGGATTTGCCCTTCCAAAAGGACAAATGGTGCATGCGTTTACATGTGCTACAAGCTCTCTAGAAGGCTGTGCCTCAGAGGAGCAATTTACACTCCTGCAGATAAGTGATCAGCTGCCCACACAATTCCCTCCCACCCCCAGGCTCATTCTTTCAGAAATGTCTATTTTCTAACCTATCCAGATTTTGAGTGCTGAGCTATACTGTTTGAGGACTTCTGTAGGGCACAGCAGAGCCTCCCATATGCCTTTTAAAGGCATAGATTCCAGCTGCATTACAGGAGGATAGTCATTCTGGGTAAACTTCGGAAATACAATTATTGCTGTTTTACAAAAGTGACTTTCACGTGCGTCTCAGAGCCAAACAGCAAACAGGGCAGCAGCATGGCTAACAAAGCCAGCGAAAAAAATAACTAGGGGGAAACCCCCCACAAGTGTGATGTGAAAGCAGTTTCGTGATGCTTTGGCATGAAGCTCAAATGGGAAGACACTGCACTCACTCGGAGCCAGATGTCAAGTAGCTCTCTACCTGCAAATAGCACGAAGCACACAGAGCACCAGAAGCTGAGATCTATAAATCAGATGCAAGTGACATAGGTAAGAGGAAACCCAAGAACTTTGGATGTCATCCTGGCTCGACTGCAGATAATGGCCAGACTCTCTCTGATGGAGGCCAGGATGACAGAGCCACTGATAACATTGTGCCTTGCATCCCTAGGCAAATGTATAGTCAGCGGTTGCCTCCATGAGGCTTAAGCATAACTCATAGCAATCCTTGCTGGACAGACGCTACAGGGTGTTGAATGCCATCAGCTTCAATAGGTGTGGAGGGCACTCAGTATCTTGTGCTACATTTACATGAGCTACTATTACACTGTGGTTAAATACCTAAACTGTCAGGGGGCAAGAGAGAGGGAATGACCCTGCTGCCCAGTGCACCCATCTGGGAGATATAAGGCTGAGTCCCCCTGTGCCAGTCTCTTGTTATTTATAGAGCATGCAACAGCTGAGATAGAGGGCAGTCCCAGTTCAGAATACCCTCTTGCTGAGTGATTAGAGCTCTCTTGTGCCTCAGAGGCATACACCCCCATTCAAGTCTTCACTCCCACTCTGGCAGGGGAGGGCTCAAACCTGGGTCTCCCACATCCCTGCTGAGCACAGGGCTACAAGTGAGAGGGGAGAGCATGGCACCTTCCATTGGCTACCTGCAGCAGCTCCCCACCTAGCATGCTGGCTCTTGTAGATCACACACTTAGAGGCCTATCACGCCCCATTCAGGGAGCAGGGACTGTAGGTGTGTAAGACAGCCTTGCAGATCACCCTGCTGTTCCTGTGATTTCCTAGACACTGAGACATCAGCCTTGCCAAGCCTACATCCCTTTGGGGATCCCCTCCTACGTATGACACCCAATACAATCAGCTTTCTCTCCCTTCTGCCTGTCCTTCCTCCTATTCCTATATCCAGCCAGGTGAGCTCAGTGTTAACAAGCAGCCTCCTCCTACACCCCTGCAAGCAGCCCCTTGCCTTAGGTTCCACTTGTAAATCAAAGAGACTTTTACAAGTCCAGCGGCCCTCCTTCCAGCCTGCTCTGTGAAGTTCACAAGTAAACACAAAGGCTGTGTCTAGACTGGCAAGTTTTTGCGCAAAAGCAGTTGCTTTTGCAGAAAAACTTGCCAGCTGTCTACACTGGCCGCTTGAATTTGCGCAAGAACACTGACGATCTAATGTATGATCGTCAGTGTTCTTGCGCAAATACAATGATGCTCCCACTCGGGAAAAAGCCCTCTTGTGCAAATGCTTTTGCGCAAGAGGGCCAGTGTAGACAGGTAAAAACTGTTTTGCGCAAAAAAGCCCTGATGGCAAAAATGGTGATTGGGGCTTTCTTGCGCAAAACCGCATCTAGATTGGCACGGATGCTTTTCTGCAAAAAGTGCTTTTGCGCAAAAGCATCCATGCCAATCTAGATGCTCTTTTCCGCAAATGCTTTTAATGGAAAAACTTTTCCGTTAAAAGCATTTGCAGAAAATCATGCCAGTCTAGACACAGCCAAAAGGTTTCTCTCTAGCCTTGAGCTAGTCACAGCCCCAAACTCCCTGATGGCTTAGACTGTTTCCAGCCCTTCCTAGCTGTGGCAACTCCACAGGTCATCCCTAAGGAGCTCAGCTCCCTAACTCTCTCATTGAAGTAGGCATTTGTCCAACAAGGCCCAGCTCAGGTTTCCTCTACATGAGTCCAGAACCCCCCACCCACCTTCCTAGCACTGTATTCACTGCCTTTACTCCTGACAAGAACTTTCTCTATCTCTCTAAAGCTAGCCTATACACTGTCAATCTGCCTTTTATAGGGGAATCAGCTCCCCCACCCCAGCTGCTTCTAATCCAGGCCCATACCTCATCCCAGGTGGGCATGCAGGACTAATTGCACAGAGCTGGCCAGCTCCAGGCCTCTGGCCTTGAAAGAGGCAGACCACCCCCTTACACCCACACACAGCTGTCTTGAACCTCCAGATAGCGAGCAACTCCAACCTGGTGTGTGTTAAAACAGTGTGGTGCTTCATTGCTGTACACCAGTGGGACTGAAGGCCTGATCCACACGCCACTGACCTCAGCAGGGGTCATTCTGTTGACTTCTGTAGGCTTTTGTTTAGCCCTAGACCTCTGACCCCAGGGCAGATCACCCATTCTTCTCTTGAAGGACTGTGCTGTAGCTGTCTTGACCCCTTAAATCAGACTATAAGGATGACAGCCAGATAATTAGAGTCTCATCCAGGCTACCTGATGAGTGGCTAAGCAGCAATTAACAGGGTCTCTCTATCCAGGGCCTTGCTTCCTTTCCAGTAGCCATTTTCTTGGCACAACATGTTCTAAGCTGCCTTCCACCCCCCCGGGAAGGATAGTTTTTCTAGCTTGGTGACTCTAGCTTGCTTTCTTTCCAAATCTCTCTTCACCATCTGCTTGTCTGCCTCTTTCCACAAGTGGACAGTTAGCAAGCTTTGCCAAGAACCACATGAAGGCAGGGAAGGCCAGGAGAAGGTAAGAACGCATGAGCGGGAGAAAGGGGGCTACGCTGGTCATGGAGGTGACTGGCAGCAACAGACAGACAAAGAGCGGGAGAGAAGATGCTAGCACTCCATCAGTCTTTGAGAAACTTGCATGTTTCTCAGTCAAATCTGTGTCCTCTATTCAGCCTGCAACAGTATAAATGCAGTTTACAGAATCTGCCCCTCTGGTTTACACTGGACACAAGGCTAAAACCTTTGAAGGAAGTTTCAGACTATAGGTATTTGTGTCAACTGAAATTCTAACAAACCCCCTTCATCCACGCTGGCTTTTATCTGTGCCGCTTGAGCTGTGGGAACTCGGCGGCTTTGGAACCGGTTTTGAGGAACCAGAGTAGTAAAAGTGTGTTGTTCTCATAGGGGCTGTTGCTGCTGCTGCTTGTGGGCTAATCCCAGGGACGCCTTAGATCTTCAGACCGTCCAGTCCAAGGAAAGTCATGACCCGCTGTGGCTTTCATTTCTGTCCTGATGCACTTTGCATATTTGTCTTTGTTCCATTTGGGTGTAATCCAGGCACACATCCTCGCCGCTCAACAAGCCAGTGCCTTGTGAATGCCTCTCTTGCCTTGGCTGGGCCATGTGAAGCTGCTTCAAAAAACATTCAAAGATGTTTAACATCTTTAGAGCTCAAAGTGGGTATTAAAAAAAAAAAAGCCGGAGTGAATGGAATCTGTTTGAAGAAGATGCCAGCTTTGCTCTCCTTAGCAAACACATTGCTCTCAGCCCTGAAGTGAGTCCAGTGTGACAAGTCCAGCTAAGCTGGTGGGCCTGGCTTGACAGGCCTGTTTGAATGCTAAAACAGACCTTTCATCCACCTACTGAAAAACCTCCAAGCCGGGGGAGAGACACAGGAGGAAAGTTAAGTGTCAGATAATCTGATGGAAATTTGCATACAAATTATACAGGGCTCCTGGAGGTGAAAGGATTGAAAAGCTGGTTGGCAGCTATTAATAATTTGTGGCAGAGGTTCACTTGCAGCAGAGTTGTACCCACCATGCCAAATGCTGTGACTTATGGACTGCTACTATGGCAGCATTTCAAACTTCAGACAGCCCTCCACATCACACAGACTGTCTCCCTCAGAGAGGCCAAGGACTGAATATTACACGGAGACAGAGCACCCTTCTCATCACTCACAGGTTCAAGAAGAAGCCCTGGTCCAACCTTCTAAGTGATTGTTTATTTGCAGTTTGCCTTCTAGGCCATGGGTGCCTCCTCCAAAGAGCTCGCAAGCCTGAGAATAGATGGATGAGGAGACAAGAGGTCTGGGGAAGAGAAATAACACCAGGCCATTTATGAGTCAATTCAATTCACTGCAGGCACCACAGCTGAAGTTCCTCCTTAGGAGGGACTAAAACATGTGCCATTGAGGGGCTTTGCAGATGAACTCAAGGGCCCATGATATGCACAGGAGACATAGAGGTGATTGTATCCAAAAGCCAACAAAGAGGCAGGCAAGGTAGGAATGCTGGCAGTGTAGAGGGGATGGGAGGCAGCATGAATCTTATCAAGGGAGAGGATAAGCAGATTATTTCCATTCAGGGGAGGCCCATAACTATAGGCGGACTCGGCTGCCGCCTAGGGTGCCGCCGCCTGGGGCGCCCGATGATGACGTCACGGGAGTGCCCGCCGATGCCGTCAGTCCATTGACGGCCCTGCAGGTGGGGGCGCCGATTGCACGTTCCGCCTGGGGCGCCAGCTGCCGCAGCCGGCCTCAGGCCGCTCCTGTTTCCATTAAATGGGAAAACCCACAACACCACCCCAAACCTGGGTGTACCAAACGCCCAAGGAAAAGGACATCCCAGGACCTGGATCTCTGTGATTGCAACCCCAATTATTCTTATGTCTAACCGTTCCACGAATATTCAAGTTCAGGTTTGGTGGGCAGCTTTCCTAGTGGCGACATTTGCTTTTAATCAAAGGAGGGTTATGTGAACGCTACCAGAAATATAATCCAAAGGCCAGTCGAAAGAGGTTACAGTGTAGAGTACTGTAATGCGACCCCAGTGATCTGCCCTGCCGATAACATTCTCTTGGTTACATTCCGTAGCACGTTATGTGCCGCTGGGAAGCATGTTCCATCCAAGTAAACCCTTCCCTCTCCTTTGCAGCTGGGAAACAGCCCAGGACAACTACCTGAGGGGTGTCTGCACTCTTTGCCCATGCATAAAACAGCACAGTAGGGGTTCGCAGCACCATAGTACCCAAATGTGTGGGGCTGGCATGGGGCAGGGACAAAGACAGGAAGGGGATGAGGCCAGTGGATCTGTTCCTACATGCATCACCAGCAGAAGGGGCAGGGTAGAACTCTGAGATGTCCAGAGAAGCCATGAAGGGTTTGTCACAAAGCAATTTGTTCCCCACCTCCTGATGCTCTGGGGCAGCAAATGTCGCACCAGCATTTCATCTGCTGAGATGGGTGGGGTTCCCTAGGACCTGAAGCTTCCTGTGGCTGCAGATATAGCATCGTGGTCTCCATCAGCCCTGAGAAGATGTGTTGGAGGCATGGGCAAGCACAGCCCAGATTCTGCCACCTTTGCTCACACTGGACAACTCAGGAGTTACTCATGCTGAGCTCATTGTTTAGCCCAGCGGTTTTCAAACTTTTTTTCTCATGACCCAGTTGAAGAAAATTGTTGATGCCCGCAACCCAACATAATTTGACTAGAATGTGGGCTCTGGGTGGGGCTGAGGAGGAGAGCTTTAGGAGAGCTTTAGGAGAAGGCTCTAGCTTTAGGGGGGTAAGGGCTGGGGGAGGAGGGGCTTACCTCGACCAGCTCCAGGTAAGCAATACAATGGGGGTGCTAAGGCAGCTTCCTTCCTCTCCTGGCACCGCAGACCATGCTGCACTTTAGAAGCAGCCAGCAGCAGATTTCCAGCCAATGGAGTGTGAAGCTAGCGCTCAGGGCAGGGGCAGTACACAGAGGCCTGTGAGCTCTCCTGCTTCCGGTCCTGTTGCCAGCTGCTTCTGGGGTGCAGCACAGCCTGCGGTGACAGGACAGGCAGGGAGCTGCCTTAGCACCCGCACTGGTCACTGGAACCCCCTGCAGCAAGGAGAACCAGTGCCCGACATTCCACGACCCACTACTGGGTAGCGATCCATAGTTTGAAAACTGCTGGTTTAGCGGGACACATCCGACCACTGTTTCCCTGACTCCCACCACAGATACATGCTCCAGCCCTAGACACGTTCCTTCTCCTCTCCTTGACCCCATAGGTCTGACCCTCCCTGACCCCTGGCAGGTGGGTGGGCAAGGAGAGAATGCTGAGTCCCAACTGAACAGCTTAGCAGGACCCCAGAACTGACCCCTTTGGCAGGTCTAGATTTCTGGCTACCACCTGCCATACTCATCCCTACAACTCTCTGCTAGGGACACTTTCCTGACAGTGCTGAGTGCGGAGGGAGGAAGTCCACAGGCAAGGAGGGACTTGCAATGATGCCATTGGATTCCACCGGCATGGGCGGTGGAGCGGCCCTCGGAAAGGAAACTTCTCCAGGCACTGTGGCAATGGGAAACATGCAGGGGAGGGGACGTTGCTGGGCCAGCCCACCCACTCCCATCGGCTCTGCATGGCCAGGGCCATCGCCACCGCCTCCTTGCCCCAGCCAGGCTCCTGCCCCCGCAGGGACTCAGCTTCACTTCTGTCGAGGTCACCTCTTAGCAAGGGTCACAGGGATATGCTAACCAGCTGCCTGTGATATACACTAGGGCAGCAAATTCCTACTTGCTGGTGTGAGAGAGATCTGGGGAGTGGATTCTGAACTGTGCGTCATAAGCCCCATACAGTCAGCAGCTCATGGAAAATCTCTTTAGGTCTAGCGATGCCTGGGCCTTTAGAGCAAAAGGAGGAAAGTTCTATTCTTGCTTCCCCCCAACCCCCATTAATTTCCCCATGGCCACAGCATGCAGTATAGTAGCAAAATTTGGAGTAGATTTTCTAATACAATGTACAGAAATCTGTCCCAAGGGACTAGCAAATGCTACCTACCAGGAATGGATCTTTGGCCACTCATCTGATATACTTCTGTGGCCCCCGCCAACACAATGATCCATGTTCTTGTTACATCCCAACTGGATTACTGTAATGCAATTTATGTGGGGCTGCCTCTAAAGAGCCTTCAGAAACTTCAGCTGTTCCAGAATGCGGCTGCTTGAGTTTTAACTAATACATATTATGCCAGTGCTCCGGCAGCTGCACTGGCTTCCGGTATGTTTCCGGGCACAATTTAAGGTCTTGGTTATGACCTGTAAAGCCCTAAATGGGTTGGGTCCAGGGTATCTTGAAGGACCGTCTTTTCCCATATGAACCTGCCTGGAGATTGAGGTCAGCTGAGGCGGCTCTGCTCTGTGTTCCTCCACTTATGGAGATAAGATTAACATCTACGCGGAGCAGGGTCTTCTCAGCTTTTGCTCCCTGGCTGTGGAATTCTCTCCCCGGGATATTCACGTGGTGCCTGTCACGTTATTGGATTTAAAGATCATTGCTGCACCCATGGGGGGGGTGTTTTCCCCAAAAGTCTGTACAACGGGGGTCGTGTGAGATGTTAAATGAAAGCTTATGTTCTGCTGATTCTGTATATGCTATTCATTTACTTGTATAGTATCTGTATGTGGCGTCATAAATATGTAGTCTGTGTTGATCCTGGAAAATTCTCTGTCTGAGGCAGAGCAATGGGCAAAGAATGTTCAGCCAGTGACTGTGCTAATTAGCAAAGCTCCAAGGACAATGGATCTCTAGGTGCCAATATACACCTGAGGAATGTGATTGGAAATCTGGAACCTTCAGACCAGACAGAATAGTGATTGCTGACTTGGGACACAAGGCTAGGTCACTGGGCCATGTGACCTGCTCCAGCTTGGAAGAGACCAGGGATGGATATAAAATGCCACGTGGCAATCTCCATCTTGTCATCAGTTCAGCTACTGATTCTGGATGCAGCCTTGCGAGGAACAGTGAGCTGGAAAGAACTGTGGACCCATCCTGACATAGGATGTACACCAGAGACTTTTAAGATAGCAGTTTATAACATCTCAGATTCTAAAGGATTGGCCCAGCGTGATCTTGTGGGTAAGATCCAGAGTGTAAATTGACTTGGAACTGTGGCTGGTCTTTTGGGACCAGGGCTGATTGTGGCATAGAGGTAGCTGGGGTGTCAGAGGGGTTTTGCTCATGAGGCTTCTGGCTGGCCAGATTGGCAGCTGAAGCGCTCGGCATGACTGGTTTGTGACCTGTTTGGGAAGGTCTCCAGTCAGGGGCTGTAAGTAGTCCTTGTTTTGAGCAATTCGCCCTGAGAGGACGCCCTCAGCTGTGCCCAGACCCGGCCCGGTCCGTCACAGCACCAATGTTAGCATTGCTTCAGTGTCAGGCTAAAGCCACCCTTTTTACTCATGCTTTTATTGGTGTTTGAGTCTGTGTGTGTGTGTCCCTCCTCTCGAGATGTCTTAGCAGGTTTTATGTCCCTCTGGGGTCTCGTATTTTAATTTTTTATATATATTTATATTGTGTTTTAAAATTTTGTAAGCCACCTCAAATATTTAAATAAAGAGGCCAGGTAAAAATATTTTAAATAAAAACATAAATATTAATGGCAAAGCTTGGAGGAGTGTTTTAGTTGGCACTTTGGTGGCTAGTGCTGGTGAGGACCATGTTGCTGACAGCAGGGAAAGAACCAGAAAGGTATAGAAGCATCCTTTGAGACATAAGCAATGTGGGATAAACTAACACACGTTTTCATCCTCGTGTGTTGCTGGTTTATTAATTAGAATCACAACGTGGGGAGAGGGGAACATGGCAAAAATGCAGAGGGGTCGTCTCAGCCTCTCCGGCCAGTAGTCATTGCAGTATATGTAGCTCTGGAAATGTGCACTGCACTTCACAAGACAAGTGTGTTGGGGACTCCTGGCTGGATTTGCACAGAGGAGACCTGGATTCTGCCACTTCTGCACCCCTTTTCTACAGGCCCTCTGGAAAACTGTCAAGCTAGCATGAGGGCTGTGGGTGCTAAGCTCAGAAGTTCAATGAAGGGAAAGAGCACAGAAAATGTCAGGAGCTCATTCAAAACACAGAAGATAAGGGATTTGTAGCATTAAAAGCTCATAGGAATCTTGTTATCATAAGTTAAAAAAATTCCAGCAACAGCTTCATAAGCTATCCAGTTCTACCCCCCCACTTCAAGACACAGAAGCCTCTAAAGGAAACCTTTCCCTTAAACCAACCTGCCCCGGGTCCTAGTCTGGGCTGAATTGCTAACCCAAAGAAAATTTATGAAAACAGGTTGAGGCTTCAGAACCAGATTAGACTCTCAGGCTACGTTTACACTGCAGCTCTTTTCCGGGATACCTCTGGTATCATAAGAACATAAGAACATAAGAATGGCCATACTGGGTCAGACCAAAGGTCCATCGAGCCCAGCATCCCATCTGCCGACGGTGGCCAATGCCAGGTGCCCCAGAGAAGGAGAACAGAAGACAATGATCAAGTGATTTATCTCCTGCCATCCATCTCCTGCCCTTGTTATGAAGGCTAGGGCACCATACTTTATCCCTGGCTAATAGCCATTTATGGACCTAACCTGCAAAAATTTATCAAGCTCTTTTTTAAACCCTAATAGAGTCCTGGCCTTCACAGCCTCCTCGGGCAAGGAGTTCCACAGGTTGACTGTGCGCTGTGTGAAGAAAAATTTCCTTTTATTAGTTTTGAACCTACTACCCATCAATTTCATTTGGTGTCCCCTAGTTCTTGTATTATGGGAAAAGGTAAATAATTTTTCTATAATCACTTTCTCCACACCATTCATGATTTTATATACCTCTATCATATCGCCCCTCAATCGCCTTTTTTCCAAACTGAAAAGTCCCAGTCTCTCTAGCCTCTCCCCATATGGGACCCTTTCCAAGCCCCTAATCATCTTAGTCGCCCTTTTCTGAACCTTTTCTAATGCCAATATATCTTTTTTGAGGTGAGGAGACCACATCTGCACGCAGTACTCGAGATGTGGGCGTACCATAGTTTTATATAGGGGAAGTATGATATCTTTTGTCTTTTGCCGGAAAAGCTATGCCATGTCCAAAGAACGCCTCCGCTTTTCCAAAAAAAAATAATTTGGAAAAGTGGATGTGTTCTTTCGCCATCTCTGTAAATCTCATTGTACGAGGAAGAAGGGATATGCTGAAAGAGGAGGTTTTCTGAAATTTGGCGCCATGTAGACGCGCCAAATATCCAAGAAACCTCTTCCGAAAGAAAAGCAGAAAAAGCTACGCAAATTGCGGTTTGCAAATTGCGTATCTTTTTCCAACTTTTCTTTGTCTAGTGTAGACACAGCCTTAGTGCTCAAACAAGTCCCAAACTAAGCTTCCAGGCTGGAGTGAGCCCCTGAGCAATGCTAAATCCCCAAGGGAATGAGTTTCACAGAGCTGTAGCCTGCCTCCAACTAGATGGGGCTTCCAAATTGGAGTGGGCTTCTTAGACCCAGAGACCATCTTTATAGTTCCTTAACCCCCCAGTCCAACAATAGTTCTAGCCAATCAGCCCTCTCCACCTGTCCTACAGTGGAATCTGCCAGCCAGCAGCAAACTCCCCAATTTCTTCCAGCTTTAAGGTCCAGCAACTTATTACCCCCAGGTAAAAGTGCCCGCGTATCTGTATTTGCAAGATAAGGGCAAGGAAAAGGGGGCAGGGAGAGAAGAGAAAGCAGCTTTGCAGTGGATACCCTGCCATTGGGCTCCTAGTTTCCTGTCTCACCCAGGAATTCAGTCCACAATACTGGGTTTCTGTGCATCCTGGAGGGCCTTGGGGTCTTGGCCCAGGCTGCAAATTGGGTATGTGTATGGGAGGGGGCCTGTGTTACAAGTCTGTACTGGGCCCAAAACAAAAATGCTTGGGGCCTTGGCTCTGTGCCTGACAAGCAAAGGATTTGGATCTACTACATTTCTTAGCTACAGAACCAGCTGTTTAGCTTAGCTGGTAGAAACTTGTCCTTAGCTCTGGTAGGCCTCATGTAAGCAAAAATAGAGGCTGCACATGCCTGATGGTTCACGCAGACTGACATAGGATGGGGAAGCTCTCACTGCTCCAGCTGGGTAGCTTTGGGGTAACATAAGAACAGCCATGCTGGGTCAGACCAAAGGTCCATCTATCTAGCCCAGTATCCTGTCCTCATACAGTGGCCAATGCCAGGTGCCCCAGAGGGAATGAACAGAACAGGGAATAATTAAGTGATACCTCCTCTGTCACCAATTCCCAGCTTCCCAACAGGTAGCACTGCTAACTCAAGGCATGGAGTAGAGCAGGAGCTGCTGGGAGTCCCACGATATATATACTGGAGCCACAAAGTTGGGATCCAGGTTGGAACTTCCAGATTTCAGCTTGGCTCATTGGAAAGATGGGGCCAGTCACGACTTTTGAATCTCATTCTTCCAAAGCAGGAATCTGTCGGCGTCCTAGGGTTTGGTTCAGGACCACTGGCCTCCCTTTCCCCCCTTCCACCTCACATTTATTCTTTCCTGTGGTTCCCTCCGCAGAATGCACTTCACTGTGTGGCTGGCAAAACATCAAAGGGACTCAGCCCTGGATTTGAAGCAAAACATTAGGAATGGCGTTAGACAGGAGCACTCGTCGAGTCTGAAACCCCTCCCCGGCATTAATGAGCTCTCTGAGGGGGGTTGCTGGAGAGGTAATCTGTACACACATGAGGAGTGGGGCATGGTTTCTTCAAAGCAGCCAGAGTGAAGCTGATTGCTGGGGGCTTGCAGTGATTGCCTGTTGACAAAGTGGGACAAACGCTGAGGACAGTGGGAAAACACGGGCATGTTTTCCACTTGGCCCCAAGGGGCTTGTGGTATTTCCCATTGCTTAGGGCTCACTTTTCAACAGGGCGAATTTTTGTTGGGCTGTTGGTGTCCGAGAGCTGTTAGAAGAGGGGATTAGTGGGATGGATAAGGCTGGCTGCTTCTCTGATATGGTGTATCTAGAGATAAGCACTTACTCCAGTTCTAATTTTAAACTGTCCTGGTGCCCTCTATTCGTATTAGCTTTGAGCTGATTTGTCCAGTCCTTTATCTCACAGCTAGAAATGGGCTAACGGGTGGAGGAAAGCTAAGAATCCTCCTCTCCACTCCCCGATAGAACCTCACATCTCCTTCTAATACCAGACTCGCACTGAGGCTATGTCTACACTACAGTAGCTAGCATGGCACAGCTAGGGTACGGCAGTCATGCCAAAGGGTTTTACCATTGATACAGTTTTTAACACTATTTTTTTAATTCTTACATATGTAGTACAATCACTGCTCCTTCTAATTTTTTTCCATCCATGTGCAGGATAGATTTTGTTATGCGCACCAAGGCATGTGTGGATGTGCACCATCAGTAGAAACACATGCTGCCATCTGTGGGCACTCTGCTAATCAGCTGAGCAGCATTTGAATGTCTCCTGATTGGCTGCCCAAGCACTCCGCTTACAGGGAACAGAGTACAATGCAGGAAAACCTACATATCGCTTTAAGATGGGGTGGGGAACCTAAGCCCCCAGCTTGCCTGGATCTGGCCTCTGAGGCTTAGGTGTGCCAGTCCCCCTGCTGCCCCACCGTGGGTTTGGAGCACACTAAATCTACTAGGCTGGGGACTCCCTGGGCTGTGGTGTGGGAGGGGAATTGAAGGAGTGTCTTTTCCTTCTGAGTCGGGGGCCATGTTAGTGAGGGTTGGGTGGTATTTGCTTGTGTGCAGCCCCTGACTGAATTTTCTGTGGATCAGCGGCCCCTGACCCAAAAAAAGTTCCCAACCCCTGCTTTAAGAGTTGAGAGCCAAATCCTGCTCTTATAGGAGTCAATGGCAAAACTCCTACTGACATCAGTGGGAACAGTCCTTAGTACTCAGCAAAGAGAAACACAGACACCCTCGCTGGATTCTCATTAGGCAAAGCACTTGGGCACATGATCAAATGTTAAGTCCATGGGACTTCACCAAGTGCTTAGAGTTCAGTACGTGCTTTGTTGAATCAGGGGTTGGATTGCTTGTCAGCCATACCAGAATGAGGAACTGGCCAAAATAACTGTAGCATATACTGGTTTAATTGCTATTTCCTCCTTAGCTAAGGCCAGAACTGCCACAATTAATTGTGCCAAATGGCACTTACATAAGTGACCCTCCAGGACTCCTTGTAAATCAATGTTACTCAGTATATGTAGGATTTTCAGAATCTGATCTTCCTTCTTTAAATTGTTTCCTTTCCTCTTTATTTGGCTAAGAAACTATTTTCATTTTATTAGTTAATCCCCTTCTCAAAGAGGTGACAGTTAGATCGATGGAAGAGGTCTTTTCCTGAGCTAGCTGCATCTGGATCAACCTAACTATGTAGCCCATGGGGTGAGATTTTTCACAGTCCTGAGCATTGTAGCTAGGTTAGTCTAGTATTTTAGGGCAGACCACATCTCAGTCACTAGGTTAGGGAAGGCTGTGATACAAGTGTCCCTTCATTTCCACCACCAAAATTAGAAGATCCGGAAATCCCCTGACAGAGCCTTTTCTGATGAGGTTTGCAGCCCTGCTCTGTAGACACAAGACATTTGGAGAATTTCCATGTGGCTCCAAACTGACAGATGCTTGGCTGAAACACTCCACATCTTTCCACCACCGTCTCCCCGTGAGCTTGTATCACAGGGCAGCACTTGATACTGTGGGTATGTTGATACTTCTAGGGTGTCTGAATGCAAGAGGGTAGTGGCGTTGGGTTACAATGCAGGACAGACTGTCAGGTGCACAGGGTTCTCTTCCTGGCTGGCCCTTCCTCAGACGATGACATCAGTTTTTGTGGCCATATGTCTGCTGTGCACATATGCAAAATTCACAAGTCATAGGGTTGGGAGGGGCATCCTGGTTCCCTACCACATCCTGAACAGGGAGGCTACATCTACATTGCAGAGTTATTTTGGAATAAGTTATTGCAGGATAGTTAATCCAAAATAGCTTATTTCGAAGTAGCACATCTACATTCCAGGGAAGCCTCAAAATTAGTCCAAGGCAGGCTTCCCTAATGTAGACATGCTATCTAGATTTAGAGCCCCAGGAGGAATAACTTAGAATGGCCCTGGTGAGGGGCTATTTCGAAATAGCAGCCGTGGAGCGTCTACATATGCCTTATTTCGAAATAGCTATTTTGGAATAGGCGTTATTCTTCGTAGAATGCAGTTTACAGAAGTCGGAATAAACCATACGTTATTTCGAAATAATTTCGAAATAACAGAATTGCTGTGTAGGTGCTCGCATAGTTATTTTGGAATAACAAGCCATTATTCCAAAATAACTTTGCTGTGTAGACACACCTGGAGAGTCCTCTTGCCATAAATATATCTAACCTTGTTTTGAACGCCTCTAATACCTGCACTAAGGCTGTTTCACCATTGTCCTCTCTGGTCATCTTAAGAGACAAAAAAGGTTTAGCCTGATACCCAAGTCCTATGATAGGCCCCAATGCTGTACTTAAATACATGTACAGGTTGGACGTCCCTGGTCCAGCACCCTCGGGACCTGACTGGTCCCGGATGAGGGATTTTGCCAGATTTGTGGCCTCCCTGCTGACGGCCCCACCCCCTGCCCTGCCCTCCCCACCAGGCTTCCTGGTTCCCCCCACAGCCCAGCTGAGCCCCACTCTCCCCTGCAGCCCAGCTCCCTCCCCACAGCCCAGCTGGGCAGCGCGTCGCTTCTGGACCACAGATGTTGCCGGACCAGAGAGTTCCGGTTTATAGAGGTGCAACCTGTGTAGCTTCCCTCATGTGAGTAGCCTCACCAAAGTCATCGGGGTAGGTTCTCAGCTGGTGTAAAATGGCACGACTTCAGTCATGTCACTGGAGCTACTGTAAATTACACCAGATAACTATCTGGCCCAGAGACCACAATGGTCACTGACTTTAAAGTACAGCTTTGCCCACATCTGCTTTCCCCACAGAAAATCGGTTCCTTTCTGTTACACTTTGTGTCCCAATCCAGACTCTTGACAAACACAAGCTGACAGTCATGAAAGGCATAATAAAGTTGCAACCAAGCGAAGTACAATGTGGCTTGGTTTGGAGGAAGCAGCAATGTGTCTTCTGTTTATAAATCTTCAGCCTGGCTGGCTCCTGGTGCTTTAGGCACCGAACAAGATTGCGAAAACATGCACACCACAGACGTTGAACCCCGGCAACTCCAGGTGCCCCATTAAAAGAATGGCCCAAAACTGAGCTAAGCCTCTCAATTGGAAACAACGGGCAAGAAAGGAGCCATTTACCATAACAAGGTGCCAGGAAAGATCCAGGGATGAGCCATGAATTCTTACGCTGGGGGAGGCCCGGCCTGGTTCTAGGAAAATGCCTGTTAACGAGGGGTGTGGAAATTCACTTAGATCAGAAAAATGCAGAAGGCAGGATGGCAAGTGGCAATGACAAAGCAGAGGGTGGGGAGGGGAAATTGGATACTTTCTGTTTTAAGGGATAAACAAAACAAATAGCAAAGCATTGCTGGGAATTGTTGTGGTACTGGAGGGGCTGGAGAGACGTGGTAGGCACAGCAAATCTGAGGGTTGCTGCACCGCAGCAGGAGACTAGCTGCATCCTAATCATCACCTACCTTTATAAAGTGCCTTCCACCCAATGAGTCGCGGCGCACAAATTTAACAACCTGAGATACAAACTATATACTCCGCACAGGAATCGCTTCACACATCATTGAAACGCAGCCGACATCTGGAACTGGGAGGTGGCAGCTGGTTTAAGAGCAACGCAGCCTGGAACAGTTTAAGACAGGGATTGAAGAAGAATAGTTGATCCAGCTCCATCGGCGAGGCAGCGCTTTATAGCTCACAGAACGTGGCTGGAACTCACCAGGACGGACTGGGATTCACAGCCCTGTGGTGGCTAAGACCTCAGCCTGACCTCACATTGAGATGGCGCTTCCCATGGCACAACCGGCCCAGCACCATCAAGGACCTTAGTGGAGAACTGACCCAGACTGGCTTGTCCTAGGTATGGACCCAGCCCTGCAGACCACTCTGGTGTGTTAGAGGGAGAGTTTCTCTTCCCAGCCCATCGACAGCAGGGGGAGCAAAAGGTGCAGTTGTCCTGGGGCCTGGTGATTCATAGAGGCCTGGGGCTCCTGGCCGCCATTGCTGCTACTGCAGCACTGGTGGTGGCCAGAGCCCTGAGCTCTTTAAATTGCCAGCAGAGCACCAGGCTGCACACTCCGCGTGACTGAGGGCTGAGTGAGGGGTGGGGCAGTGCTGTCGTCTGGCCAGTGCTATGGGCTGGCTTCCCCTGTCCCTGCCCCTGCTGCCTGAGGCACCACCCCTTCCAGGGACGCAGAGCTGCCCCCCCCACACACACACATCTTGCCTGGGGGCCTGCGGAGGCTGTCAGCCCCGCGGTTCTCACCCAAATACTTACCTGGCCCAACCTTGCTTAGCTTGTGAGAATAAAGACTTGACAACACAGGAAGCTTTTTGATTTATACCATGATAATTAAGCTACTTCCTGAGGCTATGTCTACATTACAGGGATCTATCGGAAAAAGCTATGCAAATTGCGCTCCGCACTTTGCGTACCATTTTTTGATAGTTTTTTCAGAAGAGGTTTTTCCGAAATTTGGCCCATCTACACTGGGCCAAATTTTGAAAAAGCCTCCTCTTTCAGAAGAGCCCTTCTTCCTTGTGGAAGGAGGAAGTCAGGGCTTCCAAAAGAGCGTGTCTGCTCTTCCGCAAAAAAAAAAAGCGGAAGAGCAGATGCATTCCCTGGATGCGGAGGAGTTTTTCCGGGATACCAGAGGTATCCCAGAAAACCCCCATAGTTTAGACATAACCGGAGCGACATAAGCTAACCAGGGGAAAGACCCTCTTTTACTAAAATGAGAGTAGCCACTTGGGGAGTGACACCAATAAAACGACAGCACTTCAAATTCACACCTTAGATTACTCCAGTAAGACTTTGCAGTGTAGGCATGCTCTCAGAAAAGGGCATAGCCCAAGCCGTTTGGGCTCTAGAGAGGGTTCTGTGTTGCAAAAGCTGGAGGAGCACCCAAACATTTAACTGCCTCTCTAAGGCCATGTCTACACGGCACACCTCATGACAGCATGGCTGTGCTGCTGCAGCCACGCCACTGTGAGGCAAGCAGCATAGCTGCTCTTTGTCGCCAGGAGTGGGCTCTCCTGATGGCAAAATAAAACCACCCCCAGCAAGGGGCGGTTGTTTAATCGCTAGGAGAGCATCTCCCGCTGACTTCATGCTGTCTACACTGGTGCTTTTCATCTCCAAACTTGTGTTTTCCAGGGGTGTAGGTGTGTTTTTCACACTCCTGAGTGACAAAAGTTTCAACCATGAAAGTGCAGGATAGGCATAGCCTACACCAGTGGTTCTCAGCCAGGGTATGTGTTCTCCTACACAGAGGTTGTCCAGGGGTACTCAACTCATCCCAGGGTTTCTCAGCCTGGGAGTGGTGGCCCTCAGGGGAGAGGCTACAGGATGGTTAGGGTGGTTGCAAGTATAGGGTGCAAGTTAAGTGGCAGCAAATAAGGCAATTTCCCATGGCCCCATGCCACTGGGGTCCCCATAAAGCTAAATTATATGCTTCAGCCCTTGGGTGGCGAGGCTCAGGCTTCAGTCTTCTGGCTCACAAGTGAGAACCAGGCTCAAGTATCATGCTGAAATGTAAGGACAATATTTATATTCCAGCTGATTTATTTTGTAAAGATATGGTAAAAATACAAAACTCGGCAGTTTTTCCACTAATTGTGTGTGGCTGTAATACTCTTGTGTCTGATTTTGTAAGCAAGTAGCTCTGAAATGAGATAAAACTTGGGGTACGCAAGTTGTCCAGTAATTTGGAAAATTGAGAACCACTGCCCTAAACTATCCAGATCCCTTGAATCAACCAAGCCAAACCCCAGGATACTGCAAAGATTTTCAGTATTTCTTGCTTCCAGGTAGACCACACATAATGCAAGAAGAGTCTTTCTCATGGTGTTCAAACACTTCTCTTTCGACCTCTGGACAGCAACCACAATGCAGAGGGCCAATCATATGACATTTCTTTGAAAAAGTATGTGTAAATCCCATTCTTCTGACCATATTACATCCTTGGTAGTTACATTCTCCCTGCCTACATTCATACCACAGTATTCTCCTTCTCATCTTATTCTCTTTCTCATCTGTTCTCTGTGTTTCTTATGAGTGGTGAAATAGTCGCCATGTTTCACCTAAGAGCTGGCTGCATTTCAGTGGTGAAGGAAGTGATCTGGGGTTGTACATAGATTGCATTTATAAAGTGATTTGGGTTAAGGGATGCCATATGAAAGTAGAATTGTTATTTACTAATACAGGGCCAAATCCTGAAGTCCCCTCTCAGTCCTCTGGTTTCCCCTCCCACTGTTTATCTTATTATTCAGCTTGCAAGTTTTTTGTGTCTCCTTCTGTGTTTGTACAGCTCCTAGCAGGATAAGGTTAGCAGGATAAGGTAAGCCTCTTGGGGGCTGGGGGGATAGACAGATGGACGCACGGACAGACACCCCCCCCCCCAGGATCAAGTCCAAGAAGCCAGGTTTGGCCTTGGAGGTTCAACAGGGAGGGGGAAAGGAATTCTGCCCCATTAGCAGTAGAATCTCTTCATGCCCGCTACTGCACTCCTACACCACAGGGAGCACTGGCTGGTAAATCCACATAGGTGCAGCTCTCCTGATTGTATCCATATGGGCAGATCAAGTCACTAGCAGTTCTACTGGCCTTATACACCAAATAAAACATAGCAATGACTCATCCCCTCCTTCTTCTAATTCCTGTTTGAGACACTTTGAAGTGACACAAGCAATGGGCCAAATTCAGCCCTGATGTAAGTAGACATAAGGCAGTGATGTTGTACTCTTTGTTCACGGGAGTGAATTTTAGTTCACTGGGCTAGCTTTTCAGCTAGTGTCAATTTAGGTAGGTCCATGAACATCAGTGGAGCTATAACAATGTATCACACACTATTTCTTGTACCCCATCCACTTAAGGATCTGATCCATTGTCCATCAATTCACAGCAGCTAGAACCTATTATATCTTCTAGTCAGATTCCCTTGCTGATGCAAGATTGTACCCAGCGGTATATTTTCTGTTGCTTTCTCTAGTCTAGTCTGAAATGTCTCAAGCAATGTGGTTTTCCCACTTCTGTTCTTAGAGTGCTCTTCTCAGCTTCCCTGATCCTTGTCTTTTTCTCAGCTGGACAAACCCTGATTCACGCAGCAGCTGGGAAACCAACTGAGTTCGCCACGTGTGGAAAGAAACATTATCTTAGCTTCCCCATCAAGCTTGCGTCACTGGCATGGGTTTGTATGAGGGAGATGCAATTCAGCATTCCGCTATTCATCATTAAGACACTGGTCAGCTGAACAGCGTTACAAGTAGCAGCAACTGGTGAAATTTCACAAGACCTTAAGCTGAAGAAAGAGAAATAGCAAACCCAGCCAGGAAGCGAGCTATATTTATGGGAGGAAATGAGCATTTCTCCTTAAGATGGCAGGACGCCTCCAACACAAACACTGTGGGTGTGAAGCCAGGCAAGGAATGTGAGGTAACATCTGTGGACATGGACAGGTGTCAGAATTTGGCAGCTGACAAATGAAGTGCTGTTTGGCCTGTTACCCAGCGTTTATGCAAGATGCCTCAGCATAACAAAATATCTTGGGATGATTGTGAAGATACAGAGCCTGGCTCTCCTTTCATTTAAACCATGTTTACACTTCTGTCACTCCTGATTTGCACTGGTTTAAGTCAGAGGCATATCACACCCACAGGATGCAAGTTGGTGGACACTAGCATATTGGGCCTCGTGCTGTACTGCCCAACACTTTTGTGCATTTCCTTTCCCCAGTGCCAAATGGCTAGATAGCACTACCAGGGTGAATGGTGTGATCCCAGGTTGTATGAACATCAAGTAACAGGGCAATCAGTACATCATTCATCCATTTAGCATTTTGCATCCACTTCGCACTCACTTTGCTCAGATGTCAAAGACAGCACAAGGTGCAAGACAGTGAGAATCAGACCCACTACATAACTGGAAATGGGCACATTTTAACACAATGCTATGAGGTCCATGGATGAAGAATGATTTTACCTGAAGCTAAAACTCAAAAATAGACTCCGAGCCAAATCCTGATCATGCATTTCCCATTAGAGTCAATAGGAGTAATTCCCATATTGATAAAAATGTAAGGGGCATGTATGCCTGATGCATGATAAAGGATCATACCTGGAATATGTAAGAGTGTCCACAGCTAGGTTTGATCACTGCATGTTCCTTGTGTAAATCATTGAACAACATGCATGTTCCTTGTATTGCCAGGTGTGATCTTTGCATTTTAGCTAGCAGGGCAGGTGCCCTCACCCTCAGGACTGACCATTACCTGATTCTTATATACATGTTTCTATCTACTGTGCAGGGAAAACAAACTGTTCATGGCATACCTGGCCAACCCAGACCAAGAAGAGATGGGTAAGGCATCCATCTCTAAGGCAGGGGCACAAAGTCATGCACAACACAGTGAGCAATTCACTAAACCTTCTCTTTGAAAATAGCATTTAAAGGGAGAGTGAAACCTTCTGAAATGGATGGATAAACAAACAAACAAACAAATCGAAGCAGATCCCTCAGGCTTTCAAATCTGGAGAAGTTCCCAGAGAGGAATCCCTTGGTAAGACGTGCTAGTTTGTTTTCATGAGAGTCCCTGCTTTTGTTGCTGAGAACCTATTCATCCCCCGTTTTTATCTCTGACTCCAGAACATGTGCCCCTGTATTTCTGGTGTTAGGTTATTTCACCTGCCAGACCCCTGGTAGATCTTCCCATAAGAGATCTCAAAGCAGGTAAGTAGAATCATCCTCATTGTCAGAGCCATCTTGTCCATTGGATGATTCAGGCTGGCTGCCATAGGCCCCACACTTTGGGGAGGTCCTATGGCAGCTGCCTCAACTGTCCTATGGACAGGATGTTCCCCCATGTTAGTCACGGGTCCCAGGATGACCCGGGGGATTACCTGGAGGGGCTGTGGAGCGGACCTATCATTCCCTCTGTCAGTGGCCCCAGTGCCACCATGTGGGACAGTGCACCACACCCAGTAGGTGTGTTGGGTACACCTAAGAGTCCTACTCTTGGATCAGGACCCTGCTGTGATAAGCGTTGTACCAACACAGAACTCAAAATCCCAGTGGGTTTACAATCTACATATATGAGAAGAGCAACCAGATGGATGCACACAGGTGGGGGAGTGCAAGTAAACAAAGAGATATTGGTCAGAATGACAGGGCATGGCAGACAGGCTGAGCTGTTACTGTTACAAGTTCTGTGCCACGAAGCTAGGCGCATAATTCAAATAGCCCAATTGTTGAGCTGTTTACGGGAAGTTTATCAGCAAGCTGTATATTATTACCTACTATGTTGATGCTGGCCGTGCCTAGTGACCCGCCAGGCTGGATTCCCCTGTGTTAGGCACCACGCGAAAACATCATAAATGGTAATCATCAACCCAAAACCGATGAAGCACCAAATTTTGTTTCTTTGTTGGTTCAGAGAGTTTCTCTTGTTCCATTCAAGAAAAGAAAAGTGTCTTATGGATACATTCAAATACCAATCTGTCAACTGGTCTCAATTTCAGGAACAAACTCCGTGGCCCAATCCAGCCAGAGTTCAAACTATGGGAAGTAAATGGTCAATGTGTGTGGAACATATTACTTCCTCATGGAGAAATTGATGTTGACCTGCTGCTAAACTGCTAAATACATTCGTATGTTCAGGAGAGGGCCCGGATTTCATTAACTTTCTCCAGATGAAGATTATTAAACAAGAGTCGAAGCAGCAAATCTTTTTGTCAAAAGAATTTCAAAGCAGATGAATCAAGTCTGTCCTCTGCACTGAGATCAGAGAACTCTCCCCTCCGCTCATTCTCTTCAGCCCCAGCAATGGCCATCATGATGCCAACATAGAGCCTCTATGTGCCAGAAGAAGAGGCGCCCTAGAGCAGGAAGGTGCAATGAGGGAGGACGAGTCTATAGACAAGGGTCATGGCAGGGTGGGACTCCAGTATGTCTTCTGGAAATACCTATTGTACAGCTCCCAGAGTGGGCAGTCAAGAAGACAAGGCACCTGCCCCAACCGTCTTAAAGACTATGGACATGGGTGGCGGGTATACTAGGAGGGGGAAGGCTCTGCCTTCCCAGACCACCAGCCTGGCCCCACCCATACTCCACCCCCCAGAATGCCTACTGTAGGCGTACTGGAAGCCGAGTGTTGCTGCCTCCCAAGCGCCCACCCTCCCTGTGCTCCAGGGCCAGGGAGGCTAGGGCCACATGCCAGCTGCCTCTCCCATGCTCTGGGGCTGGAGAGGCTTGGGCCATGCACTGCCCCAACTCCCTGTGATGGGGACGGGCCTGAGCAAAAGGCCCCAGCCCTACCTGTACCCACCACGCATGACTATGGGCTTGAATGTTTCTTTAGGCCCAGGCCTGAGTAAGGGACAGGGCATAACTGCTGTGCCCCACGAGCTGCCCAGAGGAGCCATTGTGACTCTGAGAGTCACAGTCCCTCCTCCCTCCCTTTTCATTCCATAGGAGATGCAGTGGGACAAAGTAAGTCACTACAACCCTGAAAATGGTGCGTCTGACTTCGCCCCTCACACAGGGCCAGACAGAGGGCGGTGGAGCCCGGGCTTTGCCCACTCCCCACCCACTTGCTCACAGAAAGACCCATGATCTGGGGGGGCTAAGAAAAGGGATGGGGCGGGACTTCTAGTCCTGCTCAGCACAGTAAGGCCAAGCCACAATCTCGTCCTAACTAAAGAACACACGGATTGAGAACTAACAGTGTACCATAGCAAAAGGCGAAGGGCCGGACTGTGTTGTGTGGGTACTAACCCATGGTGGCATTTATGCCCTCCATTCCCCTGCAAGGGGCAGGGACAATCTAGGCCAAGACGCCGGAGCTGCGACATTTAGTCCATCTCTTGTTAATTCCATGAGCTTTGTTCAGCATCAATATTCTCTCTTGCTAACCCTGCTTTGACAGGGGGCTGCTGAGACATCATGTGTTACGGAGAGAGGCTATCAGCTCCCGTGGATCTCCCCTTTGATTTTGTGGGTGTCCTAAAAGCCATTGCACTCCACACAGCACTTGGGACCATGGACCATGAAGCTCAGCTGAGGCCCAAGCTCTGAGTGAGAGAGATGCAAGGCAGCTGATTGGGCTGCAGCCTCTATTCAAGCCAGGAAGTCGCCCATATACAACCGGGCTTTATGTTGTGCTGGGCTGATGACTTGTATTTGTCAGTTCCTGACTTGGCTTGATTCTTGATTGCTGGCCTCTGGTTTGGCTCTTGATTCTGATCTCCTAGTGTTCCAATCTGGTCCAATTCCTGATCTATGTTTTAATGCTAACCCCTAGGCTAAGCTGCTCATGCCCTGGCAGATGGTAAGGAGGCAAAGGAAGAGGTATACAGCTCAGTCCTGCAAGATCCTGTGCGCTCCTGGCCCTGACCCAGCAAAGCACTCAAGCATATGTTTAGCTTGTAATTATGGCTCCTATCTTGGCCAACACACCAGGCACCAAGTGAGGGACCTCTAAAGCTAAAAGTGTAGGCTGCTGCAGAGCCAGCACTCTGCAATAGAGCTGTGACAGATTCACGTGTGTGGTTTGGGCCCAGAGAGGCACCTGCCCACACAGAGTGACTGACAAAGAACTACAGTTACATGCTTAAGTTTATCATGGGATTTGTCCTGTTAAAGCCACTCACATGATTATGGAACCAGATCCCGCTAGGTATAAGTCCTGGATTCCTTCCACCCCCTTTTAAACAACCCCTTCCTTCTCTGTTTCCAGTCATCCTAGTCCCCCTTCCCCATCTAGACAGATAAAGGGGAGGAACTGATACATAAGTAAACAGGGCCAGATTTACCAGCACATCCTGGCTGCTTAGTCACACTCTGGACTCCACTCTGCTAGTCTTACTCAAGCTGATAACGTCCCTACTCTGAGCACACCTATTACGGGAGTAGTTGGAGATGGCTCCATGCCAGCGAGGGTGGAGGAACAAGACCCAGGATTTAATGTATGGAGGAACACAACTCCCTAGATGCTAAAACAGGGGGACAGCTCCCTCTCCTCTCCCTGGCTTGGGGAAGCAGCACTGCCCCACAACTCCGTCTCTGCTTCCTGGCTGATGCCATGTGAGCTCCCCCAACTATTTCTGGCCACTTTACTATTGTTAGGCCCTTGATTTGCATGCTGTCTGAGCCACGTAAAGTGGATTCAGGTGATAACTGTGGCCACACTGAATCAGACTGGTGATCTATCTAGTCCACTAACCCACCTCTCTCAATGGCCAAGCCCAGCTGCTTCAGAGGAAGGTGCAAGAAACCCTGCAGCCAGCTAATAGAGGATCCTCGAGGGGAGTCGCCTCCTAACCCCAAAATATAGAGACTGACATAAACCCGAAAGTAAAGAGGGCTGGGTTTTTCATCTGAAATTTTCTGGAAACAAACATTTTCACCTCATTGTTTTGTTGTTTCAGAGGGGTAGCTGTGTTAGTTTGTATCTGCAAAAACAACGAGGAGTCTTGTGGCACCTTAGAGATTAATAGATTAATTAGGCCATTAGCTTTCATGGGTGAAACCCACTTCATCAGATGCGTTGGAGTGGAAGTTACAGAAGCAGGAGTATATATAAGGAAGAAATGGGTCATTCACAGCATTTGGTGTGGAGATGTGAGTAGGATTCAGGGATATTCACATCGCCACACCAAATGCTGTGAATGACCCATTTCCACCCTGACTTGATTAGCTTAATTAACACAAGCAACTTCTTCCTTATATATACCCCTGCTTCTGTAACTTCCACTCCAATTCATCCAATGAAGTGGGTTTTACCCACAGAAGCTTATGCCCAAATAAATCTGTGAGGGTATGTCTACACTAGCTCCCTAGATCGATCTAGGGAGGCTAATGAGGGCAACCGAAACTGCAAATGAAGCATGGGATTTAAATATCCCGCGCTTGATTTGCATGTTCCCGGCTGGTCGCCATTTTAGAAATTGACTAGCCCGAAGTAACTGCCCGCATCTACACGCGGCAGTGAAACGGGATTCCGAAATAAAGCCCTAACTCAAATTAGCTGGTATTCCTCCTGCAATGAGGTTTACCAGCTAATTCAAGTTAGGGCTTTATTTCAGAATCCCGTTTCACTGCCGCGTGTAGATGTGGGCAGTTACTTCGGGCTAGTCAATTTCTAAAATGGTGACCGGCTGGGAACATGCAAATCAAGCACGGGATATTTAAATCCTGCGCTTCATTTGCAATTTCGGTCGCCCTCATTAGCCTCCCTAGATCGATCTAGGGGGCTAGTGTAGACACACCCTTAGTCTCTAAGGGTACGTTTACACAGCAGCATTATTTTGGAATAACTGATGTTCTTCTGAAATAACAAAGAGCATGTCTACACTACAAGACTTTATTTCGAAATAATGTCAAGCTAGAGGATTTCTTACTCCAACTCCTGTAACCCTCATTTTACAAGGAGTAAGGGAAGTCGAAGGAAGAGTGAAACCAAGTTAAGCTATTTCTACTTAAGCTATGCAATTGATGTAGCTGAAGTTGCGTAGCTTAATTTGACTTTAGCCTGGCTGTGTAGATGTACCCTAAGGTCCCATAGAACTCCTGGTTGTTTTTTGTTGATGAAATTTCTGATTTTTCCCTGAAAAATTAAACACTTATTGATTCTTTCCCCCATCCCAAAAAGCCTGGTAAAATTGTTCACTTTTCAATTTTTGTTTATTTTTCTCAAAAAAAAAAAAATCTTCATGGGAAATAAGTATTTTCCCCATCATTTCTTGTAAAAAACAATAGGCACTTTTCAATCAGATCTACCCTGGAAATTATGGGTTTATCTCCTTTCAGAATGTTTTTGTTTTGTTTTGTTTTCTTACTATTAATTATTCTAACACTGGAAGTTCTTGTTATTCATATACAATGATGGGTATGTGAAATAATCAGCCACCCCCATCCTTCTTTAGGCTTATAATAGACCTGAGCTTCTGTTCTGTTGTTTAAAGCATAAATCTACCTCTTTCAAGGCAGAGAAACTTAATAGAAGCAACATCAAAGGCTGGTGGACAAAAAAGAGCAGCGTAAAGATTTCTGTTACTCTGCCAATGAGAACTTTCAAAAGAAGAGTGCTGCTGGAGGGCTTGGACCAATGGCTTTTACATCTGTGCCAAGTACCTCCAACACCAGAACACTCAACGGTAAAATGGTTACAGGAATAAAAAAAATCCTTCCCTGGCAAAACCATCATCCCAGTGCAATCCAGTTTCTCCTTTTATCCCTATGGTTCATATTGGAACTGCAGTAAAAGGAAATTGGGATCAGCTTTTATTTAACTTTTCTGTGCCTTGATTTATAGCTTAATGCTGAGCACGTGTGCTTTTCTCCCTCCCCTGAATCTAACATGGATCTATTTCAATGAATTGTTACTGGCAGGAAGTTATGACTGTTATTGTCAACCACGTGGCACTAATAAAAGAGGATCATTTATCAATAAAACCAGAGGGCTGATCTTCTGGTGAAGTTGATTCCAAAATGGCTATTGATTTCAATGGCAGCAAAACTGGGGCCCAGTGAGACACATGTCGGAATAGAGACACTCAAATACAGAAATACACACAGGTCCATTGGGTCTTTCTTACAGTGAACTTCATACAATAAAACTCCAGAGAAAATCCTGCCGCCTCCTGCTTTTGAGTGGAGGGTTCCCTGGACACACTAACCTCCCTTCCTCTTGAATCACACGCTCAGTGAAAAATTGCAGGCTTGTTTGGTGGCCCCTGTGAAACGAGCCTGGTAAGTTTCAGTCTAGTTCCTAGTGGAGCAGGTGCCCAAATCACATAAGCCATCCCAGAACCATTGGCACTATTTCATGCGGGTCACAGAAACCAAGGCTTCAAGGGCTATGGAGACTGAATAGCTCCCCATCTCCAGAGGAGATGAAGGCTGTAGTCCCACCAGCTCAGAGTTGAGGCACGCTGAAAGGAGGTTTTGTGTGTGTGTAAGAGCCGTTCTTCTGCATTTTTTTCAGGAAGAACGGCTCTTGCACAAGAGGGGGGTTTTGCACAAAAACAAAACCTCGTTAATTTTGCAAATGAGGTGAGGCAATATTCCACGCTTTGCCTCATTTGCATATTTTTTGCGCAAAATGGGGGCAGTGTAGACATAGCCTCCATGTCTGGCTGGGCCCCTGGGACGGACCCACCTCTCCTAGAACCTGGTGCCACATCTTCTCGAGGCAACATGTGGGGAGTATGTAGGGTCACAGGACGGCCACCCCAGAGGGTGGCCAGCAGCAGCCTTTTAGCACTGTGTGGGAGGGAAGGGATGGGAGCTGCTTCTACCATAATAGAGGTGAGAGTGGGGGCTAGGGATGACCTGACCTGTATTTTTCCAGAGGTCATCTCTTCCCTCCCACACCCCCACTCTGCTATGGCAGGAAGCAGCTTGTCCCTTCCTACCTGCACCATGTAAAAAGGCAACTAACACTTCCCAGATGCTGCTGGCCACTGACATAACCCAGATGCCCCCTGTCTGGACAGGAAGGAGTTAAGCCCTAAGGATGCTTTGGGAGCCAGGGCCCAAGGAACCTGGCTGCACAGGCTTCAGCCCACCCAGCCAGAGAGAGGGAACCTAAAAGACAGAGCAACCCCACACGGCCTGGGGGCAGGACCAAAGATGGGGGGCAATTTATGAAGAGCATGCAAAGTGTCCCTGCCTAGGGATCTTCAGGACTGGGATGCAAACAGGCTAGAAATAGTTTCCTTCCCAGCACCCCAGAGCCAATCTCAGGAGTAGAGAAGCATCCCCATGCCAGCACTGTGTAGGTCTTTGACACATGCAAGGTTTGGCTTCTCTTGGCCATTGCCCCAGGGCAAAGGGCTTGAGCTTTCCTTGGGTGCCAGCCCAGCCAGAGGCAGTGGGGGAAGGAAGGAACCCACCAGCCAGGCAGTTAGTAAGCTGAATGATCTGACTAGCAGCGGTTGTGCCGCACAGCACACAGAAGCAGGATGTACCCACTGGGTGGGATATGGAGGGTCAGTGGGGCTGGAGAAGGGAGGGTGAATGGGCACAGCAAGGAGAGAACAGTGAGAAGGGAAGATGTAAAGAGCTGGTGATTGGGCAGCAGGGGTGACATGCAACCAGCCACCACTTGCTAGCACTCACCAGCCACCCCAGCAAGTAGCAAGTGCTGGCTGGAAATGGGGCAGGGTGCAGGTGGGGGGAGCCTGCTAGCTGAGAGTAGGCATGCTGCAGCTTTTTACACTCATCATCCAGCCCTTTACACTCACCCCCATCGTCAACTTCTGGGCCCTCCACTCCCACCAATCGCTGGTGAGTTGGCAGCTGGTGAGCAAGGATCCGGCCAACAGTAGGACCCACCAGTATTGGTGGAAGGGAAGAGACAAAATATGGGACAATCTGCCATTTTTTTAAAAAGTAGGAGCTTAAGCAAAAGGGCTTAAATACAGGACTGTCCCTTTAAAAATGGGACATCTGGTCATCCTAGATAAGGGGTAGGGAGGTGACATCACATGAGTGAGACTGGAGCCTGCAGCCTGTTTTAAGGGCCACGTTTTGTTGAAAAACTGGTGATGGGGCAGCAAAGAGCCCAATGTTGTGAGAGCTGAAGAAAAACACCTTCTTGTGAGCATTGAAAGGAGCCCAAACTGTGTAGCTTTTACAAAAGAAGGCTCAGAGGTGATTTCATGGAAGTGTTTACGTGTCTTCCTGGAGAGAAAATGTCAGGTAGTAAAAGGCTGTTTAATGTTGCAGAAAATGATAGAACAAAACCAGTGGCTGGGCGGGGAAAACAGACAAATTCATATTCGAAATAAGGCAGAAATATTTCACAGTGCGGATGATTTACCACTGGAACAAACTACCAAAGCAAGTGAAGGGCTCTCCATTTCTTGATATCTTCTAATGAAGACTAGACGCCTTTCTGGTGTGTGCTTGGATCAAAATTTAGCTACAGATTGAACCTCCCAAAACTGGGACTCCCTCATCTGGCTGCAGGAGAGATTCTACTGCCACCAGCTGCTCCAGGCCTGAGAGCAGGGACACCCTTTGCTCTAACATCTGGAGGCTCCTGGATGAGGCCTCTGGCCATATGTCCAATGGAGAGGAAGCGCCCAGGCTCCCATATAATCACCCATTTCATGGAGGAGACGCAGTCGCCCCCCCCCCTTTTTGCTACTTCATACCTTCACCAGCATGGACCTCTAGCCTAGAACAAGGGCTGCCAGCCTGTGTAACGCACCCCTCCCCCAGCTGTTATCAACAGGATTTGAACTCTGAGGGTATATCTACACTGCAGTTTTTCCAGAAAAATGGCCGTTTTTCTGGAAAAACTATAATTACATCCACACTGCTATTGCATTCTTTCAACACAAAGTCGAAAGAACGGAGTGGTTTTTCCGACAGCGGTAAACCTCTTTCTATGAGGAAGAAGTCTTTTTCCGGAAAAAGCTTTTTCAGAAAAAGGTGTGTGTGGACACAGAAGAGAGTGTTTTTTCAAAAGAAGAGGCTTCCAGGAAAATGCATAGGTGCCCTGGTGGCCACTCATCCAAAGTAATCACAACTTAAATGTGAGAGAGCGTCGATTCAGTGTGCACGCTATCTTTCCAAAAAGCAGATCACTTTTTCGTTGCGTTTTTGCTGTGTGGATCGCTTTCTTTCAAAATAAGTTTTTCCATAAGATCTCTTCCGGCAAAACTTCTTCCAAAAGAAGCCTGCAGTCTAGACGTAGCCTGAATCTTTAGGGCCAAGCACAGACAGCTACCACTTGAGCTAAAGGAAAAACTTAATTAGCAAACCAGCAGTACTACACTGTTATCCTCTCTTTGGACCAGACACCAGGGAGGAACCAACCACCCATTGTACATATGTATTTGAATTTCACTTTATTTATCTTCTTCAAATCCTTTATTCCAAAAATTCGGTACTTGAGATACTTTTAGAAGTATTTATGGCTTCTTTGTTGAGCTGTATAAAGCCTGAGGTCCCCAGTCAAGGAAAACCAAATGGAAGCTGTGCTGGGAACACGCTCTCCCTTTCTCACAGATTCATGAGGTTCCTTCCAGTGTAGGGTTACTGCCAGCTCACAGCTCAGCCTGGGTTTCCAAGTGGTCTGGGGGAGCCTGTAACAGCAAACATGGCGCAAGCAGAGCAACAGAGCTTCACCAAGCCACCCAATCCCTGCTGACAGCTCAGCACAGTAGAAGGTATCTCCAAAGGGAAGGACCATAAATCCATTCCAGAAACAAGCCTGTGGCATGCAGCCCTTTCAGAGCAAGAACAGACCTGCTTGCACAGCAACAAGAAAAGGAAGGAAAAAGCGCTCGTCACCCTGATCGCTTGTTGCCGTCAGGCATTTTTTCTCTTAATTGGACGAACTTCAAGAAGAGGAGGGGAAGTGGCTGCCACAGAGCTCAGTTTATAGTCAGAGGCAGTGTTTTCTTCTCTGAGAAAATATTGGAGGGGAGGAACTTGATTGCAAGTTTTAATTTGCTGGCAATATTCTGGTTAGTTTCAATCAAGCCTACACATTTTTGGCAGGCAGCCCTTTGGCTATGAAAATATACCAATCTTATCGCAAATTATGTGTCCTCTGGGGATTAATACTGCCATTTGGCATGCCCTAATACGTTGAGCTTTTGAGGGACTGGGTAAACAAAAGGTCAGTACGTTATCTAATTATCCGCAGTGCAATCTGACTTCCGCTGGGATCAGAAAAGCTCACTTAAAGCACCAGTGGGCGAAGTGCTCAGAGCAGCTCCGGCTCTTGAGAACAATAATTCAGCTAATTACGGTGCTGACAGGACCATCCATCGCAAGGGCAAGCACTGTTACATCTGGATTTCCATGAGCTAATCCAAGGGTGTCTCTTTGGAGTAGCAGCCACTCTGTAGGGAAGGCAAGGTGGGGATTGAAAATCCAGCTGAGGTGAAGCAGGGTAAAACAAGGCCAGAATTAGCCTAGTGTTGGCAAAGGCACCTCGTCTGCTATCACACCTTAGACCACGGGCCATCAATTATTTTTTGTTGAAGTCCAAATTTCTTGGCCAAAGTATAGTCAAGGTCCAAACTCCAGAGAAAATAATAAAATAGCATAATGATTAATAATAAACTAAAACCATTTCAGGGGCCATTCAAAAATATTGGGTGGGCGAGATTTGGCTCATGGTTGCCTAACTCTGAACTAGCACATAATACACCTCGGGCTCATCCAGTGCCCACTGAAGTCAATGAGGAGTCTTTTCAATGATTTCAATTTGCGTGCCAAAGTAGATAGTCTCTTTCTCAGAGTGACAGAACAATATGGCAGACAGTCTGTACTTTCACCTGTCCTGTGACCACGATTTTTAGATGTCTGTAGCCAAGAGAGGTGCTTAGTTTTTGGGGTACCTTTTGTCAAGTGGAGAGAAGAGCAACAAAGGTGAGATGGTCTCAGAGCAGGAATGTATAGACCAGAGATGACTGAGCAAAATGCTGCTTCTTTGGTGTGGGCAGAAGTACCTAAGAAATGAGGGATGGATTGATGACTGTCTGAAGGGTATCTTGGACTATTATTATCTATATTATAGCCCTATATCAGGGCTCTATTGTGCTGAATGCTGTACAAATACCTAGTGAGAAACAGTCGCTGTCCCAAAGAGTTTACAGTCTAAGTATACAAAGCAGACAAAGGATCCTAAGGAAACAGGCACAGAAGTGAAGTGACTTGCCTACAAGCTCACAGAAGGGTGGGGCAGAGTTAGGACCAGAATCCTAGTCTCCTGAGACCCAATCAAATGCTTTATATAGTGGATTGCAAAGGGACCAATACAATAGGCAGACAATTTAGAATTCAGATCAGGCAACATTTTATTAGCTTTTTTTATCTAGATATAGTTTTCCTGCATTCATCTGTGGGAGGAGCTCCCTTGCTGGACACAGTCCAAGCACCTGGACCAGCTGAAATCAGGAAAATGACGGAGGGGTGACCAGATATGGACTAACTAGCCAAGTCTTTGACTCTCTGTAATCTCCAGTAATATACGTGTGATTCTTTCACCCCAACACTGCAAGGCAAAGATGCTCTGTCTGTTGGTGATCTCATTTTAAGTGAATGTTGTGCAGGTTTGCTTTGCTTGCTTGTTTTCTTTGCTTCCCCAGAGTTTTTTGAAAACTTGAGCCCAGTGAGAAAGTGATTATCTCCCTCAGTGAGGGTTTTGATAGTGGTTAAAATATCATCCCTCCCCCGCCCCCCCGTATTTCCTTAGCCCATGCTATATCCATTTATTATGACTTTTCTGCAGCGTTGGGGCAGGAGGGTCAGAAATGAGGAGCTTGCTGTATCTTATACCAAATTTGGACCAAATTCTGGTCTGATTCACACCCTCCACCAGGCGCAGGCAAGATATGGCCTGTGGCCAAATCTTGCCTGCCAAGCCTTTTGATCTGGCCCATGCCCCACCCTGCAGCAGGGAGCAGCACTGCTCAAAGCAGCTCCCTGTGGCTCTCTGCAGTGCGGGGAGGGAGAGATTGCAGCACACTGCTCCCAGCGCCAGCAAAATCTCTCAGCTCCTATTGGCCAAAAACTGCCCAGTGGGAGCTGAGAGATTTTGCTGGGGGCACTGGCAGTGCATGAAGCCTCTTCTCTCCCTGCTCCCTGCAGTGCAGATGGTCACATAGAGCAGCCAGCCAGTGATCTGGGGCTGCTGGCAGGCAGGGGGATGGGACCATTGGCAGGCAGGAAGCCTGCCTGAAAGTGATGCTGGCCAGGAACTGCTTAAGTAAGTGCCTCCCAGCCAGAGCCTGCCTCTGGCACTCCACCCCCTTCCACCTCCAGCTCCCTCCCAGACCCTGCACCCCTGCTAAACCCTCCTCCAAGCCAGAATCCTCTACTTCACCTTACCCCCTCCTGGACCCTGCACCCCAATCTCCTGTCCCAGATTGCAACCCAAGCCCTCTGCACCCTCCTCCCCCTTCCCCAGGTCACAACTGCCGTGCCCCCAGTTCCTGCACATCCTCCTACACACCTCCCCCAGGCCAGAATCTTCTCCTGCACCCATACCCCCTACCAGACCCTGCACTCCAATTTCCTGCCCCAGGTTACAACCCCTCCTTCACTCAAACTCCCTCTCAGACCCCACACCCTCTCTGGCACCCCAGTTCCCTACCCTGAGCCCCCTTCTGAACCCAACCTCCATCCCAGACCCCACAGCCCCTCCATAGAAAAAGTGTGGCCCTTGACCACTTAGTAAAATCTTGTCATGCCCCCCCCCATCAAAAATGATTGCCCACCCCTGTGCTATGCCAACTTGCATTTGCAAGGGAGGTGTAAATCAGACTAGGTTCCCACAGTAATACTCATCAGAGCAGCTCAAGCACCTTCTGCCCCCACACGCTGATAGCATCAGTATAAAGCCCCCAGCTGACCCCACATCCCCTCAGTTCCTTCTTTCTGAAAATTCAGAGGTAGAGGAAGAAGGTGGGTCATGGAACGGACATGTGTGGAGTGGCCATCTTGAGGGACAATAGTTATGGAAGGGTAGTAACTGGTTTTTCATTGAATGACTGCACATATGCATTTCACGCTAGGTGACGCCCAAGCAGATGAATAAGCAGAAGGACTGGAGTTCATGGACACACTAGCTACAGACTAGCATGACCCAATTTGGCATCCTCTCTGGACTGTTGATGTAAGGGGAGGAGAATGTGTGCACTGACGATCAGGTCCCAACTTTACAAAGGTCCAAAATAGGGATCTGCACTAGGAACATTGCTGAGGATGCTTGCGCTTTTGTGGAACGAACCCATCAGGTTAGCTGGGGGCAAAACACATGCCTGAGCTTACCAAGTACAAAACCCATGAAGGATCCAGGATGAACCTGAGACTTGGAGACACTTTATTCTGTCAGCTACCGCTAGGAACAGTTGGGTGGACTTTCAGAATGGTTTAATTCTGACCACAGTGTAATCACAAGTAACCACAAGTATATTGTAGAAAGCTAGGGCTCATCCTACATCCAATTCCTACTTGCATACGGCTTTGAGTAAAAAATGGGTACTAGATTGCCTGATTGATATGAAATTGTGAAACCGCTTTCAGGAAGAAACTGTAGTGGGGTAGAAATACACCTTATATTTAAAGAAGACTGTACAGAAGCTCTGATGTGAAGGTGCACAATTCCAAGACCCTTCTGCCCAAAGTAGAAAACCATTTTCCAAGAGAGGTATAATAAGAAACACATTGCCAGAGGTTCAAACAGAGCTTTGATAAGATCAAGTTAAGCTTCCAAGGAGGAACTGGCTCTCTTTGGTGCCTTTGTCATTACTGTTAAAAGGATGACTCTTTGCCACAAGGCAGGGAGCTTCTGAGAAAAGGCCATAGACTTCAGAAAATGGTGCCCTATGCCAAAACACTGAGATAAAACAGCAATTGTAACATCACTCAGGAATTATGTTCCCTGCATTCTTTTCAAGGGCATGCTCCACTGGCGTGTAAGAGCTGGATTGGAAAGCCACGGTTCAAACAAGTTGTAAACGTGTTGAGGGATTTTCAGCAGCTATATATTTCAAGGATCATTTTAATCTCCTAAAGCTCCTGGTCTGCCTTGCTTGTTACTCTCCAGGGTGTTTCCATGACCAAACACGAAGAGTGTGCTCCTGGATATAGTACGAGTGCGTTCTCACCTCCAAAGATCTGGTACACTTTAAGACCACAAGCTCTACCTGAAAAGAACAGAGCCCAGAGAAGATACTATGCATAGTGAATATGTGTGTATCATCATGATTCATTACTTAGGGCCAGATCCTGATATCCTGTCTTATGTCAAGTAGTATTTTATTCTGCACAGGTAATCCCATTGCAATCAAGTCAGATGATATGCAATGGGAGTTAGGGAATCAGCACCATCTACTCAACATTTTAATACATTATTCTCCTATTTGCAACTGCTCTATTTCTACCTTTCTCCTGACACCAGCACACACATTTCCTTATAACATTTGTTTCCACTTTAATTTATAGCCCTGTTTCTAGGACAGGTTGGACATTCCTCTGGAATTCTATAGTCTACTGCTTATCTCACACTTTAGCAGTGAGGGTAATTAACCAATGAGACAATTTGCCATAGTTTGTGGCCGATTCTCTATCCCTGGCCATTTTTAAATCAAGATTGGCTGTTTTCCAAAAAGATCTGCTTCTAAGTCCAAACATAAATTATTTTGGGGAGAAGGTCTCTGATCTGTGCTATATAGAAGGTGGCTTGGAATTTTGTCTACACTGCCACTTTACTGCACAGTCACTTTCTTGCTCTGGGGTGTGAAAAAACAGTGCTGTAACGTGCCAGTGTAAACAGGCTCCCAGAGCGGGGAGCTACACCCCTCATGAAGGCTGGTTTACCTAGAGCATTGGAAGAGCTCTGATGCCAGGACCACCTAAACGCTGGTGCTGGTACTGGCAGCACTTTAAACTTAGCAGTGTAGACAAACCCACTGGGTGTGTCTAGACTACATGGCTCTGTCGACGGAGCCATGTAAAGTAGTTTACTCGACATAGTCAATGAAGCGGGGATTTAAATAATCCCCGCTTCATTAAAATAAAAATGGCCACCGTGCTGTGCCGACAATCAGCTGATCTGGCACAGCGCGGCAGTCTAGACGCGTCGCGGTCGACAAGGGAAGCCATTGTCAACCGCTCCTGTAAGCCTTGTGAAACAAGGTTTACAGGAGCGGTCGACAAAGGCTTCCCCTGTCAACCGTGCCACATCTAGACTGCCATGCTGTGCCGGATCAGCTGATTGTCGGCACAACGTGGTGGCCATTTTTATTTTAAGGAAGCGGGGATTATTTAAATCCCTGCTTCATTGACTATGTCGAGTAAACTACTTTACATGGCTCTGTCGACGGATCCATGTAGTCTAGACACACCCTATGAGTCTTGCTGAAGTCGTTCTGGTCGTTTTCTGCCTGATACCCCTCCAGGTGAGGTATATTAATCAGAGAATGCATTGTCTGCACAAAGAATTAACGAGCACCACACCCTTCTTCTTCCAGCTGTGCTGACAATGAAACCAGTGCATTCCCACTACTTCCTTGGGGGTGAATTGTGCGGTTCCTTTCATCATTACCCATCCCGCTCTGTTTCTTGCAAAATTCCATTTTAAGGTACCACAGACAGTCTCCAGGAAAACAGCTCATTAGCTGAGAGAACTCAGGCGATGAGACACTTTTGTGTAGCGGACTGACATGTTAACAAGAATAGGGTAATAAGATGAATAATGGCGGAGAAAGCTCTGACAAATGATAGCTCTGGGAATAAGGTAACAAAATCCATATCTGACAAGCTAATAAATTATTGTAAGGATAAGTCACCAGCGTTGTAAATCCAAGGCAGATTTTTACACACACATAAACCCCTGTGCCAATGGGAGTGAACTGAGCTCCTGGAGAGTATTTATTGGACTCTGTGATAGAGCCTCAGGCACTATCACAGTTTCCATGACCTACGGCCTGTTATTAACTCTTCACACACAGACAATGCTGAGAGACAGCACACATCTCTGTAGAGGCAGACTTCTCTGTAGCTATCCATGCTTTTTGTCAGCCCTGGGCTGGATTACTATTGGAGCAAGAACTTGTGGTGGGGGGAGTACTATAGCACCCACCAGGTTTTACACAGGATTCTTCTGACCCCATACACAGGGCCCCAGTTGCAGGCCTTGCCCTAAGGCTCTGCTCTAGGCCCCACATGGGGGTGTCCCAGCTGACAGCCCCACACCCCACATCCTGGGTCCTGGCTGCCAGCCCCATGCCCAGGGCTCCCCTCCAGGCCCCACATATGGGGTCTTGGCTATTGGCTTTGTCCCGGGGTTCTGCTCCAGGCTCCATATCATAGAATCATATCATAGAATCATAGAATACTAGGACTGGAAGGGACCTTGAGAGGTCATCGAGTCCAGTCCCCTGCCCTCATGGCAGGACCAAATACTGTCTAAACCATCCCTGATAGACATTTATCTAACCTACTCTTAAATATCTCCAGAGATGGAGATTCCACAAACTCCCTGGGCAATTTATTCCAGTGTTTGACTACCCTGACAGTTAGGAAGTTTTTCCTAATGTCCAACCTAAACCTCCCTTGTTGCAGTTTAAGCCCGTTGCTTCTTGTTCTATCCTCAGAGGCCAAGATGAACAAGTTTTCTCCCTCCTCCTTATGACACCCTTTTAGATACCTGAAAACTGCTATCATCTCCCCCCTCAATCTTCTCTTTTGTAAACTAAACAAACCCAATTCTTTCAGCCTTCTTTCATAGGTCATGTCCTCTAGACCTTTAATCATTCTTGTTGCTCTTCTCTGGACCTTTTCCAATTTCTCCACATCCTTCTTGAAATGCTGTGCCCAGAACTGGACACAATACTCCAACTGAGGCCTAACTAGCGCAGAGTAGAGCGGAAGAATGACTTCTCTTGTCTTGCTCACAACACACCTGTTAATGCATCCCAGAATCATGGTTTTTTTTTGCAACCGCATCACACTGCTGACTCATATTCAGCTTGTGGTCCACTATAACCCCTAGATCCCTTTCTGCCGTACTCCTTCCTAGACAGTCGCTTCCCATTCTGTATGTGTGAAACTGATTATTCCTTCCTAAGTGGAGCACTTTGCATTTGTCTTTATTAAACTTCATCCTGTTTACCTCAGACCATTTCTCCAATTTGTCCAGATCATTTTGAATTATGACCCTATCCTCCAGATTAGTCACAACCCCTCCCAGCTTGGTATCATCTGCAAACTTAATAAGCGTACTTTCTATGCCAATATCTAAATTGTTGATGAAGATATTGAAGAGAGCCGGACCCAAAACAGACCCCTGTGGAACCCCACTTGTTATACCTTTCCAGGGGGATTGTGAACCATTAATAACTACTCTCTGAGTACGGTTATCCAGCCAGTTATGCACGCACCTTATAGTAGCCCCATCTAAGTTATATTTGCCTAGTTTATTGATAAGAATATCATGCAAGACCGTATCAAACGCCTTACTAAAGTCTAGGTATACCACATCCACCACTTCTCCCTTATTCACAAGACTCGTTATCCTATCAAAGAAAGCGATCAGATTGGTTTGACATGATTTGTTCTTTACAAATCCATGCTGGCTGTTCCCTATCACCTTACCACCTTCCAGGTGTTTACAGATGATTTCCTTAATTACCTGCTCCATTATCTTCCCTGGCACAGAAGTTAAACTAATTGGTCTATAGTTTCCTGGGTTGTTCTTATTTCCCTTTTTATAAATGGGCACTATATTTGCCCTTTTCCAGTCTTCTGGAATCTCTCCTGTCTCCCATGATTTTACAAAGATGATAGCTCCTCTATCAGCTCCTTGAGTATTCTAGGATGCATTTCGTCAGGCCCTGGTGACTTGCAGGCATCTAACTTTTCTAGGTGATTTTTAACTTGTTCTTTTTTTATTTTATCTTCTAAACCTACCCCCTTCCCACTAGCATTTCCTATGTTAGGCATTCCTTCAGACTTCTCGATGAAGACCGAAACAAAGAAGTCATTAAGCATCTCTGCCATTTCCAAGTTTCCTGTTACTGTTTCTCCCTCCTCACTGACCAGTGGGCCTACCCTGTCCTTGGTCTTCCTCTTGCTTCTAATGTATTTATAAAAAGTCTTCTTGTTTCCCTTTATTCCCATAGCTAGTTTGAGCTCATTTTGTGCCTTTGCCTTTCCAATCTTGACCCTGCATTCCTGTGTTGTTTGCCTATATTCTTCCTTTGTAATTTGTCCTAGTTTCCATTTTTTATAGGACTCCTTTTTATTTTTAGATCATGCAAGATCTCGTGGTTAAGCCAAGGCGGTCTTTTGCCATATTTTCTATCTTTCCGACACAGCGGAATAGCTTCCTTTTGGGCCCTTAACAATGTCCCTTTGAAAAACTGCCAGCTCTCCTCAGCTGTTTTTTCCCTCAGTCTTGATTCCCATGGAACCTTACCTATCAGCTCTCTGAGCTTACCAAAATCTGCCTTCCTGAAATCCATTGTCTCTATTTTGCTGTTCTCTCTTCTACCCTTCCTTAGAATTGTGAACTCTATGATTTCATGATCACTTTCACCCAAGCTGCCTTCCACTTTCAAATTCTCAACCAGTTCCTCCCTATTTGTTAGGATCAAATCTAGAACAGCTTCCCCCCGGTATCTTTTTCAACCTTCTGAAATAAAAAGTTGTCTCCAATGCAGTCCAAGAACCTATTGGATAGTCTGTGCCCCGCTGTGTTATTTCCCCAACATATATCTGGATAGTTGAAGTCCCCCATCACCACCAAATCTTGGGCTTTGGATGATATGCTTGGCCCCAGCTACAAGCCTAGTGCCTCGGTGGTCTGCTCCTAACCCCACTCCCAGGACTCTGCTCTCAGCCCCACATGAAGGGTCCTGACTGTCAGTCCTGCACCCAGGACCCTGCACCCACTTGCAGCTGTGTCCCCATCCTTGGTCTCCCTACCCCATTTGTGTCCATAGCCCCTTGTTACCTGCCCTGATTTTGCACTACTCCTGGAGCAGCTGCTAGGCCCCTGCAGTTGCTAGGCAGTTGGGGCAGCCAGGGACAGGGAGTCTCGAGTGTCAGATCCACTGCTCCCATTGCTCGGACACCACAACCAACGGGATCTGTGCAAGCAGTGCCTGAGGATGTGAGGGCACTGTACAGAGCTTCCCTGGCTGCCCCTCTGGCTAGGGACCACAGGAACATGGTGGCCCGCTTCCTGGGAACCATGGTAAGTGCCACTGTGACCCTGCACTCCAACCCCCTGTCCCAGCCCGGAGTCCTCTCCTACACCTCAAACCACTCATCCCCAGCCCAACCCCCCAGCCAGCACCTACTGCTGGACCCCACCCCACTCCCACACTACAAGCCCCTTGACACCAGCTCAGAACCAACTCCTGCACCCCAAATTCTTATCCCTGGCCCCACCCCAGAGCTCACACCCCCCAGCCACAGACTTCACCCTCCCTCCTGCACCACACTCCCCTACCCCAGCCTGGAGCCCTCTCCTGCACCTTAAACCCCTCTGGTCCCACCCAGAGCCCACACCGTCTCCTACACCCCAATCTCCTACCCCAGCTTGGTGAAAGTGAGTGAATGTGGAGAAGAGAAAGTTATGGACGGAGGGGGATGGAGCGAGTGGGGGTGTGGGGCCTCAGAAGGGGTGGGGCATGAGCCTGGCCTCAGGGAAAGGGTGGAGCAGGGTTGTTGTACGATTAGAAAGCTGGCAACCCTGGTATCTGCACCTGGGTGAGCTTCTCCCTAAATGGTTTGGGTCTGTCTCAGAGATCTCCTGGAGTGATACAACACACGGTGTGATGACCTTGAAGTGCTTGAGCTCTTAGTCCTCTGGTGTACGTGGGATAGGCAGAGCCCTCTCAGTGAAGTGGCTTTGATCCCAGAATTCACTTCAGTCTTTGGTCTGCCAGAGGTTGAATTCCGGGACCTCTGGGGCTCATCTTTTCCCCCCAGTCAGGGTGAGAATTAGAATAAAGGTGTCTGGAGTGGAAGGAGGCGGAGAAGTTTGCTCGGTTGGGAACGTGAGCTCTTTTTGATCTCCAGACTCGGAGTCAGGAATTCTGGGCTCTGCTCTCTGATCTGTTACAGATTTCCTGTGTAACTGTAGACAAGCCAGTTAGTCTCCCTCTGCCTCTGCTGCCACACCCATGGAAGGGGACTAAGAATGGTTGACACCCCTTTGGAAGGGAGTTTGAGATCACTGAATGAAAAGTATGGTGCACAAATGCCAATTATCTAGGGCAGAGCAAATCCCCTAGGAGTCATTTACTTAGGGCCAGATGTCCAGAAGAGCTCAGCAGCTGAGCACTCTGGGGAACAACACCATTGGAGCAGATTTTCAAAGGTATTTAGGTGCCTAAAGATGCAGATAGGCATCTAATGGGATTTTCAAAAGCACTTATGCAGGTTAGGTACCTAACTCCCATTTCTATACTACCCCATGTGACAATAAAAATTGTAAGGGATACAGCTAATATTATTTAATAGTAAAATCCATTGACTTTCTTCTTATTTAATTACTTGTGTTTCTCTCTCTGGGGAATGTCTAATCTCTGCTATCCTTTTTGGTGACTCGGTGCCGTATGCCATTACTGGAAGGATATACTGGCTGTCGACCTTCCTTTATAGGCTAAGGGGGAGATTGCTTTACACGATGTCTTTCATCTTCCTTAATATGCTCCACACTTCTCTAGCTCTCCTCTTGATTTCTTCCATCTGGCCAAAATTTTTATGTACCTCACCTGAAATATAAAACCTTTCAAAATACGCCCTTCCATCTCCTCTTATGCTCTACTGATGGCAGATGTGACTGGAAGGTCAGAAGTCTGAGATTAGTTGTGACCTTGCTCTTGGGCGCCAAACTGGCACTGGGTTAGAGACTTTGAACTTGGCATTCTGACAAATTGTTACTATCACACACCGAAAAACAACTTACTCTTAAGGCTGTGGGAGGGGAAGGGATGAAAGGAGGGGAGCGGATTCTTTCAAAGAGCTAAATTATTCCACGCAGCGTGGCACAGAGACAGAAAGTTTAACCCAGGAACCCCAAGGTAAAACCTTGACAGTTATGATGAACTCCTAGAATAAAGCAAAAAATACTTTTCATTGAACCATGACTGGCTCAGATGATGGTGGATGGTGGATACCCCCTGAGCTGTTGTTTTAAAAGGGCAAGCTGCCAAACTAACATGAAAACAGAGATTTTTATGCTCTTGCATTTCACGAATCTGAGGATAAAGTCTGGCCACATGAAGCATCCAGCACAGAAATCAGTTTTCATGTAATTAAAATATTAGTCATCATTATTTTTCTCTAGATTTTTAAGGCCAGAAGGGACAATTAGATCCTCTCTGCTCTGACCTCCTGCATCACAGAAGCCAGAGCATTTCATGGTTACTCCTGCACTATGCCCCATAATTGTTGCCTGGATAAAGCACGTCCTCCAGAAAAGCATCCAGTCTAGATAGGAGGATATCAAGACATGGAGAATCCCTCACTTCCCTTATTGGTTTGTTCCAGTTGTTAATCACTGTTCATATTTGCCTTATTTCGAATATGAATTTGTCGGGCTATAACTTCCAGTCATTGGTTCTCATTCCTTTTGAGTCCTTTGCATTCTGTGAACAAGCCCACTGATGGGGGGAGGGGAAGCAAAAGGGGCAATTGTCCCAGGGCCCAGTGATTCCAAGGGACCTGGGACTTCCAACTGTGGCAGCAGCCAGAGCCCTGGACCCTTTAAATTGCCACTTGAGCCCCAAACGCTGCGCTCTGGACTGTGCTGAGGAGCTGGTGGGTTGCAGTTTGGGCAGCACTGGCTGTCCAGGCCCCACCCTTTCTGCCCAAGGCCCCGCCCCTTCCAGCAGTGCAGTGCCGTGCCCCCCCCCCCGACCTTGTTCAGGGGCCTGGTCAGCCTGTCGGCTTGCCTACCTGTGAAAGAGCTTATATGTTGCAATCAAGTTAATTCTTGATTGTATGTTGGGGAAGATGAACTGATCGAGCTCCACTGTCAGGCCTTGTTTTCTAACCGTTGGATCATTTTTGTGTGTTCTCTTCGCCCTCTCCCATAGGTAACTGTCAAAAGTGTACCAGGCGCTTTACCAATGAACAGACACGTCACCTCCCTGAGCAGCTGGCAATCTCATTGCATGTGTGACGCAGCAAGCGCAAAGGAAACCCACTGGGGAGGGGGAAGGGAGGGAGGGTAAGAGTCATAACAATAAAAACATGCCATTATTCAGTTCAGGCCTTGTACATCTTGAGGGTTCAGTTACCTATTTAAATGTCATTTAGTGCATTAGCTGGCAGCATGAAGGGCAGCGAGGCAGGAGTGAGTTTTAAGGAGGGATTTGAATTAAATGGAGGCGCTTAACATACCTCAGTAGGGACAGCGCATGCTACACATGGGGGCGGTGGGGAAGACAATACAGTGATGGGAGTGCAACATTACCATAGATTCCTGACCACATCCTGGAAATGCCTCTTTTTCTGCAACATCAGGGATACCACAGGGGCAGGGAACCTGTTGCTCTGTGCAGCGACACAGATGGAAGGAATGTCTTGGGCAGTATTAGTGCTATGTTGCATTAGACTGTGACTCAGACTATGCGTCATCTCCCTATTACATGCTGGGCTCGGAGGGGTCGGACACAAGAGAAAGGAGCACTGCTTGTCTGTATCTCTCTTCCAAGCAGGTGAGCAGGGAGGAGGGACTAGACAGAGTATTTGCTCTACCCCCATTATGCAGCTGAGCTGACATGGAGAGGAACACAATCATGTATTACTGCTTACAGTACTGTGTTACCACTGGGGAGCAAGGGTGGAAACTGAGGCACCATGAGCTACAATGCCTTCCCTGGGGCAGCCTAGCTGGGCACCAAGAACATAAGATTGGCCACACTAAGTCAGACCAAAGGTCCATCTCGCCCAGTATCCTGTTTTCCAACAGTGGCTAATGTCCGTTGCCCCAAAGGGAATGAACAGAACACGTAATTATCAAGTGATTTATGCCCTGTTGCCCATTCCCAGTTTCTGACAAACAGAAGCTAGGGATACCATTCCTGCCCTTCCTGGGGAATAGCCATTGATGGACTTATCCTCCATGAATTTATCTGGCTGTTTTTTGAACCCTGTTACAGTTTTGGACTTCACAACATCCTCTGGCAAGGAGTTCCACAGGCTGACTGTGCATTGTGTGAAGAAGTACTTCCTTTTGGTTGTTTTAAACTTGCTACCTATTAATTTCACTTGGTGACACCTAGTTCTTATGCTATGGGAAGGAGTAAATAACTCGTCTTTATTCATTTTTTCAACACCAGTCATGATTGTATAGACCACTATCATACCCCCCTTAGTTGTCTCTTTTTCAACCTGAAAATTCACTGCCTCTTCTGTGGGACAAAATCTAACCAGAACAAATAATAATGTAACAATGAAGATGCATTCCAGGGTACCTTCAGTGAATCTGATGGCCTTCGCAGAGAGGAAAAGCAGAATGTTAATATTAATTCAGACTTATTTCTCTTTTAAGGCATGCACAGGCCATTCCAGGGCTTATCCCGCTGCTAAATCTCTGCTTACCTCAGCTTTCACTGTTATTTTGAAGTTCCTCTTTAAAACAGGGAAAACTGCATCTTGTAGAAATATAAGCCAAGTATAACAATGGCTCAGGGTCTGATTCAAAGCCCACTGAAGACTGTGAGAATCTTTCAGTGAACTTCAATGGGCTTTAGTTTAGGCCTCTCATTTGCAGCTATTCTGAAGCTGCACCAAGAAGTAAAATTATGACTAAACTGAAAGAAAACTCATTCTTGTAAAAATGAGAAAGGGTCTAAAGGAGAACTGCACGGAAACAATCTTTGTGTGTCCTATGCTCAGCCACGACAGATATCTTTTTTCCAGTAGATGCATATTATTTGTACTACATTTGTGCCTAGGAGGCCCAGGCATGGACCCAGATTCCATTGTGCTAGGTGCTGTACAAACACAGAACAAAAGACATTCCTATTCCAATGAACTTACATCTAAATATAAGGCACAAGATATCAGATGCACATAGACAGATAGAACAACCAGTCCTGTGGCACCGTAGAGACTAACAAAAATATATAGTATCATGAGCTTTCATGGGCAAAACCCACTTCCTCAGATGATAAGCTGAAGAACATAACAGAGAAACCAAGTATTTTATAACAGAAAAAAGTACCTGTCAGTTGTAGAACAGGTGCTAATGAAGTTAATTAAGTGGGCTGGAAGTGTCCCATACTTAGTTTTTGATGTAAAAATGAGGTGTTAAAGGCAGGGGGAGATTGGCTTTATAATGCTGCGTCCAGTTAATGTCTTTGATCAAACCCAGGGAAACAGTGTACGTTTTGCAGATGAGTACCATTTCCCCACTCTCCCTCTATAATCAGCTCGTGAAATTCCTTTGTAGAAGAATGGCTACTTTTAAATCCATGACTGAGTGTCCAGGCAGGTTAAAATGTTCCTCTACAACAGGTTTATGCGTGTTACTATTTCTCACGTCTAATTTGTGTCCATTTATCCTTTGTTGTAGAGACTGTCCAGTTTGACCAATACACATGGCGGAGAGGCATTGCTGGCATATATCATTTTTTTTTCTGTTATAAAATACTTGGGTTCTGTTATTCCTCTCCAGCTCATCATCTGAGGAAGTGGGTTTTGTCCACAAAAACCTCATGATATTATATATATTTTTGTTATTCTCTAAGGTGCCACAGGAATACTTGTTTTTAAAGTTACAGGCTAACACGGTGACCCCTCTGAGACTTTTTAATGGACAGACAGGAGAGTACAAGGAAACAATGAAGTAATATTGGCGATAGATAGTAGTTACCTAAGTGGAAGTAACTTATATGCAAAGTTGTTGACCTGTCAGTGCTGTCTGGTTAGCCTCCATCTGCTGCCCTAATCGCAAGTATTCCATAGAAAAAGCTCTTTGTTTTGTAAGTTCTGGCATCATGATTTTATTATGTTTCTGACATGCAAACAACACATGGTCTGAGTTGATATTTTGTCTGGTGGATGCTTCTTTTCAGACCCGTCAGTCAAAGTGATGTCCCCTCTTTTGGAGTAGTAACCTCCAGTTTGTAGATATGTTAAGATTAAACACCTACAAATCCCCTGGCTTTTATACATAAGAGACTTTAATGGGACTATGACTGAAATGGCAAAGAACTATGGAAAGTGTGTGAGACAGCACTAAGGGTGTGTCTAAACTACATCCCTCTGTTGGCAGAGGGATGTAAATTAGACACATCGAAAGTGCAAATGAAACTGGTATTTAAATATCCCATGCTTCATTTGCATAATGGCGGCCACCACTTTTTTTCAAAACAGGGCTTTTCGAAAAAAAAATGGCAGTTTAGATGGGGCATTTTCGACCGAAATGCCCCATTTCAAAAGATCCTGTACTCCTCAAAAAATGAGAGGAAGAAGGTTTAACCTTTGTTCCAGAAGCTATATATCACCCTGTGGTGGCAAAGAATGATTAGGAACACCGTGCCAGTAAACTACAGGCATGCCACAGGGCAAAGAAAAACAATGGTGGTGGAAGCAGCAAGTTTCCAGGGCTGCGGAGGAATGCCAGAGCTTTTCTCCTGTTTAGAAAGGTGAAAGAGCGTCCTTCCACCCCAATGCAACCGAAGAAAGTGGGTGACCCAGCACACTCCATTTTCCCATTATGTGGGCAACCTGCAGGGCTGGTGTGGGGAAGGGAGAACAGCTTCAGTGTGGCTGCTGCCTCTTCCCCTCCCCTGCCATGCAAGTGGGGGGAGAATATGTGGGCATGAGCCTTAACAGCCTGGACCAGCACATATGCTGAAGTGTTCTCTGCCAGGTATGAGTTAGTGCATATTATCTCCCCTCCTGGAGCAGGCGGGGAACCAGATTCCAAGCAAGCAAGAGTCTTAAAGTGACTCTTTAAGACACAGGACCAAGTTCCTCATTGAAGTCTTGTGTCACTCTATTGACTTTAATGGAGATCATTGACTGGACTAGAGCTATATCCATTGATGCCAACTGAGAATACAGCCCACAGTATGGTTCCCAGTCAGCTGCCAGGGCAGTAAAACCACACACCATTCCTGTTCAGGGCTTGTGGAAAAAACCACATTCTAGCCCTACAGGAGGAAGAACTGCTGCTACAGTAGAAGGCCCTGGTTGGACTCCATAGAGCTAGTAGCCAAGGGCAGTGCTCAGGTGTTACTAGCACAAAATTCTCTGTCACTCCTGCACTTTCAGTAGTTCCTAGGGCTCAAGGTGTAACCCCCCTTACCCAATTCCTAGGGCCCGGGGCATAACTTCCTGTGGGTTTGCAGGACCTTTTACCAATGAAAGAGCCCTACACAGTAAAAGTCTGACTTTCTATTTATTAACAATTACCAGGCAAGCAGAATACACATGCTAAGTATGCAATGCCATGCTCATCAGTCCTGATCAAGATAGGTGAACAGCTCCTGTTGGCCAGGCCAGGTCAGCCTTGTCTGGATTCTGGTTGCTGTAGGTCACGGTCATGCAGAGGATTCATGGCAGCTCTGATCTTAGGCTGTCTCTTTGAGGTGAGTTCCTTCTTTCCTTCCTCCCTCCATCTTGGACCCCAGTTTATATAGTGAAAATTGAGTCCTGCTTAGTTTTACCTTAACCAATTATTATACTCAAAATTTACTAACCTATTGTAACAGAATTACCTAACCAATCACACCCCACCACCACAGTTAATTCACACCTAGCAAAATTAATTACACAGTAAACAGAAACAAATAAAAACCAGACAGAGATCATACAAACAATAGGAAAGTGAGAACCATAATCATAGAAGGAGGATTTCACAACCCCAAACATTGATTAGTAGTTTCTTGCCAGATGCAGTGCTAACAGACTACATTTTCTTTAACCATTCTGAGATCTGTTTCTTTATCCAGTGATAGTGGGTGCCATTAGGATGGAATCTCCTTTGGAACAGCCTGGAATGACACTATTCTAGTGCAATGTAGTTGGAATGTGAGTATGTGCCTCCTAGCTTTAGAGCCAATGGCTGCTGCTCTTTCAATCTGGCAGCAGATGAAAGGCTGAGGCTTTAGGGCCTCTAGGGTTGCCAGGTGTTCAGTATTGACCCGGACAGTCCAGTATTTTCACCTCCTGTCTGGTAAAAAAAATTCAGAAAATACCGGACACCTAAAATGTCCAGCATTTTGGTTTTTTTCCCCTGCCAGGAGGCAAAAATACCGGACACCTGGCAACCCTATGACACACTCAGCAACTGGGCCCAGCCGCCCGCCCCCGGCCCCGCTGCTTACCTGGTTTCGCAGGGAAGCTGCTTTCTGGCTCGACAAGAAAACAAGATGGCCACCAGGAAAAAGCCTAAAGTCCCAAAGCAAGGGGAACCTCTCACTAGCCCTGTTCTGACTCTGCACGCACTTAAAGGGGTGCTTAATAACTCTTGGGGTCCTTTTTTTTTTGCTCAACAACTTTGGTCTCCCCCTTTTTTTCCCCCTCAACAGAATTTTTTCCCCGGTGTTTTTTTTCGGGGGGGAGGATGTTCGGTATTATTGGTTAAACCATCTGGCAACCCTATAGGCCTCTCAGGATGACTACAGGCCTTCCAATATGGCTACAGAAAAAAAAGACCTGAGCTTTACACAGGAGGCAGAGAGCTTAGATTTACTGGGGACACTTGTACAAAGCTTATATGGATCATTCAACCCTTGGACATCTGGAAAATAAGGAAGGGTAATTTTGCAAAACTGGGCTTCCTGGTGATACTTGAGTTTTTCAGCTAATGGCCCTAGGAGAGCAAAAATGAAGAGAGAAAAGAACACAAAGAAGCTCCCAGGTCATTGAAGGAACAGCACTGCTTGAGTTTGGAGTAGGCAAGCTCCTGGTTTTCAAAAGACTATGCAGGCTTGCCCCTAACCAAATGACATGGCAGTTTATCAGCACTGGGATGTATTGTGAAGGTCAGACTAGACGCTGTAATGCAGGGGTCTCAAACTCCCACCCGCAAGCCATCCCCGGCCAGAGCAGTTGGCAATTCAGTTCAAGAGTCCCAGTGGGCTGAAGAGGGCCTGTCTGTTTCTGTCTCCAAAGCTCCACCTCTTCCCACCACCACCCTAACTCAGGATTAAAAGCTCCCACATCAGTTCCTATACTAGAGCCTTGCCTCAAAAGGGGTGCTGACTGGCAGTTACAGGATGTGGCCAGATGGCTAATGCTCATGCTGTGGTCTGTAGCCTGCATCAACAGGGCGTGATACTGTCCCTTCTCAAAGGAGCAGCTGATCCATCCTATACTCTGCTACAGAGCATGAAAGTAGCCCACAGCCTTCCCTAGCCCAGTCTTCTCCCCTGCTAGTGCAACTTCTATGAAAAACGTCATGGGGAGGAGGATAAAGAGAATTATTAAAGCAATTGCCTTTTCTGTCCTGGGATTTCAGACACTTACGTAGCTGTACTGCGCAAACCTCAAATATCGACAATTTATGCCAGTGCAGCACTTTTGGCAGTAATGTAAACAATCTCTCCAGCAGGGATTTGCACCAGAACAAAAACACTGTGCTTGAAATCCTGGTGTAGACAAGGCCTCATCGTATTCCTTTTCACTCATGAACATTTAGTTAATTAGGATCATGTTATACTGGCAAACATTTGCATGGAATCTCTCTGGGCATTTCCCAATATGATCTGATTAGCTTGCAGGACAGGGCACAAGAATAAATACTTTTTTTGAACTCTCTGTCCTCCTCTGAGTTTTCGCCCCAAGGGAGAGATGCCTTGGGTTTGCACCTTGGGATCTGTTTTGGTCCAAGTTCAGGCTCTCTCTTTGACAAAAACAATATGCTGGCGTCAACTCTGTCAAATTATAGCTCAAGTTTTACCAAAGGAAAATTGCTTTCAAAGTAAATGTAAATTAATTTAATTGGGTCCTATTATCACTTCTCTGGGAGCCGGCAAGTACACTCCAGCGCTGAAGTAATTAATTGGGTGTGAAGTCGCTACTGTGCCAAAACTTACTTGTAGAGAAAGAAACTCTCAGACTTCTTGGCTTGAGTGTAACCTGCCGCGTCTCAGCTTTGTTACTTGGCAAAGCAAGTGAATCACCGTGTGTAGCTTTGCAATCAAACACTTACTTAAATGCCACACTTTAAAAAAAATGGGGGAGGGGGGAGTAGTTGCTTATTACAGGCTTAACAGAATTGGCCCTCAATTTGAGTTCATTCTGCTTTTTCAAAATCTAGCCTAAAGAAGCCTAGCATTGCTGTAACTGAAGACTCTCGCTTTGTGGTTTTTTAAGGCTTAATATTGTGTTAGTCTAGTGGCACATTTTTCTCCCTGCCCTGCCTTTTAATGAAGCAATATGGCCCAATGGTTGGAACAGGAGTCTGGGAGTGAGAGTGGGAAGTAGTGAGGAAGGGGTGGGAGAAGGCTTTTCTTTGGGGAAAGTAGTGAAGGGGGAAGGGCGGGGAACACCTTGAGGGAGTACAAGGGAAAATGGGCATGGAGACATCCCTTAAGGAGGAGCACAGGGGTGTCAGCCCTAGACTACCAGGAAGCAATGAATAGAGAATGAGGGTGACTAACACACTTGGGGGCAGGCCCACTGATGGGGGGACAAATGGGACAATTTCCTTGGGGCCCAGCGCTCCCGGTTGCCACTGCTGCTACTGCAGCAGCAATGACGGACAAAATCCCGGGCCCTTTAAAACATTGCTGGATGCCGCACTGCATGCTCTGGGCAGTGCTAAGGGTTGGGGGGGCATGCCACATCCAGGCACCAAATAAGGGCTGCCTGGGGGCCAGTGTGGTATGCTCTGGGCAGCGCTCAGGGCTGGCTGCCCTGGCCCCGCCCCTTCTGACCAAGGCCCCACCCCTTTTGGGAGTGCAGCACCCTCCCATACCTTGACCAGAAGCCTGTGGAAACTGTTGGCGCCCCTGCTTGGGGGCAGCAATGAGAGCAGATTATGCAACATCCTTATGGGTACTACAGTGATTGAGGACAAAGAGGAGACATATCTGGGAGGGTTTAGGCTCCTGGGTTCTGCTCTCAGCTGTGCTGCGTGATCCTCAGCATGTTGCTTTGGTCCCAATTTGTCTTCCGCCAACTTCATTATGAATGGGAGCATGCCCTTAACATCTCTGTACTGCTGTTTCCACCTCTGTAAAGCAAGGGAAAGAGTTGCCTCCCTCCCAGGGGTGTCATGGGGTTTAATTAACACAAAGCGCTTTGAGAGTCTCCGAGGAAAGGTGCTCACATGTGCAAAGCACTTATTGTTTCTCCTACCCTGTTTCCCTAGCCCTGTAAAAACACCTCCTATGTTAGCCTGTTTTGTTTTCTGTTTCACTGAGGGGCCCACTGTATATATAATATTCCAGCTCAGCAAGGTGTCCCCACTCCATCTGCTCCTTTATTAGGAACAACAGGGTATTAGGCTGAGAGAACTCTTGAAGGGCACTGAACCCAATTAGAAGGCTGTCCTGCGAGGCCTGGCATTTCATGGAGCTGCAGAGCTTAGCATGTGCACATGCCCTGATACACAGAACACAGAGGGCAAGAACCACGTAGCTCAAACAAAGGGAAAGGAACAAATCCCAAAGCTTTTCCTCAGCTCTTACACCATTGTCATAAAAGCATAGAAATGTAGGGCTGGACTGAACCTCACACAGTCACCAAGTCCAACCCTCTGCACTAAGGCAGGACCAAATAAATCTGGACCATTCCTGACAGGGGGTTGTCCAACCTCTTCTTAAAAACCTCCACTGATAGAGATTCCACAGCTTCCTTTGGAAGCCTATTCCAGACCTTAACTACCTTTATAGTTAGAAAGATTTGTCTAATATCTAACCTACCTTCCCTATGCTGCAGATTATGCCCATTACTACTTCTCTTCTCTTCAGTGGATGAGGAGAACAACCAATCCCCATTCATTTTATAATAGCCCTTGAAGACCACGCCAGTTTTCTTTTCTCAAGACTAAATGTACCCAGATTTTTTAACCTATCTCCATCGGTCAAGTTTTCTAACCTTTTTATCATTGTTGTTGCTCTCCTCTGGACTCTCTTTTGACCACATTTTACCTGCAGTGTGGTGCCCAGAACTGGACACAGTACTCCAGCAGAGGCCTCCCCAGAGCCAAACAAGAGCGGCACAATTACCTCCTGTGTCTTATATACAACGCTCCCATTAATATGCCCCAGATTTGTATTTCTTCACATGGATGAAGGGCTACTTCCCTAGACAAGAAGTTAGAGAGGGAATGAAGAGGGCGGGGGGCAGAGCAGAATGGGTTTTGCAAACGTAGCTAGGGTTGCCAGATGGTTGCAACAAAAATACCGGACACGCTTGACATTATATCGCAATCTATATTACATCTTATTTAGAAAATACCGGACGTTTATATTTTCTCATTTATATTTTCTCAATTTGTTTCCAGAAAAGAAAACTCAAATACTGGACTGCCTGGTTCAAAACCGGACACCTGGCAACCCTAAATGTAGCCCCTTCTGTTTACTAGCCCAGTATGAGGTTATTCAACATAGGAGAAGCCTTGTGACTTTTTACACAACTTTGAGAGAGTAGGCCCAAGGCTCCTTTGTATGTCAGTGTGGGTATGTCTACACTAGCCCCCTAGTTCGAACTAGGGAGGCTAATGTAGGCATTCGAAGTTGCAAATCAAGTACGGGATTTAAATATCCTGCGCTTGATTTGCATCTTCCCGGCCGGTCGCCATTTTTTGAAATTTACAAGTCTGGACTAACTGCCCGCGTCTACACGCGGCAGGGACCTGGTAGTTCGAAATAAAGCCCTAGTTCGAACTACCTGTTAAACCTCATTCTGAGGTGCATACCCTGTGTGTGCACCTCAGACCAGATCCACTTAGACTAACCACCAGGAACGGGCTTTATTCTGTCAAGAACACAGAACAGGATTACAGTCCAGCAGTCTCCTCTCTGCTTTCAGCCTATGTGCTCCCAGCTCAGGCCTGATCTACACTGGGAGTTTAGGTTGAACTTAGCCACATTTAGTCAATTTTCTGAACAACGAGTTCACATTACCAACCCGTTCCACCGACTTTAAAGGCTGTAAAAGTCTGTGCACTGTGAATTTGTGTCCTAGAAGACAATCTCTGAATTTATCTGCAGCTGCCCATTTTAATGCCAAAACTGTACTTTATGGGCAGGATTTTTTTTTCCCTGAGGGAGTTAAATGCCTGCTGGCATAAGCTATGACCCTCTCCTTCCCCTAATTGAACCTGTGCCAGTACAGCTCCTAACCTCTCTGTAAAGGCATCTGTCTTGAGCATGAATGGTAAGCTGTAATCGGCATAACCCAATATTGGTGCAGTAGTCAGCTTTGACTTCAGCTCTATGAAAGCCTGCTCACATTCCTCTGTCCAAACAAATGTGGATATCTTAGTGAGACCCCGCCGATTTCTCCTGGTCTGGGTCTCCCCTGCAATTAGTTTGAATAATGGGGCTGCCAATTTGGAGTAGTCTTTGTAATAGCCAATGAATTCAAGAAACTGTAACACTTCCTTCCTGTTAGAAGGGATCCTCCAATCCCTTGTCTGCTGTGACTTACCTGAATCTTTTGCAATGCCTTGGGCAGACACTATGGGTACGTCTAGACTACATGCCTCTGGCAACAGAGGCATGTAGATTAGGCTACCCGGCATAGGAAAATGAAGCAGCGATTTAAATAATCGCCGCTTCATTTAAATTTAAATGGCTGCCGCGCTGAGCCAATCAGCTGTTTGTCGGCTCAGTGCAGTAGTCTGGACGCTCCGCAGTCGACATCAATGGCATTTGTCGACCTCCCAGGTAAACCTCATCCCAGGAGGCATACCTGGGAGGTCGACAGATGCCTTTGATGTCAACCGTGGAGCGTCCAGACTACCGCGCTGAGCCGACAAACAGCTGATCGGCTCAGCGCGGCAGCCATTTAAATGAAGCGGCGATTATTTAAATCGCCACTTCATTTTCCTATGCTGGGTAGCCTAATCTACATGCCTCTGTCACCAGAGGCATGTAGTCTAGATGTACCCTAAGTGCCCAAGGTATCCTATCTCTTCTCGTAGCAAGTGACACTTCAGTTTGAGGCCGTGTTGGCAGAATCTATCAAAAACCATCATGCACTGCAGATGGTCCTCAAAAGTATGGGAGAAGACTACGACACCATCGAGGTAAATCAGTACTGCTGAGAGGGCTTGGTGACCCCATCTGGTGCCGTCTGGCACCCCAACCTGGAAGGCTCATCCCAGGATTCGGGTGGTGGGCTATCACATCTCTGTGGATGAGACCCCGTTGCCGAGGGTATCCTCGAATGGCACCTATCCCATGGAGACCTGGACCTGTGGCTCGTCAATGCTGGGAGCCTAGGCGTACCCTGGGACTGATGGTATGCTCAGGGTGTCCAGAAAGGCCACTGTGCAGACGGTGGCAATTGTTGCTGCCATGGTGCTGGGGGGTACCATCTGCCACGCCCGGTGCAGCACCATCAGGAACAGGTCAACACCGCGTCTAATTCCGACTCCGATAACCATGGCGGTGCTGATGAAGTCGGTGCCAGCGTCAGTGCCGCACGTTGAGACCTCCTGGGGAACCTCAAGTGGTACCAGAAAAGTCTGGACTCCGAATGGTGCTGAGTGCTTCTGGACCTCGACCTGGATCAGAAGATCAATCTCAGCACCGGTCACCCAGCGCCGTCCTGGGAGTCGGTGATGAGCCTTCCGACAGTGCCAGTGGAGGTGAGTATTGCACCAGGGGAGGTGATCCCTCTGATTAAGATGGCCTGTCCCAGTGCTGTTCCATGGACTGTGGTCTACGCAGCATCACTGGCTACCCCCTTGAGTGACGCGGTCTCAGCAGTGCTGGTGGCTTATCGTGCACCCTGGATGCCTCAGCCTCCAAAATTTCTATGAGGTCTTGGGCCATCTTGTAGGTATTGGGCATCAGGGAAGAGTTCAGGACCTGCACCAGACTTATGTCCCTCAGTGACAGGCCATGTGCTGGACTCGACAGCGCCAGTCCCGGAGTCAGAGTCAACGGCACGTCCTGGACCTTTTGCGCTGGAGATTTCTGACACGTTTGGTCCTGCCTCAGCCGAGACTTATGAGGGGATATACCCATCTTCCCTCCTGCCTCACGGTGCCAGTGAGGTGGACCTGTGTTTCAGTGCTTCTGTTTTCAGGAGTCCTTGGCCGCGCTAGGTTTCGGTGTATTATTGTGCATGGAGGCTGGAACACTCTGCACCAAGCTGGTTCTAGGTGCCGACTTCTTGGTCTGAGGGGGTTTTAGCACCGATTCCATAAGGATCTGCTGGAGCCTGTACTCCCAGGCCTTTCTGGTGAGGGGCTTAAAACTTCTACAGATTTTGTACTTCTTAGTGCTGTGTTCTTCATCCAAACAGCAAAGGCACGCATCATGCAGATCACTGTTGGGCATGAGGAGCTTACAAACTGTGCACAATTTAAAGCCTGGGGCATTGGGCATGCCCTAGTGCCCCAGAGAGGAGACAGTTCTTGGGCACTTGCCCGCTATCTGATGATGCTGAAGACTGCTACACAAATGAAGATCACAATGAAGAGCTATAGCTAGGGACTAGACACGTGCCAAGGCAAGAGCTAGGACATTCTAACGCTGTCACGGACGGTAAGAAGGAACTGAGGGAGGGCAGGGTCAGCTGTGGTATATAGGCACCACCCTAGGGGTCTCCACAGCCAGCCTTACGGGAGCTGCTAGGGGAAGAGTTTCCAATGCTCGTGCACACAGCGTGCATACACCTGATTGAAATCAACATGAACAAGCACTCGAAGAAGAATCAAGTTTTCAAACAAAGGGTTCCCGCCATATGCAAAAACGACCATAAATTAGCGTATATAACCCGCGTACGAGTATTACCCACACCTGTGGGTTAACCGTGTATAACCCACGGTTCTTCCTGATTGAGTAAAAACCATCTTACATACCCTGCGCACGTGTAGAGCCCACGGGACATGAACCACAGGTACTGTTAATGAAAGATAACGAGGATAATTAACTCAGGCGTCAGGGTCTGAGCCTGTCACGCAGAAGCATTTGAGCTCCCAGATACACAACTGCCAAAGCACAGAGTAGATAGCTGCAGCCCGACAGGGCAGACAGGCTGGCTCCCCCAGGGTGAGCTGTCTGCCCTAGGCTGCATGGGAAGGGAAGGTGACTGGGCTTACCCCCGCACCATCTCCAACCCTCCCCAGCTGCCTTCCGCCCATGCTGTGCACTCCCCCGGGGTGAGCTGTCTGCCCCAGGCAGCCAGAGCCAGGAGCTGAGCAAAGGAGCTGTGTCCTTAAACAGAGCACCCCCCGCTCACAGAGAGCCAGCCACGTTCAGAGAAGGTTGCTGGGTATTCCCACACCAGGGGAATCTCCTCTCCCTCCCCACAGCTGATTACCTCTTCCCTGAATTCTCATCCCCCTCTGCTCTGCCTGCTTGGTCCCTCCCTGTGACAGCTGCTCAGGCTACGACAGCGATTCTGATTTGGCATCTCAACCGTCACCGAAGTAAAAAAAACCCTGTATTACACGTGGATGAGTATAGCCCGCGGGGGCGGGGGGTTGTAAAACTTTGCATAACCCACAGGTTATCTATGCTAAAACACAGTATATAAGGCAGAGAAGTGATAGTATCATGGTTCTTCACTGACTCACCGTCCCACAGAGACTCCTGGAAACACCTAAGAAACAAAAACTGAATTGGGGAGAAGTACTGAACCTAGGGTTAAAGGGATGGAATACCTAGGGACTCCAAGTTGTCAGCTAGTGCATCTTGCCCCTGAAAAAACTGCAGCTTGCTTGATCCGCATTTAGGGTAAAAATTTGCTATTGGTATCTCCTACAAGTAGTATATTAAGCTTAGTTTGTGTGTTTTATTTATTTGCTAGGCATTCTGCTTTGATCCTATTGTTATCTCAATAAAGGGCAGCAAAGGAAATGGAGGGCAGCAGAAGGCAACAAAAATTATTAGGAGGCTGGAGCACACAACTTATGAGGAGAGGCTGAGGGATTTGGGCTTATTTAGTCTACAGAAGAGAAGAGCAAGGAAGGTTTTGATAGCAGCTTTCAACTATCTGAAGGAGGGTTCCAAAGAGGATGGAAAGAGGCTGTTCTCAGTGGTGACAAATGACAGAATGAGGAGCAATGGTCTCAAGTTACAGTGGGAGAGGTTTACGTTGGATATTAGGAAAAACTATTTCACTAGGAGGGTGGTGAAGCACTGGAATGGGTTTCACTAGGGAGGTGGTGGAATCTCCATTCTTTGAGGTTTTTAAATCCCAGCTTGACAAAGCCCTGGTTGGGATGATTTAGTTGGGATTGGTCCTGCTTTTAGCAGAGGGTTGGATCTGATGACTTCCTGAGGTCTCTTCCAACCCTATGATTCTATGATAATTACTTAACATCTATCTTTTGTAGTTAATACGCTTATTTTTGCTTTGTCTAAAACCAGTGTGTGGGAGTCATAACTTGGGGCAGAAAGCAGTTGTATATTTCCTCTCCACATCGAGGGAGGAGATGGATTTTATAAGCTGATGCTGTACAGCTCCCTCTGCAGCACAAGACGGTAAAATGTTGGATTTACACTCCAGAGGGAGGCATGTGCCTCAGGAGCTGGGAAGTTTCTTAGTTGGAGCCTTCCCATGCAGAGCTGATTACAGTGTCTGCATGTTCTGCAGCTGGATGTGCCCCTACCTGTACGTGTGCTGGTAAAAGTACAAAGTGGAGCCTGGGAGGGAGATTGGCAAGATGGTCACAGCAGTACAGAGTAAAGGGAAGCCAGGCTGTTGGGTCAGGCAAGCTCACTGATACCCCACTTCCAAGTGGCACCATGGGGGGAATACATCACAGTGGAACCCTCCTAATTTGGGGGAGCAAGAAATACAAAGCAGACTCTCCTCTTTGCTAGGCGTTGGTTATAGTAGGGGTCAGGGATCTGTGCTTAGGGCGTCTGACAGCTCACACCGCAGAGAATGGAAAAAAGACTGCTCCTTCCCCTGCCCCTCCCCATGCATTTTTTAGGCTTGTCTCTTCTCTTTTTGCTTTCCTCATTCCTCCTCTCTCAGCTTTAATCTCCCCTCCCTTTCCTGTTCCCTCTCTAGTTCTCACCCTCCTCTCCCACCTTGCTCACCCTCTGCCACATCTGCTCTCCATCACATCCGATCCAAGGCCCTCATCTCCTCCTTGCTCCCCTCATCATTACTCCCAGTGTGCCCTGTAACCACCTGTGGTAGCAGGAAGTTGAACAGCCAAGTGGATCCTGGCTGTATTAGCAGATACGCTGATAGGGGGGACATAGTTGAGCCTGCCTTCAGCCTCACTGCTTGCAGAAATGCCCAGCCTCTCTGGGCCCCATAGTTCTTTGCATTACGGCCTTTTATGTCTAGAGTGGCACTTGCATTTCTGCGGAGCACCTCTGCTTTATGGGAACTTCCCTGCCCTGCCCTGCCCAGAGAGTGGCTACTGTGGAAACAGCAGGCTGGGTGGTGCCAGGTAGCTGCTGAGAAAGGGCAGGGGCCCTGCAGAGGTTTAAGCTCTCCCGATTCATGGGTCTGGACTCCAGCCAGTCCCCAAGTTCTATGCAGCTCACAGGGCACATGTGGAGGGGGGAAAATCCCTCTCGGCCTAATGCAGTGATCTGGTGGAACTGTGTGGAAAACTTCATGGGGATTTGTCCTTCCCTTTTGGCCCCTTGTCAAGATTTTAACCTCAGGGATGGAGAGGCTGGTCTACTCACTGACTTTCCCATCTAGCCTCACAATGAAGTGCTAAAGGAAGGGCTGCCTGGGAAAGATCTCAGCTCACAAGCCAGCCCCGAACTGGAAAACCTCATAAATCATTCAAAAGTGAAGAGTTATGAGTTTCCTAAGACAAACACCACTAATTGCACTGTGTTCTGACTGCAAGTGTGAGGCCGTATAACTCATTGACACATAGTAGAGCTGTAAGGAGGCCTCCCTGAAGTGTGAGTGTGTAACTAAATCCTGCCCCTACATTTAGGAATCAGAGGTATAGTAAAGTTTAGATCAACATAATTCACAGACAGCTGAAACACAGGACTTGATTCAGCAACTCCCTACTCTGGTGAGTAACATTTACTCTTGGGAGAGGTCTCCATGGGCCTGATTTCCTCTCCCTTACACTAGGAGATAGGGTAGTATACAACTAGACTCCACGAGTAGGTCCTGGCTTTTGCTCATAGGTTGTCTTTGCTTTGACCACTACTTCAGCCCAGGCCTTGGGCCTCACGCTAGGCTTCTGCTACAAGGGCTTATGTCTCAGGTTCTATTCCTGCCACAGGGTGTTCTGAAGATTGTACACTGCTTAGGAGGCCGTATAAATCGCTATAATTTGGTGTGGGAAGATGATTTTACAAGGATTCTTCACCTTCAAACTTCAAGACATAAGTCTTGCTCTACCCGTTCGGGTTAGGAAGAAGCTTTCCTTGTGTACAAGTTATTCCCTGAGTGCCTACCAAAGGGTTTCTTGCACCTTTCCCTCTGAAGCACTCGCTACCAATCACTGTCAGAGATGGGATTAGATGGACCACAGGGCTGGTCTGATATGGCAATTCCCATGTAAAAGAGAATTAGAAGAGTGATTTGTATCACACAAGGAAATGGCACCTGTGGTCCACAATCAGCACAGGGCACCAACTGGGTTTTGGTGACGTTTAAAGTATTGGTTCTGACCTATAACCCCCTAAATGATTTATAAGACAACAGCTGTGATCAGCCACAGGTTTCTCACTAACATCTGCCTGCCATAAATGGGAGGGTGTTCTCAGGCTGGGTGTTTTTGACTCTGGAATTCGCTCCTCTTCTTGATGTGCCAGACCTCAGGTTTGGTAACGGTCACAACACACTGCAAACCTTGTCTGTTTTCTGTGTCTTTTTGTGGGATGGGATGTGGAGACAGGGATTTTATGGGAAGGACAGAATGAGAGTCATTTGCGTCAGTGGATGGGGAGGCCTTGTTAAAGTAATTTTGATCTCTCAAGTGGTTTATTTGATAAGGTTTGTACAGTGCCCACAGCTTTGGGTAAACTCTTATTTACATAAATAAAATACATATTTAACCATAGAGGTGATTTCTTATTGTAGCTCATAGAAATCACTTTCACTAATACATTCTGAAATGAATACATAAAACTCGTAACAATTAATTTGTCTCAAACACAAATGTGCATACACATATGATGCACATTCCCAGGGCTAGCCTTCCTGCCCAGGGGTGAATTTCACACTTTATGAGCTTCATGAAGCTCATTAAGGAATTCCATTACCTACCATAGAAATAGCAACCACCTCTAGTTCAAAATGTGACAGCTGTTTAAGGGTGCATGGCAAGAGCACACAATAGTTTAGAAGAGGAAGTGAAGATGAATACTGTACTCCCTTTAAACGGTAGGGGAACTTGAGGGAGGCAGAAGGTAGTTATCCAAACTGGAATTTCCCCAGGACACTGAAGTTGGTGCAAAAAGGCCATGTGACAGATGCAACTGGACACTATCTGAAAGCAGGACATAGCTCTCAGACTTTTGAAATTTCTCTGCCAGGTATTTGGTGTCTGCTATCTTCAATTCTGCTGCCACAGCTATTAAAATAAACAGCATCCTTGGTTTTCCAAGGGAAAAACATAAAAAATGCATTTTCCATTCCTTTATTGTTGGGAGTCTTGTAAAAGAAGAAGAGGGTGTTTTCAAGGGGGATTTTCACATGTTAACTAAGCTCTTTGTCCATTTTTTTTCCTTATTCCTTTCCCCCACAAAATTCTCCCCTACAAAGCTCTGCTTATTTCTCCAGCAAAAAAATGTGAGGTCATACAGGTATACTGTGTATAAAGCAGCAGTTGCTCAACACATGGTGAGAGTTATCCAGATGGAGGACTGATGCACATTTTAATTAGGAAGCATATGAAAAGATACCTGGAGATCAGTTGTGCTTTGATAGTCAGGGCTATTGCGCCACCTAATGGTCCCCAGAATAAAAATAGTTTGTGTAGTGTGGGTTTATTCTACAATTTATAATAATCTGATCTAATGTCCACTGAAATCAACTGAAAGAAACCTGTCAATACATAAACCACACTTTAAGTATTATTTTATAACTGACATAGTTGTAGTGGTTGAAAAATAACACCCTTTTTTTATATACTGAGCTTTTGAAATAGCAATTTCTATAAGAAAGCAGTGGGAGCAGTTCAAAAAAAGTCCATGGCATCATATTGCCCTGTGATTCTAGCTCTCATTTTAGATCCAGCATAAACACCCTAGTGTGTAATGTATGGTGGAAGAGACAAGACTTCTAGCATGTTTTATTAATAGAACCATAGGGCCAGATTCTGCTAAATTTACATTGAGCCAGTTCCTAGACCAGGGTGTCAAACATCCAGCCCACAAGCCAGTCCCGGTCGGCGTGATTATGCAATCTGGCCTAGGACTTCTTGCGGGCTGGGGAGGACCTTTCCATTACTGGCTCCCAAACTCTGCCCTTCCTGCCACTGCCCTGCCCTCTCCTCTCCCCCCCATAGCACCCCATTCCCCCCCAAGCATGTGGCTTTGGGGATCACTGGGGGGTATGCCACCATGTGGCAGCAGTGGTTGTGCTCCCCCCCCTCCCCCACTCCCCATTGGCAGCAGGAGCCATGGGGGAAGCAGGTTGCACTGGGCGGGCACCAGTGCTTTTTTTATAAAAAAAAAAAAAAAAAAAAAAAAAAAACGGTGCCAGTACTCCAGGGGAAAAGTTGTTGAGCTCTGACTGGAGGTGCCAGTACTGTGTACCGGGCAGTACCATCACAAAAAAAGCACTGGCGGATGCACTCTGCCACAGGGAGTGAGGGCAGGCACAACCACTGCATGGCACCAGGCCCCTGTTCATCCTCCAAGCTTCAAGCTCAGAGGTGCTGTGGGGGGAGAGTGTGGGGTGATGGCAGGAAGGGGCAGGTCTTGGAATCCCCACCCCCAGGTCCTCTAGGAGTCCCAGGCCAGATTGCTTAATCTCTCCAGCCAGGTTTGGCTCGATGGCCAGGACTTTGAGACCCTTGTTCTAGACTGTTGTAAATTGACTTCACTGCAGCCACATTCCTTTACACCAGCTGAAAATCTGGCTCCTTGAACAGCACCTTACTTTGCAACTAGTCCCGCTGCAATTGCTGAGAGTGAAGTACTACTCCGAGTGAGTAAAGGTAGCAGACTCTTCCCCATAGCAAACATCCTGTTAGATCACTCTGTGCAGCGGGGGATTGTTTGCTACATGCACCAGTTCTTTGGCCAGTCTAGTTTTAAATGGCCCAAGCACTAGGGTTTCCAACCACTTCCCTTTGGATTCTATTTCACAATCTGGGATAACTCTCACCCTTGGAAAGAATTTCCCTGATAATCAGCCTGTGTTTTCCCTAATTTAATCTCACTATATTTCTCCTTTGCGCTATCCTAGACTATCCTGTCCTTCCATAGCATTCACCTGTCATGAATTATTACTATATGTCTCCCCCCATCAGTTTGTTGACTATACTATACATATTTGATTATTTCTATCTTTTTTCTTCATTCAGTCCTTTCGGTCCTCTGATACCACCTATTGCTTTTCTTTGAATCTCTCACAATCCATCTACAGCCTTCTGGTATTTAGATGTTCAAAACTGAATGCAGTGTTCTTACATGTAGATGCACCAGGATTTCATAGGGAGAGACTGTCACTGATTTGTCTTGTGGCACAAAACACTTGGCCAGGGATATATAAGGCAATAAGAAGAGATTCATTGAATGCATCAGAAGCAAGAGAAAGACACAGAAAACTATAGGCCCTCTACTTCGCAGGGAAGCAGAGTTAATAGCAGATAACATCATGAAGGTTGAGGTGTTTTATGCCTATTTTGCTTCAGTCGTCACTAAAAAGGTTAACAATGACCAGATGCTCCACACGATGAATACTGACAACTAGGGAGAAGGAAAGCAAGATAAAACAGGGAAAGAACGGGTGAAAGAATATTTAGATAAGTCAGTTTTATTCAGTCAGCAGGACCTGAGGAAATTCATCCTGGGGTACTTAAAGAACTAACTGAAGGAGTCTCAGAGTCATTAGCAATTATCTTTGAGAATTCCTGAAGGATGAGAGGGGGAGCCTAAGATACTGGAGCAGGGCAAACATAGACACTATCTTCAAAAAAGGGGAACAAAGAAGACCAGGGGAATTATTGTCCAGTCAACCTAACTTCAATACCTGGACAAAATACTGGAGCAAATGGTTAAACAATCAATTTATAAGTACCTGGAGGACAACAGGCTTATAAAGACTAAGCAACATGGATTTATCAAGATTAAAATCATGTCAAACCAAACAATTTTCTTCCTTGATAGTGGATAGGGAGAAACAGTAAACATGATATAGTTTGAATTTAGTAAGGCTTCTGACATAGTTCCACACAATGGTCTCATAAGCAAACTAGGGAAACGTAATTTAAATTAATTTACTTTAAAGTGGATACACAACTTGTTGAAAGACCATACTCAAGAGAGCAGTTATCAATGGTTTGCTGTCAAGTTGGGAGGGCATATTTAGTGGGGACCTTCAGGGATCAGTCCTGGGTTCACTATTATTCAATATTCTCATTCATGACTTGGATAATGGAATAGGTGCGAGGGGTTGCAAGCACTTGGGAGGACAGGTTTAAATTCAAAATGGCCTTGACAAATCAGAGAATTGGTCTGAACACAAGATGAAATTCAGTAAAAATGAGTGCAAAGGACTTCACTTACAAAGTACTTCCTTCACCTGAAGAAGGAAAAACCAAACACAATTTCAAAATGGGGAATAAGTATCTAAGTGGTTCTAAGGTTGAAAAGGCAGAGTGGCACTGCAAACTGAATATCACATAAATGTGAAACTGCTGCAAAAAAAGACTAATCTGACTTGGGTGTATTAACAGTGTATGTGAGACATGAGAGGTAATTGTCCCTTTCTACTTGGCACGAGTGAGGACCCTGCTGGAGTACTGTGTTCAATTCTGGTTACAATAATTTAGGAAAGATGTGGACAAATTAGAAAAAGTCCAGAAGAGAGCAACACAAATGGTTTGGAAATGCTGACCTATGAGGAAAGGTTGAAAAACCTGAGTATGTTCGGTCTTGAGAAAAGACAACTAAGGGGCAACCAGGTAATATCTTAATGGTTCGTTGGCTTTTAAAAAAAATCTCTGCATCACACTGCAACACTTATCTCTCCTTCAACCCTTTTGTCTCCAGCATCTACATTTATGGGAAGGCTTCTCTTAAATGAGTGGGATTTGCCCTCAGAGCTGCGCTCATTTAGGCTTGGACCAGAGGTGAAAGTAAGCCAGTGCACCCTGGTGTGGTGCTCTGGCAAAAAGCAGGCTGGCTGGGGCACTTAGCTACAGAGGGAAAGGGTGGTGCACACCCTGTCTGGCTCTGGGACTTTCTGCAGGTAGCCAGGCAGGTTAAATGGTGGGTTGGGGGCCACCCCCCCCATCCTGGAGTGCCCTATCCCCCTTCCCTTGCTATTTGAGAGGGTGGGGGAACTGCAGCCACACATACTGGTCCCTGTGTGTTGCTTTTCTTTTTGTTCCCAATTCCTCTGACTCTCAGATAGTGAGGGGAAAGTGCAGAGCCTGCTGTATTCCTCCCCTGCCCCTCTCCTGGGCAGTCAGGAGTGAGAGGAATGCAGCAGGCTCTGCACTTTCCCCTCACTTGCTGAGAGTCAGAGGAAGCAGGAAGAAGAAAAGCAACAGCCAGGGACTGGTATGTGCTGCCGCAGTCCCTCCAACCCCTGAAATGGAACCCTTAGGGCCCCCCACACTCACCGCCATACCCTTCAGCCTCTTGCCTGAATCCTGCACCCCTTACCCCCTCTTCCCTGAGCCTCCCACACTCTCAGCCCCTTGCCCTGAGCCTCCCCAGCCCAAGCCCTTATTCCTGAACCCTTCAAACTCCACTGCCCTGTGGCCCTTCCACACTCTAACCTTCTTCCCTGAGCCCCCCCATCACACGCTTAAATTTCTTACAGGTACTGTCCTATTGCACCTCCACACCCACACCCACACACCTCCTGCCCTGAGTGCCCCCTAGGGGGTTGCAATAGGACAGTACCTGTAAGAATCTTAGTTTCCTTTACCCCTGGTCTAGACTCTGTCAGATCATTGCTAGCAGGGAGTTCCATGGAAGAGGAGCTTTTCTTGATAAGATCCTGTCCTAGATTGGGAAAGGACATGACTGCTTTTTTTGCCTGGAAGTGTGGCTGTCTTACTGTGCAATGAAACATGTGAGCATATGAGGACAACAGCTGCAGGAACCTGGCAGTATAAGACATTTTTGTAGCGGGAGTCTTTAGGCAAAGGATGCACCTGCTTAGCCTAACAGAGATTCCCTAGAAATCACATGGTGAGAACCATGTCACCCCATGCCAGTCGAGACTGGCATTAAGAACAATCATTATACATTTTATTTTTTGAAACGTCCATCAATTAGCTGCTTGCTGGCAGCAGCTACTGGGATGTTATCACACTTGCGCTACCTGCAGTATGGAAACCCAGACGCAAGGCCTGTAAACCAATTTTCTTTGTGCTTTGATGCCAGGATAAGAACTTTATTCACATGATGCAAAATATTTAATGCTTGATGTCTATAAAATAAGTAAACGCCGTTGGAGTGGAATCCTTCACAAAGGAGCCAGCTCTGTGGCAATTGTTATTGAGATGTCATCCAAAATGAGTTAAAACAAATTAGGGATGGATCCACTGTATGGATTGAACTGAGTAGTTATAAGCACTCAGAGGACAATTTGTAAACTCTCTCAAATCAGGTTGAAGGCAAGAGTGCATAATTATCTCTTACATCCATCTTCCCCCTCAGCATCCACCTTGAAAACTGGCTTCTGCACTACATGCAAAGGTTGCATGACCTATGTGTTAGATTAGAGCAGGAGTGGGTGAAACCAGGCCCGGGGGTCAGATCCAACCTACCAAGCATTTCTCTCCAGCCCACCCAGCTGATTAGCAGAAGTACATACTTACAGTCAGCAGCATGTGGCCAGCTGCCCCTCTCTCACCTTGCTCCGCCCTGCAGCCAAGCTGCTCCCGGGATTCTCCTGCTAGTAGTGCAGAGTGGGGCTGAGCAGGTGAAGGGGAGTTTGGAGTGCTGAAGTCAGGGTGTGCCCCTGCACACCATCTCTGCAGAGCAAGGGAGAGGGAGACACAGCAGAGTTGCTCCAGTCTGAAGCATGTATGGTAAGTGACTCAGAGCAGTGCCTGTCTTAAAAGGCAGTGCCCTGTTTCTAAGATTTCAGTGCTTGTCTCTCTCTCTCTCTCTCTCTCTCTCTCTCTCACACACACACACTCTCACTCTCCCCTCCCCCCCTCCCCCATGTCCCATCATGGTCCCTCACCAAAGGCTCTTAAGTAAGTTGCCATGAGATAGGAGGGAAGGTCCTTTCATGGGTTGATAACTGGTTAAAAGACAGGAAACAAAGGGTAGGAATAAGAGAGGTAACTAGTGCAGTCCCCCCAGAACTAATCATATTCAACCTATTTATAAATGATCTAGAGAAAGGGGTAAACAGTGAGGTGGCAAAAGTTGCAGATACCACCAAACTGCTCAAGATAGTTAAGACCAAAGCAGACTCTGAAGAGCTTCAAAAAGATCTCACCAAACTAAGTGATTGGGCAACAAAATGGCAAATGAAATTTAATGTTGATAAATATAAAATAATGTACATTGGAAAAAATAATCCCAACTACATACAATATGATGGGGACTAATTTAGCTACAACTACTCAAAAGAGAGATCTAGGAGTCATTGTGGATAGTTCTCTGAAAACATCCAGTCAGTGTGCAGCAGCAGTCAAAAAAGCAAATAGAATGTTAGGAATCATTTAAAAAGGGATCTTCTTATAAATATTTCTGAAAGTTTGTTTGTTTGTGGGTGTAATTACAAAAGGGATAGAGAGTAAGACAGAGACTATCTTATTGCCTCTATATAAAACTATGGTACGCCCACATCTTGAATACTGTACAGCTATGGTTGCCTCATCTGCAAAAAGATATATTGGCATTGGAAAAGGTTCAGAAAAGGGCAACAAAAATGATTAGGAGTTTGGAACGGGTCCCATATGAAGAGAAATTAAAGAGACTTGGACTTTTCAACTTAGAAAAGAGGAGACTAAGGGGGGGGGAGGGTAATGATAGAGGTCTATAAACTCATGACTGGTGTGGAAAAAGTGAATAAGGAAAAGTGATTTACTTGTTCCCATAATATAAAAACTATGGGTCACCAAATGAAATTAAAAGGCAGCAGATTTAAAACAAACAAAAGGAAGTTTTTCTTCACTCAGCGCACAGTCAACCAGTGGAACTCCTTGCCAGAGGATGTTGTAAAGACTAGCACTTTAATAGGGTTCAAAAAAAGAGCTAGATAGATTCATGGAAGTTAGGTCCATCAATGGCTATTAGCTAGGATGGGTAGGAATGGTGTCCCTAGCCTTTGTGTGTCTGGAAATGGGAGACAGGAGAGGGATCACCTGAGGATTACCTGTTGTGTTCCCTTCCTCTAGGGCATCTGGTATTGACCACTGTCAGCAGACAGGACACTGAGCTAGATGGACCTTTGGTGTGACCCAGAATGTCTGTTTTTATGTTCTTATCTCTGCAGAGCACGGTGGGGGGAGGGAGAGGAGACAACAGAGTAGGACAGCTTTCCCTGTCTTAAAGGGACAGCTATGGCTTCGCTCAAACTTACCCAGCAGCAGCCAGCACACACACAGTGTCACCTTCACACACACACCGTCTGTGCCACGCTGTCTCTGTGTCACACACAGTCACCCCACCCCTTCCACCCAAGGCTCTATCCCTTCATCAGATGCACAAAAGCTTGTGCCCAAATAAATCTGTTAGTCTTTAAGGTGCTACAGGACTCCTCATTGTTTTTGCAGATACAGGCTAACATGGCTACTGCTCTGAGATTTGCAAACTAGACACCGTTGCTAAACCAAAATAAATAAAATCTTCTGTACGAGGCACAGAGTGAGAGCAAGATCATTTTCTATACTCAGTGGGTAGTTTTCCATTTCCAGCAATAATCTCACTATATGCACTTTGTATCCAGCAAGGAGTATAATTAAATAAAGCTGTACAAAACAAAAGCCTTTGGATTACTGTAGAGCTAATTATTTTATGGGAGCTTTTTCTGGAACAAGAGCTTCTGCACCCGACAGTCCCACCTCTCTTGGCCGAGGTCCTGGAGATGGAGCTTCAGAGCCAAGGACTATTTCAGGAGAATCTCAGCCTAGCAACATTCAGCAGCGGAGATGACAACACTACAAATCCATTGATGTTAACTCCTTCCTCCTGGCCTCTGATGTAAGTTCAGAGAAAGAACAGAATCTGCTCTTCTCGCAGATGGGACGGAGGAGAGAGAGAGAGCGCGAGTGACAGGGAGGGCAAGAGTGAAGCAAAAATCTCATTGAATGGCTGAGATGGAGATGTGAAAGGCAACTCCATATCATCTGATCCCACCTCTTCCCCTTCTCTCTGTATTTTCCATGTCTAGGAACCTATTCCAAATCATCTGCTATCATTCAGCCATGAACCAGAGCATCCTGTGCAAAGCCCAGCGGGAAGAATACCATCTTTTAAATGAAGAAGCTGACCTCTCTCCATGACAGATCAGAGACTAGCAAAAAACGGTGGGCATCTCTTCTTCCCAACTCCTCTTGCTGTCCCTGACACCTACGCTCCCCCTAAACTCTCACCAGAGCTTCTCCTTTTGTTTTCTTCTGACATCCTCACAACTTCTCATGTGCTGCCTGCTTAGCTCTCCTCTCCCCTCCCCATTGACCACTTCCCTATGCCTGTTTGCATTTCTCCTCTAACGTTTTCCAGGAGCCCTTTCACTGATGCGATTTCCATCAAGCACTAAGCACTTAATGACAATTGTAATGAAATAATACACGTCCTTTCTTCCTTTCACCTCTCACTGACAATCCATGAACAGGCCTAAATCATGAACACTCAGCGCATACACATTGTTTCAATTAGCAAAAGTTACATGTATGCACCACAAGTCTAAAAAATGGATGTTTCCCTAAAAGACATGTTACAATTCAACCACAATTTATGGAGCATATTGTAGGATTCAGTGGGTGAAACTCAGTGGCCTGAACAATGCAGGGGATCAGAGTCAGATTGGATTATCATAATGGTTCTTTCTAGCCTTACATTTGGTGAAGAAAGTTTTGAATAGCACTTTTTAGCTGGACATATACTCATCTTTCAGTGGAATTACTGTAGCTTTACATTAGTATTGCTGACAGCAGAATTTGACCATGCGGTTTTTTGAAATAGTTTTCTTACAGGAGACAGATTGATGCGTATAGCTAAGCTTAGAAGAACTAGATTTTTATCTGTAAATATTGGTAAATACAGTAATTCCTCATTTAACACTATAGATGCGTTTCTGAAAATGTTCGTGCTAAGTGAGAACACGCTATGCGGGGTCAATTTTCCCATTCAAAAAAATGGAAAAGTGGGGGTTCCGTTTCAGGTGGTGGTGGCAAAGTCAATTTTGTGTTGGTGCTGGGTCGTCAACGTCAACAGTAGGTATCTAGCAACACAAGTCGCTGCGGTTTGTTAAAACACAAAGATAAACATGTGAGTGAGCGGAGGAGCGCTGTGACCACGTGTATTCATCTGCTCATGCGTATTACCACTATTTTCACCAACTTATACCGCCATGCAAAGTAGTCCGCCACTTGATTATTTTTGTGTTATTTCAGGGACGGTTGTGTTATTCGAAAAACCTTCCTTAAAAAAATTGTGCTATTGCGAAAACGTGTTAAGCAGGCATGTGTTAAACGAGTAATTACTGTAGTGATTTTGCCAAACACAGAAACCAATACAAAGATTTTTCCATCAATCATAATCAAAATTTACAGCTAGGTAAAGTAACAAAAAATGCTGCTTGGGAACAGATTAGAGTTTGATTTAAGGCTATTTCCTTTGTATATTTTGACACTGATGTTGACAATTTGTGTTTGAATAGTTCTAAAAGTTTTAACTTTTTAAATCGCAACATCTATCATTAAATAAAGTATGATCGGACACCTCCACCCCAATAGTTTCCCAGAACAGCAAAAATTTAAATAGATAAAAACAAAAAAGCATAAAATAAACATTGACATTGTCCATTGAAATTATAAAAATAAAAACCACATTTTTCCAAGCCTGGGTATAAATTTCCCTTTGTGGCATATACCCTGTTACATGCTCCCAGCTCTCTCCTTTTCAATTACAGTTTGTACCTCCCTGGTTCAGCAGCCTTGAGACATGACCTGTCCCAAACCAAGGAATCTGCTGGACCAGAGGAGGTCAATGCCAGCCCCTCTTTTGCCATCAGTTGCAAGGCTTCAATCGGGTGGAGGTGATTTATCTCCAGCACTGGGACAGCCTTGAGGCAGACCACGTAGCAGGGAAGGGCAGGTGCAGGACAAATTGTCACCAGTACCAAAGATCTCTGATCAGAACGACAGGGTTGCACATATACCCACGGTTCAGCACCCATGAGACTACTCGAAGAAGAAAGGTCCCTTGCAATTCAGGACAGCACAAATGATTGCTTAGTTTTAAATACATGCTTTAAACACATGCTTAAGTGCCAAAGGTGAAAGTAAGGCAGTGCGCCCCAGTAAGAGTTGGCTGCGCTGAGAGCCAGCTGGGCCGGGGGGGGGGGGGGGCAACGCAGCTTGTGGTGCGTTATCCCAGCTGGGGTCCTGCTGCAGGCTGGCACTGGCAACCAGCACACACGTGCAGCCAGATGAGGCAGGCCGCTTAACCGGGCTGGTTGGGGACACGCTGTAAGCAAGTCTGCCGACGGGGGTGAGGGGTGGGAAGTGGGGCAATTGCCCCAGGGCCTGGCGATTCAAAGGGGTCAGGGGCTCCTGCCACCGCTGAAGTAGGGGCGGCCAGAGACCTGCGTCCTTTAAATTGCCGTCAGAACGCTGGGCCATGCGCTCCAAGCAGCCTTAAGGGCCGGGGGAGGGTGGCGCCACTCTGTAAACAGCACTGAAGACTGGCTGCCCTCAGCCCCACCCTCGCCACCCTGCCTCTTCTGGGACTGCAGGGCCCCCTCACATGTTGCGCAGGGGCCTGCAGAGGCTGTCGCCTCAGCTGGCTGTAGGGGAGGTGTTTGTGCTCCTAGCCAGGCTACTGGTGGGTCCACACCTAACCCGCTGCTTCCTCAGTGGACACTGGGCAGTGCATCTGTGTTGTGCACTACTGAGGTAGGCCAAGGAATCTCTTGCACTGCTGCTCTTTTTCCTGCAGCAGTGCTCCCACATCGACAGCCCGCAGCTCCCTTGTGGCAGTGAACAGGGGCATCAGGACAATGGCCCGTCTACCAGTCAGGTAAAGTAACCTGGCCCCAGGGCCCCCACTTACACTCTCCACTCCGCCCCCCCTCCCCCCGCCACAGCCCTGACTCCTGACCTCCCTGCACTCTCCCAACCCCCTGCTCTGAGCCCCTCATATACCCCAACCCTGACTCCTGCACCCCCACATCCCCAGCCCTGATTTCTGCACTCCCCACACACGCCAACCCTCTGCCCCGAGCCCTCTGCACTTCACGCCACACTTCTATTTCTTACAGGTACTGCCGTATCACAGCTCTCCCTCCCACTCCAGGCCCTGAGTGCCCCCACAAGGGGGGCAGGTTTTGATAAGACAGTACCTTTCAGAAATTTAACTTACTTTCACCCCTGTAGTGCTGATCTGAACTGGTATGGACTTTATTTCCTGAATCAGGGCCTAAGATGACAAGTAACATACCTGGGGGAGGGATGAAGGACAGAATCAAACAGACACCATTTTTTAAAATGTACATGCACATTTGCAATTCCTTTTTATTACCCTAAGTAGGCAAAGAGATAAGAGATCCACGTGACAATGTGTTCTCATTTATAAGACTTAGAAATGTGAGCAATATGGAGCATGAGAGAGAAAAGCCCTTGACTCCAGTACATTTGTCCTGCTAAGTGCCCTGATTCTAACCACTGTCAGTCTGGGTTTTAGCAGATATATCACGAACATTTTGTGTCATGGGATTCACACCCTAATACTGTTTACTAAGGCCCCACCTATCCCTCGCAGGACTTCCTTTCTGATAATTGCCTGGGAGATAGTGAGCTATATAATGGAAAGTGGACAAGAATTTCAATCTCTCACCGTTATCTGAGAATGGCCTGTTAAAACATGGACTCTCTAACACTTGATACAATGCACTGGCTCAGAGATACGTTTTCGGAATTTCCTTATGTATGGGCAGCTGCTTCAAACTGTCGTGGGAACACACAGAAAGGGCATGGAGAGTCACTATCAGAAACTTCCTGAAAGCAGTGAAATTATGCTTGGCATGGTTTGGCATTTTTAAGCAGTAAGGGCAAATGTGCCCATCCCAGGCTTGTTGTGAGGAAGAAATGAAAGGAATCACTGAAAGGTGATCTTCTGAAGGAAAAGGGTAACTGGACTTGTGCCATTATTTGCAAAGTTTACCTCTTTGCTGCAATGGCACATAGCTCAAATACCAATTCGTTCACCCTGACTAATATTATGGTGTGATCTCACCTGTATTGCTTTCGCACCGGAAATTCCCCTTGGAGGGTCACTGGGGCCATGTCTACACTATGCGGAAGATCGATGCTACCGCGGTCAATCTTCAGGGGTTCTATTTAGTGGGTCTAGTGAAGATCCCCTAAATCAAATTCAGAGGGTGCCCCCATCAGTGCTGGTACTCCTGCTCCTCACAAGGAGTAAGGGAAGCCAACGTGAGTGTTTGCTCCCGTCGACCTTTTGCTGCATAGACGGCAATTTAAGATACGTCGACTCCAGCTACACAATTAACCCATCTGGAGTTGCGTCTCTTAAAATTGACCTTCCACACTAGCGTAGACCAAGCCTGGGAGTTTTGGGAGGCAGGATCAGACCCTTAATGAAACAAAGTTTCCTAATGACTTGATATTTTTGAATGGCATAAGTACAGAGAGAAGTGTTGGCTTGATAACCATGGGGAATGGAAGCTTCCTGAACAAAGCCCAGCCAAGTGCTTGAGCCCCCCTCTTAAAGCAAATGGAAAAATCTTTCACTAGACCAAGATTTAACATTTTGTCTCCAAGCCCATCTCCATATCCAGTGCTGTGAAACGGAGACACTAGTTAGTGTTAATGGAGGTAGTGGCAAAAAAGTTACTTTTGTTTCTTTGAGATCCAGAGAGCATAGTAGCTTGAAACGTAACTTACTACCAAGACACCTTAGGAAAACATTCCCGGATATGCTATAATCTGCATTGCCATTCGGGTGAAGCAAAACTGAGCTGCATGACTTCCAGTGCTTACAGCTGTGAAGTCAGCACACAACAGTGAAAACTCTGTCTCCTATCCCCCAGAATGAATGATCTCAGTACATGGGAATTAGTTTGCTACTTCAGAGAATTCTTGTCCGGAAAATTCTAGTAGCATCATGTATCTGTTACTTCCAACAAATGGTGCCAGTCACACATAATAAATTGGCTGAAGAAATGGTATATTGATGACATTGATAAAGATGGGATTTGGAGCTCTCCCATCATTAACTTACTATGGCATCCCTCCCACCCAATCGCCTTTCTGTGTCATTGCTTTCCCCCAGAATGGTGCTAGTTTGTCTAGCCATGGAGACTGGGCACCTTTGGCTACCCAAGATGTTCCAGAACGCTTCGAAGCTCCAGCACGGCTGATTTAAAGGACCTGCCACAACTGTTAGTGCAACGGAAGCCAGGGTGCATCTTGTATATACAGTAAATAAATCAGTCTACTACCCAAAAGCAAGTAGAGAGAAACTTTTTTGGAATGGGGGGCTGGTAAGAAGTGATTTGGGACTGGAGTGTTGGTGAATGACCACAGGGATGCACAAAAAAAGCAGCCTATCCTGGTATATTGAATCACTGTATCTTATACAGTAGGCATATATCACTATATAAAGCAACTACAAACCACAGGCAGGAGCAAGCTTCCTCACAGTTTGCCTTCCAGCTGGGTCTCCCTTGTTTACCAGGGAACACTACTTAGCAAACAGAGACATCTAGTGGCAAAATAATGTACTGTCAATAAATATACGACCCATTTAATATAATATAATATAATATAGATGGACAATTTGCTATCACAAGCTTTTTAGTACATACTTAAAAAAAAACCTGTGGAAACTCTGAATGATATTTTTAACTGAACTGTTGCAAAATGCAGTATTAGAAGGGTGCATTTCTAGTTCTTACATAATCTGACACTAGAGATAAAAAATACCACCACATACCAATGAGTCTCCTAGAGCTTCTTCCCTAGATCTCATTCTGAAGAGTTCGTAGCTGTCTGCAATTGTGCCTGATTCTGGTTAAGCATCATGGTTCATAGATGCTATTGCTGTTGGGTTGATTGATGGGATATTGTGGTACAGCTGAGAATAGCATTTTCTCCATTTGTTCTTCATAAATATGGTTTCTGAGAAGAGCTTTTCACATTTGGCTTTTCTGTTAAGAGCTTTTCACATTTGGCTTCACAGATGGCACTGAACTTCTGTCTGCAAGACTCAAGTTACCTGTTATGTTGAATATCTTTATGCAGCTAGTTCCATTCGTGTCTATTCTTTACTGGATACAAACCAATTACTATTTGGCTTTGGAAGCTATTAAAAAAGAATCTTAAGAACTCAACAAAACAACTGCAAAAAGGAGCCTCATAGAAAGCCAGATTCTATTGCCAATTACACTGGGTAAATCCTGAATATCTCCATTAGAGTCAGTGAGGGTGCCCTGGATTTACACCAATGCTAGTGACAACAAAATCTGGCCCAACATGTTTAAAATTGCAAAACTAATGGTGCAACAATTCATTCCAAGATTACTCTAGGCACAGTTTTCCTATTATTACTCACACACACACACACACACACACAAAAGCTGTGTCTTGTGAATTAAGGGCCAAGTCCTCAACTGATGTAAACTAGCATAACTCCCTGGAAATCAGTGGCGCTATGCCAGTTCATGCCAGCTGAGGATTTGGCCCACAATGGCACAGTTGCTATATCAATATGAAAGTGGATCAGGCAAGAAAAATTAAGAGCCGGTTCATAAGTCTTAAAGTCCTGGCCAGTTATGTCAGAGATTTTCAAACTCAGGGTCGCAGCTTGTAAGGGCAAGCTGCTAGCTGGCCATGAGATACTTTGTTTCCTGCACCTCCACGATCACACCTCTCATTGGCCACATATTGCTGTTCTCAGCCAATAGGAGCTGAAGGAAGTGGTGTCCTCCCTCCTCTCCGCTGCTAACCCAAAAGGGATTGGCAACCTTTGGATCCTGAGCAGCAGAAGCACTGAAAGTAAGTTGCTACCCCTGGTGGGCGGGGGGTGGGAGAAAACTGCAGGGCTCTAGCAGGGGGTGGGGCAGAGAGGCCTGCTATGTGGCGGGGGAGGGGGGCGGGACTGGCTCTGGCTGTACTACATGGCGGGTGGCTACCGGAGTTTTAAATTGCACTGCTCCAGCAGTGGGGGGGGGGGGGGGGGGGGTGATGGTGAAGCTTGTGGCAGGGGACAGGGGCGGGGGGGGGGGGACCAGAGAGGCCTGCTGCAGGGGGGCCAGGACTGGGGGACCTCCCCACCCCCCGTGGATCTCACCACCGCCACTGGAGCACATCACTTTAAAACTTCGGTGTGGGCAGAGCCGGGGTTGGCCTGCCGTCGGGGAGGCCTGGTGGCTGGGGGAAAGAGAGCATCCTGTTCTGCCCCTTTGTATGTCACTGAACATAGAATTTCATCCAGTGTTTGAACTATGATTGACCTAGAGCACATATTTTAGGAAAACCTCCACTCTAGATTTTAAGGCACCAAGTGATGAAGAATCCACCACACCCTTTGCTGATCTGTTCCAAAAGTTAATTACTCTCACTGCTAAAAAATTTCCATCTTGAACTTTGCTGGCTTCAGACTTACAGCCAATGGATCTTATTGTGCATTTTTGAAGCTAATGAGTCCTCTAGTATCAGGTATCTACTCCCTGTGTGGGTAATTAAGGGGACATTCAGTGAAACTGAAACTCATTGTCATGGGATATCACGGAGGACAGGAGCTTTAGCAGGAGTCAAAAAAGCTTAGACATGTATATGGATAACAAAATTTCCAGAGTTATTACACTCAATGTTAAATTCAGGAAAGGTTATAAATCCTCATACTGCAGGACATAAGTTAACCTCTCACAGCTGAGGGTCAGGAGGAAAATTTCATCCAGACAGGTTCTCATAACTGCCTGCTACAGCATTTTTTGCAATTTCCTCTGGTACTGGCCATTCTAATGCAGAATACCAGGCATGGTCTACTCTAGTATAGTAATTCCTAAGTCCTTGTCTTAAATTGGATTGTAAATGGTTTGTGGGCAACCACAAATACCATTCACTCATGCCTAAAAAAAATATTTTTCTAATGTTCTGAATAGCTTGAGTTGAGGAAAGCAGTTTTGAAAACTAAACATTTAGCTTGCAATGTAATGCCACCACACAAAAACCAATATTTCTGAATGTAGCTGTCTGCACAATTACTGCAAATGCACATGCAAAGGGAAGTCAGCTCATCTATTACTCATTTGTGTGTGCAATTGTGCCCACAAATGAAGACATACAATTGTACTCAAGGAGAATGCTACTCAATGAAAATGTGATCCTAAGTAGCTTTCCCAAAGTAAAATGCTTTAAAAACTAATCCACACTCCCTCCTTTAAATAATTAAGTGTCAGTGGTCCAGTAACTTATTCTTAGTACCTGAAAACAGACTAGATCCAGGCATGCTGATTTCTACAATGTTCCCTTGCTTATTTTTGCTTTACAATGTCTCCATCACCAGCCTAAACAAGATACCTGACCTACACCTTGAATTTAACTGATATGCACCTAACAAAACACACTGGATGAAATGATGCTAAGCAGTGATTAGGAAAGAACAAAGAAATAACAATACAAAGTGTCATACAACAGAGCAAAGAATCAACATAAGTATATGCCACTGTGCCAAGCACCACTGCCAGGTATCCATGAAGGAAGTGGTTGAGCAGATTCTGCATGGAGAATAAAATCCAAGAGAAAGCAAAACTGGCCTTGACCAAAAGATTTAATTTCCTCCCACAAAATAAATCTAGAGGAGTGTCAAGTAGACCAGGAAAAAGTAGAATCAAGTGGAAGACCCATTTCACTGCAGCAGGCTGAGCATAGCTACAAATGACACATGTTATGCAGATAGATCAGGCTTATCCTCTGTACCCTGAAAGATAGCACCCTCTTGACAGACAGAGCAGAGCAATGTGGGTAAGCATTCCACAGTGCAGCGTTGTGGGAAGGCAGAGCTGATCCCTGCACTTCTTGGGATTCTCTTGTAGCTCTGTGAGCTTTCCATGCTGAGGCATGTCAAAGCAGCACAGCAGTCTCTCCACTCCTCCCCCTGCAGCAGCAGCCTGCCTGCTGCTGTGTTTCTTGCAAGGCAGAACAGGAACATTCCAATTATTGGTTCGTTCTTTGTTCCCCAAATGGAGCATCTCACTCAACTGTCAGATACTTTCCAGAGCTTTGAAAGGGGAAGGGTACATGCCTGCAGGGCAGCACAAAACACTGAGCACAGCCACCAGGACAGGAAGTGTAGGATACTGGTGGAAGACAGTTCTCTTGACAAAAGAAACAGCAGAGTCCACATTGGTTCTGTCAACAATAAAGGGAGGGGAAAAGACAAAAGTCTCTCATAGGGGGAGGATTTTTCCCAACAAAAGTTGCACTGCAGTGTAAATGCTCTCACTGTTTAATGTGCTAATGTAGACAAGTCTTAAGACTACTCACGTGAGTAAGGACTATTCAATTACAGATTATGGGATTGGGCTCTAAAGTTGTATTGTATATTAACTAGGCTTTTAATACTCCTTCCATGAATGAGGCAAATAATTGGCATTTAAATATATTTATAGATTTCAGGGAAGGGGTCAAGAAGCATCCTGCAGGACAACTGATATGGCAATGCAAAGCTGCCATCAACACTTCCAATATCAAAGGGGTCACACTCAGAGAACACCTTAATATTGTCTCTGCACTGCAGTGTTCTGCCCTTTGTGCAGTAACAGCAAAACGATTTGGATGGATGCCACAGCTATACACTTGCCTTTGGCTGGACACTGAAGAGAATCCTAAATAAAGAGAGAAATCATGCAGCTTTACTCAAACAAAACAATGAGCTAGACCCTTTGTTCAGGGCCAAGAACACTGGAGGTAAGGTCTTCAGCTAAGAAAAATCACAAGAGAGATTCCCCCTGCTCCCAATATATTCCATCTTGCAACTGCTTGAGAGCTAGCATGGCAGGTGGAAAGGAGAAGGGAAGAGCAGGAGAGCCAAGAAAGAACAAACAAAAGCCTTGCATGGAACTGAAATGCAAAGTGTAGAACTGAATTTAAAAATCAGAATGTCCAGAGATGGGTTTGTTGGGGTTCATCTTAGGGAGAAAGACCAGTCTGCAAAATTAAGATATTGATCCAAACTCCCCCACAGTCCAATGTGCTAAAATCTAGGCTCTTGGTTCAGGTCTATTTCTAACTACAATCATCAGTCTGGGGAGAAGACTACAGATTGGTTTTTCAGAACTATCTTTAGATAATGTGTGTGTTAAGGGCCTGATTTAGTGATTTACTGAGCATCATCCACCCATTAAATGCAGTGCTTGCCATTAAAATCAGAGGTCAGAGATTTTAGCACCTCATAGGATCAAGCCTTAAATAAAGACGTTCTATGGACAGCCCTAGCCACTGTCCCACGTTATCTCTTCTCCCACAAGATTATTGCACATGTTCTTGTGGGGTAGATCCATGAAATGTTGACCAAAATGTGAAAGCCTCCCAGGTTTACAAGGTTGGCTTTGAATCTATTCTTTTAATTTATTAGCATTATGTTTAGAATGAAATATGTCATTCTGACAAGCATCAGAGGGATAGCCGTGTTAGTTTGTATCTGCAAAAATGAGTCCTGTAGTATGCATCTGACAAAGTGGGTCTTTGCCCAAAAAAGCGTATGCCCAAACAAATCTGTTAGTCTTTTAGGTGCTACAGGAATCCCTGCGCTGGACCGGACAGGACTCCTGTGGAACCCGGTAAAGCACTAGGGTTGCCGGACAGCCCGTGATTTTCGCCTGCTGGCCGGGAAAAGTACCGGACATTTTAGGTGTCTGGTATTTCCTGAATTTTTTTACCGGACAGGAAGCAAAAATACCGGACTGTCCAGTTCAATACCAGATACCTAGCAACCCTAACAGTATTCAAGTTCCATCTGGAGGGCTGTTTTGTAAGACACCCCTGAAATCCAGGCAGGCCTCTTTTCCTAAGTAAAGGGTACCATCTCTTGCCTCCATTCCATGCATCTCCTTGTACTTAGATTGTAAATTGTGTAGGGGCAAGGCTCATCTTTTTGCTATGGTTGCATACAGCAACTAGCACAATGGAACCCTACTCTCCAATTGGGACCTCTACAAAAATACAAATAATAAATTACAACATTGAGCTAAAACAAGGAGACATTTTTCAATGTTTCTTTAAATGCAGGGGAATTTGAGATACAAGTTTAAGGAAAAGACTCACACATGCCATTAAGGGACTCAATTTATTGATTTAGACCCAAACTTTCCACACTTGAGTGCCTAAAGTTGTGCTTCTTAATCCATTGGCCTCTAATGTTCTCAGCATCTCCAAAAATAAGGTCTTTTAATTAGGTGCTTAAATATTAAATATTTTAGATATTTTGGCAACTAAAGGTGAAGCAGGGTATTTATTATTTTGCTTCTTTTTTAATTGATCAAAGGCACCTGACTATAAAAACTTCAAGCCCTCATTTTCTAAGTGCTTTCTTGCTTCAGTGATATTTTCAAAATGACCAGCGATTGGGATGCCAAACATTTTTGAGTCCCCAGTGTGAGACACTTTAAAGACGACTGATTTTCAGGAAATACGAAGCACTCAACTGCTGAAAATCAGAATTAAATTTAGCAATTACAAATGGATGACCTATAGTAACTTTGGAAAATCTTGATGTTCAAACTTAGGCAAATTTATATTTGTGACCAAAGCTTGGCTTCTTGACTTATTTAAGAGAAAAGAAATCTCATTTCTGTAGCATTTGAAATTAGAAGTATAAAGGAAAGGAAAGGTCATCCATTTAGAAACCGGTAACAACCTTATGAAGCTGATTTACAGAGATCTCTCTTTTGTCACATCCAAGCTTGCCAAATATGAAGTAACCATTGTCTGTTTTTTATAGAAGCAGCATCGGTGACTTGGAAAGCACAGAATGAGGAAATGTTTTCTCCATGACGTACTGTAGACTGGCTACACTCAATGTTCTTCCTTAGCAGCTGGGGTAGATAAGCGTTGTCAGCATTCTGTGACTCTTTCTGGGATGACATTGTCAAAGATGAATTTGAAGCAATCCAATAGAGACAAACACCTATATGCCAGAATACTTTCAATCCTGCTGAAGAGAATCCTGCACAACTTGATTGTAAGTCTGAGTCCTTTAGAATAGATGTTCCAGTTCAATTTGAGAACATAACAGCCATACTGGGTCAGACCAAAGGTCCATCTTCCGACAGTGGCCAGTACCAGGTGCCCCAGAAGGGGTGGACGAAGACCATGATCAAGCAAGTTGTCTCCTGCCATCCTTCTCCTGCCTTCGACAAACAGAGGCCAGGGGCACCAGTCTTTATCCCCTGGCTAATATCCTTTTATGGACCTAACCTCCAGGAATTTATCTAGCTCTTTTTTAAACTCTGTTATAGTCCTAGCCTTCAGAGCCTCCTCTGGCTGAGAGGTCAGCTAGGAATAATCAAGTTTACATATAGCTCCTATAGGCTTTTCCAATAGCATTATTGATAATGCATTTAAAAATAAAAGAATATTCATATACCTGTTTAAAAACATTTCTATGCAACAAAGTATTGTTACCAAAAAAACCCCATGTTGTTTCCATAAAACTAGATTGCAACCCAGAAACAGTGTTCTCAGAGAGTAGTTATTAATGGTTCACAATCCTGCTGGAAAGGTATAACAAGTGGGGTTCCGCAGGGGTCTGTTCTGGGACTGGTTCAGTTCAATATCTTCATCAACAATTTAGATATTGGCATAGAGAGCACACTTACTAAGTTTGCAAATGATACCAAGCTGGGAGGGGTTACAACTTCTTTGGAGGACAGGGTCATAATCCAAAATGATCTGGACAAATTGGAGAAATGGTCTGAAGTAAAGGATGAAGTTTAATAAGGACAAATGCAAAGTGCTCCACTTAGGAAGGAACAATCAGTTTCACACATACAGAATGGGAAGTGACAGTCTAGGAAGGAGTACGGAAGAAAGGGATCTAGGGGTTATAGTGGACCACAAGCTAAATGAGTCAACAGTGGGATGCTGTTGCAAAAAAGAGCAAACATGATTCTAGGATGCAATAAGTTGCCTAGGGAGGTTGTGGAATCTCCATCTCTGGAGATATTTAAGAGCAGGTTAGATAAATGTCTATCAGGGACGGTCTGGACAGTACTGGGTCCTGCCATGAGGGCAGGGGACTGGACTCGATGACCTCTCGAGGTCCCTTCCAGTCCTAGTATTCTGTGATATACTCACTAAAAAAGTACTCTCTGTTCAGATGCAAATTTTTCAATTCTACTCTTTGTTGGAGTCAGGCACCGCAATAGGATTTAGTGACACTGGGTATTATCCCATGTTCTCAAATAGCTGTAGTCTAGATATTTTCTTTTTTATTTTAAAATCCTGCTCTACAATCCCATTTTGAGGTCAAGCCATTTGAAATAAACATTCCCATTAGCTCTCCTTTCAATATCCTTGCATTTCAAAGTTACAGGTATCACAGAAAAGCCCTTTCATGGTTTCCCCAAACATGTGCAAAGACCCAGCTGAGGGAACATCTTCCTTCCCTCCTTTTACACCAAGGCTTTGACACGTCCAGCTGGTGCATGTATATTAGCTCAAAATCAATAAATCTGGAAAGCTATAAAGTGGTTTACTAATTATTTTACTGGAGAGGACATTCTCTTTCTTACTAAACCATATTGCGCACCAAGCTGTGATTTGAAAAAAGTTTTCACAGTGAAACTATTCCAGGTTTCATAAGTAGACTTATCTGTAGCATCACCACAATGATTTTTCCACAACTGTGCTAACTTTACGGGCTGCTTCCATGTATGAATTATGGTACATAGAAAAGAAGTTTAAGGACCCTGGGTTTGACGACGGTCGGGCAAGATACGGCCCATGGGCTGGATCTGGCTCGCTAACAATTTGATCCGTCCTGCAGACTTCATCTGACTGCTTACTAGTCATGTCCTGCTTCTGGTGCCACAGAATTTCCAGGTGGCAGCTCTGGCAGCAGGACCCTATTTAAAGGGCTCACCATTCCTGGCTGTAGTGCTACCCTGGCATGGGCTGGAGCATCAAGCCTTTTAAATAACCACAGCAATCCGGGTAGCAGCCAGGCAACGCAGTAATGGCAGAGCCAGGAGTCGTGAGCCCTTTAAATTGCTGCTATTTAGATGGCGACAATAGATGGTGACAATTTCATTAAGAAGTGTGCAGCCCCTGATAGCTTACCAAAATTCATGGAGTGGCCTCCCAGTGAAAATTACGCCTGGGCTAGACCTTCAGCTGTTGTGAACAGCAGCATCTCCATCGAAATCAATGGAAAAAACACTTATTTACAGCAGCTGAGAATCTAGGCCAATGTCTCTTCCCCAGTTTTTTGTTTTTAAGATAGCATAACAGAAAAACATGTGAGGGGCGGGGAAAGGTCCTAATAGCATCACTCTCTTCCCTCCTCTCAGATCCTGGCAAAACTACAGAATTGGAACTCTGGAAGTTTTCAATGTGAATGTGGTGGAAATCGGCAATAGCTACTATATTCAGCAATGTGTCCTTCCATGCTAGCAGGTTTCTGTGGGAATCCCCCATGGCAGTAAACATTGCCATGAGCTGTTTTAAGCTGCTGCATTTACTAGGTGCCTGCCTTCCATTACCTTTGAGAAGGAAAAGGTGTAAGAATGGTGGGAGAGAAGTGCAGGTCTGCAGAGGATGTTACTAGGACTAAGGGGACTCAGGTTAGGTCTACACTGTAGCTTTTTTCCGGAAAATGCTACGCAAATTGCACTCCACAATTTGGATAGCTTTTTTTGATCACTTTTCCAGAAGAGGCTTTTCTGCCATTTGGCCCCGTCTAGATGGGGCCAAAGGACGGAATAGCCTAACCCTTCGGAGGAGCCCTTATTCCTCGTGAAACGAAGTATACAGGGCTCCCCAAAAGAGCGTGTCAGCTCTTCCGCAAAAAAAAAAAAAAAAAGCAGAAGAGCAAACGTTCCCTGGACGCGGCGGAGTTTTTCCAGGATACCTCCAGAAAACCTCCACCATGTAGATGTACCCTCAGAGAGCCTTTTGTGGCAGTGCTTAGTGAAGAACACTTCTGTGAGTAGCCTCGTGCCTCCAGTGAGGGAGACTCTGTGCTTCTTTTGGAATAACCCCTCATTCTACCACCTCCCAGCCTATTCCAGTGTTTGTCTATGAAAGTCATTTCTAATATCTAACCTAAACCTTCCTTGCTGCAGATTAAGCCCCTTAAACTTGGTCCACCCTTCAGTGGATACATGGACAGTAACTGATCAGATACATTATGGCTCTTGCAAAGAGGGTAGTGAAGATCTATCAGGACTCCACTCAATCTTCTTATCTAAAAGATTAAGCACGTTCACATTTTTTAAACTTTGTTCATAGGTTGGGTTTTGTAAACCTTTTTAATCATTTCTGTTGCTTTAGTCTGGGCTGTCTCCAATTTGTCCTTGTTCTCAAAACATGGCTCCTACAACTGGACACATGTTTCAGCTGAGGTCTCAGCAGTGCTGAGTGGAGCAGGACAATTACCTCCCTCCTGACATACAACATTCCTATTCATGCATCCCAGAATATTAGCCTTTTTTTCCCCCCCCACAAATGCATCATACTGTTGGCTCCTATTCAATTTTCAGCGGCTCTGTTGCCGAGCCAATTATTCCCCATTTTGTAGCTAAGCATTTGATTTTCCTTCCTCAGCATAACTTCAACCTTACTGAACTTCACCTTGTTGATTTTAGATCAGTTTTTTCATTTGTCAAGAAAGAATTGCTCTTCCCTTTGAAGCTTGAGTGTTGCCCCAAGTGCTGGACAGGAATGAGGATGTTTTGAGAACATCATGGAACACCTGACAACTTTCAGCTGGCTCAGGCAGTGAGACTCAATCCCTACAGAGAGAGAGACATCCCAGAAAAGGCATCTTCATTTCTAAAAAAGCTTCGTTTTTACATCAGGGTAAGTGAAGACAAGGCCCTTTTGTTTTAACGTGAGGTGAACTCACCAAGGATAGTCCTACTTCTCCACCTGGAGTTGATCTTGGCAAGTTTACCTCATAAAATGAAAATACTTTGTCTTCTCTGTGTTTTTTCCTCAGGATAGCTTACACATGTTAGCTAGGATTAGGTTCAGAAACATTATCCCATACATAATTGGAGATAGAGCCCTTTACAGAATTAAGTGAACTCAGGAATGCCATTAAATTTGCACAGAAAGATCATCAGAGTGTAATCCTCAAATTAATTTCATGATTTTTCAAGACAAAGCTTCACCTGTGCTGGAAACAGAACTATCCACCTCCATTACATTATTGGTGAGAGGAATGCTGCTGCCACATTCATTTCTATGGCACTAATGTAGTCTAGGAGAGAACGAAAGAAATAATGTCCATGATGATCCTTCCCTGCTCCACCACAAAGTTCTCTCTCCTAGAGCTAAAAGAAACACTAAAACACTTTCCTTCCGCCTGAGCAACACATTGTTGTAAACATTGTGTCAAGCAAATAAAAATCCTGAAACCAACACATTTGCTCATTACACACAAAACAACATTCTCTAAGATTAAAAAAAAAAAAAAAAAAAAAAAGCTGAAGGAAAATTAGATCTGCTTTTGCATACTAAGGAAACAGGCTAGACTTTGTTAGCTTTAAGCAGCCAAAAAATTCCCATGTTCTCTGCCAGAAAGCCCTAGGAGTGGCTATTCACTGCTACTAATATCACTACTTACATTATAATTGGGTATCTTTACAAAAAAAATTAGTAAGCTGCTTTTAATGCTAGTTTTCTCAGAGTTCCTCGACACATTTGGCATATTTAGTATTTCTACAGCATAACAGCTCCGAGCATAGCTAGAAAAAACTAAGACACATATTATCTGAGTGAGGACAATCCTTAAAAGTAATACGATATTCTTAAAGCCAAACTGGTAACCTCTGTAAACTAGAATGCTAGTGGAGGTATGTGTAGCTCAGGGAAAATGTCATGATCCTGGAGTAAGTGTTGATTTGTTGAAAATGTTGAAGTAATGGCCTTAATGTTTGTAACTAGATAAAGGAGGATGGGTTTCTGAGTTAGCGGTCAAGATTTATTATCCCAAATTCATATTACCAACTTCAATCATTTCCGAGCACACCTATTCCTGACCCCTTCAGGGCTCATTCACAGCTTTTGAGTAACAGGCACTTATCTTTTTGCTGATAGTATCAAATCCCAATGTTAGATACAGCTAAACTTTCCTAAATGAGACAGCTCTTCTTTCCTGTACATCTAACATACCCACCACTCCAAGCTTTTCTGCCTCTTCAGCTCAAACCACTTCCTGCTCTTGGTCCACGCTGGTGGTTTCAGCATGTCTTGTAGCTTGAAGCCTTGGGACATGACCAAAGAAAGCAGAACCTAGTTGCCGATGAGATCTGAATAATGTTTATGATTTAGTTGGGATGACCAAACAGACTAAGCAAGTAAACCTATGAATGTACTAGTGCAGTAGTTCTCAACCTGTGGTCCATGAACACCCAGGGGCCTACAAAGTATGTCTTTGGGGTCCATGAAAACTCAGACTGAAAACTGATGACAGAATGTAATGTATATGTAGACAATCAATTTCCAGCGGAAGGATACATCTCCAGTTGAAATGTTCTAGGGGTCTGCAAAGAAAAAAGGCCAAGAACCACTGTACTAGTGGATCTTACTCAGTCTTAGGATGGCAGAAGCTAAAGACTGAATGTTAAAAATGGAATAATTAGTGTACTCCTGATAATTGCAAGAGGAGGGGATTCTGTAAAGGCAGGGTAAGATGACTAAAGAACAGAAAAAACAAGGTGCCAGGTGACTGATCAGGCCACACTGAACAGAACCCAGTAACATTCTGGTGGAACTTAGAAATCATCAGATCAGATCACACTCTCTAAACCGGCATCTATCTGGATTCCAGATATTAAAGAATGGATATTAAAGAATTACTGGGGCAAGGAGACCCACAAAATCATGACAGTTGCAGACACTCTATTGTTACAATAATAATGGTCCAGTACTCAGGGTGCTGACCTGGGATGTGAATTCAATTCCCTGCTCCATCACAGACTTCTTATGCATCTGGACAAGTCACTTTAAAGCTTAGGTCCTCAAAAAGTACTTAAGCTCCTAACTTCCACTGAAACAGCTTTGAAAACTTGGCCCTTAGCCTCTTTGTGCCCCACTTTACCATTTGTACGTTGGGGATAACAACACTACCCTATGACACAGCGGGGCTGAGAGAATAAATACACTGAAGATTGCAAGGTGCTCAGATACCACAGTGATGTTGGCCACAGACAGATAATACATGCGAAGCTTAGACATGTGTGCAGGGGGAGAAGCAGTTGAAGAGTGCTGATAAAAATCAATATTTTTAAAAGGGAGAATAGGTTAGAGATTTGAGGGAGGGTGAGAAAAGTAGACCTCATTAACGAAGCATAGATTTGAATGTTAAAATACCTGCCCCAGGTCCACAGTGTAATATTTTTACCTGAATTCACACTGTATTTGATTACTCAGATGGCTGATACTGTCCCAGGCCTCATAATATTGTTGACGGCTGTGGAGAGAACACGTAGAAACTTAATTACTTTTCAGCCATTTATGATGGTTTTCCCATGTATTTAAAGTAATAGGCAATTCATTGCTATGGATATGCACAGGCCAATCAAACACGAAAAGCAACCTCAGCAAGGAAAAGAACTAGCTGTTCCAGCTTAATGTTAATGAAGTGGGTTTATATACTTGGCAAAGAGTGTCCCTTGGGAGAAATGCTATACAGGATTGTTGAGTACTTAGTATATAATTGTATACTATGGACTGTTTCCTGTACTCGTAGCAGAGGATTTACTTAAGGGACAATCCAATGTCAAGCTTGGGAATTTTTTATCGATTCTAATTTTTGTTATAGTAAATGCACCTATTATCAAGGAAAGGCTAATGGTAAGGGAGAAACATCTTGCTTAGACACTACAGACAAGCTCTTTTGTTTTAAATAGGTATTAAGTCTAAACACAGAGGTCAGCGTTTATTCATACACAATGGTAAGACACTTGCAGCACTCACTGCAAACGTAAAAACAGGGGAAATGAATTCTGAAATGTGGCACTCTCTCCTCTGGGGAGGATACAATATTTTATAAAGCAAAACTGAAAAGGACAAATACTGCATAGTGAAACCTAGTACCACAAATGTGCATGGCCCTTGAGAAACAGAAGATGTAATTACTACCCTAAAGAGGTCACATTCTACATTAAGGCTTGTCGTGAAAAGTAAAGGGCTAGTATGGACAAAGAAACCATGAGGATTACATTGATAAAGTCTTATTGTTGCTTTTATTAGTAATATACACCTCTTGAGTGTCTTGAAGAGGTTTTTTTTCATGTTTTTGTTTCTTTGATGGGAGGACTAGGGATTGTAGGGTTGTTTTGTGGTGATCTGGCTGGGCTGGGCTAGGCTATACTAACTACGGGAAGGGGCAAACCAAGACAAAGGGTTCATTTTAAATTTTTAGAACTTTATTAGGGGAAGCCCCAAAATGATACCAGAAGCAGAAATAATATAAAACTTTACCAAAAGACTTACTATTTATAGTAATAAACCATAGGTTGTCAACTCATTAACCTTTACACACTGAGCAGTTAGTAACAAATGCATTGCTTTTACACACTTTTACACACTGAGCAGTTAGTAACAAATGCATTGCTATTAATAAGAGATTACAATACACCATGTCATTTCATAGTTTCCTCTCCTTGACTGCAAGTCCAACTCCACTCAAGCTGTCTTAGCCTTTGCTTCTCTTCAGCTTAAAGAGCTCCTTAGATGTTCCAGTGGCTGTACCTTTTAAAAATGGTGTTTCCTCACTTGTCCATTAGTCACCGGTATTGTGTTCAGTAATTCTCTCTGTTCATGTACTTTAGGTACTTTGTGGTGGAGGTTCTTGCTATTGCTTCCAGAATGTTTGCGTCTTAATTTTTTAATCAATTACCTTTTCCATCAATTCTGTTTCCTTACAGTTTTTTCCCCTTGTTACTGACTCTGTGGTAAGTCTTAATATTTTATTTCCCTCTTCTTCCTAACCACGTCTGATCACTCATCCAGGTCTATTTCCCCCCCCCCCCCCCACACACACACTTATTCTGACCTGAAATCTTTCCTCTTTTCTTTCTACTCACTTCCCAGTCTCTTACTTTTATCCTCCTGTTTTTCTATTTTATTTTATCCCCTCACCTCCTATACAGGCCCCTGCTCATCTGCTAGCGCAGCCTCTCAATTCTTCACTTCTTACTACAGTTTTTTCCAACTGCCCCTTTGGGCAGATTCCAACCATCTTGCCCCAGCTCAAGCTCCCTTCTCACTGGCAAGCTCTCTCCCCAGGATAGCATTCTGTGCTGCTGCATCCCTGCTGCAGCAAATGCAAATTCCAAGAGATGGTTTACTACACCTCTCTTCCTGTAAGCCACTAATCCCATAAGAGTTTCTTCAGACTTGTGTAGCATCTGTTATAAAATACTTGGTTTCTGTTATTCCTCCCCATCTTATCATCTGAAGTGAGTTTTGCCCATGAAAGCTCATGATACTATATATATATATATATATATATATATATATATATATATATATATATATATTTAGTTTCTAAGGTGCCACAGGACAATTCGTTGTTTTTAGAAAGAAATATGACTGTTATGCTAAGAAAATAAAGGACATCCATGCAGAAAGATATATAATTGAGTCATGGAATTCATGCCCTCACCTCCTTCCTACAGGTGCTATAGTAGTCAGTGTCTCCCAAACAGGTAATTCCAAATAGTAAAATCTCAGTGAAGGCAAACAGGAAAAATTTAGCGTATTATGAGGGTAGGGGAAAAAAAATATATGATCTTACATATAAAGAGATCAAAGGACTTTTGGGATTGAGTTTGAGTAGAAAAGTAATTGGAAAGGGGCATAACACAGTATATAATAATTAAATGAAATCCAGGTCAGTTCTTTTATTCTGTCTGTACCAATATATGAATAAGAGGAGACAGTTGACATTGAAGGCAACAAGTTTTACAAAAGGTTTAAGAGTTTCGTAATGAAAAATGCATGCTAGAACCAACCTGTTCAATTCAAGTAATATTCACAGTTAAGCAAAATACAGCCCTGATCCTGCAAAGATTTACACACATTGAGCTTTACTTACCATGAGTAGTAAGGCACATGTTGACCTTTGAAAGACTGGGTGCTAAAAATATTAAACTTTTAAATGAATAGAAAACAAACTTTACAACTCCACTAGCTGAATTAACAATTTAGGCCAAAATTTTAGAAAGTGACTATTGATTTTAGTGTCTGATTTTGGGTGGCCAGTATTACCGAGGTGTGGGGAGCCACTAGGCCCGGCATCCCCTCTGCAGTCAGATGTGACTCTCAGCCAGCAGGTAGAATAGAAGGTTTATTAGTTCGCAAGGATACAGCATAAAACAGACTTATTAGCACAGGAACCCGAGGCAGTCAGTACAATCCATCTTGGAGAGAGGAGGTTCAGAGCCAAGGGCCTGCCATCCCCTTCCCTACACCCCAAGCCAGCAAAACTCATTCACACCCCAGCAGCCCATCTCTCCCTCCAGCCACTCCTGCCTCCTGCCTTTGTCCAGCTTCCTGGACAAAAGGTGTCACCTGGTCACACATCCCTCCCAGGCTCAGGTTACAGAAATCATGAGCCATTGTGTATGTGCTGAGCTGGGGCAGCCTCCCTCAGTGGGAGTCACACCCTGAATTCCCATCCCCATCTAGTTATTGGTGCAGTGCCCAGAGAAACTGAACAAAGCGAAGGGAGTGAATACAATCCCCACTTCGACACAGCCAGTTTGACACATCTTTAAGGGCCTCCTTTTCAAAGGAAAGGTGCTTGGCACTTTCTGAAAGTCAGGCCCCTTTACAGAGTCTCAAGTGAGGCACCCCAAAATCATTATTAGCCATTTTCCAAAATCTTGGCTTTACAGGATATTAACTGTAGGCATAAGTCAACAAGGGTAAGGAAAATTCCACCAGTCCTACAAAATGGGACAGATCCATTGAGCAAAAAAGTGCACCTTTTTTGAAGAAACAGGGCACTGCTGGGAAACATGCTACCAAGCTCGATGGAGCAATAGTCAGCCCTCAGGGTCCATATGATAGCTGAAGATCAACATCTATATCCGCCAAAAGAGAGCTGGAGCTGGCTCTGCCGGCTTAGTTCCCGCTGAGAGCTCCACAGTGGTGAGGGAAATCTCAGCCAGCTAGTTATATCCGGACTTTGACTTCTTCTTGCTGCCTGAGAGGTGCAGACATTGGATCATAGTGGAGAATCCGACCCAATGGCCATTTTGTCAGTATGAAATGGGAAATACTATGGAAAGACTAGAAGACAGAGTTAAACTGTATACATACCAGGTAGTTGCCAAATCAAGCTTTATAGTAACAGGAAATGGCACTTTACCATATGACAAAATCTGTATCCTAACCACAGATTTCTCAGTATCTCTTCTAGAAGGCTGATATACTTACAGGATTAGAATTTACAACAGCTAAATGGAGATAACTCTGCTCATCTGCCAAGTGGTAATTCTTTCAAGCTTTCCGCCATCATTTCTGATGCTGACCAGCGTACTCAGTATTATGTATGACACTGATGTGGGATCTATGGTTCAGTATTACGTACTTGGTTAAAGTCTTTAAAACAACAGTTAAGGTGGACAGAAACATACTTTTCCTGCATACTTACACTTAATCTTTCAATAATATGAAGCAGAAATAATCTAATAAAATTCCATGTTTTTCTACACACATTTTGCTTAGATAACAATGCTGAGGTCTCAGATCTTCAGTTAAAGGGTACAGAAGGGCCTACATTGCATGCTTTTAAATTTCTTTGGAAAAAGCTTTGTATATTCCACATAAACCTACTTATTTTTAGTTAAAAAGAGCCACTAACCAAAATTGATATTTGCAAGACAAATGTGTAATTTCTTTAAATAAAATGGTTACTAACCTTTCCATAACTGTTCTTTAAAATGTGTTACTCGTGTCCATTCCACATTAGGCATGTGCATGCCACATGCACTGTTTCCAGAGATTTTTCCATAAGTATTATTCACCAGACTGGCTCTAGTATCCTCTAGTGCTGTACACTTATGCACTGGTATAAGAGGAGCCGCCAGCCCCACACCCTCTCAGGTCCTCTTGACAGCTAACTCCCATCAAAGGCTAAGAACATAGATCATAGAACGGACATGAGGAACACATCTCGAAAACAACAATTATGGAAAAGGTAGTAACCAATTTTTCTTCAAGTGCTTGCTCATGTCCATGCCACATTAAGTGACTCACAAGAGATACCCAGAGATGGGCTCGGATGAACATGTGGATTGCAACTCAGCTCTCCTAAACCTGGAGGTGTTGTAAGCCTGTTGGATTATGACATAGTGGGACAAGAAGGTATGCACGGATGACCAGGTTGCAGCCCTGCAGATGTCTCAGATCGGAACCTGTGTGAGGAGCACTGCAGAAGAAGCCTCAGTTCTTGTGGAGTGCGTGGTCATGATAGTTAGAGATCATTTGCTTGCTCATATCATGCCTGAAAACAGGACATTATCCAGGATGAGATTCTCTGGGCTGACATTCCTTCTGCTACTGTCACAAAATTCCGTAGCTCTGTGAAAGGGTTTAGCTCTCTTGATGTGGAAGGCAAGGACACACCTAGCATCCAATGAGTGAAGCCACCGCTATTCTGAATTCACTGGTGTGCCATTCACCAATGGGTGAAAAGCTAAAACTGCTGCTAAATACACCTTGATAGATGTGAGGACCAGACTTTGTTGCTTAAGGGACGGAGCAAGTAGTCCATGATAGACTGAAGGGAAGACAGAGATGGAGAGAGGTCTCAATAGGATGCCCATATAAAAAAAATATGCTTCCATTAGACAAGGTAGGAGCCATCCACTAGAGCTACCTATTAGCTAGCAAGACATGTCAAACCTGACTTGAATAGGCCTGTTCCTCTGGATTCAGTCACGCAACATTCATTTAGTTAGGTGAAGGGAGCTGAGGTTTGGGTGGAGTAACCAATCATGGTCTTGAGAGATCAGATCCAGATGGAGTGGGAGCAGAAGTGAAATTGCTACTCAGACAACTGTGCTGAACCAGTGTTGGCAAGGTCATGCGGGGCTATCGGAATAACTCAGAATAGGAGTTCTGTCCAAAGAAGCAGGAAGGTATTGGAGAGGAAGCCTGGATTGTTCCTTCTCAGTGAGCAAAACTGATGGGATTTTCTGTTCTATGAACAGGTCCACCTGAGGAGGCTCCCACCTTTGGAAGATTAGCCTGGTGACTTCTGGGTTAAAGTGTAGGCCTAAGACCTGATCTCACTCCCATATTAAACAATGCGGAGAGGGGGGTAAAGAAAGAGACCGCTCATGGTGAAGTGAAGGATCTGTTGAGTTTATCTGCTAGAGCATTCCAGCTCCTAGAAACCTCAAGATGGATGGAGTGCTTCCAGCAGCAGTCCCATACAGATGACCTCCTGACACAGAGCAAAGGAATGACCACCTCCGTGCTTGCTGATATAGAAGATGTCATGTCATGATAAGGTGTGCCATGACCTTGGATATCACATCTGACAATGTGGAGCCAGAGCCCCAGAAGGAAAGTTGGCTTTGGCTTGGACTGATCCACTCTACTCTCTGGATTGGAGTAAGATCTTCTCTCCTTTAATCAAATCAGGCCCACTGGCTAGAAGGTTGCTTGGATCAGTGTAAGGCTGCCCTTTTCTTGAGCCTCTGAACAGCTCTTGATCAGCCAGTCATCAAGGTACAGGTAGACGAAATGCCTCACCATGCACTTCATGAAAACCCTGGGGAAGATCAGTGAATTGGTAATGAGTCTGGTTTACAATAAACCTGAGAAATCTTCTATGGCCTTGGAAAATAGAAAATGTGAAAGTAAGCCTCCTTCAAGACAAGGGTGGCGTACCAGTCCCCTGAATCCAGGGAGGAAATGATGGAAAACAGGCCGAACCTCAGTTTCTTGAGATATCTGTTGAGGTGACACAGGTCCAGGAGAAAATGAAGGCCTTTGGAATCAGGAATAAGAGTTTTGGGGTACCTCCTCCACAGCCCCCATACGTAGGAGGATCTGTACCTCCTGAGTAAGGAGTTGCTCATGAAAAGGGTCCCTGAATAGGAATGGGGAAGGAAGAGAGAAGTGGATGAAAACTGCAGGGTATAACTGATCACCACATTATTTAGCAATGTTGTGGGGGACCATGACAGACTGAATTGGAATGATCAGTCCAAAAATGAAGAGGAGGGAAGAACTGATATAGCACTCTCAGCCGAACACTTCAAAAAAGCTGCTTGGGCCCACCTATGTGACCTTGGCTGGGGGTTAAGGTGGACAGAAGCAGTTGATGACGCTTGTAATGTCTCCATTTTCTCTTATAAGGGTTCTGTTCTGGAGGCAGAAGCGTGGCAGCTGTGGGGCCTGATGTGCTTCCTCAAAGTAGACAGAGCATAGAGTCTCAAGGACCTGAGGATAACACACTAGGCCAGGTTGTCTCATACCTGTCGGTCTGAAAACAAAGAACCTTCAACAGGGAAGTTCTGGATAGATTGCTGGATCTCCTGAGGGAGTCCCAAAGACTACAGCCAACAGCATTGTTTCATGGCAACAGTGGAGGCCACCATGTCTGTTGTGTTCAGTGCTGCCTGGAGAGAGGTTCTGGGAACATTCTTTCCCTCTTCTAAGAGGACTGAGAATTCCTGCCTTAAGTCTTGAAGCTCCCCAGTAAGGCATACTAGTTTGAGATAAGGAGTTGTAGACCACTACTGAATAAACTTGCCTCCTAAACAGAGCATGTTTCTTTGTGTTCCCATTTGGGGGTAGTGCTCCACTGATACTAGCTGCCTCTTTTATTAGCTGCCAAGACAAGGGACCACAGAAAGTGGCAAAAGTACAGATTCTCAGACCCACTGGCTGGCACATAATATTTCTCTGTCACTTTAGATGGAGCTGCTGCAGCCAGAATGTCAATGAAGTTCTAAGAGGATTCTTTTAGCTCCTCAGTCTCAAGTCACAGGTCAGCTCTATCTGTTTTAGAAGCTCTTGATAAGCCCTAAAGTCATCTTGGGGACAAGCAGCATTTTTCTCCAAGACAGCCTCGTCTGGGAGGACCAGAAGGTCTGCACTGGAGGAGGGGCTTCTTCAACATCAATAACTTGAAGTACAAAGTAGAATTTTTTCCTCATAGCTCAAAAATACCCACCCACCCGCCCACACACAGTCCACACTCAATGGTTGCTGTTAACACTGGGGAAAGAAGAAATAGGCATCTGGGGTTTTCCTCCTCCTCAGTCTCACTAGATGAGTTTTATAATTACTATCCTTGTCCCTTGAATTGCATTTTAAGACAACTGTGCTGCTGACTGAAGAGAAAGGGGAGATGTGACACCAAACTCAGAGAATTTACCATAAAAAAAGATTAATTCAAAGATATACTGGACCCTTATGGCAATACAATTAATACATGTTGTATAAACCCAAAAATATTTCATTGATACATGTGTATTCACGATAGAGTATTCTACTTTTTTCCCCTACTTAATGTAATTAAAAAGACTTGTACACACAACAGGACAACATTTAGAGGTGCAATTATTGTACTGATTGCTTAACCGTGCAGTATTTATGCTTCCTTAAATACTGTACGACCCTAGAAGCTTTTTTAAAAAGCTGCAAATACTTAAAAATAATTTTAACATTACAGATATACCTACTACCTTTAATTCTTTCTGATGTTTTGCTACTTTTACAGGGAAGACATATGGAATTATGATGTGCATGCTGTAAGACCTCTTTCCTCGGGGAAAGAGGGAATATTAAAGGTCTGGAAATTATCTAATGTTAAGCTTACTTTGGGATCACACTTATCTGTTATTTTTAAGTTAGTAATTGTTTCTTGAAACTGATCCAATGAAGAGATTTATTTTCATTACTATTAAAATCATTTGGCTGCTTCTGGCAATTCTGGGCTTTGTGATCTTCACAGAAACTTTTGCATGGAGTGACAACAGGACAGCTGCATTAAGTAGTTCTAGTTCTCAGTTCCCTCACAGCTATGCTCTGGCAGTCAAACAAAAAAGGAAAGGTTTTCTATAATCAGTATTAGAAAGTATGTTCCAGAATATATAAAAATCTCTGTGCTATTTTTCAAAGAATCAACAAGTGAATTGTAATGGAGTTCTCTGCTGTGGTGAAGTAATTCATATAGATGTAGGAAAAGTAAATAAAAGCAGTATAAAGAATTGTTATCATTAACAGAAGTCAACCAAGCAGGACTAGCTAAGTTAGAATCAACTGGTCAGTTAGGAAAGTCACCCTGTCTAGTGTAGTGAAAGCAGACCATCAAAGCAACTATATCAAAATCGGTTTAAATGGGCAAGTCATTTGATTATGCAGAAAAAAAATCTGATTTACCTTAGATACGCACTTCCCTGAAGCAGGCATTTGCAGAATTGCAAAACTCCATTGATCCCAAGGCCATGGGAAAAGGAGGGCACAAACCTTGTCAATTACTTTACCCCTCTGCTACTATCTGCCTTATGCTGGCTGTAAAACTCTTTGAAGATATGAAATCACTTGTCAATCTCACTGCAGTTGCATCTTAACTCCCTTTCTCCAGAAGCCATAGAGGGGAGTTAGGATTAAGTTACTGTGTAGAGTTCCACCCAAGTCTTCCAAATTAGGCGGCCTACCATGGCAATTTGCCATTCCCTCATTCCTCTACCTCTAGTCTTTTCCCTTTAGTGTCTATAAATGCTTTCACAGTCTCAGAAGGAACAGGCCACTTATTTCTCCCTTCTTCCCACTAATCCTTAGTCTGAGTTTGCCTGCTAAAATTCTTGTTTTAAGAGACCTGGAAGAGACAGCTCACTTTTGGCCATTAATTATTTGGCGTTAGCACCATTCTATTAACATGAATATATATATAAACACACACATTAAAATATTACATCAAAACAACTTTGCCTGGTATTGTGCAACAAGGAATTCAATAAGTGTCGCCAGAATTGCACTTCAATTTGTTATTTGCTGTTTATTTTTCAATGTTGAAATGTACCTGAGACAATGACAAGGTTTTACCAACAACCAAAACTGGAAATACCCTTTAAAGGAGATTATGATATGTCAGTTTGTGTTCATCCTGTGGGCCAGGACCATTTTGGTCTTCCCATATTAATAAAAAAATAAGTTTTCAAAATAATAACTCCCAAAATAACTATTTTGAAATAAGAATCAGAGGGGTAGCCGTATTAGTCTGAATCTGCATAAACAACAAGAAGTCCTGTGGCACCTTATAGACTAACAGATTTATTGGAGCATAACCTTTTGTGGGCAAAGGCCCACTTCATCAGATGCATCTGATGAAGTCAGGTGCCACAGGACTTCATTATTTTGAAATAGCGAGCGTGTCCACACTACAAGTCCCCATTGGAATAGTGCAGAATTATATTGAAATAGCGCGCCCACACTGATTGGAGGCCAAATTGCATTTAAAGCCCCCCAGAAGCACTCCGGGCAGGGCATCAGTAGCTGCTTCCTGAGGCTGAGACTCGTGCTTAAAGGGACTCCTCTCTATAGCCACATTTCACACTCCACTTCTACATTGCCTACCTCCTGGAGGGACAGAAAGCTTACACCCCCGAGCTTGGGCTCGGGGACTGCCTGAGGGCTCTTGCAACCCTGTGATTCTATGTTTCTATAGGTGGGCAAGGCCATCAACACTATCCTGCTGTAAAGGGTCATCACCCTAGGTAATATCAACCCCATCGCCGCTGGCTTTGCTGCCATGGGCTTCCCCAACTGTGGGGGGGAAGAGGAAAGGGGCCATTGACAGCACCCACATCCCCATCCTGGCCCCCGACCACCATGCCTTGGACTATATAAATAGGAAGGGGTACTTTTCCATCATTCTGCAGGCCCTGGTGGACCAAAAAAGCTGGTTCACGGACGTGTACATTAGGTGGTTGGGGGAAGGCACACAATACCTACATCTTCAGGAACTCAAGCCTCTTCCACAGGATGCATGCTGGCACTTTCTCCTCGCAACCACACCCTCAGGGTCAGGGAGATGGACACGCCCATGGGCATCGTGGGAGATGCAACCTACCCCTTTCTCCCCTGGTTGATGAAGCCCTACACGGAACACCTGGACCCCACAAAGACCACCTTTAACAACAGGTTCAGCAGGTGTTGCATAGTTGTGGAGGGTGCCTTCGGCCACCTCATGACCCAGGTGGTGGTAGCCTGCTGTGTGCTCCACAATATTTGCCAGCATAAGGGAGAGACTTGCCTGACAAGGTGGGGGGCAGAGGCTGAGTGGCTTGCCACAGCTTACAAGCAGCTGGGCACTGCTACCATTCAGTGAGCCCATCTGGGGGCTGTGCTCAACAGGAAGGCCCCAAGGGAGAATTTCAGCCAAAGCCACCTTTGAGACTCTCCTCTGGGCCTTCCCGCACAGGGCCTCTGCATTATCCCTGTGTGACTTTCCTCCCCCATCCCTACCTTCCTCTGCAGACCAAATAAAACAGACTTTTTGTTTCGAAAACCAACTGTTATTTTTATTTGTGGAATATATAACAAGGGAGGACTGGGGAAAGAACCTGGGAGAGGGGATGAGGGGGGAAAGAGGGGCTCAGGAATGGGGCTGGGACTGGCACCTGCCTCGAGCACCTCGGGACACTTCAGCTGCCTGGGAGATCCCACTGCCACATGTTCACGGGCCCCGGTGGCCCAAGGGGAGCAGGAAGAGAAGACAGGGTTGGGTTCTGGTGCTGAGTGTTGAAAGGGGGGGGACGGGATGCGGCAGGGGGTGGCTGGAGGACTAATTGATAGTCATGACTAGGCTCTCCATGGTAGTGATGGAGGAACATGGTGTTGTGCTTGCGGGACAACTACTGCCAGATCATCCTCCTCAGCTCCTGGTCAGCCTGGCACTCTTCCTTGAAGTTCCTGTTCAAAGAATGGAGGCACTCGAGGTGTTCCTACAACAAGTCATCACGGGGTCGCCTCCGCCTGTAGGTGTCATGGGGTTGAAAAGATGGCGTGGGAGGTTGTCGGCATGCCACGTTCACAGCTGGCCGAGCTGTGAAGAAAAGTGACAAAGGCAGCCGTCCCAGGAGACACTGTGCATGAAACCTAGCCCTAATCTGAGCCAACACCAAAGGTCTCAGTTCAGACAATGGATGTGCTTTGAGCAAGGCCATCTGTTGCCCAGAGAGCAGGCACTTTCCTGCAGGTGCACCGACATCCATGGGAAGTCTCTCTACCACCACAGCCTGGAGACAAGCTGGCATGGGAATGTGCTTGGCCAGGCCAGAAGCCTGCGGGCAGGATGGGGGGACAGGGTGGCCTGACTTCCTATTGTGTCCCGCACATGCCAGGTCCAGCAGTGGCAGCATCCCGCAGAGAGAGAACTTCTATCCCTGGCCGCTGGAGGAGAGGGGCAGTGTGCTGAGGGCAGTGTGTATGAGTGGTAGACACTGCTTTCCAGGGAGAGTGGTACTAGGGTCCCCTCCTCTTCCTTCCCGGCAGGTTCCCATGCAGGGGATCTGTGTCCTCTGCATCGCCACACTTGCCCGGGAGTGGATGCTGCCTGAGAGTGCAGGCATGAACTTGGGGTATGGGAAGCACTGCTATGTGTTTTCCAAGACCCAGCGTCCTTAGTGGTGTCTTCTTGTGGGAAGGTATCCCATCACGGAGTCTAGAGTAAGGCAGGCCTGTGCAGGAGCCTTGTAAGAAGGATCAGGGGGTTCCTGTGTAATGCATCATGGGGCTCAGTGCTCTTGATTCTCACATAGTTATTTCAAAATAACTCCCCCCTGTAGAAATGCCCTTAGTGATTCTCTGATTCTCCATTTGTGGAGGCTACACTTTCCAGTTGTCTGATGCCAGTTACACTGACACACTCAGAAAAGCTTCCTGGATTTAAGATGTGAGAATAGCGGTGAATTGAGGTCTTGGTGTATCAGCGGGTCCAGAGATGCCAGGATTTTCTTGTACTTCCAGATCACAGCAGCATCTTCACATGACATTGGCAAGTGCAATGCCAGTCAAAACTGGGAACAATGGCACTGGCATTGATTTGACAGATTTAAGATTCCTGTGACAATGATTAAGATGGGAAAATGCTACTGTCTTCGTTTTGTATGTTTTACAACACAATGTATATTGTGTAACACTTTCTCTCATACAGTTAGTTTTCCCTGTTTATGGTGGAAAAGATGCACACAACTGGGTAAGAGAAACTTTTTTTTTTTTTTTTTTTTTTAAGAAATACAAGTGTGATAGTAAGAAAACTGGCAAGGGGGACTGATATTTAGTAAAGTTATATTTTAATAATTTTTAAAGAAAACTACATGTCCCGTTCAAATACATTTTTATACTGAAGAATGTTATATTTAAAACTATATTACATTAAATTTTTAAAAACCTCTTACTCAATGTAGTGTATCATATAAATGAAAGATGATATTGCATGTCTCATTCCCAAACCAGATACTGAAATTTACTCCCATCTAATGTAAAGCCACTAGCTGGAATTGTATGAACAATGTAATACAAAAACCACTTTATTAAAACAAACAAACAAACAAACAAACAAAAAAAACCCAACAACCCACACACTCTCCATAGAAGCATTGCTTCATTAATAAATAAATATCAGTACTACTTAAAAAAAAGCAAATTCACATTTTATTTTAGATTGAAATAAAACTATACAAAATTGTTTTCTTTGTGCCAAAAATAACAGCAATATCTTCCAAGTCACTTCCCCACAAACAAGAAACTGATTTTTAAATTTTCCCAGGTTATGTTTACAAATGAATATGAGGGCATTACACTATTTTGTGTAATAGTAAAGACAAAAGCAAATAGGCTTAGTGCTTATGGAATAATTTTTACAGTCAGTATCTTTCAGGATTTTAGATTTAATATTCAATTCAGACCTGTTAAAAGCTTAAAGAGAAAAAATAGCTGTGTGGTTCACACAAAGGAATGTAAACAAAACAACCAGGTGATTGAGAACAACCAGCTCTTCCACTGAAGCCTTAATGTGCCTTTACACTCACAAATAATCACTTTACATGGAGAACATAGTCCACGGTGTGATGACTGAGATACAAGAATTCACTCCCCACTAAATTATTCAAATATACCTTCTCCATATCTTTTAAACAGATTCCAAGCAAACCAAAACCCCAGTAACTGTTAAGCAATGGATTTAATTCTGCCTCATTTTCTGCACTTTTTTATGCATGAGTATGAAACAACCCCATAAGATCCACAGTGATCACAAATTACATTTCCAAAATGACACAACAAAATAAATGAGCACCTAGTCATGTCAATCAGATGAAGAGTTTGAGTACTGTCCTTGTGAACCACACGGGTTCATTTTCCAAGGTGTTTCTGTTCACATAATAGTACTTTACTGTGGATCAGTAGACTGCTTGTTCAATCTGAGAACAAAAATGGAAATGCAATTGCAATGATTACGTTTGTTAAATATATTTTATAGTTTTCCTTTTGATGTTAAAGCCTGGATAGAAAAACTGTTGTTTCAACAAACTAATTCAAGATTATTTTCTAAGCATCTTCTGTTACTTCTGAATTGTTTGAGGGAAGAAAGTCTTCTTGAAATTCTACTTTGTCTGGATAGAGTTTGATGTAGGTGTCCACCATTAAATCCAAATCATGTTTTATATCAAAGTTTATGTTAAGCAAAGCTAAATTGCTTGACCTCTGTTCTGTCAAGGTGTTCTTCAAATATGCCTTCAAGCGCCTTCGTCCCACTTCATATTTCTCATTCTCCACTTTCATCACTGGAAGGATGCATAAAACTTTAAGCAATGCATACACATTAGGGAAAAACTTTATGTCAGGCAAATGAAGTGCTTCATAAATGGTAGCTGGAAGCTCGATATCTTTTCCTCTGTGCTTCCATTTGATTCTCCAACAATGAAGTTCTGCGCAGAGTGTATCTGGATTAGGTAGATCATTTTTGTACATATCAGCATGATGTTCCTCAGATGTATTAAATTTTAGTTGTCCCATGACTGAGGGAACTAAAGATAAACATTTAAGCGCTCTTAGATGTTGTTCTGAGAATATATCTTTCAATTCCTGAATAATGTGCTCTACAGTTGGAACACTAAGTGCTTCTTTGTAGTAATTTTCTGATGTTACATCAGAGTCCAAACTACCTTGCTGTGCCCTGCGAAATTTCCCGGGGAGTTTAATTTGTACATCCAGCTTTGTGGCCAAATTTGTTGCTTCTTCAAACCAAAATTCATGATAAACTTCAATATTCTCCATCACTTCATTCAGTGAATGCAACACTGCTGTTAAGCTGCTGGCTGCAAAAAACACATCTGATGTTTGGCCTTGGAGATTTTTTCCAAAGGCTCTTGTAAAAGACAGAATGTTTTTTAAAACTACAACAGTAACGATGAAGTCAAAATCTGTTAACGCACTTGCAAGTACAAATGCTCGACCAACAACAAAGCTGCTCCATCTGACAGACACATCACTGCTTATGCCATCCAAGCACAACACCAGTGCTTGCATAAGGTCAACTAAAATCTCAAAAGTATCATGCCTACCCGTCCATTGAGAATGGCAAATCTCCTTTAGTTCATTACTCTTTTCCTCATTGTTCTGGAAAAGAACAGAGATTATATTGTCCAGTTCTACTAGCAATTGTGGTGTCTGATTAAAAAAAGAACACACTTCTTCTATCGTCCCTAGAGCAATAGAAACACCAACAACAGGGACTGATTTTGCCAACCATACATTTAGAGCACAAGCAGAACAGAGTGTATAAACAGCTTGTGGATACTTTTCCAAGAGTCTTGTAGCTACAATTTTCATTTTTGAAGCAAATCCACTGGAGACAATATACGCTTGACCTCGACAGTACTCCATGTTTAGACCCCATTTTTCAGTAATAGTCGTATGGAATTTAACAGCTAAAATTTCAGCATCTGCCTCATAAGGCAAAAATCCTACAAATTCTTCTCTCAGATTGTGGGACTCATCAACAAATCTCACCAACACTGGCAAGTGTTCCTCACCAGCTATATCTACTACCTCATCAGTGACAATGGAAAAGAAGTGGGAGTCTCTTACTTCCCTGAGTGTCTCTTCTCTTACGCAGCTCTCACAGATCTCAAGCATCTGTTTCTGTTGAGTTTTGGAACAATACTCCAGATTTACTGCAGCCATCTCAAATCGTTTTCTTAGAATCTCATCTCCAGCATTTATTCTGCATTCTAACAGTGCTTGGAAATTATCTGGAGCGAAGATACCTTCTGGAAGGTCATCAGCATTATGGCCATCCAAAGGAATATTTTGTTTGCCCATAAGGATCAAAATTTCAAATAAAGATTTAAGGTAATCTTTGTTTTCTCTCTCTTCCAGTGTTAAAGGAACAGCTTCCTCCTCTTGCTCTTCTCCTCCTTCCTCTGAAATAGTATTCTGAGCATTGCTCTCATTCAGCTCTTGATTTGCCTGTTCTTGTTCAAAGGCTTCATCAACTACAAAATAAAAGACATTACACATCTAAGACTTCTTCATATAGGAAAGTCTGCTGCATTTACTTGCCCCAGTACAATATTTATATAACTGCTGAATGGAAACTCCATAGTATTTACAAATTTAATTAATAGTATTTGTTTGGCACACTATTTATAATACTTTAATTCTGGCCAATAATATTTTAACAATCCTTACTATACAAAATGAATAATGTATTTCATACTATCTTATTTGCCTAAAGTAGTGCTACAAGTCTATATCAGAGGTTCTCAAACTATGGCCAAGGCCTGTGGATAACTCCCTCTAAGGTACGCACCTGGGCCGCTGCACATATTTAAAAAAAAAAAAAAAAAAAAAAAAAAAAGACTGCTCACATAATTGGTGGAGCCACACGGACATGACTCCACTAATTAGGTGCCTGGACCCTGGATAAGACGCACATGTAACATCAGGTAGTGACCTGGGAGAGGAATAAGGGATGTGCAGTGCTGCAGCAGCCAGAGGAAGATGCATCTTTCCTCAATTCCAAGATTATAGTTTCCAGAGAGATGACCCTCCTTCCTAGCCTCACCTCTATTGCTACTGTGACAGGGGAGAAACCCCTACAAATATTAAACTATGAGTTTTGCGCTTTTATCTGTACAATAACATGTTAATAATCAAATTTGTTTTATACAGTGCTTTTACCCAAAGCGTTTTACAATAGTTAGTAATGGTACAAACAACATTCGGAAATATTAAGTGATCTGCTGAGACCCTCAGAAATGTGAGTGGGCTGCAAAAAAAAAAAAAGTTTGAGAACAACTGGTTTACATGTCACTAAGAAATCAAATTTAAATATATTGGCCACTTACTCTTTTGCTGCTTCAAAGTCCTTATTTCATCTTCGCTCTTGGGGGGAGGGGGAAAAAAAAAGTTATAATACTGTTTCAAATTGCTGAAGACCTTCAAGACCAACTATTAAAATTCTAAACGAATCCATTTTCAGGGCCCTAATACTTATTAGACAGGTGCTATACATTCAGAAGAAGCTGAAGGTTTTCAGATATAGCCCAGTGAGGTGACAGAAAGAATGTCAAGTCTATCTGAAGATTTGTTTATCTACCACATAGTGGAATAGTACTCCAAAGGAAGAGGCAGAGAGCCCTGTCATTAAGAACATTAAGCAGTTTTAATTCGAAAGCACTAGATAGATAGTTTTATGGAAAAATTTTATTCTGCCAGGGAAATATACTAAGTAAATTAACAGAACGTTTTCCATTTTAATTGCTAGGGTTTGATCATTCATTACATGGGCTTATCAAAACCATAAAGAAATGTTTTAGAAATCAACTGTAATGTTCTGCATATGTCACTATACTTAAGAAATGTTTCAGCCCTTAATTTCCATTACACGTAAATTTAGACCATACATAACCAGCAGACAGGGTCTCCAGGAAACATAATGGAGCTATTGGCAATCTTCTACTTCAGCAGAAGCTACTTACTTCTGGTTTGAAACACTTAAAAAGGTGGTCACTATCATTCAATAATAAACTAAACAAAACCCAACAACTCTGGAATTCTGCAAAGTTCAAAACATTAGAGCAGGAGTCGGCAACCTCCAGCACGCATGCTGTAAGTGGCACACAAAATGATTTTCACTGGCACACAAGCCTCTCCACCTGATCCAGTGAGTGGGGAACACCTGCCAAGTCCGAGTGCACCCCTCCTGCTCCATGTTTTACCATTTCCTTTCCCCCAGCTGGGACAGGCTCACGCTAGCACGGCACAGTGGCAATAGCCACTATACCTGCCAGCCCTGCAGAGAACATAGGCACTCTGGGCACTTTGCCGGTGGGTAGCTGTGGTGGCTTCCAGTGGCCCGTGGTTTCAGGAGTCCAGAGCATTTTTCAAGTCCACGTGAAGCCTCACCATCCACGGTGGCTGCCACACACCATGCGGCCCCCTCCCTCCTTCCGCACTACTGCCTCTGCCACGCGGGGGTCCCAGTCCAGCCGCACCACCTACTCCTCCAACTCCAGGCAGCCAGTTGTTGGACCCTCCGCCCCCAGAGGCCACAAGGCAAAACCCAGCAGAGACCTCGGCACCATGGAGCCTACCTGGAGCACTGCAAGGCGGGGTGCACTCGGGTTTAGCAGGTGTGCTCTGTAATCTGCTGTTCTCTTCCCCCTGCCACCCCTTCCCCCCCTCAGGGGGGAAGGGAGGGGATCAGCAACACATGGAGCCACTCATTCCACTGCTCTCCACTGCGAGCCGGGTCTGGCGGGGAGGGTCAGGGCTTTCGTCACACACCTCCTGCATGCCCTCAGAGTGGAAAGCCAAAGCTGGTGCTGCAGCTTCGCCGCTGTGCAGGCTCCCTGCTGTGTGCAGGGTGGAGGGGCTGAACTCCGACCCCAGTGGGGGAGCAGCAGTACAGGGACAAGTGAGGCTTTCCCCACTGTAAGGGGATGCAAAGCCAGGTAAGCATCCCTCCTCATGCCCAGAGCCCCACACCTCAATCCTCCTCACTCATTCCCCTCCCCCTGCCAAGACCCCACACCTCAACTTGCTCTGACTCCCTCTCTTGCTCCTGCACTCTCCCTCCTGGTCAGACACCCTACCCTCATCCTGCTCTTGCACCCTTCCCCCTGGCCAAACACTACACTCTCCTGCTCCTGCTTCTTCCACCTGGCCAGACACCCTATTCTCAGCCTGTTTCAGCACCCAATCTCCAACCTCTCCCCCTTCTGCACCCCATCCCTTCCCCAAGATCCTGCACCCCATCTGTACCCCACTCACTGGCAGCCCTGTCTCACACACTGAACCCCTCATTTTTGTCCTTATCCCAGAGCCTAAGGGGATCCATAAAATCCACTAATTCTGGAACCCCAGAAAAGTAAATCTGGCCTGTGGGAAACCCTGAACCTCAGTGCTTCCCTCACCCTGTGAGGCTGGAGTGCCAGAGGAGTGAGGTATCTCAGCTGGGGGGCCACATTAGTGAGGGTTGGGAGTTTTTTGCTTCTCACTTGTGTGGTCCCCAACTGATTTTTCTATGGGTCAGTGGCCCCTGGCCCAAAAGAGGTTCCCCACCCTTTCCATAAAGAAAGAAAATTTTGAAACCTTTTGTGTTCGACATAAATTAGCATTTTACTTTATTTAAAATGAAGTTTGATAAACTAACATGAGAAAGGTAAAATGCTTAATCGGTTTAATCATTTAAAGTAAGCCAATCTCCCTAGCTACAACTGGTTCAGAAAATATGGTCACTGTACCCAGCCTGCCTCGTCCTTCCCCCCCCCCCCCCCCCCGGCACGCAGATCTGTAAATAGAAGTGAGTAAGTTAAATGTTAGCACACCGCTTCTAAAAGGTTGCCGACCCCTGCATTAGAGGGTACAATGGTGATGACACAAATCCATGCACAGCAAGATTTTCAGTGTAAAATCTATTAAATATACCCATAATCTATATCAAGTCTCTCTTATACCAAATTTGAGCAATACTTTTTTGTTCTATGTTTATTTTGTTAGATTTTCCCTAATTATATAGTAAGTTACAGATGCATAAGATTTTAGTATTTAAATTTCTAATACCACCTACTATGGTATTTTCTCTGAAATGACACTCAGAAGGATACACAAGTGGATGGTATTACTGTTATTTGGGCATCTCTAAACAAATTTTATTTACGCTTGTTTACTTTTACTGCTCTAATACATGAACTAGAAATTTAAACATACCAGTTCTTTTATTCTCTTTCTGTGCCTGCTGTGGGGATTGTTCAAGTGACTTGTAAGATCGAATATAGTTGGCACGGCATTATCTCGTAAAACTGTTCTGTAAGGACTCTGTGAAGAGAAAGTTGTCTAGATCAGAAATTTCCTTTAAAAACAGTCTGTGCCTCAGTACATAAAAGACTGAAAATAAATTCAAAGATTAGGCTGAACTTTTTACCATTTATATTTGAAGTCTGTAATTTTGACCTTTACTTAGACATTAAATCTAGGCTGGTCTGTTTCCAGATAGTTTCATGTTAGAGGCATTCACATACCACTTATTATATAAAGGTCTCTTAAATCTATTTATTTTACATTTATCTTTATCTGTGGTGTCCCTAGCCTCTGTCAGAGGCTGGAAATGGGTTTCAGGGGCGGGATCACTTGGTGATTACTTGTTCTGTTCACTCCCTCTTGGGCATCTTGCATTGGCCACTGTCAGAAGACAATATATTTATTGAGCTAGACAGACCTTTGGTCTGACCCAGTACAGCCGTTCTTATCTTTACATCACACCATCTTCCCCCATGCATTGTTTTTACTTTAATGACTGCACATTTAAAAGCAACAATTATCCTGATTGAAAGACTCCCATGCATCATTAAGAAACCATGTTATGGCTCTACCTGTTTCAATCATGTTTCTTTCTTCATCACTGTTTTTTACTATGGACAATTAAATAGATATTCTCTCTCCATCTAAAAGTTCATCTACTCCTGCAAGTTAACATGTTCACTTGTGACATAACTGCATTAAAATATCAGATGGTAATTGTGATTTTAATTGAAGAATATGCAGTAACAGAAGTCTTCTACATAGTATTTTCATACTAATGTCTGAAAACCTTTTTGCTCACATTTCCTATATAGAATACTAAACAATTTATCTCGTACTGCTCAGGTCCTTAACTCAATTAATTTTTGTTTTTCTTCAGTTAAATCATTGCCCTGCAATGGAGCTGGAGATGAGGGATTCAATATGCAGGTTGCCCCAGGGATAGAGGATTGCCCCGCCCTCTCTCACTGCAGCAACTTGGGACCAGGTGAGAAGCACCTTTCCATAGCTGCTGCAACTCCTGCAGGCACAGACTGGGGACAAACACACAGACTGAAAGACACACAAAACAGACAAACTTTCTCAAATATATAGTAGATAGCTGTCCCTTTCTTCACCTCATGCTGCCCCAATGGTGTTATAGCTTGCCAGGTTCCCATCTGTGGCCTCTTGTTGCTCTCCTGTGGTCATTATACAGTTTAATTGTCCCTGCGTTCCATCCCATATCCACTGGTGCCCCCATGTGGTCATTATATAGCAGAGCCCTCCCTTTCTGTTTTATGAGAAGCAATCCCATTCCAGGCACATCCCATTTTCCTGGCACAACCAAACCCTTACCTTGCTTTAAGTTATGATAAGAGGAGGATGTATACTGAATTTAGTGGTCCTAGCTCTCACTGTTTAGGGGGTGTTCTTGAACAAACACAGACACGCTCACAGACAAACTCAACAATATAGTACATATTTCATCATTTTGAATAAGACATCAAATGTTCTTTAAGTACAGGAGTCTGTATAGTGAAAACTTAAGCCAGCAAAGATGATTATATTCTGCTAGCAACTGGATTCAGCTGTTATTCCAAGCATATATTATTGCTTTAAAAAAAAAAAAAATCTCAGCCAAACTAAACTTCATAAAATACTATTTTTTATTACAAATTAGTCTCTACAATAGTTTTTTCCCCCCTTAGACACTGTCTGCTTTGACTCCCAGAGCTCAAAATCTGCCCTGCATATTTTTATATTAACATTATGTGGTTGAAAGACCATTTAAAACACAGGAGTCATGCACATTAAACAAAAACAAAAACCCAATAAATAAATCTGCAACCAGAATTCTAAGTTTGCTGAAGAACCCATGATCCTGTTTCCCACTGTCATGGGAACAGTTAAGATGTCACCCCATTAGCTAAAGATACTACATAAAATTAGGAGAGAAACTGTCATCTTCACCTTAAAAATCTTTTATAAGACATGAATATTAAAAAGTAGAAAAAGGCATCTTAATCCTAAGGTTTATGTTTCTAAGCAGGAAAATAAACTTAGTTACATTTTACACACTGTGAAAAAGATGTTTAGTTGCCTTTACTTACGCTTCTACATATCATAGAGGTCTCAAAGTGCTTGGCACATAATCTGTAATGCTTGTTCAACTGATCTGGAGTTTTATCTTCTAAATCTGCTCTTCGACAGTTCTCCACCCACCTCTGACATCTGCATGTAAAACACAAACGTTAGCTACTTTAATAGTTTAAACTTAAACAAAAAGCCCTTTATAATTCCTAAGACTTAGTCACCATCCACAAACTTTTTTTTTCATTAATGTTTGAAATTAGCCTTTTAATACATTTTCAGATTGGTTTGGGGGCTAGTAGTCAAATTACAAGGAAGGGGAGGGGGGCAGACAAACATGCTCCTGTTTGAACCATTTTAAACATTTTAAAAATGTCTCTTTTTATTCACTGTTTAATACCACCTCAGAAGCTTAACTATTTCAATCTTTTCCTCGAAGCAATATTTTTCTAACTACACCTCAGAAAAAAAACGACCTGTTGTGCAGTTGTTCATAAGTGCTGACATGCTAAAATTTTATTCCTAAAGAAAAACATTTCTTCCTCTGTTAGTAAAACTGACAAGTTTTAAAAGTAGATTTTTGACACAAAATACAATTTTAAGTATTTTTCTTTTTGGTGACTTTCCATGGGAAAAGCTATATATTTACAATGGATCTTTAGATATTAAAATAAAAAAAATTGTCAACAGGTTTTCTAAAGTAAAAGACAGGAAATCCAGAGAATCATCTCAAATAAATCTTCAATAGACATACACTATATGTATTATAAAATGTTTGGTTTTATGCCATCTCAAGAACTCTTGCTTAATTTTCTGCCACATATCAGAACTTGGAAGAAGTCATGCTCTTAATAAAACCCCTTTTAGATCCAGAAGGCAGTATGTTCTCTTGTGCATAAAACATGTTAAGGAGCAAATGATAGGAATTTATTAGTTGGCTTTCCATTTATCCCAATGGATATATTTAATCAGATTTTTGCCAAGGATTTTTTGAGCCAGCACGTGCACAAGACTGACTGCAAAATTACTATAATGAAGCTCATCTGCTATTTCATTTGTGCGTGTTCCTCAGAAAAATGTCATTAATCAACAAGTTTCTGGCAGTTTCTATAACTTCTTATTATATTCCAAAAATTGACTAATAACAAAATAGAATTCTCTGTTAGGACTATTATCTATAGATAGATTCTTACTGGTATTTTGAAGTTTTCACCACATGACATTACAGAAACTAATCATCGGTACCAGGCAAATTGATTGAAACTACCATAAGGAACAGAATTATCAGACATAGATGAACACAGTTTGTTGGGGAAGAGTCGACATGGTTTTTGTAAAGGGAAATCATGCCTGAATAATCTACTAGAATTCTTTGAGGGCATCAACAAGCAGATGAACAAGGGGGGATCCAATGGATATAGCATACTTAGATTTTTCAGAAGGCCTTTGACAAAGTTCCTCGTCAAAGAATCTAAAGCAAAGTAAGCTGTCATGGGATAAGAGGTAAGGTCCTCTCATGGAACAGGAACAGGCTAAAACAGGGATTGGCAACTTGTGGCACACAAGTCAGTTTTCAGTGGCACGCGGAGTCTGCGGCGGGAGCTCGCCCCCCCCGCCCCTCTGGAGACCACATAGCTGCGAGACTTGGAGCACCAGCTCCAGCTTCTGGGCGTATGGGGAAGATGAAGAAAGCCTTGACTTGCTTCTGCCTCTGGTGTCCCCAAGAGCCATCCTGGCTCCCCACCCACCTCCATCGGGCGGCACAGGGACCCCATGCAGAGCCGAGACAGCCTCCCCCCTCCCAGGATTGAAGCTGCCCCTACAGGTTTGCCGCTGCTGCTCTGCCCTCCCCGGCCCCACCAGCATGCGGGGGAGTCCAAATCTGGTGCCCAAGAGCTCCCCGGCTCCCTATCTATTTCTACCAGGTGGCACAAGGACCCCGCACAAAGCCTAGACACCCCCCATGGGAGGGGTGGGGGAGTGGGGGCCAGAGGAAGAGGAGGTAACGGGGGAACTGGGGTGTGATGGGGTCAGGCTCAGAGGGTTGGGGGTTTTGGGAGTAATTTTTTTGCTTCTCACTTGTAAGGTCCCCAGCTGATAGTTCCCCACCCATGCATAAAGAAAGAAAACATTAAAACTTTTTGTGTTGGATATAAATTAATATTTTACTTTATTTAAAATGAAGTTTGATAAACTAACATGAGAAACTTAAAATGCTTAGTCTGTTTAATCATTTAAATTAAACCATTCTCCCTAACTGCAGCACTAGCAAAACGGCTCAGGTTTAATTAACAGAGAGTTTTCATTAGCAACTGGTGGTCCATGGAAAGGTTTGCATTGAGCCAGGTGATCCAGGGACCAAAAAGTTTGTGAACCACTGTGCTAGAGTGGGCTGGGCAATGGCGGGGCTGGGCGGTGATGGGGGCAGTTGAGGGGAGAAGAAAACACGCAGGGAGGTCCCTTACCTCAAAGCCACAATGGCCCCTGGGTGCCTGGGTCCTTGGCAGGAAGATGAGGGCACCATGGACCCGAACCCCAGCAGAGCTGGACAATCTGGGGTCACCAACCCAACCCCACCCCACCCATTTCCCTGAACCCCTCCACCCCCCCACGAGCCACCCTGACCCCAGCTCATGTTGGCATCATGCCCTCTGCAAGATTGGAGCCAGCGCTAGCTCCCTACAGGAGGTGGGGGAAGCCCTGAGGCTCCACACCATATCCAGCTTCCATGGAAGCACGCAAGTGAGCTGCTCCTCCCCTCCGCACGGGAAAAGCTGGAACGAAGTCCAGGGCAGGAGACCAAGCAAGGTGCATGGTGGAGAGAGCCCCTCCTCCCTTGCCAGGAGAGCGGCACGGCCCAGGGCAGGAGGGTTACATCTTGGCACGCCACTTTGGAAAGATTGCTGATCCTTGGATTAAAAGATAGGAAACAGACGGTAGGAATAAATGGCCAATTTTCAGAATGGAGAGAGGTAAATAACTATATCCTTCCCACCAGGAATCTGTACTGGGACGAGTATTGTTCAACATATTCATAAGTGATCTGGAAAAGAGGGTAAACAGTGAAGTGGCAAAATTTATAAAGGACACAAAACTATGCCAGATAATCGAGTGAGGAGTGACTGTGAAAAGAAAGTTACAAAGGATCTCATAAAACTGAGTGGACAACAAAATGGCAAATAATATTCTATGTTAATAAATGCAAAGTAATGCACATTTGAAAACATAATAGAATACATATAAAATGATGGGGTCTAAATCAGCTGTTAACACTCAAGAAAAAGATCTGAGTCATGGTGGATAGTTCTCTGAAAACATCTACTCAATGTGCAGCAGCAGTCACAAAAACAAACCAAATGTTGGGAATCATTGAGAACGGGATAGATAATAAGACAATAAATATCATATTGCCTCTATATAAATCCACGGTACACCCACATCTTGAACACTGTGTGCAGATCTTTTTGTCCCATCTCAAAAAAGCACAGAGAAGAACAATAAAAAGGATTAGGGATATGGAAAAGTCTCCCTGTCAATAGAGACTGATAAGAATGGTACTTTTCAGCTCAGAAGAGAGATGACTAAAGGTGATAAAAATTGTATCACCTTTAGTGATCTATTGTGAGAAGGTAGTGTGTCTTCTCTGTTCAGGGCAGGGATAGTCCCATAATCTCTGGGGATCCTACCAGAATCAATATATTTTTTTTTTAAAGAGATCTAGACCAGTGTTTCCCAAATGGTGTTCCATGGAACTCTGTGGTTCTATGTGAAAATGAGGGTTCCGCAAGAAAATTCCATTACAATAACATTTGTGATTTAAAAAAATGTTTGTACACATTAAATGTGACTTTTTGTTTTTAAATATGTGCAATTAAACTAAATGTTGATCTCATGACCTTGTTTAGCATGTGTTTATTATTTTATCCTTACTTATTTGTGGTCTACTTTTTCAACTCCATATGTAAGACTGTTATTAGGGGTTCTGCAAAATTTTTTCAAGTTTAAAAGGGTTCTGTGGCCAAATAAAATTGGAAAACACTGATCTAGACTAAGTGTGAAAAATCTGAGCTCAGCTGGAATTTACTCCGTCTCATAATAAAAGAGCTATGGGTCACCAAAATAAATTAATAGTCAGAAGGTTTAAAACAACAAAAAGAAATATTTCACACAGTCAGTCTGTGGAACTCTTTACCAGAGAACGCTGTGAAAGTAAGAAGCTGAGAATGGGAGACGGGATGGATCACTTGATGATTACCTGTTCTGTTCATTCCCACTGAAGCACCTGGTATTGGCTACTGCCAGAAGAAAGAGCACTGGGCTAAATGGACCAATAGTCTGACCCAGTATGGCCATTCTGAGATATGGTATAATGCCTGAAAATCCACACAAAACCCATACAAGAGTAATGACTGGGTCACTATCATATAATTAGATATTCTACATTCACCAGCTCCTCCTTGATGTATGCCCCAACCTAAACAAAATCAAAGAGGACCAGAGATGACTATATAGAGTTACAGCATTATGGCAAGGGGAGGGGGAAGGGGGGAAGAGAGGTGTGAAGAAAGCCTCGAGCTTCCCCACCAGACCCGGCTCTCCGCGGAGAGTGGCAGAGCGAGCGGCTCCATGCACTGCCACTCCTCCAGCGGGGTGGGAAGGGGCGGCGGGAGAGAGAGCAGCAGTGCATGGAGCATACCTGCAGTGCCCCAGCCGGGCGCCACGTGGCCTCTCCCGGGGCTGAAGCAGCAGCTCCAAGATGCTGAGGTCCAGGAGTGGCTCCACTGGATTTTGCCTCAGACCCGGCAGCCTCCCACCTCCAAAGGCAGCACTGGAAGCCACTGTAATAACCAGCAGCGATCTGGAGGAGGCAGTGGCTGTGCAGCCAGACCAGGGCCCAGCATGGAAGAGGCAGGCCCACAAGGGGATGGAGGGGGCCGTGCAGCACGCAGTGCTGGAGCAGCTGCAGCAGGTGGCAGTGGCTTGCCAGGACTCAAATAATCCTCCGCACTCTGGAAACCACATGCCACCAGAAAACACCGAAGCTGCCTGCCAGCAAAGTGCCCAAAGTGTATGTTCTCTGAGGCGGGGGGAGGGAGAAGGGGAGTGGAGGTATGGAGGCCACTGCTGCTGCACCATGCTAGTGTGAGCCTTTCCCAGCTGGGAGAAGGGAAATGGCAATGCACAGAGCTTGGGGGGGGGGGGGGGGGGGACGGACAATGTTTTCCACATGCCAAATCAGGTGGGGAGGCTCATGTGCCAGTGAAAATATTTTGCGTGCCATATGTGGCTTACCCCTGTGTGGTCAATACAATTTGTATCGACTACACGATTAGTCAATAAGCACCGCTCTGCAGAGCCACAGTGGGGGTAGCAGTCCCAGCTCGTGCTGGCTTGGGGAGCCATCCACACTGCAGCTCTGCATTTTAAATATGTTAAAAGTTTCCAGGCTGTTACTATATTTAAAATGCAGAGGCGCAGTGTCCTGGAGCAGCACGAGCTGAACTGGTCACTCCTGGCTCACACCGAGTCCAGCAGCTCATCTGCAGCAGCCAGAGCAGCCCCTTCATGTGGCCAGCCTGGGCCACTGCAAACAGGGGCTTCTTGGTGGAGCAGCCTCCCCTCAGATAGAGGCAGCAAGGGGGGGGGGCGAGGTGTGGGGGGGGGGCAGAACCACAGAGACGGTGCTGGGAAGAACTGGTTTTTAAGCTGGCTCCCCCCAGCAATGTCTCCTGTCCCTCCCCCCCTTACTGCCTCTCATCAGAGACAGCGGGGGGGGGGGGGGGGGGTGTGTGTGTGTGTGTGTGTGTGTGTGTGTGTGTGTGTGTGTGTGTGTGTGTGTGTGTGTGTGTGTGTGTGTGTGTGTGTGTGTGTGTGTGTGTGTGTGTGTGTGTGTGTGCGCGCGCTCCACCAGACTACCTGATAAGCTTATATTTTTAGCAGGTGGCCGAGTAGCTGACTACTCTCTAATCTAACATCTCTAGACAGCACCAGATCTCCTTGATTTTGCAGAAACTGTAGCCATCTTCATTATTCAGTAGGAAAAGGTAGTCTACATAGATCATGCCTGGGCAAAATACCCATTGCAGGCCAGATCCAGCCCGCCAAGCCTCCAGATCTGGCTGGCAGATGGAGCAGAGAGCTTCAGGCAGACTCCCTGCCTGCCCCTGCACACTGCTGAGAAAAGCAACCATTGTGGGGGCTCTGTATGAACAGCTGTGAGCCCAAGGGAGGGGGAAGAGGCTTCATGTGCTGCCCTTGCCCCTAGCACAATCCCATTGGCTAGCAGCTTGCAGAGCACCATCCCTCTCCCTTCAGGCTCCTAGCTATTCAAAAACCACATGGCCCCTGAGGGGGCGGGGCAGGGAGTCTGCTCGAAAAGGTTGCTGGCTGGGAGTCAAGTAGGTAAGTCTCCCAGGCAGAGCCTGCCTCTGGCACTCCAACCCTCTACCCTTCATCCCACCTAACCCAAACCCTCTGCCCCCCCCCTTCCCATATCCCCTCCCAGATCCTGCACCCCAATCCTCTGTCCCAGGTCAAAACCCAAACCCCTGCATCCTAGCTCCCTTCTCCAGGTCTCAATTGCCTCCTTCACCCAAACTCCCTCCCAGACCTCACACCTTCTCCTGCATCCCAATCCCTTACTGCAAGTTCCCTTCTGTACACTAACGCCATCCAAGACTTCATACCTCCTCCATTAACATGGAAGACTGCAGTTCTTGACCACTTTTCAAATTCTTGGATACCCACCCATCAAAAAGTATTGCCCACCCTGACACACAATGGATTTCAACAAGCACTATTCTATCTTGATGAAGGAGGCAGACTAGAAGCAGTGCAACATCAGCAGACTAAGGATGATACGGTGTAGTCAAGAACATGGTTAATCAATGAGCCTGGGCTCATCGGTAAAACCTCTTGGTTACATGCTGCCCCTCCCCCTTGCTGCCTCCAATACAGAGGCAGCGGGGGCACGAGGGAGCGTGACAGGAGTCAGTGCATGGAACCACCTGGCTTTAAAAGCCAGTTTAAAAGCTGGCTCTCCCCTCTCGCCCCAAACTACAGCTCCCCCCGCCCCCAGCTGCTGCCTCCCACAGAGACAGCATGGGGGGAAATGGGAGCCAGTGCTCATGGGGAGCCAGCTCCCACCTCTCCTATCTCCTGTGTAAACATACCTATTGAAAACTTCAGCAGATACATGTTTACACAAACACGTTTTAACATCTGTACAGGAAACACAAGACTACTGATTCAAGTGCCAACTCTTCCAGTATATTAAAGGGTAGATTTACCAAATACCACGTTACAGAATTCTGCAGGCTGTGCATGGCGAGTGGAACGCATTCTGACCACTATATATGAAGCAGACAGCAAGTTCGACAACCTGCCTTTCAACCTCGTTTTCAAAAGCAACCACTGCATTTGGACACTTCAGTTATGGAGTGCTCGTCCTGGGACAGTTTAGGGCTGATTTTCAGAAGTGCTGAGCATCCAAAAATTCCCACTGAAATCATCTGGAGTTGCAACACAGTTGAAAACAGAGGCCCAAGCATTTTCAGGTAAGCTACCAAGAAGAGGGACAATCCAAACCCGTGAAAACGTTGGCCATAGTATCTTGGGAAGACTAGAAGAAACTAACTGGCCTTGGACGTGCCTAGCCCCACAGGACCAAGACACACTAGGGAGTTAAATGCTTTTCAGGAGCCTATGTTTACCTCTTTGACGGGGTGTTTTCAATGGGAGCTCCTAGCTGTCACCTTCACCCTCCTACCTCTCTCTCATGCCCCCTTTCCCCCCTCCCCACACACCCCCCCCCCAGGCCTCTGCCCACCTCACCGCCCATGCAGCCCCCTTCCCGGCCCACCTCACACTCCAACCCCGCCCTGCCCCATAACCCCGGCCCGGCACAGCCTGCCCCGCCCCCGCCACGCACTCGCCCCCGCCCCCGCCACTCACTCCGAGCCCGCAGCCCTGGGCCGTGTCTGCGCAGCCGCCCGTCCGCCTCCCAGTCCCAGCCGCGGGCCGGAGGCTTGGCCGGAGCCCCGCCCCCGGGAGCCGCGCGCGGCCTCCTCAGGCTCACTGAGGCGAGCGGGGCCGGCTCCGGCGCCAGCCCGTCCCGCCCCGCACAGCCCTTGGCGGGCCCGGCCCGGCCCCCCCCCCGGCGAGGAGCGACCCCCGGGCGGGCGGGAGGCAGCTGGGCCCGGGCGCGCTCCCGGGGTCGCCTCGCCGCCGGGCCCGCCCGCCCGCGGGAGCCGCCAGGCCGGAGCGCGGCGGCCCGCGCGGGTCTCACCTGACCGGGTCGCGGGGGAAGCGGAAGAAGGCCAGGTCGGACTGGGTGCTCTTGCGCGTGCAGTTGGGAGCCGCGCAGAAGTTCGGCATGGTCCCCGTGCCGGGGTCGCTGCCCCTTTAAATCCGCGCTCCCTCCGGGCCGGAGGGGGGGGGGGAGGGAGGGAGGAGGGGAAGCGGCTCTACACTGCTGTGAGCGGCCGGGAGGATTCACCGCCACCCTCCTCCGGGACAGAGCCGCCTCCTTCCCACCAGGCACCGCGCCCGACAGCGGGGTGGCGCGCACGCGCTGCAAGCTGCCCGAGGGAGCGGGAGGAGATGCGGTGTGCGCATGCGCTCTCCAGAGGCTTGCTGTTGAGGGGAAGCCGTGTTCCCTTCCTGATCTCCCGGGCGGAAAGAGGCGCGCACGCGCAGAAGACGCTAGTCCCAAGATGCCACGACTTGCGGGGGCGGGGAGCAAGGGAGGAGTGAGGCTGGTAGGGCAACGCAGGCTCTGCGCAGAGGTTGCCTCGTACAGAAAGCCAGGTTTCTAAGGGCAGAAGTGGGCTGAGGCTGCAGCTAGCCTTTTAATTACAGCCCTGCAAATCCCCTGCTTTGTATCCATGGGTATCCAGATCTGCAGATGTGGCTGCAGATGTCCAAGGCTCATTTTTACAAATGTGGATATGCATTTTGTGTTTAGAATCCTGCGGAGTTGTGGAGATCCATTTTACATCCGCGGGTACCTGCATCCACAGATGTGAATAGATCTATTCATGGATCATTTTTGTGGATCAGATACAAAATTAGTATCCGCACAGGGCTCTACTTACAGTGGGACTGAGACCTATCCTGGAGGCAGAAGACCTATAACTACATCTTCTCTGCCATAGCTGGTGGCCTTAGCTACCAGTGTTGTCTATATAACTCTTCTAGCTCCAAGTGGAGCCAGCAGCAGCCAGGGCCAAGTTCAACTAGGGATTCCTCTCTATCCATTCAACACAGAACTGGCTCGAACCCCCATCTAGCAACCTGGGAAATTCACACATCATTCTGGGTGCGTCTGAGATGCAATGCTTCCCCACCCACAAGCACAGAGTCTGAGCAAAGAAAAGAAACTTTTAATAAGTTATTAATGAATGGCATTCATTTGGGAAAACACCATAAATAGAGTTAATAAAACCATGAGTAAAAGGCCCACCCCAAATACGTTGGGCAATGTCCTTTTCCTCTCAGGTTCTTAAGTCCAGCAATCTAAATGTCCCGTTCACATGTCCAAGCATTCTTTGCACCCCACTCACAGTTGCTGCGTTCTGTCAGAGCAGACTCAGAGTTCAGAGGTACATCCGCAGAGTTCACCTCCAATTCTGAGTGGGGAGAGGTAAAGAGGCATCTTACTCTGCTGGTCACCTGCCTGCTCACTGCTGTTGCCCTGACGGCCATTCGTATCACCTCTTTTCCACCATCCTGCTGGCTGCTCATTGTGCTACCGCCACCCTGTTGGCTGCTCATCTCATCTCTCCGCTGCCACCCTGTTGGCTCTCAGTCACCATCCACTGGCATCCACTTCTTGGCTGTGACTAATGATTGGGACCATCAGTCCCAAAATGATTTCAAATCCCTGTGATTTCAACTCTTACCAAGCAGCGTAGAAGAAACACAACTCCAACACAATTACCATAAGAGGCACCTAATGATGCCTTTTTAGCTTTATTTGAATAGTAGGAGGGAACAGGTCAAACCAGTCCAGACTGGGGAGGTTATATAGCCTTCTGACTAGAATAACTTTCCCTCACCCCTCTCAAAGTCGAGCCCCTGCATTGGCAAAATACTTTCTGATAATTGTGCACCTTTTCATTTGGAACAATGAAAGTCCTACTTTTCTCTATTCCCACAAAATTACAAACATTGGTAACCATACTTTAGCTATCCCTGCATTTAATACAAACACAGCCAGTGTTGGGTCACAAATTGTTGATTACAATGATCAAAATGCCACTCATCTGCTGAATATATAACAAATATAAGCAAAGCAGGAGCAAACCTACAGTCTCTCCTCACTCCCAGCTAGTTGTAAGGGATGCATTCCTTTTTATCCTGATTACATTTATATAATCCTTATCACTGACGTGTCTAAGATCCGTTCTCCTTTTGACTTACCAGCCATTATTATAAGCACCACCTGTGTGTCTTAGAAACTTGACTTGGACAAGTAACCTGCTTAGTTTAAATATGAATTCCGAAGTAGTGGAAAAATTGCTGCTATTCCTGGAGATGTGTACTGAAGGACCATTTCCAAGAGTGACTGAGATGATCAGGTGAGAGAGAGAAAACAGACCTCAGCTAATAGAGTTTCAGACTCTTCAGTCTATTAAAAATCCTTATTGTCCCTCTGAACTGCAAAATATTGAGATTTGAGCTGTGGTGGACAGTTGCATCTGTGGAGCCGACAACTGTTGGCAGGTGGAATTGAATCTGGGACTTTATGGGCTCTATAGTATAAGCTAAAAGCCAACTCATTCCTATGCTTCACTCTCTCTTTCTCAGTAGTCTAAGTGCTTCTGGGTTACACATGCATCAATTGATTACCCCCAAGTGATCTAGCAACCCTAATAGTGTATGTATGAGCAGACAATGCAATACAGTGCACAAAAATAGCTGTGTAATTTTGGATTGCATCCTATCACATAGCAAAGATGTAAATGGAATATAGATTTCAATTCTGGGCTTTTTCTTGTTGGAAACAACATGAAGAGAGTTTAGAGAAAAGTAACAAAAAACACAAAGGGGAAGGTTTGATTATGGGGAAAGATGAGATTATATGTATAGCTCAGCCAAATGATGATCTGAAGTCAGTAGACATGGTAAGAGAGTTGGCTTTAACTCCGTTAGGATGCTAACAGATGCAGTGGTGCACACAGATACCAAGCAGTTGAGACTCCTGCTTCAGAGGTGTGGGCAAGCTCTGGGGACACTAATCAACTATATCAGTACTATCTACATCACAGTCCAACCCCAATGTGGAGGGGAGCCATGGGCCGAAGGGGATGCTGGAAAGCAAACCCTGCAGCAGTTCCTATCCAGGAAGGCTGGGCCTGGCTCCCTTCTTGGCACTGCAGTGTCCTTCCTGCGGTTGCAGCACTACTCAGGTTTGACCCAGCCAGTCCTTCATCATTGTCCCAATACCTGAAGTGAGGAGCCAGGCCCAGACCTGCACAACAGGCTCCATGGCTGTGGGGTGAGTGCAGAGATTGTTCACTCTGCAGTCCATCCTCTGCTAAGCCTCCTTTCAGCACCATGCTGGGATCAGGGTGGTGGACGGTGCTAAGAGGAAAGTTGCTGTTCCAGGTGGGTGGTTCCCCATCACTAGGGCACATGCCTCTTGAAGTGTGCTGACTATGGAAATTATTTAGTTCGCCGCAGTTGTTTCAACCTTGCCAATCCCTCCACTCAAGACTTGGGGATTTCTAAATGTTTGTATTTAAAATTCTAACATGTCATTTACTGTAACAAATGTCATTTTTGCATAGTGCTGTTTTAAGTAACAATATTAATTGCATCTTTTAATCTCTCTGCTTAGGTCATTATGTACTTCCACCCTGGTACAGTCATAAAAAGAAGCCTGATGCATTTATGGAACTCAAATGTGCACCTATGTCATAACATTGATATGTGTTTATTTTATTTCATAGTCCCAAAGTTGTACCATAAATGCACCTTTTAATGAAAATATTTTGTGAGTATATGCAACACTTTGTCAGCAATGATTTGTTTATAATTTAATATTAATGGTGCAAATTGGCTCAAATGCTAGAGGCCATAACTTCAAAGCTTTGGCTCTGCTCCAGCTAGTTTGCACTGCACTGATGGCAGAAAGCTGCCAGAAAATTCATGAATCAAGCAGCTTTGTATTCCCCATCATTTCCAGATTATATTTCCAGCTGTTATAAGGATTCTTGTGCCAGTCCTCCTCACCAGTGCATGACTGGCATTCTTACAGTCAAGCGATCATTAGAAGACAGAGGCCCAGACTTATGGGGGCAAAAGCCACCTTTGTATTCTGAGCTACAAAGCTCAGCTCAGACACAGCCCAGGAACCATGTTTAGCTTTTACTGAGGAGTAATGTAATTTTTCAGAAGGTATGGACATGTGAAAATACAGGTTAAGATGGAACTTTCAATGGCCAAGATCCAAAGGGACTTAGGTGCTGCATGCTGAATGCCACTGCACCGAACTTTTAGGCACTTAGAATGTCATAGGAACAAAACTGCAACCCACATAACCAGGGGCAGTGCATGGGGAGGGCATGAGGGGGTACATGGCCCCACAATGCCATGAGCAGGAGGGGCAAGAGGCCAGCCAGCAGCCGGCGTGGAGAACACCTTCCCGCTTCTGCATGTAGCAGCAGCAGGGAAAGCAGTGCAATGCAACCCAAGCTCACCCAGCTCTCCCAGCTGCATCACCCTGGGAAAGGGGCAGGCTTCCCCGCAGGCACCAACTCTTGCCTCCCCTGCCTTGCTTCCTCTGTATCAGAGGCAGCAAGGGAGGGGAATGTCTGTAGTTGACAGGATTAACTGACAGGCCTAGGCTTATTGGTTAATCGTGTAGTCATCTACACATTGACATCTGTAGTACAAATCGTATCATAATTCTGTGATGGTGACTATCACAGGACCAAGGGGAAGCAGTAGATGGGGTATATTTTGACTTTAATAAGGCTTAAGATACCATCATGCATGAAATTCTCATAAACAAACTAGGGAAATACAACCTGAGATGAAGAGTCTATAAAGTGGGTACATAACTGGTTGGAAAACCATTCCCAGAGAGTAGTTATCAGTGGTTCAGAGTCAAGCTGGAAGGGCATATCAAATAATGTCCCACAAGGGTCAGTTTTGGGTCCAGTTCTGTTCAATATCTTTAAAAGGATTTGTATAACGATGAGAGTACATTTGTAAAGTTTGCAAACAATACTAAGTGAGAAGGGGATGTAAGTGCTTTGGAGGATATGATTAAAATTTAAAGTGATTGGGACAAACTGGAGAAATGATATGAAGTGAATCGCATGAAATTCAATAAGAACAAATGCAAAGTGCTTTACTTAGGAAGGAACAATCAGTTGCTCACATATGAAATGGGAAATGACTGGCTAAGAAGGAGTGGTGCAGAAAGAGATCTGGGAGTCATAGGGTATGTCTACACTTGCTCCCTAGTTCGAGCTAGGGATGCAAATGTAGCCAACCGAAATTGCTAATGAAGCGGGGATTTAAATATCCTGTGCTTCATTAGCATAATCTCACCCGTGCGTTAGTCCGCTCAACAGCTGATTCGAACCAGGAAGTGCGCTCCGGGACACGTTAGTTCGAATCAAACTCCTTGGTTCGAGCTAATGTTACTCCTCAAAAAATGGAGAGTAACTCCTCATTACTCCAAAAAATGAGGAGTAACATTAGCTCGAACCAAGGGGTTTGATTCAAACTAACGCGTCCCGGAGCGCGCTTCCTGATTCAAATTAGCTGTTGAGCGGAGTAATGCGCGGGCGAGATTATGCTAATGAAGCGCAGGATATTTAAATCCCTGCTTCATTAGCAATTTCGGTTGGCTACATTTGCATCCCTAGCTCGAACTAGGGAGCAAGTGTAGACATACCCATAGTGAATCACAAGTTTAAATGTGAGCCAACAGTGTAACACTATTGCAACCCCTGCCCCCCCCCAAAAACCCCCAAACATACATAATTCTGGGATATATTAGCAAAAGTGTTGTAAGAAAGACATGAGAAATAATTATTTCGCTCTACTCCACACTGATTAGGCCTCAACTGGAGGATTGTGTCCAGTTCTATCAATAGCACTGTATCCTGTCCATAGTTCATGTTATTCATCCATTTTCTATTCATCCTAATACCTTCTGTTTCTTGGATATATCTAATTAAACACTGACCTAACTGTCGCAGCTGGGCTGCAGTCCATATGTTAGGGGTGGTAGTTGGTGAACAGGGGACCAGAGGAATCTCTAGAGCAGGGTTCAGTAGGCAGGAGTCAGAATCAGTCTGAATTCAGGAGGCAAAAGTCAGGTTGGGAACTTGAGATCGTGAGGTGAATTCTCATCGGTGTCACCATAGGCTTGAAGTCTGTGTGGTTACCCAGACAATTTCCTGGGGAAGCTCCCCATGGTTAAATAGGGCGGTTGGCCAATCAGAGGGCTATAGGGTATGACACTCTGGTTCTCTTGTGTGATCACAGCAGAGACTAAAACTGGGATCTTAAGCATCTAAACCCAAAACCTGGCACCCATGTCTGGGCTTTAGGCACCAAATACTTTTATGGATAAGCGCCAAAGTAACTAACTATAGCATTTACTTGTAAGGCTACATCTGTGCTATATGCCACTTTCAGTAGCACAGAGGGTACGTTGCAGTGAAAAGCAAGCTATATCCACAGTGCATGGACTGTTACAGTGTGTAGCTGTACATGTCAGTGAAAGGCTCTGGGAGGGGGGGAAGTTTGAGCCTTTCTGGGTGGCTTCAGTCCTTATCTGTGGCAGGAAAGGACTGCAGGAGAAGGAAGCTGGCAGAGCCATGGAGCATCCTGCTGTCTCACAGCTGAGGGAACCTTTTGGTGAAGTAGGGAAAGGCTCCATCAACTGGGAGACAGCAGCACACTCCACAGATAAAAACAGCATTATCAACGGCAAGGCACGGCTTGGGGAAGAAGGGTATATGCTCCATACATATCCACGTCCCTCAGGCATGTCTGAACTAAGCCATGCCTCATCATATTACAATGCAACTTAAACCTATGCCAGGGCACTACCCCTTCAAACACACATGCAGTGTAGACATAGGAGGAAGCTTTGGTCCTGCAACCATTGAAGTTAAGACAACGTTCCCACTGATTTTAGTGGTGTAGGAAGACCTTAAGTGAACACTAAGGCTCTCATCAGGCCCACACATTTTATGCACAAGCTTAACTTTTGATATGAGTCATTCCATTGAAATCAAATTATTCATGTGCATAAAGTTAAACAGATGCATATTTTCAGGACTGGGACGCTCATCGAGATGCAGATATTTTTAATGCATCTCTTTCTATTCAATGATGGGATAGATCAATGTTTAAAGTCCTGATTGTTTTCAAAACCTGTCAAGATGATCCGAAAAAAAATTTTCACCCCAGTTTGGAAAAAAATATGAAGCTGGAGCCAAATTCTACTCCTATTTATTACTATGATGGCTTTCAGATGTGAATTCTTTGAAAAAAAGGAAGAGTGCAGAATGTACATAGCCCATTAAGGAAATTTGTTTCTAGTAATGAGGCATTTGTAGTATATGTATGCTGCATACTAAATGAAGAAAAAAATTAAAATCCTCTACATACCTCTAGCACAATTGTTCTTCTATTTTAACTATTAACATTTTAAGACTTATTCAAAATATAAAGTTGTTCAAAAAGGATTTTCCAGATATGCCCACATTCCATTTATGTTTAATAGGGACCATTTTGATCGCATCACTGTGCAGATGACACTATCTCTTTATCCTTTTAAAATACCTTATTCATTTGTGTGCACACAGTTCTTAATTATGTTATTCTTAAGTTTTGTAACACGTCTAAGGTCAGCATTATTTCACTTTCAGAATCTCTCTGTCACTTAATAATAGTTGCAAGACAATACTTTAATTACACTTTATGGGAAATGATCTGGCTGTTCTTATCTTTGAATGAAATCTAGCTTTTTTTTTTTTAAATTAGACTGTTTAAGTACAGTAAATGATGCAGGTTTCCTGCTATTAAAATGCAAAGTGTATTTGCAAGAGGAAATTGGAAATAATAAGAAAGCTTTTAGTGGTTTTATTGCTAAGCATTATTTATCTGCCGACACATAAAAGGGAGAAATTCTCAGTGTGTAAGGAGAAAAAGGGGAGGAAGTTAGCCTGCAAAGGAGTCCCCCTCCAGAGCTGCATCCCTTTTGAGATGTGTTCAAATGTGTGGGGTGGCAGACGAAATCAACAGAGCCTGATGTCTGTTGGTTGCCCATGAATTTAGTGACATCATAAAAGCAAAGAGATAAAGCATATATACATTTGTGAGAATTAAACTTCCAGTCCAATTGCACAGAGAGAATCATAGAAAGGGAGAGCTGAAAGAGACTCAAGAGGTCAGGTCTTGCCCTCTGCCCTGAGATAGAACCAACTAAACCTAGAGCATCCCTAACAGGTGTTTATCCAACCTATTCTTAAAAACCTGCTGTGATGGGGATTTTACAATTTGCCTTGTATTCCTATTCCAGAGTTTAACTACCCTTATAGTTAGAACTTGTTTTTATAATATCTAACCTAGATTGTCCATGCAGCAGATTAAACCAATTACTTCTTGTCCCGCCTTCTGTGGACACAGAGAACAATTGATCACTATCCTCTTTATACATATACTGGCACTTAACATATTTGAAGACTTAACAGGTCTTCCCTTTAGTCTCATTTTCTTAAGATTAAACAGTCCCAATTTTTATAGCCTTTCGTTTATCATTGTTTGTTGTTGTCATCTGGACTCTCTCCAGTTTGTTTACATGATGTCCAGGACTAGACTCTGCTCCAATGAGGCCTCACTAGTGCTTAGTAGTGTGGAAAAATTACTTCCTGTCTCTTATATACAGCACTCCTGTTAATACACTTGATGACTTTATCCCTCTTTTGTAGGTGTGTCACATTCTTGGACATCATCTTGCATCTGCAGCTTGAGAGAGGTCATATTTTATCATGTTTCTTTTTATAAAACGAATTTTGGGGAGAAAGTGAAAAATCCTTTTTTACACACATGCATCATGGAAACCCCCCTCTCCCCCCCGGATGTCACTGAATGAAACTACAAAAAGGCTGTCCACCGGACACTTCATAGGAAGTTTTGATCCTATTCTTGCCAAATTGTCTCACTGACATCACAAACAGGCCTGTACACAGGAATTTCTGGAGGGGGTGTGTGAGCTGTGGGAGGGGCTGGTGGCTGCTTCCCCCTCCCAGCCCAGCCTCACCCACAGGCTCACTGCTGGGTGAGGAATTGGGGAATCAGTCCCAGACTTCCCAGGTTGGCCGGAGCATGGAGGGGGGAGGCTGGGGCAATGCGCCGCCCCTGCCTTCCCTAGGTTGGCCAGAACCAGCCCCATGGCAGAGCATGAAGGACCATGGGGGGATGCATTTGCACCTTTCACACAACCCCTGTGCACAGGCCTGATAAATGAGGGTTTGGAGAATCTAATCCAGAGTTTGTCAGGGGAGGGTAGTGGATGACAAAGGGAAGTGCAATTTATACCTCTCTGCTTTTTTGAATCTAACTCAATTTGTGTTATATTTAAGGCCAAATTCTTCCTTCAAATAATGTGCACAGGTGGCTCTACTTGCCTTCACTTTGGCTCTTGAGTTCGTTATCAAGAAACAGAAAGGTAAAGTCTTGTTTGACTATGTTGTCCAAAATAGGGGTTTTTTTAGAATCCAAGTGGTTCATAGTCTTCAGAGAATATGAAATTGCAAGTTAGGAACTGTAATCAATAATCATAGGACTGGAAGGACCTTGAGAGACATTCTAGGCCAGTTCCCTACACTCAAGGCAGGACTAAGTATTATCTAAACCAGTGGTCCTCAACGCGGTGCCCGTGGGCGCCATGGTGCTGCCGGGGCATTTATGTGCGCCCGCCTAGTGACCAGGACCAGCCCGAGCCATTCTTGCACCCCAGGCGCGCGGCGCATGCGCAGATCCCGCCCTGTGCATGCGGCACATGCGTGGCCCCTGCCCCAGGCACGCGGCGCTGCCCCTGGGCACCCGGCAGCCCCAAAACATTGGGGACCACTGATAAACCAAAGGGAGGCAAACTATGGCCCACGGGCCCAGCCTCTCGGACCCTTCAGTCCAGACTCACCCCCCCACCCCCAGCTCCTTCAGGATAGTAGGATCGGGACAACCTTGCCAGAAGGAGCCAGCCCAACTCTCGGGCAGCATGGAGAGCAGGGGCAGTCAGTAATCTAGCCGCACAGGGAGGCTAGCCACTAGCCCCTCCTCTTCTGCTTCTCATCCCCCTCAGTCTCAGCTCTCCCAGTACCTGGATGTCTAAGTCATTGCACCACCAGCCCTGATGCTGCAAGCAGCACGGTCAGCAGGATGGGGGAGGATATGCAGCGACTGGATAGGAAGTGGAGGGACACGGAGGGGTAGTCAGAGGGCAGGGGAACTGGATGGGAACAGATGCTGGGCCATCTCTGGCTGTTTGGGGAGGCACAGGCTCCCACAGCCTTCCCTAACTGGCTCTGCATACAGTTTCTGTACCCCAATGTGGCCCTCAAGACAAAGAGATTGCCTACCCCGATCTAGACCGTCCTTGACAGATGTTTGTCTAACCTGCTATTAAATATCTCCAATAGTGGAGATTCCACAACCTCCTTCAGAAATTTATTCCAATGCTTAGCTACCCTGACCATTACGAAGTTTTTCCTGATGTCCAACTTAAATCACTTTTGCTGCAATTTACAAGCCCATTGCTTCTTGTCCTATCCTCAGAGGTTAAGGAGAACAATTTTGCTCCCTCCTCCTTGTAACAAGCTTTTATGCACTTTAAAACTATTAAGTTCTCTTCTTCTTTTCTCCAGATTAAACAAATGCATTTTTTCAATCTTCCCCCTAGGTCACATTTTCTAGACCTTTAGTAATTTTTCTTGCTCTTCTCTGGACTTTCTCCATTTTGTCCATATCTTTCGTGAAATGTGGCATCCAGAACTGGACACGATACTCCCGTTGAGGCCTAATCAGCATGGAGTATAGTAGAAGAATTACTTCCTGTGTCTTGCTAATAACATTTCTGCTAATATACAGATATATATCCTTATGGGATGTGTTTTGCAATAACATTACGCTCATATTTAGCTTGTGATCTACTATGGTGAGATTCAAGTGTCTCTGCTACCTGAGAAAATAATAGCACTGACTGAACTGGAAATAGCCATATCATATCAAAGCACATTCTCCACCTTATCACAGAATGTCAGAAATGGAAGGCATCTTGACAGGTCATCAAGTTCAGGTTCCCTGCCCCCATTGTCCCCTGCCCACCTTGTCTTCACCTCAAAAAAATTTCCAATTATTTCTTACATTCTGGAAGCCAAATTTGAAATATGATGTTTTACTTTCTTGCTAAAAAATGCAAGCACAAACTGATTTACAGTAACCCCTTCAGGAGACTTTTTTGTTTATTATATTTCACTTATTTTTTTCTGTGTCTGTAACATTTTTCTGTAGACAGTGTTTATCTTCTGGCCATTCCAGCTGAGAATCTTTCCTTGCAGTACTGTGAAGCAAACAGAGTGACATTGCAGCTGCTCCTCCAGGTGGCCAGCCTGTAGAACGTTACAAAGCAAATAAAAAGTTATTTTTAGAATATGCGTAGTAAATCTGGCCTTAGCATTTGTACCTGCTGCAGCTATGGTAGTCTGGAATGCTGTTTTGAGGAAATAGACAACAGGAGGAGCTCAGAATCTGCCCCACAGGAATAGTTGGAAGTGAGCTAGAGAAGAAGGTGAAAAGAGACTGCACTAGGGTGAAAAAGGGTTTGGCCAGAGGAAGTTGTGTTAAAGGAAGCTGGACCATGGGCCACATACAAGGAGTATGCCTGCAAAGGGCAGCTATGGCCTGTGAGGTTGACCGTTGGTATGCTGACAAAGGAAGATAAAATGTGGGTACTTGAGGAATGGATAGACCCTCCAGGTGAGGGTCTGTTGTTCATAAGTGGACCTATTTAGTAAAGGTGCATTCATTTCAGGGTAAAACAAAAACAAAAACAAAAACAAAAACAAAAAAAAAAAACCCACACACCCACAACCTCCATAAGCCAGATAGAGGTAGAAGCAGCAGAGAGGGGTAAAGCTGGACTTGGGGTGTAGGGTCTCAGCGGGAGGGTAGTGTGTGAGAGGTATGGGGTGCACGAGGTGGACGGGGGTCACTCACCTGGCCCCATGCCTCCTCCTGCTCCCAGGCAGTCGGTGGGAGCGGCAGGGAAAGCCTCCAGACAAGCCGGTTTCCTGTGGCTCCCCCAGCCAGGGGAAAGAGGCGTGGCAGCTGCTTCCTCCCCCCGCAAGCTGGATCCAGCCCACGAGGTTTGCCCCTTTGCCCCCCTCCAGGCGCTGGTGTTCCAACCTTGCGGGGGGGGGAGGGGGGCAGCACAGGCTCCCTACCGCCGTGAGGAGGGCTCGCCCCAAGCCCACCTGCAAGACAGTCGCGGACAAACACGTTGGGAACCACTGCTTTAGGGAGCTGCCAGTTACTTCTGTGGGGTACGGTCTGCCCAGAGCGTGGGTCCCAAGCCCCAGCGCCAGCCCTGAGCCCCCCCTCACACGCCAAACCCCACAGACCCAGCCCAGGGCCCCTTCTTGCATCCAGCAACGCAGCCCCCTCTCCAGCATGCAGAGGCCTCTGGCTGGCACTGGGCAGCGCTTTCCACTCAAGAACCAAGTGGAGCCCCAAGACTGGGGGGCTGGGTGCAGGGCAAACACCTTGCAACCGGCTTTGCAGCCTACCTCCTTCGGTCTGCGAAAAGTAACCAAACGCGAACAGGACGTCTGTCCCCTTTCGCGTTCCGTACTGCGTTCCAACTCACTGGGCGTGGCGGAAGGCGCCTCTCTTCGTTACGCTCTCCAACCAGAAAATGACTACAACTCCCAGGGGCACCCCGCGCGGCGACCTCAGCCACTCTCTTGGAAGCGTGCGGTTGATCCCCTGCCCTGCCCTGCCCCGCCCCTTATGTCGCGCAACGGCCGCGGGGGTGCGTCGTGACGCCTGAAGCGGGCCGTGGGAAGGGCCGCTATGAGGGGAGGAACTACATTTCCCACAGTGCTCCGCGCGGCCGCGCATGCGAGCTGCTGTTTTGCCGCCATCTTGGTTGGACGGATTGCTGCCTACCGCCGCCACTAAACAAACCCGAAGCTACCCGGGCTTTGCCGCTGAGGAGCCTTTAGATGTTCCCGGAACGGCCGGGCAGGTGGGTCCCCTCCTCCCTCGGGAGCCTGGGCGGGACCGGGAGGGCGACTCCCCCTCCGAGGGTCTGTCGGGCGCTGTGTCCACGTCAGTGAAAGGCGCAGGAGTGGGCAGCTCCCGGCCGGCGGAGCATCCTCTCCCGGGGCTGAGCCTGCCCTGAGCAGCCTGGGCTAAGCGAGAGGCTTCCGTCCCGCCCCGTCGCTGAGGGAAGCCGGAGCCGTGTCCCCCTCACACACACCGTGCCCCCGACTGAGAGAGGAGGGGGCTGTGCCCTCCTCAGCCCCTCTCTCCCCCGGCTGAGGGAGCTGCGTCCCTCCCCCTCACACAGCGCCTCCTGGCTGAGGGAGGAAGGAGCAGCGCCCCCCCCCCCCCCCCGCATACAAAGGGCAGCCCCCAGCCCAGCTGAGAAAAGAGAGGGTGATCATGCCTCGCGGGGGAGGGGGGACGTTGTGCTCCACCTCAGGAAGCTGCCCCCTCCCCCAGCCTGTTCTTCTTTTGGGTTGAGGAAAGAGGGATCAGCCTTGTCGGCTTTGGGGCAGGAGCTTTTCCTGTCCCTTCCCTCATAATATGGAGGTCAGAGGAGGCATTTCACTTCCTCCATCTTGAGAGGGTGTGTTGGGGTTATCTAAACTCCCACCCGCCCCTTGCCCATCTTGTCTTGTTTTTTGTGTATATGGGATCAGTTATTTTCACAAAACCCCCAGGTCTGTTTCAGGATAGCGATCATAGGCACAATGAATTTGGGAGTGGGGTAGGAGCATCCTAGTTCTACTGTCACAGCTTCCTGTGGGTGCTCCGGGAGAGTGCAGTGTTTACATTCTTCTGTATGATGTGATCTGTGCTTTGTTTTCATGTTGCTAAACACAGAACAATAATCACTGCTCTGTGGCGCTTCAGTCTAACGGCCCAAGTGTTGTCACTGTCTTGCACAAGTCTAATGACCTGTCTGCCTCTGGCTAGCAATTTTTTTTTTTTTTTAGTGGGTAGATAAAATCATTCTAATGAGTGTGGTTTTCATCACTGTCAGGATATGGTTGGGCAAGTTAGATACTGTGCGTATAGTGTGCCTGAACAAGTACATTTTCAGGATGTTTTTGTCAGTCTGAAACATAACAGACAAATGCCAAATTTTGTTCTATGGGTTGTGTAGTCATTTTAGCCAAAATAAGTCCTATGTGTGAAGAGGGAGGGGACTTGTATATCAATTCAGAGATAATTCCAGGTGTTGAGAGATCATAACATGAAAGAAGGTTTGCAAAAGATATAGGCAGGTCTCAGGAGACAAGCTAATATGACCTTCAGGTGTGCTTACGTTACGGAGACTGTTTTAGTATAGCTACCCTGGTGCAGCTATGCTGGTATAGCCAGACAATGTAAATATAACCTGCACTAACAAAGACATTATCTGTTTAGTTTAGGAACATCATTTCCTTAAACATTAGCTACCTCGGTGGAAGCACTTATCCATTCACATAGCTGTGTCTACATGGGGGTTATGTTGGAATAGGTACAGTATTCAGTAGTGTGGTTTATTCACACCTCTGACCAACTTAGCTATTCCAGTATAACTTTCAAATGTAGACCAAGCCTGAGGAACTGGTTGTATAAGAAGTCAGTGGCAGGTCTGAAGTTGAAGAATTCCATTATAGTGAAATGGCGAGCCTTTTGCAAGGGTTCAGGCAGAGGAATACATTGATGGAAAGAAAGATTACTTTGAAGCACTGAGCAGGCTGGAAGAGGAAAGAGGTTGCACTAATCAAGCTGCAAAAACAAAATGCAGAGCATAGACTTGGACTTACAGTATTTGTATTCCTTTTCAGGGAGGTTGAGCTCTGTGGGAGCACAAAGACAGAGAAAGAATGCCTGTTGTGTGGCCAACACTTTTGGATCTCAGCAGGGATGAATGCAAGAGGATTCTTCGCAAACTGGGTACAGTGAGATGCAATTTTGGCTGTTCCATTGGCTGCTGGGTCTTTATGTGTCTTTCTCTGTTTAATGTCTCCATTAAAGATGTTGATATGTTTGCAATCAAGCTTATAAGATATAGAAAGTGATCAGAGGGTGTCAAGTGTTTTCACAGTTCTTACTGTAATGATATTTGGTAATCGTGGATGCTTATTATGGATTAATGAATAGAGCTGGTTATAAACCTAATTTTACAGAATCATTTTGGTTGGATGGTCCCTCTGGTGGATACAGTAGTCCATGTCTCTGCCTCCACTTATCTACACTTCAGATTATATTTTCACGCAAATGAATGCGAATAGAAGACATTTCTGTCAAAAGTGAGTGCAGACTGAAAAGTTTCAATCTCCACATGTCTGATTAATTTCCTACCTGCATTTTTTGTTTTATATAGAGAAAACATATGAATACAAAAATGTATCTTTCATTGCTCCCCGTGTTTAGTTGTCACAGTGGTTTGAGTTACATCAGTAAAACTACTGTGATGCAGATTCTCAATGACAGAAAAAATCCCACAATACAATGACATTTCCAGTCTTCACTTATTGGAGGACAAGAACTGGTTATGAGATGTGAAAACAATCTCAATTGATATAATGGTCATAACAATAGGAGCTTATTGAAATGATGTGGCTATACTTTGAACTCTTGATGCTTTGCCCAAATAGAAAGTGATTCCTGAAAACATATTTTTGGTGCCTTTTTAGTAATAAGGCAACTCTTAATAGTTTTTAATTGCATTTTAATATTGGAAGAAAACAAATCTCAGTTTTCTTTTCAGATTTTGATTTTGGCAACATAGTCTAGTGATCGAACACAGTAAAGGGAGTCAAGAGATAAAATATTTAGAGACTTTGACTACTTATATGACTTTTGGCAAATAACTTAATCTCTTCTGGGCCTTATTTTACCTATCTATTAAAAAAGTGCTATACTGTGTTACTTAGTTTGCAGCAGAGGCATGAAGGTTAATGTTAATGTTTGTAAAGTCATTTGAGGTTTTCAAATCATCATCTAAGCCTTAAATACGGAAGCAATTACCTGATCAATATCCTGGCTTGGGAGTTCTGGCTGACCAAAGTGTGTCTTCTCTGTTTTCTGGTTTAGTGAGGACTGGGCTGTGTATAGGACTTATTTTGAGCAGGATTCTTTCTTTGTTTGTTTAAATGGGGTCCATTGGACAAACTTGCTGGCAGCTTTTGAAAACAGTGCAAGTCCTGCTTTTTTTGGCAGCTATTATCTGATTGCTATTTGTGCTCGTCAGCCTTTTGTTGTTGTTGATGCTATAAAACAACTTTTCTTCTTCTCCGCCTCCTCCTCGATTATCATGTCAGGGAGGGTTCTGTTTTTAAGAGACTGCATATTGTTTATAGAATCTGAACAGTTATTTTTATTAAATAATTTATTACTTGTGGTAGCACCTAGAGGTCCTATCTGAGACTGCAAGCTAGTATACAGAGACAGAGAGGGTGTGTCTAGACTACAGGGTTTTTTCAAAAAAAGTGGCCTTTTTTTGAAAAAACTTCCCCTGCGTCTAGACTGCTGCTGCATTCTTTCGAAAGTAAATCGAAAGAATGCAGCAGTTTTTTTCGACCGCAGAAAACCGTTTTACAAGGAATAATGCCTTTTTTCGAAAGTGCTCTTGTAAAGCGCTATGTAATGCAAACTGTGCTTTTTCGAAAGAGAGCATCCAGACTGCCTGGGTGCTCTCTTTCGAAAAAGCTGCTTGCTTTTTCGAAAGTACTGGTTGTAGTCCAGATGCCCTTTTTTGAAAGAGGCTTTTTCGAAAGTATCTTTCAAAAAAGCCTCTTTCGAAAGAGGATTTCAGTCTAGACGTAGCCAGAGAAAGAACTTCGTCTAAATAGGCAAAATAGATAATGGAAGAGAAATGGAGGCACAGAGAGGTGAAGTGACTTGCCCTGTAGCAAGGTCACAAATCAGGTCATTGGTGGAACAAGGCACATAGTCCATGTTTCCTGACTTATAGTCTAGTGCTCTTGCAGGCCACTCTGCAAGGTACAGATGCTCCGTAGTAAGTTAAATGCCATAGAAGATTTTAGAAAAGTGTCAATACTTAAATCAGTGGTTCCCAGCCATTTCGAGCATTTGGACCCTTTTTCAATCTATTAAAATTTCACTGACCCTCTCTCCAGGAAAAAAAGGAAAAGAAAAGAGAAAAGAAAATGTAAGGATTGGGCCCACCTTAAACTTTCCACAGACCTCCTGCCATACCATCATGGACCACGGGTTGGGAACCACTGACTTAAATAAATCATATCGTAGTGTGAAACCTAGCACTGCTCTGCAGTACATAAATATAGGATGAAGTGGCAGCCTTAAGTTTGGATTTGCATGTTTTCATTTATTTAAGATAAACCTATTTTTATAGCTTACTTTGACCATATTGCTAGGTTTCCCTTGGTGCTGAACAAAGACTGCACCAATTACAATTTGTGTGCACTGTTTAGGGATAGGAGTGAGGAATCTGCGTACATCTGTTGTGAGCTTCACTGCCTGCCAAGATGTTAAAACATAAATTTCAAGTTCTTAATATAGTGGTTCAAAAAAAAAAAAATCAAACTTTACCCAGTGATTTCTGAGTTAAGTAACTTCCTGCATCTAAGCACATCTGAATACATCTCATATTACTGTGTGGTACCTTAGCAAATGTTGACTTTAGAGGCAACCAATGGATTGGTGTACAAAACGCTTCATCATCTAAGCCTTAAATACGTAAGCAATTAACCAATATCCTGGCTTGGGAGTTATGGCTGACCAAAGTGTGTCTTCTCTGCTTTCTGGTTTAGTGAGGACTGGGCTGTGTGTAGGGATTATTTTGAGCAGGATTCTCTGTTTGTGTACAGGGATCCACTGAACAAACTTGCTGGCAGCTTTTGAAAACAGTGCAAGAAAGTCCTGCTTTTTTTGGCAGCTATTATCTGACTGCTATCTATGGTCTTGTCAGCTTTTCTGTTATTGTTTCTGTCTCTCTTGACACTTAAATTTTCTGTTAACTGGGATTTGATTTTGTAGTTTTGTATAGCTACATATAGTATGGAAAGACAGGCAGTTTTATAGGTGAGTTTAAGAAAATCAACAGATTTGGATTGCTAATTTAAATGAGTCAGTAGTTCTTCTTTGTAAAATGTGCAGTAACGAAAACAATAAGCATTGATAAATTGAACTGACAGTTTATATGGTAAGTTCCAAACCAGTTCGTATTAAAATAGCAGATTTAACAATGTATGGGGAAAACCAGGATTTTATAATAAAAATGCTAACAGGCTCTCAGTGATAAGATTTTGAATTTATGGATGGAACACCGATTACATGAAAGACGTGCCCCGTGATGTTAGGATTATATATTTTGACAAAGTGGCATTTTCACATTCTGGTCTTCAGAGTTTTCTGTAAGCTAAAGAATAATGTTAATTTTTTAGTGTTAAATCAGTTCATTATCTTTGATGTATTGGTTGCACACTAGAGATCTGAGTGTTCCTTGTTGCTTCAGTGTGTTAGCATTCTTTTCTGATTTAAACAGTTACATATGTTGTGGAAATTAGGCAAGATACATTGAGTATACAATGTATATGATGGCTAAAAAGCTGTCATCACCTTATTAAAAAGTGGTGTTGGAGGGAAAATCAGCTTTCCTTGTGATAGAAGTAACTTTTTCTCGAGTAAAGTTTTCCTATGAAGTTTTTTTAAGCTAATTATTAAAGATCTTATAAATATTTCATTTACTCCTGGAAAATTCCACAGTACTTTATAAAAATAGGTCCCAAACTTTCAAGTCCTTCTGCATGTAATAGTCCCACTTGTGTCAGTGGAAGTTCTCTTGTGTGGAAGGCTTGCAGGGCTGGTCTTTTGTGTCACCTGATTACAATCTTATAAATCGGTTTCTAGAGAATCTGCTGTGAAATCACATTATATGCTGTGAATAACTGTACACAGCCGAGTAATAAGGTGTGAATGCATTAATAGAAAATCTACTGTTTTTAAAACAATGATTTTATTTTTCCTTTTTTGCTGTTAACTGTGAAGAGTTAATCCTATTTCTGTCTTTCCTTAGAACTTGAGGCATATGCTGGAGTTATCAGTGCCTTGCGTGCACAGGGGGACCTTACCAAGGAAAAGAAAGACCTTCTTGGAGAACTCTCCAAAGTGCTTAGGTAAACCACACACTATTTATGGTATCCGTGGTGAGTGTATTTATGGCCTGTTTTCTTTCAAAAGCATTGCACACATTTCCTATCAATGGCATTTTTCTGCTTTTAAAATAAATTTATAATCAGAAAAGTGATTCCAGAAACAATGTAGTGGGGATTCCATATTTACTTTCTTTTAATGATGCCTGGTCAAATTTGCTTATCTTGCAAATGAAGTTTTTTTCTCACTTCCATTCTTATAAGATTGCGACCCAGAATTAGAAGTCCAGCCATACAGTGGCTAATGTTATCTTTAGTAACTATGGTAAAATCCTTTCTATTCTCTAGAATAGAAAAATATTTTATTTTCACTGTCACAGGGACAAAAGCAAGTGGCAATCTCTAAAATGTAAACAGTGACACCTCCTCCCACCAGAATGGAGCTATTTGTAACATTTTCATTTTAGCTAGCAGGATCACATTTGTCTCTCCATATCTGAAATATATTGGCTGCTTTCTTTTTTGACAGCATTTCAACTGAGCGCCATCGTGCTGAAGTTCGGAGAGCCGTAAATGATGAACGGCTAACAACTATTGCACATAAGTAAGCTATTAGTTTCACATGACCTCCATAAAGTAGCAAAGAGTTTTTCCATTAGGCAGTGTTTTATCTTTTAAACCAAATATTAATAAGTTAAGTTTGACTTCTGTTAAGGAAATGTATAGGCCAGGTTGTTTTATATGTTTCAATCTGGTTTGGGCTATTGTGATGGGGCTTAGAATATTTTTAATTAAATAGAATGTGATCTGCCTTAGAAACGATTATTTCTATAGCATACTTAGCTTTATGGTTGTTTCATGAACATTATTATGCTTTTGGTATTTTTATTTCAAGGAGTAGAATATGTATTAATTTGTAAGATTGCTTTTTCAATTATGATTTACTGTACATATTCTAGCCTATCACTAGAAAAGAGATCCTGTCAGTAGCTTTTCTCTCTTGGAAAAGCATTTTTAGTAAGTAAATGTGATGGATAATAGTACACTTCCATATAATATGCATTTCTGTTTAGTATGTCTGGACCAAACAGCTCTTCAGAATGGTCTATAGAAGGTCGTCGACTGGTGCCGCTGATGCCACGGCTGGTTCCACAAACAGCCTTTACTGTAACAGCTAATGCTGTTGCTAATGCGGCTGTTCAGCACAATGCATCTCTTCCAGTTCCTGCTGAAACTGGAAACAAAGAAGGTAAGGGAATTCCAGTATCTTACTGCAAATAATGAGGACGTGAAAAGAATAATTTCACACTTTAAAGGGACACTATTGGCTAGTCTCAGTCCAAAATTTGTAGGTTATTTTTTTTACATAAAAAAAACTCATCCCTTCATTTTCCTATGATATTAATAGAAATGTTTTAATAAAATCTGATTGACTTTGAAGTCCATTTTGACATTTTTGCACCTAAAAGTAATATTGTGCTAGTGCATTTGGAACTGGAATATGACATGACATTCACTAAAAACACAAAGGAACTTAACTGGTTCACAGTCTCTGCCAAACCACATATGTTCTAAATATTTTGAAGATGTAAAATGTGGCAGTTTTGCAAATTTAAATTACTAAAAATGAAATAATTAAATAAAAGTTGTAACAGGTCCCTTTAAGGTACAGTGATATTCAGGGAAGGTGACTTTGCAAAAAGGACATGGATATCATTCTTATTTTGCCACTCCAGATGAAATGTACTAAATTAATAAATGAAAAGATCCTCCCCACCCTCTTCTCAGCCCCTATAAACTCCATTTAAGCTGCATAATTTTATTTTGCTTTGTTTTAGAGGTTTAGTTACAATATAGTTACACAGTTAGAGAAAACCTAACACTTTTCAAATTAGTTTTTTTCTGATAGATTTGGGAAATGTTATACCACCTGAATTCTCTTACTACTACTTGTAAACATCAGTGTTACAGCAATTAAACAAAGAAAACCATTTTAAAAGATGTTAATCTGTCTTAATTTAAAATGGGTTTTCAGGTTAATTGTGGGACTGACATGCCACTGAAAACAGTGCAATAACAATTTTATACGTATATCACTGATCAACTCTAGAGACCTAAGTACATTAAGACAAAGTTAATTAAAATTCTGAACACATACATGATGAACTATAATATTAAATACACAATGAGTAGAGAACAAAATAGTCTCAGTGGTGTTTGAAAGATCTTTTAAAATGAAAACATTTAAAAATCTGCTTTGAAAACAATTAATTCTATGGTTGTTCTTGGGTCAAAGCAGAGAGCACTTCACAGTAGCAGGACTGCAGAGGCAAAGATGTGAATAGTGAACCAATAAACTTTAGGCTTTCGTTTATCTTTAAAGTTGTTAAAATAGTGCTAGGATAGTGGAATTTTTTTACTTTAGTTATGTGGAAGGTGTCTTCTCTCCTCTTTAGTGGTGGTTTGCTATTCCTACACAAGTACCACTTCAACCCCAACATCTACCCCTGTTCCAAGTGGCAGTGTAGCAACAGTGAAGTCCCCCAGACCTGCCAGTCCAGCCTCCAACGTAGTCGTCTTGCCAAGTGGAAGTACTGTTTACGTCAAAAGTAAGTGACACTAGTAACTTTGATTTACAAAACAGATAGAAAGGGCGTGATCTTGGATTACAGGACTCTGAGTCAGGTAATCTGGGTTCCAGACCCAGGTCTATCTCAAACCTACTGTGTGACTGGGCAAGTCCCTTTAACATCTTTGTTCCTTAGTCTATCAGTAAAGAAGAACTAATGCTTCCCTTCCTCATAAGGGCATGTTGAGGCCAAAATCATTGATTGAAAAATACGGTGTGATATTTTGATGTCTTGGATAACAGTAATGCAAAGTATGAAAAATAAAACCTATGCATTGACGTGCAGTAGTGGATCATTTGTTCCTTCAGTTTGAAATTTTGCCTCTGATGTGGTTATATCTAATGCTTGGGAAGAAGCTTTCACTTCCACCTCTTCCCCAAAATATGCACCTGGCCAACAGTGCAGTCATTTATGTTTGAGGAAATGGGATGGAGGATAAACCCTTCTTTCCTTTTCAGATGAGCAAGAGAATTTCTGTGAATATTATTTTTCTACAATCATTCAAGTGCCTGAAAGCAGCTACTGATATGACATGTCACATCACTGGGCCAAATCCTTACCTGATATAAATCAGCTAAAGATTTGTTCTTTATGAATATTATCAAAAGAATATAACTTAAAAATAATATAGTTTTCTTGTTTTCTGAGCAGTAGCTGAACTTTTAAACAAACTACACAACTAACTTCACCCAGGGATTCAGTTAAAATTTACTTGCACTGTGCTATGGATTGCATATTATCACAGTTTTGCAGTGTGTTGGAAAGTACAACTTTAGAAGCTAATTATATAATTATTATTTTTACTATCAGGATGGATAAAAACTGATGAAATCTAATAATTAGAAATCAGATTTTATTTAAATGTATATACATTTTTATTTAAAATTTAATTTGTAATGGATAACCTGTTAATTCCTAAATGTGCTATAACCTATTTAAATAAAAATATGCTGCTCTCCTCAAATTTTAATGCTGCTTTTTAATTACATATAGAGCTTTATAAATTCCATTCTCATGTACTGAATTAAGTTATTATATGTTATTTCCAATCTTTATATAGAGTGAATGTGATTTACATTTTCTAGAAAAGCTTTCGCCTTAACTAAACTGAAACCAGAAATAATTAGCAGGTGCAGAGAGAATATTTTCTTCATTTTGACTAGTTCAGTCAAAATTGAGAAACTGATTTGGAGTTGAAAAAGGAGGAAAGCTTGTTTAAGAATAAAAGCCATGGGAGATGATGAGATTAACTAATTCTAAATACTTGAAGGATATGAGGTCAGATTTTCACCTGAAAATTCAGGTAAGTGTCTGCTTTGATATTCGTGAAATCACCTTAAAAAGGCATCAACACATCCTTGCAATATTTGGCCCTGGGTAACCAGAATAGGCCAATCAATTCACTAATACAGTTGATGCTTTCTTTGTTTAATCATCAGTTTTAAATGCAAAATATGTTTTGGTAATTGGTTCTCTTGTGTATCCAGCACATTTAAGATAATATTATTTAATTAAGAAATAATTTGATGTTTTTGTACAGTTTTAATTGAATTCCAAATTCCATTCAAGTGCATCTTCACACAAATGCCATGTAAAAAATTACTGCCTAATAAATAAGAAATGCATCAGTTCACCATTTTCTAACATTTAAAAATGAAAAATTAAGGATTTGAATAAATGTATGTTATGCTATATGAGTGCTTAAATAAATATACAGATATAGAATAGCCTCCCGGTTAGCAAAAAGGAAATACCAAATTTAGTCTAAAGGCATTATTTGGTGGGAAATCAACTAATGAGAATAAACCTTTCTTTAGGACAATAATTGGAAAATACTAATGGAGATAACGAGATTAAAATTTATTATTTAAATCAAGGTTTCCTACTTGTAGTTGTAAATCACTTGGATTTAAATCATTCTGCCCTATCTACTATAGAAAGTAGATGTAAGCGCCAGAAAAATTGATGTTCTCTTACGCCACATCTTCACTTCCCAGTAGGGATGTGAAAGTGTAACCATGTACATGGTTAACCGATGAGCCAGGGCTCATCAATTAACTTTCATGGTTACACACAGGCTCCCAGTCCGCCTGCTCCCTCACCCTGTGCTGCTGTCTCTAGCAAGGGGGGGTCATGTGAGAGCCAGTACACACGTGGAGCCGTCTGCCGTTCTGCGTGTAACCACTGAAATTTTCAGTGGCTACACAGTTACTTCAAACACATTTTAACATCCCTACTTCCTGGAAGATCAACACTGGTGGTCAGTATTCTGGAGTTCAGTTTAGCAGGTCTAGCAAAGACTCACTAATTTGAACAATGAAGGTGCCCTCTTAGACGCCAATATGCCTCGATTTGCAAGGAGTAAGGGAAATCGACAGGACCATTTGCTTTTGTCAACTTCCTGCTGTGGAGACAGTGCCGAAGGTGGTGTTAAGGTACGTAGACTCCAGCTATACAATTAACATAGCTGGAGTTGCGTATCTTAATTCGACCTTCCAGGTAAGTATAGACAAGGTCTTAGCAATTTTTCTAAGCTTTAGATTTTGGTTGTTTGAGCTGTCACATAGTAATGACTGTATGTCTGGTCTGAATTCAAACAAATGAAATAGGAATGAAAAACAAATCTCATCAGTCCCTTAAACCAGGGGTGGCCAACCTGTGGCTCTAGAGAGCCACCTGTGGCTCTTCTGAAGTTAATATGTGGCTCCTTGTTCAGGCACTGACTCCAGGGCTGCAGCTACAGGTGCTAACTTTCCAGTGCTCAACTCCTGGGTCCCCCTCCTCCTCCTCCAAGCGTATTGTGCCCTCACTCCTTCCCTCCCCACAGAGCCTCCTGAGTGCCATGAAACAGCTGATTGCAGTGGGCAGGAGGGTGCAGGGAAGAAAGAGGAGGCACTGGTCTGATCAGTGGTGCTGCTGGTGGGCGAAAGATACTGGAAATGGGAGAGGAGGCACCTGGTGGGGATTGCTGACAAATTACTGTCGCTCTTTGGCAATGTACGTTGGTAAACTGTGGCCCCTTCTCAGGCTCAGGTTGGCCACACCTGCCCTAAACCATCCAGTCCCTGACTAGTTCAATCAAAATTTGAGAAACTGATTTGGAGTTGGAAAAAAATGGAAAGCTTGACCACGAATAAAAGCCATGGGAGATGATGGGATTAAATTTTAAAATGCAAAAAATGTTATACATTTAATCTTTATTATATAATTTATTAAATTATTACATCTTCCAAGAGTAATAGTTGTGAGAGACAGCATTCAAGTAATACTAATTTACACAAAGGCAGTATTCTCTTCAGGTCAAAGCCAAAAGGCTGGGACTCAGAGCTGAGTTAGAATTTTGGCACTACTGCTAACTTAGTGTGTGGCCTTCGGCTAGTCACTGTCTGATTGGCCCATTACATTTTATGTGCCTTTGCTTCCTGGCTTTAAAATGTAGGTTGTATCCATCTTTGAGGGTTATGCCTAACTATAATGCTTTTTGATTTTTTTAATTTGAAAAGCTTTGTAGAAGTGCAAATTATTAGAAAATCAAAGACAACAAGAATATAGTTCTCACAGAACCCATAAACAAAGAGGAACAAAAATATTACAAGTACCTACGCTTATTTGCCACACATCTATTACTTCATAGTAAATTTTACTGTCATGGAAGTGGTAGATATACAAAGTAATTTGGGGCAATCCTCTAAAATATTATGGTTCCCACCAAAATAATATTCTAAACTTTAACTCCCAAACAACATACAAACTTAAGTTTTGGTGAATCCTGTATCCTCAGATGAGCAGTATTATTTCTGTACTTTCAAATGTATTCGTTAGCAACCTCATGGATATAAGTTTGTTTAATGTACTTACAAGATACACTGTAATGCTTTATTCTTTATATATTTCCACAGAACTATGTAAACTGTCTCCATTTTATGAATGGTAAAACGACACCGAGATTGACTTGCTTGAGGACACAAAGTTAATTGTTGGCAGATAAGAATAAAATTCAAATCTCCTAATTTGTAGGTCCATACCCAATTCACTAGAATACAGTGCCACTGAATCCATAATGAATATACTAATAGTAAAATACATACATTCAGATATAGAAATGAAAGTTTGTGTTTCTTCATAATCAATGACATTTCCAAAAATAAATAACATTTTAGCCCACTAGCAGCCTTTGTTTTCACTTCAAGCTCATTTTCACCAGCAACTATATCTGTCTTGCCCTGTATACATTTGTTTGCCTTCTGTATGGCCCTGACGCAAAACCTGCAAGTGATCTGGATACATAGTTGGAGCAAATACCATCTTGGGAAATATATTTATCTTTTCATAGAATTGTTCCACGTAAAGATTATGCTGCATAATCCATGCAAAATCATCTCTCTTCACCTTTGGAACATCTAAATGCAAGTTCTGCAGTTTCTGAATATTGTGTCTTCTATTAGAGATTCATAGATTATTCTGGCTTGCTTGGATTTTTGTTGAGTAGATTTAATTCCTTTGCAAGATGAAGGCCTGAAAATGAGCATCTCCAGCCATCTCGTACAAAGATGAACTACAAGCGTTTAACATGTTTTTCAACTCATCACTTTGGAGTAATGTGATTGCTCATAAGCATGGTATCGTGTGTATGAAGCAATGTCAAAGGTGGCTACAACACACAGCCCTGTATATAGTGTCTAATATATGGTGACCTTTTTGGCCAGTTGAAGTAAGAGAATCTTGGATAAAGTCTAGTATTTATTATAGTAGGGCCATACTGCTTACCAGGACCAAAAGAACATGTTCTAGAACAGTGGTCTCCAACCTTTTTAATTACATGATCATTTTTTGAATTGAAATCAAGGCAGAGAGCAGGAGCAGCACAGCAGTGAAGGGAGGGGCAGCTGAAGTGCTGGCACTTGATAGCCTCCTGGCCAAACCAATCAGGGTTACCTGTCAGATGCTTCAGGCTTTACCAGTAGATTCTGATCTACTGGCTAGTGACCATTGTTCTAGACCATCAGTGCTTCAGTGGAGTCTGTTACAGCAGATAAGTTTTCTGCACTCAGGGTAGGTGATTGGAGAGGTGAAGGAACTTTTTTGAGGCAAAAAGTTCCTTTTGCAGGATTGCATATTGGTAAAAGTTTTACTTTTTGGCATACAATGAATAAAATGTGCCAAAAGAGTTATTACTTCAAAGTGCTAAAGGCACAAGTTGGCAAAGTGCGATGTCATCTTGGCAGCAGAAATGCATCATAGGATAAATAGGTTTCAGAGCTATTTGAAGGAGGAAGAGATAGAGATGTCAAAGGGTAACCAGTTACCTAGTAAGCATCAGCCTTACTGTGTGATGCTTACTGGGTAACAGTTAATTAGTGCCTTGGGAGCACCCCCGCTGGGCCCAATATGTCACAGGCCTGCACGGGAGCCAGCAACCCCGCAGAGTGAAGGCTGCTCCAGTTGGGATTGAGCAGTCCCCTGCCCAGGACCCCACTTAATCGGTTAACCAGTTAAATCCAATGTTGCATGAAAGAAGGCACAAAAGGTTTAGGGGAGCTAAAGGGAAATTTTAGTTAAATGTGCATAATTATCATAGATGAAACCTGCTGGAAAAGCTGAATGTGGAGTTCTGAGTCGGAATGCATTTGAAAAACGGCTTCCTACACCCCTCACATGTGCAGTCTTGTTGGTGTAACTTCTGCCATATTTATAAAGACAAGCAAAACTCCACACAGGCTGTTATGTTCTTTTAATTTCTTAACCAGAATTAAACTGCAATATGATTCAATATCTTGGGGTTTTTTTAAGAGAAATGTAGTAGTATGAGAACAAGTGTGATCTGTGGGAGGGAATTAGAGCACCTAGTTCAGTTCTCAGGTCTATCATGGACTTGCTGTGACCTTTGGAAGATTGTATTTTCTCTCTGCCTTTTGTTTTCCCATTTGAACATGGATGTAAGACTTAACAAGCTTAATGTTGTTGGAAAATAGTGAGAGATGGTCAGATGGAAAACACCATATAATTGAAAAATCTTGTTCTTCCAGGTGTCAGCTGCTCAGATGATGATGAAAAGCCCCGTAAAAGACGACGAACTAACTCCTCTAGTTCCTCTCCTGTTCTTCTGAAAGAAGTCCCGAAAGCTGTCACTCCTGTCACTAAAACTATCACAGTACCTGTAAGTGGCAGCCCCAAGATGAGTAATATCATGCAGAGCATTGCCAACTCCTTACCACCACACATGTCTCCTGTGAAAATAACGTTTACTAAACCCTCAACACAGACAACAAACACAACAACACAGAAGGTATGTGGAAGAATCGGCCAAACTTTACATAACTTTATTTCTGTCAATGAATAAGACATATTTAGCTTTTTCCTCTCTGCAAAGTATCAAGCTATATTTTAAGGAATGTGCTTTGGGTAAGGTAATCCCTCTTTTTAAAACAAAAATCTTGTGAAAATCTAGTGCACCTTTGTGTGAAGGGACCTGAATTGACAGCCTTGGAGACTGAAGTCCTCTTTTTATCCACAGAACAGGTACAGCACAGGCAGTGGGAGTGCAAGCTTCCTCCACACTGCCCCACCAATGTGCATCAACCCTGACCTGAAGGGATCACTTCTAGGGATGAGAGGGAATTTAGTCTCCATGCTCATTCAATTATTGGCCTCTCTGGTGAGACTGCCAACAAGGTTGCCATTTAGTACCTTTTGTGGTGTTGGGTTTTGTGATATGGGCACTAGTCCACTGAGAACTGGATCACATAGGCCAATGAACAACCACCAGATGGTAACAACTTTTGGTCAAAGGTAATCTTTCTTATTTCTCTTTTCCTTAATTAAAATTTTTCTATTTTTGCAGTAGTAAGATCTCAGGAAACTGGGTTTGATCTTTTCATGGCCCACTCTGCCTTGTGTAAGAGATCTGCCTCCAGGAGGCATGAGATGTCTCTTCAGGCCCAAGAGGAAGTATTCCTAGGTCTGAACAGAAATTGTGGGGATGTTATTTTCCTCTTCATTCTGTCACGCCATTTTTCACTCTCTTTACATACTGTTGTGGTAGTTGAGATAAACTGAGGTACTCAAGCTAACAGTATCTAAGTTTGACCATGATGGAGCTGGAGGCAAGCTGTCCCCAACTGTAAAATGTTTTTAATTGGACCCTACATATGCTAATTTCCAGATCATGCCACAAGACTGACTTGTTCTCTCAGGATTATGGAGAGGGTTTTAGATTTTGGACTTGGGTCTAAATGATATTTTGTTATTGATTTTGTGGGTTCAGAGTATTGGCTGGGTGTATTTTAATTACTAAAATAAATACATTAAATTTAAACAGGGCAATACTAACAGTGGAAACAGCACAAGCCAAATTCATCTTGTGTGTATCTATTGATTTAGTAAATTTACATGAGATTAATTTGACCTTGACACAAAGTATTGATTTAGATTGGCCTCTAGAAAGCATTTTTCAGAGAGCTTCTTGACTGTTAAGCTCAACCTCCCCACAATAATTTTTGTGTTGGACTCATAGATTTACTTTCTAACTTTATGTGGATTAGCAGACTTTCCATGTCCAGATTTTGGATGCTTAGTTCAGTGGATTTACTTCCTCTGTTTTCATATGGAGATAGTGGGTTATTCTGACCTTTCATAATGCCTGTTAAGTTGTGCAAAGTAGGGGATCATGTAGTTTTCTGAAGTCCAGCAATATTACTGCTCAAACAAAGGTCTGCTGGAAAAGCATTCTGGCTAATGGCATGTGCATAATTAATTAAGCATTCTGCTTAATGGCATGCACGCTAATATTTCAGTACATCAAATATAAAGTCTTGCTTTCCATGTAGCAAACATTTAACCTGGGACAGAACACTTCTCTGGATGAAAGCAAGGCTTGGGTTGGAGTAATGTATTGTCTGTATTAAATATAACTTGCTTGAAGAAAAGTGTGAGGCTTGGTGTACTCCCCTACTTAGCATGGATAATAATATCTTCATTAGGCATACTTCTTATACATCTTTTTATTTTTTTAGAGTAGGTTCTTTGAACTCTGTAAATAAACAATGATGATGCTTTAGTATCATCTCTATTCAAAATAAAATTGAAAAGCATAGATTATAAAGGAGAATGTAGTAGTTAAAGATGAAACAGTCCTGCAAAGGCAAGGTACATGTCCAAAATGGGACATTAAGCTGTTATAATCTGATAATTCACTGGCCTTCGACCAAAAGGCACATTCTTAATGGAATAGTAGATGCCATCTTTTTTAAATGGAAATACTATAATTTTATCCTCTCTCTCTCAGGCCTAGATCCTTGCGTGGATACAAATTTCTACCTGTGGATGTGAATAACTGTGGATAGAAATTGGTATCCGCTGGACTCTGTTCCTAGGAATTGCAGCAGCCAAAGGAAAAGGATGTGCTGCCACTGCTCCCAGGAATTGTGCAGCTGTACTGCCCCCAGTACCACTGCCAGCTGCATCTCCTGTTGGGGGTCATACAGCCTTCCTGGGAGCAGTTCTGGACATGTACAGTCACACATCTCGGAGCAGCAGCCAACTAGGGGTGCTGTGGTTGCTGTGAGTAGAGCCTGCAGATGAGTGGATACCAATTTCTATCCACAGATAGAAATTTGTATTGGCTCAGGGTTCTACTCAGGCCTTTACAGAAATGTGCAAACAAAAAGGTATTTGTCACTTTTCTCAAAAACCTTCAAACAGATAAAATTTTTCATTTTGCTTTTTAAGTGAAATCTCACTCAGGTCCCATGCTAATTCACAATGACAAGATCTAAAGTTGTTCTAATAGGAAGTTTAGTTTTTGTATATTTCATAATTTGTTATTGTGGTATCCTTTTACACTGAGTTTAAAAATCATGCTTTCCAATCAAAGCAATAATGCTTTACTAATTTTAAAGGATTCCTAAGGTTTGGCATAAGGATGTTAAAAGGCGGGTAATCCACTAATCATGTAATTGATAAAACTTTTATTGACAACACAATTAGTCAATAATGGAAGGCTGCTGCATCTCTGCAGTTTAAATATAGTAAGAGTTGGGCATGCAGGCAGCCTGGCTCCTGCCAAATTTAAACTGCAGAAGCGCAGCAGGGGTAGATCCAAGACCCGGCATGAGCCGAGACTGAGCCGAGCTTGCTCAGTCCCGGCTCGCACAGAGTCCAGCAGTCCCTGTCTATGGGAGGGAGGGTCCTAGCGGGGAGGTGAGACCCTTCCCCTCTCCCCCACACCGTTCGCGGCCAGCCTGGGACGCCGCAACAAGGGGTGCTGCCAGAGCAGCCTCTGCCTGTGGCCACCCTGGGACGCCATGGGCAGAGGCTGCTTTGCAGCAGCAGTCCCTGTCCACAGGGGTGCCAGCTCCCCACTGGAATCCCGTGGACCGGGGCTGCTGCTGGAGCAGCCTCTGCCTTGGCTAGCCTGGGCCCACCTCAGGCAGAGGCTGCTTTGTGGCAGCCTCCTGTCTCCCCCCTCCTGCCCACGCTGTTGCCTCTAATAGAGGCAGCAGCGTGGGGAGGGCAGGCAGCACTGCAGAGATGGTGCTGGGGGGAACAGGCTTTTAAGCCGGCTCTCCCCCACCCCTCAGCACTGGCTCCTGCTTCTCTCCCCCCACCCTTGCTGCTTCAAGGGGAGGGGTGAAGCGAGTAGTTGAGTAGTCAACTTGACTTACTTGGGTAGTCGACTACTCGCTTACATCCCTAGTTTGACATGAAGGTGGAATTTAATGTGCTGTTTAAACAAGAAGTGATGTTGAATGTGGTTCTTGAATTTTTATACCAATTTAAAAGGTTGTAGTGATATATCGATAGTTTGGAGGAAAATTCGTACATCCCAGTGGAAGATGTCAATGCTCTTCCATTTTTCTATTACATAAAGATTTGTACAAAGGAGGACAATCTAGTAACTAATCCTGCTAGTCAAGTCCCGGTGGCAACTGATACCCTCACTTTTTTTTTCAATATCTCTTGACAAAATCATTATAAGACCAAACGTTTGGCATTTCTCAAAACTGCCAGTACTAGCTTCAGTATATATTCAATAAATGTCTTTAACAAAATAAAGATGTTCTTGTTAGAAATCTGAATAACTTACTGTTGTTGATCAGCTAATCAAATAACCTTTTACCAGTGGAAGGATGCTATACATTTTCTGTATTCCTTGCCATATTCATTTTATCATCTTTACCTATGTGAGAAAATAGTATTTAAAAAGTATAATAGTTCAGACCCTCATTTCTTAATAATTGTTCTTTAAAAAGCAAAGTATTTCTCTAGTGTCCCACTATGTAGGCCAGATAAGTATTCCTTAGGTTTTACGTGTCTTATACAATATGTATATATGCTCAGTGTGTTATGTATTTTGAGATGTTTTGTATGTTTCTTGTGTGAACATATGTAATATAGCATGTAGTATATTGTATATGCACATACACAGTAAGATCAAAACAATCCGTTTCTCAAACCAGACAATTGCACAAAAGTAAAATCTTCTTCTTGAAAGGTCAAAATGAATTCTAGGCATTTCAGTGAATAGTCAGATGCATTTGTAATTCACTAGGTATGGCATTTTTAATCTGTAGACAATTGGTATCGTAAGAGGAAGGAATTTCCTATCTATCTTTAAAACATGCATAGCTAATAAGATAAATTACTTCTGATTCCTAAAATGAATTGTTCACTGATAAAGTATTAGGGAGGGGCAGACTTACTGCATTGACGGGAAATGTAGTAATAATTTTAAAAATAGTTTTTGATTCATATTGCTAAATGGTCAACTGTTGGCAAATAGTCAGTTAGGTAATTAAAGAATTTATGCTCCTTGTTGCCAGGTCTTGGGTAGGGATATAAATTGGTAACCAGTTAACTGGTTATCTGGTAAGCATCAGTCTTACTGGGTGATGCTTACCGGTAACTGGTTAACCAGCGCCTGGCCCAGCGAGAGCAACCCCCTACCTGCGGAGTGATGCTGCAGGCCAGCTAACCAGTTAAACATATAGTTTAACCGGTTAACATTTTAAATGGGATTTTACATTCCTAGTCTTAGGATACAAGGAGGGTTTGGGAGAGTAATGGTTAAAACCTCTTGAAATTCCAGATATGAAGTAGTTTTGAGTGATGCTCAGACTTTGCGTCCCAGTGAGATGAACTGAGATAATTGACACTTGTCTTGTTTCAGTTTGTTGATAACTTCACTACTTTAGTTCATGTACAGACTGTTTTCTTCATAACCAAAAACTTACCCATTTTATTTGAAAATACAATTCCTTCAAAAACTGATAGATTAGCTGCCCTGCTCCACAACTAAGGGAAACGTTTTATTTGCTGCTAGCAAGTGTATTCAGATCTGCAAATGAACTTAAAGTAAAATCACTAAAAGTAAATAGCATTGTATGTGTGTAATAGCATCTTTGCAATACAACTTCTAAACGCAAGTGAGTGATGATTTTTTTTGTTGTTTCAGGTGATCATAGTAACCACCTCTCCAAGTTCAACGTTTGTACCTAATATTCTCTCCAAGTCTCACAACTACGCAGCAGTTACTAAACTTGTCCCAACATCTGTCATTGCCTCAACGACTCAGAAGCAACCAGTGGTTATAACAGCTTCTCAGTCCTCTTTGGTCAGTAGCAGCAGTAGCGGCAGCAATTGTTCCACTCCCTCTTCCACTCCAAATACCATTGCTGTGACTGCTGTGGTGTCATCGACACCGTCGGTGGTTATGTCAACGGTAGCACAAGGTATGATAGTAGTTATATATATTAAACTTGAAATAGGTCTTGTTTTGGGATGGTGGCTGTAACCTAGCAGGGTACAATTCAGACTGTGAATAGAGGGCATGAGTGACACAGCTAACATGGAGGGCCTTTCACAATGATTTTCTGCTGTAGTCTTCAGCCTGGACTGCTTACAAACACTCTTCAGCCTGAAAGTCACTCCCAGCTATGTCTGTATATTGTACAGCCAGGGAGCCACACCTTGATTCTCACCAGCCTTGGTTATACTGCAGGGTGATCACATCGCATTCCCAATCTTACGTATTTGCCCAGAAATAGATGTCCTATACTATCCAGCTCTCTGTTGGATGATACAAGTTTATACAAAGTCTGGTTTTTTTAAATAAAAATGTACCCTTCATTTTAAACACATTTGATTAGATGAAACAATATAACAAGTTCATTAACTACAAAGAGATTTTTATTAAATACAAGTAATGAGGCATACAAGTCAGAAATGGTTACAGATAAAACACAACTGGTGCCTAATTTAACAAACTGTGTTAAATTCAAAGCAGTTTTCCTACCCCATGCTTTTAGTAGTCCTAGTGATCAAATTTCTTGGGTCAAGATCCCTTCTTTTGAATGCTTCCTTTGTTGCTTCAGGTGCCATGAACATTTTGAGCTAGAAAAGTTTTACGGGTGTTCCCCTTTTTTTATAGTTTTAGTCACCCTCTTAGACAAACATTTCCAGCTGGTTACCAGCAAACAAAAAGTCTATGTGAAAGGATGTTTTCTGCTACCTTTCCTTACCTATTGAGCTTCCTTTTTTTCCCTTCCTGCTTGATGATACTGTTTATTGCTTAAATGTTAATTGAGCAGAGCACACATTCCTTCTTGGCGGTAATCTTTTTGGGAAATTTATTTTTGTTTAGACAGGCTCTCAAAATGAAACCCAACAGTAAATAAATCATAATGCTTGGTATATTTAATCTTCAGATCATTTTTTTGAGTGTTTACCAAATAATCCTCTTAACTTTTCTATGGGGAGAAGTATTTATACATTTTATCCCCATTTTAGAGGTAGGGAAACTGAGTTTCCAGTAGAGAATGGGTTACCCAAGGTCAAAGGGAATCTTTCAGAGATGGAATTAGAAATTAGGAGTTGCTAGTTTCTAGTCTTAACTAAATATGATAGATCACATTGGCTGTCAGGAAGTTCTTCATCCAGACCCATATTCTTCATTTTATTCCCTTCCCCATTCTTTCTTAAGTGTTCACAGCCCCTTTTGTAATCCAAATAATTCCCCTGCTGTTTTCCTGCATTTTCTACCTGTCTTTCCCTATACTGCCAAGAACTTTTATTTTGGTATAAGATTATTTGACATAAGTTCTCCTGTAGTTTGTCTGCTGCATTAATTGTGGTCCAAGAAGTACAGAAGGTAGATGCAAGGCATTTTTGCCCTTACAGTACTTTTGAGGAAACCTTTGTATTATTATTTTGACTACTTGAAGTGGAAAGATAATTTTTATACTCCACTTCCTGCATGGTACAGTAAAAAAACTGTCTGACTTCCCAGAGGGTTAGTTAAAATGTGTTGCCTAGCAGAGGTGATTTTTAGAATTACAGATTGAGCCATATTCTTCTGGAAACCTTGTGGAAGAAAAGAATTAAAATATTTTAAAGTGATTGCTTAAAATTGGAAGGTGGGGTTCTTATGTAGGCTTTGTTTTAATCACTATTACAGCACAGGATTTTTATACCTTGATAAGTAGACTTGGATTTGCTTACCTTGTTCGCCACTACTCCTGATTTCCAAGTTATGTATTGCACACGTACTGTGAAATAAAGGACATTAGCTGGTTAGCCTTCCTAGGACTGCCACACAGATTATCAAACATTCTGTGTTTGTGCTAAAGCTCTTGATGTCCCCATATTTTCTTACAATCTCTTGAAGTTTTTATGGAACAGTAATTTTATTTTTTGCAGTTGAAAAAGAGCAACCCTTGAAGAGGTTATGTTAATTATATTATAAAAAACACAGAGTAGACAGCAAGTTCTTTGGAGCATGATCTTTACTTTAATTATCTCAGTGACTTTGAACCTTTCCAGACTTCTGTACCCCTTTTAGGAGTCTAAGTTATCTTGAATACCCCAATTTACACCTCACTTAAAAACTTAAATGGCTTACAAAATCACACAAAAATACAAAAGCATCACAGCTATGCTATTAGGGATGTTAAATTTATATTAATCGGCTAATCAAATAGTTGATTCAGTTTGCATCGACTGTTCAATTAGTTGATAAAGGCATCTGCCTTTGAAGTGCAGCAACAGCTGCAGGGCGAAAGCTCTGCGGGGAGCACAGGGTCAGGAGGGGTGTTCCCAGCTGACTCTGGGCTCCACGCGGCACTGCCACTTTGAAACGCTGCATGCAGTCCGGGGCCAGCTGGGGACTCCCCAAGTGGCCCGGGGCTGCACGTGGCATTTCGAAGCGCCAGCACTGCTTGGGGCCCAGGGTCTGGCCCCAGGCTCCACATAGCGCTGCCGTTTTGCAGTATGTGCTTATCGGATAGTCAACCAGCCATTCACATCCCTATATGCTATTACTGAAAAATTGCTGACTTTCTCATTTTCACCATATAATTATAAAATCAACTGGAATATAAATATTGTTCTTACATTATAATACATAGTAATTAGTGCAATATAAAGAAGTCATTGTCTGTATAAAATTTTAGTTTGTACTCACTGTGCTAGTGCTTTTTATGTAGCCTGTTGTAAAACAAGGCAAATAGCAAGATAAGTTGATGTACATACACCCTGGAAGACCTCTGCATGCCTCCCAAGGGTACATGTTCCCCTACCTGAGAACCACTGAGCTATCTTACCATGTTTTGCTGACACATGAATAACTTACGTAAAAATGTCTTTGTCTCTGAATTTGGGCACTTTGGAATTGAGAGAGATCATTGCATCTTTTTAGATTTGATGCATGCTTACATGTGCTTTTCACAGTGGAAAAGTGGATGGTATTTAAAGAACAAATTTGTCCACTTGTTTCATTGTTAAATATACATTTGTTTGGTCTTTCACAGGTGTCTCCACATCGGCGATTAAAGTTGCCTCCACCAGACTGCCTTCTCCAAAAAGCTTGGTGGGGACCCCAACTCAGATTCTAACACAATTTCCCAAACAGCAACAGCAGACCCCAAAACAACAGCTGCATCAAATACAGCAGACCCAACAGCAGCTATCACAGTCTTCTCCTGTAGCACATCAGCAGCAACCACAACAGTGTCAGTTGCCAGCTGGCATCAAGCCCACCATTCAGATCAAACAAGAATCAGGTATCTGGAATCAGTCTTGTGCGATATTAGTAATGAGTGAAGTCCAACTGCCATACAGGAGTTAAGGGCCAAATTCTGCCCTGAATAGTGCAGGCAGTCCTCTTTGACTTCAGCTGCTCTGAAAGTAGAAACAGTGGTTAACAGAGAATGTAGAGGTAGTAATTTTAGTTTACATGTGTGGAAAAGTGCTTCTGATTTTTTCTGTTCCCCTGGCAGAAAAGAGAATGAACCTCGTAATAAGTAGGAAGTTTTCTTCCTAACTTTAGAGATTACAAAAGTATAAGCATCCCCTTCTAGATTATAGAGTGGTTGGCAACATGGAATGAGCCAATTTTTTTGAAGATTTAACATTTGGGCAATTCAGTGACATTTCAACTGTATCTCTTAAATAAAGGTAATCCATCCACCCATCTCTTACTGCTATTATTGGATTCAAAAATCAAAAAAGCAACATTGACTTTTGTCATAGCAAATGTAGTACTTAGAACTAAAAGTTGGACTGGATTCTGTTTCTAATACTGATTCCTTTGGTATAGTCAGTTCTGTTGCTGGCTCTGATTAATTCAGTTGACTTTGAGCATGTCACTTGGTGTCTCTGCATCAGTTTGATCTGTTTGTTTAGTTTATTAAGACCTATCTGAAGGGGTGTTCAGAAGTAATGTTTGAAAGCACTTCTAAAATTTTTAGGGGAAGTGTTATAAAAGTGCAGAGTATTATTCTATCCTTGTATGTTTTATATTAATGCACATGAAATCAGCACTCCAATAAGGGAACATGTTCTTTTTTCAGTTCTAAACATTTTAGTTAGAGTAACTTAAAAAAAAAAAAGACTGCCGGGTGATGGTGGGAGTCTGTGATAAAATGTCGCATGGGTTATGAGACCATCCCTTCATAGAAACTCCATTAAGAAACACTATAAAATGTCTCCACCTTAAAGTCATTGCTCATAACTTAATTGGTAAGTGTCATTTTTTGCATCTGGTCTGTACAAAGAACTGATACAGAAAGAATAGCAAGTACAAAAGTTCACATTTTAAAATAGTTGCATTGTCTTCTGCTTCATTCTTTGCCTTGTACTATGTTTTTAAACTCAAGTTGGTTATCACCTTGTAAAATACTCATTTAGTCACCTTTACCTTACCTACTAATACTTATTTGTTCTGGAAAGCAAAGGTCAGATAATTGTAACTGAAATTTTGCTTTTTATCTAGTTTTCCCTCTGGATTGACACAAGGAGCATCAGATAACTTAGCACAGATTAGAACTCAGGACCCATTTGGCTTGGATACACTCTTGGTCTGACTTCTAGATCATGATTACTTGAAACCTTTGGTTGTATCCCAAAAGTGAAAAAAGATGTTTGCTGGGTCACGCCTCACAGGTTAGGAGTGGGAAAGAGAAGACAAATCTTCCTGAACAGTATAGCCTGCTAGAATGGAAGAGAAGAGACTTGTATACTCCCTCACTCTGTCTCTGGTCAGCCCCGTCCCATCCAAATTCCATTACAGTTCCAAGACAGCACTAGTTCAAGAGATGAGTTCAGGAGGAGAGGCAGAAGGCTCTTCACATCTAGCTCCTGAATCCAGTGTCACTATCATCTCCTTGCTCCCACAGCACTCTCATTTTATCTATTTTTGATTATCAAAATGAAATTTAACAATTCTTAATAAAATATGTGATAATGAAGAGACTTAACTGACAAATGTATGAATGCATTTTTTTAAATATTTCACTGATTTTAGACCAACTTGATACTGATTAGCATAGTGAGTTCTGGGACCAAAGAAGGTTAAAAACCTCTGTACTAGATCCCATGACTTAATGGTGTTCCAAGTACCAGTGGTGATCAGAGTAGTAAGGAAGTGGTAACAAGCACATGAAAAGTGAAAGTGGTAGTTGTCTTGGTGCTAGCAAAAAATGTAAATATTTTAAGGATCAGAAATATATTGGCTCAAAAATAAAAGCCTTGTGCAGCTACTTGCCCATTAAGGTTTGGTCTGGGAAAACATTTCTGCAAGTTACTTTTTGTGCCTGTTTAACAGTGACCTTTCTCCTTTCCTAGGTGTTAAAATAATCACTCAACAGGTGCAGCCCAGTAAAATCCTACCCAAACCAGTTACAGCGACTTTGCCCAGCAGTAGCAATTCACCTATTATGGTGGTTAGCAGTAATGGGACTATCATGACAACTAAACTGGTCACTACTCCCACTGGTAAGTTACTGTTCTTAGAAGGGAAGGGAAGGTAAACCCTCCAGTACTGATAATAAACCCTGTTTTACAGGGTTAAATAACATTTTGTTCATGGTTTATTTAAAAAAAGGGTACAACAGCAAATTCATAAACCTTTTGATAGTCACATAGTAGGTTAGGACTTTTATCCTTGTGGAATTTAATGTATATTATAAACTCTCGCGTTTACCAATGAGTGGTCTTTTATCTCTCTTGTACTCTCTTTGACTTGGAACACATAAGTATAATTATTCCTTTCCCACTGGTTGAGAGAGAAATATCACTGAAAATGATGATGATACTTTGCACTTCTATAGCACCTTGTATTAAAGGATGACAAACCAATGAATTAAGCCTCCCAACATCCCTTAAAGGTAGGTAAATATAATTATTCCTGTATTATGAATGGAGGAATTTAGAGACAGTTGACTTGCTTAGGGGGTCTCAGTAATTGCATAGAGGAGCCAGGAATAGAACCCAGATAGCTGAACTCTATCCTTTGTGTTTACTGATATAGAGAGGAAGTGTGTCTGCTGGTAATTTTACAGACTGATCTATTATGCTGGTGTTGGATGTCTAGAGAAGACTTGGGAGGCAAGACTGATGAGGGTATCTCTATACTGCAGAGTTTGTTCCGAAAAAAACTCACTTACGTCCACACTGCAATCACGTTCTTTTGAAAAAAAGTCGAAAGAACAGAGGGGTTTTTCCGACATTTGTAAATCTCTTTCTACGAGGAAGAAGCCTTTTTCTGAAAGGGCTCTTTCAGAAAAAGGCACGTGTGGACGGGGAAGAGGGAGTTCTTTCAAAAGAAGAGGAAAAAGCACAGGTGCCCTAGTGGCCACTCTGTCCATAGTAATCACAGATTAAATGCAAGATAGCGTCCATTCACTGTGGATGCTATCTTTCGAAAAAGGAGATCGCTTTTTCAATGCGCTTGGGCAACGTGGACGCTCTCGGAAGAAGTTTTTTCGGACGATCTCTTCCAGAAAAGCTTCTTCCGAAAAAAGCCTGAAGTCTAGACATAACCTGAATGTCTTTAAAGTTTGGTCAAAATTCATTGCTTTGCTGAGTGCCCTACATATGTTGGGATAGGTGGTATAAATCTGTGCATAACTCAGTGTTTAGCCTAGCTTTTCAATTCAACTCTAAATTCTTTAACCAAATAAAACATTATCCTGATATATTTTAAACAAGTGAAAGTTAGTGTTTGGAATATAAACTTTTTGTGAGGATTTTTTTCCCCATGTTTCATTGGTAAACCTTGACTAGCCATTTGCTTTCTCTCTTCAGGCCAGTTTTGAATAGTAGCTTTCCCAATTAAATTTAGCTGTTTTGTATAATTATCTTTAGTAACGAAGAAGAGGTCTATGGTGCTTAGTGTACAGTATGTGCAGAAGAACAACTAGGCTTTGTCTACGCTGCTGGCTTTTGCCAGCAGAGACTATGCAAATGAAGCACTGATAAGCATTTTATCGCACTTCATTTACATAATCTATTCGAGCCGTTTTTGCACAAGGGGTTTTTGCACAAAAACAAGCAGTGTGGCTGTTTCCTTTTCGTGCAAAAACCGCTTTTTGTGCAAGATCCTTATCCCTCTCTGGGAGGGATAAGAGTTAGCCTGGTATAGAGGGATAGAGAATAAGACAGAGAATATCTTACTGCCTCTTTATAAAACCATGGTTTGCCCACATCTTGAATACTGTGTACAGATGCGGTCGCATCATCTCAAAAAAGATATATTGGCATTGGAAAAGGTTCAAAAAGGGCAACAAAAATGATTAGGGGTTTGGAACGGGTCCCATATGAAGAGAGATTAAAAAGACTTGGACTTTTCAACTTAGAAAAGAGGAGACTAAGGGGGGATTTGACAGAGGTCTATAAACTCATGACTGGTGTGGAAAAAGTGAATAAGGAAAAGTGATTTACTTATTCCCACAATATAAGAATTAGGGGTCACCAAATGAAATTAATAGGCAGCAGATTTAAAACAAACAAAAGGAAGTTTTTCTTCACTCAGCGCACAGTCAGCCTGTGGAACTCCTTGCCAGAGGATGTAGTGAAGACTAGGACTTTAACAGGGTTCAAAAAAGAGCTAGATAGATTCATGGAGGTTAGGTCCATCAATGGCTATGAGCCAGGATGGGTAGGAATGGTGTCCCTAGCCTCTGTTTGTCTGGAAATGGGTGACAGGAGAGGGATCACGTGATGATTATCTGTTGTGTTCCCTCCCTCTGGGGCATCTGGCATTGGCCACTGTTAGCAGGCAGGATACTGGGCTAGATGGACTTTTGGTCTGACCCAGTATGGCCATTCTTATGTTCTTATGTACCCTTCCTTAACTAATATTTGTTAATCACAGTGGTTGAGAGGACAGTGCATGGGACTGTTAGAAATGGAGTTCATATTCTCTCTCCCACTGACTCGTTCTGTAACTTTGGGCAAGTTCCTTAACCTCTATGGACTTTGTATTGCTCCCATTGAAGTTAATAGGAGAAGGATAAAACTAGTGTCTGTGTTCCATCTATTGGGTATTGAGAAGATTAGCTGGAATTTATAAATATGTATAAACTGTAAAGTTGTATTTATCATGTAGCTAATATTGTATTGTAAAACAGTGGTGGGCAACGTGTGGCCCAAGGGCCACATGCAGTTCGTAAAAGTTCTGTGTATGGCCCGTGAGACATTTTGTTTATTCTTGCCCAAGCACAGGGTTGCCATATTCCGCTGGTTACCATCCACATAGGGTTTTTTTCCTACCAGTATTACTAAAGTGACATGCATTTAAAGAAAGGGCATGTGACGTGAGGTGCATGCTGATTGCACATGTTGTTGACTGTGTGCTCCCACCACATCCAATCAAAGCACTGCTGTGGTTCAATCGACACACCTTACAGATGCTCGATACCAAAGTGCAGTTAGCAAAACTATCCTATCTTGGGAGACCACCTTGGTTACAATCTTGTAGCCCACTGTGATGGAGGGCCACTTATGAGGCCCACTCACCAGCCTAGGTTGCTCATCCTGTTATAAAGAGTGAAGGCATGTCGAGACTACATCCCTCTTTTGAAAGAGGGATATAAATTAGACAGATTGAAATTGCAAATGAAGCCGGGATTTGAATTTCCTGCACTTCATTTGCATAATGGCGGCCGCACGTTCTTTCAAAAAGGGGCTTTTCGAAAGTGAAACCGCCGTCTAGACTAGCAGTACAGGATCTTTCGAAAAAGGATTGTTGTTGTTTTAAAGAACTGCATCTAGACAGTGGTTTCACTTTCGAAAAGCCCTTTTGGAAAGAACGTGCGGCCGCCATCATGCAAATGAAGCGCGGGAAATTCAAATCCTGGCTTCATTTGCAATTTCGATCTGTCTAATTTACATCCCTTTTTTGAAAGAGGGATGTAGTCTAGATGTGCCCTGATAGTATAACTTTCACAAAATGAAATTTAGGCTGGACATTAATTCTGTTAAGCCACTTTTGTTGATATATGTGCTCTCTTCCTAGTCTTCTTAAAGAGGAAGAAATCAGTTCTATCAAATTATGTCTAATAAATCACACTTTCGCCTGTAATAAAATAAAGAACAAACACTGAGGGAGAATCTAAACCCCTTGTGAAGAACTGAGCCATGAATGCAAAGGATATCAGTTTCTGAAGAGCAAATCCTTTACCAACTAGAATAGTTTTAACTTGAAAGGTGATAAAGCATTTGAGACAGTGCCTTATGAAATTTTTAATTTAAATTGTTATGTATCTTAACTTTGTGGTGTAGACTGAAAACTAGCTGAAGGATCTTAAAGGGTAATGATAAATTGCATTGAATCTTATCAAAGACTGAATGGGGATATAAGTGCTGTCTATGAATGCATCAGAGGGTAACAGCAGAGAGGGAGAATAGCTGTTGAAGATAAATGACAATGTTGGTACAAGACCAAATGGATATAAACTGACCATGAATTAATTTAGACTAGAAATTAGAAGATGATTTCTAACCACCGGAAGAGTGAGATTCTGGAACAGCCTACCAATAGGAATAGTGGGGGCAAAAAACCTATAGGTTTAAAATGGAGTTTGATTAATAGGATTGTATGGTGGGTTTTCCTGTGATAGCAATGAACTAGACTTGATGTCCCAGGAGAGGTCCTTTCCTCACCTGTGTTTCTATATTCAGTTTCTTTAATGGAACTAAATACTTTTCTTTGATCTAAACCTTTTGCAATTTGAGATACTAAGTATTTCATATTTTAATTGCAAGCCTGTTTTTTATGATTTTACTTTGAAATAGGAACACAAGCAACATATACTCGTCCAACGGTAAGCCCTTCTATAGGGGCTCGAATGGCTGGAACTCCAGGCGCTGCCACTTATGTGAAAACTACGAGTGGCAGCATCATTACAGTAGTGCCGAAATCGCTGGCTACACTGGGAGGCAAGATTATAAGCAGTAATATTGTTTCTGGTAAGTGTATTGATAAAAACCCTTTTCTGAGATACAAAACTTCTGAAGACACTCAAATACATTAAGCCTCACATTAAATTTCTCTCTGGGTGCACAGACAAGGTTTGTTATATGTTTGAAAATATTTTTTGCATTTAGAACCAATTTTTTGAAAAGTTATTCTCCTTTATTCATGTCAGAAATGGCTGATTGATAAGAGAGGAATGAGAAAGACAAGGTGTTGAATGGAAGGAGATATTGTCATAAGTTAGGGCACGCTTGAAATTTAGGAAGGAAGCACATTCTTAGCATCTTAATGTAAAAGGATCCTGGGAAATGAGAAGAAATATGGATGAGTGGAAAAATGATTGGTATGATTGTAGAACATAGGAAGGATTAAATCAGTTTCCTTGAAAATTAGGATGGAATGAAAATATTAGTTTTTTTAGCCTGCAGAGAGCATCTCTGCAGTGTTATTGATAAGACTTCTTGATCTAGTGGAGGTTTCATAGAAATGGCATATGCATGAATGTCTTTGCATACCAATCTGTGCACTTGAGATCAGTAGTTGGCCTTTATTTCAAGGGAGTGTAATATGAGGTGTTTAAAACAATGCAGGATTTGAGCAGAGCTTCTAAGTTATCTTTCCACTCAGTGAAGTATTCATAAGGGGTTTAATAGGTTCATAACAGGTTAGAATTGGGAGAATTATTTCCTTTTCTCAAAATTGGTTCAAAATTAAATGTATTTTTAATTTCAAATGTGTTATGAAATAGCTGCCAGACATCAGTGATGGGTTGAAGTTGATGACCAAGATTTTTTGTTGGCACTTGAGCAGCTAGGTATGATGTCTTTACAGATAGTTGGAACTATAATGGGCAGATTGATACCACTGGTGACTTGTATGTTCTGTTAGCCATTGTGAGGACTGGTTCAGAAGGGTCGTAAATAAACAAGAAACCACTAAAGACAAGTAGTTATATGGTAGAAGGGAAGAAGAACAGCAAGTTTATCGGTAGAAAAATGTCATCTGAACTTTGGGCTTCAAAAGGAAAGAGGATTTTTTTTTAAATAATGCTGTGAAAGAAACCAGAAAATTGTCTTATAATTCAGCTAACAGAATTCTGTATTCCCACACATTAGCTATAAAAGAAATCTGGCATCTCTTTATGGAAATAGTGAGAAATATAGTGTTAATGTGTTCTCAGCATATGAACAGTTTTTTATCAAATGGGAAACCTCCCTTTTATAAGATATAAATTCTCAAGATTTTTCTCTTGCAAAATCTGGTGCAGATTAAAAACCATAGATCAAGCAATTCCATCTTTATTTCTCATTGAAGTAATTTACTTGATAGACAACTTCCCTTTAGCACAGGGGTACCCATAATTTGCAATCCTAAAGGCCAGAACTAATCTGTATATTTGCACAATATGTCAAAGATAAGTGCATTCAACCATAATATTTGTACCTATACCTTCCATGACAGCTTTTCAGAAATTGCCCTTTGGTTTGTGTTGGCCATAAAAACTGTTGAGCTTTGTTCTTCCCATATATAACATCTGTTGCTGATGTGCACCCTACATGCTTGACTTCAGGCCAGGCATTACATGTCCTCTCTTCAGCCAAGTTTTTTCAGTTGCATTTAAACCTGCCATGATGTTAGGATTATCTTTAGGGCTTCTGTTTTTGAGAATTTTATCAATTTCATTTTTCAGGGTTTATGTTTAGCAATTTTCAAGTATTTTTCTCAAAATCAGGGAGATTGGGGACTTGCTATTTGTACACAGTGTAATGAGTAGTGAATCTTTTTGTAATGTCCACTAGCGTACTTTAACATAGTAGCACTGTATTAAACACATTGGAAAACCTTTAATGGACACCAGCAGGGTTTACATGGACCATATAATGAACACCATATTAACATTCTTTAGAAGTCATATCCCTTATATAGGACAAGTCGTTACATACCCCATTTCTGGAGTTTTTCCTGTGTTTATTGGATAAACACTTCTTCTTTGCCTCTTTATTTTTTTTATCCAGAGTGTTTACTAGTTAAAACTAAAAATCAGAAGCCATACTTATCATCTTTATGCTGCACTCAATGGATTTTTATAAAGATTCTAGAGTTATATGAAATATATACATAAAAATAACAGTATCATCACTTTTAACCCAGGCCTCTCTTTTCCCACTTGCTTTAAGGAACTACAACCAAAATTACTACAATCCCAATGACATCCAAGCCCAATGTGATTGTGGTGCAAAAGACTACTGGAAAAGGAACAACTATTCAAGGACTTCCGGGCAAAAATGTTGTTACAACTTTGTTAAATGCCGGGGTAAGCAAAGGTGTTAAGTTTAAAATCCCTAGACAAATTAAAAGTATGCATTGCTTTCTGCCTTCCTCTCTTTGTTATGAACTTAGTTACATATAGTGGTCTTGCATAGCAGAACTCCCAGTAGCTGTCTAGTAGATGCAACGTGGGCCTAGATCAAGGATGATTGAAGGGCAAGTATGCTCTGTGGGACTAAAGTAGTTAACAAAAAGGGGGCTCAATATGGCCTGTTAAAGTTGGTTAAAGCCTCATATCTTCTCCTTCTTTGTGTTCCCTGTCCAGCTGTCTCAGGGTTACAGAGACTGTCTGATCCATAAAGGGTGGAGCCATACAAAATGACTGGGTTCTTATACCAGTTCTTTTAATGTGAGAATGGGATTCTCTCATCCAGTGTGAAGGGAGGGGCCTTTTTCAAATATTCTGCATATTTAACATAGTTTGTAAAATTTTATATCCATCTGTAGATCTGTTAGAAAGGTACACATAGCTTAGATTTTCAGGGCAATCCTGAATTAGGATGAAAAGCTGACTGGCCTGGGGGTGGGGGGTGCACGTGAAGCCTCCTCCCACCCTCCGAGGAGCATGTGGCACTTTGAAGTGCCATGCGCTCCTCACAGGGTGGGGGGTGGGGGGGGAGGGAGAGCAGAAGAAACTTCATGCAGCTCCCCCGCCCCCAGGCCAGTCAGGGCTTGGGGTGGGGGAGCGCATGACATCTCCTCCCGCTTTGCGAGGCGTGGGTAGCACTTTGAAGTGCTGCGTGCGCCTCGCAGGACGGGAGGAAGTTTCATACGCTCCCCCGCCCCAGGCTTTAATTGGCCTGGGGCGGGGGAGTAGCAGGGGTTCCGTGGGCCGGATCAACCCGCGGAGGCCCTTTCGCCCACCTCTGGTCTAAGACAACGCTACTGACTAAGAGCAACACTTAAAAATTTTGAGAATAACTTTAAATATCTTGTACAATTCTACTTTCCTAGAGAGAGTTTTTCTTAAAACCACATAAACTCTTGCCAGTCTTTCCATTGTCGTCGTCTTCTTTATATAGTAAGGTTAAATGAGTAGGTATTTTTGTGTTTGGGTTTTGAATTTACTACTTATTAAATATACCTACTCCTTGAAACCAACCTGATAATGGAAGGAATTGGTTGACGAATCACACGGATATGATATGGATACAGCCAAGGTACTGCATCTTATATGAACTTTATATATGTTTAGATAAGTGTTCTATATTACTGAAAAAATTACATTGCAAGTTAACGTGTACATTTTGCTTTTACTTCAGGGAGAGAAAACTATTCAAGCAGTGCCAGCAGGAGCAAAACCTGCCATCATCACTGCAACCCGGCCCATCACAAAAATGATTGTCACACAGCCAAAAGGAATAGGATCTGCTGTCCAGCCAGCCACCAAAATCATCCCAACCAAAATTGTTTATGGGCAACAAGGCAAAACACAGGTACAGAAAGGACTCCTTAATTAATTTTTGTTTTTCTTTATTTAAATCGTTGCTCTGGGATGAACCTGGGGATGAAGGGTTCACTATGCAGGCTTCCCCAGGGAGAGAGAACTACCCATCCCTCTCTCACTGCAGCAGGTTGGGGCCAGGTGAGAAGTGCCTCTCCATGGCCACTGCATCTCCAGCAGGCACTGCCGGGGATGTGGTGTATGTCCCCAGCTGCAGCATCCAGGTTTTTCTGCCCATGCACTCCCCAGCCATATTGAGGAATAGAGCAAACTGTGCACTTCCACTCTCTCCCTGAGGAAGGGGAAAAGCCAGCAATATTCCCATACAAATCAGTGTAGTGGGGAGTTGCAGCCCTACCCTCCCTCAAGGCCCCTGGGGAATGGGAGGCTCAGGGCTGGGGCAGTCCCAGATGGGTGGGGGGTGCCCCTAGCCAGCTCCTTTCACCTGTCTGGTGATTCTTTCCTTTTTCTGTATGATTTTATGCTTCCTTGTACAAATCGGGGGCTAGGTGGGGTGGAAACTTCAGCTCCGCGCTCCACTCCCACACAACCAAGCCCTTACCTTGCATAGCAAACGTGGTTGTCCTAGCTCTTACTGTTTAGTAGGAATTATTTTCATGCCTCTTCCCCTTCCCACGCACGACCAAACCCTTATCTTGCTGTAAGGTATGATAAGAGGAAACTGTACAAATTGTGGTGGTCCTAGCTCTTACTGTTTTAGGAGGAGTTCTTGAACAGATTCAGATAGACACACACATGCAAACTCTGTCAAATACAGTAGATACTTAGATTTCTGTAAAAAGAGAAACAGATCTTCAAGGTGTTAACAGTGCTTTACACTTCAGAGCTTTTGATGAAAGAATGAAATTGATTGGTTATAGTAACGTATATCTTATGTACTTCATGAAGTAGGTCTCTGCCTGAAGCCTAATGTAGATTGGTAGTTTGTGCTCCATTAATACTGAGTCTAGATGTGTGTAAGCACATTGCTTTCCAGGGGAAGAGGCTCAGGCCCTGGCCTTAAAGGTGAGAGTTGTATTTGTAAAGCTCAAGTGGAATATTTTAAGATTGAAGAATTCAGGAAGATTTATACAATTGATTTATACAGTTTGTTCTGTGCAACAAAGGTCCCCAAAAGCACATAAGGTCTGAAGCTATAATGAGGAGGAGAGAGGATTACAGGTATGGAAGGGAAGGTTATTCCATATGAGGAGCAATTGAAAGGACTGAAATATAGCTGTGTGGTAGAAATTTATAGAGAAGGCCAGTCAGGCACTATTCATTGTTCTGTTTTATGGTAGAAGTGCATGATGAAATTAAAAAGCAACACATTTTAAACATTAAAGGACATACTTCTTAGGCAATGTGTTGTTAGCCTGTGGAATTTACTACTTCAGAGTAAAAAGTCTGAGAGCTAGTTTGTGTGTGACTTCAAACACAAGTAAGTCCTGTGGCACCTTAGAGGCTAACAAATATATACTCATGAGCTTTTATGGGTAAAATCTTCTTCATCAGATGAGTTGGAGTGGAAATAAAAGCAGTTACCTGTCAATTTTAGGACCCATGTAAATGAAGCTAATTAAGTAGGCTGGATGTGTCCCATTCATAGCTCTTGATGTGAAAATGTGAATGTCAAAGGTGGGGGAAATTGGCTTAGTAATGCATTAACCAGTTAATATCTTTATTCAAGCCTAGGTTGACAGTGTCATATTTATAAATGAATTCCAGTTCAGCAATCTCTCTCTGTAATTGGGTGGTAAAATTCCTTTGTAGAATTCTGGTGAAGTTGGTTTTACCCACAAAAGCTCATGATCATATATATCTATTAGTCTCTAAGCTGCCACAGGACTACTCGTTGTTACTTCAGAATAGTAAGGCAAATCATATATGGCTAAAATGGCACGTGCAAGATTCTGGAATAAAAATCACCTCATTCTTCAGAGCTACTTGTATTCCTGAACGGAAGCTACTGTTTTCAGCTGTAGCCTAAAGAAAATACATAGCACGGCTTGGACCCATGAAAGATGGGAGGAATCCCTCCATAATCTGACAACCTGAGGGAGAAGGAAGAAGCAGAGAGGAACGTGCTCCTTGGAGTGACTTTGAAGCATCTGGCATCAACAGGATATCAAATTAGTTAGACTGTTAGTTCTGATACTGAAATTCTTCTTTTTCTTTTGTCTGCCAGAGCCTGTTCAAAACAATCAGTTATGATGGTTAGACATAGGAATTTATGGCACCTATCTTCACAGTATATACAATAGTTTTATACCTTTTTGTTATTTTGATGTATGAATTTAGTGCTCATAAAATTGATGGCTTAATAGCTATGGCTTGAGCCAAGTACAAAATAGGCAAGGTCCTTGCAAGCTTCAATACTTATAAAGAATTGTAGTCCTGACTCCTGCAGATCTGATCCTTATGTCACTGAGTACAGATTGACAACTGTAGTAAATAGCCATGTAATATGGTCACTAGGTGCCTGAGTTTTTAAGAGCTTACTCTAATTTTAGGCATAAATTCTAGACTGGAGAGTTAAAAGGCTAGTATGTTAGCCCTCTGCACCCTATGTTATTGAATTCTGGGCACTCTAAGTTTAAACAGAGTTCAAGTTTAAGCTTGTATAGATGAAAGAAAGAAAAAGATATTCAAATTCAGGCTTTCAGAATCTTCTGAATCTATCTGAATTGGTCAGTACTAGAAAAGCCTGTTGTATGTCTAAATAAATTAGTGCCCCATCCCATAAATCACCTGTGTGTTAAGCATGTTATTAAGTACTTTACTGGATTAGTTCCTTACATTATAATAATCAGTAGCTTGTAACCTTCAGAATAAACCGTAAGTTATATAGTTCTTCGTATTCACAGATGCTAATTGGTTGTGTAGGAATCTGCCATGCTTATATATGGACAGGAACATACAGAAATGGATTATGTAGGGGTTGTATATTCTGCCTTGATTACATATCAAGAGATTGTGTGCAACTGAAGCTCAAGAAACTCTTTGAGAAGAGTCTGGTTCTTTCCTGGGTGCTCTTACTGTAAATAGAGTGATTGTTTTTTCTATTAGGTTCTCATAAAACCAAAGCCAGTGACATTTCAAGCTACGGTTGTGAGTGAGCAGACAAGGCAGTTGGTAACTGAAACATTGCAGCAGGCATCCAGAGTGGCAGAGGCAGGAAATGCTTCTCTTCCAGAAGTGAAAGAAGAACCTCAGAGCTACACTGATAGCAGCTCCTCTTCTACAGAGTCCTCCCAGAGCTCCCAGGGTAAATATAATCACTTGTCTAAGTAATAGGCTTATCACTTGTCTAAGTAATAGGCTTTGATTCCATCTCCCAAAAATGTAAGCTATTTTATTTAATCTATTGTATCTCTTTATTGTGTTTTAAATGCATGGTTGTCTGCTTAGATGACTGGAGATCAGGTCTCCTTAGAATTGCTTCCAAATATTGACTTTTTGAGTCCTGTAACCTCATGTTTCAATTTCTCTCTCTGAAAAACCTACTTGCAGGGGTTTTGTGGATTAACTTCTGAAAGCATTTTGAAATTTGTTGATAACATTTTCTAGAGAAGTATATAATATTACTTTAGAAATGTTTTATTTTTCACTTCAAAATCGTCAGTTTCCTAAATATAATTTACTTTAAAAAAAATCATACTGTTCAGGGCTTCTAATCCCAGACTAATCTGGGCAATTAGATTTGTGTGCACATGAAGAGAATATATACACAAATATATGTCCTTTAGACAAAGGCAAAATAGTCTGTTTTTATCTGCAAACACCTTTTATTTTTTTCATATGCATAGCACTCCTCCTCCACTCATCCCTTCAATGTAACTTTTAAAAACGTGTTCTTCTCTTAGTAGTATCCCTGTGGGTGTTTCGCTTCAGGTGCACCTGCGCCTGGTACCTTAGATTGGAGATTTTTGGAGGCTGTGCCCATTGGACCCACCCATGTGCCCCACACTTGTTTATGCTCTATACCAAGGCTATCTAAAGCTGCAAAGGCAAATTGTCCTCAGTTCCTTCTTAACCACAGTCAACATGAGATGGTGGTTATGATAGAGGCAGCAGTGCAGGGTGGCAGGAGGCTCCCTGTGAGTGAGGCTGGATTACACTGGCTGCTGGTCCCACCCCTGGAGACTATAGAATAGTTGAGTAACCACTAAGAATTCATGTGGTTAGTTGACTATTCTATTACCTGCTATCTAACATCCCTAGTCAGTGTCTGGCATTCCTAGTGCCTTCACTGTTTGTGTGTTGCTCATGTCCCTAGTAAGTGCAAGATCTGCACTTCCTTCAGTGGTGGATTCCCAAAAAATTGGGAAACCAATTTTAAACTTCTGTTCTTGGAGCAAGCTTTATGACTAGCTTTGTATCCAGGGATGGAGGAACCTAGGTACATAGACCACTTGGTGTACCACTATTGCCATAGCCACATCAAGATCTTGGTCAGCTGAGATTAGCCTCAGTATCTGCCTCTAAGCAGAAGGATGTGAGGAGTATATCTCCAAGAAAGCCTGTTGCCAACACACAATCTGACTACAGAGATCTCAGGTTTCAAGAAGAGTTCCATCCAATGAAGCCTGTATCACAAAGGCGAAGAGGAGTCAGTCATGTAAGTCAAAGTCAATACTGTGTTCCCCTAGGGTGGCAGAGATGCAGCTGAAAAAAGGCTAAGCTCATCTCCGAATAACAATAGGTACTGGTAACTAGAAAGTGAATGGTAACAAGGAATGCTTGTATACCTACAGTTTACAGATTGAGGCTACTCAATCCTACACCAAGCACTTGGTACCAACTACATTGGTACTGAATCCATACTCCATAGATTCTCACTCAACCCAGTCTTTTGATACCTTTAGACCTGCAAAAATTTAGTCTCCTCTGTTAATGAGTGGACTGTATCAGCCTCAAGATACTCTCGGTCACTGATTCCTTTTATCTTGCCTACTTTGAACAGCTATTCCCCTCCCCCCTTTCCCTTGGAGCATGTAAGAGCTCAGACTCTCACATATTCATCCAGGATTCCCATAGATATTTTAGGTCACATTGCTCTCCCTCCTACACTGTCACATTACAGGAGGATAGATCTCAAATAATACACCCATGGCGGGAACACAGATAAATGCCTCTACCTATGCCATTTGGCTCCTCTCAATGGCCTTGCTGGGGTCTGTAGGCATTCTGTCATTGACAATTTGCAACTAAGTCTCCATACTGCTGGAGGAACACTCTTCAGTATCCGCTATCACTACCTATGTCAAAGAAGGAGACGTTGAAGGAGCAAGAAACAAGGGTGGATAAAGAGGTCACACATCTTACTAACATTGCTTCCTCATCATCTAATGAAACTTTGATGCCTCCACCATCTTCAATGGCTGATGACTTAAGGCAGTTTCAAGAACTGATGAAGCAAATTCTTGCTACACATTCCCTAAGAGGAGGTTCAGAAGTCCAACTGTAAACTCCTAGATCTTTTACACACACATCTTCTCATATATGAAGATTGCCATTCTGGTCAAGAAAGCTCTTATGGGGTGTGCTAAGACTGGCAAACCATAAAATTTGGAAGCCATAACTTCTGGTTACGCTATCCATTTCAACTCTGTCTGTCTTACCCATTTCCCCTCCACGTTGCTCTTCAGGGACCTTTCTCGTGATCAGTTACTGGTGCAAGAGGCTGCCTCACTTCTATGTTTAGGAGCACTAGAATCAGTTCCTATACAGCGCAGGGGAATGGTGACTCCTCCAGCAATAGTTCCTTTCTTAGAATTAGGAGATTAGTTCATGACTATCAGTCTGCAAGACTCATATATATCAATTTATCCTTCACACAAAATTTTGTTTGTTTTCTAATAAACAGTGAGCACTACCAATACAAGATGCTCCCTTTCAACCTATCTTCTGCCCCAAAGTCCTTCTCAAAGACTCTGGCATTAGTTGTCATTTGGTTATTATAGTTTTCCAGAATCTGGAAGATTGGTTGATCCTGGATAGATTGTATCATGAAATGTTGATAACACTGCAGATATGTTCTTTTTCACAGCCTGGGCCTTCAAATAAATCTCACAATCCATTTTGACTCAATCTAAACGTTATAGGAGTTTCCTTGGATGCACTGACAGGCAGAATGTATTTTCTCTCCAGTAATGAATCTCCTCTCAAGGAATCTGAGCTGTTCTTAAACAATAAAAGATTGTCTTCAACTGTTGGGACACGTCAGCTTGCATCTTCATAGAGCAGGCATGCTAGGTTACATCGTGAGATCTGTATGGATGGCTTTAAATGGTTTACAAACCGAGAAAGCACCGTCTAAGCAGATAGTTGTCTGTTTCCCAGTGTTTTCTACAGACACTCAAGTGGTGGAAAGCCCTGATGAAAATCTGTGCAGTTGTGACATTCTTCCAGAATCTCCCTCTTGTAGAGAGGACATAAGACACTTTATTTTGGAGTTGGGGGATATATCTAAAACCTTACAAGATCAGGGCAGATTGCTACTTTGCCTCAGTGGTCTGGAATTGAGACTAGTCAAAAATGTTTGCCTGAATTTTTTTCAACCTTTAAACAGATCAAATCAATGAAGATAGTGACAGTGTTTTACGAATGTATATCAATGTCCAGGGAAGAGCAGAGACTCTTCCCATCTTCCAGTGCCAAAGCAATAAAACTCTGAAATTGGTGCATAGTCAAACCGATAATCATCTCAGCTTCATATCTGCCAGATACTAGAACACCAAAAAATCTAAAAAACCCACAAATAGTCTAGTACCACCTTAAAGACTAACAGAACATGTAGATGGTATCATGAACTTTCGTGGGCACTACCCACTTCTTCAGATGACAGGAGTGTTGGAAGTCCAGATTAAAAAATAAATAAGGGAAGGGGGGGGGGGGAGAAGAGAAGGAAAAAAATGGAGGGGAAGAAGAAAAAAAAAAGAGACAGTGAGTAGATAAGCTTCAGAGGGATAGCCGAGCTAGTCTGTAACAGGAAAAACGTAAAAAAACAACAGTCTAGTAGCACCTTAAAGACTAAATAGTTACAAGAAGCTGATAAGAACCATTAGTTTGCACTTGGAAAGGAAGATGACCAACACCAGATACTATACCAGACAACCTCAGCAGCAATTTCTTTCTAAATTATAGTGGGAACAGAACTCTCAAGTTCTCCTCAAGATATTCTTAGCTTGGGGTTCCCAGAGGTCAATCTGTTTGCCATGATGGCCAACACAAAGTCCATCAGTTATCGGTCCAGAGGTAGTCTTGATCCCCCATCCCTAGAAGATGCTTTTTTCATCTCATATACGCATATCCAAAAACACCATTTACTAGTAAAAGTTCTCAACAAGATCAGGCCAGTATCATATTCAGTGCACCAGTGTGGCCAAGACAAGTTTAAAAAAGAACTACAAGAAACTTTACCTTAAAAAACAGATACATTATTGTCTTTGTAGCAGTTTTTAGATTTCATTTTCTTCCCAGTATTGGATTACCTGTTGAAATTGCAAATATTGGGTCTTTCCATGAATTCCATTAGGACACCTTTAATGGCAATAATAGTTTTTCGCACACCAATAGGGGATTTTTTGCTCTTTGCTCACCCAGCTAGAGGTTTGTCAAATCTCTCCCCACAAATAAGAGATTCTGTGCCGAACTGGGACCTAAACCTAGTCCTTAATTGCCTTAAAAGGCATCTTTTAAGCCATTGGCTATGTGTTCTTTGTTAGATTTATCATGAAGATAGCCTTCCTTGTAGCTATCGCCTCTGTCTGAAGGGGTGGATAATTGAAAGTTTTAATGGCAGACCCTCTATTTATGGTACTCACCAGAGAAAGTTTATCACTTTCAGCATGTCCAATGTTTTTAACTAAGTTATCAGAATTTTATTTAAACCTTTATTTAAACCTTTTTAGTCCCAAAACCACATTGGACTAATCAAGAAGACATATTCCGTACTCTAAATGAGAGATGGGCATTTAAAATTTTTACTTAGATTAGGAAATTGAAGGTTTAACCGGTAAGCCTTATTTTTAATCTATACCGGTAAGTCTCACTGTTAACTGGTGAGGGCTAGAGCAGCTCCCCGCTTGCCACGGGCAGGAAGGTGTTCCAGCAAGACTCGTTCTCCTCCCTCCCTTTTAATCAGTTAAACAGGTTAAGCAATTTTTAACCATTAGCCAATTAAATGGGATTTTACATCCCTAACTTAGATATGATCATACCTTTTAGAAGATCTCCTAAACTATTTGTATCCCTCACAGAGAGTCTAAGATTTTCCTCTAAGATTTTTCCAAACATGAGCAGAATAAGTTTTGTCTTGTGCACCAGTATTGAGGTCATGTGCACTTCATCAGATGTGTGCCACCGTGGCACCCAAGTTACTAACATATTTTTTGAAATGCTATGGGAGAAAAAATACTAAAACAAGGGATAATTAACAATGTGCGTGACCTTAAATGTTTGCTTAATATGAAGTCAAATAAAAAAAATTAAAAATGCAAAATTTTCACTAGCCAACTTCCTCTATTTATAGCCCTCTGCTAGACCTCCCCCAGCTGTACTTCATCCCTCCTTAATTAAATCTTGCTCTCCTTTCAGAGTACTATGTTAATTGGCCCTTCAGACTAACATTTCTGAGCTTGTGTAGGATACACTCTCCATTGCGCAAAATAGAACAAGATAAAACTCATTTGCCTGATGGATGGAAAACCTTAGAGGGAACCACTGCGTGAGGCAGGGTTTTCTGCCGGTTCTAAAGAGACTCAATGCTGTGATTACCACACATTTGCAACCAATAATAGCTATCAGTGTCCTATTTTTACATTTATTTTCTTCCCAGTGGTGGGCTACGTAGGACCTTCTGTCCTCTCCTACCGCTCTCATCAACATCACTTGCAGCGGACTACGCACAGTGATGGCAAGGAGATGGCTCCATTTATGAAATTAGCTCCATTAGCCCAGAAAGAAACACAGTTATTTTGCCATGGATGCCCAAATGGACATGAGCGCCCTTCTGCTTGGCTGTTGTGAGCTGGGGATAGTGCCACATGTGGAGTCTCCATCCCTAGAGGTATTTATGTCTCGGCTTGACAAAGCCCTGACTGGGTTGATCTGATTGGGATTGGTCCTGCCTAGAGCAGGGGGCTGGACTTGATGACCTCCTGAAGTCTCTTTCAGCTCTATGGTTCTATGATTCTATGTTGTTTGGAAAGTAGTTTCCAAAAGATTTTGTACTCTCCATTGCATTCTACTGCAGTGATGTTTGTGCCCCCAGTCAATAGGGAGGCATTTCTCAAGGACAAGTGTTTTAAACAAGAAAGTAAAGTTAACTAACAAAATAAGAAAGTAGTTAGAAGAAGGGTTTGATTCATGGAGACCAACTTTCCCAACAGCATTCTCCTTACCTGTCTCCCAAGCAGCTTTTGCAGCTATTCGTAAAGCTCTTACCTGAAGCAATCATGCATGGAGGGGGGGAGCATGTGTGCGCGCTCAGCTGAAGTTAATCCCTTTTTTACTGACCAAATGCTGCTGCGCTCACTCCTGCTTGCTCCTGACCCTGAGACTGGCCCCATCCACAGTCATGTGGCCTGAACTCTGGAACCAGCCCTGTCTGCCATCACAAGGCCCTACCTCCAGGACTGGCCCTGTCCATCGCCATGCTATCCCCAGTTCTGGCTGCTGCCACGTGGCCTAAGCTCCAGCATCAGCCCCGTTCGCTGCCACACAGCCTCTGGCTCCAGGACCAGCACAATCTGCTGTCATGCGGCCCTAGTTTTGGGATTGGCCCCATCTGCCGCCATGCAGCCCCCAGTTCCAGGACCAGCCCCGTCCATTGCCATGTGGCTCCCAGCTTTGGCCACTGCTGTAGCTGCAGCTCTGGGAGCCGCCATGCGACCCTGGCCCCTCACACTCCCACCCACTGCCACCGGTTTACCTTCCACCTCGTGGAAGCTGATTGCTGCCGTGTGGCTCTGCTGATGAGATGGGCAGGAATAACATTTTTTGTACAGGCACGCACACTAGAGGGAACCCTGATCACAGACAAAAACAAGGTGTTCGTAATTTCAAAACAGGTTATTAAAGTGTGTTTCTGAATGTATTAAGATCTGTTACAGTCAAACTCATGTTCAGCTCCCTATAAGACTGATAGTGCTGCTGTGGAATATGCTATCTGCATCTATAGCCTAATTTAAGGCTGTACCAATTGTATAAATCTGTTGAATGGTAACTTAGTCCTCTGTTCATACTTCTAATCATTATGCCTTGGTGCTGCTGCAAAGTCAGATGCTGTTGTGAGAGATGCCGTTTTCGCTCCTGTATCGTACTCTCTTCCTAAGCTCCTTTCGCCTTACGTATATAACGTAGCTGGAGTTGACATACCTTAAGCCAAGCTTGGCGCTGTCTCCACAGTGGGAGGTCAACAGGAAAAAGGCTCCCGTCGACTTCCCACAAAGAGTACCAGTGCCAGCAGGAGCACCCTCAGTGTTGCATTTAGAGGGTCTTTATTCCACTAAATTGAACCCCAAAAGATCCATCGCCAGAGTGGATCCTCCGATAAATGGAGGTGAGACCTAAGAGTCACCTGAGGTCAAACATCCACAGGGACGCTTCTCAAATAAGTGAGGTTACTCAGATTGTGCAGTAACCGGAGTTCTTTGAGACGTGTCCCCCTGCGTCTCAATCTGCCCTCCTCCTCCTCTGCTTCAGAGTCTCCTTTGCAGGACTTGATAGTGGAAAAGGAATTGAAAGTGATTCACTACATAGCCTCAGCATAGGGCACTAGAATGTGTGGGGCACATACACAGGCCAAACAAGCACTGCTCCAAAAATCTCCAAAGGCATAGGTGCATGGGATTCCTGAAGTGAAGCACACATATGGGGAATGCATCTACAATAACTCCAGTTACTGCACAAGGTGAGTAACTTCTCCTTCCACATTGATAGTGTTTTTTGAACAGTCCATGTTTTCAAGGAACTTAATGTGATCATATTTAAAGGAATTAAGGCTTATTTTGTTTAGTATGTGAATACTGAATAACTTGAATATATGAACAGTTGACATTTTCAAAAAAATTAAGATTGAGTAGACACTGAGAAGAACTTCAGTTTGAATTATTAAAGTATCGTAAAGTTTTATAAGCAACTGAAAATATTTTAGAATGGAAAGTATTAGGCAACTTTAACAATAGATGATGCTGCCACCTCTGCCTATAATAAACATCGAATAAAAATGTTTCATTTGGTTGATTTGATTTGTTCTTTTATATAACAGATTCCCAGCCAGTTGTTCACGTGATTGCATCTAGAAGTCAGGATTGGTCAGAACATGAAATTGCTGTGGACACCAGTCCTACAATAATTTATCAAGATGTATCCAATGAATCACAATCAGCTACTTCTACAATAAAAGCACTGCTGGAACTGCAGCAGACAACAGGTGTGTGAGTGTTTGGGATCATTTTGAATCCTGTTAGTCAATTATATTGTTTATAAAAATAACTATTTTTTACACTTTTGAAAATGAAAACTGAATTTTTGCTCTTGAAAATATCAGTTTGGAAGTACAATATATCTTGTTTATGTCCCACTTTCTTGGGACAGTTTCTGCATTTATAGCAAATTGATTTTTTTAATCTTTCTGTATATTTAACTTTACGTGGAGTCTGTTTTACTAAAATGTGCATTTGCCCCCTCCCCCGCCGCCCCCGATATGTTTAAACAGTGAAGGAGAAGTTAGAATCAAAACCAAGGCAACCCACCATTGACCTGAGCCAAATGGCAGTTCCTATTCAGATGACCCAGGAGAAGAGGCATTCTCCAGAAAGCCCTTCCATTGCTGTGGTAGAGTCAGAATTAGTTGCTGAATATATCACAACTGGTAAGTGGCTACAAAATTATATTGTGAATACTGAAATTAGGATGGTTGGTTTTCAGTGGAAAGCCTTTTCGTTGATGTTCCATGGAAAGGAATAAGGTCAGTATTTTCTGACTTCCTTTTCTCATATTTCTATAGAGCGGGGGGTCTCAAACTCCTAGCCCATGGGCCATCCCTCTCCGGAGCGTTTGTGCAGTCTGGCCTGGGAGTACTGACAGGCCGGGTGTGTGTGTCAGAATTGTTCTCCATCTCCTGCTCTGCCCCGCAACCACCCCTCTTCCTGCCACCACCCCACATGGCACCCTGAACCCTAAGGGCTGGCTATCACACAGCACCATTTCCTCCCCCCTCAGTGATCCCTGAGGCGGTGTCCATTGGTGTGCCATGGAGGGGGCAGCAGGGTGGTGTTGAGAAGGGACAGGTCTTGGGGGATGGTTCTTACACCCTCCTCCTTCCCCCCGGCTCACCAGTACTCCTGGGCCAGATTGAGCAGTTGCTCAAGTTAGGCATGGCCTGTGGGCCAGCAGTTTGAGATGCCTGCTATAGAGGAAATTCATGCTGGTTTTTTTTCCCCCCCTACTTTGAAGACACATCAAGGGGCAGGGGTCGCTTTTTCTTTTCCCTGGTAGATGCTCATTCTCTGATCTATCTGTTTCTGGTGTAAAATGAAACAAGAAGTCATTGTTTCAAGGCAGATCATTTTAAACATACTTGATCTGGTGATGAAAGGGCAAAGTGCCCCTGTTGATGTCTTTGGGGAAAACTCCTTGGAAGGAAAAGTAGAAAGTGAAGTGCAGGATATGATGAGTCTGTTGCGAAAGGTAAAAGACTTCTTGCAGAATTAGTTCACCCAACTTTGTAGAATTCAATTTACTTATCAGTAATGAGCAAGTAGCCTTCTTTTATCCAGGTGGGTATTTTTTATTATAATTTAGTGTGAAAATCTAACCTAGTATTTCTATTTTTCATTTTCCTCTCCCTTCTTTTCCATCCTTTTTTGTTGTTTCCTTATATCACTTTTAAGTTGGGTGGAACTTTATATAATCACAAGCACTCTCACACTGCTTACTGTATCTGGCTTCAATTCTGCATATGAGAGTCTAACTCCAATGGATCTCTGGTGGGAAAACATTGACTTAATATTAAAATGTTATTTGAGTAACAAGACATATCATAAGTATTTAATAACAAGTAAGCATACATTATAACATTATTAAATTGATCACCAGTTATTTGAAGGTCAGTCATATTCCCTGACCTCACCATACATTGTGCATTGTACCTTATATTACGTCTCCTATTTTAGATTTTTTCAAGATCTGATGGAAAAGTCATAAGTCTCAGAGGGGTAGCCTTGCTAGTCTGTAACTTAAAAAATAGTGGTCCTGTTGCACCTTACAGATTAACCAATAATATATTATCATGAGCTTTTGTGGGCACAACCTACTTCAGAACTTAAAACTAAAAACATAAATATCCACCCGGGGAAGTGAAAAAACAGATTGATGGAGCCAGACAAATACCCAGGCATCAGCTTCTTCAAGATAAGTCCAGCACAGAAAACAACAGAACGCCACTGGTCATCACCTACTGCCCCCAACTTAAACCCCTCCAGCGCATCATTAACAATCTACAACCTATCCTGGAAAATGACCCCTCACTCTCTCAGGCCTTGGGGGACAGGCCAATCTTTGCCTACAAACAACGCCCTAACCTGAAACAAATTCTTTCCAGCAACCGTGCAGCAGACCTCCATCATATTCACCCAGGAACCAACCCCTGCAATCAACTCTGGTGCCAACTCTGTCCAGACATCTGTACAAGTGACATCATCACAGGACATAACCACATAAGACACCACATCAGAGCTCATATAACTGCACATCGCTAATGTGATCTATGCCATCAAGTGCCAGCAATGCCCCTCTGCCATGTGTATTGGCCAAACTGGACAGCTTCTGCAATAAAGGATTAATGCACACAAATCAGATATTTGAAATGGTAACACACAGAAACCTATTGGGGAGGATTTTCACTTGCCAGGGCACTCACTAATGGATCTAAAAGTGACTATATTATTACAAAGCAATTTCAAAAAACAGCTGGAGAGAGAAGCTGTGGAACTTGGTTTCATTTACAAATTTGACACCTGTAATCAAGATTTGAACAAAGACCTGAACTGAATGGGCTGCTAAATTCTATACCCTAATGACATCAAAAGCTAAGTACCAGGCACTTACAGCCCACTCCATTAACCTCATTCAGCATGGACACTCTAATTTTCCCTCCCCACCCCCTCTCTCTGCTATTTATTTGCACCATGGACCCCTTATTCCATTCATCTGAAAAAGTGCGTTGTGCCCATGAAAGCTCATGATACTATATATATGTATACTTGTTATTCTCTAAGGGTCAATTGCGTAGCTTATTTCAAAATAGCTTATTTCTAAACTGGCAGCGTCTACACAGCACTTATTTCGAAATAGCGCACTCTTCCTCCAACTTCCCGAACTCCTTGTACAGTGAGGGTTACAGGGGTTGGAGTAAGAAGTCCTTCAGCATGACAGTATTTCAACATTATTTCAAAATAACTGCCTGCTGTGTAGACATGGACTAAGTTATTTCAAAATAATGCTAGTTATTTCGAAATAATGTTGATGTGTAGATGTACCCTGTGGTGCTACAGGACCACTTGTGTTTTGTGTGGTGGGGGGTTTTTTGGGGAGAGGGGAAAAGTCAAGTTAAGATACATACATATTTTAAATCACTGCTTCTAAAAATGCCTGTTTGATATTTCTATAGTTTGAATTTCTCTTTTTCCATGCAACCATGATAACCAACAACAGTGAAAGCTTCCCTGCATTTACAATAAACCGTAATGGAAAATTCTTTTTTTATAAAGTTCAAAGTGATTTACAGGGTAGGATCATTTGCTTTTCCCACCAATTAAGCAATCATCCATGAGTTGGAAAGCAGCAGCCTTTGTAACAGCTTAAAAGTATAGTTACTTCCTGTTTCTTCCTACCTGAGTTTAAGGAGTAGTCATTGAATGTGTATATGAAACAGTTATGCCAGTAATCCCATAATAACTGGATTTTCTGTTAAAATGATAAGCAGTGAAGAAATGTACTATATCAACATTTAAATGTTGTGAATTTGTATATGTGCACCTAGAGCAAAGGCTTAGGCATATTTTAAATAAATCTACATGGCTGTTGGGCTTCAACATTAACACCCATTGAGTTGAGTGGGGCAATTCACACCTCTTAGTATTATCATTTTTTGTCTGTCTGCAGACTCAGGAAGACAACTGTGTATTGGTTCACATTCGGAAGAATTTCTACACAACCATATAGGTTAGAAATTTAACTTTTAAATTGTTTTAAATTTTGTAGAAACTGTTGGGGATATCCAGTAATTGCTGGTATAGCATGCAAGGCACTGCTGATTTTATCCAATCCCTTCTAGGAATGGGATCTTAAGTTTCCATATTCATCCAAACTTTGGTATTCCTTCTAATTACTAGTAAAGATGGACTTCTAGTCACTGTCAGTTACATCTGGATGTAATCATCCGATACCATGCCATATTTTCCAATACATGATGCATTTAGGAATAAGTTAATTAAAGCAAATATTTTACATAATGGTATGAATTGTTAAAAGCTAATTTGGGTTTGCTGTTGATGCTGTTGGCTGCTTTGTTAGATAATAGAATAAATCATTATCTCAATTTAGGGCTATTTGACTCTACACACCCATCTGGTTAGTCATGGAGCTAAAGTTATCACTTCAGAGTTGATGTAGGTCTAGTTTGATAAACAACTTTAAAAACAGGCATGATGGGTCCATTTTTGTTGTCTGACTTCTGAGCAAATTTGCTCAACTTCTTTACATGTGAATATTTTATAATTGCTAGCCCTGTACATTTAATGTAGGATTTGAGAGCCCCGAAGTTATCTTCTCACATGTGATTACAGAAAATTACTGATCATATCTTGGCATTTTCAGTTATGCCTGTGCAACCGCATGGCCTCAGTGGAGTTGTAAAAATGTAACAACATAATTTGGTCCGTACTAGTGATGCATGAAAGAATTCAGCTTGAAAATCTGAGCACAAATTCAGTTCATAAAACTCTCTTTTGGGGGGGCGAGGGACATTTTTAAACTGAGCATACACTTGCTCAGAAATCACTGAGACGAACACTAGACTTCATAATACCAATTTTAAGATGCTTCTCAGAGTAGAGCTACACTTTAAGAATGAAGCTAGCATACAGTAAAGGACTTATTACATACTCAGATTTTTATTTCATCCATATTTGCTTTCACATGAAGGTAAAACAAAGCAAGTAGCATAAGCTATTACAGTTAGTTCTGGTGAAGTGCCATTGACTTCTTTACTTTCAGTCAGTCATCGGTCACAGCCCCACCAGCAGTCATCCCAACCCCAGAGGACTCTGCTGCAGCATGTGGCTCAGTCGCAGACAGCAACACAGACTTCTGTTGTGGTGAAATCTATCCCTGCATCTTCCACGGGCGCAATTACCCATATCATGCAACAGGTTGTACCCTTTTCTTTTCCAAGCAGTCTGTAAGCATAAGTAGGTTATACGAGTTATATAGGACCAGGTTTTGATTTGAATGCATGTCATATTGGTTGGTGTCAGTGGAAACCCAAGTATGGGGACAGAATTTGGTCCACTGTGAGTTACTGTTCCTTCCTGTGTATACTGTCTCCTGCCTGCCCCCGCACCCTCCACGCTGCTGCTTCTCTATCAGAGGCAGCAGCTTGGCAGGGCAGGCACAGGCAGCTACATGGGAGCTGGTGCTTGTGTGGAGCCATCTTTTAAGCCGGCTTTCCCGAGAACTGCCCACTCATGCTGCTGCCTTTGTGGGAGGCATTGTGGGGGAGAGGGGTAGGCAGCTCCCCATGGGCAGTGGTTCCCACCCCACCACCCTTGCTTCCTCTGATACAGAGGAAGTAAGGGGAGGTGTGTGCATGTAGTCATTAGGATTAACTGATAAGCCCAGGTTTATCAGTTACTCGTAAATGACTACACACTAACATCCCTATTGTAGAAGAAGTCACCAAGAAACATCAGAGGAGACAAAGTGTTAGGAAATAGAATCAAAATGTCTTAAGGTAATGGTTCCTAGCTTTAACAAGAACCTGTCAATTCACCAACTTAAGGTCTCTGTTGTACCAGCCAATCTGTTCCATTTCCCGTTCAGGCATCATGGAGTTTGAGATGATCTGAATTTTAATCTTTGAAATGTAAGAGCAATGTAAGCTCCATTGAAAAGACTATCTGCAACTAAAAGGCAGGGAGTGGGTGCCACAGTCATTGAGTGCTATGGTTTTGGGAACTCAGCAGGTTAGGGTATTTCTGTTTTTAAATACAAGTTGGACACCTGAAATCATGATATATTCTGCTTTTAAAACAGTACAGTTTAAATATTCTGTCATATCACTAGATGTGTGTATTCTGCAATAAATTAGATGGTATCTCATTACTTTTTCATTTGTAAATTTTTTTATTAAGGCTTTAAGCAGCCACACTGCATTTACCAAACACAGTGAACAACTTGGAACTGAGGAAGGAGAAGTGGAAGAGATGGATACCTTAGATCCTCAGACTGGCCTGTTTTACAGATCTGCCCTGACGCAGTCACAGGCACAGAAACAGCAGAAACTGAATCAGCCACAGCTGGAACAGACTCAACTACAAGTGAAAACTCTACAGTGCTTCCAGACTAAACAAAAGCAGACCATCCACCTGCAAGCTGATCAGATCCAGCACAAACTCCCACAAATGCCCCAGCTCTCTATCCGGCATCAAAAGCTAACCCCACTTCAGCAGGAGCAAGCACAGACCAAACCAGATGCACAGCACACCCCACACCACATGATGGCCAAAGAAAGGCAACTCCCTACCTTAGTGGCACAGCCACAGCAAACTGTAGTACAGGTGCTTGCAGTAAAAACCACGCAACAGCTGCCCAAACTGCAACAGGCACCAACGGCACAAAAAATCTACGTGCAGCCCCAACCCCCCCAGAGTCAAATGCAGCTACCTGCCTCTTCAGAGAAACAGCCAGCAAGCCAGGTAACAGAATATTGATAGCATGCAAAATAAAACGTCGCTGTTCAAGGAAAAATCCAAACACCAACCCAGTTGCTGTAGCCGTGTTTTCTCCTGGCAAGAGAGAACTCATTATGCTGGTATTAATTTCCCCATCAGAAGGTTGACACTAGGAAAGAGAAGCACATGTTATTATATAGGGAAAAAAACATAGAGCTCACAAGTCAATTTTGTTGGACAGTTTTTTGTGAATTTCTGCAACCAAAAGTGCATGGAATTTGTCCCTAATTTCTTTTATATTTTTGGGTATAACATTATTGATTTCCATTCCCATAACTTTTAAAAAAAATTCTGTGGAAATAAAGATGAATATACTGCAGTCTCCTAAGGATCTCCATTGTACATCTTCCTTTGTAGTTTACATCACCATCACCCTTCAGATAAATAATTTTACCTACAAGAGCAATTGCGCATTCCTTGGAAGGGGAAGGTGTAAAGACAGAGGAAAATAAAACACTAGATATGTATTTTAATGCCAAAAACATACTATTCCCCAGCCCTTTGAAGCATATATAAAATAATAAGAAGGGCTCAATATACATCACATGAGGATGTAAATCCCAAAGGAAAATGAGGCTGTTGTGATATTCTGCTAGAAACCTTGTCTAGCAGTCCAAAAGCTACCTTCCCTAGGTTTCAGTTAAATGTTATATCACTGCTGATTCCTTTGTTAAAATTCTGAGCTTCAACTGTCTTCCTAATAGCAAGTATGTTGTTTGTGCCGTATTGTCCAGATAAATATTGATTAGGTTTAAATAAAAAATAGCTGTAACATGCACAACAAAAATTTGATTTTCAGGTGCAGCAGCCAATTATAACTCAAGGATCCACAGTTACAAAGATAACTTTTGAGGGGCGTCAGCCTCCTACTGTTTCAAAGGTAGCAGGTGGCAATTCTGTGCCCAAACTGGCGTCGCCAGTTACAAGCCTATTTCCTATGCAGGCATCTGTGAAGACAGCAGTAGCAGACATTTTGAAAATGTCTATGATGGAAGCTCAGATTGACACAAACATAGAACATATGATAGTGGATCCCCCAAACAAGGCCATGTCCACTAGTAAACTCGCTAGTGAAGCAGAATCGTCACCTTGTACCCAAGTGCCGAAGGTGACTGCAATAGGGATGACGGCAACTTCCATCTCCCAGCAACTGAAATGTAAAGAGTCCTGTTCAAGTCCTCCTGCTGCTGATCCTGCTTTAACAGAGAGGAAAATGGATGCACAAGGAGTGCCTTCAACAAACCAGTTTATACACATTCAGAATATATCCCAAAAGAAAGCTGAAGAGATTTCATCTGAAATTATTATCCAGGTAAGAGACGAGCACAACAAATAAAGGTCAGATTTATTTGTCTAAAGCCTTAATAGCAACTGAACAACGTTCAAGTTTTTTTTCTTTCTTATTTTGATTCTCTTCTATTCCAAAACAGTAAGTAATTTAAGAATGTAAATATATTTGGCACTTATTTATTAAATTGGCGATAATTTGTTAAAAACAATTTCTCAAACATGCGTTCCTGCTGTGTTCTTCATTGCATTCCCATTAAAGAAACAAAACCAAACTTGCTAGATATTACAAATCACCTTGTAAGTGAAATGCTTGAACATGCAACTTTTGCTGTTGCCATGGGGGTGTGATTCATGCCATGTCTTTTTACACTAACAGCCTTACCTGATTTTAGTGTAAAAACTTAAGTAGAAAGGAGATTTGGTAGAATTTCACTAATTCAGACTGACTGGGAAACCTTAGTAAATAAGGGCCTGACTCATCAAACATTTAAGTACATTATTAACTTCATGCACATGAGTAAGTCTTATTGATCTGATGTCAACAGTACTATGTATATCCTTAAATTAAGCAGATAATTAAGTGCTTTGATGACTCGGGACCTGAGTGAACAAATGTGAATGTTCATTTATTTGAATTTAGTTTTATTTTGCTACTTCATAATGTATTACTTATTTACTTATTCCATAGTACAGATTGTCAAAGCACTGAAATCTTAGTCATCTGAAATCTCACAGCACCCTGATTATACATAAGTATAAGTACATAAAAGGTTGTCACAAGGAGGAGGGAGAATAATTGTTCTAATGAGAGGAACAGAAGCAATGGGCTTAAATAGTGGCAAGATTTAGGTTGGACATTAGGAAAAACTTCCTAACTGTCAAGGTAGTTAAGCACTGGAATAATTGCCTAAAGAGATTGTGGAATCTCCATCACTGGAGATTTTTAAGAGCAGATCAGACAAAAAATTAGGGATGGTCTAGATAATACTTAGTCCTGCAGGAGACTAGAATAGATGACCTCTCGAGGTCCCTTCCAGTCTTATGATTCTGTGATACTAAATCTTTGCAGAGAAGTGGACCGAGTGCCATTGTGTGTTTATGCAGTGTTGGAAGTAGAGTCTTTATTGTTTGTTTTATACACTTGTTATGGTGAAAAATGTGTAATTGTGATGGAAACAAATACTCTTAACTTTGATTTAGTTGTAAACTTTGCAATATTTTCCTTGCAACCAAGTAGTTTTTCTAGGAATACTCAGGATTTTGTATCTCTTGAGAAGTGAGGGTTAAGAGAGAAATTATTTTGCTCTACTTCATCTGTATATCTTAGCTATTTATAAGTTAATCACCATAGCTTTTAGTTCTGACTATGATGTATGGGCCATTTGAAAAACAAAATACCTGATTATCAATTTAATCATTAAAATTAGTTATATTTTTCCATCTGATCTAGAAATGAAAAACAAAAACAATTTAGTCGTTTAGTTTATTCCTTTGTCACTGCAGTACTTTCACCAGTCAGAATCCTTTTTATTAATCCAACCAATTTCAGGGACCCACGGTGCAATGTGTTGCACATACAACAGTCAGAGAAGTTGTTACCACAAAATAGTTAGTTTAAATAGACACAACATGTCAAGGGTGATAGTGTGTGTTATCCTTATTTTACATTTGGGCCAGGTAGCAAAGACATTAAGTCAAAGGTTACACAGGAAGTCTAGCAGAGCTGGCAGTTGAACCCAGACCTTTTGAGTCCTAGCCAACTGCCTTAACTACAAAACTCTCTTTAATTGTAATTACTTCAACTTATCCTTTAGTTAATACTTCCTGCAAAATGATCCTTTCATGCCACAGTTAATTTAGCAATATTGTTACAATAGGATGAAAACTAACTTAAGAATGTGGGGGGTTTTTTGGGGGGGGGGGGTCCTTGCAACTGTTTTATAGGCATGCGTATCTATTTCATTTAAATGTACAGATCCTTGACTCAAAACCGAATAGTCAAACTTCATTTTTTTTGTTCTTTTAGACTATCCCTCAATACTCCATCCCTTGTCACTCCAGCTCCAATGTGGTAGTGGAACCCAGTGGACTCCTGGAGCTCAATAACTTTACTAGTCAACGTCTTGATGATGAAGAGACAGCAATGGAACAAGATGTGGACAGCAGTACTGAGGAAGGCACTGAGCCAAGCCCCTCACAAAGTTCGGCTGAACAATCCTAATGAATCGGGATCCTGGAGTGCACTTTAAATTTATCTTGGCAATTGAGTATCCAAGATGCCCTTGTATTATGATGTGTTAGAGCACTTTGCCTATTAGAGTTGTTCATTGGGCCCTTGAAGCATCAGTGTGTTTTAACAAGACAGTATTGCAGACGCATCTTAAAATTGTTTCCAAAAAGATGTAGTTACCAAGATATAGTAAACCTGTGACAGTGGAATGTATGTCTTTTTTAAAAAAAGGCAAATCTACAGTGAATTGAAAAGATTGAATAGAACTTGCTATGAAGCTCTTGACCAGATACTGAAACTTTTCAGTAAAAAGGGACCTTTTATTTTGCTGTGTCTTTCTTTTTGTAGCTATTGAGTGAAATACCCTCACAAAGAGAGAATGTTTAGTAAATATTTGTATTTTTAATAGCATGTGAGATAAAAGGTGTCTCTGAGAGTGCAGAAAAAGCCCCAGGTATTTCTGAATTGGTTAGCTTTCTGGCACTTGAGCTCAATTAATGTTCAGATTTTTAATAAGTCTAAAATATAGTTTATTTTTAAAATTACTTGTTGGTGACTGTTTGGAGATAGCAAAATTGCTAATAGGTAACATGGTTTGGTGGGTTTTGTTCTCATATATTGAAAGAAATATGCTAATTTAATGTGCAAAATGTTTTTTTGTGCCACAAGTACATGAAATGCCCATTTAGTCTAATTAACCTGCGATTATTTATTTAAATGCAATGATTTAAAACCAGGCCCAGTTGCTTAACTAGTTCCTGTTAACAGCCGGATGTTTTCATTCTAATGCTGTGGGATGCCATAAGTGTTTTCGGGCTTAAAAAAAAATGTTCAGAGTTGGGGAATATTTGGTTCATTATCTTATAATATTAGCCTGTTGTATTCAGATAAAGGCTGGAGCTTTTAAAAATTTATATTTTACTCCTACGCTGTTTTTAAAATGACCATTTTGGGAGTTAAAAGGCTTAAATTGATTAGTTGTATGTTTCAGAGGTATCCTCAGCCTTATCACTTGACATGTTCAAGCAATATGTTTGGTTTTTATGATTACAAGCCACGGAAAGAGATTTGGGTACAGATGGGATGACAGGAGACATAGTTTTAATACGTTCTGGTAATGAAGAAAATACTTTTCTTTTTTAAAAAATGTATATAGAAAAGTTTTTAAACATTTTGTATGGATTTCATTATAAATAACTAAGCATTTTAAGACTTTTGACATTTCATTCAATTGTGTATATATCTATCAGCATTATTGCCCATTTTTTTGGTACTGAAGTACTACTGTAAGTATAATTCATCCAAAGTATAATACAGGTTTTGTGTCAGTCTTTTTTAAGATGTGATTTTACTGTTGATATTGTAGTTTTTTTAATTCCAACTGAAGAATCACTCACCAAACTAAAATACAAAACCTAAAAGATGATCATATTTGTCTTGAACATCTATGTATGTAACAATGCTGCAGTATCCTGTAGATGGTGCTGTTGGTTCTCCTTTTAGCCTCTGTTAGCAGTTATTTCATTTATAAAGTCCTTGTGACTTTCATTTTTATGTTCTGTTTTGTCTGTTAATTATAAGCCTCAATGGCATACCTTTTATGATGGCAAAGGGAAGTGTTCAGTCTTAGTATCACGGAAAATCTGTACATAATTGAGTGGTAATAATTGAATTATCTTCTCTTTGTCAGCTATATGTTACAACATTTAATACTGTTCCAAGTACTTGTTTCCTCCATTAGAAGCATTCAGGTTGGCAAGAAGAGAGAGCATATGAAATGGAAAATACCATATCCCTTTTTTCTGTTTAAGAGTTAATAGTATAATATTGTCATGCATTATAGATGGTATTTCAGTTTTAATAGCTGTGCTTATGTTTCTAGAACAGGGATACCTAAAGTATGGTTACTGCTCCTGAAGGTGGTTGCTCCTTCTCAGTAACTATAAGTTGACAAACAAGCTTATTAGATGCAGGTTTCATTGCTAATGGATTCAGGTAAATTCTTGTTTCTAGCCATCTCTCATAGAAGGGGTCAGTATGAGCTTATTCCATGTATTTAAAAATTAATGTAAAATTCTATGCAAATGTGATGAAACTCTGTGGCTTGTGCCAAGCTGTTGTCTCTTGTGGTCTTGCAGTATAATGGATGTCCCTGTCATAGGCAAGCTAAAGGGAGGAGAGAAGAAAGCCCTGAATTTCCATTCCTGCACTGTAAGAAGTTCACTACTTGGCCACAAAGTAGCACTCCACACTTAAATTTGTTATCTCTATGTAACTTTAGGTGGTTGCTCTCTCTTCTACAAAAGGTTTATAAAAGTACTCATAACATATTACATAATTTAAGTTCTGGTCCAGTTTTGGTTTCTTGACAGAAAACTTTAAGTTTATATTGTAATGTTCTCATTTTAAGATTGCTGATAAGTTTTTAGAGAGGCCCATGAAACTATTTAAGTGGGTTGCATCTATAGCAAAATTATATTTTGCATTTACCGGTACATAGTGTCCATTGCTTTCGTTGAGCCTTTACAACCATTAAGGCACACACTATGTCTGTTATGAAAGGTGGATATTTTACAGACTGATAAACTGAAGCTCATGTTAAATGCCTTGTCCACAGATATACACAAAGTCTGTAGAGTTCAGACTTCCTTCTTTCCGAATCCTTTCCCAAACCAGTTGTGAATTGAGGTCCTAAATTGGTTTATGATCTTCAGTGAATATGTTGGAATTGGTAATTAGTTTCATTAGTGAGAAAACTGCAAGGTAGCAGGCTTTGATTCTGCAGCTAAAGTCCAGACTGTGTTTTGTGTTTCAGCTACAGTAGTAGAGTATGTCATCCATTAAACTTTTGCTTTCATGGTTCCTCTTCACCTCCTTATCACAACTTTATTGAAATAGAACACACATTCGTTAGGTTGCCTTGTCCAACAAACAGTTTATTGCTACCTGCCAAAAATACATGCTTGAAATTATTTTCAGCTCATTCTTGCCAGATAAGTTGCATCTTCCTTAAATGGAAGAGATTTGACTTCCTGGCCTTCATTTTGCAATGGAATAGCTCAAAACTGAGCTGTGTACAATTGCTTATTTTTATTTATATTAGTAATTGTGTGATGCAATCAGAGGATAGAAAAATTTCTTACCAAATAATTTACTTTCTGCTAGTAGCATCTCCCACAATTCTGTTACACAGAGGCTGTTTCCCTCCTCTCTGCAGTTCCCAGAGGTGGTTCAATGTGTGCTGGCCATGTCCCTTTTTCCTGCTTGCTTCCAAATTAATCATTCCAAAACTCTGTAAAACTCATAGAAGAATATTAGTAACAATAACATACCAACTTATTAACTATGTATAATAGATGACTGCCTACAGAGTAATAATTCATATAAAATGCTCACCCTCAGCTGTAAAGCTATCCAGGGTGAGTAGAATTGTAGGAAATGCTACTAATAGAAAGGAAATTATCGGGCAAGAAATTTTCCATTCTGCAGCCCAGCATCTTCCACAATTCTGCTATGCATGGGAAGTAGCAAGCAGTGAACAGGAGTGGGGTGGAATACAGATAAATTAGAAAAGAATGAGATAAGAAAGACACCTCTCGTCCCCCCCCCCCAATACCGATTGCTTGAAAAGCAAGGCTGATACTTGGCTACCACCTGCAGCATCTTCTGGCTGAAGGAGGCCTCTGCAGAAGTCATACAGTCCACTTTATAAGATACTATAATGGTGTTTCCCAATCACTGCTTATTCAGTGAAAGAATATGTTCATTTAGCTCACAAGATTGTCATGGGTCTTATGGAGTATGCTTTGATTTATTCTGGAGCAGAAATGATGTAACTCTTCAGTGCCCTTCTGATGTCTTGCGTATACCACAGCTTCTTGGTCAGCTGCTGCTGTGTTGAGCAGAATGAAGAAAAATCTCCTGTGAGGTATGGAAAGGAGATTTCATTTTGGGGAGAAAAGATTCTGGAGTTCTCAGCACCACTTTGTCATTATGGAACATGTAGTAATGTCGCTGCACAGGTAAGTCTGCCAGGTCAGAAACTTGCCTAAGAGATGCAATGGCAACTAGAACATTGGTTTTGATGGAGAGAATACTGATCCTGAAATCAGAGGGTTGAATGGTAAGGGTGTTTAATGCTAATGGCAGATCTCAATTAGGGAAAATTGATCTGGTGGCTGGTTTGGCCATTCTGACTGCTGAGAAACCTGGATACCTGGGAATTTCTTCCAAGGAGGCTGAGGATCTTGTTAACAAAATGCTAATAACTACTGATACTTGGCATGCTGTGGTGCTCGGTTAAAGACATTAATTTACACCTTGGAAAAAGTCTAGGATAACTGGAATCCTTGAGTCTCTTGGGTCTTTGTGCTCCTGGCACCAGACACTGAAGCTGTTCCAGGTGGAATGAGCATTTAAGGTGAAAGGTTGCTGGATGAGAGCGAAGTCCCAATCACCCTGGAAAACAGGACAAGTGATACTGCTCCTTTACTTTCAAAATCTAGGCTGTTAGATGAAAGTGGTCTGGGTCCAGGTCTGGAAATAGATCTCAGGAAATGAAGTCTGGTATTGCTGGTAACCTTGACAATGGCTCCAGTTTCAGTTTGGTCTCATCAGCATATCAGGGCCAGAACAAAGCTAATCTTTGCTTGATGCTGCTTTATCTTTTAGCTCATTTGCTCCCTGTCCTTAAAACCTACTTATGTACACAACTGGAATTATGTTGTCTGACTGGACTGGGCAAATGAATACAGGCATCTGTTCCTAAGAACTTATGGTATGCTTCCTTGACAAAGTACTTCCAACAATTTGCATTTGGATGATGGAAGACCAGACATCTACAAGATGAGTTTGAAGCGTTCCTGGTTCAAACTAGGGATGTTAGTGTGTACTCATTTACATGATTAATCGATAAGCCTGGACTAGTCAGTTATCCTAATGGTTACATACACATACATCCGGCTCCTCTTTGCTGCCTCTGTATCAGAAGCGGGAGGTGGAAGCTGGCTTTTAAGCGGTCTTCCATGGAGCCAACCCCACTGCGGTCTCCCACAAAGATAGCAGCTTTAGCAGACCTGTGGTCACTTTCTTTGGGGGCTCCAGGCATCTTGAGTGATTCCTGGTCCCATATGTTTCCCTTACAGGTTGGCATCAGTTGTGTGAAACCAGAGGGTCTAGAAGGCATAAGGGAATGTGCTTGGTAAGCATTTGTTGGGACTGCCCATCATCTTAGAGAGTTGAGTACCTGCTTTGTGGCCAGCATGTGATCCTTCATGCGTTCCAGAGAGCAATTCAGTACTTTCAGTAATATGTCAGATACCTGATATGTGATCACACTATGCATGCTCATGTGACCAGGAGTGTCTATGTCTGCTTCTAAGTGAGTTAGTTATCCCTGTTGAGGGAATCAGGGAACTCTTCTTGATGTTTATTACAAAGCCATGCACTTTCAGGAAATCCAGACTCTAAATCATGGCATTGTGCCCTCCAGCCTGGGTCATAGATCTGATTAGAATGTTGGACTTAGGATTGTGAGCACCCTGAAACCTGAGTCCAGCTATGATCACCACTGGCATCTTTGTAAAGACCCTCAGGACTACGCGGAGATGGCTTGGGAGTGTTCAGTAGTACTATTAATCTGTGCCTTAAGCAATTCTGAGTAGATAGTGTTCCTATGTATCATAGTGTAACCCACACACCTAGTGTGATTACTGAGCAATGAAAGTGGTACCTAGACCACAGCAACAGTTAAGATCAAAAGACCTCTACAGTATGGGCTGGGAGCTAGCTGGCTTTTAGCTCAGAGGGTAGAGGCTCCTATACACAGAGCTCCCAGATTCAAATCCGCCTAGTGGTGGTTACAATAGCACCACGTAAATATGCATCTGCCAGAACCACTAAGATTAGGAGGTCTGCTTACATTAAGGTTGAGATTGTGGAAGCTAGGGTCTCTGCGTGGAATTTTGTTTTCTTCTTCCACTTGTTGAATCTCATGATGCTTGGTGGAGTCCCTGGAACAGGGAAACTGGTAAAGAAAGGATGTGTTGGAAGGTGTAATTCGTGGGAGTATCTCTGATTCACTCTTTTATCCGCTTGTTTATAGTCAATGCATTCTTTTCTCTGAAAGTGGAAATTCTGCCTTCTGGATTAAAGTTTGGGCAGAGGCACATTTTCTCATCACGTTGGGTTCTTGGGCATTGTGGGACCAACTTGTGGGTTTTCTGCTCAAGCCTTGGTTCCTAGACTTGTCCTTGATAAATCTGCTTTTAGAAATTTCTCCCTTAGTGTCCTCCCCTTAAAGGTTCAAGTCCCTTGAATTCCCTGCTTTAGATTGAGAAGCAGGAGGGCTATTTATAAGTCTTATTTCTCTTCGTAAAGAATTCTAGACCCATTTAGAATCTAAAGGGAGATTGGTTAACCTTACAAGAGTTTTATCTTTGCAGTCCTGCATTGCCCAAGGACTTATTCTCTGGTCCAACTGGATGAAGTTATCCGTAGAACCTCACCCTGATCTGATCTTGATCTCTCTGTTTAGGCTTTTTTGTTGCAGAGTTGCAAACTCTTTGGGTGGTCGGCTCTCTGCCTGCCTCACCCCTGCGCTGGCTGCAAGGGCCATGTGGTTTTTGAACAGCTATGAGTCTGAGGAGAGTGCGGGAGAGTGTGTCGCAAAGCTGTCAGTTGACAACAGCTGTCTCAGAGCCCCATGCCCTCGTGGGGTTAGGGTTATCTGGGTGGGAACAGCCTGAGCATAATTCACCTTCTGAGCCTGGGAATGGTGCTGCTGCAAAGGCGTTCGTTGATTGCCACAGTCTCAACTGAACCTGCATTCCCCCCTCTATGGTCCACCAAGAGTGTCACTTAATTCAGGCTTCCAGCTCCAAGCCATCATCTCTGTTGATCAGAGACCTATGTCTTACTCCCTCTTGACTCAAAATTTTAAGGTTGCACAGCTCCCTGCCTTACATTGTGCTGTCCCCAGTAGACCAGACTGATTAAAAGGGCAGCACCTGCACTTTGCCTTTTCTTAAGGGCTTTCACCACTCTGACCAGCGTATTGCCCGTCATTATAAGTTTTCATACAGCAGATTCTAAGCAGTCTTTCTCAAGGTAAGAGCATTACATAAAAACATTAAAACAATAAATAATTACACCTAATAATAGTAAGTCTTCCAGAGGGTCCCCCCATCTCCAACCTCAGGTTTTGGCAGGTTTTAGTCCTTCAAAAAGTTTTTATTCACACATACGCCACATCAAACTCTAGTGGTGGACACAGTTAACCAAAGGGGACTACAGTGCAGGCAGTGGAGGGGTTTGGGCTGTGACCTAGGGCAAGGGATTGGAGTGCAGGATCTGGGAGGAGATATGGGTGGAGGAGTGGGGGCAGAGGGTTTGGGTTATGTGGGGTGAAGGGGGCAAATGGCTGGGGTGCCAGAGACAGGCTCTGGCCTGGAGACTTACCTCCTTGTCTCCCAGACAGCTTCCTTCTCAAGCAGACTTCCTGCCTGCCCCACCCAACACTTCATTGGCTGCAGGGGCTATGTGGTTTTTGCATAGCCGTAGTGGAGGGGGGGCAGGGTGCTTTGCCTGCTGCCAGTTGACAACAGGCAGCTCCCATTGGCAGGAAACTGACCAATGGGATTGTGCTGGGAGTGGGATCAGTGCCTGAAGCCTCCCCGGAAGGCCTCAATGGCCACTTTTCTCAATAGAGTGCAGGGGGCAAGCATAGAGTCTGCCTGAGGCTCCCTGCTGCACCTATGGACTGGATCTGGCAGCTTCACAGGCCAGATCTGGCCTATGGAGGGTATTTTGCTCAGGCATGCTCAAAAGCTACCTTAAAGACCCTGGGCATCTATATACCTGCAAACAAAAAGAAACAAGGCAGGTTTTATAGCCAGAGATTCCATTCTCCGCCATACTCTTAGCCCCAAAGACAGTATGACCAATGGCATAAACAAAGAGCAGATGGCAGAATCAAGATCAGCCTTTGACGTCTCAATGATCTGCCTCTAGACAATAATTTTGAAGGTGTCTTTGAGGGCACAAGGCTACCACACTCTGACTCCAGGAGCAGAAACAATCCTCTGCCCTTTTGGAGATCATCAAAATCCTCACAGATATTATAGCATGCATGTTTTACATAAACCACGAAGGGGGAGTATGATCATACTCTCTATATACAGAGGCAATAAGACATTGGACTGGATGCATCACCAGCATCATAGAAATACTAGCATCCTGTCTGCCAGGATGTCAGAATGCACCAGCGGCTGTACTAATCAGGGATTTCTCACAGACCCATGAATGAGAGATGAATCCCAGAAATCTCAGGTCCATAGTCACACTCTGTGGGTTCCCTAGCATAGACCTGTTTGCAACACATCAGAAAGCCAAGTGCACACAATAGTGCTCCAGGGCCAGATTAGGACACCAGTCTCTAGGGATGTGTCTACACTGCCACCCTAGTTCGAACAAGGGTGGCTAATGTAGGCATTCGAACTTGCAAATGAAGCCCGGGATTTAAATATCCGGGCTTTATTTGCATGTTCCCGGGCGCCGCCATTTTTAAATGCCCCATAGTTCGAACTCCCTGCACACGGCTACACGCGGCATGGACTAGGTAGTTTGAATTAAAGCTCCTAATTCGAACTACCTAGTCCGTGCCGCATGTAGCCGTGGGCAGGGAGTTCCAATTACGGGGCATTTAAAAATGGCGGTGCCCAGGATCATGCAAATAAAGCCCGGGATATTTAAATCCCAGGGTTCATTTGCAAGTTCGAATGCCTATATTAGCCACCCTAGTTCGAATTAGGGTGGCAGTGTAGATGTACCCTAGGTGATGCTCTAATCATAAAATGGGAGGCACCACTGATGTATGCATTTCCTCCAACCCCACTCCTAAGATGAGTCATTCACAAGATCAAACAGGGCAAATCCAGGATTATTCTCATAGCACCTGCATGGCCCAGACAAATGTGATTCCCATACTTAAGTCAGATGGCAGTGAAACCATTTCAGACCCTTCCCTTAGTACCTCACCTATCGCAAGATGTAGGAGGCATCCGCAATCCTAGCCTCACAGTACTCTTAACTTAAGGCCTGGTTACTCTGTAGCTGACTGAGATCAAGGAGACCTTTGATGGGGAAGTAAAAGATTACTGAATACTGATCGACTTGCATATAAAAACATCTTACCATAATCCTCCCCCCCCCCAACCAAGGATTCTGGACTATATACTAGTACTTAAAAAAAAAAAATCAGGGATATCAACAAGCTCTATCAGAGTACACTTGACTGATATTACTTCCATGAAAATGTGGATGGTGTCACTATATTTGCTCTCTGGGCAATTAGATGTTTCCCTAAAGGCACATAAAACACTTTTTCCAAAATAAGCAACTCTTATGGGCCCTCAACCTTGTTTTATGGAGACTCGGGAAAGACTTCTGAACCCCTTGCAATGAAGAGCAGGTTGCACTTACCCATGAAGGTGGCTTTCCTCATTGCTTTTATGTCTGCTGGACAAGTGGGAGAATTAGATGGACAAGTGGCCCCCACACTGTATACAACATTACTTGGAGATAAATTAACCCTATGACCTTATCCCAAGTTCCTACCTAAAGTCACCTGTTTCATTTGAGCCACATATCTTTTTACCTGCAATTTATCCAAAGCCACATGTGGCCTGGAGAGAGGCCTCACTACACACATTGGGTATTCACAGAGCAATTAAGCTTTCTACAGTGATTGAACCTTAAAATGTTTAGGAAGCCATGGTTATTTTTTCTATGACTGATCTTTCAATGGGTCAAAAGATCTCCCAACAAAGACTCCAAATGGATACCAAGATGTATCCATTTGTGCTACCAAAACAACCATCTACAATCTCCAGCAGGAATTTGCATACTCCACCAGAGCACAGACAACATCTGTGGCCTTTCGCAGTGTCCCTGTCACTGACATTAGCAGAGCAGCAACCTGGACATCAGTCCATTCATTACTACACACTGTGCTGTAGAGCAAGTCAACGTCAGATGTTCACTTTGGACTCACAGTGTTATTCACCATCAGCAGCACAACTCTGAAGCCCTTCCCCTCCACTGAGGTGCACTGCTGAACAGCCAACAAAAGTGGAGCACCCACAAGGACAGGCTTCTCAAAGAACCTCAGTTACTGTACAAGGTGAATAACTTTCTCATCTCCCCCATACAGGGGTTGCATACAGTCCAAGCCAACAATGATGCAGAAGCTTAATATAAGGTCTTCTGAAGATGTTGCAGGAAATTGCTATAGCTGTCACAGCTATGGCCATTACTTTACTCAAAACCTAGCCAAGGAGGCTTGAATTAAAAATCACACACCTCCCTGAAAGCAGCTGAAAATAACAAATATAAAAAAAATGGGAGCAAAGTGAGCTGCCATTTTGTTGCTGCTGTGGAGGCAGAAGACTTGGTGGCAAGCAGGAGAGGGACTGTGGCCATTTTTTAATAACCTCCGGGAACTACAGCGAGAAGCGGTCCACATTTAGCATATTTGTGAGTGATGCTGGGCTGCAGAATCTCATTCAACAGGAACTAATGCTGAGTTGGAATTATAGTGAAACTTAGCGTTCATAATCATGGGCTACTTGGATTTAGCATCCTATGGAAATTGGATCACAGACTGTTATAGTTACCCAGGTATTAATTTTCAAGAAAACAGTTTAAGGAAATCCAGTGGAACATGCAGTGGGAGAAACTGTTAAAATGTGTAAATGTGGCAGCGACCTCAAGAATTTTAAGACATCATGTTCAAGCCACAAGAGCCTATATTATCTTTGATTTAAAAAGAAAAAAAAGCAAACATGACTGAATCAGGCTCAAAATATTTTTCATGGATTGCAAAGGGGGAGGTGGGAGAGGGAGGAAGGTGAAAGGAATGAAACAAAGGTTTATAGGAAAAAGAAAAGGGCTGAAAAAGTGAATTACCTGGAAGTGGAAAAGGCTTCCACAAATCTATTGGGTACAAAAAAGTTGGCTGATTTACCAAATAAGGGTGGGGAAATAAAGTAAATGACAACATGGGAGGGATACAGAATATGTGCTTAACACATTGTCTTTCTGTTCTGACTGGGCATACATTAAAAACCCATTCATCTGATTAAGTGGGTTTTACCCGCAAAAGCTCTTTTTATATATATAATTACATGCACACAGGACTACTTGTTATTAAATATCCTTGGTACCAGTTGAGCATGGTGTACTGGATGATTCAGAAGACAACTAAAGCTGTATTTACATCAGATCTACACTACAGGTAGATCAGCTCTACTGCAATTGATGAAGTGAGTGTCAATTTAGTGAGTCTGGTGAAGACATGCTAAATTGATGCGAGAGTACTCTGCCATTGATTTGTAGAATTCAGATGGGTCTTTAAAAGTTGCTGAAAGTCTTCAATTAAGAGGTAATACTTAAACTATATCACATGGAGGTCAATTTGGATGCCCCACGGATTTGTTGGGTCTTAATTAACAAATGGTTTCCAAGAAGATGAATATCTGGCAATCATTAGACTGATCTGAGAGGGACAGGTGATAGTTAAGAATTTTTTTAAAATGTTAGAAATGCTCCCAGTTTGGCTCTAAATCATTGTTAAAGCTTATCGTGCATTATAGGCAGTGGTCCAGCAGTGCTGACATTTCTCAATGTGAGGCTAACTGCTTCAAGCAGGGTTTGTTTTTTCTGTTTGTTCAAAACTTTTCATTTGAAAATATTTTTGGACAAAACTTAAAATGGTAGGTTTTGTGAAAATAGATTGGGGTTTTTTTCAATTTTCCATTTTTTCCAATAGTCTTTTTTGTTTTTTTGTTCATATTAGATCCCTTTTCCACAACTAATTTTGACTGCTTAACTAAGTCACATGGTGTGATTTTTTTTTTTCTAAAAAATATTTTAAAATCCTGGCAATACAAGAATATTTCTCTGATCTTTGGTTCACTCCAGCAAAAATGTCTTAGTAAAAATAAACACAGCTATTCTTGGCCTCTCCTGATAACCCATATGAGCCTAGCACTTGTGGTGCTTCTTATCAATCCTTCTCTCAGAAAGCAGTTAGGTATTGGCCTTGTAGTCTCCCTGCCTAGGATACAATACTTTAGTGGGTGGTTTTGTTGGGAACCTCTCTGCATTTTCATCCTCTTATGCACATGTAACCAGCTGCCTTACAACTGCTTGCAGGCTGTTTTCCCTGGAGGCATTGATTAGGCTACAGTCCACACACCCCACAGTCCTCGTTATGTGGTCTACCCATTTTGGTAAGTACAATTGCTGCTTTGGTTTGTGCCAAACACCTGCCCAAAGCAGATACCTACCCCAGCTAATCCGTTGTGTCTGAACACCTTGGCTTGCACAAGCTTTATTAGTTGTTACAGCCCCTCTAGGAAAAGCTTTGGGAGCGGCTGCTGTGTGTGTTTGAGGCACCTGTCTAGTTTGCTGTGGCATTAGTGCCCTTTGTCCCCTGTCAGCTACTTCTCCACAGATTCACTGCTGACCTATAATGGGTTGCATCAGCTTCTGCTACTCCTGGTCCACTCCCTTGCTAGGTTTTCCTTGCTATGCCTCTCACTACCCAAGGTGTATTCAACTGCTGCAGAACTCCCAAGAAGACCATTCCAATGTAGAAACAGGCCCCTTTGTGAGATTTTCATAACATAACCTGGGGCATGAAACTTGGCTTTTGTCTAGTTACTGCTTCTTCCAGGGGTCTCAGGAATAGCTGCTGCTATACTGGATACAACTGCTGTACAACAGCTACAGAGATATCGGGGTAGTCTGGTACCACTTGATATTGTTTACGTGAGCACTCTGTGATTAGCACTTTTTACGCATTGGTATTTTTGCAATATTAGCCCTGTTTTTGACACATTCTGAGAGCAGCATCTGCCTCATACCAGGCCTCTGATGTGAGGGCTTATGTCTCAGGCTTTCTTCCTACAGCAAGAGGTTTTGCTGGATTGTTGCGCCAGAGTGGGATTTGTAGAGGGCTGTTGTGCTCTAACTATCCTTGTTGGACCCTGCCGTCATGCTCTACATGTTCCTTAGTGTGGTCTGTTGTCGTCCTGATTAAAAGAGGACTACATCTGTGCATTTTAAGTCCCCCTGTGTAGACCCTGCCGGAGCACAACATACAGATATGCCCTGCAAATTACATCCCACAAGGCAGATGCTGGAGTCTAGCAGACAAGCCCCTAAATTCATGGGCTGAATGAAGTTGATCCGTAAGTTGCTTCTGACCCAATGGGCTGAAAGTTTGACACCCCTCTGCTAGGGTAAACGTGGGCTCAAAAGTAACCACCCATCTAAAAGTCCCTACTCAAGGTACAAAAAGGCACAAGGATGACAATCTGCTGTGAGCACTGACTTAAAGACTGCATGTTTGTTTATTTTCTGTCTTTCAAGATGGTACTGTAGAAATAATTTTAATGACCAATGCAACCTCATGACTCTTGTCTGTGTCTTCTGTAGACACTGGGTGGGTGGCTGGAACCAAGAGCTATTTACAATTGAAGGATGTGTAAGCTCCATGCTAACTTCATAATGTAAAAGCACAACTGAAATTCACTGAAACATCATACTCAGTTTTTCCAAACAAGTGACTGATGCCTATCAGAGAGAAATAGAATCAGCCTTGACATGTAACTGGCATGATATATATGGTTTTAGACTGCTGGGGTCTCAAAATCCATCCCCTGGTACGTATTGGTAAGTCCCACGGGTACCCAAAGTCAGACAATTCTTTTCTGAACTATTAGAACATAAGAACATCCAGACTGGGTCAGCCCAAAGGTCTATCTGACCCAGTGTCCTGTCTGCCAACAGCGGCCAATACCAAGTGCCCCAGGGGAAATGAACAGAGTATGTAACCATCAAGTGATCCATCTCATGTTGCTCTTTCCCAGCTTCGGGCAAAATTGAAGCTAGGGAAGCCACCCCTGACAATCCTGGCTAATACCTGTTGATGAACCTATCCTCCATGAATTTATCTAACTCTTTTTTGAACCCTGTTGTAGTCTTGGCCTGAAGAACATCCTCTGGCAAAGAGAACACAGGTCGTTTTTTGAGCTGGGACGACCTGCATGCAATATTAAAGATGTGGGCATACCATGGATTTATATAGAGGCAATATAATATTCTGTTTTATTACCTATCCCTTTCCTGATGATTCCCAACATTCTGTTCACTTTTTTTGACTGCCACTGCGCATTGAGTGGCTAAATACATTGACGATTGCGAGGTGCTCAGATACTACAGAAAGGGGGCCGGTAGTGAAGTGGTGTGGCTTCCCTCCAAGCCAGAGAAGGAACCACCCTTCCTGTCCAAGTGGGGCCAGGACTGCCTCGCCTCTTCCCACAGGAAGAACACCACCACTCACTTGGGGCTGTGACAGGTCTTGACCACTCCTGGCCAGTGATCTTAATGAGCCCAGTGACACCCTGCCCACTAGGAAACTTACTGCTGCTATGGACCCAGCAGGACAGCTGTGGGCCACCTACCTGGAGGAGCAGATGACGACCAGCTGATGCAGGTACAGCTTGAGGAGAGAGGAGGAAGTGGGTATGGGACAACTGACCATGGTCTCATTGTAGCTCTACATGAGGCATGGTTGATGTGTCCCCTGCTGACTCAGAGGTGGATCAGTCCGTTGCTGTTAGGGCCCCAGGTTGGGGCTCAGTGTAGTAGGATGGGCCTAGACCCCACCTGCCACCCCACTCCTGCGGTGTCAACATCCCCTCACCGGAATCAATGATCTGCTGGAGCGAGACACCCAACCCTTAGGGTTTTGCTCTGTCTCTGCAACAAGGGCCTGGAGCTAATGGACAGCTGGACATGTGCTTTGTCCCGGAAGCAAGTGACAAGAGCTGACTGACTTCTGGGTGAGCCCTGTCTCTGCATTTAGAGGCCAGGCGTTTTCTCAGGCTGTGCTGCAAGAGCTCGGTGCTAACTGACTGCTCGGTTCTGCTGGCTCTGCTATGAGAAAGTCGGATTAACTGACTGTGAGTTTGCTCTGGCTCTGCCCCTGGAGGCCAGAGCTGAGTGATTACTGGATGTGCCCCATCTCTGCAGCAAGAGACATGGGCCAGTTGGCTACAGCATATACCTGGTCCCTCCTTCCTGAGTCCTAAGGCTATGCCTAGCCCCCGCCTCTGGGCGAGACGTACTGACTCCTGGGAGAACTTGTTCCCATCTAACAAGCTGAAGCTAGCGTCCTATCTGGGAACTCAACCCTGTTAGGCCTGTCACCGTTTATTACTGGTGTCGTGCAGCAGCGCAGCATAGGTCTTTAAGAAAAACAACTTATTGTTCAAACTAAGGATGTTAAGTATTGGGTAACTGGCTAATGGAATAGTCAATGCATTTAGTCGATAGGGCATCTCCACCTTTGAAGAGTAGCAACAGCCCTGCTACACTTTGAAGTTGCTACACGTCGAAGGTGAAAGCACCACGTGGAGTCCAGGATCAGCTGGGGACTCGCTGACCCTGGGCTCCATGTGGCACTGGTGCTTTGAAACACCATGAGGAGCCTGCTGCCGGGCTCCCCAGCATTTCAAAGCGGCAGCATCGCACAGAGCTCAGGATCAGCTGGGGAATCCCCAGCTGACCCCGGGCTGCACACAGCGCTGCCGCTTTGAAGTACCTGCTCCCTTGCTGCCTCCATCTGATAGAGCAGTAGTCGCCAACCTTTTTAACCGCAAGATCATTTTTTCAATTTAAGTGCAATGTAAGATCTACCTCAAATCCAAATACCCTTGCCCCGCTTCCTTCCCACCCCTTCTTTGAGACCTTGTCCTGTTTCACCCCTTTTCGGGGGCCTCCCCAAATCTCATTTGTTTTCACCAGGCTCGGGTATGAGTTTGGGATGCAGGCTCTGGTCTTGGATTATGGAGTTTGGAGTGTGGGAGGGGCTCCAGGTTTAGCCCAGGGTGAGGGATTGGGGTCCGGGAGGGGTTTCAAGGTGCAAGCTCTGGGAAGGAGTTTGTCTGCAAGGGGACTCACAACTGGGCAGGAGGTTGGGTACAGAAAGAAATTCAGGGGTGGTATAGGGGTTTAGGAAGCAGGCTCTAGCTGGGCACCATTTAAATGAGATGGTTTTCAGGTGGTGGAGCAGTGGGGTTAAGACAGGCTTACTCCTGCCCTGGCCCTTTACCACTCCTAAAAGCAGCTGGCATGTACAGCAATGGCTCCATCGTGCCATGTGCTGCCCCTCATCTACAGGCACTGAGCCCACAGCTTCTACTGGCCATGGCTCCCCGTTATAGGAGCTGCAGGAGTGGTGTCAGCAGGCAAGGACAACGTGTGGAAACTCCCTGCTCTGCCTTTTTCAGGGGCTGCAGGGACATGCCAGTCGCTTCCAGGAGCAGTAATTACCATAATGATGATTAATCCAGCCGTGACAGATTAGCTATTTTAGAACTCACTACTCAAAGAATTAAATTTAAGTGTAAAAGAGAAATGAAAATTATGAAATGCACAGACCAGTCAAAACCCAAAAGTAACTCACTTTGCAAGCTGTAAAAGATGTAACAACAACCCCACACCTATGTATTGGGTCAGGAGATAAGAGTGAGGAACAGTGTGTGAGAGAATGACAGAGACACACAGTGTGTGAGAGTGATAGAGATTTGCATTGCCAAGCTCCCTCCAGCCCCTTCTCTCTGTGTGGAAATAGGTACAGAAGTGGGGGGAGGAGAGACACCCTGACATCAGTGCCCCCCTTCTCCCTCCCCCACACTGCATAGCAAACAGGAGGTTCTGAAGAGGGCAGCTCCAAGGCAGAGGGCAGGAGCAGCATGACAGTGGGTCGAGGGGCAACTGAAGTGCGAGCGCTTGATAGCTTCCTGACTCAACCATTCAGGATCACCTGTCAGAGGCTCCAAGATCTACCGGTAGATCCCGATCTACGGGTTGGTGACCACTGTGATAGAGGCAGCAAGCGGGGAGAAGCGACTAGTCCTTCACATCCCTAGTTCAAACCTGAGAGAGAGAGAGAGAGAGAGAGTGTGTGTTTACCTTATCTGTAGCTGATGGCACGATGCAGTACATTGGCACTTAGGGTCAGCCGTAATAATAAGGATGCTTGGGTGAAAGTTCTGATTTAACAACTCTTTTTAGTCTTTGCGACTGGGAAAGGGATGTTTTTGTATTCTTTCTTCCATAGCACATAATATATGAATATGGTATTTGTTAGTAACTGGTGGGTGCCACGGTGGCACATATCTGAACAAGCGCACATGACCTCAATATTAGTGCTCAAGACAAAACTCACTCCGGTCATGGATGGAAAATCTTAGAGGGAACACTGCCTGTCAGGACACTAACACTAATCTGCTGATTTCCCAATAATAGGATGAGAGCCTAGTGGTGTAGTGAGACAGTGTGACCTCACTCAGACCCAGAAAAGGAGGAAATGCCCCCGCCTGACTACAGGGCCAAATGTGTGGCTAAGGTAGGCAGGTGTAAATCCAAGTGTGTTTCCAGGTTTGTTTCCATGTTTGTGGTGGTGTTCAAATTCATTTCTTTGAGAGCGTCTGCAGAAGTGCCCTTGAGTGAGAAGTACATTGAGACTGTAGGGTCTTCAGTGCAGGAATTGCTATTTGTTGTGTTTTATACAGCACTCTAACAGTATCAGTGAGTGAACTTTGAATGTCTGTGTTTACCTGAGTGGAGCATGTCTATGCTCATCTGGTTTGGGGGTTTTTTTTTTTACAATTGTATGCCTGGTGATGTGCAGTGAGGGACAGGGAGAGGAGTTTTTTCAGATAATCCACCCCAGACACATATTCACCCCCTTTTACTGCCCTCTGTGCACCCGCAGTATCTTTAAGAGCATAAAATCAAGTCAGGGCAAGATGAGAAGACACCACTCTTTATGTACATCCCCTATAGGATCCCTCTAGCTGATCGTAGTGATTGTAGGGATGTATGGAGGCTTCTGGATGGCCCAAGATACTTGATGGTGAAGATGCATAGTCCCGTAAGATATCTGGGGACAGTGACCCATTCTTCAGTCAGATCTCCTGACCTCCGTGTTGTGCTCTCTCTTTCAGCTCTTCCTTATTTGCCATTTGATGAAGACCCCTCCACTGATAGAGAGCTCTTTGCCGTCTTTGAGCAGATGAACTGGCCTGCACCACACAGTCAGTCCCACTGTGAAACCATTTCTGCTCCTGCTTCTTATGGTAACTCTGGAAGAATGGCAGCTGTTTAATTGACCGGAGAGGAATCACTGTTGAGCCCCTCCCAGATATTGGAGTAGCTGAGAGTGAAGATACAGGGGGATACCTGGGATATGTTAAGTTTAGATCACAGTTAAAAGGTAGAGGATATTTCTCCTAGAGGTTTTGGGAGGCTTTTTGTTTTTGTTTTTGCTTTGTTTCTGACCTGTATTTCCTCTTTGTCACCCACTCAAGGATTGGTAATTTGTCCTGAAACCCTGTCCATAGCACCCGTCCCTCTGCTCATTTATACTGTGCTCATTATTGTAATATCTGAACATGCCCTTTGTTTCCATCAGATTGGCACAGGCAGCCAGAAGGAATTGGACCGGCTCTCCTCCTGCGACCCTTGGTAAACTTTGGTTCATACATTATCTATGAGTAACATACATTAACCACATCATCAGTTTTTTCTGGCATTGCTGTGTTAGTTCTTCTCACCTCAGAACTTGTTGAGTTTATTTGCCAGGAAGGTTTTGCTCTAGTAGCCTGAAGCTGAACCCAGGATTTACCACAGACACGTTCTAGTGGAATTGCTGTAGCATCAGGCCTAGACGTGTTCTGACAATGGCTGTGTGCTCCCCCTAGCATTTGAATTCATTCGACTTCAGCTCAGTTCCCAGATCGCTGCCTCATTCCCTCAGTGCAGCTGCAGGGGATGCCTGCAGGGTCTCTGGCTTCTGGCTCTACACTCCTGGCACATGCTGGGTATAACCCGCTTCAGGGACAGTTTTAGGTGGGGAGTTTGACTAGGGCGGTGAAACTGCCAAAACCTAGTGAAGGTGTGCAAAGGTGAGCTCAGGGAAGGCAGAAACCTCCCATGGAGCAAAAGGGCAAAAATCTCAGTGTAGCTCCACAGACTCCAACCCTGGTGCTCAGCGGGTGTACTTAAATTAATACCATTCATTTGTTTTTTCCTATAAACCCTCATTCATAAAGGATTCTTCCCCACAGCAGTGGCTCTTGTATTAAATCTTTTCTGACCATGGAACAATCATCATGGAATAAACACACATGGAGGAGTCATCCCTGCCCCTATTGCAATGTAAAGCAAGAAGGGGATGGATTATCAAAGTGCCAAAAGGCTGGTGGTTGAAACTTAGTTTGTATATAGGTTTGTATAAACTTTTGCACCGTTCTGATTTTTAATAAAATGTATCCTATTTCCTTATTTTTGCTAGCTAAGGCATTGATGTTTGTGATGTGGATACCTGTCTACATTTAGAACTAGATTGAAATCATGAGTTCATACCAACATTTCCCTTAAGCCACCAGTTGAGAGGCAAAGACTTTTAATACTGCTAACCCAGGGTAATCTGCCAGAGACTGCACCGTCTAAAATTCTCTCTATTCTGTTGCCAGGTCCCTTCCGACCAGACCCCTGGCTTACCCCGCTGAGTTGGGAATTTAAAAACTTTTCTAAAATTTTAATTATTATGGAAAATATAACTCGGTGGCATTCTCTGCATATGAAATAAGTAGGTGGTTTCAGTCTGGTTCCCAATGGACAGGTAGATATCTAAACAACTGAATCGGCCATGGATTCTCTCTCACCTTCTAATGTCTAGAGATGGTCCCTTCAACTCTAGATTGATGCACCTTGGATGGGGGAAGCTTGCATTTTTGCTGCTTATGCTATCACCATATTACTACAAAATTTCACTTTCTGGTGCTGTTCATCTGGTATGGCATTAAAACTCCCATTACACAAACATTGTTTCTTAATTCAGCTGGTTTCTTTTCTGACTTCCATTTGTGGGGCTGGCCCTCCCATAGTCTCACTAGAACTATCGGGCTATTGCAGAAGAGCAATATGAAGGTCTGATCCACATTACTGTGTTTTACAGTTTGCATCTATGCCATTCAGCAGCAGAAACCCTGACCACAATAAAAAAGAGGATTGATATCCAAGTTTTCTTGCTGCTGCCTTGTTCTCATTCCTGCTAGGACAGCAGACCTTGTCGGAGCAGCCAGAGCAATAACTCTAGGAATAGAGTCTCCCTCTTGCCTCAGGCAGTAAGTGAATAAAAATGTTATCACCATATCCCCATGACAAATGTTCTGCATTGAACATTGTCCTACATCTGGTCTGAGAGGGGTCTTCTCCCCATATTTTCTCCCTCTTTCTGCTCCTGCCCCTCATGCTCATGCAGTGCTCATCACAGCAGAGTAGGATTGTGGGGAGAGACTTGTAAAAGTGGCAAAGCAGAAGTTTTCATCTGTATCCCCTGTTGGAAATTGGGATGAGCCATACTAAGAGTGTGATTTTACTCCTTTCCCTTTGAAGGGCTCAGCAGTTTTCTCTTCTCGCCATAAGCCAGAGTCTTCGCTCCCCCTCTACATAAAGGGGGGGCAGGAGAGGTTCATGCTGGGGTGTTTGGAATATTGTAGGTGGAAATAAGGAGATGGGTAATCCAGGGTAAAGGCAGATGCACACTAGAATCTTGCACTGGTGTAGCTGTGGTGCTGTAGCGCTTCCGGTGAAGAGGCTTTAAGCCAACACGGGAGAGCTCTCCCATCAACTTTAACTCCATCTCCCTAAGGACAGGCCTACACTAAAAGGGAAGGTCGAATCAAGATGCACAACTCCAACTACGTAATTAACATGGCTGGAGTTGACATACACTTTTCCCTGCAGTCCTCATAGCGGAAGGCCGATGGGAGTAAATGTTCCTGTTGGCTTCCCTTACTCTTCACTGGAACAGGAGTACCGGCCACCAACAAGGGCATCCTCTGAGTTCGATTTAGTATGTCTAACTAGACCCGCTAAACTCTAGTTAAGACCCGCTAAATTAAACTCTGGAAGCTTGATCATGGCAGCATTGATCTTCCCCGGAGTGTAGACATGTCCTAATTCACACCCCAAGCAGCATAATTATGCTGAAGTAAGTATGTAGTGTAGACCATAAATAATGTAGGGGCATAACATTGATAGCATGGCGGAGAAGGCCATTTCTGCGTTGGATTTTTCTGGTTCTTTGTGCTGTGGTTTTGACCTCTGTTGTTTTGTTTCAGCCACTGTACAACTATATGATAAAAATAATCGCAACTGAACATGAATATAACTGGAGAGAGACAGCAGACCTGAGTGATCAAGAAAGACAAAGACATAATGACTGAACTCTTTTAATTCTAAAACCAAGATACACAATTTTATTGTGTGCTTATTTTATTGTGGTCCTGTCTGTACATCAATGAGGAAGTGACAAAAAAGGCTTAGGTATGGAAATGTAAATTAAATGTAATGGAAATATTCTCTTTCTAAGATCATTTATAAACATATTTTTGTGATATTGCAGACAAATAGAGTGAAATAATTTTGTCATAAGTAACCTATATTAAGTGAAACAGAAAACAGTTGAAGACCTTTCAGCAAGTTTCCAAGCCCATTCTTCTTACGTAGAAATTATAAGCAATCTACACAGATGTTACTCATGAACTGTAACTGGTAAACGATTAAATACAAAGGCAGAACAGAATATACCACATCCTTTTGCAAACAAATTTCCATGTGAAGAACAATAAAATGTCATTATTGCTCTGTTTTGTTACAGCTTAGGCCAAAGTGGTATGTGGCCATTTTCAATCTCTCTTGCAAAAGATTAAAAAATTAAAAAAATCTCAGCCTCAAGTAATTACAAAAATACTATTAAAGGTATTTACATTAATGCACTTTAAGGTACTCACATACACTCTTTCATTCTTTCTCTGACTCAGCAAAAATGGAGAGAACAAAACACCTCTTTAAAGCTGAATTCTTAGCTAAATTATGCAAATAATAATAATTTTATATTGCTCCTAGTACACTTAGAAGCCTAACAAACTGTACAGAGGAAGGATGCCACCATTGCATTGTACTCCTAGCTTCTTGTTTTGGTGCCCATTACCAAAGTGGAGTGCCTTCCAGGAGTAAACAAACAATGGTACCCTGCTTCCACCGTGCTTTCCTTGCTTGTGAAAGGCAGGTTTGGGTTTTATACAAATTCTATAACTCTTTAATGGTACAGAGCAAAATTTTGCAACAGTTTAATATGAGAGTTGAATAATAATTATTTCAAGATAGGCATGTGAAGAACAGAATGCACTGAAAAACCCACAGTTGAAAATTCCTTGGTGGGTTTTTGTTTGGTTTTTCATAATGATTGTGCAATTTGGCTGCTTGTGCAAATGATTTGAATTAGAAGATGATATAGCGTGGTGTAGTGGAATAGGACACTCAGTGGAAAGTGTTTGGGATAGTGTGGAAAAATGCAGATGGAAATATGAGAGGGGAACACACAAAGACTGGCTAGCAAAGTCTTTGAATTGCCTGAATTCACCATGGATTTATAGAGGCAGAATTTAATTACTCAAGCTAAATTTGATTAGTATGTAGTCTGTATAAGTCGTATAATAATGTTTTGCTTATAAGTTCTGCATGCTTCTGTTTCACCCTGCAAACTATGATCAGCAGGAAAGAACAGATTGTGCCATTGATAGGCATGGTGTAAGCTGATATGTGCATACTCTGATGTTGAGGTAGGAAGAGACTAAAACTACTTATGGTCATTTCTTTTGTCTTAGGACCAGATTTTATTACAGTGTTTGCTATAGGGTCTTGCTCCTTGTCTGCATTACAAATTAAGTTGTGTGAGGTTCTTTTGTAATCTCTCCAAAGACCATTCATTTTTCTAAAATTTAATCCATCTGAAATTCTCAATAAAATTGTGCAACGAGGGTGAAGAACATGTGTATACTTAAGGATAAGTGAAAGCCATCACAAAGATCCAGATGGTCAAGAGGAAGTGAGGGACAATCAGAAAACATCCACGGTAACCGATGCTAAATGAGTAAGCGGAACTGGTGACCCTGAAGCTAAGGCAAGCACCCCCAAAAGACAAGATAACTGATCCCACTGAAACTAGCATGGGGCAGCTCCGAGAGAGTCGTCTGAAATGCTGATGAAGAATGATAATGGAAATAACCTTAAACCCCCATCAAGCGATAATTGATTGCAGCATGACATAGCAAGATCCATAGATTGGAATGGCAAAGAACTACTATAGAGATGGGGTCTTTTGCCAAGGAACTCCAAGTTCCATCCTGCAAAGCTTTGGAGCGCTGGATCCAAATTGACAGAATCCAGCCTCTCCACTCAGGCCCAATTTAACTGGCCATAGACTGGTCTGAACTACAGATAGGTAACTACAACACCACCAGTAGGACTGGCATGCATACACGTGTGCATGTGAGAGAGAATGCTTGTATATGCTGCTTTTCAGGTTGTATTTTCAATAAACATGGTGTATTGTGTTTTCCACGGAAAAAGATCCTGTGTGCATCGTATAAGCATTACAAGGACACCATTTCTCAAATGAACAATGTAATGAGATCTTTGTGGAATGCAACTGAGGAAAGGAAAAATGTATTAGGTTGAAAATGCGGAATATTTTCAATATTGAATATTTTCAAAAGGTGAAATTTAAAATTTGACCAGTCAAAGCTTTGGGGGAACTGTTTAGAGAACAATCTGCAGTCTTGCTATGACACTTACGGGAAATCTTTGATTACTAGGATTATTGATATTTACATGTAGCGCCCCCTCTCCACCTGGTTACCTTCTTTAAGGCCAATCTGCTTACAGGTTTTGATGGACAGGTCTGGGTTCTTCTGGATCCCGCCACCTACTCAACTTTATTTTTTCCAATGGATTTATTTGGCGGTGCCTCCACCCCCCTCACTCCTTCCTGGCAGGGTCACCAGGGCAGCTTGGGAGGAAAATTCTAACCCAGGGTAATCCCCACATATTTGCAAGATAGTTGGAGACTCCCAGAAAATAACACAAACCCATACACTATAATAAACACAATTATATTAAACAGGGGACAACTATAACATAACAGGGTAAAACACTGTCTTTAGGTGCCCAGCAACTGTAAGGTTAGTGTCCCGTTGGTACGCATACTTTGTTGGGGCCCTTGATGACTTTTGACCACAAAATTCTTCTCTGCAGTGGTTTAGCAGTGGGGCTGGGGGTCCAGTACAGCCCAAAGGACTCACAAGTGGAGAAGGTAGTAAATCCCTCCACAGGTTTAATATGCAGCAGGTTATAAAATCCCCAAACAAATTCCCTGACTTAATAACTAAAAGATGGTGCACTCACAAGCTCCATGAATGAGCCTCAGGTTCAGAGATGACTCAATCACTGCAGAGGGGCTGGTCTCTTCTGGCAGGGGTCCTCTTCGGGCAGGAATCAGGCTGCTTCGATCCCAGAATTTCCCCTCACCACAAAGGGTGAAAGGCTCAACGTGCAGGTCACACAACTGCACCAAAATTCAAACTATGATCTCCTACCCCAGTATTCAGACACACACAGCAGGCAGCAGCCCTGGACCAGTAGACAGAGCAGAGCTGACCATGCCGTGACTGGTCTCACCCAGGGAGCTGGAGAGCCAACTCAGCCTGGCTGGGGAAGCCTCCCAGCAAACTCCACAAACTGGGAATCAACAGTGGAGACATAAAACCCAGCTGAGGGATCCTGCCTTCAGGTCCCTAGAGGCTAGTTCTCAGGGGGAACCCTGTATGCAGGCCTGGGGCTTACTAGCTCCCACACAGCCAGCCCTCCCCTTGCCCTGGGGGGCTCCAGACTCTCTCAACCATGGCTCCTCCTTCCCTTCCTGAACTCTCTGGGAGGGGCATCTCACTCCCTACGGGTTGCCAGGCTGACTCTGACCCTGGTAGGGAGGGGGAGCCAAGGCAAACTCAGTGTGCCTCTCTCTGAGCTGCCAGCAGACAGAGCCCCAGGAATTTAAGTAATCTCCTTGGGGGTTACTTACAAAATATCTAGAAAGCAATCTAAAAGACTCTTCTGGAGAGTCAAACATCTGCTGGAAGCAAGAAGAGTGGAGAGGAAGGGAAATTTCTGACTCTGACAGAGGTGAAGTGTTAACCCATGCTTTGTTTTCCTCTAGTGGTTAGAGTCTTACAGAAATGTATGAGTAGCTACTGTCTTCCAGCTGGTAGACTTTGTCCTGTAGTCCAATCAGTAAGGGTATGTCTACACTACAGCGCTATTTCGAATTAACTTAATTCAAAATAGTTAATTCGAATTAATGCATCTACACACAAAAACTATTTCAAAATAGTGTTTTGCTATTTCGAAATAGCGTGTCCACACTGAGTGGACCCTGAACCGAAGTTAAGGCTGGCCAAAACCAGTGCCGGCAGGGCATCAGGTTAGGACTTAGTGTGTGGGGCTGCTGCCTGAGCCTAACTGAGCTCCGTGCTTAAAGGGACCCTACCCCCGCCCCGAACAGACAGTTCTCAGGGTTCCCCACTTGCTTGTCTACCTCGATGAGGGACAGCAAAGCAGTCCTGTTTTGGAGTGCCCTGAGTGCCCACACTTGGGACACCACAGCACTCGGCCACATGGAGCCAGAGCTGCCCCTGGGCACGCCGGCGCGTCTCGTGGGGTCGTTGCCATCAGCCCAGCTGCACTTGCTGCAGGCTGCCATCTGGGCGGTCCATCGGGGGGCTGTCAGGATCCAGGAGGCCCTGCGGGAGAGCGTCCACCCCAAGGAGCCCTCAGAGCCACCCCGGTCCTCCCCACCGGGGGCTCGTGCCCCATTCCTCCCTCACGTCCTTCCACTTACCCCTTCCTAGCCCCCCTTCCTGATGTCAAATAAAAGACACGTATGTTCAAAAATAGAAACTGGGTTTATTGAACAAAACGGGGCGGGGGATGAACCTCTGGGGAGACTGGGAAAAGGAGGTGGGAGAGGGGGGGAGAGAGGGTGGGAGAAGGGAGGGGGAAACCTGGGAGGAGGGAGCTGGAAGGGTGAAGCAAGGGGAAGAAGGGGGAGGGGAAGCTCAGGGCCTAGGGTTGGGGGTCTCACTGGACCAACTTGATTTTCATGCAAACCTGCTCCTGGGTTCTCATGTGGCCTTTGGTGGCCACGCTGGCAGCTATCTTGCCATAGACAGCTGCATTCCTCCATCTAGTGCGGAGATCATGGACGTTGAGGGCATCCCCCCCAAACCTGAATAAGGTCCATGATCTCCACCCTGGACCAGGAAGGCGCCCACCTTCTCCAGCCCCTGTCAGGTTCCTGGAAGCTGGCAGACTGCTCCTGGGGAGCAGTGGAGGGCTGGCTGCCAGTGGCTTGCTGGCTCATGTTTTAGGGCCACTGGGTCAGGGGCCCCGGTGGCCACTGCTGGCTCTGGGCTGGCAGGCTTGGAGCTGGCACAGGCACTGTGGCCAGAGTCTACCCCTTTAATGGCTCCGCGGCTGGGGGAGAGGAGAGTAAGTTTTCCTGGTTGTGCCCAGAGTGGCCACCAGGGCTCCCTGGAAAGGGCTGGAGGCCCCCTATTTCGAATAAAGTGTCTACACAGCACTTAATTCGAAATAGCTTTTTCGAATTTGGCGTTACTCCTCATAGAATGAGGTTTACCAAATTCGAATGAAGCGCTCCGCTATTTCGAATTAATTTTGAAATAGCGGTTTGCATGTATAGACGCTATTAAAGTTAATTCAAAATAATGGCTGTTATTTCAAATTAACTTTGCAGTTAGACATACCCTAAGAGATTTGTGATTTTTTTTTTTAGAATCACAGGTCCTGGGTTCGATTGCAGTAGAAGATCTGATAGTAGGCAACATTACACAAGTATTGAACCTACCCATTTCTAAACCAGAGGGACCCACCTGAGTTTGAGGATGTTAGGTGAGGACACCTTACAAGAATGGAGCTGTACTTATGAGAGAGTGTGTGGGAATCAGGTAGTATTTCTTTGAATAGTGTGAGCACCCTTTAGTGGGCCTTCCCTTGTTTTCAGGTGTGGGAACCACCACAACATAACAGAGCAGCAGTGTTACATATATAGCTAATTGTGTGTGTACACACACGTATATATAAAAACACACACATTAGAGGGGTAAATACAGGAAGGGTGAAGAGTTATTTAAGCTAAAGGTCAATGTTGCCAAAAGAAGAAATGGATATAAAACTGACTATGAACAAATTTGGACAAATCAGAACAAAGTTTCTTACCATCAAAGGGCTGACTTCTGGAACAGCCACCCCGTAGGAGTTGTGTGGGCAAGCAACTGAAGTTTTAGAGAGAGCTGAACATGTTTGAGTGTGATTTGTGTGATAGGGTTGTTGTAGGTAGATGATAGGGCTGGCAGACCTCAGCAACCTGGGGGCTCACTTCCAGTTTGTCTTATGTTCCTAAAAGCTCATAAGCTTCAGCATTTCAGCTGGCCATCTGCAGAGAACAGGAAGATACATTTTCCTCCCAATGTATTTGGGGTTTTGTTTGAATCTCCTTCCTTTGAAACACCTGGGATGGCCACATCTGGAGATGGGACATTGGATGGGGAGGGCCTTAGTGCCTCTTATTCTCTGCCTGTGGCACATATTAGTCTAGTTTCTTGTGTGCTGCAATACTTTGGTTTAATTTCAGTTTTTGGTTTAGTGTGCAGATGTTGGGTCATGTTGGTGGCCTCTCATAAGCGGGAGGTCAGACTAAAGGGTCTGGTGGTCCTGTCAGATCTTAAACTCTATTTTTCTGTGTAGTTAATAAGCACAATTGTTTAGAATCCAGCTCTGTCTGTGTGGTTTCCTCATATTCTTAATTTTTATGCTGAGAGCAGAGACACAAGACATACGGGATCAAGCAAAATATGTGTGTGTTAACTGGATAAGCAAATATAATCTACTTCCTGCTAGTGTCTGGATGCCAGGAATTCCCATCCCTCCTACACCTCTTTTCCTCTCCAACAGAACCCTAAATATCAACATTGGCAGCTATTTCACTGCTGATCAGTCTAGCAAAAATATAATTAAGAATGGTTGAAAAATTTCTGTCAAGACTGTTTTTGTCAGAAAATTGGGTGTTTGACTCATTTTTTTCCACAAATTTTTGCTTTCTGCTGAAAGTTTTAGGGTTTTTTGACATATTTTGAGAGAACTGAAATATTTTGGCTGAAAATTAGTGTTGTGGAACCTTCTGGTAATTGTAATTTGCTCTTTGGGTCCCCATTCTCCTATAAGGGGCTAGGATCCATAGCTGTTCTACATTTCCCATAATGCACCATGGCCAGGGACTCTAGGAGCCATAGTTTCCTTCAAGAGGGGATATTGTGATGCATTGTGGACATTGTAATCTAACTGGACAGACCAGCCCTACAAGAGCGTGCGGACTCAAGGAGCAAATTGCAACTTTCATTTTGAGTCAAAATACTTCGGTTTTTGAGGTTTTAGGAAATAAAAAACTCTGGAAAACTTGATGGGTAGGAGTATATTTTTCATTTTTACTGAAAATAATGATGGAAAAATATTTAGGACAAGCTGAAGTCTTATTGGCCAACTGTTTTATACTGCCAACGCCTTCCCACCAAGTCTCTGGATCATTCCTGAATAACAGCTAGCCTGTCTCTAAGGGCACATCTAGACTGCCTGCAGCTTTCGAAAGAAGATATGCAAATTTGGTGTGAATTTGCATATCATCTTCTGATCCCATTTTCAGAAGAGTTTTTTTGGAAAAAAACTCCTTTTTTGAAAGAACCCTTCTTCCTAAGGGTGCATCTAGACTACATTCCTCTTTCGAAAAAGGAATGTAAGTGAAGGAAAACAAAAATGCAAATGAAGCGCAGATTTACAAATCTCGTGCTTCATTTGCATAATCGCATCCGATCGCTTTTCTGAAAAAGGTTTTTTCGACTAAAAAGAACAGTCTAGACGTGGTTCTTTCAAAAAAAAAAACTTTTTCAAAAGAACCCTGTAAACCTCATTTTAATCTAAACCCGTGTCTAGACTGCTTTTTTAATCAAAAAAGCAATCGGATGCGATTATGCAAATGAAGTGAGACTTGTAAATCTGCGTTTCATTTGCATTTTTGATTTCCTTCATTTACATTCCTCTTTCGAAAGAGGAATGTAGTCTAGATGCACCCTGTAAAAATGAGGTGTACGGTGTTCTTTCGAAAAAGGTGGGGGTTTTTTCGAAAGAACTGCGTCTCGACCACTTTTTTTTCCTGAAAAAACTCTTCTGAAAACACAATCGGAAGAAGATATGCAAATTCATGCCAAATTTGCATATTTTCTTTCAAAAGCCCCGGGCAGTCTAGATGTGTCCTAAGTGCTGTCTTTAAGAGGAAGAACATGCTTGTGGTTAAGTGATTGGACCTCAGAAGTCTGGGTTCAGTTCCGGGCTCTATAACAACCTATGTGACCTTGGACAGGTCACTCAATCTACCCTGTCCTTCAGTTCTTCATCTGTGAAATGGGGATAACACTTCCCTACCTCAGTAGGGTATTATGAAGATAAAAATCTATTAATGGGTGTGAGATGCTTGCATACTATGGTGATTAGGCTCATATATGAACCTAGAGAGAGAGATCCTTTCCGAATCTTCCCTCAGATCCCTGTAGTATTCCTGATGCAACTGGTCAGTTGTAGCTGCCCCGCCCTATAGAGCCTTTCCACAGCCCTGTGTTACACTGTGACTAAGTGCCAGTCTGTCACTGATCACCTGGCACTCTTTCAGATTCTTCCCCTGGGGCCCTGTTACTTCCCTGTCACTTCCCTGTCTAATTAGCTGCTTTTTAGTTCCTCTCCCCTGCAAAAAAGTCACCCTCAGGTCCCAGCTCATCCCTGTCTGATTGTTCTGCTGTAACATGGACTGACACTTTCTTGCAGGGCCTTCCCCCAAGATCTCTTAATATCCTTAAATAACTTTTGTTCCTGTCATTGGCCAACTGCTATCCTCTTCTAGAATCTTCCCTCAAGTCCCTGTAACATGCCTGATGTAACTGTCCATTGGTATGTGGCAACCTCCCCAGCGCCACGACCATCTCCAGTGCCCTTACTAACTGATGGTCTTTCACTGAACACCTGACATCTCTTCTAGAACCTTGTCCAGGATCGGCCAACCCTCCAGGATTGGCCTGGGGTCTCCAGGAATTAAAGATTAAGCTTTAATTAAAGATATCATGTGATGAAATCTCCAGGAATACAGCCAGCCACAATTGGCACCCCTATCTCAGCCATGCTGTAACTTCCTTGGCTAACTGGCAGCTTTTAATTGACTAGCCACTTCCAGAACTTTTCCTCATGTCCCTGTAATTCAGGGGTTCTCAAACTGGGGGGTCAGGACCCCAAAGGAGGTTGCAAGGTTACTACGTGGGGGGTTGTGAGCCTCCACACCAAATCCCACTTTGCCTTCAGTATTTAGAATGATGTTAAATGTATTGAGTGTTTGTAATTTATAAGGAGGTTCATGCTTTGAGACTTGCTATGTGAAAGGGGTCACCAGTACAAAAGTTTGCGAACCACTGCTGTAATTGCTCTCACTTCCAGTCTGTCTGACTGACACCCGCTTCCATAGTGTTCCAGTAACATCCCAGACCAGTGGTCTCCAGCCTTTTTAAACACGAGATCACTTTTTGAATTTAAATGCAGTCCAACCCAAATACCCTTGCCCCGCCTCCTTTATGCCCCTTCTCTGAGGCCCTGCCCCTGCTCACTCCATCCTCCCTCCCTCCTCACCCCCATTCTCCCTCACTTTCACCAGGCAGGGGCAGCAGGTTGGGGTGCAGGCTCTGGTCTTGGATTAAGGGATTTGGAGTGTAAGAGGGGCTCTGACCTGAGCTTGGGGCAGGCAGTTGGGGTGCCAGAGGGGGTTCTATGAGTAGGCTCTGGGAGGGTGTTTGGATGTAGGGGTGCTCAGGACTAGGGCAGGGGCTTGGGGTTCAGGAGGGGGTTCATGACTAGGGTAGGGTTTTGAAGCGACTGGGCACTGCTTGCCTCAGGTGGCTCCTGGGTGGTAGTGCAGTGTGGCTATAGCAGGCTCATCCCTGCCCTGGCCCTGCACCATTCCCAAAAGGAGCCAGCAAACTCCCTCCATCCCAAGCCCTGTTGTGCCTCCCGCTCTGCTCTGTGGAGATAGGATACAGAGTGGGAGAGGGAGCACCTTGACATCGGCCCTCTTCTCCCTGCCCTGCCCAATAAGCAGGAAGCTCCCGGGGATGGGGGGAGGCAGCTCCAAGGTGAAGGGCAGGACATGTGCAGCAGTAGGGAGAGGGGCACCTGAAGTGCCTGCACTTGATAGCCTCTTTGCCAAACCAGTCAGGATCACGTGTCAGAGGCTCCAAGATCTACAAGTAGATCCTGATCTACTGGTTGGTGACCACTGACCCAGGCTAACTGCCAGTCCGTTGATGACAATGGACAGTCCATTTTCAGATCCTTCTCCCGGGGCCCAGTAATCCCCATGACTGACAGTCCATCTGTCAACAATCATCACTCTCTTCCAGTGAACGTAGGTAGGTGGATTCATTTGCTCCATTAACATTTGTCACGACCTTTATGAAGGATGCCATGTGTCACGGAGTGTGTGGGAGTCTCCAGGCCCTTCACTCCCATCCGCAGTCACAGGTGACTCTCAGCCAGCAAGTAGAACAGAAGGTTTATTGGTTCACAGGGACACACTATAGTTCAGACATCTTGTTACAGGAGCATTCAGTACAGCCCATCTTGGGGAAAGGGGGGCCCAGAGCAGGCCCCCCCCCCGACCAGCTAGGCTCCCTTTTCCCTCAGCCAGCTGAAAACTAACTCTCACTCTCAGATGCTGCTCACAACCCCCAGGCAGCCCTGCCTCGTCCTGCTTCCAGGCCCAAGGTGCTATTTGCTGTCACTTGGTCCTCAGGACGTGAGAGACTGACATACTTCCACAGTGAGTCATACCCAGCCTTTCCCTCCCCATGCAAATAGTGCTGCAGTGCCCGGGGAAACTGAGGCACGCACATAGAGTCACTGCAGAGCAGCATAGGACACGAGGAATCGCATACAGCACAACAAAGCAAACAATGAATGCAAAACTAGAGTGAACACAGGACTACAAGAGTGGACAAAATTCCCACTACATCACACCATGTAATCAATGACTAGCTGCATTCAGGATCTTGGTTTTAAGTCTCAAAAACCTATTCCCTAATATTCCTGCAGTTGCCTGGTGCTGTTTATATAGCAGCTCCCTCTATTGAGCAAGTTATTCCCAGTTCCCCCAAATTAGGGTGATCAACAGGCCATTTTATCTATGCTCGGAGTCCCACGTCTAGTTTAGTTGCTAACTTGCTTAAACCACTGTCTTATAGGATACAGGCCTGTAAGTTACTGCTGAGTAAAACTAAACCAGCTCTATGAGCAACATTTGTCATCATTATCCTCTCTAATCTTTTCCACTCCTGTATTGGTTTTCTCCATCCATGTGCAGAATAACTTTTATGAGCAACAAGACGTGCAAATGTACACCACCGGTAGAAACAAAATCTTAGCTGTGGGCACTCTGCTAATCAGGTGGTCAAAAATTGAATTTCTCCTGAGTGGCTGCACAAGTGCAGCTTATAGGTAACACTGGCGGTCCCATCATACCGTTTGTAAAAGCAAACAATCATTTCCTTAGCCATATTTTCCTCCTCCTTTCCATTTGCCATATTCTCCTCCTCCCTCAGGGAGTCTTCATTTCAGTGGTGCTTTCTGCATTATAAGCTATTGTATTTGTCAAGGGCCCCATTTTTTATCATTTGATTGTATGTATTTCAGAGGATATTCGTTCATTAACTTCTGAGGCAGAGCAGACATCTCTTCGTGTAGCTGTGTCTCTATAATTGACTACATTGCTGTTGCCTTAAATCTTTTCCCCCTGCCAGTATAAAAGTCAGAGAGGGTACCTATATGTAATTGGCATAGTGGGAGAATGAATTTATTAAACAAACAATCCAGTTAGGATGACAATTGTTTTTGTCTGTGTTTAGTGCAACAAGTCTCAGAAAAAGAATGATAGTGAAATAAAGAAAGCTCTTGCACAGGCCAATGTTTGGTTATAACTGAAAAACAATCCCCACTACAATCCCATGTTCTTGTACATGTTGGCCATAAAACTCACTGTATTACAAAACATCTATTAATATTTAGCAACTGCAGTAATCTAAAGCTCATGAGCATCCTGTTTATAAAACATACTTGAACTGCCACCATTTGACGTGCTATAAAAAGGTATTGTCATAAGTGTGATTGCAACATGTTTTGGCGTTTTTTTGCGGGGCGTGGGGAGGATAGCAGTGATATTAGAGCTATTTGATTTACAAGCTAGAAAATACATATCCAGGACTAATTTAAATATGGGTGATTATCACACCTTATTCTGAGATTTTTGGGGATCTCACAACCTAAATGGAGAGAGACTAGGATAGGACTTGGATGATGGATAATTTAAATCCCATCCTTACCTAAATGATCAGAGATTCACCTATTCGCATTTCCCACTAAAAGTAAATAGATTAAGGTCCCAAACTCACTGTGGCACATAGTTAGGTTGTCTTCCCACTTTCTTTCCTCCAACAGACTGGCTCAGTCATTTTGATCAGTTAAAGACACAGTTTGCAGTTATGGTGTCCCAGTAGACGTTGCTTATGTGTCGATATCATCAGTTGGCTGTAACCACATTTCCGTTCAGACATTATTCATATTTTTTCACTCATTCAGTGCTTTATGTCTTCATAAGAGGAAATTTCTCGAGTCCTAATCCAGTGCAACTTGGGTTCAGTTCCTGACTGAGCCTCTGGGCAAGGAGCAGCATTATAGTTAAAGTTATAAACATAAGATGAGATTGTGACTAAAAGTATGTTTTTCAGATAAGTCTGGGGAGTGGCCAAACCAGTTTCTCAGATACTGGGGCAAGCTGATCCCTCAGCCAGGTACAAACAAGAATTTGGTCAGTGACCATTCTTTGGCACAAAAGGGGCTGGGTGAAATTCTGTATCTTAGCAAAGAAACAGCATGGACTTTTCTTCCATACAAATTACTTGTTACCTTGCTCCTAGCTGAGGGGAACTAAATGTATAAAAAGAAGGGGAAGGTACACCTCTCTCTTTCCCTGCCTATCACATTCTTTGCACTTGAAAAGACAAAGGAAGCAGGTACAGTAGAGTCCCGATTATCCAACCTAAAGGGACCACTATTCATGCCCTCCCTTGGCGACCTGGTAGTGGGAGATGGAGGACCAGCCGTGTCTCTTACAAGCCCAATAAATTCAGTGGCCCCAGCTCCTCAATCCTAAAATGGTAGAGCTTAGATGAGAGTCCAGGAGCTAAACTATATTGCAGAATTGAGCTGATAGCTTAACAGAATACGACTAAGGGGAAAAGTGAATACTTCACATGATGGTTTGCCCTCTGATAGGGACTTGTTCTGTCCTGAATATTCATATCAATGCCCACTTGTTCCATGCCCAAATCTTGTTTCCTCACCCAGATAAATCTTCAGGTACAGTTACTCTATAGAATAACGTATTCTGACATATTAATACCATCTTCATATTGATTATCTTGTCCTCAAAACCTTTAGCCTAAATCATTACTTCCTTGCTCTGTGGTGTACCTTGCAGTTATCACTATATTCCAAAATTATGGCAAACCTGTTCTCCATTCAGTTCTCCAATCAGTTTCCCAGAGTCAAAAGGGGGTAGCCAGTAGGACATTATCTATGCCAAAGGTTACAAACACTCATGCTCACTTGATCTATCTAAAACGGGATATAGACATGTTGGTTCCTTGCGTTACAGCCAAGTATGACAACGTTATGTGTACTGGGATTATTCAGTACAAAACATAAATCAAGAAAAAAACATAATCAATCAATCAATGAAGAAAACAGATTATAAAATATAGCAGGCTAGCCCCATGGGCTACAATTTCTATGATACTGTGATTTTGTACTGGTTTGGTTTGTGCATATAGGCCTTATTCTTACATTAGTTTTACACCAGTGTAATGAACAACTTCAGATGAATTATTCCTTATTTCCGCTGGTGCAAGTGAAAGGAGAATCAGGCTGTAGGGAGACCCAGCTCCCTGAGGTGTACTCTGTTCTGTTTTAGAGTGGAGGTGTTGGGTGGGATAAGGAAGGAAGAGGCTCTGTGCATTCTTAGACAGATCAGCCATTATCTCGCTCTGTCAAGTTAACTCTCTCACAGACTCCACATGTAGCCCAAGCTGTGTCATTCCAACATGCACACACAATACAAGGAGGCTGATGAGGGGACTTCAAGAATGTCAGGTACAATGGATATAAAACATTGCAGGGGCAAGGACTTAAAGGGCAGCATTCAGAAAAAAGCTACAAAAATTACTCAAACTTTGGTAAACCTCCTATACTGGGGTGGCCAACCGGCGGCTCCTGAAAGTGCGGCTCGCAAAGCCTCCCCTGTGGCTTGCAAAGTCACCCCACGCTTCCCTACAATCGGCCCCCGGTCCCCTGTGCTCATTAGATGTAGGGGAGCCGTCCAGCGTGGCAAAATGGTGCCGGCATGATGGCGGCATCCGACAGGAGCCTGATGTGGCCAAAAAGTCTGGCCCGCGGTTCTCAGAGCGGCAGCGTTTTTGTTTTTGCTCAACAACTCTGACTGGTGGGGAGTGCTTCCTTTTTTTTTCCCCTCAACAATTTTGGTGCGGCTCTTAGCATTTTTTCCGCTGTTTCAGCTCTCTTCGTTTAATGGGTTGGCCACCCCCGTCCTATACTACGACAGACATAAGAAGCCCAGTCCAATTCAGGGGTGCTAGAACAATTTGTATCGTGGGAGTGTGAGAGCCAGCGACATTCTTAAGATTTATGGGGCCCTGTGCAGTATTATTAAACTGGTGCCCCAATTCCTGATGGCAGCCCAGAAGGGGATGGCGACTTTTTAGAGATGTGATTTTATAATCTTCAGCAACACATTCATGAAATAGTTGTAACGCAAATTTTAAACTAGGGTCCTGCTGACTAACACAGTAAATTCAGAAACTGGCAGTATATACCTGGGGTTGGCAAATGCCTGTTAAATGGCTTCCTTACCACTTCAATGGTTCTTTCACGGGTTCAGTGTTGTGCTAATAGGCTTCTGTTCTTATAGATTCCACCCCACTCCCCTGTCCCCGCCCTGAGTCCCCTCCCACACCCAAACTCCCTCACAGAATCTGCGTACCTAGGCTACGTCTAGACTACATGGCTCTGTTGACAGAGCCATGTAAAATAGTTTATTCGGCATAGTTTCACAAGGCATACCGGAGCGGTCGACAAAGGCTTCCTTTGTCGACCACGCCGCGTCTAGACTGCCGCGCTGTGCCAGATCAGCTGATTGTTGGCACAGTGCGGCGTCCATTTTTATTTTAATGAAGCGGGGATTATTTAAATCCCCGCTTCTTTGACTATGCCAAATAAACTATTTTACATGGCTCCGTTTTACATGGCTCCGTCTAGACGTAGCCATAGACTCCACTATCAATCTCAGGGCTTCCCATAGAATCCCCCTTATGAATTCCTACTGGGCAGATATTTTCTGCTTTCACTCTTGTGAATCCTCACTCCTGGAGACCAAATGATCCGTTTCCCCCATCTATTGCTGTAACACACCAGAAAGGCCACATTCTCATCCTGTTCTTGTCCTCTGAAAAAAAATCCAGCGTGTTAGGAAATGGTTTGCCTGCAGATGAGACCATAAAAGCATGGTGATGTTACTATCCCAAAGTTACACTCAGTCGGGGAGGGGTTTGCCTGGGTGTTGCTGGCCTAAATTTCCTCTCTCACATTCTGATGCAGCAGGCTCTGTGCAGTTTGCATTCCTGGGCCCTGCCCAGTCACCCCCGAGGGGTCTGAGTGAAAGGGTTCTCCCTCCGTGCAGCGTGGGGAATGTGTATGGAAAAGATGTATGCATGTGAGAAATTATTATGGCTCCCCACCTCATCACAAGGAACACACAGCTGGAGCAATAGGGAATATTTTCAGCTGGCCTCATTGCCTGCAGTTTAATTTGAGAACACACAAGGAAAAGAACACCCAGACTGAATACAGTTTTTCCTTATAGAACAATAGCCTGACAAAAGAGCTGCTAGGTGGCCAGCCCTGGATTATCTTTTCAGTGCAATTCTAATGTGTGGTGTTATTTTTTTTGCCCAATTTGAGTTATAATAACAGAAGCCTTGGACCTCCTAGTGGGGGGGGACTCCTCCTCGCTCTAATAGGCCTCACCCTTAAAAATGTTTCCCTGTCCTTTATCCTAAATATTCTCTTGCTGGATTCCATCACTCCTTGTTCAGTCTTTGTACCACTAGCTCACATTCATCCCTGCTTAGTGTATGCTCCCTCGGGACACTTGCAGTTGGATACGGTAAAGGAACGGATATGGTGCAGGGCAGAGCTTCAATAAGTGGGATCTTTATTCAACTTTTTATTGCAGTGATATTCTTACTACTTGTATACATTGTTGGTTAACACATGTTGCCATTGCACGCTCAGTTTGTGCATTAATCACTACATTCTAGTGTTTTAAGCAAATAATGTCTTTGCTTCATACGTGTCAAATGGAGCATAAATTAAAAACAAGCAAATTAAAACCAATCCTTCAAATATCAAATAACAAAGCACAAATTAAAATGATCATAATAACAAACATCTCCCAATTTCTAGTACTGTATTGTAGACTGTGAGACAGACAACAGATGTTAGCTTCTCAGTTCAGGACCATCTAGGGACTAGAGTGGGAATAGAATACCTGGGATCTGTTTCCAGCTTTGACACTCCCCTTTCTGATCATGAGCAAGTCACTTCTAGTTTCTGTTTCCCTTCCCACCTTTTATCTGTTTGGCTGGACTGTGATTTCAAGGCAGGGACTAGGGATGTAACCATTTAACCGGCGGCCCCATTTGTGGTGCAGTGGCCCCAGCTGGTCTGGAACAGCTCCCCACTTGCAGTGCGGTATGGCAGGCCAGGCCTAGCCTGAGCAGCCCTGCCCGCAGAATTCTGGTTAAGCGGTTAACCGATCAAATGTAACGTTTAACTGGTTAATTGGTTAACCAGGATTTTACATGCCTAGCAGGAATGGTCTTCTGTTTGCTGGAACATCTGTGATCTTTTTTTTTGTTTGTCTAAAAAAAAAAATTGAAGCCCATTAGTTACTGAACATGTCTGATGTCTTCCTCAAATCTGATTGCTCTTTTTCGCTCACTTTTTCATGCAGAATGAAGATGAAGACCCCAGGTATTAAACTTCTGAATGCACCGTCATCCCTTGCAACTTTTCACTAGCAATGTTGCCAGAAAGCATCACTCTTTGTTGTAGCATCAGCAGATTTTCTACCATGGTTATATTCCTCCCCATAAAGGATCAGACAAACAGTTCTTTCTTATGTGCCCAGCCTCTTTTGCAAGGTATGGGATGGGGGTGGTGGTCACAAGTTGATTTTGTCTGCATTTTGAATAACCATTGCCAGTTGCTATAGGGTGGTGGATTGTGGGATGATCTTTGTAATGGTCAGCATGCCTTGGGACTCAATTTTTCCAACTCCCCTTTTTCCTTTGTAAAAGCAACAGCTGTTGGTGATATCTTTCTTGGCAAAAACAGAACTTTAGTAGGAAAAATGCAGGTACCCAAGATAAATTTTTTTTTAGTTTTCTATGTAACACTTCATCCCACCATTTCAATCAAAGAAGGGCCAAGTGATACTTCTCCATGTTCATAGTGACTCCCATACCTCTGCAATACAGCTAACCATGCTGGTATAACCTAAAAAACAATAAATAGTCTAGCAGCACCTTAAAGACTAGCAAAACGTGTAGATGGTATCATGAGCTTTTGTGGGTACAACCCACTTCTTCATACTGGTACAAGTCAATCCAAGTGCTTTTCCCCCCAATACACTCATACTGCTACTCTACTTCAGTTTTACCTCAAGAAACTTAGGAATTTGTTGCCACTCTAAGCAGGTGGAGTTGTGATACAACAGTACCTGTAAGAAATTTAAGTGTAGGATGGAGTGCAGAAAGCTCAGGGCAAGGGGTTGGGCAGGATTCATTAGGTAGAAATAAAAAAGGCGCCTGGAATTACATGTTTCAGACTGGCTGAAGGAAAAGTAAACAGGTCCCCTGTGTCTCACTGATTGACAATACTTGATCACCCTATGTCCTTCAACGTCCAGAGTCCCTGGCCAGACTGTCAGGAAGACAGAGATTTGGGAAGCTGAACTTCCTGAAGAAACTTTGTACTTAGCCAGTAAAGACTTGGCAAGAAGCTTATGAGGACATGTGTATGAGACACATCTCAAGGAAACTGATTCCAGTAGTTTGCTCAGATTTAACATTTTTATGAGAGATTTATTGGGGTTTTTTTAGTGCCTATTTCTGCAAAATTGAAACTTGTCCAGCAACCATTTGTTTCACACACTTCCTATGGAAGAATAAATGCTTATAAACGTAACATGATTTTCAGGTCACAGCTGCAGTTTCTTTTAAGTAGAAAGAAGCTGAGAATCAGCCAGTTTGCAATTAAAGGAGGTGGACTGGGGAAATCTCATAACAAACTTTTAACCAAGATCTTGGCAGACCAGAAAAATGATTAAACTGCTGGCAAAAAGCAGTTAAAACAGTTAATGCCTCCACTGATTGCAATGGACATCCCATGACCATCACTTTTGGATAATGTCATTCCTGGCACAAAAGGAAAGTACATAATTCTTTTGGCAATGCTGTGTGCTTTGTGTGAAGTATTTTTCCTTATAGTCCCTTTACTCAACATAGGCGAGACTTTTATGAGTTTGGTCACTAAAACTGAGATTTCTTGAAATATCACCAGTAGATTTCATCATATGGAAAAGAAAGAATGGTAAACAGATGTTAGTAAATATTAACTTCTTATTATTTTTGTATTTTAAACTCTCAATTCTTTTTATATGCTAACCAAAATCCTTTTTATGTTGTGTATCTCTATATTTAGTGCCCTGTATCTACTGAAACTGAAAAGCTCTTTGTCCTTTAATTGAACATAAGTCAGGTCTATACTAGACCCGGAAGGTTGGCTTATAAGGTATGCAACTCTAGCTACGTAAATACCATAGCTGGAATCAATATACCTGAAGCCAAGCTTGGCACTGTCTTCACGGCAAAAGGCCAACAGGAGCGAACACTTTCATCGGCTTCTCTTACTCCTTGTGACTGCAAGGAGCATTGGTGCTGACTGGGAGTGACCTCAGCATTCAATTTAGTGGGTCTTTACTAGACCCACTAAATCGAATGCCAGAAGATTGATCTCTGGCACAGTAAGTATAAATGTGGCCATAGTGAGTGAAGGGAAAATCAACTCCCTAATGGAATGTTATGTAATCTTTTACCCTGCTTTTTACTCCAGAAATTAAAAGTTGCAGCCACAAGCGTGAAATGTCTGCAATCTGCATGGAAACTCTTTAAAAACATTATGATAGAGACTCAAATTAAATGTATGCTCTCAATTAAAAAGCACAGTAAGAGGACCGAAAGTGGGCTACCCTACCATTGCTAAACAACAATAAAAGCTGCGTTGAAAGGCAAAAAGGCAGGTGGAAAATAGAAAGGAGCATAAACTCTAGCAAGGCAATTATAAAAGTGTAATTATGCAGGACAAAAAAGAATGGGAAGAGAAACTAGCAAAAGAGCCAAAAACGAATAATATTTTTGTAAGTACATCAGAAGCAGAAGACTGCTAAACAATAGTGGACAATCAAGGTACTAAAGAAGCACTTAAGGAAGAACAGGCTGTTGCAGAAACGCTAAATGAATTCCTTCCATCAGTCTTCTCGTCAAACCTATTGGGGGTTCCCACACCCGAGCCATTTTTTTTAAGTTGATAATTCCGAGGAAATGTCTAAGCTAAGTCTACCATGGTGCTTTACTGTTCTGTAACTTTCTGGCTCAGGGGTGTGAAGAAAACACCCCCCACCCAACCACAGCCAGTTGCAGCACTGCTCTACTTGTGCAGGTGGTGTACATAGAGTGCTGGCAGAAAGCTCTCTTGGCACTCCTGCGATGGCCACACTTTCAGTTTAAAGCGTTAGATTGAGGTGTCGGTAGAGACGGTTTTAGAACAAATTTCTAAATTAAACCATAAGCAGTCACCAGGACTTGATGGTATTCACCCAAAAGTTCTGAAGGAACTCACCTATGAAATGGCAGAGCTACAGATTGAACCTCTCTAGTCTGACACTCTCTGGTCTGGCAACATCTGTAGTCTGGCATGATTTTCGTTACCCATGGTAAGTAGACAACTGGCTATGGCCAAGTTTCCCACAATCACATAAAGTTTGTTTACAGCCACCAGTCCTGGCTTTCAGTGTTCTGTGCTATTATTTAGCTCTAATTTACCCTTAAATGTCTTATAAGAGCCCAGTAAGCAGTGGAAATGTTAGTAATGGGGCTAGACAATATCGACCTTCATGGTCCGGCAAATTCTTGGGTTCAGCACTGGTGACATCCTGAGGGTGCTAGACTAGAGAGGTTCAACCTGTACTAACTGTGATATGTAACTATCATTTAAATCAGTTTCTGTACCAAATGACTGGAGGACAGCTAAGGGGAGACTAGTTTTTTAAAAAAAGGCTCCAAAGGTGATCCTGGCAATGATAGGTCCGGAAGCTTAACTCCCGTACAGGTATATTGGTTGAAACTATAGTAAAAACCAGAATTATTAGACATACAGATTAACATGATTTGTTAGGGAAGACATTAAATATCATAATGGCACTATATACATCCAGGGTACACCCATGCCATGAATACTATGTACATTTCTGGTCATCCCATTTCAAAAAAATATTAAAATTAGAAAACAGACAGAGAAGGGCAGCAAAATTGATTAGGAGTATATGGAACAGCTTCCATGTGAAGAGAGCTTAAAAAGATGGGGACTTTTCAGTCTGGAGAAGAGACAACTAAGATATAATACAGGTCTATAAAATCATGAATGGTTCAGAAAAAGTGAATAAGGAAGTGTTCTTTATTTCTTCACAATGCCTTTAGCTTATCAATCACGTAAATAAAGATGATATAAAATAAACTCCATAAATTATAAGGTGACCTGAGATAACCCTAAAAGAAATTGCATATGTCATTGAGTAAAAGGAGATCTCAAAATCAGTACACATCCTGGGAAAGAAACGTTTGCTTCCAAAAAGGAATTTCTTTTAAAGAAATTAAAGAAAAGAAACCCTATTAAAGAAAAGAGGCTTGGGGAGTTAGGCGGGGAGCAAATACTACCAGCATTTCCACCAGTTCCAGAAAGAGAACTGTAATGTGGGTGTAACCCTTCCGCCAGGTAAGCCCAGCAGCAGCTAGGGCCAGGTTCAATATCTAGGGGTCTGTCTCACACAGAACCGGCTCGAGCCCCCACTCAATAGCCTGGGAAATTCACACACCCTTGGGCGCCTCTGAGAGGCAATGCTTCCCCACTCGCAAGCACAGAGTCTGAGTGTAGAAAAGAAACTTTTAATGAAAGAGAGAGAGAAGTCACATGGCATTATATATATATCACATAGTCATTCTTCCACTCTACTCTGCGCTAGTTAGGCCTCAGTTGGAGTACTGTGTCCAGTTCCGGGCAGCACATTTCAAGAAGGATGTGGAGAAATTGGAGAGGGTCCAGAGAAGAGGAACAAGAATGATTAAAGGTCTAGAGAACATGACCTATGAAGGAAGGCTGAAAGAACTGGGTTTGTTTAGTTTAGAAAAGAGAAGATTGAGGGGGGACATGATAGCAGTTTTCAGGTATCTAAAAGGGTGTCATAAGGAGGAGGGAGAAAACTTGTTCATTTTGGCCTCTGAGGACAGAACAAGAAGCAATGGGCTTAAACTGCAGCAAGGGAGGTTTAGGTTGGACATTAGGAAAAAGTTCCTAACTGTCAGGGTAGTCAAACACTGGAATAAATTGCCCAGGGAGGTTGTGGAATTTCCATCTCTGGAGATATTTAAGAGTAGGTTAGATAAATGTCTATCAGAGATGGTCTAGACAGTATTTGGTCCTGCCATGCGGGCAGGGGACTGGACTCGATGACCTCTCAAGGTCCCTTCCAGTCCTAGTTTTCTATGATTCTATGATTATCTTGGGAAAATATCACAAGTAGAATTTGTAGCCCCCTTCCCCAGGAGTAACTGTTCCAGCTCAAAAGGATTGAGCAATGTCTTTTGCCTCTCAGGCTCACCAGTCCAACAAGGTAAGGGTTCTGTTCACTTACCCAAACTTTCTCCGTACTCCACGTCAAACGCCCCACTTACAGCTCTGTCCAGTCAGTGCAGACCCTGACACATCATCCTGATGACTCTACTCCTTGAGCCTGAGGCTATGCCACCTTGTGCTGCTCCTACCAGCCACCTGCCAGTCATTCCCTCCAGCTGCTCCGCTGGCCGCCTGCCGCCTCTCCTACCAGCCGCCCGCCGGTCGCTCCCGCCAGCCGCTCCGCTGGCCGCCTGCCGCCGCTCCTACTGGCCGCCCGCCGGTCGTTCGCACCAGCCGCACCGCTGGTCGCCTCTCCTACCGGCCACTCGCTGGTCGTTCCCGCCAGCCGCACCGCTGGCTGCCACTCCTACCAGCCGCCCACCGGTCGTTCTGGCCAGCTGCACTGCCTGCCACCTCTCCTACCGGCCGCCTGCCAGTCATTCCCTCCAGCCACTCCGCTGGCCGCCTGCAGCCGCTCCTACCGGCCGCCCGCCGGTTGTTCCTGCCAGCCGTACCACTGACCGCCTCTCCTACCAGCCACCCACCGGTCATTCCCGCCAGCCGCACCGCTGGCCGCCTGCTGCCGCTCCTACCGGTCGCCCGCCGGTCATTCCCGCCAGCCGCACCGCTGGCCGCCTGCTGCCTCTCCTACTGGCTGCCCACCGGTCATTCCCGCCAGCTGCACCGCTGGCCACCTGCCGCTTCTCCTACTGGTCACCCGCTAGTCGTTCCCGCCAGCCACACCACTGGCCCCTCTCCTACCGGCCACCCACCGGTTGTTCCCGCCAGCCGCACCACTGGCCGCCTGCCGGTTGTTCCCGCCAGCCGCAGCGCTGGCCGCCTGCCGCCTCTCCTACTGGTCGCCCGCCGGTCATTCCTGCCAGCCGCACCCCTGGCCGCCACTCCTACCGGCCGCCCACCGGTCGTTCCCAACAGCCACACTGCTGGCCGCCTCTCCTACCGGCCGCCCACCGGTTGTTCCTGCCAGCTGCTCCCACCAGCCACTCCACTGGCTGCAATGGGTCTGGCTCCCAGCCAAACCAGTGATTTCAGCTCTTAGTGATTTCAACTCTTTAGCCACCACCTAGGCTGGCCAAAGATTCCAGCTTTCACTGGACTAGCAAAAAGACTCCTCATGAAGTCTGCTTTAGGTCTGTCCTTAAAACCAGGGGGAAAAGGGTAGGTTGAGCCAGTCTTACAGCTCACACCTGGCAGGCATGAAGCAAGCCCCTTCACCCCCTTCCCCCAACTCAGTTCACTCAACTCTGGCAGGGGGGAGGCTTGTTCCTCTGAGACCTCTTACAATGATGGTGTCTCTCCTGCAAGCACTGGTGTCATATTTTACAGTTCCCACATTTAGGGGTAGCATGATTTGTGATCCCCACAACAGCCCCAAATTAGTTACAATATACCACATTCCATTCCAACATTGATCCTCCATCAGCCCTGGCTGAATTGGATTTACATAGCCACACCTCGGATTCCTTCCCCCTCCTGGCATGAGTTGTATTTACATATCAACAGTTAACAGTTAATTATCTTGAAGAGCTAAACAATTGGAGTGAGCACACCCACCCCCAGGGCAGCTCTCTCCTTTTAGCTGGCTGATAGCATGCAGTAATTCAGCCCCGGCTTACATGGGATAAGGCTTTTTTTCTGTAGCCATATTGCAAGACCTAAAGCCTAGGGCCTTCACCTGCAGCCAGATTAAAAGACCAGCAGCTATTGGCTGAGAGGTAGGAAATCACCTTCTCTCTAAATTACATTACAATGCAGGCTGGACTTCCCTGGTCTGGCACCCTCAGGACGTGACTGGTCCTGAACGAGGGATTTTGACAGACCAGAAGAGGTCATTTCTGAACCCCCAGCCCAGCTCCTCCTGGTTCAGCCACTGGCCTCCCCTCCAGCTCTCCATCACCACCAGCCCTGCTGCCCCGCCGGCAACCCACTGTGATGCCGGACTCCTGACCCCATGAGCATTGCTGCAGCAGCACACGGTCTCATTGCCAGTGCTCCCAGCCCTGCCACAGATGACATGGGGCTCTCGGCCCTGCTAGGGCTGACCCAGGCCCTTCTTGTGGCAGCCTGTGATCCTGGGGCCGGGGTTCCTTGCCCCTCCATGTCTGACTGCTGCTTTGTTGCAAGGGCTCCTAGCCCCGCCAGGGCAGACTGCTGCCTCGCTGGGGCCCACTGGCACTCCAGCCTCTGTGCTGCCAGCTCAGCTGGACTCCTGAGGCAGGGCTCTGAGCCCTCCACTGGGACTCTCTGGTCTGATCACATCTGTGGTCCTGATAGATGTGGCCAGACCAGAGAGTCTCAGTTTAAAGAGTTTCAACCTGTAGTGTATCAGAGGCATAGCCGTGTTAGTCTGAATCTGCAAAAGCGACGAGGAGTCCTGTGGCACCTTATCTATCTATTAGTCCTTTGTGCTCCTAATGTAGCATAGGGCCTCCACAGTAATTCTCCATCTCTTGTGATCCTTAGCGATAGTCTTGATTTGATCCCATGTTAAGCCAGCTGCTTTTACTTCATCCAGGCAGCTTTGTCACCATGTTTGTTTGGGACGTCCCCTTTTCCTTTTTCCCTTTGGATTCCATTCTAACACTTGTCTCGTGATACATTCCTCACAGTCCTTATAGACTAACAGATTTATTGGAGCGTAAGCCCACGAAAGCTTATGCTCCAATAAATCTGTCTATAAAGTGCTATAGGACTCCTCGTCACTTCAACCTGTAGTGTAATACCAGGCTATTAAGAAGGAGACCCTGTACTAATGGCACCCAATAACACCAGATAAAGAAACAGATCTTACGATGGTTAAAGAAAACTTAGTCTGACAGCATTTCATCTGGCAAGAAACCACTTATCAACAGCTTCAGCGGGATAGCAGAGTTAGTCTGTAACTGGAAAAAGTTAAAAAACAACAAATAGTCCTGCAGCACCATAGAGACTAACAAAACATGTAGATGGAATCATGAACTTTCATGGGCACAACCCACTTCATTCATCTGAAGAAGTGGGTTGTGCCCATGAAAGCTCATGATACCATTAGTCTCTAAGGTGCTGAAAGACTGTTTGTTGTTTTTTAAGTTTTTCCACTTATCAACAGTTGGGGTTGTGAAATTCTCATGTCTTTATTGTTCTATCATTATGGTCCCCACTTCCCTTTTGTTTGTCTGCATGATTTCTGTCTGGTTTGGTAATTGTTGCTGTCTGCTGTATAATTAATTTTGCAAGGTGTAAATCAATTATGGTGGTGGGATATGATTGGTTAGATAATTCTGTTACAGTATGTTAGGACTGGTTAGTAAAATTTTAGTAAAATAACTGGTTAAGGTAGAACTAAGCAGGACTCAATTTTCACTATATGAACTGGGGTCCAAAAGGAAGTTCTTTGGGAACCAACTCCAGGACACTGCTCCAAGATCAGAGCTGCCAGTCTTAAAGCCTGTGGCAATGACACCGTGCAGAAACTGGAGTCCCCCAGATGGACCTACTCCTGATCGGCCATCAAGAAAAGCTCATCTGACTTATTGAGAGCAGTGAGCATTGTATGCTTAGCATGTGCATTCTGGTTTTGGTGATTGTGAATAAACAGAGGCTAAATAGGGCATTATTGTATAAGGCTCTTTCACTGGTAAAAGACGCTGCAGAGTGTAAGTTTACGCATGAGCCCACAAAAGGGTAAGAATGGATGCCTATATTGAGAAGGTTATACCTGAGACATAGGCATGGGAAAGGCTGGGTGCCCTTACAGTGAATGACATAGAATTTTGTGTGGGTAACTGGACACAGAGGCCAGTTCTTCATCTTACACAAAGAATGGCAACATACATTTTCTGTCTATATTCTGCATAGGGCAGTATTAAATTATTCCATGTGAGCCTATTATTTCGACAATCTCACGTTGTTATTAAATTTGAATGCCCAGCACAGAAGTACCAAGCTTTAAATATATTTCCAAGTCAATCCCATAGATGCTAATAAGTGTTGCACATTTGGAGAAAGGGGAATATATGGCACAAATACCACTTGATGGGCACTGTATAAGAATTTAGGTAAGATGACAGATTGTAGATGGCTGTCTATATGCTATTGCTAATGAAACCCAGAGCCACTGAGGCCACTGACAAGGGAGAGAGAAGTCTGCTTTACAGCCTTAGCTGAGAGAGACAGCTGGCTTTTAGCTCACGTGAAAGAGGCACATGGCTTTAGGCCCTAAAATCACAGGTTCAATCCCTCAAACTGATGACCAAGGTTCTACACTAACTGGGGGCAAGATTCTGAAATCCTTCACATCAAGTGGTACTTTACTCCAGAAGTCATTCTATGGAACGTCTAGTGGGGTAAAGTGCTGCTTAATGTGACTAGGGGTACATTTACACTGCATGGCTATTTTGGGATACTGGAGGTATCCCAAAATAGCTACCCTGCATCTATACAAGCTGCCCATTATTTTGAAATATTTTTCAAAATAACAGGTGCGCTATTTCATCCTCTCAGTAAACCTCATTGCATGAGGGATAAGGGATGGCTCGAAATAGTGAGTTATTTTGAAATTTGGTGCTGTGTAGATGTGCCAAATTTCAAAATAAGATATTACAAAATAGTTTCAAAATAAGATGCGAAATAAGATATGCAAATTGCGGTGTAGACGCACCCTAAAAGTATCAGAATTTGGCCCATAGGATGAGGTGTGGATGAAGGAGCAAACTACTGGGAGCCATGAACTTCTGAGTTGGAATGCTGTCACCAACAATGAATCCTTCCGGAGAGTTAGCCAAGGCACTTACACGTTGTCTGTTTCCTGTTTTAGTTTAGATGTAGCTAAACCTCATGACCATGTGTGATTTTGTAAGATTTCCACCACTTTTTTGTGAAATCTCATGAGATTTCAGCATTACTGAGTCTAAATCTGGCACTGAGACTCTGGCCTTCATTTGGCTTCAGTCTTGAATCCTGTACAGTAATTTCAGCCTAATTCATGTCCAGATCTGATCACCCAAATATGATCATTGTCTCCCCATCCTCTATCTGCTACGTGGTTTTTTTCCAACTCCATTCCTAATTTTACACTGGAGGACAGTGTTTACTATGATCCTGATTCAAAGCCCACTGAAATCATTGGCAAGATTCATGGATTCAGTGAATTTTGGATCAGGCCCAATATCATTCTATACTTATGTTTCCATAAAGATTATTTTCCCTCATAAACTTTAACAGTTTGAGAATTGTTTGTACTGTGGTCATTCTTCCATTGCAATGGCAGAGGAAACCTGCTCTGTGGCAAAACAGAGGACTTCAGTTTCTAAAAGTCTCAGCTTTGCACCTTTCCCGAGCACTAGCATTCACATTGAAGAGAAAAACTTGAGAAATAACAACCGAGGAGGTGTTCAATTAACTTAATGTCTTCTACTCTGTCAAAGCATGAAGGCCTTTTTTCCAGAGTGGCGGCCAACGTATGATTTATAGCTACAGGGGACTGACTCACAAGTATAATTCATTGTTAAAGGATGTTTAGAATCCAAAACAAAAAGATGGCTTCTTGTGGGGTGAATGGAATATCTTCACAGGCTGATTAAATAAAAAATAAAATATGATGATTATTAATTGCATTACTCAGAGTGTTGTGGGATTCTGGAAAGACAGGGCTATATATTTCACTGAATTACATGGGGGGAAAGGAGCTGGAAAAAGTTCCAGATGATCAGCACATCAGAGCAAAGTTACTGGAGTATCACAGATCTGCCCTTCTTTGTTAGAGCACATACAATGGCACTTATTACATATATAAACATGTAAAGTATATTCCCAATCCTAAATCCAGTCATGTAGTAATCCCACTGAATACTTCTTGTGAAGTAAGGTTCGTTGTGCTTCTTGTGCATTAAATGATCCTTATTGACCAGCATTATTCCAGATTCACTCAGTGTAACTCTTTCGGAAGGATTGGTCTGACACCAGAGTAAAGTTGGAGTAACACACTGGCAAAGTGGGCAGTATCAGTTCCTCCAAATAAAACCCAAAAGGTAAAGGCCAATTAGAAATATACTAGGGAGAGATGGAATGTTAACAGGAGTAGATTAAGGGTAAAAAAATGTCCAGCTGATATATTAACTGAAGGAGTGTCTGAGGGTTAATGAGGCTGAGAAGGGGCCAATATCAGATAGGCCACTCCTGAGGGGATCTAAGTGGCCGGAGCAATCTCTGATTAAAGGTGGAGAAGGAATAGGAATAGGTAAAGTCAGGAAGCTGGCAGCAGAGAAGGGTTGCAGAGGAAGTAGTCTGCAGTCACTATCTGAGAGGATGGAGGGGTGTTTGGGGTACAGATTTTAGTGGTCTGCAATTACTCCCTTGAAGGAAGAAGCTTGGGGTGGTAAACCTGGGGAGTGGCGGGGGCTGGTAAACCTGTGTGTGTGTGTCTGTAAGACAGAAAAAGTGTGTGTGTGTATGTGTGTGTAAGACAGAAAAAGGAAGGAGCCCAGGGAAATAGCAATAGGGTCTTGGTGCAAGGAGACCATAATTACTAGACATAGGGGCCCTGGACTGGAACCCCAAGTAGTGGTCAAGCAGGGTTCCCCTTCCAGCCACTGGGAATATGACCCTGGACCTGGCTTTGTATTGGAAAAAAATGTCTGGAGCCAGAAGCCAGATGATCCAATAGGCCTCTAATACCCAGTTGGGGGAGACTTTACAGTGACCTGACTGGAGGGGTTGAGTCAGGAAGAGCAAGCATGAAGAGAGTCCCAGAACATGAGTGGGACCATGGCAAGAGGAAGATGATGGAAGGGGTAATCCAAGCTGGAAGGAGCAGGTAGGAGGAGGTGCCACCCTAGGAGTGAGTGATAGAGACTCAAAGGGTAGTCGCTTACTTCCTCCTTATCCGATAAGGTACCTTAAGGCAGTGGACTCCAACCTTTTGAAGCACGAGATCACTTTTTGAATTTAAGTGCAATCCAAGATCTACCTCATATATAAATATCCTTGCTCCGCTTCCTTCCTACCCGTTCTCCAAGGCCCCACCCCTGCTCACTCCATCCTCCCTCTCTTGCCCATCCTCACTCACTTTCATCAGGCTGGGGCAGAGGGTTGGGGTGCAGGCTCTGGTCTTGGATTAAGGGATTTGGAGTGTAAGAGGGACTCTGAGCTGATCTTGGGGCAGGCAGTTGGATGTAGGAGGGGGTTCTAGGTGCAGGCGCTGGGAGGGTGTTTGGATACAGGGATGCTCAGAGCTAGGATAAGGGCTTGGGGTGCAGGAGGGGGTTCATGACTGGGGTGGGAGTTTGGGATGTGGGCTCCATCTGGGCACTGCTGGTGGCTCCTGGGTGGTGGTGCAGTGGGGCTAAGGCAGGCTCACCCATGCCCTGGCCCTGAACCACTCCCTAAAGCAGCCAGCAAACTCCATCCCTAGTCCTGTTGTGCCCCCTCTCTGCTCTGTGGAGAAAGGATACAAAATGGGAGAGGGGGCACCCTGACATCAGCACCCCCTCCTCTCCCTCCCCTGCCCTGCACAGAAAGTAGGAGACTCTTAGGGGGAGGGGCGGCTCCAAGGCAAAGGGCAGGAGACGTGCAGCAGTGGGGGTAAGGGGCAGCTGAAGTGCTGGCACTTGGTAGCCTCTTGGCCAAACCAGTCAGGATCACCTGTCAGAGGCTCCAAGATCTACCAGTGGATCCCAATCTACTGGTTGGTGACCACTGCCTTAAGGAATTCAATGCAAAGACGGCTCAGTTAGCATATGTTGTAAAATCAATGACCCTTAAATGAGATGTAAAACAACACCAGCATATTTTAGGACAATAACTCAGAGCACTTCACTGTTGTGATTGTAAGTCACTGTGTTTTCAACCATTATTCAAAGGCATGTGGGACTTTTTCCCTTTATATAGCATGTACAGTATAATGAAGAGTTACAGATCTCCCGTATGCCTGGGAAAAAGTCCTGAGATTTACCTAAACCCTGGGAACTGGCACCGAGGCCCTGTCTACCCTACAAAGTTAGGTTGACATAGGAAACCTTGCATCAACATAGCTGGACATGTCTCCCACCCATGTGAGCTCACCATTATGCTGACAGTAACACCACCTGCCTGCATGGTGTTGAGCCAGGGTCAATGTACTGAAGTTGACAGAGCAGAGGACTTGGGATGACATGTTCACTGAGATCCTGCAAGCCAGGGCTGCATCAGATCTCAAGCAAAGGGCCTGGAAGATAGACATGGCAAACAGCCTGGAGAAGGAAAGAGTAGAGAGGAGAGAGTCCCCATACGAAAAGGAGGGAGATGCACGAGGACAGAAGGGCCTTTCAGAGGAAGCAATTGCAGATGCTGCAGACTCATGTGGACCTACAGGTCCAACAAGCCCAGATTCGTTTGTCTTTGCTCTTCAGGGAAATCTTTGCTGCAGCACCCTACACGTCCTCTCAACATTCCACATGACATCAGGGGCTGCCTCTTCTTACCCCTCCACCTCAGACATGGGTGTGGGTAATATAGGCAAGGGAAGGCATTGCCTTCCCAAAAAGATGGGGTGGTTTCGCCCATGTTCCAACCGGCTGAGAAGGCTGGGACCATGCAGCTGCCTGGCCATCTGGGAAGGCTGTCCAGCTGTTCTGTGGGATGGGGCCATGACTGCCCAGCTGCTCCAATGACTGGGGCTGAAGCCAGGGTGTAGGGGCACTGGGGCTGCCTGGTGTTCAGGGGCCCATCGGGGGAGAGCTGGCACTGTGTGGCTGCCCAGTGCTGGGGGGATGTGCTTGCCTTGGGCAGGGGCTTGCAGCCATAAGGGGAGGCATGTGAGGGGGTGCAGGGCAGGGTCCAGTGGCCACAATGGGGGCTGGGCTCTGATGGGTGTGGAAGGGGTGGAGCCTTGGGTGGAGGGGGTGGGGCTGGGGCTTGCCTCTCCATGCCAGCTGTGCACCCATCGCCCATGACCCCAGAGGACATTAAGGACAACCACTATTTAACACACACTGACCTGCTGCATGTGTAGCTAAAATGGACATGCATGTTTTTTCCCTTTTTAAAGTGGGGTTTCATTCATTTAATGAGGTTATTTAACGTATTTGTTTCTAAATGGCTCAGCGTTTTCTTTGCACTGATGTTGTCAACGAATAAAGTTCTATTTGGGAAATAATGCTTCTTTACTAGCTCAGAACATATACTGCAGAGTGCCCAGCAGTTCTGAAAGCACCCACTTGCTTGTCACTCTGCCGTTTAACACAACCCATGGAGTCAGCGACACATGTAGTGTAATAAACACTGAACAGTTTGCCCCCAAGCACCCCTACATGACTAGTTTCTGCCCCACTATGCATTGCTAAAACTTCGCAAAAGACAGGGGCTGTAGTAGGTTGCACGGGGAGGTACCAACCCACGGTGCACAACATTGTAGCTCAACAGAAGTGCTTCTGGTGAGTACGCACAGTGCCAGCACAGGAGCTAAATGTGCGTGCTCAGAAGTGACATGTGAACAGCTGTGCCTCTATGCTGACATAACTTGTATCAATCAAAGTTTGTAGCGTAAACATGATCGTAGTTGCTTGTCTCCTTTGCTATGAATACTTCATTGGCCTTATACCTGGACCATCACACAGTGAGTAAATTCTAGGCCTGATGTAAAAGTTTGTGTGTATGATCAGATCAATGCATTTGTTTGTTGCCCCTCAAAATCATCAACTGATTCCTAATCCTGTTGTGTAACATCTTATGAAAAATAATATTTCCCTTGGTGGACTGTGTGTTCAGCGTTTGAGATCAGTGAAAGCAGTAGCTATTAACTGTTAGATAACCAGGCCTGCAATGTGAGATTCTTGTGCATTCTGTGATGTCTTCATTTGTAGGATAAACATTAGCCAGTGTACAGTAATAAGAGGCAGGCGGCTGTAGCTAGCAGAGAAGCGTTTTCTCTTCTTTACCAAAAATGCTTCTAAGCACCAAACCTGTATATGACTTATTGCTTTCCTCACAAGGTCTTCCCCACTTCCTTACAAGGAACGCATCCTCCTCTCTGAATATGCAGGTTTAGTGTGTAGGATGCGTGTGTGAACAGTACAGGACATGGGATGGTAGTGGATTTGCTTTCTGGCTGCACTCCTCCTTGATGAGGAGCAGGGAGACTGCCCTGAAACCTTCCTTCACAATGGTGGAGTCCTACAAAATTGGACTCCACAGTCCATGGGGGGGCATATCTCCTGTGCAGACTCTAATACAGCTCTCCCATCTCTTGCACAGTAGAACTGCACCTCTTCTGTGACCAGGCCCTCCACAGTCGCAAAACAATTGGCAGGATTTACCCTACAGTCATTGCACTATCAATTTGTAACTCACTGCTTTGTGAAGTGCATTGCGAGACCTTTATAAAAGAATGTGCTGTAATTATGCCCTTTCAGTTGAACTTTATTGCCTTCTGAGCGAGACTGTAGTGGGTTTTCCGCCCCTGCAATAGTATCCCCGCTGCTCGTTCTCATGCAAATAGAAATAGAAGTTTAATTAGACAATGGAAGGTACTTTACTGAGTGCTTCAATGCGACATAAAATCTTTAGAATTACAGTGTCTGCAGCTGGTGCTGTTCTGCACTGAGAACTAACGGGCTGGATCCTCGCTGGGACAAATTAGCATAGCTCCTCTGAAGTCATACGCCACATGCCAAATTCCAGCAAGTGAGGATCTTATCCAATATAGACAAGAAAACCAAAGAGAAAACACCCACTTTGCTAATAACCGTGCTGCTTTGCATTTCTATGAGATGTTCGATGGATCTCAAATCCTGTATACGCATTAATTAGGTTTTAAAACAACTCTGACAAAGTCAGGGGATATGTAGGCTTCCTTTCACTTATCCCTGAAATGCTGCAAGCTCTTCTGTTATACAGCAACACTACACAACCACTTTGAACAAAACATGAGGATAAATAGTGCATACAGCTGAAACTGTATGAGGCAGACTGTAATGAGCAAAGGTAAGTTTTGGCCAAATGCCCAGGTTCTCATCCCTCCAATAAAAGTCATGGGCTCTTCAGTGACCACAAGTGATCAACACTTTGATTTTATGGCTCAACCACTTGTACAGAAGAGCGCCCACTGCCATCTTGCTATTGGATTGATTCAGTGCGGACTCTGAGTCCAGTCCTATTAGCTGCTGAGTGAACTCAGTAGCTTGCAAGAGACATTGAAATGGCTGTGCTGGATTAAATCCACACAGGGGAACGTACTATCTACTGGATAACAAACACAATTTGTTAGAGCACCTGGGTTCTAAGTAGTGGCTCAGCCTCACTCTAGTTATCTATGAGAATGAACAAACTCATAGCACAAGATGAGATAGCATGTTTGTAGCCTAGCGTGACCCATTTCTCTCAGTTTATATGGCTCTTTATTGTAACGTCACCATTTGCTTGCAGAACCTTTTTTCCTGTCGGTGGTTTAGTGGTCTTTCTTTGCTAACTACACAGAGCAGTTTGCCACCATCTTTATGTCTGACTTTGAATGTTTCCTCAGCTCTTGCCCCCAGCACCCTTACTCTACCTACGCTACATTGACAACAGTTTCATCATATGGACCCATGGGAAGAGATCCTTGAAGAATTCCACAGGGATTTCAACAGCTTCCACCCAACCATCAACCTTAGCCTGACCCGTCCACACAAGAGATCCACTTCCTTGACACTACAGTACAATTACATGACGGACACAGTTCCACCACCTTATGCTGGAAACCTACCGATTGTTACACTTACCTACATGCCTCTAGCTTCCATCCAAGATGCATTTCCCAATCTGTTGTTTACAGCCAGACCTTAAGCTACAACTGGATTTGCTCCAATCCCACAGACAGAGACAAACACCTAGATGATCTATATCAGGCATTCTTAAAACTTAAATACCTACCCAGGGAAGTGAAAAAATGAGCCTGACAAGTACCCAGGCATCAGTTTCTTCAAGATAGGCCCAACAAAGAAAACAACGGAACACCCTGGTCCTCACCTACAGCCCTCAACTTAAACCCCTCCAGCGCATCATTAACAATCTGCAACCTATTCTGGAAAATGACCCCTCACTCTCACAGTCCTTGATGGAAAGGCCAATCCTCTCCTACAAACAATGTCCTAACCTCAAATAAATTCTTTTCAGCAACCACACGGCAGACCTCCATCACACTCATCCAGGAACCCACCCTTGCAATCAGCTCCGGTGCCAACTTTATCCACACATCTATACAAGCGACCTCATCACAGGACCTAACCACATAAGCCACCACATCAGAGGCTCATATAACTGCGCATCCACCAATGTCATCTGTGCCATTAAGTGCCAGCAATGCCCCTCTGTACTGGCCAAACTGGACAGCCTCTGTGACAAAGGATTAATGGACCCAAATCAGATATTCAAAATGGTAACATGGAGAAACCTGTTGGGGAACATTTTAACTTGCCCAGGTACTCACGAATGGATCTCAAAGTGACTACACTATTACAAAGCAATTTAAAAAACCATCTCCAGAGGGAAGCTGCAAAACTTGGTTTCATTTACAAGTTTGACACCTGAAAACACCTGAACAAAGACCTGAACTGGATGGGCCGCTACATTCCACACCCTAATGACATAAAAAAACCAAGGACTGGGTACTCAGAACCTACTCCATTAGCCTCATTTAGCAGGGACACTCTAACTGACAATATTTTTTCCTCATTTTTTCCTTCTCTTTCCCTCCCGATCCCCTCTTTTTCTCTGCTATTTATTTGTACTCCAGACCTCTTAATCTCATTCATCTGAAGAAGTGGGTTCTGTCCATGAAAGCTCATGATACCTTTTACATTTTTTATTAGTCTCTAAAGTGCTGCAGGACCATTCGTTGCTTTTTAAGTTTTTTCAGTTAAAGACTAACACGGCTACTCCTCTGAAACTTTTTTTCACAGAGTAGGTTTCGGTCAATATGTCCCCAATCTCTGTTTTCTAGGGGAAATCCAAGGCTCTTTTCATAAAAGCCTTCACCGACATAGTGCTAATTTGAGATAAATGCTGATAGTATATTAATTATCTGTAGCTAATTTTAGAGCTACTGTGGTACGATTTCCTCATACATTAAGATGTCATACGTTTTAAATGACAAGTCTGTGTAGGCTGATTCCATTTCTTCACCTCTTTTTCTCAAGTTTGAAAACATTTCCTGTTTCCAGGTGACTCACCTAGTGAGCTTTGGTTTTACAGTGCAGCTTGTGATGTAATGCTCTCTGTCACAGCCCAATTTGAAACGTCTCAGAACATCCTGTGGAGTCTGTGCCAGATCCAGGGCTGGATTTTCTTATTCACACATGGGAAGTTGAAAAGAACTATTAATGTGACATCACAATCTTTTACTTTGACAGTGGGGGATGGTAAGAATCGTCAAAGCTTGTGACTTTGAAGGCCATATAAGGATGTGACAAGTCCCTCTGAAGTCATGTTGAAGTCACTGATTCTAATTCTGCCTGAGCTGGTAGTAAACAAATATGGCTGCTGTTTGGTAGGCAGCAGAGGTGCAGAAAGTAGGGGGGCTATCGCACCCCCACGTTTTGGACATCCCAGCCCTGAGCCCCTGCCACCTGGGGTCTTGGCCACTGGGCCTGTTGGTGCTTGGGGACTCCATTGTTGGTCCTGGGTGATGCTTGGTAGAAAAATGTGTTAGTTATTATTGTAGGGTCCTGACAAGCTGCTGGCCCCAGGTCCAGGGTCTTCATCTCTGGGCCACACATGTGGGATCCTGCCTGGCCACCGGGCCTGGGATCCTGCCACCAGCCCCAAATGTAGGGTCCCAGCTGCTGGACCCAGCTCTGGGGGCAATGAGGGGTGTGTCCTGGGTAAGGAGGGGTGCAGCTCAGCTCCCCCATGCCAAAAACTGTTTCAACACCACTGGTAGTCAGTATAAAATAAGGGGGTTCAGAGCAGTTCCTCATGGGTAAGTGGCAATATCACAAAAAAACCCAAAACCAAAAATCAGCTGCTCCCCCCCAAAGTAGCACCCTGTGTTGATTCGGGTACTAGAAAGGCCCAAGACTAAATGGGCATGCACACTGAATTAAATTGTTACTAGCATGAAAAATAATTCAGCAGTAGGTATTGCTTGCAATGTCTGGCTTAAAAGTTGCTCCTAACCCCAGAGTGGAGACATGCTACGAATACCATTTCTGCTGCAAGGCAAAATGAGAACTAAGCTCAGAGCTCAAAGCAATCAGCCCAAACTATTGATGCACTTGCTTTCAATCCGAAATCAGCCAAGGCTCCCTGAAAATTGGCTCCAAGTTCATTCCTACACCGAGTTCACAAACCTCTCCATGTACCTTGCTGTTTGTAATTTCTCCTGGCTTCCTCTGGGCTGTGAACATTTTGTATCCTTGTGGTTTGCTCACAGAGGGCCTGGTTCTTACCGCCTGCTAGATTTACTCCATTGTAATTGCACTGGTGTAAGTGAAAGGTGAACCAGATCCATAGCCCTGACCTAAAGCTTAATGTGTTCTAGTCTATTCTATGTTCCACTCTCCTCATGGTGGCATCTGAGTGCCTTCCTCACAGTGCCGGATTTACACACAAACCATGTAAGCTACAGTTTAGGGCCTTAGATTACAAGGGGCCTCTAAATATAAGAAAATTGATAGTTTTTAGTTGCGTCCTCACCTGTATACTGGTGTAAATGCAAATATAAAGCTTTATTATTTCTATTTTCATTGTCCTTTCTGTTGGAATAAAACATATTTTTTGGTAATGCTATGGGGCTTCTTAAACTTGACGTAGTTTAGGGCCTCAGCATGTCTTAATTCAGCCCTGCTTTCACAGTGTACCTGGAGGGAAGGCCAAGGGGCAGTTTGCCCCAAACCCTGTGAGAGGGTCCATGAACTGAGGGGTGGTGTGACCTCGTATGTGGGGCAGCAGAGCCATTCAGATTTGGCCTGCTGAAGCTTCATTACATGGAGGGGTGGCTGCCCCTACCCTATGGGGCAGATTGCAATGACTGGCATGGGGAACCAGGCCCAGCTCCATGAAACAGGAGCCACCACTGCCAGATGGGTGAGGGGCAGGCTCACTCTCCAAGTTAACATCCCTCCCCCCAGACCATGTTCCTCCCCTCAGTGGTAATTGCTTTAGAAGGGTAGAGACGTGGGCGGCTAGTATGCTAGGCAGGAGAAAGCACTGCCTTCCCAAACTGCCAATCTAGTCCCACCCATACTCCATGCCTACTGTAGGGATAATGGGGGCGGAGTGGTGCTGCCCCCAAACACCCACCCTCCCTGTGCTCCTGGGCTGCATGCCCTCCTCCCTTGCACTGCTCCGGTGGGACTGTGTGCTGCCCAAGGAGGCTGGGGCCATGCGCCGCCCACCCTCCCCGGTGTTTCGGGGCCCGGGAGGCTCAGGCCGCACATTGCCCTCCCTCCCTCCCCCTGTGCTCGGGGCTGAGGAGGCTCAGGCTGTGTGCTGCCCCCATTTCTCCTTGATGGGGGGTGGGGCTTGAGCAGAAGGGGCGGAGTTGGGGGCTTGCCTACCTTCAGCCACCACCCCTAGGTAGAGAGCCTCAGTTTCAGATTTTACCCCAGGTGCCTAACAACCTCTGTGAGGCCTTTGTCTTTCCGTGGCTCATTCAACAAAGGGTACATCTGCATTACCAAGTTTTGTCAACAGAACCTATGCCAACACCCAAAGGTCAACAAAACAAAAATCGGCAGAGGTGTTCACACTTACTCCATCAACAGATCATGTCCACATTGAGGGCACGATCATCCACAATGTGAGCAATGCCCTGTGGGTATGTCTCCCACAGTGCAGTGTTGTGGGAAGGCAGAGCTGATCCCTGCGCATCTTGGGATTCCCCCTCGGTTCTCCTACAACATCCTCAGCTGCTGGGAGCAGCATCATAAGTAGCTCTGTGAGTGCTCCGTGGTAAGGGATGTCAAGCAGCACACCATCTGTCCCTCTCCCCCTGCAGCAGCAGTCTGACTTCCGCTGTGTGCCTAGTGCAGGGCAGAACAGGAGCAGTCCAATGATTTGCTCTTTGTTCTCCAAACAGAGCAGCTCACTCAGCTGTCAGTTTCCAAAGCTTTGAAAGGAGAGGGGCACATGCCGGCAGGGCAGCAGAGATCAAGGCTGAGCAGAGCCATCAGGGCAGGCAGTGTGGGATACTGGCAGAATTCAGTTCTGTCGACAAAACAAACAGCAGAGTCTACACTGGCTCTTTGTCAACAATAAAGGGAGAGGAAAAGAAAATAAGTCTCTCATAGAGGTGGAAGTTTTTTGTTGCCAAAACTGGGCATTTTTCCCAACAAAAGTCCCATGGCAGCGTATATACTCTCACTCTTTTGTCGCCAAAAGGCAGGTTTCAACAACAAAACTTTGCAGTGTAGAAAACCAAAGTGCCTAACATCTGTCCCATGTGGTTCATCCTCTTGCTCATCCTTCCCTGTGGGGAAGAACTGGGTGTACAGTGAAGTGGTGTGGTTTGGGACGGTTTTGTTTAGGCAGGCTTGTTTATTTAAATACACACATTGCTCGACATTTACATGAGAGAAGGCCAAAGAAATGGGTCCTGTATTTGAAGTGGAAGGCGGTGAGGTTTGTGAAGGTCCTTAGGAGTTGCTGACCATGGTCTTTGTCCCCAGCTTTGGGTTGATCTTTCAGGTGTTCCGGGTGGAGGGCATGCAGTGCCTTGTAAATACAGACTGAAACCTGAAATGTGACTGTGCTATTCTAGGGGAAGTGGCAGCGGTGATGTGCTTGCAATAGCTCACATGGTGAGGAGGCATGCTTGAGCATGCTGCACCACTTGGAGTTTCCTCCTAGCTCTAGGCTCCAGGAGCTTGTCTGTTGACTTCAATAGGCTCTGGCTTATGCCCATAATGTACTGTCCTGGGCTGTGACAAGTTCTGTGATGCTTCTGTACAAACAACTGCATCACCAACTAGATATGTTGTATTTGTTTAAGGAAGGAGACAGTTGTGCAGCTGGATTGCAGGCGTATGGGAAGGAGACAATATGCGCTGGTTTCTGCTTTTAAATCCAAGTACATTTTTGTTTTCCTTTCCTTTGGAGTTTAATTTTAAAAATACTCTGTGAGGTTTGGTGCCAAATACCAATTCATTGCTTATTTGTGAAACCTTCACAGCTGGGGACGTTCCATGGGACATGTTGTTTGGAAAAAATGATGTAAATTGTAAACCATGTCTTAAAATATCTTAAAATAACTGAGCCTGGGAAAACATGTCCCCTTGTTGAAGATAATATGGATGCTTGGAGCTTTAGCAGGTATAAGCAGGAAATTCACATTTGCACAGAAAGCTACTGCTATTTTTAAAGACGATGGCTAAACTAGATAACTAGCGTTTAATAGTGGAGAATAAAACAAAAGAGCTAGGCTTGAAACAAATGTTTTGAATTTTCTGATTATAAATAGTCTGGAGTTCTTATTTATATGTGAATGGCAGACAAAATGCAACTGATGAGATTTTAATTGCAAATTGGTAAATCAACCACATTACAACTAACTGCCAAATGAGAAGGCAATATCTCTCTTTATATACACACTTATTATCTAATTACAATAAAAAAGCAGATTTTCATCACTTGTTTCTAGAAGGATTCCACAGGGCCTTACAAATGAGAGAGTATTAATTAGTTAATGAATTAATTAAGTTCTTGCCATAGGTTCTAGCGGCCCCAACCAGAGACTAGTAGGACATCACACACGTAATACTGGCCAAACACTGGTCAGACCCTGGACACTGCATTAAATGGACCAATGCTTTGCTCTGAGAAGGCAAGCCCTGTACTACCATGTTTCTGTCTTCATTCCATGCAATGAACTCCCACTGAAAATAACAAGAGAGTTCAATAAAATCTGATAGCAGGCTTCAGCTAGCCGTATGTGTGTGTACTAACAAGTAACAGGAAGACAAGGTGGGTGGAGTAATATCTTTTATTAGACCAACTCCTGTGGGTAAGAGAGAGACGAGCTTTCGAGCTCACATAGACGAGCTTTCAAGCTATACTCTGCTAACAAATTGAAGTCCTTTGCCTAGCAACAGAACAGGTGCAGCATGGGTAAAAGTAGTGCAAGCTTCCCCACATCTTCCTGCCATAGCACCTCAGTCAGGAGTGACAGAACCACTTCCAGGAGCAGGTGAGTATAATCTCTGGGCCCTATGCACTTCTTGTTATGGAATTGTTAATTGCAAATTAGTGCCCTGTGGGGGTGGCCGTATTGGAGATCACCACACTTATTTCATGCGGCCCCTGAATTGCCATCCAATGGTAACATTTTATATTTTCTGACCTTTTATTGACATCAGTGACAAAAATCCCATTGACTTCACTGAGGCGATGGATGAAACTGATCACCTGAGTTTGTAGAATTTGACTGGAAATCTCACAAGAACAGGTTTCCTTGTGAGACTGCCACTACTTCCTGCTTCTGCCACATGAGTAGCCTCGCAGTATTTTAGTGCTCTCACTTGAATGCCGGACCCAGAAGTGCAGGAGCAATTGCAAAAATAACCAATAATCAAAAGTGTTTTCTGAATATTTTAGATCTTCAGTGACCTTCACCACAGGGTGATTTCCAGTTTTTGGCAGTACCTCACCCCTCCTTGCTCTTTGTACAGTGTATGTGTGTGTACGCACGGGTGCATGTGCATGCGCTGTGAAGAGTTAAGCTTAAGTAAAAAGTTGCTCCTGTAGGATACTATGCAGAACTTAACTTCCCACTGTTTCAAGTACTAGGACTAAACGAGACAACATTGCAAGACCAGATATTAGAGCAGCACTGACATGTTTTTATTTTATTTCTCGCCTTCCGTGAAATAAATGTCACCCTGGAACCAACTTCCATCAGTAGTGGAATGGCACAACACTGATTTGCTGTTTGGTGGGTCAGTAACGTTCTCTGCCTCAGTTTTTTCCATCTTCAATAATACCTCCCAGAAGTGCTGTGAAAATGAATTAGAGGGTGTCAAGGTGGATAAAAATTGATGTTTTTTGTAAATGAGATTTTTTAAAATTTAAATTAAAATTATTTAAAAAAAAGTAAGATTAAAACAACAACCGAGATTAAGGCCTAAATTATGATCTATTAAAATCATTCAAATTAAATACAAAAGTTATATTAAGCAGGACATGTTTGCTGCCAAGTTTTAAAGAGAGAGAGAACACTGAGCTGATGGATATCATTGCCTAGCACCTGGAACCCAGAGCTAGTTGAAGTACTAAGCCAAGTTTTGGTAGCAGTGGCATCTTCTGCAGCTGCAGAGAGAATATATTTTTATTTAGGATTAATTCAGCTCATTCAGTTCACTGACTATTTCATTCCAAGTTAAGAAATCAGTTAGGAGTGGAAAAGCAGGACAGCTTGTTTCCCTCTTCCGATCTAGGAATAAAAACTAGCAGTGAGAAGATGAGTTCTTCTAGTTCTTTTTCGAGTGAGTGCACGTGTTGGTGCTCCTCATGCACAGCTGTCCAACACTTTTTCCCTCAGTGGTCCCTGTCAGGTACAGAGGCTCCCCCTTCTGCTGCATGCCACAGTGTGCAGGTATAAAGCACAGAGCCACCCCTGGCTCTCATCAATTCCTTCTTAGTGGCCACTATAGGCATTGGAAGTGTGTGTGCGCATGTGCGCGCACATGCATATAGTTAACCTGGTCATTAGTGTTGTTAGGATGGTCAGTAAGTTTCAACAGTGTTTTATATATATTTGTAAAAGTTTTTCACTCATGTTGTTCTCCCCGTTTGCATTTTTTTCTGTCCAGGGTACTGAGGTATGCTCTAGTTACTGGGTTTCAGGCCACAGGCTTCTTGCGCCAGGCCTATGCCAGTGAGCTACCCAAACAACAGCTGCCTGAGATGCTTGGGGGAAGCACATGTGAAAGACCAATGCTGGACTTGCAGGGTTATGCCTAGATGAAGGACAGGAAGGCGAGGCTGAGATTTCTGCTGATGGAAGCAGCACTTAGGCCGGCGTCGGAGCCGTCCCAGTCTGACTTAGCACTGAGTGCTACCGCTTCAGTGAGAAATCCACCTCCAGCTTTAGTGGAATCCCACCACTATTCCATTCTCCCTTGCCTGTATTGAGGAAGAAATACAACAATTCCTGTGAGACAGCAGCCAGGGAAAAGTCTCCACCTTCTAAGTGTGGGAAGAGTGTCAAGAAGGAGCTGAGCAAAGTGCCCCCGAAACCAAGCCCTTCTCCTCTAAACTGGGGCCGAAGCCGGCAGTCAGCTGTGGCTCCACAAGGTACACTATCCACAATGATTCCAAGATCTCTCTCTCTCGAGTGGTAACAGCTAATTTAGTCCCCATCATTTTATACATAGAGTTCTGTTTTCCAATGTGCATTGCTTTGTATTTGTCAACATTAAAATTCATCTGCCATTTTGTTGCCCAGGCACCTTGTTTTGTGAGATCCTTTTGAAGTTTTTCCCAGCCTGCTTTGGACTGAACTATCCTAAGCAGTTCTATGTCATCTGCAAATTTTGCCACCTCACTGTTTACCCCTTTTTGACCAGGCGTTCTGAATGAAAACTGGACACCTGGCAACCCTATCTAGGTAGGGCTCATGGGTGGACATGAGGAATCATGTGACCTCGCTCCCACGATTTGCTGGTTGATTTGTACTGGGCATGTTCACAGTAACACCGCTGAAGCCGGCTTCCTCCCCACTATCGACAGGCATGGCTCCACTCTGCCTATGTGATTCAATATGGCAGACTGTGCCAGGAACTCTGCAGGACTCAGTCTTCTTACTAAGCTGCCATCGGTTAATTGTGCAATTTGCGTAGCTTTTTCCGAAAAAAGGCTATAGTGTAGACCTAGCCAGAGAACTGAAAGCTGTCAGGTGCCAAGTGTTTTTATTGCTGTTCAGAGGATGCAACTTGTTAGTCCTCACAGACAACACAGCAGCAGTGTTTTACCTCAACAAGGTGGTGATGGTGGGGGGGAGATAGCCTGCTTTTCTCTATTCTATCAAGAAATGACGCTACTCTGGAAGCTCTGGAAGACCAGCTTAATACCTTGCATCTTACCTTCCATGTGTATAGATCAACCTAGTAGACAACTTTAGGAGATCATTTACCAGTCATTGTGAGTGGGCTCTTTGCCCCTATTTGGCCAGTTACTTTTTCCAGGAGTGGCAGTTCCCCCAAGTGAATCTTTTTCTGACAAAGTAAATACAGAAAGAATCAGCAGTTCTGCTTCCTATGGGGTCAGAGCCCAGGTTCCATAACAGACACCTTTTTACTGACATGGTCAGGTAAGCCCCTCTACCCTTTTCCTCCAATCCTGCTCATTCACAGGGTATTACTAAAGATTAATCTAGACCAGCCCAAAGTCATACTTATATCCCCAGCATGGGCCCATCAACACCAGTTCTCCATTCTCCTGGGTGCTGTCAGTGAAACTTCCAATTTCACTTCCACTAGGCTCAGACCAAATCTCCCAGGATCACTGTTGTCTACTCCACCCAAGCCTACAGTCCCTTAACTGCATGAATGCAGCTAGACACTATGCAACAAGCTTGCTCAGAAACCATTCAAGAGGTCCTACTTAGTAGAGTCTTCTGTGAGAGCGACTTACCTCTCTAAATGGAGGCAACTTTCCATCTGGTCTCATCAGTATCACTGGTTGGGGTATCACCAACCAGTTCTTCAGTTTCACATCTTCTGATTACTTATTTATACCTGAAATACCAGGGTTTGGTGGTTAGTTCCATCAAAGTATATCTGCTGCTATTTCAGGGTTCCTTCTTAAAGTGGACAATGACTTTATTTTCTCCAATGACATGTCCATAAGGTTTTGAAAGGGCTTAGTCATAATGTACCCTCACTTAGGTGGTGATAAATTTTGAGGAAGCCTTGGAAAACATTATTTAAACGGTTCTGAGAAATAGCTAGAGTCAGATATTACTTCTATTTTTCATGCTGCAGGAATTTCCCCTCGTGCAGTGCTAGATGCATGACTAAGAATTTTCTTCAGACTCATCTGTGCTGTAATGGAGTAAATGAAAACAAGCCTTGCCTCCGTGGCATACAAAAACAGTTTGCATAATATTTCCCCGTAACATGAAGATGAACAAGTTATAATGAATCCCTCTCCCCAAGATTTATGTAAGTAAATATATATCTATAATCATACACACCCAAATGTCCCCAGGCTCTGAATTACTAACTCTTCCTGCTTAGCAGTTGGGATGGGTCTGGAAACTACATCTACTACTGTAGCATATCTGGGACTCAACTGCAATTAACATTCCGGGCTATGATGTAGGAATTAACAACATATGTGTCCCCAGCCAAGCTGTTTCTGCCCACCTCAGTGTCAGAATAACCCATGCTTACTCAGGGGACAGGTATTTCTCCGTTGATTCCCTGTGGTGTGTTCTGATTCATGTACCCCCATAGCTGGGTGCATCTGCAGTGGTTACATACCGCAATCAAAAAGGGAAAGCCTACAGCAATGCAATTTGAGGTTGATGTATGCAGCACGACTGCTGGAGTCATTTGCATTTGCAGCACGCTTGCGTAGAAAGCTGCATAGAAAGCTGCATGCATGGTGAGACCTGCAGTCAGTGTTGCCATTAAACCATGGGCATAGTTATGCTACATAATCACAGATTTCCTCCCTGTACTCTGATAAGGCCCTTATCATCTATAGCTGAGATGCACTGCCATACCGCAGAGGCTCCTCTAGACACTTTTAACAGCATAATCAATAAAGAAGGGGCATTTCATAATTACACCATAAACTGCAATTTATAGTGGTGAGCATAAGTTTCCTGTGCCTTTCTATAGCTCTGTTGTATTTATTTCATCCACTTAAAATTGTTCTTGAGGCCCTACTCTGCAGGGAAGCCTGAAAATTAGTGCAAGGCAGGTTTCCCTAATGTAGACGATTTAGAGCCCCAAGAGGCAATGGGAAGGAATAACTTAGAAAGACCCTGGTGAGGGGACATTTTGAAATAGCAGGATTAGAGCGTCTATACACACCTTATTTTGAAATAGCTATTTTGGAATAGGCATTATTCCTCATAGAATGAGGTTTACAGATTTTGGAATAAGTTGTCCGTTATTTTAAAATAATTTCAAAATAATGGAATGGCTGTGTAGATGCTTGCATTGTTATTTCAAAATAACGCTAGTTATCTTGAAATAATGATGCAGTGCAGACGCACCCTATCTTAGATGCAAGGAGTATGGGAAATAAGCAGGAAGAACTTGAAATGCTAATAAATGAACACAGCTATGACATAGTTGGTGTCATAGAGACTTGGTAGGATAATACACATGACTGGAATATTGAAATAGAAGGGTACAGCTTGCTCAGGAGGGATAGGTAGGGAGAAAAGGGAGGAGGTGTTGCCTTATATATTAAAAATGTATACAGTTGGACTGAGGTTGAGATGGACATAGGAGACAGACTTGTTGAGAGTCTCTGGGTCAGGTTAAAAGGGGTAAAAAACAAGGGTGATGTCATGCTAGGCTTCTACTAAAGACCACATACCCAAGTAGAAAAGGTGGATGAGACTTTTTTTTAAACAACTCACAAAATCATTCCAAAGCACAGGATTTGGTGGTGATGGGGGAATTCAACTATCCAGACATATATTGGGAAACTAACACAGCTGGGCACAGATTATCCAATATATTCTTGGACTGCACTGCAGACAATTTTTTATTTCAGAAGGCTGAGAAAGCTATTGGGGGGAAGCTGTTCTAGATTTGATTTTAACAAATATGGAGGAACTGGTTGAAAATTTGAAAGTGGAAGGCAGCTTGGGTGAAAGTGATCATGAAATCATAGAGTTCAGGATACTAAGGAATGGTAGAAGGGCGAACAGCAAAATAGAGACAATGGATTTTCAGGAAGGCAGATTTTGATAAACTCAGCGAGCTGGTAGGTAAGGTCCCATGGGAAGCAAGATGAAGAGGAAAAATAACTGAAGACAGTTGGCAGTTTTTCAAAGGGACATTATTAAGGGCCCAAAAGCAAACTATTCCGCTATGTAGGTAGGGGGTGCTGTACACTCTTGTGACCCTGGATCCACTCTGGTTTTGCATTCAATGGTTGCTGTGTTGGGCTGTGGGTGACCCCTACTGGCCTATGCTGGTCTGCAGAGACTCTGTGTGTGTCTGTGTGCAGGGCCCAGCGGGGGATTGTGCCTGTGGGAAGGCACATAGGCATGGCCCAGCCGCCTGACACCTGGGCTAAGTGGAGGAATCTGAAAAGCACGGTGTGTGGCTGCCTGGGGGACTAAGAGACCAGTTCCTGGGAGATGGTCAGTCTTGGCTGGGGCAAGCATGAAGAAAGCAGACTAAGTCCAGTACAGGGGGGTTCAGGGGCCTGTAAACACCTTCCCCCCAAGAGGACTATGGCTGTCTGCCCTGGCTCCTACATCAACATCGAGACTGTGCTGTACTGTATCTTGAGGAGCAATAAACCCTTTCTATTCTACTGGCTGGAGGAGTCACATCCGGCTGCAGATTAGGGTGCAGGGTCGGGGGCTCCCCAATGCATCGTCACAGTAGGAAAGATAGAAAGTATGGCAAGAGAGCACCTTGGCTTAACCAGGAGATCTTACATGATCTAAAAATCAAAAAGGAGTTGTATAAAAAGTGGAAACTAGGTCAAATTACAAAGGATGACTATAAGCAAATAACACAAGCATGCAGAAGCAAGATTAGAAAGGCAAAGGCACAAAATGATCTCAGTCTAGCTAGAGACATAAAGGGTAACAAGAAGACATTCTACAAATATATTAGAAGCAAGAGGGAAGACCAAGAACAGGGTAGGCCCAATGCTCAATGAAGAGGCAGAAACAGTAACAGGAAACTTGGAAATGGCAGAGGTGCTTAACGACTTCTTTGTTTCAGTTTTCACCAAGAAGTTTGATGGTGAAGGGATGCCTAATATAGTGAATACTAGTGGAAATGGGGTAGGTTTAAAAGTTAAAATAAAAAAAGAACAAGTTAAAAATTACTTAGGAAAGTTAGATGTCTTCAAGTCATCAAGGCCAAATGAAATGCATCCTAGAATACTCAAGGAGCTGATAGAGGAGGTATCTGTGCCTTTCGCTATCATCTTTGAAAAGTCATGGAAATTGGGAGAGATACCAGAGGAGTGAAAAAGGGCAAATATGGTGCCCATCTTTAAAGAAGGAAATAAGAACAACCCAGGAAACTATAGACCAGTCAGTTTAGCTTCTGTGCCAGGAAAGATAATGGAGCATGTAATTAAGGAATTCATCTGCAAACATCTGGAAGATAATAAGGTGATAGGTAACAGCCAGCATGGATTTGTAAAGAACAAATCATGTCAAACCAATCTGATAGCTTCCTTTCATAGAATATCAAGCCTTATAGATAAGAGAGAAGCTATGGATGTGGTATACCTAGACATTAGTAAAGCATTTTATATGGTCTCGCATGACCTTCTTATCAATAAAGGGAAACACAACCTAGATGGGGCTACTATAAGGTGGATGTATAACTGGCTGCATAACCATTCTCAGAGAGTAGTTACTAATGGTTCACAGTCATGGTAGAAGGGCATAAAAAGTGGGACTCCATAAGAGTCTGTTTTGGGACCAGTTCAGTTCAATATCTTCATCAACGATTTAGATATTGGCATAGAGTGTATGATTATTAAGTTTGAAGATGATATCAAGCTGGGAGGGGTTGCAACTGCTTTGGAGGATAGGGTCATAATTCAAAATGATCTGGTCAAACTACAGAAATGGTCTGAAGTAAATAGGATGAAGTTTAATAAGAACAAATGTAAAGTACTTCACTGAGGAAAGAACAATCAATTTCACACATACAGAATGGGAAGTGACTGTCTAGGAAGGAGTACTATAGAAAGGGTTATATCTAGGGGTCATAGTGGACCACAAGCTGAATATGAATCAACAGTGTGACACTGTTGCAAAAAAAGCAAACATGATTCTGAGATGCATTAACAGGAGTGTTGTGAGCAAGACACGAGAAGTCATTCTTCCGCTCTGCTCTTCACTGATTAGGCCTCAACTGGAGTATTGTGTCCAGTTCTGGGCACCACATTTCAAGAAAGATGTGGAGAAATTGGAGAAGATCCAGAGAAGAGCAACAAAAATTATTAAAGGCCTAGAAAACATGAGTTATAGGGAAGGTATTGAGTTTGTTTAATTTGGAAAAGAGAAGACTGAAAGGGGGCATAATAGCAGTTTTCAAGTTGCTAAAAGGTTGTTATAAGGAGGAGGGAGAAAAATTGTTCTCCTTGGCTTCTGATGATAGGACAAGAAGCAATGGGCTTAAAGTGCCGCAAGGGAGGTTTAGGTTGGACATTAGGAAAAACTTCCTGCCTGTCAGGGTGGTTAAACACTAGAATAAATTGCCTAGGGAGGTTGTGGAATTTCTATCACTGGAGATATTTAAGAGCAGGTTGGACAGGCTCCTATCACAGATGATCTAGACGGTGCTTGATCCTGGTATGAGGGCAGAGGATTGGACTTGATCTCTTGAGGTCCCTTCCAGTTCTAGTGTTCCATTGTTCTGTGATTCTTTGTCTGCTCATGGAAGTACAAGCTTACATCAATATTTAATTTTGTGTATTTTGATGCTCAGTCCATCATATGAAAGTGTATACAGTTCTCCAGACATCTACAGTTTGAATGACTACAGTTATGGATCTTAAGTATGATGTGTGACCACACTATCCTCTAAGACAGGGGTGGGCAATAATTTTTTGCCAGGGGCCACTTCAGAAATTTTTGAAATGGCCCTGGGATGCACAGGAAGGGGCGGGGCATCAAGTGGAAGGGGTGGGGGCTAAGATATTTCTGGGTCCCCCACCCCCAGACAATGATTGGTCTGGGGGTGAGGGAGTGCCTTTCCCCCCCGCCCCACATTCCCCCTAGGTGCCCATGCCCCTGGCATGGGAGGAGACTTCCCGTGCTCCTCTGCCCCTAGGCCAAATAGGTCCTGGGGGCGGGAGAGCACGCAAAGCCTTTTTTGCTCTGCCCCCGCCTTTGCGGGCTCCCCCGCCCCCAAGCCCTATTTGGCCTGGGGGCGGGGGAGCAGCAGGGCCTCTGCGGGCCGGATCCACCCACTTGGCTGGCCAGATCCGGCTCGCGGAGGCCCTTTTGCCCACCCCTGCTCCAAGACACCTCCAGTTGGCACTCTACTCATTTTCTTCAAGATGCTCTTTTCAAGCCTCATAGTATATTTTATATCTATGAAGCTTTCTGGAGGACAAAACAGCACCTACATATTTGTCGATGATTGATGTGAATGGACAGTCATGTCATGTTTGCTGAGAAATGCTGGTCGCTGAGTTTTGAGCCTCAGTACCTTCTGATCTGCTGATTTTTAACATCTCAGAATAGATTGTGGTATTTTTTGATAATGAGCTTCTCTGGGTTTTTTTTTTTTTAACTTTCAGAATTAAGGGCAAGGGCAATATTGTCCCAGGGGATTTTCTGCATATCTTTCTTTCTGGATGCATAGGATTTTGTGTCTAGACAATTGCATTATAAGCCAAGACAAGTAAATTGCATTTTTAAATGTTTTGAAAACAATTTTTAAAAATGTCAAGATTGGTTATATGGGCGTGTGCTTTAAAAAGGGACATTTTCACGAGTTTTTATATGGGCCTCTTTATCTCACAGCTGGCTATTAATCCCCCCCTCCCCCAGCCCAACTGTACAGGAATTCAGTGCAACACAAATTAAGAATCTGAGTGAGCGAAGATCTGGGAGAATTGAATTTCATTATATTATTTTTTTTGTTGTAGGTAACTTAGGCCAATTCCTGTTGCCTTTTTTCACTGTTATTATTTGGCCTCAATGATTCTCATGAGAATTGTTTTGAATTAGATTGGAGTTGTAGCAAGATCAGTATGTACATTATATAATGCTCATGCTGACATGGAGTTGCTGCATATATTAAATGCTCAGGACAAGATCATAGGTAGACCTTCACTCACTTGTTCAGGGAACACAGACATTGGATGTATGTGGCTCTGTTTATCTGTTTGTCTGCAGATACGAGACAAGAGTTTACCTGGAGTTGTGTAGTAGTAGTGTACACATGTTCACACTAGAGCTGTAAAGGGCCCTGAAAACCATTTGCCTGCAGCGGGCATTGTGAAAAACCTTTGCAATATGTTGCATGATTCCCTGGGGAAGGATGGAATTTGCAGACTGGCTGTAGCCAAAGTTTGTGTGACCTGAGCCTGCATGTCTTGCTGTCTAAACCTGGGTGAGATGGCAAGCTGCACTCCCCTCCATTCTGCAGCTTGGCCACCCCCCTCTGGCAGACACACAGCAGAGCTGCTGGAGTAGCAGAGACTCTGGAAGCAGTGTCATGGACCCAACACCCACTTCAGCTTTCCTCTGCCTCCCCTTTCTGTGCCACTAGGGTGCATCAGAGAGAGAGTCTGTGGAGCTTCTGCTTTGTGTTAGCTGTTTTATAGCAGAGCCCAGCAGCTTCAATCAGAGCAGGGCCTCACTGTGCTGAGCACGGGTGCCTGCACATAATCAAACCCAGCCCCTCTGCTGGAGTGTCTGCTGCCTCAACCCAGGCAAGAGGCAAAGAAACTGTGTGACAAATGCCAGGAGTGGGAGAAGGGGGAGGAGCGTGTCAGTTACAAGAACATGTGTTTGTGCAAAGCAGCTGCACACCCAATGGACAGGTTTCATTTCTTTATTACCTACTTGCAAATGCCCCAGGGCCCAGTGTTACAGAAGGGCCCAGAGCTCCCAGCCACTGCCACTACAGCGGTGGCAGCAGCTAGAACCCCGGGCCCTTTAAATCACTGTGGGAACCCTGCAGGCCGTGCTCCAAACAGCAGAGAAGGCTGCCTAGCCCCCGTCTCGCCCCTGCCACACAAGTCCATGGAGCAGCCCCCCGCCCGCCTTGCCTGTTGAGGCTGGTGGCCCTGCTGATAGGCACTATGATAGACGTGGGGCTTGAGGGAAGAATGGAAGGAGGCCTGAGGAGTGGCTTTGTGGGTTAGTTTGGGGAGGGTGTTCCCCAGGAAGCAGTAGCATGACAGAAATTATTCAGGTGCTGTTGGAAGGGGTCTATTATTTTTTATAAAGGGCCTTTCCCTGTAGGAGCCTTATCACGATTAAGGTTGCAAAGCATCTGGTTGAAAAAGTTTGGTTGGTGGGGGAGTGGGGCTAAGGCAGGTTCCCCGCCTGCCTTGGCTCGGCATGGCTCCTAGAACCAGCCCGCATGTCCAGCCCCTAGGTGCAGGGGAGGCCCTGTGGGCTCCACACACTGAACACCATCCTCTTAGCTCTCATTGGCCAGAACCCTCTCCCCTCCTGAACCTTTGTTGAAGAAAAGTCAAGACGGAGGCCGGAGACCTGATGAACCAAACTTTATTACACAGCGCTGTGGAGAAATCACAGGGGGATTTCTACTGGACGCAGCCGGGTGGACTCTTTTATGCAGTGCAGTAAACAACCACTACTTGTCATGCCCAGACTTGTTGCTGGGCAAGATACAGCAGCTACCATGCTTGGCTGTGAGCCAAACATGTCACAGTTTTTCTTTTCCCGCCTAAACATGCTTATCCAGTCACCACTCAGTATTCCCCTTTGACCTGCCTCTACTTATGTTAAAGGCCTGCTTCCACAGTCCCCCCTTTGATGGCAACCCAGCCAGGGTTTGCCATCACACTTCCATAGACATAAGTTGCGCAATCGCCTTCTCCTCCCATTTTCTATGTTCCAGTTCCTTCATTACCATCATTCTCATCTCACCCTTTGTTATAACCTGCGCAGTTTTCTTACATAACAAGGACATGCAGTTCATTATACAACAAAAGCATAAACTTATAACTACAATAACTATTGTACAATAAATGAGACCCTTTATCAATTCCCTTGCCCAACCTGACCAGTTTGGTAGCCAGGACCAGAAGGAGTCCCACCACCCTGTTACCGACTTCCGTTTTTCTTCCTCAAACTCATTAAGGGCCTGTTGCATAGAGTCTATGTGTTCCCCTATTTCCTGATGGTTTTCGGGAATATAGACACAACACTCTTTCCCAACCAAGGCACAAACTCCCCCCTTTGAGGCCAGCATAAAATCTAGAGCCATACGGTTCTGTAGGGTGACTTGGCGGACTGCCCATAGCTCCTGGTTAATTCCCCTTAGGGCACCTATGGTTTCATTAGCAAACCTCTCAAAGGCTGTAGAAAGCGCGTTCACCCCGTGCATGGCTTTTGCTGCTCCATACCAGGGGAAACCTAATCCGAATATGCCCTGAGTGTCAGTAATGAAAGGGAGGTCTGCAGGTTCTGAGACAGCACCCCGTCTGTTCCTAACCCGATTACCGAGTCGGTGTCTTATTTGGATTCCTGGCATAACTATTCCAACATAACAGGTGCCTTTCCAGTTAACGGGGAGCCATTTATAGGCTCTTTTTCCACAGATATAGTAAGGGGTGGGGCTATCTGGGGATCCTGCCTGTATATGCATTCCACCATTCATGTTGCAGTTGGCTGATAAGTGGAAATTTAGGCCATCTTTTGAACTATTGTTATAACATGATATAGTAAGATTACATCTACTAGAACCCATATTTTTCCCTGTGCCATTGTCCTGATAACACAGGTAACCCCCCGTAGTATGGGTCAAGGTGAGGGCTGGAGGGTAGTGGGTATTATCCCAGGGGTAATCAGAAGCACTCCAGGATCCTCTCATAAATGATGTTTTGTTCCAGTTGGTGTTAGAGCAATTGGTCACATTTTGGTATTAGAAATACCAGCAAAATTCAGGCTTACCCCAACTGATTCCAACCAGGGGAATGCCAGCACCAACCGTAAGGGGGGTTACTGAGCAAAACCAACACTTACTCAAGTAGGTGGAAAGTCCCATTTCTCTGCTGACCCTGTAGTGCTCGAGTAGCTCAAGGAGATGATGGGTAAGAAGGGGAGAAAGAGAGTGAGCCACATTTTACAAAGGTAGAAGTCTTTGTAGGTCTAGAGTGAATCCCTAGCTTGGAGGTCCAAAGCCTAGTCCAGAAGTTGCTTGAGCTATTAGGTTCCTTTAGATGAGCCTAAGTCCGGTCTCTCAGCTCCTGAGAGTGATCTTTAAGAGTTTTTTTGTTTTTTTTCCCTTAATCTGTTGTATCTTTACTTTGGTGTCCCCAGTCCACTGACACTTCCAAGAGTCAGTGGGTTGGAACTCTGGAGCCTGAGGGTTCAGGATTGATTCTCTCGTTGGCAGATGCGCCTTTTTGCAATGCGAGGCGTGGACCCACGAAGGTATCTCTGCAACTCTGATGGCAGTGTCTGTCACGAGGAGGATTTGGTACGGTCCCTTCCAGCGGGGTTCAAGGCAGGTCTTCCACATGTGTCTCTTTGCATAGATCCAATCTCCAGGCTGGAAATCGTGTGCTGGTCCTGTCAGGGTCCCAGGCTGGGCGTCTTTGACTCTGGAGTGGATGGAACTGAAAGCATTAGTCAAACCCTTACAGTATGCCACCAAAGAGGAATGCACCTCCGAGATGTCAGTGGTTGCTGGCATTACTGTAGGGTGATATGGTCTCCCCATCAGGATCTCAAAAGGGGAGAGAGAGTGCTTCCTGACTGGAGTGGTCCAAATCTCTAGGGCAACCAGAGGAAGCGCTTGCGGCCAGGTGAGGCCAGTTTCCTGGCATACCTTAGCCAGTCTATTCTTAATCTGACCATTCATACGCTCCACCTTTCCACTGCTTTGTCGGTGATAGGGTGTGTGGAATCTTTGGGGAATGCAGAGGGTTTTTCAGACATCCTGCATAACCCTTCCTGTGAAGTGAGTGCCTTGGTCAGATTCAATACTAAGAGGCACCCCGAACCTTGGAATGACCTCATTAAGAAGTTTCTTTGCCACAGAGGTGGCATTTGCCCGCCTGCAAGGGAAAATTTCTGGCCATCCAGAGAACATGCAAATCATGACCAGAGCATGTTTGAATCCCCCTGATGGTGGCATATCAATAAAATCAATTTGCAAGTGTGAAAAAGGCCCAATTCCCACTGTCCCATGCCGCAGGCTGACTTTCCCAGATTGCCCTGGGTTGTGGGACTGGCAGGTCGGGGACTGTGCAACTACCCGCTGGGCCTCTGTGGAAATCCCAGGGGCAAACCAAAAATGCAGAATGTTCTTCATGATCCCCCCTTTGGCAGAGTGTGCGAACTCATGAGCCACACCTGCCAAAAGAGGCAGGAGAGACTTGGGAGCTACAGGGTGGCCATCCGGGTGCCGCCAACAGCGGGATGTATCAGAGGAACATCCCGCTGAAAACCACAGGCCACGTTCCGCGTCCGAAGCCGCAGCCTGGAGGGCAGGAAGGGGGAAGGAGCGGTATGGCTCCAGGGAGAGGACAGCTTGGGGAGCCCAGGAAGCCCAGGGTCCATGTTGGGCTGCATGACGGGCTGCTACATCCGCAGCAGCATTGCCAAGGGAAACAGAATCAGAGGAAGAGGTGTGAGCCTTACACCAAATAATAGCAACCGAAGAGGGCAAGAGAATAGCATCGAGTAAAGCCGAAATTAAAGGACCGTGAGCAACAGGCGTGCCAGAAGAGGTAAGAAATCCACGCTGAGCCCAAATCATGCCAAAGTTATGGCAAACACCGAAGGCATATCTGCTATCAGTATAGATGTCAGCAGCTACTCCAGAGGCAAGATGGCAAGCACGGGTTAGGGCATAAAGTTCAGCAGGCTGGGCTCCAGAGAATTCCAGACAGCCACTTTCAATCATAGAATGGGAGCTACAAACAGCATACCCTGTGACCTGGGACCCATCCGAAAGACAAAACGAAGAGCCATCAACAAATAAGACAAGGTTGGGATTGGGAAGGGGAGAGTCAGAAAGGTCGGGGCGAGGGGTAAGGACAGTATCCACAGCAGTTTGACAATCATGGGGGAGGGAATGGGTTTCTCCATCAGAGGAGAGAGGCAAAAGGGAAGCAGGGTTAAGGGGAGTGCAACAGACCAGAGTAATATTATCAGCTGCAATAAGGATTTTCTCATACCTTGTGAGGCGAGCAGAAGTCATATGCTGAGTCTTACCACGTTGAAAGAGGGCTAAGACGCTGTGGGGTACTGCAACAGTAAGGGGGTGGCCCAAAATGATGTCTGCAGATTTTTCAACTAGGAGTGCTGTTGCTGCCACAGCTCGGAGGCATGGAGGATATCCTGCTGCCACCGGGTCCAGCACAGCACTGTAATAGGCAACAGGCCGGTGGCCTCCACCCTGGGGTTGGGTGAGAACACCAGCAGCACAACCATTTGATTCATGACAAAAGAGCCGGAATGGTTTCTGGTAGTCGGGAAGTCCAAGGGCGGGGGCTTGGGACAGTGCCTGTTTGAGAGAGTCAAAGGCTTGGGAGGTGGCATTGTCCCAGGATAGAGGTTCGGGGGTAGAATTAGTGACCATGGCGGATAAGGGTTTAGAGAGTTCAGCAAAATTGGGAATCCATTGGTGACAATAGCCTGCAGAACCTAGGAAACCTCGCATTTGTCGCTTGGTGACAGGCTTAGGGATATCCAAGACCGTTTGGATACGGTTTGTGGTCAAGGCCCGCTCCCCTTGTGAGATATAATGTCCCAAGTACATTACCCGAGTCTGGCAGAACTGCAGTTTGTTACGGGAGACACGGTGACCCTTTTGGGCAAGCTCCTTCAGGAGGTGGAGGGTATCCTGTATACAAATAGACTCAGAAGGGGAGGAGACAAGGAAATCATCAATATACTGGACTAACACAGACTTTCCAGGTAACTCAATGGTATCTAGGTCAGCTTTCAACAATTGACTGAAGAGAGTAGGAGAGACAGCCAGTCCTTGTGGGAGTCTGGTCCAGGTCCATTGTTGCCCTTGGAATGTAAAGGCTAGTAAATATTGAGAGTCTTCATGGACGAGAATACTAAAAAATGCATTAGACAAATCAATAACAGAGAAATGAGTGGCTTCCGAAGGGATAGAGGACAAGATAGTAGCGGGGTTAGGCACAACAGGGAATACATGTTCAATCACGGCATTCACAGCTCGGAGATCTTGTACAAACTGATATACTTGTCGCCCCTCATTATCAAACTTCCCAGCCTTTTTCACGGGGAGGATCGGGGTGTTACATGGGCTGGTACAGAGTACAAGGACTCCCTGTTTCTGGAAGTCCCTGATGATCTGTCCAATGCCCTCCTCCGCCTCCCTGGGAAGAGAATACTGGGTCACCCTGGGCAGGAGTTTGCCTGGCAGAACCTTGAGGTGAACAGGGTTGGCGCCGGCCAGCAGGCCTACATCAGTATAGGCCTGTGTCCACAATTCTTGGGGGACCTGGTCGAGGAGTTCCTGTTGCAACAAGGAAGACCCCGGGTCAGGCTCCGCCAAGAGCACTGCCATCAAGGCTGGATTATTGCCGGCTGGCAAGTGTAGGTAAACCCCATCAGGCGAGCAGGAGACGGTGGCTTTCAATTTACAGAGCAAGTCTCTGCCCAGGAGATTCATGGAACTGCAAGGGCTAACCAAAAAAGAGTGACGAGTTGTTAGAGGTCCTTGTACTCTGTACCAGCCCATGTAACACCCCGATCCTCCCCTTGCACAGTGAGATTTTGAGAAACAGGGTGCACAACAGGTTGTGAGCCAATTCCAACTGCAGTAACAACCTCAGAGGAAAGAGGTACATCAGAGCGGTTTAAAGAAAGCATAGAGTGAGTGGCTCCGGTGTCCACCAGAAAAGAGGCGGTGGCACCGTGAACAGAAAGTGGGAGAGAGCAGTCCCTATCAAGTGGCAATAGAGGGGCGAGAGAGACAAAAGAGGTAGAGACAGGGGCGTCCCCCTGTAGTGGACCCGGGCTGTCCTATTGTGACTTCGGGGCTGCTCTCTGGGGTCATTTTGGACACTCATTTTTCCAGTGACCTAATTGTTTGCAATATCTGCATTTGTCCTTGGATTTGTCCCTGGGACGCCGGCTACCGGTGGGGGCCCCTAAAGTTGTTTTTGGCCAGGGCTCTAGTTGCTTGGTTTGCAAAGCCATCAATTTCGTTTTCTTCGCCACCTTCTCAGAGCGCTCTTTGTCATAGTAATGGATGGCAGCCTGCAATAGCTCGGGTAGGGGGCTTTTCCTGCCACCCTACCATATTCTGTACCAAATTAGAAATCAAGGGTTGGAGTCCTAATACAAAGGATTGTATGAGAGAAACCTTAGAGTTCTCTTCAGGATTGTCACACCCTGCATGCTTTCTATATGCTCCCAAAAGACGTGCTTGATAATCAGCTGGGTGTTCTTCTGGTTTCTGGGTGCATGAGGTTACTTTGCCCCAGTCCGGCTTAAAAGGGCAAATGGTGTTGATCGCCCCTAGGAGATTGGTAATGGCAGCCTGCAGGGTTGCATCGTCTGGAGGCTCCTGGCGGGGCCACGTGGCAGCGGAGGTTAACTGTTGGCATTGGTCTGGGCTTAAGATCGTATCAAGGAGCTGATTGATATATCGCCAAGTAGGTTTATAAATGGAGCAGACAGTCTGTAACTTGCGTTTGAAGCCCAGAGGGTCCTCTCGCATTTTTGGGAATGTATCCTGCCAATTTAAGAGATCCCCAGGGGTCCAAGGGACATGGACCTGCAAGGGCTGGCCCCCAGTAGGATTTGGGTATTCCCGAAGGGGCAGCTGTCGAATGGGAACTGGCCCCTGTCGGCAGCACCGGGTGATGTGTGCTGGGCTCAGGCTAACTGCACGGACAGCCTCTGGGTTTGCCCGAGGACTGTAAACCATTACCAAATCGTCCCCCGTGATGCCAGGCTCCACGTGGTCAATGTGGTAAGTATCATTATGTTCTGGGGTGAGATAGATGACAATCTCCCCATTCGGATCGGTAGGGTCAGGGAGGATTACAGGGATTTTTGGGGTTACAGGCAATGGAGGGGTCAGAGGGGTAACAGGAGTCGCGGCCACTGCCCCCTGGTTGGGACCAGGCGAAGGGGGTGGCGGTGGCAAGGAAGGAACCCAAGAGTCCAGTAGGTCGGAGGGGAGCTCCGGCCGCCTGGGGATTTGAGGGTAAAGGGGGCTAAAAGATTGTGGGGCACTGGCGGACGGGGTAGGGACAGAGGCTTTCATCTGAGACAGCTGCTTTATTAGCTTCTCAGTGTTAGTCTTGTGGGAGGCAACCTAAGAACGGAGTTTTCTCTTCTCTGCTTCATCATCCCACAGGTACCAGGCATCCATTTGCCGTGGATGCTTATCTTCCAGGAGGAACTGGATGTTCCTCAGGATATCCATATCAAATGTTCCCGAAGTGGGGAACTGCCGATTGGAATACAAATTCCATTTCCCTAGGTACTTACAACAACCAGGGCCATATGTATTACACATAAAGGCCGCAGGATTCCTGCTAGGGAAGTCACATCTCGAGGTCGACCCCCCCCATGATAGGGAAAGAGTACGCAAAGGGTATTCACCAGAAGTCTGATCCAACAAGGCATCCAACGTCCGTCGTGAGTCAGCAGCAAGACCGAAAGAACCGGGACGGGCAGAGGTCGGGGCTGGTTACCCGGAACCCCCCGGAGTCGGTGAACTCACATGTGGGATCCCACTTCTGACACCAAATTGTTGAAGAAAAGTCAAGACGGAGGCCGGAGACCTGATGAACCAAACTTTATTACACAGCGCTGTGGAGAAATCACAAGGGGATTTCTACTGGACGCAGCCAGGTGGACTCTTTTATGCAGTGCAGTAAACAACCCCTACTTGTCATGCCCAAACTTGTTGCTGGGCAAGATACAGCAGCTACCATGCTTGGCTGTGAGCCAAACATGTCACAGTTTTTCTTTTCCCGCCTAAATATGCTTATCCAGTCACCACTCAGTATTCCCCTTTGACCTGCCTCTACTTATGTTAAGGGCCTGCTTCCACACCTTGAACCCCACATTTCTGGCCCCACCCCAGAGCCTACACCCCCTCCAGTCAGAGTCCTCACCCCCTCCCACACCACAACCCTTCCCCTCAGCCTGGTGAAAACGGGAAAGGGTGGGAGCAAGCAAGCAACGGAGGACGAGGGATGGAGTGAGTGGGGCCTCGGAAAGGCCTCAGGGAAGGGGTGAGGCATGGGATGGGAAAAGGGTGCTCTGCTTTATGTAACTGGAAAGTTGGCAACCTAGGAATGACATCTTACCTCGATACAGAAATTATCTGGAAGGGTGCTGGAAAACTACAAGCAGAGAGAGAAATTGACCTAGCAGTGAAATACAACTATGGCTGGAGCAGAACGCAATCATGGTGAGCAGCTACACTACCTAGCAATGTAGGGATAGAACATGCTAAGTAATATTCATCCCCTTTGAGCAATTGAGGGAATGTATGTTAGTCAGTGTATGGTTAACCCCCTTGGAAGTGGGCCAGGACATAACTGGAAAAGTCATGTGGAAAGCACAGTGGGATGCTGACTTACCACAAGGTCAGGATCACAGTATTAACCTCGCCAATGCCTCCACCAACAGCCAATATCTTTCAAAACCACTACATCCCCAGTACGATTTGTTTCAACTTGGGTTTTTCCACTTTGCAACATCAATCCTGATCAGTGTGTGCGATCCATTGCTAACATAGTCCAAGATGGCACACCTGCAGCCTGCTTTGGCTTCTTTTGGCTCAGTTATTCTGCATTTCATTTATCAGTCACACATGCTTGTATAGCGAGTAGTCCTGTGGCACGTTAGGGCGTGTCTACACTGGGAAGTTATTGAGAAATAACTCCCCTTATGTCAAAATAACAAGGTGCGTGTCCACACTACTGTAACCCTTCTCCAGGTAGCTCCAGCAGCAGTCAGGGCCAGGTTCAATATCTAGGGGTTCCTCTCCATCCATCCAACACAGAACTGGCTCGAGCTCCCACCCAGTAACCTGGGAAATTCACACAACCCCTGGGTGCCTCTGTGAGGCAATGCTTCCCCACTCGCAAGCACAGAGTCTGAGTGCAGAAAATAAACTTTTAATAACAAGGGGAGAGAAGTAACGTGGCATTAATTTGGGAAAACACCACAAACAGAGTTCATAACCAAAACCATGAGTAGATGTCCCAGCTCAAGGAGGTTGGGCAATGTCCTTTCCTTCTCAGGTTGTCAAGAACAGCAATGTAAATGTCCCCTTCATATGCCCAATCCTTCTCTGCACCCCACTCACAGTTGCTGCCCTTGGTCTAAGCAGACCAAAGTTCAGAGGTTCATCTGCAGAGTTCACATCACATCCTGGCTATGTCTACACTGGCGCGATCTTGTGCCAGAAATATGCAAATGAGGCTAAGTGTGGAATATCGCCAAGCCTCATTTGCATATCTAATGAGCCGCCATTTTTGCGGAAGAGGCTCTTGCACCAGAAGGAGCTGTCTACACTGCCCCTTCTTACGCAAGAAAAACCCTCTTGCGCAATGCTGTTATTCCTGAAAATAATCAGCGTAACGGCATTGTGCAAGAGGGTTTTTCTTGCGCAAGAAGGGGCAGTGTAGACGCTCCTTCTGGTGCAAGAGCCTTTTCCGCAAAAATGGCGGCTCATTAGATATGCAAATGAGGCTCGACGATATTCCACGCTTAGCCTTATTTGCATATTTCTGGCGCAAGATCGCGCCAGTGTAGACATAGCCATCACATCCTGAGTGGGTGGGGGTAGGAGGCATTTCACCCACTCTGCTGGTCACCTGCCATCCACCTGCTCGCTGCTCCCTGGTGCCGCCGTGCTGGCCATTCATCACCCCTCACTGCCACCACTCTGCTCCTCACACCTCTTGTCACATCTTCCGCTGGCTTGTGGTGAATTTGACTCTGGTCCAAACCTAGCGATCTCAGCTCTTGGCCCAAAGCACAGTCCAGCCACAAAAGATTCCAGCAGTTACTGGAATAAATTTACATACAAAAAAGACTCTGTATGGAGCAGTGTTTCTTAAACTTTTTGAGACCGAGGAACACCAAACAATAATTTTTTTTTTAATGCAGAACACCAAGGATTTTTTGTTGAGAGAAAAAAAAGGTCAGGGGAAAAAGGGTTGGGGGGAAAGTTATTGAGGAAAAAAAAGAGGTCACCTGTCCCTTTAATGGCAGCCATTTTGAATTCTGTTGTTCTCTGTGGCACACCTCCGACTGCCTCATGGCACACTGGTGTGCCACGGAACACAATTTAAGAAACACTGGTATGGAGTTTTTCTTTAATTCTGTCCTTGAAACTGTGGGAAGAAACATGTCAAACCAGTCTCACAGCTCCCACCTGGAGGCTATGCAGGCTGCTGACTCACCTCCCTCCCCAGCTTAATCAATAGGGCTCTGGAAGTTGAGCCTCTATCCATCCAAGATTCTTTACACTGACTGTTTCTCTCCTTTGAACTGAGTTAAACACAGACTGACTTTTCTGCATTCCCAATAACTGCAAGCATTGGTGATTATATCTTACAATTCCTGCATTTATGGTTAACACAGTTTGTGACCCCACAACAGCCAAATAGATTACAATGGGCAAAACACCATTCTAACAGTTGAATAGCAAGCAGGGCTAAGGAAACAGAGTATTTACATAACCACGCTCAGGATTTCTTTCCCAGTCCATCTGGCTGTAATGGAAGCCTGCTTACACTACTAAGCCTGTTATTCCGAAATAATGGGTTTCTTATTTCTGCTTCTGAAGAGAAATAAGGTTATTTCAAAATAGTTATTTCAGGAGTTATTATTTCAAAATAACTTATTTCAAAATAATCTGGTAGTGTAGACATAGCCTTTAGAAACTAACAAAAAGTGTATAGTATCATGAGCTTTTGGTTGTGTCTACACAGCAGGGTTTAACTCGGAATAAACTATGCAAATTGAGCTACTTCAATTCTGTAGCTTATTTCGAAATAGCTTATTTCAAAATTGGTAGGGTCTACACAGCACTTATTTCAAAATAGAGCACTCTTCTTCTGACTTCCCTTACTCCTCGTACAATGAGGGATACAGGAGTCAAAGTAAAAAGTCCTCCAGCTTGACAGTATTTCGAAGTTATTTTGAAATATCCGCCTGCTGTGTAGACGCTGACTAAGTTATTTCAAAATAACGCTAGTTATTTCAAAATAATGTTTCTGTGTAGACGTACCCTTTGTAGACAAAACCCACATCTTCAGATAAGCTGGGTTTTGCCCACCAAAACTATATATACTTTTTGTTAGTCTCTGAGGCTATGACTACACTGGAAAATTATTTATTTCAAAATAACTCCCAAAATAACTATTTTAAAATAAGCTTATTCCCCAAGGAAAGCAGGAGTTATTATTTTGAAATAACCAGCTACTTATTTAGAAATAACGGGCTTGGTAGTGTGGACGCTCACCTTGTTATTTCAAAATAATTCCCCAGTGTAGACATGCCCTAAGGTGCCACAGGACTACTCATTTTTAAAGTTTCAGACTAACACAGCTACTCCTCTGAGGCTTTTTAAACATACAGGCAGTGGAAACATTGCACAAAGACAGGGCGTATTCTTGACCAAAGCGCCAAAATCTCAAAAATTGGCTTATTCCTCAGCTCTGAGACAGTGCCACGATGTTCGAAAGGCATAAAACCCCTGCCTGGGCAAAGTCACTGTTCAGCCATCACCTGAATGAAAGTTTATTTGAATGGATTTATTACTGTACTTAAAATCCCTCTCACAAACTGCGTAATGGATGCTCAAGGAACATATTTCACACAGATTCAGGGCAGGGTAGGATTTAAGGATTTCAGAGCATGAATCTGCTTTCTGTACAACACAGCCTCCATCTGAAGAAGGATTTTTTCCTTGTGATTCAGGATTCAATTTAGGTATGAAAAATAATACAGCATTAGTTTTCATGAAAAATAATATTACCTGAGAAGCTTCGTCTTGTGTGTAATGCTCTGGCTTAGAGTTTGAGATAAGGTTCATTCCTGGCTCTGCACAGACTCTTTATAAAGGTGTGGGCTGTTCCTGCAGATGCCTTTTCAGCTTGGTGTCATGTGGCAGGGGTGCCGTGCCTTGACTTCCCCCAGCTGGGGCAGCGATAGGTTCACTTTAAAAGCCTTGGGCAAGAAGCCAGTAGACACTAACAAAATAGTATGTTCTCTTTTAACGCGGTTTCAGGACTGGAGCGATTACAGTTCATAAGGTCTTCATTACAGGAGCCTGGTTCAGAGCTCCCCAATTCCTCCCCCAGGACTCAGCTGCTGCCTGCAGAGCCAAGCTGAGAGGAGTTGATACGGAGTCTGTCTGTCTGCCCACCTAATCTGAGCATAGCAGAGCAGGGGGCTGGAGGGGATGGTCCCTGGAACAAAGGACCAGAGAAAACTGGGAAATAGCAGGGTGGTGGGGCTGTCCCCAGAGGGGAGCATTAGTCCCTGGTCCCCAGAATGAGGGGCTGGGAGCAATCAAGGGATAGAGGGGGAGGTTGGTCCTCAGAGGAAGGGTCCAGAGAAAGCTGGGGACCTGGGAAGCTGAAAAGATGGGCTGGGTCATCATAGCTGGGTAGGCCAGCCCCCAGCCTTGCACCTCAACTGCCACACACTGTCAGGATCCTGCAGCCGGTGGTGTTGCGACCTCCACAGGAGCTGGGACTCAGTTTCTCTAGCAGCTGATGCTCTTCTCACCCTCTAAGTGGGGAAGGCCGATAGCTGTGACTGCGATAACTGGACTTTGGGTCTAGTCAGTAATACTGACTGAACGTAAGAATGTCCATACTCTGTCAGTCCAAAGGTCCATCTAGCCTAGTGTCCTGTCTTATGACAGTGGCCAATGCCAGGTGCCTCCAGAGGGTGCGTCTACACAGCAGCGTCATTTCAGAATAACAGCCGTTATTCCGAAATAACAATGTGAGCATCTACACAGCAATTCCATTATTTTGAAATAAGTTCGAAATAACGGACGGCTTATTCCGACTTCTGTAAACCTCATTCCATGAGGAATAATTTCCATTCCAAAAGAGCTATTTTGGAATAGCAGTAGTGTGGACGCTCCACTGCTGCTATTTCGAAATAGCTCGTCCCCAGGGCCATGCAAAATAATTATTCCCCAGTGCCTCCTGGGGCTCTAAATTGAGGTAGCACATCCACATTAGGGAAGCCTGCCTTGGACTAATTTTGAGGCTTCCCTGTAGTGTAGACGTGCTATTTTGAAATAAGCAATCTCAGAGTATTTCTTCCAGAATAGCTTATTGAGAAATAAGTGTGCAGTGTAGACATACCCAGAGGGAACGAACTGAACAGATAATCATCAAGTGATCCCATCCCTGTCACTCATTTCCAGCTTCTGACAGAGAGAGGTTAGGGACACCATCATTGACCATCCAGGCTAATAGCCATTGATGGATCTATCCTCCATGAATGTATCTAGCTCTTTTTTGAACCCTGCTAAAGTTCTGGCCTTTACAACATCCTCTGGCAAGAAGTTCCACAGGCTGACTGTGCGCTGCATGAAAAAATACTTCCTTTTTTTTGCTTTAAGACTGCTATTTATTATTTTCAGTTGGTGACTCCTAATTTTTTTGTTATGGAAAGGAATAAATAACTTTTCCTTATTCACTTTCTCCACTCCAGCTATGGTTTTATAGACCTCTATGATATCCCCCCATAGTCTCCTCTTTCCTAAGCTGAAAAGTCCCAGGCTATGTCTACACTGCTCAAAAAATATGCCATTTTGCTCAAAAAATATGCAAATGAGGCAAAGCGTGGAATATCGCCTCACCTCATTTGCATAATTAATGAGGCTCCATTTTTGCGCAAAAGGCTTTTGCACAAGAGCCGTTCTTCCAGAAAAAATGTGGAAGAATGGCTCTTGCGCAAGATGGGGGTTTTGAGCAAAAAGGAGCCATGTAGACGACTCCTTTTTGCGCAAAAGCCTCTTGTGCAAAAACGGAGCCTCATTAATTATAAGAACATAAGAACATAAGAATGGCCATACTGGGTCAGACCAAAGGTCCATCGAGCCCAGCATCCCATCTGCCGACGGTGGCCAATGCCAGGTGCCCCAGAGAAGGAGAACAGAAGACAATGATCAAGTGATTTATCTCCTGCCATCCGTCTCCTGCCCTTGTTATGAAGGCTAGGGCACCATACTTTATCCCTGGCTAATAGCCATTTATGTACCTAACCTGCAAAAATTTATCAAGCTCTTTTTTAAACCCTAATAGAGTCCTGGCCTTCACAGCCTCCTCGGGCAAGGAGTTCCACAGGTTGACTGTGCGCTGTGTGAAGAAAAATTTCCTTTTATTAGTTTTGAACCTACTACCCATCAATTTCATTTGGTGTCCCCTAGTTCTTGTATTATGGGAAAAGGTAAATAATTTTTCTATAATCACTTTCTCCACACCATTCATGATTTTATATACCTCTATCATATCGCCCCTCAATCGCCTTTTTTCCAAACTGAAAAGTCCCAGTCTCTCTAGCCTCTCCCCATATGGGACCCTTTCCAAGCCCCTAATCATCTTAGTCGCCCTTTTCTGAACCTTTTCTAATGCCAATATATCTTTTTTGAGGTGAGGAGACCACATCTGCACGCAGTACTCGAGATGTGGGCGTACCATAGTTTTATATAGGGGAAGTATGATATCTTTTGTCTTATTATCTATCCCTTTTTTAATAATTCCTAACATCCTATTTGCCTTACTAACTGCCGCTGCACACTGCGTGGATGTCTTCATAGAACTATCCACTATAACTCCAAGATCCCTTTCCTGATCTGTCGTAGCTAAATTTGACCCCATCATGTAGTACGTGTAATTTGGGTTATTTTTTCCAACATGCATTACCTTACACTTACCCACATTAAATTTCATTTGCCATTTTGCTGCCCAATCACTCAGTTTGCTGAGATCTTTTTGTAGTTCTTCACAATCCCTTTTGCTTTTGACTGTCCTGAACAACTTTGTGTCATCTGCAAACTTGGCCACCTCACTGCTTACCTCATTTTCTAGATCATTGATGAACAAGTTGAACAGGATTGGTCCCAGTACTGACCCCTGGGGAACACCACTAGTTACCCTCCTCCATTGTGAAAATTTACCATTTATTCCCACCCTTCGTTTTCTGTCTTTTAACCAATTCTTGATCCATGAAAGGACCTTTCCTCCTATCCCATGACCACCTAATTTACGTAAAAGCCTTTGGTGTGGGACCGTGTCAAAGGCTTTCTGGAAATCTAGGTATATTATATCCACTGGGTGCCCCTTGTCCGCATGTTTATTAACCCCTTCAAAGAATTCTAACAGATTAGTTAGACACGACTTCCCTCTGCAGAAACCATGCTGACTTTTGCCCAACAATTCGTGCTCTTCTATGTGCCTTGCAATTTTACTCTTTACTAGTGTTTCTACTAATTTGCCTGGTACTGATGTTAAACTTATCAGTCTATAATTGCCAGGATCTCCTCTAGAGCCTTTTTTAAATATTGGTGTTATATTGGCCATCTTCCAGTCATTTGGTACCAAAGTGGATTTAAAGGATAGGTTACAAACCACTGTTAATAACTCCGCAATTTCACATTTGAGTTCTTTCAGAACCCTTGGGTGAATGCCGTCTGGTCCCGGAGACTTGTTACTATTCAGCTTATCAATTAATTCCATAACCTCCTCTAATGTCACTTCAATCTGAGTGAGTTCCTCAGATTTGTCACCTAAAAAGGCCGGCTCAGATTTAGGAACCTCTGTAACATCCTCAGCCGTGAAGACTGAAGCAAAGAAATCATTTAATCGCTCCGCAATGGCACTGTCTTCCTTGATCGCTCCTTTTATATCTTTATCATCCAAGGGCCCCACTGCTTTTTTAGCGGGCTTCCTGCTTCTAATGTATTTAAAAAACATTTTACTATCATTTTTTGAATTTTTGGCTAGCTGTTCCTCAAACTCTTTTTTGGCTTTTCTTACTACATTATGACACTTAATTTGGGAGTGTTTATGTTCCTTTCTATTTTCCTCACTCACGATTTGCCTCATTTGCATATTTTTTTTGCAAAGCGGGGGCAGTGTAGACATAGCCCCACTCTTTTTAATCTCTTTATATGGCAGATATTCCGAATTCCTAATAATTTTTGTTGCCCTTTTCTCAACCTTTTCCAACCCAAATATATCTTTTTGAGATGAGGTGACCACATCTGTACACAGTATTCAAGATGTGGGTGTACCATGGATTGGTACTGCCTGGACAATGCACGGATTCCCTTTCAATCAGACCTTCCAGTCATAAACCAGACACCCAGCAACCCTATGCTTAACATCAGTGTAACCCACATACCTGCTGTGGTTACTGAGCAATGCAAGTGGTACCTAGACCACAGCAACAGTTAAGGTCAAGAGACCTCTACAGCATGGGCTGGGAGCCAGCTGGATTTTAGCTCAGAGGGTAGAGGCTCCTACACTCAGCTCCAGAGATCTCAGGTTCAAATTCGCCTGGTGGTGGTTGCAAGTGGAGCTCATCTGGGATCAACTGGGTCTTGGAAGCTCAGGACGCGCTTCGTCACCTAGGGGAAGTATGTAACCCACACACCTAGGCTGTGTCTATACTGGCGCGATCTTGCGCCAGAGCTATGCAGATGAGGCTCAGCGTGGAATATCACTGAGCCTCATTTGCATAACTAATGAGCCGCCATTTTTGCGGAAGAGGCTCTTGCCCAAGACGGAGCTGTCTACACTGCCCCTTCTTGCGCAAGAAAAGCCCTCTTGCGCAAAGCTGTTATGCTGATTATTTTCAGGCATAACGGCTTTGTGCAAGAGGGTTTTTCTTGCGCAAGAAGGGACAGTGTAGACAGCTCCGTCTTGCTCAAGAGCCTCTTCCGCAAAAATGGCGGCTCATTAGTTATGCAAATGAGGCTCGGCAATATTCCAAGCTGAGCCTCATTTGCATAGCTCTGGCGCAAGATCGTGCCAGTATAGACACAGCCCTAGTGTGGTTACTGAGCAATGCAAGTGGTACCTAGACCACAACAACAGTTAAGACCAAGAGACCTCTACAGCATGGGCTGGGAGCCAGCTGGCTTTTAGCTCAGAGGGTAGAGGCTCCTCTTGGTTGTAACTGTTGCTGTGGTCTAGGTACCACTTGCGTTGCTCAGTAACCACACTAGGTGTGTGGGTTACATCAGCACCATTAATTGTAGGCCTTATTAGATTGTCAGGGAGTTGGTCTGGATGACATAATGCATTTTTCCTCCTTTCCTCCTTTCCTTTTTCCTCCTTTTCTATTTGTAATGAAATGTCTTGCCATGCAGATGAGCTGAATTTAAATTCAGAGTTTGCCCCTGGCGGGTGAGTTGTCACCGCTGGGTGATCTGCAGTCAGTGACCAGGCTTACCAATGGGGGAGAGGCAAAGAGGACAATGGCCCTGGGGCCTGGGCCTGGTGATTCAAAAGGACCTGGGGCTCCTGGCCACCACTGCTGTTACTATGGTAACAGCCAGTGTCCTGGGCCCTTTAAATTGCCACCAGATCCCTGGGTGGCACAGTGTGGTATACAAGGGCTGGGCAGGGGGAGGTCAACCCCAGCCCCCACCCCTTCTGCATGAGGTCCCACCCCTTCCAGGAGTCTAGAACCACAGCAAGTCTGGTGCCCCCCGTCCCCGTCAGTGACCAACCTATGCAGTAGGAAATACCTCTTCTTGCTCCTCTGTGTGAACCTTGTCTAGCCTTCCTCAGACAGAGAAAGTATTGTCCAACTGGTGGCTCTGGAGATGGGTTAAAGGAGTCCCAGGGGATGCTGGTGCCTTATCCCCTCCAAAAGGATTTCCTTTACAGGGCCCGATTCTGATCCTTTATTAATATTGTGGCTCTCACAATTGACTTAATTGAAGTCAATAGAGTTGCACCGAGATGGGCTCTGTGACTCCCCAAGGAAAAAGGACCTCAGAGCTCAGGCTGAACATCTCTGTGGCAATTTTTAGCCCTGCAGCCCAAGACCTGTGAGCCCACGTCAGCTGACCTGGGCTCTGAGATTCATGAAGACATGCCTTTAATGTCCGTTCTAACTGGAGCAGTGCCTCGGGGACTTTGCAGACCACATATTACATACCAGAGCCAACCAACCAGGTTGAGGATGAAAACCCATAAAAATCATCACTTGAAATAGTCGTTACCAGCTCTGTAGAATCCAAAACTGACAAGCCTGCAGCCACCCTGGCCAGAACGAGTTTTTTGAGTAGCTCCATATGGCAATACTTTGAATCAGAAGAGCAGGGAGGCCAAGAAAGGGAATGAGACATGCAGCCACAGTAGGGGATAAAAGGGAGAATGTTTCCAATATGTCACCAGTCAGAAATCTCCTGGGTTACAGAGATGAGATGCCTAATGATGAGACAGAGGGAGAAGGGTTGGAACAGAAGTAGTCTCACATTCTGATGTGTGTTTTATGTGAGAGAGGATTGAAGGGGTCACTGAATAGGCATTTCCTGGCCAGATCATCACTGTTAATTTACTCTTGGTTTTGATTTAGTTAATATGTACTACTTAACCCGCACTATGGATGTGCATAACACTTTTATCATGCATCTACAGAAAGGAGAATGGTCTTGTGAATAAAGCACCGGACTGGGCACTCAAGAAATAGGGGTTAAATTCCTGGTTCTGCCACAGACTCACTGTGTGACCTTGGGCAATTCACTTAATCCGAGCATTAGTTCACCATCTTTACATGCAGATTTACTGAGCATTAGTTCACCATCTTTAATTCTTCCTTTGTCCAACTTGTCTATTAAATTATAATCTCTTCAGACCAGTGCAAATCTATTGAGCTCTCTCTTCCCTTTTTCCTGCTAGGGAGTCTGGATGAAGAGAGTGGAACTTCTGGAGTCTTTAGTGTTGCATACCCCTATGTACAAGAGAGAGCAGGAGGAGGAAAATGTAAAGGTGAATTTGGAAGATAATGGATTAGATACACCTCAGGATCACATTGATTTCTACAGGCTAGGTGCAGGACCCTCTCCTCCCCTCCTCTCCCCCCCACCCAAAACAGCTGACAAAATATGGTTGTGAATGCCTCTGGCATACAGAAATGCCCAGCATGGCATGAGAAGTGCTCTGGTTGGGGAGGAGACCTGGTCATAGTATGAGCTGATTTGGGGCACCCCCTTGGCAGCCTCTGGTGTTCCTTTGAAACACCCATGTGCAATTAAATCTTCTCCCCCTCAGTGGGAACCCAGAGGGAGCGTAGGGTGTGTCCTGCTAAGCAAGTTATGAGACACTTGGAGAGCAACCATCACTATGTTGGGTAATGATAAGAGACAAACTGGAGCCAGAAGCTTAATGCTGAGACAGAGCAGGAAGCATATGGGACTCTAATAATGCCCAACACAAGTAACTCTGATTCTGTTTGTCCAGATTAAGCTGCTTGTTCAGTTGCCTCAGAAGAAACTTATTATGCTTTATGACTTCACTTATGAGGTAAGACCCTCCAGGGTGAATCACAAAGAAACCAATGAGGGCAGAGGAGGGGTCTTGATAATTTGAATTGCATCTCTGGGAAGAGGTCAGTTATAAACCATTTCTGAAGTGTCAAAATCAACACACCATGAGGCTTGCTCCCAGAGACTTGGAACCTCCTACTCTCTAGTGATGTGAACACAGACACGTCCAGTTGTCCTGCTAGTTCGGTCTTTGTTGTTATTGTTGTTGTTGTTTTATTAAGGATATTAAATTAGTCTGCATAGGTGACAAATGCCTATAAAAATGTTAGATAAACAAAACCCAGCAACCGTTTCAAACCTCACCTTGGTTGCAGGTCATTCAGCAGCTACAGTGGAATAACTAGAAACAGCTTGCTAAGAGAATCCAATTGATGTGCAGTTTTTTGGTCAGGTAATTTTTACCCCAGTCTTCCCAGAAGTAAAGGAAAATAAATGTGATCTGGTTGGGCTGGAATGTAAACATGAGAAATGTGGAAATGCTCAACACTAGGCTAATAGGGAGAGCATTAAAAATCTAGATAGATCACTATGTACAGTGACCAGTTTCATAGCGGTAGCCGTTTAAGTCTGTATCTACAAAAACAACCAGGAGTCCTGTGGCCCCTTAGGGTGCGTCTACACAGCATCCTAAACTCGAAATAAGATACGCAATTTGCGCTATACAAATTGCATATCTTATGTTGACTGAATTTTGAAATAGGTCATTTCAAAATTTGGCGTGTCTTCACAGCACCAAGTTTCAAAATAATGCGTTATTTCGAGACATCCCTTAACCCTTGTGGAATGAAGTTTACCGGGATGCTGAAATAGTGTGCCCGTTAGTTCAAAAAATATTTTGAAATAACGGATGGCTTGTTAAGACACAGGGTAGCTATTTCGAGATACCTCCAGAAATAGCCATGCAGTGTAGACGTACCCTTAAAGACTAAGGCTACGTCTAGACTACATTCCTCTGTCGGCAGTGGGATGTAAATGAAGCATTTCGAAAGTGCAAAAGATCCATTTCTTGAGGAGTACAGGATCTTCCAAAATGGGGCATTTCTGTCAAAAATGCCCCGTCTAAATTGCCGGTTTTTTTCTAAAAGCCCCGTTTCGAAAAAAAGGGGTGGCCGCCATTATGCAAATGAAGCATGGGATACTTAAATCCCAGCTTCATTTGCACTTTCGAAGTGCTTCATTTACATCCCTCTGCCGACAGAGGGATGTAGTCTATACATAGCCTAAGGGTGCATCTACACAGCACAGTTATTTCAAAATAACTGACGTTATTCCAAAATAAGAATGCGAGCTTCTACACAGCAATGCCATTATTTCAAAATAACGGATGGCTTATTCTGACTTCTGTAAACCTCATTCCATGAAGAATAGTGCCTATTCCGAAAGAGCTATTTCGGAATTGCAGTATTGTGGACGCTCCACTGCTGCTATTTTGAAATAGCTCCTCCCCAGGGCCATTCAGAAATAGTGCATCCACATTAGGGAAGCCTCCCTTGGACAAATTTTGAGGCTTCCCTGTAGTGTAGATGTACCATTTCAAAATAAGCCATTTTGGAGTATTTCTTCCGGAAGAGCTTGTTTCGAAATAAGTGTGCAGTGTAGATGTACCCTAACAGGTTTATTTGAGCATAAGCTTTTGTAGGCAAAAATCCACTGTGTCAGATGCATCTGATGAAGTGGGATTTTGCCCATGAAAGCTTACGCCCAAATCCATCGGTTAGTCTTTAGAGTGCCACAGGATTCCTCATTGTTTTGTGAGCTTCTTTATGGTGGTTCTTTCCTCCCCGTAGAAATGCTCCTTACCCACAAAGGAGCTAATGAAAGCTTGTCCCAGGTAAGTTAATGAGATTCCTCCTTTTTTTTTTTTACATTTATATTAAAAAAGTCCATGTTGCAGTAACTTTTCCTTGATCCAGTTTTCCTGGTATGTTTTCATGTTCTTATCCCCAGGCGTGTAGAACACAGTTCCACTGTTGAATTACATGTTGAAAACTTCTATAGAAACAGTTTTAAACCTCCCACCAAAATAACAGTGCTATCTGAATCCCTAGTCCTTATATAGATCTTTACATTTTCAAAGCACATTACAAAGTTCCTCCAGGAAGCTGATTTTTCCACTCTGATGTTCAGATTCCCAGGCTATTGCTTCTATTTTGGAGAGATGTTTATTTGGATAGTGTGGACTTCCAGAGAGAATAGCCTTACTCATTTTTAGCACATCCCTGGCATAATTGCATTGTCAACCACATCTTTAATTGCTTTAATTTATGTGTACAATGTTACAGTGCTTTGATCCTCACACAGACTTACTAGAAGTTCCCATTGGTTGAATGAACAAACCAGTACTTTTTAATATGCAATAAAGAGATTGGGAGGGCATATAGGGGATGGAATATAGTGTCATAGTTTGTTCTGAGAAAATATCTGGAAATAATGCATAGTAATTTCGGATAGGTTGCACTTTTATAAAGTACCCTCCATCCAAGGATCTCAATGTACATGTCCACACAAAACCCTGGTGAAGTACTGATTATTGCTATCACCATCATCCTCCATACTGCGCAGAAGGAGAAACTGAAGCACAGAAAGATAATGGGATTGATCTTGCTCATATTAAGGTAAATAGCAAAACTTGCACTGGCTTGAAGATTGCACATTAATTTTCTTGCCCCAGCTCACATTAGCACAGACACTGCACTAGTAAAGTCAACGGCAGCTTTGGCATTGACTTCAAAGGCATATAAGACCAAGCTGCAGTGTTTGACAAACTGACACCACACAATAGCTCAGACCAGGTTCACTGGAAAACTTTGCTGCGGAGCCCAAGCCTTTCATCTGAATGTTGCCTCAGTTTCAAATTAACGTGGGTGGTTTCCCATGAAGTGTGACATACCTGCCTCTCCGTAGCTTTGAATGGGAGACGCAGCAAGTTTGGCTTTGATTCCCTCCCCGCTCCAAACCTACACTCAGGGTGAAACTTGGTGTTTCAGAAGGAAGCCTGGTTCAGGATCAAAGCTGACGGACATGTTCACACACACACATACTCCTGAGAAATGAAATTGCCTAGCTTTGCACAATTCTTGGCTCCCAATTCCATACTGAAAACATCATCATGTGATTCCTCTCCTGTCATCCATTTCCAGATAACAGAAGCTAGGGACACTATTCCTAGCCATCCTGGCTAATAGTCATTGATGGACCTAACCTCCATGAATCTATCTAGCTCTTTTTTCCACCCTGCTGAAGTCCTAGTCTTCACAACCTCCTGTCAAGGAGTTAAACTGCTCTGCTTCCCTTTTAATGAACAGACACCTTTATACTGTAGCAATGGCACTGAAGTCAACCCAACAGGAATGGCCTAGCTGTAGTCTGTATCATGGGTCTGGTATCATGCAGAACAACTGTATTCAGTATAAACAATTCAGCTTGGATAAATAAACATTACAGAAAAGATTGTTTAATGAAAACCCCCTTTTAAAGATGCATTCTGTGTCGGGTATCTTAGCAACAAGGGACCCTTCTCACACCAAAAGCAATGCAGGGCTAGATCCTCAAATGAGGCAAATCAGCGGTGTTTTATGGAAGCTAATGGGGTGAAGACCCACTGATAGCCATTCCGGACCCCAGGGCAGAATGGACAATGGGCTCCCATGCATAGACAAGCCATACCCATGCTGTGTCTGTGCTGACTGATGCCCAGCGAGCTGCCAGCACAGCCATGGACTCCACATATCCACCCAGTAGGGTTGCTAACTGGCTAATGACATGAACCCCAAAATCTTTGCCCCAACCCCTGCTCTGCTCCATCCCTGAGGCCCCATCCCTGAGGCCCCTATCCTCGCCCCACCCCTGCCCACTCCCTCCACCACTTGTTCTCTTCCACCCGCTCTCACTTTCACCAGGCTGGGGCAGAGGGTTGGGATTCAGCCCCTGGAAGGGAGTTTGGGTGTGGGGTGCAGGCTCTTGGCTGGGCTAGGAGGTTTGGGGCTGGGCTGCAGACTTTTGGAGGGAGTTTGGGTGTGGGCTATAAGCTGGGGTAAGGTGGTGGTGTGCAGGCTCTGGGAGGGAGTTTGGGTGCAGGGTGCAGCAATTACCTCAGGCAGCTCCTGAAAGAGACCAGGCACACCCCTCTGGTAGCGGTGTCTAGGTGGGGAGATTAAGGGGTCTCTGCACCCCGCTGCCATAGGTCCCACCCCCACAGCTCCCTTTGGCTACAGTCCCCAGAAAATGAGAGCTACAGAGTCATTGCTTGGGGCCGGGGCAGCACAGAGACACTTCTGTCCCACCCTGGGGGCCACAGGGACATTGCTGTCTGCTTTTGGGAGTGCTGTGGAGCAAGGGCGGGCACTGTGCTGGCAGCGGCTGCAGTGGGGTGACTTTTTTAAATTACTCAGGCCCCTGAGCAATAGCTCCCTTTGCCTCCCTCCCATCAGTGGGGTTGATGGGGTGGTGCTGATTTACACCTACTGAGGATATGCCCCTAGGAGTTTTGTCACAGACTTCAATGGGAACAGGGTTGGGCTTGGGTTTTGCAAGACAAGGCAACATCAAAGGCTTGTCCTTTCTCGGAAACATCAGAAGAGAATGAACCAGTCCCTAAAGATTTCCTGTTCCTTCTGACAAGGAAATGCGCATACAGCTGAACAAAGCAAGTGAGCAACAGTGTTCTTTATATAGCGAGGCCTCCCTTTGCCCACCAGGGACAGGCGATTGTTATCAGTAGATTCCAACTACCATGACCGGAGCAGTGTAAACAATTTGTGTGCACTTTTCAGATAATGTGACTGAAAATGATCTCCCTAGGCCATACCAGCAAAAGTAGTAGGATAACACAGCAAGATGTTTCAAAGATCACCTGTGGGCTCCGATGCCATACTATCTGACCTCATTAAAATCATTCAGGTATTTGTCCTTACAGCACAAAGGTCGGGGAGAGCTTGCACCCCCATTTTATACACAGGGAGCTGTGGCAGAGAGATTTGCCCAAGATCACACAAGAAGGTTATGGGAATGGAGCCTGGATTTCCTGTATCCTCAGCTCATGCTGTAATCACAGGACCATTTTTCTTCCTGGGTAGAATATGCAAATGCCCTTACATAGTCATAATTCTTGGATGTTTTCTTGCATTAAGCCTCAAATAAATTGCTCCTTCTACATCTAGCATCCTCCACTGCAGTCTTTCCAACATGAGAGGGGAAATCATCCTTTATCTCTGTTTTTAAAAAGTCTCCAAAATAAGCTGCGTGTCCATTTCGAATCCAGAGGCAGAACTCTAGATTGTGAACATTAACGACAGACAAAAACAATCAAGACATTGATTAGGGGACGGAGGCTCCCAAGGTGTATGCTTTGGCAAGGGCTGGTTTCAACTCCAGCAGCCTGTTGATTCACAATCTGCATTCTTTAGGTTGTCATGATTGGACCCAGATGCTCGTCAACGGGAGGTGAGTAATGTCATCTGGGTGAGGGGGTTCCGAATGGAGAAACTGCTGCTCACCCTTGTGGCCTCTACCAAAAAGTGAAAGGATTCTTGTAGCATGTGCAAATCTTTGGAGAGTGATTTTTTGGGAGACGTGAGTAAATGTGATGCGGTCTGCCTGGTTTCTTCTTGTTTGTGGCCTAGACACCCGTTCCTTCCTTTGGGAAAACCTTCTATTTTTCTTTTATTAATCTTTATTAATCTATTAATCTTGCTGATAGTGCTCCATATTGCTCTCTTCTGCTTTAATTTCCTAGGACTCAGGGGCTAGCTCCTGAGTGAAGGACTGTCCTGTGGGATACTGAGCCCTCTCAACTTTCTTCTCTTTAGTTTGAGGATTTCCGGACCCAGACTATTTAGCCACAGATCTGGATGCCAGCTGGGGTGACTCAGCACTTTGTCTTTCAGGAGGAGATAAACCGGGTCTCTTGCTGTTTACTGTGAGGGCCTTTGATCTGAGGCCTTATCTAAACACAAAAGTGGTGGGACTTTCACTAAATCAGTAGAGCTAAAGCAATACCACCTCCCTACTATGGACATTCTGAACCAGATAGTCTCTTCCAGTAAGAAAAGGGGAATAATCTATACTCATATAAAACACCTTTATAGCAATACTAGGAGATTTACCTGGTGTTGCTCGGGTCCTTAACTCGATTCATTTTGGTTTTTTGGAAAAGAAAATAAAAATGTCCAGGCTTCATTTAAATCATTGCTCTGGGGTAGGGCTGGGGATGAGGGGTTCAGTAGGCAGGCAGCCCCTGGGAGAGGCCTCACTGCAGCAGCTTGGGCCAGATGAGAAGCACCTCTCCATGGCTGCTGCAGCTCCAGTGGGCACAGCCAGGGGAGGGGTACATGTCCCCCATCTGGGGCAGGTTCATGTTAATCTGCCCCCTGCGCTCCCCAGCCAGAGTGAGGAATGCAGCAAATTTCCCTTGCTCCCTGATGAAGGGGAACAGCTAGCAATGTTTCCATACAACTCAGGGGGTGGATGGGCAGCTTAGGGTGAGGGAAACTCAGGGTTTAGGCAGCCCCAGATGGGGAGGGCACTCCCCCCACCAGCCCCCTTTGCCCCATGATTCTGTCTCTTTTCTGTATGACTTTTTGAGAAGCAATCCCATTCCAGGCACATCCCATTTTTCTGGCACAACCAAGTCCTAACCTTGCTTTAAGTTATGGTAAAAGGAAGCTGTGTACCGAATTTCGTGGTCCTAGCTCTTACCATTTAGGAGGAGTTATTGAACAAATGAATGGATGGACAGACAGACAGACTCGCTCAAATAATAATAAATAGTGATCTCCATACTAGGGGTCTTACTGATTTAACTGTAAGGCAAAAAATTGCGTTCCAAACCAAAATAATTATACTGGTACAGCATCTGTGTAGTGGAGCAGGCACTGTAAAAGCTACAACTCTTTTCTTCCCACCTGGACATTAAGGGTCTGATCCAGTGCCTGTTGTTGTGAATGGGCTCCTTTCCATTTATTTCAGTGGATGCATATTGGGTCATTTTTCATGAGAGATGGAGCTGCCCAAAGTTTTCCTTCACCCAGGATATTGCATGTGCTTTGCTGTGCGTGGATATTTTTGCCACTGCATGTGTGGATCACATTTATTTGGGGAGTGGGTGATGTTTGTGAGTGTGTCGACAGCCTCTAAGGAGCTGTGAAAACATTTGTGAATCTTGCCCATCTAGAGAGTTTCATCAGGACAGCTTATTTATCTGGAAATTCATAGCCAGGAACTGGATGCCTTTTGAACAGTTTATAGACTCATGCCATTTCTCTCTTTTTTTTTTAAAGAGGCCTGACCTCCTACGCAGGGAGACAGAAAAATGACAGTAAATCTCTGATGCGCACTTCTAAAGAATGTCTCAAATAAGTGAAGTCTACAGAAATTCCAGAAATTTGAATTGTGTTAAAGGGGAAATGTTAGCTCAGTTAGCTGAGCCAGAAATGTTGGACGGGTCGGTTTACAATGTCTTTAAATCAGTGAATGAAGACTCCAACCACATTCCTGTATTAAAATGGTATCCAGGGCATGCCAAGCTTCCAAGACATAATGTAAACATCCACAGAGGAACGCCGCCTGCCACCAATCATTTTAAGAAAGGTCGATGTTTATTTCATGGGAGAAGCTGAACAGCAATGGTAATAACACAGCTAGTAATGGAACCTCTCCAGTTCTAATCAGAGCCCTTCCTCTCCAGAAATCTGCTGGATACAATTATCCAGATTTGCTGCAGCATTCGTTTGGAGCCTAGTCCTTGTTAAGGCAAAATGCCCATGGACTTTAGCCAGTCCCAGGATTGGAAAGCCACAAAAGTGATGTATAAATCACCTTTGTTCCCTCACCTCATCTCTAGTCCTGGAGCACCCAGCACCGTCTCTGGAGAAATGGGTGTCTTGCAAAGAAACAGCACACTTCCAGGACTTAAAAATCCATGTGAAAAAAAAATGTGAAAAAATGACTGCTATGGAGACCTGCCCAGTGAATATTGGGGTGAATTAATAATATATATAACCTGTAAGTCGTAATCTGCCTGTCTGAGTAGTGTCCATCCATCCATTCTCATTCCCTTCCTGCCTTTGTCTCCTCGACTTGAGTCCAAGTGCACCTGACACATTTTCGTTACAAATGAAGCTTGAGAAACATTTTGCAGATGCACTGATGGATTAAATGGGAAATGACACATCTGTACAAAGTTGAAATTGACTTTTACCTAGGGAACATTGTATGTGTACACAGATATGCATTATCAATGCCGGATATTCCCTGATTTAATAGTAATCTGACTATTCTTGTATGACAGTAGCACTCAGAAATGCCATTGGGGTCCAACTGTACTAGGCGTTGTACAAACACCTGGAAAAAGACAGTCCCTGCCCCAAAGGGCTTAAGTCTAAGACCCTCATCCTGCCTCAGGATCCATTACCAGAGAGAGAGGCCAAGGGTAACAGTTCACCTCACTCACTCCTTGTCATCCCCTATGTTCCTTTCTGCTTCCCTCCTCTGCTGCTCCTTGCTACAGAGGAAAGCTGAGGCTTGGATAACCCCACAAAGGTTTAAGAACAGAGAGCAAGAGATTCACATATTAGCTCATATTGGGGGAGACATTCTGAAATGCCCCGGGTGGAGACATTGGAAGCATATGCATTCCCACCTTGCCAGCAGTAAAATTACATCTGTTTATCTTGTTTGATATACGTGTATTGGCAAAGATGTCAATCACGAACCATTGCCATGTGAAAATGAAGTGCTGATTCAGGGTTTGCCTGGAAAACGTCACTGGGGGAACATTGCAGTTTTCCGTCATCCAGCAGCATAGTGGCACCAACCTCTATCCAGCTACCAGGTGAATCTAAACTACTTCTGCAGCGGGTCTGTCTCAGTCCAGTGTGAGAGGCACTAATATATCGGGACCCACATTTTCCAGAGTGACCGACAATATTGGGTGTGTCCATTCTGAGTGCCTAACGCAGACAACTTAAAGGGAGCTAATTTTTCAGAGGGCAAGCGTTCAGCACTTTGATGTTGGACACCCTGGATTTGAAAGTAGCCATCCTTCTACAAAAGAATTTCAAAACCCGATTACAAAGGGAGGCAGCTGAACTGGAATTAGTTTGTAAATTCAACACTGTCAGTTTAGGACTGAATAAGGATCTCAACTGGTTAATACACTACAAAGGCAGTTTTCCCTCTCTAGATATTTACATCTATCAGAGACTGTGAATGAGCCACTCCCACCCTAACTTGATTAGTCTCATGAACACAAGCAATTTCTTCCTTATACAATCTGTAATTTCCACTCCAGTTCATCTGATGACGTGGGTTTTACCCACAAAAGCTTATGCCCTAATAAATGTGTTAGTCTCTAAGGTGCCGCAGGACTCCTCATTGCTTTTCCAAAATCACTCATTACTTTTGAAAACCTTGGCCCAGAGATGTGTACATGGAACCAGTATATGTTGATTCCATGTGCCAAGGTCTTGCCTCTTTTACACACGTGACTCTGTTGAGTTGCACTCTGGAAGCAGATTTTGACTCAAGTTTAAAAAAGGACACTAATGCACACCACATGCACTAGGATATACATGCACAATAAGTCAGTGGAGGATATTAGTACCCCTCATGTAAAGAGCTAGGGGTCAAGGCTGGAGTCAGTATGGTACTGTCAGAAGTGAGAGAGAAAAGGGATATGCAGAGGTGTTTTTCACAGATGCTCCCCTTTTTTTTCAATTAGCCTAGGACAAAAGCATCACTATGGCCCTGTTAGATGCTTTTTGATCATTAGAATGTTGTGTCCAATGCTTTTATACATTTGTCTCTTTACTAGACTAAGTGCTGGGTCCCTAAGAAGTGTTTTTTACCTCCTGGATTGAAGGAAATGCTTAGCCACAATGGATAGGAGAGGGCAGAGATGCACACATCCACAAGCCAAGACATCACATGTGGTGAATTAAGATTCAGTGACATAATAAAGTGTATGTGAGCCTGGAAAGATTCAAATTTATCAGTAAATGATAAACATATCATGTACACACAAGTGGAGGAAAAAAATTACCCTTTGATGATCATCAAAATGTATTGCCACGCAAAAGAAGAAAAATGCTGCAGGACAATGTATTAGCATTTGAATTAGGGATATTTACTTTGTATATTTTGACATGTCATGTTGACCATTTGTGTTCTAAAGCTTTAACTTTCTGAATCTCAATGTCTACTATCATTAAACAGTTACTGACTCCTCCATAACGTCCTGCAAAAAGTATCAGAAGAGAATATGCAAATGAGAGCGTAAGAAATGCTAATGATGCTTCATCTGCATTTTCTTTTCCGCAAGAATGATGCAGTGTAGACGGAGCCTAGGTGTTCGAGTTACATAGATGTACCCCATGAGGGCTGTGAATTAATCATGGTTAACTCAAGTGATTAACTCAAAACAAATTAAGTTGATTTAAAAATTCATCATGACTAAATGCAGTCTTAAATATATGGATTTCAATTACAAAACAGAATACAAAGTGTACAGTGCTCACTTTATATTATTATTTCAGATGACAAATATTTGCATCGCAAAAAACATAAACAAAATAAATCGTTTTTCAATTCGCTTCATACAAATACTGTAGTGTAGTTCAATCTCTTTATCATGAAAGTGCAACTGATTTTTTCACAGCTGCGCTCAAAATGAAAGCAACTGAAAACTTTAGAGCCGACAAGTCCACTCGTTCCTATGTCTTATTTAGCTAATTGCTAAGACAGACAAGTTTGTTTACATTTATGGAAGCTAAAGCTGCCCATTAGTTATTTAGAGTGTCACCTGAAAGTGACACTCTAAATAAGTGTGTTCTCTTGGCACTTTTGTAGCCGGCATTGCAATATATTTATATGCCAGATATACTAAACATTCATATGCCCCTTCATGCTTTGGCCACCATTCCAGAGGACATGTTTCTATGCCGATTATTATCATTAAAAAGATAATTCATTAATTATATTTGTGACTGAACTGCTTCCTGCAGAATTGCATATCTCCTGCTCTGTGGTGTTACTTGCATTCTGCCATATACTTATGGTTGTTCATGACAATCCAGCATGTTGTTCGATTCAAGAACATCTTCACTGCAGTTTTGACAAAATGCAAAGAAGGTACCAGTGCAGGATTTCTAAAGATAGCTCCAAAACCCGAGCCAAGGTTTAAAAATTGGAAGTGCCTTCAAAAATTGAGAAGGATGAGGTATGGAACATGCTGTCAGAAGTTGTAAAAGATCAACACTCCGTGGTGTAAGAGGGGGCTCCATGCTGGGGCCGAGTGGTTCAGAGTGCAAGAGGAAGCTCGAGGATGGGAACATCAACCTTCTTTCTGTGGCCTGTTATTCAGATGATGAAAATTAATGTACATCAGTCTGCACTGCTTTGGGTCATGATTGAGCAGCAGAACCTGTCATCAGCATGGAAGCATGTCCTCTGGAATAGTGGTCAAAACATGACAGGGCACATAGATGTTTAGCATATCTGGCATGCAGCTACCTTCCTATTTAACTAATATAAAGCGAGCATTGTACACTTTGTACTCTGTGTCAAAACTGAAATCAATATATTTGAAAACATAGAGAACATCCACACATTTAAATAAATGGTATTCGATTATAATTTAACAGTGTGATTAGCTGCAATAATTTTTCTCATGATTCATCACGAATCAGTTGTAATTGTTTGACAGCCCTAATACAAATTTAAAAATGCTTTAAAATAAACATTGATATCTGCCAAAATTATATGAAAAATACATTCTGACAAGTCTATGTCTATGATGCTAAACCATATAGACCAGAGTCACCTGATGTAATGCCGGTGATGTACCAGAGATGAATTTGGCCTAGTATTTAAGTTCCAAGGATCATCCTCTGATTCCTGTTCCTTATTTTATAATCTACCCTCTACACATTTTTGACAAAGCTCTGGAGAGACTTGAGAACTTTCTTCCAAGCACCAAGATTACAGCCTCTTCTCTTGATAAAACAGATAATAATTGCAAGCAAAGGGATTCTGCCAGAAAAACAAACTAGACCCCGGGGACCATCTTGTTAGCTAAGCACAGCTGGGGTGTCTGGGAGAAAGTAACAGGCTTAGTTTAGAAAAGGTTTATTTTTTTAACCCACTTCTTATTCAGCTATGGAAAATAAACTTCATAGTTGATTCTTTTGGAGAAATATACAGAAGGGACTAATGTCATGATTTTCCCATTTCTCCTCATTGCTAATTCTATTTGAATGCTGTTTGTTCAGAGGGGCTCAGGGAGGACCTGAGAGAGAACTCCCTTCCGGTTCCCAGTGATGGGGTGAGATAGGCAGGCATGAGAGTTGCTGTGTACAAACTGGCCTGAAGTGGGAGATAGTGAAAGGGTGCCTGGTAATGAAGTTGTTTCTCACACATGCCCAAAGAGACAACATCTGGGTGATGCAAACCAGATGTTCTCTGTCTGACCCGTAGGAAAACTGTAACTTAACTCTTCTTCTGACAGTTGCCAAAAGAGAGTTTAGCTACTTCTAGAGTGAGCTGGACTATTTTTAAAAAAATATTTTTGCACATGGATCCCCTTTTGGTTAGAATGTCATTGATTAGCCAGCCCTGATTTCTGAGACTGTTCTTCTTTGTGAGTATTCACCAAATAGTCTCCTGGATTAATTTTCACCCTGGATTGTTCTTGAATGGCTCACTTCCCCTACTCTGCATTTGCTCCTTTGTGTCACCTCCTTCACATGGGATTGCTTCTTAGTCTATATCAGTGTTTCCCCGATGGTGTTCCGTGGAACCCTGGGGTTCCACGAAGTGAAAATAAGGGTTCCACGAGAAAATTCCATTACAATAACAGTCTATGATTTAAAAAAAATAATTAATATGATGTGATTATTGTTTTTAAATATGTGCAATTAAACTAAATGTTGATCTCATGACCTTGTTTAGCATTTGTTTATTATTATCCTTACTTTTTTGTGGTCTACTTTTTCAGCTGCATATATTAGACTGTTATTAGGGGTTCCACAAAATTATTTTGAGTTTAAAAGGGTCCCGTGGTCAAATAAAATTGGGAAACACTGGTCTATATACTATTGGATAATTGACACCCATTAAACAGGAGAACAACAAATCCTGAATATACCAACAATGCTAATTTTTGCATGAATTTATATTCCTGAGTGTTTTGGGAGGCATGAGCATGTACCCGCACATACCTGGCAGCCGTCTGAATACTCACCAGTAAGTAGTAATTAGATTCCAACAAATCAGAGCGAACCAAATGCTGTGGTTTCATTCATGAAAGTAGCTACAAATCAGGGTTGATGATATTTTGCTCTTTGGTTTCTGATTTTTACTACCACACACTCTAGCCACCATGTTACTCCGTTGGAGGCAGGAATTGTCCTTACATTGGGGCACCTGTCCCCTTTGACCTCCCCCCTGTCGGTGTGCCTGCGTGTCAGCTAGCTGCTCTGCGTACACACTCATCCATGTTCTCAGGGCTGCTAATCGTGCCGCTGTTTGGCTACCAGGCCTACACTGTTATCTTTAGCATGTTAGCTGGATGAACACTAGCATGCGTACATTTGCTAGATCTGGAAATTGCAGCCTTAGAGGGGAGCACTTCTGCCTGAATATCAGGGAAAGCCTTCTGTGTGTGAGGCGTATCTACCTGTGGAATAGTTGCCCAGAAGAAATGCTGGAGACCTCATTGCATTTCAAACTAGACTTCTCAGAAGGCTAAGACGTGGTCTTTCTAGGCTGGGGAATGGGCTGGAGGGTTGAATAACTCTTTTCTGTCTACCATCTGTGATATTATTCCTCTGAATCCAGTTGTCCTCTTATACTCAGCAGAGCAGTGATCCAAGGCAATTCTTGAATGAGTCATACTCTCTGGTCATGTGGCTGAAAAGTGCATTTACCTAGCAGAGTGCTTCAGGTTAGATTCACTGGTTGGCTGGCTGAACTGACAAGTTTTCTAGTCCAGAGTGAATGTGCAGAATTGGACTAAATCTCCTTTTGTGTTCTTCTCACTCTGATGCTGTCTGTGCATGGCCATTCTTCATGCTGACTCTATCACTGCTTTGCCGTACTGCTTGGGTCAGTCACTTTCCCTGTTTCCCTCACCATTTGTCTATCTTCTTTTATTAGATTATAATCCTTTAGGAGTGGGAATGGTTTCTTTCAATGTATTTATAAATTGCTTTGCCCAATGGGGCCTGATTTCTAGGCACTATTGCAGGGGTGGGCAATAATTTTTGATGGGGGGCCACTCCAAGATGTTGGAAAGTGGTCAAGGGCCGTACTCTTCCATGATATTAATGAAGGAGATGCAGGGTCTGGGATGGAGGTTGGGTGCAGAAAGGAGCTTGGGGTAAGGGATTGGGGTGCAGGAGGGAGAATGGAGGCTGGGAGGGAGTTTAGATGAAGGAGGCAGTTGTGACCTAGGGCAGGGGACTGGAGCTCAGGGGTTTGGGATATGGCCTAGGGTTGGAGGGGATTGTGATCTGGGGCAGGAGATTGGGGTGCTAGATCTGGGAGGGGGTATGGGTGCGAGAGTGGGGCAGAGAGTTTGGGTATGTTGACTTGGGGGGGGTGGGCAGAGGGTTCGGGAAGGGAGGGGCTGGGGTGCCAGAGGCAGGTTCTGGCCAGGAGACTTACCAGCCAGCAGCCAAACCAGCCTGCCTGCCTGCAGAACTAAATGCTTGCAGAGCTTATGTTTCCCAGACAGTTAGCCTACTTGCCTGGCCATGTGCTTCAGTGAATAACTGAGCCAAGGAGAGGGGGTTTGGTTCTTCTTGGCTGCCTGTTATTCAAACAGGCAGCTCCCATTGGCCAGTTTCTGGCCAGAAACCGGCCAATGGAATTATGCTGGGGCGGGGGCAACTCCTGAAGCTTTCCCCCCTCCCCTGCAGTTTTGAAACAGAAATGGGGCCCAGCAGACACGTTTCTGAGCAGTGTGCAGGGCTGCGGAGCAAGTAGAGGAGCCTGCCTGGGGCTCCCTGCTGCCTCCACGGGCTGGATCCGGTGGTTTGGGGGGCCAGATTTTTCCCGCGGGCCGGATTTTGCCCAGGCTTGTACTGTTGTAATGCTACCAATAAATAATAATCTAGACTTAAATCCTGGGTAACTTTCTCCAACCACAGGATACCAGATGGGATAATGACTTTGTAGAAAATTGGGGGGGGGGGGGAACTCGTCAACAAATGATGGAAATCATAGAAACAGATCAAAATTTTAAAAAAATCAAAGTAGGACATGATACTAACAAGTGCAAAATTAGTCTATGGATCCCACAGCAATATGCTTCACTTTTTAGGAAAGACGTGTGTATTTTCTATGACATGTTCGAAATTCCTGGAGAGGTTCCTGGCAAAGATCTTGCAGGTGAAGGATTTCGAGGCTAATGGAACTTGAACAGATAAGAAGAAGGCTCTTTTCCCAACAGACAACTTTCTTTTTTTCAAAGAAGCATTCAGATGAACAGCTTTGTGTCACTGCAAATCACTGAGTTTCCACTTTGAAACATGAAATTGGGATAGTTTTCTGTCTAGCTGTAAATCCTAGCGATTCTGCGAGACTGTAGAATGTTAAGGGAGAATGTTGATTCTGCAGTTCAAAGCACTGATATAAACGTTATGAAGTTTCGTGTTTTAAAAATAAGAATTTATTTATTTATTTTTTAAATCTTGTTTCCAATCTCTTTGTTCTGGATTTTTTGCCTACTACAGTTTTGCCTTTTCATTATCCCTCCGCTCCCCCCCCCCCTCCCGGTTCTTTTAATAGATTAGTAGCCATGAGATCCTGTTTATTTCCATGGGCAGGGAGGCACTGGCAGAGAAGTAGTAGTATTTAATATTGATATTATGGAGCACTTAAAGACCGCAGTCAAATTGGGTCCCATTGTGATGGATTCTGCAGAAACATATAGGCTGCATCTACACTGGCATGATTTTGCGCAAATACTTTTAACGGAAAAGTTTTTCCATTAAAAGTATTTGCGCAAGAGAGCGTCTACACTGGCATGTGCTTTTGCACAAAAGCATCCGTGCCAGTGTAGACGCTCTCTTGCGCAAGAAAGCTCCGATGGCCATTTTAGCCATCGGGCTTTCTTGCGCAAGAAATTAACGTTGCTGTCTACACTGGCCTCTTGCGCAAGAAAACTTGCGCAAGAGGGCTTATCCCTGAGCGGGAGTGTCACAGTATTTGCGCAAGAAGCACTGATTTTGTACATTACAACGTCAGTGTTCTTGCGCAAATACTTGCGGCCAGTGTAGACAATCTTGCCAATGTAGACACAGCCATAATAAAAGACAATCCCTGATCCAAAGGGCTTACAGTCTAGAAGAGAAGACGTAACAGGTTGGTGGGATAAATAAGGAGGTTGGAGAGAAGTAGAGGAGGCTGGGTGACAAATAAATCAGACTAGAATGTATCTTCTCTCCTTCAGGGGCTGCTTTTCCCTAGGATAAAAGTTTATGGCCCCCTAAAAATCTGGTACCTACTAATGGAATTGGTCCTTAGCTCAGGTGGTAGAGCTCATGCTAAAGATCCTGAGAACTGAGTTTTTAAAGGGTGTCTGACTTTTCCCTTTTAATAAGGGAATTCAGAAATGAGTTAGAGTAAAACTAGATATTTTGGAGCTATGTGAAACATCTCTTCCTTCCCCAAATGCAAAATCCCTGCTGAAGTGCATCCAAAATTTCTCTCATCGTAGCCACACATATACTAGCCCTCCACCCCACACTTCAGTTCCTGCCAGGAGTTGCATTTGGGTTTGAATACTGCCTGATTGGGGTGTATCTATGCCTAAAAATATGGGACCAGATCATTGGTGTAAATTGGTGTTGTGCCAATGAAATCAACAGGGCTGGGGAATGCACCTGGGGAATGCATGGAGAAGTATGACATTAATTAGTCACATTTTAATAATTTTTAAGCCTCAGCCTCTTTGGGGTGCAGCGATGATTTCTCAGGTAAGCATTTGTGTTTGGTATATTACAGAGAGGCCGGTGGGTTTTTTACTCATTTGGTTTTCAAACTGTTCTAGTATGAAAGTCCTTTGTTATGGGATGCTCCCAGTGATTGTCTAAGGGGACAGAGGTGAGCTCCTTATGATTAAGAACATAAGAATGGCCATACTGGGTCAGACCAAAGGTCCATCGAGCCCAGCATCCCATCTGCCGACGGTGGCCAATGCCAGGTGCCCCAGAGAAGGAGAACAGAAGACAATGATCAAGTGATTTATCTCCTGCCATCCATCTCCTGCCCTTGTTATGAAGGCTAGGGCACCATACTTTATCCCTGGATTACTGACCAAAGCAGTGGGTTGGTTTTATGGTCAGGCTGGTGTACATGTGCAGCATATTTTGTGGTAAGGCAGCTGGCGTCAACCTCCCCAATTTTGAAGATCAAAGAAAATAACAAAGCTGCTTGTAATAATGTGGTGAAAGAGACCCAAATCAGGGCACAACAAAAATGAGCTTCTGAGGAATTTTATGAGCCTTGTATCTTTCTCACTCTTTGTTTTGCTCGCTTCTAATTCTGTGGTGTTAACGGTGTGCACTGTGCAGGCTGGGCTGAAAAATTCACTGTTGGCTTTCCACTGAAACCCAGCGAAGGATGACAATGCTGGAACATTAGACTCAGAACCTGCAGCAGGATTTTGGGTGACCAGGACTGAACAACATCAATTTATGCTAAAGATCTCTGGTCCCGTATTTTTAGGCATATATGCACTCTAATCAGGCAATAGGTTCTATACTCAAACTCAAATGTAGCTCCTGGTAGGAATAACCTGCAGCGGAACTAAAATGTGGGGTGGACAGTGCTAGTTTTGTGGAGTGCTGTCCTTGTCCAGTGGGGACTTGGCACTGGACATGGCCTTGTCTAGTGAAATGCAAGGAGAGAGGAGGAGATTACTGGCATACTTCTGCAACAACAGACACTTGGGTGGGGGCAGCCCCTCTGTGTGAAGTGCCTCCTGTGGGGAGGGTCCGTGCAGTGGGCTGGTGCAGGCAGGGACAGAAATTTCCTGTATTCTGGGGATGCATCAGAGGCAATCCTATCCCAGCAACCTGAAAATAGGCAAAACCAATCCCTTCTCCTATTCTCCAAAGCCTGGGGAATTCCCAGAGGTAGCTTTGGGATTTTGCATTAATCACTCCCTGGGGATTCCAGGTTCTGCAGGAAATTCCACCCCTGGCACTCCCACCCCTACAGGAGTGAGCAAAGAACACACAGATATACATCACCTGGATTGATACAAAGGATGTAAATATTCTACAGCTCACATTGTCTGACCCATCTCACTATCATGGCTTTTTGAGGTTTTGATGCTTTTATACATAAAATAGAAGATGGTCCCCAGAGATGGTCCCCCCTTCATGTGGTTGCAATATGTGTCACAAGCAATATCTTCCATTGCCCAGCTTAGATGGCTCAGACTGCTGGCTTTTGTGGATCCCCTTCTTAGCAGCCTATCTCTCCCCATGTGTTATTTAGGGAGCCCAGGTGCATAACCCAGCCATGGTGAAACCCACTGACTCTTTAGGCACCAGCAAATTAGCATTGTAATAATGAGCATTGTAACGCCCAAGGCCCTCTATCAATAATGAGCATTGTAATGCCCAAGTCCCTCTGCCAGTCTAGCCCTTGGCCTCTGTCTGCCTCAGTTCCCCATGACTAAAATAAGGGTAATAGAATTTCTCTTCCTCCTAGAGACGTTGGGTGGATGAATGCATGGAAAGACTGTGGGGTGCTCAGATATTACAGTAATGGGGACCATGTAAATATTCCAGAAACTTTTTGTCAGCAGGCTACAGTTACAAAAAAATAACCCACTCTGGTACGGACACAATGGTGAGAGTCCACACGGAGCTTTGACTTGGGTGATCTAAACCACTTCAGCTTAACCAGAGCAAGCTTCTATGTCTACAAGCTCACTGACTCCCTTTCCTCTCCAACAGGGTTATTCAGTTTGTTAAATGCTTTTAAGTCAGGGTTTGGCTTTTTTGTGTGCATAGCTTTTTGCTTAAATCCCTAGTTATGTACATAAATTCTCCTTGCTGGCGAGAAACTTGTCAAGGTGCTGCTTTGGGGTTGGCTCTTGCAAGATCTGGAGCGTGCTTGACTCTTATTGAAGCCACTGGGCATTGAGGCTGCTCAGCTCTGGATAGGGGGTGCTCAGAACCTGCCAATCTATGGTAACAGAAGGCACTTGGTACCATGCAGGATTGGGTCCACTGAATTTCAGGGGAGTGAAGGGTGAGCACCAGAGATGAGGGTCCCAACACCTTTCAGAACTGAGCCCACTGGTGGAGGAGGCAGTGGGTAGATGGGTGAATAGACAGACTTGAGCATTTTCAGTATTGTATAGTACAGGGGTGGGCAATAATTTTTGAGGGGGGTGGGGCAAACCAAGATTTTGGAAAGTGGTTGAGGGCCACATTCTTCCATGATATTAATGAAGGATATGTGGGGGTTGGGATGGAGGTTGGGTGCAGAAGGGAACTTGGGGTAAGGTATTGGGGTGCAGGAGGGAGAATGGAGTCTGGGAGGGAGCTTAGGTGGAGGAGACAGTTGTGACCTAGGGCAGGGGGCTGGAGTGCAGTGGTTTGGGATGTGGCCTAGGGGAGGAGGCAATTGTGATTTGGAGCAGGAGACTGGGATGCCATATTTGGGAGGGGGTATGGGTGCAAGAGGGTGGCAGAGGGTTTGGGTATGTTGACTGGGGGGGGGGGGCAGAGGGTTGGAGAAGGGAGGGGCTGGGGTGCCAGAGGCAGGTCTCTAGCCAGATTTACCAGCCAGCAGCCAAACCAGCCTGCCTGCCTGCAGAGCTAAATGCTTGCAGAGCTAAATGTTTCCCAGCCAGCCAGCCTGCTTGCCTGGCCATGTGCTTCAGTGAATAACTGAGCTGAGGAGAAGGGGCGTAGTTCTTCTTGGCTTCCTGTTATTCAAACAGGCAGCTCCCATTGGCCAGTTTCTGGCCAGAAACCGGATTGTGTTGGGGGCGCAGGCAGGTCCTGAAGCTATCTCCCATCCCCTCCAGTTTTGAAACAGAAACTGGGCCCTGCAGCCATGTTTCTGGGTAGTGGGTGGGTCTGCTGAGCAAGCGGGGGAGCCTGCCTGGGGCTCCCTCTGCCTCTGTGGGCTGAATCCAGTGGCTTGATGGGCTGGATTCAGTCTGCAGGCCATATTTTGCTCAGGCCTGCTAGAGTATCAAGTCTTTATTGAGGTTAATTTAAAATTGGGCAATACCACATGTCATGAGCTTTTCAAAAAAACCCTCTTCTGCATTTTTCATCTGATCCTCAAGCCTTTTGCGATCAAGGGAAGCTTTCCAATGGCTCCAAAGGACTTTGCCTCTGGCCAGCTGTTCTTTATAGAGTTTCACGTGCAATTTCTTTCTTTTTTTTGTTGCAGTTAGGGAACTTTGCTGAGCTTCATTCTGACACTGACCAATCTGCATTTCCTCACAACAGGAAAGGCCATCAGTCTTTTTTCCCCTCTCCCACTGGACTCTGCTACTTCCTGTGAGCATATTCACCAGGCTCATGACTCAAACTCATTCAGAGCGCCATCAGAACTGCTTATCAGATTCGTATCTCTCCAGACCTCTTAATGATACTCCATGGGGATCTCTCCTATGGTATCCAGAGCGAAGTTTACATTAGCAGCTTGCTGAGAGACGCAAGCTGTCTTTATTGTTGCAATAAACTATCTATCTTCTGGAAAACCACTAGGGCTTCTCTGATATGTCTCAAGCTAATTGACTTTATCCATGAATTCAAAAAAATGGAACTGGACAAGACCAGCAAGCTTTTGTAACAGAATCTGCATTCACATTTGACTTTTCTTGGGATTGTTTGTAATGTCTAAATTCTTTGCCTGCTTGTTTCTGATACAAGACACGCAGATTTCTAAAAGGAATATCAGCAAACTGATTCTGGCAGAATCTCTCTCCAGGGAAGGTGCATTTTGAGTAATATAAAGTATTAATGTGAAGGTGCAAATTGTTGGCTTAGTTTAACAGCCTTTTGTGAAAAGGACAATGAAAAATGGAGAGGGACTTGAGTGAAAAAGTTTCCCCACTTGCAGGAGAAATGTTGGATGGTTTGATGTGTGATGTTTACCCAGCAGCCTGGAGGTGTGATTCGCAGCTCAGGTGGAAAAGCAACTAACCCAAAGGTATGTCTACACCACACAGCTTTTAGCCACATGGCTATGTTGACACAGCCCTGTCTCTAAAAGTCAGGTAGAGTAAACATTGTGGCTACGTCTTCACTGTGAGTTCTTGTGTCAGAAAATATGCTAATGAGGGACTCATTAGCATAAGTCACAACTTCATTAGCATATTGTCTGCTGTTTCTTTTTGCGCAAGGGGTTTTTGCACAAAAAAAAGCAGTGTAGCCACTTTCGTTTTGTGCAAAAACCCCATTTTGCGCAAGATTCTCCTGGAGAAGCATAAGGATCTTGCGCAAAGCGGGGTTTTTGTGCAAAACAGAAGTGGCTACATTGCTTCTTTTTGTGCAAAACCCCTTGTGCAAAAAGAAACGGCAGAAAATATGCTAATGATGTCGTGACTTATGCTAATGAGTTCCTCATTAGCATATTTTCTGCCACAAGAACTCCCAGTGAAGACAGTAGACTGTTTGTCAACACTTTTGCTGACAAACAACATCCAACCTCTTACAAGCTGAGTTTGCTGTGCTGCAGTAGAGCACTGCCTCCAACAAAGCACTGTTTACACTAGTACCTGCTGCAGCAAAGCTTTTGTCATTGGGGGGGATGGTGGTGGTTTAAGCACCTGTGAACACCAAAAGCTTTGTCGCCCCATTGCCAATGTAGACAAAGCCCAAGTTGCCATGGTCACATTGCTGTTATTTATGTGCACTTACTTGAGTGGGTCTAGCATGTGTCTGAGCACAATCTTGCTAACCCCTTGTGTACATAGCCGTGAGCCTAGCCAGGGCTGTCCCCATCACTGCTATATTTTTAGCGCTCTAGTTTGAGCAGAGCTACTGCATGTGTCTAGCTGAGCTGGGACTACACCTCCTGGATGCTGTGCAGACAAATTGTGTTTCAGGGAAGAACCTACCGTCAGGTAGATGCGTTTTTGAGGCTGGGGTCAAATTGCAAGCACTTATGCATATGTAAGGCCAAGAGGCAGAACTGAATCTAGGTCCTATGGAGCTTAGTTCATGAGCCTCTACAGCTTGAGCTAAAAGCCAGCTAAGGCTGTAGCGCACACTCATTCTTTCTCTCTGTAAGTGGGCTCAGTGCCACTGCATGGGACAGTAAACCACACCCAGAAGGTATGTGGGTTGCATACTTGCCCTAGCAGAGGAAGTGCCTCCCCTGAGCTTCAGAAACTCAACAGGGAGAGCCAAACTTGGGACCTCTGGAGCTTAGTGCAAGAGCCTGTACCATCTGAGCTAAAAGCCAGGTGCCACTCAGCTAAGTCTGTAGAGGAAACTCATTCTCTCTCTTTGTAAATGGTTTAAGTGCTGCTACATGGGACAGTGAACCACACCCAGCAGGCGTGTAGGTTACACATACACTTAACTTTAAGCAACTGAGTAGCCCTATTGGTGTCAACAAGGTGACTAGTGAATGAAGTTTTGTATGAATGTCAGAGCTAGCAAGAAGGGAGTTTTCGTTCTGGTAGATTAGCCCTTCTCTCTTGAGGGTACAACTTTCTTGGTCTAAATCCAGCATCTATGAAAGCCTTGTTGACCACACTCAGAAGACTCCCTACGAGCTGACTGTTAGGTGGCTCCAATGGAATGCAAGACTCTCTGGAGGATACAATGGGTGGGGTTGATTCCTCCAGCTGTGGATGTGGCTTATTGCCACTAAGTTTAGATCTGGGTCTAAAACTTTCCTAATGTGGGTTTGTTCTAACAGGGATGAAATCTTAGCCCTAGTGAAGTCAGTGGTGAAACTCTCATTGACACAACTGAGGCAAGGGTTTCACCTTCAGGTCTGAACTAAAATATTTTTAAAGCATTTAAATATATTCCAATTCTATACTAAACAAAACCCACATAGGATCAGATATAGGAACAGCGATGTTGTTTAGGTGGCAATTGCTTCAATTTTACTATATAGCAATACAGTACATAATGCATAGATCTGATTGTGATGTTTAACAAGAAGTTATGTGTACACTTTTGTTGGGAAAATACTCATCTTTTTTCCCAAAGAGATTAGTGCAACCCAGCTCGACTCCAGTTGTAGACCTTTACCTAATATGTTGCTATGGGAGGAAAGACAGAAAAGATGGTCTTTCAATAATCTCATATTTGACTTCTAGATGTCATAGTATAGAGTAGACAATCTCTAGGAAGACCTGGAAGGACAGTTGCAGATAGCTACCAATCACACATGTGGTAAGGCGACATTAATTGGTCTGGGGGATATTGCTGTGCAATGCATTAACTGTTGTGGGTATTTCTGTGACCTTCAGATGACCTTCCCCTGATAATTTTGCTTAGACTACCCTGATTTGAAATGCATACACATTGATTTAGTCCAACTATGGAGATGGTCTTATACTTATTGAGCAGATGGTTATTATTAGTTTTCATTTCAAGAGTTAATCTAAATGCCAGTGGAATTTTGCCGTCAATGCTAGCTTTAGGGATCCCACTATGAGCAAAGGTCATATAAGACTTTGGAGAATTTTTAATTCCACATTATCACACCATCCTCAAGCCCTTCTCCCACTCAGTGCTTATTTCCTTACCACTAGTGAAACAGCCCTCATTTGGACAGCTAGAAAGTGCTCTGAGTTATAATCTATGAAGATGCTGTCCAAACTTGCCAATTATCACTTAATAACAGATACCAAAGAGATACTTTATTAATAATAAACATCATGTCCATTACAACTTTTTTTTGTAGTTTTTTCCCCCACTGGGCTGGTAACTCAGAGAAATCCCTCTGCAGAATTGTAGGAGTTGCAAATAATACAGAGGAACTGCACCAGATGGGTTTGACATTTGAACTCCAAACACCTGTTCAGAAATTGATCCTCATTCTGCTGCATGAGCAGAATGACTATAGGATCAGGCACTAATTGATGAAGCATTGAATGCCTCTGGGCCAGAACTCAGCACCCACCATTGGGACCAGATTTTCACAGAGCAAGAATGGGCCTTTAAGGGACCACATCCAAGCTTGGACCTGTGCCTATTTTCTTCTGAAGTCATAGAACTTGGTGGAATGAAAGCAGGTGACTGAGAGCCAGGCCTTCTGAGAGGTCTGTTCTCAGGGAGAAGAAAGTTGGAAAGGAAAGAAGTGTGCTGGAGGTGGTCCTGTAATTTGGGACTAGCACTTGTATCTTGCTTAGGGGAGATTATGTAGAGATGAGTAAGCAAGAGTGTTTCCCCGCAGGATAAGAACAGGGCAAAGACTTGGTGGAAGACTGCTGGTGAAGGACCAGGAACAATGCCTGACCAGAGGTGGGCATGGTAGGAAGTGGCTCTAAGTGATTGTAGACCAGGGCAGACTTGGGTTCAGGGCAGAACATTTTCCCAGGATTTAGGGTGCCATGGCTTGTAGTAGTGGAAGAGGATGGGCACCCCTACATTGCCACCTCTGATGACAGCGTGGAAACCCGAGCACTAAGGAGGGAAGGGAAGTACTGTTAAGCCCAGGGAGGGATAAGGACTGTGGTCAGCTCCCAGTACAAGCCGGGAAAGAAAACATGTCATCCAGGACTGCAGGGGCCAGTAGGCTGTGGAAAGTGCAAGATGACAGACCCATCCACTAAGGCTGAAGGAATTGTCTCCGTTGGATACTTGTTTTGCCCTGGAAGGGACAACTTTTTGCTTTGGCTGGGAGATCAAGACATACAAACCATTCTACCAGCCATTTCCAGGTAAGGGGAATTGAGCTGTGGTGGTACAGGGTGTTAGAGAAGGTAAACTCATTTTTTGAGGCAGAATGGCTCTTGCGCAAAAGGGTGTTTTTGTGCAAAAAGGCTCCGTCTACGCAGCGCTTTTTTGCGCAAAAACCTCTTGCACAAAAGGGAAAGGAAGAGGAAATGCAAATGAGAGCGCGACATAGGCAAATGAGCACTCCATTTGCATTTGCTCTTCCTCAAGAGGCTCGTAGTTTAGATGTAGCCTAAAGGACCATTCATGGCAGAGGGCCCTGTTAACATCTCTGCGGTCAGAAGAGGAAAAGATGGTGGTTAGTAGGTTACAGATCCTTGTAATAAGCCACAGATAAGCTTGAAAGTTTGTCTCTGTTACTGTAGAATTTGGCCCAATCAAAGCTATTACCTCACCCACCTCGTAGGCACCAACTCGGCAGGTGCTCCAGGACTGGAGCACCCACAGGGAAAAATTTGTGGGGGCTCAGCACCCTCTGTCAGCCAGGCTCTCTTCTCCCCCCCAGTGCCTCCCACCCACTGATGGCCCCACTGACCAACTCCTTCCTCTCCATCCCAGCCTCTTCCGCCTGTGTGGAACAGCTGCTCTGTGGCATTTGGGGGAAAGTGGGAGGGAAGGAGAGAGGGTGGGGGAGAAGTGGGGACATGGTGAGCTCAGGGGAAGAGGTGGGGCAGGGGCAGATGAGGGGGAAGGGGTGGAATGGGGGTAGGATGGAGGCAGAGAAAGAGGAGGAAGACTTCGGTCAGGGTGGGGGTTTGAGGGAAGGGATGGCGTGGGGGTGGGGCTGAGGGTGGATGGGTGGAGTGGGGTTTGAGCACCCCCTCCCCTCCCCAGCTAGAGGGGAAGTCAGCATCTATGGCCCATCTTGTCTGTCTAATCTCCTAGGACTGACATGGCTACAAGTACACTGCCCACAATGATGTTTTCAGATCAAGTTCAAATTTTGAACCCACAAGACCGCAGTGGGTTCAAAATTAGGTAAAACAGCTTTTTTGCTCCCTGTCGTTAGAACAGGCTCCAAAGGATTTTCATCCTTCACATCATGGGACATTTATTATTCCAGCAGGAATTTCTGGCAATGTCATGGAAATTGCTGATAGACCACTGTGGATTTGTTTAGTCTTCTGTCAGATCAGATCAACATGCTACTATTCCATATCTCTGGAGCGCAGATTTAGTTTCTTGCAAATTCACATTTGCTTCCCATATGTAATATTAGCTTCTAGGTTAATCAGTAGCTTGCCTTGTCCAATTGAGTGTAAGCTGAATAAGCTTAAGGCTAGGCTAGGCAGAGGGTAGAAAACACAATGCTATTATACACATTACTACTGTGCCCGGTAATACAGTGTTCAGTTCTGATTGCCCACTTTAAAAGAGACAGGAGAAGTAGAAGAACTCCAGAGACAGGATGAAAATAGCTAGAGGCTTGGAGAAACATCCTTAGCAATTTCTGTATTAGAAACAATTGGGACTGTGTAGCTGAGAGAGCAGAGGACAGCTGATTGGACATCCAGAGCCAGTGCTGGGATCTGGGACATCTGCAAAGATTCATCCCAGGTGATTTCTAGGGTTTGGATTTCTGCAACTGTTGGGTAGGGAAAGCCTTAAATTTAGACAAGAGGTGACTGAGGGTGAATAGTATGGGTAAGAGAATTTCTGTGGTATATTCAAAGCACATAGGTCAGGGAAGATGCAATGCAGAATATAAGCTGAGAGCTAGAAGCTCCCAAATAAGCTTCATCTGTTTTTGCTTCTGTTGCTTTGAGTGACAATTCAAAGTAAGGTGATTAAACTTGTGTGGCTTAATTAAGATCTGGAAGCCAAACTTGACCAGAGTCCCTGTTGACTGAGGTGATGCACAGCGACACTACACTATCTTATCTTAGGGTGAGCAGTGAATAGTAAAGTAGAATAGCAAAAGAGGGGAAAGAAAGGGAAGGCTGGACAAGAAATAGAATTATCCAACAATGAATCCTAGAAAAGGACCTTGCATGACATTTTAATAGCTTTATCTTTATGCAATCTCTATATAAACCATCAGTAGCAGCCTTTCTTTGTAATCTGTGTATGACTTTTGTGTACAAAACTCTTTTGGGTGTAGTCCATTATCTTTTGGCTGCCATTACGTTTATTAATGATCCATGTGGTTTTTCCTTTTGATGCCTTTCCCAGCTCAAGACAGCACAAAGCAGGCAATATTATGCTTCCCACATGCAGCAAAATATTTAAAATCAAACCAGTTTTCCCAAGGACTTTTCTGAAATTCTCCAATTTTCAGTCAAAACCAGAACATGTGTTTATAATCCTTCAGGATGTAAAAGCCCCACCAACATGCTTTGGAAACTTAGACCCAAACTGTATATTTTCCAGCAAAGATGACAATTTATACTGGATTCTTCTAAAACTGTACATCATCCATTTCTTTTGATGTATCCAACCAGATGTACTTAAGGTTTGTCTGATGGCTTATGGTTTCCAAATCTCTCTTCACCCACACATAATGTCATAGAGGTGAATGGATTTACTTTGGGTTTCAAATGGCATAACCCTATACCTACTACATTTAATGGCCTTTAGCAAGATGGACATTGATCTATGAACATTTTTACTAAGCACGCCAGCTTGGGATCAAATAATTCTTGTAGATATAGACATGAGCCAATTCCCTAGAAAAAAGATGGTGGAGGAAGATCAGTGAGTTTCCAGCACTTTGCTTATATGGAAACAAATGTCATGTATGTATGTTTGATTTAGGTCAGTGGTCTCCAACCTTTTTAAGCACAAGATCACTTTTTGAATTTAAGTCAGTCCAGGATCTACCTCAAACCCAAGTTGCCCTCACCCCTTCTCCAAGGCCCTGCCCCTGCCCCACCTCTTTGCTGAGGCCTGCTCTCCTTACTCTGTGAAGATGGGGTAGAGGAGAGGGGGACAGAGTGATATCAGTGCCCCCTGCCTATGTCTCCCCCACCCTGCACAACAAGCAGGAGGCTCCCAGGGGGCCGCTCTGAGGCTCTGGGCAGGAGCAGCAGGGCAGTGGGGGGAGGGGCAGTTGAAGTGCTGGCACTTGATAGCCTCCCAGCCAAACCAGTCAGGGACACCTGTCAGAGGCTCCAAGATCTACCAGTAGATCCTGATCGACTAGTTGGTGACCACTGATTTAGGTGATAGTTTCTTTTAGAAAAGGGTCCAGACCAAATACCAAACTTTGGATGTTCAGACCTAGATAAGATGGCACAAATGCATCTTTAGGTTCAATTCAGTCTTTAGAGAAGTGGGACAATCAGTTGTTGCCAACACAGGTGATTTCTTCTTCAACTTTGGTCTGATTCAGGTGTCTGGAGGCAGCTAGCTTTCTAAGTCACTAGGATGCCAGCAACATTTCCTTTGGTCACAAATTGACTTTGAATTTTACCAGACAAGTGAAACAGGTAAGTGGCAGCACTACTGATGATGGACCAGATCCTGGCCCCTAGAAAGGGTGTTTGTGACACTGGTTGGTGATTCTCTGGGTGGGAGAACAAAGCTGGTTGGGTCTGGAACTCGTGTAGTTAGGTGTATACCACTTGTCTGCTTCTGATCCCACGCTGTCTAATCAGTCCTTAAATGGCCAAGAATGACTGAACCAGTCTTAGCTGCGACCAAGACTGCAGGAGATGCTTAGACAACAGGAAGCTACATATGCTTTAGTGGCTCCACCTTTTGTTGCACTGAGCAGAGCTCAGTCAGACCTGAAGATTGGGACACTATCTTGACTGATTTGGTATGCAACCTGTCAGAGAGGTAGGTGATGTTTACTAACCTGACCACACGATACCAGTCAGAAGCAAGAACCATCTGCATCTTACCAGTGATGTGCTTGCATCCAAAGAATATGTTGTACAAAGAACATTCTGAACAGTGTAATCCCTGGAGGCACAGATAGTTGGAACTTCTTGCCTGAGTTCTTTGGCCAGATTTCCTTCTTGAACCTAAGCAGGATTTTTTTGTCCTTGGTGGAATGGGCTAAAATATGTCTGTTGTTTGGTTGGTATAGGCAAACATTATATAAATGTAGCATGTGTGCAGCTATGGTACAGACTGCGCTATTGTCTGGTTTTAATTTATTGTTCCTGTAAGCACTCCCATATCTTCCTTGAAGACTTCTTAGGTTTCCTGTCTGCTTTTGAGGTAATGTCATGGCTGTATATTTAACTGCAACATATGTGACTAGACTCCCCAAAGGGGCTTTTTTTGTTATGTGGTCATTTAACCGTATTCTGAAATGTAACCTCAACAGATGCTAAATTTCATATGCTAGATATTGATAGAGTATGACACAGAGCTACATCTATATTCATATCCTTCATTATATTTTAGTTTATTGTTTACTGTGAATCTCATGTTAGATCGTGATTTGCCTTCTTTCGGCTTTGCCAGTAGCCTTTCACTCTTCAGGGATATGAGTGTTGTCCAGTTGTGAGAACAGGGAGGGTCCGGGCATGATGACTCCTGAATTCTAGTCTCAGTTCTCCCATTTACTTGTGAACTTGCAGAAGTCATTTAACTGCTTTGTGGCTCAGTGCAGTGAGGCAGAGTCACTGCCCACTGGCCTGGAGGGGGAAGATCTCCTCCGTGACCTATCTAGGGTAGAGCCTGGCCCCACCAACTCACCTGACTGGAAGTCAGGGGGCATGGCTGGCAGTATAAGAAGCCAGCCCAGGAGCTCAGTCAGGTCTCAGCCACCAGAGGAACCAGATGCCTGCCTTGTGCTCCCAAGCTGGGGCCCCATAGAGACTGGACTGTTGGCTCAGCCTGAGTGTCAGCCCGAGGCCTAGACTAGAGTTGACAGCCCCAAAGAAGGCAATTGTTCCATTAACTGTTGTGCTGGTCTGACCACAGGCCTGAAAGTAAGGACTATGGGAACTCAGTGAACTGAGGCGGAGTGGCCACCCACTGACCCAGAGGGGGAAGAGCCCTCTGTGAGCCTTGATGGGCTACACTTCATTTCTACATTTTTACACAAAGCATAGTAACACCTACTTTCCTGTAATATAGTGTTCTGGGAACCTTAAGGGAAAGGTATTCCTAACTGTAAAGAATGACTATTATTAGTATTATTAAGTAGTCTTAGTTATAGCAACCAAAGATCTGGCTCTAAAACTTTTTTCCATCTATCTGTTTAATTGGACTATAAATCTTCTCTTTTGCCAAGAACAAGAATAAAGATTCATAGGCCAATTAAATGAGTAGATGGGAAATAAAAGCAATAAGGCTAGATCTTCAGCTAGTGGAACTAAGCATAATTAATAATTAGAAATACCTTTCACTCACGTTCTCAAAACACTATATTATATTTTTTGCAAATGCAATGGACAATGAAGACTAGACACCATTTCCCCTTGGTCTGCATCCTGTTATTTTTGGGAACAATAGCTACATTTTTTGATACAATGCCAGCCCTAAATCTATGTTTGTCTGCATCTCATATTTTGCTTAAGTGGAACACAGTTCTAATTGCTAGATAATTTAGCTTGTTCTAGGGGTTGTTGTTGTTGTTGGTTTTTTTTTTTTTTTTTTTTGTTTAGATCGTGTTTGAAATAATAAACAGCAAGCACAGGCTTCGTTTCTCTCACGCGGGTGCATGAGCAAACTCCTGCAGTCTAATTTTCAGTTAACTCAGACATCATGGGTTCAAAAGTTCAACTCATGCTCAAAACTTTTGTAGGTATAGGGTGAAACTGGAGGCTGGTGCTTGTGGAAAAAAATGAATTGGGAGGTTGGGACAGGAGGAAAGAAAATTCAATGGAAAAAATTAACGATTTCCACTTCTACTTAGCTTTTGAGGATGGTTCTATCCCCAACATAAGGCCTCTTTCTGCCCATCTTACTCTAAACATGATCCCAAGCCTATCTGAAGTCAGTGGTCATCTTTCCATTTACTTTAGTGAGTTTTGCATCAGATCCTCTGAGTAGCATCTGACCCCATAACTTATCTCATTCATTTCAATGAGTCTGTTTCCAGGGCCAGGGTCTCCTTACTGTGAATGAGGGTGGTAGAACTATGTGTGCTGCTATCTGTGAAACTAGTCATGTGAGGCCTAGTCACCATGAATCATGATTGGAGAATGAGACCCACATTATAAAGTGAACTTCTTTAAGCCAGAAAAATACACTGGAGATCTTTGGGAATTGAATCATCCTTGGGGAGAAAAGGGGCATTCTACCATAGGAACAGAAGGATTCATAAACTCAGATTAATTTTGAAAACCTGCCCAAGTAGCCTGAGGTTCACAAAACCTCAAGCATGATTATGTTACATTCCAAAGGTCCCTCATTCCTAAATGTGGGGCAGAATCTGTCCTCCTCCCCCACGCACTGGGAATCGTATAGAGAGCATAGGCTGTGCCCGCTGTGATCCCTCACCCAAGGTGACATGCGGGGGAGCATGCGGGACATAGACCCTCCCAGATTTGCTGCTTGGCTTGTGCTGTGCATGCTCACATGAACTGAGCATGCTCAGTAACACTGCTGAAGTCAGCTGCCTTCACTATCGGCAGGTATGGATTGTCGCCGTCTCTCAGGGTAGTGCCGCTCAACACAACACGCAATGCAGGGCTGTGTCTCAGAAACTATCTAGCCCATAAAGTTTTCCATAACATCTGAGCTAAATTTTCCATGTGTTTTCCTTTTTCTCTCCCTGCCAGTTCAAACCCTTTAAAACACCCTTTTGTTTTTATACGCAGCTATATTCTCCCCAGCTGTTTTTCTTCCCTGGACAGCCCCCATAACCTTCCTACAGAGGTCTCCTTTAAAACATCTTTCATAGCTTCTGTGTGGCTCCTCTGAACTTCCTTACAATATCTTCTTATGTGCTGGCAGCATTGGCAGGTTCTGTAGTGTCCTTTCCTAAGTGAATGCATTAGTTACTACTGAGAACATTCAAAATTAAGACAATGGCCATCACCTCTTCAGATACAGAGAAGGCTGACAATATACCCCACGAACACCATGAGTTCAAAAATATCTACAGGTTGAACCTCTCTAGTTCAGCACCCTCAGGACCCGAGTGGTGCCAAACTTGAGAATGTACTGGACCACAGAAGGTCAATATTGTCCAGCAGCATTGCCAACACTTCCACTGCTTACTGGGCTCTTCAAAGACATTTAAGGGTAAATCAGAGCTAAATAACAGCACAGAACACTGAGAGCCAAGACTGGTATCTGTATACAAACTTTATGGGACCGTGGGAAACTTGGCCACACCCATGATAAACTTAAAAAACACATCCAGCTAACTAAAATCATGCTGGACCACAGATGCTGCCGGATCAGACAATGTCAGACTAGAGAGGCTCAACCTGTAGTTGAATCTCTTTAGGTTGTCTTTGATTTATGAGGAAATTTCAAGGAAATGATTGGGGTGGAAAATCCGTGTCAATGTATAGTCTTATCTATAAGACTAGGCCATCATTAGTATGTTAAATCAAGCTTGCTTTGGCAGAGGTGAGCAGTAAACATTAATTCTGTCTAGTCTGGATCTAAATGAAATCCCCGCCCTAACAATTGACATAATCACAGGCTAATCTCCCACTGGTGCGGCTGTAGGAGAGGAGTTAGAAGAGAAGAGGAACACAATAATCTGTGAGAGCATTGCATTGCAATTTAGAACACAGCTCATGCTGCCTCTAATTGTGTGGTACCATGGTGATAGCCACCTGAGAAAAACTTTGGATGTATGGATGTCTCATGCTAGGGCCTTCTGAACAGTTCTAAGAGTTGACTAATGCCGACTCAATAATGCAGCATGTTCTCTTGCTCACAAACACAAACATTGTCATTGTGTGTACTTTCTAGTCTCCTTAAGAACAGGCTGGGCTACCATAACAATGAAAAATTGATTATGTCCTCAGAAAGGAAAAACAGACAACATGCCCTGGAATGTGCTCATCAGAGTTCAGGTTGTAAAAACTCCACCCACAAAACTGCCCTCATAATTCAGTATTGATTCAGATTAAATACTGAAGGTGGATTAATGCAAATATTCACAGAATGTAGGACTGAGAGTCAGCAGTCCTGGATTCTGTTCCTGTATCTGCCACTGACTTGCTGTGTGAACTTGGGTAAGTCAGGTAACCACTCAGTCAATCAGTTTCCACAGCTATAAAAAAGAGAATAATTAAGTGATTAACTGGAGTAACATCAAGGATGAATTAGGGATGTAAGAGTGAGGAGCAATGGTCTCCAGTTGCAGTAGGAGAGGTCTAGGTTGGATATTAGGAAAAACGATTTCACTAGGGGTACATCTACACAGCAGCATTATTTCAGAATAACTAACGTTATTCCAAAATAACATAGTGCACGTCTACACTACAAGACTTTATTTTGAAATAATGTCGAGCTGGAGGACTTCTTACTTCCATTCATGGTAACACTCATTTCACAAGAAGTAAGGGACGTTGAAGGAAGAGTGTTCTTCCTTTGACTTCCTACTGTGCAGACAGCGCCGAAAACCAAGTTAAGCTATTTCGACTTAAACTACGCAATTGACGTAGCTGAAGTTGCGTAGCTTAATTCAACTTTTGCTCTACTGAGTAGACGTACCCTAGGAGGGTGGTGAAGCAGCTCTGGCTGGGATGATTTAGTTGGGGTTGGTCCTGCGTTGGGCAGTGGGTTGGACTCGACAACCTCCTGAGGTCTCTTCCAACCCTATGATTCTACTAGTATAGCCGTTTAAAAGAATAACTGGTAAGTATGAGCTTATCAGTCACCCAAACTGTTACATGCTGGCTCCCGGAGAGCTGGCTGCCACCCTGAGCTGCTGACTACAGCAGCTGCCAGCCCCACTCCCGGAGGAACCAGCGTGTAACTGCTAAAATTTTTAACAGCTGCACAGTTACAATAATAACCATTTTAACATCCCTAGGATGAATTAGGGCAAACGTATGGCCTGGACTAGTATACAAGGCAATAGACAGCTGTCAGGTTCAGTAAAGAGTGCTCTTCCCAGGAGTAAACATGGAATAGTGAAGCTACATTTTAGAATCTCTTCAGCCTTATTCAGAAAAAGCCTCCACCAGCACTATCCCCCTTCTGAAAAGTTAGGCTGTGAAAACTTTCCATGAGTACAATAGAATGGTCAGACTGGTTCGGTCCAATGGTCCATCTAGCCCATTATCCTGTCTTCTGACAGTGGCCAATGCCAGATGTTTCAGAAGGAATGAAGAGAACAGGGCAAATGTCGACAGATCCATTCCCCATCATCCAGTCCCTGCTTCTGGCAGTTGGAGGGTTAGGGACAACCAAGAGTATGAGGTTAAGAACTGTATCCATTTAAATAGATACAGCCAAATATACTTTCATTGGCTATAGTCTTCTCCCCTTCTAGACTCATGATCAGCCTTTGCTTTCTTTGTTCTGCAGAGAAACAAAATAAATAAGATTATTTACCCTAAAACTGTGTTTTCCCTTTTTTCCTTTCATTTTCCATTGTTTTATTTTCTCCTTCCACCTCCTACTTTCATTGTAATTTTACATTTTAAATAATTTCCTTTATTTTTTCCTACTTTGTGTTTTCTCTGTCCTTTCCCCCTAACTTTCCTCTGTGCCTCTTGTCCATCTTTCTGTCCCCAAACTTCTACAGGTTTTCCCTTTGGTAAACTTTTACCTTTTCCTGTCTCCTACTTGTATTCTTCACTGTCTCATGCATTACTGAAGTTAGAGATGTCTGAGATGCTAACCCTAGACAAATTGGAGGACAGGGCCAAAAGAAATCTGATGAGGTTCAACAAGGACAAGTGCAGAGTCTTGCACTTGGGACGGAAGAATCCCAAGCACTGTTACAGGCTGGGGACTGACTGGCTAAGCAGCAGTTCAGCAGAAAAGGACCTGGGGATTACAGTGGATGAGAAGCTGGAGATGAGTCAACAGTGTGCCCTTATAGCCAAGAAGGCTAATGGCATATTGGGGTGCATTAGGAAGAGCATTTCCAGCAGATCTAAAGAAGTTATTATTTCCCTTTATTCGGCATTGGTGAGGCCACACCTGAAGTATTGTGTCCAGTTCTGGGCCCCCCACTATAGAAAGGGTATGGACACATTGGAAAGGGTCTAGTGGAGGGCAGCCAAAATGATTAGGGGGCTGGAGCACATGACCTACAAGGAGAGGCTGAGGGATTTGGACTTATTTAGTCTGCAGAAGAGAAGAGTGAGGGGAGATTTGATAGCAGCCTTCAACTTCTGAAGGGAGGTTCCAAAAAGGATGGAGAGAGGCTGTTCTCAGTAGTAACGGATGGCAGAACAAGGAGCAATGGTCTCAAGTTACAGTGGGGGAGATCTAGGTTGGATATTAAGAAAAATTATTTCACTAGGAGGGCGGTGAAGTACTGGAATGGGTTACCTAGAGAGGAGGTGGAATCTCCATCCCTAGAGGTTTTTAAGTCTCAGCTTGACAAAGCCCTAGCTGGGATGGTGTAGTTGGGATTGGTCCTGCTTTGGGCAGGGGGGCTAGACTCTATGACCTCCTGAGGTCTCTTCCAGCCCTAGGATTCTATGATTCTATGAGAGGCCTGTTAGATGCGGGGCTGTCCAAATCATTCACAGTGTGACCTGCATCTTAATAGAAGGGTTTTCTTATGGACAAGTCCCTTCCCATTTACGTTTGTGCAAACCACCACCTCTCTCTCTCACAATCCTGGCACCAGTGTGGCAGTTGGAAACCAGGGAGCCAGCTTTGAGTGACTCTCCTGTTTTCCAGTGGCCACAGACCACCAATACTCCATTGACCACAGTGTGGGCCATCACTCGTCCATCTCCCTGTAAATACAGGATTGTTCCCTGTATATTTTCAAGCCTCTATTTCTAAATGTTCTAAATAATGTCATCTTCCTTCGGCAGAATGGTCCACAGCCTAATATAGCCCATTCTGTTGATAATCAGTATATATTTTCCCTGGTTTACTTTCACCCCTAGTTACCATAAACTTCAGTATATCACTAAACAATCCCTCTTTCCTTGTTTACATTCTTCACATATTTGTGGATAGTTATCATGTGACTTAGCCAGATTGCCCTTGTTAATCTTCCCTTATAAATCAATCCTGCCAGTTTCTCCATAGGCGTCTTTTTTTCTTTTCCTTCAATGTTCTCCAATTTGTCAGTGTCCTTTTGTCCCAGGTGTAGTCACACCAGGATTCCTTTTCCTCCCCTCCAGTCTTACTCCTTCCATGGTCTCTCCTTCCTTCCTTCCTTTCTGCTGTTCTTTGTAGCACCCCTTCTCTATTATGGTATCTTGGAAATATCGGGTTGGAAGGGAGCTGGAGAAGTCACCTAGTCTAGCCCCCTATGTTGAAGCAAGAGCATCCCTGACAGATCTAATCTGTTCTTAAAAGCCTCCACTGATGGGGTTTCCAGTCTGCCTTGGAAGCCTATTTCAGATCTTACCTGTCCTTACAGTTAGGGCTTAGTCTCCTCTACCCACTGGATTGATGGACAGCGATTGATCCAGCACGAATCGATTTATCTCTGAAGCCTGAGCCCTATCAGTCCAGTCTGAAACCTGAGGCCCTAGCAAGTCTAATGTCCTCAGTCTGAGAACCACTGTGACAGACCTTCCCTTCCCTTCCCTTTGGCATGAGGAGCTGCTTGGCAGGTATCTATTGCTCTTTAGACCTGTAGGCATCTCCAGCCCTACGCTGTTGTGGGAGAAATACTTTATTTCTCTCCCCAGGTCCACTGCCGGTTCTGAGTTCCCTCTTTGCCCCCTGCTCTCTCCAGCTGCAAATATCTCCTCCTACTGCTTGGAGAGCTCTGACTGGCTCATGCCCAAGCACAGCCCTATACAAACAGCACCCTTTCTCTCAGTGAAGGGGGAGCTCCCACAATGCTGTGGAAGAGAGGAATCTGTGCTTCATGGAGCTAGGATACTGTCAGAGCTGGTTTAAAGATGATGGGGGAGAAATTGCAAAATTTTCATCCAGAAATTTGCAACGTTTCAAACTGCTTTATAATTGGTCACAAATAAAGGAAAAGGAGGAGGGGAAATCATTGACATTTCATCTAAATCCTTCCCATATATTAATCAAATTTCATCCAACTCTAGAGACTGTGACACTTTTTGTTTACTTGGCTTTTCAATGTCTAATCATTAGCCTGTGTGCACATAACAAAATGACAGGAGCCATTTTGTTTTCAGTGTTGCTGTAGAATGAACAGAGAAGGCCACACACTGCTCTTTCTTACCTTACTCTTTTTTTTTCTTGAGGTGTTTTTTCCCCTCTTTGTCTAAATTAACTGATTGTGATTGTAAGTAGATGGTTGGTCTTTGAGTGTAGGAAAATATATAACAAAACTCCACCTGAGTACAGACATGTTGGTTCCCCTTCTTACTCTTTATCCGAACCCTCTTACTGTGTCTGTTGTAATGAATCTGGTGTTTTGGTATCATTCAGGGGTGGTGAACTTTTTTGGGGTCGGGGGCCACTGATCCACAGAAAAATCAGTTGGGGGCCACACACAAGTGAGAAGCAAAAAACCAACAACCCACCCTCTCTGACATGGCCCCCAACTGAGGAGAAAGACACTCGCCACATTCCCCTCACACACTAGAGCCTAGGCAAGCCTAGGCTGGTAGATTTTTTGTGTTCCAGCCCCATGGGAGGATGGTGGAGGGCCTGGAATGCCAATGCATGCTCCTCAGTACTAGGGGTGTGGGAGCCCAGAGCCTCAGGGGCTGGATCCACGGTTGGCGGGGGCCGCATCCAGTCGCTGGGCCTTCGGTTCCCCACCACGGTATAGTTGTTGTCCTTTGAAAAAATAATAAAAATTATGTATAAAAACCACACTCCAATGGAGAGTGTGATACGTGGCTGTCTGGGCAACACTGCAAACGTGCATGGATATCTTTGCTATTCATCAGCCTCCCATGCACACTGGATAAATTAGAGGAATATCAGCTTTTGTAAAGACAGATATAAAACTGAGACAGATCTAGAAAGCGGGTGTCTTTCAATTTTGTGGGGCTTAATCTGTGATACTTTAAAGAGGCCTGGTTTCAAGAGAATAGGCGCTCAGCATTTTGGCCTCTGTGAGGTGTGTCAAGTTGGGTATCCCAAATTATAGAATCATAGAACTGGAGGGAACCTTGAGAGGTCACATCCAATCCCCTGCACTCATGGCAGGACCAAGTACCATTTAGACCAGGCCTGAGCAAAATACGGCCCGCAGGCCGGATTCAGGCTGCCAAGTCACCGGATCTGGCCCGCAGAGGCAGTGGGGAGCCCCAAGCAGGCTACCCAGCTTCCCCATAGCCCCGCGCGCCCTGCAGAAACATGGCTATAGGGCTCCATTTCTGTTTTAAAACTGGAGGGGAGAGGGGAAGTTTTAGGCGCCGCCTGCCCCCAGCACATTCCCATTGGCCAGTTTGTGGCAGAAACTGGCCAATGCGAGCGTCTTGTTGAAGTAACAGGCAGCTAAGAAGAATCATGCCCCCTCTTCTCCACTCAGTTATTCATGAAGCACATGGCCAGGCAAGCAGGCAGGCTGGGAAACATTTTAAACTTTGCAGGCAGGCAGGCTAGTTTGGCAGCTGGCAAGTAAGTCTCTTGGTCACAGCCTGCTTCTGGCACCCCAGCCCTTTTCTGCCCCAACTCTCTGCCCCTCCCCCCCCACTCAACATACCCAACCCTCTGTCCTCCTCTTGCACCCATACCCCCTCCCAGTTTTGGCACCCCAATCTCCTGCCCCAGATCACAATCCCCTCCTACCTTAGATCACATCCCAAATCCCTGCACTCCAGTCCCCTGCCCTTGGTCACAACCACCTCCTTCACCCAAACTCCCTCCCAGACTCCATTCTCCCTCCTGCACCCCAATCTTTTACCCCAAGTTCCCTTCTGCACTCAACCTCCATCCCAGACCCCACATCTCCTCCATTAATATCTTGGAAGAGTGCGGCCTCGACCACTTTCCAAAATCTTGGAGTGGCCCCCCCCCGTCAACAATTATTGCCCACCCCGATTTAGACCATCCCTGACAGGTGTTTGTCTGACCTGCTCTTAAAAATCTCCAAGAATGGAGATTCCACAACTTCCCTATTGTGTCACTCCAGATCACTAGTTACTTTTGAAAACTTAAACCAAATTAGTTTCATCTAGGTAGGAATAGTTTAAAAAAAAAAGCAGGGGGAGGCTACAGCAGTGGTGGGCAACCTACAGCCCGTGGACCCCCTGTCTGCCCTCTCCCTCACGCTCCTCTTGCGCATTGGGGTACTGGAGCCCTACACTTCTTACTCTTTCCCCTCCCATCCAGCAATTTCGGAGCACCAGGAATTGTCTGATTCCTGCTCTGTTCCTGCTCCTCTCCCTCTTTCTCAGAGTTGGAACAGTCATGAACAGCAGAGTCAGGCTGTTCCAGCTCTGGGAGGGAGGGGCAGGAGTAGGAAGTGTGGGGGTTCCGGTGCCCCAGTGCGCAAGAGGTACATAGGGGAGGAGGGCAGAAAGAGGGTCCATGGGATGCAGGTGGAGCCCCATTGGGCCATGGGCTGCTGCAGCCCACTGAGATGAAGGAGGGCCACTCAAGCAGCCCATTCACTATCCTTGGTTGCCCATCACTGGGCTACAGGCTCTGTAGTGGTACCAAAGGGTTATAATTGTCAAAAGAAAATAACTTAGCGCAAGCTGTTGGAACAATCAGACTTAGGCTAAACAACGCTGATCCTAAACTGATATATTTATTATACTGCGTCTTTATATACAAACAGAACTGGAGATGGTTTATGGAAAAGAATAAATCTATCCAAGGAGTTCTTTTAAATCCAAATTGTAAATGTTTCCCTAATACATGGGTATAAAATGGGATTTTTTTTTCAGCCTACTAACAGGATACTGAATGTTCAGGTGATAGATGGGCGCAAGAAAAGGAACATCTGGATGTTGGAATTTTTGGGGGTGATGTATCTTGTTATTTAATGTAAATCATACACAATTGCCAGTGTTGGGCTGGTCATGATCCCTGAAGGGTACCTCTAGACAGTGGCGCTATTTTGGGATACTTCCGGTATCCCAAAATAGCATTTTCCGTGTCTTGAAAGCAAGCCTGTTATAACAGGCACACTATTCCGACGTCCCTGTAAACCTTGTTCCACGAGGATTAAGGGACATTTCAGAATAGCACTCTATTTCAAAATACACTCAAAATAAGCTACATAATTTGCGTAGCTCAAATCACGTAGTTCATTTCAAGCTACGGGTGCAGTGTAGACGCACCATAGAGGGTTATGTCACAGACGGACCTTCTTTTAGAACAAAGAATTCTTGATGTCCCATGCTGTGCTTCTCTGTAAAGTTTCCTCAGATCAGACCCCCCCAGGTCTTTTTTGCATCAGAAATAACTTCTTGTGGCAAGTGGGTGAAATTCACCCCTGTGCAGAGGCCAGAAGGAGGCCTATGTAGCAGCTAATGCCCATTTAGTCCCTTGAGATAGGATTTAAATGAAGCAGATCTTGCCCCCTGCGACTGCATGCTATAACTGCCGGCTGTTGGAGTTACTCCTTTAGCGCCAGCTGTAGAGACTTATGTTCTTAAATGTAGAGATTCTGGGTTCAGTCCCCATTGATGACCAAGATGAATCATTACTGGTTGACTTTCTGGCACGGGGACTCTCTGTAGCAGGGGTGAGCAATAACACGGTGGCAATTCTCAGGGTTAGCCTCTGGTGGGCCGCTACCACTATGTTTACCTGCCCCTCCACAGGTACCAGCAATCGAAGCACCTGTTGGCTGCAGATAGCCACTCCCAGCCAATGGAAGTGGTGGGAAGTGGCATGGAACGGAACACTGCTTCCCACAGCTCCCATTGGCCAGGAATGGCAATTTGCAACCAATGGGAGCTGGGATCACCAGTACCTTCAGCTGTGCAGGTAAATATAGCAGTGGGAGCTACCGGAAGCTAACCCTGGGGGAACCAATGGTCTGGTATTTGCTCATCCCTGCTCTGTAGTGTACAGGGCTCATATGATGCTTTCCCCTCCTGTATGGCAGTGCTGCTCCATTTCAGTATGGCTCCACTGTGAGGAAGGTGTTCGTGAGAATAAGCAGAGGAACCGCTGCCCATATGTTATGTGAGTGTAGTTGTATTAGGAAAATTTTGGAACAGCTTCTAGTGTTCAGAATGCCATAAAGAGCTGTAGAGAAGAATCTGTTTGCAGGGCACAACAACCAGAAGCTTTATTGATCATATATAAACTGCAGGGGATGATGCTACATATTCCTCATTGCCCGTTACTGGCCCATTTACAGACATGCAGCTATCAAGCGCTCTCAGAAAATTAAGCACGGTATTAGCCCTAAGAGGTGTAAGTCTAAGGGCACAGTAGGCAGCCCTCATGCTGCCTATTCATTCTGTTGGCATGAGTGGTGGAAGCTGACTACAGGAAAGCCATGGCTCTGCAGCATGCAGAAACCGCTCTCCAGTTGCATCCTAAGCTGGAGCTGTTGCATGTAGGGAAGTCGGGGGCATGGCTGGCCAGAGAGGGGTGAGGGTTGAAGACTGGTTGCCTTCTGTGGCACTGTGTCTGTTCAGCACTGTTGGTGGATAGTGTGGAGAGCAGGAGTGGCCTGAGGCCGGCTGCGGCAGCTGGCGCCCCAGGCAGAAGACGTGATCGGTGCCCCCGCCTGCATGGCCGTCAATGGCCGTGATGTCATCATCGGGCGCCCGGGCCGGCGGCACCCTAGGCAACTACCTAGTTTGCCTAGCCTCACAGGCCGCCCCTGGTGGAGGGTAACATTGTCCTGACCCTGTCATTTCCCCAGCTTTCTTCCTCAAAGTCCCAGTGTTCATTTCTTCATTCCCTCACATTCCCCATCCCTCCTAGCAGAACAGAATCTCCCAGCAGGAACCCGTTATTCAGACATCTGCTAGGGAAAGCGGGAGAATCCCTGCTACTTATTAATACTGGGGCTTATTCCCAAAGGAATACAGTCCTGCTTAGGGTTCCCTGTAAGCTGAGCACTTGGGCAGCCACCCAGGAGAGATTCAAATGCCGCCCAGCTGATGAGCAGAGCACCCACACTGGCAGCGTGTGTTTCTACTGGTGGTGCACATCCACACATGCTTTGCTGCACAGACCAAAATTATTCTGCACATGAGTAGAAACATTAGAGGGGGCATTTGTTCCTTCTCCATTTGAACTCAATGGGAGTCTAATTAGGTGGTCAATATTTAATAATATTTAGAATTTTCTTTTATTCTTTTGCGCAGCTAATGAAAAACACAGGGTTAAAGTGCTGATTACATAGGATTAGCAGTGTGATAAGGTTATTAGCTGAAGAAATGAGTGATGGTGGCCAAGCTCCTTAAAAACCCTAACTCATTCAAAGCAAATTGCACATGTTCACAGTGTATCTCAATGAGCCACATGTCTGAATGGACAGCACAGCCTGCTTTCACTGCAAATGAGAGTCTTCCCAAAGAGCGTCAGACCCAAGAGTGGAACCAAGGCTGCTGGTGGCACCATTATTCTCACTGAAGTCTCAGGGCTTGATCCAAAGCCAGGTCAGAGACAGTCTGTTGACTTCCATGAGCTTTAAATCAGGCCCAAGTCTGATAACTTTCAGGCCAGATGAATTTTCTGAGCCCACTGGTGCAATTGGCTTCTTTTATTGTGGTGCTTAATTTTCACTTTATGATGGAAGCTAAAGTTGCAAACTTTAATTATGGCACAGCTGCCTCTGTCCTAGAATAGAATGTAAAAGCTGAAGTTTCAATCTAACTATCAAAAATGGATATGCAGACATGATGTTTTGTCTCTGGAGTATTCCAAAATGTTGCTTTAATATAGTCACATTTCTGAGTATTTTACAGAGCCGGAAGACGAGTCTGTGGTGCAAATCCTACCACAAATCCAAGCCAATTTCTTACAGAATTACTTTTAAAAACAGAACTATACAGCTATTTATATTGGGCTACTTCTGACATTCAGTAGCTGGGGAAAATGAGGCATGTTGGGAGCAAAGCAACACCTTAAATCTGAATTTCCTTACATAAGTAGGAGTCAGTGAGCTCTTTAATGCTATTTGACCATTTGATTCTTGTATGCTATGGTGCACAGCAGTTTGCATTGGCATATGCATGGAGTCTTGCGGCGAGATCCAAAACTTATAGATGTCAACTGAAAGATTCTCACTGATTGCAATAGGTGTTGGTCAGACCCTTTTATATATTTCATATGTAAACATAAAGGGCTGTCCTGATTCATCCCAAAGAAGATCAGGGCCTAGTTCTTTTTTCACAGTCATAGGAAGTCAACAGGACTACTAATGTGAAAAAGGCTCTGGGACTAGATCCACATATATTCTTCTACACATTTGGCTATGTTTACACTGGAGAGCTTACAGTGGCATAGACGTATTGATGCAGCTGCCCCACTGTAAGATCTCTTGGATAGCCACTCTATGCCAAGATGGGAGAGCTCTCATGTTGACATACTTAAAACACCCCCAACGAGTGGCAGCAGCTGTGTAGGCAGGAGGAGCTCTACTGACACGACGCTGTGCACACTACCATTTACACCAGTGAAACTTAAGTCACCCCGGGTAGTGCTTTTTTTCACACTCCTGAGAGACTTAAAAGTCTTCTGGAGGTAGCCGTGTTAGTCTGTAACTTTAAAAACAATGAGTAGTTCTCTGGCAAGATTTGCTGATATAAGTGATAGTGTAGACATGGCTTAAGACAAACTTTTCTGCTCTCTAATCCCACCTCCCTGTAATTTATTGTCCTGTCACAAACATAAACAGATGAATACCGTTGCGAATCAGGTATTAATGACCTTAACCGCAGTATAAACCTGGTGACATGCCTAGGAAATTCTGCCATCTCGATTATGAAGTTTTTCCCCTGGATTCCATCCAGAACAAGTCCTGGAGGATAATTATTTTATTTCATACTTCACACTTTGAAATCTAACTACATGCAGAGTGTGTGAAAATTGCTGTCTCTAAACAAATAAACATTTAAGTCTAATATTTACTGGTTCGAATTCATTCTCTGAGGAAGATTTTTTTAAAATAACCTGTTTGCCAAAGAAATGAATTTCTTCACATTAAAAGAACCTAACAGCCTTAAGCACCTAACAGCTTTGAGTGGGATTTTCAAAAACATCAGCTTTAGCCTCGATGGGAGCAGAGCAGATTTAAGTCAATAGTAAAACATCCATTGACACAATCAGAGATGAGTTAGGCCAATGCTGAGGGTCTTTGACAATCCCATTTTTTATTTACATTAGGGACACTTGATTTTCTTCTCTTGCTCAGGAACGGGACCGACTCAAGCTACAATGTAGAGTACAAGTGAAGATGGACTTCTTGGATTCAAGGTACTAGAATTAGACACATTACATGCCTAGGAAATTCTGCAGTCTCGATTATGAAGGTTTTCCCCTGGATTTCATCCAGAACAAGTCCTAGAGGATAATTATGTTATTTTATACTTCACGCTTTGAAATCTAACTACATGCAGAGTGTGTGAAAATTGCTGTCTCTAAACAAATAAACATTTAAGTCTAATATTTACTGGTTCAAAGTCATTTTCTAAGGAAGATTTTTTTTAAATAATCTGTTTGCCAAAGAAATGAATTTCTTCACATTAAAACCAGATAAATATACATTGCGCACTATGGAGACATTTCTCCTCTCTGAGCTGAACTGTGTAACTGAGATCCTCAATGCAAATGTCTGTTACATAGTGTGCGGTTGTTTCACACGTGGAATTTGCATTGCATATAGGCATATGACACTGAGCTTTGTGTGCATAATCATGTCTTCCAGTAGTAGCTAGTCCCACTGAATGTAACAGCCTGCTACTAACTGAGATCTCCTTTAACACATGTGATAGACACCTGTGGTTTTGGTACTGAAGGGTTGATCCTCACAAACAACCATACTGTTCAAGTAGGAGCCGTGAGCTCCATAGAACTGTATGAAGTTATTGTTTTTGAGATCAGTTCACACTGGAAGGACCTGGAGATTTGCAATTGACATCAAAGGGAGAAGGGTCAGAGTTTGATTTCCTGGGTCAGGTGGGTTCACTTCCCTTAAGTTTAACTTTAAGAGCTGAGCTGCCTCAAACCTGTTTTGACAGAGCAATGCCCACAATAAAAGTGATTAATTTGGTTGAAGCTCATGGGCTTGCAAAGTTTTGCAAATGAGCGTAAGGAGTCATCCCTCCTGTCAGCTGTGATGAGATCCCCAGGTGTTGTTACAGAAACAACCATTAAACCATGATATGTAGATTTGGGGAAGATGGGCGGGGGGGGGGGGGGAAGGATTCTCCCTCCCCAGAGGCATCAGAAAGCTGTCTTAGCATTTCAGTGAAAGGTTGGTACGCTCACAAGAGTGTTGGCTGGTTTAAGTTCCATGAACCTTAAATTACCATGGTTTTCTGTGATTCTCAGCTTCTGATGAACAAGATTTCACAGTTCTGCACGAGCACAGAACAAGTGCAAAATATGACAAATTCTCTTCTTGGTTACTTTGTTGCTGCAACCTCAAGCAAAGATGCTGGTGCAACGGAGAGCAGAAGCTGGCTGAAAATCCACAATTAAATCAAAGGCAATAATTTTACCCTTCATTTCTACACATTTTCAGTGTTGCACCCAATTTTATTTCGCATCAGGTTAGTGTGTGTTCTATGCTTTAAATTGCTGGCCAAACTTTTGTCTGCGGAAGCAACAAAATGAACCCAGTCCAATGATGATCACTGATAAAACTAATGCAACCGTTAGTATAATAAGCAAGTTAATTTTCTTTAGATCCTCTTTTTCACAGACTTCTGATCTTATGTTGCTAATATAAATTTCTTCTTGGTACCCAAAGCTCCTGGAGTACTGGCATGTTATCTGCTCTACACCGGGGATCTCCACATTTTTATTCTGGATTAGAGAGGAGAGCCAGGCATTTCCACAGCAGCTAAGTGGGTTCCCAGCAAGATATAAGTTTTTAAGAGAGTTCTCTAGTGCTAAAATGTTACTGCTCTGTAGACTACTAAAACGGTTTTTCCGTAGATCCAGAACTTCCAGTGAAGCATCACTATTCCACTTGGGTAACCCGCTCAGCTGATTGTCAGACAGGTTTAAATATTTAAGAAGTTGAAAACGAGGCAGGTCAATATTTAAAACTGTCATACTGTTGCCATGTAAATTCAAATGTTTAAGAGATGTCTCCAGTCCTGATAATGCTGTAGCCTCTATTTTCAGTCCCTGGTTCATGGAGAGATCCAGGAGAATTAGTGAAGTCTTGTAAAAAGCATATATTGGTAAGTTCTTCAACATGTTGTCAGCTAGATATAAGTACTGAAGAGCCGGGAAGTCAACAAACGATACACAGCCATTCACCTCGCCAATAAGCCTTTGTTTAGCTAATCCTGAGTACATGCTACAAAAGCTAATATTATTACTTTGGAGGTTAAGCAATTTGATGCTGGGAAGGCTCACAAAGATATCAAATTGCAGGGCCTGGAGATGATTGTTTTGAATGTAGAGCTCCTGTAAATTAGTCAATGTGCTGGCATCAAGTATGAGATTCTGCAAAGCATTGAAGCTTAAATCAAGGACGGCTAGTGAGGTCAATGCACTGTCATAATTCACTATGAAAGTTTGGAGGCAATTTTTACTGAGATTAAGGAACTGAAGGGAAGACATTGACTCAAAGAACTCATTTGAGATGGAGTTGATCGCGTTATAACTTAAGTCTAAATATAAAAGCTGGGATAGATACAGAGAACTTGTGTTTGAATTTTGCTTCTGATCCAAAAGATGAAAAGGAGCTTCTAGCCAGTCCCTTTCCATGTAGTCCATCTCCTCGCGAGAAGAGTCTGAACTAAGCTGTAATAAATTCTTAGATAAATTCAGATAGGCCAGCTTGTTCACTTGGGGGAAAACTGGGAAGCGCAGTAGCTTGTTCTCACTAAGATCCAGCCACACCAGGTTATATTCCTCCTTTGATGCTGTGGTATGGAAAGTCTCAATGCTGTTCCTACTGAGGTCGAGTATCTGCAGTTGCCTGAGGCTGAAATCTGAGATGCAAGTGATGGAGTTCATGGAGAGATTGAGCTTGGTGAGGTTCATCAGCATTTCAAAGGCACCTTCTTCTATATCCATGATGATGTTACTGTGGAGGTCAATCTCAACAAGAGCCGGAGACCCTTGGAACATCCTTTGCAATATCGCCGTTATGCTGTTTTCTGCCAAGGAAAGATACTGAAGCGAGGGCACGTTGTGTATAAAATATTCAGCCATTCTATTGTACAGACTGTTGTGGGACAAGTCCAATTTTCTGACCACTGGTAAAAGTCCAATCCCTGGTGTCCTGTGCTGAGAAAACTCATCTAGCTGGTTATTGGCTAAATTTACCTCCACCAGGCTTGTCATGTGGGTGAAAACTCCAGGCTCAATGAAACTTATTTGGTTGGATCGTAAATCCAAGTGCTGGAGCAAGGTGTAAAAGGTCAGTGGCTTCTCAGAGATATTTTTTATCTGATTTCCAGACAAATCTATTGTATTTACATCTGGATGGAGCTCGGGGGGGATTTGATGAAGCTCTTTGCCATCACAAAAGGCCTTCCTCTTTACCTGCAGAAAAGAAAGAGAACAGGGAGCCCTGGTTAGTTTCTTTGGGATGCTCATTGGCTTTGCCTCAAGAATAAAGACAATGTTATATCCTGCATCTGATTATATTCCTTTTCTTGGAAATTGGTTGTATTAGTCTGTTTTCTAGTCAGGCCGCCCGAAGCCTGAATTTTTTCACAGCATAGAGTGGATTTTCATTTCATTTCAATGGAGATAATCCTGACGTCTTGGATTAAGAGTTCCCATGTAGGGGACAATACTGCCATACAATGATGCTAGTAAATTGCCCCATGTAAATTAGCCCTAAGAGAGAAGAGAACTGGATCCTTTGATTTTTGAGACCTGGTATAAAAATTCAAGCTGGAGAGGATCCGTTAGGGCATGGGTTCCCAAACTGGGGGGCATGCCCCCCTGGAGAGGCATAAAGAAATTCCAGGGGGGGCACGAGGTGACCCAGCCACACACCCCCTCCCCCATCAATCCCACCCCAAGTTTTGCTGCTATTTTTTTGGGAGGGGGGGTGTGAGGGTTTCTCAAAAATCAAAAAGGTGGGCGTGATGCCAAAAAGTTTGGGAACCACTGCATTAGGGCATCTAGCCCCTGCTGTACCCAGTACAGAATTAGTCCACCGTGTTCCTTTGGTCCAGGCTAGTTTTAAAAGTCCTGAGTGGCGGGCTCCCATTGCTTCCCTTGTGACTACTTCATTGTCTAACAGACCTTGAGCTCAGACACTTATTCCCGATATTTATTCAGCCTAAACTTCCCTGGCATGATTTCATCCCTACCCACATCGTACCTCATAATAAACCAGATTCTGCCACTTTGTCTTAATAAGTATTATTAATAAAGAAAGTATAAAATCAGTTTTAATAAGTACAACCATTGCATTAATAATACTCCATAATAGCTCTATTGACTTCAGCGAGATCAATCTCAAAGTAAGGTACTAGCCATCAGAGGCACCAGCTTCTGCTCTAACCGGGATCATGTTCATACCCCCCTCTGTCCCAGGCCCTGCCCCCACTCCACCCTTTTCCCTGCGCCCTGCCCCCACTCCACCCTTTCCTTCAAATCCTCACCCCCACCTCTTCCTGGTGCCACTCCACTTCTGCCTTGCCCCCACTCCACCTCTTCCCCCCACAAGCCTCTGCCCCACGCCGCTTCCTGCCTCTTTCTGCCGCCTCACCCTTGTTTGCTCATTCCCAGAGCCTCTGAATGGCACAAAACATTTTTCGCGGTGGAAGGGAAGCACTGGGAGGGAGGGAGAGGAGTAGAACAGCGGGGTCACCAGTGTGGGGCAGAGGGGGGCAAAAGGGGGAATGTGGCAGCTGGTGGGTGCAAAGCACCAACTAATTTTTCTCTGTGGGTTCTCCAGCCTCAGAGCACCTACAGAGTCAATGTATATGCTGCTCTTTGAGAGGAAATATATCAGAATCCAGCATAAATAAACAACCCCTTTTCTTCTTATTTACACCCTTCAAATACTTGTAGGCTCTAATTGCACCTCCCCTTAACCAGTGATTAGCTAAGCGATGCGTCTTTAAACAATGCCTCAGCTCCCAAAACTTTTCTGCAGCTCACCTCAAACTCCCTGCAGTTTATTCAGACTCTGTGACTCTATGTTTATCCTTTCTCCAAGGCAACCACTTCTTTCCTTTGGCCTGGTGACCAGCGCTGTACACACTGTTCCATGGGGAACAGAAGGAATGCAGCGGGGAAGTGGCCCATGCAGGGAGTCACACGTGCCGCAGCTCTCCCCGGTACAGCTCTGGGTGAAACTGTGATGCACAAAGGGCATGGCCTTTTAAGGGTTGCATTAAAGCAGCTGGTAAATTAATGCCCGTACTTCAAATATGCATCCAAAGGCAGAATACGAGCCAGCATTTGCAAAGCATTTGGGGAGCACTGGGCTAAAAGGCCTGGTGTAAGTGTAAAGTGTATGCATTGTGCTGTTAAAATGACCATCCCACTGCAAGATTAGACCAGAGTCCAAACTGTTTTAATAAGTGCCTAAATAAGAACATAAGAATGGCCATACTGGGTCAGACCAACGGTCCAGTATCCTGTCTGCCAACAGTGGCCACTACCAGATCCCCCAGAGGGAGGGGACACAACAGGTAATCCTCACATGATCCCTCCCCTGTCACCCACCTCCAGAGAAACAGAGACTAGGGACACCATTCCTACCCATCCTGGCTAATTGCCATTGATGGACCTCCACGAATCTATCCAACTCTTTTTTTGAACCCTGTTAAAGTCCTAGCTTTCACCACATCCTCTGGCAAGGAGTTCCACAGATTGACTGTGCACTGAGTGAAGAAAAACTTCCTTCTGTTTGTTTTAAACCTACTGCCTATTAATTTCGTTTGGTGACCCCTAGTTCTTATATTATGGGAATATGTAAGTAACTTTTCCTTATTCGCTTTTTCCACAGCAATCATGATTTTATAAACCTCTATCATATCCCCCCTTAGGCTACGTCTAGACTGCAAGCCTCTTTCGAAAGAGGCTTTTTCGAAAGATACTTTCGAAAAAGCCTCTTTCAAAAAAGAGCATCTAGACTACAACCAGTACTTTCGAAAAAGCACAGTTTGCATTACATAGCACCTTTTTTCAAAAGCGCACTTTTGAAAAAAGGCATTCTTCCTCGTAAAACGTGGTTTTCCACGGTCAAAAAAACTGCCATGTTCTTTTGATTTACTTTTGAAAGAACGCGGCAGCAGTCTGGACACAGGGGAAGCTTTTTTGAAAAAAGGCCACTTGTTTTGAAAAAACCCTGTAGTCTAGACACACCCCAAGCCTCCTTTCTTCTAAGCTGAAAAGTCCAAGTCTTTTTAATCTCTCTTCATATGGGACCCGTTCCAAACCCCTAATCATTTTTATTGCCCTTTTCTGAACCTTTTCCAATGCCAATCTTTTCTGAGATGAGGTGAACAGGGGCAGCTAACAGGGAGTTTCCTAACTATCTGTTTCTATAGGTGATTGAGTCCTGTGGGTCAAACGGCTTGCTGAATCCCTCTAAGTGTTCTTATACGGAGAACTAGGAGCTAAAGGTCCTGAAGCAAGGTTTTGTGTCAGTGCCTCAGAAGTTAACACAAAAGAACGTCTCCTCCAAACATCTGTTTCACACAAACCTTTTCAGGGAGGGAGAGGGGAGGAAAATGACGCCTAGGCGTTGTTTACAAGAATCTGGGTAACATCCAGTGTTTTGTGAATCACTTGTGCATGTGAGTAATGAAGAGGGCACATTGCCGGATGTGGGGTTTGTCGTAAATATGCCAGACAAATGACAACAGAGCTAGACTCCAGATACACCCTGGCGGCTACGCGGGGCTGCCCTGGTGGCAACGCTCCCAACTTACCCGTATATTGAAATTTGAACCCTGAGACCCACACAAATCCACCCAGAGTTACATCCTGGCTCCGCTGAGCCACGCGCACCTTCCTGCCGAGACTCTAGAGTGACTTGACTTGCACGGAAATGTGATCAGAGGCCCAAAGACTCTACCAGGCAGGCAGCAAGGAAGAGGCCTTGGTTTCAGGCAGCTAAAGGAAGGGGTTGGGGTGGGGGGAGAGGAAAACTCAGGAGCCTGAAGGAAGCAACATTTGCAGCAGCTCACGGAATGACAAGCACCTTCCTTCACTTAGGGCCCAATCCTGTCAGGCCCTGGGCACCCTGAATGCCCACTACGGCCTGATCCAATTCACTTTGGTGTCAAGGGGAGCCTTTCCGTGTACTGCTGTGGGAACTGGGCCAGGTTTAGGCTGCTCAGAACCTTTCAGGATGGGGCCATTAGTCCAACCTGAAAACTCTGCAGCCTCTAAACTGGGTTGATGATCAAATCCAGACCTGCCAGGTGTCTGCTGCTCTTGACAGCAACTTTATTTTCCTTTGTAGAGTGCACTTTTCTCTCTCCATCACTACTTTATCTGCACCCCTTCTCCTTACCTGCTGTCCTTTCCCCCTTGCTGCTATCTCTGCTCCCCTTCCCTTCCCTCAGCCCTTGAATTCTGCCTGTGCCATACCCACATTTATCTTTACTGCTGCACAGAAAAGGTGCAATAAAAGGGAAAGGAGGCATAAGTACATGGCATCAGTTCTTATCATACCTTTGCTCTTCCTACTTCAGAGGACTTTTGTTAAACCCATGAGCATGGGCGAAAGCCCAGCTGAGGAAGGCAAGTCCCAGCCCCACCCCTTCCACCCAAGGCCCGGCCCCTGGAGACAAGCTCTGCCCACCCCAGTCCAATCCTTCCTGGCCATGTGGAGAGCCAGGGCTGCCATGCTGCAGCCCTGGTCCCATCCCTCCCTAGTGTCTGGGGGAAGCCAGGCTGACAGGCCACAACCCCATCCCTCCTGGTGGCTAGGGGAAACTGGGCCTGTGGGCTGTGACCCTCTCCCTCCCCAGTGGTCGGGGGAAAATGGCTGCTGCGCCATGGTCCCAGCCTTCCCCGCCGGTGGCCCCAGCCTTAGGCGGTTGGGCATGTAGGCAGTTCTGGGAAGGCTCTGCCTTCTCTTTCCTACATTACTGACCCACCCATGCCCATGGGCCAAGATCATGAGCAAAGCTCACTTTCTTTCCTCCTCAGCTCTGGCAGCATTATTGTTGTTAGCAGGGCTTGACAAACCGCGGCAAAATCTACTCGCCAGCCCCGCACTGCGCATGCACAAGACCTGCGTTGCGCATGCGCACGCCGCCGGTAAATGGAGTGACCGGCTGAAATCTACTTGCCACGGGTAAGTAGATTCACTGATTTGTCGAGCCCTGGTTGTTAGTATTCAAGTACAGTGGCCTGCAGATAGGGTGACCATACAGCAAGTGTGAAAAATCGGCACAGAGGATGAGAGGGGTAATAGATGCCTGTATAACACAAAGCTTCAAATATCAGGACATCTGGTCACTCTACCTGCAGTGCCAGGAGTGGAAAAGCCTCTTGCACCTTTCAGCATCAGAGGCTATGTCTAGATTACAGGCTTCTTTCAGAAGAAACTTTTCCAGAAGAGGTCTTCTGGAAAAACTTCTTCTGAAAGAGAGCATCCACACTGCCCAAGTGCATCGAAAAAGCGATCTGCTTTTTCAAAAGAGAGCGTCCACACAGAATGGACACTATCTCGCATTTAAGCTGTTATTACTATGGACAGAATGGCCACCAGGGCACCTGTACTTTTTCCTCTTTCCTCTTCTTTCGAAAGAACTCCCTCTTCCCCTTCCACACACGCCTTTTTCCGAAAGAGCTCTTTCGCAAAAAGGCTTCTTCCTCGTAGAAGGAGGTTTGCCCATGTCGGAAAAACCCCTCTGTTTTTTTTATTTATTTATTTTTTTGAAAGAACGTGATTGCAGTGTGAATGTAACTGGAGGGTTTTTTGGAAAAACGGTAGTTTTTCCAAAAAAACACTGCAGTGTAGACATACCCTGAGCCACCCAGAAAGGGAGGTTATTGGGTAAAAATTGGCCCAACAGCTCTGAAGTGTGGGCAAGTTTGGATTCAGATTCAAACGCTGTCACTCAGCTCTAGCTAGTAATTTTAGAGGAGGGGGCCAGTGGTCGCCTTCTCTTTCACAAAACTAACTCCAGGGTGGTTTGTATCTAGGTCCTATCACATCCTAAAATCCAAAGCCGGGGTGTTTGAACACAAGGCTTTGGGCGAGGCTCTTCAGCTAATGTATGTGGGTGCTGAGAATCTGTCCCTTTGTCTCTTCTCTGCAATGGCCAAACAGAGGATTTTGGGTGTTGGATTTTGAAAAACCCCTTTAACTGGGACTTGCTGTTGCCAAACTAAAACTATCTTGGGGTGGTTTGGATAAGAGATTCCAGCCGTGAGCGTCCTCTGTTCTGTGTGTGACGACATCGTGTGAACAATGCAATTGCAGTGAAACGTCTCATCATAAGCACCGACTTACTCAGATCCTGGGCAGTGCTCCACCCCAGCTCTGTCCCAGGCCCCGCCCACACAGCACCCCTTCTTCCAGTCCCCTATCCCCATCCTGCCTCTTCCTACCTCTGCTCTGCTCCGGGCCCTGGCCCTACCTCTATCCCACCTCTTCCCTCCACGCTGCTCCTGGACCGTCTCTTCCCAATCCTTTCCCCGCCTCTTCCTGTTTTGGCCCCTCTCTCCCAATGCCTCTTGCATGCTATTGAACAGCTTGTTCACAGCCAGCAGGAGGTGCTGGGAGAGAAAAGGACGAACTGTGTGGTGGGGCTGTTGGCAGGCGGGAGGCGCTGTGTGGAGAGGTGGAGATGTTGATCCACAGGGCTGGCAGGGGGTACTGAGCAACCACTCGGCTTTTTTTCCGTACATGCTCCAGCCCTGGAGTCCACACGGCGTCGGTGCCTATGAACTGCAAAGTGAAATAGCAAGGCCAGTGTAACCCCACTGAGATGAATGATGCTGTGTCAGTTTACACCATCTGAGAACCTGGCCTTGTGACAGCCGAGTGTTTTGTCATCATTGAATGTATCCCAGTTCTGTTAAATGGATCAAAACTTTTTTGGATTCTTCCTTTGCCTGGGCAGCTGAGTGCATTGTACAGTGGAGTGGCGGAAATCAGCCAATATTTACTTCTCAAGGAATTAGCTTGATCTATGACCCATCAAAACAAAGGTGGGGGAGGAGCACTTATTAGGTTTACTGTGTGTGTCAGCCTGAGTTTGCGTGGCTGGGGTGCATGAGACCGAAAGTGTCATGTTTACAGTGATTTCATCATTCCTTCCTCTCCAGCCAATAAGTGAGAAATCTAGCCGCCTTCCTGAGTTCTTTTTGTATGCTAGACCCTAATTTCCCTGAATTCAGGAAGTGCATTAGTACATCAGGGTGGGCAGGAAAGGAATGAATCCCATTTGGGAGATCTGTATAGCCAGCAAATTATTTTTTCCCTATTTTGGACATTCTTGGGAATTTGTGCTCAGCGGCTTCCCCATTTGAAGAAGCAGATGAGTATTTTTAAACTCCCTTCACTGCCTCTGAAGAAGGGGAGTGAGTGAGAAGAGAACCAGTTCATCTGTGAATAACATTCACATTCTTGTAGAAGATGTTGTAAAAAAAAATCGGTGGGACAAACCATGCTTTGGAGACAGGGGTTTTGTCTCTCATAAGAGGTCCTGCTCCTGCTCTCACACCCAGCATAAATCAGAAACTCCGCTGAAGCCAGTATTAAACCAGTGTAAAGGAGGGACGGATGGGGCTCACTGTCACGAGAGGGGGAGAAGTGACGTTTGTTCACCTCACATGAGAAAGGCTCACCTCATGTGTGAGACACTGGAATGGGATTCAAGCGATCTGGGATCCGTTCCTGGTTCTGCAACAGACTTCCTGTGTGACTCTGGGCAAATCAATTACTGTTGCTGCACTGCCGGTCCCCAGCTATAAAATGGGGATAATTCTTCCTTTCTCCCACCTTACATTTGTCTTTCCCATCGAGGCTCTGTCTGCACAGCAGCTAGCAGTAATTCCCTGCTCCACTAGAGAGACATGCACTGGCTCTGCATGAGTGTAACCCAGACACCTGTGGGTATGATGCGCCAAGGCCGCTGATGGGGGGAAGATGAAAGGGGGTTCTGCAATTCAAAGGGGCTTGGAGCTCCTGGCCACCGCTACTGTAACAGTGGCAGCAGCCAAAGCCCTGGGCCCTTTAAATTGCCACTGGAGCCCTATGCAGCACACTGCAGAGGCCTGGGTGGCATGCTCTGGATCAGGGATGGGCAATAATTTTTGCCCAGGGGCCACTTCAAAAATTTTTGAAATAGCCCCAGGCCACCCCGGAAGGGGTGAGGCCTAAATGGGAAGGGGCGGGGCTACCTCGCCCCCAAACCATGATGGGTCTGGGGATGGGGGAGCCCTTTTGCCCCCTCTTCCCACTAGGCACCCATGCCCTGGAAGAGGCTTGGCACGCTCCTCCACCCCCAGGCCAATCAGGGCCTAGTGGAGGGGGACCGCCCTGTGAGGAAAACGTGGCACTTTGAAGTGCCGCGGGCTCCTTGCAGGGCCGGGGCAGGCTGAAGGAATCTTCACGCAGCTCCCCTGCTCCCAGGCCCTGATTGGCCTGGGGGAGGGGGAGCACGCAAAGCCTCCTCCAGTCTCCCCTCCACCCTGTGAGCAGCACACGGCACTTCAAAGCACCACATGCTCCTGGCAGGGTGGGAGGAGGCTTCGCATGCTCCCCTGCCCTCAGACCCTCATTGGCCTGGGGGTGGGGGAGCAGCAGGACCTCCGCAGGCTGGATCCACCCACTTGGTGGGCCATGGCTCAGGCTAAGATCATGTGCAGGGTTATAGTTGGGTGACTAGCCCATGCCCCCTGGCCACATTGCTATGTTTAATGCCCCAGCTTGAGCAGAAATAGCATGTGTGCTCCTACCCAAGCTGGGAGCCACGCCTCCTCCTGAGGGCAGACAGGCCCTAACATTGCAAGCTCATTGCAGCAGAGACTGCCAGGTACTGTATATTTGTGCAGCACTGGGGTCCAGATCTCACTGGGGGCCTCTAGAGCAGCAGTTTTCAAACTATGGGTCGGGACCCAGTGCTGGGTCATGGAATGTCAGGCACTGGGTCTCGTTGCTGCAGGGGGATCAGGGGATCAGTGGGGGGCTAAGGCCTGTCCTGGCACTGCAGACTGCGCTGCAGCCCAGAAACGGCTGGCAACAGGCCTGGCTCCTGGGTTGGGGGAAGGGAACACACAGGACTCCGCGCACTGCCCCTGCCCTGAGCTCTAGCTCCACGCTCCCATTGGCTGGGAACCTGCTGCTGGCCGCTTCTGGGGTGCAGCATGGCCTTCGGTGCCAGGAGAGGCAGGAAGCTGCCTTAGCACTCCTGCTGCACTGCTGACTGGGAGCTGCTTGAGGCAAGCCCTTCCTGCCCCAGCCCGGACCCCTCTCCCCCCCCAAGCCAGAGCCCCCTCCTACACTCCAAAGCTCTCATCCTCAGCTCCCTTCCCTCCTCTCCTCCTATTCCTCCCTCCCCCCCCCCCCCGGAGCCCACACTCTGGTCAAATTATATTGGGTTGCGGGCATCAACAATTTTCTTCAACTAGGTCATGAGAAAAAAAGTTTGACAACCGCTGTTCTAAGGGCTACTCTAGTATAATTAATAATAATCAAGAAGAGACATGCAAGAGGAGATGGCTCCTCCATGGGGTATCTCTTACCATTTCGCAGGGTGACTCCTCCAAGGGCCGATGGCTAGAGATCCCTCCATTTGCTGCCAGGAAGAGTAACAGATACAGTTTCATGGCTCTGCCGGGAAAAGCAAACATGGGTTCAAGCGAAACAGGGGGGAAGTCCAAGCAGTCACTGGACAGCAGGGACCACAACACAGATTGGCCCACGGACTTGCATACCAAATAGAAGAGCTTACCCCACCTCGGGGCTTGCTTAATTTGCAAAACCCACTGGCCCATTCCTGTAGAGAAGGGAACATATGAAGTAGGAGAGAGATGGCAGGAAAGCTCTAAAGGTGACTGTTTCTATGGCTTGCCTATTGGGATTTGTGTTGTGAATCTCAGGCTGTCGGCCAGACTTTCAAACACTGTGGCACCTGACAACTCCCACTTACATACCTAAGTGAGTGACCAGACTGTCAAAACTGCCTAGCATTCAGCAGCTTGGTGGCTCTCAATGGCAGCTGGTGGATGGTCAGTGCTCTTGTGAATCTGGCCCTATCTCTCCTTTGTCTTAACCTGCGCACACTGGTGGTGCTACACAATAGACAGGATGATGACAGTCTTCACCTCTATAGCACCCCACATCCCAGGACCTTACAAACATTTTAATGGAGTCACAAAATGCCCTGGCAAGGCCCCATACAAATGTAAACAGGGCCTTACCAAATTCCTGGTCCATTTCGGCCAATTTCATGGTCACAGGATTTTAAAAATAGTAAATGTCATGATTTCAGCTATTTAAATCTGACATTTCAAGGTGTTGTAATTGTAGGGGTCCTGACCCAAAAAGGAGTTGGGGGGGGGGGTTGAAAGATATGGAGAAGCGCTGCCTTCAGAGTTGAGCAGCTGGAGAGGGGTGCCAGCAGCAGCACAGACATAAGGATGGACTAGTATGGTATTGCCACCTTTACTTCTGCATTGCTGCCTATAGCGCTGGGCCCTTAGTCAGCAGTCGCCACTTGCTGGCTATCCAGCTTTGAAGGCAACAGCACAGAAGTAAGGGTGACATAGAGATGGTATTGCCACCCTTACTTCTGTGCTGGTGTTGGCTGGGCTCTGCCTTCAGAGCTGGGCACCCAGTCAACAGCTGCTGCTCTCTGGCCGCCCAGATCTGAAGGCAGAACAGACATAAGGATGGCAATACCATCCCCCCCAAAATAACCATGTGACCCCCTGCAACTCACTTTTGGGTCAGGACCCCCAATCTGAGAAAAACTGGTCTCTTCCCCCTGAAATCTGTGGACAGGATAGCGCACCTGATTTCACGGGGGGAGACCAGATTACATGGTCTGTGATAGCAACAAGGAGTCCTGTAGCGCCTTATAGACTAACAGATGTATTGGAGCATAAGCTTTCGTGGGCAAAGACCTACTTCATCAGATGCATGTAGTGGAAATATCCAGAGGCAGGTATAAATATGCAGGCAAGAATCGGGCTAGAGATAACAAGGCAAATTCAATCAGGGAGGATGAGGCCCACTTTTAGCAGCTGATCTGGAGGCGTGAATACCAAGAGAGAAGAAGCTGCTTTTGTAGTTAGCTAGCCATTCACAGTCTTCAGCTGCTGGAAGTGGGCCTCATCCTCCCTGATTGAATTAACCTCGTTAGGATTAAACAAAGACTGTGAATGGCTAGCTAACTACAAAAGCAGCTTCTTTTCTCTTGGTATTCACACCTCCAGATCAGCTGCTAAAAGTGGGCCTCATCCTCCCTAATTGAATTAACCTCGTTATCTCTAGCCCGATTCTGGTCTGCATATTTATACCTGCCTCTGGATATTTCCACTACATGCATCTGACAAAGTGGGTCTTTGCCCACAAAAACTTATGCTCCAATACATCTGTTAGTCTATAAGGTGCTACAGGACTCCTTGTCGCTTTTGCAGATCCAGACTAACACAGCTACCCCACTGATACATGGTCTGTGATGCATCTTTATGGTCATGAATTTGGTTGGGCCCTAATCATAGAGTTCATGGCCAGAAGGGACCATCAGATCATGTAGTCCCAAGTGGGACAGCCCACACGAACTAGACTATTACGTTCCCCAGGTAGCGAATAGGAGACATCAAGCTGTACCAATGGCTGAGGCCCCTGCAAAGGCAGAGAAATGACTCCGTGAACAACAGTCAGATAAATCCTGGCAGGTGACCCACACTCTCACACTGCAGAGGAAGGCAGAACAACCCCCTTGAGCTCACTGCCAATCGAACTTGGGAAATCTTTCTTCCTGACCCCATGTATGGCAATCAGCAAGACCCTGAGCATGTGAATGAGAACCAGCCAGCCAGGGTGCCTGAAAGAGACTGCTCAATGCCACCACAGAGCCCTGGCCCTCCCCATCCACTGCCTCATCTCCAGCCTTCATGCTTCTGAGGAAAGAGGTAACTCCCCCTGCTTCCCCTGAGATAATGAAGATTAGTAGTGGTATTCCCATTTTTCAGATGGGTAAACTGAGGCACGGAGGTTGTGTGTCTTGCTCAAGGCTGCTTGTATTTAATCAATGGCAGAGCTGTGGATATAATTCACCAGCCTTAACTCCCAGGACCCCTGATCTCGACAAACTCTTCCATATTACTGCCGCTGTCATAAACCTGACAACCCTTCCAGAAAATTCCTCCCTTCTTGAGTTTCTCGAGGCTGAACTAGTGGAGTGGCTCTTAGTTGGTGGAACTCCCTTAGCTGAATCAGTGTTTAAAGGACATGTTAGCTAACAGACCAACTGTCTGTGGTGAATCCATGCCATAAAAACTGTGTGTGTGTGTGTGTGTGTGTGTGTGAGACAGAGAGAGAGAGAGTGTGTGTGTGAGAGAGAGTGTGTGTGTGTGTGTGTGAGAGAGAGAGAGAGAGAGAGAGACAGAGAGAGAACATGCATGCATTTGTGTTCAGGGCTCCTGGGTTCAGCCACTAAGGTGGGAGGTTTATCCATAGAGGGTTCGAGATGTCAGTTGCGATCAGGGGCTCAGGGCTTTACCCTGTAGGGCTGGAGGCCACCCTGTGAGGGAACCAGAGCTCAAGACTTTAGACTCAGAGCTCCAGGGAGTGCCAGTTCTCAGAGCTTTAGTCCTGCAGGGAGAACTAGGGCTCAGGGCTTCACCTTCACAGCTCTGCTCCTGGTTTCAGCTCCTCAGGGGTGCCAGGTTTCAGAGCACTGGGGACCCCTGAAACTGGCTCAAGGCCCCCTGATTGAGAATCACTGCAGTAGGACGCGAGGCCTTGATATTCTAGCTAACTCTGCCAGAAGTCCCCTTTTGGGCTCTAGCCCCAGGCAATACAAATCACTTCCCTTTCGAGACCGCTATTTGCGGTGCTGTTTGCTTTTTCTCTTTGCCAACACGTTGCCCCATCGTTCAGTTTGATTCTTCACACCCAGTGCCCAGGCTTCCTGTGAGTGTAACTCTGCACGTTCTTCGCCACATGTGCAAACAGCAAGGATGGCTCCAGGAAACAAGCCCTGGGAAGTTCAGGTCACATGTGACTTGCTCTGTTTTTCGAGCCTATTTTCCTCATTCCAGTGTAGTAACATTTCTGATGGGGGTGGGGTGGAAATCTGGGAGCCGTGATACCTGTTGGTTTTTTATCTCAGGCTGGAACACTGACTGCAGTGAGATCAAAGATTCTTAATTTCCCGCAGGCCTCGATTTCCCCATTTCTAAAATGGGGGTAGTGTTCTAGGGGGTGCTCTGAAGGCTTTTAACTACTGTTGGCAAAGTGCTTTCAATCCCAGTGGAAGGTGCTGTACACTAGCTATGGCAGAGGGTTCTCTGTGAATTCTCCAAAATTCTCTCCCCACTAATTTCAGAGAAGCCCAAACTTGTTGACTTTCAGAACATGCTGCAGGACTCATCTGTGGGGTTGTTTTAGAGTAAAAATAGAGGGGAGAGAGGGCATTGTCTTCACAGGGTATTAGCTAACTGTATCTGAAAGAAGACGAAAGTCTGACATGCGTATATATGGTTTGTGATTTTTAAATAATGGTGAGGCACCCAGAGCTCTTGCTTGGGCATCTTTCATATCTAAAGAAATAAAAGAAATAATCTCTGCCTAACGTAGGGCAGGCCCCTATATGTCATGAGGAGTATGGATCCAAAGTGTGCAGTGCTAAGTATTTTCTATTTGCGATGGACTCCATCCATGCATTACTGCTAGGGGAGTATTTTCCTCAGGTGCTTTTAATAATAATATTTTGTATTTAAAAGGACGTTGTAAATTTGAAGATCGCTGAGTGTTTCACAAACTGTAAACTGTGGACACAACCCACTTCTTCAGCTGAATGGTGTTAAGGGGTCCAAGTTCCAAAATAAATAGCAGAGAAAGAGAGGGGATGGGGAGGGAAAGAGAAGGAAAAAATAGGAAAAAATTGTCAACTGGAGTGTCCATGCTAAATGAAGCTGATAGAGTAGGTTCTAAATACTCTTAAGTACTTGTTGCTTGGCTTGTTATGTCATTAGGATGTGGAATGTAGCAGGTCATCCAGTTAAGGTCTTTGTTTAAACCTCTATTGCAGGTATCAAATTTGACTGCATCTTCCATTTCAAGCTGGTTTTTGAAATTGGTTTGTAATAATATGATAACTTGGAGATCCATTAGTGAGTACCTGGGCAAGTTAAAATGTTCCCCAACAGGTTTCTTGTGTTACCTTTTCAAATATCTGATTTGTGTCCAGCAATCCTTCGTTGCAGAGACTGTCCAGTTTGGCCAATATACATGGCAGAGGGGCATTGCTGGCATGGGAAAAGATCAGGAAAGTGAGGCTCAGAGTGGCTAAGTGACTTGCTGAGGGATGCTGAGTAAATGTGAGTGGCAGAGGAAAAAATTGATCTGTCCTACATATTTCTGAGGTCTCTATTACACTGGTATCCAAAGTAGCAGAATCCATTGCTAGTCTCCTGTTTTAACCTCTGGACCACATAGACTAGCAATGTCAGGGTTGCTAACTGTGGGCAGCATGGGATCAGATCTTCTCTTTCAAGAACAACTAGACCTGATGATTCTATTCCTCTCGATCATTTTCAGAGCAAGTACCAGGTCAGGACCTTTCTCCAGCTTTGCTTAGTTTCCACCAGTGCCACTCCTTTGCGGTTTCACCCACTGCTGTACATCCACTCCACTGCCTGGTAAAAAGGTATGGGAGACATCACACCAGCAAAACCTGACCAGCCACAACTGAGCGGATGGTTCTGACAATCCAGGATTCCCAAAACTGCTGGAACTGTAACTTCTTGTAACAGGAGCTGTTGTTACCCCTCAGATTCTGCCACGCAGGCTGTTTCATTTAAAGTCCCAGTATGTTCCCATTATTGTGAAATTTCCCACTGTCTTCAGAGGGAGCAGGGCTGAGCCTCAAAGCATCTTTAATGTTACAACTTTCCACCTAGACTTCATCTCATCCCAGCTCCCTCTTCGCAGTGGGACAATGGATGGAATTTTGGAGACTAAGGGTGTGTCTACATTGCACTCTAAATTCGAAATAAGATATGCAATTTGCGTAGTGTGAATTGCGCATCTCATTTTGAAATAGGCTATTTCGAAATTTGGCACATCTACACGGTGCCAAATTTTGAAATAAAGTGCTATTTTGAGCCATCCCTTATCCCTCGTGCAATGAGGTTTACAGGGATGGAGAAATAGCACGTCCGTTGTTTCAAAAAATATTTTGAAATAATGGGCACATTCCTTGGATGCGGGGTAGCTATTTCAGGATACCTCCAGTATCCCGAAATAGCCTTGCATTGTAGATGTACCCTAAGACTCTCCTGTTCCATGCCAAACCTTAGCAACTGGGCCAGCTTGCCTAGACAGATGAAACCAATGAAATGCAGGAGAAAAGAAGTATCATTAGCTCCATTTCACAGATAGGAAACCTGAGGGTTACAGAATCAGTGGTTCACCCAAGGACATACAGCAATAGGGAATTACATCTCCTGAGCCCCATCCATTGCCTTAAGGACAAGCTCACCAAATCTCTTTTATCAGCATTGAACTGTAAACATTAATACAGGTTAAATGTTGTCATTTGCATTTAGCAACAGCAAACTCCCAATTTCCCCACAATTAGATTTCTGTAACATAGCCAGTTATAACCTAAACAATTATTATTGTTTTCTCATCCAAACTAAAAAGAGGCAAAGCAGCAATGTGTGTTCTTTTAACACGTCAGACACAGACTAAATACAAAGAGAGCCCTGTGCACCAGGACCCTGCTATGCATTCTTGCATGTGCTGGTTTTAAGAACAGAGTGAAGATAGTGCATTTACTTTGTTTCATGTGTCAGTTATTAGCTTTCCCACCCTCTGTTATTAAAAAAAAGAAAACCTCTGAGCCATCTCTCCAGAGTTTAGTCAGCCACAGCACGGATTAGATCACCTTTATTTTTCACTCTTCCCCATTCAGCGTATGGAGCGGTTCATTGGTAACTTTCAGCCTGAGATGAAACTGAGACATTTGAAGGGAAATGTCCTTATTTGGGACAGCGTCTGCTTTAAATTATGTCCTTTGTTTCCCCTCCGACTCCTCGTCTGGTTGTTTGCTGGGTCCTAGCAACCACTGGATTAAGAAGAAAATTAGCTACTATGGGATTCTCCTTCAAGCCTTACTTGGGGAAAGCTTGTATTGAGAAATACAGGAATTTTGATTGAGCAGGGCTCTTAGGTTTGGGCCCACTGTGTGTCCTGAGAATTATTCATCTTATCTTTGTAGATGTCATTTGACTCTGTGTATGGATCAGTCAGTATGTTTACTTTAGGTTTTTGTGTCTGTGAGTTACATTCCTAAAGAGCTATAAAGGAGCCACAGAGCATAGGATAGGCAACTTAAAAGTCCCTGAATCTCTACATTAAAAATAAATTGAGATTTCAGGATTGTAAATTAGAAGATGGTGTTGATGCAAGTGAAGCCCTTCATCCCTGAATCCTTACTCCACAGAAGTAATCTGTACTCACACAAATTGTCTTACTGATTGATTTGTCCAGAGGGACCTGATATAACTCTGAAGTAAATGGAAGTTCATTTCTTGGCTAGAACACACCCTGGATGACTTAACTGAGTACATTTAAATGGGACTACTTATGGCAGTAGGGTGACTAAAGATTTCTGGGGTGGGCCCTGCTGCATCTGGACCAGCGGTTTGATTTCTGGCAGTGGCCACTTACTGTTCCTTCAAGCAGATGTCATTGTCAAAGAATATTTTACCTCTAACATTAAGATATTATGGTGATTTCAGATTTACTCTGAATTAATTTAAATCTGTATTATTTCATGTTGCCCCCTATGGTCGGAGCAGTCGCACAATATTACTCTTCCAGGGCCTTTTCCTATTTAAAACCCACTCCTGCAAATTCTTCCCTATGCTGATTTCAGCACTGCGGTCACTAAACCTTCACACATCGGAATGTTGCTCTATAGAGTCTATATTTTTCCTGTGGTCAAAAATAAGCTTTTTGGAGTAGGACTTTTGGTGTTTTGTTTGGTTTTGTAATGCACCTTGAGCAGGGATGCCATAGACACCAGAGAGGAGAGGATTGTAGTGTGATACCAGCAGTATGATTAACAATAACAAACAGAGAAGGAAAAAATCATGTCTGACTGGAAAGCTTCCTAAGTGTGTGACGTGGTATGCTGTGGAAACAACTCCCAGGAAAAGTTGTGAATCCCACTCTGTGTCACTTTTAGAATTAGACTTCAAAAGACACTTGCAAATGAGCTATGAGGAATGATTAAGATTGGTTGGGGGAAAAAAATTTCCTGGCAAAAAATCACTAAAAATGAATATTTCTTTAAAATATTTTCTTTTAAAATGTGCATTAAATTTTTTCGGGTGTTTGTTGCAAAACCTTCAGTGCAAAAATACTTTAATTTCATTGAAATGAAAAACCAAAAAAAATTGGGGACATTTGAGGAAAAATCTTTGACAGAAACAGAATTTCTTTTTATCACCAAAGCTTCACTTTTGTAGAAAAGTCCTTGTTGACCCCCAAAAAATGTTTTTAAAGAAAAGGTTTTTTTACCAGCACTTGGAATAATCCAGGAAGCTGGGCTAATTGAGCTTTTCAAACCCAAACTGTAGCAAATTGTCTGGTGTTAGAATTCCACCACTGGCACATAAGGTAAGACAATGCTCTTTGCTAGTGAAAAGTCTCATTTCCTGTGGATTAGATGTAGGGGGTTGGACTGTCAGATCTGTGGGAAATTTGGATTTATAGTGAAAGATGAACCAACCATTGTGGGAAAGACTATGAAATCTCCTCAGCCATTTCCTATTCCTAGAATTGATCTCAAATGTTTTAAAGATTTTGAAACATGTAGGTAACCTCCTTCTGCCGTATTTTCATATTTGCTCTTCTGGAATTTGGCTGCAATGGCACTTAGCAATTGTCATCGCTAAAGTGCTGTGGAGACATGAGCTTGTTATATATCCTGAGCATCCCAGAAATGTGGGGTATGTATTATCCTTATTTTACAGATTGGGAAGCTGTGATATTATGATCAAGTGCTCATTCCCATAAGGGACTGAGAGCCCTCAAGTCTCAGTGAAGTCAATGGAAGTTGAGAGCACCTGTGATCTTGTGGAATCACATCCCAAGGTCACAGTGCTCGTCATTGCCTACTCCAGCTCTTGGTGAACTTAGCTGGGATTTCCCATTGACTTCAGTGGGAACAGAATGGGGCCTGAGGTTCATTGCTCAGAGTTCTGCATTCTGCTGCTCCTTTCTTTCAAAGGCCGTGTTCATGGGCTTCCCAGCATGGCCCCAGAGTGGAAAGTAGCAGACATTCCAGAAACTGGTCCACATGAGACTTCCAGTGGTCAGTTGCAAGGGGTTTTGTAGAAACATGGACACTTCTGGGTGGTTATGTGAATCGAACCTCCAGACCTTTGGAGTTTGTCCATCACTAGTTTAATTGCTCTCTAATGCAACCCCCTAGGCAGAGCTCTCGTGCAGGGTCTCTCTGTAGATGGTTGGGTTCTGTTCAGAGCTGTATGAATAACCTTACCTTTGAGAAGTAAGAAATAATTCTCTAAGGGCAGGAGTAGGGAGCGAACCCCAGCCCTGTTAGCTGCTCCCTCTCTGGACTGATCTCCCATGGGAACCTCTGCACCTATTTATCCTCTTCTCTTTTGCCCTGTCCCCCTCATTCTCTTACCTTTTCACTGTTCCTTCTTAAGTAACCCCACACACCCTGAAAAAAGCTTTCTATACCCCTTCCTCATTCCTATGTCTGTCTTGTCTATATACATCACGAGGACTTCAGAGCTGTCTACTGCTTTGAGTACATATGTTGCCCAGGATAATGGTTGACCCTGGGGCTCTATCATAATTAATAGGTATAATTGTGAATATAATCTCTATATATGTATCAGTTGAGACAGATGAGTATGAATCTTTGACCTAGTATGGTGCTATTATTAAGATTATGTATTTATTATTCCAAGTGAATTCAATCTGTAAAGAAGAATTCAGACAGAGGTATGTGTTCTATAATCTGAAAGGAGATAAAAACGAGACCAGGAAATTAATTTGAGTTGTCTCTGACTGACTGGGATGGTGTCCAGTAAACCCTCTTGTGAATAATGTGTCATTCTTCAGGTAAAAGTCCAAAATATTTGAGCTGCTCCCTAAGCTGTAACCCTTTGCTTAAAAAAGCAATCAGATGGGTTAAGTAAATAAGAGAGATTTTTCAACATATTAAGATCATTGAAACTCCCCTTTTCAATTTAAAAAGACAAGTTTCCTGGTTTGAGTAATGTGGACCTTTGTTGAGAGACACTCACAGACACATTTTTATGAATGATGCTGCTGGGGTTGGCTCTCATGCTATTTTCTTTGAGAGAGAGGTTTGGTGAGATAATATCTTTTGATTGGACCAATTCACCTCACCCACCTTCTCTCTCTCTCGTATCCTCAGGCCAAGGTGGCTACCACAACACTTGGAAGAGTATTTTCCTCAGTTTTTATAGATAGACATTTCCATTGTCTTAACCCTGGCATGCACAGGTGTGGAACAATCTGTACAGTGGGGATGTGGAGAGACGCTGAACCAAACTGTAAACCCTGGACGTGATGGAAACCATCTGGCAACCCCCCCTATCCAGGCCCACCAATCAGGGGGCAAATAGGGCAATTGCCCTCCGGCCCACTGATTCTAAAGGGTCTGGGCTGCCCGGCCGCCACCCCTGCTACTGCGGCAATGGACTGGGCCCGAGCCCCCTTTGAATTGCCACCAGAGTGTCATTCCATGTGGCTGAGGGCTGGGAGGGGCATGCACTGCTGTCCCAGCAGTGCTGAGGGCTGGCTGTCCCAGCCCCGCCCCTTTCACCTGAGGCCTCGCCCCTTCCAGGGGGCATGGACCCACCCCCCTTATCCTGGGGCCCATGTGGCTGTCAGCCCCACTGGCCCCAGCATCTCTGCTTCCAGCACCTTTGCTGGCAAGGGACTAAGAGGAAGGAAGACTTTGAAAAAAAATATTGGGCACCGAGGCAGCGCTTCATATTTTCAAGGCATTGTGCAAATATTAATCAAGAATGAGAATTCCTGGGGTGAATAAGCCTTCATTTACCTACAGTGGCCTCTGAGCCCACCATTTCCCTCTATGCTTAGAATGACATCTCATATGCGGTTACCACCAAGTGGGAAGTTTAAAGGTTACCTTTTAATGGCAGTGATTACTGGTAAGTGAAATACTGCTGTCCCCACCTTAGAGAGGTTAAATGTCTTGCCCGAGGCTGGACAGTGAGTCAGCAAAAGAGCTAGGATACTCACGTCTCCTGGCTTATTTCCCAGTACTCAGACCGGTAAGGTGAGCCAGGAGGCTTTCTATAGTATTCGTTTATGTCCCTACGTTGCAGTAGCACCCAGATTGTACCAAGCACTGTACAAACATGCTGGCCTGGCCCCAAAAAGTCTCACTATGATTTTTATTAGTAGTGAAAACACAGAGGAGACATCACAATAGTTCTGTTGTAAAACTTACTTAAATGATCCAAGCTACTGTAATAGGCTCCCCAGTGATTTAGCCAAACAGCTGTTATGGATCTTGCCCACTGCGTGGTATATTTAATCAGTTATTCAGCCCCTTCATAAAGACAATCCGGTTTCATTTAAACAGTACCTTCATCCTCGGTGGTATAGTTTTTAAAAGGCTGCAGCTCCAAGTTCCTGAATCCCCACTTTCGCCTGCAGTCGGAGAAATGTTTGGCTCAACTTTCCAGCAGCACCAAAGTTTAACTCGCTGCTGTACATACCTGCTGTTTGGATGAATGAGGAAGCTTCACTTCTGCAAGCAGCCTTCGTCTCCCAGGCTGTCCCGACAGCCCTCCAGTGAAAGTTGAGGAAGGGCTTCCTTGGGGAAGTCACAGCTCTGCTACATGCCAGCTGACTAAAAACTCTGAGAGCTCAGACAGAAGTTTAAGTCACTGAGAAAAAAAAATGCTCCCAATAGACTGGCCCTTGAATTCATTGCTCAGCAGTCATCAGCTCTGATATATTCCCAACCTCCCATAAGCATAAGAATGTACACCTCAGTAATAGGTTTTAAATATGTGTCCTCTGCTTTTCTTTTTGTTTTCCATTTCACTCGCTTAACCTTGGCTTATTTCCTGGAGTTTCTCGGCTGATAATAACGCCCCTCTCATATTGACACATTGCAACATTCTGTGAATAGCAACAGAAATCCCCTTTGCAGATTTCAATGGTACCTACATTATCTCTGTTTTACAGATGTGGGTCTGGTTCATGTTACATTCATTTTCAGGGAGCTTGAGCTAGATCACACCGCCCATTATTTTGGGGGTAAATCTGAAGTAATTCAGTGGCCAGCATTTACAAGTGAGAGCAAAAGTTGGCCCTTTGGTCTGGGTTCTCAGCTGCTATAAATCGTGCTGTATCTTTGCAGTTGTGGCCTCTCGACTCCAACTATTGATATATAAGATACTGCATTTTAAGGTTTGAAAGGAGGAGTGTATATTTGCTTTCTAAGGGGAACCTTGGGTTAGATTTTGATCTGATTGACACGGGCATAAATTCAAAGCAACTCCGTTTACTTTAGTGGAGTTAGTTTTAAATGGATGTGATACCAGAATGCAGGCCATTTGCTCATCCATGGAGCAGATTTTTAATGTAAAATATGTGTTCTGATTTGCATGTTGCTGGTTTCTGAATCCATATATTGTTTTGCAGCCATACCAACCTGTATTGTGGTCTCCTTGGCTCTCAGAAACTAAGCATGTTTAGACAGAGGACTGTGCAATCCAAAAAGAACATTGAGGATATGGCTCATATGTGGAAGACAGAGCTTTCTTGGGGGCTGTTCCAAGACTGGAATGAATTCCCACAGGAATTAAGGACCATCACAAACTTCAGTACCTTTAGCTCCCCGTGCAAGGTGTGCTACATCAACCTGCCTTTTCTGACATAAACAAACAGCATCATTTGTGCGTCTTTGTCTGGGTATAAATATAGACAACCCCAAAATGAGAATTCCGCACTGCTGCCTTCTCCCCCTGGAGTGAGGCTGTAGGACCAACACATAGTTTTAAAGGTGAGCACATTGCTGTGCTCAGATACTCTGCAGGTGGAGCAGTGAGAACAGACTTGAATGGAAGCGGTGTTTCTGATTCGGGAGCCGGTGTGCCTCCTTTTGAATGAGGGATGAACAAGTGTGATGAGTGGCTTAGTGCTGCTGGAGGGCCTGTCTTTTAGCTCAGATGTAAACTAAATAGCTGATAATCATTAAAGTCTCCACTGTCATTGTAAAAAGAAAAGGGAATGTTCATCCCAGTGTCCCTGCTAAACTCCATTATATTTAGCTTATCTAAATGTTCCTGGTGGTAACCGCTGGATATAGTAATCTGTTTCATTTCAGGTGTTAGATTTTTGTGTAGCCTTGCTGTGTGTGGTTAGTCTGCTTCTGGGTTCCAGCTCAGAGGTGGCTGCATTCCTGTGGTGGGTGAAGTGATCCTTATGTACCCTTTGATATCCACACAAGCTGAGAGCCATCATTATGTCATGTGCTTTGGGAGCCTGGGATGGAAGACTCTATGGAAATGCAAGGTGGAAGTGCAAACTAATATTTCAAAGAACCAGATACATTCATGGAGGACAGGTCCATCAATAGCTATTAGCCAGGAGGGCAGGGATGGTCTCCTAATCTCTGTTTGCCAGAAGCTTGGAATGAGCAACAGGGGATGGATCACTTGATTACCTGTTCTGTTCATTCCCCCTTGAGCACCTGGCTTTAGCCACTGTTGGAAGACAGGATACTGGGCTGGATGGACCATTGCTCTGACCCACAATGGCTGTTCTTATGTTCTTATGTGATCAACAAAAACTTTTTTTGAAATGCTAATGTAAGGCCTGATCCCACACCAGTTATTATCTGGGAGGTTTGCCATTGACTTCAGCAGGAGCAGGAACAGACTTACTAATAATGGAACTGTTCCCAGTGGTAAATCTTATCCCTGAGAACAAGTAGAAGTGAGGATATTCCATAATAGTGGGACTATGGGTATGTTCACACAATGCAGACTATACCAGGATAGCTACATCACCTAGCTATTCCGCCATAACCCCGGCATGTAGCTTCAGCCTATTACAACCAAGGGGACGCTACCTTCCTGACTGACAGTAAATAAATCAATGGACGGCCTCATCAGTCAACACAGCTGCACAGAGTTAGGTCAGCGGAGTTTCGTCAGGCAGGGGTGTGGATTTTTCACTGCTCTGACTTTTGTAACTATGTCAGCCTAACTTTTAACTGGCAGCTTTTAATCAGATGTAAATTATTAGTAACCAGTCCCGTGATCACATTGATTTTAAAATAGATTACGTGACGTCAACAGGATGCCCATCTGTGATTATAAATGATATTTCCCCAGACTAAACAAAGCTCTGATGTACGATTCTGTTTTGTTTCCTATGTTCTTATTATAGTGTGTCCCTTTTACTGTTAAGAACTGTAAAATGTAAGGGCTCTGTTCTGCCCTCGGTTACAGAGATTCTCTTCCACCTGAAATGAAATGGGGGTTGCAGCCTGGAGACTTGGGCCAGAATTGAGCCTTAGGGTCCTGATTTACCTTCAACTTAGTTCAGTCACTTTCACCAGTGCACAGTGCGGAGGTGGGTACATTTTTCTCTCATCTTTCTAAAATGGTGTCCATCACATCATACATCACCACCTGAAGCACTATGATTTTGACTGTGACAACAGTTTACGCCCCCTTTTGGTAACAAATATTATTCAGATCTCATTGCAAAAGTGGGTCATAGTGAGGAATTTGTATGGGAGGGGAGGCCTTGTAGAACAGAGCAGGAAGGATATGGGGGCACTTGCATTGGCCACTGTCAGAAGACAGGATACTGGGCTAGATGGACCTTTGGTCTGACCCAGTGTGGTCGTTCTTATGTTCTTAAGGGTTCCAGGAGTGGTGTGGCATGGAAGGAAACATAAAGATGTTCATGGGAGAAGTTGACAAACAGGATGCTCAGGCTGAAGTCATGATTGGTGCAGAGAAAAATGGGGCAACATAATGTGACATAAGGGGACAGGATGAGTCTCACGTTCCATTCCCGATTGGTCCAATGAAAGACATTACCTCTTTAAAATTATGGGCCCTACACAGTTACAACACCACTCTCTGTTTCATCCTAAGGGCAGCATGATTAATGATCAATCCAATCTCTTGTGGAAAGGAGATTCGCAGTGATGGACCAGCTGCTGGGAACGCTCTGGCTCTCAGTTCTGCAAGTCTCATCATGCTGATTTGAGTTTCATTTATAGCTGGTTGGATTTTTTTTCTCTCTGAAAAAATTTGATTCAGAAATGCCACAGTGATGCCAAATGAGACTTGTAATTAAGGTGTTTCCAGCCCCCATTCTCCTCTTGGGGCAAGTTTCCTAGCTGGACTGCTTCACAGGATGTACCTTAGCCATAGACAATCAAAAAGAGAAGGGACTTGGTCGTGGGTCTCCCATATCCTTGGGGAATGCTCCTATTGGGGGAGGGATTGGGATGGGGCAGAGGAGTCTGACTCTGTATTTCAAAGTTTTGGTTTCAATAAAAAAATAGTCAAAAAAGTTCTTGACTAGCTTTACTGGTGGCATCAGTCAAGGACCATAGTCCCATTGCACTAGGCCATGTATGGCCATGCACTAAAAGGACAGTCTTGAAGAGCCAGTCCACATCTGCAAGATCTGCAGGTCACTGGAGTGCTACATGAGCAGAGGGGTCTTTGTTCGCAGATCAAATTCAGTCCCTCTTCTGAGGCTCAATCCTGCAAACACTCCACACCCACAAATCCCATGGATGGGGAGCCAGTGTAGGTGAGTCTCTGAGCTCCAGTCACCAATGCCTGTAGGAGTGTAGCTTGCAGACCAGTTTTGATTGGGTATGTGAATCACATGGTAATTTTCTGTTTCCTGATTCGACCAGTGTAACTCTTAGACTCCATTTTCTGGTGAGAATATTTCTGTTTACCAGTGAAGAATACTCCTAAATATTTTCTTTCCTTTTTTTGCTCCCATAAACATTCCTGCCAGTAAACTCATTGGCTGGAATATGTTTAGAAAGATACAAAAAGAACATGAGCAGAGCCAGTGGGGATGCCATTAGGCATTCTAATGGATGTTCATTGAGACTTTTTGTGTGTGTGCAGTATTCTAATGCAACAGCATTTGGGGAAATGCAAGGGAAAACAATGCCTCCAGCCCCACTTGTTTATGAATTACAGAATTACTCTGCAAATTTAAGTGCTGGCTTTTCTGTAGTGATAGTAGCTTTCCCATCTAAAATTCCAGCCAGTCACTATAGATTATTGCTATTATGCTAAGGTATAGCAGACTACTTCCAGCATATGTAACATTTTCCCTAGCCCCTGGCTTAGGGGATGTATTGGGGTAGAAGGGGAAATGGCTGGAAGAGTCACAGATGATACTTCAGATTGAGAGAGACAGATTGGTACAGCACAGATCAAAGATGAAGAGCTGTTATTGGTTCCCCACTGTTATTTCCTTCCGCGGTGGTTGCCTGTGATTTGCCAAGAAGGCATCAGTGCAAGATGATTTACTGCTGCTGCAGACATGTAGTGCACACTCAGGCAAGTACTTCTTTCTTACACAAGGCCTGCTGAATGCAGTGATGCTATTCCCTTGCATCAGGGCTGCAAGAACAGGCTCTCCTGTAGTACTTTACATCACTACAAAGAGGGAGGCTAAAGGTGACATATTTTGTAACTGAGAAAGCATTTAGTGTATGATGATTTAATTTCCATGACATCCCAGATGGGGCTAGATTTTCTTCAGCTTTGTAAATTGATGCAGAATCTTTGACTTACATGGATCCACACTGATTTACCCTACATGAGAATCTTGCCCTATTCATCTTATGCACTGCCTGCCTGCAATGAAAATGGGTTCTGAATCTATGCCGTGTAGAAAAGTCTTTCACACTTCACATGGAAACTCTGGACACTGCGTGCTGTATAGCATTAACTGAGTTTATTTCATCCATGAAAAATGCGAAGAATTCATAAATAAAATAAAATGGCCTGTGTATTATGCAACATGGGAGATTAGTGAAAAGCTCTGGAATCATGCTGAGAAACTCATTGCAAATACTCAAATGAAACATAAACGATGGCATTTGGCAGCTGTGTGATTCACACCTCTTCAGGCAGGGAAGTTCTCTTTGCAATGAATGCAACAAGATTGATTTGTATACAACTTGCCTGCCCTCTAGTGGTGGATCAACGCAGCTAATAATGTAAATTAAATCCAAACGTGAATAATAGTTGATTGTTTTATTGATCACATTTTATTATCTTTTTATGCTGCCCCTGTTTCACATGATTATCATTGTTATGGCTATTCTAATTTCAGTTGAAATGTAATTATTACAATAATAGCAGCACATTTTAAAATACATCCCAAGAACCACTGAGGCAAGCCAGAACCTGTCGGGTCCATCTTTCTTTATGAACAAATGACACAAAATCAATTGATCAATCTATCAATTTTTTCTGAGCCCGTATCTTATGATAACCATAAAAAAGGCAACAAGTAGTCCTATGGCACCTGAGGGACTAACCAAAATACATAGAATCACAAGATTTTGTGGGTAAAACCCACTTCACTGCTCATAGAATCATAGAACACTAGAACTGGAAGGGACCTCAAGAGGTCATCGAGTCCAGTCCCCTGCCCTCATGGCAGGACCAAGTTCTGTCTCCAGAGATGGAAATTCCACAACCTCCTTAGGCAATTTATTTCAGTGTTTAACCACCCTGACAATTAGGAACTTTTTCCTATTGTCCTGCCTAAATCTCCATTGCTGCAGTTTAAGCCCATTACTTCTTGTCCTATTATCAGAGGCCAAGAAGAATAAGTTTTCTCCCTCCTCCCTGTGACACCCTTTTAGACACTTGAAAACTGCTATCATGTCCCGTCTCAGTGTTCTCCTTTCCAAACTAAACAAGCCCAGTTCTTTCAGTCTTCCCTCATAGCTCATGTTCTCGAGACCTTTAATCATTTTTGTTGCTCTTCTCTGGACCCTCTCCAATTTCTCCACATCTTTCCTGAAATGTGGTATCCAGAACTGGACACAATACTCCAAATGAGGCCTACTAGTGCAGATTAATGCAGAGACTCAGTGTTGTGAGAGGGGCAGCCTTGGGGCACACAGCGGTGGCATTAAGTTTTCCCAGATTACTGGGTCACAGCTTGAGCTGCTGTGGTCCCTCTGCCTCCACCGGGGAAACATGTTTTTTAATTGAAAGATGCTTTTGATATACCCCATGCAGGTTCCGAACCATGGTTACTCGGTTCCAGAATCTGCACGGGGCATATCAAAAGCATCCATCAGTCAAGAGATGCTGCTGCAGCTTCCCCCAGAGCAGGCAGGTTTGGTCCAGGGAAGGGAGGGGAGGTGTGGCTCTGCTGCCCTGGGGCTCATCCAATCAGATGGGGTCTGGGCCTGGGCCAGCCTAGGATTTCTCTGGCACCTAGGGCTTCTCCAGGTAGGGAGGGGGGTTTATGGCCCCAGCTAAGAAAGAGGGCAGTGTCCCCATTGATTTCTGCCTGGGGGCCCAGAATTGCTGTCGGTGGGCCATGACTACTGCGACATCGAGGGGGATGACAATGGAAACAGGGTGAGACACAAGTTGGACCTCCCTGGTCCAGCACCCTTGGGACCTGAGCTGTCCCAGATGAGGGAGTTTGTTGGACCAGGGGAAGTCAATGCTCCACTGTTGGCTGCCCTACTGCTGGCTCCTCTCCCGGGGGCTCCCAAGGGTGGGGTTCCCTGCCCTGCCACTGCCCTTTTAACTCTGGCCCAGCCTAGGTTCCCTACCCACTGCCACTGGGAATTCCACATCCAGGGCCGCCCAGCCACCGCTAGCCCCATTCAGCCACTGTTGGCCCTGGCACCTGCGGGGGTTCGTCAGGGTTTCCCGGTCCCAAGGCCACCTGGCTGCCACCTGATCTGCTGCTGTGGCCCGGCTCTGCTGTCCCCAGGGGGTTCCTGCCCAGCTGTCGCCTGCCGGGGGGATTCCTGGGGTTTCCCCGCCGACCAGGGATTCCCCTGCGTTCCCTGGCCAGGGCTCTCGGGCCACTGCTGCCAGGGAGCTTTCAGGGTTCCCTGGCCGGGGCTGCTACAGCCTCCTGACCACACTGATGCTGGGGATTCCCTGTCCCGGACGGTGTGGAGGCTCCCAGATACTGTCTGGCCCGTCTGACACCAGATTCCCCTGCCTAACCACTGCTGGCCCAGCCAGAACTCCGCAGACCCCACTCTCCCAGGGCTCTTTGGTCCAGCAACATCCATGGCCTTGCCAGACCATGGATATTGACGGACCAAAGTCCCAGATTTGGGAGGTTCAACCTGTGCATTAAAGCATCAGACATCCTGCATATTTCCTGCTCATTGCCTTGCTCGGGCAATAGGCGAAATTACATGTTATGCCAATTGGTACACTTAGTGCGCTGAGCTAGTCAGAATATAGCATTTCCATCTGAGGTAGATTCTGATGTTTAGACAGTTTCTTTCATCCTGATTCAAACTGAGAGTTGAAAATATCCACATTTTTTTAGATAAAAAAATATGTATCAAATATTTGGATTTGGATTTGGAAACGATGAATTATGAAAACAGTTTGATCAAAACAACACTGTGTGACATTCCAGAACAACATCTTGATTCAAACAGACGTCTCATTTCCAATGGCCATTTCAACCTTAAAATTACATTAAAGAGATACCTTAAACTGAAATGTCAATTCAAATCAAAGTGTCAAGTTGAATCAACATTAAGAAACAAAACATTTTGATTAAAAAATGCCGCTTTGGGAAACAGAAATGTTTGGTCAAAATCAACATTTTCCCTCAGAAAGCATCAAGTTAGATGAAACCATATTTTCCAATGACAAAAACTGATGATTCAAAAATACTTGACTAGTTCTAGTATTCAGTAAAGCTCTTGAGATTATTGCCAGTTGCAATACAATATATATCCATGCTGTTTATGCAATGCACATCTGCAACTGAGGAAATGCATCACACACAACATCCCCAACACACACTCTTCCCATCAACATAGACCTGAAACTGTGTGACATACACAGGTGCAATCTAGACTGATGAACAGCTCTATCTCCTCAGTTCTCCAATCTGGGGTACCTGCTTCACTCTGAAAACAATCACTCCTCCAGTATGTATAATCCGTCCAGTTATCGCATTTCAGTTCTCTGGCCAGCCACCCTTGGATTACACTGCAGAGCAAGACCAGCAAACTCCCAGCAAACCCCCAATCCCAGAGTTTCCCCAGAAATTTACATCTTCTACTGCCCAGCTCTCTCCTGGACAATTTCAACAGTGTGATGCTGTTGTGCAAAGAAAAGGCAAGTGTCATTCTCCGCTGCATGAACTGGAGGGAGTGTTGTAGGTAAGAAATGGGAGGTAATTTTCCTGCTTTACTCAGCGATGAAGAGGCCTCAGGTGTGAAAAAATTGGAGGGATGCCGGAGGAGAAAAGAACGGTTACTTACCTGTAACTGTTGTTCTTCGAGATGTGTTGCTCATGTCCATTCGAATTAGGTGTGCGCACTGCGTGCACCGCATCTTCCGGAGCGTTTTCCCTAGCGGTACCTGTAGCGCCGGCAGGGTGCCCCCTGGAGTGGTGCCGCCATGGCGGGGCATAAGTACCCCTGCCGGCGCTGCCCCACCTCAGTTCCTTCTTGCCGGACGCTCCGACGAAGGGGAGGTAGGGGGGGAGTCGAATGGACATGAGCAACACATCTCGAAGAACAACAGTTACAGGTAAATAACTGTTCTTTTCTTCTTCGAGTGGTTGCTCATGTCCATTCGAATTAGGTGACTTCCAAGCCAACCCCACTTCAAGGAGGAGGGGTCGGAGCACTCAGAAAGAGAAGTCTACGACAGTTGAACAATCCAAACATATTTATTCAATGAACCGAACATAGAAAAACTGTAGAAAAAGTGCAACGTGGTACAGCTAAACATACATATTTACAATACAGAGCTGAGGACCGCAGAGCCCACCCCTGCATCCTCCCTAGCCTGCTGTGTCAGCGCGTAGTGCGCGGTAAAGGTATGGAGCGATGACCACGTGGCCGCCCTGCAGATTTCAGTGATTGGAACCTGTGCCCCAAAAGCTACAGAGGATGCCTGCGTCCTGGTGGAATGTGCTGTAACCCGGGGCGGGACCTTCCCGGCCAAGGCATAACACTCCCTGATACACCCTGCAACCCAATTGGACAACCTTTGGGTTGATATGGGAAGCCCCTTCATTCGGTCAGCGACAGCAATAAACAATTGTGTGGATTTACGAAAGGGCTTGGTCCTATCAATATAGAAAGCTAGCGTACGTCTAGCATCCAGGGAATGGAGCACCTGCTCCTTAGGGGAGGCCTGGGGCTTTGGAAAGAAAACCGGGAGGTAAATTTCTTGGGACAAATGGAACGGTGACACCACCTTGGGGAGAAAGGCCGGGTGAGGGCGGAGCCTCACATTATTGTCAGAAAACAGTAGGTAGGGCAGGTTCACAGTTAACGCCCTCAGCTCGGAGATCCTGCGAGCCAAGGTAATGGCCACAATGAACGCAACCTTCATAGAAAGGTGCTTCAAAGAACACGTGGCCAGTGGCTCAAAGGGGGGGCGACACAAGTCTAGACAACACAAGGTTAAGATCCCAAGAGGGGAGAGGGGGTCTAACCGAGGGATACAACTTATCAAAATAAGGAACCTTTTGACCACAGGGTCGGAAAACAGAGAAACTCCTGCCAAACCAACATGGAAGGCAGAGAGAGATGCTACATGAACTCTGATAGAGGAGGTGGAGAGGCCACTGGACCTAAGTTCAAAGAGGTAGTCCAGAATGGACGGGTCAGGTGCACAGGACGGGTGCACTCCCCTTCTGGACGCCCAAGACGAGAACCGCCTCCATTTGGCTGCGTACGACCGCCTGGTAGACAGTTTCCTACTGCTTAGGAGCACCGTCTGTACCTCCTGGGAACATTCCCTTTCCGGTTGGGTCAGCCACGGATAAACCAGGCTGTTAGGTGGAGAGAGCTGAGATTCGGGTGAACCATGGTCCCAAGGTTGGGTCAGGAGATCCCGAACCAGTGGAAGTGTAATAGGGTCCTTGGTGAGCATGTCCACCAGGATAGGGAACCAGAATTGTCTGGGCCACCTGGGGGCTATCAGGATGACCATGGACCTGAAGGTCTTGACCCTGGTCAGAACCCTGGGAATTAGGGGAAATGGGGGGAAAGCATAGAGGATGCCTGCCGGCCACGGCACTGTCATGGCATCCCCCCTGGAGTGTTCCCCCGAGCCCCAACAGGGAGCAATAACTCTGGCACTTGGTGTTGCGTGCCGAGGCAAACAGGTCTACTAGGGGACAACCCCACCTGTGGAAGAACTGACGAAGGGCTGAATCCTTGAGGGACCACTCGTGAGCTCCGAAGGACCTGCTCAGAGCATCGGCCAGCAAGTTTTTGCACCCCGGCAGGTACTCTGCCTATAAAACTATGTTGCGCTCTACACACAGGTCCCAGAGGCACAGAGCCTCGCGGCAGAGGGGAGGCAACCGGGCTCCCCGCTGCCTGTTGAGGTAAAACACAGCCTCCGTGTTGTCCAGGCACACCAGGACAGAGCAGTGAGAGCTTCGACAGGAAGGTCTCGCAGGCTCTCCTGACAGCCCTGAGCTCCCAGACATTTATGTGCAGAGCCCGCTCTGCTGGAGACCACAATCCCTGGGTCCTGTGACACCCCAGGTGTGCTCCCCAACCCAGGTCGGAAGCATCTGTGACCAGCGTAAGAGAGGGGGGAGGTACAGTGAACGGAACCCCGCTGCACACCACCGTCTCCTGGGTCCACCATTGTAAGGCGGCTATCACCTCTGGCGGCACTGTGAGAACCGTGTCCCAGAGACCCCTGGTTTGGTTGAATGCCCTTGCCAACCAGGCCTGCAGAGGCCTGAGCCTCATTCGAGCAAGTTGTACGACATACGTACACACCGCCATGTGTCCCAGCAGCCTGGAGCAGACCCTGGCTGTCGTGATGGGGAACCGGGTTAACTCGGAGACCAGCTCCACTATGGACAGAAACCTGGCCCTGGGAAGGAGTGCTCTTGCCACCCTGCGTCCAGGAGGGCTCCTACAAATTCGAGGTGTTGAGAGGGAGTCAATGATGACTTTTCTTCGTTTAGCATGAGTCCCCAGCCTTACGAAGAGAGCCCGTGTGAGGGAAACATGGGCCTCTACTTGCTCGTAGGAGCGGTCACGGATCAACCAGTCATCTAGGTACGGAAAAACGTGTACCCCTTTTTTGTGGAGGAACGCTGCTACGACTGCCATGCATTTTGTAAAGACCCTGGATGCTGTTGAAAGGCCAAATGGGAGCACTGTAAATTGGAAGTGGCATCGGGAAACAATAAAACGGAGAAACCTCCTGTGGCTGGGTCTTATTGCCACATGGAAGCGTCCTTTAGATCGAGGGTTGTGTACCAGTCTCCTAACTCTAAAACCGGGATAACAGAAGCTAGGGTTACCATTCTGAACTTGGACTTCACGACCGTCTTGTTGAGGTCCCTGATATCTAAGATGGGACGAACCCCACCCTTGGGTTTCGGGACAACGAAATATTGGGAATAAAACCCCTTGCCCTGTAGATGGGGGGGGACCCTCTCCACAGCTCCCTTTTCGAGAAGCGCCAGCACCTCTTGGCAGAGCGTGCCTTCGTGAGAGGTGTCCCTGAAAAACGACGGGGTGGGCGGGTTGGAAGGGGGCAAGCCCAGGAAAGGGATGGTGTAGCCACACCTGACTATCTTTAGGACCAAGGCGTCGGTCGTGATTCCTGCCCAGGCGTGGGCAAACCGGGACAACCTGGCCCCAAACGGGGGGCCAGGGTGGGAGGCTGGTGCGCGACCCTCTAGCGTCCCGTCAAAACAGGTGCTTGGATTGCTGGGAGGGACCTTGACCAGCCCCACGAGGGGTATCCCCTCTCGGGCGGTGTCGCCGACCCCTTGTGGAGGACGGGCCCGCAGCCGTCCCCACGCCCCCACTGGGAGCACGAGGACGGCGTCTCCAGTAATCCTCACGGGGGACCTGGGACTGAGTTCTGCCCTGCTGTCTGTAGGGCAGCTGACGACTCTAGGGGGGCCGGTGTATGAATCCCCAAGGACCATAGGGTAGACCTCGTGTCCTTGAGCGTATGGAGCCTGGAGTCTGTGTGCTCCAAAAACAAGGCTTTCCCATCAAAGGGCAAGTCCTGGATCGTGGTTTGGACGTCCAGAGGTATTCCAGACACCTGCAGCCAGGCACCACGGCGCATAACCACACCTGATGCCATGGTGCGGGCTGCAGAGTCGACAGCGTCCAGGGAAGCCTGGAGGGCCGTGTGGGCAATGGTTCTGCCCTCAGAGGTCATGGCCGCAGACTCCTGACGGGCCTCGGCAGGCAGCTTGTCCTTGAACTTATCCGTGGCCTTCCAGGTATTAAAAGCATAGCGGCTCAGCATCGCTTGCTGATTGGCAATGCAGAGTTGCACCCCACCAGTGGCTTATACCTTATGGCCCATCAGGTCAAGGCGCTTGGGCTCCCTAGGTTTCGGGGACGGCCCCAGCTGGGGAAGCCTCTCTTTTTGGGCCACAGCCTGGACAACCAAGGACCCAGGAACGGGCTGGGAGTACAGGTGTTCATGTCCCGACTGGGGGACGTAATAGCGCCTCTCGACTCCCTTTAAGGTAGGGGTCAAGTTTGCCAGGGTCTGCCACAGGGCATTGGTAATCTTGGCCACAGTTTTATTAAGTGGCAAAGCCAAGCGGGCAGGCGCATCATCCGAGAGAATGTCAATCATGAGGTCCGTGTCCTCCACTACTGGCTCCACTGGGACACCCAGATTGGAGGCCAGATGCCTAAGCAGCTCCTGATGTGCACGGGCATCCATAGTAGGCAACACCAGTGTGGGATCCGCCAAAGCTTTGTCCGGTGATGATGATGATGATGACTCCTGGACCGGTGCCAGGCCCAGCACAGGAACTGGTTGAGGTGCTGGCTGGGCAGGCGGCACCGCTTGCGGAAGCGGCTCCGGTACCGAGGCCTGTGGCACAGCAGTGGCGTCAGCAGCAACCGACCTCTGGGGGGAAGGAGGGGGTCTTGACAGCGATGCCGACGGTTGCGCTCATTGCCCCAAGGCACCAGACACCACAGAAGAGGGCACAGGCCCCTGCCACTGGTGGTAAGCCCACGGTGTCCAAAATGGCCATTGAGGCTGAGGTGGCCAAGTCTGTTGCACCCGCAAACGATCACGCCAGTGCCGGGAACGAGATCTATGCATCGAGGAAGCTGCTGAGGACCCCGACCTGAACGATGCCGCATCAGAATCGGACGAGTAATCAGACTCAGGCCAGGGAGGCGCAGATGACGAATGTACTGCCACCGACGGGGGGGCAAACCTGGCCATGGACTCGGGTTTGCCCGTGTGCGCTTGATGCGGACGTGCCGGTACGGGAAAAACCATGCCGGTGCCGGTCCCGGTGCCGGTGCCTGTTGCGGTACTGGGAGAACAAGTCCCAGTGCCATGAGAGGAGCCGCCGACTGTGGCACCGGGAAAACCGGTCCCGGTGCCTGGAGTGGAGTCGGTGCCGGGAGAACATATTCCAATGCCCAGGGTGGAGCTGGTTGCGGCACCGGGAGAACCGGTCCCGGTGCCAGTTGCAGTGCCGACACGGGGCATATCTGTGGTGCCGTAGTCGGTATCGGTTGCGATACAAACCCCGAAGAGGCCGACGTCACCGGCGATGGCAGTATCGGCGTGGCCCACAGGGTCGATGCCAGTGCCTGTGACGGTGCCGAAATGTGCATCGGTGCTCAAGAAGCTGATGTTGAAGGGCCTGACGATGGTGTCGAAGACGTCGTCGCGAGGCCAGGGTGACACGGCACAGGCACAGCCAAGACACGGTCTGGAAGGGGTCCCTGCACCGCGGGAGGTCGAGCCCAGTCAAGCGCCGAGTGGGGCCTGGTGACCTGCATCGATGCCGGCACCGATACGGTGGCAAGCAGTACTGGTCCCACCGGGGATGGTCTCACTGCATAAGTGGCCGGTGCCGTTCGGTCATGCCGGTGCGGAGGCGAAGCCGGTGCCAATACAGCTTCCGGCGTAGGTGATCTCGACCCTTCCACCTCAACCAACGACGGAGGGGAGGTAGTGAGGCTAATAAGGTCGGATCTTGTGCCAGTTTAGAGCTGCATTTGGCACAGTACCTGAATCTCTCTATTCTGGGTGCGATACTCTGGAATATTTTTATTAATGACTCAGATGATGAAGTGGTAAGTATGCTAGTAACATTTGCTAATGATACTAAGCAGGGCAGAGTTGCAAGCACATTCTAGGCCAGCATTAGAGTTCAAAATGCTCTTGATAAGTTGGAGAACTTGTCTCAAATCAGGAAGATGACATTCAATAATGATAGGTGCAAAAGTACTTCACTGAGGAAGGAAAAAAATGCAAGACAATAAAATGGGGAATAATTAGCAGCACCAGTGCTGAAAAGGATCTGAGCATTACAATGGATCACAAATCTTATGTTCTTCTTCAAGTGGTTGCTCATGTCCATTCGAATTAGGTGTGCGCACTGCGTGCACCGCGTCTTCCAGAGCATTTTCCCTAGCGGTACCCGTAGTGCCGGCAGGGCGCCCCCTGGAGTGGCGCCGCCATGGCGAGGCATAAGTACCCCTGCCGGCGCTGCCCCACCTCAGTTCCTTCTTGCCGCCCGTGACGGTTGTTGGAGCGTGTCTCTCTCTTAGATCAGTTAATGGTGCCCTTTTCTATTAGTGTTGTAAATAGTTCTGAATAGTTCAGTTAGTTAGGTAGTTAGTGTTTCTTTGGGTTTTTTTTTTTCCCTCTCCCCCTTCGGGGGTGAGGAATGCCAGGGCCACAAGGCTTTAAGGCGTGCGCTGTCTGCGCAAAGTTCATGCCCAGAGGAGACCCTCACGACAGTTGTCTGAAGTGTCTGGGTGAGAGCCATCTTACGGACGCCTGTAAGATCTGCAAGTCTTTTAAGCCCCACACTAAGAGGGAGAGAGACTCTCGCCTAAAACTTCTCCTTATGGAGGCGGCTTTACAGCTGGCACCGGCTGAGCACTCTGTGGTGCGCAGTGCACCGGCGTCCACGCGAGATGCCCTATCTTGGGACCGGTCCTCGGCGTCGAGGGCCCGGCACCGGTCTCACTCTCTGGCACCGAAAAGGTCAAGAACGTCTCGTGGTAGGTCTCCAAGCCAGAAGTCCAAGTTGAGCCAACACCATGGTACCGAGTCTCCGGTGCGCATGTCCTCATCTACCACGGTGCGGCATAAGCGAGCAGGACGCCCATCTAGTCCAGGGCAGCTACCATCGCACCGCCCCTCCACGCCGGACACCTAGCTGGTATTTTTTTCTGTTTGGATTAAAAGTAGTCTCAATCCATGATCCTCTCACGCTGGTGTAAAATGAATTGGAATGGAGTGTAGGAGCTCTGACATGTCCCAGTAAGGTGAGGGTTAATCTGTGGACATCAAATCCAATGCCCTGGAACACTGTAATCTAAACGCTAATGTTGCATTTTCCCAGTGCTGTGGGATCCCTACTGAAGAAAACATAAAAATAGCACGAGAAAGAGTTTCTTTCTTGGTTTCCAATGAGCTTTATATTTTATCCAGACACAGGAACCTTGAATAGCTCAGAGTAAAATTAATTTTAAGGATAGCCTTTCCGTTCATGTGACTTTTTGAAGATATAGTGGGTCTGTATCTTAATTCAAATAGCATCTTCCTTAATTAAACTGCTTTGTACCCTGCTTGAGCAATGTCATCGGCAGTGATTAGATTTAAGAGAAATGAGTATTTATTTAATTCCCCTCTCACAATTATGCATGTGGGAAAGTGTAATGCAGGCGACAAGAACTGATGGGGACATTTTCAATTAAATGCCTCAAATAAGCCTAAAATAGAGATTAAATGGAGCGGTTTATGAATATAAATTAAATTCTAATTATGTAAAAGCAATTATTGTTCCTGTATTAGTTATGTGCTTTTGGGTTAATTGCAAGACAATCAGATTTATGCCCTCAGTACTTTAAATGTTACTGTGATTTAATTAGCATTTATAAAGTTTCATACTTTTGGAAATATTAACCAAAATCTTCAAATTTGCTGGTGCCTAAAGTTAAACTACTAAATCCTTATATAAATACTTCAACAGAGACCAAAAGATATTTCTTGTGTCCCTCCTGGGCCTACAGGCTCCCCTCTGTAGTAGTGGTTAATATTTGTGTTATGTTTAAATACATGTGTTTAATCAATTTTTCATATTATGGAGAAATTGTGAAGTTAGCACATTTATCCAAGAATAATTTCATCCACGTTTTCACCCATAGATGGTGCTACCCATGTCTGTATTATTTACGTGGTAACTCACTGGGTCAAAGTTCAGTCTGAGTATGCCTACACAGAAACAACAGACAGAGGTCGCATGCCTGGAGAAAGTGCTAGAGATGGGACACTAAATCGGGGATGGGCTCTGAGGTACTACAGAGAATTCTTTCCCAGGTGTCTGGCTGGTGGGACTTGCCCACATGCTCAGGGTCTACTTGATGACAATATTTGGGATTGGACAGGAACCTTCCCCCAGGTCAGACTGGAAGAGACTGTGTGATTTTTTTGCCCATCTTTGCAGAACAGGGCACAGGTCACTAGCTAGTTTGAACTAGAGTAAAGGGTAGGCTCTATACCTCTTAAAATCTTTAAAGTATGAATTGAGGACTGCAGTGACACAGCAAGAAGGTTATGGGTCTGTTGCAGGAGTGGGTGAGCGAGTTCTGTGGCCTGTGATGTGCAGGAGGTCAGACAGGATGATTATGGTGGTCTCTTCCAGCCTTAAATCCTGCCTGTATGAGCCTGCAGCACAGAGCAACTGTGTTCAGATGTGGGGCTGACAGCCAAAAGGAGGCAGTGAGGATGAGTCTCTGTTCTCTCGGAGAGGAGCAGGGAGTTTTCAAGTGCTTAATGACTAAACCAAATGTGGAAAGAGATCTCACTGAAGGCAGAGGATGGAAAGGGAAGATCTAGGAATGAGGAATAAAATGGGCCACTTCAGGGCAGGACAGGGATGAAAAGATGGATAACAGATGAGTTTATTGAGCGCCCTTACCTCAATTTACCAATGAGTAAAGATATCTGAATGCATAATTCCACTAGGAGTTGAGGCCACCAATTCAGTTCACTGAAGCCAGCAAATGACCTTCAATGGGAACAACTTTCAATCACTCCTAAAGCGGAGTGGATTGGAACTGGCAACTTGCCTAAGGTTCTATACAATGGCCAGTCCCAGTCTGACAATACAATATGTTTGGTTCAGCTCCTTCTCCTTAACATTTGCTTTGCTTGAAGGTTACATTTATTTTTTTCCTCCAATTTAATTTTTTTATGTTGTAAACTTTTATTATGAACTCTTCAGCTGGACAACTCTGTCTCTAAAAGCATCTAATTGAATTTTAGGCACAATTAGATTTTCTGCAGTTACTCTTTCATTAAATCTTATAATATTTTCTGTTTGCTGGATCTGATGAACATGCTATTAAGTCATGTAGGGTGGGTCCTTTCCTACTTGACCAGATAATTAATAGCCTCCCTGCTCTGGATATTTTTTATCTTTACAGTTAATTTTCTTGACAACTTCGGCCTGCGTAAGCCTGACGTTCATGTCATGCAAAGCTCCACCTCTCCCATGGAAAATACACAAAATGGCATTTAGTAAATACGTTACTCCAGACTAATGCTGTCAACAGGAAGTGACCAGCTGCAATGGAGCAAAACAATGCATCCAAGTGAAAAAAGAGTGTTTTTTTCAGCTACATTGTGCCTCTTATACAGAATGATCCCCAAACAAGATACAAGTTTCTCTGTGCTCACTCACTTAAACCCACACAATCCCTCTGAAGCTATGGTGGGGGTTCCCAGATGTAACTATGGTCAGAATTCAGATCTACGTACTTTATCGAGATGAGGAAGTATCTTTCCTGCTTTATAAAGAGGAACCTGCGGCACAGGCTTACCCAAGGAAGGAAATGGCAGAGTGAGGAACTAGCCAAAACTTACCAGAGGCTAGTGAGTTAGAGAGTAATCAGAACACCCCGTGCTAATGAAGAACCAGTTGGGACTGGTTAAAAGGGGCTCCCTTTCTGGTAGCTCAGTGTGGTGAGGAGTTTGAGGAGAGAAGAAGCTGTGGAGAATCTGGGAGGAACAAGCACATGCAGGTACCAGAAGGAAGAACCTGCGGTAAGGAAGGTGCTGGGGCAGGCTGTAGGGAAGTGGCCCAGGGATACGTATCTGTTACCAGAGGCATTACAGATAGCTGCTATTACAGGGTCCTGGAGCAGAGGGTGGGCCTGTATTCCCTCCCCCCTCCTCCCACCAACTTCCCCCTTTCAGTACCAGGAAGAAACTGGCTTTGGTACAAGGGTTTGTCCTACCCTGTACCACTTGGAGTCGCCACAGAGACTATGAAGTTTGGTTTCCCTCTTTTCCCCATGCTGGCAGATGATGAAAGTAGCTCAACAAACCATAAGCTGGTATCTAAATTGAGGGCTGCTGTGAGCCCCTGAGGCAAGTCATCCACCTGAAAGCATGGGACCCACCAAGGCTGAAGGGCTTTGTCATAGTGAGACAAACAAGTAGGGGGCTTTTGATTGAAATTGTAGCTGAAGAGGTGTGGTGGTGGTGTATGTAGCACTGATTTTGTTTTGTGTCTACTGTACCTTTAAATGTAAAATGAATGTCTGTAAAGGTTGTGCAGGAGAGATGAATTCTGTCTTCTTCCTCAGAGAGAAGATTTTACATTGCTCCTTCCTTCAGTAGTGCATTAAAGCCCCAGTTCAGCCAATGGTTTATGAACCTGTGTAAATGTTCTGCTGACTAGCATGGACGGCTGCATTGGGACCTGAAAATGCATGTATATTGTTCTCTGTGTGTGTAAAACATAACCACTAGCCAGGGATGGGGGTGTGGGAGGAGGGCAGAGGCTAAGTTTGTTACGCTGTATTTTAGCTTTAACTTCTGCAGAGAGTTTGCATCTGGCTTAAAAAAATTGTGAAATCTGGCCAGTATTTCACCCCAGTTCTTTCTAATCTCTCAATTCTACTTTGTGTATATGGTCTATTGCAGACAAGGCCAGAACTTGGATCCAAAAGTTACTCTGAGAAGATGCCCAATCACCCAAGTTATGTTTCGTAGCAAACTTAAAATGCAGGATAAACAGCCTCTTTGCAAATGAATAATGAGAAACAAAGTGAAACTGCCAATTTTGACCTCTTTTACTTTACTTTGTAGACTATCAGAGCAGATTGGGGGTGGGGGCTGGCTGCTGGGGTGACTTTATTGTTCTGGACACACACAGAAACCAAGCCAAGTGATGCTTTTTGCTGAGGCAAGGGAGTAGAGAGGACTCCAATATTTAAAGGGACAGGACATCACACTACTATTTCCCAGTCCTCTAGGAATCATCAGATGGTTGATACGTTTTACTGGCTAAGGACTTGTTTTCTGCCACCCTGGCTTCTGCCAAGCAAAGCTTTAACTTCATGGGAGGTACGCTGATTGCAGTGTAACAACTTGTAGAGCAAGCAATCTGCAGTGTGAGTGTGCCTGGCAGAAGTGGAGTCTTATTGTATAGTGAGATCCTGACAAAGTGCAGAGTCCCATCTGACTATAGCAGACAGAGATTCACAGCTGGTGCACATTGAAATCAATGGAGCTCTACCAGTTCACAAACAGCTGGGACTCTAGTCCAGGGAATTTACTCCTGTCAGAGTCTCCCATCGGTGTGCATAGTGGAATGCTGAAGCAGGGCAGAATTTCAGAAAAAGGCCAGAGAGCTCTATAAAACAGCTCCCTGCAAGGAGTCTGTAAGAAGGCAGAGCTCCCCAGCTAATTAAAAGGCTGATTTTTTTCCCCCCAAGCCTTGACCTGGGCTCTGGATAGGAACACACTGCTAGATCTCAGGAATAAAGACTTGGAGAGAGAGAAGCTCATTTGGAGAAAGATGTTAGTCATTGTGATGCTATCTGGCCCATTCCACCGGACACCTTGTGACAGAAATCTTGCAAATCTAACATGTATCATTGAGTTTTACTCTTTTACTCTTTCAATATGGTCCATCTAAACAACTCATACTGCAGCTGTTCCAAAGGACAAATTGTTCAAATAGGTACAGTCATTTGAACGTCTGAGCCCATACTCCTCCATCATACTCATCCAGGAACCCACCCTTGATATCAATTTCAGTGCCAGCTCTGTCCACACATCTATACCAGCAACATCGTCACAGGACCTAACCACATAAACCACCACATCAGAGCTCTAATACTCTAATTGACCATTTCCCCCCTTTTTTTCTCTTCTTTTTCCTTCTCTTCCCCACCCTCAACCCCTCTCTTTCTCTGCTATTTATTTGGAAACTGGACCCCTTAACTCCATTCATCTGAAGAACTGGGTTGTGTCCACAAAAGCTCATGATGCCATCTACATTTTTTGTTAAGGTGATGCAGGACTATTCGTTCTTTTTTAAGTTTTTTCAGTTAGGGTACGTCTACACTTGCAAATATAGTATACTGAAATTGCTAATGAAGCGCGGGATTTAAATATCCCGCGCTTAATTAGCATAATCGTGTCCGGGCACCATTTTGAAATCGCGTTATTGCGAAATAAAACGCCCCGTGTAGCAGTGTTATTTCAAGAGAAAACCCTTCTCTCAAAATAACTGTTACTCGGGATTTTCTCTCTCAAGAGAAGGGTTTTCTCTCGAAATAACACTGCTACGTGGGGCGTTTTGTTTCGTAATTACCCCATATGTGCAGATGAGAACATAAGAACGGTCATACTGGGTCAGAACTATGGTCCATCTAGTGCAGTATCCTGTCTTTTGACAGTAGCCAGTGCCAGATGCTTCAGAGAGAATGCACAGAACAGGGCAATAATTGAGTGGTCCATCCTCTGTTATCCAGTCCCAGCATCTGGTAGTTAGATGTTGCCAGATGCCTGACTGTGTAATGTTGATCTATGCATAATTCTATATTTTTAAGTCGGAAGATTTTAGGCGGTGCTCCCAAACTTTCTGAAGAACAGGGGTTTGCATAAACAGAACAATGGATGCTGCACATAGGAGCACATGGAAACCATGTCCAGGATTCTAGATTCAAATCGCATTTGTAATAATGAATATTAACTAGAGCTAGTCGAAAGTGCTACATTTACAACAGAAGGGGGTTTTCGTATTTTGTGAAGCCTCCTCACTCTTTACCTTTGTGTTTTAGCCAGCTAGAGAGCTGGTTAAAACTTACTGACTTAAATCTGGTAGATGTGCCAATTAATTTTTATGGAAAGCTAAGACAGGAACCTCATGTTTTTCAGGGGAAAGCTCTGTTAAAAATATATAGGAAAGCCCTACAAATGCAAGTCACATGCAGAGATATTACCTGGAATCCTTTCCTTTTTCTCACGTGCGTGTGCACACCTCAAGATATGCTAAAATATGGAATAACCCTGAGATCCTTCCCACTGGGACTTGCAATTTCCAATTAATTCTAATCTCGAAGCACCTTCAACCATCTGTGTCCTAAGAAAAGATCTGCTAGCAAAATATTTCCTTCTACCCTTCCCTCTGTCAGATCTGTAAGGTGCCTGGGGCAGCTGACAGGATTGCTGAGCAGTGCGTGTGTGAGAGGGGGGCAGCTTTGCACTCTAGAAGGGGTGGGGCCTCTGGTGGAAGGGGCAGGACTGGGGCAGCCAGCCCTCAGCACTACACAGAGTGTGTGGCACCCACCCACTCTACAGCTGGTCCTCAGAGCCAGCCAGGGCACGTGGCGTGGGGGTTTGGAGCACTCAACCTGGCGCTGTAGTGGCAATTCTAAAGAGCCCGGGTGGTGGCAGCTGGAGCCCTGGACCTTTAGAATTACTGGGCCCCAGGGCAAGTGCCTCCTTGGCCCCCCTTCCAGTCAGTGGGCCTAAGTGTGCCCCCAACATTAAGCTGGCTGTAGTCATAGTACAGGCTGCCCCCGACTTGCGATGCGATCGGTTCCTGGGATAGCGTTGCAAGTCGGGGGTGTCATAATTCGAACCTGCATTTACAATAGGCGCCGTGCACCGTCATAAATGCGGGCCGAGGATGTAAGTTGGGGGGTTTCAGCCCTTTCCGCTCTTAAAAAAATGGCCGTAAGTGCGGGGGGTCGCAACTCGGGCCATTGTAAGGCAGGGGTTTCCTGTACACACTATTCCTTCACTAATGACAGAAATAGAAGGGCTAGAAACAGAAGCTTTAGACCTATGGAAAGGGGAAATTTCTAATAAGACACAACTTACTTCCAGTGCTGTAAGATCCTGAGATTCCAGCCCTAATATCATAACTGAAATGCTTTGAGAGATATTATGTTAACATCTTGGAGGTGTTAACATGCACTAGTTTTCATTTTTCTTCTCCTCAGAGCCAAATACGTTAGTGGGACATTTTATGGGGCTCAGCAGGAGTTAGGATATGGACTCATGGTACAGAGGACCTGAAGTTGCTCCAACCAAAGAGAATAGCAAAACTCCCATTGATGTCAGTAGTACAGGATCAGGTCCCAAAGGAGTCAAGTTTGTGGGTGGATGGATATGAAAAACAGAAGGAATAATTTTTTAGGGGTGGGAACCTTTTGAACATTCCTAAACTATTTGTTTCTGTAAAATGTGGTGCATAAAAAACACACAACAGGGTGGTGAATTATCAGAGCTTTACTGTTATAACCTTCATGCTATAACTTGCTGATATTTTTGCCACTCACGAGTAATGAAACAATCACAAATTTATGCCAATAAACCCTTCACATTAGTATGTATAATCTCTCTCTCGGATATCTACACAGCTAAAACCCTAAGATGAATGCTTATTGGACATGCATGCTCACAACGCTCCTGCATGGTGGAAAGAAATGCACAACATACTGCCACCACATTAGAAAACTTGATGAATGACCGATGTACTTTCTTCAGTCTGTTTGCAGGGTCAGATTGTGGAACAAGTTCCTAGTATGAAAATACTTAATCACTGGATGTCTGGCATTCAAAGCATGCTCATAAAAATCTCACTTGCCTTGCTCTGGGCATCTGGTTTATATGGCTGATTTGAAAATACCCAAGGCCATACTTTATGGTAAGCTAAAGCAAGGCATCTGTTCTCATCATGGCCAGTACAAAATATAAAGATACACTGTCATAAAACTTGAAAGCATTTTGACCCCAAGATCGAGGAAGCAACAGCCCTCAACAGAATAATGAGGCAGCAAATTTTCCTTTAAAGCATTAACGTGTCCTGTGAAAAATATGAACTGCACAAAGCAGAGATGCAAAAGGCTGCAACGCTCACAGAACACTTTATCTGTCCCACATGTAAATGTGTTTGCATTTCTATCATTGGTCTGACCTCAGGTATCTGTGGTTATGGAATCTTCATACATTCGTGTCAATGTGAGATTCCATCATAAAGCGGTAGCTACCTTTTAGTTACAGTGCTGGCGCTTTGCCATTTTGATCACACCAGCAGATGTGGGTGTTATAAAAACATGCTATGACAAGTGGTGGATTGGGGGCTTGACAGTATGATGGGAAGTTCAGCACTGTAATGTCCAAGCAAAGGTGATAACCCGCACCCTCCTTACCAGGGAAATTAATGCACCATTCATAACAGGTCATTCATTATGCTTCATGTGGCCTAAATCAACACATCTCATTTGAACATATAGGTTGAACTTCTCTAATCTGGCACCTTCAGGATCTGACTGGTGCTGATCCTGAGAATTTGCTGCCCATGGGAGGTCAATACTGTCTAGCAGCATTACCAACACTTCCATTACTTCCTGGGCTCTTAGGGGTAAATTAGAGCTACATAATAGCACAGTATCAGAGGGGTAGCCGTGTTAGTCTGAATCTGCAAAAGCGGTGAGGAGTCCTGTGGCACCTTATAGACTAACTGAAGTGTTGGAGCATAAGCTTTCGTGGGCAAAGACCCACTTCGTCACATGCATCTGACGAAGTGGGTCTTTGCCCACGAAAGCTTATGCTCCAACACTTCAGTTAGTCTATAAGGTGCCACAGGACTCCTCGCCACTATAATAGCACAGAACACTGAGAGCCAGGACTGGTGGTGGTAAACAAACTTGATGGGACCATGGGAAACTTGGCCACACTCATGATAAGTGGACATCCAAATAACTAAAATCATGCCAGAGCACGGATGTTGCTGGATCAGACAGTGCCGGACTAGGGAGGTTCTACCAGTGGTACATGAATCAGAGCTCATCACTTTCCTGCAGCTAGTGGGTTTCTATGTCACAGAGCTCTACCACCCAGTTGGCACTGATTGGATTCTTTGCATTCTCTAAAGAAGTGTGCAGCTGAACTAACTTCTTGCCTCTAAAAGCCATCCCACCAGTGCAAGACTGAAGCCTTGTGGCCTGGGCGATGCTGGGAAGTTCACACAGCTGCTGTCTGGGCAGTGTTTGTTCTAGGCTGCTCCTGGGGTCTTCACCTTTCATCAGCACTAATTTCAATTAAACCTTTGAAGGAGAAGCCACACAAACAAGCATCTCTTAAGAGTTCTGTTAATCATTCATCAGCATGAGTGGTCACAGCTACTAACAGTAGCCCTGTGGATTCCATACACAGGGTGACATTCACGGTCTCCAAATGAGGCATTGGGAGGTGTGCCACACTTGCCTCGTATGGCCCAGGAAACAAACATGAATCAATAAGAGCTAGTCATTCTCTAGGGCTATGTCTATACAGCAGAATTATTCTGAAATAACATAGTCTGTGTATCAGGGCTGTTTACCACTCTGGCACTTTGAGTGCAGAAGGTGGGGGCCCACAAAGACTTTGCATATACTTTGCCTGTACAGGCTCTGGTTACAAAAACTCACCCAGAGTCACAGATTCACTGACTTTGGGGGCGGGGAGGTAGCTGCCATAATCAAGTGATTTTATCCCTAAAGCCAGGGGTGAACATGTGAATTCTCCCCCAGGGGTACCCCAAGCTCTTTTGTCCCAAAAAAGCTTGAAAAAAAAGAAAAGAGAAAGAAAACAGCTGCAGTCTCTGCTGCCCAGTCTCAGGCAGGCAAATCCACACACACACACACAGACCCCTGTTACTCTCCAGAACACAAGAATCAAATAATCACCTTTAAAAAGTGATTTTTAAATTACAAAACAAAAGATATACTTGATAAAGCATACTTGGCTGCTAGATGTTACAAAGCAACTAAGGAACACAAATTAAAACACAGCAAAAAATCTATGGGAGCAATTCTTAGATTGTAAATGGGGAGGGGAGGCATAGATTCACACAGAGCAGTTCAAACCAAACCACAAAATAAAGAAAATACACTGATCGTGACCAGATTCACTTTTTCCCCTTACTTACTCATGATCTTCTCTTGGTTCCATCCACTTCCATGCCCTGAATTCCTTGGAGGCATGATAGTTCTGCCTGGGTTTAAATCAGTCTCTCAACTCCTGGTCTAAATCTCCCCCACAAATAAAGCAGGCAAGGTATCTATATCCAATTCAAACTTCAGCACTCTATCTCGATTGGTTCTTCTGGTCCCTTGACAATATTCTTACTAGCTACCTGAGTTTAACCCCTTAGTCACTCAGCACTCCTCCTATCCATTACATTGCATCTACACAACAAGCAGTTATTTCGACAAAATGTCAAAATAATGGCAAGCTGGAGTACTTTCTGACTTCTATAACCCTCAGTTTATGAGGAGCAAGGGAAGTCGGAGGAAAAGTGCTCTAACTCGGACTTCCTGCTGTGTAATCAGCATCAAAAGCTCAAATATACTGTTTCAACTTGACATAGCTCAAGTTGTGTAGCTTATTTCAGCTTTAGCACTGCCATATAGACATGCCCTAGGAGACTGGACTGAATGCTGACAAATGAGTCTTAATTGTGATACTAAAACCACCGCATAGCACAAAAAAATTGATTTTTTAAAAAAAGATTTAATTAGTCCTTGTGTTTGCTGTTAATTATTAAAAATTAAGCATCAGCCTGGATTGTAGCAGTGTTTTAAACCCAGTGTGCAATGACCTTTAAGGCAGTGACACTATTAGTAGTTTGCTGCTGTATGCGTGGGGTGCAGAAGGCCAAAAAAAGACCTTTTGGAACAGCTAAGTAGAGGAGTATAATGGGTTTTAAAGCACACACTTCTGAGACAGAAAAACTAAGATCAGAGTTTGGGACTTACCCAAGGTCACAGCAAGTTACAGTGAATGTCAGGGTAAGAACTTTTAGCAATGCACTAGACCACCTTTCTCCCACACATAGAAATGAGACATGTTTAGCTTCCTGTCTGGGCAAGTGATATTTATTTTTCTTCTATCTTGCCCCTGATTCAAGATTCAGTGCCTTCTGGCATAAAAACAACGAGTAGCCCTGTGGCACGTTAGCCCTTGGTCTACACTAGGGAGTTATTTAGAAATAACCCCCCTTATCTCCAAATAAGAAGTGGAGCCTCCACACTACCAAGCCTGTTATTTCGAAATAACGGACTGGTTATTAGAAATATGAACTCCTGCTTTCCTCAAGGAATAACGCTTATTTCGAAATTATTATTTCGAAACAGTGTTAGTGTGGATGATCCAGTGCTGTTAATTCGAAATACTTGGCCTCCGCAGGCCTCTCACGGCTGCACTTGTGGCCGCTCTGGCCACACCTGCCATCTCCCCTGCTCCCCTTGTCCTGCAAAGTTTTAAACTCCAGGCTGCAGGAGAAGGGCTTGTGGCACATGGCCAGCTTGGCAAGCCCATGCCGTACAACAGGAGTCAGTGGAGCCATGACAGACCCCAACACTCCCTCTGAGTTTTCCATGGCTGCCAGCACTCCTGAACCACCTTTGCCTGCCACGGGCCAGGGATGCTGGAGAGTTCCAGCCTGGACTGGTGCAGAGATCCTGGACCTCATCGAGGTCTGGGGTAAGGAGACCAACCTCCAGGATCTCCTCACCAGAAAGCAGAATGCCGACGACTATGGCCGGATCGCTGCCAGCCTGGCTGACAAAAGCCACACCCAGACCCTCGACCAGATCCAGATGAAGATTAAAGAGCTCTGGCAGGCCTACAATAAGGCCAGGGAGCAGAGTGGATGCTCCGGGGTGGCACCACATACGTACTGCTACTGTGAACAGCTCCCCCATCATCGTCGTTGAGTCCGGCCAGGACGTGCCCAGTGTCAGCCTCCATGAGGGCAGGATTGTGGAGAAGGAGGAGGCGGCCAGCCAGCTGACCATGCCCACCAGCCAGGACCTGCTCCTCACCCTGGAGCCGGTCTTCCCCACCCCAAGATGTCTCCCAGGCCTCAGATGATCCTGGGGAAGGCACTTCAGGTGCCTTCCCAGAGCTACACCAGACACTGCCTCCCCAGGGCTGATGAGAGACTTTGCCAGGCCCTGGGGAGAGCCTGTCCCAGACCCCCAGAAGGGGCAGGGCCTCAGGCAGAAGGGGTGGGGCTGGGAACTAGAACAGAACAGTCCCCACAGATGCACAAGCTGTATCCATGTGGATGTGGTTTGCTTGATGTTTGGGTGGTGCCGCACTTGCACTGGCTGGGGCCCAGCGAGCTGCTGGCTGCACTGCTGGGCACGCTCTTCTAGCCCAGACAGGGCTTCCACATGCCCGGTTGGTAGGGATGCCAACGGTCCAATTGTGCGAACCCAAAGGCCCTTCCCTGCTCCAGCCCTTCCCCAAAGCCTTGCCCCCACTCACTCAGTCCCCTCTCTCTTTGTCACTCACCCTCCTCTCCTCACTTACTTACAGTAGATTGGGGCAGTGAGGTGGAGGGGAGGGAAGGACTCTGGGAGGGAGCTGGAGTGCAGGGCGCAGGCTTTAGGCTGGGACACAAGGTTGGAGTGTAGGAGATGATGCAGGGTTGGGCTGTGGGAGGGAGTTAGGGAACGGGAGGGGACTCAGGGCTGGGAAGGGGGTTGGAGCACAGGTAGGGAGTGAGGCATGTGGGCTCAGGAAGGGAGTTTAAAGCAATTTAAAGGGCCCAGGGCTCTGGCCATTTAGCAGCAGTGGTGGCCGGGAGCCCTGGGCCTTTTTAAATAGCTGGGTCCCAGGACAGATGACTCCTTTCTCCCTACCCATCAGCACCCCTGCCCCTCCTGCACCCACATGGATACGGCTTGTGCATCTGTGGGGACTATTCTGGCCAAGGGCCTGAATGGCTGTCGGCAGGACCTATGTGTGTGTTCTTCCTTGTCTAGACAGTCTGAATAAAGGGTGGCCAAAGCTTTCAGGCACAATTTCCCACAGGGAGGCGTTTCAGAGGGAACCAGAGCTGTTGTGGTAAGATCTCTTGGCTCAGTTGACTAATTATATCGGGTTCCTCCTCCCCGGGTTTGTTTTGCGATGGCTTCTTGCCAAAGGTGCTGGGTGAATGAATGAGCTGTGCTAGCTACGCCTCTGCAATAATAATCCTCAGTGATACCGCCAAGGGTTGTAGAGTCGAGCAGAGTGTGAGGCTGCCTGCCAGAGATCCCAGCTCTGATAAACAGGGCCCTCTTGGCTGGCTTGGAAGAGCTCTCCATGGCTCTCCCGTGCGGTTCAACTCCAGTGTGGTGAGACAGACTAGTCACCTGCAGAGAGCCTTCAGGAGCGGAAAAAACTACAGCTCTCATTTAAAGGGGTATAATGTATAAGCATTTGCAGTGGGTATAATAGGCCAGGGGAGGCAGCCCCTCCCTGCGAGCACTGGGCTGCCCCTGGAAGTTCCCTTGGACTTCCAAGGGAGACTATTGATGGGAGGGATAGCTCAGTGGTTTGAGCATTAGCCTGCTAAACTGAAGGTGGTGAGTTCAATGCTTGAGGGGGCCAGTTAGGGATCTGGGGCAAATCTGTCAGGAATGGTACTTGGTCCTGCCATGAGGGTAGGGCACTAGACTCCCTGACCTCTTATAGTCCCTTCCAGCTCTATGGGATAGGTATATCTCCATATGTTTGTTTGATAGTGAGTAGCAAATGCTGCTTCCTACATTGGCCAGGAACCTGCTTGGTGGTATATACAAGCTCAGGGCACTCTGGCTACTCCTATCCTCCCTTCTTTCTGGAAGGCCCTGCTGCCCTCAGTGGTGTCTCCTCTCCTCCCTGCTGTCACTTGGGGGAGGGGGAGGGATGCATATGGAGAGTGGGTCATGCTGGGAAGAGGGCAGAGCAGGGGTGGAGTGTGGGGAGGCCCACAGGTGGAAGATGCAGGAGTGGGAGTGAGGTTCCCACAGAGGAAGTTTCCTCCCACTGACCATGATTATAAGCCAAACCCTGGAATGCCACACACAAGCCACAAGCCACACAGGATGTAAATATAGTGGCCACAGGAAGTACCCTGAGCTGTTTTGCCTGTTTTGCCTGGGAGTGGCCACACAGCAGTGACACTTCCTGCTGTTTCATAACTCTTCTCAGTCCCTGCCAGAAGCCACAGCAGAAGGGGCATGCTTCTGCCCCTGCCCCACCCCCGCACAGCTGTTTGCCAGACTTGGTGCTAAATTAACAAGGAATGCTCTTTCAAAGTGCTTAATTTTTTTCTCTCCCAGGAAAAACAGACAATAGAATCAGTCGCTCACTCCTTCTGCTCATGGATACGGAGAGTTTGTTTTGGTGGTACCGTGCTTTTTGTGCTTTCCCTATAAGGTGGGAACCACTCTGTGTAGCCCATTGTTTCTGAGACTGATGCAGAACAAAAGTTGGCTTCTGACATGGAAATATTATACTAGCTTTAAAAACAAAGATGCAACGAATAGATAGAGCTGCCTTCCAGACGCCCCTCCCCCTCAAATGTGAAATAAAATAAAATCCACACACTGCTGAGGGGTAGAATTTTGGCAGTACATACAGAAGACCCTCATAATTCCTGTTAACATTTAACAACAGATGTGGCAGATTGAATTCCTCTCCTACCCTGCTGAAAATAGCCCTATCAACACCTCAGATAGTCCTTCTGCAGAGAAAATGTTTTGGAGAGTATTTTCTTGGTCGCTCAGAATAGGAGCATAACGCCCTCACATGCTGATGACAAGAACATGTCTGTCAATAACATGTCAGCGACAGCTTCCCACTGAAGGGCTCCAAATGCTTTACAACCATTAACGAAATAAACCTCTCGGTGGGGGAGCAAGAGGTGCACGCATGTAGCAAGTGAAGGAATAGAATAGCCTGCACACAGGAGGCTGGGTACAATTCCTGGTTCTGCTATTGATCTTCTTCGTTATGTGGCAAAGCTGTGGCCGTGCCCTGAGGGTCCTGTGCTTCTGGTGGATAGTGCTTGCCTCAGAAGCTTGCTGGGACCCTACACACGCCCTCTTCTTTTCTAGAGGCCAGGGTCACAGCCTGCTGATCCATACTCATCATAGGCTAGTTCACAGTTTGGTGTGACTACCCCTCCATAGGCCTGGTCTTCCCTCTCAGGGATAGACTGTAGTGGCATGAGGAGGGTTGTGGCAAACTCAGGACCGCCCACTGCTCCAGGTTCCGGCCCAGGAACCTTAAGGCAGTGGCAACAGACTGGCTTTCCTCTACTCCCAGTTTGGCAGCTTTTTCCCTGGGCCACTTCCCAAAACGACCTCTCCCAGCACCTTTCCTCTGGTACCCGAGCAAGTCTGTCCTGCTCCTCCACAGCACTCAGCCTTACTTGCAGTCCTTAGCTCTCACTGAGAACACCTCTCACTCTCAGATCTCGGGCTACTCTGCCCTCCCTGCAGTAGGTAAACAAGCCCCAGCAGGTTTTAATGGACTGTAGGTACCCTGATTAGCCTACTGCTTCCAGGCGCCCCAGGGTGCCTGCCTGATAATGCTGTACTAGGTTCTGTCCTGTTTACTCAGGGAAGAGGAAACTGTTAACTAGCATACCTCCTCTTCATTTGTGTGTGGCAGCCAGCTGATCTGCATCTGTCACAGTTAACTTGGGCAAGTCGCTGCCTACCCTGTGTCTGTTTCCCCTGCTGTAAAATGAGGCTAATGGTATTTACATCTTTTTGGAAAGCAGTTTGAGATCGACTGATGAAAAGTGCAGTGTGAGAACAAGGTGGTATTGTGATGGGTAAAAATGGAGAAACTGCCAGAGCAGATTGGACCAGTGTTCTGTCTTAGGGTATGTCTACACTACAAAGTTAATTTAAAATAACAGCAGTTATTTCGAATTAACTTTAATAGCGTCTAACACAGGCAAACCGCTATTTCAAAATAAATTCGAAATAGTGCAGCCATTATTTCGAATTTGGTAAACCTCATTCTACGAGGAATAACACCAAATTCGAAATAGCTAATTCGAAATAAGTGCTGTGTAGACACTTATTTCGAATTAGGGGGCCTCCAGCCCTTCCCAGGGAGCCCTGGTGGCCACTCTGGGCACAACCAGGAAAACTTGTCTGCTTCCCTCCCCAGCCCCGGAGCCCTTAAAGGGGCAGACTCTGGCCACAGTGCCTGTGCCAGTTGCCAGCCTGCCAGCACACAGCCAGCAGACCGTGCACCTGCCACAGCATGAGCCAGCAACCCGCTGCCACCCAGCCCTCTACCACTCCCCAGGACCAGGCTGGTGGCTCCCAGGAGCCTGCCAGGGGCTGCAAAAGGCAGGCGCTTCCTGGTCTACTGCGGAGTTGGTGGACCTCACTGAGGTTTGGGAGGAGGCCTCCAATGCCCACGATCTCTGCACTAGGCACAGGAATGCAGCTGTCTACAGCCGCATGGCTGCCAGCCTGGCCACCAGAGGCCACATGCGCAGCCAGGAGCAGGTGCGGAGCAAAATAAAAGAACTGCGGCAGGCCTATGCCAGGGCCTCCCAACCAGGGGCTGACCTGGAGGCCTGCCCACAGTACAAGGCCCCAGACCGCATCCTGGGGGGTCAGATGGTCCATGTCCTCCTGGTCGTCATCGACCCCAGGGCAGAGGGCCCTGCCCCGGACACTGGGGAAGAAGAGGAAGAGGAGGAGGACGGCAGCCAGGAGCCTGCAGGGAGCGTACCCTGCACCCAGGACCCCAGAGCTGTACCGGAGAGCCCGTCAGCAGCCTTATCCGAGGCCAGGGAGGCCTCCACATGTGAGTGACATCACGGTCCCCTTATGCAGGGCGGGTGGAGGGAGGGGGAGCCCAGGGACCGTGCGCGTGGGCCTTGCCAACCATGGAGCAGGTGGCAACCTGTGCATCTGCCATGCCAGCCGGGACATGTGGCCCCGCTGGGTGCCATGCAGGGGCCCTGGCCTGTTCCCCACACGCGTCTACGCGTGAAGGCACATGACAGGCTCCTGACCACAGGGAGAGACACTGCACACTGCCCTCCCTCCAGACGCCCCCTCTACACGGAGGCAGGGCACATCTCCCCTCCCCCCCCCCCATACCACACTATAGGCAGCACAGGGGCTGGGGTGCAGTCCTGGGCCAGCTCACACTCCCGGGGATAGCAGGACGTGATGGTGCGGAGACCTGCCGTCCTCGCCTTGCAGAGGGGGGCTGGGTTTCACCCACTGTGTCCCCAGGGAGAACTGACCACTTCTCTTGTTTCACCGCAGCCGCAGCACCTGCGAGTGCAGGATGCACCACCCCGCCTGGAACATCCACCCGCACCCGGGCCAGCAGGCGCACCCGCAACCAGGAGGAGTTCCAGCGGCAGCAGCTGCGGTTACAGGGAAGGCAGGTCCACAGCCAGGAGCAGTGGGTGCAAGAGGACCTGCAGCTGCGGCAGGAGAGCTTGCGGGAGCTGCGGGAGCAGGGCCGTGCCCTCTGCAAGCACCTGCAGGCCCTGGTGGACCGATTGCTGCCTCCTGCTGCTCCAGCCCCTGCGGCCGCCCCAGCTATCGCTCCTCCTCTCACCCCTGTTCCCCCTCCCGCTTCTTCCGCACCTCCCGTCCCTCCTGTCCCACCCTCCATACCCACCCCCCCCGGGAACGCTGAGGCCCCCACACCCGCAGTGCTGCGAGACGGGAGGGCCGGCAAGACCCCCAACCCTGAGCTTCCCCTCCCCCTTCCTCCCCTTGCCTCCCCCTTCCAGCTCCCTCCTCCCAGGTTTCCCCCCTCTCCTCTCCACCCTCATTCCCCTCTCCCCCCACCCCAGTTATGTTAAATAAAGAGATTTTTTTGTGGCAACACAGGTGTTTTTATTGTATATAAGGAAGGGGGGTTAGGGAGGGAAAAGGAGAAGGAGGTGGGGGTGGAATGTAAGGCACAAGGCCCCAGTGGGGCACGCCAGGGGGACTTCAGTCCTCGTCCGCCTGGAAGCTCTCCTGCAGGGCTTCCCGGATGCGGACAGCCCCCCGAAGGGCCTCCCGGCTGGCAGCCATGTGGGGCTGTGCGTACTGGCCAGCCAGGCAGTCAGCCTCTGCCATCCAGGCTGGCAGGAAAGCTTTCCCCTTCCTCTCACATAAATTGTGCAGCACACAGCATGCTGCCACCACATGCGGAATATTGTGCTGGGAGAGGTTGAGGTGGGTGAGGAGGCATCTAAATTGGACTTTCAGTCGGCCGAAGGCCCCCTCGACCACAGTGCAGGCCCTGCTGAGCCTGACATTGAAGGCCTGCCGGGAGGGGTTGAGGTGTCCCCTGTAGGGCTTCATGAGCCAGGATGAGTTGCAGTACATCCGCGCATCGTGTGCCTTGCCGGACCAGCCCAAATTGATGTCTGTGAACTGGCCCCGGTGGTCAGACATGGCCTGCGGGATCACGGAGAAGTACCCCTTCCTGTTGACGTAGAGGGAGGCCTGGTGGTCTGGGGCACGGATGTGGATGTGCATCCCGTTGATTGCCCCACCTCAGTTGGGGAAGCCCAGGGCGCCGAACCCCTGGATGACCGCATCCAGGTCGGTGAGGCGGACGACTCTGCGGAGCAGCACCCTGTTGATGGCCTTGACCACTTGCAGAGAGACACACAAAACCGAGGGTCACTGGGGCACCCGGGGGGCTGGGAGTGTTCGTTCCCCGCCACTACCCCCCGCCCCACTCCCAGGAGCAACCCCCGCTGCAATCCTGGCCACCACGGGTGGTCTGTAGCACGGCTGGGATAGCCCAAACCCTCACAGGGAGGACACTTACACCACTTCCCCCCCCATTTTCCCTGGGGCAACCCATGTCCTCCTTGCAGCCCCCCCCCGGCCCAGTGGCTGGTGATTGTCGTACCTGCATGACCACCACTCCGATGGTGGAACTCCCCATGCCGAACTGGTTCCCCACGGATCGGTAGCTATCCGGCGTGGAGAGTTTCCAGAGGGCGATGGCCACCTGCTTGTGGAGGGGAATGGTGGTTCTCATGCGTGTGTCCCATCACCACAGAGCAGGGGCGAGCCACTCGCAGAGCTCGAGGAAGGTGTCCTTCTTCATCCTAAAGTTCTGGGTCCACTGTTGGTCTCCCAAGCGCTCCAGGATGATGTGGTCCCACCAGTCGCTGCTGGTGTCCAGACACCAGATGCGGCGGGGCACGCTGGCATCTGGGCGCCGCTCCTCCAGGGACCCTAGGAGGGGCAGGGGGAGGGCCAGGGGGCTGGCCTGCAGCAGAAGGTGCCAGGCAGCCTCCAGCAATTGCTGCCAGGCTTGCAGGAAGACATTCAACATGAGCACCAGAGTGCCCAGGCGGCTCTGGCTCCATGGTGCCGAGTGCTGCGGTGTCCCAAAGGAGAGTGACCGAAGCAGGCAGAGAGGAAAACGCTTTGCTGTCCCTCGGCGAGGTAGGCAAACAAGCGAAAAAGCTGAGAACCGGCTGTCCTTTAAGCACGAGCCTCAGATAGCCTCAGACAGCAGCCACACAAAGCAACTACAGACTTGATGCCCTGCTGGAACCGGTTTCAGCTGCCCTTAAATGCGATCCAGCATCCAATCAGTGTGGACGCGCTATTTCGAAATAGCAAAACGCTACTTCAAATTAGCTTTTGTGTCTAGATGCGTTATTTCGAATTAGCTTATTACGAATTAACTAATTCAAAATAGCGCTGTAGTGTAGACATACCCTTAGTCCGGTATCCTGTCTCTGATCATGGCTAGCAACTGAGGTTTCAGAAAAAGGTGCAAGAAACTCCATGAGGCATAAACAGCCTATTCTAAACCCCAGTCTGTTCACATCTGGCTTTTATGCCCCAAAATCTGAGGGTTCATATGCCTGCTAAAATGATATGCCCTATTGAACATAACTGTCGATGTCTCATAATCTGTGTAAGTTTCCTGTCCTGAATTGAATGAGATGAAATCTTTGGTTTCAACTGTATTTTGTGGCCACGAGTTCTGTGCATTAATTATACACTGAATAAAAGAGGGGATTTCCTCTTGTCTCTGTAGAATGTGATGCCTTAGAGATTATGTGAACAACCCTTGGTTCTTGCATTATGGGAGCACCTAATTTTCCTTTTTTTCATAGCATCCATTATTCTTCACAGTTCTATCATATAGCCTCTTATTTGTCTCCTCTCTACATAACACATTGCCACCCTCTTCAGTCTCTTCACACAGACATTTTTTTCCATCTCTCTACGTTGCAATGTACAGCTACAGGTTGAACCTCTCTAGCTGGCATTCTGTGGTCTGGCAACATCCATAGTCCAGCATGATTTTAGATGTATGTCTGCTTTTCATGAGTGTGGCCAAGTTTTCCATGGTCCCATAAAGTTTGTTTACAGCCACCAGACCTGGCTCTCAGTGTTCTGTGGTGTTATTTAGCTCTAATTTACCCCTAAATGTCTTCTAAGAGCCCAGTGAGTAATGGATGTATTGGTAATGCTGCTAGACAATATTGACTTCCCCTGGTCTGGCAAATTCTCTGCTTCAGCACCAGACAGGTCCTGAGGGTACCGGACTAGAGAGGTTCAACCTGTGCAGGAATTTCATTTCATGGCTCCCGTTGGCATCAGTGAAAAACATCTGGCCAAATCCCTAAATCACAATTACAATTTAGCCCTTGTGACTGATGCTTCTGGTGGGTTCTTTAGCTATTGTAATAGGCACAATCTCATCCTTAATGACACAAAACCACTTTCATCCTTGAAATCCTCTTCTCCATATAAACCAAAGACCTATAAGCATCTTCCAAGTGCATTTATTTGGCTGGGGAAATGAAAAGCAATGTGTCTAAGGCTGAAGGAGTAACTGTGAAGCGTTTATATTGTGATCAGGCAGGGCAGAGAGCCGTCACTTACCTGAATGCAATCCTACTTGTATCTTGAGATGTATACCTGGCATGCCCATGTATACCTGGCATGCCCACCTGAACTGAGAAGTCCAGAGACACATTGGCTGTTACAGCATCATGTTTCCATTTCATTTTAGAAGCCTGGATGCAACCTCCTAAGTATTGGAATTGTTTCCCCTTGGAAAACACTACTGTGGTATCTAGGAAGGAAGGAAGAAAAGGAAAGAGCCAGGGCATTATGCTGCAAGGCATCTGAATCAGGGCAGGCTCTATTATCACTTCCAGGGCCCTGAACAAGAAGTGGGACAAGAGTGGAGAGCAGCCTCATGTAGGCCTGCTGCACACAGGTGACCTTGGCTCATATCGAACAATGGATATTGAAACCCGGCCTAATGCTTTTTATACAGCCCAGGGGTCTCGGACAGACTGTGTGAGGTTTTTAGGCTTCTCCTTAATGTGTACACACAGTGTTTGCCAAGCACAGCACTAAGAGTTCATCAAGGTTAAGGGGATCCACCTCCTCAGTGGGCTCACTGACAGCAGAGGCTGTCCTGGTTCCAGTGATGTCGCTGAAATAGATCATGACCTGGTGAAAATATTCCCATTCAGTGGTGGTGCCGGCTTTAAATGCTTCTGCCACTGAGCTGAAGGACAGGAGCAGATGACGTGCAATCTGGCAGGCATCCTCAAGCCCTCAAGCATATATATATATATATATATATATATGCTTGCTCAGAAGCCTCCAGTAATGAGCATGTTCCTGTGATAATCCAGTGCAACATATGCTGACACATTTTTCTCCCATATTGGACACAAAGCTTTTTCCCTGCAATGTACAGACAGCACCTTTTTCATCATCATCAGCTATGGGCAACCAACATGCACAGCACCTGGCAAGTGGAGACATGGCCTAACAAATGTATTAGGGCATAAGTTTTCGTGAGCTACAACTCACACCCATTCCGCATCAGTGGGGCTGGCTGCAAGTACCACGTTAACTTTAACTTCTATGGGGGAATATGCATTTTTGTGGCAGCTGCTGTAGCAATAATGCCATGTAATTGTGTGCGCGCCAAAGCCTATCCCCACTGAAGGTAATGTCAACCTGCCATGGACTTCACGAGGAGCAGGATTCAAGAGTCAAGGCAGGGAGTCAGGTTACAGTAAATGGCCAAAATCTTCAAAGCCATTCTCACAAGATCTTATCCCAAAATGATGGGAAATTCATGAGATCAGCTGTTCCCATAAGATTTCAACTAGCTTGGTTTGAAGCCAGATTGGATCTGGAAAACACACACTTTTCAGTTTTGTATCTGACCTGGCCATAAAACTCCAAAGACAGGGCTGGATTTAGGGAGTTGATTCCAACCTCTCCACACCACAGAAAAGCAGGATGTTTTCAGGTGTGCACTTCCTGGTGGGACACACCTCTAATTAGGGTGGGTTTGGTGTCTATCATTGTTTCTGACAAAATCACTTTCCACTGCTGTGGAATTCTGCTACTGACCTTCCATCTCCGCAAAGCCTGCAGAATTGTTGAACGTTCCCTTTATTATAACAGCATAAAACCTGTGGGTCATTCACACTCAGGTTTTGGAGTGTGCATGCAGTTTCTCACGCTGTCACCAATCCCCAGTTTTGTAAGGCGCCAGAACGAGTGTCATTAAATCAATGGAAATATATTTCCATCCAATTCTTTTTTCTTTCTGCATCCCTGCAACAATGCACCTCTTGGGGGTGGTGAACTTCTATACTTCCAAGAGCACATTATATCCATAGTCAGTGATCTTCTGCACAAACCGGCCATCAACCACACCATTGCAGATGAGATAGCCATGGGCAAACCCCCAGGGATGTAAATACTTAATGCCCTGTTATAGATGCAAGAAATCAGTCTGAGAAAATGGACCATGTTTTACTCTGGCTCACTCCCTGTCTAGTAGCACCCCTGAAGTTAAAGGGCACTCCTGGACTTTGAGGGTACGTCTACACTACAGGGTTTTTGCGCAAAAACCCACGGAGCATCCACACCTCAAGTGCATTTTTGCACAAGAAAATTTACAGTAGAACAGCAGAACAGAGGGCTTTTTGCAGTATAGGTATACCTCTTTCTGTGAGGAATAACTCCTTTTTCTGCAAGAGCTCTTGCGCAAAAAGGTGTGTGTGGATGGGAAACAGGGGTTTCTTGCGCAAAAAGAGCCTATCGGAAAAAGCACAGGTGCTCTGATGAGCTTTCTTGTGCAAGAGTGTCCATCAGAGCTTTATTGCGCAAGAGTCTCCATGCAGTGTGGATGCTGTCTTGCGCAAGAAGTTTTTCACGGAAGATCTCTTCCGCGAAACGCTTCTTGTGCAAAAAGCCTGCAGTCTAGATGTAGCCCGAGAGAGCTCAAAACCGAGCTCAGGCCCCCTTCTCCAAACCCACAGTCTGCGCTTTGAGGCAGTTCAGAACCTGACATGGAACCAGACTTTGCCACTTGGGGCCATTTTTAGTTGACATCAGACAAGACCATTGAGAACAACAGGGAGCTTCATAAATTAGGCCCCTCCATTCCTAGGGCTCATCTATATATACAAAATGTGTACCACTTTCCCTATGCTGGTATAATTAAAGTGACACATTTCCTCCCCACTCCCCTTGTGTGGATGAAGTTCCCCATGGCTGTGTCTATACTGGTGCGATCTTGCGCCAGAGCTATGCAAATGAGGCTCAGCGTGGAATATCGCCGAGCCACATTTGCATAACTAATGAGCCGCCATTTTTGCGGAAGAGGCTCTTGCGCAAGACGGAGCTGTCTACACTGCCCCGTCTTGCGCAAGAAAAACCCTCTTGCGCAAAGCCGTTATGCTGATTATTTTCAGGCATAACGGCTTTGCGCAAGAGGGTTTTTCTTGCGCAAGATGGGGCAGTGTAGACAGCTCTGTCTTGCGCAAGAGCCTCTTCCGCAAAAATGGCAGCTCATTAGTTATGCAAATGAGGCTCAGCGATATTCCACGCTGAGCCTCATTTCCATAGCTCTGGCGCAAGATCGCGCCAGTCTCGACACAGCCCATTACAAATGTGCTTATACCAGCATAATTATACCAGCATAATTGTTCCTATTTGGGAAGGGGAATAAGTTAGTCCTAGGCCAGGCTCCTTTATCATAATATAACTACATTCAGACTGGAGCTTGTCCTGGTGTAACTGCGTTGGTCAAAATAATTGCACCTCTCACCGAAATATCTAAATTGGTGCAAAAATGGTGTAGCCTTAGCATGAGTGATGGATTTACTTTAATCAAATCCATCAGCAAAGATGACTTGATCATCCAATCAAGTTTCACATCCTTATTTCTCAGTAGGTTCCTCCCAGGCTTCCTCTGGAACAGTGCTCTGTCACCATGGCGATGAGGCCCAGGAAGGGATTTGCATTTCCATGAGGCCGATCTTTCATCGAAAACAGGAAAATGAATCACAGGAAACCAAGTTGACCAGACATTCTGCTCAGTTGCTGTTGCCGCTGCTGTCTGAGGGTGATCTTAACATGTTACACTAGATGCCCCCCGTCTCTGTATGCCAGGAGTGTTGGACAAAAACCATCCCTCACAGCCTCACAATGGGCTGTGGATGAACAGCTCCTTACACCTTCCTTTCATTATTTTGGGCTATTCTAGCCACATATTTTTATAGTCTAGCAATTTCATGTTAATAAAGGAGCTTACACTGGCGGGAAAAACCAATGGAAAATTGTATTTCTTTGGCCACATTGGCTAGAGCAGCGGAGCCAATAGCGCTGCACCCCCTCTCTGAGTCCTCAGAGCTGCCCGGAGCACATGGCACTCCGATGGCAATTTAAAGACCTTTTGAATCACCAGGCCCTGGGACAACTGCTCCCTTTCTCCCCCCTCTCCCACGTGGCAGGCCTGGGCTAGCGCCTCAGTTTGGATATGTTAATGTGGCTAAGCTAAACTGACTTCAGTGTGATTTACACATGCAGCTGAGGGTCTGGTCTGCTTTGCGATACAGTGATCTTGTATTACTGCCTTGTTTATTCAAGCATTTCCCAGAATGATGTTGTTGGAGGAATGCCCTGGCAAAATCTTTATTTTTATATGCACATTTTTCCCATGTTAGTAAGAGCAGCCAATAGCTCGGTGACCTTGAATTTGACGGGTTAATGTGTTCAATTGTAATTTTTTTTAAAAAAATTGAATGCTAGACGAAGACTTCCGACATGCATATGAATTAGAAATGCAGTGCAATCTCAGGAGAAATCTGTGGTCTTGTTTTTATCACACTCGTAACCAGATGACAAGTAATGCATGAAAAGTGCAGCGAAGTGCATTAGCTTTGGCTGACACCCCAGCCACCAAGAACAAATGGTTCCAAACTAATGTGCCTTTGGAAGACGTGGTCATGGGAGAAATGCATTGTGCATTCAATGCCACAGCAGCTTACTGAGATGCAGAAACCGTTTGTATAACATGTGAAATGTAGATCACAATTCTCTTCACTGACAGGCAGATTGGATACACCAGAAGTCATTTGCTAACCTCTGGTTTAACCACTTCCACAAGGCAGGAAATCTCCAGCATGGCTATGTATGAGGTAAACACACTTGTAAAGGTAGAGCTGGGAGTTGGAGGAAGGGTTCCTACTCCCCAGACGCCATACAGCCTCTAGTGGCAGGGGTGCAACCTGGGGGCATGCAGAGCATGCTGGAAATGTGGGCCCATGGCCTTAGGGGAGCCCAAACCTAGAGGTGAAAGTGAGCTGGTGTGCCCTGGTGCAGCACTGTGGCAAGAAGTAGCAGGTGGGTGGAGCTTTTGGCTGCAGCTGCTCCCTCCCAGCCTCCAGGGCTCTCCTGCCAGCTGCCTTGCTAAGCAGCAGTCAGTGAGGCAGGTGAAAGGGGCTGGATAAAGGTGTGTACCTCCCCCCACCCCCGCAAGTCCATGGCTGCCCTAGACCCTAGAACTCCTCTGTGTCCTTTATGAGAGAAGGAGCTGTAGTCATGAGTACCTGGAACTCTGCTGCTCTTCCTCTTCCCCCCACTATCAGGGAGCAAGGGGACAGTGCACAGCCCTTGTGCCTTTCTCTCGCTCCTGGCTACCCAGGGGAGGGGCAGAGGATTACATCACACAAGCTGTGCATTTCCCCTCATTCCCTGATCATCAGGAGAAGAGGAAGGAGCAGCAGCAACCCACTGGCTGTGTCTACATTGGTGTGATCTTGCGCAAAAGCAGCCGCTTTTGCACTAAAACTTGCTGCCTGTTTACACTGGCCACGAGTTCTTGCGCAAGAACACTGATGTTCTAATGTATGAAATCAGTGCTTCTTGCGCACGAACTGTGATGCTCCCACTCAGGAATAAGCCCTCTTGCGCAACTTTTCTTGCGCAAGAGGTCAGTGTAGACAGGCAACATGAATTTCTTGCGCAAGAAAGCCCTATGGTTAAAATGGCCATCAGAGCTTTCTTGCGCAAGACAGCGTCCACACTGGCATGGATGCTCTTGCGCAAAAGCACATCTCTTGCACAAAAGCACATGCCAGTGTAGACACTCTCTTCTGGAAGAGTTTTTGCACAAGAACTCTTCCACAAAAGAGTTCTTGCGCAAAATCATGCCAGTGTAGACGTAGCCACTATGTGTGGCTGCAGCCCTCCTGGCCTCTCACAATGGCGCTCTTCCCCCCATACTTGCCCCTATACTCCCCAGCCCCTGCCCTGATTCCTGCACCTCCCATTGTGCCTGCCCTGAGCCCCCATCCCCAATCCCTCCCGGTATTCCTGAACCCTTCAAACCCCCTTGCCCTAGTCCCCCACACCCTCAGCTCCCTACCGTGACCCCCCCTACCCCCTAATTACCTGCAGTCTACAATGGACCAAGAGCTTTTAATGAACCTGGCAGTCATTTCAATTGAGCACAAGCTTGCATGAGCTACCCTCTTCTCAGAAGTCTTGGACACATGGGTTGGCATGAAAGCAAGACATGGGAGACTAGGACTGTAAGTATTCTAATGCTGCTGTTTATGGTACAATATATGTCTCTCCATAGCTCCATGTTGAAGCCAATTATTAGCAGAATATGTTATGTGATATTAAGCAATGCAGGGGATTGCTCTCAAATTTAAATGGTGTGACATTTGACTTTATCAATAACTTGGGAAGTGCTGATTTTTGACTTGCAGAATATCACTGTTTTTGTTGCTTTTTAAATGAAATACTACGTGCAATTAAAACTATGCAGACTTATTTAATGGCTCTTTAAAACGATGAGAAGATGAAGTCAAATGATCAACATTATCTAAGCAGTAATGCTCAAGAGGTGAGCCGTGAGAGGGAAGGGGGGTCCTCAAAGTCATATTTTGCACGCCCCCCAGAACAGCTAGTTGTGCCCCTAGACTAGGGGCCATGGCAGCAGGGCCCTAATCTAGGGTTGCCCTGAGGAGCTATCACCTGACCAGAACTGGAGAGCCACAAAGGCCCAGATTCTGAAAGGTATTTAGGCACTTAACTCCCACGGGAGTTAGGTGCTTAATACCTTTCATGATCTTCCTTAGACTGATTCCCCTTCTGTGCTTCTGCTAAGCTCTGCGACAGCACAGCAATTCATCCCATTACTCTACTTTACATATGGGGGAAACTGAGGCTTCAACGTCACAGAATGGGGCCGACAACACTGCACAGTAATCCTATTTTCAATGTCCTTTTCTTACCATTAGGAGATAGATAGTGAGTTTAAGAAGCACCTTTTTACAAGCATGAGGTCATCCAGCATCAATTGTATTTTATCAGGCCCTCAGGCTAACCGGATCTGCAACATGCTGAGCCTGACAGGCACAGATAGATTCAATTCTGACGGGCAGTGGTAACTGGATCCCAACTAATCTGAATATCACACGTGCTACTTAGCCATTGTTCTAACCAACTGCAGCACATGGGGAAGCAGTGGTGATGGTATTGTGGCAGAGGAGAAAGCCTTCTCTCTGGGACTTGACTTGTATTTTAAATCCTTTGTGGACAGACAGTATTTTATGTCCCTGAAGCTCAATGGGCTTTACAAATTATAAGGAATTTTACTTCAGAGAGGCCTCGCTGGAATACAAACAGAGCCTCATAAATCAATGCAATCTTAAATATGAACTGTACAGGATGCCTGGGTACAGGAAACTTCCGATAATCTGACACCTTTGGGACCCAGGGGGTGCCGGATTATTGGATATGCCAGGGTACCGGAAGGGGGGCTATGAGGGGTCGGGGGGGGGGGGGTCGGCAGGGAACTGTGCAGCGTGGGCAGCACTCCAGCTGCTCTGCCCCCGGCTTCCCCAAGTCTGCCGCTGCTGGAACTGACCAGCTGCGGACTTGGGGAAGCTCTGCCCCTGGCTTCGCCAAGTCCACCCCTGGTCAGTTTCAGCAGTGGCGGACTTGGGGAAGCTGGGGGCAGAGCAGCTGGGGTGCTGCTGGGTTGGTCCCGCAGCACCACTCAGGTGAAAGGCGGCGCTGCCGGACCAACCCAGCAGCACCCCAGCTGCTCTGCCCCCAGCTTCCCCAAGTCCGCTGCTGCTGAAACTGATGAGCGGCGGACTTGGGGAAGCCGGGGCAGAGCAGCTGGAGTGCTGCCCACACTGCGCAGTTCCCCGCCGACCCCCCCCCCCCGACCCCTCATAGCCCCCCTTCCGGTACTTGGGGACCAAGCGTCAGATTTGGGGAAGCCGGGGGCAGAGCAGCTCCAATTGTCCAGCTGGCCAGAGCACTTCCGGGTTCCAGTTGGTGCCGGACTATCTGGAGTGTTGGACCACTGGATGCCGAACAATTGGAGTTTTACTGTACTTTATTTTGCTTTATTTAAAAAAAAATCCAATTTCCCCAACATTGGAAAGCCAGCATTGAAAGAGTTTTGGTGTCCTCCAGGGACACCACCTTTAACAGTGGGTTCTAGGGGAAGTTTATATGCCATGTATCAGAGGGGTAGCCGTGTTAGTCTGGATCTGCAAAAGCAACCAGGAGTCCTGTGGCACCTTATAGACTAACAGATGTATTGGAGCATAAGCTTTCGTGGGCAAAGACCCACTTCATCAGATGCATGTAGTGGAAATTTCCAGAGGCAGGTATAAATATGCAGGACAGAATAAGGCTCGAGATAACAAGGTTGATTCAGTCAGGGAGGGTGAGGCCAGCTTCTAGCAGCTGATCTGGAGTTGTGAACACCAAGAGAGGAGAAACTGCTTTTGTAGTTGGCTAGCCATTCACAGTCTTTGTTTAATCCTAAACTAATGGTGTCAAATTTGCTGATGAACTGTAGCTCAGCAGTTTCTCTTTGAAGTTTTTTTGCTGCAGGATGGCTACCTTTAAATCTGCTACTGTGTGTTCAGGGAGATTGAAGTGTTCTCCTACAGGTTTGTGTATATTGCCATTCCTAATATCTGATTTGTGGCTGTTTATTCTTTTACGTAGGGACTGTCCAGTTTGGCCGATGTATATAGCAGAGGGGCATTGCTGGCACATGATGGTGTATATTACATTGGTAGATGTGCAGGTGAATAAACCAGTGATGGTGTGGCTGATCTGGTTAGGTCCTGTGATGGTGTCGGTGGTGTAGATATGTGGGAAGAGTTGGTACTGAGGTTTGTTGCATGGATTGGTTCCTGAATTAGAGTTACTGTGGTGCAGTGTATAGCTGCTGGTGAGAATTTGCTTCAGGTTGGTGGGTTGTCTGTGGGGGAGGCAGGTTGATGGTGGAATTCTTCCATGGGAAGGAGACTCTAGAAGAATTCCACCACGATTTCAACAGCTTCCACCCCACCATCAACCTCAGCCTGGACCAGTCTACACAAGAAAGCCACTTCCTGGACACCACGGTGCAAATAAGTGACGGTCACATAAACACCACCCTATACCAAAAAACCTACCGACCGTTATGCCTACCTTCATGCCTCCAGCTTCCATCCTGGACACACCACACAATCCATTATCTACAGCCAAGCACTGAGGTACAACCGCATTTGCTCCAACCCCTCAGACAGAGACCAATACCTGCAAGATCTTCACCAAGCCCAGCCCCCAGTCTGCCAAGAATGCCATAAGTGTTCAATAAAGCATAAACATCTCTTCCCTCAGAGTTATTGGTTGTCACCTCTGTGCTCCAGTACAACTCACATTATAAAGTGGTTATTTTTCTTGATGAGAAATGCCCATGATCCCTAGAGCTTCCTAATTAACTCAGTAAAGTAGCCAAGGCTAATCAGGAGTGCCTGTTCAAACAGAGTTGGTACTTTATCTCTTGCAGCGAGACTTAGATGCAAATTCATTTGTTATGGTTGGTTTGCTTGTTACAATTGATTTGTTTTACAATAGCACCACGGGGGGACCTCTTGGTTTAGGCTGGGGTGGGCAATAATTTTTAACAGGGGGGGGCCACGCCCAGAGTTTGGAAAGTGGTTGAGAGTCACACTCTTCCATGATATTAATGGAGGCAGTGCTAGGTCTGGGATGGAGGTTGGGTGCAGAAGGGAGCTTGTGGTACGGATTGGGGTGCAGGAGAGGAAGTGAGGTCTGGGAAGGAGTTTGGGTGAAGGAGGCAGTTGTGACCTAGGTTCCCTGTAAATTGTGCACCTGCGCAGGCATGCAGACCTTATCTAAGCCCCATGCAGAGGTTCAGAGCTCCCTGAGCAGCTGATCAGCTGGGGAAGGGGGAGTGGGGCACTTGCTCTCTGACTATGGAGGAGTAGAAGCAGCAGCAGCTATACTGGCTCCAGCCTCCACTCCAGTCCTCCCCGCCCCCCCCCAACCCCGCTGGAGGGTCTATACTCACTAAAGTGAACAAGGCAGATCTACTTTAAAAGAGATAATCTTCTGGATTAACATTGCAGTGTTTGTGCATTTCAAGACTACCATAGGTTGGATCAACTCTCCAGTATGGGCCTTACATTACATAATGTATTAATATACCTATCTAATAGAACTGGAAGGGACCTTGAGAGGTCATCAAGTCCAGTCCCCTGCCCTCATAGCAGGACCAAGTACCACCTGTGACACATTTGCCCTCATCAAGGATTAGGCTCACAACCCCAAATTTAGCAGGCTAATGCTCAAAGCACTGAGCTATCCCTCCCTCTGAAAGCAAAACCGTTTTCCACATGTACCCGCAGCTGCAGCCTGGGGGACCTGAGCTGGTCCAAGGTTGCAACATGGCACTTTGCCCCCCGGGGTGCTTTGGTACATTTTGCAAACTCTCGCCCCAGTGAGGAATTAAAAAGTATATTTCAAAAGGGCTCATCCAGGATTTGAACCTGGGACCTCTTGGACCCAAACTGAGAATCATACCCCTAGACCAATGAGCCAGTTATTATTTACTCTTTTATTAGATTTTTCATATTGCTACAATAGTAAAACCGTGTATGCTCTAGAATAGTATCTCATACATCTAAACCTGTTTCTGGGGAGGAATCATGGTCAGGAGCGGCCCGAGGTGGACTGCAGCAGCTGGCGCCTCATGCGGAATGTGCGATCGGTGACCCCGCCTGCACGACTGTCAATGAGGTAAAGTCATCATCGGGCGCCCTGGGTGCCCTGTGACGTCATTATCGGGTGCTGTTGAAGGCGACAGCCAAGTCGGCCTATAGCCACGGGCCGCCCCTGATCATGGTATGCCCATATATAAGCCTATAGGGCAGCTTATTTTAAAGGACAATTTCTTCATACCTGCCTATGATTTTGTTTTTAATCTGGTGCAATGGTGAAGGGATAGAAAGGCCATAGCAGAGTGGAGAAAGAGGCACTGCAATTTCAGGTCAGATAAAGAAGTGTTAAATGACACACTAATACAGCGCAAGGGATAATGGCGTCATTACTGGTTTAAAATCTAATCAGATAAAGCCTGTTTCCCACAAAATCACTGGGAATTTCCACCTCCCTACTCGCATCCATGCTTCAAAATCAGAAAGGTGCAGCAGTTACCCTGCATGCGCTACAGCCTCAAACCTGGTGTCAAACATGTGCTGATCAGGGTAGGTTGGCTTTTCAAATCATGGCTTATGGCATCCAGCTACTAAACAGCCACCCACCCAGTGGCTAGTGCCTGATGCTGCAACATTGCTGTCCCCTGTCACCAACTACTGAGCAACACAATGTGCTCTTCCTGTAGATGCCCTGGGGATTTCTACAGCCTGGGGGGAAATAATCCTCCAGAGTAAATGATCCCACAGTCAGCTCCAGAGTAAATGATCCCACAGTCAGCTCCCAGCCCCAGCAGAGCTCGTTGGAAATTTGGTCCTGATGCAGGTAAAGGTTACACATTACAGCACCCCGGACAGCTCACTCCCAGGGGCCCCTGCTTGCCTGGACTCTCCAAACACCATCCGCACATGACAACGTGGGCTGATGCTCCAGAGCCTTTTTAAAAAAACCAAGCACTTTGTGTACAAAAGCAACATGTGCTCCTTGACCGTAGAGATTGGAATCATGAGTTTATAGGAGAGGGTAAGTGAGCATTTCATGTAAATTTCACCTTTGCTAAGCTTCTACTCCAGGTTTTAGCAGCTACTGTCACAATGTCCTCTCAGAAGTTTCCAACCCTTGCTGGAGCTCTAGCGGTGCCATCCTCCAGACTGTGCCAACACTCCTGCACGTTTATCTCTAGCCTATGATTGTAGAAGAGTTTGCATATTAAGGCTCGGCCTTTGGAGTAGTGGGATGTAGTTCTTGGGAGCCCCTTTCATTGCACTGTTCCCTGCTACGGCTTGCTAAATCTCTTGGTCTGCCACAGAGACAACTCCTGTGCCACCCATTAAGGTTTCAGACCAAGAGGATATTTTATATTTCTCTCGTGTCTGTCCCCACTACGACACCTCTTAAAATAATTCAGCAGGACTGTAGTGAAGCTGGATGTCTGAAGGGTTGTCTCATAAGGTGAAACATTTGTGATTTCCTCTCTGAGCTCAAGATGAAGTTTTGTCCCACCAGGCAGATCCTGGAATATGTTCAGCAGCTCCTACATCATGACTTGTGAGCCTGGAAAGCAACAAAGCCCTTCTGTTGGGGAAGAGAAGCTGTTTCTTTCCATCATTAGCTTCTTAAATCCCTGATTCAACAAGGTACTCCAGCATGTGCCTACATTTAAGAACCAGTTCCCCTGCAGTCAATGAAACTACTGACATGCTTAATGTTAGGTAAGGATCCAGGTGCTAAGCTGAAATAAGACCAGCATTCAGAACTTTGTTTTCCATGCTGCTATTTTAATAAATAAGAATATTTAAGAAACGATGACTTGCATGTCATGGGTGGCTCTGGCTAGCTTTTCCTTAGTTAGGAGGTTCTGTCAGGCTAAAACCATATCATTAAAAGTCCTTGCTGATTATAGCTTTAAAATGCTAAAACAATCAAATTTGTTTTTCATGATTTATCCTGTACTCTACTTCCACTTCTCTTAGCAGACAATTGCAGTGAGCTGCTCCATTTCACTTCGAGAACATATCTTTTCAAAAGACATCTAAGCTGGCTCCGAAGACTCCCTCCCCCACATTCCAAGGCAAACAGGACTAGTGGACAATTGCCCTCAGTGTTAAAAATTTTTACCTTATTTCTAGATTGAATGTGTCTAGCTTCAGCTTCCAGTCCTTGGATCATCTGCATTTTCTCTGCTAGATTAAAAAGCAAGCTGTTATCTGAAACCACTTCCCTGTACAGATACTTGTAGGCCATGATATGTTATATCTTAACCTTTTGTTGGTTAAACTAAATACATGGAACATTTTACATCTCCTTCTATAAGGCATGTTTTTAAGACAGCAAATCATAACTGTAGTTTTATTCCGGGCCCAGCTTTTTGAAGTATGAGCTCCAGAATTGGATACATTAGCCAGTAATGAGCTCATTACATTGGTACATGGAGGTAATACTACCTCCCTACCACCCATGGTACACTCCTGCTTGTAAATCCCAGGACTGCATTAGCTCTCTTAATTAAAGCATAGCACTAGGAGCTCATGTTCAGTTGGTTAACCGTCAATCTCCATGTGTCCTTTCCAGAGTCACTGCTTTCTGGGATACAGCTCCAATCTTGTAATCTTGTATATTTTTTTTGCTCCTAGACCATGCATTTGTCTGTGTTAATACACATGGGGGCTACGTCTACACTGCAGGTTTTGTGCACAAGAACGGTCATTCTTGTGCAAAAACTTGCAAACCATCTACACTGCATGTGCATTCTTGCACAAGTAAATTTACAGTAAAGTGTTGGAACAAAGGGCTTCTTGCACAAGAGTTATTCCTCTCCCCACAAGGAATAAGCCCTCTTGTGCAAGAAGGCAGTGTGGACGGGCAACAGGGGGTTCTTGCGCAAGAAACCCCTATGGCTAAAATGGCCATCAGAGCTTTCTTGCACAAGAGAGCGTCCACACTGCCATGGACGCTCTTGCGCGAAAGCACATGCCAGTGTGGATGTGCTCTTGCGCAAGACCTTCTGCACCAGAACTCTTACGCAAAACAGTTCTTGCACAAAAAGCCTGCAGTGTAGACATAGCTGTGCTGTTTGAATGGCCAAGCCATCCAGGTCCTTCCGGTATCCTTTTCAAATTTTACCAGCAGTGACCTGTAGGGGAGCCTGGACAGACCTGCCTTGATCATAATGTCTGCCTTGACCACAGTGTGGATCTCTACAAGCAAAACCCAGGCCTGTCAAGTCTGGTGCATGTAAGCATGCAGGCAAGGCTTGGGGGGGCAGGGCAGAGAGCTTTGAGAGGCAGGAATGTTTTGAATAATAATGCAGATGCAGCATGGTACATATGACCACGTCAAAAACACACGTCAAGCAACCTTGTACTGGTACTTCTATTTCTGATAATCCAAAATTACAGATACAGCCATAAAACTTAACCACGCTCATAGTTTTTTGAAACATCTTGAGTAGCAGGATGTACCCCATATAAGGACATTGGGCATTTTACACAATACATAATTAATTGGTAAATATTATTAGAATGACCAAGTCTTGCTTTGCTGTAAAATGGTCTTAGTAAGAAGAATCAATGGGAGGGAGTAAGCAGGATTGACCCACAGGTCCTGCTGGTTGTAACTAGAAGTAAATAGACCCTTTACAACAGCGACAGCAGCGCATGGTATCCCAATGTATGAGAATCAAAGGGACCATGACCTCCTGCCTGGTACTGTAGGTGGCATACAGGTGAAGTGTAAGTGAACTAGGCTTAATTATTGTATTAAATCTTCTATTAATTGTTTTTGCATTGTTCTGTGCTGTATTAATTGCTTTAGAATGTATAGTATTTAAGGTTTAAATTGAATAGTAATCGTTTTTAAGGCTTGTAAAACTTAAACAACTGTTTAAAGTTTGCAATAAAGAAGAAAGTGGTTAAGTCTCTCTGGAGTGTCCTGGTTTCCTTCAGATCTAAAATAAATTGAACCACACGACAGACCTTATATTTCTTTCGGGTTCTTGATACAAATATTGAGTAGCACCAAGCTGAGACAATTAGAGCAGCTAGAAACATCCCCCACCAAATGACTATTTCCCATTTACAATGACTTTTCCAGTCTTTCAGTTAATCATTTCTAATCCATTTTCATCTCAACCACACTGTTTTGGTTTTGGTTTTGTGTGTGTGTGTGTGTGTTTTTTGTATGGAGCTATTTTATCAGCATGTCCTGCAAGACTCAGTCAAATGCCATCTGAACTCTAAACCGTTTTATGTCTACACTGGGACCTTTCTCAACCAAACCTGTAACTTCATCGCAAAACAATATCAAGTTTATTTACAAGACCTATTTTCCATAAAACTCTATTGACTAACATTAGCTATGCTCCCAGCCTGGAATTCTTTACTGACTGAGTCCCATGTCAGCCTTCCCAGGGACGTCCACTAACTGGCCTAGAGTTTCCTGGGTTATCCTGTTCCCCCTTTTGAAATATTGATGCCAAGCTTTTCCTAAACATTCACTAGCATCTTTCTGGCTTCAGTGGGAGTCCAGGGAGTAACCTCCTTGCAGACTCATGCTGTACCTTTGTCAGGTTGCAATCCACTCCTGGGATCACACCTCGTTCTCCAGTGAGAGGCCTGAACTTTTGCTCACTACTGTCTGTTGGCACCAGAGAGCAGCAGGTTCATATGAGTCTGTTTGTGGCCCTGCTTGACCTGATTTTCCTGTGTTCTCACTCCTATAGCCTAATGCTCTAGATAGAAGGCTAGGTGGGGTAGCTTCAGTGTGATGTTCCAGGTAACCAGAGACTGGAGTATTCTGCATGAATGGCAATGTGATCTTATTTATTTTAAATTAATGCGTTCCTGGCGTCTGTTTGTCATGAGAAATGCTGGGAAACTCATGTTGACCACAACCATGCAGGGGCACAAAGTTGATCTGTGGGGATCAGATAAGAAATAGTTCTGTACCCCACAACTCATATTTACAGGTTGGGTTTGCTTCTTTTTTCACACAAGGTTTTGCAAAACCATTCAAGTTAACAAAAATCCCAGCCCTTTCTTTGCGCCTGCCAGGTCACCTCTAGCTCCCTGTTGGTTTTCATGGTCCATGTGAAAAATAGTGAGGTTTATACATTCAACTGAACTTTACAGGGCTTGTTGCAGGGCATGGTTGTGTTCACACAGGCCTGGGTGCTGAGGTGCAAGCAAAGACTACACAAGACCAGCTTTCTCTCCTGCAACTCCCAGACCACTCTGTTTTCCTTTCCACTGCCTGTATCTCTAGAGAGGGATTTATATGCCCCTTATTGCACACATCCTCCCATAGGAATAAATAACCCTCTGACTTACAAACAGTATATGTACTAATTGTATCCACTGACATCTGCCTACAGGTAACTCTGCTGTAAGGAGACATGAACCTGGAGCGCTACACTCCAGGGCTACGTCTAGACTGGCATGATTTTGCGCAAATGCTTTTAACGGAAAAGTTTTTCCGTTAAAAGCATTTGCGGAAAAGAGTGTCTAGATTGGCACGGATGGTTTTGCGCAAAAGCACTTTTTGCGGAAAAGCGTCCGTGCCAATCTAAACGCGGTTTTGCACAAGAAAGCCCCGATCGCCATTTTCGCGATCGGGGCTTTTTTGCGCAAAACAAATCTGAGCTGTTTACACTGGTCCTTTTGCGCAAAAGGACTTTTGCCCGAATGGGAGCGTCAAAGTATTTGCGCAAGAAACACTGATTGCTTACATTAGAACGTCAGTGTTCTTGCGCAAATTCAAGTGGCCAGTGTAGACAGCTGGCACGTTTTTGCACAAAAGCAGCTGCTTTTGCACAAAATCATGCCAGTCTAGATGCAGCCCGGCTGCTTTGGATAGTTTTGGTGCGGTTATAGCCACTGGGCCTGTCAAAGCAGCTTAAAGGAGTCAGTGCAAACTGTGAATCTAGCTCATGGCTTGCTTTGGCTTCATGAACTGCCTTCTTCCCCCCTTGGCTTGCAGAGTTCATTGCCCCTGTTCTGAGCAAAGAACCAGGGCAGGGCAGGAGCTTGTCTAGGGCAGTTAACTAGAGGGAGGAAAATCTGATTTCCTAGCTCTGCCTTACAGGCATTTAACCAAGCCATTCATTTAGTTCTCTGCTAAATGTCTGAGCTCTCTGGGTCATCTTGGAACAGCTGGGAATCATTACAGGCTTGCTGTCTGAGTGGAAAAAATAATGGCAGCAGGCCATAACCCCAATGGGGCTGCAAAAATTTTTAGGGTGCAGATGATAAGCTAGGGCCACAGCTGGGGGTGGCAGCAGAACCTGTGGTGACTGGCACTTGGGACAGACAGCAAATAGCTGGCAGCCCGGACCACCTGAGGCAGCAGGGCTGGTAGCTAGGATCCCTTGGATCTGGTAGCCAGAACCCTGGACAGCAGCAGGAGCCCTGGGTGCAGGCTAGTGGCTGGGAATCTGGCACAGAACACAAAATCTGGGGGGTGCCGCAGCACGCCCCACTCCCTTACTTCCCATGCCTATGCATAACCCCAGTTGATTAGAAGCCTGATCAAATACCTGTTCAAGTCAATGGGGAACATCTGTATTAGCTTCAGTGGGCATTGGCCCTGTTGCTTGAGGAGGATGTACATTTGTGTTTCAAGTCTAAGCGTTGCTCTCAGGGTCCAGGGCACAACTCTTGGGTACCAGGGCAGCTTCATAAAGAAGGCCATGAAAATTCTACAAGCAGCTCCATCTATCTGTGAGCACTTGCACATGGACACCACCAGCACTTCTCGGAAGCCCTATGAGCACCAAGTCTTTACCCCTTTGAGCTAAAGATGAACTTCTTTGGCTGTCAGTGATTAGCAGGCTGTTGTCATCTACAGAGCATACGTGGCACTTGAGTGGTGTATGGGACACCTGCTAGAGCCATGTGTGGGTCAAACTGTCTTTACTGGAAAGTTAGCTCACCTTGTAACTAGAGTATTGCTGTAACTTGAGTTCTGTCCACACACATAGACCCTTAGCTCTAGCGTGATGGTGCTTTCACCTTGAATTGGCTGCTCAGTTGGAGGTAGAGGCTTGTGATGGGGTTTGGGCTTGCAATGGGGTGTACAAAGCCCACAAAGGAGAAGAGAGCAGGTAAGAAGCAGGCCGACAGTGGTAGGGAGCCTCTCTGTGCTCCAGGGAAGATGTACCCAGGAGCACTTGCTGCCGGACGCTGGGAGGCACTGACATGACCAAACCTGCAAAGGAGGGACTGGTGACTTTTGCAAGTTGGGAACTTTGACTTTGTGCTCTGGGCTGTATTTTCCCCTGTGGGGAGCGGGAACACTGGCAGAGGCAAGCAAGGGAGGCTGATACATAGCACCCCAAGGTGCCAGTCTTAGCTGCCAACAGCTGACCAGATGCAGAGGCAGGCCCAGGCTCCCCAACCAACCCCTAAGCAGGGCACAATGGTGGGTGGATGTCCCTCAGAGGGGAAACTAATTGGGAAAGATCCTGAAGGTGCAGGAGTCCAGACCCAAATCCAAGAGGGGAAGCCTGGAAGCCCTCGCTGACTTCTGCAGGCCCTGAAAGGGGCAGCTTTAAATGTGGGGGTGGCTGGAGGGCTGAGTCCCTAATAGGATCTCAAGTGAGAAAGGGGAACAACGTACCACATCCCTGCCCGGCACCCTAAGCAACATTGCTGGTGAGTGTTCCCCTTCTCAAGGCTATACCCTGAGTGAGCCCAGTTCGTCAGCTGCCCACCCAACCACTCTGTCCTGTGGCCACAGGCTAGCACTTCCAATGGCTTCCCACAATCCAGCCCTCCCCCATGTGCCCCGAAAGGACAAACGAGTCCTTTCCCACAACTAGCTGCTCATACAGGAGCTCAATGTCCCACAGGACAGAGAGCCAGCAAATAGGCCCCTGTGGGCAGAGCCCCACACCAGAGTGAACACAGCAAATCTAGGATTGTTCCACTGTGTGGCCATTCTCAGGTGACATAAGCTAACCTGACTGGAGTCACTCAAGTGTTACCTCTACAGGGAAGACATGCCCTTACTGAGCACTGTAATTTGCAGCTGGTTCCATGTATCAGGGCCCTGGTCTGAGGGCCCTGCATGCGATTCAACAGGTGTATACTCAAGCCGTCTCCGTCACTCTTAGCTTGGTCCTCTGGCAGTAGAATTAACAGTAATGACCTGACTGTACAGAAAACAGCCACTTTTCTCTTTGCCAGGATCCCGACAGCCACAAGATTGTTCTGAGAGCCAAAAGCTGGCGAAGATATTGCGGAAAGCGAACATGGGCAAGCCAAAGCTGCTTGTCTGCTGCTGCTTCTCAAATCCAGGACATGCCCGGCCCTCAGACCAGGCCCCTGGATACTCATCCCCCTGGACTTCCACGCACATATCCAGGCGAATGCCTTGTTAAGACATGTCTGTTACCTGCCACAGCCCAACCATTACTGTAGAGTAGTAGTAGGTACGTGGGCAGGACATGTGGTAGGCTGAGGGGAAGGCTGTGCCTCCTCAGACACTCTCGTGTGGTCCCATCTCACCCACACTCTGCCTGAAGGCCTCCTCAAGATGGCTGCTTCCCCCTTCGCCTCAGCCCAGGAAGGCTGCTCCTGTTCCAGGAAGCATGCTGAGGCTGAAGCCAGGGCAGTCGGTCTGTGGCTGGAAGTTGGGGTGGCTGGGCTGCTCAGCACATTGAGGCCCTAGGGCACATTGGGTGGGTGCTCCAGGGCTAGGGGTGTTGAGGGCCAAGGACTGGGCATCACCTATTCACCCCATGCTCCAGGGCTGGGGTGCTCGGGCGCCTGAGGCTGGGGGGAAAGGGGGTTCTGGCAGCCACAGATAGGGGAGCTCTGGGCTTTCGCAGGAGAAGGAAGTGGGAGGGGCAGACCTTCAGGCAGAGGGGGTGGGCCAAGGTTAACCTCCCTGAACCTGTGGGCACCCCCTGCCCACAAGTATGTCCACAAAGAGGGTTGATCAGTGCTGTTTCGGAGGCGGCGGCTGATGAAGATTTGTCTCCTGTTCCGATCAGTGATTTTAATGGCTGTAACCAACTGTCGCGGGGTGCAACATTCCCAGCCTGGCCTTTGCTTAGGGCTCACTTTGAAACTGAAGTGGAACCAGATGGCGCTTTCAGCCTGGACAATGGGTTAGTTCACAGTGGCAGAGAATGCTAGTACATTAAACAGCATGGATCACGTCTGCAGCCAGCTGCCCAGATCCTCACCCAGGGGTAAATCAGTCATGCTCTGCGGAAGTCAATGGAGCCCTGCTGATGCACACAAGCTGAGGGTCTGGCTGGGCACAGGACCCATTCACAGAGCCCTTCTGCTGTGTGTTTCAGAAACTTGACAGTTCCTTTGTATTGCCTTGTGTGCAAGTGTGGCTGGGAATGTAAACTCCCCACTGCCTTATGTCCCCCCAAGCTGATAATGAGAAGCAGATCAGGCCAGCTGCATCCTCCTCCGCTCCCCTCAGTACCCAGCGAGCACTGCTCTGTGTTGGCAGCAGGCCACGGTGGGGGGAGCTGCACCTAGTTTGAAAAAGGGCCTGCTCAGTTCTGTGGGGGCAAAAGGCTGGTCACTCTGTGATGCCGCAGAGCCATTGCACAACGTGTGGCACCTCGTAAAGCAGAGGAAGCAGAGATTACGGCCAAGGCAGCTGAGAGAAACTAACTTGTGGAGCTGCCCCAACCAGGCTGTGTCTCCACGTCAGAGCTTTCATGGACACGGCGGTAGTGAGGCTATGCAGCCATGTCTCTCAGGCTACGTCTACGCTGCAGACTTCTTGCACAAGAAGCTTTTTGCAGAAGAGATCTTCCGCAAAAACTTCTTGTGCATGAGCACGTCCACACTGCAAAAGTGCATCGGAAAAGCAATGTGCTCTGAGCAAGAGAGCGTCCAGACTGCATGGACGCTCTCTCACAAGAAAGCTCTGATTGCTATTCACAGAATAGCCACAGAGCACCTGTGCTTGTTTTGATTCACTCTTTTTGCGCAAAAACCCCCTCTTGCCCGTCCACACACACCTTTTTGCACAAGAACTTTTGTGCAAAAAGAAGTTATTCCTTGTAGAAAGAGTAATACCTACACCTCAAAAACCCTTCTGTTCTTTTGGTTTACTGTAAATTTACTTGTGCAAAAACACGCTTGAGGTGTGCACACTGCGGGTTTTTGCACAAAAACTCTGTACTGTAGACGTAACTGCAGAGTCCGGCACAAACGCTGTTTGTCCACACTTTTGCAGGCAAAAAAACCTTCACACACACACACACACACACACACCCTACCAGCGGTGTTTGCTTTGTTAGCAGGCAAGCCCTCCCACAGACAAAGCGCTGTTTACACTGCCACTTGCCCTGGCAAAGCTTTTGGGGGAGGGGAGCACAGTTTAAGCACCTGTGAATGACAAAAGCTTTGTTGCTCAATTGCCGGTGGAGCCAAAGCCTTAGAGATGCTCAGACAATGGCCAGGAATCTAGCAGCTTTCTGGAGGCATTGCAGGAGAAGGGATATTCATTGTAGGCTCATTTAAATGAGAGGCTGGATTAGGAGAGGAAAAGACAATTAGGATCATTGTTACCACATATAAGGAGCACAGATTATATCAATAGATGTGGTTTAGCATTACATGGATTTACTACTGCCCTCAGGTGAGCTATGAAGACCAAACCAGCCCCTCCCCAAGCCCCGATTTATACCCAGGCCAGTCAGGGGCAATCTTCACATTCCCCTGCCATTTTGCTCCAGAGAGATGGGAGGGCAGCACAGCCTCAGTAGCACATTCAAGTCGTGGGTTCCTGGCTGGTCATGTCTGGGGGGGGGGGCGGGCACTTAGCAAGGGGAGGTTTTGTGTTGCAAACACTTGCAAACTAAGGCCACCACCATTCATTTCATTTCAGCCCCTCAACTGCAGCTCTTTGGTAACAAATTTTCATTGTTATTACTCTAGGCCAGACACAAGCGAATGCATTAGAGCAGGGGCGGGGGCCACTGACCCACTGAACAATCAGTTGGGGGCCTCACACAAATGAGAAAAATAACCCAAAAAGCCCCCCTCACTGATGTGGGCCCCAAGGAGAAGGAGAGAGACACTCCCCACATTCCCCTCACACACCAGAGCCTAGCGGGGGCCAGCCTAGTATATTTTTGTCAAGCAGGGGCTGAGATTCCCCACCCCTGCATTAGAGAGAAAAGCCTCATGAGCCCATTTCCATCCCCTCAGCCATATGTTCCTCATTGCAGATGAAGAATCCCTGTTTAGGCCCTTAGATCCTCTTCTGTGTATTCAGGAAATCACACAATGGCTCCCATTCACACTAGACAAGCCACTCAGCAGGACACCTCATGTGCTAAGATTAGATTATGTAGCCTGTCCATCCTGGTTTTCAGCCAATGTACTGCACAGTTCTGTGTCTCATTTGCATGCATGATTCCTGTCATTATGCATACACAGCTGGTATCTCCACATGCAGGTGAATGGTCAGGCAGCCAGTTGTGCGTGCCAATGCTCCCTTTGTGTGCAGCACGGCAGTAATTTGCTGTGAAAACTGGAAATATAAATGGCCCTTTTGAAGAACCAAGCCCACTTTGTGCACAAATGCAACATGTGTTGCTTGCTAATAGAGGTTGGAATCATTAGTGTATATGGCAGGGGAAGTGGGCATTCCACAGAAGTTCCACTGTTGCTAAACTCAAAGGGGGAAAGAGCCACCTTGTCTTTACTGACACTACTATTGCTTGTATTTCAAGATTCAGGAATCTCCCTGCGGCTCGTGCTCTGGGCTCACCCTGTTATCCAAGCACTGGAAAAGTGGAGCATGTTCTTTATAGTCACCTCTCATCTGACCTTCGGTGCAAAGGGTACCCACCCCATTCCCTAGGGACACACTAGTGTGCGCAACTGAATAAATAGCCAGCACTTGCAGATTATGCTCATTGGTGCTGGCGTGTGCGTGTGTGTGTGTGTGCGTGTGTGTGCGTGGGGACAGTTTCCTATGCTGTCAGGGGTCCCCAGCACCATTCGGGCAGAAGGCAATACGGCGATCTGAATGCAATGTCTGCTCTGCAATATAAGGCACACTTTAGGGGTGCAGTCAGAGCAGCTTGTTACTTACTGAGATTGGGGTTCAATTGTGTTTGTGGCCCAGTTTTCAAGACTGGCCAGCTCGGTTTGCTCCCTCTGAGAATTGTTTCTGCCTCATAGGAGCACCGTGGGCCCTAAAGTCTCAGCTTTAGGAGGCTCTCAGGATGGGCATTGCCTGGGCACTGTGGCAGAGGTGGGTAAGGGAAGCTCCATCCAATGTTCCTCTGTCCATCACTGTCCATGCCCCACTTCCAGGAGCACCAAGACATGACGTGCCAAATCTGACTTTGCCCTTCATTCCTAAACAAATCCATTCCACCTAGCATCTCCGTGTTGTGCAGAAGTATTATAGCAGGTCTCACATTGTGAAGGCTTCTGCTGTGATGTCACCGATATTCAGACTCGAATCAATGGATTTATTTCCTTGCTGCTCCACAACTGCTGCAGTGCTTCAGTTAGGTCCAATGAGAAATTCACTTCCCTTGGGGCCTCTCATCTACATCATTGGGGTGACATAAGTGAACCCAGCACCAACCAATATGTGAGCATCTTTGGGTCAGATGAATAATCACCCAGCACTATCCTCGGGGCTCTCCCTCTGAGACAGGTTACATTCCAGGCGAGGGCGCTGTAACGGAAAGTTACAAACCGGTGCAGGCTACTGGGCTCTTTCTTTACAAGAATAGGTGTGTAGGGTGGTAAGTAGCTTCTAGATCATGGGTCTCAAACTCAATTTACCTTCGTACCAGTGTCAGTCCTCAAATCCTCCTAGCAGGCCAGCAGGCACCCTCCCCCCTCCCCGAAGTGGGCTCCAGGTGAGGGGTGGTGGGCTCCATGTGTTCCCCCCAGCCTTGCGTGCCACCAACAGGTGATTTAAAACCCTCCCAGGATCCCCCACTGCCACCACCGGTGTGCCCCTGTAGCGCAGGGGAAGTGCGTCCATAGGACGGCCTGCGCTTTGGAGGGCCCTGCAGTGACCATCCTAACCAGCCTATGAATGGGACAGTGTCACATACTCAGGTTAGCCCGTGGGGCCCTGGGTGGGCTGAGGCAGGCAGCAGGGGTCGGGCCCCTTGCTCTCACCATGGCAGTGGAAGCCATGGGAAAGCAGAACAATGCAGCAGCCAGCTCTGCTCCACCTCCATCTCCCAGGCCACATTCCTCGGGAGAGGGGCAATAGCTGGGCTTGGGGGAAGGGTATAGACACACTCCCCCGCACTGCAGAGACTCATGGGCAGGCAGCCACACGTGAGCTGGACTGTGGAACTGCTCGGGCCATAGAGGGCCCACAGGCCATGAGTTTGAGATGCCTGCTCTATAGAATGTACCTGTAAAGGGCTGTTCAATGTGTACCTCCGCACCTGTTACCCAGATCTCCATGCTACCCTTCTGCCCTGCCCTTGGCATGCTGTGCAGCCATCATTGCGCTAAGGGCTCTGCTTGTAGATGGTAGCCGCTCTTTTCTCTTTGATCATCTTATTTTTTCTTAGCGAGCAACATGCTGGGCAGAACCATCTCTCACGCTGTGTCTACAGCACTGAGGGTCAGATCGGAGTTAGGGTTTGAAGCACGACTCTGGGTGGTAAAGTATGTAATACAAAGTACAGCCCGAGAGGTTTAGAGCTGTTATTTATGCAAAAATAGATCTGATCACTGCGGCCACAATGGCAACCTGCATTTAGACATCACTTTTCGCCCCCAACAGGCCCCAGCTGCTTTAGCAACAACTGCAGACAGGTTCTGTACAGTAGACAGGGGAATAATTTCCTCCCCCGCTGGCTGGTTTGCAGCGAAAGCTTATCGGCCCACACTCATTTAGAGCAGGAAGTGAAATGAATCTCGTGTCTAGCTGCAACTGCAAGCTGGCTCTTGAGTGCGGACTATAAATATCCCAGCTTCTGTAGCCAGTGTCTGGAGAGAAGGAGGACATCCACAGTGATGGAGATAGGCTATACACATGTGATGGGTCATAAACCCTCCTGCTTCAGGGAATAATTCAACCCCCAGTTTATGAACAGAGCAGGGAGCAAGAGGAAACTTCCACTAGGGGCCATAAGGCCCCAATGCAGCTAGGCGCATGCTTAGCCTGTTAAGTTCAGGGAATAATGCTGAAAGCTGGGTATAAATGCTCTGCGGGGTTGGGGCCTCACTGCCCACTCCAGAGTGGGGAGGGTTGGTTGGTAGGTTGTTGCTCTGCTGGCTATTGGCTTGCCCCTGAAAATGCTGTGCCCTGATCTCCTGCAAGAGACACCCCCAACACCCATCAGCCTGAGCATCCCACCCATCTCAGCTGCACCGCTCCCCTTTCTCCAGCACTGGAGGGATGGCCCTGTGGTTCTGTGCACTAGTCTGGGACTTGGAATATGGGCGGAGGGGTCCCTGCTCTACCCCAGATGTCTTGCGTGGCCTTGAGCAAGTCACCAAGTTCCTTGTATGTATTATAGGGACAACAGCACAACCTCCCGGGGGTGATGTGTGACTCCACACACCAGGTTGCGAGGTGCCAAGACACTGCAGTAAGGAGGAGTACACAGGTATCTTCTTTGCTGCCCTGTCTCATTCTCTTCCTGACCCTTCCTTTTTGTTCCCTCTCTTTCATTCACTTAAAACCCCCCTCAGCCTCGCCACAGCCACAGCATAGCACATCTGGCAGCAAGATAGCACTCCACAGCCTTATCTGGCTCTGGCTCGCCCTCTGCCCCAGATCATGTGCAGCTCCTCCGAGCACTGCCATGTGGGCAGATAAAATAACCTCAGCAGCAGGCGTGTTTGTCACACAGCCGTCCCAAACACTTCCTCAGTTCTCAGCCCACTTTAGCTGCTTTGCCTTCCCTTTTATCTTGCCTTGCCTGAAAGGTCACTGCAGGGGTTAGGTGCCTGGCAGACTCTAGCTTGTTTGTTTGTTTTTTCTTTCTCTTTATCTTCTTAAGTGAAAGATCAGAATGAATCAGGCAGCTGGTTTTAGCTTTGCAGCCTTGGTCGCTCTCATACAACTGGTTTACTCCTGTCTTTACTTGATGAATTGTGTGTTCTTCCGGACCTTAACCCATGCTGAGCAAACCTAACCTGGACACAGGCGTCGCCTTTCCTGTTTTGTCCACTAGAGGGCACCCCTCCCCGATAGACTGCAGGCTCTCAATTAGAGCTGGAAAAGCTAGAACCACAATGATGCCAAAAAAGTTTCCTTCACAACAGGCATGTACTTTTCCAAAGCCATAATACCCTTCCACACATTAAGTAGCACCAGCAAGTCCCATGGCTACTCTTAGAATAAGGTGTCAGTGACCTAGAGAGTAACACTATCTAAGTCAGATCCATTGGGGGTTTTTTAGAAACAGTGTTTTTATGGGACACTTGCTGTTGAAAATCAACGGCAAATTTAGTTAGACAAAAGAGAGGCTTCCTTTCTATGCCACCTTACTGCATCCTTACCCACTCTTATACATAACAAAAACATACTAGGCAGATCATAATCCTGTGGCAGGGAAAACACCACAGCAATCCACCCTGGTAGTGTTTGATTCCAGAAAGGGGAACTCCACAAAAATGAGGAATTTATTTAAACAGAAATTAAAAGGTACAGTGCCAGAATTGAAATCCCTACAAGCTTCATTGGAAAGTTTTTAAAGAGAGCAAAGTAGAGGCTCAACTTAAATGTATACCCCAAATTTAAAAGCCTAGTAAGAGGAACAAAGCAGTGCCACCGTGGCTAAAAAAACAAGTAAAAGAAGCCATGAGAAGCAAAATGGCATCATTTAGAAAGTGGAAGTTAAATACTAGTGAGGAAAATAGAAGGAAGCCGCTAAGACTGTAAAAGTATAGCTGGCAGGCCAAAAAAGAATTTGAAGAACTGCTAGTCAAAGACTCAAAAAATAACAGCAAAGAAAATTAAGTTAATCAGAAGCAGGAAGCCTGCTAAACAATCAGTGGGGCCACTAGACAATCAAGATGCTAAAGGAGTACTCAAGGACGATAAGTTGCAGAGAAACTAAATGAGTTCTTTGCATTGGTCTTCACAGCTGAAGATATGAGGGAGATTCCCATACCTGAGCCATTCTTTTTTGGTAACAAATCTGAGGAACTGGTCCACACTGAGGTATTATTAGAGAAGGTATTGGAACAAATAGCTAAACTTAACAGTAATGAGGCACCAGGACCAGATGGCATTCACCCAAAAGTTCAGAAGGAACTCAAATGTGAAATTGTGGAATAACTACCTGTGGTCTGTAACCTATCATTTATATCAGTTTCTATACCAGATGACTAGAGAATAGTTAATATGATACCAATTTTTTTAAAAGGCCCCAGAGGTGATCCTGGGAATTACAGGCTGGTAAGCATAACTTCAGTAAAGGGTAAACCCATTGAAACTATAGTAACAAACAGAATTATCAGAAACACAGATGAACATGATATGTTGGGGAAGCGTCAACATGGTTGTTGTATAGGGAAATCTACTAAAATTCTTTGAGGGAGTTAACAAGCATGTGGGGGAAAGAGTTCCAGTGGATACAGTGTTCTTATGTTCTCAGAAAGCCTTTGACAAGATGCCTTATCAAAGGCTCTTAAACAAAGTAAGCTGTCATGGGATAAATTTGATGGTCCTCCCATGGATCAGTAACTGGTTAAAAGATAGAAAACAAAGAGTAAGAATAAATGGTCAGTTTTTGAAGAAAGATAAATGGTAATGGATCTATACTGTGACAAGTACCATTAAATATATTCAAAAACAATCTGGAAAAAGGGGTAAACAGTGAGGTGGCAATATTTGCAGGTGCTAGAAAGCTACTCAAAATTGTTAAGTCCAAAGCAGATTACAAAGAGTTACAAAAGTGGGTAACTGGGCAAAAAAAAAAAAAAAAAAAAAAAGTCAGCTGAAATTCAGTGTTGATAAATGCGAAGTAATGCACATAGGAAAACATAATCCCAATTATACAGATGAAATTACAGAGTCTAAATTAGCTATTAACACCCAAGAAAGAGACTTGGAGTCATTGTGAGCAGGTCTCTGTAAACATCCACTCAATCTACAGCAGAAGTCAAAAAAGCAAACAGAATGTTGGGAATCATGAAGAAAGGGATAGATAATAAGCCAAAGACTATCATATTGTCTCTATATACATCCAGGGTAAACTCACATCCTGAATACTACGTGCAGATGTGGTTCTTCATCTCAAAAAAAGATATATTGGAACTGAAAACAGACCAGAAAAGGGCAACAAAAATGATTAGGTATATAGAACAGCTTCCATATGAGGAGAGATTAATGAAGACTGGGAGTTTTCAGCTTGGAAAATAAATGCCTATAAGGGGATATGATAGAGGTCTATAAAATCATGATTGGTGTGGAGAAAGTAAATAGTGAAGTATTATTTATTTCTTCTTATAATACCAGATCTAGGGGTCATCCAATGAAATCAATAGGCAGCAAGTTTAAAACAAACAAAAGGAAGTATTTCTTCACCTAAACACACAGTCAACTTGTGGAACTCCTTGCCAGAGGATGTTGTGAAGTCCAAGACTATAAAAGGGCTCAAAAAAGAACTAGATATGTTCAGGCAGGAAATGTCCCTCAGTAACCATTAGCCAAGATAGGCAGGAATGGTATTCCTAACCTCTGTTTGCCAGAAGCTGGGAATGGACAACAGCGGATGGATCACTTGATGATTGCCTGTTCTGTTCATTCCCTCTGGGGCACCTGGCATTGGCCATGGTCGGCAGACAGGATACTGGGCTAGATGGACCATTGATTTGACCCAGTATGGCCATTCTTCTATTCTTACATTATCATTGTGCATATTGGCATAGCCAATATTTGAAAGTAGAAGGCAGCTTGGGTGAAAGTGATTATGAAATCATAGAGTTCACAATTCTAAGGAAGGGTAGAAGAGAGAACAGCAAAATAGAGACAATGGATTTCAGGAAGGCGGATTTTGGTAAGCTCAGAGAGCTGATAGGTAAGGTCCCATGGGAATCAAGACTGAGGGGAAAAACAACTGAGGAGAGTTGGCAGTTTTTCAAAGGGACATTATGAAGGGCCCAAAAGCAAGCTATTCCGTTGTGTCGGAAAGATAGAAAATATGGCAAAAGACCGCCTGGGCTTAACCACGAGATCTTGCATGATCTAAAAATTAAAAAGGAGTCATATAAAAAATGGAAACTAGGACAAATTACAAAGGATGAATATAGGCAAACAACACAGGAATGCAGGGGCAACATTAGAAAGGCAAAGGCACAAAATGAGCTCAAACTAGCTATGGGAATAAAGGGAAACAAGAAGACTTTTTATAAATACATTAGAAGCAAGAGGAAGACCAAGGACAGGGTAGGCCCACTGCTCAGTGAGGAGGGAGAAACAGTAAAGGAAACTTGGAAATGTCAGAGATGCTTAATGACTTCTTTGTTTCGGTCGTCACCGAGATATCTGATGAAGGAATGCCTAACATAGTGAATGCTAGTGGGAAGGGGGTAGGTTTAGAAGATAAAATAAAAAAAGAACAAGTTAAAAATCACCTAGAAAAGTTAGATGCCTGCAAGTCACCAGGGCCTGATGAAATGCATCCTAGAATACTCAAGGAGCTGAGAGAGGAGGTATCTGAGCCTCTAGCTATTATCTTTGGAAAATCGTGGGAGACAGGAGAGATTCCAGAAGCCTGGAAAAGGGCAAATATAGTGCCCATCTATAAAAAGGGAAACAAGAACAACCCAGGAAACTACAGACCAGTTAGTTTAACATCTGTGCCAGGGAAGATAATGGAGCAAGTAATTAAGGAAATCATCTGTAAACACTTGGAAGGTGGCAAGGTGATAGGGAACAGCCAGCTTGGATTTGTAAAGAACAAATCATGTCAGACCAATCTGACAGCTTTCATTAACAGGATAACGAGTCTTGTGGATAAGGGAGAAGCAGTGGATGTGGTATACCTAGACTTTAGTAAGGCATTTGATATGGTCTAGCATGATATTCTTATCAATAAACTAGGCAAATACAACTTAGATGTGGCTACTATAAGGTGGATGCATAACTGGCTGGATAACCGTACTCAGAGAGTAGTTATTAATGGTTCACAATCCTGCTGGAAAGGTATAACAAGTGGGGTTCCGCAGGGGTCTGTTTTGGGACTGGCTCTGTTCAATATCTTCATCAACGATTTAGATATTGGCATAGAAAGTACGCTTATTAAGTTTGCAGATGATACCAAGCTGGGAGGGGTTGCGACTGCTCTGGAGGATAGGGTCATAATTCAAAATGATCTGGACAAAATGATCTGAGGTAAACAGGATGAAGTTTAATAAAGACAAATGCAAAGTGCTCCACTTAGGAAGGAACAATCAGTTTCACACATACAGAATGGGAAGCGACTGTCTAGGAAGGAGTATGCCAGAAAGGGATCTAGGGGTTATAGTGGACCACAAGCTGAATATAAGCCAGCAGTGTGATGCTGTTGCAAAAAAAGCAAACATGATTCTGGGATGCATTAACAGGTGTGTTGTGAGCAAGACACGAGAAGTCATTCTTCCGCTCTACTCTGTGCTGGTTAGGCCTCAGTTGGAGTATTGTGTCCAGTTCTGGGCACCGCATTTCAAGAAAGATGTGGAGAAATTGGAGAGGGTCTAGAGAAGAGCAACAAGAATGATTAAAGGTCTAGAGAACATGACCTATGAAGGAAGGCTGAAAGAATTGGGTTTGTTTAGTTTAGAAAATTGAAGACTGAGGGGGGAGATGATAGCAGTTTTCAGGTATCTAAAAGGGTGTCATAAGGAGGAGGGAGAAAACTTGTTCATCTTGGCCTCTGAGGATAGGGCAAGAAGCAATGGGCTTAAACTGCAGCAAGGGAGGTTTAGGTTGGACTTTAGGAAAAAGTTCCTAACTGTCAGGGTAGTCAAACACTGGAATAAATTGCTCAGGGGGGTTGTGGAATCTCCATCTCTGGAGATATTTAAGAGTAGGTTAGATAAATGTCTATCAGGGATGGTCTATACAGTATTTGGTCCTGCCATGAGGGCAGGGGACTGGACTCGATGACCTCTCGAGGTCCCTTCCAGTCCTAGTATTCTATGATTCTATGATATTGATTTCAATGGAATTTTGTCACTTCACATCAGCTGAGGATTTTAGCCCAATTAATCAATTCACCAACCTGTTTTTTAATGTTGAGAGCACAGCTCCATTCCCCCCCCCCCATTTGAACAAAGCTCTGTCATTCCATTTAACCACCCATCATGATTCATGTCTCAGATCAAATAGAAAGCTAGAAAGAAAATTTAGCATCATTTACTCTTGTTAATTAAGCTTCCCTTTGTGATGACTCTGTCTGTGTGATAGACAGTTTGGAGCATTTATCAAATGCCAGGCCAATCACCACTGCTCACACTTTTATGCAATTTTAATTTCATCTCCCCATAAAATAACAGGATCCTTTTTAGCCTTGTAAGGACACTTCTGCTAACAAGCAAATCAAAGAGCAGATGTCCCGTCCCGTCCCATCCTCCCCGCCCCCCCCCCCCCCCCCCCCCCGTTTACATGCTCTGCAGCTGGAAACTGGCATTAAAAATCAGTTCATGGAATGCTTTTTATCTTGAAAAATTCCATGAGCAAAAGAGAAAACGTGATGAAAGCAAGATTGCACTTGGTGCAGTTGAAAATAGTGAAGCACGTATGCTGTTACTCATCTCTTCTTGTAAGAGACACCCCTTACCTTATAGTGCCCTTTATTTTACCTAATGTCCTGTGCACTGTATCAAGTGTAGGACACACTTTGTCTATTATAGTAGCATCTTGAGGCCTCAACCAAAGGAGTGTCAACCCTGGGGCTGGAAGGTGTCATTTCCAGGAGACATGCCTGTACTAGCTTTGCACTAAAAACAGAAATCTAGCTGCAGTGGTAGTAGGGATATGAAAGTTTAACCAGTTACGTGGTGGGACTGGCGCAGCTCCCTGCTTGCCCAGGGCAGGAGGCTCCAGCCCTGCAGGGGGCCCACCTTAGACAGGGGCTGCTTCAGCACAGCCCCTGCCTGAGGCAGGCCCGGGCACCCTGCAGGCTGGGGCTACTGTTACTGGGATGCTGGAGCAGCTCCTGCCTGTGGGGGGCAGGGGGCAGGGAGAACATTACAGCCCCCCCTTTTATCAGTTAACCAGTTAAACAATATGTTTAACCAGTTAGTCAATTAAATGGGACTTAACATCCCTAAGCAGTAGCCAATTAAATGGGATTTTACATCCCTAAGTGGTAGGCAAGGCTAGCAGCCCTGAGTACAAGCCAGTCTAAAACCTGAAGTACATGTTTGGGCAGCTAATTCTTCTCACTGCACATTTAGCAAGCTAGCTCTGCCAGTGCTGGCACCTCCCTGACCCAGTAGAGACACACCCCAAGATGAAGGCCCCATTGTGCTGGGTGCTGTAAGCATAGTGAAAGATCATTCCCACCCCGTCTAAATAGACAAGCCAGACAAAGGGTGGGAGGAACGTTTGCTCTTATTCCCGTTTTACAGGTGAGGAACTGAAGCAAACTGACACTAAGGATACGTCTACACTGCAGAGGAAGATGGAAGCTGCCACTGTCGATCTTCCAGGGATCAAATTAGCGGTTGAGTTAAGACAGCTAATTCGAACTGAGAGGGGCACTCCTGTCCATGCCGGTAACCTTTATTTCACAAGGAGTAAGGGAAGTTGAGGGAAGAGTGCTCTTCCTTCAACTTCCTGCAGTGTAGACAGCACCAAAAGCCAAGTTAAGTTACTTCAACTTCAGCTACGCAATTAACGTAGCTGAAGTTGTGTGACTTAATGCTATTTTGTCCTGTAGTGCAGACATACCCTAAGAAACTTGTCCGAGGTCCTGCAGGTAGTCTGTGGCTGAGTTGGGAATTGACTCCCAAATTATGCTGGTACGTGCCACATTCTCACAAGCCTCATGATAACTGGTGTTTTCTCGGAAAGTTCCAACTCCCAAAGTTCAGTTACCTTGGGAGAATCTCAGCTTTCATTTAAAGAAAATAAAGGAAACTTTTAGCCCTGCTCAGTGCGGAGAAAACCCACGTGCACCTGACAGGTGAATTAAACCCTCCCCGGATGAATTATTGTAAGTCTCATGGTTGTGAAGCTACTCGTGATTTTTTAAGCCTGATTCATTATTTATGTCTAGCTGGGGGGCAGTTGTTCTGTAGGATTTGTACTGCAGTGGTGGTGAGGCACCGAAGAAGTGGTCCGGGGCCTATATTGTGCTAGATGCTGTACACACATGGTCCCTGCCTCAAAAGCTTCCAATCTAAGTCATTAGAGGTGGCAATATGTTAACCGTAAGGTCATCCTTCCTCTCTCCTAGTATGCCCAGGATCACACAGTCTGGTACAAATGTGGGAATCCATACCTTGAAGAAAACATTAGAGAGGGGTTCAAAACAAACTGTGTTCTGTTCATCCCCTAGCTGGTCTAGGTGTCCATGTCATGTCAAAGATCACACCCTGCATGGCCTATTTGTTTAAGTCTCTTCTACATGTCTCTAAAAGCTACCTGGGTCAGACCTTTGGGTAGTGTCGACCACCATAGCTTCACTGACTTCAGGCAGAGTTAGGTTGGCCTTCACCAGTGGTAGATCTGGCCCCTGGTCTGAAGTGCATGGCAGAGGTAGGAGAGACAACATATGTACATTTTTGGTGATGGGGAGAAAAGAAAAAGAAGGCTGAGAGGAACCACACAGGGCAGATTTACACTTAAAACCCCCTATTGGTGCAGTTGCATTGACACAGCCCTTTAATGCAGGGCTCCATTAATCACTCCATGCTGATGGGAAAGAGATCTCCTTCCTGTGGAGTTAATTAACCTCCCCAAGAGGTGGTCGGGATGTTGACAGGAGGAGCTCTGCTGCCAACATAGTGCTGTCTGCCCCAGGGGTTCGGTCAGCATAGCTCCATGACTCAGTGGTGGATTTTTCACACCCCAGAGCCAGGGCCATCCTGAGGGGGGCATGGGAATTAGGGTATTCCCTCCCCCCCCCCCACAGTGTCTCAGGTGCAGGGCCAGTGGCAATCCCCCACCAGAGGCCCCGTCCCTGCTTCACCTCTTCCCCAACACCCACTCCTGCTTTGCCCATTTGCCCTCTCCCCCAAGCAATGTGGCTCAGGGAATTACGGGGGGCCTGGCATGGTGGTAGCAGGGGTCATTCCCCCCCCCCACCCTGGGGCGGGAGCTCTCTCTTACCCGCTGCAGTGGAGAAGTCGAGCACAGTGAACCAGGAGGGAGACACGGGGAGTGGGACGGAACAGGCTGACGGGCCACTCTGACTCCCCCCATCCATGTGGTGAGTGTGGGGGGGTGACCCCTGCTGTCTCCTGTGGGGCCTGGTACAGCCACCTCGGTTCGTCCCATGGACAGGACGACTCTGCCCAGAGCAGTAGAGTTAAACCAGTGTAAGTCTGATGCATAGACCAGACCTAGGACAGGGGGCTGGCGACATCCCTTTCTTTTAAGCAGCCATGAACCTCTAGTCTAGTGGGTCAACTCCATCCAAGGTCAGTTGTGAGCCCTACAGTGAAACATCGTTAGCAGCTGACGGCCCTTTGGCGGCCCGTGTGAGATGGATCAGGGATGTCAGTCCAATAGCTAATGGACAGCTATCTGTCACGAGCATTGTCACTGGCACTCCCCAGAGGGAAATGCAATGGGCCATGGAGCTTCATTTGTCCCTCCAGGTTAGAAGGGCGGGATGTGAGCTAGGGACACTTGTATTGCCACTGTCTGCGCAGGAACTGTTCTGCAGATAAGGAGAAAGACGTCAGTCTCCAGGTGTGTTGATTTTCGGGTTCTGCAGCCCCTCCTTCACTTGAGGCTTGGCCCTTTCATTGCCTCACAGAGGGGCTGCCAGCACTAGTGTTAGAGGGGCTGCAGCACTAAACACTAGAGAAAAAAGAGGCTTAAAAGGATGTTCACCCCCAGGATATCTGGCATCCCCGAATGAGGCTGAGTAGATTTCCTGGAAGAGCTGGCAGCTTGGGCTGGAGACAGAGTGCCCTAGGCAGCTCACTCACCTTTGGAGCGGGAGGAAGGATATTCTTCCAAGAACACAAATGACATCAGCGGCTAATTAGGAGAAGGTGGTGACAGGTTCTGGGGAAGTCCTCTCCAGCTTTCCTCAGAGGGGCGGGTCAGCACAGTGTTGGACACTGACTGTGGGAAATGTTTGTTCTTAATGACAGAATGCAAAGAGTCAGGCCCAATCCTTATTGACAAGTATAGAGCAGAATTAAGGGAGCTCTTGAGTACTGGGAGCAGATGTGGTCACCTCACTTCCAAAAAGATATCCTGGCTCTGGAAAAAGTTCAGAAAAAGGCAACAAAAATGATTAGGGATTTGGAATAGCTTCCATATGAGGAGAGAGTAATAAAGACTGGGAGTTTTCAGCTTGGAAAAGAAATGCCTAAAGGGGGATATAATAGAAGTCTATAAAATCATGACTGGTATAGAGAAAGTAAAAGAAAAGTTATTTACTTGCTCTCATAACACTAGAACTAGGGGTCACCAAATCAAATTAATAGGTAGCAGGTTTAAAACAAACTAAAGGAAGTATTTCTTCACAGAATGCACAGTCAACCTGTGGAACTCCTTGCCAGAGGGTTCAAAAAGAGCTAGATAAATTCATGGAGCTTAGGGCCATCACTGTCTATGAGCCAGGATAGGCAGGAATGGTGTCCCTAGCTTCTGTTTGCCAGAGGCTGGGAATGGTTGACAGGGAATGGATCACTTGATGATTGCCTGTTCTGTTCATTTCCTCTGGGGCACCTGGCATTGACCACAGTTGGAAGACAGGACACTGGTTAGATGGCCTGACCCAGTATGGCCGATCTTATGTTCTTTCGTATCCATTTGTTGCAATGTGGAAGGCTGCCAATCAAGAGCACCTGTCAAGATTGAGGACGGTAAGGATTCTCTGGGAAAGAAAGGGAAGATGGGTCAGTGATAAGAAACTGCTGGATCCAGGGTAACTATAGTGTGTTTGTGTAAAATTATGAGTTCACGGGTATAGGAACTGAATAGAATAGCCTGGAAAGAGAATTCCCCCAGTCCAACAGCATCTCTCCTATTAACTCAGACTGCCATAGCTCTGGTGTATGCCTCAAGGAACAGGGGGATGAGTATGGAGGGGGCGGAGGGGAAACCAGGGCATCCCCATGATTCAGTGGGGGCACAGAAGAAGCTCTGATGAAGAATAAATTAATCATTAACCTTGTGTAGCAAATTGTGACTGCATCTAACAGCCCTGCTGGCCTGGCTGGTACCAGGGAGTACTGGAAATCTCACTGCAGTTCTCCATGCATAGGGATTTGCCGCCCTGAGTCATACTAGACAGAGAAGGGTAATGCCCAAATAGCGTATCCTGATTTACACTTCAGATACCCTAGAAGTTAAGCTTTTTGAATCATTCCTTTATAAATTACAGATCCAAACAGCAATGCTAAAATGCAGAAGTGTTAGACTCAGGGACTTTGGTTCAGACCCATATCTACTATGAAAAAATAGGGGTGAAATTTGAATATGAATTTTTGGATGATTTCTTTTTCTAAACTGAACCATATCTCAAAATGTGCTGGTGTACATGTACGACTAATACACAGAGTTAACTCAGTGAGGCAGATTTCATTAGGGAGGCAAGAACATGGGTTTTGTAAAAGGAGCAGCAATAGATTTCTGATACACCAGGATGACATGAAGAATGTTTCTTGAAAGGGCAGGAATCACTTATGCCACCTATAGGCTTCTGAGAGGCCTGGAGCTAAAATTAGACACCCGAGACAGTGCCTGCATTTCATTTCAGAGGAGACTTTACTCCTCTGGTTGATAAAATAATCTCATAGAACCCCCTGCTCAGTGCAGGACCAATCCCAACTAAATCATTCCAGCCAGGGCTTTGTCAAGCTGGGACATAAAAACCTCTAGGGATGGAGATTCCACCACCTCCTTAGGGAACCCATTCCAGTGCTTCTCCACTCTTCTAGTGAAATAGTTTTTCTTAATATCCAACCTAGATCTCCCCCACTGCAACTTGAGACCATTGCTCCTTGTTCTGTCATCTGTCGCCACCGAGAACAGCCTCTCTCCATCCTCTTTTGAAACCCCCACCCCACAAAATCCCCCCTCACTCTTCTTTTCTGTAGACTAAATAAGCCCAAATCCTTCAATCTCTCCTCATAAATCATGTGCTCCATTCTCCTAATAATTTTTGTTGTCCTCCACTGGCCTCTCTCCAATGTGTCCACATCCTTTCTGTAATAGGGGCCCAGAATTGAGTGAAATACTCCAGAAGTGGCCTCACTAGTGCTGAATAAAGGGGAATACCCACTTACTAGATCTGCTGGCAATGTTCCTACTAATGCACCCCAATATGCCATTTGCCTTCTTGGCTACAAGGGCACACTGTTGACTCATTTCCAGCTTCTCATCCACTGTAATCCCCAAGTCTTTTTCTGCAGAACTACTACTTAACCAGTCAGTCCCCAGCCTGTAGCAGTGCTTGGGATTCTTCTGTCCCAAGTGCAGGACTCTGCACTTGTCTTTGTTGAATCTCATCAGATTTCTTTTGGCCCGGTCTTCCAATTTGTCTAGGTCACTCTGGACCCCATCCCTACCCTCCAGCATATCTACCTCTCCCCCTATCTTAGTGTCATCTGTGAACTTGCTGAGGGTGCAATCCATCCCCTCATCCAAGCCATTATTAAAGATGTTGAACAAAACTGGCCCTAGAACCAACCCTTGGGGCACTCCACTTGATACCAATCAAGCTGTTGATCACTACCTGTTGAGCCCAATGATCTAGCTAGCTTTCTATCTACCTTACAGTCCATACTTCCTTAACTTGCTGGCAAAAATAATATGGGAGCTTTTGCTAAAGTCAAGGTATACCACATCCACCACCTTCCCCATATCCATAGAGCCAGTTACCTCATCATAGAAGGCAATCAGGTTGGTCACGCATGACTTGCTCTTGGTGAATTCATGTTGACTGTTCCTGATCATTTTCCTCTCTTCCAAGTGCTTCAGAATGGATTCTTTGAGGAGCGCTTCCGTGATTTTTCTGGGGACTAAGGTGAGGCTAATCAGTCTATAGTGTCCCCGATTCTCCTTCTTCCTTTTTTTAAAAGATGGGCACTGCATTTGCCTTTTTCCAGTCATCTGGGACCGCCCCTGATTGCCATGAGTTTTCAAAGGTAATGTCCAATGGTTCTGCAATCACATCAGCCAACTCCCTCAGCACCCTCAGATGCATTAAATCTGGCCCCATGGATTTGCGTATGTCCGGCTTTTCTAAATAGTTCTTAACCTGTTCTTTTTCCACTGAGTGGGTCTGAACTTAAATTATAAAGAATTATATCTACTGATTGTATACAATATTACAGCATTATAAAAGTGTATTGAGTGAAGTCTTTCATGAAAGTTAATGACATACTGGTGATTAAAATAATGAAATATCAGTATTAATAATGTTAGGACTTATGGATACTCACAGATATTACACTTTAAAGTCTGAGGCCAAACAAAGGAGAACGAAGGAGGGCAGCTGTCTACTTATCTCCAATGAAATTAAGTAAGATGTGACCAAACATTATGGAAGCTCTGTTCACATATAAATCAGCCCTCGAAGATGGGAAGCCCACAGAAAGGGAAGAACAGCAGAAGGTCATCCTGAGTCTGGGGACAAAACAGTGAGTTTGGGAAGACATAGGGAGAGAAAAGAACCCATCTTGGCATCCATCACTGGACAAACACAAGGGGCCAGAGCTGTTGAGAGCTGGGAAAGCTGGGTCCTTCAACCAGGGGGACTGAAGTCTCTGGGAATGGAATTTAAGTGAAAAACCTGTTTAGGTAAAGATCTTTCACCTAGGAAGACAAGGGAAACCAGCACCTGGTACTTCAGTGGAAGGGCCTGACTAAGGCCTAGTGTACACTAAAAGGAAAAGTCGACTTTAAGATATGCAACTCCAGCTGAAGTCGAAGTATCTTAAATCGTGTTTTGGCACTGTTGTGAGGAGCAGGACTTCCGGTACTGACGGGAGTATCCTCTCGGTTCAGATTTGTGGGTTTTCACTAGACCTGCTCATTTGAACCCTGGAAGATCAATTTCGATCGTCTCTGTAGTATAGACAAGCCCTGAGAGAACATCAGCGATGGCTGGGAAAAAAAGGCTGAAAATGAAGCTATGGCAGGTTTGGGGAAATCTGAACCCCACATGTAGAGATAACTTACCCTTGCCTGTCATAACTCTTCCATTGCTGTCATGTCTTCTCTATGAATCTGGCCTCACCTAGCTAGTCAGTGGAATTAATTCAGTTTTATGCTGGTGGCACTGAGTTCAGAATCTTTGTCTATACCAACTTTTCTCAAACTTCAGTGTCACATACAGACCAAGGTTATCATCTCTCCCTTTGGTGGTTAGTCTGCATAAAGGATATAAGTCTGCCATCACCAGTTGTCAGACCACAGTGGTGAGCTGTTCTGGGGGAGAGGGGGTAATCACAGACCTCTGCAGCAATTCAATGTAGAGTGCACTAGTATGCTAACTTTAAAGCAGCCTACATCTCCTATAATGTCTATAATAAAATATACGCAGAGGATCATTAAAGTTTTATTGAGTAATTTTGGAAAAACAACAAACCCGTGAGCAAAACTTTTAAAATGCATGGAATAAATTTGCATATATCTGGATGATATATTCCAGAATGTTTGGCCTTTTCATCTGAAACAACACAAATACGAGCACAAGTCAGTGCTTTGGGAAGTCTTGGATGGAGAAAAAGAATGGCATTCCTGAAGTCTGTATTTATGCACTTGCTGTATAGCTTCCCAGCTGCAGGTAACAGACCTGCCTAATAGATGTAATCCTGCTCTTCATACTCATGAGAGTAGTCTCACCAAAACTGTAGAGTAAGCCCACATAGGTTTGGGTCTGATGCCCTCTAGTAGAGATGCCATGTGAAAGAGTTAAGAAATAGTCACAGCAATTAAGAACAGATGGAATCATGTTATAAATTAGGATCTGGATCAAGATATTGAGCAACCCAAAATTTCAACATGGCTGGATCCAGCTTTTGGGTTCAGGCCATTAAAAAGAAAAGCAAAAACTGGCATTTTGATAGGATTACTAACACCTTCAAAGTTTGAGATGTGTTTGGATCTAGTATATTGATTTGGGCCACTCTCTAAATAAAAGAGAATAGCTTCTTGTTGCTGTGTTCAACTCAAATATTTTTTTGGAAACCAAACACTGGAGAAGTTGCAACCAATTAGAATGAGGTTTATTGATAATGAAGCTGAGATATAAACTACCGCCATTTAGACAGGGGATGGGTTTACAATAATCCCACTTAGATGGTCTGGCTCTACTAGTGTGTTTACTAGACAGTACTGGAGTTTAAAAGGAAATCCTTCAACCTTTTCAATTCAGTCACTCCCAATCCTAATAAACATGGTGTCTACCATAACATTAGGAAGCTAAGTACGTATAGCCTTGATAAAGCATGACTGGTACACAGCCCTCAATAATACTTACCACAGCCAAACAACACACATACCCATGTGTTGAAGCATCCACATCTGCCCAGAGATGTAACCCACCATAGCGTGACTGTGGGCCTACCAAGACCCCAAGAGTGAGAAAGGATGGTGTTGTGATTAAGGCGTCTAACCAAGATTCAGAAAACCTTTTGCAATAGGGTGTGAATATCCCACAAGAGTTAACCCCACACTATGGGCAGAGGAAGTCCCGCCTACCAGACCACGCTGGGTTGCTCCAACTGCTGGACTAGTAGAAAGGAGAGTAGCTCTGGGGTGGGTCGGGGGTGGGCAATCATTTTTGATGGGCAGCAACTCCAAGATTTTGGTAAGTGGTCAAGAGTTGCACTTTTCTATGGAGGAGATGTGGGGTCTGGGACGGAGATTGGGTGCACAAGGGAGCTCGGGGTAGGGGCATTTCTTCAGTCTGTTAGAGCATCTCTTTACTTCATATCATCACTGAAAATGTAGCCTCCTTCATGGTCACTCTCAGAATGAGACTGTAATGCCACCAAAGGCTGTGCTGAGACATTTAGCCTGAAAGACGTATGAAAATCATTGGTGGTGGTGTCACAGATCCCTCACATGTCCAAGAGCATGTGAGTTTGCTGTAGCCCCACCAAGAGATCTTTAGTTCAGTATGTGCTTAGTTGCTCTTGGTCTCTGGTTCAAACCCTGGTTTCACAGAACTTCTATCTTACACAGAGCAGGTATCATGCCTCACGGCTCAAAGTTCGATGCTCTTTGTATCAGAGCTGGTTAAAGCAGCCTGGCTTAGGCAGGTCCATTTAGCCCAGGATTTCCTGAAGTTGGGAACCTCAGTCTAGATTTAACCACCTAACTGGCCTGATTTTCAGAGGGGCCGGGCATCCAAGTTTCCACCTCGCCAGACCCAGCCAAAGAGTTTGCGGGGCCCAAGGCAGAATGCTGGGAATGGGGCCCTGAGACCTGTGGGTCCCAAAGACAGAATGCTGGGAGCGGGGCCCCAGGCCTGGCCGGTGGATGGTGAATACTCAGCAGCACGGGCCCCCAAAAGCATGGGGCCCAAGGCATTTGCCTTGCTCGCCTTGCCCAAGGGCCGGGCCTGCATCTCGCTCTCATCACAGCAGGATCACACGACCTTGAAACCAACCAGCTGAAATGGCATGAACCATGGACAGCGGGCAAATTTAGAGCTGGGGAAGGAAAGCCCCAAGCTCCACCCCTTCTGCCCGAGGCCCCACCCCTGCTGTCCAGTGCCCCATGGGAGTCAAGAACACCCTCTTTTCCCCTAGCCCAAGAGCACATGGAAGAAGCCCGGGTGATGTGCAGCCCCAGCCTTCCCCAGCTCTGGCCAGAGGGGAGAGCAGATGGCATGCAGCTCCAGCCTTCCCCCAGAGCACAAGGCATGGGAAGGAGGGAGAGCGGGCAGCATGCCTAGGGCCCTAGGGAGAGGGAGGGAAAGAGGTGCCCAGCCCCAAACTCTCCAGCCCCAGAAAACTGGCAGCACAGCTCCTGTCTTGGCAGGGCTGACTCCCAAACAGCCCTGAAGGAGACACACTGAAGGAGGGCAGGGAGCTGGAGCTGGAAGTAGAGTGTGGGTGAGCTAGGCTGGCGGTTTGGGAAAGCCTTGCCTTCCCCCGCCTCTTATACCAACAGCCCATGGCATGAGCTCAGCAGCGCTGAAAAGATGAGTAACATTATACACACAGGTTTGATCCTTGTGGCCTTAGGATTTGTTCTGAGCTCATGTAAACCCCAATGACGAAGGCTGTGGGAAGAGAACAGTGTACACACTACAACAGCAGCTGGCAGGTTTCCCAGCTATCAGTGTTGTGCAGACCTCTGGCCCAATTAGATATTGCCATTGTATCACAATGACAGGCAGCAAACAAATCTACTCCTTTCCATAGGAGCACCTTCCAAGTAGCTGTGACCCTCAAGCAGCCATTTTGCAACAGGCAACTGCTGCCTGCATTTCCCTCCCTTCCAGAGGGTATCTGTTACGTTTCCTTGCGTGGTGAGGAGAGGACATGCTCTTGTAAGCCAGGATCTCAGCAAGATGCAAAGAGAGATTGGCACTTTATATGACTACTGGAAGATTTACCTGGTGTTGCCCTGGTCTGGAGCTAGCCTGTGGCAGGGATGTGGTGCACACAGTCCAGTGCTGGCCCTGAAAAAGGACAACGCCAGAAAAGGCAGCTTCTCCCTGAGGCCAGTGAGGGAGACCACACAGCTCACCCAATGGCCTCTCCCCAGAGCCGGCCTGGGATTGGGGAATGCGCAGGCTAGGGCTGGAGCCTGGCCTCTGAGCCCCACCACTTTGCAGGGTTTCAGAGCTCAGACTCCATGGCACTGTGCCTCAGTGGGTCTCACCTGCCAATACCAATTTCAGGACAAACCCCTGAGGAATAGGTGGACACACTCCCAAAACTGGTGATTATTCTCCCATAAGATGTACAAAACCAGCAGCAAAACTAAATTTGTTTCATCACACTGGCTAACAAGATGTCAGAAAAGCAATCCCCTTAGGAATTCCAGTCCTGGATTCAACACCCAGACACAAAGGTTGTTCTGATCCCAAAGGACCCAGGTCAATATACAACATACCCAAGTCAATAAACAACTCAGATCTTACCCAATAATCACACTGTTGCCAATCCTTAGTATCTAATGTCTAAAGGTAGATAGGTAGAAAGGTAGAAAGAAACGTAGAATCATAGAATACTAGAACTGGAAGGGACCTCAACAAATCATGAAATCCAGTCCCCTGCCCTCATGGCAGGACCAAGCATGATCTAGATCATTCCTGATAGATGTCTTTCCAACCTGCTCTTAAATTTCTCCAGTGATGGAGATTCCACAACCTCCCTAAGCAATTTATTCCAGTGTTTAACCACCCTGACAGTTAAGAAGTTTTTCCTAATGTCCAACCTAAACTTCCCTTGCTGCAGTTTAAGCCCATTGCTTCTTTTCCTATCATCAGAGGCCAAGGAAAGAAAGCTAGAAAGAAAAGTAGAAAGGTAGAAAGGTAGAGTTAAAATTGGTTAAAGGAATCAAATGCATACAATAATTTCAAGGTTCTTGGATCACGCTTGTAGTGGGGATGTCCTTTAAGTGTAGATAGGTATCTTCCATAGCACCTTAGGAAGCTGTGGAAATGGACTGAGGGGGGATTTGATAGCAGCCTTCAACTACCTGAAGGGGGGGAGGGGGTTCCAAAGAGGATGGAGCCAGGCTGTTCCCAGTGGTGACAGATGACAGAACAAGAAGCAATGGTCTTAAGTTACAGTGGGGAAGATCTAGGTTGGATATTAGGAACTAGGTTCATGATGTCACACTTGGTTAGTCTGGTGATGGCTCTGTGAGGTTGCAAGCAGAGGTTATAAAGTCAGGTGGGCAGCAAACAGCAGGGACCGATCAATTTGAAAGGAGCTGAGGTGATGTTTTATTGCCAATGTCCCTAGTGCTGTAATGAAAACAGGAAGAGAGGGAGAATACAGAAGAAAAATGGTGTTGTACTGGCAGAACTGCCCCTAAAGAGAACAGTTTCCAAACCTGTCAGTTGCTATTCTACCTGAGATTTCTTCACATGATGAGTTTCACTCTAAGTGAGCCATTCTCATGGTGGGGAAGATGAATGTGGATCTGTCTGAGTATAAAATGTTTTTGCCTCCCTCCCACCCCCAAAAAATAAGCTTGTTAGCTGTGGTGTACTGGTGACCTCTGAGTTAACATAACTGGCAAGAGAAGCTAATCAGAAGCCCCCTCTCCACCTGAGACAAACAAGCCCCCTAGTACTTTTGTCGTGAGTGGAGGGGTTTTGAGCCAGAGGCAAAAAGCAAGGAAGTGCAGCAAAAGCCAGGAAGTGCAGCAGCAGCTTGTAAGGAAGGTGTGAGCCTGGAGGACATGAGCATGAGAGCTTTTGCATCTGGCATTGACTACAACAGCCACCCCGCACACCTGGGCCAGAGCCGTTCCAGGCTGCCCCGCACAACCGGGGCTGGAGTCCCGCCAAGCCACCTTGCACAGCCACTTTGCGCAGGAGTCTCGCTGGGCTGCCCCATGCTGAGTTGGAGCAGCTGGGGCCTCACTGCTGTCCCCATGGAGGCAGGGTACCACCAGATGACACAGGCGCCACTTTGCCTGCTGCCCTCCCACGGCAGCTGAACCAAGCCAGGGCTGCTGCAGCCTGCCACAGTTGGCCATGAAACCAGTTACTGGGTAAGCATTCCAGTAAGCCTAGTGCTTACCAGGTAACTAGTTAAATGGTTAACATTCTACATCCTTAATTTCTGCATCCAACTGGAACATTCCCAGGGCCCCAAACTTTAACTAGCTGCTTAGGTTGAAAGGGGGAAACAATATTACTCACTTTTACTATGTTCCCCAACTTTCCTCCATACATGACGCAATTACTGAGGCTGCAAACTTCAAAGGAGTCTAATAGAGTTCAGTGCTTTGCTATACATTTTCCCCTCCCCCCCAAAGAAGACACACTCTCTCTCTCACACACACACACACACACGCACGCACACACACAGAGCCAGCCCAATGCCCCTTTTACTCCTGAGCACTGTGCTGAGAGCAAAGAAGGTGCAGGACTGGGGGCACCGTGGCCTAGGTTCCTACTGTGCACTGGGCTCTAGCTGCTAGCTCCAGACAGATTGGAGATGGCCAGGATGTCCTTTTCCCTTATACAGGCCACTCCCAGGCCTGGGTCACACTTACTTACGGGAATGTCTCCCAGCTGCTGGAAGTTCCACCTCCTCCCCCTACTTCCTGCCCCTATCGCTCCCCAACCATGGGGAGAAAGGATCTCTGCACAGGACGCTGTCCCACCCACTGTTCACCCAGCATGCCATTGCCCCTAAGACCAGACCTGGATATGGTCAAAACTCAGAACTTGAGTGGCAGAGTACGGTGTTGACAACCTTTACTTCTGTGCTGCTGCTGTTAGTGCTGCCTTCAGAGCTGGGTGCCTGGCCAGCAGCCACCACTCTCCAGCTGCCCAGCTTCAAAGGCAGCATCTATACTGGCTGCAGAGGAGAAGTAAGGGTGGCGATGGTTTACTATACCAGGCCCCCTTACATCTGTGTAACATTTCACCTTTGCACTGGGAGGGAGGGCTGGGGGGGGGGGAGGGTTAAAGAAAATTTTGGGGTGACTATAGCCACTTTCAGGCCCCCCCCCACAACTGCCACTCTGGTGCTTAAAGGTCACAGCTATGTTGTGCCAGGCTGTCAGCAAACATATCACAAAGAGCTGACTCCTGCGCATAAGAGCTTACACTATGGGCATACAACAAGAGACTGCAAGTGAATACAATATAGACAGGGGAAGCACATGGAGACAAGGAGGCAGAACTGGCTTGTGGCTGTAGCATTTAACAAACGCCTCTTTTTTACTATGGCCTGACGTTCCATTTGTCAGATCTGAATTTTGAAACTAGAGCTGATTTCTGCCTTTAAGGGCATTCACCCCAGTGCAATGAGCCAACACCAGACCTATGTACTGCCTAGCCCTTCTGCACATGCCAAGTTTCACTCTCCATGAGCCATTCACATGCTGTGGTAGAGGAGCTGTGTATTTTTGGAGTACAATTGATTATTATTTGTTACCACATTATGTTAATACATATGGTCCCTTCCAAGCTCAAAGCCTCATTGTGGTAGGCACTGTGGATAGGCCCTGTCTGGAAGAGGTAGGATTAGAACCAGAGAGGGCAGACAGAGATTGGGCAGTGCCAACAGATCAAGTGATTTGCCCGAGATCACACCACAAGTTGTGGGTAGAAATGCCCAGCCAATCTCTTACACATTGGACCAAATAGCTTCCAAATATTGCTATGCTACATTTTTCTACAATCTCCCCTAAATTCCATTCTAATGGTCTCTTCCAATTTCTTATTTGCGTCATGCCTTATTCATTGAGCTGAAATTATTGATAAACTTCATTAAAGCTCTCCATGGAGTCCTAAAGCAGCAAGGGCTTGGGATGGCATTCTAGCTTTAATACATTTAAGTGGCTCATTTCAACATTTCCCTCTGCAACTGCCACAGCGAATCTTCCTTTATTAATCTTGGCTTCTCCCAGCCCTTGTCTGCCTGCCCACACAATGCTTTCATTCTTGGGCGCACTGAGATAATGTTCCTCACAGCGCTCTAAGACATTTCTGTGCTCAGTGAAAAGTTGGCACTGGCAAGTTAAACACGAGAGACGGGGCCTTGTGTGCTAAAGGAGGGGTTGTTCGAAAGTGTATGATCAGGCCCATACGTGGAGAGGAGAGGGGGTGTGAAGGGTGGGAATGCACCCCCACCACAGTCCTTCATGGTCCGCCATGGGGTCGATTCTGGCCAGTCGGAGAAAGGCAGAGGCAGCACATTGCCAGCCTCCATCCCCCATGCTCCAGCTGGTCTGGGAAAGGCAGAGGCAGCACGCTGCCCCAGCTTCCCTCCCGAAGGGTTGCCGGGTGTCCAGTTTTTGTCCATTATTTCTAGCCCCTGTCCGGTTAAAAAAAAACAGAAAATTTTCTGTTTCTCTCGAACGGAAGGCCAGTGGGGACGCTCTTCTCCTGCTGCATCTGGTGAGAGGAACGAGGAATAGAGGAATATTTAAAGCAACCTTTTTTTGTTGTTGTTGTTGCTCAGCAACTTTGGCTCCCTCTTATTTTTTTTGCTCAACCAATTTTTTTTTCCCTGCCATGTTCGAGATTTTTTGTGAAAGTATATGGCAACCCTATCCCTCCCCTGTGCTCCGGCTGGCCGGGGGAAAGCAGAGGCAGCTCGCTGCTCCAGCCTCCCTTCCCCATGCTCCGGCTGGTCTGGGAAAGACAGAGGCGGCTCACTGCTCCAACCTCCCTCCCCCGTAGTCTGGCTGGCCAGGAAAAGCCCGGGGCTGATTCCCTCCCTTTTTCCCCCAGAAGAGAGGCTGAGGGCGGGGCAGGGCCACGGGGGCAGGGCTAGGGGTGGGGCAGCCACCAGCCCCTCCCATATCTCACCCCCACACACACAGAAATTCCTGCATATGGGCCTGATGATACAACTGTGTGAACGATAATGTTGATTAGAGATGGGCAAAATGATTTGGAGAAAATTTTAAAAAATAAAAACATGAACTTTTGCCCATTTCAGGAGTAGGAATTGGATCTGAATCTTTTTTCAAAGTTCTGAAATGTTCAGTTAAATCTTCATTTTCAAAAGCAACCACCAGAGAGATTCTTTGTAGCTGGGTACTGAGACAGCCTTCAGTTGTATATGTTTCTGGTGCATCTTCTACCCTTTAATGGATCTTATCCTTTCTCCCTACCACATGTTCCATGTGATTCCTGTTTCACAGATGGGGAATTGAGGGTCAGTGTAAATTAAATGCCTTGCTGGAGATCATACACCATTCCAATGCCAGATCTTGGAAGTGAGCCCCAGACTTCTCCAGCCCAGTCCAGTGCCTTGTCCATTCCATGCAAGTTTTCATACTGCACTCCTCACCACAGTCTCCGACTGCCTTCCTGCTGCACATTGCACAACATGACTACACCCGTCATGTGCTGCTGATTCACTCCTCCTGCCACCAGAGGGAGAAGCGTGTGCAGTAGAATGTCTTGTTTTGGTCATGTGTTGGGGGGAGGGCGTGCTAAACATGGGGGGGAGGGATAGCTCAGTGGTTTGCACATTGGCCTGCTAAATCCACAGTTGCAAGTTCCTCAGGGAGGTCCTTCCACAAAGTCAGAGAGGCACTCAGAGAAGGATCTGTCACTTGCACAGAGGAGTTTGACACTTAGGTACAAAGGATGGGACTCTCAGCAATATCTCCTAGCCAGGAAAGGTTTCCAGAATGCTAGAAAGCTTACACAGACCCTTTGTTTGGAGAGAAATCCACACTCAAGAGCCTCAGCCAGCCTAACAAGGTGTTGGCCCAGCCTTCAGAATACTGTAGTTCTTGTGTTTCAGGTAGTAGGATGGTACTCTAGAGCTCTGAGTTCAATTCCTGCTTCCACCATACTTGTCTTATGTGCCTTTGGGCAAATCAGCTGGACTTTTTGTCCCGAGGAGTAAGGGAAATCGATGGGAGCATGTCTCCCATCCACCTCCCACTGTGGGGCCACCCCAGAAAATTGGTGCAAGGTACATCAACTCCAGCTACACAATTCACAAAGCTGTAGGTGTGTATCTTGCATTGTTTTTCTCTGCCGGTGTAGACCTGGCCTGATTTGACTATTGGCTCTGCCATCTATCTCCTGACCATTAGCCCTGGTTCCTGACAGTGGCTCAGACAAAGTTTAATTTGCATGAACTGTTTTTTTTCCTATAGGATGGCTTTATTATACTGTGGTTATTGAAAAAGTTCCTGGCATTGCTTTAGATAACGTGCTATATATAAAATGTGATGCTGTTGACAGAATTCACGGATGAGCAATGCTCATAAACAGCAGCCAGCAGCTGGTGTTTGTCTAGGTGCAAATAGGTTTTTTTCATGGCGGGCAGGAAGACACAAGTAATGAACATGCATGTAGCAGCAAAGGCTCCATTACCCTCATTTATGATTTGGGAAAACTTTGGAACATAAAACAACTAAGCTTAGCTCTGGTCACATGGAATATGTCTAGACTGCAGGCTTCTTTTGGAAGAAGCTTTTCCGGAAGAGATCTTCTGAAAAAAACTTCTTCTGAAAGAGAGCGTCCACACTGCCACAGCGCATCGAAAAAGCGATCTGCTTTTTCAAAAGAGCATCCACACTGAATGGACGCTATCTTGCATGTAAGCTGTGATTACTATGGGCAGAATGGCCACCAAGGCACCTGTGCTTTTTCCTGTTTCCTCTTCTTGCAAAAGAACTTCCTCTTCTCTGTCCACACATGCCTTTTTCTGAAAGAGCTCTTTCGGAAAAAGGCTTCTTCCTTGTAGAAAGAAGTTTACCAATGTTGGAAAAACCCCTCTGTTCTTTCAATTGTCTTTCGAAAGAATGTGATAGCAGTGTGGACGTAATTGACATTTTTCGGAAAAACGGCTGTTTTTCTGAAAAAAACCTCTGTAGTGTAGACATACCCATGGGGAATGGCAGCTGGAGACAATGAGCCAAATCCTGGTCCCACTGAATTTAATGGGGTTTTAATGGGCCACCATCTTCCGTAGGATCAGGATTTGGCCAAAAAGTAAAATCAAATGTTGAAGGCTGATGGCCCTTGTATCTTGGATTTACTATTTTAATCAATTGGGTTCAATATTCATTAGCCTTTGTGGTTCAAATTCCATAGGATGCCAATATTGACTGCTAATTATATACATGTGGGAGCCATATGTTTTGCAGCTGTTGTATTATAACGGGGAGGGAGAAAGTTTTGACTGGAGCTTACAGCCAGGCGATGCCTTCATAAGCACTGAACTCAAAGGATCAGATCTTGGCTTCATATGTAGAGTGAATATATCCAGAGAGGCAGAAAACCTTTCTGGAAGGATAAATCCACAGAGAGATTGGCCATCCATGTACCAAGGGAATGGTTCTTACTGCATATGCATAACATGCTCATGTTTCACTATAGTTCCCACAGGGGTTCAGTGTCGAGACAGAGGGTGGAGCTGGCACTAGGAAAAGCCAGGATAGAGTGTGAGTAAGAAAGGTGCTGAGCAAGTAAAGAAGACAGAGGTGCAGGGTGATGGGAAAAAGTGAAGGAGGCCTGGGGCTAGGAAAGAGAGGGCATTGGAGCCCAAGAGGAGGGAGAAGGATGTAGGAACAAAAAAGGCCAGGAAGCCGCGAGCATGAGGCCAAGCAAAAGGAGGAAATGCAGTTCCCTGAAGATGAAAGGCCTGACCCTCGGAGAGTGTTTAGCACCCTCAATCCCCACTGAGTTCAATGGGAGCTGAGGCTATGAAAAAGGCACAGGTGTGCGGCGAGGGAAAGGCCTCTGGGTAAGGCTGAGTGACAAGGAGAGGACTGGCCTCCTGAGAGGAAGGGAAGGAGAGAAGCAAGGAGCCAGAGCTGGGCTAGAGGATCAGGAAGGATACCTGGCTTTGAGGGAGCAGGTAGGAAACGTCATCCCAAATGGACAGAGAAGAGGCAGGCGCCAGGCGATGAGAGCCTGTGTGGTCTAGGGCAGGGCATTGGAATAAGGAGAATGAGGTTCTAGCCCCCATTCTGCTGGGTAGCCACAGGCAGGTTACTTCATCTCTGTGCTTGTTTTGCTTCCCGCTTTTCGTCAGTCTCCTCCATTTAGATCGCAGCCTGTCGCTCCGTACGTGTTTGTACACTGCTTGCTCAGCAGGGCCCTCGCCTCAGCTCTGGTCGCTAGGTGCTGCTTTGATATAAATAAATACGGATCGCACGCTACCTCTGGGTGGGCAGTGGCCATTTCTCATGTGCCAGCTTCTATCATGGGCTGTGCTTCTGTCCCACATCAACCCCCACCCCGTTTCTAGGTACAAGAGTTTCCCTAACACTGTTTTACATGTGTCTGCAGATGAACATTTCAGAATTCCTTGGGGGCGGGACACCCAGCATGTGTGTGAAGAATTAGAAATAGATGTTAGTTAGAAATAGCATGACAACCTGTAAATAAACCAAGCCGCCCCATTGTAATGGCAGGGGTGTTGTCATTTTGCTTGTGAAATGTTCCTTTAGTTGCCAGCCAGACAGCCTGGGAACAGACGTGTGTGCTGTACGTGGAAAGGATCCAAGTTACCATATGTTCAGAAAAGTAAGCCTTTGAGCTCAGTCAAAGCCCCTATATTCCTCTCTCTGTGTGTCTGTCTGTCTTTTTAAATAGGTAAGAGCTTAAAATAGTCCTAACTTCTAACCTTCTTTAGCTACAGAGTGTTTGATGATGGCCTCAGACATTTTAAGAACGCGAAGCTTGTGTTCTGCTGAGCAACAGAAGGCACCGATCACGAGTCAAGCATCCCAGGATAGCTTTGGTGCTTCACTAATGATGGAGCCATAACCTCAGCCTTTGGCTGGATTGTTTATTTAGGTTTCTTGTGCGCTCATCTAGCCGGATCGAGACCAAGCCCATCATGATACAATCAAAGGTTATTTAGATTCATTCCTATGTTTTTTGGTTGGCCAGGTTACCTGCTGTTTACATTTGCAGCTGCATTTATGATGATCACATTCAGACCTTTATTTGTTTGAGTAGTTTGGAGTGAAGTCATTGGGCAAAACTTTGCACTAATCCCCAGTGCAATCGCATGGAAGTCATTAGCATCATACGGGTGTTGGTCTGCGCAGAACTTGGCCCCTTTGGTCAAAATCTCATCACTGATACAGCATCAGACGCATGAATGGTGCTTTACGGTTAAGAGCTGGAATTTACAATCCCAAAAACATTGCCAATATTTGGCTGTACAAACCAAGCTGCTGAAGCTACCTCCTGGGAGAACAGCCAAGACCTCAACTGCCCCAGACTATCAGGCCCATTGTAAATTATCAATGGGAGGGAGAGGGTATGGGACCGGACGGCTGATACAAAATGGGGGGCCTGTTTTGTGAAGCTGGTGGCAAAAATTCTCTTAATCTGAACAGGAGCTCATGGCTATGTAGCTATGGGCTTTCTTTTCTGTGTACCAAGTCTGCTGTCTGCAGGGGACAGATGGCATTCAGGGAAGAAGTGAGGCGGAGGGTTTCTCAACCTCTCGCTCTCATGTATTGTGGTTCTCATAATCCCAGATAAAGAGAAATGAGTTGCTCCTGGTATAGCAAAGTTCCTTTAGCATGCTGACCTATTAACCCTCCTGAGAAGCCAGCCTTAAAGCTGTGTGGAGCCTGCACAGCTTGGGAGGCTGTGAAGACTATCTGGAATATATCTGTCTAATCTGGGGCGAGCAAAATATGGCCTATGGGCTGGATCCAGCCCACCAAGACTTTGGATCCAGCCTGCAGCAATCCTCAGGCAGGCTCCCTGCCTACTCCAGCCCCCAGGCTGCTCTAGGCACTGCAGGCCCCTTGTGGGATGGGGAGGGGATGGCCAATGGGTGCTGCGATGACTATGCTGGGGGCGAGGGCAGCGCGTGAATCCCCCCTCCCCCTCTCAGCACACAGCACAGAGAGGCAAATGGGCCTAGCAGCTGAACACTTTAAGTAGCCTGGGGCTGAGGCAGGCAGGGAGCCTGCCTGAGGCTCTGACTGGGCTGCTGGCTGGGAACTGCCTAGGTAAGCACCTCCCAACCAAAGCCTGCATCTGACATCCCACCTTTACCTGCACCTCAACTTCCTACCCCAGGAAACCACTCAAACCCTCTGCACTCCAGCCTCCCCCAGGTTACAACTCCCTCTGCACCCCCTCCTATAACCCTTCCCTGGGCCAGAATCCTCTCCTGTACCCATAACCTCTCCTCCATCCTTTATCCCCTGCTGCATCCAATCCCCTGCCCCAGGTCATACTCAAACCCTCTGCATCCTCTTCTGCACTTCTGCTCCAAAAATCTTCTCTTTCAGCAAAACCCCCTTCCCAGACCCTGCACCCCAATCCCTTGCCCCAGGTCACAACCCCTCCTTCATCCAAACTCCCTCTCAGACCCCACACCCTCTTCTCCCGCACCCCAATCCCCTATCCCTAGCTCCCATCAGCATCCAACTTGTGTCTTAGACCCCACACCCCCTCCATAGAAAGTGCAGCCCTTATCAAAATCTTGGAGTGCCCCCCCATCAGAAATCATTGCCCAGTATATTTTCAAGATCAGATCACACCAATCATTTCAATTCTGGTGCCTTTGAGTTTGTCATTGCTGTCTCCTTGGGAACTCTGCTCTGTGACCTGATTTTTTTTTTCTTTATGCTTCAATTGTTTACTTAATTTCCAGAGCATCTATTGTTCCTTGTCTCGTGGCTGGAGTCCAACACTAGAGACCTTGTAGCATCTTTATTTCCTCTTAAAAATGTCAATTGGCTTAATAAGGCTGACTCTAGTTAAACATATTGGGCCATCACAACAGTTTTTAAAACAAGATTGATTCCCTTAACGTGGAACTACAGACACAAATGTGGCTGAGGAACAAGTGGGAAGACTCAGACCTTTATAGAAAGTGAACTTAGGGTTTGTCTATTCAGTGCACCAGTGCTCAGCAGATGGGGTATAAATTCTAGTGCCTACAGAGCGTGGCACACAAAAATCTGTGAGGACCCCGCTGGTGCACTGTGAAAATTCCTGAGTGTGCATTGAAGTAGCACAGTTTGAGAGAGGACTATGTCAACATACACTAGGGAACTTTTAGTGCATGCCCCACAGTCCTGTATGGGCTGCTGATGTGTGCTAGAATTTATCCCCCAGCCGGTGTACAAAGCAAGAGGAGACAAGCCCTCAATTATTCGTTTTTCCCGTGCCCTGTTCTCAAGTCCTAGAATCTTTCTGGTTGCCCCTCCTAGAACCTACTCCATCTTCTCAGTCAGCTGTAAGTGACATTTCCATGAACTCACTGGGATACATTGAAGCCAAATAAAAAAAAATTACTTCTCTACACTGCAAGAAAGCAGTCTGTGTCATTCAAGATACAGAAAATCTGAGTCAAATAGCAAGGAGGATTTGGAACAGGGCAGGATAATGTTATGCCCATTAATGCCATGTGCACAAATCCGATGTTTCAAGACATTTAGCCCTGGTCTACATTAGGGAGATATTTCAAAATAACTCCCCTTATTTTGAAATAACAAGCAGAGCGTCCACACTGCCAAGCCAGTTATTTCAAAATCAGGGGCTGGTTATTTTGAAATATAACTCCTTTCCACGAGGAATAACGCTTATATCGAAATAGCAGCAGTATGGACCACTGCTGCTATTTTGAACTAACTACTCCCCAGAGTCATTCAAAGTAATTACTCCCTAGTGCTTCCCAGGGGCTCTAAGTGGAGGTAGCACATCCACATTAAGGCTATGACTACACAGCAGCATTATTTCGGAATAGCTGACGTTATTCCAAAATAGCATAGTCCGCGTCTACACAACAAGCAGTTATTTCGACATAATGTCAGACTAATGTCAAGCTGGAGGACTTCTTACTCCAACTCTTGTAACCCTCATTTTATGAGGAGTAAGGGAAGTCAGAGGAAGAGTGCTCTCTCTCAGACTTCCTGCTGTGTAGATAGTGCCAAAAGCCGAAATAAGCTATTTCAACTTCAGCTGCGCAATTGACATAGCTCAAGTTGCGTAGCTTATTTCAGCTTTAGCCCTGCTGTGTAGATATGCCCTAAGGGAGCCTGCCTCAGACTAATTTCGAGGCTTCCCCTTAGTGTGGACCTCCTTTCGAAATAGTTATTTTGGGAGTCATTATTTAGAAATAAGTTATTTCGAAATAATTTTCTAGTGTAGACATGCCCAAAGTGGTCAGGGGTGGAAGCAGCATTGAGCTCCTGAAAGTAAGCCAGGAGATTTGAATAGGAATTTTAAAGAAAATGACATTACACCATGTTGGGGAGGGGGAAATCTCCTGAGTTGGCAACCCTATGGGTTCACATTTGAAGTGCCAGGTCTTGATTGTTGCTGGGGGCAGGTTTTAGAATCCAGACTGGTTCAACAGCTTGTATAATGTTGCCTTTTTTGATGAAAGCAAATAGTCAAAGCGAAGGGTCCTGGGGTGTTCCAGTTAGCAGCAGAGACTGGTGGCACTCAGATATTTCTTTGGTGCCATGTTGTTTATATATAAAGAGTGGACAAAGTCTGTGTCTCTAAATGCAGCAAGAAACAGTGTTGTTTGCTCACAATGCCCAGAGCACTCTTTTAGCCTGCACTTGACCCAAAACCCCCTTCCTAGGTTTCTTCCAGGGTCAACCACTGTGCTCTCAGTTGCTCCTTCAGGCTGTATTCTTCAGTCTGTCCTCATGTCTGTTCTCGCTTCTCATGAATGCACAGGAACCCACCCAAAACAACACTTTGCAAAAGCTACTGGGCAGGTTTACAAGCCTTAGGGGTGGGGAGTTATGTTTCTAGTCACTTGAAGGATAAGTTCCCACCTACCAATCTCCATGGTTTGTTTAACTCCTTAAAGAAGGTTTCACTCCAGTTCATCTGAGGAAGTGGGTTTTACCCATGAAAGCTCATGATTCCATATATTTTGGTCAGTCTCTAAGTCACAGGACCACTGGTTGCTTTTAAGGTTTCACCCAGCTCATTACAACAACATTTGTAGCTGTATAGTATAGTATTGGCCATTTGGCCCAGACTTGATGGAATTCTCTCTCAGGACATGGACTCTGTTTGGTTCCTCTTACGTTCATGTAGAACTGTGAATATACTCGCCTTTGTTCCCTACCTTTCCTCTCCCCTCCTCCCCCCGGTGAAGTGTGTGTGTCAGGGTGGAACAAGCACATACTTTCAACATGCTAGTTAAGAAAAACCAGTCCTCCAGGGATCCATAAAGTGGGGATGTTGCAAGCCCTCCCAAAAGTCTGTTCCTCTAGCAGTTTCTAACTTCCTATGAAATAACATAAGAACATAAAAATGGCCGTACTGGGTCAGACCAAAGGTCCATCTAGCCCAGTATCAGGTGCCCCAGAGGGGATGAACTGAAGACAATGATCAAGCAATTTGTCTCCTGCCATCCTTATCCAGCCTTTGACAAACAGAGGCCAGGGGCACCATTCCTTACCCCCTGACTAATAGCTTTTTATGGACCTAACCTCCATGAATTTATCTAGCTCTTTTTTAAACTCTGTTATAGTCCTAGTCTTCACAGCCTCCTCTGGCAAGGAGTTCCACAAGTTGACTGTGCGCTGTGAGAAGAAAAACTTTCTTTTATTAGTTTTAAACCTGCTACCCATTAATTTCATTTGGTGTCCTCTAGTTCTTATATTATGGAAACAAGTAAATAACTTTTCTTTATTCACCCTTTCCACACCACTCATGATTTTATATACCTCTATCATATCCCCCCTAAGTCTCCTCTTTTCTAAACTGAAAAGTCCCAGTCTCTTTAGCCTTTCCTCATATGGGACCCGTTCCAAACCACTAATCATTTTAGTTGCTCTTTTCTGAAACTTTAACTTTGTATGACAAACCCTACCGGGATTCAACTTACTTGAAAGGACTCTTTTTAAAGATGTGATGTAAAATTCCTGACTTCAAGAAGCAAGAGTAGATGCCCCTGCTTTGCCATCCTACTTCTCTTCAGACAGCTGTTCCAATAGGGGCACACGTGCCTGGCTAGAAAATCATTTCCTTTCACTTGGCTGGGAACAGTGTTCCATGCACATCTGACTGCCTAAGCCGAAAGGAATGCATGTGCCAGCAGCTGTGTGCAGGCTGGATTGTGGAACTGTCCGGGCTGCAGATGGCCCATAGATGGCCTGGTATACATCAGTAAGAAACCTCAAAGGCAATGCTGGGTACTGTGAAAAGCTGGTATGGTGATTCAGTAGGGAACTTGCTTCTTACCAAGTAGCTCCTGGTGCCTCAGCTTGTCCAACTGACATCAGTGAGACCACTTATTGAGTAAGGTGCTACTCAATGAGCAAAGGTATGAGACTCTGCCCCAAAGTGTCAAGTATTGAGGACCCTGATCCTGGGCACTTGATATGTGATTGGTTATACCCCACCTTTAGAGACCACTGACGTTAACAGAGCCACTCCTCTTCTCATGGCTGTAACTCCTGCTATATAGCTCTGCTGAGGGTTGTATTCCACCCCTCCCGACTGCCACTCCTGCCCTGCTGTAAGCCCTCCCCTAGGTCTCATGGCATTAGGTTTCCAGCAGTAGGGCTTGGTGTACAATAGGGGCTATTGTAGGGAAGTGACTAAAGGCAGGGAGTTTGAATGGGGCTCTTTGTGTTAGGCTCCCTAAGCTTGGTTAGGCCAGGTATTGTGCAGGCATTTGACATGCCCACTGACAAACATAATAGTTATTTAATTACATAGTATTTTTTTTAAACTGGAATTTAAAAAAAAGGCATGGTTCAGTCAGTGCCAGGGGAGTGCAGGTGGGGTGGGTTGGACCTCATTGTGTGGTTGCCTAAGGCTACCTGCTGTGTGGGAATTCAATCTCCATCTCAGAGGCAATTAAATGTCTTGGGATGCAGGTGGTGGGGAGGGGGAGGCTGTTAAAGGACCCCTTCTGCCTGGAATGCACGTTACATGACTGATCTAATCACCTTGTCTTCACAGCTGACAGCCAGGTCGGGGGGCAGCAGGCGGGGAGGCGGGCAGGAATTATGTCAAGGACCTTCCTTCTCAGGGATCCTAGCCATGCAATTGGAAGAATCCTGGATTCCATAGTAAATCCAAACAGGAAACTCTGGGCACAGCATTATGACTTTCCAAAATGCCTAGTGATGTTTTGAGGCACCTTAGAAGATCTGCTTTGCAGAAAAGGCTAAGAACCTGCCTCTAAAAAAATTCAGGTTCCTTGATGGTGTCAAGTGGGGCAACCAAAATCACTGGCCAGTTTGAAAATTCTTGGCCTTACCCATCTATTCCACTGCAGAACCAGTGTAATTACCCATTGGACACTTTTTCTAGGAACGTGGTAGATTCTCCAACCCTGGAAGACTGTACATTAAGATATGATCCAATTTCACCAGAAGTTTTTGGCTTGAGGCAGGAATCACTGGGTAGATTCTCGGGCCAGTGCTTTTCAGGAGGTCAGACTAGATGATCATAATGATTCCCTCTGGCCTTCAAATCTGCATACCTAATGATGACTGTGATGAATTTCTTGGGGGAGAAGTGAGCGTGAAAAGAGTAGGTGAATTTTCTGAAGATTCAGAAGGGAAGTAGGGTTTGATGGTCTAAAGATGAGCAACATGTACAAGGATGCAGTGTGATTTCGAAAAGGTAGCTAACTGCAGAAGCTGGTATCACCCAAGAGAGGAGGGGATATGCAGGTTTTGAGGAAGACTGGTACTTCTCTGTAGGACTTCAGGAAGGAACAACTGGTGGATGCAACACAATCTTTCTTTTTTAGTTTCCTAATAATAAATGTGTGTGCATAGGAGTGGGGTGGGGACTTTGGAAGGGACATGAAACTTGCACAGAATCTCCCTTATTGCATGAATATGACACATGTAACGCAAAGGATCCTTTAGTCCTTACTCAGGTGAAAAAATCTCCCTTTGACTTGCGTGTAGTTTGGAGAAAGCTTTAAACTGGCTTCCTTGGGGGTCCAGATGAAACATGGTTGTTGAGGGATGGCGGGGGAGGGGGAGTGGCTTGTCTATTCTGATCTGAACACTTGCTAATTAGATCAGACGTCAGACTTGCAGGGACTCAGATCTGCATGGGGCATGCATCTGATGAATTTGATATTTCCAGGCCTGTTGGGCTATATATTAAAAATAAGTCAGCTCATAAGGAGTGAGAAAGCAGCAGGCATAATGAGGCACTGCATTGCAATTAGGCAGGCTGGGAATATGGACTGCCTTGACATATGAATACTTCCTACTCCAGCTGCCTGCTGCGAGATTGCTCTGCAGTGTTGCTAATGAAGACGTAACACTCGTCACTCCCACCCCATCTCTGCAGAGAACTGAGACTGAAAAAGAGGCAAAAATGGGAAGAAGAAGAAGAAAATCAGCTTTTTGAGAGAATAAAACCCAAGACAGATTCTTTGTTCCACAAAAACGTCTTGCGCAAAAGCACGTCCACACCTCAAAAGCGCATTGCAAAAGCCATGTGCTTTTGTGCAAGAGAGCATCCACACTGCATGGACACTCTTGCGCAAGACAGTTCTGATTCACAGAATGGCCATCAGAGCACCTGTGCTTTTTGTGATAAGCTCTTTTTGCACAAGAAACCCGTGTTGAGCGTCCGCACACACCTTTTTGCACAAGAGCTCTTGCTCAGAAAGGAGTTATTCCTTGTAGAAAGAGGTATACCTACACAACAAAAAGCCCTCTGTTCTGCCATTTAACTGTAAATTTTGTTGCACAAAAATGTTCTTGAGGTGTGAATGCTCCGTGGGTTTTTGCGCAAAAAATGTGTAGTGTAGAGATAGCCTTAGGCCTTATCTACACTGGTATGTTTTGTCGCCAAAAACCTGCCTTTTGGCGACAAAACAGTGAGAGCATTTGCACTACAATGTGATTTTTGTTGGGAAAAACACACAGTTTTTGGTTACAAAAAACTTCCAGCCCTGCAACAGACATTACCACAGACTCCACTTAAAAGATAGGAAACAAAAGGGTAGGAATAAATGGTGAGAATGGCAAGAGTTAAACTAGTGGTGTGTTCCTGGGGTCTGTTCTGGGGCCAGTTTTGTTCAACTTATTCATAAATGATTTGGAAAAAAGGGTGAGGGTGCAAATATTGCATCTGATACAAAATTACTGAAGATAATTAAGTTCAAACTCGCCTGCAAAAGTTACAAAGGGATCTCACAAAACTGGGTGAGTGAGCAACTCAAGGGCATATGGAATAATGCATATTACAAAATATGGGGTCTAAGTTATCTGTTTCCACTCAAGGATGAGATTTAGGAATCTTGGATCATTGTGGATAGTTCCCTGAAGACATCTGCTCAACATGTAGTGGCAATCTAAAAAGCAAATAGAATATTGGGAATCTTAGGAAAGGAATAGATAAAAAGATATAAAATATTTATATCAGATATAAAATATCAAATATCAGATTACCTCTAGATGCATTCATGATATACCTACATCTTGAATGCCACATGTAGATGTAATTACACCATCTAAAATATATATTTTTGCATTTGGAAAAGGTACAGAGAAGAGCAACAGGAATGACTGGGGGGGGGGTGGGTTTAGAAAACAACTTGCACATGAGGAAAGATTTTAAAAATTGAGACTTTTCAGCTTAGAAAAGAGATGGCTGAGCAGTTATGTTAGCGGTGTATAGAAGTGCATAAAATCATGAATGGTGTGAGAAAAAATGAATAAGGAAAGGTTACCTACTCTTTCACATAACACAGGAAGGTCACCCAATGCAATTGATAGGCAGCAGATTTAAAACAAACAGAAAATGTTATTTTTTCACAGTCAATCTGTGGAACTCTTTGCCAGGGGATGTTGTGAAGGCACAAACTATAACAGGCTTCTACTAAGAACTAAATAAGTTCAAAGAAGATTGGTCCATCAATGGTTATTAGCAAAGATGGGCAGGGACAGTGTCTCTGGCCTCTGTTTACCAGACACTGAGAATTGGTGAGAAGGGAGGGATCACTTGATGATTGCCTCTTCTGTTTATTCCTTCTGAAGCACCTGGCATTGGCCACAGTGGAAAGACAGGATACTGGGCTAGATGGACCATTGGTCTGACTCAGTATGACCATTCTGATGTTCTTATATAGAACCCAAATGTATGTGCTCCCTGCTGTAACCCACTGGACTCCCCTCCCCTCCCAGAGCCAAGACAGAGCCCAGGAGTCCTGACAGTGTCTCTTTCTCTCTGCAGAGTTAGTAACAAAGGAAGTGTGTACATTTCATTTCAGTGCCTTGTTAAGAAAAATCCCAGCAGACAGGCAAGGTGTTTGTTTTAAGTGTGAAGACAATACTGTACAGGTAATCAAATCTCCTGCTTCAAAACACAAAGGAAGATTATATGCAAGGGTTGGAAAGACATTCTTCGCTTGTTTTATCACTGCCTCACTGGTCAGGTGCGCTGTAGGAAAGCGCTAATCTTCAGAAAGAATTAGTTATGTGAGAGTAGTGGATTAGATGGAACACTCCTTCGTTTGAATAGGGCAATTCTTATATAAGAGATGGCTTTGTCCGGTGTCTTTAAGGTTCCTAAGTACAGATTATGTTTCATGATCATGTCACCATAAGCTTTCATACTAGAAAAGTCACATTCCTCTTTCACACCAGCTAAAGAAGAAATATGCTGCAAGCGAGCAGGAATAGAGGTGCAGGCATGCAAGTGTTCGGTCCGTCTCCAGCTGAGCCCCTAGGGAGGTGTAAGAAGACCTCTTCCTTGCACACTACCAAAGCATTGGCCAGACATAGTCTTCATCTGGTGTCTTACACGGGGTCTGTATGGTGCTGTTTGACCCAGTGAGGCCAGGAGTGCCCAGAGCCAGCCAAGAGGCACTTGGGCCCAGATCCAAAGGTATTTAGGCACCTAACTCCAATTAACTTCAACAGCACTTAGGCACCTAAGTACCTTTTGAGAGTGTGAACCTGATCCCACCAGCTGAGTCTGTTAAAATCCTCCCCTGGCTCCTGGGGGTAGTGTGTCTTCTCTTATTAACACACTGGGCGGAGGGGGGGGGCAGGCCCAGTGTGTAGAGCACTGACTGAGACCAATGCAACATTGCTTCTGTGTCTGGCTCTGCCCCGGCCAGCAGAGTGACCGTGGGAAAATCTCTGGCCCTCTCCGCCTCAGCTTCCCCATCTGTAAAATGGGAAGAACGATACTGCCCATCTTTTGTGAAGTTCTTTACGTGCTTGATAACTCGGGGGCAGCTCCATTGGGACAGAGCACAGATGTGCAGAGAGGGCCAGTGGAGAACTTAGTCTCTTGGCTTTTGCTTCTAGCTTTGTTACTGACTATTGTAACCTCTCTGTGCCTCAGTTTCTTCAGGTATTGAAAGGACCGACTTCAATCAATTAATGTTTGAATAGTCCCTATGATTTCAGACTATTCTCTGCAGTATCCTACTTACAGTGCTAAAAATGTCTTCATAGTAAAGATTAAGAAACAGAGAATAAAAACAGTCATTTCAGAAGATCTTAAGGTAGCAGTAATCCTGCCTGTTTGCTTTCATATTCCCTGCTACTAACATTGCATCAGCTGCCTTATCGCGGGGGGAGGAGAGTGCCGTGCGACTTCCCACTGTCTCCTCATTACAGAAATAGGTCCCCGTATAAAATAGCTTTGGGCTTTCTCCAAAGCAGACTGCTGCCAATGGAAAAACTCCACTGGCCTCCCTGGGCTTCAGATCAGGCTTCTTGTGTTGATTCACAGAAAGGCCCCAGAAAGTCTCCTTCATCTGCTGCCGGAGCTGTCCCATCAGTCAACTGACATGAGGTGTGTGTAGTTGAAAGAGACAAGGGGTGGATGTTTTTCCGACGGCATCATTTGACTATAGGTCTCTAGTTTAGGACTCTCACACACTCAGGGTATGTCTACACTGCAGAGTTTTTTCGAGGTGGCACATCCAGCTGCCCCCCCCCCCATGGCGCTCCCAACCCTGAGCCCCGCTCCAGGTTATGAGCCCCCCTCCTCAGCTTTTTTAATGAAAGATAAATACAAAATTTGTTCTGTAAAAATCCAAACAGGTGTCTTTATTCAGAGTTCAGGGAAGGGGGGAAGGGAGGGGTTGTGGTGGGAAAGAAATATTGGAGCAAGCCAGAGGCCCCTACGGGGGGAAACCCTGGGGAGAGTTACTGGGGTCCTTGAGAGAACCTCTCCCTCAGGGCCTCTCGGATGCACACCCTGGCCTGATGGGCCTGGTGAATGGCAGCTGTCCTCGGCTGCTCAAAGGGTCTCCCCTCGCGGCCGGCATCTGCCCCCCACCCCAGGAGGAAGGTCTCCCCCTTCATCTCCAAAATGTGTGGAGGACACAACACGCTGTGACCACCTTGGGAATGTTGTGCTCCCCCACATCGAGGTGGGTCAGAAGGCACCTGAACCGTGCCTTGAGGCAGCCAAAGGCACACTCCACCTGCATCCTTACCTGGCTGAGGTGGGAGTTAAATTGTTCCCTGCTGGGATCCAGGTGGCTGGTGTACGGCTTCATCAGCCAAGGCATTAGGGGTAGGTCATGTCCCCCACGATGCACAGTGGAATCTGCACATCCCCAACTGCAAAGTCACGGAGGGGGAAAAATGTGCCCACCTCCAGCTTGCCACAGAGGCTCAAGTTTCAGAAGATGTGGGCCCAACCACCCAACAAAAATGTCAGTAAAATGTCCACAGTGGTCAACCAGGGCCTGCAGCACCATTGAAAAATAGCTGTTGCTATATACTGGGCCGCTCAATGTTGTGGTGTGTGGATCGGGATGTGGATCCCATCTATGGCTCCACGGCAGTTCGGGAACCCCAGGGCAGCAAATCTGGCTATGATCAGATCCAGGTCTCCCAGGCGGATAACACTGCACAGCAGGATGGAGTTAATGGCCCTCACAACCTACAGAAGGAGACAAAGAAACACACAAAACAGAGAATGAGAGGGAGTGCCTGAGCCCTTGGGAGGTACCCGCCCCCCTCCCTGCCCTTCCCCCTTCCTCAAACACCCCACAAACCACCCCCTATGGGCTGCCTCCCCCCCAGCAGCGGGGCTGTATGAGGGCAGGATGGCACAACCACCCCGGGGTGGGGGGGGGCTTCCTCCTCAACCCCAGGCCGCCCTGCCCCCCAAGTTCCCCTTTCCCAAGGGTCCCCCTTTTCCAGGACTCCCCCCCCTCACGGCAGGGACTGCAGCCTGAGAGTGCCTTACCTCCAGAAGGAGGGCTCCGCCGGTGGACTTCCCCACGCAGAACTGGTTGCCCACCGACTGGTAACTGTCGGGGGTAGCAAGCTTCCAGATGGCAATTGCGACCTGCTTCTCCAGGGGGGTGGCGGGCTGCAGGTGGATGTCGCGTCATCGGAGGGCAAGGGTGAGCCAGGCACACAGCTCCAAAAAGATGGCCTTCCGAATGTGGAAGTTTTGGAGCTCCATGACCAGCTGGTCCCACCACTGGTGTCCAGCCTCCAAAAATGCCTCTCCACTGTGGAGTGCTGTTGCAAGGGTCTTGCTCCCACGCACAGGAAGAGGGTGTCAAGAATGAGCTCGGAGTCGAGCTTCTGCAGGGCCAGGAAGGCAGCCTGCACAAAGTGCTGCAGAAACTGCAGCATGGATGTGTGGGGCCATTGCATGCCCAGGAGCAGCTCCGGCTCCATGGCACAACGGGAAAAGCTGTGGAGTCCAAAATAGAACAGGGCAACCAAAGCAGGCACTGCGAGAGCTTTGTTGTCCCTCGAAGAGGTAGCAAGCACACAGCAGAATCAGAGAAATGGCTGTCCCTTTAAGCACATGTCTCTGCAAGGCTCCGGCACCAGCACTTGGAAGCAACTGGTGACCTAAAGCCCTGGCTGAAATGGTTCCAGGTGGTCTTATATGTGAGAGAGCATCCAATCAGTGTGGACGCTCTCTTTCGAAAAAGCAGATCACTTTTTTGATGTGCTTTTGCTGTGTAGACGCTCTCTTTCGGAAGAAGTTTTTCCAGAAGATCTCTTCTGGAAAAGCTTCTTCTGAAAGAAGCCCGCAGTCTAGACCTAGCCTCAGGGTGGGGCTCTGCTCCATTCTAGGATGCAGACGTTGACCCTGCTAGTGTTGGCCTCTGGAGGTGGGTTTTCTAGTCCAGCCTGTGCTTGGAGTTCCAGAGGCCCCAGTCTGCTGCCCAACAGAGGGGCAACGTTACACTTGCTAAGCAAAGCTGGGTGACATTTATCACGGAAGTTTCCTGCCCAACAGTACTGTTGTCAAAGCTAAAATGTATCCATGAATCAGCTGCTGTTACAAAGTGGGGAACCCACCAAGGAATCCATATCACACAGTGGATAGCCCTGGCAGACAGACCCAACCACCCAGAAGGTAGCTCTAGCCATAGGGCTGGCGTCCTTGTTTTGTTGGAAACTATGTTACACTGTACATAGCGTGGACCTCTTGGTGGAGATGTTTTAAAATTCCAAACTTTGCAAGGGTGGAGGAGAGGTTCCTGCACCTCAGAGTGCAACTCTCTGCATTACAGTGAGTTGTCATGAAAACTAACACTCCATTCCTCCAGGATAAAGTGGTATTTTAAAGCTCCCAGAGCCTACGCCAGTTACATCCATGTTTATTTTTGCTGGGGGCTAACTGAGCTGTATTTGTACTGCCTCTAGCGTAATCAGGTCCCATCCAGACCTGGGGTAACTATTCTCTATCACAATACCAATACCATAATACCAATAATAATACCCTTGCAAGGTAGGAACCCTCCTGGGTCACTGAGTCCAGTCCCTGCCTATCACATGCAACCCAATCTGATCTGCCATCTCATTTCTTATGTTATCATCAGCCACAAAGTGGCTAACTCAGAGGTTCAATGAGGGTAACTTAAAAATCAACACCTCTTTGGAATGAATGGAGCCATTCACTCCTTTTGACTGTTGGTTCAGGCTCTGCACAGCCCGGCAGACGTCACTCCATCAGTTACTTAATTCACATTTGGAAGGTTTTCCTTGCAAGCATAAGACTAGAGACTTCATTTTCCCACAGGATGGCACCTTGAGGGAAGCAGAGTTCACTTTTCCTCTCAGGATGAGTGCTGGTATCTGCCTCCATATTCCAGAGGTGCGGAGTGGTAGGGTGGCTAAGTTATCCCAGAGGCATTCTGAGGAGTGGGGGTGAAATCAGATAGCCTGACTCTAAAATGGGATCTGAATGTGTTTTGAAAAGCTAAAGTAAAGGTCATTCTCATTAGCCGTGTCTTAGGGGGCGTTCCACGCTCCCCTCCCCTCCCCGCATCATCCTATTCATTGAGAACATTCCTGGTGGTCACTTTGGGTACATCTACACAGCAGGGCTAAAGTCAAATTAAGATACGCAACTTGAGCTACATCAATTGCGTAGCTTACGTCGAAATAGCTTAACTCGGCTTTTGGCCCTTTCTATGCAGCAGGAAGCCGAAGGAAGAACACTCTGCCTTTGACTTCCCTTACTCCTCGTGCAATGGGGGTTACAGGAGTCGGAGTAAGAAGCCCTCCAGCTTGCCAGTATTTTGAAATAAAGGCTGGCAGTGTAAACACGCTCTTTGTTATTTCGGAATAACGTCAGTTATTCCAAAATGACACTGCTGTGTAGTCGTAGCCTTTCACACAGCTTCTAGCCAGCAACCCCTACCGCTGTCCCTGCACCCACACTGACAATGGATCTCATGCTCCAGGCTTTACCGCATGGAATGTATTGTGCACATTTAATTTGGGAGGCTAAAATTACCGTAAAGATCCCTCTGCAAATAAGGGATTAGCAGCAGTAATCTATCTATTGTTAACCATACCCCTGACTGAAGGTTGGCCCCTCCACATCTAACTGTGTCTTCTCCTACCGCTGTGGTCAATTATTGCCAACTAAACAGCACCAGGCTTTCTCCGTGCTTGTTAGCATTGTTTCTGACATTGGCTTTTCATCTCAACGGAGGCAACTGTCCCCAGCTGACATTTTAATTCTTTCCAGCTGCAGCCAAACAAAATGACACAAATTGACTAGAAGGGGTTGGCTGGTTCAGCCAGCACATGCTCCAACCAACAGGGAGGTTTTTGTGAGCAGTAGTTCGCTGCTGCTGGACACTTCAAGGCAGAGAGGGACACAGATAGATTTGTATTTGTACCAAAATAAGTAGAGGCGATCTGATGTATGAGTGAAGCGGGGGCACTCTGCCATGGAATAACATTCATCCCAGAGCCAGTTCACGATGGAGTCATGGCTACTTCTCCTTTAGCCATCTAGGCAGCCCTTTAGCTACTGACAGAGAGGAAGGCTGGTCTTAAAGCACTCGTTAGGGAATTAAAAGCCTTGGGTTTGTAGAGACTGCCGTAACCATTTTATATGTTTAGCTAAAAGCCATCTTGTATAGCAGAAACCATTTCAGCTTTTTGCCTTTGCATGTAGGCCAGAGTGAACTTTCTATCACCCCATGTGCCAGGCCAAGACAGATGTGCTATTGGAATGTGTTAATTGGGCTGGTTTAGACAGGAGAGGTACTCCCTCGTACCTGTCCTCCATCGTGTTGATAAGGCTTTTTTTTCCTAGCTTAATTGATGATTTCTGTATTTGAATGCCCTGACGTCAGGCTGTTTGGTCAAGGGTATAAAGATACTATGACGGATTGTATCAGCAGCCTTACTGGGCCTGACTTTGCTGGGTCCACGTTTGGCTCACTTTGCTTTTATTGGCCAATAAAACCATATATTTTAGCCGCGTAAACAGAGTGAAGTTTTTACTTCGACAGGTTCAATACCTGATTCTGGTACAGGCTCCCTTTTGTGACTTTAGGCAAGTTGCTTGATCACTTCCCCAATGCCCAGCCTGAGGGGTAACGGTGCTTCCTTAGTGTGTCTTGTCTAGTTAGATTGTAAACCCTTCTGGACAGAGTGTCTTCTTTGTACGGTGCTAGCACAGTGGGGCCCTGATCTTCGTTCAGGCATCCAGTTGTTCTTATAATACAAGTAATAATTGTTTTAACCAGATTTTGTGGCCAGCTTCTCAAACCACCCCTCTGCCCATCCCCCATTTTCCAGGAAAGCAAAGCAGCTGGAATGCTGGTCCAAAGGGGTAGCTGGTCACTGCTTTGTAAAGCAGAATCCCTGGCGACAGGCATGGGGGCCAAAGGAGACACTTGTCCTGGGACTGGCGAGTCAAAAAGGCCTGAGGCTCCTGGCCACCATCACCACCACTACCACTGGGGCTTCGGCAACCGGAGCCCTGGGCCCTTTAAATCACTGCTGGAGTGCCACATGCTCCGGGCACAAGGTCCTGCCCCTTCAAGGACTATGGAGCCCCCCCCCCCAACACACACACACCTTGTCAGGGGCCCAGCAAGTCTGTCAGCCCCTCTGCCTGGCTATCACAAAGACCTTGTTCTCTGGCACTGGCCACAGAGGATCTGCAGATATCAAGGGTTTTTGCCCATCCCCAAGCTTTCAGACACAGCCAGAGGCCTGCATGTAGCCATGTGCATCTCTGGTATTTACTGGGTTGCACAGGTAACCAGTAACAAAAGGAACCAACTATTTCCTGCCTCTCAATTAAACTGAGAGGTGAGATGTTTTGGAAGTTGCCTCCTAACTAAGTTTAATAGGCTGGAAGTATGGAGACATTTTATTTGCTGGAAGAGTTTAAAAAAAAACAAAGCAAGCCTTGAGATAAAGCCTGAAGTATGAAATTCCTCTCTACACAATCCAAAGCCCGGTCCTGATAGGATACAAGTGTTCCCCTGCTTATCTAAGACAAGGAGCAGCTCTGGCCAGCCCATGCTGATGAGAAAACTGGGTGTTTTCACTGCTCAGCAGCCCAAGTAGGTTGTCAGAGCTCTCAGTTAAAATGGTGATAGATTTTAAATGGCTGGAAACAGTAGGCTGGGGGGGGGGGCGGTTATACTGTTTGTGGGAGTACCCAGTTAGGTCCTCTGATGAAAGGCTCAAAGGGCTGTCTATGTTCACCCCCACCTCAGTGTGCCTGCATTGCTGAAGTTAATATAGATGCCCTGTACTGGTACAAAGTGCTGTTTATTCCCATGTGCCTGAGTTTGGTATGTAAACTGTACTGGGGTATCCCCCAGCATTAGTGTTCCCTGTAGGCTGTGTGCTTGGGTGTCAACCCACGAGAGATTGAAATGCCACCCAGCTGATCAGCAGAGTGCCCACAGCCCCCCCAGCAGGCAGTGTGTGTTGCTATTGGTGGTGCACATTCACGCATGCCTCGGTGCACATCACAAAATTATTCGACACACAGACGGAAACAATTAGACGGGCCATTGCCCAGCCTTTGTCACAGTAGGGAGACATAGCTCAACTAATGCAGAGTTTCCTTATTTGGATGGGATGTACAAGATGTCTAGCCAAAAACATTTCCAATTCCACAGCCCTTTCGTTCATAAGCTTCCAAAGGTGATCGCCAGAACCCAATGGCCAGACTGTTCAGAATGCCTGAAGTAAGGCTCCTAGCTCCATATTTAGGCACACAAGCATTAGTGCGTGTCCTGCAGCAGCACTCAGAGGCACCATATGGTTGCTGTTGCCCGATGGTGCTAAGCCCAACAAAAATACAGTGCAGGCTGTAGGGAGCATCCCAGGTAAGCATATGCCAAGAGCCAACACATGAGCAGAACACAAGGCAACGGTACCTAAAGAGGACAAAAGCGAGATGAAATTCATAGGCCTAAGAGAGCAGATGGAAGGAAACTCTCTCATGGTACCCTGCCTGTTCTGACGCTGCAAATGGATTTGCTTCCCCTGAAACGATCACAATGCTTCCGTCTTCCAGCCATCAAAAAGTTAATGACTCCAGTCAGATGGGCTGTTGTAGTAAGCCCAGACTTCCAAAGACATTCTGTGCGTGTAGCAGCTTCAAAAGCACTTGCTAAAACAGATGCTGCTTCCTTTGCCCAGCCCAGTTAGAAAATAAATAGTCGTAGCTCCATTTCTCTTTTTCTAATTAGAATCTCCTCCAAGATTAATGACCCATAAATCAGCTACCATTATGAAGTGGGAGGCATGCTGCGGGGAGTTTATATCACCCAGTAGATAGTCCTGGCAGAGGAAAGGGAAACAATAAACAGCAGCAGTGCCTGCTTCTACTCCCACTGAAGTTAATGGGAGTTTGGCAGTTGATCTCAAGGGTAGCCAGATTCAGGACTAAAGCAGCACAGTGGCCTGTGCTCATGGGAATGGTGTTTCCCCAGAAAGTTATAAAACTAAATGCAGCTCTCAAAACAACAAATGTTAAGCTCCAGACTCAAGCTGCAAATTTCCTTCCTGTGCCACAATGCTTACAGGTATTGTAATATATCGGTTAGCCTACTTAATAAAGCTTCTGCTGTAGTGGGACTCTTTCAAGATTCAAAATCCTTGAGGAAGCAATCTTGGTCTTGCTGTTTCACAAAGCCCCTGTTCTAACTCCGACAAAATGTTATTAGAATGTGTGGAAATGAGATCTCTTCTACGAAATGAAAAGAGAAAAGACACAAGCTGCCTTGTGGTTTTATTGGGTTTGTAAGGTGTATGTGTGTTTTTAAGGTATATTTGAGCAGGACCCCAAAGCTAAGAATCCAGGAGTACTTTCATTATCAGTTCTTCCAGCCATCTGGCCTAAAATTTGGCAATCAGTGTTCAGCTTCCGGGCAGATATGTACTGCACTAGTAAATATATTCCAACCATTTATTTCTGAAAGACAGAAGGAAGGAAGATGAAAAAGGAGACAGGTATTTTTTTTTATTTTTGGGGAGTGTTGGTTTTTTCTGTAAAAAAGAAATCCATTGAACAGGTCAAATCTTTTAAGGCATTTAGAGGCACACGACACCAGCGCACCATTATTTCATGTTGAAGCATAGCTTCTTTGCTAACACTTTCTGAGAGACTTCTGGAACATGAAGGAGTTTCACTGATACTATAACTCATGGGTTCTGTGTTGTCCCCTGATCACTACAGAACCACCGTTGTCCCATCTAATGGTACATAGGGCTGGCAACAGACTTCACGGGCCCTGGGCAATGCAGAGGATGCAGCTCTGGGCCCCCCGGAAGTGGCGAGGTCAAGGACTAGCCTCCCCTAGCCAGCCCACAGTGCTGCCTGGACTGCGCTATGCTCCTGAGCTCCATTTGCAACTGCTCCCTTCCCTTCCCCACCACGTCAGCAGTCCTGGTGGTACACAACCTTCTTAGAGTTCAGCTGGCCCATGCAGAAATAGCAGTGAACATGTTTTGAGGTGAACAAGAGCAACTGACCAGGAGTTTTGTGAAAGAAGAACCAGGACGTGACCCTTGGAGTGAGTTTGTCTGTCTGCTTTTGTTGTGTGCTTGCTGCTTGGTTGTAGTATAGAGCATGATTTGTTAGGGGGCTGAAAGCTGCTTAAAGAGGCTTTGATCCCAATTCCCTTTAGCACCCATTAACTCTTAACTAGGGGATGGGGCTATTCATGGAGAACAGGGGGTTAAAAGGCTGGCTCCTAAGCTACCAGAGGAGCTAGTGATCAGGACAGGAGCATCAGTGGGCGTTTGGTGAGGGAGTTTAGAGGCAGTGTGAGAGCCAGATACACCTAATGTCCTCTAAACCTGGGTCATTACACACTCCCCATCCCAACAAAGCACCTCAAAAGCTTCAGGGGCAACAAGAGGATTTAGGCAGAAGCCCGGCAGCAGAGTGAGAGCTATCCAGGGCCGGCCCATAACATTTTGGCACCTGAGGTGGGGAACTCAAATGACGCCCCCATGCCCCCTCACTTGGGCCAAAACTTTGAAAGGTCTCAATTCTACCTTCTTCCTGTTCTACTCCTCTCATGGGACTGCTCTGCTACCTACATATGCACCAGCAGCAGACACAATTTTCTACACTCTGGGTCCTAGGGGCGCCCCCCCCCCCCAGTCTGGCACCTGAGGCGGCCGCCTCAGTTCGCCTCATGGTAAGGCCAGCCCTGGAGCTATCTGGTGTATTGCACTGAATGTAGCCTGTACAATAACCTGCTTGGTGGGGAGTAGGGATGTAATAGTGTAGTCAGTTAACTGATTAACCGATAAGCAAAAGTTTATAGCTATAGACTACATGCATTTCCCTCCCCCCACCTTTGCCAGTAAATTTTTTAGCAGGCTGGTCAGCAGCTCAGCTCTGTTCTGGCTCGCGCTGGTCCAGAACCTACTCCTGCTATAGCTCTGCATTTAAAGTGTATTAGGAGACAGGCAGGCAGGCAGCCCAGCTCAGTTCCAGCTCATGCTGGGTCTGGGAGCTCAGACCCACCTTAGACAAGGGCTACTGCCACCCCACACTGCTGCAGCACTGGGCAACAGGCAGCTGGTCCATAAGGGGAGCTGGTTTTTAAACTGGCTCCCCTCATGGACCAGCTTCTGCCTGACACTCTGCACTGCTGTCTCTGATACAGCAGTTGCTGTCCCCGCCCCCGGGGACTATAGAATAGTCGACTAACTGATAAGAATTCATGAAGTTACTCAACTATTCAACTAACCAATATTTAACGTTCCTAGTGGGGAGGTGGAGTATGTCTGCATTTGGTGCAAGGAGGTCATGGTCCTCAGAGGTGCATGGATGAGATTTTCCAGGACACAGTAGAGAGGGCCCGCCTCCCATCTGACAGCCCCTGTGTGGTTGAGGAGGAAAGTCTTAAGGAAGGAGAACATCTAGCTGGAGTGGAAGGAAGTGATTTCACAGTTGGGACCCATCCTCCACATGATGTCATGGCAGCCTCTGAGGGTACCTTGCTGGAGAGGGGATCCCAGCTATCAGGAAGAGACAGAACACTAATTGTTAAGACAATATTTCATAGAGTTTAAAGGCAGAAGGGGACACTCGACAAACTAGTGCAACTGCCTGTATATTGCAAGCCATTAAATTTACATCCAGTGATTACATGCTTGACTGTACAATATGCCTGATAACAAGCCAGTCCCTGCACCAAAGAGCTGACAGTACAGAAGACAGGCATCGCAGGGAAAAAAAACTCCATAATTAGTCAAGGACATCAGTCAAGTGACCCCTTTGTCAGAGACTTAGTTTGTCTTCCAGGGCCTGTTAGTTAAAGGAATGATGATGTATTGCTGCCTAACACTGAAAGCTCTAATGGGCCATGTTCAATTGGATTTTGCAATGTATGAATCATTCTTCTCCAATCCATAATAAATGCGTTAATCAGGAGTGTTCCTCTGTTCCCTGATGACCAGTAATTGTTGGCACTTGGCAAACAATCTTCTTAGGGGTTACTCTTTGTATATGGTCAGTTTGTTGTCCATAAGTGCATGATTTTATGTGATAGTAAGTGAGCCAGCTCACATAGGGCTTTGAGCCCAGGGAGTGCTAAGCACCTTTGTTGAGTGCTCTCACCCAGAGTCAATGGAGATTTGAGGGGGACCAGCACCTTTTGAGGGAGCTGAGCCCCTCACAGTAACAATCCAGTAAGTCTTGTTCTCTTTGGCCTCTGAGGACAGGACAAGAAGCAACGGGCTTAACCTGCAGCAAGGGAGGTTTAGGTTGGACATTAGGAAAAAAATTCCTAACTGTCAGGGTGGTGAAACACTGGAATAAATTGCCTAGGGAGGGTTGTGGCATCTCCATCTCTGGAGATATTTAAGAGCAGGTTAGACAGACATCTATCAGGGATGATATAGACCATGCTTGGTCCTGCCATGAGGGCAGGGGACAGGACTTGATGACCCCTTGAAGTTCCTTCCAGTTCTAGTGTTCTATGATTCTATGTGGGGGTTAAGGAGTAGGCTAAGCTGGGAGGAAGAATCTATCCAGGATACCTTGAAAACATGAACTATGAAGGAAGGCTGAAGGAATTGGGTTTGTTTAGTTTGGAAAAGAGAAGACTGAAAGGGGACATGATAGCAGGTTTCAGGTATCTAAAAAGAGTGTCACAGGGAGAAGGGGGGAAAATTGTTCTCTTTGGCCTTTTAGGATAGGACAAGAAGCAATGGGCTTAAACTGCAGCCAGGGAGGTTTAGATTAGACATTAGGAAAAACTTCCTAACTGTCAGGGAAGTTAAACGCTGGAATAAATTGCCTAGGGAGATTGTAGAATCTCTATCATTGGAGATATTTAAGAGCAGTTTGGATAGACATCTATCTGGGATAGTCGAATGGTGCTCGGTCTTGCCGTGAGGGCAGGGGACTGGACTTGATGATCTCCCGTGGTCCCTTCCAGTTCAAGTATTCTATTATTCTATGATTGAAAGTTTGTCCCTGTGAAAGAAAAGAGACCTTAGTTTTCATTCCGTAAAAATCCTCAACTCAACTCAACATAGCTTCTTAGAACGAAAGATTTTTCTGCCTCTTATACTTACACAGAGCTAGGTTTCTTCTAATTGCTTAACAAGTTACCCTCTTCCAATTCAGCCTAATTATCATTTCCAATTATGCCACACAAATTTAGATCTTTTAACAATGTGCGGGGGGGTGGGAGGGAGGAAAACGTATCAGGAAACAGAGGACATGGCTTTCGGAATATAAAACAAGTGATAGATTTTTATGGTTTAGAGCAGTGAGGACAGTAAATTTTATGTTTCTATCATATCTATTAATGGTGTGATTCATCATTTTAAATTAACTACTCATCCATTTGAGTTCAGGGTAGTGACCAGCTACTATATTTCACACTGATCATCACTAATAGACAATAATTAAACGCAATATATAACCAGGGCACTTATCAATGATGCAGTGTCCTGCACTGCAGCTACTGCTTATGTGCGGCATTCAAGATCCTCCTCTGGAGTTTTGGGAAAGTTGATTATGTGGCAGCTAAGAGAGACCTTGTGAGCAGGCCCACTGACAGGGAGCCAAAGGGGGCACTTGCCCCACCCCTTCTACACAAGGACCCACCCTTTCTGGGAGCACAGAGCCATTCCCCCCACCACCACCTTGCCCAGGAGCTCAGCAATTCTGTCAGCCCCCCTGATTGTGAGCATTAGTTGGTGAAAGAATCCAAAAAGCTTTGGACACTAGCCCATCAGAAGAAGCTGCTAAGGAAAACAAATAACCACGGGACAAGGGCTGACGGCTTGTGGATGAGAGGGGAAAAGGTTAGGGCACAAGAAGTGAAATTGTGGATCCTCAGAATGGAGCAGCTCAGGGATCAGCATCCAATGTGGCTTTTATTTATTGCTAAAGACCTGCATGGCACTTCCCAGACAAATACAAGCAAGCTGGATCCTGATCTCATCTTCACCGAGGTTAAGATGCCTCACAGGGAGCCATCTGCACAGGATCTTTGTACCTAAGACCATATTTTTCTACTGCTCGAGTTAAAGGACCAGGTGCATTAGGGCATGTGGCAGACTCAGGAGGGTCTACCATATGTGATATTACCACTACAGGGGGACAAAGGCACTGAGAATGGGTGACATGGTATAAATCTGGAATGACTCTGTTGAAGCCAATGTTACCAGCATAAATGAGCTCAGGCTTTGCCTTAAGATCCCTGCTACATGGTACTTACAATCAAATGCCCCACTCCTGTGAGCTGTTCTCTGCAAGCAGACGACCCTTCTACCCCTGCCGATCTCGGGGTAAATCCAGATCTGACCTTTTCACTTGACCCTCAATTGCATTTGAACACATTCTGCACTCTGGAGGCAGCACTTCTCCTACCTTCTTCTTTACAGAGAGATGCAGTTTTATAATGTAGCAGTCACACCTGCACAGTGGTTCTCTCCTGCTTGGGAGCTTGCTGAGGATCTGGGATCACCAGGGTCCCTAGGCGCATATGCCTGCTTTTCCAGCTACAGCATCATTAACAGTAGGAGGGCTGATGCCAGGGATGGAACTGGAGCCCACCAATGCTGAAAGGAAGCATTAGTTACAGTTTAAACCAAAGAGCCTGTCTCTGTAGGTGGGGCTATAACAGACTTGCAGCCTTCACGGGTCAGGCATGGGGTGCTGGCCTAGATGACCCCTAAAAGTCCCTTCCAGACATACATTCATATGATTCTGTGGGAGACAGACTAACCAGGGAGTTATAACAACACCAGAGCAGGTGTGGAGAAAATATGTCCCACGGGCTAGATCCAGCCTATCTAATATTTCTGTCTGGCCCACCATGACTCCTGGCAATTTACAGAGATCAGTAACCTGCAGCTCCAGAGCCACATGTGACTCTTTGGCTGCCTCCTTGCAATCTCCAGGCTGCTAAAAGTCCTGCAGTGCAGTGGGGCAATCAGGCAGGAAGGGGCTGACTGTTGCTGGCATGTCTCTGTGTGCCCCTGGGGGGATGGAGGCAGGTCTGCAAACTGACCCTGCCCCCAGCACCATCCTCACAGCTCCTATTGGCCAGAAACTGGCCAATGAGAGCTGCAGGGGCGATGCTTGTGGACATTGGCAGTGTACAGAGACCAGCTGTCTCCCTTTCCTCAAGGAGTGCAATCAACACATGCCAGCAGGAGATGGATGCTTCTGAGAACAGTGTAGAGCCACAGCAGGTAAGCAGCCTGCCTGAGCCCTGCTGCACAGCAGGCTGGGAGCTGCCTGTGGTAAGTACCTCCCAGCCAGAGCCTGCACCTCACAGCCGCTCCTGCACCTCAACCTCCTTGCCCAGGCAGAATCCCTTTCTGCACCCAAACTCCCTCCCAGATCCTGCACCCCTTCCTGCACCCCAATCCTCTGCCCAGCCTGGAGCTCCCTACAGTACACAAACCCCCTCCCAGCCCCTTTCTCCCCACCCCCGTTAACATAGTAGAAATGTGCAGCCTGTGACAACTTAGCAAAATTTGTAGTGTAGCTTCCCTGTGAAAATTATTGCCCATCCCTGCCCTGGAGTATAAAAGCCCATGGAGGTGGGAGATGGACAGGACCACAAACCTCTCACTTTGCCTAGCAACTTGCCACCTCCAAGGTCAGGTCTGTGTGTGTGAGGGTCTGTTCTGTGGTTCTCCCTGAGGCCTGCTTTGTTTGTGCTGGACTAATAAGGCCTGAGTTTTCCAGAGCAGGAACCCACTGGCTTCAGATGCTTTTGTTTATCAAGTCTCTCATAACCATGTGAATTAGCAGTTGGGTCATTAACTTCACAATGAACCAGAATACTGATTTATTTAGTGTGTGTAAATGGTGTTTTGTTACCTAATTAAATGAGAACTGCTTGGTAATAAAATGGATAGAAATGGAGAAGCACATTTATATCTCCTGATGGAGGCTGAAATACAGCAACATCTAGCCCCTGTCTTGCTAGGAGAGTTCTGAACTGCATTTGTAACAATGTACTGAAGCTCTTGCAGCCCAGCTGAGACCAGCCAGCTGTCATGGGAGCTGTGAACAGCTCAAACTGGAAAAGTGGATGAATTCAAGCTATAGGCCAGATTCTGCTCTCAGTTACACCTTTGTGAATCTGGAGTAATTAGGCGTTCAGTCTCTGAGAGGTAGCCATGTTAGTCTGTAACTGTAAAAACAAGCATTCCTTTAGCACCTTAGAGACTAAGGGTACATCTACATTTGCTCCCTAGTTCAGACTAGGGATGTAAATGTAGGCGACCGAAATTGCTAATGAAGCAGGGATTTAAATATCCCGCACTTCATTAGCAAGATCTCGCCTGGTGCGCTAGTCCGAATCACAGCTGATCTGAACCAGGAAGTGTGTACTGGGACGCGGTAGTTCGAACCAAAGTCCTTGGTTCGAACTAATGTTACTCTTCATTGTATGAGGAGTAACAGTTAATATGAGGGAAGGTTTTTAGATCGGACTACCGCGTCTACACGCGGCAAGTTATTTCGGACTACCGGCATTTTAAAATGGCGACCGGCCGCAAATATGCTAATCAAACGCGGGATTTTTAAATCCTGCGCTTCATTAGCAACTTCGGTATGCTTCATTTGCCTCCCTAGTCCGAACTAGGGGGCAAGTGTAGACATACCCTCACAGAATCTGACATATATGTAACAGCAAAAGAAATTACCTGTCAATTGAAGGATCAGTGTTAATGAATTTAATTACGTCAGGATCGTTGTGAATTCAATGATGCTCCCCTAGATTTAGAGTAAATGACAGCATAATCTACCCCTTGCTCAATTTTGCTACCGTTTCCTAGTTGCATTGATTGCATGACATATTTGTCCAGCACTTTGGAGGTAGTCTGGTCTGAAAAGCACTCTTGTTCCAAATCATGGCTTTCTACGTACAAATACACACCATGAGCCTCCATCAGTCTGGGCTTGAATGAGCGTCCACTGAAGTCTGATCCCAAAAGCACAAGCCTCTCACATGGGCACCTCCACCTTTATGGCTAAGGGACAGGTTGTATAATCTAGCTGGCCAGCCACTAGGGAAAGGCATTACAGAAGTGTACAATATTTATTCTAATTGGGCTCATTCTATAGCTGCCCTAGTGAGCCCTGCAGTGCTTTGGAGTCTCTGGACAGATATTTTTTAAAAGGCCATCTAGGAGCTGTGGAGAAGAAGGTCTCTCTTACTAAGGGATTCTGGGCAAGATGTCAGCAGAATCAACAACAAAATACATGTATAAACACTGCTAAAACTACTACTCAAAAGCCACTACTGCTGCTTAATGTGTTATCAACCACAAATGACTCCCAGAGTACCACAATAACCAAAGACTGTGCAGTGAATCTCACAGATGTCTCTCGGATGAGGCATGGCAGGCATAGGATAACAGATCTGGTACATGAAATACGCTTATTTCCCTCTAAATCACATAATAAGTAAAAGCCAAAGTGCCTTTTGATCGTTTTATAATTCACTTGGGCACGATCATCCAGGTATCACACACATTACTGCAGCCTGCTATTAATAAGGAACTTTAACACCCTGTTTTATAAGCTGCCTGGAAGGCAATGTTTTATAAGCTGCCTGGAAGGCAACCTATAGCAATAAGATTACTCAGTGCAGTCCATCCAAGCTGTCAATAAAAAGGGGGGGGTTGTTCTTAGGCGGTAAATCAAGTAATTCAAAGGCTGCCGAATTAAACCATTAACTGATTCTGGTTCTCAAATGAAGGCCAGGTAGATTCAATAACCCACTGGAGATTTTAAAAAGGGGAGAGAACATGAGCTGGTGTGGAAGGAAAAAGCTGTATTAAAGCCATGAAGATTTAACATCCCATATATCCACACTGCAGAGTTTTTGCACAAAAACTCACGGAGTGTCCACACTACAAGTGCGTTTTTGCGCAAGAAAAAGTACAGTAGATCGTCAGAAGACAGGGCTTTTTGTGCAAGAATTATTCCTCTTTCTACGAGGAATAAGCCTTTATGTGCAAGAGCTCTTGCACAAAAAGGCGTGTGTGGACGGACAACAGGGTTTTCTTGCGCAAGAAACCCCTATCGGAAAAAGCATAGGTGCTCTGATGGCCATTCTGTGAATGGCTATCAGAGCTTTCTTACGCAAGAACGTCCATGGCAGTGTGGACGCTTTCTTGTGCAAGAACTTTTTGCAGAAGGTCTCTTCTGCAAAAAGTTCTTGAGCAAGAAGCCTGCAGTATAGACGTAGCCCAAATGTGACCCACACACCTTCTGGGCCTGGTTCACTGTCCCAGCTAGTGGTTCTTACACCACTTACAGAGAGAGTAGGAATGAGTGTGCTCTATAGTTTTAGCTAAGAAGCAACTGGCTTTTAGCTCAGGCAGTAGAGGCTCATGCACTAAGCTCCCGAGGTCCCAGGTTCAGCTCTGTCTGTTGGCATTACAGAAGCATTAACTTTCTGAGCCCTTTTTCAGTAGGGTCACTTGATCACTGAAATCAAGGTTGGGCCACATTAAGACATGCTGTGGCCCTAGGCTGTCAAGTTTAAGAGGCCCCATAGCATTATCAAAAATGGGTATGTTTCTAACAGAAAGGACAATGCAAATAGAAATAATAAAAGTGTTTATATTCGCATATATACTGGTACCTAGGGGAGGATGCAACTTGACATTTTTTGCATTTAGAGACCCCTCATAATCTGAGTCCCTAAGATGTAGTTTACTTAGCTTGTGCATAAATCCAGCATTGGGGTGGATTACTGTGCCCAATTTAATTTCAGTTGCAAGATGGGGAAGCAGTCAAGGGCCCTTCCCATACACTCACCACGTGAACAAAACCAAACGAAGAGAGGGGGAAAGCTTAAGAAAACACAACCCTAAACATTCTTAATCTCCTACCATTTTAAATATCAGTGAAAACAATGTAAAATTAAAAACAAATAGGAACTAAATCAGGACTGGGCAAAATATGATCTGCAGGCCGGATGTGCCCCATCAAGCCACCGGATCTGGCCCACAAGAGCCTCAGCTGGCTCCCTGCCTGCCCTGCCCCTGCTTGGCACTCAGGAAAGCTGGCAGCAGGGCATCTGTGAATGCTGAGAGCCCGGGGGAGGAGGCAGAGACTTCTCACACTGCTCCCACCCCCAGCAGCTCCCATTGGCCAGTTTCCAGCCAATAGCAGCTGCCTGTTTACAGGACAGGCAGCATGTGAAGTATCCCTTATCCCCTGGGCTCACAGAGTTTGCAGCAGCAAATATGGCTCCTGTAGCTGATGTGAGCAGTACAGGGGCATAGAAGGCAGGGACCCTGGTTAAGGAACCTGCTGGGCTGCTGGTTGGGAGCCACCCAGAAAAGATCTCCCAGACAGAGCCTGCCTCTGGCACCCCAGCCCCTCCCTCCTCCAACCCTCTGTCCCCTTCCTCACCCCTACCCCATGTAACCCAAACCTACTGCACCCCATACATCTTCCAAGACATTGCAACTCCTCCTACACCCCTCCTCAGGTCACAACCCCCTCCCAGACCTTGCACCCTAATCCGTTATCCCTGGCCACAGTCCAAATCCCTGAACCCCTCCTGCACTCCTGCCCCAGGTTACAACCCCCTCCCAGACCCTGCACCCCCTCCTTCTACACCCAAACACCCACTCCAGGCCAGTATCCTTTCCTGCACCCATATCCCTCCCAGACCCTGCACCCCAATCCTCTGTCCCAGGTCACAACCCAAACCCCTGCACTTCAGCTCCAGGTCACATTCCCCTCCCAGACCCTGCATCCCCTCCTGTACCCCAGTTTGTTGCCCCAGGTCACAATCTCCTCCTTCACCCAAACTCCCTCCCAGATCCCACACCCCAAACCCTTACCCCAAGCTCCCTTCTGCACCCAACCTCCATTCCAGACCCCTGCACCTCCTCCATTAATATAATGGAAAGGTGCTGCCCTCGATCACTTACCAAATTCTTGGAATGGCCCCCCATCAAACATTATTGCCCACCCCGGAACTAAATGGTGGGGGCTTAACACAAGCCAAAAAATTTCAACCCCCTGGCCCTGTGTGATGTCCCTGTCCAGCTCAGAGCCATGTCTGGCTCTCCAGTACTATCCAATGGGTTCGTGGAGAGGCAGGTGCTTGTCACCTCCCAGGAAAAGTCCTTCCCCTGCAATCTCTTTGGCACAGAGACCTCCTCCCATCTCTCCTCCCCACAACCACTATATCATCCATCTTAGGTGCTTAGATGGCCCAGTCACCTCAGTATTGGACACCTCCAAATCTTGAATGTATTTCTCCTCACCACACACCCCTGTAAGGTGGGGAAGTGCTGAGAGTCCCATTGTGCATGTAGAGAATGAAGGCCCGAGGAGATGAATGTATGGATCCTCAAAGGTATGTAGGGACCTCTGATTTCCGTGGGACTCAGAACCTGAGTACCTTTTGAGGACCTGGGCCTAAGTGACTTGCTCAGCATTGCTTAGGCAGCTTGGCAGAGCAAGGAGTTGAATCCCAGGTTAAAGCCCTAACCACTAAATCATCCTTCCACAGGTACCTAGTTCTAGTCATGCTGCATATGTTACCATTTGCCGTCAGTTAATCACTGTAGCCTAGCCCTCCTCTGGACTCTATTTATTTGAAGTCCCCCTTTTTCATTGTGATAAACATTTTGCATGGTCCCAGGAATAAAGGCCCTTTATAGAACACAAGGAGAATGATTTTCTGATGTTTATTCGGGGCTCCTGCTTGTGCATTCCAGACAGCACTCAAAGGCTACAGCAGCTGCTCAAAGCAGCTGAGTTCTGGCACTTTTTTTTGGGGGGGGGGGTCACAGCAAGAGTCAAGGGCCAGCTCATTTCCAGAATTAAAACGAAAGGAATTCCTTTACATTCCGCTTTCCCCAAAGCCTCATGTCCAAGGGAATACTGACATCCTCCTCCTCACCTGCACAGATTACAGACAGAGGGCTGGTTTTTTAGACCATGCTCACATGGAGATTTTTATTCTACATGCATGATACAGAGCCTAGCGGTGTTGGTAATGGACACTCTAAGAATAGATGGATGCTTAAAGGATTAGATCAATGCAAATCTATGCTGTCAATATCATGATAGATTCCAAGGCCAGAAAGGATCCTTGTGATCATCTGATCTGATCTGACCTTCTATCTAGCACTGGCCAGAGAAGTCCCCCAACATATTTCCTAGATTAGAAAAACATCTAATCTCGGCTTAAAAATTGCCAGAAATGGAGAATCCACCACCACCCCTGGTAAATTGTTCTAATGGTTAATTACAGCCACTGCTAAAAATGTACACCTTGTTTCCAGTCTGAATTTGTCTAGCTTCAGCTTCCAGCCATTGGATCGTGTTATACCTTTTTCTGACAGACTGAAGAGCTAATTAGTAAATACTTACAGCTTCCAGAGAAACTAGAGAAATGGAAAGTGATCATCATATGGTGAGATTTTATCGCCTAACTACTGCTAATACGCTGCAGCAACTTCCACAAACCCCAGTTCAGGTGCTGCTGAACAGCACAGGTGAGGGGAAAACCATTTCCAATGCAGGACACGTTCTGATTAGATGACAAACTTGCAAATGATCAGTATCTATGAACTACAGCCCATCTGACAGGTTTTCCTTATGGGAAACCATTTTCGTAAATTACAGCTGGTGAGTTGCCCCAGAGGAATGGTTTACATGCAGATCAGAGTCAAGATAACCCCAGAGCCTATCCTCCCTTGGTGATTAAATAATTCCTGGAAATAGCAAGCTGCCTGGAGGAGATATTCAAAGAGGAAAATTAACCCCTTCCATCCAGAACTCTTTTTGAAAATATCAAGAATGGAACTTAGAGGGAGTTAGACAGGTAGCAGCTAGGAAGGAGAGACTGGGGCATGAAGAGTGTGGGGAGAACATGAGGAAGCTGAAGTGGCAGGAGTAGGGAGAGGCATAGAAGGAGGAGGAACAGCAGGTGAAGAGAAGGTGTTGAACAGATGGAAACAAGTCCTCCAATGGGGGGCGGGGGGGAGTAAGCAAAAGAGACACTTGCCTTGGGACTGGCAATTAAAAAGGGCCTGGGGCTCCCATCTGCAGCCACTACATTGGCAGCAGCAGTGGCTGGCACCCCAGGCCCTTTAAATTTCTGCTGGAACCCCAAAGGTGCACACCCAGCAGTGCTGAAGGGTTTGGGGTGGGGAGGCTAGCCCTAGCCCCTCCCTTTCTGCTAGAAGCACTGCCCCTTCTGTGGGCCCAGCAAAGTCTGTCCTCAGGCCTAGGTGGAAGGGATGGAAAAGAGGAAGGCAGGGGTGGGAGAGAATGGGAAAATGAAGGAATGATTGAAAAACCAATGGATGCTCTTGTCTAAGAGGCTGTGGGGAGCCAAGTGCTAACACTTGGGAGCAGGAAAGACACTGTGTCTATGTGGTGTGCCCTACCTGTGCTGTTTAAGAGAACACTCTGGATGTATCCATTTCAGAAGGATCTGCTAGCCCTCAGCCAGGACCGACAAAAGGGTGTTTCAATCATTTGCTTATTGGAAGCTTAAGAGAAACTGAGGCATACACCATTGTGGTGTAAAGTCATGTGTCCATCGAGTGTTTCAGGCTGCATGCTAAGGGTGAACCCAGAAAGGACAAGGAGTTGAAGTTTGGGGAAAGGAACCTGTGGCAGACAAGATATTAATATCAGAAAGTGTCCATCACAGTTTTGCAAGGCATGAGGATGCCATGGTGATGAGGGGGCTCTGAACAGGAGGAACCTGAACAGAATACAAGCATCTGATTCTGCTACTAACATGGAGTGCTACCTTTATTCTGCAGAAAGTCCTGTGGATTTCTCTGGGGCTATTCTTGATGGTACTGATTTCAACAAAATCCTCATGCAATAAAGCATGACCCAGTGTGAAGATTCTGAGGGGTAGCCATGTTAGTCTGTAACTTTAAAACCAATGAGTAGTTCTGTGGTGCCTAACACAAAATATGTTTAGGATCATGAGCTTTCGTGGGTAAAGCCCACTTCATCAGATGAATCTCTAAGGTGCCACAGGACTACTTGTTGTTTTGACTCAGTGTGAGTAGAACTGGCTCATCAATGAGTAAATTAGAGAGGGCAGATGCCAGGGTTTCCAATGTAAGGGCCTTTCTTAGAACAAATTAATTTATACCACTTATTCTCCATTAGCATGCAGCCTGAGAAGAAGGCTTACACAGCAGGAACAACTGTCAGCAATCTCACACTCATCTTTGCAACCTGTCATAATGAGCCTTGCAACCATTCACTGTGGGAAAGAGACCTCATTAATAAATTAAGAGCAAAATCCCACTCTCAGAGGCTGGTGTAAATCTAGGATAAATCAGCTGTTCTGGATTTGCACCAAAATAATTGTCTCACTGGACCTAATACTTTAAAAGCCTTTTCAAATGAACAAAATTATATATGTACAATGGTATAGCTACAAATACTGCTTCTTGCAAATCAGATTATTTTTTGCCTTCTAAGTAGCTATTGTCAAACCTGAATGGTTTTGTCCCATTAACAGCCTATTGCAATTTCTCAAAGTGCATGTCTTCCTTAGCATTGCTGAGCACTCCAGGAAGATCTAAAATTACCCCTCAATTAGGAAAGAGAGTTGCTACACTCAGGTGATTTTAAATAAACCCATTGGGTGAATAACCCTTTGTCCTAACACTGTGCCTTTCCTCCAGTTACCTACAAACAAGAGATGATTGCATTTGCAAACTAAAATCCCAGAACAAGATACCCCAAAATGTTGAAAGTGGGATTAAAATCAGAACCTGAATCCAGACCCAAAGTTTGCAGAAGGGATCTGTCTCCTTAATGGAATAAATATACACCCTGGATTCAGAAACCTTGAAATGTTGTGGTGTTTGAAATCAGAAGTTTGCATTATTATAATTAATTCATTTTTGCATATCTTCTATGGCATACGTATGGTATACTTAACACTTGGAGAAACCGAGGCAGCAATGCTAAATCACTTATCCAAGCTCTCACAATGACTTGGTAACAGAGTGAATCTAAGAATCCCCTGGCTGATGCTACATATTTCAGAGGCATATAAACTTCCCCCTGCTCTCATCACACCCTTTGGATAATTGTGCAACACTCAGTGGGAAGAGATTTCTTCCTGACAACAGTCAGTGATCATGGAATGCCCTAAAGCTTGCAATTGTTCTCTGAATTTGTGTGATATGATCAACAGGAAGAAGAGTGACTGTCCATAATAGTCCTTGATTCAGAAGGATTTTGCAATAATCAAGGGCCCAGGCTAAAGAGATTGTGCTGAGCCAAGCAAACTGGTGCACAGGCTTTTCCCATTCCTCACCCATTCAATCTGCCTGACATTTTCTCAGCCCTAATATTTCTACTGCATGCTGTGTTCGGATGGTAGTGACAGCCCTGATGATCTGACCACAGCAGAATTCCCCCCACTGGAGGGATGTGGCATAGACATCAAAAGGGTTAAATTAAATACTCCGCTGGCACAAAAAGAAAATGTTTTCTAAATATGAGAAACAGGCTTACCAAGAGCATGTCAGCTGGGTTAAATACAGTGTTAATAAAACAGCCAAAGGTAACAGAAGGAAAATAATACCCATTCAAATTCATGGAGCGCCCTTGCTGTCAGAAGGAATGTGTCAAAAAGGCTTTCTGTTAAAATGAATCGGATCACAGTGCAGTGAATGAAAACACTTCATTTCAATTAGGGGCAGGAGAGGATTTGCTCTTCTTGAACCTGAGAGACACTTCGGGGAATGTTAAGGTTTTGTGGGATGTGTTAGGGCTTAAAACCAAGGATTTTTCCCCTCTCTGTGGACCTGGTTCTGCAATCCTGGTACTGAATAACACTCTCATGGGAGTAGTCCTATTTTGTTCTACTCAAGTGTCTGCTCAGCAGAAGCATCTCATCCTCCTTCAAAGGAGATCAAATTGTTTTACAAACCCCAGTTCCCACAGCATCCTTATGAAGCAGGAAATATTCACCAGATTTTTACAGAGCAGTAAACTAAGGTAGAATTATTAAGTCATTCACTCAAAGGCTCAGAATCTGTGGCACATAGAAGCTGTACACCCAGACTCCAAGATCCCTGATACAATGACTTGGCCAGAAATACACTGGTACTAAAGGACTTTTTAATCTAGTGGGAGAAGGCAAAATGAAAACCAATAGCTGGAGACTGCAGCTGGAAAAATTCTAATTAGAAATAGGGCAAAAAAAATTAACAGTAAGGTTGATTATCCATTGGCACAAACTACCAAGGGAAGTGATGGATTGTCCATCACTTGATATCTTCAAATCAAGACTGGAGGCCTTTCTGTCAGAGGCATAGGGAGGGGAGAGAGGGAGGGCAGTTGCCCCCAGGTGCCACACCAGGGGGGCGCCGGGCTGGGCTGTGGGGGGGAGAGGTGCGGGGCGCTGGGCTCAGCTGGGCTGCAGGAGGAGGGAGGTGCCGGGAACCCCCCGGGCTGGACTCAAGGGGAGGAAGGGAGCGGCAGGGAATCAGCGCTGGGCTCAGCAGATCTGTGAGGTTTGAGGGGAGGTGCGGAGAAACAGAGCTCAGCTGGGCTGCGGGAGTGAAGAGGTGCGGGGTGCTGGGCTGAGCTGGGCTGCGGGAGTGGGAAGGTGTGGAGTGTAGAGCTCAGCTTGGCTGCAGGAGGAGGGAGGTGCTGGGAACCCGGGGCTAGACTCAAGGGGAGGGAAAGAGGGAGGGACGGAGGGGCAGGAAATCAGCACTGGGCTCAGCAGTTCTGCGGGGCTTGGGGGGAGGTGCAGGGAAACAGGGCTCAGCTATGCTGTGGGGGAGGCATGCAGGGAACCAGTGCGGGGCTCAGCTGGGCTGATGTGGATGGGGGAAGGCATAGCGAACAGACAGGCAGCTCAGCTGGGCTGTGAGGGGCTGCAGGGAACTGGTGCTGTGCTCCCTTGGATTGTGAGGGATGGTTTTGGGGGAGGTGCAGGGAACCAGCGGGGGTGGGCAGCTCAGCTAGGTTGCAAGGGATGGAGGTGCAAAGAAGCCTAGTGGGGGAGGGGTGGCACCAGGAGCCCTGAAATGACCTCCACTGCTCCAAAAAGTCTTTCATCTGGGACCAGTCAGGTCCAGAGCGTGCCAGACCAGGGAGGTCCAACTCCTACCCAAGTCCCCTCCTTGCACCTTCCCTCCTAGCCAAACACCTGTAGTGGAAATGCGGATGACAATTGTGAGGTCGAGGAAATTAGGTGGTGTACCACAATCGTTCCTTGTGTGCCTGCATTTTCTTACAGGCCTGGATGCTTGAGGCAGCCATTTGTGCTTTTTTGCTTCTTATTATTCTTTTGTTATTCTCAAAGAGTTAGCTGTTTGCTCAAGATGGTACCATGTAGGAATGCACTGTTGACTTTCAACAAGTTCTGGGACAGGTCCCAAGGCCAGCCAGCCACCTGGCATGGGAGTGCAGGAGCGCTTGGGAAGATCACATAGCTATCTATGCTGACTGTTTCCCACCTGATAATGCTAATTAATTGGCCTGGGAAAGTATGCAAAGTATCAACAAGCTAATTATTGGATCTGGGAAAATATGCAATGTATCAACGATCTTGTTAGGTTCTCAAAACAACAGGGGTAATTACTGTAGATCCAACAGTATATAAAGGCCGGGAATATTCCTAATATTGGAACCACGGCATAGACTGAAGCCACAGAAGGTGCTACGCACTGGCCACTGGGGTCTATCCACTGTACTTCTTCAGGGGGTTCCCGGCAGCAGAAAGGACGTAGGCATAGCATTTTATTCTGAGATCTGCTTAGGCTTAATAAGCATTGTACTTTCTTAATAAGCATTTCATTTGATTCTAAGATTTGCTTAGGCTTAATAAGCATTGTATTTTATTCTAAGATTTGCTTCATTGTATTTTACTCTAATATTAAGCATTGTATTTTACCTTAATATTTGCTTAGTAAAATCTTTAAGACTTCACCCAATTTGTGTGATCATTGCCTCCAAATCCCTTAATGGAAGAACCATTGCCTCTTGGCAATACAACACCCTACCCCCCATTTGCTCCTGCTCCCTTCCCCTGGCCAGACACCTACAATCAGCCTGCTTCCGCACTCTACCTCCCACCCAGACCTCACAACCTTGTCCCCTTCTGCCCCACCTCCCTCCCAGATCCTGCACTCCATCCCTATCCCACTCATTGGCAGCCCTCTCACACACACTGAACCCCCTAGCCTATGAAAAGCCCTGAATCTCAGTTCTCCCTGTCCTTTCCCCTCGCCCCTTGGGGCTGGAATGCCAGAGGAGTGAGGTGTCTCAGGTGGGGGCCACCTAAGTGAGGGTTGGAGTTTTGAGAAGAGTTTTTTTGTTTCTCACTTGTGTGGTCCCCATCTGATTTTTCTGTAGGTCAGTGGCCCCTGATCCAAAAAAGGTTGCCTACCCCTGCCATAAGTAAAGAAAACATTGAAACATTTTGTATTGGACATAAATTAATATTTTACTTTATTTAAAATGAAGTTTGATAAACTAACATGAGAAAGTTAAAACATTTAATCTGTTTAATAATTGAAATTAAACCATTCTCCCCAGCTGCAGCACTAGCAAAATGGCTTGGGCTTAATTGTGTAATTAAAGGTGAGTTTCCATTAGCAACTGGCAGTCTGTGGCAAGGTTTACATTGAGACACATGGTTCACGGGCCAAAAAGCTTGAGAACCACTGCAATAGAGGCACCCCTGGCCTCTCCCCCCAAGAGACCCCTGCAGGCTCACTGCTGCTCCACAAGAACCCACAGAGAGATCAGGTCTGTTACCACTGTGGTGAAATCACCATGTTGCTCCAGTGTGGATGATGGACAGACTCTTTGTGAGTCTTCCTCATCCAAGCAGTCAATTTAAACAGCATGGTAAGATGCCACATGAAACCACTTGGTGCTTCCTCCAAGAGGCAGGACGTTTTGTCTTTCTCCAGAGAGGGGTGTCATGACTTGTGTCTCTGGGTGAACAAGACCCTTTGTGAGCTCTGTGAAGAGGTAAGATGTTTTGACTTCCAGCTTCAAGGGATTTGTTCTTCTGTCTTTGGGGTGGACGTTGCTTTTACCTGAATGGAGTTGGCTGTGACAACGCATTTCTGTGTTATTCTGACACAAAGTGAAACCTGTGCTAAAGACCCCACATTCAGTGAGAGAAAGCGCTGCTGTCAGAAAAAGTAAATTCAAAGTCTCTCCAATTTTCTTCAAAGATCACCTCTACCTCGCAGTGGGGCTTTTACTGATTGGTCCCTTATATGTTTGAAGGGTGACTAAATGTTATCTGGATTTTTTTGGGGCATATCAACAGATTGTTTGGGGCTCAATCCTAGCTTAAAATTTAAATTGTATCAGGCCCTTTGTAAGCAGGTTGGGAAGTGGTCTCATTTGGCAATTATTATTCGGTATTATTTACGTAATATAGACATTGCCATCATAGTAATGACATATACATTTCTCAGTACCTTTACATATAAAATAGCCCAGCCTCATTGACCTCCGTGGGCAATGTACGTTGTAAGGAGTGATGGGGATACGATGAAGTTGTTTAAACAAATATATTGCAATGGTAGAAAAAAATTTGTGTCTGAAAACTGTAGGTACTGGGGATACTTTTTTTTTTTTTTTAAAAGACGGTACTTATATTTTTTTTTTTAAAGGGGGTACTTTATTTTAAAAAAAGGTTGAGAAACACTGCTCTAAACCATTCCTTTTGGCCTCCCTGTTTCCTTTCTCCTTTGGCGAGTTGCGCAGGTAGCAGTTTTGGTAAAAATATATCAGACATGTGCACACAGTACCCGCTCTACTTCAGCTGGTGTTAGATAATCAGAGCCTCAATTCTAAAAGAGTTGGCAATACTGAGGTGATCGATCCCCCCATGTTTTGTTGCGGATTTTCCAAAGAAAATGCTGGTATTTTCTATAGGTCACCCACATCTCCCAGTCCTAGCAGTGACTTGGGATTAACATGGCTTTCTCAACTAAAAGTCTTATACATGTTTGGATGTTGTGATTGTGAATACCTGGTGAGGCAGTCTGCCAAAGGCAAGGCTGGCCTTGAATCTTGATATCTATGGCTTCAGTTGAATGGTTTGTGTGAAATTTGGAAGAGCAGCTCAGAGGGACCTTTCTCCTTTACTTAAGGATAGAATCTCATGGTAGCCTGAAGGAAAAAGTCCTCGTGGCAGACAGAAAGCCACGCTTGCAGTGTAACCTCAGCTTTAGGCTACTTATTGCTTCAAGTGCCTTCAAGAAAGTGAGGGCGATTCTTGTGTTGTGTGTTAGTTTATTTAAAAAGTTTTTCTGAGTGTTATTTTAACAGGCAAATTAATCTCTTACATTCACTGACGTAGCAAAGGAGGTGTGTGTGGGGGTAATTGCCCCTCTGCTCCCCCTATCATCCCTCAGCTTGCCTGCTCCTCCTCCATCCACCACTGCCTGCTGAAGCCTCTTCCCCACCTCTCCGCCCCCAGCCCCACCCTCCTCCATTTTCAACAGAGGGATAGTGCCTGCCCCAAACTGGAGGGGGCAACAGAAGACGCGGTACAAGCTCCCCCCTCCCCTCCTCCCAGGGTCGGGCTCAGCCGTGCACCTGATTCCGGGCCCTGTCACATGGCAGCAGGTGAGGGGGAACGCAAATTTTTCTTTTGTCCCTGAGCACATAACACCCTTGCTACGCCTCTGCTTTCTGGAAGATCTGCTTCCATCATATGCAAGGTGTTGGGCTCCAAGCAGGGATAACTGGATGAAATGTAATGGCTTGTGGTATATCAGTGGTCAAAATAGCATATGTTCCTCAAGAACATGCTACTGCACAAGTACCTTTTGGCCTTAAACTCTAGGAATCTGTCATGTATTACTCAGCATATGAAGACTCAACAAGCTGTTGGTCTGTTGATTGGCTTGATGCTGCTGGATATCCCATTAACCCATCTGAAGGGCATGGTCCTTCAACAGAAGAAAGATGGACCTGGAGAATCACAAGGGTCCTCCACAGTTCTGGAAGATGAGACTATAGAGGATCCCAGATTATCATCTCCGGTGCAAGGGGGCTGGATAGATGGAGTAGTTGGGCCACGTACTTGGGACTATGCAAGTTATCTCTACTATGCACAGTGGAGATGAGGGAAGAAAATGAGGTGCAGTCTCTGGTTGTATTATTATAGCTGCATTGCATGATACTCTGGTATCCCAGAAAGGTGATGTGACCATAGAGGATAAAGTCGCTTAGGGCTTGGCCCTGCAAATATTTATGCAACTAGTGTTTCCTCATAATTAGACCAATTCACTTGAATGGGGCTGGTCATATGCGTAACTGTTGACTCTCTGGAGTAGGCTTGGGCTGTCAACCTGCCAAGAATGTTGGAGCGTCAATGGCATTTACTCTTCGGCCGTTTTCACTGGGCCTGCTGATGACAGTACGCTGAAAGACACGAGAACACTGTGATTGCATGTGTTATGTTAGAGGGCCTCCCTTGGCGTTCAGGTGAAAGGGCTCTGACCCTGTAGGGCTTTACTGTCCTTGCTGTAAAATGCAAAGCCTCCTAAGAAAGATGTGGTAGGGCTACACCTTTTGTTTCTTTTTGCCCTTGGAATTCCCCCTGTGGAAATTTCACTAAGCAAACGTTGGCCCCCGTGCAGTCACTGCATTTACAGCATGTAATTGGCTGTCAGGCCTGCAATAAAGAACAGCTGTAATGTGGATGGACTGGCTGAGAGGCGATGTGAGTGAATTTTTATGGTGATACCTTGGTTTAGAAATGATTTGACTTTGAGAGTTTCAGGTTGCTGCTCATCCTCTAGGTGGGGGAATGATGGAGATTATAGTCCTTTAATGAACAAGTCCACTGTAATAAAACAGAATGGGACCAGTTAATCTTGGAAGGGCTCCCCGCCCTGTGACAGAATTTCCGATGTAGACACACACATGTCAACACAGCATGCCTGTGCGTAGTGAAACTTCCATTGATTGGCCTGAAAGCGAGAGAGATTTAGCTTTGGTTTCCCAGCATAGAGCCAACAGAGCCTGGTCAGGGGATTGAATCTGTGACTGTAGGAGCTCAAACCATGTGCCTCTACTGCATGGGTTCCCAAACTGGGGGTGTGTGAAGAAATTCCAGGAGGGGGGGGGCGCAAGGTGACCCAGCCCCCCCCATCAATCCTCCCCCTCAAGAAAGAGCCTGGTCTGTCCGTCTGCTCAGCCACTGGGGCAGACTTCAAAATGGCCACCTTAAAAGGGCAATGCCTGCTCTGCTCTCAAAAGGGCAATCTTTTTTTTCCCCTCAACAAGTTTTGCTGCTATTGGGGGGGGGGGTGAGGGTTTCTCAAAAATCAAAAAGGGGGCATGATGCCAAAAAGTTTGGGAACCACTGCTTTCCTGCATGAGCTCAGAGCCAAATGGCTCTCAGCTTAGGCTATAAAGCAGACTTCACACTCCCTTCTCAGTGGTCTCTGTGCCTCTGGGTTACACTAGCATTTTCCCCACCACCTTGGGCAGATTAGTCACATACTTATTATTATAACTACGATTGGCTTGTTTTGTGACAGAACCTGGAAACCTCAATCAGCGATCAGGGTCTCATTGGGCTAAGCTCTGTGCAGGAAGGTAAGTCTAGGGAGTCTCCAAAGAGTCTTAGCTTCTGATGAGACTCACCAGGTGGTTATAGCAAACAAATGGGCAGGACTGGATGAGGCCCCGGGAACAGAGAAACTCCCCTAGTTAGCATAATGAGCAGCAGTCACAGCACATTATGGAGGTTTTATCCAACATCTTCTGGCATGTCTGGTGCTGACCATTGTTGGAGGCAGCATACTGGACTGGTTGGACCATGGGGCTGGTCTGATACATGGAGTCACATGTTCCTAAGGGGTTGTCTAGATGAACAGTCAGGTTGACACCCCCTGCTTGCCATGTGCAATCTCCGACTAGCCTGCCCGTCCATGTGGACTCTGCGGCTGTGCACTAGATGTCCCCTAGTCATGGGTATCTGGTCTGTAAGGCAAAAAGAGCACTGTAGTTGTGCCGGCTTCGCCCCACCCCTTCCCTCTCTGCCTCCAGTGGCCACATGGGGTTGCTGTGGGATGTTTAGTGGGGTTCAGGCAGGTTCCAGGGTGGCTGGGAAGGTGGAGAAGCAGGAAGCCTCATCAGCAGCCTGCCCCGAACCTGTGTGGCACAGACACGAGACTCCAGTTACCGTCACATAGGCTCTCTCTGTTGCTGCAGCAGCCTCAATTCCATTCATCTCTCCAGCTCCAAGAGATTGCCAGCCCTGCTCTGCAGCCCACCCCACCCAGCTTGCAGTGTTCCTGATGCTGTTGCCTCTTCGGTTTGCCCGTTTCTGCTCCTGCTGTGCCCTCTCTCTGCTCAGCCTCTCACCCCATCCAGCCCCCTCCCCCCCTGCACCTTGGCCCAGGGTGGGCAAAGTGGGCTTCCTTCTTGCTCCCCTCTTCTCCTCCTTTGCACTTTCCCTGCTGGGGTTTTAGGATGATGTTCCCACCTCAGTGCAGCCAGTGACCTGTGCTCCCCTCTGCTAGAAATGTGAAGATCAGGGGTTTTCTTAATGGTCTTCTGTCACAGACTTCCAGTAGGTCACTGGATGCATCACTTAAGGCTTGGTCTCAAGGGGAGCTTAAAAAAAACCAACCCAGCAGATAAGGAACTTAATTATCCCATGCGTCAGTTTCTCTATCTGAAAAAAGGAATAATAATAATAATAATAATAATAATAAATAATCATTGCCTACCTAACAGAAGTTTGTGAGAATTCATTGGTTTTTAATGAGCTGTTTTCATGTCATCAGATGGAAAGTGCTGAGAAGTGTAGTTCTGCAAAGTGTTTTTTTACCATTCAAAATCTTTCTGCATTATTCATGCAGTAGCCGCTGCTCCCAGATTACATGAGATTACAGTTTGGGACTTTATGGGATGACTCCTCCTCCCAGTGGGTGGGCAATTTGCCAGAAGAGGCAGGGGCAGTGATTGCAGGGCTCCACCCAGCCCCCGACCATCACTTTTCAAAGGGCTAGTCAAAGATGCAGGTGGGCCAGCCAGCCTTATTCAGTGTGTGTGCTGCAGGGAGGGCTGGCCCATTTGTGGCAGCAGGTACCCTGTGCTGGCCTGCTAAGTGAGACTGGGTAGAACAATAAATGGCCAGGAGGAATGGATCCCCCTGGGCTCGAGGAGCCCTTCAGAGCTTTCCCACAGGTAAGCAGTGGCCTGAGCAGGGACAATTTAGGTTTGGGGTTTTTTTGGTTGGTTGGTTGGTTGATTGGTTTTTTTTACTTGTTCAAATTCTGTGATGGTCAGGGCAAGGGGAGCACTTGGTTGGGGAGGGCAGTGATCTTGAGTGGTGGGAGCCTGAGGAGAAAGAGGTGTGGTGGGAAGAAAGGGGGGGTAGAGGACGAGGGGTGTGGTGGCAAGGAAAAGAGAAGTTATTGGTGGGTGTGACGGGGTGTCGGGCTCCCGGGCAGTGGAGCCCTCCAAACCCCACATGGCCGGGCTGGGAGTGGAGGCGCTCTGCAGCCAGACAATGGCTCCCCTGCGGCGCTGCGGGGGGTTGCTCGTGTGCCACTGCCTGCGCAAGCGCAGAAGTGCCCGGCACCAGCTGGCCGGCCAGGGAAGGGCAGCTGCATGGGCGTCCAGGAGAGCAAGGTGCCGGTTTTAAAAAGCCGGCGCCTGCAGCAAACAGGGGAGAGAGATGCCCCGCAGGGCAAGAGGGGCTCGCTCGCGGGCCACGAGACAAGAGGGATGCCCAGCAGGGCTGGAGAAGAGCACTCACAACCGGGGAGCGAGAGACACCCGGCAGAGGGGAGAAGGTCGACCGCGACCAAGAAGCGGCATTGGTGGCACCTGAGTGAAACTGGCAGTGGCAGAGGTCAGCGGGTTGGACTTGTTGCAAGGAACCAGCTGGAGGGTAGGAAGCGACCCAGCACAGGGTAAAGTGGAGCCTGTGTGTTGGTGAGTTGCGGGCTACGTCCCCACCAACCGAGCAGATGATTGGTGTTGCTGTTCTTAGGGTCCTGGGCTGAGACCTGGAGTGAGGGAGGGCGCAGGTCTCCCTACCTTCCATGGTCGGTGGAGGTAAGCCTCAGGGGCAATTGACTGAAGGTCGTACTGTATGGACTGTGGGTGCTGGGACAGAATCAGGTATAACATAGGTAAGGTCATGGGTGGATGGCCCAGGGGAACGGCTGCAGGACTAGCATTCGCCCACTCGTGATGATGAAGATCTGGGGAATCTGAGTGAGCCCAGGAGTGGAGGCACAGCCCCTCCCCGCCCCCATAGACTGGGACAGTGGGCTAGGTCTCAACTCTTTTCAGTGGTTGGGAGATTTTGTATGCCTGGTGAGAACAGGGCTGGTGATTTGGTTCCTTCACCCCTGGGGTTATTGGGTTGACCAGTCTGATGCATAAAGCTGTTGCCATCATGCTGCCTTAGTGGGACATTTTACGTTCTTGGTTCTGTGAGCTGAACGGGTGCTGCTGTTGTTAAAGCAGCAGCCAGCCTGTATTTTACTGGCATGTCCCCTGGCAATTCTTATTCTTTGTCTGAGGTGCTTACTGCTGTTGAAACAATCAACATAGGAAGCCCTCAACTTGTTTGTGTGAAGAAGTGAAAATAGGGTGTCAACTTTAGCAGTCTGATTTTAGTCATTTTCTTCCTGTCAGGGGGCAAATTCCAGCTGAGAGTGAGTCTTGACACCTTGTTTGATTGTCTGAAGAAAGCACTGAGGTTTCTCAATTAGCTTTAACTTGTGCTTGCCATCCTGTGTTCCCTAGGATCAATGAGAGGAGTTCGGGGCATATAATAAACTTGTGACTGACATTTCTTATTTCCAAATTTAGTGCTGTTAATTAGGTATCTTCTGCATAGCTGGCTCTACAAAACATGCTCCATTTTGTTGAGAAAGAAATTGCAGAAAAGTGGAGGTTTTTTTCCAAAATAATTTGTTTGGGTTCAGGGATTTGACTGGAAGGGGACAAGCATGCAGTGCACAGGGACACCGGATGTGCAGGGAAGAGAGGAGGGAGACAGTGGGAAGAGTGCAGAGCCAGGGCAGGGAAGCGGGTGGGGCCTAGGCTGAGAAGGGGCCTACTCTGGGAAACTACAGCCTCCCCAAGTAGAAGCTTCACCAACTGTCCATGTCCCAAGTTGTCTTTGAGGTTTCAAACCACCTCCCATCTGCTTACAAAAAAATTGCACTGACCCAGGATTTGGCCCCAGGACTCCATGTGAGGGTGGAGCGGGTCAGAGCCTGAGTTAAGCCAGGACCCAAGGTTTAAGCCCCATTTCTTTACAGTGTAGACAGAACCCTGATGGACTTGTGCTCTGTGAATCTGCCAAAAATATCCCACAATGCCCTAGGCCAACTATGTCTTCCTCTGTACAGTCAAGTTTGGTGGACAGGCATGTTTTGTCATGCTGCACCCTCTAGAAAGACCTAGAGTGGCCACATTTTGGGAGGAGACTAGGAACTCTGGGACATGGTTGGTTGCACTCAGCTTGCATAATGCAGCATAGATGCTGGAGGAGTAGGTTGGGTTCAAGTGGGGTTACAAATGAGGGTAGCTGCTCAGTGGCACTGAAACTATTTTTAGGATGCGGGTGCTGAGCTGTGCCCCCTTCCCCAAACCTTTTCACATCCCTCACCAGTCCAGACCGAGTCACACCTTCAGTTGCCAAGTCTCTTGTTGTATGTCATTGCCACTAATGGTGTCCAGTCCATCCTGTCTAGGAGAGTTGGCAACCCAGCCACAGCTGGAGGCAGCTGCAGAGCCCCAGGCCAGCAGCAGGACCCAGAATAGCAGCATAGCCTGCAGGGCCGATGGCCTAGACCGTGCAGAGACAGTGGACGGCAGGACCCCTATGGGTCTTGAAGCTGGTGGGGCCAGCAGGACCCCAGAGGGGCCGCCCAGAGGCCAGGACATGGGGCTGATGAAGTCAGCAGCAGGACTGGCCCCTGGACACTGGGGAAGCTGGGTGGAAAACCAGGGGGGTGCTGCAGCACCCCTGTACCCCTACTTCCTACACCTGTGTAGCTGCTCAAGCCCTAGGTTAACAAACCCAGGTTCTCCTAAATCAAGTTCTACTGAGCCTGGGCTGACATCTCAGCAAAGACCAGCCCTGAGATATTTCCCATGAGGGGAGATGGTCCCTGAACCCAAATAACTTCACCCCCAAAAGCTCTTATTTACCAGCACCATTCAGCATTGCTTTCTTACTCTGGATTATTTTCATGCATTTCCCTGAATGTGTTCCAAAAACTGAAAGTGTGTTGGCACTCTGGTCACATGAGGCCCTGAACAAAAGTTAAACTGTATTTTCCAACCTGAACTCTGCCGAGCAAAAATACTGCTATGTCACTAAATACACAAGGATGACTAGATAAAAATAAACAACTCAACTGAGGTTGGGGTTAGCTTTGAAGCCGTGAGTGAAGACCTGTGGAACAGGTGCTGCACAGCGTTAGCATCACAACAGTCTGGGTAGCCAGAGCATCCCTTGCACAAAGATGACTAGTGTGCTTTGGAAAACACCTGTGCTGCACTGCATGGGTGATGCCTGGTAGGTTAAGTCCTGCCAACTGCCTCCTTTCAGTCATCTGATTTTGTTTCACTGATGGCTTGGGGTGTGTCCCTCCAGCACTATCATTGTGTGCAGTAGGCAAATAGGTTAGATTGGTTCTGTACACCTGTTCGTTACTGTTTATTGCTTTTTCTCCACTCGTATAAAACTAATTCTGTTAGCTAGGTACTTATATGACCCTGTCACTATCATATGTGAGTATCATCCCAGCGTTAATGATTTTATAGGCAGTAACCTTTTACTTTGGCAGCCTGGAACAAAGCAATGACTTTACATTCTGCTTTTATCAGTTGCCTTCAACCTGGCAATCTCTCTTGCTCTGATGTCCGCCTACATTTTATGAGATTCATGAACTTCCGGCAGCAAGGGCAGGCGAGTTCAGACCTTTCTGATTCCAGAGAGTAGCTGAAATATGTGTGTGTTTGCAAACCCAGAAGCCTCTCATGCATATATCTAAAAGGAAAATATTTACAATAAAACTATCAGGGGGTAACCATGTTAATCTGTATGAAAGAAACAACGAGGAGTTCTGTGGCACCTTGAAGACTGAAGATAGATTTATTTGGGCATAAACTTTCATTGGGCAAAAACCCACTTCATCAGATGTATTTGACAAAGTGGGTTTTTGCCCATGGCACAAACATTTATGCCCAAATAAATCTGATAGTCTTTAAGGTACCATAGGACTCCTCATTGTTTTTGTGGATACAGACTAACATGACTACCCCTCGGATACTTGTCACCGTGCAAGGCACTGAATTTAGCTGTATGAAGTGGAAATCGTGTAAGACCTTGCACAGATACACACAGACAGAGATCATCTTCCTCTCCAGCTACAAACAGATGGACATCTTACGTTTTTTAAATTTATTTAAAAAAAAAAGACAATAAAACCAAGTTTCTCTAGAAGTTCATTCTGGAATGTTGATCCTCTTTCAGAATATAAGAACCAGGGGACATTGAATGAAAATGGAAGGCAACATCTTTATAACTGATCATTTTTTCCCGAACTACCCGAGTACTTTTTTATGCCAAGAATTTAGCAGGATTCAAAATAGGATCCCTGTTTATATGGGTAATGAGAACAAACCAAGTTGCAAGAACTTAGTAGAAATGAAAGCACACTGGCATTCCTGTAAAGGTCCATAATGACATCTAGTAATGTAAAATAAGATTAAAATTTATAAGGGATATAAGATCTCAATGCACTACACTAGTCACTGATTGCTTTGGGTTGAGAAGTAATTACTATATGGGTACCATATAATTATTCATACATAATGGAGATTATTGAACTTTCCTTTTAAGCATCTAATAGACAAATTGGAGGATTGGGCCAAAAGAATCCCACTGGGGCACCTGGCATTGGCCACTGTCAGAAGACAGGATACTGGGCTAGATGGACCTTTGGGCTGATCCAGTATTGCCATTATGTTCTTAGAAATCTAATGAGGTTCAACAAGGACAAATGCAGAGTCCTGCACTTAGGACAGAAGAATCCCAAGCACTGCTACTGGCAGATGACCGACTGGCTAAGCAGCAGTTCAGCGGAAAAGGACTTGGGGATTACAGTGGATGAGAAGCTAGAAAAGAGCCAACAAAGTGCCCTTGTTGACAACATGGCTAACGGCATATTGGGCCGCATTAGTAGGAGCATTGCCAGCAGATCGAGGGAAGTGATTATTGCCCTCTGTTCAGCACTGGTGAGACCATGTCTGGAGTATTATGTCCAGTTTCCCCCTATCCCTCAGAAAGGATAAATTGGAGTGAGTCCAGCGGAGGGCAATGAAAATTATTGGAGGCTGGGGCATATGACTTATGAGCAGAGGCTGACGGAACATGGCTTATTTAGTCTGCAGAAGAGAAGAACGAGGGGGAATTTGCAGCCTTCAGCTACCTGAAGGAGGGTTCCAAAGAACATGGAGCCAGGCTATTCTCAGTGTTGGCAGATGACAGAACAAAGAGCAATGGTCTCAAGGTGCACTGGGGGAGGTCTAGATTGGATATGAAGGGAAAAAAACTATTTTACTAGGAGGGTGATGAAGTACTGGAATGAGTTGCCTAGGGAGGAGGAAGAATCTCAACCCTTGCAGGTATTTTAGGGCAGGCTTGACAACACCCTGGCTAGCATGATTTAGTTGGGGTTGGTCCTGCTTTGAGCAGAAGATTGGACTAGATGACCTCCTGAGGTCTCTTCCAGCCCTAATTTTCTAGGATTCTATGAATCCTGGCCACTCCAGAGCCAATGGAATTCCATCCGGGATATTGGAGTACTCCGACCATTGGTTTGCTCTGGTATGACAATTCTATGTTCCTTTTAAATATCTTGTGCCAAATTCTACACTGTTGCAGTGGTGCAATCCCAATATATTCTTTAGGACCTTAGGGAGTGCCCCAGAGCCAGTGCGGGGCAATGATCTGTGCTGATTAAGCTCTTCAAGCTTCTGAGAGCCAGATCCCCTGCTGTTTCCATGGAGAAGTTAAAGCCTCGCCTCCATCCCAAGGGAAGAATTTGGAGGGAATTCCATGAGAGGAGCTGAGCTGCCTGCTGTGGGTTTTATCACCGGAGAAAACCACCCTCCCTCTCAGGAAATCTGGATTCAGTTCCTAGTTCTGCCCTGGACTTCCCAGGTGATCTTGGCCATAACACATAATCTCTTTGGGCCTCAGTTTCTCCTCTCCACAATTGTATTGTAATATGTTGTTTCACCACCCTTTGTCTGTATTTTCTACTCAGATTGTGAGCTTTTGGAGGAAGGGACTGCTTTTTTTACTCTATATTTATACAGTGCCTAGTACAAGGGGAAACCTGATCTTGACTGGGGCTGCTAGTTACCATAATATAAAAAACACACTTCATCTTTGCAAGACTCATATTGTATAACCTAGTGCAAGCTCCTCAGCAGGGATTTGTATATTCCTAATCCATCTTGTCACTCCCACCTGAGTAATTTTTCATGAGAGCATCTGGGGAACTAACTATATCTTGCCTCACTTGTACAAACAAAAGTCCACACACTTTGGGGGGAGGGGCGGGGGAAGATATATTTATTTAGTGACTTTGGGGTCCATTTCTGTCTGGGAAGCTTATTAAACATCCTTTTTTGAAGGAAATGGGGCTGGTGGGCTGGTGGGCAGATTCTATGTCAAGTAAAAGAATATTGGAAGTTTGGTCATATTGAAACCATATGTGCAGCGTGCGTCATCACTTACAGGGCACTTAAAACCCTAGGCATTCCAACTTCAAAGGAACTGAAATGGAGAAAATGTTGATCACAAAACTGCTGTGTGTTCGGCAACTGATGTTTTTGGCTATCACTTACTTGTAGCGTTAGCAGTGAAGAATAGTCTGAGACCTCCCCTTTACGAAAAGGCCTATCTGAATGTGCTTTTCCCTGGGGATCCGGCCAATACTCCGACTAGCTAGCACTTCTGCAATGGAGGCCCCACGCCCCATGCAGTCATTTTCTCACAGAACAATCTCTGGTGTAAAGTGCAGTGCTGCCTTTGAAAATGACCCTGTTAGAAAAGGGCACCACAGGCCTCTGCGTTTCCTGTCTCCCAGGGGGTTCCATATTACATGTCTATGCTCAGGAAAAAGGCTTTTTTTTTTTTTTTTTTTTTAATCTGCCAAGGCTGCAAACTCATCCAGGCCTTGGGAATCAAAGTGTGTGGGGGTGCTTCTTTTTTAGGTACACCCCCAGCAGTAAGAAGAGTTCTGCTGGCCAAGTTACATATAGTCTGTCCCTGGGATGCAGATGCTACACCTTCCTGGTGCATTTATTGTTTGCATTGAGGCTAGGAAGTGAGGCCACGTCTCCGCTTGCTGCACTGGTGATGGATCTTCTGGCGTTTGATTTAGTGGGTCTATAATCAAACACTGAGAGTGCCCTTGGTCAGCGCTGGTACTCCTCAAGGAGCAAGGGAAGCCAGGGAGTAAGGGAAGCCAATGGGCATGTTTGCTCCTATCGACCTCCCGCTGAGAGGATGGTGCCAAGCTCACGTAAGGTATGTCGACTCCAGCTATGTTATTTACATAGCTGGAGTTGTGTACCTTAAGATGACCTTCCAGGTCTAATATAGACCTGGCTTGAGTTGCTGTGGCCTCCCTGCATCTCAGAATGGGGGGAAACACTACTGTGCAGAGTCAAACCACTTGCCTCTCCCGCCAGAAGTGAATAGGTAGGACAAGAAACGTGGGCTGTGCGTGAAGGTAGGGCAAGTGTGTTAAGCTGGATTCCCTGCTGACCCCATGGCAAACCATTTGACCGCTGTTAGGCTACATCTACACTGCAACGCTATTTCGGGATATAGGAGTATCCCGAAATAGCTATCCCGCATCTTCACAGCAAGCTCATTATTTTGAAATATAACAAGCTTGTCATTCCAACGTCCCTGTAAACCTCTTTCCATGAGGAGTAAGGGACGTTTCAGAATAGCGGGTTATTTCCAAATGTGGCACTGTGTAAGACAGTACCAAATTACAAAATAAGCTATTTCAAAATAAGATCGAAATAAGATACGCAATTTGCATAGCTCAAATTGCGCGTCTTATTTTGAGCTACAGTGCAGTGTAGATGCACCCTTAGAGCCCTGGACTGGGAACTGGTGGAGTCAGGTGAGTCTAGGTCTCCCTACCCCCTGCATCCACATCCCTGGAGTGGCAGCCTTCCCACCATAGGCCCAAAGGTTTGTCTATCATATGCCTGAGCCAGGACATTGAGCAATAGACTGCTGCACCCTGCCGGAAGGCCAGAGCCCCCTAAACAGTTTGGTGCCCAGCCCTGCCTATGGGCCTGGCACCAAGACCAAGTGCTGCTCTACCCCTGCCTGCAGGCCAGAGTCTATGATTGTTTGGGGGGTTGCCATTGGTTGGGACACTACTGCCCGGCCTGCTAATCCCCCTAAGTCTAGGCAGTGATCCTGAGGACATTGTGAGGCAGTGTCGCCTCCCTCTGACCCAGCAAGGGAGGGACAACACCACCACCACTACAGAACCCACTACATGCATCAGGACCCCTTGCACTAGGTGCTGTAGACATCAGACAAAAAGTCCTCTTCCTCCGGCCTGGATTACATCAAGAAGTTAAAAGCTAGTAAGGCCAAATAGTGGGGTGAAAGCCTCCCTCATCCCTCTCCCAGTCATTGATGTCCCCTTTGAATACATAGGTATAGACTTAGCTGGTCCTCTGGACAAAAGCACTGCCAGATGCAAACACCTATTGATGACAGTCGATTATGCTACTCGCTATCCTGAGGGATTCCCGCCACCTAACATCCATGCAGACTGTTGCCATGGAACTATTGAAAGTCTTTGCTCTAGGAAGACTTCCCAAGGGGATTCTCACTGACTAAGGCATGCATTTCATGTCCCGCTTGGTGAAATAGGTCTGTGATCTGAAAATAAAGAGCCTCTGTACTTCTGTTTATCACCTGCAAACAGATGGCCTAGTTGCACTCCAGCCCATCCCTGAAGCAGATGCTAAAAAGGTTTATGCCACAAGACCTAGATCATTGGGATCAACTGATTCCCCACACTCCTGTCCTGTTTGCCATTCGGGAAATCCCACAATCCTCTATGGGCTTCTCTCCATTTGAGCTCTTGTCTGGGAGACAGCTCCAGGGGAGTCCTATACCTGGTACTGGAAATGTAGGAAAAACAAACTCTGAGAATTCAATTGAGAGAGTGGGAGCTTTGGCTAAAAAAAACCTCCCCACTGTCCCACAGACCCAGGAATGCTCCTGTAACAAGGGAGTGTGGGAACATACTTTCGGGCCTGGTGATCAGGTCTGCCTTCAGCTCCCAAATATGGAGTCTAAACTATTGGCCAAGTGGTAGGTGCTCTGTGAAACTGTGCATCAAGTCAGGTCATGATGAGGTTAAACAGTCCGACAAACAGAAGCCCACCCAGATCTAACATGTCAATTTGTTGAGGTATGGAAAATAGGCTCTTATTCACCCCGTACCACCCCAGAACCAAAAGTGGGGACCCAACTGCCAGATGCCCTGTACCCAGAAACTATACAGGTGGGGAAACAACTTCATCCCGAACAAAAGGCACAAGTGTAGAACCTAGTGAAAACATTCCAGATGGTGTTTTCATCCCAGCCAGAAAGGGTCCATCTCATGCACCACCATGTCCAGATCAAACCTGGACAGACTGTCTAGGAGAACGCCTGGCCTCCTCCTTAGCAAGTGTGTGAGGCAGTAAAACAGGAAGTCCAGATCATGCTGGAGCTTGGGGTCATTAAGGAATTGGACACTGAGTGCAAAGCCCTCTCATATTTACTTCAAAGCCAGATGCCACTGTCCTCTTCTGCACTGACTTCAGGAAGGTTGATGTGATTTTCAAATTCAGTGCCTAGCCCATGCCCCATGTGGATGAACTACTAGACTGATGGGGTGACGCTCAGCACATCACCACCTTAGACTTAAAAAAGGTGAGTGGGATACTAGCAAATCCCACTCACTCCAGAATCACAAGAAAAAAACCACCTTTGCCACTCCATTCGGCCTCTACCAGTGTCGATCTATGTCCTTTGGACTTCACAGGGCACCCGCAACATTCCAATGCTTTACAGCCCCATAACTCACATGCCGCAGCCTATGTAGCTGATGTATTCATCTACAGCTGAATCTGGGAAGAACTTCTGGTAGAGGTGGTGGTCATGGTTCGTTACCTGTGACAGGCTGGACTAATAGCAAACCCTGCAATATGTAAATTAGGGACAGAAGAAACCACTTACATGGGATATATTTTGGAGAATGACCAAATCCAGCCCCTTTATAAATAAAGTCCAGGCCCTAAAGGATACCTCATGTACTACTACCAAGAAACAGGCCAGGAATTTTGGGGGACTTGCCACTGGTTTGTACCCAGGGTCTCAATGATTGCAGCCCCTCTCATGATCTACTTATGAACAACAGCCCCAAGACAGTGCACTGGTCTATGGGAAAAGGCCTTTCAAGAATTGAAAAAACACCTCTGTAGAGAACTGGCCCTATTCAGTCCAGACTTCTCCAAAGAATTCATTTTGTAGACAGATGTTTCCAGTGTGAGACTGGGAGCTGTTCTGTCACAGTAAATTAAGAGGGAGGAGCACCCAGTGTTCTGTTTCAGCCGCAAACTGTTCCCACGAGAGCGGGCCTACTCTGTCATAGAGAAGGAGGGCCTGGCAGTAAAAGGAGCCGAAGATTCATTCTGACACTATCTCCTGGGAAATCCATTCAAGTTTGTCACTGAGCATGCCCTGTTTAGCTGGCTAAACACCATGAAGGAGACAAATCACTGGCTGAACAACAAGAAGTCCTGTGGCACCTTATAGACTAACAGATTTATTGGAGCATAAGCTTTCGTGGGCAAAGACCTACTTCGTCAGATGCATGTAGTGGAAATTCCAAAGACAGGTATAAATATACAGGCACATGAAGAGAAAGGAGTACCAATCAAGAGGAAGGCCAGAGATAACGAGGTTAATTCAGTCAGAGAGGATGTGGCACACTTCTAGCAGCTGATGTGGAGGTGTGAAAACCAAGAGAGGAGAAACTGCTTTTGTAGTTGGCTAACCATTCACAGTCTTTGTTTAATCCTAAATTGATAGTGTCAAATTTCATTTTCTCCTCTCTTGGTTTTCACACCTCCATATCAGCTGTTAGAAGTGGGCCCACATCCTCCCTGACTGAATTAACCTCATTATCGCTGGCCTTCCTCTTGATTGGTATTCCTTTCTTTTCATGTACCTGTATAATTATACCTGCCTTTGGAATTTCCACTACATGTATCTGAAGAAGTGGTTCTTTGCCCACGAAAGCTTATGATCCAATACAGTGTTTCTTAAACTTTTTAAGACCAAGGAATACCAAACATAATTTTTTTTTATGAGGAACACCAAGAATTTTTTGTTGAGGAAAAAAAAAAGGTTGGGGGGAAAAAGGGTTGGGGGAAAGTTATTGAGGAAAAAAAAAAGCCCGCCTGCCCCTTTAAGGGTGGCCATTTTGAATTCTGTTGTTCTCTGCGGCACACCTCCGACTGCCTCATGGCACACCAGTGTGCTGCGGAACACAGTTTAAGAAACACTGCTCCAATAAATCTGTTAGTCTATAAGGTGCCACAGGACTTCTCCTTGTTTATGCAGATTCAGACTAATACGGCGACCCTCTGATACTAAATCTGTGGCTGATGCACCGCTATCTTCTCTCTGGCCCTACACATTCCAAATTCAGCCCCAAGCCAGGAAAGCCCACCAGAGAGCTGACTCTTTTCCAGGGACAGGGAAGAGAAGTCACAAGGCCCCTGCTGCCCTAGCTCCATCTTGAGGGAAGGGGAGTGTGATGAGATGTGCAAACCCCACCACAGGGCAACAAGGGATTGAGGAGTTATTTTGGGCTCAGCCAGTCCTGCCCCACCTGCAGCAAATGCTCCATCTGCTGAAGCAATTAAAAGGGAGGGAATTAGCTCATTTGAGTGACAGAGCTGGAGATGAACAGAGCCGAGCCAAGCCAAAGACTGATACAGCTTCGAAAGGGGGGGACCCAAGAGAAGGAAGTATCCTGTGGACCTATGACATGGGTAACCCCTTCTTACCTATTGTAGTTTGGGTTTCCACATGAGGGGAAACCTTGGACTAAGCTGACCTGTGGGGGGAAGGGGAGTGGACAAGAAGAGGCCCAGGGAGGAGAGCCTTAAGCAGTCTTGTGGAGTGGAAGGGTACAGACTCTCCCTCCTCCCCCCCCCGCCCCCCCCCAGTCCCCTTGGCAGTCAGGAGTTGGCAGCTGTGATTGCTAGGCCATGCTCCTCAAGTGTAAACCATGACAAAGCCAGATAAACCCATCCTGTGGGCTGGAGCCAACATGAAGCAATACAGGGCCCCTGCTGTATAGCCCCCCATGATCAGTATTTCAGCCTGATCCAGCTGGAGAAATGGACTAGAATAGATGATCTACTAATTCATTTCCATCTCAGACATCACTGATTCAATTATTCCTGAACATTCTAGGCCTTCATTAACCCATCATGGCCAGCCCGGTCAAAAAAGTGGGGAGGAGCTCACAATGCTGAAATGCTCCCTTCATTGATATGCTCAAGATCTCTGGCATTCTTCACTTTATCTGGCTGTGTTACTAATGTATTGTTCACTCCATGACAGCAGAATGGTGAGGACTTCTTTAGTGTTTGGGTTCCTTTAAGTTCTGCTTTCCGGTGTCTGTGGCTCTTTCTAACGTTCCATAATTTTCATCTTGCATTGCGATTCAATTAAAATTCAAACCACTTTTTTAAAGGGGGATCAGTTCTGTGGGAGAGAAACAGGATTTCTACACTATTGACTAATTCTACCAGCCAAGAGCAAAAAAGAGAAGCAATGATAAACTGCAGTCCAGCATTCTTTGAGAGACTCTAATTTAATCCCTGCTCTCAGGCTAAGTCTATACTACAGGGTTCTTGCACAAGAAGCTTTTTGTGGAAGAGATCTTCTGCAAAAACTTCTTGCACAAAAGCATGTCCACACTGCAAAAGCGCATCGAAAAAGTGATGTGCGAAAAAGCTTTTGTGAAAGAGAATGTCCGGACTGCATAGACTCTATCTCAAAAGGAAATTCTGATTGCTATTTACAGAATGGCCACCAGGGCACCTGGGCTTTTTTCAATTGTCTCTTTTTGCGCAAAAAAACCCTGTTCCCTGTCCACACACATCTTTTTGTGCAAGAGCTCTTGCGCAAAAAGGAGTTATTCCTCGTAGAAAGAGGAATACCTGCACTAGAAAAACCCCTCTGTTCTTTCATTTTACTTGCGCAAAAACACACTTGAGGTGCGGATGCTCCGCAAAAACGGATGGTTTTGCGCAAAAACTCTGTAGTGTAGGCCTAGCCTCAGTGATCACTGACCACTTCAGAATTTACACCACCATATGCCCACAACAAACATGGCTGCCTCAACTTCTGTTCCTCACTCCTGCTCCAGGTAGCCCCTCCCCCAATTAAATCAAGTTTAATAGTGAAAGTAATTGTTCTTTAGGGAAGCATAGGAGAGACAATGCCTTCCTCAAAGGGGGCAAGGAATAGGGAGGAACCTGAGATCAGGTGGGTGATAAGGTAAGGTGAGAGGCAGCCATGTTTGTTGAGAGCATATAGATTAAGAGTGCTAAAGTAAGTAATCTCTCTATGAGGTGAGAGGAAAGAGAACACTTCTAAGTTTATTAATAATAATAACTGATAACGACTCCCTAGTGAAAACAGTAGAGACTCCATTAGAATCTATCAGGTGTATGCTAATTTCCACTGATCTGTGACTTCTCCTGTAGCCCCAAGAATTGGCCAGCGTATCATCCCATTGTTCTGTTCCATAATCTAATTGCCAACTGGAACTAAATGATCATTTTCAACTGGATTTTCCACTAGTATTCAGGGATTTCCCTGTTAACATGGTAATAACTGTAATCTAAGCAATCAGCTTCAGCCTCTAATTAGTCTAGGATATTGCCTTTTAAACAGGAAGCATTAGAATTATTTAAACAGAACCAAGGGCCTGATTCTCCTCTGAGGCTATGTCTACACTACGGAGCTATATTGGAAAAAGGTACACAAATTGTGCTCCGCAATTTGCATACCTTTTTCCAATAGCTTTTTCGGAAGAGGCTTTTCTGAAATTTGGCCCATCTATACTGTGCCAAATTTCAGAAAAAAACCCTCTTTCAGAAGAGCCCTTCTTCCTTATGGGAGGAAGAAGACAGGACTTCCGAAAGAACGTGTTTGCTCTTCCACAAAAAAAAAGTGGAAGAGCAGACACATTCCCTGGATGCGGCAGAGTTTTTCCAGGATACTCCAGTATCCTGGAAAAATCCCGTAGTGTAGACATAGCCTGAGATCTGCCAGGATAAATCAAGAGTAATTCCTCTGTTGTCAGTGGAGTTCCACCAGTGTGAAACGCATGTAGGTCAGTGGAGAAATGGTCTCCTCGTGTTTATACAACCCTCTGCTGTTTCAAAGAGCTTTACAGTTACTAGCTAATTAATCTTTACAACACCAGGTACTGTTGTTCTGTTATCTACTGGAGAAGAGGATTATTGATCCACAACAGCAGGCGTGGAGTTATGAACTCAGGCCCAATTCAAACAGATGTCACAGCCCATCGTTAGGCAATCACAAAAGGAATAAGAGTTGTTGGTTGAATATACTCGGGTCTTAGATTGATTCTCTTTTCACTTACACCAGTTTTAGATCTCTGTAACTCCACTTAAATCAATGGGGTTATCCCTAATTTACACCTATGTAGGTGAAAAGCGAATTTGGATTTTTCCAGGGTTCTTGATACAGAACCTTGGAAAACTTCACTTAAAGAAATATGGTCCTGTCCATAAAGAGAGAGAATAAATTAACCCTTTCCTTTCCTTCTGATCTTCCCAAGGACTCATCCCTACTGATGTGTCAACCCCCTTTTCACGAGGCATACCGCAGCGGTCGACAAAGGCTTCCCTTGTCGACTGCGCCGCGTCTAGACTGCTGTGCTGTGCCGGATCAGCTGATCGTCGGCACAGTGTGGCGGCCATTTTTATTTTAATGACGCGGGGATTATTTAAAACCCCGCTTCTTTGACTGTGCCGAATAAACTATTTTACATGGCTCCGTCGATGGAGCCATTTAGTCTAGACGTAGCCTAGGACACACAGAAGTCTGCAGAACACGGCTTGTTAAAAATCCAAAGGGCTGTGGATCATCTGAGAAACTGGTCTGACGAGGACTATACGCTGGTGTTTGTGGTGGGGATGCTTTCTTTGCCCACTCACTCCAACCTGCCAAGGTGCTCAAGCTAATGCAGAGCCAGTTAAATAAGCAATGATACTAAACAACCATAATTAAAACCTTATAGAGTGTCCCACTGGAAAAGCAAATACTAAGAAGGCTGCCAGGGTGGCATTGTTATAAAAAGAGTAATCGTTTGTTACCATCAGTGTAGGAGGAGACCCAGGGCCCTGACTGGCTGTGTTTGGGCAGGACTCTGCAAGCCTCGAAGAGCCCGGTTTGGCTGGAGAGCTGTCAGGAATTGCCACCCCACTACCTGGATTGGAGGATACGGGTGTCATTGGAAAAATTACAGCTTCTTCTGCAAGAGAGGCCATGTGGTGTTGCAGGGACACAGCAAGTGAGAAGTCTGGGCTCAGGACTGGGGCACAGACCCAGGGAGCAGCCTGAAGGAGCACTTCCTCGGAGACTGTGCTGCCTGCAAGAATCAGCCACTGCCCTAAGGAAAGGACATGCCTTAAACCAAGTCTATGAAGCCTACTATAGAGTGAGCTGCTGAGATTGTTTATGACCCATGGAGGCAGAGTTCCTGTTCAGTGTGCTGGGTTTATGCCAGGCTGCCATGGGCTAATCCTTGCCATGGCACCAGGGTTGAGTTCTTGCTGATCAAGGGCCTGGGATAGACCTGTGCTTTGGGGCAATTTGTGGGTGAATTCCTGCCTCCCCAACGGATCCACGTTAGGGCTGCCAGGTGTCCGGTTTTCAACTAGAACATCCAATCAGAAAGGGCCCCCGGTCAGCACCTCTGACCAGGCTGTTAAAAGTGCAGTCTCCCTACCTGGCTCCACATGGCTACCAGAAGTGGTGACGTGTCCCTCTGGCTCCTTGGCAGAGGGACAGCTAGGGGGTTCCACACACTGTCCCTGCCTGTGCACCGGCTCTGCAGCTGCCATTGGCCGGGAACCACAGCCAATGGGAGCTGTGGAGGTGATGCCTGCAGGCGGAGGCAGCACACGCTGAACAGAGCCACTTGGCCACATCTCTGCCTAGGAGCTGAGAGACATGTTGCTGCTTCCGGGGAGCCCCCTGAGGTAAACACTGCCTGGATCCCATTTGCTGCCGTGCCTCCTATATCCCACCCCCCTGTCCTACTCTGGAGCCCCCTCCTGCACCTGAACCCCTCTTTTTTGGCCCCACCCTGGAGCCTGCACCCCCAGCCAGAGCCCTCACCCCCTCTTGCACCCCACCTCCCTGCCTCAGCCCAGTGAAGAGAAGCTAGTGAGTGAGGGCGGTGGAGAGTGTGTGGCAGAGGGAGAGGAGATGGAGTGAGCGAGGGGGGCTGAGAAAAGAGGTAGGACAGGGACAAGGCCTCCGAGGAGGGGTGGGTAGGAGTCAGGGCAAGGATAGGCAATTTTATGCAATTAAAAAGTAGCAGATGGGGAGACCCCTCCACCGGATGGTATTAGCATGTGTGTTTGAAAGAGCACGTGTGTGAGAAAGGGAGTCCTATACAAGGGAATCAACAGTAATTACACTTAAAAACTCCTTTAGAAAACAAAAGAAAGTACTTTCACTTTTGTTTCAAAAGGAGAGAGGGAGGGCTCCATTGAGGCAACAGTGAAGGAAAGCAGTTTCTGCATGCTAGATGAAGATCAGTAGAACTAATGTCAGATGGCTCAAGGAAGGACCGCCTGAGGTAAATATCACTGCAAATGAACTCCTCATGGATCTCCTCATGATCATGAAAGAAGTGCTGATACAGAAGCGGAGAGAGACCATGGCAGAAAACTACAAGCTTTTGTGTTGTGGTGCAGGGGCAAGAACATAAAACTCAACCCAGAAACTATGTGGCTCAGACAGCAGGGGTATGTCTAGACTACATGCCTCTGCTGGCAGAGGCATGTAAATTAGACATACCGACATAGTCAGTGAAGCCGGGATTTAAATATCCCCCGCTTCATTAAAATAAAAATGGCCACCGTGTTGTGCCGGCTCAGCTGATTGTCAGCACAACGTGGCAGTCAAGACGGGGATTGGTTGGCAAGGAAAGCCTATGCCGACCGATCCTGTAAACCTCATTTCACAAGGCATAAGGGATTGGTCGGCATAGGCTTTCCTTGCCGACTGATCCCCGTCTTGATTGCCGCATTGTGCTGACAATCAGCTGAGCCGGCACAACATGGCGGCCATTTTTATTTTAATGAAGCGGGGGATATTTAAATCCCAGCTTCATTGATTATGTCGGTATGTCTAATTTACATGCCCCTGCCAGCAGAGGCATGTAGTCTAGACATACCCCAGGAGTGATATACATTGGGCATCTGCTCATAGCGGAGGGACTGAAAGATCCCAGCAAGATCAAAGCAGCGAGGGACATGCCAGTTCCAGTGAACGTGCAATGGGTACAATGCTTCTCGGGAGTGATACATTTTCTGTGCACACCTGGCTGCAGTAACGGAACCTGTATGTCAGCTCAGAAGGCAGGGTTGGGAGTGGAATTGGGCAAGTCCTCAACAGCAAGCAATTGCTACACTGAAGGAAATGTATAACAGCTGATGCCCCGTCCGTGAGAGCCATTGATGTACCAATGAGATGCATGAGAGAAAGGCTGGGCATAGCTCTTTTGCAGGATCAGCCAGTTGCTTCTGTTAGCAGAGCCGTGTCAGAGACAGAACAGGGGTGCACCTGCAGAGAAAAATGGCTTCTGGCTGGTTTTGGAGTGGCACAATTCCATCAGTACAATTGTGGTCACCCCCTGCAATCAGATCACAAACCCCAGAGACAAATCCCCTTCTGAGTACTACAAAGAGATTGGATGCAGCACCAGTATTACCAGGTAGGAACACATGCAGTCCAGGATGAGGACTGGTATAGCTGACACCCAGAGCAGGCCCTCAGACAGGGATGGTCAGAGGGGGAAGTTGTCCCAGGACCCAGCAATACAGAAGGGCTCAGAGCTCCTGGCTGCTACTGCGGCAGCAGACAGAGCCCTGGGCCCTTTAAAGTGCTGCTGGAGCTCCTTCTGGGGGAGATGGAAGCCACCTCTTCCACCCAAGGCCCCGCCCCTTCTGGGGCATGAAGGAGGGCACCCCCTCTCCCCGCCCCCCCTGCTTTGCCCAGGAGCCCAGAGAGGCTGTCAGCCTCACTGAATATACCCAGCCTTAGCAAAGCTGGGGGAAGGGAATCAGGACTATGACTCCATTAACATGCAGCCTGCACTATCTCCTCGTTTCAGCAGCAAAACTGATTGAAATCAGAGTAAGCAAAAGGCCATCCAACTACAGGCTGTCAAGAGAGAGTTACAGGCAGGGTGGCCAGAAGCCATGCAGCCTTAAGAGCTGAACCATATTTTCAAATTAATGAGGAGCTGAGATTTCAAGGATGGAGAGCTGTTGTCCCTGACCCACTTGTAGCGATGTCAGGCAAAAAATACATGTGTCACGCCTAGGCATTGACAGCTTTCTTAGCTGAGCTTGACAGATTGTTTACCCTCTGAGAATGAATACATAACTCTGCTCCTGATTGACTGTGTTACCGCATGGGCTACCGACCCTCCCATGGGAAAAGGTGGGAGTGGATTTATTTTCCTTCAGTCAAAAGTGGTACTTCAGTGTTGGCTTCCTCTGCCGTTGTTTGGAGGACTCTCGGAAAGCCTCCCAGATATGGGGCTACCTGGGAAGTTCCCCTGTAGGCCACTCGGTCTTTAAAGTAATAATCTTAGTAGAAAGTGCTTGCAGGATCCGGAGTATGAAATGGTCCAACCAGATTATCATAATCGTCCCTTTCAGCCTTGAAATCTAGGACCACACTGCTCTGTTACAAACATGCACTAAAAGCTGCACTTAGTTCCAATGTTACCCACTCATTATTATCATGCTTTCTTGATATTTGATGTTTTACACACAGCCCCTGCTCCTGGAGTCATGTGATTATATGAGAGACAGCTGTCATTTACAAAATAAAGTTTCTAGCCTTCATAGTTGCAGCGAATAGCTTGACTACGTGACCCAAGTGCATCTAAAAGTCTCAGGAACTAAAAGACAAATAGAAAGAACTTGGACTGTATCTGTGAAGTTTAAGCCATGAGTATGGGGGGCGGGAGATGAGGGTGCGGATTCCTAAGCATTTGGGGTGGGTGATACTGCAGTTCGGGTCCCCATTCTGGGTCAGCTGAAGGGCTTCAAACAAGTCTAACCCAAATGATGCAGGAACTTGAGACTGTGACTTACAAGAAAATTGTAAAGTTGTTAGATATGTTTGACAGGCAGTAACAACACCTAAGGGCAGACCATGCTGTAAAGTTTCTTGATATGTGGTACCAGAAAGGATGAGAAAGGATTGTTTAGATTGATGTCTGCTGATAAAACAATGACGGCAGATTACATTTAGTCTGGCCATTAAGAAAAAATTCCTGAGAGCAAAGATCATCAGGCAGGGAGCTGTTTTGCGTAATGGAGTTATTACTGCATAAACATTAGGGCTACGTCTACACTACAAGGTTTTTGCACAATAACGGCCATTTTTGCTCAAAAACCATTTTTTGCTCAAAAACACACCTCAAGAGCGTTTTTGCGCCAGTAAATCGGCAGAACAGAGGGCCTCTCCCCACAAGGAATAACTCCTTTTTGTGCTAGAGCTCTTGTGCAAAAAGGCAGGTGTGGACGCTCCAGAGGGGTTTTTGCACAAGAAACCCCTATCAGCAAAAGCAAAGTTGCTCTGGTGGCCATTCTGTGAATGGCCATCAGAGCTTTCTTGCACAAGAGTGTCCATGCAGTGTGGAAACTCTCTTGCACAAAAGCACATTGCTTTTGCGATGCGCTTTGAGGTCTGGACGCGCTTTTGCACAAGAAGATTTTGCGGAAGATCTCTTTCACAAAAAGCTTCTTGCACAAAAACCCTCCAGTGTAGACGAAGCCTAGGTGGCTTCAACCCAACTAAATATAGTGGAAAGTTTAGTACGAGGTTGGCCTTTATCAGCCCAAGGGGCTGGTTTTGATGGCAAAGGGCCCAACCTCAAAGCCCATAAAACTCTTATTGAAAATATTTGAAGTTCTTGAAGTGAAAGGGAACTTTGCCAGAGGAATGTCCGTGGGGTAAGACCCTTAAGGAGTCTCCAGAGTCTGCTCTCTGTGAATTCTAAGGTGTGGTGAGCTCCTCTGGGCAGAGGACATTTTCAAACGCAGCTGAGTGTCTTAGGAGCCTCTGTCCTCTAGGTGCTTTTGAAATGTTTGCCCCATATCTTTTTGATGTTCTGTAAAGTATCTGGGATGTATTCAGGCACTAGGGGGGTCAGATTTTCAACAGAGCAGAGTTCCTGTTTAGGCACCAAAAGAAGGGAGAGATTTTTCAGATCTCAGCAGTGTTCCCTGTAAGCTGTGTGCTTGAGTGGCCTTTCAGGAGAAATTCAGGCACTGCCCATCTTATTAGCAGACCACCTACAGCTGCCCACATCTGGTACCATGTGTTTCAACTGATGGTGCACATATGAACATGCTTTGGTGCACACAATAAAATTTATTCCACACATGGATGGAAAAAAATTGAGGGAACATTGGAGCTCAGGATGTTGAATGCTAGTCACTTTTGAAAATCTGACCCTTAGCTGTGCATCTAAAGAGGAGCTGAGCTGTCTTGAACGTCTGCTCCAATGGTGGGCAGTGGAAATCTAGCACTGATTCCCAGAGAAAAACTGAGCAGTACGGTTGTGCGAGTGTTTTCTTCACAGTAATGCAAATGATAAAAAGCAAGGGAATGAGACATTCACACCCACCACACTGTCAGTCTCTAACTTCCAACCCAGCACGCAAATATCCTCCCTTTGACATTCAATCTTTTGTAATACGCTGCTGGAGCTGGCACCCCTGATGCAGGCCTCGGAGTCTGGAAATCATGCAGTGTTGCACAGCCTCCAGGCTGACATTCACACTAGGGCTGGTCAAAGGTTTTCCAGCTGAACTTTAGCTTTTTCGGATGAGAAAATGGTTTTTCAATAAAATGAAAATGATCGTAGGAACACAGAGACAGTGGAGTGGCCAGACGGGATCAGACCCAGCGTCTATCTGGTCCTGTATCCTGTCTACAGTTTGAGGCCAATATGATTCAGCTGAGGGACAAAGAGTTGAAAATTTTCCACAGAAACACCCTCAGTCCACCCACCCCCTTTTTCTGGCTGGCTCTAAATTACTTGTCTTCTGAGCTGCTGTGTGAGGGGAGAGGGCAGTTACCTGTGATGTGTATCCCAGTGCCCTTTCCTAGCCAAACTTTCTAGTGAAACTGCAAGCGCTAGGCTTCACTAGAGGAGTTGGCTAATGCTGGCATAGACCCTGGCAAACAAGCCTGCCGACAGGGGGGAAGTGCGAGGGGCAAATGGGGCCTCTAGGAGCAGTGGCAGTGAGAGCCCTGGGCCCTTTAAATCACCAAAGAGTGACTCACAGCAGCTCTGAGGAGGCACGATGCACTCCAGGTGGCTCTGAGAGCCAGTGCGGGGAGAACATCATGGTGCATTCTGGGCAGTGCTGAGGGCTGGCTACCCAAGCCCCGTCTGCCTGAGGTCCCACCCCTTCCAGGAGCATGGTGCCGCCCCTTCCCACCTTGCCCAGGGGCCCAGCAAGACTGCCCTCCTGTCCTAAAGATGTTAGAATCTAAACAGAAGAGAGAAACTGAGGCATGGAGAAATGACTTGCAGTCTAGGGGCATGAATAATAACAGAGCCCAGCTCTCCTAAGTCCTAGGCCAGCTTTGTATTCACTGAGTCACAGTGTGTCTCATGTGGCTGACCCTAGCTGTGTTATGTAAGCCTTATTTACATTTAAAATTATGCCACCAAATTGGGCCCTTGTACAAGCTGTTGTGTTTCTTCCTCACAGCTCTTTCTAATACTTCATTTACCTACCCCAGGGCTTAATGGGGAAAATGCCTTTATTGGTTTTACCCCATGTCTTTAAATAGCTGCAGTCCCATGCAGGGAAAACCCTCCCATGATCCTGTTTATTATGGGAACACCACCCGACATGGGAAAGGTCACACAGCTGTGAAAACACAACAGATTGTGTGAAGTGGTGCAGAATTCAGTGGGAGGGAAAGTTGGGCTCCCTAAGACAATCATCTCTTTTAGCCACCCGCGTTTGACATCGGAGTCAGGAAGCGTCGGGAGCACAGAGTTCAAGCCCATATTCTGTGGCTGGAATGATAACAGTCCAGTGGGAAGCAATGAAGCTGAGCCCTGCACAAAACACTTCATATGTAATTTCAGGGCCCCCACATGGGGGGAAGGGCACACTTCACCAGGGCTTGCAGGCCCTAGGGGCCTGGGTCAGGCTGCAAATTGTGGTATGTGTATGGGAGGAGGAGCTGTGTTACAAGTTTGTAAAGGGCCTGACAAAATTATGCTTGGGCCCAGTGTTCCCTCTAACATTTTCTATCCTTGGGCGGGTTGAATTTTCTTTTGGGCGCGTTGAAATTTCTTATGTGCACCACAAATATTGAGGTAGTGTGTGTGTGTAGATGTGCAACACAAACAAAACAAAAAAGAAAATTAACACTACCCTTGGAGTACATGTATCAACCTTTTTGTAACAGCTCAAGTTAGTACTTGCTACTTCTGACTGTTAAGAGCCAGAACTCTACCAAATAGCAAAGATCTGGTCTTAAGGCAATTAATGCCATGTATTAATTCGTAACACAGATTTTTTAAAAAAATCATTAAGTTCAGAGTTTTAGAGTTTCTGCAACACTCCAAAAACATTTTGTCAAAAGAATCTTTTTCTTTCTTATCTTAAGCCATTAACACCTATGCAAACTGTTTGAAATGCAATCATGCAAATGTCCTGGTACACGCACTTCCCTTGCAGCCTGCTCCCCCTCTCAACCCAGTCAGTTAGTAATTTGACTAAAGTGAGGGCTCCGGGGTGGGGCTGAAGATGAGAGCTTTGGGGCATAGGAGGGGTCTCCGGCTTTGAGGGGGGGAGTCATGGCTGGGGCAGGAGGGGCTTACCTTGAGCAGCCCCCAGTCAGAGGTGCAGCAGGGTTGCTAAGGCAGCTTCCTGCCTCTCCTGGCACCACAGACTACGCTGTACCCCAGCAGCAACCAGCAGCAGGTTCTAGCCCATGGGAGTGCAGAGCCAGTGCTCAGGGCAGTGCGCAGAATGCTCTGTGCTCTCCCCTCCCCCCACACCTAGGAGCCAGGCCTGCTTCTAGCCGCTTCTGGGGTGCAGCACAGTCTGCAGTACCAGGACAGGCAGGTAGCTGCCTTAGCCCCCCACTGGTCACCTGATCCCCCTGTAGCAACGAAACCCAGCGCCTGACATTCCATGACCCAGTACTGGGTCATAACCCGCAGTTTGAAAACCGCTGTTATAGAGCGTCACAGACCACACATACATCCATGTTGCTTCATTTAACCTACTGCTGAACCCTCCGGTATGAAATGGAACAGATGCCCATGTAGGATGGGAAGTGAAGAATAATACACAACTCATTGAAACTGTGTGGGAAAGTTATACTAGGTAAGCAAATTATAATTATCCAAGGTGAAATGTGGAGGATGGCAAGGTTATTAACACCCTCTCTGTTGGGTGACGGGATATTTACCATCAGAAGCAGCTTGGGCCTAGCTTTTCTGTTGTATCATAAAGAAGGCCCACCAGATCCTCCACAGAAGTGAATCAGCATCGCTCCGTTAGCTAATTTTCAACCAAGGAAAACCGCCCAAGGAGATAAGACAAGTTCACAATGTGAACGCTCATCCAAGCAAATACAGCCAGGAATGAATAATTAACAGGCCGTGTAATACTGAACTGCCAAAGCAGGATAGGGAGAAAGGGGGAGGAAGCACCAGGCTAATAAAAAGGAACGTTGTTCTGACTTTTCCACAGAGTCAGAGTTCCGACTGGGCAATTTATCAGATCAGACTCAAAACTGATGGCAGGGGAAGAGCATTGATAATGTTTGCTGTGTTGTGCGTGTCTGCACATGTTTGCACTGTGTGTCCTGCAGCTCACTAGAGATACATTCTGGGGCAAGACATCTGGGGTAGGATTTTCAAAAATACAGTTGGGCACCCACCTCCCATGGGGAATTGGGCACATGTCCCTGTTAGCCACCGAATGTAAATCCCACCTATGGTTTCTCTGCTGCACTGCTCTGCATTGCTGTGTGGAACTGTAGTGGCTGCAGAGATGTGACAGAGCTCTCACAGACCTTGGGAGGCAGGTCACTCCTCACTTACAGACACTCCCCAACCTGAAACACCATACTCATCACTAACCACACACCTCACAATAGACACACTAACCCTGGAACCAGTCCCTGCAACAAACCCCATTGCCAACTCTGTCCACATCTACCTTAGTGGCACCATCATAGGCTCTAACCACATCAGCCACACCATCAAAGGCTCATTCACCTGCACATCTACTAATGGGATCTATGCCATCATGTGCCAGCTATGCCCCTCTGCCATGTACATTGGACAAACCAGACTCTGTCTATGAAACAGAATAACGGAGACAAATTAAACAGCAAGAATATCAACATGCAAAAACCAGTGGGAGAATATATTAACCTCCACGGACACACAGTTACAGACTTGAAAGTTGCCATCCTCAAGCAAAAAAACTTCTAAACCAGGTTACAGCATGAAACTGCTGGGCTGGAATTCAAATGCAAATTTGACACCATTAGAATGGGTCTGGATAGAGACTGGGAATGGCTTGCTCATTACCAGAAGTAATTTTCCACTTTAGGTATTCTTACTTTCTTATGGACGTCCACTCTGATTGAATTAGCTTTGATGTAACACTCCCATCTCTGTACCCCTACTTCCTGTTTTTCTTTCCCTTCATGCACCTGATGAAGTGAGTTGCAACTCACAAAAGCTTATGCCATAATACAATTGTTAGTCTTTGCAGTGCCACTAGATTCTTTGTGGGTTTTTTTGTTCTGTTTTGTTTTCTGAAACACACTTAATATGGCTACCTCTGAAACCAACCAAATGTGGTTGTTCATTAAGCAGAGCTTTGGAAATAATAAAACAATTGATATGATATCAGTGGTACCATCTAGTTCAATAGGAACCTCTGCAGCTGAATGCTTGCCCAGTTCTTGATGTGCCCATCAGAAGGCTTTCTTTGTCTGGCCCACAGAAGGGTAGCCACCAGTGTTCCCTCTAATTTCTTCCATCCATGTGTGTGAATAAATTTTATGTGCACCAAGTCATGTGTTAATGTACACCACCAGCAAACACATATGCTGCCAAGTGTGGGCCCTGCGGGCACTCTACTAGTCAGCTGGGAAGCATTTAAATATCTCCTGGGTAGCTGCCCAAACACTCAGCTTACAGGGAACATTGGTCGCCACCCCTCCTGGCTATTAAGGAAAAAGGGATATTTGTTTTAGTGACTGCCTGCAATGGGGTGGACCAAGCCCCAAGCCCAGAAAGGGCCATAGACAAGTCCTCCAGGAGGCTAGAGTGGGGACAAAAGAAACCAGCCAAACTGGGACCAGGGAGGCCTACAAAAGGAGCTGCAAAGCTCATCAACAGCTCAGTCTCTCTAAAGCCTTGAACAGTGAAGACCAGGTGACGAGCTGGCTGGCTATGGGAGCAGCAGCATCATGGGAAGCTCCATGTGGGGAGCTAGGGGGGAACTAAGGTGGACTACATGCTGAGACTGAGATAAAGCCCTGAGGTAAGGGCAAAGGCGATGTCTCCAATAGGGGAAGCTCTGGAGGCACCACTCTTATCCGGAGTGGGGCAGCAAGCTGTGAGACAAGGGACACAAGCCGGGGGCACCAGGATGGGCCCCTGTTCGGCGTGTACCCTGGAAGAGGTTTGTGATTTCACGCCAGCCCTAACCCACACTCGACCAGAATGGCCAAACGGGGCACTCATGCTAGGTGAGTGCCAACCCTGTTACACTGCCCTGAAAGTGCTCGGCGCCTGAGTGCATGACACGGAGCCTGGTAACCCTGAGAGTTCAGGCTTGACTTGTGCCGGGACTTCTAGGACCCTGGCTCTGCGACGGCCTGCAAGGTGGGGCAGCAGACAGGAAACTAGGTTAGTTTTCCTTGGAGCTGCCCCTTGGGAGCCTCCTGCTCGCTGTGCAGGGTGTAGTAGGGGAGGTGCTGATGTCAGGGTGTCCTTCCTCCCTCCACTCCTGTACCTTGTCTCCACACAGAGAGAAGGGCATGGGGGGAGCTTGGCAATGCAAATCTCTGTCTCGCTCACACTCTGTGTGTGTGTCTCTGTCATTCTCACAAACATACAGTGTCCTGACCCAACACGTACATGGGGAATTAGTACTACTTTTACTGCTTGCAAAGTGGGTTGGTTTTAGTTTTTAGTTGTTGACTGGCGTGTGCATTTCATAACTTGCATTTCTCTTATGCTTAAATTTAATTCTTTGAGAAGTGAGTTCTAAAATGCCTAACCTGTCATGTCCAGAGTAATTGTCCTGATGGTGGACGATTTGACAAAGTTGACACATTCCCACCAGAAACGGTTGATTTCTGACGAGTCAGCATTTCTTGATAAAAAAATTGTTTCACTGGAAAATTTCTGACTCGCTTTAGCCATGAAAGCTTTAGGGGGTGGATTTGAAAATGCCCCACAGATGGGGATGAGGGGTCTTTTGGAGAAAGGGATAGGGCTGGTTTCCCAGCTGGCAAGTGTGCATTCTGCCAGAAGCAACACACACAGCCCTGCCAGGGCATTGCACTTGCCAAGTTCAGGAGCTGCAGGGAGCTCACTGCAGGGGCGGGGAGCTGCAGCCCCAAGTATTCATAGATTTCACCATTCGTGGTGGTTCCAAGAACGCATCCCCTGTGAATGGCAAGGGTTTCCTGTACGCTCCCGGCCTCAGAACATGTCCTCACCTGGTCTCTAGCATTAACAGTGTGAGCAATGCATTGTGGGTAGCTATCCCATTGCACTACTCACCAAATTCTGCCACGGGGACTGGTGGGCTGGGGAGCGTCTCAGAGCACATCATGGCTTCATAAGAACATAAGAACATAAGAATGGCCGTACTGGGTCAGACCAAAGGTCCATCTAGCCCAGTATCCTGTCTGCCGACAGTGGCCAGCACCAGGTGCCCCAGAGAGGGTGGACCGAAGACAATGATCAAGCGATTTGTCTCCTGCCATCCCTCTCCAGCCTCTGACAAACAGAGGCCAAGGGCACCATTTTATCCCCTGGCTAATAGCCTTTTATGGACCTAACCTCCATGAAATTATCTAGCTTCTCTTTAAACTCTTTTATAGTCCTAGCCTTCACAGCCTCCTCTGGCAAGGAGTTCCACAGGCTGACTACACGCTGTGTGAAGAAGAACTTTCTTTTATTAGTTTTAAACCTGCTACCCATTAATTTCATTTAGTGTCCTCTAGTTCTTCTATTTAGGGAACTAATAAATAACTTCTCTTTATCGGCCCTCTCCACACCACTCATGATTTTATATACCTCTATCATATCCCCCCTCAGTCTCCTCTTTTCTAAACTGAAAAGTCCCAGTCGCTTTAACCTCTCCTCATATGGGACCCATTCCAAACCCCTAATCATTATAGTTGCCCTTTTCTGAACCCTTTCCAAGGCCAAAATATCTTTTTTGAGGTGAGGAGACCACATCTGTACACAGTATTCAAGATGTGGGCGTACCATAGTTTTATACAGGGGCAGTAAGATATTCTGGGTCTTATTTTCTATCCCTTTCTTAATAATTCCTAGCATCCTATTTGCCTTTTTGACCACCGCTGCACACTGCGTGGAAGTTTTCAGAGAACTGTCCACGATAACTCCAAGATCTCTTTCCTGATTTGTCGTAGCCAAATTAGCCCCCATCATACTGTACGTATAGTTGGGGTTATTTTTCCCGATGTGCATTACTTTACACTTATCCACATTAAATTTCATTTGCCATTTTGTTGCCCAATCACTGAGTTTGGTGAGATCTTCTTGGAGTCCCTCACAGTCTGCTTCTGTCTTGACTATCCTAAACAGTTTGGTATCATCTGCAAACTTTACCACCTCACTGCTTACCCCTTTCTCCAGATCATTTATGAATAAGTTGAACAGGATTGGTCCTAGGACCAACCCTTGGGGGACACCACTAGTTACCCCTCTCCATTCTGAAAATTTACCATTTATTCCTACCCTTTGTTTCCTGTCTTTTAACCAGTTCTCAATCCAAGAAAGGACCTTCTCTCTTATCCCATGACCATGTAATTTACACAAGAGCCTTTGGTGAGGGACCTTGTCAAAGGCTTTCTGAAAATCTAAGTATACTATATCTACTGGATCCCCCTTGTCCGCATGTTTGTTAACCCTTTCAAAGAACTCTAATAGATTAGTGAGACAGGATTTCCCTTTACAGAAACCATGTTGACTTTTGTCCAACAAATTATGTTCTTCTACATGCTTCACAATTTTATTCTTTACTATTGTTTCGACTAATTTGCCCGGTACTGAAGTTAGACTTACCGGTCTGTAATTGCCCGGATCGCCTCTAGAGCCCTTTTTAAATATTGGTGTCACATTGGCTACCTTCCAGTCATTAGGTACGGAAGCCAATTTAAGGGATAGGTTACAAACCACAGATAATAGTTCAGTAATTTCCCATTTGAGTTCTTTTAGAACCCTTGGATGAATGCCATCTGGTCCCGGAGATTTGTTAACATTAAGTTTTTCTATTTGTTCCAAAACCTCCTCTAATGACACTTCAATCCGGGACAGTTCCTCAGATTCATCACCCACAAAGGACGGTGCAGATTTGGGAATCTCCCCAACGTCCTCAGCCGTGAAGACTGAAGCAAAGAAATCATTTAGTTTCTCCGCAATGGCTTCAGGCTTAGTGTTTTCTGTCCCAACATTCTATGAGCTTCTGACCGCAGTTCGCGGCATTTTTCAGTGACCCCTCCTGACAGCATCCCCTGTGTGAAAGGATGGCGCCCGCCACGCTCTCTACTGCTTCGACTGTCCCACATCACAGTGGGCAGTGCCATGAATCATGTTCCTATCTGAACAAGAGGCAGGCCTGCTGCATGCATGGATAGCAGCAATCCCGGAATGCTTTGGCATTCATGGCACACCTGCACATGGTGGATTGTTGCTTTTGGGCTCATGAAACAAGCACTGACTGGTAGGATTGTGTCGTTATGCAGACTTGGGACAATGAGCAGCAGCTACAGAATTTACAGATGCAAAAAGCCACTTTGTGCAGAGCTCACCCCAGCACTGCAGTGCAAGAGCACCACACTGAGACCTGCCCTCTCAGTGGAGAAGCTCATGACAATCACATTGTGGAAGCTGGAGACTCCTGACCGCTCCCAGTTGGTCACAAATCAATTTGGGACGAGGAAGTTAACCACTGGGTCTGCATTAGTGCAGGTGTTCAGGGCCATTAATCACATCCTGCTGTGAAGGACTATGACTCTTGGCAGTGTATGTGAAATATTGGATGACTTTGCAGAAATGGGTTTACTTAACTGTAGCGGGGCCATAGATGGAATGCATATCCTGATTTTGTCGCTGCACCACCTGGTGATGGAGTATCTCAGTAGAAAGGGGTACTTTTCCATTATATTGCAGGTGCTTAGAGATCACCACAGACATTTCACTGACATAAACAAGCGATGGTCCAGGAAGGTGCATGACACATGCATCTTTCGGAACATGGTCTATACAGAAAGCTGCTTGCTGGGACTTTCTTTCCAGACCAGAAGATTCCAGTGGTGGATGTTGAAATGCCCATGGTAGTCCTGGGAAACCCAGCATACTCCTTATTCCCATGGCTCATCAAGTCTTAAATGGGAAACCTTGGCAGCAAGGAGTGCTTGAACAATAGGCTAAATAGGTGCAGGATGACTGTGAGTATTTGGCAGAGTAAAGGTGTGCTGATGATGCCATTATGGCAGGTTAGACCTCAGTGAGTGAGGAAATTATTTCCATGGCCATAGCCATCTTTTATATATTGCATCATACTTGTGAAACTAAAGAGAAAAGGTTTGCTCGGGGTGGTGTGCTGAGGCAGATTGCCTGGTTGCTGATTTTGAGCAGCCTAATACCAGAACTATTAGAGACGCATTGTGTGGGTAGTTCAAAATGGAGGCTTTGAGGCAACATTTTGAGAATGAGAACCAGTGATGTATATTCCTATGTAGCAATCTGCCATGGTTCATTAAATCAAGTTTTGTTAGGAAGAATTTGTGATGACACCTGGACTAGATTTTCAGTAAGCAAATGATTATGTTTTATTGCCAGCTGCTGTCACAGCAAGTAGGACACAAACAAAGATCAGTTATCTTTCAGATACCTTGTTTTTATTAAACACCTGTTAACACACACATAAAACTTGGTGGGAGGAGGAGATGCCGGACTGTCATAGCTATATCTTGTCAGACTGCCATATCTGTGCATGAGTCCAGCTATCATTTTGGAAGCTGTCCAAAGGGGTGGAGCAAAGTGGAAACTGGGAAGTTCCTGAAAGTTGAAAGAGATGTGTGGGATTTGAAGAGGACATAGCAAATAGTTCTGTATGCACTGCAGTGGGGCGTTGTCGTGAGCACAAATCTGTTCTAGCTACAGTGTGATTAGGGACTTCAGCATCTCTGTTTGCTCCTCCATTATTTTTATCATCTGTTCAGTGGTCTTTTGAACAATCCATTAATTTTTTTTCACGTTCTGCCTTTCTATTTCTCTCCACTCCCTGCATTCCTTTTTTTCTGTATTAAAGTATTGTAGCACCTTCCAGAATATGTCGTCCTTGCTCCGTCTTGGTCACTTTCTTATCTGGTGGAGGCTTTCCACTGGTGTGTAGGCCAAATCTGCAGAAGCACAAGAAACAGCACCCAGAAGCATGATTGCTAGTTCACTCACTGCATTGAATCATTACAGTAAAATACACATCCAGTAACATACCAAGCATTTTCTCACTGACCCCCGGCAAGCACTCCTCTTGGGAAACACCCTAAGCGTGGTGAGTTGGGTGGAGGACCTTCAAGCTGGGGTAAAGAGCAATGGTGGTGATTCCAGGGTCACGATGCAGGCAAATAAGGAACATAGTGTGACTTCTCCCACCGTGCTCCAGAGGCAGGGGTCACTAAAGCAGTTATCTCACTCCTGACAGTATGCAAGGGTAAATATACTGTATGCAGCAATTTCAAATCCAGTCCCTATGCTGCCCTATGTGTGCCGCTTTGGTCCCTGCGTAAGTGATTGCTAAGTAATGCAGGACAGTTCCTACAATGGGGGAAGACATAAAGCAACTCTGCCAAGGAATCTTTGGCAGCAGATTGCCAAGTACCTCCAGGAAAGTGCCCTAGAGATCTCTGGGGAGGATTCCCAGGAGATCTTAGTGTGCAGCAACACACTGTTCCGCTGCACTGCTTAGCTGGTACAAAGCAATAGTCTCGTAGGGCTGGTCTAGACTACATCCCTCTTTTGAAAAGAGAGATGTAAATTAGGCAGATTGAAAGTGCAAATGAAGTGAGGATTTAAATATCCTGCGCTTCATTTGCATATTCGCGTCTGATCACTGTTTCGAAAAAGGGCATTTAGAAAGTGAAACCGCAGTCTAGACGCGGTGCTTTTGAAAAAAACCCTCTTTTTCTAAAGATCCCGTACTGCGGTGTCACTTTCGCTTCATTTGCACTTTCGATCTGCCTAATTTACATCCCTCTTTTCAAAAGAGGGATGTAGTCTAGACATAGCTGTACATTTCTATCTCTTCGCCCACTTCTGAACTACACAATGCAAAGGAAAACTGGATGTCATATAACCAAGAAACATCAACTAAAAAAAAAATCATTTACCAGTATTCACTCTCTTGCCTCTTCCTCACTGGAGATGACTGCTGGGACTGGCTAGACCCCTTCAGAATGGAGAACAGTTCCTAAGGCCAGGTCTACACTAGACCTGAAAGGTTGGGTTAAGGTACACAAATCTAGCTACATAAAACACGTACCTGGAGTCGGCTTACCTTAAGCCAAGTTTGGCACCGTCTTCACAGTGGGAGACCAATGGGAGCAAACACTCCTGTTGGCTTCCCCTACTCCTCACAACTGCGAGGCATACCAACGACTGAGAGGTGTAGTTTCTCTGGGCTCTTCCACCCACCAGCTACCATCCTTCCCCCTTTGGGGGACTTGAAGCAAGAGGGAACTGTGCCCCCAGCCAGCACCACCATAAAGGGCACTGGAAGAGTGCGCCTCCCCCCCAGGTAGTGTCCTGGTCTCTGATTCGCATTTGCCCCAAGAGGGTTTAGACAGGTTGCCCTCAACTCAGAAGGAGCTGCCCTTGGTATGCCCACTCTGTTACCTATTTGGATCTGGAGCCTACATCAGTATGTTCCTGCACTTGACACCTGCCAAAACGTGTAACAACTGAATGACTCTGCCATAGGTCCAAACTTTGCCCTCTTGGACAGAAAGAATCCCAGCCCTCCAGTTTCCCAAAACTCAACTCCTAGGTTTCCAGGCAAAGAAGGCAAAAAAAAAAAAAAAAAAAAATCCAACCAGCCTCAGTCAATCTGATGGCAAAGAATTCCTTCCTAGCTCCAAATCAACAACTAGCATAACCTACAGCAGTAGTTGCCAACCTTTTCAAGCATACGGACCCCCTTTTCAATCTGTTAACATTTTACAGACCCCCCCCAACCAAACAATAGAGCTGTTTTCAAACATTCCATTGCTTGATAATGAAGCAGCCAGCACACCCCTTGGCCCTCGCTGCTTCCTCAGCTCCTGCCCCCTCCATTCCCTGCCCATCCACAAAGGATAAGACTAGGGGGCTCTCATAGCCAAAGGCAGCTCCTGCCCCAGCTCTCCGCCCTTGGCCAGGCATGGAGCCCTGGGGGAGAAAAAAAAAGAAAAGGAAAAGAGAAGGATCAGGCCCACTGTGGGACTGGGAGGGGAGAGGGCTGGAGCGTAAATGACAATACAGCTGGTAGTGGGAGGATGGATGGTCGCGAATGGCAAGCCCTGGGTGAGAATCGCCTGGTGGAAAGTCTCTGTCCCGCGGTGGGCCCAATCCTTACTTTTAAACTTTTCGCGGCTCCCATACAGTACAATCACGGACTACCAGGGATCTGCAGACCACAGGTTGGGAACCACTGACCTACAGCAAACTAGATAAGAGGAGGGAAGGGTGGCCCACCTGCTGGAAACCAGCAAATAGGAGGTGGCCCTGAGCACCCCAATTGTCATGCCAAATCCCACAAAACCACTAGCCCACCCCTCCCCATCCTGTCCTTTTTACCCTGTCCCAGGGTGGAACTCACCAAACTCACCCCTGGCTAGGCTTGGAGAGCCCTTCAAACAGCAACTTGCAAAGAGTTACTGCAGAACTACAAGTTATTTGTGCGCCTTCCAATCACAAGTGCTGGATGGCTCCTGCCCAGTCATCTCTCTGTTTCAATGATTGGTTACTTACTGTCATGGCCATTTTTACCTCTTGGGAAGACTTCTTTATTTCTAGTAACAAGTGTTAGAGGCTAATCCCAAGGTGCCAAGAGCAATACTTTCCCCATTCCTTGTCACTTGGAGACAGCATTCAGCTTCTCTGGAAGGTGTTGATGGGTTTGTTAAGTGTCTGCCACTTTCCATCCCAAAGCCAGCTGTATGTCAGTGGTGGAGGAAATGAACCCAGCCTACCACTTGCAGAGCTAGAATGCTGTGTGAATTAGGATAAAAGGTGCTATACATGTATGCAATGTTATTGTGGCCATCTGGGTCCCCTGATGGTAGACAGACAAGGTGAGGAAGGTCATTGCTTGTATTTGGCCAACTTCTGTTGGTGAGAGAGAGAGACAACCCCATCCCCGGGAAAACAAAAGTTTTGCTACAGCATGTGCCAGCATGAACAGCGCTCCTGCCGATAATGTGAATGCCACTCGTTGGGGGTGGATGGATTTTGTTGGCAAAAGAGATGACAAAAAATGGTGACAAACATTGCCCAACTTTTAATGACACAGCTATGTTGATACGGCCGCGTCGCTAAACGCCGTGTGCAGACTGGGACCATCAGGTCCCGGTCTGCATGCGTCATTTCAAAGCATCAGACCCCAGGCTCCATTTGCTTATCGGATAGTCGACTCGTCGTTCACATCCCTAGTTAATGCCTCTGTTTTTATAGGCATCAACATTCATACATACACTGAAACAAGAGCCCTACACTTTACTGTCCTACATGGGTTTGTAGTTTCTTGTGTCTTTTTTGTCTGATTGTTTTCTCTCTCTCCTCCCAAACAGATGTTTTTATGTGGGGTGTACATTGTGCAGTGCTCCATATCCTCTCATTATTCCGAGGCTTCTGCACAGACTTTTCTCTTTCAGGTGCAGTTACCCAGCATGGAAGCGGCTGTGTTTGTTTTGGAGGGTTGGTGGAAAGCTAGCCAGGAAGGAGCTTGTTGAAGCTCATTTGTCTTCCCAGAGATTTTATTGTCTGAGTCAGTCCGGCTCACCCTCCCAGCTGCAAGTTTTTCTTATCCGAACTATAATCCTTTGGCTAACAGAGAACTCTCCCTACGGACGATGGGAAAGAAAAGTGCCCAAACTGGAATGGCAGATGGCTTTTAGTTGTATGGATCATGTAATAGCATCAGAATGAAATAAAGAAACCAGGCTTTTTAAAAAGCCTTCATATTTTTCCTCAGGCTTTTAATTCTATCCCTACCATAGCATCTCAGAAGGGTAGCTGTGTTAGGCTGTAACTTAAAAAACAACACATAGTCCTGTGGCACCTTACAGACTAACAAAAATATAAAGAATCATGAGCTTTCATGAGTAAAACCCACTTCATCAGATGAGTGAGCAGCTAGTGCAAATCCAGAATAACCATCCTGACTTACTCCACAGTGCTTGTCTGAATGTACACAGATGGAAATGAGATCAGAATTAAGGCCTACAGCAAATAGGCCGTTTCTCTGTTGTTACTCAGACAAAGCTACATGGGGAAAATTACCTGATGTCAAAGGGTCCCAGCCTGTCAGTGCCCTAGAAATGAATCTCCTGGCTTTGAAATTATGCTTTTCCTGTTGAAGGCTGTGTCTGATTGATGCCAGCGTACCATAAACAACTCCCTGACCCCACCTTCCCATTCTTGCTGCTTTGTACTTCATACTTGCATGTAGCTCTCAGGAGTTCTCCATAGGGAGCTGAACTTCACAGAGCCAGTTTTCTATGGACTTACCTGTGTGAATAGTAATATGCTGCACTTTTCATTTTCAACTCATTTTGCAAACACCACCCTTACAACTTTCTATCTGTAGAAAACGAAACACTTTTTCCCTGTGCCCTGCCCCATCCCTTCCCAAGGTCCTCCCCCCTCCCTCCATTGCTCGTTGTTCCCCAGCACTGCTCACTCGAGCATTGTCACTGAGCTGGGGCAGGAGGTTGAGATGTGGAAAGAGGTTTGGGGTGTGGGCTCTGGGCAGCTGGACTGGGCTTAGGGCATGGGAGGCGATACAAGTTCTGGGCTGCTAGTACAGGCTCCAGGATGGGCCCAGAAATGAGGGATTTAAGGTGTAGGAAGGAGCTCCAGGCTGGAACAGGGGGTTGGGGGTGTGGGAGGGGGTGTGGGCTCTGGGGTGGGGCAGAAATGAAAGGCTTGGGAGCTGTGGGCTGGGGCAGGGGATTAGGGTGCATGGCGGAGTGAGGGCTCTGGCTGGGGGTGTGGGATCTGAGGTGGGGCTGGGGGTGAGGGGAATCAGGTATTGGGCAAGGAGTTGGGGTGCGGTCTCTGGGATGAAGTTTGGGCGGGATCAGGGCTGTGGCAGAGGGTGGTGGCAGGAAAAAGGGAGCAGGCTCTGGGTGGTGCTCACCTCAGGTGCCTCCTGGGAAGCAGCATCATATCCCTGCTTCTCCTACATGCAACAGCAGCCACAGAGACTCCATCCGCTGCACCTGAGTGTCCACTCTGCAGCTCCCATTGGCCAGGAACTGCAGCCAATGGGCGCTGTGGAGATGAAGCTGGGGGAGGGCACCGAGTTCTGGCACAGGCTCTGTCACTCCCATTGGCTCGGAACAGTGGCCAATGGGAGCTGCGGGGGAAGACCCAGCACATAGGGACAACACACAGCAATCCTGACAGGAGCCACCAAGGCCCCTGCTCAACCAGGCATTCTGGTCAAAAACTGAACATCTGGCAATGCCACCCTTAGGGAGGAGGGTTGACAGTGGCCTCCATGGAATGCTGGATTTGTCTCTGCTCGTCAGCAGAATTTATAAAAAACATTATTGGGTTGGGAAGGGGATTGTTTAATTCCTAAGTACATTTGTAATTAATTTGATAAGGAAATGCATTTTGGGTGTAATCATCAGTACTCCCTGCACTCCAGAAACCGCTGGTAAACTTCTGTGGCGGGTGTTACACAGGACGTCAGACTGGATGAAGGTACTGGTCCCTTCTAGCCTTCAAATCTGGACTCCATGAAAGCTACCAGCCCCTTCCCATGTGCTATCATCCATCTTCTTCATCCCACCTCCTTCATTCCAAAGCCTGAAGGGCAGAGAGGGCTTTCCGGCAGGCATAAAAGGTTAATTAGTCTGGCTCTGATGCACTGAGGGGAGTAGCATGCTCGGAAGTTCAGGACCTTTCACAGCTCTTCCCCTGATTCCAGTTTCAGAGTCTCCCCTAATCACAGGTGCACCATTACTACATGGGAGAGAGGCTCTACCATAGGAAGGCAGGTCTCAGACCATTAAGACTGTAGGTTGACTCCCCCTGAAAGTCTGGAGGGACTAAAGTAGCTAGGAGAGATCACAAGTGATATGTGCTCCCAACGAGTCATACTACTCAATGCTATGAGTGTTTCATATGAGATAGAGGTGGGGCAGGTGTTTTAACAGTGGACAGAAGGTGCCAAGTGAATACTGCAATGGAATAGTCTGGATTTGGGTGTGGGGGCTGACTACCTGGTGTAACCTTGAGAGAGCCATGGCACTGGTTCCATGAATAATTGCAAGAGTTCAAAACAAACCAGAGGACAAAGCAAAGCAAACCCAGGAAACTTAGTTCCATTCTGAAACACAAATAAAGCCTCCTCATTAGAGGAAGGATGGTCCAGAAGGTTAGCATGCTAGGCTAGGATTTAGGAGACTCTGCTCTGACACAGACTTTCAGTGTGACCTTGGACAAGTCACTTAATCTTTCTAGGCTTCGATTTCCACTCATAACTGGTGATAGTAGTGTGGTTAGCAACTCCCTTTCTCACAGGGGTGTGGTAAGGATATCGACATTAAAGACTGGGAGATGTTCAGATCATCCCTGGAGGGTGGAGTAGGGTTGGCCAACACCAGGCTCCCTTATTTACCAGCTGTGCAACACTACGTCACACTGATGTGATGCTATGTGCACGTGCAAAGCTGAATCATAAAGTTTAAGGTCTGATGGGACCACTACATCATTTAGTCCGGCCTTCTTTGACTCACAAGTCATCAGCCCCACCCAGCATCTGCACACTGACCCAATTACTGAAATGAGACCAATGTGAAAAAGACACACACAAGACTGGCACCACAGGCAGAGAATAGGAGCAACAGATGTCTACCTGTACACGATGCCCCTGCAGTCAGGGTTGTCCTTGTCATGCACAGAATACACCACTATGGTGTAGGGCAGTGTTTCTCAAGCAGCACTTTATTATTTTTGTACTTTTTACACCGAAACATTTCATCGCCCACCTGGCTACAATTAAGTTGTTTAAAACAAATGTGATGCAATGATAGGGTATGTCTACACTACAGCGCTATTTTGCATTAACTTAATTCGAAATAGTTATTTCGAATTAAGCTAATTTGAAATAACGCATCAAGACACAAAATCTAATTCAAAATAGCGTTTTCCTATTTCAAAATAGTGCGTCCACACTGACTGGATGCTGGATCATATTTAAGGGCAGCTGAAACCGGTTCCAGCAGGGCATCAGGTCAGTAGTTGCTTTGTGTGGCTGCTGCCTGAGGTTATCTGAGGCTCGTGCTTAAAGGGACCCCCCTGGACAGCCGATTCTCAGCTTTCCCACTTGCTTGCCTACCTCGCCGAGGGACAGCAAAGCATTTTCCTTTCTGCCTGCTTTGGTCGCTCTCATTTGGGACACCACAGCACTTGGCACCATGGAGCCAAAGCCGCCCCTGGGCACTCTGGTGCTCATGGTGAATGTCTTCCAGCAAGCCTGGCAGCAATTGCTGGAGGCTGCCTGGCACCATCTTCTGCAGGCCTGCCCCGGCCCTCCCCCTGCCTCCCCTGGGGGCCATGGAGGAGCGGCGCCCGGACACCAGCATGCCCCGCCGCATCTGGCATCTAGACACCAGCAGCGACTGGTGGGACCACATTGTCCTGGAGCACTGGGGAGACCAACAGTGGACCCAGAACTTCAGGATGAAGAAGGACACCTTCCTCGAGCTCTGCGAGTAGCTCGCCTCTGCTTTGCGGCAACAGGACACACGCATAAGGCCCGCCATTCCCCTCCACAAGCGGGTGGCCATTTCCCTCTGGAAGCTCTCCACGCTGGATAGCTACCGATCCATTGGCAACCAGTTTGGCGTGGGGAGATCCACCATCGGAGCGGTGCTCATGCAGGTACAGCAGTCACCGGCCACTGGGCCAGGAGGGGGGGGCTCAAGAAGGAGATAGGCTGCCCCAGGGAAAACAAGGGGGGGAGGTGGTGTAAGTGCCCTCCCTGGGAGGGTTCGGTCTGTCCCAGCCATGCTATAGACTGCCCGCGGTGGCCAGGATTGCAGCGGGGGTTGCCCCTGGTAGTGGGGCGCAGGACAGTGGCGGAGAACGAACACTCCCAGCCACCCGGGCACCCCAGAGACCCTCGGTTTTGTGTGTCTCTCTGCAGGTGGTCAAGGCCATCAACAGGGTGCTGCTCCGCTGAGTCGTCCACCTCACCGACCTGGACGCGGTCATCCAGGGGTTCGGCGCCCTGGGCTTCCCCAACTGAGGTGGGGCAATCGACGGGACGCACACCCCTATCCGTGCCCCGGACCACCAGGCCTCCCTCTACATCAACCGGAAGGGGTACTTCTCCGTGATCCTGCAGGCCGTGTCTGACCACTGGGGCCAGTTCACAGACATCAGTGTGGGCTGGTCCGGCAAGGCACACGACGCAAGGGTGTACCACAACTCCTCCCTGTGCCAGAGGCTGCACGCCAGGACTGTCTTCTCCGACCACCACATCAGGGTCGGGGATGTGGACATGCCAGTGTGCCTGCTGGGCGATACGGCCTACCCCCTAGAGCCCTGGCTCATGAAGCCCTACACGGGACACCTGAACCCCGCGCAGCAGGCCTTCAATGCCAGGCTCAGCAGGGCTCGCTTTGTGGTCGCGGGGGCCTTCGGCCGACTGAAGGCCTGATTTAGATGCCTCCTCACCCGCCTCGACCTCTCCCAGCACAATATTCCGCACGTGGTGGCAGCGTGCTGTGTGCTCCACAATTTATGTGAGAGGAAGGAGGAGGCTTTCCTGCCAGCCCGGATGGCAGAGGCTGACCGCCTTGCTGGCCAGTATGCACAGCCCTGTGCGGCTGCCAGCCGGAAGGCCCTTCGGGGGGCTGTCCGCATCCAGGAAGCCCTGCAGGAGAGCTTCCAGGCGGACAAGGACTGAAGTCCCCCTGGCGTGCCCCACTGGAGCCTTGTGCCTTACATTCCACCCCCACCTCCTTCCCCTTTCCCCTCCCTAACCCCCCTTCCTGATGTACAATAAAAACACCTGTGTTGCCACAAAAAAACTCTCTTTATTTAACATAACTGGGGAGGGGGGAGGGAGGGAATGAGAGTGGGAGAAGGGAGGGGGGAAACCTGGGAGAAAGGAGCTGGAAGGGGGAGGCAAGGGGAGGAAGGGGGAGGGGAAGCTCAGGGTTGCAGGTCTTGCCGGCCTTCCCATCTCGCAGCACTGATTCCCAGGGGAGAATGGGTGTGGAGGGTGGGGCAGGAGGGACGGGGGGGGCGGAAGAAGTGGGAGGGGGAGCAGGGGTGAGAGGAGGAGCGATAGCTGGGGCGGCCACGGGGGCTGGAGCAGCAGGAGGCAGCAATCGGTCCACCAGGGTCTGCAGGTGCTTGCAGAGGGCACGGCCCTGCTCCCGCAGCTCCCGCAAGCTCTCCCGCTGAAGCTGCAGGTCCTCTTGCACCCACTGCTCCTGGCTGTGGACCTGCCTTCCCTGTAACCGCAGCTGCTGCCGCTGGAACTCCTCCTGGTTGCGGGTGCGCCTGCTGGCCTGGGTGCGGGTGGATGTTCCAGGCGGGGTGGTGCATCCTGCATTCGAAGGTGCTGCGGCTGCGGTGAAACAAGAGAAGTGGTCAGTTCTCCCTGGGGACACAGTGGGTAAAACCCAGCCCCCCTCTGCAAGGCGAGGATGGCAGGTCTCCGCACCATCACGTCCTGCTATCCCCGGGAGTGTGAGCTGGCCCAGGACTGCACCCCAGCCCCTGTGCTGCCTATAGTGTGTGTGGGGGGGGGAGGGGAGATGTGCCCTGCCTCCGTGTAGAGGGGGCGTCTGGAGGGAGGGCAGTGTGCAGTGTCTCTCCCCGGGGTCAGGAGCCTGTCATGTGCCTTCACGCCTAGACGCGTGTGGGGAACAGGCCAGGGCCCCTGCATGGCACCCAGCGGGGCCACAGGTGGCAACCTGTGCATCTGGCATGGCAGATGCACAGGTTGCCACCTGCTCCGTGGTTGGCAAGGTCCACGCGCACGGTCCCTGGGCTCCCCCTCCCCCCCCTGCCCCACCCCGCATAAGGGGACCGTGATGTCACTCACATGTGGAGGCCTCCCCGGCCTCGGATGAGGCTGCTGACGGGCTCTCTGGTATGGCTCGGGGGTCCTGGGTGCAGGGCACGCTCCCTGCAGGCTCCTGGCTGCCGTCGTCCTCCTCTTCCCCTGTGTCAGGGGCAGGGCCCTCTGCCCTGGGGTCAATGACCACCGGGGGGCACGGACCGTCTGACCCCCCAGGATGCGGTCCAGGGCCTTGTACTGTGGGCAGGCCTCCGGGTCAGCCCCTGGTTGGGAGGCCCTGGCATAGGCCTGCCGCAGCTCTTTGATTTTACACCGCACCTGCTCCTGGCTGCGCATGTGGCCTCTGGTGGCCAGGCTGGCAGTCATGCGGCTGTAGACAGCCGCATTCCTGCGCCTAGTGCAGAGATCGTGGGCATTGGAGGCCTCCCCCCAAACCTCAATGAGGTCCACGATCTCCACACTAGACCAGGCAGGCGCCCGCCTTTTGCAGCCCCTAGCAGGCTCCTGGGAGCTGCCAGGCTGGTCCTGGGGAGTGGTAGAGGGCTGGGTGGCAGCGGGTGGCTGGCTCATCCTGTCCCAGGTGCACGGTCTGCTGGCTGTGTGCTGGCAGGCTTGCAACTGGCACAGGCACTGTGGCCAGAGTCTGCCCCTTTAAGGGCTCCAGGGCTGGGGGGAGCAGACGAGTTTTCCTGGTTGTGCCCAGAGTGGCCACCAGGGCTCCCTGGGAAGGGCTGGAGGCCCCCTAATTTGAATTAAGTGTCTGCACAGCACTTAATTCGAAATAGCTATTTCGAATTTGGCGTTACTCCTCGTAGAATGAGGTTTACCAAATTCGAAATAAGCACGCCGCTATTTTGATTTAAATTCGAAATAGCGGTTTGCATGTGTAGACGCTATTGAAGTTAGTTCAAAATAATGGCTGTTATTTTGAATTAACTTTGTAGTGTAGACATACCCATAGAAAAAAAATTGTGTGTCTGAAAACTGTAGGTAGTGGGAGTACTTACAATTTTTTTTAAGGGGACACATATTTTTTTTTTAAAAAGGGGTACTTTATAAAAAAAAGGTTGAAAAACACTGGCATAGGGCACCTGAAAATTTGGGACACCACTAGGTCTTAAAGTCCACCCCCTCCTATCGCTGTTCTGTGGTTCTGCTTCCTCTGGAGAAGATCTAGTTAACTTAAAAGTGAAAAAGCCTGCCAGTGCTACTGGCAGAACACTGAACCTTATGAAAGAGCCATTCAAGTGGTAATGAAGCCACTTAACAGGCCTTTGCCAACCCCAGATATGTACTGCCAGTTTTTTAATTTACTGAGTTAGTCGACAGGCCCTTATTTTAAAATTTGCTTTAAAAATATTTCATTAGTGTGTTGCTGAACATTATAAAATCACATCTCAAAAAAATTGTCACACACACACACGCACACACACCCCCATTGAGCATCGGGGCACCAGTTTAATAGCACTGTGTAAGGCAGGGCTACTCAACACACAGCCCGTTTGTTTGCTGCCTGCTGTGCAGTTTGGGTTTCGGCAGGGCTCCACATGTGGCCCACGGGTGGGATCCTTTGAACATGGCCTCCACTGGGAACACGTTCCACAATGGCAAGGCGTCTCCCAGGCGGGGTGAGCACTGAAAGACGCAAGCGGATGGGCTGGCTGGAACAGATGAATACAGGGTGTTGGCGTTTCTAGCCCCCAGGGAGGAGATGCCGGGAGTGCCAGGGCATTGGGGAAGTGCTGGCTGCTTAGCCTTATGGGCAGAGCCTCTGGTACTGACTGGCTCACACTGGCCACGTTTGCATCCGGCGCCGGGGCTTACGGCTTAATCTTTGTATTCATGCCTGTCAGTGTGAAAGAAGCGATTTGCATATATTTGCATATATATTAGTATGTATATGCAACCACACGTAAGTTGCAGCCCTCGGCATGTGCTGAGAGTATCGTGGCCCCCGGGGCTTCCAAAGCTGAGTAGCCCTAGTGTAAGGCCCTATAAGGCCTAATGACAGCCCTGCCCACAGTATCTTTGAGCACAGAGAGTTCAGAGCCCATCTTAGGGGCAGGCGAGCCGGGTGGTCTCCCGGGGCCGTGATTTTCAAGGGGCCGCTGAGAGAGCCCAATGGAAGCCATGCAGCAATTAAAGGGGCCAACCGCATTTCGGCCTGACCTCCGATCCCCCTTTTTTTTTTTCTCAACAACTTTTCCCCCACCAGTTGGTTAGGTCCGGCCCTGAGAGAGGTCATCTAAAATGGCAACCCGCTTCTTCACTGCAGGAGCACCTCACCCCCACTGCCCTGCCTCCACTCACTGGGAGTACTAGGCACACAAAGATTGGCAGATCAAGCCTCTGGTAACAATGTCAAGTCACGAGAGGGGCAGGAATGGTACATCTTTCTTGTGCTGGGGCACATTTCACCTCGAACTGGCCCCATTCACTTCAGTGCAATTGCACCTGAGAGTACAAGGAGCAGGATTAGGCCCGTGTGTGTCAAATGTTTTGAAGAACATACCGGCTGAGAGTTACAAAGTGGCCTGGGTGTTTGGGTAGCCCATTCCTGTTCATTTAAACAGGACTCAGGCCTCCAACTCTCACAGACAGTTCTGACACCACAGCCAAGTTTGATCATTATAATGATGTTTTTGCAGAAGTGGAAGCTTGGCCTAGCCCATTTCTCCCGAGAGTCGTAAATCTCCCCTGCTTCTGCTTCATGATCACCCTTGGATCTCCATTTACTGTCCAGCAGCTGGGCGTTCTGCCTTGTTTTCAACCAACACACCCGATGATGTTATTTGATGTTCCACTGTGCAGGGCTGCTAGCGCTCCAGGGGGCTGAGTGCATGAAGCCAACTGTGTAATAGTTACTGTTGTGCTTGAGTGCTCTCCTGTATCTTCCAACACTGCTCAGTGCCAGGGCTAGTTCACTGCCATTTTAAAAATGAGGGTCACTGTAGTGAATACGTTATGCTACAATATGAATGCGAATCTGCCTGGTTCCGCTGCTTAAAGTCACTGGAAAAGAGTCGGCCGTGATCATAGTGAGTCTGAATGATCATGGCCGGTTTGTATCAGCCTTTTTCCCTACGTGAATGTGTTTATACAGTGGGTAGGCAGCACATTAGCAGGCACATATACTCAAAAGGTTAGGGCATCGCTCCTGTTAGCCATTTGTTAACACAGAATGTTGTTAACCATTGGAACAGCTTGGCGAGGGATGTGTTAGATTTTCCATGGCTTGAGGTCTTAATTAAGAGTTGTTATAAACAGCTGCCAGAGAAAGTCAGTTACTGTGCACAATACCTTGCATTGGTGCTACAAAACCCAGGAAGTGTGCTACATATTCTGAACACCATCCACTAGCACCTGGTCTACTAACTAAAGAAAGAGAGGGAGAGAAAGAGAGAGAGAACTCTCCTCGGCTGTAACAAGACTAGATGTCCTTCTAGATGAGCTCTAGCACAAGTCACAAGTTAGTGCACTTCATGCAGAAGCTACTAGATGAAATTCTGTGACCTGTGCAAGGGAGCCAACAGCCCTTACACCAACCCCTAGGCAAGGTAGGAATGTGGGGCAGCTCCATGCTTCTGGAAGGGGCAGGGCTTCGGGCTGGAGGGGCGGGGGTGGGGGCAGCCAGCCCTCTGTGCTGCCCAGAGTGCAGCGGGTCCTTCCTTCCACTGGCCCTCCGAGCTGCACAGAGTGTGGCGGGTCCTCCCTCCCTGCCCTCCGAGCTGCACAGAGTGTGCGGCACTCCGGCAGCAATTTAAAGAGCCTGGGTCTCCAGCCACCGCTGCTGCTGTTTGAACCACCAGGCCCCATGGCAACTGCCCTCTTTGCCCCACCACCCCATCAGCAGGCCTGGACCTGTGTTATACCAGTCAGATTAGATGATCCTGGTGGTCCTATCTGGCCATAAGACCTCTGATTCGCAACCGATTCATAAGGAAAAGGAATCACCAGGTGCACTTCCTTTGGGCAGGGAGGTGACCCGGGTGGCCAAACGCTAAAAATGATTTTCATGGCTAGTACAGAAAAAAGTTGTGAACACTCACATCTGTACAGACTTTCTTACATAATATAAAGAGGGCTCAAAAGGACAAACGTAGACTCTGTTCAGTGTTTCGATTCAGACATCACAACACTCCGGCCTCTCAGGTGAGCTGACGGTGACAGCCCCTGTGAAACACCAGCCCAGCTGACAACCTGAGCCAGGCAGCTTGGGGAAGGGGGGAACTCATAACACAGGCAGAGGCAGCTGGGTCAGCAGCATGTTGGCCAGGCATACAGGCACAATCCTATTCCTGTTACAGCCCCTCCCCTGGCCCATTGTCCTCTGCACTCCCCCCCCCCCACCCCAGCACAGGAGGGGGTGCTGCAGGCACACCTGCTGAAAGTTGCTGCTGTGCTGATGCTAGTGATATTAAAGAGGAGTTCAAAGCCAGAGGCAAGAACAGCCCCTTCCAGGAGAATTCCCCTCTGCATCCAGGCCCCAGGAACCATAGACTTCCTTGGGCTGCCCCGCAGTGCCACGCTGGGCCCAGGGTCAAGGGGGAGAGACTCCTCAGCTCCACTGCAAAGCTCACTGTCTTTTTACGGATTTTACGGACAGGCCCAATTTTAGCTTTTTTTTACAGACTGTCCATGATTGTGCTGATAGTTGGCAACCCTGGGGGTGACTTATTCAAGTCCTGGTCAGGCCAGCTATGCAACTTATTTTATTAGCAAGGACATTTTCAGCAGCAGAGCTAAGATTTTGCAAAGATATGCTATATGCAAATTAACATGCAAATCAGCATGCAAATGTTTTGTTGTGCATTTATAAAAGAAAGTGAATTCCATGATATCATTACCAGATGGCAGCCATATTCCAAACAGGCCTGATCAAACCGCTGCAGCTACGCATACCCAACCTTTGAGTTCTTCCAGGTCCAGATTCTGATGCTGAATTTGGGCCCATCTTTCATTGTGTAGGTATCTGATACCCAATGAATGCATGCCATTGTCCCAGTCCTGCTCCTAGAACATAAGAACAGCCATAGTGGGGCAGACCACAGGTCTATCTAGCCCAGTATCCTGTCTGCCAACAGTGGCTAATGCCAGATGCCCCAGAGGGAGTGAACACAATAGGTAATCATCACGTGATCCCTTTCCTGTCATCCATTTCTAGACAAACAGAGGCTAGGGACACCATTCCTACACATCCTAGATAATAGCCATTGATGGACCCAACCTCCATGAATTTATCTAGCTCTTTTTTGACACTGTTACACTCCTAGTCTTCACAACATCCTCTGGCAAGGAGTTCCACAGGTTGACTGTGCGCTGAGTAAAGAAAACCTTCCTTTTGTTTCTTTTAAACCTGCTCCCTATTAATTTTATTTGGTGACCACTAGTTCTTATATTATGGGAAAAGTAAATCACTTTTCCTTATTCACTTTTTCTACACCAGTCATGATTTTATAGACCTCTATCATATCCCCCCTTATTTTCCTCTTTTCAAAGACTATGTCTACACTATGGGGCTTTATCAGAAAAAGGTACGCAAACTATGCTCTGCAAAAAAGGAGGTATAAGGATCTTGCACAAAAGGGGCTTATTGTGTAAAACGGATCCATCTACACTGCTTGTTCTTGCGCAAAAACCTCTTGCGCAAAAAGCATCGGCAGAGACTATGCAAATGACAGCGCAACAAATGCTAATGAGCGCTTCTTTAGCATACTCTTTGCTGGCAAAAGGCTGCAGTGTAGATGTAGCCAATGAGTAGACCAGGCCCAACCAGCATTCCTCTGTGAGAGCCAGATGGACCCACCTGAGCCAATTAAAGGGGGACATGGCCATGGAGACCTGTTGGAGATCAGGAAGAAGGGGAGGGATTGGAGCAGGCTGTGCCTGGGGAGAGGAGGTACCACAGAGGAGTGGAGCTAAGTCTGGTGGTAGGTCCCTGGAACTAGGGGCCAGGAGCTCTGGGAGAGCCCTAGGGCTGGTGTTCCAGAAGCGGGGTGAGAGCTGGCTGTGAGAAGGGAGCTGGTTGGGGGCAGGAAGCTGCAAGGAACTGGATTACCAGAAACCTCTGGGAGAGCTGCCTATGAAATCCTAGCCTAGAGGGTCAGCTGAGGAGTAGTTTTTGTCTGTTATGCCCGTATGTTTGAGCAAATAAACCTACTCAAAGGACACAAGGCATGGCCGTGAGTGCTTCGTAAGCTGGGAGAAGCCCTGCTGGCACAGCAGGGGAGAACATGGGCGCTTCAGTTGCCCTTGATGCAAGGGCACAGTGAGATGATTCCCTGGTGGAGAGCGGGAAAACACACGCAGAGTGCTGGAGAGTAACCTTTGGCCACACGGGGCTTTCCGGTGGCACCCACCATACTACATGCCCCACATCCTCATTAGCTGTTGCATAGCAACTCTGTGCAGAATCGGTTCTTCAATTTCTCAATATGGATATTGCAAAAAAAAAAAAACCCCAACCAAACCCTTAAAAGTGTAACAAAAATTCTAACGGTCATGTAGCCACAAAAAGAATAAAAAATGGGACAAATCTCTTTCTTTCTCCTCCGACAACAATCATAATGATAGCCCAGATAATCTGCATTTACAATCAGTGAGTGATCACAAAAGAGGCCCTGCTGGGAAGCGGCAATCCAACCGAAGGCTTTTGTTCTTAACCCATTGATCAAAGGACAGAACAAACAAATCAAGAACTGCCGGGCGATGGATGTTTTTGCCTTCCTTTTGACAAAGGAGTAATACCGTGTTCTAGCTAAATTACACCTTGTGGGGGTGCTATGAAAGCACTTGTGTTAGTGCTTTCAGGGGAAACAATGGGGTTCGGCGGTGTAGGGGGAGTGTGTTCTTGCTGGCTTTGCTGCAGGCTGCAGAGAAGGAGTGAAGGAGCTCCAGAGTCTGTGTCCAGGCATGGAAACCTGTTGAACGGTCAAGCTGTGTCTCCCAAGCAACTGGAGAGGGAGGGTAGGTAAGAGGCTGACAAAAGGAAGTAACACCCACCCACAGAGTTCAGGGGGCTAAAAATGAGGAAACCTCAGGCAACCACAAAGCCTTAATTCAGGTGCCACTGCAGGCAGTGTGAGCTATGGGCAACAACACTTCACAGATTTGGTCCTGGGCAGTGGCGACTCCTGCATTTGGGGAGGTTGGGCATAAGGTGCCAGAAGCTCCCTAGAAGTGAAGTGCACCAGTACCATATATCCACTACCCATGGATTTGGTCAGCCCAATTAGGGCTAAAACTGGGGGTAAATCATGCATCGGCCTTGTGTGAACCATCTATTTTCAGTCATTCTTACTGTTGCTGTTTGTTAATAGCACATTTAGGGCCCTAAACAAGATGGGGGGGGCTCATATTGGGTACTACTGCATAGACACAGCAGGAGATCTGAATTCAATTCCTCACTCAGCCACTGACCTGGTAGGTGGCCTTGGTCATGTCATTTCTCCCTCTGTGCCTCCGATGCCTCTCTTGTGCTCTGTCTGGGTCTAAATTGTAAGATGTGTGGGGCAGTGAGTATCTTTTAGGATGTACTATGTATGAAAAATGAGGATGGGCTGGAGGGTAGTAGACATCTATATAAGATAAAGCCCTGAATATTGGGATTGTCTTTATCAAATCAGTTTCAGAGGGGTAGCCAAGTAAGTCTGTAACAGAAAAAACTTAAAAAACAACAAATAGACTAGTAGCACCTTAAAGACTAACAAAACATATAGATGGTATCATGAGCTTTTGTGGGCACAACCTACTTCTTCAGATGACTGGAGTATTAGAAGTCCAAATCCAAGAATGAATAAGGGAAGGGGAGAGTAAAGAAGGGGGGGAAAGAAAAAGAAGGGGAAAAGAAAAAAGAGAGAGACAATGAGTAGATGGTTCAGATTGTTACAAGAGGCTGATAAGAACAATTAGCACCTCCATTGTTGGGTTGGTTGGTTAAGTCATTGGTATATGGATGGTAGTGTGCCAGTCAGCCCATGTCCCTGTTCATACCATTTGCATAAAAATTAAACTTGTAAATGAAGTTCCAATCCCCTCCTATGTATTTGGCTTGTAGAATTGGCCTGAAACAACGCTGTGACTTGGAGATCCATTAATGAGGCAATGTCTAGACTGCAGGCTTCTTTCAGAAGAATCTTTTCCAGAATAGATCTTCCGGAAAAACATCTTCTGAAAGAGAGCGTCCACATTGCAAAAATGCATTGAAAAAGCAATCTGGGCAGGGGTTTGGGGTGCAGGAGGGGTTCAGTACTGGGGCCAGGGTTCAGAATGTGGGCTCCAGCTGGGCACCGCTTACCACAGGTGGCTTAGGGGTGGTGGTGCAGTGGGGCTAAGGCAGGCTCACCCCTACTCTGGCCCTGCACCACTCCCAAAAGCAGCCAGCAAACTCTCTCCGTCCCTGCCCACTCCCCACACCCCTCTGTGGAGATGAGGTGGCAGAAGGGGCACCTTGACAGCAGCACCCCCTCCTCTTCTTCCTGTGCCCTGCACAGCAAGCAAGAGGCCCTTCAGGTTGGGGGGGGCAGCTCCAAGGCAGAGGGCAGGAGCAACACAGCAGTGCTTAGAGGGGCAGATGAAGTGCCGGCACTTAACAGCCTCCTGGCCCAACCTGTCAGGATCACCTGTCAAAGGAACCTGATCTACTGGTTGGTGACCACTGCTCTAGTGTGTGTTTGTACAGCTTCTAGCACAGTGGGGCCAAGATCTCAGCTGCTGCTTCTCGATGCTGCTGTCACACAAACAGGTTCTATTGTACAATGAAAGAGGGTTCACATCAAAGTGCTGCTCTCAAGTGATGCAAAAGTCATCTAGCATGATTCTAGCCCATGTTTCATCCCTAATTTTACTGATGCTCACACTTTGTCCAACCAACAGTCACAGTAGCAACTTGTCAGGAGCCTGAAGATCTATTTGTAATTGGTGTAAAACGATCCCATTCGGCCACTATCACTTTTAACATGGGGGCATGGCCAATGACGGTTTTAGGACTCCCAGCATGCACTGCTTCATCTTGAGCTGAGCAGGCCACTGAAGAGGGAGGGGAGCTGCCACTTTTCATTGAACTCCATGGGCCACCTTTGCTTCCCCAATTTTTTGTGCATACATACAAATGGGTTTTCATATTGTTAGCTCCCCCTGATTGTTTCCCTTGGCTCAGTTTTGCAGTCCCCCAGCAGGAAAAACTCTCATTGGTGTCAGTGGGGGACACACTTTGGAAGGGCTGCGGGAGTGAACAGCTCGGGATCTATGGTAGGTGATGCAGACTTGCTGAAATAGAATGTTGGTGACATTTGTTAAACTTTAATAACTAGCTTGCCTGACAAAGCCAGACCTCAGGGATCCTGTTTCCTAAGCACTTTATTGGGTAATTATGCTTCGAGTTTTCTTTTAAAAAATTGCTTGTCTGAAAATATTGTTCTTGCCACCAGGAGAAAAATCTGTTTGTTTCCGCCTCAAAGGAGCACAGCACAGTTGCGGGCTCACAGCTGTTGTTATGAGGGCAGTCCAAGGGATTTGGTTGTGCACTGATCAATAAACTCACCACTGAGGTTTGTAAGTAATGCAAGTCTATTGAAGTCAAGGCATAGACTGAGCATACTTTGGGGGGCTCAGAAATGAATGAAACACAGACGAATCAAAATTGGTCTATTAAAGAGTAAGATGGAAAAGACCTATATGACATTTTGTCTGTGTTGCCTACAGTGCTTAGATTTCACAGGGATGGACACTCTATCTAGATATACTGAGGATTAGCTGGGGAGATCAATTTAGAAAACTAAGGCCCATTATCATGCTCATAGAAGTCAATTAAATATTTGTTATCAAAGAGAGACGAATGAAGCAGATAGATAGTATATTTCCAGTTCTTTGTCTAGCCCGACTTTAAATTTGTAAGCAATGGAGCATCCACTACTTCCCCTCAGAGACAATCCATCTTCAAACAGAACTCACCTGTGGCAAGTGTTTCCTGATAGGCAGATCCACTTGCCTTTCCCCCTTCCCCCATTATTTGGTGTTAAATTGTCAGATGTGACATGCACAAGTGCCACTAGCATGCTGCCTGTGGGCTTTGGATCAGAGCCTCGGTCCCCAAGGGCCACACAAGATCAGACACAGGGTCCATATAGTCCAGTGTTCTGTCTCAAATTGTGGCTATAACCAGGGGCTTCAGAGGATAGTGTAAACACCCCACAATGGGGAGATGTTGCACAATCAGTCCCCAACATAGATCTGATCCGGGCCCACTGTGAGGCCTGGTCTACACTTGCCTGGAGAGCGACACTCCAGAGAGTGATCTCTTTGGGTTCGATTTAGCAGGTCTAGGAAGGACCTGCTAAATTGATCGCTGATAGCACCCCCGTCGACCCTGGTACTCCATGGGGTACCGTCGACCCTGGTACTCCATGAGGTACATCGATGGGAGAATTTCTCCTGTCGATCTCTCACAGTGGGAACACCATAGAAATTCAACGTACGGTACATTGACTCCATTTATGCTATCCATATAGCTGGAGTTGCATACCTTATCGACTTTCTCCCTCAAAGTAGATCAGGCCTGGGTTGTGTATGTTCTTACAAGAGACATGAATGTGACCTTTCAAGCCAGTAACATGGCTTTAAAATTGCATGTGTGTATTTTTCTGTGCCATGGTAACTCCTGATGAAGTGCGGTGCAACAGTAGGCTTTGATCCTGCATATGCTTAAACCCTAGTAATTACTCTCCTGAGTAGCATTGCTGAGTTCAGTGGAGTTCAGTTGAGTGAGATCAGTGAGTTCAGTTGAGTTGATAGGAGTAAATGCACTCAAATGCATTGGGATTTTTCAGAATTGTGCCCACATTTTGTACTGCAACTCTCCTGTGTTTAAGTCCCGAGGGCTAAGTAATGAACAATTGCAGAGATCAGCAATAGCTTAGAACACATTGACTTGGACTGAAATAAATCTCCACATTTATTAACCCGAGAGGTAAATATTGACGGAGGTAAAAGGAAGGTCAATATTTACCAGAGGGGATGTCAAAGCAAAGCAGCAATTGTGAGAGATACCCAGGGCGTATCTGCACTTCTGGGGCAGAAGCTGCCTGTACTGGCTGGGAAACACCTCACTCCCTTCCCACAGAGAGTTAACAAGGTGAGACTGGTAGGAAACCTGGGGAAAGCAAACTACTGTTACTTGGGCCAGAAGGTGGTGAAGCACTAGAACTCTTCCGGGGAGCACATGCTGAAGTGCTTTGTCGAATAAGGATGGGTGTTTGTGTGGGATGATGTTCAGGAAGGTGCATAGGCCATGAAGCACTTGGTTAAAGTCAGCCAGATGCTTACGTGCTACTTTGAAACAGGGCCTAAAAGTGTTATTCTCCCCCATTGTGTATCGGGGAAACTGAGGCAGAAAGAGTAACAACACGCTCTGCAGAAATGCTGAGCATTCCCAGCTCCTGCCAAAGTCAATGGGAGCGGCGAATGCTCAGCAGCTCTGAAGAAATGGCAGTAGGGGCTTCAGTGACAAAACTCCCACTGGTTTTCATGGTGCAAATTCAGGTCTTATGGGATCTGCCCAAGGTCACAGGGAAGGTGTCAGTGTCTGAAGTGGGGAGCTCTTGGCACCCAGTCCTGTGCTCAGACTACTCAATTATAGTAGCAGCCAGAGGAGAAAACAGGTGGGGAGAAGGAAGGGAGGTGGAAAAGGACTCTGTATTGATTAAGACTGAAGTAGGGATGTTAAATGTAGATTAACTAATCGAATAATCGATGGGCTATCAATTGATTAGTCGATAAGGGCGCTTCCACCTTTGAACTACAGTTCAAAAGCAGAAGCCCCGCAGGGAGCGCGGGGCCAACAGAGGATTGGCCCCATGCTCCCTGCGGCGCCTGAGTCTTTGAAATATACAAGTGCCCCACTGGGGCTCTTGTACATTTCAAAAGAAGAATCACAGCAGAACCTGCCTGAGCGGAGACTGCTTCAGTCCCCACTCGCGCCGCTTCCTGCAGTGCCTCTACCTCCCCTGCCCCCCACAGAGACGGTGCTGGGGAGAACCCGCTTTTAAGCTGGCTCCCCTCAGCACGAGCTCCTGCTCCCCCGCCTTGCTGCCTCTCTCTGATAGAGGCAGCAAGGGGCGGGGGGGAAGTGACTAGTCGCATCACTAGTCTACTAGTCGCTTACATCCCTAGAATGAAGTGACCTGGTTTCAGTCCGTCACTAACAGCTGGAGTTCAATAAACATTTGGCTGGCTGCTGAGGCAGAAGAATGGGGTGAAGGATTCTACTCCTGTGTGGTGGGAACTTTGCCAGGGAGGTCTGTCTGTGTGTGAGTTTGCAAAGCATTTCAGATGCCACTGGAGCGACTGTGGAAAATTTGAAACTGCCCGATGAAATTTTGCACAAAAGCCACAATCGCCACTTGTGAATGTTGAACGAGGGGTTGCTGCTTACAGAATTCACAAGGGCTTATTTTCATGCACCAGCACTTGTGACATGGGGATGAGCAATACCTGGCCCTTGGGGAACCAAGAGGTTAACATCAACTTAGCTTCTTCCAGCCTTCCCACAGAAGAAGGGGGCAGGGGGAACAAAGTGCCTCTCTGAATTCCCTGAGCTGTGGGACTGACCTCGACCATGTTCCTGTTTCCTTTTCTGCTGCTGTTTTGAAAACTTGTTTTGATTTCTTGTTATAAACATGAATCCTCCAGGAAAAGACCTTTTATAGAGGTTGGACATTTTCCTAAAATATCTGTTCTAGGTTAGCAAGATTAGAAAATTCACTCACACCGCAGGAAAGGAGCGTTCCTTCCGCTGCAGCAGTTCTATGATCTGTGTTACTGAAATAGCCAGACTAGATGATCACAATTGTCTCTGGAGGCTTTAAAGTCCCTTGCGGGCACTTTGCAAGTTTTCAGGTTGTTCACTCTACAGGAAAGTTTTGTTCCTGAAATGTCATGAGAAGTGGAAAATCCATATTTCAAAGGGTCCAGAACTGCATGAAATCCAGATGTGAAAAAAATCTCACTCATTTTTCCCGCCTCTGCAGGGCAGTGATGTTTAGCCATACTCAGTCAGTGGTGCGATACTTGTAATCTTGGATAACCAAGTTCTGTTTACTAAGAGGCAGTGCTTACGTCATCTTAGTTCTCTCCCTGACTCCTTTTGCCAGTATGTGTCTACTAGGAATTAGGGAAGGCTAGAAAATCAAAATGACTCATGCTGGGAATTTCACGCCTTCTTTCTTTCTCATTTGCTGCTGGCTTTTGCGTTACCTTGACTTTATCAGACCAAACCACGCTCCTAAATGCGGATCTTTACTTTTATTCTTTGTCTGGGCACATATTAAGCCAGCTGCTCCCAAGGCGGAGGTCAAAGTTAGTCTGAAATATGGCACAGGATGGAAAGAAGAGGTTGGACTGGAGCACTGAGCTTCTCTTGTGGTTTCTGATAGCTGACCTATGAAGGGATTCTTTGGGGTGAGGTTGGGGGAAGCTGCAGATTCAGTTATCAAATCTAACACATTTAGACCTTGTCTGCACTGAGCTTTTTCATAACTTTCCTGCTCTTGCAGCTCCCCGGGTGATCACAACAGCAGGAGATGCCGCTGTAGTCTGATTGCCCATTGAAAATGTTGTCCCTTTGCCCCGATCTGGGCAGATGTGCCTAAGACTGACAATTTCATTCTTGGAGGCTTTCTCACATGGCATAATCTTTAATTCATTTGTAATTCCTGGCAACTCCAGGACAGTCCTGTGCCATGAATACAAATCGAAAGCTCACGATCTGCAGATAGCAAAAGGCAAATTGAGGAGGAGGGCAGGAGGCTTGGATCTTAGCAACCCCCAACATGGTGTTGGCAACACCATAGCTTACCCAGGCCTGACTGTCACAGGGAAATCTGAGGCCACCATATGACACTAGAGCTGCCTTTCTCTCACTTGCTTCATTAGCTTGTCCCAAAACACACAGTCCTGGTTTACACTAGGGAGTTATTTCGAAATAACCCCTCTTTGGTCAAATTTATAAGCGGGGCATCCACACTGGTTATTCTGAAATCTGTACTCCTGCTTTCCTCGGGGAGCAACACTAATTTAGAAATACTTATTTTGAAATAGCATTCGTGTGGACGATCCGCTGCTGCTCATTCAAAATAATTGGCCTCTGGAGACCTCTCACAGCTGCAGTTCTGACCGGTCTGGCCACACCTGGCATCTCCACTGTGCCCCTTCTCCTGCAGAGCCTAAAACTCCCAGCAGCTTGTCCCACGTTGGAGAGTAGAGAGCCACGTGGGATGCAGCAGGAAGTGAGCCAGGAGCGACCCCAACGCTCCCTCAGATCCTCCCCCAGTTGCCAGCACTCATGCTGCTCCCTCAGCTGCCACCTTCCAGGGACACAGCAGAGCTGCGGCCTAGACTGGTGTGGAGATCCTGGATCTCATCCAGGTCTGGGGGGAGGAGATCAACCTCCAGGATCTCCGCACCAGAAAACAAAATAATGGCAGGTCTCAATCAGGTGTCCTGTCACCTGAGGGCTGGGGCGAGCTACTTACACAGCTCCAGGAAGGTGGCTTTCTGCATGCGGAAGTTCTGCAGCCGCTGCTGGTCGTCCCATCCCTGCATGACATTGCGGTCCCACCAGTCTGAGCTCGTCTCCCGCCGCCAGAAGCGGTGTTCTGCAGTGTCCAGGGGATTGAGGGGCATGCGCAGCAGCAGGAGTGCCCGGACCTTGGTGATCAGGGCCTGCAGTCTGGGCTGGGGTTCATCCTGCAGGTCCTGGTCCTCATCCTGCTGGAGCAGCATGCTAGCGATGTGGACAATCTGAGCCTACCTCTGCTTTGAAGCACCTCCAGCTCCATGGCATGAGTGCTGTGGCATTCACAGGGGCAACACTGAGTCCGTTTTGTGTCCCGCGGGGGTGGGGAGACCGTGGAAGAGTGGTGTGTGAGATGTGGCCATAGAGAGGAGCCCCTGAAAGCACGTGTCTCAACTTGCCTGACCAAGCAGCCACAAGAAGTCTCTGACCTTTGGTGCCCTCCCCAGCATGCTTCCAGGGGCTCTAAGTCCACAGCAGTCTCCACATACAGTGTGGACGCGCTATTCTAATTAATTTCAAGGCTTCCCTGTAGTGGGGACACGCTATTTCGATTTTGTTAATCGGGAGTTATGATGTCAATTTGAGTGATTTTGAAATAATTTCCTAGTGTAAACATGCCCTAAGGTTAGAGGCAGGGAGGCCAGTGCACTGGGCACTCGGGTACAGCCCTGGGTTCAACTCTTTGCTCTGCCACTGACCTGCTGCAAGGCCTTAGATAAGTCACATAATCTCTCTGTTGCCCCTCCCACTCTTTGTGTGCCTTGTCTATGTAGACTGTCAGTCCTTGGGGCAGGGATTGTCACTTACAATGTGTAGGTGTAGTGTAAAAAAATCACATGGGCTTAAAAAATAAAAAAGCTGTCTTAAAAATCACGAGTTTTTTAAAAATAACATCCCCTTTAGGGCTTCCAGGGCTAAACAGTGTCACCAATTTTCATGATTTTTGGTGTCTTTCTTAAATTCTTGAAGGCCCTGCTGGGGGAATCATGAACACCCCAGTTTTCATCAAACAAACAAACAAACAAATAAGTAAAAAGTTTCTTGCTCTCATAGCTGCAGAGAAAAAAACTTTAAAGCTTGACCCAGGTGCCCCCTGAAGATCCAAAAAGGAATGCAAAAGTTGTTATTTTTAAAACACTCATGATTTTTAAGCCAGCTTTTTTATTTTTTAAGCCCATGTGATTTTTTGGAACCTTTGGGACTGGCCACACTGATACCACATTGCAAGTGATAATGAATGAGGCAAATGGGTGAGAGTTGACAAGACTGGCTTCTGATCCCATTAGCTGGGCAGTCAAGCACATGTTTGAATGGCCAGGGCAGAACAAGCAACTGTGGTATAACCTTTAGACATCCTGTAAAGCTTCAGGCTGAATCATGCAAGTATCTAGGTAATGTGGTGATGGGTGCTGTGATTAGATTAGATTGGGTAAGTTTCTGCTGCCAAAAAAAAAAGTGTGGTCTTGATTTAAAATAGGAGTGAAGACATGGCATGTCTTTAACTCAAACTCCTACTCTGAGCTGCTATCTCTTCACCACAATTGTATCCCAAATAGTCAGGCCCAGTCCTAACCAATTGGCGGCCTGGGGCAAAAATTTGTTGAGCCAAAAAAAAAGGGTTGGGGAATAATCAAGGACAAGCTCTGTCAGAGGCCCCTTGAAAACGGCAGCCTGGGGTGACCAGCTCTGCAAATAGCTAACTGGAGTTAAGAGCACCTCTTTTTGCAGCTTTGTACAAGCATCTGGGAGGACAACCTGTGACAAAGACACCCAAGCCATCACACCTACTCTGGTCACTGGCGCTGCAGGGGAAGTTAGTTATGGAAAATTTACCTGTGTGTTAAGAAGGTGAAACCCACACACTTACAGGGCATGGTGCACTGTCCCATGTCACGGCATTTAGAGCACTTACAGAGAGAGCGTAAGAATGAGTGAGCTCTACAGCCTTAGTTGAGAGCCAGCTGGCTTTTAGCTCAGGCTGTAGGGGCTCATGCACTTAGGTCCCAGGTTCAGTTCTACCTGTCTGGGTTACAAAAGCTGGTGAGAAATAAGGGAACAAGATGACAGTGCTAACTGTGTCCTGTTTTTTACACCACTCCTGGGTTGGTTTGTTTTTGAATGCTTGAGGTTCACAATATTGGTGAGTGAACTTAATTCCAGCCAGACCGTGCACTGCCCATCTACTGCTGTTGTAACACTGCTCCTGCCTCCTTGCCCCTAAGCTGGCGTTAGCTAGAGCTTAACAACATTAGCTAGCTCTTCCTTTCAGTGGCATGTTGTAACCATTATGGTTCATGGCACTCTGACATTCAGCATCACTCTAGCTCCTAACCATGAGTTAGGTATCCCGGAAAAACCCCTCTGCATCCAGGGAGCGCGTTTGCTCTTCCACTTTTTTTCTCAGAAGAGCAAACACGCTCTTTCAGGGAGCCCTGTATACCTCATTCCACGAGGAATAAGGGCTCCGCCGAAAGAGGAGGCTTTTCTGCCATTTTGGCCCCATCTAGACGGGGCCAAATGGTGGAAAAGCCTCTTCCGGAAAAGCGATCAGAAAAAGCTACACAAATTGCGGAGTGCAATTTACGTAGCTTTTTCCAATAAAGCCCCGTAGTCTAGGCCTAGCTTTGGTGTCTCTGCTGTGAGGAGGGGGAAACAATCAAAAGGGTGGATACAACATGAGCATCTAGCTCCCAACCTTCTCACATTGAATCATAACAACTGGAGGTGCTAGGATCATGGTGAATTTACATTCACAACACCCCTCTGAGAATATGCAGTTTATTGGGAGGGATAGCTTGCTGCTTTGAGCATTGGTCTCCTGAACCCCAGGGTGCAAGTTCAGTCTTTGATGGGGCCATTTAGGGATCTGGGGCAAATCTGTCAGGGATGTCCTGCTGTGAGGGCAGGGGACTGGAATTGATGACCTCTCAAGGTCCCTTCCAGCTCTATGAGATGATATATCACCACTCACTTTAATGAAGAAGTCCTGTGGAACCTTAGAAACTAACAAAAATATGTATCATGAGCTTTTGTGGGCAAGACCCACTCCATCAAATGAGTTGGAGTGGAAATAAGGGCACCCAAGAGATATGTAACAGCAAAAGAAGTCACCATTACAAAAGTTTGAAAACTACTGTTACATGTTTCTATCACACCCCCACTTAGTCATCTCTTTTTCCAAGCTGAAAAGTCCCACTTTTGTTAATCTCTCCTCATACAAAAGCTGTTCTATATACCTAATAATTTCTGTTGCCCTTTTCTGAACCTTTTCCAATTCCAATATATCTTTTAGAGATGGGGTTACCATGTCTGCACACAATGTTCAAGATGTTCAGGGGGATTAGATAGCAGCCTTCAACTTCCTGAAGAGTGGTTCCAAAGAGGATGGAGAGGCTGTTCTCAGTAGTGACAGATGGCAGAACAAGGAGCAATGGGCTCAAGTTACATTTGGGAAGGTCTAGGTTGGCTATTAGGAAAAACTATTTCACCAGGAGGGTGGTGAAGCACTGGAATGGGTTCCCTAGAGAGGTGGTGGAATCTCCATCCCTAGAGGTTTTTAAGTCTCAGCTTGACAAAGCCCTGGCTGGGTTGATTTAGTTGGGATTGGTCCTGCTTTGGGCAGGGGGCTGGACTCGATGCCCTCCCAAGATCTCTTCCAGCCCTAGGATTCTATGATTCTCTGTGGGTATAACATGGATTTATAGAGAGTGAATAAGAGATTTTCTATCCTATTATCTGCCCCTTTCCTAAGATTCCCAATATTCTGTTGGCTTTTTTACTGCCACTGCACATTGATTGGATGATTTCAAAGAACTATACACAATGACTCTGAGATCTCCTTCTTGACTGATAAAAGCTAATTTAGTCCCCATCATTTTATATGTCTACTCAGGACTATTGTTTCCAATGTACATAACTTTGCATTTTTCAGTGTTGAATTTGATCTGCCATTTTTTGCAGTCACCCAGTTTTGTAAGATCCCTTTGTAACTCTTCACATTGTGTAGCTTGAGTAGTTTTGTATCATCTACAAGTTTTGCCATCTCATTGCTTTTACCTTTTCCCAGACTGTTTACGAATATATTGAACAATACTGTCACCAGTAGAGAACCCTGAGGGATATGACTTTTTACCTTTCTCTTTCTGAAAACTATTTATTCCTATCCACTGGGTAAACCTTGTCTACATGCTTGTTGGCCCTCTCAAAGAATTCTAGTAGATTTGTGAAGTATGATTTCCCTTTATAAAAAACATGTTGACTCTCCCCCAACAAATCATGTTCACCTACGTGTCCGTTAATTCTGTTCTTTACTATAGTGTCAACCAGCTTGCCCAGTACTGTAGTTAGACTTACCAGCCTTACTAGAGCCTTTTTTTAAAAAAATGGGTCACATTAGCTATTCTCCAGTCATCTGGTACAGAAGCTGATATAAAGGATAGGTTACAAATCATAGCCAGTTGTTCTGCAATTTCGCATTTGAGTTCCTTCTCAAGTCTTGGGTGAATGCTATCTGGTCCTAAGGACATATTACTGTTTAATTTATCAGTTTGTTCCAAAACCTCCATTAATGACAACTCAGTCTGGGACTGTTCCTCAGATTTGTCACATAAAAAGAATGGCTCAGGTTGGTGAGTCTTCTTCACGTCTACAGCCATGAAGGCTGTTGCAAAGAATTAATTTAGTTTCTCCACAATGGCCTTATCGCCCTTGAGTGCTCCTTTACCATCTTGATCATCCGTGGTCCCACTATCTGGTTAGCTGGCTTCCTGATTCTGATGTACTTTGAAAGTGTTTGCTATTACTTTTTGAGTCTTTGGCTAGCAGTTCTTCAAATTCTTCTCTGCCCTTCCTACTTGTAAGTTTACATTTCACTTGCCAGAGTTTATGCTCCTTTCTATTTTCCTCCATAGGATTTAACTTCCCTTTTTGAAAGGACGCCTTTTTGCCTTTCACTGTCTCTTGTGCTTTGCTATTTAGCCTCTGTGGCACTCTTTTGGTTCTCTATGTTTTGTTTTGTTTTGTTCTGAATTTGGGGTATTTGTTTAATTTGAGCCTCTATTGTGGTGTCTTTTAAAAGTTTCCTTGTAGTTGGCAAGGATTTCTCTTTTGGCACTGTCCCTTTTAATTTCTGTTTAACTAACTTCCTCATTTTTGTGTAATTCCCCTTTCTGAAATTAAATGTGACTGTGGTGGGACACTGTGGTGTTTTCCCTGCCACCGGGATGTTACATTTTGTTATGTTATGAACACTATTACCAAGTGGTCCCGCTATATTCACCTCTTGGACCAGATCCTGTGGTCCACTTGGGAAGAAATGAAGAATGCCTCTCCTCCTGTGGGTTCCAGGACAAGCTCCTCCAAGAAGCAGTCATTTAATAGGTCAAGAAACTTTGTCTCTCCATCCCCTTCTGAAGTAACATGTACCCAGTCTGTATGGGGATAGTTAGAATACCCCATTATTAGAGCTCTGTGAGGATACAAATTTCTACCTGTGGGTGGGATATCAACGGATAGAAATCTGCTCCACATGGCTCTACTCCCAGGAGACACTGTGGCCAAAGGAGAGGGATGTAGGGCCAGCATCCCACCCTGGCAGCTCCTGCCGGCCATATGACTGTACTGCCTCCAACCCCAGCAGGGCTGTATAACCCCCCAGAGGAAATACAGTTGGCAATGGGGCTGAGGACAGTACAGCTGCATGTCCAGGAAGAGCTGCTGGGGCAGGGAACTGGCTTCTGGTAGCAGGACACCACATTTCTCTTCTTTGGCCAAAGCATCTCCTGGGAGCAAAGCCCTGTGGATCAGTGGATACCGATTTCTATCTGCAAATATCCACATCTGCTGGTAAGAATTTGTATCCACTCAGGGCTCTACCCATTATTACTGAGTTCTTTTTTATTTGTATAGCCTCTCTGATCTCCCTGAGCATTTTACAGTCACTATCACCAGCCTGGCCAGTAGGTCACTAGTACATCCCTACTGGCAGATTCTTATTATTGAAGCATGGAATTCCTATCCATAGAGAGTCTATGGCACCGTTTGGTTCCTTTACAACAGGGCTGGGCAAAATATGGGCCCGGGGGCCGGATGCGGCCCCCGGACCACCCTGCAGGGACCCTCCGGCACACGCAGCTGCAGCGCTTAACACTCTCCCTGCGCTTCTCTGCTCTGCAGGGAGGGGGAGGCTTCGTGCGATCTCCCCGCCCCCAGCCCAATCCTTGGCTTCTATTGGACAGAATCAACCAGCCAATAAGAACTGACCTCAGCTAATCTCTCAGCTCCTATTGGCTGGAAGCAGCCAGCCAATGGGAGCTGAGAGATTGGCCTGAGTGACTAGGGCAGCTGGACTTGAGAGCCAGGTGGAGGGAGCACTTGTATTTTCAAGCAGGCTGGGGCTGCCAGCCAGGAGACACTTAGGTAAACTCCTCCTAGCCAGCGCCTCCTCTGGCACCATAGTCCCTCCTGCACTCCAACTCCCTCCCCCAGATCACCATCCAAACCCTCTGCACCCCCTGCCCCAGGTCACAACTCCCTCCCAGGCCCTGTACCTCCTCCTACACCCTTCCCCCAGGACAGAATCCTCTCCTGCACCTACACCCCAATCCCTTGACCCAGGTCACAACCCCCTCCTTCACCCAAACACCTTCTGAGACCTCACACCATCTCCTGCACCCCAGTGCCTTACCCCCATGCACCTTTCTGCACCCAACCTCCACCCTAGAGCCTGCACTCCCCCCTCCACAGAAAAGTGCAGCCCTTGACCACTTACCAAAATCTTGGAGCGACCCCTCCCCCCAAAAAAATTATTGCCCACCCCTGCTTTACAATCTTTACTTCATTTGACTCTACCCTTTCCTTCACATGCAGTGCCACTCCCACACCAGCACAACCTGTTTTGTCCTGCCAATTCACTTGATACCCTGGTATTACCATGCCCCGGTCTCCCATACCTGGCACTGTGACCTAGTGAACTACACCCTTGCTGTGTATATCATCTCTCTGTTTTGCTCACTGGAGCTTTGATCTTGCTAGGGAATCTCTGATTGTTTCTGTAATACCTAGTACTGCCTAGAGAATGATGCATAGATGTGATTCTTCACTTCCCTGGCCATTAGAAAATTAATAGGAGATGGGTCCAATTCTGCACACCTTGGGATGTATTGAATCAGGCCCTAAATTTATTCCTTAGTATTTTATTTATGTCCTACTTTATGCCCATTTATAACAGTTTCAGGTTTCAACCACAATTTCTTTGGGCTCCCACTGCAGTTAGTGACAGTACTGAAAGTTATGCTGGATCAAACCTAAATTGTATGGTAGATCAGCGAGGGAGAGGATTTGCTAGGTACATGCAACTACCCCTGCCTTGCTGTGGAGTTCATCTGGGCATACCCCTATGGGAGTAGTCAGGTCCCTGGATACTACAGTGACTAGTCCAAGGTAAATACCTTAGGAAGCCTCCTTTAAATGCTGATGGAGCAAGCGAACGTCGTGAGCAAGCCTATTGAAACCAACGCTGCCCAGAGCCTGGCACTTTCTGAGCCAGGACACAAGTCTGCAATCAGGGTGACTCCAGTGAAGAGGCCCCCTGGGAATGGAGGAATGGGTGTGATGGGAAGGAAGGTGAGCAACGTCTGGCCTAGCTAATCCCTCAGATTTGCTAACATGAAGGGAGGAACTGCCGCAGGCAACGGGATTTTCGGCACCTCCAGCTTGTACTGCGGCAAGAGCTAAAGTTGCACAACTCAGCCCAAGCGGCCCCGCCTCCTCCTCCTCCACTCCCAGATGTTCTCTTGCGTGCAGCCATCTGTTGAGATGCCCCCCCCCCCCCCAACCCCCTTTCCAAAATAAAAGAGCCTGAAGGAGAAGGGGGCCGAGTTTTCGGCCTGGAGGGCGCAGCGAAGCTGCACGCTGCGGACACTCCCTAGCGTCCAAGCTCCGGCTGGCGGCTGCAGCTTGCACGCGGCCAGCGAAGCCGGGCACTTTGGCGACGCTCCCCGGAGTGGGAAGCTCGGCGGCTGCCGGAGGGAGGGAAGGAGGGAGGCGGAGGCGCGGCTCGGCCTGCGGGGGGCAGGCGGCCGCGCGGTGCTGCGGGGAGGGAGCGAGGGAGGGGGGCGCGGTGCTGGGGACCGAGCCGCAGGCGCCGCGCGGGCTGGATGCAGGGCGGGCAGCCCGGGACTCCGCGCGGCCAGACGTGGCTCCAGCCAGCAGCCGGACTCCCCGCTCCCAGGTGCGGCCGGCCCGGGGCGCGCTGCCGCCGGGGCAGGTGAGTGGTTCTCTCGGCAGCGCCGGACGGAGATCGCAGCTCGCCCGGGGCTGGCAGCCGGCAGCGCCGTGCCCAGCCCGGCAGCGCCCGGGGCTGTCCGGCGACCCCGGCCCGAGCGCAGCCGCCAGACCTTGCCCGCTTCGTCCCTCCGAGCTGCGGGCCGGGCTGGGACCGGCCCACGCGCGCCTCGGCTGGGCAGCGCAGGGAGAACTTTGTCCGGGCCAGTCCTGGCAGAGCGAGCGCGGGGCTGCCTGGAGCCAGTGCAAAAGGATCGGAAATTGGCGGGGGGGGAGGTCCAAAGACTAAAATCTGGAGTCGGGGGAGCGCAGCCAGGGACTCCCGGCCCCTTCCTGGCAAAGCCGGGCGGCGCTTCCCTGGCACATGGCGTGGCAGGCACGCGTCTCTGGGGCCGGTGGCCCTTCGCTTTCTGCTCCCCCGGCCCCTCGCGTTCCCCTCTCGCAGTTGTGGCGGGGCGAGGAGCCGCTGAAATTGCCACGGTTGCAAGTCATCTGATCAGCAGCTGGAGTCCCTGCCCGCCTCCAGGGCCCAGATTCGGGGCTTTGATTTCACACACTGCTTCCTCCCCCGTCCCCCCATCCTCTCCCGTCTCCGGCTCTCTCCCACAGGCGCAGAATTCAGGGAAGGGGGGCAGCTGTCTGGCTGCTCTCGGTGGCGTTCCAAAGACATTTTGAAAGGATCTTGGGGAGAGCAGTGATCTGATGAAGCAGGCCAGAGCAGATCGGGGGAGGGGACAGAGGAGCAGCAAGGGAAAAGCTCAGGTTAAGAGGTTACTGTTTCCTAACATCTGTCTGGATCAGCCCAGACATGCAAACTTCAGGAAGGATAAAGTTGGTCTCATGGTCTGCCCTTGAATCCAGCACATGCTGCCTGCCAAGTCCTGGAATTCCAGCCTCTCTAGCTTGGGTTAAGCTGAAGAGGCGAAGGTGGGAAAAGTGGCGGAGGGTTTGTCTTTTTTTGCAAAAAAGGAGAAGAGTGAATAATGCACACACCCTGCTAAGTTTGAGCCAGTCATGAGAATCATGCAACTTTCATTAGTAATGCTTTAGTCAGTAGCTCATGGTAAATGTATTAATAATGTAAGACAGCAGCGTGTGTCCGTTGATTGTGAACAACATACCTGTAGACTGTGTATATATAGTCTTCTACTGGCTTGGATTGGGAAATCATGAACTGAGAACTTGTGTACTGTGTAAAACTACAGGGGGTCTCTGTATGGGAATATGCAAAATATGTAAGATTGTTCCTCAGGGAGAGGGGTTCAGAGCATCCGCCATAACTGCTGGTTGCCCTTAGCTTGTGAGGCAAAATCCTACTGTAGCTGAATGGCAGCAAGTGGAGCTGAGAGCCACTGTTGGGAGAAGAAATGAGCCTTGTCACTTCTCTAGTGGTTAAGACAAGTACAGTCAGGCTACTTTCTGGTTTGTCGGTATGGGCTGGGAAGGGGGGAACCAGCTTGAGTTCTTGAGATGAAGAGTTTGTCCAGACATCAGCAATAATAAATCAGATGCTGCTACCCTCTGTACAGCATTCGCTCAAGTTACATTAGAAAGCTCGTCTTTCTGGGCACTGCTCTCTGCACAACACAAAACAGCTGGGGCTGAGCATTGCTTATATTCAAATCACAGTACCGGAGGTATTGCTGCAGTAGAACCAGTGCTAGTATATCGGGGATGCCTCTGATCTCAGTGGCGGTGAGCATTGAAAATACCTGGGTAGAAGATGTGAATGGACACTGCACCATAGCTAGGCAAGCTTCTAAAAATGCAGCATGACTCTGCCAGCAACACTTTCTGGATTGGGAGTGGGGAACCTTTTTTGGGTTGGGGGGCTGCTGACCCATGGAAAAATACACAAGTGAGAAGCAAAAAAAAAAAAAATTCACTGATGTGACTCCCAGCTGAGAAGGAGAAAGACACTTCTCCTCCCCCCCCCCCCGCATTCCACTCACACACCAGAGCCTGGGGGGGCCAGGCTAGTAGATTTTTCTAGTATCCAGCCCCACATGGGGCGGCTGGGGCTAGCACTCCATCGCGGGCTCCCCAGCGCCAGAGGGGAGTCCTGAACTTCGGACCAGATCCAGGCAAGCCAGGGGCCACATCCAACTCTTGGGCCTTAGGTTCCTCACCCCTGCACTAGATTCTAATATGACTGGAGAGGGCCTGGTAATTAAAAGATCTTTCCAAGAGTTTGCAATGTAACCCTGTCTCCTGTACACCACTCTCTAAGGTGTGGAGAGGACCCTAGCTCTGTAAGGCCTCAGTCTCTAACATTGCTGTCATTTATTTATGTTCCACTCACACATGGAGCTCTAATCTTTGCTGAGGACTCTATGGCCTCATTGACACTCCTGTGGGCCATCAGCCTAAGTTAGACAGCTTCAGCTACATGAATAACATAGGTCGCCACAGTAAGTCAACAGCCGATGTTCTCCTGTCGGTGCTGCGTGCTCATCTCATTCTGGTGAAGTACCAGAGTTGATGGGAGAGCACTCGATAGTCAATTTATATGTCTATACTAGACATGGTAAATTGACCCCTGCTGGATTGATTGCTGCCCATCAATCAAGCCTCTATTGAGAGCTCACAGTCTGAGATGCAACAGACAAGCATTATTATCCCAAAGTTTACAGATTGGGGTGCAGGGAACCAAGGTACAGATTAAGCATCTTGCCTGAAGTCATACAGGGAGTTGGTGGTAGAACCAGGAATTGAACTCAGATTTCCCAAGTCCCTGCCGTAACCCAAATACCCCCTGATAATTCCTGAATCTTATATTATGTTGTCTTGGATGTGGTAGCATGATCCTCGTGGGTGAGTGCACACGTGGGAGAAGATTGGTGAGGTGCAAGAAGAGCGTATATGAGTGAGAGAAAGAGGCATCATTGGTGATATGAAATACCAGTTATGTTGTCACGACTGTACCATACAGTTCTATGTGCCTGGCATCCTTCTTGCAAACTGTATCTCCAAATACCTTGTAGAAATACAAAAGAAATACAAAAGTGCAGCAAGCAGTAATGATGTCAACTCTGCAAACTGGTGTGACTGCCTGGGAGGGTGAATGAATGTAAGCATTCCAATTGGCAAAACTGGGGAGAGAGGAATGGATAGATGCTGGTGAGGGAGGAGAAGATAGTGTGGAGTATGCCTGAGATGGTGGTGGTCACTGGAGAAATCTTGATAGGGTGTTGGTGTGGGGAAAAACAGGAAGGGTCCTCTAGCCTGCTGGAGCTGTAGAGGAGAAAGCTCTTGCATCAACATGAGTTGGAGGGAGAGGGGGAGGGCGCTGCAGAGAAAAAGCCGGTGCTGAGTGATTGGGAAGAGAGGTGAGACAAAGGAGGACTACAAAGTAGGCAGTCCAAGAAGAAGGCTTTAAACTGGGGAGGGTAATTTTGAACCAGTGCCTGCAATGTGGGCACGAAGTGCATTTCCACTCGGTGAAAAGCTTTGAGTGAGATTTGAGTAACTACCTGTAGGAGGTTTAGAGTTTTCACTCTATCCCTAGCTGTTCCCTTTCCTCTTTCAAGCTTTTCTCCCTCCTCCTTGCTAGTCAGCTGTTTGGGAAGGGGAGGGCGGAGGAAGCACAAGAGGGTGGGGATGGGTCTCTCTGTATAAGACAATAATTCCTTTTACACCGGCCCTACTGACTGCATGAGTTTCTGCAGGCTGGGGACAAGTCTGAGATCAGAGACGAACAGAGGTGTTCTGTTTCCTGCTTCCAAGAGCTAGCATCTTGGCAGGCAATTTAAACTAAACAAAACAAAAAAAAAACCTCACTCCAAACATTGAGATTTGTGAGAGATGTTAATAAATTGTGGCCCAAACAACGATTTTATTTTAAACCTTGGCACCAAGATTAATGTATTAAACAGAGTAAAAAACAAAGGCAGCTGAATGCCAGATGGGCATTAGCATGGTGCTGATTTTCTTTCTTGAATGGGAGCTGCCTCTTCTTACTACTTGTTCTCTTAAAGCGTTTTCTGTCTGCAGAGTGAAAACGAGAAAGGCAGGAGCAACAAAGCCAGGAACCCTTTGCAAACTCGAAATGGAATGGCGTTCATGGAACTTGCTCCCAGTGCCACGGAAGCCAGGCTGAAATCCGATAGTGGGTGCAGTGGTTAATTGATGAAACCTAGCTGGCCATTGGGCCTGGAATGTGGCTATGTGTAATACTTGTGGGTTCTCCTTCCTTCCCCTTTTTTATCCTCTCTCTGCGTGGACACTTCTAACCAATTCTTCTCCTTTCCCTCTCTCTTAACTGGTAGCCTTCAGGCACAGCAGCCTCCTGTTTTTAGGCTGGGAAGGAAGCGCATCACTAACAGTGAAACAGCGCTCTTCAAAGCATGCTCCAGTCGCACCCATTAGCCATGGGTTTGTTACTGTGTTATTATTAGGCATGGCCTGTCTAGGAACTTCATGGCTGTCATTATTCAGCACAGTGTGGCTCTTCCAGACTTAGCAACAGAGAATATGGGACACCTGCTGAAAGCATCGCCACCTGCCACTTAAGCTCAAGGAGAATCTCGAGTTGTTAGCAGAATAGGGTCTATGACACACAGATGAATGATTCCGATTCGTTTGTCTCAGAAACACTGGCTAGTTCAGTATAGTGGTCAGCTCTTCGGGCAAGGACCTGCTGAAGCCTCTGTGCTCTGCTGGCTGCCTGACCATTTGAGGAGCCCTATGTAAGGCATTGGTAAACAGGGCTCCCGTTAAAATGGTTGCTAACACGCGATGACCCCTCAGGGTCCTAATACATATTGTGAAATGTGGCTCTGCTACCACCCAGCCACTCAGTGTGGTCTGAGCCATACTGGGTCAGAAATGGAACTTACTGGGAACCAGGTGCAGAGTTGGCATTTAAAGACCATTTCTTATCATCTGTGCTGCGGCAGGGCATGAAAACTCCCATGGGGACCCTGTTGAGTTAGGCCAGGCCTACGGTGAAGGGGAAGGGCGAATTAAGAGATGCAATTCCAGCCACATTAATTACGTAGCTGGAGTCAACGTACCTTGATTCAAGCTTCCCCACTGGCCCCACAGCAGGAGTACCAGCCATCAATGGAGGCACCCTTTGAGTTCAATTTAGTGGGTTTTTGTTAGACCCAGACTTGGGCTTCTGCTTTAAAAACAACCATGGAGAAAGCACTTTGAAGCTGCAACTCAGCCTCTGAATCCTTAAAGAGGGGCCTGGACTTCAAAGTTGCCAGTGTACACCCCAATTGCCCTCAGCATGGCAGAGGGAGCCCTGCTAGCCCGAGCCTGTCGACCCAAGCTGGGTGGTAACCGTAACCTTTGGGACTTACACGACCCAAAGTGCTGTAGCATCTGAGCACCTCAGACTCTGATTTGTTTTTAAATGGATTTATCTCCCTAACGCTCCTGGGAGGTAGGGCAGTGCTGTTATTCCTGTTGTATGGCAGGGGAACTGAGGCACAAAGAGACTAAGTGGCCTGCCTATGGTCAGACCAAATCTATGGTGGAGCAGGGACTTGAGCCCAGATAGCCAAGGGCCCTAACACCTCGGCCATTCTTCCTCACTGTTTCAAGTTGGCTGGAATAAACCAGATACCAGGAGCTTGCAGATTTAACTTGGTCATCGCTGGCCAGAAAAAAGGCCTGCCAAACTTTAACCCACTCAGTGCAGCGCATGCGGCGTGGGCAGCTTGCTCCAGACTGCAGGCAAGCTGATTCTTAGGTAGTGGGGTGCTCTCTATCCTAGTGATTCCTGCACTGGCCTTGGGTTTTGTGCCCTGGGTCCTGCCGAGAGCTGCTCCCTATGACCAAAATGGTGGTGGAATCCAGCTGTGGCAGCCTCACACTTGGGTTTTCCTTCGCTACTTCATTGCATGAGGCAGCCCAGTCGAGCAGCTCCTGGTAGAGGCCAACCCAGTATTATGTGTTTGAGCCACCGATTTCTGCAAATGCAGATGGTATAACAGCAGCATCAGTTGAGTTTCCGCATCTAACGTTCAGCACTTGCCTTGCAGCGCTGAGAGACAAGCAGCATATTATACAATCAAGTGCATTCCAGCCAGATTATATCATGTCTCTGGAAACTGGAGAGGTACAGTCATAATGAGTGATTCGAATGGGACTGAATGCACTTGGGTAGCCAGGTGTGGGAAGCCTCATATATGGTTTAAGTTGAGCCATATAAAGCAGAGGGAGAAAGAACAAAGCTAAACAGCTGTTTAAAAACCTTATTCACCTACTTAACTCTCCTTTCTGTACCCTTCACCTAAGCCACTTCACTAGCATTCAGGAGGCAGGGGTTTTAATTCCAGCCTCTGTCACAGACTCACTATGTGACCCAGGGCATATCACATACCTTGCCCAGACTATTGTAGCTTTCAATAACTGGAACCGGGAAAATTCCACAACAGACCCAGCACCTTACTTGCACTCTGCTTGCTTCTTAGCTTGTAAATATTTTGTTATAAGGAGCAGCCAGACTAATCATACCACCAGCCATTTAGTCCTGTCGCCAACAGCAGCCAAGAAACAGAGGTTTCACAGGAGAGTGTAAGAAGCCCTGCAGTGGCTCTTCTTAGCTAGCCTGTCCTTAGAATTACTTCTGAACCCCAAATAATTAGATACTGGCTGAAGCCCTGAAGCAGGACGGCTTATAACCCTTCCAAATCTCTTATATATTTTAACATTCCTTGTCAGGGATACAAATGTACAGTCCCTTTTGAAATCCTGCTAGCTCTGGGTGTCAGAGAGAAGAATGTGGCAATGAAAGGCTGTTGGTGGTTAACTAGCCCCAGTATATCTTCCCCCCCCCCCACCCCCTTTTCCTGCCACGTGATGCAGCTGGACAGTTTATCACAGTGTTCACACTGCTGTGATCAAGAGCGTTTCCTTGACAAGTATTCTCACAGTGAGAGAGCCATGAAGCTGAATGGCTTTTGTCACCCCAAGCAGGATGTGATGGTAAAAGGGGCAGGGACACCCTCTCCCTAGCGGGAGCCACTTACATTTTATGATTTCCTGCAATTCTGAAGTAGGGCTTGCCACTGACTTGCATGAGAAGAACTGGGTGGTAATTTGCACATTTTGTTTTCAGGCAGGTCAGTAGGCAGGCCCTCTTGCTTCAGAAGAACGTTCTGTATTGATTTTTAGTCTGTCTGGGGTTTGTTTTCTTTTACTGTTTTTAAGTGTCTCCATCTGAGATCGTGTCCATAGAGCTAGGCAGCACTGTGGACTTCTAGGAAGAAGCAGAACCTACCCTGAGGCTCTTCCAGTAGAAATAGAGAAGATGGATGGAGGGGAAAGTAAGCTGCCTAGGAGCAGGGCTGAGAATAAAACCCTCATTTCCAAGGTCTAGTCCCATGCCATGTCCACTTGACCCATGCTGCTGTAGGGTTCGTAGTCATGGCAGAGTTAACTCCAGAGTTTATTCTAGTGTGGCCCATAATGCCATAATGTCCATGCACAAAGCTTTAATTCGAGTGCAGTGGTGCTTTAAATTCCAGTCGGTCGGGGGGGGGCATGGGAGGGTGTGAGCGACAGCCCGAATGCGCACCAGTTGCTAACAGGAGTGAGGACACAGGATGGTTCTCCCCTAGGGCTGCTAGTCCTCCAGTGCCTTCCCACAATTCCCACCCCATGGAATGACAGACCGCTTCACCTTACAGGTGGCTGGGAAGGAATCCCCAGAACACAACCGGGGCGGAACGGAGTCTCTGAAGTCTTAGCGCCACACAGGAGCAAGTGCAGTGCCACTGCGGATACAGCAGCTCGAGCAGGGCTTCTCTCGCCTGAGAGAGGCAATGATGGTAGCAGGGTCTGATCCTTGAGGTGGGGAGGGGGCTGTGCGGCTGATCTGGGTCGGTGGATGAAGACGACATCTGCCTCCAGTGCTTTTGTGAACACTACATCCTTTGAGAACAGAAACCAAATCCTAACCTGTCCTTGCTGAACTGCAATTGCACCCACCTGTTCTTGGCAAGCCCTATTATACCCCTCCTTACTAGGGCTGTGCCAAACTGCAGGGCTTCCCAGCAGACCTGGAGACCCTTGTTGCCTGTAAGTTGGGTGCTTGTGCAGCCACTCATGAGAGATTCTAGTGCTGCCCAGCTGATTGGTAGAGTGCCCAAAGCTCATGGGTGTGTGTGATTTTTGTTTGTTTGTTTGTTTTTTGTTTTGTTTCACCGGGGGTGCACATAAAATTTATTCTGCACCTGGATAGAAAAGATTCGTGGGAACATTGCTGGAGGCCTCTAATGCCACATGCCTTTCCCTCCTGGCAGCAGCCCTGGAGTTGGAGGGGGAGAGGGAATGATTCTGAACACCTTGTTTCCTTTTGGTAAGTGCCTGTTTTCCTCCCCTGGGAGCTTTTATGAGCAAGACAAGGTGCAGTTCAGGATGGCTGGATTTAACACGAGGTAAACCGGTGTGGACACGCACTGGCTGAGAAGTTCTAACCAATTCATACTTGGAACTAGAACAGGACAGATTTGGTGTCTGCTATGCTAAATTTTACATCATTGGAGATATTTCAGAGCAGATTAGACAAACGCCTATCAGGGATTATCTAGACAGTGCTTGACCCTGCCATGAGTTCAGGGGACTGAACTTGATGATCTCTCAAGGTTCCTTCCAGTTCTAGTATTCTATGATCTCTCACAGGGCCAAACCCTGTACCCAGACCGTAGTTGGTGGCCAAAAATCCACGGACTCCCATCACCTGCAAGATTTGCCTAGACAGGTGGCAGGTGACAAGTGCCTGAAAGCACCGTGGCACATTAGGAATGAAATCATGACATCAGTCTGGCATGGCACAAAGCCAGCCCCTGGCCCACTCCGTGAAGCCCCCAAGGCAAGCTTTTAAAAGTGTAATCTTGGTCTTAGGTGGAATGCTCATAATTGCACACTCTGAATAAACTCCTACTTGTTTAAGTGTTTGTTCAAGGCAGGCAAAGGATGAGCACAATCAAGAGGAGATCCCTGTTAAACTTTTTAAGGGGAGAGCAGGGAATGCCGTTTGAATTTCTTTTTTAAAGGAGGATGTTTCTTCAGAACACAGGAAGCCATATATGCTTGCAAAAGCAAATAACTGTCAGGCTGCTGTGGAGAATGGGATGGAGACACTGGTCTCTGACTTAATTTACCACACGTGTCTACTCTGCATTCAGTGCTTTTTGGCGTAAAATGGTGATCTCTTACCATGCCCCCACCTCTATTTCTCCTTGCCTGGCTTTGTTCGTGCTATTACCACCTGTCCCTCCCCCTGTGTGTTGGTTAATAGGTACTTGTTTGGCAGAGAAACTGGAACTGACAAAAGGGAATATCTCTGATCTCTCAGAAAAGTCAGGACCAAGTGCATCAGCCTTGCCTTCCCCTCTCAATCTAAACTCCCTGCATCCTTAGGTAACGTTTTGTGGTAATCTTGTAAAGCAACTCTATGAACAATATTATTTCTAGCATAGATAGCTATGCTAGAAATAATGCTGTTTATCTTTTTCTTTACGACTCGCCCCCTCCCTCCCCCCGAAAGACAACAGAACTGTCTGTAAGGAGGGCAAGGAAGTGATTTGTATGTATTTCAGGGGTGGGCAAATTCTGGATGGATCTGGTCTGCAGGGTTAGTCCTTCGTGGGCCCCCACCTCTATAAATCCTCCACAGGTATCGGTGTCCCGGTCCACACAGCTTCCCATTGCTCCCATTGACCACGAACGGCAGTCCACGGCCAACGAGAGATGCAGTTGCCCCATACCTGCAGAGGTGCAGATAAATGTAGTGGCAGCGGCCTGCCAGGGTCTAATCCTGGTGGGCCCATATTATTTTATTGCCCACCCCTGCTGTAGATAGTATATGCAGATTCCTATTCTAGGAAGGGGAGGGAGACAACCACCTCAGGGCCTGGCGAATGAAAAGGGCCCGGGGCTCCCAACTGCTGCTACTGTGGTAGCGGCTGGAGCCATGGGGCCTTTAAACCGCTGCTGGATCCCTGCGCACTAAGGGCTGGCTGAGGGGAGGGCACTCAGGGAAGTGCTGACCACCCCTTTCTCTGAGGTCCTGTCCCTCTGAGCATGGACCCAGTGCCTGTGCTCCCAACAAGTCTGTCAGCTCCCCTGTCCTTGGATGCCCCTGGCAACGTGGTTTCCATGTACAGTTGGGTTAATTACTTGTTAAGGACTCCCCTCTACGATGGTGATGTTCACGGCTGACAGCAAAGTAGGTGGTTTTTTACATCCATTATTAGCTCTCATTAAAGCAGAACATAATTCATAGAAGTGTGTTTCAGCCTCAGCAATCAATTCTCATTCACCTAGTGAGCAGGGAGAAAAGCAAAGAGAGTTTCAGGAACGATTTCAGTTCCTATCCTGGCTTCTACAACTCTTTGGCAATAGAGATGCGCCACATGGGCTCCAAGCGCTGTCCCTCTCTCCTCCTCCTCTGATTCAGTGAGAGAGGCAGCCCTGCAGTGCTAGACAGAAGAAAATTTCACACATCCCCCGGCTTTGTCATTTGGGATGTATCTGCTAGCTAAGCTGCACTGCACTCTACGCAGATAAGCCCGGCTCGATAGCTTATCACAGATAAGGTGACTGATGCAAAGAAGCCAGAGAGGACGCTCTATTAAAACCAGCACAGATAGCTAGAGTTAAGGGATGGATTCTCCTCTTACTCTCGGTGTAAATCTGGAGTAACCCCATTGAATTCCTTGGGATTGCATTGGTTTCCCAATCACGCTGAGCAAGTGGAGAATTGGGTATAAAGGGCGAGGCACATCTATTTTGTGGCTCCCTCCATGCCCAGAATCATGCAACAGAGACACCTTTGTAAATTTGGACCCTGATCTGTTCTGAACTCTGCAGTCAGACCCCATGAGCCTGGTTCTCATTTAGGCTAAGCACATTGACAGGGTGAAAGGGCCTTGTGGTGGGTACAAATGGCCATCGCTTTAAGACCAGAGCAGTGCAGAGGGGCCTCAGTGTGAATGAGGATTAGGTCCACAAAAAGCTCTGCATGGATCCAGTTGCAGGGTTAGTCTGGACATTGTTTTAAATCATTGGCTCTTCCTCCTGCTCCTTGCCTCTGAGTATCAGCAAAAACATCAGCAGCCTTTTAACCATCTCCCCCAAGGTTTCGTTCCTCCCCTTATAAGTCTCTGTCCCATGCACTCCTCCCTAGATCCAGCTGCCCTTCCATCTTGAGCCACCTTGGCCTATTATGTTGGGGTGGGGTAGCCTAGTTGCTGTGAAATAGTAAGAACAAAAGCTTGATAGACCTTTACCTTGGACGGATACAAGAAGAAATACCCCACCTCTGCTGAGTTTTTGTCCTTTCCCATTTCTGGAGAGGAAACCCTTTTCAGGAGACAGGTGTACCGTAAATTAGTGTATATAACCCACACTCGTGTATAATCTGCACTCATGTATAACCCGCACCCGTGCATAACCCACAGTTTTTCCTGAATGTGTTTTTAAAAAAAAAAAATTTTAGATAACCCGTGGACGTGTATAACCCGCGGGTTATATACGCTACTTTAAGGTAATTGCACATACCAGGATAAAATGCATCTTCTGTTAGGTAGCCAACCTGCTGCCAGCGGGGGGAACGTAGAGCGCAGTACAGGTAAGCTGGCCGGCCTGCGGGAGGGGAACCGCACTCATGCCCAGGCTCCATGCAGCCGCAGCCACGTGCAACCCACCCTCCTCCAGGTGGGCGAGTAAAAATAAATTGGTATACCCTGCGGATATGTATACCCCGCCGAGGGGGGCAGGGTTTGAAAAAATGTGTATAACACGGGGGTTGTGTATGCTAATTCACGGGTAATGTTTCTGTCATCTTCCAAGATCCATGGGTTTGTTTGTTTTTTTCTTTTAAGGGTTTAACAGTTTCTGCTTTTAAACTAGTTTAAGCCAGTTTTTTTCTTCTCTCTCTGTTCACACTTGTATATGAAACTTGGAGTGCTGGCTTTGGCAAATCTGAGCCCAGATGATGCTTCAAGGAAAAAGTGTTTCTTAATGGGCCCCTATTGGAAAGTAATAGCTTTGGCAATAGTGCATGTTAATAATAGCTGTGTAGCCTGACTAAAGGCAGGTAGATGTATTCATCAGGACAGGAATCCCAGGAGTCCATTAGAACTTGGCAACGATGGGAGCATTTTTTAGAAAATAAAAAGAGCTTTAAAAAGCTGTTATTGCCAGAAAAGTGACTCAATTAAAACCACCTCATGGGGTTCTTGATTTATCTGATGGGTCTCCCATCTCCACTTTAACTCAGTGCCTTAGAAATAACTGGCAATCTCTTTTCTTCCCAGCCTGTGGGATTTATTCCTGCTGACATCTGTGTGCAGCTTGCTTTGTTGTCAAGTAGAATTTTGGGTTTTTTTCAACTTGCCACCTCTGCAGATCCAGCCTGGTGTCTGATCATTCGACCGTGTTCTTCCTGCTGGCTAGAATGGCTTTGCAGTGTGTTGGTTTTTGGATGATGCTGTAGCCAGAATAAAATCCTGATCCCTCGTTCTGGGGACGTATCATGCTAAAAAAAAACCCCACCCTTCCTCCCAAACCCATGTTCCTGCCAAGAAAGTAAGTGGCTGTGTCTGAATTACAGGGTCAGACATCCTGAGTAAGCTGGTTTTTGTCAGTGTTTTAAAAGTTCATAACCCTGCCGTTTAAGCAGAGAATTGGGAAATCCTAAATCCGCCAGTCACTGAAGCCCAAATCAGCACAGTATTTAAGCATGTGCTTTGCTAATGGGGAATTGAACCTCTTTATGCTCCAGTTTTCCATTCTGTAGAATGGAGCGATCCAGAGCATGGTAGGTAGAGCTTTTAAAAGCCCCCACCCTATATCTAGGTTGTTTTTTGTTTTGTTTTTTCCTGGTCTGTGGTGTGCTTTAACACTTCCCTTGTAGAAAGAGCTGAGAAATCCATCCAGGTGAAATTTCCAGCTTGGTGGTAGTCATGGCTAGTAAAGGTAGTCCAGCTGCAGCCAGCTAGCCTGCCTCTCACATAGCAGGGACCACACAGGCCTGCGAGGTCTGGGTTTCTCACGTGGCTGTGCTAGATGCATGCCAAGTGGCAGCACTGTCCAAGAAGGAGTAGACCTGAAGCCGGGGGATTGTGGTGCCAACATGTCTACCTGCCAACTTGGAAGGTACCGAGAGAAGCCTTGATTACAGGGTAAGACTGTGTGTTAGTAGAAAATAGTCATTTTGTTTGTGTCTCTCCCCCCCCCCCATGCGGGTTTGCAACAATACCATAGTCAGTGCTTCCTCCCCAGCCATTTCTGCCCACAACTAACTTTTTAAATTTTTTATCTATCACAGGGTGGGGTGGGAAACCCTAGTGCAAGTCCAGGCCCCGGGCTTGCCATGTGATCCAAGCGTGCTCGTTAGGATCCTGTTGGAGTTCATGGGGCAGAGGAGCGTGACGGAGTAGGAACAGAGCCTAAGGTCAGTCTGGGCTGGAACCACTCACGCCTCTGTCTACTGCCCTGCCTCCTGGGGCTTTTAAATAACGTGCCTCCAGAAGCCTTCTAGGCAACAGTTGTTTCGTTACAGCAGACCAGGGTCCAGCTGTGTTCTGCATGGTGCAAATATATAGTAAGGGGGAGTCACCACCTCCAAGAGCTTTCAGTATAAATATACGAGACAGACAAAGGGGAGGAGGGGACAGTGATGCACAGAGGGGAAGGTGACTTGCCCAAGGCCACCCAGCAAGCCAGTGGCAGAGCGAAGAATAGAAACTAGATCTCCTGAGTTCAGTCCAGTACCCCCAAGAGTAGGCCATGCTTGGGGTGAAAATACAATTTCTTATAGGTACAGTTGTGTCTCACACACACCCCAGGAGGGCTCAGGACAGAGGAATGGGGGGGGAGGGGAGCTGCAATACGACAGTCGGGTTCGGGGTGTGAGGATATGCAGGGGGTTGGGGTATGTGTGCAGGGTCAAGGATGCTATTTGGGAAGGGTGGGGGGGCTTCAGCTCCCCACCCCCAAGATTCGTACTGAGATGCTGCTTGCTGTTCCTCTTCCTGTCACTATCAGCGAGAGGAAGGTGCGTGGCAGGGGTCACTTGCTCCTCTGCCCGCTGCCCTCTGCAGCCCGGAGGGAGAGGAGAGTGCTCCTGCTGACAACGAGCCATTCACGCACCCACTTGCCACCGGAAAACATGTGTCTTGGGCAGGCGGGGCTTTTTTAAGCACCTGTGAATGACCAACGTTTCGTCTGTTCTATTGGCAGTGTAGACAGAGCCTAAAACCTGATGTTTTCTGAAGTGCAGAGCATCCGGGACTCCCACTGAAGTCATTGGACTTGTTCCAGATTAGGCAGGTGTTAAGGAGGCCAGAATTTGCCTCAGAGAGTCTATTTACATTGTGGAAAGTTTGATGCCACTGGCCAGAGAAGAGCAATACTATTGGGGCAAACTGAAGGCTGTAGAACTTTGCCCAGTGACTTTCCCGCTGTATTAGAAAGCTGCTGTAGGCATAAGAGCAAGCAGGATTTGGGCCTGTGTGAAATTATCCGTAATGTTGCAGAAAAGCTTGTACGCAGGAGGCCAAAGGCATTTTGATGTGGATTTAATTCATGGGGCACACATTCCCCCTCTTCCTTGCCCCAGCTCCCTGCTTAAAATGTACTATGGGTTTCTCCTGCCTGGAATAAAAACCCAGTGCACCTGGATATTTTAATTTAGAACTTCCTAACAGTGAAGGCTCTTTCTTGGGTCGGATGGCAACCTGTTAGCGTCAGTAGGACACAGAACAAATAAGGCTTCAGCAAACTACCTTGTTGCTGCTCTAAATGTTTCATGCTGTTCTGTAATGGAATCCTTGCGCTGCTGTAATAGTCTCGTTAAAGAGAGAGTAAAGTACATCCTGTTTGCAAAGCAATTAAGAGACCCAGTGATAGGGAGAGATGATCCAGAGCAGCACCAATATAGGTTATTGCTCCCTTGGCTAGTAAGAAACTGTAATTGTAGTGTAAATAGCTCTGCTCAGCTGTGCCTTATGCACTGACATACGGGCACCTGGCTAGCTCCAGTTTCCTATGGAGGGGTATAAAAAGTTATGAGTCATCATGGATGTTGGAACTGAAACACCTATTCGACCATCTTGTTTATTCCCTTCCCTCACTTGCTTATGAAGTGGGGCAGGAAGAGGCTTTCCACACACAAACTGTAGAAGATACTGATGCTCTGGTTAGCGAGGGCTAGCGCTGTAACTCCAGTAACACTCCACCTGGTTCTTGCCAGTGAGAGAGGAGACTTGGATTCATGGGGCGAAATCCTGGCCCCACAGAAGATAGTGGGCAGTTTATCATTGCCTTCAATGGGGCTAAGGATTTCATCAAGCATCTTAAAGGTCATATGGGGCATGTTGCCTTGGGGTCTGTCTGATTCAGCTCCCAGCAAAGTTAATGGGATTCTTTATCTTTCCAGGAGTTGGATCAAATTTTAGAAGAGCTTGTCAGGTTCTTTCCCACTGAAGCATGAAGCAGGAATAGCTGATGGGTTGGGGATGTGGGAGAGAGGTCCGGAATACACCAGACGGATCTGACTTGTGGGCGTGCTTCTGTTGATAGCAGATTAACTTTTCTAAAGAGCGCCTTCGTGCAGTAAATTTCCTTCCGTAACATAGAACCCTCACACCCAGTTGCGTACAAGGCAAAATTCTACTAAATCTACAGGTGGCTGCAAATGGAACTTGTTTGGCGAGCCCCATGAAACAAGGTGGAAAACCTCTCAGCTCCCAGCATTTCTGCAGAAATGGCCTGTACCCCATTGCTCTGCAGGTTGGACCTCCCTGGTCTGGCACCCTTGGGACCTGCGTGGTCCCAAAGGAGGGATTTTGCCAGACCAGGGGAGGTCATTTATGGCCCCCCTGCCATTGGCCACCCAGATGGCTTCACTCCTGGCCTGGCCTCCCAGCTTCCCACCTGCCACGAGCCCCACTGCCCTGCCACGGCAACCTACGGTCCCACCACTGAGGTTCCCAGCTCCGCCATGGCAAACCACTGCCCAGCCGCCGGTGCTCCCTTCCCTGACAGCCCTGCCATGGCAGCACCTGCACTGACAGCCCACAGTCTTGCCACCAGGACCTCCCCCTCCCACCCCCGCAGTGCTCAGCCGCCGGTGTTTCTGACCCTGCCAGCTCTACTGAGGCAGCCGGGGACAGGGCTCCCAGCCACAGGCCTCCCTGCACCCAGCCTGGCTGGGTTCCTCCTGCTTCCATCCCTCTACTGCAGGGGTGGGCAATAATTTTTGAAGTAGCCCCGGGCCACCCCAGAAGGGGCAGGGCTACCTGACCCCCAGACCATGATTGGTCTGGGGGTGGGGGAGCCCCTTCCCCCCCCCTCCCACTAGGCACTCATGCCCTGGAAGAGGGTTGGCACGCTCCCCCACCCCTAGGCCAATCATGGGAAGCGTACTCCACCCTCTCCCCGCCCTGCGCGCAGCGCTTCAAAGCGCCACCTGCTCCTGGCAGGGCGGAAGGAGTCTTTGCACACTCCCCCGCCCGCAGGCCAATTAGGCCTGGGGGCAGGGGAGCGCATGAAGCCTTCTCCGCTCTGCCCCTTCCCTGCGAGCTCTATGGGGGAGGCACAGTCGTCTTGTTCTGTACGAACAGCGGCTAGCGTAGTGCGGCCTCCTACCTGCTGCTGCCAGACAGATAGCAACAAATGCCTGGCCAGATCCTGTTGTGCTGCATCTGCCTTTCTTCTCTTAATGCACTTTGCAGATTGGCAAGTCATTCACAGTGGGTCTTCCAGCCTCTGCTGTGAATTAGCAAAGAGCCATTGCCAGGGGAGAGGAACTGACCCGGGAAAAGATGAAAGTAGGTGTGAACTTCTGGGAAATGCCTGGCAAAAGGTTCCTAGGCTGCAGGGGAGGCATAGGGTAAGGGTCAACAGTCAAGTGGCAAAGATGCCCCCACAAGGCTACTGCGTTAGAGTGAAGAAAGAGGTGACAAAACAGTAAAGGCTGGAACCAGGAGTAGCTGAGATAAAATAGTATCTGACCTTTTAATCAGGATGTAAAGGACTGAGGAGCAGAATAGCTACATTATAGACAGATCCTTGTTTGGGGGGCACATTCCCCGGGCAGATCTCCTGAAATCCTTCCTGGGTAAAGAGAGCAAATATGGCAATGACGCTGGGGAACAATAGGAACAATCAGCCCTTCTCGCTGCTGGAACGTGGCTGCCGCAGACCTGTGGGATGCCAGCCTGTTCAGTTTTATAATCCCCGGAGGCGTGTCGCTACAGCTTTTAATCAGCTCTTTCTGGAAACCACATCACGGTAGCTACCTCCCGCTCTGTGATGAAGCTGTTAACAGATAAGTAATGGAAAGGCCTGGCCAGTCCTGTGAAATAGAGAGGAGCCTCCTGGCTCCTTTCATCCTGCAGCTGGGAAGATGGCGAGATTTGCCAAGGAGAGCAGCAGAGGGCTTCACTGTTAGGCCCCTGGGTAGAATCCTAATCTAGACTGATGGCTGTTGCCCATGGCTACCTGATGGCTGTCCAGTGGCCTATGTGAAGTGAGTGGCTTGTCTCCGCTCAGTTCCCTAAGGGATTTTGAAGTGGGTATCCACCTGTCTCAGAGTGCCCTGGCTGGCACTCAGGTCAAGAAGAGTGACCCTTTCTCTGGTTCAAGGGGCCCTTTCAAAACAGATTTGAGGCCTGATTGTCAAGGCTTTTATGAGGGGAAACCAATGGGTGAGAACTCAGACTTGTGGCAGTCTGGCCCTTGGCCAACCAGATTGTTAAACCATCTTCAGCAAGGTTTTCAAGTTATATTAGTTTGTCTGCTGTGCTTCAGACACTCTTAAATTCTCTCCTTGTCTTGTCTTTCAGGTTCAGCAATGCCTCTACCAGCCTGGTTCAATCTGCTGCTTCTCTTTCCGTGCATTGGTACTATCAAGACCTGCTCCCGAGGATGCCACTGCGAAGTGGAGAGTTTTGGTCTCTTTGACAGCTTCAGCTTGACCAAGGTGGACTGCAGTGGAATAGGCTCACACATTGTTCCTGTCCCTATCCCGCTGGATACTTCCTATTTGGATCTGTCCTCAAACAAACTGGAAAACATCAATGAGTCCATGCTAACCGGCCCTGGTTATACCACCTTGGTGAGCCTTGACCTGAGCTATAATAAAATTGCTAAGATCTCTTCGACGACCTTCTCCAGGCTCAGGTATCTGGAATCCTTGGATCTGAGTCATAACTCTTTGGCAGTTCTTCCAGAGGAATGCTTCTCCAGCTCTCCTCTGGGGGACATAGATCTGAGCAACAACAATCTCCTGGATATAAGGCTAGATGTCTTTGCTTCCAGAGGTCAAGGGAGACCCATTAACGTGGACCTGTCCAACAACATGATAAACACAGTCTCAGGACACTACGACAAAAACATCCCCAACATCCAGAGTTTAAATCTGTCTGGAAACAGACTGAAGACTGTGCCAAATCTCCAAGGGATTCCTCTGCGATACTTAAATCTCGATGGGAATCCTCTGGCTAAGATTGAGAAAGGAGCCTTTGCAGGACTGAGGGATTTAATTCATTTATCTCTTAGCAGCTTACGGGGCTTTAGAGATCTCTCTCCTTACAGCTTCAAAGAACTGCCCAATCTCCAGGTACTCGATTTATCCAACAACCCCAATCTTAAGTCGTTGAGTGCCGAAGTCATCTTTGGTCTAAGCTCCTTGCAAGAGCTCAACCTGTCCAGTACAAGTGTGTCCTTCTTGCCAAAGATGGTGCTGAAATACTTACCTACCATCAAAAGCATTACCTTGGGGAAGAATGTTCAGTGTCTTAAGGTGATCAGGGAAGGACAGTATCACCGACAAATTGGGCTGACCAAAAAAGAGGTCCTCAGTTGTCATGACAGCCATGGGTCTGTAGCAGCAGCATCCTATGTCTTGTGATGGAAGTTGAAGGGAAAGGGCTTGGGGGGGGGACAAAGTGAGATTGTACAGCTATCTGGACTGTCATGACCTGCCGTGTGCCTTTCGTAAATAATTTTGTTAATAATTTATACATTTGTATATGCCAATACTTGATGATGTGTGTCTTTAAATTCTGTATTCCTGGCCACCATTTTCCGTCAGAGGCAGGCTGCTGCATCTTGATACCAGCAAATGCTTGCTGGTGATACCTGCAGCATGGGAGCCCCAAACGGTGTTTGCTGTGAATGGGAAGCCAAGTGGTGTTGTGATGAAGGGCAGAATGTCTGGGGAGAATATGCATTTGGCCCAGGTTTACTCACAGGAGCAAAGCTAGTCCTGTCTACAACTACAGCATGCACCACAATGTGTTAACTCTGCAGTCATTTGCTTACAGATCCATGCTTTATCCACTCCCCCCCAACCCCCAGAAGTGCCTTCCAAATGTTGCCTGTGTTAACAGCGCCCTGCTCATTGTCACGCACTTTCAGTCTGAAGCAAAAGTACTAAGCAAACCTAAGGACAGGAAGCGCCTAGTGCTTAGATGCTATTTGCATAAAAAGTGCAATGAATACTTGGTACTGGGGGACCATTTTCCCCTACCTCAGCCCAATACTTTCTGCATTAGATCCTCCACTGCAAATCCCGATGGCCTTCTGATGCAGATGTGCTGAACTTAGTTGTCTGTCAAAGACAGAATGTTGAAACTTGTCACTGTGCCATTCGAAGGACTGAATGCTGTTTCCATGGGCCCAGCTCTCTCCCCCCTTTTCTCTCCTCCCCCCCCCCCCCCCCCCCCCCGCGCGCGGGCTGTGAGTGTGGTTGAACAAAGCCTGCATGCGATAAGGGCAGGTTGTCTGGGAGTCAGGCTCCAGCAGGGTGAATTAGATTGAGTGGTGAAAGGGAGAGATCGGTTGTAATCTAAATTAAAAACTCCCTCCCTTTCTTGGGCATTTAAAGAATGCTGGATGAGACTCCTTGTCCTGATAACCTTATCAAACCAAGAGAGAAACCCCTGGGACTAAGAATAAGCTGTTTCCATTCTGACTTCTCCAGCCTGATAAGAACATGTGTGGTGTTTAATAATGCAACTTCATGCCAGAAAATGTGTTTGGAATATGTGGGGGAGGGGAGCAGAAAGCTCCAGCCTCACAGCCTGGGGCTACTGGCACCCACTGGTTGATGGAACAAGGGAGTAGCACGCTTGCCTGTCGAGGAAAGAACCCTTTTCGGGGCCTGCTGCTGTATGTCGCTCGTTCTGCTCTCTCGTCCTTGGCAGCTAACTCAAGTCTGCTGAAATCAAGGTCTCCAGCATACAGAGCAGTTTTAAGTCAGTTTTGCCTGGTTGCCTGCATGCTGAATGTAGAGAAAAAGCCAGAGCAGAGGAAGTTGGGAGAGGCCTCAGGCAGGGAGGAAGGAACAATGCACAAGAACTGGCCGTGAGGCAGGGAGACGCATAGCTCCAACAAACGGGGGGGGTGGGTTGAGAGGGCAGATGCTACCTGAGAACCAAGCTCCTGCTCTGTGAATTGAATGGGGCATTTTGACCCAGATCCCCAGAGAGACTCGTCCTGGAGTCTCAACTCCAGCAGTGGAGTTATCTGTTTACCTCAGGTCTGAACCTGGCCCGTTCTTCCTTGGGATGGGGAGGGCAGAAGGAGACGGCATGGACACAGTCTGCTCTCACCTGCTCCACTTGTCCACATGCAACGTTGCCCCACTTTCACAAAAGGAATGGGTTTTCCTTTTAAAGCTAGTTTGTTGAGCCCATGCACAAGCCTTTGTGGCTGCTCTTAATTTTAACTTCAACCGTGTGGGAGGGGGTTGGTTTACTTTGTCCATCAGGAGCGGGTTTAAACTAAACAATAAGCCACTTTGAAACCAGAAGCAGCTGGTCCACTTAGGAGTTTGCACCACATTAACCAAATTAGTGCAAATGGGTGTGCCAATGATCCCCCAAGTTTATTTAAGTCTGTCTTGAATCAGTGTAAGAGAGATTAGAATTTGGCCCATTCTGTAGCCAGGTATCAAGGGTGGATGCAGACAAGTAAGAAAATGCAAATGGCGAGGAGTGGGCTGGCAGTCACTGCAGGGGACCTGGGGTAAACACTAGGGATGTAATCGTGTAGTTGATTAACTGATAAGCCACTGCTTATAGGTTAATGCTATAGACTACACGCATATCCCTCTCCCCCTCTTCCTGCCAGTAAATTTTTTAGCAGGCTGGCCAGCAGCCTGGCTCAGTCCTGGCTTGCAACAGGTCCGAGACCTACCCCTGCTGTGGATCTGCATTTAAAATGTATTAGGAGCTGAGTGGGCGGGCAGCTCAGCTCAGTCCTGGCTCACACTGGGTCCAGGACCTATCCCCATTTCAGCTCTGCAGTTCAAGTGTGTTAAGAGCCAGCCAGGCGGGCAGGCAGCCCAGCTGAGTTCTGGCTCGCACCGGGTCTGGGAGCTCAGACCCCCGCTAGACAGGGACTGCTGCCACCCTGTGCTGCTGCCTCTTTCTCAGAAGCAGCAGCACAGGGTGACAGGCAGCTGGTTCGTGAGGGGAGCTGGTTTTTAAACTGGCTCCTTTTGCGGACCATCTCCCACCTGGCACCCTGCACTGCTGCCTCTGATACAGTGTCTGCTGGCCCCGCCCCCAGGGACTATAGACTAGTTGACTAACCGATACAATTTCATGAGGTTACTCGACTATTCAATTAACATCCCTCGTACACACACTGTCCTCAAAGAGTGCAGGTGGGGAGAAGTCTGTAAGGAGTAAGTGAAGATACATCTGGTCACACATGTAACTGTCGAGAAGATTCTGATCTATGTTAGAGGAGGAAGGGTGAAAATCTAGTAGACTTCACGCTGGAACAGTTTGCATTCTGAATCAGACACTTCGGTGTCCAGGGAATCCAGAAACAGCTATATCTTCCCTGCTACATTCTCAAGAATAGTTTACTAATTGAAATTACACTGCCCCAAACCAGTTATCTGAGAGAAGTTTTGATTTCTTCAAAGCTTTTCTGTCACTATCTTGGAAGGGCCAGATTCCCAGCTGCTGCCATATACTAACCAGCCCCAGCTAGGACATGGCCTTGGATTGTCAAGTAGATTCTCCAGTGGCTTGGTCCCATATCTTATAATTGAAATTAAACACTTTTCAGTGTTTTTCCCCCTTCACTGGGCCTTTTAAATGCTCTGCTTGCCTTTGGTTATTATGTGGAAACTTGTAGATGTTTCTTCAAAGACAACAATATTGTCTTAGATGGGATGTGATTCTATAAAATGAGGAAGGCAATGAGGAACAAGTAGGAACGATCTTGGGTTTGTTTGGGATTTTTTTTTTTCCTAATGGATCCTGCCTTTTTAAGAGAATTTTTCTGCTGGCAGAAAACTTAATTTTTAAAATTATATATTTGTTTAATTTTATAGTTCTGTGCATAGCTGGAATGTTAGGGAGATTATATACAGGCTGTAGAAATTACTGCCTTTGCACCACTGTGGTAAATTTAATACCCAATGTGACAATCCAATTGAAGACTGCAAGATTTACTCTTGTAATCTCATGGTAGCCGCTAGCTAAATGAGTCTTATGAAGGGCTGGTAAATACTCTCTCTCTCTCTCTCTCTCTCTCTCTCTCTCTCTCTTGTGTGTGTGTGTGTGTGTGTGTGTGTGTGTGTGTGTGTGTGTGTGTGTGTGTTTTATTTATATATATATATATATATATACACACACATATTTTTAGACTCCCTGCAGCATTGTAATGCTGATTATTCACAATATAATAAAGTACTTTGGGGAGACAAAAAAACAGCTCCTGGGTTTACTTCTCAGATGCGGCAAACTGCTTGGAGAGTGAAAACTGATTACAAAGCACAAGCTTCTGCATGCCTCCATCCCAGCTGTAGTTTAGATGCTGCATTTTTCTCATGTTCCATTTAACCATGGCCAAGCCAGCGGGAATGCAGTGGGTGGTAGGTGCAGAACTCAGCCCATTGTGTTTGACTTGGCTCTCTTGCTGGAAAGAGGATAGTGACAGCAGCTTCACTCTGGTAGGGCAGGGCTGGAGCGGAGCAGCTGACAAAAAGGAATGTTCAAGAGAGGTTTTGGACACAGAGCAATGGAATTCTCACAGAGTGAATTTACTGTTCCAGGGCCTGATCCAAAATACCTGGAAGAAAGTCTCGTTGACTTCAGTGGGCTTTGGCTCTATTAAGACAATAAGCAAATCGGGAGTGTGCTGAGAAGGAAGAGTGTTCAACCTGTGGAACTTCTTGCCAGAGGATGTTGTGAAGGTCAAAACTTGAATGGGGTTCAAAAAAAAGTTAGATAAAATTCATGGAGGACAGGTCCATCAGTGGCTGTTAGCCAGGATGGGTAGGAATGGTGTCCCTAGCATCTGTGTGTCAGATGCTCGGAATGGGTGACGGGACTGATCATTTGATGATTACCTGTCCTGTTCATTCCCTTTAGGGCACCTGCCATTGGCCAGTGTTGGCAGACAGGATACTGGGCTAAATGCACTTTTGGTCCCACCCAGTATGGCCATTCTTATCTTCTTAATGACCAGCCAGATCATTGAACCATTACTATTATGTCAAGGACTTCAGTCCACATAGCGTTAAAACAGACTAAACTAGATTTTGGATTTGACCTGCTTTCAGTAAATCTAAGCAGTATCTGGCATGCGTGCAAACCACACAGCAATGTTGAGTGTGCCCATGAGCTGCTCTTCAAGAGTGTGAGAGGGAGCAAATAGGTCTAGTAGAAGCCACGTCTTATCCTCTGTATTCCAGTTCTCCAGCTGTAAAATGCAGGTGACGTTACTTACCAGCACCACCCCAGAAAGTAAATTCAACTAATATTTGTGGTCCTCTGACATTATAGTGCAGAAAAGCCTGTAAGTTAAAAAAAAAAAATAGGAACATTGCTGGATTTCATTTTTTCCTTAGTGCTTTTCTGAGTCCAGCAGAGGAAGTCTTTGGTTTTTACTTTGTGCATTATACAATGATACAGTAGTAAAACAAAGATTCTATCTAAGCAGTGCAAACAATTCCCTAATGGGCACACTAGCTGCTGACAATCCCCAAAGATCCCTTCTGTGCTAATCCCACAGAGACAACTAAAATAAACAGTTAAATGCACATTGTCTTATCCAGTTTTTTTTATATAATGTTCATGTACCAGGAGTCTGCCACATCTCGTGGGGAAATTTTTCAACTTCCAGATCTATTAAACTGTGGCATAATCTTTCCTGGCATTGATCCTAAAGTTTCCTTTTCTCACTCTTGTATCCCACTTACTCATTTTTTCAGCTCTTCTTTGAACAACCTCCAGCTTTGTCAACATCTGAATTGAATGAAAAGAAATCCAGCATTCCAAAGGCAGTCGGGAGCATTAGGAGGAGGGACTATCATTCCCTTGTCTGAGATCAACCATATCTGCAACCACAAATTATACTGGCTTTATATTTTAATGGCCACATCACAGTACATAAGAACACAAGAACAGCCATATTGGGTCAACCAAAGGTCCATCTGGCCCAGTATCCTGTCTGTCAACAGTGACCAATACCAGATGCCCCAGAGGAAGGGAACACAACAGGTAATCCTCATGTGATCCCTCCATTTCCAGACAAACAGAGGCTAGGGACACCATTTGTACCCATCCTGGCTAATAGCCATTGATGGATCTAACCTCCATGAATCTATCTAGCTCTTTTTTGAACCCTGTTATAGTCTTAGCCTTCACCACATCCTCTGGCAAGGAGTTCCACAGATTGACTGTGCGCTGAGTGAAGAAAAACTTCCTTCTGTTTGTTTTAAACCTGCTGCCTTTTAATTTCATTTGGTGACACCTAGTTCTTATATTGTGGGAATAAGTAAATAACTTTTCCTTATTCACTTTTTCCATACCAGTCATGATTTTATAGACCTCTATCATATCCCCCCTTAGTCTCCTCTTTTCTAAGCTGAAAAGTCCAAGTCTTTTAACAAACTCAGTCCTGCTTGCTTCCTAGGGCTTTTCTCCTGGTTTCCGGTTTCTCCTTGCTGTCTGTGCTGTGATAGGGAAGATTTTTGCCCTTCTCCCCTCCCCACACTTCCTCTTTAGATGCATTAGCTTGCAGTTTTCTCCTATGGAGATTGCTTTATTTCCTACCCGTAAGACTGGATTCTGTCTCTGCATTTTCCTGCTCACTCTGGCGTTCGCAGCAGCACCCTACTGACTTTCCCTTGTGAATGCGGCCAGTGGAGCGTTGTGATGGCTAGGTGCATGAGAGTCACTGTGTCGAGTTTAAATACCGGTGTCCCACACAGCTGGTAATGGATACGTGGTGGGTGCTCTGACCCAAAGACTATCATACAGATAGAGTTTTCCTGCTGTAACTTGGCACCTTCACACTCATGCTTAAGGAACAAGGCTATGGTGACTGAGATCATGTATGTTACTAAGAGGCAGTAATATTCAGCACACACACAAAAATACTGGGATTTTAATATTGTGCTCTACAGCAGCAGCTCCCAACATTTCTAGCATACAGACCCCTTTTCAATCTATTAAAATTTTACAGACCCCCCCCCCCCAAACAATATAGCTGTGCCTGCAGCTTGCACATCCCTCAGCCTATGCTGCTTCCTGAGCGGTGTCCCTCAGCCCGCTCAGAGAGCAGCACAGGCTGAGAGACTTGCTGGCTGCCGGCATGGAGCCTTTCCGCTCCCAACTTTCTGTGGACCCGTTGTGGTACCTCGTTAAAATATCTGGCCACCCAACACAGTCCTTATTGGAACAACTGCATATTCTGAATCTGGATTAATGGGATACCTTGATGGTATCCTGATTTTCCAGGCTTCCTGGGCCAGGGATGAATGGAATTTCCTTCTCGTGTTGATTTCCCGCCTAGCAGAGTAGGCACCACGGCTCTGGATGGTCAGAAGATTTCCAGACAATATTTGAACCAAAGGAGCCATCATGGACCACCAGGGGTCTGCAAACCGCAGGCTGGGAACCACTGCTTTACAGGCAAAGAGTGAGAAAAGATCCAGCTTTGAGGAGCTTACAGTCAACTACACATGATACAAAGATGCAGTTCCTTCCCAAGCCAGGAACCTTATAGCCTGTAGCAGTGTGAGTAGTTTAGAGTGAAGGGGGACCCTTCTCTTTTGGAGGGGTACTTACTGATGGCTCCTGTCAGTGCCAGAAGCAGGAGAAACCCGAGGCCCAAGGCATTCATGATGAAGCTTGGCTTTTGAGGTGTTGATTTGCTGTTGATTCTAACCCGCAAGCCTGCATGTATCAGTTCAGTACCTGGCAGCAGAGGGGTGGAGTTTGGCACGTGAGTGCTAGCAAAGGGCTAAGAGCAGCTATGTCATGATCTGGGCCTTGATTTGGGGCGGGGATTAGACATCACACTTTAGATTTGCTAAGAGCCTTTGATTTAAATATTGTCTGGAAATCTTCTGACCATCCAGAGCCATGGTGCGTACTCTGCTAGGTGGAAAATCAGCAAGAGAAGGAATTTTCATTCTTCCCTGACCCAGGAAGGCTGGAAAATCAGGATGGTTTTCTCTCCACCAAGGTATCCCATTAATCCAGATTCAGATTATTCAGTTGTTCCAATACGGACTGTGTTGGGTGGCCAGATATTTTAACAAGGTACCACGACCCATTAGAACATAGACTTGCACAAAGCAACATGATGGCTGCTTTCAGTAGAGACCAGAAACATTTTTAGAAGCAGGAAAACCTCCAAGTCAGCTCTCCACACGAGGATATTTAATTAGCAGAAGTGGCAGCAGCACGGAGCTGCCTTGCTCATTCGTTCCACCCGGTTGCAATCTCTGCTTTTGGTTTAGTGCCATTTTTCATCATCTTGTTCTGTCCTGCACATCGCAGGCCTCAGAACCTCACCCACCCATTCCTGGAATAGACCCTAACCTCTGCCATGATTTTAAAATGCCCATTTTCACAAATCCACCTTTCACCAGGGAGTTACCATGCCCCATGTTTGAAAGGAAGGCAAATCTGACTTGGAGAATGGGGGTAAGGAATGCCTTCCTGCCCCCAGACATGGTGATCAGTTGAACCTGGAGTCTACCATGTCTCTTAGGGAAATGACTCCACACATCATTTCACACACCCAACCAACACCTTTTGTTCAATGGCTCTCCGCACCCCCATTACACAAATTGTTCCAGCCCCACTACTGCGGGCATATGGGCAACAGAATCGGACAGCCACGCGGGAAAGAATTCACTGCAGTAACTCAGAGCCCTTCCCTCTCTGGCTGTTGGTGAGCTTTCCTTCTAGCAGTCTCAGATGGCCACCTGCTACTGTAGGCAATCTCATCATACTAGCCTGTCCCTCAACAGTGCACGGCGGCTAGTGAGTGTCTCTGTTCTTCTAGGCCCCAAGACTTGGCTTGTTGTAACCATCTCAGTGAGAAGAGGCCCAGCCACCTTGCAGCAGAACTGCTCAGCTCTCATTTTAAGGGCTGTCCCGTTCAGTACCCCCAAAGCACTATACCCCAGACTCTGTTAACAGCTCATTTTCCCCAGTTGTCCACTCCACACGTTCTGCTGCAAACATCCAGATTGTCAGATCTGTGCGTGTGTTCTCTGTGAGCGTGTCCCAGCTCTGTGCAAATCGTTGGCACAGCAGACCATGACAGAACTGCCCAGGAACCACAGGCCCATTCGTGGTGAAGGCACTTGGTCAGGTTTGTTCACAAAGCACAGGCCTGATGCCCTAGCTCAGTGGTTATAAGTACACTAACACACATATGCCCCCTTCCAATGCACTAGCTCAGTTAATAGTAGGCAGGGGCGGATTTACAATGAAACATACCCTGCCCTGGCATGGCCCCCTTCCCAATGACATGGGGCCTCCAGGGCCGGGCAGTCCAGCACTGGGTCCGGCAACCCTCCCGCTCCTGTGTAGGGGGCGGCCACTCTGTGGGGAGGGATGGGCCAAGTTCCCTGTGGGCTGTGGGGGGGAGCAAGAGAGTAGGGAGGAACATTTGACAAGTTCAGCAATATTGACAATTGAAAGTGCCTCTTTAGAAAATATTACGATGACTTCATTGACGATTTTGTAAAGAAAAAGTATAGAAAGGAAGCTAGCTGAACTTTTTTTTTTAAATAGAATAAGTTTCTTCAGAGGAAATTAACTTTTATTTTTCCATTCATGCATCATCTATACATTTTATTGTTACACGTTTTTCATGTTGGCTTAATGCAAATACAAGCTTTCATCTAGACCAAAAGTTCTCAAACTGTGCTCCAAGAATGCCGTTCAGGTGGTCTGAGGAAAGGTTATTATCTTTTTTTTTATAAACCGTTCTTCTCCAACACACTTTACAATAGTTATATAATGGTACCACCAATATTTGGAAAGATCATTAAGTGGTCCACTGAGACTCTCAGCAATTGTCAATTGGTCTGTGGGGAAAAAAAAGTTACAGTACAAAACCAATCAAGGTACCTCACTTGATTTTCATTTACTTCTTATTACTTATGATATAGGAGGGGGATGAAGAAAAAAGAATGAAAAATGGGGGGGCGGTGCAGGAAGAGCGAATGTTCTTTTTCTCGGCTGGGTTCCGGGGGGGAGGGCCAAAAATGAAGCTGAGCACAGGGCCCCACTAACTCTAAATCCACCATTGATCGTAGGAAATTCTATTATCCCCTATGGCAGCTAAAGACACTCCCTCTGGACACTGGCTGCCCCAGTTGATCTTCTGGGGTTCAATTTTGCAGGAGTAGTATAGACTAAATCAAACACAGAGGGTACCCCAGCCAGTGCCAGTACTCCTGCTCCTCATGAGGAATAAGGGAAGCTGACCGGAGCGTTTGCTCCCATCGACCTCCCGCTGTGTAGACGGGGATTTAAGATACATCGACTCCATCTATGTAAATTACGTATCTGGAGTTGCATATCTTACTTCGACCTTCCTATGTAGTGTAGACCTCTGAGATTTTTAGACCCCAATACAAACAAGTTACATATTGTCCCTCTGAAATAGTTACTGCCCTTCACCTTGCACATGTTGGTGCTCTATCCATGATCCTGTTATCCTTACGAGAGGTCAATGTGTCCCTGTTATCTTTGCGGGATGTGTTGGTATCGTAGTGTTCTGGTACCAGCCTTTGGAATGTGTTTGCGTGCATGTCCCATGCTTAGCACTTCTTACGCTTGTGTGTTTCTGCAATACTAGCCCTGTGCTTGCCAGATTCTGTGAGCAGGGCCTGCCTCTAGTTCCCAGTCTGACTTTGCTTGATATCAGCAAAGCTTTGACCCTTATCCTAGCCCAGGCCTTTCCTACCAAGGGTTCATGTCTCAGGTTCTCTGCCTACGACCATCAGATGATGATTTAGACTTTTAAAAAAATAAGCTTTGCTCTATAATTTCCATTCTGTTGTGCATTTTCTTTCCGGCATAGTTCTTCACTCGTTTGGTCACAGTAGAAAGTATGGACACACTCTGTCCAGAACAGAAAATTGTGCTGCACTGTTGATCACTGATGTTTGTAGGACCCACAGACAAAGTTTGGTTGAAACCAGTGAGAAATGAGGGAAGAACAGCCCCTCGGAACAGGTCTATCTTTGCCTATGCCAAGGTAGATCTATTCCTTCCTACGCTCCCTGTGGGCTTTACTTACGTTTTCTGTTCTTTTTCAAAAGCTTTTTCAAGCCGTTTTGCATCTGCGCTGTCTTTGGGAGAAGGAGCAGCATTCTTGAAGCCACATTTTGTGACTGGGATTCTATTACATATAGTAGAACTAATGAAGACATGACATTTCCCTCTGCTGTGGACCCATGAAGTCTGTATTGACTTGTGCAGAAGGTGTGTGTACCACTGCCCTCTACAGGAGTAAAACAGAACAGTCCAAGTTTGTATCTTAGTCTCTGCTCTGCTGTAACGATTCAAATGGCTAGGTGGCCTTTGCCAGTGGCGGAGAAAAGGTGGAGAGAGATGCTTTCTTCTGCCCCTGAGCAAGGAACCCTGTTGCAAGTAGGTAAAAACTACCATCCACTCTGTTTCCCTTTCTAGTTCTCACTGTGCAGATTTTTTTTATTCCAACCTTCCCCAGATGTCTTCCTTTACAGATTTAAAGAAACAGTACACATGGTCTCATTAGGGGTCTGCGCTTTTTGGAGCAGAAAGATTGGAGTTCTGTTGCTGGGTGCAAGTGGCCATGGAATATGGCAGAAAGATGATGCTGAATATATGCAAATAGCATCTTTCACACGGACAGGCATGAATACGATTAAGGCAAGACTACACAACAGGCAGGCCCCATTTAAATCAGTTCTGCTAATATTAATAAAATGCAATATTTACTCGATTTCCACCCATATGACAGCACTTTTAATAAGCAATGTGTGAAATAAAATATATTAAAACAAGACACCTGTGACTAGTTGCTGTGAGGTACCCTTACTGACTACAAAGGTGCTGTACAAAGGTAGGGAATTAGCCTTCTTTCACTGGAGGAAAGTAGAAGCCCAAAAACAAATTAACACCTGGCTTCAGGGTTTGTAGACATTTGCATGTTTCAAAGAGCTTGCAAATAAGTCCTGCAGCACCTTAGTATTATTCACTGTTCTTTTCAGCTACAGACTCACACAGCTACCTCTCTGAGCAAATGTCCTCCTAGCACAAACACACCTAGCTTCCCCCCACTCCTCCAAACCAGCCTAACAGAGAGGGACTGCAGTGAGTCAGACACCCCAGACAAACTGTCCCCTGACTCACTGCAGGGATGCCAGCACTTAATCACTCCCTCTTTCCCCCTCCCCTCCCATGCAGTCAGCCCCTTTACCTCCCCCTGCCCAGTCCAGAAGGATTGAAGAGACTGCTGGGTCTCTGCCTCTCTGTCCTCCACAAAGGGGACTTTCCCCCAAGCCAATTAATTACTCCCTCCTCCCAGCCACTGAGTCCCTGCTTATCTGCTGATTGTCCGGCAGGCAGTATTTAGCTGCTGTTTACAGAGGCCAGTCCCGGGGATCAGCTGATCTCTTTGCCTGCTCTGGGAGCTTTGAACGGCTGAGCTGCAGAGACCATGCTGCTTAAAGGAAACTTTAGTGCAAAGCCCCAAGCGCCTACCTGCCTGCTAGGATTGCCAGGTGTCCGGTATTCACCGGGACAGTCCAGTATTTTCGCCTCCTGTCTGGTAAAAAATTCAGAAAATACCGGACATCTAAAATGTCTGGTATTTTCTGGGTTTTTTTCCCTGCCAGGAGGTGAAAATATTGGACACCTGGCAACCCTCCACACACTCAGAAACCGGGCCCAGCCCCCCGACTCCCCCCTGCTTACCTGGTTCCACAGAGGCTTGTGTTGTTGCTGGAATAGAATGGCCGCCAAGGGGCCATGCTGACTTTTTTTTTTTTTTTTTTTTTTTGCTTAATAACTGCTGTCGGGGTCCTTTTGGTTTGGGGGTTTTGTTTTTTTTTTGGTCTCCCCCTTTCTTTTCTCAACAGAATTTTTTCCCTGTGGTTTTTTTTTTTTTGCAGGGGTGGGGGATGTTCGGTATTTTTGGTGAAACCATCTGGCAACCCTACCTGCCTCCTGCGTGTGCAGGGTCCTCAGTCTCAGCGCTGCCTCCTCTCACTGCTGCCGGCCAGCACAGCCCAACCTGCTGCCGGGGAGGTGGGGGAGCGCCTGCCGCTTGCACCAGGACAGCCTACCTGGCTCAGCCCAACCTCCTGCCTGCCCCATGGGACCAACCTAGGGAGGGCCGCTCTTACCCTGGTAACCGATTAGGGTTACCAGGTAGACCCCCCCCCCCCAAAATACTGGACACACTTGATCATGGGCGGGGGGGGAAGGTACCGGCCAGGGGGCTGGCCAGGAGGAAGGGGGGTGGGAGGCAGGGCTGCCAGGGGGGGCCACGGGGCTGGGCGGGAGGTGGGGCTGGCGGGGGGCGGGGTTGGGGGCCACAGGGCTGGCTGGGAGGAAGGGGGGGAAGCAGAGCTGGGGGGAGATTGGGGACCGGGGAGACTGGACGGGAGGAGGGGGGGCTGGAGGAAGGGGGGCGATAAGGAGAGCTGGCGGGGGGGGGGGTGCAGCCACTGGCCGCAGCTGGAGTCCAACAGGCCGCGCCCCCGGCAAGCACTCCCTCTAGTTGCTAGTAGAAGCCAGGTGGGGGCGGGGGAGGGGCAGGGAGCCACTCCCCCCGCCCGGCTTCTGCACGCAACCAGAGGCTCCCACCTGGGAGGCGGGGCCACAATTGGCGCTGGGAGCCTCTGGTTGTGTGCAGAAGCCGGGCGGGGGGAGTGGCTGGGAGTCCCCACCCCCCCCCCCACCCGCGCCGCCCGGCTTTTGCACGCTATCACAGGGCTCCCAGCGCCAATCGCAGCCCCGCCTCCCAGTCACTCCCCCGCCCCCGCCAGGCTTCCGTCCCGCGCCCAGCTGGAAATTCAGAAAATACCGGACATTGCACGTGTCCGGTATTTTCTGAATTTTTTTACCGGACAGAGGGCGTAAATACCGGACTGTCCGGTAGAAAACCGGACACCTGGCAACCCTAGCAGCGATACTTCTCCACGTGTAGCTCGCGGGGGAGGGAGTTTGTGTCACCTCCCCACCTGCCAGCCAGAGCTCCTTTTGCAGCCTCCCAGCTGCAGCCCACCGCCAGGCTGCAGTGGCAGCATGGGCTCCTTTCTGCAGGGAGGGGGGAGGGTGAGCTCCTGCTGCGGACCCCGCACTTTGAGACCCACTGCCCAAACCGAACCGCGGGCCACAAACCAAATCAACCCCAGGGGTTCAGTCGCCACAGCACCGATCTCCTGGTAAGTGTAGACGTGCCTAAATTACAAAAAATGGGAAGGAAAGTTGAGGAAAATTGATTTGCCCAAGATCATGCCCTTGCTCAGTGGCAGAGCTAATAGACCCAGGTCTGTTGAGTCCCAGGCTAGTGCTTGATCTACTAGATTATGCTACTTCCCTACTCAGACAGGCCACCCCTGGGGGTATAGCCTGGGGTGCTGCCAAAGAGTACCTCTACACAGCAACCGTAATTTGAAATAACTTAGTCCCCATCTAGGGTACGTCTAGACTACGTGGGTTTTTTTTAAAAGGAGATATGCAAATTCGGCGCTAATTTGCATATCTTCTTTCAATCGCTTTTTCGAAAGTGAAAGTAGTCTGGACTTGGGCTACGTCTAAACTACATCCCTCTGTTGGCAGAGGGATGTAAATTAGACACATTGGAAGTGCAAATGAAGTGGGGATTTAAATATCCTGCACTTCATTTGCATAATCACGTTCTGGCGGTGTTTTGAACAAGCGCCATTTCGAAACTGAAACCGCAGTTTAGATGTGTTTTTTCCAACAACGGGGCGATTTTTCGAAAGATCCTGTACTTTTTTAAGGAGTACAGGATCTTTCGAAAAATCCCTGCTTCATTTGCACTTTCGATGTGTCTAATTTACATCCCTCTGCCAACATAGGGGTGTAGTTTAGACACGGCCTTGGTGTTTTTCAGGAAAAAAAGCCCTTTTTCGAAAAAATGCTCTTCTGAGAAAAAGGAGGTGTACGCGTTTTTTTCGAAAAAGGATTTTTTTCCCCCCAAAAAACGCATCCAGACTACTTTCACTTTTGAAAAACCCACTTTCGAAAAAGTGATCAGAAGAAGATATGCAAATTAGCGCCAAATTTGCATATCTCATTCCGAAAAAAAAAAGTAGTCTAGACGTACCCTTACGCAGCAGGCAGTTATTTCAAAATAATGTCAAAATACTGTCAAGCTGGAGGACTTCTTACTCCAACTCCTGTAACCCTCATTGTATGAGGAGTAAGGGAAGTTGAAGAAAGAGTGTTCTGTTTCAAAATAAGTGCTGTGTAGTCACTCCCAGTTTCGAAATAAGCTATTTCAAAATAAGCTACGCAATTGATGTAGCTCAATTTGTATAGCTTATTTTGAGTTAAGCCCTGCTGTGTAGATGCCAGGGCCGGATTAAGGGGGAAGGGGGCTAGCCGGGCAGCTGCCCAGGGCGCCAACCTAAGGGGGGTGCCTGATGGCAGCTGTAAGGCACTTAGAGCTGCCATCAGGCGCCGTGCGCCTGGGGCCAGGGGCTGCGCGGCACCCCTGAGAGCTGCAATCAGGCACCGCACGCCTGATTGCAGCTGTAAAGGTGCGTAGCATGCCGGGGGACGGGGCTGCGTATGCACCGTGCGCCCAGGGGCGGAGCCGCGCATGCGTCGCACGCCCGCTGCCCGGGGCACAAGAATGGCTCGAGCCGGCCCTGGTAGATGCACCCAGAGGTTCTGGCCAGCCTCCTCCCATCCCTTGGATTCTGTTCATACAATGCTTGCCCCATGCATTTGTGCACTAGGGATTCTCTGCAAATGTTTCCTATTCCAGGCTGGGAGCCCTAATTTGGCCTTAAGCAAAGAAAGGGACAGACTTATGAGTTCTCACAGAAACCTGCCTGACACTGTGATCTTAAACTTCCCAGGCTGCCACCTCACCAGCTTTGTGCCCCCCTCCCCGCCAGTGGCTGCCTCGTTAGCTGATGTGTTTCAAGGCACTTTCTGGTAATGGAGTTGGGCTGTGCTGGGAATTCTAACCTATAATTCTAAGAGATCATTAACCTCATTTTCCACCTGGGCTTTCAACTGTGTCACTGCATTGGAGGTTAAAGTAAACATGCGCAATGGCTGCTTTTTCCTCCCAAAGGCTTTTATGATTATGGCTCTTTGCACGCTAACAGAGATTACATGAAAAAAACAGCAAGCAAATGGTCTGGTAGCACTTTATAGACTAACAAAACATGTAGATGGTATCATGAGCTTTCGTGGGAAAGCCTGCTCAGGGAATGGGGTTGTCATCTTGCTACCAGGCGTCTGAAGAAGCACTTCACTCACCAATGGTCCACGCCAACGGCCATTGAAATCAATGGAAAGACTGATATTGATTTCAGTCAGCTTTGGACAAGATCATAAATAAAGGAGTAGCCCAGGTGGTCTTTGGCAATAGGTAAGGAGACAAACGACATCAGACATAGGTCACTGGTTTGGATAAAGCCATGACTGGTGGTATGTACCAGTTCCTGACTCCTGTGAGATAGAAGTTTGTGGTCCTGGGCTACTGAGGAGCAAAGAAAACACAGTGGTTGGAACATGAGCATATTTTGGCCCCATTAAGAGGTCAAAGATAGTCCAGTCTTTGGGGCACTGGCCTGGCACTTGAGAGCCCTGGGGTCACGTACCCATTCCACCACAGACTTCCTGTGTGGCCTTGGGCAAGTCCCTTAGCCTCTCTGTGCACTCGCTGGTGAGTGGGACTATTTGCCCTGCCCTGCCTCACAGGAGTGTTGTGAGGGTGTTGAAGATTGCAAGGTGCTCAAGCATGAGGGACAGAGGGAGCTGTTACTTCTGATATCTACATCACAAATGCTATTATTACCACAGGGGATGCCTCGGTTGCTAGTTCTCAGCAGGAGGTCATGGCTGGGCCAGGCTTGGAGACCTGAAATAATATCTGGTGTCCTTCAGCTGTATTTCCCAGGCACTTGACAAAGATGGGCACACCTCACTACTTCCATTTTACAGAGTGGGAAAACTGAGTCAAAGAGGCGCAGTCACATGCCCAGAGTGTGAGCAGCTCAAAGGCAGAGCTGGAGTGGAATATGTACCTTGGAACCCAAGAACTGGGTCGTGCTGTCTCCCTTCGGGTGCTCCGTCCAAGCCAGGGACAAGGTACTTTGGTAGAGCAGGGAAGCTGGCACCCACAGGCTATATCTGTGCAGTAAATTAAACCAAGAGTTTGTGTGCAGGGCCAGGCTGGCCTTGGGGCTGGGCAAACTGGGCCCATGCCTAGGGCACTGTAGCCGCGAGCAATGGGACATGGGTGTTGCTAGGCAAAGGGAGTGGAGAATACTGGGCAGGGAGGCAGCGTGATGGGGCATGCTGGAAGTGCAGGGCTGGGGTTGGGGGGCACAGATGGGAGGAAAGTGCAGGGGTGGGATCAAGGGGGCACTGTGCAGAGGTTAGGGGCAAAGGGGGCACAATGCAGGGTCCAGTCGTAAAGAGAGCACAGGATGGGCGTGCAGGGGGTGGGGAGCCCCTGGGTGCCAAGGGAAATGGGTAGTGCTATGCCCACAAGAGTCAGGGGCACCAAAACACAAGTTTGTCCAGGGCACCATTTTCCTAAGGCCAGTCTTGTGCAGGGCTGTGAATCCAGAACCTCCCTGGAGCATTGCCTTCATTATGAGATTTGCATACAGCATGGCAGGAAGGTAACAGCATGCAGGTTGCGTGCCTGGGAGCTGCTGGATGTAACAGCAACACAGTCTCTTTATGGGCCAGGCTGCTGACTTTCTTGCAATGCAGCCATCTCATTGTTCAGTTCCCAGCTGGCTTCTGGGACCACCTGGGGAGAGAAGAATTGTTGATTTCAGCATAACAATGGTCCCTCCCCAAGCACAAGTGAGAGCCCAGGCTCAGGCAGGTCTCTGAGCCAGCTGCTGTTCTTGGGGTTCAGAATCTGGCTCCCTCCAACATCCCTCCATGGTCACACTGCTGCCAGCTGGCCGGGGAGCACCAAGGATCCCCAGTCACGCCATCACGGCTGCACATCCCCAGCCTTGGAGGATCCCTGGATGCCTCTGGCCCCGCTGCTCTAGCTCAGCCAAAGATCCCTGGACTGAAGCTCCCTGGCCACCGCCAGCCCCTTTGCTGCCAGCCTAGCCAGGGATCCTCCAGACCGGCGCTCCCCAGCAGCTGCTGGCTGTGCACCAGGGCTCTTTGGCCCTGTAACATCCATAATGTTGCCGGACCCAGATTTGAGAAGTTGAACCTGTCGTGAGTTTTACCAGCCTAATTCAGGGTCCTTAGAAACTGAGACAGGCCACTGTCCTCTTTACTGCATCTCTTGCCCTCTGCCGCTGACCCCTTCATTCGTTTATTTGCAATGTAAAGTCTTTACACCACTATGTAGAGACTAGTGTTGTGTCTGCTGGCTGACTGGGACTCAGAACAGGAGTCTCATTCCTGGCTCTGCCACTGAGCCATGATCTGTTGCTGGACATGTCATGCAGGGTAGGATTCATAAAGGTACTTTGGTGCCTAACTCCTCTGTTTTACAGATGGGGAAACTGGGGCGGAGGGGCTCAGGGTAGTGGGACCCACAAAAGTATATAGGCATCTGACTCCCATTGATTTCAGTGGGGTAATATGATGCTTGCTCATGAGGTCTGTGGGTGAAGAGGGCTAGGTTAATGCTATCTATTTAGTGCGCTGAACACAGAGCTAAGTTCCAGGAGCTCTTGAGGCCCAACTCCTGCTCTGGCATTGACGTGCATGGCCTTGGACATATCATATCATCGCCCCGTGCCTCAGTTTCCCCACTGATCCCTACTAACTTCACAGGGCTGATGTGCCAATGGAATTGTTAGCACTGGTGCAGCACATGGCAAGTACAGAGTGCTGTACAGGTCCTACAGTGAGGCAGGATGATTACTCACACACGCCAAGTGTTAAGTGGCTCTGCAATATGCTTCCAAATGGAGAGGGTAGGAAAGACTCTACACAAGGGTATTAAAGCTTCACTACTGCAGTGATGGGCATGCTAGAGGCACCGTAGACAGGCTGTAAAGTTAGGTTGTATCTTAAAGCAGTGAAAAGAAGAAACAATGAACTGGATTTACGAGTCAGATAATTACCATTCCTGTACTGCAAACCTTACACACAAGCATGACCCTCTCAGGCCTATCCAACTCAACAGGACATAAGTAGGGATCACACCATATGTCCCTATATTAGGCAGTATGAGCCAATGCAGCAATGGGCAACCTAGGCTAGTGAGTGGGCCACATGAGTGGCCCTCCTTCATCTCAGTGGGCCACAAGATTGTCATACCTAAGACCGTCTCATGGGCTAGGATAGTTTTACTAACTGCGCTTGCCTACCTCACACAGAGCCCCAATGGGCCGCATGCAGTCCAAGGGCAGTAGCTTGAGCACTGAGCTAGGCCTCAGGAGACCAGGATTAAATTTCTGGTTCTGACACTGATTTGCTAGCTGACCTTGGGCAAGTCACTTCCCCACTCTGTGCCTGTTTCCTCTCCCATCCTGTGTCTGTCTCGACTACTTCGAGCATAAGCCCTTTGGGGCAGGGATTGTCTCTCATGATGTGTCTGTGCAACAAGAAGCACAATCTTAGCTGAGGCCTCTGCGTGCCACTGTGATCTAAATTAATAATAATATATTTTTGCGCATATAACAAGATTCATCACTAGAATGAAGGAAACATAAGCTTGTGTCTTTCATGTACTGACAAAGGCATAATCCGCACCTGTTGTAACTCACAAACCCTCGGCACAGGTATCAGTAGGTACTGGGAAGGGGAGGACAATGTATTTAATAATACACTGAGACTGGCATGGTAAAAGATGAACATCACCTCCCTCTGCGATGGATGTCTGTTTCACAGGAAGACTTCCCAGGTTCCCATAATTCATCATGGAGCCCCAGTGATTCACTCCTTGTGTTGGCTGATGAATTCAGCAGATTCTCCAGCTGGACAGGTACTGTCACCACTAATTAATTGGATTCCCCTACATCTGAGAAGGAGGAGTAGAGCTCAGCTGTTGCCATTTTCCTGTGTTAAATCAATGTGGATTTGTTTTGAACACCCTGACACACAGCGGCTGGGGACAGTTGACATATTGAATGTTTTGATGCGGAGACGTGCTTGTTTCAAAATCACTTTAGCCCCATGCTAATTAATTCCAAAGGGAAATCGTAATTTCATTGCGTTCCCTGCAGGCCTGTTATTCTATCTCTGCTGAGTTAGAAGTTTCTGAAGGGAAAGCCACAGATAGGCAGGGTGACCATACTTCCCTATACGGAATACAGGACACCAGGTAAAATTACTTGTATTCGAGCAAGTTCAACAGCAATCAATTGTATTCAGATTAATATCAAGTTAACTGAGCCCATTAAAAAGAAATACTGTACAGCTGGGGTTTTTTTTGCCTTCTTATCTTTAAGATTTTAAGGTTCACACAGGGAGAGGTGACAACACCCCCACATCCCACACACATGGGGAGGGGTCACACACACACACACATACCCCCTATGTACCTCTGTGACATGGGGGGTTACTAACCTGACCCTCTCTGTCCAGCACTCTCCATCTTCCATGTCTGTCTGGGCCCCCCAGGATGATCCGCCTCTCCTGGTACCTGACACTACATCTTCCAGAGGCAACATGTGCAGAGGGGGTACAAAATGATATGTACCCCCACTCTCCAGATTCCTGCCAGGGTTCACACCGGAATGTGGCCAGCAGCAACCTTCTGGCAGACTGCAGCAGGAAAGAGACAGGAGGTGCTTCCAGCTGCAGGGGAGTGGGAGGGAGGAAGGGACGACCTGGCCTGTGTCTTTGCAGAACTCTTCTCTTTCCTCCCTTCCCATCCCCCCCGCATGTCCCTTCCTACCTGCACAGTGTCAAAAGGCAGCTAACACCTCCAGGCTGCTGCTGGCCACCAACATAACCTCTTCCTGCCTATGCTGTAACTGGGGAACAGGAGATGGCTATCTTAAGCCCAAAGGTTATATTGTGCACCAGAGTTCAGGGAACCTGACTGCAAGAGCTTCAGTGAATCCAGACAGGGGTGACTTAGCAGAGATGGGTGCCTAGGCAATGGAGCAGCCCTGAGTTCCCTGGGAGCAGGATCTGGATGGGGGAGGGAGAAAGCAGGGATGAAGAGGCTTCTGTGGAGTCTGCAGGATTGGGACATGAACAGACTGGAAATCACTTCCCCCTAGTAAAGTATAAAATCATCAGACACATGGATAAACATAATTTGTTGGGGAAAAGTCAACATGGTTTCTGTAAAGGGAAATCATACCTTACTAATATACTAGAGTTCTTTGAGGAGGTCAACAAACATGGACAAGGGGGATCCAGTAGACATAGTGTACAAAGTCCCTCACCAAAAGCCCTTAGGTAAAGTAAGTTGCCATGAGATAGGAGGGAAGGTCCTTTCATGGATTGATAACTGGTTAAAAGACAGGAAACAAAGGGTAGGAATAAATGGTAAGTTTTCAGAATGGAGAGAGGTAACTAGTGGTATCCCCCAAGGATCTGTGCTGAGACCAATCCTATTCAACCTATTTATAAATGATCTGGAGAAAGGGGTAAACAGTGAGGTGGCAAAGTTTGCAGACGATACCAAACTGCTCAAGATAGTTAAGACCAAAGCAGACTGTGAAGAGTTTCAAAAAGATCTCACCAAATTAAGTGATTGGGCAACAAAATGGCAAATGAAATTTTGATGAATGTGAAGTAATGCACATTGGAAAAAATAATCCCAACTATACAATATGATAGGGAGTAATTTAGTTATAATTACTCAAGAGAGAGATCTTGGAGTCATTGTGGATAGTTCTCTGAAAACATCCTCTCAGCGTGCAGCAGCTTTCAAAAAAACAAACAGAATGTTGGATTTCATTAAAAAAGGGATAGAGAATAAGACAGAGAATATCAATTATTTGGGCTGTCCTTGCATGCTTGTTGCCTGCACACATTCCCTCAGTGTTGCATCCCATGTAGCTTTAATTGCACTCTGTTTATGACCCTTCTAGCAGGTTTGAATCCATGTTTCAAGTTCAGGACCAAGCCAACGTGAAATGAATGACGAGAGTCAATTTTCAGTGAGATTCCGCTAACATGTACCTGGGCATTCCTGCCCCGCTCAAGTCAGTGAGCATGGAAGTGAACTCCACAGAGCATGAAACTGATGTGAGACCAGAAAAGGGCCCATTATACTTTCAGATTTTCATCCAACCATTTTACAGTTCTAGATGTGTAAAAAATATTTGTCTGGCATGATTGGTTATTCGGAAATCTGCCACGTTAACAGCGTGTGATCCCATTATCCTAAATCAATGTCCCTTCTTGTTCATTGTTCCATCACCCATTCATCTAGTTAACAGCTTGGCAGGGAAATATGTGTACAAATTAATGTGCAGAGGCCACTGCACTGTGCAGCTACAACACAAGAGAAAACCCAGGGACATCACAGATTGTCTCTCCCTTCCTCCTCAGCTTTACCTGCCCAGGTGAAGTAAGGAGTGGGTGCAAGACAAATCTATAAAGAGGTGAAGATCCCAATGATCAGCTCTATGATTGATTAATAGTCCGGTTTTAAAATAAGGTCACAACTCATTCTGTTTGGTTAAAATTAAAAATATTGCCGTGTGCCCCCCATTGACTGCTATTGGTACAGAAAGTTTAAGTGACTTACTTGAAGTCCCACCCCAAGTCCATGGCAGCCCTGGGAATTAAACCCAGATTTTCTGCAAGGTTAGCTACTGCCTTGACCACCCCAAACCTGTGCTCTGTGCATTGATGGTGCCAGCCACCAAAGCTGTTGCTCTAGCATCACTCATGAGCACTTAGTAGTATTGTAAAATCAGTAGCGGACTGAGTTTCCTGTGACAGTTTTCCCCATGCGCCTTTTCCTAATAAATGGGATTTCACCATGGAGAATGCAACTTAACTGTGGAAAGCCAGGGATCAGAATGTGCCGCTTTTAATTAGACAGTCTTTCAGCAGAGAAAATAACAAGAAATAAATAACCTAATAAATCATTAAGAAGAAGGAGGAGGGGGAGAACTTAATGAGTCCTAATAGATACTCTGTCTCTTCTTTTAATGAGAAGAAACAGGTAATTAGGCTGACCTTGGAGATTGCATGATTCTGCTCTCCAGCAGCTGGGGTCACAGGGCAGGAATGATGAAGATTTGTCTAGAGCTAGTTAATCCTAGGGCGGGTTCTCGGGAAGAATGACATGACTATCTAGCTAATCAGAGTGCAGGCTACTTGCTTTATTGCCATGTTTCTCCTTTCTTTTCTCCCTGCAGCTCTAGACTCTCCCTGTGTCTGGTAAGGGGAAGGGTTTCCCATGCCAACTGGAGATAAGTCGTCCACCTAGGTTTCTGGCTAGGATGCTGTCGTGGATTCTTGATTCTCCATTGGTCTCTGCCTGCACTTCGGGCAGACGTGACAGCACAGAAGGTATCATTTAAGCCTGAGTTTCTCAATCCGTGGGATGGGACCCAAAACTGGGTCACCAGAATGTTTCCAAAGGTCACATGACAGCTCTTATGGGTTCTGCCCCATGAGGGGCTGACTGGGCTCACCTCCCTGCTCGAGGCACTGCAGTTTTGGGGTCCCATTGCCACTCAAGTTTGGCCCCTCTGCCATCATGAGTGAGGCCAAATATGACTGAGTTGGCTCTGCAGTCCCATAAGTCAGGTCACAACACCTCTCACACCAATTTAGTCCTGTCAGAGAGGCGGAGCCAAACCTGAGCAGCGCTGCAACCCTGGCGGTTGCAAAGCCCAGAATGGAGAGCCCAGCCCAGCCAGTCCGCAGCACAGGAACTGCAGGAGCTGTCACTGTGGAGTGAGTGCTGGCCAGGGCCCAACCTCCCTGAGGGGCAGGATCTGACCAAAACTACCCCAGGGCCTTCACCCCAAAGCTGGGTCACTACAGGCCATAAACATTTACAAATGGTCCTGAGCTCAGAATGGGTGAGAGTCATTGATTTAAGCCATCTGTGCCCTCCCTGTATCCTAAGGCCTCACCCACCCCTAGTGTAAGTTAGAGCAGTCTCATGTTTGCAAACCACTGAGATAACCCTTCATGGAGCCAGGCCCGCCAACGGGGTGGGAGGAGGGAAAGGGGGAAGTTGCACCGGGGCCCAGTGATTCAAAAGGGCCCAGGGCTTTGGCCACCACTGCAGCAGTGGCCAGGAGCCCTGGGCCCCTTTAAATTGCCACTGGAGTGCCGTGCTACATGCTCTGTGCAGCTCTGAGGGCTGGGGAGGATCCAACCTGTGGTCCAGGCAGTGCTGAGGGGTGGCTGCCCCAGCCCCACCCATTCCACGCAAGGCCCCACCCCTTCCAGGGGTACAGAGCCAGGATCCCCACACACCTTACCCAGGAGGCCCTGTGAAAGCTGTCGGCCCTCCTGCATGGAGCACTCTCTGACCTTTATCTTCCACACACCCACAAGCCTGCTGCAGACAGCATGGCTCTCCTCCAGGGTGAATTCTGTCAATGTCCCCATGAGAGAGAATGCAGGGGATTGATCAGGCAGAAAAGATAACAAGCTTAAAATGATGCGTTGGCTCCAACAGTGATGTAAATTGGTATTGATCTCAATGGTGCTATGCAGCTCGACGCCTGTAGAGGGTCTGGCCCATAGTTCCAGGGAAGGAACTAACTCATGGTTGAATGCTAACCCTCTGGAAAGGTGGTGCAGGTCAGAAAGTCTCCTCACCTCCACCTCAGCCTGGGGTTGTATAAGGCTGGATCCCCAACTTCCAGATTTGTCTGGCAAGCATGAGAGGACCTGGAACTGCTTCCAGACCTCTGCTGATACCTCATCATTTGCTGAATTTTGAGAACTCTACTTTAGGGGTGGCCAACCTGAGCCTGAGAAGAAACCAGAATTTACCAATGTGCATTGCCAAAGAGCCACAATAATACATCACCGGCTCCCAATCAACCCCTCCATCTCTGAGTGCCTCCCGTCCACCGGCACCCCACCAATCAGTGCATCCCCCTCCTCCGCTGCACCCCCCAGGGGTGCTGGAACAGTTTGTAGGGTGAGGGTGTTGAGCGCTATTGAACCAAACTGTAAACCTTGTATGTGATGGAAATCACCTCAGATCTGGGGGTGCGGCAGCACCAGGTGTGAAATTGGGCCCGTATGACGTACTGGTAAGAACTGGCTGCCGGTACCAGGTCATACATGGCCAATATTAAAGTGTTGCCACGGCAGCACTTTAAGAGGACCCTCCTTAGAACACTGCCACAGCATCACATTGACATCACTGCCCCTTTTGCTCCCCCGTTGGCGGCCCTACTGGTAGGGTCTGGCAGTGCTACTGCTGCAGTGATACTGGACTCTACCGGCAAGACCACCAATGGGGAGGGGGGAAGCTGCCCTGAGGCCTAATGATTTTAAAAGGCCCAGAGCTCCTGGCCACCACTACTACCACTGCAGTCCTGGGGATCCTTGCCACTGTAATACAGCCACAACCATGAAGGCTAGCTGGGGCAATCTGGCCCCACCCCTGCTCCTTCTGCTTGAGGCCCCGCTCCTTCTGGGGGACCTTGGCATACCAGTATGTCCTAGCAATTACTTTCACCCTGGTCAGCACCTCCTGCTCCCCTAGTGCTAGCACCTATGTTCCCTGCCACTGTGATCAGCTGTTTTGCGGCATGCAGGACACTCTAGGGTTGGGGGAGCATCAAGGGTGTGGCAGGAAAGGGGGCAGCAAGGTGGGGGTCTTGGGGGAAGGGGTGGAGTGGGGATAGGGCCTGGAGCAGAGCCAGGGGTTGAGCAGTGAGCAACCCCTTGTAGGTCTAGCCCTGGTGTTGGCGCCTATGCTAAGAGCTGCATATTAATTTCTGAAGAGCCACTCACAGCTCCAGAGCCACCAGTTGGCCCTGTGTGGTTCTCCCTGACCAGGAGGATATTGGATGGAGCCTGGGAAGTAACTAGTGCTATCTATCTATCTGTCATCAATGTAGCTTTCTTACCGCCTCAAAGCTTTGATGCTGGAGACAGAACAATCTCGGAACTAAAACGAGACCGTGCAGCATACCGCTATCTGACTAGGCTCCCTGGCTGGTGGCAGATAATATACAGAGGAGAGACGAGGCTGATGTTTGGGGCAGCTGGTGTATGCAGTGGGTTTGAATCGTTAAATCTCAGTGGAATTCATGTACAGGAGATTCACTTGACAGCCTGTGCAGCCAAAGGCAGCTCACACACAGAGCATCATTTACCAAGGAGACTGAGACTTCAGCGTCATCTGTCTCCCCTCTTCATTAAAATACTACCAAGACAAGGGAGTCGGCAATGATAAAGAAGGGGCCAATGTGAGTGAGGTGATGAAAGTCTACTGCTATCATACAAGCAGAGTCTGCAGTCAGTCATGAGGAAGATATAAACCAGCGGTCTCCAACTTTTTAAGCAAAAGATCACTTTTTGACTTTGGCTATGTCCACACTACAGAGTTTTTTCAGGAAAATCAGCCATTTTTCCAAAAAAACCTTCCCTTACGTCCACACTGCAATCGCGTTCTTTCGAAAAAAAAGTCGAAAGAACAGAGGGTTTTTTCTGACATTGGTAAACCTCTTTCTACAAGGAAGAAGCCTTTTTCTGAAAGAGTTCTTTCGGAAAAAGGTGTGTGTGGACGGGGAAGAGGGAGTTCTTTTGAAAGAAGAGGAAAGAGGAAAAAAGCACAGGTGCCCTGGTGACTACTCTGTCCATAGTAATCACAGCTTAAATGCGAGACAGCATCCATTCAGTGTGGATGCTATCTTTCAAAAAAGCAGATTGCTTTTTCGATGCGCTTTGGCAGTGTGGATGCTCACTTCAGAAGTTTTTTCGGAAGATCTCTTCTGGAAAAGCTTCTTCCGAAAGAAGATAAGAACATAAAAATGGCCCTACTGGGTCAGACCAAAGTTCCATCTAGCCTAGTATCCTGTCTGCTGACAGTGGCCAATACCAGATGCCCCAGAGGGAGGGATCACAACAGATAATCCTCATGTGATCCCTCCCCTGTCACCTACCTCCAGAGAAACAGAGGCTAGGGATAGCCTTTAAGTGCAATCCATGATCTACCTCAGACCCAAACACCCTTGCCCTGCCTCCTCCCCTGCCCCTTCTCTGAGCCCTGGTCCCTGCTAACTCCGTCCTCTGCCCATCCCCCATCCTCATTCACTTTCACCAGGCTGGGGCGGGAGGCTGGGGTGCAGGAGGGTGCAAGCTTTGATTTTTGGGCTGAGGGGAGCTCTGTTCCCAGCTAATGGGAGCTATGGGAGTGGTGCCAGCAGGCAAGGGCAGCATGGGGAGACCCCCCGCCCCATCTCCTGCAGGGGCTGCTGGCATGGGCCAGGGGGGCAGTGTTCCACCTTAGCCCTGCTGCATTGCCAGGGTCTTGGTGGCTGATCTCCTGATTTGGCTCAAAGATTGGCCAGTTTCTGGCCAATAAGAGCTGTGATGATTGTGCTGGGGTGGGGGCAGCATGCAAAGTCTCCCCCCCCCCACACACACACCCAAGGGGTGTTCAATGCCTAGAGGCATATGGCCCCAACAGCCGACGGCTTTGAGCAGCCTGGGACTGTGACATGCAGGAGCCTGCCAGAAGGGGGCTGGATCCAAAGGCTTGGTGGGCTGGATCCAGCCACAGAAGGTATTTTGCCCACCCCTGCTCTCGTGGTTGCTGGAATGGATGCAGATCTAAATAAAAGCTAGAGAGCAGATGGCAGGCTAGAGACAAGTGAATTACTGAGGATGCGGATCAGATGAAAATCGAAAATTTTTTGTGTCCATTCAGGGATCTACTCAAATGCCTCTAAGGCTATGTCTACACTGCCCCCGTTTTGCGAAAAAATATGCAAATGAGGCAAAGTGTGGAATATCGCCGTGCCTCATTTGCATAATAATGAGGCTCCATTTTTGCGCAAGAGCCATTCTTCCTGAAAAAAATGCGGAAGAACAGCTCTTGCGCAAGAGGGGGGTTTTGCGCAAAAAGGAGCCATGTAGATGGCTCCTTTTTGAGCAAAAGCCACTTGCACAAAAATGGAGGCTCGTTAATTATGCAAATGAGGCACTGCGATAGTCCACGCTTTGCCTCATTTGTATATTTTTTGCACAAAATGGGGGCAGTATAGACATAGCCTAAGTGTGAGCAGAATTTGGGACAAACTAAGCTATGATACAGTGATAAGCTCTGTGCGGGTGCACAGATCAAGATCATTGCAGGGTTAGGGTCTATGGGAGATAAGGGAATTATCTCCAATGCACCTAATCAACATTCTTTAATAAGAGCTTTTAAACATCTTTCAAAAAGATACATATCCCTTTAAGAAACAAACACATCCACAATAAGGGCTAGGGTTGGTTGCTAATATTCCTTTCGATGGGTGTTGCCCTTAAAAAGCTGCATGGTATCTCTGTGGGAGCTGTTTGGATGAATTTAAAGTTTTAATGGATTTCATTCTTTTACTCTTGTAACAAGGAATCCAAATAAATTGCTTTGTGCAGCAGCAGGACTGAATTTAAAATCTACTTGGAGCAATCTAATGACATGGAGTCTCAGACTATTATTTTTATGGATAGGATGTAACTCCCTTATTCATATCTTGAGGTCGCCTTTTAAACAGTTCTCCTCAAATCATCATGTGTAGACATAAATCTCCCAGGATCTAATCTTCTCATCTTGCATGCTGGTTCCACCCTCCCTTTTCTATCCGTCATGAACTCCCTCTGATCAAAAATAAAACAAATCCACTGCTGGTGATGAGCACATGAGTGAGTGAGTGCCACTCTCCCTGACACACATCTAACACATGGCAGGCATGACAAAACCCTCATTCATTCTATTTCCTTTGTGCTCGGTGTCATCTCGCAGGTGCTCCAAACCAGCTCCTTCCTTGCCTTTGAACACATCTCCCATCTTATTGATGTGCAAGGGGAAGAAGTTGTTGAGGTTAGAGCTGTTTGCCCTTTCCCTAGTTCGAGGTTAAATGTTCATCTTAGGGTTGCCAGACACTGGTCAAAAAGGGACCCTGCAAGGCACAGTCAGGACCTCTGACTGGGCTTTAAAAGTCTGGTTGGTGGTCCTGTGAGACTAAGGCAACCTAGTTCCTACCTCTCCTGGCTCCACGCTGCCCTCCCAGAAGCAGCCAGCAGGTCTGCTCCTAAGCAGGGGGCCAGGGGACTCCAGGCACGGCCTCCGCCCTGAGCACCAGCTTCACACTCCCATTGGCCAGGAACGGCAGCCAGTGGGAGCTACAGAGGCAGTGCTTGTGGTCAAGAACAGTGCATGGAGTCTCCCCACCCACCCACCCACACACACCTAGGAGCCAGGCCCACTGGCCACTTCCAGGGCTCAGCACAGAGCCAGGACAAGCAGAGAGCCTGCCTTAGCCCTGCTGCACCACTGACTAGGAGCTGCCCAGATAAACCTGTGCCCCGACCCAAAGCCCTTACCCCTGCCCCAGCCCTGAACCCCCCTACCCTAGAGCCTCCTCCTGCCCATCAAGCCCCTCCTGAATCCTCCCCCAGTGCAGACCCATACCCCCTTCCACACCCCAACCTCCTGCTTCAACCCACAGCCCCCTCGTGCACTCCAAATTCCTCAGTCCCCCCTCTCCCCCAGCATTGACTTGGGGGGACAGCATCATCTACTGCATCACCCACACACCTTCCAGTGGGACCACAAATGTTGTATAGAGGTCTCCCATCTGAGTACCACCTAGTCAGTCCATTTCAGCCAGTGAGCCCCAAGAGGATCATCACTATGGCAAATGAAATTAATAATCCTCTCTCTTGTTAAATGCTGAAGACTTTACTGAATGGATGCATAGGTTTCAAGGCCAGAAAAAAGACAGCCACAAGCATCTATTCTGACCTCAAACACAGGCCAAAAATGTCCCTTAGAGATTGCTTCATCTAGCCCAGCAACCAATGGATGAACTAGTGTTGTCAACTTTCTATTTGCACAAAATGGAACACACTAAATCTGCCTCGCTCCTGAAGCCACATCCCCTTCCCCACCCCTTCTCTGAGGCCCCTCCCTTGGTGGCTTGTTCCTTCCCCCTCCCTCACTTTCATTGGGCTGGGGCAGGGGGTTGAGGTGCAGGACAGGGTGAGGGCTCTAACTGAGGGTGTGGGCTCCAGGGCGCAGCCAGAAATTGGGTGCAGGATGAAGCTGAGGGTTCGGGCTGGGACAGTGGGGTAGGACAGTGAAAGGGGGCGAGAACTGTTTAAGAGGTACTGTGCTGCTCAGAGGAGTTGTAATACTGCGGCTCTGTGGACAGCTAAGATCTTGTGGTACTACTGATAAAAACAGGGGCACCCAAACCACATTTCCAATTTAGTCTGTTGACAACTCATTCCACACTGCCACCAAAGCAGTTCATTGTGTTGCCAACTCTCATGACTTTATCCAAGTCTCATGGTTTGGTTTACATTAAGTCCCAGCTTCTGGAGTCCTGCAATTGCATAAGATGCTCAGCAAACTTTTTTTTTTCTTGAATAGTAACACGTTAGTCCTACAATTGCAGAGAAAAGCCTGGAAAAGTGAATCCTAAAGGCTCAAAAACCAGAAGGCAAATCACAAGATCCCCAGTCTCATACTTTTTAAGCCACTTCATCTCTTTTAAACACTTGGGGGTTGGCAACACTGGCACCAGCTGGTGAGCATAACATCCCATTAGCCCGATTGATTATCTTTAACACCTTCAGGAAAGAATCCTTCTTAACCATGTGCACAGAAATGCTCCCCTGGCTCCAGGCTAATTGTCATGCAGCCTAACTTAGACAGCACAATATTACATCCCTCCAGGATCTGGAGAGCAAGAACAATTCATAGCTGTCAGCAAAGGGCCATCTGGCACATCCACTGTATCCAGGACAACCTAATCTCATTGTAACAAGGCCGGGCACTCTTCTTGTAGAAAAGGAGGAAGGGGTTTCCCATGGGAGACAGGGAGGTGCAACAGGAGGCTTTTGACAACTGAGAGGAGCGGAGAGTTTCCATTTCCTCTGATATTTCCTATGCCTTAGTGTAGCATGTAGGAAAAAAGTGGCATCCCTCTGATAGCTTGTGAATGGCACTAGAGGGGTGAAAGTATTGAAAAGGACAGACACTATTCCTATACTCCACTCTCTCTTTTTCCTTTCCTTTCTTTTCTTCTCATGCTCTTCCTCTGTCCCCTTGGCACTGCCAGGTACTGTCACTGTCTTCTCTCCTCTCCCTGTTCTCCCCTCGCTCACTGGCTCACTCAGCCTCCCGCTGCCTTCAGGCCTTTCCCTTTGGTTTCTCACCTTCTCTCTCCCCCTCCCCCTCCAGATTTGCTGAGCGACGAAGGCCAGAAGGGACTGCCGCGATCATCTAATCCCATCTCCCGCGTGACAGCCCCTGGGGTCTGCCACAATCCAGTGCTCACAGGTGGTGCTTGGGCAGTGAGCAAATCATGGAGTCTATCCTGCCTCAGGCCTACCGATGGGCGTGGGGCAAAGGGAGCAGTTGCCTAGAGCCCTGGGAATTCAAAAGGCCCCTGGCTGCCACCACTGCTACTGCAGCAGCTGTAGCGGCTGGAGACCCGGGCCCTTTAAATCGCCACCGGAGTGCAGGTGGCTCTGAGGGCTGTCTGGGTCAGGGAGTCATGGCATGGTCTGGGATGTGCCCATCATTAGTACAGCTCACCCCACCGGACAAGCATTCTCCGCTGACAATAAGGAGACAGAATCTCTGGTATGGAAGGATGCGTCCTTCTGGTCTCTTTTGCCTGTGTGTGCTGAGATCCAGATTGACTTTATCTCCTTTCCACCCACCCTCGTAGTCTGAGGGCTCTGTTTACTGCAGGGGTGGGGAAACTTTTTTGGGTGGGGAGCCACTGGGCCACAGAAAAATCAGTCGGGGACTGCACACAAATGAGAAGAACCAAAAAACCTTCACTGACATGGTCCCGACCAGGGAGAAAGAACTCCCCATATTCCTCTTGCACACCAGAGCCTCGGGGAGCCCAGATTAGATTTTGTGTGCTTCAGCTCTGCAGTGGGAGGGTGGGGGAGGAGCTGGAGTGCCAGCACGGGCTCCCCAGTGCTGGGGGCAGCTGAGCCTCAGGGGCTGCATCCGGGCAAGCCAGGGGCTGCACCCAGTCCCCAGGCCTTAGGTTCCCCACCCCTGCCTTAAGGCTTGCTTGACTAATAGTCTCTAAGAGGGACGAGGCGAGTCTGTTCCTGCCCCCTCTCCTTGCTGGTGCAGGGCCACTTGCAGGTGTTGGCCCTTTGGTGCTGATTACACCTGGCTGGGTCAAACGTCTGCTTGTCCGCTGTCCTTGATCAATGGCTTTACCCCTCCCCAGACCTGTGTGGTAAACACGCTTCAGTCTTGATTCCAGCTGACGTTCAGAACTTGCCCTAGAATGTTGTTCTGCCCATTGGCCCATGATCTCATTGACTAGTGAGTTACTTGTTTTCAGACGATACAAGGCCCGTTCCTACAGAGCTTGCTACAGCAGTGTGTGGGGTGTAACTACAGGGGTGTGCTCTGTCGCAGGAGCCTTTTCACTGATGTGTTTGTAACAGCCCTCCCCCACGCTTTGTCCTATTCTTGCCAACAGCCTCACTAGCCCTCAGGCAATGCGCAGGCCCCTCTGCCCTGACCTTGGGGAGACACTTTCCAGGCATGACGGAATTTCTCTCCGCACTCCATGCAGGGTTGTTGCCGGCCAGTGACCCAGTTGGTGCTGGGTTAGCACTATGCCCAAACCCACGCCAGGGGAAACAGGAGGTTTGGCTCTCAGGCCTGATGTCAGCACGTCCCCACTTCTGTTCTGTTTCAGCTAATGGGGAGATGCCGTGCGTCCCTCCTGGTGCTGCTCGGGGCTCGGCGCAGACCAAGGGCTCTTAGCTCCCCCAGCTGTGGAGAAGGTCCATGACGGAGCTGTGGGGAGGTAACGTCCAAGCTACCTGGAGTCCCCAGCACAAAGAGGTTGCTGAACCCTCACTGAAGCTGAGGGGAGGAGGGGATTTGGCTGGCATCTGCCACTACCAGGAGAAAGAGGAGGGGCTGATGAGAAAGCACGACTCTGAGACTGACAGTCCCCAGGGCCAATGGGGAGAGGTCAATGCTCTGGAGTGTAGACACCCTCAGCTTTCATGTAAACACTGTTTCACATCCTCAGGTTTGCAGAGAAAAGGCATTTTTATTTCTCTGTCACCTCACTATTTTAAGCAAGTCTCATTATTATTTTTTTTTAATTTGGCTCCTGATGTTGGTCCGCCTGAGGTTGGCCACACTCCCAGGACAAAGAATTTTGCGCTGATGTAGCATCTGTCAGAGGCTAAGTTTCATTTTTGCTGTTCCAGGAAATTAAGAAGGGTGCAGCAGCCAGCTGGTGACTACAGAGTTACTAGAAGGTTGGATAAAAACTGGCTGAGACAAGTGGAATGTGGACACAATATTTTTATTCCTGAGTAAGTAACAGGTTTCTTTATACACAAGTCTGTACAAACAAGCATATGGCCACTTAATGTAAGGGATGTTGATGTTTGAGAGACATGCCATGCATTTGGGTTTTCCTGGACATGACCTCCTTTTGGTCCTCCAATCTCCATCCAGGCAGATATTTGAAATATGGAAAACTTCCCTGAGAATCTACAACCACTTCCATGGAAGTTGTGGGAAAAGGCCTGCCAAGAACTACTGGCTGTGTTGAACCTCACGGTTGTAGAGGAATCCCCTAATGCAGCATTTCTCAGACTGGAGGTCCCATCCCAAAAGGGGGTGACAATTGCAGGAGCGTTGCTTGTTAGGGTCACCATACATTTGGGTTTTCCTGGCCATGACCTCTTTTAGTCCTTAGGTATCTGTCTCAGTGAATTTTGGAAATATGAAAAAATGTCCATGATTTCTCCTTGCCTTCAGAGCTGGGTGGCTGGAGTGGCAGCTGCTTTCAGCCACCTAGCCTGGCAAACATTGCCACTGCCAGCAGCAGCTCAGAAGGAAGGGTGGCAATACCATAGCTTGCCACACTTCCTTCTGCACTGCTGCTGGTAGCACTGACTTCACAGCTGGGCTCCCACTCTCTTTGGCCACCCAGCTTGGAAGGTAGAAATGCTACCAGCAGCGGCACAGAAGGAAGGGTGGCAATACCATACTATACCAGCCTCCCTTCTGTGCTGCTGCTGGCAGCAGCGCTGCCACCTGAGCTGGGCACCTCAGCTGTGTCCATGGCTCTGCTGCCACTCAGTTCAGAAGGCCACCCCAACACTGGCAGCCGTGAAAAAGGAAAGGTAGCAATACCATGTGATACCAGCCTTCCTTCTACAGGTGTTAGTATATAGTCAGAGGAGGGTGAGCGGGAGCCATTGCCCATGAGGAGCTGGCTTTAAGCAGGCTCCCCATAAGCACCAGATCCTCCTGCACTCCCCCCCCACCCTGTGCTGCTGCCTCTGATAGAGAGGCAGCAGCGCAGAGGGTGAGGGGGGCAGGCTGGAGCCGATACACGTGGGGGGCCGGGGTCAGAGATCACTTACATCAAATCCAGGGACTGGAATGGTGAATCAGAACAGGGCTCTGCTGCTCCTTATGGCCTTGGCTCTCCCCTGGGACACTCTGGACCTGATGCAGAAGTTGACATGCTGTGGGGGAAGGAGGTAGCCAGGATCAACTGACCAGTGCAGATGCTGTGCAAATGATCCCACCCCCATCCCCAGGACTGAGCCATGGTGCTCAGGTGGAAGATCTGATTCCTGGATCTCATTGGGGGATTGGATGTGGACGTTTTGAGGCTCTTACTCCCAAAGCCAGCCCTGACTTGAAATTCCATCTCCTTCCTCTGTCCCTGAAGGAGGAACCTGCATAGCTCTGCCCTGACTGTCGTGACCAAGGATGGCCCACTGGGATGCAGTCTAGGAGGACAGACTGGAAAATGGATTTCCAGTCTCTCCTTTCCAGTTATCCCCAGCACTAAGGTAAAACTGCCCCATCTCTCCTGACCATGCTCACCTCCTAGATGTCTTAGAGCTTGTGTGAATCTGGGGACTCTGCCCGCAGGTTCCCCAGCATGGCCTGCCTGAGGTCAGACAAGGCCTTGTGCAGAGCCTGCAAAGAAAGGGACAGCCATGGGCCACAGTTGGGAAACTGGGAAAACTTCTGCTCCCTGTCAATAGCCCCCTTCTCAGCCAATCAGCATTGATACTCTGAGAGGTGGGAGGCTAAGAGGTCTCAGCAGATGTTCCAAAGGATGACCCAGCTCGCCATCCGAGGGGATTAGTCTCAGAGCAATTCCAGCTTCACCTCTTTGGGAGGGCCCCCACAGTGAGAGCAACCCCCCCAACACACACACAGACACACGCCCCTCTTTGGTGGAGGGAGGGAAGAAAGGAATAGGGGGAAAGAAGCAAAAGAAGAAGAGGAAAAGGGAGGGAAGGAGGAAAAGGGAAACCTAAATGGACAAACCCCCACTGTCTGCAGCAATTCTACCAGACAAGATCCCTGGTAGGAAATCAAATCACCTTAACTTAGTGCTGCTACCAGGTGGATCAGACAGAATAGGCTCAAAACTTCTCTGAGGCTCTTATCTTCTACACAGGTTGCACACAATTGGCAGTAGGGAAGGAGAAAACTCCTTATCATGCTTGAATAGATTAATCCTAATTTGTTATCAGTCCTCAGGGAGAGACCTTGAGAAGGAGCCTTGCTGCTGCAAAGCCAAGGGAATCTCTGACGTTGTCCCAACCTTGTGCCTCTATCCTCACTGGCTGATGTCAGGGTCTCTCTGCGAGGTCACCACCGGCCCACCACTTCCCCCCAGTAGGCTGAGGTCCTGCAACAGGCTTTGTGATGTCACTGCCACATCCACCCCTCCCCTGCAAGGCTGGTGTCCTGACCCTGTTCAGCCTCCTGGGATGTTTGAGTTGCTTCCCCTGGGTCATCTCATTTAAGGACAGCTGAGTGTGGGGTCCAAACTGGCTGGACAGTAAAACCCAGAGGCTGTTTCCTAGGCCATACAGAGTTTGTCATTCATTAGTAGATGTTAAGGCCGGATGGGACCATTAGAGCATTGAATCTGACCCCTGTATATCCCAGCCCTTCTATATATCACAGTAGCTAAGTTTTGATCCAAGCACACAGCAGAAAGGCATCTAGTCTTCACTAGTAGGCAAAAAGAAATGAAGACTCCATCACTTGCTGTGGTAGTTTGGTGAATGGTGAATCATCTTCACTGTGAAATATTTGTGCCTTATTTCTAAGATGAATTTGTCTGTTTTCATCTTCCAGCCACTGGGTCTTGTTCTACCTTTCTCTGTGCCATTAACCAGCCCTTTAATACCCAACATGTTCTTTCCAGGAAAGCATTTAAACACGTCAATGATGTCATCTCTCAGCCATCCTCTGTAGAAGTTAAACACATTGAGCTCAGGAGCTCACAAGAAGGATTTTTTTGGCAGCCCTCGAAATATTTGGCTCTTTGCTGTCCCATCCTTAATGTGGTCCCTGAAGCAGGCTGCAGTCTGCAATCTGAGTCTCACAGATGCTGTGTCACCTCCCAGCCCCATTCACTGCTCTGCTCATGTGTCTAATGATGGCTGTAGCCATATTCACCACAGCATTGCCCTGCAAGCTCCTGTTGAGCAGCTTGCTTGGCATAACCCTAAATCCTTCTGAGTCACTGCTTGCCTGCCTGCTTTGGGGTTAGGGCTAGAGTCTTGCATTTAGCTCTGAGAATCCTGTTTTGTTTGCATGGATCCAGCTTCCCACCAGATGCAGACTGCTCTGTGTCACTGCCCTGGTCTCAGTCTTGCTTATCTCTCTGCTCATTCTTTGTCACCCACTCATGTTACCAGCAGGGATTTTATATTGGCTTCCAGTTCACAGATGCCAATTATTTAAAGAATTAGTTCTTGAGAGCCTCTTCAGAGCTCTATACAAGCCCAGTGGGAAAACACCGCCCAGCCCTGTTCTTACACAGGGGCTAAGCGCAGAACACATGCTTACAAGCTGTGTTATCCAGAGGCTCTGAACACCATGTGGGGACTCAGCAGCTTACAAACGCACTAAAGTCCTGTAGTGTAGGCACACCCCAGATGTGCCTCAGTCTCTCACCCTGTAAAATGGGGACAATAAAGGTTTATAGTTTGGGAGGAATAGATTTATTGGCAAATTTTATGGCTTACCTCCTTTTCCTCTGAAATATGAAGATCAGAAAGTGGGTATTTAAGTTGTTTTCTCCTACTTCTTGTCCAGTAAAAAATCAGTTCGTATCTAACTGGAGTTCTATGGGCACCACAGGAGACTGAAAGCCGAGTGACTAGGAGGCAAGGCATTTTTAGTCAGATTGGTCACCCATATAACTCTATCGCCCAGCCAACCCTTTGGAGAAAGGATGTCTTTGTTAAAGAGTGACCCACACTGTGTATTCAGTGATAGAGTAGGACTTCTCCATACACATCCAAGAATCCAACAAGTTCTCCAGCAACTCAGGGAGACCAGACCTGATATTTCTAAGGCAGTTGGGAACAGCCTGCCTATTCCTCTGCCCAGACCAACGGCTCATTTGGGAACTTCTGTGTTCTCTCTGCCTGTCACTCCTCATTCCTCCTGCTAGGATTTTGGCCTGTGAATAGAATTGGTCCATTGCCTCTGCCTTCCAAGGCCTTGGACTTCTAGGCAGCCTCCCAGCTGAACCGTGTCAGACACAAGCAGGTAGACATAGGCCCAAGGGAATTAGGTGCCTGCACAGTTTTGTGGATCTGGGTCTGGGTGACCCCCTGGCCTGGTTATTTTTCAATAACCAGGCCAGGCCTGGTTATTTTTCAATGGCTCCTCCTTCATATTTATTTTTCCCAACAAAGAATTGCTCTTCTGCATCAGCCTGGCCAGGGTGCGGGCTGCCCCACAAACCCTCCCAGCATGCAGGGAAGGGGACCTGTGGTTTCCCCCAGGGTTCCCCGTTCTCTCTTGGGACTAGGAGAGAAGTCATCTCATCAGGGACATCTGCAGCATCACCAACTCTCACAAGTTTGTCATGCGTCTCAGAGTTGTGGAGTTTTCCTTCAAGCCCCAGCTCCTGGGGTCGTGGGAGCATCCCGGCTTGCCTTTAAAAGTTAAATCATGCTGCTAACCCTCTAGGGTGAAAGCAGAGCTTGAAAGCCTGGCCCTGCCGGCTGAGAGAACAGGGTACAGAGCAGAGCCCAGTGGTGCGGACTGTGTTAAAACTCGGGATTTTAAAGCCAGTTTCCTGACTGTGGGGGCTGACTCCTGAGTGGGCCAGGCTGGAGATGCTGCACCCGCTTGGCCATTCCCTGTCCCCATGGCCAGGACCCAAGAGCGCTACAAGCTCTGTCCATTCTCTACCCAAGCCCTGCCCAGCTGCTGGCCCCACCCAGGCTGTTCCCCTCCCCCTCCCTGCAAGCAGTGGGCCTGGCTTCTGTGGGACCCTGCCCCTCAGCTTGGCTGGGAGCCCGGGCCAATCCGAGCCGGGCCATGTGTCATTGCAGGGCAAAGGCCAGCCAGGCAGTTCACTGCCACCTTCCAGGCCATGTCGCCGCTGCTCTCGCGGTCCTAGCCCATCGCCACGGTCATCCCGGCTGTCGCCAAGTCCATGTTTTGCACCCAGGTACTGGCCCACCTGCAGGGGAGGGGCAGGGCTGAGGAGAGCAGGACGTTCCTCCTCCCACAGCCTCAGAGCTGGTCCTCTGGTCTGATCCCTGAACAAAGCCCTGGTCAGCCACAGTGGGTGCTGGTCCTCTCTGCCCTGGGGTTGGGCTGGGCAAGAAAACCAGCCAGGGAGAGCCCAAGGCTGGCAGGATGGGCAGCAGGGCAGTGCTGAGGTCTGGCTGCCCCAGCCCCACCCCTTCCACTGAGGCCCCGCCCCTTCCGGGAGTGCAGAGCCACCACCACCCATGCCCATGGACCCAGCAAGTCTGTCTGCCCCGCTGTGCTGCCTGGGTCAGTTGCCTAGTAGGATGGTGCCACTGAACTAACTACCTGTAGTTTCATCCTGGCAGCTGTGCTCGCAGTCTGACTCCAGGGGTGGGGGGAGGGCTGGCTCAGGATGGCAGGGGAGCAGCACTGTGCAACATCACAACTGTTACACCAGGCTGGTGCTATTCCATCACCGTGCAGCAGAGACAGGCTCCCAGGTGGGCTGCTAATCTGCCCTCTGATATCTCCCATTTGAGAGGAGGGTCCCCCCCTAGCCGAGATCAGTCCGTGCCAATAGATGCAGCTGCTATTTCCTTACACTGACCTTTGCTTTCTGGCTTGAGATCAGAGGCTGAAGCAGCAGTTAGGAACACTCCCCCTCCTGTCCCAGCTTTCTCCGTGCAACACCCACCCTAGCGAGGACCCAAATGCTACCAGCAATTTGCAGCCCATCCTTGTAGCTGACCAGCTGCATGTCTATTGTTCCCCCTTAAGAGTTTTGTCCCTGTGGGGGGGGTTGTCTCAGTCTCTTCCCCCCACCACCAGTGCTCTTGCATAGTTTCACACCCACAAAGCCTCCCTGGATTGCACTGAGTCATATGCCAAGATGGATTTTCATACAGCCCTGGATAGCTTTATGACCAAGAGTGTTGCATGCTAAGGGAGATTGAATCTCAAGTTTCAGGATAGGTCCAGTTCTGTTCCCTATCTTCAATAATAATTTAGATAATGGCACAGACGTACACTAATAGCAAACAGGACCAAGCTGGGAGGGATTACAAGTTCTTGGGGGGACCAGATTAAAATTCAAAATGATTTGGAAGAAGTGGAGAAATAGTCTGAAGTAAACAGGATGAAAGGGATCTTGGTGGGGCTAATGGGTCATCAGAGTGACACTGTTACAAACAAAGCAAACATCATTCAGGGATGCATTAAAAGGAGTGCAGTGAGCAAGACAAGCAAAATAATTATTCCACTCTAGGCCATGGTGATTAGGCCTCAGCTGGAGCATTGTGTCCAGTTCTTGGCACCACATTTCAGGAAAGATATAGACAAGATCCAGAGAAGAGCAATAAAAATGACCAAAAGGTCTAGAAAACACGACCTTGGAAGGAAGATTAAAAAATCTTTGTTTGTTTAGCTGGGGAAGAGAAGACTGAGAGAGGACATAACAGTTTTCAAATACATAACAGGTTGCTACATGGAGGAGAGAGGTACATCGTTCCCATTAACCTCTGAGGCTAGGACAAGAAGCAATGGGCTTAAATTGCAGCAAGGGTGGTGTAGATTGAACATTAGGAAAAAAGGTCCTGCCAGGGTGGTTAAGCACTAGACTAAATTGCCCACAGAGGTTCTGGAATCCCCATCATTGGAGATTTTAAAGAGCAGGTTAGACACATACCTGTCAGGGAAGGTCTAGATAAAACTTAGTCCTGCCATGAGTGCAGAGAACTGGAATAGGTGACCTCTAGACAGCCCTTCCAATCTTATGATTCTATGATGGAAGCTGCCTGCTGGTGGGGTCACGAAGAAAAGCTCCAGTACCCACATACAACATCCACAGTTGGCAAAGTGCAGTATATGAACCTGATTCTTCCCTCTGAATTACATCCGTGTAAGTCTGGTGTGATTTAGGGAAGACTCTGCCCCTCTGTATATAAGCGCCTTCCTCTTGGAAGCCTCAGACACTGACCACTGCCAGAATCCAGACCCTGACTTGATGGGATAGCCAGTGCTCTTTGGTGATGCCAATTCCTTTCTCAGTCAGTGTTTATACCAGTGCAATTCCATTGGCTTCCACTGAATTACTCCTGGTTTACACCCATGTAGGGAAGAAGAGGGGCAGACCTTAGGCAAAACTCTGGAGGATATTTAGGCACCTAATGCTGCAAATAAACACCCAGTGGGATTTTTCAAAAGCACCTTGGTAACTAATTCCCATCTTTGGGCCCTACATTGAACAAAATGGGCCCAATTTTCCACTGCGTTGCACCAGTGTAACTGCATTGGAATCAATGGACCACATCTTTGCCTGGGTAAATAAATGTCATTCCAATGAAGTCGGTGGAGCTTGACCTTAAGATCTGACCAGCTGAGGTTCCTAAAGGTAGAATCTAAGCCATTTGATATTGCTGGGATTTCAGGCCATTTGATATTGCTGTGTTTTTTGTTATGGGGAAAACTGTACCTTGAGTTGTGATACAAAATAGATACTCATGTACAGTCCTGACTCATCCAGAGTACATATCATTGCTGGAAGAGAATTAATCTATTAATTTGATGTGCAAGGATGTGTCTGGTGAACTGCCAGTTATTCCTTCAATTACTGAAAAGGTGGACAGATTTGGTGCTACACCTGAGATCTGGAGTTCATAGTACTTCAGTGATAAGTAATCAGGATCCATCTTCCCATTCCTCACAGCCCATATTTCCACACTGAATCCTGCGTAGTTAATAAGTGGGGTGATAAAAAGAAATCGGTGCTGTCTCTCCAAACTGACGTGCTTGCAGCAGGCAGCACAAAAGTTTACCATCAGGCCTTTTGAGGATTCGGATGTTCCTTATCATGTTTTGTTTTGTGTTATTGTTCCACAATAAATAAAGGGGGGGGCAGGGATCCAGTGACAGGAAACTTGGATGTGAAGGCAGTGGCTTGAGAGATGAGACTGGATGGAAATTCCAGGCATGGGGAAGAAAATGGTCAACATGAATATCCCTTGTGGATGATCACATGGGAGCCAGTAATCAAGTTGAAAGCCTGACAAATAAGTTGGTTCGTCCTGTCCTTTACTATCTTCCGAGCCCTGACACAGCTAATGCCTCCATCTGTCTCTACATCACTGTGTGGCTAGCAGAAAGTTATATAATTATCAGTGGGCATTGATTTTTGCCCTGTGTGTTTTCATAGCTTCTAAGGACTGATCTGTTCTGACTTCCTGGCTTTGTGTTCACATGTGTTTTTGGTACGTACACAATCAATATTTCCCTTTCAGCCAGCAGGAGACTTTAGGCCACAGCTTGATACAGTTATGATCAGGATCCCAAATTTTGGTTTATCAGCACCTCAGTAGGTGGTGGCTGGCTTAGTGCTTGTGTTTCTCCTCCTAATGAAGTGACTTTGTAGCAGGGGAGAACACAAGCAGACCATCCTGTGGTGTAGTGGTTGGTAAAAATGAGCAGGCAGGGAAACCACAAAGCCAGGCCGGTCCATTCAGCCTATGGGCGCAGTAAATCCTGCTCAACATGCATCTCCTCTTTCTGATCGGTAAGACAAATGCCTGACTATCCTGGCATAGAATTGGGTAGAGGACCAGCTGATCATCAGCCACATTCAGCAGGCTGGGCAAGAATGTGCTCCTCCAGCCAGGAGATTAAATTAGTGATCAGTCCCTCCTTTTCAGTTGCTCTAGAATAGTGAAGGCAATTAGTCAAATGGACTGTAGCATAAACTGTAATTCTGAAGGTTTGGGTTCTAGTCCCAGCTTGGCTCTAGGCCTGCTAAATTATCTTAGGCAAGTCAGTTTCCTACTATATCTGGGTTTCCCTGCTCATAAAAGAAGGCTAATAAGTCTGCCTTGTAAAGTACTTTGACATCTCTTGGTAAAAAGTGCAAGGTATTATTACTTGCCCCTACATTAAAGGTATGGGTTGGAGACTTCTCAGTCTTCTGACCCCATCACTTAGCCACAATCTGATATTTATGCATTCAGTTCTCACTCTTGTTAGGGGAATGACAGTCCAGATATAGTAGGACTGTTGCCCCTTGAAGAGGATCAATATACAACAGTTTGCTACTTTAACATAGTGAGCTACGCGCACAATTCCATTTAATCACAATGCTGGCTTTCTGCTGCTTGAACTAGAACTGTAAATCCATTAGCTGGTAGCAGTAGTAAGCTCTTAACTTCTATTTGGACCAGAAGAGCGAGGAGGAGGGCAGGACATTAAGGGCACGTCTACATAGCAGTGTTATTTTGAAATAACCCACATTATTTTGAAATAACAAAGTACAGCAAGCCCGTTAGTTTGAAATTATTTCAAAATAACAGGCGTCTTATTCCGAATTCTGTAATCTTCATTCTGTGAGGAATAATGCCTATTCTGAAATAGCTATTTCGAAATAGGGTGTGTGTAGACAGGGCACCTGGAGTTATTTCAAAATAAGTGGCCTCCAGGGCTTCCTACAGGTTCCCTGCTGACCACTCTGTCCATACTCATCAGAACTCTACAGTTCCCCTTCCACTGCAGCCCTTAAAGCTGCAGCCACAGGGGAAAGGGCTTGTGGCACAACACAGGCCCTGTCAGCCCTATGTCACACAGCAGCAGCCATCACGGCTGTCCCTGCTGCTATGGCAGACCCAGGCACACCTCCTGAGCCCTCCATAGTTGCCAGCAGTGCTGCAAGCAGCTCCCAAGCCCAGGGGCAGAACAGGTAGGCACCATCCTGGTCTGGTGCGGAGATCCTGGATCTCACTGAGATCTGGGGAGAGGAGGCAAACCTCCAGGATCTCCACACCAGATGGAGGAATGCCGAGATCTATGGCTGGATGGCCGGCAGCCTGGGCCAGGGGGGCCACATGCGCACCCAGGAACAGGTGCGCGTGAAGATCAAGGAGCTCAGGCAGGCCTACACAAAGGCCAGGGAGCACAGCTCCTGCTCAGAGGCAGCCCCCCAGACCTGCCCCTACTTTGACCAGCTCCACCGCATCCTGGGTGTGGGGGGGGGGTCAGTCCCTTCCCCCCGCCTTTTGTGGACTCTTGGGTTGGAGACGCCCATCGTCACCCTCCTGGAGGGCAGGCCTGCAGCCGAGGAGGCGGAGCAGGCCACTGACACCACCCTGCCCACCAGCCAGGAGCTCAGCCAGTCCCTGGAGCCGGTACCACCCTGCCAGGATGTCGCCCAGGGATCAGACGAAGCCAGGGAAGGCCCATCCGGTGAGTTCCATCACTTTCCCTAGACACACACAGATGGAGGCAGTGGGCGGTGAGGGGCTGCATGCTCCTCACTCGGCCTTCTTGGCCCAGGCATCGCGCAGCAGCTTGTGCATGTGGGTGCACATGGAGCGCCAGTCTGGAGAACACCGCCCCTATGCGGCTGCCTCAGAGGAAATTTGTGCTGGTGCTCACAGGGTTTCTGGAGAGGCCTACTTTACTCCCGACTCCAGGGTGGGACACCCTCCCACCACAAGCCCCCACTAAGGGGGCTGGGGTCAGGGAAACACACAGCAGTGCTGCGCATGGCACACAGGCATGCCCACTCTCTCAGGGCATCATCTGCTCCTGGGCGAGCACGGCGAGGCAGAGGACACTAAGCCCCTGCTAGGGGAGCCTGCTGGGAGGGGAAGGAAGTGGCGGGGACCCCAGTAGCACCTCCCCAGCAAGCCGTGTCTGCCACTCACACACCTTCCCCCACCTCCCTCCCCCCTCTGTCTGCCAGCAGGCAGGGATAGAAGTCCTCTCCCTGTTGAACGCTGCCACTGCCAGTCCCAGTGTGTGTGTGGCACAGAGGGAGGTCAAGCCACCCCCTCACTCCCCTCTTGCCCACACGCTCCTGGCCTGGCTGGCACCTTCCCATGCCTGCTTGTCCCTGGGATGTGGGGGAAGCGAGGCTCCCCCAGAGGACATCTGAGCCCCTGCAAGAAGGGTCCTGCTGTGTAGGCCACAGATGGCCTTGCTCCAAGCACATCACCGTTGTGGGACCCAAGACCTCTCGGTGTTGGCTCAGAGGTGAGGGACAGGCTTCAGGCGCAGTGTCTTGGGATGACTGCCCTTCTCTTCGTTCTTCACAGCTGGACCAGCTGCCAGTGAGGTGCCCGCAACACCTCTCAAGCCAACCTCCTGACCCCATGGGAGCCACTGCTGTAAACAAGCCCATGAAGACCTGGAGCAGGAACACGTGGCCTGCTTACGTGGCCTCCAGCACTCTCTGGACTGGCAGGACCAGCAGTGTGAAGCAGACCAGGAGCTGCAACACAAGACCTGGCAGCAGCTGGCCCAAGAGGCCCGCAGCATGGTGGAAGCTGGCCCAAGAGGCCCACAGCATGGACACGGCAAATACAGCTGCCATGGACCTCATAGTTGCTGCCACAGAGCGGTCCAGCAGCTGCCCCTCCCACTCACACAGCTCCAGGAAGGTGTCCTTCTGCAGGCGGAAGTTCTGGAGCCTCTGCTGGTTGTCCCTCTGCTCGATGACGATCCAGTCCCAGCAGTTGGAACTGGTGTCTCGTCACCAGAAGTGGTGGTGCATGGTGCGCAGAGGAGGCCGGAAGCGGCTGTGCTGCGTGAACAGTGCATGGTGAGAGAGATAAGGAGGTGCCCCTCAGAGAGCTGCGGGTCCTAATTCTGCAGGGCCATGGGTGCTGCCTGCAAAAACTGCACCAGGAGGTGCATTGGGAGATCCAGGAGCCGGCAACTGCTTTCCAGCACGTCGGGCTCCATGGCAGAAGTACTGTGGTGTCTGCAAGGGCAACCAGAGCAGGCAGTGGAATGGGTCTGCTGTCCCTCAAGGAGGTAGGCAAAGGAGAGGAGCCTCAGACATGACTGTACGGGGGCGGGGGAACTTTAAGCATGAGCCTCACGCAGCCTCCGGAAGCACCTCCAGGAAGTGAGTGCTGTCCTGATGCCCTATCAGAAATGCTGGGGGGGGGGGGAGGGGAAGGAGCTTTAAATGTGATTGAGGCTCCAATGCATGTGGACATTCTACTTCGAAATAGCTCAGTGCTATTTTGATTGTCATTTGCTGTGTAGACACACTATTTCAAAATAAGCAACTTCGGAATTTTTCTTACGAAATAGCTTATTCCAAAATAAGCGTGCAGTGTAGATGTACCACATTTTAGGGAACAGGTTTATAATGAGGCAAAGATTCCTGTAAATTAATTAGTTGCATTTGATTCTCACACCCACTTGATGTTGCATAGTCCTTGAGGTCTTCAACAAATGAGCTGTTCTCCCCCTTCCCTCCCCCCATGAAAGAGTTGGGAACTATTTCTTTGTCTTTGATTTCAGCAAAGGGCTCCATTTGTTCAACCCATTAAAATACACCAAAGGGGAAGCATCTGATGTATCCTATTCTTCCGTGCTTACCAAGGACAACTGCAATGAATTTCAAAGGCAGGGCTGCTGCTAGGTTTGTCTTCCAAGACGTTGCTGAAATTTTATCAGCTTAATTAGGGGGATATTTTGTGAGTGCGTAAAAATAGTTATTTTACATACAAGCAGGAAATGTCCAAAATTGCCTCGTTATCATTAATTCACTGTAACTCACACGTAATGAGCAGAGAACTGAGCCGGTGATATACAGAGTTATTTTAATGCTCACGTGGTTCGCATTTGTAATGGTAGAATATGAGCTGTTCTATTTCAGCAAAGGTACAGAGAGGTGCTGGGGCCTTATCCAGCAACAGTGCTGAGCACTCCCTCCAATTTAGGCTACATCTACACTGCAAGGTTTTTGTGCAAAAACCCATGGAGTGTCCACACCTCAGATGCGCTTTTGCTCAAGTAAATCAACAGTAAAACGGCAGAAGAGAGGGCTTTTTCTGGTGTGGGTAAACCTCCTTCTACGAGGCATAACTGCTTTTAGCGCTACAGCTATTGCACAAGAAGGCAAGTGTGGACACTCCAGAGGGGTTTCTTGTGCAAGAATGGCCATCAGAGCTTTCTTGCGCAAGAGCGTCCATGCAGTGTGGACACTCTCTTGCACAAAAGCGCATCGCTTTTGCAATGTGCTTTGAGGTGTGGATGTGCTCTTGTTTAAGAAGTTTTTGCGCAAAAACTCTTGCACAAAAGGCTTCTTGCGCAAGAAGCATGTAGTGTAGACGTAACCTTAAGGGCCCAATTCTGCTGCCATGGAGGCTGATGGGAAAACTCCCATTGACTTTAGTGAGGGGGGATCTTGCACTGGGGAGGCTGATCCAAGGCATCTGAAGTCCACAACCCTCTGAGGCTACGTCTAGACTGCAGTCTTCTTTCAGAAGAAGCTTTTCCAGAAGAGATCTTCCAAAAAAACTTCTTCTGAAAGAGAGTGTCCACACTGCCAAAGCGCATTGAAAAAGCGATCTGCTTTTTCGAAAGATAGCATCCACACTGAATGGATGCTATCTTGCACATAAGCTGTGATTACTATGGACGGAGAGGGCACCTGTGCTTTTTCCTCTTTCCTCTTCTTTCAAAAGAATTCCCTCTTTCCCAGGGCCAGCCCACAACATTTTGGCACCCGAGGCGGGGAGCTCAAATGACGCCCCCATGCTCCCTCGCTTGGGCCAAAACTTTGAAAGGTCTCAATTCTGCCTTCTTGGTACTGCTCTGCTACCTACATACGCACCACCAGCAGACACAATTTTCTACACTGTGGGTCCTAGTGGCACCCCCCCACAGTCTGGCACCTGAAGTAGCCGTACCAGTTCGCCTCATGGTAGGGCCAGCCCTGCTCTTCCCCATCCACACATGCCTTTTTCCAAAAGAGCTCTTTCAGAAAAAGGCTTCTTCCTCATAGAAAGGGGTTTACCAATATCAGAAAACCCCCTCTGTTCTTTCAATTTTTTTTCAAAAGACCACAATTGCAGTGTGGACGTAAGTGAAGTTTTTTCGGAAAAACAGCTGTTTTTCTGAAAAAACTCTGTAGTGTAGACATAGCCTGGCTTCCCTGGTGCAGACCCATGCCCTTGGGAGGAAAAGTGAGGTGCCCAGCCTCAGCCTCACCTGTGGCCACTCAGCAGCCTGCAGGATCAGACTCCTGATCGCTGCTGCCCATGGTTCAGGTACATGAATTTGAAATGCACGTGCCACTTCGTGGCAGCCAGCTGAAATTAAAACAAAGGCTGCCTAGCACAGCAGTGATCTAATGAGGAAAGCAGGGCTAGGGCTGAGTTTACCCCAGTCTAGAGGATTGCTCACGCTAGTATTTTTCTGTACCTCCCTACCATTGCACTTGGATCCGTGAGTCTCCCAACTATATGAGTGTAGTGTAGACCACCTCCACGTACTACTAGTGTTTTAATTGTCTAGTCTTGGCCCAGTGGCTGTCATTGGTGTTATCACATCTGAAGCTGCAATGGTGCTAGTTAAGGGTGGGAAGTAGCCTAGGGGAGACATAATGGATGAGTGTCTCCAATCAAAGGCTGTTGTCACAAGTTAAACTTTATCTGAACATCACTTGGGCCAGGAGCATCACAAAGACTAATATACAGTAAGTATAATATACTTACTTATAAGACTAATATATAGTAAGATTAATATACAGTAAGTATCTAGCTGCAACAGCATGAACCAATGTTCTCGATTCTAAACAGGGACGAGGAAGTTCAAAACCTTCAATCTAGAGCAACTTAATCTCAGAAAATCATGTCAGCTCTTCAGAAGGTTTATCCTTGTACGATGCACACGAGGATGCTCCATAGAGATGGACAAAAGTACGGTCCATGGAATGCCCTGGTCTCGTTAAAATAGACTTCTTCACAAGTGCAGAAGAGTTTCATCCTTAGCTCACAACATGCTTTGCAAGGATGTGGAAGAATCATTAGCCCCATTTTACAGGTTATCTGAGCAAGCTTTCTTCTTGCTGGGCCAGCTTGCTCCCTGGGGCTAATTCCATCTGGGCTTTCTCAAGGAATCCAGGGAAGCGTTTTTCAGCAGGGGGTAGCTGCTTATCACTTCTTAACAAAACATGATCAAACCCCCCTGCAGACTCTTCCCAGGAAGTTTGTGCCAGCAAAGTAGGCCCCTCCTCAAGTCTGCCTCTTGCATCAGTAGCAAGATCTTCTCATCTCACACCTTCAGCAATAAAGGACTCCCAGTGGTCTCCCCTTCTCACCCCCTGAGTTTTCTAGAGCAGCTAGCTGTCCATTGGGAGTGCTACCCTCCCTCTGCAGCTTTCTGGAGGGTGGTGAAGTTTCCGGCCTCTGTTTCCTCCTGCCCCTTCTGTAAGGGTCAGTTAATTCAGGTCCACACTCCAGCTCTTGTAAGGTGTAGTGGATGGAGCTAATCAGGCCTCTGACCCCAAGGGAGAATGATCTTCCTTATACCTTTACAAAGAGTGAAAGGAAAATTAAACCAATATCATAATTATCTGTTTACATTTACCTAAGAGCAAATGACAGCGCATTGTGAAAAACAAATGGGATGGCATTTAACGTGTTCATGATACATTAGTAGTATTAATACATAATGTACTCATGCTCATGTGTCTAGCTGTGTTCTGTTAAATCTAATAAGTGGCTTTTTGGTATGAATATGTTTATCTATTAACAAGGGGCGAATATGCATACTAGAAAGAAACAAGTGACTTCTGAAAGGAGAAACGTGGTTAATAGCACAAAAACAATGAAAATGTCACAACTGATGAACTTAAAATTATAGCCCTAGATGATCAACTCATTCAACTGCTTACATTCCAAGGTATCTGCCATTCTAATCATTCCTGCAACAATTCCGTTCTAAGAACAGGTACAGCATCTTTATGGCCTTTACTATCTAGCAGCCCCTTTGTTTTATCAGATAATGCCACCATTTGCTTCAGCGTAGGAGGAGCCACTTGGTTGATGCTAATTCCAAAAAGGTAACTGTGAACCGTTCTCCCTCTCTTTCTTTCCTCCCCCCGCCCCACGTGGGATTCGTAAATTTCAACCAGCAAACCATCCAGGGTGAAAGTCAGAGGCCAACAGGTGAACTTGTGTGTTGCTTAAGCACTCTGCAGAGAAGTGAATGTTACTCACAACCAAGAATAGAACTGGTTGAAAAAAATTTTCCCAATGGAACAATTTTCCTTTGGAAAATGATGATTCAGCAAAATGAAACCTTTCCATGGGAACATGTTCATTTTGACAAAATGTCATTTAGAAAAAAAATCCATTCCCAAGGCAGCACAGTTACATGCTGCCCTTCATGCCAGTCCCTCCCTTAGCACGATGTTTTCATCCCTAATGAGCAAGCCACTGACCTAAAGGCTAACATTACTTTTTCTTATACATTGAGGAAAACAGCAAGAAAGAACACAAGTGAAGTCTCCTGGAGAGGGAGAGAAAGTGAGAGAGAGTGTGTGTGTGTGTGTGTGTGTGTGTGTGTGCGCACGCACGCACACACATGTGCGCCTCTGCAGCTTGTACTCTTAGAAATGTAAAGGTTGCCTGACACAGAAATCAAACCTAACAATGTTTTCATAGAGGATAGGTCCATCAATGGCTATTAGCCATGATCATCGGAGAGGCAACCCCATGCTCTGAGTGGCTCTTGCCTCTGATTGCCAGAGCTGGGAGTGGGTGACGGGGTGGATCACTCAGTGAGTGCCTGTTCTGTTCATTCTCTTTGAAGCACCTGGCATTAGCCACTGTCAGAAGACAGGCTATTGGCTAGATGGACCAAGTATGGCCGTTTTTATGTTATTCTCAACTTACACGTACCATTCTTAGGTGCATAAAAGTATCTGAATTTAAAAAATATTCCATTTACATTTAGAGTCTATTTATGTCCAGTAGGGTTAGGGTTAGACCTAACATGAGTGTAAATAGTAGTGTAGCTGTTGTGGCCTGCGCAGTGGCAGCAGAGGCCTGGCTGAGCACCTACCTATCCAGCATTTACAGGAATGTACTCTGCACTACTCTGCCATGGCTCTGCTGCTGTAGTACCAGAGCTGCGCTGCTGTTTATACGAGTGCTCAGTCTCCTTGAGTTATCACCATTATATCCACATGAGCAGGGAAATCGCACCCCTAGCTCATAGAACCATAGAGGAGTGACTTCAGAGTCTAATATGTCATGAGCTAGTACAGTCTATCTAGGCGCATATGCTGCATCTGCCACTGTGCTACTATGACTTATTTGTATGATCAAATCTTGTGCTAGCAGAAAGACATTAGCTATCAAAGGTTTCTTTCAGCTTAAATGTCTTGTTTCCATTTCTTTTGTGCATGTAATTTTGCACCTCGTTGCCCCTAACCAAGTGGTTTTCAAAAACTTGCCCCATTGAGCTATCTATTCCGACTCTACCATAGAACTCATTTCTTTTGACATTGCAGCTGACAACCTTCTGTCTACACATATTTTTGATGTCATGAGGGCACCTGCAGGCAGCACAGACAGCTGTCGAATTGCTGTTGTAGTTTTCTGGTTTCTATTCTATTGCTTTTCTTCTCTAGCACATTCACCCTAAAAAAGCCAAAGTCCATTACAAGGGCGTGATTAAAGGACATTCTTCCTTCTCATTCAGTACTGAGCCACGGCCACAACATCCAACCCTTCCCTGTGTATTTGGCTTGTGAAATTGGCCTGAAACAACACAGTGACTTTGAGATCCATTAATGAGTACCCGGGCAGGTTAAAGACAGAGGTTCATTGACTGGAAACACAGGGGCTAGAGCAGGGGAGGGCAAGATACGGCCCACTGGCCTGACAAGCTTTTTGATCTGGCCCGCCCTGCCACTCCTCCGCCCTCAGGCCAATCGAGACCAGGGGTGGGGAAGAGAGTGAAGTCTCCTCCTCACACCAGGAGCGTGCGGCACCAGAGGGAACTGCCAGCTGTTCAAAATGGCCGGCAGTTCCATTAGGCACCGTGTGGCCCTGGAAGGGTGGGGCAGGTGTGAGAGAAGTCTCCCTCCCCGCCTGCCAGGGGCATGCAGTGCCCTTCTCCCAGAGAGGCCCTGTCCCTTCTGCCCCAGACCCCACCAACACTACCAAAATTGGTGAAGTGGCCCCCCTACAAAAATTATTGCCCACCTCTGGGCAGGAGAATGGTTTGACAAGCTGTCCATGTGTGACAAGCAGAGAAAGGGAAGAAAAAGCCAGCAGGGGAAGCAGGCCTGAGCATGGCCTTGAGAGGGACAGAGAGTTGGAGCTCTTGGGCATGGAACTGAGAGATCCTTTCACAGCCAAGGTGTAATGTAGCTTAATGTCAGGAACAGGAGGTCTTGAACCCAAGGCCACTGGGCTCTTGAGAGCTAGCAAACCCCCCCTCTGAAATTCAGTGATTTTGGCTATGGAAGTGGGTGGAAAGGCAAATATAGATTTCTGAGCAAGGAAACTGCCTGCTGTATTTTCCCTACTGTGTTCAGGGAAACAGAGCTCTGTACATTCCCTGTAAATAAAACAGAACCACCTCAAGGAATATCAGAAGCTTTTGTGTTTGTCCCCCACTCACTCCAGAGTGAATCTTCTCAGTTTGAACGTAACTAAATAAATCACTTGCCTAATTTCCAGCCCTAGAAACTCATGCTAGATTCAGAGCCAAGGTGGGTTCTTAACACTTCACCTCCCTCACTCGTGTCCATTTCCATGCTGCCCATTATGCATGGAACTCCCTCACCAAACCTGTTTGCCTGGGACCCTCCTTTCTCTCAGTCAGATCTTTCCTAATATCCTAATGTCAGCTTGAGTATGAAAAGGAAGGTGGGATGAAAATAGCAAAAAACTAACCACCATGACAGGGCTGTGCTTTCCAGAGTAACTGTGATGTGACTGACACCCCTGTCCTTCTGCTGTTTAAATGATCTGTGAGGACTCACTGTGAAGGTACCTGGTCAAATTGAGGCCAAGTACTTAGCAATCAGAAGTTATGAAGGCTGTTTGATGGCCTATTTGAAATGAGCTGGTGGTCATAATCTACTCTCCAATGGGCATGCAATAGAATCATAGAAATGTAGGGCTGGAAGAGACCTCAATATTGTGGTAGGACCAACTAAACCAGGGGTGGGGAACATAAGGCCTGGGGGATGGATGAAGCCCCTGGCTTGCCTGGATCAGGCCCCTAAGACTGAGGGCTATGCCCAGCATTGGGGAGTCCATGCTGGTGAGGGTTTTGGTTGGTTGGTTGGTTTTTTGGTTTCTCATTTGTTTGCAACTGATTTTTCCTTGGGTCAGTGGCCCCCAGCCCAAAAAGGTTCCTCACCCGTGGACTAAACCTAGATCATCCTTGAGAGGTGCTTGTCCAACCTGTTTTTAAAAACCTCCAATGATGGGGATTCCACAACCTCCCTTGGAAACCTATTCCAGAGCTTAACTACCCTTCTAGTTAGAAAGTTTTTCCTAATATGTAACCAAAATCTCCTTTGCTGCAAATTAAGCCCATTACTTCTTGTCCTAGCTTCAGTGGACACGGATAACAAAATTAATCTCAGTCCTCTTTATATCAGCTCTTAACATATATGGAGATTATGAGTTCTATTCATTCTTTTCACAACTACACATGCTCATTTTTTTTAACCTTTCCTGATATGTCAAGGTTTCCAAAACTTTCATTATTGTTGTTGCTCTCCTCTACGTTCTTCAGTGTACCCACATCTTTCTTAAAGGATGGCACCTTTGATATTGCTGTAGCTGGAGCCTTACCAGTAATAAAGAGAATGGAACAATTACCTCCCTTGTTTCATATGACACTCTTGTTAATAATACTAGCTTTTTTCTGAGCAGTGTCATGTTGTTGACTCATATTCAGTTTGTGATCCACAATAACCCCAGATCCTTTTCAGCAGTACTGCCATCTAACCAATTCTTCCCTATTTTGCAATTGTGCATTTGGTTTTTCCTTCCTAAGTGAAGTACTTTACACTTGTCTGTATTGAATTTCATCTTCTTGAATTCAGGCTAATTCTCCAATTTGTCAAGGTCATTTTGAATTCTAATCTACAGAGTGCTTGCAATCCCTCCCACCTTGGTCTCATATGCAGAGTTTATAAGCATTCTCTCCATTCGCTAAATCATGGAAAGACTTATTGAGTCATACCAGACCCAGGACAGACCTCTGCAGGACCCCACTAGCTGCAAACTCACAATTTGACAGCAAATTCCCGATAACTATTCTTTGAGTGCAGTCATTCAACAAGTTATTGCCTTTTGTTGAAAGGCTAGTTACTTTCCAGAAACACAACACAACACCACAGCGACTGAGCTGCAGGAGAGTATTTAAAACCAAGCACCAGGAAAATCCCACATTCTGAAGCTGAGAAAAAAAATTGAGTCTTCGGAGGTTTGTGAGGGCCACTGTAGGCAAGAAAGGAAAATAAACAGGTCTAGGAGCTCTGGGCAGCAATTCCTCTTGAAACAAAGTTGGATGGTCAAATCTTCCAGTCCTTAATTAGGTAAAACTTCTATTGCCATCAGTGCCTTCATTCATAAATATTAATATATGCTTAGTAACTATATATTTCATACTTAAATATCTGAGCCATCAGATCTAGGGCTACACATGTTATATCCATTGGCTCAGGGGCTACATTTTCTGGCATATTCTAAACAGTGCTGAGCACACAGATGGTGCCCAGTGACTAGTGCAAATCATGACAATAATTGTCAACTTTATGGACTCTGTGGATGCAATTTTTATTCTTTGTTCTGGAATTAGCCTAGATACAGCTGAAACCCTAAGAATTTGAGGTATAAATACATCTGATACTCATGCAACATTGTCTCATTCCTTCCCTTTCTCAAATGCAGAACAAAAAATGACAAAACAAAATGGTTTTCAGTTCAAATGTACAATTCCACAGCAGCCATTGCTCTACAATCCAGCCTGGGTCAGAAACTGATATCTTTGGGGCTTAAGTGATCTCCTCTCATCTGACTCTTGTCCTCCTTCTTCATCTTTCCTGACATCTTTACTGCTTTTCATGCTGTCAACTACAGCATCCTTCTCGATTGCCTGAGACTTAGTTGGAGCCTCAGAGAATTGACCTTCTTAGTTTTGCTCCCATATATCAGAGTTCTCTCTTTTTTGCAGCATGCAGCAAAGAGAAAGGATGGTCCAGAGGATAGGGAGTTAACCTGAGAGACCTGGGTTCACTTCCCTACTTCCCCCATGGACTTCCTGGATGGCCTTCAGAACAGAGTTTCAAACGTTTTTAGGCACCCAAATATGCAGGTAGGCATCCAGTGGGGTTTACAAAGCACCTAACCTTCTAAGTGCTTTTGCAAATCCAATTGGGTACCTAAATACCTTTGAAAAGCTTGTCCTTAGTCTCTCTGTGCCTTAAGTGTCCCATCTGTATAATGGGGATAACAGCACATTCTACCTCACAGAAGGGCTGTGACGAGAAATAGGTTGGGGGCCATAAGGATTTTGTGCAAAAAGGAAACATCCACACTGTTTGTTTTTGCGCAAAAACCCCGGCGCAAAAATGGAACGAAAGAGAGTATGCAAATGAAGCGCAAGAAAATGCTAATCCACGCTTCATTTGCATTGCCTCTTTCGGCAAAGCATATAGTGTAGCCGTAGCCTGTGAGACGCTTGGATACTATGATGATGGGGCCACATAAACACCACAGATAGAGTGGGAACTTCTCTGCACCACTGCTATCCCTTCCTCTGGTTTTCGGCCCTTCTTTTCACCTATCTCCCTCACATGTCCCTTTTTTCTGAGGGCTACCTTAGCTATATTATTTCTCAGTATCCTGAACTCTCTCTTCAATGCCCCCCTGCTGACTCCAGAATTCCTGTTTTACATGCTCATGTAAGGACTTCCAGATCTTTAATTTAATTTACCAGCCCTTATCTTAATCACCCTGCCTCTGTTTATAAACAAAATACTGAGTCCCTGCCCAGGGGCACAAGCTAGGAGCAGGCCCTGTCCTCTGCAGGAGTTACATTCCACTCCAGCTGTGCTGCTATTAAGAGCTTCCTGGGTCTAGTATGTGTCCTGGGAGTAGACCTCCTGTATGAAACTCAGGGGCAGGATCCCTTCTTACTCCCCCACAGGGACACGCCTGCTTGTGCACCCCTTTTACAGTAATTCCAGCTAGACCACATTTCTCTAGTTTGATTATGAGAATGTCATGTGGGGATATAACAAAAGCCTTACTAACTGCAAGATATATCACATCTACTGCTTCCCTCTCCCCATCCACTAGGCCATTAATCCCATCAAAGAAGGAAATTAGGTTTATTTGGCATCGTGAGTTCTTGACAAATCCATGCTGGCTATTCCTTACAGCCCTGTTCTCCTAGAGGTGTCTTTCACATTGTTTAATAATTTGTTCCCGTGTCTTTCCACATGCCAAAGGAAGGGTGACTGACCTCTAATTTCCCAGATCCTTGTACAGGTAGGTTCTATGTTTGCCCTTCTCCAATCTTCTGGAGCCTCATCCATCCTCCAGGACTTCTCCAAGGTAATTGCTAATGGTTCTGAGAATGCTTCAGCTAGTTGCTTAAGTAACCTAGGATGAATTTCATCAGGCCCTGTCAGCTTGAATACATACAACTTTAACCTGTTCTTTCCTTACTTTGGATTGCATTTCTTCCCCCTTGTTGGTTTCCACTACCCTTCTTAGTGAAGACTGAAGCAAAATAGGCATTAAATATCTAAGCTTTCTTGATGTCATCAATTATTAGTTCTCCTTCTCAGCTAGGAAGAGGCCCTACAGTTTCCTTCGTCTTTCACTTGCTCCTAACATATATAAAGTACTTCTTCATATTGCCTTTTATGTCCCTTGCTAGGTACAACCCATTTTGTGTCTTAGGCCTTATCTACATTAACAAGCACACCCCCATTGATCTACCCTACGCAACTTTAGCTACACAAAGAGCGTAGTTGAAGTTGACATACTTACTGCAGTGTAAGGTTGACAGGGCTGCTCTGGTGGAGTACCGGAGTTGATGGGAGAGCACTCGGAGATCGAATTATCGCATCTAAGCAGACGTACTAAATCAACTGCTGGTGAATCCACTGTGTAGTGGGGACAAGGCCTTAGCCTCTCTCACGGGGTTAATAGGTGTTTTTGCTGTTCTTCTATACTCTCTCAACAATTTATGCATATTTCCATTTTTTATAGGATTCCTTTTTTATTTTTCACATCATTAAAGATCTCCTGATGGGGAGGTTCTCCTGCCTCCCTTCCCTCCAGTTTCACACTGGAGGTCTGCTCACAGTGCATGCCCTAGTCCAGGGGTCAGCAGCCTATGGCTCACTTAGGAGCCAAATATAGCTCGTGGCTCGAGCTCAGCCCCTCCTCGTTCTTCTGTCTGCAACGGGGAGTCCATGCCAGCACTACAGCCTTGCGCTCCTTGCAAGATTGGAGCCACCACCAGCTTCCTGTGGGGGCAGGGGGTGGAGAAAGCCCTGAGCCTTGCTGCGTGATCGGGGAAAAAGCCGGAGACACAAATGCTTCCACGTGCGCACTCCCCTTCCCTCTCCCCCCTCTCCCGGCTGGAGGAACAAAGCAGCGGACAGGCACGCTGCCTGCAGGCTTTTCCCACTGCTCCATTGGCCAGAATCCGGCCAATGGAACAGCAGAAAGCCATGCCTGGGACAGGGAGCCTGAGAGCAGCGCAAACCAGGCCGCCATCTAGCCCATGAAGGACCCACTGCTGCCATTGCCATGTCCCCATTGCTCCATGCACTGCTCCACTCCGGCCTCATGCCACCCACGCGTGCTCTGGGCCGCTGGAGTCCATCATCGCCCTAAACGCCGCCTTCTTGGCGCCAGCGGGCTGGATCCTGGCCACCCTGAAGAGGTACCAGAAGCATGACTGAGCGGGCCAGTTCCCATCCATCCCTGGACCTGCTGGCTGGACTCCCTGCACTCCTGGTGAAGTGCAGCCTCCATTTCACACTTGGCCCTTGAGCCGCTAACTTATTCCGTGACCCATGTGCAGCAGCGTCTGCCTGCTACGTGGGAGTGACTGTTACACTGAATAAACCCTGTTACTGACACTGGGAAAAAAAGTAAGTGCCACCCAGACCCTACTCCCCCTGCCCCCACTCTGTGCCAAGACCCTGCACCCTCAGACTGCTCCTGCACCCTCCCCTCCGTCAGACGCCTACCCCCATCCTGCTCCTGCCCCCTTCACTCTGGCCAGACACCCTATCCCAAGCCTGCTCCTGCCCTCTCCCCCCTGGCCAGACATCTACCCACAGCCCACTCCTACCCCCTCCCCCTGGCCAGATACTCTACTCCCAGCCTGCTCCTGCACGCACCCTACCTCCCACTCAGATCCTGCACTCTATTCCACTCACTGGCTGCTCTATCCCACACACTGTACCTCAAATTTTGGCCCCACCCCAGAGCTTAGGGGGTCTACAAAATCCACTAACTCTAGAATCCCAGAAGAGTTAATCTGGCCTGAGACCTCAAACCTCTGTCTTCCCTGCCCCTGCCCCACCATGGGGCTAGAGCACCAGGGGAATGAGGTGTTTCAGTTGGGGGCCACATCAGGGAGGGTTGGGAGTTTTGGGGGGGTTGTTGTTTTGCTTCTCTCTGGTGTGGTCCCCTCTGATTTTTCTGTGGGTCAGCAACCCCGATCCAAAAAAGGTTCCCCACCCCTGCCATAAATAAAGACAATGTTGAAACCATGTTGTTGGGCATAATATTTTACTTTATTTTAAAATGATGCCCGGCCAACAAGCCCCCAATTGGGGCTCAGCCCCCATCTGGCCATAGCATCATAATACTCCTGCACCCCACACACATACCCAAGTCCTGAGCCCATCACACATCTGAACCCCTTGCCTTGAGCCCCTCATACCCCCACATCCCTAAACTCCTGCACCCTCACATCTCCAGACTCCTGCACTCCCGATTCCTCAGCCCCCTGCCATAAGATTGACAGAAGACAGACGGATTGCACACATGAAGCTGGATTTGACCAGTTAGGATGTAAACTTCAAAGAAATGTGCAAAAAGATGCAGCAGCAGAAGACCCATTAAATCAAGTCTTTGAGTGCAATGTTTCATTTATGCTATTATTCATCATTATGTCAATTATCAATAATGTTAAGCTGTATATTTTCAGTCATGCAAATGGGCTTTCTTATATGGCTCTTTGGTGACCACTTGTTCTGAATTTTGATGTAGTTTGACTCGTTGGTTTGAAAAGGTGGCCAACCCCTGCCCTAGTCCCCCTTAATTACAGCACAAGTTGAATGTGGAAAGTGCTAAATTCTGTGCTGCTCCCAGCTTCAGCCCTTGGGGCAGGGATTTTGTTTAGAAACAGAAAGCAGAGTGAGGAAGACAACAAAATGCTTGCCATTAAATTAAATTGAAAGCACTGCTAGGCACTCCAGTTAAAGATGGGAAACAAAGGATAAAAATGAACAGGTTTTACCTCTCTTCATTCTGAATAATGGTGTCTCCCCAAGGGTCTGTACTAGGAACAGTGCTGTTCAACATATTCATAAATGATCTGGAAAAAGGGGTAAACAGGGAGGTGGCAAAATTTGCAGCTGATACAAAATTACTTAAGATAGTTAAGTCCAAAGTAGACCGCAAAGAGCTACAAAAGGATTTCACAAAACTGGGTGACTGGGTAACAAAATGGCAGATTAAATTCAATGTTGATAAATGCAAAGTAATACCCATGGCAAAACAGAATCCCAACTATCCATTCAAAATGATGGGAGTCTAAATTAGCTCTTACCACTCAAGAAAGAGATCTTTGTCCAACAATAGAAGCTACACTTGGATCACTCAGCAGGAACTCCATTGAAAACATACTAGAAGAAGCAAAGACTTTGGTCCAGAAATTGGCTAGTGAAGGCACCCATACAGAATCCTTCAATAAAGAAAACAAGAAGTGTTCATTTAGACAGCTGAACAAGTACACAGGTTTGGATTGCACTTAACCCTCCACGTAGTTTTTACAGATCCCTGTTCTATAAACCACTGACAATTGAGTGAAGTGAGGCATTACCAGCAATAGGACTGCTATGCGATCAGGACAAAATAAAGAATTCGAACACATAAGGTGGAATATCATAGGATGAATGAATGAAGATTTGACTTCAACTTTTTTTCATCATCACTTGTGGCTGGACCTGATTTTTGTGCCATGTTTCATGGAATGAAAGAAGTAGGAATTTGTTTCTTGGTATTCCCAGTCACAACAGCTACAGCTGAGTTTTCTTTTTCATCACTGAATAGAATGTTATGCTCTGAAAGTAGTCAGACCTTCTGCCTGGTCAGGCGAATGCATTAATGAACATATCAGCTGAAGGGTGGAAGTACCAGGCACACAAAGGATACGTCTACATTGCAACGCTATTTCGGAACCCCAGAGTATCCCAAAATAGCTATCCTGCATCTTAACAGCAAGCCTGTTATTTTGGGCTCGTTATTCCAATGTCCCTGTACACCTCATTCCATGAGGAGTAAGGGACGTTTCAGAATAGCGTTATTTTGAAACTTGGCATTGTGTAGACAGCGCCAAATTACAAAATAAGCTATTTCACAATAAGATTGAAACAAGATACGCAATTTGCGTAGCTCAAATTGCGTATCTTATTTTGAGCTACAGTGCAGTGTAGACACATCCAAGAAGCCATCCACGGTGACTGCACTGCCTTTAAGAAGTTTGTTAACAGAGTTGTGCAAAATTATACCAAGAAACCAAAAAAGATGCAGATGTAATGTTTCATAGAAGGCTTGAGTAGACAAACTTTAATTTAGGTAGTGATTTTAAAACATGAGTTAAATCTAATGGAGATGACAATTTTTCAGTTTTCACAGCCTATCTTCACCCTTATGGTCTCATCTCTCATTGGCCTTTCGCCCTCCCCCATAAATTCAAACATTCCTCGCCCAAAATTTCAGTTCATGAGAATTTTCAGCAAGGATTGCACAGGGTCAACCTCCCCACATTAAAGTCTAAAAAGAACAAGAGCAATAACTTAATTCTTAAATACCAACTTCATAATGATAAATAAATAGCTTAAATTCAAGAGCAGAGCAAGGCTGATCTGTAACATGCATGGAGCATATTCAGTTAAATCTAAGCAGGTTAATCCCACAGAAACCCAGTTAGAAGTTACACAGCATTCCAAAAGCTTAGGCTGTGTTCACCTGAGTCAGTCTTTGTTAGTCAATTCTATACAGTCTCCTGAGTCAAAAGCACTGCAACAAGATTTTCCTTCCTCTCTACAGGGTATGTCTACACTACAACACTATTTCAAAATAACTAGCGCTATTCCAAAATAACTTAGTCCGCGTCTATACAGCAGGCAGTTATTTCGAAATAGTGTCAAAATACTGTCAAGCTGGAGGACTTCTTACTCTGACTCCAGTAACCTTCATTGTATGAGGAATAAGGGAAGTCGTAGGAAAAGTGCTGTTTTGAAATAAGTGCTGTGTAGACACTCCCTGTTTCGAAATAAGATATTTTGAAATAAGATATGCAATTGACGTAGCTCAATTTGCATAGCTTATTTCCAGTTAAGCTCTGAAGTGTAGATGCACCCTACAGTTAGGACCCATGGTTTAGCCTCCTTCTCTGCTAGACTGTGGAATCACTCCATTAGCTAGTTAGCTAAATAATTAACCAATCAGTATTAAGTATTACATGAAAAACCCTGAGAGAGAAAGAAAGAAAGAATTAATTCACAAACAAGAATACCCTTAGAATAGACTCTTTGCCCATCATTACCTTTAAATAAGAAAAGAGCTGGTAAACCATACTGGCCGATACCATTTAAAACATGTGGGCTGAAATCAAAATTTCAAGGCATACAGTTCAACTGAAAAATTAATTTTTCCTCCCATATTTTCCTTTCCATAACTAACTCTGTCAGAGCTTCCCTACTAGAAAGTTAACAGTAGCACTATCATGCTGTAACTTGCTTTAGAGTAAGAGAAACAGCCTGGTTAGTTTCTGTTTTTGTGTCTGACCAGGTAACACTAAGGGTGTGTCTAGACTACAGGATTTTTTCAAAAAAAGTGGCCTTTTTTTGAAAAACTTCCCCTTCGTCTACACTGCCGCCGAGTTCTTTCAAAATTAAATCGAAAGAACACAGTAGTTTTTTCAACCGCAGTAAACCTGATTTTACGAGGAAAAACACCTTTTTTTGAAAGTGCTCTTTCAAAAAAAGGCGTTCTTGAATGCAAACAGGGCTTTTTCAAAAGAGAGCATCCAGACTGCCTGGGAAAATGAGGTTTACTGCAGTTGAAAAAACCACCTCTTTTGAAAGAGGCTTGTAGTCTAGACGTAGCCTAAATGGCCTCAGTGGAATTTATTAGTCCTGCTACAGGTGTCTAATGTGCATGCTCAAAACCACCACATTCAAGCCCAGAAACTTCTGGATGTGGACCTTGCCTTGTGTATTGATCTGCCTAGCAACACTGACTCATATACAATTCATTTCTCCCCTGCTTCTCCTCTAAAGAAGAGACACTTCCCTACTAGCAGGAGGGTTATAGCTGAATGAAAGAAATACAGTAGAATCTTAGACTTACAAACACCTTGGGAATGGAGGCTGTAACTCTGAAATATTTGTGACTCAACAAAACATTATGATTGTTCTTTCAAAGATTTACCAACCAAGCACTCACTCAATATTATGGACATCAAATCCCATTTAATCAGTTAACATTATATTTAACCGGTTAACCACTTAAGTGGGGATGGGCGGGGGGGCTGCTCCAGCCTGGCCTGGCTGTCAGTTAACCATAACCAGTAAGCATCACTCAGTAAGGGTCATGTTTCGGTTAACCCATTAACCTGCTTAATACAGCTTTGAAACTTGCTATTCAGAAAAATGGTGCTTTTAATTACCTTAATTTAAATTAAACAAGCATAGAAAGTGTGTCCTTACCTTGTCAATTTTTTTAAAACTGTCCCTTTATTTTGAGTAGTTTATGTTTAACATGGTACTGTACAGCACTTGCTTCTTTTTTTTCCTTTGTCTCTGTTGCCTGATTGCCTACTTCTGGTTCCAAATGAGCTGCATGGCTGACTGGTCAGTTTGTAACTTCAGTGTTCCTAACTCTGAGGGTCTACTGTACCACTGTGTTACTGATTTCTCCTACAATGGGTAACTGCAAGACCCCACCATCTGCTATGGCTCAGCAGACACCAGTCACTATTTTAAGTGGCTAAAGCAGAAATCTGTCCTTACTTTGTAGTGGTTTGTAAGGACTCCTCACACCTGTAGTTCCTCTGCTTGTTCTGAATTAGGATATAAACAAGTGTGGAATTGAGCCCGAACTTTTCTTGAAAACAAAATGCCTGAAAGTACACTCAGAAAAAAAATAAACATCAAGGCTGGCAGGCAAGACCAATGAAAGAAGGAAGGGGTATTGTTAGAAGCTTGGGTGAACAAAATACCAGGAGCTTTGCTAGGCAATTTCACACAGTACTATAGACAGAGCAGGGTGTCAGCAGCTTCCGGTGATAGATAGTGCTTAAAGGCTAAAAACAGAGAAGCAGGGATACTAACATGAAACATATTTCTGGAGGGGAGGGGAGGGGGAAGGGGAACAACTTGCAGAAGTGGAAAAAGGAAATAAGGAGAAGAGAGCCTGTGTTATAAAAAGGAACAGATGGGAATTTTATTAATGAGCTTTTTGAATCCATTGGCTATTATCATCTATTTGGCACTCACAAGAAGATTATTTGGCCCCTGTCAGGCTGGAAAGCAATAGGAGTTCCAATAGTCAGAAAATCATTGCCAGCTGTAAGAGTGCCAAGCCATTAGAGGGCAACAAGCCAACACAAATCAGGCTGTCAAGAAATGCATTTGCTTGTCAAGCGATTAGGGGTCAGCCCTCCAAAGTGCTCAAGAGGGGCTTGGCAACAGAAAGAGAAAGAGACATATACAAACCTTAGAATCTAATTGTGGTGAGGGCAGTGAGCAGAAAATGTCTTTTTATATGGAAACAGAAGGAGAAGGAAGCTACTGAACTGTTACCAATAAGAATTTGTTACAGCTGAGGCAGCCGCCTGTCATTAGTGAAATTGGGCATGTGGAAACACATCACACCTTTGATCTGATGAGCTCCATGTTACAAAAATTAACCAATTAATCCTTAGAAAACAATACAGTTGTTGCTTAGCCCTCTGCCCAGGAGGCTGGTTCTGCTTTATAGCACGCACCTAACATTCAGACTGGTAGCTGCTTTCTTTGGAGGGGTAGGAAGAGAAGAATCTATAGAACCATGGTGTCTAGTACACTAGCCACATATAGCCATTTGGCTAGTTGAGTGTGGTTAGTTGGCTTGAACAATAAAAACTCAAAAATCGTTGCACTCAAAAAAATTTAAATCAGAAAACAAAAATATTCAGAGAATTAAAAAAAAAAAAAAAAAAAAAAGCACAGAAGAACTTTCTGAGTTCTCAAGCCACTTTCCATTTATTTGACCAATCTGCTAGATGGAGGCTTCTGCCAGTTTGCAGAATAGCTTAAATATGCCGCTTAGGCCGGAAATCATCATGCATCATTGTAAGCCGCAGCTGGTATTTCTGCGTACTAGTTTTCCACTGGTATTTATTGTCAAAGCTTTTCTGAAAGTACTTCTGAGTTCTCTGTGTGAAATTATTTGTTCTTGTATGAAGCAGCTCAGTTTTCAAGCTGGCTACTTTTCTCCTGGCATCTAGGGTTGCCAGATACTTTCACAAAAAATCCTGAACATGGCAGGGAAAAAATTGGTTCAGGGAAAAAAAAAAAAAAAAGGAGACCAAACTTTGCTGAAAGAAAAAAAAAAAGGTCACTGAGCCTTTAAATTTCCACGCTCCCCGCTCCCCCCGTCCCCGCCAAACATGGCATGGGAAAAATGTCCCCGCTGGCCTTCCATCAAAAAACTCCAGAAAATACTGGACGTGTCCGGTATTTTCTGGTTTTTTTACCCAACAGAAGATGCAATTACCAGACTGTCCAGGCGAAACCCTGGCAACCCTACTGGCATCCATTTCAACCTTCAATGTAAATGCAGATTAAATGCAGGTTCTCCATGGGCACACAATTAGGTTCAAATGTTGGCTGTTCAGCAGCCAACATTTTGGTTCAATAAATATAGTGGTGTACAGTATATAGAAATTTTTTGTCAAAAGTTTGTGTGTGTGTGTGGCTGGTTATGGCCATTCTAAACAACAAAATCCAGTACGCAAGCACACATTTGAAGAAAACAGTTTAAATGTTATTCCTGTTTTTGAAAATTTAAAGAAATCTTTAACAAGTTTAACACTTCCAGAGATATTGAATTTTAAAAATTAGGATACTTTTTTGGCCTCCCCAACAATATTGCTTATTTCTGCTTTGTGCTGAAACTGAACAATATTAATTAATTTTTCTAGAATTGCATCAATGGATCAGTTTGTTATTAGAAAGCATAATTCTGAAGCGGATAAAGGTACTAGTACCAAGTCAAACAATTTTGAAAACAATAAATCATCGGCAGAAACTGCAGCAAAGAAAAAGAGAGATTGGAAGGACATCAAACATAAATTTCAAGAGAAATGGGAATTTGAATACGCTGCTATTGAGGTGATTGAAAAGCCAATGTGTTTGCTGTGTTGTACAATAATTCTGGCAAATAAAACTGACAACATAAGAAGACATTTCCAAGGGCAGCCCAGTGATTTCGATCCAGTGTATCCTATTGGAAGCAAAAAGCGAGCTGATAAAATTGGTCAGCTGAAATTGGATTTTGAAAAGCAGCAGAAAGTTTTAAAGAGATTTCTATCTTAATCTGAATTGGTAACTTTGGCCATCTATAAAGCATTGTGGATACTTGCTCACAGCAAGAAGCAATTCTCAGATAGAGAAATGGTGAAATAAATGATTCTCTCTGTCATGGAAACTTTGCTAGAAAATCATAATGAACAGCCGCAAAATAACATCTTGCAGAGCATTCGAAATTCGCAGCTGAGTCACCAAACAGTTGCACGTCAGTTGAAAGATTTGTCTATTGATCTCTAAATCCATTTGCATGCTGAACTAGATCAGTGTTTGGCCTACTCATTGACACTGGATGAGTCATGTGATACTGCTCAGCTCATCTTCTGGATTCATTTTGTAACAGAAGATTTCCAGATTCATGAAGAAGTGCTTAGTGTGTGGATTGAGAGATTGTACCCGAGGATCTGATATAGTCAATGGTTTTTCAAAAGTGTCTCAAATGATTTTGACTTGGATTTAGCAAAATTGGCTTCTGTTACAACTGACGGTACACCAGCTATGATGGGAAAAAATTCTGGATTTGTCTCTCTTCTGAAAGAGCACCTTCAATCTAATAAAATGAACAGCAAATGGCTTTCCTGACACTGTATTTTGCCTCATGAAATTCAGCGTGCTCAGATGTCCACAACAGATACTCTGAAAGACTTGATGGATACTGTGATCAAAATCGTGAATTTCATTCGCAGCAGTGCTCTGAATCATAGCCAGTTTGTGGAATTTTGGAAAGAAATCAAATCTGAGCATTCTGAAATCATCTATTTTGCCATTTTGTGATGGCTGAGTTGTGGAAAGCTGCTTGAGCGGTTTCTTGAACTGCTTACTCCAATCAGAGGCTTTTTTGTCAAGAAAGGAAAGCTGGACAGTTTTTCCAATACTGAAGATAAGCAGTGGCAATTTAATTTGCAGTTCCTGACTGATATCACCTGTCATTTGAATGAACTCAGACTGAAACTTCAGGGAAAGGGGAAGCTGATTTGTGATATGGCCCAGAACATTAGGGAGTTCACTTGTAAGCTAGAGCTATTCATCATTCAGATGAAGGCAGAAAGAATTCACCCACTTCCCAAATTGCTGGAGAAAATTGCTGGAGTTAGTGAATTTGAATGTGATGACTTTGTTTTTCAGTATGATGTGAGATGGCTTGAAAACTTGGCAATGAAATTCAGCCAGCATTTTGCAGATTTCGAAAGCTTCATGTTGGCGTTTTGATTCATGAAAAACTCATTTCAGTTCGACACTGCTAAGTTGCAAGACTGTGTCAGTTTGCTTGTCCTGGACAAAAGTTTGTTTGAAGAGATATGCTCACACTTCAAAGCCAGCTCAATCAGTCAAAAAATGAATCGGTTTTGACAATGTGGGATGCACTTTTGTGACAGAATCAGTGTGATATTTTGAAAACTCCATGTTTGGTTTAACATGGCTTTGTGAAGCATCATTTTCTGCCATGACGTACATCAAGTCGAAGTATCGGTCACAGTTACTGAGTGAAAATATGGGAGCTGAGTTAAGGTGTGCTGTCAGTGAAAAGTTTTTGCCTGATTTCAGAGGGTTAGCGGTGAAACAAAATTGTCAAGTGTTCCATTGATAGAATGTCTGCGAAATGTGATGATTTCTGTTAATTAAAAGCAATGTTGAAGCATTCTGTTGACATTAAAAGGCAAGAATTGGTATGTTCGGAGAGTCTCACAAAATTATTTACATTTTCAGAATGATGTGGCTAGTTCACTATAGCAGTACCCACAACTGCTTCAGAACTGGTATGATCACGGCTATAGAAAGAGGCAGATCTGAACCAGAGCCCATGGAGCTTGGTGTTTTCTTACTCTATGTACCTGTCATAGCCACAGGGCTCCTACATAAAGCTAGCCATGACTTGATCTGTGATGAGACATCAACCTTTGCATGTATAATCCATGAAATACTGGATGATTCTCCAAGTCCTATGGCAGGAGGACTAAGAATTCTTGCTCCTTTCATCTCACTCTCAGGTGTTGTCCACACTGGCAGATGTACAGTGCTGGCAGTTACAGCACAGCTCCCAGAACGCAGCACTGAAATAGCTGTTGTGTGTCCACACTGTCAGCTGCCAGCGCTGTACCATGACCACACTTGTGACACTCGCAGTGGCATTCGGAGCAGTGTACTCAGGGCACCTATCCCACAAAACACCTTTTTGTCTTCAGCCACTGAGGCCTGTGAGAAGGTGGAGGGAGGGGATTTGCATGGCATCCTGGGTACTGTCCCAATGCCCTATGGTACATCACTTCACAACCCAGGACCCTCTGTGCTTCCATCCACGTTTGGCACCATCTTTCAACAGCTTTTGTGCTGCGCGCTCTGCCTCTTTGGTCTGTAGGAATGGATCCAGAACTGTTGAAGAAAATGCTGATAGGTCTCACTAACATGTCATGAATGGCAGTTCAGTTATTCCTTAAGCTGTAAAGCGACGATGATGAATCAGACGCTGATCTTGCCACACATAGTAGCTATGACACAAGATTTCTTGTGGCATTCGTGGAGCTGCTGACCACAGTGGAATGCTGCTTTTGGGGCTGGAAAACAAGCACTGAGTGATGGGGTTGCATTGTCATGCAAGACTGGGGTGATGAGCAGTGGCTGCAGAACTTTCATGGGACTGTGATGAACTCTTCACCCTGTGGCAGAAGGCCACGAGAAAGAGAGCCACCCTGCTGGTGAAGAAGCATGTTGCCTTTGCACTATAGAAGCTGGCTACTCCAGACAGCTACCAATCAATCAATTTTGAGTGGGAAAGTCAATCAGTGGACTCATATTGATGCAGATGTGCAGGGCCATTGATTGCATAATGTGCATCAAATTGTGGAGGGCTTTGCATAGTTGGGCTTCCCTAACTGCAGAGAGGTGACACATCACACATATTCCACTTCTGACTCCAGACTACCTAGCCTGTGAGTACATTAATTGGAAGGGGTATTTCTCCATAATTCTCCTGGCACTTGTGGATCACCATGGGCATTTCATGGACATTAATGCAGGCTGGTCTGGAAAAGTGCATGACGCACACATCTTTCAGAACCCTGACCTGTTCAGGAAGCGGCAAGTGGGGACTTTCTTCCTGAAGCAGAAGATCACTATAGGAGAAGCTGAAATGCCCACTGTGATCTTGGAAGGCTCCCACCTAGCCCTTAATGCTGTAGCTCATGAGCTTTGGTTGCAGCAAGAAGTGGTTCAACAACAGGCTGAGCAGATATAAAATGACTGTGGAGTGTGCTTTTGGCCATTTAAAAGACCACTGGCAATGTTTGTAGGGGGAGCTGGACCTGGCTGATGAAAATATCTCTGTGCTTATAGCCGCGTGCTGTACCCTCCATAATATTTGTGAAGGGACGAGTGAAAGCTTCACTCTGGGCAGGACCGCTGAGGCTCAGTACTTGGAGGCTGAGTTTGAACAGCTTGAGGCCAGAGCTATTAGAGGAGCACGGCGCGGTGCAGGGCCATAAGGATCAGGGATGCCTTGAGGCAGCGATTTGATGCAGACAGTCAGTAATATTTGCTGCCATGCATGGGAATGCAATAGTGATGATGCTAGTAGGTGTCTGTGATTGGTCTGCAGGGTGCACTTGCTACAGAAGTACCTGTTGCTTTGCTGGGCGTGCTTGCTTGCTTTCATGTAATGGAATAAAGATTGCTCTCGAGCCCAAGAATTTCTTTTATTAAAAACAACAAATGTAGAAAACACACAAACCATGACACATTTGAAGTTTGAGGGGAGGAAGGAGGGGAGAAGGGGAGGCTCTGAGACGTTTTCTTATTTGTACTGGGGTGGCCAACCCATTAGAGACAAAGAGCCAAAATAGTAATGAACAGGGTGCGAAGAGCCACATACAGGGGGGCTGGAGGAAGTCGAGAAAAAAAAAAAGCAGCCGTGCTGGGGGATAATAGGCACCGGTACACTGTCCCAGGGAGGGGTCTCCAGGGTGGACAGTGTTCGAGTCAGGTGGAGGATTGGGGTGCTGAGCAAGCCGCAAGCTTGTGGCCGTGATGGTGCAGGAGTTTGGGGTGGGGTGCATGAGGGGTTCAGGGCAGGGAGGCTGGGAGTATTATGGGTTCAGGACACAGATTTTCCGTGTGGATGGTGCAGGAGTGTTGTGGCAGAAGACTGGGGATGTGGGGGTGCAGGAGTTTGGGGATGTGAGAGGCTCAGGACAGGGGGTTCCAGTGTATGATAGGCTCAGGTTTGGGATCTGGGGGGATGCAGGAGTGTTATGATGCTACAGCTAGATGGGGGCTTAGCCCAAACTGGGGGCTTGTTGGCCAGGCTCCATTTTTAAATAAAATATTATGTTAAACACAACATGTTTCAGCACTGTCTTTATTTATGAGAAGGGCGGGGAACCTGTTCTGAGTCAGGGGTCACTGACCCACAGAAAAGTCAGTCGGGGCCACACAAGTGAGATGCAAAAAACAATCCCTCCAAAAAACCCCAAGCCTCACTAACGTGGCCCCAACTGTACTGGTGGGGGCAGGGGACAGAGTGCTAGGGCAAGGTGCAAGGGCAGGGTGCTGGTGGGGGCAGGTGACATGGTGCTGGTTGGGGGGATCTGTCCAGGGCGAGGGGACAGGGACAGCTCGGCCGGTACTTGGGGATCCTGGGTCTCAGGAAGCGTGCGGCCTGCCCTTCCCCTCCCATAAACAGCTGGCATGCTTCCTGAAACACCGGGTCTGTCGCTCAGCCAGGGACTTCCTTCCTCCTGCTGCCTGCCTGTGCAGGGTGAGGGGTGACATGACACCTTTTACTTCTGGTCATGTGTCCATCTTGCCCCGAGCATGTTACCTCCAGAGGCGTGGCGGGAGGGGGCGTGGCTAACGGGGGCCAGGGGAGGTGGCTAATGGGGCACCACCAAAAGTTATACAAACCTGCCGCTCATCCCTGTGGGAGCCAGTCCTAGAGCATACACAACGACAAGTCCTGTGGCACTTTATAGACTAAGGGTACGTCTACACTAGCCCCCTAGTTCGAACTAGGGAGGCTAATGAGGGCGACCGAAATTGCAAATGAAGCGCGGGATTTAAATATCCAGCACTTCATTAGCATGTTCCCAGCCGGTCGCTATTCTGGAAACTGACTCGCCCGGAATAACTGCCCGCATCTACACGCAGCAGAGAAACTCATGAGGGTTTAACTGTTAATTCGAACGAAGGGGTTTATCTCGGAATCGCGCTTCTCTGCTGCGTGTAGACGTGGGCAGTTATTCCGGGCTAGTCAGTTTCCAAAATAGTGACTGGCCGGGAACATGCTAATGAAGCACGGGATATTTAAATCCCGCTCTTCATTTGCAATTTCGGTCGCCCTCATTACCCTCCCTAGTTCGAACTAGGGGGCTAGTGTAGACGTACCCTAACAGATTTATTGGAGCATAAGCTTTCGTGGGCAAAGACCCACTTCGTCAGATGCAGTCCTAGAGCAGTAAGACTTAAATAATATTATGGAATCACTGTGAAAGCATCTAGAACATGGGTACCCAAAATGGGGGGCGTGCCCCCCTGGGAGGGCATGAAGAAATTCCAGGGGGAGTTGCAAGGCAACCCAGCCCCCCCCATCAAGTTTTGCTGCCCCAGTCAGTTCCTTTTTTTTTTTGCTCAACAAGTTTTGCTGCTATTTTTTGGGAGGGTAGGGGGGCGTGAGGGTTTTTCAAAAATCAAAAAGGCGGCGTGATGCCGAAAAGTTTGGGAACCACTGATCTAGAACAATGGATAGGCACTGGTTACCAATCAAAATAAATAAATAAGGTTCACCTTAACTGTTGTTCACCTTTCTGAAATTGAATCACTCCAGATACATGAGAATGTTGGCAATTCTCACCAATTATTCAAGGCAGCAAGAATATTTTCAGCATTGTGACACACTTTTCAAAGGCACTGTATGAACTGATCTTCTGCTAAGGCTCTTCTTAAGTAGTCATAATTTCTCTTAATTCCATTAATAATGCCGGTGATACAAATGGTCTCAAGCAATGAAATTATGAATAACACTATTGGCATAAACTGATCCTCCCTGATCAGTCTTCAGCCCCCCTCATTTGTCTCTTCTATGCATGTGTGCAGATTTTCCATGTGAGATCAATACCACAGTCATCAAACTGCTTTCAACAATTCTTTTGATATATATCCTACCCCTGGTGCTTTCCCAGGCTTCACTTTCGTAACAGCACATACCATTTCCTCTTGCAGAACTGATGGATCTGCCTCTGTACCCTCTTTTCTATCATACTGTGCTATAAGTGGCTGAGTCATACAGACCCGCACAGTAATCTCTCCATCTGTGTTCAATATTATCACTTTCAGTGAGAACTCTGCCATCATAATATTTCATTATATTTGATTGCAGAGAAAACTTTTCAGTAAGAAATCTAACTGCTGTAACCATAACTTGTGTTATTGCTCTCTTTATAATTCTCAAATCTCATACATTTTTTGCCTTCGTATAGTCACTTTTTTATCTCGTCCGCCTTTGAATGTCTACTTGGTTTCTTAGATTCTCTCTTACATTCTTAAGTCTCCAAACCACTCTCTTTCCATCTGCATCATTTTTTCACCAGCTCAAACACCTTCTCAATTAATACTGTGTGGTCCAGCACTGCCTTTTTGGAACACGTGCTTTGACGGCTTCTAGTATGATAGTTTTCATTTTATTCAAAAGTTTATGTGGATTGTTCTCTTTCACCTATGCCAATACCTTACATTTTGCACAGAAGTCATGTAGGCTTTGTTGATTCTGGACAAGTCCAGACATGATGGACCTGCTGAACATCTTTTTAAGTTTTAATTTTATGTTTGAGGCTAAAAATATATGACCTGAATTGTAGCCTGCACTTGGGAAAGTCTATGTCCATTAAATGCTTGATCTCCAGTGCTGCTTATCATTTTATGGTCATTTTGGTTCTTTGTCATAACATCAGGTGATCCTTCACATGTCGAAACATCTAGGATGTTGAGTAAAAGTGATATTTGTAATTACCAAGTAATTAGAGTAGCAGCATTCAACTCCACGCCTTCCTCTACTGTTTTGTAAACTGCAAATAAATGCATTTTAAAAACAAAAATAATAGGAAAAAAGCAGTCTGTTAGTCAATCACCATGCCTGCTGTGCTGCAACAGTTAGTTACAATGATTTTGATGTCATGTAAGACCATTGTTCCATCACATCTGGCATGATGCCTCAACCAGTCTAAAACACTTGATGACTCAGTGGAAGTGAAAACCCCTCCATATAATTCAACTGGGGCCAATTATGCAATCCTGGGAATTTGAACTTGGGGGTGAGTAAGGCTATTTCCTCTTTCCTGCAAGTTAGAAGCACTTCAGATGAAGGAGGAGAGGCAATTCTTGAGTTAGTCCTAAACTGAGCATAGAATCTGGTCCAAGAGGTGAATATAGCTGGACTGTGTCAGGGAAGACACCACAGCAGCCCAACACACTAGCATTTATTTTCAGAAAGGGGAATGAGAGGGTTAATTAAACAGAAATTAAAAGGTACAGGTGCCAAAAGTGAAACCCCTTCCAGCTTCAAAATACCATAATAGAGGACCATCTTAAATGTATACCCCAAATTAATACACTACAGAATTTTGTCAGAAAAATGGCCATTTTTCTGACAAAACCTGAGTTCCACAATTGCGTTCTTCCGAAAGTAAATCGAAAGAACAGAGGGGTTTTTCTGGCATTGGTAATCCTCTTTCTATGAGGAACAAGCCTTTTTCTGAAAGAACTCTTTCGGAAAAAGGTGTGTATGGACGGGGAAGAGGGAATTCTTTTGAAAGAAGAGGAAAAAGCACAGGTGCCCTAGTGGCCCCTCCGTCCATAGTAATCACAGCTGAAATGCAAGATAGCATCCATTCAGTGTGGACGCTCTCTTTTGAAAAAGCAGATCGTTTTTTCTACGTGCTTTTGTGTGTGGACGCTCTCTTCCAGAAGAAGCTTTTTCAGAAGATCTCTTCCGAAAAAGGTTCTTCTGAAAGAAGCCTGCAGTCTAGACATAGCCATAATAAGAGGACCAAAAAATTGCCACTAACGCAGAGCCGGATTAAGGTATGGGCTAGCTGGGCAGCTGCCTGGGGCGCCAACCTATGGGAGGCTCCTGATGGCAGCTGTAAGGGGCGCGCAGCGCGCCTGGCTCCCAGTTTGCGGGCTGCAGCAGCTCCCAGCGGCCACCCTGCAGCGGCTGCTCAGGGCGGGGGCCACGTTGAGCACCTGTAGAAGGATGTGCATGGTGGTAGCAGTGGCTCTGGCTCTGGGATCTGGGCATAAAGTTGGGAGGGAGGGGGATTGAGTTAGAGTGGGGAGGTGAGGTGTCTGGCTCTGGGAAAGGGGAGGGGACGGGGATTGGGTTGGGGGGTGCGCATGGCGTCCTGGCATCCCGGCTAGCACATGCTCAAAGCCGGCCGCTCAGCACATGCACCTGGCACCTGTAGGGAAATGCGCGTGGCGGTAGCAGCAGCTCTGGCTTCGGGACCTGGGTATAACATTGTGGGTGAGGGGGATTGGGTTAGAGCTGGGGGGAGTACCTGGTTCTGGGGGAGAGAAGGGGAGAGGGATTGGGTTAGAGCGGGGGGGGGGGAATAGGAATCACGGGACTGCATGCCAGCTCCAACTTCTCAGGAAGCGCGTGCCCTTCCTCTGCTCCCCACAAGCCTCTTCCTCTCCCAGCCCTTCCCCTAGTTTTCTCCCTCTCCCTCCCCCTCCCCTACCTTCTGCCTTCTACTTTACAGGGCCGGAGTCTGCGCTCTGCCCCAGAAGTCCCCGAACTCTGAACCTGCAACGCGCCGCCGAGCAGTTTTAAAGTTGCGGGCCATGACGTCATGTCACGTCACGCCCGGTGTCTCCCTGCCCACCTGTTTGAGCACGCCGCACATGGCAGCAGCAGCCAGCAAGGGGGAGCTGAGTGAAAGTTGCACACGGCAGGGACGGTCCGGGGTTGGGGTCGGGGGAGAGACGCTCTAGGGCCGGGGTGGGGAGGATGCGCGGGGGGGCCTGGGCCCGCTCCAAGCAGGGCTGGAGAGACCCAGCTCCAAATAGTGCTGCAGCAGGGCCCCCCCGGCTCTGGATATTGCTGGAGCATCGGCACCACGAGCCCATATAACTCACCGCCCATGCCCACAGGCTACTGCAACAGCCCTGGGTCAGTGGATATATGAGAGCCCTTGCTATGCCTTCTTTCCCCTATGTCCCTAAAGCCAGCCTCAGGGAGTGAGCTGGTGTAGGAGCTCTACAACACCAGAGGATCCCCCTCCACTGGGAAAATCATCCCCTTGCCAGCAGGGGCACCATTTCAGATTTTGGTGGTAGGGGCAGCTTCAGTATTCCCTCTAAGTTGCACATTCTGTAGATCTTCTGCTCTTACAGTGTAGCACTGAAATATCCAAAGCTGGGCTAATTTGAGTGTGCCTGGAGCAGCAGCCCTCCCCCCTGCCTGAGCAGCTTTGTGTCTACTAGTGTCACAAAGGGCTTATTCTGCCCAGCCTAAGTAACATAGCAACCTGTGAGGATAAGGGCAAATCATGATGAAATCTGTAGCAATCATCTTCTGAGCTTCCTTCCCCACCCTACTGCTCCTTCACCTTGCTTGTTTCAATGAATTTGAAAAAAGTGCTGCAGAAGCTCCCAGCCCTGCTATTGGATCTATCAGATACATTTCTGCATTCCTGCAGAAGAGCCAGCAAGGGGGGGAAGGGGGAAGAAGAGTGAAATGGCTTTTCGGTGTGCCTCAGCGTGGGAGGTCGGGTGAGAGCCTGCAGAGAAAAAGCTACCTATGGCTTGTGAGGAGAGAAGAGTAAACCAAGGGATGCAAGCAAGCAGTATGCCGACTGCTCACCTTTGTATTTTGCATTTGTTGCTGCAGTTCTGTTCTTGCCAATAGTGGCATCCCCAAGAGCTGTGATTCTAACCCAGCTGCTCCTGATTTCAGCCAGGAGCAAGCAGCAGTTTGCATGGGCTGGGTAAGGCTCATTAAGCTCAACAAAAAACCCAGGCTTGGCCTTTTGTTGCGTTTCCTGAGCCTGCATCCCTTTCACTCATTTCTCTCCTCTGATCCCACTAAAAGTACAAAAAACAAAAACAAAAAAACCCTAAACCACCTGCTCATGAAACTTCCTGCTACAACTCAGGACCAAATCTACACAAACACACCCTCAAATCCCCAACCAGGAGTCTTCTATCTGCTACCCAAGATCTACAAACCTGGAAATCCCAGACGACTCATCCTCTCAGGCATTGGCACACTTACAGCAAGATTATCTGGTTATATTGACTCTCCTCAGACCCTATGCTACTGGCACTCCTAGCTATCTTCAGGACACCACCAACTTCCTGAGGAAACTACAGAACGTTAGTAATCTTCCTGAAAACTCCCATAGAAGCTCTTTACATCCACATTCCACACAATGATGGATTACTGGTCATCAAGAACACTATCTCTGATGATGCCACTGCATACTTGGTTACAGAGCTCTGTGACGCTGTCCTCATCCACAACTATTTCCAATTTGAGGACAATTTATATCTTCAAGTCACAGCCATGGGCACCCGCATGGCCCCACAATATGCCCGCATCTTTACGGCTGACCTTGAACAATGTTTCCTTAGCTCTCGCTCCCTAGTATTCTTACTCTACCTATACTATATTGGTAATATTTTCATCATATGGACCCACGGGAAGAGACCCTTGAAGAATTCCACAGGGATTTCAACAATTTCCACCCAACCACCAACCTTAGCCTGGACCAGTCCACACAAGAGATCAACTTCCTTGACACTACAGTACAATTACACATTTCCATCACCTTATACCAGAAACCTACCAACCGTTACACTTACCTACATGCCTCTAGCTTCCATCCAAGGCACATTTCCCAATCAATTGTTTACAGCCAGGACCTAAGATAAACCGGATTTGCTCCAGTCCCACAGACAGAGACAAACACCTACAGGATCTATATCAAGCATTCTTAAAACTTAAATACCCACCCAGGGAAGTGAAAAAACGAGCCAGACAAGTACCCAGGCATCGGCTTCTTCAAAATAGACCCAACAAAGAAAACAATGGAACACCACTGGTCATCACCTATAGCCCCCAATTTTTAAACCCCTCCAGCACATTATTAACAATCTACAACCTATTCTGGAAAATGACCCCTCACTCTCACAGGCCTTGTGGGACAGGCCAATCCTTGCCTACAGACAACCCCCTAACCTCAAATAAATTATTTCCAGCAACCACGGAGTAGACCTTCATCATAGTCATCCAGGAACCCACCCTTGCAATCAACTCCAGTGCCAACCCTGTCCACATATCTGTACAAGCAACCTCATCACAGGATCTAACCACATAACCCCATCAGAAGCTCATATAACTGCATATCCATCAATGTGATCTATGTCATTAAGTGCCAACAATGCCCCTCTGCCATGTGTATTGGCCAAACTGGACAGCCTCTACGACAAAGGATTAATAGACCCAAATCAGATATCTGAAATGGTAACATACAGAAACCTATTGGGGAACATTTTAACTTGCCTGGGCACTCACTACTGGATTTAAAAGTGCCTATATTATTACAAAGCAATTTCAAAATTGCTGAGAGAGGCTGCAGAACTTGGTTTCATTTACAAGTTTGACATCTGGAAACGAGGTCTGAACAAAGACCTGAACTGGATAGGCTGCTACATTCCACACCCTAATGACATAAAAAGCTAAGAACCCGGTACTTACAATCCACTCTATTAGCATCATTTAGTATGGACACAATAATTGACAATATTTTTTCCTTCTCTTTCCTTCCTCATCCCCTCTCTTTCTCTGCTATTTATTTGTATTCTGGACCCCTTAACTCCATTCATCTGAAGAAGAGGGTTGTGCCCACGAACGCTCAGGATACCATCTACATTTTTTGTTAGTCTCTAAGGTGGTGCAGGACCATTCATTGTTTTTTAAGTTTTTTCAGTTCCAGACTAACACGGCTACCCCTATGAAACCTTTCACTCCAATAAGCAAAAGGAAGGGGGAAAGGAGTAAACAAAGAGCTGCCTGCATTGCTCTCACTCCTGGCTAGTGGGGAGGCAGGAGAAAGTGTCCTGCTATCAGGAGCGGCTTGAGGCCGGCTGCAGCAGCTGGCGCCCTACGCGGAAGTAGCAATCGGCGCCCCCACCTGCACGGCCGTCAATCATCATCATTGGGCGCCCAGGCCTGTGGCGCCCTAGGCAACTGCCTAGTTTGCCTAGGCTCACTGGCTGCCCCTGCCTGCTATGATAGGAAACTTGGGGGGTTCAGCCCCCCAGTTTTCCTTAAATGGCTTCCTTGCCTGCCAGCTGTACCAAGTGGCCTTAAAGCAGGGGAGAATTTTGCCTTATATTTCTAAGTATATCCTACTCACCAGGTGCCCTAAAACAGAGGCTGTTTAGAAAGTTAACATAGTCGTACTCTATTGAACCACAGGGAAAGTAAGTTTGAGAGCCCTGTAATTATCCACATCATAAAGTTTGCTCAGGTATCGGAAGATTGACCCTCAAACAGAGGGTCATGCATGGGCGGGTGTGGAGCGATGCAGCTAGGGGAGCAAAAAGAGTTGGGGATGCCTTGCTGTGCTTTCCCCGCTGCTGCCGGTATGTGTGGGGATGAGGTAGGGCAAGGGTAGGAGGGGGGGCATTGTCCTGGCCTTTGCCCAGCCCTCTGGGTACCCCCTTACCAGTCACCTCTGCTTAGAGAGCATCCTCACTATGCATCCAAAATAAATTTCAAAAAACATGTCTGTACAGCGAAATAACATAAAGCAGGGAATTTTTTTCCTGCAGCTGACTTCCATTTGTACAAACTGGGGGGCGATGTACGAGCAGGGAATGGAAGGACTTAGAACGCACCAGTTCCGACAGATGTCAACGACGGTGCGGAACCAATGTATAACCATGCGACTTATGGGGACACCCTGCACTTACGCAGGCTGTGAATGATAACACATGGGGAGGGGTGTACAAGTGCTTTGGACCACAGGAGCTAAATATGAGCCAACAGTGTAAAACTCCTGCACCAACCAACCAACCAACCAACCTCGGTGTGGTAAGCAAGACACAAGAAGCAACCTGTGTGCTGTACTCCATGCTGATTAAGCCTCAGCTGGAGCACTGGGAGAGACGCCTGAACCGTGGCACCACTGGGGCTACAGGACTTCGCTAGAACTGGTATCAGTGTTTCACAACAGCAGCGCCTCACGCGTCGTGGAACTGCTCCCCGCCGCACTGGGCTACACTGGGTCGCGGTGTCTGAGAACAGCTGTTCCTTGCGACCCTACCAGTCAGAAACCACCGGCTGTTCCCCGGATGTACACACGTTCTCTGTACCTCGCCCCCCACAACGGGCCTAGCCGCTGCTCCCCCGCAGGCGCTGACGCCCTGTAGGCCGCATCGGGTTGCCCCGGCAACGAGCGGGACAGGCGCCGGCCCGGCTGCCCCTCCCCAGGCCGGCGCGTGGGCGGTGCCAGCTCCCGCCGCCGCCGCCGCCGCGCAGTGACAGCGTCCGGGCCCAGCCTGGCTGGCACGCAGCGCCATGGCTCCCGCCGCCGACAGGACCGGCTACTGGGGCGCGCCCACCTCCACCCTGGAGTGGTGCGAGGAGAACTACGTCGTGTCCTACTACATCGCCGAGTTCTGTGAGTGCCGGGGCAGGGCTCCCCCCGCCGCTGGGCTGACCCCCCCCCCGCCCCCCGTCCCGCGCCGCCCTCGGGCCCGGGGACGCTTCCTCCCGCCCCCGCAGGTGCCCCCCCCCCAGCCCTCGTGGGAAGGGAAAGAAAGCCCCGCAGCCCCCCCCCCCCTTGTTTCCCAGCTATGAGGGGGAGACACTAACGGCCCCTGCCCCCAAACTCGAGGCCGCGGCGTTGGGGGCGGTGTAAGCTGATAACCGGTTATCCCAGGGGGTGCTGACCCCGGCCCGGCTCCAGGCAGGAGCTAGGGGCTCGCTAAACAGGCCCTAATGCAGTGGAGCCCTCTGGTCCGTGTTACACAGGCGGTCAGAGTAGATGTGCACAAGGCTCCGTTCGGCTGGCATGCTCCTCCGTGACGGGGGGGTATCCTGGGGGGGTGTTGCTGCTGGAGAGGGTGATGGCAATAAACTATTGGCTATGGACACTGGGATGGCTGTGGGACCTGACGGGTACAAAATGGGAGATGTCGTCAAAAATTAAACTTGTTGAACCATACCGAGACTTGGTAGGATTGGTGTTGTACGAGTAAAACGTTGGTGTGTGTCCCTTTCGCTGTACACAGGCAAAACCGATTAAAAGAAACCTCCATCAATGATAATCAAAAACTATATAAACAGGCAAAGTAGGATTTGTGTTGACATGGGATGTTGACGGCTTGTGTTGTAATGGTTATAACAGTTTTTAAAATTCAATATCTATTGTCATTTAAGAATTATTGTCTGACCTCTTCCCACTCTCTGAGCCTTCCATAATTTTATGCAACTGCAAACATTTAAATGGCTAAAAAATTGAAAATGCTAGTAATTGATACTGTTGAAATGATATATAAAATGAAATTTCTCTAAGCCTGGCTATGAATTTGCATAGTTAAACAAAGTGAGGCACATTCCTTGCCCTTTGTGGGGGAAATAGGGAGAAGTGAAAGTCTCAGATACAGAAAGCAAAGTGCAGTTGTTCCAAAAAGGCTCTGCGAGGAAGGATACATTAATAGAGGCAGGACTTATTACTCAAGATGGGCTTATTTTTTAGGGGCTGAAGGTGGGAAAGCAATCTATCAGACTTTTGCATAGGGATGGCTTTGGATCAGAGCAGATGAGATGCTCACATTATATTCGTGGCACTGCTGATTGTGCTATGAAAAGTACTTTTTGTGCAGATCTAACTTTCCTTACCAATTGTTGACCTTTTTTATTCCCCTCCCCATAATTGCGTATTTTTGTGTCACATTTAATGGTGATAGTGGTCATCGTGTATACATTATACTGTATGGCAGGGTCTCTATGCTGCAAAGTCTTATGTGCGGGCTTAAAGTGACGTGGTCTTATTTGCAGAATTAGAGCCTACTAGACCAGGATGAAATAAAACAGATACTTCTTCATGGCGTTTGGAACCTTGCGTCAGGGAAAAAAAAAAAAGCTAAGTATAGTTTGGCTGATTCGCAGACTAGGTATGATTTCTGAAGTGGTTTGAATGAGTGGGAAGGAAGCTTGGCATCAATTTTTTGGAAGGTTTTAGGGATGGTGGTGTAGACAAAAATTGATTTCTTTTGTAACGACCATTCCTATTTATCCATTTTGTAATGTTTATGGGGAGAAGCTTTTGTAGAGAGTGGCCATGGGAAGGCATGCAGGAGTAAAGTTGGGAAATCACTAGTGTAGGCTAACATGTTAGTGCAAGAAGGTATAGAAAGGAATAAAATAATTTCAGAGATGTAAAGAAGAAGCAGGTTTTGATGGAGACCTAAATATATATACATATCTGAAGGATTATAAACACTGAGAAGGAGATTTAGCATAATAAAAGGAGATATAACTAGGAGTGAGCACTGGGATAAGATTTAAAAAGGAAAAATGTAGACTGAACATCTGCATGCATACTCCTTGATAACATGGTGTAGTTTATTGAATAATCTCTCCAGGGAAGTATCCCATTACTTTACAAATGTAAAACTAGATTTTACTAGTGCCTAATGCTTGTATGTTATGGAATAATCTTACATTATTAGCAGGACAGGCCAGGATGAAACAATAGCTTTCCTTCTCTACACCCTATAAGTAACAGGAGAAAGAAAAAGAAGACAAAAATGGCATGGTTATTCTGAGTGCGAGGGTCAGAGGAAAGATGAAGCTCAGTTTTAGATCTAGAAGTTGAAGCTAGAGTTATAATTTAGTCAGTGCAAATGGTTTAGCAACCTGGTCTTCATAAGAACCATAAAAAACCATGGGATCTTTCATGGCCTTTATGTTACAGCTCTTCTAAAGTCACTTATTTGCATTTAATTATTTTGGATATTTAAATTGTCATAAGAACAGAAGAATGGCCATACTGGGTCAGACCAAAGGTCCATCTAGTCCAGTATCCTGTCTGCGACAGTGGCCAATGCCAGATGCCCCAGAGGGAGTGAACACAACAGGTAATCGTTATGTGATCCCTCTCCTGTCATCCATTTCCAGACAAACAGAGACTAAGGACACCATTCCTACCCATGCTGGCCAATAGCCATTGATGGACATAACCTCCATTCATTTATCTAGCTCTTTGTTGAATCCTGTTAAAGTCCTAGTCTTCACAACATCCTCTGGCAGGGAGTTCCACAGGTTGACTGTGCACTGTGTAAAGAAAAACTTCCTTTTGTTTGTTTTAAACGTGCTGCCTATTAATTTCATTTGGTGACCCCTCGTCCTTATATTACAGGAACCAGTAAATAACATTTCCTTATTCACTTTTTCCACACCAGTCATGATTTATAAACCTCTATCATATCCCGCCTTAGTCTCTTCTTTTCAAAGCTAAAAAGTCCCAGTCTTTTTAATCTCTCTTCATATGGACCCATTCCAAACCCCTAATCATTTTCATTGTCCTTCTCTGAACCTTTTCCAATGCCAAGATATCTTTTTGCAGATGAGGCAACCACATCTATATGCAGTATTCAAGATGTGGGTATATCATGGTTTTATATCGAGGCAATAAGTTATTCTCTGTCTTATTCTCTATCCCTTTTTTAATGATTCCTACCATTCTGTCCACTTTTTTGACAGCCGCTGCACACTGAGTGGATGTTTTCAGAGAACTATCCACAATGACTCCAAGATCTCTCTTGAGTAGTTGTAGCTAAATTAGTCCCCATCATATTGTATGTATGGTTGAGATTATTTTTTTCCAATGTGCAGGGCTCGACAAATTATGTAATCTACTTGCCCGTGGTGAGTAGATTACAAGTCGCAAAGCCGGCGCAGCCCGGTCTGCGCACGCACAGTCCGCAGAACCGCGCGGCTGGCGAGCAGGGCTCGCCGCTGCTTGGCAAGCCCTGCCAATGTGCATTACTTTACATTTATCAACATTAAATTTTATTTGCCATTTTGTTGCCCAATCACTTAGTTTGGTGAGATCTTTTTGAAGCTCTTCACAGTCTGCTTTGGTCTTAGCTATCTTGAGCAGTTTGGTATCATCTGCAAATTTTGCCACCTCACTTTTTCCAGATCACTTATAAATAAGTTCTACATCATAGTTAAAAAAAATCCATTATTAGTTTCCTTTCTGTTTTGTTGAATGCCCCTTTGTATTATGAGTGGTAAGTTGTAACACTCAATTTATTTTCACTGTGGCATCTGTTTGCACATATTTCTATTATCTCTTCTTCTATTTGTTGCCTTTATAAATTAAACTCTCCTTGTCTTTTCAGTCTCTCTCCCTATCTCTAATCACTTCTGTTGCCTGTTCAAGTTACCTTCTATTTCTCTTCTTTTGAGTTGGTGGCCAGAGCTGTGCATATAGCACAAGGTGAGGGTGTCCCTTCCATTTATGTAATGGCATTACCACATTTTCAGTACTTTTTTTTTTATCTCTCTTCATTACATGGCAAAAAACTGTATTCCGTTTCCTGGTTAATTAAGGTTTCCTGGTGATAGTACATATACTTTCGGAACATAGAGTTCAGCCAAAAAAAAAAAAAACCCTCTGAAAATTGGGTTTACTTAACTCTTTTCCTATTCTCAGCTTCTCACTGCATTTTCGCCCCCAACCCCGGTGTTTCCTGTGTAAGGTTGTATAGCCCCACTGGAGGCAGTACAGGGTGCCCCCGACTGGCGATGTGATTGGCTCCAAGGATAGCATCGAAAGTCGGGGGCGTCGTAACTCAAGCCCACATTTATGACAGGCGTCGTATGCCGTTGTAAATGCGGGGTCAAGGACATAAGTCGGGGGATTTCGGAAAAGGTCATAAGTGCGGGGGGTCATAAATCGGGCCATCGTAAAGCAGGGTTCTCCTATATAACCACATAGCCAAGAGAAGCTGCCGATGTGGGGTGATGGTTCCTAGGAGCGGCAGGACCACGCTCCTCTCTCTTGACTGCAGTGTTTCTCGGGAGAAGAGCCCTGCAGATCAGCGGATACCAATGTCTATCCGTGGAAATCCACATCCATGGGTAGACATTTGTATTGGCACAAGGCTTTAACTATTTACTGTTTAGTCCTCTCCTTTTGGTCTTTCATCTCGTCCTAATTCATGACACAACTTAACTTTTTACCGCATGACTACTCAGACTTTGTCCACACTTACCAGATTAAAGTGTTGCCATGGCAGAACTTTAACGTGACAGTGTAGTCATGTGCCAGTGCTGGGAGAGCTCTCTCCCAATGCTTTTTAAAAAACACTTCATCGAGGAGCATAGCTCCCTGATTTGGAAGCCTGTCTACACTGGTGCTTTACAGCACTGAAACTTGCTGTGCTCAAGGGGGAAGGGAAATTGATTTTTCACATCCGGGGCAAGAAAGTTTTTGCTCAGTAACTTGCTAGTGTAGATGAGTCCTTAGTTTCTTAACTTCTTTTGAAGGATTGCATTAAAGGCTTTTTGAAAGTCCAGATATACCAGACAATATGTTTTCAATTAGGGATGTTAAACAGTTAACCAATAAACATGCTAGTAAGCATGAGGTTTACCGGTGTGCTTACGGGTTCACTGGCCCTTGCCAGTGAACTCTGATGGCAACCAGCCGGGTCAGGCCAGTGTAGCCTTGGCCATGGGGGGACCAGTTGGCCATGTCCATGGCAGGGTTGGGTTGTGGGCAGGGCGGCAGGCTGAAAGGGATTTCACAAATGATATGAGCATATGCCATTTGTGTTTACCTATTAATATTTGTGTAGTTTTTCAGTGGCAATAAAATGCTTAAATGCTACTTAAAGTACTGAATTACATCATGCGCAGTACTTCGAAGTCAACATTCACAGGGTTGGCATCTGGCAGCTGCCACTTCAAATGTTAAACCATATAAATGCCACTGTTCTAACTGTGTTGTCTGAAAATTTCCAGCACCCACAGACTTATGAAAGGAATGATAGGAATTTGTACCTGCAGAAAAAGTTAAGACTTTTACACTTCCACAAAATGAGCGAAGTTAAAGGAGCATTGCTGATTTAATAATATGCCCGTATAAGTCTTTGTCTTCTGTAGTTCCAGGTAATACCTATAATTACTGTTGCTGAAAGATACAAAAATGTCTTCAGTTTGTTTTGAGTGCCTTTGACAGTGTTGTCTACTGTCTCTTTTCCCTGTTTGAGTCTTTCACACAGCAAAGAAGGAAATGTAATCAAGTCCAACTGATAGAACTGTGGGAGGTGCAATGCCTGAAATGAAGGATGTTAAATATTGTGTAATTGACTAATCGAATTGTCGATGCATTTTTGCATCAACTATTCGATTAGTCGATAGGGCGGTGCTGCCCCTTTGAAACGCCTCCATGATGTTTCAAAGCAGCAGTACTACATGGAGCCCAGTGTCAGGTGGGGAGACCCCAAGTGGGCTCCAAGCAGTGCTGCTGCTTTAAATGCCACAGGTGGCGTTTCAAAGTCGCAGCGCTGCGTGGAGCATCTCACCCCGGGCTCTGTGCGGTGCTGCTGCTTTGAAGTAGCCCCCCTTCCCGCCTCTGTCTGATAGAAGCAGCAAGGCGGGGTGTCAGCCGGTGGTCAGGGCAGTGAGTGGTGTGTGTGAGCTATACACCCGAGACTTTAACTGCTAGGAGTGGGGTCCCTTAGCAGTGGGCAACCTGGAGGAGGTTGACGGGTGCCCCAAAGAGTTTAACGTCCGTGTCTTTACTGCTAGGATCGGGATCCTTTGCAGTGGGCAGCCAACAGGCTGACAGACGCCCCAGAGTTTAACAGGGAGAGCTTTACACCTCAGACTTTGACTGCTAGGACACAAAGTCCCGTCGCAGTGGGCAGCCTGGGGAGGCTGAGAGGTGCCCCAACGGATCTGTCCCCTGGAAGCGACACGATCCAACGCTCAAGCTCTCCCTATATCTGTCCCTTATGACCAGCTGGAGTTCTTTTGTTTGTGTTCGGTTCGGGTACAGCAGCACGGGTTCAAGTCAGAAACTCAAACCACACTTGCTTATTTGTAGGAGAAAGAAAAGAAAGAAGAAAGAAAACTTGGTTCAATATATATATTTAAACTTATAAAGTGAATGAGGGCACAATCTTATTTTTCTTGTTTACAATAGAAGTGAAACAGGTTGATTAGAGAAACTTATAATAGAGTAACTAAATTAAAGTGTACACATAAGAAACACATTGCAGGTATAATTCTCACCCCTGCGTTCCAGACTTGGCGTGGCCAGCGTCTTTCTCTCAATCCCTCGGGAAGAAGTAGGGCGAGGCTGGGCGTCCCACAGACCTCGGGAGACAACATATACCTGCCAGCAGGTATAGATTGGAGCTCAAATGGGGTGGGCTACTAAACCCCTCTTTATACCCCTTGGGTCACGTAGGCTTCTTCCTGGCTCAAGTGGCCAATTAGGGAAAATGGCTTTGAATGCCAAGTTTCCCACGGAAGGGTGCAAAGCATAATTCACACCTGGGAAACTGCAGACAATGGGCACTCTAGTATGTGATGGGCGAAGATTCCTCTCCTGGGACAGTGTAGGCGTGTCAATAACTGGTGCTAGCCATCAGGGCAGCAGGAGGCCCTGGTCGTCAGCTAGCCCATTTACTGTCTGGTTTCTGTTTATTAGAGTCAGAGACAAGCAGCACCCCTGCGTTCCCAGGGCATCAAAGGCTGACTGCCTTTCTCTTGCTCTCTGGGGGGGGGGGGGGGGGGAAACAAGATGGGGTTCATGTCTGGCTACACGGGGGGAAGTGACCAGTCGACTATCCGATAAGCATTGGCTTATCAGATAGTCGACTAGTCCTTAACATCCCTACCTGAAACTACTTCTTACTTTCTCTCTCTCTCCTTTTTGATTTCTAATTGATGGTGTCTCTTAATGGTGGCATGCTGTCTGTGGGCAAACATCGTGTCTCCATTTCTTATTAGGCAATTCTGGTTATAATTCCGTACAAGACACACCTCTTATGTGTAAGCCTACATAGTCAAACTTGATGCCTCAGGGTATGTATATGCTGTATGTGTACATTACAACAGCACAGCTGTAGCACTGCAGATATGCCTCTGTAAGGTAGAGGCTTTGTGTAGTGACAGAAGGGGTTTTCCATTGCTGTGGTATATCTACTACCTTGTCTAGTGAGGCTGATGGAATAATTCTTCTGTCTACCTACCTCTGTCTACAGTGAGAGTTAGGTTGACCTATTTACAGTGCACAGGGTGCAAAAATTTCCACAGTACTGAGCTACATAGCTAGGCAGACCAAATGTTTACATGTAAACTGTTGCATAAAAAAGCCTCAGCCTGAGCTCACTAGATTTATATACATGGATTTTCTAAAGCTACACCAAACTGTAAGGTCTAAGGTTTTAAACTGCAATTTATTGTGATCCTTGTCAATCTTTGTAATCTGTGTAACTCTCAAACTTGCTGTGAACTGCAACTTTGTAATCTTTGTAACATGCAGCCACCTTGCTTGTAACTTTCCCTAAGCTGCATTCTCCCCTGAGTGAATGGAGAGAGAGTGTGAGTGTGTTTGAAGAAGGCTTGGAACAATGGACCACATGGCAATGAGTCGTCACAGTATGGGCATGCTCTCTGCTGGATAAAGGGAAGTCTGGGCATGCTCTCTGCTGGATAAAGGGAAGTCTGGGCATGCTCCCTGATGACAAGGTGAATGAGTCACAGGAGCCATTCAGACACTATATAAAGAGAAGGAGCACATGTGAGACTCTTTTTCCTTCCCCTGATCCTGAGAAGCTCCTCTCCAGTGTCTCTCCTGACCAGCTTCCCCAGCCATGATGAGCAGACAGACCCTCCAGGATCCACGTGCCTTGGCTCCTTCTGCAACCCATATGTCTGTGTAGGTGTGTGAGTGCCTGAGGGCAGGAATGAATGGGTGTGAAAGAGTGAGTGAATGAATAGAGGGGTGTGTGCTTGCTTGTCTGAGAGAGAGAGAGAGAGAGAGAGAGAGTTCTGTCTTCTTTAGTTTAAACCTTTGGTGGCTGCTTTCTCCTCTTTAGTTTTACCTAGTGGAAATAAACCCATACTAGTGTAACCCTGGGTGGTCTCCAGTGAGAATATTTTTGGGGTAACGTTAATCAGTCCCGCCAAAGTATCTCTGAGCTCCATTTCGTCTGAATGGTGTGTGACTGGTTTTGGTGGCCTACATGCAGACAGATTCGTTATGCTGTATCCCGCTGGAATCGTGAGTCCATTCAGACGTAATTTTTTTTATATATAGATAGATATAGATATATATAAATTTTAAAAAAGGCTTTGTGTTAGCTCAGCCTATTTCTTGGCTAACCACAGCATTTGAAACAAATCTGAGGTCCAGAATTTGTTTTGCTATTAGTGTACCAAATAATGATGAAGGATGTTAAGCGGGTAATTGACTACAATTTGTATCGAGTGCACAATTAGTCGATAAGGGGCCCGCTGCAGCTATGCAGTTTAAATGTAGTAGGAGCCGGGTGCGCAGCCATCCCAGCTCCTACTATATTTAAACTGCAGAGCCGCAGTGGGAGTAGGTCCGGACCCGGCACAAGCCAGGACTGAACAGTCCTGGCTTGCGGTGGATACCAAACCCTGCGCCTCTGCCTCTTAAATGTAGCAAGAACTGCCTGGCTCTTACTACATTTAAAAGGCAGAGCCACAGCATGGGTGGCTCCTGGAATTGGCGCGAGCTGGACAGTCCTGGCTTGCCGCAGCTCGGGGACCACTGTGGTTCTGCCTTCCCTGCCCTCTTCCCACACCTTAGAGACAGTGCTGGAGGGAACTGGCTTTCAGATGACACCCTCTCTCTTCCCCCCCTCCCCCCACCAGGACTGGCTCCTGCTTCCCCCCCTCCCCCCTTTCTGCCTCTGATACAGAGGCAGCGGGACAGGGAGGGGGCAAAAAAGTAGTCGAGTAGTGACTCAACTACCCGAGTAGTCGCTTACATCTGTAGTAATGATGTAATGTCAGAGTTAGGAATGTTATTGTATAGTCATTTAAATGACTAACTGATAAGCCTGAATTATGTATCAGAGGCAGCAAGGGCAGGGGAGAGGTGGGAGCCAGTTCCCGTGGAGCCGCCTGCTGCATCCCCCCCACTACCACCCACAGAGGCAGCAGTGTCGGGGCAGGTGGGAGTTGATGCTCAGGGTGGAGAGTTGGCTTTAAAGCCGGCTCCCCAGAAGCACTGGATCCTCAGATAAAGAGACAGCAGTGCAGAGGGTGAGGGGGGCAGGTGGGAGCCAGTACACGCAGGAAGCCAATTTTCAAGTCCGCTTCCTGTGCATATCAGCTCCCACGGAGCCGCCTACCCTCCCTCTATGCTGCCGCGTCTCTACCAGAGGCAGCAGCTAGTGGGGGAGGGGGCAGGCAGGAGCTAATATGCACGGGGAGCTGGCTTTGAAGCTGGTTCTCCATATGTGCCGGCTCCACGGAGCCACCTGCCTCTCACAGAGCCAGCTCCCCACAATCACCAGCTCTGCGGAGCTGCTTGCCCTCCCTCCCTGCGCTGCTACCTCTATCAGAGGCAGCCGTAGGTGGGTGGGGCAGGCAGGAACCAGTATCAGAGGCAGCGAGGGTAGGAGGAGGGAGCCAGAGCTCACGAGGAGCTGTGGGGAGAAGTGAGTGTAGTCAATAGGATTAACCAATAAGCCCAGGCTTCTTGGTTAATCGTGTAGTCGACTACACATTGACATCCCTAATTTCAGGTCCTCTTGGGAAATTTTTCAAAAACGCCTCAGTGGAAGTAACTGAGTGGAAGTTCCTGCTTGCCTAAGTCTCTTGAAAATGACATTTCCTAAGTTACTTACCTATTGGGCCATATTTATAAAGCTTGACCTCAAAAGTTAGATGTCTTCCTGCTGATTCTCTATAATAGAGGAAAGCAGCTTTTAACTCAGTTTTTGATAGAAGTCTGTGGATATAGAATATTTACTTTTTATTTACATGTTTTAAAATATTGTAATAAGTTTAGGGCTTAACATGTTTTGTATTAAATTCAGATTTCATTTTAAACAGTTTTTTTTTTTTTTAATATTGGAAGTTCAATAAAAAATGTCTGATTTTTAAATAAGAAAATATGTTTTAAACTTTAAAAGATCTGTTCTTATCCACTTTGGATGAAAGTCACAACGTCAGAAGTAAAACAGTGGAATAACTAGTGTCTTTAATATATAGTGCCAAGAATGTTTTATGGAGAGTTAGGTGGCTAGAGTAAAATAGGGGATCATTTAATGGTATCCCGAGGCACTTCATGAGCTATTGAATTACAAGTGCTTTAATAAGACATACATACCAAAAAGCGCCCACTGCACTGAAAAATACACCCACATCCGTGTACATTTTAACTGAGCTCTCTTCTGAATTCTATGTTAGTCAGGAGTGTGGAAGGCTTTTTCTACTAACTGCATTCCAGACTTTTCGTTCTGTTTGGCAAAGACAAATGTAAAGTCAGATATTGTAGGTAGCATTTTTTGCTTTGATATAAAAACATGAGCTGAATTGCTGTTAGAAACCTCAAGCTGAGAATAAATTGCAATTGGAGTAAAGTATGTAAAAGCCTGTAAATCATAGTATACCTCTTGAGACAGCAGATCAGAACAACTCATAAAATAGCAATGGCGTATTTTCAGTCATTGGGAATAAAGGCCAAAATCATGTTACAGTTAATCTCTTACTCTGAAAAAAACTCTGTCCCTTTTTTCACCTGTATGGCATTTATTAAATATTTTTGTTTATAGGGAAGCCAGCATAAATCATTGCACACCAGAGCAATAAAAAGGGGAGGGGGAGAAGGCCAGAAGTTTCTGAAGCACAGCTTCTGTCACTGCTGATCCAGTACTATACCTGTACTTTGGCATCTTTGAAACAGCCAGCTAGTCCTGTCTTGTCTGCAGCATAGCATGCCTAAATGTTAGTGTGCTCGTAGCACTGGCATGTCTCACCACTGGTGGTGGAGTTGGTGCTGTGTTCAAGCCTCATCCATTTTATCTCCTTGCCAGTGCTATATTGTTTTCTGGAGTTCATCTTCTAGTTTCTTGTTCAGTCTCGTTTTAACTGTTCCAAGTTATGGGGCCTCCACTAAGAGACTCTTCCATTGTGTAAGAGAGCTCACTTTCTGGGAACTCTGCCCACATTTACCTTTTCTTAATTTTGTTCAGATGCTGCTAGTTAAAATGCTTCAATGTAACAAACAAAAGAAATCCTCTTGCTCCTTGGGTCATTTTCCAAATATCTGTGGACTAGAATATCATCTCTCTCTCTATAAAAAACTTTTTCTGTGGGATGACAGAGTGACGTTAGACCGTCACTCTGTGTCCTACAGCCCCTCCCCGCTCAACCACCCAATGTCCTTCCTCCCTCACTGGTGCTCTGTGTGTGTGTGTGTGTGTGTGTGTGTGTGTGTGTGTGTGTCGGGGGGGGGTGAAAGTCACGTGGCTTCCCCAGTGTTCCGGGGGGTGGGATGGCAGCCATTCAGCCTCCCCGGTGTTCCAGGAGTAGGGGGGTAGAGCCGCGCGGCCTTCCTCTTTCCCTCTCCCTGGTACTCGAGGGGGAGGGGGTGTAAGAGCCCTGCAGCCTCCCCCTCCCCAGTGCTCTGGGGGGAGAGGTGGAAGGTGCGCGGCTTCCCCCCTCCCCGGTGCTGGGGACAGCAGGGGCAGCGCGGCCTCCCCACTCCCAGGTGCTTGGTGGGGGAGAGCCCGCAGCCTCCTCCCAATCCCCTTCCCAGTGTTCTGTGGTTGGGGGGACAGAGCTGTGCAGCCCCCCCCTCTCCCCGGTACTCAGGGAGGCGGGAGCCTCGCAGCCTCCCCCCTTCTCCCCTCCCTGGTGCTCTGGGTGGGGGTGGTAGCCACACAGCCTCCCACCTTTCCGGTGCTCCTGGGGGGCAGAGCTGCATGGCTAACCCCTCTCCAGTGTTCTGTAGGAGGGTGTCAGAGCTGCACAGCCTTCCCTGGTGCTCGGGGGGCGGGGGGGGAGGCAGAGCGTCATGGCCTTCCCCTCTCTGGTGCTCGGGGCGGGGAGCTGTGTGGCCTCTCCTGTCCCCCTCCCTGGTGCTCTGGGGAGGCAGGAGGAGGGTTGGCAAGCATAGTGAGCAGGGGGCACAGCCCCCTAGTTTCCTTTTAATCATTGTTTATCTAAGGTATGGTTACTTAGTTCTTTTAATTTTTTGAAGAACATCCCCTTTAACTCCTGGTGCTTACTTTCCATTGCTGTTCTCTGATCTGTCCAGTTCTTTTTCCTTGTAATAGTGCTGAGATGCGAATACTGTACATACCCAATATTGTATAGGAATGGGATATACCTCCATGTTGTCTTGGTTCGTCACATGATCTTTTGTGCTGTAGCTTGGCAGTGTTTTCCTTCCTAATTCAATTCCATTTATGTAGTCCTTTAATTTGCTGTTTAAACTTCTTCCTCTTTATTAAAGTCACATCTAACACCAGTCCTTATCGGAACCCTTTAGTTCCTGCCATTATTTTTTTTATCATTACCCATTTGTTGGTACTTTGCTAAATTTCCAGTTATTATGGTTCAGTTAACATCTGCCTGATGATTTCTTTCCTTCAATATTTTCTCTATTTTTGTATACCCCAGAGTTATTGGACTACTATTTGAAAAATTTGTATGATATATTTGAATGTTATTTAGGTTGTTTTGACTAAAAGGTGCAGTTGTGCAATTGAGGATTGTAATCATAGTAAATTACCAAAGCTAAGCAAGAACAGGCCTAGTTAATATTGGATGGAGGCCCTCTGTGAGAAAGAGAGGGTGGAATAAATTAGTTATTTTTACTCAGAAGTTAATACTATTTCCTCAGGCCACGTCTCTACTTACAGGAAGATCAGTGCTGCAGGGATAGATGTTCTAGTAAAGATCTGCTAAATTGAATGCTGAGGGTGCCTCCATTGGTGCCGGTACTCCTACCCCTTGCAGGGAGTAAATAAAGTCTATGGGAGCATTTCTCCCATTGACCTCCCATTGCATTGACTCCAGCTATGGTTTTTACATAGCTGAAGTTGTATACCTTAAGCTGACCTTCCCGTGAAGTGTGGAATTGGCCTTAGACAGTATGCATCCAATTCTTCTGTCTGATGTAACACTGCACTGTATGTCAGGGTGACAATAAAAGAAAGGTCCTGCGTACTCATGGTCACTAAAGTTCCTGTGGCATGTTTTGCAAAAGTAGGGAGGTTAGTGATGGTACACTGGCCACATTCCAGGCCAGTTTGGGTTACCCAAGTGGTTCCCAACCTTTTGGAGCATATAGACCCCTTTTCAATCTATTAAAATTTTATGGACCTCTCAAACAATATAGCTGTTTTCAAACATTCTATTACTTGACAATCATTTGAAATGTATAATAGTTCATGTTATCTAAACAAATATAGTAGTATTGAGAGATAGTACAAGGTGTCCACATTGAAATGTAATAACATTGAGATGTCATATATTTGTATTGATTAAAATTTTATTAGATCCACTGATCCATTTTTGCTAGAGGCCCAACTAAACCCATCCTACCACTATAATAGCTTTTGAATAGGTAGAGTATTCGCATAATATGATTATTTCAAAAAAGAGGGAAAAAGTGACTAACTTGTTTATAAGCTGACTCCAGGGTACAATCACAGCTTGTCAGCTTCAGCGCGGGCTGAGGGATGCGCAGACTGCGGGGCAAGAAGATTCTCAGCTCCCATTGGCTGTTGTTCATTGTTCACAGCCAGTGGGAGCTGAGAGGCTCTGTGCCTGCAAACAAACTAACGCATACTCTGCAAGCAAACATATATCCCAGCAGAGTCCGCAGCACTTTCTAGGGTCACTTCCCAGCCCAGAAGGGCAAACCCCTGTCATGCTGGGACTCTTTATCCATGCGGAGTGTCTGCAGACTTGGAGCCTGTCAGCTCCTAGTCCCGACCTGTTGCTGTCCTGGGTCAAAGGGAGTGGCGGGAAGTGGCAGCCAGCGTGTTCTTTGGCCTGAGCTGCATCCTCAACTCCTGCCCTCTCTGTCCCCTGCCTATCCGTGGAAGATACCGTGAGGGGGCTCTCGTGGCCAAAGGCAGCTCCTGCCCTAGCACTCCGCCCTTGGCCGGACACAGAGCCCTGGTGGAGGAAAAAAAAAAAGGAAAAGGAAAAGACTGGGACAGGAGAGGGCTGGAGCGTAAAGGGCAGTGCACCTGGTGGCGGGAAGATGGCTGGTCACGAACAGCAAGCCCCAGGCGAGAATCGCCTGGCAGAAAGTCCCAGTCCCATGGTGAGCCTGATCCTTACTTTTAAATTTTCTGCAGTCCCCCTACAATACGGACCACAGGTTGGGAACCACTGGGTTACTCTATTCTGACTATTTGAGGTCCTTCTGAAATGTCAGTTAGATACAGGATTTCCTTATGCATTTTATATCTGTCACTGTGGACTGTTAAATATAAAATACTCTATATTTATAAATGGTTTGTGGAAATGAAAAGCTAACTGCAGGCTGTCTTCCTGGTGATATGATGGAAATAAGAACTGCAAAAGATACAAATTAGTGAACTGAAGAAATGCAGATTCTTTTTCTGAAGAATGTATGAAATGACGCCTGCATTCTGGTAATCTAGTAATAATCTTGGCTTTTCAAGAAATCTGAGCTGTGATTACTGCTCAGTGTTGTCTAATTGTAAGATATTGTAGTACAGAAAAATTTATTTTATTCAGATTTTAATTTCCCTATTTGCACTTCGATAAGGTGATGGGTGCCCTAGAAATTATGCCTGTATTACAGGTAAATTGCCACTACTTTCTAATTCTCTTAAAAAAATCACCAAACCCGCTTCAGGTTTCTTACCTTGTATTGTAAGTTAGTTCTTACCCACGTTTTTTTTTTTCCATGCCCTTCTATTTCCCATGATGCATAATTAACCTTCCCACCCTTTTTGCTTTCTTTACCGTCTCTCCTTCTCCTTTCCATTCTTTTATCCATCTGGCTCCGTGTATACGGAAAGAAAACCCTGCCTGATCCAAAGATTTTTTTTTTTTTCTAAAAAGATCCCTACCCACACAATACAGCTAACTTAATACAGCTTTTAGGTTCAAGCAGGTGTGCCCTCTTTCACACAAATAGAAATACAGACACAGTGATTGTGCAACATGCTGTCAGATTTCCAAAGTAAATCTGATTTTTATTTTTTCTTGAATTATTTAGTTAAAGTAAACTTAGGAGTAGGGGTGTAAAATTCCAGTTAAAAATTAATGATTTAAATGGAATGTTTAACTGGTTAACCAGGATCCTGCATCACGGCACAGTTAGCCAGGCTGGGCCAGCCCCCTACTCACAGTGTAGAATGGTCAGCCTGGATGGAGCAGCCCCCCTGCCAGTTAACCGGTTACCCGGTCAGCATGACAGTAAGCTACATGTTTACCAGGTAACTGGTTAAACCTTTATACCTCTACTTAGAAGTTACTTGCAAAATAGTTGTTGGTGCCTCCTGTTAAAGATCTGTTTTAAAATGCTACTGCCTTCTCTGTTTTTCTTGTTGAAAGTGGTGCTATGACATAGTATTGATATTTAATGGAAAAAATTGATGTTCTTCAATACTGATCACCAGGGCTCGTCAAGCGGCAGCGAGCCTTGCTCACCAGCCGCGCACTACCGCACACTGCACGTGCGCAGACTGCACTGCGCAGCCACGCCGGGCTAAAAACTACTCGCCACGGGTGAGAAGATTACGTTAATTGTCGAGCCCTGCTGATCACAAATCTAAAACTAAAAAATAACTAACTGCAAAAGTGCCCTTGCTATGCTGTCATGTACACCCTACTTTAACTTACTATTTTCACTCCAGCAAAGTCAAAATTGATGGCTTTTCAGAATTTCTACCTTTTCCTCACTGGAAACCAAGCATGTGTTGCAATTTACTGTAACACATTTAGGGTGTCTTTATTTCATGCTTAGATTTTTTTTTAATGTCCATATTTTATTGGAAATAGACTTGCTTGTCTAGCTTCATTTACTTGATCACTTTCTTCTTCTTCACATGTTTTGTAGAACTAACTTTTCGATTAAAAAGTTAGCTAATTCTGTATGAATTAAAGATTTATAAAATCTAGGTTCTGCAAATTTATGGGAGCCCATTTACTCTATGAAATATTCCAGCTAACGGTCTCCATTCCATGTACCTGATTTGTGTATTTCAGCTTCCTTTTATGTACATATGAAGTTTTCATCTTTAGACTGTCATATTTTTGTTTGGCATAACTGAAATTGTTGACCAGAGGCGTGTACGTTGGATGATAGTTTATATATAATGTTAAGATCTGTAAAATTGTTCTCTGAATATACATGAAAAGTAATAGAATTCTAAAACTTTCCATATAAATTTGAATTACCTATTATATTTGTTTGGATAGTTTGCAAATATGGTGAAACTCTGCTCATGGGAAGTATAATTAATAGAGTACTGTGGAATTGATATTTGCATAAATTTGTTTTCATATGGATACAGTACTGTATTTGGACTATCTTGGCAAATGTCATTGTGGAACAGAGCTATGTATTAAAATAGCCTTGCAAAATTGTAATGAAAATTTGCAAAGCAAGGCATGAAATCTACTTGCCTTCCCTTTACCATGATGACCAATTAAACTAATTCTTAGATTAAAAAAATTACTCTCAGCTGGATGAGTATAATCTTGAAAAAGCTGTTTACCAATTATAAAAATCTAGTTGATTTGTTAATGGGGAACCTGTGTTCAGGGAAGGTCTTCTTGGAACTCCTGCTGTTCAGATGCATAAAGCTGGGCGCAGTGAGAGTGCATACTAGGTAGGAGGGAAGATGATGGGGGGGTCTTCTGAATCTAATGTGAGGCAGTAGGTAGGAGAAGCATAAAAGTGTAAAGCTTAAACTCTTTTTTTAAATGGGAACACCTAAAACTTGCTTAGGGCATTTAGTCAATACTGCGTGCTAAAACAATGTGAGAAGTAGTATCTAAAATTTGTTCTTTTCATTGTAAGAGAGCCTGAGAGTTAAGTTGTGTACTCACTGATGAGATCTATAGCAAATCGTTTACATCAGCTTTCATCTTATAAATATTAAAGGTGAAATTCTTGCCTTAATGTACATTGTTCTCTTTTTTGTGTTTTCATATCAGTCTGAAGTTTCCAGTCTTAACTGGCTCAATTTTGAAATTATTTACTTTGTCAGATACAGACAGGTCTTTAAATACAGGTTGAACCTCTCTAGTCCAGCACCCTTGGGACCTGACCAGTTCTAAACCAGAGAATTTTCCAGACTGTGGGAAGTCAATATTATCTAGCAGCATTCCCAATGTGTCCACTGCTTACTGGTCTGTTAGAGAACATTTAGGGGTAAATTAGAGCTAAATAACAGCACAGAACACTACGAGCTAAACTGGTGGCGGTAAACAAACTTTAATGGGACTGCGGGAAACTTGGCCACATCCATGAAAAGTGGACATTCGGCTAACTAAAATCATTCTGGACGATGGATGTTTCCAGTCGAGAGTGTTCAGGACTAAAGAGGTTCAGCCTATATTCCTTTAATTGAGTATTTTTATATTTGCCTCTTGTTTTGTGTTTATCTTAACATACTATGAATCAGTTCATGCTCGTAGTCACTTTTCAAAAATTGTGAGATTTGCGTTATCTGCAATTACTGCTTTAGGAAACCAGAGTATTTAAGAGCCGCTCTAGAAAATTATAAAGACTTGAAACACATATTTGAAAGAAACTTTTCTCTGCTTTTCCAGGCTGCATAGCCCTCTTGTGTGGTTTGTGTGGAGGACAAATGGCAAGTTAAAATCTCTGTTTTACATAACACAAAATATTTAACTTAATGTGAGCTGCTTCCAACCCTGAATTCTGATGAGGCTGACCTAATGCCCACTTTAGGACTATGGCAGAAGGTAGAGAATAGGTATCTTTCACCTGCTGAGGTCTTAAAATCTCATCTCTCTTTATCTTGTGGCTCTGCACCTCTTCTCCCCCCAAATTAATAATTGGGGAGAGAAAATTATTATCTAGCCTTGTCTAAAGGGACGCACCTACTCTAATAGGGAGGGTTTTCTTGATACCACTTGTTGGGCTGGTGAACCACAAGGGATCTCTTCATTCTTAATTCCCCATCGGGCAAGTCCTTGTTCTGCAGTCAGATTGGCATTAAGGATGTTAAATTGGTTAGGTAACTGCAATCATATAGTCGATAGGACCACTCTGCAGAGCCACAGCAGGGATAGCTCCAGGATCTGGCTCAAGCCGGAACTGAGTGGTCCTGGCTTGTGCTGGCTCCGGGAGCCACTTGCGCTGCAGCACTACATTTAAAATGCAGAGCCACAGCATCCTGGACCAGTGCGAGCAGGACTGCTTGGTCCCGGCTCACGCTGAGTCCAGCAGCCCCTGTTCGTGGCGGACAGCCCTATCTGCTGTGAACACCAGAGCAGCCTCTGTTCATAGTGGTCAAGGCTGGCTGCCTCAAACAGAGGCTGCTCCAGCACCAGCCGCTGTTTGTGGCAGACAGGGCTGGCCGTGGACAGGGGCTGCTGCTCGGAGCAGCCCCTGCCCACAGCCAGACATTACTGCCGCGAACCAGAGGCTGCTTGGTGGAAGCAGCCCCTGTCCACAGGGGGGCCCAGCTCCCTGCTGGGCCCCCTGCAGACAGGGTCTGCTTTGCAGCAGCCTCTCCTATTTCCCCCTCCCCCCCCCCTCCTGCTGCCTCTGATAGAGGCAGTGGGGTGGGGACAGGCAGCACTCCAGAGACCGTGCTGGGGGGAATTAACTTTTAAGCCGGCTCCCCCCAGCACCGGCTCCTGTTCCCTCCCCCCCCCCCCCTTGCTATTGCAGGGGAGGCAAAGGCATAGCAGGGAAACCGCGCAAGTGGGGACTGAAGCAGTCCCCGCTTACACCAGTTCCCACTGTGGCGCTTCAGCCTTTGAAATGTAGCGAGAGCCCTGCAGCTCCCACCAGCTCCTGTTCCCCTTGCCTCCTCTCTCCAATGGAGGCAGCAAGGGGAGGGGGAAGCGCCTAGTCGAGTCACTATCGAATATCCGACTAGTCGCTTACATCTCTAATTGGCATTGGGTGTCTTTGCAGAGACCAGATGACTTGAGTAGCGATTCATTTGGGTGCAGGGGGTCTGTTTCTGTAGCACTGATTGTTAAGATTGGCACTTTCTCTGGGGATCACTGACTTGAAACCAGAACAGTTTGTTTATAACTGGATTATAGTGGCTCTGCCATTGCTAAGTATGACCATGCTAGTAAAGCAGCTTGTTAAAGAGCTTCTCACTTCAGTTAAGATTTTGATTTCTTCATGAAAACCTAAAATGGAATCAGTCTAAAGTTGTCAGTTTTTATACTAGTTGGGTTTTCAGGTTTGCTGAGCTCTGACAGGGAAAATAGGGTAGTTATTTCATTGGTATCTAATTTCACATTCTGATTCTCACTCTGGAATAATACTGATCTGTCTTGTGTTTTTGAACTGCAGGAGAGTGTTTAATTATGTAAAACATAATTTCTTTGGTAGTGTTTCTTGGAATAAGTTGGATTTTAAAACATTTGAGCATAGTTTGATTTTTTTCCCATTTCCTTTTGGCAGGTGGTTTGAGGGGTTTAGGTATATGTGTGAGAAGAGTTTCTGTGGCCGCCAGGTGCTATATTGTGATGCTATATTGGCCAAAATGTCCCAAATTAACTTACACGATTCATAAGATGTACAAAAGGGTGAACAATTTAACTCTTATTGAAGTTTCATCATCATATAAAGCATTTCTCATTTTTGGTCTGATCTAATCTGCGAGTGCATGTTCCTTTCTTTGCTTTATATTGTCAGGTGATCAGACGCCTATTTTTTTTATGCATCAGTCCCTTTAAAGCACAAGTCAGCAACCTTTTCAAACCAAAGAGCCAAACTACATCAAAATTCAGAACAAGTGTTCAACAAAGAGCCGTTTAAGAATGTCCATTTGCATGACTGAAAATATACAACTTAACATTATTGATAATTGACATAATGATGAATAGTAGCGTAAATGAAACATAGTCACTGACTTTAATTAATGTGGCTTCTGCTGCTGCATCTTTTTTGTACATTTCTTTGAAGTTTACGTCATAACTGGTCAAATCCAGCTTCCTGCACACGTTCGGGCTGTCTTCTGTCAATCTTATGGCAGGGGACTGGGGATGCAGGAGTCTGGGTTGGAGTGTATGAGGGGCTTGGGGCAGGGGGTTTGGGTGTATGATGGACTCAGGGCACAAGGTTGGATATGTGGGGGTTCAAGAGTGTTATGGCAGGGGACTGAGGATGTGGGGCATGAGGGGCTCAGGGCAGGATGTTCAGGTGTATGATGGGCTTGGGGTTGGTGAGTGGGAGGTGGTGGTGCAGGAGTGTTATGATTCTGTGGTCAGATGGGGGCTGAGCCCCAATTGGGAGCTTGTTGGCCAGGCTTCATTTTTAAATAAAGTAAAATATTATGTCTAACACAAAAGGTTTCAACATTATCTTTATTTATGGTAGGAGTGGGGAACCTTTTTTGGGTCAGGGCCACTGACTCCTAGAAAAATCAGTCGGGACCACACAAGTGAGAGGCAAAATAAACCAAAGCAAAAACTTTCAACCCCGACTGATGTGGCCCCCCCAACTAAAACACCTCAATCCCCATAGTGGGGGGGAAAGGGCATGGAGGCCTGAGATTAAACACCTCAGGCCAGATTTAACTCTTCTGGGGTTCCAGGATTAGTGGATTTTGCGGGCCCCCCAGGCTTGGGGGGGAGACAAAAATGAGAGGTCCAGTGTGCAGTGCAGAGCAGCCAGTGAATGCAATAGGGACGGGGGTGCAGGATCTGGGTGGGAGGTACAGTGTAGGAGCGGGTGAGGGGGTGAGATCTGGGTGGGGAGGTATGGTGCAGGAGCAGGCTCAGAGTAGGGAGTTTGGCCGGGGGTGGGAGGAGGCTGGGGCAGAGTGTCAGGTGGGGGAGGGTGAGTGAGGGTGGATGCAGGGCCTGGGCATGAGGGTGGAGGGCACTTACTTGCTTTCATGCCACATGTAATGCAGCCTCCCGCCGCTCCCATTCACCAGGCAGGATTTGCAGGGGAAGCCTGCAGGAAGTGTTTTCTGTGGGGGGCGGGGGGGGAATTAAAATGTCAACACGCATGGAGGTATTTTTTTATTCCTGGTTTCCCGCAGGCCAGGGGAAGGAAAAGAGCAGCACACTTGGAGCCATTTTTCTCTTCTCTTGTTTCCCGCACACTGGATCCGGCATGGAGGCTCAGGGCTTTCCCCTCCCCCCCGCTAGAAGCCGATGCTGGTGTTTCAAGCTTCTGGGGGCTTATAAGGCTGTAGTGCCAGTGCTGGCTCCCTGCTGCAGGGGCGAGGAAAGGGGATGGCTGAGCTGGGGCTCCAGCAGAGTCATATTTGGCTCTCTAGTGAGCCATAGGTAGCCGACCCCTGTTTTAAAGAGAAGTATAGGTCTGTGTTTAATTTGGTAACTACATAATTTATGCTCCTAAAATCTGACTCTGTTAGGCAGGGATAACCGGTGCTGAATTTGCAAAGTGGATGTAAAAACACTGTCCTGTCAGAATGGTAATCACACTCTCTCTGCATGGATATAAATGACTGAACAAAGGACAAGGAACTGTCTGCAGCCCATAGTATCTGTGCAGGTGCACTATTTCCTTGCATCTAGTAGCATAAATTAGTGTAGTTCTAAAATGTGACACTTATTTTTGGTCTTCTCTTTGTGCTATTGAGTTCATATTATATGTATCTGAATTCAGCCAAGCTCAGTATTTAGCCAAATGCCTTCAAGCTTTATTCAGCAGAGCTCTTGTGCTCAGATGTGTCACATCCCAGCAATCCATTGCTTTTGGATCACATGGAGGCTTTGTCTTTACTACACAGCTTTTAGTGACATGGCTATGTCATACTTATGCTGACAAAATACTTTCATCTCCATCGAACAGTCTTCATGTTGTTAACAGGAGAGCACTTCTGCCAACAATATGCTGTTCATGCTGGCACTTGCCGAAGCAAATTTTTTGTCTTTGGGGGAACCATGGAGGGAGGGTTAGCACATCTGAATGACAAAACTTTTGTTGCTCAGTTGCCAGTGTAGACGTAGCCTAACTGTAGCTGTCTTGAGGGGTCTGAGGGAGGAGCATGAGGAGAGAAGGAAAGATTACTATATGCTCGTGTCAGTGTCCCCAAAGTGTTCCAGGAGTTGTTGTTTTTTTTAAAGCAGCTCCTTCAAATAGCAGAAATTTCTTCTATTTGAGGATTTATATTTGCTGAAAGAATTTCTGATAAAATGTGCTTTGTATTCTACCAAGATTAACCATATTTTTCTGCTTTTTTGCCATAAGCAACATCCAGCATTACTCTTTGGTCAGGTGTAGTAATTTTAAAATATTACATAGGCACATGAAAAGTAGTATGAAGGTGTTTGTTTTATAATTTTAAAAAACACCTTCAAATGGGGTTATCTAGACTGTAGCAAATGCAGCAGTGGATAAGGTGCTTGCAGAAAAAGATTTGGAGGAAAGGTGTAGCCTTTTTACTGAGAACTGTTGAAGTCTTGTTTGAATGAATGTAGCTTTGTTTATTTCAAGTGCATGTTGCCCAATATTAAATCTCTGCTTTGGTTTCTGTCCTACAGGGAACACAGTGAGTAACCTGATTTTCCTTCTACCTCCAATCTATGGTGCGATTCAGACGTATAAAGATGGCCTTGAAAAACGATATATAGCTGCATTTTTGTGTCTCACAGGTATGTGTAAAACTTGATTTGCCCTTTAATTATACAGGGATTTCAGATGAACTATTTATAGTCAAAATTGAACTTTTTTTCCTGTTATAACTTCAACCTCGATCCTTTGTATAATATCTTGAGTTGATCATTAGTACTGCTAAAGCCAAACACATTGAATTAGAATTCACAGAATAGCTTTCTGATGTAGTAAAATGAGCCTTGTGTCCTAATTCAGAGCATACATTTTCATAGACTGTGCCCCTTTATGCTGATTTACAGAAGCTATCTTGTGTGGCCCATATTTACCAAGCAGTTTAACACTGTGTTAGTCTTAATTTGTACTACTTATAAAAGCATAAATAAAACAAGTGGGCAAACACCTTGGAGGAATTGAGTGAGCACAAGGTTTCTTTCTATCTGTTTTGTCAATTTTAATACTTACCTTTTACTGATTTGACCTGCTTCAAGGCAGACATTTTATCACAATTACATTTGTGGCATTTTCCCGGTAGCTACAGAGCACTTTTCTTTACAGAACTTCATAATATCCTGTAAACTGGCTTCTGTGAAGCTCACATAACTATGGTGTTGAAAGAATGGGGGAAACCCCGAAACCTTGCGCTTAGCCAAAGGGAATTGAAAGCTGTGCTCCCAGTCACTATTATCAACTGGGAGCGACTATATTGCAGGGTGGCCTCAAATTTGGCAGTTCTCTATACACGATAGTGTGTTTCCTTGTCTGCAGAAGCCCTCTCCCTCCCTGTATTTGGGATTAGTGGTGTAGATTGAGCTAATTAAATTGTTTCTCAGGCTACACTTGAATTCATATAGAGATGATAAAAGAGCACATCCATATGTTTTAGGCATTCTTGACGTAACCTGTGTAGTAAAATACCTCTTGTGATATTTTTATTGAGACCAGGTACAGATTTACTGATGTATGTTAAAGATAGGCTATCATTTTTGTACAGGTATTGAGTGACTGTTGGAGCTATGTGTTTGAACATTTTCCAAACAATGTATTGTTGCATCGTTTTCTACTTTTAGGCGACTTGTCCTAAGTCACTTTTTTCTTTTAAAAGAACATGCAGCTTTTTAGAGATAGCAGTGTAAGCATGCGTGGAAATCCTGTGTGTATAAAAGGTATTTCTCCACAGTGGCTGGGAAGTGTAATTCCCGACTCAAGTTGATATACACACGCTAGTTCTTCTCAAGCTAGTTCCTAAAACTAGCAGTTGAGCTATGACAGCACAGGACCTACTCAAGAGGATCATGATAGAGCAGTTCTATGAAGCGTGCACACCCAGCCTGAGGCTGTGGCTCAAGGACCGAAGTCCAGAGAACCCCCAGGAAGCCGGGAGGCTGGCGGACGAGTTCACAGAGAGCCGGTCCTGGTGTGAACGGGAATCGCGGCGAGAAAGGGAATCGCGCAGAGACCGGATCTCAGCTGAGCGACGGAGAGAGTCATCTACGAGGCGAGCCCAAGAGACAAGTTGTCTGCGCCCCAGAGAACCAGCCAGGGCCTGGACAGAGACAGCCCAAAGGGGCCCGCAGGGCCTAACTTGCCATCGCTGTGGGCAAAAAGGCCACAAGAGGCCTCAGTGCACCAGGTCCCATGACCTGGGACTTTCCAGTGTTAACTGGCTGGAGCTGGAGGAAGGGCAGGCTGCCCCAGAGACAGGGCCAGCAGGCAAACCTCAGCTCAGAGTGGGGGGAAGGATGCTCAGTGCACCTCCCCTGGGAGGTCTGACCCTCGGGAGGCGAATTTCTCCGTGTACCGGGTGGGGGCAGGACAGCCCCTGTGGAGTGAGTGCCTCCTACCCCTGGAGGTGGATGGTAGGAAGGTGACGGGTTTCTGGGACACGGGGGCGGAGGTGACACTGGCCCGATCCGACATAGTGGCCCCAGATTGGGTTCTACCCCACGCTCAGGGCATAGACGGGTCCCCATTTAAGGTGCCTGTAGCCAGGGTGCATCTGAAATTGGGGGCCAAGGAAGGTCTCAAGGAAGTGGGGGTGCACCCGCACTTGCCCACGGAAGTGCTGATGGGGAATGACCTAGAGGAGTGGACCCATGAATCCCAGCGGGCTCTAGTCACCGCCCATAGTCAGAGCCAGCGAGGGGCTGACAACCAGGATCCAGGGAAGGACTCCCGGCAGGGTCCTCAGGGTCCCATCCCAGTGGACACGGGGTCCAGTGAAGCTGGGACTCCGGACCTAGGCAAAGGTGGGGAGCAGGTCCCGATCTCTGCCCCAGCGGCTGAATTCCAGGCTGCGGTGCAGGCAGACCCCTCCTTGCAGAAGCTGAGGGACCAGGCTGGCCTCCGTGCAGCTCAGCCCCTGGAGAGAGGTGGCCTGGAGAGATTCCTGTGGGAGCGGGGATTCCTGTTCCGGGAATGGCTTCCCCCCCAGGAAGGTGAGGGCATGGAGGGTCCAGCTGCAGCTGGTAGTCCCCGAAAAGTATCGCCTCAAGCTGCTGTATTTGGCCCACGACGTCCCCTTTGCAGGCCACCGGGGGATCCGGAGCACACGGCTGAGGCTGCTCCAACACTTCTACTGGCCAGGGATATTTGCAGCCGTGCAGCGGTACTGCCGGTCCTGCAACTCCTACCAGAGGGGCGGGAAGGCCCAAGACAGGAGGAAAGCTGCTCGGGGGCCCCTACCTTGTATAGAGGAGCCTCTGGGCTTGCTGAGAGACTTATGGGAGGGGAAGACCTCCCTGGATGGAGCGTTGGGGGTGGAAGACGTCCTGGCTTTCCGGGAAAAACTCGCTGGGCTTATGGGCCCAGCCAGAGAGACCCGGGCCAGAGATCAAGGGCAGTGGAAGGGCTGGTACAGCCACCGAAGACAGGCCTGTGCCGGCCCCCCAGAGCTGTGCAGCAACGGGACAGGGGAAACCTGGCCCCTGCAGGGCATCGCCGTGGCCAGCCCGAGTCAAGGGGAGCACCCATGCCCCAGGGCGGGTTCCCACACAGAGGTCCCGAACTTCCCTAGGTCACGAGCAGAGTGACCCTGCTCAGTTCGCTCTCGGAGGGGCGAGAACTGTGACGTAGTGGGGGTACCTTGCTGGTTGCTATGCTGGGCAGTGGGTTGTCAGTGACCTCCACTGGCTGCTGTCTGCAGCAAGGCCCAGCAGGGCAGGGGATGAGTCATTATGCAAGGGGGCTTCGAAACTCGTCAGATAGATATCTCCCATGGAGCGGAACAATGGAAAGGAAGGGGGCGAGGCCAGATCTGGCTGGGGGCAGGGCTGGAAGTGAGTGAGCAGTTTCTGTCTGGGATCATGGACGAGACGGCCTAGGGAAAGGGGCTGGAATTTAGGGGTCCAGCATCCCCCATCTCAAGGGGGGCTGAGGCATCGTAGGCCCGGTTCCTGTAACCAGATGACATCTGTGCTGTGCTGTATCCTGGAGAAGCAATAAACTCCCTCTATTCTACTGGCTGGTGGAGTGTGTCCGTGCCATTACGGGGGGGTAGGAGTCGGGGGACCCCGATGCGCCGCCACACTAGCCTAGGCTGCCCATTGCTGATATAAGTAGGGCAGAAATATCTGAATGATTTTGCATAGAGCCTGAAACCGTAGCTCTGAGTTGTTAATTGCCTCATTGGAGGCTAACTCATATGGCAATGATAATTTAAATGTCAGCATTGTTAACAGTTTTGCTGCTAAAAATGTCAGGAACAAGAGAATGTATCAAGATTTACACCAGGATTTCACAGTGTGTACATGGGTTGCACAGAACTAGTTGGGGCATAGAGTGAGATGTTGGGGTGTAGGCTTTTGATAGTATACATGTAGTAGAAAGACTGCCTGAGACATAAGCCATTGTGTCAGAGGCCTGGTATACTAATAGAATCTGACAGGAACAGGGCTCATATTGCAAATATACACATTCGTAAGACGTTTTAGTCACAGAATACTTACACAAACACATACTAAGTCGTACCAGAACATCCCCATATTATGGATGGTACAAAAACATTTCCCAAAAATAACAGAAACTGAACCCTCCTAAAAGATAATGCCAGGATAGCAATACGTAATACAAATGTTTAATTAAACCAGCATGTACAAAGTAATGTCAGGGGGCAATAACTATGTCAGAGGGGCCGTACTAACTTGTTTGTACTGGGGTTTACACATGTATCTTAGAGGAGTATCTTTGAAGAAGGAAAATCCTACTATTCACTCAGCTGTATCCATTGTCATGGCCATGTATTTCTTAGTATCCTTGTAAAGTCTACCAGGTGTTGCTATTGTGCTTCGTCGACAATAAACCTGACTAGGTGCCTTCATCCCTTAACGGATCTGGTGGTCATTGGACAGTTTGCTCAAGGTCTGCCATTCCAGCTGTCTGTGCAGGGCAGGAGCAGCACACAAAGGGAACGAACAAAGCCAAACATCTATCAGCATCTCCCCACAACATGGTGTGAGGAACAGGCCAATGCTGAACCTTAAATCTTTCGTAAAAATATCAGATTGCTCTGTTAAAGAATGAAACTGGTGACTGAGAAAATAAACGGAATTTTAAATACAGTAGAAATATGCTAAGAAATTTGGCACCTTTTCTAAGATCATAACAAAGGTAAACCTATTGAAGTGAAGATGTGTGGAATGTCGCCTCAGTTTTTGCTTGCAACAGCCATTCTTTATTAGCAGGTTTCATTTCTTACAGTCACTTTGTCACAGCTGAAATCCATAAGGAAAACAATCTTTGGCCCATATCCATGCTTCCTTAAAAGACATGTAACATAGATTTTGTAGCTGTTTTTGCTTAATTCAGACTTTTTGTTAATGTTCAAAAATAGTAAAGCAGGAGAATTGCTATGAAGTAAAAATAAGAGCATTCTGGTTTGGTTTCAACAAATTAAGATTTTAATGCTTAAAGGTTTTACCAATACTAGATATCAAAGGCAAACATTGAAAAGACTTTCAAGCTAAAAATATGTGTTGAATTCTTGGAACATACTGTAACATCCAGAAATCATTCTAGTGCAAATCAGCTAGTTCCCCGAGACCTGATGTTTAATGAAACTTTCAAGCATTTAGCTTGTTCTGGGTTTATCTTTCTGTGTTCTGTCATACCATCACGTCCCCGGAAGACTATACTGTTCTTCAGTTTATTTCTTGCTGTGAGATTTTTTTTCAACTGATATTTGCTTCTTCCCTGAGCAAAACCTGTTTGAACTAGAGAAATGCCCATCATTTTAGATATGAGCTAGCTTTGGTAAGGAATAAGCCATTTAAATAAACTCCTGATTCATATTAGATGAAAAGTTTACTGAGTTACTCTTAAATTCTTCTTTGTGATCCAGAGTGCTATTTTAAGAGATTATTTCAGTTTACAGGGGATTCGACTGTAGTTGAACTCAATAGAAGAAATAAGACTTTTAACCTTTATTAGAGTCACCACCAGAATTAGCCCCAAGTTCCACATGATACTGCAATGCCTGCTTAGAATTTGACCTATTAGAGAATCTCTGAATATTTTCCCTATGCATTACTTATTTTCTAAGTCTATAATGTCTATAGTGCTTTCATGTTGCTCATTCTAGAAGGCAATTGATCTATAGTTGTTTTGAACTTAATCTAACCTTTTCATTATCTCCTCTAAGTATGCACCTGCTCTTGCTTTCTCTTAACAGAGGTATTGAACTTCAGGAGTGTTATATTGGAGGCATAATTCCCAGATTTGGTCTGAAAATTTTGTCCAAGATTGTGTTTTAAATCCTCTTCTATATTTTTTGGCATTCTTAAACCAGCTTGCAAAATCACTCCAACTGTGCCAAAGATAAATGTATGCCAGGGAAGAAAGGATTCTGCTGTCCAGCCACAGATTCATAAGAATTTATAACCAGCCTAGAAGAATTGCTTTTAACTGAAACCTAGAAGTGTGTATAGAATTAGTTATTAAAACCTTTCATTTGAGGTGCCACTCATCTATTTCTACCCAACAACAGCTAAAAAGAGTCTACATAGAGAAGCTGGAACCACTCCTGTCCCTAGAGTCTGGAGGGAAATGTAAGAACTACCACTCACTTTTCAGCTACCAAAAAAAATTCCAACAAATTTAAGCTTGAAAAATTATAAAATAAATTAAACTTTTACTCAGTTATTGCCCCCCAATTTCATTTCTTGGCTGTGGGTGAAGCTGTGTTTTAGTCCAACCATATCATTTTTACATCCACTTCCTTCGGACTGGCTATGATGTAACTGTATTGTGCATGAATTAAATATCAATCCAGGGACACCTTTATATAAAAACACACCACAGAATATTTTTTGTATAGTCCCCAGAATTCACTCCAGCAAAACTACTCTCTACACAATAGAAGCAGAGTCTAATAATGTATCATTTATCATATAAAGTTTCAGATTCTTCCTGAAACTGCTTACAAATACATCTCACCGCAAACTTTTTTGTACTGTATCCATGCTGAGAATGGGAATTCATGTGACCTGTACATGTCCTTGGCTAGAGCCCATGTATAATGTCAAATTCTTTCCAGTTGTAGGTACTCCTTTGGAAATCTCTTTTACAGAGCCATGTGAGTAACAGCCATGCATAGCCTGAAATTTGTGGATGGCATTCCATTTTTATCACCACTCAGACTTTGAAACAAATAATATATCAACTGGCAGCAACCACATACTGTGCAATCTAATATCTGCGATTGCTAGTACCAAGAAACCCGTATTAATGCTTTCAGAAATAAAGGACCATGTTGCTGTATATATAATATTGCTTAGTGTGATCCTACATTTCCAAACATTTTTGGTACTATTTTAATCTCTTTATGTATTTTGAAGAGTTTGTTTGTTTGCGCAGAATAACGTTATACTTTGCAATTACTTACAAATACCAAATTTTGCATAAACAGTCCTGCCACTTAACTTAACTGAATGCACTACTTTTTACTCCGGAATATGCTGGGTGAAATTTTTAAATTATTTTTGTTTTTATCAGAAAAAAGTCATGACTGTTATTATTAGAGTTCATACAAATATTTGCTGACAAAATTAAAATCGAGTAACCTATTCAACTGTCATTTTAGTGCAAAAAAATTTGCAACTGTTACAAATCCCAAAATAATTCATATTAGTTATGGAAAGAGTAATGGAAGCTTTGAGTTTGATTGAATTTTACAATGTATGGTAATTTATTCAATAAAATGAATGTTTGAAGTTAAAATCCTACAAATTTAAACTGTTCTTTTACTTCCCTTTTGAAAGCATGTTAATAAAAAATTCTGTTATGTATATTTTATTTCTTGAGCTTTCCTATGAGTGTAATCTATGCAAAATGATTTTGCCTGGTCAACAACAGGCCTCACCTTCTAGTTACATATATTTTAGGCTACATTCCATTGTCCTAAGGCAGGATGTGTATTCTGTGCCTGTCATGCTGGTTAGATACATGTCCCTCTCGGTATGTCTACACTAGCTCGTTAGTTCAAGCTAGGTAGGCAAATGAGGGCAACCGGAGTTGCAAATGAAGCCCGGGATTTAAATATCCCGGGCTTCATTTGAATGTTCCCGGGCGCCGCCATTTTTAAATCCCCCTTAGTCCGAACTAACTGCCCGCGGCTAGACGCGGCAGTTAAACGTTAATTTGAACTAACTAACTCATGGAATGAGGAGTAACAGTTAATTTGAACTAAGGAGTTAGTTCAAATTAACGTTTAATTGCCGCAGGCAGTTAGTTCGGACTAAGGGGGATTTAAAAATGGCGGCGCCCGGGAACATGCAAATGAAGCCCGGGATATTTAAATCCCGGGCTTCATTTGCAACTCCGGTTGCCCTCATTTGCCTACCTAGCTCGAACTAACGAGCTAGTGTAGACATACCCTCTGTAACTTGAAGTGGTCAGGATCAACATAAATGTGTTGCGGAATGACACAGTGCATTTAGGTTTGAAAAATTATGTTTCTTGAGCTGATTGCCAACATTTCTGAATGAAGATGTTCCAGATCACTAAATTCTGTATGCTTTACTGACCTGAGGAAACTTTTGTAACAATATAACAGACTTTTGTTTCTTGGGTCAGAGCCTAATTGTCTCTACCTCCCAATATGTAGATGGTCACATGTCACGTGGGAAGCTTATCTCTCTTTTTTTTTTTGTAAATGTTTATCATTCCTCCCTTATGTTTTTTCCCATTCAAAAACACTCTGCTTATGAATGTCTAATTGTGGTTTGGTTTTTTGGGAAGAGAATACTTCTCTAGAAGTGCCTAGGGATGTTAAATTTCAATTAATCAGTTAATTGAGTAGTGGATGGCATTTCCATCCACTACTCAATTAGTTGATAAGGGGGGCAGTCACTATCACACTGTCCCCTGCCTTTGAAATGCCCGTGGCTTTGTACATTTCAAAGGGAGAGGCGCAGCAGTAGGGACCCCATGTGAGCAGGGACTGCTTCAGTCCCTGTTTGTGCTGTTTCCCCCACTGCACCTCTGCCTCCCCTGCCCCCTCCCCAAGATAGTGCTCGGGGTAACTGGCTTTTAAGCTGGCTCCCACCAGCAACATCTCCTGCTTCCCCCGGTGCCTATGATATAGAGGCAGGAGGGGGGAAGCGACTAGTCGAGCAGTGACTCAACTGCCTAATAAGCCTAGGCTTTTCAGGTAGTCGACCAGTCTCTTACATCCCTAGAAGTTCTTAGGTCCTGTAAGTCTTTCTGTAATGCAAGCCAGGAAGGGGGAATGTAGGGGTGTTGTGGCCTCTATTCTCACTTGGGGCACGTGGACACAAGTAAAGCACTAAACTACTTTAACTACCCTATGTTAGTGTAATTACTCTTCTTTACATTTTGAAGAATATTTCTGTTTTATCTGTTTTCATTTTTTGATTAAAATATTTGAAACAAAATTAAAATATGTATTTTTGTTTAGAAGAATTTCAATTTGTGTGGTAACAGGAAAATCTTTAAGGAAAAAGTGAGTAAAAGTAACAGATTTTTTTTCCCCCTACCATCACTTTTATCTTCCTATTTTACTGTTCTTTCTGGGGAAGTTGGAAAAGTTAAAACTTATAATTTATTCCCCCCGCCCTTCAGAGAGGGGGAAACAATGGCTAAAAATTAAAGTTGTGAATTTGAAATTAGAATTTTAATTTTGTAGTCCAAAGTATATAATTTTTAACATAAATTAGCTTCTACTGGGTCTGTCGAGTATTCACAGTTAACATACACTATTAACTCAATTTTATTACAATTAAAAAAATTATAAATCACACTGTTAAACAATAAAAATACCAATTGAAATGTATTAAATATCCCAAGCCCTGTGCCACCCTTCTTCCGTTCTGTGGAGATAGAATACAGTGTGGTAGTGGGGCACCCTGATATCAGCACCCCCTCTCTCCCTTTCCTGCTCTGCACAGCAAACAGGATGCTCCAGGAATGGAGGGTGTGGGCAGCGCCAAGGCCACGGGCAGGAGATGCACAGCAGTGGGGAAAGGGCAGCTGAAGTTTGGTGGTTGATAGCCTTTTGGCCAAACCAGTCAGGGACACCTGTCAGAGGCTCCAAGATCTACCAGTGGATCCCGATTTGCTGGTTGGTGACCACTGAAATAGAACAACTTGCAAGGCTGTAACTACACTAGCAACATTTTACCTGTATAGGAATACTAGTGTACTGTACTGGGAAAGAGCTCTGTGTGGACACAATTTATACAAGCAAAGCTACACCTTTACTCGTATCTGATTCCCCTCTCCCTGCACAATAACTATATCCATAAAAGCATGGCTTTCACAGAACACTAGAACTGGAAGGGACCTCGAGGGGTCATCAAGTCCAGTCCCCTGCCTTCACACAGGACCAAGAACTATCTAGATCATCCCTGACAGGTGTCTGTGTAACCTGCTCTTATATATCTCCAGTGATGGAGATTACACAACCCCCTTAGGGCAATTTATCCCAGTGTTTAACCACCCAGAGAGGCTGGAAGTTTTTCCTGATGTCCAATCTTAACCTCCCTTGCTGCAGTTTAAGATCATTGTTTCTTGTCCTGTCCTCAGAGGCCAAGAAGAACAATTTTTCTCCCTCCTCTTTATAACACCTCTTTAGATACTTGAAAACCACTATCATGTCCCCTCTCAATCTTCTCTTTTCTAAACTAAACAAGCCCAGTTCTTTCAGTCTTCCCTCATAGCTCCTATTTTCTAGACCTTTAATAATTTTTGTTGTTCTTCTCTGGACCCTCTCCAATTTCTCCACATCTTTCTTGAAATGTGGTGCCCAGAACTGGACACAATACTCTAATTGAGGCCTAATCACCATAGAATAGTACAGAAGAATGACGTTCGTGTCTTGTTCACAACACTCCTATTAATGCACCCTAGAATCATGTTTGCTTTTTTGCAAGTATCACACTGTTTACTCGTGTTTAACTTGTCATCCACTGGGACCCCTAGATCCCTTTCAGCAATACTCCTTTCTAGACAGTCACTTCCCAATCTGTTTGGGTGTGTCTAGACTACAGGGGTTTTTAAAAAAAAAAAAAAAAAAAAAAAAAAGTGGCCTTTTTTTTCCAAAAAAACTTCCCCTGCGTCTAGACTGTTGCTGCGTCTTTCGAAAGTAAATCGAAAGAATGCGGCAGTTTTTTTTTACCTCAGAAAACCTCATTTTATGAGGAAGAACGCCTTTTTTCTGAAGTGCTCTTTCAAAAAAAAGGCGCTATGTAATGCAATCTGTGCTTTTTCGAAAGAGAGCATCCAGACTGCCTCGGTGATCCTTCAAAAAAAGGCTTGCTTTTTTTAAAGTACTGGTTGTAGTCTACACACTTTTTTTCGAAAGAGGCTTTTTCAAAAGTATCTTTCGAAAGAGGCTTGCAGTCTAGATGTAGCCTATGTGAAACTGATTGTTCCTTCCTAAGTGGAGTACTTTGCATTTGTCCTTATTAAACTTCATCCTATTTACCTCAGACCATTTCTCTAGTTTGTCCAGATCATTTTGATTTTTGACCTTATCTTCCAAAGGAGTTGCAGGCCCTCCCCCCCCCCCCCCCAAGCTTGGTATCATCTCCAAACTTAATAATCATACTCTCTATGCCATCAACTAAATCGCTGATGAAGATATTGAACAGAACAGGTCCCAAAACAGACCCCTGCAGAACCCCACTCATTTATGCCCTTCCAGCAGGAACCATTAATAACTACACCATGAGAAGAATTATCCAGCCAGTTATGCACCCACCATCTAGGTTGTATTTTCCTAGTTTAATGATAAGAAGATCATGTGAGACCATGTCAAATGCCTTAATGAAGTCTAGGTATACCACATCCACTGTTTCTCCCTTATCCACAAGACTTGTTATCCTATCAAAGAAAGCTATCAGATTGGTTTGACATGATTTGTTCTTTATAAATCCATGCTGGCTGTTACCTATCACCTTCTATCTTCCAGATGTTTGCAGATGAATTCCTTAAATACTTGCTTCATTATCTTCCCTGGCTTTGCCAGTATAAATGAGGGAAAGCCTACAGTAGAGTGCTATGCTGACGAGAAAGTGGTCTGCTGTCTGTATCTCCATGAGAGACGGAAGCTAGGTTGGTGGGAGAACAGCTTAAGTGGTAGCATAGACCAGCCCTAACTCTGTATCTGGGGCTTTTACCCGCACAGCTGTGATGGTCAGGGACCAGACCCCTGACTGATTTCTATGCTGGCTGAAGTCTGTAGTCTTGACATAGTTTAAGAATCTGTCTCCATTGTGCCTAAGAAAAACAGAGTGTATAATATCCAAGCAAGGTAGTGTCTTTAAACTAACTCCAGAAGTAATCGCAGAGATGAAAGGACAAATGCGTCAAATAAAAATATAGCCAGGTGCGTATATGAAGAACTTCAGAGAAGTCAGAAATGGAAAAGATCTGGTCTTTTCTGATTAGTTCAGTTAGTTTTACATAAACTGCAATCCACAGCTGCAGCTGACTCTGATTTTGAAATCTGAACTTAAATCCGGTTTCCCATGGCCTGAAATAATAATCTATACATTTTGGCATTTAAAACCTTTCTGTTAACATCAACAAAATACCTTAGATTTGTTGTTTTTTATTTAGCCACAGACAACAATATTGTTTAACTATTTATTTTAATCTTTCTGAACTGTTCTAATACATTTAATATGTGGGAATACAATACTCCAATGATCTTAATGGTCCGTGCTCACCCACCATTTTATGGAAGAGTGCTGAGGGGCAATCTCTTACAAAAAGTTCAATGGGCTCTTCAGTGACCAAGGTGTCAATTAAAAGGCATTAAAAAATTGAATAGGTGACTGAAAATGTCTTTGCAATGTTAAAAGATCTGTTGTCAGTGTAACTAATTTGTTAAGATAATATACTTTGTAACATGTTTTTAACAAAAGTTTGTGCTAATTGTGTTTTGGTTTGATTTCAGCTGTTGGATTGGGATCTTGGTGCTTCCACATGACCCTGAAGTATGAAATGCAGGTTAGTACTAATAGCAGATGTGAATACCCTCATATGGGTATCTCGCTATTGTCCCCTAGCATGCATTTGTTGGGGGTTTTAAATTGTGTAAACAAATGCCTTTGGTGATTTGCTTTTCCCTGATAGGAATAAAAAAAAGTGGTGTTTTAAGTACCTTTTAAGCCTGGCAGAGCTGTCAAAAGAATTTTCACTCTAAAGGCAGACAAAGCATGTCATGTTAGGAATTTGTTCTTGGCTAATCTATTTTTATTTGATTTATATGTAAAATAAATTTAAGTATTCCTTACAAGTCACTGGGCATAATTCCTTTCATCATAGATCGAGTGTGAGCCCTACTTTGTTAGCCGTTGATATTGATGGACATGCAGGAATGTATACTAGTTTCTAAACCAGTACTGTAATAAATTGTCTATTTTTAGTAGAAAGGACTTTACCTTTTAGGAGACTGTTATAGTTTTCACTTGTGATGCTGTAATGTTAAGCTATGCTGCAGCTCTGATTTCATACTGAAAGTTATTGTCTAGGATTATTTTGTTGTCCAGTGGTATCCCTGTGTATTGCTTAATGTTGTAGCAGTATAAAATTGTGTTTCTGGACGTGAATCTGCCCTTGGCACTGAAGTCAAGACTCTGGGGAAAGCATTAATTGTTGCCCTGGTTCTCCATTTGGGAATAACAAAAGAGGTTCTTCAGCAATAAATTGTAGGGAAGAACATTCTAATCCGAATATAATGTCATTCCCAGGAGGATTTAAAGGGCTTTGTCCTGTACCTGAGAACAGAAGACAAATTCATCCTCTCGGAGTCAAGTTTAGGGTGGTGATGGCCTCCATAATGTTCTCCCATATGTCCATGGAATTTATTGGAGGCAGACAGCTTCCATGATGTGTATTTAATGCAGTGGTCTCCAACCTTTTAACACCCAAGATCACTTTTTAAATGTCGGGGCAAGCCAGGATCTACTCCATTATTTCCTTGAGACCCCACCCCTTTCTTGAGGCCCCGCCCTCTCCATATCTTTCCATGAACTACCCATTGTTAATGGAAACTCACCGTTAATTACATAATTACGCCCAAACCATTTTACTAGTGCTGTACCTGGGGAGAATGGTTTAATTTAAATTATTAAACAGATTAAGCATTTTAATTTTCTCATGTTAGTTTATCAAACTTCATTTTAAATAAAGTAAAATCTTAATTTATGTCCAACACAAAAGGGTTTCAATATTTTCTTTCTTTATGGCAGGGATGGGGAACCTTTTTTTGGGTCAGGGGCCCCTGACCCACAGAAAAATTAATTGGGCACCACACAAATGAGAAGCAAAAAACTCCTCCCAAAACTCCCAAACCTCAGTTTTCTGGCACTCCAGCCCCCATGGGGTGAGGGGGAGGGCAAGGAAGACTGAGGTTCAGGGCTTCCCATAATCCAGATTTACTTTTTTGAGGTTCTGGAGTTAGTGGATTTTGTGGCCCCCTTAGGCTCTTGGGTGTGGCTAACAATGAGGGGCTCAATGTGTGGGATAGGGATATAGGATCCGGGTGGGTGGTGGGGTGCAGGACAGGATGAGGAGAGCCAGGTCTGGAAGGGATTTTGGCGGCAGGAAAGGGTGTGGGGTGGAGGTCTGAGAGGGAGTTTGGGGGTGGGAGGAGGTTAGGGGAGTAACGCAGAAAAGGTGAAAGGGTGAGAATGCAGCCAAATAGCTAGCTGGAGAGGGAGTCAAAGAAGTGTGGAGTAAAGGAAAGTGCCACTTCTGCAAAGTAAAATTGTATCCCCCCCCCTCACATCTTCCCTCTGCTCCAGTCTCACACCCGTCAGCCCAATGATCCCCATCCAGCCTGAACCCCTGCATTGCCCCATCCCCCTCAGTACAACCCCTGCCCCCTCCCATCCTGTCCCTGCAGCCTAATCTCCTGCATAGTCCCTTGTACCTCAGTGCAACCCCTGACCCCTCCCATCCTGCCCCCACATCCCTGTGCCCTCAGCGCACTCACCAAGAGGACAGCAGAACTGGGACTCGCAGCTTCCCAGGAGCAGCTTTGGAACAAGTAGAGGTGCAGGGGGGAGTACAGTCTCCTCCCTGCCCGGCCCAGCCCTTTGTCTGCAGGCAGTGGCTCTGGGGCTGGGGCAGGCAGAGCCCGGGGCTGCTCAGGGCTGGCTCCAGCCCAATCAGGCGCAGCGGCGGTGCAGTGGGGAAGAGGCTCCCTGAACCTGCACACAGCCGGCCAGGTGCAGCAGGGTGCTGGGGAAGGGGCTCCCTGACCCTGCACACAGCTCGCAGGGAACAGTGCGGCATAGCCTGGGCCCCAGCATGCCACCTGTTCTGGCCACCCAGCACCGCCCTCTCCTGGAGCAGGAGGCAAGAGTCAGAGATGCATGCATGTGCGCACAAATGCACCTCTCCCTCCCAGCTGGTGAGTTCACAAAGAGGGGCAGCCCTGCCCCTCTTTGATCCAGCTCAGCTGGAGCCCAGTACAGCCTCAGCGGGCTGAACGCCGTGGACAGCTGGCTGGGCAGCTGTACCTCTTCGCTCTAGTCCAGCCTGCCACAGCATTCAGTCTGCTGAGGCTGGATCTGGGCTCCATCTGGGCTGGATCACAGAGGGTCAGCTAGCTGGCCTGTGGCAATCTAGTCTAAGGGGCGTCACGATCGACTGGTAGATCACAGTCGATGGGTTGGTGACCACTGATTTAATGTATAAAATACCAAAGCTTTTACATGTGCAAGGCCACTTCTAGTTCCAATTATTCCATAGCACTCCATGTTTAGTTTATAGAAGCAGCTAATCTAAATGTGAGGGATTCACAATTACCCTTATTACTAGTTAAGTCCTCATTGGCAGAAAAAGTCCATTCTGTTCTTTAGACAATGCTATTATTCATTGTGTCTGTGGATCAACACTGGAAAGTCGTCATTCACAGCGGTTCAAGTGGTAACTTTCACAGGAGTATAATTAACTCCCTGTTGCAAACAGGCCATCAGGCAGAATTGGGCAGCAAAGGGATAAAGGCAAGGGCTTTAGAAAACCTGTTCTAGCGGATGCCTGAAAAGCATCTGGCAAAACTGTTTAGTGGGCAGCTACATCAGCTCACCATGTCACTTTCCAAGGTTCCTCAGTGCTCGGGCATCCAGCGGTTCAGACTTCTCTCTAAGGATTGATTCACATCCTCCTCCTTGCCATGGGCCATGCTGTCTTATGCAGGGAATTGGTTATCACATAGTTGGAATCTGTTTGAACCTCTAGGAGATTTACTCTATTTTGTCCTTGAAAGCTACCAAAATGTGCATTTCAGAGGTTGTCCAGTTTTGAACATTTTGGCCATAGTATTTGTTTTGGTTTTGTTTTATTTTCTTCCATGGAATCTTAATTTATGAACATGCCTTTTCTTTTTTAAAAGAAGGCTCTATATGGATTAATCATGTAGCTCTGCCTCATTACACCTTTAAAAATTGAAATTTCAAAAATGCAAGGAATGGTTTAAGCAAACTCTGGGTTGTTCATCTCTAATGCTGAATCATCTACATAAATAGCTTCGTTTATCAGGTCATGTCTTCTGAATTCTCTAAATTTCTGTTCCAAAAAACAAAAGATGCTAATTTGCTCTCATTCTTGAAAGGTTTGGTCATTTTCTTAAAATGACTGAATTGCCTTTCACTGTAACAGTTAACAATTGAATGGTTATTTTGGCCAGTGCGTTCAAAGACCTTCTTTCCAAATAAAGCAGTACCAGGCTGGCTTTGTGTAAAGGAATATGGCCATTACTGTCAGGAGTTGTTCAGTGGTCAAAGTTAGGACTACAGTGCCTCTAGCACCAGTGCAACTGTGGCTCCTATGAATGCCCCTGTACTAGTGTGAGAGAATCTAGGAGCCAGGAGCTCCTGTACCAGCATAGCTCCAGTCTAGCAACCCCTCTCAATAACCTTCAGAAATGGCGGCACCCTGCCTCCAGCAGCAAAACATGCTGGCCCTATTTGCACACACACACACCCCTTTACTTTTTACCTGTGTAACCCAGAGGCAATAAGACCACTGAGCAGGAGAGTGAAGTCTGCTCTATAGCCTGAGCTAGGGGCAAATTGGCTTTGAGCTCATGCAGTAAAGGTTTATGGCTTTAGCTCCTAAGATCCCATGTTCAGTTTTGCTGACAGACCCATTACACCAGGGGGAAAAAAGTGGTCAGCATGAAGGAACATTAACATTGTTCCTTAATTGAAACTATGTAGAGTATATACTTTATAAGTTGAAAATGTTTAATGGTTCTTTTTTCAAGATTGACAGTCTCATGACTACTGCAATTTTCTGTGAGAAATCAACTCCACACTCTCAAATTCACATGTATATGCATGTAAGAACTCATTGGAGATCAGAGTTTTGATGGAAAAGGTGACGTTCTGATTTTGTGTATTTGATGCAAAAGTTCAAGGGCAACACAAGCATCCTTAGCAGAAATTTCTATTATTGATAGATATGTTTGCCGCCTCCTGTTAAGGTGTGTGTATTAATGCACTGAGACTTTTTTCTCCAGAAAAATAACTGTTTTCTTTAGCCAAAATGTTGTGATCCTCGTACTACAGATTTAAAAAAATAAGATAAAATTATTTATTTAGGATAAAATTGCATTAATTTGTGGTCCTAACTGAGAGACCTAATCATTGCAAATTAGAAAAGTAAAGCCTTGTATTACAGAATATTTCATAATGTACTAATGTTCTGTAACACTGCAAATATGAGTTCTCAGAGGCTTCACTGCAACCTCCTGATCAATCTTTATTGAGTGTTGAGGCGGTACCACTAAGGCCGTGTCTAGACTACATCTCTTTTTCGATAAAGGGATGTAAATTAGCCACGTTGATATTGCAAATGAAGCCGGGATTTGAATTTCCCGTGCTTCATTTGCATAATGGCAGCCGCTGCTTTTTTCTAAACGAGGCTTTTTCTAAAAAAAAAAAAACCCCAAAAAGGCAGTTTAGACAGGACATTTTCAACAGAAATGCCCCGTTTCGAAAGATCCTGTACTCCTCCAAAAATGGAGGAGTACAGGATCTTTCGAAATGGGGCATTTCTGTCGAAAATGACCCATCTAAACTGCCGGGGTTTTTTTGTTTTGTTTTGTTGGAAAAAGCCCCGTTTTGATAAAAAGCGGCGACTGCCATTATGCAAATGAAGCGCAAGAAATTCAAATCCCAGCTTCATTTGCAATATCGACATGCCTAATTTACATCCCTTTATCAAAAAAGGGATGTAGTCTAGACGTAGCCTAAATGTTTTGAGCAGGTTATGAAGCACATGGGTTAAGTAGGTCCTGTGCTACAGGATTTTAAAAAAATTTCCTGGAAATTTTGTAAATATTTTAAAGGGACATAAGAGAATGAAAATGGCAGAGATCTGTGAACACATGCTTTCTCGTAATATGTAATATTGGAAAGATTCAGTTAACCAAGCATATTCATCTAGCTTTCTAATATTAAGAGGCATTTGGTACTGTCATATATAAAACACAGTCAAGAAGCTGGGTATGAAAACTTCTTTAAAACGCTCTACTTAACAAGTAACTCCCCTTAATTAGCTTACATCAGAGTTTATGAGTTAAAAGTAATTTTCATGTTTTGGTGTCTATCTGCTTTTTGTAGCTATTGGATGAGCTGCCAATGATATACAGTTGTTGTGTGTTTGTCTACTGCCTGTAAGTATTTTGTCAGATGTTTCTAATATTTGAAAGCTACTTTTATGTAATGTAATACATGGGATCCAATCTGCTCTCATTGAAATTGATGCTAAAATATCTGTGCAGTACTCAATACAGTCAACAATTTCACTAACTGTAAAGAATCATTATCTAATGGGCAGGAACTCTGACTTCTAATCTCTGCTTTTTTAACTTAGACCTTCCATGTGACTAGGTGCAGGTTGCTTAATCTCTTTATTTCCCTAGCTGTAAATGAAGCATAAAACTTTGGATAAAGATAATACTGTGATAAGCCCTGAGAAATGTGAATAAATAAGCCAAATTGCCTCTCTACTTAATAGGGATCTTGAATTAATATTTGTAAAAAACACTTTGCAAATGGTAAGCACTATATACAGTTAAAATTAAGCATTATTTAGTATGTAGAAAACAAGAGTTAAGAAACTTGCAATAATAGCATGGTTATCATTCATTAGGGACAATGTGATATGACCTGTGCTCCAAATGTAAACTTCTAAATTCTGGTCAAACCCACTTTCCATACCTATTTAAAAAAATTCTCAAGGAAACTAAATACTTTGTGAATGAGTGTCCTGGAAAAACTATCATTTTGGCACTTCCAAAGTTGTTCTCCTTCTTTGTTCAGGGAGCTGTGTTCCATTTTGCAACTCCAGCAAATGAGTCAAGTTATGCAGTACTGTCTGTCCCACCTGTCACAGACCATCTCTGAAACAACATAGTGGGCTGTGCCTTGAAAATCCAACTAATGAAACAGAGATGAAACTGTTGTGTAGCTATCCTCTGCCTGCTCTGCCGTTGAGGACATCTTGGATTACATTTTGTCTGGAACCTCACCTTTGACCATTCTGCCATGGGTGACCCTAAGGGAGTACATGACTCCAGGGAGCATTGCTCTTGGGAGTCATTGGAACACGCAAGCTTCTCTACCACTACAAGATGGTGATCCATGGAAGGATGCAGAAGATAGAGGATCTCCAAGTGTCATGGTGTCCATGCCATTGGTTTTAAGCCCTCTGTGTGTCAAGGACAGTGTGGTGACTATTGTGCACCAGTTTCCCCACTTTAAAAAAAAAATCCTACGCAGGCATCTTCCAGTTTTTGGGAAAACACCTGCACAAGTCAGAAGTCCGGTGGCGATCGGCAAGCGATGACAGAAATGAGACAGAGAGATCTGGAAGTTCCTAGTCACAGACCAAAACACAGGCTCTGGGGGTGTGATTCACTTGTCTTGCTCGAGGACTGATGCAAGTCGAGCATCTCGGCGGCTGCACCCATGAGTGAGCAGTCCTCTTTAAGACCCACTCTGCTCACCCCACATGGGGAGGGGATTAGAAAAAGTACCATAAAATAGTCTTGCCTCTCTTCCTCTTGGCTGTGTAGCCACATCAAGCAGGATCACCACCCCAGCGGTCAAAAATGTAAGAAACTTTTCAACTTTGGAACCTGGAATGCACATATTCTGATGGACAACTCACACAGTGACCAACCAGAATGATGTACAGCTATCATTGCTCGTGAATTGAATCGGCTTAACACAGACATTGCCACCTCGTCCAAAACTGAGGGAGGAAAATGGAGGATACGCCTACTTCTGGAAGGGAAAGTCTTTGGATGAACATCAATTGTATGGAATAGGCTGTGCTATAAAGAACAAGCTCATAAGGTGCCTCTGAGCTGCCAGTAGACATCAGTGAGCGGCGTATGACACTGAGGCTCACCAAAAACTAACAAGTAGCTATCATGAGCACCTATGCGCCAGCAGTGGACGCCAGTGAGGACATAAAGGAAGATTTCTACTCTCAGCTGGAAACCATTTTATTGGAGACCTCTAAAGAAGATAAGATCATTCTTTTGGGGTATTTCAATACACGTGTTGGACGAGACTCAGACCTGTGGAAAGGAACAATTGGGAGAGGAGGAGTTGGCAAAAGCAACTCAGATGGAATTCTGCTTCTGATCAAGTATGCTGAACTTGAATTTGTCATCACAAACACCCTTTTTCAACAAACGGACAGGTTCAAACCATCTTGGAGACACCCATGTTCAGAGCACTGGCATCTTCTCGACAATTTCGAGCACGAACTAGACATAGTAGTGACTTACGTCTCACAAGAGCAATGACAAGTGCTGATGACTGCTGGTCTGATCATCGCCTCACTCGATCCACAATGAAAATTAAGATTGCCCCCAAATGGAGGCTGCAAAAACAGATCAGGTGCAAGTTGAAGGTTTAGGATCTGAAGGACCCCATTAAGCATGACCACTTCCAAGCAGTCTTAGAAGAAAAGCTTCCATCAGAGTTTCTGGAAGAAATTAAGGAACATTGGAGTCAGCTGAAAGCAGTAATCATCAGTACCTGTGAGGAAGCCATAGGCTGCCACACCAGAAAGCGTTAGGACTGGTTTGAGAATGATGTTGAAATCAAGCAGTTTGTCAATGAGAAGAAAATGGCATTTCATGCTTGGCAGAAAGATATAAATTGCAATACAAAGAGAGACGCTAATACTAAGGTGAGGGTGGAAGTCCAATGTAAAACCAGAGAACTAAAGAACAAAAGGTGGACTGAGAGCATAAGAACGCTGATATTTCGTGGACACCCATAATATGTGGTTTCTTTAGCACCATTAAGGCTGTTTATAGGCCAGCTTGTCATGGCATGAACCCCCATTGCTCTAAGGATGAAACCACACTTTTGAAGGATAGCAAAACCATTAATTTTTGCTGGAAAGAACATTTTGAAGATCTTAATCGTAACTACATGGTTGCATATGAAGTTCTTGAGCAAATCCCCCAATGACCTTCTAGGGGTGAGCTCCAAGACCCTCCCAATTTGCAAGAGATATACAAAGACCAGAGTTAATTTGGCAGTTTAGCCTGCTTATGCTTAAAATCTGGATGAAGGGGGGAGATACCCAGTGAAATGAGGGATGCCTTGATTGTTACCATCTCTAAGAAAGGAGATAAAGTAGACTGTGGAAACTATCGTGGTATCTCTTCTTCCTGTTGCAGGCAAAGTTCTGGCGCAGATCCTTCTGCCTCTGTCCGAAGAAATTTTACCAGAGTCATAGAATGGCTTCCAACCATGTCATAGAACTGCAGATATGATCTGCACTGCATGGCAGCTGCAAGAAAAGCGTTGGGAGCAATACCGACCACTGTACATGACTTTTATTGATCTAACTCAAGGTTTCTCAACCTATGGGTCGGGACCCAAATATGGGTTGCCATTACATTTCAAAAGGATCACCAGGTGACTCTGCCCTCCCTCCTCCCCCCGTTTTTGAATTGCCTTGGGTCACCAAGTCTTCCTGAATTGTCAAAATGGGTCCCCATCTGGAACAGGTTGGGAACCGCTGATCTAACTAAAGCCTTTGACTCAGTGAATCACTGTGCCCTTTGGATTGTACTTTCCAAGACTGGCTATCCTGATAAATACATCAGTGTCCTAAAGTTGCTTCATGACAATATGAAAGCGACAGTTCTGAGCAGCACTGGCTCCCAGAGTGAACCTTTCAAAGTACAAATAGGAGTCAGATAGGGCTGTATCATCTCCCCCATCATGTTTGTGGACTTTATTGCTGTCATTTTTTAACCTAATTGCTGGGAAGCTCTCAGCTGGTGTTGAAATTATCTACAGAATGGATGGAAAGCTGTTTAGGCTTAGCAGGCTGAAAGCTAAGAGTAATATTTCTGCCACATCTATTGTGGAACTTCAGTATGCTGATGACAATGCAGTTTTTGCGCACTGTGAGAGAGATCTTCAAGCTATCTTGAAAGTGTTTGCTGATGCTTACGCATATCTTGGTCTCAACATCAAGAAGACCAAAGTTCTCCATCAGCCCTCTCCAAATGAGGTCCTATACGTCCCATCTATTAAAATCAACAGCAAGGCATTGGAGAATGATTATCATTTTCTCTACCTTGGAAGTTATCTTTCATCCAAGGCAGATATTGATGTAGAAATCCAACATGGTCTGAGCTGTGCCAGTGCAGCATCTGCTCATTTACGGCACAGGGTTTTTGAAGATCATGACATTCAAACAGACACCAAACTTCTTGTCTATCATGCCTTCATTCTCCCAGCACTATTGTAACTTAAAGAAGTGCAACGTTGTTGACACTTGGGAGACACTCACCCAGCATTGCTCAAAATGGAGAGAAATTCTACACAATGGCTGCCTGCGTTTTGAATTTGCCCAAAAGAGGCACAGGAGGAAGGGGAGACTGGCTTCTGGTCATGGTCAGCCGCCTCCTGCTGTACCTGGAAACATCTGTCCTCCTTGTAATAGAACTAGTGGTTCAAGGATCGGCATTAACAGCCACCTGATGGTTCACAGCTCCCATGGAAGATGATCATACTCAGCAACAAGTGATTGCCCATCATCATCAATGAAACAGCCATTTATTCCTGTTACCTAGCAGTGAGTTTGACTACTTAAATAGGTTTAGTTTTATCGATGTCTGCCTGTGGCTTGTGGATGAAGTAGAATAGTGTAGGGGCAAATACGTAGCTGGGGTAAATTATCATAGCTGCATTGACTGCAGTTTAGACCAGCTATGATGTAAAACTTTGGTCCATAATATTTTCATTCTTTAAAATTGTTTCACTTTAATCGGAACCCATCCTAGAATCATAGAACCATAGGGTTAGAAGGGGCCACTAGGGTCATCTAGTCTAGTGAGTCTAACCCCCTTCCAAGGTGCGGGATTTCCTGTGTCTAAACCATCCAAGACAGGTAAGCTATCCAACCTCCAGTGAAAGAGCTTCCACAACCTCCCTAGGCAGTCTGGTCCCTTGACCTACTGTTAGAAAGTTTTTCCTGAGATTAAATCTCAACATTCTATGCTGTAATTTGACCCCATTGCCTCATCTGCCCTCTGAGGCAAGATAGAACAATTTTTCTCCGTTTTCTTATGTTATCCTCCTGAAACTTCTTTTGCGTCTATTTTGCCTGAATTAAATTTGATCCAGAGAAGAGAACAAAGTTCAAACACCGTTTTTTGGTTCATATTGGTTATTCCATATTTTTAAAAGTATAATAGACTTAAGTGACAGTTATGAATAGAATTTGCTTGAAATTTATATACAATGAGCAGTATAATGCATGTAAATTCTTAAATATAAGCACTTTACATAATGTGCTTATGTTTAGTACAGTTATGGAAGGTGAAAAAGAGGCCATTTTAGATCATCTAGTTCATCTGCTTGCCAATGTAGGATAGCTTAGTAAAGAACATTCCCTTGTCCTTGGTTTAATCTAATCTAAAATCTCAAGCAGTAGAATTTCCACTTCTTTTAGTAGGATGTTTCAGAGCCATACATCTTCCAGTCTTGAAGATTTTTTTTTTCCAGATAATAAGTGTATATTTTTCTTCCCTTTCATCCCATTACTATAAGGCTAAGTAATTATCCTCTCTTTGTGGTGCTTCGTAGACATATTAACCCAGGGGTGGGAAATAATTTTTGCCCGGGGGCCATTTCAAAAAGTTTGAAGTAGCCACAGGACACCCCAGAAGGGGCGGGGTCTAAACAGGAAGGAGCGGGACTACCCCAGACCAGACCAGACCAGACCATGATTGGTCTGGGGGTGGGGGAGTCCCTTTGCCCTCCCTTCCCACTAGGCACCCATGCCCTGGAAGAGGCTTGGCACACTCCCCCACCCCCAGGCCAATCAGGGCCTGGGGCGGGGGAGCGCGTGATGCCTCCTCCCGCTCTGCCAGGAGCACGTGGCACTTTGAAGTGCCAAGGGCTCCTCGCAGGGCTGGGGCAAGGTGAAGGAAGCTTCACGCAGCTTCTCTCTTCTCCCCTCCCCCCCCGCCCTGTTTGGCCTTGGGGCAGGGAAGCGCGCGCAGCCTCCTCCACTCCCCATCCTGTGAGCAGCCTGCAGCACTTCAAAGCACCACATGCTCCTGCAAAGCCTTCTCCGCTCTGCCCCCACCCTGTGAGCAGTATGCAGCACTTTGAAGCACCACACGCTGCTCGCAGGGTAGGGGCAGCGCGGAGAAGGCTTCATGTGCTTCAATTGGCCTGGAGGCGGGGGAGCAGCAGGGCCTCCACAGGCTGGATCTGGCCCTCAGAGGCTCTTTTGCCCACTCCCATATTAACCCTTGTTCATCATTTAGCTCTTTAAACATTCATTCCTCCAGCTCCAGTCGTGTTTGTTGCTCTTTGAGTTATTTCCAATTTATCAAACTCTTTTCTGATGATCAAGTATCAGAGGGATAGCCGTGTTAGTCTGGATCTGCAAAAGCGACAAGGAGTCCTGTGGCACCTTATAGACTAACAGATGTATTGGAGCATAAGCTTTCATGGGCAAAGACCCACTTCGTCAGATGCATGTCTGGAATACATCTGTTAGTCTATAAGGTGCCATAGGACTCCTTGTCGCTTTTTCTGATGATGTGGTTCTCAGAACTGTACCCAGTAATCTAAATGATTGCACCATAGCCATGACATTTTCTGCTTTCTGATGCAGTATAATTTGAGGCTACATGTTACTGTGTGAAGATTTCAGTGTGTTTTTTTTTTTTCCTGGTAACCACATCAATCTTGCGTCTAATTTGCTGTCCAAAAAGAGTAAGGCCTTTTAGGCATTATTGTTTCTCAGCCTTTTTCTTTTCATTGGATTATCTTTCCCTGCACGTATTAGCTTGTATTTTTTTCTAAATAAGTTGTTCATATAGTAACATATAATTAAGAGTAAATATCAGGCCAATATTTATTGCAGGAGAAATAGACTCCACCTGTAAAAGTGGTAGGGCCTTGAGGTTCATGCCACTTTTATCACAAGGTCCCTTTAATCTTCAACAGATGGCTCTTTTTTTAATGTTATTACCCCCTGTAAGATTTATCATTTGTATGATAAAGTAGGGCATATAACTTTTCTGTGTGTTTTATTTCAGGTATGAATGTTTCAAGCACAAGAACACAGTCAATTATCCTCTGCTTTTTGTATTAATAACTTTCAGTTTCATAGTCAGCATAGTAAGTAACCTTTTCTTATGCAGAACCTTCATATATGCATTCGCAATTTTCCTAACACTTAAGGAATATTAAACCGGCAAAATTCCACCTCTTGTTCCTTATTGCTTGTTGTTGAAACTGGGCACAGGGGAATAATTCTGTTCAATGATGCGGAGACCTAGTATGTTATTTCATTGTGCAAAATGTAATTTACCTATTGGAAAGTTTAATCCCATCCATAAATAAAAATGGATCCAAAATACTTTATGTGGAAATTGGAAAGTTCTTTCATATGAAGAGGATAGGGGAGGTGATCCAGGTGCTAGGGTCTGGGCCTGGGTCCAGTGGCCTATTTTTCTGACTTTCCTACTGCCTTGTTCTGTCTTGGGCAGTTACTTTACCTTTCTGAGTCTTAGCTTCCTCATCCATAAAATGAGGGTAATAATACTTAGTCGTCTTTTGTAAAGTGCATTGAGATCTACAGTTGGAAAACAATACATGTTCTAAATAGAAGTCAAAACTAGCCACAATTAAAAGTTAGCTGTTTAAATTACCCCCCCCCCCAAAAAATGACACAGCTAAGGTTAATATGATTCTGTTTCTCAGTTAAGTGTGCTCCCTGTATGTTTGGGGGTGATACTATGGACCTAAAACAAACGTAGATGGACTCTCTATATTTGGTGACAAGCAATAAAGCCAAGTAACCCTACTAGTTTCATTGCTGAACCTTATCCTAATATAGAATCATAGAATACTAGAACTGTAAGGGACCTTGAGAGGTCATCAAGTCCAATCCCCTGCCCTTTCTTCAGGACAAAACATCATCTAGATCAGGGCTACTCAACTTTGGAAGCCCTGAGGGCCACAATGTTACTCACAGCACATGCAGAGGGCTGCAACTTAAGTGTGGTTGCAGGTGTATGCAAATAGCTTCTTTGACACTGACAGGCAAGAATACAAAGAATAAGGCAAGACTACACAATACACAGGCCTCCATTTAAGTCAGTTCTCCTGATATTAATAAAATACAATATTTACCCAATTTCCACTCATATGACAGCACTTTTAATGAGCAATGACAGTCCAGGAATTTAACTACTAAAACACATATCAACAGAAGACCATTATATTGATTACTTTTTTATTTTGGCTCCCATCCATGAGCTGCATGTTGGGCCCCACGTAAATCCAAACTGTACCGCGGACCACAAACGGGCCGTGGGCTGCACGTTGAGTAGCCCTGATCTAGACCATCCCTGATAGATGTTTATCTAACCTGCTCTTAAATATCTCCAATAATGGAGATTCCACAACCTCGCTAGGCAATTTATTCCAGTGTTTAACCACTTTGACAGGAAGCTTTTTTTTAATATGCATAAAATGAGGGTAATAATACTTAGTCATCTTTTGTAAAGTGCATTGAGATCTACAGTTGGAAAGCAATACATGTGCTAAATAGAAGTCAAAACTAGCCACAATTAAACCTCCCTTGCTGCAATTTAAGCCCATTGCTTCTTATCCTATCATCAGAGGTCAAGAAAAAGTCTTTCTTCCTCCTCCTTGTAACACCCTTTTAGGTACTTGAAAACTGCGATAATGTCCCCCTGTCTTCTCTTTTCCAAACTAAACAAACCCATTTCTTTCAGTCTTCCCTCATAAGTCATGTTTTCTAGTCCTTTAACAATTTTTGTTGCTCTTCTCTGGACCCTCTCCAGTTTCTCCATCTTTCTTGAAATGTGGTGCCCAGAACTGGACACGATATTCCAATTGAGGCCTAATCAGCTCAGAGTAGAGCAAAAGAATGACTTCGCATGTCTTGCTCACAAAACTACAGAATCATGTTTGCATTTCTGCAACAGTGTCATACTGTTGATTCATATTTAGTTTGTGGTCCACTATGACCTCCAGATCTCTTTCTGCAGTACTCCTTCCTAGATAGTAACTTCCAATTCTGTATGTGTGCAACTGATTGTTCCTTCCTCTGTAGAGTACTTTGCATTTGTCCTTATTAAACTTCATCCTGTTTACCTTAGACCACTTCTGCAGTTTGTCCAGATCGTTTAGAATTATGACCCTATCCTCCAGAGCACTTGCAACCCCTCCCAGCTTGGTATCATATGCAGACTTAATAATCATATTCTCTGTGCCATCATCTAAATCGTTGATGAAGATACTGAACAGAACCAGTCCCAAAACAGACCCCTGCAGAACTCCACTCATTATGCCCTTCCAGCAGGAACCATTAATAACTACACTCTGGGAAGAATTATCCAGCCAGTTATGTACCCACCTTATAGTAGCCCCATCTAGGTTGTATTTCCTTAGCTTATTGATAAAAGAGCGTAACAAATGTTTTACTAAAGTCTAGGTATCCTGCTTCCCCCTTATCCACAAGACTTATTATACTATCAAAGAGAGCTATCAGATTAGTTTGGCATGATTTGTTCTTTACAAATCCATGCAGACTGTTACCTATGTAGTGTAGATTTTGTATCTTTATATGCATTGACTGTTTTGATATGGCATTTTGTGGAGCAGATCAGATTGGCACTGAAATGAAAAAATAATTCTTTTCATAGGTACTAGGGATCTGTGCTGCCTGCTCACTATGCTCACCAACCCCCTCTCACGGGGGAAGGCCAGGCTGCAGCAGCGACGCACCAGCCCAGTTCTGCCCCCGGATGTGGTCTGGGGCAGAAGGGGCAGCGCTGAGGGCAGGGCTTTATCCACCCATGCTTACCTCCTCCAACCCCCAGCCTGTGGACACTGTGATGTGAGATGTCATTTTGTCATCCTACAGAAAACAATTTTCAATATCAAGGATTATTCATGTTCAAAATGTTAATACATTTTAAACTTATGATGCGCATATTACAGTTTGAATAAATTGAGAGACTTTTGGATATGAACATCTCCATTTAAGGCAGCCATTAAAACTTTTTTTTTTTTTTTTTAAATAATGACTTAAATCTGGAGGGACTCAAAGAATAAAATTCTGGTGCTTACTATTGGCAGGGGAAAGAACTCAGTTGCCTAATCAAGTTTAGTTCTGTGTAGGTAGATGTATTTTTATTCTAACATGGTTTAAGTCTTTATTATTTTCAAAACATAAAACAAAAACGTAAATCAGTATGTAAAACAAAGTATGTGTAACACTTTTTCTGTGACTTTTTTTGCAGATTTACCTAAATTTGAAAGAGCCTGTATTTCATCAGGTAAATCTTATTCCTTTGCAATTGATTCTTTAGCATAAAGACAGTCTTGTTAAATAATGTATGCAGTGTTGTTGTAACAATGTTGGTGTCATTTTTGTGTAGTACATCACTGTTTTTAAAATGAATAGTTGCCTTTCACATTTTTTACTGTTGTTCTTCAGACCTGTCATTTGAACACCTGGAAAAAATATTGAACTCTCTCAAAATGTAATGATTGTATCTCATTATGAAGGAGTGACAGGATGAATGTAGTATTTGACTGAATATTTTACCTTGATAGTCGATGATTACCTTATGTAAATAACCAGTGCTACTGTGGGGGTGAAATGTGTGAGAGCAAGGGAAACCTGTCTGCTCTCCTCTCTTCTTGGTTTCTGAGAGGCCATCAGACCCAACTCTCCAGCCCTAGTTGCTCCTTAATAGCAGTGCAGTCAGTTTGGTTTTCTGTTGGCTTCTCCTATTTCCTGTCAGAAGATAGGAAGGAAAACTGTCTGCTATATAAAGGCAGCTGTGTGTGAGAGAAACTACCATTGAGTATTTTCAGCGGCAGCAGATAAATGGAAATATATCTGGAATGCTAACTCTTTGGCTCTCTGTGGCTTCCCTGCAATGTTCCCTCTAATAGGCAGAATACATTTTTATCTGCACCAAGGCATGTGCGAATGGGCATCACCAGTAGAAACAAAACCTAGCTGTGGGTGCTCTGCTAATCAGCCGGACAGCGTTCGAATCTCTCCTGAGCAGCCACACAAGCACCCACCTTTACAGGGGACACTGCTTTCCTGGTATTTATGCCTGTGATTTGACTAGGGCTTCAAAAGCACAAGTCATTTTGGAATGAAAATACGAGGAAAGCTGCAGAGAGTAGATGAATTGAGGGGCTTCAGCAGCAGGGACTACGCTACTACAGGCATGGGCAATAATTTTTGACGGGGGGCCACTCCAAGATTTTGGAAAGTGGTCGAGGCCACACTCTTCCATTATATTAATGGAGATGCGGGGTCTGGGATGGAGGTTAGGTGCATAAAGGAGCTTGAGGTAAGGGATTGTGGTGCAGGTGTGAGAATGGAGTCTGGGAGGGAGTTTGGGTGAAGGGGGCAGTTGTTACCTAGGGCAGGTGACTGGAGCTCAGGGGTTTGAGATGTGAGCTAGGGTAGGAGGGGATTGTGATCTGGAGCAGGAGATTGGGGTGCCAGATCTGGGAGAGGGCATGGGTGCAAGAGGGGGGCGGAGGATTTGGGTATGTTGATTGGGGGACAGAGGGTTGGGGAAGGGAGGGCTGGAGTGCTAGAGGCAGGCTCTGGCCAGAAGACTTACCAGCCAGCAGCCAAACCTGCCTGCAGAGCTAAGGCTTGCAGAGCTTAAAATATTTCCCAGCCAGCCTGTCTGCCCAGCCATGTGCTTTTGTGAATAACTGATCTGAGGAGAGGGGATGTGGTCGTTCTTGGCTGCCTCTTATTCAAACAGGCAGCTCCCATGGGTCAGTTTCTGGCCAGAAACTGGCTAATGGAATTGTGGTGGGGCTGGGGGCAGCTTCTGAAGCTATCTACCTTCCCCTCCAGTTTTAAACAGAAACAGGGCCTGGCAGCTGTGTTTCTGAACCGCGTGTGGGACAAGCAGGGGAGCCTGCCTGGGGCTCCCTGATGCTTCCATGGGCCGGATCGGGTGGCTTCACGCGCCAGATTTGGCTTGCAGATTGTATTTTGCCCAGGCCTGGGCTACTAGTTCTGTTATGAGAGAGGTGGAGTATTGAGCAGCAGTTCTCGCCCTCTGTCTCCCTCAGTGCATGTGTCTCATTCCCTTTATCTGTACTCACCTAGCCTGTGTCTTCTAGAGAATTGTAGCAGGCTGTGTTTCCGAGCCCTTATGGTCACTTGCATGCTTGGAGATTGGTCTGTGTATTGATAGGGAGAGGGTCTGCACTACCAACATGGAGTGATGACCTTTTGTGCTGATATTTACAAATGCAAAAGGTTAGCAATCATGATTCTGTATCTACACAGAATGAGAGTGGATATTTCCCCACATGGATGACTGACTGAGGATAGCATCTGGAAACTTCATGTGCCCGCTGCGTCTGTATCAGAGGCAGCAAGGGGGAAGAGGCAGGAGCTGGCATTCAAGCCAGCTCCCTCATGTGTACCAGCTCCTGCCAAACTGCCGCCTCCTCCTTGTGCTGCTGCCTCAGAGAGGCAGCAGTGCAGGGGGTGGGAGGTGCAGGCGGGAACCAGTACACATGGGAAGCAGCTTTCCAAGCCAGCTTTCTGCATGTACCGGCCCCTGCAGAGCTGCCTGCCCCCTGTGCTGCTGCCTCTTTATCAAAGGCAGCGAGAGAGAGAGGGACGGGCAAGAGCTGGTGCTTGCCTCTCCCCCACACCCTGGTATGTAAACGTGTAACAGCTCTTGTGTTTTCAAAGTATTATAATGTAAGTGGTGCAGTTACTTAATGCCATATTTTAGAATTTCAGAGAGAAGCAACATAAAGAACTGAAGCAGACATGAGGAGAACCTTTAAAATAACAGCACTTTTTTTTTTTCTTTTTCATCTTTTTGAGGAGGCAGGGAAGAAACTTAGAATTTTTTATTCAGTTTAGAAGATGAGCTAGGTAATGTGTATAGAGGGTTTAAACATTACTTTAAACTTTCTTTGTGGTTCCATTTATATTTCTCCGTCAAACTTCTAGCATGACTCTACAGTTCTGATCCCTTCAGGATCACAGCACCAATTTTCAGTGTTTAAATTCTTTGTGTCTGAGGATGATGGTGTTTAGAGTATGTCAGGAAGAGCTATTTGAGAGAGTGAGAAACTGGAACAATAAACATGAATTAATCTTATTACTAACATGCTACTTTAAATTCTGGTTCTTTTTCTCAAGGTGTCAGCAATGTGTCTTTCCACTCACCGCAATAATCAGTTTTACTCCTACATTATTAACTATTTTCCATGCAAGCCACTGAGGCACTAATTTTGAGGGGTCAAATCAGTGGCTCTAAGGAAAAATGTACTCCTTCAGTTTTTGCTACTTAATTCTGTCCATAGCTGCTATCAAAAGAAATACTTTTAGACAGTGATTTACCAGGTGTTTCTTTAGACAGTGTTAAAGCCTTTCATACTTGTACAAAGAGACAGTGTAAGTCTGTTACATGATAAAAGCTTGAAGTTGGCTGCTATTTTAACTAGAATGACAGAAATCTGTCTGTATAGCAGTAATGGAGGAATGTTTCGAGATGGAAATTGTTGGCAAGAAGAATGCAGTAAGAAAAATGAATAAAAATACCAGTTGTAGCTAAGAGAGTTCTTTGATGTGCTCTCTCTCTTACTGTCTTTAGAACAGATCTTTTATTTGGGTAGAAAAGGAGAACAGAATTTCTTTTATTTGTCCTTTTTGGAAGTCAGAATGGAGACAAGACAGGCATGTTCATTAATGCACTACAAATATGAAAAGGACCTCAAACTATACACAGTGCTAAGAGTCATGAAGATGGAGGACTCCACCTCTAGTTGTAGACTTGCATAATTGGGGACAAGTTACTTCACCTCAGTTTCTGTTTTCCCATATATAGAATAAGGAATATCTTTGCCTCCTGTGTAAAGTGCTTTGAAATATATGGGCAAAAAGTGCAACATGTTATCATTTCTGCTAATGTGTTCTCATGTGGGCTGTTTACCTTAGAACTCCTACTGTTAGAGGAGCACATTTGGGGCTTATGCATGTGAGAGAGAATGTGGACAACCATAAATTATTTATTATTCATTTCTTTTCCTGAATTGCTGCTTTTTACATCGGGTTGCTGTCCTGGAGTACAGATTTTCCTGAGCCATGTTCTCAGCTGGTGTAAATTAGTAGTAATATACTGATACACACCATCTAAGAATTTAGCACCCCTCCTTTTTTGTCTCATTTTTGCCATGTAAATTAATTCAGACTGCTCTTCCTTTTTGAGGGCAAGAAGCATTCATCAACGTCCCATCTCTGCCTTAAGAGATTGTTACTTAACCCCACTGCCACCTCTCCTCTCATTCAGTCTTGTGGTCAGTCCCTCTGTTGTTATCTGCCCAGCTTTTAGTAACATACCTGGGTCTGAACGCATTTGCTCCTGCCCTATTGACTGAGTTTACAATGCTGGAGTGGGTATTGAATTCAGTAAATCTTTGTCCTGCAGCACTTGTCTTTCTGAGGATGCCAGGTGGTCATTCTCTAACTGATTAGCTTCCACACAACAGCAGCAAGGTTCTCAGTAAAATGAGATTTATTAAAAGTAGAGACCCTTTAAACAAAAGAAATGCTTTGTATTGGCTATACTAGACCAAGTGTTCTCAGCTGATATTGCAAAAAGTTCACTTGTCCCAAAGAGCATTCTGTGGTGTTGACACTTGTGTCAAGATTCCATCTCATGCTATCCCGAGTGTATGTCCCCATCCTCTATTTATAAAACTCTTCCTGTGGATTCATTGCCGTATGCAGAGAAGTTAACTTACTCCCCGTGCCGTGTGTCCACTGCAAGACCATCCTATCCCTCATGAGACTCCATCTCAGCTAAGTGTTTAAAGATGGATTCACTTTTTTTGGTGGCAACTCCTAAAATCCTTTTGTTCAGCCAGTTCTGCAACTGCTTCTTCCCCACTTTATAAACCTCCCAGTTGACTTAGTTACATTTCAGCTTTCCCTATGGGATGTAATAGTGTAGTCGATTAACCGATAAGCAAAAGCTTATCAGTTAATGCTATAGACTACATGCATTTCCACCCCCCGCCAGTACAGTCCAGGACCTACCCCCTGCTGCAGCTCTGCTTTAAAAGTGTATTAGCAGGCAGGAAGGCAGCTTGGCTACGTTCCATCTCACGCCAGTCCAGCAGCTCAGACCCGCTCCCCTCCTGGACAGGGGCTGCTGCCACCCTGCACTGCTGCCTCTATGTCAGAGGCAGCAGCACGGCATGACAGGCAGCCAGTCCACAAGGGGAGCCAGTTTTTAAACTGGCTCCTCTCACTGACCAGCTGCCTCCTGGCACCCCACGCTGCTGCCTCTTATATGGAGTGGCAAGGGGCTTCTCAGCAGTGGGGCCAGAGCACACTGGCTGCCGGTCCCACCCCTGGGAACTATGAAATAGTCGAATAACTGGCATATCATGATTGAGTTGTTGGCCTGCTCACAGAACACTATCTCATCACTGTTTAGACAAGACCTCAATGCTGAACATGTGTCACAGTTAACTTAGAATTCTCCCTTGGTCTTTGCTGAATGGTAGACATAGTGAGGTCTGTTCACATTTCTGCTTTCACTAATGATGCACGGTATCATTAGAGGAAAATGTCTTTGAAGGAGTTGCAAAGTTAGAAACTTTCCAAGGCCACTGTCATTTGTATGGGGCTTGATTAAAGTGCACAGAGAAGGGATGACATGGCAATATATTCCCTAATCATAACTCAACAGCACAGTGCTGACTATCCTTGGAGCTGTGAACTGCACTGTTCCTTGTCTGCACCTTAGTGACTAGGGTTGATTCCTGCCTAGTGCTTGCTTTCTAATTCAGTTCCTGGCACGCCTCTGAAATCTGGATTTTCCTCGTGTGTTTAAAAAGGAAAAAAAAAAGCTAAACTTCTCCAAAAGCTGTGCATAAACAGACACCCACTTCTCTTTTTGGAGGCTTTTTGTACTAGGTTTTGGTTTTGTTTTCCTTTTTTGGAAACTTAACGGGAAAAATATATTTTGAAGAAATCGGTAAAGATAATATAGGTGATAAATCAACAAATGGTTAATTTTCTTTTGTTACTTTGGTATACAAAAAAAAAATAATACATGCCTATCCTACACTAATAGTGAATTTTATCTCCACTTTCCTGCAGATTATGTATGGATCACTGGTTTCTATTATAGTACTACGGTCTGTATATATTGTATTGTGGTAAGTGATTTTATTTAGCTCAGTGTTACAAGTAAATATGTTCTAAGTGTTTGCATCTCTAGTAGGTGTGTATTTTAAAAACAACATAAGAAACTGGTATTGCTAACCACTTTCCTAAATGAGTGAGAGATGGAAGGTCATATGCTCTCTGTCTTGTGGCAACAAAGGAGTGATTCATGTCTTTCAAGCAAGCCTGGACCACGCACATTTGTGACAAGTGTCTTTTCTCAGCTGGTTCAGTGGTAGTTTTGGACTGGTGGTTTGTAGATCCCTTCAGACACAAGCACTTTGCCTTCTTTTGTTTTGCCAGTGCTCAAATGATTATTCTGGTAGCTAGCTGAAGCAAGGGTCAGTCACGGGGTTAAACACTATGGTTAATGTTTTCCCTGTATTTAAAATTAGAAGGCAAAATACTTGGGTGCTAAAAGGTATAAAACTTTTGTTGAAGCTACTATTTTGTAAATATTGGATGGGTAAAGAATGACATATGTGAAGTGGAAATTTAATTTTTTTTTTTCAAAATAAAAAGAATGATATCGAATGTATTGGAAGGACTAAGAACCAGTGAAACATATCTCTTGGCAAAAGTGAAGAAACTGAGAAAGCAGCCAGTGTGAATAAATATATGAAATTAAGTGTCTAGGTGTGCTTTCTGCTTTCTCCTCTCTTTTGTGTCTCTTCTTCTTGAGTGACCTCTTCACTCAAGGGCTCACATACTACCTCTAAACTGGTAATTAGCTCTGAGCAATATATATATCCATGTTTTTCTACTATAAAAGCGTGTGTGTTATCAACTTAGGTTTACTGTCTTTCAACCCTGTAAATCCCAACAGCTTTGTCTGTCCCACCACCATCTGCTCTTGCATATTCTGTCATCTCGATTAAAATAGATAAAATCAAACTTTTCCTGCTCTTCTCACCTTCTTCTCTTACCCAATATTTGATATCATTCAGTCATTCTCTGCTTCTCTCATATCTAGACCCTCGCCATACCCTGTTAGTTACTTCCTCCACATTACCCAAATTCCTTCCTTCCTGAACTCTTCTGTTCTGAGGCACAAGGCTAGTGCCTTACAGAAACATCCATCCTTCACCTAAATTCCCCACCCCTCCCAATATTTTCTGTTCCCCAAACGCACTGAAACGCAGCCCCTAGAATCTTTGTCTTCAATTTTGCCCCCCTTTATTAGACTTCTGTTCTGGCTTCCTCTATTCCTGCATTACAGGTCAACCTTCTTGCTTCCAAAACTGTTCAGAACTATGCTTTTAGCTGGGTCTCCTCACCATTCGCTGTGCAGCACCTCTTGTTTCTCACAGCCCTCCTAATTTTTGATTGTTCTGAGGATCTTTTTCATCCAGCCCCACATTATGCTTTCATTTATGCTGCCATGTGTTCATGGACCAGACTCTTGGTTAATAATGCACGTCAACCTCCTTTCTCCTCCTCCATAAAACACATAACCCCATCTATTTAGTGAGCCATTTCAGCTGTAATTAACAGTATGCAATATATGGCTTTCTCTGTTCGTTCATATGGCCAGCTAACTTGCACCCTTGAAACATAAGCCATGTGAGTAATTATGGTTTGGGTTGGCTTGCCTATTATATTTATGGGACTAAATAAATACTAGTTAGAAATCAGCCTGCTGGTGACGTGAATGGATGTTGTTGTGTTTACACTCTCAGTAACACACACAATGTATGTCTGGTGTTTTTGCCTTGAGGAAAAAGTGTCTGTACGCTTATAAATCATACACCTACTGCCAATCACTGAACACACAACTCCATAATGTGTATTAACAGAAAACACTACTGTGAAATAATTTTGTTTACAGCTTAAGAAACCCTTACTGTTTGTTTCGATATGTTCTTATCAATGATATTGCTGTTTCTGTTGATGATAAATATCAGTGACAAAAATAATGAAAAAGGACAATAAGCAGCTCAGGAATGCATCTTAAACCAAAATCTGAATAGTATATTGATAAAAATAACATTAACTGTGTTTCATGGTAGCTTCTTGGGTTTGCAGTTGAATATTTTGGAGGACTTGTCCTAATAATTTTGTGGCCTACATGAATGCAAACAGTATGTGTCTTCTTGTGTCGCTGGCTCTTTAGCACATTTATCTTGTAACCTAAACAGGATTTTTTTTGTCCTAATGGCTCTTGTTGGTAAAACATAATCTGAATTTACTTTTTCTTAAACTGCTCATAGAGCTAGTGGTTGGCTTTGGTTTGCTGCTTTATCAAAAGGCTGCAATAATTTTTGCTTTTGAATGTTAAAGGGACAGCATCTATTAAAAAAACCATAACTGACAGCACTTCTGTCTGAAACTTGCTTACCTATCGCTCTGAGAAATAATTTCAAAAAAACGCTGAAAGAGATTACTGCGGGGGGCGGGTGGGAGATTGGTTTAGTCCGTACGTTAGAATTGTCAATTTAATTGTTTCCTCTCTTGTTTGTGTTGGGTTTATTCATACCTAGCTGTTAGGGTAAGAAACATATAGGGGAAAAATAGGGAAAACATGAGTGAACCCCCAGGATAGCAGGGGACTTGGGATATGTTTTTACCAGAGTGTGTGCTATCTTTAATTTACTTTTTAAAATGTGATTTTATTTCTAGTTGATGATGTCTCATTAAAGGAATTTTAAACTTTTTTCCACTGTTTACCTTGTAAGTAGTGTAATTCATATATGTTACTTTAAATGCACTCTGTATCCTAAAAACTAAATTTCACTTTACTTTTCTCCCCCTAGGGTATACCCGTGGCTTAGGGGTCTGGGCTATACATCCTTAAGTGTGTTTTTAATGGGATTTTTTCTTTGGAATGTAGACAACATTTTCTGTGATAAATTGAGGTAAGTATTTTCAACTTTTCTGGATATCTTTTAATCTCTAAGTTCCATTATTTATTTTCTGCAGAAGAATTCTGAGTCCATCCCCTGATAAGAGCAGTATAAGCCCCAATTTGGGAGGTAACAGGGAAATAAAGTGCAGTAGTATTTTCTGACTTTTTAAATAATACAGTACCTGAAATTATAGGTCTAAACTAGTGAGGGGCAGCCAAAGATAGTGAGTGGGCCACATGAGTAACTCTTCTTCATCTCAGCGGGCCACAAGATAGTCATAATCAAGACAATCTGCCAATATAAGGCAATTTTACTAACTGCGCTTGCATACCTAGAATTTGTGAGGTGTGCTGATTGAATCATAGTAGCAATTTAGATATAGAAGGAGCACACGGCTCTCACAATGTTGTATGCAATCAGTACACATCTTACTTTTAAGACTAGTTCATGTCACTTTTGCAATACCAGTGGGGGAAAAAAATTATGCGGGTGAAAAACAGCAGAATTTGGCAATCATGGGTATGGGCAGCGGTAAACAAAATGTCTTGTGGGCAACACACAGAACCCCAATGGGCCGCATGCAGCCCTCGGGCGGCAGGTTGCCCATCACTTGTCTAATCCATTTAAATATTCCTATCTAGCCTCTCAGTGGTTTTCCAAACCTGGTTTGCCAAACATCTTCCCAAACTAAATGTTGTTATTGACATAATACTGAACACATGAAGTACATGACTGAGTGAAACAGTACTAACAAGTGAACACTGTTTCTGCTGACTGTATACTCAGGAAAAAATGCATTACATGTTTCTGTGAACAGGGAATTACGAGAGAAGATGCCTCCAGTTGTGGGAGCCGTGACTCAATTTCATGCTTGGTGGCACATTTTTACGGGCCTTGGCTCTTACCTTCATATCCTACTAAGGTAGGAAACAGCCTTTTCCCCCATAGCTTGTTAAGCAAAGTATACGGGGCTTCTATAAATGGTTTTAAATTGGAGTTGCTAGGTCAGAGTTAGGAACATAAAATCCCATTTAAAATGTTAACCAATTAACTGGCCCATTGCGCCACAAGTGGAAGGCCATTTGGATTGAGGTAAAGATGGACATAGGAGACAGACTTTTTGAGAGTCTCTGGGTTAGGTTAAAATGGGTATAAAAACAAGGGTGATGTCATGCTAGAGGTCGTCTACAGGCCACCTACCTAGGCAGAAGAAGTGGATGAGGCTTTTTTTAAACAACTAACAAAATCATCCAAAGCACAGGATTTGGTGGTGATGGGAGACTTTAACTATCTAGACATATATGTTGGGAAACTAACACAGCAGGGCACAGATTATCCTACATGTTCTTGAACTGCATTAGAGACAATATTTTATTTCAGAAGGTTGAGAAGTCTACGGGGAGGGGGGGGGTGGGGAGCTGTTCTAGATTTGATTTTGACCAATAGGGAGGAACTGGTTGAAAATTTGAAAGTGGAAGGCAGCTTGGGTGAAAGTGATCATGAAATCGTTATTCTAAAGAATGGTAGAAGGGAGAACGGCAAAATAGAGACAATGTATTTCAGGAAGGCAGATTTTAGTAAACTCAGAGAGCTGGTAGGTAAGGTCCCATGGAAAGCAAGACTAAGTGGAAAAACAACTGAAGAGAGTTGGCAGTTTTTTCAAAGGTATAGTTTGCCCAAAAGCAAACTATACCACTACGTAGGAAAGTTAGAAAGTATGGTAAGAGGCCACCTTGGTCTAAGCAGATCTTACATGATCTAAAAATCAAAAAGGAGTAGTATAAAAAGTGGAAAGTAAGTCAAATTACAAAAGATGAATATAAGCAAACTATGCACACATGGGAGGCAGGTGGGGGCTCCGGACCCTTCGGGGCTTTGCACCCGCTGGAACTCGGTCTAGAGGGAGAGGCCAACCAGTGACTAATCAACTTGTTGACTATCTGATAAGCAAAAGCTTATCAGATAGTCGACATACTAGTTGCTTCCCCCCCCGCCCCCCCACCTTGCTGCCTCCATCAGAAAGAGGCAGCAAGGTGGGGGAATCGGAGGGGATGCAGGGGGGGGAGTCGGCTTAAAAGCTGGTTCGCTACAGCTCCATTGGGGGGGAAGGGGCCCAGCAGCAGCATTCCACCTTTGAAATGTACAAGTCCCCATTGGGGCTCTTGTACATTTCAATGGAGCCTGGGGCCAGCAGAGAGGTCTCTCCCCCCCACCCCCCATCCCAGTGGTCTCAGGCTCCATGAAGTATTTCAAGGGCGGAATGCCATGTCGCATTTCTTCCTTTAAAGTGAGGCAACAGCTAGTGGGCTCTTGCTCCATTTCAAAGTGGAAACGCCCTTATTGATTAATCAAATAGTCTATGGAAATTCCATCGACTATTCAATTAGTTGATTAATTTTAACATCCCAAATTCCTGGGGCACCCTGAACCTCTTCTGACACTCTGCCCCAGACACCCTCCCCCGAGTCTGCTCCTGCACCCTCCCTCCTGGCCAGATTCTGCACACACTCTCCTGGCCAGACACCCTACCCCCAGCTTGCTTCTGCACCCCACCTCCTTCCCAGATCCTGCACCCCATTCCTATCCCACTCACTGGCAGCCCTGTCCTGCACACTGAACCCCTCATTTTTGTCCCCACTCCTGAGCCTAAAGGGGGTCCATAAAATCCACTAACTCCAGAACCCCAGAAAAGTAAATCTGGCCTATGGGAAACCCTGAACCTCAGTCCTCTCTGCCACTTCCCTTTCCCTCGCCCCGTGGAGTTGGAGCACCAGAGGTTTGAGATGTCTCATTTGGGGGCCACATCAATGAGGGTTGTGGGTTTTTGGAGGAGTTTTTTGCTTCAATCTTCAACTGATTTTACTTTGGGTCAGTGGCCCCTGACACACAAAAGGTTCCTCACCCCTGCCATAAAGAAAGAAAACATTGAAACCTTTTGTGTTGTACATAAATTAATATTTTATTTTATTTAGAATGAAGTTTGATAAACTAACATGAGAAAGTTAAAGTGCTTATTATATTTAATAATTTAAATTAAACCAGTCACTCTAGCTGCAGCACCTAGGAAAATGGCTTGGGCATAATTATGTAATTAACGGTGAGTTTCCATGAGCAACTGGTTGTCTGCAGAAAGATTTACATTGAGCCAAGTGGTCCATGGGCCAAAAAGTTTGAAAACCACTGACCTACACTTCAGTAAAGCATTTGATACGGTCTCGCATGACCTGCTTATCAATAAACTAGGGAAATACAACCTACATGGGGCTACTATAAGGTGGGTGCATAACTGGCTGGATAACCATTCTCAGAGAGTAGTTATTAATGGTTCATAGTCATGCTGGAAGGGCATAACAAGTTAGGTTCCACAGGGGTCTGTTTTGGGACTGGTTCTGTTCCATATCTTCATCAACGATTTAGTTGATGGCATAGAGAGTACAATTATTAAGTTTGCAGATGATACCAAGCTTGGGGGATGAGGGGTTGCAAGTACTTTGGAGGATAGGGTCATAATTCAAAATGATCTGGACAAACTAGAGAAATGGTCTGAGGTAAATAGGATGAAGTTTAATAAGGACAAATGCAAAGTACTCCACATAGGAAGGAACAATCCATTTCACACATACAAAATGGGAAGCGACTGTCTAGAAAGGAATACTGCAGAAAGAGATTTAGGGGTCATAGTGGACCATAAGCTAAATATGAATTATCCGTGTGACACTTGCAAAAAAAAAAGCAAACATGATTGTGGGATGCATTAACAGGTATGTTGTGAGCAAGACATGAGAAGTAATTTTTCTGCTCTACTCTGAGCTAAGTAAAGCTCAGGAAGAATTGGGCTTTTTTAGTTTAGAAAAGAGAAGACTGAGAGGGGACATGATAGCAGTTTTCAAGTATCTAAAAGGGTGCTACAAAAGGAGGGAGAGAAATAGTTCTCCTTGGCCTCTGATGATAGGACAAGAAGCAAGGGGCTTAAACTTCAGCAAGGGAGGTTTAGGTTGGACATTAGGAAAAACTTACTGTCAGGGTGGTTAAACACTGGAATAAATTGCCGAGGGAGGTTGTGGAATCTCCATCACTGGAAATATTTAAGAGCAGGTTGGATAGACATTAATGAGGGATGATCTAGATGGTGCTTGGTCCTGCTATGAGGGCAGCAGACTGGACTTCATAATCTCTTGAGGTCCCTTCCAGTTCTAGTATCTATGATTCTATGAAGCAGTCCCCTGCTGGTGGTGCGGTGCAGGCTAGGAGCTGTTCCATCCAGCCTGGGCCCTCTGCAGTGCAGGTAAGGGGGATGCTTCGGCCTGGCCAGACCGGAGCACCCAACGTGCTATGGGCCGTTCCAGCCCAGCAGAGCCAAGCCTGCCCTACTGAGCTGTGGGCGGGGGACTGCTCTGGCCAGGCTAGGGGTGCCAGTTTTCTGGTTACCCCAGTAAGCATGCTGGGAAGGTGAAGGCTTACCAAGTAACTGGTTAACCCATTTCATCCCTAGTGGGAGTGCATCATTTTAGAGTGACAGACACACTGGTCTACTCCATATCTACTCCATAACTGTGCTTTGTTCTGTAGGGATTGGGGAATTTACCTTGGTAGCAGGAGATGTACTTGAAGGAGATGTTCATGAAACTTTTAGAACTAATTTTGACAGATGTTTTCCTCGTTATATCTGCCCTTTAAATGTCATATTAGCTGGAAGGACAGGAAAATAACGATTTTTTATTAAACTAATGGGATGAGGTTTTTGTAATAGTGATATCTGTCTAAGGAGAATGCATATTATATATTAGAACATAGAATTGTTCATGTTGTAACATGGGTTGCAATTTATAATGGGAATCCTATTATTTTTATCTGTCTAGAAGTGAAAATGCCAATGCACTTGAGGTTGTCTTGCTTCATTTTTCAAACATAAGATGTGAACTGAACTTTCTGTATTCCTTCGAGTTGCTATCCTGCAAACACTGACACCCATGTTTAACTTTATATGAGCACTGTGCCACTGCTGAAAACTGGTGATAGCTCATGGAGCAGGAAAATGGTGGTGCTGCCTTCATCTAGAATATTACATTTGTATCTGGGCACCTCTGATTTCAATGGGACTGCTCCTGAAAGTAAAGTTAAGCATGAGCATAAGTATTTGCAAGAATAGAGCTGAATTCATCATGCTTGGGGAGATGTTCTTCAAATTTTCCTATCACTTTTGGCTCTTTTTTTTACTGCTGTCCATTGCAGATAGAAATTAGAACCAAGTATAGGCTGGAGTTCAAAATATTTTTGCATAAACAACGAGAAGTCCTGTGGTACCTTACAGACTAACAAATTTATTGGAGCATAAGCTTTCGAGGGGAAAGACCCGCTTCGTCAGATGCATGTCATCTGACGAAGCGGGTCTTTGCCCATGAAAGCTTATGCTCCAGTAAATCTGTTAGTCTGTAAGGTGCCACAGGACTTCTCGTTGTTTATGCAGATTCAGATTTGGCTACCCCACTGATAAAATATTTTTGTTGCTCATTCACAAAGTATCATCAAAGGGCCTCTATCTCTTATCTGAACCCTAAAATAAATACCTTTAAGAGCTATTCCAATGTGTGTGTGAATTTTAATGACCTCTCAAACACTTTTTTTCCACATTGAGAGCAGGGTTGAGGTTTTATTGCCAGTTACAGAGCTGTTTATTTTTCTTTTGGTTCTTTCACCAGGGACAGTCCTAACAGCCTCCTTGTGGTTGTGTTTTCTTGCCTTTCTCTTGAACACAGTTGCTCAGTGCAGATGGCAGGAGCTCTGCACAGTTTGAGTACACCTAGTTAAACAAAGTTCTTCACAAAAAGCAAATTAATGCACAGTTTAAATACTGTAGGCTAGATTTGCAGTGCTGCAGATGGGAAACAAAGTGGTTTTGTATCCATTACCCCTGTGAGTGTTTATCCTGATGAACTAAGTATTGTCTCCTTGTTGTATAATTTTCTTAGTGATTTATCCAATCTAGTTTTAACAATTCTGAAGCGGCAGGGCTGTTATCCAATTATTCCATATTCTGGCCTCTCATTGTAAGAGCTTTTTCTAATGTTTAGCTAATTTTGGTTAATTTCATCTTCTCCTTCTACAGTAGTTTATATACTTTCCTGTCATAAGTAATCCCCCTCACTCTTTGCTATTTACAGGCTTCAAATGTGTGTAGAGTTCTAGTATGATTGTTATAAAGCAGTGGAGTCCACTAGATTAAGCACAGGTGTGGGAACTAGGAACTCCTGAGTTCTGAGCTCATTCAATGAGCTGCTGAGGCACTTCTGTGCCTCAGTTTCCCCAAGATTTGTCCAGGGTCACAAAATGAGTGAGTGGTAGAGTCTTTAATAGCATCCGTTTTCCTCACCTAGGAAACTTGCTCCAAGAATTAGACCTTGCAGCTTTCCATTTAATTGTAGTATAAATGCTAAGGCTGAATGTGATTGTCACACTTGCCCAGCATAGTTTGTGAAGATGCACACTGTGCTGCCCTTTTTGAAATAAAGGTCAATAAATGTAACACAAACCTTACAAAAACCGCTGATGAAGCAACCTTAATGGAAGGAGGGGGAGGATGAGCACAAGTATAAGTGCTGTGAGCAAACTATACCATATTTGTTCAGGGCATGCAACTTTGCTCAGCATGCTGGCTACTTGGAGTTTGCTCTCCCACACCTCCGGTTGAGGAGGGACAAGTCCCTGGTTGCTGTTTTCACTGTGGCAGTGGGAATGTTCCTTCAGGTTCCTTCCTGTTTTTCTGAGGATGGGAAAGCAGCTCTTCAATATCCAAGGTCCCTTGCTGTTGTGTGACAGTCAATAGAACAGTGCTCTCAGATTAGTCCTCCCTGAGTTAAACCCAGGCAGAGCAAGCTGAGCTCTGATCACAGAAATGCACCTGATCCACTCAGGAAACCATGGGCCTCACTCCAATCACCAGTACTGCATTTGTTCTGGAGAGTCTCTGTGTACTTCGCTTGTATAATACAGTGGTTATTAAATGCTCATTATTAAGCAATGCATCTTATGAAAGGATTTCTCCCCCTAGCTTATACACAAGGACGCTCTTCCTGAAGTACAGGCCAAAGGTGAAGGTAAGCTGTCAAACACTTTGTACTAATCTAGTGTGGAGGTGGGCTCTTCATTTGACTTATGCTTGAGCAGGTTTCTGGGCTCATTGGCCATGCCTTCATGTTTCTGGATTTATTTTTACATTGTGTTCTGTGTATTAATTCCAAGAAGCATAACTGAAATCAAGTGAATTGTATTTCATCTGTTCTCAGAGGCTAAACTGTAAGGAAATCATGTTTTCCCCCTTTTCTTTTCAGTTTGTTTTTGGAATATGGCCTATTCTCCTGGTGGAACCTCCCAAGAAGCACTGACTGTGAGCGATCCAGCCAAATAAGTGTGACTACTGGCTGAATAGAGCAATTCCACTGTTGTTGACACCAATGTGTCAAAATTATGTATCAGCTCAAGGGTTCAGTGGCAGTAAATAGACTTCTCTGTATTACTGGTATTGTCAGGCACAGCACAGATTGAAGAGTCAGCATGTTAAGGGAAGAATAATGTTTAGAACAGTTTTATTGTTAAGATGTTAAAACAAAATTAAGACACAATATGTTTGTGTATATATTGTATAGCTGAAGATATTGGGCTAATATTTTGTGCTGGTCACAGAAACCTTACCATTTTTTGAAATGGGTTGCATATGTTTTCATTCAGTTGTTGGTCTGGTCTGTGGTTTGAACTAATTAGTAACTGAATTATGAAAATGGTAGGTCAAGTGATGGCCAATCTAAGTATTCAGGGGGCCTGTTGTGAACTGAATCCTTCCTCTGAACTAAGTTAAGCTTGCACTTTTATAAAGTTTAGTGGGGTATATAATTATTTAGGGCTCTCTCTTACTCCGCTTATGTGTTATTATTTGCATTACATAAAGGGAGTGGGAAGCGTAGAGAAATTGTATTAAATTAGGCCAGGCTTCCATTTCCTTTTCTGGATGTGGGACACATCCGGAATGCTTTCCAGCAGTTCTTGGGGGCAGGGCACACCAGTGAAATGGCTTAAGGACCTTTTTAAAAGGGGTTTAGAGTCACTTAGACATTTTTGCTGTGACTCTGAGGAAACTTGAATATTATCCCAAGTTGTCCTAACCTATGTGAGAATCCAAGAGGCCATTTCTGGGAATTCTGCATATCCCTAGTAAGTACTGAATTCTTGTATCTAACCCTTCTTTCATTTTGCAAATCATTCATGCTCACAGATTCACAGTCACTTAGTACATGGTAGTCTAGCTATAAATTCTCCCCGCCCCGCATATTTTACAGACTTACCAATATTTGCCTGATTTTCAGAGATGCTAAGTACCCTTCATTCCCCTCTGACTTCACTTGGACTGAAGAGTGCTCAGTACTTAAAATCGGGCCTTTTTTTGGTCTGGTCTCCTCTGCATAATTGATAACTGGGAGGGGCAGCTTCTGTGAACCCTAAGGCAAGTCCCCCCACCTCTGAGTCCTTAGAGCCATGCAGAGCAGTGCTCTCGTGGTGATTTAAAGGACCCAGAGCTCTGGCCACTGCCACTAGGTGCCCCGGGTCCCTTTGAACTGCTGGGCCCCCGTTCCCTCCCCATGCCCCCACCCTCCATTGGCAGGCCTGACAACATTCTGAAGCTATGTCAACACTGTACTGCTGTAAGGTGTCCTATGTAGCTGCTCTATTCTGACGGCTGAGAGCTCTCCAGTCAACATAATTAAACCACCCCCAACCAGTGGTGGTAGTGGTGTCAGGTCAGTATCTCCCATCGACACAGAGCTGTCCACACCAGCGCTGCTGCTGCTGTAACTTATGTTTTTTCATACCCTCAGGAAACATAAGTTATGCCAACGAAAGCACTAGTGTAGACATAGCCAAAGTCATTCACCTCTTTTTTTTCTTTGATTCACATAACACCTGGAAAGTTTGAGACAACTCCTCAGAATACTCTTCCTTTGCATTGGCTCAACCTATGGATCTGTGTCAGGGTAAGGGAATCTCTCATCCCAGGTGTCTGTTTTTTGTCCACCTCGTTTATTAATTTTATTATGTTTTAATCAACATATAGGAAATACTTAAAAAACAACAAATAGTCTATTAGCACCTTAAAGACTAACAAAACTTGTAGATGGTATCATGAGCTTTCGTGGGCACAACCCACTTCCACAAAAGCTCATCATACCGTCTACGTGTTTTGTTAGTCTTTAAGGTGCTGCTAGACTATTCATTGTCCAGTTACAGACTGACACAGCTATCCCTCTGAAGATAAAGGAAATAGTTCAATATCCTATTAACTGTGCCCCACATTTAACACCTGGATTTTGGCCCTTTAAACTTGAGGGAGAGGGGCTCTCCCAGTTCACGTTAGAAGGCTCTCTGCATACACAATAGAGAATGTGGCTTCTCTGATCCTGAAGAATTTTATTTTTTCTTATATTCTCTCTTGCCCTGTGTGGTCACGCAAAAAGGAGATTGCTGGGGGTGTTTTGGAAATTCCTTATACACGTAGTAAGTGCCTGCATATTTCCAAGAGCAGCAGGGTATGGTAATGCATCTGTAACACTGCTTCAAAGATCTGCAAAGTCTTAGACATGTAACTTTTTTGTTTTACCTCTTCAAAGGTTAGATTAGACCAGTAATGTTCAATCAATGCAAACCAAAATAGTTTCTTTTTTATGTGTGTGACTATCTCTGTAATTTACCTACACACTTTGAGCCTTCTCCAGGACCACTATCAGTATATGCATAGTGGTTTGTCTAGCAATTGACAGCTAGCTTGCAGTCTATGTAAACTAGATCTGCAACTTAAACAGACCTAAAGCTATGGGTCAGGAAAACATCTTTATTCAGGAAGTCAATGGGTATTAAGCATGGACTTTCCTGAGTTGCACACCTTAATTATGTTGGGGGAAAAAATCATTTCCGAGAAGAGCTTTGCAGTTGATTTAAAAAATATAGCTGAAGAGGGTACTTATTCAACTTCTCTCCTCCAACTCCCCACAGTAAGCCTGTGCCCTGCCCTTGAGTAGGAGTGCTTTTGGTTCTATTTGGTCACCTGTGCCACAAATGGGAGTTAAGCACATGGTTTGCTTAATTAGGCCCAGTTCTGCTTTGTATCTGTGGCGTGGAGAACAGATCAACAGTCACTGATGGCCTCCTGGTTACTTAATGTTTTTTTTTAACTTTTTTTTTTTTTTCAGTGGCCTTATTTTTCTTGTTGCAGTTGTGAGTTCTGTATTTTGGGGAATTACCTGTGTTTGGGCAGTAACTACCATGTGCTCAAAGCCAGTTTCCTGATGAAGAGATGTCTATGTGCTTGCATAAGATGCGAGAAGCAAGAGAGCACATTCCTTTTCAGATCATGTAAATTTACTTTGTTGGAGTGTCAAATAAGTTTTAACATGTCTTGTCAGTTTGTGCTTCTGTTAGACTTTCGCTCGAAAAGGTAAAACCAGTTTGGGGGGGCGGGGGTTATTGTTAGTTTAACATTTTGCAAGGTGGCTTATTCTTTCACTTTAAGGAGCCAAAACATGCACTTTTCCTCAGGAGCATCTCTTCAAGACATTGCCACTACATTCAGAATGTAATTGAGACACATAAACCTCTAAATACAAACCGTAATCGAAAGCTATGGATGTGTTGGGAAGCACTACCTTACAAATTGTAAGTCATATTGAAAATATCAGGACAGAATAAATTTTATATTCTTGTTACAAACATGAAATCCAGATGACCTTTTTTAGTTGCTTGAAAAATAGACACACAGAATGACAGTGTTAAGAGCATGCATGTATCTGTTGCTATTTGTTTATATTGTTTGTATGACCAAGCAGATCAGAGGCATTTATTTTCTGAAATCTATACACCCAAAACTTAGCTACACACACACAAATGTGAAAAATTTGCACCCCGAGAGATGTTAAGTCAACCTAAGCCTCAGTATAGACACTGTTCGGATGCCCTAGCTACCACCTCTCAGAGGGGTTATTTACTACATTAATGAAATAATCTTTTCTGTTGCTGTAGCATCTGCGCTATGGCACTAGAGCAGCACAGCTGCAGCACCATATTTGTGTCGCTGTACCACCTGAAGTGTAGACCTATCTGTAGAGCAGCAGATCTCAAACTTTTAGTGCTGGCTACATCTGACAAGAGTGTGTCACATAGACCATCTTCCCTTCCCATTTGTGAGCATACAATATCACTGTGGCTGTTACATGGAAAAGTAACATTAGCAAAGTAGCACGTGTATTTTGATGCAATTTAAAGGTTGGCAACCTTAACTCTGTGGCCTGTGTCATGCAAGAGGTTGAGCTAGGTGATCACACTGGTCACTTCTGGCCTTAAAAAGTTATTTGAGGGCATTGATCATGTGACCAGTCAACTCCCCGGAGGACCATCAGCAAGTGTTTCATGCACCATGGTCTGAAAACCTCTGCCTTAGAGACATTAGGACGTGTAACTTTTCTCTGACAAAAATCAACACCATACTTTCAGCCATACATCAGGAGTGAGGATTTTTCAGGTGCAGTTCAACAATGAAAGTGAAGTCCTTTTGCAACAAATATAGGATGTGGTGGATTCAGATCTGCCAGCAAGGAGGAATCTTGCCTACATCTTATCAGAAAAGAGACATTCAGGTTGGCTAACAGTATTAGATATTTCTAGAACTCTTCCGCATGGGAGAGAAAATGTAGGTTCTTCTTTCAGTTCTAACACCAGGAGATACATGACAAGCAAATATTTAGAACAAACTGGTCATTTTAAAAGCACCATAGAGTTCGGATTTGGAATATGCAATAGAATTATCACTCACACATCTACCTCTTATAGTTGATATTGCACTATCGGTGCCCTTAAGTTAACTCAGATTTTGCAACACTAGCAGGATTGCAACAGTATTGAACTAATCTGTGGCTGAATATATTATCTCTAGGTAAGTGGACTTCTTAGATGCCTGTCCAAGACTTTCTGGTTATACACTTGATCCTATTCATCTGTTCTCCAATTTGACTTTTTTAGTGAGTGTTATAAACAGAAGGGCCTAAGAATCAAGGCCTTAATTGTAGATAGCTAATGTAAACCTGCTTGCCAACATGCCTGTGTTTGATGTTACCGCATATATGGTAAAAATGCTATTTTATAAATACTGTTATATTTTTTTCCTTCTTGCCCTTCCAGCTCTAACTCTGTAATGGATTCTCTCCTTGGCAGGACACATTAAGCTAAAGAAAAAGAAAAAAGCTTGACTTTTTCATTTTTTATTTGAATTTGATTGCTTCTGCAACATCGAGTTCCCAACCGCTGGTTGCATTTTTCAGGCCTAAAATTAAAAGTGGGGATGCTAAAGGTGCCAGCCAAGATTCTCAAAAAGAGCCCAACCCTCCTAGGCTTCCAACAACATGCCTAGGCACCTTAACAAGTGGCTTGACTTTCAAACACGCTAGGAACACCAGCAACTTCCACTACCCTCAGTGTTTTTGACACCTAGTCACTTTGTTTATTGTTCATTAAGCAGTTGGGCAGCAATCACGGATGTTTATCAAATGCATTTTATCCATTAGTAATTTAAAATCAATGTATATTGTGTTTTTGGCATATGATGGCAGAAGATGAATAATCAGGAGGAACACTTCATATTGGAAGATTTTTTCCTTAAATAATAGTGATGGCTCAGGAAGTGACTAAGTCAAGGAACTCTTTTCCTCAACAGCTCTTTGGTTTTGAGTGTCAGACCTTCTTTATTTTGCAGACATTCAGGCTTCATGAAGCAGTCCCTTGATTTTAGTGGGGCTGCACCTGCATTGTCTAAATTGCAGGACTGAGGTTTCAATATAAGTTCAGTTTATGCTCCAAAACCAGCTGTAGAAGATAAATTCTATCCGGAGAAGTGTTAACTTATGGAAGGCAGAAGATAGGAGAAAACAATAAATTTTAACTGGAGTCAATGAGAGAACAAACACACAATCCCATAGTGTCAGTGTTAGTCATTTGTCCTGATAACTGCACTTTAGATCCTGTGTGTAACAGGCTTGAATGTTTTGAAGCCTATATGCTTAAGTTTTAATATTGATTCTGAATTATTTACTATAGAGGCATTATATTTTATGGAATATATTGTATATTATGGTGTACCTTTATGTGGATGGAATATAGAATGGATTATTCTGTACATGAACAAAAATGTTTCTTACATGTCAGAGAAGTTCTCTACTTTCTTTTGAAAGTCTTGTAATGTAAAGACAACAGTTAAGTTTTAAAACATTTTTTGTCATTCAGCATGCAAAATGATATACAATTAGCTGATGCTGCTAAGTGCCTGATTTTTCTCAGTCACCTTGTTCTCCAAGCATGAAATTATATGTTTTGATATTGTGAGCAAGATCCCAGAGGGTGGTGGATTTAGTTACATGATTATTTTGCTGCTAAAAAAAAAAATCCCACAAAGCAGAATTCAAATTGTGTGTTTTTAGTGGACCTTGAGAAATAAGCAATATTGCATGATCCAGCATTTTGCTGCCTTATTATTCAACTAGCACAATGCATGTAATTCCATCCACCTCCTACTATCAGACTGAGACTCAGATGAGATTTTAAAAGCCAACTAGGGAATGTGACTCTATAGCTCCCATTAATTTCAGTAGGAGTTGTGTAGCCAAATTACTCCTGCTCGGATCCTGTAATTTGCTAATGAATGGGTGGGATTCTCCCCTGTAGAATCTCATTGACTTCTAGAGGGTTCCATTCACAACCATTGTCAGGCTATCACTTATACTGTACTTAGCTTTGGGACCAGATCCCCTGGCTGGCTCTGAAAATCACTGCTTTCACTTGGTGGAGCCATTTAACTAATTGATCCGTTTAACTACTTTCAATTACAGATATGTAATTACAGTTTTGCAGAGGAGTGGTTCAATCACAAGCCGAATTGAGTCAAATTTGTACAAGCCTCTAAACCAGCACTTGCAGATTTTGTGCACACAGAATCCCACAACTGTTAGGGAACTGCCTGCTGTGTGCTCATCTTGAAAATGCACGGATGAGATTTTGCAGGTGAAAGTGTAATGACCCATTAAAGTTACGAATCTGGGCCCAATTCAGCAAAATACTTAAGCATAATTTTAAGAACAATTTTAAGCCCATCCCTCTTCTACAAAACTTTGAAGCACATGAAATCCCATTGAATGAGACTTAAGAATGTGCTTTAAATGCTCTGCTGAATAGGAAAGGACTTTTGCAAGTGCTGAAATGGTTCGCTGAATTGAAGCCTCAGTCACTGTCTTGCAACAGAATTTTCCTACAGTATTTGACCATGCACAGTATTGTTCCCGGGGGGGGGGGGAGATTCTAGGAGCATAATCAAGTTACTTTGTAGAGTGATTTGGTTACTGCTTGTCTCGTGTTATGTCCAATTGATGTTGAGTCTGTTGAGCCCAATTAATGCACTGATAATGCATTGTTTACTGTTTTAGAAAATAACCAATCTATCCAGCTGGAATGAACATGGATAGCTAATGTTATGTGACCAAACTTTCTAACACCAACACTATTTGTTTTAGCGTAATCTTTGCTTTCAAATTCAAGATGAAGTTGCAGATGAATTCACTGTGACAAAATATATAAATAGGGATTGATTATATGTAATAGTTGTAGTAAGAAATGTTTAATACATTTTTTTATATACTAGCAACTAACCCTAGGCTTATGTGTATCAACCCTTTTTTTGCAAAACATATCAGCTTTGAGATATTTAATTAATAATGTATTTAATCGATTATCCATGCTGCATTCAAATACTAATTGTCTTTATAGTTAAAATTATTAAAGAATTTTGTTTTAAATAAGATTTTTGTAATGTTTCCTGTTTTTTATATTACACGGAGCTGAGAATAAATATGTCTGAAAGGATGATTTTATCAATGCTGTGCAATATGTAAGGATACATGCCAAAGAAATAACATTCAAATTACTGTTAGAAGGAGATCTTTCCAGTGGCCATGAGTGATTCAGAAACAAGTCCTATTCAAAGTCAATGGGACTTGTGCTCCTAAATCTATTGACTGTTTTTGCAAATCTCCCTATTAACAACTAATGTCCAATGTAGCAATATTAAGGATGCATCAGTTTTCTACAGTCCATATGAGCAGCAATATTAACCTTCTTCCACTCGAACTGTGCCCTGCCATACCTTAGTGCTGAGCCATGCAACAAAGTCTTAGTCAAAAGGGAGTCTCCACCTTGCTGCAAGGCTCAAATCACAACCCTCCTTTGAAAATGCCATGCTGGTTCTTCCAGGCCCTACTATGCAATCCTGAAGACTTAGTAAAAAATGCCTTTGCTGATCTCAACCATTATAGGGGTAGTCAATAATTTTTTGGTCAAGGTCCAAATTTCTTGATGAAGGTCTAGTCAAGGTCCAGACGCCAGAGACTACAATGCAAAAATAGTAATTATAATAATAAATAAAAAGATTCCAGGATCTGTTTAAAAGCATCTGGTGGTTCAGCTTTGCACCGTGGGTCTCATATAGGCTTCCCCTGCATTATATATTCTCAGAAGTGAGACGTGGATAGTCCATAATAGTGCAGTGAAACTTCTGCTGATGTGGGGGTCACCCTGGGAAGTTCTATTATTACAGTAATACCAACCCTAGCTTTTAAGACACCAAACAGCATGCAGTCCAGTAGAATAATGATCATAGAAAGAAAAAGCCTTTGTAGATACATTTGTAAAGTTACTTGTAAATCTCCCTCCTTCATTACTGGACTGCAGTGGTATTACTATCCTTCATTACTGGACTGCACGCTGGCAGAGAATTACTGGAGCCAGAGACTAATTAGAGCACCTGGAGGCTGGGCCAAGCTGGTGGAGGAGGAGCTGAGTGGTAGGGTGCTAATGAAGGATTTCAGGGCAGTAGAAAGGAGGCAGGAGGTCTAGGGAGAGAGGGTCTTGGGATCTTCTCCCAAGAAGGGAGCTCTGGCAAAGGCCAAGAGAGACCCTATGAAGTCAAGAAGTGGAGTGAATTAATGTGATGAGCCTTAGGAAAAAGGGCTAGATACCAGAGAGGCAGTTAGGGTTGAAGTGGGACAGAGTCTGAGGGAGAGGCAGACAAGGAGTCAGACCTCTAGGGACAAAGTGCTGGGAGGTGTTGCCCTATAACAAAACCAGGAAAGAGCTCAGATTAAAACTTGGGCCTGTGTCCCCTCCCAGCCACTGAGGAAGGTGGTGTGAAAACCCCCTGTTCAGTCCATTGAGTTTAGAGTCAGGGCAATAAACTAGCATAATGTCATTGGGCTGTTGTTTTGTGGGGACTGAATGTGACCTGGCTGGAGGCTGAGTCTTGGGAAGTAGCATTGCACTGTTGGGCTGGAGCATGTGTCAGAAGGAGACACCAGAGGGGAGAACCATGAATCATGGTCCATGATCCACCACACCACAAAAGGGCATGTTAACTGGTGAATCTCCCTTCAACAGAGCACCTCACAGCCATGCAATATACGGGGTTAGACCAAGGGTCCATCTAGCCCAGCCTTCCAACCGTGACATAGGTCCCAAAGAGCATGGGGTTGCATCCCTAACCATCTTGGCTACTGGCCATTGTTGGACCTGTCCTCCATGAACTTATCTAATTCTTTTTTGAACTGTTCTACTTTTGGCCTTCACAACATCCCCTGTGTGCCTCATGATGAAGTATTTCTTTTGTTTTTAAACAGGCTGCCTATTAATTTCTTTGAGTGACCACTTACTCTTATGTTACATGAAGGGGTAAATGACACTTCCCTATTTGTTTTTTCACCCCATTCATGATTTAATAGACCTCTAGCATGTCTCCCTTTCAGTCATCTCTCTTCTGATTTGAAGAATCATGGCCAATGGGAGCGGCAAGAGGCATGGAGGCCAGGTAAATGCCCCCCATCCCAGACACCACACCCCAACCCTGCTCCAGCAACCTCCCTCCTGCTGATAACCTGCTCCTGCACCCTACCTCCCAACCAGACCCCACCCCCTCGCCCCTCTTGCACTCATTTTGTCATCATGGGTGGCTGGCTGTGGTCCACAGAAATGTCTGCATTGAGCAGGGTGAGTTGTGGGCCAAAAAGTTTGAGAACCACTGCTCTAAACCTAATCTAGCCTGGATCCTCCACTCCCATGCGCTGAAACATTTGTGCTTGGAATGACATTGAAGTGTCTGTGCTGCATGGCACAGCAAGGGGTCAGGCCTGCTCTCAGACTAAGGGAATATAAACTTGATTGTCCTTTTATCCTATGATTGTGTCTACAGCATCTGGAGCCAGCCTCCTGAAGGGCTTTTCCCAGCCAGCTGTAGGAAGGTTGAGGCCATCTGCAATGGGCGAGAGCTGTCGGAAGATCAGATACTTCCTAAACCACGTTGGTGTGCAGGTTGCCTGTCAGAAGGCTTTTCTGTGAGACTTTTGAAACTTCCCCATTTCAGTGGTACTGAAAATCTTGCAAGCGTAGCTATTCTCATGGAAGGTAGGGGCTTATGCTTGCATGTGGAAACAGAAAGTTGCAGAGATGTGTGAAACTAAAATGGAAAGAGAAGCAGCGCAAATTATTGTGCTTTCTAACTTTCAATAAAAACTTCATTTGAGCCGATTGCCCCAGTCTGCCTGGTGACTGGCTCCTTATTCTGAATGTAAACAATACCAGCTAACCACTGAGAACATATGGGCCCAATTGTGCAAAGCAGGGGTGGGCAATATTTTTTTGCCGGGGGTGAGAAATCAAGCAGAAGGGGTGGGGCCAAAACACTTCCGGGTTCCCCACCCCCAGACAATGATTGGTCTAGGGGTGAGGGAGTGCCTTTGCCCCCCTCCCCCCCATGTTTCCCCTAGATGCCCAGGCCCCTGGCATGGGAGGAGACTTTCCGAACTCCCCTGCACCTCGATCAAATAGGGCCTGGGGACGGGGGAGCACGCAAAGCCTCCTCTGCTTCCCCCCGCCCTGCAAGCAGAGCGCAGCTCTTCAAAGCGCCATGTGCTCCTGGCAGGGCAGGAGGGGGTTTTGCGTGCTCCCCTGCCCCCAGGCCCTAATTGGCCTGGGGGTCGGGGGAGCAGCAGGGCCTCAGCAGGCTGTATCCAGCCTGCAGAGGCTCTTTTGCCCACCCCTGGTGTAAAGCCACTCATTCAGGATCAATCCATGCTGATGTGCAGGGCTTGACAAACGGCGGTGAAATCTATGCGCCACGGGCGAGTAGATTCAGTGATTTGTCGAGCCCTGCTGATGTGTAATAAATAAATCTTAATGCAGCTGAAGTCTGTTCTGCATGTCAGCTCAGATCTCAGTGCCCAAAGGAGTGAGACAAGTTTGAGGGGTAGCCATCTTAGTCTGTTTCTGCAAAATCAACTAGGAATCCTTTGGCTCCTTAAAGACTACGGGTACGTCTCCAGTACAGCGTTAATTCGAGTTAACTTAATTCAAAATAATTAATTCGAATTAAGCTAATTTGAATTAACGCATCTACACACACACAACCTATTTCGAAATAGCGCGTCTACACTGAGTGGACCCTGAACCGAAGTTAAGGCTGGCCGGAACCAGTGCCAGCAGGGCATCAGGTTAGGTCTTAGTGTGTGGGGCTGCTGCCTGAGGCTAACTGAGCTCTGGGCTTCAAGGGACCCTACCCGCGCCCCAGACAGACAGTTCTCAGGGTTCCCCGCTTGCTTGTTTACCTCGATGAGGGACAGCAAAGCAGTCCTGTCTTGGAGTGCCCTGAGTGCCCGCACTCGGGACACCACAGCACTCGGCCACATGGAGCCAGAGCTGCTCCTGGGCACGCCGGTGCATCTCGTGGGGTCGTTGCCATCAGCCCGGCTGCACTTGCTGCAGGCTGCCATCCAGGGGGTCCATCGGGGGTCTGTCAGGATCCAGGAAGCCCTGCAGGAGAGCATCCACCCTGAGGAGCCCTCAGCGTCACCCCAGTCCTCCCTCACGTCTTTCCACTTACCCCTCCCTAGCCCCCCTTCCTGATGTCAAACAGACACATATGTTCAAAAATAGAAACTGGGTTTACTGAACAAAACCGGGGGGGGGGGGATGAACCTCTGGGAAGACTGGGAAAAGAGGGTGGGAGAGGGGAGGGGGAAACCAGGGAGCTGGAAGGGGGAAGCAAGGGGAAGAAGGGGGGGGGGGAAGCTCAGGGCCCAGGGTTGGGGGTCTCGTCAGACCAACTTGATTTTCATGCAAACCTGCTCCTGGGTTTGCATGTGGCCTTTGGTGGCCAGGCTGGCAGCTATCCTGTCATAGACGGCTGCATTCCTCCGTCTAGTGCGGAGATCATGGACGTTGGGGGCATCCCCCCCCAAACCTGAATAAGGTCCATGATCTCCACCCTGGACCAGGAAGGCACCCGCCTTCTCCAGCCCCTGTCAGGCTCCTGGGAGCTGGCAGACTGCTCCTGGGGAGCGGTGGAGGGCTGGCTGCCAGTGGCTTGCTGGCTCATGTTTTGGAGCCGCTGGGTCAGGGGTCCCAGTGGCCACTGTTGGCTCTGGGCTGGCAGGCTTGGAGCTGGCACAGGCACTATGGCCAGGGTCTACCCCTTTAATGGCTCCGGGGCTGGGGGAGAGGAGAGTAAGTTTTCCTGGTTGTGCCCAGAGTAGCCACCAGGGCTCCCTGGGAAGGGCTGGAGGCCCCCTATTTCGAATAAAGTGTCTACACAGCACTTAATTCGAAATAGCTATTTCGAATTTGGTGTTACTCCTCGTAGAATGAGGTTTACCAAATTCGAATTAAGAGCTCCGCTATTTCGAATTAATTTTGAAATAGCGGTTTGCATGTATAGATGCTATTAAAGTTAATTTGAAATAAAGGCTGTTATTTCAAATTAACTTTGCAGTGTAGACGTACCCTTACAGATTTATTTGGGCATAAGCTTTTGTGGGCTAGAACACACTTCGTCAGATATATGAAGTTGGAAGCTTTGGTTTGCCAAGTGCTCTCTAAGGGTACATCTACATAGCAGGGCTACAGCTGAAATAAGCTACGCTACTTGAGCTATGTCAATTGTGTAGCTTAAGTCAAAATAGCTTATTTTGGCTTTTAGAGCCATCTGCACAGCAGGAAGTCCAAGGTAGAGCACTCTTCCTCTGACTTCCCTTACTCCTCGTATAATGAGGGTTACAGGAGTCAGAGTAAGAAGTCCTCCAGCTCGCAATTATTTTGACATTACAGCCGGTCCCCAAGTTACAAACGGGTTACAGACTAAACACTTGACCATAACGCGAAATGTTCGTAAGTTGGACCCCATTGAGTTACATTGTGACCGTGCTGTTCATAAGCGCGGGTCATGTTCGTAACGCGGGGACCGCCTTTACGACCGCTTAATGGGAGGTTTGGTTGTAAATGCGAATGGTTGTTTCTCGACCATTCGTAACTCGGGGGCTGGCTGTATGTATAACATAGACATGGTCTGTTATTTTGGAATAACGTCAATTATTTATAACACTGCTGTGTAGACCTACCCCTGCTGGTTTTGAATGTCACCATTCTTGATGTCTGATTTGTGTCCATTCATTCTTTTGCATAGAGACTGTCCAGTTTCACCAATGTACATGGCAGAAGGGCATTGCTGACACATGATGGCTTATGTCACATTTTTAAAAAACCAGTGGGAGAGCACTTCAGTCTCCCTGGACACTCAATAGCAGACTTGAAAATAGTCAGACTTCAGCCCCCCCCCCCCCACACACACACACCCCTTCAAAACAGACCGCAGCATGAAACAGCAGGGCTGGAATTCCTGTGCAGACTTGACACAATCAGACAGGTTTCTACAGGCATGTTAACAAGAAGAAGGTGCTCAGAGAGGGTGTGCGACCCCTACTGGATGAAGGAGGTAACCTAGTGACAGATGATGTGGGGAAAGCTGAAGTACTCAATGCTTTCTTTGCCTCTGTATTCACGGACAAGGTCAGCGCAGAAGTCCAGGAGCCAAGTGACGCAAGATGGGATGAAGATGGACAGCCCGTGGTGGGTAAAGAACAGGTTAGGAACTATTTAGAAAAGCTAAACGTACACAAATCCATGGGTCCGAACTTAATGCATCCGAGGGTACTGAGGGAGTTGGCAAATGTCATTGAGGAGCCTTTGGCCATTATCTTTGAAAAGTCGTGGAGATCGGGAGCAATCCCGGATGATTGGAAAAAGGCAAATGTGGTGCCCATCTTCAAAAAAGGGAAGAAAGACGATCCAGGGAACTATAGGCCGGTCAGTCTTACCTCAGTTTCTGGAAAAATCATGGAAGGGATCCTTAAGGAATCCATTTTGAGGCACTTGGAAGAGAAGAAAGTGATTAGGAATAGTCAGTATGGATTCACAAAGGGCAAGTCATGCCTGACCAATTTGATTAGCTTCTATGATGAGGTAACTGGCTCTGTGGACATGGGAAAGTCAGTGGATGTGATCTACCTTGACTTTAGCAAGGCTTTTGATATGGTCTCCCACAATATTGCCAGCAAGTTAAGGGAATGTGGATTGGATAAATGGACAGTAAGATGGATAGAAAGATGGCTAGAAGGCCGGGCCCAGCGGGTAGTGATCAATGGCTCGATGTCAGGATGGCAGTCGGTTTCTAGCGGAGTGCCCCAAGGTTCGGTTCTAGGACCGGTTTTGTTCAATATCTTTATTAATGACCTGGATGAGGGGATGGATTGCACCCTCAGCAAGTTTGCGGATGACACTAAGCTGGGGGAGAGGTAGAGACGCTTGAGGGCAGAGATAGGGTCCAGAGTGACTTAGACAAATTGGAGGATTGGGCCACAAGAAATCTGATGAAGTTCAACAAGGACAAGTGCAGAGTCCTGCACTTGGGACGGAAGAATCCCAAGCATAGTTACAATCTGGGGACCAACCAGTTAAGTAGTAGTTCTGCAGAAAAGGACCTGGGGGTTACAGTGGATGAGAAGCTGGATATGAGTCAACAGTGTGCCCTTGTAGCCAAGAAGGCTAATGGCATATTAGGTTGCATTAAGAGGAGCATTGCCAGCAGATCCAGAGATGTCATTATTCCCCTTTATTCGGCTCTGGTGAGGCCACATCTGGAGCATTGTGTCCAGTTCTGGGCCCTCCACTATAGCAAGGATGTGGACGCATTGGAGAGGGTCCACAAGAGGGCAACCACAATGATAGGGGGAGCACATGATCTACAATGAGAGGCTGAGGGATTTAGCCTCATTTAGTCTGCAGAAGAGAAGAGTGAGGGGGGATTTCATAGCAGCCTTCAGCTTCCTGAAGGGAGGTTCCAAAGAGGATGGAGAGAGGCTGTTCCCAGTAGTGACGGATGGCAGAACAAGGAGCAATGGTCTCAAGTTGCAGTGGGAGAGGTCCAGGTTGGATATTAGGAAAAACTATTTCACTAGGAGGGTGGTGAAGCACTGGAATGGGTTACCTAGGGAAGTAGTGGAGTCTCCATCCCTAGAGGTGTTTAAGTCTTGGCTTGACCAAGCCCTGGCTGGGTTGATTTAGTTGGGATTGGTCCTGCCTAGAGCGGGGGGCTGGACTCGATGACCCTCTGAGGTCTCTTCCAGCTCTATGATTCTAGGATCTGAATAGAGACTGGGAGAGGCTAGCTCGCTGTGGAAAGGTAATTTTCCCTCTTGGTATTCACCCCTCATCAACTGTTGTGCATAGGCCACATCCACCTTGAATGAATTGACTTGCTTAGCATTGGGCCTCCACATAGTACTGTAACTCACTCATCTTTGCGTGTGTATATGTCCCTGCCAAACTGAAGTTGGCATTTCCTGCATCCCAGGAAGTGGGTTCCAGCCCATGAAAGCTTATGCCCTAATAAATGTATTAGTCACCACAAGACTCCTCATTGTTTCAAAGGAGTTTAGTGTTAGCTGCTGAACCTTTCCCTTCCCGTAGGCTGATTTCTGAGAGGCTGTTCATGTTTCCTCTCTGCCAGAAAGAGGAAATGGATGGAAGGAATCAGTATCAAATTCCCCCTCACTGCTGCATTGCCAGCTGCTGTCTGGGGCTGTGCCAAAGAAACTCTCGCCCATGTCAGCTGCACAAAGCAAACAAACTGCCTTCCCAGTAAGCAAAGGACAGTCCTGTGCTTAAAGCACTGGATGGAGACTCTGGATTCAATTCCTGACTCTGCCACAGACTTAATGTGTGAACTTGGGTAAGTTACTTAGTCTCTCTGTGCCACCATTCCTCTTCTGTGAGGATAAATTGGTTAATTTGTAAGGTGCTTGACTACCCTACTGGTGGAGCCACAGAGATAGGTGCACAAGAAAACCACAGGACTGACTGCTTATGCACTAGAGCCACTTGTAGCAGGCTCAGATCTGTTCAGCAGAGTTCTTTGGGACAAATGTGAGGGTTTAAGAATGAACTTTGTGTTCTAAGGCTTTCTGGGTAAATGAGTGTGTTGTCATGCTATCTGCTGGCAGTAGCTGCCAGTTCATGAAAAGGATTCAAAGACTTTGAAAAATGTCTCTTTCTGTTAGTCAATAGGCAGTGCCAAATGTATACAGGAGACCCTCGTGATTTGCGGGACTTGCTACTCGTGGTTCCGCATGTTGTGGGAGGGCTGGGGGGAGGTCTCATGTCCTCACAAGGGAGGGGGCAGTTAGTGCCAGGAGCCACAGAAAACTCACCCCACAGCTCCCAGCCCCAGCAGTGAGTTCCCCACGGCTGACCACTCCTGCCCGCCAGCAACAGCCCCCTCCCAGGCGGCAGGGATGGGAGAGACCCACTAATAGCAATTCTGCCAATTGCGAGGGTCTCTTGTATGGCATTGAATTTAAAGAGAGCTTCTGGAGCGTGTTTAATGGGCTCCAGCACTGTTTTGTCGACTTATTGCGCTGCGTTAAGAAGCAAAGCGAACACTAGTATGCACCAGGTCCTCACTCGGTGGCTGTGTTCTGAGCTACCTTATTAGGAGATGAACATGTCGGAGAGCAAAGTTCCAGGATGTAGGCCTCTGGCCGCTGGGTGAAGGAAGTGGGTGCCAGGGCCAGTGTGGGCTTTGACAGTGGCTTATGTGCAAGAGCAGAGCTCAAGATGAATTCTTCCTTTCTGGTACACGGAGCAGGCAGCAGTCCAGCCTAGGGCATTAATGTTTATTTCCTTACTGTGGATCGGAGGGTCAGTTCCTAATCTCACCACAGCAGAGTGAATGTTGCTTCCCAGGTGCCACATTAGGACCTTAGCTGAGTTGTGTTCTCCCCACTTCCCCCTTGCCCCAATCTGCTGGGAGTTTTAACAGATTAATGACTGGTAAGGGGCTACCAGTGACTGGATAAGCCTCGCACCCACCCCTCGGTTTTCTCCAACAGACTTTGTTTTATTATACGTGCTCACACATGTCTTACACAGGAGTGGTGGTTGAAGGTGAAACTCATAAACTGGGTGTCCTGCACATTTGGGGACAGAGGATCTGAGATTTCTGTGAGTAGCCCATGTCAGGGGCTGGAATGGCAGAGGAGTAATTCAAAGGATTTGGGGACTGGCGTGCACCTTAGAGGCAATGGACATTTTTTATAGTGGGGATGCTGAAAGCCAGCTAATGAGACTCTTAAGTCTTGTGCATGAAAAGCTGTGTGAAGAGCAATTCCCCCTCCCACCACATGGGAGCAGAAAAGCCTCCAAACTCTCAAGCATAGCAAAACAACCTTGGCTTATTTTGACAGCAGCAGCTGACAAGACCTGGGGTTGCTGCTACAAAATTCCTCAAGGACTCTTCCCCTTGGATCACTTTGCAAGCAAGTGGCACCTGCCTCTGTTAATTGTAATTCCTCAGAAGAGGAGAGAGTTGAACTTCATAGTCACTAGGATACCCCCCATCCTGTGGTTCACCTCAGACTCTTGGTGGTTTTCAGCCCTTTCAGAACCTGCAGGAGATGCATGAACAGCTCTGTATCCCACTCCCACTTTGGTGCACCATGGAACTGCAGAGAGCTTTGGCCACATCTTCCAAATAAGCTGCAGTTTCTTCTCTCCTTTTTTTTCCTGGCCTTGAGGAGGTGTGACGTTTAAATACAGCTTCAGAGGGGTAGCCGTGTTAGTCTGTAACAGGAAAAACTTAAACAACAAATAGTCTAGTAGCACCTTTAAGACTAACAAAATAGGTAGATGGTATCATGAGCTTTCGTGGAGTCATCTGAAGAAGTGGGTTGTGCCCACGAAAGCTCATGATATCATCTACATGTTTTGTTAGTCTTAAAGGTGCTACTAGACTATTTGTTGTTTTTTAAGTTTAAATACAGGTTGGACCTCCTTGGTCCAGCATCTTTGGGGTAAGGCTCTTAAATTGCAGTTAATTGACCAGTCGAGTAGTCAGTGGAATTTCCATCAACTATTCAACTAGTCGATAGGCACTTCCGGATACAGCCCGGGGCCAGTGGGAAGTCCTGCTGACTCCAGGCTACACAGGGTGCCTGCTGTGAAATGTACAAGTGTCCCCACCGGGGGCTCTTGAGCATTTTAAAGCCATGGAGCCTGGGGTCAGCAGGACTTCCCACTCTGACCCTGGGTTGCATACTGAACTGACCCCGGGTTCTGGGGAAATGCTGTGTGAAGCCCAGGATCAGCTGGGGAGTCCCCAGCTGACACCGAGTTCCACTGCTGCCCCTTTGAAATGCAGAGGTGGCGTTTCAAAGGGGCAGCTGCTGCACAGCTGATCCTGGGCTCAGGTGGCATTCCACGTGGCATTTCCCCAGAACCCGGAGCTTGACCCCGGGCTCCACAGCACTTTGGCGTTTTAAAGGGGCAGGACCACACACCTGAGCCACGGATCAGCTGTGCGGTGGCTGCCCCTTTGAAACACCACCTTGGGGTTTCAAAGTGGGAGCGCTGCACAGCTGATCCCCAGCTCAGCTGTGCGGTGCTGCTGCTTTGAAGTACCCCTCAATAAGCAAATGCTTATCTGATAGTCAACTAGTCCTTAACATCCTTACCTTGGGACCTGACCAGTTCTGACGGACGGGATTTGCTGGACCAGAGGAGGTCCCTCTCTTTGTGGCCCATGCTGTCCATGTGCCCTCAGGCTAGGGCTCTAGCCTGGCCCTGCTGCTGCCCCAGCCCCCCCGGGCTCTCTAGCTACTTCTAGCCCCACTGCTGCTGGAGCTCCACAGCCGGGCACACAGCCAGAGCTCCCTTGGCTGCCACTGGCATCAGAGCTCCCTGGCCATAGCTAGAGCTCTCCAGCTGCTGGGGCCAGAACTTCCCGCTGTACCCCTACACACACACCCACCCTCCGCCCCAAGGCTTCTGGCTGAGTGCTACTGCACTCCTGCCCCACCGCCAGACCTCCCTTTTCCTGAGCTCTGTGGTTCAGGAACATCCATGGCCCTGCTGGACCACAGATGTTGCCAGACCAGAGTCCCGGATTAGGGAGGTACAAGCTGTAGCTTATCCCGTAAGGCCTGGAACTGTAGACGTGACATTCACCCAAGCACAGGGTCATGCTTTGTGCGGACAAGTATGAAGCAGCGGCTATATATTATTTAAAGTCCCTAAGTAGTTTTTTTCAGTGTTCCGTTCAGAGGCAGAGATTGTGTTGTGTGGTTCGATTCATTTTAGATCCAACGGAAACCAGTACACTTCAGGGCTACTTAACCACTTGCTTATTTATTGCAAGCTTTAAGCAGTTAATATGGTTGTTTAAGTTTTACAAGCCTTAAGAACAATTACTATACAATTTAAACCTTCAATACTATAGATTCTAAAGCAATGAATACAGCGCAAAGCAATGCAAAAGCAATTACTAAAAGATCTACTATATACAATAATAAAGCCTAATTCACTTATACTTCACCTGTATGCTGCCTACGGTGCCAGGCAGGAGGTCGTGGTTCCGTTTCTTCCCACGCATAGGAATGCCATGCACTGGGCTGCCAGTGTGAAGGGTCTATTTACATCTAAATAGCCATCCTGCAGCAAAAAAAACTTCAGGACCAGACTTCAGAGAAAAACTGCTGAGCTGCAGTTCATCTGCAAATTTGACACTATCAGCTCAGGATTAAACAAAGACTGTGAATGGCTAGCCAATTACAAAAGCAGTTCCTCCTCTCTTGGTGTTCACACCTCCAGATAAGGTGCTAGAAGTGGGCCTCATCCTCCCTGATTGAATGTACCTCGTTATCTCTAGCCTGACTCTTGCCTGTATATTTATACCTGCCTCTGGAAATTTCCACTACATGCATCTGATGAAGTGGGTCTTTGCCCACAAAAGCTTAGTCAATACATCTGTTAGTCTATAAGGTGTGCTACAGGACTCCTTGTCGTATTTACTTCTAGTTACATCAAGCAGGACGTGTGGGTCAATCCTGCCCATTCCCTCCCATCGATTGTTCTTACTAAACCCAATTTATAGCAAAGCGAGATTTGGTCACTCTAATAATATTTACCAATTGATTACATCTTGTGTAGGATACATAAAATGCCCAATGCCTCTATTTGGGGTACATCCTGCTGCTCAGGATGTTACTGCTATGTGCGCAGTTGACAGTTTCATGGCTGCATCTGTACTTTTTGCTTATCGGAAACAAATACCAGTACAAGGCCTCTTGTCCTGTGTTTTCTTGATGCGGTCTCGCATACCATGCTTAATCTGCATTGTTATGCAAAACAATTCCTGACTCTCGGGCCCTGCCTGCATGCTTCGGTGCACCAGACTTGAAACCGGTCAGAATCCACATTTTGGACAAGGCAGACATCAACATTTATTGCCAAGGCAGGGTAGTCCAGGCTCCCCCACAGATTGTCCAAACAGCATTTCACTTAGCATGCAGCAAGCTGAGGTGTAAATCACCTGCCTGCCACACACGTACTGGCTGTCTGGACCCTGTTACCACATACTAACTATAATACTCTGTGGCTGCGTCTAGACTAGCATAAATTTGCGCAAATGCTTTTAACGGAAAAGTTTTCCGTTAAAAGTATTTGCGCAAGAGAGTGTCTAGATTGGCATGGACGCTTTTGCGCAAAAGTACTTTTTGCGCAAAAGCGTCCGTGGCCAATCTAGACGCGCTTTTGCACAAGAAAGCCCCAATCGCCATTTTAGCCATCGGGGCTTTTTTGCGCAAAACAAAACTGAGCTGCCTACACTGGCCCTTTTGCGCAAAAGGTTTTGTGCAAAAGGACTTTTGCCCGAACGGGAGTGTCAAAGTATTTGCACAAGAAGCACTGATTTCTTACATTAGAATGTCAGTGCTCTTGCGCAAATTCAAGCAGCCAGTGTAGACAGCTGGCAAGTTTTTGCGCAAAAGCGGACGCTTTTGCGGAAAAACTGGCCAGTCTAGACACAGCCTGCGCTTTAAACCAAAAGTGTGCCTATGGCACGAGAGCTGGAGAAGAGCTCGCCCAGTGCTCCATGTAAACCACCTCCATGAGCTAACAGCGCTGGGTGTCTGGCTTCCAGCGTGGTAACTTACTGTGCTCAGGCGGGGGGAGGTGTTTTTCACACCCCTGAGCCAGACAATTGCCGCTCTAAAAAGTACCAGTGTAGACATAACCTTTTAGTGCAGAGACCACATTGCAACTCAATGCATGGGAAGCTAGAGTGCTGTTGATTTATGCCCCCGCTTGCCATGCATTATCTCTGTGAGGACATCCCTCAGGCCAGGTCTACGCTAAAGGGGAAGGTCGAATTAACACACACAATTCCAGCTACATTACTTATGTAGCTGGAGTCGATGTACTTTGTTTCAAGTTTCCCCACTTGTCCCCACAGCAGGAGGCCAATGGGAGCAAATGCGCCCTCTGGGGTGGATGTAGCGGGTTTTAAGTAGACTGACCGACTAACTTGAACTCCAGAAGGTTGATTGCGGCAGTGTCGATCTTCCAGTTAGTGAAGACATGGCCCCAGACTAAGCCTTGAAGCCAAACAGCCCTCAAATGCTAAGCCTGAGCTAGTTTCTAGATCTGGTCAGAAAGTTATATTTTTCCCTTCCTGAAAACACTGTTAAAATGAGCTAGGGCACTGTGCCCCCTGCCCACTGTGCTCACCACCCCCCGCTTTCCTGGGGAGTAGGCAACCCCGGCGCTCCCCACTGGCCCCTGGGGAGGGCTGGGCTGCCACTGCACCAGCCCAGGTCCCTTCTCCCTTCCCCTCCGCCCCCCCCACTGGGCAAGCCCCTACTCCCCCTGCCACCAGCCCCGGGCCCTTTCTCTCTCACACACACCCCCACCTTAACTCCCCTCCCTGCTGGCCACGGCATGCGCCAGGCCCAGCTTGAACCCCATCAGCCAGGGAGGTGCAGGGGTGCCTGCCCGCCCCGCATGGGGCGCAGTAAGGAACAGTGCAGGGGCTGCTGTCCTGACCTCTACTCTGTACAGTCTCGCCTGTGCTGCTCACCACCCCAGCCCTGCCCTCAGAGCCCAAGGCCACCCACCTAGAGTGGAAGGGAAAGAGCAGATAGATCCGTGCAGCAGCTTCCCCGACGGGCTCGGGGGTGCTCTGGAGCCCTGGTAAGTGCTGCTGCTGGGGAGGGAGTGAGTCTCTGCAGGGGCAGTCGGGCACCGCACTTCGGCTCCCCAAGAGTCTGGCAGCAGGGGAGCCCCTAAGAGCCCACTGCTGGCACATAAGCCCGGCTGGAAGCCCCGTTCCTGAGCAGCTGTCCCAAACACCATACCCCCCCACCCCTGGGCTGCCATGGCTACGATGTGGGGTCTGCCGGCTACTGTGCCACGTTTCTTGGTGTTGAAAGCCCCGGAGGGTAGGGGCTTGGCTTAAAATAGCAATTTCAAGTAGCGAGGGGAAGCAGTGAGGTCAGGCTCGAGCAGGGAGGAGGCAGAGTGACATGGTGACGTCACTCTGTCGACCCACAGGGAAATTTTTTTGTAATATATAGACACACAAATAACCCCCAAACCTGAAAACTAAAGTTGAAGGTTTTGACAAATTATCTGAATACTTTTGTCAAAAATTAACTTTTTCACAACATTCCTTTTTTAATAAAACCACAATTTTTCAATGAGAAAAGCTAGATAAAAATGTTGCCTGCTCTTGGTTTTTGTTTTTAAATGGAGGCGGACCCCTTGCTGTTGGGCTGGTTTTCTGCAAATCTGAAATTTCATTCAGCCATGTCAGGAGCTGATAGTAGCTGTCATATGAACATTTGACATTTGTGTCTTTGTTCTGCAGCAGCACCTGCAGGGGTGAATCAGGCACTGAGCCCCGTTGTACTAGGTGATGCATATATAGGGAAGAGAACACAAGAACAGTCACGCTGGGTCAGACCAAAGGTCGTCTAACCCAGTGTCCTGGTTTCCAACAGTGACCAACTCCAGGTGCTCCAGAGGGAATGAACAGAACAGGCAATTATTGAGTGATCCCTCCCCTCATCCATTCCTAGACTCTGTCAGTCAGGGGCGAGGGACATGAGGTAGCATCCTTGACCATCCTGGCTAATAGCTACTGATGGACCTATCCTCAAAGAACGTATCCCTAGCAAGGTTGCCTGTGCTCTTGCGCAGCAGTTTTCTGAGCTCTGCTCAGAAGTTCAAAGCTCCCGGCACAGGCAGGGGAAGAGGCAGCTTGCTGAGCAAGCAGCTAACCTGAGCTAGCTACCTGCTTGAACTGAGGAGCTCCCAGAGCTGGTAAAAAGGGAGTTAAGAAGACAATTAGTGGGTGGGGGGATGAGGAGTGAGCGAGTAAGTAAGTAATGGGCTGATGAGGAATCAGAAGGGAGTTGAGTTCAAAGAGTCCCTCTGCAGGAGGAGAGAGAGCCAGAAACTCAGTACTCTCAAGCCTCCTGGAAAGGGGAGATAAGGAGCTAACTGCATGGGGTAGGTGGGTGCTGGCATCTGTGCAGTGAGGTAGAGGTAGGGGCAGTTTGTTTGGGGTGTCTCACTAGCTGCAGTCCTCTCTGTATGACTGGGTGGAGGGGGGGAGCAGGCTGCAAGGGAAGTGCGTGTGCCAGGACATTTGCATGATTGCATTTCAAACAGTTTGCATAGGTGTTAATGGCTTAAGATAAGAAAGAAAAAGATTCTTTTGACAAAATGTTTTTGGAGTGTTGCAGAAACTCTAAAACTCTGAACTTAATGATATTTTAAAAATCTGGGTTACCAATTAATACATGGTATATTGTATTGCCTTAAGATCAGATCTTTGCTATTTGGTAGTGTTCTGGGTCTCTTAAGAGTCAGAAGTAACAAGTACTAACTTGAGCTGTTAGGTTGATACATGTACTCCAAGAGTAGTGTTAATTTTCTTTATTTAATTTCATATTAAATATCCTATGCATTGCTCCTTGTTAAATATCCCTTGTTTAAATATATTTTCTTCCACACATATGGACAGCTTAAAATTATATGTGTGTGTGTGTGTGTGTGTGTGTATTAGTGGTGCACATCCACACACACACACTACCTCAATATTGGTGGTACACATAAGAAATTTCAACCTGCCCAAAAGAAAATTCAACCCACTGCAGGATAGAAAATGTTAGAGGGAACACTGGGCCCTAGTTCTTTGGAGCAATGAGACAGCTGCCATCCTGGCCAACAGATGGGATAGAACCTGCGGATCCCCAGAACTAAAACATGAGCTGCTACAGATTGAACTAAAGAGCCAGAGTGCTCTCAGGTTATATCTATACTACAGAGTTTTTGCAGAAAAATGGCCATTTTTCCGCAAAAACTCACAGAGCGTCCACACCTCAAGCGCATTTTTGCGCAAAAAAATTGAAAGAGCAGCGGGGTTTTGCACAATAGGTATTCCTCTTTCTATGAGAAATAACTCCTTTTTGTGCAAGAGCTCTTGCACAGAAAGGTGTGTGTGGACGGGGAACAGGGGTTTTTTGCGCAAAAAGAGGCAATCGAAAAAAGCACAGGTGCCCTGGTGGCCATTCTGTAAATAGCAATCAGAGTTTCCTTTTGAGAGAGCATCCATGCAGTCTGGATGCTCTCTTGCGCAAATGCGCTTCTGTAGTGTGGACGCTCTCTTGCGCAAGAAGTTTTTGCAGAAGATCTCTTCCGCAAATAGCTTCTTGCACAAGAAACCTGCAGTCTAGACATAGCCTCACTGTGGGCTGTGACCATTCATATCCTCTGTGAAACCACACAAGGGCCCTGACCCCGTGGGGGTGGGGGGAGCCTTACACTAACCTGCCTAAACCCCCTCTCCAAACACCAAGGATGATTTTCTTTTATTCCCAACAGCACAAGTAGTCCCTTGTGGTTGCTGTCACTGAAAGCGAGGTTCAAATTGGGCTGGGTCACACCAGGTCAGCAGCTCAGGGCTCTTTGTAGCTTCAAGGCCGGAAAGGGTTTTGTTAGTATGTTTTTGGTGGAAGGGGGGCTTTTCACTATGTTTTGTGTGTGTGACATTAGAAATGGCTGGGAGGGTCTGATGAGAGGACTAGTGCGATGACAACACGGCGCGACAGGAGGGAACAAAAGCTGAGCTTTTCAAAGAAAAGATTTTTTTATATGCTTTTTCAAAACACCAAAGCAAACCCTACTTTGTGGTGTTGCCTGCAGTGATTTCACTTACATGCCCGATTCACATTTTGGAAAAAGGATGTCTCTGATGAAGATTCATATCTGTCTCTTCAATGTAGATCTGAGAACCCCCAAAAATGTACTCTGGGATGCCCTCTCCCCTCTGTCCCTCTAGCAAAAGCTTTTACACAGGTCCTTGGAAGAAGTCAGGAATGGACACCGCTGCTATTTCTAATGATTTGTTGCTACTCGCAATGTAGCTATGCTTGTCTAATTAAAGTGGTACAGCCCTACCTACTGTAAACACAGATATAAAGGTGCTTAGTGCCCTAACCAACAAAGCAAGACAGCACAAAACGTGTGTGTAGACAAGGTGTGAAGTAAGAAGACCCTTAAACTCCTCTCAGGTCCTTTCTTGTCCATTGTAAAGAAGCAAGAAATGGCATTCACTTGTTTTTTCAAATATCTTTGTGGTGACCTGCAATGTTTGAAAATAACAGCTGGTTCTGGCCTTTCCCCCAACTCATAATTAACTCTTGGGAACACTTGCACTCCAATCTGACCTAAGGTCCATTTTCATGTTGGGTAACAACAGAACCACCAGTCCAGACACCCCCAGAGTTTGGATCTGAATCCATTCCTGATCTTGCTGTCTCTGTGAAATACACGAATCCACATCTCGGATCAGTGAGAAAGAAACACGGGGAGATTACCAAAAATATTGGAAAACATACACCGCAAAGCCCACTGAAACCATTGACGTCCCTACCACAAGCAGTTTCTCCTTTGCTTTACCGCCTAACTGCATGGTCATAGCCCAGTTCTGTGAGTGCACCTGCAATAATGAGATACCGCTCCCCACTTCTGCTGCTTGTCATCACCTCCAGCTAGGGGACCCAGGACAGTGAGCTCAGATGCAGAAGGAAAGTGAAGGCAGGGGGCTTTCCAAAATTTTTGGTTAAGAAAGTATTTGTAACTTTTATGCATGCCCTTATCTGGGTTACACACATCTGCGCCGGCTGAGGGCATGGCCCACGCTGTCAGTAACTCGATTTTAAAGCATGTAAGGGTATGTCTACATTAGCCCCCTAGTTTGAACTAGGGTGGCTAATGTAGGCATTTGAACTTGCAAATGAAGCCCAGGATTTAAATATCCTGGGCTTCATTTGCATGTTCCCGGGCGGGCGCCATTTTTAAATCCCCTTAGTTCGAACTGACTGCCTGCGGCTACATGCAGCAGTCAGAAGTTAATCCGAACTAAGTCCTTAGTTCAGATTAACTGTTACTCCTCCTGCAATGAGGTGTAACAGTTAATCCAAACTAAGGACTTAGTTTGGATTAACTTCTGACTGCCGCATGTAGCCGCAGGCAGGCAGTTCGAACTAAGGGGATTTAAAAATGGCGCCCGCCTGGGAACATGCAAATGAAGCATGCATTTGCAAGTTCGAATGCCTACATTAGCCACCCTAGTTCAAACTAGGGGGCTAGTGTAGACATACCCTAAGAGTGCTTTGCTCCCCACACAGCAAAAGAGGGAGCCAATGCTGGTTTGTCTAGGACTCTATCCTCTTTCTTTGTGTGTCACACAGAATCTCTGCAATTTCCTCCCGCGATGGTCTCACATTTCCCCCATTAACTTTGCTTTCCCTCTGGCCCTCAGCATAGCACCGACCAGAGAACTGCTCCTGGCCTCCCCGTTTCACGTTTTGCTGAATCGACTCCCAGCCACAGGATTTAACTTTAGAAGCGTGCTGCCACCTGCTGGAATGCATCACCGAGAACAATTCAATGGAACAGCCCGCAATGAAAGTACTACACAGCTCTCAGAGGGCTTTTACACACACTAACTACCACTCAGGGTGTCACTTACTAGCAAGTGGAAGCTGTTAGCAGTTGTGATGGCTAATCAGAGGACTAAGTGAATTTAGTGAGTGCAGCCCAGTGCTTAGTATACAAGTATTTATTATTATTTATTATTAAACCCTTGTACTCTGAGTGGAGCATAGGTCATCTATAAGTCTCCTCCACTTCACTCTGTCTTGAGACAAAACTTCTAGCTGACTCCAGGAGTACCCCAGTTGTTGTCCTTTAGTCTCAGTAGATCTTCTTCACGTTGTCCGAGGTCTTCCTCTTTTGCGTTTTTCCTCACGGGTTCCATAAACAAGTGACCCAATTTAAATCCACCACCACCACGAGCGCTACTTGCCATCTGAACTGGGGATGTTGGTGGAGAAGCGAGGGGTTGAATGGAGTATGGAGACCGAGCTTCCCTCTCAGCCCTGCTCTTTGGGATTGAGGGATGGGAGCAGGATGGTATGGAAAAGATTCACAACGCACCTGCCCAGTCAGCACCAAAGCTTCTTAATCCAGGATCTTCCATCAGCACTACAGTCAACTAACCCGCACTGGTGACCTTGCTGGTCAATGTGGAGAAAGGTACCTCATGACCAACAAGGTCATCTCCATGTTCTTGTCAGTGCTATTTGCCCAAAATACCCACAAAAACCACTTGAGAGCTGAAAAAAAATGCCCACCAAACAGTTTAGCAAGCTATCCGTTTAGCTTCTCAAACAGAAGACAGCATGCAGACTTAATTATGCTGCACAAGCACCGTGTGGAGAGCCCAGGCCAGGTATCAAATGGGCTGTTTTAATCTAGCAGAGAACAGCATAAGAAGAACCAGTGGCTGGAAGCTAACGCCAGACAAATTCAAATGAGAAAACAGGCACAACTTTTTAAGAGATGAGGGTGATTCCCCGGGGAAGTGGTGAGTTCTCTCTCTCTCTCGATGTCGTCAGATCATAACTGGATGCTTTCCTCAAGATCTGATTTAGCCAAACACAGGGGCCATGTCTACACTGCAGGCTTTTTGCACAAGAACAACTGTTCTTGCACAAAAACTTGCTGGGTGTCTACACTGCACACGTGTTCTTGCGCGAGTAAATTTACAGTAAAGCGTCAGAAACCAGGGCTTCTTCCGGAAGAGTTATTCCTCTCCCCACGAGGAATAAGCCCTCTTGCACAAGAGCTCTTCCACAAGAAGGCAGTGTAGACAGGCAACATGATTTTCTTGTGCAAGAAACCCCTATGGCTAAAATGGCCATCAGAGCTTTCTTGCGCAAGAGAGCATCCACACTGCCATGGACACTCTTGTGCAAAAGCACATCTCTTGCGCAAAAGCACATGGCAGTGTGGATGTGCTCTTGTGGAAGACCTTTTGCACAAGAACTCTTGCGCAAGAAGCCTGCAGTGTAGACATAGCCAGGTTGTTGGTTTTAAACAGGGAGTAACTGGACAAAATTCCATAATCTGTGATATACATGTAAGCAGGGGCTGAACTGCTGCTTGCTATCAGCCAGCTAAAAGGAGGGGTGGGTGTGCCCACTACAATTGTTTAGCTCTGCAAGGTAATTAACTGTTAACTGTTATGTAAATACAGCTCAGGAGAGAATCCGAGGTGTGGCTATGTAAATCCCATTCAGCCAGGGCTGATGGAAGGTCAGTGTTGGAATGGAATGTGGAGAATTGTATATAATTTGGGACTGTTGTGGGGGTCACTAGTCATGCTACCCCTAAATGTGGGAACTGTAAAACATGCCACCAGTGCTTGCAGGAGAGACACCAGCATCATGGTAAGAGGTCTTGGAAGAACAAGCCTCCCCACTTCCAGAGTTGAGTAAACTGAGCTGGGGGGAAGGGTTAAAGGGCTTGAGTCAGCCTGCTTCACACCTGCTAGGTGTGAGCTATAAGACTGGCCCAGCCTGCACCTTTCCCCCTTTGTTTTAAGGACAGACCTAAAGCAGACTCCCTGAGGAGACTTTTCTTTTGATAGTCCAGTGAAAGCTGGATTCATTTGCCAGTCCAGCTGGTGGCTAAAGAATTGAAATCACTGAGAGCTGAAATCACTGGTTTGGCTGAGAGCCAGGCCTATTGCAGCCAGTGAAGTGGCAGAGACCAGCGGTGTGGTGTGGAGTGGCGGCAGACGAGGAGTGGTGACCAGCGGTGTGGCGTGGAACGGCGGCAGGCGAGGAGTGGCAACCAGTGGTGGCGGCAGGCGCCCAGCAGAGCGTCCAGTGGTGTGGGACAAGACAGCTGGTGGAGTGTGGTGGAGTTTCGTATAAGGTGCCCCCTATCTATCCCCCCCACCCCCATTTCTACCCAGGTTGGGAAGTGAAACCCTGCGGGTAAACTTTGGGACTCTGGGTGGCACGGACCAGGGACAGAGACTTTTGGGGTGTCGGACTCTTTGGACTTCGGGCGATTCTTGGCTGGGGGAGGGGAGGCTTGGCTCATGTTTGGGTTATGTACTCTGTTTGTGGTGTTTTCCCCAAGTTAATGCCGTATGACTTCTCGCTCTGTTTCATTAAATGTTTCTTTCCTAAGCTCAGACTCAGTGCTTGGGAGTGGGGAAGCATTGCCTCTCAGAGGCACCCAGGGGTGCGTGAATTTCCCAGATTACTGGGTGGGAGCTCGAGCCAGTTCTATGTGAGATGGACCCCAAGATATTGAACCCAGCCCTGGTTACTGCCAGGCCTACCCGGCAGAAGGGTTACATTTAGGAAGTCAGAGTTGTTGGCCCTATGATCCCTTTTGCCTTAATGGCTATGAAATGTTGAGACACAGGCATTAGTGCTGTTCATATGATATTATATTTGTAATATGAATGTACTTTGGGGTATGGCTAGAAGGCAAGAATGCAGCTGGATCAGTAAATAGAGCACATGGGAAATAGGTCCAACTGCTAGGCTGACCAGCAGAAGTTTCCCAGTTAACAGGATGATCTTCACCTTTAGGTACTGGGGGGCCTGGGGCCAGCCAGGCCTGCCGCATTCTCAGACCCAGCTGGGAAGGGCTGACAGTTTACCCAAGGGGCTGAGAGATGTCAGGTGGAGGGGGCTGCAGGAAGGAAATTAGTTGCTGTGGCGGGCACTGGAACAGAGGAAAGAGACACCAGGGCAGAGTTCCTCTGAGTCCCTGAAATCTGCTTGATTTGTGAGGGGGGTTGTTTGGTTGGTGTTGAAGATGAAACCTGTGCCCTGAAGGATGGGCTGGTCAGACTGCGAGCCAGGTGTGACTCCTCTCCAAACAAGGGCAAGAAGCCAGGAGCCCTACACATGGTGGAGAACACGTTTGTGTGATCAACCTCCAGAACTCTGAGGAAATTGGGGCAGCAGAAGAGAAAACAAGAGCAGCTATGGAAGGGAGTGGTGCAGCAGTGACAGCTGCGGGGGGAGGGGAGTTGATCTGGTGTCCCCCCCCGAGCCTGGTTTTTTTAATACGATGGAGGGCATTCTCCACCTGATGGAGGTGGTGTGGCAACAACAGAAGAAATAGCAGAATCAGCCCCAGGCCATTCTCCTGGAGGGCCAGCGAGAGAAGGGGTTTCTGGCACACCTTGGAATTGAGCTCCGGGGAGTCTGGTCCTAGAGAGAGAACAGCTTCGTTGGCCTGTCCATCATTTGGTGAGATTGGGTCTAAATCATGGCTCTGAGGCCTCTCTCACCATCTTTGAGCAAATGGCCAGTGCTTCTTGCTGGGAAGAGTTGACTTGAGCGGCCAGGGTGTCACCTTTTCTGATGGGATCGGCCCAGGCAGCGTAATGAGACTTGAGCAGTGCCCTGAAGAAAAAATAAGCCATTTTAGACCGGCTGGAGCTGACTCTGGAGGTCTATTGTCACCCATCCCGGGTTGAGTCATTTCCATGGGGAGCACACTTGTGTCTAGTGACCCAGCCATTGTGGGGCCTCACTTCTGTCAGTTGTGTCCAGACGTGCTCTGTAGAGTGAGTCACGGACCGGATGGTTCTGGAACAATTTGTGTAGATCCTGTCTGAGAGAGCCCAAAGCTGGGGAAAATGGTTTTGGCCATCGTGTGTGGATAGGGGGTGGAGAGAGGAGAGGCCAAAGGAGTGCTGAGCGCCATGCTAGATGGGGAGTGTCGGAAGACGAGGTGCCTATAGATTCCTGGGTAGCCCTAGATGTAGGGTTCAGAAGCGTTACCGCTCCCCTTCCCCAGTCAGTATCACAACCTAAGGGAAATCCACCAGGGGGTGACTGGGACGTCCTGGTAAGACATAGCCAATGTGGCAAACATGGGCATATCAGGAGAGGGCCTGGTAATGGAGGGAAACTATGTGGTGTGCTAGTTCAGCCAATGGGAAAGGCAGGGAAACCCCCCTCCATTTGTCCCCTCAGCAGCATGTGAGCCTGGTCAGGCCACCTTAGAGGAAGGCCCACTGCTTGGGGGATGGTGGAACAGGTGTACAGGCCATTCCCTTCTGATGACTGAGAAGTGGGTGAGGATCCTGAGAAATGTGGGGCCCTGTGAATGAAAAGCGCGGTCCCTGGGACAGAGAGTCAAAGAGGGGCGAATAGTGTGTTAGCGGCACTGGATGAGGCCGAGGCAGGACAGGAGAGGTGTTTTGTTCCAGTCCAGGATATGTGGGAGGGATTGCACCCAAGGGCCACATATGATGGGTCTAGCGAGCAGCCTGAGGAGTACACTGGCCACTAGGTAGCACCTGATCCACAGAAAAGCGAGAGCTTTCCAAGGGATTGGAAAGCTGCTGTGAACCGTATGTCAAGAGGAATAATTTACAGTGCAACCTGCCAAACCTGCAGCCGCTTGCAACTTCAGCGTCCAGACAGCAATGTCTCCAGTACTGGAACTACGGAAAGCAAGTGTAACCCACACACCTGCTGGGTGTGGTGCACTGTCCCATGTAGTGGCACTTAGACCACTTATAGAGAATGAGAATGAGTTTGCGCTACAGCCTTATCTGAGAGCCAGCTGGCTTTTAGCTCAAGCTGTGATGTGATATGGTGACAGGTGGCTTAAAATTTCATGGATAAACTTTCCTATCTGCTTTTTCAGAAGGTCCTCAATAGCTTGCAATTCTCATCTCCAGCTCCCCATTGCTTGGAACAGCTGAGGCTGTAACCAGCCCATGCCAGGCCAATATTGACATGTGCGTCTTAGTCCTCATGGAGTCTCATCAGAGATTCAGGAACGATTTATGTTTATAATATGGATTGTCCTCCATTATTTAGTCAGGACACATGTGCTCTGATATCTTCTCTCCTCCTGTTCCATTTTGGCTAGTGTGAGGCTACCCACAGAACGCTCATTCATACAGCTGACCCTCTGTGGTTGGTTATTAAGTCTGTCATTATACTCTGTTTCCAGGGATCAGCTGCTAATGTTTTCAAGCCTTGAAACTTTACAGGGTTCTATGACATGCTGGGAAGATCGTTCCTGGCTCTCAAAGTTTTCATGTCCAAGTGTAAAAATGCCACGTTGAGACTTTACTGGTAGAACACACAAAGAACTGTGACTGGAATCTTTGCCTTTCAGGACTGGAAAGAACTGTCATTTTTGCATCAGCTGAGTTGCTATTGTGTCCTAATTATCATGTGGAGGCAGCTGTGGCAGAAGAGGTATTTTGTAGCTATTCACCATGAACTTCTCCCTTTCTTTTTTGAACTCAGTTACAATTTTTTGACCTTCACAACATCCTCTGGCAATGAGTTCCACAGGTTGACTGTGTGTGTGAAGAAATACTTGTGTTTGTTTTAAGCCTGCTGGCTGTTAATTTCATTGGTTGACACTTGGTTCTTGTGTGATGTGAAGGAGTAAGTAACACTTCCTTTTTCGCTTTCTCCACACTAGTAGTCATGATGATATAGACTTCTGTCCTATCTAAGGTTTCCTCTAAGCTGTGCAGCACCACAGTCATGCAGTTGCTTAATGAGCCCTGCTTAGGGTTGCCATACATGGCTGGGGAAGGGGTACTTCTCCCTCAGATGCAGCAGCTCCCTGCTGCAGATGGAGAAGCTCACTTTTCCCAGCTAGTAGGTAGGGTACATGAGGAGGAGAAAGGGAGTAAGTGGCTTGGGTGTTAATGGGACAGGAAGGGGTATTGAGGGGGTAGTGGGGAGAGGAGGAGTTTGGGGCATCCTGTCTCCCATCTGGGCTGCCACAGATGGGAGAGGAAAGAGACGACTCGGATTACAGCAGCTAACTGCTTGTGAGAAATCCAGCGCATGGGCCGGGGGTGGGAGCATACTGCATTGGGCAGGTGGGGGAAATAGGAGGTGAGGGTGGTTCTAGGTAGGGAAGAACACCACCGGCCTATGCATAAAAGCTTGGTGAATTGTTTATAGTATGTAACAGGGTGAGACACTGCTTCATTCCAGTCCTGTCTAGTTCATAAGGCTTATACTGAGTTTTTGTTTTTGTGGGTAATCTGCTTTGCTCTGTATGCTCACTACTTATCATCACTTCAAGCCAATTTTCCATAGTTCATACATATATTTTATATTCTTTACCTAAGATAGATTGTTTTGTTAGACATGCTTGGGAAACCTGCTAAGGAACAAAAACTGGTGCATTGTCCTCTCCATTTTGAGGGAGGAGTTGACTGGGTAATAAACTTATACTGATCAGGCTTTTGACTAGGGCAAGATGGGACAGGTCTGGAGACCTAGGCTTCCAGTTGGGGAGAAGTGTCACAGTAACTGCATCTGGGTGTGGCCATGCCTGTGTAAATGTTTGTGTGAGTGCAGGGCCGGGAGCAGTCTGCATCTTATAGCAGCACAGTGTGAAAGAAAGCCCAGGCTGGTGAGGCAGAAGGTTCAGCAGTATCCTAGTTTCACGGTGCAACTGAGGGGGCTCTTCACAATAATAAATATATTAGTGCAGCTATACCCAGGATATTTCTATGAGGACAGAGAACAGTGTGTAGCCTAGGCCTTTAAAAGTTAGGAAACACCAGATTTAAGGTTACATATACAACCTTAGTGCAGTAGTGTTGTGCATGTGTGTTATGACAGACTCACAAGTGTGGTCTTGGGCTCAATACACTTCACTTCATTGCATCAATTGCCTCCAAAGTACCAAGGGAAGTGAAGGTTTCTCTGCCACTTGATGTCTTTCAGTGAAGTCCAGATGCCTTTCCAAAATATACTTCAATTCACTATTGTACCATACAGGAGGCCTGAGAGATGCAGTGGGGTCAGATTAGATCAAATAACAGTGGCTTAAGCTCCTCCCCTTTCTATTCCGTCAGATTACCTGACAGTTTAAGGTGTTTAAGAAACTCTGGGTCTCCTTTTAGTGGAGCAACAGAGAGCCCCTCCTTGCCTCTGAGTCCTGATGGCCTTTTAGCAGGGCCAGATGCTTGGTAGACAATGGGCTCTTGGCTTTTAAATTAGATCCCATAGGTTTCCTGGGTCCAGTATTCCCTTAAAGGGACCAGCAACCCGATGAAATCTCTGTGCTGATATTCATTCATCTGCATGGATTATGGGAGCTAGTTAGCTAGGATTTGGGATTTTCGTTTGATGCCCATCTGTGTGGTACCCAAAGGAGGCCAAGTGTCTGAGTCGCATTTGTCCTGAGCGGAGGCAAATTCTCTTCCCCTTTACCAATAGCTTCACTTTTTGGTTTGATTTCAGTCTGAAGTAGGGTTGCCAGGTGTCCGGTATTTGCGCTCTCTGGTTAAAAAAAAAAAAAAAAAAAATCAGAGCATACCGGACACGTGCAATGTCTGGTATTCTCTGATTTTTCCAGCTGCGCACCAGATGGAAGCCTGGTGTGGGCGGGGGGAGCGGCTGGGAGGCGGGGCCACGATTGGTGCTACGATCGGCACTAGGAGCCTGTGATTACGCAGAAGCCTGGCGGGGGCGGGGGGAGTAGCTGGAGTCCCAGCCACTCCCCCTGCCCCCGCCAGGCTTCTGTGCAATCACAGGCTCCCAGCGCCAATCGTGGCCCCGCCTCCCAGCCTGGGAGTCCCAGCTGGGAGGCGGGCCATAATCGCTGCTCTGGGTGCGTCACAGAAGCCTGGCGGGGGGAGTGGCTGGGAGACGGGGCATGATGGGTGCTGGGAGTTGTCTACAATCCTTTCAGCTGCAGGATAAAAAGGAGTTCTTCTAAATTCTTCTATAGCCTTAGCTTTAGAGGAATAGAAAACAATGAAAATAGCATGCACATTTGCACAATTACTTCTAAGCTTCTTTACATAGAGATGGTGTAGGATGAAGACTGTTTATAATAAAGTTAATATTAAACATAGCATGTGTGTTCGTGGCAGTGTGTTTTTTTTTTTTTTTGCTCGACAGATTTTTAGTCCCCGTCTTCGGTATTTTTTGGGAGACCATCTGGCAACCCTAGGTGCATGAGTGTTGGTGAGCAGGGGCTTGTTTGCACTGGAAAGTTGTACTGCTTGACCTTCACTAGCATTTGCTGAAGAGATACAATCTCCCTTGTAGAGGCATCGTCGTAGCAACGTAATGGTGCTTTATACCAGGCTAGTGAGGGGAATAAGCTCTAGCCGTGTGAGGCACTTGGATGATGACACAACTGTGCACATACTAAAAGTTGTGCTGGGGCAACTACGTGGGTAGAAAGGAGGAAAGAAAGGCCCCTGCCAGAGTCGTTCCATAAGGACAAAGAACTGTGTGTAGCCCAGGCCTGTGTCAGGAAATACCAGCACTGAGGTTACATGTACGTGCTGCTGTGCATGTGAACTTTGCCCCAACCTAGAGAGGCAGTGACACGTTGTCACCCGCAGGATACACCCATTGTCCAGGTGCCCCAACCCCCTTTGAAAGCTCTGCAGTCCCTGAGTCAGATATTCCAACCTGAGCACAGTGTTTCAGCCCCCGGAGGAGGGGCTCATTTGTACAGCACATGCACCTGCCCAATGACCCTGACCTGCCTCCCTCCCCCACAGCACGTGCGGCACAGCCCTGCTCACATTCACCATTGCCCTCCCTGAATTTGACCTCTGGGAAGTGACCTCTGACCCCAGCTTTGTGACTTTAAGTGTAGGTGGCTGGCTGTGAGGGGCTACAGGTTCTGCTGCTGTGGGCTCCGAGTGTTCCCCTTGGGGAGGCAGGGCAGGGCAGGGCATGAGAGCGCCTGGAGTCAAGACCTTCCATTTCTGGTTCAGTGGTAAGCCTGGGCCTTCAAGGGCATGATGCTCCAGCCCCTGCTCCAGTCAGGTTTGTGCCAGGCATCGGGTCCCTTCTTGTCAGCCTGGAGCAGCTAGGGAGCAAGTCTGCCTGGAGGACCCTGCCCCTCATCCCTTTGCTCCAGGCTCTCTGGGGGGCAGAGAGAATTAACAGTCTAGCTCTAGCTCCTCTCCCCAGCATCTCTGGCAGAGGGACTTGGGGGAGACAGGCTCCTGGCCCAGGGGACACTGGGAGCTGCCAGTAGAAGGCTGATCTCCCCCCTCCTCCCTGCTCTGCCTCCCATTAGAACTCAGCACATCTCCAGGAATGCACACTTGGATCTGAGGTTTTGATTTGGGCCGGTTGACCCACTAAGGATTTTTATTCTGGGCTCAGGCTGATTTCTCTGGGTGTTTCCTGACGGTATTTCTGGATGAAATTACGGTGACTGACATGGGTGGCCCACGATCTGTTCCTAAAGCTCGTGCCCAGCGGATCAGTGAGATTCTCATTGCTGAAATGCAGCTGCTTCTGGGGGCTCCAACCCTGGAGCAAAATGGATCCCATCTCTTTCTCCCTAGCAAAATGGATTCTGGACTCATTGAGCAGGGCCCACAGCACTTCAGGATAGGAAGTGTAGACTACTAGATCTGATTGAAATAGTGCTGCTGAGATAAGGAGGAAAAAATAGAATTATTTTATTAGAATTTCGCAGGGCTCTGACCTATGGGATGTTTATACAGCATGGAGTTGTGATTGTAGCACGGGTAGGCAAACGTGCACCAGCTGTAATCTAATCTACAATATTTGTGTGTTTGACATAGCTTAGTTTAGCAGCATAGTCTTAGATTAGTATAGGCCTTAGCAAAGGTCTTGCTGTCCAAATACAAACCAGACACAGGGCCTTGGGTATGTACACGATATCAAAGCTCACGTCAGCTACATGACAACTAACTATTCTCAAAGTACACATTATTCTGAGAGGAAGGTTGGTCTGATAGTTAAGGATTCAGGAGACATGGATTTAATTTCTGGCTCTTGTTTGTCCTGGAAGAAGTGACTCCGTCTATGTACCTGAACCCCCCCTCTGTAAAAGGAAGATCATTTTTCCTTTACCCCATCCTTTGCTCACTTTGTCTATTTAGATTGTAAATTCTCTGGGGCAGGGACTGTCACTTAATGTGTTTGCACAGTGAGGTCCCGATTTCAGCTGGAACTTCCAGATGCTGCCGTAAAGTACAAACAGCTTTTATTGTTTTAATTACCCTTCAAACAAACGTTTTCCTATGTCATAAAAGTTTTGTACCTTGCTTAATAATAGCGGTCCATTCTGAGGCACTTTGACTTGTTGCTGTGCAGCATTGTGTGCTCATATGGGCAGTTAAGTGCAGAAACTAGTGGTATTAGGGTTTCCTGGCCGTTATCAGTTAACACATACTGGAGGTGAATCAGCAACTCTGTGTGTATGCGCGCGTGCGTGTGTGTATAAAAAGTATATATAACCTCCTAGTGCCAATCAGAATCCACTGCAGGCCTCCGTACACGCTGTACAGTGGATCAGCACGGAAGATATTTATGGCTGGCCTTTCGCTGTTATTTCCACATTTCACTGAGAGGGAAAACAGCTAGTTTTGTCACTTTCTGGGGGACGGAAGCAGACCCCCCCCCCCCCGTTCATGAATGTACTTTGTATGAAGTGCTAGTCATCCAAGTGAGCCCCCTTCCTGGCTACCCACTAGAGCTGCTGGGAGGGGAATCCAGCCTTCTGCTGCTCTGGATTCCAGGGTGTTTCAAGCTTCCCTGAGTCTCCGTTGGCTGCAGCACTGTTTCCTGCCTGGCCTCCGGCACATTTCCTGGGCACTGACTGTTACCTCTTCATGGGAAGAAGTACCCTCACATCTGCCCTGGGAGCACAGGATCACTGCTGACACCCTGTGACGATGCCGTATTTACTGTCCCAGAGCACCACCCGAGCGGTGAGACTCTTCTGCTTGCAACTGAGTTCTCTCCAGGGCGTGCTCAGCAGTTGTGAAGCCGTCCACACAACTTCACCCCGTCCTCAGCTCAGCAGCTAGCATACAGGCTGTGATGTGGCCAGTGGTCTCCTCACAGAGCCCCACTGCTCTGACCTAGCTCTCCTCTGCCCCATCCTTCCTCTTCCTGTCCTGCTCCCCCTGTCCTCTCTTGAAATCTCTCTCACCGCTCCCCCCCTCCCGCTTCCTTTGTTTTGTTTCCGGGGTGCTGGAACAGTTTGTACAGTGGGGGTGCTGAGAGCCATTGAACCAAATTGTACACCCTGTATGTGATGGAAAATGCTTCAAGCAAGGGGCTGCAACAGCAAGCCCAGCATCCGTAGTTCCAGCACCTATGGAACTTTCCACTGCTTCTTCCTGCTGCCTGCCCTCAGAGGAGTCAGCTAAACTGGTTTCCTAAGGATGCAGCTGCCCTGTTGTTTCAGGAGTTTGCACCTGATTAGGGTAATTGGGGCCTAACAGCCCCTCAGGTTTAGAGCAGTAGCTGAGTTAGTCTGTAACTGGAAACACTTAAAAAACAACAAATAGTCCTGTAGCACCTTAGAGACTAACAAAACATGTAGACGGTACCATGAGCTTTCATGGGCACAGCCTCAGGTTATCTGTCTTCTGTGTACCTGCCACGGCCACTGTCTGCATGGGTGGCTTCACATATATGTCCATGTAGACACTCCTGACACAGGAGGTTTCATAAATCAGTTTGACAGTATCGACGAGAATGTGTAAGATGTATAGACATAGCCCGAATTCATCTCAGCCTGTAAAAAGTGATTCTAAAAATAATATTGGAGGGTTTCTTGAATGATAGCATGTTCTCACAATGACTCTAAATTGTATTTGCTCACTTTACAAATTAAGTATGGCTTTCCTAGGTATTGAGCCCTGGAAACTCAGTGTAGGGAAAGGTAGGAATGGTTGTTAGAGGAAAGTTTCTTATACATCTCTCCCCCCAATGTCTGTATAGGATAGGAATTCCAATTATAAGTTTACATGAAGTATAGTTTTCAGCCTCTAGATATCTAAGATTTGTACCAAGTCACAGAGCAGGTATGGGTTCTCGTAAACAAATGAGACAAAGTTGGGATTCAAGCTGTGGGCAATTCTGCTTATCATAGAATTGTAGGACTGGAAGGGACCTCGAGATCTTCTAGTTCAGTCCCCTGCACTCAAGGCAGAACTAAGCATTATCTAGACCATCCTTGACAGGTGTTTGGAGATTTTTAAGGATAGGTTAGACAGTGACAGAGATTCTACTATCCCCTAGGCCAGGGGTGGGCAAAAGGGCCTCCACAGGCCGGATTCGGCCCGCCAAGCAGGTTGATCTGACCCACGGAGGCCCTGCCATTCCCCTGCCCCCAGGCCAATCAGGGCTTGGGGGCGGAGGGAGCATGCAGTTTCCTCCGCCCTGCCCCCACCCTGCAAGGAGTGAAAAAATGCCACAGGCTCTTGGCGGGGCAGAAAGAGACTTCATGCGCTCCCCCGCCCCCAAGCCCTGATTGGCTTGGGGTCAGCAGGGGGAGCAAGTGAAGTCTCCTCCCACCACCAGAGGCATGGGTGACTAAGGAGAACCCCTGGGGGGGCAAAGACGCTCTCCCACCTCCAGAAGAATCATGGTCTGTGGGTGGGGAAGCCCAGAAGTATCTTGGCTCCGCCCATTCCGCTTGAGGCTCTGCCCCTTTCCGGAGCGGCCCAGGGCCATTTAAAAAATTTCTGAAGTGGCCCCTGGCAAAAAATTATTGCCCACCCCTGCCCTAGGCAATTTATTATTCCAGATCTTAACTGTGCTGATAGGAAGTTTTTTCTAATGTGTCCAAGCTAAACCTCCCTAGCTGTAATTTGAACCCATTGCTTCTTATTCTATACTCAGAGATTAAAGAGAACAATTTTTCTCCCTTCTCCTTTTATGTACTTGAAAACAGTTTTGTCCCCTTCAGTCTTCTCTTCTGCAGACTAAACAAACTCAAGTTTTTTCAATCTTCCTTGAAAGATCATGTTTTCTAAACTTTTAATCATTTTTGGACCTTTAATCGGTTTGTCTTTGGCTTTGTCTACACTTAAACGCTAGCGCAGCAGAGCTGTAGTGCGTCAGTGTAGATACTACAAAGACAGGAGAGTTTCTTGCAGAACTGTAGATAATCCACCTCCCCGAGAGGCAGTAGAATTCTTTCATCAACCTAGTGCGGTGCACACCAGGGGTTAGGTTAGCTTAGCCATGTCTCTTAGCCCTGGTCTACGCTAGGGAGAGATTTCCAAATAACCCCCTTATTTAGAAATAATAAGTGGAGCGTCCACACTACCAAGCCTGTTGTTTCGAAATAACAAGCTGGTTATTTCAAAATCTGAACTCCTACTTTCCTTGGGCAGTGTGGCCCCGCCACTGCTGCTATTTCAAAATAACTACTCCCCAGAGTAATTTGAAGTAATTACTCCCCCCGTGCTTCCTAGGGTTCTAAGACAAGGTAGAGCAGCTACTAATAGGGTTGCCAGATGGTTGGAACAAAAATACTGAACACCTCCCGCCCCCCCCCCCAAAAAAACCAGGAAAAAATTCTGTTGAAGGGTAAAAAAAGGGAGGGGGGAGAGACCAAAGTTGTTGAGCAAAAAAAAAAAGTGTTCCGAGACTTAAGCAAAAAAAAAAAAAAAAAAAAATTATTAAAATAAAACAGCACTAAAACAGCATGTCCCCTTTAAGAGTGAGTGCAGGGATAGGAACAGGGGAGTGGTTGAAAACTAAGACCCAGGGGAAAGCCTTGCTTCCCCTAGGTCTTTGGCCGGCAGCCATTTTGTGTCGGCAGCCTTGGGGAACCAGGTAAGCATGGGGGTTGGGGGTGTTGGGAGTCAGGGGAGGGCTTGGGGGAGGGGAGGAGGCTGGGCACTGAGTGTTTGTAGGGTTGCCAGGTGCCCAGCATTTTCGCCTCCTGGCCAGGGAAAAATTCAGAAAATACTGGACATCTCAGGTGTCCGGTATTCTCTGAATTTTTTTACCGGACAGGAGCCAAAAATACCAGACTGTCCGGGTGAATACCGGACACCTGGCAACCTTATCTACTAAAATGGAACCTGCCTTGGACTAATTTTGAGGCTCCCCTGTAGTGGGGACATGCTATTTCAATTTTGTTATTTCGGGAGTTATTTCAAATGTAGTTATTTTTAAATAATTTCCTAGTGTAGACCAGGCCTTAGAGAGCACAGAGAAATGGAGCTATGCCATTGTAATTTTTCAGAGTAGTTCAGCTCTTAGTTGGCAGTTATTTTCTTTGATAAACTCATCCTGTTTAATATGGGTTGTGATTCCCTGTTATAACAGACCTTGTGTAATTCCTAACTTGTAATGCAGGGAGAAGGTTGCTGATAGTAAACAGCTCTTCAGACTACCAAAATCAGGCAGAACAAGCTGGAAGAGCTGGGAATTGAAGTAATCACAATTGGAAATGAGATCAACATTCTTAACAATTAGAATAATTAATGACTGGAACAGCTTCCCAAGAGATGTGGTACATTCTCCACCATCTGGAGTCTTTAAATCACAATTGGATGTCTTTTGGTAAGACATTGTGGTTCAACCACAAGTTCATGGGTTCTTTGCAGAAAGCACTAGGCAGAGAGCCATGACCTGCATTACACAGGTCAGATTGATGATCATAATGGTCTCATCTGCCCTTACAAATGTATGACTTTCTCTGCACGGGTTGGGGAGCGGAAAATTTCATTGCTCATCCCAGAGCTGCTTCTAACACAACACTCTCTGCTGCCATTGTTTTGGCCCTTGCATGTAACCAGGCCCATGGACAAGAGAGAGGGGGCAAAGGAGGCAGTTGCCCCAGGGCCTGTGATTCAGTGACAGCGGCTGGAGCCCCAGGCCCTTGAAATTGCTACAGGAGTGCCATGCTGCACTCCTGGCAGTGCTAAGGGCTGCAGTGGGGGTGGGGGTGGGGGTGGGGGGGGGGGGGTACTGCACTCCCAGCAGTTCTGAGGGCCTGCTGCTGTCAGCCCTGACCCTTTTGGGAGTGTGGAACCCCCCCCCCCCCACACACACACATCTTGCCATGGGCCAACGGAGGCTGTGATGCAGCCTCCCCTGGAATGAGCTTGCCTAGCACTGGGTCGTCTTAAACTTCCATTCTTGACAGCGAATAATTCAGAATCAGGCAGGCGACAGGCTCTGGGGGAGGAGTTCTTTAAATGATCACTAGTAAATACATCAGTCCCTCTGCCTAGGTACCTACAGCACTCATTAGAGCAGTGGTGGGCAAGCTGCCACCCACCTGTGGCCTGTGGATCCCCTGTCTGCCCCCTCTCTCCACATGCCTCTCGCACACTGGGGTGCAAGAGCCCCACATTTCCTACGCCTCTGCCTTCCCTCCCAGCACCTCCAGAGCACCACGAATCATTTGATTCATGCTCCCACCTCCCCCTCCCTTCCAGAGCTTAAATGCCTGGAGCTTAAATGTTAACAGTTGTTCGGGGAGGGAGGAAGGGGGAGGATCGGGGTGGAGCATGAATCAAGGGGGGGGGGGGGGAGGAGAGGGCATTGCACACCTGAAAGTGCTGGGAGGGGGTGGGGGAGTAGGAAGTGCAGGGCTCTGGTGCCCTAGTGCACAGGAGATGTGGGGGAAGGGGTAAAAAGGGAGTCTATGGTCTGCTGCAGCCCACCGAGATAGAGGGCCACTGGTGTGGCCCACTCACTATTCTTGGTTGCCCATCACTGCATTATAGTGTCCGAGTGCCTGCTTAAGGGTATGTCTACACTAGCTCGTTAGTTCGAGCTAGGTAGGCAAATGAAGGCAACCGGAGTTGCAGATGAAGCCCGGGATTTAAATATCTCGGGCTTCATTTGCATGTTCCCGGGCGCCGCCATTTTTAAATCCCCCTTAGTCCGAACTCCGTGCCCGCGGCTACACGCGGCATGGACTAGGTAGTTCGAATTAAAGATCCTACTCCTCGGGAGTAACAGTAGTTCGAATTAGGATCTTTAATTCAAACTACCTAGTCCGTGCTGCGTGTAGCCGCCGTCATGGAGTTCGGACTAAGGGGGATTTAAAAATGGCAGCGCCCGGGAAGATGCAAATGAAGCCTGGGATATTTAAATCCCGGGCTTCATTTGCAACTCCGGTTGTCCTCATTTGCCTACCTAGCTTGAACTAACGAGCTAGCGTAGACATACCCCAAGTGACTAGAGAGCTTTGCTGCTATCTTTATAGATAAAATAATATAAATTCTGCACTTCCCCTAACGGCCTCCATCACCAGAGTATTGGAGTAGCTCATCATCTTTAATGGATTTAACCTCACAACACCATGAGGCTAGGGCAGTGCTATTATCTCCATGGTATAAATCTGTGGCACAGAGGATAAGTGACATGCCCAAGGCCACACAGGAAGTCTGTGACAGAGCATAGACTTGAACCTGGATTTCCCAAGTAATAGGCAAGCGCTCTAACCATTGAACAGTCCCACCTCTGATTGATGGTCTATGGGGTTCTAGTAAGGCAAATGGCTCAGTAAGCTTGAGAAGTATTTGTAATAGTGAGGAAGATTAATTGTTGGGACAAATTACTGAGGGAAAAGATCAAAACTGGATGTCTTTCTGAAAGATGTGCTTTATTCCTTGGCCTGTGGAATGCAGATAGACTAGAAAATCTGATAATTCCCTCGGGCCTTAAAGTCTATGAACAAAAGACCAAATACTTGCAGCAAAAGACCAAATATTTACAAATTCACCCCCGTACTTGGAGAACCTAAATGGTTCATGGGTCTGGTGTATCTCTGCAGGGATGAATGTAATGGCAGATGAAAGCTAGAATAGTTACATTATTGCTAAGTGTTAGTATTACTGTGGGTGTGTTTGTTATGATGTGGACAGATGTCTAATGGGAGTGTCTGGAAAATGCAAACATGCTTAATCTTTACCTTAGAAAGATGCCAAAAAGGGCTAGAGATTTATAGGGCTAACAAAAACATCCAGTGATACAGCACCTAGGGTGTAAACAAAAACAAAAAAACAAAATACAAGAGGCTGGTGAGTCAAAGGGGCCTGATTTACAGAAAGAGCTGGGTGCTTGCTCTCAGAAAACCAGGTGACTTTAAGGTGTTTGCAGTAGCATCACACTATCCTAGATCATTAGTTACTGTTCATCTTGGCCCAGGAGTCTTGGATGGGCTATCAACCTACAGGGTACAAACCTGCTTCTAACTAATGTGGCTTAAAAAGGAACTTTCTGTCAGTAGGAGTGACACACAGAACTGTTACTGGATGTTAAAGACCCCCAACCCAAGGCCCAGATTCGCAAAGATATGACTTTAGGAGCCCCAATATCTTTATGGATCTGGGCCCAAGTACTCTGAGAAGCAACAGTTAGGGTTAGCAGGTAGTCTTAAAAAAAAATACTGGACACACTTCATGGGCAGGGGGAGGGACTGGCCGGGAGGTGAGCAGGGCTGGCCGGGAGGCAGGGGGGAGGGCCGGGGCAGATGGGGGGGCGGCCGACGGGAAGCAGAGCTGGTTGGTGGTGGGAGGGGGTCGGGTGGAGTGGGGCTGGCCGGGGGAGATCGGGGGAAGGGGGGCCGGCCAGTGGGAGTGGGACTGGCTGGGGGAGCTCAGGAGGAGGAGGGGAGAACTGGCCACTGGAGGCAGCACTGGCAGGGGGTGCAGCGGGGCTGGCCGGGTGAGATCGGGAGAGGAGGGGAGAACTGGCCACCGGAAGCAGGGCTGGCGGTGGGTGCAGCAGGGCTGGCTGGGGAAGATCAGGAGAAGTGGGGGAGAACCAACCGGCCAGCCAGAGGGGGTGGGGGAGGAGGAGCGTATCAGCCGGTGGGGAGCGGGACTGACCCGGGCAGTGCAGATCCCAAGGTGCTCCCTCCCCCTGCACGGTCCAGGCGAAGTGCGAGTCAGTCCGGCTGCGGCTCCACCATGTACTTGACCAGCGCGCAGGAGCACGGACCGGGCTGCCCCTCCTCCTCACACACAACCAGGGCTCCCACCACCAATCGCGCCCTGCCTTCCAGCCACTCCCCCTGCCAGACTTCCAGGCACCCAGTCTGAAAACCAGAAAATACTGGACATTGCACATGTCCGGTGCTTTCTGGATTTATTTTACCAGACTGAGCCCCAAAAAAACCGGGTAGAAAACTGGACACCTGGCAACCCTAGCAACAGTTGGTAGTGGACTACTACGCCAGGACATCAGGAGTAGAGTAGGGATGTAATAGTGTAGCTGGTTAAATGATTAACCAATAAGCTGATGCTTATTGGTTAATGCTACTGTCTACATGCAACCCCTACCCCTACGGCTCTGCTAGTAAATTTTTTAGTGGGCTGGCTGGCAGCCTGGTTCAGTCCGGGCTTGGGCTGGGCCTGGGAGTTACCCCCACTGTGGTTCTGCATGCAAAGTAATTTAGGAGCTGGTAAGCAGGCAGCCTGGCTCAGTCCCAGCTCATGTCAGGCCCTGGGATCTATCCCCGCTGCAGCTCTGCAATAATGTGCTGGGAGCAGGAAGGGTCTGGAACCTATACGAGGCCAGGTCTCCCTATACATGTACATTGATATAACCATGTCACTCATGATGTGAAAAACCCACACCCCTGAGTGAGGCAGTTATACCGACCTGTCTCGGGGTGGACAGTGCTATGTCAACAGGAGAACTACTTCTGTCAACATAGTTACTGCCTCTCCACAGGGAGGTGCATTCACTGTGCCAATGGGAGGAGCTCTGTCGTCGGTGTAGTATCTTCTTTGCTGGAGCACTCCGGTGGCACCACTGCAGCGTTTTAAGTGTGACCTCCCCAAAGTAAGTCCCATCTTACTCCGGTGATCACTCCCTGGGCTGGGGAGGTTCATTGGCTCACAGATTATTCCATAGCTAACACTGCAGGGGTCTGGAACATTCCCTTGTAGCCTTTGGTGCTACCTCTCTTAGAGGCGGGATATGAGATGAAGTGGTCCTTTGGTCTGATCCAGAATCACCATTCCTACAACTGTGCAGGGCCCAGTTCTCCTCTGTCATATCAGTGTCACTCAAAGAACTCTCCTGAGCCTATGGAGTGACACTGTTATAAAGTGGCTGTGGGGAGACTCAGGCCTTGGGGGTTATTCTAAGGCCCCAGAGCCAACACGGACAGCAAATATTTACTCAGGGAAGGAAAAAGAAACTTGGTTTCTTGATTCTTTTCACTCCCTGAAATAACAGTGAAACACCGTTATATTTGCTGAATGAATCAACAGCTAACTACCTCCCTCTGCCTTATGGACTTAACTCTGGTCTGTTCCTATCACTATTAACCCCTTTTTATAGGTTGATATATACGTACTTGTATCTCCTCCCCATTTCCTACTGGACAACATTTCATCATCTTTACTTGGCCTATTCATAAGCACATTCATCACACATTGCTCCACAGAGATGGGACATCACTGTACTTTTTCATTTACATGTTATTTGTATTGTTGTACTATCTAGGAGCTCCTTTCATGGGCCAGGATCCCAAAGTACTAGGTGCTCTATACAGAACAAAAGGATGGAATCTGCTCCAGCTTGTCATCTAAGTATACGACAAGAGGCAACAGATGGATACTGTGACATACTTTACTTGTATATAAAACCTTTTTACCAGACTGTGATATATTTGGTATAAGGCATGCCTTGTTGAGGTATCATTTCAAAACTCACAATCTTCTGAACATTATTGTCATGGTAAAATATGTGTATGTAAAGTTGTAAGATTTTTCTGTATAGCACTACTGTAACATGCTTTAAGTTTAAGAAAAGAAGACCTTCCCAATCAGTTTTTCACATGTGCGTGCGCGCACGCGCGCACACACACACAGGACTCTCCTACAGAGAATGAAGCGCTTCAGGCTGAGAAAAGGTATTGATGCTTCCTTCAAAGCTACTCCAGCAATATTAAAGCAGGCACTACACTCAAGCCCTTAGTCAATACAACAACTCCATCCAAGATGACAAGATATCTTTCTGCTTGAAGACAGGCTGGTGCCAAGGGTACTGGAATGGGGTGAGGGCGTGGTTCCCCCTTATTTATTGGCCATAAGACTGAGTAACAGGGAGGAGGGGGTGAAGAGTGTCTGAGTCCTGGGGGGGAAGAGAGTGGTTATTCATGCTCAGAGTTGGCTGACCCAGGTACCATCACTGCAACAACGACATAACTAGTGAGAGAAGGATAATCAGGCCATAGTTGGCTATGAAAGGAGTAGAATAGAGGTAAGTTCACCAGCAGGCGCTCTGTGTTTATTTTGTGAATGGCATATAAAGCATCAGGAAAACCTTTCCCATTGAACACACAGAGAACAGATCCCTGATGCCGGTTTGTCAGAAGCTGCGAATAAACAACAGGGGATGGATCATATTATGGTTACCTCTTTTGTTCATTCCCTCTGGGGCACCAGGTATTGGCCACAGTTGGAAGACAGGACACTGGGTGGATGGACCTTGGGTCTGACCCAGCATAGCCGTTCTTATGCTGTCTGCAGCAAAGCCCAGGAACAACAGCTGCCCAGGAGTGTATTTCATCCAACAGAGGAGCACTGCCTTCTTTTAAGGCTGAAATACCAATCACTAAGTTATTTATTCTAATTTGACCATGAGGGAAACTGACCATTATATTATACATTATACCTGTATGTCTGTGAGTCACTGGGGTGCTGAGACCACTGCCTATCATTATGGCCAATATAGTCGCTTTTGCCTTGCATTGCCCACTCTGTCTGTGACATTCTGCACGTCATAGTCTAGACTGGTGAACAGCTGTCTCCTTAAACCTCTAACCTGGGAGGCTTTTTACATTGTTTTGCTGTGAGAAACAAATGACTTGTGTGAGAACAAATCATGCCCAGTTGAACACCTGAATGTGGGCCCTGCTGATGGGAGAGGGGTAGGAGGCAAAGGGGATAGTTGCTCCTGTGCCCAGCAATTCAAAGGGGCCCAGGGTTCCTGGCAACACAATAGCAGTAGTGGTCAGTGGGGGGAGGGGGGGCAGAAGGAAAGAGATGACTAGCAAGCTCATTGACTCTTTTACTTTCCAAACAGTTTCTACAGTGCAATAGTGTCCTGAGATAGAACACTCCATTGCTTGCCAGCTTTAAAACGACAAGACACAATAGAGGCTGAATCCCACTTCCACTTAAATCAGTGGCAAAACTTCCACCGACTCCTGTGTTGTTGATGGGCTGCCCAGTAGAGCTCCTTGGAGCAGCAAGTTCTGTGTTCTCTACTCCCTGTTATTGCAAAGATTTCGCTTTGGATACCTCTTGGGTTCTATGCTGCCAACAGCTAGTGGAGAGTATTACCCCTACCACATAGAGGAAACCATCCGATTTCATCCAGCAGAGGGCAGCAGTTCATCACAGCCTGCCTTTGGGAACAATCCTCAACTGTCCAAGATCCAATCTCATTCACTTATTGTCTTACTGATGCTTCTTTATAATTATTCATCATAATAAGTGGCTTTTATACAGTGCTCTTCAGCAGCAGCTCTCAGAGCACTAAGGGAGACTGATATCATCTCCATTTTATAGATGGGGAAACTGAGGCACGGTGCAGCAAAGTGATTTGCCCAAGGTCAGTGGCCTTGCAGGGAATAGAACCCAGCCCTCCTGAGTTATAGTCCAGTGTTCTATCCTCTAGACTGCGCTGCTCTTTGTGGAGCTAGTTTATACAGACATTCGAAAAGGGGTTTTCTGTTTCTTATTTCTCTGATTCCTACGGCTGTAGCTGGAATTCATGTGGCATAGCTACATGGGCTAGAAGTGGCATAGCTACATGGGCTAGAAACTCCACTCCCAGGCTCTGTCTTACAGCTAATGAAGTGGGAACCAGTGTCTGGCAAGAGGGTTCTGTTGGTAGAGTTGCTATTTGTTTCAGGTTTTCTGGGACTGTCCCGCAAGCCCTAGTTGTGGCATTTATGGGGCTCCCAGTCAATTTCAGGGACCTGGAATCATTAGCCTAGTGTTGCTAAATGTTGAAGGCTGGAATATTCTTACCCCTCAGTAATCAACGCAGTTCAGGCTGCCCAGTACACGTCCTTGGAGTACCAAGGGTATTACTACTAACAGGACAGCCTGCTCATCCAGCAGTCCTTGACATTATTCATAAAGAAGACTGCGTTTGGTGATGAAGGCACTCGGCTGGGTTAATTATCAGCCAAGCATGGTCCTAGCTCCCTGGCTCTGTGTCTACAGGTACACAAACACATGTATGCTCGTTACAATGGAATCAGCTCCATCAGCAATGGGACTCGCAGCTGGACAGAGGGTTATGGCCAGGTACCCTGACATGTACAGACTAAGACCCACTGGCACAAATAGCTTACGTACTGCCCTACGTGTTTCATGACCTCTCTGTGTAATCTCCCCTTGTTCCTGATATCTTGGACACAATATCCCTATTCATTATTTTGTCAAACCATCTTATCACATATTAGATAGGGATAGAGCTGTACTAGCTGAAATACAGTTACATAAATATCTAGTGCCTAATACTCTAGCAGCAACTTTGCCAAGTTCGCATTCCGGACAGTGAAGGGCTAAGCATCTGTTTTAATACATGGCCTGACTTGGGTTCACAGCCTCTAGTTCAGGCCTCAGACTTTGCACCAGCCCACATACCCCAGGCTTTCTCTACTACACTAGCCTTACAAGATATTCCTAGTTCCTCTCTGCTCTGTGGTGAGTGGGTGTGTAAAACATCACTAGTTGTACTCGTTAGACCCTACCACTGGGGCATGTTTGTGTTCTTGGGCTGTCCATTTTTCTATGAGCTGTGCAGGGCTGGCCTACCTGTGCAAACATCCCTACATGACAGGTGAATTTGTTAGGGCTGGTTTGTTTGCAGACATTTTGTATGAGGAAGACTGGTCTGGTGGCTAATACACTGGCCTGGGATCAGTTTCTGACTCTGCTACCTACTCACTATGGGAATTTGGGCAAGTCATTTAGTCTCTGTTTCAGTTCCCCAGCTGTAATAATCTTCTCTTCCTCCCACACTTTGCTGGGCTTGTCTGTTTAGATTGTAAACTCTTGGGGCAGGGAGTGGCACATAATATCTGTCTATGCAGCACAAAGCCAGTTGGGACCTGCAGGTTCTCCCATGATACTCATGCAATATCTTTCCACTGCCAGCGCATCCCTGGTGGGAGTGTGCAGGCTTGACCCATGTGCTGGATCCCCAGTTACTCCCCTTCTGGTGTGATCCTGGTTTTTATACAATATTTTGGGCTTCCCCCTTCTGGGTATTCTGCACAGATTATCCTAGAAATGTAGGGCTACAGAGACTTCATGAAGTTCTAAGTAAACCTTAGGCTGGTTTGTCCAACCTGTTCTTAAAAACCTCCACTGATGGGGATTCCACAAACACCCTTGGAAGCCTAGTGCAGAGCAGAACTACCCTTACAGTTAGAAAGTTTTTCCTAATAGATAATTGAAATCTCCCTTGTAGATTTAGTTTATAGAATCCTAGGGCTGAAAGAGACCTCAGGAGATCGAGTCCAGCCCTCTGTCCAACGCAGGACCAACCCTAACTAAATCATCCCAGACAGGGCTTTGTCAAGCCGGGACTTAAAAACCTCTAGGGATGGAGATTCCACCACCTCCCTAGGGAACCCATTCCAGTACTTCACCACCCTCCTAGTGAAATAGTTTTTCCTAATATCCAACCTAGACCTCTCCCACTGTAACTTGAGACCATTGCTCCTTGTTCTGCCATCCATCACTACTGGGAACAGCCTCTCTCCATCCTCTTTGGAACCTCCCTTCAGGAAGTTGAAGGCTGCTATCAAATCCCCCCTCACTCTTCTCTTCTGCAGACTAAATGAGGCTAAATCCCTCAGCCTCTCATTGTAGATCATGTGCTCCCCCTATCATTGTGATTGCCCTCTTCCGGACCCTCTTCAATGCATCCACATCCTTGCTATAGTGGAGGGCCCAGAACAGGACACAATACTCCAGATGTGGCCTCACCAGAGCCGAATAGAGGGGAATAATCACTTCAGATCTGCTGGAAATGCTCCTCCTAATGCAACCTAATATGCCATTAGCCTTCTTGGCTACAAGGGCACACTGTTGACTCACCCAGCGTCTCATCCACTGTAATCCCCAGATCCTTTTCTGCTTAACTGCTGTGTAGCCAGTCGGTCCCCAACCAGTCTCCATTGCTTCTTGTTTCTATAACAGCCCTTAGCATATTTAAGGACTGTCATAATATCCTCTGTCTTTTCTCAAGATCAAAAGTGCCCAGTTTATCTTTTCCTCATAGGCCAGGTTTTCTAAACTATTTATCATTCTTGTTGCTTTTCTCAAGTCCCTCCAATTTGTCACCCCTTTTCTAAGCTGTCATGCCCAGGATTGTACGGTTCTCCAGCCAAGCTCTTACCTGTGCCCAGCAGAGCATGACTCCTGTATCTTACCTGTTACACTCCTGTTAATACACCCATTACCTTTTTTTTTTTTTTTTTGCAACTCAGTTCAAACTGAGATGCTCTCTAGCACCTCCCCACCCCCTGCAGTGCTACCATCTCGCCCCTTGTTCCCCATTTGGTAATGGTTCATCTTGATTTTTTTTCCTTACTAAGTGCAGCACTTTCCACTTGCTTTTATTGAATTTCATCTGCCAGAGCAATTCTCCCAGTTTGCCACTGGCATTTTGAATCCTCATCCTCTGCTCTAGCAGCTCTGCTTCCCTTGCCAGCTTGGGGTTATCTGCATATTTGATAAGTGCACCCTCCCCCACTTCCTCAGCCAAGTCACTTATGAAAGTAGTGACTAACCCCACTCCAGGACAGACCCCTGGGGCATCCCACCACCTCCTCCGACTCTGTCAGCAAACTACTGATGACTACTCTTTGTATATGGTCCCTCCCCCTTCCTGTCATGTGGGACTGCGCCCAAAGCCTCCCTGAAATCAAGTTTCAGTTTTTCACCCCACTTAACCCTCCCCTTCCCCGCAGAGGCCGCTGTCCCAGGGGGGCTGTAGCACCCTACCCTCCAGGGAGCAGCAGACGGGCTGGCCCTGGGCTGAGCTAGCGCAGGCGCATGCTGCGTCCCCACCCCCTTGGCAGCCCCTCCCCGTGGAGGCCGGGCGGTGCTGCTTGGAGCGGGCGGCGCACAGCAGCGCTGCGGCCCCCGAGCGCCCGCAACATCTGGCCGCTGTGCTGCCGAAGGAGCTGCGCTCGGGACAAGCCCAGCAGGCAGGTGAGAGGCGCGGGGCGGCTCATCTGTCTCGCTGGCTGCGGGGCACCAGAGCCAGGCACCGGTGTCCTGGCTGCGCGCTGCCGTGGGGAAGTGGCCCGGAGATGGAAGGGGCTGCTGCAGGAACCAGCGTGTTTGCATTTGCGGGGGGGGGGTGTCCCTCCCCCAGCCACATGGGGGGGGTGCCTTGTAGGGGGTGTGGCTGGAGGTGATGGGAGGGGGAGGTCCCCCCCCCCCCCCCCCCAAGAGCCAGTGTTCCCGGAGAGGGAAATGCAGAGTCTGGTGCTTGCTTGGGCCAAGTGGGGAGGGGAACATCTGGTGTGTGTTCTGCTTGCGGGCTGTGGGTGCCCAGGGCGGCTTTCCACGTGGTCCCGAGTGTGCAGAGCCCTGCCAGGCTGCAGGAGTCGAGGGGAGAGGAGCAGAGATGTTCTGCCTTCTGCCAGGGCTCTGCCAGGCCCATGCTGGGTTAGGGTCTTTACTTGGCAATGCAGGTCCTTTCACCATAGCCACAGGCCATGAGACCCCCTGCAGAACAGGAGGACTTGGAGCAAGTGGCCTTGCTGTCTGTAGAGGGACTTAATAGGCCTTCCTTGCTGCAGCCCATGGGAGCATTTTCCTCTACCTACAGGAGGCATCAGCCAGCCACAGCTAGTGTTCAGACCCACCCAGCTTGAATAAGGGATGGTGCATCGGCTAAAGTGAGGAGCAGCAATTCTGGGTGACAAGGGGAGCAGTCGCACAGCTAAGGGCCTTCTGCTGAGACTCCTGCTTCCAGCTGTCCTGGGCTAGCTAGTTAAGCACCTGTTGAACTTTAAACAGGAGTATCCCACTCAGCTCAGCAGTGCTCGTGCACTTCAAGTTACGCAGGTGCTGAAGTAGGTTGCTGAATCGGGGCCGTAGCCTTACGGAGGTCTCTACACACAGCAAAACCACCCCTGTGGCAAGGAGTCTTAGAGCTCACTGTGGGGATACACATAGTGCAGATGTTTGGCATTGGGCTGGAGCCCATGCTGCGAAACCCTCCCCCCTCAGGTTTCTGGGCAGGGGCTGGAGTCAAGGCGGGTGGTCTGACGCTTATTTTTAGCCCTGCAGCCTGAGCTCAAGTCAGTTGACCCAGCTCTGAGACTTTCCACTGCAAGTGGCTTTTTCACTGTGGAGGTGCCCCTCTGTCACTGATGGCACCTGCATTCCTGCCAGTAGTGGAGCTGCGCTGTGGCTAGCAAGAGGGGATATTTTTGGCAAAAAGCCTAATGTAGATGCTCTTCCAGAGACCCTCTGCCTCCTCATGCGGTGCCCTGTGTAGGGGCGGCAAGGATACCACCGCCGCTTCCTTCTCTGACCAAGCTGAGGGGGCTAAGTCCCCACCCACATGTCCGGCGGGAGCTGCAGGTGCATGACACCTGAAAGTCAGGCTTCTGCTATTAAAATGCCAGCAGCTGCCTGGAGACTGGCTGCATCCTGCTATTGCTGGTGAATTGAGCCAGAAGGAAACTTTTGGCAAAGAAGCTTCCTACAGACTTCCCCTGAGAAGGCCAAGAGCCAGGAATGCTGTTTGCTCTGGAATCCGGGGAGGGTGGGGGTCTCACACACAAATGCACTAGGGATGTTAAATTTAGATTAATCGGCTAATCGAAGCGTTAATGCAATTTGCATTGACTATTTGATTAGTGGATAAGGGTGCCTCCGCCTTTGAAGTGTAGCAGCTACACTTCAAAGGCGAAAGCGCTGCAGGGAGCACGGGGTCAGCAGGGGACTCAAGCAGTTCCCCACTGGCCCCATGTTCCCCATGGTGTTTCAAAGCCGCAGTGCCGCATGAAGCCCAGGCTCAGCTGGGGACTCTGACCCCAGGCTCCATGCAGCACTGCAGCTTTGAAAGGCCGCAGGGAGCCCGGGGTCAGCGGGGGAGTCTCCAGCTGACCTCGTGCTCCACGTGGTACTGCCGCTTTGAAGCACCCCATCCTCTTTCCCCCTGTTTGCTGCCTCTTTCTGATAGAGGCAGCAAGAGGGGAAGCGACTAGTTGACTAGTATGTTGATTATCCGATAAGCATTTGCTTATTGGATAGTTGACTAGTTGTTCATATCCCTAAAATGCACACTGTTAATTTGCCTGCTGGGCATGTCCTAAAGGTACGTGTGGGTGGGCGAGTGGCTTGCATGTTTGGCACTCAGATTTATCACCAAGAACTCAAGTGCCGATGGCAGTGCGGTAGCATTCACTCTGCAGAGTTCTGAGCCTCCGTGTGAAGGAAAGCAAAAGGTTTGGGTGAATAATCAGACATGAAATAGAGGCAAAAGCAAGGCAGTGAGCAGGAAAATGCCTATTAAATTCTCTGGCTGGTTTTCTTGCTGCATCCATCTGGCTGGAGGAGTGGGCTGGACAGGAACATTGCTGTGCTGGCATCTTTCCCATGGATGCCTTCTCCCTGACTGCTTTGAAAGGATGCTGAGAAAGGGCAGGGGTGTGTGTGTGTCGCCACATGGCTGAGCTGGTGTTTTATCTGTAGGTAGCACTGTTCCACTTCCAGCAGCCCCATTTTATCGCTGTATTGTGTAATCAGTAGTGATTTCAGAGAGCTCTGTTCTGTGGGCTGGTGCTCGTTAGCATAGCAGTTTTCCCTGTGGCTGACTGCCTGAGTCAGCACAAGGCAGTCTTTGTCTAGCTAACAGATTACTCCAGCTGAAACCACGTGCACAGGTGCTACTATCTTCTGTCAGCTAGGACTGGACTGTTGGTGGCAGTCATGATGGAGGGGGGGAGTGTGTGTGTCTCTGTCCTGAGATCCACAAAGAAAGGCCACCCAGCTGCTGTTCACAGCAAATAAAGTTGGATCTTTTGCTTAAGTTGTAGAATTTGTGCTTTGAAGCTGAAGACCAGGGTTTGATTCCTGTTGATGGTTGCTCTAGAAAGGTTCTTACATTCTGTACCTTGCAGGACTTTTCCCTGGAAAAGGTGCACTTGATGTGCATTGTAACATTCAGCTGAGGTGAAGGAGAATCTCCATTAGTTGTTAGCAGTATAGGGTCGGTGACGCAAAGTTGGAACAGTTATAAACTGTAGAGAGTAGCAGTGTGTTTGTGTGCATGCAAGCATGCACATGCACAACGGTATATTACATGTATGCTCACTAGCTATGCAGAAATTACATGCATGAGGCTTATTTGCTCGACTAATAAGGTAACAGTTATTCCTACATGCATGCACTGGACATTGTTTGAAATACGCATTATTGATCCAGACAAAAAATAGAGGGCTGAATTATTCTTGAGGTAAATCTTGCTTGTCTAGATGGGAAAGCCATTTGGGTAACTTGAGTGAGGAAATGAAACTTCCCACAGACCAATCAGTGGGCCACTATGTTGCTGCTGTTATTATTATTATTTGTATTGCAGTAGTAACTAGAAGCCCTAGGCCTGGTCCAGGACCGCATTGTGCTAACTTGGCCCCCCCCCTGTCCCCCCCAGCTTCCCCTGCATTTCTTCTGAGGTCCTTTTGCTAGATAAACTCCTACCCTGCTGCTCTTACTCCTTTCCTCCAATGATTTTGTCTGTGCCTGGCTTTTAAAGTAGCAAGTGCAGTCAGAGAAGCTCTTACTCGAGGGTCCCTGAACTGCCCATCTATCTGAGGTACTTATGTGGCTCCCATTATTGCAGGATCTGAATGCCTCACAATCTTTTAATGTGTTCATCCTCCCAACACCCTGATGAGGTTAGGTGCTGTTATCCCCATGTTACAGATGGGGAACTGTGGCAAAGACAGATAAGGTGACATGCCCGAGGTCACACAGAGTTTGTGTCAGAGCATACAGTCAAGGCTGATCTCCCACATTCCTGTTGCTGGTCCTTGTGTTCCTTCCTGTGCATACATGGGACAATTTAGTAGGAGACTCCTTATGTTTGTGAAGGCAGCAAAATTCACACTTTCTGAGCTTAAAGTCTGGCATGTCCCATGAAGGGAAGGGCACCATGAAAAGCTTTCTGCTCAAGACATATCACATTTGAGATTGCATTGGGCAAATGTAATTTCACTTTTGGCATCCTGGTCATGTCCAGCCACATTGCTTAGCTAAGGGATGGCTTTGATTTTGCCTTTTTGTAAAACAACAAAAAAGCACCAAGATAATGAAAAGCAAAATCTCTCCACATTAAGAGACTGAGAGATTCCCAGGCCTTAGGTTGGGCCCTACAAAAATGTTCAAATCGTCCTTCCCGGACTTTTGAGTGCAACCTTAACTCTGGCCACTGGTGTAATTACCATACGGTCTCTGGTCACATGCTCACAGCTGGTTATTTCCAGGAGTCTCCGCCTCCTTCCCTGAGCCCTGTCTACCCTGCACTTGGAATGAAGGGATTCTCTTGTGTGCCCCAAGGTCAGACCCTCCAAGTCCAGCAGGGGAATAGTCGCCAGCCCCCCGGCTCTTTGGTGCTGTTGGCCCTCCCCCTTACACACACCTTACAGCTATCTCAAGAAGAAGCCTCCTCTAACTGCATCCTATAGGATACGACCCTGGGGGCAGGGTTCTGAGCATCCGTATCTTGTGCTCTGGTGTCTCAGGCCTAATTTGGCAGGCGCTCTTTTGCCAGCATCGCAAAGCCTTGTGGGAAGACCTAAGAGCATGGGAGGCTGCAGAAAGCCTGCTCTTGGGTACTACACAGGGATAAAAGGCCTCCATCCTCGCAGGGTCCCAGAGCGCAGCTGCACTGCAAGCATCTACACAGTGATTTCTCAGCCGCAGAGCACAGCCCCCCTCCTCCCCAAGGTTGAGTCTGCTGTCCCAGTCAGCTGTATGTTTTTATCTCTTTGTAGACAGGTTGGGGGGCCAGTATAGTGCAGGGATGCAGCCCTGTGAGCTGTTTCCACTACCCTGCCTCAAGCACCTCTGGTTGCTTAGAGATAATGGGCCAGGCTGGCACCAGCAGAGAAGGGGTGCAGCTAAGTTAAGTTCTTCGCAGCTACCTGGACTTGCACTAGCTGAGCTTCTGTGCATGTCCCGTACTTCGCTACCCTTTCCTCCCCCTTCCCCTCGCAGCAAAGTTAGCTCTTTCCTGCCCTTAGTTTTCTGATTCACCTCATTGCTATGTATGTAACTGGGGCCACTGACCTTGTGCTAAATCGTGCAGCTCTCTGCTGGAATAGAGTCATTGTGTTAAACAGTATGCCTGATTCTCCAGCCTCAGGATATGGGTGACTCCCATTGAGTACAATGCAAACAGGAATTATTACCTTCATTCTTCTGACCTCACCATCCCCCCTCCCATTCTCCACACGCACCTTTTTCTTCCAGGAGGGGTTTTCTCCCCACCTGCCCCCAAAAGCAAGATTTTTCTCCATTGGGAAGAGACTATTGTCTTTCTTTATTTTAAATGTAGCCTGTTAATTTCCCAGCCTTGCTCCTCTCAATTAAGATTGACATCTGTTTCCTAGTTTTTATTTAATGCTGCTAGAAAAAAAAAATCACTGCACCTGTCTTGGGATTGTGGTGCTAGAGTCTCGGCAGAGAAGAACCCTTTGCAAGGCTTAGCCATACTGACCAGAGGTCTATCTGGGTGATGATCAGGGCATGGGACCTGTTTGTTGACCTGATCCAGTTCCATTATCTTCAGTGGAAGTCTGACTGGGAGCAAACATGCTGTGTATATTGTGCCTTATAGATGGTTTATTATAATACAATGGCTTTTTTCCCTTAAAAGCAGAGAGGTGGTGCCCAGAGGTGGTAAATTTTTATTACTTGTGCTATTTATTATCCCACCATATAATTATATCCTGCTCCTTTTAATCATTGCAGGAGGTGTAACTCAAACCCTATTTCTTCACCAACCCTCCTAATGCCCTGGCCCGTGTCTGATTTGCCAGGGGAGGAGGCTGCATTCAGGTCATTTGGGAAAGCCCTTCCTTCTCCTTAGTCATGCCCAAGGAAGACATCCTTGAGTTTCTGGTCTCCAGCTGAAGAACAGAAAGGGGCTTTTCCTGTTGTTACTTGTGAGGCCCACGTAGATTGTAGCTGTCTAGATTCCTAGAAGAAAGGTTACCTTCAGATGTAAGGTTGAGAGTCTACACAATTATTGTCCCCAAACCAAGCACTAACTCTATGCTCTGAAAAGGCATTCATGGTAAGGACCCCAAACCCCTTAACTCTACCCTGTTGAAGGCAGTAAAGCATAGTGGATGGAGCACAGGTCTGGGGCACAAGGGAGCTATTGCCTGCTCTGCGAATGACTTGCTGAGTGATCTTAGTTGAGTCACTTGACCACCTGGTGCCTCAGTTTCTCCATCTGTACAATAAGGATAATGATGCCTGCCTTCTTTGTTTCTCTGAGGCCACTGGATGGAAAGCACTACATAAGAGCTAGGCAGTATAGGGCAATGGCCAGCCAATTGTGATTAAGGCATCCTGGTGTGTGGCTTTGTCTTGGCTGTTGAGCCAGGTGCATGCTCCATGTGGAAGTGACGAATGCCCCTGAGCGAGCCTGAAGTGAAGACACAACTGGAGACAAGGTGCTTTAGTTCTCCTGTGGGATAACTAAGTGAAGGGTATAAGGCTGGCCCTACCTCATTACCTTGGATGTCTCCATGTGTTTCCACTTGAAGATGGCTCACATGTATTCGCTCCCCCCCACCCCCCCCCAAGGTAAAGCACACACCTTCCTGAGCAATGGTGACAAGGCCTTTGTGGTCCCAGATTAAACTATTTCTCAAGGGTCTGGTCAGAGGGCTGGATACAGGACTCCTCTGGCTCTGTTTTACTCACACCTTTTGGCTTTCCTTTCCTCAGCTGCTTGAAAGCTTTTCTGCTCTGTTCCCACTGTAGAGCGGAGAGAAACCCTTAAAAAAAAAATCACCCTCCAGGCCTTCCACAGCAGCTTCTTGCCCTGAGAAATCCTCTGGCAGCCATGCCCTGCGTGGGTAGGCCTTGTCCCTGCTGTGCAGGGCTGGTTTTACCAGTTTTCTAGGGCTGTGTGAACAGTGCTCCAGGGCCTAGTGTACCCGCTGGCTTACAAAGCAGCCAGGAAGCAATTAAGGACCTGCCATTCTTACGCAAGTGTAATTCCCATCAAAGTGAGTGGGAGGCTTGCATAGGTGAAGGCTGCAAGATCAACACCTTACACAAGAATGTAGGATACCCAGATGCCTGGCTCTTGGTGATGTTTCACACTAGGGTGCTGTTTATATTGGGGCTAGGTGTGTGTGCCGGGGGGAGGGATAGTGTGAGAATGAACAGAAATAGTGGCCAATGAGAGAGGCTATTGTAATCAAAACCAGACTTTTCCAGTGCCTGGGGAAGTGAAATTCTCCTACTTGTCAGGGCTAAGTCTCAAGGGATCCTTGTGACTTGCTTGTCTTCTGTAGGGACGCTGAGGCATGTGGGGTGCAGGGAGACACTGTTGTCCTCTCCAGGCCCAGCAGGAACACCCCCCCCCCCCAGAAATGAGAGCAGGTAAATTCCTTCTTGAACTGAGGATACCTTGAATCCTTTGTTTAAAAGAGGGGGTCTCAACTCAAACTCAATTTGCCAATGCCAGTCCTCAAATCCTCCTAATGAGCCGGCAGGACTTCTGAGGTGAGGGGTGGAGTGCAGAAGAAGCTGGCATGTCCCTGTGCCCCAAGGGAGGTATGTGAAGAGCTGTCCCATCCATAGGACACTTTGGGGTGGCCGCCCCAGGCACTGTGCTTGGGGGAAGGGTTGACGCGCCCCCTCCATGGCCACAGGGACTCATGTGCTGGTAGCTGTGTGCGGGCCAGACTGTGGAACAGCTTGGGCGGTACATGGCCTGTGAGCCATGAGTTTGAGAGCCCGGTTTAAAAGAACCGTAGCGGGGCTTCTCCACACCCCAGACAAAGTGAAGGCAGCAGAGGTCCCCTCGCACAGCCTGTTAGGCCAATCAGCAGGGCTCCTTGTGTCCATTTGTGTTACCATAGCAGCAGGGGGCGCCTGCGGAGATCAGGGCCCCGTTGTGTCAGGTGCTGCAAGTGCCCATTGTCAGAGACAGACCCTGGAGAGGTCGCGGTGCAGACAGAGATAGGACCTGCTGCTGTTTTTCTACAGGTGGAGAACAGAGGATATGTCCATGAGACCCCACAGTATGGCCCCATGGCTGATTTGGACTTGTGGGACTCGGACGGGGGGGCAGGAGGAGGCGGGAAGAGAGGCTGTAAAATTTCACTGTGCATGTTTGACTCTGGCTGGAGTCCAGGGTGACCAAGGAGGGAGCCTGAATGTTTACACTGCAATTTTATACCCCCACAGCCAACCCCCTGCAGCCCGGGTCAGCTGAGCAGGACCAGACATGGTTCCTTAACAGTAGTGCCCTCACTGGGGCTCTTGTACATTTCAAAGGAGGAATGCAGAACTCTGCCCAGGGCCAGTGGGAAGTCCCACTGACTCCAGGCTGCACACGGGTGTCAGCTTTGAAATGCACAAGAGTCCCTAGCAGGAGCAGTTGTGCATTTCAAAGCGGCAGCGAAGCATGGAGCCCGGGGTCAGCAGGGGACTCAGAGTCCCCTGTTGATCCCAGGCTCCAAGCTGCGCTGCCGATTTGAAATGCCACATGGAACGGGTGTCAGATGGGGACTCCCCAGCTGATCCCGGGTTCCAGCGGTACATTTCTGCGGAACTCAGGATCAGCTGGGGAGTCCCCAGCTGACCGCGGGTTCAGTGCGGCATTTCCCCAGAACCCGGAGTCAGCTGGGGACTCCCCAGCTGATCATGGGTTCCGTGGAAGTGCTGCGCTGGAGCCCGGGCTCAGCTGTGTGGGGCTGCCGCTTTCAAGTACCCCCTCCTCCTTTGCTGCCTGTATCTGATAGAGGCAAACCTTCCAGGCAAACACTCCACCGTGCGGCAGCCTGGCCAGGGGCATAGCCTTGTGCCCTGCACATGAAACAGGAGAGAGTGAAGGTGTGTGGCATGTCCACGTGGGCTGTGCGTGGCAAAGGGGCACCAGCGCTCTTATGGAACTCTGTAAAATGTGCCACATGAGGGCAGGGACCTTTTCGGCCCAGACCCAAAACAACATGTGTCACCATGCGGAGCAGGTCCCTTTGCTGTAGATGCCCCCCCGCCCCCAGCCACAGGTGAGAGTGTGCACCCGTTGTGTCTCAGAGGCAGCTGGCAGGCAGGCTGAATGTGATGGACCCCCTAGCGATAACTCTGAGACAGCCCTCCTGGCCTGTCACAGTGGCATTCACTCACTGTGACCAACTGTGCATGTGACAGGCCCTGATCCTTGGAGACTCCTCCTGAGCCCGTTCCATTCTTCCTCCAGCCTGGTGGGGATGGCCAAAGGATAAATGCCTGGGTCCTTAGTGGTGAATGGCAGGGCCTCCGTTCCTGTGGGGTGAGGTCTGGAGTGCATGAATGGCAGGAAGAAGGAGGTATTGCTTCAGTCCTGAAAGTGTTGTAGCATGGGCTTGGGGGCAATGCAGATAGACTCCCACTGAGGACCTGACTCAAGTTAGGTTTTACCCCCCCTAGAGCTATGTGAGCCAGAACCATCCCCATATGCTGGGGCCCAGTCTCCCCTGGATGTGGATTTAGTGACTTGTCTAGGAGTGGAGCTAAAACCCTGCATACAGACATCCTGGCGCTCCGGGAACTCCTGAACCAAAGGTGACTTGGGCACCTCCCTGGGTCGATAGTGCTGCATAGTGTAAACAATGGAGGAAAATCCATGGCCCTGCCACACCTGTGGGTGAGGAGGAAGTCCAGGAAACGTATTACCATGGTGATAAGCTGCTAAAGTTATCTATCTTACTTAGAAGAATGCACCCATTGTAGATATGCCAAGCCTGTGCTGGCACTGGGCAATGAGTCTCTGATGAAGATCAAACTGGGCAGGTGCTTCCCCTTCAATCTGACCGCTTGATCTTTCTTCTCTCAGTTTTCATGTGAAAAGAGAACGAAATCTCTCTCTAGTCCGTAGAGATGCAAGGAAATGTTCAAGATGTGACTCCGAGGCAGGGTCCTCTGCTGGAGTCAGCAGAGAGCCTGTAACTTTCTTATACCAGGAAGTGCCCCGGCGTGTTATGTGACAAATGCTGTCTGTTGTGGGGGCCTTTAATGTGCTCTATCAACTCTTCGGTGTTCTGATCATGAAGCCCTGAGCTAGCATCATGCATATTTAAGGCTCGATGATGGTTGCAATAAAAGGACTCATAGTAATTGGAGTTGCAGCATGGGTGCAGCCAGGTGCTATAGTTTATCTATGCTAGGAATTCTCTGGAACAGTGAAACCTGTTATCTGAACCTCCAACCTCTCAGTCCTGGTCCCCACTGTCCATTGTTTCCACTAAAAACTCTCCTACCCAACTGGAACCATCATTCCCTTGTATCATTCAGGAATTGAGGCATGTGGTGAATGTCTAGACCAGTGACTCTGTTTCCAGACCACTGTCCCCCTTTCGGGAGACTGATGTGTCTTGTGTACCCCCAAGTTTCACCGCCCCCAAAAACTACTTGCTTACAGAATTAGATGTAAAAATTCCTACATGTCATTAATGAAAAACTGCTGATATTCTCATTTGCACCATGTAATTATAAAATAAATCAATTGGAATATAAATACTGTATAACTAGGCAAATGTCTAGATGAGTTGATGTACCCCTGGAAGACCTCTGCCTACTTGCCTACACGTCCCCTTGTTGAGAAGTACTTGTCTACGCTGGTGTTTTTGCCCTGTTGCTTATGGTTATAGTGTTGGGGCCCAGCACTGCTCCCATTGCAGACAATGAGGCTTTTTCTGTTAGTTTTAATGGGTGGTCCTTTTGCAGCTAATAATAGGATGTAAGCGACTAGTAGTACTAACCAATAAACTTCCCCCCACCTCCCCAGCTGCGTCTCTGCAATATTAAGAGACAGGAAAGCCAGTGTGTGAAGACGCCGGCTACCCGGTCCCTTGTAATGCAGAGCGGCAGTGAGCGAGGTTATGCAGGCTGACCAATGACCCATGGGAGCAAGGACTGGGCCGGTGTCTTTGCACGCCGGCTCACCTGTCCCTTGAAATGCAGATCGGCAGCAGAGGAGGTTATGCTGAGACCCGGTGCCAGCCAGACTGAGCGCTGTAATGACGATCCTTATCAACTAATTGAGTAGTCGGTAAAAAAAAATCTATCGACTACTCGGTTAGGAAAGTAACTGCATTTTAACATCCTTGGTTGAGAATATAAGCATATGGTCAGTCCACACCCACAAGGACAACAGCCTGTTATTGCCAAGGGAAACCTACAGCGGGGAGTTCCTGGCACATGGGTAGTAACAGGGAATTCCAGACTCAGCAAGGTGGGATATTCCTAACAGCTTGCAAGTAACGCAGCTGGCCTGTGTTCAAAGCCAAGCGTGAGTCAGGGATGGCTAGTGACTGCAGTCGTCAAATAAGTAATCAGGTCTGCCAGATGCCAAATGATTTAGAACATAAGCTCTTCAGGGCGTGGAGCTAGAGCTGAACTGAAACTAGTCAGTCTCATCACCCCTGTGCAGAAGGGAGGCTCAAAGACTTTTCCTCTTGGGTGTCCTTGAATGGAGAAGGTGTATGTTCTTTTTCCATCCATGTGCAGCATAAATTTTGTTATGTGCACCAAGGCAATTGTCGATGTGCACCACCAAGATAAATGCAACCAGCTGTGGGTGCTTTGCTAATCAGCTGGGTGACAGTTGAATCTCTCCTAGGTGGCTGCCCAAGTGCTCAGCTTACAGGGAACACTGGAAGAAATGAGTCTGTGCAGTGAGGCCTGGAAGAAGATTTCTATCACTTACCACAGCTGTGATTTGTTAGGAAGCCCTGGGGAATTAATGGGCTTTTGTAGCTCCTGCTCTGCTTGTAATTATTCACTGGCTTGGCATAAAGCAAATGGGTCAGGGATGCTGAGAGCACAGAGGGAGGAAATGAGGAACTGAGATGCCAAGAAGTGTATTTTTCAAGGGAGGCTGATCCACCCGCATAGCTCAGTCATAGATCTTTCTTCACTGGTTGTGTGCTGCATCTTCACCATTAGACCACAAGTCCTGGGGAAGGGGGGTGAGTCATAACAGCGCCTCATGTTCTGATATGTGCATATAGTGCCTGGGGGCAGCCCTCTAGGCACTGGCTACGTCTACACTGCACCTCTCTTGCGCAAAAGCCTATGCAAATGCAGTGTGGATTAGCATATTGCTGTGCTTCATTTGCATAATTAGGGGGCTGTTTTTGCGTAAGAGGCTTTTGCGCAAAAAGGAGCTGTGAAGACGCTTGCGCAAAAAAGGCCCCTAATTAATTATGCAAATGAAGCACGGCAATATGCTAATCTGCGCTTCATTTGCAGACGTTTGTGCAAGAGAGGTGCAGTATAGACATAGCCACTGTGTGCTGTATGCCCCGCCTATGTGCATGAACAGTCATTGGAGATGGGCAAATTATGGCCTCTTCATTGGAGTGAGTGGAGTGGAGCCCAATTTAGTGGCACCCTCCAGGAAGGAGAGGGAGCCTTCTCTTCATACCCCAGGAATTTGCTCTTGCAGGCATTCTGGGGGCGGAGTGTTGCTGCTCCCGATGCCTGCCCTCCTTGTGCTCTGGGGCTGGGGAGACTGGGGCATGCGTGCCCTCCTCTCCTCCCTGTGGTTGGTGGGGTGGGGTGGCGGTTTGGCTCCCATGGGGGCGGGGCCTCAGCAGAAGGTGTGGGCCCTTCACGGACTGTCCATACCTGGCTGCTACTCCTCAGACCAGGTGGGTAGCTCATGTCAGCATTGTATTGGGCGGGGGGGAGGGAGCATCCAGTGTGCTGAAATGTGTGGCTCTGTGGCTATCTGCTCTTCACAGGCTGAAACTCCTGTGCCATGTGTAGGGGCAGATCACAACTCCTAAGCCTGCCCCCCACAGAACAGCTGGGAGGGAAGTGTGGGAATTCCTGCCCTGCGCAGGCTTCTTTGGTGTGGGGGAGAGGCTGCTGCTGACAGGTTGAGCTGGTTTAGACAGGGTACCTGGGCTGGAAGGAGCTGGGAGTTGTCATGGGAACCTCTTTGCTGCTTTGAAATTCTGCCCCAAGGGTACCATGAAATTTCAGACTCAAAGAATCCCAAGGTCTCCCAAGGAAAGGGGACTGGTCTTGCATGGTGTGGCATGGTCCAGCAGGTAGAGCATGGGGGAGGGAGAGGGGAGAGCATTGAGCCCTGCCACTCACCTCATGAGTGTCCTTGAGCAAATCACTTAACCTCCCTGGGCTGCTGTTTCCCCATCCGACTCCTTTCCTGTCTTGTCTAATTACAGTGGGAGTTTGTACATACAATGCTTGGCTGCTCACTTGTTTTCTGTTGGAGGCTTCTGGTAGGTGCTACTGTAAAACAGATACATTTGCCCTGAACTCCCAACTTCTCCTACCCCCCAGACTGTTCCTCCTCCCTCCCCCATTGCACGTGCTGCTTTTCTGCAGGAAGTTGTTTATGTTACAAATTGGAGGGCGGCACAGAAAGGAGGCTGTGGCTTGAAGACAGCGGATGGGGGCAGGATGTGAGACAGGCGGCTTACTCTTCACAGCATATGAACCTCGGGACCGCACAATCAAGTTCTCATAGCAGTTTTCTAGGATTTATATTGTCCAAGCTCTGCACGCACAGGTCATCTGCGACAGTGTGGCCGGGGAAGCAGGGCTTACCCCCACTTCACAGGTGGGAGCTGTCAAACAAGTAGTCAGGCACTTGGTTTTTCAGACGTGTGGCACAGACACAGTTCTGCTGCCCTGATGCCTGCAGGTCACTCCCATCTAGCACCAGGCAGGCAGCCAGCAAGCTGGGTTTTCTGCTTTTCTGCTAAACTCTCCTGTCTGTAACCATATTCTCCTAGTCTGCTCCCATTCTGTGTGTGTCCTGATATGCAGATTGTGAGCTCTCTGAGCCAGGGACCGTCTTCAGGGTGGATTGTCTGTGTAGCAACTAGAACTACGGGGAGCTGGTCCTTCCTTATAGAATCCCAGGGCTGGAAAAGATCTCAGGAGGGCATCGAGTCCAGCCCCCTGCCCAAAGTGGGACTAATCCCAACTAAATCATCCCAGCCAGGGCTTTGTCAAGCCAGGACTTAAAAACCTCTAGGGATGGAGATTCTACCACCTCCCTAGGGAACCCATTCCAGTGCTTCACCACCCTCCTCGTGAAATAGTTTTTTCCTAATATCCAACCTAGACCTCTCCCACTGTAACTTGAGACCATTGCTCCCTGTTCTGCCATCCATCACTACTTGGAACAGCCTCTCTCCATCCTCTTTGGAACCTCCCTTCAGGAAGTTGAAGGCTGCTATCAAACCCCTCCTCACCCTTCTCTTCTGTAGACTGCTTGGAGGGTCCTTTCTCTACCACTGTTATTTTCCCTGTCACTCAAGCCCATCATCTTGCTTTGTCTTCGACTCTGCCCTCATCCTTCACCCCCACAATCCAGGCTGCGCCAACAGCTCGCCACTTCTTCCCGTGCAGCCGCTCGGCGATCTGACCGCTGCTCTGCGCCCATGCTGCCAAAGCGCTCGTCCAGGCCTCCAGCATCTCAAGTCCTGCTCTTTGGCCTGGATGGCTCCAGCCTGTTCACAATGCTGCAACTAAGGTCATCGCCTTGGGTGGCCACTCTGAGTGTCCCTCCATCGCCCCCCATTCGCCTTGTCCAACACCTTTCTCATCCTCGCTTCCCAAGGCCTCTGCCCTTCCATCTCTGTCCTGTTCCCGCGACTCCCCAGTGATTCAAGCCTCTCTTGCCTGATTCTGCCGTTCTCTGACAAGCGCTTTTGTGCTTTCTCTCCCTGACAAGTGGGCAAATCTCCCAGTCACAATCCCTAAAGACACCACCGCTCCCAGACCCAAAAGCAGGCAGGATGCTGCAACCTACTAAACACACACGTTGCTCTGATGCAGTGCTTTTCATCAGTAGATCTCACAGCACTTTACGAAGGAGGTTACTATCCCCATCTCCATTTTACAGATGGGGAAACCGAGGCACAGAGTGGGACGTGACTTGCCCAAGGTCACCCAGCGGGCCAGTGGCTGAATTGGAACTAGAGATTGTAAACTCCTTGAGGTGGAGATGGGCTTCTTGTTCTGTGTTTGTACAGCGACAAGCACACGGGGATCCTGGTCCTCACTAGAGCTCCTTGGTGCTAGACTAGAGTAATGCAATAATCACCCAACTCTGCTGAGTGCCTGCCCAGTGATCAGTCTGCTAGTACACCTGCCTTGACTGCTATCTGCAGGGAGCAGCACTGCTGCATGGCTGAGCAGTACACACATCCCATCAGATTTGCTGTTCTGTATCTCACCTCATTCCTGTTCCTTCTTGTCCTTCACACTGTCAGCTGTGTGGGGCAGGGACCATCGCTTACCATATGTCGTACAGCACTTTGCATGATGCAGCCTTCCAGCCAAGGCTGTCAGATGTTGCCCCCATTGAAGCACTGAAAGCCCTCAAAATCAGTGGGAGACTTTCTGCTGCTGGGGGGTGGGTGTTGGATCATTGCAATCGCTTCTCCTTCAGCATCTCTCGGAGAAAGGGCAGAGCATCGCTGGGGGGTGGGAGGGGGTCTGAAACTATGTGCCAGTGGTGCCCGTGGGCTCTGCCTGTTCGCTGCTTGGCAGCTCACGAGTGAATGCCAGCAATGTGCCTTCCAGCGACTTCCCCGGGAGGAAGTGCCTCTGGGGCAGAGGATATCCTGCCTCTGTAGGAATTGTGCATGGAGCACCCATCCTGCTCTTCACACATATCATAAGTGCTGATAAGAGGAGGGGAATGACACTCCCAGCAAGATAGAGAGCCTCTGTGGAAATGCTTATGCCAGCTTTGCATCCTGGGACGGATGGGGGTGGGAGAGCAAGAGCATAGGGCAGGAACAGAGAAGAGGTGCAAACAGCCTCCTCTATACAGGGGTGGCCGGGGTTGTACCAGCACCAAGGCTGCCCTAACTCATGCCCTTATTTCAGATCCCCCTGCAGGGCCTTATGTGGCGTGTCTCTGGGCATCCAGAGCTGAGAGTCACCAAATTGCCACCTGTCACCAGTACCAGGAAATCTTGTCTGTACTAGCTGGGTGGCAGCCCCCTACCACAGCCAGCCTGTCAGCCACTCTCCTCTGCACTCTGCCAGCCCCGTCTTTGCCTTGCAGACTGATAACAGGGGCACCCCAGCCCCTCAGTCCCTTCAAAGTGTTCTCCTGTGCTGTCTAGCCCCGATCACTGGATACCCACAGAAATCCCAATCCTCTGTTTCCAATGCAACAGGGCACCTCGGGTTTACCTTCAATCACTGCTTTTGTGACACACAGCACTTGAGCTTAAGTATAAAATGAGAGGAAAGGTATTTAAGAAAGAAATGAGCATCAAATAAACCTGTGAGAGAGATGGGAAAATGGTTACAGAGAAATCAAAATCATAACATGCTTTCTAGAGACTAATCTTAACCAACAGGCTAAAACTTCTTAGCTAAGGAAGTGGATCTCACTCAAAGTTCTCCCCAGCATTTTCCACCAAGCCTGGCTGAGAACCTTTTTTCCTGAAGCAAATACATGATTCATTTATTTCCTAGGTGAAGAATGCCAGGGTGTCTTTGTGCACATTAGAATACAGTCTGTGCTCTCTAGAAGTCCAAGATAGGTCCCAAAAAACTTGGACTTATAACAAAACAATTTAAAGTGGGGAATTTTTTTCCTGCGGCTGACTTCCATTTGCGCAAATTGATTTTTTGTTTTTGTTTTTGCGTGACTAAAGAGTGGGGACTTATAATGCATCAGTTCCTACAAGCCTCAATGAGTTTAGTGCGGAACCAATGTATACCGGGACAGTTTATAATGGGGACGCCCTGTATACCAGAACAGACCTTTTGTTGTTCTCAAGATGGGTTCCCTCACCTCCTTGTTGTTCACCTCCTCCTATTAGTTTCCTTCCGAAGGCTCAGCCAGCTTTTCATTAGCATTTGACCCATCAATGAGTTTGTCTCAGAACAGGCTGAGGTTGAGTGTCCTGTTTTTAACTACAGATCTAGAGAGCATCATTTCAAGAGTCTGTACCTCAGGCTAAATCTACACTGCCACTTTATTGTGCTGCAAATTTCTGGCTCAGGGAGGTGAAAAAACACCCCCTCCCACCAGGGTGCAGCACGTTACAGAACTGCAAAGTGCCTGTGGTTTAGCTCTCTCCCAGTGCTCCTGCCATGGCCACACTTTCACTTTAAGACACTGCTGCAGCATCACTGCCACACCCGCACTTGAATCTTACAAGTGTAGACCAAGCCTTAACACCTCTCTTGTTCCCCCACATATAGCTTGTAAGGGGGATGATGACCAGTGTGAAACTGACTTTTGTTAGAGACCTTACATGACCCCCTTTGGTGAGCTAGAATGTGAATACTAGGTGCAGGGGTTTCCTGCCACCCTTATTCCCCCTTTATGCCCTCTGCTATTTGGCATTAGGAGGTCCCTGGGTCACAGCTTGGCATGACAGAATCACCAGAGATCAAGTCTGCCTTTGCGTGCCCCCTCCTGCTCTCCTGGTCACTCACGCCCTGCCCCAGAGCACCCTCTGACTGGGGCTCCTCCAAAAACAGCACAGAGCTGGCTCTGCCCCAGCTAGAGAGGCTTGTAAGCGTATCCTGAATCCCCTGTATGCCAGCATAACTGGTGCATGGGAGCTGCAGGGTAAGGATGGATAGTAGGACTCTTGCTTGTCAAACCATGTCATGTTGGTGAATCAGGGTCCTCCCTTGCAATGTGAAATCAGCTTTATGGAAGTGTCCCTCAGCAGTAGCCACCATCGTGGTATCCCATACACTCTGGCTAGACAACCTGTCTGCATGCGCTGAGCAGCATGCGGTGCTAATGGCACTGTTATTGGTAGTCACAGGGTGTCATCCTATGCCTCCTGAAGAGAGAGAGAGTTTTGCCATTGATCGCAGTGGATTTTGGATCAGGCCCCTATAGACTTTCATTAAAGTATCTTGATGCACTTCACAAACATTAGTTAATGACACTCAACATTAGTCCAAACTGTAGTTTTTAGTAATTTAAAAAAATCACTTCCCACAACAAATGATCCTGCACTCTTTTTTTTAAGATTCCATTGTAAACACATTTGAAGTAAAACTGGCCCCTGTGGTTTTAGGAACTCCAACACCAAAGCATTGTGAGAGCACAGGAGAAACTGGTGGCTGAAACTGATTGGAGGCGCCGGTGAAACAGACAAACATGTTTTCCTGTGTGACTCATCTCACCACTGGGCTGGGAGTCATGTGACTGGGATTCTCATTCTGACACTTTGTATGTGGCTTAGGCAGTTAACGTCTTTGATCCTTAGTATGTTTACCCTGTGAAATGGGCACAATAGTATTTACCCACTTCACGGTGATGTGACGAGTCCTAAGTAATGCTTGTAAAGCTCTGTGTGTTTGCAAAATATTCTGAAGGTCACTCTGTGTCACGGCCTGATGCATCAGGATTACAATCCAGGGATTCTTGGTTCCCATCCCTCAGCTGCAATTCACTAGTTCATTCCACCTCTAGAATAAGTTGTCACCCCATAAGCCAAGATTGGCTAGTTTTATAAAAGAGACAACTGTGGCTCAAACAGAGAGTTAGGGTAGGATGCAGGAATTACTAGGTGAAGTTCTGTGGTTTGTGATAGGCAGGAGATTAGATTAGATTAGATTATTGCAATGGTCCCTTCTGGCTTTAGCATCTCGGAATAGCTGAAAGAATGTGTCTAAAGCGTGCTGCAATTGTGAAACAAGGGGATTTTGCGTACACACAAATATTTTCACAGAGTTTCCCAAGCACAGGGATGTTAAAATGGTTAACTGGTTAAATTGGTGGTTTTCAACCTTTTTTTTTCGCATGACCCAGTTGAAGAAAATTGTTGATGCCCATGACCCAACGTAATTTGACCAGAGCGTGGGCTCTGGGGTGGGACTGAGGATGAGAGCTTTGGGGTTCAGGAGGGGGCTCCAACTTTGTGGGGGGTTAGGGCTAGGGCAGGAGGGGCTTACCTTGAGGGGTTCCCAGTCGGTGGTGCAGTGGAGGTGCTAAGGCAGCTTCCTGCCTCTACCACAGACCATCCTGTGCCTCAGAAGCAGCCAGCAGCAGGTTCCCAGCCAACGGGGCAGTGTGTGGAGCCCTTTGCACTCTCCCCCTCACCCACCTAGGAGCCAGGCCTGCTTCTAGCCGCTTCTGGGGTGCAGCACAGTCTGCAGTACCAGGACAGGCAGGTAGCTGCCTTAGCCCCCCACTGGTCACCTGATCCCTCTGCAGCAAAGAGACCCAGCGCCCGACATTCCATGACCCGGCACTGGGTCGCGACCTGTAGTTTGAAAACCGCTGGGTTAAATGATAGCCCTTAATTGCCAATTTGAGGCATCTATCAGGGGTGATCTAGATGGCGCTTGGTCCTGCCATGAGGGCAGGGGACTGGACTTGATGACCTCTCGAGCTCCCTTCCTGTTCTAGTGTTCAGTGACCACCCACCCTCACTGCAGTCATGGGGTTGCTGGAATTAACTGGCAAGAGCCCATTAACTAGCTGACATCCCTATCCCAGCCTTGAGTTGCTGGGGCTCTTGGAGCATAAGCAGTGTCTGGCCATACTCCTATTCTGAGCTTTTGTGGGTTTGGTTTTGTTTGAATTGGTTGAGGTGAAGGGAATAGGGTTGAAATGGCCCTGTTTTGCAGCGGGAACTTGCCCTGGGATGAGATTAGGGCCCAACAGAAATCAGATCTGTTGCTTTAGAAAACACCAGAGTTGCCAGTGAATTCTGTTTTCCAGACATTACCACAGACTATATAGCAAACATGTTGTTATGGGCTATTTGTTGCTAGTACAATGTACCCTTCTCTTCCCACTCATTCAGAGTTGTTTGTATCCAACAGCAACTGTCTTCAAACGGGCCAGTGATTTGCATATGTTTCAGCGTTGAGGAATGAGGAACAGCAGAGTTTTCATTGAGTCCAGTCCCCTGCCCCTGTCCTCACGGCAGGACCAAGCACCATCTTCTAGATCAGTGTTTCTTAACCTTTTTTTTTTTTATAAAGTACCCCATTAAAAAAATAAGTACCCCCAGTACCTACAGTTTTCATACTCTCACAATTTTTTTCTACCATTGCAACACATTTGTTTAAACAACTTAATCGTAGCCAGGCGGGCGATGACATTTTTGCGTGTAAAAAGTATAAAAATAATAAAACACTGTAAAACTTAAAACAAAAATTCAGTTTTCTCCAAATTTCAGTTGTCAACATACCCCTCCGGATTTCTCTCGAGTACCCCTAAGGTACTCGTACCACTAGTTGAGAAACACTGGTCTAGATAATCCCTGATAGATGCTTAAACCAGTAACTCTTGGTGACTTCCCTTGGGCTTAATTCTTAACACTCCAAGCCAAAGCCTTTTCAAATAGAAGCTGGTTCAAACACAAAAGAAGCTGTGTCCAGGCAGGACATTGGGCTGGACTCAGGAGACACTGTATGTCTACAAGAAAGATGTGGAGAAATTGGAGAGGGTCCAGAGAAGAGCAACAAGAATGATTAAAGGTCTAGAGAACATGACCTATGAAGGAAGGCTGAAAGAATTGGGTTTGTTAGTTTAGAAGAGAGAAGATTGAGGGGGGACATGATAGCAGTTTTCAGGTATCTAAAAGGGTGTCCTAAGGAGGAAGGAGAAAACTTGTTCATCTTGGCCTCTGAGGATAGAACAAGAAGCAATGGGCTTAAACTGCAGCAAGGGAGGTTTAGGTTGGACATTAGGAAAAAGTTCCTGTCAGGGTGGTCAAACACTGGAATAAATTGCCCAGGGAGGTTGTGGAATCTCCATCTCTGGAGATATTTAAGAGCAGGTTAGATAAATGTCTATCAGGGATGGTCTAGTCAGTACTTGGTCCTGCCATGAGGGCAGGGGACTGGACTCGATGACCTCTCGAGGTTCCTTCCAGTCCTAGTATTCTATGATACGATGCACTGCAAGGCCGGGCTCTCACTCAGGGTTGGGGCAAAGTTCTGTTTTCACTACATGTCTGGTTCAGGCCTCTAGGCAAATAGTAAGAATAATATCTTGGCCTCTTGGAACCCCTCAGTGACTCTGGAGCTAGGTTCTAACCCAGAACTTCCTGCTTCAGAGTGACAGGACTTTTACACTTGAGCCCCAGTGGCATCTGCTTTAGTACTTAGCAATACAGGGGAGAGGTCTGCTTGGGCCCAAATTTAAAACCTGACCCCAGAGTGTTGAGTCCTTTTCAGACTTGACCTAAAGCCAGTGCTTTCCCCTGAACCTCTACCAACGCCACTGCCTGGTCGGGCTCCCTGTGCCCATGACCCATCTCCACTTCCTCCTGCCTGTAGGGTGGAAGCAGTACGGGCTGCGCGCCACAGTCCTGCCAGCTACCCACCACCTTGCTGGGGTATGCGACTTGCCAGCACTGTCGCTCCTCAGCGTGCGCACGGTGGTGGTGACAGCTGGAGTTGTGTTCTGAGGGCTGCATTGCAAGAAAGGCTGAAGAGAGGGCTGCTGGGGCTGGCCGGCCAGCCAGCCCAGGGGTTAACAGTTAAGGCAGGTTAACCAATAAGACTAATGCTTACCAATTGCCAGCACTATAGTACCCTTAATATGGAATAACAGTCCGCTGTCTTGCTGCCCAGGTAGGCCTACCTTTGTGATAGATGGTCCCTTCCACCGCCAATCGCAGCTACACTTAGCCTACTCTCCGTCCCAATGGACCCATCCCTTATCCCAGGTCAATTGAGTTTTAGATCTCACACCAAATAGTTGGTTATAGGATTGGCTATCTACCCATTTATTACATAGGAAAAGGAAATGAAAAAGGTATTCACAAGATTGAAGCAGGTAAACATAAAAACCCACAAATCAATTGCAATCCTAAGTTTCAAAGGGTTATAGAAGCTTATAAAATTAGCAAGCTCTGTATGTCCTTTATATGCCACTCAGAGTAGCAACAGAGAGCAAGTTCTTTGTTCTTAGGAGTTTTCATGGGGGATAGACTATCTGGTGTGGATGGGCCTTCTCTGTCGGGCGGGACATTGTGAGACCCCTCCACACTTGTTAATGTGTCTCTCTCCTGTCTAGTGATTTGCATAGAGTGGGTTGCAATCCAAATGCTCCAATATGCTCCAACAGTCTGGGGTAGAGACATGATCAGCGACAAGCATTCAGTAAATACTCAACACAGTCTTAGAATGCTAATCCCCATTTTCACAATACTGACAGACAGGTGAGCCCGCCAGTTTCCAGCTACATGCTTGTTTGTATTCAGCTGAGGTATGGGGACCTTGGCATGAGCTGGCACCTGGTTTGTCAACATCACATAGGCTTCTAGGGAAGGTTTTTAAGACTAGGTTGGACAAACCCCTGTCAGGGATGGTTTAATTAGGATGTGCATGTAAACCTATTGCACGGTGGGGCATGGGAGATGGACTCCACCTTCCAGCCTAGATTTCTGTCAGTCTATGTTCTGTGTAGAAACTGGGTGAAGTTGTTTGTTTTATGGTTCGGGGGAGGTAGTAACACCCAAGCTGTTCTGCGTCTTCCATGAACAGGTGGAAAAACAAGTTGGCTGACTCGCTGCTTGTTTGATCGTGTCTTTTGTGGGCTAAAACAAACAGGAGAGAGGCATGCAAAGCCGTACTGTCTTGCTGTGCGTGCGGTTTTCCCCCAGTTTTGTTGCATGTATTTGTTTACAAGGAGGAAATCTGGCTACAAGGGCTTTGCTCAAGTGCAGAGTATCCGCTTCATTGCAGACAGCAAACATTGCCCATTCTGCTTGAGAAGTGTTGGAGCCATTTGAAAGAGCTCGGGCGTTGCTAGCAATGTAACAAAGCTAGAAAATCTCCCTCGGATTTCAGTAGAGCCAAGATTTCCCCCTATGGTTGGAAGGCTAAAGAACAATTCGAAATGTCCTATAGTATCATGCCGGGATCAAGCTACTAGACTCTGGGGTGGCCTAGAAGCTGCCCCAAGTGGTGAGTGCTATCACACCACCTTGCATGCGGAGTGATGCCATGAAGCTCAGATGTTGTGCTGCAGGAGCACTGGCTCTGGAGAGATGGGATTTCTGCAATGGGAAGAGAATTGCCTTCTAGTTTGCAATTGGACCCTGCCTGTATGAGCATTTTAAACAGTTGCCGATTTCAGCACTCCTAGGCGCGTAATCACTACTAGCTGGCAATGCTGGCTGGCTCCAATGCCCAGAAATCGCTGGCCGGGATAAAGGGAAGCCCATAAAATTCCTGAATCATATGATTGACTTCCTCCAAGAAAATCTCTCCTTACTCTTAATTGCTGTGCCTGAGATCTGGATCCATGCTCCCAGTTCAATAACGCACTGTCTGTGCATAGGGATGTAAGAGACTAGTCAACTAGCCGACAAGCAGAAGCCAAACTTGTCCATGTCACATGAGTGGAGGAAAAAAAAATTATGGCTCTGTATCTATGCAGAAGGTGAAATGCTTGTTTTGGAAGACATCTTGGAACAAAAAGCAAACTGTTTGGGTTTAGACATCAGCTTATAATAATAAAGCTTTTAAAATTAGATAAATACTTCTGTGTGCCTGGTGTGTCCATGTCTAAACTAGATTTGTAATTAACTAGTTGACTAATCCCTCAACTAGTCATTCCCCCCCTCGCCTCTGTCAGGGTAGGTCTACATGGCAGAATTTTTTTGGAAAAATGGTTGTTTTTCCGAAAAACTTCACTTACATCCACACTGCAATCGCATTCTTTCGAAAGAAAATCAAAAGAACAGAGGGGGGTTTTCCCGACATTGGTAAACCTCTTTCTATGAGGAAGAAGCCTTTTTCCGAAAGAGGTCTTTCAAAAAAGGCATGTGTGGACAGGGAAGAGGGAGTTCTTTCGCAAGAAGAGGAAAGAGGAAAAAGCATGGGTGCTCTGGTGGCCATTCCACCCATAGTAATCACAACTTAAATGTGAGAGAGCATCCATTCAGTGTGGACACTAGCTTTGGAAAAGGCAGATCGTTTTTTCAATGCGCTTTTGCTGTGTAGACACTCTCTTTCGGAAGAAGTTTTTTCGGAAGATCTCTTCCGGAAAAACTTCTTCTGAAAGAAGCCTGCTGTCTAAACATAGCCTCAGAGAGAGGCAGCAAGTGGGGGAGGCGGGTCAGGAGCCAGTCTTGGGGGGAGCCAGCTTAAAAGCCGGTTCCCCCCAGCACCATCTCCGCGGGGGGCAGGGGAGGTAGAGGCACAGTGGGAAATGGCGTGAGTGGAGACTGAAGCAGTCTCCACTTGCACAGCTTCTGCTGTAATTCTGCCCCCCGCCAGGGCTCTTGTACATTTCAAAGGCTCAGGTGCTGCAAGGAAAGAGGGGCCAGTGGGGGAGTCCCGCTCCCTGCAGGATTCCTTTTGAAATGTACAAGATCCCCGCTGGGGTTCATGTACATTTCCAAGGCTGAGGCGTTGCAGGGAGTAGGGGACCAGGGAAGACGACTCCTGCCAGCCCCATGCTCCCTGTGATGCCTCAGCCTTTGAAATGCACAGGAGCCCTAATGGGGCTCTTGTAAATTTCGAAAGGAAGCCCCATGCTCCCTGTGGGGCTTCTGCTTTTGCACTGTAGCAAGAGCCTGGCAGGGAGCGTGGCAGGGCTCTTGCTACAGTTCAAAGGTAGAGGCGCCCTTATAGACTGATCAAATAGTCAACAGAAATCCCATTGACTATTCAATTAGTTAGTTAATCTAAATTTAACATCCCTATCTGTGCAGCCTATCTCTATTGTTGTTATAATGTTATGGTTTTGATTTTTTTCACCCAGGTTGTATTTATTTTGCATCAGCCATGGAAGTGTCTGTTTCTAATACTCCTTTGAAGTTTCTGAACTTGTTTCCCCAGGATTTGTGCAAGAGGAAAAAAGCGATTAGGCTGCACACAGAATTATAATGTGCCAAATTTAATGTGCAGCCTGGGTGGGAAGTGAAACATGGTGTAAATTGGAAGCAGTAATGGATTAAACTGCAGGCAGTGTCAGAGCTCTGCCTTTTTCTTTAATGGTTTTATACATTTTTAACAAATATTCTTGAATCACAACATTCTCATTTCACTTGAGAGTCTCCTTTGCAAACCAAATCAATTTCCAGCAGCGAATCGTTCATTTTTAGTGACAAAAGTTGTATTTGCATTGTGCCTGCCATCCCAGGAGATCCCAAATGCTTTACAAACAGGAATTACTTCACACTCAGTGCTGAAATGAGATGGAAAGCCCCTGCTGTTTAACAGCATACAGCAGGGCTACTCAACATGCAGTCCATGGGCTGCATGTAGCTCGCCACTCATTTGTTTGCGGCCCGCCATGCAGTTTGGGTTTACGCAGGGCTCAACATGCGGTCCGCAGGTGGGAGCCAAAACAAAAAATTAGTCAATATAACGGTCTTCTGTTGATATGCGTCTTAGTAGTTAAATTCCTGGACTGTCATTGCTCATTAAAAGTGCTGTCATATGAATAGTAATTGAGTAAATATTGTATTTTATTAATATCAGCAGAACTGACTTAAACGGGGCCTGTGTGTGGTGTAGTCTTGCCTTAATCTTTGTATTCATGCCTATCAGTGTGAAAGAAGCTATTTGCCTATACGCAACTACACTTCACTTGTGGCCCTCAGCATGTGTTGCGAGTATCTTTGTGGCCCACAGGGCTTCCAAAGTTAAGTAGCCCTGGCATATAGCAACACCTTGCCATCATATAGGACAGGAATTGAAGCATACTGTATCTACTGAAAATGTAGGGAGAGCATATGTTTATAGGCAGCAGTGGCCTAAACTAGTTCCATAGGCTAATAACTTCTTCAAGACTCTGCCACTGGATATTTAGGGCCTGTCTGCCCAGCGAAAACACCCGCAGCTGGCCTGTGCCAGCCATCTTGGCTCCTGGTGCTGGGCTGTTCCATCTCTGTGTAGACTTTCAGATCCTCAAGCCCTGTGAACCTGAGTCAGCTGGTGTGGTTCAACTTCAATTGTGTAGTTGCTGTGCAGCGGTACCCTTAGTGACTCCAAATTGTTGGGATCTCAGTGTTACATTCTATATGGACGATGGTACCTCCAGTAGTAGAGTCCCATAATACCAGGTGGGTTCAATACTGCATCAGAGGCAGAATGTGTCCTACTGAATTGTAGCATAGGAGCTTAGCACAGCTTCCTGGACCACGGTGGAGATTGTAGGTAACCCATCAGAGTTCTAGTGTACAAAAGAAGCACAAATCTTTGCCTTAAAAAGCACAGCCTGACACAATCAGTTCATGCCCAGAGCATGTATGCTGGGAGACAGGGATGTAAAATCCCCTTTAATTGGTTAAACATAGTGTAAACTGATTGGGGAGGGGGTGCTTGTGGCCAGGCTGGAGTACTCCTGTCCACAGTGGGCCCAGTGAGGCTGAAGCAGCCCCTTGCCCACAGTGGATGGGGAGCTGCTCCAGCCCCCACCAGTTAACCTTTCACATTCCTACTGGGAGAGGCAATTCCCATGAATTCCTAGATTTTAAAGGCAAGGGAACATTGCTGTCTCTGGCCTGACCTCCTACAAACACAGACCATAGACACAGACCAAGTGGTTTCTGCACCACTAAACTTCTAGTCAAGTGAGCGCATAGACAGACACCAGAGCTCAGATCCAAGCTGGGGTAAATCTTGATTCTTTCTACATAGTATCTCTCAGCTGTGGCCTTTGCTAGTCATCTGCGCAGCTTAAACATCCATCCAGGCGCTTGTCTCCTTCCTTCCGCCCTTGGCTAATGCAGTCTTGCCCTGTTGATATCCAGTTTCTTTATCTGTTGCTTTGTTACCCCTCTCTTTGCTTCTTTCCCTTGCCTCCCCCTTCTCTAGCCTATCAAAACAGGCTGTGCAGGTCAAGCAAAGTAGCACATACCCCTTCCCCTCCTCCCTCAGTCACTATCAAGATGTCAACTTCCGCCTTGCATTTATCCGCCTTGCATTTATCCCAGCCTCCCTTGGCCTCTTGTTTGAAAATGTAACAAGTCCCTTTGTGCTTTCTCTCATGTTGCCCCTTGTGCTTGGGACGTGCTCTCTGCGAAGCTACCTCATTATCCTCTTTCAGAGCCCTCCTTTAAAACTTTCCTTTGCAGTCTTGCCTGGAATAAACTTGGCACTGGTTTAATCTGCAGATGTGCAGAGACCATTGTCGTGCTGCCTGTACTATCTGTGTTTCCTTGTACTTCCTCGTCTGTCTGTATCTATCTGTTGTCTATTGTCTTATATTTAGATTGCAAACTCTGTGGGGCAGGGCCCATCTCTTTGTTCTGTACAGCCCCTAGCCCAATGGGCCCTTGGTCCATGACTTGGCCTCCTAGCTGCTATGGCAATACAAACAATAATAATAACCAGACTTTGCCATCCAAATTAGGAATGTGAATGGGTAACCGGTTAACCCTTACTGGGTGATGTTTACCGGTAACCGGTTACTTGGCAGCCCCATGGAGCCAGCTGCCAGGAGCTGGCAGCCCCACATGCTGGGGGCTGCTCTGGCTGGGCAGGCCAGCCCCTCTGAACCATGGGCAAGGGGCCATTCCAGCCTACGTGGGCAGGAGCAGACCTCCACCCAAAGGATCCTGCTCAATTGGTTAACTGATTAAACATAATGTTTAACTGGTTAACTGATTAAATAGGATTTTATATCCCTAATCCAAATAAATTCCCCTATGGGTAGGGATGTAAGCGACTAGTTGATTAGTGACTCAACTAGTCGAGTCACTAATCAACTTCCTCCCCCGCTCCCCCCCGCTTTGCTGCCTCTATCAGAGGCAGCAAGGTGGGGGGAGCAGGAGCTGGTGCTGGGGGAGCCAGCTTAAAAGCTGGTTCCCGCCCCCCAGCACCATCTCTATGGTGGGGGTAGGGGCAGGGAACTGGTGGCATTTCCGCCTTTGAAATGGAGCAAGAGCCGGCGGGGCTCTTGCTCCATTTCAAAGGCGGAGGCGCCCTTATCGACTAATTGAGTAGTCGATGGAAATTCCATTGACTGTTCGATTAGTTGATTAATCTAAATAGAACATCTCTACCTAGGGGCCTCTCAGAAGACTCTTTAGGAATTTCAACTTGGCATTTCTTTACTAGGGATGTAAAAGGCCATTTAATTGGTTAACTGGTTAAACATGTGTAACTGGTTAAGCTGTTAAAGGGGAGACAGGAGGGGGCCTGCCGCAGCCGGGCTGGAGCAGCCCCCTTGTCATGGACAAGGGATACTCTGGCTAGCCAGCCGGAGCAGCCCCTGCCTATGGCCGCCTGTTCTGCAGCTGGAGCAGTCCTCTGCCTGTGATGGGAGGGGAGCTGCTCCAGCCCCTACTGGTTAACCGGAACTGGTAAGCCTCCCACGTTAAGGGCGAGGCTTTCCAGTTAACCATTTACATCCCTATTCTATTGCCACCCCCTTCCAGTGTGGGAGTAAACAGCCCAGCACGGCTCTGCACTTGCTCAACTGTAAGACGCCGCTGAACAAGTAAGAGTGTAAACAGCGCTGTACAGTGAATACAGGGAGCTGCTGCCATTTACAGCATGAGTGCCCAGTCCTGCTCCCATTGATGTCAGGAGCAAATGCCTCATGAGCGTTAAAGCCCTGAAATGGATGGTATTCACCAGGTGTAAGCGAACAGACAAAACCTGGCACTTTCCAAACTCTCATGCCTTTACCCTCATAATGCTTCAAAGTAGTGGGTGAGTTGTATGTTAGCCCCGGGGGAAACTGAGGCAGCCATCAGTGACGTGATTCTCAAAGGCAGTGAAATGCAGAGCACAGAACCCAGGTCTCCTTGATTCCAGGCTGTGCTTTGACCACTGGACCATGCTGTTTCCCCTCTCAAAATGTATCACACTGTCTTATCCATGTCAGGACTCCCTTGTGGACTGTGATGAGTCTCTAAAAGATATTCCAAACTGGACAGTGCATGACACAGTGACAGTCCTAGAAGTGCAGTCTCAAAGAGGTCCTGTGTGCAAAGGCACCCTCTTCCTGCAGGGCAGGTGAATTTTAAGGCTCCTAAATGGTCTGTACAGAAAGCAAAACAGGCTGGGAGCAGGAATAAATGTACCTCCTGGCGGCTGGCAGCAGTTACATTTAATTCATTATTAACAATCTGCTCCATATTTCATAGAATCATAGAAGTGTAGAACTAGAAGGGACTTTGAGAGGTCAACTCCCATCCCCTGCACTCCAGACAGGACTAAGTATGATATAAAACCATCCCCGATAGATGCATGTCTAACCTGCTCTTAATAATCTCCAGTGATGGAGATTCCACTACCTCCCTAAGCAGTTTATTCCATTGCTTAACCACCCTGACAGGAAGTTTTTCCTAATGTCCAACCTAAACCTCCCTTGCTGCAATTTAAGCCCATTGCTTCTTGTCCTACCCTCAGAGGTTAATTGGAACAAATTTTCTTCCTCCTTCTGGTAACAATCTTTGTACTTGAAAATGGTTATCTTGTCCCCGCTCGGTCTTCTCTTCTCCAGACTAAAGAAACCGAATTTTTGCAATCGTTCCCATCAGGCAGTGCTTCCCTGCTTTCTGTGTCCCGGAGTTCAGTGTGGTTCTTGTGCTGGACTTTCTGTTCTCCATTCTGTGTATGAATGGGATGATGCGCATGAGGCTAGGGGAACTTTCAAGGGGATTTAGGTTTGTCTTCTGATCGGCTTTGGTTCAAGCAGAGACTGAGAGGGGGGCTATGGGAAGGTTTTTCAGTTGGTCGGTTTTGGTTCAAACAGAGATTGGGGGGGGGATAGTCTGCCTGCATAGATGTTATGCCTTCAAGAATACAGTGCTATAACAATAAAAATAAAAGGTAGCAAGTGCTAGAAGAGGATCCAGGAAGAATTGCTATTGACTTAAGTGTTTTTGAGCGTTGTCTATTAAAACAAAAACAAATAGTACAATTACATGCATTGCCCAGAGTAATTAAAGTAATAGAAATAACATTGGCAAAGGAGCAAAACTACAATTAAAATGGGCTACAGTGACGGGAGTGCATGCAATTCAGTGATTCACGGGCAGCAGACAACACAAAATGTGTGAAATGTTATGGGGCTTCATGTCCTGTCTTTCCATTTTTAACCCTTTTAAAATGTAGTAAGCAAAAACTTCTACATAGTAAGGAAAGGGAGAAGGACAGGGGCCTCAGACCTACTGAGCATGCTCAGTGCATCTGATTTGAATAAATTATAAAAAAGCAGGTTTATGCAAATTAAAAAAGCCCCCCTGCCACAACCACTCTTTGGTGCCTCATTCCCACTGGGGTGACTGTGTCTACCCCTTCTGCTCTGCCTGTGCTGGGCTTTTGCCCTCTGTTGCGGAGTTTATCCGGTGCTCCTCCCCACACCAGCCCTGAGTTTCCTTCTAGCACCGATTATAACCCAGGCTGCAGCCGCTTCACCTCCCTGCCCAGTCTATTTTCATCCCCCTCCTCTGTTTAGCCCCTTTTCTCCCTTTTTTTTAACCCCTTTTAAAATGAAGTAAGCAAAAACTTAAACATAGAATGGGCAGGGCGAAGGGGAATGGCTTCAGCAGAGTTACTGAGCATGCTCAGTGCCCCTAAATTCTTCCTAAGTAGCACAGTCTTACAGCAAGCAGCTTTCTACGTACCACTGGGACTGAGCAGTCCTGGCGCATGCCAGCTCTTACTACATTTAAAAGGCAGAGCCACAACAGGGGATCTGGTGCGTGCCAGGACTCTGACCACTGTGCCTCTGCCTCCCATCCCCCCGCCGCAGAGACGGTGCCTAGGCTTAGCAGAGTAGTTGACTAGTTGTCTACACTACGGATGTAAGCGTTTGGCTCCAAGATCTCCATGACCCACTGGATTTCAGAGCCCTGGCTCCAGCCCAAACATCTATACTGCTCTTTTTATCCCCGCTTCGATAGCTGTGCCGGCCTACCTCTGCAGATCCTGAGACTCGCTGGTGGGAGGGTTTTGTTCTGTGGTGGAGACGCATCCTCCAGTCACCCAGGGTATGTCTGCGCAGCTGTAACCACCACTGGGCGGGTTTGAACCTGGGACCTCTGAAGCGGAGTGTAGGAGCCTCTATCCTCTGAACTAAAAGCCAGCTGGCTCCCAGCCCAAGCTGTAGAGGTCTCTTGGTCTTAACTGTTGCTGTGGTCTAAGTACCACTTGCATTGCTCAGTAACCACACTAGGGCTGTGTCTACATTTGTGGCTTCTTGCGCGAGTAATGTGCAAATGAGGCTAAGCGCGGAATATCGCCGAGCCTCATTTGCGTATCTAATGAGCTGCCATTTTTTTCAGAAGAGGCTCTTGTGCAAGAAGGAGCGTCTACACTGCCCCTTCTTGCGCAAGAAAAACCCTTTTGCGCAATACCGTTCTTCCTGAAAAGTAATAGGTGTAACAGTATTGCGCAAGAGGGTTTTTCTTGCACAAGAAGGGGCAGTGTAGACGCTCCTTCTTGCACAAGAGCCTCTTCTGAAAAAAAATGGCGGCTCATTAGATATGCAAATGAGGCTCGGCGATATTCCATGCTTAGCCTCATTTGCATATTTCTGGTGCAAGATCACGCCAGTGTAGACATAGACTAAGTGTGTGGGTTACACAGCAAGCCGGAGCCACCAAGTTTGGGTCTGCAGATTTGGGCTTGTGCTACAGTAGCTGTGGAAACATTTGGGCCTGGGAAGAGGGGTGGATTCAAAGCTCTGAGCTTCAGCCTGAACATTGACAGAAATTTTTAGAGCCGTAGCACAGGCCCAAATCTGCAAATTCGGGCTCTGAGACTCACTGCCACAGCTCCTGCTTTCTGGATAATTGGCTTCAAGCCTGAAGCAGGAGGTTTCATATCCCTTCCAAAGTTTTGGTTGTTGTTCATTGTAACTCTGGATAGTCACGCTGTCCACAGTAACATCCAATCCCGTTTTTGAATCTCTTTTAGTCCTAGGCTGCAACAAGTCCCTCAGTTTAAGCACATGCTGTAAGACAGGATATTTCCTTTGGGTGCTTTTGTATGAGTGCTTCAGATTTTCCTTTCTGGTTAGCATTTATCAGCATTCAATTTCATCTGCCTGGCTCCTGCCCATTCTTGCAGCTTGGAAAGGTCTCTCTGAAGTTCCTCCTGCACAGCTGTGATCCTGACAAACCTAAATAACTTTGTGTCTTCTGCAAATTTTGCTACTCACTGCTCAGCCCAATTTCCAGATCCTTAATAAGCGCATTTAAGCAGCTCAGGACCTCGTATGGAAGGTTCAGGCCTGCTGTTTTGTAATGATGGGAACTGACCATTTACTCCTATGCGTGTCTCTATCTGCTAGCCAGTTTTTGATCGAAGACGGTGTTTTGTCTCTTATCCATAACTGCGTAGCTTGCCTCTTGTGCAAGATTTTATCAAGGGCATTTTGGAAATGAGTCAGTTGCCATCCGCTTCTCCTTTATCCATTGTATTACTGGCACGTTGAAAGAATTCGGAGAGATTAGCATGAGACACTACTCTCCATTGCTGAACCCACCCTGGTCAGACCCTACCATCTTCCTGGTGTTTCCTTACTTTGGTTTTAATGATCATTTCATCCAGTTTGACAGGTACAGATACAAGGTACAGATACAAAGCTGTCTGGTATGCAGTTCCTTGGATCACACCTAGAGCCCATTTCAAATCTAAATACATTTGCCACCCTCCACTTTTCTGGACAGGGAACTGTTCTATGCTCAGAATTGTGCTTCTCACCAAGGGAATGGAAATCAATTTTTTGTGCCCTTGAGAGATATAGTTATACCCATGTAAGTATGTAGTATACATCTGGCCATAGTAAGAGACAGGCCCTGCCTTGGAGAGCTTAGAATCCAAGGGTAGGTTTCACCAAGATATGTAGGCACTAAACACCCATTAATTTGAAAGTAGTGCATATTAGGTGCCTAAATACCGGGATGAAATTCCATCCAAATAGACAAGGCAGACAAAGGAAGGAGGGACGTGGAGATAAAGCGACTTGCCCAAGGTTATGTAGTGGGTCAGTGGCAGAGCTGGGAATAGCTCACAGTTCTTCTGAGTAAGAGCAGCTCTTACTGCATTTAAAATGCAGAGCTGCAGCATGGGTGGCTCCTGGAGCCAGTGTGAGCCAGGACTGAGCACTCCCGATTTCCACTGTCTCTGGGACCGCTGTGGTTCTGCCCCGCCTCACCTGCACACCTTGGAAAAGCCAGCTCCCCCCCTCCCCCGCCCCTTGTTGCCTCTGATACAGAGGCAGCAAGGGGGGGAAGCGAATAGTCGACTACTTGAGTAGTCGCTTACATCCCTAGTTCATGCCAGTAGCAGCGGTGGTCTTCTTCAGTGGGGGCAAGGCTTCTTGCTCCACACCAATCATCAAAGCTGGCTCTGAGCAGAGGAGAGGCCATGCTGCATTTTGGAATGTCCCAGACTCCCGGTAGAGACACTGATACCTATTAAGGTACTGGTAGCCAACTTCCACGCTCACTCCTGCTACTTCAAGGCATGATCTCAGCGCTCTCATGGTGTCTCAGGTCGCATTGCAGTAAAAACCAGAATTGCCCATCGACAAAGCCTTTTGCTTCTCCTGGCTCCCAGGAGAGTCCGTGTCACTTGAGATGATTCAGTACCCTTGAGAGCGACTGGGATGAAGCAGAAGAAAATGAATGTTTCAGTAAATGAGCCGTAACTGCGGCAGAACCTGTGTAGTGTCATCCAGTGTAATCAGGACGGATGTTATTTTGGGTTCATTCAGGCAGTGAGTAATGAGCATTTTTGCTGCTAATCAGACTGATCTATAAGGCAAATTAAAATCTTTGGTTTGCTCTCAGCAGAAATCTCCTAAATTGTTTTCACCTCTCCTGTGTGAGACAGGGCAGGTTTGCTTAGCAGTCATCATAAATAATGATCCCCGCTAGGACGGGGTCTAGTTAGCAAGCCAACTTTTTTCCTCCATACTAATCCTAACCATTCAACTAAATTGCTTCCAAATAGCTGTCCAGATGTGTGTGTCTCCTAATCTCCTGGACAAGGAGATACCTATCACCAATCCTTATGCAGGTTCTTGTTCTAACTTTATAGTCATTGATTGTCTTGGGTAATGATGTCTATTTACCAGAGTAACGCCTTGGTTCACTTGCTGCCCATCTCCTGCGTATTCTACCTTGTGGCTCAAGAGGTGTAGGGACACTCTTACCCTATGGGAGGCAGGAATGGATGCAGGAGCCTAGAACGCCAATCAAAAGAGCAGGTACTCTGTACCTAGGAGCAACCAGACGGGTGGAGAACTAGCAGGAACAGGTTTGGGTGCTGCTGTATCTCTCGGGTATACGTGGGACATGAGTTCCTCATCCCTTCTGGGTTAGTAAAGCCATGTCTGTGCCCAGGAAGCTAGCTGCTTTTTGAGAGTGCATAATTAATCTAGAAAGAGATGGCCCTGTGCCAGGAGGCCTTTTTTAATTAAAAGAGGCCAGGGCATCTGAGAATCTCTATTAAAACTTGGCGCCGCCGCTGAAGTCCCGGAGAGCGTGTGTCTAAATTTGGATGCGGGGGGTGGAGATTGAGTATCATCTCAGGACAGAATGTGATTTTGCTCGCTAACCTCTCGTCCGGGGGACAAGATGTGGTCTGTGTCACAGACCTGTGGGGCCGTGTGCACCTCCCCCTTGCAATCATGTGACCTCTCTCCTGTGCTGCTGCTGACCTTGAAGGGACATAGAGGTGAGCTGGCAGCTAGAACAGCTCAGGCATAGCTTGTTACTCGGTTGTACTAAGATGGCCAGGGGAGTCTGGGCTTTGAAGAGTGCCAACGGAATGCCCCTGCCCTGCCTGGCCCTACGATCCGGGCCAGAGGTCCTGCATGCCCAGCGGAAGGAGGAGGAGCTGAGCAAAGTTGGGGAACTGGCCTTTTGTGCTGGGTACAAACATTCCTTATCTCCTGGCTTAGAGGCCTATGTTTGCTCACTGGTTGTGGGAGGTTGGGCGGGTGTGTCTGCTTCTCTTCCACTAGGGCAGAGGTGGAAAGTGTGGGGTCACTGTCCTTCTTCAACGCAACCCTCCTACTCATCAAAGACCTGGCCAGATCTGCTACTCACCCCCTCCTTTATTGGAACCAGTCATGGCGCTGCTTTTCCTGTGGTTTGCTTGAAGGGCTGCCCTCTTCCTACATGGACTTTATTTCCCAGGGACACTGGAGCCTGCAGGCATAGTGCTCGTTGGGTTTTTGTACTGTGCCTGTCACCTTGGTATCTGGGCAGCTAAGGTGGGCCAGTGGGACCCACCTGTTGTGCTCTTAGATGAGCATTAACCTAGTTGTTTAACATCTGTCTCCTGTCATTCAGCTGGGTCCTTTTCCTGTATGTATCTGAATGTTTTAGCTGGGAGCTACAGTTTGGGAAGGGTGAGCCTGGTCACTCACCCCACCCCATCTTGCTTTGTCTTCTAGTGGTTGGGGTGAAGGATGTTCTCCTCGGTGAAGCTCTACGAGAATCAGCACTTCTCGGCCCTGAAGAAAGACTGCCAGCGGCAGAAGGTGCTCTTCGAGGACCCACTCTTCCCCGCCACCGACGACTCCCTCTTCTACAAGTCACGGATTCAAGGCATCCAGTGGAAACGCCCAAATGTAAGTGGGGCTTGGCTGTCCTCCCTGTGCACCTCCTTGTGCTGCTCTCCTGGAGCCAGGCTTTATAAAGCAAGTCACTCTGCTCCCCCACATGCTAGCTACTGTCAGTGCTTAGCCCCCATTACCATATTATGCGAGCTCCTCACCCTCTCTAATGTAGTGATCCTCCAACCAGTTCTGGGAAACAGGGCAGTGCTGTTATCCCCATGGCATAGACGGGGAACTGAGGCACAGAGAGACTTGCCCAAGGTTGCAGAAAAAGTCTATAGCAGAGCAGCGAACCGAACATGGGTCTGCTGACTCTCAGGCCTGCTAATCACTGGATTATCCTTCCTTTGGCCCACTGCAGGAGCTCCTGTTCCTTGCACATTGCTTGTGCGCACTCTAAGCCAGGTGGCGATTTGAAGGGCAGCGAGACGGGGTGTTGAATGGTTGGAACAGGACTCCTGAGATCTACAGGCCAAGTCCTGCTCCTGTCGGGACCGGGCCTGCTCCCACTGAAGTCAGTGCCAGTTTTGGCATTGTCGTTTCTGGAAATCCCTTTTGAAGCCAATTGGAGTTGAAGATGCTCAGGATGCTTGTTCTTCCTCTGCCACTAACTCAGCCCGTGGCCTTGTCCCTCAACAGTGAGTCATCTGTGTGAAAAGGGACTATAATAATAGATCCAAGCCAGAGGTAGGGAACCTAAGGCCTGGTGGGTGGATGTGGCTGCCGGCTTGCCTGGATCCGGCCCCGTGGCTCAGGGCTCCCCCCAGCACTGGGGAGCCCGCACTGGTGCTCCAGTTGTCCCCGCTCTCTGCTGTCTTCCCATGGAGCTGGAGCACACAACTCTACTAGCCTCGGCCCCCTCGGCGCTGCTGTGTGAGAATCATAGAGAATCATAGAATCCAAGGGCTGGAAGAGATCTCAGGAGGTTGAGTCCAGCCCTCTGCCCAAGGCAGGACCAATCCCAACTAATTCATTCCAGCCAGGGCTTTGTCAAGACGGGACTTAAAAACCTCTAGGGATGGAGATTCCACCACCTCCCTAGGGAACCCATTCCAGTGCTTCACCACCCTCCTAGTGAAATAGTTTTTCCTAATATCCAACCTCGACCTCTCCCACTGTAACTTGAGACCATTGCTCCTTGTTCTGCCATCCATCACTCCTGGGAACAGCCTTTCTCCATCCTCTTTGGAACCTCCCTTCAGCAAGTTGAAGGCTGCTATCAAATCCCCCCTCACTCTTCTCTTCTGTAGACTAAATAAGCCCAAATCCCTCAGCCTCTCCTAGTAGGTCATGTGCTCCAGCCCCCTAATCATTTGGTTGCCCTCCGCTGGACCCTCTCCAGTGCATCCACATTCCTCCTATAGTGGAGGGGTCCAGAACTGGACTTAATACTCCAGATGCGGCCTCACCAGTGCTGAATAAAGGGGAATAATCACTTCTCTGAATCTGCTGGCAGTACTCCTCCTAATGCACCCTAATATGCCGTTAGCCTTCTTGGCTACAAGGGCACAGTGTTGACTCATATCCAGCTTCTCATCCACTGTAATGGCCAGGTCCTTTTCTGCTGAACTGCTATTTAGCCAGTCAGTCCCCAGCCTGTAACAATGCTTGGGATTCTTCCGTCCCAAGTGCAGGACTCTGTTGGGAGTGTCTTTCTCCTCAGTAGGGGGCCACATCTGTGAGAGTTTGTTTGTTTTTTTGCTTCTCACTTGTGTGCCGCCCCTGACAGATTTTTCTGTGGGTCAGCAGCCCCTGACCTAAAAAGGGTTCTCCACCCCTGACAGAGGCCTAGATGACGATGTTAATCTCAGGGGCTGACTGCTGTTTCCAAAGTGCTGTTAAGAGCCTAGTGGGTGGTTTTATTTATTTGCTTTTGGTTGAGTCTTACGCTGTCCTAACCCTGTTATTTTAATAGCTGGTCCGCTGCAGCAGTCTCTGTTCCAAAGGAATCCCGGAGTTTTCTGTAGCACTGGACATTGTGATCTCCTGGTCCCCTTCAGGCACTGTTTTTCCTCTCTGCTCTGTGTGCAACTGTAGCCCTGGAGGTGTCTATGCACCACAGAGCTGGCTGGGTTGGGAGTGGGGGTGCTGGCACACGAGGGGAGCACTGCAGGGGTACAGAGAGGCCAGCAGCATGGTTCATCCTTGATCCCATGTGTCCAGGACAGGTCTGTGGTTCTGGGCCTGTCTGTCCGTGTCTCCTTGGCATAAGGGATTACACGGGGCAGTGTTCTCGGTGGCTGAGAGGGAGGTCACGCAGGGCACTGCGATCTGCTGCCAGCAGTTAGATGCACCTGGAATTCCTCCCCGGGGTGCTCGCTGCGTTCCCAGTGCTGTGCCTGATTGAGGTGTTCCCTTCAGCTTCTGTTGGTGATTAACCCCTGGCAGTCCAGGCACTGCCTGCTCTAGCAGGCTGGGTACTGGGGATATTGGGGGTGAGCTTGGGAGAAAGCCCTGCAGTTAGCCCCTTTGCTGTCTATGGGGGCAATGAGTTGTGGGTCCATGTCCTGAGTGATCTGTGGCCCTAGCACCACCCTGCCCCTCAGAGATTGATGGGCACAGGGGAGCCCCTGTACCTTAGAGTCCCTTCTCCAGAGCCATGGGGCAGGGAGCACCAAGAGCAGGCTCAGAGTCTCTTCCCACCCTTTCAGCCAGGCCGAGAGGATGGGAGCAGTGCCTGAGGGGAGCTGAGCTCTAGCGCCAGGCTCCCACCTAGCTCTGCCTTGGGGTGGGGGAGCTGGGACTCAAGGCTGGGGAGGCTACAGGGCTGCCTCAGCGGGGTGACAGGCTGTTCCTTCCTAAGGCTGCCTTTGTGTGAGGGAGGCACTGAATCCCCTGACTCCCAGAGACCTCCCTGACACTTTCTGCTTCAGCCCCTGGGATGGACTGGAGCTAGTATGCAGCATGGTCCCCAGGGATTGGTAACAGCCTCTCAACGGTCCCCCTGCAGCATTTCTTGGGGGTGGGGGAGGAGCAGCAGCTCCCACTACCAGGATGGGTGGAGAGACATTGTTTGTGCAAAAGTCACAGAAGGGTCCTGGCTTCCGTGAGTTTTTGTGTGTTGCCTGTGACCCGTCCGTGACTTTTACTAACAATAACCATGACAAGGTCTTAGCCTTACTCATTGCCAGCCTGCTGAGCTATTGCTGGGTTCCCCATCTCCCGCAGCACGTCACGCCCCTTCCAACCTCCCCAAGCAACCTCCTGGTGGCTGGGCGCCACTGCCAGCCCTGCGCTTGCTGGGTGCCGTGCAGGGAGGCCACATGGCAGGGTTTTGCTATGACCGAGCTTCTCTGAGCAGCCATGGTCTCTCTCTGCCGGAGCTGGGAGTCTAGAAAGCCAGCCTGTCTTTTGAGAGCCACAGTGAAGCCTTTGTCCCAGCGGGCGTGGGGGAGGGAATGCAAAGGCTTTGGGTAAAGGGCGGGTGAGCGCAGATTGGTTCTTGGTGTGCTGTGTGCAGCGGCATTGTACCAGGCCACCACTGAAGCGGCTGTAGCAGTCGTGCTCCCCTGCTGAAAACAGACTGGCTGCACCAGCACAGTCTCTCTGTGGCAGTGGTCCTCCAACATTTCACCTCGCGCCCCCACCATCCCTGCCTGCGCCCCAACCCTAGAGCCAGGAACAGGGTTTCGCTCCAGTGGGGGGCAGCGGGCAGGGGTAAGGGGGTTAAGGCTGGGACCAGAGCTGGGGTTGGGACTGGCAGGCAGGGCTGGGACCGGCAGTAGAGCTGGGTGGCGTTCCCTCCTTGCCTTCATGGCCCAGGCCATGGGACCCAGGCCCCAACCCTACCCCCCTTCCTGTTTCTTGACACCCCCATAGGGTGGCGCCCCTCATAGTTTGGGGATCTCTGCTGTATGGGAAGCTCCCATGTAAAGTTAAGGATGTGTTGGGGTATCTTTCCTCTGGGAGCTGGCAGAAGCCCCACCACTCCTAACCCGGGCTGGGAGTTGGTCTGTACCAAGCACTAGGAAAATATGCAAGAGGGGACAAACCAGGGCTAGCCCCAGGGAATAGACTGGTTGGCCTAAAAGGTCTTTTCTATGTCTAGAATTATATACTGCCCATTACGGTATGAGACTGTACCATGGTGGGCAATATATAAAAACATGGCTGGTTGGAGAGGGCCAAGCAAGTAGCTGGCTGAGTTCTGTGGAGATGATGATTTTAATACTGCTGAGGCTTAATTGAATGGGTTTATTGTATAATTAATGATCAGGTTTTTGTAGCCTGGGACAGGCGTCTTCATTACTCTAAACCTAAACAAATGCATAATGTGCTCAAGGGAACACTGGCTATCCTGCTGCTCTTGTACATTTCAAAGGGAGAGGAGCAGCAGTCAGACCGGCGCAAGCCAGACTTTTTCAATCCCGCTCAAGCCATTTCCGTGCTGCCCTCTGCCTCCCCTGTCCCACGTGGAGACGGTGCTGCGGCTTTTAAGCTGGCTGTTCCCAGCATCGGCTCGTGCTCCCCTCCCTTGCTGCCCTTCTCTGATAGAGGCAGCAAGTGGGGGAAGTGAGTTGTTGTGTCACTACTTAACTATCCAATCAGCATTTGCTTATCGGGTAGTCGACTAGTCACTTATATCCCTGATACCAAGGAGAAGTGATTAGGGATGAAAGTGACTAGTCAAGTCACTACTCGACTACTTGCCCCCCCCCTTTGCTGCCCCTGTATCAGCAGGATCAGGAGCTGGTACTGAGGGGAACCAGCTTAAAAGCCTTTGTGTGAGGTAGGCACTGAATTCCCTGACTCAGGGCAGGCGCAGGGAGGTGTGTGCTGATTGTACACAACATTGCCTGTGAAGCCAGGCGCTCCCTCGGCATCCAATCCACGCACTGCTACAGTTCAATCGGTGCGCCCCACCGCAGTTAGCACAGCTACCCTCTCCCGGGACACTCGCTCTGTTACGACGCTCTGGCGGGCCACTGAGATGAAGGAGGGCCACTCACCAGCCCAGGCTGCCCATCGTTGCTGTGGACGCTGTGCTGCCTGGAGCAGCCGGCAGGGCGACTTCTCCCCCGCTGGCGATTTTTGCAGTGCCGATGATCTTCTTGCGATCTCTGACACAAAGGAGTAGCCTGCTGTCCTGGGCCACGCCTGGCTGGAGGGGTCAGCAGCCCCCTTCTCTGTGTGCAGGGGCGCGGGGACAATTGTACGGGGGGGGTGCTGAGAGCTTCCGAACCAAACTGTACAGCGCATGTGGATCAGTGATCAGTGAGTTAGTTTTCCAGTGGTGTGTTACGTGCCCCCCTTTGGAGAGACGCCACAACATCAGTGTGTGAGGCGCTCCGAGCAGGGCAGGCCAGCTGGGACGCACGGAGACATACCAGGGAACTCCATGCCCTCTGGCACTGGGCTGCTCAAAGGGTCATATGCCCTCGCCTTTTCCTCAGTCCGGGAGCACGGGCAGAGCAGATACTGATCGGCTTGCTCTGGTGATCCTGTGGGTTACAGGAGCAGCCCTGGAAGGTTCACCGCAAACAATGTCTCCCGGGCCAGGCTGCCACCGTTCCCGGAGAAGGATGGAAGGCGTCTTTGGGCCCAGCTGAGCTCTGACCATGCAGCTCACTGGCAGGGAGGGGCTTGCCCTCTGAGGCACCATGCCAGGCCCAAGTGGATGATGCCTTGTGGTTCCATTAGGGGGCTGCTCCCTGTACTGCAGATTGGAGAGAAGCAATTCCAAATGTCAACTCCGGTAATTGGTGGTGCAGGGCTCGTCCCTGCCAGATTCCTGCTCCTGTGGCGAGGTTCTGTGTGACTCTGTTCTCCCCTGACTGGCACCTCACCTGGGGATTGTGTCTCGACACTGGCAGCTTGTGTGGTTGCCTCCCCCCCCCATTTTTTTGGGGGGGGGTTCTTCTTCCCTAATTAGAGATAGTGCCATTCATCCCACTGACCTATAAACCCGTGTTTAGCCCATGAACTGCAGTCCTTTGGAAATCCCAAGGGCCCACAGTTCTGTGCGCAGAATGAGGGAGGGGTCCTGGTGAAAAACTAGTATGTGATCGTGCAGTTAAAGATCAGATCATAGTGCATACGCACAAGGGGGCTGGATTGTGGCTGCCCGTGCAACCTGGTACTTCCTACCTTCTGAGTGCTCGACTGTGAGATCATTTTTGTGTGTTTTATTCATCCCCCATCCAGGGCTGAAACACAGCTGCATGTAGGGTGAAACCAGGTGGCATTGCAACTGTTGGAGTCCGAGATTTTGACAGGCTTGGGCCCCAAGACAGAAGTGAAGGGGGAATGTGGTATCCCTTTGAAATACTGGGGGCAGTTGGACGTTGGCAGAGAGTAATTGGCCAAAGTGTGGGGGCTGTGATTAGCACTGCAAGGAGTTAGCTGCTCAGTGCTAAGTCTCATCTGTAAGACAGCCCCTCCAGCAGCACTGTGCCGGTGTGGCCTGTCCGTGGCTCCGTGAGTGTCGCTGGGCTTTCTAGGTGTCACCTGCCAGACGAGTAGGGCTGCATCTGCATTGCAGCTCCTGCCGACATCCAGCTACCATGACCCAGGGCGAGAAAGGGAGCGAAGGACTTCCCAGCTCATTAGCTTGTCTCCTGCAGTGAGGGGCCAAACTGGTTCCCAGCGCCTGGCGTGATTTGCTGGGGTGAACGCTAGGTTGGGTGGGGGAGGGGGCAATCCTTCTCCTCTGGCTGTCGAGCCTTGCTCTTCCTGCCCACTGTGCGCTGCTGCTCAGGGGACTTGCACAGAGGGGACTGTTGGCGCCACGCAGGACATATCTGCTCCATTTGGGCCTCTCCGTCTGCAGGGCAGCGCCAGACCAGTTCGGCTACAAAGGAGCCATTTGGGAGGCAAAGTCTCCCAAGAGCTCCCCTTTCCCCATTCTTCACTGCAGGGCATTCCCTGTGTCTTTGTCATTTCTAGTGTTCACACAGAAGGCAGCTGTTTATTTGCTTTCCTAGAACAGTGTGGGCCCTGGAGCTGTTGCACGGTATGTGGGAAACCCTGTTAAACCTGCACCGGAATGACTCAAACAGGGCTAGGCTACAGAAAGTGACCTTTCCAGAGCTTGCCACCGCTTTTCCTCCAGCCCTCATTCCTGCAGGCACAACGGAGCACCTTCCAATCCGTGCAAAGGCCGTTCATTACAGTACTCCGTTATGATTAGTGTTCGTTAGCCTGCAGTTATTTACTTCAATTATAATATATTTGTGTGTATTATACATAATGCTTATATAGAGAGTATTTCTATTGTGGCAGCATTTAGTTAATATTTCTATTGTGGTGTTCTGTACATAGGTATTATGTACAGCATGTCCATGCTTAATTAGTTATTAGTCGTTAGTTGTTAGTGTTAATTTCTATTATGATAGCACCAAAGGGCCTCCCGGGGGTGGGGGGAGGTTAGGTCCCTTTGCTATAGTAATGTATACTGATATAATAAAAGAAGAACCCTGCACCAAAGAGCAGACAGGCTAAACATGCAAGAAGAGCCACCAGGAGTATAAAGCAAAGTGAATCAGTCCTGATCACCCTACTGTGAAGCTGTCACAAGCTTGTTGCATCCTCCCTTTCTTTGGGACAGGGGGTTCCGAACTTTTTCTCAGGTTATGAGAATGGAAGAGTTTGAGACCAAATAATCTCATCTCTCATGCTCCTCATCAGTAGCCTAGCCTGCTTTTCATCAGAATGCCTGACCGTTACTGTGCGACTAGCTGCCTTGCGATTAATATTTACTGGCTTGTAATTGTACCCATAAAAACAGAGGTCAGCACCAAAAACTTGGCCCTGGTTGTTCATATAGTACCTACTGGTCGTGGAGAAAGGAAAGGGTCCTTATCTGAAAGAGACTGGAGTGGGGAGGATTTTTTTCTGATTCCTCTGAAAATATTTTCCTTTGGTCCACTAGGCAGTGTAGGTGAAAGACCCTAGTGCCTGTTACTGCACGCCACAGTCCTAATCAGAGGCACAGCAGCGTTGCATTGAAGGACAGAGATGGCTGCAATCTGCTCCATTTCATGCTTATTACACTCAGCTCTCTGACTTTGGGCAAGCTTATGCTGCTTGCAGTTGGGCAAAGTTTAGCTGTGCCTGCTATGGAGCATCTGTGCCCCATACTGCGGAACTCGGAACAGTAGCTACAGTCCACTTCTGTCCTGTTAATGTGTTCCCATAAAGGACTCGGAATCCAAGCTGTGACCATTCTCGCTCGGAGCCTTTGTCCTTGCTGATCCAAAGTAGATGAAAGGTATTTTGTGTGGAGTTTCTGCAGGGAGGGGAGTTTGAAATGTGAAATCCCTGGGTGTCATACTGGTGGTTTCCTTCATGTAGTTGTCTTACGAAATCATGTGATCGACAGCGTTGGAGCCAGAAGTGACTGGGAAGAGCTCCAGCAGCTCCGGCAGATAGCAATGCAAATGTCGTTGTTTGATAGCTCAGTCTGAGCCTGGACAACTTTGACCCAGTTAGTAAAGCTCTCAGGGCAGTGTATAAGCTTTAGGGCCTGATCCTAGAACCCAGCCTGACATGAGTAGGAAGTCAATAGTGCTAATTGCGTGAGTTGGACTTGCTCATGTTAGCGAAGCTTGCAAAAATCAGGCCCTGAATTTTGTGATCTTGCCTGCAAACCACATGGAGACACAGCTGGAAAGGGTCTGGATCTGTCTGGCTGAGAATTCCCTCTGAGGTCCAGCTGCCTCAGGGGTGGGAAGAGTGGCCAAAACATACTGCACTTTGGCTGTGCTCAGCTGGCAGGTGATCCAAATGACCATTGCCAGATGGTGTTAATCAGAGCAGCTCCGAGGCCATCCCTGCTGTGCAGAGAAGAAATTCAGCAAAGAAGAGAATCTGGCCCCAAATCCTTCCTTTGCTGCCACTTTAATCCAAGAGGAAACAAAGCTGAGCCTTATTTGCAGTTTCCATTAGCTTGTTTTGTAACAGAAAGGCCAACAAGACTCTGCAAGTGATTTCATGGGGGGGTCTTTCCTAAAGCTCCAGGGTGTTTTCTGTCTGTCAGCCACCCCAGCAAAGGCCTCAGGATTTAGTGGGGAACTACCGTCTGCTGCCTGATGCAAAGGATTGTTTTGCACCCCTTATCCCCTTACCCTGAAGCACCCCCCAGGGGGGTGTGACACTATAGTACCTGTAAGAAATTTAAGTTACTTTCACCCTGGCTATAAGATTGATCAAACTGCAGGGGCAAAGATCATGACCTGCAGGCTGGCAGCTGCCCTCTCGCTCCGGTTGTGTGGCTGTTTTGTTTGCCCTTCTCCCACATCTAATGTGGTAGCATTTCCTGGAATTGATTAGCATTATTCCTTGCAGTGCTGCTCTTGCCCCCTCCCTGCTTTTCATCTGACTTGGAGTTTCGCTGTGGATGCCAGAACTTTGCTGCTGCAGCAGCAGCAGCTGTTTAATTCTGTAATTGGTGTTAGCATTGTTTACCATTTGCCTTTGCATTAATCTGTGAGATGGTGCAGAGGTGCCAGAGAGATAACTTGTAGGAAATGTATTCGGGGAGAAAAATCAAGGGGCTGGCTCCCTACTTGCAGAGACTGGCGAAGAGCTTCGCTTTTAGCTGTATCCGCTTAGAAATATGATTACCTACACAAAAGGCTGGGGCTTATTTTTCTCCTCATTGAGCCAAAGCAGATTAGAGCTGACTGGAGTGGGGTTTGTGGCTCTTTCTAAAACGTCTTGGTAATCATGCTTAGCTATTGCAAGGCAGTGTGAGCCAGTGGCTAGTGCACTGACCTGGGCCTTGGAAAACTTGGGTGTTTAGGGTTCCCTCTAATGTTCCCTCTCATTTTTTCCATCCACGTGCACAAAAATTTTATGTGCACCAAGGCATGAGCAGATGTGCACCACCAATAGAACACATGCTGCTGGCTGTGGGAGCTAATTTCTCCTGGGTGGCCGCCCAACCATTCAGCTTGCAGGGAACACTAGTGCTTATTACCCAAAGTCACCCAGCAGGGGAAGTCACTGCATCTCTCTGGACTTCTTTCCTCTCTCACTTTTTGCCTGTCTTGCTGATTTAGATTGTAAACTCTTTTGAACAGGGAGTGTCTCTCATAAGTTTTGTACGGCACTTAGCACAATGGGGATTTCAATTGAGACCTGTACACAAACACTACTAGTACTATAAATAAAGGAAGTCCTACCTGGTGTGGGCCTCCTGGCTGGGGTCATGTGCTGCTGAATTAGGGGCAGAGAAATGGCAAGTAATACTAATCTCAACTGTGCAAGTTGTTGGCAGTGTGTCTATTATTACTAGAAAGAGCTCTGGGTGTTTGGGCATATGAGATGTGTGGTTCGAATGGAAATAAGCAAACTTTCTACGTGTGTATTGTATGTTCTGCTCATGCATTGAAAGCAAAACCAGGGCCTTTACCGACTTACTGCCTGGAATGGACAAAGACTTGGGGCACCCATGTGAGATGTAGAAAAGCAGATTTTTCACCTGTTATAGGCCAAATTCTGCCTTCAGGCACAAGCAACCCCATTACAGGACTTACCCACGTAAGCCACAACTTCCAGGGCTCATGCAACTGCACATCCTCTAATGCAGGGCAGGGAACCTTTTTTGGGTTGGAGGCTGCTGACCCACAGAAAAATCATTCGAGGGCTGCATACTCGTGAGAAGCCCCCTGACTGAGGAGGAGAAAGACACTTCCCTTGCACACCAGAGACGAAGGGGTCCAATCTAGTAGATTTTGTATGCTCTAGCCCTGTGGGTGGGTGGGGGTAGGAGTGTCAGCATAGGTTCCCCAATGCTGAGCCTCAGGGTCTAGATGCAGGCAAGCCGAGGGCTACCTCTGGCCCCCGGGCCTGAAGTTCCCTGCCCCTGCTCTAATGCGATCTGTGCCACCAAGTGCCAGCAATTCCCCCCTGCCTTGTATATTGGCCACACCGGACAGTCTCTACGACAAAGGATAAGCGGACACAAATCAGACATAGACATGGTAACACACACAAACTGTAGGGGAACATTTTAACCTGCCTGGTCACTCAATCATGGATTTAAAAGTTCCCATTCTTCTACAAAGGAATTTCACTGCCCAATTACAGAGAGAGAGAGAGAGAGAGAGAGACTGACTGCAGAACTGGAATTTATCTGCAACTGTGACACTGTTACCCTGGGCTTGAACAAAGACATTAACTGCATTATAAAGCCAATTTCTCCTCTCTTTAACATATGCATTTCCACATCTAAAGTTGCTTCTTTAATCAACCTTATTTTGAGGCCTATGAAATGTAGTGACGTTGTCACCTTTCAGACCCTTTTGTTTTGAGTTTTGACAAGCCATTATGCTCTTATATGTCCTTATTTGTATTCCAGCAGAGCCTGGGGCCTCAGGCCTTCTCAGTCCCATTGCACTAGGTCCTGTACAAAGATAACATCCACCATTGCCCCACAGGGGACCTGATCTGATAAAGTTCAGGGTATCAGAGGCTCAGAGCAGCACAAGAACAGCTTCTGATAAGAAAGTAGCAAAAGAGCCTGTTATCTCACATGCACCAGAAGGATGGGGTCAATCCTGCAGAATATACTTCGGCAAAACTCTCACCAAAGACAGCAGGTTCAGGCTCTTTCCCAGTGTTAGTACAGCTGTGTTAAAAGAAAGGAAGGCCCTCTTCAGCAATTATTACAGTGGTGTTAGCATACAGCAGTTACAGTAATATTAATAAATAAGGCTGAATTCTGAGCACTGCTGAACACCTTCCATTCCATTCCATCTCAGTGGGATTGACTGAACTCAGCACCTCACAGAATTGGCCCTCTGGTTTGTGAGAGGCAGTGTTAGCATAGCAGGCAGATATCCGTTTCGGCCCTGATTCAGTAAGGCAGTGTTAAGCAAAGGAATTCTGTCCCCAAGAATTCAGCCACACAGATAATACTAAGCAGGTTTATTAGCAATGCATGGGGGAGGGCTCAACAGCAGCTTCCAAAGAATTATTAGCAGTACAAGTCTCATATATCAGTCACATACGTCATACATATCATTATCCCAGCTACAGCTAGTTTATCAGTTCTTCTTCAAGAAAGAACAGATCTTTGCACAAGAATATGGGGCCAGAATCAGGGGGGAGAAAGAACGGGGTGGGATAAGGAAAGACAGAGCAGAGACAATAAGGTTTAACACAACAGTTTCTTCTAAACCTGTGAGAATTAAGGAGGAAGTTACAATTTTAACAAACTCAGTGAAAGTGTCAACAGTGCTCAAGGTCCTGTTGCAGCTGTGCTGTTATCTTAGTCAGGCCTTGAGGCCCAGCACAGGAAAACAAGGCTTTGTCCTAACAGCAGGTAGGCACATGTATGGGCCATGGAAGACAGTGGAGGAAGAATTAGCCGGTGGTTAGGACACTAACCTAGGAGCTGAGAGTTCCTGCTTTAATTCCCTGCTCTGCCACAGACTTCCTGCCTGAGCCTGGGCAAGAGGCTTAGCTTTTCTGTGCCTCAGTTCCCTATCTGTAAAACAGCTCTGCCCCTGTCCTGTAGGGTGTTGTGCAGATAAACGCAGTAGCGATTGTGAGGTGCTCGCACACTATGGTGATGGAGGCTGCAGAAGTTCCTACGCTAGCCTGGGAGAGCTCACAGGCATGTGCTGGAGGGCCTCCCTGAATTGAGGCCTTGACTGCAGAGGCATGTGCTGGTCTCTGCTCTAGAATCTGCTGGGTGCCACGTTGCTGTGGGGCTTGAGAACAGCACAAGAGCCCATCCAGAGCCCCTGCAGCGGGCCGAGGAGTAGCATTAGCATGCAGATAAGTGACACAAACCGCATGGTGTCCCATGGAGAAGTGCCCTCTCCCATTCCCTCTGACACGGCTTTATTCTGCCTGCAAGAGGTGCATACCCCTCAAGGAGAGCTTGAATGTGGGAGCTAATTTGCTTCTGCATGGTTATCCCTTCATTTTCAGCCGGGCATGAAAACGCTCAGATTAACACTCTGCATCGTGCTCTGAAAGCGCATTGTGGGCTGTTAAGTAGCTCCGGAGCTCCAATTTGATGCTTGAGTTAATCTTGACCTTACCTCTGCAGCCAGCCGGAGTAAAAAGAGCTTAAAGCCAACTGATCTGTAAGCATCAGTACCCTGGATTGGATCTGATAATGACCTCAATGTGGGGGAGCTGGCTCTTTGGCCATCAATAGTCCCCGTGTGCATGGGGCTCTTGGGAACATGGTACAGATCAGTGTTTCTTAAACTGTGTTCCGTGGCACATGGATGTGCTGCGAGGCAGTCAGAGGTGTGCCGCAGAGAACAACAGAGTCCAAAATGGCCACTTTTTTTTTTTTTGCTCAATAATCCCCCCCCCCCAACTTTTTTTTTTTTCTTCTCAACAAAAAAATCTTTGGTGTTCTTCATTTAAAAAAAAATTGTCTGGTGTTCCTCAGTCTTAAAAAGTTTGAGAAACAGTGGTACAGATGGTCAGTTATGTAAAAATTCAGGATCCACTGGGGTGCTGACATTTAGCTCACAGTCCATGGGATTTGAGGCCTCAGCACCAGGCTGGTCAGACTTGAGCCTGTTCTTGCAAGAAGTGCCGTGATGTCAGTGGCATTGCCTCTGGGTCTGCTCTGCCACTGAAGTCAGTGGAAAGTCTCCCATGGACTTTGCAGGGCTTTGGATCAGGCCCTGTGGCTCAGGATTGCTCACGGGAGGATTTTTTTCTTCAGGGTCCAGTTCTGCAGGTCATCGAAGTTCTAGTTTTATAGCTAATTCTAGTTCAGTAGCAAATCAGATGCCTTCTAAAGGCTAAACATATTACATCATTGTTATTAACTAACACGTTTAAGGTGTTCATGGGAAGATGTCACACACACACTCCCATACACCTCTCCCGCATGGGGGTGACTGACTGACTTGACGCAACCCTCCCTACCCAGTGCTCTCCACCCTCCATGTCTGGCTGGGCCCCCAGGATGGACCCACCTCTCCTGATACCTGGTGCCACATCTTCTCGAGGCAACATGGGTGTGTGTGTGTGGGGGGGGACATACAAGGTCACAGGCCTTCCTCCCCAGATTTCTGTCCAGGTTCCCATCAGAGCATGGCCAGCAGCAGCCTTTCAGCACTGGGTGGGAGGAAAAGGAGGAAAGCTGCTTCCAGCCCGGGGCAGTAGGGATGACCTGACGTGTGTATTGAAGAGGTCATCTCTTCCCTCTTGCTGGTCCCCTGTGGCTAGAAGCAGCTTGTCCCTTACTGCCTGCAAAGTGCCAAAAGGCAGCTAACACTGCCAAGCTGCTGCTGGCCACCAGTATAACCCAGCCATCTCCTGTCCTCTGGCTAAAGCACAGGAAAGAAGGGGTTAAGCCCGCATTTCTCAAACTGTGCATCTCGACCCTCCCGGGGGCTCACGAGCAACTTAGAGGGGGGTCACGGTATCACAAAGTTTGAGAAGCCCTGGGGTAAGCCATGAGGCTACATTGTGCTCCAGGCCTCAGAGTATTTGTCTGCAGGGGCTTCAGCAAACCTGGCCAAAGGAGGGTGCTGAGGGGACAGAGCAGCCCCATACACGCTGGGGTCAGGGCCTAGGACAGGGGCAGTGAGTGAAGAGTGCGCTGTGCCCTTGCCCCGTGGCTGCTGCAGCACCTGCAGGATCGGGGCACAAACAGGCTGGAAATAGCTTCCTCCCTGCCACTGCAGAGCTTAGCTGAAGGACAGACACTTCCCCAGGCCAACGCGGCGGGGGGCTTTGGCACATGTAGGGCTTGGCTCCTCCTGGCCAGCACCCTGGGCCGTAGGAATGTGAGCAGTGTTCCCTGTTAGCTGTGCGCTTGTGCAACTGCCCAGGAGAGTTTCCAATGCCGCCCAGCTGGTTAGCAGAGCGCCCACAGCCAGGTTTGTTTCTCCGGGTGGTGCACACATCTCCGTGCACGTAACAATTCTGCACATGGACTGAAAATATGAGAGGGAACATTGGTCTTGAGCTTTCTCTGGCTGCCAGCCCAGCCAGAGGCAGCGGGGAAAGGAAGGAGCCTGCCAGCCAGGCTGTTGGTGAGCTGAATGATCTGACCAGGGCTGGTTTTCTGCCCAGTGCCAGGAGTGGGACACACTTGCTGGGAGGGGGGGAACGGGGATTGTGGAAGGGCAGCATGGTGGGTTGGTGGACAGGCACAGCAGGGTGAGGACAGTGAGAGGGGCAGTATGTGGAGGGCCAGTAGGTGGGCAGCAGAGATGACACACAACTCGCCACCGCTAGTCCTCATTCACCAGCTGCCACAGCAAGAAGCCAGTGCTGGCTGGAAATGAGGGTGGGATGGGGTGAGAGCCTGCTGGCCAAGAGCCGGCAAACAGCAGGGACTGCACTCATGGGCCAGCAGGGGCAGCAGCCAGCCCCGAATGCTGCAGCTTTGCTCAACCATCAGCCTTGCACACCCACCCCCATCGTCAGCTACTGAACTCCCTGCCCCCACTCACTGCTGGTGGGTGAGCAGCTGGTGAGCCAGGATCTGGCCAGCAGCAGGACCCACCAGTACAGATGGGAGAGGAGAGGAAGAAAATACTGAACAATAGGTCCATTTTTTTAAAAATAAAAATTAGAGACACCTGCAAGGGGGGTTCAATACAGGACTGTCCCTTTAAAAATGGGACTCTGCTCACCCTAGGTAAAGATACAAGGGGGAAAAAGCAGGGGGCAATGTCATGCTAGAGGTTTCATATAGATCTCCTCATCAGGAAAAGGACAGGGAACAAACAGAAATATCTAAGCCACAAAGCCCAGTAGCAATGGGGGACTTCAGCACCCAGACATCTATTGGCATTCACCTGGGGAGTGTAGGGTGGTGGGTTTGAGTCCTGTCCTCCACCTCTGCACACCCAGGCAGCCACTGGAGGGCCAACACCAGTTTTCCCAGGGATGGAGCAGCCTCTGGCATTAGGAAGGCAGGATAAGGGATGTCCTGAAAGTATGGAGGTGGGATTAATTTAGTATCACTTTGGAGGGAGATTATACTTCTGACAAAATAGTGAGGAGTCCTGTGGCACCTTAGAGCAGGGGTGGGGAACCTATTTTGGGTTGGGGGTTACTGACCCACAGAAAAATCAGTCAGGGACCACACAAGTGAGAAGCAGAAAAAAACCAAAAACTCCAAATCCCCCCAACATTAATTGATATGGCCTCCAGCTGAGAGACCTCACTCCCCTGGTGCTCCAGGCTCATGGGGTAGTGGGGAGGGATAGGGACAGAGGTTCAGAGTTTCCCTTAGGCCAAATTACCTCTTCTGGGGTTAGTGGATTTTGTGGCCCCGCCTCCCCCCTGGCTTTGAGTGGGGCTGAAAATGAGGAGTTCAGTATGCAGGACAAGGCTGCCAGTGAGTGGGATAAGGATGTGGGTACAATATCTGGGTGGGAGGTGGGGTGCAGGAGGGGTGAAGGTGCAAGGTCTGGGTGGGAGGTAGAATGCAAGAGCAAGCTGGGAGTAAGGTGTCTGGCCAGGAGAAGGGGGCAGGAGCAACGGAGGGTGCAGTGTATGGCCAGAAGGGTGGGTGCAAGAGAGGGCTGAGGGTAGGATGTCTGCCCAGGAAGGAGGGTGCAGGAGCAGTGTGGGGATAGGGTATCTGGCCAGGTGGAGGAGGCAGAAGCGGGCTGGGGGTGGGATATCTGGCGGGGGCGGGGAGGGTGCAGGAGCAGCCTGGTGGCTTTGGGTCACAATGGGGATGGTGTGTGAAGGGGGTATATGCACAGGGTTTGGACATGGGGAGAAGGGGAGCACTTACGTGCCTTTCTACCCCCTTCACCACTCCCAGGCATGGTCTCCCACTGCTCCCATTGGCCAGAATCTGGCCAATGGGAGCAGTAGGGAAAGCCTCCAGGCGTTCGTATGCTGCTGTTTCCCCAGTCAGGGGAGGGGGAGCAGCAGCACACTGAGCTGCTTCTGGCTCCACTTCTTCCCCGCAAGCCAAATCCAGCGGCGAGGCTCCAGACTTTCTTCCTCCCCCCACTCCCCTCCCCCCAGCAGGACGCCAGCACTGGTGCTCCAATCTTGTGGGGGGAGTGGGCTGCAAGGTTGGAGCACCAGCATGGGCTCCCTGTTGCAGGGTCCATGGAGGGAGGGTGTTGTGGGGCTGAGTTCAAGCCGCAGCCCACCTGAAAGGCATTTGTGGCCCCCAGTTTGAGAACCACTGATGTAAATTTTAGACCAAGCCCTTAACAGTACATTGTCATTGTTTTTTCTGCTTAGATACATATTTTTGACATTTGACCCATTTAACAGCATTCTCTATCTCCTTGTTTATTTGTGGCACACACATTATCTCTCAGGCTTGATGCTTCCATTTCTCCATGCCCAAGTGACCTTCATGAATTCTTGTGAGCATGTCAGCGAGTAATAGCTTAGGCACTCCTGTTCTATTTCCTCTCTAAACAATAGGCCATCAATAACAGACAGTTCTGCTTTGAACTGGAAATATGGACATGGTATGCAATGTCCTGGCCGCTCTGTGATAATTAATTTTAATTACTCTCTGTAAAGTTTCATTATTAGCAGTAGCTGAAGCAAATTCATTCTACTTTCTTTCTGAAGCAGGGCAATTCTGATTTTTCCAGTTGACTTGTACTGTTACTCTACTACAGTTTTTTCAAATGCTCTGGACAACACGTCCCTTATCTCCTCTATCATATGCACTCTTTGTATTAGCCTGGGGCTTGACATGTTTTTAAACCCAATATTAGGTGGTTTATTCCTTTGAACTATCACAAAGGAATCCAGTCTATTTGATCTTTTACCCTTTGCTCCTAGCACACGGGTACTGATAGGAATGTGTTCTCAGTTATAAGCTTTCACTTTGTCCTGTTTGCCTACAATTTTCCCTGGTTTTTAATTCAGTCTTTAAAAGCTCCTGAAACAACATTTATCTGGGCATCAGTGCCCCATCTGTAGGTTGTAAGGGTCCCACTATGTCCATTCATCTATTCTTTCTCCTTCAGATACAGCTCCAACATAGAACTCCTCTCCTGTGTTGCTGTGCTGTCTTCCTGGACTTCTGTATCCATATGCCTGCTGCTTGCTTCCTCTTCTGCAGTTGTTGATCCTGGTTGCAGACTGTCCCAGAATTACTGTATTTCCTACAAATATAGCAGTGCTTCTCAACAGCTGGGTATTGCTGAGGTCCATGTTTGTGCCCACATTTGTGCAATCCTTGAAGCTGTCCCTTGCAAATTCTTGTGCACTGCTTTGTTCAGTCTCCTCACTGAATTAGCGCTTGCAAGGGGTTCCCCCCCCCCCCCCTTGTCACTTTATGGAGAGTAACAGTGTCCTGCTTTCCTTCCATTATTTCGGTTCTGTTCAGAGTGATTTCTGCTGCCTGACACCGGTCGTGCGTCTTTATCCAAAGTGAGATCCAGATCGTCCATTAGCCTTTTTTGCAGCTTTGGATCTCTGATTTCTATTACAGTTCGATCCCTTGTAGCTGAATCTGTTAACTGTCCATAGTTACAGGATTGGCTCATTAGCTTCATCTGAAAAAGTGGGTTGTGCCCACGAAAGCTCATGATACCATCCACATGTTTTGTTAGTCTTTAAGATGCTGCAGGACTATTCATTGTTTTTTTTTAAGTTTTTCCATTTAAGATTAACTAGGCTATCCTTCCGTAGCTTCAGCTCTGTTAGGAATTCTTCAGTGGATTCTCCTTCCTTTTGTATTCTAAGGTGAAACTTGGGCCTTTCAAATGTTTCACTCTTTTTGGGTATACAGTACTCTTCAGATTTCTGCAAGCTTGTGTCATAACTTGCTCTCTTTGCCTGCCTTCGTTGCATGCTAGTAAAGACATCAATTGCCTCAAGTCCTGCTGTGGTGAAGAAGATTGCTATTTTCTGCTGGTCTTCTTTCTAAAAGCCAGGTGTGTCTTTATATATAAACTATTTGAATCTCTTCCAGGAGTCTGCTGGAGTACCTGAGCGTTTCAACTCCTTGGGGGCTTTTAGGGGGTTCTTTACTCCTACACTACAGTCCTCTGTTCTCTGTGCTCATCTCTACCGCACTCTGGTACCATGTTCTGCCTTGTGGAGTCATAAGAAGGAGGCCCATTTTGGACTCTTAGCGTAAGGCTTTATTAGAACTAAAACAGGTACATAAGACAAAGGAGGGCCATGTGCTCCATCCTACTTGTGTGTCTGGCTAAGCTGACTACTGCTTCCAACAGGTTCTTCTTAGGCACAGTACATACTCCAAATTGGGACCTCCTCACCACACTGGGCCAGGAGAAGTGTATGTTTGCTTGGTTCTGTGATTTCTGTGGGTGCAAATGAGCCCATGCTAAAGCTGCACTGGCCAATAGGCATCATTCACAAGTACTCGATTCACTGAGTGAGGGGGAAAGACGTTCTAAGACTCAGTAAAAATGGAGCATGTTCTACAAATTTGTGGGTTCAGTGATGAGAGTAGGGGGAGATGGCTCTAAGCCACCTTTTATGCCTCGGTCAAACCACAGTCCAATTGAAATGGCCCCCAGTGGAACATAAAGCAACCTAAGTGCTGCTCTAAATTGTGCCAGCTCAGGGTAGGGACTGTTGGGATCGCTCCACTGGATGTGGATGAGGTGAAGGACAGTTTGGGAATGCTTTCCAATGTTGAAAGGGACAGAGAGAGGGATTTGTGCTGTTGGAGGGATCCTCTAGAATGGAACAATAAAAAGGGCACTTAGTCAGGAGTGGGGATCAAGCTGTGTTTTGTCAGTTTGAAATCTGGCTTCATGGAAGTGTGCTGCAGGGAAAGAATAAGGAGGTAGCTATAGCCAGTGATCAGAGTACTTGATTGGGGCTCAGAACACCAGGATTCTATTCCTGGCTCTGCCACTGCCCTATTGGGCACATCAATTACCCTCTCTCAGCCTCAGTTTCCCCCTTTGACAAGGGGGGAATAATGACACTTCCTTGATTTTGAAAGCACTTTGAGATCTGTAGCTGAAAAGTGCCATTAAGATCTATGTAGCATTGTTATTAGTGGGTCTGTGGTTGCAAACCTCAAAACAACTAACCATCAGTCACGTGGCTTAGAGACAGCTGTGCTGTGTATGCGTGGGTCCTCAGAGCCTGAGCTCAGCCCACCAAAGTCGATTAGAATCTTTCCGTTGATGGGCTTTGTAACAGCCCCCAAGCCACTTTGCATTGGCCATGGCCATAAATAATGCATGTGCTTTCCAAGTGCACGTCTGCTGCGAGTACGAGTGGGAGGAAGTGGACAAGTGTCAGGAGAGGGTCTGTTGTTAGAGGAACCTTTCTTATTTCATCCTTTTTCCTTCCCTCATTCTCTCCTTGTCTAACGGCTGGGCCCCGTGGCGCCCAGCACGTAGGCTGCTGACATTCTCTCTGTTTATAATTACTTTAACGGAGATTTCTGCATTTGTTTTTTTGGACATTGGATACCAACAAGAGAAACCTTTAAAGGGATACTGCTGAGGTTGCTAAACCCGAAAAATGACCTCAGTTGCCCCTCCCACCATTTGTCTATTTCAGTTGTTATTCTGTGACGTGGGGTCTGTGGTCTGTAGTGCCCAGAACAGTGGGGCCCTGATACAGGCTGAAGCGTCTAAGCACAGCTGTAATCATGAATGCTACAAAGAGGTGGTATTTGGGAGCTAACGTGGGCTTCTCTCTGTTAGATTGTGCAGAAGCTGTCGCCTTTCCCAGGTGTAATGAGACCCCTCATGTGTCATCAGGGATGTGTTCCTTGCAGATGTGTTCCTTGCAGTATGTGTTCCTTGCAGATTTAGCTTGGGTGATAGCTAGTAGGGATGTGAATGTTTAACCAGTTAATCAGTGGGGGCTGGTGTAGCTCCCCACCTACCCCGGCAGAGGGCTGTTCCAGCCCCATAGGGGTCCCGGAGCAGCCTCTGTCCATAGCGGGCCTGGGCTACCTGCAGGCAGGTGCTGCTCCTGTGTTCAGATCAGCCCCTGCCTGCGGGGGGGGGGGGGGGGGGGGGAGGGTCCGCTCCAGCCTCCCCATACCTGCAAATTCCCCCTCCCCCTGCATGCTCTCCATGCCCACCCTACTCTTTAATTGGTTAACTGGTTCAACAATAGGTTTAACTGGTTCACCAATCAAACAGGATTTTATATCCCTAATAGCTAGGTAGGAGGAGCCTCTCTGCAAAGCCCTAACCAAATGACTGTGCCTCACTGGTGCTATACTCCCCACATGTGTCCCCAGGATGTCTGGGGGGTGTATCTTGGCGTGCTGCAGTATGCTGAGCCGCTCCGACGTTGTGAGAGAACTTGCCTGCCCTCCAAGGAGGAATTGTGGGAAGGCATTGGAGGACCATCAACACTCAAGTGATTTAGCCTGCGTCCTCTGTGCACAGTGGGCAGGTTACCAGCCTGAGGGAAAGCAGCACCCAACCTTTAGCCAGGCCAGCTTGTCTGGACTAAAGGTCCTCCAGCCTAAGGTCTGAGGGTGTTTTGTGTGTGCAGGATGGCGGGATGGGGTGGCACAGTGGAGAAACACCCTCCCTTTTCTGCCTTAGCAGCATAGGAAACTCATTCCCATCTCACCTTCCCAGAGCTGAGAGCATGTGCTCTGGGGCCAGAGGTAGATAAGCCTTATCAGCCTCTTTGTTTTAGGTTTAAACTGATTTTTACTAGTAAAATCCTGGGGTTTACAAAAAATATTTTTCCATTTTTCAAAATAGATGTATTCCGATCAAGCATTAGTCTGTGTGTCTGTGCAAAGCTGCCTGTTAGAGTAAGGTTATGGATTAGTCTAGAAGAGATACCCAAGAAACAAACAGGCACTTGTGCAAACTCTGACGTGCGTGCACATCTGGACGTACTGATGAATCTCATGACCACCACGTACCCATGTCAAGCTGTTAGCAGGTAATGGTTTAAAGAACTGATACACTAAAATGGGAAGAAGATGAACATCTGTTGTTAGGATGTTTCAGAACACGAGGAAAGTTTAAAAAAAAAACAGGAGAAAAGAATGAAGTTGAGTGTATGATTGCAGATGGAGTGGCCCAATTTTTAAATCCTAAATATTTATAAGTGGATAGTAGTAAGTCTGTAATTGTAAACTGTTTTTTCAAATGAAACGTTTTATCTGGGGATCAGAGATGCATTGTTTTCTTAAACTCAAAGGTGGTGTTGAGTTATGTTTTGAGTTATGTTTTAGTTCTGCATCAGACCACACTGATGAATGGAATACAAAGGGTTAATCTACTGACTACTTTCCCCCTCCCGTCCTTCTGCTAATAAACCTCGAGATTTATCCAGAACAATTACTAGTTTTTCCACCGATTTTCACCCATTTTTGCTGTTTTAGTAATAAACTCCAATAAATCCTTGGGAAAAATTAAAATAGAAACCAAAAATGAAGGGCCCTGCCTATCTAACATCCATACAGGTTGTTGTCTCTTCTGCCTGAGATACTGCAGCTGCTTTACCAAGGAAGGCTCCTTGAGTTATACCCTTCTGGGATATTCAGCTTCGCAGTGGAACTGGGATAGTCTGTTTCTTATAAAACCTTGTTAATGGAAAGTGATTGTGAATGCAGTCTGCTGAACCTCACATGGTCCCCTCCTCCCCCCCTCTCCCCCCCCATCCCACAGACAGATGGCTTTAGATGAAACAGACCTTTCTGCTTGAATCCAGGGCAATACTCTGCTTCAGGCTATATTTACAAGGGGGCTGTAACCAATAAAGAAGCCAGTTACATCCTAAACAGGAATCAGACTAGCAGAAAAGTGGAAAGAGATTGGTTTCTGCTGTAGCTGAAATATTGGTGGGGAACAACCCAACAAGCTAGCACTGGGAAAGAAGAGGATTAATGCAGATGCTTTTCTGTAGGAGACAGAGTCATGCCATAAAGTACAAAATAGCACATCCATTTGTGTTGGTAATTTTGTTTTTCATGATGGACTTTAAAAACCAAGGGCCAGACACTCACATGGTGTAAATGTCATGGCTCTACTGAAGTTGGTCACTTTTAGGGCGTGGCTTTGTCATTACGAATAGATCCTCTTTTCACCTGTACATAGCACCTCTTATCCAGAGGGCCATTAAATGCTTTACAGGCAGATTGTCAGCTCTGCCCCAGTTCTACTTACCACAGGAATGGAGGGGAGGGGAACCAATATGACTCAAAGCCAACTTTTTGCCTCCCTATGTTCTGAGGTCTCCCCTGCAGTAGAGTAAACTTATACTTAGCTGCTAATGGCCTGAGATCTGTTGAACTAGCCATGATTAGCCAAAGCACTCTAGCAGTTTGGCCATGCTCCCTAGCTGCACCCACAATACGCTCCCTACACTGGGGACTGCAAGGGGGAAGGTGTAGAACTGTCCAAGGAATCCTCCTGTTCCAGAGGAATTTAGAGCCCCTTTATGTTATTCTGCATGGGAGGTTCTGTGAGATGTATCATCTGGAAGATCACCCCCAAAGGGACAGGGACTCCATCTGTCTGGGCTCCCAAGCTAAGCACTGAAAGCTGTTCCCTGTCATGAGCTTTGTGTACTTGCAGCTGGGAGAAACAACATGGTTGATATCACTACAGCATCGGTGCAGGCAGTGTGCTCACGTGCTCCCTGTGCATCTTGGAGACATCCTGGGGTAAGCAGGCACAGCTCCATTGACCTGCGCAGCTCCCATGCCGGCGCTATAGTGGCACCCTCGATGGAGAGATTTCCTCTTTCCCCAGCATGCTGACTGTGGGCTCTGTTTCCCTCCCATATTCTTTATCTACAGTGGTGGAGAGAAATGGACTTTAGAAGAGCGCCAGGGACAGTGCGTGGCCCTCCTCTCCCTTTCGGTTAACTGGTTAAACAATATGTTTAACTGGTTAACCTATTAGACAGGATTTTACATCCCTAGTACAGGGACTGGCTCTTACCCTCTTCCTGTACAGCAGCTAGAGAATGGCAGCCCTGTTTCAGCTGAAGCTACTAAGCATTACTGTTGTATAAATCACAGCAGATCAGGGCTCTGGTGTACCATAGGATTTTGTTATGTGGTGGGTTTGGTGGCTGTCTTGAGGTGATAGACGCAGGGTGATTCTTTTTGTTGGGTATCAGACCAGGGCATGTGAGTTCTAGGTTCTGCTGCTAGTGCTACCAGTGACTCACAAGGCGAAACGCCAAGATGCCTGTTGCATAGGGTGGAGCCAACTGGTGCAAAGGTAGCATAACCTGACCCTAGAGCTGGGTCCCACCCATGAATAAGAGCAGCATGAAATGACTGCCAACAGGCTGAAATGGTAGCTGAGCATTAGTCCAGTGCAGGTGTAACCCACACAGCTACTGGGCGTGGTGCACTGTTCTAGGTAGCGGCACCGAGACCACTTACAGCCAGAGATAAGGAAAAGGGAGTTGTACAGCCTTAGCTGAGAGCCTGCTGGCTTTTAGCTCAAGTGCAGAGGCTCATGCACTAAGCTGCAGAGGTCCCAGGTTCAGTTCCACCCTGTGGCAGGATAATGCGGAGAAGTGGATGTGATGGGGCGATAGAGCTGAGTGGAGGTGGGGATGAGGTGGCAGGAGACCTCAGCTGGGGCCAGCAGGAATCTCCCTCAACCAGAGCCCCCAGACTAGACCTGTGTGTATAACTAGGGGAGGGGGACAGGGAACACAGGTGCATAGAAGAGGGGGGACCTGGATCTCCCTGAGACACATACACCATGGCCCTGTCTATAAAGGTATTAAAATGGGTTTTCAGCAGAGTATGAGATCAGCACTTTCTCCTTCTCCAGGCAGCGCACCAGCCATTGGCATTCTAACGCTAACCAGCGTGCAGAGCGGATTTGTCACGGCCGTGAAATAATGCCTGCGCTGTGCACGTTGGTTGAGAGGAGGCCTTGCTTGACAACCCATCTTCTTTCCCAGTGCTTTGAGCAGTGGTGGGCATCCAGCCTTCCCAAGGGCGAGACCCACAAGGCAGCCCAGGGACTGAGACATCTCTTCTATCCAAACTAAAGGAATGTGTATGTCTGAGGCTCTGTCTTCATTGCAGAGTTAACTCAGGCTCTTACATAGGGATTGCCCCATCCAGACTGGACACCACAAAACTTTCCGACCTGCATTTGGTGGTGCTTCCTACCTGGGCTAGAGCCTGGGGGATGCTTTCATGAGGGATAGTAACCTGCCTACTTTGCAGTGAGGATGCAAGTTAAATCCCTTGAGTGCCAGTAGTCCTCCAACGTTTTCCCACATTTCCTCCCATGGGCCCCCTGGGGAAGAAACAGAGTAGCTCGGCATTCTGCAGCAGATGTGCCCCCAGACAACCCTGGGGAATACAACTCCAGTGAGGACACAATATCTCGCGTACGGCTTTGTAGTGTGACTGCTCATGCCTGATCTAGGCTAACCTGCCTGCCAGTCACCTACGTTCACTCTGCTGTGAGGACATATCCTAAATCTCTTAGACTGCTTTCAGAGTCTTAACCAAGGGTTCTGCCCTGCAGCCTTTATGCCCTGAAGTGCAGGGGCAGTCTGGGAGCACAGCATTGTGGGGAAAGGCCCTTTTTACTTCGACTCCGAGCTCTTTGGAGAGTTTTTGTCTTTGTCCCGTACCCTGCACAACGGGGTATCTGTTTGATTGAGGCTCCTAGGCACTACCACAATGCACTCCAATAAATACACGATTTTGATTTGCTGGGAGCAGGGGGCATTTTGGCCCATACTCAGGGGAGAGTCAGAGGCTAGATGGAATGATTGTCGTCTGCTTTCGCCTTCTAGTCACCCCTAATGTAGGTCCATCCCCATGCCCTGGAGGTTATACCAGCAGGGCAACCCAAGTGCTGAAGCAGGAGGGTGAGAGGTAAAGGCTGAAGGGAAATGGATAGGAAAAGCCATGAAAAACACCAGCGGCTTCCCCCGACCCTTTTTCTGTCAGTGGATTTCTGGCAAAGAGCGCACTACAGAAGCAGAGGGGAATGACATTCCAACATTTTTTTTTTCAGAGGGAAAGGGGAAGGGAAGAAGCCATGACACTGTCACTGACCCTGCAAGGCCCAGAGCAGATATTTCCTTTCCAGCTGGTTTATTTACACCCCCACCCCCCACCCCTCACTATGGCAGCCCTGGGTTCCACCTGAAAGGCAAACAGTGAGTCAGTTAGGTTTCCTCTCAGGCTGTGTATGATAAGAGTCACACACAAACACATGCACCCAGGACTGTGTTAAATCTTAAGGGTCATGCCTAAAAGGGGGGGAGCACAAGCACAAGGCAGCCAGCTCAAACAATCCTCAAAGCCAGTGGTTGGCAACCTGCAGCCCATGGCCACATGCGGCTCATCAGGGTAAGCTAGTGGTGGGTTGCCAGAGGAATTGTTTACCTCACGTCCGCAGGTACGGCTGCCCGCAGCTCCGATTGGCTGGGAATGGTGATCCATGGCCATTGGGAGTTGTAGGCGGCCGTACTCTGGACAAACTATCTGCGGCCTGCCAGCGGCTTATGTGCAGCCCAAAGGTTGCCCAGGCACTGGGGAAAAAGATGGGTTGTCAAGCAAGGCCTCTTCTCAGTCAACATGCACAGTGCAGGCATTATTTCACGGCCGTGACAAATCTGCTCTGCACGCTGGTTAGCGTTAGAATGCCAGTGGCTGGTGAGCTACCTGGAGAAGGAGAAAGTGCTGATCTCATACTCCGCTGAAAACCCACTTCAATTCCTTTATGGACAGGGCCATGGTGTGTGTGTCTCAGGGAGATCCAGGTCCCCCCTCTTCTATGCACCTGTGTCCCTTGTCCCCCTCCTGATGTTATATGCACAGGTCTGATCTGGGGGGCTCAGGTTTGGGGAGATGCCTGCTGGTCCCAGCCGAAGTCTCCTGCCAGTTCATCCCCACCTCCACTCAGCTCCATCGCCCCATCACATCCCCTTCCCTGCATTAGCCTGTCACAGGGTGGGGTCCCCTCTCCCTGGATTCTTGCTGCCACGGTCCTCCTGCACACCAGCGGTGGGTTCAGCTCCCAGTGCTTCTGGACAACGTGTTTTAGAACTGTGTGTTCCCCACAGCGCTCGGTTTTCCCCAAGCCTTTGCCTATTGCCAAGGCAGCAGGGGTAGGGTGGAGAATCTCACTTCCTTGGCCTTCCTTCCACATTTTTACCCCCTCCCCCTTCCTGTCTCTCCTTAACTGGTTCTAGCTGATGAGCTGCAACACCCTTCCCCCCCCCCCCACACACATTCCTGTTGCCCCGTAGGCAAGGAGCTGGTGGACACTTGGGTTCCGCATGTCTCATGGCTATTTTTGGTGTATCACACCACAAGCTCCACCATCTGTGAAATCCACACCAGCCAGGAAAATCGTGCAGGCTTAGTGGCTGCTGTAATTGAGAGTTAAAAATGACTGGATCTCCAAAGGTCCGGGGAAGAGATTTTGGAGGATAGAAGGCTCTTTAATCCAGCAGGCAAAGGCAACAATTGGAAACTGAAGCTAGACAAATTCAGACTAGAAATGAGGCGCCGTGTTTTGAACAGTAAGGGAAATGAACCTTCGGAGCAGCTTACCTAGCAACGTGGTGGATTTGCCTTCAGTTGAACTCCTTCAAGTGAAAACTGGAGATCTCTCTGAAAGACCTGCGCTAGCTTCACCACAAGTTATGGACTTGATGTAGACATCACTGGGTGAAGTCCTCTGGCTTGTGTTACGCAGAGGTCAGACTAGATGGGCTTTAAGCTATAAACCTGTGGTAGGCTGCCCCTCTCTGGTGTTGGTGAGACCATGGCTGGCTTATTGCTTTCCATTCAGGGCTCCCCTTTGATGTCAGAAATAAAAATGGGAGGGGAGAATTATGCTGAGCCCAGTGTGGTCCCTGTCCATGCCAGCCTCAAAGGTGCTGCTGCAATACACATAATAACCAGTAATAACAACTGCCGAAGCCATGAAGGAGCTGGAGGGGTTGACCTGCTAGGAAAGGCTAAAAGGAAAATATCTGTGGCTCGGCTAAGTGAAAGCTGAGGTGAGGAGCAGAGGAATCTGATCCATCTATCAGAGCAAAGCAAGAGAGAGGGACACAGCATGAGTGGAATTAGATTAAACAAAGGAGACGTGTCTGAATAGTAAAGTCCCTTCCAAGCAGCGAAGTCTGTTCGACTTTCACTGCTCTGTGGCTTTTTTAGCGTTTCTGCCACTCATGGTCAGTGGTGGTTCAGCTGTACCCAGGGCTAACAAGTACAGTATCATTTCTTTGCATTGTTTATATCACAGAGGCACCTAGAGGGCCCAGTTGAGATAAGGCTCTGCTGTGCCAAGCACAGTGCCATATACTCGCTGGAGACAAGACTCTAGAGTCTGACTTGTTTCACAGCAGTTTCCCCAACAGGTGTGTTGTAAATGGCTTGGTCCTCTCTGCTGGAGCTGACCCCAGGTGATGATGTTTGGCACCGAGGCAGTTTCTGCTCTTAGTTGCACCTGGTCATGGCCCTGATCCTGCAGGTTCCTCAAGCGCCAATTGGGACTGCTCATGAGCTTGAAGCCACACATGAGCTCGATCCCTTGCTAAATTAAGGCTTAACTCTGGAGCACCCCCACTGAAGTCAGTGGAGTGACTCTGGATTGACACCAGCACAACTGAGAGAAGAATTTGGTGCTTGGTTTTATCCACAGGTCGATTGCCTAGTCTGGACAGAATGATAGCTGGAGTTAGGTGGGAGGTATGTGTGCTATGGGAGGGGTGCACAGTGACTTTGGTGAAGACAAAGGTAACCCCACTTCTCAAGCCTCACCCTGCTTCCCAGTCACCTTTTGTGTTTATTTTTCTGTCGTCTTCTAGGAGATCTGTGACGATCCCTATCTCTTTGTGGATGGAATCAGTTCCCACGACTTGCACCAGGGCCAGGTTGGGAACTGCTGGTTCGTGGCAGCCTGCTCCTCTCTGGCCTCCCGGGAATCTCTGTGGCAGAAGGTAGGGAAGTCATTGCACTTGGCGAAGGCACCTTTGCTTTGGCATCACCTGTTCAGGTCGTCTCGTGCATAACATCTCTTTTGTTGTCAGAAAAGTGTTTACAACTATACGCCTGATAAATAACACAGGCCTGATTCTCCACACACTTAAATTGGTGTTAATCAGGAGTGACTCTGCCTCATTACACCAGAGCGGATTCTTTGGGTCAGATCTTCCAGTGGTGCAAATCAGTGTTCACGTCCCCTGAGGATCTTGGCCCTTTCTTTGTTTTAATGAATTAGCACCAGAACCAAGCTCCCATATGTAAGTTGTACATTTAGGATTTGGATTTCGTGTACACCAAATTACAGGATATTTGGATCCACGGACTTGATTGGGCCCCATCTTTGTTTCTGGCTAATTTCTCTCTCATTGTTTATACTGCACCCACCTCCATAGTGTCTGAATTAATGCTGCTCAGGCACTGTGGGCCTGAGTAGAATAAGAACGACCATACTGGGTAAGACCAAAGGTCCATCTAGCCCCGTATCCTGTCTTCCGACAGTAGCCAATGTCAGATGCCCCAGAGAGGGAGTGAACAGAACAGGTAATTATCCAGTGATCCCTCTCCTGTCATCCATTTCCAGCCCCTGACAAACAGAGGCTAGCAACATCATTCCTACCCACTGTGGCTAATATACTGTGGAGTGGGAGCATGGGGATTGAACCCACCACCTTGCTATTATTAGCACCATGCTGTAACCAGCTGAGCTAGCCAGATGAATGTAGGAGTGCCCATGACAATTCTAATTACGTATGGGGATTCTATCACCTGACTTGTCAGACACCTCCTGGCCTGGAGTAGGGTGGTGGAAGATGGGAATCTAATCCACAGTATAGATGCAGGAACTAAGGGCATGGGGGGTGCTGCATCATCCCCGGGCTTCCTGCCTAGCCCCCTGGGTCCCAGCTGCTGTGCCTCGTACATTGGGACTTTGCTCCTGGCCTCGAGGAGGAGGGCGCTGAACTGGGGTAAGGGGGCTGGATTTCAACATTCTCACTTTTAAAAATATTCCCACACCACTGAGCCGTCGTATGGTTAATATTGCACAATCGCCTGTTGCTGTATTTGAGCATCCACGAAAGAAATGCAAGAGGACGCTAAGCCTGACTAATTCGTAGAAAGGGAAACAATCCACAAGCCAGCCTGGCTTTGTCACAGGGGTGGCGGAGAAGAGCACTTTACTGAAGCTTTCCCAGATGCCTGCGGCAGGAGGCAGCCAGTGGTGCCCTCTAGAGGCATCAGACCGTAATGCCTGCCTTTGCCTTTGCCTTCTCTGCCTGTGCTGTAATGCAGTGACTGCATTCCTGCCGCTCTCCTGCAGAATGTTCCGCCTCACAGTGCAGCTTGCAAAAGCAGCCCCTGCTCTGTGGCTAGGATGAGGTGCTGTGCTGGGGTGGCGGAGGGTATCATGGTGGCAAGCACAGGGGGAATTTGATCTGAGCCAGTTCAATTAATTTGAGAAACATGGTCTAACAGGAACATTATGAGGGAGGGAGGGAAGCTTTTAAAACTACAGAACTAGTAGAAAGTAATGACTCCCCTCCCTCCATAGTTCTGTAGTCCCAGCTACCTCCAAAACACATGCTTATTTCTGGACACTGTAATAAGAGGGCCTACAATATAAGCCCATTCTTCTCCTTGTATCCCCAACCTGTAAAACTGCCTGGCAAAGAAACTTGAGGCAGGCTATGCACTGAGGGGCAGATTAATTGATTTACGTCCGTTGAGGACCTTGAGTTTCAATCAAGGAGCTAAGCAGAGGGCCCCAGACTGACCATAGGCCAGATGGCACAAGCAGTTTTGTGTGTGTCTATAGGGTGAGATTTACACTCTAGAACATGAGCTTCTATTGTTCTTATCCGAGCTAGTCCCTGTATTACAGGGAGTGTTGGTTGTGCGAAGACACTCAGTAGTTGTGTTCCCTTCAGGAAGCTCTGTGCTGCTATGCTCTGCAATGCTTACAGGTGTAAGGAGCTAGCTGCTGGCCCTGTATAATTCAGGTGCTGAAATGGGCAAGCACAAGTTTTCTTGGCATCTTAAAACCAGAGGTGGGGCAAATTCTGCCTGTCAAAATCGAAAGTGATCAGTGGAGTCCTGTTCTACTCTAGCTCTCCGGATGCCAATTGGTTATTTATTAAGGTTTGTTATTTATTTATATTCCAGTAGCACTTAGAGGCCCCAACTGAGGGTATGGCTACAGTGTTTGGGGTTTTTTTTCGAAAGAGGTATGCAAATAGCGCTCGCATTTGCATACCTTCTTCCGTTTTTTTTCCCGAAGAGGCTTTTCTGCCATTTGGCCCAGTCTACATCGGGCCAAATGTCGGAAAAAAACCCTCTTTCAAAAGCCCCCTTATTCCCCATAAGCCAAGGTTTACAGGGGCTTTCGAAAAAGGGTTTTTTCCTGATATTTGGCCCCGTGGCCAAATGGCGGAAAAGCCTCTTCTGGAAAAAAAACGGAAGAAGGTATGCAAATGCGAGTGCTATTTGCATACCTCTTCTGAAAAAAAACCCAACCAGTGTAGCCATACCCTGAGGTGAGTCTGTAGCACAATGGGGCCTTCTACAATTATACAGCAAACTTTGATGGCCTTCATCAATGCAATATGGGAGTGTGTGCTGTGCTGTCTTAGGGCCTCACCCAAGTCACGAATTTGGAGAGCTTTGGATCGGGCTCCATGTTGCAGGCACATAAGCTGTAATATTCCTAATTTCCTTTTTGTGCTGCTAGTAACCAAGAAGCAGCACAAGCCCCATACTTACATGGTTAGTCTAGTCAAACCTGTCTCTGCCTGTGACCCTAACCATCCAATGGATTAAAGCGCCATACTGGGGTTATTTATTTGTTAAAGCATCCCTGTTTCTCATCAGTGGGCGCTCTGGCTGTCTAACAGAGCCAGTCACTTGCTGGGCAATCAATGAGGCTTTTGTAAGCTTTTCCCCCATTGAAGTTCCAGTTCACTGCCTCTCAGGAGCTCTGTCTGGGTGATGCAAGATTGGGTTTTTTTTTTAATGTTGAGGCTATTAAATGCAATATACAAATTGTCTTCCCCACTCACCATTCACTTCCGGCTCTGCCCTAAGAGCCCCTGAGCTAGCAGAAGTGATGACCATTAGAGAGCTAATTATTTCTGCTTGTCTCTCTTATTGCTGTTTCTCCCCTGGCAATTCTGTTCTGTTTGTTCATAATTTTCCAAGACCATAATTCTCAGGGGCTCCTGCCGGCCTGTCTCTTGTTATACTATTTTTTTGTAGCGGGATTGTGTTCAGGTCTGGGGCAAAGGCTAGAATCTTCTCCCATCACTGGTCTGGAAAATGCAGCGACATTCTACAGTGCCAGCCATAAGCACGTTTCAATCTTGCTACTGATTCATAGACTGTAAGGGCAGAAGAGATCATCTAGGCAAGTGGTTTTCAAACTTTTTTTTTCTTGTGACCCAGTTGAAGAAAATTGTTGATGCCTGCGACCCAACATAATTTGACTAGACTGAGTGTGGGCTCCAAGGTGGGGCTGAGGATGAGAGCTTTGGGGTGTAGGAGGGGTTCTGGCTTTGGGGGAGACCATGGCTGGGGCAGGACAGGTTTTCCTTGAGCAGCTCCCAATCAGAGGTGCAGCAGGGGTGCTATGCAGCTTCCTGTCTCTCCTGCCACCGCAGACCATGCTGCACCTCAGAAGCAGCCAGCAGCAGGTTCTCAGCCAATGGGAGTTGTGGAGCTAGTGCTCAGGGCAGGGGCAGTGTGCGGAGCCCTGTGCGCTCTTTCCCCCCCATCCCCTCCCAGGAGCGGGGCCTGCTGCTGGCCATTTCTGGGGCACAGCGTAGTCTGCAGTGGCAGGACAGGCAGGGAGCTGCCTTAGCACCCCACTGGTTGCCTGATTCTCCTGCAGCAACGAGACCCAGTGCCTGACATTCCGCGACCCAGGACTGGGTTGCGACCCCCTGACTCTAAACCACTGATCTGGGCCTCCTGTAAAGCACAGGCCAAAGAATTTCCTCCAGCCATTCATATAGAGAGCCCAGTAACTTTCGTCTGACTGAGCATATCTTCCGGAGAGGCATCTAGTCTTGATCTGACACATCAAGAGATGGGGAATCCATCCCTCCCCTTGACAGTTTGCTCCCATAGTTAACGACCCTGACTGTTCCAAATGCGTGCCTTGTTTGCCACTGTACACAGAAGCTGTATTGTTAGACCCTTACTGTAGGATATTATCATACAGAAGGGATCAGGCCAAACGTGCTGAGGGCTCAGTGGGCCGCTTCATAGAAAGAGGTGCTAATCCAAACCAAGAGTTGTTATATTAGTGATCCTTGCCCAAGTAATTTTCATGAAAAAAACTTAAAAAGCGAGTGGTCCAGTAGCACCCTCTAACAAAAAGTAGAGATGGTTTCATGAGCTTTCGTGGGCGCAACCCTCTTCTTCAGATAACGAGTTGAAGCAAGAGGCACCACTGAAGTCCTTTGATCCTTCAGGAACCAGCTTGCCTTGTGGTCGGGCTCACGAGCTGGCGGCTTGGGGCTAGAGGTTCTGGAGTTCTGTGTTGCTTTTCCTTCTCTGCCCTCTCGCGCCACCTTTTTACAGGTGGGCTTGCTGAGTGGAGCTGTCCACACCCTCTGTCTCCTTAGACTGGGAGCTCGGAGAGCTGCGTTCTATAACTAGGTCTGCCTGGCCTGCTGCGTATGTCCAGCAAATCAGTTCAATGTGCTGTGCCTCAGTTTCCCCATTTTTAAAATGGCTTGGTAATTTGGGTCTTTCATGGCAACACAGAGCACTAACCTGGTACCAGGCCAGATAGCAGAAATCAGATGGGCCCAAACTGAAACACTGAATCTGAATGAATCTAAATCCCACTCCACAACCTTGGGGCAGTTTCCTATGGACACCCATGTCCAACCACCATAACTCTGACGGTCTTCTAAATGGGCTGACCCACATCCTGAATCATAACACCATCCAAAGCTCCACATAGGTAGGATAAGACTCCAAATTGGATTCAGACTGTTGCAACTTGGGTCCTTCTCTGCCAGCAACGATCACTCATTTAGTATTTCCGTAGGGATCAGCATCTTCCCAGCACTGGACAGATATTAAGGGCTATGATCTACCCCTCCCCTTACTTACTCTGAGTGCCTCCTTATGCCATGCTTCTGTGGAAATCAGTGCAACTACATGTGAAGCAAGGTACTCTTGAGCATAAGTAAGGACAGGACTGGGAAGAATATGGCCCACAGGCTGGATCAGGCCCATCAGGCCACTGGATACAGCCCGTGGACACAGTGGAGAACCCCAAGCAGGCTCCTTCCTGGCCTCGCTCCACCTGCACGCCACTAAGAAAAGCGGCTGCTGGGCCGTTTCTCTTTCACAACTGTGAGCCCGGAGAGGAGGGTGGAGAAGGCTTCATGAGCTGCCCCCACTCCCAGCACAATCCTATCGGCCAGTTTCTGGCCAATGGGAGCTGCCTGTTTGAATAACAGGCAGCACATGAAGCACCATGTGCCCCTCTTCTCTGGCTCATAGTTATTCACACACAAGTTATTCACACACGCACATGGCCCTTGCAGCCTGTGCAGGGGCAGGGCAGGCAGGCAGACTGCCTGAGAAACATGCTGGGCTGCTGGCTGGGAGTCATCCAGGTAAGTTTCCTGGCCAGAGCCTAACCCTGGCACCCCAGCCCCTCCCTTCCCCAACACTCAGCCCCCCTCCTGAGCCCATACCCCCTCCCAGATCCGGTGCCCCAATCTCCTGCCCCAGATCACAATCCCTCCTGCTCTAGGTCACAACTCAAATTCCTGCACCCCAATCCTCTGCAGTCGGTCCCAATGCAAACCCCCTGCACTCCCTCCTGTACCCCAATCCCCTATCCAAGGTCATAGCCCCCTCCTGCCCTAGGTCACATCCCAAACCCCCGAACCCCAGTCACCTGCCCTAGGTCACAACCCAAACCCCTGCTCCCCAGTCCAGTGCCCTAAGTCACAACCGCCTCCTTCACCCAAACTCCCTCCCAGCGTCCATACTCCCTCCTGCACCTCAGTCTCTTATCCCAAACTCCCTTTTGCACCCAACCTCCATCCCAGACCCCACACTTCCACCATTAATATCATGGAAGACTGAGGCCCTTGATCACTTACCAAATTCTTGGAGTGGCCCCCCATCAAAAATTATTGCCCATGCCTGGGTAAAGGGAATGATTGTGTCTTGTTCTTTACACAGCAATAACAATGTGCACAAACCACAAAGGAACAATTGAGTCCCCAATAATTGTGTTTACACAAACATGCCAGGCATGGCTTCATACCTGACAAGAATTAAGAGTTGCCAAATGAAATGAATAGATAGCTGGTTTAACACAAACAAAAGGAAATACTTTTTCATGCAGCGCACAGTCAACCTGTGGAACTCTTTGCCAGAGGATGTAATGAAGTCCAAGACTATAACAGGGTTCAAAAAAGAACTAGATAAGTTCATGGAGGACAGGCCCATCAATGGCTATTAGCTAGGATGGGCAGGGATGGTGTCCCTAGCCTGTTTGCAGAAGCTGGGAATGGTCGACGGGGTGGTTCACTTGATGATGACCCGTTATGTTCATTACCTCGGGGGCACCTGGCATTGGCCAGTATTAGAAGACAGGATACCGAGCTAGATGGTCCTGTGGTGTGACCCGGTGTGACCGTTCTTATGTTCATACTTGCAGATTGGTTTCTGGGTGCTTCTGAACTATTAAATGCAGTGAGCCCCACTAGAGGATTCCCAGACCATTTAAAGGAATACTGCCCCGTTCCTTTATACTGCAGTAGCAGAATCTGTTTCTATCTGATTAATAAACTAATGTAAGTGAGTGCAGATATCAAAGTGGTAGTCAGAAAGAAAGCAAAGTCCAGGCTTCTACAAGCATTTCTCTTCTGTGGTGTAGAAAGACACCAGCATCTGATCCTGACTCGGGGATAAAAGGAAGTATATTCACCTAGCTGTTAAAACTCACCCAAAGAATGGGGTAGGGCTCTTGGGCCAGATTCTGCTTTTACACTGGTGTGACTGTGTTGATTGACACCAGAGTGAGACCAGAACTGGGCCTAGCAATAGTGTAGTTGAGGGTAAACGCAGGTAAAGCCACTTCTCCTTTGAGGATTAGGGAGTTTAGTTTAGGTTGGATTATCCATTGTTTTTTACCTCTACACCCTGGCTGTCAAGGGTGTCCAGGCCATATGTTAGGACAAAACACTTCTGTGTTTTACCTGGCTTTGACAAGAGCATTAGGTGGTGTTTTTCCACCAGGGCAAGCTGGGAACAAATTCCTCCAAATTCCTCCGAGTGACACTGCCACCTGAGAGGCCTGTTATGGATGTAATTGGGAAGCAGCTTCCGACTCAGGCTGAGCTGCCTTGGTATACCCCATGCGTCATGTGCAGTCACCTGGGGTTTCCCCCTAGCAGCAGATACCGCACCGCAGGGGCAAAGGCAGGCAGCAGCCTTTGGTCTTCCCGGGGCTGTGTACAGAGCACTGTGCCTGCTGCCTCAGCTCATCAGAGCGCTGCCCAACTGAGTGCTCAATACCTCACCAGTCGCCCGTCGCCCCCATCTCTGTGGGGGGAAGGGAGGGCAATGGGGCAGTTTGCTCAGACCAGGGCTTTGGATCATACGGTTTGGAGGTCGGGTCTGTAGCTCGCGCTCTCAGTCTCTTTCTGTCTAGAGCAGTGGAATACGGCCTTCCTCTCCATCACAATGGCTCCTGTCCTGCAGCCCATACTTGGGCAAAGCCCACGTTTAAAGCCCCTGGGACCAGATCCCGAGCAGCGGCACGTAGGGGGCCTTCTGCCCAGATCTCTCTGGTGTCTGCTCTGTTCGCACAGCAGGATGCGCTTCCCCCTCCTCAGGCCTCGCAGAGCCCCCTCCTTGGCGTCCGGAATCTGTAGTCAATGCAAGCTGCAGGCAGCATGAGGAGAATCAGTGTATGGGTGGAGAGGGGTGTTGGATGTACGTCTTCTCTTCAGTGTATGGGTGGAGAGGGGTGTTGGATGTACGTCTTCTCTGGAAGCCCTCCGGTGTTGCCCGACCTATTGGTGAGGTGTTATGTCCCGTTTCCAGCATGATAGGGGCAGGCAGAGTTCAGCTGCCTCCAGCTTGGCCGCAGCCTGAGTGCCTGTTTGAGAGTGAGGCCCTTTGCACTTGCAGGAGTGATGCTCGCCCTGCGGGAGGGTGGCCTCCATTTGGGAGGGTTGTATTAGCACCTTTAGCTAAACACGGACAGCGCGACACAGCCGAGCAGCCTGAGGTAATCCAGCGCTCGGATACTCACATCAGCCTTTGCAGGGAGCCACATAGTAGGGGAATAATCCACGAGTGGTGCTTAGCCTGGCAGGTTCCTGGAAATCTCCACGGGGTTCATTGGCCAAGTACCCCCTATTATCATGGGTTATGTTAATGCCCCCGATACTATTGCATATGCAATAGGGATTTCAGCCTCTTTTCATTATCTATACTTCCCCCACCGGGCAGGGACTCTTCTCCCATAGGTTACTAGACCATTTACTTCAAGCTTCACGGCATGTGCATCAGTTAGTTACTGTGGCTGAACGTCCGGGACAAACTTTTATCTGGTGGTTACCTGCCAGCAGTTCAGCAACAATGAACGGAGCGTTCTGACTGGTGTCATGTGTGACACAGCATCACGGCTGTCTTGTGGCATCTTATCAGGGCCATCTTTACCCATAGGGAGAATACCCAGTTGCATAGGGCACCCAAAAATGTGGGGCACCACTGGGTCTTAATGTCCACCCACCCGCCTCTTCCTATCCTGTTCCGTGGCACTGCTTTCTCCAGAGAGGATCTGGGTGTCTTAAAAGTGAAAAAGCCGGCCAGAGCTGTTAGCAGACATTGAACCTGTAAAAAAAGCCATTCAGGTGGTAATGAAGCCATTTTACAGGCATCTGCCAGCCCCAGATATATACTGTCAGTGTCCGAATTTACTGTTTCAGTCTACAGGACTTTAGTTTAAAATTTGAAATAAGATTTCATTAGTGTGTTTTTGAAGATTGTAAAATCACATCTCTAAAAAATCATCTCCCTCACCCCCAGGCTGCCATTGGGCACAGGGGCATCGGTTTAATAGTACTTCATAGGGCCCCATAAATCCTAAGGACGGCCCTGCACCTTATTACAGAAGGTCGCTTCTTGGTTGGTTACGTCTCTTAAGTCTTTAGGCCTTAGGACTCAGTTGGTTTAATTAAGCTGTTGTCCTACAAACTTACGGCCTGTATGTTTCTGAGTTACTGCACTACTCCATAACTGTACGTCGCCCAACCCGTGTCTGTACAGCTGTAGCAACTAGCTTGCTGCTTCAGAAACATCGTCCTATGGCTACATTCACTCTTCTTTTGATTTTCTCTTTGCCTTCCAAGGGAGTGTGTTCTGGGGCAGATCCCACTGGGGAAAACCTTGGTAGGGTGGATCCAGTGGAGCTGTCCTCAAGGGCCAGGGATTCCAAAGCTGGCACAGGGTTCCCCCAGGATCTGGGATCAGCCATTCCATGCCACAACCACTGGCCATTCCATGCCACAGCGGAACAATAATGTGCCCTCCAGTAAAATGCCTCAAGGGGGTCCCTGCCCTCCGAGTTTTCTCCCCAGCTGGCACGTCCCTAGCAGTGGAACTCCAGAGTCATGGGGGCTGCATTCATCTAGGTAGGTGAGAGCAGAACTTGACTTAGTGGAAGCTCTGACTGTGGAGTGACCACAGGATTCGGCCCCACATCACTTCCAGAGCCAGAGGCAAGCGACACAAACCACTCTCCTGTGGGGAGGAGCCTGTGTGGGGATGGCTGTGGCTGCAGAAATGGACCGCACTCTCCGAATGCTTCCGCTGCGCTGTTTACACGTTGCTCGAATTTTTATATTTTGCCGCCCTTTCAAAGTCATAGAATCGTAGAACCATAGAGCTGGAAGAGACCTCAGAAGGTCATCAAGTCCAGCCGCCTGCTCTAGGCAGGACCAACCCCAACTAAATCAACCCAGCCAGGGCTTTGTCAAGCCGAGACTTCAACACCTCTAGGGATGGAGACTCCACTACTTCCCTAGGTAACCCATTCCAGTGCTTCACCACCCTCCTAGTGGAATAGTTTTTCCTAATATCCAACCTGGACGTCTCCCACCACAACTTGAGATCATTGCTCCTTGTTCTGCCATCTGTCACTACTGTGAACAGCCTTTCTCCATCCTCTTTGGAACCTCCCTTCAGGAAGTTGAAGGCTGCTGTCAAATCCCCCCTCACTCTTCGCTTCTGCAGACTAAACAAACCCAACTCCCTCAGCCTCTCCTCATAGGTCATATGCTCCCTTCCCCACCCAGTGCACCAGTGTGACTTCATCTGACCTTGTGCAGTTGGACTGATGGGTTAGTAGTTAAAAGACCCATTGCCTTTCAGAACATGCTCCGCTTCATCCCTGTGAGTAACACATGAAGCTCAGCTACTAAATGCTCTCCAGGGTAATTGAAAACATTGTTAACTTAGCCTCTGGGCAGGATGGAAAGTTGTTCCTAATGGTGCTTATTTATGAGCTAGTAAACAAAGTTAGGGTAGCGGGAAGTCAGTGGGGCTATTATTAGACCTCACTTATTCCTTGCTGTGGTGCTATCACCATGTCCCTATGTTCCAGTGATCCCTCTAATTTCTTTCAATCCATGAGCAGAATACATTTTGTTACGCCCACTGAGGCATGTGTGGATGTACACCACCAATAGAAACACATGCTGCCACTTGTGGACGCTCTGCTAATCAGCTGGGCAGCATTTGAATCTCTCCTGGGTGGCTGTCCAAGCACTTAGCTTACAGAGAACACTGCTGTGTGCCGATCCCCAGGCAGGCTGGTCAATCCCTGGCATTCCCAATAAAATGATTCCGACCACGTTCCTTGTCTCTGTCGCTTTGTGCACTGAGCTGAGCGCGTTACCTTTCCAGGAGCCTGTGGTTTCAAGTCATGTAATGAGCACACGTGTGTCCTGTAGGGTGCCCAGTGGTGACCCCAGGAAGTCGTGCCCTCCAGGGATGCGGTTGCGTGGCTGTGTGGCCCCGCCGGGCCGTAGCGAGTTGATGTGACAATGCAGCATGGTGCTGTGTCTTTCTGAGTATCGATGCTGTAGGATAACAACAGCCACCTTGTGTTCACACAGCACCTTTTCTGTCATGCTTCCGAAGTAGTTTCCAAAGCCATAGGCACCCACTTGTGAGTGCTCTGGGGGTGGGAAAAAATGGACCAGTGGCCTCCCTATTAGCACCTCCCCCTTCCCCCAGCACCTCCCATCTGCCAGCAGCCCCATCTATCTACACCTCCTGCCCAACGCCTGCCACCCACTGCCGGTCAGCTGTTCTGCAGTGTGCACGAGGTGCTGGAAAGGTAGGGGGAGGAGCAAAGGTGGGATATAGGGAGGGGGCAGAACAGGCAGGGAAGAGGCAAGATGGGGGTGGGGCCTTGGTGGAGTGGGGGTGAGGCCAGGGGCCAAGCCCCCCCTTTCCCTCCCTCCAGCACATTAGGAAGTCGGCACCTATGAGTCCCACAGCGACAGACCCCTGGAAATCCGGCCTATCTCTGATGCTCTTAGAACTGTGGATGTAAATACTTCCAGGCCAGTTGCCGCCCTTGGCCATTGCTCCGTGTTGGGGGTGGTTCTCACTTGCCCAGCCCTAGCAGGGACCCTGGGAGGTTTTACCTCTCACAGGGAGCCACAGCAGCTGTAAGGGGCAGTGTGCCCACCCCACCGCTAGACCCTTCCGTACCATCACGCCTCTGGTCAGAGCCATGTCTTCTGCCCCCTTAGGTGGGGCTGGCAGGACGCAGCCCCAGGGCTCGGGACGCCAGCCTTGCAGAGAGGTTCCCTGCAGCTTGGCCCCTCAGATGATCACCCTGAAAGAGCAGGTGGCCATTGGAGCCTCTTCCCTGTGTGTCCTGCTGCCCAGTGTGGTAACATGGTGGCCTTGCTGCCAGAGGCCTCATTTAAATACAAACAACTGTGCTCTGGCTTGCATGGGAGCGGTTGTCAGGGAGGTTGTCAGGGAGGCTGACATCAGAGATCCCTTCCCTATAGATTATTGTACAGTGGCAGGATCTGTTCCTCATCTGCAAATGAGACAAGAGGGCACCCAGAGGAAACCCTGAGGGCACTTTGCGTCATTGACCCAGGTTGCCTAGCACCACTGGGACTGGGGAGGGAGGGCGGGTTGGCTTCGAGTTTGCATTTCCCCAGGGTGGCCTGCTGGAGAGCCAAACAGTGCTGAGAACAGAGCCGGGGAGGAAAGAGGCAGAGGCGATGGCTGCCGATGCATCGGAGCTCGAGCTCCCCTTGGTCCAGGATGTCCAGCTCACCAAGTGCATGCGGCTGCGGGTGCAGAGCCTCCAGCAGAAGAATGAGCGGCCACAGGACGGCGAGAAGCTGCTGCGGCCCAACGAGTACATCTACCAGGTGGACTTCGTCCGGCAGCACAACCTGCACTTCCTGCGCTGGGACATCCAGCTGGAGAAAGAGGGGAAGGTGACAGTGACGGGCACCTCCCAGCACTGGACGCCCGATCTCACCAACCTCATGAGCAGGCAGCTGCTGGAGCCAGCGGGCATCTTCTGGAAGAAGCCAGGGGCCAACGAAGTGGAATGCAACGAGGCGGATGCCCTGGAATTCGGGGAGAGGCTGAACGAGCTGGCCAAGATCCGCAAGGTGATGTACTTCCTCCTGTCCTTCACCGATGGCCTCGAACCAGCCCACATCAAGTGCTCCATCGTGTTCAAAGTCTGACCCATCCTGACTTGGGCAGATCCCTCCCCTCTTGCCCTGTCCCTCTTCATGTTTCTTTCTCTTTGCTTCTATTCAGAGCTCTGTTCATTCCTTTTAAAGGGACAGCACTACAGTAATGGTGCCCTGTTGATCCGCAGCCGGCAGTCATGGTTTGAGAATAGCCAAGTGGCTATGACGCAGCCCTGCTGCCCCCACTACCTTGGGAGTCTTTCCCCAGCAGGTTGTGGCTGAGCAGATGGAGGGGACTGCTGCTTTAGTAGCCTGGAATGCTGTATTACATGCTTGCCAATTCCGCAGGGAACAGCAGAGCTAGGTGAGCTGGTTGACTGGCAGCCTGCCGAGAGGGGGGTGAGCCGGCTTGAAAGCTGAGACTGCCCTGCGCAAACCCAACCAACGCCTTACCAGGGAGCTGAAAGTCCAGGGGAAACAGCAAGGATCTCTACAGCACGCCACCGGGTTGCAGTAAGGAGAGCGACGTGGACCAGCGGGTGAAGCTCCCGTTTCAGAGTCATCGTTTGCAAAAGCATCTGGGATCCTGCTTTGCACAGTCGCTGCATTTTCAGAGGGGCTGAGCACTCGCAGCTCCCCTTGGCCTCCGAGGAGCTGTGGCGCTCGGCAGCTCTGAAGACCAGACTCCAGGAGTCTCAAGGTGGCCTCTCGCCCTCCCCTAGTGCAGTCAGTGGCCCCCCTGGCAAATTTCAGGCCTGCCGGTCAAACCCTAGTGAGGACTTCAGGCTTTGGACTAGCAGCTTGTCTGTGCCCTGCTGCACAGCGAGTCGCTCCCGCAGCGCATTTGCCTCGCTGGGGTACAAACCGCACAGTGGGATGAGGAGCGGCCTGGGGATGGGGCATGTTGAAGATTAATCTGCTGCAGAGAGCTGAGCTAGGCAAGAGATGGGGCACCGCAAAAGTTTCCGAATAGAGTTAACCCTTTGTAGCTCTGAGCCAGACGTGAGTGCTCTTCCTTTGTAGAATATAGTTACAGGTATGTGATCTCGCCAACCTCACATAGGAATGTATGGATTATTAGTCATTTGCCTAAGGCTGTAAGCATGCCCGGTGCTTTGCAAGCAATAAAGTAAGAAACTTCCCTTGCACCGAAGAGCTTACACCCTAAGGGGCTGTTCCTGCTAACACTTTCTGCCAGGCATAGAGCTTTGTATGGTCTGGTGTGTAGGCTACATGGGTAGAAGTTGGCAACCTGGGTTCTCTTCCCAGCATTGCCCTTGTGTGGCTTGCTCTGTGCCTCAGTTTCCCCTCTGTGAATGAGGCAGTGATTTGGACCCTCTTTGGTAAAGTGGCTTAAGAGCCACAGATGAAAAGTGCTATAGAAGTGCTAGGTATGTGCTACTCTGTCCGATGGTCCTGAGCAGGATTATATCTGAGAGTGTTTGCAGGGTGAAACACTGAAAACAACGAGTAGTCCTGTGACTTCTTAGAGACTTACAAAAATATAGATAGTAACGTGAGCTTTTGTGGACAAAACCCACTTCATCAAATGAGCTGGGTTGGAAATAACAGGAACTCAGAATTTATAACAGAAAAAGAAGGGGGAAGGGAAAAAAAAGGTACCTGTCAGTTGTAGGACCGATGCTAGGGAAGCTAGTTAAGTGGGCTGGAGCGCTATGAGTTGTTCTGGAGGTGTATGTCATGTTGTTATATGAAAAACAAACCCACCTCAGCTCAGTTCTCATGGTTTGATCTCACTCACAGCTCTTGCTTATTCGTCTCTCTGATCTAGACAAGCTTTCCTGCTCAGGGGATGGGGTAGGCTCATTTCTTTGCCAAAGAGAGAATCAGAATGGCAGGGGGACCGTGGCAGCAGGTGGAGTGGCAGTCATTGCGTACGCTGTAATGGTGCGGGGCAGGAAGGCAGGTAACTGTGCCGGAGAGCCAGGTCAGCTCGTGAGACAAGAACAGACCCACGCAGAAGAGAGATCCCTTAACTGTGATTCCAGAGTAACCTGGATCTCTCCAGGAGACTGTAACAACAGGTGCATTCTTCTGTGCTGTCCCTTTTATTTGTTCACTCTCTGTCTTTGTTTAGAGCCATGTCCTGAAGACATGGGACACCCCAAGATCAGGTATAGAAGTTGTTCCTATTTCCTTTAGTCCCAGAACGTAGCAACTTTGGGACAGATTTTGCTCTGGGATTCTAACAGCACCTTCCACCGAAACCACCTGCACACAGCCCAAAGCAGAGCTTGGCTCCTCACCTCAAATGCCACGTGGGCCACACAGACTGTCCCAGCTCTAGCCACTACTGAGCCTCAGGCCATTGCGGTTATGAATTGTCAGCACACTTTATTGGTAATTTGCTGTTTGTTTCTCAAAGCCGGTGTGGTGTTCACGCTGCCCTTGTCCTGCTGGGTACCTGTTTGTGTACAATGTAAAATAAAAGCCCTTGAGGAATGAGGCTGGATGTGTCTCCCTCTGAGCTGTTGTCTTTATGTAAAATGCCCTCGTCCTTACATACAATAAAGGAGAACCCACCAATCTTCACCCCACAATTTTTATAATTTTTAGGCATTGTACTCCCCCCCCTCCCCACAAAAAAGGGCCTGCAAAAATGTAATAATTTTGTGCTGGGAGTGAGATGCAGAGCTGGGTATTTAACTGCTCATGTAGCTAGAGACTGGGAGAGAATAGTCCGGTTCCTCAGTGTATCTCTGAGCAACCTCACATATAAGTCAATTTGGGGGACAGTATCTTAGCCATTCTCCATATTCATGGAATAGGGAAGTGACAGACTGGTCGACAGGCTAGTCAGTTGGTCGCTTCCCCCCCCCCCCCACCTCTGCCTCTATCAGAAAGAGGTAGCAAGGAGGGGGAGAAGAGGAAGAGTACTTCAAAGCGGCAGCGCCGCGTGGAGCCTGGGTCCAGTCCCTGTGCTCCACAGGGCACTGCTGCTTTGAAATGCCGCGGGGAGTCCAGCGTCAGGCTCCCCATGTCATTTCAAAGCAGCAGCACCTCACAGAGCCTGGGGCCAGCGGGAGGAGTCCCCAGCTGATTCCAGGCTCCGCTGGGCGCTGCTGCTTTGAAATACGCGAGGAGCCTGACGCCAGACTCCCCGTGACGTTTCAAAGTGGCAGCACCCCACAGAGCCTGGGGTCAGCAGGTGAGTCCAGGTTCCACGCAGCACTTTCACCTATGAAGTGTAGCAACAGGGATTAGTCAGTTACTCACAATTTAACATCCCTATAGTGGAGCAGTGTCAGCGTACAGGGCGGAGGATCTGGCCCCAACACTGAAACTGACTCCCTGTACAAGGGTGAGCAGAAAGGCTGGTGCACCCTTTGGCTTTCGTGACCGCCTTTCTGCACGGAGATGAGTTTCTTCCGGTTTGTAAGTAGGCCTCATGACAGGCACAGCTTGGGTCTCTCCCCTTCGGAGTCAGTGAGCCCCCCTGGGGAGAGCCCCGCTCTTCGCCTGCTGTTAGGAAATGAGGTCCCTGTGTGTTCCCTGCTGCACAGAAGCATTCTTCCTGGGCGCAGATGCTTTGTTTCTTAATTGGCATTTACAGCTTTAAAACACAACCCCCCAATGACTCCCCAAGCTCTCCCGGAGAATGGTCTGAAAATCAGACCCAGAACCGGGGGGTTATCCTGCCTTTGCTTTCCTTCACTGCAGCCCTTTGTCAGTCATTTCCCCCCAAAATGAGTGTCCCTCCCCTCCTTGGAGAGCTCCCACATCCCCCACTGAGTCCCCCAGTCTGCCCTGGGCTCAGTGGAAAATCTGGCATGGATTCCCTGGGGCAGTCTCTTCTCTGATGGTTCCAAAATCAGGGTTAGGAGGAAAGCAGTACAAGGGCATGAATGGGACCAGGTGGGTCAGTGGCATGTACCAACAGTGTCGTGTCCTCCCATGGGACTCTTGTGGGCTGGGGGATAAGTCACTTCACAGTGTACAAACTCCTGGGGCCCTGCTCGCACTCCATACACCACCCTGCTTTCGTGATTCTCTGTCGTGACCCTGTTGCTGCAGATGTGGCTTGGGCCGGCCCTTCTCTGCTGCCTCTGAGCTGTGTGCACATTCCTGCTGCCCTGTGTTTGGGGCAGTGCCTCCTGGGAATTCTGGGGGCTCTCCCATGGGGTGACCTGTCCCCAGAGAGCTTTGGTCCCCAGTGGTGCTAGGCCAGGTGTGTCTCCCTCTGAGCTCTTGTCTGTATGTAAAATGCCCTTTCTGCAAAATTGGCAAAGCAGTTCCCCAGGTGTGACTTTATACAGCACATGGGGCAATGCATTCTGGGCTGGCATAGGACACCGGGAGCCAGGAGGCCGGAGGATGGGCTAAACCTGTCTAGGAATGTAATAGTGTAGTCAATTAACCGATAAGCAAAAGTGTATAGGTTAATGCTATAGACTACACGCATTCGCCCACCCTACCACCACCAGTACATTTTGTAGCAGGCTGGCCAGCAGCCTGGCTCAGTTCTGGCTTGCACTGAGTCCAAGACCTACCCCGCTGCGGCTCTGCATTTAAAGTGTATTAGGAGCCGGGTGGGCAGGCAGCCCGGCTCAGTTGTGACTCGCTCTGGGTCCGGGAGCTCAGATCTGCGCCCTCCCCCCCCAGTTAGAGGCTGATGCCACCCTGCGCTGCTGCCTCTTTATCAGAGGCAGCAGCACAAGGCGACAGGCAGCCAGTCCACGAGGGGAGCTGGTTTTAAAACTGGCTCCCCAGACCAGCTCCCGCCTGGTACCCCGCGGCAGAGGCAGCAGTGTAGCGTGTCAGAGGGCTCCTCAGGAGTGAGGCTGGAGCGCTTTGGCTGCTGGCCCCGCCCCCGGGGACTATGGAATAGTCGACTAACCGATAATAATTAATGAGGTTACATGACTACTCAATTAACGGATATTTAACATCCCTAAACCTGCCTACAAAGCACAAACTGAACAGTGAGCAGAATGGCCGCTCCAAGGCGGCCGTGTGTCAGGGTTCGAAAGGAAGTGAAACCCCAGCGGGCTGCAGAGCATGGAGATGTTTGTGGCGACTCCATGGTTCAGGTTCTCCTGGGATTTGCCCTGACATCCCTCCGGGCTGCGCTGTAATAACTGAAGGTAGGCTCCAGACTTTGGCAGCACAAGGCCGTGCTGTTTTGTGAGTTCAAAGCGCTCCGGGTGGGCTTGCTAGAGACAATGTTTGAACAGGCTCCTTTTTGAAGGTTTGCCTCGTTTTCCTCAGTTCTGTGGCTTCCTCTGGCAGAACAACACCAGTGCCCTGCACTGGGCACGCTGACACTGGTAACAGCTCCCACAGAGAGCGGGGAGGCAGAGCTGGGCGTGTGGAGGCGGGTTGTGGGGAGAGACGGGAGTCTGGGGAGAGGGGTATGAGCAGGGATGGGGGAGCAACAGAGGGTACTAGGTAAAGGGGGGCAGTGACAGGGTTAGCAGGGGATGGGGGAAACAGGCTGTGGGGCGGGGGAGGCTGGAGATTGCGGGGAGGGCAGCTGAGGCTGGGCAGGGAGCCAGGGGCACAGGGAAGGTCAATGCCCTGCACCAGCCCGTTGGAACAGCATCGGGGGCACCAAGTGACACTTCAAGAGCCACCTAGGCCACTCCTTGCTTGACGCACTGGGGAGGTAAGAGAGCAGCATGTGGGATCCCTTCATGTGCATAATGCTGGGCTTCCCTCACTGCCTGCATAACGCTGATTTTCCCCAGCGGCCCCCTCCATCGCTGGTCACCACACTGCTCTCCACTCTGCCCTCTTGCCGCTCCCGTACATGCCCAGCAGCCCCCAGCTTTCCCAACGGCTTCACGCAGCTCTGTCTCCATCTCCCCCGCACAAGTAGATGTACCGGGGCAGAGTTCAGCCTCCTGGCATCTCAGCCGCATTAAGAAGGTAAGAACAGCCATAGTGGGTCAGACCAAAGGTCCATCTAGTCCAGTGTTCTGTCCTCCGACAGTGGCCAATGCCGGATGCCCCAGAGGGAATGAACAGGACAGGCAATTATCAAGTGATCCATCCCCTTTGTCACCCAGTCCCAGCCTCTGACAAACAGAGGTTAGGGACACCATTCCTGCCCATCCTGGCTCATCACCGGTGTTGGACCTACCCTCCATGAATTTATCTAGCTCTTTTTGAACCCTGTTAAAGTCCTGGTCTTCACAACATCCTCTGGGAAGGAGTTCCACAGGTTGTCTGTGATGTGTGTAGAAATACTTCCTTTTGTTTGTTTTAAACCTGCTAACAATTAATTTTATTTGGTGACCCCTAGTTCTAGAGTTATGGGATGGAGTAAATAACTCTTCTTTATTTACTTTCTCCCTACCAGTCATGATTTTATAGACCACTAGCAAGTCCTCACTTAGTCTCCTTTTTTCTAAGATGAAAAAAATCTTAGTCTTACTAATCTCTCCTCATATAGAAGCCGTTCCATACCCCTAATCATTTGTGTGTTCATATACCACAGCGCCTAAAAGCCCCAGGCATGGACCAGAGCCCCACCATGCCAGGTGCTGTACAAACACAGGACCCAAAGGCAGCCCCTGCTCAAAAAGCTGACAGTCCAAGAATAAGGCAAGAGTCTTGGCAGGAGGGAGGGGGAGACACTGAGACAACACCAGTCAATAAGGCACCTTTTCATTGCTCTGCTCCATGTAGGTAATGAGCTAAGCTGGGCTTTTGAAAGGAGTTTAAGGAAGTTAGGCTCCCACTACTAGTCAGATCTTTTTCTGATAGATTCAGGAACCGTTCTCAGGTCAGAAATCTCAGCCCTTTGTAGACAGTGTTCCCTGTAAGATGAACGCTTGGGCAGCCACCCAGGAGAGATTCAGGTGCCGCCCATCTGATTAGCAGAGCGCCCACACAGCACTCACAACCATCAGCATGTGTTTCTATAAGTGGTACACGTCTCAGTGCATATAACAAAATTTATTCCGCACATGGATGGGAATAGTAGAGGGACCATTGCTTATAGATACCTGTAGACCATGATGAAGTCCTCTCCTCAGTCGCCCTTAGACCTGCTGCCCTACATGAAGAATGCTCACGTTTTCTAACCTATATTCACTGCTATTAATTTTTTAAAAATGATGCTTTTTATCCCTCTCCCAACTTCCTCTTCTTTAGTTACAGTAGCACCTAAGAGCCCTGCTTAGAGATCAGGGCTCCTCTCGGTGTCAGGCAGGAAGCATCAGGTGGAAAGGAGAGAGACGGGAAAGAGACAAGGATTGGGTGAGGAGGAAGATGAAGAGACACTAGAACTGGAATTAGCAGGAAAACAGATGTCTCAGCTGGCTGCTTTCCTACCCAGTACCAGATGGGAATGATGTGTGGCGTTAGGACAGAGAGAAGTTTGAAGGTCATAGTTCAGGAAAATATTTCAGCACATGCTTAACTTTACCCACGTTGGACTGGAGACACATTCCCAAATCAAGGCCTAAAATTAATGAAAGCAGTGGCTGCATTTGTGGTTCTCAGCCATTTTTCCTGTAGCTGTTTCCCCACCTTAATGCTTGATGCTTGGCTTTGCCCTCAGTTGTACACCCTGCACCCATGGCAGCTGATGGCACGGATATTACTGTGTTTCTGACACTCTTCAGCTGTAGCTTCAATAGCTGCCCTTCGATTTCCCCTCCCGCCCTCCGCTCCAGTGTGAATGGTTGCTAATGGGCTTTCAAGGTGATATTGCATGGCTTTGTCCTTTTCCTTGACCGCAGCTGGGCATTTCGGGCCCTGTTTCCTCCATTGTTCGCAGTTTGCCAGGGAAGCGCCGGGGGATTCTCTACAGCAAAGTGAAATTGAATTCAGCACCTTGAAGCCTTGTATTACGGGGCAGAGCGAATCTACTGTAGCTCAGTGTGTCCTACTCCGAGGGATTCTGAATGTGGGCTTGGGCCTCTTTTCCTCCTGAGGAATTGGAGTTTTGGGGGCACCCACTTATTTTCTGTGGAAGAGAGGAAGGCAGTGTGGTGAAATGGGCAGATCACTGGGCTAGGACTTGGGTGAGCTGGGTACTAGTCCATCTCTGCCACTGCCTGCCAAATCAAGTTGGATAAAATACCCTGCCTCCCCGTGCCTCCGTTTCCCCATCTGGACTAACGATGTAGACATCCTTTGTAAAGTGCTCTGAAATCTAGAGGAGGGCTCCATATCTTCATTATTATAACAGCACATTGCATCCCCCCTTGCTGTGGAAGGTGTAACCCAGAAACTACTTCTAGTCCGTTGCTAATGCTGCTCTGAGAGGAGGGATGAGCTGGTGCTCGTGCGTGGAGACTTAGATGATCTAAGTGCTACTCCCTGCTCTGCCACAGGCTGCCAGTGTGATGTTGAACAAGTCACTTCACTGCTTTTTGCCTCAGTTTCCTTCCACCCTTTGTTTTGTCAGCTCGTTAGGGCAGAAACCATCTCCTGTTATGTGTACAGGAGCACAAGGGGGATTGGAGCCACTAATGGATACTACAGCCTTTGAGCTCCTGCCCAGCTAAGCCCTGTTCTTTATGATTCAGAGCCTTTATCTGAGGCTAAGCCCAAGCCATGTCACTTGTGAGCAACAGTCCTCATCACTTAACAGCAATTCTGGGCCGTGGATTCAAGGAGTTGGTGGTGTCATGCAATGTTCCCTTTAATTTTTTCCATCCATGTGCAGAATAAATTTTATTATGTGCACCAAGGCATGTGTGGCTGTGTACCACCAGTAGAAACACCTGGTGCCATCTGCTGCCAGCTGGGTTTCTCGGACAATCTGCTGGGTGGCATGTGAATCTCTCCTGGGTGGCTGCCCAAGTGCTCAGCTTACATGGAACCCTGCTGTCACCTCCTAGAATCCCGCTTGCTAACCATTAGGGAGTCCCAGCAGTGAGGCCAAGGACCTGAACAGGCTGTGGAGACTTAGCTCCCCTCTCTCTCTCTTTGCTGGTCCCTATGGGGCAGTGTTGGAGCACATGGGTGAGACTGCCCGGAGTGTTTGCAATGCTCCTGCTGGTCTCTGCGGCTCCATTGATGTCAGTGGTGCTGGACGTTTTCACCAGCCTTTCAGAAGAAAGGGCTGGCAGTGGAGACACTGGGGTTCTGAGATGCCTTGGCAGAACTCCGGGTATGGTCTCCTGCTGTGTATGGCTGCATTAAGCCCTGGCTGGCAAGCCAGCTGTAAGAACTGTTCTAATGACTCACAGGCCTACATGAATAGAGAGTTGATTAACACAATGGCCCAATATGAGGATTAATTAGTATGATCTGCAGTCAGGAGCGAATCGATGGGGATGTGATTTGAGTGCTGTATAACCCTTGCCTGACAGCTTCCCAGAGGGAGTGCAGATGTCTTCATTGACACACAGAGCTCCTGGAAATACCAAAACCCTCCTGAGAGTGACTCATTCTCAGTGCTCTCTCTGTGTTGTCTCTATTGATCGGGACCACTTCAGGGAGCAAGCTATGTAGTCAGCCTACAGCTCAGCAGCCAGCTAGGCTGGTGGGGTGTTGTATTGCAGCCAGCTACACTCATGGGGTGTTGTATTGCAGCGAGCTACACTTGTGGGGTATGATATTGCCACAAGCTACACTGTCAAGGTGTGGTACTGAAGTGAGCTATGCTTGTTGGGTAGAGAAATGCAGGGAGCTATGCTGGTGAGGTGCAGTGATGAGGGGAACTAGGCTGGTGGGGTGCGGTACCGAGGGGAGCCATGCTGGGGTATGATGCCGAGGGAAGCTGGCAGGGTGCGGTGCCGAGGGGAGCCATGCTGGTGGGGTGCGGTGCCGAGGGGAGCCATGCTGGCAGGGTATGATGCCGAGGGAAGCTGGCAGGGTGCGGTGCCGAGGGGAGCCATGCTGGTGGGGTGCGGTGCCGAGGGGAGCCATGCTGGTGGGATGTGGTACTGCAGGCAAATCTATTGGCTGTATGGTCCTGCAGTGATGGAGCTGGCAGGTTATTGCATTGCAGTGAGCTATGCTCTAGGGTGGGGTGGGCACTAATTTTTGAAGGGGGGCCACTTAGCAAATTTCAAAACAGGTGAGGGTTCCTTCTAGTACGGTGCGCCCTTGGTGGCGGGAGGAGACTTTGTGCGCTCTCCCGCTCCCAGGCCAATCAGGGAAGGGTTTGATACCGAGGAGGGCTGTGCTGGCGGGGTGTGACACTGAGGAGGGCTGTGCTAATGGTGTGTGGTACCGAGGGATCTGGGGGCGTGGCAGCGCACAAAGTCTCTTGCCCCCTACCCCTGTCCTGCAAGGGGCTCATGGTGCCTAGAGTGAACCGCCAGCAGTTCTGAACAGCTGGTGGTTCCCTCTGGTGCTATGCACCCCTGGTGGGGGGAGGACATTTCTCATGCTCCCCCATCCCCAGGTCTCATTGGCCTGGGGGTGGGGGAGCAGCAGGGCGTGTAGTACTGAGGAGAGCTACATGCTCTGGAGGGCCAGATCCAGCCCACGGAGGCTCTCTTGCCCATCCCTGCTCCGTGGGCATGGTACAGCCATGATGTAAGCTGGTGGGGTATGATACTGCAGCAAGCTCCGGGGGTGTTGTACTGAGTCTGGTGGGGCATGGTATTGCAGCAAGCTGTTTGTGGAGCATAGTACCGAAGGCATCACTAGTATATCAGCCAAGGGGAGTAGCACTGAAGTAGTGTGCACTTGATTCTGCTCACAATGGCAGCAAAGCCCATGGAATTACAGTGGATGCTGGGGGCTTCAGTGTCTGTCCCCACAGTGACTGCAGATCCTCTAAGCTGAGTGCACAAGGCGCTACAATCTCTGGCCGGGGTCTGAACTCCAGACGCACCTCCTCTGACATCAGCGTCGCCCCCCGTTGGAAGGGCTTTGCATTTGGATTTGAGCTGACAGCTGCCTGTCTCTGCTGTAGCTGTGCTGGTCTGTCAGGGCTAACGGCAGTCTGCGCTGGGGGAGCTCACCCGGACAAGTCTGCCGGTTGGCCAGACTTAGCCCTTGGTTTGGGCATGGCTTATCTGACAGTATACACAACAGTGCCTCAGTCAGTGAGGGAGACAGGCTCACCAGGCTCCTGGCAAGGTGTCCTAGGGCCTGTTCCGTGGCTTCTGAAGGGGTGGGGACTCAGGCATAATAGGTGGGGCTGGGGCTAGGCAGCCCTCAGTGCTGCCCGCAGTGCGTGGATTTAAAGGGCCAGGGTTCCAGCTGCCACCACTGCTGCAGTAGTGGGGGCAGCTCTCTCTGTCGCCCCCTTTGCTGCCCTCCCGCCGTTGGTGGGCCTGCCTCGGCCTAGGCTTTCTCCCGTCCCTTGGCTGTCCCTTGCAGAGTCCCTATAGTCCCCACTTCTTTAATACCCAGTGAGTTAATAAACTGACCCTAGCACCTCCTAACAGGGTGGCTCATGAGGTGAATTCTGTCACTCCATTGCTGTCAGCAATGTACGCACATAGGAGTCAGGCCCAGAGGGCCCGATTCTCCTCCACTGTAACTCAGCAGTGGCCCCACTTACGTCAGCAGGGTCACACCAGAATCATGCCCGGGGGAACCTAAGAAGGTGCCACTTTTTTTTTTTTTTTTGCAGCCACCCATGTCAGTGTAACTGCACTTCAGCTTGTTTATGTAACCTGCTGCAGGCCCCGCAGGCCAAGCAGGAGCGTTGGCAGGGTGCTTTACCCTGCCTCTAACGCCGCCCTCATTGGCCAGTAGCAGAGATGGGATGCTTGGCTAGGAGAACCGCACTTCTAGCCAGCTCCGTGACATTCGAATGTCCCCTGCATTAGTGCTAGGGGGGGAGTTTCTTTTCCATCCCAAGTGAATCCTGCGACTCTCCCCCTGCTGCCACAGGTCATCCCGGACTGGAAGGAGCAGGAGTGGAATGCCGAAAAGCCAGAGAACTACGCTGGGATCTTTCACTTCCAGTTCTGGCGATTCGGCGACTGGGTGGATGTGGTGATAGATGACCGCCTGCCGACACTCCACAACCAGCTCATCTACTGCCATTCCAACTCCAAGAACGAGTTCTGGTGCGCGCTGGTGGAGAAGGCCTATGCCAAGTAGGTACATGAGCAGGAACCACTGAGGCTGAGCTCTGTGTCTGTGTGCCTGGTGCTCTGTGTCAACAGCTCTGTGGGAGGCAGTGTGGCCTAGTGGACAGAGCGCTGGACTGGGACTTGGACCCCCTAGCATCGCAACCAGAGGTCCCGTTGGGGACAAGACCCTGTTGTGTCAGGCACTGTACGAAGACAAAGTCCTTGCAATGGGAAGTGGAAGGGGAAACATGCAAGTAAACAACTCTGGTGAAGGATTGGCCCAGCTTTGTTAGCTACGTGTTTTGGGTTTGGTTTAGTATTCTAGCTGGGGGGAGAGATGAGGAAGAGGGACAGTAACCATTTAAAGCTGCTTGTTCCCCCTTGTTTCATACACAGACCAGTGGGCCTCACCCTGACAGAGCCCAGACTGGGAAACACTATTGGACATGCCCCGGTATGATACTCAAACCCCCTTCTAGAGTCCCGTGACTGCTGCTCACCTTCATGCATGTCGTCTTTGCTCCTCCCCTCTTCCAGGCTGTCTGGGTGCTATGAGGCCCTAGATGGAGGCAACACAGCTGATGCACTGGTCGATTTTACCGGCGGCGTGTCTGAGCCCATCGACCTGATCGAAGGGAACTATGTTAACGACGAAGCCAAACGCAATCTCCTCTTTGAGCGAGTGCTGAAGGTCCACAACCGGGGAGGCCTCATCAGCTGCTCCATCAAAGTAAGAAGCGCACAGCTGCTGGGGTTAGTCTGGTGGCTGTGCTGAGGGGCCCCAGTCTGGGATCAGCACAGTGAAAGGAAGGTCTCTGCCCCAAAAGATTTTACAATCCAGGCAGATAGAGTGAGCCTACTTTGGATCTCTCTGCCAGTGGTGCAATTCCACCGAGGTCACTGGGGTGACGACTGGGCTTCTATGGGGAGATCAGAATCGGGCCCCTTTGTGACGCAGACACTTCAGGGAGAGTTTTATTTTTGGATTCATGGAGTGCTGGGAGGGCGAGGGGGGAGTAGGAAGTGCGGGACTCCAATTCACGAGAAATGAGTGGGGGAGGGAGGCAGATAAGGGGTATGCAGGCTGTATGCGGCCCACTGAGATAGATGGAGAGTCACTTATGCAGCCCACTTATTAAGTGTTTATTGCCCATCGCTGCTCTTGCACCCCTCTTCCCCACTCTTTTGCAAGCGAACGCTTGCACCCTACGGTGTGTTCTCCAGCCTCATATCATGGCCAGACTGTGTCAGCATTACCTCCTCACCAGCATGCATGCATGCATCTCCCTCCACTCACTTTCCCACGCTGGGCATTCTGCTTTCTCACTCCCCTCCTGCTGGAGCTGTGGGTCTGTGACGATCGTAACAGGGCAGCTCTCCCACCTGGGATCCACATGCAGTGCAGAAGGGGACGCCCAGCTGCTTCTGTGGCACCAGCTTTCCCCATGGGGTTCCACAGATCGGTGCACCCTAGGTTTGGGATCTGCACAGGGAGAGAGGAGGAGCAGGGGCAGGACTAAGGAAGTAAAATCACACTCACTCCTCCAGCCACACACAGCCTGCTAGGAAAACTTATAGCCTCAAGCTGTGCTGCCTCCAAGCTGGGAGAAAATCCTTGGTGGGGTGAGGTGGTCTGGGATGGCAGTCACAGACAGGGAGACATGCTAATGCAAGTCCCAGAGAAAGTTCAGAGGCCTCTTGCCTTCTGCAGACCCTCCAGAGCTTGGGGATCTTCATCTGGGGTTCAGAAGACAAAAAGTCTGTGGGGATGTGAACATCCAGCTGCTTCTTTGCCAAGACGTAAATTTCTCACTCACACCCTTTTTCCTGCCAAAGAAGAGCTGCATGAGCATCTGGTTTTCTTCACGCTTGTCTGAGGCATTGGCTTGCCATTTGTGTTTGAGGAAATAGTCTCTACCTGCTTTTCTAAACTTGGAATATGTCTCAATAGTTATACAATAGAATCTTACAATGTTAGATACAATGTTGCCACGTGTATTTTGCCAGGACAATAATGATCAACAAATTGAGTTTTCATATGATACTGCACAAGGCATACTTTGTACAAAACCCATCCTAGCCTTGTAAGAATAGTGAACATAGGGATGAAGACTTTCACAGGAACATAATTTTCCTGGAGATGAAAGCCCTAACCCTGGATTTTAGCTTTGTGTTTTCTGGCTAGGCCACCACAGCAGCTGACATGGAAGCCCGCTTGGACTGCGGCCTCGTCAAAGGACATGCCTACGCCGTGACAGACGTCCGGAAAGTCCGCCTGGGCCATGGCCTGCTGGCCTTCTTCAAGTCGGAGAAGCTGGATATGATCCGGATGCGGAACCCCTGGGGGGAGAGGGAGTGGAACGGCCCGTGGAGTGACACGTGAGTAAGGCTAGGGCAAGGCTGCCTGGAGGGTGTTGCCAGATTTCCATTCAGAGGTAAATTTTACCTACCCACCAATGTTCCTCAGCTGAGATCCTGTGTGTTTTTGGTGGGTGTGGGAAGGTGAGGGCCACTATGGGCAGATGGGAGGGCTAGAGCTGATGAAATGTGGGGCCCTGCACCATATGAAAATGTTTGTTGTGCCATGAAATGTTTCAGCCCAGCAACAGGCAGTTTGGCTTCTCCAGTACCCTCATATACAGGCCTTTTCCTGAGGAGGCCGGGCCCAGCTTCAAGGGCTGCTTGGGTTGGGATTGTGAGGAGCCGAACGCTCTCACAGCGAACTTTGGATAGTTCATCAAGGATCCAGTGGGTGTTTTGGGCCAGATCCTCAGCCTGTTTACACCCAGCATTGCTGGAGAGGGAGTTGAGGGTGGCTTGAAGTCATCTTTCGGCTCCCCCAGTCCAGGGCCAGGCAAGGCAGCCTCTGGTAGGACTCCACCTACGGCACCCCTAGGGACCATAGTGTTAGCCAAGGCTTCAGGGGAGAATGGTATGCCGTGCCCTGCCACATCCTGCCCCAGTGGCCCCTCCGTGGAGGTAAGGGGAGCAAGTGATGTCGTGCTAGCATATGTCCTCCCCCTCTCCTCCCAGTATCACAGGGAAACTTCAGCTGCTCCTTTCCAGGCAATTTTCCAGCTGCTTTGTGTGGCAGAGGCCGGTGCTGGAGCCTTGGATCTGGCCCTGCTGGATTAGCAAAGCAGCTGTGCCGTGCCACTCATGGAGTCTGCTAGCTCCACTGCTGGTGCCTTAGGTGTGGGCTGACTGCCTCAGCCAGACTGCTTGAGCGCACGTCTGCTGGCACAGCTGGTGGAGTTTGCAAATGCCGGGGCCTGGTCCCCAATCTGGCCAAGCAGTGCTCTGCTCAGGGTGAGGAGGGCCATGTTAGATCTAAGCCACTTACCCACTCCACTGATCCTTGGGGGCTGAACTAGCCCTCATTGTAACCTAGAGCAGTTGAGGATCTGCACCCTCTTTACACCACCCACAGGCTCCCCCAGGGCCCTATCGGGCCAGCTGTCCTGCCCCTTTGCTCCATTGGAGGACTCAGATGTGGCTAATGTTATGCATGGGCCTCATGCTGCCCATTTGGGGCAGATCCCCCCACCCCCAGGCAGAATAAATCCCAATGTAACTCCCCTTTCCCTCTTAGTAACGATTCCCTTCCATTCCCCCCTGCAGCTCTGAGGAATGGCAGAAGGTGAGCAAGAGCGAGCGAGAGAAGCTGGGGATGACGGTGGAGGATGACGGGGAATTCTGGTGAGTCCCCGCTGGGTTTTGTGCCACGTCAAGGGGAAGCTGTATGGATTGATTACTCCCTCCCAAGCATTTCCCACTGAACTAGCACAGGACCTCCGGCACGTAGCAAAGGGAGACCTGAGCATAATCCATGCCAGACAATCTCCAGTGAAGGATCCAGTTCACAACCTCGGGAGACTGTGTCAGACCATGTGGAATTAGCACGGTGTGACTGTAGCTCCAGCCTAGCGTGGCTCTTTGTCTCCCGTCTGCATTCAGGTTTTTCACTCGTAGTCCTTGACTCAAGCTGTAGAAGCCTGTGCTCCTCAGTAGGGATTTTTAAATGAGTCTTTCAATGGGGTTATGTGCCTAACTCCCTTAAGCACCTCTGGAAATCCCAGGCTTAGCTCTGTGGATGCTGGGTTCAAATCCTTCTGGTGTCCCACCTATACCAGACACAAGGGTTAGGTAAATCCCCTGCACATGCAAGGAAGGACAAGGGACCTGCTCCTTCAGCTCCAAAAGCACAAATCTCTGCCCCTTGAGCTAAAGGATGAGTCTCATTGCTGTCTCTGAGGCTACGTCTAGACTGCAGACTTCTTTCGGAAGAAGCTTTTCCAGAAGAGACCTTCCGAAAAAACTTCTTTCAAAAGAGAGCGTCCATACAGCAAAAGCACAACGAAAAAGCTATGTACTTTTTCGAAAGATAGCATCCAATCAATGTGGACTCTATCTCGCATTTCAGTTTGTGATTACTGTGGATGGAGTGGTCACCAGGGCACCTGTGCTTTATCCTGGAGGCCTCTTCTTTCGAAAAAACACTCTCTTCTGCGTCCACACACACCTTTTTCCGAAAAAGGCTTCTTCCTCATAGAATGAGGTTTACTGCCGTTGGAAAAACCCCTCCATTCTTTCAACTTTCTGTCAAAAGAAGGCAGTTGCAGTGTGGACGTAAGTATTGTTTTTCTGGAAAAACGGCCATTTTTCCAGAAACACTCTGCAGTGTAGACCTATCCTGAGAACCTGTCCCGTAGCCGCTCAGGAGAGCACCAGCCACTAGAGGGCAGTGTTGCACACTGTGCATAGCTGACCACAGACTGCTTTCTGTGCATTGGCCACACAAAGTGAGCGGTAGGCGCGCAAGGCTCAGCCGGTGACCCCTTTCCTGTCGTAGGATGACATTCGAAGACTTCTGCAAGTATTTCACTGACATCATCAAGTGCCGCCTCATAAACACATCCTACCTGAGCATCCACAAGACGTGGGAGGAGGCCGTGTTGCGCGGGGCGTGGACGAGACACGATGACCCCCTCAAGAACCGCTCCGGAGGCTGCATCAATCACAAAGCCACCTTCCTGCAGAACCCACAGGTGAGATGTGGAGACGAGGACCTGCCAGAAGGAGCTGAGGCTGGCAAGGTAACACGAGCCTGGTGGGGCATAGGAGGCCAAAGTCTGGTGTGGCTGTCAGACTCCCTGTAGATGGAGCAGTCGCCATAGTGCTGTTCTGGGGTTAGTGATGAGCTATTCTGTGCTTTTGTCTCTGAAGCTGAGAACGCTGCTGTGAGCTCGCCACTGGGCTAAGTGCATCAAAACCAACAGAAACACGTCTATGCGCAGCAAAGCCTCTGTCTTTTGGAAACAAGAGGAAGCATTGTCCAGTAGTTAGAACACTAGCCTAGGACTAAAGCAGGGGTCAAGTCACTGCTCTGCCACAGACTCCACTGTGACCTTGGGCAAGTCACTTAGCCTCTATGTACTTCACTTCCCCATCTGTACAATGGGCATAAAAGCACAGGGGTGTTCTTAGAATAAAAGCCTTAGGCTACATCTTCACTGCAAGTTCTTCCAGCAGAAAATAAGTCGTGATCTCATTAGCATATTTGCTGCCATTTCTTTTTGCGCAAGGGGTTTTTGCGCAAAAAGAAGCAGTGTGATGGGGGGTTTTTGCGCAAAACCCCTGTTTTGCTCAAGATCCTTATGCCTGTCCCGGAGAGGCATAAGGATCTTGCGCAAAAAAACCCCCGTCCACATTGCTTCTTTTTGTGCAAAAATCCCTTGCACAAAAAGAAACAGCAGAAAATATGCTAATGAGATCACGACTTATGCTAATGAGTCCCTCATTAGCATATTTTCTGCTGGAAGAACTCGCAGTGAAGACGAAGCCTTTAAGTCTGTGAGAGGCTCCAATATTAGAGTGATAGGCTGGATAGATGAGGTAAATCCTGTACAACCCCTGCTTGGGCCTTCCTAGACAGAGCCAGGTCAGTCTGGGAGCTGAACGTCTCATGCAAATGGAAGTCCCCTCGGCATCAGGCTTAGTCTACTGAACACATGTTCACTTGCTGGATTTGAACCCAGGCTATCTCCGGAGGTGAGAGAGCCAATGCTCTCCCCATGGCACCATTAACCCCTTCCCTCCCTGCTCCCCCATCTCCTGCAGACCTGAGAGCCTCTCACCTTTCCTTTCTTGGTCCTGTCATTACCTCTAGTACGTGTTTGATGTGAAAAAGGCAGAAGACGAGGTGCTGATCTCCATCCAGCAGAGACCAAAGAGGACCAGCCGCAAAGAAGGCAAAGGAGAGAACTTGGCCATTGGGTTCGATATCCACAAGGTGAGCTGGGGGATGTACGGTGTTGGCCTGAATGCTGGCTGACGCTGGGTAGGTGCATGAGAGGGGGCACATGGCTCAGGGAGCTCCAGGCAGGACCCCAGCAGAACACTGCTGCTGCTAGCGCCACCCCCCCCCCCCCCGTGCATAAGGAGGGGGTGGTTGGAATGCTGTCAGCCCCTCCCTTCTCTGCCACTGTTAGCACAGCTGGAGGGGAAGATTGTATCCCATACATGGTGCCCCCCACCCCAGCGTGAGGCTCTCAGGCCCCAATTGTTGATGTCAGGAGCTCTCACCCATGGGAAGACGGGGCATTGCACAGACCGGCTCTGCGGTCACCCCACCTCGGGCCTGTCCGTGTAACTGAGGTTGGAGGGACCAATGCCCAAAGACCTGCCATTGTGGGGAGACGCGGTGGAGGTGAGAGGATCCTTGAGAGAACTGTCTAGGACTAACTGAAATCACTTTCTCCCAGAAACGGAAGGTACCTTCCCCGTAAGCCTGACCTGGGTCGTGCGGCAGAAACCGGGAAGTGACTAGTACTCCCAGGCAGGCTTGGCAATGTTATTGCCACCGCCTTAGTCACACCTGGCAGCATGAAAAGAGAAGGCGGAATAGGCTCTAGGGTAGGCCCTAGAGGTATTAGGGTCAGAAAGATTGGGCCAGTACGGTAGAGTTTCCAGAGAGGCAGGGCAGTAAATACACCCACGCCCAGCAAAGCAGAAGGGATAGTCGTTGCTAACTAGGAATGGTTGATCTGTTACCCTGAGCGCTCACACTCCCTGCACGTGCATGTGCCTGTCTGGTGTGGTGCCTCCTCCCTCTAGTGGCGATGCCACAGATCGCGGTTTGGACTTTAGCTCAAGCTGCAGAGGCTCCTGGATTGGTCCTGGCAGACGGACCCATGCTAGGGTCTGTCATTCGCTGCGGATCAAAACCAGGCCTGAGTCTCCGGCTGTGACCTGTGCCCAGGTGGAGCTGAACCGGCGTTACAGGATGCATACCCTGCAGCAGAAAGTGGCCAGCTCCATCTACATTAACTCCCGCAGCATCTTCCTGAGGACGGACCTGAAGGAAGGGCGCTACGTCATCATTCCCACGACCTTCGACCCGGGTCATGTGGGAGAGTTCCTGCTCCGGGTGTTCACAGACGTGCTGGCAGACTGCAGGTGAGGAGTGCCTCTCCTTATCAGCTGCGTCACAGGCCAACCTGGGACAGGGTAAACTCCCTGGACCGGATCCTAGCCCCTGCCCTGGCCCAAAGGCAGCACTCAGGAAGGGCCTGTGCTCAGACTGACCTGGCGCAGTGTGACTCAGCAGGCGAATCTGTGGGTCCTTGAGAACCTGATGGATGTTGATGATGGGTGGGCAGTGTTGTGGGTTAATGACCTGGTGTGCAAACGAAAGTGTTCCTTAGTAAAACAAGTGAGGAAAGGAAGGGTGGCCCAGTGGTTAGGGCGCTAACGAGGGACTCAGGAGATTCCTAGGATTCCAATTTCAGTTCCCTGCTCTACCGCAAACTTCCTGGGTGGCCCTGAGCCAGACGCTTGGTTTTGCTGTGCCTCGAGGTCCCATCTGTAAAGTAGCACCACCCGGCTTCCCTGAGAGGGTATTATAAGATATTAAAGGTGCTTGTGTAACCCCCACACTTACTGGGAGTGGTTTACCATCCCATGTAGTGGCACTGAGACCACTTACAGAGAGAGAATGAGTGAGCTTTACAGCCTTAGCTGAGAACTAGGTGGCTTTTAGTTCATGCGGTAGTAAAGGCTCATGCACTAAGCTCCAGAGGTCCCAGGTTTGGTTCTGCCTGCTGGTGTTACACTTGGATGCTCAGTTGATGGGTTCCATGTAAGTACAATCACTTGCTACACAGAAGTAGGTTGCTCATTCTCAGAGGACTAATTCCATGCGCTGCAGTTAACATGTACCCTGCCCTCGAATTTGCACTTTTTCTTCCCTCTATTTTTTCTCTGCAATAAAAGGAAGAAAATGACCAAGGAAGGTAGATAGGGAGCGAGGTGTAAATTCTGCCAGAGTCCCTGCAGGCTATGTGGTGATCAGAGGAGATTACCAGGGGTATTTCCTCTTCTCTCACCTCATTTCCCCGCTGCTACGTTACAAGCAGCCTGCGTTTAATGTGGAAACCAAGTGACCTCCCTTAGCAGACACCAGATCCACCTAGAGTTTGCATTGGGCTTCCTTTCAGTGGGGACCTAATTGGCTGGCCACCTGTGCACCCCTCACTCCCTCACACTGGTCAGCCTCAGGATGCCACACTACAGGGCTCAGCTGTTAGAATGAGGCGGGAGGTCTGGGAGCGCCGGCGTGTCTGACGTAATGACTCCTTTGCTGTTGATCCCCCTTGCAGAGAGCTGACCTTGGACGAGCCGCCTCGCACCTGCTGGAGTGGAATGTGTGGGTATCCACAAGTGGTATCACAGGTCCATGTCCTGGCAGCTGCTGGGCTGAAGAATCAGGATTCCCAAGGAGGTACTGGCCTTTCATTGCTCATTCTGCACTCTCGGGGGGACTGGGAGCCAGCATTTTGCTTTGGTCTTCGCAGCAGGAGAGTGGGACCAAGTCCTTTCATTTCAGACCATGTTCCAGGGCCTCTGGGACATGCTGGTGATCCAGCAGGTGCTAAGGTAGGGTCCCCTGGGGAGGGGCTCCTTCAAAACTAAGGTGGATTGGATGTAGCCCGGTGGTTTATTTCAGAGATCCATTTGGAATATAGGACTGAGAGACTTTGGGTCAACGAGTCCACTCTCCCCTCCACTCTCCCCATCATTCATTATGCTCCTGCAGAATTGGTTCTCCACTGCCCTGCACCTTACGTGGTCATTTACTCCTGTGCAGCCTGGGTGTATGACTGCCCGAGGTGCAAGGCAATGGTGAGTCAGACCCGCTGCTGGAGATGTGGCTCGGGGAGACAGCTGTTTCCAATGTGACAGCTGAGTCGCTGCTGGAGAATCAGCAGCAGAAATGCCTCTTGTGAGACCCACTCTATCCTAGCTCAATGGCTCCGGGTAGGTCAAAAGGCCCCTGTGGGCGTCAAGGGTTTCCAAAGGCAGTAGCCATGCTGAGATCCTGGGGTGCAAACAGAACGGTTCTGTGTAGGTTTAGAGTTGCAGCATCACCGTGTCCTTGGACAAGGCAGGAGGCGTCCGAGGGATAACAAGCAGGAGAGGACAAAGTCACAGCTGCAGGGAGTTGCAGAGGCAGAATGTTCATCATGTTCGAAACACAGAGTTGGATGCTTTCTGAGGCTAAGAATGGCCGTTGCAGATCCAAAGGCCAGGAAAGGAAGCTACATGAGCTGTCAAGCCTCCCGCTCCAAGCCATGAGTTGAGCTCCAGCTTGGGTGGGAGGAGGTTAAAGTATGCAGGACGGATCTCAATGCACAGCTGGCAGGTGCATGGGGAGGGGATGGGGGGGAGAGGCGGGTCGTGTGGCTTTAAATGGAGCACAGGCCCTGGCCAGGGAGCTGAACTGCTTGCCTTTGGGGATGGGCGATGGATGCTCCAGAGACAGGCCATTCCCATGGCACTTGGACGTGCAGTTCATTGGTCAGGAAGTCAGCAGCGCAGCACTCCCTAGAGTCACTCTGGGCAGGGCCTAGCTTGTTCCTTGGCTGCTAAAGACAGCGACCTTCCCAGGGGTCACTGCCCCGCCACTCAGTTTTCACCACTTACCCCGGATTGAGAAACGCAAAGATAATATGGCTTGAGAGTGAGGGTGGGAGGAGGACTTTTGCTGGTCCTGCTGTTAAAAGAAACACGGTAGCTACCCAGGATGTTAATGGTGTTTCCTGATTGGAACTCATCCTATTGTAACCGTTCTCGCCACCTCTCTTGGCCTGACTGGTAATGAGTTCCCAGGCCATCTGCATCAAGGGCATCCCTTGCAGGGCTGCGACAAGGATGCTTGTGGCAAACAGGCTGTTCCAAGACTAACACGGCTCCTTCTTAATTCAGCAAACAGCCCTTCTAGGCTCTCCAGCCGGGGGGTGTAGAGGGGTCATTCCAGGCAGGTGTCACCTTAGGGGAGAGACAGTCACTATATGGCTCCCTGCCTGAGTTGCCTCTCACTTATCTTGGTGTAAACCATGAGAAACTCCATTACTCGGGAAGATGGCGTCAGTGGCCTTGTGACTAGGCAGCAGGCCTGCAACTCCAGGGAGCTGTGTTCTAATCCCAGCATGACTGCTTCTGGGCAAGTCACTTCATCTCTGTGCTCCTGCTTCTCACCTTGCTAAGGCCTGCTGGTAATGAGCATGACTTGGGAGCCTTTACAAATCAAGGGGGTCAAAGCAGTGTGAAAGGAGAATTCAGCCTGACAGCTGGATTGTGTCAGGCTCTTGTGCCCTTGTTCCCACTTGTGCTCTGCTTTTCATGGATCACCAGTGTCCTGGGATCACACACGCTGTTGCTGTTCTAAAGCCGCGCTCCCTTTGAGAGGGGACTTGATCGATGGAGCCTCTTCTAAACCCTCTGAGGTTTTGGCTCTGAAGAACAAGGGTCCCCAGGTACCGTCTGAGTAAGTGGCTGCAGAGTGGTCAGTTTTACACCAAGACGCAACATGCAGCCATGGGAAGGGCATTTCCCTGCCATCCTCCAGCTGGTCCAATACCACTGCGGTAATCCACAAAGCATGCTGGCATCTGCAGGCCCCTGAGCAAGGTGGGGGCGCAGCTCTGCACTCCGGTAGGGGCACCATGGGCAGAAGGGGCAGGACTGGGACAATCAACCTTCCGCGCTGCCTGAAGTATGCCATGCAGGGCTCTGGCAGCGATTTAAAGGGCCCAGGGCTCCGGCTGCTGCCACTCACCAGTTTCTGGGGCAGTCGCCCCTTTCCCCCCACCCTGTCAGTGCGCCTGGCCGTCTGAGTAGATGTTTGATCAGGGCGGAACAATACCAGCAGCAGGATGTCCTGCCTTGCCAGCAATTCCTGTGCATTGGTGCTTGTATCTCTCCTATGTCCCAACCCTTCCTGGACCTTTGGGGCAGCGATTTATGGGTGGAATTTGGCTCTGGCTGGTGGGAAATGAGGCTTTTGTGGGTCTTTCCAGAGAAGGGTTTGGAAAGCCGGGCTGTGAAATCCTGCAGCTGTTTCTGCTCCTGGAAGCAAGGAGCCCTGAGAAGTGGAAAGTTAAGGAGTAGATGGGCAGTAAATTATTGCAAAGTTTCCTCTGGGAACAAGAGATGAGGAAGTTCAGTCTTAGGCCTTGGGAAGTGGACTGGTTTGTTCCTCCGCATTCCCAGCATGCATTTGGATGGAACACTGACACCTGGCCATGCGTCTTTGCCAGGGGTAAATGGCGGCTCTGGTCCTCAAACAAAGGCTTGTTCCCCACTGCAAACATGCGGGTGTGGGCCTGCTTCCTAGCAGGGAAACATGGGTTATGGTGGGACCGTTCTTCTCTGGCCCCGCAGCTCGCACACTCACCTGGGCCCTGTCCGTTTTCTGACTTGATTGCTGAGTCAGCCTGCCCGAGGCCCCATGGCATTCCTGACAGGCCAGACGGAGCACAGTTGCTACAATTTGGCCGTCAGGCTGACACTGTAATAAGCTCGTCCCGGAGCCTGCCCCTGCCTCCCATCACACCTTGCTTAAACTCTTCTTCTCACCCTCCGGACCCCACACAGTCCTGTTCCTCCATCCCTCCACCCCTGTTCATCCCCACTCCCACTCTAGTCTGCAGCCTCTTCTCTCTGTCACCCCCTTGTGTACAGAGTGCCTGCCACAAGAAGGGAGATCAGAGATAGCCGTGTGAATCATGGAGACGGGGTGGGAAGGTGGGGTAATAGGTGTCTGTATAAGAAAATCCCCTGACTATCAAGTCTGTCCTTACAAAATCAAGACATCTGGTCACTCTTGTCCAATGCCACTACCCTCTGCACTCAAGCCCCCTAAAACAAATGTTGCCCACAAGAAATAACCCAACTATTGTATTACCCTCATTTTCTAGAGCCCCTCTAAATGTGTTCCTATTCCAGGGCCCTACTGCGACCTGTCTGCTCTGCTGGACTGGAAACCCCTCTAGGCAGAGCCCGTCTCATTCCTGGATCTTATTCAGTGCTGATCCCACATCTGGTTGCTTATCAAACGCTGCTTTACCCTCTGCCCGTACCTCACTCATCAAGCATCCCCCCGCCCCGTTATTGTTCCCAGGCCTGGGTGGAGTTCACCCCATGTTCTCCACAATCCCATAGGGCAGAGATGGGATTGGTGTGACAGATTGAGTTTGTGCTGGTGTCATTTGTTCTCCGTCTTGTCATCACCCAAAGCCCATGAGCTGCCAAAGCAGTGAGAGCAAATGAGTCGCTTCTGGCTGGTGTTAGCAACCTGCTGTTCCCGAGCCTCACAAGTTGCTCTGAGAAGGCTGTTTCTGTGGTGGGACAGGCCATGGACCTGAGTCTCCTCCCACGCTGCCTTGGCCCCGATGCAGCTTCCTTGGCTTCACTGGCATTCCTCCTGGTTAGCACCCATCAAGGGGGAACCGAGGGGGTCTATTTTGGCTAGGGTTTTAGAGTATAGCCATTTAAACGATTAACCAATAAGCCTAGGTTTATTGGTTAATCCAAACAACTTCATGCAAACCCCATCCCCTTGCTGCCTCAGTATCAGAGGCAGCAAGGGGTGGGAAGCTGGAGTCAGTGCCCGTGGGGAGTCGGCTTAAAGCCGTCCCCCTACGTGTGCTGCTTCCCGCGGAGTTGCCTCCCCCACCCCCTCTCCCTGCTGCCTCTGATAGAGAGGCAGCAGTGCAGGGGGCGGGGGTGGGGAGGCGGGAGCCGATACTCATGGGGAAGTGGTTTTTAAGCCAGCTCTCCGCACATGCTGGCTCCACAGAGCCACCTGCACCTCCCTGGCTGCCTCCCACAGAGGCGGGGGCAGGCAGGCAAGCAGGAGCCAGTGCTCAGGGGGAGCCACTAGACACACACACACATGCACTGCTGCCTCTGAAAATTTTAAAGTGGCTCCCCTCCCGGACTGGCTCCGCCTGCCACCCCACGGTGATACAGAAGCAGCAGAGTGGGGTGGCAGGGGGCTTCCTGGGAGTGGGGTTGGGAGCTGGGAGCGCACTGGCTGCCGGCCCAGCCCCCGGGGAGTATATTAGTAACCGTGTAACCACTAAAAATGATTGTGGCTACATGATTACTAAAATACACGATATCTAACATCCCTAGCTTTGGCATGGGGTCATCCCAAAGGCAAGGAACGTTTGTGAGGTAAACCACAATCAACGAGCAGACGACTGAGAAGCTCAGTGGGGATCAAACACAGCATGGTCCATTTCCAGAGGCCCTCAGCGTGAGGAAGCCTTGCCCCTAGAAGAGACTGAAAACGAGGAATGAGCTGGGCCAATTTGTCCTTTGATTGTCCCATAAGCAATACAAGTATATTATGCAGTGAGCCAGCACCAGGCTGGCACTCCACATTATACTGCAGTTGCATGGTGAAGGTAGTTTTTGGCCCTGTGCATTTGGCTAGCTTTGACTTAGCTAAGTTGGTGGATGCAGGCGTGTGTGGGAGGTAGAAATCTCTGCAGTGTAGTCCGGTGGCCTACGTCAGGGGTGGGCAATAATTTTTGCTCAGGGGCCATTTCAAAAATTTTTGAAGTTGCCCTGGGCCACCCCGGAAGGGGCGGGGCCTAAATAGGAAGGAACGGGGCCTAAACGGGAAGGGCCGGGGCTAACCACCCCCAGACCATGAGTGGTCTGGGGGTGGGGGAGCCCCTTTGCCCCCCCTTCCTGCTAGGCACCCACTAGGATCCGGCCCGCGGAGGCCCTTTTGCCCACCCTGGCCTAGGTGGTAGGAGATTTGGGTTCTATTCCCAGGTCTGCCTGTGTCCTTGTGGTTGGTTAGTTGCCCAGTCTGTAGAACAGGGCAGTGATCCTCACCTCCTTTATAAAGCATCTCGAGATCTCTGCCTGAAAAAGCTATGTGGGCTCAAGCCAGCAAGGTGTTAGCTGTGCTAACCTCTGCGAGCATTGAGAGGTGCCCAGCCCCTCCCAGAAAGTGCCTGCCCCTTTGCAGGGTCTTCCCACCAGAGCTACTTAGCTCAGAGGACATCATGCAGAGCGTGCCCAGACTGCAGGCGCTCACTTCTGCCAATTTATCTTTTTCTCTGAGTAGTGAAGAGAGGTCCTAGCCCTGGTAACCTGAAGGTGGGTTCTTCCCTGCATTGCAACATGCCCTCGGTGTGTTTTCTTCTGATCATGCATCTGGAGCTGTTTTTTGCAACCACCTGCAGCCAAGATGCTCCGAAGCAACTAGTGATTTTGAGGGCCCAGCATGAGTGACCTTAAGGGGCCTTGATATTCCAAATCTGCGGCACACCCATTGTCTTACAATCCCGCGTCTTCAGAGTGGTTCATGCTGGGGGCCCAAAGTCACGCGTTGGTTTGGAACATCTGGGCTCGTATGTTACAGTGGTGTTGTCACTTCCTAGTTAGGGAACCACCTCCAAGTGGTTTGCTCGGTCACAGGCCCACGTCCGGGGTGACATAACACAGAATACAAATGAGCCTTAGCGCCTGGTGTCTGCAGGTCTCAAAGGACATGGCGGAGGTGGGCAAGCCTCGTTGTTCCCGCTGGATTTCCTGCCGCCTCTTGCGGAATATAAACACCCACCATCAGGAGTGAGGCAAGCAAGGGCTGGGAGGAATGACATTTTTAGCAGCAACGGGTCAATTCTCTTTCCTTTCCCCAGGAGCAGACCCCTACGTGATCATCAAGTGCGAAGGGGACAAAATTCGATCTCCAGTGCAGAAAAACACGCTGGCTCCAGAGTTTGATGTGAAAGGTCTCTTCTATCGCAAGAAGTCAGGACAGCCCATCATTGTGCAGGTGACTAGAAGACCAGTCTGGGGCGAGCCAGCAAGACTCAGGTTCTGTTCTCTGATCTGCAGGGCAGCATTGGCATTTCATCAAAATCCTCTGTGACTCGGTTTCCCTGTCTAACATGAGGCTCATACTTGCCTCCTGGGGGATTATGAGGCTCAGTTATTGAATACTAGACCAGATATGAGTGCAAAGTGTTAGTTTGTCAGGTTCTTTACCAGAAACACGGGTTTAAGGAGGTAAGGAGCTTTAGACAGTTCATAGGTACTAGAAGTTAAATTCTCAAGCCTTTTTACTAAGCTCTTCCTTTGGCTAGTTCCCAATGGGTGTGTCTAGACTACAGGGTTTTGTCAACAAAAGTGGCCTTTTGTCGACAAAACTATACCTGTGTCTACACTACTGCCGAGTTCTGTCGACATAACATCGACAGAACTCGGCAGTTTTGTCAACAGTGGTAAACCTCATTCTACGAGGAATAACACCTTTTGTCGACAGAGTTCTGTCGACAGAAGGTGTTATTGCATCTACACTGTCCTTTGCATCTCACTCTCATGTTGACAAAGCGACTTGCTTTGTCGACAGAACTGGATGTAGTCTAGGCAGTCTTTGTCGACAGAAGCTTTGTCAACAGTATTTGTCGACAAAGCCTCTGTCGACAAAAGCCTGTAGTCTAGACGTACCCAGTGAAGTCAATGTGAATTTCCCCAAGTTTGAACTCAGTAAGAGCCATAGGAGTTGGCTTACTAGGAGGTACTACAAATATTCTTCACATCAAATGTAGTCTCTTAAAAGAGCCCTGAAAATAAAAGAGTTGTGGGGTCTGGTTCTCCACTGCCTTTCATCTCACACAGTCACTTACATGCCTTCCAAGCTGTCGCTCTGACCCCAGCCCGCAGGAATCCGTGGAGGTGTGTATATAATCTTGGAAGAGGCAGGGACTCTAGTTGTCATGTCATTATTAAAATACCCTCTGTATGGCAGTCGACATCCACCAGGAAAATGATATACCCCGTGATCATTTCAAAATTGGAGAAAGCTCAAGGCTTCCACCAGCTGCAGGGGTGGATGAAAGGAGACAGAGGCTGGGCTAGAAGTTAAATCCTAGGAGAGCTGGTTGAGTTCCTAGCTCTGACACAGATTATGTGTGCGCCCTTAGGCAAGTCACTTAGTCTCTTTGTGTCCTAGGTCCCCAATTGTAAACTGGAGCTAGCAGTACTTCTTTTCTCCTACCCCTTCTCTGGTTGATGTATTTAGACTGTAAGCAGTTCAGCTTGGGGACTAGCTCTAGCTATGTGTATGTATAGCACCCAGCACTGTATGGCCCTGATCTCGTGGCGGGCCTCTCTGTGCTACTGCAAGAGAAATAATCAACACTAGCCCGAACAGAATGACCAAGGCACCCCCTGTGAGGATGTTTGTACCTGCAGAATAGGTTGCAGCAGGAACAGCGCCCATTTTGTGTCTTGTTTCTCTAGGTCTGGAACCATAACATTATAAGTGACGAGTTCCTGGGCCAGGTGGCCCTGACCGGTGACCCTGATGACCGTCTGTCACAGCACACTCTTCAACTCCAAGATAAAGGGAACAAAAAATCCAGCGACTTTTCAGGAACCATTGCTGTGAGACTGCTCACCAGCAGCATCCTCACCAATGTCTAGCTACTCAAGGACTCTGCTTCGGGAGCCATCTGTGTGAATAGAATATATATATATATAGTATATATACTATCTGCAAAAGTGTATGAACTATGCATGCATCACACGTAAAGGGACCAGTCTTACGTTTTCAATGTTAAACAAGGTGCCTTTTGGGAACCAGAATGATTCTTTTACTTACATGAGGCATCCTTTGTAGCCAGTACTAAAGAGGGCTGTCCCAGTGTGAAAGCACTGGGCCGATGGTACTTCTTGTGACGGCCGGCATGGGATGCCATGATGCTGTTTGTTTACATGGGGATGTCGCGCGCCCCCAAAGATGGGCAGATTGGTCCCCCCAAGCAATATGCCTCTTCAATCTACCTGCTTGGTTTTAGACAACGGTGGAAATCCATCATCCCTGAAGTCTCCATGAATCACGTATCTGGGGAGGCATCTCAGAAAGATGGCTCCCACGTGGTTTAAGTAGACCTGGAGGTTGGTGTGCATAGTGGCCCAAGTTTGTACCCTGGCTGCAGAGCAGCTGGAGAGAGAAAACATCAGAGAATTTCCAGTCTTTCCAAACCAGGGAATCCCATGCTCCTCGGGCAGTGGCCCCACCTTACCAGGCAGAGATCCTGGCTGCATCACCCATGCCTGCTTTCTCGCTTTCAGCTGGGTGGGGTCTGCCTTGCCAAGTATCAACCCCCATCTTTCATGGAACGTTGGGAGAGGGTCAAAGGGAAAAGCCAGTCTGGCCCCTTGAACGAGCTCAATGGTCCTCAACTTGTCAGTGGCATAGCTAGGACAGGAAAACTGGATGGACCCAAATTTTTGGGTAGGCAGGCAAGGGCGGGGCAAAAGGGGCTGCCAGGACAAGTGGGGGCCTTCTGCCGGCAGTCCACTCCTGTCCTCCCAGCCCTTCTGTTGGGGAAATGGAGTCAGGGCTTGGGGGCTTGCTCCATCCCCCCCACCTGCTGCTCTTGAGAGGGAGCAGAGGTGGGGTGTGAGGGCTTGCCTGCTCTGCCCACCCGGCCTTCCTGCCAAGGAGCAGGATTGGAACATAGGGATGCCCATTTTTCTACCCCCCCCCCCCAATTGGCCAGGGCTCCAGTGCAGCTCCCCCTGCCCTGCTCTGCCCCAGTCACCCCCGCTCCCTCAAACTCTGGAGCACAGCTGCCCATCCCTGTCCTGCCCCACTGACCCTTCCACCTCTGGAGTGCAGTTCCTCCTTCCTTGCTCTGCCCCAGTCACCCCCTACCTCCAGAGTGTGGCTGCCCCTCCCTTCCCTGTCCCAGTCTCCCCCCACCTCCAGAGTGCAGCTCCCCCTCCCCATCCTATCCCACTCACTCCTTTCCCCAGCTGGGGGGGGGGTAATTGACAAAGATTGGGGACCACTGAACTAGCTCCTAAGAAAGCCACAGAACACACAACCTATCTTGTCTATTCCTCACAGACAAGCAAGCCATACCGACAGGAGAAGTGAGTGTTTACAGCCTTTTTCATTTCATCATGTTGTATCAGGACCAAAATGTCTTACTAGCTGTAATCCTTTAGGTCAGTTTTTCTTTCTCTTAAGAAACAAAATGATAGAAGTAGGGTTTATTCCCCTCCAAGGAAATCTCAGACGAGTCTTTAGTTCCATGATTTATTTGGATGTCTTTTATTTTTAAAGCAGATTGGATATGGGAGTTACTGACAGTCCATTGTAAATGTTGCTGGCGTTTCCACTGCAGTAAAATGAATAGAATTTTTAGTTAGTTAAATTTGTGTTGGTTTTGGGGGGCAGATCAGCACTTTACAATCAGCCTAGTTGGTCTAGGAGATGTCTTTGATTTAATGCCTGCTATTTCCATCCGTCATTTCATTCCTCACAAAGAATCCAGCATTGCACTTTATTGCATAAAACTTTGTGGCATGTGTGTGTTAAAATGGGCTGAGGAAATGTCTTTGTGTACAAAGAGCATCCAAGCGTCATGCTGTACGAGATCAAAGAGCAGTCCAACATGCAGTTAAGAAAAAGCCAAACCTGTACAGATTGTACCTTCTATAAATAAATTGCGTATCTTTTATCTGAAGTCCATCAGTTGCAAATACCGTGGTCTCCCACAACCCTTTCCCAAACCTAAGGGCTACTGTATGGATTGGGTGAGTCACTTTTACATTCTTTTCAATAAACTCCATTTTGATTTGATTTCTCTGCCAGCTTTTAATTGAAGCCAAGTCCTGGGCATGAGTGTAAGGTGCAGTCAGTAAACAGCTGTCTGTGTGCACACCTGATTACACTAATGAACATGCACTCAAGGACTATTTGGGGAGCCTCCTTCTGAGCTGAGAGCCACCTGGCAACAACCACACAGTGGCTTGGTGTCACTGTCCAGGCCCTAGAACACTTCTCTTGAAAGCCAGGCAGCCAGGGCACAGGCACAGGCACAGGCACAGGCACACCTGCTGGAGAATGCTTACAGTTACGTGGATTGGGCCTGGGTAAGCAGAAGTCATGTGGGCAGCTATGTCTAAAGGCTACTCCTTTTTGCACTCCAGGTAAGCAGCATCCCAGTGGCACTGGATCCTGGCCCCACACTGTGAGCTGTGCCCCCCCGCCTTGTGCCCTCATTCTGGGCTGCTCCATGGGTGGGAGAGGCCACCAGTGTAAATTATATGACCCTGGGGCAGGGGTGTAGCCATGAGTAGGCTGGATGGGCTGGAGCCCAATCACTTAGCATACAGCCCTACCCACCCCCAACCCTGCCTCTGCTCCCTCCTGCATGCGGGGGTTTGCCTGGGCCAGGAGAGTGAGTTGGGGACTTGCAAGCCTCCATGCCCCAATCCTGCTCCCTGGCTGGAACACCAGGGGGACCGAGCCGGGCAAGCCTCTGATTCCTCTTCCTGGCAGGAGTGCCTGGCGGGCGGAGAGGGGAAAGGGGGGTGAAATGGGTAGGGAGTTCAGGGCACACAGGGACCCCTGGCCAGAGCATCTATCCCTCCCCTTCTTCCAAAGCCAGCTGGGGGGGTGGGGGTCAGATGGTCCCTGTGCGCCTACCACCCCACCCAAAGTGCAGGCCCACCTACCATTCTCATTCTGGCTACACCACTGCCTTGAGGGGCTGCCTAAGCTGCAGCAGCCTGGTCCCCCCCCCCCCGAAGCTCTGCACTGTTACATCCTGAGGCCTGATTACTACTCGCAAGCTGCCCGGTGGCTCTGACAGGAGTTGCTGCAGCTCCAGGCAGTTTCATCCTTCTACCCTCCTCACATTTTTCTTTGTGCTGGACAGGCAGCCATGGAGGAAGAAGCAGGGACAGGATGCTCATGGGAGCCGTGAGACTTGTGGTGCTTTTCTTTAGGTGTTGGTGCCATCTGTTAGAGCTCCTACCTGGACTATCTGAGGCGCTTATAGCGAGCAGATGCTAATGCCAGCACCGTCTGCTTTCAGACAAGTGCTGGGCCCCCAGCGACACTCCTTCCCACCCAGCCCCCATTGCAGGAGAGTCAAACTGAGTGCCCTCATGTCATGGCCCTCTGCCCCATAGGGAAAGGGAGCAAGTAGGAGGAAGAGGTCTCTCCCTCCCCCATGGGAGAAAACAGGTGAAGGCCCTGGTTGAACTCATGGAGGCAGAAGAAAAGGGATGGCAGAAAAGCCTCTGCCTCCCGCCCAGACAGGCTAGAGCTGCAAGACAAGATGGGGGGGCCCTCAGCACCCCGCACCAGCAGGAGTAAGAGGTGGCGATACCCTGGCAGGGGGAGCTGGTCAGCGGCCTGTTCCTCTGAAGCTACGAGAAACAGAGAAATGAGCTGCTCGTCCTCCGACCTCTGAAGCTGTTTGACGGGGACACTCAAAATGGGCCATAAACCCCGGGTGCCCTTCTGTCAAGGAAAGCGGAATCAGCTCAGGCCCCAGAGTCTGCCCTGGGGGCAGCAGCATCAGCATTTTCAAGGGGTTCCCAAAGTTTGGCACAGAAACTAACGTGCCCCAGCTTTTGGGGGTGCGGAGCAAGCCCAACTGCCTTTACTGTCAAGGGAGGATAAACACACTCAGCATCTCTGACAGCCAGGCCCCTTCCAGTCAGGCGCTGAAATATGGACAAATGGCTGAAAGCCCAGGCTATCACCCGGGGGTATGTTGTAACATCACGTGTGTACACACCACTGAAAACGAGGGCTTGTGTCCATGCGCTGGGTTGTAGGGCACAATGTTGCTGTGTCCATGTGCTCCCTGAAGTTTGTGCACAGGGCTTCTCCCTGCACTCTTGCTCATACCCCTCATGCTGCTATCCTACCTTCTCTGATCAACTGCCCTCAAGGAGCCCTTCAGGCACCAGCCCTCCATCTGGTTTTCCCAGGGCCCACGGAGACTGGAACCAGATACTGGCTCCCAGCCAGGCTGGTGCCTGTCTGCATCTCTTCAGACATTCTAGACTCCTGCCCCCCTATTCCCTCACCCCCTCCTGTACCCAGTCTCTGGCTGTAAAATAGCAGTGTAGACACTTGGGCTTGCGTAGGGGCCCGGTCCCTGGGACACCTCTGAAGTGGGGCCGTCCCATAGCCTGAGCCCATGAATCCAAGTCAGCTGACTCAGGCCAGCCACAGGTATTTTACTGCAGTGGGGATGTCCCCTATGCTTCTCCCAAAAGTTTGAGAGGAACATCGACCAACTCCTCGGCCAGATTTGCCACCTGTTCAGCAGAAATGGGACTAATTCAAGCTGGTGGGAGATTTTTTCATCGGAAATTGGTCGGGGGGGAGGGGAGGAGGTATCATTGCTCCTAGAATACACATACAGACCAGTTTATTCAGAAAAGAGGAGGGTATAAAATAACCAGGGCTTGCAGAGGCAGCTAAATCTCAAAGCCTACTTGCCAACGTAAGCTAGGGTTTTGTACCGGACAGTCCAGTATTTGAGCTTTCTGTTTGGGAAACAAACTGAGAAAATATAAATGTCCAGTATTTTCTAAATAAGATGTAATGTAGATTGTGATGTAATGTCAAATGTGTCTGGTAGTAGGGTTGCCAGGTGTCCGGTTTTTGACCAGACAGTCCGGTATTTGCGCTCTCTGCCTGGTAAAAAAATTCAGAAAATACCAGACATGTGCAATCTCCGGTATTTTCTGAATTTCCGGCTGGGCGCTGGACGGAAGCCTGGCGGGGGGCGGGGGAGCGACTGGGAAGCGGGCCGTGATTGGCGCTGCGATCCTGTGGTCATGTGCAAAAGCCAGGTGGGGGCAGGGGAAGTGGCTGGGACTCCCAGCTACTCCCCCCGCCTGGCTTCTGCATGCGACCAGAGGCTCCCAGCGCCAATCGCAGCCCCGCCTCCCAGCTGGGAGCCTCTGGTTTCTGCTGGCAACTAGAGGGAGTGCCTGCCGGAGGCTCGGCCCATTGGACTCCAGCTGCAGCCAGTGGCTGCCCCGGCCCCGCGATGTCACTGGGTCCCGCCTCCAGCGCGAGACATGGACCCGCCGCTCAGGTCCCTGCAGCGGGAGCACTCTGGCTTGGGGCTCGGGACCCACCCCGTGCACAGACCCAGCAGCCGTGCCCAGAGCACCATGCGAGGTCAGAGACACGCAGCACGTGCGGGCACCAGGTCCTCGCCCTGGGCAGGCAGCTCCTGCGAGCCCCCCTGCCCCCGGGCACTGGATGGAAGCCTGGTGGCGCCTCCTGTGGTTGCGTGCTGAAGCCGGGCAAGTGCAGGGGTTTTTTTGTATGCCCGAAACGCGTGTTCTTTTTTTTGGCTCGACAAAAATTTTTAGCCCGCGTGTTCGGTATTTTTTGGGAGACCATCTGGCAACCCTACTGGTATGTTTGTTGAAACCATCTGGCAACCCTAGAACAATCAGGCCCCTACTCTGTTTCCTGTAGCGTAGCTTTCAGTGTGAGACTACGTTTCCCAGAAACACCTCTGCCTTTGAGCCTCAATTCCCCTCTTCCTCAATTAAGCCACCTTCACAAAGCAGGCCTTTCCCAAGGGGGTACCTCCCTGAAAGGGGAAGGAAGCTGCTAACAGAGGAATCCCTGCAAACAAAGAGGTGAGTGAAGTGAATCCCAACCCAATAACAAATGGACTATTATTAATAATATACCATGGTAAGTGTGTAATGGCTGAATTGTGGCTAGCAAGTCTCTGCCCCCATCCAATTTACAATAGATTCAAGGGGCATGTAAAGTCATACTATAAAGAAGCTTTAAAATATGAAGGAGCAGGAGGGGCCCACGACAAGAAACTGCTCCAGTCCCTGTCTGCTAAGCCCCTGGTTTCCCCGGCTCAAATACTAGCGTGTCTGTGCATGTGCAGAGCTGCCCGTGTGCCGAGTGCTTTATAAAGCCACCAGAACAGCTATCGCAGTGGTGGGCAATCGCGGCCCATCAGGGTTCTGTGTGTGGCCCGCAAGACACTTTGCTGCTGCCCACGTGCAGGGTTGCCACATTCCGGTTTCTGTCCACATCGGTTTTTTTCCTGCTGGTGTTGCTAAAGTGAAAGCCAGATGCAGTGAGGTGCATGCTGATTGTTCTCCCTTGGCAGATGCTGGGATCCGCGAAGGCTTGTTGCTGAGCTGCCGTTTCTGTGGCTGGGCCTTCGCATGGTCTTTTGTTAGTTCTGCACCAGCGAAGCCCTCTTCCGGCTGAAAGGCAGCATCAGGCAGCTCCCCGCCCCTCACAGCTCCAGGAGGGCTTCTGCCAGGGGGTTCCACAGGGCTCCTCTAGCAGCATGGTTCTTTCTGGCCTGCTGCCAGCACATTCAGTGATTCGGGGGGAGGAGCTCTGGCCCCACTTCCACCTTCGTGGAGTGGGGAGGCCTCATGCCCATGCTGGCATTACGCTAGCACAGTCTGTGCATTCGCCAGCCCGCCTGGAGCTGAGCCCTGTGCAGGGACACACTGAACTGGGAAAGTCTCAGGTGCACCGTGTTGCCCTGGGTTTCTAATGGTTTAAACCATCAGAGCCAAGAGAGTTGGGACAAGGCTGTAGCTGCCTAGGAAATTGGCGTTCAGCAGCTCACAGTAGCCTTTCCCCTACCCGTTGTCAGTTGCGTAGCTGAATATTTCCTTGTTGTGTAACTGGCTGCAGTATTAAGAATGACCATGCTGGGTCAGACCAAACATCCATCTAGACCAGTGTCCTGTCCTCCGACTGGTCAATGCCAGGTGCCCCAGAGGGAATAGAACAGAACAGGTAACCATCAAGTGATTCTTCCTTGCTTGCTTTAAACTGTTGTGTATTGCAGTGTGCTGTTGAAGTGCTGCTGTGTTCCATCCCACAGGTGTTTGCATTTCAGTGACAGGCAACATGATCCTTGTGTCACTTCACTTGTAATCATTCTGTAACGTGTGTGTGGTGCTTAGACATCTTTGGATAATGTGGTGTATTACATAGATAGACAGATAAGACATTTCTTTTCAAAGGGGCCCATAGTACTGTACAACTATACACACAGGGACGGCTTTGCCAAGCACTGAAAGCCATCCACTTCTGGAGCAAAACATGCATCAGATCGTGGAATGAGAGAGAAATCAAAGACTGATAGTTTTCATAGATTACTTAGAACTGGAAGGGATCTCAAGAGATCATCAAGTCCACTCCCCTGCCCTCACAGCTGGACCAAGGACCGTCTAGATCATCCCTGTTAGATGTCTGGCTAACCTGCTCTGAAATATCTCCAGTGATGGAGATTCCATAACCTCCCTAGGCACTTTATTCCAATGTGTAACCACCCTGACAGTTAGAAAGTTCATGTCTCCTTCTTGCTACAGCTGCTGTCCCTTATACTCCTTCCCTTCCCGCCACCTGCTGATTTTGCTAATCTTTGCCCAGGATCATTCAGTGCAGACTGCACCATTATCCCCTTCTTGAACTGCTAACAAAGGTCTTTAAAGAGATCTAAGAGTGACAAAGGTCTCTCTGCACAATGGGGAATTTCACCAATGAGGAAGGAGAGGGCAGATCAATTGGACTACAGGGCAACAGCCGCTTAGGACCTTGCTTGTGTGTTAAAAGTACCTGCCGAGGTGCACAACTCACTAATAGTTAAGAGGTAACAGGATTGATGTGGGCAAAACTCCTACTGCGATGGGGATTAGCAGGGAGGGAAGAATGTTAGCCCCTGTCCACAAGGTGGCGCTGTTATGCTTCTTGTTTGTGGGACTCTTGTTCCCCACTGCCAGCTACAATTCAGCTCCTGGCCTGATCCTGGTTCCCCTACCTCCCCTTCTGGTCCCCAGCATGAAGGAGGGAGCAGGAACTGCTTGGGTGGGGATGGGGGAAACCTGTCCTGAGCACCAGGCCTGGCTTGACTTGTCTAGAGGGCCTCGGCACACAGCGAAGTGAGATGCTCCCACACTGTGGCTGCAGTTCGATTAGCCCTGTCCTGCCCAGCACAGCGGCACAAGTGAACTGGTAACCCAAGCGCAGCCTGATGTTGCTTAGTTAACCCTTTCCTGTCCAGGCTTGTCAGCCACTGGGACACTGCCCTGTTACCCACCTCGTGGCCGCTAGGGATGTGAATGGGTAACTGGTTAATCAGCAGCCCCGTGGGGCAGGGAGCTGGCAGCCATAAGACCTGGGGGCTGCTCTGGCCAGGGCAGGCAGGCGCACCACATCACAGGATCTCGGTTAACTGATTAAACAGGATTTTACATCCCTTCTGGCCACCTCCTGCCCCGGCAGGGCTCCCAACTGCTGTGTCCTGGGTGGCTCCCTCAGGCACCTCCACAGCTCCCCCTCCCCGGAGCATGCTTGGGGTGGTGTTTGTCCCTTCACACCTTCAGCAGGAAGCCAGGCAGGAAAGGGAGTGGTTGAGGCAGAAGCTACACAGTGAAACAGAGGGAGTCAGGGTGGCTATAGGGAATCATGCTGTTTGATGCAGTAGAGTTCCTTGTTCAGTACTGGGGGAAGGAGATTCTGTGATCCTTTCCCACTGTTATATGCGATCCCTTCAGGAACCCTCCTCCACCCCCTGAGACTGTCTCCCTTCCTTGCTGTTCCTCTCTGCGACTGCCCAGCTGTGACACTCAAGAGTTGTGCTCAGTACCCCTTCCCATCCCTGGAGTGGGCGCTGCTGGATGGCCCCTTCTGCGGTTGCATTGTCACACCTTCCCTTCTCGGTAGGGTGTAGCCGCCGCCAGCTTGGCCAGCGCCAGGACTGAACTGGGGAATCTCCAGCGTTTAAATGCATGAGTCTCCGTAGCTGGAACTAAAGAGGCAGCTTCTCTGAGTGGGGCTGTGATAAAATCACAACCCCTGTGGATCAGGCACCCAGGGTAATACCAGCTGTATGAGGCCAAGGCTAGATGCAGAGAGCACAGGTTCTCAGCAAGGACTGGACCTGAACCCTTCTGCACCCAAACCACAGACCTCCCTCCAGCGAGGGAGTAACTCTTGGCTGTGCCGGCTATGAGAGTTCCTGGGCCCAGCCACTAGAGGGAGACATGATCACACACTGAGTATTTTGGGGGGTGACTAGGGGCTCCTGCACATCCAGCTGAGTGGGGGTGTCAAGCACCCTCAGACACGGGCAGCTGGGCTCTGGCTTTCATCAGTGGGGACCGGAGCTAGGCAGGTGAACAGACTGGAAGACTTGGAGGAAGGGGAACCTCTCCTCAGTGAAGCAGGGCCCCTGAGGAGGGCATGGCTCATGCCCTCAGATGTCCTAGCCAGTGTAACCCTTTCTGTGCCAGAGTCCCAACAATGTCAGGGTAGCTCACGTCCAACTAGCCCTGCGGTGTTAACACTGTGCAATCCAGTACACTGTGCCAACGTCATGTTTACCCTCCCCAAGGTGCCTTCCTTGCAGGTGCTACACGTTCAGGCCCAGGTTTTTGAAATGGCCCTTGTGATACGGGGGAACCTGCATTCTCCTGTGCCCAGAGAGACACCCCAAAGGGGGCTGAGTGCTCAGCACTTTCTGAAAATCAGGTTCCTTTAGAATCTCAGGCGGGGGAACTCAAATCACCAATGACTTGGCCTCATTCTTGAAGAGCTGGCACTACCGCATCGATTTGTAAGGCCAGAAGGGCCCAGTAGATCCTATAGTGGAACACAAGCCAAATTTCATCCCGTTTAGGGTAACCAGACAGCAAATGTGAAACATCGGGGGAAGGGGGGGGGGGGTAATGGGCACCTATATAAGACAAAGTCCCAAATATCAGGCCTGTCCTTAAAAATTGGGATATCTGGTCACACTAATCCCATTTGCAGCCCTTTACTTAGGGCAGGGTTGGGGAACCTCAGGCCTGGGGTCCAGATGTGGCCCTTGGCTTCCCTGGATCTGGCCCCTGAGACTCATGCCCCCTCCTAGCATTGGGGACTCCACACTTGCACTCCAGCCTCCCCACTGCAGGGCTGGAGCACACAAAATCCACTAGGCTCTGCTGTGAGGGGAATGTGGGGAGTGTCTTTCTCTTTCTCAGTCAGGGGCCACATAAGTGAGGTTTTTTTTTCCCTTTTGCTTTTGATTTTTCTGTGGGTCAACAGCCCCTGACACAAAAAAGGTTCCCCACCCCTGCATTAGGGGGGACGCGGCCTGCAACAACCTGCCCCACCCTGGGGTCTGGCAGTGCATCTGGTCTGATCGGTGCCTGCATTTTAGACTGTAAATGCTGTCAAACTGGGCCAGCTGAGCACGTGAACCCTGCACAATTAAAGGTAGCTAGAGCGGGGCTCCACCCAGCATTCTTTGCACATCCTTGTATTAGTTTCTCCTTTTAAGGCTCCTGGTGACCTGGAATTGCATAAGGTCCCTACTGGTAATAGTGCCCTGACCTGGACTGGATCCTGGGGTGTAACTGCAATAGAAACAATCCAGGGAGTTCAGGAAAGCAGGATCGGGCCGTTGGGCTGGAGAGGTTCTGACAGGCATGTAGCTTTCACCTGGTTTTTTAAAACCCGGGCCTCCGGCTGTGCCCTGGGTTGGTGCTAGCCCAAGCATCACTTCAGTCATCGCTCCTCAGCTCCTCCCCTCAGTAAGAAGGATCAGTGAGTATGAATGGGGAGGCAATTCCACTGTACCAGGTACTGTAAGCAAAGCAGCCGCAGAGAGTGAGCAGCAGGCAGGCGAGGAGAAGACTCAGGGCTTTAGCTCCAAACTGCTTACCTGGGACATATAAACCTCTTCTCCAGGCAGACAGGGCTTCTCTGGAACCTGGACTATGGCTCAAGGAGACGGTGGTTCTGTGTACTGCTAAGGTAAGCCAGTAACCCAGGCTGGTCTGGGGCTGTACAGCACAGGATGTCTGGCTTGTTTGAGTCTGAAGGATTTGCTGGAAAGCTGCTTAGAGCTGCTGATTCTCTGGGCGGTAAACACCGTCACCCATTAGTGGGTGCTTTGCTTGCTTTTTTGTTTCCCTGCCCTGTATGAGTCGGCAGTGGCTACTGTTTAATAGTTGTTTGCACAGTGGAGTATTCTGCATGGCTTTGCTGGCATCATTAGGGGCTTTGAATCGGGCAGAGCTTTCTCACGGCAATGCAACCCCACGTCAGAGGGCCAAGACTGCTTAAAATGCAGGTTCTCCTAGGTTGTTAACAATAAAGCTGTTAGTGCATTTGCCAATACTGTCAACTAGCAGATCCAGGCTCTCTCACTGTAGCTATTAATATCCAAGAGTTTGCTCATTTAGATTATGCCAGGATCATGCCAATAAATCCTCTGCTCTTCTTTGAGACATATCAGTGTGCATAATCTCATTACCGGTGCCCACCACCTGAGGGAAATTAAGGGTTCAGTTGGCATATTTGTGGAAGGGTTGGGTTGCAGAACACTGCACATCTAGGCTAAGTCTACACTGCCCCTTAGCTCAAAATAAGATATGCAATTTGAGCTGTGCAAATTGTGTATTTTATTTCGGTCTTATTTCAAAATAGCTTACTTTGTAACTTCGAAATAACCTGCTGTTCCAAAAATGTCCTTTACTCCTCGTGGAATGAGGTTTACAGGGACGTCAGGATACCGAGCCCGAAATAACGGGCTTGCTGTGAAGATGTGGGATAGCTATTTTGGGATACTCCGGTATCCTGAAATAGCACTGCAGTGTAGACGTAGCCCTAGAGAGTTACCAAAAATTAACTGATAAATGAGTCAGTTCTGATTCCCTTGTTTAAATCAACTCTGCCTAAAAGCAAAAACTTCCCAGAAGTGTTCAGAGCCATATTTGTCCAGGACTCATTGTCCTGCTTTGCCTAGGACTCATTGTCCTGCTTTGCTTCTGTGGCTAGGCTTTAAAGAGCTCTGTCATTTCCATGCATGTGCTTAATTTCGCTTGGGTCACTTCATAACAACAAGGAGGCTGCATTCAGTCCTGGTGAGGAGAAGAATGTTGCTTTTTTGGCCACGCTGCGTGTGTATGTGACAAGGGAAGTGCCAGCACCAGCCTCCAAAGGATGAACAGCTTCGGCGAATAATGACATGGTAGAGAAAATGGCCTAAGACCTCAGACCATGAACGAACTTTCCCACACCAGCACTTCTGCAGAACATAGGAATTGCCAGAGTGGACCAGGCCTGCGGGTCCTTCTCACACCATATTCTGAGAGGTGTTTCACTTGGGGCAATTGTAGAATAATCTGTCCTTCAGGGAAAGTCCTTCCTCCCCCCAGGCCGTTAGCTGGGACTCTGATGTAAGGAAAAGGCACAAATGGCCAGGCAGTTCTAGTTACGCTGTGTCTCTGTCGTCTTGGCTATGGGACCATTTCAGGCCCTAAGTGCCTTGGAATTAGTGTGGTTGTAATGCATGGTGGGCAGGCTGTGGAGATACCACCTAGGAGCGCTCTGTGTCCCCCTCTTCCCATGGAGCAAGGCCACGTGGACAGAGAGTTTAGAGTGGGACGGGCCAGTAGATCTGTGACTTCCTGACTCCCAATGGTCAAAACCCTCCACAGAGGGAGCAGGCAGAGGCCCAGGCCACTCTGGCAGCCCCCAGGGTGCCATGCTCATGTGGGAGTGGCTCCACGGCCCAGGCTTGCCCCATGAAAGAGCCCTCACTGATCAGTCAGGCTTTGGCGGTTTGGTGAGGCTGTTCTCTGAAAACAAGCTTCGCTCTATCATGCCCGGCTGTATTGGATTTCAGTTGTAGCGCCATTCCTGCAGCGAGGGCCTGTGTGTTCCCTGGAGCAGCGGCCGTGCTCTTGGTCACAAAGACAGCGATGAAGATGCAGCATCGTTTTATGGTTACGGCACTGGACTGGGACTTACGAGAGTTGGGTTCTGCTGCTGGCTGTGCCACTGATTCTCTGTGGGACCTCGGGCAAGTCACTTAGTGTGCCAACCTTGTGCCTCAATTCCCCATTTGCAAAATAGCAATAATACTTGCCTCTCTGGTGAGGATAAAACGCTTTTATGATTAAGAGGTGCTTAGGTACTATGGTAACTAGGGCCACTTCAAGGACCTAGGTAGGTAGGTGGTAAGGACTGGAATTTATCAGCCATCTCTGAATTCCTCTGATTTCCAAATAGCTTTATCTGAATTGTATGTATTAGTCACAGTGAGTCCACAATGATATATTGCTGGCAATCTGGGCTTTTCAATGGATGTTATTGACTTTTTCATTTAAAGCTTCTCATTGTCACTGTTAGAACAATTGTGCTGTGCCAGGAACAATTCAGTGAACACAGAATTAGTTTAATATACAGGATAAGATTTCTACTCTCAGTTCCACAAGGGGTAAGTTTGGAGGAAATGAATCTATCTTCAGTTATTTCAGACTTACCCCAGGGGAAAAGGGGATCAGAATCTGGCCCATATGTAAAACACACATACACAGCCCGTCGTATTATTTCTAATTAATTTGCCTCTCAGAGCTCTGGGCAAGATATATTGATCACTTCTGGTTTTCCCTGAAACAGCTGTTTGCATCCAGTGTCTCTGTCTCATGCTTGCTAACTTGTGACTTCACAATCCTTGGGTTACCATGGAAAGGATTATTCTGTGATTAATGAAGTCTTGTCAGCTCATAGGTTTTCAAAGCCTTTCCTGGAGCTGCACAGAATTGTTTCAGAGCCCAGCAGAAGATGGGGGAAGGGGGCCGGAAATCAGGGGAAACTACTTCTGGTTCTCTTAGGTGTAAACAGATCTGGTTTGTCATAATTGACAAATGTCAGATTGGAATTGCTGTGCATTTACCATCAATTGGACTGATTCCCTTTGACTGTGGCAGGAGAGAGCCATATGTAACGATCTGTTTGTGGCTGAGCCGCAGTGTGCTTGGGGCTTTCCAGGTAGACAAGCAGGAACGAATGGTCCTTGCTCTTTCAGCTCTTTGTGGACATGCACAAGGTATAAGAGAAGGAACCGTGCAATTAGCACCTACTAGAGGCCCCGGCTGAGGAAGGAGACAGGCCCTTAGTTGCTCTTCAAGGCAGGCAAGGATTCGGCAGCAAAGCTTAACACCGGCACAGTCAGGGAGGATGTACTGCAGATCACAAAGCCCAGTGCGTGATGTTAGTGGGTCTGTCTCTGTGCTGTGTTCCCAGGAAATCAAGCCCAGGTGATGTAAAGGTGGCTTTTATGCCATGTTTGTGCCCAACCGATTCTGGGCTACTCTGGGGCCCAAAATAGTTCCTGGAATAAGTTAGAATGACCCTCTAATAGCTCTAATTTACAACAGTCACTCTTGAGCCTCATATAGGCTGTGATGCCCCTCTCAGCCAGCTCTGGGAGGAGGTAGCGCTTCGCTGCTTCCAACAGCATTGTTGTGCCTGTAATAGGGCACGTCTCCCCCAGCCCTTTGCAGCTCTTTTACAGTCTTGGTACACTACTCTGGGGCTGGAGTGAGGGACAGCATCTATCTCAGAAACTCCCTCCATGGCTGTGTCCTGACTGACCCGAGGCTGGCAGGGGCTGACAGACCTTTCGTGTAATTCAGCAAAGGCGCATGCAGAAATCTATAAACAAAGCCTGCAGAACTCAATCTCACCTGCCATGGTATCGGGAGCAGTTGACGGGCGCTCTGTCAAGGCAGGTGTAATGTGAGGATGTAATTGCCTCCCCGACTCCAGCTTGCTTGCCAAGGCCTGCTAAAGAGGACGTTGAAGGAGCTGCAGTAATCCAGCTTGCGGGGTACGTAGCACAGCCTGTTGAGTGATGAGCAGCTGAAGATGAGCCTGGGAGGAGAAGAGGAGCTTGGGATCCAGCGATGAGTTTCTTTCTCAAGTACTACATGGACAGCTGCAAGCACTGGCTTCTGTTGCTAAATCTGAGGTAGAGAGCGGCCAGCGATGTGGGTCCATGGGGCTGGGTTCAGCGAGTAGGGTCAACAGTCTCCGCAGGCCCCTGGGCGAGGCGGGGGGTCCCAGTTCTGCACTCATGGAAGGGGTGGGGCCTCAAGTGAAATGGGCGGGGCCAGCACAGCCAGTCCTCAGTGCTGCCCAACCCCCGAGCCCTCAGAGCTGCTCAGAGTGTACGGAGCAGCACTCCAGCGGTGATTTAAAGGGCCCGGGGCCCTGACAGCCATAACCCCTGGGATCTCCAGACCCTTTTGAATTGTCTGGTCTCAGGGCACCTTCTCCCTTTGCCCCCTCTGTCAGAGGGTCTAGGTTTGGCTTATAAATGTTGGCAAGTCAGATCTCAGTTAAGGGAGGAGTTGTGTCATGATCCAGTCAGTCCTTGCTCAAGCTAAACTCCCACTGACGTCACTAGGAGACTTGGCTGAGGAAACACTGAGTGAGATCTTCAAGATGTGACCCCTTACTAATCCTGATCCATTCTTTTCACTTGGGCAGATCCAAAGCCCACAGAAAGCAGGGACAAGACTCCGTTAACTTCAGTGGGCTGTGGATAGGGTTGCCAGCTGTCCAGCTTTTCCCAGCATCCTTTTCTGGAGGCGGGGGTCTAAGAAATCCCTGTGTGTGCTCAGTACACATCCCAGCTGTCCAGCTTGGAGGACTCAGGATGTCCTGGGTTTTTGCACCTCAGAGGTGGCAACCCTGGCTATGGATCAGGCCCTTAAAGAAGAGAGAAACCCAAGAGGCTGTCCATGTGAGGGGGATGGGGTTGCACTGATGAGTTAAGGACAGATTTTCATGCTGGGGAAAACCATTCAGGCTGAAACATGACTTGATTCTCACACAGGTGCCCAGGCAGAAATCAGTGTGGAGCTACACCGAGTCTGGTGCTACTCCATGTAGAGGTCGCGAAGTCAGGCCCATTATTGATTGAGTTAGCTAGCTAAGAATCTACTGCTGGAGAAGCAGTGGGCTGACTGAAGACGTTCTGGTCCAGGGGGCAGGGCACAGGCTGGGGCGTCGACAAGAGACACCTATGATGCAGTTGTGAAAAAGACCAATATCATTCTGGCTGTATTAACAGGACTGTCCCAGATAAGACATGGGCAGGAATTGTCCTGCTCTGCTCAGCACTGGGGAAGCCTGAGCAGGAACATTGTGTCCTATTCTGGGTGCTAGAATTCAGGAAAGATGCGGGCGCATGGGAGAGAGTCCAATGGAGAGTAACAAAACTGATACAAGGCTTGGAAATCTGACTGACGAGGAAAGGTTAAAAACCAGGATATGTTGAGAGGGGGAGACCTGATAACAGTCTTCACACATGAAGGGCTTGTTATAAAGAGGAGGGTTCTAAAGATCAGTCGTTCTCTGTGTCCACTGTTGGTAGGGCAAGAAGCAATGGCTGTAATCTGCTGCCCAAGGCATTCAGGTTAGCTATTAAAAAAACCCTTTCTAACTATATAAGTAGTTAAGGTCTGGACTAGGTTTCCAAGGGAGGCAGTGGAATCCCCGTCAGTGAAGGTTTTTATCAGGCTGGGCAAACACCTGTCAGGGATGGTCTAGGTATACATGATCCTGCCTCAATGGAGGGGGCTGGACTAGACGGCTTCTTGATTTCCCTTCCTGTCCTATGTTTTAATGATGCTATTCCCTGCTCTGCCACTGATATCCTGTTTGGCCTTGGCTGCATCACTTACCCCAGCTGTGATCCAGTCTAAGAAATGGGGCTAATACTACTTACCTCACCTGTAAAGTGTTTGGAGATTTACAAATGAAAAGCACGGCCTGCGAGCAAGGTGGTGGTGGTGTTAAAATGCAGGTAAGGTGAGTGCATGACCTGATCCATAACAAATGACAAACTGAATTGCAGCAGAAAGAGGAATGATGTGGTTAAGACACTGACATGGGGCTAAGATCTGAGTTCAGCTCCTAGCCCTGGCATACACTTTCTGGCTGACTTTGGGCAAGTCAGCTGTTCTCTTTGTGTGTCACTTCTCTCTCTACAGTGAGGACCATAAGCCTCTCGCTCTCCCATTCCTCATCTATTTAGATTGTAAGTTCTCTGCAGCAAGATCTGTCTCTTACTTCATGTTCATAGATTTTTAAGGCCATATGGACCACTAGACAAGGTAGTCTGACCTCCTGCATATTACGGCCCACTCTGTTTAACCGTCTCACTCCTGTGCTGAGCCCGATGAATTGTGTTTGAAACACATATCCCAGCCAGGCATCCTGTCTCAATCTGCAGACATCAAGCGAAGGAGAATCCACCACTTCCTTGGGTGGTTTGTTCCCATGGATAATCATCCTCACTGTTAAAGTGCATCTTAATTCTAATGTGCATGTGCCTGGCTTTTACTTCCATCCATTGGTTCTTGTCTTGCCTTTCTCCGCTAGATTAGGGCCCTTTTAGTGCCCTTTGGCTGTACAGTGCCTAGCACAATGGGGCCTGGTTCTCAGTTGGGCAGAATGTAAAGATCCCTAAAATAGATTAAATAGCCAGTAAAACAGCCCCAAAATACCAGCTAGCTCTACCAGTCAGGGAGGCATCTTGCACAGATCAGGTTGGCCTGCCAGACTTCTCCAGGCTGATGAGGCCTGGCTATATTGTGAAGAGCTAGGTAATTGGATTAATTTTGTTGCTGTTGCAAAGATGCAGTCACAGTTGGAGGGGTTTCACAAAAGGCAATTACCCTCCTGTTGAGACTCTGCCTCTTTCAGGGCTCCAAGCCTGTATCGGATGGCCCGACAGTGCATTGTTATGCTCAGGCTCTGCAGAAGCAGGGGAAGGGAGGGAAGGGAGGGTGTTTTGTTGGGTCCCTTTGTCTGCAGTGGCATGTCAAAGAGATTGAATGCAGGGCAAGTAGACTGGCCGTTCTGCAGGCAGTTTAAATATTGATGCTGGTTTCCTAATGAGTCTCAGATGAATACATCCATGTAAAGCATTGATTGTGTGTGTTTCCAAGGGGAGGTCACTCTGTCTTATTCGCTGCTGGACATGCCGTAGCAGTCTTGGGGCATCCATCTGTCTGTCTGTGTTGGGCTTTGTACTGCTGCTTATCAATGGGGTATCTGAGCCCCTTCCACTTTATAGCTTGGTAAAAGTATTTGCCTACTGGACCTTTTTATTTCTGAGTCTCCCCTCTCCCCCCCCAAGCATGCTACAAAAACTCCAGGGGACTGGAGACTCTGGGATCCAGCCACTGGGCTGGGGGGAGGCACTCTGGCATAGGGATGGTTTGACTTCTCTTTTGGGGGGAGCAGGGCCTGGTAGGGCTCAGGCCAGCTCTGCACAGCAGGGCCTGGGGAGGGAGTACCATCCTCACCCTCTGGCTCACCTCAGCAGGACACCCAGCCTGTCTTGACTGGGGGGGATGAAACCAAAAATTATAACTCAAAGGTGGAGGGAGGGCTCACCTAAAAAAGTTTTGGAAACTCTGTAGGGTGCAGGGATGGGGAGTAGCTGGGGCTGTGTGCAGGCAGGGGGTAGTTCAGGGTGTGGGGAGAGTGTAGCTAGGGTCTTTGTGCAGGCAGGGGGCAGACCAGGTTGCAGTTAGGGGCTGTGTGTGGGCAGGGGTTAGCTCAGGGTGCACAGCTACCCTTCTGAAACTCCTCCTTTGTCTCACAATTTCTTGTATCCATTTCAGCTTGTTGAACATTATGATTATGCTGTTTCCAGTTGTCCAAGAGGTGATTTTACTCTGTGCAGAGGGTGGAGCTTGGAAGGGATTGGACACACCACTTACCTGCAGATGTGTTGCATATTCAGGGTTGACCCTTGTATGGTATTCAGAGCTGGCATTGTTTACTGCATTGTGCCTGTGCAATGCCTCATGCCATGGGCCTCTCTTCTTGGCTGGCTCTTACAAACCAACATAATAAATATGATTATTCATAATAGTGTACTATTGAAGATCTCATCTACTCTGTTTGTGGCTACCTCTTTCAAGATGGTGCCACTTGGCCAGCTACCTCAAAGATGGTGGTACATCTTACTTGTGGAGAAATCCGACCTTTCACTCTCCTTCAAACCACCATTTCCAAACCACGTAACGTTATCCGGTCCTCAGCCTGAGTATGGTTCTCCATTTGTCTGCATCTCTGTATTGGCTTGTTTGCATGTCCATGATGCTCATCTGTGTGGTGTGCACCATGAGATTTCTGGATGGCGATACTGCAGTGAAAGCGAACACCACCGTAACAAGCCATCATTTCTCATGGAAACCTGAGTAGTGACACTCACACTTGAGAATGTGGGTCCTCCAAGTATCTGGATGCTAGGCCAAACCTCTCCATGTCCTTTGGGGATTTAATGTCTTCCTCCCTTCCCCAGATCTTCTACTTCCCTGCCACTTCACATAACTGCTGTTTTATTCTTGTGTAAAAACAAGATGGATAACCCTCTAACTCACAAGGGCCTTGTGGATGGGTGGGAAATCCCAGTGTGGCAGAGAAGTAGTATCCTCATTAAATGGAGGAAGGATGGTTCTGTGATTAAATATTGCCAATCTAGATACAATTCTCATGCTTCTTGTGGCCTTGGCCCAGTCACTTAATTTATTTGTGCCTCAGTTTACCATTGGAAATGAAGGAGTTAATGATACTTCCTTTCTCCCACCCATTGTCTGTGTTGCCTACACAGCCTGAAAGAGGAACTGTTTTCTAATGTGTGTTTGAACTGCATCTAGCCAAGTGGGGCTCCAGTCTCCATTGAGGCCAATAGGTCTTACTCTCTTGCAAGTAATAAATAGGAATAATACTGGCCTACTTCACAAGATTGTTGTGACACAGAATTCAGTATGTTTGCAAGCACCTCCAATCCTTTCTGCATGCTGCTTTTCGCTGACAGAATAACCTCTCTTCCCTGGTCTCCTAAACCACCAGACCAGCGTTCAATAGCTCCTCAGCACATTCCTCTTGTACGATACACGCAATTCACAAGTCAAGGAGCTGAGAGCAATCTTGTTCTTATAAACATATCTCCAGAGAAAAGAAAAATCAACCGAACTCCCCATAAAGTGCCTCGGTATCCACGTAACAATGTTACCACAACCGTCATCTTTCATTCCCTCCACTCCCTGCTGTTTGCCATAACCACATGCCTGAAGTGTAGCTTGTAAGTGCTTCAGGCAGGGACAGTGTCATTCTTTGTCCTCTGAAGGGCCTATCTGTGGGGCCTAAACAATAACCATTCATCATCCTGTAAGGATGCCTGTAAAACACGTGAAGTCTTTGGGTGGGAGACATTAACTGGTTGCAAAGGATGGTCCGAATAGGAGAGGCAGATCCCACAGAGAATGGGTAGATGAAATAGTAGATTGGTGCGGAGCTAGTCTACAGAAACGAAGCCACTCCGCACTAGACAGAGAAAGATGGAAGGAGATAGTGAGGGAGGCATCGGACACCAACAGACATTGAGCCCATGATTGTTGTTGATGATAATGATGAATAGGTGCCAGACTGCCGACCCGGCAAGGTTTTTTCCTTTTCCCTCAGGGCCACCAGCAATATAGATCCTGAGAGCTAAAATAAGTTTTTGGTGACACCTGTGCAGCTCTGTTGCCTTCCATTGCTTTTCACGGGTGTAACTGACTGGATATCAGTAAGCTAGAAAGAATACAGTCCAGCTCTCTGGGATGGATAGGCTCTGCAGGGCGAAGAGGAGTGAAATGCAGTGAAATCTGACTTTTGTCATGTAGCGGGCAGATGCGACTGAAGACACGCAGATCTACTGCACACAAAGATCCCTTTTCCATACAAACACTTCCCAGAGCAGACCTGGACGTTAGGGTCACTTTTTTTTTCTTAGCGCATTATTATTGATTATTATTGCAGTAGTGCAAAAGAGCCCCCGTGGTGAACCAGGATGTTATACAGGCATTGTACAAAGACAGCCTAGTTAATGGACTTAGTGAGTCATATTCGCAGAATCTGAGGGTAAGCAAGAGAAAATATTTTGCTGCAGATAAAGGCCCACATTTCAAAATCAGGCACCTAAAGAAGTGGCCTCATTTTCAGAGGTGACAAGCACCCGCAGCACCCATTGAATTAATAGGGACTATTTAGCCAAGATACTTACATGGTCTCCATTATCTGAAGGCCTTATAATCTTTTAATGGCTTTATCTGCATAACATCCCAGAGAGTTATGGCCAGTGCAGTTATCCTGATGAAAAATGGAGCACAGAGAGACTAAGTGACTTGCCTGAGATCACACAGGAGGTCTGCGGCAGAGAAGAGTGTCCCAGGCTAGCTCCCTAGCCACTGGCCCGTCCATCCTCTCAACTGCAGGTGATCGGCTCCTTTGAAAATCAAGCTACTTGTTTAGGTGACAGATATGGATGTAGGTACCTACATTTAAGCACGTGAATTGGAATCTTTTAGCCGGAACGTTTTAATGGCTAAGCATGAACAGCCTGAAGGAGTCATCACAGCCCCCTCCTCCACCTGTCTAGCCTTTCATCCCACTCATTCCACTATAACCCGATCAGTTTGTCATACCCACCTAGTGATGCTCATCTTAAGCGTAAATGTAAAGTCATGTGGGCAGGGGCTGTCTTTCTGTTCTGTGTTTGTACACGGCCTAGCACAGCAGGGTCCTGGCCTCTAGATGCTACTGTGATAGCACAAAGTAATCATTTGGGGATGTTCCTAGCTGGGTGGTTCAGACTTCAAATACTGGCCCCCCTCCACACACGCACAATAGATGCTTTTACAGTGAGAATGGATACAAGTTGCCCACGTACCTACTGGAATGAGGGGTAGTTAGACAGATCACATTGCTGTAGTAACTGAGCACTTCACGGTCTTTAGTGTATGTATCCTCACAACCCCCTGGGAGGGGCAGCAGTGCTGTTATCCCCATTTTTAATTGGGGCACAGAGAGGTTAAATGACATGCCCAAGGTCACACAGGAAGCGCGTGACAGAGAAGAGAATTGACCCTTCATCTTGCAAGTCCCTGGCTAGTCCCTGAGCCTTTAGGCCATTCTTCCTCTCTGAAGAGGACACTATCTATCAAGTGCTAGAAATAACCGGTACAAATGGCTGCTTTGATCCTCTGTGCAGCTTCCCCACATGGCCAGTGCGGCGGGGGAAAGGGAACAGACTAGAGAAGTAAAATCCCATTTAATGAGTTCACCAGTTAAATGTTAAGTTTAACCAGTTAACTGATTAAATGAGGGTGGACGGAGGGGGGGCATTCCAGCTTATTGGGCTGGAGAAGCCCCCCCCATCCACTGCAGCCCCCATGTCACAGGCAGGGCCTGCACTGGGCTGCCGGCTCCCAGCCCACATGGCTGGGAGTCGGTAGCCTCACACAGGACTGGAAACGGTCGCCTCTCCCCCCCCCGCAGGCTGCCATTTCCGAGCCCACATGAAGCTGACAACTCCCTGTCCGCACGGGCTGCTCCCTGTTACCCATTCACATCCCTAGAACAGACTCTAAGAGGCCGCTCCTACCACCACCTGCATTACTCACCACACTGAGACACGGGGGTGTCACAGAAGAAGCCCCACCTGACAGGAATCAGGAGAATCCAGTGGGAAAGCTGCAGAGAAGGGGAGAGGCCTGGGGAGAAGGGCAGACTACAGCCAGGAGGGAGAAAAGCAGACACCAGGGTGCAGGGCCTGTGCCCAGCAAATGGGGAAGAGGCCTGTGTGAGTTTGTGTTGTGTTTTGAAAGACTTTGTGGTATTTTGGATGATCAGGAGAGAGACATTGGACTGGGGTGGGGCCCTGAGGAGTGAATAAATCAGTCCCCCTGCTGAGGAATGAAGCCCTGAAGTAGGAGAAAATGGAGTCAAGGCATGCTAGCAGCAGCCCTGGTCATGAGGGTGCTTTGGGGGGTAGTTGTCTCTATTACAAGGGGTAAAAGCAGAGCCTTGCCTCTGTCCCATAATGTCAGTGCAGCTGAGTTGTTATGGGGGAGAAGTCACCTGCTCTTGGTATGGGTCAGTAGCAAAATATTTCTGGCTGGGAGCAAGACGGGAACAGTTACCCATACTTCATTCAGGACTGTGGGTTGACCTGACTTTATAGCATAGACCAATCCTGAGAGGCGACTTGATTAGTGGGAGAAAATGCTGAGTGCTACAGAGCTCTTTAATCTAGCAAAGAGAAGTTTAACAAGAGGCTGGGAAGGTGAATTGAAATGAGAAGCAAGGCACAATTTTTCACAGTGAGTGTGATCATCCATTGGAACAAACGATCGAGAGATGGATTTTCCATCTTTTGGCATCTTCAAATCACCAGACATAAAATATGTCTCCCTGCCTTAGTCAGTGAACTCCCTAAAGGGGTAACAGGGTGAATTTCGATGACCCAGGACCCAAGAGAGCAGGCTATGGTGTCTTCAAGAGCCATTGTGTTTCCTGAACCTAATCCTGCTCCTATTAAAGTCAATAGCAAAACTTACAGTTGACTTGGTGTAGAGCTGGCATCTTATACATACAGTAGAACCTCAGAGTCATGGGCACCAGAGTTATAGACTATCCAGTCAACCACACACCTCATTTGCAACCATCAATACACAGTCAGGCAGGAGCGGGGGAAGGGGAGAAGCAAATACAATTCACTGCTGTGTTACATGTAAACTACTAAAAAAATAAAGGGAACATGGCATTTTTCTTTTGAATAGTAAAGGTTTTGTCTCTGTATTAAATCCATGTTCAGCTGTAAACTATTGAAAGAATAGCCCTAACATTTTGTTTAGGGTTATGAACCACCCCCATTCCCAAGGTGTACTCAGCTGTTCTACTGTCATTTCTTAGGTAATTAATAAAATAATTGGAAACCCCATAATCACAGTCCAGCCTCCCCTTTTGAGCATACTGGGTGAGTGTAATAATGTGCAGAGAGCACCAGTATATTTAATCTCTCTGTGCTAGACTGCTCTCGTGCCTTTCAAAGAGCGTTGCTGGGTTTAATCTGTGCCAATCAAATGACCTATATCTAAGATGGTGAACATGCTGATTGACCAGTCACTGCTTGTTAGGGCACCAAGAATGTCATCCAAAGGATGTTCTGCTTGCTGTGCTCTATTAGGTAGGGTTAACGCTGTCAGTGAGTGCCCTTGTATGAAATGCAAGTCCTCCATAAGATAATTGGATGGTTAAAATTCATTTTTAGATGAGAAATTAGTTGAACCGTGAAGCCTCAGGAGAGAGGACTAGAGTTTGTGCTTAGAATTAAAGACTGGAATTCCTCCTAACCAGTGGTTAATTAACATGGGCTCCTGAGAATTAGCTCATTGGAGTGATTCCAGAAGCAGTGTGGCCCGTCATGTGATTGTTCTCCATCTGCCCTTCATGCACGGATTTCAGAGAGTGCCAGCTGAGAGAGATTACAGTAGAAACACCTTGCTTTTCAAACCCCATGTTACAGCCTTGTCCGCGTTTCTGTATTTGTGTTAGAGCCCTGTTGGTTTTTAATCTGCCATTGTGTTTTAAGAACCAATAAGGTAGACGTGCCCAGCTGTCCCTCTCGAGTCTAATGTCACTGATGAGTCATTGGGGTAGCCTTTCCCTCCCCCTCTACCCCAAAGGAGCTTGAACTTGAGGTGCTGCCACGCCCCCTGGCTTGAAGTGGTTTCCATCACATACAGGGTGTACAATTTGGTTCAAGGGCTCTGAGCACCCCCACTGTACAGATTGTTCCCACACCCCTGCTTACCCTCTGGCCCCATCAGAAATATAAATGAGTTCTAGGAGTGCTGGGTCAGTGAGGATTTTGAATGGATGACACGTGTATGTGACCATAAGGTGTAAGGAGGCAAACCAATAGAGACTATATATCAAAGGACTGATGTCTCTTTGGACCCTGCAGCTTAAAATAGGTAGCCAGGCATTTGAGAGGATTTGGGGCTGGTGAAAGTTGCCAAGTGTCAGTCGTGGAGACTGAAAGATCAGCATGGGCAGTGGCACTGTGAGTTTCTCGGCATGGCCTTGCTAACGTGCCTCTGGCTTGAGAGTATAGATTCCATGGCAAGAAGGTGGCGCTGCGAGCATCTTGTCTAATAGCCCATCTAGGACAGGGCCATAGAACCTCTGCCGTAGGAATTATTTGGGGGATCTGCTCAAGAAATCTTGATTTAAAAACTGTCAGTGTTGGAGAATCCACCACAAACAACCATTGGTCAATTGTCCCAAAGGGTAATTACTCTCACCATAAAAAATAAAAAAAACTTAAAAAAACAACGAATAGTCTAGTAGCACATTAAAGACTGACAAAGCATGTAGATAGTACCATGAGCTTTCATGAGCACAACCCACTTCTTCAGACACAGGGGCAAGGTGCTGGTGCGGGTCTGGCCAGGGGGCAGGGTGCTGGTGGGAGCCGGAGCAGGGTGTTGGTGGGGGCAGGGGCAGGGTGCTCGTGGGGTTCTGGGGGAGGGGACAGGGTGCTCTTGGGGGGAGGTCTGGCCAGGGGGTGGAGACAGGAACAGCTCAGCTGATACCTGGGGATCCCACAGCACACGCTGCTCCTCCCCTCCCCCAACCAGCCAGTGTGCTTCCTGAAAAGCCGGGTCTGGTGCGCAGCCAGGGACTTCCTTCCTCCTGCTGCCTGCCTTCCTGTGCCAACACCGGCGGTGTGGGGGGGCAGTCCTGGGCTGCACCCCAGAGCCGGCGTCTCAGGAAGCACGTGGGCTGCTCCTCCCCTCCACCAAACAGCCGGCGTGCTTCCTGAGAAGTTGGATCTGGCGCGCAGCTGGAGACTTCCTTCCCTGTGCTGCCTTCCTGTGGGGGGTGTGTGTGTGTCCTGCAGACCGGGACTTCCCCTCACTTCCTCCCTCCCTCCCGCCCGCTGCTGGTGCAGGAAGGCAGGCAGCAGGGGGAAGGAAGTCCCCAGCTGTGCACCAGACCCGACTTTTCAGGAAGCACGCCAGCTGTTTGGGGGAGGGGAGGAGCAGCCTGCCTGCTTCCTGAGACATTGGGTCTGGTGCGCAGCCGTGGGACTTCTCTCCCCATGCCACAGGAAGCCAGCACTACCTCCATTTTCCCAGGAGGAAGCACCAGCACGGGCTACTTCTTGGGGGAAGGAATGCGGTGGGAGGTACTGGAATGCCTTGTGATCAACTGGTCGTGCCCCCAAAATTGACCAGTCGATTACTATCGATGGGTTGGTAACCACGGATCTACGTGCTTTGTTAGTCTTTAAGGTGCTACGAGACTATTCATTGTTTTTGTAAGTTTTTCTAGTTATAGACTAACTTGGCTATCCCTCTGAAGCTTTTCTAAAAAATAATTACCCTTATTTCTAGTCTGAATTTGTCCAGTTTCAACTTGCAGCCACTGGATCGTGTTAGGCCTCTCTCCGCTAGATTGAAGAGCCCATTATTAAATATTTGCTCCCCAGGTAGATACTAATAGACTGTCACCATCCTCTTAACCTTCTCTTTGTTAAACTAAATAGATTGAGCTCCTTGAGTCTATCGCTGTAAGGCATGTTTTCTAATCCTTTAGTCACTTTCATAGCTTCTCTCTGGTCCCTCTTCAAATTATCAACATCTTTTCTGAATTGTGGACACTAGTACTGGGCACAGGGTTCCAGCAGTAGTTGCACAAATGCACAAATGCCAAATACAGAGGTAAAATAACCTCTCTGCTCCTGTTTGAGATGCCCCTGTATATGTTTGCCAGGATTGCATTAGCTCTTTTGTCCAGGGTCACGCTGGGAGCCTGTGTTCAGATGATTATCCCTCACAACCCTCCAATCTTTCTCAGAGTCACTGCTTCCCAGGATAGAATCCCCCATCCTGTGAGAGTGGCGTACAGTTTTCTGTTCTGCATGAAGACATTTACATTTAGACATATTACAACACATATTGTTTGCTTGCACCCAGTTTATCAAGTGATCCTGATCGCTCTGAACTAGTTTCCTGTCCTCTTCGTTACTTACTACTCTCCCAATTTTTATGTCCTCTGTAAACATTGTCAGTAACAATTTTAGGTGTTGTTCTGGGTCATTGATTAAGCCTGTTAAATATAATAGGGCCAAGAACCAATTTCCTTGGGATCCCACTAGAAACACACTAGCTCGATGACTATTCCCTATTTACAATTACATTTTAAGATCTGTTGGTAAAACAGTTTTTAATCCATTTAATGTGTGCCAGATCTTAGTTTTTGAATCATAACATTCAAAACGGTCTTAGTTTTTGAATCATAACATTGCGTGGTACCAAGTCAGACGCCTTCGAGAAATCTAAATATATCAAGGCAATGGCATTGATGTAATCAATCAAACTTGTAATCTCATAATAGATATCAATGGAGTTTGCCAGGATCTATGTTAGAGAAGAAACAGGCAACCCAGGAGTGGATGGAGTAAATGGAACTACTTTATTGAAGATACTTGTTCCCCCCAGACCCCCAACACAATGTTCGAGAGCAATGATTTGCTACCAGTTATACTCCTTTATCCATTTTAGTATGTTAATTCACACAGCTATCACTAAATCCTTATTTAGTAATATTAACTCCGATACAATGAATATTAATAGGCAGATGAATATTATTATACCCACCCCTGTTTACTGTTGACAGGATTTTCAGTGAGATCAGCACTTTTCTACATTACATACTTCCCGAATCAACAGGTTACAGAGATTACAAAGGATGTGACCCTGAAAGGATTTTTACAGAGCAAGTGAGATGACAAAACAAAAAAAAAACCGTTCAGTGCAACTCTCTTTCTAGACTGCAAGAATGAGGGGAAAGTAGGGGTGTGTAGGACTAATCGACTAGTCAACTATCCGATAAGCAAATGCTTATCAGATAGTCGACAGGATAACTGACTAGTCGCTTCCCCCCCCCCCTTGCTGCCTCTATCAAATAGAGGCAGCAAGGGGGGAAGAAGGGGTGGGAGAAGAGGGGAGAAGCCACACCCTGGGCTTCATGTGGCGTTGCTGCACACAACATTTCAAAGCGGCTGCACACGGTGTTTTAAAGCGGCAGTGCCATATGGAGCCTGGGATCAGCTGGGGACTCCCCAGCTGACGCCGGGCTCCTGTGCTGCTGCTTTGAAATGCCATGGGGAGCCTGGTGTCAGGCTCCTCACGGCATTTCAAAGTGGCAGCACTGCATGGAGCCCGGGATCAGCTCACCCCGGGCTCCATGCAGTTCTTTCGCCTTTGAAGTGTAGCCCTAGGACTGTTGCCACACTTCAAAGGTAGAGGCGCCCTATCGACTAATCGAATAGTCAATGTAAAATGCATCAACTATTCAATTAGTCAGTTACCCGATACTTAACATCCTTAGGGGAAAGTGCATGTTTATACATCAGAAAAGATAACACCTGCTTTGGCCAGACCCTTTATCTGTCTTTCCAGGCTGCAAGAGCAAAGGGAAAAAAACATGTTCAAAAGACAACGCCTGCTCTGGCTGGGCCCCTCCCACTAATGTATAGCCATCCCAGATGCCTATTAATTCTTACATATCCCAACAAACTAGTTTCCATTAACCCATGTCCGTTCCCTGTGTCAGACTGACATATAGTAGTCCAATCCCAGCGCTTGTTCCCAGCCTGAATACCACAGCCTTCCCCCTTGTGTGGTCATTTACACACCTGCAAAATGAATTTTATAACACTAGCTAGCCTCTGCACACTGGCTTTGCCCAGCTCTAGATGATGACACAAGGTACAAGGGCCAGGCAATGCAGACTCAAGTCTTCACTCTTCCACTCACTCTTTCAGGCTGCCTGCAAGAGGTGTGCAGGAGACGCCTATCCCAGAGGAACTGTAACAAATCAGTGAGTGGTATATCTATGTGCTTACCACTGCAAACAGTTGTACAGATGAAACACCCCCACCCCAGCTCAGTGGCACTTTCTAAGCAGCAACTTGCCCTCTTGTGTTCCTCCGGGCCGACTATCAATAGATCTGGATATTTGTGTGTTGTTAGCTCTCCAGCTACCTGGTAACATTCAGAAGTTGGTGAATGCAATAGAGCTTGACTTTGTACTGTGCATCCTTCCTGATGGGCATGGCTTTGTCATTTGTACTCTTCCACCCCCCTCTGCAAGAGTCAATATGGCCTCTTGGCTTCCTGTTTTGAATGAACACCGAGCTTTCATTGAGGCTCAGTCAGTACATCTCTTCTGGAGTAGCAATAACTCAGTGCCTGATTCTCCCTGCTCCATACCAGGATTCTAAGAGTAGAGATGAGGAGGAGGCTGCCATGAGATGGTCAGGAAAATGAGCTGGGATTTATGGAAAAACTTGAATATAGATGAATCTTAAGGGGCTTCCTGAAGACAGCTGGGCTCTGTGGTCCTGGGCTAGATTGTTAGGAGAGGGCTGGAACAAGTGGCATTATCAATGAACTGGAGAAGGGCACCAAGGGGCATGGAGCCAGTACATAGGCATGAAACCTCCACAGCCATGGGTTTGTGTATTGACAAATCCCGTATCCATGTGGGATTTTGGCAGTACAATCCTAATCTTTTCTCCCCTCCGCCCTCCTTCCCCCGACCCCTGGGGAGGCCACAAGGATTCCTGCCCTTCCCTACTCAGGCATTCTCATTGTAGGAGCCGCGGTCAGGCCCGACATACACAAGCCAGCTAACTTGCAGCGCACTGAATAAGAATGGGGACAGTGGGGGTGAGCGACACCAAATCTTGCAATAAGCACTACATATGCTGAATGGAGGGAAACTCCTTGTATGGTATTTTGTGGAAGGACATCACCGTGTGAACTGCATGGGGCTCACTTTGCCTGCTTTCGAAGGGATAAAAGACTGAAGCTACTTTATTGAGATCTAAGCTCAGGATCTAGGGATGCTCTGGAAACTGAATTCCAGACTTGTTGCTTACACCACTATGGTTGTGTCTCTGTCTGCAATGAGAGAAACCCTCCCCATAGTCACACTAAGCATGGTGTGGTGGGGCAACATATTTCCAGCAATCTGACTTATTAATGAGCTAGGCAATAATCATCATACGTAGCACTATCCATCTGTGGAACTTAATCATTCTGTAAATGTGTCATTATCCTCCTTTTATGCATGGAGAAACTGAGGCACTGAGAAGTGAACTGACTTGCCTGTAGTCTCACAGCAGGCCAGAGACAGAGCCAGGACAGCTCTGTCTCCTATAATAGTTCTTTCCAGCTGCTCCGTACACAACTGAAATTGGCCGGACTCATTACCAAAATGCTTCCAATTGTGGATTTTCCCACTTTCCATTCATATTTGTGAGTATTTTGGCTGAAATGGTTTTCTAGAGGCTGCCGGGATCCCTTAGCTGCTCTTAGAACACCAGCTGTTTACAGCTGTTCATTAACGACCAGGGGGTGCTCTGCATTAATGCTTAGGAATGGGGTAGTCCCTGTCTCTGCTGTCAATAAATCCAGGCCAGGTTCCCTTAAAGCAGAATGAGTTGCATTTAAAGGACCAGCTCTTTAGCCCCAAATATGGACAGGCTGTTGGCACAAGGATGCAACCCTTCCAGATCATGCAGGGAGCCCAAAATGCACCCACCCCTCCCCAATTCCAAATTCAGGGACATATAAAGTATCCTATTCCACTCTCTTGTCTCTTTTGCAAAGCACTACAAACCTGAAAATTGTGCCTAAAATGTCTATGGATGTAAAGCTCTTACTGGTTTGAAAGACATTTCTTATGAGCATACTGACAGGATTGTTAAAAGCTTTGGAACCAGGAGAAATTTCATAAGGACACCCACTGGATTTGGCCTGTGACTTGGTCTAAACAGGGGATTTCAGCCGTTGTTGGCTAGCAATCAGTGCAAACTCCAAGTGTATACAGGGAAAATTAATTCCTACTCTTTATAAAGTCTGACACATTGAAAAGGGCTCACTAAAGAGCTGTTCCAGGGATTTGAGGACAAGGGACCAAACAAGTTGAATAAAAATATAAGAACAGCCCTACTGGGACAGACTAATGATCTTTCTAGCTCAGGGGTGGACAATTATTTTTGAGGGGGGGGGCACTCCTAGATTTTGGTAAGTGGTCAAGGGCCACACTTTTCTATGGAGTGGGTGCGGAGTCTGGGATGGAAATTGGGTGAAGAAGGGAGTTTGGGGTAGGGGACTGAGGTGCAGGAGAGGGTGTGGGGTCTGAGGCAGTTTGGGTGAAGGAAGAGGATGTGATCTGGGGCAGCAGCTTGGGGTACAGGGTCTGGGAGAGGGGGTACAGGAGAGGGTTTTGGCCTGCAAGGGAAGGTGTAGGAGGGGGTGCAGGGTTTGGGGGAGAAGGGGTGGAGATGGTTTGATGAGTGACCTGGGGCAGGAGGGGGTGGTGACTTGGGGGAGAGAGGGGCTGAGGTGCCAGAGGCAGTCTCTGGCTAGGAGGCACTTGCCTAGGTGGCTCCTGGCCAGCAGCCCTGAAGGATTTGGAGACAGGCGCCTTGCCAATGGCTGGCTGCTCCATGGCTCTCTGCTCCAGGCACCAGAGGGAAGAGGAAGACTTCACGCTCTGCCTGTGCCCCCAGCAAAATCTCTCCGCTCCGACTGGCTGGTTTCCACAAAGCTTCCCCTTCTCCCCAGCGCCCAGAGGAGAAAGCCACAGGGAGCAGCTGGCCGCTTAAAACAGCATGCGGCTGCTCTGTGCCTGAGGGTCCCGGCGGACTGTGTCTTGCCCACTCATGATCTAGCCCATATCCTGTCTTCTGCCTGTGGCCTGTACCAAGTGCTTCAGAGGGAGTGAGCAGAAAAGGACAATTTATTAAGGGATCCATCGCCTGTCATCCAGTCTTAGTTTCTGGCAGCTGGCAGTTTAGGGACACCCAGACAGAGGTGACTGATCAGGGAGCATCCAGAGCGGGGGTCACAGGATAAGTGACCTCTCCCAACTCTGGGAAGGGTTGGGACAACCCCCCTCCACTCAAGGCCTCACCTCTCCCCGCCCTGCTTCACTCCCTCCCCTCCCTTGTTCTGCTCTCTCCTCACCTCTTTTCTGCCCTTGCTCCGCCCCGACCGGCCTCTTCCTCCAACCAAGGCAGCCCAGGGGACTAATGGGGCTGGCACCAGCAGCAGGAGTCTACCACCCTCCCCAGTAGCAGTGGGGTAATCAGAGCAAGGTGGCTGCAGCTGCTTTGCTCCTCCAGCCATGTCACTCCGCTTCTCCCAGGGAGTTCAGAGGCAGGGCGGTCCCGCCCCTGCCCCCAGAACAGCGCTAATCCCCCTGCTGCTAGTCCCCCTGTCCGGCTCCTCCTGCCCACAGCATTGGAAGCATGTGACCTCTCGTGACCCCTACATGCGTCACCCCTGTAGGCGGTTGTGTTCCTGACCTTCTTGGCTTATAACTATTAATGAACCTAGTCTCCACACACTTATCTAATTCTTTTTTTTTTAATCTTTTGGCCTTTACAACATCCTCTGGCAATGAGTTCCCCAGGTTGACTGTGTTGTGGGAAGAAATGATTTCTTATGTTTGTTTTAAACCTGCTGCCTATTAATTTCACCAGGTGACCCATGGGGTAAATAGCACTTACTTATTCACTTTCTCCACATTGTTCATGATTTTGTAAACTTGTTTTATTTCCCCGTTCATTGTGTTTTTTCCACTCTTTTTAATCTCTCCTCATATGGAGGCTGTTCCGTGCCCCTAATAATTGTTGTTGCCCTTTTCTGTCCTTTTTCTTAGTTTATCAAAATAAGATTAAAAGGGGGCTTGATCATGCTCTATAGGAGGAAAACATTTCTGGTGGTAGAGGGCCCTTTAAGCTAGTAGACAAAAGTATAACAAAATCCAGTGGCTAGAAGCCAAAACCAACTGAATTAACCTCATGTTTAAACTGCAAATGGCAGCTTTTATTGTCTACTCTCGGATTGTTAAACTGCCGATATCGCTACTCCCAATGATTTATATTGGTGTTAATTTGTGTAGACAAGACCTAACTCATGAGCTGGTGAACCTCTTATTTTAGTTGTGTGAGACTGCTGTAGATGCAGAGTGATTGTTTCACGTACCCCGAGAAAATTATATTAGTGCACCCACGTACAACACTATATGTCTTACTGTTTTAAAGCTGAATCCCTCACCATTAGTCTCTGTGTGCTTCAGTAGCACCTTGGTTGCAGCTAGTTGGAAAACAAAATGAAAAATTATTATTGTCTAAATTTCTGAAAAGGTCTTTTTACTGAAAACTCAAATGCTGGAAAATTTCAGCTGAAAACTGAAAGCTTCCATCAGGAAAATTGAAACTAAATGGTTTTGGGTCAAATACCCCTGAATTGAAATGGTTTGGCTTGAGAAACCAAAATGAAATGTTTTGAGTCAATTTCAGATTAAACGGTGTTTGCTTGCACTTCCTCACTGGAGTTGCAGCTCACATGCCACATGGCCCAGATTCCCTGGTCAAACTATAGCTCCCATGATGCACCATGGCCTCTCCTGCTGTAGACCTTTCTCAATGCATCCTGTGAGTCATATGGCTGTGGTGCATCATGGGAGATGAAGTCTAATGTGTGAGTCCTGCCCGTAACAGAGAATGGGGGCATGAGGCACCCAAGCTGCTACATCTATTAGGCACTGTGGTCATCACTGGTGTATACATAATGTGCTTAGCCATTGGTGTCATGATCAGCCATGATATGCAACATAGTCTGAAGTTGACAGCAACTGCATCACCCCCATTTAGAGAGATTATAAAACCCCCATTTAGAGAGATTGTCTGCATGGTTTACCTGTCCTATTTGAAACTGGTTCAGAGACGACCACAGGTGCCTCGGAAGATAAAAACCTGATGGACGGATGATTGGGTCAGTGATGAAAGAATCAGTCATAGAATACTAGGACTGGAAGGGACCTCGAGAGGTCATCGAGTCCAGTCCCCTGCCCTCATGGCAGGACCAAATACTGTATAGACCATCCCTGCTAGACATTTATCTAACCTACTCTTAAATATCTCCAGAGATGGTGATTCCACAACCTCCCTGGGCAATTAATTCCAGTGTTTGACTACCCTGACAGTTAGGAACTTTTTCCTAATGTCCAACCTAAACCTCCCTTGCTGCAGTTTAAGCCCATTGCTTCTTGTTCTATCCTCAGAGGCCAAGATGAACAAGTTTTCTCCTTCCTCCTTATGACACCCTTTTAGATACCTGAAAATCGCTATCATGTTCCCCCTCAATCTTCTCTTTTCTAAACTAAACAAACCCAATTCTTTCAGCCTTCCTTCATAGGTCATGTTCTCTAGACCTTTAATCATTCTTGTTGCTCTTCTCTGGACCCTCTCCAATTTCTCCACATCTTTCTTGAAATGCGGTGCCCAGAACTGGACACAATACTCCAACTGAGGCCTAACCAGTGCAGAGTAGAGCGGAAGAATGACTTCTCGTGTCTTGCTCACAACACACCTGTTAATGCATCCCAGAATCACGTTTGCTTTTTTTGCCACAGCATCACACTGCTGGCTTATATTCAGCTTGTGGTCCACTATAACCTCTAGATCCTTTTCTGCCGTATTCCTTCCTAGACAGTCACTTCCCATTCTGTATGTGTGAAACTGATTGTTCCTTCCTAAGTGGAGCACTTTGCATTTGTCTTTATTAAACTTCATCCTGTTTACCTCAGACCATTTCTCCAATTTGTCCAGATCATTTTGAATTATGACCCTATCCTCCAGAGCAGTCACAACCCCTCCCAGCTTGGAATCATCTGCAAACTTGATAAGCGTTCTTTCTATGCCAATATCTAAATTGTTGATGAAGATATTGAACAGAGCCAGTCCCAAAATAGACCCCTGCGGAACCCCACTTGTTATACCTTTCCAGCAGGATTGAGAACCATTAATAACTACTCTCTGAGTATGGTTATCCAGACAGTTATGCACCCACCTTATAGTAGCCGCATCTAACTTGTATTTGCCTAGTTTATTGATAAGAATATCATGTGATACCGTATCAAATGCCTTACTAAAGTCTAGGTATACCACATCCGCCGCTTCTCCCTTATCCACAAGGCTTGTTATCCTATCAAAGAAAGCTATCAGATTGGTTTGACATGATTTGTTCTTTACAAATCCATGCTGGCTGTTCCCTATCACCTTGCCACCTTCCAAGTGTTTACAGTTGATTTCCTTAATTACTTGCTCCATTATCTTCCCTGGCACGGAAGTTAAACTAACTGGTCTGTAGTTTCCTGGGTTGTTCTTATTTCCCTTTTTATAAATGAGCACTATATTTGCCCTTTTCCAGTTTTCTGGAATCTCTCCTGTCTCCCATGATTTTCCAAAGATGATAGCTAGAGGCTCAGATACCTCCTCTCTCAGCTCCTTGAGTATTCTAGGATGCATTTCATCAGGCCCTGGTGACTTGGAGGCATCTAACTTTTCTAGGTGATTTTTAACTTGTTCTTTTTTTATTTTATCTTCTAAACCTACCCCCTTCCCACTAGCATTCACTATGTTAGGCATTCCTTCATCAGACGTCTTGGTGAAGACCAAAACAAAGAAGTCATTTAGCATCTCTGCCATTTCCAAGTTTCCTGTTACTGTTTCTCCCACCTCACTGAGCAGTGGGCCTACCCTGTCCTTGGTCTTCCTCTTGCTTCTAATGTATTTATAAAAAGTCTTCTTGTTTTCCTTTATTCCCGTAGCTAGTTTGAGCTCATATTGTGCCTTTGCCTTTCTAATCTTGCCCCTGCATTCCTGTGTTGTTTGCCTATATTCATCCTTTGTAATTTGTCCTACTTTCCATTTTTTATACAACTCCTTTTTTATTTTTAAATCATGCAAGATTTTGTGGTTAAGCCAAGGCGGTCTTTTGCCATATTTTCTATCTTTCCGACGCAGCAGAATAGCTTGCTTTTGGGCCCTTAATAATGTCCCTTTGAAAAACTGCCAACTCTCCTCAGTTGTTTTTCCCCTCAGTCTTGATTCCCATGGGACCTTACCTATCCGCTCTCTGAGCTTCCCAAAATCCGCCTTCCTGAAATCTATTTTGCTGTTCTCCCGTCTACCCTTCCTTAGAATTGTGAACCTATGATTTCATGATCACTTTCACCCAAGCTGCCTTCCACTTCCAAATTCTCAACCAGTTCCTCCCTATTTGTTAGGATCAAATCTAGAACAGCTTCCCCCCTGGTAGCTTTTTCAACCTTCTGAAATAAAAAGTTGTCTCCAATGCAGTCCAAGAACTTATTGGATAGGCTGTGCCCCGCTTTGTTATTTTCCCAACATATATCTGGATAGTTGAAGTCCCCCATCAACACCAAATCTTGGTCTTTGGATGATATTGTTAGTTGTTTAAAAAAAGCCTCATCCACTTCTTCCACCTGGGTAGGTGGCCTGTAGCAGACTCCTAGCATGAGAACATCCTTGTTTTTAACCCATTTTAGCCTAACCCAGAGACTCTCAACACTTCCGTCTCCTATGTCCATCTCCACCTCACTCCAAGTGTGTTCATTTTTAATATATAAGGCAACACCTCCTCCCTTTTTTCCCTGTCTATCCTTCTTGAGCAAGCTGTACCCTTCTATACAAACATTCCAATCATGTGTATTATCCCACCAAGTTTTCTGTGATGCCAACAATGTCATAAATATACATATTTATTAGCACTTCCAGTTCTTCCTGCTTATTACTCATACTTCTCGCATTTGTATATAGGCATCTAAGATACTGATTTGACCTTGCCTCCCAGTTTTGCTCTGATCCTCCCTCCTCTCTGCCATTATAGCCCAAAGAGTAATGAATGACTGTCGTTGTTGGCCACAAGCAGATTCCACCACCATGTCCTGTGGTAACATAATTTACTAGAAGACAGATAAGCTGATGGGTGGTCAAAGAGGCATGTGTACAACTGCAGGTCTCTGTTCTCACAGCTCTTAGCAGTGTGACAGAGACCTTTTCATGTTGAAGAGGGGCCAGTGTTACATTGCTAAGTATCAGTAGCCATGGCAATGGAATTGCCTGTAAACTCCGGTAACAATACTCGTAGCTTTGTTAAGTTCTACATCGACCAGCCTCGTGTGACATTAGCAACACCAGACAGGAGCATGGTACTCTGCTGTGGAATAGCCGAGGGTAAGGGTTGATGATCAGAGCATCTGGGCGCTTATACCCCAGGCCAATTATCTGAGCAGGTTGTTCTGAGTCTGGCTGCCATAGTCCTCAAGTGGTTGTGATATGTTAATGACCTATCCATGTCACACCAAGGTGAACTGGGTATGGATCATGCTGCAGGTGTTGTGCATTGAGGAAAACATTTAACTTAGGTCTCGCACTTGCATTATGCACATGGAGTATGCTAGAAATGGTCTTAGAAAGATCGGTCGCAGCCATCAACTACAATAGTGCACCGTGAGCTTCGTATCTTCATTCAAGACCTAGTCATTTTCTGAGAAGGGCTGAGCAAATGTCATTGGCGTAGAATAGATGAACTGGTGAGTGTAGCTGGCAGGTCACTGATGTACACGTTAAATGTTATTGGCCTTGACCACCTTTATCAAAAACGGTTTTCAACAAAATCTAAAGATGGGAGCCATCTTCTCAGATCTGACCACTGTCTATGACACAGTTTGAGAAACAAGCCTTTTGTTCCCAAGTTCCCCCACATTTGTGTGGTCGAAGCTCTTTCTCCAAAACAGGTGGTTTAAAGTACACATGGGCACCTACTGTAGCACTTGGAAGTATCTTTGTCAGGGCACTCTGATGTCTCAGGAGAAAGTGGTTTAATATCAAGCTGAACCAAACTAAAATATTTTGATTTAGGTAAGTCAAAACATTTCATCTTAATAAAAAATATCATAATGAAATATTTTGACATTTCTGATTTGAAAGTCTCGGGCTTTGGCTGTTTGTTTTTTCAACAAAAAGTCAACATCTTTTAAGGAAGTAGACAGTTTTTACAAAGTATTTTTAGCCAACAATGCAAACTTCCATTGAAAAACTGTTCCTGTGGAAAGCTTTCAAACAGTCCTTACCTTGATCTAATGGCTGTGGACTCTATGGAGATGGGATTGTCTTTCTTCTACCTGCTTGGATATCCGCTTGTACAATGGGGCCCCATTCCAATAAATAATCAATCATAATAGTGCTTTTATTCAGTTATTCTTTGGCTAGCTTTCTAAGATTCCATTTACAGATGTTCTGCAAAAAAGATCAGCAAAAAGACAAGCTGGCCTCCTAGAGTGATAAGAACAGATTCTAATTTAGCCATGTGTTGGTATTAATGTGGATGCATTAGAGGATTATCTCTCAATGTAGGGAACTAAAGGCATAAAGCCATTAACTTAATTGTAACAGCTATTGTTTGCAAGTTCTCCCAGGGCCCACTGTTGAAGAGTTATATCTTTTAAGCCATCGCACCATTCCTGAGACCAGGGCTATGAGTGAGGGAATTTGTCAGTCATCTCAATGCTCAATTTCTTTTGTTTCAGGTCTACTAGTGGCGATTGCTGATGTGAAGGAACCATGGTCATTCTACGCCAGGTAAGATAGCTAGCTGTTCCCTGTACTTTAGAAATGCTAATTTTAAAACAGGAGTGGGGAGCCTAAGGCCAGGGGGGGCTGGACGCAGCCCTCAGCTTGCCTGGATCTGGCCCCTGAGGCTCAGGGCTGCCCCCAGCATTGGGGAGCCAGCACTGGTGCTCTAGACCCCCCCAATGACCTTCCCTCGTGGGACTCGAGTGCATAAAATCTACTAGCCTGCCCCCCTGCCAGGCTCTGGTGTGTGTGGGGAATGTGGGGAGTGTCTTTCTCCTCAGTCAGGGGCCACATCAGTGAGGGTTGGGGGGGGTTGCTTCTCACTCGTGTGTGGCCCCCGACTAATACTTTTTGTGAGTCAGCAGCCCCCGACCTAAAAAGGTTCCCTACCCCTGTTTTAAAATGTCACTTTGTTTTTTGGGGTCAGGTTATTTTTAGGCTAGTCTGTTTCTTTATAAGGGACAGTTGAAAGATACACATCTTGTACCTATTACCTTGAGTCTTTGATTGGCTTAGTGGAAATCACTGCAGTGTGTAGCCCAGATTAACTGGAAAGAGTTTTACCTCAAGTAATACACTACTTTATTTTCTTGTCTGGGGCCAAACAAGGATGCATGGTGAGAGCTGCTTGCAGATGTTTGTTATGGACTTTTAAAAAATAGCCTTTCTTTGAGGGATAATCCAGCCTACACTTGTCTTGATTTTCACTTACATTCTGCTTTAGCGGCATATAATGGAACCAGGCCCTCCAGTGGGGGCAGCGGGGAGGCAAAGGAAACAGTTGCCCTGGGGCCTGCTGATTCAAAAGGGCCCCGGGCTGCCAGCCATTGCTCCAGCTCTGTCCCTTCCTCCTAAAGCCTTGTCCCTTCTGGGAGCACGGAGCCTCACCCCTGCCCCTCCTCATCTTGCCCAGGGACCCGTCAAGTCTTGTCAGCCACTCTGAATGGGATCAGGGATGTATTTAATGCAGGAAGTTCCTGATATGCAGACTGTCGAAATCAGCGCTCAGTTAGGACATGACCCTGAAGGTTGCCCTCTGCACTTGGGCAAAGCACTTGAGCAGGTGTTTAACTTGCAGCTTGTGGGGCGTTCCAGTGTTACCCTGGCCCTGACCCAGCAAGGCATGTGCTGTATCTGGATCAGGAGGAGGATGCTCAGTGCCTTGCAGAATCAAGCCCTTTCCCAGGTGGCTATGTGGAGTGACTCCAGTAAAGTCTCTGTACACCAGAGTAATCAAGAGCAGAATCTGGCACGCTGGGTACTGTTGACCAGGTATAGGGCCATCCCTAGGTAGAAACGGGGCCTGGGACAGCCCGCCAGTGTCCCAGGCACGGGGCTGAGGGCAACCCCCCTGACAGGCCCTGCCCTGCTTCAGTTCCACCCCGCCCGGCTTCTGCTCCACCCCTTCACTCAAGCCCCACCCTTGCCCCACCTCTTCCCACCCTTGCTCCTCCCCCTTGCCCTAAGCCCCCTCCCCCGAGCAATGCGAGCCAGGGCATTACCAGGGGCTTTGGCATGGGGCGGCAGCAGGGTTTGTCCCTGCCATACTCACTGTGGCTATGGGAGCTGGAGCAACCTGACAGACAGCTCTGCTCCATCCCATCACCCCCTTCCACTCCATTGGGGTGGAGGCACTCTGCTTCCTGCTGCTGCCGTGAAGCTGAGAGCAGCAGGTTGGGAAAGAGCAGCAGGGCAGAGAAGAGCAGGCTGCCAGCTCTGGCCCCCTCCACTGCAGTGGGGGGGAGGGGACCCCTGCAGCCACCTGGTACCAGGCCCCTACGTAATATCCCAGGATAGTTAAGGCAGCTGCCTTGGGGCCCCCCAAAGTGTAGGGTCTAGGACAGCCATACCGAACCATCCTATGCGTGGCTCTGACTAGGTATTTCTAAAATGGGCTTCTCGGGAACACCCATTATCAAACAGAGGAGCAGAAATATATCCAGCAGCCTTGCACTGAGCTGCCAAGAGCATTGGCCATGAGATAAGCAGACTGTGCCTCACTTTCTCTTTTCATCAGCATAAAACATTGCAAACTTGCCTTGGATTTATTAGTGAGGCTAAGGAAAATGACAGTGTGAATTAAAACGATACTGGATGCCGATGTTAATTAAAGAACAGCGTGTTTCAGATCAGAATATCCCTGCTTCAAACTACCATGCAGAAAGCTATTGTGGTCGTATATTGGTAAAAATACACATAGTCACTGCACAGAAGTATCCATACTGTGTCAGAGTTTACTCTGTAATCCATAGTGAGTCAGATCTACAACCCTGTTATGTCTGTCTGTGCTTCTTCAGTGGTGCAAAGTGGATTTAAAGTGGCCTTACAGAGGATTGGGGTAATCTCCTGCGGTGGTACTCTTATCCTATAGGGCAGTGGTCTCCAACCTTTTTACACCCAAGATCACTTTTTAAATGACAAACCAAGCCAAGATCTACTGCCCCGCCCCTTCCTTGAAGCCCCGCCCTCTCTATTCTCCTCCTCTCCATCACTTGCTATCCCCAATCCTTATTCTGCTGCTTTTTTAAAAAAAAATTCTTCTGTACGAAGAGGTTTTTCCAACATTTGGCCTGTCTAGACTGGACCAAATGTCAGAAAAAAAACCCTTCTTTTGGAAGCCCCCTTATTCCTTGTGGAAAGAGGAATATAGGGGTGACCAAAAGAGCATGTTTGCTCTTCTACTAAAAAAAGCAGAACAACAAATGCAACCATGGATGCAGAAGAGTTTTTCTGGGATATCTCCAGAATCCTGAAAAACTCCTACAGTCTAGCCAGACCCTCGCTGGGTTGAGACAGGATGTGTAGTCTCTGAGGTGGTAATGAGGGATTTGGGTGTGGGAAGGGGTGAGAGGTGCAAGCTCTGGGAGGAAATCTGGATGCAGGAGGAGGTGGAGAAGGGGACACTGGCTCGGGGAGGGGGCTCCAGGCCCGGCAGTGTTGGGGTACTAAGCAAGCCACAGGCTTGTGGATGTGAGGGTGCAGGAATTTGGGTTGGGGTATGTGAGGGGCTCAGGGCAGGGGGTTCCAGTGTATGATAGGCTCAGATCTAGGGTCTGGGTAAGAGGGAATGCAGGAGTGGTTGTGGCCAGATGGGGGCTTGGCCCCAGTTGGGGGTTTGTTGGCCAGGCTTCATTTTTAAATAAAATACTATGTTAAACACAAAAAGTTTCTGCATTGTCTTTATTTATGAGAATGGCAGGGAACCTGCCTTGAGTCAGGGGTCACTGACCCATAGAAAAGTCATTTGGGAGCAGGGGACACAGTACTGGGGAGGGGTGCTAGTGGGTTCTGGGGCAGGGAACAGGGTGCCAGTGGGTGCAGGGGAGAGGGGGCAGGGTGCCAGAAGGACAGGTTTCTGCAGCAGGGGCCAGGGTGCTGGGGGGGGACAGGTTTCTGCGCAGGGGGACAGGTTTCTGTAGTGGGGAAGGCAGGGGGACAGGTTTCTGCAGAGGGGCGGGGGGGCAAGGGAGAGGGAACAGGGGCGCAGGAGGGGGGGGACAGGTTTGGGACAGGGGAGAGGGAACAAGGTTCGGGGGCAGGGAGTCCCCTACACCAGCCACGGAGGGAAGCCTCCGTCCTGCGCTCCCTCCGGGCTGACCGCAGGGCAGCCAGGTGGAAGCAAAGAGAAGCGGCTTCTCTTCGCTCCAGCCCGGCTGCCCTGCGCTCAGCCTGGGAAGCTTGCTCCAGCACAGCTGGAGCTAGGTGCAGCCTTCCTGGGCTGAGCGCAGGGCAGCTGGGCTGGAGCAAAGAGAAGCGGCTGCCCGGTCAGCTGGCCATGGCGCTCAGCCAGGGTGCCCCACGCTCCACTTGGGCAGGCACAAAGGAGAAGCCGCCGATCAGCTGGAGCGCGGAGCAGCCTCTTTCAGCTGAAAACCACAGCCAGCTGGCCGGGGTGTTTCAGCCCTCCTGACCTCCCAGCTCCCACCATTCTGCGCAGCTACTCACCTGTGTTGTTGCTCGGTGAGTAGCTGCTCCTCAAATGAGGAAATCTAATGTAAATGTGCTGCGCAGGTGCGCAGTTCAGAGAGGGCTCAAGAGCGACTCTTAGAGCCCCTGAGATCCACCGGTAGATCGCGATCTACCGGTTGGTGACCACAGCTATAGGGTACGGCTGACGAGTAGCTGGCATGGCTTGAGCATCCGTGCAATCCCTAGCTGTCAGAATATCCTCATGGAGGCCAAACTAAAACAACCCAAGGGATGCTCTAAGTTGTTTCTCTGAACTGGACAGGCTCCCAGCAGCCTGAGGATCAGGAAGCCACAGAGGTTGCTTGTAGCCACCTTTGAAGCCTGTGCTGGGCACCAAGTAGCCAGCACAAAGGATTCATCCACCAGTTAGCCAGATCCAGAATTTTGGTTTGAGCGCAAAACTACATGCACTTAAGTAAAACCCCACAGTGTCTCGTTCTAGGATGGAGTGAGCCTTATGTGAAACCTGGGTGGGAATCTTCAGAGTCTGCCTCTGCTCAGGTAGGGTTCCAATGGTATAAAAGTGGAGCGGTGACATAGTGATTCAGGTCCTTGGTTAGGTACATGGAGAGGATATTTTTATGGAAGAAAAACCACCATTATTATTGGTAATTAATGATGGAGTGCAGGGGTACAAACCTTGAACTTTTGACACTGACTTGCTGGTTACAGTGGCTCAAATGCAAAGTCATGAGAACATAAGAACATAAGAATGGCCGTACTGGGTCAGACCAAAGGTCCATCTAGCCCAGTATCCTGTCTGCCGACAGTGGCCAGCACCAGGTGACCCAGAGAGGGTGGACCGAAGACAATGATCAAGCAATTTGTCTCCTGCTGTCCCTCTCCAGCCTCTGACAAACAGAGGCCAAGGACACCATTTTATCCCCTGGCTAATAGCCTTTTATGGACCTAACCTCCATGAAATTATCTAGCTTCTCTTTAAACTCTATTATAGTCCTAGCCTTCACAGCCTCCTCTGGCAAGGAGTTCCACAGGCTGACTACACGCTGTGTGAAGAAGAACTTTCTTTTATTAGTTTTAAACCTGCTACCCATTAATTTCATTTGGTGTCCTCTAGTTCTTCTATTTAGGGAACTAATAAATAACTTCTCTTTATCGGCCCTCTCCACACCACTCATGTTTTTATATACCTCTATCATATCCCCCCTCAGTCTCCTCTTTTCTAAACTGAAAAGTCCCAGTCGCTTTAACCTCTCCTCATATGGGACCCGTTCCAAACCCCTAATCATTTTAGTTGCCCTTTTCTGAACCCTTTCCAAGGCCAAAATATCTTTTTTGAGGTGAGGAGACCACATCTGTACACAGTATTCAAGATGTGGGCGTACCATAGTTTTATACAGGGGCAGTAAGATATTCTACAGGGGCAGTAAGATATTCCTAAGTCCTCCACTTAGGAAGGAACAATCCACAACACGCATACAAAATGGCAAACGATTGCCTAGGAAGGAGTGCTGCAGAATGGGACCAGGGTTTATAGTGGATCACAAGCTAAATATGAGTCAAAGTGCGACACTGTTGAAAAAAAAAAGCAAACATCATTCTGGACTGTTTTAGCAGCAGTGTTGTAAGCAAGACACTGAAAGTAATTCTTCAGCTCTAGTCCATGATGATAAGGCCTCAACTGGAGTATTGAGTCCAGTTCTGGGCACCACATGTCAGGAAAGATGTGGACAAATTGGAGAAACTCAGAGGAGAGCAACAAAAGTGATTGAAGGTCCAGAAAACATGACCTATAGTGGAAAATTGAAAAAACTGGGTTTAGTCTGATGAAGAGAAGACTGAGAGAAGATATAACAGTTTTCAACAGTTGTTACGAGGAAGAGGGAGAAAAATTGTCCCTGTTAACCCCAGTTAGCAATGACCTTAAATTGCAATAAGGAAAATTTAGGTTCAAAATTGAGAGAAACTTGCTAACTGTCAGGGTAGTTAAGTGTTGGAATAAATTGCAGAGGGAGATTGTGGAATCTCCACCACTGGAAATTAAAAGCAGACAAACACCTCTCAGGGATGGTTTTATACTTAATCCTGCTGTGAGTGAAGGGGAATGGACTAGATAACCTCTCAAAATCCCTTCCAGTTCTACAATTCTATGAGTCTGTGATAATTTAATAATTCAAATACCATCAGCCTGTGGCAAACCTTTTACAAAATCTCTAATGTTTAAATAATTTTTAACAGTCCCACTGCCTGCTCTGGTGTAAGCCTTTCTAAAGCTCCCAGTCATTTTAAGTATTACTGTAAAGTAGCTAGAGATCAAAAATTAAGATTTTTTTAAAACAAAAGCCTTTAAGTCCTTAGTTATTATTCACTCCTTCTTCAGGCAAATCTCTTCATGCACAAGGAATGGGTGCAAGAAATGAATAAGGAATTTGGCTCCTTATGAAAAGAAATTAGAGCTGGTTAAATATTTTCTGTAATTATTTTTTATGAAAGATGACTTTTTTCTCAGCAAGTTTTCACAGAAAATTTTGTTTTGCTAAAAATTTTCCATTTTTTCAATGGAAAATCTAAAACCATTTAAACTTTATTTTCAAAAATCTAACATTTCTTTGTTTTAATTTTTTTTCCAAGAAAACTTCCACAAACAATGTGGAAAAACATTTTATTTACATTCTCTCTGAAGTTCTAGAAACCTAAACACACCACTTCAGGACCAGACAGTGTGTAATTGCCTTCTTTAGATTTTTACTCTTTATTATAAGAGTACACCCCTCCCCCGCCCCCACAAATGGTTTAATTCCTCTCCACTGTGATAAGCTGAAAGTGCGTTGGTAAATGGTAACATGAGCAGGCATCTTTATTGTTACATGTATGGGCCAGATCCTCATGTAGGGCATGTCTACACAGCAGGGATAAAGCCAAAATAAGCTATGCAACTTGAACTATGTCAATTGCGTAGCTTAAGTCAAAATAGCTTATTTCAGCTTTTGGCGTTGTCTACACAGCAGGAAGTCCAAGAAAGAGCACTTTTCCTCCGACTTCCCATACTCATAAAATGAGGGTTATAGGAGTCAGAATAAGAAGTCCTCCAGCTGGACATTATTTTGACATTATGTGGAAATAACTGCTTGTATAGATGTGGACTATGTTATTTTGGAGTATTCAGTTATTCCAAAATAACACTGCTATGTAGACGTACCCATAGTGTCAGTGGGTTCAGCTCCATTGAAGTTAGGGAAAATATGTCTGTTTATACCAGCTGAGTTCTGACCTGTGGCTTACATCTTAACAGTTTCCATTTTATGATCCTGCTCTGAAGAGGTTAACGGATTATGAATGGTTGCTTATGGCCAGCAACAATAAGTTGGGTTCGATCAAAAGATTTTTAGAAATATACAAGTGATTTTCTTGATGATCCTTAGCATTTGGACATTTCTGTTTTTCAGAGTTTTGTGTGTGTGTGTGTGATTTTCCCTTTCTTGAATGCAGATAACTTACATATGACATTCCCTCCCCACAGCTTTGATACACAAAAAAATCCCAGAGAACATCTCTACAGCTGGTGTCAATCAATATAGTCCTTTGATTTAAATGGCCTGCTGCTATCTGATTTATGCTAGTGTGAATCAAGAAGTTAGGCTGGTGCAAATCTGACATTATAAGAAACAACCCCATCTTGGATTTTTCCTGAAAGAACTGATCCTTGTTGAGAGCAGAGTTCTGGTTAGGAAAAAGTAGCTCTGAGCAATGAGGAGAAACTGCAACAGGCTCATATGTAGTTCTTTGTGCCTTCCACTCTTCCACTCAGCAAATTAGGGGGTAAAAAAAAGAGGAAATATTGTTCTTCAGCAGAGCCTGCTGGGACCTCACTTATCATCTTTAGTCACTGACAAATTGGTCCTGGCAACTCCTTTTTGGTATACTAAGTGTATGTGTGTGGGGGAAGGGGGGAAGGGGAGCAGGGACTTTCCAGATTCTTGGCTTGGTAACTTAATGAGCTTGTTTGGCCGCTCAGAACATCAGTGACTCATCCTCAGTGTTTACCATTTCAGTTCAAGCAGGTACATTTTTAGATCTGGAAATAAGACCAAAGGGATGGGAGCATGCACAACAAAAAACACACACCCCTATGGAGTGGTAAGTGGTTAATTCCCAGAGCATTGCCTTGCACAGGCCCGCTGACATGGGGGCAAGCAAAGGGGGCAACTGCCCCAGAGCCCAGTGATTTAGGGTGGCAGCAGCAGCTCCCGGAGCCCTGAGCCCTTTAAATCACCGATGGAGCGCCACGTAGTGCGTTCCGAGTAGCTCTTAGGGCTCCCTGGGGAGGCAAGGGCACCCAAGGGGAGGCTGCTGCGGTCTGGGCAGCACTGAGGCCCAGCTGTCCTCGGCCCCACCCCTTCCACCTGAGGACCCATCCCTTCCAGGAGTGTGAAGCTGCCCCTTGCCCAGGGGCCTGGCGTGGGTGTTGGATCCCCTGGTCCTGCACTGAGAGTATTGCCTAATCCATCACAGTGGGTCCCAACTGACCTATAGAGTTAATTAAGGTTGGTCCTGCTTTGGGCGAGGGGCTGGACTCGATGACCTCCTGAGGTCACTTCCAGCCTTAGGATTCTATGATAGAGTATCACACCACAAATATGTGTCCAGGCACCATTTAACTCCTGTTCTTCTGCCAGACCAACAAAACAAACATCTTTAAAAAAAACCCCATGGGCTACAACATCTAGATTCTGTACATGAGCAGTGTTTTTCTTTTCCCAGGGCCCAAATTCAGGCCTGATGTAAGCTCTGCAACCCTGTTAGATGTCAGTGAGGCTGATACCCTTGCTTCCTGACCGTGTTCAGAGCTAAATAGAAGACCCTCCTCTTCAAGACTTCTCTCAGTGCTGGCCTTACTTTGCAATTAGGAAGAATTGGAGGCAAGTAGAAGGAAAAAAAGAAAGCAAAAAATCAAACTCTCCAGACGGAAGGAATCCAGTACACGGGCCAGCACCAAGGGATGCTGTGAGAAAATAGCCGGACACGCAGTGCTGTATCTTTAATTGTTGCATGGCTGTTGGCCACCAGGGTGATAGGTACTTAAGATTAGATGGAGAGATTCTGCTCTCTCTTACATAGATGTAAATCCTGGCACAACGCTAAGCCCTGGAATTATTGGTCTTTCTTCAAGAACCCTGTGTATTGGGAGTCCTGTGCTCCTGTCTCACACTGACAACATGAGGCCCTAAATCTCTCCCTCTATCCCCCTTTGTACACAGTGAAGAGCAAAGCTGAAACTTTTATATTAGGCACCTACCTGCATGACTAAAGATTCTCCACTGTATATCCCTTCCTTGACAAGCCAACTACATCAAGTCCGACAGATGCATAACAAAGCCATGGGTCTGTTATAGGGTGCGACTACACATCAGGGCTTAACTCGAAATAAGCGACGCACATTGAGCTATGTCAATTGCGTAGCTTATTTTGAAATAGCTTATTTAGAAATTGGGAGCATCTACACAACACTTATTTCAAAATAGAGCACTCTTCCTCCGACTTCCCTTACTCCTTGTACAATGAGGGTTACAGGAGTTGGAGTAAGAAGTAAGGATGTTAAGGACTAGTCGACTAGTTGCTTCTGCTCCACCCCTTTGCTGCCTCTATCAGATAGAGGCAGCAAAGAGAGAGGAAAGAGGGGGGACTTCAAAGCCCGGTAAGGGCTCTATGCAGTGCTGCCCCTTTGAAACGCCACCATGGTGTTTCAAAGCAGCAGCGCTGCTTGGACCCCGGTGTCAGCTGGGGACTCCTAGCTGACTCTGGGCTCCATGTGGCATTTCCACAGAACCTGGGATCAGCTGGGGACTCCCCAGCTGATCCCAGGTTCCGCATACGGGCATTTCAAAGTGCGCAGAGCTCGGGGTCAGCTGGGGAGTCTCCAGCTGATCCCGGATTCCTTGGAAATGCCACGCGGAATCTGGGATCAGCTGGGGAGTCCCAAGCTGACCCCAGCTCTGCACAGCATTTCAAAGCAGCAGCGCCGCATGGAACCCGGGGTCAACGAGGTCCCCTGTTGATCCCAGGCTCCATGAGGGCGCTTCCACTTTGAAATGCACAAGAGCCCCTGCTGGGGACACTTGTACATTTCAAAGCTGGCACGCCCCGTGCGGCCTGGGGCCAGCAGGAAGTCCCGCTGACTCCGGGCTCCACACAGGTACTTCCGCTTTGAAATGCACAAGAGCCGCCGGGCTCTTGTGCATTTCAAAGTGTGTGGAACCCAGAGTCAGCGGGACTTCCCGCTGGCCCTGGGCTGCACATGGAGTTCTGCATTCCTCCTTTGAAATGTACAAGAATCCCTATAGGGGCTCTTGTACATTTCAAAGGAGGAATGCCAAAGTGACTATCAACTAGTCGATGGAAATTCCATCGACTACTCGATTAGTAAATTAACCGATATTTAACATCCCTAGTAAGAAGTCCTCCAGCTTGACAGTATTTCAACATTATTTCAAAATAACTGCCCGCTGTGTAGACGCAGACTAAGTTATTTCAAAATCACTCTAGTGATTTTGAAATAATGTTGCTGTGTAGACATATCCTTAGTGACTGGTGTTCTCATTGCTGGCTTTTGGCATAAAATGGGTCAATGAAACAGATGCTGATTTGGAGTTTTCTGCTTATTAGCAAAAACTGTTCACACTTCAGATTCCAGTATTGTCTCCAGTACACAATAATATGTCAGTGGACAAGTCCTTTTACCTGCTGATCACTACTTTCCTGTTATAAATAATTTACTCCCATGCTCTTTGGTGCTGCAGTCCTGTCAGATGTTACCAAAAAGGCAGGATGAGGCTTCAGCCATGCTTCCCTAAAGGACCTTCAAGAAACATCTAGGTGCCTCTGGAAAAGGTGGTGTAATTCAGCAGGTGCCACTCTTTTACCGAACCAACGCAATCTCAGTTATATCTGGTCCTGAGAAATGTGACACATTCTCTTGTCCCAGGCCTTTTGCATTTCAGTGAGGGTATGTCTACACAGCAAAGTTATTTCGAAATAACAGCCTTTATTTCAAAATAACTTTCCTAGCATCTACACAAGCCAACTGCTATTTTGAAATTAATTCGAAATAGAGGAGGGCTTATTTCGAAATTGGTAAACCTCATTCCACGAGTAATAGTGCCAATTTCAAAATTGCTATTTTGAAATAAGCGCTGTGTATATGCTTATTTCGAAATAGGGGGCCTCCAGCCCTTCCCAAGGTGCCCTGCTGGCCGCCCTGGATTTCGAAATAACGCTGTAGTGTAGACATACCCTCAGTTTAGGTTTGGATCTCTGGAGCTGGGTTTCCTCTCTGGGGCTTCGGTTGTGGGTCAGATCTAAAACCAAAAAGACCTTATTGGATAAACTTCAAAAAACAACGGTCTTGCAGTAATTTAGAGAGTAACAAAAAATGTAGTGGTATCATGAGCTTTCATGGGCACAACCCACTTCTTCAGATGAATGGAGCAAGAGGTTCAGAGGACAAATAAATAGCAGAGAAAGAGAGGGGATGGGGAGGGAAAGAGAAGGAGAAACATATATTGTCAATTACAGTGTCCCTGGTAAATGAGGCTGATAGAGTGGGTTCTAAGTACTCTTAAGTACCCGGTGCTTGGCTCTTTATGTCATTAGGATAGAAGGCCATCCAGTTAAAGTCTTTGTTTAAACCTCTGTTGCAGGTGTCAAACTTGTAAATGAAATCAAGTTCTGTGGCTTCTCTCTCCAGCTGGTTTTTGAAATTGCCTAGTAATATTGTCACTTTTAGATCCATTAGTGAGTGCCCGGGCATGTTAAAATGTTCCCCAGCAGGTTTCTGTGTGTTGCCATTTCGAATATCTGATTTGTGTCCATTAATCCTAAGACCTTATTGGATTTTTTTTTTTGCTGATGTTTGAGATCTAGCTGAAATCACACAAAAAGGCAATTTCTGTGTGATTTTCTGTTAAAATGGTTACAACATACAAGTACATCAGATCCCACAAGATTTCTTCCATTCACAGTAGTAGAAGTTTCACCTTTAAGGTGAGGTTTCTGGCATTTGAAGTCAAACTGTCAATTTCAACATCTTGTTAGCTTTCAGTCCCCTCAAGTCATAGTATTTATTATTATTATGACTAAGTATTTGTATTACTAGAGCATACAGGGGTCCCAATCAAGGTCCAAGGCTCTACTGCACTGATTAATCAGAGGAAAACAATCAGTGGCTCTGAGAGCCCACAGATTAGATGCACAACCAGATATAATGGGTGAAACAGATGGTTTCGTCAAAAGGCTGGTTGAGGGACAGGTAACAGAAAATGGGCATGAACAGAAAGTGATCAGTAGTTTCAGTCTCTAACCAATGCCTTTGCACTGGTTCAGCTCAAACCCCAGACTACACATGAGCCATATCTAAACACAGTCTCACTGGCCCATCCCTGTTTATTGCATAGGCAGCATTAGTCCATTTTTCTTGGTTTTTATCCACTTCCCTTCTCTGAGGTGAAAGTAGGAAAGATCTATATGAAAATTTCACAGTCCATTTATAAACCTCTCCAAGACATGCTCAGCAGTCATCATTGTCACTCATAGCTGACATGCATTATGTGGTTCTTGGATAATACTGGATAATGTGTGTTTGACTTTGCATCTTTAAGTGATCAGCTGCTGTGTATATTTTGATAGCAGGAAGGAAAAAATAAAGCAAGCATTATTGTAAGCCTTCCCGGGATTGATACGTGATCATGGTATTATAAAAACAAAAGCATAAGCCTGCTGCTTATATTTGCTTCCTCATAAATATAGAATAATTTAAGTCTTCTCCCATTTGTGTCTTGTACCGATGTGATCTACGAGTCTGAGGCTTCCCTGGATAGCAGTAATACTGTGATGAAAAGTCCAGCATGAGCCAAGCAGAGGGCACATTTGCATATAGATTGAAATGTGAATCACTGGGAGCCATTCATTAGCTGTAGCGCTTGACACATGTGACATTTTAACAGCACCCAGCATGAAATCTTTTCCATCAAATTTATGGGACAATTAAAAACCTGGAGTAGCTGCATGCCAAAAATGAAGCTGCATGCTGGGGAGTTGTTCTTACTGTGACTGAGGATTATAAATTTTATGATACATGAGACAGGGTGAGCAATTTCAGGCCAGGTTTGAATATCTTCTGCCTCTTTATATAGGGTTGCCTGTAACTTGGAAGATCATCAGACAGGAAATATATAGGATTCCATTAGCTCATGAGCTCTGTGTCCTGGAATTGTCTATTCTTGATAGAGGCTAGATTACAAGATATTTTGGGAAAGGACTGCCTTTTAAATTAGTGTCTGTATAGCACTTAGCTGGGGCCTGAATTCTCAATTAATTAATCTACTATATATTTGAGAGAGTCTGTGTGTCTATCTGTCTGTCCATCTGTGAGTCTGTTTATTCAAGAACTCCTAAACATTAAGAGCTAGGACCACCAAATTTGGTATGCAGATTCCTTTTATAACTTAAAGCACGGTAAGGGTTTGGCAGTGCCAGGGCAATGGGATGTGCCTGGAATGTGATTGTTTCTCATAAAATGGAAAGGGAGAGGTCTGCCAGCAGGGACAGTTATACTGTATAATGACCACAGGGGAGCAGCAAGGGGCCAGAGAGGGGCATCTAAAGTACCTCTGTGGCTCTCTTCACTGTAGCATCTGAGTTAGTGTTACCTTGTTTGCGGGGTAAGGCACTGCTATTCTTCTCTTTTCACAGATGGGAAACTCTGTGTATGTCTACACTGCCCAAACAAAAACCCCACGCCAGAGCCCCATCAGCTGATTCAAACTCATACTAAGGGACTAAAAATAGCAGCAGGGGAGGGTCTCAGAGCCCAGGTTCCAGCCCAAGCAGGAATGGCTACACCACTATATTTAGCATTATAGTGCGAGCCCTACAAGCCCAAGTTTGTTGCTCTGATAATCACTGCTGTGGGGTTCTTTTTTTTTTTTTTGCAAAGTAGATATACCCTAAGGCACAAAGAGGGTAAGTGATTTGCCCAAGGTAACTCAGGAAGTCTGTGGCAGAGCAGGGAATTGGGACTCCCAAGTGCCAGCCTAGCATCCTAACAACAGAACCACCTTTCTTCTTTCTCTTTGTGTTGTCAGGCACTGCCTGACAGTCCTTTGTAACCTGACATCTATTTACAGAATGGTGGAATAATAGAAAAACCTGTGTTGAATTTTGAAACTCACAGAACTATAGTGCAACACCAGGTGTCATGGAGCCAGATGAATGTTCTCATGTTAAGAACCTCCTTGCGGGAAGAGGAGTTTCGTGAAAGAAGAGCTGTAGTCCTTCTCCTGTTTCTTCATGATCCCCTACTAGTTAGAGCTCTGCTCACTGTATCTGGCAATATTAGGAAGTCTCAGAGGAGTAACCATGTTAGTCTGTAACTTTAAAAACAATGAGTAGTCCTTTAGCACCTTAGGGCATGTCTACACTAGGAAATTATTTCGAAATAACTACATTCAAAATAATAACTCCCGAAATAACAAAATCAAAATAAAGTGTTATTCCCCGAGGAAAGCAGGAGTACAGATTTCAAAATAACCAGCCTGTTATTTTGAAATAACGGGCTTAATAGTATGGACACACCATTTATTATTTTGAAATAAGGGGGATTATTTTGAAATAACTCCCTAATGTAGACCAGGTTTTATAGCAGGGGTGGGCACTAATTTTTGATGCGGGGCCACTCCAAGATTTTGGAAAGTGGTCAAGGGTCGCACTCTTCCATGATATTAATGGAGGAGGTGCAGGGTTTGGGATGGAGGCTGGGTGCAGAAGGAAGCTTGGGGTAAGGGATTGGGGTGCAGGGGTTTGGGTTGTGACCTAGGGCAGAAGGGGGTTGTGAGGTAGGGCAGAGGACTGGGGTGCAGGGGTTTGGGTTGTAACTTAGGGCAGAAGGGGATAGTGATCTGGCAGGGGCAGGGGATTGGGGGACAGGATCTGGGAGGGGACATGGGCTCAGGAGTGGGGCAGAGGGTTTGGCTTATGTGGAGTAGGGGGGTAGGAGTGGGGGGGGGGGCAGAGGGCTGGGGGGAGGGAGGGGCTGGGGTGCCAGAGGCAGGCTCTGGCTGTGAGACTTACCTATTAGACTCCTGGCCAGCAGTCCACCACGTTTCTCAGGTAGGAGCCTTCCCCACCCCTGCACAGGCTGCAGCGGAGGAGTGGTGCTTCCCGCGCTACCTCTTCTTGAAACTGGCCAATGGGATTGTTCTGGGGGTGGGAGCAGTGGATGAAGCACCACTCTCCCCTCCCCCCGCTCACAGTTTGTGAAATACAAATGGCCCCGCAGCTGCTTTTCTGAGCAGCATGCGGGACAGGGCAAGCAGGGGAGTCTGCCTGAGGCTCCCTGCTGCATCCACAGGCCCAATCTGGTCGCTTGGTGGGCCAGATCTGGCCTGCAGAGGGTTTTTTGCCAAGGCCTGTCTTAGAGACTAACAAAAATACAGAGAATCATGAGCTATCATGGGTAAAGCCTACTTCCTCAGATGAATTGGAGTGGAAATAACAGCAGAAGTACCTGTCCGTTGTAGGACCCGTGTTAATGAGATTATCAATATTAAGGTTTATTTCCCTTCATTCTAATCGCACCCACTATTTAGCACTTCTGTATTTCCTGGGGTGGGGAAGCATTGGTATCCCAAACTTACAAGACAAAGGGTACAGATGTGGTCTCCTCACCTCAAAAAAGATATTTTGGCCTTCGAAAGGGTTCAGAAAAGGGCAACTAAAATGATCAGGGGTTTGGAATGGGTCCCATATGAAGAGAGGCTAAAGCAACTGGGACTTTTCAGTTTAGAAAAGAGGAGACCGAGGGGGGATATGATAGAGGTATATAAAATCATGAGTGGTGTGGAGAGGGTGAATAAAGAAAAGTTATTTATTAGTTCCCATAAAAGAAGAACTAGAGGACACCAAATAAAGTTAATGGGTAGCAGGTTTAAAACTAATAAAAGAAAGTTCTTCTTCACACAGCGTGTAGTCAACCTGTGGAACTCCTTGCCAGAGGAGGCTGTGAAGGCTAGGTCTATAACAGAGTTTAAAGAGAAGCTAGTTAATTTCATGGAGGTTAAGTCCATAAAAGGCTATTAGCCAGGGGATAGAAATGGTGTCCCTGGCCTCTGTTTGTCAGAGGCTGGAGAAGGATGGCAGGAGACAAATCACTTGATCATTGTCTTCGGTCCACCCTCTCTAGGGCACCTGGTGCTGGCCACTGTCGGCAGACAGGCTACTGGGCTAGATGGACCTTTGGTCTGACCCAGTACGGCCATTCTTATGTTCTTATTGAGGTACATAGTAAGGTGATTAAATGACTTGCCCATGGTGAACCAACTCAGCTGTGCCAGAGCAGGGGAATAATGCAAGGTTCTAATTGTCCTTTGCTTTGCACAGTGTGCAGTCACTCAGACAGTGTGGTGGGAACATGAAACACTGCTATCCTGATGTGATAATGTTTGACACCCACATCACATCTACATAGGTATAGGGCAACAGCAAATCCGGTGTCTGTATTTCTGTTCCCATGATGTAGCCTATCCCAAAGACTAAAATGTCTTTTTTTTTGTACAATGAGTTATGCCAGGGGCTGAGCACTTCTGTCTTTGTTTACTCCATTATGAAAAATAGAAAAAAGTCTGGAAGCTGTTCTTTTTTGGGTTTTGTGTGCTCTTTCCTTAAATCGCTATCCATTGTATACAGGCCGTCCTCGCTAGAAGTCCAAGATACGTTCCAATAAACTTGGACGTATAGTGAAACAACTTAAAGGGGGGAATCTTTTTCCCGCGGCTGACTTCCATTTGCGCAAATTGTTTTGTTTTGGGTTTTTTGCATGATTTAAGAGCAGGAAATGGGAGGAATTATAATGTATCGGTTCCTACAAGCGTCAATGATTTTAGTGTGGAACGGATGTATACTGGGGCGACTTATAGCGGGGATGCCCTGTAGTACTCTCAGCAGCAACTAAAACTAGAGTAGGGGTGTAACTAGTTAACCAGTTTAATGATAAAATTGTAATCCTTACCTGGTTAACTGTGAAGGACGGGTGCACAGCGGCTGGGGTCCAGCCAGCCCACTGCAGGCGGTGGGTCCCTCCAGCCAGGACCTCTTCAGGCAGGAGACTCCTCCAGCCGGGGTCCCACAATTCTGCACCACAGGTGTGATGCCGCTTCAGCTGGCCAGAGTCCCACAGTGCTGTGTCGCAGGCAGAGGACTGCTCTGGCCAGCTGGGGTCCTGCTTTGCCACAGGATTCCACTGCGCTGTGCTGCAAGCAGGATCTTCTCTGGCTGGCCTGGGTCCTGCCATACAGTGCCATGGGCGGGGTCTGCTATAGCTGGCTGGGGTACCGCCATGCCATGCCATGGGTGGGGAGCTGCTTTGGTTGGCCTGGGTCCTGCTGTTCAGTGCTAGGGGTGGGGTTTGCTCCAGCTACCCTGCCCACCCCTACGGTTAACAGACTGCTGGGTAACCATGCCAATATGGCTAATGCTTACCGGGTAACTAGTTAAGCTTCTACATCCCTAAACTAGAGTCATACACACAAGCTGCTTAGCCTGCAGTAGGTCCAGAACACCACAACAGATTGCACTCTGCAAATGTTCAGTGTGGAATCACTTAAAAAAATCTGTCATTGTCATGAATTTTTCAAAATATTTGGAGCTAGATCCTCAGCCTGTGTAATCGGCATCAATTTGAAGGCAGACACAGCAATTTGCACATGCTTAAGATAGTGTTCCCTCTAGGATTTCCCATCCATGAGCAGAGTGAGTTTTGTCTTGTGCACCAACATTGAGGTCATGTGGGCTTGTTCAGATGTGTGCCACCATGGTACCCACCAGTTACTAACAAATATATATGTAGCCATTTGGTGCCCTGGGAGCAGCAGGGCAGCCACCACACGGCCTTGGCTGCAGCTCCAGCCCTGATCCACCCACCCTGAAAACCACCAAGCTTGGCACCCAGTCTCACTTCCATCCAGCCTGGCACCCTCCCTGTCTGGCACTCTGCCTGGCACCCTCCCTGCCATCAATCCACCCTGCAAACCCCCTTGCCTGGCACCCAACCTGGCACTCTTCCAAATTGGCATACATCCTGTCTCCATCCTAGTCTGGCATCTAGCCTTTCACTCCTGTATGGCACCCCCATCTAGCACAGCTGGCACCCAACCTTGCATCCAGCCTGGCACCCTCCAAACCTGGCAGCCCCCCAACTGGCAGCCCCTGGTTGGATCCCACCTGAGCACCCACCCAGCCTTGCACCCTCCCATCCTGGCACCTCTCCGACCTAGCATTGAGCCTAGCACCCTCCCAGGCTGGCACCATGCCTGGCACTCATCCATCCTGGCACCCTGCACCTGGCACCAAGCCTAGTACTCACCCAGCCTGCCATCACTGGCACCCAGCCCAGCCTGGCACCTACCTGGTCCTGACAAACAGACCAGTCCATGTGCTAGATGCTCTGGGAAGAGGCTCACACAGGTGCGCCCCTGCCTGGCTGGTGCTGAGTTGAACCGCTCCCTGCTAGTGCCTAGCTGGGGAGGACAATCGGCTCCATCACATGGGGCAGCCGCCCACCATGCAGCCCCACCCCGGGAATAGCCGAGCAGCTACCACGCGGCCCTGACCCCAGCTTCAGCCTTTCCTCAAGACTGGAGCCAGGTTCTCCTGGGGTGGGCTGCATGGTGGCTGCTCCTTGGGCCGGGGCTTGGGCTGCGTTACCCCCTGGCCCTTGCATCTGGAGCAGCTGCACTAAAATTGGGCTCCAGCTCCGGCAGGCACCACACAGCCCCACCCCAGAAGCAGCTGAGTAGCCACCATGCAGCCCTGGCCCCCCTCTCTCTCACCAAGCCTACCGCCAGCAGCTTACCTTCCAGGTCCGAGGAAGGGGAGTTCTGCTGCACGGCTCCGCTGAGGTGGTGGGCAGGATTAAAACTCTTTGTGCGTGCCCGTGCAGGCGCACACCCTCAGGGGAACCCAGGCTGAAGACCTAGCCTTGACAAAATTTCATCCACATTCAATAAGCATCATAATTTTGTCTGCAGAGCCAGGATTTCACAGCAGAGTTCCCAGGAAACCCTTCACTTTATCCTTCCCACAATGTGCTCTTCATGCAATTGTAGACAATTGGTGGTGCAGGTAAAGAAAGGGGAAAATATATCTACCATTTCAGTGGGAGTGATCAGAAAATGGCATTTGTCCTGTGGGAAATTCTGATATTTTGAAAAATGTGTTCATTCCCGATCAGCACAAGATTTTAAAATATTGTGTGGACCAGAAATTCAAAATATTTTGATTCAGAAACATCAAAATGACCTTATTGAAAAAATTTGATAATGTCAAGACATTATAATACAAATTTTATATTTCTTTAAATATTGAACACAACATGTCTAAACGAAACAATAAAACAGAAAAAGAAAATTGAAACTGAATAACCCTTTTTAATGTTGAAATTTTTCCATCAAACATTTGTTTGAAATCTACATGTTCCAGCAAAACATTTTGATTTTGGCAAAGCAGCATTTTCTGAATGTTCCATCAATGTTTTTTTTAAAAACCAGCACTACTTTTAAGCTATTCACGTGGGCAGATAAGGGGTGGGAGAGTCTGGTATGTTGACTATTATTGTTAGCCGATACCCAGCCATTATAATGAAGAATGCCGTACATGAACCGAGACAATGAGATAGAGATAAATACATTTAAAAAAATACTAAATTATTCTACAAAACTACTGGCCCACTAACCACAGTAACTGCTGCAAATGGGGTTAGTGTTCTGGGGCATTACAATAGGAGGCCCACTTACAAGTTATGTTTTTTTTAGCAAACCTGAGAATGAGACATTTGAGATATATCCTGCCTCTTCCTCAATTGTTGACACGAGTCTCCTTTTCCCTGGCAACTGCTGCTCAAAAAGAGAGAAGATTGAGAAGCCAGCACTCTGGGAGCCATTGACTTCAATGGGGCCTGGCTCAAGACCTGAGTTCATGACGTCCGGTGTGGAGCACAAGTCCACAAAGGGATCCCTTCCTGCTGTTGAGGCGGGAGGTTTCTGGGTAAGATGGGGTGAGAGAAGAAACTGAGAAATCCATTCCTATGCAAAGCTGCTATTTCTTCCATGGTATGTCTGCGGAGATGACTACCGGTGTTCCGATGGAATCGTGCTCCACTCCTGTTCTTCAACCGGGCAGGGGGGGATGATTCTTGCCTCTCTTCCCCCACAGTCACTTGGGCTGGGCCTTGGGGAAGAGAATGCTTGCTTTTTTTGTGCAAAAAGGGAGAGAGCAGAATGCTGCTCCACTGAAGTAGTCAAAGGCAAGACTCCCATTGACTTCAGCAAGGATGGAATCCAGCCAGCATTTTCCATATCTCTGCTCAGGAGCTTTTGTGCCGCTAGCGTGAATGGAATGTGAACGATTTATGTGCTTCTCTGAGGACGGGCCAGTTCACTTAATTGCCAGCCCCATTGCTGGCAAACGGCTCTGAAGGTCACATGCTGCAATATTATGATCTGCAAATCACTCTGTAATGGTGTTTTACTGCATGGCAAACCCATAAATCTGTTAGAGTCCGTGCAAGGCAAACAGCTTGTTGTATTGAACTAGACACCTACTGTTGGACAATGCTCGTGTCCAGTGAGAAGTATGGGAAGCAATTAGCCATGTTTACATGCTGCTGTTATATTATGTGCTGAGAACTATCAGCAACTTCTTTATGGAAGCAGACTGAGATGTATTTGTATTGAGTATTTTGGCAAAGCTCCTTCTTAACCTTAGTAGGTCCTGTGCTTTCAGCAGATTACTTGCCTCAGGTGCTCACAGCAACCCTCAACCTAGACACCGGCTTATGGTTTCTTGAACTCCACTCATCATTGGCCAGCATGTAAAAAGAGGGGAAACCAAACGTCATCGTCTTTGTGGCCCCTCCCAGTGGTACAGGGTGGGACAAACACTTGTGCCAAAAACAGTCTTTCTGGTGCTGAAATGGAGGGCTAGTGGTGGGGGGAGGGGAAACCTGGGCCCATCCTCTACTTCAGGTTCCAGCCGTGGGACCCTGTAATAGCAGCTCTCTATAATGTTTCTTGTAACAGCTACATGACAGCTACGAATCCCTGGGCCACTTCCCCATAGCCTTCCCCAGCACCATCTTTACTGGTGGTTCTTCCTCCTGGTATCTGCTTACACTTTCTTCTCCCAGATTCTCCACTATACTTTCTCTCATCGGCTCCTCCCTCACACAGGCTATGTCTTCACTGCCCCTCTCTTGCACGAAAACATATGCAAATAAGGCAAAGCATGGAATATCGCCACACCTCATTTGCATAATTAATTAGGCTCCGTTTTTGTGCAAGAGGCTTTTGCACAAAAAGGAGCCATCGCTACACAACTCCTTTTTGCGCAAAAATCCATTCTTCCTCATTTTTTTCCGGAAGAACAGCTCTTGCGCAAGAGGGGGGTTTCGCGCAAAAAGGAGCTGTGTAGATGGCTCCTTTTTGTGCGAAAGTCTTTTGCACAAAAACGGAGCCTCATTCATTATGCAAATGAGGTGCAGTGATATTCCACGCTTTGCCTCATTTGCATATGTTTTTGCGGAAAAGGCTATAGTGTAGACATAACCACACTGAGCAAACAGAAGCAATCCATACCCAGAGCGATTCCAGACAATGTCTAGGACTTCACCTTTTGGCTTAGGTTTCCCCTGTGTGAAACCCCAAGCAGAACTGAGACCCTAAGTCAATGGCCATTAAAAAGGGGGACCCAGGATATCATGGGAATCTGTTTTCGTATGGCCTGAGCTTTCCCTAAGAGTACCCAAGGAGACATGAGATAAAAAGGATCTTGTCCAAAAGGCCTTTATACCTTTGCAGTAGCCCCTGGGCCTGGGAGAGCGCAATAGGCTTCAGACCTAACCTTCTGTCTCCCAAACACCATGGCAATTAGCACAGGTAATGTATCCATTAAACATACAGTTCACATATAGTTTACCACAACCTTCAAAAAGACATATAACCAATAATCCTGCTTCAATCAATGTTCATCATAAATGTTAATATTTTCTTCTGATCCTGAACCCAAACGATAGTAACAGACAAGGATTGTTTGTCACATCATAAAAACACCTACCATTGTAGAGCTCTAAGAATGCAACTTTGCATGTCAACGATTCTAACCTAATGTAATAGCCTACTTCTCATCTAACATCTTTCCAACAAGTCCTCCAAGGTCAGCCCTGGGTCATTCAGCCTATGGGCTGGTTAACCCTTTCCACCATGTAACACATTTTAATCAGATGCCTAATATTTCAATTAGATAACGTCACAGGGGGAAATAGCATCATAACTCCAACCAGTTAACAGTTGGCTTCTCTCCCAAATCCACGATGGCTTATCCCCCTTATAGGTTTTTCTGCTACATAGTGTAACTCTGGATGATATTCAGATGAATATCCAATCCTTTTCACATTCCAACCAAGTTCTTGTCCTGTGGCAATGAGTCCGAGCCAAAACAAATGTCTTTCCTATTTAGGCCAAGATTTTCAAACATGGCTTGTGTTTCTGGGAGGGACTCAGATTTTAGGTGTGCAGTTTAAGACTCCTTATAAAGCCTGATTTTCATACATTTTCTTAGCAATTGCTGAAGGTTGCTGCACTAGGTATTTGAAAATCAGCCTTGATTTGTAAGCTGTTTGAGGAAGGGATGGTTTCTTCCTTTGTGTGTGTACATGCCCTATCCATGGCGGTATCCATCTTGGCTGGGACCTCTAAGTGCTACTGCAATACAAATAACAGTAATTACTCCTCTCTGTCCCCTCCTGAACCTCCCTAAATGATTTCGTTCCCTTGTATGTCCTCTCCATCACCTGTGGCCATTAGCTAACTAGCCTACCTATTTAATTCTTGTAATCTTTCCTCGTAAATCCCTCCTGCCTGCCTCCTTGCTCTTTTCTGAATTCCCTATAGTCTGTCAAAGCCTTTCTGCCAGATTACCATAGTGTGAATATTTGGGATTACAGTCCTGCTCATCTTTTCCTCACTTTCTTTAGGCATCACTAGTTTGAGAGTTGAATTAAAGTCCAATGAGAAATCTCCAAGAAACAGCATCTTGGGCTTAGTATTGCATTCTGTAATTTTAAATATATACAATAGAGGGCACTGCTGGTTTCTATTGCAGCATAGACCATAGAGCAGACTGGCAGCTTTCCATCTCCTGCCTCCAGGGGGCAAATAGCACATCAATTCGGGGAGATACTTCAAGCATGATGACAAAGGGGGCTTCTTAGCAGAGTTCAGGCAACTGGCTAAGAACTCTCAATCAGGAGCACTTCTCTTTACATCTTTCTTTTATTTTGAAGACCTTTTGGATTTTTTCTCACAGTCCTCATAAATTAATATGTATTACCAGCCCTAACAGTTCAAAAATCATGAGGTAAACCCCCCAAAATCTTGAGATTGGGTTTAAAATCATATCTGAAAAAAATACATTTTGTGTTCCATTTGGCTTCTGGTTTCTAAGTCCTAAGGGTTGCACACACTTCATCTTTTCAAGCTTTGGACCACAACCGTGAAGGCTAGAAACTTATCTTTAAAAAATAAAAATAAAAAGCTCAGATGCTCATGTAACCTCTTCAGTTCCCATAACTGGTGCTTTAAAAAACACACATCATATATTGTGCGATTTAGAATAATATCACAAATGTTGGCAGCACTGTGATTTTAAGTCCTTCTAATAATTTTTAAAGCCCTTGGCTGTGTAGCTTCATTTCTATGAAGCAGTGACATCACCACCCACACGGACATGTTAGTTACTGAGCTATAATCTGATCTTTTACTAATCTGTGAGGTTTTCCCCTTCCCACCCTCTGCATTAACCACAACAATGCATCAATGTGTAATTAATGAGACTATGATAGAGAAGACAGTGCTGTTTGCATTTACTTGGCATGCAAATAACAGTTGTGTCACCAAGGGACAGAGCTTAACTTCTTATTCAGGTTTTTCCATAAAATGGAACTGGTATTTTAAATTTTAGGTCTTGTCTACAAACTGTAAGTTGTTCTGCTCTAACTGTACCAGTGTAGTGCTAGTGCTATGCCAGTATAGTTACAGTGGTATAACCCCCTGTAATGGGGACATAGTCATACCATTGTAAATGGACTTATAGCTAATACCATCTTTATAACTTCAAAAAGAATTAGATAAGTTATGGAGGATAGGCTGATTACTGGCTGTTAGATAAGATGGTCAGGAACACAACACTGTGCTCTGGATGTACTAACCTTTGATTGCTAGAAGCTAGAATTGTACAACAGGGAATGGTTCTCTTGATAAATTTTTGTTTTCTGTTTATTCCTCTGAAAGAATCTGGCACTAGCCATGGTTAGAAGACAAGGTACTGGGCTAGATGGATTCTTGGTCTGACCAATATGGCTATTCATATGTTCTATAGCAGTATAACTGTGTCCACTTATGGTTATATCAGTATAACTATAAATGTAAAAGAAAAAAAAATCACATCTGTAACCAACATGGTAATACTGGTTCAAAACTTCCATAGATTAGGCCTTAAAAATCATGACTAGTGTTCTGAAAAAAATGAGTTAAAGCAGAGTGGATCTTCAGGATCATGAATCTCACAAACTAAAATGTGAAAAATACTCAAAATATTAAAATTGAATTAAATTAAATATTAAATAAAATTATTTAAATAAAATTAAAGTAAAAAATATTTAAAATATTCACCTCTGAGGAAAATAAAAAGATCCGGTATTACAACTATTCACAAATTGAATTTTATTTCTGCAAAAAAATCTGAATACAATAATTTCAGACCATTCAAAATAGTTTGCATTTTTCCAGAATTTTTTTTATTTTTTATGGGAAGGGGATCGATATATTTGAAATAACATGAAACAATTTGTTTTGAATATACATTTTTTTTATGTTTCAGTTTTTTGTGGAAAAAATGAAATTGAACTGTTTCTGTGAAATGTTTTTGAGTTTGACAAACCTGCATTTCCAACTGAATAAAAACTATGACTAAAAATTTGATCAGTTCTACCCATTAGACAGGGCCATATATGTGAAGCTCATGCAGAGCAATTTAGATTTGATCTTTCAGGAATCAAAGTAAACAAGATTCTCTTCATTTCACACACCTCTCAAATGAGTAGATTCATCATGTGAGGTTATTTTTATTATTCTTTCAGGACAAGCAGCCTGCACACTAATGACTGGGTTATTCAAACAGCCGAGATCTGGAAACATGCTACAGGTTGAACCTCTCTAGTCCGGCACCCTCAAGACCTGACCAAACCAGAGAATTTGCTGAACCACAGAAGGTCAATATTGTCTAGCAGCATTACCAGCACGTCCACGGCTTACTGGGCTCCTAGAAGACTTTTAGGGGTAAATTAGAGCTACATAACAGCACAGAAGACTGACAGCCAGGACTGACGACTGCAAACAAACTTTATGGAACCTCAGGGAAACTTGGCCACACCCATGATAAATGGACATCCAGCTAACTAAAATCATGCCGGACCACAGATGTTGCCGGACCAGAGAGTGCTGGACTAGAGAGGTTCAATCTGTACTAACTTATTACAGAGTCATAGGAACTCTGCCATGGGGATAAAGCTCATCTGTGTAGGGGACAGAGCTTTCTCAAGAGCCAGGCTGCAGCTGTGGAACAAACTTCCATGAAAGCTAGATAAGTTCACAAATTTTGTCACCTTCCATTATGAGTACAAGATGCATTTCTTCAGTCTTCCTTCTCTAACATAGACACAGAGCAGCAGAGACATTTTAAAAAAATCTCCTCAACCCAAACCCTACCACAGCTCCAGCCCCGCGGGAAGAGCCACCACCAGAGCAACGCTACCCTCACCACCACGGGCAGTCCCAGTAAGCTCCCCCACGGCTTTCCAGCCCCGTATCCTGAGCCCTCTGCCCTGAATCCTGCACCTCCTATCCCTGCCCTCAGTCCCCCCACTCAAACCCTGTGCCCTCCACCCCCTGCCCTTACGCCAGCACCCTACACCTCCTGCCATGAGCCCCCATCCCTCCCAGCCTCTTGCCCTCACGCCAGCACCCCACCCCTATGCTAAGCCCCCCACCCCTGCCCTGATTTCTGTACCCCAGCCCCTCACCTGAATCCCCCCCACTGAATCTTGTGCCCAGAGCTCCCAACCCACTGCCTTCACTCCAGCGCCCTCCATCCCTGCCCTGAGCCCCCCAATTCTCCCAGCCCCCTGCCCTCACTCCTACACCACTATACCCTGCCCTGAGCCCCCTTCCCAAGTTCCTGCTCTGATTCCTGCACCCTATCTCCTACCCTGAGTCCTGCCACACCCAACTCCCTGCCCTGAGTCCTCCACCCCTGCACCCTCTGCCCTGACTCAATGCATTCTCTGCCCTAAGCCCCCCTCCACTCTCTGCCGTGACTCCAACCTCCCCAACCCCTGCCCTAAACCCTCCACACACCTCCCAGTGCCCCAAGTGCTCTGACTTCTCCACCCCCACTTCCCTGTCCTGAGCCCCCAACCCCTGCCCTGACTCCTGCATCCCCCACTCCCTGCACTGAGCCCCATTATTTAAATAAAGCATGTACATTTTGCTTTTTATTCCCCAAAAAACCCTACAACCTATTACTGCAGTTAAGGGCCCGAGCAACGCTGGGTACATCTGCTAGTGATAAATAATATCTGCAGTGTTCAATGGCCCTCCAGCTCACACATCTATTTCTGTGGCAGCGGGTGTAGTATTACCACAGTGAGCTGTAATATAAAACGGGTGGCGATGCTGCTGACTCCAATCCCTTTGTTCCCTCATTCCCCTAGATGGATTCTTTATTATCCACTCTACATGTAGCCCCACATTCCTTAGGGAAAGAAGCCTGGGTCAGCCTGTGGTGCCAGGATCCTGCTCTATCCCTTGATGCTGGAGGCCAGGGGCTTCATTTCCAGGCTCAATTGGATGGGATTGCTGCAGAGGCCGTGCACTCAGGCTGCTGCTAAAGGAAACCAGTGTGTCCTATAACTCTGGGTATGTCTACACAACAGAGTTTTTTGGAAAAATGTCTGTTTTTCTGAAAAAATGTCAATTACGTCCACACTGCAATCGCATTCTTTCAAAAGTAAATCGAAAGAATAGAGGGGGTTTTCCGGCATTGGTAATCCTCTTTCAGCGAGGAAGAAGCCTTTTTCCGAAAGAGCTCTTTCGGAAAAAGGCGTGTGTGACAGGGGAGAGGGAGTTTTTCGCAAGAAGAGGAAAGCGGAAAAAGCACAGGTGCCCTGGTAGCCATTCCGTCCATAGTAATCACAGCTTAAATGTGAGAGAGCATCCATTCAGTGCGGATGCTAGCTTTTGAAAAGTCAGATTGCTTTTTTGATGCGTTTTGGCAGTGTGGACGCTCTCTTTTGGAAGAAGTTTTTTCAGAAGATCTCTTCCGGAAAAGCTTCTTCTGAAAGAAGCCTGCAGTCTAGACATAGCCTCAGATACATGTGCCTCTGGCTGATTGAGACATGTGTGATGGTCTCCAGAGAAGTGCAGGCTCATCCTCTTCCCCCAGAAGCACAGCGTGGAAACATGCCTAGAAGGGGAGGGGAGCAGCTCCTCAGTCTCTCAGCTAGGTGGCAAAGGATCCTCTTATTCGCTGGGTTTGTCATGCTGAAAAATTGTGCTGTTACTGTGTGCAGAGATTATACTGAGGGGAGAAGCCGCAACCCAGCACAGATCAGAAAAGGAAGCTACGAAGGCTCATTCCCAGCTAAGAACTAAATGTGTTGCCATATACTGCTGTGGACCAAGTAAGAAGGTGACTGGGAAAGATGTGGGAAAGGGGCACATTTCTATGTCCTTTACACATCCATCCAAAGGGAGAGACAGAAAGGGTTAGTGATTAGGCCAAAAGGACGAGGTTCAAGACTCCTCGGGTCTATTCCTGACTTTGCTGCTGACTCTCTGTGTGATGTTGGACAAATCACATAACTTCTGTAAGCCTCAGTTTACTCTTCTGTAAAATAGGTCTGTGCGAGGGGTAATTATTAATGGTCATAACTCATACTGATCTACTCCAATGACAGGGGTTAGATGGGGTAGTGTAAGGCAGTGTTTCTCAATCTTTTTTTATAAAGTACCCCTTTTAAAAAAAATCATAAGTACCCCCTTTTAAAAAAAATTATAAGTACCGCCAGTACCTACAGTTTTCAGACACAATTTTTTTCTACTATTGCAACACATTTGTTTAAACAACATGATCGTAGCCGGGCAGGCAATGAAATTTTTGGATATAAAAAGTACAAAAATAATAAAGCGCATAGAACTTAAAACAAAAATTCAGTTTTCTCCAAATTTCAGTTGTGTTGACGTACCCCCCCAGACTTCTCTCGAGTACCCCTCAGGGGTACTCATACCACTGGTTGAGAAACACTGGTGTAAGGTATTTGTCATCTGCCATATGTGCAGGGATGTTACAGTTGTCATGGCTGGTAATCTGCCAGCAGGAGAACTTAAATCTAAAAACGGCATGTGGATTTTGCATGCCCATGGATTTCTGTTGCCCGTGATCACCGTGTGCCATCTGGGAAACATGCAAAGGCCTCCTTCAAACAGACTTCTTCTATAAGCCCTACCACCAAAAATATCTCCGCTGCCCAACAGGCCCCATGGGAAGTCGATGGAATCGTGGTGTCAGTGGAAACTGTCTAAGAAAGGATAATTACTGAGCAGGGACATAGGGTTTGGTCCCTGTGCTTGGTCTTTGTACACTGTATTACAGGTCTGGTCTGTCCTCTCATGGTCTGATCAGATTCTAATTAGAGGTCCCTATGGCAGGGACTGCGGACCAGATTCTACATCAGGGGTGGGCAATAATTTTTTATTTTCAGTGAGTTGAGGTCCTGATTGGCCTGGGGACAGGGGAGCTGCAGGGCCTCCGGGCTGGATCCACCTGCTTGGCGGGCTGGATCCGGCCTGTGGAGGCCCTTTTACCCACCCCATCCTACACTGAGCTAGAGCCATTTAGTGCTTCTTTAGACAAATAGTGCACAGCGAGCTGGGGTGCAAATGTACAATGCAATAGGCTGGCCACGCACTGACTGTCCATGCGAGCCCCTTAGTTGCCAGCGGCAGGGTCCACGTAGACACCACGTGACAGGCTAGTGCACTGCAGTTGTACACTCCAGCTTGCTGTGCACAGATTGTCTAGACAAGCCTTAGTGGTGCAAAGTGACTTTAAGTTGCTCGACGTGGGCAAGCGATGGTTGGCCAGGTGACGGGAACCCTGAACTGGTCACTTGGAAGTGGGGTGGGGAAAGGTGTTTTAGGATGTGTAGCAGGAGCTGATGAAGATGCTGGAATGCAATGCGCCCCGCTGAGTCTTGTCCCTAGGAATCTTAATCCCAGACTGTCCTATTTCTTATGTATGCAGTGAGTTGAGGTCCTCAGAGGAGAGATACAAGTGGGGCCCAGGCCTTATTCATACATATATTCCTTATGAGAATACTGCTCTGGACGACTCATATTGGCAAGGATTGCAGGATTGGGCTTTAGAAGAGCAAAACATACTGTAATTTTTACATTATCATTCTTCACACTTGCAGGTAATTTCAATCTATAGTTTAGCCTGACTTATCCCATAAAGCTACATAAGTAATGCATCTCAGAACACCTTCCACTCAATTATTTAAAATCCAGTTGCTATGGAACTACTGTAGGTGATCGGTTTAAAGAAAATCCAGATGGCCTTTGGTTTTGGGTTCCCACTGCGCTTTGGTTAATTTGGTATTGCAAGGTATTAGGTTAATTAAAAGCCATGGAGTTGACTACATTTGTGGATTAATAAGTATCCAAGAGTATTCAGTGTCTCGGACCTGAAAAAACATCAAGCTGCTGACAAGTTATTTCACTGAGAAAGGAAGGGAAAGAAGTCATGATGAAATAAAGAGATTTGCCTTGAATCTTACAGTGACATTTTCAGAAGGCCTCAGGTCTGAATTGCTGGTTATAGTTTCCTTTAGATCTCCTACCAAAGATTACCCGTTACTGGAGACGCTGGGAGGACTTGTAAATGAAGAAACACTCTGTTGTGTGCTCAGTGTATAGAGTCCCACAATGCAAAGTACTCTGGGATAGTTCTGTCATATTCCCGTGGTGGACCACCTGAAAAACTGAAGCTTTCCGTAAGGTCTTCTATGGAAACTCTCCTGTTAGAAGAAGATCTTCTCCAAGAACCATATTGTAACTCAGGACAGACCACCTCGCACAGGAATGAACTGCTCTGTAACAGGATGCATAAAGCAAACCACCTGGTATCTTTGAAGATTCCTTGCCAGCTAGTGGAGTATGTGTAGGAAGCAGGGGAGAGGTCTACATAGTGCAGTAGCCTCACTAGGATGCTAAAGAGGCAAAAGCCATAAACATGCAGCAATGCCCCAGCGCGGTGGATGCTGACGAGAAGGACCAGGGCAAATGGGCATTGCTCCGGAATGTCAACCAAGCTTTGAAACCCCTGACTCTCTTATCGGTAAGATAAAGGTCACTGACAAAGGCTTTCAGATTCCTTTGAAACCTATCTCCTTTCTAGTCCTTGTGCCACACTGTCACATCTGCACCTCTTTCTTGGTGGCCCTCTGGGCACGGTACAACCTGTGTGAGCCCCTAATTTGTCCACTCCCTTTAAAAAAAAAACACATGCTGATTACAGTGAATGGAGCTGATGTGTATATAAATTGCCTGTTGTTCCCTGTCCTTTTGCCTCTCTCTTTAGATTGTAAGCCCCTGGAAGCAGGTATTGGAGTGTTTGGAATTTGCCTAGCATAGTGCCTGCTATTGGGAATAATACTTAGTGACATGGTTGGCTCAGAGAGGGTTATTTATGAAATGATTGCAAATGTTTTGTGGTGCTGTGCCCTATGTCTTGAATTAACCCCAAACCGTCGCGATGTCGGACTAGTCAGGTAGTGCTGTTTAGTGGCCAAGAGCTAATCACCATGAAATTCCATGTGCTGATGTTTTTGTTCCTATTGGATCTGATCCAGAGTCTGTTGAAGTCAGTGAAAAGCCTCCCAGTGACTTCTATGGCCTTTGCATCAAAGCATTTTCAGAGCACGAAAAGGAAATAGGCATATGGATATTTTTAACAAGTGACACAGTCAGTAAGGTTGAACCCTACAGTCCTGTAGGAGTCTGGCTGAGTTAGTCCAGGCTATCACGTTTCCCTTTCTGACCAGTGTTAACAAATGTAATTTTACTTAGTATGTACAGGGCAGTTCTAGAAGATTAATATCCAGTATGCTAGCAAGTCAAATGATTTATTTGTTGTTGCTGTTGTCATATAGTAGCATGCAATCTAAGAGACTGCATAATCTATAACTTCATGATATTGGACTATGTATTTATCTCTCGTGTCTCATGACATAATGGGCCACAAAACTCAGCTGCTTAGTACTGACCATGAGAACACAGGTATAAAATATATTCTTTGGGGGTATAATATAATTTTTATTCTACTTTTGAACTACGAAGAGTATTCTCTGGCAACTAGGGTTTTAGAATAGGAGACCTGACTTCTGTTCACCGTGACTTGACCAGCTATGAAATGAAGACAACACTGTCAATTATTGTAAAATGCTCTGAGATCCTCCATTTAAAGAAACTTTTTATATACGTGCTAAAATGTACAATTTAAGCTGATGCATTGAGAAATATGTCACTTATTTTACCCATATGCATTTTCTTTCCTCTTCTATCAATTTTTCTGTTGGTTCTGAGGATAAAGTATCTATTTTTGATTCTCCAAAAATATAATTAGCTGATGGCATAGAGAGTACACTTATAAAGTGTGAGGATGCTACCAAGCTGGGAGGATTTGCAGTTGCTTTGGAGGACAGAGTTAAAATTCAAAATGATCTGGACAAGCTGGAGAAATGGTCTGAGGTAAATAGGATGAAATTCAATAAGGACAAATGCAAAGTGCTCCACTTAGGAAGCACCAGTCAGTTGCACACATACAAAATGGGAAATGACTGCCTAGGAAAGAGTACGGCAAAAAGGGCTCTCAGGATACATCTACACAGCAAGGCTAAAGGTGAAATAAGCTATGCAACTTGAGTTATGTCAATTACGTAATTTAAGTCAAAATAGCTTATTTCGGCTTTTGGCACTGTCTATACAGCAGGAAGTCCGAGGTAAAGCACTCTTCCTCCGACTTCCTTACTCCTCGTAAAATGAGTGTTACAGGAGTCAGAGTAATAAGTCCTCCAGCTCAACACTATTTTGACATTATGTCGAAATAACTGCTTGTAGTGAAGACATGGACTATGTTATTTCAGAATAATGTCAGTTATTCCAAAATAACACTGCTGTGTAGACGTACCCTCAGGGTCATACTAGACCACACGTTAAATATGAGTCAAAAGTGTACCACAGTGGCAAAGAAAGTGAACATTATTCTGGGATGTATTAGCAGGAGTATTGTAAGTAAGACATGAGAAGTAATTCTTCTGGTGTACTCTGCACTGGTTAGGCCTCAACTGGAATACTGTGTCCAGTTTTTGGCACCACATTTCTGGAAAGATGTGGATAAACTGGAAAAAGTCCAGAGAAGAGCAACAAAAATTATCTAAGGTCTAGAAAATATGACCTATGAGAGAAGATTGAAAAAACTAGGGATTTTTTTAGTCTGGAAAAGGGAAAATTGAGAGGGAAAATAACAGTTTAGTATATAACAGATTGTTATAAGGAGGGAGAAAAATATATTTTCTTAATCTCTGAGGATCAGACAAGAAGCAATGGTCTTAAATTGCAGCAAAGGAGATTAATTTGGACATTAGGAAAAGCTTAACTGTCAGGGGCTTTGTTTATACTACCAGGTTATTTCGAAATAAGTTATTTCAAAATAAGAACAGGTTAGACAAATACCTGGCAGGGATGGTCTAGATAAAAAATAGTCCTGCCATGAGTGCAGGGGGCTGCATGACCCCTCAAGATCCCTTCCAATTCTTTGAGTGTATGAATTATTTTCCTTTTCCATCAGGTGCTGAAGGCATTCTGAGCCACATTATTAGATTCCTTTTTGAAACAGCAAGAACGACGAGAAGTCCTGTTGCACCTTGTAGACCAACAGATTTATTGGAGCATAAGCTTTCGTGGGCAAAGACCCACCTCATCAGATGCATGTAGTGGAAATTCCAGAGGCAGGTATAAATATACAGGCATAAGAAAAGAGTACCAATCAAGAGTAAGGCTAGAGATAATGAGGTCAATTCAGTCAGGGAGGATGAGGCCCACTTCTAGCAGCTGATGTGGAGGTGTGAACACCAAGAGAGGAGAAATTGCTTTTGTAGTTAGCTAGCCATTCACAGGCTTTGTTTAATCCTAAACTGATAGTATCAAATTTCCAGATCAATTGTAGCTCTGCAGTTTCTCTTTGAAGTCTGTTCTTGAAGTTTTTTTGTTGCAGGATGGCTACTTTTAAATCTGCTACTGTGTGTCCAGGGAGACTTAAGTGTTCTCCTACAGGTTTTTGTATATTGCCATTCCTAATATCTGATTTGTGTCAGTTTATTCTTTTACGTAGGGACTGTCCAGTTTGGCCAACGTATATGGCAGAGGGGCATTGTGGCACATGATTGCATATATTACATTGGTAGATGTGCAGGTGAATGAGCCCATAATGGTGTGGCTGATGTGGTTAGGTCCTGTGATGGTGTTGTTGGTGTTTTTTGAAACAGTAACACCCAGAGGCTCAGTTGATGTAAACTGGAATGCTGTCATAGACATCAGTTGCTTTACTGATTTATATAAACCCTGTCACCAGAGAATCCTAAAGCACTTTACAACAGTGAACAAAGATTATTGATTATTATTAATTATTATTATTATTATTAATTCAGTGCCTCAATACTAATTGACACCACCTGAGAATCTGACCCTAATTTTTCAAGGAGTTGCAGGGCGTGGAGAAGGCTGCATGACCCTGGATCCCCACCTCAACTATATTACCACACTGTGGATTGGGTGGCATTGAAGAATCTGCCTTCCTTGCCTGATGCTGCAGCAGCTCCCAGGGTAGCAGTCCAGGGAGGCAGAGACAGCAGGTGCAAACAATTTGCTAACTCCAGCTGTGCACATTGCTCTGCTTAGCAGCAAGAGTGCATGTAGCTCTGTCCTGGAGCCACCAATGGACAGCACCAATCCTGAACAGCCTGTACCCTTCTGGTGGGTTGGGGGAGCTTAAGTGTAAAATAGCATTAAAAGTATAAAGGAAAAAGCATACTTAAAACAACGACAAAAATCATCTAGGGATGAAGAGGAAGACAAGTAGAGTGAAGGGCTGGAAGAAATGAGAAGAAAGGAGATATCCAAGAAGACCTAGCATGATAGAGAGGACAGCCATCTAGCAATCAGTTACAAAAGGTGGAGGTTCCACCCTAAAATGATTGGAAACCACTGATGTACAGTGCATCTTCTATGCCAGTTTCTGGACAGATGTTTCATAGAATCAAAGAAACATAGAGCTGGAAGGTCATCTCTGGGGATTCAGCTGGAAGATCAAGAGGTCATCTAGTCCTCCCCTCCCGTATGGACCGTATGACTCTCAAAGGGTTAATAGTTCTCTCCAGTCCCATTGAGTAATGACAAAGGTGATGCATGTTTAGCAATGTTTTATTTCCCTTGTTAGTTGGCTATTAAGGATATGGCTGCAGACCATGCAGATCGGCCTCAACCCCCTTTGCTGTCAGTGGAATTGGAAGAGGGTCAGCAACTCCCAGGGTCAGGTTTAGAGGCAGGAAAGAAGGTCATGTTTTCATTGAAGGCTACTTCCTCCTTCTTTGAGGGCCACTGGTGAACAACTTGCGCACAGGAGTAATTAAAAACCTATGCAGGAAATGTGGGGTCACATTAGTGTCCTAGTCCGACAGTCCTTACTCAGGCAGAACTCCCATTCACTACAGCAGGGACTGCTGGGTGATGTGTCTAAAGCTGGTTGTCTAGTCACAATGTCATTCTTGCACTAGAGGCACTTTTTGCTTGGACTGAGAACAGAGGCCTGACAGACTTGCTGGGCAAGGTGTGGGTGTGTGTGTGGGGGGGAGGGGGAACCCAGCTCCATGCTCTCGGAAGGGGCAAGGCCTCAGGTAAAAGTGATGGGGCTGGGCAGCCAGCCCTCAGAACTGTGTGTTCCCCCCCCGCCTCGGCCAGCCCTAGATCCACTTGGAACACCCCATGTGGGACTGCACTGGCTATTTAAAGGGCCTGGAGCGCCATCCGCCATCGCTGCTACAGCAGTGGCAGTGGTGGCTGGGAGCCCTGGACCCTTTTGAATCCCCAGGCCCTGGGGCAGTTACTTCCTTTACTCCCTCCCACCCTGACAGGAATAAGCTGACAGAGAATAAGCTGCTCTGTGAAGGAGCTGGGACTGAATTGGAAGCAGAAGTCAGACTGCTGCACATGTGTAGATAAAAACCTGTTGCCTGCAAACAATACACTGGCATGGGGTTCCCGTCAGTGTCAAAGCTATACGCTGGACTAGAGATGGGTGTGACTAATTTATCTGCAGGTATGGTCTCTCTGCAACACTTGTACCAATTACAATTCAATTTAATAGTCAAAATCTGCAGCATAAGCCATACCTCCAGGCAAAGGCATGCACTGCCCAGCGTCAAAATAATTAGTCTTCTCCCAGCCTCCTGCTGTGTGAGAATGGGCACAGTGCAAGATTCTGGCCCTCAGCATCTTTCCCTGGGCCCCTGTGCAGATTCAGACTTGCTTGCTGCACCGAGGAAAGGCCATGTGTGTTCTACCCCCTCTGTTACTCTTTTTGCACTGGCTCAGGTACTGTATGGGTACAACCTGCTAGGGGATCATTCGTCTAGATGTTGGAGGGATTTTCTATTCAAACTAGGGATGTCAGTGGTTAACTGGTAAGCATCACCCTTACCAGCTGGACTGTATCGGCCCCCGCCTACGGGACCCTATTAAGTGGTTAACCAGTTAAACGTAACGTTTAACCGATTAAATGGGATTTTACATTCCTCGTTCAAACCTGGCTCTCTTGTTGGTTTTCTCCTTCACATAGACACCCTCTGCCTGTGATGTAGTTTTAAAATGTATTGTATTAAAAAAGGGGCAGACCAGATTTTACATGTGCAAAATGGTTTCCTATGCGTACACAGTGGCCTAATTTCCCCACACTAGCCTTACTGCTCGCCGCTGCCAAAGAGGTCGCAGTGTTGCCTAGTGGATAGAGCTGGACTCAGAAGACTTGAGCTTTATGCCACCTCTGCACCGGCCTTTTGACAAGTCACTTCACCTCTGCACCTCAGTGAAATGGTGACAGGGATACTTTACTTACCTTTGTAAAGTGCTCTGAGGTCTACTGCTGAAAAGCCCTATGCAGGAGTATGGCATTGCCTGGACGGCAAAGGAGATCGTTTTACCCACACCCATATTTTGAAGTAGAACATTCAGAAATGAATCTGAATGGGAATGTTTCGTCCTCCCATGTAGCCCCTGTAGTGTTGTGATCTTTTGTTCATCTTCACTGAGAACTTGCCTTTCCTCTGTTTCATTGCAGGGGGATTATGTATGGATGGACCTCAAAACCGGTCGGGAATTCGATGTTCCCATTGGAGCCGTGGTCAAACTTTGTGACTCTGGGCAGATCCAGGTGGTGGACGATGAAGGCAATGTACGTATGAAGGAGAAGCGGATTGTGATTGTGTAGACTTTGCTTTACTGTCAGATGGGGGGCACCCAAATGGGATTTAGCACTTGGTGCTGCATAAATGAACAGCATGTTCCAAAACCCACCGCAATCAATAGGATTCTTTCCTTGACCTTCCATGGACTTTAGATCAGGGTCACGCATCACAAGATAGTCCCAACCCCCAAGGACGTAGGTGGAAGATGCAATGAGGAGGTGTAACAAACAAAAGGAGGGAAAGTGGGCAGAGGGGGATAACTCTGACAAGGGAGACCATGACAGGAACAACTTGTCCATTTCAGACCCAATTCTGGGGCTTGTTTAAGCCTTTTCCTGTTTGCAATTTATTTTAGTAGAGAGGAAGAATGGTCCAGGGCTTGAGGTGCTAGCCCAGCACTTGGGGGAGACAGCTCAATTTCCTGCTGTGCCCCTGAATTCATGTATGACCTTGGGCATGTCACTTAGCTGTTTTGTGCCTCGGTTTCCCCATCTGTAAAATGGAAATAATAGCACAGTCACACTGCAGGGCAAATGCACTTGTATTCCCCTTTTGAACGGTCCAGAGGGCATCCACTCTAGGCCACCAGCTCCTTTTCTTAGTTAGAGACCTGCCTCTTTCTCTCTACTGACCAAGGTTCAGAGGGACAGCCCTGGCTTCCAGCACTTACCCTATGGCCTGCAGCCTGTTGTGGGAAAGGGTGAGGGGCCAGTCCCGGCCTCCAATGGTACCCTTGTTTCCATCAGCCTGTCACGGGGGAGGAGGCTCTGAAGGCTGCCCTGGCCTGCAACAGCCCCCTCCCTCTGCAGCCTGCAACTGTCCATGGGGATGGGCAGGGTCCGGGGGCTGATCCAGGGCTCCAGGGGACCCCTGCAGCCTGCAGGCTGTCAGGAGGGGGAGAGCCCCGGCCCTCAGCAGCTCCCACACAAACATGGCTTGCAGCCTGTCCAGGGGGGAGAGCCTGTGGGGGCAGCCCAAGCCTCCAAACCCCCCCCCTTTCCTACAGACTGTCTGGGGTGGGGGGCTGTGGCCAAGGGCCAGGAGGGGGCAAAGGGTTTGGGGCAGACTAGCTACTTCCTGTGCTCGCAGTCAAGGTAGCAGAGCCCCAGCCATTGCAGGCCACTGCCTTGGTGGTGTGGTTGCCCCCAGTGGACACTCTACAGCAGCGTTTCCCAAAGTGTGGTCCACGGCCCAGTACCAGTCCTTAGAAAAATTATTGCGCACGATCCTATTAATTTGTGTGACAGGGTAGAAGCACCCCACACTGCTGAGTGCAGCGACACGGGCCTCTTGGGAGAGAGCCCGCCTCTGCGGCATCTCTGCCAGGCATGCTCCCAGGCGGCAGGGCTAGATCTGGCAGGCGCTAGGACCCAGGGAGAAGGCTGGGCACCGTGCGTACCGACGCAGAACGCCCGGCGCCAGACACAGCCGGGGGAGCCAGCACCGGCCGATAAAGCGGCCGGGATTGGGGCCAGCAGGGAGGGCGGAACAACCCACTGGGCTCTGGGCACACTGACACAGAATGCCCGGTGTCGGACACAGCCGGGGGAGCCGGCGCTGGCCAATAAAGTGGCTGGGATTGGGGCCGGGAGCAGGGGTGGAACAACCCACCGGACAGGTAGGGCCAGTGACACAATTTATTTGCATATTCATCATTTGCTTAATGAATACGCAAATATGCAAATAAATGTTACTGGTCCTCCAAACGCTTGTGAATAGATTTACTGGTCCCCAGTATCAAAAAGATAGGGAACCAGTGCTCTACAGGATAGCTCTCCCCTGTGGGCTCGCTGCCCCCAGTAGCCACTCTCATATTGCATCCCTCTGAACAGCAGCCCCACCCATTGCATGTTATGGAAAACTGTCCTTTTCCTGGGGCTTCTGGTTGCCCTGGCACAACCAAACCCTGACCTTGCTTTAAGTTATGAGAAGAGGGAACTGCATACCAAATTTGGTGGCCCTAGCTCTTACCATTTAGGAGAAATTCGTGAACAAATGGACTCTCAGCCCCCCATTACAATCATTAGCTTGCCCAGCCAAGGATGGGGAAAGACAGAGGCTCTCTTTCCCTGAGAAGCCTGTCACTCTTCCATGTCCTTCCTGTGCCTTTTCTGCCTCTTGGGTAAGGGGTTAATTAGCCTTTAGGGATCTCCTCAGCCCATCCCAATCCACCATTTAGGCACAGCTCTTCCTAATTAGGGCTACTCCCTAACCTGCTTCTGAGTTCCCATGGAGCCCTTCAGTAGCCTGCCCATTGCAGGTACCCATTTTTTGTTTTGTTACAAAATGGCTTTGTAGGTCGTGTGTTGCAGCACAGCCTCTGAGCAGTGTCTCTGTGTTCTCCTGGCTGAGTCCTTTGACACTACTCATTTTTGGCAGGGAATAGGATCCTATATTAGACAAAACCCCTAATAATTGGGACAGCCCTGATCACATAAGGCCATCTGGTCACTTTGAACAGCACCTAGCAGTGGGGCCTGATCTTAACTGGAGTCTCTGGAGACTGCTGTAATATAAATAGCAAGAATAATTACTGTATTCAACTGCTCTTCTGGTTTTGGTAACCTGGTCTGCTGGGTTTTGCAGAAATTGTCAGACAAGTGGCCCCTCTAGTTTAGTATTTCACTTCCACAACCGACCAGTAATGGATGTTTCAGAGCATGAGCTAAGCCCCTCCCTCCATCACTAGCAGTGTTGCGGGTTGGGTTTATACATAGGAACATAAAGCTCTATATCCCTTATCATTTAAAATCATTTTTTAATCCTCGCTAATACTGTAGATGTTCTCATTATTTATGTGAGGCCTGATTTTCACTTCACTAAGGCCCCTTTACACCACTCTGGCAGTGCAAAAGGGGCTTAAAGTGATTTAAATGGCACTCCCACTTTTAAAGCTCCTTTATATACCAGAACAGTGTGAAGGGGCCTGAGACTAAGTGAGAATAGGGTCTATAAATGTTTAATTCCTTTTCTTTTCTGTGATCCTGCTAAGTTCTTGGCCTCAACAATGCTTTCGGACAGTGAGTCCCACACGTGAAGTAATGATGCTAAAATACAGTCATATGCTGGTCTTGCAGGGATCTGAGAAATCATGTACTTTTCACTATGATCCTTAAAGTTAATAGCTGCCCGGCCCCATGTACTGCATAAACCAATTCAATTTAGAGTTGCCAGATGGTTTCAGAAAAAATACCGAAAAAAGGACCCTGAGAGTTATTAATAACCCCCTTCCCCCCAAAAAAACACGTGTTGAGGCTTTTTGGCCCTAACAGGCTGCCAGTGGCCGTCCACCGTCTTGCCTCCCTGCGCAGGGCCAGATGGCTCACCTGTGGAACCCGGTAAGCACTAGGGTTGCCAGGTTGCCTCCATATTGAGCCGGACAGCCTGGGATTTTTGCCTCCTGGCTGGGAAAAAATCAGAAAGTACCGGATGCTTTAGGTGTCCGGTATTTTCTGAATTTTTTTACCAGAGAGGAGGCGAAAATACCGGACGGTCCGGTTCAATACCAGACACCTGGCAACCCTACCCTTCATTCTCCCCTTACTGAAACTCTCAGGGGTGCATTTTGCCATAGGCTCACATTTGACTTCTTCCCCCTTTTTCTTTTCAGGAGCATTGGATTTTCCCCCACAATGCCAGCCACATCAAACCCATGCACCCGACTTCTATCCATGGGGTGGAGGACATGATCCGCCTGGGGGACCTGAATGAAGCTGGAATTCTGCGGAATCTGCTCATCCGCTACCGGGAGCATCTTATCTATGTGAGTGCCCTCCTGGAGAGTGACATCTCGCCCCAGTTATCGTGTGCTTATGTTCATTTATATCCTGAATTGGTCCAAGCCCCACCCGTTTGCCTCTGACATTTCTGCTGCCAACTTTCCAGGCTGCTTGTGCAAGATGGGAGATGCCATTGCTCGTGGGCATTTACTGAGCTGGGGAAAGGATGTATCCTCTGAATGTGAATTAAATCTGATTCCTTGTATGTGACCAAATGCAGAGTGCCCTCACCTCTGGGCTAGTGGATTCAAATCCCACATGGGCACCTGCATTCACACCTGAGGCAGTGCAGGGAGATTCTGTGCTGCTATGGTGCTGTGCTTTTAGGTGAAACATTAAACCGAGTTTCTGGTTGGTCATGTGGGTGCTATCGATCCTGTGGCCCATGTAACAACTAACCACCCCCAGGTATTTCCCTGGGTGCCCTTTAAGATTGCAGCATGTGTAGCTGACTAGTTGAGGATTCTATGCATAAGGGAGATGGTTGAAGAGACAACACAGTGTGTACACTGCGCTAGTGTCAGGAATATAGGCTGACTGTGGTCTCTTTGGATATCTGTGCCTGTGAACAAGTAAGTGAAGGCAGCAGGCTCTGGGAGTAAGGAGAGGTCAGGCTCTGTGATTTAAATAACCAAGGTGTGATAAGGCAGTTTTCCAACAGTAACTTTACAATACCTGCTATGTGTGCTTGAGATTCCTCATTCATTCTCAGTTTCCAGGTTTCTCTCAGCTGCATTTTGGTTACTGCGATATTTTTCTTAGAACTCTTAAGCTCTTGACAGGCACATGGGGCCACCACCAGAGCAGTTTGCAGGGGAGGGAGAGATCCTATACTTCCCCTGACCAGTCGGAGGTAGGAAGCTTCCTTTGATGGGGTGCTCCTAGGAACAGGGATACATCATGGGGAAGGGGTCAAATTGACTAGCCCAAAGTAACTGCCTGCGTCTACACGCGGCAGTGAAATGGGCTTCCGATTTAAAGCCCCTAATTTGAATTAGGTAGTAAACCTCATTGCAGGAGGAATACCACCTAATTCGATTTAGGGCTTTAAATCGGAAGCCCGTTTCACTGCCGCGTGTAGACGCGGGCAGTTACTTCGGCTAGTCAATTTCTAAAATGGCGACCGGCGGGGAACATGCAAATCAAGCACGGGATATTTAAATCCCGGGCTTGATTTGCAATTCCGGTCGCCCTCATTAGCCTCCCTAGATCAATCTAGGGGGCTAGTGTAGACGTACCCTTAGTCAGTAAGGCCAGGCTGGAGAACTCACAAGAGCAGGCTTTCCTAACATTTAGGGAGACTGAGAGAGGACTTCGCCCAGGGCTGGCCTTACCATGAGGCGAACTGAGGCAGGCGCCTCAGGTCCCAGACTGTGGCGGGGGGGGGGGCACTAAGACCCAGAGTGCAAAAAATTGTGTCTGGGCTGGTGCAGATGCATTCTCTCTGCTCTAGGTGCACAGAGATGGTGGTAGGGTAGAACAGGAAGAAGGCAGAATTGAGACCTTTCAAAGTTTTGGCCCAAGCAAGGGGACATGGGGGTGTCATTTGAGCTCCCCACCTCAGGTGCCAAAATGTTGTGGGCCAGCCCTGATTCCGCCATAGAAGTAGGGGCCTTTTTGCAGATCCAGATCTGATTGACTCTTTCTCTCACACGCAAACATCTCCCTAAAGTTTGGTTCAGGCCTGTCACTGCTTGTGAGGCTTCTCGTGGACCCTGTTTCCAGGTAGGCCCAAAATACAGCAAGAGCAGTCTTTCCTTTTGGTATTTTGGTAGCTCCACTTTTTGTCTCAGAAAGAACTAGAGGCACATGAAAATGAGAAAAATATTCTATCAGCATTTTCCAAATCTCTCATAAATTTTGGGATTGGTTCCAGAGCTGGGTGAATTCTCTGGCCTACGTTATGCAGGAGATCAGACAGCATCCTCCTAATAGTCCCTTCTGTCTTTCCGACTTTTGAAGAACCAACACAGTCAAAATAGATTTAGCAATAACTAAGGACACAATTTAGTCGTGGAGGTCACAGATTCCTTGACTTTCAGGAACCCTTGTGACTTCTTTGGCTTCAGCCCACACCACAGTGGTGAGGGCTAGAGACCTCCCCTTCCTCCCCTGCCCCATGGCGGACTCAGGAGTCAATCCGCTCTGGGGGTTAGCCCTCCACACCCCCAGTTATTTTTACTTAAGTTCACAGGTAGTCATGGGCTTCCCTGAATTTCTGTTTATTGCCCACGACCAGTCTTTGACTTTTACTAAAAATAACCATGCCAAAATATTAAGCTTAGTAATAGCCCACTAGTCCTGATATTGTACAATTCAGCTTTGCAGTCTGCAACATCTCACCATCTATTGCATTGTATGGATTTTGAAGGGCGGAAGACAGTGGAGATGGGGGAGCTGCTGAGACTATCCTCCCAATAATTTTTCTGCTAGCTTTAAGTGGAATATAAATCCTTTACAGTTTTGTTTCATGAAAGAGAATAGTGCTGATGAGGTGGGAAGGGTTAACATAACCTCTTAGAATATGCATTTTAGGGAGCTAGGTAAGGTGAGCTGGTTTATCTGTAACAAACTGTTGTCTTGAGTAAAGGTAAAGGTCAGCTGCTTTGCAGTCATGTCTTCGCTCAGCAATTTTGAGGCTGTCTCCTGTTTCTTAGTGCTGTTGAATGAGGACAGTTCCAATATTCTGCTTTCCCTGTATGTGTGGATCTTTCATAGGCATCAATGAGAGAAATACACCCACCTTCAAGACTTGAACCAACTAATTCCTACAGTCTTTGAAGCAGGAGATTAGTATTGGAAAAGAGACGACTAAGAGGAGATATGATAGAGGTGTATAAACTCATTATTGCTTTGGAGAAAGTAAATAAGGGAGTGTTATTTACTCCTTCTCATAACTCAAGAACTAGGGGCTGCCAAAGGAAATTAATAGGTAGCAGGTTTAAAACAAAAGGAAGTATTTCTTCACACCACACACAGTCTACCTGTGGAACTCCTTGCTGTGAAGACCAAGACTATAGGAGGGTTCAAAAAAGAACTAGATAAATTCATGGTCCATTTATAGTTATTATCCAGGATGAGCAAGGATGGTGTCCCTAGACTGTGGCTGAACATTGGCACACCTGGCAGGTTCAAGTAGTGGCGTTAATGGGCTCTGTAGGATGGTTTGTGTAGGTGTGCACGGAGGAGCAAACAATGAATCCTGTGGTGATTTTCTGGTAAGTGGAGCCCCCGTAGAAAGAAGGGCCATTGAAATGCCTTGTCCCCTGTTTTACACATGCGGGAAGTGCAAAGAGGGAGGCTACCTTAGGGCGAGGAAAAGTGACAGAGACAACAAACAGAACCCAAGAGGCAGGAAGCCAGAGGAGAGGGAGAGGCAGGGAGGGCACTGTTGTGCTAGGAAGATAGTCTTGTGCTAATGGTGCCAGGTGTGAAGCTGCTTGGAGCTCAGGGCTATCTCCCTCTGCGCCCTGCCAGATGGCTCTGTCCTGGTGTCAGCCGGTGGTCAGGGCAGTGAGTGGTGTGTGTGAGCTATACACCCGAGACTTTAACTGCTAGGAGTGGGGTCCCTTAGCAGTGGGCAACCTGGAGGAGGTTGACGGGTGCCCCAAAGAGTTTAACGTCCGTGTCTTTACTGCTAGGATCGGGATCCTTTGCAGTGGGCAGCCAACAGGCTGACAGACGCCCCAGAGTTTAACAGGGAGAGCTTTACACCTCAGACTTTGACTGCTAGGACACAAAGTCCCGTCGCAGTGGGCAGCCTGGGGAGGCTGAGAGGTGCCCCAACGGATCTGTCCCCTGGAAGCGACACGATCCAACGCTCAAGCTCTCCCTATATCTGTCCCTTATGACCAGCTGGAGTTCTTTTGTTTGTGTTCGGTTCGGGTACAGCAGCACGGGTTCAAGTCAGAAACTCAAACCACACTTGCTTATTTGTAGGAGAAAGAAAAGAAAGAAGAAAGAAAACTTGGTTCAATATATATATTTAAACTTATAAAGTGAATGAGGGCGAAATCTTATTTTCTTGTTTACAATAGAAGTGAAACAGGTTGATTAGAGAAACTTATAATAGAGTAACTAAATTAAAGTGTACACATAAGAAACACATTGCAGGTATAATTCTCACCCCTGCGTTCCAGACTTGGCGTGGCCAGCGTCTTTCTCTCAATCCCTCGGGAAGAAGTAGGGCGAGGCTGGGCGTCCCACAGACCTCGGGAGACAACATATACCTGCCAGCAGGTATAGATTGGAGCTCAAATGGGGTGGGCTACTAAACCCCTCTTTATACCCCTTGGGTCACGTAGGCTTCTTCCTGGTCTCAAGTGGCCAATTAGGAAAAATGGCTTTGAATGCCAAGTTTCCCACGGAAGGGTGCAAAGCATAATTCACACCTGGGAAAATGCAGACAATGGGCACTTCTGGTATGTGATGGGCGAAGATTCCTCTCCTGGGACAGTGTAGGCGTGTCAATTACTGGTGCTAGCCATCAGGGCGGCAGGAGGTCTCCTGGTTGTCAGCTAGCCCATTTACTGTCTGGTTTCTGTTTATTAGAGTCAGGGACAAGCAGCACCCCTGCATTCCCAGGGCATCAAAGGCTGACGGCCTTTCTCTTGCTCTCTGGGGGAGAGGGGGAAACAAGATGGGGTTCATGTCTGGCTACACCTGGGCACGGAAGAGGCTTGGTGCCCTTGTGAGCTCTCATCTAGGTCTGAGTAAAGCACAAAGATTGCGAACAGCTACTGATTTAGAGGCAGGAGTGGGCAGATCTTCCATGGGTTTCTGTGGAGCGGAGCTTGGTAGCCAGATTCTGAGTGCTTGGTAGATGCTGGGTGTTTGGGCCTCCAGACTGCGCATTAACCTTTTATGAGTTGTGTGACATGCAGCCCCAAGTATCTGTCTCCTATGAGGAGTTTAACCCCTCAGCAATGATGAATTTTTAATCTCTTTAACAACTCCAGGCTTGCCAGCACTCGCTGAAATACAGCACCATTCCCTGAGTCAGACGCTGCTTCTGTGCAACCGCAAAGCGAGGTGGCTGCTAGAGGCACACACATCCCAAGAGATCCCCAGACCTGGGAGAGACAAAGAGAGTAGCACAGGATGGGACAGCTGGGCCAATCATTTCTAGAAAAGAGTCTATTCAATTCCCCTGTTTCTGTTTGTGAATTGTCTGCAAAAAGATTGCAGGGATATTCAGGTAAGGTCTTCACTACTGGTACACTCCCTGATAGGAGTCCAGGTGTGCCATGTAATAGGCAAGACAATCCTAGTGTGGATGCAGCTGTACCACCTAAATATATCTATATGAGCCTTCAGGAGCTTAACTTCAGTCTTCAACTTTTTAAGATTTTGGTCAAAGGTTTGATGAAGGAAGGGCAAAGGAAATTGGCTTTTAGTTTTCACTTCAATCAAGTTTTCTATGGGATTGGTCAGAGAGCGAGAAACATTGACAGGTGAATAAATCATCACTTTACATTATCTATCAACATGGCACAGGCCAAGTGAGGGTTGGGAAGTGTTGCTGGCAGTTCTGCGAAGCTGTGTTATGCCCCTGTGAATGGAACCAAGATGGTCAAGACCAACACAGCAAGCAGTGGTTCCATGAGGTACAATTTGTTCTCGCCACTCCACAAGGATGGTGTTCAGTATGGTCCTTGAGAAGCCTGAGCTGCTTGAGGGGTTCCCAGGACTGCTGAATCAAAGGTGAATCTTGGGATGAGGCTTCTGACAATCTGTGTCTTTCCCGCTTTAGCTGGCTCGTGGAAAAGCTTCTCTGTGATTGGTGAAAGGCTTTTATAGCCCTGCTCTCATACAATATGTATTTTCCTTTTTCTCCTTTTAACCCTAAGACTAACTGTGGTGGGAGGGTAAGTATAATACATAAGCCACCTTTCATTGCCACAATGCACTGTTATATCATGCGCTGGCTGCCTCATTTATATTCACCATTAATGGCATTTCTCATTTTCCTGGTACTGCTTTTCTGCTGCCCCACAAATGCACCCAATCCATTATTCCTTTGGCTGAAGCGCTTTGCCACAGTGACAGAAACGTGGCCTCTTCCAAGAAGAGCAAAGTACCAAGTCTGCGGATGTGATGCCAGAGGGGCAGGGCTGCAACAAGCAATGCATAATAGCCTGGTTTGGAGGAAATAAGCAACTACTGAAAGATGAAAAGGGTTATGCAAGCGCTGTTGTGCATGGCTGATGCTTGTATGTGCTGAGAACAATTGCTGAATAGCAGGGGTGTTTTGTCGTGATACTGGGGTTGCTGAAGTGCAGGAGTATCTAGTCATGGAGTGACACTAAATTCCTTGAGCAACAAAAAGTCGAATGAATTTAGGGTGCTCTGGGAACCAGGTTCAGTGTGGATTTGTTATGTGGCTAATGAAAATGTAGGTCACAATGGCAGTAACGAGTTTGCAGTAGAACATCTTTTCTTGGTGTAAGCCATCGACTCTTGTAGGACCAGCACCCATACAAACAGCCAAGCTGATCTTCGCACCAAAACACAGGGGCTTTACTCTTAATAAGCAGTGGACCTGGAAACAGGACTTGCACATATTTTCTTGTAGCTGCCCTTTGATCATCAGTTGGGGGCCAAAGTTTTGAATGTGGTCAGCTGATAAAATTGGGCAAGCTGTGTGTATTTGTCAACTAGGGACAAGTCGAACCAAGCTCATCACTTGAGATAACACAGGACTTTATACTGACGGTCAATGATCACAAGGAAAAGGTGAGTGGGAACATCAACAAAACATTCCTGTCACTAATGGCTAATTCATTTGAAAAGATCTTTGGCCGTAGTCAGCATCATGAGTCTTGGCAGGACAGATAAGTTACCACCAGAGAGGTTGGAATACAGGGATGTCACAAACTCACGCCAAAAGGAAAGTCAGTGTTTCTGAGAATGACTTAAGAGGCAATGAAGTATGATATTTCCACCTCTGTGCACTGAAAATTGTCCCGAAAATTGCCCTAGAAATGCCTCATGACTTGTAAATCTCACCCAGTTATGAAGCAGCCTGAAAACTGCAGACATCTTTTAGGCTGTGAGTTCAAATCCAGATCAGGATTCAATCGGAGAGTGATTGCCTTTTCTTATCTGTGAAATGAGTTTGGGTGGGCAAAGGTTCCCATGATGAAAATCTCCACAGCTGGCACTAGCTAAGTGGCAGCCTTATTGAAAGTCTGAGCAGATGCCAAGGATTGAGTGGGCCATAGAGAATGAACTATCCTCTCACGTGTATAGAAGTGGGCTACCTATGCTGGTCTCTAGGTCTTCTCAGGAGCAGTGTCTTTTCCAAAGTGAGTACAATTCAAACTCACTCTATCTCAGAGGTGGGCAAATACCAACCCCCCGGGTCTAATCTGCCAGGTTTAGCCCCTGGCAGGCCCCACACTACCATATTTACCTGTGCTTCCACAGATACGGGGGATCACAGCTCCTGGTGGCTGCAGATCACCGTTCCCGGCCAGTGGGAGCTGCAATCACTGGTACCTGCCGAAGTGCAGGTAAATATAGCGGCAGCGGCCCACCTTGCTCCTCCCATCTGGTGATATTAGAAAATGCTGGTAAAAGGGTGTCAGGCTTTTTTTCTTTTTTTGGTTAAACGATGAGCTCTTTTTTTTGAATAGTGAATTCTAGGCAATATAGGTCTTTTCATTACTAGTTCCATCAGGAGATAAAGGCTTTTGCTACTGATTGTGTCCTTAACCTTTGGCTTGGGATATACAACTCTTACCCTGGTCTGTTATCTATATAAAATGGATATTCTCCTTCAAGTAATGTCCCTGTGGGTGCTTCATTCTAGCTGTCTTCATGCCTCTGTGTCTCAGATCAGAGATTTTTTGGTTGCAGTGTCCATTTGGCCCTCACATGCGTGCTCTCTGTCTCACACTGTGCTATTTTGTTATATAGCACTGTGTGGGTAAATTGCTGTAAGATCCTTCTCTGCTGCTGTTGGCATGAGACGGAGCCTTTGTAGAACCCATTGACAGAGATTTTTTTTACAGGTTTTTCTTACTAATTTTCCTTCTTCTCTTTTCATTGATTAAAAAAACCCTTTTACTTCACTTATCTTTCTCCCTAGTGTGTGTTAACTTTCCCTAGTTGTTTTCATTCAGGAAGCAAACACTAAGAAGGGCATGATGCCTGGCTCCCCCGGGTTTAAATACTGCCTCAGGGGTCAGGAAGCTATTCCTACTGCATTCGCTCCCTCGGAAAGAGACACGTGTCTCAGACGTGCACATTTTGTCTAACATTAATATCCAGAACCAGAAAGAGCCGTGCGCTAAAATTAAAACTACTCATGGTGGAATGCTCACTTCGACCAGCCTCCAGCCCCGGGCCTGAGATCCCCCAGACAGCAGTCCCCATTGAGACTGATCCCACCAACACCTTCGGATTAACACTCACCAGTGACTTCAAAGAGGAAATCCATGGAATTCCTCTCAGAAAGTCTCAAAAAAGCGGGCCATGGGCTCTCTAAATAGGGAGCCAGCCAAGAGAATGAGGTCCCTGGCACAGTCAATAATCTCAGCACTAACCAACTCACAACTAGGTGCCTATGATGTTGCAGGATCCTCAAGTACCATTACCACGGGTAGGCCCAAAGAGTAGAGGGCAGGCTCAAGCAGATTGGTACTCTTAGCAGAAAAGAGCGGCAAAGACCCAGCTTGTCTAGAACAGCACTGACAGAGTCTTGTAGACAATGGGTATCCAGTATGCTGGCGCAGCAAAAGGCTACCACGACATCTGCAGACTGTTCTTCGGTATGCAGAGGGCTTCTGGTACCGATGGCTCTCTCCACTTCAATGTCACCTGCTCAGCTGACCTCAGCAGTACCAATGGCTATTCTGGTACTGCAGAAATTTCTGATCTACGGAGACTTGAAGATCTCGGAGATGCATGAATCACCCTTACAAGGCACCGACATAATCACACTAAGGGTTATGCTCAGGTCCTCAGACTTACATGTGTTATTGGGATATTCTACTCTGCCATCCATGACCATCCATCCAGTATTTGTCCAAGGCTCTTGATTGCAATGCCACAGAGCCAGCCAGGTAGAAACATATGTATCTTCAATTTACTAGCAGAGTAGAAGAGACCCATCCAGCAGATATGGACAGTCTGGGATGCTCCGACCCATGCCATTTCCACCACCTCATTGGCCATACTGGGACCCACAAGTGGGCATATAGACAACAATTTTCAAGGACCTCTGGTGTAATCCAAAGGGGTAAAGGAAAGTGAACTTCAGCTTCAATTGCCAGGCTTCCTGATCATCAAGAGGAGACCTGTGAGGAACAGGCAGAGAGGAATCCACTCCAGTGACCAGCATTTTGTCATCATCTCCTGATGAGGCAGTCATGCCTCTCCCACCAAGCCAGACGACTTTGAGCAATTTCACTACCTGTTTAAAAGGATTCCCTGCAAATCCTGCTTGAAGAACTCAGAGTCACAGCATAAATTGGCATCCTACAGACCTTGTGTTCAACAAAGCTTGAACTCACCATTAATGAGGCATTGTTTGATCCAGCAAAAACTATATGGCAGACACCAGACACAGTACCCCCAATCGGGGCCAGACTGAGGCATGGGCTAGCCGGGCAGCTGCCCAGGGCGCCAACCAATGGGGGGCGCCTGATGGCAGCTATAAGGGGCATGTGGTGTCTCTTCTAGCTGCCATCAGGTGCCGCACGCCTGGCTCCTGCAGCGCCGGCCCCGCGGCGCCGGCCAGTAGCGCCCTTCCCCCCATGGCCGCGGGGCCCTGCACGGCCCGGCGCACACGCCAGCAGCGCTGGCCGGGCCAGGCTGGGCAGCGCATGCGCCATGCGCCCGGGGGCGGCGCCACATGCCCGGGCCCGGGGCGCCAAAAGGGCTCGGGCCGGCCCCGCCCCGCCCCCAATGTGCAAAAGAGCAGACAAAACTCTTATGTGCCCTCTAAAGATGGGAACATTTTATTTTCTCATCCATTCCCTAATTCACTGGTTGTCAATGCAGAGAGCACCATGCTAAAATAAGGACTGCAAGCAACTGGATTTATTTGGACATAAATCCCATTCTTCAGCAATCTACAGTTTCAGATCACTAATAGTCCAGCCCTCATGGCACAACACAACCATACCAGTTATTCGAAATGACATGCCTTTATTGAACACCTCCCATCGGATCAGCAAGAGCAGTTTCAGCCGAGTCAGCTCCTTGTGATGACAGCATTACAGGCTTCTCTGAATGCTGTCAAGACAGCTGCTCATTCCATCTCCATGGCAGTTGTCATGAGAACATCTTGGCTTCACCTCCCCAGCTTTCCAAGGGAGGTACAAGTCTCAGTGGAGGACTTTCCTTTTTAGGGATCTAAACAGTTTTCACAAAGAACTGATGAATCCCTCTACACATTAAAAGATTCTAGGGCCACATTATGTCCTCTGGCTATTTACACCCCCAAAGCAGGAGACATAATAAGTACAGACAGCACAGAGATCCTGGCCTACTGAATTTTCTCCTCCCCAGAGACATTATGATCCTCAAAGGAACAGGTAGAGATTACAAAAACAGACACCGACAGCCACATGTTCCCAATGGCCATCACATCTGCCTGAAGAGGCAGGGGCCCTAATGGTATAGCTCCTCTTTACACTTTTATTATAGGACAAGGTCACATTTCAGCTACACCCCAAATTCCTACCAAAAATACCTTCAGCCTTACACATAAACCAAATTCTTCACCTTCCAACATTATTTTCCAAACACACCAGGATAAAAGGGAGGCAACAGTGCACACGCTCAATAACAGGAGAGCATTAGCCCTTTATTTGGAAAGGACAAAACCTTTCAGAAAATCTCCAAGACTATTCCTCTCCATCACAGGCAAGTATTAAGAGATACACAGTATCTAAGCACAGGCTCTCTAGCTGGATATTGGAATGCATTAACTACTGCTATCATGTGCATAACCTACCTACATTCCCTTTGGGAACCTGACTGCGCTCTATGAGGTCTCTGTTCACTTCCATAGCCTACCTCTCTAAAGTTCCAATCACAGAATCATAGAATACTAGGACTGGAAGGGACCTCGAGAGGTCATCGAGTCCAGTCCCCTGCCCTCATGGCAGGACCTAGTACCGATAGACATTTATCTAACCTACTCTTAAATATCTCCAGAGATGGAGATTCCACAGCCTCCTTGGGCAATTTATTCCAGTGTTTGACTACCCTGACAGTTAGGAACTTTTTCCTAATGTCCAACCTAAACCTCCCTTGCTGCAGTTTAAGCCCATTGCTGCTTGTTCTATCCTCAGAGGCCAAGATGAACAAGTTTTCTCCCTCCTCCTTATGACACCCTTTTAGATACCTGAAAACTGCTATCATGTACCCTCTCAATCTTCTCTTAAGAAATATGCAGAGCAATGACTTTGGCACCTGCTCATACGTTTCTGGAGTATTATGCAATCACTTGTGATTTAGCATCTGATGTGCTATTTGGTTTGACCAGACTATCATCAGTATTGGACTGTGTGTTGGAGCCCTGCCCCTTCATTGGGACGCTGGTGTGAGTCACCTACAAGAAACACCAGACATTGCCCGAAGAAGAAAACATTACTCACTAGGGGTGTTAAATAGAGTTTAATCAACTAATCAACTAGTCGATTAATTTAGTCGATAAGCAGGGGAGCCGCAGCAGGGTTAGCTCCCAGTCCTGGCAGCTAACCCCGCTGCGGCTCTGCCTCTTTAAGGTATTAAGAGCCAGCAGGCTCTTAATACATTTAAAAGGCTAAAGAGCAGCAGGGGGGACCCAGCACGAGCTGGGACAGCCGATTGCTAGCTCTTACTGGGTCCCCCCTGCTGAGCTTCTGATTTTTAAATGTATTAATAGCCCAAAGGCTCTTAATACATTTAAAGGGATAAAGTGCCGCAGGGGGCACCCAGCACGATCTGGGAATCAGTTGGCCTGGCTCGTTCCGGGTCCACCCCCGCCCTCGCCCACTGCACTTCTGATTTTTAAACGTATTAAGAGCTGGCAGGCTCTTAATACATTTAAAAAGCAGAGTCGCAGAGTCTGGGACTGGGTGCAAGTCAGGAATCGGCTGATTCCCAGCTCACGCCCGGTCCCCGCCGCTGCCCTGCCCCCTGTGGAGAAGGTGCTGCGGGGAAGCCGGCTCCCCCCAGCACTGGCTCCTGCTCCCCTCCTTGCTGCTTCTGCTAGAGGCAGCAAGGTGGGGAAGCGACTAGTCAAGGAACTAGTCGACCATCCGATAAACTTTTGCTTATCAGATAGTCGACTAGTCGCTTACATCCCTATTACTCACCTTGTGTAGTGAGTGAGGTTCTTGGAGATGTGTCCCTGTGGGTGATCCACTACCCACCCTGCTCTCCTCTGCTCTGGGATTCTTTCATCTGAGCTCTGCGGGAGGGAAGGAACTGAGGGGTGTTTGCCAACACAGTGCTATATAGCAGCAAAGCAAGCACAAGACTGGGCAAGGGCATGTGCAGGCCAAATGGGCACTGCTACCAAAAATCTCCAGTCTGAGGCATAGGGACGTGAAGACAAGTAGAGGGTACACCCATAGGGACACAGATCTTGAAGAACCCCAGTTATTGCACAAGGTGAGTAATCTCTTTTTCTCCATCCAGTCGACTGCCTGGTCCAGCAGGCATTAAACTCTCAAGAAATGTATCACAAGACCTAGAGATTGCAAAAGCCCAAGGGTTAGAAAACATTCTGGCCTTCTAGATGCCAGTCAGGGCAGCACTACTTAGATTGCAGTGGGTCCCTTCAGTTAGGATGCGCAGCTTGGATCACAGTGAGTTCCTATGACTGGTGTCATGTCAGGGGTCATGGTGCACGGGGGAGAGAAAGAAGATGCACCTGGAACAGGCCTGTTGAGAGGCGTGATGCCCTTGTCACAGGGCTGGGCAAGATATGGCCCGTGGGCCAGATATAGCCCACCATGCTGTTTCATCCAGCCAGTGGCCCGCCACGCCACGCCCCCACCTCTAGGCCAATTGAGACCCGGGTTGGGGGAGCATGCAGAGTCTCCTCCCCCCACTGGGGGTGCATGGCATCAGAGGGCACCACTGGTTCCCTCTGAATGCTGCATGACCCTGGCCGGGCAGGAAGAGACCACCCGTGCTCCCCCGCCCCATGGGGATTGCGTGAAGTCTCCTTTCCTCCCGCCCGCACGTGGTGCCTAGAGGGATCCACCGCTTCCAGCGGAGGCCCGCCCCTTCCGCCCAAGGCCCCACCTCTTCCGGGACTGGCCCACGACCTCTGTCAACATTGGTGAAGTGGCCCCCTACAAAAATTATTGCGCACCCCTACATGTCATTATACTCTGGAGGCAATAGGGGGCAGCCTGGTGAGAAGCAGCAGCCTTTAATGATCTCCTGTCTGAGCTGTCTGCACTGCTGCCTGGAGTCACCTGCACAAGCAGGGAGTGAGCCTGTTGCTTTTGGGGCCACTAGCTTTGCCAGCAGTGCTAGCGGCTCCCCCTCTTTGGCCTCCCCAGCACCTTTGGCCTCCCTAGCTATTAGCCAGCATGGGTAGGAATGGTGTCCCCGGCCTCTGTTTGTCAGAACCTGGGAATGGGCAACAGAGGATGGATCACTGGATGATTGCCTAGTTTGTTCATTCCCTTGGGAGCACTTGGCCTGGGCCACTGTTGGAAGACAGGACACCAGGCTAGATGGACCTTTGGTCTGACCCAGTATGGCCGTTCTTGTGTTTTTATGTTCTCCTGCCAAATGAAGGATGCTGACTGTATGACTGTGCAGGGGGCAGGGCTCCTTGTACTGTCTTCCTCCTCTGCCACCCCCGTGACATCCCCAGAGGAGCATCACACAAGGAGGGTGGTAGGAAAGCAACAAAGGTCCCCAGAGAGTAACCGACCAATATCACAGCACAGCTCCAGGCTCCTGAGAGATCTGTTGTAGAGCTGGATCTAAGGCCTTTTCCAAGGGGCTGTTCTGTGACATACCTGTATTATTTGGGTTGTTTGGCAAACGTTAAACAACAGGACTACAATAACACTGCAAACCACTATTGCATTTGGGCAGTCAAGGCAGTGATCCCTCGTAATGCACCTGACAGGTGTGGGTCTCTGGCGACTCTGACCATGTTTTTTGCAGAAATGGACCCATCTAAACTTTGCAGTGATCGACATTTGGCTCTGAATTTTGGATTTGCACAATGTCGGGGGAGGGAGGGTTTGCTTTGCTTTGACTCCAGAATTCACTCTGCATATGGCATTTTGAAATGAGCAGCTTCTTTCTGGTGGCAGTTGAAAACCCATCTTGTTTTGCCTTTGCTTTTGGTCCTGGGTGCCAAAGCCTCTAGGGCGGGGTGCCTTGTCCCGATAAACCTCTTTGTGCTTCTCCTCTAGACATATACAGGTTCAATACTGGTGGCAGTGAACCCCTACCAGCTGTTACCCATCTACTCCCCAGAGCAGATCCGGCTGTACACCAACAAAAAGATCGGCGAGATGCCACCTCACATCTTTGCAATAGCTGACAACTGCTACTACAACATGCAACGCAACAACAGGGATCAGTGTTGCATCATAAGGTGAGTGTGTGCATGTCGGACCTAGCAGAGGTGCTGAATTAGGATTCCATTCTGCCAAAGATGCTGAGCAGACTCACCTTAATTGCTTGTGAAAAGTGCAAGGTAGACCCCAATTGAAGCAAAAGTCTCAAGAACATTTAGCCAAACAGCACAGCATAGGAGTGGCAGTGTTGGCTTCCTGGCATCAGCCTGTCAGCATGGCTCTATCTGGAGGGGTGTGTCGGAAGTTCACAGTCTATGGGCACATCTTGCTGGAGCTGGGGCATAATTTCCAGCTTGGGTAGGCCTATGTCTTCTATAAGTTGAACCTCTCTAGTCTGGCACTCTCTGGTCTGGCAACATCTGTGGTCCGGCATAATTTTAGTTAGCCGGATGTGCCCTTATCATGGGTGTGACCAAGTTTCCTGCAGTCCTATAAAGTTTGTTTGCAGCTACCTGTCCTGGCTGTCAGTGTTCTGTGCTGTTACTTAGCCCTATTTATCCCTAAATGTCTTCTAAGAGCCCAGTAAGCAGCGCTGGTAATGCTGCTAGACATTATTGACCTCCCACGGTCCAGCAAATTCTCTGGTTCGGCACCAGTCAGCTGTCGGACTAGAGAGGTTCAACTTGTAGCTTAGTTTCAGCTAGTACACTAACAATAGAAGCAGCATGAGTAGCAGGATGGGCTAGCCACAATCCTGCCCAGGACACTAGGTTCTTACTTGGGTCCTGTCCCAACCCATGGCTGCTCCTCCACAGCTACATTTCTATTGTTAGCATCCCAGCACAATCAGAGCTAGCATGCATCTGTCTTCCAAAGCTGGGAACTTCGCCTCCAGCTTGAGCATCAACATATCTATGACTTGGCCTCATTGCTGGGGCCGATTGGTTAAGTAATTGTGGTCAGTCGCAGAAGTTATGGATGGAAAAGTCCTGTTAGATCATCCAGTCCAATGCAGGGTCGGTCAAGCCTAGTTTTTTAACATGCCAAGAGATAGGCCTTTTGCCACTTACATAATTATTCTACAGTCTAATAGATGAGAATCGCAAGATTTTTTTTTTATATGTGTTGTGACAGACTGCTGGCTAAGCCAGAGCTCTGCCACTACAGCCTGGCTGAAAAGGCCAGTTACAGCCAGCTGAGCAAGCCCAGGCCTGAAAGGCTAATGGAAGCAGCTGTGGGCCTCATTAGCCAGAGGGCTATATAAGGCAGCCAGAAAGAAGTGAAAGGAGAGGAGCAAGGAGCTAGGGTGTGTCTGAGTGTGTGCCTAAGCCAGAAGGAGAGGCTGGCTGAGTTTGCTGCACTCTACAACTCTGTAAATAGAAGGTGGTGGGAAGCTGACAATAAAAGACACGGGTGACTGCACCAGAAAGGGTCTCTGGCTGATGTGTGGATCAGAAGGTGTCCCAGGGCAAGGGGCCGGAGTGAGGACCTTGCCACAGTGTCTTAAACTTTCCCTTTAATTTCATCCCATTATTCCTATGGTCACTTATTGGCTCAAAGATCCATAGCTTTTAAGACCAGAGAGGCCATTATCATCATCTAGTCAGCTAGTCTGACCTCCTGCCATAGAATTACAGGCCATAGAATTACACCCAGAAATTCCTGCCTCCAGCCATAACTTATTCTGTAGTGACATTGCTTGTACTCTCTAAGCACCTAATTCTAAAGCTTTGGAGCGGTGCCTCACTCCCAAGTAGTTCGGCTGAAATCTGTAGGACTGCCTGCTCTGTAAGGTACTGCCCACTATGAATTGGGAAGGATCAGGCCCTGAATCAGCTGCTTTCAAACTCTTCTGTAACATGGACCTGATCTCTGTAGAGATGGAGACGGTCTTAGTAGAGGATGTTGTGGAATCCAAGACTGTAATAGGATTTTAAAAAAGAGCTAAATAAATTCATGGGGGATACATCCAGCAATGGCTATTATCCAGGATGGGCAGGAATGGTGCCTCTAGCCCAAGGGTGGGCAATAATTTTTGGTTGGGGGGCCACTCCAAGATTTTAGTAAGTGCTCAAGGGCCGCACTTTTCTGTGGAGGAGATGCAGAGTCTAGGATGGAGGCTGGGTACAGAAGGGTGCACAGGGTAAGGGACTGGTGTGCAGGAGACGGTGTGGGGAGTTTGGGTGAAGGGGGGGGGTTATGACCTGGGGCAGGGGGGTGCAGAGGGTTTGGATGGTGACATGGGGGTGGGAGCAGGGGTGTGGAAGGGACAGGGATGCCAGAGACAGGCTTTATCTCAGAGGCGCTTACCTAAGCATCTCCCGGCCTGCAGCACCCCCAAAGCAGGTTGGTTTCCCTGCCTACTGCAGCCCCAGACCACTTGAAAATACAGGCTTTTCCCTCCACCTGGCTCTCAACTCCGGGTGGGGGAGGAGGCTTGCGCTGTCCCCGCCCCCCTGGCCAATCTAAGAGATTAGCTGAGGTCAGTTTTTATTGGCCAGTTGATTCTGGCCAATAGGAGGTGCGGATTGGGCTGGAGGTGGGGAGATCAGACAAAGCTTCCCCCCTCCCTGCAGAGCAGAGAAACATAGGGACTGCACTTTAAATTGCTGCAACTGTGTGCCTGAGGATCCTGGAAGGGTGGTCCGCGGGCTGGATTCAGTGGCTTGGCGGGCTAGATCTGGCCCCCAGGCCATATTTTTGCCCAGCCCTGCTCTAGCCTCTGTCAGAAGCTGGGAATGGACAACAGGGGATGGATCACTTGATGATTCCCTGTTCTATTCATTCCCTCTGGGGCACCTGGCATTGGCCACTGTCAGCAGATAGGATACTGGGCTAGATGGACCTTTGGTCTGACCCAGTATGGCCGTTCTTATGTTCAAAGTACATTTATTACTGCAAAGAAAGCCATCAAATTAAATGAGGCACAGTTAACAATAGCTTGATATTCCACAAATCTTAGGTCAAGTAGATGATGTCCTCTTCTTCTCCTCATGTATCCACTCTCCTACAATTTACTCTCAAATGGATCATCTCCAATGACATCAGAACCCTATGGCATGTATAAAAATGGCTTCCATGGAAATGTATTTTTCATAGTGTCTTTTAATGCAGTTCGGCAGCTTGAAATAAGACAGGGAACCTGCCTCATTTGACCAACTAGCTGTCCTTGGATCATAATCAAGTATCTCTGCTCCAAATGAATTCCTCTCTCTTCTCAATGTTTACGCTCTTCAGAAGGCTGTAATGCTGGACTGAATTTGCATATTGATAAGGCTACGATTCTGTCATAGAGGTCACAGATTCCATGACTTTCCAGAACCTCTTCTGGGACATGGCTGGAGCAGCTATCAGCCCTGGACTTTGGAGCAGTGGCTGGTGGAACATCTGATTGCCAGTCCAGTCCCAGAGCCACCGCAGCCGGAGCTGTGTGACAACCCCTCTGGGACTAGAACAAGGGTAGTCAGGCCCTGCCTCAGGAGAAGCCGCGAGGCTGGAGCAGCTACAGACTTCAGCAGCGCTCTCTTTTGTTCTCTCCTCCCTCTCCCACACTGGGTATTTTTAGTAGAAGTCAGGGACAGATCGCAAGCTTCTGTAATTTTTGATTGATTGCCCATGACCTGTCCTTGACTTTTATTAAAAATATCCATGACAGAATTGTGCCCTTACTTATCAATGGTGTTCAAACAGGGCATGGGCCTGACACCAAACTTAAGAGCCAGGCCCCATAAAACTTTAGGTGGCGCTCAATATTTCCTCTAATCTTTTCCATTCATGTGTGGATTTTTTCCATCCATGCGTGGTAAATATTATGTGCACCAAGGCATGTGTGAATGTGCACCACCAGTAGAAACACAGAGCCTAGGTGTGAGTACTCTGCTAATCAGCTGGGTGGCATTTGACTCTCTCCTGAGCAGCTGCACAAGTGCACAGCTTATAGGGAACACTGGGCACACTCCTGATAAAATCAAATCTGTATCCTAAGCATGTAGTTGATTCGTAGCCACGTAATAGGTTGCACAAAATCCCCAGATCCAAACATGAATTACTTTGGAAAATTCTGTGTCCTGTATTAGACAGGAGGTCACCATGCTACCCTCTGGTTTTGGTATCTAGGAATATATGACTACACATGAAGTTTAGGGGGTTTGAAATCCAAATTTAGTGTCCCCCTGTACTGGAAACACATACCTAGAGATTTCCAGCGTGGTCATTTGAATGGAGAGTCCAGGGCCCATGCTTCAGTGCGAGAGCACATTTACTCACATTTATTCCTTGTGACTTGTACAGTGGTGAATCTGGCGCAGGGAAGACAGAGAGCACTAAACTGATCCTGCAGTTCCTGGCTGCTATCAGTGGGCAGCATTCCTGGATTGAACAGCAGGTGCTGGAGGCAAACCCCATATTAGAAGGTGAGCCTTGAAAAGACAGTGGGTAGAGGGAAACACTTCTGCTATTAATAATAGCGAGGGGGCTAAAATCAAACTGCATTCCCCAAAATGCTTTACAGCAAGAGCCAGGACTGCAAGTGCTCAGCACACTCCACTGGGATTCGACTGTCCAAAGAGCTCAACATTAGAGCAGGTCAGAAAATAGATTTTCAGTGCTGTGGAAAAATTTGGGGATTTCAACATTTTTTTTCATCCTCAGTTAGAATGCTGCCATTTTTTACTAAATGAAACTCCATGAAAATTTCATTTCAGGTCATTCAAAACATTTTGTTTTGATAAATTCACAGCTTTTCATTTTGATTTCATCTCTTTTTTCTCTTATATATATAAAATAAATAAACTTCAGAATGAAAAGTGATTTTGAAACTGAAAACCTGAAGGGTGGAAACAGGAGGCATCGCCATTTTCAAAAAAAATTTCAATTTTGTTTTCTAAATTAAATATAGTTGAAATTGGTCCAATTTTGCACCCAAAAAAAGGGTTTAATCGAAACTGCATTTTCCAACACAAAACTGTTTCAGCAAAATGTTTCCAGTCAGCTCTACTCAACCTGCAACATACTGAGCTGTTCTGAAAATCTGTATCTTATTCTGGGGCAGAAATGGGTTCTGTGCTCTTCTTAAAATCTTCCACCATCATGACAATAGGGCACTCTGCTTAACTAACAGCACTGAAGGTTTTGCTTGGTAATGATTATGTACAGCACCTTCTATTGCTTTTGGTAACTGATTAACTTGAATCTCAGTTTATTTGATCAAAGACTCAGAACCAAACACTTCGTATGAGAAAAAAAAATAGTAGCAATTCTGTCTTGTGCTTTGATCAGAGTTGAACACTTTTTGCTGTTCATACAATAACAGAGCTTTCTGCCAGAAGAAGAGAGCTGGAATTCTGCATGAGGCAGGCAGAGAAAACCAAAGAATTCAAGGAAGATTCAGGACGTAATAAAAGCCAGCTTATCAACCCCATATTTACATAGGAGAGCAGAGACTCCCAGGAATAGTCTGAATCCTTCAGTGGCACTACTTTTGTGAGTGAACTTCTCGCTCTCATCAATATGGACTCACGATCTTTCCCCAAAAGATGGCTACAACTTAAAGTTGTGAGCCTGGTTCTGCCACCCTCACTCAAGTCGAGTAACACCTTGCTCAGCGACTCATCCTATTGAAATCCATGAAAATGCACATGTCATAAGTTCACTTCTCGGCAAGAGTAAGGGTGGCAGGGTTTGGTCCAGCATCATTGAGAACATTCAGCAAGATTCCAATGTCCTTACTCAATAGCACTTTACTTCAAAAGGAATCCACAGAGTGTTTGTTACTGAACCAGAGCAAGGGTTCCAGAACCTGGCCCAGTGTTGCTGAGTTTCTAAAGCACAAATGTGTCGCATGCCAGCTGTGGTAGGCACCCTGGTGGATCAACAGCTCATTTCAGTAGGAACAGACTTGATGAAATGAAATAATAAGATTTACAGGAGAGTTTTTATCTGTCTAGGAGATTCAGCATTTGGCCTTTAATTTGTGGGTTAAACTAATTATCTTTCTGAAGTTACAATTACACTAGTGGCTTGAAGCTGCTAGAAAATGATCTAATGGTTTACATAGGACTGAACGGATAAGCCATCAGTGGAGATCCCCTTATTAGACTAAGTGGTAGACCTCTGTGCTACCCTCCCACTCTAACATGAGACCTAACACATTAGTGTAATAGGTGCTCTTTTTGTGGGGATCTCTGTAGCCAAAATTCAGAAAAATTTGCATGGTTATAGAAATAAAACACATATTAAAGTCAGTGTGATTTTTCCACTCGATCTTCTGTGTATCCAAATCTTGCTGTGAATTGGAGAATGTACGTTGTTTGAGGCCTATATTCCTTATATTCGTATTTGAATTCATTATTCTCTATAATGTGCTGATTTGTATTGTTTGTTGAACATGGACGCCCTCTGGTGGTTGGTTTAGCACCCACATATTTTTATGGATGATCCACCATTCTTTTCTGTCCCACAAGCCAAATTGCACCCGGAGTTTCATATCCATCATCCACCTCACTGCCTGTAGACTCCCCCTTTTGGACCTCACCCCACTAAAGTCTATCCAAAATGTTTCTGCCAAAATCATCTCTCTCACCCATCACTTAGCTCACGTCACCCCCTCTCCTGAAGCTGACAAACATGTCTTCCTTCACACTGTCTCCTATGCGACCTCCTTATGGGAGGAGTGCCCCATAAACATCCCCTCAGGCTGGGTTGGATTGGGACTTAAGACCCACAGATGAAAGGCTGTGCAACCTGTTACCAATCCCCTGAGCCATCCTTCCTCCCTTTTGTGTCTTGTTTTTTCACCCTAGCCTAGACAGATTCCTTTCTGAGCCTGGGCACAGATCTCACCTCTGCCATATTGCGTTCCTTATCCACAGCTTTTGGAAATGCAAAGACGATTCGTAATGACAATTCCAGCCGATTTGGGAAATACATTGACATCCATTTCAACAAGAGGGGAGCCATCGAAGGGGCAAAGATTGAGCAGTATCTACTGGAGAAATCTCGAGTCTGCAGACAGGTGAGGTGGGGGAGAAAAGGCCAGGGTGTGTACCGGCATCTCCTTTGTTGGCTCATCTTCCTTGCAGAACTGATTCCCTCCTCTTCTGCTCCAGGCCCAGGATGAGCGGAATTACCATGTATTTTACTGTATGTTGAAAGGAATGACACCAGAACAGAAAAAGAAGCTGGGTCTTGGGAAAGCCGCTGATTATAACTACCTCGCTATGGTAAGAGCCGCAGAACAAGATTCTGGGAGAACAGCGTGGACCTTGTGACTTGTCCTGATTGTCTGTCTATAGAAGGGAGTTGGAGCTAGGGTTTAAAATGTGTTTAATTAATTAACAGTTACACAGTTACATGTGGGGGGAGGAGGGGAGAGATTCCCTGAGAGCTGGTGTGCATGGGGAGCCAGCTTTTAGGTATACTCAGCCCAGACCATTTAACGTTTATTTGGGAATGAGGACCGAGACCTTACATGTGACATGATGTTCTACCAGAAGGCAGTGGAATGAGTGGAGACCAGGGCGGATGAGTGTACAGTGATCTGTGTTCAGAGGATGCTACAGTCTGCACTAGCTGGAGATTCCTCAGGGCTGGTGCTTTCAAGTCCAAGTAGATTTCACCTCCATTACCCAAGTGGGAGGTGGCAAAGGCATATTTAATCAAGTTACCTTCAGCGTGGTCAGAGCACTTGGAGATGGTGGAATGTGATTCCTGCAGACCAGAATTGGTAAAGAGTCCAGAAGGACTCCTGCACTGTTAACCTCTCTTGACTATTTGTGGTCAGGTGTTCCAGAACAAAGGGGACCTCTGACATGTTTCCGTCTGTCTCTTTCTCACTGTGGTTTCACTTCAGCCATACCTTCCTTCTCCATGTGCTGATTTCAGCCAGACACTGGGATAGATGGCTACCAGTGGTTTCAGTGTAGGTTGCAGGTCTGTTTGGCCAGTAGTCTGCAGAATACTTACTAGAGGGCCAAATTCAGAGGTCTATAGTCAGTTTTTACTCATTCATTCCTTCAGGCAAAACACATGTGGGCTTCAGGGAATACTTGGCCGAGTGAGAGCTGAGGATGAGATTTTTTTTCAAATGACTTGGGGAAAATGCAAGGGGCCAGTATACAGTATCGCTACAGATTTCTGGACCTATGTTCTTATTGTACATACACTGCTCCCTGCATGCACGGACTGCCCTTCCTTCCCAGGGGAACTGCACTACCTGTGATGGCAGAGATGATAGTAAGGAGTATGCAAACATTCGCTCGGCCATGAAAGTCCTGATGTTCACTGACACGGAGAACTGGGAGATCTCAAAGCTTCTGGCAGCCATATTGCATATGGGGAATTTGCGATATGAAGGTAAGTGGAAAATAGTTGCATATTTCTTTATTTTAAATGCTGAACTAACTTGGATACTGATACACTGTCCAGGCACCAAAGCCAGTGAGACAATCACAATACCTCACTCTTGTCTAGTACTTTTCACCTCTTGCTCTCAAAGTGTGGTGCAAAGGAGGTTAGTCTCATTCTCCCTGTTTTACTGCTAGGGAAACTGAGGCACCAGGCAGGGAAGTGACTTGCCCAAGGTCACCCAGCACATCAGAGCCAGGAGGAGAACCCAGGTTTAGTGCATTGCCCACAAGCCTGCACTGCTTAAAGACAGTCTCTGCCCAAAGACCCTGCAGCTGGAATTGGATTTGTACCCCAAGTTTCATACACACTGTACATATTGAGCCCCCCAAATTGTGCTTAATGTCAGTGGGAGCAGCAAGTGTGCAGCACTTCTGAAAATAAGGCTGTGACTATATACTTGGGGCACAATCTACCTACCTACTTACCTACTCTAGGAACCCCTGTGGTCATTAATACAATGGTACCTGATCACTTAGCAATCTTTAATCAGGGGTATCAGACTCATTCCATACAGCATGCCTGATCTGAGATCCTGCCCTTTGGTATGGGCCACATTCAGCAGAAGTGATTAAAATAGCAATAGATGAAGATAAACCATGTTGGCCATTACTTTCATTTATTGTATGCTTCTCCAGCACCTCGTAGACGCGACTAAGTTATTCCACCCCGTACTTGAGATCCTGCTGGATTGCTTTCCCTGCGTTTGGAGTATGGGTGTGTGATCTGTACATTGCACCAGTCTGTTGTGCTCTGACTTCCCCGCATGGAACCTGCTGGTGTGCACCAAATGGTCCTTGATGCTGTCCTGTTTGAAACAGGACTACACCAGGGCACTCTAGCAGGATCTCCGTGGGAGGGAGATTACATTGCAGCACGCTGGTGTGTTTCTAAAATCACGCCCCTATTGGTCAGACTCTGGGGTTAAATAGACAAGCCCACAGATCCATGGGAAGTCTGTGGGACAGATGAAACTGTCTAGCCAGATCCAGCCCTGGAGTCATATATTTAACACTCTGGTCTAGCGTATTGATCCTCACACCCCTGAGACACAGAGAGACCTAAGGGTAATACTCACCAAAGTGCCTTAGGAGCCAAACTCCTGCTGACTTCTGGGACTTCTGCAGCCCCCCCTCCACCTCCCCCCCCACATCCGCCCCCCCACACACACACACTCTTCTGGGCAGTGGGGAGGAAGTGGGATCATGGCCTGTGCGTCCCTCTTAATAGCTCCATGGAGTGGGACCTTTACTGTTCTGGGAATAGGCTGCACCCCAGGCAGGGTGCAGGGGTGTAACATTGGGGAGCTGAGAGGGGGTTTGCCCCCAGCGATGACGCTGCTCCTTGCTTTCCCCTCCTGAGCCATAAATTACAAGCTTCCGATCTAATCTGTCCTTTGAGATGGACTGTTGGTGTACGGTGAGTGGCAGCCAGACGGGCTGGGATGCAGTGCCCAGAGGAGAAGCACTGTGTAACCCGGCTGAAACGGGACTGACCACACTGGCAGCTTCTGCACATGGCTTCTCTGTGACTTTCCTCATACAGCACGAATGTACGACAACCTGGATGCCTGCGAAGTTGTTCGCTCTGCGTCGCTGATCACTGCGGCTTCGTTACTGGAGGTCAGTTGCTCTTCTGTCACATTATCTTGCTTGTTTCTTCCTGCGATTGCCTGTTACTTGTATCGTGGTAGCATCCAGAGACTCTAATCTAATCAGGACCTGTTGTGTTGGGTGCTGTGCGAACAAAAGTAGAAGCAGTCCCGCCCATGAAGAACATACAGAACTTTGTGATCCAGCTGCTTTACCCTATTCTGGCAACATAAAGTATGTGTAACTGACTGGAGAACCGTAGGCATAAGGAGGTTCCTCTGGTGACATAGACAAATGCCTGCCAAAATGACCTACACCCTTTGAAGCTCCTATTGCTGGACTCCTGGCCCCTAGAGAGTGATGCCTATGGGCATTACGTCCAGGGTTGGGCATGACCCTGGCAAGACTGAGAACACAGGATGGTGTAAAGTTACTCGGTGTATGATTATTTGCAGGATCAAGCTATGAAATGCCAGGAAAAGTGGTTTTGTTGTTCTAGATCCTCTCATCATTTTCTAGTTACATTTGTGCTACTGTGGAGTGGCACCTCTCAGATTCAAAAGGCTATACAAAGCTGAATCCACCCCCTGCAAAAACCTCTTTGGCATAAATGCGTGGATGCGCCCCCGGAAGTGACGGAGGCAGCAAGGTTAAGTGAGTCATTCCAGTGAGTGACTGGGGGGAGTCAGCATCTGAGCTGAGATGGGTGCCTAGGAGTTCTCTGCTCCTGACCCGGCCAGTGGACCATGTCTTTCCAAAGGGCTGACTATGTTGTGAATCAATCCACTATGTGTTTGTTGTTGCACCATGGTCAGGTTGATCCTCAGGATGTGATGAACTGCCTTACTAGCCGCACAATAATCACGAGAGGAGAGACGGTCTCCACCCCGCTCAGCATGGAGCAGGCGCTGGACGTGAGGGACGCTTTTGTTAAGGTAGCACCTGCTCTGCACTCATTCTGGCATTTTCTTTTTAAAATTTACCCCCACCTGTTTTCAAACTGATTTAGTTGCTCTGTCACTTGGAAGTTGTTGATCTCGCTCGGAGTGTCGATCGTTGGATGAAATTCTCTTGCCTGTGTGTTAGGATAGAGAGATTTGGGCCTGCCTGTGAAGCCCCATATTTTAAGAATTTAGGTATTTTTATCACTTAGCTAGTAAAAGAATCCATCACAGTCTCTCTATATGTAGTCTGAGGCCTTGCTCTTAAGCTAAGGTCTTTGGCTAAGCAGCAGGGGCAGCCATAAGCTGGGGAATGTAGGGTCATGTCCTCACACATCCCAAACCAGTCAGAGTAACATAAGGCAATTTAGGCTGTTACTGTCAGATAAAAGGAACAGCCTTAAAGAAAACTTAGGTTGATAGCTTTCTGTCTGGCTAGGACCCACTTATCAATAGTTGGGGGGGTGAAATCTTCATTTCTTTATTGTTTTGTTGTTATGCTTCCCACTTATCTGTTACTTATGAGAATGCTCTGACTTTTTTTTATTGTTTCTGCCTGCTGTATAATTAATTGTGCTGGGTGTAAACTAATTAAGGTGGTGGGATAGAATTGGTTAGATGATCAAGTTAAAGTATCAGAGGGCAGTAGTCTATAATAGCAAAAGCAATTACCTGTCAATTGTAGGACCATTGTTAACGATGCTAATTGAGTCAGGCTAGATGTGTCCCATTCATAGCTTTTGATGCATAAATGCAAACATCAAAGGCAGGGGAACTTGCCTGTGTTGTGTATTAATCAGTTAATATCTTTACAGTTATTGTTCAGATTGGTTAGTTAAATTTCAGTAAAATGATTGGTTAAGGTGGCTGAGAATATTGCTATATAAGTTGAGGCTAACAGGAAGTAAGTGGGGGAAAAAGGGGATAGGAAAGTGGATTCATGCTTGCTGGAAGCTAACCTCAAAAACATCCAATTGTCTGATCTCCAGACTTTGGGTATTGCTGTTCTCTGTTCATGCAAGAAGGACCAGGCAAGTGGGAGGGTGAAGGAATAAGGCCTATAAAGGTGTGTCTACACAGTGCCCTTACCTCTAAATAAGGTACACAATTTGTATAGTGCAAATTGTGTAGCTTATTTTGAGATAATTTCAAAATAGCTTATTTTGAAATTTGGCACTATCTACTGCGCTATTCCGACAAGTCCCTTAACCCTTGTGGAATGAGAGTTACAGGGACTCCGGAATAGTGCGCCTGGTATATATTTTGAAATAACAGGCGCATTTAAAGATGCGGAATTGTTATTTCGGGATATTTCCGGTATCCAGAAATAGCCCCGCTGTCTAGACGTCGCCTAACACTGTAGTGTTCAGGAGGCCAGATTAGATCTTAGGATCCAGTCTGGCCTTGACATCTGTGACTCTGTGTTAGTGCTAGTTTTAAGGAGCACATGGAGGGCTGTGTCATGAGCTGAGATGGGATGAAGCCAGAACTCCCGACTTCATGAGGTTTCAGATCTGGACATGGACTCAAACAGCATCCAAATTTAGTTCTAGGGATCTGTCTCTGTAAGGGGATGAACCAGTGCTGAACTCTTCTGAACTTCAAGTAACTCAGAGCCAGATCCATGGCTGGCATAAAACAGTGGCTCCAGCGCCATCAGCCTTCCCCAAAGCTGAACATTATGCATCAGGCTTATCTGTAGCAGCAAGCTAAAGATGGACAGCACAGAAATGCTGTGCTGTGAGTAGGTCTGTGTAAGCTTCACACTGGAGTCAAGGCATTGAAGGCTTGTGCTAAGGCATGATGGAAGCTGGCTATCTGCATCTCAGCATCAGGGTGTATGACACAAACAGTGCCCTGGTCCTCTTGGGCAGTGGTTCCCAACCTTTTTGATACCGGGGACCAGCAAACCCATTCACAAACTTTTGGCGGACTGGCAACATGTTATGTGCATATTCATTATGCAAATGATGAATATGCAGATTTTCAGATTAGATATTACCGGTCCACCAAAAGCCCAGCCCCCAGAGTTCCCAGTGCCAGCCCTAACCCCTAGAGCTCCCCACCCCTTCACTACCCCCAGCGCCAGCCACTGACCCCAGAGTCCTCTGCACCCAACCCCCCCAATACCAGCCTCCCACCCTCAGAGCCCCCCAGTGCCAGTCCCCATCCCAAATGCCTCAGTGCCAGGCCCCTGCTCTTTAGAGCCCCTCACCCCCCAGTACCAGCCTCCTGTTTCCAGAGCTCCACTTCAACCAACCCCCCAGAGCCTCTCCCATCCCCAAAGCCCCCAGTGCCAGCCCTACCCCATAGTCCCCCCACTACTAGCTCAGCCTCCAGAGTCCCCCAGCACTAGCCCGACCCCTGGAGCTCCCAGTGTCTGCCTCACCCCCCTCACCTAGCCCTGAACTGCTGCCTGCGTGTCAGTGTCTCTGGGGGCCAGGGCTGGGGTACACCGCCCAGCGCCTCCCCTCCTGCCTTAGCTGTTGAGAGGTGTCTCCTGCCCCACTTTTCAGCCAACCAGTGCCGGGCAGGGGCAGGGTCTCCTCCTTGCTGCAGAAGAGTGATTCCCTGCATAGATACAGCAAGTGGGGCATAACAAGTGGGGTTCTGCAGGAGTCTGTTTTGGGACCGGTTCTGTTCAATATCTTCATCAACGATTTAGATGATGGCATAGAGAATACGCTTATTAAGTTTGCAGATGATACCAAACTGGGAGGAGTTGCAACCGCTTTGGAGGATAGGGTCATAATTCAGAATGATCTGGACAAATTGGAGAAATGGTCTGAGGTAAATAGGATGAAGTTTAATAAGGACAAGTGCAAAAGTACTCCACTTAGGAAGGAACAATCAGTTTCACACACACAGAATGGGAAGCGACTGTCTAGGAAGGAGTACTTCAGAAAGGGATATAAGGGTCTTAGTGGACCACAAGCTAAATATGAGTCAACAGTGTGATGCTGTTGCAAAAAAAGCAAACATGGTTAGTAGTCTGAGATGCATTATCAGAAGTGTTGTGAGCAAGACATGAGAAGTCATTCTTCAGCTCTACTCTGCGCTGATTAGGCCTCAACTGGAGTATTGTGTCCAGTTCTGGGCACCACATTTCAAGAAAGATGTGGAGAAATTGGAGAGGGTCCAGAGAAGAGCAACAAGAATGATTAAAGGTCTAGAGAACATGAGCTATGAGGGAAGACTGAAAGAATTGGGCTTTTTTAGTTTACAAAAGAGAAGACTGAGAAGGGACATGATAGTGGTTTTCAAGTACCTAAAAGAGTGTTACAAGGAGGAAGAAAAATTGTTCTCCTTGGCCTCTGAAGATAGGACAAGAAGCAATGGGCTTAAATTGCAGCAAGGGAGGTTTAGGTTGGACATTAGAAAAAACTTCCTAACTGTCAGGGTGGTTAAACGCTGGAATAAATTGCCTAGGGAGGTTGTGGAATCTTTATCTCCGGAGATATTTAAGAGCAAGTTGGATAAACATCTATCAGGGATGGTCTAGATGGTGCTTAGTCCTGCCGTGAGGGCAGGGGACTGGATTCAATGCCCTCGAGATCCCTTCCAGTTCTAATGTTCTATGATTCTATGACTCTGTGTCTTACTGAAGCAGGGCTTCCTTTATTTACCTAGCAATGTATCATACCTCTACAGACCTGTGTGTGGTAGCTAGATGTCCATGAGGATTGTTTAGAAGCGGAGACAGCCTGTGCTAGATGGATATTTCAACACCTGCTCTCAAATAGTAATTGTATCTTGCAATGTGGGTTAGAGATGGAGCTGTATTGCATAATTTGCATCCAGCGCCAAGCCCACCAAAGTCTGGGTGAATGCAGATCTGGGATTTTTGCACTGGGCTGTCTTTAAAATGAAATGGCAAAAGCTACGTCTCCCTAGTTTACAAGATGGGCAGTTACAGCTGTGCTGTGTTAAGTACTGAAGTAATCACTTTGCTGTGGAATGTGTCCTTTGGGGGAAAGTCCAGTTTGTGAGGCTTGCACTGGAGAGGGGATGTCACCCCAAGTTGCTGGTGGCAGGGTGAGAAGCAGCCACATCTCACTGAGCTCCATCTCTCATGATTCAGGGAATCTATGGACGGCTTTTCGTGTGGATCGTGGAGAAGATCAACGCTGCTATTTACAGGCCTCCCTCCCATGAACTCCAGAGTGTCCGCAGGTCCATTGGTCTTCTCGATATCTTTGGCTTTGAGAACTTCGCTGTGAACAGGTACAGAGCCTGAGACAGCATTGCGGGGCCCTGTCCCCAGCTCCCTGCCCGCCCTATGGCTTGCAGTTAAAGCACCTCACCATCTCTCAGGGGCTAAGCAGAGGTGGGCTGGTGGGAGACCCCCAAAGGTGATGTGTACACGTAACACGAACCGACCCCAGGCACCTGTGGGTAGAATCAAATCTGGGCCCTTTGGAGTGTATGAGCCTCCCTCACATGAGCCAAAAGCCAGCTGGCTCTCAGTTAAGGCTGTAGAGCAGACTCTGGTCTCAGTGCCACTGGATAGACCCACACACCACACCTGGGAGGTGTGTGGGTTACATACAATGTTAGGGTTTCAGCAGCTAGTGCTCTTCCTTTTGCGTTTACCTTGCCTGGATCCAGCCCCCAAGGCTCAAGGCTCCACCCCCACACCTGGGGAGCCCGTGCTGGTGCTCCAGCCCCCCACCATCCCCCTGCGGGGCTGGTGCACACAAAATCCACTACCCTGTCCCCCCCAGGCTTTGGTGTGCAAGGGAATGTGGGGAGTGTCTTTCTCCTTCTCAGTTGGGGGACACCACAGTGAGAGGGTTGGGGGGGGGTTTGTGCTTCTCACCGTTACGTGTGGCCCCCGACTGATTTTTCTGTGGGTCAGCAGCCCCTGACCCACAAAAGGTTCCCCAGACCTACCCTAGAGGGTAGGAAGCGAAGGGATGAGCAGCCAGGTGGAAATCAGGGGCACACAGCGAAGCTAAACTGTTTTTGTCCATCTTGCCTCCCCAGTTTTGAGCAGCTCTGCATCAACTTTGCAAACGAGAACCTGCAGCAGTTCTTCGTGCGCCACGTCTTCAAGCTGGAGCAAGAGGAGTACAACCTGGAGAACATTAACTGGCAGCACATAGAGTTCACCGACAACCAGGATGCCTTGGACATGATCGCCGTCAAGCCCATGAACATCATATCCCTCATTGACGAGGAGAGTAAGTTCCCCAAGGTATGTTTTGGGCCAACTGTGCATCCCAGCCACCCCGTCAGCTTCACCCTCTGTTTGTGATATAAACACACTTCAACTGTTATTATGCGCTAGTATGGTGTCATCTGTGTGTTCGGTATTGCCATTGTGTGATTGGTCACATCAGTCACATGGTATTGTTTCTCTTCTCTGATTGGATGAGTGCAATAATAAAAAGTGGGGAAGCCATCCTGTGTATAGCACTATATCATATGTCTACTGAGTGCATTTGTGACAGCTGCCTTCTTGGCTCACACACCAGAGACTAAACCAGAGCTAACAGCATAGCTTCAGGGAGAGAGCCAACCCCATCTAGGTAGGGCTGTAACAGTCTCTTCTCTGGGGATCAGGTGCAAGATGGGGACCTGACGTGCGTGTGCTGGCAAGTTCCACATTTGTTGCATTTACCAGTCTGTCAAATATTCTTTCGCCTTCCTCACTATTACTGCTGCAAACAAACTCATATTTGGCTACATCTAGACTGCCGCTTTTTATCAGAAAAAGGTACATAAATTGCGCTCTGCAATTTGCTTACCTTTTTCCAATTGTTTTTTCAGAAGAGGCTTTTCCGAAATTTGGCCCATCTACATTGGGCCAAATTTTGGAAAAACTTCTTCTTTCGGAAGAGCCCTTCTTCCTCGTGAAATGAGGAAAAACAGGGCTTCCGAAAGAGCACGTCTACTCTTCCGCAAAACATGTCGGAAGAACAGACGCATTCCCTGGACGTGGCGAAGTTTTCCCGGGATATATCTGGTATCCTGGAAAAATGCTGTAGTCTAGACATAGCCTTTATGGTAATGCGGTTGTATTTGCAACAGCCGTGTTAGGGGTCGATACGGTTAGACCCTATTTATTTTAAATTACTGGCCTCGTTGCAACAAACTCTTACCTCATCACTCTAATGAAAAAGGAACACACTGATTATTTGATAATTATTTTAATGGGGCATATGTTGAACTGTTTCTTTCTTCTGCAGGGTACAGATACCACAATGCTGTACAAGCTGAATTCCCAGCACAAGCTGAACACCAACTACATCCCGCCGAAGAATAACCATGAAACTCAGTTTGGCATTAACCACTTTGCTGGTGTTGTCTACTATGAAACAAAAGGTATCTGTTTTTGCGGGCTGGTGTCCAGGAACTGCTGGGTTAGGGTGGGAGAGAGGGACGGGGTGGAGCCCTTGGCTCTGTAGATGATGGTTGTTTATGACAAGGGAGGGAGAGGCTCTGAGAAGGGAGCATCCTGAAAAGATTTAATGGCTTGTGCTGTCCTTCCAGCCGGGTTCATTTCCTGTTACTTCCTCTCTTTGTATGTGGGTCTGTGTTTACAATGCCAGGCAGAGACAGATTTCGGCCCCCTTCAGGGTGGGGAAGAGAAGAACTTTGGCCAGCATTTTCATCCTTGATTGCTGAAAGTTACTCACCTAAAAACCTGCTTCAGCACCTAAAGGAGAGTGTCATTGTCAGAGGGGCTAAGCGCTTGTATTTTCCTTTCATTTCCCTGGGGGCTGTGGGTGCTCAGCACCCCGAAAAGCAGGCCACTTTCATTTCCAGGAGGTGCCAAACTATAGAGCAGCTGTTGGTGTCTCATGGTCGCAGCATGGTGCGGATGGTTCTTGCCCTAAATGCCGCAGTGCGAATGAACATTCCTCTTTCCTCCTCTCCTTCCAGGGCAGGGTCTGTATGTGTCTGCTCAGTGCCTGGCACCAGGGTGACCTGATCCCACTGCAATACAAATACATACAAAGAAATGGGAGCCTAATTAGTGTGTCTGCCCATCACACCAAACCCTCACGGTGCCAGCAATGTGCCCAGTGTGACAAAACTCTCAGGCAAGCCCTGTAAGTGCTTTAGCAGCTAGGGCCATGTAGTTGCTAGCTCTGGTGGGTCCAAGTAACCCCTCAGACATGGCCAAGGGAAAGGGCATTTTACTGGGGCTGGCAGGAAAGGGGAAGGTTGCAGATACCCTAGGTATAGCAGCTAAAACAGTCACAGTTCAAGGTCAGCCATGGCAGTTAATGTAGGGTTCACTGGGTCAGGGCTTTGCAGGCCTAATGCCAGGGGGGTGCCCTCTCCTGACCAGGCTGTATTCCAGCAAACAGGAGCTGGCAGGTTTCCAGACCAGACTGTCGCTCAGTGGGGGCTGCGTTGCATAGGCTCCCTGTCCATAAGTCAGAGCTCAGTGCAGGTCTGAGCAAGATGTCCTGCGCTCACAGCTTGCACCACACAAAGCTTTGTGCCCGGCTCCTGGGGCTTCTCTCCAGCTCCCTGCTGCCATGCCACTCCCACTCCCAAACAGAGCCCAGCCACCTTTCTGTTCAGCACCTTGCTCCTTATCAGACACGGGGAAAGGAAAGTACAGGGGGCTGGTGGGAATTCCAGGAGGCTTCAGTGGCTTTCAGGAAAAAAACCCAAATTTTAAAAGTGTTATTTCAAGGAACTGAAATAACAAGTCACCTCTTCTGTCTGGCCACAGCCCAGGTTTGATGGCCAGGAGTGCCAGCATTTTTGCTAAAATGTTGCAGAGTCAGCCCATTTGTATAGGGGGCATAACCAAAACCATAGTGTGTGACTGCCTTTGGGCTAGCTTTCAAAGTGTGCTGTGTGATGCAGGGCTTTGTGCTCTGTCCTTTGTCCATGCAACTGACACAGGGGGAGGGATAGCTCAGCGGTTTGAGCATTGGCCTGCTAAACCCAGGGTTGTGAGTGCAGTTCTTGAGAGAGCCATTTAGGGATCGAGGGCAAATCTGTCAGGGGTGGTACTTGGTCCTGCTGTGAGAGCAGGGGGACTGGACTCACTGACTTCTCAAGGTCCCTTCCAGCTCTATGAGATGGTATATCTCCATCTCCATATACATATACTGTAATGTGTCCAAGCCCCATTTGCCTATGAATACCAACAAAAGTGGCTGAGGTGTATGGAAATTCAGTCATTTGCACATGGAAGTAAATACCCTGTGGCTATGTCTACACTGGTGCGATTTTGTGCCAGAAATATGCAAATGAGGCTAAGCATGGAATATCGCCAAGCCTCATTTGCATATCTAATGAGCCACCATTTTTTTCAGAAGATGCTCTTGCGCAAGAAGGAGTGTCTACACTGCCCCTCTTGCGCAATATTGTTCTTCCTGAAAAGTAATAGGTGTAACGGTATTGCGCAAGAGGGTTTTTCTTGTGCAAGAAGGGGCAGTGTAGACGCTCCTTCTTGCGCAAGAGCCTCTTCTGAAAAAAATGGCGGCTCATTAGATATGCAAATGAGGTTTGGCGATATTCCATGCTTAGCCTCATTTGCATATTTCTGGCGCAAGATCGCGCCAGTGTAGACATAGCCTGTGTGTACAAAAGATGTGTTCCTATCCCATGTTAACCAACCTGGGTTAAAATAGCAGCAAGGGCACAGAAACTGTGGTCTGGACTCAGGTAAGCAGTTTGTGTTAAAGCCTGTAGATGATCCTGGTGTTGAATATGAGCTGCTGACCTGAGTCAAAAGCCAAGCCAAGTTGCCATGTCTTAGCTGCTATTTTAACCTAGTGAAATGGCTTTGAGTGAAGAACACACTTTTTGTATTTATTTTTTTAAGAGTAGACATACCCAAAGTTGTGCATGCACAAGAAGTCTCAGTCTCTTTGCCTCAGGATCACACCATGTCTGCCCCTCCTCCTTCTTTTCCCTGATCTGCCCCTTCCCCTCTCTCCCTTCCAATGTCTTTCCATTTAGATCTCTTCCTAACTAAACCCACCCAAAACCTCAGTTATGGCGTTAACATGGTGCCACCGTCACATCATTCACTGTCTCTTCCCCTGTATCTACCTAGCATAATAGGACTACATCCTCAGCTTATCCCTATGCAACACCATAATTGTGATTATCATTAATAAAAATAACAAAGGGAAGAAAAGGGTCACTCATGATCATTGGCACTTCATGATCATTGTGGGCCCATTCCAAAGCTCATTGAAGCCAATAGAAAGACTCTTATTGACCCCAACAGGCTCTGGCCCAACCCTTAAGTCTCTGCAATAAGATCAGGCCGCAAAGTGACTGAACAGCTGGCCTCAGGCCATATTTTAGCACGTTTCATTCTGCCACCTAACATAGATGTTGTTCCATTGCTCCTGTAGGGTTTTTAGAAAAAAACAGGGACACGCTTCATGGAGACATCATTCAGCTGGTCCATTCCTCGAAAAACAAATTTATCAAGCAAATCTTCCAAGCGGACGTGGCTATGGTAATACATGCCTGGGAAGATAGTTAATTGTTTGGTCTCGTGAGGTTGGGATTCCTTGGGTGGGAGAGGGAGAATTTACAAGGAAACCAATAGAAGTGATACTGTGTGTTCCATATTCCAAACCTATGCAGCCACTTTTGTGGTCCCCGCTTAGTAGAACCATTCATAAAATATTGTTATCTAGCTCATCATTTAGACCAGCAGTGGGCAATAACCAGCCCTCAGGCCACATAGTTAACCAGGGTAAGCTAACTGTGTGTGGCCCACGGCACTTCATTTATCTGTGCCTCTGCAGGCACAGTCTCTTGAAGCTCCTATTGACTGCAGATCGCTGTTCCTGACCCATGGGAGCTGTGGGAAGCAGTGTCTCAGTCCACGCCACTTCCCGCAGCTCCCATTGGCTGGGAACAGTGATCCGCGGCCAACAGGAGCCTCAAGAGGCCATGCCTGTGAAGGCACGGGTACATATTTTATTTTATTCTGTAAATATGAAAGCTCTGTAGATAGGTAAAACTTCATAGCAGACCAGAGATACCAAAAACAAAACTCTGCTGTGAAAATTAAAGCTTTAGGTCACAGAGAGGTCCATAACAGTTACCATGCAGAGCAGCAAGGAAATGGCCCCATAGCTAGATATTGCACCAAGGAAGCACTGAGGGTAGGGCTGGGGCAGAGGCTGGCAAGAAATGAGTCTCCAAACAATGTAAGCAGAGAGACAGGTCCCCATATCTGCTTTTCTTAAAGGTGAACTATAAAGCTTACATCCCCAGGGAGAGAATACAATGGATTCATTCCCTACAAACCACAGTGCTACTGAGTTGGTTGTTAAGGGAGTGCGGGAAACTTTCTAATGTTGAGGTTTCACACCCAACCTTACCAGTTATGAGTTTGTGTCACTATGACACAGGCTTTGTTTATGGGATCTACATTTTTTTTTTTCATGAGCAGGCTGAGCATCAGTAATCCCCATAGACTTTACTGGGAGCTCAACAGCCCCGCATCCCGACATAAAGGAAAAACTGCTTTTAATGGTTGTTATTGGCTTGTGATATGTAAAATGGACAGCCCTCATCACTACAAGTCTACCTGTATATTCCCTGTGGGCAAATCCCGCAGTCCAAAACTGCAGAATAGCAGAAGATTTAGGGGTAACATTTTCAAGAGCAACTATGGGCCAGATTTTTAAAGGACAAGATTTAGGTACCAGATGATGCAGATAGTCACCTAGTGGGATTGTCAACAGAGACTAGATGCCTAACTCCAGTTGTTTCAATGAGTTTTAGGTGCCTAGGCCCTTCTGAAAATCCCACGAATCTTGCATCATTAGGCACCTAAACAGATTAGAGGCCTAACTCCAGTTGATCTCTATGGGGATTAGGTGTTTAAGAAGTTTAGACACTTTTAAAGATCTCACCATAAGTCCTGGGTCACTTTTGAAAATGAGACTTGGGCTCCTAAGTCATCTAGGCAGTTCTGAAAGATTTGCCCTTAGACCTCACAGCTCAGTTCTGCTCCCACTGGCATCAACAGCAAAGCTCCCACTGACTTCAGGGGAGCAACCAGAAGAATATAGGCTGTGATTCCGATAGGTGCTTAGGTAAATGTCTGACTTTCAGTCCAGGAGAAGCCCTGTTGACCTTGATGAGGTGACTCGTGTACTTAAAGCAGGGGTGGGCAAACTTTCTGGCCCAAGGGCCACATCTCAGTATGGAAATGGTACAGTGAGCTGTGAATACTCATGAAATTGGGAATTGCGTTACGGGAGGAAGGGCTCCGGCTGGGGGTGCAGGCTCTGGGATGCGGCCAGGGACACTGTCTTTGGGGTGCAGGAGTGTGCGCCGGGCTGGGACTGAAGGGTTCAGAGGGCTGGAGGGGGATCAGGGCTGAGACAGAGGGTTGGGGCACAGGGTGGGCTCAGGGGGTGCAGGTTCTGACCGGCACTTACCTCAAGCAGCTCCCAGAAGCTGTGGCATGTCCCCATTCTGGCTCTTAGGCAGAGGTGCAGCCAGGAAGCTCTGGGCATTGCCCCCTCTGCAGGCCCCATCCCTGCATCTGGTTCCTGGCCAGTGGGAGCTGCAGAGCTGGTACTTGGGGTGGGGGCAGTGTGCAGGGCCTCCTGTTTGCCCCTAGACGCAGGAGCTGGAGGAGAGACAAGCTGCAGCTTCTGGGAGCTATGGCACATGCAGAGCCCCTGATCCCACTCCCTGGTGGGAGCTCGGGAGCCAAATTAAAAGGTCTGATGGGCTGGATGGGCCATAGTTTGCCCACCTCTGAGTTACAGCAACACACATGTTAAGTACCGTGCTTTCTTTTCTTACGTTTGTCCTTTCTTTTATTATCGCCCAAGCTTTGCAGTTCACCTTGGAGGTGTTTTCTTGCTTGTTTGGGCAGTGGGGAGGCAGCATGAATTTAAACGTTCATAATCTATAGGATCAATAAAGCCAGTCCTAGGGTTTATGCAGCTGTCCAGATGTCTTCAGTGACACACTTAACAGGCCATCGCCCCCCACGTTCCAGCCTGCGCTCTTCAGCAAATTCTAAACAAAATACTAGCACTCCATTTCCACAGAGTGGAGCTGCGTACACAGGCTTGGCCTTGGCTCCAGTGTAAGAACAGAGAACTTCTGGAGCATCAAGTGACTCTTGAAATAACCCATTAGTATAGTTTCAGCTTTCTGCGCTGGTGGTAACAGTCCTCTGATGTTGTCACTGGTGTCTGTCTCTGCTCTCTAGTGTTTTAACAGTCACTGCTTGGGGGCAGAGGGGTTGAGTAAGGGTATGCTGCACTGCAAATTAAGGTACAGTAGCACAGGTTGGCATACCTGCACTGGCTTTAATATGGCTAGTGGAAGCAAAAATAATCTAGACCTGGTGATATGAGGATCAGTCCAAGCTAGCTGCCCAAGGAGAACCCTACCAGATACCCTGGGTGCTAGTCTGGGTCAGGGAGCTGTTACTGTTACCCATTCTAATGAGATTAAACCTAGCATAGGTATGCCCAGTTGAGCTCCAGTTGCACCTTAATTAAGTTCTGAAAACACCTTTCTCATGTGGGAGTGGAGGAGGAGAAATTGTTGTATTAAGCCTACCTGAAGTGGCCCTACTTAGCACAGTTTGGCTATGTCTAGACTGCAGCGCTTTTCTGGGATAGTGGAGGTATCCCAAAAAAGCAATGCCACATCCAAGGAACATGTCAACTTTTTCGAAAAAAATTTTGAAAAAGCGGACGCACTCTTTTGCCATCCCTGTAAACCTTGTTCTATGAGGAAGAAGGGATGTGTTGAAAGAGCAGGTTTTTCCAAAATTTGGCGCCATGTAGGCATGCCAAATTTTGGAAAAGCCCCTTTCAACAGAAAAACAGAAAGAGCTATGCAAATTGCAATATATTTTTCTGACTTACCATTGTAGTCTAGACATAGCCTTTGGGAAGAAGCCTCCAATATCCAAATCTAACTACTGATCTTAAAAATATCATGCAACTAAACAGCATAGATTATTTTTTAGAGGTTTGAACTAATGTTCCCTCTAATCTTTTCTATCCATGTGCAGATTTTTCCATCCATGTGCAGAATAGAATTTTATGTTCAGCAAGGTATAGGCCAATATGCATCACAAGTAGAACCAAAAAAACTAACTGTGGGTGCTCTGCTAATCAGCTGGGCAGCATTTGAAGCTCTCCTGGGCGGCCACACAAGCACACAGCTTACAGGAAACACTGGTTTGAATTGTTTGGGTATTTTCTTTCAATGCACATAAGCTTTTGAAATGCAGCAGAGCTGTGCACGTACAATAAAGATATGCCTGGTTTGGGCTGGGATTTCCTTCATGTATTGCATGCACTCTAGTGCTTAGCATTGGCAAGGTCGTCTATGGCTGTACCTTCCAGAAGAGACTTGTATAGGAATTGCCATAGAGACCAAGCCACTGGTCAATCAAATCTAGCATCCTATATCGAGCTGTGACCAATTTTTGATGGTTAAGAGGGAGCTAAATAAATTAGGTACCTCACCAATTATATCTAACCAATAGTACAAAGCATTTCACAGATGGGGACCATGACGCTGCCTGGAGATATGATGTTTGATCAATCTAATCTCAGTGCATAGGGAAATTTGGATGCTGCAAACTCAATATTGCTATAACACAGTGCCACTTGAGGTTCTAATCCACCAAGAGTTAATGACTGCGAGTGGCTTTATGCCCATGAGTGGTCCAGTTGTGTAAAGTTATTCATGGGGCCTGTCTTTATAAATCTGAGTCCTGCAAGGCATTGGCTTCAGTCGGAGTGCCTCCCAGGATTGGGGTCTGTACACCAAAGCATTTAGCCTCCTAGGCCTGGTCTACACTAAACAGTTAGGTAGACATCAGTGTTCCCTCTAAGATTTTCCAACCATGAGCGGAGTGAGTTTTGGCTTCTGCACTAATAGTGAGGTCATGTGCGCTGGTTTGGATGTGTGCCACTATGACACCCAGTTTATTAACACACACACGTTCCCAGCCACCAGAGCAGAACTGCCCTTCCCCTGCCATGCAGCATGTCCCATTCCCAGCTGCCGGAATAGACCCCTCCCCGCCATGCAGCATGTCCCAATCCCGGCCACCGGAGCAGACCCCTCCCCACCGTGCAGCAGCTCCCATTCCCTGCTGCTGGAGCAGACCCCGCCCCCCCACCACGTGGCAGCCCCAGCCACTGGAGCAGGCCCCACCACCCCTGTCCCCCTGTCCCACTGGCTCCCTCACCACACTGTTTCAACCCGCCCCGCTGGCTGGAGCAGTGGCCTGCTGCGCGAGTCCTGCTGCGCAGCTCTTCAGAGGAGGTGGGCGGGCGAAGAATTTTTTGTGCGCGGCCGCGCAGGTGCACACCTTAGCGGGAACTATGGTCGACGTAAGGATGCTTTGTAGCCTTGTCCCTCTGATATAAGTGCCCTACTATATTGACATCATAACTCCACTGCCGCGAAAGGCTTAGGGCTTATGTTGGTGTAGTTAGAGCAACACAGTGTCTGTGTAGACACTACGTTACTTACATTGGCTGCTGGCTGTCTGGACAAGAAAGCTGGGCTGCTTGAGCCCAGGTGCCCTGGCTCCTCACGCAGGAAGCTGAGAAGCCCAGGATGCTGTCCCCCACTTTTGGTGGGGGGATGGAGAGGTGAGAACCTGAGGGGTAGCTGGGCTCCCAATAGGGAGCGGCACAGAGCTGAGAGCCCTGGCTCTCAGTCCCCCACTCTGCCCCTCTTCAGTCAGAGAAAGAGCTCCTGGTGAAGACGTGCCCCACCCACGGATAAAAAGGAGTGTGGACATCAGCTGCGGTGGTTGTAAGTTGACGTAACGTAGGTTGACTTATGTCTGTAGTATAGACATGCCCTTAGACTTTAAAGTCAGGAGGAACCATCATGGTCATCTAGATGGCCTGCTGCACAATGCAGGCCACAGAAACTCACCCACTGCTGTAATACACCCCTAACCTCTGGCTGAGTTACTGAAGTCCTCAAACCATGCAAGACTTCAGGTTACAAAGAATCCACCATTTACACTGGTTTAAACTTGCAAGTGATCCCTGCCTTATGCTACAGAGAAGGGGGGTGGAATCAACCATTATCTCTGCCAATGGGAAATGGGTAAATTCCTTTCTGACCCCAAATATAGCAATCAGTTAGATCCTAAGCAAATTGGCAAGACCCAGCAGCCAGACACGTGGGAAAAATTCTCTGTAGTCACTCAGAGCTCGGCCCATCTAGTGTCCCATCACCAGCCATCGGCGATATTTGCAGCTAGCAGTCACAGATTGGCTACATGCCAGTATAGTCATCGTACCATCCCTTCTGTAAACTTATCAAGCTCAGTCGTGAAGCCAGTTAGATTTCCTTTCACAGAGATAGGTACAGGTTGAACCTCTCTAGTCCAGTATCCTTGGAACCTGACCGGTGCTGAACCAGAGAATTTGCCAAACCACAGGGAAGCCAATGTGGTCTAGCAGTCTTACCAGCACTTCCATTGCTTACTGGGCTCTTAGAAGACCTTTAGGGGAAAATTAGAGCTAAATAAACAGCACAGAACACTGTGCTGCCAGGATTGGTGGCTGTAAACAAACTTTATGGGACCACAGGAAACTTGGCCACAGCAATGGTAAGTGGACATCCAACTAACTAAAATCATGCCGGACCATGGCTGTTGCCAGACCGGAGAGTGTCGAACTAGAGAGATTCAGCCTGTGGTACAGTTGCAGACAGAATGCCAATAGCAAAGGTGGGAGGACGTTAAAAGATAGAACAGGTTCGGGGGGATTATCTAAAGTGTAGCAATATTTTGTTTTGAGGGAGAGGAAGATCAAACTTTGATTTACATGGAACTTTTCAGACCAACTGGAGCTAAAAAAGGGGGAGGAAACGGGAGAATTAGGAAAACTCCATTAGGTTTTTTGTCAGCATTTTGATTTTGTGGCCACTTTCCAGCCAGCTCTGTATTGAACCTTCTGGCCGGAGGAGAGGAGATGTGTTTCTTAGTGGGGTTTGAAAAGAAATGGAGAATAAATTATATGGAGAGAGACAGGGAAGTTGTTTCAAAGTGGCAGGAGCTGCAGGAACATGCTCTTTCACCAACAGTAGTGAGAATGTGGTGAGGAGGCCAGTGCTTAGATAAGTGGAAGGAAAGAGGATGGAAGTAGACAAGGAGCCAAGAATGATCACATTGTTCTGTGAGGTATGAGTGGTGCCAAATCACAAAGACTGACAGAAAACACAGGACTCCCTCTTACTTATTCCTTCTTTTCACTTTTTTTCCTATTTTCTGTCTCTTTTTTGCCTTTGCTTCTTGTAGTTTCTCTGTGGCTATGCATCCAGTGCTTTTGGCCAGTCACCAGCACCCACTCCAAAGGTAAAATAAATACACGAGTTCCTCTTTGAATGTTCACTTCTCGCTGATAAATACTGTGCTCTTGCTGGTTGTTTGTGATGGACCTGTGACCACTGTCCCATCTGTTCACAGATCTGCTTAGGATTTGTTCAGTAGATGCAGGAATATGAGCCATTGTGTGTGTTTGCTAGAATCAGCCCAGGAAAGCTGAGGTTCTCCAGAGGACCCAGGGATGACGGGAAGCCAGTTTGGACAAGATCATAACCAGCCCACACTTTTGGTCTTTAAACCAAAAACTCTTTTTGAGGTTTGAATAATTATAGTTAACTTTAATTTGACCTCAATAGACTAGATCTTTGGCTGGCATAAACCAGCGTAGCTTTGTTGACTTCAGTGGAGCTACACTGATTGGTGCCAATCGAGGATACGGGGCCATTTCCATTTACATGTTGCTCAGCCCTTCTGAGTTTCATTTGGGAGCTCCAGGAGGCTGGTTGACTGTATTTGCAGTTCAGTTGGAAGTACCGCTCTTCTCATGAGCAGGCTTGTTATAGGGATGGCTCAAATTTTGTCTAGCAAACCCTAGAGGATCCGATACAGTAAATACCAAACTATTGTGTTCTTATCCAAACTGTAGCTCTAAACCTTTCCGATGTCCTTCCAAACTAAGCTTTAGTCTTTGCTCTGGTTCCGATGGCTTTCCAAACCCTTCCCTGCTTCTTGTCTAGCTGGAGTGTAGCATATAGTATAATAGAGAATAACATCTGTGGTGCTAGAAGTGTGGTTGTGTCAGCATTTCCACTGCAATCCTATGATACCAGGAGGGTTATATTAGAGATGGGCCTGACTTGCAAAATTCAGATGCAGATGTGGGTCTGAATTTTAATCTCTGCCACTCTCCAACACTCCAGGGTGGCTGAATTTGAAATTCCAGTGTGAACACTTACGAACAGAAGCCCTGATTTTTTTTTGTTTTTAATCCGATCCAGATTTGAAATCAGATCTTCTTCTCTGCTCTCCAAGTGCCAGGGCATTTGGTTGTTGAGTCTCATTTGGGCCCATCTCCAGTTTTAGAACTTTCCTACCGACCCCTAGAAACAATCCCTTCTAGGCTGAAACATGATGGGTTCCAAACACAGGAGAGAATTAATGTGGAAAGTGTTTTATAAATGCAGCTGCCCAGGGTTAGTTTGAGGAAATCAACAGGACAAACAGGTTTTATCAACTTCCTCTGTTTTTCTGCTCTCTTCAGGTTCAGAATAACTTATTTTTCAAAATGAACGAATTCAAATACCGACGGTTAAGCACTGGGTTGAACGGTGGAGTAGCGATGTTGGAACATATTTTCAGTCTGTGCTCATATTGATGATCTGTGTAACAGAGACCCTAGGGTGTCAACAGTACTTAGCTCTATTAAGTAGCATTTTGCAGCCTTCAATCTCAAAGCATTTTCAAAGATTGTAAGCTGTTTGGGGCAGTGACCATCTTTTCATTTGCTGTCTATATGGTACTTAACCTGATGGACTCCTGGTCCTTGCTTGGAACCCCAAAGGACATACCATAATTTTTGTTACTAATAAAGAAGAGCAAGTATCACTGACCCCACTTTTCAAATGGGGAAACTGAGGTACCAAGAAGCAATATGGTCTCTAGTGAATAAGGTACTCAACTGTGATGTGGGTCACCTGAATTCTGTTCTGGGCTCTGGCACTGACCTGTGTGTTATCTTGAAGAAATCTGCCTGTCTGTGGCTCAGTTTCTTCCACACTCTATTGGCTTGGCCATTTGGATTGTAAGCTCTTAAAGGGCAAGATTTGTCTCTGACATCACCAGCGCTGAGTGAAAGCCTATATGGGATCCCCCTAGTAGCTCAGTGCTGATTTGTGTCTTGCGCTGGGTCGCTGTGTCTGGCAGTGGGCCATTTTCTGGCTGTAGAACCCAGGCAGATCTGAGGTGGTGGAAGGAAATGCATCCGAGGCGCGTATAAGTGCTGTGCTGAATGCATGCCTTCCTGTCTCCCTTCTGTCTATATCTTCCATATACAGCATCTGAGTCCCTTTTTTTCAGAGTGGAAAAATTATTCACTTAGACTGGCCTAGTTTGAGAGCAAAATCAATTTTTTGTCTTGGCTGGCCATTAGGGAGGCCTGCTGGCCTTCTGGTGAGGTGCAATATTGTCCAGAAGCCCCAGTGCTGGGTGCTCTACAAACACAAGTAAAAAGATAGTCCCTGCCACAGGGACTTTTACAGACAAAACCAGCTAAAGCTAGGAAGCATATTTCTAGAAGTGAAGCTATGTGAATGCAGGTCTTTCCCCAGGGTATACGCAGTGCCGGACCGAGCCATACTTGCGCCCCAGGCAACAGGCACGCAGCGCATGCATGGCCCGACCCCCGGGCATACGGCACCCCCTTACCACTTCAATCAGGCGCCCCCCATAGGTCGGTGCCCCGGGCAGCTGCCCAGCTAGCCCTCCCCCGTAATCCGGCCCTGGGTATTCCCTCTGACCCATGGAATTTTGCAGCTTTGGGAACAAAGGAATTTCTTTCTCCCGGATGAAACTGACACCATCACTGACAGCCTCAGCCAGTCCTTCTTGGAAGCTCCTTTTCTATTTTTTATGACCCCTTGGTTGGAATAAAAGCAAAGGGCCTGCTTTTCCTCTCACTGACACTGGTGTAAACCAGGAATAACACCACTGAATTCAGTGGAGTTACACCAGCACAACAGATGACTCTAGTCCAAACCCTTGCTCGAGCTTTGGTTATGTAATTTAATTTCTGGTCTGGATCCCTGGCCCTAGTATGTGTAGCGCTGCATTTTTCAGAGTGGTCTGTGTGTAGAGATGTGACACAAAGTGGTGTGTGTGCTAATGGGGACCCTGCAGCTGCTGGGTGCTCTCGTCTGATTGGACAAGGCATGGGCTACGTAAGCCCTGACTGTATATAGAGGCTGGAACATTTGGAACCTAAGTTGCTTTCTGTTAGAATCTTCTCCCCAGCAATGCCCTGGAAGGCACTGAAGCCTGGACCTGAAACCTGCACTGTGTCCCTCCGCAGGGGGCAGGATGCATGGGAAGAGTTAGGGAGAGGCGGATGCTGAGGAGAAGCTGGGAAGTAATCTAGAGAGGCAAGATACCCCTCACCTCCCTGCAGCAATCCCCATGTTCGCTGTTTTAGGAGGCTTTGGAAGGCTTCTGATGGACTCCTCCACCCCAGCATGGCTGAACAAGGGCCTCGCGATCAGGCCCAGATCATTCTGCTAGAAAAGAGCATATTTACCTCCAGAATGGGAATTTGCTAAGCCTAGCTCCTGCCTCTGTATCTTCTTCTAATCCCTCCTGCAGCCAGTCCTTCATGCTACACTGCAGGTGGCCACTTACACTGAATTAGCAAAGCTGCATGGCTGCATGGCTCTGATCTAAAACAACTTCGTCCCATCACCCTCCTGCTATCTGAGCAGTGTTATCGCTGACACAACCTGTCCTCATCCAACCAGATTCTGCTAACAGGTATCACCAGCTCCACCGTGCTCACAGGGGTCCGGGTCTGTGTCTGGTGACATAAATTACACATGTTAGCAATGTAGCCCTGTGTGAAGGTTTGCTGGGATAACCAGTGGCTGCCACAATAAACTCTCCTGGTCTGGCATTGCCGAGTTTTTCTGGTGTGTGCATGAGCTGGCTTTGAAATGTTCGCGTTCCCTTTTGTGTTTTCTTGTTTGGGCTTTATTATGCAATAACCTATGGCCAGAGCTATGCAAAACCCCTGAGAGTTTTCGGGCACGATAAAAGTCTTCCATGTTGCTGTCCTCTAGCAAAGTGCTGCTTGTATGTTTAGCACAGCGCCCAGAAGCAACTGTGAAAAATGCTTACAATTTGGCAAACATTGCCAGTGATAATGGGGCCACATTGTGTCTGTAGCCCCTGCTCATCAGCCAGCAAAGAGCACAAGGCCTTTGGAAAACACATGGCAATCTCCTTACTTTGTGGACCTCTCACCTACTCTTCTGTCATCCTCATTATTTAGTGGGATTCCCATGTCCCATGGAGTTATAGTCTGAAGCCTAGCTCATCCAGGTTGATGGGAATTACCTACATCCTCTGTGTTGGCAATGCTGCTGGACAATATTGACCTCCCGTGGTTCATCAAATTCCCGATCAGGACCCAATGGTTCTGGACTAGAGAGGTTCAACCTATTCTCACAGACTTTATAAACTGATAGATTTTAAGGCTAGGACTGGGAGGAACCATTAGATCTAATCTGGCCTTTTGTAAAACACCTCAACTGTGCAACAAGACAGGGCAGATCCTTGTTTGACACCTCAAGCAGGTTCATGAGAAATAAAAAATAGGCCTTTTTCTTTTCTGTGAACCTCCCAGGTACCTGTGCCCTAAAAGAATTCAGGTACGTGCAGAGTTCTTCCTTGGGCCTAGAGGAAATCATTTTGTAAGGCATCTTTGGCTTACTGTATGGTCTCATGCCACATCCACTGTCTGGAGCAGGGAGATGGAAATACGCACAATTGGGACAGATCCTCCACTGATGTAAACAGAGCTGTGCTCACTTTCACCAGCTAAGGAGCTGGCCCAACTCATAGCAAAATATGAATCCAAAAGACTCATGGGCAAAAAAACCTTTTTGTAATTTTCAGAAACAAATGATATTTCAGCTCTCCCCTCTGTTTCCCCAGCCACTAAGTCTGATCTCCATCCCTGCAGCATGTTTGACACATTTCCCACCCCCACGCATTCCCACTCCAGCTGGAGAGGAGGTTCCGGGTGACTTGGCTAGAGGGGAAAAACTCTGTTATCTTTTCATTTCCTGAGACAGATTTGTTGTGGTTCCACTCTCTTGCAGGGAGCAGAAACAAGGAAGCGCTCACCGACACTGAGCAGCCAGTTCAAGCGCTCTCTCGAGCTGTTGATGAGGACTCTCAGCGGGTGCCAGCCCTTCTTCGTCCGCTGCATCAAACCCAATGAATATAAGAAGCCCATGGTAAGCGCGGGTTCTTCCTCTCTGCGTGGTGTGTTTTGAGTGTCCTTACAGAGGCAGTGTTTACATGTGGACATGATATGGGTAAAGCCCTGGACCTGTTGAAGCTAATGGCAAATCTCCCATCGAGATCCACCTATCTAAAAACCTTACCTTCGCTCCTGACACATGCCTGCATTGATGTCAATTGGAACTAGTCCCACCGAAGAAGGATTTGCAGGTTTGGGTCCTTTCTTCTACAGACTATCCCCCAAAAGGTTTGACAGAATTAGGGCCTGAGCCGAATACCCCTTCCTTGAATGTGTAATCCTTAGAGATCAGTGATGGAGCCTCTCCCCTGTATGATCTCCATAGAAAATGATGGATGTCTTAGAGAAGGTTTGAATGAAGCTGTAGAATTCAGAAGCTGGGTTACAATTCTCTATTCAATTCTATGTGATGGCTTAAGAATTCTGCAGAAATCATCTTCGGTAGGTTTTTAGGTTGATTGCTTTAGAACCCTCATAGTTTCTCTCCTGTTGGAGCAAAATGTAAGAAGGTTCTGTAGAAATGAAATAGGATTCTAAAGCTCAACCAAAAAAACCTGCAGAAAGAGATCATTGCTATAGACATTTTTCATATGAGTCAGGCTTGCAGGAGTGTGGTCATAAAAATACAGTTAAAGGAACAGATGGCAGACATATTGAGAGGCACAGGTGAGAGGTCAGCCATGTTTTCAGCTGTGATGAGTTGGAGAGGCCTGTTCTAGCTTTAATGTTTTCAATCTAATGAACATATCACAGCCCCATTAATCCATCTCCTTTGGCAGGTAGGTAGAATGTGTGTTTTCACAGAGCTGATTACCCTAGCAGCTTCAAGTCAAAGGAAATAATCTCTCAGCTGTTTTACGTACTAATATGTGGTAAAATGATGACCTGTTTGTTATGATTAGTTAACATTGATTAATATTTTGGGGATAAATTGCAGTTACTACATAAAAGGGATGAGAACACCCATATATCCCCCAATACAGCAAACTTGTTAGAATGATCCTGCACTCTTTGCACACCTATAGCTCCCACTGAAGTCCTTAGAGGTGTGCAAGGACTGTGAAGCATTGAGCTTCTCCTGTTATGTGCTGAGCATCCATAATTCCTTGCAGAATTGGACCCTAATGTTACTAAAAAAAATCTCTATTTATTGATAATCATTACTTACAGTGATGGTACTTGAGAAGTTCTATTACTTAGTCTTAATTTCAATAACTGTGTGTTATGAGTTGTCTGTGATTGCTATCTTTATTAATTATATATACAGTGGGCAAAATTATTCTTTTTGTTTTCTGTCCAGGTGTAGTAGCTATGGACAGGCTTTAACTGTGAAGTTACAAGGGCAAAATGGCACAGAAATTCTAAAATTATAAACTTCAGTTTGCTAATTTTATCTGTATAATTGCAGTGAACATATATGTGTGAATCCATTGCTTGTCAAAACTAATAGGCAAATATTTTGATGTCTCTGAGCAGTTTGTTCAGTCCTGATTTTGTTAATGTTTGAGAGAGATGCACTTAGTTGCATGTTAACCTCAAAACATATTAGTGTTCATTTACCAGCAGAGAGGGACTCAAATCAAAACCAGATCTCCCTAGAATTTGGGAGAGTGTTGAAAATCAGAAGCTGGGTCCAGATGCAAGTTTAGCAAATTGTTCCAGAACCCCAGATTTGTACTCCTCTGAACTTTAGAATGATCTGGCTTGGAATTTTGCACTGATTTAACAGGTCTGTAAGATCCAGTTCTTGCAGCCCACAAATCAGAAGTCCCTATTCACACCAGTAGCCAGAGTGGTGTCTGAAATTATTCACGAGAGTGAGAGTGACAAGATCAGTCCAAAATTTACCCATAAAGTTGACAGTTAATGCTAAGGTCTGTGCTGCAGCTTTCTAAGATGTATAATGTGATTTCATACTAAAATGGGAATGTTTATTTTTGAATGTGTTTAAAAATAAAAAACCAAAAAACAGATAATGGAACCTAAGGCTGTGCAGGAAGGTTATGAAAGAAAACATTTTCTGTGAGTTAATTTTCTGTCCCAGGATATAAAGGAAAGTGTGCTTATAATGATAGGAAATGGGATAGCAGGAAGTGAAAGGACAGTGGAAAGTCCTGGTCGTTTGTTATTTTACATGTTATTTGTTACATGATTTTAAAACTTCTGTCCATAAACTTTCGCAATGTGTTGCTTCCTCATGAAACTTACTTTTGAAAATGATTTTATTTTCACCTAGGTGTATGTCAGTGAATTCTCTTGCTCCTGCACTGTTGTGTCTGAATAGCTGTGTATTGTTGCAATTAGTTTGAAAGGAACAAATGTAATTAATGAACAGATTATGGGAGGAAAGAAAAGAATATCTGTAAACTGGCAGCAGTCTGTGAAACATTAGGAGCCCACTTAATGCCCTGATTCAGGAAGGTATGTAAGCACATGCAAAACTTTCAGAGTGTGAGTAGCCCCATCAGTTTCAAGGACACCATCTGTGAGTTACGCACACACATAAGTACCTTTCTGAATCGGGGTATAACAGGGTGGTCTTCCCCTTTAAGAGCATGGGGCCAGCCAGCCTTATTAATTTAGCAGCTCCAGCTGGGCAGGGGTCAGGTGACACCTGTAAAGGGCTGAGTGAAGTGCGGGGGAGATGGGGTGGGAGTTGCAGGAGTGGGGTTGACTCCCAGGTCTGGAGCAGAGAAGGGGCTGCGGAGTGAGAGGCTCCAGGCCCCTGCAGCTTGTATTGGGCAGGGGAATAGGTCCCTTCCCCCAGGGCACTGTTTATTAATTCAAATAAACTCACAGACCAAGTGCCTCGGGTGTAGAGTTAGTCCTGTGTGGGCTGGGGAGGCAGGCTGGATCCTAAGACTATTGGAGTTGGTGAAAGTTTTCCTATTGGCTCCACAGGGCTCTGAGTCAGGTATAAGGGCCAGATTCTGCCACCCTTTCTTTACAGCAAGTTGCCCTGACTCTGCAAACAGCTGATGGGGGCAGAATCTGGCCCTTCATGAAGTGGAATTGTTATTAAGGGTGCTGTTTGCAGGTTTGAGACCCGGGGCACTCTGTAATGTGTAACTCCTGCTTTGTTAATGAGGCAAACCCTAAGCACAGTGGGCATCCTGAATGACAGCGCCACATTGCAACAAGAGAACTGCATCAGGGCTACTACTGCGGCCTCCAGGCTCTGACCCATCTGTTCCTTAAGGAGGAATGGCCAGAGCCCCCTCTGCACCTCCCCTGTCCCACCTCAAGCAGTTCGAGCTTACAGTGGCGAGGTGGGCGGCAGGCTGAGACCAAGCCTGCGTGTCTTACTGTCACTTCAGCTGTACCTCTAGTCCCTGAGTTGGCTTTCAACTGCCTGTTCCATCTTATACTTAAACTGTAAGTTCTTTGGGGCCAGGAAATGTGTACAGCACCTGGCACAATGGGGCCCTGGTCTGCCTGGGGTCTCTGTGTGCTATTGGAATTCTTCAGTGATATTAATAACTAACCCCAACATGATCCCTCGAAGAGCACAGCTCTGAGGTGCTCAGGGCGTGGAAACCTCCTGTGCAGAGAGCCAACATCGTGTCCCCCTCCTCCCCAGGAGGCCTGAACTGGTCCCAGTGAATCAGACTCCTCCACCCCCCGCTCACGGAACAGAGGGCAGGATTTGCCCCTCCAAGTCTGTGGTGTGTGTCTGTGAAGTCTGAGAGAGCTGATGGGGAAGGAAGGTCCTGGTAGTCGGTTTTCCCTTTCTCAGCTCATTATTAAGGGTTGTTGTGCCTCTTTACATTGGAAACTCCTCAGGGCAGGTATTTTCTTCTCCTCCCTGAGTGGAAGGATACCTCAGTGGTTTGGTAGAGGAGCAATGAAAGGGGAGGAGCAGGGCCCCCCTCTTGGCCATAGATGTGACTTCAGATTCATGGTCCTGACTTCTTCAGTGGGAGGAGGGAGAGGTCTCAACTGGTCTCTCGTGTGCCAGGTCAGGCCTAGGAAATTGGGAGGAAGCAGAAATTGAAGCTTCCAGCAACCACCACGACTTGGAACAGGGATGACATTTCCTCCTGACCTTCCTCCAGACCCAGCTCCCTGCTTCCTAGTACCTTTGGCTACCCTGTCCTCATGCTGCCTCCTCTACCTCTTGCCTGCCTGCTCTGGAAGGAGAGATGGAGGCTCAGCAAGGAGATAGAATCATGGAATTTGTAGGGACCACCAAAGTCATCCAGTGTAATCCCCTGCCAAGAGGCAGAATTTGTTGGGTCTAAAATCCATCCCAGACAGACGACCATCCAGCCTCCTTTTGTAAGCCTCCGGGGAAGGAGTTTCCTTGACCTTCCACAACACTAAAATGTACATTTGCCATGCAGCTCTGTGACGGGGGAACCACATGCACATGTGCACCTTTTGGAATGCAACAGCAAGATCACACTGACAAGGAAATTGGGGATGTAGTGTATGTGCAGCTCACACCCCAATGCCTTCATTTTGTACTTGTATATTCTGTGTAGCATACGTACAATATAGATTTTTAGACCCAAGCACCTTTATAGAGACCTCTGCTACTTGCCAGGTAACCTGGTCCCTGCCTCAGGAGCATTCTGGTGTCAGCACTAGCTTGGGACTTGGAAGTCAAGTTCAATTCTCCATTCTAGATGGAGTACGGCAGAAAGGGATCTAGGGGTTATAGTGAACCACAAGCTGAATATGAGTCAGCAGTGTGATACTGTTGCAAAAAAAGCAAACATGATTCTGGGATGCATTAACAGGTGTGTTGTGAGCAAGACACGAGAAGTCATTCTTCCGCTCTACTCTGCGCTAGTTAGGCCTCAGTTGGAGTATTGTGTCCAGTTCTGGGCACCGCATTTCAAGAAGGATGTGGAGAAATTGGAGAGGGTCCAGAGAAGAGCAACAAGAATGATTAAAGGTCTAGAGAACATGACCTGTGAAGGAAGGCTGAAAGAATTGGGTTTGTTTAGTTTAGAAAAGAGAAGATTGAGGGGGGACATGATAGCAGTTTTCAGGTATCTAAAAGGGTGTCATGAGGAGGAGGGAGAAAACTTGTTCATCTTGGCCTCTGAGGATAGAACAAGAAGCAATGGGCTTAAACTGCAGCAAGGGAGGTTTAGGTTGCACATTAGGAAAAAGTTCCTAACTGTCAGGGTAGTCAAACACTGGAATAAATTGCCCAGGGAGGTTGTGGAATCTCCATCTCTGGAGATATTTAAGAGTAGGTTAGATAAATGTCTATCAGGGATAGTCTAGACAGTATTTGGTCCTACCATGAGGGCAGAGGGCTGGACTCGATGACCTCTTGAGGTCCCTTCCAGTCCTAGTATTCTATGATTCTGCCCCAAATTGCTTGTGATCTTGGGCCAGTCCCTTTCCTTCTCAGTGCTCCTTTCCTGTGAAGTGATGCTTTTCTACCTTCCATGGGGGTTATATGGCTAAATCCATGGGACATAACTTAGGTTATGTCTAGACTGCAAGTTTCTTTCAGAAGAAGCTTTTCCGGAAGAGATCTTCTGGAAAAGCTTATTTCGAAAGAGAGCGTCCTCACAGCAAAAGTGCAACAAAAAAGCGATGTGCTTTTTCGAAAGATAGCGTCCACATTGGTTGGATGATATCTTGCATTTAAGTTGTGATTACTATGGATGGAGTGGTCACCAGGGCACCTGTGTTATTTCCTGGAGGCCTCTTCTTTCAAAAGAACTCCCTCTTCTGCATCCACACACACCTTTTTCCAAAAAAGCTTTTTCGGAAGAAGACTTCTTCCTCATAGAATGAGGTTTAACTCTGTCGGAAAAACCCCTCCGTTCTTTCGACTTTCTGTCAAAAGAACTCAATGGCAGTGTGGATGCAAGTATTGTTTTTCCAGAAAAACACTGCCATGTAGACGCACCCTAACGATATGTATACACAGCAACATTATTTCAAAATAACTAGCATTATTTAGAAATAACTTAGTCCGCATCTACACAGCAGGCAGTTATTTTGAAATAATGTCAAAATACTGTCAAGCTGGAGGACTTCTTACTCTGACTCCTGTAGTCCTCGTTGTACAAGGAGTAAGGGTAGTGGGAGGAAAAGTGCTCTATTTCGAAATAAGTGTTGTGTAGACACTCCCAATTTTGAAATAACCTATTTTGAAATAAGCTACACAACTGACGTAGCTAAATTTGCGTAGCTTATTTCGAGTTAAGCCCTGCTGTGTAGATGCACCCTCAGATATGGTGTGTGATGGGGGCCACCCTGTTCACATCCGCTGCGCTCTGGCTTACTGTGGTTGATTCTTGATCCATTTCAGCACATCAGCGTTAAACAGAGGGATGAATCAGGCCCTTCTGTGATGTGATCGTTAACGTTCTCGTGGAGCTGTTGTATTCCCCACCACAAGGCTTTGGATTGTCGTCATCCCCCCCCAATCCGGGCTGGCCTCAGCTGGGCAGTACAGCTCACACCAGTCCTTAGGCCGGTGAGATTTGAAACCAGAATGAAAAGAGCCCCTGATGTTTCAGTCTGATTTCCCCCCCTCCTCAGTTGTTTGATCGGGAGCTGTGTGTTCGCCAGCTGAGGTACTCAGGGATGATGGAGACCATCCGGATCCGCAGGGCTGGCTACCCCATCCGCTACAGCTTTGTGGAGTTTGTGGACAGGTATCGTGTCCTCATGCCTGGGGTGAAGCCAGCCTACAAGCAGGTACAGGTTTAAGCAGCGGCTTGGATTTTTATAAAAAAACTTACGGTTAATGCCCCAGAGAAAATCAAGAATAAGGAAGGCTCAGTGGTTAGAGCACTAGCCAGCAACTTGGGTTCAGTTCCCTGCTCTGCCACAGACTTCTTGTGCGACCTTGGACAAATTGCATAGGGACAGATTTTCAAAGGTATATAAGTGCTTAATTACTGTTGATTTCAATGGAAGTTAGACATCTAAGTACCTTTAAAATCAGGCCCTTAGTCTCTGGGCCTCCGACCTCCAACTATAAAATGGGGATAGCATTTCCTTGCCTTACCTGGAGGCTGTAGGGATACTACACTAGAGACTCAATCGGCCATGAGCAATCGGTGAAGGTAGGGCTGGGCATGACCCCAGCTCCAGCCCCACCCCTTTGGCTGAGGCCCCACTTCCCACATGAGCCAAGCCACCACCCCCACCATAGGGAGGTGGGGCAGCGCGCCACATGCGTGTCCCTCACCACCACAGGGACGGTGGGTGCATGCCCCAGCCTCCCTGGCCCCGGAGCATGGGGAAGGAGGAGGACACAGGACTCCAGCCTCTGTGGCCCCAGAGCACAGAGAGGGCAGGTGGCATATGGCTCCAGCCTCCCTGGCTCTGGAGCACAGGGAGGGCCCACGTCCCCAGCCTCCCTGGCCCCAGAGCATGGGGAGGGCGGGTGCTAGGGGCAGCAACACTCTGCCCCCAGAAAGCCTACAGTAGGCCTTCTGAGGGTGGAGTGTGGGTGGGGCCAGGCTGGCGGTTTGGGAAGGCAGCGCCTTCCCCCGCCGGGCATACCGGTCACCCATGCAGAAGGCGCTACTGTCAAAAGTATAATGCCTCTGACCTCGCCACTAAGGTGGCATCCCTCCTCCTTCTCCCACTGCCACCAGGCCTCTGCAAGCCACGGTGCAGCCCACTGTGTTGCTCCACCACCACACATCTACTGTACAGACACTAGGCAGCCGTGACAGCCACTGTTGTGGGACTGGGACTGGAATGAATCAGTGCTTTCATTCAGTGCTCCTAGGCCAGCCAGGAGAGGGAAGCCTGCAGTAGCCTCATGAATGTCCCTACATTACACCAGTGTAAAACAAGTGGAAGGGAGATCGGACTCTGCCCTGTGTTTGTAGCTGGTTGAGGCAACTGCCGTTCATGTAAGGCATATGGCTGCTAATCCCGTGGCCCCGTTTTTCCTAGGGCGACCTGCGTGGAACGTGCCAGCGAATTGCTGAAGCAGTGCTGGGGAAAGATGACGACTGGCAGATTGGCAAGACGAAGATTTTCCTGAAGGTGGGAGGCTCTCCTGCTGTCCATGCGTTGAGGGGCCATTCTCTCTGAAAGACTTTAACACCCACCCCAGCAGCAGGTGCTGGATGTGGATTAGGTAGAGCTCCGAGTTAGAGGATGGGTGAAAACCTGACAGTGCTGGTTCAGAGCCTGGCTGGGATGTACATCCTTCCCCCTCAGCACTGGTCACGTCCTGGGCAGTGCAGGCTGCCTGGCTACCTCCCCAGAGCAGAGACAATGACTCTACTGCTCAATGCCAGGTGCCCCCTTCCAGGCCCCTGCAGAGGTAGGGTGAGGGGAAGCTCCCTGGCTGACTGACACTCATGGGGACAGCAAGAGAGTTGAACTGTTGAGTTGCTCCTTTCTCTCCACCCGCTGCCTACATGGCGGGGCTGGCTGACAGTTCCATAAGCCAGGAGAAGGGCCCACTGGCCCGAAAATCCCACTCTCTACACTCACCATAGGGGATGGTGGGGCAGCACAGACCCCCGTGATCCCCTCCCCCCCCCCCCCGCTGACATTTTCCAGGGCTCTTTCTGAGGCCCTTAGCATCAGGCCCTATCTGACAGATGGCTTCATTGGTCCCCAAGGTTACCAGAACCCCTGTGTGGAGGAGAGAGAGGGATCGGGCTCAGCAAAGAGCCAAGGGGAGTGACAGAAAGGTCTCCACAGGACCCTGTCATGGAGAATGATCAGCATCTCTGTGCCCCTCGGGATCCGGTAGGCCAAGGCAGTGCTGCCGAATGGATCCAGGGCCCTATGGGGCACAATGAGACAATGGCAGCATCACAAAGAGCTGTCTCGTTCTGGCGCCCTGCTCACGTGCATTTATTTTTATGATCCCATCTCTAAATCCTACAGGAAAACAAGGGAGAGCTGTCAGGGAGCAAGCCAGGAGGTGAATGGGCTTTCTCAGATGCCATCCTGTTCACTTATTTTTAAACATTTCCCCGTTTATTTCTTAGAAACTGCTCCTGGCATCCCATTAGCTTTTCTTTCCAGAGGATGTTATCAGTACCCTGCAGCTGTCAAGGCAGGAAATAGGGAAACAGGTTCTGAAGGGCAGAGCAAGGTCGGGTAAAACAGGAAACATGCAACATTGTATGGATGCACCCAGCTCCTGCAGCAACCAAGAAAGAATTCCACAAAAGCAAGGGAACCTGGAGAGAAGGGGAGCTGTTTTGTCCTCAGCTTTCCTGACTGTGTTCAGGTTTTGCAGTTTCTGTGTTTTACTGGAGCGAGTAATGTCTATTAGTCACATCAGTGGACCAAGACTTAGGATGTCTGGAGTTTGCTCCCAGCTTTGCCAGTGTCTTGCCTCTTGTGTACTCACTAGTACCTGTGCAAAGTGGGTGGGAAACGTTACTGAATCGTGTGCACGGCAGCAAATTCTCTTGACTAGCCCTTCACCAGATAGTGTAGTGAGCCAAACCCCAGAGAGCCACAAAATTACTAAGCCCTGCAGTGTATGCTCCCTTTGGGATGAAGAAATGATGTTCAGCGGTGACCCCTTCTGGCACATTTAAGAGTGGCACGGATGAGCTGGAAAGACCTAAGTCCAGTTCTCCTTGATCGGAAGGATAGTGGCTGTGCCGCAGAGCCCAAACATCATGAGTTGTAAATTGGGACATTCTTAGATTTGACTGGGATAGCAAAGACCTCTCTGGGGAAGAGCCATGTACCATACTTTGTTCCTGTCACAGATCCCAGGGTAACTCTTGTGGTGGTTCATTCCCCAGGATCACCATGACATGCTGCTGGAGATTGAGAGGGACAAGGCCATCACAGACAAGGTCATCCTCATTCAGAAGGTGGTTCGTGGGTTTAAAGACAGGTATTATCTTCCTGGAAATGCCTGGTGAATACTGGGGAGGGGCCTGTTAGTGCGACTGTCTGGCACACCATGTTCCAGTTCATAGCGCTCTGCTAAAACAATGTCCTCTTTGCCTCAGGTGCCATTCACTCATTCTGTCCATTACAGTGTCTATGGCCTATTGTTTTAGCTTGCAGTGAGCAAGATAAAGCCCCCAGGGGTTGACATTTTGCTGGAGCTGCTCAGAGCATGAAGGAAATGATTAGGACAAGAAGCAATGGGTTTAAATTGCAGCAAGGGAGGTTTAGGTTGGACTTCTTAACTGTCAGGGTGGTTAAACACTGGAATAAATTGCCTAGGGAGATTGTGGAATCTCCATCACTGGAGATATTTAAGAGCAGGTTGGATAGACACCTATCAGGGTGATCTACACGGTGCTTGGTCCTGCGTGAGGGCAGGGGAGTGGACTTGATGACCTCTCGAGGTCCCTTCCAGTTCTAGTGTTCGAGGATTCTATGTATTTTCAAGTTGCCAACGTATAGAACAATGGGAGTCATGAGTTCAGTCCACAATCAGTTCTATACTCGGCAGAGGCACTCTTCAATGGCCAGTTTTAGTTATGCTAGCAGACTATTCCAAATGACCTTCTGCACCAGATCTTGCCCCCATTGAAGTCAATGGCAAAATTCCAGTGCAGCTGGCCCTGGGAGACTAAAGAGGTGATATTCAGCCTTCTGGCAGCAAAGAGTGATACGGTGTGACAGTGCCACTTATCCCAAAGCCCAGGTGCTGTACAGCCATTCCCACTGAAAGCCAGCAGGAAAACAACCTGTGTAGAGCACACAGTATAACAATATGATGTAAAGAGAAAATTATGGCCTAGGACTCTGGGACATACTCCTGTCCTTAGAGAAGCAATGTGGAGTATTGCTCTGCCACTGGCTTGCCATGTGAGCTTGGACTTGAGCTCTTATTTCATCCGGTCCCCAAACATGCTACGCACCTCTTGGAACATAGAGAAGACAGAGGGGGCCAGATCCGCACCTGGTGTCAATGGTGATAGGCCCACTGATGTCGATGGAGCTACCCTGATTTATACCAGCTGCAGATCTGCCCCACAATCCTTATTCTGATAAGATTAAAATCTAAGGCTAGAGGGTAGAGAGTGAGGACGATTGCCAGTGCAAGGCATGGGGCTGGGAAGAGGAGGACGAGGGGTAAGAAACATAAGCACAGGCACTAGGTGTCACCCAGCAGCTCAGGCAGGACCATTGTTCATCTAGTGCCTGGCATTGGATTGGCACATCTGGGCTGTTCTTCCTGTTCCTGTATTGGATGAAGCACAGAGAATGGGCAGAGAGGAGCATGATAGTACCACTGCAGTCCGTCTGCTTCTCTTGCACAGGAAAGGAAGGCTGGGCTAGCATTAGCTGGCAGACAGCTGAGCTCAAGGGTGCTGGGGTTACGCCAGCTGCCTTCCTTGCAGTAAGTGAAGGAGACATCCTGTTTTCCCTGTGGGCCAAGGTGACGCTAACCCCCAGCAGACCAGCACAAACGTCTGAAATGTCTTTCCAGGTCCAATTTCCTGAAAGTGCGTCATTCAGCCCTGATCATTCAGAGATACTGGCGGGGACACAACTGTAGAAAGAACTACGATGCTGTAAGTGTTGCCAATTATCCTTTACGCTCTTCGCCGCCTTGGCCTCATTGCCTAGGATCCAGATATTAATTTCCTTTTCAGTCCAGGTAAACCACCCCCTGTGGGAAAGATCAAAGGGGGAAGAGTTGGCTGATGCGTCTAGTGGACGGAGGGATAGCTGGACTCTCGTTGCTCTCTGTTCTAAATAAAGGGAGTGACCATCTCCTCGGTTGTCCTCCTCGCGCCTTTGCCATGAGTTAGACCCATCTTACAGCAGTTGGTCACCTGTTGCCCTGAATGTCTTATATTGTTTCTCAGGGCCATTTGTAGAGCTGATGGAAGTGGTGTAGCTCTGTCCTCGGAAATACACTTGATCCAAGTTTGCTCCTCAGACTTCACTGCAGCCATGTTTTGCCGACACTGCCCCCCCTCCACAATTCCATCAAAAACTGCACAGGTGGCAGACAGCATATGGTGTCCTGGATCTTTACACATGGCCCCCAGAGTACCCCTAAGCATGGCAGATCCCAGAACTCATTAGGAAGGGTGGGACAGAAGAAGAGAATGCAGCCGGCATGACCCTCTTCTGCCCCCTGCATCCAACCCTACCGAAGACCTGCAGAGGGTGTGTCATGACCTGTGGCTTGCAGAAATGTGCAGGGGGCAGGCTGGGGATGGTAGGAGGCGGGGCCAAATGGATGGCCGTTCTCTGCAGTATCATCTCCCATGCAACCTAGCATCCGTTATCCCTGACTGGGGTAGAATTTCTTGTGGGAATAGCCATGACAGGAGGCAGATGGGGAGGCTGGGCCTCCTTGTGAATGGCGCTTGCTCCTCTGACTGCCCTGAGATCTGCCTAGATCTGGGGGATCTTGAAAATGAAACTTCTTCAGGGAAGTATGGAGCGGAGCACGGGCAGTGGCTGACCCTCCCAGACCCACCCTTTCTGCCCAAAGCTCCGCCCCTACTTTGGCCACTGTTGGCTTCTGCCTAGACCCCTCCCCCACAATGCTGCTCCCCCACCCCAGGATAGCACAGTCCTAGAGCTCTGGAGAGCCAGCAAGCAGTGCATCTGCAGCCAGCTCCTGCTCCAGAGCTCCAGCGGGCAGCACAGCCCCAGCCGCCCCTGGTTCCAGAGCACCAGAGACGAGTGCTGGGAGGCACAGCCCGAGACACCGCAGGCCATGCCTGCCGAATGCCTACTGAAAGCCCCCCACAGCCAAGCCAACAGCCCCAGCCCTGGGAGGAGAAGCAGCTTGGTGCATCCCCCAGACTGCCTGCCCCCGCAAGAGCAGTCTGGGGGAGGGAGGCTAGAGGACTCCGGTAGAGCCTGGGCGGGGCCAGGTGAGGCAGTTCGGGAAGGCAGTGCCTTCCCCTGCCTATGATACCCGCTGTCCTGGGGAGGAGACTTTACATAAGAAGTGATAGGGGTCATTGTTCCCCTTAAGGCTGGGATCTGTAGCCCATGGAGGGTGATGGGGAAAACTGCCATTGACTCAGTGAGCTTTGGATCAGGCCCCCAATCCAGGAGCAATTTGTTTCTCTGCCATCTCATGGCAGCTTCCCCCTGCTTTTTGTGAGGCTCTTTGCTTGTTGCTGATTTCAGCAGGTTTGTATTTTCAGCTGCCAGACAACAGATGAGCGAGGTAAATCTGATTATGGCAGGTCAGACCCTCAGCGGCCCAGTGTCTTATTCTTGTTTCCTTTGCAGATGAGGATTGGGTTCCTCAGGCTTCAGGCCCTCTACCGTTCCCGCAAGCTCCACACACAGTACCACATGGCTCGCAGGCGGATCATTGAGTTCCAGGCAAGGTGCCGGGGTTTCCTGGTGCGCAGGGCCTTCCGGCATCGTCTTTGGGCTGTCTTCACTGTCCAGGCTTATGCCAGGGGTATGATTGCCCGGAGGCTGTATAAGCGCCTCAAGGGAGAAGTAAGTACCATGCATGAAATGCTGTTTGCTAGCACATGTGATGGAGCAGCCATTTAACCGGGCCAACAGGGCTAGCTTCCCCAGAGTCTGATAGTCTGTATAGCCTCCATCCTGCAGCCAGTGCTTTTTTTCTGACCTCCAGTCAGAGCTTACCTGGAAAGAACGGAGCGTACTGGCACCTCTGTAATGAAAATGGACAACAGCTGTGTTTCTTAAAGGGGCTGCGTCTCTTAAAGGGGCAATGCCAGTCCCACTGCTGTGGTTTGTTTGGTTTTTTTTGCTCAAAATTTTTTCCCCTGGAGTACCAGCACTTTTTTTTTTTTTTTTAACAAAAAAAAGCACTGCCTACCGCCTTTGTCTAGCTGTCAGAGTCTCTGTCCAAGGGAATGTCTACACTAGGGTTTTTTAACCTGGAGTTAATCTGTTGACAATTAACTGGAGTTGGTTAACATGTACATAAAAGCTAGTTTGGACATTCTTCAGTGTTTGTTCCAGGATACAAAAGGTCTGTGGTTACCCTCTTGGTCAATTCCCTAAATATCATAGAGGAGAGGCAGATCATTCTAGCATGGGCCACTGACTCTTTGTAAGGGAATGTAGAATACCAGTTCTTTCCTCAAGCTCTTGACAGGATGGAATCAAAACCAGAAAGCAATGTGAAAGCTGGTAGCCTTTCTCTGACTAGAAGCTGACACCCATTATGATCATGTTCCTGAGATATACTGAGGGACAGAGCTCTGTTCACGTCTGTATGGCGTGTTTCTATTGTCCGGATGTTAGTAGGGCAAAAGGCCTAAATGCCTTTTCAAAAGCCCACTTGTGTTTTGTTTCCCAGTATCGCCGTCGTCTGGAAGCAGAGAAGCTTCGTCTGGCAGAAGAGGAACGGCTTCGGAAGGAAATGAGTGCCAAGAAAGCCAAAGAGGAAGCAGAAAAGAAGCACCAAGTACGTTCTGACTTTTCTCTTTCTTGGCTTCTCTTTATTTCACAAGCCTGATTCGACTTCTGCAGAAAAGAGTAGGGGTGGAGTAAATTCAGTTGAAGGCAGCATCCTAATAAATAGGATGAGGACTTGCCATCCTGTTGTATTGTTCCTATTTGATTCAGTAAAACCCTCATTATTTTAACTTGAATGAAACTAGCACAGAATTTCCAGCCTGACACCAGAATACCACAGAATATGATTATTCTTCTTGGTATTATGGGACGTCATAAAGGACCCCAACTTTAGACTGAAACATTGCCACTGTGCTAGGTGCTGTACATACATATAGTAAAAGTCCTGCATTTGGAACCTTGTACTCTAAATAGAAAAAAGAAGGGAGCAAGAAGCATCAATGTGTCCATTTTGCAGGTGGGGAGACTGAGACTCAGACTTAAGTGCGCTGTCCAAGATTGCACAGAAAGTCAGAAGTGGGAATTCATCCCACATCCTCTAAGTCTCAACCTAGTGCTTTAATCCCAAGATTGTCCTTCCTTTCCAAAGCCAAGGGTCCATGCTGCAGAATTTAGGTCCAGCTTGCCGGAGAATGCACTCTAGTCAGTGTAACTCTTCTCTTCTAGGTACGCCTTGCCCAGCTGGCCCGGGAAGATGCTGAGCGAGAGGTGAAGGAAAAGGAGGAAGCCCGTCGGAAGAAGGAATTCTTAGACAAAATGGAGAAGGCCCGAAATGAGCCAGTGAATGACTCGGATATGGTGGACAAAATGTTTGGATTCCTGGGGACCACTTCTTCTCTGCCAGGCCAAGAAGGACAAGCACCCAATGGCTTTGAGGTACTTCTCGGAGAATGGAGCAATAGACGGGGCTTGCTGGTGCTACTCAGGGTAGCATATTGGGACAGATTGCGATCCATCCCATCTTGGTTCAGTGTCATCACCCTGTTGTCCTAATCTGGAGCGTTCTTCATAATCCCCTTTCCAACGTGTTCACATGTGCTGCTTCTGCTACGGCCTTTGGGCATCTGTCCCATGCAGGAGTTCTTCTCAGGAGAAAGAAGTATCTCCAGACTGTACATAGGCCCTGATCCAGCATGCCTTGAAATCACTGGTTTCATTCACTTGCCCAAAGAATGGATCCTCGCCCTGCTGAAATCAATGGCAGAACCAGGAGCAAGGTCAAGTGCAGGGTGAAAGAGCTTAGGCACTATATCAGGTGTGTATATTTTCTTCCTTCTCCAGGACCTTGAGCGAGCCCAAAAGGAGGTAGAGGAAGAGGATTTAGATGCAAGTTTGCCCCTCCCCGAGGAAGAGGAGGAAGACCTCTCAGAGTACAAATTTGCAAAGTTTGCAGCCACCTACTTCCAAGGAACGACAACGCACACGTACATCCGCCGGCCTCTTAAGCAGCCCCTTCTGTACCATGAGGATGAAGGAGACCAGCTGGTGAGTCAGGAAATATTCCATAAATGTCCGGGACATGTGAATGGGGCTGGCTGGTTCAGGGGTCGGTAATAGGTTTTGGAGCCCTTCATTTCTAGGACACCTGTTTGAGTTCATCCCAGTTGAATGCAAGAATCTGAAGTTAGTTAAGCAGAAAAGTTCTTACCTGCCATTGGACGTCCTGTGTGACATTCACTGATGGCTTCTCTTTCTCTTGGGCAAATAGCCGCCACCCTTTCTACAATGCTCATATGGTGCACCATTTGCAATGTGCTTGAGCACTGCATGGACACTCTTGCCCAAGAAAGCTCTGATGGCCATTCACAGAATGGCCATCAGAGCACCTGTGCTTTTTCGGATAGGCTCTTTTTGCGCCAGAAAACCCTGCAGAGCGTCCACACTTGCCTTTTTGCGCAATAGCTGTAGTGCGAAAAGGAGTTATGCCTCGTAAAAGGAGGTTTACCTACACCGGAAAAAGCCCTCTCTTCTGCCGTTTTACTGCCAATTTACTTTTGCAAAAGCGCATTTGAGATGTGGACGCGCCACAGGTTTTTGCGCAAAAACAGCCGGTTTTGTGCAAAAACCTTGCAGTGTAGATGTAGCCAAGGTGGGAAGTCAGTTCACATTCCCATTCAATTTCTGATGTCTGTGGTGAGACACACTCTAACTGTGCCCACTGTGTCTGCTAGGGATTGGGCCGGGAGCCACACATACAAGATGTGCACAAGAACTGTATGGGAGAATTGTGCCCAGACTCCTTAGTGGCCTTACTTTAAGTAACAAGATGGATTTTACTATCCTCCTTTTTTGTTTTTATTCTATTGGCCTTTCAATTCATGTGCCTAAGACATGATTGGACAGAAAACCTCAACTTAGTAGGAAATTCTTTTTTGGTACTAATACAAAGTCTGATTGAGTTTTTGAGCAGGCAAGGACTCAATTTTTTTATTATCTAATTTGGGACATTTCTCATTTATGCTCAACTTTAATGAGAGGTGTGTCATGTATTTTCCAGATTGCGGTCCTTATTACACAATGTTAGTTTTGATTTACATTTATAGTACACATTGTAACAAGGAAGTCATTTTGCATTGTATACTCACCACTACCCCCTCCTGGACAAATTCAGAACCCTTCAATGGTTTATCATAGACCTTGCACTGCTAAGAGCTAAAGGAGATTCTCCTTTAGCTCAGGTAGCAAAGGCCTGTGCTTTTGGAGCAGAGGATTTAAGTATTATCCATGCTGTCATGAAGTATCTAATGCTGGGATGGGTCCAGTCACTGGTAGTCACAGCTTTATTACAGTATAATGCATGCAATTAATTATTATTAACCCAGACCAAGTCAAGAACTCTAGTAAGTTACACCTTTATTGCAAATAGGCAGCACTTGCAGTTTGGATCACTATCCTTCGTTTCATGGGAGACCTTCCTGAACCTAAATACCATACAGCTATGAGCGACGGCAGCGAGAAGATTCCAGTGATGACCAAAATCTATGAGACTCTAGGGAAAAAGACCTATAAAAAGGAGCTGCAGGCATTGCAGGGGGAAGGAGAGGTGAGATTCCTCTTTCCTTTAACATTATAGCTGTAAAGAAGCCAGTATTCTTGATGTACAGTTCATTAAAGTAGAAATATATCTGTGAACAAGTTGCTGATGGGATTGATTGAGGCAAATGGGTTTGTAAGTTTCATTTGCAACTAGGCTGGCAAGGAGAAAACTACAAAGGCTATCAGCCCTCATGTTTCAAAGTATAAATTCTAGTCCATATAGATTCTTCTATCACCTTCAACCTCATAGCAACACTAGGTATTATGATTATTAATGTGTTAAGCTATGTGATTAACATGTCACATGTGGTTCATTCTCTCTCTCATCCTCTCCCCAGAGGGGAGAAGAATTGTGTGCGTGGTGGAGTGTTTTGGTTTGATTTAAATGAACATATATTTGTATTAGATGTGCAGGAGCAGTAAGGTTTGGAATTGTCACGTGAGTTTCAACCACTGTTGGGGTCAGGAGAAAATGACTCCTATGGTAAATGGTATTGCACCATGAGATTATTTTGGGATAAGTACACTTCACCAACCTGTGGAACTCCTTGCCAGAGGATGTGGTGAAGGCTAGGACTTTAACAGGGTTCAAAAAAGAGCTAGATAGATTCATGGAGGTTAGGTCCATCAATGGCTATCAGACAGAATGGGTAGGAATTGTGTCCCTAGCCTCTGTTTCTCTGGAGGTGGGTGACAGGGGAGGGATCACGTGAGGATTACCTGTTGTGTTCCCTCCCTCTGGGGTATCTGGTATTGGCCACTGTTGGCAGACAGGATAATGGGCTGGATGGACCGTTGGTCTGACCCAGTATGGCCATTCTTATGTTCACCATAAGAATCCATCTTTGGCTGCTGCCATAAGCAGGACATCAAACTAGATAGATCACTGGTCATTGCATTCTGGTAGTTAAATGCCTTTGTCTTTGAGAATCTGCTTTGTACAAGGTGGCAAGACATTTTCAGTGGCTTGGCTTGCTGGTAGTAGGATATGATAAATGGAACCACTGCCCTTAGATATGTTTGTCAATTATATTAAGGTCCTCTAGAGTTTAGGAACAGGCACTTCTGTTTAACACTTTTTGTAGATGTAAATAAATAAAATTCCTGGTTCCTGTCACATTCCCAGAAACAAAGATATAATGTAGCAATTTCATTAAAGCTCATGGGGAAAGTAATCTACACTGGGATCTAATTGTGTTAAAATATACATGAAGAATCAAGATTTGCTCTGTATCATTAACCATTTATTATTTTTTCATTGGACAGAAGAGCATATTTCAGGACGCTGTGGCATCAGTAGAGCCCCTCGAGACAAGAAGTAAAATTTAACAGTGTATTTATATCAGAGACAAACTGTCCCACTCAGATACTAATGTTCTCATTTCTCTGGGTGGTATGAATACCAGGCTAGATTAAATTAGAAACGGATGGATGAACTTAAAAAACAGCACTAGGGATGTTAAATTTCAATTAATCAGCTAATTGAGTAGTCAATGGAATTTCCATAGATTAGTTGATCGGGGGGGTGGGGTGCTCTTTATCCCCACTGCACCTCTGCGTTTTAAATGTAGCAAGAGCCATCCGTGGCCACAAGCGGCTCTTAATACATTTAAAAGACAGAGGCTCAGTGGGGAACCCAGGCCGAGTGGAGACTCAAGCAGTCCCCTCTCACACCAGGTCCCAACTGCTGCGCCGCTACCCACAGGGCTCTTACTACATTTAGAAGGCAGAGGCACAACAGTCATGCCATTTCTCCCACTGCACCTCTGCCTCCCCTGCGGAGATGGTGCTGGGGAGAACCAACCTTTAAGTCAGCTCCCCCCAGCACCAACTCCTGCTCCCCCGCTTGCTGCTTCTGTATCAGAGGCAGCAAGGGTGGGGGGGAAGAGACTAGTCGAGAATTGACTCGACTAGTCGCTTACATCCCTATGCAGCACCTTAGAGACTAATAAAAAATGTAGATAGTATCATGAGCTTTTTTGTTAGTCTCTAAGGTGCTGCAGGACCATTTGTTGTTTTTTAAGTTTTTTCAGTTACAGACTAACATGGCTACCCCTCTGAGACTTTTAAATGGATGGATGGATAGTCATACACACCCTCTGCTTCTAATCTGTATACTAAGTATTAGAGATGGGTTTGAGCTATAATTTGCCTTCATGTCAAACTTTCCTAAAATTTGAAGTCATTTTGATCCAGGTTTTGATTTGACCTATTAGAGAGACAGAGGTCAGCTGCAAAATTGAAATCCAAATCTGAGAGGTACCAGTGGTTTGAAGCAGTTTACATCTAGGGGTTTGATTCTGGCCCATCTCTCAGAAATATGAAATCAGTGCTCAGAATCCACTGGAAATGTCACCATTTCAAAAAACTGGTGACCCAGACATAAAGAAATCCACTCTGCAAGGCTGTGTTTGTCCCAGGAATAAGGCAGTACTTCCTTTCTTTGCAGAGCACTCACATAGATGGCCACAAGAAGAACAGTGTGCGGCACAAACTGGTCTCCTTGACTCTCAAGAAGAAATCCAAACTGACTGAAGAGGTGAGAGGAAATTCTTTGCAGCTGGGTGGCACAAGTGGCATAGAGAGTTTACTTATAAAGCTTGCAGATGATAATACCAAGCTGGGAGGGGTTGCAAGTGCTTTGGAGGACAAGATTAAAATTCAGAATGATCTGGAGAAGCTGGAGAACTGGGCTGACATAAACAGAATGAAATTAAATAAGGGCAAGTGCAAAGTACTCCACTTGGAAAGGAACACTCAGGCCAGGTCCACACTGGCGGGGAAAACTGATGTAAGATACGCAATTGCAGCTATGACAATTGCATAGCTGGAATTGATGTACCTTATGTTGATTTTTCTGGGGTGGTCCCACAGTAAAAGGTCGACAGGAGAAACTGTTTCATTGATTTCCCTTACTCCTCATGACTGCGAGGAGTACCATGGTCGATGGGGGCACCCTCAACGTTCAATTTAGCAGGTCTTTACTAGATCCTCTAAATCGAACCCCAGAAGATTGATCACTGGAGCATTGAGCCTCCAGTAAGTATAGACAAGCCCTTAGTAGCACACATACAAAATGGGAAATGACACCCTAGGAAGGAGTACTGCAGAAAGGGATCTGGGGTCATAGTGGATCACAAGCTAAATATGAGTGAACAGCAGTATAAAAAAAGAGAAAAAATTCTGGAATCTATTAGCAGGAGTATCATAAGCAAAATACTGCCCTGATTGGGCCTCAGGTGGATATTGTGTCCAGTTCTAGGCGCCACATTTTAGGAATGATGTGGAAAAATTGGAGGAAATCCGGTGAAGAGTGACAAAAAGGATTAAAGGTCTAGAAAACATGACCTATGAGGGAAAATTGAAAAAAATGGGTTTGCTTAGGCTGGAAAAGAGAAGACTGAGAGGGGACATCATAGCTTTCAAGTACCTAAAAGGTTGTTCCGTGGAGGAGCGAGAAAAATTATTCTCCTTAACCTCTGATGATAAGACAAGAGGCAATGGGCTTAAATGAAGCAAGGGAGATTTAGGCTGCACATTAGGAAATACTTCCTAACCGTCACGGTGGGTAAACACTGGAATAAATTGCCTAGGGAGATTGTGGAATACCTATCAGTGGAGATTTATAAGAGCAGGTTAGACAAACAGCTGCCAGGAATGGTACTTAGTGCTGCCATGACTGCAGGTAACTGGACTAGATGACCTCTCTAAGTCCCTTCCATTTGAATGTGTGTATGATTCAATGATGTGCGCTTACAGAGGAAATCAATAATAAGAATCATAATCACAGATATGCTGACACACTTACAACCACGGTGTTGTGAGTCTGGCTCATGAAGCCTGTTTTAATCATGTTATTATTTATTTAATGATGATTAAATAGAGAAGAGATGAGGAGCCAGATCCTCATCAGTTAGGCTACATCTAGACTGCAAGCCTTTTTCGAAAAAGAGCGTCTAGACTACAGCCAGTACTTTCGAAAAAGCAAGCTGCTTTTTCAAAAGAGCGTACCCAGGCAGTCTGGATGCTCTCTTTCGAAAAAGCACAGTTTGCATTACATAGCACCTTTTTTCGAAAGAGCACTTTTGAAAAAAGGCGTTCTTCCTCTTAAAACGAGGTTTTCTGCGGTCGAAAAAACTGCCACGTTCTTTCGCTTTACTTTCGAAAGAACTCGGCAGCAGTCTAGACACAGGGGAAGTTTTTTCGAGAAAAGGCCACTTTTTTAGAAAAAACTCTGTAGTCTAGACACACCCTTATAGACTGGTGTAACTCCATTGCCTTCCAATTACCGTAAGTGAGGGCAGGGCTCAGAGTTGTGACCTACAGGTCCTGTTGTGGAACAAAGAGAAGCATCCAAATCACTGTTCAGTTAGAGGGTAAAATTGAAGCCCTCTGAATAAACAGGAGAGGGAGTTCTCCTGGGAACTGTCATGGCTAGATCAGAGTCCTGCCTGGGGGAGCAGCCATTCACAGAAGCATGGGATGTAGGAGGGGAGAACCATAGCAACAAGCTATCCTGAAGAAGAACAATGTCTTTGGTTGACAGGTGACAAAGAGACTCCATGATGGTGAGTCCACCCTCCAAGGCAACAGCATGCTTGAAGACCGACCCACCTCCAACTTGGAGAAGTTGCATTTCATTATTGGTAATGGCATCCTCAGACCAGCATTAAGGTTAGAAATCAGTGCAAAGAGTCAACGATTGTGCTCAGTTTTTTTTCTCCCTATTAGGTAAGCTATTCTCGGTTACTACACTGTTCTTTGAGGCTACGTCTACACTGCACATTAATTTCGAAATAAACTATTCTGGAATAGTTATTCCGAAATAGCTTATTTTGAAATAGCATGTCTATGCTAAAGGGAAGCCTCAAAATTAGTCCGAGGCAGGCTTCCCTACTGTAAATGTGCTATCTCGATTTAGAGCCCCAGGAGGCACTGGGGAGGAACAACTTAGAATGGCCCTGGTGAGGGGCTATTTTGAAATAGCAGCAGCGGAGCATCTACACACACCTTATTTCGAAATAGCTATTTTGGAATAGGCGTTATTCTTCGTAGAATGAGGTTTACACGTTTCAGAATAAGCCGCCCGTTATTTCAAAATTATTTCAAAATAACGGAAGGGCTGTGTAGTTGTTCACGTAGTTATTTCGGAATAATGGCCGTTATTCCAAAATAACTTTGCTGTACAGACATACTCTGAGTTCTCTTCCCCTGTCTGATCAGGGCTAGGCTACCATCATATTTGTTAGATGTTCATTTTGGGATTGATCCAAAGCCCACAGGTGTCAGTGGAAAGGCTGAGATAGACTTTAATGGACTTTGGATCAGTTTCCCAGCTATTAGCATTCATTCATTCATTCATTTTGCTGCTTATTTTTATCCAAGCTATTACATCCTAAGTTGCAGAGTCTCCTTTTCTTAAATTTCTTTTATTGGATACAAAAAACTATGTTGAAAGAACATTGTTGCAGTTGCCAAGTCAAAACTTAGAACATAGGGAAATCCAGAATTATGATTGCTCATGCAACCTTAATTCAGCCTGTTGTGCTTGATATGCTCAGAACAGAAGGACCTCAGCTATTTTTGTGAGTGCATGGTAACAAGCAGTGGCTGTGAGGAGATGGAGTATGCAGGAAGACTCTGGAGAATTCCACTGCCGAACTCCTCCGAGCATGTGTAAACTAGGATTTTCAAAGGCTCATAACTTGGCCAAATATCGGTGGATTTTCATGGGATGGCAAAAAACTCCCTAACCCCAGGGCATTCTTCATGCCAAAGTTTAAATCTCTCTTCCAAAGCGTGGAGGCACTAGAGCTTCTTGACAAAACAGGTGTAACAAGCTTTTAATGTGGACAAAATAAGTCCTTTTTCCCAGACCTCATTCTGAAAAACAACTGAACTGTTTTTGCCAAAATTTAAAAAAAAAAAAAGTCATGAAAAATTTCAGCCCAGACAGTTAAAATGTGGCCAAATTTTAAAGAACTGAAAATGGGGTCTTCTAATGGAATGTGTTGGGACCTCTCAACTAGAGCTGTCATTACCCACATGGCCTGTCGTATATTTTGCCATTCATTCCAAACGCTCACAAAGTTCCTTACACAAACAACATACAGTGACACTGAGAACAGGTTGCTACTAGGCCGTAATAGGATCGAGGCTGCCGTTTGTTTAAATGGACACATCAATACTACACAGCAACTCAGCACAAGAAAGCTGAAACTTTCAAAGCTGTCTGGATATCCAATTCTGGAGCGTTTTTTAGGCAACTTGGAAGATCTCAGCCAGGGTTGGTGGGTATGATAAGCGGGGTAAGACATTGTCTTCCCAAACTGCCAGCCTAGTTCTACCCTTACTGTATTACTGTAGGCGTATTGGGGGTGGAGTGTTGCTGCCCCTGAGCACCTACCCTCCCTATGCTCTGGGGACAGGAAGGCTCAGACCTCATGTCACCTGCCGTCCCCGTGCTCTGGGGCCAGGGAGGATAGGGCGATACGCCACCCTCCTTCCCCAAGGTGTTGGGGGGTGAGGCTTGACTCCCATGGAGGGCGGAGCCTGGACAGAAGGGGCAGGGCGGGGGGTTTGCCTCCCACAGCCCTACCTTCATACACTGACCATGATCTTAGCCAAAGCATAGAGGAATGCCATCTTCATTTGCATTTGCAAGGAGTATTTCTGTGGGAGGTATGTAATTATCAGAGTTAGAATTGGCCAGGGCAACAAGATTAATACCATGGGACCTTTAATTACCAAGCTGTCAGGGTCTGATTTTATGTTCCATCTGAAAGAAAGCAGCTCCTTTAACATCCAGTTTGCAAACCTGAGAGCAGATTTCACAAGAAAAGGGAGCAAATTAATCCAGAGGTCACTGAAATTATTAGAAAGATTCCCATGGATCAGGGACCCACTGAGAGAGAAGTGGTATTTTTTTGAATAAATTGCCTGGGATCTAATCCTGATTTCTGTTGCAGGGATGAAATCTATTGTCAAATCTGCAAACAGCTCACCCAAAACCCTTCCAAAAGCAGCCATGCCAGAGGCTGGATCCTGATGTCACTGTGCGTGGGCTGCTTTGCTCCTTCTGAAAAGTTTGTGAAGGTGAAGCGTGAATGTTATCAATCGTTTTCCTGGCATGTCTACTTATACGTTTCCTTTCACAATGCTGGTTTGGTTTCAAAGCAGATAGAACTGTGCTCTTTAACTGTGTCATGACTGCCCTTTCCACATGGGTTCTGATTTGAAAGGGAAGCTGTAATATAATAAAAGCCCCTTTTCAGCTAAGAACTTGAACATGTGCTTAAGCCTCATTTAAGTTAAACTGAAGTTAAAGTTAAGCAAGTGCTTATGCAGTTTGCTGAACTGGGACCCAAAAGACTATTCTTCTAAGCAAATCATCTAATTATAAAGAAGAATAAATGACTGGGGAATAGTATTTTTCATTGAAACCAAAGCTTGGATCTCAAGGCCTTGCAGAAATTTGAATCCAGATCTAGAGTCAAACTTCACAGCTGACTTGAATTTCTACAATGAGCTGATCCAAGCACACCTGAAAATTAGAGATGCTCAGATCCCAGCTTTGCAGTCTGGCCCTCTCTCTTGTCTTGCATATAATAGCCGAGAATAATTAGCAGTCCTAAAAGAAGCTGCTATACAAACAGGTTGCTCCCACAGAAGAGGGCTCAAAAAAAACAGCTGCAGTGTATGTATGTGAGAAAGCAGGGACTTTGGGGGCCAAATTTCCAAATGCATGTGTCTGAGTTGCTTCTGCAAAGAAAAGACACCGACAGGCGGCCAAACATCCATATTCCTGCACAAGTAAGATTTGCACATCCAGACTGCCTGTTTATGCGTGCAGTTACTCCATAAGACTATACAAAGGCTAGTTTGCACATGCAGATGGGGTTTCCTCACACTCCATCAATGCATGTGCTGCAGTGGCACATTTGTCTATCATTGGTATTACAAGGTGAGTTCAGTTTTGCCATGTGATAGGGCCTGCACTGGCCAGACAGCCTAGTGGCTAGAACTCGGCTAGTTAAGAGGATGTAAACTATATTTTATGTCTCCTTCTTTCTCCTTTTTTTAACTATAAGATGGCCAAAATATTAGTAGATTTTTGGTGAATGCTTCTGTTTTGAAGGTACAGTTGGACTTCCCTGGTCTGGCACCCTTGGGACCTGACTGGTCCTGAATGAGGGATTTTTCCGGACCAGGGGAGGTCATTTCTGCCCACCATGCTGCCGCTCCTCCCCCTGCATACCGCCATTTTGCCTCTCCCCCATTGGGCTTCTCAGACCCCCCTGCAGCCCAGCTGAGCCCCACGTCGCCCCCACACACACATACCGCTGGGCTCTTGGACCGCCATGTGTTGCCCCAACATCCAAAAGGACCACATATGTTGCTGATTCAGAGAGTTCTGGTTTATAGAGGTTCAACCTGTACATTAACCTGGAAAACTTACTCTGATTTATTTCGGAGTTAATAGAAAAATTCTGCATCAGTCCCAAACCTTACCTACCAATGCCAAAGTCGTTAGTTTTGTGGGTGTTGATTTTAGAGGTGATGCCAAAATAAAATGTACAATGTTGCAACTGTAACTGTGGAGTGGCTACCATTCATCTTATCCATCTGTCGGTTTATCTAAGTTATTTATAGAGCATCTATTGAAGTTATGATGTATAGATCCAGCAAAGTGATGTATACAGTGTCCAAGTTACGCTTTATAGAGCTGTGTGTCTATTTATAGTTATTTATAGGGTAATTTCTATCTGTCATTTTGGGGAGGCTTCTGGGTTTAATTTTTTTCCAAACTGATGTGGTTGCATTTTAAATAGATGGTGAAGTTCCTAGAGCCTTTGATTAGACTTCTTTAAAGTGTATGTTTTAAAAAAATCTTAAGCACATGAGCACCTGTCTAATGTATTAATATGGTATCCAACTATTGTCTCTTTGTGTGTCATAGGATGTGTCTACGCAAGAGCGGGAGCTATAATTCCCAGCTTGAGATGTACCCATGCTAGTTCTAATCGAGCTAGCAAAGTGTTGCTGTCACACTGTTAGCTAGGCATGTACTAGATCAGGTCTGAGATGCTAGGTGTGGATGCAGGCAGCTAGCGCATCCTGCAGCTCATGCTGCCCAAGTTCCACTTCTATTTTTAGCGTGCTAGCTTGACCTGAACTAGCGTGGGTACGTCTCCGCATGCTGGGAATTCCACCTCCCGCTCCAGTGCAGACATACTGAGTCAGAGTGTTTAAAGTCAGTAGCATCCACCAAATCATCTAGTCTGACTTGTATGGCCGCTACATGCCATCAAGCCCATTAACCTGTATTAAAGCCCTCGGGAGACAGAACTATTATGAACCACATTCAGTGAATAGGTGAGACCAAGGTGCATCAATGCCCAAGCTTTCTGCAATGGCAGGGAATTGATCTGGCATGTGCATGTAGTTAAATTGCAAGTTTGTCTCCTCACTGCTCATTTCCTACAGGTCTATTTGATTTAATCTCCCTTTCTGGCCAGTGCCGCAATAACATTTTGGGTGGGCAGTCTTTGTAATGGAGCCATGGACCTGTGTTGAAGCCAGTGGCAGCTGTCAGTCGTGTAACCAATACTTTCGCTCTTGCCAACAGTATTTAAGGAACTTCATCAATGGGGGTCCTCCTGGTTACGCTCCCTATTGTGAAGAGAGACTGAGGAGGACGTTTGCAAATGGGACTAGGACACAGCCACCCAGCTGGTTAGAATTACAGGTATGAACAGCCGAATCCCATAGAACAAACAGCGCCTCAGAAAGGTTGGGTTGAAATTTTGTCGAAAGGGACCTTTGACTGAACAGAAGTTTGCATTAGAGGATGCCCATTTCTGTCTGAATGTTTCAGATTTTGGTAGAAAATTTTTCTTCTGTCCCTGATGCCTGAAAATGGGAATCAACAACATTCTCAGTGGTCGTGAAGTTTGGTTTTCAGGTTATCATTTTTTTCAACATAAACCTGACAAACTGTGTAGAACTGTTTGTCTTCAGTGCTTGGTGGGAGATGAAAGACAGTTCCTTTCCAGCTCTAGTAGTGGGGAACCTTTTCTGGGTTGCGGGTCGCTGAATGAGTCAGGGGCCTCGCACAAGAGAGAAGCAACAAAAAACAAACCCTTACTGATGTGACCCCCCCAACTGAGAAGCAGAAGGACACTCTCCACATTCCCCTCACACACCAGAGCCTGTGGGGCCCAGGCTAGTAGATTTTGTGTGCTCCAACTGTGCAGTGGAGGGGCTGGAGTGCCAGCACAAGCTCCCCAATGTTGGGGGGAGGAGCCCTGAGCCTTGGGGGCTGGATCCAAGGAAGCCGAGGGCTACATCCAGCCCCAGGGCCTTAGTTTCTCCACCCTGATAGAGGTTTCAGCATTTTCTCACAGTCCCTTAGCAGCAGGTCGTTGTGTCTGAGGATTAGCTGTTCAGAAGCAGAAATGATTTCTTCCTTACAGAGAACATGTGAATCAGTCACATAATTTTCAAACTTTTTGTTACTGTTCTTCTTGGCTGCACTCTTCTCCATCTTCTTGTGTCTTGAAGGAGGTATAGAACTGTGGTCCGTGTAGTTCAAGGCAGTGGGTATTCTCCAAGCCTCAACAGAGGTTAAATGCTGCACATGCATCCAGGGCTCAATGCAGTATCCATTGAAGAGAATAAAAGAACCCATTGGCAATTAACCATATTAATTAAAAAATCTGGGACTTGCAGCTGCTGTCCAGTACTCAAGTGGTGACCCTGCGTTATGCTGTGGAGAAGTGTATAGCAGCAATGTTACAAATGGAGCCAGAAAAGGTGCTGTGATTGTTGGGAGATAAACTTGTAAATGGGCAAATAGTTCAAGTTCAAATGCCTTCAAAAGTTTGACCCTGATCTCCTAGGCAACCAAGTCCAAGAAACCTATCATGCTGCCTGTTACGTTTATGGATGGGACAACAAAGACGCTGCTGACTGATTCTGCCACTACTGCTAAAGAGCTCTGTAATTCGTTAGCTGACAAGATCAGCCTGAAAGACCGATTTGGGTTTTCGCTTTACATTGCGCTGTTTGACAAGGTACTTGCTGACCCAGACCTCTCAGAGAAGGGGAAAGTGGCTCTTTTTTTATATATAAAATATCTATCTGCAGGGTGGTGAATTCTGTCTTGTGATGGGAGCGGGGATCTGGGCATTATGCTGTTATGTCTGTAATCAACTTTGGGGGGCTATCAGTAGATACATTGCCCTAAGAGTAAAGGTCAGTGCTAATGAAAAGGCAAAACAGTCAGGGTACGTCTAGACAGCGTGGCTATTTCGGGATACTGAAGGTATCCCAAAATACCTACCCAGCATCTTTTAAACGTGCCCTTTATTTCGAAATATTTTTCTAAATAAAGGGCACACTATTCCGGCATCCCTGAAGCCCTTGTTCCATGAGGGTTAAGGGATGTCTCAAAATAGCAGGTTATTTCAAAATTTGGTGCTGTGTAGATGCGCCAAATTTCTAAATAAGCTGTTTCAAAATACAATCAAAATAAGATACCCAATTTGCATAGCGCAAATTGCATATCTTATTTCGAGTTTAGGGTGCCGTGTAGACCCACCTTCAGAGAATAAAATTTCATGCAGTCAGTCAGTAGCTACAGCCTGTCTGTGTAACTCCATCTACTTCTAATAAACTGTCATTGTCCTGTACCAGATGCTCTTCATTAATGCAATGCCAGGTATGGTTGGAGTTAGCTTAAAGAAGGCATTCTACACATAGCGCCTCCTAGTGGGTGAAGTGTATAATACGAATTAACATTCCATTGCATAAGCCTGGACAGAGCCTGGTCAGCCTCGGAAACCCTCCCATCCATTTCAAAGGCCTGCTGCGCATGCGTGTACCCGTATATTATCTGGGGAGAGAGGTAACCCTCCATTCCTGTTTAGTCTGGCTGACTGCACTCAGTCTGGCTTTCAGTCAAATGTTCCGAACACAGGTGTGGGGCCTGCACAAGCAATGGCAGTATCGTACCTGCAAAACCCAGGCTAGATGGGACCATCCAGACACCACTCCGGTGGGCGAGCTGGCTGGCCTTAGGGAGCCTTCCCAGAAGCATTGTGCTCAGGGAGACAGAATCAGCCCATAGCTCTCTGCTACATGGCTGGCCACCTCAGTTGGCTGACAGAGAAGGGACTGGATTAACCCTCACATCCCCACCATCCGTCTAGGAGAAGCTGGTGGTCTTGTAGCTCTAGCTCTGATGCATTAGGAGGGGGAGGGGACATCTTTGTGCTCTGTGTTTGTACAGCACCTAGCAGCGTGGGGCTTGGCCCCTAACTATGACTCTTAAGTGCTATAGACATAGAAATAATACATAATAATAAAGGCTCCTTTGCAGAGCATTTTCTCATCCCACTTAATCATGATGGGTCTCTCCTTTTAATGGGTTATGAAAGCTGCTGCTAAGAATATGGTGACAGAGCTGTCCTGTCCCTAGGATGAATCAGGGCAGCCACTCCAAGCCCCGTGATTTTGGGGCCCTTGTGGCAGCTGCCCCAACCATCCTATGAATGGGAGAGACCCGGGGGATTATGGGAACCTGGCACGACGGCAGCAGGAGTCATCCCCTTGCACCCACCATGTGGCTGGCGGGAACTGGAAATGGCCCAGCAGCCTGCTCTGCCCTGCTGCACTTGGCTTCTCCACGGCAACGGGAAGCAGGGCACCCTGGCCCCAGGGCACTCCGTTTCCCACCGACACAGAGAAGCGGGGCTCCGCGAGCCGGGAGAGGGCAGCGTGGCAGGGTGGAACAGGCTGCTGGGCTGCTCTGGCTCCCACCACTCATGTTGCCATCTTGCCAAGCCCTTGTAATTCCCTGAGCCACATTGCTCAGGGGAGGGAGTAAGAGGGTGGAGTAGGGTGGAACTTGAGGAAGGATGAGGCCTGCAGCGGGGGAGTTTCCCTGGGCCTGGGGAGGGGTTGCCCCAGACCCCACGCTCCCCTCAGGATGGCTGTATGGTGATCAGCATGTTCCTTCCCCATCCCCTTCCTGCTCTGACCAGGTCTCATCCCTGGGGAGCGGCAATGACCACGTGATGGACGCTGTGTCTCAGTGTGAGCAGTACGCCAAAGAGCAGGGAGCCCAGGAGCGCAACGCACCTTGGCGGCTCTTCTTCAGGAAGGAGATCTTCACCCCTTGGCACAATCCGAGCGAAGACAACGTAGCAACCAACCTCATCTACCAGCAGATAGTCCGGGGCGTGAAGTTCGGGGAGTACCGATGTGACAAGGTGAGTCCTCAGCAGCTGCAGACTGTGGCCTGCTGGCTGGGGAAGCGGGGCACAGGAATATTCTGTTCTCATGTAGGATACAGCTGCCTTAAAATGAACACTGTTCCTGCTGTCTGTCTGTGTACTAGTAAGGGACCCAACACCATGAATTTCATACATTAAGAGCCACGTTTCACCCCCAGAAAAGCTCACAGACAACTCTCATCCAAGTCAAAGGAGCTGACCTACAAACAGAGGAAATCAATGTGCGCAGCCCCTGAAATCAGTGGGAGCTGCACATGAGCATCCCAAAGCAAAGTTTAGCTTAAGTGACTAGTGATTCTCACTACCTCAGCATTTGGATTCCCAGCCTGAGAGACCTTAAAAAGGACTGATTGGCAGAGCACCAGATGCTCTTCCCTTCTGCAAATCAAGCCACTTCTAGGTATGTCTAACGAGGCACCCAAAAATTATTGACACCAAAATTACGTGTTACTTTGAAAATGTAGGCCCTGATCCTCCAACAGAGCGCAGGACCTAAATACCACTGCGATTCTGGGAGTGATCTGCGCTGGGATGCTTTTGTCCTCCTTGTTTTTAAGGCTGTACCTGTGTGTATACACTGTTCAGTGCTGGTTCCGAAACCTTGCTGACACCAGCTGCCAGCAGCAGGTCAATTTGCCAGGGTAGACACAGCTCTGGGGCAGAGATGGCCATAGTATCCAATGCGATGTTATCTGTATTCAGGAGACACTTCTGGTATGAGAGGTAATTTCGTGCCTCTCAGGGCTCAACCATGGATGCTGAACCTGCTTCATCAAAAAGAGATGATGCCATCAGGTGAACTAAGGTACCCCAACACTTTGATAAGCAACATTCAGAAGGGAATTTTCTCTATGCCCCCATTATCCATTGATTTTCAATTCAGGTAATAGTTGTAGCTATCCCTGCTAGGCACAAGGGACCCAGCCTTCCTCCCACTTGAATGCAAGTGGGGCCTATAGAAATGGGAGGTAGTTAAGAAAATATTTATCATTTAGAGCCTGATTTAAAGTCCATTGATACCAGTGAAATCTCATTGAAATTCAATCAGTGATGAGTCTGTGTCGGCCAAGGCTCCCGGAGAAGGGAGCTTAAAGTGACTCCCTCCTTGGAGTTTCTTTCCTTGTTGGTTCCTCCAGGAAGAAGACTTGGCAGAGCTGGCTTCCCAGCAGTACTACGTCGACTATGGGGCGGCGATGGTGCTGGAGCGACTCCTGAACTTAATCCCCTCCTACATCCCTGACAGAGAGATCACAGCTTCCAAAACGGTGGAAAAATGGGCTCAGCTCATAATAGCGGCCCATAAAAAGGTAGGCGCTGGCTCTCGGTCAGAAAGAGGCCAGGGAGTAAGCTTCAGCAAGGATCTGTGTCAGAACGTTTGGCTGCATCAGCCTGTAGGATTCAGTGCATGTTCCATCAGAGGCCGAGACAAAAGTAGTTGTTTCCTCCAAGCCTCACGTTAGCACTAGGGGCAAAGACCAGAGGGCATAGCCGTTCTTGATGCCAGTTGGGTCGCAAATGAAGGAGGGAGACACATCAAAAGTAGCACTGAGTTTTGAAGCAGGAAATGAATGGTAGGAAGATCTTGCAGATACTAATTTTCAAGGGTAAGACTCTCTGAGAATTTCCCCTTAAATCATGGGACTTGTATATGGGGGTGTTATGGCAGTGCCTAGAGGTACTGATCAGGAGTGAGGCTCCAGTGTTCTGGGTGTCATAGAAACACATGGGACACCTTAACACCCAGCGATTTACTGAATGGAGCCAGCGAGGATCAAGTCTACCGCTCGGCCAAGGGTTTCCTCAGAGATCCATTCTGGATAATACAACCTTCTAGCTTTGGGAGATGGCAGAGCAGAGACTCCATTCATTACAACAGGTTTTGAGAAAAAACAACATTAGACCCAATTCTCCTCTCGCTCACACAAGTATGAGCCCCGTGAAACTTCCTCACTTAAGTAGAACTGCTCCTGATTTATACTCCTGGAGAATCAGGCACTATGACTCTTGTGACTTTGTCTCCACCACTCGGTATTGTTCATGCAAGCACGAGGGCTGAAAGGTCCCCTTGGATCAGACCTTCCCCTGTCCCTTCCAATTCAGGATCATTCCCTGCTGTGTATTTTCCATCCCTTTATCCAGTCCAGTCTCTTAATAACTCAAGTACTGGGGCTTCCACTACTTTCCCTGCACATTTTTTAAGCTGTTGGCCTCATCCTGATACTGCTTGGCTTTAAGATCTTTAGCTGGTGTAAACTTATGTAGCCCTATTGAATTGTTTTTAATTGGACCTCTTCCTAGCTTTAACCGGGGTTTGGTTTGTTGTTTCATGCTGGTTTTGGTTTGGTTTGCCTGTAGGGAATTTATACCCAGAAAAGAGCAGACCCCAAAAAAGTCAAGGAAGAAGTGGTGGATTTTGCACGTTTCAAGTGGCCTTTGCTGTTCTCTAGATTCTATGAAGCCTTCAAATTCTCAGGTAACCCAATAAAAAGTGTGTTGCCGTAGGATAAGCATCCATGAGATAAAAGAGAATCATAGATGCTAGAGATGGAGAAGACCTACTGGGTGATCTACTCCCTTCCTCTGAAGGCACAGACATGCCTGGTACAGCACTCAGTGTAGCCTGGCTATAAATGTCTCAAGCTGTGATGCATTTACCACTTCCCTTAATGAGCAAGGTAGGGACTCTCTGGCCTTTGCAACCTGATTTGAGATCCAGAAGCTTGTCCAGTTTGTAAAGCATTTTGAACCAGTGTTTTAACATTTACAGTCTGGTAGTTACCTGCACATTTATCTATCATACATGCTGCCTTCAATCCAGGGCCCAGCCTTCCCAAGAACGATGTAATTGTAGCTGTTAATTGGACTGGAGTGTACTTTGTGGATGAACAAGAGCAAGTCCTCTTAGAACTCTCCTTCCCAGAGATCACCGCTGTCTCTAGTAGTAGGTAAGGAAATATAGAATGAGTCAGTGCATCACTGTGCTGAGATAATGGTGTGTTAAAACAGATGGCTTGAATTCCTTGGCTTTAAAGGACTTAGGCTATGACTATACTACAGGGCCAACAGTGGCACAACTGTGCCACCCTAGCGCAGATCATAGAAACCTAGGGCTGGAAGAGACCTCAAGAGGTCATTGTCTCCAGCCCCCTGCCCAAAGCAGGACCAACCCCCACCAAATCATCCCAGGGCTTTATCAAGCTGGGGCTTAAAAACCTCTAGGGATGGAGATTCCACCACCGCCCTAGGTAACCCATTCCAGTGCTTCACCACCCTCCTAGTGAAATAGTTTTTCGTAATATCCAACCTAGACCTCCTCCACTGTAACTTGAGACCATTGCTCCTTGTTCTCTCATCTGTCACTACTGAGAACATCCTCTCTCCATCCTCTTTGGAACCTCCCTTAAGGAAGTTGAAGGCTGCTATCAAATTCCCCCTCACTCTTCTCTTCTTCAGACTAAATAAGCCCAAATCCCTCAGCCTCTCCTCATAGGTCATGTGCTCCAGCCCCCTAATCATTTTGGTTGCCCTCCGCTGGACCCTCTCCAATGTGTCCACATCCTTTCTGTAGTGAGGGATCCAGAACTGGATGCAGTACTCCAGATGTGGTCTCACCAGTGCAGAATAAAGAGGAATAATAACTTCTCTAGATCTGCTGGAAATGCTCCTCCTAATGCACCCTAATATGCCATTTTCTTAGCTACAAGGGCACACTGTTGACTCATATCCAGCTTCTCATCTGCTGTAATCCCCAGGTCCTTTTCTGCAGAACTACTACTTAGCTGGTTGGTCCCCAGCCTGTAACAATGCTTGGGATTCTTCCGTCCCAAGTGCAGGACTCTGCACTTGTCCTTGTTGAACCTCATCAGATTTCTTTCGGCCCAATCCTCCAAGTTCTCTAGGTCACTCTGCACCCTATCCCTACCCTCCAACATATCTACCTCTCCCCCTACCTTAGTGTCATCCACAAACTTGCTGAGGGTGCAATCCATCCCCTCATCCAAGTCGTTAATAAAAATGTTGAACGAAACTGACCCTAGAACCAATCCTTGGGGCACTCCACTAGAAACTGACCGCCAACCAGACATCGAGCCATTGATCACTACCTGTTAGGGCCAACAAACTAGCCAGCTTTCTATCCATCTTACAGTCCATTTATCCAGTCCATACTTCCTTAACTTGCTATCTAGAATATTGTGGAAGACCATATCAAAAGCTTTGCTAAAGTCAAGGTATATCACATCCACTGGCTTCCTCATGTCCACAGAGCCAGTTACCTCATCATAAAAGCTAATCAGGTTGGTCAGGCATGACTTGCCCTTGATGAATCCATGTTGAGTATTCCTGATCACTTTCCCCTCTTCCAAGTGCTTCAAAATGGATTCCTTGAGGATCCCCTCCATGATTTTTCCAGGGACTGAGGTAAGGCTGACTGATCTGTAGTTCCCTGGATTGTCCTTCTTCCCTTTTTTAAAGATGGGCACTACATTTTCCCTTTTCCAATCATCTGGGACCTCTCCCGTTCTCCATGAGTTTTCAAAGATAATGGCCAAAGGTTCTGCAGTGACATTTGCCAACTCCCTCAGTACCCTCGGATGCATTAAATCCAGACCCATGGATTTGTGAATGTTTAGCTTTTCTAAATAGTTCTTAACAGGTTTAGAGCTTTTCTAAATAGTTCTTAACCTATTTCTCCACCAAGGGCTGCCCACCTCTTTCCCATACTGCATTGCCTAGTGCAGTAGTCTGGGAGCTGACCTTGTCTCTGAAGACAGGGGCAAAAAATGCATTGAGTACTTCAGCTTTTCCCACATCATCTGTCACTAGGTTACCTCCCTCATCCAGTAAGGGCCCCACACCCTCTCTGATCACCTTATTGCTAACATTCCTGTAGAAACCTTTCTTGTTACCCTTCACATTCCTTGCCAGCTGCAATTCCAATTATGCTTTAGCCTTCCTGATTACTCCCCTGCATGCTCGAGCAATATATTTATATTCCTCCCTAGTTACCTTAGGTACTCTAAGCCAACAGGAGAGAGCTCTTCTATTGACTTAATTACTCCAGCCCTAGCGAGTAGCAATAGCTAGGTCAGCAAGAGAGCTTCTCTCACTGCCAGCGCTGCCCACACCGGTGCATAGGTCAGTGTAGCTTATATTGACTTAAGGTGTAGTGTGTACATAGCCTGACAGCAGATGTGCACTGTAGGATGCTTAAACCAGAGCAGAATGCAGAGATACATCAAAGCAGCATCTGATGATTTAGCAGCTACTGTCTCCTCTGCTGAAAGCAACAGGGTGCTAAGGTTTGTTTGGCAGATTCTGCCACACCAGTTTATTTGCCCATACCTTCTAGTTGGAGTCCTGCCGGTACATCTCTCACACCCTATGCACTTTGGCCAAAATTGACTCAATGGAAGGTGCAAATGCCCAACACCTTTGGCTCTTAAGCCACCTTTATTTGAATGTCTGGCATAGGTAACCCTAGATGGACAATGTTGGTCTGAGTCTTTATTAACCAGCATGGTGGTTTCCCTTTTAGCAGGGAAAAGAAAGGATAATGAAAACATGTGATGTTTTCCACAAGGCTATACTGGGAAGCATCTCCTAGCAGATGTCCTCTGCTATGATAGCAACCACCCACATGAATAATTAAAAGCCAGATTTTGCCCTTGGAGGTACTTCCAGCTTCCACTAGAGAAGCAAGAGCAGCTTTGTCAAGTCGGAGGGTAGAATTCGCTCTGTGTTGTGTTAATGGGCTTATGGAATTTTCCTGAGTCCTGTACACATGTGAAAGACTCAGTAGAGCCAGAACAGAATGCAGATGCAAAGCCTGTTCTGGAAACACATAAAGAGAACTGCATTCATACTGAACATGAATCGAACCTCAAGGCCATTTCTGACATATTGCAGGACCAGTGTCAGATGGCAGTTCTTCAGATCTATTCTCACCTGACCTTGCTTTGTATATTAGAGAAAACTTCTGTGATACTCTTGCTGGTTTCTGGCAGGCACAGACATGTTCTAATTTCTATTATGGGGGAGTAAAGGATAAATTGCTTTATTTACAAACAGAATTATTTCTGCCACAGAAGGGTTTCTCCCCATAACTTTTAATAGCGTATGGGCCAAGAAGCTTAGTCCTATTGCACTAGGCACTATACAGAGACTAAAAAGATTCTCAGATTAGACCTCTGGCTATAGGTTTGCTCTGCTCCTTCCCCCCTGCCCAATCAGCATTCTTCCTCTTTTTCCCTTCTCCTCAGCGTGCTCAGTCAGACAAAAGCAGCCATGCTCCAAGCCCAGAAAACAAAAATGTCCTCTGGCATTCATTATGCAGGAGGTCAGGGTAAATGATCATGATGCTCCCTTGTGGCCTGGGAATCTGTGAGCCTATTTTGCCTTCATGCTAAAGCCAAATTTTCAAAACTCCCCACCTGCGTTGTGCCAGCAAAATGTGTGTGTGCTTGGATCACAGATGTGCACTTGCCCAGGAGTGTGTATCTATATGGAAGTGCGTGTTTGTCCCCATGACTGGCAGTGTGGCACCTGCATGTTTTGGCCCATATTGTGACCCTTTCCCTTTAGATCTCGGTGTGACACTACTTTAAAGAATGTGTTTTCTATTATCCCTGTTTTAGAGGGGGAAAGCTCCAAGGACAGAGTTTCACCTTGGCCACCATCAAAGGGGATGAGTACACCTTCACCTCCAACAATGCAGAGGACATCCGCGACCTTGTGGTCACCTTTCTAGAAGGATTAAGGAAAAGATCAAAGTATGTTGTCACTCTCCAAGACAACCCAAACCCTGGTGAGTAAACTGATCAACCCAAAGGCAAAAAAGAAATCCTCTGGCTCTAGGGCAGGCAGTCTTTCGGATGTGGCACTGGGGAAGCTGCCTGCTTCTCCTGCAAGAGCAGCATTCATATGCAAAAACTGCCCAGGGATCTACTTTGTTTTCATACTATATTGGCTAGCCCTGTATCGTTTTTAAAATCGAACCCTGGACTTCACTATTTAGAATCATAGATACTAGAGAAGGAAAAGACCTGCAAGGCCATTTTGATTAATCAGGAGTGGGTGTCTTTTTCAAAAATACATCCTTCAGCTCAACCAGAAGGGATGGGCATGCTACAGGGATTACTGGATGAAATTCCCTGGCTTGTGCTAGGCAGGCAGTGAGATGAGATAACCACAGTGGTCTCTTCTGGCCTTGAAATCAGTGTCAGATCTTTGTTTAGGGTGGGACTTTCCTTTCCAATTTCTATTGAAATCCAAAGGGATTTTGGGAGTGTAACTTCCCTAGGCCCCTTTGCAAATACCAGCCTCTGCAGTTCTGTAAGCAGTATTTGTTCACCCTTAGCAATCACCTGTTTTAAAGGGTTGGATTTCCCAATGATAGTGTAGGCAGGCAGGTGTATTGGGATTCTAATTACTCCAAGGGGTGTTTGGAAATAACAACAGCTGTTTCTGCTGCAGTGGGAGAAGACTCTGGATTCCTCAGCTTCCTTAAAGGGGACCTGATTGTTCTGGACCAGGACACTGGCGAGCATGTCATGAACTCGGGCTGGGCCAATGGGGTCAATGAAAGGACCAAACAGAGAGGAGATTTCCCAACCGACTGTGTATATGTCTTGCCAACTGTCACCATGCCACCTCTGGAGATTGTGGTAAGCTATCCTAAGGGACAGTGCAGCTTGGCAGGAGCCTGATAGAAAACCCATCGAAGTCAAAAGGTGTCGTTCCATTGGCTTTAAAGGTTAGATCAGGCCTATAATCTCCCTGATGATGAAGATGATGCAGTGGAAGCAAGAATGACGAAGACCTGGTCTACACTAGACAGAAGATTGCTGCTACCACGATCGATCGTCTGTCGTTCGATTTAGCAGGTCTAATTAAGAACCGCTAAATCGAAGTCAGAGCATGCCCCTGTTGATGTCAGGTTCTCCTCCTCCTTTCAGGAGGAGTAAGGGAAGCTGATGGGAGCATATGCTTCCATCAGCCTCCCACTGTGGGGATGCTGCCAAGCTCGCACTAAGGTAAGCCAACTCTAGCCACATATTATATGTAACAGGAGTTGTGTACCTTAACCCAAGCTGCAGGGTATAGTGTATACCTGGCCTAAGAGAGTTAACAGGTTCTCAGAAGCAGAAGAGAGCCAGATTTCATCTGTCTGTACAAACTATTAGCCTTTCCACTGGGCTTGCTAGTTTGAAAAATCACCAGCTTTGGACCTAGAATATGGTTGAATTCTTAGATGTTATTGCAGCTTGAATTTTGAAGATGATATTTGGGCAGGAGATGTCTATGCAGCTATGAATGGAAAGGAAAGTGGGGTCCATAAGCTATGTTCTCTCTTCAGATGTGATCCACGAGGTGGAAACTTTTGAGATCCCTCCCTGTGTTAATTACTAAGAAATGCGTGAGACAAGGTAGTTCCCCCAAGGCTGAGTGTTGTTGCTGTTTATCAGTTTGAAGTTAATCATTTATTTTCTCATTGCAGCATGATTTTCTTTGATCTGCAGTCTTTTTTCATTTTTCAGCTGTTTCAACTCTCTGGACACATCAAGGTTAATTCATCTAAAACACATTGACTAACAGCGACTCCTTTATTCTCTAGGCATTAGTCACGATGACCCCTGACCAGAGGCAAGATGTTATTAGATCGTCCCAGCTGGCGATTTCAGACAGCGAAGAAAGAGTGAAGCCATACACCTTGGAAGAGTTCTCCTATGATTATTTTAGGTGAAGCTTTTAAAAAAAGGCCTCTTCAGAATACATAAGAGACATGATTCCATTCACAAGGCAGAGCCAAATTGATGGCTGCATTTCAGGATTACTGGAAGAAAACTGTAGAATTCAGCGTGTGCAGCCTAACAGGACTACAGCTGTGATTTAGGGAGTTGTGTATTGTGTATCAGCCGGCAGAACATCAGAAGTCGAAGTATTATTCCGTGAAATGTAATGGCCAGTGTTATTCAGATGGCCTGACTAACTCATGGTCCCCTTTGGCCTTGAGGCCCCTGGAACACATGTAGAACATTACATAGGATCATGAAACTGTGGGGCTGGAAAGGACCTTGAAAAATTATCAGATCCAGCTCCCGCACTGAGGCAGGCCAAGTAACCTTTGATCACCCAGATGGGTGTTTGCCCAACCTTTTCTTTAAAAACCATTAGTCTGTTGTGGTACGACAAGTCCCGTGTGTGAACTCCAGATAAACCAGAGCCTGGCACCAGCTCTAGGCATCTAGAGGACTGTTTCAGTGATTGTTAAGTCAGCAGAAAGACTCCTATTGACCTCAGTGGGCATTGGATTGGACCCGATATGAGTGCCCCAATCAGAGCTGGCCCAAGCTACGGGCTGACTGGGCTACCGCCCGGGGTGCCCCATTATAGGGGGCACTGTGCGGGGTTGCCAGGCCAGGCGGGGGCGGCACCGCGCATGCTCCGCACCCCCGGGGTGGCGCCACGTGTCCGGGGGCGGGGCCACGCATGAGCCGGGTGCCCGGGGCAGGGCCGCGCATGCGCCGGGGGGGGGGGGGCACCGTGTGCCATGGGGCAGGGCCACGCATGTGTCGCACTCCCAGGGGTGACACCGCGCGCCTGGGGCGCATGAATGGCTCGGGCCGGTCCTGGCCCCAATGCAGAACTGAGGGCCCTAGTTCAGAAGCTGAGTTCCATAGAGCTACTTGCAGCTCCCCCAGATTAAATTGTGTCAAGTCCTTAGTGGGTTTTATCCATCGTAATCTCTCCATGACTTCTCATTGCTTTGTTTTTGCTATCAGGCCGCCCCCGAAGCACACCCTGAGCCGGGTCATGATCACCAAAAACCGAGGGAAAGACAAACTGTGGTGCTACACCCGAGAGCCCATCAAGCAGCCCCTGCTGAAGAAGATCCTGGGCAGTGAGGAGCTGTCCCAGGAAGCCTGCATGGCGTTCATTGATATCCTGCCAGTGCTGTGGAAGGGTCGCGCATAATGGATCAAACAGACAGAGAGGCCTGGCCCAAGGAAGTCACATTATGGGGCTGACCTAGAGTCCACTGAACTCAGTGGAAAGACTAACATTGGCTTCAATGGACTTTGAGTAAGGCTGCAATTATGTCACAGAAATCACAGAATTTGAGACTTCCAGAGACTGTGACATTTTTTGCCCCGGGGCTGCCCCACAACTCTCAGCAACTGCTGGGGGGAGGGGGGAAGGGAGGCAGCAGCTCCTACCATCCAGGAAGCAAGGGTTCCCTGGAGGTCCCTGGCAAGGGGGGGGGGGGGGACACTGGACCTCCCATTTGCTGCTGGCAGCAGAGCTTCCTTCAGCTAGCTGGCCATGGTGGGTGGTGAGGGGCTACCCTGTAGCAGCGCAGCCACAGTTGGCCATGAGGAGACCCCAGAGCTCCCAGCCACTTCAGGGGAGGTACAGGAATCCCAGAGCTCCCACTGGGCAGATTTGAACTTGGGGCCTCTGGAGGAGCTTGAGTTACAAAGCCAGCTGGCTCTCAGCTTAGGCTGTAGAGCTCCCTTGGTTTTATCTCTCACTGTAAGTGGTCTAAGTGCCACTACATGGGACAGTGAGCCCCAGTAGGTGTGTGGGTTACACTAGTGAAGATCTGGCCATGAATAATAATAATTTCATGGCATTTACATGACCAGAAGAAAGGTTCACACCCATTCTAGCCCTACATGTCCCCCCCCCCCAGCCAAGTCTCTCCAGCCTATGAAAGCAAAATGACAAATAAGGTTCTATTCAGAAGGATCCCAATGCACATGTAAAGATGAATTCTATATCTACCACCAACATGCACCCACCTCGGGGGTGATGCAACTTTTTAATTGGGTCAGTTTCAGAAGCAGTCCCCTAAGCCTCCTTGTTAATGTATCCTTGACTGCTGCCATGCACCTGTGCTAAAGTACATGGGTGACTATCCATCCAAAAGAACCCGCTCAGTCAATGAGCTCACAGACCAAATATTTGAAGGTGCCTTGAAAGCTGAACCACTGAAAGATGAAATCTACTCTCAGATCCTCAAGCAGCTCACTGACAACCACATCAAGTAAGAGTCATTCCTCCCCGTGTAACTGTCTGTGTCAGGAACGGAGGACTGACTATGGTGATTCTGCAGAATGGGGAGGCCCAGAAGTCTTCAGTTCTCTCTGTGGACTTTTACCATCACTTAATCTACCATTACTGTACTGATGACGCCAATCTGTCTATCCACTCTGGGCTTGTTTCTGTCCCTTTGTCCCTGCATTTCCCTCTGGCTCCATGACATCTCCTCCCGGGTAGACATTTTGCCATCAATTTAAATGTAACAGGATCTAAATTTCCACCTGTTCTCTGTAGCTATGGATCCCACCACCATCCTCCTGGTCACTTAGGCCTCCTCCCTCTTCCTTTACCCAGACATCCAGCCCAGGTCCAAACCTTGCTGCTTCTTCCTCCACCTCAGTACCAAGGGCCATTCTCTGCAGTTGTGCAGTGCTGGTCAATCTTCTCTCTAAAATCTCTGCCTTCTGATGTATATGTAGCCCCATTACTAACATTCGTGTCAATGTCATAAGGCTTGAAATAAGGAGCTTTCAGGCCTGAATTCCCATTTGTGCTCAAGTCCCTTACCCCACCCTGTCAGTGTTGAAAGTAGGGTAAAGTCCATTGATGGCCACTTTCATGCCTCTTTACACTGCCAGAGCATGTCAAGAGGGCTTTAATATAACTGAGACCCAGAACTTCCCAGAAGATAGTGGTCCTGCAGTGAGTTTGATTTTCCCGTTGTCTATCTGTTTCTTGAAGGTATAGCGAAGAGAAGGGTTGGGAACTGCTTTGGTTGTGCACGGGCCTTTTCCCTCCTAGCAACATCCTCCTGCCCCATGTCCAGAGGTTTCTCCAGTCCCGGAAGCATCACCCCCTAGCCCCTGATTGCATGCAGAGACTACAGAAAGCCCTAAGGTATGGTACCAGAAATCGCTCTCGGGGAGAGAGAGAGAGTGTGTGTGTGTGTGTGTGTGTGTTACATATGTACACATGTACTGATTGCACAGCCCATGCCATTTGTTCGCATTGGCTGGCTGAGGAAGAGGGGAGGGGTTACACAGCATGTTAAGCATCTTTCTGTCTAATCCAGCATGCTCCAGTGGACCGGTCCCTGGGCTGGAAGTTGGGTTATGTGGGTTCTGTTCTTGTCTCTGCCATGACTGACTATTGAACCTTGGGCACGTCCCTTTGGGGCGATGTTAAAGGCGCCTAACCCGCTGCCTTTCAATGCAAGTTGAAAATTTCCCCATTCACTTTACTGTACCTGTTTCCCAACTGTGAAATGGGGATAACTTTACTTACTGTCCTTTTATTAAAGGGCTTTGAAATCTCTGGATGGAAAGCCAAGCAGTTAGTCTAGCTAGCCATGCATTTCCAATGTACCCATCACTCTGATAATTAGGGATCAACACACATGATCTTCCTCCAGAGCACTGCTTAACCCTTTTATCTACTCCATGGCTAGGCTTCTGTGACAGCTACTTATTATAATAACTGTGACTCACTGGTTGTAACTTTGAGCTCCTTTTCTCTGTTCATTGTAGCCACTTCTTGTCTTTCATCATACACTTAGACTGTCAGCTGTTTGAGATGGACCATTCTTTTGTCATATATTTGTACAGCATCTAGCACAATGCAGCTCTGATCTGCTTATGGCCTGTGGGTGCTACCACAAAACAAATAATAAAATAAAAAAATGCAGTGACTACAGGTTGAACCTCTTTAGTCCAGAACTCTCTGGCCCAGAAATATCCTTGGTCCAGAATGATTTTAGTGAGCCGGATGTCCACTTTTCATGGGTGTGGCCAAGTTTCCCTGTGGTCCCATAAAGTTTGTTTATAGCCACCAGGCCTGGCTTTCAGTGTTCTGTGCTGTTATTTAGCTCTAATTTACCCCTAAATGTCCTCTAACAGCCCAGTAAGTAGTGGATGTTTTAGTAATGCTGCTAGACAGTATTGAGCTCCTGTGGTCCAGAAGATTCTCTGGTTCAGAATCGGTCAGGTCCCAAGTGTGCCAGACTAGAGAGGTTCAACCTCCAATGTCTGCTCAAATGTCCATGGGCCATTCTGTGGGAAGCTAGGTTGGAAATGAAAACTACAAGATGTATTCATTCCTGTACCTAACTATAGCAGTGACCCTGGTAAATCCTTTCTCCGTTGTGTCCTCCTTTTTATTGCTGGGTGAGCCCTTTTCCAGCTCCTGAGCTACAACCATTTTCCATGTAAGAACCTTTTCCATTTTGTGTTGCTCGTGAGGTTTCATTAGATCCTTATTGGAGACACTAGTCTGTTTTTGTAGGGTATATCAGTGCATCAGCAGTGAGTTCACTAGTGCCATATTCATTGTAAACCTCCTGTCTTACAGGAATGGATCCAGGAAGTATCCTCCCCATCTGGTTGAAGTGGAGGCAATTCAACACAAAACCACCCAAATTTTCCACAAAGTTTACTTCCCCGATGACACTGATGAGGTAAAAAGGACGGGGGGCAGAGGGGAGATCAGAATGCCTGCAGGCTTCAGTTTTCTCTAATTAATGTCCAGCCTAAGGTGACATCAGTCCTGGCTCGGGCTAGGTTTGCGTGCCTGGAGTCCAGTAGCATGTCCTAGACGTGGATGCTTAGCTACATGGATCAAAACCATCATCAATTCGGTTCATTGCATTTCAATTCAGTTTTTCAAAACACAGATACTGTTTCTTTCTCCTCTTCCGCTAACGAAGTTCAGAGTGACACCAGTGTCAGTCTGGGAGAGGGGAGGCAGGACCAAATTCACCTCTGATTATAAACAGAACAAACCCAGTATGTACAATGTGAAAACATTTAGCCTTTCCCTATTGAAGTAGGGCTCTGCCAAACTTGCATCCATGAAAATCACATCACGGACCATGACACTTGGATTCCCCCATGAAATCTGGTCTCCGACAGATTTGAAGGCAGATTGGAGAGTGATGCTTGCTGGCCAGGCCCCCAGTTCTGACAGGCGTGCCACCACCAGCCGCAGCAGAGAAATATGGGTGGCATGGTGTGGTATTGCCACCCATACTTCTGTGCTGCTGCTGGCGGTGGCGCTGCCTTCAGAGCGGGATGCCCAGACAGTTGCTGCCATTCTCCTGATGCCCAGCCTCAGGCAGCCCTGCCTCCAACAGCAGCAGGGAAGTTAGGGTGGCTATACTAGGCCCCTCCTACAATAGGCTTGTGGCCCCCTTTCATGTTGGGACCCCCAGTTTGAGAAATCACATATTTTTCATGGGTTGGTCGTGGCATAAATAGCAAATTTTGCAGATGTGTAACACAGTCGTGAAATCTGCAGTTGATGCCATGACCAATCTGCAAATAATGTGTGATTTTGCCCTGATTTAAGTAGATCTCCCCACACATGTAAGTGTCCATCCCGGTCCTTCATGGTCTTATCTCAACTAGACTATCAGCTCTTTGCAGCAAGCAGCATGTCTTTTATTGCCTGCTAAGCACCCTGCATGCTCATGGAGATGAATAGGAATATTTATGCATGAGCAGGTTTCAGTGTGCAGTTCCCGGCACGTGCCATTCTTGCACACTAGTAATTAGTACTGCAGGGATGCACGTACCACCTTGGATGTGCACATTTAAACGCTGCTGGCCAGCACAAGAGATAGAAGGTGATGAATGCACACACAAGTGAGTGCTTGTGCAAAGCTGGGCATACACAAGAGGCGATCGAGGGTATCCCTTTTGTCAAGGTGGCCCCGTGAGTTCTAGTCGGTCATGGAGATCTTCGCAGCCACCTTGGGACGTTATGTCTTTAGAACCTTTTCCATATGTGACTAGAGATATGGATAATGCTTTGCACTCACACCATGGGGCAGCCTGAAGGCAGCACCTTGGGGACATGGATTTAGAGACCAGTGGGAATCTGCACTGTGAAGGCTGCATGATCAGCTGGGTGCTGGGCACAGGTTTAGTGTGACATGGGGCCCTGCATGGGTGTAATGGTGTCTGCAAGCATAGCTCAGCCCTCACTAGTACCCCCATAGATCAGCTCCTCCCCTTCGCCCCCAGCACCTCCCACACACCACGGTCAGCTGTTCAGCAGTGTGCAGGAGGCAGGGTGAGGGGAAGAGCAGAGGCAAGAAAAAGCAGGGGGGGGCACACTTGGGAGGAGGCAGAATGGGACAAGAAGAGATGGGGTGAGGGCAGAGCAGGAGTGGAATGGGGGCAGAGCCAGGGACAAAATGGGGGTTGACCACCCTGGGAAATCAAGAAGTTGGTGCCTCTGTCTTCAAACATGGGGCACCTTGTTCCTATGCAGTGCACCCCAACTCTAGCTAAAGTTGTTGGGAGTGGCAGCTTGCTCAGCACCTCTGAAGGGTGGGGCCAAAGTAGGAGGCCCCCAAATCAGTGACCACTGGTATCAGTGAGCCCAGGGAGAGTGAGGAAAAGCCCTGAATCTCTGAGGCAGCAGGAGCAAAACCCAAGCACTGACTGCTGCTCAGAAAAGAGACGGACGAACTGGAACCTGCTGCCGAAGTAGGAAGACCTTAGGCATCTCCTTTCTCCTCTTGAGCAAAGGCATCGGGGGGGAGGGGTGGGAAGACTGCCCAGAGAAGCAGTGCTGGATCTCAGCAGAACAGCAAAGCTTGTGTGAGAGAGCGGGCGAAACGGAGGCTGAGGTAGGGGTTCAATCTCTTGTTGCAGGCATTTGAAGTGGAGTCCAGCACGAAAGCCAAGGACTTCTGCCAGAACATTTCCAGCAGGCTGCTGCTCAAGTCATCGGAGGGCTTCAGCCTCTTCGTCAAAATCTCCGACAAGGTGAGCGGCACACGACACGATCGGCCACTGGCCAAGCGGCTCTGCACCTTTTCTGCGCCATGTGCCCAGCGGTGCTCTGCTGAAGCCAGTGGAGCTATGCCCATTGGCACCTCCTAAGGGCCTGGTCCATTGCTCCCAAGCTCCTCCCTGGATCTGACCCCTGGAGATTTCTATTCATAGGTCCAGGCAACCCCTTCCCACAAGCCCCATCCCATTGAAGTCCAAGGGGTTACTAATGGGAGCGTGGACAGCTGGGGTGAGGGCTGCAGAGCTGGGCCTGCGGGAGCTGGCAGCACAAGACTGTCCAGATGGGGTTCTTCAAAGCACCCAGCAATGGATGGGCTAACTGCTCCAGTTCACGTCAGTCCCATGCCAAGTCAATGACTTCGGTCCCGGCTGAGCGCTTTGGAAGAGCCCACTCTACAGATTCAGGGCCTGGTCCTGCCCCCCAACTCTTGTGGCCTGGCTGGCATGCAGAAGGATCATAGAGCACTGCCCTGTAACATCTTGTATGCCAGTTGCATCTCAGAACAGCAACACTGGGTCAGTCCAGTGGTTCATCTAACCCAGTATCCTGTCTTCCAATGGGAGCCAGTGTCAGGTACTTCAGTGGGAATGAACAGAAAGGAGCAATCATTGAATCATAGAACACTAGAACCGGAAGGGACCTTGAGAGGGCATCGAGTCCAGGCCCCTGCCCTCACGGCAGGACCCAGTGCTGTCTAGACCATCCCTGATAGACGTCTATCCAACCTGCTCTTAAATATCTCCAGAGATGGAGATTCCACAACTTCCCTAGGCAATTTGTTCCAGTGTTTAACCACCCTGACAGTTAGGAAGTTTTCCTAATGTCCAGCCTAAACCTCCCTTGCTGCAGTTTAAGCCCATTGCTTCTTGTCCTATCATCAGAGGTCAAGGAGAACAATTTTTCTCCCTCCTCCTTGTAACACCCTTTTAAATACCTGAAAACTGCTGTCATGTCCCCTCTCAGTCTTCTCCTTTCCAAACTAAACATGCCCAATTCTTTTAGACTTCCTTGATAGGTCATGTTCTCTAGACCTTTAATCATTCTTGTTGCTCTTGACTGGTCCATCACTGTCATTGACTCCCAGCTTCTGGCAATCAAAGGCAAGGCACGCCCAGACCATGAGGTTGCACCCTGTCTTGGCTAATAGCCATTGACCTGTCCTTGATGAATTTATCTAATTCTTTTTTGAACTCCATTACAGTTTTGGCCTTCACAACATCCCCTGGCAAGGAGTTCCACAGGTTGACTGTGTGCTGTGTGAAGAAATATTTCCTTGTGTTCATTGGAGATATTAAGAGCAGGTTAGATAGACATCTATCAGGGATGATCTAGATCAGGACTAGGCAAAAATACAGCCCGCTGGCCAGACCCAGCCCACCAAGCCACCAGATCTGGCTCACGGACACAGCAGGGAGCCCCAGGCAGGCTCCCTGCTTGCCTCATCCCATGCTCACAGCACTCATAAAAGTGGCTGCCAGGCCATTTCTCTTGCACAACTGAAAGCCTGGAGGGGAGGGGGAGAAGGCTTCATGAGCTATCCCCGCTGTCCCCACCCCCAGCACAATTCTATTGACCAGTTTCTGGCCAATGGGAGCTGTCTGTTTGAATAACAGGGAGCACATGAAGCACCACACCCCTCAGGCTCCTAATTATTCACACACACACATGGCCCCTGCAGCCTGTACAGGGGCAGGACAGGCAGGAAGGCTGCCTCAGAAATGTGCTGGGCTGCTGGCCCAGAGTCACCCAGGTAAGTCTCCTGGCCAGAGCCTACCTCTGGCACTCCAGTCCCTCCCTCCCCCAACCCTCTGCCCCGTACTCTTCCCTCCTTACCCCACATAACCCAAACCCTCTGCCCCCCTCCTGCACCCATACCCTGTCCCAGAACCTGCACCCCAATCCTCTGCCACAGGTTCCAAGCCCCTCCTGCCCTAGGCCCCAACCCAACCCCTGTACCTCTTTCTGTATCCCAATCCCTTCCCCCAGGTCATAACCCCCTCCTGCCCCAGGTCCCAACCCAAACCCCTGCACCCTAGGTCACAACCTCTTCCTGTCCTAAGTCACAGCCCAGACCCCTGCACTCCAGTCCAGTGCCCCAGGTCACAACCACCTTCACCCAAACTCCCAGATCCCACACCCCCTCCTGCACTCCAGTCCCTTACCCCAAGTTCCCTTCTGCACCCAACCTCCATCCTAGACCCTACACTTCCTCCATTAATAGCATGGAAGAGTGTGGCCCTCAACCACTTTCCAAAATTTTGGAGTGGCCCCCCCATCAAAAATTACTGCCCACCCCGATCTAGATGGTACTTGGTCTTGCGGGCAGGGGACTGGACTTGATGACCTCTCAAGGTCCCTTCCAGTTCTAGTGTTCTATGATTCTTGTGTTATGAGAAGGGTTAAATAACACTTTCTCATTCACTTTCTCCAGTCATGATTTTATAGATCTCTATCCTGTCCCTCCCTTAGTTGTCTCTTTTCCAAACTTTTTAATCTCTCCTCTTCCATACCCCTCATCACGTCTGTTATCCTCCTCTGTACCTTTCCCAAATTTAATACATCTTTTTTGAAACGGGGCAACCAGACCTGCATGCAGTATTCCAGATGGGGGCCTCCTATGTATTTGTATAGCGGCATTATAATATTTACTGTCTTGTCTGTTCCTTTCCTAAGGGTTCCTAACATTCTGCTGGGTTTTTGACTGCTCTGTGGGGCTAAATCATCCAAAAAGCAGAGAAGTGTAGAAATGGTTTGTGGACTGAATAAGCGGAGGCAATTATTTACTGTATCAGCCACAAAGAGCAAAGATATTGTCAGCTCCATAAACAAAGGCATCATAAAGTAGGGTGGTGATAGCTCCATCCTACGTGGCTCTGAACCAGCCAGATCTAGGATATTGGACCCAGAAGATTGTGACCTATTCAAGGGGGGGCAAGAGGATAAGCATACAGCTGGAGAGATGGATTTCTGAGGAAGGGTTCAGTGAGCAAACCATGTGTCCTAGCAGCTGATGGTGAAGGTGGTACGCAACAACTGTTCAGAAGCAATGGGGAGATGAAGGGAAATTAAGGCACCGTAAAAGGAGATAATTAGGAATAACTGGATGATATTAGGTGAAGGGCAGCATAGGAACATCTAGGCCAGCAATAGCTTTTGAATGGTGAGACAAGTGGAAGTCTCATTACCATTTAAGACATTTAAACCCTGCATGGGCAGAGCACAACAAGACAAACTGGAAGCAATTATTCTCCAGAAGCAGAGGGTTGGGCTAAAAAAACAAACTCGGAAATTTTTGTTCTCTGCTTCCCCCCCTCCCACACACACATACACATATGCCTTAATTCAGAAGCTATTGATTTCCTGTCTCTTCTTCCATGGCAGGGAGACTATTGTTTGGTTAGTTTTATTAGTCATGGGATGTCTCCCCGTAGGTGATCAGTGTCCCCGAAGGAGATTTCTTTTTTGACTTTGTCAGACATCTTACAGACTGGATAAAGAAAGCAAGACCTGCAAAAGATGGTAATGATATCATTCTTCTATTTTGCTGCTATTTCCTCCCCCAGGTACAATACTGTTCTGAGATCTCATAGACCCCATCGAAACCAATTTTAAAAGGCTATTCTTGCCCACAAGACCGTGATGAAAACTGCATCTGTAATGTTTGTCAAAGTGTAATGTTTGGGTTTTGTGTGTGTGTATGTGAATCATATAAATAGCAGCTCTGCACTTAAGAAATGATCCATCCATGGGCATTGAACAAGCTTTCATTCTTGCTACACATAGCTTCTAGAAAGAACTGCACCACAGCTAACACTAAGCAATCCTCCAAGTGCTACATTCTTTAGACATTCAGTTACAGAGTATTTCTTGTCTTTGTATTACCATCTTCAAGATTTTATATTAGCCCCAATGACTCTCAATAATTTCACAGTATCCACATTAATCCTGTTCCGATTTCTGTTAGGGGACTCAAGAATCTTTTGTGCCCACACAATTCACAGTTGCTGAGAGCTGGCCATGCAGAGATAAACTAGACCATGCCTCCAAATAAATGACTTCCCCTGAAGGTTGAAGTTTTGTGGCTGCTCTCCAGGCTTTGGCAGATGTAGAAACTTTCTGTAGCTTTTAGCAGCTAGCTGAAATGCAGCCCCACTGACTGGCCCCAAGTAATTTTCCAGAAACCCCCTTCATATACTGTAATGCTGTTGCAGTGAAATTAAATCCATCCTCTTTTCATTCAACATTTGCTAGCGAAGTCAGTGCTTACTGAAGTGAGCGCCTGAAGAGCATTAATTAAGAGTTCATAGAACAATTTAGGCAGCCACTCTGTTGCTGCTGCTCTTGAGTCATGGCCTTTAACAGTCTTGTGGGTTCATCCCTGATCCTCCTTGCAGCCAGGACCGTGAATTGCTCCAGACAAGGGAGCCTCTCTATTATACAGGCCTCCATCTAGTGGCTGAAACATTTATTACAAGCCTGGTCAATGCTGAATGGATTCCTTTTTGCAGGTATAGTGCCTTCTCTCACCTACCAAGTGTTCTTCATGAAAAAACTGTGGACAAACACCATGCCTGGGAAGGACTCAATGGCAGACTCCATCTTCCACTATTATCAGGTACTCCATGAGTTTACAATACTGGGGGAGGTCTGGGCAATTCAGGGAACTAGTAATGGGGTAAAAAGGCTTCTTCCTCCTGCATCAATAGCTCAAATCCAACACATTCCAGTAGTGACAAAAAGAGTTTTCCATGTGCTGGCTGTTAGGAGGACTAAGTCATCTGGAGGTGTTATGTTAGTCCAGCTGTGGTCATTATAAACCATGGGTCAGTGACATTAATTACCCTTTGTCTTGTCAGTCTTAGCAGAGAGTCCATGTTCAGAGTAACCCCAGAGATGTTTCAGCTTCCATGTCCAGGTGATCTGCGTTGGTGGTAGGTTGGAGTGCCAGAGGCAGGGCAGAATGCGGCATGGCTGCTGTAGTGCTGTACTAGTTCTGCAGCTATCACGAGTTCTCTGTTCTCCTGAGCTGTCAGTCCAGCTGCTGTCGGGTGTGAAATTCACACGCACACTGTTGATTACAGTCATTCTCCACAAGACGGTTGCTCAAATGCAAACATGCCTCCTGCTGATGATGTCATAAATGCTTTTGTTGACAAATGAGGAGTACTTGGTAAATCGTTCTCGAGGTGATATGGCTTAAAGTGGAACTGGAAAGCTTGATTTGAAGCTCAAAATAAAAATAGATTCCAGATTACTCTTATTATGCACCAAATTCAGAGGTGATTCTCCATCCATGGCTCCTCTCAACAGCTGAGCTCCTCTGGGCCAAGGCAAATGACAAAGTGTGTTTGAGTGAGAGATCAAACGGTCGCCATCTATGGGATCTGGCTGAGGGATGAGCATCTAGTGGTGGCTGAGCTAATCTGGAGCTGGTGCTTTAGCAAAACCTTTCCACCCATGCCGGCACAATGTCAGGAAAATACTGTAGTTCCCAGGCAATCCCTCCATAACCAGAGAGGCGTGAACAGCAGCAAGCGCCCTGAATTCCCCGGCGGAACGCCCCACACTGATTGAATTTAGTTACTGCAGTGCTGGCAGCCATAGCAGAGACCCCTAAGCTTGTAAGAGCTGAACGGTGGTGTGAGGTATCCCTCAAGGAGCAGGCTGTAATTCGCAGGCTAAGAGGGCAGAAGGGTGAGTGAAGGAGGAAACAAACAAGTGTAAACTAAAGCAGAGAGAAGTCTCAGCTGCATTTCACCCACCATCAGCCATGCAGCGGGGGACTCATTGGGGCTGAGCCTGCGGGCCCGGGGGCTGACACAGAGCCAGGCGCAGAATCAGGTCCCAGATTATCCACAGTTCTCATGGGCTTCTAGGGGACAGGTTTTAGTTCCCCTCATTTTGGGCCAGCTGTGACGTCAGGTTCAGATCCGAGCTTCACCAAGGCTCAGGCTGTGCAGAGCCAGTGTTTCAGCTGGGCCCATTTCTAAAAAGCCATGCTTTTCACTCGGCTCCCCAAAGCTCTTAGACTTGGGTGCATTCCAGATGTCGGGCAGGGTTGTATCAAGTCCTGATCCCTTGCCACGGTATGGCAACAGGTCTCAGTCTGGGTCTCACAACTCCCCTCCCCCCCAGCCCACCATCATTGTGCCTTTCCTGTGCAGCTGGAAGGGGCTAAGTGGAACGGGAGCTCCAGGAGGGGGCTGGGTTGTGGGTTGGGAAAGGCTGAAGATCACTGCACTACAGCAGCCGGCTTTTGGACAGCTTCCTTCCATAGCTGCTGACCTGCTAGATTTCATAGAATCCTAGAACTGGAAGGGACCTCAAGAGGTCATCAAGTCCAGTCCCCTGCCCTCATGGCAGGACCAAACACCATCTAAATCATCCCTGACAAATGTCTATCTAACCTGCTCTTAAATACCTTCAGTGATGGAGATTCCTTTAGCCAGTGTCTATTTGGCATTTGCCTTGGGACGGCTTGGTGCTGTCATTCAAGCAGATTCTGTCTCTCAGGACACAAGGATGTCTTTGAGAACCGAGATGTTTGTGGCCTCCCCGTTACCATGTGAAATGCTCTCCTGTGTAGGAATTACCAAAGTACCTGCGTGGCTACCACAAGTGTACCCGGGAAGAGGTCTTACAGCTGGCAGCTCTGATCTACAAGGTCAAGTTTGAGGATGACAAGTCCTACTTCCCCAGTATCCCCAAGCTCCTGAAGGAGCTGGTGCCTCAGGATCTTCTCCGGCAGCTCTCTCCGGATGACTGGAAGAGGGTAAGCAATGGCTTTGATAAGACCAAGCCAGGCTCAGAGAGTAGTGCTGCTGGTATAGCATTTCGATAAGCTTGTGTGACAGCCAGCGTCCTGTCTGACACACCAGAGACTGAACTAGGGACCTCCAGAGCTAAAAAGCAGGAGTGCCACAGCTTGAATTAAAGCCCTTGCTGGTGATGTAACAGAATCTATGCCAGTGACAGGCAACTTAGGCTAGTGAGGGGCCCCATGAGTGGCCCTCCTTCATCTCAGTGGGCCACAAGACTGTTGTAGCCAAGATGGGCTCCTGGGATAGGGTAGCTTTGCTAACTGCACTTGCGTCCCTAGAATTTGGGGGGTGTGCTGATTGAACCGTAGAAGCGTGAATTGGATGCAGAGGGAGCGCCCAGCTCACAGTCAGTCTTGTGTGCAATCAGCACGCACCTCTCTTCACCCACCCTTGCTTTACGTGCATGTCACTTTAGTGAAACTGATAGGAAAAAAATGACACGGACAGAAACCAGCAGACTCTGGCAGCCCTGCGCACGGGCAACAGCAAACAAAAGTCTCACAGGCCACGCCATAGATAGCTTTGTAACGATTACAATAGCATGCAGGCCCCAGCAAAGATCAGGCCTCCGCTTTGTGAAGCGCTGCATAAGCACATAGCAAGAGACAGTTCTGTCCTAAGGAGCTTACCTTCAACACAGACAAAGGAGGTGAAGATTGATTATCTGCCTTTTACATATGGAGAACCAAGACAGAGAGAGATGAAGTGACTTGCTCCAGATCACAGAGGGAATCAGTGTCAAAGCCCCGAATTGGATCCAGATGGTCCCTGTGCTAGCCCAGGGCTTTCACCACAAGACTGTCCTTGTGGATATACTCAAACCTGTCATGGCTTATAATGGAAAAAATAACCTGTGAGGTGTTTTCAGGCGCCTGTGTCTGCACTAGCACAATAGCTAACGTGCAAGGGAGGGCCTGGTGGATTTCTGTTCAGACAGAATGGCAAAGTCTGATGCTTTGCGGCAGAAATAACATGACATCTGTGTAGCAAGATGCTGTTTGTATTCAAATGGCCTAGTTCCCAGGTTGTCTGGCAATCCCTTCAGTGATGTCATCTCGGCCTTTTCTTGAGAACGACCATATTGGATCAGACCAAAGGTCCATCTAGCCCAGTATCCTGTCTTCCAACAGTGGCCAATGCCAGGTGCCTTAGAGTGAATGAACAGAACAGGTAATCATCAAGTGATCCCTCCCCTGTCACCATTTCCAGCCTCTGGCAAACAAAGGCTAGGGACACCGTTCCTACCCATCCTGGCTAATAAGTATTGATGGACCTAACCTCCATGAAGTTAGTTCTTTTCTGAACCCTCTTAAAGTCCTGGTCTTCATAACATCCTCTGGCAAGGAGTTCCACAAATTGACTGTGTGCTGCGTGAAGAAAAACTTCCTTTTGTTTGTTTTAAACCTGCTACCTATTAATTTGACTTGGTGACCCCTCGTTCCTATGTTATGGAAACAAGTAAATAACTTTTGCTTATTCATTCTATCCATACCTGTTATGATTTTATAGACCTCTGTCATACCCCTCTTAGTCTCCTCTTTTCTAAGCTGAAAACACCCAGTCTTTCTAATCTCGCTTCATATGGCACCCGTTCCAAACCCCTAATCATTTTTGTTGCAGTCTATTGTGGCGTATTTCAATAAGCACGCAGGCAAAACAAGAGAAGAAGCCAAGCTTGCCTTCCTAAAGATTGTCTTCAAATGGCCTACGTTTGGATCGGCCTTCTTTGAAGTGAAGGTACAGATTTCACTGTGTGTGTCCCCTGGCAGGAGCAGGAACCATGGGAACTGCGGGCTGTCACAGCTTTTCACTGTAGCATGTGAGGCCCCCCGATCGGGAGTGGATCTGTCCTCTCAGCATCTCTGTGTGGGAGGGAAGGCTACTATTGCCAATTTGCAGATGGGGAACTGAAGCACAGGGGAGAATGAGACTTTCAATGGGAGTTTGGCTCTTGTGAGCTTTTGAAAGTTCTGCCTTAAGCGCCCTGCCTATAGTCAGCTGGGGGAGTCGATGGATGAGCCAGAAATGGACCTCACTGTGTCCACGTTCATTGTCCTGTCTTACTCCCTACCCGTTCACTTGGCCCTTCCTAGACAAGGGAGAGGCAGAATGGCTGGGTGTGTGGGGAAGCCAGCGTGACCTCTGCGCATGTTGGCTCAGGGCTGTAGGATCCTGAAAGCCATTTACAGCCTTTGGGAGTTAGGTGCCTCCGTGCCTTTGAGCATCTGGGCCAGAGTCCCCAGAAGTGCATGCACCGCGTCTCTGACCAGCACGAAGTAAACTAAAGCAGAAGGCAGGTAGAGCAAAGGGGAGTGGTGGCGTTGGACCAGGATTCCTGCAGGCCAGAGGCACTAAGGGCAGGAGAGTCAGTGCATCAAGGTGAGGTGATCTAAGGAGGGACAGGCTGGCTGGGGCTTCCCAGCACATCCCAGCACACCCAGTCCAAGAGCAGGATGGCCCCTGACACCTGCTTCCATTGGCAAAGTAGGGAGGGCAGGAAGTGGAAAAGAAGGAACTTAAAGCTGCCAATCACTACCTCATGGGGCAGGAGAGGGGCATCTCTCCATTAGCTGGACAGGTGTTACTGTATCAGTGAAGAGGCCTTGATTCATGTGGCGCTTCCTTAAAAGGATAATTCGAGAGCGAACCAGGGACAAACTAAAATGCACCGGGGTTCTCGCCATAACGGTGCGCTTTCCCCCACACTGCGTGGAGGGACCTCCAGTCGTGAGCTGTGCGCTCTGCCAGGCCTTGTCATGTGACTGCTCTGTCTCGTTTCTCACAGCAAACCACAGAGCCAAATTACCCAGAGATCCTTTTAATTGCCATCAACAAGCACGGAGTCAGCCTCATCGACCCCAAAACCAAGGTAAGGCGACACCACAGAGTTACTGCCCACAGTGAGCTCAGCCATGTTCAACAGGGTCACGGGTTTCCAAGGGGTAATGTTAGCAACGTGTGGGTGAGGCAACGTTAGGTTTCCATATAAACAGCCTGATTAGCGACTCTCCACTGCTTCTTATGTCGCCAGGAGCAGCAGGCACTCAGCACCTTGGAAATCAGGCCCCTGGGGTGGAAGTCAGCCACCAGCAACAGAAGGCAAAGAACTGGGGCGGGAGGTCAGCCCCAGCCCTGGGTGATGTGGAACTCAGGAGGATAAGCCCAAGCGCGGGGGAGCCGCTCTGGTGCAAGGGGCTGGCTCGGACAAGCCCCAGGCCATCCCGTTTTCACTTTAGGAAATATGCTCAGGCTAGCGAAATGGCTCTTCCATTTAATGCAGTGCGGTGTTAGGTACCCAGTCTCACAGGAGCGAGGAGCCTGCTTGGTTAAATGATGAGGAAGGGAGCCACAACGGACTGCTGGCATTGGTACACAGCACGGCAGGGGATAGTGTAGAGGGGCCCCAGGGGCTACAGTTAGGCCTGACAGGATGAAATGACGATACAGTCAATTTTGGCTGAATATCGGGAAGAACTCCCAGACGCTGAGCCTCATTATGCTGTGGAATCGTCCTCCCAGGGCAGAAGGCTTAGGAGCACCATTGCTTGGGACATGGAAACCTAGGCTGGATAAAGCACCGGTTCCTTCATTCACAGCAGAGAGCTGTGGCTTAGACCCAGGGAAGAGCTGAGCTAGATGACCTCCTTGTAAGCACATAAGAATTGCCTGGTGGCTCAAACCTCTGTTCCCTCTAGTTCCTGTCTCCAATAGGGGCTGTAGATTATAGGAAAAAGGCAAGAAACCCCGCTGGTATTCCCCACTCTCACCTCTCAGTTTCTGGGGGGTGAGGGCTGGTGGAACCATCTCACCTCATGAAATGTCTTGGGTTTGCTGGGGTGGGCAGCCCAGAGGGAAGTGGGCAGTTAGCCGCTGAAGTATCTGACTGGGCTTCTGCTCCTTTCAGGATATTCTCACGACTCACCCCTTCACCAAGATCTCCAACTGGAGCAGCGGCAACACGTACTTTCACATAACGATCGGCAACCTGGTGCGGGGAAGCAAACTGCTCTGTGAAACGTCGCTGGTAAGGGGCACTCCGGCGTCTCGGGCAGCCACTGAACACAGGGAACAAGGCGGGGAAACGAACTGCAGGGTGGATCTCCAAAGCCGCGCTCAGGCTCCACATCCTCTGTTCATGTCATGTTGCCCATGCCCAGGCCTGCTGATGGGGGCAAAGGAGGCAGGTGCACCTAAGGCCCCAGGCTCCCAGCCCTGCCCCTCCCACCCAAGGCCCTGCTCCTGCTGGGAGCATAGAGCCAGGCCTCCCTCCCCCACATCGCCAGGAGCCCAACAATCCTCTCAGCCCTCCTGCCTATCCTTGAGCATCTGGGCCAACGGGCTCTGAAATGGAAGGACAGCAGCGTGCAGCAGAGCATCAATGAGTTCACCAAACATATCCCCCACAGGGAGCTCCCCTTCCCAGCCCTGAAAGCTAAGGCTCAGACACAGCTACTACTGAGGGGGAGGTGAATCGGGTTCCAGGCAGGGGCAGCTTTGGAAGTAATGCTGCAGGTTGAAAGAGGGTGGCAGGTTTCTGGAGCAGGCTGATTGAAAGGAAAGCCGCAGTAGTGGGAAGCAGCTCAGTGGCCTGGGATGCAAGACTAAATCCTGGTGAGATGGATTGGTGGGGAGAAAGCAAGTGAGGGGGTCGAGTGTGCAGGATAAATTCATTTATCAACTCCCTGGATGTGAGGGCAGGAACTCCGGACACACGCTGTGCTACATACTCACATGGGTCAAATCCTCAGCTGGTGTCAGTGGTGGTTGCTGCATGGAAGTCAGTGGAGCTGCACCAGTTTACACCAGCAAAGGATCTGTGCATAGTCTGTGTTCCAGCTTGGCTTAGACTGTTCCCCTGGCTGACATCCTTTGTCAGAGGGTGAGGAGTCCGAATGCTCAAGCCAGGTTAGTGCCCAGGCACATCAAAAGCCTGAGGTGCTTTATAGCAAGCCAAGCAGACAGAACCACCACTGTCCTGGTACTCTGCAACTGGTGAACATGCTGGAGACTTAGTGCAAGTCTCACATCCAGTACCAGGCTGCTCTGCCCCACCAGTTCATAGTGAATCAGAGTCTGCGATACACTCTCATGGCTCATATGGGGTGCCGCGAGAGCATCACACTTCAGTTTTTAGTGCCAGAGAGGAAGTGCCAGACAGGATCAGAGCTGAGGTCCATCTAGCTCAATATCTTGTCTCCAACCCATAGCCAGCACCAGCAGGGTTCCCTGTAAGCTGGGCACTTGTGCAACCGCTCAGGAGAAATTTAAATGCCACCTATCTGACTAGCAGAGCACCCACAGCTAGGCTTTGTGTTTCTGCTGGTGGTGCACATCCTCACATACCTCAGTGCACATAGAAAACTTTATTCTGCACATGAATGGGAAAAAATGGGACAGATTAGAGGGAACATTGACCAGTGCCACCAAGAAGAAGGAAGAACCCCACTGTAGACTAACATGGAGCAATCTGCTCGCACATGAGGTCCCTGGTCTCTAAGAAGTAGAGATTAGCTTAAGCTCTGAAGTACAAGGTTTACTATCCCTTCCATCATTTGCCCTCATTCATTATAATTACTCTGGAGATTCCAAAACCCTTTTGGAGCCTGGCTGAGTCCTTGGCCACAACAACTTCCTGTGGCAGAGTGTTCCACAGTCCAGTTATGTGTGTGTGAAGAGAGATTTCCTTGGCTTAGTTTTGCACGTACCAGCTTTACATTGGCTGTTCTCTTGCAGTGCAGGAAATGGGGGAGGAGGGTCGTGAGAAGCCTGGTCATAGTTCCTACCAAAGGCATTCAAAAGACATGATCCAGCGACCAGACGTTATGCTTCCCAGATGACGTGTCTGATCTCTCATTACTTCCTACCAGGGTTACAAGATGGATGACCTCTTGACCTCGTACATCAGTCAGATGTTAACAGCCATGAGCAAACAGAGGAGCGCAAAGGGCAGCAGCAAGTGAATGGAAAGAAGCCACTGGCAGGTGGCCATGGAACTAATTCACCAGCTGAGGCCTGTGGGGTACCCCTGCAGCTGGGGCCAAACCTTTTCAGCCCAGATGTGGAAGATGATCCAGACCCCGTCAGACAGCTCATCCGACTCTGACCTTGAGGGCTCGAGTCCCGCTTCCCCTTCCAGCGAGGATGACTACCTGTGACGCTGACTTCCCATTCCCCTCTCCACCCTAGTAAGCCCTGTTCTAAACCTCTGTGCTTTCTAGGTGACAAACAATGACTGATCAACAGAGAAACACCAGCGGGGTGTTTACTGTCAAACCAAATGTCTGACGTTTGCAAAGGACTGTAGGAAAAAGTGTTGTGTGGCTTTTTTAAAAACGGGATGGTGGCTAGGGTGCCGGTCAAGGCTTTGGAGAAATTCAGGGCATCAGATCTTTGCCAGTCAGCAATTTAACCCTGCTCCATTGTACAAAGAAATACCATCCACTCTGCAGGGGGTGGGAGATCTTGGCATTCCAACAGAGAAAAGAATCCAAAAGGAACAGAAGGAAAAAGTGCATTTAAAATAGTGGTTGGTTTGTTTTTTCTTACTCCTAATTGAACAGCCTGTATCATGGCAAAGCAACAATGGGAGCCGCGCACATAAGGATGGATATATTTAAAGGTCTCGTTTCTTATTCTTGTATTTATTTATTTTTTAAAAAGAATGATGGGTTCTGGGAGGCTGACTCTGGGGAAGGCTCCCCACTGGTCCCCCAGTAGAACTGCTCACACACCCAGCACTCCAGTGTCAAAAGGAGTGTTCATAGGTCAAACTGTTCAAATTTGGGGTGGCCCATAGTTCAGCATCAAATCCCGACTCAGCAAACTGAAGCTGCTAAAGTCAGCAGAACCCCCCCCTTCCTCCCCCCCCCCCCCAACCTCCACCCACAGAATGTACCTTTCAGAACCAGGCACTTAGGTGGAAGCCTGAATATGGCGTCAAAGACGTTGGCCAAGGCCTGCTGTGGTGTGTGAAACTCTGCAGTTCAAATGTGCGCCACAGTCGCCTTTCTTTGAACGTCAAGTCTGGTGGAGCAGCCTTCGGTCTCTGTGCAGCATTACGCACAGCTGGAATGTGTTTGTCGCACAGCTGCTATGTAACATTAGTGGGGCAGCCAAAGCAGAGCCAGTAAATAAGAAAAATTAACCGTGGATGCAGCCTAACCGCCCATCATCCTCTGCACCAGTCTGGCAGGCTGTAACAAGTCGGTGTTCTGTGTCATGCTGCTTCTGCAGTTTCTGGTTTGCTGCAGGTAGACAGTGCTGGTTGGGGGCATAGGGACTGTTTCCCATCTCTGCACTGGACTCACCTAAAAACTTTAGCTGCCCATAGAAGCTGAGCTTTGTGGCTCAGCCTCATGTCTGATTTTTAAATTTAGCTCTGACCCCTTGTGGCAAAGGAAGGTTGAATAATTGGCTCTGCCTATAAACACAGGGCTAGTTCCTGCTGCAAAGTTAATTCATTGGGGGGGGGCTAGCGGGAAAATGCTACTGGAAAGCAGCGAAATGTAAGAAGATGCCAGCCCCACAGTTCAGTGCCCAGCCCCTGTGTACACAAGCAATGCCTGCATCACCCTGACAGATGAGCTTACATTCTCTGCTACATTCCCTAGCACCATTGTGTTTCAGCCGCAAAGAAGTCAGGCACCTGTGTTGTTAGGAGGCCTTTCACTGGTGTATAGGTGAACATAGCTAAACCACCCACTATACAGGAATCGGGTAAGGCAGCAGTACATTGATGTACCAGCACATATATAGGGTCAAAGGCCACTGCGCAACAGAGAGGTGTTGCCCTGAACTCTGCGGTAAAGAGGGAGCCGCCCGCATTAGCTAACTAGGCCGCTTGTTTCCAGGGTTCAGTCAAATAGATTATGTGGCTGTGTTCTGGATCATGAGCAACCCAAATTTGAAACCTGCCCGTCAGATCCGCCACCAGGCACAACAATGAAAAGCCTGGCCATGCCGCACTGGAAGGACAGGAGCCCACCCTTGGGTGTCAAACATGAGTTTGTATGTGGCCAACTAAAGGGAGGCTGTGTAGCTATGAATGAAATTTGTATGACTGAGTCCCAACAACCAGGCATAATCTCAACGGGACGTGGCACCTGGTGCTGTCAGAATGGGCTGAGGTCCAGTTTTGATGCTGGTGCCACTAACATTGGGTGTCTCTCAGCAGAACTGTGCTTGGTTGGCTCAGTACCTATGCTTTGCATCATCCTAGGTCAATGCAGAGTCAGTGTTGAATTCTCACGCGCCTCTTCCCCACAGCTCTCTGCCTCACTCAGCAGTTTAGCATATGTATAGGCCAGTTGCACTGTAAGAACATACAAACAGCCATATCAGCTCAGACCAAAGGTCCATCTAGCCCAGTATGCTGTTGTCCAACAGTGGCCAATGCCAAGTACCCAGCGGGAATGACCAGAACAGGCACTCATCAAGTGATCCACCCCATTGGCCAGCCCCAGCTTCTGACAGAGGCTAGAGCCACTTCAGAGCATGGTGTTTGTATCGCTGCCCCGCTGGCTTATAGCCATTGATGGACCTGTGCTCCATGAACCATCTTACAGTCCATAACTGGACTTCAGAAAGGAGCAGGTTCCACACAGCGTGGTGCACAAATTAACTTTATTATCTCCCACACAAGCCACCCCCTAGGATACGTGGGTAAAACAGTGGCACTGGGCCCTGTTCCTTTGCTTGACGGGCATGAGGGACTGCATGTAGCCATCTGACAGCAGGGGACAGAACTTCGGTCTTGTTCTGCACTGAGCCTGCTTGGGTCATCAAAATTAATCTTTCACACCCTGTGCCAGCTCTATGTGTCGTCCCCCGCCCCCCCCCCGGCAGCAAACAGTTCATAGCTCACCTGTGGCCTTGCTGCACTATTGTAAAGCCACTGTTATTTTACCCATCCTGTTGCTTGGCCTTCACTGCTCGTGCTCACTTTGTGTTCAGTGAAAGACTAACACCATGGTTGCGCCACCTCTACTCATTGTTCCCTATGGGGGGTCATGTGAGCGGCAGCCTGATGCACGCCCCATACAGTTAGCCGGCGCGTGCGGTTCCAGTTTCAGCAGTCCCTTTGACATTTGTGTGCGTGTGTATGTGTCCTACCGTGTGTGTATTAGTGGCCGTGTGTCTGGTGCTGTTCTCACACACACACTGTAACACGAAAGCATCCATCTGTGTGAAATACGCTAATAAAAAAATAAAACTCGAAGGGCTGGCGAGAGGCTCATCTTTGCAGTTCACTCTGTCCCAGATGGCTGCCAGGTGACTTGTTCATGGTCTGTCAGTGAATACACAGGGAGCGACCTGACAATGGCGGGTGTGTCAGTCTTGCACACAAAGCTGCTCCAGGGCCGGACACTAACACTAGACACAGTCAGCCTGGACAGAAGGAGCAAATTGTTCACATGGAGGCTGTCAGGATGCCCTTGGGGCAGGGGGGGGGAAACGACTCGTGAACATGGGTGCCAACCTTGCAACAGCCTGTCAAGAAGCAGGCCCACAAGCCCTCAACTGGTTATGACTTTGCTACCCAAGTAACAAGTGCGAATGCCTCAACAGTGTTAGCATGGCACCACGAACAGACCCACTTGGGAATATCGGCCTTTGGGGTACATGATCCCTTATGCCACAGGACCAGTCACTTAGGTCAGTGACATCCCAGCTCGCTCACCAAAGACAACGTGAGAAAGAGCTGATGCAGTATGGCCAAAGGTCCAGCTAGCCCAGTATGTCCTCCACAAGTGGCCAATGCCAGGTGCTTCAGAAGGGAACAAACCGAACAGGCAATTATCGAGTGATTCATCCACTCCCGGCATCTGGCAATGAGAGGCTAGGGACATCCAAAGCAGGAGGGCTTTCGCATCCCTAATCATCTTGGCTAATAGCCATCACTGGCCCTATCATCCTTGAACTTAGCTAGTGCTTCTTTAAACCCTGCTATAGTTTTGACCAGCTCCTGGCAATGAGGTCCATTCAATGCCTGCAGCTAATCTTATAATAAACTAACTAATGAGGCAGTAAGAAATAGAGGTGAGAGCTATGTACCATCTGTCAGGGTCCAGAAGGCACTAGATGCGGCTGTATGCACATTGTGTGGGGCTGTTCAGGCTAACCCCAGCTAAAGAGTTCAGCTCCCCCCCCAAGCAGTGAAGCAGCATAGGAACCCAGTTCCTCATTACCAGACAGCTTTAATTCCCTCCCCCCAACAGTCAAACTGATAGAATTTGTGTGAGTGCCTGCTCCTCTTCATGTGTCTAGCAGAGCACAGCCAGCACCAAAGCCTTTAGGTTTCACAATGGTTCATTCGGCTGCACTGAGCCACCTTGTGTGCAGGACCAGTGGTGAAAGTCACTTACAATGTATTGCAACCCAGGTCCCGGCCAGCTCTTCAAATATCTTTTGCTGCAGCTCAGCCAGCTCTTGCTGGAGCCACACCCGCTTACATTCACCTCTGCGCAGGACCAGCACTTTAATGCTGCTTTCCTGTTTGCACTGTCAACCTCCGTATGTGTGTAAGTCACCAACCATGCTGCATCACTTTATACCAGGGACTGCAACTGGTATACATGAGAACAAGGTGAGACATCTTACAATCAAGTCTAAATAGGAATCACATTCTTACCAACCGTGCATTGTTAAAATAGATGTTAACACACAGGTGAGCCAGACGGGTTCCTAGCCATGCATTGGCCAATGTTCAAGAAGGCCTAGGACCATTGGAACCGCTTACCAAGGGATACAGCAGATTTGCTATCACCTGGCATTTAAGTCAGGTTGCATGGCTTTCTAAATGCACTGTGCTAGCTCAGCCCCCAGGTTGGGGGCTTGACACAGGCACTGCTGCAGTGTGAATCTCTCCGGCCTATGCAGCGCTGGAGGTGAACCTACCATCAATGCGCTTAACAGTTGCATTGGGCCTTAGGCTGACAAACTAAAAGCTGTTCTCACGTGTCGAATGCTGATTGCTAGAAAAACAAAGCCAGTGCTTATCCCCTGGGGTCCTGGCCATCACTGAGCATAGACAGGCTAAGGGGGGTGGGGGGGAGAAAAGGACCAGCTCCGGCCATCCCAAAAACTGAGCTGGTATTGACTTGTACTCCATTGTGTAGGGCCTTGGGCCCATCAGGTTCAGTAGACACTGATAGGGTGGATTTGGAAGGGGTGAGGGTAATTTTTCTAGTGCTTAATGAGACAGAGAAAAATTTTCCTGTGTGCAATTAGCCAGGCCTGACAGTAGCCAGGCACAACGCTAGCCTCCAGTCAATGTATTGTCTCCGCCCCCCTAATGACTGATGGTAAAATTGCACTAATAATGTTGACTCGCTCAGTACTGGCAGAACCATGCAGCTCCTTGCAGATTGCACCAGAAAGTATTACCCTGGTTGCCTCCCACGCTGAGGCCTGTATGTGTCACCAGGCCGCGGGAGCAACCTTTCATTTAAAAGAGCAATTACACTTTACAAACTGCATGGTCATATGTTCCAAGGCACGGTGATGGCTTAAACCTGGGAAACACTCACATGGCTTGTCCGAGTATTGGAAAGCTGCACTGATCTGCTACCAGCGTGCGCCAGCAGCAAGCTGGAGGTTGAAAAGATAACGTTGTGAGTGGAAACTGGCATCCCAGTGGAAACTGCCCCGCGGAGTTACATGCCCCCTTTCTCATTGCCACGTGGGAGTCTGGCCGCTCGCTCCATTGCTCTCTTTCCCAAGGCTGAGTAATGAAGGGGGGGGGGGGTCTATGTGCTGCCCTCCCCCAACTGACACCTCAGAGCTCCTGGCTCCCAGCTCTGATGCAGGGAAGGGCCAACAGACCTCTCTGTGATTGCTGGGATGAGCCAGAGCTCAATGAGGTTACAGACAAGATGGCCCCTGATGCTAATAGCCTTGGGGTCAGGCCCATTATTCCACCCCCACCACCCTCTACTGGCACACAGGGGCCAAGGCTGTTTGGCTCCCCCATCTAGGGTTACGAGGTAGGTTTAGAAAAAATACCAGACACCCTTGATGGGGAGGGGGGGGGGGCGGACCAGCCGGAAGAGAGGGCGGGGCTGGCCAGGGGTGGGGGGCGGGAGCAGCGCAGCTGGCTGGGGCAGATGGGCAGGGCCAGAGGGCAGGGGCAGCACAGCTGGCCCGAATAGATGGGGGGGGGGGTCAGGGGCAGCGTGGCTGGCCAGAGGAGATGCAGGGGTGGGGGGGTGGGGGCAGCACGGCTGGCCGGGGGAAATGGGGGGGGCCAAGGGGCAGGGCTGGCGGGCGGGCGGAGGGTCGGGGCAGCACGGCTGGCCAGGGGAGATGGGGGAGGGGTCGGGGGCAGCACGGCTGGCCAGAGGAGATGCGGGGGTGGGGGGGGGTCGGGGGCAGCGTGGCTGGCCGGGGGAAATGGAGGGGGCCAAGGGGCAGGGCTGGTGGGCGGGGGGGTCGGGGGCAGCACGGCAGGCTGGAGGAGGTGCAGGGGTGGGGGGTCAGGGGCAGCGGGGCTGGCCTGGGGAGATGGGGGAAGGGGTCAGGGTCAGCGCAGCAGGCCCAGGGAGATTGGGAGGAGGAGAACCGGCTGGCAGGAAGCAGGGGTGGCTGGGAGGGGGTTGGGGGCAGCAGAGCTGATCGGGAAAGGTCGGGGGAAGCTGGGGGGGGGCCCCGCGGGACTGGCCGGGCACATGCAGATCCCGAGGCACTGTCAGTCCTGCTCACGGTCCGGAGAAGCACGAGTGAGTCCGGCTGCGGCTCCACCACGCGCTCAGGAGCAGGGCCAGGGCTTCTCCTCCTCTCCAAGGCATCAGATGCAGCCAGGGCTCCCAGCACTGCTCGCGCCCCACCTCCCAGCCACTCCCCCCGCCCCCGCCAGGCTTCTATCCGGTGCCCAGCCAGAGATCTAGGAAATACCGGACACTGCACATGTCCGGTATTTTCTGGATTTTTTTTTTCTTTTTTTTTTACACCAGACAGAGGCCCCCAAAAACCGGACTGTCCGGTAGAATACCGGACCCCTGGCAACCCCACGCCCCATCCCTCTTGCCGTGGTATCCATAAGAACATAAGAATGGCCATACTGGGTCAGTCCAAAGGTCCATCGAGCCCAGCATCCCATCTGCCGACGGTGGCCAATGCCAGGTGCCCCAGAGAAGGAGAACAGAAGACAATGATCAAGTGATTTATCTCCTGCCATCCATCTCCTGCCCTTGTTATGAAGGCTAGGGCACCATACTTTATCCCTGGCTAATAGCCATTTATGGACCTAACCTGCAAAAATTTATCAAGCTCTTTTTTAAACCCTAATAGAGTCCTGGCCTTCACAGCCTCCTCGGGCAAGGAGTTCCACAGGTTGACTGTGCGCTGTGTGAAGAAAAATTTCCTTTTATTAGTTTTGAACCTACTACCCATCAATTTCATTTGGTGTCCCCTAGTTCTTGTATTATGGGAAAAGGTAAATAATTTTTCTATAATCACTTTCTCCACACCATTCATGATTTTATATACCTCTATCATATCGCCCCTCAATCGCCTTTTTTCCAAACTGAAAAGTCCCAGTCTCTCTAGCCTCTCCCCATATGGGACCCTTTCCGTATATCCGTATATCCAAGCCTCGCTCTGCTACGGAGGGGACAAGACTTGCCCTTTTCAACACACTGTTCCTCACCCCTCCCTTCCCTGCCACTTCTCTGAGCCCTACACATGCTCACTCTGCAGGTGGGTTTTATTTCCTCCATACAAAAATACTTAAACCATCAGCTTTAAAGCCACATATTAAAAGTTGTGTTTCCGGGTGTTACAGGGCCAGCAATCGCACAGAGACGGACTCCATTCTGCTTGGAGGCCCGTCTGTCGATGTTCGGCCACTACAGCTGCTTGCCTGTCCCGGCCTCTTCCCAAGCGGGCCCTGGGGTCTTCGGCTAGGGAGAGGCGTGTGGAAGGGTTTTAGACATTTCTGGAGGGAGGGGCACGTCACAGCCATGGAGCTGAGTCCCAGAGACTGGCTGCTGGCTGCTTGGGATCAGAGTTAAAAAAGACACCTCTGGCTCATCCAAACTCCCCAGCCGTTGTCAGGCCCTGACCGACAGGGCTCCTCCGTCTGGAGCCAGCTTTGCTAACGACGCAGCAGCCACAGGGCTTCTCCAGCTTGATCCAGGCTCAGCGTCTGTCCAGCGTCGCAGCGCCTCAGTCTGGGGCGGGCTGTTCTCCCGATGACAAGCAGGGCCTCAGCACCACGCCACTGGCCTTGCTCTCTTAGGCCACGACCGTTGGCAGATCATTGAGCTCTGAAAAGAGGATACGTGTTGAACCAGAAACCACCCGCGAACCTGTGTGGGCGGCTTGTTTAACAGTCCCAGGAAAACCAGCAGTGGCCCTTAAAAACCACTGTATTTTCTCCAGGATTCAGTCCGTTTGTTGTACTGAGGCTTTAAAGCCCTGAATATTCCAGTTTCATTTGTGGGCTAAACGCAAAAATGAGGCTGCAAAAGCCTCCACTGGTTTGATGTATCAAAGGTTTGCTGGTTTGGCAATGACCTTGCAGCTCCCAGCTTTGCCCAGCCCAAGCTCCTGGCCTCTGGGGCATTCAGCTGAGCTGTGAATGTGGCACTAAGCTGTAATGTTAGCTCAGCCACATTGCTCTCAGTTACCTTCAGGTATTCGCTGATGTAACGCCAGCAAAATCACTGGTCTTACCCTGCTGTAATATTGGGATACATGAGCAGTGAATCAGGTGCTTTGGGTGCATACATTTAGAGGCACCTCTAGCTAGAACAAAAAACAGGACTATGTAGCACTTTAAAGATTAACAAGATGGTTTATTAGGTGATGAGCTTTCGTGGGCCAGACCCACTTCCTCAGATCAAATAGTGGAAGAAAATTGTCACAACCATATATACCAAAGGATACAATTAAAAAAATGAACACATATGAAAAGGACAAATCAAATTTCAGAACAGAAGGGGGATCGGGGGGGAGGTAAATGTCTGTGTTCTGAAATTTGATTTGTCCTTTTCATATGTGTTCATTTTTTTAATTGTATCCTTTGGTATATATGGTTGTGACAATTTTCTTCCACTATTTGATCTGAGGAAGTGGGCCTGGCCCACGAAAGCTCATCACCTATAAACCATCTTGTTAGTCTTTAAAGTGCTACATAGTCCTGTTTTTTGTTTCAGCTAGACCAGACTAACACGGCTACATCTCTATCACTAGCTAGAACAGTATGTGCCACGTGGATGAACTAACCAAATTTTTTCCTAGTCCCTGACTCTCATGCGTTGAAATTCATGGCCTTTAGGCTGCATAATCCATGTTCGCTTTATACAGAATACCTCAGGGCACAGGACTGGCCTGCCTGAGCATTACTCTCACTGAACCACCAACCCAATTACACTGTAAGTCTGTGGCACAGGCAAAATTAGGGAGTAAACTAAACATGGCGCAAGCTGCATACACAAAATATGAGGGGACGCTCCAGAGCTCAGGACCCAGCTGAGGAAAATTGTTGATACTCACAACCCAACGTAATTTGACTAAAGTGCGGGCTCCTGGGTGGGGCTGAGGATAAGAGCTTCAGTTTGGGGTGGGGTCAGGGTTGGGGCAGGAAGGATTTACCTTGAGCAGCTCCCAGTCAGCGGTGCAGCGGGGGTGCTAAGGCAGCTTCCTGGCACCGCAGACCATGCTGCACCCGAGAAGCAGCCAGCAGCAGGTTCTAGCCAATGGGAGTGGAGCTAGTGCTCAGGGCACTCTTCTGCTCCCCCACCCCTGTCCTCTCCTAGGAAGTGGGCTTGCTTCCGGCCACTTCTGGGGTGCAGCACAGTCTGCAGTGCCAGGACAGGCAGGGAGCTGCCTTAGCCCCCCACTGATCACCTGATCTCCCTGCAGCAACAAGACCCAGCGCCCAACATTCCACGACCCACTCCTGGGTCCCAACCCAGAGTCCGAAAACTGCTAATCTCGAGAACTGTTACACCCCAGCTTGCTGGGCGCTAAATCCGCATCACACTAGCCTGCTGTGCACTGAACAGGCCCTCGCGTGCTTTGCTGTGCTCTCCTCGGCTCTGACGCTGGGGCGGTCAATGGGAGCAGTCCATGAGTAGCAGCAGGCTGCCTGTGGACAGCCAGCATGCAGCAGGCGAGGGCCCTGTTAGATTTGCACCCCAGGCACTGACCTTTCAGTGACACAAGCCCCCATCCAGGCCCCATGCTGGCTTCGGTGCAGAGTCCTGGAGCCGCAATCCCCGGGAGCGTGGGACTCACCCGTTCGGAATTTGTTGTAGGTCCCATTCTCGAGCACTGCGCCACTGTCATCTGCACAGCAGGCCAAGCCCTTCTCTCTCCACCTGGAAAGAGTCAAACCAGCGATGAAGCCACAGGTGCAGAGACTGGGTCAGGCAGCTGCTCCACCTGCCCACTATTGTCTGATGATTTCCTTGTGCGCCAGCCCCATGCCCAGCAGCTGGTTCTTGGTTCTGTGCAGTGCCAAGCACAACAGGGGCCCAACCTGACTGAGCCCACGAGGCGCCAAGGCGACACAAATAAGGGTTTTCAAAAGTGCCTCGGTTTCAAAAGAGCCTAAATCTGAGACTGTCCTAGGCTGTTAAATGCCACGTGGCACCTGAACAGTAGCAGGGCTGTGAGGCTCCCTTCACTACGCCCCAGCTGCAGCGAGATCTATTTGCTACTGCTGTCAGCTGAACACCCGGACGCATGCGAGGTGCCCCATGAAATGAGGGAAAGCATAGGCGCTGCCCGGATGGTGGCTGGAGGCGAGACAGGAACCATAAACTCATCCCGGTGGTGGGGGAGCATAGTCCCAGTCAAGGAGCTAAGCCGTTTGGCCCTGGCACACAAAGGAAGGGCTGGGTTAAGAAGTGTGAAGGGGAAAGCCAGGCTAAAGGGCGAGAACAAAGTGGATACTGATAGTTAAAGGCCTTTTTGGGTTGGACAGGTCAGCTAGTTCATTCCCCTCCATCGCAGCAAGGCAGAGTTAGCTACGTCTACACTACACAGGTAAGTTGAGGTATGGCACCATGCAGCCACCGCTGTAATGAACCCACTGTTACATGGCCACACTAAGCTCCTTGTGTCCCCAGAGCACATGCATAGTGGCAGCTCTTGCGTGGGCACAGAGAGCCATGCACTGAGAGTAGCTATCCCACTGTGCAGCCCGGCTGGGGAAGGGTTTGCAATGCCTCAGGGGAGCGGGTTCAGCACCGCATGAGGCAGGTTTTTCAATCCCATCAGTCCTTGGGCATGCCTGTTGTTTTCCAGCTACACGGCGACTGCTTTGGTACCCTGCAAGCCAGCCAAAGCATGGGTCCGCCACTGTGCTTTCAGTATTGTGCCGTGCATTGGAACACAAAGCTTGAAGGGGTGCCCAATTGGGGGAGGAGCTATTCATCTGGGGGAGGCCTTGACGGAGCATTTTAACACAGGGCCAAAGTAATGCATCTAGCTGTAGCGTGCTGAGCCTGGCACTGTTTGTTTGCAACCCGCTACGAACCTGGCCACGCACAGGCACCTATTTCTATTGTCTGTGAATGGTAGCATGTGACAGAGAATAATAAAGTTACATTCTATTTCCAGGCATAGATTTTTAGTCCACACCCATATAATGCGGAGGGAAACCTTATACATGCAGGGGGGTGGCTCTTTAAAGGGGAAGAAACAGGACTTTCACAAGTACATACACCAATGAGGCTCTCACAGCAGGGTGGGAGTGTGGCTCTCATTGGCTAGGTCTACACTGGAGGGTTCTTGCGCTGCCACACTGCCATGTGCTTTTGCGCAAGAGCATCCATGGCAGTGTGGATGCTCTCTTGTGCAAGAAAGTTCAGATGGCCATTTTAGCCATAGGGCTTTCTTGCACAAGAAACCCCTGCAGCTCATCCACACTGCCCTCTTGCACAAGAGCTCTTGTGCAAGAGAGCGTACACTTGTTAGAGGGCTTCTTGTGCAAGAGCTACGCTCTTTTCTCTTACCACACTTTACTATAACTCTTCTTGTGCAAGAGCGGGAGGGCAGTGTGGACACTCTGCAAAAGAACAGCCGTTCTTACGCAAGAACCTGCCAGTGTAGACATAGCCATTGTGTTTAATCTCCCACGAGGATGGAGTGCCTTCCATACCGCTGCAGCCCCAAGAACATACATAGAGTGGGGGAAGGGAGCACAGAGAAGCCCTGGAATTTACTCAAGTAAAAGGTGTGTTGAAAACAAGGTTTTGTTTTAACACAAAAACCTTCCTCGGGAGAAAAACTCTTTTCTTTAATGAACAATTTACACTAGAGTTGTACACAAATTTCCCACCCTCCATCAGTAATTTAAACCTGTACAGTTTTCATATATATTAAAAAAAAAATGAACGCAGGGGTTTCTGGTTTTACTTGCCCAGGGAAAGTTTTGACTCTGTTTCTTTTTATTCTTCCCTAAAGCCATGCTGTGGTTTTCCCACAGCTTGAGGCTAAGCACCCTGGCCCCTACCCCGATTGCTCCCAGCCTCCCGACCGTATACCAGCACACTGATCGGAGCCCCCGCCTTGTAAAAGCAGCATGTCTGCAGAGCCGCAGCAGAGGGACTATTTGCCTGCCTGGCCTTGCCTACTGCAGCTCTTTGATTTTTGAGTCACCTGTCAGCCCTTTCTCCACCATGCCCCAAGCAGGGTCCTGCAGTGGGAGTGGAGCTGTGCCTGCACAACTTCTCCCCATGGACCCAGGGGATCCCCCGCCTCCCATGCACTCCAGGCAGAAGCGCCTTTGCTGCAGGGAGCCGGCCGTGCTCAGCTGGGCAGCTGCTAAGTGAGCTTTCCACCCATGCAAACAGGAAGATCAATTTCAAAACTTCCCAGGGCTTTAAACAAGGGAAGGGACGTTCACCTGCGTACCTGGCGGCGGGGCAGCGGAGTTCAAAAGGGTGACCAGCGCGGTCATGATGGGCATTGTGGGACACCACCTGGAGGCTACTTGGAGCAACATTAGCAACATAGCGATAACACAGGCATTGCCTCACCCTTGCTATGCCATCCCGAGCATTAGGCCAAGCTAGTTTTAGTAGGTCTGCATAGCAGGTGAGTTAAAGCGACAGGGAACATTACAGTGTGTACACCGCATAGTTAGGTTGACATAAGCTGCCCTACGTCAACTTATCTTTGTAATGGAGACAGGCCCCTAGCAGCATCATTTCAAGAGCAACCCTAAGAGGTTTGGGGCCATCAACATCCCCAGAGATTTTAGCGACGGGATATTTACCAGTGGAAAGCAAATATGAGTGAGATGAGCAGGGCAGCCATCGCATCTGTGAGAAGCCACATGATTCTGTATTCCTTTGGCGTCTGGAAGAGAACAACAGAGAAGGTGGCCAGCAGCAATAGCTTAGTCTAAACGATTACTCGCAAAAATCTGATTTGTAATGCCATTTGGGGGATTGGCCTGTGACGCTTGCAGTGCCCCTTCCCGCTGATGTTTCAGTTACTTGAAAGGAGCAGCACCTCGCTGGGTGTGGCCTCCTGTCAAGGAGTAGGCAAGTGATCACCCTCAGACTCAGAGATGGGGCCTGCACATGCCTGGCAGCAGGGAAGAGCCTGCACTCGGTGGGAAGGAACAGGATGGGGATCCTTTAGTGAGGTGGCTGGACACAGACTGAGCCTGTTGTTCTGGGGCTGCCCAGCTCCTGGATGAAACACAATCTGCGATGTCATCATTCAGATGCTCCCTAAATCCTGGCTGGCTGATTACTCAATAGGCCAAAGTGCCCAAACCGTGGGGTGTACCCTAGAGGTTAGAGGGGGAGGAACATTGTGGAGGGATGTGGGAGTGCCCCAGCCACAGCTCACAGCACCACACCTGGCCATGTCCCCAGTCTCGGCGCAGCTCTGCACCCGACAGCAGGCCTGGCTGCAGCTCTGCTCACAACCTCGGCCCCACACCACAGCTCCGTTCCCAGCTGCGGCCCCAGCCTAGGCCCCATACCTCTGTCCAATTCCTCCCCTCTCTCTAGTCCTGGGAGCTGTGGTCCTGCTCCCAGCCCCAGCTGAGGGGGCAGGGGGAGATGTCACAGACAATGTAAGGATACATTGTAAGGATACATTTGGGGACCATTGCAATAGGCCAAACTCAAATCCCTGGATAGGCACCCCAGGAACTTTGCCCATATCCCCACAAGTTTGTACCAAATCCCTAAGTCTGAAAGCCCCTGACCACTGGGAACGTCCCGATTTGTGTCTAAACTTTGCAGGTTTGGCCTATCAGTGATTATGTCCCATTTGTGAGCTTGAAGGCGGCCCTGTGGCTATCTAGGAAATGTAGGAATCGTCAGGGTGGGCAGATTATGGGTGGGACCCACAGTGCAGGAGACCTCTTAGCCCAGCAGGGTATTCAGCAGGTCTGGATGAATACAGTGGGATCCACAGGTTTCTCTGGCTGATTTCTTGGAGTGGCAGGAGGAAAAGACAAGCTCCTCACACCAAAGTCAGGAGATCGTAAGTCTCCTTTTCCTGGGGCCTCTGTCTCCAGATCACGCATGAGCAGGAAGCTAGGGTGCTGCAAGACCACCAGCGTGGTTGAGGACTTGTAGAGAGAAGACCTCCCTCAGCAGGCGGGAGGATGTCTCGTCAGCTGAGTGTGAGCCCCGGTTCTTCAGGGGCTCTCTAAAATAGGTTTCTTTTCCCTCCTCTCAAGGCCTGGGTCGCTCAGCTGTACCAAGCTGTGGCTCAGCTGTGTTTCTCAGCCACACCACGGCTGTTTTGCCAGTGGGTACAGTGAGTTTTAGTCCTATGAATAGTCAGAATGTGGCACTGGGTCTGAACCATCATTGGCTCAGTGCCCCTTAGTGCCAATGTGGCTGCCACCAAGAGATGGCAGTTGAGGGATTAATTCCTCACCCCTTCTGTTAGGGAATACTGGTATGGAGGGGGTGCGGATGGGGAGGGCGGGGGCTTTGCACTGCCTCCATGGCACCTCCAGGTCTTCAGAAGAACAAGGAGAGAGCAGGGCTTGTCCAAACCTGGACTCCTCCAGAGGCCAGCAGGGCCCATTTAAACAAGGCTGCCAGATAGGACATCCCCTTAGCTTGTGTCAGGTCAAGGGAATCTCCCCTCCATCACCACCCCACTGCAGGGATGAACCTGTCTTGCAATAGCCACAGGTAACCATGACCAGCCTCCCCCAGACAGTCACTTCTAGAGAGCAGACCTGGGTTTTTCTCTTTACCATGAGGAAGAGAGGTCGGTTGATATTCTTCAGGATGTGTACGGTGTTGGTGGTCACAGAGTGCGCTCCGGCGCACCAGGCCAGGGAGAAGAGCCACGGCTCACTGACCACATAGAAGTTAGTGGTGATGTTGGCCTGAGCGTATTTCCTTTAAAATACAAAGACATGTTTGCCTCCATCAAAAAGCAATGGTAAGGGCATATGGCCAGTTCGGTGGAGTGCTAACAGTGCATTGAGGAGGACTGCCTGGGGCATTTGAAAACCTAGAAGTGGAAGGAGCCAAGACTGGCCAACCAGCTGATCTTATGACAAGTCAGTTATTATTGGCCAGACTGGAACATCTGATCCTTTGGGGACAGTCACATTCCAATAACAATGTAAAAACAAGGTTCTTTCAGTCATGCTTTTGTATTAATGCTCAGTTTATAATGAGTTAATGATTTGATGTTTTAATCAATAGTTAATGAATTGTTAGAGAGTCGAATAGGCCACTTATAACCTTAGCTGACATCCATCTGTAACACCTTCTACAGATGGCCTTATAACCATCGATAACACCTGGTTCTCATAGAATCAGAAGAGACCTTAAGAGGTCATCAAGTCCAGTCCCTTGCCCTCACGGCAGGACCAAGCACTGTCTAGAGACACTAGAATCCCTGACAAGTGTCTATCTAACCTGCTCTTAAATATCTCCAATGATGGAGAGTCCACAACCCCCCTAGGAAATTAATTCCAGTGTTTAACCACCCTGACAGTTAGGAAGTTTTTCTAATGTCCAACAGTCTTGTAACAGCCATTCATCATTTACTAACCCTTTATAAAGTATTCCTAAATGGCACCTAATAAACTGTAACCATTCATTCTAGACTGTTAAAGCAAATGGTGCCTGTTCCAAACAGATACATTGTCAGTGTCAATACTTGTTGTTGTACAATGTCACTGAATACAGTGAAACACTGATCTGTTTTAGCTCTGCTTGAAATTTTGGAACAAACATTGTTAGAAAAGATTGAAGCACCTTCCCATTCAAAGCAATAAACTGCTGCTTTTTTGACAACTGAAATGCTCTTGCTGTTTGGGAAAAGCAGAAATTGCAACTATAGCGAGTGAACAGAACAGCAGAGTTGAGTTTTCTATGAGACAGAACCATTCTAGAAATTACTCACTGAAACATGAGCCCTTCCATTTGAGGTTTTGCATTTTCAAAGCACTGTAAACTTGTAGCAGTGGTAGCACTAGGGTTATATCTCCTATAAACCAGCCGCTATGAGACAGTGGTCAGTTGCCAATTCAGTATTCACCCATGCCAATGATATTACTATCAATACGGCCCTTCTTGATTCATGGGATGACTTTCAAATATTTGCAGCTGAGTTGCAGACAAGACATGGAAAATCATGGGAAAAGTAATAACAAACCTTTATTAATAGTGGCAATTTGAAAAAGCTAGAGTTGATCAAAAATTGCTGGAATGATATCAATCAATTCTCAAGTATTCTGTTATGCCTGCTAATTTTTTGATGATTACACCTTTTGCTACAACTATTTTACAGTCATTAAAAAAAGTGACCAGTACAATACAAGAGCTTGTCTACACTGGCTACTTTTGTCACCAAACCTCCCTTTTTGGTAACAAAACCTGGAGTGTGCGCACACTGCAATGCAACAAAAGTCACAATAAATGCACAGTTTTGGCAACAAAAAACTTCCACGTTTGCAAGAGTCTTTTGTCTCTCCCACTCTCTTTACTGTCGACAGTCATGCAGTGTGCACTACACACAGCATTTTTTGAGTTTATTGAACTCCAGGATGTTTCCCACAATGCTCGATTAGACACTTTGGCTTTGAACTCCACTGCTCTGCAGCCATGTAAGCAGGTAAACAGAAATGTGTCTCTCCCACCTGCAAACTCCAGGAACTTTAAAATTCATTTCCTGCTAGCTGACTCATTGTGTTAGTGGTCCTCCTGGTGTCTTCTTGGAGAAACAGAGGTAGCTATCGCTCAAGACACTTTCCTGCTTGGAGCACCTGAGAGCTTTTGGATCTTGTCAGTGTGTGGGGTGGCAAATCAATGCAATCAAAGCTGTGTGTGACCTGTAGGGACCGGGACACGTACAGTCACATTTCTTGAGCCCTTTGTAAGAAGGGGTACAATTGAGACATCCAGCAATGCAGAGCCAAGGTAAAGGTCCTCTGACAGGCCTACCAGAAGGCAAAGGAGGTAAACAGCCAGTCTGGTGCTGCACCCAAGACTCACCATTTTTATAAAACACTGGATCTACACCCTACATTTATATCTGTGAAACACCCACGGTGAAACACAAACGCTTGAAACATCATGGAGAAGTACCCAATCTGATTGACATATTCTGTGGTAGGGTGAGGTGGCGCTATAATGGGAATGTGCATGCAATCAAATGCCCCACCAGTTTGGAAAGCCCACTTCAGCAAAGCCAACCAGAGTTACAGTCCTATGCAGCAAAATGTGATTTATTACCCCGCACACTTGCATAAGCGCTGCCCCGATGGTCGACTTCCCCACTCCAAAGTGATTTGCAACTGAATGGCAGCAATCAGGAGTCTCCAGCTTCCACAAAGCAATGGCAATACGCTTTTCTACCGAGAAAGCATCTCTCATTCAAGTGTCCTTGTGCCACAGTTCAGAGGCCAGCTCAGTACGCAGCTCCAGCAAGGTTGCTTTATGCACACTCAAGTTCTGTAGCAACTGCTCTTCATCCTGCACCTGCGTGACAATGTGATCCCACCACTCAGTGCTGGTTTCCCTAGCCTAAAAGCAACAGACTACTCTGCCCAGCTGCTCTGTGACAGCCCAATGCACTGCCCCTTCACTGCTGCCCATGTCGCACTGTCGTCTGCATCCGAGTCGTCTTCTTCTGATACTGAGTTCGTAAGTAGCTCTGCTGCAATGTGTGATGTCCTAAGCACATTGACCACACCACAGGAGAGAAGTCTGGGATCCATCCATCTCACAGAAGATGCTGCAGTGCATAGCAAGGATTGTCAGTTTCAAAGGGTGCGGAAGGAAGCCCGAAGCCCTGGGAGGTCCATGAAGCAAACAGATGGCCGACAGGACGTTTTTCATGTTTCCAAAATGCCTTGCACTACGTTGCAAGTTCCCAGAGTGCCTAGTGGCTGAAGGTAACACTGGGCACTCCGGGATGCTTACCCACATTGCTTTGCTCTTTCTGTTAACGGGGGAGCTAACAATGTGACCATAATATGTTGACAAAAGGTGGCAGCGTAAACTTGATTTAGCGACTTTCTTGTTGGCGACTTATGAATGTCAACAAATCTTTTCAGTGTAGACATGGCTTGAAATTCAGAAGACTAAAAGTCTTAAAACAAAAACTGAAGAAATTGAGCTCAGTCATGCTAGCTTTTTACATTTCACAGGCATTGAATACTAGCGCACTACTAACTGTACACTTGAAATATATGAAAAGTAAGAGAGCTAAACTCAGAACTGCAGCAGAAGCCAAATCTGACCTGTGATTTCCACAATATCATGAATTAAGTAGGGCCCCATATATTAGTTTCTCCTTTTCTATAATAAAGCCCCACCCCTTTACATATAATTTGCATAGCAAATCTAATTACCGTTAGAACAACTACAGTGCAGTTTCTGAAGTACGAAGAGGAAAGGTCCAATAGATTTGGAATCTGCAAATGGAGGTAAAACCATTAGGCTCCATAACTGTGATTCCACGTGGCACTTGAATGTAATCTGGATGGAGCTTTGCTGTGCACATAAATAAAATCAAAGGATGCCAGGCAGTTGAATTGCTAATTCTATTCAACACTCTCTGACTTTGGGGATGATTCACCACCTACTGCGGTCAGTAGAAAAATCAGGAAGTGAGGACTCCAGGGTTCTCCTTCCATTACCACCACTGATTCACTGGGATCTCAGCAAAGAGTCACCTATCATGACTTCAGCTTTAGTCGCAGCTGAAATTATAAGCACCAGTTCATGCCCACATACATATACATGCCACCTACGAGCATCTCTAAGAGGTCTAGGGAGGCTAAGCCTCCTCAGAATAAAAGAGGCTGGCCATGCAGGAGGGCAATGTCAGCTGTGAGTCACCTCTTTTTGGAGGCCACCAGCTCACCGCCTTTGTGCCCTGGGTGCAGGAGTGCTAGGAGCTCTCTAGAAGTGGGGAGGCCCCCAGCACACAGACCTTGGCCCTGCATCCCCAAGACCATGCCTGTAGTCCACCCTTCCCCGCCTGTGACCCTACCCATGCTCCGTCTCTTCCTGACCCCACTCTGCCTCTTTCCCCATGGCCCTGACCATCACTTGGCCTCGCCACCTGTTGCTCACCCGTAAGGCAGGAAAAAAGTGGGAGAGTCCATTTTTAAAAGTGACAGGGGTGCGGCCGCAGGCAGAGAGGTGGAGTGAGGGTGGGGCCTTGGAGGGAAGAAGCAGAGTGGAGCAGGACCTCAGGGGAGGAGGGTGGGTGGGGCAGAGCCTCAGGGCAGAGTGCAGGTGTGGTCATGGTGGGCGGAAAGGCATGGAGTGCAGGTGAGGTCTCATGCGGGAGGAGTGAATTGTGAGGCAGAGCCATGATCCGGGTGCTAGCGGCCCCCCCACTTCCAGGGAGCTTCCAGCACTCCTGGGAGTAGCCCCCCCCCCAGACAAAAGACTTAGGCACCATCTATGCAGCTGCTCCTCAGTAGGGACAGAGTGTGAGACTGTAATGGAGCTACTCCTAGAGCTAGGAGGAAGTGCCAGTCTAGGAGAGTCACTGATGCCCATCGCTGTAGGGAGACAACCACATGCACTAAGCTGGCCTATTACATGCGCAGGTTTTTTTGCAATTCCACTGAAGTGTCTTGCCTCCTACATGAGGCTTATGCAGCAACCTACCGGATATCTTCACTGGACATTACAGAATAGGCGAGATTGCGCTTGAAAATATTGCGTCTCAATAGCTCCTCAACTGGGGCCTTACCGCCCGTGATGTGCTGAAACCCAGGAATTGACGACTGAATATAGGAGCGCAAACTGTTGTCCAGCCACAGGACCTGTGAGGAATAGCAGCAGCTAGTGAATTGACAGAAATATTCCTGAGCAGCCTCCTGCTTTCTACATACTCCCATAATACAAAGAAAAGAGGGGTTCACTCAGTGACTTGCCACATACTTTCAAACACAAGTCTGCAGGGGGTAAATTTAAAATAAACACACATACTCAAATACTACAGGGAAAGGACTTAGACTCATTGACAGAGCACTCTGTGGTATGCCTGTGGAACTCCTTGCTACAGGAGGTCAGGGAGTCAGATACTATATCTGGATCTTTAAAAGCACTGGATAATTTTACAGACCAATATTTGTATTTATACCTGCTAAAATAAGGGAAATAAGGGTGGCAGCACCCAGAGCCCAAGGCCCTTTAAATCACCACCAGAGCCCCCCATGTCATGCTCCATGCAGCTCTAAAGGCTGTAGAGGTGTGGCGTGGTGGGACATACTATAGGCGGTGCTGTGCGCTGGCTTCCACAAGTCCCGTCCCTTTCACCAAAAGCTCTGCCCCCTGTGGGAGCACAGACCGGGGGCTCCCTTCACCTTCCCCAGGGACCTGGTATGGCTGTCAGCTTCCCAGGCCTCATGCAAAGCATTGCACAATTACAGGGATTTTAACATCCCCCAGAAGCCTCAGACATTGATCATTAACAGAAGCTACATTTGTCATAATACTTGGCACTTCCATCCAATGCTCTCTATGCACTTTAGGCCCACACAGCCTGCTGAGATGGGTAACTATTGAATTTAGCCCCCATACAGCCTGCTGAGATGTGTAACGACTATAATAAGTCTTTTGCCCCTTGGAAGTGTGTACTTGTCACTGCTGCACACGGCAGCATATCTAACTGCATATGGCAAAAACAGGGATAGAACTTGGATCCTACGGTTTCAAAAAACAGTCCCCTATCATGTAAGGTCAGGGAGAATCTCCATTAGCACCATAGGACCGATGACACAGAGGCAATTCTAACCCCATACAGTAGATGGCAGTGGTAAACAGCTAGCTAATTCATTATGGCATTCAGATCTCAACAAGACAGGCAGGGGTGGAAAAGAGGCCCAGAGGCCCTGCGTATTCCAACGTTGTAGCCAGCAATCTCTACAGGGGATGGCAACAGGACTCACAACCACGTCATTAAAGTGCTTAGCACAAAGGCCCAATCTACACTAAAGCTTGCCCAGTGGAGCTACACCCAGGGTGAATGACAAGTTGGCGTCACTCCACTGAAGCCCTTAGAGCTAGGTCCATTGTCATCTGCACTAGCCGGGAACCGGCCCAACCACTGAAATTGTTTTGGGAGGGGCAGAGAGGCCAGGGTTGCCCTTTCTGATTGTTTTAAAGGGACATGGGTCACGGAGTCCTGATACTGACTGGGGGTTCCTAGGTGCGGCAGTGATGTAAATCATCAAGGTGGGATGCAGTGTGTAGGCCTCCCACTGCTACAAAGGGCGATACTATTCTGAAGTCGTGGGGCCAGATCCTCAACTGGTATAGACCAGCCTAACTCCTTGGATTTCCCTGGAGTTACACTAGTTTTCACCAGCTGAAAATCTGGCTTTTGGGATAGAGCCTTTTTACTGAGGGATCTCAAGGCAATTGACAACTACTGATTCCAAGAACACTCATCATCTTAAGGCATATAACTAGCATGGGGTATGACTGCAACACCTTCCTTATTCCTTTCCCCACAAGCAATCCCATTAAAATCAATGGGATGATTTGAGATCTAACTACCCAGCATGGGGAAGAGTAGTGCCATAGGGCCCTGGGGAAATGCATTTTTATAACTGGGGTGGGCTGGGGCTCTGAGCCAACTAGCCACCAGTGGGAGAAAAACATTTAATGAGCTAAGTCTTTCGCTGGTGAAGTCAGTGGGGCCAGGCTGATTTATGAGGATCTGGCCCCAAACCTCAATTCTAGAAAGGACGACAAACTGGAGCAGGGGGAGTCATATCATCATACCAGATGAGGGTTAATCTTCGAGTCACGGATCACTTCCAGTGTCCTATTGATCCAGGTGTGCCTGTATGGATGTTTCTCTGGAGGGCGGTAGAGATCAAATATCACAAGTTTACTCGCACTGTCTGCAAGTCTCAAGAAATTACTTAGCTTGTAAATAGACTGATTCATTGCCAATTTTTGATCTGCACTTGACAGTGAGCCCATGCATGAAAATGGTTTGTCCTAAAAATAAATAAATACACAAGGAAATAAATGAAAGTCAGGCGGAGTTAGCTGTATACACACAGTTCCTGCATCACTAAGGGGGAAGTAGGCCACCATCAGCTCTCAGTGGGGTGAAAGAGTTCGCTTCTGTTTCTCCCTCCTTTAGCTTTCATCTTCTATATGCCATAGGTCTCTGTGTTCCACCTTTAACCCACAATGAACATTTTAACCCTAGTTCTTTGATTCCGTACATCGGCCTTGCAGCCACGTTAATAAAGCAGGGCCGGGACTGAGAACGAATTAATTCTGCAGCTGCTCATCAATAGCCCGTAAAAAGTGGGTGGGGATGCCCTGCTCTCCTGCCCCCTATGGGCTGTGTCTAGGTCCTGTCCGAATAGCCTAGCTCTTTTTCCTCCACTTCCTCTACGCAGTTACCACAGTTGCGTAAGCTAGTAAACAAAAAGACACCTCCTCTTGCTGCCTCCTGCATTGTTATTGGGACTTATCCCAAGACTCTCATTGACTTCAGTACGTTTGGGGTCATGCCCACAACTTTTATCCCTTCAATTAGGCACTTTAAGACAGACGTCAGAATAGGGGAGCCGACAACCAAACCGGGCCCCTGGGCAAGGTGGGGGGGGGGGAGTGGCTCTGCCGTCCTGGAAGGGGTGAGGCTTCGGGTAGAAGGGGCAAGGCTTCCGGTGGAAGGGTGAGGGCTGGGGGCAGCGAGGCCCTCAACGCTACTCACCTCCCCCAGCGCTCAGCACGGCACACCAGCAGTGATTTAAAGAGCCTGGGGCTCCAGGCACCACTGCTGCTACAGTGGCAGCTGCATTGGCTGGAAGCCCTTTGAATTGTCAGGCCCCAGGGCAACTGCCGCTTTCTTCCCCTTCCCTCCCCCCCCAGTTGGCCTACCTGTGAACTATCTTACCTTGAGGAACCACTTTCCTGCATTCAGCTTTTCCAGAGCATCCCAGGAAAACATGGCGGGATTTTGAGTGATGTTATCGGGAAAGACCTCCCGGATGTTTGTTGTCCTCTTCAAGTTTCTGTCGTGCATCAGGAAGGGAATCCCATCATAGCTGTGATGAAAGGAGAAGGCTTTTGGCAACGTGGCCAACGTCACTGAAAGCACGAGCACCATAGAACAAGGCCACACTTACACGTGAAGGAGAGGATGGAAAGGGCCCCTCTGCGATACAGCACCTGGCGTAGAATGCTCTCTCACACATAGGTGGTCGCATGGGAGCGGACACTAGCCTGCACCATGTCTACACTGCAATCAGGGGTGAGAGTGCAGCACGTGCAGACAGACACAAGCAAACTTTGATCTAGCTAGGTCAGACAACAGCACTGTAGCCACAGCAGCACAGGCTGCACAAGACCCCGTAGGACCCCAGGTAAATACTTTCATGGCTAATTCACGCAGCTGCCTGTTCTGCCCTGGCTTCAGGACTGTTACTCAAGCTAGCTAGATTGAAGTAAGCTCAGGTAGTTTGTTATGCTTCTGCCATGCCTTGGATTGCAGTGTAGACATACCCTGGGAGTCAGGAAACCTGGGTTCTATTCCCAACTCTGCCATTGGTCGGTTGGTTGCCTCAGAGAGGTCATGTTGCCCCGTGCCTCAGTTTCCTCATCTGCAAAATGGAAATAATGATACTTCGCTATGACTTGACAATGACAATGGACCATATTCTGCTCTAGCTTACACCAGCATAATTCTGGAGTAGTTCTGTCAACTTCAGTAGAGCAAAGCTGGATTTACAAGAATGTAAGTGGGAGCAGAATTTGACCCTGTGTAAAGCCCTGACTCTGTGGAGGACTTGGGCACATGTTTTAGTGTTTTGCTGATTTAGGAACCTAAATTCATATCTTCCACAGCACTACATAAGCACCAAAAAGCCGATCACCCTACCCAACAGTATAAGAGCAAAGATTCCAGAATGGCACCTGACGATCCTGGCAGTAACTAATCAGGTCTACTGACAGGGTGGGCAAAGGGGCCAGCAGCCCTGGGGCTCGGAGCTGCGAATGTCAGTGCTGCTGAAGTAGCAGCTGCACTGGCTGGATCTTCAGGCCCCTTTAAATCACTGCCAGAGCACTGTGCCACGTGCTTCCAGAAGCACTAAGGGCTGGGGGGGCACCATCTGCCCTCAGCCCTGCCCCTTCTGGAATTGGGTAGCCAGGTCCCCCCACACCTTGCCCAGGGGCCCACAGAGGCTGTTGGCTCCACTGTCACTATTACAGTGCTCTTGTATGCCTTTACAACTTTGCAACTTGACTGTGCTTTCTGCACCTCATCCAAATGTCACTGAGGTTTGTAAGCGCATTGGGCTAGAGATGTGTCTTCTGGGTGTTTTTTGTGATGTGTAACAAACTTGATACATGATAAAGTTTGACTATAAGCTCCTTGGGGCAGAGACCATCTCTTTGTTCAGGGTTTGCATGGTGCTTATCACAATGGGCTTCTGGTCCCTGACAAGGGCTCTTAGCCACTACCTACTGCAAAAAATAATAAGTCAATACCAAACTCCCACTGTGACAGTGGGAACAGGAACAGGCTTGACATGCAGTTGTGTGAAATGCTAGCTGATAAGGGACTGGACGTAGCCTGTCAAGTACTAACAAGCCCTTAGCCGTGTCGTAGCCAAGTGAAATCTTAGCCAGAGAAAGTTGCTTGGTGAGACACGGAGCTGCCCTCTTACCTAATTGTGACATCTGACTCGAGACCATCCCCACGATGCTCAATGGTCTTCTGAAAGGACATCTCCGTGTTTTCCGGCGCCAGCTAGGAAGATGACAGAAAGGAAGGCCAGTCTGACAGGCACCAGATGACTCCCAAGGATACTTTCAACCACCCTCGCTCTCCCGCCCCACTGGGATTGACAGTAAAGATCACTTTGTCCAACATCTGAAAATCTGTTTTACTTGCTTCATGCCTATAAGTCCCATCAGGGCTGTAGGAGCATCCAGGATCATTTACAGATCTGGAAGGCAAGCCTTGGGCCATACAGCTCTTTCAGTCCGTCTGTAACGGAGCAGGAGGTCATGATGTCCCTAAATCAGTACTTCAAAGGCAGAGTTCTACTGCACCACTAGCCTTTCCTCTTCTCCTGTGGCTGGTGATACTAGCTCCACTCTCCCCATTATACAAGCTTGTAGCCTAACAGTCAACTGGGGCTATTTCATCTCACATCTAGGCTCTCACCAAATCATGCTGCTTCTTTTCAGGGTCTTCCCTTTTCTCAGCTCCAACCACCAACATGCTAGTCTACCCTCCAGTTAGCTCAAGCCTCGACCCCCATTACCTGCACCTCCCCAGCCTGCCACTGAGCCACAACACATCGCCACCAAAATCATCTTCTCACCAGATTCTTCACTGGAGTATCCTCTCCCACACACCTTTTAAGCTTCTCCTCATCACCTTGAAGGGTCTTCCAGCGTCTGCCTCCATCTCATGCTGCGAACTATCCCCATTCTTCAGCATTTTGCCCAAGAGTCACTCTGAAGTGTTCCCCTGGCCTCCTCGGCTCACTTCCACACTACCCACAGTGCCTGTGTTCTTTGACCTGAACCATCAGAAAGCTCTGGGGAAACTGAGGGTGCTTGCTAATGAAACCAGGAAGGCATTTTCTGCATGCAAATCCGAAACAAAGCCGATCCCCTGTGGGCTGTCAGCGGCTGATTGCACAGCTCTTGGGGTGGGTTGGGGGATCTGCATTCCTCAGCACAGATCCTGAAAGAATAATGCCAAACATCTCCCCCCCCCACCCCAGACCTACCATTGGTGCTCCTCTGTGTCCAAGGAGGGCTGGTTTGGGCCCCAGAGTCCCCAGCTCTCTGATGCAGGGTGAGTACATCCCCAGAGGTACCAAGAAAAGGAGCACAAGGATCGCCAGGTATGGACCAATTATTATTGCCTGAAATACTGAAAGAATGCAGAGGAGGAAGGTTAGTGTTAATCCATTTCATAACAGTCGAGTTTGCCTCTGGGACTGACAGATCCGAGCTGTTGGGCTCTTGGGCCAAGTCTGGTCCTCTAAATCACTAAATCCTTTCCATTAGTTAATCTTCTTTTCTGTGCCCCATGCAGCTCTCCAAACGAAGTCCTGTGCCAGTCTGTCTAGTGGTCAGAGTGGATAACTGGGATTCAGCACGGCTGGGTCAAATGCTTGGTTTGTGTCCTAACTTGCTGTGCAACCTTGAGGAAATTACAGTCCATGCCTCAGTTTCCCTCCCTGCAACTGTGGAAGGACTAGGATTTACTCAGCTTCATAGGACAGAGCCTGAGCAGGTTGATGCTGTTTGCAGTAAGGCTGAAATAGTGTTTAGTATTAGGCAGATGATGTGGTAGGAGGCATTTACACTCAAAAGCAGGATGATGCCATGAGAAGCTTTCTCTGCACCACTCTCTCTGTGCATCCCGGGGGGCATGGGGAAAATGTGTCCCTTGTCAGTCAGCTTTCTAATGATGGTTTTCCACAGCAGGATTCATTTTTACATAGAGAGCTGGGGCCTTTTTTCGAAAAAACTTCCCCTGCATCTCGACTACTGCCGTGTTCTTTTGAAAGTAAACCAAAAGAACGCAGCAGTTTTTTTGACCGTGGAAAACCTCATTTTATGAGGAAGAATGCCTTTTTTTGAAAGTGCTCTTTTGAAAAAAGGCACTATGTAATGCAAACTGTGCTTTTTCGAAAGAGAGCATCCAGACTGCCTGAGTGCTCTCTTTCAAAAAAGTGGATCACTTTTTCAAAAGTACTGGCTGTAGTCTAGATGCTCTCTTTCGAAAGAGGCTTGTAGTCTAGACATAGCCTGAGAAGTTTTTGCAGATGGGCCAAGCTTCCTGTTACAGCACCTTGGAGAGCACCCCCTTCCCCTTCATGCTGCCCAGTGAGACTGTGCACTGCACTTTAGATACAAATTCATACCCTAGGGACATGGCTGTGTCTCTGAACAGCACAGGTGAGAGCCTCAAATATCAGGGAGCCAGTGAGAATATTCAGCATCTTTGTTTGCGTTAGCTCATTAATGCTCACAACCGCGCTGGCAAAGAGGGCAAATAAGCGTAACTGTTTTGCAGATGGGGAAGGCTAGTCAGAGAGAAGGAGACAGTGCCAGAGCTAGAGTTTGTACTTGGGAGTACCTGGTACTTGGGCCTGTCTTTCCACCAGATAAAACTTCTCTGAGAAGCACATCAATCCTTGGAACATTCCAGGAGGGGAGAAATAATTCCCTCACAAGCTCATCAAGCCATACTAAGGGCTACACTCACTTGTTCCATTTCAGGTGGGTTCTTCTAAAAGCCCCTTCCATGACATGGAGTAATTGGACAGGCTTTCAGAAGCACTGGCTTGAGATAGGGTTGCAAGCAGGAGCCAGACAGGGAAGAGGACTGGCAGCTTTTCCCCTCAGGCCCCATGTCTGTATGGGCCTGAGAACATCAGGGCTTGTGCTAAACCCTCTCAGGCATGACAGATTTGCAAAACAAAGGGGCAATTATGACCTTAATGCTTGTCACAATGAGGAAACCCATGGCAGAGAGAGAAAGCATTGTAGCTGCAGATTTTAAAATTAAAAGATGCAATTATTCCTTTGTGTATTAAGAGGGGCACGGAGGGGGAGGTTGCAAATATTACAGCATCATAAGTATGAGACACTGGGGACAGACGGGATGACCCAATTTCTAACAGAGCAGTTTGTTCACTTATGTCGGTCATGGTATTTCTTATGTAAGGAGCAAGTTTCTCCTCAGGCCCCAAGAAACAGGGAGGCTGTTATTTGCTGAGAGCCTGTTATATGTTCAGTCTGTCCAAGCTAGAGACAGCCCAGCCCCCTAGGAATCTATCATCTGGGGACAGCGCAGATTAGACACGCTGGACACCACTAGCTCAGATTTGTCTGACTTGCTCACAGGCTTTGAGGAAGAAGCATGTTTTAAGGGGGCCAGTATGTGAGTGTCCCTGGAAAAGGGGAGATGTGTGAGAAATGGTCTGTCTGAGTCGCCACTCCTGGCACTAGGGCTGCCATGAATGTCGCTGTTCAGGGCAGCCACGCAAGTATTCCCCCTCCAAAGCTGACCAACAGCACCCGCTCTTCAGCTCCTCAGCCACGACCTCTCTTGGGTGGAGACTGTTCTCTCTCTCCCGACTTGGGGTTTGCAGGCTGCACGGTTCCCTACCTACGGAGTAATATTCAGCAGGCCAGCCTGCATAAACAGGCCTGTGTCAGAACTCGGCTCTCTCTTCAGAGGCCAGGAGCAGCTGCAATCACCAGTGAGTTACTTCCCAGTGCTTTACAAGCAAGCGCTGATAGGAGAAAGCACTGCAGAGCAAACATTACAACCAGTAAAAGAACCAACACGCAGGCTAAGAAGTAAGGCTGTGATTGAGTCATGGGTGCTTTTTATTAAAAGTCATGGACAGATCCAGGGCAAGAAACAAAAATTCATGGCCTGTGACCTGTCTTAGCTGGGGGGTAGGGGTTGCTGCTCTGAAGGAGGGGGCCAGGAACCAGCAGCACCAGTTGCCTGGGGCCACCGAAGCCAGCAGCTGCCCTGGGCCACCCATCCCCTGCCTCTCCCACTGCCCCCAGGGCCGCTGCTCAGTTGCCCGCGGCTGCCCGAGCAGTGGCCAGCATGGCTAGCCCTGAGGCCACTCCAGCCGTGCCAGCGAGACTGGCTGCGGAGCAGCAGATGTCACAGAATCCATGACTTCTGGACCTCCGCGCCTTATTAATAAGCTGAGCAGAGATGACTAACTCCAGCCTTGGGCCCTGGCAGGAGTCCGTCTTTCAAACACCACACAGGATTGTTGCAAGGTTCCAAGCTGAGAGCAGCCCTGGCTCAGAAGCTGCACCCTCGTGAATAGTTCGCTCTCTCTCCTTTAGAAAGCTTGGGGACGGAGCCTGGCCACAGGTAACAGGTTATCAGCAGCCAATGATGGCTCACTGCTTCAAAAGGCTGAGGGAGGGGTTCACAGCAGGAGGTGAGAGATTTGTACTCATCTGTCCCTTAGGTAAGAAAAATCACTTGACCCATTTTGTTCCAAAGGCCCACTCTTGTCTGGCACAGCCAGGATAGCACCAGATCTCACATGTAACACACCTTCCCCGCAAGAGGTTACAGACCTTTCCAGGCCCACAATAACACAATCCATTTGTTTCATACAGTGGACACCAAAAGCACTTAAACTTGGTTCAGTAAGGCCTCCCTAGGCAATCCCTAGAGAAGGGGAGAGGTGAGCAAGCTGAGCTGTCATGCCTGGCATCAGGGCTGCCATGAATGCAACCTGGCCACAGTCAGAACAGACCTCTCAGCCTGAATAAATGGGGCAGAAGAGGTGAGCCGGGCCCTGTCCTCTGCTGCGGTTGTGTATTTGGACATAACAAAGAGCTGCTGAAGTTGCAACAAAAGGCCCCCATAACAATCCCTCCCATTAAGCCCTGATACAGCAATGCCTCCCCCTCTGCAGTGTGGGGCTGCAAAAGAATCAGTGGGGCTCTGAGCGATCCACCCGGCTTGGTGCCTTAGGCAGTTTAGAAGCTCCATGTAGCAAGGACACAGTGTTGCCAGAGCAGACTGGCGAGGGGCTGGACTCCTTGCCATTTGCTTGCTCCCTTGGATCAAAGTTTTTTTTCCATAACCTCGAGCAAGCAAGGGAGACAGCCTCCCTGGGCAGCCAAGCTTTGGGGTATTAAGTGGGCTAGCTGGAAGGGTCCCTTCTGTGACACTGAGTGTACGGATAGACCGATGTAAGCGTTCAGGGGCTGTGAACCTGCATGCTGAAAATCTGGCGGTTTTAAGGGGTCTCAAGGCACCCAAAAACTGAGGCACCGAAAACTGTCCCCTATTTTTGAAAGTCTGGGCCTATATCCCCAGCTCTCCCCTTGACACAAAGCAGAGCACAGAGGTTCCAGGGGGAGGCTGCACCTGCAGAGCACAAAGCAGAGCCACGGTACCTTTTCTATTCATTCGGAAGGCATGCAAAGCCACAGGCCAAAACAGTAGGACCATGGCTGCTATGGCACCTACATGGAGATAGGGAGCTGTGACCTGGAAAGGAGACAGGAGAATTGCTGTGAAAAGCCGATCCATGGAAACAAGCAGCTCTCCTTTTACCCTATAGTTTTTAACTGCAGTACTGACATGGTTGAGTTAGTGCGCTGTACACAGTCAATACTGCTAGTAGTACAGGCAGTTTTCCCCCCAATCTTACACCCGGCTTGGGCCCTTTGAGAACTTCTCAGGATCCATAAGCAAGTCCCTCTCCCCTACATTTTCTTTATCCCCATGGCAGGTCAGCTGAAGTTTACTGATGCGTTCCTCAAGCGTCCATCAACCTTGCTCCTGAGTGAGCCACAGAGGATGCAGGATAGCTATGCAAGGAACTCCTTTTCCCCAGGGTCTGAGCGCAGCATCTGAACTCAGATCCTTCTCTCTGATTTGGTTCTTATATGGCCTCCATCACCGCAGTACCTGACTGTCTTCCACCAGACCGCCAGGCCATTCCAGCACTACATTACAAACGTCCCCAGTTATGGAAATCAGACCACTAATTGCATGATGACTCACTTGAATGATAATGTTTAATATCAAACTATACTACCATTGTACTAATATAACTGCAGCAGCTGATTACTTCTGCACGTGTCAAATCCTTTTCCCAATCTTGCTAGACTACTTTATTAGCCTCACTAATATTCTGCAGCAGCCAGTTCCACAAATTAATAATGTATTTATTTACTCTTGTTTATTTAAATAAAGCACATTAGTTCAGACCAGAGAGTTTAGGGTTCACAGTATTTCCAGTTGTGTTTCTATTTTTGTTTGTTTCAGCTTCAAGCCTGGGATTATTCTTCATGCTTTACTAACCCAAAATAACCAATTTACCAGATTACTATTTTGAAGGACTGATATACAATTCTAATCAATTTGACTGTAAAGATTAAACAAGCACTCAAAGAAGCAAAAGTGGCATGGAAATCTGACAAAAATATGCTGGTTTTGGCTAGGGTGACCATATTTCCCTATGCCCAATACGGGACACCAAGTGGGGGGGCTGCCAGAGCTCAGGGCTTCGGGGAAGATATTTTCTAGGACTGGCTGGCAAACACTGTTTTCCTCTCACAGGAAATTTTGACATTTCAGAATTAGTTTCCATTCCAAATCAGAACAGAAAGTGGAAATATAAAAATGTTGTACAATGAAAAATTTGAAAGGATTTGAATTGGAAACATGGAAACCATTTTTTCATATTTTTGATTGAAACAATTCAGCATTTCAAAGTGAAAAATGAAGTTTCTGATTGACATTCTGAAACGAACCAAAATTTTTCATCCCCATTCCTCTAAATCAGAAAAAAAATAAAAAGTGTCGTCAACACTGAGATTTTTATGGGAAATGTTGATGAATCACATCTCTGACAGAAAAAAAAATCAGCTGTTTCTACGTTTTCCATATATTTCCTGTTAAAGCTGTTGTTAACACGGCTCTTTTTTTTATGTAGCGCATCTGCATTCTTACCTGAAATGACAGGCGGACGACTTTCCATCGAACTTTCCACAGTTTAGAAAATACCGTGATGCCAGCTATGGAGAAGGCCAATACAACAAGAGTCCCAATCTGGGGAGACAAATAGATAGTGCCTGGCTTCAGAATAACTGTACGGCAATTGCAGTTCATATTTCTGTGTATATTACCCTTGACTGCTCTTGCATGGTGGGTTATAAAGATGGCTTGGATTCCTCAGGCAGAGAGTATTTTCTATGCAACTGTGATCTTCATGAACATCACCACTTCAGCTGACCCAGTTGAATTAAGTTAGGTCTACACTACTTTGTAAATCTGAGCTAAGACTTGGGTTTGAGCCCAAACAGCCACCTACCGTCCACAGAAATCTTTCTGACTCTGCTCAGCAAGCATTCAGGTCCTAATACCTAGCTGGGGTAGGAAAGGTCCAAGTCAGAGTTTCTCTGTCAAGCTCAAGTGCTAGATCAGAGTCAAAAGGTCTGAATAATGTAGCATCGATGTTAGTATGGCTCTCAGACCCCAAGTCCTATCATTGTAAAGCCAGGTTTACAAAGCAGTGTGGATGTTTAAGCATGGGCTTGGAAACACAGAGTCCACAAATGTGGGTCCATAGGACAGTTCAGGGTGGCCACCCCAGGCCTCGTGCTTTGTGGGGGCCCCGAAGCAGCCACCTCAACCATCCTACTGATGGGCCTCAGGGTAGCCCTGGAGATTTCCTGAGGGGAGCCAAACACAGCGGGGTGGGATGGAGAAACCGATTGGATGTACGAGCACTATTTCTCACTTCCTGTCTGCAGAGATGTCGGCTGTTTTGTTTGCAGAGTTGCAGCAGCCAGTTACAAAGGCGATGCATACATTGTGCTCTCTCCTGAAGGCTTCCCACTGGTTTTTGCTTTTTTAAATTCCTTAACCTTGAAGAGAATAGTCATGTTAGACCAGGGGTAGGCAAACTCCAGCTTGCAGGCCAGATCTGGTCCACCAGGGTTAGTTCCCAGTGCACCCCCACTGTTATATTTACCTGGGCCTCTACAGGTACTGAACGATCACAGCTCCTGTTGGCAGCGGATCGCCATTCGCGGCCAATGTGAGCAGCAGGCCATGGTGTCCCGGTCTATGCTGCTTCCCACCACTCTCATTGGCTGCAAATGGCGATCCACAGCCAATGAGAGCTGCAATTGCCTGATACCTGTGGAGACACAGGTAAACATAGTGGTGGCCACTCGCCAGGGAGTAACCCTGGTGAACCGCTGCAGTTTTTTTACTACCCACCTTGCATTATACTGAGCATCTGTTTTACTCTACGGGGAACTCTCCCATAATTGACCTTAATTGTAAAGTGAGGATACAGAGTTGTGGAGACGACTCAAATATCCCACCTTGTGACTCCAGTGCAGGTCCAACTGCTGACTTTCTGATAGCAAGCACACAGCTAGCACCTGTGAAATCAAATGGAAACCATCACATTCTAACATGGTTAACCATTTCCCTGGGACTTCTGCCTGCAGGGTTTTGAAGGCAGATGTAGAATTATATTGCACAACAAAGTCACTTGGAATGAAACTTTCCAAAGCTGATATTGCACCTGGAGGGACCATCTACATCCTATGCCACCAGTTCTAAGAAATAAGGATAATGGAACTTATGTCTTATTGCTTAATCCCAGGATGGTTAGAGGCCCATTATCCGTGCAATGCTTTGAAGGAATACAATCAGTTTCAAGGGGGAAGAAATTTAAGTAATATGCAACTGAGCTGGGACTGGGTGAAAACTGGTTGAAACAAGTGAACATAACAGCAGCTAACCTCCCAAGCAGTTAAGTTTCTTTTTGATGTAGAAAGCTGAAAGAATAGGAGCTACCACCCAAAATACAGGCAATAAACATGGCTGCTCAGGAGTCTGATCTATGAGAAAGAAGGGCTTTGACTGGGGGCTGAAATGCAAATGCAGGATGCTGGATATTGTTTGAGGGAACAGTGTTTGTGTATCTGTGTGTGTGTCTGTGAAGAGAGAGGCAGGAACACCATCGCCGCACAAGGAGCAGATAGCCAAAAAGCATTCTTGTGGGCAAAAACTCAGAGCCTCTTGGCAGAGTGCTGGCTGGAAAGGGACTCGAAATTACGAGCAAGAAACAGTCTGCTATTTGATTCTTACTGCGTTTGGGGAAACAGGACTTTGTGTACATCCTTGACAACACCACAAAAACTGCATCTGGACTGACATGCTTCTCCTCCTAATGGAAACCCCCCAAAGGCTACTAATATTGATTCATCACTTGGGCCAAAAACAGGTAGCAATATTCTGCCACACAAACACACGTCTTTTCAGACAGCAGGCACCTCTAACCGCATGATAGAAACCCAAAGGAAGAATAGGTTTTGATGTGAGACATTCCTATCAGCCAGTCTAAAACCCAGTCGAAACCCTTGACTGTGGCTCAAAGCCAACTCTGTAGTCACCCTTTATTGCAGGATAGAGTCTGAAGGTGGAAGATTCTATGCTGGACTTTCAGGCAGTGGAGCACAGAACAGAGCCCAGCAGGAGAGGAGACCAGGCTGCCTTTATGCCATCTACTCACCCCAGGCATCATGTAGGCAGAAGGGAGAAATTTCTTAGGCCACAGCAGTCCCAAGATGCTTAAGAACACCCCCTTACCCTGTGCACATCCCCCTCCACCAGAACTTGCAAGACGACTTGCATAATACAGCCATAAGCTGTTCTATGCAGGGCATGTGCCGGGAGAATACTTGCCAGGTAGATGCATAGTTTTTATGGCTGCACCATAGGAGGGCCGGACCTTACCTACTATCCAAAGGTACATAAGAATGGCCACACTGGGACAGACCAAAGATCCATCTAGCCTAGTATCCTGTCTTCCAACAGTGGCCAATGCTAGGTGCCCCACAGGAAATGAAAGAAGAGGCAATCAAGTGATCCATCCCCTGTCTCCTATTCCCAGCCTCTGACAAACAGAGGCTAGGGACACCATTCCTGTCTATCCTGGCTTATAGCCATTGATGAATCTATCTTCCATGAATTTATCTAGCTTTTTTTTAACTTTGTTTTAAACTTGGACTTCACAACATCCTCTGGCAAGGAGTTCCACAGGTTGACTCTGCATTAAGTAAAGAAATATGCTGTCACTGGGAGAAACAAGGGAAAAGGTTTTTGGGTGAGGTGTATGGGCTAACAGAGTGCTCTAGGAGCCATGAGCAAAAGGACCCTTTTTCTGCTATTTGATTCCCTCTGTGTTCAATGACACAGGACTTTGCACATTCTTTGCACATAAACAAAACTGCATCAAGGACATACCTGACTACCACTGATGTCCACTCCCACCTGGAACACCCAAAGGGCCCCCTACTTTGACTAGCCACTTGAGTCAAAAGGGACAAAAATACCAGGGTCTTGTCTAGACTTAACAGGGTTTGCTAGTAAAGATATATGAATAGAGCTGTACCAGCAACCCCCATTTTGTAGTGATGCTTCCAATAGGTCCATGAACTGAGCAAGCTATACTGACAGCCGGACTTTTTGCTGGTATAACTGCATCTTCACTAGGGCTTTTGCCAGCACAACCATATTGTTAGGGGTGTTATTTTTCACCCTGTCTACACTACAGAGGCCCAGCAACAGCACAGCAGCTGTGCCACTGAAGTGCTGTAACACACACAAAAGGGGGGTTTCCCATCCATGTAGGTGACCCACTTCTCCAAGAGCCGATAGATAAATAAACACAAGAATTCTTCTCTTGACCTACTGGCATCTATAGTAGGGGTTAGTCTGACCAAACTATGGTGTTCACAGTGCAACATTTTTCACAGCCCTGGGTCATGCACCTAATCTTTAGGTATGGACCAGGCCTAAGCCAATCTAACTGTGCCCATATTAGGAGTTGTAGCGAGGTAACTCTATTACTAAAAACACATCACTCACCTAACCAACATAGTTACACTGGTACAGAACCTGTGTAGACCAGGCCTATGGCTTTGGCACTGCAAGTCAATCTATTTCCAACCCTTGGGAATTCATGTCTCATCTTATAGAGCTGTCACACACCCGGAAATGCTTGTCAGCCAACGAGCACTATCAAGTGAATCATGCCCTGCAGGGGGTCAGCTGCGTTATGCCCTTTGACAGGTATGTTGTTGAGGGGCGGGAGGCAGAAGAATGGGTTTAACTAGCTGGCTCTGGCCGAAGCAGCTCTGGAGAGAGTTAAGTCTCTGGTGACAGGAGCTTTCACTAGGTTAGTACTAAGCTGGAACAATCCTGTGCTTGTTGGGAGTCAGAATTGCAACAGAGGTATGTGGGCTTTTTTCTTGATTACTTCCTATGCTCTTGTTTCCTTCTTGTCCTAATCCTGTTTACTTCAGGGCTTATTGCCTCCCAGTGCCCACCACATAAGCTGCATGGAGCAATATCACCAAATTAGACAGAGTTGTGCAGCAAGTAGGGCACATACCATTAGAAATATTCTGCAGCTTCACTATGCCTTCTGCAAAGCAATACAGTCCAAAGCTGCATCTGCCTGATTGGCAACCTGACTAGCTACAGAGAAACATCTTAGGTATCCTTGTAGCTTTCATTACCCTGGTATTTGGCCACCTCCAAGTCTTTAATGTATTTGTCCCCTGTGTGGTAGGGCAATGCTCTTATTAAAGTGGGGAATTAAGACTAAGTGATTCAACCAAGGTTGCACAGGAAATTTGTGGCAAAGCAGGGAATTGACCTTGGAATTCTTAAGCCCCAGATGAATATCTTAGCCACTGGACCATCCATCCTTTCACAGAGTGTGCGGTGGGTGAACTTCTCATCCACCAATGCCTGTGATGGCTCTGTCCTGTAGGTAACAGACTTCAGGATCTAGGGCTGTCAATGTGATGCCTTTCACCAGGACCAAAATCACCTTAAGGAAGTGTTTATATTTGCACCATTGCTAAGCAGGAGAGTGTTTACCATTTATGCTGCAGTTGCACCTAAAGGCCACCGCCAAGTAGGGCCCCTATTTGTTGCCTTTTTTATTTAGAATGTTAGAACAAAATGTTATTTATTTATTTGTACTACAGTAGTAGCCAGGGCCGATTGTGACTTGGGACCTCATTGTGCAAGGTGCTGTACACACAGAACAAAGTATGCTCCCTGTCCTGAACAGCTAACAGTCTAATGTCTACACTGCAGGGCTTACCTCGAAATAAGTTACCCAAATTGAACTGTGTCAATTGCATAGCATATTTCAAAATAGGGAGCATCTACACAGCACTTATTTCGAAATAGAGCACACTCTTCCTCTGACTTCCCTTATTTCTCGCATAACGAGAGGGTTACAGGAGTAAGAGTAAGTCATCCTCCAGCTTGACAGTATTTTGACACTATTTCGAATAACTGCCTGCTGTGTAGACGCGGACTAAGTTATTTCGGAATAGGGCTAGTTATTTTGAAACAGTGTTGCAGTGTAGATGTACCATAAGTATCACATGAGAGGGACAACATGAGAATGCAATAAACAGATCATGTAGATTACCAATGGCATAAATGAGTCCAAGATGCAACACAGATCCAGACCCCTAGAATTTCAGTGTGTTGTGTGAGTGTGTGAATTCAGACTCAGGTATCCAGAAGTGAACTGGTTTCTTACATTTTGGTTCTGGATCTAGAAGATGGTTATTTTCTGAGGGTGTTTTGTTGTTAGTTTTTTGCTTTCTTTTTTGGGCAGGGGTGGGATATATTTCAGGACACCACCTCCTGTTCTCATAACAGTTCTGTCATTATAAACAGTTGAAATCACACAAGACCAGTACCTTTTGCACTGTGTCTACCTATGGGGGTAGTGGGGAGGGTCTCAGGAGATCAGTTAGGATCGTGTGAGATTTTTAAAAAGTAAGATCCCAAGTGGTTTTTGTAGTTGTGGGCATAATTTTCAGGAGATCTGTTTGTGAGGGTGTGCAGCCTTTTTGTTTAAATCTGTAGCAGAAAACCGGGGAGGGCAGGGGCAGAGCATGTTTCTAACTAGAAGGCCTGCCAGGAAAGAAAGACAAGCAAAGTAGTATGGATAATAATTGTTTCCACATGCTAACAAATGTCCCTTTGTTTTTAATATTTTTGTGCTGTCAAGCCCAAACTTTGCCTGAGACTAAATGTAGATGCAAACACTGCTTGCTTGGTCCATAACTAGCTGTCAGGCAACAGCACTGTTTAAAGATAATGTTACTCACCAGTAACAGCGTGACATACGTAAACAAGACAGCGGCTACAATCAGAAGAAACACAGACCAAAGAAACCAGTGGCCTACATTTCCATAGTGGTACCTAAAAAGCAATAAAATCTTTTAAACCGTCTGAAACTATTGAGTTACATTTAAATAAATGTCTCTGAGGGGTAGCCCTGTTAGTTTGTAACCTAAAGAAAGAAACACGCGTAGTCCTATAGCACCTTAAAGATTAACAAAACATGTAGATAGTATCATGAGCTTTTGTGGGCACAACTCACTTCTTCAAATGAGAAATGTATTTGTCCAGAGACTAACAAATACATATATAGAGAGAGAGTATCATGAGCTTTCATAGGCACAATCTACTTCTTCGGATGAGAAGAAGTGGGTTGTGCCCATGAAAGTTCATAATACACTATAGATATAGATATATACACACACACACACATATACATACATATGTATAGTATATATATATACACACACACACACACACACACACACACACACACACACACACTTTTGTTAGTCTCTAAGGGTACGTCTATACTGCAGGGAAAAAGTCGAATTGAGATACTCAACTTCAGCTACGCAATTGACATAGCTGAAGTCAAAATAGCTTAATTTGGCTTTTGGTGCTGTCTGCATAGCAGGAAGTCAAAGGAAGAACACTCTTCTTTTGACTTCCCTTCACTCCTCATGAAATTAGGGTTACAGGAGTCAGAGTAAGAAGTGCTCCACCTCCAAATTATTTTGAAATAACAGCTTGCTGTGTAGGCGCACACTTTGTTATTTCAAAATAACGTCAGTTATTCTGAAATAACACTGCTGTGCAGATATAGCCTAAGGTGCTACAGGACTATTCGCTTTTTTATTTATATAAACGCAAGCAATAAATTCCCTTCCATCCCTCTACATGCCTCTCCTGAAGGAATAAGGTATCCTGAAGGATAAGGTAGGGATAAATTGTATTTGTGAGTACTGGCCCAAGAGCATTGCTCAGATAAACTTTCTGATCCTGAGAGTATTTGTACTGATCCAGCGAAGTGTTTCTAGTCCTGACAGGCCATACAATATCATAATTAAATGACCTCATTTGGAGTACCATCTTGCTTCCCTGACACACCTGCACCCCACTTCATTCTGACATTACTTTACTAGCCAACGTCTTACAATCTGTTCACCTTAGAGATGAGGACTGTGTGTCACTTGCATTTCCATGCTTTCACCTTTGTGGTTTCTAGCACTAGCTTTTTAAGACAATGCCCAACAAAATACCAGAATTCAGCTTTCTTTGCATCTGGCCCATGAACATGTCCCTCTCTGCTGGGCTAGACTTAGCCTTTCCACAATGAATCACTCCATTCCCACTCCTTAAGCAACCAAAAATGCACCAATCTGGGGCTAGGTGGAGAAAGGCACAGGAGTGTTTTATTTCCTGTCAGAACTCAAAAAGCACCCAGAGACCAAAATGCTGAACCACATGTGTTATAAATACCCAGATTAAGATTAGGAGAGGAATACTGCACAGACAAACACTGACCCAAATAAATACTCTAACAAGGTTACAGGGTTTTCCCCAATTGTGCAATTCACTGAACTCTGCTTGTTTCTGGATGTCTAATTTGCATGGTCACTTCATGCATATTTCAGAGTTCAAGGATTTGCATAGTCATCAGCTGTTTATTTCTCAATATCCATACTGTGAACACACAAATCTCTCAACTCGGATTGGATATGATAATTCTTCTGCTCTGCTGTATTCAGCAGCCAAGTTCTTTGACAGAAACCAAGTTGCCTTCTCAGTTCGACCTTTTTAGATGAAACAGAAAAAAATCCAAGAGAAGGAGCAGGGATAAACCAAACAGCGTTTTCATTCATTTCATTTAATCTTCTCATCCCTCATCCTTTTCTGTACACATGCAGCTAAAATGTAGATTCATGCAATGTAATGTGCCTCAGTGTACCTTACCAGCCATCCTTTCTAACTTGCAGAAAGGAACAGACTAGTATTGTTTGTAACGATGCATTAAACATGCTGTTTGTGTTTGTTATTAATGTTAAAGGGTCTATTTGTCACTAGTGTCACTCTTTCACCATTAGGATTGTTTTCTTTTTAATTTAAGAGTATAAGGATGATTTTTGTACTAGAGCTGTTTTTACAGAAGTGACTGTAATTTTTGTATATGTGAGTGCAGAATGAGGAATGTGTGTTAGAAGATAAGTGAGAAGGCCATCACCAGACCAGAAGTTCTAGAGAGGAGCTGAGGACAAATGTGAAGGCGTCAGGAGGTTGCTGTATCCCCTAGTGAGATGTGGATGAAGGGCAGATGGATGACACTAAAAGATAAGGCAATCAATCTGAACAAGATAGCTATGATAGGGGAAGAACAACTTAAGAAAATGAGCACTTGTCAAATGGTGATTGATTACAGCATGACAGTGCAAAACTTATTGATCTCAATAAAGGAAAACTACCATAAAAAGGGGCTGTTTTGCTACAGTTTTTAGATGTTATCCTGCCAAGATCTTGGAGCATCCGTCTGGACTGATAGAGCCCTGCTCCTCCCTCCCTCAGCCTACCTGGCCAGTAGGCTGATAAAAACAACAGACTGGTAACTATAACAACACTGGCAGGCAAGAGAGAGAGAGAGAGTGTGCGCGTGCATATGCTAGCTGCTTTACTATTGTATTCTCAATAAACACCTCATATTGCCTTTTTCCCCTAAAAAGATCCTGTGTGCTTCTTATAAGCATAACAGAGAGGCAGGCAAGTCGTGTGTCCCCAGAACAGTTGTGATGCTTGAGTAACAAACATCTTTGTATTGGAGAGGAAGGATGTGCTTGTGGTTAAGTCTCAGATCTGGATTAAGTTCCTGGCTTTGCAGTATACTTTCCATGTGACCTAGGGCAAGTCACTTTACCTCAGTTCACCCATCCTCAAAATGGGGACAGCAATCCTTCCTTTCTCCCACCCATCGGTATTGTCTGTTTAGATTGTGAACTCTTTGGATCACAGGCTGTCTCTCACTGTGTGTGTGTAGAGCATCAAACACAATGGGGCCTTGATCTGGGTTATGGGCTCCAGTGACAACTGTATTATGGATAATGGCAATATACACTGGGAGAATCCTAGCCCTCCACTCACTTTTGAAGCCAGGTAAGAAATAAAAAAGTATAATAAATACTCAGGGAGCCAAAGCCTTACTGAGTTGTGGGATGAAGCGGGAAGGGGGAAGAAGGGAGGAAAGAAAGTGTGAAAGTGAGGAGGAGAGGCAATGAATGAGCGTGGGAAGGGAAGGGAGACCAAAGTACTTGCTTTGTTGACATCCCATTTTGATTTTTGTGGGTGTTGTCTTTCACTACACAGGTAGTTTAGGGCCAAAGTTTTCGCCTGCAGGGGCCTAAAGTCAGGGTCCCAAATACATATTCACACTTCTAGCCACCCAAAGCTGAGACGCTCAGCTCTGGTGAAAATCAGGCCTCTTTAATTTAGGAGCCTTATTATGGATTTAAGAGCCTGACTTTAAATATCTCGATATGAAAATTTCAGTCTTAATATTTAAATAAGCTTTTCCATCTAACAACAACTTGGGGATACTTCCTGTTATAAAGCAGGGATAATAGTTCCTCGTGGGAACAAACACCAAAGCCTTGGCCTTGGATTACATTTTCTGTAAAAACCTTGCTGTTCTGCTTCAGAGCTTATTCAGACCAGGAGACTGTCATGAGCATGTCAACAGGCAGCACCCTCGTGACGTTCTCTGAATAAAACTCAGCCCTCGACATCCCTTAAGTGCCCTGTGCGTATTATTGGCCTGTCTATATCTACCCGGAGATTGACATTCGGGAGACCAATCTTTCAGGGTTTGATTTAGTGGATCTAGCAAGGACTCGCTAAATCTAACGCTGATGGCACCCCCGTCAACCCCAGTACTCCACGGGGTCATGAGAAGTAAGGGAAGTTGACTGGAGAATTTCTCCCATCAACCTCCCGCAATGGGAACGCCACAGAAATTCAGTTTAAAGTACGTTGACTCCAGGTACGCTATTCTCATAGCTGGAGTTGCGTATCTTAAGACGAATTTCTCCTCTCGTGTAGACCTGGCCTATCCCTCTCAGTCTGATGAGCATAAGCAAGAATTAACCTGTTTACAATTAAAAAAGGCACCACCCCAATTGGTTAAGGAACTAACATGCTGGGCAGTTCCTTTGAGATGCTGAATGTTCTCAGTTCCCCTCACGGCCTCTGGACCATGTCCAAAATGACAGTATTCAACTTCACACTGCTGGTTGTCACCAGAGCTGAGAGGAGAACTCTGGCTCTCCCGATGCTGAATCCATTAGACCATGCTGCTTAACCTCATGATTCCTCCTCTCTCTCCAGGCTCACAACCTAATTTCACACAGCTGGAGAAGGAGGGAGAATGCAGTACTTACCAGTCGAAGTTAACGTAGTCATTCTTTGCTTCCCCCCACATGTACAGAAAGACCAAAGAAAGGCAGAATGCTCCAACAAGAAACGGGAAGAACAAACATTCCCACTGGAAACAAAGAGAAAGGCCAGGTGGTTAAAGCTTTGTTTACCCAATGACAGACAGCATACACTGCAGATATATTTGTGACCCTGAATTTACCCCTGTGCTGCCGCTCAGCTTAGAGGAACACTGCTGTGTGGAATAAATTTTGGCATAAGCATGTGTGGATGTGCACCACCAGTAAACACGTGCTGCCATCTGTGGGCATTCTGCTAATCAGATGGGCGGCATTCGAATCTCTCCTGGGTGGCTACAAAGTGCTCAGCTTACAGAGAACACTTCTCTCAGTCAATCCTGAAACGCAGGAACTTCCTGTGTGATGGGAAAATTTCTACATGGAAATATTCTTCCTTCATGTGAAAAGCCATATGTGATGATGGGATCTCTGTGGTGCAGCCTGAGATTGTGGAACCGCTGTGTCCCCCCTTATTCCTCCAGCCTGGGTGGTCTCTCACAATGCTTTACTAGTGACAAGCAGCAAACCCCTCCAGGTCCTGTTATCACTCAGTACAACAGCATATGCAGCCCCACACCAAGCCAAATTGCACGTCTGCTCTCAGAGCCACTCATGAATCACTCAGAGAGAGACACCAGTCAGATCCCCCAGGTTCCCAGTTTATCCTGCGATCCAGAGTGCTCTGAATCAGCAACCTGGCCTCTTCATTAGTTACCACTCCCCAGTTTTTATGGAACTTCACTAGTGATGATTTTATATTTTCTTCTGGGTCATCAATAAAAAATGTGAAATAGCATAGAACTGATCTCTGAGAGCACCCTCTGGAAATACACCCACATGACGACAATTCCCCTATCAGCAATCTCATTTTGATACCTATCAGTTAGCCAGTTTTTAATCCATGTAATGTGTGCCATGTTAATTTTATAGTGGTCTAGCTTTTAATCAAAATATTGTGTTGTACCAAGCCAAACACCTTACATAATAGAAGTATATGGTGTCGTCACTTTTTTTTTTTTAACCAATCCTGTAAAAGCCATAAAAAAAAAAAAATCAAGTCAGTTTGACAGGAGCTATTTTACATAAATCCCATGTTTATCTGCAGGAAATACATTATTCTCCGTTAATTCTTTATTAACTGAGTTATGTCTCAGCCTAGAGTTATTTCAGACTGAAAGGCCAGTAATGACCTGGGTTATCCTGTTTACATTTTTTCAAATATTGACACAACATTAGCTTTCTTCCAGTCTTTTGGAACTTTTACTAGGCTCCAAATAAACAAACAAACAAACACACACACATTAATGGTCCAGAGAGTTCATCAGCCAGCTCTTTTAAAACTCTCTGAGGCAACTTAACTGGACCTGCTGATTTTAAAATGTCTAAAGTTCAGTAGCTTCTATTATCCTTCAGAGATACTAGTAATTTCCCTGAAGCATAAATCAGGGCAGATTTTGGCCCAAAGCACCTTTTGGATACAAGCATGATGATGGACTTGTCCTGTAATTAACATTTCACGGCAACAGTAGCACGGCTCACATACCATCTTGCAGCAGCATTGTCCTGGCTCAGTCCTCCTTCGCTGGTATCGCTTCCACCGGCAGCTGTAGAGCCCCGCCAGGCAGGAGATGAAGGGCTGATGTTCATACCGCTGAAGCAAGTGCCGACGCACCACCTTCAATTTCCCAGACTTGAGCTTCTTGAGTGCGATGGAACGTCTGTCCATCTGAGGGGGTTATCTCATTTTCCCTCTGAAATGAGGCTACAAATCTTTAGCGGACAGTTGTCCCATACCTGCTCTTGCCTCTCTAGGCAACACATTTAATTTAGCCTGTCTGACCAGCAGGCTTGCACCAGGTTTTTCCCTGAGTTAGAGCTACTGTGTAATCCCATTAGGGCAAATGTGATCTTGAATGTAGAAGACTGAACATAAAAGGGAATTTTCAAAGAATGAGCTACCAGCCTTCTCAACTGGCCTGCCAACACTAGCAGGGGAAGTTGGATGTAAAGATATGTGCACTGTTTCTTTAAGACTGTGGCAGGAAGGGAACGGGAAGATTCTGTGCAGAAGCTCTGTAGTATGTACAGCAGGGAAAAAGAAATGGGGTGGATAATATTATTTCCATTATCCTAATGGAATCCCTTGTTCAGTGACAGCAGACAGTGTCTCCTTCTGTGATTCTTCAGACATCACCCCTTGTTTTTAGAGCTTACTGAAGCTTTTCCATCAAAAGGCTTTTAGATGAAAAATACACCTTTTCAACAACACAGTAGACACGCCCTTAATGATCTCAACTTATTGTCATATACATCGACTTATGGCCAACGCAAATTTGTGGTTATGCATCTGCAGATTTTCTTACTCTGCACTGTCCAAAAGCTGGTGTCAAGTGCATATTCCTGTGGTTACTTGGCCTTACACAAAAATCTCCTAAACTTGATATTCTCTGTTCCCTAATAGCTCAGAGTCACTACTGGGTAACTCACTAATGCTGAGGCACATAGGTGGCAAAATCTTATGCTAACTGCTCAAGCTACGGTTTGTAGGCTCATTGCTTTACTGCCTTTACTTGTCTTGCCCAGCAAATACCTACAGGCTACCAGGCTCAGGCTCTTGGTTTTGTGAGCAAAAGAAGCTGTTTCCTGCAATGTAATTCCTTCTGTGTTCAGAGACACAGGACTTTGTAAATAAACAAAACTGCATCAAGGAAATACCTGACTATTGCCAATTTCTACTCCCTACTGTAACACACTCAGGGCCTCAAACATTGACTTAGGTCAAAAAAGGGGAAACGCTGTAATTGTAGAAGGCTACATCTACATTGGCAATTTCTGTTGGGCTATGTAAAAATTAATAGGGGTCTGGGATAGTGGAAAGAGGCCCATCCACAGCAGGCATTGCCCTTTAAGCATATTTTCCCCCTTTATCCTCACAGCCTAGAAAGATAGTTAAACTGAACAGTGTCTTGTTTTGACTTCTCACTTGCTTTATAAAAATTCTTTCAGGGTCAGAGCTCTTTCCCCCACCCTGATAAGATAATGTGTAATGCTGATTCAACTAAAAACCAGTAAACAACAAACAGGGGTGATATAATTGTATTTATCACCTGCTTATTAATATTCAGTGTATGGGAGTTAACTTTGCTATATAAGGGCTTATGGTCCTGCTTTGGGCAGGGGGCTGGACTCAATGACCTCCTCAGGTCTCTTCCAGCCCTAGGATTCTATGAAAGTAGTGATAGGCATGTGAACTGACATAACAACATGGATAAAGGAGTGTAACTGATGCATAATCATTGCCACTCAGAATGTTGTGCTGCGGGTCCGAGGCTAACATGCATGGGCAATAAAGCAGTTCTGTTTACGCCATCAGCTCCTGGGTTGCCTGTTTCTTCTCTAACTCTTTCGCTGATAAAACTTTTGTCATTCAGGGGCAAATGACAAGAGATTTAACAATGAAAAGCACAGGCATGGACAATGCTTTGGCAGCGGGAGTTGCACTCCTGTCGACAAAGCTACCGCATGTTGTTAGGGATAGTTTTACTATGCCACCAGGAGAGCTCTCTCACAGAGATAAAGAGTAGCCATATCGTGCGCCTTACAAGGTTGCAGCTGCAGTAGCACAGCTGTACAGTGGTTATGCAGTGTGCTGTGCAGTCATAGCCTCAGACATATTTATACAGGTACAACTGCAACCATGCCAAAAGTTGTACCACTATCCCTATATTAGTGTAAAAAAAAAATCCATGCCCCCTCCCTGCCATGTGTACTGGTACCACTTTCAAGTATAGACTGGGCCTTTAGTAGCAACAAAGAAGATTACATATGAGATTATTCAGTGTGTAGGGTTTTAAACACAATACTTCCAGAAAAATTACAACTAATGTGTGAGTTCCGCAAGCGGCACAACGGTGTGAGTTAATGAAGAAGCATTTCACCTGACAGGAAAGTAGTGACATTATGGTGCAAGAAATAGAAAATAACAAAATTCCTATGGGAGAACACAGAAGCACCTTGAAAATGCCTCTTATGAGCAATGAATTGGCAAAAGTGATTTTGTTATACTAGAGAGCTTAGGAAGTGATTGTTTGTCACTTCATACGTATTACCTGAATACGTTCTGATCTGAAATCAGGAATGTCTCCTGCAAGGTTTAGTAAGTCACTCAGGGCTTTGGCTTCTTGACCTAATTTATAAAATACAATGCTAGTTAAAAATAGAAATATGCAGTTTGCACTTTCCATTCTCATGCATGTTTCCACACAATGAGCTGCTTGTGAATGACTGACAGAGCAAGAGTTCATTTTTTTATTTGAAGTTATTTGATAAATCATTCGAAACAATAGATCCATTCAAAAATCTCCTGAGTCATTCACAGACTATTTGCCAACAGAAAAGAGGCGAAATTGGTCAAATTAGTTACCAAACTCTATTGAACATGTTCTGTGTTAAATTCTCCCTCCTGCAGTGATGCAAATGACAGAGAAGTATGGCAGTGTATGTTTCATGCAAATCAACCTATGAAAAAGATTTACATATATCACTACAGCTCTGCCAATACCAAGCATTCAAAAATCATGAGTCAGACCTCAAAACACCATGAAAACAGCTTAAAAAAATAAGTGCTGGATTTTTTTCTCTCTTTTTTTTAAACCATTATGTTACACTCCGCAACAATTTTCTTTAATAAAGCCAAGATTCTCAATCACTTGCCTCTAAGGCTTGCAGCTTTAAGCCAGACCCTAAATATCACTAGAATGGCAATAAAATTGCAGAACTGGATGCTGTTATTTAGTGTCAGAAACGAGCAGTATAGATTACTGACAGGCCTGACCATGACCTCTGTCCAGGAGCATTACAGCAGATTTAATGCTCTTATTCTCTTTGCATAGCTTGCGTGTTTTGCATCTTTTCATTAAGCTCCAATTCTTGGATATTGTGGGAACAGGTTTTTTCCTCAGTCCTTACTTGGGAAGCTTTATTCCTGGCATCGATGCAAACAGAATTAGGCATTTAGACAAAAATGAAAATAGGAACCTCAGGATTAGGGCCATTTTTACTTCATACATTCCCAGAGCAGTCTTAGAGCTCCCAAATTGACAACTATGGGTATGCCATAGGGCAGAATCCGCATTTCATGTGCACACCCTGCCAGTGACTTGATGCACTTATGCCTTAGTTTTTCCTTGTTAATCATTTCCACCACCCTCAACCCACTAATATCTTTTCAGAACTAAAAAAAATAGTGGGGTGAGCAGAAGCAACCAAAAGACACAAGGTGCCTTACAGTCTGAGCTCCCCATTGTGTAACCTGTGTATAAAACCCAACATTTCATTCACCGTTTTACATCCATCTCACATCCCTTCATCAGCCCTTATTGCCCCTAGGTTTCAACCTTACTGCTGTTTGGGTTTCTCCTTCCCAAGTAGTATGACAGACCATTTGTCGCAAGATCTCCCAGCTTCATTTTCCCAGGCTGAATCTGCTTCTCCTTGCCCAGTATTGACACCAGCTTGTTATTAACTCTCTCCCTGGTCTCTATAACCTTTTCCCACTGCACTGGCCCCCCGCCCTTGTCTCTGTTTGCTCCGTCCCTTCTCTCTCTCTACTCAGAGACCTGGCTTGCTGCTTCTCACTTCCAAGTAGCTGTCGCCCAACGGACACAGAACTTTCCAGCCGTGGTTCCAGGGAGGCCCCCATGGAATGTCCTCAAGCCTCAGATCAGCTTATCTTAAAGGGCCGGCAAATGTTAAGGGGCCATAAACCCTGTCGCTAATCTATGAACTGGTGTAAATTGGTGTCACGTGTCAGCTGGTGTAAGTCTAAAAATATGCCAACTTGCACATTAAGACTCAAGTAACCCACAATAATCCCTCCAGCTTTTTTGGTGTTTTCAGGGAGATGAAGTTGTGCAGCCTTTGTGAATGAGATTTGCTGTGCCTCTCCGACTGGTCAAATTAGACATTGGTTAGATTGGTGACCTACTGTGACCTACAAAACTCTAAGTTATGCAAACCTATTTGTATTTATTGTTACTTGTCTGTTTAGTTGCCTGTTACAATCCTAGAGCAAGTTTTGTCAGATAGAGACTGTCTTTATTTGGACTGTTGACAACAGGGGTAACATCAGCCCTACTAACAACAACAGAGAAAGAACTCCCCTGTCCTAGCTCCTAACCACCTAACAAAGGTGATTCATAACTAAGGCTACTCACCACATAAGCTCTGTCTGTGTTTGAGCCAGGACCAGCAGTCATGGATTATCCAATGGTGACTCTAAAAACCCATCTCCTGTTTTTCAGTTTTCTGTAAGAAAGCGTTAAAGAGCAGAGTTAAGGTTATTTAGGTGTTCGTGAGTCTTTTTCTTTAAGTTTCACCTGAATATGGAATTTCTAGGATTTCTAATATTTCTGAGAAAAATGACAAATGTTCCCTTAGAGGTTTTTAAGAATACAAATCTTAATTCCATGCAGGTTATGTTTTGCCTAGACATTTCTTTAGCATTTTGAATAGGTTTGAGATGAAAGTCCTTGATATTAGGATATCCATTGTGGCCCAGATCTTCAAACATACTCAGTGCCAAGCAACAACCACTGGCATGTACATTAAGTGGCCAGATTTTCAAATGGTACCTACATTAATATTTCATTTAGATGGCTAACTGGAAACAGCTCTTTAGAAAAATCCAACCCTATCCATATATTGGATAGCTGTGTAGTGCGAACAAAATAATATTGGAATATTGAATCAATCAATAGAGGGCTGTAGGAATAAAGCAGCGGATGCCTCTTTGCCTTTTTCCAGGGATTGGAGTAGCATTGTAAAGTCTGCAGGGGGTTAGGGAAGGCCTTTCCAAAAGTTCTGGAGAGTAGCCCTTTGAGTGCAGATCCCAGATCAGCCAATGTGCTCCAGATGCTCCTTTATTCTTCAACTGCGTGGGCCATGATGTGGTTAAAAATTAAGCTTTTGGAGCCAGGAGAATGAAGAATAAAATGATTTAAAATAAAACTGAATGACAGCAGTCAAGAGGAGGAGAACGAACTTTTGACAAGCTTTAAACAAAATAGGAAGAAACCATTTTCTCCTAGGCAGGAGCAGTGGAGACGCCATGCAGGAAGGTGGTGTTGTATGAATTTAAATGGACTAAGTGTTAACATAACCCAGTCCCTGACCAATATTAAACAAAAGGAAAAAATAGTGAAAACATTTGGAATTTAACTATAAAATAAGGCTTCCATTTTAACACCAGATCTTGTTTCCTCTCCTGGAGAATTTAGGGAAGGAAAAACCACCTTATATGACAGTCTCAGGTGGTACTGTCTTTTTGAGGAGAAGAGAAGTTGGTTGAGATGAGTGCTGCTGCTAAGTCTGATGCTATTTCATCTCAGGTGGTGGCTAGGATTCAGCTGGAGTTGGTAGGGACAGTGATATCACCTGGGCCCCTCTCTCTGGCCCCGTGTGGTCAGGACACCCCTTCAGGGTTCAGAGGAAGAAAGGCCTTGAGCAGTTGGCTTTTGCTAAAAAGTGGAGTGCAGACCATGACGCACCTAAAGAACTGCAGTCCATTGCTCCACAACTTCCTTCCGTCCTCTGCCCACAGACCCAAATGGACAGTTTCTTTCACTCCAAAGCATCCCTTGCAGTCCTGAGAGCAACTCCGACCATTAAAGTGTTTGCCCTTTTCATGCTACCAGCATTTCTGCATTATCTCAGTTGCTCTCCCAGATGGCTACATTCATTCTAGACAAATGTAATAGAGAGAATGCCATACAGTGCATCACAAAACAATCAGAAGAATTAATTCAGTGGGGAAATTAATTCAAAAAATGAATGTATTTTAGCTGCAGCCATGGTCAAAACTTGCAGCATCTAGTCTATATGCAACCAAAATTCTCACATTACAGCTTTATCCAGAACCCTGCATGTCACATCAGCTACAAATACCTGGGGCAGCACTAATATCATGGAGCCCTCAATTCTTTAGTTGATATTACCCTTTAGGCTATGTCTACACAGCAGCGTTATTTCGGAATAACATTATTCTGAAATAACAGTCTGCGTCTACACACAAACAAGATAAGAAGCATTCCATACATGTCCATCAGAAAGTCGATAGGTGCAAGGTCCCCTCTTCTCAATGATTTCAAGAGGAGATGTGAATTTATGGTCCCCTTTGCATAGAATTCCAGGTTTTCTTACTCTAAGGAACCACACTCAAACTTTGGTTCCTTAGCACCCCATCGTTTGTCTGTGAAAGCCTTATTTTTCTTGGTTCTGTTCAGCTGTTTTTCCTCACATCATCCTCTTTTGGTGCATCAGGTCTTGACTTTAACAATCCAGCAATATACAGTTTAGTATTCATCTGTTTTCCACGCAGTAACTCTGCGGGTGATCTTTGCATTGTAGCATGTCGTGTAGCCCTGTATGCTTGCAAGAAATCAGTAGTGAAGGTTATCCACGCTCTCTCTTCCAGTTTAGCCATTTGCAAACTCTCTTTCAAGCTTCTATTTCCCCATTGGCTTGAGGGTAATACACGGATGATCTTCTATGTAAAATGTTCTTCTCTGCTAGAAAAGTTTCAAATTCCAGGGAAGTAAATTGACTGCCATTATCCAAAACCAGTTCTTTAGAGTTACCTTCCCTGCTAAAAACTGTAGAGAGGAACTTAATTACCATAGCAGAAGAGATTTGTGATGTAAACGCTACTTCAGGCCATTTACTGAAATAGTCTATTCAAGTGATGGCATAACGACAGTCAGTTGGAGCAGTATCAAAGGGTCCTACAATGTCAATCACAACTTTTTCCCATGCAGAATCAGGAAGAGGAACAGGCTGTAATGGTGGGGTACATGTCACTTGCCAAATGCATGATAAGACAACAGTGACACTGGATTTTATGATTGTTTCAGTCTGGCCACCAATACAGATCCCGTAGTCGTTTGCTTCTGACAATTCCTTCATGAGTATCGTGTGCCAGGTGTATGAGTTTTGACTATAATTATTCTGGCACAAGTAGCCGGTGTGTACCTCATAGCACACAGCCATCAAGCTAAGAAAGTTCATCCCGAACTCTAAAATAAGGCAGCAAAACTGGGTCAAGGTTTTCAGGGTTACTAGGCCATCTCTTTGTCAGAAATTCCCATAGCTTTTGTTGAATTGGACATGCTAAACAAGCAACTTGGAATTGCTCTCTTGTAACTGCAGTAAGAGTGCTTGTAATAAGCACAACTACTTCATCCTCATCCTCCAGTCAACCATCAGTGAAGACAAAGGCCAGTGAGAAAGGCAATCAGCTTGGTTTCCAGGCTTATATTCCAGTTCATAATTGAAAAAGAGTAGTCTTGCAGACCATCTAGCAATAAGATTTCCTGCTCTTCCTAGTCCTTTCGTGGTTGGCAATGTTGTCAAAGGGCTGTGGGCTGTGCGCAACTTGAATGTGCAGCCCCACAGGTAAGTTCTCCATTTTTCGGTAGCCCAGACACAAGCATGTGCTTCTTTTTCAACTGTAGAATATTTTCTCACAGCATCACTCAGTGTCTTTGAAGCAAATGCAATGGTCCTGTCCGTGTTGTCCTCATGAAGTTGTGTGAGAACAGCCACAAGTCCATAATCAGAAGCATCAGTAGTCACAATTGTGGGCAATGCAGGACTGAATAGTGCAAGTACGGGACTATGTACAATCAAGTCTTTCACAGTTTCCAAACTAGCTTGTGCATCTATTGTCCACACCAAGGTTGAACTTCTCTGTAGTAATTCTCGTAATGGTTCAATGACAGAAGCATAATTGGGAATACATTTTGCGTACCAGAAGGTAACACCCAAGAAGGAACGTAAGGTTTGCAAATCTGTTAGAGGAGGAGCCTTTGAAATTGCTAGGATGTGATCTGGATTAGGCTTTAGTCCAGCTGGTGAAATTGTATGCCCCAGAAAGGAGAGTTCTGTTTGGCTAAATTTGCATTTAAACAAGTTGAGCTTGAGGCCTGCTGTGCTGTTGCAGTTTAGTACAGACTGCAGGTTATTCTCATGTTCCTCAGAAGTATTTCCAAACACAATAATATTATCCAGATTGCACTGAACTCCATGTTGATTCTTCAGAACCAATGGCATCATTTTTGGAAGGCACTTGGGGCAGATGCAAGACCGTATGGAACAGGTTTAAAATGAAATAGTCCCTCATGTGTAATAAATGCTGTGAGGTCTCTGCTGTCTTCATGCAACATAACCTGGTGGTATGCACTCTGCAAATCAAGAGTAGAAAACATCTTTGCTCCACAGAGTTCTGCAAATACTTCTTCTATGTGAGGCAGTGGGTGGCTGTCAATTACAATGGCTTTATTTGGCTCCCTTAAGTCCACACAAAGGTGAATGCCTCCATCCTTCTTCTGTGTCACCACTATAGGTGAAACCCATTCAGATGGGTCAATCTCTTTAATAATGTCCTTTTGTACAAAGTTTTTTAAGTTCCTCTGAAACAGCTTCCCTGACTGAAAATGGTAAGCGCCGTAACTTCTGTCGTACAGGCATCACGTTATATCGCATTTTAACTTTGTGCACAAGCCCATAAGCACATCCAAGTTTCTCCTCAACCTGGTCTTGGGTCCCAGCTGAAACTGGTGTGTGTACTGCAAGAGTGCTTTGCTGAGGAAGATCAATTCGTCCATTAACTACCCTGAGTTTAAAGCAGCCAATAAATCTCTGCCAAGGGTAGGAGTGCCTTTATGGACAATGTAGAACTCTGCAGTTATACAGCAATCACCAAAAGTCACCGTTGCTGGCAGGCAGCCACATACTGGAATTTGGTTTTTCAAATAGCACACCAACTGAAGTTTGGGTTCAGTAAGAGGCACATCTTTAAAGTAATGCAAATAGATTGAATCAGGTAGTATAGATACTGCTGAGCCAGTGTCCAATATTAGCTGAATAGGATGTGATTTGCCTGAAGATGTGGCAGAAACATTTACAGTGCACCTTATCTGTTCTGGAATATGTGCAGTAGTGATTTTGTCCACACTCAGCACAGTAACATCTGGTATTGTAACTGCATGTACCTGTTGATTGGACTGGCTACTGCGGCATACCTTAGCAAAATGCCCAATCTTTTTGCAGTGATTGCACTGAGCTAATTTTGCAGGACATCTTGTGTAGCTTGCGAGGTGTTGTGGGGATCCACAGCGAAAGCATGCTTTTGCTGTGCTTTGAATTTGCTGATTCTGTGGTTTTCCATTAGCTTTCTCCTTGTATATGTTTGTCTGCAGTGATAGTGGACTTTTCTGCAAAGGAGTCACAGCCTGGACTGGGCCTCCTGTATCCATGCTCATTATTTTGGCTTCTGCTATAGCTGACTCAATCTGGGAAGCAATGGTTATTACTTTTTCCAGTGTAAGTTGTGGTTCTAGAAGCAAGAGGTCTCTTACACAAAGCATGGTTGTTTTCTCAATGAGCTGGTCTCTAGTCATCTCATCTGCCATATGCTCAAAGTCACACATTACAATCAGACTCCTCAGAGAAGCAATACACTGCATTATAATCTCCCCTGGTTTCTGCTCACGCTGGCGAAATCTGTAGCAATTAGCTACTACATTCACTTTTGGCACAAAAAAGTTCTTTAATGCAGTGAGTGCAGTCTCATATTTATCATCTGCAAGGGGAAAAGTGTAAAATATACGCTGCACTTCTGCTCCAAGGCAGTGGATTAGCAGAACACGTTTTCTTACTTCAGAAATATCTGTAGTGGTGATTGCAAGCAGGTAAGTCTCAAACATATGAATCCAGGCAGTTGGAGGCTCACCTGGGCTTTGCAGAAAGGGTGCAGGTGAGTTCAGAGGCAGAAGATCCATCCTCATCACCAAAATGTTGCATCAGGCAAGCAAGGTACTAACAAATTTCAACAGGACTTTATTTACCAAAAGTGAAACCTCTTTATAAAGCTGCTGCATTCCTCTGTAGCTCTCACTCAGCCTCCCTGGCTAATCTTCTCTCCCCTCCTTACTGTGCTTCCAAACTCCCAACAGTCCATGCTCTTAGTTCTAATAATTACAAGCAGTATTACATCTAAAACACCACAAAACCCCAACATCTTCCCACATCCATCTTTGATGCAACTTAGAAGCTGCAAAAGCCTCCTTCCTTGGCCCTGACTACACAAAAAGCCTTCCTGATCACTTGAATTCTGAAGCACCTGAGCCTAGCTGTGATGGATAGGAGGGGTACTGACTGTAAAGGGTTAAACTCAGAGAATCCCTGGAAAAAATCCAGGAAGTGTTGGCAGGGAGCCAGGCGAGCCCATGGGAAGAAAGTGTTAAGATTTGAATTGAAAAACGGGTTGCCTGTTTCCATCTCCTTTGTGGGAGAGAAGTAACAGGGTCTGTGGGAGAGATAGAATGAGCCTGGGAGGCAGAAATGAACGGTACAGCAATAACCATGTGTAGGAGAACAAAACCTTGAAACAACCAATGTAAGCAGACAGGGAATGTTTAGTTAGGCATGATCAGGTTAATTTCTTTGATTTCCTGGCTTGGAATTCTTCTGTGCTTGGATCATGTGCCCTCTGCCCCCCCCCCCCCAATATTGCTTCCCTGAAGTTGAATCCCAGGGAAACAATTCTCTGTGCTTTAATCTGTTTTTCTCAGTTGCTCTATAATACCTAGCAGCCAAGTATAACTTTTTGTTTTGTTAATACAATTACCTTTTTTAAGACTACGATCTGATTCCTGGAAGGTAATAGGAGGTCTGTATATGCAAAAGACTGAGAGGTCAGCTATCAGAATTACAGGTTGTTTTCTTTTTTTCAAACTCTCTTGTGGTAAAAGAGCTTGGGGTACCCCATGGCAAGAAGTTCCCAATTGAAACTTCCTGGGTTCAAAAATAAAGGTGGTTTTTTTCACTTAGGTGGTGGCAGCTCCTTCCAAGGTCAGGGAATCTGTGGCTTTGGGGAGTTGTTAAGCAGAAGCCTATTTTTTAAGGTATTTTTGAAGTCTCTTGTGGGCCCCCACCTTCTGCATTCGAAGTGCGCAAGTGGGGAACAGCCTTGACACTAGCTCAGAAGTGATCCAACCTACTGGACCTACACATTTATAAAGGTGGACCATTAAACAGCCCAGCAAATAAAAGCCCCAAACTTTAAAAAAAAAAAAAGAGCAAGAACTAGGATTCAGAGTGGTCCAGCCATCACTAGGGCATAGAGGGAGGCTCAGCTCACACAACTTGGGTCTGAATTCAGATCTGAGTCAGAACTTTCCTAAAGTTTACTTCAGTGGAAGTTGAGGGAAGATCTGTTCAAGTGCATCTCCGCTATCAAAGGGTACATTAAAACTGCGAGAGAAAGGTCCACGAGGGAGACAGCACAAGCTGAACATGTTCATTGGGACAACAGTACCAAAAGGGGAGCAAAGTTTAGGAATATTCAGTAAATCCAAGAGTGAAAGAGGCAACACACGTGTCTGGAATCCAGTTGCCTTAGCACGGAAAGACTTTGTTTGCTCACAGGTGGGCATAAGAATGGCCACAGTGTGCCAGAGCAAAGGTTCATCTAACCCAGAATCCTGTGTTCCGACAGTGGCCATCCCCTCAGGCCGCTGGCATTGAACAGAACAATCATCGAGTGACCTGTCCCGTCGCCCGTTCCAGGTGAGCGTCTCTTTAACTGGACTGTTGGTTTCTCACTATTGAGTGAGGTGATAAAAAGCGACACACATACTCTTGATGGGGGAACGAGAGACCTCCATCAAGCCAACAGCCAAAGGGAGACTTTACTATGAATGGGACCCTTTTGAATGTGTATAAGAAAAACCTGCTTCCTTTTTTAGTATAGTCTGTGCTGAGGGCCCATCGAGCTTTGTGGGATCACTGGGGTACAATGGGGGAGTTAAGGGAGGGCTATTATTCAGTTAAGGGAGTGCTAACAGCTTTATTACTAGGGCTTCCAACCCCATCCATCCCACAGCAACACAACCTCCCCTCCCATCTGCTACAACATTTGGCAAGTGGGTTGGAGTGGCTTTTTCAGCCATTCATAACACGCCAACACAGTACACACGGCCGCAACGTTGGATCGTAGACAATAACAGATAATAGTCACCAGGGAGCTGTGGGCGATCTCAGCACCTCTGACACATCAGGCCACTCCCTCTGGCTGGATCTGAGATGATGAACGTTAGGTGCCCAGCCAGGTTTAATGCCTAGAACAGACCATTGTCCTTCATTTCTTGGATGCCCAGTTTGGCACACTTTACAAGGCCCTGATATTCAAAGGTTGGGCACCCAAAACAGAGATGTGCCCTTGTAACCACCACCAGGCGGATTTGAACCTGGAACCTCTGGAGCTGAGTATCGGAGCCTCTACCCTCTGAGCTAAAAGCTGTAGAAGTCTATCGGGCTTAACCATTGCTGTGGTCTAGGTACCACTTGCATTGCTCAGTAACCACACTAGGTGTGTGGGTTACTCCAAGGCTTTAAAGATGTCAAGAGTGGGTGGATTTTGATTCAGGCCCCACCTCTAGTTTTAGAGAAAAAAACAGAGATGAAACTGTAAGCAAAAACAGCCAACTGACACACTCTGTGTCTTGGCCTCAGGGCCTCTGCTGTAACCCTACCATGCAGAGAGTGAAGACAGAATTATGCCTCCCTGGGAGCATAAGGAAGAGCCCTTTCCCTAGTGTACCTGTATAGAGCTGCAGCATATTCTGCCACACACTGATGTGCCGTGAAGGGTGAGTATATGGATGGTAATGCTGCCGGCAGAACTTGTGTAGCCAGAAACATCCTTTCAGGGTAGGTTCCATATAGGGCCATTCCCAATCACACTGCCCACAAGAGATACTAAGTATGACTGGCTGGTTTTTTATTTATTTATTTATTTATTTGGGAGAAGGAGGCAGCAAAACCTCTCTGACCAAAAGGAAAAAAAAAATCTTTCACTAAAACATACATGTTTGCAAAAGAATGTTCATCTTTATCAACACTTTTCAGGTTTTGACAAAAATCTCCAAACTGAATTTCTGTGTTTTCAGCAATCAACATCCCCTCTAGTGTTTCTATGTTTTAACCACAAATTTCTGCTTTTTGATGAACCAAAAAATGTCAACAAAAATAAATACTATTAACTTTCAACAGAGAAAAATAAATAATTTCCTGGCTAACTCTAATATTAAGCATCAACAAGAGGAAATTTTTTTTCAAAGCCATAAAAGCTATCCAGCCATCTCCTTGCCATTAAAATGAAGCCATAATTATTAAACTTAAGAACAAAAGGTATTTTAGGAACATGGTCCGAGACTAATCTAACTGTTCAAAACTGTGCCAAACCCAAGTAATTTCTCAACAACAACAAAACCCTCCCAATTCCTAATGATTTATTGTTATTCAATTCACAATTCCTCTGCATTCCTTTAAGGCAATTCTTTGAAAGGAAACTCTTTAGGGCTCATTTGTTCCCTGAATCTTGTCCATGAGAGCGACTCAGTGGAAGGTTGGCTATAGGCCTCATTTAATAATAATCATTAGAATTTATATAGCATTTTCTACTGCAAAGTGCTCTGCAGTTGGTAGTAATGAAAGCTTGCTGAGGATAATTAGGGGTCAATGCACTAAGCATTTGAGGCAGATTGTACATAAATACGTCTAACTTGTGTGTGGCAACAAGCAAGCACAAATCATTCTGTTTATGAAAGAGTGTCAAGTGGCCAGAATAGATCTTCCCCATTGCACAGTAAGGGCAAAATAACTGTTTTGAATACAGCGGGTTGAATACTAGCTTTAAGACTTTCACAAATGCTAGGGTTTCAGTTGATTCAATTGCATTACAGTCCTTTGTGTGCATGAACCACTAAAATGAGGCTGGGTAACTTTTCTCTTCTCTTCTCAGAGCATCTTACAGTCATACCACTTGAAGTCTGTCAGGTGTAGTTGTTTTGCTCATCCTCTGGCCTGGGGAAAACTGTATGTGCGGTGGAACATTTTGTTTGGTAGGGTTGTGGAATTGGTTTTATTTCATAAACGTACCTGCTGATCTGTGGTTATGTTACAGAAGGCAGGTCACAGAAGAGGGCCTGGCAGTGGGTGTGGAAAGTGGCGAGGTTTGGGCCGGTCCTTAGTTCACTCCAGAGGCTCAGTCCAGCCGCTAAAAGCTCCGTCTCGCACAGCTGAGTTTTGCCCTGACTCTGAAGAGTTCCGTGACTACGACACCTAAGTGCTGGAGCAATTCATATAATAATGTCTTTGCAGAAGAGTCAGCTGTGAAAATGCAAGATGGAAACAGAAGCAGATAACTTTCAGCAAAAAGCAGCTTTTGGGGGGGGGGAGGGAGGCAAGAGAGGAAGTAAACTAGAAAGAGCAATCGCGCACTCGCTGGTTTTGGTGCAGCTGAATGGATGTTGTTCTCACAGATCATGCAGAAGGGAACATGAACGCTGCCCTATAAAAGCCAGACCCTGGTTTTTCCTGGGGTAAGGTTCCGGTTAAGATCAGGCCTATGAACAAGCAATGTGTTATGCTGATTTGTGAAAGGCACCTGCTTGCAACACACACCCTGTCCCGTCACCTTCCAAACGCCCCTTTGTAATGAAACCCTGCCAGGCAGCTGCCCTTTCCCAGGACTCCGCCACTTGAACTGGAACATCCCAGGGGATTGCCTTGGAGCCCTCAGCCACCTCCAAACCTTCAACCTCAGTGAGGAAGTTGATACACGTTCCCCCGCACTTGCTTGGCACAGGCTATGGCAAAGTGCAGTTGTCTTTTCAGCTTGAATTCCTGCACTGCCTGAGGCTACATCTAGACTGCAGGCTTCTTGCACAAGAAGCTTTTTGCAGAAGAGATCTTCTGCAAAAACTTCTTGTGAAGAGGGCGCCCACATAGCAAAAGCGCATCAAAAAAGAGATGCGCTTTTGCGAAAGAGAACATCCAGACTGCATGGAAGCTTTCTCGAAAGTAAGCACTGATTGGTATGCCACCGGGGCACCTGTGCTTTTTCTTCTTTCTGCACAAAAAACCCTCTTCCCCATCCACACGCCTTTTTGCAAAAGAGCTCTTTCATAAAAAGGCGTTCTTCCTTGTAGAAAGAGGCAGAGCCGAAACTAAGGTTTTCTGCACCTGGGGCAAGCTACTGAACTTCACCCCCCCCCCGCCCCTCAAAAATGATAACATTCTTAATTTTTTGTATTAATTTTATTCATTGCACATGTTGTTAATTGCACATATATTGAGATTGCAAATAGATGATAGTAAAGATATAAATGAAATAATATTTTAACTTTCTAATTTTTAATTTTGTGCCCCTAAATGTACTGTGCCTGGGGCAAGTGCCCCACTTGCCCCATCCTTATTACAGCTCTGGAAAGAGGAATACCAATTGTGCAAAAACCCCTCTGTTTTTTCAATTCTCTCGTGCAAAAACATGCTTGAGGTGTGGACGCTCTGCGAGTTTTTGCAGAAAAATGGCTGTTTTTCTGCAAAAAACTCTGTAGTGTAGATATAGCTTGAGCTGGGCATGGCTTTCCTGGATGGGAGAAGCAAAGACAGGTGCTAACAGGTTGGAAACACTCTCCCCTCCCTGCCATAGCTACATGCTACATGAAATGCTACATGCAGCCCAGGATCAGCTGGGGACTTCCTTGCGGACTGGGGTTCTGTGAGGCACTGCTGCTTTGAAACGCCACGAGGAGCTTGACACCAGGCTCCCCGCAGCATTTCAAAGCAGCAGCACCACCTGGAGCCTGGGTCAGCAAGAGAGTCCCCAGCTAACCCCGGGTTCCATGCAGCGCTTTCACCTTTGAAGTGTAGCAACAGCAATGACTACTCGATTAGTTAATTACTTGATATTTAACATCCCTAATCAGAACCATAACTAAGGTTAAGATTCTGTTGCAAGTATTTTTAGTTATAAAAAAAAGGGACAGGATGTGGTCAATAAAACTAACCTCCGGCATCTGCCCCAACCCTGCCACTGCTCCAGCCCCAGGCAGCGGACACACCCTAGGTGCTGCTCTGGCAGCCCCAGGACTGACTACCAGCCAGCTCTGCGGTGCCAGGATTGTCTTTTTGTTCTGTCACATACAGCCCCAAGCTAGCACAATGGGGTCCCTGAGTTGGTCTCATGATAACAAACACAATGATGATTTGTACTATTCCAATGCAAGTTTGGGTGCAGACCAGCTCCAGAATGGTAATTTCTATCTTCCAAGCCCACTTCTTCCTTCTTCTGATCCATGTTGAATGTGTAGAATGTGACCAGTTCAGTTTCTTACCATCTATTACACTCTGTAACCCTCTGGCTGTTAAGATTGAAAGTTTTATTCTTTTTTATATTTGTATTTTAGGTTTAGTAATGTAGTAACGTAAGGTAATATATATATATATATATATAATCATATTTAATACTGTAGTAAGTCAAATCCTTTAGTTAAGTGTATATCTCCTATATTTCCTTGTTCTAAAGTGTAATGGGTAAAGAGAGAGAGTTTTGGTATTGTGTCTGAGTTAATGAGACTAGAGGAATGTTGAAGGCTAAGGCCTTAATTGCTTGATTTACAATGCCTTTTTGCTTTGCCCAATACAGATATTGATGTTATGCTCTTCCTCGAAAGTCCTTGTAAGAGATTGTTTGTGTGAAAGTGGTATGTATGTGTCGAGATAAAGGTGCAAAAGTTATTGCTCAGAACCAGATGGCCAAAGAAGGAGGAGTGAGCGTGGGTGAAAACTAGACAACCTGGCGTCAAAGAAGAACCATCTATAATCTTCGATGCATACCCCTACTCCCAGGATAATTGGCAGATTGACAGCCTTAAAGCAGAGCCAGCACCCCTGAAAGACAAGTGATTACAGGATGAGCTTTGGAAAATGTTTTCTGAACACTGACATCAAAAAGATAACACTCCGGTCACAGGCTGACACAGCAGAATCCATAGACTTCAACAGAGAAAAAAATTATAAAAGCAGGGTGCTTTGCTATGGAACTTTGGGTTCGTCTTGCCACCAACTCCAGAGGAGCATCAGATCGATCGACCAACAAAGGCCCTGCTCTCCCTCTGTGATCAATCTAACTGGCCACTAGATTGATACAGAATCTGGACTGGTAACTATGACATCATCTGGCGGGACTGTGTATGCATGATGTTTGTGTGTGTGAGTGAGTGATTGAAAAGCATATGCAACTGTTGTATTCTCAATAAATGCGGCGTACTGCCTTTTCCCCTATAAAAGATCTTGTGTGCTTCGTTTAAGCATAACATGGCAGACAAACCCTTATTCCTAGTCCATCCAAGTCTTTCCAAAATGTTGTGAAACTCTCGAGTTTGGAGTCAGTGGATTTTATCACTTCCCCATGCAGTCAGCAGCTAAGCTCATTGCTGCAAAAAGGAAACACATTTTCTCTTAATCCTGCTCCTTGGGGCATCTTCAGGACTGAGGCTCCCTGGATCTCTTCTCGATTTATGTGTAATGGTCATTTCACTCCAGGCCAACAGGGCATGCCTTCATTACAGGCTGGATCAGCGGGCAGCAATCAATCCAGCGGGGGTCGATTTATCATGTCTAGCATAAACACAATAAATCAACTGCCAAGTACTTTCCTGTCAACTCCGGTACTCCACCAAAACAAGAAGAGTAGGCAGAATCGACAGGAGAGCATCAGCTGTTGACTTACTCAAGTGAAGACACTGTGGTAAGCAAACCTAAGTACGTCACCTTCAGCTACATTATTCTTGTAGCTGAAACTGCATAACTTAGGTCAACAGCCTGCGGTAGAGCAGACAAGGCCGCAGCAGTAACACACCTCTTCCCCAACAGGATTTATACATGTATGGAGCAATTGTCGAACATGACCCTGCACCAACGATCCCCACACAGAGGGACCTTTGACACACAGATCCCGCCCTTCAGCCTCCTTTGCACCACTAGCTGCCCTAGGATCCCACAGGAGGAAGTTCCATAAGTGAAGGAAAAGTGTAGGTGGAGCAGGACTGAGCATAGTCCTGCCACCAGCATGGTGAACACTCCCCACAAAAATGAACACACCCGTATTTTCACTGTCTGTGGCCCCAGAATCCACCATGGGACTGCCCCTAGGAACACCAGGGGTCGTGATTTAGCACTGGCTCTGTGCCAGCAGTGTGCTTCTGTAACCCACACACCTAGTGTGGTTCACTGTCCCCTGTACTGGCACTTAGACAGGGGCGGCCCGTGACTATAGGCCGACTCAGCCGTCGCCTTGGGTGCCGTCTTCAATGGGGCACCTGGGGCGCCTGATGATGACATCATGCCATTGACGGCCATGCAGGCAGGGGTGCCGATCATGCGTTCCGCCTGGGGCGCCAGCTGCCACAGCCCGCCCCTGCACTTAGGCCACTTACAGCAAGAGCTGAGAACAAGAGAGCTCTACAGCCTAGGGTGAGAGCCACTGGCTTTATAGCTCAGGCTGTAGAGGCGCTTCTATTAAGCTCCAGAGGTTCCAAGTTCAAATCCACCCTGTGGTGGTTACATTTCCACCTCTGGAGAACAGAACAGCAGCATAATGCAGAGGGTAAGGTGCCAGTTGGAATTCCTTGTGGGGTGTTGAATGAAGGGATCACAAGAGTTACAAAATTCAGGTAGAAGAGACCTACTGGGTGAGCTAGGCCAGTGGTTCTCACATCTTTCAATCCACAACTCAGAGGATGGCCAAAAAGTTGTCCCACAACCCACCTTATTCCAGAGCTGCAAAGGTTTGGGGAGTTAGGTCAACATAAGGCCAGATGAAAAAGAGCAGGTGGGGTTGTAGGTCGGGCATTGGTCAGGCTCCAAGGGTGAGAAGGGATTGGTGCTAAAGGCAGGTGTGAAGGAGCTGGTCCTATCAATGTGAGTCCTCTGCAGGATGTGTGCTTTGTCCATGCAACACTTTGGAAATGAACTTCATGCCAGAGCTGCCCGTGGAATGCCGAACTCCCATGAACCCTCCCCACTCCCACAGTGACCTTCCAGCCATTTGTCAAAATGCTTAGTTTCCATTCTAAGACTTGGCACAGGTAAAACAAAGACTGAGCAAAGGTTAATGGGGATGGAGAGCATTGTAAGAAATAAATGGGGTTTCACACAAAATTCCTCCTGCCAATTTCCCCTCTTTTATTAAGGTGGCTTTTATCTCTGAAATGCTGGGGAGTTTGCAAGAGAAATGTCTGGATCAAAGCTGCTGCCTGATGACATCAGTGAAAAATGCTCCCTCACCCACATTTCTAAGGGAAGCTGAATAGCCCGTAACTATAATTCCTCCTATTCTTGTTGGATTACAAGAGCACCTGGAGGTCACTACTGTGCTCAGTGCCCCACTGTGCCAGGTGTTGACCAAATCCGTGGCGAGAGATTGAAGACTCCAAGGGGCTGAAGGCAAAGGATGAGAGAAAACAAGTAGTATCCCCATCACTGAGATAGAGAACTCAGGCCCAGAGGCCAGGACTACACTCGACCAGGGAGGTTGGCTTAAGGTACACAACTCCAACTACATAAAATATGTATCTGGAGTCGGTTTACCTTAAGCTGAGCTGTGGCGGCATTCACACAGCAGGAGGCCTCCCTTACTCCTTGTGACTGAGAGAGTAAGTGGGAGCTGCCCCCAGCATTCGATTTAGCGGGTCTATACTAGACTCGCTAAATCGAATGCCAGAGGATTGACCTCCAGAGCGCCAAGCTGCCGGTAAGTATAGATGTGCCAAAGAGTCTGAGGCTTTGTCTACACTGCACGGTTTTTGCGCAAGAAGCTTTTTGCTAAAGAGATCTTCCACAAAAACTTCTTGCACAAAAGTGCATCCACACCTCAAAAGTGCATCGCAAAAGCGATATGCTTTTGTGCAAGAGAGCGTCCACACTGCATGGACACTCTTTGCGCAAGAAAGTTCTGATGGCCATTCTGTGAATGGCCATCAGAGCACCTGTGCTTTTTGTGATAGGCTCTTTCTGTGCAAGAAACCCTCGTTGAGCGTCCACACGCACCTTTTTGCACAAGAGTTCTTGCACAAAAAGGAGTTATTCCTTGTGAGGAGAGGAAGTACTCTACCAGCAAAAGCCCTCTGTTCTGTCAATTTACTATATTTTTTTTTTGCCCAAAAATGCACTTGAGGTGTGGACGCTTCACGGGTTTTTGCATAAAACACACAGAGGCAGAGGTGGGAACTGAATTCCTCAATGCCACGCGCCCCCCCCACCTACTCAGGGGGTCCATCCTACAGACCATCTTTCCACCCAGGGAATCCCAGGGTTGATTTATCTAGGGTCAAGATGAGCTCACTGAGAGAAAGCCAGATGTTCTGCCCAAAGGAACAGCCAGGTCACTTCCTCAAGGTGTTTGGCTAGCTATACATCCCTGACTGGGCCTACAGGAAAGCTGAGCTAGAGCGGCTTCCTTCATTATTTCTCATTTCTTCATATCACGGCCAAAGGATCACGGAAAATAGCCAGCACAAGCCCCCTGCAATATCCATTGCACAGAAAAGAGTATAGGGAGGGAGAATCAGGTAGGGCTGGAGGGAACCAGCTTCCTACTCTTGCAGGCAAGAGCTGCCGAGGAGACAGCTCAGCAGAGTGCCTCAAACAGCATTTTGTGACATTAACTGCGTCTCCCATATGTCTGTACAGCTCGTATGTCTGTATGGGTCAGAGGCGCTCAGGCTTTTCCCTCCTGCGATGTGATGCCACAAAAGAAAAAAAAAGCATTAGGACCCCTCTACCATCTAGCCATCAAGGTGGGGAAGAGGAGGAGTTCACGAGCCCTGAAACCTGATCTTGAGCTCCTGGGATAGAGCCTAGCACAAGGAGGGCTCATTTCAGCCTCTTCCCAGCTGGAACAGGGTTGCAGTACCAGGCCCTCATTTCCCTTCTAAACAGTCATTCTGCTGGAGGGAGATGCTCCATCATAAGAGACAGTATCACGGTCACAGGTATCTAGAGACGTGCCCTGCAGGTGGGGGGTTGAGAAAACCACATGCAGCCGTTCATCCAGAGCTGCTCTCCAATTTATTCTATTCAAGTTTTATTCCTCTCTCCTCCTTTGCTTTGTTAGGTAATGAACCTCCATCATTCATCTGTCTCAGTATATTTCTTTGATATATTCCTTCAAGTCTGCCTAGTTAGACATGAGGCAGGAAACAAAATGTGGGCTGAACCCTGTGAGCAGGTCTTGCTAGCGTAAACCTGATGCAGCGCCATGGAAGACTTTCTTACTACAGTGTTACACCGACGTCACAGAGCAGCATTTGGCCCCGCGGGTAGAATTTATGCTATGCCGAGACATCCATTTAAAAGAAATAGTTTTACATCAAAACTCACAGAGCAGATCAATTTCCCGTAGGGAAAGTTACACTGTGCTATTACCTTCCATGTCAGTTTTAGGTTTTAGAAGGAGTGCTGAGGATTTACACCTATTCCTGGATGTTAATGTGTCATGGATTATTTATTCCCGTATCAGCTTCTCTGCTCACACACTGGGCAAGTTGATCGAAAGAGAGAAACCCCTTCCTTACCCTTACCACCGAAACAGTCTTTTAGCCAATGTATTATAATTGTTTCACTGCCAACTCCCTCTCCTCAGTCGCTCCCCTCTCAAACAATTCACCCATCACTTAAGTTTTTTTTCCCATGCCCCTTTGTTTCCTCAACAGGTTAGGAAGAATTTGGCTGCCTCATATCCAGGGAACTGACCAGGGCTGTAATGAAACACAGGTCCTTTTCATTTCAAAAAGGCAGTTTGGGGTTGTTTTAGGACCATACAGAACCCTCTGCTTTCAAATAAACCATTCACCCTCTAGCTCAAGCTTTGTCACTGGTTCCCCTCCATTCTCTGGCTCTGCCAGGCATTGTTTCTCCCTGCAATTCACGCAAGGGGCAGGTCACTCATTAGCTGTCGGATCACATTCAATGCACTCAAAGTGTAAAGGAAAAAATCAGAAGGAAATTCCAACCCCTCCCCTTCCAAGTTTAAAGCAGGCAGGAAGGAGCATTGATCTATGTATTTAATCGAGCAAAGCAGCATCTTTACAGGCATAAGGAACAAACCAACTTACCTCTTCTTCAAGCCCATGTGTTATTTTCCTCTGCTGATTCCCTTGAATTGCTCTGGCCTTTGCATGCCACACTCCTGTAATTGAATAGTGACACCAGTGTATTTCTGAAAGTATTTAAGAAAGGCTGATGGAGGAGCCCTGCCCACAGTGGGAGGGGCCTTCTGCCATCAGAGACAAATAAATTCAATCCAAAGGCTGAAAATTAAAATATAAACATACAAACCCATCCAGCGTGGGCAGCAGCTAACTATATGGCTCTAGGGGAAGAGGGTGGGGAAATAGCCAGAGAATTTGAGGTTCAGTCTTGTCTCACCACACACACAGCCCACACAACACAGGATAAGATGGGTATTAAAATTCTGCACTAACAGAAGGAGCCCGCAAAAGCCCTTTGTCTGAGGAAAAATTCCACAGAAGATTTGGGAAAGATGTCACTGCTGATCTCAAAACCTCAGTAATAAATAATAATTACAAATAATATTTCCTGTGACGCCCCTTTTAATCTACAGGAAGGAATACATTGTACCAGATTTTAAGAATGTAACATGAATGTTGCATTATTAATTATTATTACTTTCAGCTTTAATATCTAAATCCTATTAGCAAATAGCTGTGTTTGGAAAGAGGCCGGGGAAGGGTCAGAGGAACAAAGTCGTTTTTGCATTGGCATTTTGTATCCCTCATTGAGTTTTTGAGCTTGAATTTGCCATGGCCTTTGAGACAGGCACTTGTAAAGATTCTCAGACTAGAAAGCTATGCAGCTTCAGCCAGCCCCTCCTCTCAACCAGCCCTCAGCTGATCAAGAGTCTAGACAACCCAACCCCTTTGGCCCCAGAGCACTGGTTTAGAAATACTAATTGTGCAGTACTTTTGTCCTTGTCGTCACACACACACAGCTGGATCAGAGTTGCTCTAAAGCAAGCTACACAAGGGGGGATGGGAAGACTGGACTCTGGGAGCGTGCCCTTTCTGGTGGACACAGCAGCACCTGCAAGAAATTAAGCTTCTACCCTATAGTTAAATTGTCTCTGTCTGATTGCCAAGGAAACTTTCTAAATGCAACCTGAGGCAGACTCCAGACGAAAATGGTAATTTTGAGAAGTATGGATGGCCATGGTTTAAGCTCATGTGTGTGTTCACTCTGAAACCTAATGATGACAATATAAACTGTAGTGCTCGCTATTAATTGTTCTCAGCATGCCACGGTTGCTAAGGTACCAGAGTTTCCCTTTTGACTTAGAATAGAACAAAACTGTGGGAACGTGTGTGGCATCTGTTGAACAGATTTGTATTATTGATGATTTGAGCAGGAACACCCAGCTATTTTGAGATCATGGCCATTGCTTGGAATTGCATGTGGAATCCGAGTAGCATCACTGGTTTTAAAGTCTCGCCTCTGGAAACGGATGTAAACATGGCTGGAAAATGCGAGCTCAGCGAGAGACTATGAAGTTGAAAGAACAATAGTGTGGTTGCTATTTCAAGTGGCCTAGGGTTGTGACAAGTAGGTAACTGACTAGATTCAACCTACTGTAGATTAAAACGGTTAAAGTCACTATTGGTGATGTGGACCCAGGCCACACTGGGGCCCGTCTATAGAGCTGGGTCTAGCCCCTCACCTAGGGCAGTCCAGCACACAGGCCTTGCTGTGTGAGTGGCTCCCAGCCAGCCAGTCCCACTTGCCCACAGAGGGCTCACCACCTCACAGCCCATCGGACATGTCACCTCCCCGAGGGGTGGTGGGTGCGGCCAGGAGGCTGGGCACGGGGGAGTGGGTCTCTGTGAAGGGGGCCGCTGGGCAGTAGGGAATGGGATATGTGTCACAGGAGGTTCTGAGACGGGATTTGGGTGGGAGGGTGCTGTGGATGGGACCACTGAGTGGAGGGTGTGCAGGGCAGGGTGCAGGTGTGGTGGGGAGCGTTGGACATAGTAAGTCTGTTGAGATACTGGGCAAGGGGGTCCAGGGAATGTTAGGCGAGGGGGTGATGTGCACATTGCAGGTCCCTGCCCCAGAGCATGGGGAGCACTGGCAGTGCCGGGCCCAGCAGGCCAGTGTGCATCGGATGGCTGCTAGCTTGGCAACAGTGCCCCCATGTTGGGCTGGGAGCAGCAGGGCTGCCCCCACTGCACCATGCACCATTGTCTCCAACTAGCCCCTCGCTTTGGGGACCAACCCCCCGTCCCCCCCAGCACCATGTCCCAGTGCACAACTATGCTTGGCGCTGGGCCCACAAAAGCTTACTCCAGCCCAGGTTACACTGGAGCATGAAATAACCCCAGGAGGCTTATAGTGGATACATTACAAAAATCCCACCACTCTGTCACTACGGTGTGTTTTGTAAGTTTCAACAGGGGTGGCAGGTGTCATAGGCATGGGAAGGCTCTGCCTTCCCAAACTGCCAGCCTGGCCCTGCCCACACTCCACCCCTGAATGCCTACTGTAGGCATACCGGAGGGGTTGGGGGGGCGGGAAGTGTTGCTGCCCCCAGTGCCTTCCCTCCCTGTGCTCATGGCCCTGGTAGGCTTTAGCCGTGCACCGCCTGCCCTCCCCTGTGCTCCTGGGCTGGTGAGGCTGGGGCCACACGCCACCCACCGTCCCCGTAGTGCTGGGGAGCAGGGCCTGGGCAGAAGGGGCAGGATGGGGACAGAGCTGGAGGGCTTGCCTCCCCGAGCACTGTCTTCACTCATCCTCTATGAGTTTCAGCTTTTGAAAGGTAGCAAGCACAGGGCCAATAAATAAGTCAATCAGGTCTTACCTGCCCTGGAAGGCTCTTTGGCCATCTAGAGAGCTAGTAGGGCATCGGCACAAGTCACAAGAAAGCAAACCCTGCAGTCCAGGGTGGAGGCCCTTCTGGGAGAAACGCTTTAGTGGAACAGAAGTTACCGTGTCCGAGGGGTCACTGGATGGAGCGGTGTGGCCGGTGTTATGCAGGAGGGCAAACTAGATGCTCTAATGGTCCCTTCTGGCCTGAGAAGGGCCTTGATTTTGATTCAGATTCTTTAATGCTCTGACTATTCCTGATACTTCTAGAGTTAAAAGAAACAAGAACAAGATTTAAAGCCATGTTTCAGGCTCTCTTTATACATCAAAGAGGCAAACAATAGCCTGAGCCTTCGTTTTTGCCGTGTGGCAGTAATCGACTGGTTCAGCCTAACATCTGCAGTGATGCTGATACAGGAATAAAGCAGCAAACCAAAGCCAAGCCCCATGGGATTGTGCATCAGAAAAGACCAGCAGTCAAGGAGGAAGCTGACAAGAAATCACCCTGGTATTGTAGCCTGGAGGGCAAGGGAGACACCCCAGTGGCTGAGGCTGGCCCAATAGTGCAGCTGAGGTGGCTGTGCTGTCATCTCCTGTTCCCAAGGGTGTGAGGGGGAGACATGTTTTCCCTTTCTGTCCTCCTTTCCTTTTGCCTTTTAACGTCACCTCCAGGCCCTCCAGTTGCTGGTTGGTCCTGGAAGGCTCCATCCCATGCCCATCACAGGGGTGTCAGAGCTTCTTATCAAAACAGCATGGGGGGGAGGGGCAGGATTGTCTTGCATTTAGACTTGGTCAGGGATGGACACTCCCTCATGTCCTGTGTCCTCAGAGATGGGGTACCACAAAGGGAGGCAGGCTGCAGGAAGTGCTTTACCCCCTGCACCCACCAGCCTTCTCCTGGTCAAAGCATCTTTGTTGAATGCTGCTGCCTGGGGCAGCCCTGGTGGACAGATGGGCTTTGAGAGAGCTTTCTCCCAGCCCAGTAAGTGGCTCGTAGGCCAGGGCTAGGACTTGCACCAAAATCTGGAAAGGAACGGGTGGACAGCGCAGGACGGTTGCAGAGCTCACTGGGGTGATGTGTCACAAGCTATCTTGCCCGGCACTAGAAGGCTGCTGTGCACCACCCTACCTACCCTCAGCTTGCTGGTAGCAGCCATGCTCGGGAGCCAGCTGCAGGCAGCCGATCAGGAGGGGATGAGCAGGAGCACTTGGCAGCCAAAGCCTCCAGAAGAAAAGGGCTTCCAGCCAAAGACAGCTGGGAGTGGGTTTCTTTGCAGCATTCACCCAGGAGCAGCGAGAAATCCAGCAAGCCCACCAGCATCCCACTGCCTTTCGTGAGTGTCAGTCATGCCCAGGCTGGAGTGAGACCAACACGTCCAAGAAGAACCTCTAAGTGTTTCCACCATTCTAGCTTCATCCCTCCTGCCTTTCCCAGGTCCGCCGTGAGCCAGCTGCCCTTCATCCCATGACTGCGACAGCCCTGCGCTGGCAGATGCAGCTTCGGGGGTGGGGGGGAGGCAGCTGGCGCGTCAGCGGCACCGGCATCTGCAGCGAAAGAAGTTTCCTGCGGTGACAGCCAGGTGAGGCAGCCTGAGAATGCGGAGGGAGTGTGTTTCAATGGGAAAGTGAAACAAAAACACACCCTGGGTTGTGAGAAGTGGCCGACATTCTGGAGCAGGCTTGTTTAGACAAACACACTGTGGGCACAGCCTGCACTGGCCTTTCTGTATCTGCTGAGCAAAGACCAGACACTTCTCTCTCCAACAGCAAATGAACTAGCTGATGCCTCAGTCAGCAACTCCAACGTTTCTAAGCACAAGCTCATTTTTGAATTTAAGTGCAACCCAGGATCCACCCCACACTCCATATCCCTCTCCCTCTGTCCCTCACTCTTCCCCATTCCCTTCAAACTGCACAGTCCACCCTATCAAGCCCCACACAAGGGCTCAGGGCTGCAGCAGGGAGAGATGACCCTCCCTCAGCCAGGGCAGGGACAGGTACCTGAGGAACCTGTGGAGAGTGAGGAAGTGAAACCTGCTCTCCTGAGGACTAGTTCAGAGCCTTGCCCACAGAGTCATTCTTCCCCTGCATTGACCAAGAGCTTTCTGGCTTATGGGCCCAGCCAACTTCCTAACAGGAGACTCACCACTCCACCATCACAACAGGGACTCTCCTCAGAGAGCAACAATAATACTGCACAGTGAGGGGACAGACTGGTAAGTCAACTAGGTGCCAAAAGATAGGCCCCTTCAGGCCACATTGCAGCCCCTAAATAAATCAGTTTGGCTCTTTACCAGCAAGTCTGACTGAAGTCAGGAAGAGCTGCTGAATGCTCAGAACTTCTGAAAAGCTGCTCACAACCGAGCACCTCACTTTGTTTGGATTTGGCAGCCTGCCTTTCGGCAGGCACTTCCTTCAGACAAACCGTGGCCTTCATGACAATGCCACTCCTCGTGCATTGGTGCAAGCCCAGCATAATGAGTCGTGATGCTGGTATGTGCCCAGCTGTTACATGACACTTTTCATCTTCAGACCGCAAACCAAAGGAGGTGAGCATCAGTGTCGCTATTTTATAGAGCAGGAGACTGTGGCAAAGGCAGGGAAATGACTTGTCCAAGCAGACTACTGGCAGACAGAGAGGCTGACAGCCTCGCCGGGCCCCAGGGTAAGATGGGGAGGCCCTGCTCTGCGCCCTGGAAAGAACAGAGCCTCAGGCAGAAGGCAGGGCTACGGTGAGGTCGCCCGCAATATCACCTGCAGAGCATCGAACCTCCACCAGGCAGCCCTCAGTGCTATCCAGAGCATGCCATGCGGGACTCCGGCAATGATTTAAAGGGCCTTCCCCCCCCCCGGCTAGAAATCCAGAGAGAGAACTGGTGAGACTTTGGGTTTAAACTCCTGGGGATGTTGGTTCCAGTCAAGGGTCCGAGCCACCCATTGTTACGGTCTGAATGAATGCGTTAGGGACTGTGCACCAGTATGGCATGTAAATAGGTACATTTCCCCCTAATGTCCAATCTAAACCAGCCTTGCTGCAATTAAATCTCATTGCTTCTTGTCCTATCCTCAGAGGTTAAGAACAATAATTTTTCTTCCTTCTCCTTGTAACAACCTTTCAAGGACTTGAAAATTGTTATTAGGGTTGCCAGATGGTTTCAACAAAAATACTGGTCACACTTGACATTACATCACAATCTACATTACATCTTATTTAGAAAATACCGGACATTTACATTTTCTCAATTTGTTTCCCAAACAGAAAGCTCAAATAATGGACTGTTCAGTTCAAAACCGGACACCTGGCAACCCTAATTGTTATATCCCCCCTCAGTCTTCTCTTCATCAGACTAAGCAAACCCAGTTTTGTCAACCTTCCCTCACAGATCATGTTTTCTAAGACCTTTAATCATTTTGGTTGCTCTTCTCTGGATTTGCTCCGGTTTGTCCACATCCTTCCTGAAATGTGGCACCCTGAACCGGATGCTGTATTCCAGTTGAGGCCAAACCTGTGCAGAATAGAGTGGAAGAGTTACTCCTTGTGTCTTGCTTACAATATTCCTGCTACAACATCCCAGTATGGAAGGGGGGAGTGGGGGAAGAGGGAAGGTAGGCAAGCTGTTTGTGCAGCCCTAGAACTGAGTGAAGTAGAAATCCTGGTTGAAAAGTGAAGTCACTGGAGGCACAAGCATATGTATATTTATAGCAAGCAATAGCATGAACATGGACAGAGCAGAAGCTCCTTCACACAAGTCCCTGTGAAGATGTCTTAGCCTCAAGGGGCCATTTCTAGTGAGACACACAATAGGCCACTCTCCAGGTTCTCTGTCCTGGACCTACCTGCAGGGACCTGCCCTGGGGATGTCAGTGCCCTCTGTACCATGCATCCAAGCACTTTCCAAAGCTGGGTACATATTATCCTCATTTTATAGAGGTGGGGAAGCAAACAGAGAGAGACTTAACCAAGGTCGCAGGGCCAGGTATCAAACTCAGTCTAGCTGACTCCTTATCTGCTAGAGAGAGAAGTGCTTTCCTAACAGCTTAAATTAATAAACACCAGAGATCAAAGGAAGGGTTCACAGTAGGGGGCTGTAAAAGGGTAGAATGAAAAAAGAAGCCAAAGTTACTGCATCAAAAACCTTTAAGTGAAAAAAATGCAACCACCAGGGAGCACTCAAGACTGAAGAATTGAAGCATTAACGGGGAACACCAAGGAGACATTCTCTGCTCAGAACTCCCACTGACTTGAGTGTTTTCCACCACTGGCTTCCACTGTGCCCCAGGTAGGTGTTCCTACCTCATGGGTGCAGAGGAGTACCCCCCTTTGCCCCCCAGCAGTGGGTGTTTGAACCCCAGAGCACCCATGGAGTTGGCACCTATGCCCCCACCGACAGGAGCCCGGGATTAAGGCTGGGGAGCAGGGAGTATTATAAATGATTTCAAGAAAGTAAACCCGGCTTCTGGCACTTTGCCCTTCTCTTGCACCCTCCCTCAGCAGATCTTTGCACAGGTCACAAACATGCACTGACCTAGCCTCACAACACCCCTGCCGAAGCAGGTAATTACGATTTTCCACAGATGGGCAGAAAACGAGGCAACAGGGATTAACGGTCACACAATGCTCAGCACTCGCGCCTGCTCCCAGCGAGAGCAGCTGGGTGCTGAGAACTTCAGAAAGATGCATCTCTTGCTTTGGCTGCCTAAACAGGAGCGACATGATTTGCAAAAGGTCTCCCTATGTGAAATCTGAAGGACTTCCTGGAAGAACTAGGATTAGAGTCTCAATCTCCCAGCTCCCAGGTCGTGTCCTTACTGAAAGATTTCGTCTTTCCATGCAAAAATGTCCATGGGATACATTTGGACACTCTTTGTTATGTTCTATCAAAAATCTGCCCTAGACAATCCAATAATTAAAAAGAGAAAACAGTAAACACAGTCAGCTGCTATTTTAGCTTTGATAAAATAACGTGCCTAGATTATAAAGAGCACTGACTTGCAACTTAAAGGGAACTGATTTTCAAAGAGTGAGTTAGGGGTGTGGAACAGTTTTCATATGAGATGTTGATAAGACTAGAACTTTTCAGCTCAGAAGAGAGACAACTAAGGGGGGGGATATAATAGAAACCTATAAAATCATGACTGGTGTGGACATAGTAAATAAGAAAGCATTAATTTACTTCTCATAACACTAGAATTAAGAGGTCACTTAAGTGAAAAGAATAGGCAGCCGATCCATCAATGGCTATTAGCCAGGGTGGGCAAGAATGGTGTCTCCAGCCTCTGTTTGCTAGCAGCTAGGAATGGGTGATGGGATGGATCACCTGATGATTCCCTATTTTGTTCATTCTCTCAGCACCTGGCATTGGCCACTGTCCAAAGTAGGGACGTTAAAATGTGGTTAATTGACTATTCAAGTAGTTGATGGAAATTCCATCAACTACTGGACTAGTCAGTAGGCACTTCTGCATTCCTCCTTTGAAATGTACAAAAGCTCCAGAGGGGGCTCTTGTACATTTCAAAGGAGGCATGCGGAGCTCCACTTACAGCCCGGGTCAGCTCTTGTGCATTTCAAAGCCATGGAGCCCAGGGTCAGCGGGGGACTCAGTCCCCCCACTGACCCCGGGCTCCATGCTGTGCTGCATGCTGCTCAGCTGACCCCGGTTCCATGTTGCATTTCAGTGGCATGCAGGATTCCCCAGCTGACCCAAGATTCTGGGGAAATGCTGCGGGAAACTTAGGATCAGCTGGGGAGTCCACAGCTGACCCCGGGCTCCACAGCTGTCCCTTTGAAATGTGCAGAGGCAGCCTTTCAAAGGGGCAGCCACCTCACCGCTGATCCCCAGCTCAGCTGTGCAGCACTGCCCCCTTTAAAATGCTGCCTTGGGGTTTTAAAGTGGCAGCAACATACAGCTGATCCCTGACTCAGCTGTGCAGTGCTGCTGCTTTGAGGTACCCCTCCTCCCCCTTTGCTGCCTCTCTCTCAGACGCAGCCGGGGGGGCGGGGGCAGGGAGAAATTGACAAGTCGACTAGTTAGACTATCCGATAAGCAAATGATTATCGGATAGTCGACTAATCCCTAGTCAGAAGCCAGGACACTGGGGTAGATGGATCTTTGGTCTGACTCAGTGTGCCTGTTCTCAGCTCAGTCTGAAAATCGTGCTCCTTTATAAATGTCTCATGCTGGATCCTGACAAACTTCAGCAGCCACGAGTCACTTGCCTGAGTCACTGCCCCCTTCAAAAATCACAACACGTCTGAAACTCTTGCCTCAATGTTCAAGTGTTTAACCGCCCGTGGAAGGTGTTTGAGCTTCTGAAAAGACTGGCCAGTTATAGGTCAGCGAACCAGAGACTGCTGTGAACGTTCAGCACCTTTGCTTCACAGGTCCCCAGGCTACCATTTCCTTCCAGTGCATTAGCTGAAATGATCAAGCGTCGCCAGCAGGTTATTACGATTCCAGTGGAGTCAGGTATTGTTTACTGAGCATTTCCTCCCCTCTCCCCCCCTGCACAGGCTTTCAACCACAGAGAACTCAAAGTGCAAAACACTTGCTGCTCTTCTATGAAAAAGGGAGTTTCATTTGGCTTAGGCCCATGTTTTCAGCCGAGGATGCAAGCAGGCCTTGTGTTTTTAATCTACACTACCTCCTGCTGCGCTCTCCCCTCTGGGAGCACACTTGGGCTGGTGTGTGCTTGGAGGGGAGGCAATGAAGGAAGTGGGTTTATGTGAGAGGTTTATGGGGGCTTTGGGGGATAGTCTCATAGGATCAGACTTTGTGCTTCTTTCACAGATGGAGCAACCCCTGCCACTCCGCCCCTCCCAGCACACACATTAATGGAAGAATTTGACAGGAACCCAGTGAGGTATCTTTGCAGCTTTCTTGCTTCTCACCCATTTGTACTTTCACCCCATTAATATCACAGTCAGAGCTATCTGCTTGTACAGTAGCTCACAGAGCAAGGCCCTGACCTGTTTGGCCTCTTGCCACTACCCCAAATATAAACATTAAATAAGTTCCAGATACCAATGCCCTATGCACCTCTCCCATAAGTTTGCACTGCCCCTAGCACCACTGGGACCTGATCCTGGGGGTTACTGTAATAGAAATAATGCAAGACTAGCCATGCCAGAAACCCACAAGCTCCAGGCAATTGCAGGGGACACAGCACTCTCTGTAACTCATAGTCCTCTGGCTTGTAAGGCTTCTAGCTCTCAGGAAAAGGGACATGAGGAGGATCCATTCACACTGATTCAGATGGCAAGGTGGAAAAACAGGCCACACCCTCAAGAGACAATTAATCTTGTCTGTGGACAGGGTGCTAGCAACGTGGCCATGAAATGTGGATAACGGGGGGCAGAGAAGCTGGTTTTCACTTTTGCTGGTGGACAGCACATTTGTCCCCAAACCTTCCCAGTGTAGACATAGCCGAGACTTGCCTTTGGATGTTTTACTTCTAATAGGGTAGGTGCGCGCACACATGCACACCTACCCACCTCTAGGTGGGATATAACACATACCTCCCTCAGAGGGGTGTTAAAAGGCTTGATTAGCAAAGCCATTTGCAGGTGAAAGTGCCAGTGATGGTGCTGGGAGAATTTACACAGCCACCTATTAACAGGATTAAGCTGCAGCCTTAAATCCTTCTGTAGGTCCCTCTGTGCATGCTTTGTGCAAAGCGTTAGTGCCATACATCTGTTTCACCTTTCAGTCCAACCCGGCTTCAGCTGCCCAGATCCCATGTTTTGAGCACTACCTTGCTAGTAAGGGCAGCGCTGCGAGGGCTTCCCTTTCTCACCTGCCAGAGTCCAGCCTGTGAAATCCCGTGAAGCATTTCATTTAACCTGGGGAGGAAGAAGCATTCCCGCACGCCATCATGAGACATGTGACATGCATAACACGAACGGCATTGCTTTGGTTAGGCCGGGCTGCGGCTTGCTTCCCTTTTACGAGCAACTGCTTTCCTAGTCCACTGTACAAGTATTTGATCACATTTTTGTCAGCACTGATTATTTGTGCAGCCAGAGCACCTGCAGGCCCCATACAACCAGGGGCCACACACACACACACACACACACACAGGGGAAAATGAGGCACAGAGAGGAGAGAAAGTGACTTGCCCAGAGCCCCGCAGTCTAACAGAGCTGGGACCTGCTTGCTCCCACATTTCTCCAGTTCCCAGGCCTGCTGATGGGGTGGGCAAAGAGGGCAGTTGCCCTAGGGCCTGGCAATTCAAAGGGTTCTGGGGCTCCCAGCTGCCCTGGGCCCATTAAATCCCTGGGCTCTTTAAATCACCACTGGAGCACCGCACCAACCGCTCTGTGCAGCTCTGAGGGCTGGCCCCAGGAGTGCGGAACCACCCCTCTACCTTGCCCACGGAGGCTGTCAACTCCCCTGCCAGTCCCAGTTCTCAATCACATTGTGCCTCCATATTAGATACTGGCATTTAGGATCATGACCAACACAGCAATTATATTTTCTCCAAATGTTTTCACCTAGCAGAGATGGTAGGTGCAATCCTGGGAATACCAGGCCAGTGAGCCTTACTTCAATAATAGGTAAGTTAGTTGAAATCAGTGGTACTCAACCTTTTTTCCACTGTGGGCCCCATATGCAGCTTTCTGTACATTACATGGACCACATCTGCACAATATATATACAAACTACCTATGTAGCCTTGTGTCACATGGGCCACAGCTATATGCTGATTGGGCCACAAGTGGCCCACAGGCCATGGGTTGAGAATGACTGGTTTAAATTCCAAGAGTTATAAAAACACCTAGACAAACATGATATAGTAATAGGAACAAAAACGAGTGTGGCACGCTTAGGAAAATTACACCTCTCATCTGTTGGAACTCTTTGAAGTCAGTCATCCAAAGAGTACACAAACGAGAACCAGTGAACAATGTATTTGGATTTTATTTTAAAGAAGCAATTTTAAAAAAAAACGAGTGAGCTGTTAGGTCAAGAAGAAAACAAGCAAGGCATTGAAAGAGGGTTAATTTAGCTGATATGAAGAGATGGAAAAGAGGCTGCACGGCTGACCTTAAAATGGCTTCAAGCCGTCATATTTCCAGAGAGCATATGGAGACCGGAAGTTTCTCAGCAAACTGAGATTATGGTCAGAAAACAGCAGATGACAACTGACAGACTTGAAATCTTTGTTGAATATGAAGACATAGCAAGACTGATGTGGTCGCAAATCCAAAATAGAGGACCAAGGTGGACACAAACCAGACACCTATTGAAAGGCAATTGAGAAAGTTTCTCTAATTGTCCAGTGAGTCCCACACCAGCTTTGCTTCCACAATCTCATGCAGAAAACAAACAAACCTGGGCTCTGTCTTCAATTTCCAGTCTCAACATTGCCAATCTCTCGCACTGAATTTTCCAGTTGTCCTCTCAGCCGGATTACAGCATTTTTCCGAACCTCCCAGATTTGCTCAGATCCTCCCAGCATGGGCCTTAACTTGGATGTTTGGCGTTTTTCCTCTTCAAGCTGCTCTCTGCAAGTAGCGTGTTCTGCAGTTGTTTTAAACACTTCTGGATTTCGGACATAATGTAATCATGATATACAGAAATCTGGAGACACTCTCTTTATTTCATCAGTCAGCTGGTCAATGGCTCTTCCCTAGTTCCTGTTTTGGAATTCCAAATGTTTAACCCTTACTTCTGTTAATCCCAGAATCTCAACATTCTCCACCTCTTTGCTGATCTTCCACCACTGTTCTGCAACACACTGTCTAGGCTTGCAAATGTCTCTTCAGGGCTTTCATTCATTTGTATTATTAGCTCCTGCTTTTCAATATCAAGGTTGGCAGCTGTTTGTCTAAGATTACGTATATGATTCTGTACACTTTCAATAGTCAGGTTCCAAATCAGGGAATTATCCATGGGCTTGGTCTGATGGGCTCTGACACAGTGGAAATGAAACAAGAATCCATGCCAGAAAACAATGTTAGCCAGGTCAGTTGTAAGCCTGACTTCACCATTACTGAATTTTAGGAGATTCGCGCTCAAATATGCTGTTACACAAGATTTATGAGTTAAGTTAGCTCACTTGCTTTGCTGTGAAACATTTTATTTCATATAGTAAGTTCAAAGCGGAGCATTTTTCTGGGATCTTTGTCCAGACCTGCTTTATGTCAACAAGGAACAGGCAACACATTCTTTAAAACTTGCATCTAGCTTACTCTCAAGCCACAAAAATCAGTCTGTCCTCACGCAGCATCGTAAATGCCTTGTAAATATGGGCTATTTCTAACCGCTGCTATAATTGTTGGAGAGATACATGTATCATCATAGCTATTGTGTTCTTGGCCAAGATTTACAAAACAACTCCTGATTCCGAGTGCCTCAGTTTTGGGTTGCCCAACTTTTTCAGCGTTTTTTTGAAAACCAGGGTCTCACATTGGACACCTCACAGAGGCAGCCCAAATCACTCGTCCCTTTGTAAAAACTTGGCTGTGAAGGGTTTTCTCCAAGTCTTTTCTTAAAATTGGCTCTAGTTATCCCAAAATCTGTTAGAAAGGCAAATAAATAAGCAGAAGTGTCTCCATGGAAACCTGGGTCTCCTCAAGGACTCCCACCATCTTTGTTTAAAGGTATATTCCAGACTGCAAGGGACATAAATAACTTCTCAAGAGGCAGGAACAAATAATAGAACAGATTTATGTTCTGAAACGATACAGATATGTCCCTTTAATTAAGACATTCCAAGAGTGAAACTGCTATCAAAGCCAAACAATGGGCTGCTATTCACTCATTCCCATTCCCCACCCCCCATCTACAAGCCTTCTCCTTGAAAGGCACACAAAGGATTTACATGCACCTATCTCCCCCTCTTCCCGCTTGGGTACAAAATCCTAGAAACTCTCATTAAAATAAACTATTTCTATAAACATTGAGAAGTTAAGTGAATAAGACTTTCAACTACAATAATTAAACGCAGGAAGCATATTATACAAGTTCCCATCTGCCTCTTATGTTTTGGGCAGCAGTATAAACCTTTGGGTTTTCTAATCTTCATAGGCCTGGTTCAAAACCAGCGAAGGTCAATGGGAGCCTATCACTTCCAGTTGATTCTGGATCTGGCATTGATTGATTCTTTTTAAGCTTTTGTGTGTTGCTGATTTGCAGGGGTGAGCATTCCTTATTATTCCTTGACATACCTGACATGAGACACCTTGAAGTGGGCTGATTTTTCAGAGGGTGGGTAGCAGGCAGAAAAGAACCAATTAAGTTATCTTCTAAGCAGCTAACATAAAGGAGCCATTCAAATATACAAATTAATAATCTAATAGTATACATGTAAATAGGGAACTAGTTAAAAGTGCTGTAACTGAGGAATCTGGTTCACTAAATTCAAACAAGGAAGGGGATTATTAACAAGACAATATGGCATTTACCTTGAAAAGACAATAGTATCTAAAAAACAAACAAGTTACAATCAAATCATTGCTGATTTATCTTCATTGGAAAAAGCTTTTCCAGTATTTTTAAACATTGGTGGAATTAAAATGTTCTCAGTGTGAACTAAAAAAGTTTTAACTTTTTGAAGTTCTGAGAACACCACTTCCAAGAGTGATGGCCATTAAATCTCATATTTATTACCCTATTACAGTAGAACCTCACAGTTACGAGCAGACCCCATCAACCACACACCTTGTTTGGAATCAGAATTATACAACTGGGTAGCAGGGGAGGGAAGCAAATTCAGTATAGTGCACAGTGTTAAATGTAGACTACTAAAAAAAGGAACGTTTAAAAAAAATATGACAAGGTAAAGAACCTGTTTCTCTGCTCCTTTCATTTAAGTTAAGATGGTTCAAAGCAGCATTTTTTTTCTTCAAAGGTTCAAAGCTGTATTAAGTCAATCAACTGTCAATTTTTGAATGAACCATCATGTTTTATTCAGCATTATGAATATTTCTAAGTTTTTCCTGTTACAGACTAACTCGGCTACCCCTGGAAGCTTTTGAATATTTCACAGTTATGAACAACTTCCATTCCTGAGGTGTTTGTAACTCCGAGGTTCTACTGTCCCTTGGCATTAGCTAATCACATATGCATGAAATGAAGCAGCACCGAGACCAGGATATGGAAGGTGATGACTGAATGGCAAAGGCAGCATGTTGATACATGAGTCCACTGCTAAAAGTAAGGCAGACAGAAGTTTTAAATCCCGTGAGAACTCAAACAGAAGAATTCACCTGACTTCCCTGAGGCAGTTGACTTGAAATCAGGCCCAACCAGAGAGCCAGTGTACTCTGCACCTCTCTGCCTTTCATGGTCAATAGATCAGGGCAATGAAGCCAGACTGTTAGAACTTGTTCATTAGATGTCAGCTCCAATGTCACATTTCTCAATGGGCCTCACAATGCCTTTGGCAAATCTCTCTCACAAACCTACATAAAAAACTAAGCAGTGATGGGATCCGAGGCAAAGTACCACCATGGATTAGTAATCAGCTGAGGGACAGAAGGCAAAGAGTAAGAATAAATGATCCCTTCCAACAGTAGCCCTCCTCGGTGACTGATAGCCTGAAGCATGATTTAACATGGTTATTTATAAATAAGCAAGCCTTGGTCAGGGGAAGTTGTGCTGAAATCTGGTATCAGCACCCATGTTCAATTATAGTGACCGTCAGTCTGGATAGAGTCTGTTCATGTGAAATGCTACAGAACGCCTCAACCCTGGGATTCCATTGTGAGCTGATGGAGCACCGATACAGATCAGGTTCTAATCCAGAAGCGGGCAATAACACAGCAGCGTTAGCCCCTGGTGGGCGGCTGCTGCTATATTTCCCTGCACAGCTGCAGGCATCAGCAACTGTAGCTCCCATTGGCTGTGGATTGCCATTCCCAGCCAATGGGAACGGCAGGAAGCAGCATGGACTGGACCACCGCTTCCCGCTTCCCCCATTGGCCAGGAATGGTGATCCATGGCCAATGGGAGCTGCAACTGCCTGTACCTGTGGCCACTTTCAGAAGTGGTGGGGGCCTTCCAGGAGCTAGCCCTGTCAGATCAGATCCAGCCCGTGGGCCAGAATTTGCCCATCCTAGTTCTAATCCCGGTTGTGCTAGAGATGTCATGTAGCCAGCATTAATCAATGTAATTCTATAGAAATCAATGCAGCTACCTTGATATCCACTGTGGCCTGTCCGCCATTTCCCATTACATGGCCCAATAAGACAGTGTGAGGGAAAATAAAAACAAACTCCTGCTTTATCAGACAATTACTCCAGGGCAATGCCACTTCCCTTCAAACTCTGTCCAAATTCCCCAGGGTAGGGGGTGGGGTCCGTCTGACAACCGAATCACCCTTCCCCTAGGGTTAGGGGGTTCTACTATCATCCCATTTTGTCCTAGGTGTTCAGCTAGAAATCCAGGGCCTGTTAGACACAGATGTGCAGGGGAATCCTTAAATCACAGAAAGGCAAACAAATGGGATTTTCATTGACAGGAATTTAAAAATTACCATCTTGCTGCAAGCTGTGAACATGCTGCTCTACAACTGGAGGGCTGGGGAAAATAGTGACTCAGGCCATCCTAGTAGTTGAAACTCTTAACATATGTTGAGCTGAAAGCAGCTTAATCCAGATTAATTTGAGCCAAAATCTTAACTACAGATTTTGGTCAGCATAGATAAAATCAGACAAGGGCGTGTAAAGTGTGATTTGTGACCAATTTATCTGTGCTGGCAACAGCCTCTAGTGTCGACAGAGTCATACCAGCAAAGGAACATCCTGCATTTTCATCTGCCCATGAATTTATATAAGATATTGAAAGGCAGAAGTGCTCTGCACAAGGAGATATGTGTATGTGACTGATGGTGACTGAAAGGTACAAACCAATTTCTAAAAAGAAATTATAGTTCACTTGGAAAGTTATAGATAAAATGGACGGGCAAGACCTATTACGGCAGTGATTCTTGAACTTTTCTATTGGTGACCCCTTTCACACCGCAAGCCTCTGAGTGTGGCCCTCATCTTATAAATTAAAAAAAAATTTGTATTAAACACTATTATAAATGCTGGAGGCAAAGCAGGGTTTTGGGGATCGAGGCAAACAGCTTACGGCCCGGCCCCCATGTAATAACCATGAGACTGCTGGATGGGTCATGACCCCCAGTTTGAGAACCCCTGTATTAGACCATCCTGTCCATCTCCCACATATGGTATGTCCAGCAAATATTATGACGAAACATAATAACTTCTTATGGAAAAAGGGAAGAGGCAGAGACCAAAGTGGAAGACGAAGAAAAATCCATCCGTACCCAAGAAGAGAGATACAGTTACAGGTTTCACCCTGGAGCTGGACTGAGTTGATGTGCACTATTACTACTTCACTGATGGCTCCTTCATAATTTAAGCCCTAATACGCTGGTTTAGTTTATACCATAAGGAGCCAGAAGTGGGGGTCATGGCAAGAAAAGCAACACAAGAGTCAGAGAAAGCAACTCCCACCTGACTTTAACACACACCCTCTAACACTATTTTCTGGTTCCTCAGTATGGAAATTACAGCACCTTAAACTCCATATCATGTTAGTAATTGGATATAAGCAGATCTAGGGGACTCTGAATGTAAAATAATTGAGTCTGCATGTACCACTTTAGCCATCACCTCCGGACATCCAGTGGCACACAAAGAATAGCATGAACAGTTAGTTGTCCAAGTTGAGAGTGAGGTGAATCCTCCAAATGTCCCCTTCCCCATTCTCCTAAGTTCAGATATGCAGCAATTTTATTGAAATCAACATACATCTGGTTTTTTCAGAGAGGTCGTGGAAGTCAGAGAATCTGTGACTTCCTGCACCTTCTGTAACTTCAGCCCATGGCATCCAGCTGCCACAGGGGACCCTTGTACTTGTTTAGCCACTGTAGGCGATATAAGGATCCCACAGCAGAGCTCTCCATTGTGTCATAGATATTTTTAGTAAAAGTCATAGAGGGGTAACAGGCTTCCATGCATTCTTTACTGCCCCCACCAGTCCATGACTTTTACTAAAAATACCCATGACAAAAATTTTAGCCTTGGGTATAACCCAGTGTTTGGGGGACAGATTTGTCAATTCAGATGCAGTTCCACGTTCCCTGATACTTTAAAAATTAGGGCAACCAGAGGAATAAATAACCCTCTTGATCCTTCAGATAAGTGAAATGATAAACAAAGCAGATTACTTAGCTACCCCCCTCTACACACCCTCGTACCTACCGTATCCAACAGCATGTGAGAAAAGACAGTTTTTCCTTGAACTTGGCATAAGAAATAGTCATTTCTCAAACACCACTGTGTGGTAACTGTGGACAAATGGTGACACTGTAATGGTGACCATTGCATCAGTGTTTTACAATATATAGCAGTGATTTCTTTAACCTAAACTGTGCCTCTCAAATGAAATAGTTTTAAAAACAGGCCTGCCACCTTCTTCTATGATTTACTTTCTAATGCAACAGAAAGATTATTTTTGGAAGTGATCTAATAATTAGCAAAATTGAAAACTGAAGTTACAGATCCAAGATAAAAACAGAAAGTGGGTTATTTAATCAGAGGCTGATTCACAAGACATAGCACAAAGGTCGGCCATGGATTAAATCCTCCAATGATCGCAGAAAGTTCATCCAGAATATTTCAGCTCCCTGTCAAAGTGTCCGGCAGCACTGGGGAAGTGGTTGGATAACACACAATCCTGCATCCCCTTTCCATTATTAAAGCTGTTCCGATTTCTGCTGGCTGCTCCCTTATTCAGGTAATCAAAGCATGCAGGAGTTTCAGTAGTGTAATCACCGAGCTGGACAGAGGCAGGGAAAGTCCAGCCAGTGAGAGATTTATTAAGATAAACATGGTCTAAGGCTCCGTATTACGTTAAAAAATAAACACATTAAGAGATATGAAATCAAACTGGCTTTGCTACATCAGGCTCAGAGGTTCTTACAAAGACCTTGTCAATCATACAAAATAGTCTTCTCCCACCAAGAGGGTGAGAAGGCCGTTCACGATTTTAGATCAGCAATGCCTCCTTTAACATTCAACAACTACTACTTCTGAAGCTCACTCTCAGGGGATCAAAGGCTCGGGGCACCCCTATGGAGCAGGAGGGCAGGTGTTCAGTCTCTGAAATGAACATTGAAAAGACTTGGCACGATAATGATGAAGATTCCAGATTAGTGGTTGTTCTTCGTTGCCTCTTTAGCTGCAACAATCAGAGGAGTCAGACTAGAAAGGGGCTTCGCAATTTTCAGGAACTGGTGCTACAAGAGAAGGAGAAAACTAAGTTATTGATGATACCTTTGAAGTCACGTCTCACTGCAGAGGGAAATGTTTCACCAAAACCATGCAGAGCTCAAATGATTTGCAGTTCAGTTACAGGCTCAAACTCAAACCAGGTTAAACAAAAAGATTTGTTAACGTCATAAACTTTTCAAGCAAGCCTAGGCTGAGTTCCAGCTATGCACCAAAATCAGACTAAATTCCCAGCTTTATGGGCTTATGACACGACTAGTTGAAACTCAGGAAATTCTTTCTGGATTCTGAGTTAATCCACAAATATAAAGTGAAAGTTAGAGGATCTTAGTCCTGGGTGGAACGAAGGCACAGAGAAATCTGCCCTAGCTCCACCACAAGTTACTGAGCTGGATGCAGGAGTCCCTGGGTGATTTTATGTGGCCCGTATTATGCAAAAGGTCAGACTCAATTATCATAATAGCACCTAGAGGCCCATCAATCTATTAATCTCTGCAAAACAGAACTGGACTTTGGCACAGCTCTAGCCAAACTGAAAATCAAAGTCATTTACTAGCTATCCAGGCATCCATGTTAGCATTTGCAGGACCTTCTACTTCCCACCATGCCACACAGATATTGTTCAGCATCTGTCACACTCTATGTGGTGCCACAAAGCACTTTACGGAGAGTCCCTCCTGAGCTGAAGAGGACGGGTTTTGTGGTAAACGTCAAAAACTGGCAATCTCTGCAGCAGTGGGAAAAATAAGAGATAACACATGAAGATTCTAATGTCCCAATTCTACCATAGAGCAATCAAAGGAGGAGACCACAAGACAGATTCAAAGTGGATATCAAGTGAGGGAAGTCAGGTGCAGTCCAACCACTGAGCACTGGAGGGTCATGACCATCCCATCAATCAGACATGCACATTTCCCTCTGGACTTCTGTGGGAGTGGGACTTCTGTGGGAGTGGGACACACGCTAACTGAATTCAGTCCTGAAATTGGAAATCCATGGAAACAGTGGGTAGGTTGGTGAGAGGCCAATACTGTTCTGCTCCCTGGAGTGAGAAAGTGTTTTGGCTACAGCATGCATGCTCCTGAAACAGCGACAGCAGGGATTTAGGATGAGCATGAGGGAATGGCACCAGATACAGAGTTAGCAATTAATGCATAAGTAGCAGTGTCTCAGGGGAAGCAGACACAAGGTAAAGTGGGCTGGCAGAGAAGGGGCAAGGAAGAAGTTCCCTTTGTAGCCATGCTGAGATGACATGCACCGAGTTAGGCAGCAGCTGTGGAGAAACCATGGGAATAAGGGCCAGGCCTAGAGTGACCATTTTGAATTTGGTTACAGAATATGCCACATTGCTGTTGCCATTAGTGGCTAATACAAAAGGGATATACCAGGAACACAGCCCAAATGTTAAAAAAAAAAAAAAAAAAAAAAAAAAAAAAAAAATTCCTCATCCACCCTGTGCCCCTTCAGGCATGTCACCTCAGAATTGCTTGTGCTGTCAGCCAAACCATTGTAAAGGTAAGAGAAATCCTTAGTACAGGCCAGAGTGGTGACTTGACTTGAGCTTGCCCCTCCACCCTGGCCTGGTAGTTACCTGTAGCAGTTCTTTGGCAGAGCCTCTTTTCTCTACATCCATCTCGAGACAGCGGTTAAGGAAGTCTCTAAATATGGGCGAAAGCTTCTCGGGATTCTGCAGCTCTGGGGTACCATTGGTAGCAATGAGATACAAGGCCTACAGAAAACGAGCACCAAGGAAACAAAAGGAAACGAGGAGCATTTCAGATTCACACCTTGCTCGAGCGAGATCCCTCCCTCTACAAATGACAAACTTTTCTTGTTTTCTGCACAGTCGGTTAGGAAAAAATTGTTGGATCACTCATACATGCTTACGTCCCTCTATATATATTATGAAACAGAAAGGCTGTCTGCCCTATTTTTACATGGACAGGATCTGTCCCTCTAGTGTTTTACCCTATTAATCCAGGTTCGGAACCTGCCATCATCTGGAAGCATCTGCAGAAAGAAAAAGCTTATCATGTCTTGTCTAAGGGCTTTATACAAAAAGGAGTTTACTATCATAACTATATCAGTACAATTACACCACTGTGGTTTAGATAGGTCTAACTCATTAAGCAGACACTTTTATTCTGCAAGAAGAGCATGGACATAGGGAGTTATACCAAGATAACTATAGGAGTATAACTCTACTGGCATAAATACCCCTGCACACACAAACCCAAAGAGCCCAGTTTTGTAAGGCACTGAGTGCCTCTTTGCAAGTGCTCAGGGACTCAGCACCTTGTAAAAGCTACCAGCTTTCCCACTAAGCAAGGAGACAGTCAACCTGCTCCAAACAGAGGGAATTAAGAGCCACTCAGAGCATCTGATTTAAAAGAGAACCATCCTTTGGGAGGAGAATGTCTCCATCTGCAAAGACAGAAGGCAAGAATCAGTTTGATTCTCCCAGGCAATCTGAAGGCTTGTCAGCTCCTGAGCATGGTGTTCCTAAGTGGAGCAATTCAACAGCCTGGGAACTGGAGCATCTTGAGTTAAATGAGGTCAGTATTAAGTTAATGAGGACAGTTAAGTAACAGTCAATTGCTTTCCCCTCTATCCTCCCCACTGCCTTCCTTCCCCTTTGGGCTTTTCCTTAGGCTATGTCTACACCACAGCCTAGGCTGGCAAAACTTGGGTCACTCGGGGGCGTGAGTATTTCGCCCAATGGAACATCATATGTCACACTGGCACAGGCTGTGGAATGCCTAATGTAGTGTCAGTGAGGGAGCTTCTGCCACTCACAGAGGTGGGTTTTTTTATGCAGATGGGAGAGCTCTCTCCTGTCAGCAGAGACTCAAACATCTTCACCAGCCACAATGCAGCATCACAGCAATACTGCTGCACATCTACACAGAGCTTTAGCCTGTTGCACTGGAAACAAATGTTAAACAAACTGGGCTCTTCTTATCCTCTCCGGAGTCACATCTGACTAACAGAGGGATAACTTAATCCATTCATTGGCCCTAGGGGTCATCTGCATCCCAACGAATAAGGGAAGGTCTGATGTATGCTGCATAGCGAGAGGGACAATGTCCAGCAGGTGACACCCAACATTTTATGAAACCATTAATAGAAACATTTTCTAATTAAAAAAAAAAACACGGTTGATGAAGGTGCTTGGATTTGGAAATTCTCCTGCAACACTTGCAGCTCATCCGCGGCCTGAGCTCGGCACTAGCAACCATCCATCACAGCCACAGTAGGAGAATCAGGAAGTGAAAGAGTAGGATGGCCCATGAGGAACTGAGATAGAGGATTTGAGAGGCCACCCACAATTACTGCACACTCTGCCTACTGCTGCTGCTCAGGCCACATGCCCCTGACTCAGCACAGCAAGTAATTATACACATTTGGGCCCTCAATGTCTAAAAGCGAGTCTACAAAAGTGCTTGCCTTGTTCTGAGGTGGAGTGATGGGGCAGTATTCCTGGAAAGACAGCTTGTGAAGGGACAGTTAAATCTCTTCACAAAAAAAGAGACTCTTGGCCTCCCCTACCTACAATGAGACTCAGACTTTTAAAGCTCTGAAATCTTCACAATTTTTCTCATTTCTAGATTCAAGCCAGGCTAGGGACTGAACGAAGAGAAGCATCACAAAAGGCTATCTGTGCATTACTTCTGGCTTAGTATAGCAGAGAAGCATCCAAGATGCATCCGTTCACCCTAATGCAGAAAATTCTGAGGTTTCCTTGTTATCATATGAATATACAGTATCACAAGAGCAAAGTCAGGTTTGGCACATCTGGCTGACTCTTGCATGGCACTGCAGTGACACAGCATTAGCTTACTCTCAAGGGGTTCTCATTCAGGTAAGGAGGCTCTCCCTCAATCATTTCGATTGCCATGATTCCCAGAGACCAGATGTCCACTTTTGGCCCATAAGCCTTCCTCGTTACTACTTCAGGAGCCATCCAGTAAGGGGTCCCCACCATGGTGCTGCGTTTGCTCTGCTCTGGTGTTATCTGGGCACAAAAACCAAAGTCAGCTGGAAGAGAAAATGGAGGGGAAAGAAAAAAAAACAAGGAGATATTTTACAGATAAGCTAGTTTGTTCACAAAGAAATATAAGAACATAAGAATGGCCATTCTGGGTCACACCAAAGGTGCCAAAACAAGTAATCAAATAATATAGCCCATCTCGCCCATTCCCAGTTTCTGGCAAAGAGAAGCTAGGGACACCATCCTTGTCCATCCTGGCTCATAGCCAATTATGGACCTATCTCCATGTATTTATATAGTTTTTTTTAACCCTGTAACAGCATTGGCCTTCACAATATCTTCTGGCAAGGAGTTCCACAGATTGACTGTGCACTGTATGAAAAGATACTACTTTTTGTTTTAAACTTGCTGCTTATTAATTTCAGTTGGTGACCTGTAGTTCTTGTGTTAGAAGAATATCATTAATGCCAGACTGAGAACAAGGCTGAAATTCGGTTTCATGTTATGCATCAGCATAAGTTATGGTAGCAGTTATGAAACGAAAAATAGTTATGTGATTAAGACACAAGGCATCTGGATTCTGTAACAGACTCGTTGTAGTACCGCTGGACAAGTGAACACCTCCACAACCTTGTATAAAATGGGGACAGTATTTCTTGTGTCGCAACCTCCCTATAGCCCCTTGAAAGTTTAAAGCTCTCTATAGAAGCTGTACATTCTAAATGTCATTATTCTAAATTGACACAGCCAGGAAAGTTAATTGATGCAAAGTCTGAGCTAGGGTTAGGCTTAGTCTATGTTTTTTTCTCATCAGATGTTTCAGTGCGATTACTTACATGCATACTAAAATCAATTTACTTTTAGAAATTAACATTCAGTTATGGTCAGAAGCAGGAATGGAACTCAGTGAAGATTTCTGTTCCCCATGTCTTTTCAACTCATCTGCTTATTTGACTAAGACAAGCATTTACTCTTTTTAGCCTGGCAAAGTCAACACAGCAAGCTGTTTCACTCCTGCCTCATGCACCCTAAAGACTGCTTACTGGAACGGTGCTTCCTCAAGATGTGATAGTCCACATAGGCCTAGTCTACACTATACCGCTTCCCCCGACCTTCCCCCAGTCAATCTAACCTACACAACTTCAGCTATGCAAACAGCACAGCATAGATGACGTCAATGTATTTACGCAGCGTCTTCCATGTGGTAAGGTTGGCGGGGGCTGCTCTCCCGTCAACTCCAGCTCCTCTTCTCATCCTGGTGGAGTACTGGAGTCAACGGGAGAGCACTGAGAGGTCAATTTAGAGTCTCGCAATACATCGACCGCTGGTGGGTCAATCACTGCAGTTTTGATCCACCATGTAGTGACAAGCCCTCAGATTTGTGTGTGCCCAGAGCACCAGAGCTGGAGAAATTTGCTTAGCATGACCCAAAGAGATGTAGCACTTGTGCCTCCTGGCTATGGATCTTCCCCTGACCACATGGGGTGGCAATGTCCTGATCCTCCCTCAGTTTCTTTGCACTGAACGCCTGGAAACAAGACTCCATTGCAGAGAGGCTGGAAGGTGGGTCATGGAATACACGTCTCCATTACATCTCGAAGATCCACAGTTACAATAAGTAACCACTTCTTTGAGTGGATGCAACCATGTATGCCACTTGGGTGACTCACAAGCAGTACCCTACCAGCATCTACCTAAACAAGCACTGCAGGACCACTCCTCCATCCACGGCCTACATCCACCTTGGAATGTGCAGTGACGGGACCTGATCAGGGAGCAGTATCTAGTGAGAGGGAGAATAGGAAGATGTTGTGGAGAGGAACTGGCCAGCAGAACCCAATCTGATGGTACTTAGGACAAGGGTTGAAAGTAACTTTCTTACTGGTACTGTCCCATTGCAACCCGGGTCCCTGCCAGCTTTTTAAATAGCTCCTTGCCGGCTTTTGCCACAGCTCAGCCAGTTCTTGCCCGAGCTGCACGCCGGGGTTCACCCCCTTATTTTCATCTCTGCTTAGGACCCAGCTGTGGATGGTGACTGAACCCCACACACTGTGAAAGCAGGCCAGCCTGTTCCCAACACGGGGAGATAAAGGGAGAGGAGCAATGGCTTGAACAGTGCTCTGGTCTAAGGAGGCAAAATGAGTGCTTGGAGGATGGCATGGGGACTAGCCAAACACCAAAACCAACTGGTTTCTCCTGTTGGATCTCTCCCTCCTTCTGGGGTAGTCCTGTTGGCACGGAGGAGGGCAAGGCTGGACAAGCACGTGTTATGGATGATATTGTTGAGTGGCATACTAGAATCTCTGCACTGCTGGCATATATACACTCCTGCCCCCATCCAGGACCACAGGATAGTTTTGGTATCCTTGAAGGAGTGCAGCCTCTGCTCAGTTTTGTCCAAAAACAGCGTTTGGCTGTTGAAGGGGAAAATCTTCAATGGCTTGCTGGACATCAGGAGTAATGCCCTGCTTCTGCTGCCCCAAAGCCCTCCTCATGGTGACTGCAAAGGCCATCACCCAGGCTCAGGTGTCTGCAACATCAAACACAGGCTGCAAGGACACCTTCGCCACCAACAGCCTTCAGCAACAAATGCCCAGAATTCCTCTCGCAAGGCCTTGGGCGGCTTGTCTGCAAACTCTAGCACAGCTGTCCAATGAACAAAATCATACTTGGACTGCAAGGGATGCTAGTTAGCAATTTGCATTTGTATAGAAGAAGAGTGGTAAATCTTCCTACCCATGAAGTCCAATCATTTACAGTCCTTAAACGTGCCCTGCTGGGCTCTGTCATTCACAGCAGTTACAACTGGAGAATCTGGGGCTGGATAAGAGTAAAACCTCTCAAATGTCTGCAAGGGAACAAAACAATGTTTTCCTTGTGCTTAGCCACATGTGGTGCCAAAGCCAGCATACTTAGCTGTTCAAGGAGCACATCATTGATCGGAAGAGGACTCTCCCTGCAGGATAGCCACTAATTTGTGGGTATTCCCTTGCAAGAACTCCACTTGGACAATAAGGGAAGAAGCCATGCACTGCAAAAGCTGTTGGCATGCCTTAAAATTCTCTCGTATCAAAGGATAGGATGAGCGAGGCAACACAGAATGGTATGGAAACAAAGCCAAAGCCAGACCCTATTCCAGGGCTGACAGACCCAGCCTGGATGATTGTGGAGAACCATTGGAACTTGGAACTGTGGCTGACTGATGGTCCCCACTGCAAACCTTGTCAGCAATTTTGCCTTCAAGCAAGATGAAAAGGGGGACCTCCACAACCAAGGAGCATCCCATGGATTCCCTAGAGGCCACTGACATGGATAAGGCACTGGTGGCCTATAAGTGCCAAGCCATGGGCCTCACTCCTGACATGAGACAAGCAGGAGAAGGACGACCTTGACTCAGGTGCCAAGGAGCTTCAAGGTCCAAAAAATAAGGATGGAGTGAGACCAGACAGAGCAGCTAACTGATCTACTGCAATCCTCCAGAATGAGAAAGAAAGAGATTCTGCCCACAGAAGCGTTACTGTCATTATCGACCATGCTGGTGCTGGAAACGTTGTCGGTCCTAAAGTCAGCAGCGGTACTGGACCGTCTGTTTGTACCCACGCTGAGGGAGGCAAAAGATGCCATGGAAACATTTGAGGTGCCAATTGTAGCAGTGCAGAGGGGATTCCTGGTACTAAGGTCCCCCTGTACCGATTCTGGTACCAGCCCTGCTTCCACAATCTGTGAGAGGGGAACATTGGGCTTGGTTGTCACGGCTCAATTCCCTAACCTGGCACTCCAAGTGTAGATATGGGGGACGGCTAGCAGAATAAATTCTGTAAAAACCTGTGTCTAACTCCCAGAGACAAACTTGTCCGGTCTCAGTTTCCCTGAGATCTAAGAAAAAAAATTTGCTACCATCACCAAGTGTCAATTTGAATTAAAAAAAAAAAAAAGAAACAAAAAGAAATAAACCTTCTTACTGGGAAGAGACCACTTGGAATCCCTTCCCTGAGGCAAAGTCCCCCCCCCAACCTCCATTTTGCTTGGAGTTGGGAAAACACACAAAGGGAATCCGCAGACAACAATGGGGCTCTGCTCTTCCCAGGTAACTTTGACAAGTTTAAGGACACAAAAATCAACTAATACCAGTTAATCAAAACAAAAAGGAAAACACTTTTATCATCAAAACAAGACCACTGTTGCAAGCATAGTAAATAACGGGGTGTTAAACATCCATGGAGTGAAATAGACTCAGAGAGAATCCCTGGGCTGTAATCCTTAGTTACAAAAGAGACAAAATAATTAGCCAGCTCAGACAGGATTTCCAAACCCCCAAACAAGGAAAACAATAAAACCTGACGAACTAACTTACACATTTCAAGGAGTCTGTTCCTGGGAGAGCCCGTCTCCCCTGTTACCTGGGGAAAACTGCTTGATCTCAAAACAAAGGAAGAGAGAAGAAAAGAAAAAAACCAACACCTCTCGGTTTGAAATTCCTATCTGAATTTTATTGGATGAATGCCCGAAGCCCCCTCCCCAAAGAGCATCTCCAGAGTTGCTTAACCCTTTCCTCACTCTATAGGTAAGTCAGACTCTCCTTAGCAGCTCCTATTCATGACAGTGGTGCTGACAGGTTGGGGGTTCAGCAACTCGTTCAATCAATGGGACTATAGAGAGATAGTCCTGGCAAAGTCCTCAACGAAAGGATAGCTCGGGACCAAGTCACAGAGGAGGTCTATCACTGCATGGTACACCACCGACATGGAAACAGTCAGTATCAGCATCTCCTGTATTGGTACTGGACTCAATGAATCAGCCGTACAGAGTTTCTAACCTCCCTGGGAAAGGGTGTCCTCATGTGCCAGCCCCAACTCTGTGCTACTCCATGCTTTTCCTAGGGGAGGCAGAAGAGTCAGCTCCAGACCTGAAGCAAACTCAGCTGGTCTCCCTCTGACCGTCTCAGTGCGGTCAGCAGAAACAGCTGCGCGGTTTCTGCAGAGGTGACTGCTCTGGAACGTGAAGTGGCAGCGCTCTCACAACCCAAGAGCAATCTCTGGCCCGGTGAAGGCCCTGGTACCAAAGCAGGCTGCATATGACCTGTTTAACCAGGTGCTGAGACAGGCAAATGTTCTGAGCCTCTTGAGTCCACTGTCTTAAATGATTGCACAATACTCTGGGGTGGGCCTCACCAAGACAGAGTAAGCACTGTATGTGAGGGTCACTCCCCCAAAGTCAAGGACAATGTTTAAACCCAGTAGGGACATCACTGAGGAAACAAACTACTACAACTAATGCTACTCTAGCACTAAGGGTACTCTTAACTACACACGAGGGAATAACCTAAACTACCTGAGAGGTTGTGACCATGCAGAGCTCCGACTCCAGCCACAGTAAGAAAAAACAGAGAGGGTCAGGGAAGCATCGCCTCAGCTAAGAAAAGGGTTATGGCCATGAGGCACGAGTGCCACCCTTCTATGGGTACAGCAATCAAATTTCTTCAGCTCCAGTGCACTGCACACATGCACACCAAAGAACACCTATCTGCAGCTACTTGAAGAAGAAACCACCACCAGCCAATTTCTGCTGGCAGACTTATTTCAGACTATGGTAAGGGACAGAATACACAGTTTAATTTTCAGACCCCATGGGGAGCCTTGCAGCCAGTCTAACCACTGGAAAAACCATTTATGGCTTATACCTGTATAAAATCTGTACTGGAGCCATTGAAAGAATCTGAAAGCATGTTGCACCATTTTCACAGAGAGACTTTTCTAATGTAACCCACAATAAGCAGATATCAGAATGCAGCTTTAAAAAGAGAAATTGTGTAACACGCACAGCACCTTTGCCTCTGGCTAGCTATTCATACCTTGGGACAAAGTCAAAGCCGTGGGCTACTGACATGCAGTTCTACTCTGAAAAGTGATTATGTAAAACGTATAAATGATACTTTCTTACTCAGCAGATCTGCTCGTGGAGTGAATATAGCATTCTAGCTGCTTGCATTTACTGACTAAGCAGAGGTTTATTCATTTATTTATGTTTGTCTCCTGTTAACTCTGGAGCAGGATTCTCTTCCATTTAATGCACCATCAACAAAGTTCTTTACTAGGTTCCAATCAATTACCCCGTGCAAGCCCATGGCAAGCAATATGATTGCACAGGAGACGTGAAGGACATAATGTGTCAGGCAGAATCTTAGTTGCTGGTGATAACGTGCATGAAGGAAAGAACTCAGCTTGGCTCTCAGAGCCCAGGCTGAGTGGGCATGGCTGACAGTTTGCAAAGATGGGATACATGGAACCCACTATGCAGGTTGTTATTCATACTAAATGTGCTCCATCGGCAAGTAATGAGACCTCTTCCTCCCACCCCTAGTCATCTTTTTAATCTAGCCCAAACATATTTAAAGCTATGGTCTCAATGCACAGTGATTTATCCCTGCAGCTACCATTAATGCAAATAGGTGCCACTGCCATTTCTGAACACCAAAAACATCGACTGTCCTCAAAACACAACTATGCCTTGGAAGGACAACCTGCCCTTTCATTTGCAAGCTCATAATTAGAGTCATTATCAAGAGTGCCTTCTGCGTACTTAGCTTGACGGAGCCGTCCATTCCTAGTAGGATATTGTCACTCTTGATGTCTCGGTGAATGACTTGGTTCGAATGCAGGAATTCCAGAGCCTGAAGACACTATGAGAGTCCACAACACAGTATTTTAAATAAAGCCATTCAACAACCTAGGAAACAGCACTGGAAAAGGGGCAACTGATCAACTAGTCGAATTTGAATATGTGCACTTTTAAACAGCATAGGCTTAGTTTCTTTAGAATAAGCAACCTATTTTATCCTCATTTTCCTATTTTAATGGCTACACTTCTGATGTGACACACAAGTGATACCATCAGATCTCAAACCTGGGTGGAATAGAGGTACAAAGGACCCGCCATGGAATGAATCATTATGAGCTGGTCAAAGAATGGATTTTCAGTTCATTGGCAAGTCCCCCCAAAATAGACCAATGCATAAATAAGTTACTTTTTTGGTCAAACAAAAAATGACATTTTAAACCTTTTTACAAATAAAAAAAATGTTAGTCAAAACTAATCAAAATGTCTCAATGTAAAAACAAAACGTTTCACTTCTACTCAAAACATTCTGTTTCCATTTTCAGGCATTTTGACAAAAGCAAAGGAATTTCAAACAGGGAGAAGATGGGTGGAACATCCTTTATAAGCCTTCATCCACTGGTGAGAGCAGCCACATGGGAGACTATTACTCCAACAGAACCCCAATGCAAGACGACAAAGGACTCATTGGCATTGAAAGTGAGTTTCAGCTGGCCTGACCAACTCATTAATGACAAACAACATCTTTTAGATACAGGTTTAGATAGCAACAGAAAGCTAAATACCATACTGATCATTGATAGTAAAAGTGCATGTACAGGGGCAAATTCAAACATACAAACATTGGTAATTACATTCTTCAAGTGCACCTGCTAGACAGTACTGAAGTCACCCCACCCTAAACAAAGAAATATGATTCTGCCACTTTGAAGGTAGTTCCAAAGTTGAGCAAGTGGCAGTGGGAATGCAATGTACATAGAAGATTAACAGGACCATCCAACACACAAGTGGAGGAGATAACCACTCAGCATCACAGCATAGGGAGGAGACTGCAGGCAACAGATCAATTTGCATTTTAGCATACATCAGTGAGGGAAGAAAACAGCATCAAACTTTCTTCACCGGGATACTCCAAGTTGCCTTCTTCTCAGCTTGAATGGACTTTACTGTGGGGAAGTTAACCTTCAGAAGAATTCATTTTAAAGGTTCACTAGGCTATAAAAGAGAGGAGGCAATGAAACCCAAGTTATCTTCCATCTAAAAAACCAAATCTTTCTGGACTTCGTGGGACACCCAACAAGAGAGGAAGTCATCCATCTTGCTGAAAGGTAGACTGGTACCTTGAACCAAGACTATAGCTTGTTTAGTTAAGTCGTAGGCTCCAGAAAGCATTTTTCACTTCTGTGTTCCTGTAATCATTTCTATTCTTTACACTTGAACTCACTTAAAACTTTATCTCCTTTTGCTCCCAGTCTTGTTTTACTTTTAATCTAACCCAATCCAGCATTGTGTTACAGGCTGTCCTTGCTACAAGTCCAAGATACATTCAAAAAAATTTGGATTTATAGCAAAACAACTTAAAGCGGGGACTTTTTCCTGTGGCTGATTTGCGCTAATTATTATTTTTTTGCACGACTTAAGAGTGGGGAGTGGGAGGACTTATAATGCATCATTTCCTACAAAGGTCAATGACTTTAGTGTGGAACGGATGTATACCGGAGCGACTTATAGTGGGGACACCCTGTATTATGTTTAACGGAAGTGATGGTTAACTCCAGTTAAAAAGTGATGAGCTACTCATTTTCTCTCTTTAGAGGAGTAAACAGGCCTTATTATTACTCTGAACAGTCCAGGAAAGGGCTGGACATTGAAGGGCACAAGGTTCCAGGAAAATTCAGGCCTAGTGGCTGTTCATATCATCATATCTGACCACAAATTGCCACTATCAATGGTAGTGAATAGTTATTTGGCCAGTGAAAGACGGCAAGAATGAGGCTGTCAGCCTATGAAACTGAACCTGGGTTTCCTATATCCAAGGTACCTGTATAACCCACACCCATACTGGATGTGGTGTATTGTCCCATGTAGTGGCATTTAAGCCACTTACAGAGAGAAAGAATGAGTTTCCCCTATAGCCTGAGCTGAGAGCCAGCTGGCTTTTAGCTCAAGCTGTAGAGGCTCCTGCACTAAGCTCCAATGATCCCAGATTCAGTTACACCTCTCCAGCCACAAAGCTAATGGTTATAACTAGGGTTGCCAGGTGTCCGGTATTGACCCAGACAGTCCAGTATTTTCACCTCCTGTCTGGTAAAAAAAATTCAGAAAATACCGGACACCTAAAATGTCCGGTATTTTCTTATTTTTTCCCCCCGGACAGGAGTGAAAATACTGGACACCTGGCAACCCTGCGACACACTCGGCAACTGGGCCCAGCCCCCGGCTTCCCCCTCCTCCCCCCCCCCGCCGCTTACCTGGTTCTGCAGGGAAGCTGCATTTTGGCTTGATCACAAAAACAAAATGGCCACCAGCAAAAAAGCCTAAAGACCAAGGGGAAGCAATGCCTTCCCTGGGTCTTAGTGCTCGACCTCTCCCCTGTTCTTATCCCTATCCTGACTCTGCAGGCACTCTGAAAGGGGCCATGCTGGTTTTTTTTTTTTGTTTGTTTTGTCTTAATAACTGTGTCCCTTTTTTTTTTTTTGCTCAACAACTTTGGTCCCCCCCCCCCCACAGAATTTTTTCCCAGGTGTTTTTTTCTGTGTGTGTGGGGGGGGGGGGAGAAGGGGTGTTCGGTATTCTTGGTTAAACCATCTGGCAACCCTAGTTATAAAGGAGACACCTCCTGCTGTTTCATGAACCCTTTGCTTTGCTTTCTTCAAAATGCCCAAAATGGTGTGGGGTTGAAACAAAAAAGATTTCCTTTCAACAGTACTGAAACATTGAAACTTTTTTTCTTCGGTTGAAGCTGATTAAACTTGACACAAGTTTATGAATTGCTTCACAGCATTTCCAGAGAAGGACGACAGTAAGGTCTCTGAGACTGTACAAAAATATGGTGGGTGAAGCTTTTTCAAAGGTGCAGAGGGCAGCTGGGACAATGGAAAGTCAATGGAAGTTAAGTGCCTAACTCCCATCTGTGCCTTTGAAAATCTGCCCCTTCATTTACAATCTTTCAGAATTTGCTTTTCCTTCGCTGCCTGGTTTTGAGGCAAATCAAACCAGTATAAAGTCAATTTATCCCGATGAATGGAGAGTGCAGAAAATTAAAAATATTAAGATTTCCAGGCCAGGTGGGATGACTGATCACCTCGTCTGCCCCCACGCATAACACAGCATAGAACCTGACCCAATATTTTTTTCCATCCAACCCATAACTTGTTTGCGTTAGAGTACAGCTCTGCAAAAGGCATCCAGTGTTGACTGAAAATGATGGAGAAGCCACCATACCCCTACGTAGACACTGGCAAGCAGGTCTTACTTCAAAGGGACTTTAGGGAACATTCAAATTGTTGAAGATGGGACTACATCCACTAGCTAACGTTCGTATAGCATTTCATGCTACTTCTGTGCTCAACTCATTAGTGATACCGCTTTTAAACCTTTCTAAGCTACGTCCTATGGAACATCAAGTTCCAAGTCACTGCAAGCATCACAGTTATCCTGTAAAAACCATGGCTCTTCATAGAAACCTTCATTTTATGTACACATTTCACACAGAACGCTCTCGCTGACAAGCAGAGCATAATCTTACCTCACGACACACAGCTGCTATCTGTCCTTCATCCATGCAGGTCTCGGTTACGACATCCGTCAGGGAGCCGCCTGCCAAATACTCCATAACTACCCACAGCTCATCTCCTACAAGGTAACTATAAAGGGCCAAAAAAATAACAGAAGGTAGCTGTATTTCTTTAGCCAAAAAGCTCTGAGTAAAGCTATTTTTAAACAGTAGTGGGCCACTAGGCATCTGTGCCTCATTCCGAAGCCCAAAATGCCTGCAGTCAGTGTGAAGTTATGGAAACAGCTTTGAGCACAGCTGAGAGCTCTCTCTGTTCAAATGCATCACTGGGATTCACAGTCTATCATCATCCAATTTTATGTTCTCAGCATTTTTACTTCATGCGTTACACCTGCGTGGTGTACAGCTTAGGGAGGTAAAATCCCACTGAATCAGTTAACTGGTTAAACGTGTTGTTTAACTGGTTAACCAATTAAAGGGGGGGCAGGGAGGTCATTCCAGGTTGGCTGGAGCAGCCTCCCCCTGCCCCAGGTATGTTGCTGGGCTGCACCAGCCCTCTCCTGTCCCAGGCAAGGGCTGTGCCAGCCGAGCTGGAGCAGCCCCCGCATGTGGGGCACCTAGGTCCACCGCGGACACAGGCTGCTCTGGCAGGGATGCTGGAGCAGCCCCTCCCTGAGGGGTGCCCAGGCCCACTGCAGGCAGGGGATGCTCCAGCCCAGCCAAAGCAGCCGCTATCCATGGAGGGTTCCCCCACGCATGGCTGAAGCAGCCCCTGCTCCAGTGCCCGCTGGTTAACCTTAACCAGTAACCCTCACTCCTTAAGGGAGAGGTTTACTGGTTAACCATTCACATCCCTAGTACAGCTATTGTAATGTGTGTATCTAAGCCACGCCAAGAGCCCCAGACCATTGCTATAGGAGAGGAAACTCAACCAGTCACCACCCTTACTCTGTAGGGTACATCTCGACTACATGGCTCCGTTGACGGAGTCATGTAAAATAGTTTACTTGGCACAGTCAAAGAAGCGGGGATTTAAATAATCCCCGCTTCATTAAAATAAAAATGGCCACCACGCTGTGCCGACGATCAGCTGATCCGGCACAGCGCAGCAGTCTAGACGCCGCACGGTCAACAAGGGAAGTCTTTGTCGACCGTTCTGGTATGCCTCGTGAAACGAGGTTTAACGGAGCAGTCGACAAAGGCTTCCCTTGTCGACCGTGCCGCATCTAGACTGCCGCGCTGTGCCGGATCAGCTGATCGTCGGCACAGCGCAGCGGCCATTTTTATTTTAATGAAGCGGGGATTATTTAAATCCCCGCTATTTTGACTGTGCCGAGTAAACCATTTTACATGGCTCCGTCGACGGAGCCATGTAGTCTAGACGTACCCTAGCTAATTAAACATGTAACAATTTCATTGACTATGAGAGAAACTACACAGATGGTGAATTACTTGGCTAAATAGCCATACCCCTATACCTGTCACCACAAATCCACACAACTCTCTTAGCACAACACAATCACACACTCAGCCAGTATGTATGATTAACCCCAACATACATATAACACACACTCTTAACTGTAGTACACACTCCTCATTCACCACCCGCACAAATCTTCCAGCACAATATCACCTAGACACAAATCAACACAGCCACCTACACAACATAACCAACAAACATGGGATTTGCTTTCTGTTACATACAATTTTTAAGTTCTCAGCCATTTTCAACTGTATTTTAATTTTGGCATATGAGACTCTGAATTACCCTGTGACTGCATGGGCTTTCAGCTATGAGTTAATTTAGTAGTGCTAGAGATGTAATTTACTCATATAATTAGGAATGTAAGCAACTAGTTGAGTCACTACTCGACTAGTTGCTTCCCCCTCCTTGCTGCCTCTGGATTAGAGGAAGCAAGGGTGGGGAGCATGAGCCAGTGCTGGGGGGGAGCTGGCTTAAAAGCTGATTTCCCCCAGCACCATCTCCATGGGGGGGGCAGGGGAATGGGAAGGCAGAGGCCCAGAGGGGAAATGGCACAAGCTTTAGTCCCCACTCGCCCTGGGTTCCCTGCTGCACCTCTGCCTTTCAAATTAGTAAAAGCCCCATAGGGGCTACATTTTAGAGGCAGAGTGAAGCAGTCGGGACCTGTTGCAAGCAGGGACTGAAACTAAAGAGAGGTGCAGCCAGGATAGCGAGCGCCCCAGCCCCCCTTCAACTAATCAATGGAAATTCCATCAACTACTCAATTAGCTGATTAAACGAAATTTAGCATCCCTACATACAATATTTCTGGTACTTCACTGCAGAGTTCCTAGTAAGCTGTGCACTTGTGCAACCACTCAGGAAAGATTCAAATGAAGCCCAACTGATTAGGAGAGCACCCACAGCTGGTTTTTTTGTTTCTACTGGTGTTGCACATTTGCACATGCCTCACTGCACATAAAAATTATTCTGCACCTGGATGGAAAAGATTAGCAGAAACATTGCTCCAATGATTTATTATTCGATGTACCCACCCCAAAGAGCTTCAATCTTAATTTAAGACAAAAGGAAAAGATGCAGATGTACACAGCAGGAGAGGATAGGAGTTGGGAGGAGATGGCTGGCACAGGACTTGGTTCAATTGGCTAGTTCAGAATTACTTTTTCAGGAAGCAGTGGTGAAATCCTAACCTCTTTAAGGAATATGTGTAATCTTGAGATTACAAGCAAGACACTAGATTGTAGAACTGCCATCTCTGGCATTAACTCATGGGACCTTGACTAAGTCATTGGGCCTCTTTGCCTCAGTTTACCCATCTGTAATGTCAGAAAAAACTGCGTTCCTTTACAGGGCCCATAGTGGGATGCTTATTTTATTTAGTATCCTCACAATAAATGTCAATTATAACATCTCTCCCCTCACTGCTACTCTACTCTGTTTTTAACATTAAATATGAAGAAAAAAATTGATTTAGTCAACTTTATACATTTTGCAGCCCGTTCATCTAACACAGACATGGTCAGCAGACAGAAAAACAAGGACTCCAATCAGTTTAAGAGCTGCTGTGGTGGTGCTGACATTGTGAATTCGAATCGATTTAAGAACATTTCCGCCTTGCTCAGATGATCAATCCTACTGCTTCTTGAAGGCCAGAGGAAAATAGAATAGGTGGTTTCAAAGTAACGGATACTTCTCCAAGATGCCAAAGGTAGAAAGCAAGACAAGTGTTTGGTTCGGTGATTAGCTAAAAATCTCCCAAACAGGAGAATCGAGAAGTTTTAAAACTTAATTTTGCTTTAAAATAGACAGTTGCTGAGGCCATATAAGATGGTTTGGGGCTGAAGTAACACAAAACCAATAACTCTTGCACTACATAAGACGCTGTAGTTAAATGAGGATAGGTAGGGTCTATGGATGTGAAAGTGTACACATGTACATGGTTAACCAATGAGCCCAAACTAACCAGGTGAACCTTCAGGGTTATACATAGGGCCCCCGCCACACACTCCAGCACTGCTGCATCTGTATCAGAGGCAGCAATGTGGAGGAGGGACAGGTAGGAGCTGGTGTACACAGAGCCAGCTTTTAACCCAGCTCCCCATGAGCACCAGTTCCTGAGAAGCCACCTGCCCCGGCCCCCACTCCCTGCTGCTGACTAATATGGGGGAGAGGAGATGGCAGCCAGTATGCACAGGGAGCCAGCTTTTAAGCTTATAAGCTGGCTCCCTATGCATACTGGCTCACACAGAGCTGCCTTGCCCACCTCTCCCCCCGCCACTGTTCCCAGATCCCCGTACACTGGCTCCCAAAGAGCCCCCCCACCCAGCAGTTACACATTTACCTAAATAAATAACATCCCTAGCAAGGTCTGAGCACATGACTAGTTGCCAAGGAGACCAGAGTCCCAAGCCCAAGTCAACAATGATTTGCTGCCTAGCAGTGGGCAAATCCTTTGAGTATCTTGAAGGAGCATACGTAGGACCCAGGAACATGGAGTGACTGACCTGCGCTCCCCTGCATGTGCAGAGAACACACAGTCTCTGCACACCAGGCACCCATGAGAAAAAAGGAAATTGTGGCAATTTCTGCTCTCTTTGGAGTCTCTTCCCTGGCAGTGCAGATTTCATACAAGCAGGGCTATACCACTGGCTCTGCTGCCTAGGCCTGAGCCTCTTGAAGGAGACGCTAAAGGTGGAACAGCACAAATTTCTTCATGGACACTCCTGCTTACCCTACGTAACTGGGTTATCCTCCTCCTAATGGACTCCCAAAGCTATTTTATCCCAAATTCCTTTTCCCCCTCCCCCAACTTAAGATTTTTATGCCCTACCGATCATCTTTCCATCCAAGGGCAATTAGACGTAATTCCCTTGCAGATTTCATTAGTACCTTTAATCAGCCAGAGGCAGTTTCCTCTCCTGCCACTAGTGTCTTCTGCACCACAGCTCAGCTTGCCCAAGGGGCAAGCAACTGGGAGACTCAAACCACATGTCCCACATGACTATGTGCTGCAGAACCTAGCAAGCACCAGCTGGAAGCTGGAAAGTAATTCTGAGCAGCGGATCTGAGCAGAGCAAGCCCAGAAGCATGCTGGGCACCCAAAGGTATGTCATCAGTGGCCGTATGTGCATGCCAGAGCCTGGGCACCTGAGTAATTGAGCCATCTTACACAACCACAAGGAGGCAGAATTAGTTCAAGCCTCCTGCCAGCTCCAGCTGTGGAAATGTGATCTGAGGAAGCAGGCTGGTGCAGCAGGGGCCAGTATTAGTCACTGAGCTGTTTATTGCAGACACATTTCAAATGCTTTTTTGTTGGCAGTTTGAGGCAGGAAAAGGGATTAGGAGTCAGGACACCCAACGTCTGTTCCCTCCCACTGATCTGCTGTGTGACTTTGGGCTCATCACGGGGTCAAATTCCGCCACCCCGACTACGTAGTCCTTCTGAAATGAATCTGCCTATGGAATGAGATGGAAATCAGCATGAATCAGGGTGTGAGAACTAGGCCAAGAACCTCTCTGTACCTCTGTTTCCCCGTCTATAGAATCGTGGGTGTTGCTCAGGCTTGCAGTTTAAGATGTTTCTATTGAAGACACTATACAAACATCAATTATCACTATAAACCTGCTCTTGTGAAAAATCCTATAGCATTATGTAGAAAATGACAGCTCTTCTACAGGCTTTTTGGGCAATCATGCTGATACAAAGTTATAAGCCTACTATGGAGCACTATTAATTTTTTAAATCTTATACAGAAATTAGCTTTATCCATTACATTTTAGAGGCACAGAGTACAGTATTACATTCCTGGATAGCCCTGTGATTCTACTCCTATTGAGTTGCATAGAACTTTTCCATATGGGTGACTACAACTGAAGGTTTCTATTCCTGAGGGGTTGGTTGGTTGTTTCTTTCTTTTTAAAAAAGGAAATTTCTCTCAAAAGTTAAGAAACAAAGGCCTCTACGTTTCTGGGGCTCTGCATAGGTGCAGTGGTCCAGACATATGCAAAACACCAGAGGTTTGGGACTCAATGAGTATGTCTAGGCTACAGGCTTTTTTCGACATACTGTCAACAAAGCCTCTGTCGAAAAAGAGCGTCTAGACTACAACCAGTACTGTCGACAAAGCAAGCCACTTTTTCGACAGTGAGTCTAGACACTATCTTTCGAAAAGCACAGTTTGCATGCAATAGTGCCTTTTTTCAACAGAGTACTATCGAAAAAAGGCATTATTCCTCGTAGAATGAGGTTTACCGCCGTCGACAAAACTGCCGCATTCTGTCGACTTACTGTTGACAGAATGCAGCGATAGTGTAGACGCAGGCAGCGGCGGATATAAGGCAGGGCGAGCGAGGCGGCTGCCCTGGTCCCCGCGCTTCAATAGGCCCCGCGCACGCACCCCGCGCACGCTACTTCCGGTCATGCATCAGGGAAGGGCAGACAAATAAGCAGTGGCAAATTTTTAAAGTGCTTCTACACAAATGCTAGGAGTCTGACTAATAAGATGGGTGAACTAGAGTACCTAGTATTAAATGAGGAGGTTGACATAATAGGCATCACTGAAACCTGGTGGAATGAGGAAAATCTGTGGGACACAATCATACCGGGATATAAAATATATCGAAAGGATAGAGCAGGCCGGGTGGGTGGCGGAGTGGCACTGTATGTGAAAGATAATGTAGAATCAAATGAAATAAAAATATTAAATGAATCAACATGTTCAATAGAATCGCTATGGATAGTAATTCCATGCTCCAAAAATAAGAAATTAGCAGTAGGGATATATTACCGACCACCTGACCAGGACAGGGATACTGACATTGAAATGCTGAGGGAGATTAGAGAGGCTACCAAAACAAAGAACTCTATAATAATGGGGGATTTTAATTACCCCCATATTGACTGGATACATGTCACCTCAGGAAGAGAAGCGGAGATAAAATTTCTCAATGGCTTAAATGACTGCTTCTTGGAGCAGCTAGTGCAGGAACCCACAAGGGGAGAGGCAATTCTCGATTTAGTCCTGAGTGGAGCGCAGGAACAGGTCCAGGAAATAACCGTTACAGGACCGCTTGGGAATAGTGACCATAATATAATAACATTCAACATTCCTGTGGTGGGAAGAACACCTCAGCAGACCAGCACCCTGGCATTTAATTTCAAAAAGGGGAATTACACAAAAATGAGGAGGTTAGTTAAACAGAAATTAAAAGGCACAGTGACTAGAGCCAAATCCCTGCAAGCTGCATGGAAACTTCTTAAAGACACCATAATAGAGGCCCAACTTAAATGTATACCCCAAATTAAAAAACATAGCAAGAGACCTAAAAAAGAGTCACCGTGGCTTAACCACCATGTAAAAGAAGCAGTGAGGGACAAAAAGGCATCTTTTAAGAAGTGGAAGTCCAATCCTAGTGAGATAAATAGAAAGGAACATAAACACTGTCAAATCAAGTGTAAAAATGTAATAAGAAAAGCAAAAAAAGATTTTGAGGAACAGCTAGCCAAAAACTCAAAAAGAAATAACAAAATGTTTTTTAAGTACATTAGAAGCAGGAAGCCTGCTAAAAAACCTGTGGGTCCCCTAGACGATCGAACTATAAAAGGCGCAATCAAGGACGATAAAGCCATTGCGGAGAAACTAAATGATTTCTTTGCTTCAGTCTTCACGGCTGAGGACGTTGGGGAGATTCCCAAATCTGCACCGTCCTTTGTGGGTAATGAATCTGAGGAACTGTCCCGGATTGAAGTGTCATTAGAGGAGGTTTTGGAACAAATAGAAAAACTTAATGTTAACAAATCTCCGGGACCGGATGGCATTCATCCAAGGGTTCTAAAAGAACTCAAATGGGAAATTGCTGAACTATTATCTGTGGTTTGTAACCTATCCCTTAAATCGGCTTCCGTACCTAATGACTGGAAGGTAGCCAACGTGACACCAATATTTAAAAAGGGCTCTAGAGGCGATCCGGGCAATTACAGACCGGTAAGTCTAACTTCAGTACCGGGCAAATTAGTCGAAACAATAGTAAAGAATAAAATGTGAAGCATGTAGAAGAACATAATTTGTTGGACAAAAGTCAACATGGGTTTTGTAAAGGGAAATCCTGTCTTACTAATCTATTAGAGTTCTTTGAAGGGGTTAACAAACATGCGGACAAGGGGGATCCAGTAGATATAGTCATACTTAGATTTCCAGAAAGCCTTTGACAAGGTCCCTCACCAAAGGCTCTTGTGTAAATTACATGGCCATGGGATAAGAGGGAAGGTCCTTTCTTGGATTGAGAACTGGTTAAAAGACAGGAAACAAAGGGTAGGAATAAATGGTAAATTTTCAGAGTGGAGAGGGGTAACTAGTGGTGTCCCCCAAGGGTCAGTCCTAGGACCAATCCTGTTCAACTTATTCATAAATGATCTGGAGAAAGGGGTAAGCAGTGAGGTGGTAAAGTTTGCGGATGATACCAAACTGTTTAGGATAGTCAAGACAGAAGCAGACTGTAAGGGACTCCAAGAAGATCTCACCAAACTGAGTGATTGGGCAACAAAATGGCAAATGAAATTTAATGTGGATAAGTGTAAAGTAATGCACATTGGGAAAAATAACCAACTAGGCTTGCAGTTTGATGGGGCTAATTTGTTAGACAAATCAGAAACATCTTATATAACCTGCTCTTGTGAAAAATCCTATAGCATTATGTAGAAAATGACAGCTCTTCTACAGGCTTTTTGGGCAATCATGCTGATACAAAGTTATAAGCCTACTATGGAGCACTATTAATTTTTTAAATCTTATACAGAAATTAGCTTTATCCATTACATTTTAGAGGCACAGAGTACAGTATTACATTCCTGGATAGCCCTGTGATTCTACTCCTATTGAGTTGCATAGAACTTTTCCATATGGGTGACTACAACTGAAGGTTTCTATTCCTGAGGGGTTGGTTGGTTGTTTCTTTCTTTTTAAAAAAAGGAAATTTCTCTCAAAAGTTAAGAAACAAAGGCCTCTACGTTTCTGGGGCTCTGCATAGGTGCAGTGGTCCAGACATATGCAAAACACCAGAGGTTTGGGACTCAATGAGTATGTCTAGGCTACAGGCTTTTTTCGACATACTGTCAACAAAGCCTCTGTCGAAAAAGAGCGTCTAGACTACAACCAGTACTGTCGACAAAGCAAGCCACTTTTTCGACAGTGAGTCTAGACACTATCTTTCGAAAAGCACAGTTTGCATGCAATAGTGCCTTTTTTCAACAGAGTACTATCGAAAAAAGGCATTATTCCTCGTAGAATGAGGTTTACCGCCGTCGACAAAACTGCCGCATTCTGTCGACTTACTGTTGACAGAATGCAGCGATCACCCGTTAGACGCAGGCAGCGGCGGATATAAGGCAGGGCGAGCGAGGCGGCTGCCCTGGTCCCCGCGCTTCAATAGGCCCCGCGCACGCACCCCGCGCACGCTACTTCCGGTCGGCTGCTGCCACGGTGCACACGCAAAACGCTACTTCTGGTTGGCTGCTGCCGAGGTGCATGTGCAAAATTGTGCCTCCCCAGGCCCCGCGGCACAGCCCTGGGCCCCGCAAAATCATCATCCGCCCCGGACGCAGGTATAGTTTTGTCGACAAAAGCCCACTTTTGTCGACAAAACCCTGTAGTCTAGACACACCCAATGTGAAAATACATTGCACTTGCACAGTATTTTTTATACAGCACCTAGAATAATGGGGACCTGATCTGCTTGGGTCCTTGAGGCACTGCTGTAATAAAATAGATGTTTTTGGATGCAGTTCCTGGTAGTATACAAAAGGGATAAAGCATGATTAGCCCCACTTTACAATCAGAGGAACTGGGACACTAGAAAGGCCTATGATCTGGTTTTAACACAGGAAGCCTCTAGATCCATAAGGGGCTTACAACCTAGATCTCTCACATCTCAGTCCAGTTCCTAATTTCAAGGGTGTCCCTCCCCATGCTGACTTTTGTAATGACAGATTTGTTAAAGCAAACTTGAATTCCAATCTGCAATGCATTCCATGTCTGAGAAAGGATGAGGAATAGGGCAGGCCAAGACAGGCCTGATTCACATTATTTCTTTTACTAACCAGCAGAACCACAGGTTTACACTGGTGCAAAACTGAAGCAGCACAGTACAGGTTGCACCTCTATAAACTGGAACTCTCTGGTCTGGCTCCTGGATCAGAGAGTCCCAGCATGCTGCAGGGGGTGGGGAGATGGGAGCCCAGCGTGGTGCAGGTGGGGGGAGCCAGGAAGTCTGGTGCGCAGCTCAGCTGTGCTGCAGGGGGCGGGGGAAGGAAGTGTGGGGGGGGGGGGGAGGAGGCAGAAAGCCAGGGGGAAGGACAAGCAGGGGGCTGGAGATCACCTCTTCTAGTTCGTCAAAATCTTTCATCCAGGGCCAGTCAGGTCCCAAGGATGCCAGATCAGTGAGGTCCATCTTGTAGACTTAATCTCTACACAGTTACAAGATGTGGGGAATACTATTTGGGAGCTGCTTTGCCCATTGCCTACAGCAGTACAATGACCAATTCTATTCAAGGTCTCTTTTGAAAGAAGGGTGAAGACAAAAACAGCAGCTTATGTACAGGAGGTATTTAAACAAGACAGAGCCTGTAACTAACTGGTAGCCCAGATTTTCTTAGTGGAGAAGGCGAGTGCAATTCAAGCAGCATTGCACAGCTTCTCTAATTAGATAATAAATGGCTTCTTTGAGCTACCTTATTGTCAAAGGAAGTTGTCACACTGCTCTTCATCAACCTAGTTAAATGCACAGCATCTAATCTTATGTTCTTTGCAACGCTCTACACAGCCATTTAAAATACAAACCAAAAAGGAGAACAGCCAAGAATTCCCAGAAGTCACCCTACAAGTCACTTATGGCTCAATATGTATAAAAGCTCTCCATTTAAACAGTTCAGTTATCTGCAGTGCTTGAATTAACAGCCCTGTTTTAATTGCGAGAAGGCTGGTGGCAGAGGTGGATCCTGCTCACCCCACTTAGGTTCGCCTGCATTCAAAACCCCCATCAGGATGTACAGCCGGTCCCCAACTTATGACCATCCGCACTTACGACCAAAGCGGTTGTAAATGCGGTCCCTGAGTTACGAACGCGATCCGCACTTACGAACAGCACGGTAACCATGTAACTCAATGGGATCTGAGTTTGGTTTGTAACTCAGGGACCGGCCAAGTGTTTGGTTTGTAACTCGGGGACCGGCTGTACTGCAAGGCTCACCACTTCCTTCAGGTTTTCCTGGCACGATGGGGAGAACTATACAAATGGGGTGTAGTGAGTGACTGAAGGGTCTAGTGATTGTATGTACTTAGTGTGTGATTTAGAGGATTGTTGTATGCAGTGTGCTGAGAGAAGGAAATACAGTAGAACCTCAGAGTTATGAATACGAGTTACAAAATGACTGGTTAACCATACAACTCATTTGGAACTGGAAGTACACCATCAGGCAGCAGGAAAGACAAAAGAAAGCAAATACAGTGCAAGAAAGTAACAGTACAGTGCTGTGTTAATTGTAAACTACTAAAAAAATAAAGGGAAAGTTTAAAAAACGGTTTGACAAATTAAGAAAACTTTTTAGTACCTGTTTCATTTAGATTAAGATGATTAAAAGCAACATTTTTTTCTTCTGCATAGTAATATTTCAAAGCTGTAGTCAGTTAGTGTTCCATTGCAAACTTTTGAAATATGTGAAAACCATAATGTTTGTCACTTTGAACCAATCTCCATTCCCAAGGTGTTTGTAAGACTGATGTTCTACTGTACTCACAAAAACATCTACACTGATCAATAATGGATTGGTATCAGTCTCAGATACACCCTGGGAAAAAGATGAAGGTTTAGCTATCCAGAGCCTTTGCAACGTCACATCTCCATCTTAACACACCCTTTGTTTTATTCATAACAATTTACATTTGTATATCTGCAAGTGTGAAGAGAGGCATTTTTGGCTAAAGACCCCTTTAGAATAAGCCTTGCAGACTTTAATATCTGTGTAAAGCAGATGTGTATTCCATTGCACAGTCTAATCTGAAAAATCCAGACAAACTTCATGGCAATTTATTTACAATGCATTTGAAGGGAAAAAAGGATGGAGTAAGTCAAGATTGAAGTATGTGGTCCAGAGCCAAGAGGGCTGTATATAGGACCCTGAATGCTTCGCACCAATCTGGATTTTAATTGTATGGCAGCTCCACTCAAGTTAAATATGAAAAACTTCAATGAAGTATGAAAATGGCTAATCCAATCAATACGAAGGACTCCTGATTATTTAGTTTGAAACTAAATTTAAGTTACTGTATGCAGTCCCCGCATTTTCAGTTTTTGATGTGCCACAAGTTTTTGCTCAGATAGCTCATAACTGCATCCTAATAATTGGCAGAAGCAGGGGAGAGAGCAGAAGCTAGACTTTCTGGCATTTGGGTAGAAGACAAGTGAAGCTTTTGGCAACTGGGAAGGCAGTTCGGGATTAGTATAAAAACTGGGTGTTCCTTCTAAAATGGTTAACAATGAAACTGACAATGCTGATGTTTCTAAAGACATCATTAGATTTTGAATACCTTGTTGGGCTGAAAGGGGCAGTTCATGTCTCACACCTCTGTTTTAGACCCCATACAGCATGGATTCCCAAACTGGGAGGCATGAAGAAATTCCGGGGGGGGGGGGGGGGCATGAGGCAACCCAGCCACACAAACCCCCATCAATCCCACCCCAAGTGTTGCTGCTATTTTTTTTGAGGGGGGGGGTTGAGGGTTTCTCAAAAATCAAAAAGGGGGTGTGATGCCGAAAAGTTTGGGAACCACTGATCTACAGACTCAGGGAAACATTGCTGCATTGACTTACACACTGGGTGATTTTCAGAGTCATGAGGACAAGTAGCTTTTTTTTTTTTAAAAAACACGTAAAAGTTTAACTTGTGTGTGAAAAGGTGGTATCAGAACACAGAACATAGCCAGAATGTTATTGCTCAGGACTTGTCTACACAGTCCTGTACGGATTTAGCAATACTGGTTTAGAAAAAACACATATAGCTAAATCAGTACAAAAAGTACTGGCGGACAAGTTGTAAGGCACAGCCTTGCATGAAAGATAGTTCTGGAACAACTCCCCAGGGGGAGCTCCAGAAGATGGCCTGTTGGAAGCAGGCTAGTACCTCCAGGGGTCTAACAGGAAAGCAGCAGCTGATGTACTCTTCCAAAAGGCATGGCCTGTGCTCACAATGCCAGGGGGGCCAGCTCTGTGAAAGGAAGAGCCCTGCTCCCTTTGGGAGGTTACTGGTACCCTGGGCAATAGCTCTGTTCAGCCCTGGAGCAGAAGGGCTTTGACTGAATCCAGCCACAGAGAAATGGTGAGCAGGACAGAGAGAAAGGCTTCTCACACACACGTCACTGCCACTACTTATACCCAGATTGTGCCCACCCCTGGACAATGTGTTTTCTATTCAACAGCTAAATGACTATATCCTGACTCAGGGAGAATTATGCCAGAAGAGCTCTATTAGAAGTACTGCTAGTGGGACCGTGTTTCCCGGGATCCTGGCAGGCTTATTTCTCTGAATGCTGGATGTCAGCACCATTTACATCAAGGCTCCAGGGGAAGAGGAAAGAAAATGTAAGCATCATGGCTTAGTTTCCATTTCTCCTGGTGGCAGGAAGGAAATTGCTTTCAGAGTCTAAAATGCAGCAAAGGAGAGGGCTACAACTTGGAATCCTCGCTAACGCCTTCCATGCCTGCATTTTTATGGTGGATCAAGTGCCAGTGAAGGCTCTTTGATGCAGAAACCTATCCACTAAGATCTAGACAGAACACCTGGGACAGAGTTACTATAACCCTGAGTTGGATTCAAACAAGATTGAGGACGGTGAAAGACAGCAGCTGTACATAGGCCTGTACAAATCAGAACATACCTGTCCAAGTAGTTGACAATGTTGGGGTTTTTGTTTTCCCTCATTACAAGGATTTCATTAATTATAAGTTCTTTCTTGGGCTGCTGTTGCAAATTCATTTGTTTGATTGCAACCTAAAAGTAGGAGGAAAAAAATAAAGAAAGCATTACTATATTAACATCCCTAGAAATCAACCAGTTTCTAGTCTCTGCTACTTAAGTCCTATCTTCAAATAAAATTTAACACCACTTTATTATCTCAGGGCACTCTGCTGTTTTGAGACAGGGCAAGTACTCTCATCCAGTCCATTTCCAGAAATGTTCAGGGTAGCAAGCCAAAAAATATGAAGAGACAAGTATTTTCCTACTAAGAGCCTGCATCATAGCTGGACAGGCTTGTTCCTTGAAGTGCTCTTGGCAAAACAACAAATAGCTCCTTAGTACAGTATGGATTGATTTCTCTAAAATGCTCATTCTTTATGGAATCCAGCTCTCTTTATTTTGGATCAACATCTTCTTTCTATGCTCCAAGAAATTTGTGGGACAAATTCATTTAGCTTAAGCACAGTCCTTCAGGGTACTAATTTCACTCTGTTATTACTAGAGTTGCAAGGGGGAGCAGAGGTGTTCAGATCCAAAGCTGGGTGATGTCTGAACAAGAAAGTCTGGCTCGGACCCATTTCTAGCCATAACTTAGGAGATGGACTCTTATTATTGTTTGTATCCTCCTGCAGTGCATCACCACACGCACACATCTCTTTGCACGCGTGTGCGTGTGTGTACACAAAGTAGACAAGGGTCTGATGCAATATGCACTTCACCATCATATCCAAATAGTCACAATACCTGTATATAAAGGGCAACTCAGCCACACTCACTCATAGTATAGTCATGTAGCTATTAAAATCAATGGGACTGATCAGTATCAATAAAACTGCAGAATCAGTTTGATTGTGTTACAGTCCAGTTGGTTTTTGTACAACATTTAAGCAAAGATAAAGTGAAGGGAATGTGGTTACGCCTTTATGGCAAAGAGCTATTTGGAGAAAAGGCAGCATTTCTAATGTATGAGGCTATGTCTACACTGCAGAGTTTTTCCACAAAAACTCGCGGAGCGTCCATACCTCAAGCACGTTTTCGCGCAAGAAAATTTACAGTGAATCGACAGAACAGAAGGTTTTTTAGGGGATAGGTATTCCTCTTTCTATGAGGAATAACTCCTTTTTGCACAAGAGCTCTTGCGCAAAAAGATGTGTGGGGAAGGGAAATGGGTTTTTTGCGCAAAAACAGCCTATTGAAAGAAGCACAAGTGCCCTGGTGGCCATTCTGTTAATGGCAATCAGAGCTTTCTTGCGAGAGCACATCCATGCAGTCTGGACGCTCTCTTGCGCAAAAGTGCATCGCTTTTCCAATGTGCTTTTGCAGTGTGGACGCGCTCTTGCGCAAGAAGTTTTTGCAGAAGATCTCTTCCACAAAAAGCTTCTTGTGCAAGAAGCCTGAAGTGTAGGCATAGCCTGAGAGCCAGCAAGGAAAATACCAGTATAAATGGGTATAATGAGTGCTTAGAAATTATAGTGATAGATATTACAGGAAAGCCTGACAGGTGAGACTAGAGAGACTGTGCTGCTGGCAACAGTATTTACGAAGCGTAAAACATGCAGTGGTGACAATTGTTCCCTCTGGACAGAAGGAATTAAAAACAGAGGGTATCTACTCTAGACCCCCCTGCAGGGATGTTAAATAGCGTGTAACTGAATAGTTATGTAACCGCAGTTACACAACTATTTTAGCAGTTACACAACTATTCAATAGTGCCCAGAAGTGGGGCTGACAGCCTGTGAACTCCCAGGGAGTCCCCTGCCATGATGTACTGCTGCCTCTGATACAGAGGCAGCAGTGCGGGGTTGCAGTCAGGAGCCAGTTTGCAAAGGAAGCCAATTTAAACACCAGCTTCCCACGCAGCCCAGCTCCCATGAAGTGGGGTGTCCAAGCTCCCCAGAGACAGAGGCAAGCTCCCCACAGACAAACAGAGCTCCCCTGATACGGGGGGGGGGAGGGGGGGGAGAGAGGGCGCCTGGCGCTGGGGGGAAATGCAGGTAGGTGACAGAATTAACTGATAAGCCAGTCGTCTACATGTTGACAGGGATAGAGGATAAGACAGAATATCTTCTTGCCGCTGTATAAAACTATGGTACGCCCACACCTTGAATACTGCGTACAGATGTGGTCACCTCATCTCCAAAAAGATATATTGGCATTGGAAAAGGTTCAGAGAAGGGCAACAAAAATGATTAGGGATTTGGAATGGGTCCCATATGAAGAGAGATTAAAAAGACTGGGACTTTTCAGCTTAGAAAAGAGGAAACTAAAGAGGGATATGATAGAGGTCTATAAAATCATGACTGGTGTGGAAAAAGTGAATAAGGAAAAGTTATTTACTATTCCCACAATATAAGAACTAGGGGTCACCAAATGAAATTAATAGGCATCAGGTTTAAAACAAACAAAAGGAAGTTTTTCTTCACTCAGCGCAGTGAACCTGTGGAACTCCTTGCCAGAGGAAGTAGTGAAGACTAGGACTTTAAAAGGGTTCAAAAAAGGGCTAATAGATTCATGGAGATTAGGTCCATCAATGCCTATTAGCCAGGATGGGTAGGAATGATGTCCCTAGCTTCTGTTTGTCTGGAAATGGATGACAGGAGAGGGATCACGTGATGATTACCTGTTATCCCTCCCTATGGGGCATCTGGTATTGGCCACTGTCAACAGACAGGATCTGGGTTAGATGGAGCTTTGGTCTGACCCAGTATGGCTATTCTTATGTTCTTATCCCTACCTCACAGAGCTGGAAGACAAGAAATCCCTAGATCAGGAGGATTTTATCTGCTTATATATCTGTGAGGTAACAGTCAAGGAGACGCCTGTTATAAACAAGACTTCTTTATGGTACAGGGCATACAGAATACAGTCAGAGAAGAAGCCATCTTGAATCTAAAGCACTGGTGAGAACCTAGGAGCACAGGAGTTGCAGACAGGATCAGAATAGTGGTCCAATTAACTAACTCCCTATCTTGTCTGACAGTAACCAGCATCAGAAGCTTCAAAGAAAAGGTGGCCTCTAGTACATAATTATGGGATAGGCTGCCCCCACCTCTTCCTGGAATAGTTTCTTTCTAACTCCAGTCAGAGTGGGGCTTTATGCACTGAAGCATTCATCCCTTCCAAAATTCTGGTTTTATCTTTTATTTTTAATTCATTCCATAGTAACTCTGGGTGTTCATTATCCATATAGACATAGAGTCTTTTTATAATCCTACTAAGTTCTTAGCATGTTATATATTGTGACAAGAAGTTGTGTAATAATGTGCTGTGTGCTTTTAGACATTCCACATGGAATGGTACGTGCCTCAGTGATCTAACAGTCTTAGGGCAGACAAGCAAGTGGACAGAGATTGTACTGGGAAAGGGAAAACAAAGATTTTCCATGCAGGCCAATTAGATTCACTGTAGGCAACAGACGGGAAGTGATATTTAAGGAGTACCTAAATGAGGATAGAGTGGATGGGCCCTTCTCTGGAAGAGCTTGGAAACTGAACTATATAGGTAAATATACACTATGTTGTTAATATCACATACCATGTCTTCACACACACACACACACACACACACACACCCCACCCCCTCCCCACGGCTACAAAAAAATTCCTTCCAAATGTGAAGATATGTAGGGTGTTGAGTTTAGGAGCTGCAGGTATTTTCTAGTCCTATGCTCAGACCACTTGCCCGGGACACTCTCATATTAAATTAAGTGTTTTCATTAAAAGCTAAATGCCATGAATCTTTGAAAGAAGCTCAGTAGTTTGTAGTGTCAGCTAGAACTTGTAGGGCCTGTTCCAAAGCCCACTGAAGAAACCATCTGGCAGCGCTCACCTCCTGTCCGGTAGCTACATCCATTGCAGTATATACTGTGCCCGAAGCTCTAGCCAAAGAGGAGAGAAAACACATTATTGGTGCTACACGGGGGCAAGGGTGGTTTAAATAAAAAAAGACTGTTCCAATCCATTGCATTTTTTCCTTAAACAAACACTTCAATTCTGTTTCCAACATTTCCAAGACTAAGTAAACTGAAATATTTATGTGCAAACCCCAATATCTAGAGAGAGAAAAAAGACTATTAAGGAACTAGGTATAACACCACAATCTCTTGATGTGTTTAGGGCCTGGGTCTTATCATTGACTGGACCTCCTTCTGGAAAAAAAAAAAATCACTAATTCAGAACAGGATTTGATCATATGACATGACAGTAACAAGGCTCCCCAACAGGGTAGCGATTAAAGAGTTGAATCAGTGAGGCAAGCCAGACAAGGCATTTATAATGAGGAATAGATAGCTTGATGAATCCTGCACCCTCTGGATTCAGTAGAAAGTCTTCCATTCCCTTTAATGGCCCAAAGAGAGAGAGAGAGAAAGGCCTGAATATTTTAAATGGAACAAAAGTTTATCATATGTATACTCAGTATGGCGAGAAAACATGTACAGTAAACTCCAGAGCCTCTTAAAAAATTTAGTCAACTTTCAGTAAAGAAAGAGGGCAATCTCTTTCTGAGGCATCTGATATTCCTCCCTCCTGTATCCCCCCGAAGGGAACACAAAATCAATGCTGAGCAGAGAGGGTTAATACTGAAAGCAAATCTGTAATTTGAAGATGGTTTTGTGCAGTGGAAATAAACGGTTCTTTCCCTGCACACAGATATATTTAGCAACATGGTCATCTAATGACATATATTTTAATATTAAACAATCACACAAAACCTCAGTCACAATGACTCAAGAATATGTGAGGGGAGGAAGAGAGGAAAATTTCATGATACTGTTCTCAGCAAACACACACAGCTTGGGTTTTCTGCTTTATTTGTACGGGGGAGGAGCAGAATGTACTAACCCTTGTCCAATCTTCTCAAACCGGGTGTATTTCTTTTTGGGGTCACCCACGCTCACGATGCTTCCTTTAAAAAAAGCAGGGGGAAGAGGGGAGAATGGGATTTAAAGTTTTCATTATACACCACTGCAATCTCTTCTACATCAAGGCCCCAACTAAATTGCTGGGTGTCACTGAGTGTGGGGGAGTCACTGGGCCCTGCACCCCCATCCGCAGCCAGATGTGACTCTCAGCCAGCAAGTAGAACAGGGATACAGTGTAGTACAGACTTGTTAATACAAGAACCAGGAGCAGCCAGTACAATCCAACTTGGGGAGAGGGGGACCTAGGGCCAGCGCCCCCCTCACACACTCAGCAGCCAGTGCCAACTCTGCAAGCAGCCCTGACTCCTCTTTTGTCTAGCTTCAAAAGATGTCACCTATTGAATCTTCCACCTAGGCGCAGGTTACAAGACAGCCTGAGCTATTATAGTATATGTGCTAAAATGGGGCAGCCTGGGGAAGCCTCCCCCTCAGTGAAAGCCACACCCAACATTCCCATCCCCAGTCAGGTACCAGTGCAGTGCCTAGGGGAAACTGAGGCACCCACACGGGGTTACAACAGAACAGGACAGTAGGAATTGCATACAATATAACAAAGCAAACAGAGCAAACAATCCCCACTATGCCACACTGGGACCCTGGGCTCTCTGCTCCTGGAAGGGGTGGGGCCTTGGGCAAAAAGGGCAGGGCTGGGGCAGCCAGCCATCAGCACCATGCACCCCTCCCCCACCAGCCCAGAATGCACTGTGCAGGGCTCCAGCAGAAATTTAAAGGACCTGTCCAGGCATTTGCCCATGACTGGTTGGCATGGACAAATGCCTGCAGCTGCACTAGGCAGATGCAGGAGCTGCTCACATGGAATTCTCTGCAGGGTTCAAAAAGAACTAGTTTGCTGGAAGGCCACAAGCTTCACTGTCACCACAGTTAATGTGCAGTGGATACTCATTTTTTCCACCAGCGGGGCTGCTCTGCTCACTTGCTGCTAAGGGAAAGCTGAGTACAGAGGATTGGGGTTTGTATTTAGTAGACGTGGACAGAGAAATATATTCTGTCCCACAGAGGACTTTGATAGCTGGAAATTTGGCTTTTTTCCAATTTAGAACAAAATCCCCAAACTCTGAAATTCTCCATGAAAACACATAAAACCCTCACCAGGGGACAGTCTGCTTGATGAGCTGCCTTGAAGCCAGACCTTGGAAGCCACAGGGTCTTCAGCTACAGGGCAGACTGCCTGGTGGGCTGTCCCAGAGCCACAGATCCCAAAAGCCCTGGGATCCCTGGTCCCAAGGAGTCTCCCTGGCTGGTTACCTGGCAGGAAACCAGGCAAGGCTCTGACAGAAACCTTCCAGGTTTCCAGAGGATCTCTCTCAAAAATCAGTGAAGTGTTTCATTTTCAATTTTACTGGGAACCCAGTGGCAAGCCATATAAAAGCAGGCTATTTTCAGACACCACTGGGGAACAGCCAAACCACAGGATCTGGGGCAGACAGAAGTAACAGAGAGGGGGCAGCCCACCTACCCAAACCCAGAACTGACACCACAATTACAGAAATGATCCTTAAGAAACCTCTCTTCTAGCGTCAGGCATGGGCCTAAGTTCAGCCTGTACATTTGATGAATGCTGGAGGGGGTAATGACAGGATTTAGGCAGAGAGGTGATATTAAACATTGGCTTTAATCTCTGCTTCCATGTCTCCACCTGTAAAATAGGGTAATACGTCCCTGCCTCACAGGAAGTTGGAAAGATTAGTTAAGGTTCACAAAGTGTTGCACGTGGGCTAAAAATTCTTAAAATCCTTCAATATTTGCAGTTGCAAGAAAAGCTGTTCAACTTTGCCAGAAGCTGGGAATGGGTGACAGGGGATGAATGACTTGGTTTGATAACTACCTGTTCTGTTCATTCCCTTGGCCATTGTTAGAAGATTAGGCTAGACTGGCCTTTGGTCTGACCCAATATGGCCGTTCTTAACTATGTTTACAGGAACTTTAAGTGGCTACCAGAAGACTCAGGTATGGGCCTAACTCAAACCCAGTATGAGCAAGTTCAATTCTGTTCCCTTCAATGGAATCACATGGGGGAGATATTGCACAACAAAACTTCCAGCAAAACCCAATACTGCAGCTACCAAGAGGTGCTGCTAATGGCACCAATGTGAGAGAATGAACACAATGCTGAATGTATGGCCCTTTAAAGCAAATCCAGTAAGGCTGACACATGTAATAGAACACAGCTGTAGTGACTTTGCAAGTGTGGCATTCACATAGCCTTAAATTCCTCAAGTCATTCTAGTAGTAGCCTTTTGTTACAGACTAGCCGCTCCTTTGCTAACAAAACTTAATGGTCTGATCCTGTAAACACTCATGCATATTGCTCTTACTCATGCAAGCGTTCATTTGGTGTTAATAAGACCGCTCACATGAGTTATATGTTCAATATTAGGCCCTGAAAATGTGAACTTTTAGAGAATGAAAAGTTTGATTTTACTTGAGCAATGGTAAGTTTAGTGTTCATTTCAGTGGGAATTATATATCCAAATCTCCTAATCGCTTTGAAAAAAAAAAAATCTTAGCCTGAAGTGTTTTCATACCTATTACAGCTGTTAATCCATTTTTCACAGATTACGGTGCTAAGAGGCACAACCTCAGCAGCTGGGACAGAGATCTACTTAGATTACCAGCTCTTTGGGGTAAGGAACTGTCTTTTTGCCCTGTGTTTGTAAAACACCAAGCACTACGGCATCTAGGTACATGATTGGGAATCAGGGTAATACAAATAAGAGTAACCACAGAAATGGACAGACCTCAAGAGCTCATCTAGTCCAGCCCACTATGCTAAAGCAGGACCAAGTAAGTCTAGATCCACCAGACAGGTGTTTACCTAACCTGTTCTTTGGCCAGGTCTACGCTAAAGAGGAAGGCTGAATCAAGATATGCAACTCCAGCTACATTACTTACATAGCTGGAGTCGACGTACCTTGATTCAAGTTTCTCCCCATCCCCAAAGTGGGAGGCCAACTAGAGCAAACACTCCTGTTGACTTCCCTTACTCCTCACAGGAGTAGAAATACTGGCCACTGATGGGCACGCCCTCTGAGTTTGATTCAGCAGGTCTTAATTAGACCCGCTACATCAAACTCCAGAAGATCATTCACGGCAGTGTCAATTTTTCACTGAGTGAAGACATGGCCTTAGAAACCTCCAATGATGGGGATTCCACAACCTCCACTAGAAATCTATTCCAGAATGTAACTACCCTTCTAGGTAGAAAGTTTTTCCTAACTGAGTTCAGAGGCACTATCCTAATTTAGAGAAGCTAAAGAGCTGACCCTGTGTGTTACTACAATTCATATTTGTACTACAGTTGATTTGTGTAAGTTATATTTTATTGTCTTACATTTTTAAATTTTGCTTGTGCCAAGTGACTACATAGAAGTCAGAGGTTGGGAACCTTCAGGATAGCTATATTACCCAGGCCTTGGTAAAGGCTTCTGGTTAAGAGAGCAGAGTTTTAGTGAGGAAAAAAAAATCTTTTACTTGGTTTTGCGGCGAAGAGAGGTGGAGATTTTCTGAGGGTGGGTGCTCATCTCAGGTGCATTTAAACACTAATTTTAAAGGCACTCACAGTACCTGAGGCTTTGTCTACACTTATAAGTTTAAAGCACAGTCACAGCAGCACTTTAAACTGAAAGTGTGGCCACAGTGGTCTCCGAGAGCTCTCTGTAAACCACCTCCATGAGGGGAGTAGCTAACAGCACTGCTCCAAGCGCTGTAGTCTGGTTCGCACCAGTGCTTTACAGCACTGTAACTTGATGCACTCGGAGGAAGAGGGGCATTTTTCACACTTCTGAGCCAGAAAGTCACGGCGCAGTGAAGTGCCAGTGTAGATTTAGCCTCGGTGTTTTTTAAAATGTTACAAATTTAAATCAGCTGTTGAAACCGTTTAGAGACATAGTGGAAAACTGGGCCTATGTCTAGTGATCTGGGGCATCTTGATTTTTGAGATCCCTTGCTGGGGCCCAATTTATAAAAAGTGGTGAGCAACTTAACCTCTGAACATCACAAAACGTAAGAATGGCCATACTGGGTCAGACCAAAGGACCATCTAACCCAGTATCCTGTCTGCCAACAGTGGCCAATACCAGATGCTCCAGAGGAAGAGAACACAACAGGTAATCCTCACATTATCCCTCTCCTGTCACCTGTTTACAGACAAACAGAGGCTAGGGACACCATTCCTACCCATCCTGGCTAATAGCCATTGCTGGATCTAATCTCCATGAATCTATTAGCCCTTTTTTGAACCCTTTTAAAGTCCTAGTCTTCACTACTTCCTCTGGCAAGGAGTTCCACAGGTTCACTGCGCTGAGTGAAGAAAAACTTCCTTTTGTTTGTTTTAAACCTGCTGCCTATTAATTTCATTTGTTGACCCCTAGTTCTTATATTGTGGGAATAAGTAAATAACTTTTCCTTATTCACTTTTTCCACACCAGTCATGATTTTATAGACCTCTATCATATCCCCCCTTAGCCTCCTCTTTTCTAAGATGAAAAGTTCCAGTCTTTAATTTCTCTTCATACAGCACCATTCCAAATCCCTAATTATTTTTGTTACCCTTTTCTGAACCTGTATTCAAGATGTGGGCATACCATGGATTTATATAGAGGCAATAAGATATTCTCAGTCTTATTCTCTATCCCTTTTTTTAATTATTTCTAACATTCTCTTTGCTTTTTTGACTGCCACTGCACACTGAGTGGATGTTTTCAGAGAACTATCCACAATGACTTCAAGATCTCTTGAGTGGTTATAGCTAAATTAGTCCCCATCATTTTGCATTTATAGTAGGGATTATTTTTTTCCAATGTACGTTACTTTACATTTATCAAAATTAAATTTCATTTGCCATTTTGTTGCCCAATCATGTAGTTTGGTGAGATCTTTTTGAAGCTCTTCACAGTCTGCTTTGCTCTTCACTATCTTGAGCAGTTTGGTATCATCTGCAACTTTTGCCATCTCACAGTTTACCCTTTTCTCCAGGTTATAAATAGGTTGAATAGGATTGGTCCCAGTACGGACCCTTGGGGGACACCACTAGTTATCTCTCTCCATTCTGAAAACTGACCATTTATACCTACTCTTTGTTTCCTGTCTATTAACCAGTTACCAGTTCATGTGAGGACCTTCCCTCTTATACCATGACAAATAACTTTACTTAAGAGCCTTTGATGAGGGACCTTGTCAAAGACTTCTTCAGTCCCCTTGAAGAAGCTGCATGCCTCATGCTGGGCACTGGTCAGGTAAGGCCATGGTATCCATGGGAGGGGAGCAATGGGGAAGTGTTGTAGCTATATCCTTTTGCTGATTTTATTTAGGGTTTTTTTGTGTGGGGTGTTGGGTTTTTTAGGGAGTCACAGTAATAACCTTTGCTCACCTGCAGGCTAACAAAAAAGTTTAATATAATCATCCTAGAGCAGGGTTTCCCAGCCTATGGGTCGGGACCCAAATATGGGTCGTCATTACATTTCAAAAGGGTCGCCAGGTATCTCCCCAGGTGGCTCTTAAGGAGCTATTCACACATTTTTTTAATTGCCAAAAATTAAATTTGTCAAAACAGGTCCCCATCTGGAAAAGGCTGGGAACCACTGTCCTAGAGTTAAGAAAAAACAACTTCTAGGTTGGCTTCTACTTTTACACTACAAAAAAATATGCATTTATCTATTCAGGGCCTAATTGCTACAGTGTCTAAGCATCTGCAGCTCCCATAGGGGCTTACTCGCAATCATCCTGCTCAGCATGCCTGAAAATAAAGCTCTCAGTGCTTAAATTTGCACTTGAATTGGTCACTGAATAACAACAAACATTGAGTCATACAGTGAAGTCTGAAGTGAGAGCTCTCAGAATGGAACTGTCACAGGATCTGTGTTTATTAAGGATTTGGGAATGGAATTTGCCTCTAAGCCACCAAATAAATCAGAAAGAGGATTTTAAAAGATGTCGTACTTAATTTTTCCAAGATTTCTTCATCTGACATCTTTGGCTTTTTCTTCTGTTTCTCTGTATTCCTGGTCATTGTGTCCGGGGATGTTGTGTTGTTTTCCGAGGGCGAGGAGATAGGGGAGGTGGCCACATCTCTGGTAGAAGGCGGCGGAAGGGGCTCTATCACAGAACGGGTGTATACCTTTACGTTGGGGAGGAAGGGGGTAAACATGTTGTAGTAAAGAAGGCTGAAAATAAAAGGCCTCTGTGCACTAGAGATATGTCCTTAGCAGTACAGGTTGGACCTCCCTGGTGCAGCACCCTTACGATCTGACTGGTCCCAGATGAGGGATTTTGCTGGACCAGGAGGTCATTTCTGGCCTCCTCCTGCCGGCCCCACCCGGCTTCCCTGAGCAGCCCAGCTAGGCTGTGCACTGGGCTTCCCTCCCACCCCACTGCTCCCGCAGCCCAGCTGAGCCATGCGGCTGGGCTTCCCAGCTCTGCCCTCCCACCCCCAGCCAAGCTGGGCCATGTGCTGGGTTCCCAGCCCCTACCCCGCATCGCACCGGGTTTCCCTCCTCTCCATACTCTGCAGCACACCAGGACTCTCTGATCCTGGATCATCTGTGGTCCTGCTGGACCATGGATGTTGCCAGACCAGAGAGTCCCAGTTTATAGAGGAGCAACTTGTAGCACGTTCCAAGCAATGAAAGAATTGTTACTACAGCAAGTCGTTTTACTACATTAAGAGCACCATGGCTGGACCCCTGGAGGCATTAAGCTGCTCTATGAAAAGCATTTAACTCCTTCCCCAGAGCTAAAATGTTAAAAATAGCAGCTTGGCCACAGAGGCAAGTGCAATGGGAGAGGCAGACACTCCAAGTGCGTACCCACCTGAGACCACAGCATGTCCTCGGGGTGGCTAGCCCCTCGCCTCCTGCGCCCCAACCACATTGCTCTTTTTAGCATGCCAGCTCAATCTGAGCTAGTGAGAGTTTGTCTCCTCAAGCTAGAAATCACACTCCCGGTTCACAGCGTGGACACACTCTGGGACACAACTGGTTCTCAAGTGCGTTCCTGGGGCAGCGCAGCAGGGTGTGCACCATCCCTTGCCCAGGGCTGACCAAAGGTGCAGTCTGGCCTGAAGCAGTGAAGTCAGTAGGAAGGGAAGAAAGATTTCTAGCTGACTTACTGATTTTGTGTGCTCAGGTCGCGGTGCTATCACTGGAGGTGGAGCAGCATCATCCTCATCATCTTCATCTTCTGAAACTGGCGGTACTGCCGGGGTCTCAGATACAGCCTTCACATTCTGCATTTTGGTGAAAAGACAAAAGATGCCCTTTGGAGTCCCAGAATCCTCTCTCTCTTTTTTAAATCACTCTTCACAGAAATGGAATTACACTTCTAGCATTTAAGCCCTTCACATCACAATGGGAATTATTATCTAATGTGTTTGACAATAAATCATGGTCAGTTCACTTGGACTATGCTATAAAAGTGACAGTTTATGTGAAAACACATTTAAACCCACTAAGAAATGGATGGCACTCTTCACATGAGCACATGGGTGTTTGCAGGATCAGGCCCTAAAAATCCAGGAACTATGTTTCTTGGACTCCTATATGCTTGCTGTTGGATGGTGATAAGACACTGGAGGTGTGGGAATCAGGGTGCAATTTGACACACGTCATGCAGCAATGCATCAGTGTCAGATATTTCTGGTTGGCTATACAAATAGCCTTGCATCCATCACAAATTACTGAGTAAGCCTCTGATTCTGAAATATGCCGGCAGACCTGTTCCATTTCAAATACTTTTATCACAAGCCCTCACCTAAGAGAAAGGCCTGCCCAGAAATTAGCATCTTGCCGGCAGAGCGTTCCACTGGGCATGGTTTGGCTGGAGGTGTTGATAAAGAGGCATGGGAAAGACACTGAGTAAGCAACTGGCAATGGCCTGAAAAAAGCTTAGAGAGATTTGGGGTACTGTCTGGTAAGAGTGGCAGCCATTGTACCTTGTGAGGCTCTTTCGCAGGGAAACAGGACTCCTACATTTCTTGTATATCAACAATAAGCATCAACAAAAATGCCACACTCTAAAACTGATGTTTACTCCCAACTGGAAAAGCCCCAGGGCCCCAGACTTTGATAGTTGCTCAGGTCAGCAGGAATATGAAGCATCAATGAAGGCAATGAAGGAACATGGTCAGATTGGTGAATAACACTAAGACAAAACTATACTTTGCGACATGATTTTTTTTCATTATATTAAACCAGAAAGCCTGAGAAAATGGAACTGCAATTGCACATGGCTCTATGAAGAGACTGATCTTTAGAAGCACAAACAGCTTGTGTCCACTTTACAGAAATCTGTGCCTCGATTCCTCCTCTACAAAATGGGATAATTGTTCCGTTTATGGCAAATGGAAGTCAGAGTATTTTATGTTTGTCTTTGTGAAAGGCTGCAGCATAACTACTTTTTATTCTTAAAATCCCAAATGATAACACACAGTAACCAAAAGCAGAGACAGGGCCGGACCACAACATTTTGGCACCTGAGGCGGGGAGCTCAAATGACGCCCCCATGTCCCCTCTCTTGGGCCAAAACTTTGAAAGGTCTCAATTCTGCCTTCTTCCTCTTCTGCTCCTCTCATGGCACTCCACCATCTCTCTGCTCTAGATGCACAGAGAATACATATGCACCAGCACCAGACACAATTTTCTACACTCTGGGTCCTAGTGGCCATCCCCCCACAGTCTGGCACCTGAGGTGGCTGCCTCAGTTTGCCTCATGGTATGGCCAGCCCTGAGCAGAGAGAGCACAAAACAGGCTGCTCCATAAGACATGGAAGCAACACTCACCTCACCTTGTTCTAGGACTGTTCTCTGCAGACTGATGACAGATTGTATGCTTGTCTACAGACTCTGCTAGCCTACAATCAGGGCCAGGAAATGCCCTGCACAATGTTCCCGCTAATCTTTTCTATCCATATGTGGATTTTTTCCATCGGTGTGCAGAATAAAATTTATGTGCACCAAGGCACGCATGAATGTGCAAGAGAAACACAAACTTAGCTGCAGACACTCTGCTAATCAACTCAGCAGCATCTGAATCTCTCCTGAGTGCCACACACATTTACTGCTTACAGCGATCACTGCCCCCACACCACTGAAAGTGATAGCTTGCAATTCCAACAAGTTTATCAATGCACCCTAATAATAATATTCTTTCATCTAAATAGACTCTAGGTGCTCCAGGCAGGGACTCTCTCTCACTGTACCTTTGTAATTACCAAAACTAAGTTTCACAAGATAAAATTCAGTCAGGGCTAGAGATATGTCCAACAAAATAAACTGTGAATGTAGATCCAAACTGCATAGTTCAGGGGTGGTGGACTCATGTTTTGAATCTGATCAAGTGCATAGTACTTTGCAATTTAGGTAAGAGACCTCCAAATTTAGGACTGGACTCAAGAGCAGCATATCCAGCTCCCATATTGTATACAACTCCTGCAGGGTGGAAATCTGACTTTAAAAGTTCCCATATCAAAGCAAGGAGTGGTGGTGCCTTGCATTGCAAAACTGCATTAGGAAATATACGGGTTCCCTGCCCTGCCAGAAGGCATCCACCTTCATGAGCATTTTCGTCCTGTATTCTAAACATTGGTGCTACTCCTTTTTTGTGCAAAACAATGTAAAGAAAAAATTGTTAAACAAAAATAATCAAACTGCTAGATCTGAAAAGTGCCCCAGGCAGGAAAATCTAGCTAACTATAGGACTAGCAGTTTCTCTGTCCAGAAGATGGTTGGTGTTCAGAAGGGGTATCAGCCCTTCAGACTCTCTAATTGCCAGAATGGGTCCAGCAATGTGGGTGGCAGCGGTGGTGTAAGCTCACACACACACACACACACACACACGTGGCTTGGAAGGGTCAGTTGCGGGTGTCCGCCATTTTTTAAATTTGTACAGGGCCTCCCTTAGATTCTTGGAAGTCCTATGCAAAGCAAATCATGGCAAACATCCACAACCTATCCAGGCAGAACTGACAGCTAGGCAAGCCAGTTACCTGCCACTAGGGAAAGTAGGAAGGTTTTAACAACTGTGGAGGTGTGGGCAGAATTATCAGACACTTGTCACTAGTGAAGATGGCCAGGCAGGAGGAGGGTTTTGGCACATGCGAGGGTGTTGATTGCCCTCCCCCACTTATTCCTCATCAGCAGGCGTAGGTTGCATACAAAGCACAGTACTTCACTCAGTGGTGAATACTAAGAGATACCCGGCAGGTAGAGCTCTGTGCCACATGCCTTCTACCAGTCTGGTCTTGAGAGTTCAATCTCTACACATGGTCATCTTTGACTGCTCTGGAGAAAGCTACTAACAATGGAGCACTGATGGTACTTTTTGTGAGGCCACCTGTCCTACTAGGAATTGAACCAAGTGTTATCAAGTAGCACTCATCTGTGACAGAACTGAATAGGGCTCTTAGAAAATAAAAGCCTCCATCATTTTCTATTCTCCTGAGAATCCTGTCACCCAGCTACAGGTGAAGGAGGTTTTCAATCGTCAGATTTGCTTTGTAGGGAAGGCACATTTCAAATCTAAGGACTGTGAGAGTTTTTCCTCCGGCCTGGCAAATAAACAGACAGGCTTGATACTTCTTTCCTAAAGTGGTCGTTAAAAATAGTGACCGGACTTGCGACTGGTATCCTAAAAATCAAAACCCTCAAAAACCTGCTTTTCCAGCAGTCTCTCTCTGGGACAACACTAAGTGACGGGAATAGATCAAGGGCAGATTGTTCACACAGCTAAAGTGTGTTGCTGTGCCAACAAAACAAAGTGTTGGCAGAAGCACTGCACTGATTTTAATAACCACAGTAATAAAAAAACCAAACCCATGGTTCTGCTTGCAAATTAACTTCCTTTGCTCGGTGTTTATTATTGTCTCACTTGGGGAGAAATGAGCTTGGTTTGTTCTCACCTGAACAGATAGCGGCTCTCTCTGTGACCTTAGCACCTCTAAATCCTTACAGGGATACCATGTTCCCTGCACTGACACTACGAAAGGTCTGTATATCACCTCTTTCCAGATTATGACCAGGACTGGGCCCAAGCAATGAAGTTTGAATCCAGAGCCACACACTTTTCCAAAGCTAAAGGATAATGGTGAAAACAGATTTTGTGTTCTAGATCAAGCCCAATACTGAAAGGTCTTACTTCAGTACTACATCCAGCAGGGGTGGGCAAAAGGGCCTCCGTGGGCCGGATTTGGACCGCCAAGCAAGTTGATCCGGCCCGCCTCTCTCCCCGCTCCCAGGCCAATCAGGGCGTGGGGGGGGAAGAGAGGGGGGAAAAGCGGAGAGCACACAAAGTCTCCTCCCACCCTGCCCCTGCCCTGCAAGGAGTACATGGCGCTTAGAAGTGCTGTGCACTCCTGGCAGGGCAGAAGGAGACTCTGCGCACTCCCCCTGCCCCTAAGCCCTGATTGGCCTGGGGGTGGCGGGAGCACACGAAGTCTCCTCCTGCCCTGCGAGGGGTGCGGCGCTTCTAAGCAGGGTGAGAGGAGACTTTGCACGCTCTCCCCGCCCCCAGGCCAATCAGGGCTTGGAGGTGGGGAGAGCGTGTGAAAGTCTCCTCCAGCCCTGCAAGGGGCTCAGCACTTAAACTGCTCAGCTGGTGGTTGACTAAGCGCGGCGCTCCCTTGCAAGGTGGGGGCAGGGAGTGAGAGACTTCACATACTCCCCCTCCCCAGGCCCTGATTGACCTGGGGGCAGCACGCGAAGTCTCCTCCCACTGCCAGGGGCACAGGTACCTAGAGGGTACCGCCCAGGGGTAGGGGGGAGACTTTACATGCTCCCCACCCCAATCAGGGTCTGTGGTTGGGGAAGCACAGAAGTGTCCTGGCTCTGCCCCCTCTGCCTGAGCCCTGCCCCTTCCAGGGATAGCCCAGGGCCACTTCAAAAATTTCTGAAGTGGCCCCCTGTCTAAAATTATTGCCCACCCCGACAAACAGGATAGTAGGGTCTACCGGAATGTATAAAGTATTTTCAGATCTGATTTAGACTTGATATTCTATATATTAGTAACTGACAAATAATACACTTCCTACATAAGGGACACAGTCAACAAACTTCTGCCTGAATCGTTTTTAAACTTACTATCAATGGAAGTAACACCCTAAACTGACTATAATGAAGACTGCTAAAAATAAAGATTCTCTTTTTTTCCCCCCAGTTTCCTTTGTGTATCTGAGCACACTGAAAATACAAGATAACTGTGAAATTGACTATACATGTTCGTGCGGTACAAATATTTTTTTTAAATATGATTGTAAACCACAAAAATTAGCAAGGGCAACTCAATGGGAAGAGTAGAACCTGAAACTACTTGTATTTATTATTTTGAAATAGATATAGATATAGATAAATAAAAATCAGAGTATCACTTAAAAAAAGTAGTGACTATATCAAAGCGTATGTTACCCTGACCGACCATAACAATTCGCTTGGGATTCATTTTTAGTACTGACTCTGTCAGTTCTTTAGAGCTGACAGAGAGACAGTAATATGACAATATTAAATTGGAAAAAGTCAGTAAGTTTAATTGACCTTAAGTTTCCAGCCTCCTTCATGCAGTCAAATACTGAGGTGAACTACCTTTATCAAAATGTAAGGACCTAGTTCTGCAAAGCACGGAATGTTTCCTGAGGAGCTTCTGACAAACAGTTAGTAAAATAAGGCTGCTGAGCACCTCAGAGAATCAGGGCCTGTGTCTGCAGGCTGGCAAAATGACAGCTTCCTGCTTCCTTATTGCAGTACATGTTAGCACAGCTAATCTGTTTAAGTTACAAATGACAGTCACATTTTTACAACAAGAGGAAAGAGTTAAACCAGGGGTGAGGAGCCTATGGCCCTACAGGGATGTGAACAGTTAATCCATAAGCATCACCTTTAACGGTTACAATTAATTGGTGGTGGCTGGAGCAGCCCCCCACCCCAGCCCACCCCTGTTTAATCGGTTAACCAATTAAACATAATGTTTACCCCATTAGCTAATAAAATGGGATTTTACATTCCTAGCCTGTATCCAGCCCCTGAAGCTCAGGGCTCTCCCCCCCACCCCCAGCACTGGGGAGTAGGCACTGGTACTCCAGCCCTGCAGGCCCCTCGTACCCCACTTCCCATGGGGTTGGAGCACCAACACCGGCTCCCTGCTGTGGGGGAGGGGTAAGGGAGAGAAAGAAGCAGGAGGGTAGCCCTGAGCCTCGTGGGATGGTCAGGCAATCCAAGGCCGGCTCCAATAGGAAGAGGAAGAGGAAGCGGCAGCGCAGACAGCCAGGGAAAACAGCAGTGTAGCAAAGTGCTGCCTGGAGCTTTTCCCTTGCCACTCCTGATTGGCTGTAATCATGGCCAATAGGAGCAGCAGGGAGTGGTGCCTGGGAGCAGCAGGGGACACTGAACCAAGTGTCTCTCTGGAGAGCTGCACCAGATAAGCACCCTCCATCCCCCAGACACTGCACCCCCACTCCGCTCCTGCGCCCTCCCCTCCTGCCCAGATACCCCATCCCTAGCCTGCTCCTGCACTCTACACCATCCAAGACCCACCCATCCCCAGCCCACTCCCAGACCCTCCCACCAAGACCCCACACTGTAAGCCCATTTCCCAGAAGCCCCTTCTCACACACTGAACCCCTCATTTTTGGCTCCACCCCAGAGCCTGGGGATGCACAAAAACTACTATCCCAGGTTCCCCTGTCTGGTGTGTGAGGGGAATGTGGGAAATGTCTTTCTGCTTTTCAGCCAGGGGCCACACCAGTAACGGTTTTATTTCTGATTTTTGTTTGTTTTGCTTCTCACTTCCATGCACCGCTCCTCCCCAGAAAAAGTTCCCTACCCCAAGTGTGTTTGCTTACTTAAAATACACACAGTGCCATAGAGAGAACAAGACTTTTCAATTGGATCCGCTCAGCAAAAGGAGGTGTTGAATGGGTTCTGTAATGGTTAGAGTACAGATCAAGAGGAGAGAAGACCTTTCATTTTATTTGCCAAGATTAATTTAGTCAGTCATCAACAGTGGTTCACTAATCAGACATTGCATGCTAATAATTACATTTGGTCAGATCATAAACATGTATCAGTAGCTGATAAAAAGCAGGCTGGCTTTCATTTTCTAGATTACCTTGCATAAGGGAAATGGCTGATCATTAATAGAGTCCAGAAATAGATCTGTTTCTATGAACTCAGCAACATTTTCTAATAAAATATCACTTGAAATATAAAGCAGTAAACTCAATATCAGAGAGCTTGCAGGAGAAGGAAAAGAAATACTGGTAGGCCAGAAGGACAGACAAGATTTTTAAAAGTTAAGACAACAATTAATACTGCTTAGCCACATTTTGGGTAGCCTAGAAATGAAAGAGAATGTTGACATTAAATATAAAAGTATATAGACGGCTATAGTTTTATTGCATGCACATTTTCAAACTTAAAATATAACAAATGTTATTAAAAAACAAATAAAAAGCTCACCAGTGCGTTTGATGAACTGTACTCCTCTGCAGATTTGTCTGAAAACAAAACAGAACAGATGCAATAGGAAGTATTATACATTGCTTGTACTGCTTTCCAAGCGCACTAGGCACTGCACAAACCCATTGTGAGAGTCACTTCTCCTAAGAACTTTCAAGCTAAACAGAGGGCAGGAGAAAGGAAGAACTGTCCCTGTTTCACAGATGTGGAATCATGACACAGAGCGATTAAGGGGTTTACGTGACTTGCCCTGTGTCACACAGGGAATCTGGCACAGCACCAAGGATTCAACCCTGTTCTCCTGGGTCCCAGTCCAGACACCACACTAAGACCCATTAATACAATGGAAAAGCCAAAAGGTGTTTTTCTTCAGTCTTTAGCCTCTAAAGAATGCAGAGTTAGCAGATTCAGCACTTTAAATAAAAGGGGCAGGCTTAAAGTATGGTTCCATCTGTAGATAGTCCATGGATTTGTCCCACCCCCAAATGTGACTCCTTTTGTTCTCAAGTATCCCGAAATGCTTTCCAAGGTATGCACGTCACTTTCACCCAGCACTGGAATGCAGCCATCTCAGATGCTGAGCCACTACCTGGGGTGTTTGGTAGGAAACAAGCCCTGTGACCTTTGGCTCCAAAAGCCTCTGCCCTCTACTTAATGAGTTGAAGGAGTAACTCCATTAGCCAGGCGCAATAACAGGTTCTGATCCTCTCTGCAGACTTTTCCAGAAGGCTGAAAAGTGACAATGAATAAGAGTCTGTGCAGAAGCACTCAAGAAACCAAGCATAGAGCACACAAACACTAGCAGGGGAAGCTATTACAAATTTCAAGACATTGCTTGCATCCTTGACCAATTGTGAAAAGAGGTCTCAGAACCATGACTTCCCCAGCTCCAACCTCACTGCCACAGAAATGTATCAAATCCAATTAAGTTTAAGAGAACAAAGCTATTTTTCAGGATTCCTGATTTTTTTGGTTTGCAACTCAGGAGTGATGTATGGTTTGGAACTTGTCCAGTTTCCTACATGTCAAGTAAAGTTTCTAGAGGGAATTAGGTGTGACAAGTTAGCAAGCTCCCCTAGCAGGTTGTCACTTGTAAGGTAAGGAACCAGGAAATCTACAAAGGGAACAAGAAGGTGCAATCTCCTGGAGTTATGCCCTAGGCTGCCCTCATCATAACATACACACTACATCCCTCTTAAATCCATCCAGAAACTGAAGCTGGTGCAATTTAGCTGCCCTCTCTGACTACAAACACAATCCTGAGCAAAATGATCTGCCTACTAGTTTCCAGGTGTAGTGTTTTAAGGGCTAAAACCAACATGTGTTGGGATCTGCCCAGCTTATCGACTTCCTTGTTCACAACTGCAGCAATCTGTCCAAGAGATGAGAGGAAACATTCTAGCTGGATGTTAAAAGGAAACAGACTGCTGGCAGAGCAGAAGAAAATTGCATTTCCTTTGTAAAAACAATGCTCAGTGTGTCTGGGCATTTTTGGCTTGTTTATTTTAATGTTTAAAAGAAAAAAAAAATCACAAAGGACTTTCTCAGAGGGTCACACTGAGTAATGCAGAACCAGAGATTTACCACAAACCTGTGAAACTCATGTACTTCTGACTGTTTGAGGTCTTTTTGGAATTGTAGAATTCCAGCACATCAAGCACGGCCTGGGGATTTTTCTTCTGTTCCGATTTGGTGATGTTGGAGGTCTGCAACAACCGAGCCCACTGCTCTGGCATACCCTGAGAGAGACATTCCGAGCAGTTACCACAGTCACACCACAGTCGGAGGCACAGTGTTACACTCACCCTAAGGTTGTCTAAAGCATGGTATGCATTTAGTTCAGCCACTCCGCTTCTGGGATTTTTCATTGTTTGTGGAAGGGCTCACTGGGGATTAAACACCTTCTCACTGCCCAGCAGCATAGGTTTGAAATCTACATCCTAATACTACAGTCTGATCCATGCAGGCAAATCCTCACGCTCATGTAGTTTCACTAGAGTCACTGGGCTCTGAATATCGCAATTCAAATCAAGTTCCCAAAGTTCAAAAGAGGAAGAGGCAGACCCAGCGTTGTGGTTCAGGAAAGTCTCGCATGCAACATAAGAAATGTACTGTCATGTGACTATCCATTTGTAAGATGATGATCATGGTAATCTGAATTGTAAGCTCTTTTACAGCACAGTCACCCAGCACATCAGGGCTCTCATCCTGATTTAGGCCTCCACATTGCTTTTGTGACGTAGTATTTGGATAGGCACCAAATCACATTTTGGCCCAGTGCTGGTTGTGACCATGTAGTAATTCACATCTAATGGCGTTCCCCCCAAATATTAAAAGCAGAATTTCAAGACAGAAATATGGCTTTAGCCACAAGTGAAACAAATTTGGTGACTGCTTTTGTCAGTACCGGTGTGCTAGCAACTTCACAGGCTGGCCTCTAGAAAGGGCTCCTAACCCTCAACAGCTAGTCTACATTCAAGGGTAGATTGGTGGACCTGCTATGAGTGATTCTCAAACTTGGTTCTCCCAAGGGGAGCCATGACCCCATTTTAATGAGTTCACCAGGTCTGGCCTTAGATTTGCTGGGGCGGAGGCTGAAGTCAAAGCCCAAGTCTCACCACCTGGAAACAAGTCCCACCGCCCAAGCCCAAAGCGTGAGCCCCGCCGCCCAGGGCCAAAGCGATGGGCGGCAAGTCTCAGGCTTTGACTTCAACCCTGGGCAACAGGGGCTCAGGTTACAGGCCAATGCTAAGGACTGAAGCTCTTGGGTTTGGGCCCTCCCAACCTGGGGTGGTGTGGCTTAGCAGGCTCGGGCATCAGTCCCACCTCCGGGGATCGTGTCATAATTTTAGTTCTCAGAAGGGGATCGCGGTACAGTGAAGTCTGAGAACTGCTGTGCTATTCAGATTGACAACTGTTGCATCTTGGTTAGCTCAGAAGAGTCTCAGAGGCGGCCATAAAGGCTGTGCCCCTCTGCACCAGGTGTGGGCAAGCAGGCTCAGCTCAGCAGGATCCAACAGTGAAGGGGCATAGGGTGGGGGCTTAGAAAGGGTTCTATGTGGAGCAATCTGGGTGCAGACAGCTCAGTGATGGATCTGGATACACAGGGGCTCGTTGGGGGTTCTGGATGAAGGGCTATGGGACACTGCAGAGGGATCCAGGTTAAGGATGTTAACTAGCAGTTAACTGACTACTTGACTAGTCGATAGGCCCTTCCACATTCCTCCTTTGAAATGTACAAGAGCCCCTGCTGCATTTCAAAGCCACAGTGCCCTCATGGAGCCTGGGGTAGTGGGGGATTCCCCCACTGATCCCGGGTTCCACGTGGCATTTCCCCAGAACCCAGGGTCAGCGGGGGATTCCCCAGCCTGGGATCAGCTGTGCGGCACTGCCCCTTTAAAACGCCACCTTGGGGTTTCAAAGCGGCAGTGCGCCACACAACTGATCCCCAGCTCAGCTGTGCGGCGCCACCACATTGAAGTACCCCTTCTTCCCCCCCTTACTAGTCAACTAGTCCTTAACATCCTTAGTCCAGGTGAAGGTGGCAGAGGCTCAGCCATGGGGTCTGGGATCTAGATATAGAGGAGAGGACTTCATCAGGGTGGGGGTTTGATAGGCCTGCTTAATGGGGGAGCCCCAGCTGCATGGGGGAATACAGTATACCAGGCTCTGGCTTCCCCATCTCTTCTCCCTTCCCCATCCCACAGTCCATCACCCCATCCCTTTTTCCTCAATCCCACCCCCTTGCCCAATCCCACCCTCCTCTTCCTTTCCCACTGCCTCTCCTCCTGATCCATCATGGGCACTCAACCTTGTACAGAAAACAGAAAGGCTCCCAGCACACAGAAGGGAAGCACAACCAACATTAGGACACAGGAGGTAGCATCCAGCTGCAGAGTCGACAGTTGGAGCTGAATCCTCCCTCATCCGGGCAGCTCTGTGCCCACAACAAATGTAGAACGGGAAAAGATGGCAGAGGCACATGACCCCATTTGCGTCCCTATGCCTTGCCTCTATGTGTGGGGGAATGCCTCCATCAGACTACACCCATGGGCATCCCCAAACCCCCTGCTCTGGGCACCGGACCCACGTGAACACATGTTTCTTAAGACTTCCACATGGCTCTTAAGGCATCATTTTCTGCAAGTAAGCAAAGAAATCTGCACAGGGACCTGAATTCTGCACCTGCCCAGTGGCACAGTATTCTTACAGCAGTATTCTATACAGGAATTACACTAGGTGGGCTCTCTGGCCCATGCTATGCTGGTGGTTGGAGTAAATGATCATAATGGTCTCTCCTGGCCTTACTATAGGACAATTTGAATCTGTCCAAGCTTCACTAATGATAAACAATTATGTAATCCTCTTATCTCCCCAGAATCACTTACCGTGAATTCTCCTGTAACAGCATCAAATCCAACATGAATTGTGTGTTCAAAATCTGAAGGGAGGGAAATTTCTGGACGTTCTTTCTCCTTCTTTTTATTGGCTAAGAAAAAGAGAAAAACCATCAGGAACAAAAGAGAATGTCCATGGCATTTTACAGTACACCCTCTGCAACCAAATCCACACCAAAAACATATGATCTAGGACAACGTGAGAAGGATTCTGATCCCACACTGATAAATCTTTATGGTTACATGACAACCAGTGTTCCCTGTAAGCTGTGCACTTGTGCAGCTACTCAGGAGAGATTCAAATGCAGGTCAGCTGATTAGCAGAGCACCCACAACTAGATCTTTTGTTTCTACTGGTGGTGCGCATTCACACATGCCTCTGTGCACATAAAATTATTCCACACATGGATAGAAAAGATCAGAGGGAATACTGGGGACAACGATATTCAAATTAGATTTCCTGATATTTGGATTTGTAATCCACACACGGTGCACAGAGGGTGACTAGTCTGCACGCAAATGGAAGAGACCATTCTACTGTAGTTTACATTTTCCAGCTGCTGTCTTGTCAACTGCAAAACAAACGCTACTCAGCTACATAGCCAGACATGTATTCATTGAACCAAAATGGAGATTTTAAAGTCACCCACCTACCCTAAAAGCCACTATTTTACTCCATTATATTGCAAACATATACCATGTTTTCTAAGTTTAATCAGGTAGTCTTGAGTCCTGTGCTTATAAGGCCATATCCTGCTCTCAATTATACCCATACAATCCAGAGTAACATTATAAAGGTTAATGGAGTTACTCCAGATTTGTAAAGTACTGTGTAACAGAGCATTATGAGGTCCATATTCTTAAGTGTTTGTCTAAAACAATATTAAGACCTTGGATTTTTTTTCCAGTTTCAGTGAAGAGCGAGTTAAATACTAACGGTTTTGGAGAAGGGAGGAATGAGAGATGGGCAGATGGAACACTGGAGGAGCCCACATAGGGAGGGAAGCCAGAAGGAACCAGAAGCATCTTCTGGTTAGCAGATGTTGAGCCTCTGCAGCATGCAGGCCAAACAAAGAAGGGACTAGCAGCTGCCGCTAGCAAGAATACAGAGAAAGCTGCAAGCTGCCAGCAGGGAGAAGGAAAGTAAGACAAAGGGACGCTGAGAAAACCAATAGATCAAGGAGGCTCAGGAATTCTAAGACAACTGAAACCCTTTGATTGGATCTCAGTGTACCACTGAGTGAATATGTGAACTAGAGCATTAAAGAATGTTAGAACTTTTACTGCCCAGAATTCATGGCACAGAACATCTTTGGCTTCTATATTTGGACCTACTGAATGTCAGGGTACCCTGCTCAACACTTATATTTTGCATCTCTAGGGATACAACTTTTCGCTAATCAACATCTCCAGCATAATGAGCAAACAGCATAATGAGCAAGCCAAGCTTTGCTCCAATGATTGCAGCTACTGCTTTCAAATTCATATTAAATACAAAAATGCATATTCAAGAAGCCTTACTAAACAGAGCTGTAGCTTATATAAGCCTCAGTTACACTGACTGGTAAACAATGTTTTCAATAATAAATTAAACAATTTAATTGCCTCTACTGCATTAAAAATTCATAGCTCTCTCTCTCTCTCAATATCCAGATCTCATACAGAAATTAAATCGAGGTTAGTGCTATATTTGCTCATTATAGTGAAAATAGTTGGGATTGGTCCTGCTTTAGGCTGGAGATTGGACTCGATAACTTCCTGAGGTCTCTTTCAACCCGATGATTGTGCTTTGTATACATATAGGACTTAAACTGTAATCTTTGTTGGGAATCTCATGATTCTTTCGGTGCCCACATAACTGAAATGTAACCATGTGGTCTTATGGCTGTAACATTGGTCTTTCCTCATAGCATCTGTTTCCTACAGCTTATTAACCCCACTGGCTATGACACGTCATGTCTAAAATTAGATTGTAAACTCTTTGGGCAACCACCAAGGACTTGATTCTTATCTCACTTCATTTACTCTGTTCCTCACTGATGTGAGCAAGATAAGAACCAAGGCCCACATTTTTCCAGCAGATCCACATACACAGTTTTGGAGACAGTAAAAATAACGAGAGAGACCTGGTTTAAATAAGCAGCCACTCAAATGCTTAAATATGCATAATTATTCTCAGCATATATGAACTTGATCAAATTTGAGAAACAGATCTCAAAGTATAAATAGATTAAATACTATAACTGCTTTTCATTGATGGTACTGTCTCTCACAGAATGAGGTACAGGTTAAGAAGGATTAGTTTTAAAGGCACGGATAGCCTTGCTCTACACTTTAATCCCACTTTATAATCTTTATTGATCTCTTACGTTAGGCCTTGTAATGGCAGATATAGGACAAAAGAAAACTCTTTACAAGTTTCAAAAGAAAAAAAAACTGTATTTGTAGAAACACCCAGTGTTGATTACTTTATTCACCCGAGCCTTACAATTTAATTGGGGCATGAATGGAAATAAAGATAAACCAAAATGTATGTTTGAAAAATTTCAGAAGCTTCGCGGGTAGCCAAGTTAGTCTGTACAGGATGAACTTAAAAAACAAACAAACAAATGGTCTGGTAGTACTTTATAGATTAATTTCAGCTAGTGGCCATGATTGCATTTTCACAGCAAACCTTTCACAAACTAATGAGTTTTTCTGTAATATGCCAGACTCTGAGGTATGGGTACCTCTGGTAAAGACAGTCATTATCTCTCAATGTAAGAGGGAATTATCTCTCAACGTAGGAGCTGAAAATCCTTGGCTGAGAATTCCAAGCCAGTAATGCCTTTCCCATCTAACTCATGTCTCCCGAGAGAGCATGACAAGTAACAGGAGCACCGGGAAGAGTTACAGACGTATTATGACATCCAAGGCTCATTTTCACCAAACTGCATGGGAACCGACTCACTTTTAACCAAGTGATTTGAATTCATGTTAGCTGTATGTCAAAGCATCTTTAACATACCTACACCACTTGTGGAGATTGGCATATGAGATATGAAACTGTCTGCTTCCCAGAGCAGGTTAAATAGTATAAACAGCAATTAAAAGATGCTTAAATTACAGAATTAGGATTAGTCCTTTCCTTCTGGCAAGAATTTAGGAGCCTGACTCCTTATTGCAACAGTGAAAACAGATACCTCTTCATATAAAAATTAAAGAAAGATAGTTTTATCTAGTGCTCAGATGCCATGGCAATGTACGCTATAAAATAAATCTTTAAAAAGAGACTGAAAGAGGAAGCTAAATATATTGCAAAGATGGGCTCCTTAAAAACAGATTAAATGAAGATATGAAAGGAAGCAACACATATTAAGGACTGGAGAATTTATTGCATCACTGCCACTGGTTCACGTGATAAATGTACAATCTTCAAAATATACTAATGGTAGAAATTAAAATTGCATGTACAGTACATCAGTTCTGTCCCTTATTCCCATCTTGCCTATTACATTTCTTATTATAGCCAAAATAATTCATTCAATACAAGTTAATGTGCAAGAAGTAATAGGGCTAGATTATTTTTAGCAGTGAACAATGGTGTATCCAAAATTCTAAAGTAGACTAGGAAGACAAAGTCTCATCTTAGATATTAAAGTTCTTCAGGGCAAGGATCACATAACATGAGAGAATACTGGTGAGAAATGGTCTTTTAGACAGACTTTTACTCTTCCAGTCTGCTGTCAGGGCTTGTCTCCACTATGGGGTGGATCAATGCTGCAGCAATCAGTCCACTTGCAGTTGATTTAGCAAGTCTAGAAAAGACCCACTGAACTAATCACCTATCACTCTCCTGTTGATTCTGGTACTCCAGCAGAATGAGATAAGTAAGGGGAATTGACAGAGTTTTTTCTGTCAACCTCCCACAGCATAGACCCACGGTAAATAGATCTAAGCTATGTCGATTTAAGTTACGCTACTGATGTAACTCAAATTGTGTCGCTTAGATCAACGTGTCCTTGTAATATAGATCTGGCCTCAGTTTCACCAATACAAAGTGCTCCTTCAGGAGTTCCTCCCTCAGTGGTGGCAAAATCTAAAAAAAGACACCACAAAGAAAACAAACCAACCTCACTAAACTTTAAAAACACAGATGGGACAGGCCCTGGGAACAGGAAAGTTCCGTTTTCAGGGATATAGTAACTGTAATCACAGCTCTCACAGACACACACATCCATTTTAACAATTAACAGATTCAGAGAGGGAATGGGTGGTTTGTGGGGTAGTGGCATTAATTATTAGAAAAACAGATACCAATTAGCCACCAGAGGCAGCCCATACTCCCAGCATGGCCAATGCAATTTTATGTGACATATCCGACCCTGTAAACAGTCTTATAATTTTTTTAAAAAAAATCATTAACATCATCCCCAGCAATATGCAGAGAGGAAACTATAATAAAGATGAAAATACTGTACTTTTATCTCCTGGCAAGATAGCTCGGTAAAATCGGTCTCGCTTTTTCTTTTCTTCAGGGTTGGGAGGCAAAGGTTTTGAGCCATGGTTTAAAGTCCCAGTGTCTTTGCTTCCAGATCCAATCATCGTGCTGGTATTTCTCATTGGAGGGGCTGGAGGCTTGTCTTCAGCTTCAACACCATTATTAGACATCTTCAGCAAAAGCAGTTCTTACTAGGACCATGAAAGAGAGAATATTTTTTGTGCATTTTTTAATGACAGTTGCAAATTGATCCTTCAAATTAATCAGATTTGCCTTTTAGCTTATGTTGATTACCTAGCTTGCATAAAAATTTTCTTCTGGGGACCAATGTAGTGGACGCCAAAATTCCCATTTATTCACTAGCAATCAGGATTTGGCCCTTAAAACACAACTCAATCTGGTCAATATTGTTTTCTCATACAAAGTCAAAGCTTAAAGGTTCTTTCAGCGTTATTGCCCATCATGCACAGCCTTTTTAGCTGAAGAGGATTTCTTTTCATTGAGCTGCTAAAATAAAACTGGATCCTCCACACGCACAGAGTACCTCTTCATACAAATCATCCTTAAAGTGCAGTTTTAAGCAAAGAAGCTACTCCATGCAAAATCACCCTTTAGCAGCACAATTAACTCATTCCTGTCCCCAAAAGCAACCGTTATGCAGCCCAACTGCAAATGGAGCTTGTTGGAAAATGCAGAAAAATGTTCATTAAACATTCAAACAATCTCTGACCAACTCTAGCTGTAAAACAAACCAATCTTATTCAAACAGAACAACAAGATTGCTTCTCAAATGTCACAAACATACATAAAGAACCCTCCTAGGTGGTGTCCTTTTGCTTGGTAGCAGGTTCTGTCACTAGGAAAAGATCAGCTCTAAAAAGTAATAAAATAAAAACCAAAGCTAATTTACAGCTTTCAAATTTTTTATTTGCCCCAGCAGATGAAGGATTCATGCAGGGACACAGACTGAAGCTATGGCTATACTATAGAGCTTATAGCAGTGCAGATACACTGAGGCACTTGTATCGCTGTAGCACTGCTAGTGAAACGCTCTAAGCCCACGAGAGAGCTCTCTGGTACTCCCACAGAATGAGATAAGTAAGGGGTGTAACAGGAGAGGGCAAACATCCTCATGAGCTTTCCCTGTGTAAAACTTTTACACAAAGATGGATTTATTTGGGGGTTTGATCTCTTTTGGTGGCTGGTTTCCTGGATGCTGCACCCTAGAACTGCACCCTCCCAGAGCTGAAGTGGTTCAGTATCTGCATTGCTCTGCAGGGGGGCAGTTCTCCCAGCCTTGCCTGAGGGAGAGCAAAGACTCTGGGCCAGCAGAACAGAGAGGTGGGGAGCCCCAAAGAGCAAGAAGGTAGATGTCAGTGACATGATCAGCACAGTAAGGAACAATTGCAAGGGGACTTCTGGGATCGTACCCCATCACAGCTCCTATAATGGGCTCCTATCCAGAGCCAGTGCTTGTAGAAATGGAATTTGTTTAAAGATTCCCATATGAACATCAGGGAATAATTTTTGGCAGACAGTTGGGGCTTTTCAGCTTTTCACTTGCCAGGACGTGTTTTAGCATCTATCTCCTGACTCTCCCATTATTCAGGTCACTGGCCATCAGTCCCGTGCCATTCCCCAGTGTGAAAATGAGCAAGAGCAAAAACAAAAGCTGACAGCTGGAGAAGCAAAGACCAGGAGCTGCATAAGAAGTTTGGGGGATTTCTTTTGGCACACACTAAAACGCACCACTAACTTTGATAGCCAATGGTGGGTCAAAATCTGTTTGACATGAAAATACCTGAGACTGCACTTATACTGAGCTGGCTGGTGGACAGCAGCATTTCTGGTGCCTATAAAACTAGCAGTTCCTCTGGATCCAACTGAAATAGGCAAAGGAACAAGCACAAGCTGCCATGCAAAGGCACTAGAGAAGTCCCATGTTCACTGCATTAACACACCTGTGAATCAGGAAGAAGTTACCAAGAGGTTACTGGACAAAGACAGCAGCTGACAGAGAGATGGGGCAGTCAATGTCAACAGCTGCCTACTTGCACAATGTCATTCCTTGAGAGCGACAGTGACTTTCGGCACTGCTGCCTCTCCCACACTCATCCCCGGTCAGTAAGTGTTAGGAGGAATGATCAGGCTTCCCCCACAGTTCAACCTTCTGGCTACTAGGAACTAGTATCTAGCCAGCCAGACAAAACTACCTCCCCACTGGCTCCTCTCCTTTGCTGTGCTTTGCTGCAGCACGCTACCAGGGAACAGTGAGAAAGGAGAGGCAGCCAGCACCAGCGATCCCCTGCACTCACCCCTCTCCTGCCACACTGGAAGGGACACAGGACCAGAGGGGTGACCAAAAGAAATAAGAAGGGAAACTGAGGCAGGGGAAGATACAGACCACTGAGGGGACCGGTCTGACGGAAACAATGCAGAGAAAGGACCGTGTGCTGGCAAGGAGGGAGACAGTGGTGAAGAGAGGGAACCATTTAGATAAAAATAGGGGGAGGATGGGTTTGTGGCTAATGTCTCAGACTAGGAGACATGATTCCTAGGTTTTATTTCCAGGTCTGCCACTCATTTGCTGTGCAACTCTGGAGAAGTCACTTCACCTCCATGTGCTTCAGTTTCCTCATCTATAAAATAGGAATACGCCCCCCCCCCCCCGGCAGATGGAAGCAGTTCAAGATCCTCAAATGGAAGGGGCGGCCCCAGTGCCAGTTCAGCTATTTTATTAAATGAGAGGAAACAGGGGCAATCAGTAAATGTTCACTCAAGTGTACATGTGCCCCGGGAGAAGAGAATCTCCTATAAGAGCTGCATTGTTCACCAGTGAACAACAGTCCCCCACCTCTACCTGAGAACTCCGTTTTGCAGCCCTCACCTAGGCAACACATAGTGGATTCCTCCTCTCACTGGAGCCACCCAAACCCTTCCTTGGGATTGCCACACACAACATCTAGGATCGCCATAGTAACATCTACCCTTCCCTTGCTCCAGCAACCAGCATACAGAACGTGTGTGGTCAGCCTCCTTCCTTCCCACAGCACTTGGAGAGGGGAAGGGCGGGGACAGGAGAGACACTGCAAAGCCACAAAGTGATGATGTTTATCTGAGGATTGAAGGTCCCAGTCTCTTCCATGGCTTGTCTGGTAACTTTGGGAAAGCCCCATAGGTTCTAGCAGTCATGTTCCATGTGCATGCACCTCAGGTGGTGTTTGCAAAGAATTTTGCGTGGAGTGTTTACTTGCCTGAAACTGAAGGAAAGCCCACCATATTCTGAAGTCCTAAGATTAAAATGCAGACCATTGCCAATAGGACAGAGATTTTCAACGTACACTAATGTCAGCTCAGGTTCTGCAGGATAGGTGGGAGCCTAGAGTGGAGTACACCAAATTTGTATCTTCTTAGTGTATGCACAATGTGCCCCGGGGGTAGGTGATGAGGATTCATCATTGATTTTGACCCACTGGTTGGATCATTAGCTTCCCTGGCCAGGTCAGGTACTGGCAGGGAGTGTGACATGAATATTGATCCATGCATGAGTTATTCTGAATGCACCAGGAGATGGCACTCTCCCCACCCAAGTGCAGCATCCATGCAAATTATTTTCTTGCCATGACAGTTTGTAGCCAACTCATTGCCTTTTCCACCTTATTTACACTCTGCTTGAATTCCAGGAGCACCAAAAGGTACTTGCTTTTAGCAAACCACCACAGTGTTGGAGCTCTATTACAAGAAACTAAGCCACTAAAGAATCTCTGCTCTAAGCCAGTGGTTTTCAAACTTTTTTTCCCTCATAACCCAGTTGAAGAAAATTGTTGATGCCCACGACCCAACATAATTTGACTAAGTTGTGGCCTCTGGGGTGGGGCTGAGGCAGGAGGGGCTTACCTTGAGCAGCTGCTGGTCAGCGGTGCAGCAGGCAGCTTCCTGCCTGTCTTGGCACCGCAGACCATGCTGTGCCCTAGAAGCAGCCAGCTGCAGGTTCTAGCCAATGGAAGTGCAGAGCTAGTGCCCAGGGCAGGGGCAATCATAGAGCTCTATGCGCTCTTCTGCCTCCCCGCCCCCACCTAGGAGCCGGGCCTGCTGCTGACCACTTCTGGGGTGCAGCACAGTCTGCGGTGCCAGGACAGGCAGGTAGCTACCTCAGCCCCCCACTGGTCACCTGATCCCTCTGCAGCAGCAAGACCCAGTGCCTGACATTCCATGACTCAGCAACACTGGGTCACAACCCACAGTTTGAAAACCACTGCTCTAAGCAACCCAAATTGCATAAGCCAGTCACAGCAACACCAAGCAAACTAATTTCACTTACTTTTCCCCAGTGCTAAGATTGTTCTGTTCCCAGTGGCAGAACACTCCACAAGAATCTGATCTAATGGTTCAACTAGCAAAAATGGAAATGGAATTATCTAGCAAATGAACCTTTCATCTGAAGTCAGATGAGGGATACATCTTAGATACAGACACAATTTGCTGAAGTCCCATATATTAAAATACCAACACTCAGACCAAATCCCACAGTCACCACTAGAAGGGCATCTCCATTGTCTAAAGCGATTCTTTCTGTGGTCTCTCTGGAACATTAAAAGTCAGAGGAACAGTAAGTTTCCACCACACAGCAGGCCTGAAAATACTATTCTTAGTATATACCACAATGTAAGAAGCTTGTGTTAGCCATGAGTCCAAAACACAGTATCTGCACTCTTGAAATCACATTTTACCTTTTCAAATCAGTTATCAGCCAAAGTTATCCCAGTGGCCCAATACACATTCAGTGAGTGCATTTATGTGTTTTATTCATATGAATAATTATGAGTGCGAGAGGTGATCCAAGGGACCAACTCTCCAACACAGAGTTGATATGCTATTCTTCCTAAGAGCAGAATTTTATCCTTAACAGATGCGTAAGAATGGTTTCCAAAAACCCTACATCTAAAATTGCCTAGACAGCTTTGCAATTTCTCCCAGTTTGTGGTTTGGGTTCATATCTGCTTAAAACGAAGTTCATGTCTGGAGAGGAACTTTCTTAACCTTTGCGGGTGTTTGGAGCTGGGAGTTTGGTTTGGGCCTAACCTATAGCTTTAAAAAACTTATATGTTGTTTGGGTCAGGGTCTATTTCTTAGGGCCTACCATAATGTAGCTCTGACCTTAAATGGAGGCTCTCTCCAATACATTTCTAATATAAGTAATAGATTTACCCCAATTAAAAACAAAATTAGACCATCTAATAGAAATTCTGCACTAAACATTTATGCTATGCAAATAATGTTTTCCTTTAGAAAGCCAAGTCATTTTAAGTTGATGTTCTCTTCTCATCACTGGACATCAAACTGGATTATATTTTCTTGTAGTATTTTTCTGCAGCAAAACTAATTGCTAAAGAGGAAGCAATTAGGGGAAAAGTCAGTACTGTAATGGAAACCTACCCTGAAGTAGATGCCATAAACATAACTAAGTCCACTGCATACGGACTGCTGTCCACATGAAACTCAAAGAGCCATCTATAATTCATGCAGTCTGGAAAGACAATAGCTGAGAATAAGTCACTAACTTCTAGATTAAATAAACTATATTGAAAAAAAGATTAGCTCAGAAGTTATTCTCTCAACAAGAACAAAATTTTAATTGCTTCTGAAGCACTGTTTTCCCACTGTTACCATGACTATTGGCCATCTTGACCCGGTTCCAAAACAAAGAAGTCTTAACGGTTACGCTGATTACAATCAGTCTGAAAACGCATTTTACCTCTGTCAACATTCCTGTTATACTCTGATCCACAGCAGTATAACTGATCCTAGGAGAAGACACACATTAAAGTCTCCTTCTTCCTTGTAAGACCAATTGTTCCTACAACTAAGTGGGGGAGAGGGAGGCAAATATCATACTACTGTGACACATACCGTGCTGGGATGCTATAAGTAGAAGAGATTCCCTCCAGATGCATCATGCCCTTGTCTGAAGAATCCCAATGAATCATCACATGGAGTTTGCTGGCCTGATATCAATACAGAAAGGACACACTCACTTGCTGAGCCATTTTAAATCTCCATTAACAATGCCCAAGCACATCCCTGTACTGGGGGACAATGAGGTTGCATAGCACCTTTGGAAAAGAAAGCACAAAATGCCTCCTGGGTCTGTCCAACAGAGCAGCAGTGCGCTCTTTCCCTTCATCCCTGCACTTCGTGGGATTCCCTTGTAGCTCTGTGCACTCTCTGCCTTGAGGAATGTCAAAGCAGCACAGCAGTCTCTCCACTCTACCCCCCCCTGCAGCAGCAGCCTACCTGCCACTGTGTTCCTAGTGCAGGGTAGAACAGGAGCACTCCAATGATTTGTTCTTTCTTTATTTTCCAAACAGAGCAGCCCACTCAGCTGTCAGATACTTCCCAGAGCTTTGTAAGGGGAGGGGTGCATGCCTGCAGAGCAGCAGAGATCATAAAACACTGAGCAGGGCCATCAGGGGAGGCATTGTGGGATGCTGGCGGAAGCCAGTTCTCTTGACAAAACAAACAGCAGAGTCCATAGTGACTCTTTGTCCACAATAAAGGGAGGGAAAAAGACAAAATCTCATGCAAGGGTGGAAGTTTTTTGCCATCAAAACTTTTACTTGACAAAAGTCTTATTGCTGTGTAAACACTCACTGTTCTGTTGCCAAAAGGCAGTTCTGGGCAACAAAACATGCTAATGTAGACAAGGCCTCGGTTTGCAAATGAGCTAATTTCACAGACAGAGACAAGGTTTAGATATTTTAATGAAAATTCTGGCAAAGTAGAAACCAATGAACTTGTGTCTCACCATCCCTCACCCCTTCCGCCATTCTAAAAACTGTTAACTCTTTCTACATTACATGTATTTTGTGTGTGTCCCCCTCCCATTAGATAATAACAACTGGTTATAGTTTTGCACCACTCGTTTTATTATTTATATAAGCACTAAAAGATAATTCACCAAATCCCTTGGTAAATTATTGCAAAAGTTGAGTCTCTTTCAATTGGAGTCTTTAAATCATGACAGAATGTCTTTTAAAAACACAGTCTAGTTCAACCACAAGCTATTGGTTTTGATGCAGAAATAACCGGGTGGTTCTATGACCTGTGTTATGCAAGAAGTCAGACTATCACCACAACGATCCCTTCTAGTCTGGGCTCTGTAAAACAAGATCCTTGCCTGGGATAGTTCTAGCAAGGGGCTACATAGATTTTCCTTTGCCCCCCCCCCCCCAATAGCTATCCCTCTCTGCACAAAGGTCAAATGTTACTCTAAAGTATGGATGGCATGGCCTTGTCTATACTAACCCCCACCATCGATGTAATCTACGTCAATTCAGCTATGCAAATTAAGGATGTTAGTGAGTAGTTGACTGAAGTATTAACTACTTACTCCCCCCCCCACTGCCTCTAAGAGGCAGCAAGGGGGAGGGAGGCAGAAGCCGGCTTAAAAGCTGGTTCCCCCCAGCACCAGCTCTGCCATGATGCTTGCCCCACCCCCTGCCTCCATTAGAGGCAGTGGAGGGGGGGACAGCCTCTGCTCGTGGCAGGCCAAGGCTCGCCATAGGCAGAGGCTACTCCAGCAGGAGCCCCTGTCCGCAGGGGGCCCAGCAGGGAGCTAGCCCCCCCCCCCATGGATAGGGGCTGCTGCCACCAAGCCAGGCCCTGTTTGTGGTGGCCTGGGCTGGCCACGCACAGGGGCTGCTGGACTCTGCACAAGCCAGGACTGAGCAGTCCCGGCTTGCTCTGGTCTGGGATGATGCGCCTCTGCATTTTAAATGTAGTAAGAGCCTGGCAGCTCTTACTACATAGGCTCAGTCCCAGCTCGAGCCGGCTCTTGGAGCTACCCCCGCTGCGGCTTGGTAGAGCGGTCCTATGCATCGACTACACGATTAGTCAGATAACTGCAATTTAACATCCCTAATGCAAATAGCATAGTTGAAGTTGCCGTACGTACTGCAGCCTCTTACGTGTGGTAAGGTCTGTGGGGGCTGCTCTCTTGTCAATGCCGGCTACTCTTCTCATCCTGGTGGAGAACCGGCATCGACAGGAGAGTGCTCAGAGATCAATTTACCACATCTAAGCAAATGCAATAAATCAATGGCCGATGGATCGATCACTGCAGCCTCAATCCCTGGCATAGTGAAGACAACCCCTTACTTCTGTACTGCTGCTGGGGGCAGTGATGCCTTCAGAACTGGGTGTCTGGCCAGCAGCCACCGCTCTCCAGCCACTCAGCTCTGAATACTGCTGAGATCCAGGGCCAGCCTTAGTAAAAATGGCACCCTGGGTGAAGGGGCAGTGGGAATTCCCCATACAGTAACCCCCTCCTCATGATTTGGGAGTGAGGGGGGCAGGAAAATGGAGGGGATTTGCCAGTTGCCCCCCCCCCCAAAATTAAACTTCCAGTTTTTTTTAAATGTGGGTCTAAAGATTTGCATTATCCCACAATACACTGGGATATCGGAGGGCAAAAGTTTCTGTAACCAGATGTGCAATGTTCCTTCCTCCACAGTTTAAAAAAGTAAATCCTACTTTAAGTAAGTACCTATATGCATTCTCCAGATATTATAAATGGCTGCTGGGAGCAGGAGGTTGCAGAGGAGTCTTGTGGTTGAAATCGTGGCAGGCTTGGCTTGTGGAGGGTGGGAGGGTTGCCCACATTTTTATATTTCAAAGGAGATAACTCTGACCTGGCCCTGGGAGCAGGGTAAGAGGAAGTCTCATCCCTCCCCAGCCTGGGCATCTCCAGTCCTACTTCTCCCCAGTTCTGAGCCCAGCACTCGGAAGCTAAAGAGGCCTTCTGCTAACAATGTCAGCACTTAATATGTATTGCTCAGCCCCTAAGTTCCCTCTAAGGTGCGTGCCTGCGCGAGCGTGCACAAAGAATTCTAATCCTGCCCACCTCCTCACCATGTGGCGCGGCCCTGCCCCGAAGCAACTGGGCAGCTATCATGTCACCCTGGCCCCAACTTCAGCCTTTCCCCAGGGCTGGAGCTGAGGCCATGGTGGGCTGTGTGGCAGCTGCAGGAGCTGGAGGCAGAACCACAGTGCAGCTGGTCCTGGGGCACGGGCCACGGGACTAAAACCAACACCGCAGCCCCATCCCCAAGAGCAACTGCACCTTGGCCCCAGCTCCATCTCTGGCAGCTGTCCGCCACACGACCCACCCGGGGAGCAGCCAGGCAGTCATTGCACAACCTTGGCCCTAGCTCCAGCCCTGACAAAGGGCTGGAACTGGGACCGGGGCCACGTAGTGGCTGCCCAGCTGCTCCTGGGGCGGGCCATGTGGCGGGTGGCTACCAGGGCTAGAGCCACGCTGCAGTGCAGCTGCTCATGGGGTTGCGGGCCCCCTGCATCCCTGTTCCCCATCTCCCCCACTGCCCTCTGGCTCTGAGCCCCCTACGGCCCCCTGCCGGCTCCCTCCCCTTGTTTCCCCCTCCTCCCCCGGCTCTTTCCCTGGCCCCCCACATGTCATTGCCCCATCCCCAGCACCCTACTTCCTGCAAACCCTGGGCACTGACAGCAGCTTCCCTCTGCCCCAGGCAGGGACTCGCAGCCAGCCCTGTGGGGAGCAGCCTGGGACAGCCCCTGCCCTGCACACAGGGGAGTGGGGGGGCCAGGTCTCGCCTTCTCCTCACCAGGTGGGAGGAGCGCTGCCTGGGAGCAGGGCTCAGGGTCCCAGCAAGGGGGAAAGGTTGGGGTCTCTTGGGTGGGAGAGTCTCTCAGAGATCAGCACCACTGGTGGATGCCACAGTGGCTCACACCCAAACAAGAGCACATGACCTCAATATTGGTGCACAAGACAAAACTCACTCTGCTCGTGGATGGAAAATCTTAGAGGGAACGCTGCTCAGCCCCCCAATTTTCTGTCTTGCCCAGTTCAGCCACTCTACATCAGGAAGAGGCTGGTGCCACCCTATTTATGCCCTTTATGTGGTGCACTGTATCAGTGCACACAATCACCTGTCCCTTTAGTAGAAGACCCTATTAATTGTCACATTTTTTCCCCTCCCTCTCCACATATTTTATATTATATATTTATGGCCTGGGTGCAGTCCCTGCTGACTATCATGGCATCTATATATATCTCTAGCCTTTGTAACACTAACCAAAACCCATTGAATGATTTAGACGTTTCTCAACTCCACTAAATTCTCTCCTTTGAATTAATATAGATACTTATATGGCTTCCATCACAGGATTCAAATATATCTGGTGTTTATGCTCTAAGATCCCAGCAGGCTACCTAAAAATTCCTTTAAGGCTGGAGAGATGAGCTGAGGTATTCCTCCATGTGAGAGACAGTCTTTAGTTCTCCAGAATGCCATAGACAAGACTGGCCAGAGTGCTTATTCTATTCCAGCCATATCCCCATGTGACACCAGAGGCTCTTTTGGTGTTTCACTACTCTGACCAGATCTACACTCATAGGGAATGTTGAAGCAAGATACGCAACACTAGCGATGTTAATTACATACCTGGAGTCGATGTACCTTGTTTCACATTTCCCCACCATCCTCACAGTGGAAGACCAACAGCATCAAACACTCCTGTTTGCTTCCCTTACTCCTCACACAAATAGGAGTACCGGTAGGCGGCAAGGGGCCCTCCGAGTTTGACTTAGCAAGCCTTAACTAGACTCGCTAAATCAAACTCTGGAAGATCGAGCGCAGCTGCATCGATCTTCTGTTTAGTGTAGACATGGCTCCTGTGTCAGCCAATTCTTAGCCTAACAAATTCACCACACCAAACACATTGCTGTCATAGTATTTATTGCTAAAATATGTTATCACTAAGGTATTGAATGAAAACTTGGTTTCATACCAGTCACCGTAACCATTGTGAGATATGTATAGGCAGGGCTCGACAAACCGCTGAATCTACTTGCCCGTGGCGAGTAGATTTCAGCCGGTCACGCCGAGCGCCACATTCACCAGCGCTTCGCACATGCGCAGTGCCGGTCCGGCGCATGCGCAGTGCAGGGCTGGCGAGTGGCTCTCGCAGGGGTTTGTCAAGGTATCAATTACAAAGTTGTAGGTATATATGAAAAATATGCTTAAATCACAAAACCAAGTAGGGTGATGAACAAGTTTGTCCCAGACAAAGGAATGATTTTGGTCTGCCTAAGTATTGAATGTAAATAAAGCAGGATAAGCCACAGACAATGGGAATTGTATTTGCATCTGCAATCAACAGAAAAAGAAAATTAAAGTAGGGATGAGGAAAAAGAGACATGGTGCCAAAACTTTGGGGAACAAAGAGTGAGAATACTTTTTCAAAGGTTTACTGCACTCAGAAAAAAGAGGAAAGAGACATTGTGGAACAAAAAGGACAGCAACTTCTGTACCCATAAATGGCAGAGCCAGAGCCACATGGGTAGGGGACACTAAGGGGCAGTAGGTGAGAATCTGCCTTAGACAAGGACTGCAGCCTGTTAAGTTTAGTCGCTAGAAAGCATGTTATATTTTGTAACAGGGCTGGCTTTACCATAAAGCAAACTGAGGCGGCCGCCTCAGGTGCCAGACTCTGGGGGAGGGGCGTGCCACTAGGACTCAGAGTATAGAAGTTTTGGCCCAAGCAAGGGGGTATGGGGGCATCATTTGAGCACCCCGCCTCAGGGGGCTGGCCCTGTTTTGTAATCATTTTCTGTTTCCATTTTCTTTGCTCGGTATTACATAAATCTCTGTTCTTTTTAAAAAAACATTCTTTTTTTTTTTAACTCAGTTCAGTGATATGGTCTGTTTATAGATGTAACCCTGCCACTCAGACGGAGGCAAGTGTTTCTAATTTAAATTCTCACCTCAGCAAATAATCCTCAGCATTTCAGTGAATGGGGAGATGCTGTTACCATGCCAGCTCTACGCCATATCAAGCAAGCTGTCTTTATTGCTGCTGTTGCTATCAGCGCAAGCGACTCTTTTGCCACCACACTTGAAACTCTGCCTTGGCTTTCATTCCGCTTGAGCTAACAGAATGGCAGGGTAGGGTTTCAACTTTCAGCTGCAAAAGTCAGAATAGAGAGGGCAGCCAGAACTAGCAGCCGAAAGACAGAATGCAGAAGATGATACTGGTGGGAGCTCTTAATGTATTAAATCACATGCACAATAAAAAAAACAACATTTGTGGGGTACTAAGCAATAATTCTAATTGCATATAAGTAGCAATAGCTCCACAGGAAACTGCATTATTAATTAGCTTTCTCCTGCAAAGGAATCTGTATAGAGGAGGGGCTTGGGCTGTAAAGTTCAAACTCAGACTTCTCTCTCATCTCAAATTGGCGTAAACCTGGAGTAACTCCACTGACTACAATGGAGTCACTTTGAATTCACTTGTGTAATCAAGCTGAGAGTCTGATCCAATATATGCTTCAGTCCTGAAACTGACACACCACCTTTTAACAGCAGAGGAAAAAGGTTATTAGCCTCCATTCTTTTTCAGTATTTAGTATCCTTATTGAGACTTCCAACACTGACGCAAAACGCTGGGTGGACTTTGCTCAACTTCAAACTCAGCAAGTGCCAACCAGTCACACTGATTAATGAACCACTATGGATTTCACAGCAGATTTAAAGGTAGGACAAGAGAACACTGCAAAAAGTTGGCAATTCCCTACTCTGGGGAACAGGGCAAGGAGGTATAATTTACATACCCCAGCACCTGAATCTAGGGCGGAGCCTATAGAGCAGAGGTTGGCCACCTTTTCAAACCAACGAGCCAAACTACATCAAAATTCGGAACAAGTGGTCAACAAAGAGCCAGTATAAGAAAGCCCATATGCATGACTGAAAATATACAACTTAACATTATTGATAGTTGACATGATGAATAGCATAAATGAAACATTGCACTCACAGACTTGATTTAATGGGACTTCTGCTGCTGATGGGAGGAGTTTGTGGATGTTGGGGAGCAGGAGTCAGGGTTGGGATGTATGAGGGGCTCAGGGCAGAGGGGTTGGGGTGTGTGGGAGGTGCAGGAGGCAGGGCAGGGCACTGGGGGTAGGAAACAGAGTATGTGGGGGGGCCCTGGGGCTGGATTACCTTACCTGGCCAGGGCTAGACTGCAGCACCCAGGCAGCAGTGGCTGAACGAGAGACCAGGCCAGAATCACCCCAGCCGGATCGCAGCCTCCCCTCCTACCTGGGCTGCAGCAGGAGGGGGGCCACCACCAGCCCTTCCTGTGGCCAGATGAGGGCCGGACCGCGGGGTCTGCCCCAGGATCAGGACTGAGGACAGGATGCTGTGGCCAGATGGAGGCTGGGCCCCGATTGTGGCCTTGTTGGCCAGGCTTCATTTTAAATAAAGTAAAATATTATGTCCAACAGAAAAGGTTTCAGCATTGTCTTTATTTATGGCATGGGCAGGGAACCTTTTCTGGGTGAGGGGCCACTGACCCACAGAAAAATCAATCGGGACCATACAAGTGAGAAGCAAACCAAAACAACCACCCACACATAACACCCTCCAAAAACCCCCAACCCTCACTGCTGATGTGGCCCCCAAATGAAACACCTCGCTCCCCTGGTGTTCCAGCCCCATGTTGGGGGAGGGGCAGGGAGAATAGAGGTTCAAGGCCTCAGGCCAGGTTAACTCTCCTGGGGTTCCAGGGTTAGTGGATTTCGTGGGCCCCCAAAGACTTTGGGGTGGGGCCAAAAATGAAGGGTTCAGTGTGAGGGACAGGGATGCCAATAAGTGGAACAGAGACAGGGGTGCAGGATCTGGGAACAAGGTGGGGTCCAGGAAGGGGTGACAGTGCAAGGTCTGGGTGGGAGGTAGGGTGCAGAAGCAAGCTGGAAGTAGGGTGTGGGGCCAGTGGGGAGAGTGCAAGAGCAGGCTGGGGGTGCAGGGTTTCAGTTTGAGGGGGTATGAGTGAGGGTACAGGGTCTGGACACGAAGGGAAAGGGGGCACTTACTTGCTTTCATGCCCGGTGCCGCTCCCAGCACCATGTCCCAGGCACAGCCTCCTGCTGCTCCCATTGGGAGCAGCAGGGAAAGCCTCCATCCATGTGCTGTGTTCCTCAGCTGGGAGAGGTGGAAGGGAAGCAGCAGCGTGTGGAGCTGTTTCTAGCTCCGGCTTGTGGGGAAGAAGTGGATCTGGTGGGGAGGCTTGGGGCTCTCCCACGCCTCTCCCCTCCAACTCCCACCAAGAAGCCGGCACTGACACTCCAACCTTGTGTGTGTGTGTGGGGGGGGGGGGGGGCGCAAGGCTGAAGCTCCAGCGCAGGCTCTCTGCTGTGGGGGGAACAAGGGGTGGGGGCTGTACTTGAGCTGCAAAAGAGCCATATTGGCTTGGAAGCCATATATTGCTGACCCCTGCTATAGAGATTATAGGTTGATCCTTGCACAGGACCTTCAGCAAGTTCTGAAAATGAGACTTTTAGTCCCACAGTATGGCCCTTGTGATTTGAGTTAAACAAATGTAACTCTGCTTATATCCTCTAGTGCCCAGCCATTAGAGAGGGATGTGACAACTTTGCCAATGAGTTATATGCTGCTTTCTACGATCCATAGTCTCATTGAAGGCAATGAAACTGTCCAAGGGAACAAGCACTGCACTCAGTGACAAACGCTTATAGGTTCAGGATGAATGTTTCTAATCAATGCCATCCTGAGTATTGTTATACTGATATAAATCATAGCGATTGCTTTGATTTAATATTGTTTCCTTAGGACTTTTGAGTTCGACAAAAGAATATAAACGTTCCAATATAAAGTAAGCCTTGCCCAAAAATCTCCCAGCAACTGGATTAGGAGACAAGAATAGCAACAAATTGAGGGATTTGACAACTGAAAAGGATAAGTTAATTTAGAGTCAACGGAAACAAACTCATTAAAAGTTGTGCATCTAAATGCTTTGAGTTTGCAATGATTGTTCCTTTAACTGTGACAGCATAAATACCCTGACAGCATTTTATGGAAGCTGATAAACTAAGCTAAAGTGATTCTAAAATATGCTAGGATTTCCATTCAGTTTAGAACATAAGAACATCAGAGAGAGATCTTGGAGAGTCATTGTTCTCTGTCCACATTACAAAATTACAACAGGACCAGCATGTAGCACAAAGTGTTTGGCTTCCAAGGACAGGCTGCAAGTAGGCATGATTGTATCTTTCATAGAGGGTCTAGATAGCCATCCCTTTTGAATCTTTTAGAAAATAATGTTTTGCAACAGTAACTTCACCAAAACAGGTGAGCTTCCTGTTACAAGGATACAATTACCTATCTAGGCAGAAACAGGTGGAGAGGAGCTCCAATTACTCTTACTTTGAGTGACAAAGGCATGTGCTCTAGAACACATTCCATCCAGGACACAGAACTTTCTGCATGTTCTGCCCAAGATTGATCTGTCTTCTTGCACAATAGAGCCTGGGTGGAAAGGGCCAGAAACAGAGATTGGAAGATGTCTAGTACATCCTCCAGTTCAGAATGTGAGTCGTTTCTAGATATGCTACATTTAATGCCTTCTCAAATTCAAGGGGCACTCCACCGCCTAACGAGCTTATAAATGTAATTTAATGTGCAAGATTGAAGCAGGAGCTGCTTGCTGATTTTCACACACAAATCTAAAAGCACCCATCTTGTCAGGGCATGGAAGGACTGCTTATAGGAGGTGATATATAGATCATCAAGTGCACTAAGCAGAGGGACCTCACCTAATAGGTTAGCTAGTCCATTTTGCTGCCAGTGTAGAATTGTTCCCCACCATGTGTTCTCCTGAGATTTTTCCAGAGCACATTCTTCTTTATTTTTCATATTTTCATACATCTGATAATTGCAGGTGGTCATCATGTCCTCCCATTAACAAAGCTGTACATATTTGGCTCTTCTTTTCAAATAAGAATCCTTCCAGCTCCCCTGGTAATTTTTGTTGCTTTTCCCCTCAACATTCAATGTGTTTTGGGTATTATGGAGTCCAGAACTAAATACAATATTTTAAACAGTCTCAACAGAACAGGGAATGGCCTTTTTTCCCCTCTACCATATTTCCAATACACAGCTAATTTATGGTCTGCTACCATTTCTAGATCCCTTTTAGCATTGTTGAGATGGGCCAAAACCAGAACCTCTATACCACTAAAAATTTCAGAGGATTTGAATATCTGAACCAACCCCTGTGATTTTGATTCCTGGTCTGATCCCAAATTGAGTCAAATGAGGCTGAATCATTATGGGATCTCACTCCAAGATTGTTCGGTCCCAAGTACCACCATTTTGGCATGAAGTCTCATCAGAACCTATTACTAAATTGGAGAGCCACCCCAACTAAAGTCATCTGTTTCAACCTCTAATCCAATCTCCAAACTAGGTATGTAAGCGACTAGTCAGCTATCTGATAAGCGTACGTCCCTGAAGCCATGGCCACAGCCCTGGTGCAAGTGAGGAGAACAACCCTCAAAAGTCTGGGTACCACTGCTATAAATTAATCTCAATCTGAATCTTAATCCTTTCCCCAGACCCACTGCTTCCACAGCCTTCTCCATCCTATTAATGATTTAATTATCTATTTCTGATTACTTTGCGCTGCATGTGTTAGCTGCCTCTTTTGAAACAATCTAATTTTGCTATTTTCTGCCCAATTAGAACAGAGAAATGATACAAGGGGCTCTACACACCACTTAATTTAGTTTAATCTGAAAGGATGTGTCTGGATTAGGAAACTTGGTGGTGTTTAAAAGTGTGTTAACTAAACAGTTTTAAAAACAGACTATTTTTCTAATCTAGGCACTGTCTGTATGTCATTTAAGCATGGCATTACTGCAGTTCAGAGAATTAACACTAGAGTCCTGCCAGGAAAAAATGGGATAAATTACAACCTTGCTATTATGCATGTAAAAGACAATTATACTAATGTCAAGAACCCAAACGGCAAGGAGTGTTAAAACAGAATACAACTCGATGGATTTTACAATAGGATTATTTGCCTGATTTAATTAGTGCGGATTACCTACTAAGAATTATGCTGTGTAAGCTAATTTCCTTGTGGCTTTTAGTTAACAAAAATCACATTTTAATGGTGAACTGAAGATAACTATTTTCTTTTGTAAAACAGACTCCTTCTACATTCATATACTCCATCCTTGCAAATGGGGTAAGAGAGGAGAAAATTTTACAAGGAGAGGGAGATTATTGGTTAGTTTCTTTCAGTTATTAATTGATTAGTTGTCTTATTGATAGAAAAGAGCCATCTCATGGACCTCTGTGTCCATCTCACCTACTTTATATTTTCCCTGCTACCCACTTATCATTTTCAGTCAGTTCATCTCTTCCCCACTCTCAATCTGTTTTTCCTCTTTGCTAAAGACACTATACTGATTTCTACAGCTATATAGAGTTCATGGCAATAAACCAGGATCAGATTAAAAAAACCTCAGATTGTTACAGTTTCAACTACACAGATTTCAGTGGAGCTATGCTCCATCAATTGTGGGTCTAGCCCCATATGCCCTTTGTAGGTGACCACCACAGATAAACATACTAATAAAACAAGAGTCCATAAACTATGAGGCACACCCCACTAAGAGGGTGCAGAGGAATGCTCGGGGGGGCATGGCTAGGGTCCAAATTGGCTCCCTCCAGAGGCGAGAAAGGAGCACCACTCAGCTCCACCCCTGGCCCCAGCTCTGACTTCTGGCCTTACACCCAATGCCCAGGCTGCCAAGCTCAGCCACCTGCCAAGGTTCCATCCTCAGTCATGCTCCCAGCAATGGACCCGGCCTTGACTCCCTCACCCCAGGCCACATCCCTCCCCTTCAGGAGCTGCAGCTCCACTCCTGGCTCCAGGGTAGGGTGCAGGCTGGGGTAAGGACAGGGGCAGGAGGTAGAAAGTTTGGGGACCTCTGTAATAGAAGAAGATGATACACAGACAGCCCACTTGCCAGGACACTGCAAGTAGACTGAAGCAACAGAGAAGAGCTGGACAGAGGGGATGGATTAGAGATGTTACCACAGGGTAGGGAAAGGACCAAGTATGCAACAGCAGTGAGTTCTGGGGAGGTTTAACTTTGGCACAAGAGTAGTCTCCAGCTGAAAGAAAAAAAGTGAAGGAATGATCAAGATAAGGAACAAGGAAAGAGAGATTGAATGAGAACCTGAACTAGAGATGGGAACAGGTAACCAATTACAGTACCTGGGAGTAGCCTCCACCCAGTCTGTAGACAGAGGGCTGCTCTAGTCCCAGAGGCGGCTAGGAGCAGAAGCTAGCCCCCAACGTGCGAGGGGAAGGGCCAGAAGCAGGAGCCCCTCCTCCCCCAATGCTTGGGGCTGCCAGCCCCTCCTGCCAGCCTCCCCCCCCCCCATGAAGAATCCCACTTAATCGGTTAACCAGTTAAACCTATGATTAACCGCACTGGAGCACCCAGCCACAGCCTGGCTGGGCAGGAGCTACCCCTACCCATGGGGCACCAGGGCCAGCCCATTGTGAGTAGGGGCTGGTCCAGTCAGGCTGGAGCGCCCCTCATCTACAGTGGGGACTGCTCTAGCCTCCATCAGTTAACCATAGCTGGTAAGCATCACCTGTTACGATTAATCATAACCAGTTAACCATTCACATCCCTAGCTTGGACATGTGGAAGATGAGAGAAGGGAAAAGAAGCCCCAAGATTTAAAAAGAGAGGGACAGAAAGCTATTATATAAATATCTTAAACATTGTGCAGTAGAACCCAAAATTAACCATAATTGGTGGCAGCATCTCTGGACGGGATGATCTCAGAGCCAGGGATCAGCAATGTGGGAGGATACTTGTAGCCCGGGCCGAGCCACAGGATTAATAGTTGGCCTCAACTCAAACACTGGAATATTATTTACAAACGGCCAACCAAGCTTTCCTGACAAACAAAGATTAAGAGTTGGCCCCTGCTCCAAGATGCTTAAAATAGGAGTCAGCAAAACTCTTAAGAGCATGTTTAAGTTCCATTGGGAGAGAGGGAGTCCAACTCCAACAGTACTTACGCATGCACTTCAACGTTTTGCTCAACTGAGGCCTAAATAGAGAAGGGCAGGGATGGGATCTCCAGAAAAGCAATGGGATGGAGTAGTGTGGCCGAGTACACAGCTTGCGAGCCACATTTTCTGGGTTTGTTTGGCTACTATCTAATTTTGTTTCCATCGTCAGAGGCAAGACTAGGGTTACCAGATGGTTTCAAAAAAATACCGGACACACTTGATCTCAGATGGTGGGGGGACCGGCAGGAAGGGGAGCGGGGCTGGCTGGGAGGAGATTGGGGGGAGTAGGGCTGGCCGGGGAGAGATCGGGGGGGGGGGGGGGGAGGGAAGGGGAGAGAGAACCGGCCGGTGGGGAGCGGGGCTGGCTGGGAGGGGGTCGGGGGGAGTGGGGCTGGCCGGCGGCCGGGGGGGGGGGGGGAGGAGGAGGAGGAGGAGCTGGGGAGAGAACTAGCTGTCGGGGAGTGGGGCTGGCCCAGGCACACACAGATCCCAGGGTGCTGCCCGTCCTGCGCACAGTCCCGGCACGGCTCACGGGCGAGTCCGGCCCAGGGGATTCCATCCCGCCCCAGCCCCACCCCCCTCCCCTCTACTGTGTAGTTGCATACTGCCTGGCTGGTAGACACACTCACGCAGTGTGAGCGTGTCTACCAGCCAGGCAGTACGCAACTATGTACTGATACTCATGATAATAATAAAACTTATTTAGAAAATACCGGACATTTATATGTCCGGTATTTTCTCAATTTGTTTCCTGAACAGAAAGCTCAAATACCAGACTGTCCGATTCAAAACCGGACACCTAGGCAAGACAAAGATTCAGAATGTTACTAGAACACACGTGTTCCTAAGTAGTTTGATTGGCTAACCTATCTGAAAAATACATAGGACAAAAGTGCACAATATGTAATGTAAATTCTCATTCACTTGCTAAATCAAATGATAGGTATATGCAGACTGGGCAAAATTAATCGAAGAGCTATCCATGTTTTGGCATTCAACTACAAAAAGCCTCAAAAGGATACAGACATTTGTAAAAGTATTCATTTGCTACATGCCAACACCACATACTATGTCATAATGCACTTTGGAGATGATTTAATGAGGGCCTCAAGAGGAGATGTTTATTCATATCTTGGATTGTCAGCTCCTAAAACAGGAATAAAAGTGGTCAATAAAACAAGACCTCACATTTCTTGTGATAGATGAAATTAGATTCCTGATTCATTACGCTTCTCTCGAAGTTCCAGAAATCCCTTTTCCCTGCCCTCTCAATAGAACACCCGACATGTAGTCAAAGTCCCTGGGATAACAGATGGTGTTAAGAGGAGGGGGAAAAAGCAATTTGCATTTAAACAGTTGAAATAAAAAAAGGGTCATGCCACAGAGACCAACAACATTCACCTGCTGTTTAAATCCCCTGAGAAGCATCCTTAGTTTTTAACATCTGTGCAGGCTGTCTTTCCCCTCAAAAGCATGCTCTCCCAGAAAAGCCACAAGCCCATTTATCCTGCTGCATAGGTACAGTTTCAGTCCCTGGAAATGTGACAGTAGGCAAACTCTACAGTTGAACTAAGCAGCACATGGTTGTTTGATGAATGAAGATGTCAACCATGTTCTTACCACAAGGCCCCCCAATCAGAATTACTGTAGGAGGAGGAAGACTGCTTTTGAAAAGAGTGACTGGTTCTGGGCAAACAAAAACACTTTATATGGTCCTTCAAAAACAACCACCAAGTTTTCCAAGTTGTTCTTGTATCCGTATGGCTTTGCATAGGAACCAGTTTACAAAGACAAAATGTACTATGTCATGACATTGTACCACAACACAAGGAAGTTTAGAATCTTACCGGTGGGATCAAGACATGTTTTAACCATGCTACTAAATAGTGTTATGATGCAGATTTTGCAGGGCTGTAATAAGCAGCATTCCCTGTAAGCTGAGTGCCTGGGTGTCCACACAGCAGAGATTTACATGCTGCTGGCTGTGGAAGGCTGTGGGCACTCTGCTAATCAGGTGGGCAGCATGTGTTTCTACTGGTGGTGCACATCTGCACATAACAAAATTTATTCTGCTTATGGATGGGAAAAGTTAGCAAGGCTCTTGATAGTAAGGCTTGGTAATATGCTTACAACAGTTTGGTCCCATCTATATTAGGAATATAAATTAAGTTTAATCAACAATAAGCAGGGGAGCCTCCGCGCTGTTAGCTCCCAGCCCTGGGAGCTAACCCCACTGCAGCTCTGCCTTTTAAATGTATTAAGAGCCCTCAGGCTCTTAATACATTTAAAAGGCTGAAGCACAGCCGGGGGGGGGAGAGACCCAACATGAGCAGGGACAGCTGATTCCCCCACTGAGGCGCAGGGTCCTGGGACTAGGCACAAGCTAATTCCCAGCTTGCGCCCGGTCTCCACTATACCCCTGCCTCACCTGCCCCTTGCAGAGACGGTGCTGGGGGGGGAACCGGCTTCTAAGTTGGCTCCCACCAGCACTGGCTCCTGTTCCCCCACCTTGTGGGGGGAAGGGACTCGTTGACTAGCCGCTTACACACCCAATCTATACAAGAAAGGCCAAATAAAATAAAGTTGAGAAACTAATTCAAACAATCCAAGACATGGCAAAATTTGCCTAGTAATATTAAGGCCTTGATATCAACCATCACAAAACCACAAAGGATGGGGGAGGGAAAAGGAAAGAGCTCCATTAGGAAGCACCATGTATGTCTTCTCTGCTAACAGAGTGCCATAACTCACTAAAATCACGCCTGTTTCTATAGACAGGCACAGTTACTCACATGTAGAATTCTACGCTTAAAGTATAGCTTTGCATACACTGTTCTAGCAAATGTTGAGAAATTGTCCTGTCTGGTTTTCAGCCTTAACCAGAGGGCAGTGCAGGAGGAGGCAGAAGGTACTGGCATCTCAGCTTCACTGATACCTGACTAAGGGAAACCTGTTCCCAACCCAGGAGTTCATTGGCCTCTAACCCCCAGTGCTGAAAATGTGCAGAATGCTTATTTTCTTGCAGACATTTTGAATTGTTCAACAACTTTATTCATTTTGCTCCTTGGTATCTTCCCTACCTCTTACAACCCTGTGGAAACTCCTCTTGAGTTAACTTGGTAAGGTTGCCTGGTGGGAACACTCCTCTGCAGAAGCATTGCTTCCCTTATTCATACAAGATTCATCCACAGAGCTGAGAAGTTATAACCTCTGCCTCCTCCACAGATCTAACTCTTGAGAGTTTCCAGGTCCCCCTGCATTCCTGGCAGAAAAAGCGGATAATCCAAGCAACTGCTGTTCATTTCCACAAGCACCGTAGCTGTGCAGGGTGAAATATGGTCCCTGCCCTTGAGAACCATGCAATCAATTAGACATTTATATCACACCTGAGCTCAGGGGTCTCAAACTCACGAGTTCCACAATCTGGCCCGTGAAATATTTTTCAAAAGTTATTTAATCAGGCCTGGCATATGAGTCCCTGTAGCCTGGGGAGGGGGAGTGTCTGTGGGCTGCTCCAGCTGCTGGGAACAGCACATGGAGACACACACACACACCCCAAGCAGTGCATGACACAGACACACAGGCTGGTCCTAGCAGCTGGCGTTTTGACAGTATGCAGGGCATGGCAGGCAGCAAGGGTTCCACTAGGCTGCTGAATGGGAGCCCTTAGGGTAAGCGCTCCCAGCCAGAGCATGTACCTGGTACCCCACCCCCTGCTGCACCCCAACTCTGCCACAGATCATAACCCAAGCCCTCCACACTCCTGCCCACAACTTTCTCCCAGACCCTGCACCCCTCCTATACTCCTCCCCAGATCAAAATCCTCCCTTGCAACCATATCCCCTTCCCAGACCCTGCATCCCAGTCGCCTGCCCCATGTCATAACACCCTCCTTCACCCAAATTCCCTCCTAGACCCCATAGCTCCTGCACCCCAATTCCCTACCCCAGCTCCCTTCTGCACCCAGCCTCCATCCCAGACCCTGCACTCCCTCCATAAAAAAATGTGGCCCTTGACCACTTAGCTAAATCTTGGCATGCCCCCCCCACCACCATAAAATTATTGCTCACCCCTGACCTAGCGGAATCTACACTAGAGGTTAGGTCAGTGTAACTACATCATACTTAGTAAGAACATTTTCACAGCCCTGAGGCTATACTGTCCACAGAGGACAGTCCTCTAAAGAGCAAAAGAATTCAACTTGGGATATGGGATTCTCCCTGAACAGGGCTTGAAAAATGCATTTGCCCTTGGCAAGTAGGAATCTGCAGTGAGATTTTTTCAAAAGCACCCGAGTTTGGAGCACAAGTTCCCCTGAATTTCTGAAAATTCAGCTTATGGTGCTTGGGAGGTAAAATTGTTAGTGCACATTAATCAAGATCCTTAACAGAAGTTCTCATTAAGAAGCCACATGGAGGGAATGAATATTTCTTTCATAAGGAATATATCACAATGGCATGCAGACATTCATCTCTTATGGGTAAGCCCAAAGCAGTCACAGAATAAATATGGCCACTACCATCTTGTTCCAGGTGAAGCAGGGTAGGAAGGAAGGGGGGGGGGGGGGCAAACTGATCTACACTTTGAACAGGGAGCTAGCAGCTACATTCACTTGGAGCTCTCAGTACAGACAGATTGTAACAGTTTTGATATCTGGAGAGCTAATCTACCCCTGGCTTGAGATGCTCTACATCTGATCATGCTCTACCTCTCTTTAGTAAATATTTGTTTAGCTAACTTAGAGGGCAGTTTTCCTCCAGTGCAGCACCCTTTCAAACAAGCCTGTTCAGCCTCTCTTCAAACTGACTCCTGGAAGGAGTCAAGTGACAGGCAGCTGATGTTTTGACTCACATGAAATGCATTTTAATGCAGTATCCCCATAGGGCAGGGGTGGGCAATAATTATGATAGGGGGGCACTCCAAGAATTTGTAAGTGGTCAAGGGCTGCATTTTTCTATGATATTAATGGCGGTGTGGGGTCTGTAATAGAGGTTGAGTGCAGAAAGGAGCTCAGGGTAGGGGACTGGGTGCAGGAGGTGGTTTGGGTGCAGGAGTGGATTCTGACCTGGGAGAGGGGTGTAAGAAGGGGTGCAGAGGGTAGGGGTTATATACACTATATAAATGTTTAAATGGGCTTCCAGGGAATAAAATATTTCACATTGGGTGTGTGGTTTTTAATTGCATGGTTTCTGGCCAACTAGAGCTGTGAGGAGCAGTACATGAAGACCCCCTTCCCATCAAGCAGCACATGCTGCACAGAGATGCACATGCTGTAAGGAGTGATCATTCACCCACTGCAATCACTGATTCAATAAGCACAGGATCGGGACCTAAGGGCCTGATCCTTAGGTGCACTTTCATCTGAAGCAGCAGGTGCGGCACACTTTTCAGGCTCACACCCTCTTTTGCAAACCAGGTCACAGCAATTTAAGTAATCAATGCGGTGTCTAGGCAACACTATGGAATATTCAACACCCAGTCTCTAGCTATCAGAAAAGGTCCTTGGCACAATGATAAAAAAAGAAGCTTTAAAAAAAATAGCCAAGGGGAAACTTGACAGCGGATCTTCTGGGGATTGAAATATGACTCATTTTGGCACAGAAGCATTAGTGAGGATGTGAGCACACTGCTGAAATGACAAGACAGGTTCTGATTTAAATGAAGCAAAGGCATGTCTACTAAAAAAAAAAAATCACAGTTTTCAAATGCCAAAGAGATTTTCACAGATTAGTTAATATGTTCCTGTTTAACCCTGAAACTCAGCAAGATCTAACTAACCATTTCAGACTGCAAAGGAAAAAAGACTGACTCATCAAAATGCAATCATGAATAATCCCAGAGCCATCATGTTTATATCTTGCATTCTTTAAACTCTCTGCAGCAGAAATAATCTGCCAGCTCTTCATTTCACTCACACGGAGCTTCACAGTTACATTTTAGAAATACTCGATTTTAAAATATGAAAATTAAAGAGGAAAGTGTTTCTAAAACATGTAATTAAAAACCACATGCCAACGTGCTTTTATATAGTCTAGCAAACAATGACCACATAGATAACTACTTGTCACCACTGAAGAGAAAACCCAGGAATTTCAACCTCATTTAAGCAAACCATAGAGGCCAGATCTACAATAGACCTGGAAGGTTGGGTTAAGGTATGTAACTCCAGCTACATAAAATACATAGCGGGCGTCTGCTGACCTTAAGATGAGATTGACACTGTATCCATGGTAAGAGGTCCATGGGAGCAAACGCTTCTGTCAGCTTTCTTACTCCTCATGACTGCAAGGATTACTGGTGCCAACTGGAGCTGCCTTCAGCACTTGATTAGTGGGTCTTAATGAGACCCACTAAATCGAACGCCAGAAGATCAATCTCTGGTGCAGCAAGTGGAGACCTGGCTATAGCGTGGTTAGTTGTAAGGAGCAGGCTTTTGTAGTCTCTGGATCCAGCCTCTAGCAGGAGACATGCTCACTGTTTGCAAAGCGATAGAGTTCAATAGCCCCATAGCATACATGGCAATAAAAAAAATAAAGGAGGATCCTACCCACAAGAGATATTCTTGTCCAAGTTAAGGCAGACAGAACATGTGAAATGACGATTACAGACTCAAGGAGAAGGGTGTTTAGCAGTTGCATCAATTGATAATACCCACAATTAATTGAACCTCCATGATGAGTGTATGTGAATACACACAGCCGGGACAACACCAGGGTTTGCAGACTGCATGGAAGTGGTATATTTTTTAAGAAGAGACTTGAATGAAGAGAGTGCATGGTGAGTGACAAAACAGAACTGGCCAGAGAGAAAGCTCTAACCATAGGTGTGTAAAGGCAACAAGAGGAGTTGTTAGTTGCACAGTTGGTTGGAGCACTAAAGGTAGCTCTCTAAAGAGGTATTCCATTCAGCCTGTGTCTTTCACTGAGCATGTAGAATATGATCAGTTCCTCTTTTCTAGAAAGAAACTACATAAGTATAAGCTTTATTGCTATATCTCAATGCTTTTTACAGACAACACAGGCCATGTCATCAGAACAGTGCTGGTTACTTTTATTAGGCACACTCTTGATGGTAGGTTTAGAACCGGAGACTGGAGCTAAGGAGGACAGGGAGAAATAAAGCCGCTGTGCAAGTATGAACTATCCAAGCTTCAGATCTGATATCACATCGGTCTACTTGACTACACTATCTTGCAAAGAAATAAATTGCATTTTCTACATAAACTGGATTAAAGAACTCAGGGTAGGCAGTTATTTTTCCATAAATAATTTACATTTGAAGAAACAGGCTGAATAAGAAATACATAGTGATATTTTATTTACTCTAAGAGAGCACTATGGTGGACATAATAGTCTAGATGGTGCTTGGTCTGGCCATGAGTACAGGGGACTGGATTTGATGACCTCTGGAGGTTCCTTCCAGTTCTAGGAGTCTATAATCCAATATTGTCTCAGAGAGGTATGAGACACATACACTAAAAACTTTTACTCTTTGCATTGCAGTAGCACCTAGAAACCTGAATTGAGATTAGGGCCTCACTACTGAACAAAACACCTAATAAGAGAGAGGCCCTGCTCCAAAAAGCTTGCAATCTAAAAAGGGAAAACTAAGGAGGGGAAAGGGGAAACCTCACAGAGCAGCTTGGTAGCAAAGTCAGGAACAGAAGGCAGGTTTCCCAAATCCCAGTCTGATACCCTACCCGCTGGACCATATTGTCTCTTAGAACATGTCTTCACTTGACGCATCGGAGATCAATCTTCTGGTGTTCGATTAAGCAGGTCATAAGTAGACCCACTAAATCAAATGCTGAGGGCGGCTCCAGGAATTGCGAGGAGTAAGGAAAGCTGACGGGAGCATTTGTTCCTGCCCACCTCCCTCCGTGAAAACGGCGTTAAACTCGGCTTAAGGTAAAGCCGATTCTAGCTATGTATTTTACATAGCTGGAATTGCATACCTTAACCCAACTTTCCAGATACAGTGTAGACCTGGCCTCAGCTTTTCAGGATCTATGCAATACTACATTTTAGCGTCTTCGGTAGTGCCTAGCTTTTGAACTGAATTAAAAAGCAACCTCTGAAAGCTTAGTGCCTGTGACAGCCTCATATCATCTCTAGTGCTTTTAGTTCAGAGTTTATCAAGAAAGGTTGACTTCTTTCAATGCCCTCACTGCTTGAAACAGAACTTTCTTCTATAATGGCTAAGAGTGGAGCTGTTCAACCTTATGCATTCATTTCCTGGAATTTTAGCAACCTGGCTTCTCAGAAACCTGCTGAGTAGTTCACTGCTGTTATCCAACACTTCTATTCCTTACAGTTCACAGAGACCTAGATCTTTCAATGTTCTAGATCAACTGTGAAGCAGAACTGTGATCCACTATACTTAAAATTAAGGACCAGGTTCTGACTCCCTTTGAAAATGCCCTCCAGGTAAGGACTGCACACACAACTTTTGATAAAGGAGTAGCATCTTCATGCATTCACACTCTTGCCACCAATATAATTCCTCTCACACCCTCCATTCTTGGAATTCCTAGGTATCGCTGCAGAATTAACAGGAACATACTCACAACCATACAGACCCTCTGCCAAAACTCAGGACGTACCTGTGGTTGAAAGATCTGCAGAGTGGCCTCTTTGCAGATTTTATATGAGCGTTACTGTCAAGTAGCAGGCAGCCAAATTTTGTTCCCTTCCCTATTTTAAGGCATTCTACAGCCCCAATTACCCTAATATATAAGCACTATTCTGACGAGCACAGCATGGCTACGTCTAGACTACATCCCTCTGTCGGCAGAGGGATGTAAATGGGGCACTTTGAAAGTGCAAATGAAGCGGGGTTTTAAATATCCCGTGCTTCATTTGCATAATCGCATCATGGCGCTCTTTCGAACAAGCGCCATTTTGAAAGTAAAACCACGGTCTAGATGCAGTTTTTGAAAACAGCAGGCTTTTTCGAAAGATCCTGTACTCCTCACTTTTGAAAAAGCCTGCCGTTTTCGAAAGAACCGCATCTAGACCGTGGTTTTACTTTCAAAATGGCGCTTGTTCAAAAGAGCGCCATGACGTGATTATGCAAATGAAGCACGGGGTATTTAAATCCCTGCTTCATTTGCGCTTTCGAAGTGCCTCATTTATATCCCTCTGCCGACAGAGCGATGTAGTCTAGATGTACCCTATACCACAACCACACTTTCTCTTTTTAAATATATTTAGCCTCACAACATCTCTAGTGCTATTATCACCATTGTACAGATAGGCAGTTGAGAGAGACTTGATCAGAGAGTCTGTTGTGGGGCAAGGAATGGAATGCAGGTCTCCCAAATCCAAAGACTAGTGCCCTAATCCAGAGACCTTTCTTCCTTTCTTGTTCCCCAATGTAGTTACCTCCATGCTAGCTAGCACAAAGTTTCTGTATGAAAGATATGAGCCAGTTTCTATTAGGATTCTTTCCCTAACTTGGGCAGAAGCTAAATCAGGCCCTAATCTTGTTTAACATGCATGCAGTCCAGCCACCCTAAAGCCACCGTTGTAAAAAAAAAAAAAATTGTTTTAAACTAGTCACTTGTACTAATTTGCAGAAAGCTTGTACAAAACCTGTCAACCTGGATTTCACTTGTTGCCCTACCCCTCAGGAAAACCCACAGATAAGGTTTTAATATGGAAATTAAGTATTGAAAGCCCGAAGTACAAAAGCTTAAGTTACAGTAGAACACAGTCAGAGTTATATGCCTATTATGAGGAGTTTCTTTCAAATGCACGTTTCTTCCTCAACATAAGCTTTCAGCCTCAGGAGCTTCCTAAATGAGAACCAACTGGAAGGAAACATAGCAAAGACGAAGGGAAGAAAATTTCCTCTCTCCTCTCCAACCTCTATTAGTAGCCAGAAGGTGCACATGCATCTTCCTATGCTTTTGATCTTAAACATCAGCTTGATGATAAGAGGGTTTCCAAAGAACAACTTGGAAGAAAGGAAAGCCTTTATTATCAGCACACAAAGCCATTCTTGTCCTGTATTCCCCTTGATAGAATCCCATACTGCTTCATGTCTTCAGTAGTGATTTATACCTGTGCAATCTGGATGTAACTAGCATTTTGCTCTGGTAAAAGTTTACTTTGCACAAGTGTAAGAGATTACACAAACCATGGGGCACATCCTCCATCTCACCTCTCATTTTCCACCTCTCTTCCCTTCCTTTCCCAAGTCTACTCTCCCATCTAGGATGCAACCGCCAGAAGAAAACACAACCATACTTAAATCAGAGAGCCAATAAAGACATGCCAACCAGAAGAGGGGAGGATTTTGGAAAAATCAGGTGAAAGACTTCTACTTTATCATTCACACGTTTACTTCATTTTATATTAGGTTCTGCTCCATATTCTCATCCCCCTTCTCCAATACATCCATTCTTCTTTTTTGGAATTATATCTTTTAAAGGCGGTTCTATTCTGAAAAGAGTGACGCTGTAGAAATGGCACCTTCTTACCTCATCAATAGATTTCAAGTACAGTGAGGCGCATCTGCCAGCTACTTCCAAAATAAAAATAAATAAATTATATATATATATAAATTGTACCAATTTTTTTTATTTACTTGTTACAGCCTTACAGAGTCAACACACTTAAGACAGTGAACAGGACTGTACTCTTGCTTATGGATCAGAGGGTCAGGATGCCCCGCAAAGTGGGGGCAATACCCCTTTTTTGCAGGGAACATACAGACCTGCGGGCCTACGCCCAAAGTACCGTGCCCTCCATCTAGGGTAAATACGGCCCCACAGGCCTAGTCTCAAATACACTCCTCTCTCTCGGAGTCATTCTGGCCTGGAGGCCTAGTCCACAGGTGGGTCTCCCCAAGATGTTGGGGGTGGGCGGGTAGGGGACCCGGGTCCTCCTGCTCCACCGGCTCCCAGGCCAGGGCCCTGTCGGCAGTGGGGGATTTCACTGCTTGCTCAGCAGAGATTCCGGCCGAAGCGCGCCGAGCTCCTGGAGCCACTTCCTACCGTCTCCGGTGATCCATTCAGCCCTCGGGGCGTTGCTCAGCGTGTCGGGCCCTCGTGGCTGGTCTCCCTGGTCGGGGCTGTCGCTGGGGCTGCGGCTGAATTGGCCGTAGCTGTGGCCGTGATCACAGCGGCTGCTGCGGGGTGAATCAGGAGGTCCAGCCCGTGCTCCTTCCCCTCTGGCAGTCCACCCCAACTGGGCTGCTCCACTGCCTCTTATACTGCTCGAGCACTTGGAGCATGCCCAGTCTGGGGAAAGGGGCAGGACTTCCTCCACCCATAGTGTCTTAGCCCACCCACCCCCCTTCAGTGCGGGGTACGCTCTCCCTCACAATCAACAAAATTGCATTCTACCTTTCAATCAGTTACACCTGTGCAAACCCACAAAGGGCAGTAAGTTTGCTTCAGTGTCACTGAGGGCAGATTTTGTCCTCCAGAATGTCTATTACTAGCTATGAGTCATCAGAGGGAAGAGACCTAAGCTTGACACTCCCCAGGCTGAGTTTGCAAGACTAGCAGATAGAGAAAGCATCTCTAATTGTGAAATGTGTACATTTGGTCTGGAGATATTGAGAGAAGCACAAAGCCCTATAAGCAGCAGCTTTGTGTGTCCCATTCCTCCCGTAAATTGTACGCTCGTACAGCCACTTGAGAGATTCAAATGCTGCCCACTTGATTAGAGTGCCCCCACAGCTAGGTTTTTGTTACTACTAGTGGTGCATATAAAAGACACAGGTCTTGATGCACGTAAAAATTTATTCTGCACATGGATCAAAACAATCTGGATGGAAAAGATTAGAGGGAACATAGCCTGTAAGGCACTTTTTAGAATCAATTTTCAGAACTAAACCACTCAAGACCCTATTCAGCAAGATATTTTAGCATATGCCTAACTTTCCGCACATAAGCAATCCCTTTCACTTCACTGAGACTAGTCAAATGATTAAAGTTAGGCCCATACTTAAGTATCTTGCTGCATCAGGGTCTAACAAATTACAAGAATCAGTATGCAGGCCCTGTTACCTATCATTTAATCGAGTGCTTTGGAATATATAAATAACTTCACTTAGAAAAGTCATTACTTACAGGGCCCGCTGTAAATCTCACTAGGATTTAATATGCTAGTATCTCACAGATCATTGTAGCTTTTTTTAAAGAATAACTTTATATAATTCATTTCAGGAGTAAAACAGCAAGGGCTATATTTATTTGTGCAACAGTTGTGAATGTGGTCATCAGCGGGGACTGAAACTAGACCAGGAGCCACTAGAGTTTGAGATGAAGGATTAAGCCCCATAATTCAATGGCTCTCGATATTTTCAGATTTTCAGGAGGCTGATTTGTCTTGCATACCCAAAATTTCACCTCACTTAAAAACTACTCGCTTACAAAATCAGACATAAAAATACAAGAAAGTGTCACTGCACCCTATTACAAAAATTGCTGACTTTCTCATTACCACTATATAACTATAAACCAATTGGATTAATATTTTATTTACATTTCAATGTATATAGAGCGGTATAAACAAATCATAGTATGAAACTTTAATTTGTATTCACTTCGCTGGTGCTTTTTATGTAACCTGTTGTAAAACGAGGCCAGTATCTAGACGTGTTGACGTACCCCCACTGATATGAGTGCCCATGTTGAGAATCAGCCTCATATCCTCCATGGATCAGACTCAGAGGGAAATGCATTACACACTGTACAACAGATTATCTATGCATGTGTGAATAAGAACAACACGGCAGGAGTCTTTAACAGGGAGAATCTTTACATATCTAGTCACAAGAGTATTAATTAATGGGGGGGAGGGAGGTTTCCAGCCTTAAACCTGAATTTCCTATAGACTTCTGTCGTTTTAAAATAAGATCTATAAAGTTACCTTGATCTTTTATCATCGTTGTTTGATAGCATCATTTAGATACTGAAATGTTAAGTTAAGGGTGATAGTTTAAGAATAGGTTTAGGTCTGGAGCCACACGCCATTAAATCAGGGATTTGTACATAGTTATAAAAACATGAATTCAACATCATGCTCATGCAATTTTGCCATAACCACAATACAGTAATTACTCATTTAACATGTGCCTGCTTAACACGTTTTCGCAATAGCACTTTTTTTTAAAAGGAACGTTTTTCAAATAACATGACTGTCCCCGAAATAACACAAAAATAATCAAGTGGTGGACTACTTCATGCAGCAGTGTAAGTTGATGAAAACAGTGGTAATACGCATGAGCGGATGAATACATGTGGTATTCATCTGCTCACTCGTGTTTATCTTTGTGTTTTAACAAACTGCAGCAACTTGTGTTGCTAGATGTCTAATGTTGACACTGATGACCCAGCACCAATAAAAAATTGACTTCACCACCACCACCTGAAACACAACCCCCACCTTTTCCATTATTTTTAATGGGAAAATTGACCCCGCATAGCACGTTTTCACTGAGCATGAACATTTTCAGAAACGCATCTATGGTGCTAAATGAGGAATTACTGTATTGTGTTTAGCCATCGTGTGGAGTCCAAACAGGCCTCTTCGAGAAAGCCTTCCACTAGGAAGGGCACCTAGCAGAGAAACTGCAGCATTTTTTTCTATAGATAGGTTCTTAACTGTACAACATTTAGATATCCAGCTGGCAGACATCTTTCTACGGGAATAAACTATATACACATATGAAGCTTTATATTAGTATTACTAGGTCTACATTAGGAGTTGCAGCAAATTAACTTATTCCTCTATTTTAAAAAAATGTAAAAATCACATCCCTAACCAAAACCATTAAATTAGTAGCCAAGAAATGTGTGTAGACCAGTTTAACACACTTTAGATGGTCTGGACAGATGAACCGGCAGTATCTGGTGGGATCTAGTTGATTCAGCTTGAAGAAAGTTGATATTTGACTGAACACAATTGAGCTGCTGGGTGATTTTTACTAGAGCCCAGCCCAAACCCTAGAGTTTACAGAGGGACTCAGAACCCCTCTCAAAGATCAGCAATATTCCTTTCAAGGATTTTGGACACACTGATGCAAACACACACTTAAAAGATACTCAAATCTGGGGACTTATTTCAGATCCAAATGGAGATGGAGCCATTTGTAGAAGTTAGCTATGGATCCCCAACCCCACTTCCTAAAGTTTAGGACGTTCAGAATTAAGGTTTTGGCTCAGATTGATCCCTGATTTCATTTCTAATTCCTCTCTTCATATCCCCACCCCCAAATATTACCAAAAAATAAAGCGGCCAGTAGCTAAAACAAAGGTTGCCTTTTAGGGGATGGGGCAAAGAACACAACATTCCTGTCTGCATGCAATGAAAACAGTTTGAACAAGCTTTCAAAAGTTATTATGACAAACTTCCAGAAGCAGAGTCATCCATTTGCAGTGAGAGCTGCACAGATGAGCTCATTTGAAGCCCAATACTTTTGCTAAATTTGCTCAGTTTCCTGACTACAAAGAGAGAAAGCACCTCCAGTCCCCCCACACATCCTGTTGTGGGATGCCAGGTAAAACTTGGCACTTTGAGTTTTGCTTGGAGATGTTGGATTCTTCTGTATGTCTTTGAACAAGGAAAACGTGAGTGCATCTCCTTTGAACCACGCATCCGCGTGATTCAAAGGGGCAGCTGCAGGGAGCCCGGGATCAACTAGGGAGTTCCCAGCTGATCCCGGGCTCCTAGCAGCATGCAGCAGTAGCATGGAACTCTGACTCCCCGCTCATCCCAGGCTCCATGTCTTTAAAATGCAGAGGAGTTCCCGCTGGGGACTCTTGTGCATTTCAAAGCTGGTACACCAGTGTGCAGCCCAGAGTCAGCGGGACTTCCTGCTGGCCCCAGGCTGTAGCAGAGTTCCCCCAGCAGGGGGCTCTTGTACATTTCAAAGGAGGAATACAGAAGTGCCTATCAGCTAGTCAAAAAATTATCCGATGAGCAAATGCTTATCGGATAGTCGACTAGTCTTTAACATCCTTAACTTCTATCATATCATCCCTTAGTCTCCTCTTTTCTAATTTGAAAAGTCCCGGTCTTTTTAATCTCTCTTCATATGGGACCTGTTCCAAACCCCTAATAATTTTTGTTGCCCTTTTCTGAACCTTTTCCAATGCCAATTGAATCATTAGTGCCGTTGCTGATCTATTAGTGCAAAGTAATAATTAAGTACAGTTGCTGCTTGGATTTCTCAGCCAGGATCTAAGCTTTTGAGGATGCATGCATAAAATGTGTCTTGTCACTGATTCAAGGTAAGCAAGTGTGCCATTTATTTATTTTAACAGGAGAGATGGAGAAACACCTATACACAGAGGCAGATCAATTCAGCTTTGTGCAAGGATCAACTTTCAAAGCACAGAGCCAGCTACAACCCCCTGCATCATCTTAGGTGACATGGACACATAGTGTGATATATTTTAAAATGGTTACTACTGTGTCAGCAGTAAATAGAGTGAAACCTGCAGTAAAAGCCACCTCTAGTAAGTAACCCTCAGTCCAAAAAGGGCATTTAAGTTAAATAATATATTAACAAGCAACACAGGTAAAGAAATGTGCTAACCACACCTTAGACTGTTAGAATGGAATTTTTCAAATCCAACTTGACTTTTTTGTGCTCGTGGTTTACCTCTGGTATCTCTCTCAGTGAACAATGAAAATCAATTAAGCTTGTTTCACGTTTGCGTAATGTTTGGCTTTTAAAAATTGCAGGGGAACTATTTGTTTAAACAATGAGTGCTTTCATTGGATTTTATCTTTGAAATTAAGTTACATGAACTCTGATTTTTTTCCTGCTCTAAATTTTAAATTAGTTTCCAGCATCTCTTTAAGCAATCACTTTAAAAGCCCCTTTTGAGTTTTCCCGTACAATTTTGTTTTCCAGTTTTAAACTACAGAACGCAACCTGACTATGGTCTCACTTTTCATTTCAGTGAAATTACCTGGGTATAACACCTGGTCCGCACAAGAGATTTCTCCGATTACCCTTGGCTAGCCACCAATCTCCAAAATAGACAGGCAATACCATAAACCACAGTTTGCACCTGTGCACTTCCTTGAAACAAAGATAAGCTGTGCTGATGCAAACTGCTGCTTTTTAGTGGCTTTACCCCAGCGTGGCTAGCCAAACAAAGCTTTTAATGGAGCAGGTCCCCAGTATCAATAAGGCCTAAGCAAGAGAGTTTACAGGTGCAGCTGCAAGGCTGTAAGTTTACATACACACTCTGGAGAGAGGCCCCCCACAAATGGTGGCAGCTATGTCAGCAGGAGAAGTGCTCCTGCCAATATAGCACTGTCCACACTGGCACTTATGTCGGTGTAATTTACGTCACTCGGGGGTGGGGTAATTTATTCAACATAAGTTATGCCAACACTGGAATACTTACCTGGCATTGCTCGGGTCCTTCAGGGTAGGGAGCAGGTGTGGAGGGTACAGGAGTCAGGGAATGGGCTGGGGTATGTGGGGGGCTCAGAACAGGATGCTGGGGGTACAAGAGTCAGGGTTAGGGATTGAGGAAGGGCACAGGGCAAGGGACTGGGAGTGTGGAGAAGTAAAGGAGTCAGGTGGAGGGGTGAGGAGGGGCTCAGGGCAGGGCATTGGGATGTGTGGGGGGACTCACATGAGAGTGTTGGGGCTCAGGACAGGGCAACCACTGGCTGCTCCCTGGGGCCAGCTTGGGATGGTAGGGGCTGTGTGGCCCAGCCAGTGGCTGCTTCCCAGGGCTGGGGCACTTACTGCCCCCCTCTGGTCATTCTGCACTGATTAGGCCTCAGCTAGAGTACTGTCTCCAGTTCTGGGCACCACATTTCAAGAAAGATGTGGAGAAATTGGAGAAGGTCCAGAGAAGAACAACAAAAATGATTAAAGGTCTAGAAAACAGGAGCCATGAGGGAAGACTGAAAGAACTGGGCTTGTTTAGTTTAGAAAAGAGAAGATTGAGAGGGGGACATGATAGCAGTTTTCAAGTATCTGAAAGGGTGTTACAAGGCAGAGGGAGAAAAATTGTTCTTCTTGGCTTCTGATGACAGGACAAGAAGCAATGGGCTTAAACTGCAGCAATGGAGGTTTAGGTTGGACATTAGGAAAAAACTTCCTAACTGTCAAGGTGGTTAAACACTGGAATAAATTGCCTAGGGAGGTTATGTAATCTCCATCACTGGTAATAGAAATATTTAAGAGCCGTTTGGATGGACATCAGGGATGATCTAGAGTTTCTAGACAGTGCTTGGTCATGTTGTGAGAGCAGGGCACTGGACTTGATGACCTCTCAAGGTCCCTTCCAGTTCTAGTATTCTGTGACTCTGGGATATAACTGTCCCCTGTATTTGCTGCTCCCCTGTGGTAACTTGAGAGTATAACTGTTCCTTCTATCACGTCCCTCCCTTTCCATGTGATGAGAAACAAATCGCATTCCATGCACATCCCATTTTCCTGGCACAACCAAACCCTGACTTTGCTTTAAGTTAGGATAAGAGGAAGCTGCGTACCAAAATTGGCTGTCCTAGCTCTTACCACTTAGGAGTTCTTAAACAAATGGACTCATAGATGGACAGAAGGATGGACACGCAGACAGACAGAGATGAACAAACTCTCTCAAATACATAGAAGAATAAGCTGTAGTATAGATAAAAAGAGAGATCAAATTTAGTCTCCATGTCTACCAGGCAGTTTATTTTTGCTGGCCCCTCAGGGCAATTTTCAGTTTATAATGCTAATGCTGTACAGAATAATATAATAGATTCTTTGCTCTTAATTAACATGCATACATCACTGAAGGGAGTGTTTAAAATTGAATCAATCGGTACAAGTCACCCGTAATTAAAAATCTTAAAGTATACACCGTAGAGGAATGTATTAAGCCTACCAGAGGCCAGATAATCACCTCCCACGGAAAACTTGAGAAGCGGGTTCTGGAAAAGGAAGGTCCATGAGGATCCTCCATGTCTTCCACTCGGGAGGACAAGAGAGCAGTGTTCCCTCTAAGATTTTCCATCCACGAGCGGAGTGAGTTTTGTCTTGTGTACCAACAATGAGGTCACATGCGCTTGTTCGGATGTGTGCCACTGTGGCACCCACCAGTGGTGCTGCTCCCCAAGAGACTCTCCCCCCCACCTCATGGGGGAGTAGGTAAGACGTGCACCCCACCAAGCAGCATTACTCCCTGGGCAGCCTGCGTGCAGGGCAGAGACTGCCCTAGGTTGCTGGCTGAGAGTAACCACCTAGGGCAGAGGGAACCTGCTACCAGCACCCAGGGTTTGCAGTGGGCAGTGACATGTGGGGAGCGGGGGAGGGAGGACAAAGGGTTAGGGGACAGGGGGCCCTGAGAAGCAAAAGAGGTGCATGGGGCCCCAACCTAGGGAGCAGTCACACCACAGCCTAGCTCCAGCTTTGGGCAGCCGCCACACGGCCAGCCCAGGGAGCAGTCGGGAACCCACTTTGCAGCCCTGGACACAGCTCCAGCCCTGCACAGATCCAAGACACCTCACAGGAATACGTGAGGTGAACGGTGCCAGTTTGCCCCCTCACTTTTCTGCACTGAACAGAGAGTCAGAGGAAGGAACCTAGCACAGAATGCAGATTTGAGGGTGAGAACAATCTAGGTACCAGTGTTTCTCTTTTAAAATGCTTACCCCCATTACTGAGAGAGAATTTGTAATAGCGAACAACTTTTACCTAAAATCTCCAGACATAAATCTCTCTCAATTGGGGATACATATATGGGCAGGACTTTAGAAGTTTAAAATATTTTCATGTTTTACTCAGTTGAGTTTTAAACATTGTATTCAATGGGGCTTCCTCCCTTCCCTTGAGATCATACCACCAGGAAGTACATCTCATTCTTAGGAATTCTTCCCCTTATAATTAGCCTCATTTTTTCTTGCTTAATTACACTCCAATGTACCACTTCAAGGCTTGGATCCTGCAAGCACTTCTAAAGCTCTACTGAATTCAGAGATTCTGTTCAGGTTTTCACACAAGTAACTTTATATCAATGTTCACAGGGTTTAGGCCTAAACAATCTCCTCCCCTCTTGCTTTTTAAAATCTTTCAGATGCTTGGAGACAGTCCTGACTTCCTCCTTGTTTTACAAAGCTACCCATGATTAGCTTTTTTTAATCATCCCTCATAAATCAGTTGATATGTGTTGTTTTCCCCAGTATTCCCTATAGTTTACCTAATGCAGAGTAGTAAAGATCAAAAGACTACAAATACTTTAAAAAAATAACTTGGAAGTTCACCAAGTTTCTTTCTCCTTCATTGACTTGGAGTAATAACTTAAGGGCACATTTGTAAAAGTGTTTAGATACCAAAATATGGAGAGAGATACTTTTGAAAGTCTCATTAATTATCTACCTGCCTCTTTCAGTGCTTATAAATACCTTAAAAAAAAAAGCAAGCCCTTATTCCCAAGGGTAGACTAATAACATATCCATAAATAGTCCCACTGAAATCAATGGACTACTAGTGAAGTACGTTACTACTCAACTTGAGGAACAGTGGTAGAACCTGTCCTTAAGTAAAAATTTCAAAACTCACTCACTCATCGGATGAGTCTTACCAAATACTCTCGGCACAACACAAGCTCACAGACTTCCTGCCAAATTACAAAAGCTACATCTTGGTTACAAGCTGTAATGTATAAATGAACAGTCAATAAATGTGCACTTTGGATTAGTTCTAAGATAAGCCAGCTTTATTACTGACACAAAGTGGGGATTGTATTCACTCTGTTCGCTTTATGTTGCGTGTGACTTCTACTGTCCTGTAGTAAACCTGTGCAAATGCCTCAGTTACCCTGGGCACTGCACGGATATCTAGATGGGGATGGAAATTTCAGTGTGAGTGTCTTCCTTGTGTACTCAGGAGCTGATACTTCCTGTAACCTGAGCTGGGGAGAGGGAGTGTGACCAGGTGACATCTTTTGCCCAGGGAAACTGGAGGCGGGGCTGGCTGCAGAGTGAGACAGCCACTGGGTATGTGAGTCTCGCTGGCTTGGGGTGCAGGAAGGAGGGGGGGGGGGGTCAGGGCCCTTAGCTCTGAGCTCCCTCTCCCCAAGATGGATTGTACTCACTGCTTTTGATTTCTGTGCTAACAAGTCTGATCTGCGCTGTATGCCTGCGAGCTAAACAAACCTTCTGTTCTACCTGCTGACCAGGAGTCACATCTCACTGCGGATGGGGGTGCAGGGCCCAGTGACTCCGCATGCCGCGGTGACAATTACAATATGCCAGAAATCTGTTCTCTAGGCTGAGTCACCGCTGCCTTACACCTTTGTGCAATTGTTTAGATCTATACACACAGTGGATGTAAAAAATGCTATCCACTTGGAACAAATGTAGGTGACTACGCAAGACGGAGGGCAGCAGAGAATCAAGCACTCTAAACCGGCCGAAAAAGATCCATTCTTCAGAATACTGATTTACATACTTTAAAAACAAATTGTTTTAGCCAGAACATGGTGTGTAACTTACTGGAGAACGCTGAATTGTCTTTTTGGGTTTTGAATTGAAGAATTAATTTACTTCCATAAAAGGAGGATTAATTGAGTCAGGCTTAATGCAGGCAGGTGTTGAGGAAACACCCCACTGAGCTCTCTCTCTGCCAATAACAATAATAATTTTATTTCTGAAGCACCCTGCTGGACAAAGTGCTTGGGGCCCTGCATAACATTAAAACCCAGAATCAAATACAATAATTACACGAGCTATCCAGCCTCAGAATCTGAAGTTAATATAAACAAATTGAAGGGCGCTCCAATGCCAGAGAAAGAAAATGGACTTGAAGTAGTAACACAAGGCCCAACAATGATCATTAGTAAGTATCTTACGGTGATAACTTTTTCAAAGGAGACCCAATCAACTTAAAATCTAGTCAGAGTCAGGATGCAATAGGATCATACTTCATTGCCTGTCAGTCCTTTGAAAAGGAAGGGAGGTGGGGATAAAGCCTCTGGGGCTACTTGAAAATAGGCCATGAGGATACACTAGGGTTGCCAGGTGTCCGGTGTTCTACCGGACAGTCCGGCATTTGCACCCTCTGTCCGGTAGAAAAATTCAGAAAATACCAGACATGTGCAATGTCCAGTATTTTCTGAATTTCCGACTGGGCACCGGACCGAAGCCTGGCGGGGGAGTGACTTGGAGACAGGGCTGCGATTGGTGCTGGGAGCCTGTGGTCCCGTGCAAAAGCCGGGTGGGGCAGGGACTGGGACTCCCAGCGCCGCCCAGCTTCTGCTCACAACTAAAGGGAGCGCCTGCCCCTTGGACTCCAGCTGCAGCCAGTGGCTGCATGCCCCCTGCCAGGTATGCTTCCCGCCCCCCCCCCCCGGCCCACTCCCCCTCCTCCCGGCCAGCGCCGCGGCCCCTGACCCCCTCCCCCCAGCTCTGCTTCCCATCTCCCCCCCCCCTTCCTCCCAGCTGGCTCCCGGACCCTCTCCTCCCCCCACCAGCTCTGCTTCCTGCCATGCCCTCCTCCCGGCCAGCCCCGCCACCCTCCCGGCCAGTCCCTCCCCCCGCTCAAGTGTGTCCATTTTTTTGGTGGGGTCTACCCGGTAACCCTAGGATCCACTATGGTAGTTTACTTTGTAATGTTATTCAACTATATGTCTCAAAACTGAATTCTGCAAATTAAGTCACATGATGAGGAGAGTAAGTAACAGGTCTCCTGTGTTTTAGAGGATGTACCTGGCATTGCTCAGGTCTTAATTCAATTAATTTTTGTTTTTTGGAGAAGAAAATGAAAATGTGCACGCTTCATTTTAAATCATTGCTCTGGGTGCAGCTGGGATGAGGGATTCAGGATGCAGGCAGCTCCGGGAAGAGAGGACTAGCCCAGCCCTCTCTCACTGCAGCAGCTTGGGGCCAGATGAGAAACACCTCTCCATGGCTGCTGCAACTCCAGCAGGCACAGGTGGGAGAGGGGTTCATGTCCTCCTGCTGAAGCAGATTGATTTGTCTGCCCCCCCCTGCACTCCCCAGCCAGCGTGAGGAATGCAGCAAACTCTGCACATGCCCCTCGCTCTTTGATGAAGAGGAACAGCCAGCAATGTTCCCGTATGAACATTTCAGCCCCCCTGCTCTCCTCAAAGGGCACCTGAGGGAGAAGGCTTGGGCCTGGGGCAGTCCTGGACTGGGAAGGGGAAGGGCACATTCCCAGCCAGCCCCTTTCGCCTGCCTGGTGATTCTGACTTTTTTCTGTATGGTTTTATGAGAAGCAATCCCATTCCAGGCACATCCCAATTTCCTGGCACAACCAAACCCTTCCCTTGCTTTAAACTATGATATACGAAAGTTGTATATCGAATTTAGTGGTCCTAGCTCTGACCATTTAGACAGACACACAGAGACAAAAACTCTCAAATATATAGCAGATTACAACAATCTGTGACCTTCTAGCTGCCCTCATTTTGTCTTATGACTGCAGAGCTGTTAATGAACCACTCTACTTTGAATGATCCTTTAGAATACGCAGTAACTACTTATGCTGAACAATATGTTAATCTTCCCATTTAGCTGTGATGCTCAGACTACCTGAAGAAGAGCTTGGAAGCTTGTCTCTCTCACCTGAAGTCAGATTTAGAAGTGGAGCCTGGCTACATCTTCCTCCTTAAATGTGTGTGTGTTACAATTGTAAAATACGTACAAGTTGAGTAAAGACAGATGCTTTAAGCCAGCAATGGGCAACCACAAATCATGAGTGCGCCACATGAGTGGCCCTACTTCACCTCAGTGGGGCTCCACCTACAGCCCCATCTGTCCCCTCCCCCACATGCCCCTCTCACTCTGGGGCACTGGCGCCCTGCACTTACCTGTTCCTCCGCCTCCCTCCCAGCACTTTCAGAGCACATGAATCGTCTGATTCCCTACTCCTCCTCAAGTTTGAACAGCCGCAAACAGCTGATTCACAGCATTCCAGCTCTGAGAAGGAGAGGGAGGAGCAAGGACGGAGCGCAAATCAGGTGATTCGCACACTCAAGTGCTGGGAGGAAAGGGGAGGAGCAGGGAAGCATGGAGCTCCAGTGCCCCAATGCACAAGAGTTTGGGAAATGGGGACAGCCAGGAGATCTGCGGGCCACAGGTGGAGCCCTAGTGGGTCACAGGTTGCCCACCACTGCTTCAAGCTATTCCTCTGTTGACCAAAGCAATCTGTAGCCTAATATGCAGGCAGTGACCTTCCAAAATGCCTAACTTGGATGAGAGAGACTGACACTATGAGGTTTCCATTATTCATCATGTCCAATTGTTCCAATGTCCCAAGAGTTATTCCAAATTAAAATGTACATTAATATTATATTTGAACCAAAAAGACCAGAAGGACAGCAGCTGCAGATATGCCTACACACAGCTTGAGCTGCTAAGGAACTCTAGTCACATGCCAGATTCACAGGAAGACCACTTTTCACCTGCCCATTTTGCTCACATAAAAAAGTCAAGGTCAGCTAGAGAATTTCTCCGTTCTGCAATCCCAGGTTTAGGTTATTATGAATTTAAAAATTCAGAGACTGGAGCTCACACAAGGAGAAGAAGAACATAAGAACAGCCAGACTGGGTCAGACCAAAGGTCCATATTAGGGATGTTAGATATAATGTAATTGAATAATCATGTAACCGCACCAAATATTATCAGGGACACAATTATTTGATAGTCCCCATGGCCGGCAACAAGTGTGCTCCCAGCCCCATTCCTGGGGAGCCCTGCCACCCCACACTGCTGCCTCTGATTAGAGAGGCAGCAGCACAAGGCTGCAGCAGCCTCTGTCCATGGTGGAACCGGGCCTCCCTGATAGAGGCAACAGCATGGGAAGGCAGGTGGCTCCACAGAGCCAGTGCGCCTGCCTGCCTCCTCCCCCTGCTGCCTGTGTGGGAGGCGGGAGGGGGAGGGGGAGCTGGCACGCATGCAGAACCAACTTAAAAGCTGGCTTCCAGCTCTCACCTGTCCCACTCATGCTCCGCACTGCTGCCTCTCTATCAGAGAGAGCAGTGTGGGGGGGGGGGGAAAAAGCAGGGAGCTCCATGGGATTCAGTACTCATGGAGAGTCGGAATGGTCCTGCTGCTGCCCCGCCCAGCCGGGGTTCCCTGGGGATGGGGTTCACACTCCCAGGCACCAGGGCTCTCTGATCCAGCAACATCTTACCAGACCAGAAAATCCCAGATTTCGGAGAGTCAACCTGTATTACCTCAGCTAAAGAATAATGCAAATGAAAAAAAATGTAGGTAAAAGGAAGTTGTTTTATCAAAGTATCTATCTGAGGCAGAAAAACCAGATCAGGCCCTTGTAAGATCAAATTTCAGGTAGATTTATCTGCAGCCATGCACTCCATGAACAAAGCTAAAATTCACAGACTAGCCAGCAGGAGATACCACAGGGAGTCAACTCCATTACATGCTCTTTCACATTTATTTACAGCCTCAGTGTTCAAGGAGAGAGGTATGTGATGTCCAGGCCCTATCAGACAGACAGGGGGGACAGGAGGGCCTGGCCTCAGGAGACAAAGGGGCCTCAAATTTTTATTTTTTTCTACCAAGTCATTTCCATTTATTATACACCTTGCAGTTACAACACAGACAACAACCACCCCCCTGCCCCCACACACACACACGCCTCCTGCAAAAAATTGATTTAAATCATTATGGGACTTCGAGCCTTCACCAATTTTTCAGGCACATCCGAGTTTTCATCTACATGACTGGAGTAGTTTCTGTGATTAGTGATTCTATGAAACGCCTTTTACAGTCTTTGCATAGTTTAGAGGTTTTGAAAGTTGTAATTAATTGTTACTGTAAAGTGATTTTGCTTGATCTGAGAGAGAGTTTAAATTTTAAATTAGATGTTTCTCTCTGCATAGTAGATTTTCGTATTCCTGTTTTTTTCTTGTGCCTTCATATACAATAACCATATCAGGCTCAGCTGTAAGCTACATCTTCATCCAATTTTAGATTCACCTTTAAAAGCTTTTTTGTGATTTAAAAAACCTTTGAATTCTAGTTGTTTAATAAACTTTATATTAAATCTGGCAATCACCCTGTGTTTATATTCATAACACTCCAGTTATTCGAGGAATTTAAAAATGGGAACATGTTAGCAGATGAAATTTCAAGACTTTGAAATAAGGGTACAAGGGCTGTAGTAAATAACACCCCCAAAGTATGATACAATTAAAATTTTGTATAACCAATAGCCTTTAGTGAATTTATTTATTGTTACTGTGTTGTAAAATAACCCCTTTATAAAAAGGAAGCGAATATCTGAAAGTTGTGCAAGTAAGAAACAGCAAAAGCAACAGAATAAAGCAGCAGTTAAGAGTTTAAAGCCAGTAACATCATTTCTCATAGAAAAAACGCCTCAGCCATTAGACGGTGACCATACTGACAGTGATACTTCCAGTTCTGATGATGAAAACTTTGTACCCACAAATGACATTTCAATGCAGAATCTATGCTCAATTTAGAGACCGTACAGGCACAAAATGAGGACCTCAGAGATGCTGAGCATTAAGAAAAAGAACTTATGACTAGCACAGGACACAGTGTAACAACAGTGGCATCAGAACCTGATATTGGACTTTTTGATAAGAACGATGTTGCTCAAATGCAGTCACTTCTCAAAGTTAGTTGTTTTCAGATTCCAAGTAATATACCGAAAGATGCTGAAAATCATGCTTTTCTCATCTGGCTGCTGACCAAACTCTTCCAAATGGAGAGATCTCTACAAGAGACTGAAACAGTTCATTTTGTTCAATAATTTCACCCAAAAAAATGGAAAAGAAATCACTGCTTGTATATTAGAAATTCACGAAGGCTTCAAAATTAAAAATTTTCAAGTCTGCATTGTCCAAGCCTATGACAATGGATCCAATATGGCTGGCAGTCCTCCTTGAGCAAAATCCAAGCTGTATTTTCTCCATTTGTGGCAACCACACACTAAATCCTGTTGTCGTTGATTGCACTGAATTACGCAAGGAAGCAGTCACATACTTTGGAACAATCCAGCAATTGTACAACCTCTTCAGTAGCAGTCCTCAAAAGCGGGAATTCTGAAGCAGCATCTGCCTGTTTCCCTTCACAGCATGTCATCAATGAGATGGTCAGCATGAACTGATGACGTTAAACCAGCTGCACAGCATTTGGACTCTGAGAAAGACTTTAAGTGAGCTTGAATCTCTTACTCTCACAGCACAGGCTCTCACTGAGTGTAAGTCAATTCAGAAGTATACATCCAAATTTGAATGCATTTTAATGTCATCTATGTGGATGAAGCTGCTTAAAGATATTCAGAAGATTCATGATCAATGGGACACAATCCTTTCTGAGTCCAAATCAGTAGCACAGGGTATTTTGACATTTCAACTGAGTTTTCCACCAATCACAACCTAACATCTCAATCTGATGCAGAAAAGCACTGTCGAGTCAATTTTTGTTATTATGGACTCCATCAAATCTGGTCTTACACATCAATCTGAGTCACCGCAACAAATGTGTACCCTTTTTTAATTCCTTTGGGAGTTCAGAGAACTAAGTAATGAAGATCTATATTCAGGGGCTGAACAGTTTAAATAAAGGTACAACAATGAAATTTCAAGAGATCTCTGTGATGAGAGCCTCTTCCTGAAACATACACATTCCACCAACTTTAAAATCAGACTTCAAGCCAAAAGAACTGCTTCAAGAAATATTCCATCTTGGCCTGTTATATTAGGAAATTCAATCATTACGTATTTTTGTCAGTCTCCCTGCATCAGTGGCTTCAGGTGAATGCACATTCAACATGTTAAAACAAGTAAAGAACTATCATTGTTCTACAATGGGACACAAGCAATTGAACAGGCTCTCAATGCTTAACATTAACAGCGATGTTGCACATAAAGATATTTCTTCAGTTATAAACAAGTTTGCACACAACAAAGCCAGAAAAGCATTTCTAAAATGAAGAATTTTGCTTGCAGTGGAAACTCACTATTAAAGTTGCATTTTTAATCTATATGCTATTGGTATAATGACTAAATTGTTAATAAATAAATAAGTCAAGAGTTCATTTTCATATATTCTTTTGGTTTTAGTATGACCCTGTAGATGAGAAGTTAGATACATTGGGAGCCTGGAGCTGGGCTAGGGCCTCTAAACAGAAAGTGGCCTGGGCCTCTGTCAGTCTCTGAGAAGGCCTGGTGATATCTTAATTCCCCCTCTCCTCCACCACCACCATAATACTTGGCTGGATTGGGAGAGGGACACAAGGTTTTATCAGCACCTCTGCAAATGAATGGTATTGCCAGATGGTCTTGGCAGGATCCAGAAGGGCTTTGTTAATGGGCAAGCCCATTTGCAGAGACAGTGTTATTTGCAAAGCATGCAATGATTTATGTTGCAGCTCTCTAACCTCTTCAGGGGGGTATCAGCAAAGAACTGGCCCAGTTTCATGAGGTGCTAAAGTCAGCTGAAGGCATAGGCTAAAGAGAGTAGGAAAGGCATCTTGGCCTTATCTGGGGAAGATGAGGGATATTAGTCTGTTGGGTGGTCCCCTTCTCTGTTCCAGCTGCTTACTCTTCTAAGATTACTTCCCACTACTCAGGTAGTTAAGGAGGAATGGATGGCGTAGGAGACTGATGGTCCAGATCATAGAAGCACAGGACTGGAAGGGACCTCAAGAGATCATCAAGTACAATCCCCCGCACTCATGGCAGGACCAAGCACCACCTCGACCAGAGGTTTCAAATTCCCGGCCCATGGGCCATCCCCGCCCAGACCAGTTGCCCAATCCAGCCTGGGAGTCCCAGTGGGGCCAGGGGGAAGAGGCTGTCCATTCCTGATTCCCAAGCTCTACCCCTTTACCTCCCATGGCACCCCCCCCCTCCCCACCAGGACACAGCTTTGGGAGGAGGGGTGCAGGGCAGCAGCATTGATCTGGCTGCTCCAGATTCTCTGTGATGGTAAGAAGGGACAGGGTTTGGATGCTGGCCTGCAGACCAGGAGTCTGAGACCCCTGACTTAGACCATCCCTTACAGTTGTCTGTGTAACCTGCTCGTCAAAATCTCCAATGATGGAGAGGTGCTAGGGCTCTTGAAAACTGGTACCATTAGGCAGCCCCTCCCCACAAGAGTCCCAATACTGCTATTAAGTGGAACCCATAAGGAATATGAAGTCGAATTAATGATGGGCTCATACAGATGATTGAGGACTCAGATCTGTCCTCTACTTGTGAATCCACTGCTCCTTGTAGGTGATAGGGAGTCCTCTCAGGCTCCTACAAAGGTTACTAGGAAGGTCTTACACAGAGATGTGAGAAACTGAGGAAAGTTGCTCCTCCCCACCAACAGGGGCGCTCTGCCAGAGAGTGATGGGGAATCAGATAGTACTAGGAAGACCTGTAATTCCAGTGACCATGTGGATCGTGGCAGCCACTAACAGGGGAGGCTCTGGTTCATCCAAAACACACAGGTCTTAACATCTAAATTCCTGCAGTACCAGACAAACTAAGATAGCGGTTCTCAAACTTTTTGGGCTCTGGAGCCCTTTACATGCGTAAAAATTTATGCAGAGCCCCAGCGGTCCACTGATTGTATATGCTGTACCTATTGATGTTTCCAGTTTGTCAACCTTGCGGAGCCCCTGGAGATGTCTCGCAGAGCCCTGGGGCTCCGCGGAGCACAGTTTGAGAAACACTGAACTAAGAGTACTGTAGTAGGTTCCTTGTAGTGGCAGGATGCTGATACCCACAAAGTTGATGGCTTCTAAACTATCACAAGCTGAAGCAGTTGCTTGGACTTCTGTGGTAACCAAGGAAATGACTATTCGAGCTACCAGAGAAAGTAACAAGAGGTCCAGTCCATCAGTTCCAGCTTGCAAGATGCAGGCTGCCTCTCTGCTGCCCCAGTCACATTTTATAGAAATTATGCTGACAGATACCAGAGCACGCTTGGGGGCATGGCTCCTAGAAGTACTCAGTCTTAGGAGTGCTACTGGTACTGAGCTACCCTGAAGCCACAATGTATCCAGCCTAATATCTGAGGACTAGGACAACTTGATTTCTGCAGAGACTTGAAATCTCTTTAAAGTAGGCTCTGAGCGGAACTAGAACTCCTTTCTAGACAGAGACTTTCCCGCCACCTTCTGACTTTTCCTGTATAGCCTCAATGTAGGGCACAAGGATATGTAAAGCGCCTGTGCAGACCAAACAGGCCCTGCTTTGAAACATCTGACACATGGGGCCATTTGTGCACCTGAAAGAGAGCATCCACAGGGAAATGCGGTTCAAACTTACTGTTATTCTTGCATACCACAGAGCTGATTTATTTTTAACCTACATAACGGTGACCTACAAAGGAAGCAAAATTGGTTGTGTGCCATGTTTGGCTCTTCACATGTATACAGGAGGCATGAAAGGTTGGGGGTGGGGGAAGCTGAGAGTTTTCTTCAGCATGGAAAATAAGTTGCTTCTTTTTGCCTTTAAAGATAAAACGTGACCTTCCTTAGGTTTGCTGGTAGACTGCTTGGACCAGAGATGAACAACCAAGACTAAATGAGTGGGCTGCAGGAGTGGCCCTCCTCCGTCTCAGTGGACTGCATGACCAGTGGTGGGCAGCCTGCAGCCAGTGACCCATTAGATTCCATCTGCTGTCCAAGCACTCGTCTGCCCCTTTCCCCCACACGCCTCTTATGCCCGGGGGCACTGGAGCTCTGTATTTCCTACTCCTCCCGCACTCTCTTAGCACTTTTGGAGTGCCATGAATCCACTGATCCGCACTGCATCCCCCTCCCTCACAGAGCTTGAACAGCTGATACAAGGCATACAAGCTCTAGGAGAGAGGGGGAGGAGCAGGGACAGAGCACCTATCCGTGGATTCATGGTGCTCCAAAAGTGCTGGAAGGGAGGGGAAGGAGTAGGAAATGCACGAGAAGCATGTAGAGAAAGGGGGCAGACAGAGGGTGCACAGGCTGCAGATGGAACCCTAGTGGACCGCATACAGCCCGCAGACCACAGGTTGCCCACCACTGGCTTGGATGATCCCAAATGTGGACTATAAGCTCCAGATTTAACAGGAACAGGGTTTTGAACATTTAAAACATCTTTCCTTCCAAGTGTCTCTCAGATTTGCGTATAAATATAAAATAAACTTCTTTAAAACCATTTCAAATCACTTCCCTTCTCAATTAATTGGTTCTCCTTGATGGGTGTCTCCAGTAACACTCCCGTATTGTTTCTTTGTTTCCCTCTAAAATCTTTCAGAAAAAAAAAAGGCAAAACAAGTGTTTAATGTAGAAAGCAAGCACAAACACAAACTTGGAGTAGAAGAGAAAGAAGCAGAAGGTACAAGGGAACTTACATAAAAAGAAGTCACAAACCCAACACTTTTCCTTGGCAAGTTACATTTAAAGTGATTAGTGTCAGGGCTTTCATGGACACAGCTTGTAGATTTAAGGGAGAAATCAGCCTGACAGACTATACACACAGAGAGATACAGACTCAGCTTAGTTTTGTGCTTCAAAATCTCTTCAAAATCTTTTTGGGAATATCAAGCAGCGGATTTAGACAGGTCCTAAAGGAGCAATTGTGCTCCTACTTTAAACATCATTTGGCACTGGACTGATGGCACAGGGAGAAATACATTACAAAAAGGTAAAATTCATTAAATTGCTCAGAAATTGAGTCAAATACACAAGTGATGGATTAAAATAGTAAAGTACAGATATTTTAAAGAACTGTAGGTTTTTATTAATCCCTTTATTAGAAAGATGTGTGGGCCGGGCCAGTAGTTCAATAATTTATTTAAACCAGAAATGAAATATTATGTGGCTTTATTAGGTCAATGCAACAGCAATTTGACATGCTCATTTATTGTCCTGCAGTACTTCCCCCTCCTCCCCTGCCCCCAAACAGCTTTCTCTCTCTCACTCTCCCCAAGGATACTTAATGGAGATTTCAGAGGATATATGGGGCTTCTGCAGACTAAGCAGCATAGTTACTGCAACTTGGTAATACTGCCTGTATAAAGTATAATTAACTTGAAACATTCAACAGAAATAACAAGTTGGGGTCTCCAAAGTAATTTTTTTAAATCTTATTTTATGTTCTTAGTACTTGCCTATTGGCTTTCACATCGTCAACTGCACTAGTGCACTTTGCACTATAGTAATTAAAAAAAAAGTTTCTTGCCTTAAACGAATGCTATGATTCTCAGCAAGTTGAGTGCCTCCAGGAGAAAATCCTTCCACTCAAAGAAAAACTCACCAAATATCAGGACACACTGGCTATAGAGAACATAGGAGTTAGCAACACCATACAGTGGGGTGGGCAATAATTTTTTGCTGGGTGCCACTTCAGAAATTTTTGAAGTGGCCCCGGGCCACCCCAGAAGGGGCAGGGCCTCAAGCAGAAGGGCGGGGCCTTGAGCATAGGGGACATGGCCAGGATACTTCTGGGCTTCCCCACCCACAGATCATGATTGTCCAGGGCGGGGGGGGAGAGAACGCCTTTGCCCCCTCAAAGGTTCCCCCTAGGCGCCCATGCCCCTGGCAGTGGGAGGAGACTTTGTGCGCTCCCCCTTCTGCCACCGGGCCAATCAGGGCTTGGGGGCTGGGGAGCACACGAAGCCTCCTCTCACTCTGCCAAGAGTGTGTGGTGCTTCTAAGTCCCGCATGCTCCTTACAGGGCAAGGCGGAGGAAACTTCGCACACCCCCGAGGCCAATCAGGGCTTGGGGGTGGGGGAGCGCACAAAGTCTCCTTGCACCCTGCCAGGAACGCATGGTGCTTCTAAACGCTGCACACTCCTAGCACGGCGGAGGAAACTTCGTGTGCTTCCCGCTGCCCCCAGGTCCTAATTGCCCTGGGGGGTGGGACAGAGACAGGGCCTCTGCAGGCCAGATCAACCTGCTCGGTGGGGCGCATCCGGCCCGCAGAGGCTCTTTTGCCCACACCTGCCATACAGACTCCTACTAAGAGTACTTGTAAGGAAGAGTGGACACCTTGGGTCCGTGGTGCACAAACTTTTACGGTGATGTCTCCTTTACCTTTCACTGAATTTGTTGTGGGCCCCATTATGAGTATAATCTGAAACTGGGGGAAGGGAGGGTTGCACATTGGCAGAAGGAAAGAAAAATTTGTTTTTATTACCAAATGTGTTAGTCCTGATGCAGCAGGACTGGGATCTTACGGGCCTCGCTTCAATAACAGCGGGAATTGCGGGGCATGATGGGAGCAGTATTTAAAAAAAAAACAAAAAAACAAGCACACCCCCCACTGCACCGTAGACAATATGAAATCCTGAGCAGCAGTGGCTGCTCTCTGGCCGCCCAGCTCTGACGGCAGCACCACCACCAGGAGCTGCGCAGAAGCAAAGGTGGCAGTGGGGCACTGCTCAGTCTGCTGTAAAAAGTGGTAATGGTAGAGTTTCTTAAAAGGGTGCAATGCCAAAGTTTCTTCATGCCCCCTCCAGTCTGCGCTCCACTGCTTTATGGCATGAGCCATAGAGTCCCATCATTATTTACTTCTAGGTTATCTCCTAATTTCCCTCTAAGCTGCACAGCCACACAGCTGCCTATTAAGCCCCACGCAGGGGCTCAGGACTGTAGTGAGATGTCTCGTCCCAAGCCTTGTACCTGCTGTGGTGGGGAGAGGCACCTCTTCTCCCGGCTGGCCTCCAATACGGAGGCATCATGGCACCTTGGTCCCCTGGGCCTAACACAGAGTTGCCCCACTCTTGGCGTGGCTGAAGGAGAGGTGCCCCTCCCTGGCACAGATCTACTGTGACTGAGGGAAAGGTGCTCTTTCCCTGGCCCCCATCCAGTCTAGCTTGGACATGCCAGGGCCATGATTAGTGCCAGCCAGGCCCTGCTAGAGCTGCTGCAGTCATGAAGAGGCACTTCTCACCTAGTCCAGAGTTTCTGCGGTGAGAGGGGGCTCAGGGTAGCCCCATCTTCCCAGGGCAGCCTGCACCCCCTCTAAGCCCCTCATCTCCAGAGCCCACCCCCTCATCTGGAGTACTCACTTCTCTCCCAAGCTCCCTCCTATACCCCAAGCCCTGCATCCCTTGCCCCTCTCCAGAGCCCACACCCCCCACACCCAAATCCTTTGAACCAGCCCTGAGCCCCCGCCTACACTCTCAACCCCTCATCTCATCACCTCCACATCCTGTCCACATGAAGAATGAGTTGTGTGATTACACCAATATGTACTTTGTCACACAGCACCTCCATATTGGTGCACATTACAACATTAATTCCACGTACGGACATAAAAAATTAGAGGGGACACTGGTTACTACTGCAAGAAAGTGCCACTATAAAATAAAAACTGTTACCATCTGGGACCCTGTGTTATCCGGTGACAAAGATTCAGAAGCCCTAAAGAAAGCAACTGAACTACTGTCTGACTTCCTGAGGTCAGTCCTGAAGAATGGTGGCAGATAGGGTAGGGAAAGCAACAATGGACTTCTGTGGTTAAACAAAGAATGTAAAATCTCCTAGGGAATCTGGCAATACAGTTCATACAAACATTTTTTTTTTTGGGGGGGGGGGGGGAATTGTTCACTGATTGTAGTGATAGAAATTGTCATCTGCTACAAGGTAGTCACTAAAGACATAGCGATCCATCTAATATTTTCATTTTGCATCTTAATTTTTTTTCAGATGGACAGAACTCCTATTTTTAGAAACAGGCTTCCAAAGCGTAGGAGTTCAAATCATCTTCAGAAAACCTTGTTGAGCATTATTGGATTTCTTTTAGCTGAATCCTCTAGTTAAACTGAAGGACTGGGTCAAAAGCAATCTGATGAGGTTCAACAAGGACAAGTGCAGAATCCCACACTTAGGCTGGAAGAACCCCATGCACTGCTACAAGCTGGGGTCTGACTGGCTAGGCAGCAGTTGTGCAGAAGAGGACCTGGGGATTAGAGTGACAAGAGGCTGGATAAGAGTTAATGTGCCCTTGCTGTCAAGAAGGCTAACAGCATATTGGGATGCATCAGAAGGAACACTGCCAGCAGCTAGAGGGAAATGATTATTCCCCTCTTTTCAGCAGTGGTGAGGCCACATCTGGACTACTGTGTCCAGTTTGGAACCCCCACTACAGAAAGAATATGGACAAATTGGAGAGAGTCCAATGGAGGGCAAGGAAAATGATTAGGGGGCTGGGACACACGAGTTATGAGGAGGCTGAGCAAACTGGGCTTATTTCATCTGCAGAAGAGAAGAACGGGGAGGATCTGATGGCAGCCTTCAACTTCCTGAAGGAGTGTTCCAAAGAGGACAGAGCCAGACTATTCTTAGTGGTGGCAAATGACAGAATGAGGAGCAATGGTCTCAAGTTGCAGTGGGGGAAGTCTAGATTGGATATTAGGAAAAACTATTTCACTAGGAGGATGGTGAAGCACTGGAATGTGTTGTCTGGGGAGGTGGTGGAATTTCCATCCTTAGAGGGTTTTAAGGGCAGGCTTGACAAAGCCCTGGCTGGGATGATTTAGTTGGAGTTGGTCCACCTTTGAGCAGGGGGTTGGACTAGATGACCTCCTGAGGTCTCTTTCAATCCTAATCTTCTAGGATTCTACATAAACCCTATAACACTAAGGGCATTACTGAACTCCACAAAATATAGGGATTAGTAGAGACAGGAATTCATGTTGGAAATCTAGCACTCATTCTTTTTAACCACTAAGGTTCATCATGTCACCAAGACACAGCATCATACATTAAGACCAGTGGATTTCACAGCCCACATTTCTATATTAAAGATGCCCTACAAAGCAGAAGGGGACTTTTTCCTCTCCCTTCTTTAAAATGTGCCTAAAGAAGCATTTTTAAAAAGCTCCTGTATTACTTTAGTTGAAAAGGCAGTTACCAAATCTTTAAAGTTTCTCTCCCAAGTGGTTTTACTTAACTAAATATCGCCCAACCAGAATTGACAGTTTTGAACAATTGAATAAAATCCCTTCTCTTCTCAATTAACCAGATTGTTCTTCTGCAGTGCCCATAATATCATTAATTCTACTATTTCTCCAGTGATCCATAGATTCGTGTATGATAGACAAGACCTAACTCTACAGTGTTTAAAAAACAAAACAAAAAAAAAACAGAAACAAAAAGGAAAAAAATACCCTGCAAGCATTATATATAAAATAAAAGCCTTCCAGAAGCTCTTTATGAAACAGCAAAGCAGACAAGCCCATTTACCTGGCACCTCCTTTTTGCTGGTGACATTTAACTACAATATCATTGGTCCAGTAATAGAACACCCATATTTGGCACCATCTCACTGAATGCTTCTTGGCGACTAAATTCTGCCAGTGTTTACCTCCTCTGTGTCACTGGTCAATTAAAAAGGTGTTACACAGCAGGAAATCCATAAAGATTTAATGTGTTCTGTAGTTTCTGAAGGAAGTGAGCATTTCACCCAACATTTATTGATATCACTTTCAGATCACTGTATGCAAATTACTTTATTTCCAGAAAAGATGCAATGTAATGGGGTTTATAAGTGAGCGTCTTAAATTAATTAATTAAATTATTAATTATTAAAATTAATAAGTTAATCAATACCACATTTCAAAGCCTGATGTGTCAGTCTGCCTTTTCTCTTCAGACTACATGCCTTGCTGACAAGCTGTTACCTGACGGTTAGCTTTATCTTTGAATGTGAAGGGTCACTGAAGTTCAAGATCAGGAGGTTGGTTGAATGAACTAGTGTGATTAAAGAGTATCAGAACATCATCCACTGGGCCTTGTGATATTCTCCCCGCCCCCCTCCTGAACTCCTTGGGCTGGAGAACTCAATTATGCTTCCATTTACAAGACAACTCACTTTGAGTTGCACCTTTTATCAAGGTCAAAATTGCATTTTAAATCCCCATCACAGACACAAAGCTAGATTCAAATCATAGCCCAAGTGCTGTCTCTTGTTATACCCATGTAACTGCATAGCTTTCTGATAGATTATATACTGGTGTAACAGAAAACAGACCATTTGGTGCCAAATCTTCGTAACCAATTTGTAACCGGGGGGGGGGGGGGGGGGGGGGAGGGAGGATTCCTGTAGGGTGCGACTACACAGCAGGGCTTAACTTGAAATAAGCTACGCAAATTGAGCTACATCAATTGCATAGCTTATTTCTAAATTGGGAGCGTCTATACAGCACTTATTTCAAAATAGAGCACTCTTCCTCCGACTTCCCTTACTCCTTGTACAATGAGGGTTACAGGACTCAGAGTAAGAAGTCATCCAGACTGACAGTATTTTGACATTATTTCAAAATAACTGCCTGCTGTGTAGACGTGGACTAAGTTATTTCAAAATAATGCTAATTATTCTGAAATAATGTTGCTGCATAGATGTACCCTTAAAGATAAGGACACAAGCTTAAAGAAAAAAACACTTAGCTTTTCCTTCACCCTGAAGGGATATGAACTAAAGATACACTTGAGCTGTTTAGTTCCAGATCCAATTAGAAGTTTCCCCAAATGAGACAAATTCTTGAAACAGTTTACAAAGAGAAAAAGCAAATCCAACATCACACAAAGTCTTTAAAATTGCAACTAGTTGTATTTGTAAAGATACACTAATTCATTCATAAGTTCCTGTGCTCAATAGATTTCCCTACTGTATGTGAACATTAATTCTCTCCGCTGCAAAAGTCATCAGGCAAAAGTTCTAGTCTGACCTCCAGCCTTACAAAGGCCAGAGATGACAATAGTAGTTTCTACCAACCTTAAAATAAACTATGTGTGGGTACATACATGTGTATAAAATGAGAATGGACATGTTTGGACCCAGGGAGAGCCATGTTTATGCTAAACAGTTGCAAAAAAGATCTGATGAGGCATATGTATTTCACAACACACAAAGCTTTCTATATGTAAATAGACGAACCCATTGTGACAAACACCACTATTTGAAAGCCCCACTATCTAAATGAAAATGATCTCTCTTCCCCACCCCCCACTTCGTGAATAAAACATAACCCGCAATCCATCAAAAAGTGAAAGAAGTCACACTAGATAGGGGTAAGAAGAAATGCTCATATTTGAGCTATCAAGTATTTTCACAACCATAAAGCTTTAATTTTATTTCATCAAGATGGCTGTTCTTTCTACCAATCTAGAGTTTAAAAAACAAATAACCACACCAAATTCTGTGTTTGACTTTTGGTATTTTTGTATCTTAAATCAATAATTTCACGGTTGATGTGTCATCAATATGATCAGGGATGATAGATGGTTTTGTGCGTAAGGCACTGGACTGGGACACAGGAAATAGAAGTTTAATTCCCAGCTCTGCAATAGCTCAGACAAACAACTTACCTTAGTTCTCCATCTGTAAAATGGAAACAATAGTACTTCCTTTCTCTCATCCTCTCATCTGTTTAGACTAGTATAAGCTCTTCAAGCACTCGTTATAGATTACGTGCAGCGCCAAACACAGCGAGGACCTCCTATCATTGAAGGTCTCTGGGTGCTACTGTCATAAATAATTTCAAATGCAAGAACAACAGGTCAAAGCATGAAGGGGGCATTCTACTGTTTAGCACTTCTGGCATGTAAATACCAGGACACATGCTATGGCATTACAGCCTTTTACATGGTCTGTTTGTTCCTGAGTTGAAGAAAGATACACAATATTGGGGACAGAAAAGAGTGCTGTGCTAAGTCTCTCAGAAAAATCAGAAAGCATTTGATTCACCATATTAGGGCTGTCAATTGCATCTATTAACTCACATGAAATTATTAAAAATGGTGATTAATCATTTTAATCATATTGTTACTGACAGAATATCAACTGAAATCTATTTTTTATATTTTCTATATTCTCAAATATACTGTTTTCATTTACATCAGAATACAAGTGTACAGTGCTCACTTTATATTACAAATACTTGCACTATGAAAGATAAGAAATAGTATTTTTTGGTTCGCCACAGAACTACGTAGTACAGTTCCTTTATTGTAGAAGTCCAATTTACAAATGTAGAATTATTTTTCTATAACTGTACTGAAAAACAAGACAACATAAAACTTGAGAGCCTACAAGTCCACTTAGTGATTGGTTGAACAAGAAGTAGGACTACGACAAACAAGTTTGTTTACATTTATGGGAGATAACGTGGTCCGCTTCTTATTTATAATGTCACTGAAAGAGAAGACAGGTGTTTGCATGGCACTGTTGTAGCTGACATTATAAAGTATTTACATTAGGGATGTTATATAGCGGATAACAGTACTGTCGACTGACTGCATGAATTCTTAGCGGTTAGTCAACTATTCCACAGTCCCTGGGGGTGGGACTGGCAGCCAGTGTGCTCTGGCCCTACTCCCAGTGAGCCCCCTGCCACCCCATGCTGCTACCTCTGTATGAGCCTGGGCCTGCCGCGGGCAGGGACTGCTGCTGCAGGCAGAGGCCCCCCCCATTCCCCCTACCCACCCTTGGCACTCCTGCTGCCGATAGAGGCAGCAGTGCCAGGAGGGGAGGGGAAGGGAGACAGGTAGCAAGGGGGGAAAATATGAATAGTCGACTAGATTAACCGGTAAGACTAGGCTTATTGGTTAATTGTCTAGTTGACTACTCGTTGACATCCCTAACATGCCAGAAATGCTCAACATTCATATGCCCCTTCATGCTTTGGCCTGTAGATTGCACTATATTGTGTTTCTTTTACAGTGCAAATATCTGTAATCAAAAATATCAAGTGAGCACTCTAGCCTTTGTATTCTGTGTTGTAACTGAAATCAATATTTGAAAATGTAAAAAAAAAATCCAAAAATATTAAAAATTGGTATTGTTATTTAACAGTGTCATAAGCTTTTCAAATTTTGTGATTAATTTCGATTGTCAGCCCTACTTTGTTGCACTCTTCCACCACTGATTTCAGTGGAGATACATCAGTATTGAAATGAACTAAAGCAGGTAAAAAGAGCACAGACCGCCCAAAGAAACTGTATTGCAGTGGTCTCCAACCTTTTTAAGCACAAGATCACTTTTTGAATTTAAGTCAGTCCAAGATCTACCTCAAACCCAAATACCCCTGCCCCCACCACTTCTCCAAGGCCCTGCCTCTGCCCTGCCCCTTTGCCGAGGCCCCGCCCCCCCTTGCTCTATGAAGTGGGGTACAGGGGAGGGGGACAGAGTGACATCAGCACCTCCCTGCCTCTGTCTCCTCCATCCTGCACCACAAGCAGGGGGCCGCTCTGGGCAGGAGCAGCCGAGGCAGTGTGGGGAGGGGCAGCTAAAGTGCCAACACTTATAGCTTCCCAGCCAAACCAGTTAGGATCACCTGTCAGAGGCTCCAACATCTACCAGTAGATCCTGATCTCCTGGTTGGTGACCACTGCTGTATTGGGAAAAAGCTATTGTTTAATCTGCACCCCAGATTAGATGCAAGAGGTGAATCAGAATACTAGGACTGAAAGGGACCTCGAGAGAGCGAGTCCAGTCCCATGCCCTCATGGCAGGACCCAGTACTGTCTAGACCATCCCTGATAGACATTTATTGAACCTAATCTTAAATATCTCCAGAGATGGAGATTCCACAACCTCCCTAGGCAATTTATTCCAGTGTTTAACGACCCTGACAGCCAGGAACTTTTTCCTAATGTCCAACCTAAACCTCCCTTGCTGCAGTTTAAGCCCATTGCTTCTTGTTCTATCCTCAGAGGCCAGGAAGAACAATTTTTCCTCCCTCCTCGTGACACCCTTTTAGATACCTGAAAACCGCTATCATGTCCCCTCTCAATATTCTCTTTTCCAAGCTAAACAAGCCCTATTCTTTCAAGTCTTCTTTCATAGGTCATGTTCTCTAGACCTTTAATCATTCTTGTTGCTCTTCTCGATCTTGTCCAATTTCTCCACATCTTTCTTGAAATGTGGCACCCAGACCTGGACACAATACTCCAACTGAGGCCTAATCAGTGCAGAGCAGAGCGGAAGAATGACTTCTCGTGTCTTGCTCACAACGTACTTGTTAATGCATCCTAAAATCATGTTTGCTTTTTTTGCAACAGCATCACACTGTTGACTCGTATTTAGCTTGTGGTCCACTATAACCCCTAGATCCCTTTCTTCCGTACTCCTTCCTAGACAGTCGCTTCCCATTCTGTATGTGTGAAACTGATTGTTCCTTCCTATGTGGAGCACTTTGCATTTGTCCTTATTAAACTTCATCCTGTTTACCTCAGACCATTTCTCCAATTTGTCCAGATCATTTTGAATTATGACCCTATCCTCCAAAGCAGTTGCAACCCCTCTCAGCTTGATATCATCTGCAAACTTAATAAGTGTACTCTCTATGCCGATATCAGGTGAAGAGAGACCCAGTTCTAGCTTTCACAACAGAAACCAAATGTGTGGTGCTCCGGTACACACAATCAATCTGAAGTCTGGATGATTACCTGAAGCACTGTAACTGATGTGCAAAACAGAGCTAGATGCTTCCGCTATTCCTCCATCGCCTCGGAACCCCCATATTCTTCATACAAAACATGCCACACAAGACACCCTATGAAAGGTGACAATCTGCTGAAACCTGTTTCTCTCTCCAAATATGTAGATTATTAGTGAGAATAAAGTTATGAGGTTTTGCTGTATGGTATTACTGAAATATGCTATACATTTACTGGTGGCATACAAAGGACCTCCATTCAAGAAGAGGTTCAACAATCTTTAATTAGCATGGGAGTTGTAATCAAGAGATTTACAATTCAATGAGGGCTGCCCAAGCACCACACAATGGTAACTGCTCACCTCTATGACTCAGCTGCACAAGAACACACCTGGCGGGGGGGGGGGGGGGGGGGAGATTGCTCAACCTAGTCACTCAGCAAAATCTACCAAAACATGTCTGGGCAAGGATAGTCTAGGCACTTGGACTAACCCTCCCCCACCTATGCTAGGAGCAAGAGGAATGGCAAAAGATCATCTGACGAGACTGGTCCAGGCTTAAGGAGAAACCTGGGTATTAAGGAACCATAACATCCAGTAGGGTAAGAAAAATACTCACCTAAATAAAGCAGTGTAATTTAGATTGTGCATTTACCTTTTTTTGATAACTTTTTCTGATCTTTTATGCCCACCATTTAAAAATCGAACTGTGTCACTAAATATCTGTTTTATACTTGACAAAACAGAGTCTTTTGCTTGAAGTGCTTGGGAACACTCAGCCCAGTTACAAAGGCTTGTGCATGACCTTTCCACATAGAGGGAAGTGCAGACAAGGTTATAAACTTACACTGGTCAGGCTTCTGACCAGAGCAAGACAGTACAGCCTGGAGTGGAAGGCTGGGAAGGAATTGGCTGGAGTCTCTCCATTGTTAATTCATGAGTGGCTGGGAGAAGCATTCATGTAACTAGGTTGGGTGCGTTCTTGCTTGTGAATGGCTGTAAGTGCAGTACCTGCCAGACATTTATAGCTTGTCACAGCATCACAGTGAAAGAATGCAGGCTGGTCAGTCAGAAGGCTCACCCGGTTCCAGGTTGCACCAGAGGGATCCCATCACACCCTCTTGAAAACACATTTGACTTCAAAAGGTCTCTAACCCCTTCCTCTCCTCACCCCAAATAAGCATTAGATCACTTACTCGGCTTGCGGTTGCTTCCCTTTCCACTGCCCTTCATGTACACTTGTCTATTAGACTATAAGCTCTTTGGGGCCGGTATCCATTCTCATACTTTGCACTAGTGTTCCCTGTAAGTTATGAATTTGTGCAGACGCTCAGGGGAAATTCAAATGATGCCCAGTTGATTAGCAGAGCACCAATAGCTAGGCTGTGTTTCCGTTGGTGGTGCACATTCACACATGCCTTAGAGCATGTAAAAAATGTAGTCCGCACATGGATGGAAAAAATCCACACATGGATGAAAAAAAGATTAGAGGGTACATTGCTTTGCACTGGTGATTTTTAAAAGTTACCCTTTCAAAAGAAAAGCTGTGGTGCAGCTGTCTTGCAAAAGGGGAAGTCAGAAAACATGTGTTAGTAAACAGGATTTAGAACCCAAGCCTGCTTCCACTGAAGGCAAAGGGAATATTGTAATTGGCTTTGGTGAAAGTAGAAGAACAGGCTCTAAGTCAGCAGATCATTCAGATTTTAAAGTATTAAACCTAATGTTTGAAATCAAGTTCCCATTACACAAGCTAAAGAAAAGGCACAGTACATCTGGGGTCAAAACTGGATTATGAAAAATTACAAGTGTTGGTTACAAAATTCACAAAATACAGTGAGTACGTAACAAGCATTGACCCAGATTAAGGTGTGTGAGTTTTTAAGTGGGAGGAAATAACTGTTTTCAGGTACACCACTCAGAGTGAATAGTCAGAGTTAGAAACAATAAAGCACATTATGTACAAAGATGGAGTTTGTCCTTTGGTTAATTGGTGTGTGGTGGGCTACGCTGAGGCTCTGTCTAGACTACAGGCTTCTTGCGCAAGAAGCTTTTTGCGGAAGAGATCTTCCACAAAAACTTCTTGCGCAAGAGAGCATCCACTGCAAAAGCGCATCGAAAAAGCACATCAAAAAAGACTGCCTGGATGCTCTCTTGCAAGTAATCAGTGATTGTTATGGACAGAATGGCCACCAGGGCACCTGTGCTGCCTCCTCTTCCCTCTTTTTGCGCACAAAAAACCCCTCTTGCCCGGCCACACACAAAAGAACTCTCGCAGAAAGGAGTTATTCCTCCTAGAATGAGAAATACCTACACCTGAAAAAAACCCCTGTTCTTTCGTTTTACTTGTGCAAAAATGTGCTTGAGGTGTGGACGCTTCGCGAGCTTTTGCGCAAAACAGCCGTTTTTGCACAAAAACTCTGTAGCATAGACCTAGCCTTAGAGAATAAAACATTGGCCTGGTGATTTCCTCCATGCAAACACCACAGTGTCTGACATAACATTTTGCAGCCAGAAAAGTCACCAACCACAAAAATAAACCCCGAATAGTTAGTAACAGAAAGGTAGATGTTTGGAGCTCTAATCTATTTGGTAAAAAGGATAGCACTGAATTTAAAACTGCTGCAAGCAAACTGATACAAAAGAAAACTACAAAAGATTAATATAAAAGTTTATTAATTGTGGGGAAGGCAGAGGAGAAGCCAGGCTTGACATCTTTGAGGTACTGTATTAGAAAATTCATTTCAAACCTTTCCATTTATGTTTTCCCCCCCACAGGCAGACTCTTCTTCCTTATCTGGAAAGAAGACCAGAGAAGCAGTTCTATCTACCATCAACAGCTTGTTTCTCTAATCAACAGAAGTTTGAAAAATAAAAAAATATTCATCCACCCCATCTCATTCATAACATTGGTCAGTGCACTAGTACTCTTATTCTACAGAAGTAGTTTTTTCCTCAGGTTTAACTTTTATTTCAATGTCACTTATTGAAGAGGTACCTTACTAGCTTTAGCATCACATTTGGAAAAAATATAGTCTGCTTGCAGAATTCAGGTATGACAGTTATCCACCTGGTCATCACCCCTTAATTTTTATATTTCTGTTACGTTGTATATACACACACATGCACGCGCGTGCACACACAATGCCAAATTCTGGATCAAGGTATGAAAGAAAAGTAACTAATCTTTAAAGAAATTCAAGAAATAATGGAATAGCAGCATTAGCATCTTCCTGTATTCTGGCTGTCCCCTCTCTATATAAATGACTCCTACAGGAAGGTGCAGTCTGCATTAAAGCTGGTGGGGAACATAAAGTAATCTCAACTGTTAGTGAACTGGACACAGAAGGACTACACCAAAACCTTTCTGAGGGCAGATCTACATTACTATGCAAGTCTGTCTAACCTACTTTACTCAGAGTTGTGAAAACACACACACACACACACACACACACCCCTACCCCTGAATGATGCAAGTATACAGTGACCTAAGCGCTGTCTACACAAGTGCTATTACAAGGGTGACAGGCAGAACCAAACCTGGAACCTCTGGAGCTTACTGCATGAGCCTCTACAGCTTGAGCTAAAAGCCTATAAGGAAACATTCTCTCTCTGTAAGTGGTCTTAATGCCACTACATGGGACAGTGAACCACACCCAGAAGATATGTGGGTTACAACACTATGTCAGCAGAAGACACTCTCTCATCCTCAGAGCCTCTTCACCAGATACTCTACAGCGGTGCAGTTGTACCAATTTAGCAATTTTAGACCTTCCTTGAGCCTGAAAAGTGACAAGTACCCGCAACTGCTGCTGAGGTTCCTGAAGGATTGAGGGCACTCCAAAGCCTAACTCATCAAGAAGCTGGCAAAATATGAAAAAAAATGCAATCACTATACACAGCAGTTAAATACTGGGATTACTCTCTACTTCCCAATGGAAAGGACAGACCTTCTTCCTTCTGTTCCTTGACTTACTGAAAGTCTTTTAGAAACATACCCCACTCTAGGAGATCCTGCCTAGTCACAGAACCCACACTGCTTTTGTTTGGGTAAGGCTTAAGCAGCTTAACAATGCAGTCCTCACAATTATTACCACATATTGCCAATGTACATATTGCTAACCAGAACATTGAAACGTCATTTGCATGGCTTAGAGATGATAATATTTCCCAAATATCAAGTTAAATTCAGAGGCTTTTTAACGGGCTTTCTTCTGTCTTTCTCCTCAGGAGAAACTCTTTCTGGAGCGAGAGGGGGGATGAATAAAGACTGAGTAATTGCCTGTGGGAGCAAATGTTCTGCGACATCCAGACACCTCACACAGCACTGTGATTTTTCAAGCCTCTGCAAAAAGGAAAGTAGCCAGAATCACAGCGAACATCATGAAGTCCTGTGGCACCTTAAAGACTAACAAATTTATTAGGGCATAATTTATTAGTTTTTAAAGTGTCACAGGACTGGTTTTTGCTGAAGCTTACTAACCCTCTCTGAAAACTAGGGGACATCGGGTAGGTCTATGAAGCTTTCTGAATCTGAGCAATTCCACATTGCAGCCTTTACAGAGTTACAGAATGAGCTAAAAGCAATTCCTCCAGCAGAACCCTCTGCGGCTGGCTCCCCAGAGCAGCCTCCAAGAAAGCCGCCCACTGAGGCACGCCCACGCGCCCTGAATTTTCACTTCATCGGATTCAAAAAGTTCAGTTCTCCTGCCCGAGTTCTCGCCGATCACCAAGGGGAAAAAAAGACACAGAGGAGCTGCACTCCGCATTTTCCCAGCACACGCACACTCCGCTCCTGCCCCCGCCAGCTATCGGTCTGTTCACTAGACACACGAAGCCATCTCCATTCCCCAGCCACCCCACTGGTGTCCCCAGACAGACAGCTCGCCCGCTAGACTTGCCACCCCACCCTAGGGATCGCTGATCCTCACCTCGGTACTCACCAAAAAGCCACACTACCTCCTCCCAACTCTGCTCACTAGCCCCATCAAAAGCCAGACCTGCGCTCCGAATCGTGACGCGCTCTGTGGGGTCTCCTCTCTCTGAGTACACGATCAGTTTCAGCGCTGAAGCTTTTGCCAGCCCCAGACACCCCCACCGTTTCAGTTCATTAGACCAAAAAAAAAAAGCCCAACGCCCGAACCCCACAACTGCCTCTGCAGGTCCCCCGTTAACATACAAATCCAGGCGCCCCTGCCCAGGTCTCTCTCCTAGCAGCTATGAGAAAGCAAGAGGTGAACCCCAGTTCTTGCTAGTCAATGGATCCCAAAAGAGCCAGGAAAGGCTGAGGGGCCAGTTTGGGTCACACCCACCCCGCAACCCTTCAGTTCACACTGGCGGAAGCTAAGGGGGTCTATGGGCAGACGGCAGCTCCCTTTGTTAAATGAATGAGCGTCATGGGCAGGAGAGGGCAGGATGGAAGGAGTCGCCCGCCCCCCCTCCCTTGGCTAGCTGGGTCTCCCACACTCCGGCCACGCGGCTTAGCTCGGAGCCCTGCAGTCGCCAACCCAGCCACCCAGGGCAAACTTCAAGGGACTCCGCTTGCGCTGCGCCCTGGTTAAAAACTTGCCCGCCCAGAGCTACTGGCGCAGCCGGCCGGGAGCAGCGTGGCAATGAATGAGGGTCGCTCTCAGAACTCCCCCTGCCCGGGCAGCCGCGGGGGAAGCCAAGATACAAAGTGCCCGGCGAAGCAGGAGGCGAGAGCTGCCCCCGCACTCACCTTCTGGCGGCACAGGGGTTCCCTTCTCTCGCCCCGCTGCTGCTGCTTTCGCTTCCTCTTTCTCCCCTGCCCACTCCTCCCCCTGGCTCCCTTCCTCGGTCCTCCTCACACGCCTCGCGGCGAGACTCTCCCCGCAGCGCAGCCAGCCCAGCAGGCTTGCCCCACGCACGCCCACTGCTCCTCCTCGAGCACGCCACCGCCTCCCCTATTGTCAGCGGCAGCACCTAGCTCAGCGCCGGCAGCAGCTCCCGGCCTCTCTCCCCTCTCCCATTGGCTTTTCCCCGCCCTCCGCTGGGCTCCTCTCCCATTGGCGGCTGGGAGTGTCCGGCAAACCTCTCCACTCCCCCGCGAGAGCTGGGTTGACGGGGATTGGGAGGGAAGGAGGGAGAAAGGAACATGTGAGTGTGAAGCAAACAGGGTGATGTCATTTGGGAAAGAGGTAGAGGGGGCTGGGATTAGGGAACTGCTAAATGGCATCAGGAGCGAGGCATCCCCTGGCCAACCCCCCTGCCCCAGTTTGCCAAGCCAGGATGTGCTAGAGAGAGTGTGTTAGGGAATCCGACTTGGCACTTTTCACCTTCAGAGCCCTTTACAGACATTAGCTAATCAATCTGCCCACCCTATGTGTGGTCCTTTTAACAAGCACTTGAAGGCAGCTAGGAGCAGGGTGGGGGACAGTCATTACCCTTGCCCCTTTATTAGCTCCACCACTGGATATCCTGTTTTCTGAATCTAGCCAAACTATAGATCCTTCATTCCAATCTATTGTTGGGCATCTAAGACCTACTCCATGACCAAGACAGGAGGAGATGCTCAGGGGTATCTGTCCACAACATGGCAGTGGTAAACTTTGGACCTCAAATTGTAAAAGATAAGTCTTGCTTGAGAGGTGACTGATTGAAAGCCAAACAATTTTTTCTTTGTGTTTTAAACTTAATAAGCAGAGCAGATGCACTGAAAATCTTTGGGAAACGGCTCTGAATTTCCTTGGTACTGAGCATAAATTCATATGGCTTCATTCCAAGAAGTTTATTTCCTCAATTACCTCCAAAGTGTCTCTTATGCTCTGTGGGCAGGAATTGCACACCAGGCCCTAACCTCAACAACCAACTCTGTTAAGCAATTGATTTTTGAGTAATCATTTGAGAACTTGATTTCCTCCTTTTTAGACTAACAGAACAGAATCATAGAAGATTAGGGTTGGAAGAGACCTGAGGAGATCATCTAATCCAACCTCTTAGGTAAGCAGGACCAACACCAACTAAATCATCCCAGCCAAGGCTTTGTCAAGCCTCACCTTAAAAACCTCTAGGAATAGAGATTCCATCACCTCCCTAGGCAACCCATCTAGTGCTTCACTGCCCTCCTAGTAAAATAATTTTTCCTAATATCCAATCTAGACCTCCCCCACTGCAACTTGAGACCATTGCTGCTTCTTCTGTCATCTGTCAGCATTGTGAACAGCCTCTCTCCATCCGCTTTGGATCCCCAACTTCAGGTAGCTGAAGGCTGCTATCAAATCCCCCCTCACTCTTCTCTTCTGCAGACTAAATAAGTCCAGTTCCCTCAGCCTCTGCTCATAAATCATGTGCCTCAGCCCCTAATCATTTTCATTTTGTCCACATCCTTTCAGTAGTGGGAGGCCCAAAACTGGATGCAGTGCTCCAGATGTGGCATTACCACTGCCAAATACAGGGGAATAATCACTTCCTTAGATCTGCTGGCAATGCTCCTACTAATGCAGCCCAATATGCTGTTAGCCTTCGTGGCAACAAGGGAACACTGTTGATTCGTATCCAGCTTCTTCTTTACTGTAATCCCCAGGTCCTTTTCGGCAGAAATGCTGCTTAGCTAGTCAGTCCTCAGCCTTTAACAGTGCTTGGGATTCTTCCATCCTAAGCACAGAACTCTGCACTTTTCCTTGCTGAACCTCATCACATTGCTTTTGGTCCAATCCTCCAATATGTCTAGGTCACTCTGGACCTTATCCCTACCCTCCAGCGTATCTACCTCTCCCCCTAGCTTAATGTCATCTGCTAACTTTCTGAGGATGCAATCCAACCCATCATCCAAATCTTAATGAAGATGTTGAACAAAACCAACCGCTGGGGCATGCCACTTGATACCAGCTGCCAACTAGACATCAAGCAATTTATCACTACCTGTTGAGCACAACAATCTAGCCAATTTTCTATCCACTGTAATAGGGCAGGTTAGTGGGCTTGATTAGAAGAGGAGAAAGGCAGCTCTGGAAAATAGCAATGGCCTTGATTAATTAGGGCAGCTGAGAGAGGGTGGCTCTAAATCAAATAAGGACCAGCTGAGCTGACTTCAGGCTGCCATGGGAATTCTTTAAAAGCCTTCCCTGTGGAGGAGAGTAGCTGGTAGGGGGTGTGTGCTACACAACACACACAACACAACACAACAAATAAGTCAGAGATGCTGATAAAGAGAAAGGTACTATTGCCAAAGGAGAGGGAAGGGGAGGAACTCCAACAGGGAGGCTATATCTACACTGCCTGCTTCTTGCGCAAGAACTGTTTTGTGCAAGAGTTCTTGTGCAAAAGTACTTGCTCAAGAGAGTATCCACACTGGTCACAGCGCATCCATAATGTTACCTCAGTTTGGTGTTTATGATTACATTATGTTAAATGGTTAATGAGATGTTAATTAATAGGTGTATTATGAGGCATGGGATAGTTCGAATCAGGAAGGGTTATTTCGAACTAGGAACTTAGTCCATAGGGCTGGTTCGGACTAAGGAAATTGGTCCGAACTAAGTCACCAACTGCCCTTTGGAATTCCTGCCTCTTTTTGAATTTACCTTTGCACAGGGCTCTAATTGGCTGTGCACACAGCCCTAAATCAGTGCACTCAACCCTAAAATGCTGCACTAGGCACTGAAATATGTGCACTTGACACCAAAAAGTGTGCACCCCACCCTCTGTAGAACTTTCCCACCTAAGAGCCTATAAAAGCCTCCTCACCCCTTCATTTGTGTTCTTCGTCCATCCTCATAGTTTGTTCATAGATCCATAGGTGTGAATGTTTGTCTGTCTTCCCGTTCGTTTGTATGTGTGAGGGGAATGATTGAGCAGGGTATGTATTACTGACATTGGCCTGGTAGCTTGCCACTTGTAGAGAATTCTAGGGTGTAGTATAGCTGTGGCTAGGGTACTGCTGGAAACTTCCGGGACCGTGGTCGGAGAGCGCAAGGCCTTTGCCTCCTCTTCAGTTGACCTAGCATTGCAGACCAGTGATCGGAGAGACCAGGGACAGCGAAGGAACTCCTCGCTGCTCTTCCAGGGCAGGTCTGGTTGAGCCAAACCGTTGAGGTCGTGAGCACCTTCGTGGTTCACATATCCTTGGGTGTGTGTAATGTATACATTTTGTATTGGGGACTTTCTTTCATCTTTTCTTCGGGATAGGGTGGACATAGTTATTGTATTTACCTGTTGACAATTTTAAAGCTTTACAATATACGGTTTGGTCCTAAACATAGTATCCGTCTTTTTATTGGGGGAATACCAACCGGTGAATAGATACGGCCTCAGGCGATCCCGTCTTCTGGGACTTGGAACATTAACATCTTATAAGTCAGCCTGTATGCTAATTAGAATTAATGAAACTAATCGTTACCACATTCCAAGGGTAACAGTAAGAGCCATGTGCTTTTGTGCAAGAGCGTCCACACTGCTGGGATGCTCTTGCACAAAAGTTTCAGCCCAGAACTACTTTGCAGAGGTCAAAAGGGGCACTAGGACTTTCCTGGGGTGGGGGCTGGGGCTCCTTTGAGACATGTGCTTAAAGGGATCTCCCTGGACAGCTGTTTCTCTCCTGCTGTATGCTTTGGGACCTCTTGCAGAGACTGACAGCCATAGCAGTTCTAGTTGTCATTGCCCTCAGCCTCTTTGGACACCACAGCTTCTGCCCTAGTGCCTTTGGCATTATCACTGCTGTGCCATGGAGCCAGGGGTGGCCCTGTGCCTGCTCTGGCCCCACATGGCCATTTTGGAGTGCCTGCAGCTGCTGCTCCATGCTGCTATGCTACTCCTGCAGGAGCTCAAGACCGAACTCAAGCTGGACTCCCTCTCCACGGATGCGATGGTGTCCCTGGGGCATCCCCACCCCACCGTGGAGAGGTGATATTGAAGACTGGACACCAGTACCGACAATCCTCCATGTACATGAATCCTCCATGGATTGTAACCCCTTGGGAGACATCACTGTGACTGAAGACCTCTTGTCTATATCCTGGACACTTGGTATGTATTGTGTCAACCTGTGGAACTCCTCACCAGGGGAGGCTGTGAAGGCTTAGGACTATTAACAGAGTTTAAAGAGGAGCTAGATAAATCCCCACATTGCATGGGAGCAAGTATAGCAGATGAAGTCTGGGGTCTCGGACCCCTGTCAATTGATGTCCTCGGAGACAGAGCTAAGGTGACTGGGGAGTGTACCGTCCTTGCAGCAAAACTCAAATGGCCATAGGGCCAGGCCAAATGCTTCCCCATTCTCCCTCCCACTAGCCCTCAGACAAGTAGCCCAGGGAAGTGCATGGCTGCGGTGAGGGGCTTCCCTTGGGTGCAGCCGAGGGGCCGGGAGCAGGCGAGGGGCTCCGTGGGAGCCGTGCTCACAGGGCTGGCTCGCTGCGGTATCCCTAGAAGCAGTTGCTGTGTCGCACGGCCAGGCAAGGCTGCGTGCTGTCTGTGCGCAGCACCCTTCGGGAGGTGTGGGGTCTGGCCTGAGCTCTTGGGGCCTTGGCTGCTTCCAGATGGCACCCTCCCTTTCCTCCCCCCCCGCTAAGTCAGGACGTGTGCTAGCAGCAGGGTCCCAGGTATGCCCTGGAGCTGCCTGCCACATCCACATGCCACAAAGTCAGGCTGCACGAGGTTGCATGTGCTGCATACTGTTACATAGTGTGCAGCTCAAACTGCCTGAGTGACGCACCCTCCCCCGGGCACCTGGCTCCCCCCACCCTTGTGAGTGAGAAGTGCAACACTCACCAGAGGCTCCTTCACCGGCCTTGGATGAAGCCTGGGAGACATCCTGGCTGCTCAGCACTGGCTCCAGGTGCAGGGTGACGGTGCTGCTGCGGTCGTCTCCCTTGTCCTCGGATCCAGACCCGGTGGGCAGGTCACCCTCCTCCTCTGCATCACGTGGCCTGGTCACTGGGGGGTGCAGGCTGGTGTCCACTGGCACTGAGGGTCCTGAGACTGCTGTCTCACTGAGGATAGTGTGGAGGCAGTTGTAGAGGGGACAGGTGTCGGCTCCTGCCCCCTGGCCCTCGGTGGCCTGGACATAGCCCAGGCGCAGCTCCTTCACCTTAGCCCAGACCTGTTCAAGGGTCCGGGCCGGATGTCCCTGCTGGGAGAGCACCTGGGCCATGCAGCTAAAAATGTCTGCATTCCAGTGACGGGCACAGGGGTCGTGGAGGGCTTCCTCCTTGGCCCACAGGTCCAGAAGGGCCTCCACCTCTGCCTGGGACCAGCAAGGGGCATGCCTCTTGGTGCCCCCCGGGCCTCCTGGGAGCCCTGGGGTGGCTGCTGGGAGGAGGGTGCAGGCTCTTGGGAGTGTCCCTCTGGAGCAGACATCTCCTGTGGGGGGCTCATGGGTGCAGCAGGGCAGAGCCACATGCTGGAGCTGCTGGCTGTGCTGCTGCTGCCACGCAGCGTCTGCAGGCTGCGTGTGGCTTTAAGGGAGGGTCTGGTAACCAGGAAGTAAGAAGCTGTGAGTGCAGGTACGGAGCATCCAAGCAGCCACTTGGCTTTTTTCCTGTGAGACCGGTTCTTGCACAAAAACTCTTGGCTGCCTGTCTACACTGGCCTCTTGTGCAAGAACACTTGCGCAAGAAGGCTTCTTTCTGAAAGGGAGCGTCAGAGCTCTCGCACAAGAAGCTCTGTTTTCTGACGCTATACTGTAGATATACTTGCACAAGAATGCGCGTGCAGTGTAGACAGGCAGCAAGTTTTCGCGCAAGAATGGCCATTCTTGCGCAAGAACCCACCAGCGTAGACACAGCCGGAGTGTTTGGGCTCCCTTCCCTCAAGCAACCAGAGAGTCCATCTGGTAGCTGGGGAGGATTGGTAACCCAGCCCAGGCTGACCAGAAGCATCTGTCCTGACAGCTATTTTTGCCAAGGGACAGCCTCCACAAAACACTGAAAGGGGCAAGCAAAACCTGTGCTGCAGATTGTGGACTGAACAGGGGTTTCGGACCCAGTAGTAGGACTGACCCTGTCACATGACCTTATTGTCCATTCATCCAAGTTGTACGTACTTTAACTTGCTGGCAAAAATATTGTGGGAGACCATATCAAAAGCTTTTCTAAAGTCAAGGTATATCATGTCCACCACTTTCCCCATATCCACAGAGCCAGTTGCCTCATCACAGAAGGCAATTAGATTGGTCAGGCATGACTTGCCCTTGGTAAATCCATGTTAACTGTTCCTGATCACCTTCTTCTAGGATCTGCTCCATGATTTTTCCAGGAACTGAGCTGAGACTGACCAGTCTAGTTCCCCAGATTATCCTTCTCTTTAAAAATAGGCACTACATTTGCTAGGTACCCCAGAGGGAATGAACAGAACAGGCACTCATCAAGTGATCCAACCCCCATTACCCATTCCTAGCCCCTGACAAACAGAGGCTAGGGACACCGTCCATGCCCATCCTGGCTAATAGCCATTGATAGATCTATCCTCCATTAATTTATCTAGATCTTTTTTGAACCCTGTTATAGTCTTGGCCTTCGCAACATCCTCTGGAAAGGAGTTCCACAGGCTGATAGTCCATTGTGCGAAGAAATACTTCCTTTTGTTTTAAACCTGTGGCCTATTAATTTCATTTGTTGACCCCCTCTCCTTCTTGTGTTATGGGAAGGAGTAAATAATGCTTCTTTATTCACTTTTTTCCCCACTAGTCATGAGTTTATAGACCTGAATCATATCCCCCTTAGTCATCTCTTTTCCAAGCTGAAAAGTCTCAATGTTGTTATTCTCTCCTCATATGGTAACCATTCCATAACCCTAATAATTTTGTTACCTTTTTCTGAACTTTTTGTTTAGATGAAGCAACCACATCTGCATGTAGTATAGTATTCAAGATGTGGGTGTACCATGGATTTATATAGATGCAATAAGGTATTCTATATCTTATTTTCTATCCCTTTCTTAAAGATTCCCTGGCTTTTTTGACTGCCATTGAGTGTTTTCAGAGAACTAGCCACAATGACTCCAAGATCTCTCTCTTCAGTGGTAACAACTGATTTAGTCCCTATCATATTATATGTATAGTTGTGATTATGTTTTCCAATGTGCATTACTTTGCATTTATCAACACTGAATTTCATCTGCCATTTTGTTGCCTAATCATTTAGTTTTGTGAGATCCTTTTGAAATTTGTCACAGTCTGCTTCGGACTTAACTATCTTGAGCAGTTTTGTATCATCTTCAAATTTTGCCACCTCGCTGTTTACCCCTTTTTCCAGGCCATTTATGAATATGTTGAATGGGATTGGTCCTAGTACAGACTCCTTGGGGTTACCACTAGTTACCTCTCTTCAGAGGTGTTACACTGATGTAACTGTTGTAAATGAGGAGAGAACCAGATTTGTTCTATCCTAGCAATGTCTGTAGTTTCATCAATTAAAACTGAAAATGCTCCTTATGTGTTCCCTGCCTCTTACAATATCATTTTTCAGAATATAATCACATATTTCAATCAATTTATTTCTGGGTAGCATTATAGAAGTTTCTAAATGCTCCCTAATACTTTCATCCCCTCATTGTTAGACTTATCATGGAGAGTAATGACTTGCATAGCATAAAGCATGATGGTACAGACTCCCTTGATAAATGTCGGAGAGTCTTTCAGTTGCTCCTTAAAGGTTCTGTTGTTTTTGGTCAAGATATCAAAGAAATCGACCATTCATAGAAATCTTCCTGCCATTCTGATTTTACATGCTCTCTCACTGCTTCACTGAAGACCTTGTATTTAGTGAAACATAATGCACTTTTTGCACTCCAGATAATTTTGGTCAGAAAATATTCTACTAACAGCGAAGATTTCCTTTGACGCTGGAGTAAGGTAAATACTGAGAGCCATAAGTGATTACATGGACTTACTGTGCAACTCTTGAAATCATAAAATGCAAGTGGATCCATGAGTTAGCAATGAGGTCATCCTTTGATTCATCAGCAATCAGGTGCATCTGATCGTATACATCACAATACCAAGGAATCCTTGCTGATTTTGAGTTGAAGATTGGGGCTTTTCTTGGTTGCAGTCTCAATTTCTGCTGAACTGCATTGCTCTAAATTTTAATCAGAGACTCTGTTGTGTTTTCTTATTCATCTGAAGTTTTTTGCTTCTTGAAAAAAGTTATGAATATTCCTAGTTAACCTGAGGTGGAAAATACATTTAAATAATTTGTTTTTTACAGTGGGATCAGCCAATGGTGCTATGCTGATTTTCACCAGCTGAGGATCTGGCCTTTTACATCCTTTTAATCCGACAATTTGTAAAGCTCTATGGAGATGAATGATTGGTAAGGCAGAATGACCTATATTCAAATATCAGTGGAGGCATTGGTATTGCAACCCCTCACAGTTTTATACTTAATTTTAATTATGCTATTTATGTCTTTAAGGGTGCATCTACATTGCATCATTATTTCGAGATAACTAGCTTTATTTCAAAATAACAATGTGAGCATCTACACAGCCATTCCATTATTTTGAAATTTCAAAATAATGGACAGCTTATTCCGAAATCTGTAAACCTCATTCTACGAGGAATAACGCCTATTCCAAAATAGCTATTTCAAAATAAGGTGTGTGTAGACACTCCACTGCTGCTATTTCAAAAGAATGGCCCTGGTAAGGGGCTAAGTTATTTCTCACCAGTGCCTCCTGGGACTCTAAATTGAGATAGCACGTCTGTATTAGGGAAACCTGCCTTGGACTAATTTTGAGGCTTCCCTGCAGTGTAGATGTGCTATTTTTAAATAAGCTATTTTGGAATAACTATTCCAGAATAGCTTATTTCGAAATAGCCGTGCAGTGTAGACATACCCATAATTCACATAGCATGCATATAGGGCATGTTACAAAAATTACAGTCAAAATCTTCTCCCTCCATCTGCCAACCCCATTAAATCTCATCTGTGCCTCTGGAGTCATAATTCAGCCCCACTAAAATCCATCTTTCTCTATCTTCTTCCCAGCCAAGGTCACCATCTCAAATGCTCCTCCCCCAATTCTATATCTGCCCCTAAAATTTCCACATTATATCCCAGGAATTCCCTTCCCTGCCAGTTTCCACACCTATCCCCTTGCCTCATTCCACACATTCCCTAAGAACAACCCCATCATGTGAGAATGTCCTCACCCCCGTTTTGGCTGGAAATCACTATAGCAGCTGAGCATAGCAAAATACATATCTGATGGCAGAATTACAGGCAGCCAGTGAACAGGAATGGGCACCGAGAGGTAATTGGCAGAGATATCATTGAGGAGCAAAAAAATGTGGGAGGGAGAGAAGGGGAAGCAGCTCTCCCATGTTCCCCAATTCGTTAAGCCTTTGGATGACTATAGAGAAAAATTTGTAAAAGATAAGCTAATATTGGGGAAGGTGGAACATACTGTAGAATCAGCAGAATGGCAATGGCATGCAAAGATCTCATCCACAATCCACTGGTGTGTAATGCTCACACTTGCAAAAGCCACAGCACATCTACAGTGCATATTATACTCTCAGTGGCAGCAACTGTAATAAAAGTACATTTCACTATTTGTGTTTCAAATGCCTTTTTTTCACGTTTGACATACATTTTAATGGAAAATTCAATTCCAAATTGGAGGAGGGAGTCATTGTCTCTTACTCCACTGTCATGTGCAAATAACCCTGTCCTCTTGTTTAATTTCGTAAGTCTCTCAGACATCTTTCAGATACTCTTCTGGATGCTGGAAGATTAGCATCAAAATTAGAACCATTTTTCTGATGCTTTCACACCAATTTAGAGAATTCAGATAAAGTGGGACCCAGAGACCAATGTTCTGCAAAATCTAACTAACCAACAACAATTCTCTATTTCCCCACAAGCAAAGGCATTTGATGTAGGCTTTACTTGCCTTGCCAAAAATTGGCCTAAAGGGCCAATATTTACCACCAATCCAAGCATGGTTTTATAAAATACATCTAGACGCTTTTGTTAAGTCCAGGGATAATTTTCTATTCAATATATTCTGTCCATTTTTTTTAGTCCAGTGATGTGGTTAAATTCTTGTCTTTCAAACTCTGAAGGAGGATGATTTATAGATAATCAGAATTAAATGGGCCAAATCCTGCTCAGAGACGAATCACTAACAAATACAGTTTCATGCATTTAAATTTAATCCAGATTTACACAAGTGTAAACGATTGAACAATTTGTCCAATACATATAAGAAGAGTAGAAGATGTAGAACTATGGAATAACAAAGGAAGAATCAACTTTGAGTGAAAGTTATGAAGGGCGAAGTTTATACCCTGAACCACAGTAACCTGTCTTTTATTGTAGACTGACCAAGTTTAATAGGCTTTCCTCTAGTTAAAGAAAATCAGCAAAAATCAATTAGCTTTTCCTCTCTTTATTGATTTCTTAATATATGCTTCTGGAGAGTTCCCATTAACAGTGTAAAAAGAACTAAGCACTGCAACAGCCAGTCTAAGTGAGACATCAGAAGGAGACTGTTAATCCAAAGCTATTTTATTTATTGACCACTAACAAAGCAGCTCATTTTTATGTAGAAAATCTTGCCCATGAAGAGGGATATTGTAGATATATGTGAGAGAGTGAAAGAGAATATAACAGCATAATAGAATTAGGGGTTTTCCCCCTTTTTCAGCTTACTTATGTACCTATTCAAGATCCAACCCTGCTCTAACTGAAGTCAATGGGAGTTTTGCCACTGATTTCAGTGTGGACAGGATTAGGCCTTTAGTCATTGCATCTCTGCCAGATTTTATTTCATACCCTGCCAAAATGTCACCACATAAACCAATCCGTATCTTTAATCATTTAAAACTGGATTGAACAAAGCCTTAGAAAATAAAATTTGAGGAACAATTCTGCTCCGGCAAAGGAACTGACTGGATGATTGAATACGTCTTTTTCCATGCCTTTGTGATTCTGTCTTGCTGTATTACATGAGTGGCAACCAGGCACTGCAAAGCATTAACAGACACTCATTCTTTGAGAGTGTTGTGTGAATGTTTCACAAATATCATGCAGTTTAAGCAAGCTGTAAAAATATAAAATCATGATGGCTCTTTCCTATATATTTGTGGGTCTCAATATAGAATATAAAACATTATTTCAAAAAGAGAATTGCTGATAATTGAAGATTACATCTGTGTTTCATGAAGTCTATTTTTATATCAGTGCAATAAAATTCATCCATCAAATGCATGCATGACTCTTCTATAGTAACACTCTTTATTTGTAGCTGCTCCCTAGCATATCAATCACAGCAAGAAGATTCAAACTCAGTACCCTTGTCTCCTAAAAAGAAAAGAAAAAAAAGTGGGGGGTCCTCATCTGCGTCTCATAAAGTAGCAGTTTCAATGGTTTATCCAGCAAAGAGAACTGTTTTTGTTGCAATGTAGCAGAGGATAGTGGTATGTAAATAATTATATCAAATCTACACTGATTACACTGCTCTACAGCCAAAATGCTTCTGAAATAAATGTAGTCAAACTTTACTAATTCTGGGTCACTGAGAACGAAAATGATGCTTAAAATTGTTGATTGGCTCTAGTTTTCAAGATATGCTATTGGGTCAGTATATACGACCCTTGACTTGGGAATGGCGGAGGATAAGTGAGTTATAAAGGGAAGGGATCTCAATTTAAACCAGAAATGACTAAAATACATCTTTGACTGGATCTATGCATAAATCTATGACTGGGTTTGGACAGTACTTGCTTTTTAGGCAAAACAATGAATGATGCAATCTGAAGCTGGTATTGCGTCATACATTATATGAATTGCATCATGTTATTCCTAGAAGTCATGGATGATGCAATCATAACAAAGCTTACATCACTCTGCTGAACAAATTGCCCTATATCAGCTCTAGAAATCATACAGTGTCGTGTTCTCTTATTTGTCAGTGTTTGATTTTGCAAAGGGACACATTTCTGTTTAGCCAAAGTGAGCAGAGATGCCTCGTACTTGTGTGAACAGTGCAGATAACTTCTGCTATGTTTGTGAAGTGACTTTTGCATCACAAAAGCGCAGTATAACCACTATGGTTAAGAAAGCCTATCACCTTTATTTTGGCTGCAAAATTGGAGATCAGGACAAGAAGTGGGCCCCACACATATGCTGCAACACTTGTGCAACAAATCTTCGCCAGTGATTGAACAGGAAAAGGAAATCTATGCCTTTTGCAGTGCCAATGATTTGGAGAGAGCCAACAGATCATACCAGCAATTGTTACTTCTGCATGGTGCTTCCAGTTGGGAAAGGTGTGTCAAAGAAGAAAAAGTGGACTGTGCATTATCCAAACATTCCATCAGCTATACGCCCAGTACCCCACGGAGAAGGACTGCCGGTTCCTGATGCACCAGAATCATTCTCACTTGAGTCAGACGAGGAAGAGGAAGAGGATGAAACTTCTGGTCCTGAACCATCAATGTCACAGGACCCACATTTTCTCCCATCCTCCTCCTCTGAACCACACCTCATAACACAAGGTGAACTGAATGACCTTGTCAGGCATTTGGAACTAGCCAAGAGCAAGGCAGAGCTGTTGGGCTCCAGACTACAGCAGTGGAATCTCCTGGCAGGTGATGTTAGGGTTTCCATGTTCCGTGACCGTCAAAAGGATCTTGTCCCATTCTTTTTCATGGAAGGTGCTCCATTTAATGAATACAAGAGACAAGCCAAAAAGCGCCGAGTAGACACTGAATAGGACTAAACTATGTACATAATAGTTTTTTGCCTTTTGTTTCATAATAAATTTTATTTATATAACCCTTTTGCTGATTTTTAAAGTGTTACATAAACAGGACAGGTGAAATATTATCATGTAAAGCAACCATAAACACATGAAAAGACCTAGGTTTACAATTTATGATTAAAACTCTATCTACACAATATACACAGACGTAAAATGTAAAAACTTAAATATCTTGGAAACAGTAGCCAATCAGTTGTTTTAATTGTCATATTTGAATTCAGCACATCAAAATACATAATAAATAGCACATTTTATCTCTGAAGCAGCCGACTTCTAAAAAATTGTAGACCAGTGTTATTACAGAATTGGCCACATTGGGTTCAAAATGATTTTGGAAATGCAAATTGTTTTAGACCTGTTTTAGCCTCTCTAGAGTCTAGAGATTTCCTTTAATATGATGTACATCCCCTCAGCTGTCTCAGAACTGCTGACCAGGTTTTAGTGAACCATTTTTAACTATTTCATAAAGCTGATAGACTGAGTATAGGGGTTCCCTAATTGACACTAAATCCAGTTCCATCTCCATGTCTCTCTATAGACTACTTTCTGTTAGGTACCTGCAAGGTCCACAAGATAAAATAATGTCATAAGCTGGAGTCCTGCTCTGGACTTCTCTCAAATCTCGATATATCATCTTAGATTTTACAGAATTTTGGAGAGAATTTGCTCTGAAATCTGGTGAATATACCTTTCAAGATCACTCCACGGTTGCTTCTGGAGTCATTTGTGTGGTATGTTGTATTAATTATTGAGTCTCTTTAACCTGGGCCTTCTTTTCAGTTCAACTTCCAGAAGTTCTCATTCTGACACTAATGATAATCTCTCTGCTGGTTCTGATGTTAGTGGGGCCATGTGATCTGAAATCCAGAATTTATGGCTCTCATGTAAATGTCATGGGGGCTGTCTTCTTTGTTTCCTTTTTTCAGGGCTACATTGAGACATCCAATTCTTGCCCACAATTCACTTTATAAACATTCTCTAGTTAATCCTTAAAGCATCCTGTGGATAATTATTATTACTCTCATTTTACAGGTAAGGAAAATGAGATAAGAGGCTAAGTCACACAACACAATAGTGACAACACTGGAATTTGCATTTAGGGGCTCCTGTCTCCCAGTCCTGTTCTGACACCGGTAGATGGCATCCTCTTTTAACTCTCTAATATCTTTGAGAGAGTCATATTTTCAGCAGTAGACTGCTGCTGGGATATAAAGTACTACTATCCTCCAGAAGGGTGAATTGAAGTGTGAAATGATTTATGCAGGAAAAGTGTTTATTTTGGGAGGGGGGTGCATCAGGTTGGCAGCATTAATCTGAAATCTTCACCTGCTAGCAGATTTAGGCTAAGCCAATACTGGCACTTTACAGTGCTGTAACTTTCTGGTTCAGGAGTGTGAAAAAACACACTCCCTCCCTGAGCACAAGAAGTTAGAGCGCTGTAAAGTGCCAGTGTGAACCAGACTACAGTGCTGGGAGCACAACTCTCAGTACTGATAGCAACCCCCCTGGTGGAGGTGGTTTACACAGAGTACTGGGAGAGCTCCCAGCACTGCTGCCATTACCACCCTTTCAGTTTAAAGTGCTTCTGCAGCTGCACTTTAAATTTTTAAATGTAGACAAACCTGTGATCTTGCTAGAAAATGTCAGTTGTGTTTTTCTGTTCATTTACAGTTGCAGATATCTCTCTGTTCCCTCCAGACATAAGGAAGTGGAAGTGGCTTTGTACATATACTGGATATGAACTGGGAATTCTCAAGGAGCACCAGTGGGGGGAGGACCTTAAGGTTTATTGCTTCCTTCCTTTTGTAAATACAGCCAAACCCCAGGAAAGGGATAACCCACTCTATTGTATTTAAATAGACTTCATTTCAAACTGCGAGGGAGCTACCTGCTCACAGTGGGTACATCTACACAGCAGGGCTAAAGTTGGAATAAGCTATACAACTTCAGCTACGTCAATTGCATAGCTTAAGTCAAAATAGCTTATTTCAGCTTTTGGCGCTGTCTACAGAGCAAGAAGTCGAAGGGAGAACACTCTTCCTTTGACTTTCCTTACTCCTCATGAAATGAGGGTTACAGGAGTTGTAGTAAGAAGTCTTCCAGCTTGACATTATTTCAAAATAAAGGTTTGTAGTGTAGACCCGCTCTTTGTTATTTCGGAATAACAGATGTTAATGTAGACGTATCCAGTGGGTTTGGGGTGCTGTGACTATAAAGTGGACAATGCTCCACTGTGGAATTTTGTATGTACTATATTGCTTTATGCATCTATGCTCAGAGCTCTGGTTGAGTGCAATAAATACATTAATTAAATACATAAAATAAAATACAAGTCTTATTTAAGAGCACTGTATTAAAATAACTCTTCTTCTCCTCCCAAGTGGTTATGAACCAATGAGGCTTTCAGTGCTTTACACTTCACAGGGGGGAAAAGTACAATAAGCAGCTTAATATAGCTCAGTTCAGGTCTTCTAGTCTCATGGGTATCCAATTGCAAGGTATTCACATCAAACTCAATTCTCAGCTGATCCCAAAGCAGAGAGCATCTGGCTATGAGCTCTTCTGTTTTAACATGCTGTTTTGGGACCTACTAAATTTAAGCATGAGTGTACAGTTTGCTATGCCTAAATTTGCTTGATATTGGCAAAAGGGCAATATCACAAAATCCTTCAATATTCATTCTGTTTATGAAACGTGCAGTAGGTGCTCTTGCATTGCCAGGCTAATATTAACCATGATGTTTGCAAACTAGAAGGAAGCCAGTTATATAACAGATAAAACAGTGTTGTTACCAAAAAAAACCTAGAACACTTCTTCGTTTGTTTTCTAAATGCATTTTATATTTTTCTTCCAATCCACGTACAATACAGATATAATCCTTACAACCATAAAATTGATTCCTTCAAAGAATCAGATAGAAGAATGTAAATCTCATCATGGGACTGGCTAACAGTGAATGGAGAAGACAGACAACCAGAATATTAAGGCATGCAAATAGAATTTTCTTTCATTATTGTCAAGTTGTCTCACTTGCAGAAGGGAGGAAAGGAAAAATACAAATATGTTATTAGCATCTGGATTTTAAATTAAGTTATAGCTACTATATATTTGAGAGAGTTTGACTGCCAGATGGACGGATGGATGATCTGTTTGTTCAAGAACTCCTTCTAAACAGTAAGAGTTAGGACCACCAAATCCAGTATACAGCTTCTTCTTATCATAACTTAAAGCAAGGGAAGGATTTGGTTGTGCCAGGAAAATGGGATGTGCCTGGAATGCGATTGCTTCTCATAAACCATATAGAAAAGTAACAATCACAGGTAGGTGAAAGGGATTGGCTGGAGGCATGCCCCCTCCCTGGAACTGTTCCAGCTCTGAGCCTCCCACCCCCTGGCACCCTTTAGGGAGGGAGAGGTTTGACGCCCCTTCCATTCATATGGGAACGTTGCTGGCTGTTCTCCTTTGTCAGGGAGTGAGGGGAAATGCACAGTTTGCTGCATTGCTCACTCTGGCTGGGGAGCGCAGGGGGCAAATATATAATGCGAGGGAAAAGATCATAGAATCATAGATTAGAGTTGAAGAAACTTCAGGAGTTTATCTATGACACCTAGAGATGGTAGAGAGAACTAAGGATATGTCTGCACAGCAGCAGGAAGGATGCTTCCTAGCACAAATAAACAGACACGTGCTAGCTCTGCTTGAATTAGCATGCTATTAGGAGTCAGGCTGCAACAGCAAGGGTAGTGGCTGGGGCTAGCTGTCCAACTTGGTCCAAATATGTGACCAGGGGGTTGGGCGGGTGCTAGTCCATGCCCCCACTCACACTGCTGTGGCCATGCTGCTATTTTTAGCACACTAATCTGAAAGCACAACTAACATATGACAGTCTGTCCATGCTGGAAAGCACTCTTCTAGCTGTTTAAGGAAGAAAGAGGAGAGTGTGAGGAAAGATTTTGAAGGTTAGGACCACTGTCTCACTGAGCTGCATGTAGCTGGCATTGTCTAATTCAGTCAAAAGTTTATTGTACAAGAGGCCGCAAACCTGGTACGATTTCTCACTCAATCTTCTACGTGTTTATGTTGTGTTGAAGCACAGATAATTGCTTGATGGAGCAAGAGGAAGGGATGAGAATGGCTAGTCCAGATACGATCCATACAGGAGAGGGCAGAGTTCAGAAAATATTCCATGTAGGAATACTATCTTATTGCGAGAGCTGTAGAATAGCTTGATGAAATTTGAAAGTTGAGGCCTTAAGTTAACTCTCTCCATGACATCCACAGCAGTTCAGAAATAAGTTCTGTCAATGATACCTGCATTTATCATTGACCTGTCCAATTTTCCTTCAAACACCTTTGCATTTTCTCCTGTGGTGCACTTTATGCATATGAAGTGTTTCTCAAAATCCACAAACACTATTTCACCCTCCTCTCATTAAAAAATCCCCTCTGTCATGATGCCTCCAAATGTTAGATAGTTGGTACCATGATTGTTGTTCTTATGCTAATGATAATCATTCATTGCTACTTTGTGCATCCCATCTCTATTTGTTGTATCCACCTGTTGTCTGTCATATACTTTCAAACTTGTAAGCAGTTTTAGAACACAGACAATCTTTTTGTTGTGTGTGTGATACAAAAGTCCTTAATTTACAATCTGAGGTCCTACTACACTTCAAACAATAAAGTGATGATAGAAAAGTGTAAAATTCAACACAGACTCCATCTGGTCTAGGTGATACATTAACTAAAATGCTTGGCAAATGTGCAGTCAGGGATTATAGATGTACTGAATTAGCAAGATCACAGAGACTGTCTTTCTCATATGTTTTTAACAATACCTAGCATGATGGGGCCCTAGCCTACATGCAATACTGCAATACAGATAATAATAGTTTGTAATCTTTTAAATGACATCTAATAGACACAGACAATTCCCAACTGCCCATTAGTATTAAAGACAGAATTCCTGTGTTTCTATGGCTACTCTGAGGAATGTTGTACACTCATATTATATTGCTGCTCCTTTATATTGAAAATTTTAGTTCTAAAGACTCTGAAAACATATTGCCATGAGGATAAGAAACAGGGAGGAGGAATAGCTTTGAAGGTAGTGGAGGAAGTAAACCAAATAAAGAGGCCTAAGTCTTCATTGGCCTGCACTCTGTACAATCATGTACACCAGTACAGAGTATAAGATGCTACTAGATCAGAATAGCAGCATTTTATCCCTAATGTAAATAATAACACAAGGTGTAGGGCAATGGAAATTCAGGCGGAAGGAGATAAAATATTCCACTTGTGATATATTAACATCAAAGATTTTATTCGTTTAAATAAAATTTTCCCATTGCCCTTTTCTATTATAGGAGATGAGCCTTCATCAGCACAAGAAGTTCTTCCAGGCAGTCCCTACACATCACTGGACATAGAAAAGTAAAAGTGTGGGGAAGTGTGTGGGAGAATTAAGCAGGATTCTATAGCAAGGAAGCTTCAAATCAGAGATTACCAGTGGCGATGATGTCTTAACCCTAACTCTTTTTCTTTTCCTCCCAAGAAGATGCTGTGATGACTGAGCAGAAAACAACACAACAGCAGGCAGTAAGGTTTGTTCAGTAGGAAAAAAACTTTATAAACACAAACCAATTAAGATGATGTAAGCAAAAAAATACTTTCCCGGCAGCCCAACACGTAACCCAGCCCTCAGAAACTGGGTACGGATCCTGTGTTCCCACATGCGCTCTCTTCCATCTGCTCCCCAGAAGACCTTTTTATAGCTCATCCTTTCGCAGATGTTCAAGGGAGGGACTAGGGAATGCTATTCCACCATCTTTCCCTCCTAGGTTGAAATCTCCTCTTTGGTCAGTTGCTCATAGCTACAGAAGACAATGCATATACATTATTCATTACTTAGCTATTTTTGTCCGAAAAACTTTGCTGGATTGCTGACAAAATGCTTCCTTTTTCAAAATTGCCCAACTCCCTCCTCTCCAGCCTGATACCACCAACTGCCTATTTTTCTCTATCCCAAGGTGGGTGGTAACCTCCACACTTTAATGAAGTCAGTTTCTTGGCCCACTTTACCCCTCTTCTAGCACCTTCCCACATGCATCTAGAAACCATAGTGATAGCTGCTTTAGATTAGATAGAGAAAATAGATTAAAAATATATATACAGACTCCCCTCCATGATCAGCCTAACTCATTCTGAGCCCTGCAGATAGCACAAGCTAATGAAACCTGGATTTATTCTGAAATATCTGAAATAAGAAATAATAATTAAGAATGCTTTGCAGTCTTACAGCACATTCCATCTTGAGGATCTCAAAGCCCTTTATATAATTTAATTAATAAAGCTTATGGTATCCCTGTGACATAGGAATACACAGTCATTTCATTCAATACTGAAATGTAGCAACTGTTTAACAATGCACTGAAACATTACCTGGCTGTTTAGGACATGACAAACACCCTTATCTGGTTAAAAATCCAGATGAGGCAGAATGTAAATATGTTTGATTGAATTTAGAATGCAATTATTTGTTTGAATTTGGAGAACAAAAGTGCCAAGAGGATCTTAAGGCTATATCTACATGACTACTTTTGTCAGGAAGGGTTGTGAAGAAAACATTCAACCCACCAAATTTACACTGAGGCTACATCTACACTACAAGGTTTTTGCGTAAAAACAGCTGCTTTTGTACAAAAACCTGGGGAGCGTCCACACTTCAAATGAGCTCTTATGCAATTAAATGGGCAGTTAAACGGCAGAACACAGGGCTTTTTCCGTCGTAGGTAGACCTCCTTTTCTGAGGCATAACTGCTTTTAGCGCTACTGCTATTATGCAAGAAGGCAAATGTGGACGCTCCAGAGGGGTTTCTTGCGCAAGAAACTCCTATGGAAAAAAGCATCGGAGCTTTCTTGTGCAAGAGCATCCAGCAGTGTGGACGTTCTCTTGTGCAAAAGCACATCACTTTTGTGATGTACTTTGAGGTGTGGACGTGCTCTTGTGCAAGAAGTTTTTGCGCAAAAACTCTAGCGCAAAAGGCTTCTTGCGCGAGAAGCCTGTAGTGTAGACGTAGCCTGATAGAAGCATTGCTGTCGACAGCACTGTGTTGGAGGGAGAGCAGGCCCCAGGCCAGTTGTTAGGGGTGATGTGGAAGAGACCGCATTTTGGTGAGGGCCTTAGTTTTACATTTCATTTAAAAAAGACCACCTCCAGCAGCACAGCAGCCCATATCACCAGACTGGAATTCTGATTCAGTCCTGACTGAAAGGGAATAGTGCCAGATACTAAATCACAAACATCTTTTTTGAATCACATGCATATTTATTTTCCTTGGAGATTTCTCATTCGAGTATGGGCCAGGCTCACAGGACAAAGCAGTAAGTCTGCAGTTTGTCAGCTCCTCTGCATAGTGGTAAAAAAATGCATCAATAAATTTGATACATCTACATTTGTTCAAGTTTTGTTTCAACAATATGATCCCAAAGGAGTGTTACTCAGCACTGAGTCAAAGTAATCAAAGCGTTCCTCACACTTTGATTACAAAGGAACATTTTTGCTGGCTTTGCCCACTATTTTTATTAGCTGTGGTGTCACCTCTTGTGGCAGCAAAAAGTCATTAGCAACATCAACAGCAGCACTTTTGCCTTTATATAAGTAAGTCTTCATTTCAAGTGTGATCAAGCAATATGCATAATATAAGTGGATAACTGAGGAAACTTATGTTTGTCAGATAGTGTGAGGTGACTGTTTCTTCAGTTAGAACAAAAAGTTTAATTCTTACAGCTAATATTCACCCACATGCTTGCATATTGGCCAAATTCTCCAATCACACCTTTGCCACACATATCAGACCAAAACCATTTAAGGCATAATTCCCATTGACTTCAATAGAATCATGCCAAGATAACTGTGGTCCACTGTTTCATCTATTTGTATGAAATTTGGGTTTTTTGTCCATGTAGCTAGGACACTGTACAAAATTAAACTACAACACACATAGCAACTCAGGAAAACCACTCACTATAATACAAAGGAAAATAATCCAAATGAGAAAGAGCTGGTAAAAAAGAGAAGCCAAAACTGTCAAAGATGTACTGAGCCGAGTAGAACAGCTGCACACCAAGACTAGAAGACAGTACAAAGAGACTCTGGCAAGCCTCCACAGGGAGGGAGTTCTACAGACAAGCTTTCTGAACTGAGAAGGCCCTATTTTCCCTGTTAATTCAGAGGGGACCATGGGATGATGAACAAGACAGCTAGACTGTTCTCAGGAAGGCCATTGAAAAGAGTGACAGTCACTCAAGTAGTTTGAGATAAGATTATTTTGTATGTTTTTGCATATTAGGAAGACATCGGTTTTAGTGATACTGTAACAAATACATGAGCATTCAGGATTGCCACCGTTGTCATTACATGGCACATCATGGTCACACAATTTTGTGATGAGAATTCACTAAAATCACTGATTCCTACCACATGAAAAGGATCTTTGTTATCTGTCAGCAGTATAGCCTATAATATACAGTTGGGCCGGTCTGTCAAACACTATATTAAATGCTAGAAGATTTACCTGGTGTTGCTTGGGTCCTTAACTCAATTAATTTTTTGTTTTTGGAAAATAAAATAAAAATGTACATGCTTAATTTAAATCATTGCTCTGGGATGTAGCTGTGGATGAAGGGTTCTGTATGCAGGCTGCGCCCGGGGAGGCAGGACTACCTCAGTCCTCTCTCAGCGCAGTAGCTTGGGGCCAGGTGAGAAGCACCTTTACATGGCTACTGCAGCTCCAGCAGGCATAGCACATGTCCCCCAATAGGGGCAAGTCCAAGTTCGTCTGCCCCCTGCACTCCCCAGCCAGAGTGAGGAATGCAGCAAACTGTGCACTTTCCCTTCATTTCCTGACAAAGGGAAACAGCCAGCAATAGTCCCATATGAATTGGGAGCAGGGAGATCTTCGGCCTCTGCACCCTCCCTAAAGGGTGCCTAGGGAGTGGGAGGCTCAGGACTAGGGCACTTCTGAGGGGAGGGGACTCAAACCCAGCCAGTCCCTTTCACCTGCCAGGTGAGTCAATCTCTTTTCTATATGATTTTATGAGAAGCAATCTCATTTTGGGCACATCCCATTTTCCTGGCACAATCAAATCCTAACCTTGTTTTAAGTTATAATAAGAGGAAGCTGTATATTGGACAGAAAGACAAATATTTAGTAGGTATTTAACTCCTTTGGAAGGGCTGCTCCTAAAATACCATACTAAGTATCTAGGAGACTCAGCCCTGGACCACAGCAGCAATCCTGGCAGAGGTTCAGAACTCTCTTAGACTGCCTATGGTCCCAGGGCAGAGACAGGACTAATTAGTAAACAACATTACAAGAACCACACCAATCACAAACCAGAATTCAGAAACAAGGGATTTGGTTTTATTTTCAGTCTTTGGTTGTTTTGAGTACAGCAGAGAGAGAAGCATTACTGTCAGAGAGGACCTTCTACCCTCCACATACACAAAGGAAGACATTTGAGTCTTTGGGGGATTTCTGGGGCATTGACCAGTGGATACTGAGGAGAGTCATGGTCAGGCTACCAAAAACCAGCCTAAATACAACTGGAATCCAGACCATAGAGCCACAAGGCTGATATTACTATCCTTGGTGGAGATGTTTTGTAAGAATACCACTGTTTATTTATTTTGCTATTTTAAGATGGCCATCAGTTTCAGTGCTGCATTCATCAGATACTGAGCCTAAATTCACTATTTGCCTGGGCAGGTACTAGTAGGGGACATAGGGTGGTTTGTCTTGGCTGCCTATTTGGTAGGAGCAGAGTTTATACATATTTTTTAAAATCTTTTATTATCCTGATCCCTCTTTTCCATTGTTGCGTAACCAGAATCCCTATCTATGTGTGTGCGCGTACACACTGACACTCCTTTATAACAAACTATGTATAAAATATTTCCCAAGTGACAGGCCCTCTATGTTCTCTGCCCTAGGAGGGGTTTCCTTGAGTGGAGGCACCTGACACCATTACAGGTGACCATAGCACCCATTAGCCTGAGGAGAAAAGGGAGAAGGCTGCAGTCACATCTTAAGGTTGAGTTACATATATTATGTTTTACATTATTAATCATGTGCATAGGCACCGACTCTGGGTGCAGTGGGGCTGGAGCACCCATGGGGAAATATTAGCTTGTGCTCAGCACCCACCTGCAGCCAACCTTCCCTCTCTAACCTCCTTTCCCTAGTGCCTCTCACCTGCGGGCAGCCCTACTGATCTACTCCTCCCTCTCTGTCCCAGCACCTGCAGTGTTCAGAGGCTCCTGGAAGGACAGGGAGCAATGAGGATGTGGCATGTTTGGGAGAGAGGCCAAAAAGAGGCAGGGCAGGGGGGAGGCATGAGGGAAGGGGTGGAGTGGTGGCAGGGGCAGAGCAGATGCAGAAAGAGGTGGGGCAAGGGAGTTGGGAAGGGGGTAGGATCTGGTACCCAGATAGGGCAGAAGTCAGTGCCTATGATCACATGTACAGTATATGGTAATATCCTGTGATAAGCCAAGAATGAGGCCTCAGAATGTGAGACACTGAGGTTATGTCTACACTGCAATTAGATACCAGCATCTGGCCTGTGCTGCAGATTGGGGCTTGTGGTTGTCAGGCTGCTGTTTCACTGGTATAGACTTCTGGGTCTGGGCTGGAGTCTGGGCTCTAGTTCCCTGGGAGGGCTCCAGGACTCAGACTCCAAGCTGAGTCCAGAACACTACACTGCAGTGAAGCAGCCCCAGAGTCTGATCCCGACAAGCCAGGTGCTGGTTTTTTATTACAGTACGTATACCCTGACAGACCCTACCCTGAGAAGCTTACAGCTAAACAGACAACACAAAACTATTTTTCTTACAACTTGGGGAGAAACTATTATAATAGTGACAGTCATACTGGTTAAATCTAGTCCAGTGGCAACTGAAAAGTGTTGGTTTCTGATGGTCATTCAGTGGTATAACTACAGTGCCTCCAGGTGGACTGCAACAAGAAAAAGTTACACAAAAGCTTTGCTGAAAGAGCATCATTAAAGTTGCAGTCAATCACTCAAAAGCTAGGAGTCAGGTTTCCTGTGCAACCTTAATTCAGCCCCTTTGAGCATATGGATTATGATACAGTCCTTAATTACATGATTATGTATTATATTTTCCAGAGACCACTTCCATCATTCAGGACACATAATGGGCAGTGCTCACTAAGGCTATGTCTACACCACAGGGTTTTTCACTAAGACTATGTCTACACTATGTGGGTTTTCCAGGATACCAGAGGTATCCAGGAAAAACTCTGCTGCATCCAGGGAATGCATCTGCTCTTCCGCTTTTTTTTTTTTTTGGAAGAGCAGACATACTCTTTCAGAAACCCTGTCTTCCTCCTCCCACAAGGAAGAAGAGCTTTTACAAAAGAGGTGGCTTTTCCGAAAAAAAATATTGGAAAAAGGTATGCAAATTGCAGGGCACAATTTGCATACCTTTTTCTGATACATCAGTGTAGTGTAGACATAGCCTAAATGTGCAGTTTTCACCTCATTGTTCCATATGTTGGCCCATGTTTTAATTTTTCCTCACTATTGAAACCCTACTCTGAAGACAGGATTATTAATTTTATCATGGGCTTTTCATCACTGTTGTGTCTGAAAGCTTCACTATACAATGCTGATCATTCCTAGAGCAGTCCATCATATGCATTGAATGAGGCAGGGGTTCCATGGAACAGATTCTTCTGCCCATTCCTCTCACATATAACCCCTCCTGCCCCTTTCCCTCCAACCCATCCCTTCTTCCAGTTCTGGCTCTCTCCCCCACCCCATGGCTCCTCATCCCAGTTCTCTCCCCTATCCCAATCTCCTCACCCAGCAAATCGTATTCTCACACCCCTGAAGTTATTTACTGTTTTATGCTCCCACTCTCAGTTCAAGTCTCCATACTGTTCCCAGTTTTCTTGCCTGTCCAGTGCTAATCCTCTGCTCATTCAGTGGCTCCTTGTCCACAGATATGTCCAACCTGTCCCAGTTCTCCCCCTACCACTCTCCAGATTTGTCTCTCCTCCTTCCTGGCCTTCAGTCACTCCCACCCCATCCAGGCTCCCAGTTCCCCTGCGATTCTTGTCCAGTCTCAGGGTGCATCTACACAGAGGGCTTACGTCGAAATAAGCTACGCAAATTGAGCTACATCAAGTGCGTAGCTTATTTCAAAATAGCTTATCTCGAGTTTTGGTGCTGTGTATGCAGCACTTATTTCGAAATAGAGCACTCTTCCTCTGACTGCTCTTGCTCCTCGTACAATGAGGGTTACAGGAGTCAAAGTAAGAAGTCCTCCAGCTTGATAGTATTTTGACATCATTTTGAAATAACTGCCTGCTGTGTAGATGCAGACTAAGTTATTTTGAAGTAATGCTAGTTATTTTTAAATAATGTTGCTGTGTAGACGTACCCTCAGTGTCCCTACTTCACCCAGACAGTGACATTTCTTCCATCACTATGGATCCTAATCAGATATGTCTCCATTACCCTTTCCAAACTCCTTCCTTCCCACCTCTCTGATTCTCAGTCCCAGTTTCCTTGCCAGGCTAGTTTTAATGTTCCCACCCACCTCCTCATCCAGTCTCTCGTCACACACACACACACACACACACACACACACTCCCCCCCCCCCTTCACTAGATTCTTTTAGCTGCTAATATCTAAGAAGTCTTTACTGAGTATGTGTGAAGTGAGATTTTTCAGATGCTGATAACTTGGCCAAATTTGGTGGATTTTCACAGGAACAGGAGCAGGCATATCCTTCACACAAAAGCCAACCCCAAATAGTTCCTGCTTCAAATCATGGAGGCTTTAAAACTTCTTCAGATAAAAGGTTGCCAGTGTTTTCTTTTTAATACTGAAAAAAAGATTCTCCTTCTTGGAAATGGCTGAACCATTTCTGCTGGTTTTTCAAAAGCATTCAGGCAACCTTAGTAATAGATGGTGTCACTAGCCCTACTTATAGGATCCAGTCCTATTACACAAGTGCCAAAACTAGTACCTCTACCACACATAGCATCATTTTTGGGCAGTTCTCAGCAGAGGCCAAGAATTCAACTGACCCAGGATTCTCCAACATCTCTACCACAGGCATGGTCCTTGCAAGTTAGATATGTCACATTGTAGGGGGAAGTTTCCTATGATTTCTTAGATTCAAGTGTTAGAAGATATTTAGATTAAATTTTAGATTGGAGACTCTTAAGGGAAGGGGCCACATTTTCATATGTATTTGTACAGTGCTTAGCAAATGTGGCCCTGATATGACAAATATTCAATGACACCATCCTCTAGATCACTTTGAAAAGTTTAATTTCATTCATCTAAATCACTGAGTCAAGCAGGATACCAAAGGAACAAAAGACAGTCCCTTTTTCTTCAGTCTTCTTTTTGCAGAAATCAACAGAGTTCTTCTTTTGTGTAGTCTACTTCTTTAGCTGATTTCAAGGTCTTCCTTTGTCTTGGAATATTAAGTACTCTATTAGTCCCCCCCTCCCTTGCTCTTGGTGGTTCACCAATGTAGGGATATGGAAATGGGCTGCAATGAGCTCTTCCTATTTCAAAAATCAGACTCAAAATCCTGTATATCAGATTTTCTTGATGAATTTATTTATGAAAGAACGTCTTTCCTCTACTTCAGGAAGGCATACTAATCAGAATCAATGTTTTTGTTCTATTCTTTGGATTTTTCACTTTTTCCTGAATCCTAGCTGTCTTTGATTATTCATTATTTGAATTTGGGATGCAGATTCTGTCTTTACTGCATCCAGACACTCCACTTTTCAAATCCTCTTTTGGAAGTTCTCCATACCAGGCAATTAATTAATATATTTTATTACTTTATGAACACAAGCCAACTGCTCTGCAAGTTGTTTCTGTGTTGCAGTTTCAGTGTTTCCTATGGAGACCTTCTTGTTTTCTGTCTGGTAGTGGCCTGAGACAAACTGTAAGAAGCCAACCCTACCTCAGTGCAGTCTTGTGAATCCTAATAAAAATAGGCAATTTGACTTGTGCTTTTCCTCCAAGTCTGTTTCCTGAGCTTCTTAAAAGTTGCCATTTTGGGAAGGGGAAGGAGAATGGCAGGTATTAAATAAATCTTGTAATGGATCTCTGATCATCAGCAGAATTTCAGAGCTGCTGACCCTTTGCCAGCTTGGATGACCTCATTATTAGTGTACTGCTTTCATATCCTTCCCTTGCAACTTTTCCTACACTGTGTGTAATTTTGCTATTAATGCATAGCAAGGCAATGCTGCCACATAAAGGCAGTAAGAGAGACTTGATTTTCTCCCCATTGTGGATTTCCTAAAGTCCTAACCAAGTCTGCACTGTTTAGAGATAGCATAACCAGTGGAGAGGAAAAGGTGTTGGTACTCTGCTTAAAACTCCTTCCACCTAACCTAAATTTCCAACCTAAAATAATCAGCAGTGAAATAGTTATCTTGACACTTACATTGTCATCTAAAGGCTTCAGCAACAACACCCACTCAAAAAAGGAAGAAGTTCACACTTCAGTTTTCTTCTGACAGACTGAAAAAATACCTCAGTCACATTCAGAAAGTTCTCTTTGCAACCATAAGAGTTAGATGATTCTTAAAAAGAAACAAACAAACAAACAAAAGAAAGCTAAGCTTACATTCTGCAGAAAATAATGGAACATATGGTAACATTATATTAATAGGGTGTACCACCGGCACCCAAAACTGAGTCAATCTGGCCCCAATCATATCATTAGTTTCATTTTTAATTAGTTATATTTTATTGATCCCCTCAACGAAAAGTAAGGAAAGAACAAAACAAAAAGAAATGGAAAGGGAAGTGGAAAGGAGAATGTTCTCTCAGTTTCTATCCACTAGAAATGAAGCCAATATTTCGAAAGTCAGACCAAATCTTTTCAGATGTGTCTGAAGTTCTTCTTGTAAAGAACCAGGTCAGCCAAGTCACCAAGCTTCTACACCTCGAGGCAGTCTGGAGAGCCATTCCGTCCATAGGATGGTTTGGGACAGCAGCTTCAACTCTCCTACTATGGAGAAGTCCCAGGATGGTCGGGGAATTACTGGGTGGGGAAGGAGTTGACGCAGGGCAGCAGCACAGATTGGCACCTCTTTCTCACACTCACCACAGCATGTGGGAGCCAGAGCATCCCAGCAGCCTGGTCTGCTCCACCCTGTGCCACCGTCCTCGCCCAGCTTGCCCTCGATTTCACCATGGCAGCAGAAAGTGGAGCACCCTGGCCCCAGGGCACTCCACTTGCTGCCACCATGGAAAAGCATACTGCAGCAGGCTGGGAGAGGGTAGTGGGGCAAAGGAGAGCAGGCTGCTGGGTCGCTCTGGCTCCTGCTGCCATAGTGAAATGGGGGAGGGGAGAACACCTCTGCTGCTGCCCCGCACCAGGCCCCCTGGTAATCCCCTTGTTCGTGTTGCTGGGAGGAGGGGGCTTCAGCAAGGGAGAAAGGTGGAGTTGGGGGCAGAGCAGGGACCAGGAGTGGAGCAGAGATGAAGCAGAGGCAGGGTAGGAGCAGGGCTTGTGATGGAGGGACAATCCCAGAACATGTGAACCAGCATCCCCAGCAGCTGTCTCTTTGGGGAAGACCCATGCAATGTGGGAACCAGTGTGAACAACATGTAACTTTTTGCTCAAGCATTCTTAATCACAGATCAATAGTACAGTTTCTAATGTTTTGCAAGGAGTGACTGGGAGCCTGGGAGGGACCACACTGAAAAAATCTGCCCTGAGTGTGGCAATCCCTCCAAACTGATAGTTTAGACACCCTCAGGTCAATATACATTTTAAAATCATCCAAATATCACACTGTTGGTCTATCCTTAGTAAACCAACTAAAGACTTATTAATAAAAAAGTTTTTGAATGGTTAAGAATCACATAATACGATTATTTCATGGGTAGCCATGTTAGTCTAACTGGAAAAACTTTAAAAAACAACAAATAGTCTTGCAGCACCTTAGAGACTAACAAAAAATGTAGATGGCATCATGAGCTTTCATAGGCACAACCCACTTCAGATGAATGGAGTTTAAGGGGTCCAGTTTTCAAATAAATAGCACAGAGAAGGCATAGGGGAAAGGAGGAAAAAGAAGGAAAAAAAAGGGGGGGGGGAATTGTCAATTAGAGTGTCCATGCTAAAGGAAGCTGAAAAGAATACTTAGTACCCACTCTGAGTACCCTTTGTTTGTTTTTTTTGTCATTAGGAGGTGGAATGTAATGGGCCATCCAACCGACAGCTTGGTTTATACATCTGTTGTAGGAATCAAACTTGTAAATGAAATTAAGTTCTTTAGCTTCCCTGTTGAGCTGACTTTTGAAATCGGTTTGAAATAACTTGGTGACTTTGAGATCCTTGACACTACATTACAATTACACTGACACATTTCCACCACCTTATACGGAAAACCTACCAACCTTTATGCTTACCTACATGCCTCTAGCTTCCATCCAAGACAAATTTCCTAATCAATTTTTATAGCCAGGTCCTAAAATACAACCAGATTTGCTCCAATCCCACAGACAGAGACAAAACCTACAGCATATATATAAGGCATTCTTAAAACTGAAATATCCAGCCAGAGAAGTGAAAAAACAGATTGACAGAGCCAGATGAGTACCCAGACATCAGCTACTTCAAGAAAGGCCCTACAAAGAAAACAAGACACCACTTATCATCTACAGCCCCCAACTTAAACCCCTCCATTAATGATGGTGCAAGACTATTCATTGTTTAAGTTTTTCCACAGTACAACTTATTTTCAATATTCATAGAGCAATAATGGAAGAGACTGCTAGCTTGCCAAAGTCTCTCTGGTAATTTCGAAAAGGTTGGAAGGCCCTCAGTTTAAGATTGCCAACTGCCAGGTTTCTTAAAACCAGACACTACAGGCCCTGCTCTGCTTGCTCCCCTCCTCCACTTGGTCACTTGCTTACTCTCTCCCACCAGCCTGGTCACTTTGCTCTTTCCTCTCCCTCTGGTAGCTCGTTCCCACACTCCGCAATCATTCCCCTCCTGCCTCCCCCCCTACCCCCCGTCACTCTCCCCGGTAAGGTTGGTCACTCGCTGCTGTCTCTCTCCTCCCTCCCCCAGGACTCACCTACTGCCTGGACACTGGACTGGGAACTGATGCAGAGCTTTCTACTCTGCCCACGATATGTAGATAGGAGACATCCCTGGGTGAGAAGGGCTGGCACATGCTGATGACCAGTTATGCCATCCCCATTCTACTCTGCCCCCCACTCTGACTTCTCCCAGTCCCCATGCTCCTCATCAAGCTGGTGGGGGTCAGATTGGTGGCAGTGTTTCCTGTCAATTGTGTGCTTTGGTGGCCATTCAGGAGAAATTCAAATGCCACCCAGCTGATCAGCAGAGCACCCACAGCTAGAGTTTGTTTTTCTGTTGGTGGTACAATTTGCACATCCCTTGGTGCACATAAAAATGTACTCTGCACATGCATGGAAAAGATTAGAGGGAACGTTGCTTAATGGTACTACATAGATTTAACCAGGATAATTATATTTGACAAACTAAGTTTTCCACTGACACCACTGGCATGTCAGGACTAAATATGTTCTTCAAAAGATACTTAAGCTGCATGTAATGCCATACATCTGGACCAAGTAGATTGTGTTGTCATTGCACTGCTTGGAATGACAGAACATGTTTCTCTGAGATAATTGAGACTCAATTCAACTTTTATCAATCTGCTGTCTCTGCATTAATGGTTTCATCTAGATTTTCAACAATGACTTGTGCTAAAGTACAGTATCAATATGTGAGAAGAGATGGAATTTAAATTTTGTAGACAAACTGACCCATGTTTGTCTGGTAGCCAATTTTGTAGTTGACTATGGGGGGAGAGGGGGGGAGGGTGTCAACCCGCTCCAGCTGAAACCACCTCCCCAACCTCTCAGCCCATCCACCTTGTGCACCCCGGCTCCAGCTGAAGCAAGAGGGCAGCTGCATGCCGCTGCCACCATCACTCACCTTCCGTTTCAGCAGGAACGTGAGTGGTGAATACTACTACGAGACTCTGAAAATGAGGTGGGCAGACCTAAAATTTAGTGCACGGCCATGTAGGCACTCAGCTTAGAGGGAACACTGGTCTACACTACGGGATAAGGTAGAATTAAGATACGCAATTTTAGCTACATTAATTGTGTAGCTGAATTCAAAGTACCTTAACTCGACTTTTGGCGCTGTCCACCCTGCAGGCAGAACACTCTTCTTTCAACTTTCCTTACTCCTCATGGAAGCAGGACTACCACCATCGACCAGAGTGCCTCTCTCAGTTGAATTAGCAGGTCACAGAATCATCTAGTGAAGACACACTAATTCAAATCCTGGAAGATCAACAGCAGCATCTTGGATCTTCTGTGCAGTGTAGACATATGAGACAAACATTAAGGGTGTCTACTACAATAGAGCACCAAAAACTCAACTGGATCCGTAGGCACTGATATAATACAAAGAATTAATATTAATCTCAACCACTTTACAAATGTTAAACTTGTAAGATACAGTAGGAGGGTATTATTTTACAGATGAGTAAATAGATGAATAGAAAGTGTGATGCAAAACCTGGAGTTGAGACACCACAATACCACTTGCATTTAGTGTTAGAGCTTGTTATGGGTCAACTCCACTGGAGATCAGCAACTCAAGCAACTTACTCTTCACCCTATATGCTCTATCACTGTAGGTTAGCCATAGGTATTCTGCAATCCTCAAGCCTTCCACACATCTCCCTGAAATGTACAGCCCTTGATCCACTGAATGCTCAAGTATTCACCTATCTTCTGCATCCAAAAAAGCAGTACCCCCCATCTTACCAGTTTCACAATAGATCACTGCTCTGCTTAATTCATAGATAGGGTTGCCACCTCTCTGGGTTTTATCTCAACAGTCCAGTTTTGGGCTTCTGTATACAGGTGGCATTTAGGGTTGCCTGCAAGGATGGTGAATTCTACGGGCCCATGAGGCCTAAGCACCAGGAATATTCCTGGCTCCAGCAAAGTTCAGGGCGAGATCTCTTCCCTCTGGCCCCACCTACCATCCCTACACACTCACCCCCCTCTGCATTCCCTGGTCTGCCTGCTGCCCCCCAAGAGGTTTAAAATGGCCTGGTGGCTCCCATCACCACCACTGGCAGCTCAGTGGGGCTACAGCAGCTTCCTACCATTCACTCCGCTCAGCTGCTGACACATCCCTGTAGTTCCCAGGGGCAGGGACATCTCCACGCTCTACCCCGGCCCATTTCCCCCTACATCCTGTCTTCCCCACCCAAGCTTCCTCCCAAAGCCATAGGCAGGTTGGAGGAGGAGAGGGAATTTGGGTGGGCAAGGATGCAGGTCTGGGCATTCTGGGCACCACCAATGTTTCTGCAAACCTGCTGCCCCTCATTGCTAGGTACCAGTATTTTTTTTTTTTTTTTTTTTTTTTTACCAGAAAGTCCATTTGAAAATTGGACCTGGAAGCAGGAGTCCCTCTAAGCTGCACACCTGTGCAGCCACGCACTAAAAATGTTAGGTCCGCCCACCTCATTTGCAGAGCCGCACAGTGGCACTGATTGCTCATCTTCCTGCTGGAATGGAAGATGAGTTGTGGCGGCAGCAGCATGCAGCTGCCCTTTTGCTCCAGCTGAAGCCAGGGAGCAAAAGATGGACGGGCTGAGAGGTCAGGGAGGTGGTGCACGAGGTGGGCGGGGCTAGTCACCTGGAACAGCCTCAATGGAATGGGCCACAGGCAGCTGTCACTTCGCTCTAGCTGGAGCTGGGATATGCAAGGTGAGGCTGTGGCCCCGGTTCCAGCTGGCGGGGCTGAGTGGTTGGAGGTGGCAGCCCAGCTGGCCAGGGCTGGAGCTACGTGGTTGGAAGCGGCAGCTGCTCAGGTGGCAGGGGCCAGAGCCCTGTCGCTGGGGGCAGTGGCTGCTTGATTTTTAACTGTCATAACCAGAGAATAGCAGGCATTAGGAGCAGTAATTGAAAATTTGAAACTGGAATTTTTATTTGCAAGAAATAAAACGGTATGAAAATTCCATCAGTTTCAGGAAGGTCAGTCACTAGAGTATGAGGCTCTAGGAGGCTCCAGGAGGTAACAATATACATTTTCATTTCTGCTAACCTTGAGAATAGCAGCAATTGCTCTTTGCCACCGAAACCATTTCTGCCACCATTTATTACTGGTGTTGCTGTGATCAGCACAGCACAGCACAGGTCTTTAAGAAAAACAGCTTATTGTTCAAACTTTGCAGCTGTGTGTATGTGTGGGGGCGGGGGGAGGGAAATGTGGAGATGTCTTTTAACCTTATCTGTAGCTGATGGCATGATACAATACATTGGCACTTAGGGTCAGCAATAATAATAAGGATGTTTGGGTGAAAATTTTGATTTAATAGCCCTTTTTATTCTTTGTGACTGGAAAAGGGTTGTTTTAGTATTCTCTCTTTCATAACATACATACACACACAAAACACCTGACTTGGACCACCCGACCTGAGAACCCCCGCATTTACATCCACCCTGCTCTGGGAGCTGTGGGGCTACCTACTGCCCAGCTCAGCCCCCAGCTGGCTCAGGGTGCCATTTGTGCCACGGGGCTACCTACTGCCCAGCCCAGACCAGCCCCCGGCCGGCCAACTCATGGCGCCTTTAGTGCCGCGCCGCAGGGCCACCTACTGCCCAGCAGAGCCCCCTGGCTCCAGGAGACTACAACTCCCAGGAGGCAAAGCGGGCTAGGAATGGAACCGCCCTTCATAACATTGTCCCTATGGGCTCTAAGGGTTCGAGTTACAACGGCCCAACTTACAACAGTTCTCCAGGAACCAATTAGGTGGTAAGTGCAGGGGTTGCCTGTAATGTGTTAGTAACCAGTGGGTGCCATGGTGGCACATGTCCAAACAAGTGCACGTGACCTTAATATTGGTGCAGACAAACCCCGCTCTGCTCATGGATGGGAAGTCTTAGAGGGAAGACTGGTGTAGACATACCCTTAGGGAACAGCAATCCCAATTTCAAAAAGATTACATTCTAAATAGACAAAAGATGGAAGGGGAAACAGAGGAATAGAAGTCACATGACTTACCCAAGTTTGCTAGCAGGCTTGTGACACCCCTAAGATTAGAACTCATCTTTCTTGAATCCCACCCTACTACTCTAGTCACTAGACTCCAACTGCTTTCTAAGACTATGCTGGGATCCCTGCCTTGAAAGCACATTGAACATGGTATGCTCTTTTTATACTAGAAACACTACCAGGCTGAATGATTTTTTTAATAAATAAAAAACAGTATGAAATAAGAATAGTAACTTAGTCTCGCAAGAACTTGACTGTTCTTTCATAGAACGTCTGATATTTCTGGCCATCGTTGTAATAGAAACAGCCATTTCAGAGAATTTTTGCAATTCCAGCGTCCATCCCAGCTAACAGCTGGAAATGAAAACTACTTAGCTAAATATTCAGAATTGGGTGATTTTTTTACCTTATCTTATTAAATTTCAATCTGTTGAACCAACACAATTTCTTTCTATTTAGGGTGGAGCGTAAGTTTGGATAAAATAAAATACTCTATCAGACAAATATGTTGCTATAAGCAGGCAGCAGGTGTCTCTGGGCACTTGGAGTAGCAACTCTGCTGACTGAAACCTAATGCCATACAAGTCCAGTCACCCACATTAATCTGATTGACTGTAGCTGAAAGGGAGCAGTAACTCCACTTTGCACTGCCTTCACAGCAGTTCACTGTATCAGAGTCAGTCACAGTTTTGCAGGCTAAAGAGGAAGAACAAAGCACAACTGTTGGAGCCCTTGTGGGTGAGGCATATGGGTGGATTACAAAGTGATCTCTTTAGAAATATCCTCATAAAACTAATTGCACAGAGCAAACACAGAAAGCAGTAGATAAAATAAGGTATCAGAGTAATTTTCTTCCTTTCCCACTCTACAATCCTCTTTCCCTTGAATTGTTGTCACAAGTAGACAACCACAGGTGTGAAGGGCAGGATCATTCACTTAATTATTCCTCATCTTTGGTCACTAGCTCTTCGATGACTCTGGCTAGTTGGATCCTTTTAAAGAGGATTGTCTCCCTCCCTCTCCCAAAATCTTGCACCAAGTTCAGCCAGAACCAAAAATCATTGGTCAGCATGTCTCACTTCTCTAGATTGCATTCATGAAGGTTACAATCAGAAAAAACAAAGAAAAAGTTTGAGAAGTCCTGTGGTACCTTAAACACTAACATTTTATTTGGGCATAAACTTTTGTAGGTAAAACCACTTTGTCGGATGGACTGGAGTGGAAATTACAGAGGCAGGTCTATGTTTATGTCTATGTCTGGAGGGAGGCCAAGCTGCTGCACTGTAGGGGCTTCCATCAGGCCAGGTGATAGATAGGGTTGCCAGATAGTTGAAACAAAAATAATGACCACGCCCCCAAAATGGGAAAAAATTTTAGGTGTCTGGTATTCTCTGAATTTTTTACTGGACAGGAGCCAAAAATACCAGACTGTTCGGGTGAATACCAGACACCTGGCAACCCTAGTGATAGACACATGCCTAGCCCTTGCTTAGGGTGGGGCCAGTTACAGTTAGGGGTTCAGGCCCAGCTGCAGGTTGGGCAGCAGTTAATACGGTCCACGCCCTAGGGCAGGGCAGGGCAACCAATAAAATAGCATCAGTAGTTCAGAGGCTCAGGCGGGCAGCAGGCCAAGCCACTGTTTATAGAGCCATGCCCAGAGTGGGCATGGGGCAACACACACACAGTTTACAAACCATGGTCTAGGCAGTAAGGGTCTCTGGGCATTCAGCAAGCAGAACCCATAGTCCATAAGGTCCAGACCTTGGTCAGGGCGGGGCAACAAAAAGTACAATTAGTTCACCATTTTAAAGCTCAGGCCTGTTTTCTGGCAGAGCGGGGAATCAGGTCTCCTTGCTGGCAGAAAGCCAACAAACACAGGGGTTTTCTCCCTGTAGAGGGAACCTGCCACCCAAGGTGAGGAGTGGCAGAGGGGACACAGGCCCACCCACTCCACTGCATCCCAGCCCAGGGCCTTAACAGTTGCAGTGGGGTCTACCAGTGGGTCAGCAGGGATCCTAACTGAAACACATTGACCAGGTCAGTGGGGATCCTGACTGCAACATGCTGCCCAACTGACCTCCATTTCCTCAGCTGTGCCAAGATCAGCTACCTCTGGGCTGCTTCCTGGTTCCCCCCCGGGGGGGGGGGGGGTGTCAACCTGGCTCCATGACTGTTCTGCAAGGTCTGCTGGTGCTGGCAGCACATCCATGAGCTCTGGGTGTAGCTCAGGCAGGGGTCCAGGTGAACTGGCCCAATCTTTGAGACCCAATGAGGGTCCTGGCAAAATCTCAGACCCTGGCAATGGTCTTGGCAGCCCTGACAAGTCATCGGGGCCCAGCAGCAGCCACGGTAGCCTTGGCTGGTTTTCAGGGGTTGGCAGCGGTCCTGGTAGCCTAAACCTGTCCTCCAGTTGAGGACAGCATAGCTGGGCCTTTCTCTTCTGGAGCTTGGGCTGCATATCTGGCCTGCTTGGCTACCATGATCCAACTAAGCTCTGAGCTCCTCCTTTTATACTTCTGGCCCTGCCTTTCTGCTTCCTGTGGGTGGGACTGGGTTGCTCTGCAACCACCCACTAAGGGGTTTTAGGAAGAGTTTCCTCTTCCGAGTCAAGGCAGGGTGGGGGTGGGAGTGGAGTGCGGTGCCGCACCCAAGAAGAGAGTTACTTATCAAGCATAGCACCTGTATTAACTAAGACAAATTCAGTCAGGATAGATGTGCCTCACTCTCAGCAGCTGATGGTGAGATGTGCATACCAAGAGAGGGAAAATTCTAAGTCCTTATTCAGTCCTAATTTGATTGTGTTAAATTTGCACATAAATTGCAGCTCTGCTGTTTCCCTTTGTAGTCTGGTTTTAAAGTTTTTTGTGGAAGGATGGCTACTTTTAAATCCATTATGTAGGCTACGTCTACACTGCCCCCGTTCTGTGCAAATGAGGCAAAGCGTGGAATATTGCCACACCTCATTTGCATAATTAATGATGCTCCATTTTTGCACAAGAGGCTTTTGCACAAAAAGGAGCCATATATATGGCTCCTTTTTGAGCCAAAAAACCCCTCATGCGGAAGAACAGCTCTTGTGCAATTTTTTCAGGAAGAACTGCTCTTGCGCAAAAGCCTCTTTTTCCAAAATGGAACCTAATTAATTATGCAAATGAGGCACAGTGATATTCAATGCTTTGCCTCATTTGCATATTTTTTGCACAAAACAGGAGCAGTGTATACATAGCTGGAGTGTCCAGGGAAGTTAAACTGTTCTCCTATTGCTTTATGTATGTCTTGATGCCTGATTTCTGTCCATTTATTCTTTGGCACAGAGACTGTCCAATGTGACCAATATACATGGCAAAGAGGCATTGCTGGCCCATGATGATATATATCATGTTAGTAGATGTGCAGATGGATGAGCCCCAGATGGAATGGCTTACTACTCCCTTTCAGCTTCAGACAGTGTATGGTGTAAAGTAGGGATGTAAAAGATTAACTACTTAACTGGTAAGCCTCACACTTAACAGCTGAGGTTAACCAGTTCCTGTTAACTGATAGGGGCTGGAGCAGCTCCCTGCCTGGCCTGGACAGGGGGATGCTCCAGCCCCATGGGAGCAGCTCCTGTTGGTGGTGGGCCCAGTCACTCCCTTTCCCAGGTTACTCTCTGGCTCCCTGGGAGTGGGGCTGGCAGTGGCTGCCAGCCCCACTCTTGGGAAGCTGGCTGCAGAGCCAACTGCGATGCCTCCCTGGGAGGGAGCTGGCAGCCCTTGCCAGCCCTATTTCTGGAGAGGTGGTTTCACTGTCTCTGTGAAGTCTCCTCCACAGGAACGTGGCTGGCTATAGAGCCTCCTCCCTGGGAACAGGGCCAGCAGGGGCTGATAGCCCTGTTCCAAGGGGCGTCCTGTGGGCTTTGCAGTATAAAGCTTATTTAAACTTTATACTGCAGAGCCTGTAATGCATGTAACTGCTATGATTTTTAGCAGTTATACAGTTATATTTTTAATCACATGTTTATATCCCTAGTATAAATTACTTCCTTTCGATTGTTTTAAACCTACCACCTTTTAATTATATTGGGTGGTCCTTAATTCTTGTGTTGCATAAAGGCATAAGTAACACTTCCTTATTCACTTTCTCCACATCATGAGATTATAGATTTCTATGATATTCCCCACACAATCACAGTCTTTTTGATCCCTGCTTGGATGGAAGCTATTCCATAGCCATAATAATTTTTGTTGCCCTTTTTTGTACCTTTTCCAATTCTAATATATCATTTTTAAAAAATGAAGTGACCAAGACTGCATTCAAGATTCAGTATGACTGAACCATGGATTTATATAGTGGCATTAAGATTTTTTTCTTTCATCTATCCTTTACTAATGGCTCCTAACATTCTATTAGCTTTTTCACTGCCATTGCACTTTGAGTGCATGTTTTCAGATAGCTATTCATGATGACTCCAAGATCTTTCTTAAAGTGGTAATGGCTAATTTAGATCCCATCATTTTGTATTTAGGTATAGTTTTAATGTGCACTGAACTGTGAGAAGAGCTGTTCCAGATTTTTCTACATTCCCCTTAGGATTTGATCAAAATTCCAGTGCCCAATCCTGCTTCATTATCTGCTCCTAAATTCCTGCTTGATGAAAAATCAGCTAGGACCTCTGGATTATTTATTTTATAATTCTGTAATTGTATGTGTTTAATGGCTCATGTACATTACCTAATTGTTACAAATAGTTTAAAAGTGTAACATTTTTTAAAGCATTTGTAAGAAAGCACTCCCTTACACTCGGATGCCTCTTAGTTGCCCAGCTGAGGATTGGGTCACCATGTGGTCTGACACTCTTGGTTGCTTCAGCCTGTCATCCCACTCATTCTGTAGTCTCACTCATGCTCTCTCATAGCTTAGCCATCCAGGCCAGTCACATTTAAGTTCCCTCCATTCCAAGGTATTCCAAACTGTCCCCAGCAGTCTCCAAATAGGCTGCCCCTTGCATGGCACTCCCATAGTGGCTTGTAGGGGAACCTAGGCCCATTTTCAATAACAGGTTCCAAGACAGGGACCCTTGACCCTGGACTTCTAACACTCCAGTAATCAAGAAAGCTCATGATACCATCAACATGTTTTGTTAGTCTTTAAAGTGCTACTAGACCATTTGTTGCTTTTTAAGTTTTTTCAGCAGCTCAAGTCTTTATTCTCTGTAACAGGGAGTGACCTAAATTCCCCCTAAACTGTGCAGCTGCCTATTAAGCCCTGTGCAGAGGCTCAAGGCTGCAGCAGGAAGAGACACCTCTCTTCAAGCCCTGGAGCTGCTGCAGCTGGAGCAGAGACACTCTGCCTGCCAGCCCCATAGCCTGGCCCAGAGCTGCCCCAGCTAGGAGACAGATGCCCTGCTGCCTGCTGGAGTTGCCAGAGCAGTAAGAGCTACATAAGAACATAAGAATGGCCAGACCAAAGGTCCATCCAGCCCAGTATCCTGTCTGCCGACAGTGGCCAATGCCAGGTGCCCCAGAGGGAGTGAATCGAACAGGTAATGATCAAGCCATCTCTCTTGCCATCCATCTCCACCCTCTGACAAACAGAGGCTAGGGACACCATTCCTTACCCATCCTGGCTAATAGCCATTAATGGACTCAACCTCCATGAATTTATCTAGTTCTCTTTTAAACACTATTATAGTCCTATCCTTCACAACCTCCTCAGGCAAGGAGTTCCACAGGTTGACTGTGCGCTGTGTGAAGAAGAACTTCCTTTTATTTGTTTTAAACCTGCTGCCACCTCCCAGCTGGTCTTGAGTTTCTGTGGTGAGAGAGGGCTGGGGGAGTACTCTCTCCCTGGGGAAGCCTGCACGCCAAACCCTTCATCCTTAGCCCCACCGGGGAACCCACACCCACAGCAAGAGCTTTCACCCTGTACCCCAACCCTCTGCCCTAGTCTTGAGCCCCCTTTTACACTCCAACCCCTCCGTTCCACTCCTGCTACACACTGTCCATATGCAGAATGACTTTTGTTATGTGTACCAATATGGGGGTGAGATATCATGGACATAAAAAATTAGAGGGAATAGTGGGCATGAATCATAACTGTAATCCTGCCTGCTGACCATTCTGGAAGTTAGCTGTCATTTCACTGGTGCACCCTCATCTAGTGGTGTCTTCACAATCATCACTCTTGCCTCTACCTCTAGAAGCCACATTGCTCCCTGGACTGCTGCAACCTCTTCTTGGCACAGCCCTCCAGCTGTGCCCCACCTGGTTCTCTCCCCCTTTTCAGAGGGGCCAACAGTCTTCACTCCAGCCACTTGCCTTGGTGGTGAACCACAGTCTCTGGTCTAGCTACTTATCTCAGTGGCAAACTGCAGTCCATGCACTGACCATTCCCCTTGCTAGCAAGTAGGGACAAGGCGGGCAGGGGGGTGGACCCAGCCCACCCAGTACCCCAGGTTCCAACCCATGGACCCTATAGCCAGCAGTCATTTACTACCTCTGCTCCAACTCTGCCATCTCCTTATCTAGGTCCCTTCCCCACAGCCTCAGCACCTCCTCTGCCCTTGTATCAGGGCTTCAGTCCAACAGCCATCAGCCTGGAGCTTCCTTATACTCTGCTGCTCTAGCCCTCTAAGCAGGCCATCCTCCTTCCTTGAACTCCAGAGAGAGCCTGACTCTGCTTTTTGCTCAGCAGTTCTTTTCATATGGGCCAGCCTGGCCCTGATTGGCTACTTCAATAAGCCTTCTCTCTATCTTTAAAAGCAGGTTAGACAGACATCTATCAGGGATGGTCTAGATCAGGAGTGGGCAAAAGGGCCTCCGTGGGCCAAATACTCTAGAGAACTCTAGAACTTCTAAGTGCTGCGCATTCCCGGCAGGGCGGGAAAAGACTTTGCACACTCTCCCGCCCCCAAGCCCTGATTAGCCTGGGGGCCAGGGGAAAGCACAATGTTTCCTCCACACTGCTCCTGCCTGTGAGGATCACGCAGAGCTTAGAAGCACCACATGCTCCTGGCAGGGCAGGAGAAGACTTTGCACACTCCCCCACCCCCAAGCCCCGATTGGTCGGGGGGCAGAAGAGGGAGTGCGCAAAGTCTCCTCCCACCACCAGGGGCATGGGCACCTAGGAGGAAACTCCTGGGGGGGGCAAAAGTGCTCCTCCACCCCCAGAACAATCATGGTCTGCGGGCGGGGAAGCAGGGAAGTAGCCTGGCCCCGCCCCTTCCACTTGAGGCCTCGCCCCTTTCAGTGCTGCCCGGGAGCACTTCAAAAAATTCTGAAGTGGCCCCCAGCAAAAAATTATTGCCCAGCCCTGGTCTAGATGGTACTGGGTGATGCCGTGAGGGCAGGGAACTGGACTCGACCTCTCGAGGTCCCTTCCAGTTCTAAATGTGTTCTATAATTCTATGATTGGCTAGCTCAGTAAGCTGTCCTTTGATTAGCTGGTTTCAGCACAGACTCCCCAGACTGCTTTAACCCTTCTTCCTGCAGTCACCCCACCACATAGTCCTTACTACTCCCTCCTTGAACCACTTCCTACTCTGTCCTCACCCCCTTATAACAGAAAATGTGATTGTAGGTTTCCTTCGCCGTCCTACCTCTCTGTTGTAAGCCTCCCTCACTCTACAGAAGCCCCACTTTTTTCCACCTAGATGAGCTTCATCCCCAATTAATTCTCATTGCAAGATAGCTCCCCTTGAGGTGCAGCCTGTGGCTAATTAGCCTTTCTTGCCTATCTTAACCCTTCCCGAACTAGTAGGGTGAGCAGAATGTCTCATCACATCACTATCAAAAACTATGTCAGGATTTTGGTTTTGCATGTTTGTTCTTCTGAAAATGTTCTTAATGGCAGCTACATATTTCAGTATTCCACATATTTCTCTATGCAAAGATATTAACACAACTGGCTCAGAAACAAAACACTAGATCTAAATTATTATATTGGTTGAGTATATGTGATCGATTTTATTTCAGTCTAGTGGCTGGGCTCAGAAACTAAAAGAGCATGATAATTTCTCACAGCTAGAAGAGTTTTGGTGCTGATGATCCAAAGTTCCACCCTCCCTGAGGACTATACTGTCTGCATGTAGGGTTGCCAGATGGTTTAACCAAAAACACCGAACACCACTCCCCACACCAAAAAAAAAAAAAAAAACACTGGGGAAAAAATTCTGTTGAGGAAAAAAAAAGGGGAGACCAAAGCTGTTGCCAAAAAAAAAAAAAAAAAAAAAAAAAAAAGCGTGGCCCCTTTAAGAAATGCTTTTGAGGCTTTTTGGCCCTAACAGGCTGCCTGTGGCCTTCTGCCATCTTGTCTTCCTGCTCTGGGTTGAACAGCTCCCCTGCGGAACCAGGTAAGCACCCAGGATTTTCGCCTCCCAGCTAGGAAAAAAATCAGAAAATACCAGACATTTTAGGTGTCTGGTATTTTCTGAATTTTTTTACCGGACAGGAGGCAAAAATACCAGACTGTCCGGGTCAATATCGGACACCTGGCAACCCTGTCTACATGTCATTAGCCACAGATTGTTACATGAACACTTCAATACTTTATTTAATTAGATTAATATACACAAATTTAAAAAAAGACTCTAGGCACCATTAAAATATTTTACAAACATGAATCACATAAACTTTGTGGTTTGGGGTTCTCTCTAGAAAATATATAATCTTTTCCAACAGAGAAAACAACATAAAATAAAGCTGCTGTTAGATTACCCAACAAATGATTGGTTGGTATAATGCTGCTATCTTGTGGTCATAAAAACAATTATGTATAAGTATACACACCTTAGGTAAGGAATTTATATATTCCAATTAAATCTGCAAACTGGTGACCCTGAGCAGACCTTTTAGAGAAGTATGATTCCTCTTATCCTTTCTTCATGTAGTCATATGAGCATGTAATGGAAAAATTACACACACATGTAAAGTAAGCTGCAAATGAATGACAATCCATATGTCAGCAAACCACATATTTCATGTTTTTTAAAATAATTATATTTATATAGCTGCTTATAATGATGACATAGATTTACAGCTCAGGAGAAAGTCCAGTCTACTCCTTCTCTAGCATCTTGACAAGAATGTGAGGAAACTCACTGGCTAATCTCACCCATAGTAGGACCATAGAAGTGGGAGGTAACCCAGTGACTAATTCCCAAACTGCCCCTCTTGACAATTTAGAACACCATAATTAGCAACACTGGCCCTTATTTAAACCCCTCCTCCCCCACTGATCTACTCTACCAGTTACCATAAAGGGCAACTGACTCAGCTCAAATTTTCATGGAGACTTATACAGTAGAACCTCAGATTTATGAACACTTACAAAATTGAGGTTGTTTATAACTTTGAAATTTCACAGCTGAACAAACCATTATGGCTGTTCTTTCAAAAGCTTACAACTGAACATTGACTTAATACAGCTTTGAAATTTTCTGGTTCCAAATGAGGTGTGTGGTTGCTTGGTCAGGTTGTAACTCTAGAGTTTGTAACTCTGAGGTTCTGCTGTACAGGCTTTCATAATTAGGTATGATGTAACTGAGTGACTATTTCTTCTGCCTTGCCTCGTGTTTTTCTATATATCCTTTCCTTCTGCACAAATAGTTGGCTGAGACTGAAACCCCCCCCCCTCCATTTTCTCCTGTCCCTCTTTTTAACCTTGTCACTGAGTCCTGTTTATCTGTTTGTTCCCCTCCATTCTAAATCAATTAACAGAGCATTCCTCCTCCTCAAAGTTACCCTGGGTCTGATCTCATGAGATCCTGAGTGCCCTGCAGTCCCACTGACTCCAAAACAATATCAGGACCTAAGAAGCATTGCCATGCTGACTCAGCACTGGCAGGGATCAACAAAAGAACAGGTGGGAAGACACAGTTAAGTGAGAGAAATTATTTTATTCTGTTTACTCTGAGATGATTTTGCAACTTTAATCTGAACATTATACTGACCTTAAGATGAAAGTAAGGTTTTGTTTTTGTTGGTGGAAAGCAACATATTCATCAGAGTAGGCATTACCTCTGCAAGAAAATTACTGTCTATATGAACTTGTTCAACAAATTTCAAGTCAGAAAATCATTTTTGAAAATTGTGAAAACATAATGTGATCTTTGCTGCCATCTTCTGGAAAATTATGTGTATATATGCACAAGTGTGCTAAACTCTGTCCTTTTCTATCCTTGCAGATACCTTATGTTTAGTACTAGCTCAGCTGCAACAGTCATTGATAACCACTGAGAGCAGCGGTTCAGTTTCAAAGCATAGAAAACACTCTGGAACCAATCTTTTTACTGACCACTCAGTAGCACAATTATGTGCTTTCTTACCTTAGGATCACAACTACAAAGTAGTCTAGCAGTGTGATAATAAAAGTCCCCCCAAAGGACAAAAAGAAATCATAAGACATATTTCCTCCCCACACATTCCAGAAATAAAAATTGTAGGCCCAGTGTGCATACCATACACCCACTTACACTCATAGCCTGGAACAGGTAAATCTTCCCTTCTTCTAGGGAAGTGGAGGAACTGCCTTCAATCAAGTAAGAACTAATTCTGCATGAGAGAAAGGAGGCAAGAAATCATCTTCTTGTGTCAAAGTAACTACCTATATTTGTACTGAGTAATTTAGAATTCACAGTTCTTCTTCTCAATTGAAGAAAAAGAACTAAACATGGAAAGTTATCCCAAACCAATGCCTATCTTCAGGGCTGGCTTGAGACAATATAGGACCTCCAAAGTATAAAGGCAAAAGACCCTGAGATGGTCTCTCAGGTATCTAGGACTGAAAGTCACCTTGTTACCCCTCTCCTCCCAGCTACAATGAGTGAGTCTTGCTTGATGTCACTCACCCTCCTAACTATGTCTGTCTTTATTTTGACTTGCAGGTTAACAAGAATGGGTGCACCCAAATCCCCTTGAAGCATTTTCCCTGTAGTGTTCAGCCTTTGTAACAGTACAGTCATAGAAATAACTGGGCTAGTGTCTCCAAATGAACAATATACACACTAGTTTATAAAATTCAGCTAAGGATCAGATTCTTGCTCAATATCACAGTGTTTAGATACAGTGAAAACAAGAAGTTTATTTTCAGCTTCTGCTTAAGACTTCACATCATGTTTGGTGAACCATAATGCATTTGTAGTTCCCTGTATTAAAAATGCAAATGCTTATATACTAACATGAAGTTGTAGGGAACTTTGTTAGCAGGATGACAAGAGGAATGCAAGGTAGGAAAGTCAAGGGCTTTTGGAACAATATGTGTGAAGTCAATTTCCTAAAAAGTACCTTGTTAGTGAGGAGGATGCAAATTTTTCCCACCTAAAGTCAAACTTTTGAGATACACCATGTGAAGAGAGAGCCATTGTATCCTAATCACCCGCTTCTGGAAACTCTAGATAAATGACCTGAACATGTATAGTGCGGACTGAGTGTGCTTGTTCTCACCTTAAGCTGTGATGAACCTGCAGCCACAAGGAATGTGCTGTGGATGGAGATTTGAGGGGCTGCCCATGCCAGACTCCATATGAAAGGTAGCCTGATCTCTGATAAGCTTATTAGCATGCAGGTAAGTTCCTTTAGTGTTCTTAATGTTTTTTTCTTCTGTCCTGCTTTTCCCCTTGAGAATACAGTAGGCTTGTATAGGCAGACCTGCGTGGTACTGATCATTGTGAGCAGTCCCACTGTCACCCCTCTCTGAAGAGACAGCAAGCGGGTGGTGACCCTGAGCAACACATCAGTGGTGGGAATAACAACGAAGGCAGGGAGCGGGGTAGCAACAGGCTGGCGTCTCCGCCCAAGAAAGGCAAAGCCCGGGGAGCGGGAATGGGTGTCCTCGGCTGGAGCATCGTGGAGACGTACAAATGCAGTGGCCTGAATTGTGACAGTGAGATAGGGACGGGAGCCGACGGGGCGAGCCCATCCCCTCAGAGACATGAGGGTCATTTCATGCCAGTTGACGTCAAGACGCCCAAGTAAGGCTGAGGGCAGAAGCAGGCTGCGGAGACACAGGGAGTGAGGAGGCAGCGGCTCCTCCCCATGACTGGGTGCGGGGCACGCACCGCACCGCTGTGTGCGGGCTTAGCTCCGCGTGACGGAATCCGGCCCTTTCTCCCGCGGCCTTAGGCACGGGACCAAGCCCCTCCCTCCGTCCCTCAGCAAGCGCGTGACCGTCACCTCACCGGACCAACGGTCACAAGCGGCAGCGCGAGCTCCCGAGCCCAGTCCGCAGAGCCGCTTGCGGCCGGCTCGGCAGCCAGGCACAGGCGGCAACGTGCCGTGTGCGCATGCGCCGGCTCGCTCTGGGGGCTCCTTTCTATCCCGCCCGGCAGGCGGCCGCTGGCCCGGAGCAAAGTCTGCTTCCTCGGTGCGCTACCCCGGGTCCAAGCGCGGCGTTGCCACGGTGGCGGGGTGGGGAAGGGGCGCTGTGCCACATAGGCAGTGCGCAGAGGAGGGGCAGCGATTGGCTGTGGGGGGAGCAGCTTAGACACCCACCCCCGACGGGCTGAGGGGGGGAAGCAGTTTAGGTACACACACCCCGACTGGCTGTGGGGCGGGGGGGGGGGGTTTGGAAGGCGGGAGGCATCAGCTGAGGCACCCCCCTGAGGGAAGCAGAGTCCCCCTGCCCAGGCAGCAGGGCTGGGGAGGGACGAGCCCAGGACCTGAGTGCAGTTGCCCCTGTGCTGGGAGACGTCCTGGTCTCCCTCAGCCTGGGCCTCACTATGGTTCTCGATGAGACCTGGATCTCGCTCCTGCTGATGGCTGCCACCATGATGTTGGCAGGAGGGTGCCGGAAGCTGACCCGACGCCTTATGCACGCGCGGCGCCCTCGCCCTCGCACCTTTCTCCTGGAGATGTTTGCCACTTTCCAAATCTGTGCCTGCACCAATGAGCTCCGGCTGCTGGCCAATGTACAGCCCAAGCCGCATGTTGCCCTCACCCTCACCTATGTTTTTACCGTCCTGCATGGATTGACTCTGACGGGCAGTACGTGCAATCCCTGTGGCACCCTGCAACAAATCTTGGATAGTGGGGTTTCAGTCAAGCAGGGCGGGCTGAAGATTGGAGCTCAGTTTACTGGTGCAGTGCTAGCTAGAATTTACGTCCATCGCATCTGGTCCATGGGGATCATCAAGGTGCACTCTGAGGCACTGGCTGAGGGCTGCAGTAATCCCATCCAAACCACGGAGACCCAGGCTTTTTGCATAGAGCTGCTCTTCTCTACTGCGTTCCAGCTGACCATACTGCAAATTGAGTCAGTTAAACCCAGGCTCAGAGTCCACCTGATTGCTCTTCTCATTACTATGCTGGTGTATGGAGGTTAGTTACCTTTTTTTCTCCATGGTTGTTTCAAGTTATAGATATTTTTAAATTAAGTGATGTTTTAAAATATGTGTGCATGCAAACTTGTTTCCATAGTGCTGTTGCTGTGCTATACAGCTGATAAAATACACTGGACAAAGACCTTAATCCAGTAAACTGAAAAAGATGGGGAGACTTCATTTGGACTCTGTATAGATATAAAAGTCTACCTGCATGGATCCCATTGCAGCATTGGGCCTAATAATGAAAATAAATAAAAATCTCTGTTCTAAATATTTTGTCTTAAAAAAATGGGTAAAACTAAGTGTAAAGAGTTTCTCCAGATGGATCTTTTAAATATCTTACTGAAATACAAAGAAAAATCCTTTTATAATATAACTTTATATTGCATAACATCTTTCATAAAACTTGTGTTACCAAATGCTGTAAAGCAGGTTTTGCACCAGCGTGACTTAATTAGGCATATTACACTGAAATCTCAGGTAAGCTGTGACTAGAATCCTGTAAATCTGTGGATATCTCTTGACCATGTTAGTGGATCAGCTGTGGATACAAATTTTGTAATCATGATCTGGAACAATGTCTCTCAAATGTATGCAGTAGTATTAATTGGCAATCAATTAATTCAAGTTAGCAATCAGCAACTCTAGTCTAAAGAAGACCGGGAAGACTGGAAAAAATCCATGACAATTTGCAGAAACAAGTTTAGCAATTTTGAATGACATTCTTAAGTGAAGTTTTGAAGACAAAGGCTAAAGATTTAGAAGACGCGTGCACACTGTATTATTGTATCCTGACAGCATAAAATAGAACACAAGATTTCTGATTACTAACATCCCTCTGCAATTTAGCAAATATTTAGTAAGCCAAAGTCTGTGTCATGTCACCCCCCCCCCCCCCCGACTGATCCTCATAGAGCAGTGGTTCTTAAACTGCGGCTTAAGGCTCACCATGCCCCCTTGCAGCAGGGAGCCTGCACTGGTGCTCCAGTCCCCCCGCCCCAGTCTTCCCCTGTGAGGTGGGAGCACCAGTGCCGGCTTCCCACTGTGTGTGCATGTGAGGGAGACAGCACTGAGCCTTGCCACTGGATCTAGCCTGTGGGGGGAGCAAGTGGTTCTGTGCACTGCTGCTCTCGCCTGCCTCCAGCTGGGGGAAAGGCTGCACAGGGACGTGCTGCCTGGAAGCGTTCCCTGCTGCTCCTGTTGTTCCCAATAACAGCCAGTGGGAGCAGCGGGAGGTGGTGCCTGTGAGTGGTGTGGGCACAAAGCCATGTAGGCATACCCCCAACCCACTCCTGCACCTTCCCTCCCTTCCAAACTCCCCCACCCTCAACCTGCTACTATACCCTCCCTCCTGGCCAGGCATCTCACTCCCAGCCCGCTCCTATACCCTACCTCTCGCTGAGACCCCTCCACCCTCACACTTCCTGAATTCCCATCCTGAGCCCCTCTTGCACACAGAACCCCTCATTTTTGGCCCAACCCCAGAGCCTACAGGGGCTCACAAAATCTATTAACCCTGGCACCCCAGAACAGTTAATCTGGCCTGTGGAAAGCTCTGAAACTTATTCCTCCCTGCCCCCCTCCCTTCCTTCGGGACTGGAGCATCAGGGCAGTGAGGTGAATCAGCTGGGGGTCCATTAGTGAGGGTTGGGTTTTTTAGAGGGAGGGAAGGTGCAGGAGTGGGTTGTGTGGCCCCCTACTGATTTTTCTGTGAGTCAGTGGCCTCTGACCCAAAAAAGGTTCCCCGCCCCTGCCATAAACAGACAACGTTGAAACCTTTGGTTTTGGACATAAACTAAAATATGAATTTATTTAAAATGAAGTTTGGTAAACTAACATGATAAAGTTAAAGTGCTTAATCTGTTTAATTATTCATGTGTGGTTGGCTGGTGGTCCATGGAAAGGTTTGCATTGGACGGGGTGGGCCATGGGCCAAAAAGTTTGAGAAGCACTATCATAGAGCAGTGGTTCTTGAAGTGTGGTCCAGACTTTGTGATAAAGTGTGGTACTCTCTCCCCGCCCCCAACGCAGCTGGGAACCCCTACTGGCACTCCAACCCTGCACCCTCTTCTCCACCAGGCTGGAGCACTACCACAAGCTTCCCACTGTTAGGAGAAGGGGAGCTTTGTGGGCCAGATCTGGGTTACGGGGAAAGGAAGTGACTCTGAGTGCCCCCAACTGGGGGAATGGCAGCGCTGGAAATGGCTTACCTGAAAGCTTTCCCCGCTCCTCCCATTGGTTGGAATCGCAACTAATGGGAGCAGTGGGGGTTGTAGTGCCTGGGAGCGGCAGGAGACACAGAGCAAGGTAAATGCCCCCAACCCCGTCCCACTGAGACCTCATACCCTCACCCCACTCCTACACCCTCACTCCCAGACCAGCCCCCCCTCAGCCTGCTCCTGCACCCAACCTCCCAGCCAGACGCCTTCCAGTCTCAGCCCACTCCTGCTCCCTACCTCCCAGGGATGTAAGCGATTAGTAGAGTAGTCAACTACCTGATAAGCATAGGCTGGCTTAAAAAGCCAGCTCCCCCAGTGGTGCGGGGGCAGGGGGCAGAGGCAGAGCTACAGTAATCCCAGAGCCGGTGCAAGCTGGACCTGCTTAGTCCTAGCTCGTGCCAGCCCTGGGAGCTAACCGTGCTGCAGCTCTGTACTTTAAATGTTGTAAAAGCCCAGAGGGCTCTTACTGTATTTAAAGTGCAGAGCCACAGCGGTCCCAGAGGACTCATGCTGCCCCCAGGAGCTAGCTGGGGTTTATATTGCCAAGCCATATTATGAGGCTAGGCAATGCTCAAATAAGCATTCATGGAAAATGATAGCCCAGAGGATTGTCAATAGGTAAGGCCACATTTTTGTCAGGGAAGTCTAAGACTTTGTTATTTCCAGGTTTAAAAAACTATTTTTTTACACTTGGGAATTTTGGCATACGATAACGAACAGTTAAACAGGTTTCACTGAGAACTTTGTGAGCTCAGGTATGTGGGTAGTGGAAGCAGGGCTAACATGTCTATGCTCATTTTTTTTTCTGAAAAATTTCCCAACTGGTACAAATTCATCTTTGGTATCAGTGGTGGTAATACTACTATCCATGGAAAAATGCAGATGGACTGTCTCTATTTTTTCTTCATTGGCACTCCTACCACAGTAATAATTGATAGAGATGCGCTAGTATTTGCAACAATTGGAATTTTTTTAAAATCAGAAAACAGTCTGGCTTAGATGCAGCCTTAGGTAATGGGAGCTCTAGCAACCATATTTTATTTTATTTTATTTATTTATAATTATATTAAAATGCACTCATCTGCTATTTTGTTTTGAACGTGTGGTGTGCCGTTTTGAGGAAAATGAGTGAGAATAACATTCTGTCTATGTTAAGACATCACAAAATTTACTTTTCTGCTTCGGCCACTGCAGATATTCAAAAAACAGCAAAGTGGTAAAAATATTACCATCTAATAGCTTACATGAAAGTAAGTTGTGTAGTCTCAGTGTCAGATGGTTCAGAGAAATGAGTGGACAGAGACTCTGTATAGTTGTTTCTAATTAGTCTATTGTTGTTTACTATATGTATATAGCCATCTCATCATCTTAATAAGTGAAGCCACATTAGACATTACCAGATATAGCACCAGTTTTCAGAAATCCAACAAAACCAGCTTTTTTTTTTTTTCAACCCCTGAGTCAAACTTTTTCTTTCTCTCTGGCTCTCAGGCTACATGGCAATGAATGTCTTATCCTTTTTTAAGTGTGCATGGTATGTTATTTAGATCTAGTGTACACTACAAAGTCTGGTTCGCACAAACACATTGACCTCATTGTGCATATGTTTTCACTCTAATTTGGCTCCTGTGGACATGAGTGTCCTGCTATGCTAGTTTAATAACACCACTTCCCCAAGTGGTCTAGAGTCATGGTTGATATAATTTGATCGACATAAGTAACAGCGATCATGCTGCCTACACATTGCAGCTGTGCAGGCACAGATTCATATCTGCCACAGAAATGTGGACCTCTACAGGCAGATGGTTCAGGGGATGCAGGAGAAAAGCTATGACAGGGACCAGCAGCAGTGCTGTGTAAAAGCAAAGGAGGATGACAAACATATCAGAAGGCCAGGGAGACCAACAGTCAATGTGGTGCAGAGTCACAGATCATCTGCTTTTGCTAAGAACTATACATCATCCTTGGTGGAGAGGAGACCTCATCCTCACCAGTACTGTGCATACTTCCAAGGAACCTGAGTGTCAGACCCCTGCTATGAATAGCGAGGAGGAGGAGGTATACATGGAAGAGGAGTAGCAGTATGGGAGTCAGGCAACGGGGGAACCCAGCTGCACAGCAAGCCAGTACCTGATTTGTTTTTTTACTCTACTGCAATCTAGCCAATCCTGCCAGTCGAGCATAGGTGAGCCCAATGCAGAGGAAAGAACCATAGGTAAGTATGCAATTTACTTTGAAATTATAGAGATGGCACCGCCAAAGTAGCAAGACACATCTTTTGATTTAATCATTTTTACTTGTGCAGAAGTAGTGAGGTTGTGGAACAACCAAGAGAGGTATGGTGGCTACTTTGCTTTTAATTCCCCTCTAGAGTTATGCAGGGGGAAATGGAGAACACTTCTTTACGGAAGTTGACCTAATGTTCTCTGTCACCCCTCTGTGACTTGTTTTGGCTTGTCAGGCAGTACAAGGAGCCAAACATGAATGCACACAAGCAGTGCACTAACTGCAGTGACTGTATGCCAATATAACTTAGGTTGACATAATTTTGTAGTGTAAACATGGCCTTAGCACAACCAATTGGGAAGCATTATCATTGAAAACATTGTGCAGACAAAAAAGGATGGTTTAAGGCATTAAGCACCAAGCAATTCACCAAAATTACTAAAAACATATAATTCAGAGCAGTGGTGGGCAATCTGCGGCTCACATGCAGCCTTTCAGGGTTCTGTGTGTGGCCCACAAGACATTTTGTTTACCATTGCCCACATGCATGGTTGCCAGATTCTGCTGGTTCCACATGCATAGTTTTTTTCTAGCAGTATTACTAAAGTGACACACATAAACCCAGGGCATTTGAAGTGATGTGTGTGCTGACTGCACACAACATTGACTGTAAGAGTTATGCGCTCCCTGTGCATCCAATTAAAGCACTGCTAAGGTTCAGTCAGCACAACCTGCAAATTCTGGGTACGCAAGCATGTTTAGCAAAGCTACCCTAACTAGGACAATCTTGCGGCTCACTGAGATGAATGAGGGCCATTCATGCAGCCCACTCGCTAGCCTAGGTTTCCTATCACTGGTCCAGAGTAACAAGAAACAACAGGACAGATCTTAAGAATTGTTCTAATAAATGCCAGTTCAGGAATGTTACCTCCATTATTTTAAGTGACAAGAGATCCTTGCTTTGCTTTGCTTTGTTTTAGGAGACATGATGTAAGACAAGCAGAATAATCACTTGTATTATCTATGACTATTTTATTATTAAAAAAAGGAAAAGAAAATAATAAGGCGAAACAGAAGTAGTAGTAAACAATAGTTACTTTGAGTACAATCTTTTCTGTATAGCTTGCTTTCAACAGAGATTAGACATGAAGAGTGGGTCTTCCTTTGGTGGGGACATATTAGGAAAAACTATTTCACTAGGAGGGTGGTGAAGCAGTAGAATGGGTTACCTAGGGAGATGATGGAATCCTTATCCCTAGATGTCTTTAAGTCCAGGCTTGACAAAGTCTGGTCTGGGATGATTTTAGTTGGGATTGGTCCTGCTTTTAGCAGGGAGTTGGACTCAATGACCTCCTGTCTCTTCCAACCCTATGATTCTATGATCGCTAGATTAGAAAACCACACTGAATTATCCCCAAAATTATTAGTGAATATAGTATGTAGATGAGCAAAGGAATTTTGTTCCTAAGGTTGCTGTATCCTGTCTGGTTTATCCGAAGGCGGCGGGAGGGATCGCTTGATCACCTGTTCTGTTCATTCCTTCTGGAGCACCTGGCACTGACCACTGTCACCAGACAGAATACTGGGCTAAATGGACCTTTGGTCTGACCCATTATGGCCATTCTTATGTTCAAAGTGATAACTTAAAAGAAACCATTCAAGGAACAGTTTTCAGACAGGCAAATGAATGAATATTAAGTTTAAATTAAATCCTTCTCTTTGTTTTTGTTTGCCAAGGTTAGCATATACTTTCCAGGAATACACAGTCTAAATCTGATGTGTTGCCAGAAAAGCTGTTGGCATTTTAAATTCCTGAGAATAGTTAATAAATTTTAACTTTATTACATGAATTACTAAAATTAATCTCTTGGTAATAATTTTGCAAAGTCCATCTCACCAATAAGCTTGAAATCTTACCATGCATCTACACTGCACTGTGATTTTGAGATAACTAGCATTATTTCGAAATAATGTGAGCCATTCCTTATTTTGAAATAACAGATGGCTTATTCCGAAGTCTGTAAACCTCATTCTACGAGGAATAACACCTATTCGGAAATAGCTCTTTTGAAATAAGGCGTGTGTAGATGCTCCAGTGCTGCTATTTCGAAATAGCCCTTCACCAGGGCCATTTTGAGTATTCCTCCCCATTGCCTTCTGGAGCTCTAAATCAAGATAGCACATCTACATTAGGGAAGCCTGCCTCGGACTAATTTTGAAGCTTCCCTGAAGTATGGACATGCTATTTTGGAATAACTATTCCAGAATAGTTTATTTTGAAATAAGTGTGCAGTGTAGATGTACCCTCAGTGATATCATCATGTTGCAGAAGCAGTGCTAGACTGAGAGATTGCTTCTTGATGCTGTGATGAGGGGATCAGGCAGAAGGGCACACAGAGCCATGTCCTCTCTCCCCTTAATTTCTGCCACTGTTTATATACTCTTCCCTGAATCCTGCTGCATATCACTAGAACCTTTAAATTGAGTGCGAATGTGGTCAATTATGTAAAATGCCATTTTTATTAAAATCAAAGCATTTTAAAACAGTATGGATTTCAGTGAACATCCTGGTGAAATAAATGTATTTCAAAATGAGAAATGCTCATTTTGGAATTTTGAAACTTCATTTAGGAATTTATTTTCATTTTAATATTTGTATATTATTTCATAACATGTCAGTGGTAGCAGAGCATAATATTTCTTCTTGAGCCCATCTTGAGCTGCATTACCTTGGAGCATCTCTTATTTAAATTTCACACTGTGATCCCAAGTTGGTTAATCAGAATGGGATATCAGAAGGAGGTAGAAGTAACAGTCACCTCGGACAAAAAGCAGGAATCACTGCAGTGTAACATTCATACAAAGTATCATCCAGGGAAAATTAGAAGCAAGTTTTAAAAGACTTAACGCTGGGTAAAATTTGCAAAAATAACCCTTACACGGATAATCAAACAAGGCAGTAAAGCAGTATGAAAATTCTGCTTTGCAGATATCACTCTTCAGCAAAATGTCCACCACCAGAATACACAGCAAAAGTTAAAAACAAAAAACAAACCAAATAAACCCCAAAGGTCAAATTGTGCCTGATATAACTCTACTAATGCAAGTGGTATTACATTAATGATGAATTTAGTTTCCATAATGTACTTCATTTGTCTTTATGGGCCTAATCCTGAGAAATGATGAGCATCTTCACTTCATATTGACATCCTATTGACATTGAATAGAAATAAAGATGCATGGCATATCTCAAGATCATCCCTCTGTTTAGGCTATTTTAAAAAAATAAAGTAATGCATAAGGCAAATTGGATGTAAACACATTCCCCCATCCCCGCTATTGCCTAGCAGTTACTTACTATAAGATAATGTACCTGGAAAAATACAAAACAAATTATTAAACAATCCATTTACAAGCACCTGAAGGATAAGGTTATAAGGAATACTCAAGCATGGATTTGTCAAGAACAAAACATGCCAAACCAACTTAATTTCCTTCTTTGACAGGATTACTGACCTATTACATGGGGGGGAAGCAGCAGATGTAACATACCTTAACTTTAATAAGACTTTTGAAACTGTTCTATCTGATATTTTCAGAAGCAAACTAGGGGAATGTGGTTTAGAGCAGTGTTTCTCAACCTTTTTTTTAATAAAGTACCCCTTTAAAAAATTATAAGTACCCCCAGTACCTACAGTTTTCAGATGCACAAAATGTTTTCTACCATTGCAACACATTTGTTTAAACAACTTAATCATAGCCGTGCAGGCGATGAAATTTGTGGGTGTAAAAAGTACAAAAATAGTAAAGTGCTGTAAAACTTAACACAAAAATTCATTTTTCTCCAAAGTTCAGTTGTGTTGATGTACCCGCCAGACTTCTCTTAAGTCTCCCTAAGGGTACTTGTACCACTGGTTGAGAAACACTGGTCTAGATGAATTTACTATAAAGTGGGTGCAAAACTGATTGAAAGATCGTGCTCAAACAGCAGTTATCAATGGCTTGTTGTAAAATTGGGAGGGCATATCTAGTGTGGTCTGGCAGCAGTCAGTCCTGGGTACAGTACTGTTTAATACTTTTATTAATTATTTGGATAATAGAGTAGAGACTATGCTTAGAAAATTTGCAGATGACACCAAACTGATGTTTGCAAGCACTTTGGAAGATATGTTTAAAAATCAAGGTGACCTTGACAAATGGGAAAATTGGTCTGAATTCAGCCAAATTAAATTCAGGAAAGACAAATGCAAAATACTTCATTTAGGAAGGCACAACAACAAAATTGAGAATAACAATCTAGGTGGTGGTTAGAAAAGGCTTGAGGGTTAGCATGAAGCAGAAACTGAATGTGAGTCATCAGTATGATGCAGCTGTGAAAAAAAAAGTTTCTGGGGTGTATTAACAGGAATGTTGTATGTAAGACTTAGGAGATAATGGCCTTACTTTACTGGATAATGATAAGGCCCTAGCTCGAGCACTGTGTCCAGTTCTGGGCACCACAATTTAGGAAGGATGTGGACAAACTGTAAAGAGTACAGACGTGAGCAAAAAAAGTGATAAAAGGTTTAGAAAACTGATCTATGAGGAAAGGTTAAAAAACTGGGCACATTTATTCTTGAGAAAAGAAGACTGAGTGGTGACGTGATAAGTGTTCTGATATATGAAAGGATTGTTAAAAAACGGAAGGCTATATCAATTGTTCTCCATGTCTGCTGAAAGTAGGACAAGAAGTAATTAGCTTAATTTGCATCAAGCGATATTTAAGTTAGATATTAGCAAAAGCTTTTTAACTATAAAGGTAGTTAAAGCATTGGAATAGGCTTCCAAGTGACATCATGGAGTTCCCATCATTGGAAGTATTAATAAACAAATGAGATAAACACCTGTCCTGCTGGAGTGCAAGGGGCTGGACTTGCTGACTTCTTAAGGTCCCTTCCTACCCTACGTTTCTATGATTCTCTGATTTTTATGAATGTTAAACATTCTATAAAAGTTATTGTTAACCTAACATGAAGATTGCAATCCCTATGATCATTTGGTGTGGGGTGTATTGTGTGTAGTTGGGATTGTGTGTCAGATTTCATGCAAGCTTCAATTGATGGCTTATTACACTGAATTCCCAAGGTCCAGAATCTTTCAATCTATAGTCTGTTACCTTTGGCATTTGCTCCCTTTGGGCATTTGACCAAGGCTTTTAGGGCAGTCTGCAGAGAAAGATGCAAAGTACACTTATGTGCTTCAAGTTTTAGTTTGGGAGTTGGGCAATAATAGGGTTTTTTTTTTTAAATTTGCCTTACCCTGGGTTATATATGCAGTTATGTTTATTAATTTCTGTAAAGCAAAAACCTACTTGCTAAGCCAGAACGTTTTTATAAGAAATCATTAAGTAAATAGAACAAAAAATAGAATTAATATTTTACTCAGATGCTTCCATTGAACAGCATTTGGAGGTTACTTGTAATTGAAGTTCTTCATTATGCACGCTGCATAGTTAACACTCTTGGGATGTGCTGACTTGATGCATTTAGAATGATGGAACCTTCTAGTAGCAGTGCCTGTTAGCAGCACTTTGGTCCTCTCCTTTCTCCTCCTGACTGAGAGCACACACTGGAGAATAAATGCTAAAGCAGAATACCAAGTAATGATACAGTCAGGATTCCACAGAGGTGTGGAGTGTGACCATGTGGAAAGTATATCAAAGAACTCCAGCTACAAATAACCAACCTACATTTTTTAAAGTTCCCTTTGCATATTGCCACCCTTGGGGAAATTTGGAAAGCAGTATCTAAAAAAGGAGAGAGTCCTAAAACTGAACAGCGATTGAAGTATTGATCTGCCAAAATGAGCATTGGACCTTGATTCCAAATCTGGCGCACAGTGAGTTGTGAAAGCATGGATTGTTCTCCATGTAGCCATCTTTTAAATTTTAGTAGAAGAAATGTGCTTGAAAAATGCTGTAGACATAGCCATTCCTTGACTCTGGACTCCTACTTTTAAAGCCAGATCTTCTTGAGCGTTCAGATCCCACAGGCTTACCAGATGGCACTTCTTTTAACAGAAAGACCTGCAAATCTTATTTTGTCTGTTCTCCCTGATTTGGAGGTACTGGGGGGAGGGGAGGGAGAAGAGGACTGGAAGTGCTGTAATCTGGAAGTGTACCAGTGAGTGATTTTCACCAAAACATTTTAAGCACCAGATGTGTGCTTCAGAGGAAGGAAAGATTGTCAGAAACAATGCAGGTCTTTTTTTGAATGTGCTTTCTCACTTTGACCTCCATCATGATCAGTAAGTTAACTATGTTGTTTTAATATTTAATTTTTAACTAAGTATAACTGTACTGACTACAACACTTCTAAAGTATTTTATGTAATTATTTAATTAATGTATTTATTTATAGACTCTTGCACTTATATGGAGAGAGACAGATCTAAGTTGGTCTAATGCTCTGTCAATTGGAAGGAACTGAGATGACAACAGCACCAATGATTCTCCTGTAGCCATACACCCCTAATTGGCAAGGGATCTGAGAATGGGAGGGGTGGGCAAGATACTTCTAATAGGCACAATTACAAAATGTTCCACTGTCCTAGCTGCCCCAGGTCAGCGCATCCCAAGAAACTATGTAGGAGGCACCCTAAGAACTGATATTATTGATCAAGAGCTTCAGAGGGATAGCCGAGTTAGTCTGTAGCAGGAAAAACTTAATAATCTAGTAGCACCTTAAAGACTAACAAAACATGTAGATAGTACCCTGAGCTTTCGTGGAAGTGGGTTGTGCCCACGAAAGCTCATGATACCATCTACATGTTTTGTTAGTCTTTAAGGTGCTACTAGACTATTTGTTATTATAGATCAAGGACAGTCAGAGAGACAGGCCTATCTGTAGAGCACCTTTTTAAAAACTTGTTTTAAAAAACAGTTCTCCCCAGTTCACCTGACCGGACAAACCAAATCAGAATTAAACTGTATTTAAAATGAGTTCTGCTAATGTTTTTTATTATCAGCGTAACAAATATACATTTAATCTAGTATAATGGATTAATATTTGTGTCCTGTACTGAATATTTCCCATCAAAGAAATACAAGCCAAGGAAGATGGTTTAGTTTAATTTTGTTTAAAACTTATTGCAGGAGGAAACCTCACAGGAGCAATATTTAACCCAGCATTGGCCTTTTCATTACATGCAAGTTGTTTTCGTAACAAATTCTGGGATTATTCACTAATATATTGGATGGCACCTTCCTTAGGTAAGTTTTTTTTTTTTTTTTAACTTCAAAAAACATGTTACAATAATATGAGGTTCAGGGAAAAATTGTGAAAATAAAGGATAGTAATCTAGATTTTCATTTTCAATTGAATAAAAAAAGCTACATTAATGCAGTATTAAGATTAGAACTTGAATCTAGTCAGGATACTCAAAGTTACATTAGAAAGACAATATGTGTAAGATAGTAGCTTTCATTGAACCATCTTCTGTTGGTGAAAGACAAGCTTTCAAACTCATGTTTGTGTCTTTCACCAAGAGAAGTTGGTTCAATGAAAGATACTATCTTACACATACTGTCTTTCTAATATCATACACTCAACACCGCTACAGTTCTGCAGACAGACAGACATACATCTGTAAGGCTTGCAATAGGGGCCATAATTTTGAATTGCCTGTGAGATTTACACCTCAGTCTTAGCGCCATAGTAAGATAGCTGTTGGAATCAATATTTTGGCAGCAGGGGGAATTATTTTCTTTCTTATAAGAAAAAGTGAGGTGTTTTCTTTGACTATGTGATCATTAACTTACATTTAAAGTATGTATGGCACAGGGTGCTTTGAAAAGAGCTGCAAAACTCCAAATGGTTTGCAAGACAGACAGATCCATTTTAACTGGTCAGTTTTAAATTGACACATCTACTTTAGCTCTGCCAGAATGATATTCCAGTTTGATATATTCATCTTTCATTTGACCAGCCTTGGTGCTTCTGTTTTAAAATTCTTGTTGTTTGAGATGTGCAACATACTATAGGACTGTTCAGGTTCCAACAAAATATCAGCCACATTTGTTGGGTTCTGGCAAACCTTAAAAGGGAAGGTGAGCTGTGAAAGTGAAAAATATCCTGAAAGAATTTGAAAATGGACAGAAATTGATCAGCTGGTATCTACCCAGTTAGATTCTGTACTACTTAATTACAACACACACAAAAATTAAGAAAACTGGATTTTTCTTAAGTGTTGGACTAACTGCTCAAAATAACTGAACATCCAGTGTGGTGTTAATATAAAAATGTACCTTTTCCTTCTTCGTCGTCATTAAACTCCAGATGTGGCAGCTTGCACTCTATGAAATCTAAACATGCCCTACTTTAGTGATGTTACAGCTGCCATGGAACCGTACTGGAGGATAGAACTAGCCAATAAGTGGTAAGATGTAATTTTTAAGTACAAAATTAGGATATTAAAAAAGCAACCTAGCAAAACTACACAGACAGTACCTTCTTTTTTAAAAGGCCTGTTAACTTCTACATGTCAATCCTTGCCTCCCCGTGGATTCAATGTGACATCACCACCAGCTTAAAAAAGTAGCTAGCAAGTCAAAGTACAGAAAATTGGAAAAGGAGGCCTGGTGACAGAATAAACTAAGTTAGTGTGCTGAATGCTCCGAAATCTGGTTAATTGGATCAGTTGGTACATTAGGTGAGATTTTTTTGGATTACTGTTGTATTTTCAAGTGAGTTAAACTTATGGACTCTGGCTGTTAAAAGCAGTTTTTTCCATACAATCTGAATCTGCTTTGAATAATCTATTCTTAGGGTAAGAAATCTGATCTGGAAGAATTAATTAGTGATGTGATCTTCTCCAGGTTCTGCAAGATTTCTCTTTGTAGGAAACCGTGTTTGCTGTGATTGTTTCCAAGGTGTTTAATTTGCATGTCCCTTTTTACAAGAAATTTCTTTTTTCAGTTTCTACTGTTCTTCAGACTCCCAAACACATTTTAAATTATTTTACTTTACATAGCACTAGGATTGTGTATTCCTCAGATGTATGTACTTAACTGCCTTTTTGTATTTTGTCCCATCAGGTACAGTACTTGTGGCCATTGTGCGGGGTGAAATCCTTCCTCTGATACTGTGAGATTTTAAAATGGTAAACTCTAGAATTACATCTGTTAAAGACTCTTAAAAACAACTGAATTGCAGCAACACAGTACATAGAGGGAAGACACCTGGATACCAGGCATTCAGAACACTGATTTTCTTACCGATTTTCCAGATAATTATATGTTTTGAAATACAGTCTTAGAACTATACAGTAGAATTTAATTACAACAAATTGTATGGAGAGAACAATGAAAAGCGAAACCTATATAAAATCTCAACTTTTGTGTATCTCTACAATTATCTGAAGAGGTTGGGTATCTGCCTCTGTTTAATTACATCGGACTCCTATCCATATATAATACCCACAAGAGAAGGGGTGAGTTCTGAAAATTTCATTCTTCGAATGACCCATGCATATTCCTACTTGTAGCATACTTCGCATCTGCGAGGGGGCAGGATGGGGCATGTGTCCCCAATGGATAATATTCACTAGAAAGATTACAAAGTTTGACACAAGATACACCATTTCTCGTAAGTGTGAACATGCAGAGGTAACACTCTAAAAAAAGACAAGGTACTGAGGAGTAGTAATACATCTGTTCCTTTAGGGCCTAATCCTGTTTGGTAGTAAAAGTTGCAGAATCAGGCCCATACTTCAGTTATTTTTGTTCTTTCTTCTTCTGAGTACTAAGTAATTAATTGACAGCAGTTCATTTTCTATTGTTAACTTTGCCTAAGATTAATAAGTATTATCAGCAAGAGAAATCTGATAGGAGACTTAATCAGTACTAGAGGCAGGCAAATACTCTGATGACCTTTCAGAAAGCTTGAATCACTTGTGATTCTGTTTTCTCTTTAAAGGCTCTCAGTGCATATATTTAGTATTTTTCTTTTATATGGAGCAGTGCTCTGCTGTATAAAAAAAAAACGAGCAGAGTTTCTGCTGCCTCAGAAAATGTACCCCTGCTCCACACCAACCTAACTGGCCAGAATAGACCTTTGGTGTGGTGAACACAACCTAGGTTGTCAGCGTTCCACAGTAGTTTGCATTGTCATATGATGTTTTTCTCTATATATACTTTTATAATACCATTAACTTTGAACACTTTGCCCCTTTCATCTGTGCAAAATCACCATTTTGTTTAAAACTTTAGAGTTTGGTTGTGTTTCTCCATTTATGGTTAGTGGATTTGAAAGGGGATAAAGATAACAAATTTTATACATAACTGAGACACTGAAGCACGGGACTCTCACAAAGCAGTCAGGAGATTTTGCACTGTTAGATTCCGAATTTAAACAGTAACTCCAACACACCCAGTCTTTAAAATGCCATAGAGTGAATATTTTTATGGATACCTCTAGGTATTTTGCCTGTTGCCAATCTGGTTAATTTTCAGAGAAAGTAGTACTGCTACAGATAAGCACATTTTGATTTTTTTGTTTTTGTTTTAAATAGCTATCCATATGTAAGATATTACAAATGGTCTTCTAGTGTCTCAGCTGTTAGCCTTATCTCAGCTAAGTTTCCTCTTGACTTAAGATGAGGCATGGTCTTACTTCAGAGCCAACTCCAGGAATGCTGGGTTAGTAAGCTATAGAGCTGAAAAACAAATGGCATCTATTCAACAGTCTGCATTAGTCCAGGTCTGGAAATACTGCAAACCCTTGTTCCAGACAAGCTAATGCATTTAAGGACAGACAGAAAGACATTTGAAATTTCTGACACATTGTTAAGGATTTCCAGAATCTAAGATGACTGGCAAAAGAGCTGACTTACTTTTTTAGTTGATTTTAAATGGCTTAGTGGTAAGACATGCAAAACTGAACTCTGAGCTGTAACCTAGACTCAAGAGTAGAGGTTAACAAATACTATTTGCTACGGTTAATACTATAGCTCTGTTTACAGATTTGTTGTTCCCCAGTTACTTTTCTTATAAATTTAAAATCTGTCCTGTGGAAAAGTGAAACTCCTACTCAGTACTGTCTTACTCAAACAAACAAAAAAAAATTAGTAACATCAAGGTTACTTAGGCATGATGTGTCAAATTGCCCCAAAAGCAAAAATATTTCATTAATATTTCTGAAAAATAAAACTATGGATGAATAAAATCTGCCTTTTAAACATTGAAATAGAAATTTCTGGCCATGATTATGCTGCAGACCTCAGTCTGCTGCAAAAACAGACCTGATTAAGATTTTGCACTGCAAAAATACTTGCTACTGAATGAACTAAGCCTTAATGAACAGATGCTTTTCTTAATCTTTGTTTTGCAAGTGTTCTGGAGAGAAATTCTATATTGTTAATACTTTCTTCAGATAACTTGTTTAAAATAGTGTTTTGTTCTCAATGTTGTATTTTTTTCCTTGCATTTTAAACACATGGATTCACAGAGATGAAATGTCTCAGAGGAGTAACCATGTTAGTTTGAAACTTTAAAAACAAGTAGTCCTGTGGCACTTTAGAGACTAACAAATATATAGTATCATGAGCTTTTGTGGGTAAGACCCACCTCATCAGATACACTGAAGTTAAAACAACAGAATCCAAGATATCTATAACAGCAAAAGAAATACCTGTCAATTGTAGGATGTGCGTTAGTGGAACTAATTAAGTGGGCTGGATGTGTTCCATTCATACCTTTTGATTAGGGATGTAATAATGTAGTCGACTAAATCAGTGCTTCCCAACATTTTTTATATCGCAGACTGGCAAACACATTCACAAACTTTTGGTGGACTGGTAACATTTTTATTTGCATGTTTGCATATTAATTATGCAAATAAATATGCATGTAAAATGTTACCGGTCTGCCAAAAGCCCCAGTCCCCAAAGCCGCTGCGAACAGACAGTTTCAGCTCTGGCAGCCAGCAGTTCAGGGCCTAGCACTGGTTCACAGCTCGGCAGTTGGGAAACACTTGACTAAACAACCAATAAGCAGGTGCTTATTGATTGACATTATCAACTACACAGAAACACACAACTGCTCTGTAAATAAGTGCCTTAGCAGGCTGGCCGACAGGCTGGCTCAGTCCAGGCTTGCACCAGTTACGGCCTTCAACCCCTATGCCGCTCTTAGTGCTTGGAATGCAGAGCCATAGTGCGGGTAGTTGCCGGGACCTGGCACAAACCAGGATTGAGTGGTACCAGTGCTAACCCTTATCAATTAATTGGGTGGTCAACAGGTTTTTTTTTGGTCAAGTATTCAAGAAGCATGTAATTCATTAATCAACATCCCTACTTTTGATACAAAAATTCAGATGTCAGAGGCAGGGGAAATTGGCTTTGTAAAGGGCTAATCAGTTAATGTCTTTATTCAAGCCCAGGGTAACTGTCAAATTTAGGGATGTTAGATTGTTGCGTAATTGAATAGTCATGTAACTGCATGAAATTGTAGCAGTTACACCCTATTTGATAGGCCCTGGAGGCAGGGCCAGCAGCCAGTGCAGTTGGCCTCACTACAGGGGAGCCCGTCACTCGGTGCTACTGCTTCTCTATTGAAGGCAGCAGTGTGAGATAGCAGGCGGGAGCTGGTCTGCAAGGTGAGCCAATTTAAAAAACAGCTCACCTCGCAGACTGGCTGCCTCCCTTCTGATACAGAGGCAGCAGTGCAGGATGGCAGCAGCCCCTGTCTGTGGGGGTGTCTGCAAGGCCAGTCCTAGCCAATTGGTGGCCCCGGGCAGCAAGGGGGAGAGAGGTGGGCTAGCTCCCCATGCATATCAGCAGGGATGGGCAAAGGGGCCTCCACAGGACAGATCTGTCCCACCAAGCCACTGGATCTGGCTCTCAGCCACCCTGCCACTCCCCTACCCAATTGAGACCTGGGGATAGGGGAGCATACAAAATCTCCTCTCCACCCCCTCCTCTCCCAGGCCTGTGGCATCAGAGGGAACTGTCAGCTGTTTTAAGACAGCCAGCAGCTCTCTCTAGCTGCCATGCCTCTGGCAGAGCAGGGAGTGACTTTGCATGCTCCCCTCACCCCTAAGCCTTTAAAACAGCTGTAGATTCTCTCTATGCAGGGGGAGAACATCACATGCTCCCTCACCCCTAGGCCAATCAAAGTCGGGGGGGGGGGGGAAGGGAGAGGAGCATGAGAAGTCTCCTGGCCCTGCCCCTTCTAGGGTGACCCAGGGCCACTTCAGAAATTTATGAAGTCTCCCCCTTTCAGAAATTGCCCCCATGCCCTACAGGTTTGTGCGCATTATTTCTGAGGTCTGATTTGTGTCCATTAATCCTTTGTCGCAGACTGTCTAGTTTGGCCAAAATACATGGCAGGGGGCATTGCTGGCACATATCACATTAGATGATGTGCAATGAGATGAGCCTCTGATGTTGTGGCTTATGTGGTTAGGTCCTGTGATGGTATTGCTCGTACAGATATGTGGACAGAGTTGGCAACAGGATTTGTTGCAGGGGTAGGTTCCTGGGTGAATGTATCTGAGGTATGGTGTGGCTACTTGAAAGGACTTGTTTCAGGTTAGGGGGATGTCTGTAGACAAGGACTGGCCTGTTTCCCAAAGTCTGTGAGATCGAAGGATTGTTTTCCAGGATAGGTTGTAAATGAAAGAGGTAGTACCAATGTAGGTCATACTGCTACCCTTCCACTTTTTCTTACTCCCTCCCTTGCACTTTTTAACTGTAGGACCTATGGTAATGGGACTAATTAAGCAGACTGGATGTGTCTCGCTCATAGCTTTTGAGGCACCAGGCAGTGTCCCGTTTGGCCAATATACACAAGTCAACTACTTCAAGACAGGCCCAACAGGGAAAATAATAGAACACCACCTATAGTCCCCTGCTTAAACCCCTCTAGCACAGTTGACAATTCCCTGCTCTTGAAGATTTAGTTAGAATAAGAAACAGGGCTAATATTCATCCATTTCTAACACTCCTTTCTCTGCAATTATCATTAATTAGCTGTTCAGCAGCACTGCTTCTATTCAGTTTGCGTAACTGAAAGGGTAACAATCTCTACATGATGCCAAATTGTAGATGAAAACTAAGTTCTCAGCATCAGGGGCACAGTTCCATTGTCTTTAATAACAAGTATCAGAGGGGTAGCTGTGTTAATCTGTATTTGCAAAAATGAAGATGCATCTGAGGCTGTGTCTAGACTACATCCCTTTTCTCGAAAAAGGGATGTAAATTAGATACTTTAAAATTGCAAATGAAGCCGGGATTTAAATTTCCCGTGCTCCATTTGCATAATGGTGGCCACAGGTTTTTCGACACGGGGCTTTTCGATAGAAAAATGGCAGTTTAGACAGGGATCTTTCGAAATAAAATCCTTTTTCGAAAGATCCTGTAAACCTCACTTTGAGACATGATCATGGCCATTGACTTTTTCCTGCTGTCCAAAGGCAACAGCCACAGAATCAGGACTCCTAATTTCTATCTGCAACTGTGTCACTGACTCACTGAGACAAAGGCAATTCAACTGGTGCCTCAATTTCTCCATCTCTGCAATAGGCATAACAAATTTACGTACAAGGCAGGGTGTTTTAAAAAGATGATCACAACAACTTAACATTCATGTCACAATCCCCGTGGAAAACAGAATAGAAAAGAGGGAAGTGGCTACACTTAACAGTTAAACAGTGTTCAGCTTTGGTTCCGCATCAGGTAAATTTCATGGGAGGTAAGCAAAGACAAACAGGGAAAGATTACAAAGCATCATCGGAATAGAAGACGAAATTACTTGCCAGAACCTGTCTTCCCCTTTTTGAAATCTTGTACCCTCTTGTCCTTTTCTGCAGTCTTTGGTGCCTTTCCAGTTCTCCATGATTTATTAAATAATTCTGTTTCACAAGCATATTAGCCAGTTTCCTTAACTGCATATAAAATCTGATTTATTCACAATTTCCAGATAACTTGCCTATGTTCTTTACTGATATATGATCTGTATTTTTCAACCATGCCACTATTTTTATCTTAGACCAATTTCACAGTTTCTCAAACTGTGCTCCGCGAGACATCTCCAGGGGCTCCGCGAGGTTGACAAACTGGAAACATCGATAGGTACAACACATACAATCAGTGGACCGCTGGGGCTCCGCATAAATTTTTATGCATGTAAAGGGCTCCGGAGCCCAAAAAGTTTGAGAACTGCTGTCTTAGACTATAAAAGATGCACCAATTTTAAAACCATCCTAAAAGGTTCTTGTAGTACATGGCACATTGTTTTTAATAGGTAACCATTAATTTTACTGAAATATTTCTAAGAATGCTCTACAAAGAATCGCTATAACTAATGCACGTTATGTATACTGTAGCAGTTATGCCACCTGGTATCTTCTGGTTTTCCACAGTAAGCAAATCATCCAGAGAGAGCGGAACCAATTCAAAGAAAGTCTCAATAGTGTACGTGATATAATCAGAAGTGGCATAAATTTGAACTAGAACTTTAAGAGGAGAATGGTTGACTGAAGCATGTTCTCAAGCTGACTTCAGTAGAACAGCTTGAGGTGAATGGAGTTAAACTTCAGATATGCATGCTTCAGTTAAGCAAATATTACTCCTGGGGAATTCTGCCCCACAGTATTAAAACTTCTGCAAATGTTATTTGCCAAAATAACAATCATGTTCATTTCAATTATTTTGGTAATTTATTTAACTACAGTACAATGGATGAAGAATGGGAGTGGGGCACATTGAAAGAAATCTCCAACCCCCCTAATAGTAATATAGGTAGTCTTGACAATTTATTTCCAGTTATCAAAAACTATATGCAGCCACACACTCAATGCTATATCACAGACAACTAGAGCAAATGAAAGCACTGGACTCTTAAGAGTTTCTATTGGTTACTGACCATCTCCAGAATGTCAGTAGCAACAGCTGATGAAGCACATTTTGATAGGAAATGTTTACAGTCCAAAAATTTAGACTAACATTCCAAAGCCCTGCCTTCTCATGCCAAGCATGCCTCAACAGCAAGCAAGTCTCATAAATGTGATGCCCAGAGCCCCTCCAGTGGGGATTTATTTCTCTATCAGCTGTTCCAGGAGCCTGAATCTACCTGCCCACACTACTGGGGAGGGGTTTATGGCCATTCTTGTGGTTTCTCTTTGCTTCTTGAGCAGAAGTCATTTTGCTGCAGGGAAGCAAAGCAAGTATCTTGAATTCTGCATATGTACAATGATGCAGAATTCCCTCTAGAGTAGAATATGAAGAGCAGAGTATACCTGGCAGAACTGTCTCCCAACAAATCAGAGCACATGGTGGAGTGGGTGAAAGGCAGCTTCAGCAGATTTCTGCATTTTTCTTAGCAGTCAGAATCTCCTAAACCCAGGGTAAGTCACAGCAAAGGTAGCTCTACACCACTTTAGAACAGTTCATCTATGCTAGAGATTTGTACCAGTGTTACAATAGTGCAAAAATCCTGTATGCAGACAAGACTTAAAATGGGAAACATTTCAAGGGATGCACTTAAGTAACACCCCCTCTTAATCCCTCCCAAATGTGAGCTGTCCAAGCAGAGCCCAGAGCAACTAAATTAATCTTCCAAAAAAAAAGATTGACAGCTGCAACAGAAGCCTGGATTGTGAGATACAAAAGTCTTAAGTTTATTAAACAATTTTGTTAATGTTAATTACAAAGACAAAACAAGCCTCATCTGTGGGACATCACTCTAGCCTGTCCCCTACCCAAACTCTGTCAGTAAAAATATGACAGACAAAAGACACGAACAGATAAAACCAGTTATTTAGGTGCCTAAAAATTAGTTTTGTTCTGCAGCCTCAGCTGACTCTTTTTCTTTACCAAATTCATGTTTCTATCATACATGGCTGATTTAATGGATAGACAAATACAAAAATATGGACAGATTCTAGGACAACCTAGAATTCTCTTCTAATTACAATTTTGTTTCTTAATTCCTAGAATTCCTACAAAGGCGTTCTAGAAATAAGCCATGATTAGCCCTATTCAAGCATTAGACAAGAGGTGCTGTTGTTTTTATCTTTTAAATAAAATCCCCATAGTGGTCACAGAAACATCAAACTCTGTGTTAAGCACATCTATACAAGCATTTAGAGACATAAATGTCCATGCTTAGGTCATTAATAGAGAAGTTATTAATAAGGAGATTAATTCCCAATAGTTACTGCAATGCCTTCAGTTTTACAGTTTATTCTGCAAGGGCCACAAGAGGAATCTGAAAGATACAAAACACAGGATTTAGATTATTGTCATTAAAGAATAAGAGCTGCTAGCAACAGCATGGGATAACTATTCACTCAACACATCCTGGGCCTGATTTTCAGAAGGGCTGGGCTCCTGCAGCTCTCACCAACTTCAGTGGGACTTTTGAGTGCTCAGCTGGTCTGAAAGTCAGGCCCTAAAAGGATAGTACTAAATGTGCGTATGGATAGGGAAAGAGTGCCTAACAGCTGCCAGTTTAATATATACAAACATGTTTGAACAAAATGTGAACTTGTGTAAGTTGGATAAATAAAAACTGCTCTTGACAAGACCAAGTACAAATTTCACACTTTCATCATCAACAAGTCTTCAAGAGCTTTGCCAGGCAACTGTCACATCTCATTTGTGTAATGAACAATGACATGCAACATTAGTTTCACATGAGTGTGCCATTTTAGAGGCATAGTGGTTCATTGCTTTCCAAAGGATCTTTGGGACGTGATGTTCCTGCAGATTGTTTGCTCAGTCTGCTTGCAATGTTAAGCAAACTAAAAAGAATCAAATCTAAAATTATTTGCTCCATAGCATACTAAGAAAATCTCAAACTTCCTCTTTATTACAGTAACCCACATGCCATAAATTTGTTAGCATGGTGATTAGCAGACACAATAAAGAGCCAATTGTTCTTCACATGGATTCTGTGATTACTTGGGAATTACTTTTTTTTTTTTTTTGGGAACGGAGTCAAAAATCAGCAAACCAACCTGGTGGCCCACTCACAGGGCTTTTCATACCAATGGCTCTCAAATGCTTTATGAAGTGACATAATACTTAGCACTAATTACACAGAAGACTTTATCCACCACTGAACAAGAGCAGCTGGTTAACTGCACAGCAACATGGTTTAAGACAGGACACAAAGATTAGCATAACCAATTAACAATGTTCTATAACAACATACTGGGGTATGTACACTATAGGCTCAGGAAGCGTACTGCCAACTGAAGATATAACGACATATCAGGATGCTTTGCCAGAAAAAGTGTTGCCAATACACAAAGCTTCTGATTTTAGGTTTTAACTGACAAACACCAATAAACACACACTGATACAAAAAAATTAAATCAGTGTTTATCCAAACAAACATAAGACTTCATCTAGTCTGTGTTGACTTCATCTTTTCCAGTGCAGTTTGTTTATATAGTCCCTGGCTCATACCTAAGGGCTTGTCTTCACAGAGCAGTAATGGGAAACAGGTGTAAGGATGTTACATTGTGGTTACCTAGCTAATTGTATAGTCAATACAAATTGTATTGGCTATACAATTAGTCGATAGGACCACTTTGCAGACCCGCAGCAGGGGTAGCTTCAGGAGCCAGCTCGAGCTGGGACTGAGCAGTCCTGTCTTATGCCAGATCTGGGAGCCACCTGCACTGCATCTCTGCATTTTAAATGTAGTAAGAGCCACCGGGCTCTTACCATATTTAAAATGCAGAGGCTCAGTGTCCTGGGGCAGCATGAGACAGGACTCCTAGGTCACAGCTCATGCTGAGTCCAGCAGCCCCTGTTCATGGAAGGGCTCCCCCCAGAACGAGTTCCTGGCCCCCCCCCTTTCTGCCTCTCTCTGATAAAGGCCACAAGAGGAGGGAAGTGACTACCCGACTGTTCAATAAGCTTACGGTTATCAGACAGTCGACTAGTCGCTTACATCCCTAACCAGGTATATGTATTGCACACTATTTGGTCCATGTAAACTAAAAGTTCCCTAGGGCACTTTCATGTACTATTGTTTCAAATTACACTATGGGAGTATATGAAGAGAAGGCCTTGACTCTTTCCTCTCCTCCCCTCAGATTCTTGGAAATCTGCACAGAATTTTACCATCTCCCCAAAACCCCATAAGCCCTAAAATATCACTTCCTAGGCATCCTCAGTCAGGGGGAGGGGCTACCAGAGCTATATAAGCCTGTGACTCAGCGACCAGGGAGCTTGCGAACAGGAACAGCTAACGGAGTTTGGAGAGGGAGTTCTCCAGGTAAAAGAGGAGTAAAAGCGGGACCCTTGTGGTAAGTGGCTGTCTGGAGAGTGTGTGTGTGTGTGGGGGGGGGGGGGGGAGTTATTTGCTGTGTGCTGAGCTTGTGTTTGTGTGTGTGGTTGGTTGGTTTGTTTGTTTGAAGGAGCTTCTAAAAGGTTTGAAATCTAGAAGCCTCTGTTAATTGGCTGAGCCTCAGTCAGGGGGAGGGGCTACCAGAGCTATATAAGCCTGTGACTCAGCGACCAGGGAGCTTGTGAACAGGAACAGCTAACAGGGAGTTTGGAGAGGGAGTTTAGAGGGGGAAGTTAGAGGGCACTAGGGACTTCTGACCTTCTTAAAAACAACTCTTATAATAATCTATATTCCAGAGGTTTAAAAAGAATCCCAGTTTCTGCTTAAACTTATTCATTAGAAAAATGGAGACAGAAGCCCAGCAGCAGAGTGGGGGCTATCCTGTTTATTGCGTCAAGTGTAACATGTATGATTACCTGCCCTGTGGGCGGGTGGCGTATGTGTGCACCCGTTGCAAGGAGCTCCTGACCCTCAGAGACCGGGTTCGGGCTTTGGAGGCCAGGGTGGCTGAACTGGAGGAGCTAAGGGAGGTAGAGAGATATGTTGATGAGACTTTCCGGGACATTGTAGTACTGTCCCACCTCCAGTCTGAGAGCACCAGTGCTCTTAAGGAGGATGAAAGTCTCAAGGGAACAGAGCATTCAATGGGAGCAATGGGAAACCATCCCATAGTTGGGACCCTCCTCCCAAAGGATGTTGCGGTATCCTCTCGCACTGAGGATATCTCTGAGGGGGAGGGAATGCCAGTTAGGAAGAGGCAGGTGTTAGTAGTGGGTGATTCGATTGTTAGAAACATAGATAGTTGGGTTTGTGATGACCGGGAGAACCGTATGGTCACTTGCCTGCCTGGTGCGAAGGTTGCGGATCTCTCGAGGCATCTAGATAGACTTATGCATAGTGCTGGGGAGGAGCTGGTGGTCGTGGTACATGTAGGTACCAATGACGTAGGGAAGGGTAGGAGAGATGTCCTGGAGGCCAAATTTAGGCTGCTAGGAAAGAGACTGAAATCCAGGACCTCTGTGGTGGCATTCTCGGAAATGCTTCCAGTTCTACGCGCAGGGCCAGGTAGGCAGGCAGAGCTTCAGAGTCTCAATGCGTGGATGAGACGATGGTGTAGGGAAGAGGGGTTTGGATTTATTAGGAACTGGGGACACTTTTGGGAGAGGGGGAGCCTATACAGGAAGGATGGGCTCCACCTAAACCAGAGTGGAAACAGACTGCTGGCACTAAACATTAAAAAGGCTGTAGAGCAGTTTTTAAACTAAGAGATAGGGGAAAGCCGATTGGTGCGGAGATGCACGTAAATCGGACGGAGACTTCTCTTAGAGGAGAATCCATTGATAGAGAGTCTCAAAGCTGTAGTCAGAAAGAGAGGAGGGGAGAGGGCAAACCATGGGCCAGAGCAGACAAACAACCGCATACAAAGGAATCCAATGCACCAGGGAAGGGCAGACAAATAAGCAGTGGCAAATTTTTAAAGTGCTTCTACACAAATGCTAGGAGTCTGACTAATAAGATGGGTGAACTAGAATACCTAGTATTAAATGAGGAGATTGACATAATAGGCATCACTGAAACCTGGTGGAATGAGGAAAATCTGTGGGACACAATCATACCGGGATATAAAATATATCGAAAGGATAGAGCAGGCCGGGTGGGTGGTGGAGTGGCACTGTATGTGAAAGAATGTAGAATCAAATGAAATAAAAATATTAAGTGAATCAACATGCTCAACAGAATCGCTATGGATAGTAATTACATGCTCCAATAATAAGAAATTAGCAGTAGGGATATATTACCGACCACCTGACCAGGACAGTGATACTGACATTGAAATGCTGAGGGAGATTAGAGAGGCTACCAAAATAAAGAACTCTATAATTATGGGGGATTTTAATTATCCCCATATTGACTGGGTACATGTCACCTCAGAAAGAGAAGCAGAGATAAAATTTCTCAATGGCCTAAATGACTGCTTCTTGGAGCAGCTGGTGCAGGAACCCACAAGGGGAGAGGCAATTCTCGATTTAGTCCTGAGTGGAGCGCAGGATCAGGTCCAGGAAATAACCGTTACAGGACCGCTTGGGAATAGTGACCATAATATAATAACATTCAACATTCCTGTGGTGGGTAGAACACCTCAGTAGTCCAGCACCCTGGCATTTAATTTCAAAAAGGGGAATTACACAAAAATGAGGAGGCTAGTTAAACAGAAATTAAAAGGCACAGTGACTAGAGCCAAATCCCTGCAAGCTGCATGGAAACTTTTTAAAGACACCATAATAGAGGCCCAACTTAAATGTATACCCCAAGTTAAAAAACATAGAAAGAGACCTAAAAAAGTGTCACCGTGGCTTAACCACCATGTAAAAGAAGCAGTGAGGGACAAAAAGGCATCTTTTAAGAAGTGGAAGTCCAATCCTAGTGCGATAAATAGAAAGGAACATAAACCCTGTCAAATCAAGTGTAAAAATGTAATAAGAAAAGCAAAAAAAGATTTTGAGGAACAGCTAGCCAAAAACTCAAAAAGAAATAACAAAATGTTTTTTAAGTACATTAGAAGCAGGAAGCCTGCTAAAAAACCTGTGGGTCCCCTAGACCATCGAACTATAAAAGGCGCAATCAAGGACGATAAAGCCATTGCGGAGAAACCAAATGATTTCTTTGCTTCAGTCTTCACGGCTGAGGACATTGGGGAGATTCCCAAATCTGCACCGTCCTTTGTGGGTGATGAATCTGAGGAACTGTCCCAGATTGAAGTGTCATTAGAGGAGGTTTTGGAACAAATAGAAAAACTTAATGTTAACAAATCTCCGGGACCGGATGGCATTCATCCAAGGGTTCTAAAAGAACTCAAATGGGAAATTGCTGAACTATTATCTGTGGTTTGTAACCTATCCCTTAAATCGGCTCCTGTACCTAATGAGTGGAAGGTAGCCAACGTGACACCAATATTTAAAAAGGGCTCTAGAGGCAATCCGGGCAATGACAGACCGGTAAGTCTAACTTCAGTACCGGGCAAATTAGTCGAAACAATAGTAAAGAATAAAATTGTGAAGCATGTAGAAGAACATAATTTGTTGGACAAAAGTCAACATGGTTTCTGTAAAGGGAAATCCTGTCTTACTAATCTATTAGAGTTCTTTGAAGGGGTTAACAAACATGCAGACAAGGGGGATCCAGTAGATATAGTATACTTAGATTTTCAGAAAGCCTTTGACAAGGTCCCTCACCAAAGGCTCTTGTGTAAATTACATGGCCATGGGATAAGAGGGAATGTCCTTTCTTGGATTGAGAACTGGTTAAAAGACAGGAAACAAAGGGTAGGAATAAATGGTAAATTTTCAGAATGGAGAGGGGTAACTAGTGGTGTCCCCCAAGGGGCAGTCCTGGGACCAATCCTGTTCAACTTATTCATAAATGATCTGGAGAAAGGGGTAAGCAGTGAGGTGGTAAAGTTTGCAGATGATACCAAACTGTTTAGGATAGTCAATACAGAAGCAGACTGTGAGGGACTCCAAGAAGATCTCACCAAACTGGGTGATTGGGCAACAAAATAGCAAATGAAATTTAATGTGGATAAGTGTAAAGTAACGCACATCGGGAAAAATAACCCCAACTATACGTACAGTATGATGGGGGCTAATTTGGCTACGACAAATCAGGAAAGAGATCTTGGAGTTATCGTGGACAGTTCTCTGAAAACTTCCACACAGTGTGCAGCGGCGGTCAAAAAGGCAAATAGGATGCTAGGAATTATTAAGAAAGGGATAGAAAATAAGACCCAGAATATCTTACTGCCCCTGTATAAAACTATGGTACGCCCACATCTTGAATACTGTGTACAGATGTGGTCTCCTCACCTCAGAAAAGATATTTTGGCCTTGGAAAGGGTTCAGAAAAGGGCAACTATAATGATTAGGGGTTTGGAACGGGTCCCATATGAGAAGAGGTTAAAGTGACTGGGACTTTTCAGTTTAGAAAAGAGGAGACTGAGGGGGGATATGATAGAGGTATATAAAATCATGAGTGGTGTGGAGAGGGCCGATAAAGAAAAGTTATTTATTAGTTCCCTAAATAGAAGAACTAGAGGACACCAAATGAAATTAATGGGTAGCAGGTTTAAAACTAATAAAAGAAAGTTCTTCTTCACACAGCGTGTAGTCAGCCTGTGGAACTCCTTGCCAAAGGAGGCTGTGAAGGCTAGGACTATAATAGAGTTTAAAGAGAAGCTAGATAATTTCATGGAGGTTAGGTCCATAAAAGGCTATTAGCCAGGGGATAAAACGGTGTCCTTGGCCTCTGTTTGTCAGAGGCTGGAGAGAGATGGCAGGAGACAAATCGCTTGATCATTGTCTTCGGTCCACCCTCTGTGGGGCACCTGGTGCTGGCCACTGTCGGCAGACAGGATACTGGGCTAGATGGACCTTTGGTCTGACCCAGTACGGCCATTCTTATGTTCTTATCCTTAGGTGCTTCCAATTTTATTTCTAACCCAGCCTGACCCAGCTCAGCTTACAGTGTGACCATTTAGTGGTAATGTTTCACAGAAAGTGAAACACTGCAATATTACCACAAAGAAACCCGCTTTGATGTGTCAGACTGATAGCTACTGGAGGGAAAACACAGCTCTATGGTAATAAAAGCAAACCTCTTCAAGGTTTAGATGTCATGGGCATCCCTGATACAGAGCCAGAAATCTGGAGACAGAACAACAAATCTTCCTGGTACCTGTAATAGCTCCTCATTGAGCCACTCAATGCTTCAGGATGGTGCCAGCACCCTGTTAAATACCTCTAAGTGGCAAAGAATAAGGGAGGCTGAGTCCTTACAGCAAAAGGAGAAAGAGCAAATGAAAGCTTACTTCAGGGCCAGTCCTCTCAGGATCAGTATGTGACCAGGGTGTCATTCAAAAGCTCCCAGATAGTAGGAAAAGTAGATTCAGTTGTATAAAGACACAGGAAGAATAAGCAGTGGCAGAGGAGAAGGAGGAAAGCCAGATATATAAAGACACACACCACTATTCCATCGTGATTCCCAGCCTCCTACTTGCGTAACCTCTCTTGGGGCAGCTGTTTCCTAACAATTATTTTTGATTCATTTTCACTTTTCCTGGCTTTTTTTTTTTTGCACTAACTTTATATTAGTTTTGTTGTTCCCTTTCCCTCCCCCACCACTCCTCAGAGAAGGTGACACATTGCTTGAAGTGCAGCTGTCTAGTGGTAGGCTTTTTAAGGCAGGGTTTTGTGCTCTTATTTCTGCAATGAGCAGGCCAGAGATGCTAAAATCTATTCGCTGCTGCCAGTACATGTAAGCTGCGCCTATTGCTGTCTACCTCAACAGTTGCTGCTGAAGCTGGCAGGCAGGCAACTTTTATGGAGCTGTACAAGCCCAATGTCAAGTCTGTGTGTGTCAGAAGTCAATTATTGCTCCCAAATTAAACTGCCCTTTCTCCCCCACTGTGGCTAGGAAACACTACCACACCTTGTTATGCCACTAACATCAGGAAGACAGATATTACAGAAGAGGGGACATAGGAAAGACTTATTTCTAGAGCTGTTCCAAAGCTGAAAGCTTTCAACACCACCCCCATCTAGAAAGCTTGAAAACCAACAGGAAGAATTCCTCTTCCACTTATATTAAAAGACTTGCCACAGTGAAGAGTTCTGCCCCCTGGAAAGATCTGCAAATCTTGCACGCTTAGGAGGGAAACAATGGATACTAGGGATATGAAGGTTTAACTAGTTAGCCTTACCCTTAATGGGTGAGGCTTACTGGTTAAGGTTCACTGGGGGAGCTCACACCAGAAAAGAGCAGCTCCAGCTGGGCTGGAGTGCCCCCACCCCCACTTATCCCCTCTAACTGGTTAACCAGTTAAATAAAATGTTTAACCAGTTAGCCAATTAAAGGGGATTTTACATCCCTACTATATAACTTCACAGCCATGGGCCCAGTATTCGTGTTGCTTCCAAGAGACTTCATGTGATCAGACAATTCATGTGACCCAAGGCTCTACATCTACCCTCAGGCTAATCTATCTTTCCTTGAAGTGTGAAAGGTCAGTGTCTGAATAAGATGGCAATTAAACCTGATCTGGCTGCTCATTTTTCAGTTTAACTCCTTTCCACAGTTTTGATTAACCATTTTTTTCAAACCTGCTATATTTTTTCTTTTACTGTAAAACAAAATCCCATATTTATTCACCGAACTCTCATTGGTTGCCAAAGTAATTTAAAACAGGGACATATGGACAATTCCCAATTCATCAAACTGAAGAGCTTCACATAGAAGAAGGTAGAAAAAAACTGAAGTCTTAAGCTTACAGTAGCACACATCCTCCTCAGTGATCAACTTCTGCATCTTCAAACTGCCCTGCAACCACTGGTGCTGTATCCACTTCCATCCCATCTGAAAACAAATCCAAGACAATAATATACTGCAACACTCACAAGCTGAAAATGCTGTGACATAAAAGTCAGGGCCCTCTGCTGGCAAGAGAGTAGAGATGCAGCGGATACAAATACTATGCTGACAGTAACAAGTTGAAAACTCCACAGAGCTGGTTCACCTACTCTTAGCTATACTCCTATTTAAAATGTCAGCTGGACAATTCTACGTCACTTCATTGCACATTAAAGAGATGCAAGGTTATTAAACTGCAGTTTATTACTCTAAGAATTTTTTTAAAAGGCAAGATCCTATATTTGGTTCACAGATTTGAACATGAGACCCCTGTAACTGAGATGAACACATGATTAGAAAGCATAACATTGCATGTGTATATGAAGTTGGTTAGTGTCAAATAAAACCAATCTAGCACCTGTTCTGAAAACTTCTGTCCTGTCAGATCCCATCTGCCTCAATACTCTGGGCCGCCAATACCCTGCAACCCTTGTGCAAATTCCCAGAGACCAACGTGTGTCTGTACAGCACACCCCTTGAGTGGGGGGGATCTCTGCACACTGCCTGGGCCATGCCTGCAGGTGCATGCAGCACACAGAAATCCCACACTCAAGCGGTGCACCATGCAGATGCACACATGGACTCCAGCAACTGGCCACTTTGAGTGGTGCAAGAGGTGCAGTAGGCAGGGAGCCTGCCTGAAAGCCCTGCTAGGCTGCCCCAGGCTGCAAGATGGTAAATGCCTCCTGGCCAGAGCCTGCACCTGGTACTCTACTCTCTCCTACATGCCTATTCTCTGGTCAGGTCACAACCCAAACCTTCTGTACTCCCACCTGCACTCTTGCCCCAGATCACAACCCCCTCCCCCCCCCCATCTCCTCCTGTACCCCAGTCCCCACACACACGCCTCCTGCACCCCATTTCCCTACCCAGAACTCCCTCCTGTACCCAACTTCTATCCCAAACCCCATATCCCCTTCATTAATATCATAGAAAACTTACCGCCTACCCCTGTTGAGCAAAGTCAGGATTACTCCCTTTAGCTGCAGAGTATCAAGAAATCTCAGAAAAATTCAGAAAATCAGCAGCCAAGGATCTATCACTCAAGCCAATCCACTCATCAAGAACAGCTAATAGCCAATAAGATCAAGGAAGGCTACTAAGTCCACTAAGAATAGGTCCAAGCTGTGCCATACACTATCCACTTTATTTCCAACATCCAAAACTTTGGGTTCAAAATCCAGACTGAATTTTGAGATTAAGGGAGATTTCACAAGAACAAATGAGGTCACAAAAACATTTTTATACAAATGTAATTTAAACAAAAACGTATGGAACACACATATAGTTAACCTATAAAAAGATTTTAAAAATGCAGGGTTCAAGCTTAAAAAGAGACACTCAGCTCTGTCCATTACTGCAACACATCACATACCTAATTTTCCATATTACTTTGCCTAGCAAGAAGAAGGATGGGCTAAGAACAAAGTTTAACAGAACTTTTAAAAAGGAGATCTTAGTTACACAGTTTTAAAAAGTATTTAGAAACTCTCAGACTCTTACCTAAACTGGTGCAAGCCTATATTCAGACACATACATTCTACACACTTTTGATCCAGAGACAAGCGAAGAGGTACTAACCTTTTAAGATTAAATGGCAGCATTTTAATAGCCCACAGCTTTCCCCAATTTATTTTAATATTTGCCTCCAGGCTGCTACGATTGCATTCACAAAGCTTTAACAGTGACCAACCCACAAAAGAGGCATTTTAAATAATGGAACTACTTAGACACGAAAATAATTTTTCTTAATGTTTCAAATAATGTTGTTACTCACCATTTATGCTGCGAAAACCGCTTCTTTTCACCCAACACACACAGACATTTATTATGATAATATTGCTCACTAGCAAGTTCCATGCAGCAAGGGTCAAAAAACTTTACTACATGTAGTTTGGTGGAAAGGGGCATGTCTCACCTTCAAATTCTCTCGCTGAATCTTCTGTTCGCACTCCAGCCATGTGGTACTGGCTGCTCACAGACTGAGCTAACATGCCCTCTAATCTCTCCAAAGTGGCTTGACCCTCTGCAGTTAAGTGTGACAAACCTTCTTCATATGTGTAGAAGGAAGGGATATCGCCTTGTCCTTGTTCTGCAAAGACAAATTTTTATTGAGCAGATATGAAGTTATAAGCACACAGAGTGCCTACAAGATACTAAACCACTTCCATGTGTACTTATTTGTTAACCAGATGAGCTATTTTAAAACCAATTGTAAGTCAAACTGAAAAGATTCACTAGCAATGACTACACTGCAGGATCCCTTGATGACAGTAGACAATTTAGAAACACACACATACATGGTCTAAAATGCTTTTAAAAAACCCACTAATGAACAGCATTTTGCACTTTCCTTTGCAGATCTCAAAGTGCTTCAATCAATAAATTTCTCCTCAATGCTCCTGCAACACATTATAGCAGCTGACTAGGTCTATGAACATGTACTCGTGTACATGGTTACATGCAGCTCCTACCGCCTCTGTATCAGAGGGAAAGGAGAGGGGGCAGATAGAGCTGATGCTCGGGGGGACCTGGATTAAAAGCTGGTTCCCTGAAAGCACAGAGCTCCCACCTCCTCCCCCCCCCCCAGCATGTAAACACGTTTACAAAAATACATGCATTTTAACATCCCTACGGCTGGCTGACAGCCCTGTTAAGGTTCAAACTAGATTTCTGTTTAAGGCCTGAGTTTTTTAAATGAGCTAAATTTAACACAGTTGTTCAAATTTCCTTGAAGTTTGCTGTGCATCATGACAGCACAGGTTAGTAGACTGAATCTGGGGACATCTGACCAAGGGAATCCCTATACAGACTTGTCCCCAAATAACAGCATTTTTTTTTTTAAGTCAACAGATTTAACTGATTTTTGCTTACAAATAGAGAGTGATCAAACAAAGGTGCAGAAGATCATTGCACCAGGATCTCAGACAAACATTACCTGGCAAACTGTAGAAAATCAAATTAAAACTTTGACAGATTTTGCTACTCTACTGCAATATTTCTCTAAGTAGTCAGCGAAACCACTTTGAGAAACCTGTTAACTGGCCTCTCTGGTGTGTTTACTTACTGGTGCTGCAGCCACAGAGTCTTGTAACTCCTATTGGCTCCGTTTCACCATTTCAGCCAAGGTGCCAGAAAGTAAACACACCAGAACGGCTAGTTAACAGGTTTCTCAACGTGGTTTCAGAGACCACTGAGAAACACTGATCTACTGTAGCATGACAAAACTCTCATGCTGAATGAGATGTTCATAGAATACTAGGACTGGAAGGGACCTCGAGAGGTCATCGAGTTCAGTCCCCTGCCCTCATGGCAGGACCCAGTACTATCTAGACCATCCCTGATAGACATTATCTAATCTACTCTTAAATATCCCCCCTTCAACAGCATTCACTATGTTAATGAAATTTCATAGAGCATTAAGCAGAAACTAGAAAAGGATAGATGGCATATTGCTAAAATCAGTAATTTTTTTAAATTTTGGGGGAAATGTATTTTTGCAAAAAAAAATTAGATATACAAATGGCTGATAGCAGGGGAGCAGCATTTTAGGGGGTGGAAAAATGGAAGGAATAAGGATGAGAAGGGTCTGATCCTGCCCTTTCAGGTCCCAGGACAAAAGCCAGGTTTTGCAGGGGGCTTGCCTTTCTGGGGGTGGTAGAAGAGGTTGGGGGATTCGTCTCAGAGGGAAGGGGTAAGGATTACCTGAATGAAAGGGAAGAAGATGGGACAGGTTAGACAAATCATGCCAAACTAATCCAGTTTCCATCTTTGACAGCATTTACTGGCCTAGAATATGGGGGAAGCAAAAGATGGAAATATCATCTAGATAAAATTGCTATAAAGTGGGTGCATAGCTGGTTAAAAGACCACACTCAAAAAAATAGTTATCAGTGGTTTGCTGTCAAACTGGGAAGATGTATTTAGAGTGTTCCCAAAGGGGTCAGTCTTGGGTCTGGTACTATTAATATTTTTATTAATGTCTTGGAGAACGGAGTGAGGGTTATTCCTATAGAATCAGGATGACTAAATGGGAAGGGTTGCAAGCACTTGGAAGGACAGAATTAAAATTCAGAACAACCTTGAAAAAATAAATCAGATAAATGATCTGAATTCAATAAGATGAAATTCAATAAAAGTGCAAAGTACTTCACCTAAGAAGGAAAAAAATCAAATGCACAACTAAAAAAATGAAGAATAACTGGCTAGGTGATAGTACTACTGAAAAGCATCTGGGGATTACAGTGGATCACAAACTGAGAAGGAGTTATCAATATGATGCAGCTGTGAAAAAGGCTAATATTTTGAGGTGTATTATCAGGAGGGCTGTATGTAAGACAAGAGGTAAATGTCCTCCTCTCCTCAGGAACCATGCTTTCGGAAACATGGACAAAGTGGAGAGAGTCCAGAGGAGAGCACTAAAAATGGTTTAGAAAACCCAACCTATGAGAGAAGATTAAAAAAACAACCTGGGCACATTTATTCTTGAGAAAAGAAGACTGAGGGGCAACTTCATAACAATTCTCATAACAATTCTCAAATATATGAAAGGCAGTAATATAAATGGGATGGTGATTAATTGTTTTGTGTCCACTGCAGATAGAACAAGTAATGGGCTTAATCTGCAGCAAACAAGATTTAGGTTAGACATTAGGAAAAACCTTCTAATGATACGAGTAGGTAAGCTCTGGAATACCATCATTAAAGGTTTTTAAGAATGGGTTGGACAGACACCTGTCAAGGATATGCTTACAATAAAGCATTTGCTCAAGCACATGGTTGAATCAGGGCCTTTTACATAGACTCTTAAGAGCATGACTGGAATCACATAGCAGTTATTGCCAGGTAGAACAAGCTTTCATTGCACCATCCCCTAGCAAAGAAAACTGCAGGTCATACCTCTGGAAGAAGGAAGAATCTGAATCAGAAAAAGTCGCTACAGGGTTACGGTAAAGAAGGCTAATGTGTAAGAGGGTGTGTAAACTAACAATCCCCTATGCTGTATTAAAGAAAGTGACCAAGCTGTAGGGTAGATGTTTAAAAAAAAAAAATCACATTAGCTTGTTGACTTGGAAGGGGGAAAGCTGTGGTCAGTTAATACCTTGATGCTTTTGTAAATACAAACATGGCTTTTTGCTGAACTCCAGCTAACACTTTGCAGTCTAATTAGTAATTTTCTGCTCATTTCTAAGCTTCTACACTACTAATGTACAATATAAGAAACTATTCAATTTTTTTAAATTTAGAGGATACCAGTAACAGCCAAGGAACTTTTTAAAAATACACATTTACAATAGAATGGCTTTCTAAGAGAGGCTCCTGGTACACCCAAGTTGGTAGGTATTTAAATGGTAGCGAATTACTAACCATGGGCCTCCACGTCATACTCCTCCCCTTCATAATCATTGTCTGAATCTTCATCTTCAGGATCTGGATGTAGGGCTTGGCATTCACACATTGCTGAAAACATAGCTTCCACTGCAAAACCAAGTCACACGTTCTCTCATTGGTAAACAGACAAAACAGCTCTATAGACAGATTCATCGATTCCAAGGCCGGAAGGGACCATCATGTAGTCTGACCTCCTGTGTAACACAGATTACAGAACTTCCCCAAAATCAATCAGAGCAGATCTACATTACCTAGGATGTGGCAAATATACTTGTTTTAGCCAAACACTAAATACCTGCCCCTGAAAAAATATGAGTAATACATACTAGAGATGTCAGCTCTCATTTTAATAATCCTGTAGTCGCAACAATTTTTAGCAGTGTTCCTGGTCCCGTTCCCAGGGAACCCCCTGACACCTTGCACTGCTGTCTCTGGTTTTTAAACCAGAGTTGGTTTAAAAATCGGGTCCCTACGCAGACCAGCTCCCACCTGCCACTCTGAGCTGCTGCTTCTGATACAGCCCAAGCTCCCTGCAGACAGAGGCTGCTATGACAACTCATAGAATACTAGAACTGAAAGGGACCTCAAGAGATCAAGTCCAGTCCTCTGTCCTCATGGCAGGACCAAGCACCATTTAGATCAGGGGTGGCCAACCCGTTAGAGATGAACAGCCAAAATAGCGGTGGACAGAATGCGAAGAGCCACGTACCGGGGGCGGGGGGGGACAGCTGTTGAGCGCATTTAAAAAAAAAAAAAAGCCGTGCTGGGGGATAATAGGTGCTGGTATGCCGTCCCAGGGAGGGGGCTCCAGGCTGGACAGTGTTGGGGTGCTGAGCAGGCTTGTGGCTGTGAGGGTGCAGGAGTTTGGGGTGGGGTACATGAGGGGCTCAGGACACAGATTTGCAGTGTGTGAATGGTGCAGGAGTGTTGTGGCAGAAGACTGGGGATGTGGGGGTGCAGGAGTTTGGGGATGAGAAAGGCTCAGGACAGGGGATTCCAGTGTATGAGAGACTCAGGTTTGGGGTCTGGGAGGGTGCAGGAGTGTTATGATGCTGCAGCCAGATGGGGGCTTGATCCCAATTGGGGGCTTGTTGGCCAGGCTTCATTTTTAAATAAAATATTATGTCAAACACAACATGTTTCAGCATTGTCTTTATTTATGAGAGGGGCGGGGAACCTGTTTTGAGTCGGGGTCACTGACCCACAGAAAAGTCAGTTGGGGCCACAAAAGTGAGATAAAAAAACCAACCCCTGCAAAAAACCCCAAGCCTCACTAATGTGGCCCCAACTGTGCTGGTGGGGGCAGGGGACAGAGTGCTGGGGCAGGGTGCTGGCGGGGGGAAGGGGGGGCGGGGTGGTCCTGGCCAAGGGGAGGAGACAGGGACAGCTCAGCTGGTTCGTGGGGATCCCGGGTCTAAGGAAGCACACGGGCTGCTCTTCCCCTCTCCTCTCCTCCCTTCCCCTCCCATAAACAGCTGTCGCACTCCCTGAAACACCAGGTTTGTTGCTCAGCCAGGGACTTCCTTCCCCATGCTGCCTGCCTGTGCAGGGGTGTGTGCGTGCGTGCGCCACGACTGCATGCCAGCTCCAACTTCTAAGGAGCTGGCTTTGAGCATGTGCTGGCCGGGATGCCATGCACACCCCCCCAACCCAATCCCCCTCCCCTCCCCTTCTCCAGAGTCAGGCATCTCCCCCCCAACCCAATTCCCCTCCCCCGCAATCTTATGCCCAGGTCCCGGAGCCAGAACTGCTGCTGCTACCGCCACACGCATCTGGGATGCCATACGCACTCCCCCCACCACCCGATCCCCCCGCCCTCCCCGTCTCCAGAGCCAGGCATCTCCCCCCACCCCAACCTTATGCCCAAGTCCTGGAGCCACTGCCGCTGTACCCGGAGCCCTCGCCACTGCCAGAGCTGCTGTCTGTGCTCAGCGGCCAGCTGCTAGCACATGCAGGATATGATGCTGTGCGCTGGGGGGGCGTGAGTGGAACGGTGTGGGCCACAAGCACACATGCAGCTCAGAGCGGCCGGCCGTAAGAGCGGCTAACCTGAGCAGTTCCGGGTTCTGTCAGGAGCTGCAATTTATGCGGCTCTCGAGACGTGGGTTTGCCACTGCTGATCTAGATCATCCCTGATAGCTGTCTATCCAACCTGCTCTTCAATATCTCCAGCGATGGAGATTCCACAACCTCCCTAGGCAATTTATTCCAATGTTTAACCACCCTGACAGGCAGGAAGTTTTTCCTAATGTCCAACCTAAACCTCCCTTGCTACAATTTAAGCCCATTGCTTCTTGTCCTATCCTTAGAGGCTAAGGAGAACAATTCATCTCCCTCCTTGTAGCGCCCTTTTAGATACTTGAAAACTGCTATCATGTCCCCTCTCAGTCTTCACAGACAGAACATGCCCCACAGCAGCAACCCCTGTCTGCAGGGGCCCAAGCTCCCTGCCAACAGAGGTTGCTCTGTGGGATGCTGGAGCAGCTTCTGTCTATGGGGAGCTAAGGCCCCCCACAGACAGGGGCAGCAGGAGGAAGCCGGTTTTTAAACCGGCTCCCACATGCCGCCCCGCCTTTGCATCAGAGGCAGCAGCGCAGAGTGGCAGGTGGCTCCCCTGTGTGCTCTTCATTTAAATGTCATCGGAGCAAGCTGGGAGTGAGCCAGTCTGCTCGTCTGAGTTTAAAATGCAGAGCACATGGGTGCGGAGGTGTGTTGCTGTAAACTGGGACCGTTAACAAATAAGAAGAACATAAGAATGGCCATACTGGTCAGCCCAAAGGTCCATCCAGCCCAGTACCCTGTCTGCCAACAGTGGCCAATGCCAGGTGCCCCAGAGGGAGTGAATCAAACAGGTACTGATCAAGCAATCTCTCTCCTGCCATCCATCTCCACCCTCTGACAAACAGAGGCTGGGGACACCATTCCTTACCCATGCTGGCTAATCGCCATTTATGGACTTAACCGCCATGAATTTATCTAGTTCTTCTTTAAACCCTGTTATAGCCGTAGCCTTCACAGCCTCCTCAGGCAAGGAGTTTGACAGATTAACTATGCGCTGTGTGAAGAACTTCCTTTTATTTGTTTTTAAACCTGCTGCCCATTAATTTCATTTGGTGGCCCCTAGTTCTTATATTATGGGAACAAGTAAATAACTTTTCCTTATTCACTTTCTCTACACCACTCATGATTTTATATACCTCTATCATATCCCCTCTTTTCCAATCTGAAAAGTCCCAATCTCTTTAATCTCTCCTCATATGGGACCCGTTCCAAACCCCTAATCATTTTAGTTGCCCTTCTCTGAACCTTTTCTAATGCCAGTATATCTTTTTTGAGATGAGGAGACCACATCTGTACGCAGTATTCCAGATGTGGGCGTACCATGGATTTATATAAGGGCAATACGATATTCTCCGTCTTATTTTCTATCCCTTTTTTAATGATTCCTAACATCCTGTTTGCTTTTTTGACTGCCGCTGCGCACTGCATGGACGTCTTCAGAGAACTATCCACGATGACTCCAAGATCTTGATAAGCAATCGCTTATCGGTTAGATGGTTAGCTGCTAACATCCCGAGTAAATACAAATTTACAGACTGAGAGGGGTCTTCATCATATACAGGGCAGCATTTCTGAGTGCTGAAAGGACAGAGTAACAGAACTCTTCCACTGCAATGCACCATGACAGCACTCACGAGGTTTCAGGATGGGAGAGAAGATCGGAGAGAAAAGAAAATAAGAATTTTCAGCATGGTAAAAAGTTAACAGCAGGATGCCTCAAGGCAGGGATGTCTCAAGAACCCTTGCCAGAACTGTGAGGTTCATATATTTTTGAATAATTTTAAATTAGATGGAGGAGAAAAAAATTTGCATTCAACACAAAATTCTCTTTAGTCAAGACTGACAATGAAAGAGAATACCAGAGACACATAACACAACTAAGAGAACAGGCATACAGTATATCATTGTCTTCCTGAACTCATCCATTGCTGGGCTTAGACTCATTGTAAATACCAAAAAAGAAAGCCTAGGGTTCACCCCTATGAAACTTTTCATCCCTATTAACAGCAGTCAAAAAAGAAACAGTATTGAGACGCATAAGAAATGAGAAAAATAATGAAGTTACACCATAGATCAAGGGTACTACCATTCATCTAAAATACCATGTTTCAGGTCTGATCACCAAATCTCAAGAGAGTGGAATCAGAAAAAGTTCAGAAATGGGGGCAATGGAAGTTAGAGATATGGAGAGGTTGTCATAAGAGATTAAACTAACGGAAGTTTATGCACACATTTACTACGTAAGTGAATTGGCACTGTAGATCATGGGTGGGGACCTTTTTTAGGTATGGGGCCGATGACCCACATAAAAATCAGTCAGTGGCCGGGGACTGCAGGGAGGCTGGAGTGCTAGCGTGGCTCCCCAATGCTAGAGGAGCCCCTAAGCCTCGGGGGCCAGATCTAGGCAACCCGGGGGCCAGATCTGGCCCCCAGGCCTTAAGTTCCTTACCCCTACTGTAGATGAATCAGGAGTTGTAGACGTAGCCTGGTTATTCTCAGAAATATTATTCAGCAGATACAATTTGGGTAGTCTTAAAAATGTTATCAGCTACATACTGCAACTGTATTTGAATTTTCATTAAAAACTGGCTGCCCAAAACACCCCAACCATAACTGAGATACTAAGTCTGACAAATTAGTACTAATTAACAATATTTCTAGGAAGGCAGAAGTCTAGTAGTTACCCAACAGCAGAGGGAGTTGCATCATTTGACCCCTCTGTGCCTCAACTCCCCTACATGCAAGAATCTTAATTCAGTGTTCATAAAGAGCTTTGAGCCTCTTACTAAAAAGAGCTATACCATCACCTTATTTCTTTACTTACAGGCTGATTTGTCGCTGGGTACAAATCTGAATTCTGCAATTGGTTCTATATCATCATCGCTGTCTTCCCCCTCTTCCTCTTCAGCCATGGGAGCTTCTTTTGGCTCTTCCTCTAAGGAATTCAAGTGTTTAAAAGAAATCTAAATGTTTGCATTTCTCCAAATTCAGGCCCAATTGTTCCCTTAATGCACATACATATTACCTTTGAGCCAGGAACCTGGTCCCACAATGACAGTAGTACCATACCCGTGTTCTAAGTCACATAAAGAACACAGGCAAAGCATAGCTAAGGCCCTTGTCTGAACTGCCTTAGGAATGTGTATGTCAATCACCATAATAACCTGAAATAGCACTAAGTGGGATCCTTTGCCTTAGTTTTATTTGTAGTATAGGTAGGCCCAATTAAATGACTAAGACCACATATAAGATCAGAACTGTCTTAGCTGCAATTAAAAATAAAAAAAAATGGTTGTATGTAAGATTCTCATATAGTGCTCCCATTCTGCACACACTGGAGCAAAGGTTGCTCTTCTTCTTAATGCAGTTTATAGCATGGCTTTAAAACAAGAATAGAAAAAGGCACTTTTATCTACATGGGGTAGGGATATGAATGGTTAACAGGTGAGGTGTACCTGTTCTGGTTAACCCGTAGAAGATGGAGCAGCTCCCATGGGCAGGGAGCTGCTCCCGCCCTGCAGGCTCTCTGCAGGCACGGGCTGCATCAACTGGCCAGCCAGAGCAGCCTGTGTCCACTGTGGGGGGCGCACAAGCCCTGCTGTAGTGGATTGGGGGGGGGGCGGGGGAGAGACACCGCTTCAGCGTCCTCCCTTTAATCCAGGCCTAGGCAAAATCCCCTCCATGGGCCGAATGCAGCCCACCAAGCTGCGGGGATCCTTAGGCAGACTCCCTGCACACTGCTGAGAAAAGCCTCTGGGGTCTTGTTTCAACAGCTGCAAGCCTTCATGTGCTGCTCCTGCCCCCAGCACAATCCTGCTGGCCCATTTCCAGTCAACGGGAGCTGCTTGTTGTCAACAGACAGCTTGCAAAGCACCCTCCTCTATTCCCTTCAGGTTCACAGCTGTTCAAAAATCACATGGCCCCTGCAACCAGTGCAGGGGTAGGGAGTCCGAGAAGGCTGCTAGCTGGGAGTCAAGCAGGTAAGTCTCCTAGCCAGAGCCTGCCTCTGGCACTCAAACCCTTTGCCCTCCCAGATCTTGCACCCCAAATGTCCTGCCCCAGGTCACAACCCAAACCCTCTGCCCCCCTCCTGCACCCCAGCCCCCTGCCCCAGGTCACAGCCCAAACCTTTCCACCTAGTCCCTTAACCCAGGTCACAACTGCCTCCTTCACCCAAACTCCCTTCCAACCCCACACCCTCTCCTGTATCCCAATCCCTTACTACAAGCTCCCTTGTGCACCCAACCTCGATCCCACACCTCCTCCATTAATATGGAAGAGTGCAGCCCTTGACCACTTACTCTTGGAGTGTCTCCCCTTCAAAAATTATTGCCCACCCCTGCTTTAATTGGTTAACTGGTTCAACATAACGTTTAACCAATTGAATGGGATTTTACATCCCTAACATGGGAATGACTGTTCTAACCAGTTTAGCAGTTTCCCTGAGCAGTATCAATTGCAAAGTGTCACCCCCCCATACTATAGCTTTAATGGTTGTTAGAGAAAAATCACAGTCCACTCTGGTCATGAAACTAGATCAGATTCTTCCTAAAAACAACTGTGTTCAAAACATAATTTTGTCTCTAGATGCATAATTTCCAATTATAAGCTTTTATAGAGTGGCAATACCATACCACGTCATCATTATTTCTATGCTGCTGCTGGCAGCGGCTCTGCCTTCAGAGCTGCTGTCCTGGCAAGCAGCAGTCACCTGCCCAGCTCTGAAGGCACTGCCACCACCACTTCATAGAGTAGCAGTACCACAACCTGCCCTACAATAATCTTAAAACCCCTCCACCCACAACTTGGGTCTGAAACCCTACACTTACAACACCATGAAATTTCAGATTTAAACAGCTGAAGGAAGTCATGAAATTTACAATTTTTAAAATTCTAGGAGTATGAAAGGGACTGTGAATTTTGTAGGGCCCTTCTTATGGAACTGGAATAAAAATACATACGTTGTCCATTTCTCCCTCACTATCTGAACAAGGTTCGACAATGCCATCTTTTAATATTAACAAGCAACAGGCTCTTTACAATATACCATAAACTGACATTAACAAAGCTGGGACACTTTGCTTTCTTAAGATTTATAAAAATAGCATAAAAGACTAAGCCCAAAAACATTTTTATAAGAAGAAATCCGTGTTTCATCTAACCTGTAAGACCATTAAATAGAGCATTTATTACTACATTATTACAAGTAAAAGATTGTAATGTCATAACTTAATAGCTCGAAAGTTGAAGTGAGTGATTGGAGAACAGGGAAATAAGAAATTTTTAGTCATCCTATTTAAAACTTACCTTTTAGTCTGTCTTTTTGAACACTTAATTTAACTGCAGTGGACAATGTGTATTGTGGAGAAAAGATATTTGTTAAAGAATTCAACTCCATGCCCTTTCAGCAGAAGTTCACTGTATAAGAGCTCCAAAAACCCCAAAAGCACTTCCAAAGGGACAGACTTATCAAACCTGATATTTCAAACAGGGTTTTAAAAAAAAAGTAAACTGAAACAAAAACAAAAAAAAAAACACCTTTCAGGTCTCCTTTCTAGATCATGAAGAAACAAGAATGACCATAAATCTAATTTAGTTTAAAAACCTTTGTGGGACAGCCTTAAAGATTCAGTGATAAACCTCATAACATGAGCTCCTCCTAGTACCTGCAAGAATTTCACAAGAATCTTAAATGAAGGCTTCCAGCATAGTTTCAAAATGCAGACATGCAAACACCCATTTACAACACACAGAAAAGGAGGGAGTAGAGTAAGAGGAAGCAGTTGAGAGAAAGGGACATGAACACAAATATCAAAGGAGCATGTAAGTACTTTTTTATTCTTTTAAAATAGGACCAGAAGGGTAGAAATAACTAAAAAGTGAAATTTTATAAGAATATTCCCCTGATGCACATTTTAAAAGGCCAAGAGACAGATTAGAAAAAGTTAATAGTAAAAGTGACTAGAATATCAATGCTTACGGGAGAGGCACAGTATTTGAGAAAAGGAAAATAATGGATAGAGTTTGAAATAAAAAGGACAAAGCCTGGTGTTTTTTAATCCCAACTTCCAGGCTGTTCACAATGGACAGGTCAAGTGACAAATTACCCCAATATGGAAACTATTTTTATTTCAGTTGTTTACTGAACTACAAGAGGGAGGAAGAAAAGTTCATAACTATATTAACATACCATACCTTCAAATTTGGCATTCACCATGACATACAAGTGTTCCCATGGATAGGCATTTAGGTCCCTGGAGATAGCATGTAAACTTATAGCGGGATAGTCCAAGGAGAAACCCAGTCCAGACTTATCTAACCATGACAGGCGACTGAAAAAAAATAAGTCAAATTAAGCAAGTCCAACAAAGTTCTGAGTCACATGACTCAACTCTACAAATGAAGTTTAACAAATCAGAAACAGTAACATTTATGGAAGAGATTCTGTGGGCAGCACCCATTCCACTTATTACTGAACTAAGGCTTAAGTATGATGCTAACAGATCCTTTAGTTTAAAATTCAGACAATTTATGGACATATGTACTATAAGACTTTTTACAAAAGATGGAGTGATTCCAAGTGTTCTGGACAAGTTTCATCTTAGATTAGTACATTAGATAAATTCCTGCTGCAGTTTCAATTTGAAGACTTTGTAATTCATTTTCTGGCCTTCACTCTTTGAATTGATACATGTTGTTGATATGCTGCACCCCAGAAGTAGCTAGACTGATCCTTGAGTATAATTTATATCTTAATTTGTAACGTGCTTTGCGATCCTTCAAAACAATGAGATCATAAAATAAGATCTTCCAGTTGTGGTAATGATAACAAATATAGTATCAATATCACTTACATCAGTGAGTTTCTATTGGACATCAGGAAAAAACAGGATTTGGTAAGTGGGGAATTCCTTTCCTAATTATGATCAGCAAGCTGTTTCTTTTCTCATTTCTAAGTACTGACAGCTGTAAATCCACCCAGTCTGTACTTGGATCCAAAGCTTCATTGTATTCAACAGCACCTAGTTCTTCCACACTACAGAACTCCAATAATGTAACTGGTGTGTATACTGGCTCATTCTATTCATTGCTAGTAAATGGCTCTGGCAGAAGCCTCCCAACACATTAGACAAGAAAGCTGAGAGAAATATTTGTAAAAGCCTCAGACCAAAGCCTACTGAAGCTAAGTAAAAGGCACACACACAGAGACAGCATTATACATTCTGACAGCACACAGAATCCTAGATCTGGAAGGAACCTGGAGAGGTTATCAAGACCAGTCCTCTGCCCTCATGGCAGGACCAAGCACTGTCTACATCACCTGTGACCAACCTGCAGCTCTTGCCCACAAAAGTGCGGCTCACAAAGCCACTCCTGCACACACACCCCCCAATGACCCCCACCAGTTCCTCTGTACTTACCTAGTCAGAGCTGCAGGGTTTTAAAAATGGCGCCCAAGATGGCAGCCATCTTAAAGGGGCAGCCTCCTTTAAAAAAATTTTTTTTTTTTAAATTTTTTTGTTTTTGCTTTACAATTCTGTTCTGGGGGGGCTTTTTTTTTTTTGCTTGACAATTCTGGCACGGCTCTTTGCATTTTTTCTGCCGCTGTTTTGATTCTCTTTGTTGGCCACCCCGGTCTACATCATCTCTGATAGATGTCCATCCAACATCTTAAATATTGCCAGTGATGGAGATGCCACAACTCCTCTAGGCAATTTATTACAGTGCTTATAGGAAGTTTATTACAGTGCTGATAGGAAGTTTTTCCTAATGTCTAACCTAAACCTCCCTTGCGGCAATTTAAGCCCATTGCTTCTTGTCCTATCCTTAGAGGCCAAGGAGAACAATTCTTCTCCCTCCTCCTTGTAACACCATTTTAGATACTTGAAAACTGCTATCATGTCCCCCCTCAGTCTTCTCTTTTCTAAACAAGCCCAATTCTTTCAGTCTTCCCTCATAGGTACTGTTTTCTAGAGCTTTCATCATTTTTGTCGCTCTTCTCTGAACTGTCTCCAATTTCTCCACATCTTTCTTGAAATGTGGTGCCCAGAACTGGACACAACACTTCAGTTGGGGTCTAATCAGTGCAGAGTGGAGCAGAAGAATCAATTCTCATGTCTTGCTCACAACACTCATGTTAATGCATCCCAGAATCATGGTGGCTTTTTTGCAAGTGTCACACTGTTGACTCATGTTTAACTTGTGGTCAACTATGACCCCCTAAATTAATTTCAGCCCTACTCCTTCCTTGACAATCAGTTCCCATTCTGTATGTGTGAAACTGATTGTTCCTTCCTAAGTGGAGTACTTTGCATTTATCCTTATTAAACTTCATCCTGTTTACCTCAGACTAGGGCTGTCAATTGACCTGCATTAACGCCTGCAATTAATGCAGGAAAGGATTAACGCGTTAATGCTGCATTAACCCTTTGAAGTGCCGCTCCAGCACTTCAAAGGGGCAGCGCAAGCGGAGACGGGGATCAGCTATAGTGCCCAGTTGATCCCCGGCTTAGCTGTTGCAAAGCTCCTTTGAAGCTCCAGCGCTTCAAAGGGGCTTTGCAATAGTGGAGCCGGGGATCAGCTGGAGTCCCCAGCTGATCCCGGGCTCCATACAGTGCTGCACGGTTGAAATACTGTGTCATTTCAAAGGGGAGGCACACGTGATTCAACTTGTTAATCGCTTGACAGCCCTACCTCAGACCGTTTCTCTAGTTTGTCCAGATCATATTGAATTTTGACCCTATCCTCCAAAGCACTTGCAACCCCACCCAGCTTCATATCATCTGTAAACTTAATAATTGTACTCTCTATGCTGTCATCTCAATCATCAATGAAGATATTGAACAGAACTGGTCCTAAAACAAATTCCTGCGGAACCCCACTTGTTATGCTCTTCCACCATGATTATGAACTGTTAATAACTACTAAGAATGGTTATTCAGACAGTTATGCACCCACCTTATAGCAGGGATGTAAAATTTCAATTAATTGGCTAACCGAACAGTCAATAAGCGGGCTTCCACCTTTGAAGTGTAGCAACAGCCCCAAGGCAAAAGCGCTGCAGGGAGCACAGGGCCAGTGGGGAACTCAAGCAGTCTCCTGCTGGTCCTGTGCTCCCCGCAACATTTCAAAGTGGCAGCACTGCGTGAAGCCTGGGGTCTGGACCCAGGCTCTATGCAGCCCTGCCACTTTGAAGCTGCCCTTCCGCTCCCACTTCCTCCCCCACCCCGCTTGCGGCTTCTTTCTGATAGAGGCAGTAAGGGGAGGAAGTAACTAGTCGACTAGCTTGTCGACTATCTGATAAGCATTTGCTTATTGGACAGGCAATTAGTCGTTCACATCCCTATCTTACAGTAGCCCCATCTAGGTTGTATTTCCCTAGTTTATTGATAAGAAGGTCATGTGAGACCAACTATGTCAAATGCCTTTACTAAAGTCTAGGTATACCACATCCACTGCTTCTCCATTATCCACAAGGCTTGATATCCTATCAAAGAAAGCTATCAGACTGGTTTGACATGATTTCTTCTTTACAAATCCATGTTGGCTGTTATCTATCACCTTATATCTTCCAAATGTTTGCAGATGGATTCCTTAATTACTTGCTCCATTATCTTTCCTAGCACAGAAGTTAAACTGACTGGTCTATAGTTCCCTGGGTTGTTCATATCTTTGGCCTAACTACATTGCTCAGGGCAGAGTGGAAGCAGTATAATTACCTAGTTTATAACTTGGATTTCAGTACAGATGACTAGTCTACCTAAATTCTAATCTCCACAGGGCAGTTCTACACCATTGGACATAGTCATCAATTAAATGAGAAAGGGGAGTACATAGAAATGCAGAGGAGGAGCAGCAGCTCTCTCTGGACAGGAGCCCAGGAAGACAGCCCTGTCCTGAGGGAGAGATAGTATCCCATGAGATGGGGGGCAGGGAGAGCAGACAGTCAGGCCAGGAGAGATGCTCCACCCTGTGCCTGGTTGGCAGGCAAAAGGCTCTCAGCCAGCAGTAACTGTGCACTGCTGGGAGGGCATGGCAGGAATCCCACTGACATGGGGTATTGCTCGGGGATGCTCGCCGTGTCTCTGAAGCCCCCTACTTCAGTGGGATTCCCACCAGACCCTCCCTGTAGCGCACATTGTTGCAGACAGCTGCTTCTCGGATTAACACCCAGGCAGGCAAGAGCACTGAGCCCGTACGTAGGAGTCTGATGACAGAGCAACCCCCATCACACCAAGGCCGCCAGCCAGCCAGCCAGCCAGCCAGCCAGGTCCTCCCCCCCCCTTCCCCGCCCCCACCCGGCCTGCTCCGCTCCCCCACCAGGCTTCCCCGCAGGGCCTGCTCCGCCCCGCGCCGGGCCTCCTCCCCGGGGCCTGCTCCTCCCACAGCAGCCGGACTCTACTCCACACTTGCGCCTTCCCAGGCCGCTGGTCGCCCCTCCCTCAGCGGCTGCCCGGGCCCCACCTCTCGGCGATGTACAAAGTCCCGGTGCCCAGCCCGCGGCCGCCCAGCACCGCCTCGGTGTCGGGCTGCTGCTGCCGGACGCCCTCGGCCGGCGGCGGGAACCGCTTCAGGAAACTCATGGCAACCGTCTCCCTCCGCCCGCGCGCCGAGCCCGGCAGCCGGAAGCGGAACCTCTACTGTGGCCATGGAGACGGTGAGGAATAGGGGATGCTCTAGGCACCGCTCTATGGTGGGGAAGCGGAGCGTTCGCCGCACGAGACCGCCAAGGTGAAGCCCCACCCCTTTGCACTCCGCCCGAGACAGCGTGTCACGTGGTCCGCTGTGGTCTGGTAGGGGCGCCTGATTTGCCTGGTCCTCCAGCCGTTTTGGGCCAGCACTGCGCAAGGCTCCCCACTCACATGGGTGCCAGCAGCCGGGGAAGGGCCAGGAATGCATGAGGTTCCACACTAGTGGCAGGAGGCCAGTGCTGAGCATGGAGGCCCCAAGGCAGGGGGGGTGGCTCACCACCAAGTTTGGAAGGTGTAAGGCACAAGGGTGAAGATGCCTGAACCCTTCAAGAGGGAGGCGAGATCCACATGCAAAAATAAATGGGCTTAACTATAGCCCTTAGGGACATGAGCAACCCACATGGGAGTGGTGTAGCTAAGACAATAAACCCATCCACCCATGGGGGACAAGGTTAAATCAAGGGAAAATTTCTACATTGCTTGTAACAGGAGTGTTGTGGTGATAAAAGTTTTTTTTTTTTTTTTTTAAATTAACCTGGTATTGGTTATTTTTTTGTGTGTGTCCTGGTTTTACTTTAGTGGTGAGATTTCCCAAGTGATCTCTTCCCTGGTTTCCTTATTACTTGGGTGGTGGCAGTGGATTTTTATCCCCAAAATCTAGGTTTTTAAGATTTTGGGGGGAAGCTTTATACCAAAGCCTGGTATAAGGTACTTTTGTGGGCCCCCACTTCTGCATTCAGCATGCCAGAGTGGGGAAAAAGCCTTGACAGCAAGTGATTAAGGAATTCATCTGCAAACATCTGGAAGGTAATAAAGTGATAGGTGGCAGCCAGAATTGATTTGTAAAGAACAAATCATGTCAAACCAATCTGATAGCTTTCTTTGATAGGATATCAAGCCTTGTGGATGTGGCATACCTAGACTTTAGTAAAGCATCTGACACAGTCTCGCATGACCTTCTTATCAATAAACTAGGGCAGGGCTATTCAACACGTGGCCCATGGGCCACATGTGGCCCATTGGTTTGCGGCCCACGGTGCGGTTTGGATTTACATGGGACTCAACATGTGGCCTGAGGGTGGGAGCCAAAATAAAAAAGTAATCTATATAATGGTCATCTGTTGATAAGCATTTTAGTAAATAAATTCCTGGACTGTCATTACTCATTAAAAGTGCTGTCATATGGATGGAAATCGGGTAACTATTGCATTTTATTAATATCAGCAGTACTGACTTTAATGGGGCCTGTGTATTGTGCAGTCTTGCCTTAACCTTTGTAGTCATGCCTGGTGTGAAAGAAGCTATTTGCATGTATATGCAACCACACTTAAGTTGTGGCCCTCAGCATGTGCTGTGAGTATCATTGTGGCCCCTGGGGCTTCCAAAGTTGAGCAGCCCTGAACTAGGGAAATACAACATAGATGGGGCTACTATAAGGTGAGTGCATAACTGGCTGCATAACCAGTCTCAGAGAGTAGTTATTAACAGTTCACAATCATGCTGGAAGAGCATAACAAGTGGGGTTCCTCAGGGGTCTGTTTTGGGACCAGTTCTGTTCAATATCTTCACCAACAATTTAAATGACAGCATAAGAGTACAATTATTAAGTTTGCAGATGATACTAAGCTGGGAGGGGTTGCAAGTGCTTTGGAGGATAGGGTCAAAATTCAAAATGATCTGGACAAACTAGAGAAATGGTCTGATGTAGGGCTGTCAAGTGATTAAAAAATTTAATCGCGATTAATCGCGCGCTCCAGCCCTTTGAAACACCACGGCAGTGTCTCAACGGGGCAGCGCTGCATGGAGCCCAAGATCAGCTGGAGTCCTCCATTCAGTGCTGCCCCTTGGAAGCACTGCATCAGCATTTCCAAGAGGCAGTGCATTAGGAGCCTGGGATCAGCTGGGGACTCCAGCTGACCCCTGGCTCCACTATTGCAAAGCCCCTTTGAAGCACTGGAGCGGCACTTCAAAAGGACTTAGCAACGCGGAGCCAGGGATCAGCGGGGCGCTCCAGCTGATCCCCAGCTCCGCTTGCACTGCTCCTTTGAAGTGCCATTTTGGTGCTTTAAGGGGCAGCACGTTAGGAGATCTTCTGAAAAAGCTTCTTCAGAAAGAGAGCGTCCACACAAAAACGCATAAAAAAAGTGATCTGCTTTTTCAAAAGAAAGTGTCCAGACTGATTGAAAGCTCTCTCGCATAAAAGGCCACACAGAACCACTTCAGCCAGGGCTTTAGGTCACCATTTGCTTCCAAGTACTGGTGCCAGAGCCTTGTAGAGACACGCGCTTAAAGGGACCCCCCCGGACAGCCATTTCTCTGCTTCTGTTGTGTGCTTGCTACCTCTTCGAGGAACAGCAAAGCTCTCGCAGTGCCTGCTGTGGTTGCCCTGGTTTTCAGATGCCACAGCTTTTTTCTTGGTGCCATGGAGCCGGAGCTGCCTCTGGGCATGCAATGGCCCCCAATCGGCCATGCTGCAGTTTTTTCAGCACTTTGTGCCAGCTGCCTTCCTGGTCCTGACCGAGCTCGAGCCTGAGATCATTCTGGGGGCCCTCTCCCTGGGTGCGGGAGCTACACTCTGGCAGCTGCACCCCACAGTAGAGTAGCGTTTCTGGAAGCTCAACACCAGTTCAGACTGGTGGGACCAGCTGGTTATGGAGCTGTGGGACGACCAGCAGTGGCTCCAAAACTTCCACATGCGGAAGGCCACCTTTCTGGAGCTGTGTGCTTGGCTCACCCCCACCCTCCGGAGATGCAACACCCACTTGCGGCCTGCCATCCTCCTGGAGAAGTGGGTCACAATCACCATCTGGAAGTTCGCCACCCCCAACAGCTACCGGTCAGTGGGCAACCAGTTCGGCGTGGGGAAGTCCACTGTCAGGCCCCTCCTGTACGGGGGGGGAGGGGAAGGGCGGGAGGAGGTCCTGGAAAAGGGAAAGGGGAGTTGAGGATTGTGGGGGGAGGAGTAGGGGGAAGCCCCATCCCCGGGGGGTTGTGCCATCCCACCCTCACACAGCCCTGCTGCTGGGGGCAGGGGGTGGCCTCATAGGGGATGGGGGAGGGGAGGGAAGAAGAGGAGAGGGGGGCGGGCACCTCCCAAGGGCTCAGGCACTCTCTTTTTCATTCTCTGTTTTGTGTGTTTGTGTCCTTCTGTAGGTGGTAAGGGCTATCATCTCAATCCTGCTGTGGGCGGGTCATCTGCCTAGGAGACCTGGACCCGACTGTGGCCGGATTTGCCACCCTCGGCTTCTTGAACTGCACGGGAGCCATAGATGGGGCCCACCTCCCGATCCGAGCACCAGAACATCAAGCGGCACAGTATATTAATAGTCAACCACCATGGACGCTTCACGGACATTTTTGTTGGGGGGTCGGGCAGGGCACACAATGCCCACGTCTTTAGAAACTCGAGCCTCTACGGCAAACTGGAGGTGGGCACATTCTTCCCCCACCGTGATTTTGTGGTTGGTGATGTGCAGATGCCCTTGTGCATCGTGGGGGACGTGGCCTACCCCCTCATGACATGGCTTATGAAACCCTATACCGGCCACCTAGATCCCAGCAGGGACCAATTAATGCCCACTTGAACTAGGCTCGGATCCAGGTGGAGCGCACCTTTGGCTACTTCAACGCGCATTTCAGGTGCCTGCTGACCCGCCTCAATGTGGGGAAGCACATCCCTGAGGTGGTCGCGGCATGTTATGTCCTCCACAACATTGTGGAGAGGAAGGGGGAGGCCTTCCTCCCAGGGTGGGGGGCAGTCGCCGGCCACGAGGGGCGAGCCTTCCAACAGCCACAGACAGCTGCTATCCGCCAGGCCCATCAGGCTGGGTGCGCATCTGGGAGGCCCTGAGGGAGAGGTTCTCTCAAGGACCCCAGTAACTCTCCCCAGGGCCTCCCTAACAGGGGCCTCTGGCTTGCTGCCCTATCCCTTCCCCACCACAACCTCTCCCTTCACCCCTTCCCTGACCTCTCAATAAACACACCTGTTTGGTTTCCAACAAAATGAAGTCTGTATTTATCTTACATTAAGAAAAGGTGGGCAGAGGGAGGGGTGGGGCTCATAACCTGGAGGGGGAGGGCGAGGGGGGCGGCTAGATGTGCCACCTCTGGTGCAGGGATCTCGTCAGAGTTAGGGTCGGGTGGGTCCAGGGACCGCTGGAGTGGGGGCTGGGGCATGGACATCACCTGGGGGGGAAGGCAGAGGGGAAATGGGCATAGCGGGGGGGCAAGAGAGTGGAAGGGAGGAGCAGCGACAGCAGGCAGTTGTCCCCTAATGCGTGACACGATGGCACACATGCTATCACACTGATGGTCCCATGTGCAGTTCCGCCACTCGGAGTCCTCACGGACCTTCTGCGTCAGGGTCTGCTGCATGTCATGCAGGATGCTGACATGCTGGCGCATGAGGTCTTCCTGGATCCTGGCACACATTTGGGTCCCCCAGGCTCTGGCAGCTGGCTATGGTGGTGTGGCTTAGCCCTCAGTCCTGGCTGGTCTGGCTGTGGAGAACACAAAGAGGGAGAGGCGGTCAGTCATCCATGCAGACACTGTCCCTGAGGCCATGCCCTCCTCTGTGAGCAGCAACCAACAGTCCTTGGGGCACAGGCCTGTGAGTACGTCGGATGCTGGGGAGGGATCTTCAGGTGAGTGGTCTTAGTTTCTCATGTGCACAGGAGGTGGGGGGGGGGCGGGGGCGAGTGTCACTCAGGCTGGACATTGTGTTGCGGTCTGCGCACGTGGAACCCATGCAGTGTTAGTGTGCAGCACGCAGACGCAGCAGGCAGCCCCCGAGCACGGGTGGGATCCTAGTGCCAGGCTCAGGGGATAGAATCATGGTCTCCGTCTCTCCTTCTCCTCCGGCTGGCCCTGGTCCTCCTGCTCCTCCTCTACTGTGACCTCCGGCCGGGCGACAACCAGGGTCTGGAGGCCAGAGTCCACCACGATGGTTCCCCACCCCCTATGATCTGGTGCAGCTCGTCAAAGTAGGGGCAAATGTGAGGTCCTGCCCCTAAGTGCGAGTTGGGCTCTCTGGCCTGGACATGTCACTGACAGAGCTCTTTGACCTTACTCCGGATCTGTTCCAAGGTCCGGGGTGGGTGTCCGTGCTCCACCAGGGACTTGGCCATGTGCTCATAAATCTCTGCATTGCGGTGCTTGGAGCGGAGATCCTGCAAGGTGTTGTCCTTGCCCCATAGCTCAAGGAGGGACAGGATCTCTGCTCCGGACCAGGAGGGTGCCTACCTGTTGGTCCCCCTGGGTGGGTCCTGAGACCCCTGGGGCTGGTCCCTGCGAGGGCCAGAAGGGTCGTGGGGGGCTTGAGGCTGGGCCATGAGTGGTAAGGTCTATGGCAGGAAGAGCCGCGCCATGAGGTGTTGCTCTCAGGCCATCTTCCTGCCACAAGGCTTGTCCAGGGTGCCTGCAACTTTAAGAGGAGACAGGAACTATAGAGGCCTGATTAATTTGGACAGAGTGTCTGCCAGGGCACCCGTGTTATTTCCTGGAGGCCTCTTCTTTTGAAAAAAAAACCCCTTCTCTCTGTCCACACACGCCTTTTTCCGAAAGAGCTCTTTTGAAAAAAGGCTTCTTCCTCGTAGAAAGAGGATTACCAACACCAGAAAAACCTCTCTGTCCTTTCAATTTACTTTCAGAAGAATGTGATTGCAGTGTGGACGTAACGCAGGTTTTGTCGGCAAAACGGCTGTTTTTCTGACAAATCTATAGTGTAGACATATTCACAGACAAAGATGAAGTGGGTAAATCAAACACATATATAAATAAAATGATCAGAGCTTGTTTACAACATCATGTAAACTGTATATTGTTTCCAACTCAGAACAGCATAGATAAAGCTTACTCTGCCTCCATAAATCACATCAGGAAAAAAGAACATTACAAGCTTTAAAGGTTTCCGGCAGTTCAAATGCTTTACTCTTTCCACTACCAACAGAGGGCTCTTGCGTTTAAGGAATCATAAAATGTATTTTCTTTACTGACCTGGACCTTTAACTGCAGCTGTTTCTTTACGTGGGCTTCTTGTCAACTTTCAAGCTCCAACACTCACCAGGTCTCAGCAAAGTTGATCCTTTTTCAAGCCATGTGTAATCTCACTCTTCCATTCAATTACAGAACTCTAATCTAGGATATTGTAAACCTCTGACCAGGGCACCCACAGATGTCTGCTACATTCTGTTGACAGACTGGCTTCAGATGTTTCTTTTTGAGAAGCTTATTTAAGCCTTACAGTGACAAAGATTTTGTACAAATATGGTTTTCGTTACTCAGAGACCGTGGCAGCAGAGCAAAAGCAATAAGGGCCAGATTTTTAAAGATATTTAGGCACTTAGTGGGATTTTCACAAAGCACTTTAGATACCTAAAACTCACGGATTTCAGTGGGTGATAGGTGCCCAAATGCATTTGAAAATCTCACCAGATGCATAAATCGTGAATACCTTTACAAATCTGGCCCTAAGCAGCTAGCCTCCCCAATTTGCCACTCTGAATCAGCTAGCAGAACAGCCTAATCTTTATTTTTAAAAAATAGTATATTAGAAGATACAGAAGAGAGAGAAAACTGACAGCAAAGACCAGACAAGCTCAGCTATATAAAAGATAGGGATTTCAAACTTCTCTGTCATCAATTGCTGGTCAAAGATGAAACTGCACAGGCTGAACTGCCATAAGAAAAAGAGCACAATTTGCTACTTGTACATCCCACTAGCCACACAAATGTCACTTTCAAAGGCTGAACTGAGCTGCTGCAGCCATTTTCCATGATCTACCTTAAAGTAAAACAAAAAGAAGCCTCTTTGCTTATTTAGGTGCCAGGATAATTAAAAGCAAACATGCTTCTCCCAGACACATTATACTTTGTACATCATCGTTATTTAATTTTTTATTATGACAATTTACATGTCATATTTATATGAAAGAAACAACAGTAGATATTATAACAAAAACATTATGAAAGAAAAAGTTACACAATTAGGCCTATAAGCTATAAAATGGCTTCAGGCCCAGCTTATACACAAAGAGTTCTGACCAGACTGTAGTGAGAGACAACAATGAACATTTCATTAACAAAAATATTGGCACCAGCCTTAACATTTTTTTACTTCATTTACAAGGAATACAGTATTTAAACAGTTGTGTACTGCAAATCTAAAAACATCAGCAGTTATTAAACTGCAGTTAACCCCTTTGAGCACTGAGACCACCACAACTTTCGTTTTAAAGTTTTTAATGTATTAGGTTTTACATGCAGGTGAAATTACTATGGGAAACATAACAGTGAAAGCATCACCCAATTTATGTGCAACAGGATTTACACTTCCAGTTTTTTAAAAACATATTTTCCCCCCTACACACACAGACACAACACATACAGTGTATGTGCCCTATAGCCCTCTCTCCTCAAAATGTAGCAAGTCATGATTTCAGAGAAAGATTTAAAAATCAAGGTTCAGGACTCAAGCAAAGCATGGGTTAAGCTCTACAAAGAACTGCTAAGCTTTTGGAAATTTACCATGTCACCTCTTAAGAAAAAGATAAAACAAAAATGAGGCCATCAGTGAATTTGAGGAACTGTAAGGAACTGTAAGTTTCTCTGCAAACATTTAAATAGCACAAGTAAGCATATCTTTAAGTTTAAGAGACCGTATTTGGGAGTTTTGACCTAATTCTCACAGAGTATTGGAACAACCATTCTGCTAGCAACTAAACTGTACTAAGCTTACTGGGACAGTGGATAGAGACATGGACATCAGGTATAAACACACAAAGTGTGCCCATTTGACAGCCATTATACACTAAAATAGTGACATTAAATGTTTCAAATCTGTCAACTAGCATATTATAAAAGAGGGCTGTGAAACAAGAAATTAACAATCAATGGCATTTAAAAAATTAATGCAACTTAGGGTAAAATACCATTTTAATGAATGTACTGTAAGAATAAGACACTATAAGATTTCAGAGTCAATATGAGTATAAAATTAAAAGCAAAAGATTTTATTTCCTTTTCTACCACATTAACTTTAGTAGCAGGACCTTATACTCATCTAGCTAATAAATGGTGTGCCAGTACTAGGTTAATTACAGCTTTCAATAAAAGAGCTTTTTCCCTTTAGAAAGATTTGTTAAGTTCTGAGAAAGTCAAGGTGAGGTAGTACCTTTCATTCAATCAACTGCTGTTGGTAGAAGGTACACACTTTCAAGCTATGCAGAGCTCTTCTTCAGGTCTGGAGATGGAACCAGAGTGCCTGAGCTAAAATGTTGGAACTTAAAAAAATCAATCTTGACTTGTATTTAGACACTGTGCCTCCTTCCCCAGACATAGCCAAGATTTCTGTGTAGTTTGAAAGCTTGTACCTTCCATCAATAGAAGTTGGTCCAATAAAAGATATTACCTCACCCAAAATTTCTCATATCCTGGGACCAACATGACTGCAACTTGTTATGTCTTAATAGGCTAAGGTAAATATTACAAATCAGTGTAGTTGCTTGGGTCATAAGAAGAAGGATAAGCATGCACAGTGGCCTCCATAGGATTGTGCCAAAGCCAAGCCGTGTTATAATATTTAATGTATCCAAAAAACCCACATCCACACCTGCCCCCCAGCACTCATTCATTCCTTGTAGGAAACCACCTTTGCAAACACACAGATTTTTATGCAGCTGTGGGGATAGGTCAAGAGGGTGTCAGCCTCAGTCTCTTAAAGGGGCACAGTCAATTTGAAATCTAGTCAATTTGTAAAGAGTGAATTACAAGTTGTTTCAGTACAGTGCTTGTCTGAACCCACTTCTGCAAAAGGTCATGATTTTGATATCACATTTCACTATTTTTTTTTCCTGCTCTGCACTACCATTTGAATGATCCACTCAGCACAACAGGGGGAAACAATTTCTGACTAGCCCTGGGAGACAGTGAGGCTGACTATACACAAAGTGCTATCCAGTGCACAAAGTAAAAAATTTTTTCCAAAGGAAAAAAACAGAGCAACACTTTCCCTCCCTGATTTCTCAGCTCTAGTTAGTAACCTTTGGGGTTATTTGTAGCAATCAGAGACATATATACAGCCACAAGTACCATTATTAAGCAATGTGTCTCCTCTGCCTGTATTTCCCAAGTCTCTACTGCTCATGAGAACAGGTTCTGGGTGCAAGCAGTTAGAGTGATTGCTAAAAATCAAAGTTGTCAGACTCTTTATACTTGTAATTGTGTCTGGTGTCTTTATACTACATTCTCAATTGTAAAAAACCTATTACCTACTTTACAGTGTTCAATTCTTTCCTTCAGAAACTGTACATAATTTAAGTGTTGTTCTATGCAATATAAATCTTTTGGAATGTACAAATAAGTTAAATTACTCTCAAGCTTTGGGTAAGTATTCAATTCCCAAGCAAGTTGGTTTTCTGCTGTTTGGTGTTCCGTTATTCAAACAGGCAGTTATGCTGATGCTATAATAAGAGCTTAATAGATGACTTAGTTTTCAAAAGGAACTAATGATTTTTAGGGTCTCAATTTTTAGTTGTCCAATGGGAGACATCTCCAAGGCGCCTTATTTTCCATGAGTGAGTGTTCTGCTATTTCTAAAAAAGTGCACTGCTTTAATATGTCTCAGACTGGACACCCAAACATGAAAGCATCCATAATCATTAGCTATTTTTGAAAACTTAGGTCCGTACATATTGCAAACATTAGTTCAACTAAAATGAAGGCCTCTCTACTCACTCTGTGTTTCCTGTATTCCAAACCAGTTAAAAGCAACATTCCACCCCTAACTCAGATGAAGGGTGAAAGACAAAAGCTAAGACTGGCAGCCAGGAGTTCCTATGATGTGTCAAGAATTATAGGCCTAATCCTACAAATCTTTATTCATAAGAGCAGTCTTAATGATTTTCATAGATGCACTTCTGTGTAAGGACTTGCAGATCAGGGCTATTTAACATGAACTTTCTTTCTTTTCCCTTCCATTCAGTATAATTTTCTTCAGTAAAGATATGCATCTGCTTAAATGATTTAATATTTATTTATATACAACTTTTAAAGGTTTTATTTACCCAATGGGCCAGAAGTGTTCTTCTTAAGTAAATATGCCTGTAGGATGCATCCTGTGCATTAAAATCTACAATACAAACCTGTGGACAGTAGTCACTGCACATGTGCCACAATCACTTTTTTGAGGCTTAAAGATTGCCATTTTGAGCCAGGTGACACAAATATCTTGTTCAGACCATTTTGGGGCTAGCATTACTGCCAAATACAATCTAATTACTGTACACAAAGGGGATTTTAAAAACCCAGGTGCCTTTACCTTGTTTACTTTTAAGAAAGCTAGTTTGTGAAAGTGTGTGACTGGAAGCAATATTTAAATATTACTGTTGAGCCAAGCCTTCATGCCAAAGAGCTTTCAGTGTCAAATTAGAAATGTCTGAAAACAGACATCTGTAATGGACACCCTGACTTTTCGAATTATTGAATTACCACAGCATTTGGATATTCACACAGTTCAAGAGCCTAAGATAAATTAGAACAAATGGACTGCCATGCAAAGTTTTTTTTTCTTTTATGAACATTCATGTTGCCTTGAAGAGCAACTGAAGCACCTTAATCCAAAGGGATAATCTTAAAAAAGGTGACTATCTTACAAACATACAATATGGGGTAAAAAAAAAAATCACTGTTCCTCTGAAGTGCAATTAAAATGTAGAAGCCTTTAGATAAAGAAAAGATGTGTTTGTGTGTTCATATAATTTAATGTGCACAACTCTGAATAAACTATCAAAACTCAAAGAGTTCACTGTTTAGTATTGATCTTCCTATATTTGTAATTAGAGAGACAAACTGTCTATATCTGTTTTTTTAAAAAACCAGGAATACACTCGTTTAGAAGAATCAAAGATGACAAAAACAACCATGTTGAATTCTTACTATATTACAGGCTTTGTTAATGTAATCCATCACATCCATTTAAGTGTGAAGTGAATTTACTGTACACTTATGACACCAATGCTCATGCAAATGGTTAGCAAGCCAGCTAATGTCCCTCTTCTCTTTATGAAAGGAATTAGAAATTTCCATTCCTCATTTTACTCCCTAAACTTGTAGTTTCCTCCTTTCTCCGATCCTGCTTAAAATCTGAACTGCACTTAATTGACTTTCTTCCCAATGGGTTCTGCAGTAACTAATGTTCAACTTAAAAATCTGCAATATAACATTTAGTCACAACCTGATGAGTAGCTGCTTGTGCGATCAAATCCTTACCTACAGGACTGCTATCTGCTTATTCTTTTCCAGCTGGAATATTTATGTTAAATAACCCAAGGCCTGTCTCCATTTTGTTTCTAAAATTATTTGATCTTTTGCTTATTGACTTTAGCAACATCTGAAGATTAGTATTCATTGTGAACATTGACATAATCCAAAAACATCGCTCTTCATTCCTAACCAAAATTACAGTAGAACGCAATCTGTGAATGACACCAAATGAACTGGAGGATATTTCTGTAGTGTGGACTAATTAAAACAGTCTCCCCATTTGACTAGGGGGTCACCTGTGCTCTTATCAAGAAGTGCCATTTTCCAAATAAGATACTACACATTTCCCATCAAGCAGAGTATCTTTAAAACTAGGGATTGGGAGGAGGCTGAAAATATATGTCCTCTCTTTGGGCCAAATGATGCAGTCCTTACTCAGATAGGATTCCCATTGATATAAAAGGGAGCTTTGCCTGTGTAAGGGCTTCAGGCTTGGAATCTCTGGAATGACCTTAACACCAGAAATGACTTTTTCTTAATCAAACAGAAAGTGAATTGACAAAACTGACATACAGGAAGTACTGCTCTGTAGCAGTGTCAAAATCACGGATGTATTTATAGAACTGACAGTACCTGGATTATATGTTCCAGTCTTCTGACTGGGCTTTATGACATTGTTTGCTTTTACATCATTCCCACAATTAAGACATAATATTTGATTGTGTCCATGATTGGTGTATTCACTACTTCCAACTCTTTTGTATTTTTCTTACATTGAATTTAATTGCCCATTACATTTCTATAATTTAGAGTTGATGCTACAGCAAGAATGTTTGCTATAGCACTTTCCAGATATTAAAAGGCTAAGACAGACAGTAAAAGGGTTATGGCACTGTCCAAACAAAACAGAAGTCCTGGCTGTACAGAGTATTGCTATATGTGTTTCAGACAGCTTGCATTGCAAATATTAAAAATGCACAACAATTACTAACACTGAAAAATGGGAGCCACATGTCACTAATTTTAAACACAAGTATATTAGAAATGTAGCAGCACTACACTGTTGCATCACCTAAGCAAAAGAAAAACACCTATAGTAGTTTAAAATGCTACATATACTTTTAAGAAAACTTTCTAAACTTTTGTGGCTGTTCGCACTACCCTGTTTAAACATCTGTTAATGAAACCTGTTATCTATCAATTGACATGGTGGAAATTATTTTTTTAAAATTCAAATGGAATAAACTCATTTGGAAAGAATGAATTCTCTCTCATATTTTAAGTCACAAACCTTGATTACCATAGCAAATGATGAATCGGTCCTAACCTTTTGCATCTTCGATAGTTCTAGTTTTATACATGAGGATATATGAACTGCTAGAATCCCAATGAAATTACATTAATGCAGTCGATTCTACAGAACTTACATGGATGGGGGGCCGGGGGAAGAGGGAAACAAAAATAAAGATTTTTCAAGGCCAAAAGGTAGGGTTTTTTGGATCTAGGTTTTCTAGAGAGGTATTTAGTAAAGGCCTAATGCCAGCTTTATTACAATGAAATAGAAGTGCTTAACTACTGACTGACTAGTCAATACGACCTGGAGGAGCTGGGGGTGAGGGTAGGAAGGAGAATTAACTCCATGGTGCCAGCAGCAAATTTGGTGCATCCATTGCCGGCAATGGACAGAACACCAGGGGAGAAAAATCCAAATCTCAGCACAAAAGGATTAATAGATGTGACCGTATCAGATTTCAACATTTGGCAGCTATGTTTTAGCTATGGGCTATAACATGTATAAACTTTACAATCTGCATCTTAATTAACAGCGAAGAGAAAACTGAGTGCTACCTGAAATAAACTTCAGCTTCACTGTCTATTATGTGCCAAATAAACAGTTATAAAATCTGTATACTCAAGCTAAAGTACATGCCACTCAAAGTGATGAGATGTTGTCTTGGCATCTAGCATTTTATCCCAGAAATACTGCCCTCTTGAAATCAGTTGGTCACATGACAACTATTCAAATGTATTTTAAGAAAATTCTAATGGCCAAAGGCCAACACTACATTCAAAACCTGCTAATACATCCAGGCAAATAAGTAAATCAAAACAGAAACACAAAAATCCAAAACAGAAAACCTCCAAAAAGAAAACTGCTCCATTTGTTTACTTCAATTTGAAGTAGATATTAGGGGCATGAATGGACCAGTCAAGGTTTATTTGAAAATCCCTCCATCATCAGATGTGCTGAAATTCTGTGGTCAATGCAGTATGTACAAACATATTCCTTTCAAAATACTCTGATAGATGGTTTCAAACTCAAAGGGCCAGGAAGTTACTTTATACAGTGGTTCTGGCATCTGTGAAATTTTACAGCATTCACGTGGTATCATCCAATTTACAAACTAATCTCACACCAAGAGTCCCTCCCACCAGATACTGTACATTAAAGGCCATCTGATGAAATATTCATAAAAAACTGTTTTATAAATTCATTGGTAGTATATTTCAACTGTCAAAACTTCATTACAGTACACTTCACTGTACAAACACTTTAAAGGATGTTTATCAGGAAACTCTGCAAACCAAAATGGATACTAGAGTTCTTGTACTTTCTGGGACTTTTTATTTACTGTGGTTATCTCCAGTCTTAAATCAAACTGCTTTCATGAAGATGGCTACTAAAATGAGCTATGTATGTTAACCTACAACTCACAAAATGCAACAGTAGAGACATTAATTTTTAAACTGTTAAATTGTAATCTAAGTTGTGAACATTTAAATATAATATATATCTCATATGAAAAAGCTAAAGCACAAGTGCTTCTGCACACACGCCCCCATTCCCACCTCCCACTGTCCCCTGCCCTAGTTACGTTTTGGGCCCTGACTGATTTGGAATGCTTTCATAGGCCACACATTTTGACAAATTTGTTTTCTTTCAGGAAATATAAAGTCAAAAATATACAAATCTCTTGTTGTTATAAGGTTTTTGTGAATGAAATTACCCAGGACCATGGACATGGAAGGAGAGAAAAAAATTAATAAGGAATTTACAGCAATTTATCTTCAAAGTTCAAAACTGGTCACTTCACAGAAAGACTACAGAACTGGTGAAATTCTTGCTTCTAAAAAGTGATACTGTAGTGGAGAGTCTTCTAGGAAAAATAAAACAGCTTTTAATAACTGGCCCGCTGGTATGAGCTACCATGGAATAAATTAGCACAAAAATGGAAGAAAGTCTTATAACTGTTCACTGTTACAGACGTAATCAACAAGGTCAGTCACTCTCAAAAGTTCATCCTCCTCTTCCTCTGGCCCTACTACTTCCTGCCCACCCCCTGTCCCATTGGGTGCCAGACTGGCATTGGCTGTGCTGTCCTTGGGGGCTTGAGTCTTCTCACTTGGTTTGCCGATCAAGGTCTCAATAGTTTTACCTGGGCTCTGTCCATTGGTGGAAGGCAAGTCCACGAGGCTGTAGTCCAACGGGCTTTCTACTTTCCCTACATTATCAAAGTCATCTTCATCATCACTTTCTATCCGGTAGCACGGCTTCTTGGTGCTGTCATGAGGAGCATGGGGTGCTGACGGCTTATTTGCAGGTGCAGGCTTTTCTACATCTTTGTTCGCATTGTCACAGTTATCTTCATCGTCTGTTTCAATTCGATTCAGCCGTTTTCGGACGGGTCTTCCCTCCTCTGGTTCGTCCCCCTCCTCTTCTCCTTCTGAGTATTCATCTGTACTTCGGCTACGTTTTTGAATAGGCCGCTTTGAATCCTTTGCTGGTTCATCATCTTCAGAGTTCTTGGACATGTAGCTCTCTGGAATGAGGAACAGACTTAAAATGGTTAGCAAAATCTGATGGCAGACAAAACTTTAACAATTTTCTGCAGAAAAGGACCTGGGGATTACAGTGGACAAGAAGCTGGATCTAAGTCAACAGTGTTCCATTGTTGCTAAGAAATCTAAAGGCATATTGGTCTGTATTAGTAGGAGCATTGCCAGCAGATCAAGGGAAGTGATTATTCCCTTTTATTCCGCACTGCTGAGGCCATGTCTGGAGTATTGCATGCAGTTTTGGGTCCACCACGACAGAAAGAATGTGGAAGGGGATTTGATAGCAGCCTTCAACTACCTGAACGGGGGTTCCAAAATGGATAGAGCCAGGCTGTTCTCAATGGTGACAGATGACAGAACAAGAAGTAATGGTCTTGAGTTGCAGTGTGGGAAGTCTAGGTTAAAACTATTAGGAAAAATGATTTCAGTAGGAGTGTCGTGAGGCACTGAGATGGTTTATCTAGGGTCAGGAGGAATCATTATCCATAGAGGCTTTCAAGGCCCAGCTTCACAAAGCCCTGACTGGGATGATTTAGCTGCATTTGGTCCTGCTTTGAACAGGAGGCTGAACTAAATCATGTTCAGAGGTCTCTTCCAATACTAATCTTCTGTGGGTCTACGAATTGCTCTTTATATTTTACCTTTTATCCCTCTCTTCTGAAATGCCAATCCTTTCTCTGTCTCACACTCTCCTGCCCTTTCCCTCTCATCCCAAACCAGTGGTCTCCAACCTTTTTAAGCACAAGATCACTTTTTTTAATTTAAGTGCAATCCAGGATCTACCTCAGATGCAAACACCTTTGTCCCGCCTCCTTCGTGCCCCTTTTCTGACGCCCTACCCCTGTTCACTCCATCCTACCTCCTTCCTCCATCCCTTTCACCAGGCAGGGCAGTCAGTTGGGACACAGGTTTAGAGTGTGAGAGGGGCTCTGAGGTGAGCCTGGGGCAGGGAGTTGGGGTGCAGGAGGGGGTTCAGGATACAGGCTCTGTAAGGGAGTTTAGGTCCCAGGGGCTCAAAGCTAGGACAGGAGCTTGGGGTGTAGTAGGGGGTTCATGACTGCAGCAGGGGTTCGGGATTCTGGCTCCAGCTGGACACTGCTTACTTCTGGTGGCTCCTAGGTGGTGGTGCAGTGGGGCTAAGGCCCTGCACCACTCTCAAAAGCAGCCAGCAAACTCCCTCCATCCCAAGCCCTGTACTGCCCCCATGCGTTCTGTGAGATAGGATACGGGGGGGGGGGGGGAAAGAGGGAGAACTCTGATATCAGCACCCCCTTCTCTCTCTGCCCTGCCCTGCACAGCAAGCAGACAGCTCTGGTGGGGGAGGAGGGAGCAGCTCCAAGGCAAAGGGCAGGAGATGCGCAGCAGAAGTGGGAAGGGGCAGCTGAAGTGTTGGCGCTTGACAGTCTCTTAGCCAAACCAGTCAAGATCACCTGTCAGAGGCTCCAAGATCTACCAGTAGATCCCGATCTGTTGGTTGGTGACCACTGTCTTATTGTTTAATTTATCTATTTTTTTCCAAAACCTGTGCTAATGACACTTTAATTTGGGATAGATTCCTCAGATTTATCAACTAAAAAGAATGGCTCAGGTTTGGGACTCTGCCTCACATCCTCAACCATGAAGACTGATGCAAATAATTCATATAGTTTCTCAGCCACAGTCTTATCATCCTGGCAGCAGGGGAGGGGGAAGGAAGAGGAGGGGGGTCAATCTCCCAAAGGTGCTGGACCACAGAGATCCAACCTGTACATAATGACCAACTACAACTACTAATTAAATGGTTTAACTATTTACAGAAAGACAGTCTGAAGACTGTTAAGAAGAAGACTTGCCAAAACAAAAACAAACGTGGGTTCCGGCTAACTGTCATAGGTGGTAAGAAGGAACTGAGATGGCAGTGGGTGGTGGGGCCCTAAAAACAGCACCACAGAAGCATGACTCCAGAGGGTGCCTAAGCCAACCCGATGGGTACTGCTAGGGGAAAAACCTTCTGGCTAACTAATTAGGTGTGCATGCACTGAATGCACACCCCTGATTGGAACTGACACGAGTAAGCACTCAAACAACCAATCTTGCCAAACAAACCTAATTTCCTTCACTGAGAGGGTTACTGACTTAATGGATACTGGGAAGCAGAAAACATGGTATAATCTTGATTTTAGAAAGGCTTATTTCCCACACGACAGTCTCATTAGCAAACTAGAGGAATTTGGGCTTGATGAAATCACTATAGAAGTGGGTGTACAACAGGATTAAAGACTGTACTCTGTGTAGTTATCAATGGTTTGCTGTCAACTCACAGGATGTATCTAATGGGGCCCCACGGGTCTGTCCTCAGTCTGATATTATTCATTTTTTTCATTAATGACTGCAACAATTAAGTGTAGAGAATGCTTTGCAAAAGATCCCAAACTGAGAGGGGTTGCAAGCACTTCGGATGACAGGATTAGGGCTTGAAACAGCCTTAACAAATTAGAAAATTACGATGAAATCAACATAAAATGTATTAAAAAGACAAGGGCAATGTAGAAAAGAAAAAACAAATACACAACTACAAAATGAGGAACAACTGGATAGGTGGGTGCAATGCTGAAAAGGATCTGGATGTTAAAGTGGATAAATTGAATTGAGTCAACCACCTGATGCAAAAAAGACCAATATCATTCCAATGTGTATTAGCAGGAGTGTCATATGAAAGATATGGAAAGTAACTGTCCTGCTCTACTCGGCACTGGTGAGGTCCCAGTTGGAGCACTGTGTCTAGATCTGGGTGCCAGTTAAAAACCTGATCTATGAAGAAAGGTTAAAAGAAACTGGACATGGTTAGTCAGGAGAGAAGATGACAAATGTGGGACCTGATAACAGTCAGGATGGTGATCAATTCTTCTCTATGTCTACTGAAGGTAGGACAAGTAGTAATGGGCTTAATCTGCAGCAAGACTTAGATATTAGGAAACATTTTTTAATTATAAAAGTAGTTAAACTCTGGAACAGGCTACCAGATTGAGGTTGTGGAAGCCCCATTATTGGAGGTTTTTATGAAGAGGTTGGAAAAACACCTGTTCAGTTGGTTTAGGTTTACTTGGTCCTGCCTCAGGATAGGGAACTTGACCTCTCAAGATCTCTTCCAGCTCTACATTTCTATAATTTTATTAAAAGTTTACATGCAAATACATGGGTATTTAGTGGGGAACAGAACAAAATTACCCAATTTAGATACAACCAGGACACCAGCATTAACTCCCTGACTCTTACAAAAGGGCTACGGGATTTTTAATGATCACAAAAGTCAGGATTTTGTGACTTCTCAATTGAAGCATGAAAAATACTCCTGTCTTTCAGAATAATTGCATTTCCTCCTTTGGAATCTCAGTGTTTCCCTACCTAGTAGAGTAATTTCACACCAGGAAGTCAGGATAAGGGAATGCAGTGAGAGTTTGACAAATAACTGTAGTAATGCCTTGTTATATCAATTGGTAAATTGCATCACAAGGATATATTTAGAGTTTGGAAAATACTGAGGATGTCAGGAAAGAATCCTCTGTGCAACTCACACTAACCTCCACTCTCACATTTACTTTCTACCCATATTTCTCTCTTTGCACTATCACTCACACATTAACTCCTGCAAACGGTGGAGTGCTTTTTTTTACCTTCACTATCTGAACTGGGAAGCCTGCGTTTATGAAGTCGTCTTAGCTCCTTTCCATATCGAACACTTTTCTGTGAGGCATCACTTTCTGAATCCTCCTTATAGTTAACCTGTCTCTTCTGATTCCGCCTTGATCTTCTCCTCCTAGTTTCCAGATAATCATCATCACTGTAATCTGTGTAGTCACCACTTTCTGCAAAGAAGAAAACAGCCATGTGTTTTAGACTGTTAACATGAAAAGGCACAGACCCACCATCACACTTCCAAAAGGTATGTTTGTTCAAACAAGGTGCAACCTTGAACCAACAAAATCAACTACTCTTCAGTCAAAGGAACGCCTCAAGCATTATGCCTCTAATGGGAACGTTGTTATCTTGACCAGATACAGCTTCAAACTACTCCACTGGCTCCCCAATCATTTCCAGCATGAAGTTGCATCTATTTTTAAAATTCACTGATGGACTTGACCAGCTACCCTAACAAACCTCTCCCACCACTCCTCTAGCACTGGTTTCCTTTTATCCTTCTATACAATCTTACCTCTGCCTGTGTGAAACATGCTTCTCCTCTACAGCGCCAGCCAACTGGAACAACCTGCTTGAATCTGAATTGATGATACAATTTCATTTCAATCTCCACTGGAAAATACCTCTCCTGACCAGTTTTTATTCAACTCTAATTTTATTTTATTCAAGCATTTTTAGACAATGTGCATGAAAGACACTGACAGGATAGCAGTGGTTAATGAAGTGGGTAAACAATTCCCGAAAAGAAAAGTGGCTAAACTTTATATACCTGAGTTTACCCTTGACCATTCTGCTGTAGTTGTAAAGTGCTGACTTGAAAACAATCAATCTGTAACAAAGAAATCAATCCTATAGGTTTCAAAGCTGCAGCTACAAGTTTGGTCAGAATACCAGACGAGAGTCTTTATAATTACCAACCCCACACTCATTCCTAGTTCTTTGGTGCACCAGTCTTCTGGAAACCTAGTACCCTGTTAGGATCCAGTTCAGTGGTGGGTAATAAGTGGCCTACATGCAGTTTGCCTGTGGTAGCCCCTGGTGGGCCGCTAGACACCTTATTTACCTGAGCATTTGCAAGTAGGACCATTCGCAGCTCCTGTTGGCCATGGTTCACAGTTCACAGCTAATGGAGCTGCGGGAAGCAGTGCAGGTTGGGCTACTACCTCCCGCAGCTTCCACTGGCATGGAACAACGAACCATGGCCAACGAGAGTGAGAGTGGCCATACCTGAGGATGCTGAGATAAATAAAGTTTCTGGAAGCCAGCTAGGGGCCACTGCCTTGATTTAGCCTGTCAGCCACTTTTTCCAACAACTGAAAATAACTGTGGTAGCTGGGTGCCATTTAACTACTTTTTCTTTGAACCATGTCAGAACCATTAGTCCACAGTGATAATGCTGCATTTTCATTCACATCACAAGCTGCCCTATTATGTTATTAACTGAAATGACAAACTAAAACTGCTGCCTTTTACCACAGAAACATTAAGAAAAAGGCAAGAGCAACTCAACAAGAGAGCTCAATAAGATACCTCAGAGCTCTGGAGAAGAAAAAAATATAAAGCAATGTTCCATGTTTGATATTTCTTTAGATCCAACATCATGCAAGGTAGGCTCCCTGGAAAAGGAGCTTGTGGGCATAAGGAAAGGAACACACAGTTCGAGGAATCACCCTTTTTGGAGGAGACAGAGAGAGGGGAGTAGTGCACTGTCTTGGGGAAAGGAACAGGACAGAAAATCTCAAAGACTGAGATGCTTTATTTGTCCACAAAACCGAAGAATACTAGTCAGCAGCAGTGCAAGCTTCTCCAACATCGAGCTGCCATGGAGGGATCAGGTCCAGAGATTAGAAGGGAATTTCACTTTCCGGCACACTGAGCCATTGGCCTCTCTGCCTCTCGTTAACAAGAGCATCAGTGCATACACTGTATTAGGGTAGAATTTTTTGTGATGAACACATGTCCACTAGGAACTAAACACAAACTGCTCCCAAATATTCAGCTGCATTAGTGTGTAATAACTTCAGATCCTTTAGCTTCTGCATCAGTTGCTCACATATTTTCATTAATCACAGACTCAAACCATTTCATTCTTACAGTCGTTGTTGGTCCCTTAGTGGCCTGCAGAAAAGGAAGACAGCTTACAGAACAATCATTTTAAGCTCATACACCTTTCTTAATTAGCCCAAACATAACTCACACTGGAGACAAGCCCTTCAACGATAACCCATTACAGTCTGCAGCAGCTCAGTTGACTTCAGAAAGACGGATACAATAATGGAAAGGCCATTTGGTACCTGCAATGGGCTAATCCTGCAAAGTACTGAATGCCTTTAACTCCATATAGGAGTTTAGGACGTTAGGTAGTTTTGGGCCCACTCCTAGGGTATGTCTAGACTACATGGCTCCATCGACGGAGCCATGTAGATGAGTTTACTAGACATAGGAAAATGAAGCGGCGATTTAAATAATTGCCACTTCATTTACATCAAAATGGCCGCCACGCTGTGCCGATCAGCTGTTTGGCGGCACAGAGGGGCAATCTGGACGCACCGCGGTCGACAAGGGAAGCCTTTGTCAACCGCTCCGGTAAACCTCATTTCACGAGGCATAATGGAGCGGTCGACAAAGGCTTTCCTTGTTGACTGTGGCGCGTCCAGACTGCCCCACGGTGCCGCCAAACAGCTGATTGGCACAGCATGGCGGCCATTTTGATGTAAATGAAGCGGCGATTATTTAAATCGCCGCTTCATTTTTCTATGTCTAGTAAACTCATCTACATGGCTCCGTCGACGGAGCCATGTAGTCTAGACATACCCCTACAGAGTGAGTGACACTCCCAAAGGTGCTCTTCCTAAAAAGTGCTAACTCCTCATGGAAAGCTATGAGAATACATTAGGACACAAAATTTACCTATTTTCTGATTTACTCCTTCTTGATTAGTAAGAACAAATATGTGTAAGAAAAAAAAATCTCCCTTTAGTTCATCTGCTTCCATTACTTATTCCTATGGGTAGGACTCATTTCCACAGAGCCAACTGAATTTCAGACAGAGGATGGATTTTGATTGGGGATCAGGCAGTATAAGGCAAGGAACAAAGATGCTGTTGTCATGCAAGCCTCCCTAGTAATTAAAGTTCAAAAGAGAGAAATAACGAAAGCATAGATTCATAGACTGTTAAGTCTGAAGGGATTACTATTGTAATTTACTTTGTCCTCCTTACTTAACACAGATCATAGTACAATAATTCCTGCAGTTGAGGGAATTACTCTTCTCTATAATACAAAATCAGGGAGAGTTTCTCCAACCAGTAGGCTTTTCAAAGTTTTCAATGAGGCACCAGCAGAGGCTGAGTAGGCACAATAAAATATTTCTTTGAACTACTTTTCGGGCTAAATTTTTAAAAAAAGATTGTAATGCACAAAACATGAAAATAGAGAGGCAAATGGAAACGAAACATTGGGAATCTGCAAATTCTGCATACAATTGTCAATTTACCCTCACAACTTCGGCATACTTTAATATATATTTAAAAAATACTTGAATGGCAATTTTCGTCTCCAAAGTAACTCACAGAGTCACCTAATTAAACAACATCACCTCTATTACAAAAGCATTAGCCCTATTTTTACAGTTAGTACCTTAGAAGCACAGATGACATATGACCCATATAGCTAAATCAATGTCAAGGTCAAGATTAGAAGTCAGGATTTTGTAATTCTCTTTATTCCCCCTCCCCAGTCTTTTTGCTTGGACCCCCTTCTTTGACACACAATAGCTAACTCTGAAAAACTTAAGCTTACCAGACTCCCTACTTAAGTTGTCCTCAGAGTCCTCCTCTTCATCATCCTCTGAATATTTTTTCTTGACTGTTTTTCTTCGTAACCGTCTGCTTTGTCTCATTGGCCTAGCATAGTGTCGCCTGGGTCTACGGGAACAGAACTCGGTATCACTGTCTTCGTTTGACAGCTGATCATCTTCACTTTCATCTGGGTTCTCCTCTGAGACAACAAACTCATCCTGAGATCTGTTAAAAATGTTACAGCCAAAAGAGGTATTTGAAACAAATGGACTAAAACAATGTAACATATAATAGGTATACTTAATAGAGCTTATAATAAATGCAGACGATACTTCAATAATACATTTATGTATCTCTTTTTGCCTGGAGATCTTAAACACCTGCTGCATACCTGAAGTTGCCTTTATAGAATATAATGTTATAGAGCAGATTATAGGACAGTACATGAATTCAATTGAAATGGCAGGTGGCTTTATTTTGGCTGAACTCTAGTTGGCCCAGAACTTCAAAATAAAGAATGTATAAGAATAGTGGTGTTTAAGTACCTACAAATAGTCAGGACTTAGGTTTGTCTCTTCTTTGAAATATGGCACCCTCACTCTTACACTGCTTCTGTCAAATTGGTTCAGTAATAATTCAGATAGAACACCACCTACGAAATAATTTCACATTTCACCTACAGTAGGTGTTCCCTTGAGATATTTCATTCAAACACTAACCAAATACAAACCTATTCACTTGTGAGAGTTGAAAGAATCATATCCACAAAGTTGATACACTTATGGATAAACTTATAATTCACTGATTTATATTACTGCTTTTTTCAGCAATACTATCATACAAAGACTGAGCCAATTTATACAACAGTTAAGTAACCTACCTGAAAGGAAAGGTACATAGGCAACAGTATGTTGTTGCTGTTACTCTCATAGGTTGGGAGGAAAAACTCTACCTTTTCTTGCTTTCCGCATCTAGTTCTGCTGGTATCTGAACCTCAAATTTTTAGCATGCTAAAAATCAAAAGTGGATTTCAATAGCTTTCTTTAAGCTACTAGAAATGAAGCATTCAGTCTACCTATCAGTACTTCATAATTCTAAGATATCTGTGAGGTTTTGTCTGCACCAGAAAGTTGTACCTCCTTATCTATATTGAGTAGAACAGAAAGATGCCTTATATTGGTATTGCAATTCCCATACAGTAAGAAACACAACTATATTGGTATAAGTCACCTTTATACCAATATAAATCTGTCCACTCTAGGGCTTTCAGTGATGTATCTACCTTTGTTGTGTTTTTAAAAAAAGAAGACCCAAAAGCATACCCCTAACTGAAAAATAGGCCAATAAAAGTTCTAAGTCTAGACCTGACCTTAATAGAAAACCTCCTCTATCTTACAGCTTCAAACCTCAAAGAAACAATCCACTGGAATTCTAAATTCACAGAAACCTGTAATTGTTAATAACCCAAGATTAGTAGTTTAGCAGCTACCTACCCATCGCTGATTCTGAACTCATCTTCACTCTCTTCCTCATCCAGATTACTATCACTATCAAGATCATTCAGTCGCCGCCGTTTCTTGCGACGTGCTGCAGCAGCTCTTTGTGGGCGCTTATTTTCTTTCCTTTCTTCCTCTAGGATGGTGGAAATGTCTTTTCCACGGTGACCTGTGATATTAGACATGTCTTTGCCTCTGCCACCACCTATATTAATGACGAAAGGGGAAAATAATCTGCAAGTTAATTATAATATTTTTCATTCATCTTCACATGGACCTTCCCTTCATGCTGCTAATTTTAACTTCCTTTTATGAAAGAGCCCCCCCCTTTCATCACCGAGACAAAATTTACTGAACTCAGGTTTCTTACATCCATAGCTATATTATAGAGAGTATATTTGGAAGAGATCGAAATTCTAACACTTTGGGGCACAAACCAACTATTAACTCGTGGGATGTGAGAAAGAAGATTCCTTATAGACAGGTTATTGGATAAAAGCCAATTACAGGAATGCTGGCATCTTCCTCTGAAGTATCTGATATTGATTATTGTCTGGGACAGCATACTGGGCTAGACGGATTGCTGATCTGCTAAGAACGTATTAAAATGCTATCCCATAAGACAAACTCGGGGACACGCACACATAAAACAAGATTATGAATGGTCTTCAAGGAGAAGACAAGAAGTCTGAATATAATGTAAGACTGAAAGAAAGCTAGAGAGTGGATTCAAGGATATGACATGTGCTTGGAATAATTGTAAAGAAAAGGACTAGCAGCATTAATCTCGAAAGAATAGAAGGTTGTGGTGGGGGGAAGAGGTGAAACAGAATAATTAGAGATACAGTTCTCATAATCAAGGTGAGAAAACACCCAAATCGTGGATAAGTGTTTTAGTGCAGAAAAAGAAATATGAAAGTACACGCTGATTTTTTAAACAAGAAAAAGTAATGAGACTTAGTGAAGGAACTGAGCGCAGATGAAGGAAAGTTGGGAAGTCTGAGATGGCATTAGCAACTTGGGAGACAAGGGCCAGTTGCAAAATTCTTTGTGATGCCAGAGAAAGAAGTGGCGAAGGATTAAGATAAAAGATGAGCAATCCGGTTTTGGAGACACTAGATTTGAGTTGGTAGCAAGACATCTATAAAAGTGTTGCTGTCAGATGTGAGAGGAAAATCAATCAATGGCACATCACTCTTCACAAAGCATGGTGCATTCCCCAATGATTTCTTTGAGAGCTGTAAAGGAGTATATTTGGCAATTATCTATAAAGAACTGCTACAGGATTTGGGAGTCACCAGGCAGCTGCATCCAAAGGCCTTCTACCAGTGTATTTTACACCAGCCACATATGCACCAGTAATTAGCATGTGCTAAAAGAGTAAGTTACCTTTTACCTAACTGGCATTCTTCAAAGTGTATTGCTCATGTTCATCCCATAGTAGGGATGCATGCTCAGCACATAGACCCGTGCTGCAAGTTTTCCCCTCAGCAGTATCTGTAGGAGATGGGCTATGGCGCCTTCTGGAGTGGAGAGCACATGCCACAGTATAAGCCAGAAACTCCAACTGTGGGGAAGGAGAGTGAGTCATGGAATGGATATGAGCAACACAACTCGAAGAACACCAGCTATGGAAAAGGTAACTTGTCTTTTCTTCCTCAAGTGCTTGCTCATGTTCATTTCATATTAGGTTACTTCCACACAGTAAGTTGGGTAGCAACACAGCTCTGCCAAACCCAGTATCATCTCTGGCCTGCAAGTGATGGTGTAATATGCCATGAATGTGTGGACTCTGTGAGGACCCTGGAAGACCCTTCATCTTGTCCACTGTCATGATGAAGAGCTGGGTAGACCTGAAGAAAGGCTTGGAATGCTTCAAATAAAACACCAAGGCGCATCCGACCTTTCCACACTAGTGGTGTGTGGCTTGGGATACAACGCTGGGAGGAAGATGTCCCAGTTTCCATGGAAGGAAGACACCTCCTTAAGCAGGAAAGCTGGATGAGGTCACAGTTGAACTTTGTCCTTGCAGAATACCTTATATGGCGATTCTAAGTCAGAGCTTTAAGCTCCACCACTCATTTCATTGATGTATTGCCACAAGGAAAATGACCTTCCATGACAGGCGAGAAAGGGAGCAGGAACCCATGAGTGCAAAGGGTAGGCCCGTGAGCCTGTTAAGAACCAAGTTAAGGTCCCACTGTGGGACAGGAGTGCAGGCCAGCAGGAAGTGTCTCAAGGCCCCTAAGGAAGCAAACTGACATATTGCGTGAGAAGAAGAAGTTACTCACCCTATGAAGTAATGATGGTTCTTCAAGATGTGCCCCGTGGGTACTCCACTCTTGGTGTCGGGTCCCGTCCCGGCGCTGTGGCTCAAAGAATTCTCATAGCTGTGCTCCACCTGACCGTGCATGTGCGGCTTCTCTGAAGCGCCATTCGCGCCTTTGATCAGCCGCGCGCGGACCAGCAACCGTCAGTTCCTCTCAACCACTCATCTGAAAGAGAAAAGAAACAATTCCGGAGCGGGGAGAAAGGGCGGGTCGTGGAGCACCCACGGGGCACATCTTGAAGAACAATCGTTACTTCACAGGGTGAGTAACTTCTTCTTCTTCGAGTGGCCCCGTGGGTGCTCCACTCTTGGTGACTTTGGAGCAGTACCCAAATTGCAGGAGGGCTCTGGAATTAAAGTTTATGATCACGATTGAGTACTGCCGTAGCCACCGAGGAGTCTGACGCAAAATGCTCAACTATAGCATAGTGTTTCATAAAGGTAACATTAGAGGACCATGTTGCTGCCCTGCAAATGTCACAAAATGGAACTCCTCTTAGAAAGGCTGTAGTAGTAGACACCGCTCTGGTGGAATGGGCCTTAGGAGGGCACAGCAGAGGTTTTTCACGTATAAAATGACACATAGATATGCATGAAACTATCAGTCTCGAGATGCGCTGAGAAGTCAGTGGTTGCCCTTTTGAACAGTCCGCTAATGATGTTATTAAATGGTCCGTTTTCCTAAAGTCCCTCGTTCTGTCAATGTAGAACGCCACGGCTCTCCTTACGTCCAGTGCGTGTAGCGTCGCTTCTTGTATTGAGGTATGGCGTTTAGGGAAGAAGCATGGTAGGACCACCGGTTCATTGATGTGAAAATCAGAGGAGACTTTTGGAATAAAGGCTGGGTGAGATCTCAACGTCACTGAGTCTTTAGAAAAAAACGTATAAGGAGGCAAACCCATGAAGGCTGCTATCTCACTTATTCTATGAGCTGAGGTAAGGGGTAGGAGAAACAAAAGTTTGACGGTAAGTATGTGTGACGGAATCGTGGCTAGAGGCTCAAAGGGAGGGCGAGTCAGTTTCCAATACTAGATCCAGATTCCACAAAGGCGGGGCGAGGGGGGGGGGGTGTCTCCGAGGTGGATCAAGGTTTGTGAGCCCCTTCAGGAACCTATTTGTGGTGGGATGCACGAATAGAGAAAAGCAATCGTCCATATAGTGGAAAGCATTAATTGCTGCCAGATGCACCCGGAGGGAAGCTATTGCCAGCCCATTGTCATGGAGCTGTAAAATGTACTCTAATATACGAGGTAAGGTTGCAGAGCGAGGATCTAGATTATTGTTCGCACACCATGCCTGGAATCTGGACCATTTAGCTGTATATGTCGCTCGTGTAGATTCCTTCCTACTGTGCATTAACACCTGCTTGACCCGTTGGGAACAGAGTTGTTCGGAATCGCTAAACCAACGAGTATCCATGCCATGAGGTGCAGAATCCCGGGTCTCAGATGGCGCAGGGATCTGTTGTCCTGGGTCAAGAGATTCGAGAGAAGAGGTAGGGGGTACGGTGCCCTTATCGACATCTGGTGGAGCATTGAGTACCAAGGTTGGTGAGCTCACACCGGGGCTATAAGAATCACTGGAGCCCCTTCTATGTTGATTTTCTCGAGAACCTTGGGTATTAGAGCCACTGGGGGAAAGGCATACGACAGCGACCTTCCCCAATGGAGAAGGAAGGCATCTCCTAGTGAATGACGTTCTATGCCGCCTCTGGAACAATAGGTGGGACACCTCGTGTTGCTTTCTGTCACAAACAAGTCTATTGTCGGAAACCCCCACCGAGCAAATATACGACTCAAAACGTCCATGCGGATTTCCCACTCTTGGTCGTGGGGAAACGTCTGCTGAGTGAGTCCGCTATTGAATTGTCGACGCCCGGTAGATAGGATGCTGTTAAAATAGTGTTGTTGTGGATACACCAGTTCCATAATCGGACGCTCTCCGCACAGAGAGAACGGGATCTGGCGCCTCCCTGCCTGTTGATATAAAACATGGTTGCAATGTTGTCCGTCAGGATTCTGGTAGTTGAATTCCGTATCTGGGACTGAAAATGCTTGCAAGCATGCCCCACTGCCTGTAGCTCGAGCACACTGATATGCAACAGCATTTCTTGTGTCGACCAGTGTCCTTGGATGGTCAGATTGTTCATGTGCGCTCCCCAGCCCGTAAGGGAAGCATCTGTGGTTATTTACCTCGTAGGTTGTGGGCGATGAAATGGGATGCCCGTGAGAAGATTGCTCGGTTTGGTCCACCACTGGAGGGACTCTCATACATGTTGTGGTACCACTACTGGTCTGTGGATGCTGTGCTTCGCTTGGATGTAAACCGTGGCTAACCAATGCTGGAGGCAACGAAAATGTAACCTTGCGTTCTGCACTACAAGGGTGGAGGCAGCCATGTGGCCCATCAATTGTAAGCAGACGCGCGTGGGAATTGTTGGAGCATGCGTCACGGTATGCACAAGGTCTTGGATCACTGCAAAACGTTCCATCGGTAGGTAAGCACATGCCACGGCTGAGTCGAGCCGTGCACCTATAAAAATCAGATCTTTAGACGGAACCAGTGATGATTTTTTTACATTTATGAGAAGGCCCAGTGATGCAAACTCGTTGGACACTGTGCACCATTTGACATGCCTCCACATATGTTGTGCCCCTGACGAGACAATCATCTAAATAGGGGAATACTGTCACTCCTATCCTGCGTAAATGGGCCACCACTACCGCTAAGGTTTTGGTGAAAACCCTGGGGCACACGCTAGTCCGAACGGTAGAACCCGGTATTGAAAATGTTCGTCCCCCAGTTGGAATCGAAGAAAACGTCTGTGTGCCACATGAATAGCGACATGGAAGTAAGCGTCCTGCAAGTCGAGGACTGCAAACCAGTCTCCCTTGTTCAACGACGGAATAATAGTTGTTAAGGTCACCATCCTGAATCTATGTTTTTGAAGGTGGCGATTTAACTTTCGAAGGTCTAAGATGGGTCTCCATCCTCCCGACTTTTTTGGTGTGAGAAAATATCGGGAGTAAAATGCTTTTTCCCAAAATTGTTTGGGTACTCTCTCTATTGCCCCGATCGTGAGCAAGCGCTGAACTTCTTGTCTCAGCAGTTGCTCGTGAGGGGGGTCCCTGAAAAGGGACGGGGAAGGAGGTGTGGTAGGGGAAATGGAGAGAAAGGGAATGGAGAGACTGGACTGTACAACCTCTAATACCCATTTGTCTGTGGTGATGCTGGACCAATAATGGTGGTATGGTCTCAGCCGATGGTGGAAGAGGTGGAGATCTTTGTTTTCTGCGTTGACTATGGAAGGTGTGCTTGCATCCTCGACAGAGGAGTCAAATCTGCTGTTTGCCTGAAGATTGATTGGACGAATGGTTTTGTTGGGGTCGTTTTCGTTGAGGACGTTGCCTAGGGCGTTGGTTCTCTACAGTACGCGTTTGTTGTCTTGGAAAATTGAAATCATATCTTCGCTGATAAGGATAATAGCACCTACGTCTGATGGGAAGCGTGTACATCCCCAGTGTACATAGGGTGGTGCGGGAATCTTTGCCCGAGTGAAGGACTTCATCGGTGCTTGCCGCAAAAAGCTTAAGCTTATCAAAAGGCAGATCCTCAACCTTGCTTTGTAGCTCTCTTGGTGCTCCTGCAGATGAAAGCCATGACGATCTTCTCATTGAGATACCTGTAGCAGTGGCTCGCGCAGCTATGTCAGCCACATCCATGGCAATGTGCAGTGCAGTGCTACATGCTGCATATCTTTCTTGTACTATTGCTTTCAGGAGTGGTTTCTTGCTTTCTGGGAGATGGCGTAGTAACTCCGCTAGTTTCGAATAATTATCAAAGTTGTGGTTAGATAAATGGGCTGAATAGTTTGCGATGCGTAATAGAAGTATGGCTGAGGAGTAGACTTTCCTACCAAATATATCCAATTTTTTATTGTCCTTATCTGGGAGCGTGTTTTTGTACTGCGGCGCCTTACCTCTACGTTGCACTGCGTCAACTACTAACAAATTAGGCTGGGGGTGATTGAATAGAAAATCCAACCCCTTTGCCGGTACAAAGTATTTTCTATCGGCCTTTTTACTCGTAGGGGTAGCCGATGTTGGAGTCTGCCATATCTCATCCTCCACTTCCATAACTGCCTCATCAATCTGTAAGGCGATCTTTGCACGCTGTTGTGGGCGGAGATTCTTTAAGAGGCGGTGCTTTTTAACCAGGACATCTGCCAACTGTATTTGTTGTGTGCCTGCTACCCGTTTAAACAGATCTTGAAACTGTTTCAGGTCATCCGGTGGGGATATGTTGCCTGGGAATATTGCCTCATCCGGTGATGAAGAGGAACAGTCTGCCAGAGAAGTCTCCGGTTTAGGATCTTCTGCTTCAGACAACTGCCCCTCTTCCGGCTCAGACTGGTCTTGCTGGATGGTTGGACTCTTGGATGGAGGAGGTGAGTTTAAGTGCTGTGGTTGGTGAGGTAAGTATTGCGCACTTGGTGATTGGCAGTTGCAGGAGGATCCCCTACGCGATGATGGCGTATGATCACGCTGGGGACGATCATTTACGATCTATGATAGTGTCCATAATACCGCTCAGAACGTGACGGGGAGGAGTGACGTGACGAGCGTGCACTACTGCGTTGGATGTAATAGACGCGACGTGGAGAGCGTCTAGCGGACCCATACCTTGATGATCGACCGGGTGAGCGAGATTGTGAGCGAGACCGATGTGCTTCTAAGTACACTGTGTCTCTATAATTGCGCCGTCTGTATGAGACATGGACGGGAGAGACACTATAGTCACAGTAGCGTGCATGCCTTGGCGGAGAGGGGGATGGTCCCAGGGAGAAAACTGGAGAGGCAGACCTGTCTCTTATATAAGTTTTTGACAGAGCTTTTCTAGGTACTGAAGCACTGTCAGTTCCCATGGCAATCGGGGAGCTCGGCACCGAGTGAGAGCAAAGCGGTGCCGGGGAGATCAGCTGTAGCTGCGCTGTAGGTGCCGGCGTTATTAACGTTGCCGAGGCTGACTTGGCAAGGACTTGCGGTCCTGAGTCTGGTGTCAGAGAAGACGGTGCCACAAGAAACGGTGCCGCCACAAGTGGTGCCGGTGAGGCTGGCACCATCACAGCTGGTGCCGCTGAAGCCGGTGCCGACTGACTGGTCAATTGCGGCACCGGTGCCATTGTCAATTTCAGCGGTAGCACTGTTCTATGAGTCAGCGCGGCTGAAGCCGGTGCCGACTTGCTGGTCAGTTGCGGCACTGGCGCTGATGCCGGTGCCAACACAGCCCTCGCCGGTAGTGACTCTCTGGTGCCAGGGCCAGCAGAGTGTCGGGACCCCGCAGGGGTCACTTTGGAGGCTGATGATGATTTTGAAGCTGCCGGGGGAAGGGAGCGCGATGGGAACGGCTTTGTTCTTTTTGAGATGGCTGGTCCCAGAGAAGCGCCCTCCGTTTACGATCGGAGGTTTTTGCTGTGGCTGCAGGAGGCATCACGTCAGCCTGCAGTGCCTTGCCGAACGTCATCATTCGGATCTTTATCTCCTGCTCCCTCCGGGCCCTCGATGTAAGCTTGCGACAGTGGGTGCACTTCTGAGGGACATGTGGTTCCTCCAGGTACCTAATGCAAGCGTCATGGCCGTCAGCTGCCAGCATGGCTTCATGGCAAACGGAACATTTTTTAAAACCGGGGGACCCCGGCATTGTCAGGGGCCGGTAAGGGTGGCTGACTGCCAACCCTGCTTGATCCCCACTTTCACTGCCTTGTCAGTTTCAGTTCTTTAGCGCTTAGCCGTAGCGCTTTCAAAAAAACAGTGATTCTGAAGAGAAAAAGTGATTTTTTTTTTTTTGAACAGAAGAACAGTAGAACAGGAACACGACTAACAATAAAACTTTTAATTATGTACAGATGAAAAACTAGCTAAGATCATCTCTGAGAGAAGAAAAATAGAAGAACATAGGGAGCTTCGACTGCGACCTGAGGCAGTTGAGAGGAACTGCCGGTTGCCGGTCTGCACGCGGCTGATCAAAGGCGCCAACGGCACTTCAGAGAAACCACACATGTGCGGTCCGGCGGAGCACGGCTATGAGAATTCTCCGAGCCGCGGCGCCGGGACGAGACCCAACACCAAGAGTGGAGCACCCACGGGGCCACTCGAAGAAGAACACCATCTAACTTTGGATCAGTGGGTGGAAAGTGGAGATGGCCACAAGATACACCCTGATGGGGAAGCACACCAGCCTTTGGTTTTTAAGATACAGCAAGTAATAGATTGCAAGGAAGAGTACAAGGGAGAGATGCTACGCTCAGTTTCCCAGTAAGAGAACCTCGCCCACTTTGACTGGTAGGTTGCTCTAGTGGAAGGCTTCCTATATTTCAGGAGGATTTGCTGAAGCTCATTAGAGAGGACTCCAAATTCAACCACGCAACATCCATCCTGTGAGGAAGAGGGGGGGCAAGGCTGGTATGCAGGAAGCGCTCATGATCCTGTGAGAGCAGGTCCAGCTGGCCAGGAAGGGGCCAGGGAGTAGACAATGCCAGGTTCATCAGCATGCCAAACCAGTGTTAGCATGGCAATGCTGGGGCGATCAAGACGATGAGACAAGGCTATGAGACGTGCCTGGTCTCTCTTGATCTTTGCCAGGACTCTGCCAATGAGCAGAATTGGGGGGAACGTGGACATCAGGCTCCCCAACCATGACAGAAGGAAGGTATCGGAGAGAGAGTCCTTGCCTAGATTCTGTAGGGAACAGAAGCAATGACATTTTCTATTCAGGCTGGTGGTGAACTGGTCCATTTGGGGAGCTCCCCACCTCTGTAAGAGCATCCGGGCTACCTCCAAGTGGAGCAGTCACTTGTGGTGAGAGAAAAGGGACCTGCTGAGGCGATCTGCCAGTGTATTCTTGATGCTGGAAGGTGATAGGCCTCCAGGTGGATCATGTGCTTTGATGCAGAAATCCCACAAGTGGAGTGACTATTTACATGCTGGACCAGGGATGTACAGCCCTAGGACCTACAGGGTAGTGTGGGAATTGTTTAGCCCATGCAGCTTACTGTCTGTCTGCTCCACAAATATGGCCTGGCCAGCAAAGGGGAAGTCCCGCACTGACTGCTGAACCTCAGTTGACAGACCGGAGCAGAGCAGCCAGGACACCTGCTACATGGAGATGGCCAAGGCCATGATGTGAGCCTTGCAGTCTGCCACGTCTGAAGCTGTCTGGAAGGCCATTCTGGCTGCAGCCATGCCCTCCTCAACGATCACTCATAATTCCTTTCTGGACCCTTAGGGAAACGAAACCTCAGACTCAGCCATGGCCTATCACATATTAAAATCATAGCAGCCACAGAGGTCTTGGTGGCTTGCCACTTTTAGTTAAAGGTTGAAAGAGGAGTAAGTTTTTTGCCCAAGTAAATCCAGTGTCTGAGTCTTTGCATAAGCCGGGGTTGCCCCTGCCTCTCTGATTAACAGCTCAACTACTAGGGAGGTTGGGGCCAGTGAGTGTAAAGGAAGTCGTGGCTTCTAGCTGCAATGACGTATTTTTGTTTAGCCCTTTTTGAAATGGGGAGCCAGAAAGAGGGGTTTTTCCATGGGGCACTAATAATCTGAGACCTTTTCGTGTATGGGTAATGCCATCTTAGCAGGTGCTGGGGTGCAGAGGACGTCAAACGGAGTCCGGTGACTCCTCTAGCTCCTCTGCCTGGAGCCCCAGATTGGAAGCAACCCTCTTCAACAGCTCCTGATGAGCTTGGCATGAGCTTGGAACTGGATGAACGTGAGCCATGATGGCTTTGTTCAACAACGAAGAGGACATATGAACACAAGAACGACCATAATGGGTTGGAGCAAAGGTTCATCTAGCCCAATATCCAGTCTTCCAACAGTGGCCAATGCCAGGTGCCCCAAAGGGAATGAACAGAACAGGTAATCATCAACTGATCCATCCCCTATCACTCACTTCCAGCCTCCGACAAACAGAGGCTAGGGACACCATTCCTACCCATCCTGGCTAATAAGTATTGATGGAGCTAACCTCTATGAATTTATCTGATTTTTTTTTGTTTTTGTTTTTTAACCCTGTTAAGGTCCTGGTCTTCACAACATCCTCTGGCAAGGAATTCTACAGGTTGACTGCGCTCCTCTAGAGGGTGCCATAGCCAGTCCAGCACCGGTGCATGTGGTGAGCACACACACACAATATGGAATGAACATGAGCAAGCACTCGAAGAAGAACAAACTATTACCATAACTGAACTTAAGAAGGGGGCTGTGGTGGCCCTCCTCATCATGTACAGCCTGATTGGGGAACTGGTTTTGAAGACTTGCCAATTAGGTAGTGACACAAACGTATCACAAGGAAATAAGTAGTGAGAACATTAGCTTAGCACAGTGTTTAATAGCCAGTGTTTAGATAAGGGGTGGGGAACTTTTTTTGGATCGGGGCCACTAGCCCACAGAAAATCAGCTGGGGGGCTGCACAAAAGTGAGAAGTTTAAAAAACAAAAAAAAAAAAACCCCAAACCCTCACTGATGTGGCCCCGACTGAGATGGAGAAAGACCCTCCCCACATTCCTCTCAACACACTAGAGCCTACGGGGGCCACCCTATTAGATTTTGTGTGCTCTAGCATCATGGGGTGGTGGGTTGAAGCACCAGCATGAGCTCCCCAATGCTGGGGGGCAGATGGCAGACTGAACCTCGGGGGCTGGATCCAGGCAAGCCGGGGGCTGCATCTGGCCCCTGGGCCGTAGGTTCCCCACCCCTGGTTTAGATAGATAGGCTGAGCAGCAGTCAGGGTATACTGACATTTACTGATGCAATTATAAAACAAAAAATAAATGCAAAGAGTGCATGGGCACATTCACATCCCCAAACCTAAAAGAGCTCTGTGTGACTCAAAAATGCATGTCCCACCAACAGAAGTTGGTCCACTAAAAGATATTATCTCCACCAGATTGTCTCCCCCTCCGCCATACATTTTTCTTATTTTCTAAGTCTATAAGGCCTTCAGAACAGGGATTATGTTTATATATGTTTCTATGGCCCTTAGCACAGTGGGATCCCCATCCCAACTATCAAAGGGTTTCTTCAAGTGATGTGACAGAGTACATGGGTCTGTAAGTAGGGCACAACATGAGGCCCTATACCGGGGTGGGTAAGACAGCCTCCATGGGCTGGATCATGCCCACCAATCTGGCTGATCCAGCCTGCAGCCACCCTGCTACTCCCCTGCCCCAAGACCAATTGAGACCTGGGGATGGGGGAGTACACGAAGTCTTCTCCCACAGCCAGGGAGGGAACCATCAGCTGTTCAAAATAGTTGGTGGTTCTCTCTAGGTGCTGGGGGCAGGGGGCAAAGACTGGACATGCTCCCTCATCCCCAGGCCAATCAGGGTCTGTGGGCAGGGAAGCACAGAAAGCCTCCTGGTCCCACCCCTTCCACCAGAGGCCCCACCCTTTCCAGGGTGGCCAAGGACCACTTCAGAAATTTGTGAAGTGGCCCCCTCGCTTCAAAAATTGTTGTCTACCTCTGCCCCAGAATCACAGAATCATAGAGCTGCAAGAGACCTCAGGAGGTCATCAAATCCAGCCCCCTGCCCAAGGCAGGACCAATCCCAACACCATGGGAGAACGATGGAGCATGGTCACTCCTTCCACGTCTTAACCACTTCTGGTCCTGCAGGATCAGCGTGTCCCAGTGATTAGTAACACCATTCCTGAATGTAACGAAGTGCGCCAGAACGTACATATCACTTTTAGTATAAACATTATTTTATATTTTGTTGTTTATATCATGGTGGGACTGAGCCCTTCAGAAGTGGTACTCAAGCCAAAAGGGCTGAATGGAGGTTGCAGCCTTGGGTCCTAGTTATAAGATGACACAATGATTTTCTTCTCTTTTTTTCATTTATGGCCATTTGAAGGAAAAAGTGATGGCAGGCTCTTTCCTGGGTAGCTATCTCCTGCCGCACACATGGCAGGGGCCTGAATCTGCCTTTGGTGTAATGGAAGGAGACAAGTCGCCCCCAGAGTGCCATGGCAGGATAAAATGGGAATGTATTTTGTTTACTTGGTAAGGTGAGTTTGAGGGATAATCTCTGTAATGTGTACACAGCCAAAACTCTGCATGTCCGTTCCTTGGATGTGCTCTATTCACCTATTGAGCTAGGCATGTAAGTGACTAGCCAACTAGTGACTCAACTAGTCACTTCCCCCCTTGCTGCCTCTATCAGAGAGAGGCAGCAAGGGAAGGAGCAGGAGCCTGTGCTGGGGGGAGCTGGCTTAAAAGCTGGCTCCCCCCAACACCATCTCCGTGGGGGAGCAGGGGAGGCAGAGGTATAGCAGTAGACTGGGCGTGAGCCTGGACAGTTGATTCCCGGCTCACGCCTGGTTCCCACCGCTGTGCTTCAGCCTTTTAAATGTATTAAGAGCCTGGCAGTTCTTGATACATTTAAAAGGCAGTGCTGCAGCGGGATTAGCTCCTGGGGCAAGGAGCTAACCCCACTGCAGCTCTGCAGTTTCCCCCCTTATCAACTAATCAACTACTTACTGGAATTTCCATCGACTAGTCGATTAGCTGATTAAACGCCTTTCAACATCCCTAGCTTGAGCTGGATCTCCCTTATTCTAAACAAGAGTGTTCTCTGTGAGGACTCTGAGACTCTGGAAATTGCTCCCTCACTTAGTCTGTAATACCTCAAATTTGGTGATTTTTTAAGCACACTGCAAATGACACCTGTTTGATAGGGTCTTTAGAAAAAACCAATGGCATACCTCCTAGTGGAAAAGGGTAGATGGCTGGCTGGCATCCTATGGCATTCATTTTAATGCTTTTGAGACTTTTAGGGTCCCTAGAACTAAGGATGTAAAGAGGCGGGTAACAGACTAATTGTGTAGTCGATACAATTTGCATAGACTACATGATTAGTCACACCGATCCAACAGCTACCTCCGCTGCAGCTCTGCAGACTAAATGTAATAGGAGCTGGGTGGCTCTTACTACGTTTAAAATGCAGAGCTGCAGTGCTCCGAACTGCTGGGATGCCCCGTGGACAGGGGCTGCTGCTGGAGCAGCCTCCCCTACCCGCACTTCCTCCCACTGCTGCCTCGGGGAGGGGGGAGGCAGGCGGTACTGTGGAGACGATGCTGGGGGAACCAGCTTTTAAGCTGGCTTGCCCCAGCACTAGCTCCTGTTCCCCAGCTTTGCTACCTCTGATGCAGAGGCAGCAGGTCATTTACATCCCAACCTAAAGCCTTGCATAAGTGTATTTATTACTTTCAATCTAAATAAATAAATAAATAAATAAATAAATAAGCCTGATTTTCAGATTGCTTGGATTTTTTTTTTCAAAAGCCCTATGGATGTGCACAAGCAAACAGGCATCGTTCTGTGGATTTTAAAGGAACAGGAGTAAGAGGATTTTCTGAATATTTTAAATGCACAAGAGATGTTGAAGGCACAAATCCCACTGACAGGCAATAAGCCTGTGCTCCTAAATCCCTTGGGCATGTTTAAAAATCTCTCCTTTGACTCTTTAACATGTCAACAAAAACAAGCCAGAATAGAATAGTATGATTGAATTATACTTTTCTAACTTTGTTCTAATATTTTTTTCTATTAGCTTGTTCCATCTGAGGATCTCAGAGAGATTTACAAATGTTAAGGAATAAAGTTTCACAACACATCTGTGCAGTAGGGAAATACTAAGGTTAGGAACAACATTTTGAAGATGTTCACTAGCATTGAGTAATTCATTGTGAAAATGCATATGATCCCAATTTCCAGATACTGAACACCTGCAATACCCCATGGCTTTTTAATCAGGCCATCCAAACTGAGTGAGCAATTATACAATGTTTGACTCTTGATGCCAGTATTATGTTTAGATATTGAAAAAAGTAAAAACTGAACTTAACTATCATTAACAAAAGCTAAATGACTTTTCCCTATTTGGACTCTCCACCTTGCAATGCCCATTCCTCCATGCCTAGGGAAATGACTACAGGGGTCCTTGCTATAAGTCCAAGATACATTGCAAAAAACTTGGACTTATAGTGAAACAACTTTTTTTTCCCCTGCAGCTGACTTCCATTTAAGCAAACTGGGGGGAGTGTTTCACACAACTTATAGCATGGAATGAGAGGATTTATAACGCATCAGTTACTACAAAGGTCAACAACTTTAGTGTCAAACAGATGTATGCCGGGGCAACTTATAGCGGGGACCCCCTGTACTGCATTTGTATTTGAAAGTACAGTACTAAGAATATCAAGCTATGCAGAGAATCACAGAATCATATGATTGACAGAGACCTCAGGAGGTCATCAAGTCCAACCCCCTGCTAAAAGCAGGACCAATCCCAAGTAAATCATCCCAGCCAGGACTTTCTCAAGTCAGGACTTAAAAACCTATAGGGATGGACATTCTACTACCTCCATAGGTAACCCATTCAGTGTTTCCCACCCTCCTAGTGAAATAGTTTTTCCTAATATCTAACTTAGACCTCCCCCCACTGAAACCTGAAACCATTGCGCCTCTTTGTCATCTATCATCGCGGAGAAAAGCTTCTCTCCATCCTCTTTGGAACCCCCCTTCAGGTAGTTGAAAGCTGCTATCAAATCCCTTCCCCCTCACTCTTTTCTTCTACAGATAAATAAGCCCAAATCCTTCAGCCTCTCCTTTAAGTCATATGCTCCAGCCCCCTAATAATTTTTGTTGCCCTGCACTGGACTCTCGTCAATGCATCCACATCTTTTCTATAATGGGGGGCCTAGAATTGGATGCGATAATCCAGATATGTCCTCACCAGTGCTGAACAGATGGTCAATAATCACTTCCCTAAATCTCCTGGCAATGCTCCTACTAATGCATCTTACGATTGCCTCAGGCACAGTAACAACATGTGTCATATCAGCCAAGCATGTCAACATTTTAACAGTACAAATAATATGCAATAAAAACATACCTCCTCCATCAGCCTCTTTGATATCATCTTCTATTGCTTCATCAATTGCCTCATCAAATTCATCAAATCTAAAAATAATATATCTTATTTACTACTTTGAAACAGAGCACAATTCAGATATATTCTGAAGTCATGTCTCAAAATCGAAAATAGCTGTAAGAATTCAGAGTGGGTCAGGCTTTACAAAATTGAGACAAACTGGTAAAATAATCAGAAAAAACCCCCATGTATATTCATAGGTTAGTAGACAGAAGCTCAATGGGTTTTTTAAAAAATGTAGAACATTTCCAGCTTCTACCAGGGTAGATATATGTATTACTAACTGGGCTGACTTAATAAAAATTTAGATAAATACATTCTCAAAAAAAGGAGGTTACTCACCTTCCTGTAACGGATGTTCTTCGAGATGAGCGTCCCTGGGGGTGCTCTGCATCAAGTGTTGAGCGCCCCAGCGCTTCTCGACGGATTTTTCTCAGCAGTGTATCGGGGGTCGCACATGTGCAGCGCGTGGGAGCCTCCCTCAGTACTATCACACATGCACGGCCCCCCTCCCTTCAGTTCCTTCTCCATCTGGAACCCGGCAAATAATGTATTATAGATGTTATCATAAGGGCATTCCGAAGTAATGGGGAGGAAGGGAGGGTAGTGGAGCACCCCCACGGACGCTCATCTCGAAGAACGTCAGTTACAGGAAGGTGAGTAACCTCTTTTTCTTTGTCGAGAGGCATCCCTTGGGGTGCTCCACATCAAGTGACTTCAAGCAATATTTTCTTATGGAGGCAGGGACTTTGGATCAGGTAAGTATGCCATTTGTAGTACAGCTTTTGCTAGCTTGGTATTCTTGAGGGGTCCTGAGGTAAGTGCATAATGTTTTGCAAAGGTGTTTTCTGACGACCACATGGCTGCTGCACATATGGTCGTAGAGTGGGGATTTTCCTCAGGTAAGTAACGGACGTGGCGACTGCCCTTGTGGAGTGTGCCCGAATTGGAATTGGCAAAGGTAGGTCATTTAGCAAATAACAAGTAGCAATGCATTCTGAGATCCACTGTGACAATCTTTGTGATGAAATTTGTTTTCCTTTACTATGATCTGCGATGGAGACGAAAAGTTGAGAAGAGGATCTGAAAAGTTTTGTTCTGTTGACGTAGAAGGAGAGAGCCCTTCTGACATCTAGGATGTGCATCTGAGCTTCAAATGCATTAGCGTGGGGTTTTGGGAAAAATACTGGTAAATATATTGTCTGATTCAAATGGAAAGGGGAGCGCACCTTGAGGAGGAATTTTGGGTGCGGTCGCATCGTGACCTTGTCCTTAAAAAAGATTGTGAAAGGTGGTTCTGCCATCAGGGCAGCCATCTCGCTCACTCTGTGAGCTGATGTTATTGCTACCAAGAATACCGTCTTTAAGGATAGATGGCGTAGGGAACATGTCGCCATGGGTTCAAATGGCGGTTTTGTGAGGGTTGTTAGTACCAAGTGTAAGTCCCAAGGTTCTTGAGGGGGTGCCTCCTCTGGGTATAGAGCCTGCAGACCTTTCAAAAATTGTTTGGTTACTGGGTCTGCGAAGACTGTGGTGTCTTCTGCTGTTGCATGGAAGGTTGCAATGGCTGCTAGGTGGATCCTGATTGAGCTGAGGGAGAGATGTGATTGTTTGAGGTGTAACAGGTATTCCAATACAGCAGGAAGTGAAGCCTCTTGCGGTCGTATGTTACGAGAGGTTGCCCAGTGAACAAATCAAGTCCATTTACTCACGTATGTTTTTCTTGTTGCAGGTGCTCTGCTTTGTAAGAGGACATCACGGACTTGCTGAGAGCACCGCAGTTCTATGCCCATGAACCGTCTAGGTACCACGCCTTGAGATGGAGAGTGCGAAACTGTGGGTGAGGATGCATGATCCCTGGTTGATAGAGAATGTTGGAATTGTTCGGAAGCGTGAGTGGTTGATGTATTGCTAGCCTGTGTAGGAGGGGAAACCATGGCTGTCGGGGCCAGCAGGGCGCAATGAGGATAACTTTTGCTTTGTCGTTCAGAATCTTTACGAGGACTCTGTTGAGGAGAGGAAACGGGGGAAAAGCGTAATGTAGGAGTGCATTCCAGGTTATAACAAGAGCATCCCCGGAGGACCCTTTGCCCATGCCCGCCCTGGAGCAATAACTTGGGCATTTTTTGTTGATTGAGGTGGCAAATAAATCTGTATCTGGGAGACCCTATCGATTGAATATGTCACTGAGGAGAGCATAGTTGAGTTCCCATTCGTGCTCTCGTGGCAGGGCTCTGCTGAGGGCATATGCCATTGAATTGAGGACCCCAGGAAGGTGGCAAGCGGATATATGAATGTCTCGGGCTAGACACCAATTCCAAAGTGCTATAGCTTCCAGGCATAGAGTGTGATCGGGCACCACCTTGCCTGTTTATATAGAACATGCATATGGTGTTGTCTGTATATATTTTTACGTGGATTCCCATGACATTGGGCAACAGTTCTTGGCATGCCAGGCGAACTGCCCTGAGTTCGAGGGCACTGATGTGGCGCATGTGGTCTGCCGGAGACCACAGGCCGTGTGCTGTGAGGCCTTCTATATGGGCACCCCAACCCGTAAGAGATGTGTCTGTAGTGACAACTACAGAGGGGTCCAGGGTTCGAAAGGGAATGCCTATGCACAGGTTAGATGATTTTGTCCACCAGTGTAGGGATGCTTTCACTGGTTGTGGTAGTGTGAGCGTTTTGTACATATGATGGACATGTGGGTTGTACTTGCATTGAAGCCAACCTTGGAGGCATCTCATAAAGAGACGTGCATTTGGGACCACAGGATTGCATGATGCCATGTGACCTAATAGTTGAAAGCAGTCATAAACCCTTACTACTGGCATCTCTTGAAGCAATTTTGCAAGGTGACTGATGCGAGTGAATCTGTCTATCGGTAAAGAGGCTCTGGCTGTGATTGAGTTGAGCTGATGAACTGGATTGTTTGGGTTGGCGTGAGTGTTGATTTGCTGTAATTTATTAGAAAGCCTAATGAGTGAAGGCAGGTTATCACAGTAATGGTATCTTGATAATAGTCTTGACTGGTCCTTGCTTTGATAAGGCAGTCATCTAAGTATGGGTAAATTGTGATTCCTTGTTTTCTGAGGTGAGCAGTGACCGCCGCTAGCATCTTCGTGAATACCCTTGGAGAAGTGCAGAGACCAAAAGGCAGTACCGTGTACTGGTAGTGTTGGAGACCTAAAGTGAAACGGAGAAAACGTCTATGAGAGGGGCGAATGGATACATGAAAATATGCATCCTGCAAGTCGAGAGAGGAAAACCAATCACCAGACTCCAGAGCTGGGATAATAATATTTAGGGTGACCGTTTTGAATTTTTGTTTCCTTATGTATTTATTTAGTAACCAAAGATCAAGGATCTCCAACTGCCTGTTTTCTTTCCTACAAGAAAATAACGTGAGTAGAAACTGGTTCCGTAGAACTCTTGGGGTACTGGTTCTATGGCTCCTAATTCGAGAAGGTGGTCCACTTCTTGTTGTAGTATGATTTTGTGAGAGGGGTCCCTGAAGAGGGACGGTGTGGGTGGTTGGGGAGATAGGGGAAGAGAAAGGGGATGATATAACCCAGAGAAATGGTTTGAGTTACCCACTTATCAGTGGAATAGATACCCAATTTGAAAGGAAAGGTAATAAACCAAACAGAAAAGGTTTGGAACCAGTCTCAAGCTCTGGTGCATATAGTGTAGTTTTACATCTCTCGACTGTTGTTTCAAATTTTGTTTGCTGGGTTGGGATGAGCGGTTGGGGTTATTAGTCTGAGGGCGATGTCTGTGCTGCCTGTTGCGCCCTCTCTGGTGGTACGGGGCATGGTCTTGTCTCTGGTACTAGTAAGCGAATTGTGGGTACCTAGGTCTCTGATATGGTTGGTACCTGTACTGTCTCTGTCTTGTCATAGGTGTTTGGATACCGAGTGACCGCAATATGGCTCTGGAATCTTTCATCAATTGGAGCAGCTCATTGCTGTTTGCAGAAAACAGCTTTTCTCCATTGAATGGAAGGTCTTCTACTGATGGTTGCAATTGGCAGGGAAAGGCAGAGGAGTTGAACCATGAGGCTTGTCTCATAGGGACTGCTGTTGCCATAGTCCTTTTAGCTGTGTCCGCTGCATCAAGTTCAGCTTGAAGGGCTATTCGCGATATTGTCTGACCTTCTGAGATGAGAGCCTGAAACTTTGCCTTTTTGCTGTCAGGGATATCTTCAAGAAAGTATTGAATTCTGTATAATTATTGAAGTTGTATTTACTTAATAAAGCAGCGTAGTTCACCACTCTCATCTGAAGAGTGGCCAAGGCATAAACCTTTTTTCCAAACATGTCTAGACGTTTATTGTCCTTTTCGGATGGTGTGAAACGATTTTGTTGTTTGTTCCTCTGCTGTACAGCATCTACTATGAGGGAGTTGGGTCGGGGGTGTGAAAAGAGGAATTGAGAACCCTTGGGGGGGAACATAGTCTTTTCGATCGGCTTTCCTGCATGTTGGTGGTATGGATGCAGGTGTTTGCCATAGAGTTTTAGCAGGCTCCAGGATGGCTGGATTAATAGGAAGTGCCATTTTTGTTGCTGTACTGGGCTGGAGGATGTTAGTGAGTTCATGTTGAGAAACCTGAACTTCTTCCATAGATACATTCAAATCAATAGCAACTCTTTAAAATAAATCTTGGAAAGAGGAGAGATCATCGGTGGTATGAGTAGTAGGTGGTAACATTGCCTACTCTATGGCTGAGGCTGTGTTTGAATGTAGTAGAGATGTAGAAGCCGACATTGGAGAGCAATGGCTTTCACTGTCAGTTCCCCTCATAGAGGTGTGGGGTGACAGATTTAAAGGAGAGGAGGGTTTCTCCATATGCTTGGTCTTACATGGTCTCTTTTTATATTGTTGAGGTGGTTGATTTAACATTTGCCACTGTGGGGGACAAAGCATCCAAAAATAAGGAGCCCAGGGAGCCATTTGTGCTCTAAGAAAATCTGGTTGTTGCTGATAAGCAGACCATATAGAGCCTCCATATATGGCTGAGGTGAAAAAGCAGGTAAACACACTACCTCGGCCTCAGAGAGGGGGGAGGGGAAGTCAGAGTAATCAGAGAATGGAGATTGAGGATGTATGTTATCAGTCAAGTTAGGCGAATGTAAAGTGGGAGAAATTGCCAGGTCTTTGTGGTCCTTGTGGCTAATGAGGGGAGTATGGAGCGTGGATAGCTCTGCTGACTATAAATAAATTGCCCGGGATGCTCAGGCAGCGCTCCTCTGAGGTGTTGCCCCTGGTAACGGGAGAGGGGGGCCGGCAGCCAGCTGTTGGTCTGTGAGGGAATTTCTCAGTGCTGTAATAGGAGCGGGAAGAGCTCCTATGGCCTGTGAAAGGGCAAGCACTGATGTGTCAGACAGCGTGGAGCGTGAGGCAGGCACAGGAAGACCTGTTGCCTCAGTAAGGGCAGACTTTTTAACATTTTTATTGCCCTTTTTGTACTCGCCCGAAGTCCCTGGGCGGTCAAACGTGCTCAAGTGGTTATTGCCTGAGCAGTGTGACTTTTTCCCTTCAGCGTGCTGCTTTCTGGGCTGCTGATTAACAGAGCTCACCCCTAGGGTTGCCAGGTGTCCGGTATTCCACCGGAGAGTCCGGTATTTGCGCTGTCTGGTAAAAAAAAATCAGAGAATACCGGACATGTGCAATGTCCAGTATTCTCTGATTTTTCCGGCTGCACACCGGACGGAAGCCTGGGATGGGCGGGGGGAGCGGCTGGAAGCCGGGGCCGCCATCGTCGCTGGGAGCCTGTGATTGTGCAGAAGCCTGGCGGGGGCGGGGAGAGTGGCTGGCACTCCCACCCACTCCCCCCACCAGGCTTCTGTGCAATCCCAGACTCCTAGCACCGATGGCGGCCCCGCCTCCCAGCCTGGGAGTCCCAGCTGGGAGGTGGGGCCGCGATCGCCACTCTGGGCACTTCAGAAGCCTAGCTGGGGCAGGGGGAGTGTCTGTGAGTTCCAGCCACTCCCCCGCCCCTGCAAGGCTTCTGCGCAATCACAGGCTCCCAGCGCCAATCGTGGCCCTGGCTCCCAACCTGGGAGTCCCAGCTGGGAGGTGGGGTTGTGATTGCTGCTCTGGGTGCCCCAGAACGGGGGGGGGGGGGGGGGCTTATCATCCCGCGTTCCTTTTTTTTTTTTTTGCTTGACCAAAAAATACTGCGTGTCCGGTATTTTTTGGGAGACCATCTGGCAACCCTACTCACCCCTGCCTTTAATGGCTTAGGGGACGTTTGCCTCTTCCATGTGTTGCTCAGACCTGAGTCCGGGTCAGAGGTATGGTGTTTGTCCTTATCAGCAAAGGACTTTTTCAGTCACAGCTCTCTGCTTTTGCGTGTTTTCAGGTTAGCGCAGTGGGAGACAGGCATTAAGTTCTTGTAGAGCCTGCAGCTTTAAAGCCGGGTGGCTGGAGACCGCAGTTCAAGACTGCAGGCGTTTGTTTGTTTTTTTAACTAACTCTAAACAAGTGAAATAACTAACTAGTAACAAGAACTGTGGAGAAAAGGTAATTCTAAACAACTATTTGAAGAAAGTAATGTATGAGGAGAAGTCTTTGCGAGAGCAGGAGAGTTCTGAAGCCAGGGGCGGTAGAAAGGAACTGAAGGGAGGGAGGCTCTCGCACGCTGTGCATGCGCGGCCCCCGACACACTGCTGAGAAAAATCCGTCAAGAAGCGCTGGGGCGCTCAACAAGCACCCCCAAGGATGCCTCTCGACAAAGAACACTTCCTTCTACAGGGTACGTTACTGCATTCAAGAAACACAATGTGAATATTTTGTTTTTGAAAAGGATTTCAGCAATATTTTTCACAATAATTGCTTATTGATTATGCCAAACTTTTTAAAAATTTAGATGACATTTGCATCTTTGTTTTTCAGGATAGCCTTCCCAGATGTGCCGGTACAAGTTTCACCTGAAGAAGTCAAGTTGTCTGAATTCTGATCACTCTTTATTTTATATTATGCTCATTCGGCTCTCTAAACTTCTAAATTGTGTTCATTACCTACATTTTAGAGTAAACAGGTAATACATGCTACACAAAGTTCTTCATCTGACAGAACATAAGAATGGGCATAAGTGTCAGACCAATGGTCCATCTAGCCCAGCATCTTGTGTTCCATCAGTGATCAATACCAGATGCTTCAGAGAAAATGATCAGAGCAAGGCAATAACTGAGTAATCCATCTGCCATTGTCCACTCCCAGCTTCTGGCAGTGAGAGCTGAGGGAAACTTGGAGCATGGGCTTGCATCCCTATGTTGGCTAATAGCCATTGATGTATCTATCCTTAATGAGCTCATATAGTTTGGCCTTCACAACATCCTCTAGCAACTAGAATCACAAGTGGAATGCATGTTAGGGGAAGTACTTCTTTTTTGTGGTTTAAATTAGGGATGTTAAATATCGATTAACTGAATAGTTGATTAACCTCATGAATTCTTATCGGTTACTTGACTATTTTATAGTCCCAGAGGGTGGGGCCAGCAGCCAGTGATCTCCAGCCCCACTCCACACTGCTGCCTCTTTATCAGAGATAGCAGCATGGGGTGCCAGGCAGGAGCTGGTATGCAAAGGGAGCCAGATTAAAAACCAGCTCCCCTCACGGACCCAGCACAAGTCAGAACGGAACTGGGCTGCCTACCCGCCCAGCTCCTAATACACTTTAAATGCAGAACTGCAGCAGGGGTAGGACCTGGACCAAGCGCAAGCTGGGACTGAGCTGGGCTGCTGGCCAGCCTGCTAAAAAATTTTCCGGCAAGGTGGTGGGAGAGGGGAAAATACATGTAGTCCATAGCGTTAACTGATAAGCTTTTGCTTATCGGTTATTTGGTTACACTATTACATCCCTAGTTTAAACCTGCTACCTATTAATTTCAGAAGAAGTTGATCCCTTCTTCTTGTATGAAGTAGTAGTTAACACTTCCTCAATTCACTTTCTTTACACCAGGGATTCTCAAACTTTGTGATACCGTGACCCCCCTCTAAGTTGCTCGCGACCCTCCTGGGGGGTCGAGACCCACAGTTTGAGAAATGCGGCTCTACAGCATTCATGATTTTATAAACCTCTGTCATACCCACCCACCAGTGTTCCCTCTAAGCTGCAGGGCAGCACAGCTTCACAGCAATCAGCTCTTCCCAGTCAGTCCTGAGCCTGGAAGAATTATCCATAATGATTCCAAGATCTCCTTCTGTAGCAGTAACAGCTAATTTAGATCCCATCATTTTGTATTTATATTTGGAATTATATTTTCCAATGTGCTTTACTTTGGATTGAATTTCATCTGTCATTTTGCTGCCCAGTCACCCAGTTTTGTAAAATCTCTTTGTAACTCTTCGCTGTCTGCTTCAGATTTAACTATCTTGAGTAGTTTGTATTATCTGCAAATTTTGCCATCTCACTATTCATTGCTTTATATAGGCCATTTTATCAAAATATTTAATAGGACTGGCCCCAGTACAAATCCCTGGGGAACACCACTATTCACTTCTCTCCATTCTGAAAAGACGACCATTTATTCCTACCCTTTCTTTCCTGTCTTAACTGTTACTGATCCATGACAGGACTTTCTCTTTCATCCTATAAAAGCTTACTTTGCTTAAGAGCCTCTGGACAGGGACCTTGTCAAAGGCTTTCTGAAAATCCAAGTATACTATATCCACTGGATCACCCTAGTCCACGTTTGTTGATCTCTCAAAGAATTTTAACAGACTGGTAAGGTATGATTTCCCTTTACAAAAAAAGATATGGACTCTACAACAAATTGTGTCCATCTATGTGTCTGATAGTTTGGCTGAAGCTATAGTTCAAATGTTCCTGGTACTGAAGTTAGGTTTACCTATAATTGGCCTATAATTGCCAAGATTGCCTTTGCAACCTTTTTAAAAAAATTGGTAGCATATTAGCTATCCTCTAGTCATTTGATACAAAAGATGAGCAAGTGATAGGATGTATAACTCTCTTAGGGCACGTCTACACTGCAACACTATTTCAAAATAACTAGTGCTATTCCGAAATAACGTAGTCTGCATCTACACAGCAGGCAGTTATTTCAAAATAGTGTCAAACTACTGTCAAGCTGGAGGACTTCTTGCTCCGATTCCTGTAACCCTCACTGTACGAAGAATAAGAGAAGTTGGAAGAAGAGTGCTCTATTTCGAAAAAAGTGCTGTGTAGATGCTCCCTATTTCAAAATAAGCTACGCAATTGACATAGCTCAATTTGCACAGCTTATTTCGAGTTAAATCCTGCAGTGTAGATGCACCCTTAGTGGTTCCATAATTTCATGTATGAGTTCCTTCAAAACTCTTGGGTGAATGCCGTCTGATCCTGGTGACTTATTTACTATTTAATTTATTAATTTGCTTTACAACCTCCTCTATTGATACCTAAATCACGGACAGTTGCTCAGATCTATCACAAAAAGAATGGCTCAGGTTTGGGTCTCTCTCTCACATCCTCAATTATGAAGACTGATACAAAGAATTTACTTAGTTTCTCTTCAATGGCCTTACCTTTTGAGTGCTCTTTTAGCACCTCAATCGTCCAATGGCCTCATCGATTGTTTGGCAGGATTCCTGATTCTGATATACTGAAAAATTTTGCTGTTATTCTGAGTCTTTGGCTAGCTGCTCTTCAAATTCTTTTTTGGCCTGCCTCATTATATTTTCACACTTCACTTTGCAGAGTTTACGCTCCTTTATTTTCCTTATCCTTTGTTGTTTAACCATGGTGGCACTATTTTGGTCCACTTATTATATCTTTAATTTGGGGTACACTTTTAATTTGAGCTTCTATGATGTTGTCAAGTTTCCATGCAGTTTGCAGGCTTTTGTTGTGACTGTACTTTTTAATTTCCATATATCTAACGTCTTCATTTTTGCGTAACTCCTCTTTCTGAAGTTAAATGCAACTTTGATGGACTTCTTTGGTATTCTCCAACCCCAACAAGGATGCTACATTTAATTTTATTATGGTAGCTATTATTTACAGATTTAAATAGGATGTAAACAAAGGAGAAAATCAAAGTAGTCAACATATTTTTGCTATAGCAGTCTTTACAATTTTGAATGTTACTTTGTACATGAAGAAAGCAATTTAAAAGCAACCTGCAAATAGGAGAAAACAGAATCTGTTCCCTCTTTGATGTGATGTACAGAAGAAGACAGGTGTGTTTTTGTTTAAAAAGAGTTTGTTTTGTTTCTTCATCTGGACATTCAGGCCTTGTCTACCTTGGTTTCCCTGGAGGACATTATGGATGAGAAAAAAAGCTAGTAGGCCTCTAACATCAGATACAAAGAAATTAAATTGGATTATTGTCTGAGGAAATAAATTTTATTCAGACAGAAAAAACTCTACCTTTTTATTTTTCCACATATCTTTTTAATTTAAATGCCTAATAGCTAAAGGAAACCTCTTTTGATAAAGGCTCGGCCCTTAACTGAATGAGCAAGAGAGATCCTCGTTCTGTACTTTACATGCAAGACAGGGAAAACTAACCCTAATTTTTCTGATATTTCTATTTGTGAAAACAAGCAGATTTGCTTCATAATAAAAAATTTCTGGCCTTGTTTGTATATCATAAAGAAGCAAATTTGCATGTCACCTTTAAAGTGCATTTATGGTAAAATAAGCAACTCTGAAACACCTTGGTGAGGTACTTCCAAACAAGATTTTTTTTCTCCTAATAAAAATCTCTGAACTTCACTTCGTATTTGGAACAATTCTGTATATCACTACTAATAAATATTCTGGAATCAAGCATTAGCTGACAATTGTCTTTCCATATATGAGGCAGAACAGGTGTCAGCTTGCTCTTCTGCAGTTTTATAGTTCACTAGTTTTTTGTTAACCTGTTCTTCAGTAAAATGATGCCAATGATTCCAAAGATACAAAGGCTAGGTCTAGACTGAGGCTTTTTCCAGTTTTTTTTTCGGAAGAGGCTTTTCTGCCATTTGGCCCCATCTAGACGGGGCAGCCTCCTCTTTCAGCGGAGCCCGTATGCCTCGTGAAACAAGGTATACAGGGCTCCCGAAAGAGCGCGTTTGCTTTTCTGAGAAAAAAAGCAGAAAAGCAAACATGTTCCTTGGACACAGAGGGGTTTTTGCAGGATAATTCTGGTATCCCGCAAAAACCCCTTAGTCTAGACATAGCCAAAGAGAGCAGGAATCTGAACAGAACTAATATATTTTTATAGATGAATTTATGAGCAAAACAAGACTTTAGTGTTTATTTCCCCTCATTGAAGGAGGGCCTATGCAGTTCTCATTAACATACTCTAGACTTCCATTGTATTATCTATGAATCTGAAGTTGTGTACAGACAATACACACTCACATAAACACATACACAAATTCAAAGACATCAATGATTTACTATGCAAGATATATCTATCATTTTACATAGCAAGACTGAGTTTCAAATATAACACTGTATGAAACAAATTATTTCAATTTAAAAATCACTAACCCTGTAGGATTTTATAAACCCCTGCAATTCTGTCAAAATTCCCTACAGGCAAAAATGTTCTCTACTGTGCTAGTGGTGCCTCAATTGTCAGGAACAGGATAGCAAATCTATAACAACTAGCCCTTAGGATCAAGTCTCTTACAAGTGATATTGAATTTTGTATACTAGCAGCGACACTTTCCTCAGTGTGGCATCTGCTGTTACCTAACAGATGTACAGAAAAATATCCACAGTTAACAAAGAGAAAGTTCCTGAGTGCTCAGTGAACAACAATGATGGCAAATTCACCATGTTATACTAATGCCCTATTCCTCATTGAGGGTATGTCTAGACTACATGGCTCTTGTGACAGAGGCATGTAGATTAGGCTACCCGGCATAGGAAAATGAAGTGGCGATTTAAATAATCGCCGCTTCATTTAAATTTAAATGGCTGCCGCGCTGAGCCGATCAGCTGTTTGTTGGCTCAACGCGGTAGACTGGACACTCCGCGGTCAACATCAAAGGCATTTGTCGACCTCCCCGGTATGCCTCGTGGGATGAGGTTTACCGGGGAGGTCGACAAATGCCTTTGATGTTGACCGCGGAGTGTCCAGTCTACCGTGTTGAGCCGACAAACAGCTGATCGGCTCAGCGCGGCAGCCATTTAAATTTAAATGAAGCGGCGATTATTTAAATCGCCACTTCATTTTCCTATGCCGGGTAGCCTAATCTACATGCCTCTGTCGCCAGAGCCATGTAGTCTAGACATACCCTGAGAGTAGAGCCAAATTAGCTAAAACATGGTTGTTGCCAGTGGACCCATGTGGACACTAATCACTTAAGAATAGTACTAGCCATGCTATACTACAGACTGCTTCAATAAATAATCTACAGCACAGTTTTAGAACCTACTATGGGAGGAGGGGAAGAAATCTTATGACCCTGCTAGCAATAACTATATGGAAGCAATGGTGACTTGACTATTCTGTTTCCAACTCTTGTGCAAAGGTAAAGTTAATTTTTCTCACTTTGATAAGGTTTTCGTTTGCATATTCCTTCAGATGCTTACAGAGAAAAAGGAATAGGAACCCAAAGTTTTCAGATATTTGTATTAGTTCATCCTCCATTATAGGGGAGAAAAGATGCATTAGTATTCTACATGCACTGCAATAAGAATAAAATCATTTCTAAAGATGGCTCTATATCCTATACCACTTGGCTAAATATCGTATATCCTCTCTTACACAGTCATAAAAAGTGGCTTTGCTTTATACTTGGCAATCTTGTGCAGTATTCAAAAGTAAGACTGAAGACACTATATCAGTTGGCTAACCAAAAAAAAATACCTCTAAGAAGCAAGTGACTGGATGAACAGAGGAAATGGCAATATATTAAAAATGTTCTCCATCTAGAGAACAAGCTGCCTACCTATAACTTATGCATTTCCGTGTTCTAGTAGACCGCCTTTCGAGCAGTTTTGATTTTGACTTTTTGGAATCTTTCTTCTTTTCTTCCAGACCTTCTGGTATTTCTGGCTCCTGTTGAAGTCGGATAACAAGAGTCAGACACATTAGGGCAGATGTCCTAGAGCTTTGTCTCTCCTCTCAAGTTTTAGGAGGACTGAGCTAGAATTGTCTATTTTCATGTCAAACAGAGAAGTGGCGAATGCAAAACATTTCAAGTTTCCAAGTGACTGCCTTATATACAGGTACCTAGGTCACAGGTAGCCTGTTCTCTTTGTGGTTCTCTACATAACAAGGGCAACACAAACCTTTAAGTTCCTGAACAGAGGATGCAGATTACAGTAACAAAACTGACATTATGCTTCTAGTTGAGGTGACACTTTCAGGCCTTCTCCGTGATACAGTTGAACAAGATAATTGCTGATACATGTTTGCAGCCATTGTAAACTGGGATTTTTGTGTGTGTGCACTATTGATCACATCCTCTAGACAGCTGACAGCTCTTGCGAAAAAGATCCATATCACGCTCCCCCCCAACCTCATTGCATATGTTTTTGTGGTACATTTATAGTCCCCCTCTGGAAAGGGCTTTAATTCTATGCCATGATTGCCAGAATCTTAGTTTTCAACAAAAATGACCTCTGGGTTGAATTTTTTGCCCTTATCAAAAGGTGTGATGGTAGTTTGCTTTTTGGGGAGAAAAAGGTTTGTGGTGTTTTGTTCTTTTAAATTTAGTAAAATTCCATTGATCCGTTTTTCAGTTATCCAAGTGTGGAAGTAGAAAATTTGTTTTAGCATAATGAGTAAGTGCACAAGTGTACCTAACATTCATTGTTTGAAAAAGTTTAAATTTAAAAGCTCACTTACTAGGCATGGATTAACTCATCTTTTAGAAAAATCACTTTAAGACGAATTTAAGGGAAAAAACACAAGTTCTGGAAGAGCAAAATATTTTTTCCCCATTCTGATTTTAAAAAAACAAAAAAAGGAAGGTACACTTTCATTAAGACAAACAGTGAATACAATATCTAGTAACATAAGATTCTACCGACAGCAGGAGACAAGTTATCGATGTTATGGGCACCATAGCTTTAAATTTTCTGATTTTTGTGAATATAAAAACCAAAATCATAACACTATTATTGTCGGTTTTTTGCAGAGTTAAGAGAATGCCAGACAGCAACTGGTTTTTTTAGAAAGTCCCAAATTACATTGGCACCAAAAATGAAGAGCTCATCCTTTATTTAACAGTGTAATTTAAAAAAGACAAGAAAATATCTTTGAGGATGCATAACTGACTTTCCTATTATCAGGAAAGTGATAATCAGAATTTTAAAAGGTAAATAATGTTTTAATTGCTAGTGGAGTATTTTACTTAGCACTATTCATAAAGTTTTAAGCTTTTAAAATTTGAGCAGGTTTTCTCCACCCCAAAAGAAACCAACCACAATTAATATCCTTGCCTCGTTCTTACACTCACCATCTAAGGTGAGCCAATGAATTAATTCTCATCTACCTGTTAATTAATGTATTTGCCTTGAAAAAGCATTTGCCACTCCTAACACTTGAGTGTCTCCTCCCTGTGACCACACAGGGACTGTTGGGTGATAATGCAAAGCAGTCAATATCACTGCGATGTCACTTTTTGGAGAAGTCCAGACATTTTTTCATCAAGTTCGATATACTAAAAGGACTCAAATTATTTTCATTATCAATACACAAAACAGCAAATTGCAACATAGAGCAGTAAACTGTATATAGTCTCTGATCCAGCAAAGAACTTAAGCATGTGTTTAAGTACAACAATAGTTCTGTTTGGTAAAATTTTGAATGTAAATAATGTTGACAGTTTTCTTTTAAGAATGACAAAAATCTTAGGAAGTAAATCACTTATTACAGACAATGAAATAAAGAACAGAACACTTACTTGTGGTGGGATGATGTTCTCGATACTGATGCCCACATACACCAATCGCTCTTTCCTTGGGAGAGAAAGAAAAATTAAAAATTGTTCACAAAAACTAAGATGGTACAGATTAAAAAAAAAAATCACTCTAATCAATAACATTCACAGCTGTTCATGCAGTCAGGAAGAAAGAGCCCTATGAGTTCTCTCACTGCAAAATACAAAGTTTCCAGACCTTGATTAACATTAGTAGTTATTGTTTGCTAGGTTTTGAAGGTTCACAGTTTCCTTTACATGTGAAACTGGTTACTTTACAGACAGTTCAGACAACCGCAAGTGTCTAACAGGAACAGACACCAAGAAAAGAGAGTATTGTGTTAAATGTACATTACTTAAAGGGGAAGTTTAAAAAATATTTGACAAGGTAAGGAAACTGTTTCTGAGCTTGTTTCATTTAAATTAAGATGGTTCACAGCAGCATTTTTCTTCTGAATACTAAAGTTGCAAAGCTGTATTAAGTCAATGTTCAGCTGTAAACTTCTGAAAGAACAATAACACTTTACTCAAAGTTATAAACATTTCAGAGTTAACTTCCATTCCTGAGGTGTCCTTAACTTGGAGAATCCTACTGTACTATTAAAACAGAAAGCAAGAATTAAGGCCACAGTGCTATGCGTATTTGTTTTTCTCAGCTGAAACAGATCCTGAATGGATATATTGTCAATCAAAATCAGATCTTTAAAGTTGGCAATAAGCAGCTGCATGTGAACACGCACAATTGCATGTCCAAATCACATTTGCATGCACTGTGTATGCACTTAACTATTCACACACAAGCAAATACCTGATATGCATAGTAACTTTAAATCTGTATTAGTTACAAGCAGACAGATATATGTACACAGTTGCAAACATCTATGTAAGAAAATATATTTCCCAATGTTTACATTTATCTGATAGCAGATCAAGATTTTGAAATATACTTATGACTGCATATTTGAGCAAGACTTCCTTTTGCTCTTCTAACCAACCAATTGCAGAGAGTATGTCCAATTTTTTTTAGGTAAAACCTGTAAATATTTCCAAAATAAAGTTGACATAACAGTAAACTAGATTCTGAATAGTTTTCCTAAAGCTGTGTAATGAAGCCACATGCTGTCATAATTTTATATTACTGCAGAGTAACACCTGTACTGATATTTTTGGCTTTATTTGAAAGTACCTACTTTTCTATCTTAGTGCCAGTTCCCTAACCTTATAAATAAAAAAGAAACTTTCTCTCCCCAAGTGCTATGAGATCTGGGTGGGTGAAGAGAAAATTAATTCATTTGTCTAGCAGATTTGAATTAAGGGAAATGCATGAAAAATAATCTCTTAATGTAAGAGAAGAAGCTACTAAAGGGGAGAACACAAATGTAAAAGTTTTAATAATCAAAATTCCTTGTGTACTGGGATTCATTGCCTCTTCCACTTATTTCCTATGAAGCAATCAATCAAGCAAGCAATCAATAAGGGTGCATTTAGACTACATTCCTCTTTTGAAAGAGGAATGTAAATGAAGGAAATAAAAAATGCAAATGAAGCACAGATTTACAAATCTCATGCTTCATTTGCATAAATGTGTCTGATCGCTTTTTTGGGGAAAAAAAAAAAAAAAAAAAGCAGTCTAGACATGGTTCTTCCGGAAAAAAAAAAACCCTTTTTCGAAAGAACCCTGTAAACCTCATTTTTTCAGGAGTAAGGGTTCCTTCAAAAAAGGGGTTGTTTTTTTCCAAAAGAACTGTGCCTAACTGCTTCTTTTTTTCCCCAAAAAAACCTTTTTCAAAAAAGCAAACAGACATGATTATGCAAATGAAGCACGAGATTTCAATTTCCTTCATTTACATTCCTCTCTCGAAAAAGGAATGTAGTCTGGACGCACCCTAAAAATAAAAAAATAAGTACAAGGGAATGAAGAGTAAAATTCAACCAGTATTGCTCCTAATTCGGATAGTCAGCAACCCCAACAGATTATTCAGGAAATTAGGGAATTTTTAAAAAAGCATTAAAAATGGAGCCTGGAATGTTATAGCAAAGGGCTTAGGCAAATGAAACATGTACCTTCCTTACCAACGACGAACAAATGAAGGGTCAACATTTCAACCAGCAATTCTCAGATTGCCTATCATGGAGATGCATTGGCTTTCTTTATCTCTAATTGCTCAACTGCACTGACTAAAAGAACCCAAATACACATTATCTCACACTAGTACTTTTCTGCACAACTAACTGCACCAGTTGCCACGGGGACATGATATGACATTATGAATGAGAGGAGGCAATCCATGATACTGGGAATGGATGAAGAGGCGACCCTGAACAGGAAAGTAGTCCCAGAAGACAAGAAAAATTCTGGTACATCCCCAGAAAAGATTTGAGAACCCCTGATTTAAATAGAAAACAGTATCAGCAAAATCTTCAGTGTCCTCTGCTTCCACCTGGTGGCAGAATATGGTTATAAAACGTTAGTAGACATATAAATAAATAAAACCCTTGAAATTCAATAAGCCTGGAGCAGGAGAAAAATATTCTGACCGAAGTCTACATTTTTGTCACATCTGTCATTGTAACCATGGAGCGAGTGGTTTTCGTCTACTATATATTTGTCTGTGTATGTGTGTTTAAGAACTCATAATCAGTTAAGAGCTAGGACCACCAAATTCAGTATGCAGCTTCTTCTTATCATAACTTAAAGCAAGGTAAGAGTTTGATTGTGGCCAGGAAAATGGGATGTGCCTAGAATGGGATTGCTTTTCATAAAACCATACAGAAATAGAATCAACAGGCAGGTGAAAAGGGCTGACTGGGGCTGCCTCTGCCCCATCCAGGACTGCCCCAGCCCCAAACCTCCCACCCCTGAGTTGCCCTTTAGAGAAGGTGGGGGAAGGGGGGGGGGGAACAGGGACTGAAGCGCTCCCCCCAGATTCGTACAGGGACGTTGCTGGCAGCTCCCCTTCATCAGGGAGTGAAGAGAAAGTGCACAGTTTGCTGCATTCCTCACTCTGGCTGAGGAGCAGAGTGCACACAAGTTGTGCACTTTGCTCTCACTCCCTGACAGGGTCAGGAAGGGGAAGAGCAAGCAGCCCTAATACAATCCTGCCCACCTCCTTACAGAGATATACACAATCCCCTGCCCAGAGTGCCTCCTCACCCCCCAACTCTGATTCCAGCACCTCCCAAACTCTCAGCTCCCTGCCCTGAGCCCCTCCTTAAAGGACATGAGCAATGCCAGGTAAATGTGCTAGTTAAAAATAAGTTTCCCACAACCTGCCATTTTGGGGCTGTATTGATGTGTTGCTAAACTGCTGAACCAATTTCAATGAGGACTTTGAATGTTGCCAAGTTAAACCCTGAGCTACATGGAAAATAGTCAAAATGAGGAGACTCAGCAATGTTACTGCAGTGATACAAAGGGTCAGACCACAGTACTCAGGCTACGTCTAAACTACGAGCCTCTTCCACAAGAGGAAATGCAAATGGAGTGCTCATTTGCATATGTAACTCTCATTTGCATTTCCTCTTCCTTTCCCTCTTGCGCAAGAGGTTTTTGTGCAAAACAGCACTGTGCAGACAGCGCCTTTTTGCACAAAACCCCCCTTCCAGAGATTCTCTTTTCACCAAAGGGAAAGAGACTAAAAAACTTCAGTTCTGGTACATCAAATATTGTCAACAACTGTTTGCTTTTGTGCTCCAAATAACATTTATTTTCCTATTTTAGCTAATAACTGTACTTGTACTGTGACAAAAACTGAGATCCTAGACTATTCCAACAGCACTATGACATGAGTCTTACCCTCTTCACCTGTAACATACCATAATAATGCAGCACTAGACCAGATCAGAAAATTATAACATCAAGTTTACTGTCCTGCCTCTCCTACCAACAGATGCTTCAAAAGGCAGCAAATATCAAATGTAGAACAGGAAACTATACCATCTTGACTGGAAGATCAGACTGCTGAACATTTGTTCTTATATTAATTTTCACCATATAAAATAGATGTAACGTGAACAGTGTGCTGTTCTGTAAAAATTGTAACAAAATCTACAACAATGCAACTCTTCGGCTGCAAATTTAAAAAGCAAGACAGACTGACAATGAAGATGACAAATCTGATAGCATTAATGCAGTATGTGCTATTTTAACGTTTAGGAATGCAAAAATACTATACATCTGCTAAGTGAAATAGTTAACATTGCTAGGAAGAACCTTAACTTTTCAGTATTTCCCAGCTTTTAAAGTTTTCAACTGTTAATGTTGCATTAATATAACTTTAATACAAAACCCATTTTATAAAAACAGACAAACAGAAAAGCCATGGCTCTGACATGTACCACCTACAATATCATAAATAAAAAGAGAATCAAAATTTCTTTACTGTGCATGAGTTAAAAGTTGATTTTTAAGGGGACACTGTAATATGGCACTTCTCCCAATCTTGGATTACCACTCACAAATCTGTTTCAGATATCTGTGATGGGAACTGTGTGACTGCTATGCACAACCCAACAGTTGTAGAACAGAGTGTTGATTTACACTAACCGGGATAATGTCTAGGGGCTCGTCTAGACTATGCTGAAGTTTCAAAAGAGGATATGCAAATTCCACATCTGAAGGCGGAGCTTTCGAAAGTGAAAGTAGTCAGGATGCGGTTTTTTCCAGCAAACCCCACCCCCCTTTTCAAAAAGCTGCATAAACCTCATTTTCAAAAGTGAGATTGGAAGTACCTCTTTCAAAACTTCAGCATAGTCTAGACATAGCCTAGGATGAACAGAACACTCCATCTCAAATTATAACTGCCTATTTCAGGAGTAGGCAATAATTTTTGAAGGGGGGTCACTTCACAAATTTCTGAAGTGGTTGCAGGTCGCCCTGCAATGGGCAGGGCCTTAGGCAGAAGGGATGGGGCCAAGAGGCTTCCTATGTTTACCCACCCACAGACACTGATTGGCCTGGGGAGCAGGGGAAGCACAGGAGGTCTTTGCCCTCCGCCCACCACTGCCTGGAGCAGTGCTCTCCAACCTTTTTAACCACAAAATCACTTTTTGAATTTAAGTACAATGTAAGAGCTATCTCACACCCAAATACCCTTGCCCCGCCTCCTTCATGCCCCTTCTCTGAGGCCCTGGCAGCAAGGGCCATGTGCTCTGCAAATAAAGAGCCCGAGGGGAGGAGGGAGTGGTGCTTCACGCACCGCCTGCTCTACAAACAGGCATCTCCCATTTAAATATGGCAGACAGGCTACTGGGCTAGATGGACCCAGTATGGCCATTCTTACGTTCTTATGTTCTTAAATATAAAAAGCCAGAAACCGGCCAATGGGATTGTGCTGGCGGTGGAAGCAGTGCATAAAGCACCACGCCCTCCTCCCCTCTGCTCACAGTCTGTGGAACACAAACGGCCCAGCAGCCGCTTTTCTGAGTGGCATGCAGGGGCGGGGCAAGCAGGGCAGTCTGCCTGAGGTTCCCTGCTGCATCTGTGGGCCAAATCTGGTGGCTCGGCAGGCCGGATCCAGCCTGCGGAGGGGCTGTGTCTAGACTGGCCAGTTTTTCCGGAAAATCAGCCGCTTTTCCGGAAAAACTTGCCAGCTGTCTAGACTGGCCGCTTGAATTTCCACAAGAACACTGACGATCTCTTGTATGATTGTCAGTGTTCTTGCGGAAATACTATGCTGCTCCCGTTCGGGCAAAAGCCCTCTTGCGCAAATGCTTTTGCGCAAGAGGGCCAGTGTAGACAACGTGGTATTGTTTTGCGCAAAAAAGCCCCGATGGCTAAAATGGCGATCAGGGCTTTCTTGCACAAAAGCGCGTCTAGATTGGCCAGGGACGCTTTTCTGCAAAAAGTGCTTTTGCGGAAAAGCGTCCGTGCCAATCTAGATGCTCTGTTCCGAAAATGCTTTTAACGGAAAACTTTTCCGTTAAAAGCATTTCTGGAAAATCATGCCAATCTAGACGCAGCCAGGATGTTTTGCCCAGGCTTCATTTACTTGAACCACTGTAACTTGCAATAGTGTAATCCTGTTGTATAGATGAAGTTTCAAGCTAATCTAGGTGAAAAAGGCAACAGGACTCTGTATAGCACGTTACATTAGAAACTTCTGCAACCAAGTCAGGTGATTCAGAACTTGACTACACCAGGAAATTTACACACTGCTGACTATTAGCAAACGGTGCAGATGAACCAGTGCTGAAAATTATTAAAACTGCAAGTGTAAGAAGGACCAAACCATGTTCAGAAGATATGATTGAAGCACAGTAAACACCATCTCTTCATCTTTAACTATTGGACTCTTCTCTTCTACCTTGCAAGCTTCTCCAGATCTGCTGCTGGCAGTAAACTCCCTGATTTATGGGAAGTTCATAGGTATTGATCAAAAACAAGTGTATCAGCTCACGGTCTCATTAGCACACTTATTCAGGTCCGTTTAAGGCTTGATCAATTACTTCCATCTCTTTATCTAGCAACTGGCAGTGTGAACACAACCAATTATGTTTCAGTACCTTCGCTCTGCCCGCTCCTTCTTTTTCAATACAACATCCAGCTCTTGCAACTGTTCTTCTAACTTCTCACAGAGTAATTTCTAGAGGGATAATACATAGTATTAGTTTCTTGCATAAGCCAATACTTTCATTAATCAATTTATTTAGACACTTAATTCACTGTTTTCACATTTGTCTTAGCGATATCTGGAATAGGGATACTTCAAATTCCTAGTTTTTGTTGCATTTCTCTGCATAGAGCCTAAAATTATGTTAATTTAATCTCTGCCAGAGACTATCGTGGTGTAGCAACACAATGTTACTTCTGTTGGAATATTACCAAGAAAAGGGCAGGTACTGAAGATTTAGTCTTCCTAAATTTAAGGTATGCTTTAGCATAAATTTCAAGTTTTACTACTCAGATAAACCCTCCTGGTGAGAAGCATCTACTGTAGAAAGCAGTCTGGCCAGTGTATCTATTAAAGATGAGAGTTTAGAATAAACATATTTCTAAGGTAGCTTATATTTTATTTTTATACACACATAAACAGTATGTTTTGGCCTCTTTCCCACACTATTTATTGTTTATATTTTTATATTATAAACTTACATTTTTATTCTTTAACTGGATAGCACATAGCACTCAATTTCTATTTATTAAAAATATTAAAAAACAAATAAAAAATCCACATCTAATATCAAGATAATAATCAAGTCATTACCTAGGTGGCTATTATTCACAGACATATCACCTGCTTTGTAGGGATTCTACCATTGTGGCTTAGGTCAGCAGCTGAGCTGATCTTTGTTGTAAGTAAGTCTCCCCTACAAGAACAACTTGCTTTGCTCTCTCAGCATGAGTCTTACCTTTCCCTATTACACTTGTTACATGTGCAAGAATTCTTCCCAAAGGTATGTTTATTGCACTTACCATGGAAACTTTCATCACATTTAAAATGTCATTTTTGTAGTTTTAGGTGGGATTATTCCTTATTATGTATTTATTAGGAACTAGTGAACAGAGCCAATAGCACCTTAGTGGAATGTGCTTTATATATAATAATGTGCAAGAACCACATCTAACTTTGTAAAGAAAAAAAGTCTTACATATACAACTCATTAATTATTTACATTCAAATACTTAAACCTACAAAAACAGGCAAATTTTGATGCAAAATATAATTATACATCAACACTACGGCCCTATCCAAATTCACAGTACATTACGGCCAATTTCACAGCCACAGAACTTGAAAATTGGTAAATTTCATGGTTTCAGGTATTTAAACCTGTAATTTCATGATATTGTAACTGTGGGGGTCCTGACTCAAAAAGAGATTGTGTGTGGGAGGAGTTGCAAACCTGCTGTAGGGGCATCATGGGATTGCCACTCTCATTTCTGTGATGCCTTCAGAGTTAGGCTCTGAAGGCAGCAAGCACAGAGCTTCTTGCAATTGCAGGAGGTTGCAAGAGGTAGAAGCGGGTCTGATTTCCCCTTTGCTGCTGGGAACACCCCATGCTATGGGCTCCTTGCTGCTAGTCCTGACTGGCTTGGGAGGAACAACACTTGCTCTCTCTCTCTGCACAACTGCAGAAAGTGCTACACTCCTAGCTCCACACTCAGCTGCAGGCAGCTCAGGCTGCCGCCAAGTCCCAGAGTCCTGCAGCAGCAGAAGGCACCCAGAAGTGAGTCTGGTATGGTCCCCCTCTCCCACTGACAAAGGACTTTGCAGGGGAGATACAAGTCCTGTCCTTCCCATGTCCAGTTGGAGGTAGGAAGCCCCCTTTGATGGGGGAGTTCCTAGGAACAAGGAGACATCAGATTTCATGGGGAAGGGCTTATTTCACGGTCCGTGATGCATTTTTCACAGACGTGAAATTGGTAGGACCTGAATAATCACTGAGCAGGATCTCCTCTTGCACAGCAGCAGCCCTGCTTTGTGACATGCAGGTGATCAAGCCATGTTGGAAGCAAAAATGGGGTACAAGATCCACAAGCCTGCCTCTTTAAAGTACCTAACTCTTCCCCAGTCACTGCAGTACGAAAGGTACTAGTCACACTTCAGCCTTCAAAACTCCAGGCATCTGCCCTGCAGAACTCATGATTTTTGCACCTTCTAGTTCACATGAAGGCCAGCCATAGGTTTGCACTGAAATATTTTTATAGTAGCATCCAGTCTCATTAGAGAAAGCACTGAAATTTGCTTGCAGTTAGGTAATGACAGCACTTGCTCTCAGCAGAGTCTGCCTGGCATATCCTGGCTTGCTACAGGCAACTGACAGCATGCTCCAACCAGGGTCTGCTTCCTTGACTTGTGCTGCACTTCCCAATGTTTAGTGCTCCCTAGTCAGGCTGAAACATTCAGTCTTTCTTACAGGAAAAACTACGAGAATAAATATTTTCCAATTCTATAATGTCCTGAGTGCAACCGTTAGAAAGGTAAAAAAGAACTGATCGTGTTATGCTCTCCTATCTATACATTGGTAGTACAATAGCCAGCTACTACTAATAAAAGAAAGTCAAAGAAAAAAGCATGAAGAAAAGATCATCTCCACTCACACCTGAGTTTATTAACAGAGCAGGGAAATTAGTTGAAGGGATGCATCCCAAATAAGAGGAATTTTTTTAACTGAGAAAGATGGTTACCAGAAATAGTTTGTTAATAAAACAACGATGCTCCACAATATCTAGCACAGTTAAAAACTAGTCAACTAGAAAGCGTACATGTTGGCAAGGTGGGCAAAACCATTCTCCATCTGGGATTATCATCAATGGGGGGCGAAGGCAGGCTGTGTGGTATCCACTGTCACAAGAGTCACATAACAAAATCTGTAGAAACAAAGTACAGTAATAAATTAGCATTATGTTGCACATCATGACAGGTAGCAAGTTCTAAAAGTATTTCCTAGGAAGTGTCGAAACATCTGCGGAAAAATGCCCTGATCTATACAAACTTCAGAACCTTCAAAATCACTTATTTATAGGGGGCTTTGGAAAAGATGAAGCATGTCTCTGCATAGTACAGCTTGTATACCTGGATTGTCAGCCTTAACTCTGGATTGCTCAAATCACTCGCTCCTCAGGTAGACCACCCCCTCCTGGAAAGGAGCATATCCCTTCTTCCCAGAAACCAGCAGCGCCTCCTTGCAGCTCTTAGCTTGCTCTCTCTTGCTTTTCCCAGTAGAGTTAAAGCAGCAGTTCCTGTCCACAGCTTCCAGCTGTTTCTCCTACCTCTGCCTCTCCCTGCCTGGTGCAGCCTGCCAGCTCAGCAGCTTCACAGGGAGTGGGCCAAGCTACATCACGTGGCTGAGCATTTGGGGGCGGGGGAGCACGTGACCACTCACATGCCCTTCTTTCTCCCCCCGCCCACATGCATAACATCTGCATGAGGATACGGCAGATATGCCTCTCTGAATGGGAGATACCAAGGTCTACATGACTCTCCAATTCCATTACACTTTCCTTACCCCCAAGAAACCTGTTGCATACTTCTCCCACCCACACTCAATAACTCTCCGGATTCACTCCCAGGCTTCTTCCCTCTCCCTGAGCTTCCCATTATCCCTGACTCCCCCAAGCCTTTGCACTGCTTCTGAGTGGTACAAGAAATATGCTTCTGTATTGTAGTTTAAATGAATTATTACTGAAAGTTCTGTATCAATATGACTAGTAAGGAATCTCTTTGTTTAAAAAAAATTTCCTGAATTTCTTTTGTTATCTGTACTGTTACAGAGATAATTGTTGACAAGTATTTTGAAATAAGTTACCAAAATAATTTAAACTGGCTTGATTATATTGTGTTATTTTGACAAACAGGAAGAATTTTAAAATACTGTGTGCAGAATGTTTAGGGTTCTTTGGCATAAATTCCCCCAGGAATAACGATCTGTCTCATACATATTCCTTTTTGTCCCTTTTCCCAGGATGACATTCGGAAGAGGTAGGGAGATGCGGGGGGAGAGAGAGTAAATGTTGGGGAAGGCTGAAGAGATCAAGCTGGATTCTGTATCCTGCCACCTCTTCCTCAGGCCACCATCATGCCAGTCAGCAAATCCAAATTGGAAGCAGGCAGGCAAAAGAGATGTGAGGGGAAGCTTACTGGAAAGAGATTTCTTCTTACCCCCAAGCCATGAGGGCACATCCACACCAGTAAAAAACCAGTTCGTATTAAGATGAATAGCAGACTTATTGCAGCCTCATTCATGGCCCATTACTGCTGCTAGCTATTAAACCTGCCCCATCACTTTTCCCAGGATGGGAGTGTTTATTGTAAAATATCATTACACATCTCTCAGAAGAAAGCTCTCTCTCAGCAGAAATAGCTATATTTTACACATTACTAGTCTAAAAAACCATGACTTTCAGAATGATCAGTGGACATTTTTTTCTATCACACTATTTTGTAGATCAAGAACATACTAGCTCAGGATGATTGGGAAGGCCACACTTCTTGCATGGTTCATCATCATCAGCAGGTGCAGGTTCCTCTTCTTCCTCTTGCTGCTCTTCCTCAGATTCCTCCTCAGTTTTCTCTTCGCTCTCAGACTCCTCGCTCTCTTCATTACTTGAGTATCTCCACCTGCCACGTGTTCGAGTGCCTGTCCACCGCACTTTGCTTCTCTGTGTTACCTAGCATTCCAAAGATAAAGAGACTATCATTTTTAAGTTTAAGTAAATATTCTCTAAACTGAATTGATTCATTTCAATCAAAATAGCTACAGGAAAATGTAGCATGATACAGCAATTTCAATGAATAGATCATCTTTCACTGAGTCTCAAAATCCTCACAGAACTAAAGAAAACTAAAACTAAATGGGAAAAAATTAAGGGGTACAGGCAAAGAAAATGCTTCAGATAAGGTTTAAAAGATGTAAAGACAAAGCCTTTGAATGTGACTCAGCCCCTTTGTTGAGCTATCAAAATCTACAATTTCTACTTCGACAGGGTAATTTTGCAAGTGAACATGAGAAATTTAATATGTAAGCTTCACTCCCAAAGCACAATAAACCTTTATTTAAAGCTGCTTTTCCTCAACTGAAAAAGAATGTATTTCTAATATTGCTTTCTTTTGAAAAACGAATTACAGAATGTGACTTTTATTTTACAGAATGTGACTTTTATTTTATTTTAGAAACATCATATTGTAAGACATACATTGCTATCAGCATTAAGAGTTCTTTCTGCTTGTGGGGTTGGAGGAAGAAGATGTCTGAGAGGACTGTGCATGTGTTTTGTACAACAGGCCCAGGCCCAAAATTCTCTATTATATATTAGGGTTGCCAGGTGGTTTCAAAAAAAATACCAGACACACTTGACATTACATCACAATCGACATTACATCTTATTTAGAAAATACCAGACATTTGTATTTTCTCATTTATATTTTTTCAATTTGTTTCCCAAACAAAAAGCTCAAATACTGGACTGTCTGGTTCAAAACCGGACACCTGGCAACCCTAATTATATTAATTTTTGTATTTCACTACACATATTTAGATTACTAAGTCTTCAAATGTTATGTCCATTTAAGACCATATTTGTTTCATTTTTAATGTATTACTGTTACTTGCAGCGCCTATGATAACTAGAACGGAAAGATAAAAAGATCCCAATACTTTTGCAGTTTATGTAAAGTATTTGACCTTACTTACTAAAACAGCTTCACTTTGTCCCAATAAGATCAATTTCTCATTTTGTTTGTGAAGGTTATTCACACCACAACAGAAGAGAGAAAACCTTTTTTTAAATATAGGAAAAGGTGCTTGTAGAACTAAAAAAGCTAGTAAGGGGATTCAGAACAGGAATAACACCTGTAAAAACTAGTTTGGTTTTTTTTTAAATAAACTAGACTTCAAGTTGACATGGTCCCTTTAACCTGAGTAGTAAAGAAAAATATTGTTTCTATCATCCTGGGTTTTCTAGTTAGCTTTTCAGGAAAATATGCAGGTCAAAGAACACAAGAGTCACAGTTAGACGGGGCTAAAAGCAGACTATATATGTCTTCTAACTGCAAGATCACTACTCTACACTATAAAAAACTTGAAACTGCATGAAAGCCAAACGTTTGTTCTGCAAAAACACTTCCTAAACCCACCCCAAAAAATCTACATTCAGCCCAGATAAAAGATTCTCTCTCAACCCCACTAAAAGAGAAGACTCTCCTAAGAAGAAAACTCCTGTTAAATAGTAGTACTATTTTAATCTAACATTTTTCTTATTCTCATCAATCTATCATCATTGTCAAATTGACCAGGCATCAGCATATACATCACACAGTTAATCTTCAGCATTTTATTCATCGTTAAAGCATCCAACCTATGGATTTAGAGCATCCTGAAGGTTTGATTAATAAAGATAAAATCTTCTAGAAAATAAAATAATTTGTACTAGTTATTCTAAACCAAGTTCAAGGTAAAAATTCTGGCATTTACAAATTGTAAAGTTAACAGCTATTAGCACTTTCCTGAGGGCTGTTTTCAGATCAGTCTCTACCCTAAACAAAAGTTACTGGACTAGTAACATGCATACATTGACTGTAATGGCATGCTTCCCGACATTCCTCCACAGATGTGTTTTCCTTTGATCAAAAACAACTATCCTCCTGTGCACTATAATGGTGTTACCTTGCTCACTTTAGAATTGGACTCCTTCTCTTGTTTTTTCACATCCTCTCTTCGGTCTTGTTTTTGCAGCACTGACAGTTTCTCCTCCTCTTCTTCAACTCGTTTTTTGTCAGGTTTCTGATCCCGAGTCTCCACCACTTTTGGAGTAGGTTTAGATATTCTTGGAGACCTCCTTAAAGTGCGACCGACACTGACTTCCTCCTCTTCCTTCTGCTCAGTGTCTTGAGTCTTGGGAGGTGGATCAGGCTTTTTCTTTTTATTGGAGATCCTGATGGTTAACTTGATCCCTTCTTTCTGCCTCTCAGAGGTTATTTCCTTGTTATCTGTTACACAGATATTCTCTTCAGAAACCAGTTTATATTTAAATTTGTTTTTCTGTACTGCAGATTCCTTATTAGTCTCCGAACACTCATCTGCATTAGAGATTTGGGCTTTACCTGGTTTATCTGGTTCTGTCTGGGCAGCTTCAAACTCCTCCTTTTGTTTTTCTGAGTATGATCCTTCCTGTACTTTGTTTTCATTAGGAAGTATGCTTTTGGAATCTGAGTCCGCTTTTTCTGAAACAGACTTCTCAGAAGGAACAGGAGGAATAAATGATGGAGGTGTTTCAGGTGCTTTTGGAGAATCTGATTTTTTCTCCAGTTCATTTTTACTTTTCAAACCCTCTTCCTCTGTTATATCATGTTTGGGTGGCTCCTTAGGAGTGAAAGTCTTCATGGACTTTTCCAGCTTTTCTAAACATTCTTTGAGTGGTGGCCTTCTGTCCTTTCTAGTTTTCAAAGCTAATTTCTCTTCAGGTTTCTTGGAGCAGTCTTCTGTTTTCCAAGAGTCCTCCATTGCTACTTCAGAAGTCATACTGTTGAGGGACTCTTTGTCGGTAGGACTAGATCCCTCCTTTAAAGGCACTTTCTGATTCGAAACCTCAGAGACTGTAGCAGCTACCTCTTTGTCTGTAGGCACATTTTTGTCATCTTCACATGTTTTCACAATTTTGCTAACAGAGTTCAAAGAGTCTGATATTTTCCCCCCACTTATACCATTTTTCTCTTTCAATGAGCTGCTGCCGTCTTCCTTTGTGCTAATGGAATGTTCTGACTTACTATTTTGGGTGACATTTTGGGCAACTTTTTCACTGCTAATCTCCCCATTTACTAGCAATTTCCCATCAGGACATAAAGCAGTGATTGTAGGGACTCGTTTAAAAGCCTCCTCTTCTGGTTTTCCTTCTTCTTTCAAGACATCCTTTGTTGGAGTTGCACATTTACACAAGGACCCCTTTATTGGACTGTCATAGTCATCTGTCAACTTGAGCTCTCGCTTTTTCAGCGGTATCTTTGCCTGTTGGTCATTTTTAAGCTTCTCACTTTCTTCTACAGATTTCTCCACAACTTCTTGGGGGTTTTTGGCATTGACACAAAACTCTAACCTCTCAGGCTCATGAGCTGTTATTTTATCTGTGCTGCTTTTTACTTCTTTTAAATCTTTTGGCTCTACTTTATTTTCCTTCAATTCTACTTTAACAGGTTTGACATTTTCTTTAAATGAGTCACTTTCTTCTTTGATGATGTGTTTTTCCTCATTGTTTTCTGAAGGTTTTTCAAGCTTTACTATTACTGGCAGTTTTATAATTTCCTTTTCTTCCATTTTCTCCGTTTTCATTATGTTTTCATCTGCTGGGACTGTAGGTAGAGGAAGGTTTTCCAATTGCTTTGACTGTTCCTCTACTGTCTCCTTTTCTTCTTTTATTTTTAATTCATTTTCTGTTAAAATATAACATACAAAATAAAGCTAAATATGCATCCTACAACAATCGAGTCCTCTCTAATGAAATTAAGGGTTTGGCCTAACATTGGCATTGGCAGTATGATTGCCAAATATTAGCCAAAGAATAGGAAAGAAAGGCAGTTCAGTTTAACTAAAAACCTAAGCAAATTCTATACTTAACAAGAGAGTATCTATCAGAAGAGCCCCATATCTATTTTTATGTCGACCTTTTAGCTCCATTTTCAATTTTATTACATTTTTCCTAAAAGTATAGGTACATAAAATCTAAGCAAATGAGGCCTGTAACACTAGTTTTGAGAGGAGTCTGACTTCATAGTTTGAATTACTTCATTACAACAAAATGGTTTGCAGAATTCCTTACAGTGGAATTTCAAGTGAAATTTCCCCCTCCAAGCCACACTCTTGTTTGTATACACTAATATATCCAGAGGGGTTTACTTATTTTTTTGTATTTCAGAGGGAGGAAGTAGAAGCTGCAACACTATGTCCTGAAACAAAGTTCACCAGTATTAGTTGCACTCAAGCAACATGGGCCATAACTGGGTCTCCTATGTACTGTCACAATATAAATAATAAATACATTCTGTATTCATTTCACATACAGAAGTTCCACTGGCTTCAACAGGACTAACACAAACAAAACATGTGCAAATTACAAGTATATCAGAGAAAACAGCAAGGAGCAGATCTACCAAGAGTTACATGGTATGGTTTTTGCACAGAAGTTGAGATACACACTTCTTGGAAATTGTGATATGAGTCAACAAAAATGACTTGTAATAGCACTATATATTGTGCAGTGGGATATTCCAACACCTGAAAGGCTTTTACAATTACAAAGTGCAATAAATTATTCCTTTCTACCTCCACTAACTTAAGTCTCTCCCAGCTGAAATCTTCCCAAAGTGCTGTTTTAGTTCTAAACGAAGAGGGGGCATCCAAGAGTTAGCTTAATTCTTATAATCAAACAGGAAATAAGTGCATAGAAATATAAAAGAATGTGGTGAGGAGAAACTGAAAGTACTTTGAAAGAAAAAACAAACAAAACCAAGTTAGCTTCAGAAGGCAGCCAGAGAGAGAAGCAAATTCCCCATCTATGTGAAAAGGTGGACAATATTTTGAAACGTCCAATCCCATTTTCTCCCTCCTTTCTTAGGTGATTTACAAGCTGCTCTCGCCCTGTAACTTCTCAGTGCTGGACTTTCTTGAAGGCAATGCTTACCTAAGATAAGAGTAAAATGCATTTTCTAAATCTACTCTTTTCTGCTTTCTCTTCCTTTGTCTCTGACCTCATTCTTTTGCCACCTTTTTCCTTTAATCATGCCTCTCCCTCAAGCTTCTAGCATTAGAGGGCAGCAGCTATTCTAATCCTTGTCTATGCTAAAGAAATTCACCAGTCTAAGAAATGATTTAGTTCTCTACATGAAAACGTTCACATCTACCCACAAAGAGGGCTTTTGCTGTTTACAAGTTCTTAAAATACCACTTGAGTAGAGTAGACTAAGCAGATTTAAAAACTGGTTCAGTTTACAGTGTTTTTACACTGGAATAATTTAATGCCAGCATCAATATGGACAAACAGTACATCCAGGGGAAAAGTGTTGTTTTAAGATCTCCCAGCACTATTTGTTCCTGAACCCAGTTACAAGTAATTCTATTGTCTGGTATAGACACAACCCTATTGTCTAGCACTAGAAATTCTACAAACAATATATATTCGATGCCAGTCTAATGTGAGTGGTGAACTTTGATGAACTGGCGTACCATGATGTCTTAGAGCTTGTGTACAGTGGAGAACTGTTTTAAAAGGTTTTAAAGCTGGTTCAGCTAAATAGACTTTCAAATCAATCAGTTAGAGCCAAAGCATAACCCTGAGTTTAGGAAGCTTAAACTGGCCTGACTAGTTTTTACCTACCCAATTTCAAGACCATTGCTTGAAATTAACTCTGCAGTATCAATGATTGGGGAGATTTTAATCATCTCTTATTTGTAATTAATTACAACTTTATCCATTGTCAAATATCTTAGTTATATTAAACATATATCAATCAATACAGATTATACTTTGTTTCAATTATTGATATTAGCAAGGATACAGTTAATTCTACCATAAAGCTTCTTAAAAGTTTCTACAGCACTTGCTTCTTCTCTTCCAGTTATTTGGAAGAACATGCATAAAATGTCAATGAAACAGGAAAACTTCTTCTTGCAAGCCAGAACTCGGGCAAATTCTGCCCACATTTACATCTATAACACGCCATTATCTTTAATAGGATTGGCATGAATGTAAAACAATTTACAATGTGACCCTGAAAGCTTGTCCCCCACTGTGAAAATTTCCCCAAAAATACAATCTAATATTAAAATTGGTTTATCTAAGAAACATAGGCCTTTAACTACTTTGAACCTGAAAAATTAGGTCTTTTACAAGAAAAAGCCTTTGCCGTTAATTGATTCTTGTTAAAAAACTAACACTTTTCAAATAAATTAGGCAACATATCAGAAATATGGAGTGACAAAGCAGTAAGGAATGAAATAATGTTTCTTCACTGGTGAGAAAAATAAAATGTGGACAGTTAAAGGCTTGTTATCAGACAAAGCCCACCACAGGTCTTCATTTCTAGTATTAAGTACAGGACTGTCAAGTAGCTTAAGTCCAACTACTTACAGCTACCTTGAACTGATGGGTTAATCTTGATTTTAAAAAATAGGTTACTGAAGTGAAGAAAAATACAGAGGCTGTTATACAAAGCCAAAAACAATGTCAATCCAACTATAGGAGTGGTGTTTAACATCAATTATGCCCACCACACAAATTGTCCATTAGAAATGTGATGCTGGGTGGAAACTTCAGCCATGACAAATGAAAAATGGATAATGGACAGGAAAGCAAATGTCAAAATGTCAATGGTGTTACACCAAAGAAAGTTAAGAAAATTAAAAATTGAAAGATGCACGTGTAATTTGATTATTTTTTTAAGTAAACTGCATACGCACCTAAATTATTTTGAACCTTAAGTTGTGTGAGAAAATTTTAAAATTTATCCTGCCATGTCTCAGAGATTTATAGCCAAGGCAGGGGTGGGGAATCTTTTTTGATTCGGGGGCCGCTGTCCCACAGAAAAATCAGTCAGGGGCCGCACATAAGCAAAAAAACACCCTCACTGACATGGACCCCAACTGAGAAGAAGAAAGACACTCGCCACATTCCCCTGGCACAACAGAGCCTAGGGGAGCCCAGGATAGATTTTGTGTATTCCAGCCCCACAGGGAGATGGCGGGGGGCTGGAATGTCAGCACGGGCTCCTGGGGGGGGTGGGACTTTGAACCTCCAGGGCCAGATCAAGGCAAGCTGGGGGCCCCACCTGGCCCACAGGCCTTAGGTTCCCCATCCCTGAGCTTAGAGAACTCCCCCTCCCCGCCCCCAAAAATGGCCTATTCTAATCCTCTCATTTTTCAAGCAAGTTTAACATTTTGCCATGATGTAGCACAATGTCTAAAGCTTGGTAAAAAGAGGGTAGAAAACCTTGTGGAGATATTTCTTCCTCTTTTTTGCTGTCTTCATCTTCTAAGCTAGGGCTTTCACGTGATGAGCTGTCCTGCTGGTTGTTGTTTTTCAACAGTGCAGGATCAATTTGTGCTTTCAAAAGCTCAAGCGTCTCAGCCAGCTCATTTCGGCTTCTGGATGACAAAGAAAAGAAATCAGTTGTCTGATAAAGCTTTTATTGGCTCTACCCAAAACCATCCATCTCTAACAAAAAATACCACCTGCTTAAATGAATGCTGCATTGCAAATTATAAGACTAGAGGTCTGGCTTTGTCCAGTCAGAATAGCCATCATTTTGTGATTAAATGGCTTGCCATTTTATCTGTAGTAAAATTAAAACTACCTTGCTAACCCTTCTGAGTGGCCACAACAACCTTCAACTTCTAGACAGCCTGCTTTCGATCTGAGCTTCTATTCTTTATTAGTTTTGTATATATTAACCGGTTATCCTCAATGTCCCTTTGTTTGCCTTAGCAACTATCCCATTCCCTCACTGAAATATCTTGTAGTGTAGCGCTCATGAAACAGAATAGCACTATCATTTAAAGGTGGATTTTTGAAAAGCATTTAAGTACTTTCAAAAATCCCACCCTAACAATTCACAGAAGAAAAACTTGTGCATTTAAAAACAGTTACTAGACTGACGCAGATATTATGAGTGGAAATTAATGCTCAAGTAAGTAAAACAAAGTTACCAATCTAAACTTTTGAGTAAGGAAGCAGGGTGCAGTAAAACAACCTGCTTTGAGAGCAGGTTAAACGGAGGTAATGCTGCACTGTAGGGGTGTGTCTAGACTACACGGCTCCGTTGACGGAGCCACGTAAAGTAGTTTACTCGACATAGTCAATGAAGCGGGGATTTAAATAATCCCCGCTTCATTAAAATAAAAATGGCCGCCGCGCTTTGCCGACAATCAGCTGATCCGGCACAGCACAGCAGTCTAGACGCAGCACGGTCGACAAGGGAAGCCTTTGTCAACCGCTCCGGTATGCCTCATGAAACGAGGTTTACCGGAGCAGTCGACAAAGGCTTCCCTTGTCGACCGCGCCGCGTCTACACTGCCACACTGTGCCGGATCAGCTGATTGTTGGCACAGCGCGGCGGCCATTTTTATTTTAATTAAGCGGGGATTATTTAAATCCCCGCTTCATTGACTATGTCGAGTAAACTACTTTACTGGCTCCGTTGATGGAGCCAGGTAGTCTAGACACACCCTAGGATTAAGTCAGGGATCTCTCATTTCTGCTCTCTATGCAGCGTTTTTGGGTAAAAATTTCAGTTTTACTTACACAAAAAAGCAAAGCCTAGAAGCATGCACAAGTTTAGCATGAAGAGTTTGGTAGTTTTAAGAGCACTTTTGACTTCAAAGTCAATTACTATATTTTACCAGCAGGAGACGCAAGATGCCATGGGGGGGTCTCAGCACAAGCCTAGCCTACTGTGCTTTTGGCCTCCCTTTCTCCTGGCAGTCCACAGGGACATGATGCCAGGTGAGTATAGTTTATTTTTTGGCTGATGCAGTTTTTGAATTTGCTTTATTCACAAATAGCAGCTCCTTGGTTGGTAACACTAGTCAGGTTCTACACCCACTGAGAATTGACTTTGCAGTTGAATATTTTATTCAACAACTCTAACTGCTAAAAGCTGTAGCTATATTCACGTCATTTAAATTATAGACAGTATTTGAAATTTATGACATATCTTCCACCTTATTTGTTTACCCTTTTACTCAATGCCAATTCTCTTTTGATCAGAGACCAGCTTTAAAAGCCATTTGGAATTGACTAGATTTGTTTAAAATAAATAAATAAAGGTTCTATACGAGAATATATTAAAAATCAGTCACTTGCATTTTTAAATAAATAAATAATTTCAAAATTAAAATACTTTTATTTTGAAAATATGGCACAGAACACAAGGTACATGTTAGAAAGTGAAATATTTATATAGTACTAAAATAAAAAAGTGTATCTTTGTAAGAGGCTAAATTGCTGGAGCCCACAGAGCACTTACTAGCATCCTATAACTCAATCATTCGTCATTCAGGATCTGAGATCCATCTCAGAATGGTCTTGTGTTTGGATTCCTGGATCGGATTAGGATATTACAGGTTGAAACTCTTTAGTGTGGCACTCTCTGGTCCAGCAACATCCATGGTCTGGCATGATTTAGTTAGCTGGATGTCCACTTATCATGGGTGTGGCCAAGTTTCCTACAGTCCCATTAAGTTTGTTTACAGCAACCAGTCCTGGCTTTCACAGTACATCTACACAGCAGGGCTAAAATTGGAATAAGCTATGCAACTTCAGCTATGTCAACTGTGTAGCTGAAGTCTAAATATCTTACTTTGGCTTTTGACGCTGTCTACACAGCAAGCAGTCAAAGGAAGAACACTCTTCCTTCGACTTCCCTTACTCCTCGTAAAATGAAGGTTACCGTGAGTCAGTGTATGAAGTCCTCCAGCACAACATTATGTTGAAATAAATGCTTGTACTGTAGAAGCACTGTTTGTTATTTCGAAATAATGTTAGTTACTCCAAAATAATGCTGCTGTGTAGACATAGCCTCAGTGTTCTGTGCTGTTATTTAGCTCTAACTTATCCCTACCTTGCAAGAGCCAAGTAAGCAGCGGAAGTGTTGGTAATGCTGCTAGACAATACTGACTTCCCGTGATCTGACAAACTCTCTGGTTCAGCACTGGTCAGGTCCCAAGGATGCCAGATTAAAGAGGTTCAACGTGTATTTTGAATTCTATGATCCTAGAACTCAACCCTGCAATTTTAGTGATAGCATAATGCCGTCAATTGCTAATTTGTGACTGATAGTGTGAGAGGTTAGAGAATCAACACAGTATTCCTCCATGTTCCCTAAAGCACCTTGTCGGCATATAGTGGGACCATTCTCCATGGAGTATAATTCTCCTCCTGATCCTTTTGACATATATCCATTATGGTCTTGAAATTTTAGATGACGTTTCACTTATAAATCATAAAATGAAATATGCATTGGCTATTACCCTATAAACCAGAAAGATGTTTTTCTTCATAATTGTATTTGTACATGTGCTTTTCCCTACTGCATATGTTTGAAGGCAGAGAATTGATGGGAATCCTGCTCTCTGAAAAGCAAACACTTATTGAATTCAACATCTAAACTTCATAATCACAGATAATCAATCACATTTAAAATGTACAGTTATAAACAAGAATAAAAACAAAGTTACCTGACAATGCATTTCCAAGAAGACCCATCCTGGTCATCCTGTTCTTCTACATACATTCTCACATTATGTTCTTGATCCAGCTGGTACCAATACATTAGACCATCCTTGTCTCGACCAATTGGCTGGAGACGCATAGCATCAGCATCCTCTTCATTAATGATATTCTTAAATTTTAGATTGTCATCAAACTGACACTCACAGAGGTACTGAAAAAATTGCAATGGATAAATTTTTTTAAAACATAAAAATACTACTAAAAACCCCTCAGTGTGTTTTGGGTTCTCTTTTTAAACCTGTTTTTATTGGTTCTGTGACTTAACTAGAGAGGAAGAGCCAATGCACAGGCCCTTACAGGTTATACCCTTTTGATAAATCAGGATTAGCTTTTAATTTCATAGCAATGGCCATTTAGAATGGTGTTAAACTTGTTCAACAGCAAACTTTAAAACAGAGGAGAATGAAAGCATCATTACTGTACAGTCCCTCAGCGTTATGAACCCCTCAGTAATGGAGGTTGTTTTTAACGCTAAACAAAATGTTATTGTTGTCCTTTCAAAAGTTTACAACTGAACACTGACTTAATACAGCTTGAAACTTTACTATACAGAAGAAAAATCTGCTTTTCCTTTCTTTTGTACTTCACATTTACCACATTATTATATGTGCTTTCTGTGGTTTGTTTTTTGCCCCCCATCTCTACCGCTGTCTGACTGTGTAACTAAGAACATGGCCATATTGGGTCAACCCAAAGGTCTATCTAGCCCAGTATCCTGTCTTCCAACAGTGGCCAATGCCAGGTGCCCCAGAGGGAATGAATAGAACAGGGAATCATCAAATGATCCATTCCCAGTGGCCTATTCCCAGCATCTGACAAACAGAGGCTAGGGACACCATTCCTACCTTCCCGGTTAATTAACCATTGATGCACCTATCCTCCATGAATTTATCTAGTTCTTTTCTGAACCCTGTTAAGGTCCTGGTCTTCACAACATCCCCTGGCAAGGAGTTCCACAGGTTGACTATGTGTTGTGTAAAAAAATACTTCGTTTTGTTTGTTTTAAACTGCAACCTATTAATTTCATTTGGTAAACCCTAGTTCTTGTGTTATGGGAAGGAGTAAATAACTTTTCCTTATTAACTTTCTCCATATGTCATGATTTTATAGACCACTATCATATTCCCTCTTAGTCTCCTTTTTTTCTAAGATGAAAAATCCCAGTCTTATTAATCTCTCCTCATATTGCAGCCATTCCAAACTCCTAATAATTTTTGTTCCCCTTTTCTGAACTTTTTCCAATGCCAAGATATCTTTTTGGAGATAAGGCAACCAAGATATCTTTTTGGAGATAAGGCATAAGTATTCAAGATGTGGGCGTACCATGGATTTATATAAAGCAGGGCTACTCAACTTTGGAAGCCCCGGGGCCACAATGATACCCACAGCACATGGCGAGGGCCGCAACTTAAGTTGCACATACATGCAAATATATACGCAAATAGCTTCATTCACACTGATGGGCATGAATACAAAGATTAAAGTAAAACTACACAACACACAGGCCCCATTTAAGTCAGTTCTGCTGATATTAATAAAATGCAATATTTACCCAATTTCCACCCATATGACAGCACTTTTAATGAGCAATGACAGTTCAGGAATTTAACTACTAAAACGCTTATCAACAGAAGATCATTATATTGACTCGCCGTTGTAGAGCATATTCCTAGTGGAGGCCATGTTCAAAGGAGTCCATCCTTGGGCCACGTGTTGAGCCCTGTGTAAACCCAAACCACACTGCGGGCCATAAACAAATGGGCTGCAGGTTGAGTAGCCCTGATATAGAGGCTAGGGATATACCTATCTCATAGAACTGGAAGGGACCCTGAGAGATCATCAAGTCCAGTCTCCTGCCCTCATGGCAGGACCAACTACCATCCCTGACAGATTTGCACCAGATCCCTAAATGGCCCCCTCAAGGATTGAACTCACAACCCTGGGTTTAGAAGCCAATGCTCAAACCACTGAGCTATCCCTCCCCCAAATGTGAAGGACTAGTCGACTCTCCGATGATCAAATGCTTATCAGATAGTCAACTAGTCACTCTTCCCCCCCCGCTCCTTGCTGCCTCTATCACATACAGGCAGCAAGGGGGGGGGGGAGCAGAGGGGGATACTTCAAAGTGGCAGCACCGCAGGGAGCCCTGATCAGCTGCTCCGTGTGGCGCTGCCGCTTTGAATGCCACAGGGAACCCGGTGTCAGGCTCCTTGAGGCATTTCAAAGAGGCAGCGCTGCATGGAGCCCAGGTAAGCAGGGAAGTCCCCAGCTGACCCCAGGCTTCGGCGCTTTCACCTTTGAAGTATAGCAACAGCTCTAGGGCTGTTGCTACACTCCAAAGGCGGAGGCGCCCTTATCGACTAATTGATGCAAAAATGCATCGACTATTCAATTAGCCGATACTTAACATCCTTAATCGAAACAAAAAGATGTTTTCTGTCTTATTCTCTATCTCTTTTTTAATGATTCCTAACGTTCTGTTTGCTTTTTTGACTGCTGCTGCACATTGAGTAGATGTTTTCAGAGAACTATCCACAGTGACTCCAAGACTCTTTCTTGAGCGGTAATAGAGAATTTAGTCCCCATCATTTTGTAAGTATAGTTGGGATTATGTGTTCAAATATGCATTATTTTGCATTTATCAACATTAAAATCCATTTGCCATTTTGATGCCTAGTCACCTAGTTTTGTGAGATCCTTTTGAAGCTCTTCACAGTCTGCTTTGGATTCCAAATGAGGTGTGGGGTTAACTGGTCAATTTGTAACTCTGCTGTTCATAAGTCTGGGGTTTCTGCTGTAGTAAGAACTCCAACAGCTACCACAGCAGGATGAAAGCAAGCCATCTGCAAAGCACAGATGCACAGCGTGGTGCTTTTACTTCCTCTTTTACAAGTGGCCATTGAAACTAACTTCTGTAATTTATATACACTCTGAAAGCAATATATATGGGAAGCTTCTGTTTTGTAAATGACTTAGCTAATCAGAGGCTATTATTTAGTATACAAGACTACTCTAAAACTTGTATGTGATGGCAATTTAAGCCATCCCACGCAAGGCTCATTACTCCTGACTATTCTCATGAGTTGAAAAGCTGAAGATGAGCCCCATATCTCACCTTTGCACTTAAGATAAAATTGTTTCCATACTAGCTCATACGTATAACAAAAAAGACTACTAACGTGGGTAAAACACCCACCCAGAACAGTAACTACAAATATATTTCAGTGCAAACAAGTAAATTATGAAAACAAATAGAAAACAACGTATTTAGTTGAGGCTTATCCCCGTTATAAGACCATCAGAAACTATGATTGATTATATTTGTTTGTTACAAGCTCTGACATCAGCTCCATGTGTAATACATTTAATTACTGCAATTTGTAAGTGTTCAAAGTGTCATTTTCAAAAAACAGTAAATATATTACCTTCAGAATTCCCAATTTGCATTCAACACTCATTTCCAGGTACCCTTTCTTCTCCATCTCCCATGCCCAAGTACTGTTGAACTCTTGGCATATCTGTCAGATAAATAAAATATTAAGTTAACTAGAATTAGTGGATGAATGTAACTTGAAATCTCTGCAATACCAAAGTTTACTTTTATCTACATGCTGTGTAACTTCTATAAGCAAAAAAGTGAGATAAAGATAAAGCCAGGTGTAGGTGGGTGTGTCTTCACTAAGTCCTGAAAACCTATACAATCAGGATCTTGACTATCATCACCTTTATCTTCCTAGCTCTGGGCAACTTCTAAGAGACAGCATGATCTACAGCTAGGGCACTAGAATGGGAGTTAGAAGACCCAGATTCTATTCTTAACTGCCATTGACTGGCAATGTGATCTTAGTCAAGTAACTTCACCTCTGTGCAACCATGTCTTTTCCTACCTCCTTTTGTCTGTCATGTCTATTTAGACTCCAAGTGATATTGGAGCAGAGACTGCTTCTTATGTGTCTGTACATTTAACAGGGTATGTCTACACTGCATTATAAAACCTACTGCAGCAAGTCTCCTAACCTGGTCTCCAGCATCAGGCTTGTGGGGCTCACACTACAGGCCAAAAACAGCAGTGTAAACTTTTGCAGCTTGGAGTGGAGCCTTGCTTCTGAAGCTCTGAGACTTAATGCAGTAGATTATAATGTAGCATACACATAACCACAACGGGATCCCAGTCTCAGTTAGAGCCTCTAGGCACTGTTACTGTAATACAAATTAAATTTATTCGGCACTGTAAAATAATGTAAGTATGCATAAAATGATGAGGTCCTTGCAGCACATACCATAAACCATTTAAAATGTGTGTGAAAACATTATAATAAAGACCACCTTTAAAAATAAAAAGCCACAGAAAGTGGGAAGTAGAATTGATAAAGAATGAATATATGGAATCAATAGCAGAAAAACAGAGTTGGAATAAGATTCAGATTTTTTTTTTATGTGAGAGAGTGTCAAAATAATTGAGGTCAAAATAATGAGGGAACAAATTTTATAGCCTAGGACCCATAACAGCAAAGGCACTGGTGGCTGCTTACTTATTTAAGATACAACAGTTGGATCCCTAGTTTGTGTGGGTTTTCTTAGTGCAAGCATCCATTAGAAAAAGGCTCAAGGTAATCTCAAATATACAAAGACACAATGACGTTAAAGGATTTTTAAAAAGTGGCACTAGTGTACTATGAATGCTCTAATCAGTGGCCAAAAGTCCTGCTGCATTCTAAACAAATTCAAGCAACAGAAGGTCTCTTGAAAGCATTAAGGGAATTATAATCATCAATCTTCCTGATCAAGAGGCCATTGTCAAATAGAGGTTGTACCCAGGACAAATTAAGCCACTGAATAAAAGTCTCTAATCCACATCCAAAATGTAGCTTTCGTTTCAATGAAGTCAGCATGGCTGAAAGGGAGGCAAAACTTCATTCACAAATTCTAAATGAGTTGATTCAGGAAGTGATAACAAAAAGACTAACATTTTTTAAAAATGACTTCTGCTCAGAGGCAAGTTTTCCTGTTTTGAGGACAAGGTATATTGTCCATTCTTTCAATGCATAGGCCAAAACTTAGAGCAAGAGATACAGTTGTTTATTGCCAACAAACTGATGACATTCTACTGTATCCTCTCTCTTGTATTCAGTATTCTGAACATGAAGATGGGGGGGGGGGGGGAAGGCTACATACAAAAAACCTGGAGAAAAAATGTCAACCATCAATGTTCTATGTATCACTCAAACCAATGAAGGGAAGTTTCAGAAATACTGGAAATGTCTTTTAATTGCCCAAATAAGTGGCAAAAGGCAGCAACCCAGGGGCGTCAGATATGTTGAAACCATTTGTTATAACCACAATGACCAAGTTTCTTTCCATAAACTAAAACCAGCAGATGATCCTTAATCCTGATAAGTGCAAACTCAACTCCAAAGAAAGCTAGAACCCAGTCTGAAGCAATAGCCTCTTGGAAATCTGTAGATTCACAACGGAAGGGGTCTAGGCCAAAGCCAATCTTAACTGTATGAAGACACAAAAAAGACTCTTGAGAGTGATCAAATAAAGGAAGCACTCATGGGAACAAAACAATCTGCATTAATGACACTGTGCACTTCCCATAAGGGCTAATCTGTCTATCTCTGAGGACAAATAATCTGTCATTGCTTAACCAGAGCCTTCTGTATGACCACAAGATCCCTGCATAGAAAACAACATTGAGATTCCAGAAGCACACCAAGTATCTTCTCTTCATTATGTTTCCCAAATACTTCTGTTTGAACAGATAACTGTTAGTAATGGGAACAGAAAAGAATCACCCAATTTGTCCACTTTACACCAGCTTCCTACCAAAAAACACTGATGTGTTCTCCTTCACACCATTCAGCCAACACATCAGACATGGTTTCTAGTCATAAGGCCTGCTTTTTATGGCTGCCTTTTACAATGTAAGATGACAAATGAAACTGGAAGTTAGGGAAGGCTGATATTTACACAAGAAAGCAAATGTACACACACACACACATACCTGGACATAAAAACTGTATTTCATTTTCCCCCTATATCCTATCCTTCTCTCATCCTACTCATCTTCTTGGATTGTAAAATTTGTACGGCAGGGATCTGTCTATCTCTGTGAAGCATGTACAGGTTGAACCTCTCTAATCCAGCACTCTAGAGCACCCTTGAGACCTGACTGGTGCCGAACCAGGGAATTTGCCAGACCATGGGAGATCAATATTGTCTAGCAGCATTAACAACACTTCCACTGCTTATTGGCTCTTAGAAGACATTTAGGGGTCAATTAGAGATAAATAGCAGCACAGACCACTGAGAACCAGGACTGGTAACTGTAAACAGACTTTATGGGACATGGGAAACTTGGCCACACCCAGGATAAGTGGACACTGGCTAACTAAAATCATGCTGGACTACGGATGTTGCCAGACCAGGGATGTTAAATATTGATTAATCAACTAATTGAGTAGTCAATGGAATTTCCCCTTTTAAGCTGGCTTCCCCCCCTGACTCCCGGCTTGTGCTCCCCCTCTTGCTGCCTCTCTCTGATAGAGGCAGCAGGGGTGGGGGGAAACGACCAGTCGAGTTCTTACTCGACTACCTGATAAGCATTTGCTTATCGGGTAGTCAACTAGTCGCTTACATCCCTATGCCAGACCGGAGAGGTTCAACTTATAGCCCAAAAAAAAGCAAAATTCTGCTGTAGTTATCTGGGCACTATCAGAATATTTAGTAGCTGCAATGTTAGTACCACAAGGTACATATTAACAGGCAAGATCAAAAGGAAAAAAAAAGTAACCTATTACTTCACTGTGCCATCTAGACTTATCCATCCTTTGACAGGTCAGTGATGGTGGCTTACATATATTTTATAATCACTGTGGGCAATATTATTGTAATTTGTGATCTACAGGCAAAATGTTATGTATTAACCATTTCAGCAACACTGAAAAATAAAGCACTGCTTGCTAAGAGCTGCAGCCACTTTTAAATTGCAATGAAAGCTTAAAAAGCAGTCCTTATGACTGGAAGCTGTGCCAATCTGCTCCTATCTTGTACATGCAGAAGTTGGTATCTTGTTTCACAAATTTGTGTGCATTCCCAAGCAGGCTGAGAGTTTGAGTTGGCTAAACTTAAACATTATGCAGCTTCAGTCAGGGCATGCACACAGATTTTGGATACAGCACTACGTTCAGTAAAATTCATGCTAAGGATTTCGGACATAAGATCTCATCACAGAACCTGATCCTAGAATTTTAGAGTAACATAACAGACATTTACTGTACCTTGATCAAGTATTTTTCCCATCGGTCTGCTGTGACAGACTTTCCAATCTTCCTCATCAGTTTCAAGTGAAGCTCTACCAACTCTTTTGGAACTGCAGTATTAAAAGAGGGGTAGGGGAGAGCAATAGTTAAAAATAACCCAGCATGAATAAATTCAAATACTAAATATTGTAAAAGTATTGAAATGAAACCATAAATTGAGAATTTTCAAAAGTACATAAGTTGAAAACACTGTAAGAAGAGTTCCACAACTAAAAATCTGCATTTATATTTAAAATAAATGTCTATCCAAGGCGTTAGATACCCTACTTCAGTGGTCCCCAATGCGGTACCCGCGGGCACCACGGCACCCGCCGGGCCATTTCTGTGCGCCTGCTGAGTGATCGGGGCTGGCCCCGCCCCGGGGCGTGTGGGCAGTGCCAGCCCCTGGGCGCGCAGCGTATGGGCGGCCCCGCCCCCGGGTGCACGGCGCAAGAGCTGTGCCAGCCCTGGGCGCGTGGCACAGGGGCGGCGCCAGCCCTGGGTGCACGGCGTATGGGCTGTGCCGGCCCCTGGGCACGCAGCACAGAAGTGGCACCGGCCGTAGGCGTGCGGCGCATGGGCGCTGCCGGCTCCTGGGTGTGCGGCGTATGGGCATCCCCACCCCTGGGCACGCGGCTCAGGAGCGGCGCCAGCCCCGGGTGCACGGCACATGGGTGCTGCCGGCTCCTGGGCGCGCGGCACAGGAGCGGCGCCGGCCCCGGGCATGCAGCGCATGGGCTGTTCCAGCCCCGGGCATGCGGCGTATCGGCGTCCCCGCCCCGGGCACACGGCGCCAGCCCCGGGCGTGTGGCGTATGGGCAGCCCCACCCCTGGGCATGCGGCACAGGAGCAGTACCGGCCCCGGGAGTGCAGCACATGGGTGGCGCCAGCACTGGGCACACGGCGTATGGGGCCCCCATCCCTGGGTGCCCAGCGCATGAGTGGCCCCGCCCCCGGCAGCCGCAAAAGGTTGGGGACCACTGCCCTACTACATCACTGACAATACAATATCCCAGCAGCATTAAAGAAATCACTTCACAAGAATTAAGCCAGCAAGACACCTACAGAAACTAACTCCCACCCTTTGATCATTGTGACAGAAACAGCCTCTGCAAAAACCCTCTCAAACAGATGTCTGTTGAAAACACTCTGGAAGATACCAATGATAGACGAAACAGGAGTACTTTGTATAGGAGATGGTCTTGGCACAGAGTGAATCTTAAGAATCTCCTCTGAGATGGGTGGATTGCGATGAGATGAGTTGGATCAGACATCCACTTGAGGCTGTCACCTGATATGTTGATCATACCACTGAGTCCCTGCCTATCCGCCCTCTGAGGTGTCCCACCACACTGTCCTATTGGGTCAGAAGCTCTGGTCTCGCCCAGCAAAGGCACTACAAAACTTGTTAAATGCAAATTCTTACCCTAACAGTTGTTCTAATAAGCTAGGCAGCCTCCTGGCTTCGGCCTGATCCTTCTCCCTGTTCAGTCTTATATGTTTCCAGCAGGCATCTTGGGTGATAAGTGGAAGGTCTCCTAGCGTCTGGCAACAGCCCTACTGTTTGGTTTCCCACTTTTACATCCCCTTTGCCCAAGGTGGATATTCTTTGTCTTCAGTTCAAACTTTTCTCACCTTCAGTGGAAAAGTACAAGATCCAAAATGGGTTCCAGCATCAGGTGGCCTGGTCACGTGTCTTTAAAAGGCCAACCACAGTTTGGGTTTACAGGAAAAACAAAGCCATTTACAGATTAAGTCATTAAGCACCACTAATGGCTCTCACTACAAATTCTAGATTAATAAGCAGGTTTACAGTTCATATTTCTAACTTCACATACAAGACTGATACATGCACACAAATAAAATGTACACATTCAGGGAATCACAAGCTCTTGAACAATGCATCGCTTACCCTGTTTTGCATAAAGCATACTCAAATTATGCATATTCATAAACATATTTCCATTAAAAATAAGAAGGCACAGTATCACACCTCTCCGCTGAGTTCAATGCTAGAAGGTTGGACAGTGTCCAGTGCAGAGGCAGTGTGCCCAATCTCCTCTTTCTAAAGAGGGCATCTGCTACCATGTTTTCCTTCCCTTTAATGTGTACAGTCTCTATGTTGAACTCTTGCAGGACCAGACTTCAATGTAGTAGTTTTGACTTTGTGCCCTCGGTTTTGTTCAGCCATATTAATGGTGAATGGTCTGTAAGAATCCTGAACCTCCAGTTGACAGCTCACACTATGACACAGCACTCTCTCTGTGGCAGAGTAATTCTGCTCAGTAGGGGACAACTTTTTGCTTAGGAAGGCAATAAAATGCTCCTTGTTGTCCTCTCCAGTTTGCATAAGTACTGCCCGCAAGCCAGTGTCAATTGCATCAGTACACAATTCAAAAGTGTTATCCAAGTCAGAGTGGGCTAGCACAGGCTTTGCTGATGAGAGTGCTTTTACCTTATCAAAACCTCCTGGCATGTCTCTGACCAAATCATCTTAGTATCACCAAGTCTGTGATTAGGGCTACAATGTCGCTGAACACTCCCCCTCCTCCTCCACACACAAACTGTCTGTAATAATTTGCCATGCCTATGAAGGATTGGACCTGTTAGTCTGGGGCACAGGTCACTTCACAATGGCCTTCACCTTAAGAGGGATGGGGTCATTTCTCCCTGCCCCCCCACACACATACCCAAAGCCCTAGGTAATGGATCTTGGCTGCGCCTATCTTGCACTTAGACAGTTTTATGATTAGACCAGCCTCTGAATTTTGACAGCACCACCAGCAGGTGCTCCCTAATTGTTCCAGGTGTTGCTGAAAGCCACGGCAAAGTTTTGCAAGCCATTTAACACTTTGTTGACAAGGGATGTTAAAGTGTGTTTCTTCAGGTAAACATGTAACCACTGAAGATTTCAGAGGTTACACGTTTATGAACATGGGGCAGTTGGGGGGAGCCAGCTCCCATGGAGCCACCTGTCCACCCTGCGCTGCTGCCGCTGATACACAGGCAGCACATAGGGGTTGGAGGCAGAAGCTGATTCTCCTGCACATACCAGCTCCCACCTGGCCCCTCCCTCACACTGGGGAGTGTGGAATGCAGCTCCATGGGAGCTAGTATGCACAGGGAGCTGGCTTAAAAGCTGGCTCCCACCTGTCCTTCCCTGCGCTGCTGCCTCTGTATCCGAGGCAGCAGCATGAGGGAGCAGGTGGCTCCCCAGGAGCTGGTGCTCAGAGGGAGCGGATTTAAATCCATCTGGCTCAATCCATCTCTCTCTACCAGCACCTGCTCTCCTCTCACAAAGGACACTAAAGTAGGCAAACCTGTTTCATTTCAAATTTCTCCCACTTTATTCCCATTGGCTTTTCTGGTTCTCTGCCAACACTTCCTGGCTACCCACTGTTCTGAGTTTAACCCTTTAGTTACTAAATGCTGGGATGTTTAGAAAAGGGTAGTACTCTCTTCCATCACAAGGGTGGAAGGAACATAGATCCTCTGGTGTGCTAGGAGCACACAAAATGGAGAAAGGAATATGAGGGATACTGATAGGGGAGATGGGGAAATTGAGGTGTCACAGATCCCATTAGGCAGAGAGCTAATGGGAGACTTCATGCTATAGAGGAAGAAAGAGTGAATGGGGGGGGGGGCACAAAGTTCTGGCATAGGAGAATGGGGAATGATGAATGGGAGCACATAGTTCCAGAATAAGGGAACAGGTGGGGAAGCTGAAGTGAGTTCTTAAAATGAAAAGGGCAAAATGTGGCACACAAGGTGCTTGTGAATGGAGGGATGCAAGAAAAGCCTGGTGTATGCAATATGCTTGACCTAAAGATGCAACAGAGAATTTAACATTCTAGGCATTTCCTGCTCCAAGGAGCTCATCATCTAAGCTTACATCTTCTGACTAAGCCACTCTATATACTATTTCCTAGTTGTCTGTCTATGAGCAAATTGTGTAGGAAAGGAAAAAAATGCAACAGACCAGGCTTCAAAATGAACATTAAAGAACAAGCAAAAAACAAAAAACCCCACACCTGTAATTAGATAGAAGATTGAAACTGTGGGAACAAGAGTTGCCTACCAGCACTTCAACATCCTTTTTCTGTTCCTAGAAAGATCCTGACATGCACTTAAAAACCTACCCAAAATACTGAAGACACACAATTGAGTAAAACATTCCTGTATTTATTTAAATTGTTAAAAACGCCTGCCTTAAAACACTTGGCTTACCTAGAATCTGTGGCATATATTCATTAAGTCATATTATTTAACACTGATCTAGGTATTTTGCTCTTGGGATGCAATGGGCTGGGACTCAGAAGGCCTGGGTTCTATCCCAAGCCCTGCCACAGGCCTACTGGTTGACCTTCTGGAACTCACTTTACCTCTGTGCCTCTACTGCCCCATCTGTAAAACTGAAATAGAAACACATAAATGAAAGGCTGGAAAGGACTTTGTGAGGTTATCTCATCCAGCCCCCTGCACTGAAGCAGGATTAAGTGTATCTAGCCCATAGCCAACAGGTGCTTTCCAAGCATGCTATTAAAAACATCCAGTGATAGGGATTCCACAACCTCACTACATAAGTCTTAACTATCTCTATATTTAGAAAGTTTTTCTAATATCAAAACTCCCTTGCTGCAAACTAAGCAATTTACATAATGACCATTAAAGAGAGATTAAAGGGACTGGGACTTTTCAGCTTAGAAAAGAGGAGACTAAGGGGGGGATATGCTAGAGGTCTATAAAATTATGACTGATGTGGAAAAAGTGAATAAGGAAAAATTATGTGCTTGTTCCCATAAGAACTAAGGGTCACCAAATGAAATTAATAGGCAGCAGGTTTAAAACAAATAAAAGGAAGTTTTTCTATCACAGCGCACAGTCAAACTGTGGAACTCCTTTCCAGAGGATGTTGTGAAGACCAGGATTTTAACAGGGTTCAAAAAAGAACTAGATAAATTCATGGAGGTTAGGTCCATCAATACTTATTAGCCAGGATGGGTAGGAATGGTGTCCCTAGCCTCTGTTTGTCAGAGGCTGGAAATGGATGACAGGAGAGGGATCACGTGATGATTACCTGTTCTGTTCACTACCTTTGGGGCATCTGGCATTGGCCACTGTTGGAAGACAGGATACTGGGCTAGATGGACCTTTGGTCTGACCCAGTATGGCCATTCTTATGTTCTTATGACATGGAAAACAACTGATGTTAAGGGCTGTTATAAAAAGGATGGCAAAGCCTTAGGTTCCACTTTGTGCTTCTTTTTGCAAGCCTAAACAGGTCTTTTTTGAAATCTATCCTTGTAGGTCAGGTTTTTTAAGCCTTCTACCATTTTTGTTTCTCTCCTCTGGAACATTCTTCAACTTGTTCACATCTTTTCTAAAGTGTTGTGCCCAGAACTGGACATAGTACTCCACCTCTGCCAAGTAGAGCAGGACAATTACCTCCTATGTTTGACATACAAGTGCTGTTAATACATCCCAGAATTCTATTTGCCTTTTCCCAAAATGCATTACATTGATTTATACTAAATCTGTTCTCTTCTATAACCTCCAGATCCTTTTCTGCAGTTCTACTGCCTAGACAATTGTTCCCCATTTTGTATTTGTGCATTTGATTTTTCTTCCAAGCTGTAGTACTTTGCATTTATCTTCACTGAATTTCATTTTAATGGATTTCAGACCAATTCTCCAATTTATCAAGATCATTCTGAATCCTAACCCTGTCCTCCAAAGTCAGATGTCATCTGCAAATTTTATAATTGTACACTTCATTCCATTACCCAAGATATTAATGGAAACAGTGAATACAAGACTCAGGAAAGACCTTTTCAGGACCCCACGTTGTATGTTCTCAAAGTTTGACAGTGATTCACAGATAACTATTCTGTGTGTCAATTTTTCAACCAATTGTCCACCTGCCTTATTTTCATTTCACCATCAAATTTCCTCAGTTCGCTTATGAGACTGTTTCTTCAACCTGTGTCAAAAGCGTTAGAACTCAAGTAAATCATGTCTACTTCTCCCATCCACTAGATCAGTTACCTTGTCAAACAAGGAAATTAGGTCAGTTTGGCATGATTCATTCTTGACAAATCTATGTTGGCTATTACTTATCACCTAATTTTCCTTTAGATGCTTACAAATTGATTGATACCCAGAAATATACGAGTACAAATTAAACAAAGTTCAAATAACTGATCTATAATCCCTAGGTCCTCCTTTCACTTACTTTTAAAGATAGGTACCATGTTTGCCCTTCTCCAATCCTCTGTATCATTACCCATCCTCCATGAATTCAACAAGGTAATTGCTAATGTTTCAGAAATTGTTTCAGCAAGTTCTTCACATAATTTAGAAGGAATTTCAGCTTGCCCTGCTGACTTGAATAAATCTTAACTCATCTAAATATTCTGTAACCTATTCATTCCCAATTATCAATATGGTTTTAAGCATTTGGTCACATTTAACTGTTATCCTCACAATTAATTATACTTACCACCTTCATAGAATGTTTTGATATCTACCAATAAACATATTATACTCTTGCAGTCATCTTTTTTGGGACCAATGATCTTTTAACCATGAGATATTTTTGCCAAGATTTGAAGCATATGTTAAGGCCACCTCAGTTACCCCTAGTTTTTGTTCAATGTGTTTGGAAATATTACAACCATATTTAAGTGTCCTTTAAGTGCACAAGAGTAAGTTATCATTTATGTCAGATGGCCCACTGTTTATGTGTTAGCCTTTCATCACTATTCAAGAGAATCAGATGGGAATATTAAGTTTCTACTTGCAAACAAAGCTCATGGTGCGGTGGCAGAGCCGTGTAGGAAACTTTGCATAGTACCTGATCATACAATCATGAAAGTTGGTAATAGAAAAGACCAATTAGTTTATCTTAGCCCATCTCCTAATCAAGACAAAATTATTCATATTACTATATTCTCCAGGGCTTTATACTAGCTTTAAATGTCCCAAGATATCAAGCTTCTTTCTATCCGTTCCCAGGAGTATTAGTCTATTATGAATACTACTATATAGCACAACGATATGCTCAGTTTATCCCATGGAACAGGATACAAGTCTTGATTTCCTGATGTCTACTACATAGATTAAAAGTACCTGTGATACCCTGCACTTCTCACACAAGCCATGGTCCTAACCACTTTAAAAGGCTCAAACTGCCATGTATGATATTTAACTGAAACACTGTGTACCAATTTTCTATTTAATACATTTCTTATAAACAGCAACTTCAACAACCTTCTTTCCCTTTCTGGCTTCATTCCAATGTCTATAATAGACTATGGGTTTCCAACTTCTATAATAGACTATGGATTATCTTTTTTACTCCCTGCATTGTTTTCAGTGTCCGTTTCCTCTTTTCTGTCACCCCTCTACCTCTTTCCTTGTTTAGAACTATAAGATTTATCCAGTGTTGCTTGGATCCTTATCTCAAACAAGGTTTGTTTTTCTTCATTTATATCATTGTTCTGAAGTGGAACTGGGGATGAGGGGTTCAATAGGCGGCTGCTATGGGGAGAGAGGACAACCCCAGCCTTCCCTCACCACAGAAGCTTGGGGCCAGGTGAGAGGCACCTGACCATGGCAGCTACAACAGGCCAAGGGAGAGGTGCATGTCCCCCTAACTAGGAGACAATCAGATGAACTCTCTGAAATATATAGTAGATAGCTGTCCCTTTCCCCACCCCTGCCGGTCCAATGCTGTCCTGGTCCACATCTCTGGTCCCTTGCTGCCCCCTATGGTCATTCTGCAGTATAACTGTCCCACAAACAGACACAGACACAAAGAAAAGTTACACATTAATAGCTAGAAAGATTTTGGCTTAATTTTAAATATCTTCTCCCTCATATCTCTCTATATATTCAAGACTGTTTTTCCTGCAGGGTGACAGAGTGATGTCACCACATCACTCTGGTTCACCCAGCCACCCCAGCCTCAACAGAGTCCCCAAAAGGGGAAGAAATGGCCATAGCTCAGGGTTCTCTCCCCTCCCCGGGAGGTGTGTTGGGCTCCCTGCTGGCCCCCCACTTGCATGAAGGAGGGCCGGGGATGGCAGCAGCGGTTCCTCACTGTGCTGGGGGCCCCGGTGCTCTGGGACCCAGCGGGGAACCTCTGCCTCTGACTGCTCGGGCCATGTGCACTGGGGCTGCTGCATGCCTGGAGCTCCAACCTGGAACCCTTCCCCCGCCTCGCAAGCCAGTGCTGGCTTCCTGGGGAGAGAGGAGAAAACCCCGAGGCTCGGCTGGAGGCGGAGGCGGCTTGCGGAGGAGCGCGCATGCTGCTGTGGGGAAGGGAGGGGGCCCCCAGTCCTGATGCCCCTCCCCGGCAGCTGAGTCTGGCATAATCGCTGTCCCTCCCCTTTCCAGCGACCGTGGGGTCCCCCAAGAGGCTGGGGCTGAAGTGGCCCTGGTCACCAGGGGGAGAGCCGGGCTTGCTTATTTCCAAAGACAGGGGGGTTGGCGAGCATAGCAAGCAGGGGACACTACCCCTAGTATTATAAAATAATATTTATACTCAAAGTTAAACTCCTGTGCCCTATTAGATGTTAAATAAATTGATTTGTAGTGATTTTGCTTTATTATATGAAAAAAGGCAGGCTGAAAGCTGTTTCTGTTTTGGGAATGCCATGTCTGGTGATCTTTGATTTTACTGAAGAATTTTAGCAGATTTAGATGTGGGCTAAGAATTCTTTCAGCCTTTAATTAAAAAGGAAGCCAACAGTGTTGACTTGTTTATAAAAACCATTGACTCCCAAGTGTTTCTTGAGTTAAACAGGCAATGTTAAAAGAAAGCTTTAGAAAAGCCTGAATAAAAATCTCTTCTAACAGACAAGCTTCACTTTCTGGATCATGACATCAGAAAATTCACCCCTAGTCACCTATAATCTTCAAAGAGGAAGAAAAGGAAAGATTAAAAATGTCTGAAAAAGCTTCTTGGTTTCCTCATACATCAAATAAAATCGGCCACAAACACATTTTGTGACCTTTTTGTATTCAATCTTAAAAACTCTCTTCCATGTTTTCAGTGATCTTCCCAAGCCACTGTTTGCTTCATCAACTTCGCTCATGCTCTAAAACATATCCACAGCTTTACTTCTCCTTTTCTGAGGAAGTCTGCTAGTCACATGCAAGTGTGTATGAATTTACACATTTAGCTAAATATTAACACTTGAGGACAAATGTTGAATTAACAAATTACTGCAGCAGCCTCCCCTACACATCTGGTCCTTAAGTCTTCATGTACTAAAAACAATTTTTAGTTTTAAGTCTACCCTCTCCTACAAAACTGTTACCCCCCAAAAATCATGTAGCAAATATGATCATATTGCAGGCATTTGCATCATATGCTCTACAAGATACTCAAAACGCCTATGAAATTCAATAGAAAATGCAAATTCCACATTGTTGGTGCTATGAATTGTGGCATGGGTGTTATTCAAAGACAAGCAAGAGTTTCATTTACATTTGATCACATAAATATTCAAAACAACTTGGTTTATCTATTTTAGAAATGTCTGTCTGTCTGTCTCTGAGACTGTTCAAGAACTCCTCCTAAATGGTAAGAGCTGAGACCACCAAATTTGGTATGCAGCTTCCTCTTATTCTCACTTAAATCAAGGTCAGGGTTGGTTATGACAAGAAAAACAGGAAGTGCCAGGATTGGGACTATTTTCCATCACATGGAATGGGACGGGGCAGAGAGAGGAGGGACACAAAAGGGACAGAGAGGAGGGACATAATACTGAGACTAGTCACTGGTGGCAGCTGCACCACCAAGAGAGTGGCCAGCAGGACTGGAGCTGCACCATCTTGCCTATCACCAGACTGGGTAAGTAGCCCCCCTGTCCCAAACCCTTTCCATCCACCCCCCTGCAGCAGTGGGGTGGGAGGGTAGAGAAAAGACCCCTAGTGGTGGGGAGAGCTGGGAGGGAACAGAAGGCCCCTGGCAGCCAGGGAGGGAGGAGACAAAGCCTAGCTGAATGGGACCCCCTGCCCTGAACCCTTCCTCACCCTCCAAACCCTCACTTTTGTGCACACCCCATGTCTCCAGCCTTCTGGCATGCTCTTGCCCCCATATCACCATGGCCCTGCCCTGATTCCTGCAACCCCCACACCAATTGCAGGGTTAACCTATAGCATTCTCACAATGTTTGTTTTGACAGCAGAATCTTGAAAACCTCTGCTACTCACTCACTTATTAGTAATCTGCCAAATCTATTAGAAAAAACAAAAAACAAAAAAAAGATAAAATTTCCCTGGAGAGTTGGTTACAATCCTCAGGATTTCCATTAGAAATCTGCATCTGTATACTCTTTTGGGGAAATGTTAGCCCTAAGCCTACTTATTCTTCTTGGGAAGCCCAAAAAAGGGAATAAAAGAAAATCATATAGAAAGTCAAATACTGCCTATAACCAGCTTCACAGGTTCTATTTCTATGCTATGGATGTTAAGTAGTGACTAATAAGCTAATCGAGTAGTCGATGGAATTTCCATTGACTACTTGATTCCACTGACTACTTGATTAGTCGATAAAAGGGTTATCTCCCAGGAATGGCGTCAGCTGGGACTGAGCAATCCTAGCTCACCCTGGCTTCTTTGCGCCTCTGCTTTTTAAATGTAGTAGGAACCTGGTGACTCTTACTACATTTAAAAAACAGAGCTGAAGCGGTCTGGGACCCGGTGCAAGCCGAGATTGATCAGTCCTGGCTCACGCTGGGACCCCCACTGTGCCTCTGCCTTCCCTGCCCCCCAAGATGGTGCTAGGGAGAACCGGCTTTTAAGCTGGCTTCCCCCAAGCACTGGTTCCTGCTCCTCCACCATGCTGCCTCTGATACAGAGGCAGCAAGGGGGAGAAAGTAAGTAGTCAAGTAGTGACTTGACTACCCAATAAGCCTAGGTTAATTGGGGAGTCAACTACTCGACTAGTCGCTTACATCCCTATTCTATGCACTTGCTCCAAGCATCTTATTTTGTAACACTAAAAGAGATAGAATCCTTGCACAAATATTTAGCCAAACTCATCATCTAGCCATGGGTTCCCAAACTGGGGGGCGTGAAGAAATTCCAGGGGGAGCGTGAGGCAACTCAGCTAAACACACCACCCATCAATCCCACCCCAAGTTTTGCTGCTATATTTTTGGGAGGGGGGGCCTTAGGGTTTCTCAAAAATCAAAAAGGGGGTGTGATGCCGAAAAGTTTGGGAACCACTTTGGACCTCTAACACACACAGTAGAACCTCAGAGTTACGAACATCTTGGGAATGGAGGTTGTTCATAACTCTGAAAAGTACATAACTGAACAAAACGTTATGGTTGTTCTTTCAAAGTTTACAAATGAGCATTGACTTAATTCAGCTGTGAAGAAAAATGCTGCCCCCCCCCCTTTTTTTGACAGTTTATGTTTAACACAGTACAAGTTGGATCTCCCTGGTCCCGTATCCATGGGATCTGACTGCTCCCAAATGAGGCGATTTACCGGTCCAGGGGAGGTCCTTCTCCATAAGGCTGGTGCTGACCACTCACGGCCAAGGCTCCAGCCCAATCCCACTGCTGCCTGACTGGCTAGGGCCAGAGTTCCCTGGTTGCAGCCAGGGCTGTGTGGCCAGGGCCAAGTTCTATGGCCACTGTCAGGCCCCCTGCTGCTGCCCAGCCACAGGGGCCAGAACTCCCCACCGTGCTGCCCATCCCCCTGCTCCTGCACAAGGCTCCCGGCTTAGTCGCTGCCCATCCCCCTCCCATTCTCCATCATGGCTCCTGTCCCGTCGCCAGACCTCCCATTCCCTGGGCTCTGTGGTCCAGGAACATCTCTCTTGTAGCGCGACTATACCTTAAATTTTTCTCATGGTTTGGGGATAGGCCTAGTAGGTTCTTCTATTCCTATTCTCCCTTGAAACAGATCAGTCACAATTAACATTCCCAATCAAAGAATGTAGCCTTGACTTACGTCTTGGTCTCAAGTAATTCCATGTCTTTTTTTCTGTTCTATCTATTGAATGCAGGAAACATCCCCTTCCACACAAGGTTCTAGAGCAACTAAAATATTTATGGATCATCAGTTTTCCCTTTTAAGCTTGCTCACCATTTTATAAACACCCAATATCTGACTGATATTACTCCACTGCAGATGGAATTTGCTTTAAAAATTATTCTAGTCAATGAAAATGTGTAATCCTGTCAACTTAATGCTTAGGAAGTTTCAGGTGTAAGTGAGGTAGATAGGGAAGAGAGGCCAGACAATTGTTATTTTATTCAGTGCACTAAGACATACTCCATAAATGGACACTAACGTTGATTACTTAGAAGCAAAAAACTTCTAAACCAGACTTTACAATAGATCAAAAATAGTATGGATGGGCATCACTGATGTTTAAGGACTTTTCATGGTTGCATAATAAAATTATTTCAGCAAAATCATCATTGATTTTTTACAATTCTTAAAATGCAATACCAAAGAAAGGCTGATGGAATAGTCACACTGCTTGGTAAGCACAAAAATTATAAAACTTCTTAGATATTTGTGTTTGGTTCAAGTCCTAGACCATTTCACAACTGGCAACTGAAGTGAAGTATCTCAGCTCAGGAGCTGACAACTATAAACAAGGCACAGAATTCATGAACAGGGCATTATTAATGGGCTACAGAGGTAGAAACAGCGCCAGAATCCACCTGAAGGGATAATAGGCCCAACAACAAAGTGAGCACAAAGCTGTTGAACTTTAAAAGCCACCTAATAGAAGGGTGACAAAGCTAAGGTAGAGAAACAGGACAGGAACAGGATTACTGTCTCAATTTCTGTGGTCAAAAACAAAATGAAGCCATAGTTCAGGGGTGGAGAACCAAAGGCCCAGGGTCCGGATGCAGCCCCCAGCTTCCCTGGATCTGGCCCCCCGAGGCTCAGGCATTCCCCCGCAAGCATTGGGGAGCCTGTACCCACACTTGAGCCCCTCTGCTGCCCCACAGCAGAGCTGGAGCACACAAAATTTGCTAGGCTGGGCCTCCCTAGGGTCTGGTATGCAAGAAGAATGTGGGGAGTGTCTCCTCCTCAGTCAGGGGCCATGTCAGTGAGGGTTTGTTTGGGTTTTTTTGCTTCTCACATATGTGCGGCCCCCTAACTTATTTTTCTGTGGGTCAGTGGCCCCCAACCCAAAAAAGGTTCCCCACCCCACCATAGTTCCTTAACTGAAAGTTCTGCTCCCCCCCCCCCATTTAAGGTTGCAAAGAACACTGCTGTGCACAAAGTACCAAACTCTCAAGTCAGGGAAACTTATGTGAAAATATTGGTAGGAGGTTATTTTGTCAAATCAAATGTGAAGCTGTATCTGCTATCCAGGGTGTGTCTTAATGATAATATTACAAGGAATAAATAAGGCTTTTCATGTACTTCCAGTAATCTCTTTTCTGTCTTTAGTGAAAATGATTTGGTAAGAATTAAGTCAGAATTTATTGCAAAAACATGGTGGAACAATTTACAGGTTGTACCAATCTAATAAGGATCACATTTATAAATTGTGTCAGGCAATTTTTCTTTTGTACTTTAACTCACATACTTAGAACTTCACATAGCTATCTTTCCACTTCCACATGCCTCATGCACGCTTCCTGGATGCAATGCTTTCTCCAGTGTAAGCAGCATGGTCTCTGTAGAGGTACGTTTCTCTTTCCTTGCGTGTACCTTTCCTGTTTTCTCACTTGCTCTTCCTCAATCTGAAATTCTCTCCCTACTGGCATCATAGCCTCACCTTTACTATTCCTCCACATCAATTTGTAAGTCTCCTCTTCATGCCTCTCTTCTTCAGAGCATAAGTTGTGGTGGGAAAGGTCCAGGTTGGATATTAGGAAAAACTATTTCACTAGGAGAGTGGTGAAGCACTGGAATGGGTTACCTAGGGAAGTAGTGGAGTCTCCATCCCTAGAGGTGTTTAAGTCTCAGCTTGACAAAGCCCTGGCTGGGTTGATTTAGTTGGGATTGGTCCTGCCTAGAGCAGGGGGCTGGACCTGATGACCTTCTGAGGTCTCTTCCAGCTCTATGGTTCTATGATAAGAACGGCCATACAGAGTCAGACCAAAGATCCTTCTATAAGAAAACACTGCTCTTACTATCATCCAGCCAGATTCTTGCAATGGTGCCAATCACTGCAGTATCAGCGAACTTCCTAAAAGATGATTCCGAGTCACAACAAGCCAATGGTTGATCATCTAATTTTCCTCTACTTCCCATGAGGTAGCCACTGCTATGTTGTTGTTTTTTGGGGGCAGAGAATGGGTGAGGGGATAAACATTTTGTCCCTTATCCAGCATCTATAAAGCGTCCAAAAGGGCCCATAAGCTGCAGACGAATTTGAAAAATTAGAGGCAGTCTCCTCTCTCCCCCCCCCCAAAAAAAAAAAGGTTAAATTGGTAGTGGATTCTAGGCCTTACAAGTATTTCACTATGCCCATCAATAGCACATCTCTCTTTCCCTGGTTGAGCTTCAGCCAATTACCAATCATGCAGCTGTTTATCTCAGTTAGGTAGGGAGATGGTATCATCCATATCAACGGTAAAGCTGATATCCTTGATATGATCTGCATTTTTATGGTATTTGAGACAATGATAGCTCACAGCTTCGCCCACCCCCAATAAATGCAGGTAGATATTAACAAAAATGAGAGAAGCGTATGATGCCATGTAGCACTCCACAGATGAATGTTCTGCAGGTAGAGCAGTCGTTAATCATCACTTTGCATATCCTGAAAAATAAAAATAAAAAAATGGAGCCACATCAGAGCTTTCCTGTCAGCCCCTGCAATAACTCTGGATGAGACAGCAATATACCATAAAAATACATATTCAGAACAAAAATGAATTTCCACCTCCTGCCTTTTTTAGACCAAAACACGTAATTTACCTCTCACCTTAGCTAACAAACTGTGAGAGATGGCATGTTTACAGTAGTGGCTAGTATGAGAACACATCAAGTGTCGTAAGAATTCAGACCTGTAGTCCATCTTATCCAATATCATGTCTCTGACTGTGGCCTGCTCTAGAAGTTTCAGAAGAAAGTGCAAGAAACCCCACAGGAAATGTGGAATAACCTGTGATCTGATTAGAGTCTAGTTTTCCTAACTGTTAATAATTAGAGATTGGCTTAAGCCTGGACATATTTATTGTAATTCTGAATATTAGTTATCTAAATGACCAAAATTTGCTCTAAAACTTGCTAAAATCTTGGCTTCAAATATATCCTATGGCAATGAATTCTATAGGCTAATTATGAATTATGTAAAAATGTATTTCCTATCAATTTTGAATTAGCCACCTTTCAGTATAATAAAATGTCCTTTTATTGTGAAACAGGAAAAACACAAGCTCCTAATCTACCTTCCCAATTCAACACATTATTGTATGCTTTTGTCTCCTCTCTAAAATAAACAGTACCAATATTTTCAATTTCTCTTCATGAGAACTTTTTCATGTCCCTATTTATTCTAAATCACTTATCTTTTAACTCCATCCAGTTCTTTGGAGATGGTGTGGCCAGTGTTAAACATTATTCCTGGTGAGGGCAAAGCACTGACTTATATACATGCATTACATTATTTTCCCTTATGCCACCTAATATTTAGCTTTCTTTTTAAACTTTTTCCTCTAATGCACATTCCTTGCACTTACAACTCTGATTTTATCTGCAGTAATGTTTCCCCATGCACCTACCTTACTGAAGTCCTTCTCTGGAATTAACTAACCTGAGTAATTCATCTGCAAATTTTTTTCTACCTGACTGCACATCTACCTTTTCCAAAATATTGTGAACACCTGACTTAGTTAACCTTCTCCTATGATGAAAATTGGTTTTCTATTTCTGATTTATACCACCACTTTGGTTTTTCTCCCTCTGACTGTAATACTTCGTTAGTACCTTTTGCTAATGACTTGTCAATTGTTTTTTAAAATTCAAAGTAAATTATGTTACGCCTTTTTCCTTTATTCGCATGTTCAAAAAATTCTTATAGATGAGCAAGACTAGATTTTTCTTTGAATAAAAGGATTAGGTCTTATCGTAATCTTTCAAGTGTTTGTAAGGTTTTCTGGCCAGTAATTTCCTTGGTATCACTGCTAGATTTTTTTTTTTAATATAGGTATAACATTCACTATCTTCCAATTCTCTAGTACAGCATCAGTTTTTTATGAAAGACAGCACAACCACTTTTTAAAAGTGTTTGTCCCAGCATAGCCACTTTTAATATCAGTGGGACAGTACGTCACTTCACTACTAGAAAAGAGGAGCTTCGAGGTAGGTATCTTCCAACTAACATCCTCAGTGGTGAAGCCTGATGCAAACAAGTCATTTAAACTTCTCAGCAATATCTGTGCCTTTAAACCTGATAACCCAACAGACCCACCAATTCTTTCCAGGCTTCCTGTTTCTGGTATGCATAAATAATTTGTTTTTACATCTTAAGGTATTTGCTATTCAAAAATCCATCTTAAGCTTCCTAGTTTCCACTTTTACCAAATGCGTATGGTAGTTTATGCCCGCACTTATTTTGCCAACCCCTTGCACAGGACCCCTGTACCAATGCTAGCTTGGTGGTAAGCTGAGGGAGGAGAGCAGCAGACAAGTTAGTAATTGCATGTGCCCATCTACAGGCTTTCCTTAAGTTGAAGGATGTTACTTAAGAAAAAACAAGAAAGGCAGAGAAAAAGCTTGTTCAAAAGGCAATGGGCAAAGTGGAAAGATATCCGCACTGTAATTTGATAGAATGGTGCCTTAACATCTCTTACAGGAATGGAAGAGAACCATCTCTTATAAAAGCAAGTGCAAGAAAGCTTCATTGCCTTGCAGTGTGAATGCCAAACTAGAGCACTACCTTTTCCTTAAGCTGTCTGTTAAAATAGCTGCAGTATATCACAAAGTGCCCTGCAAAATAAATACTTTTGCAATAATTCTTCTGAATCCTAGTGGTTCATAATAGTGAGCATGTGACTAAAAATAGCCATGAAAGCCTTATAATCTCCATGTATTTTGAAATGTCTCTGTACACAAATTTGGGAGATTTACCTTAGACTACAGCACAGGGCTTTGGTCAAACTGTGACCCAGAGTACTTTTCTTATTTTTTTTTCTCTTTCTGGATCTGTTGTTACAATACACCTGCCATTCAATGTGCCTGATTTTTTAAATCCCTGTGGTGCTGCCATCTTGATCAGAGGGAAGGAGCAATAAGCAGCACAGGAAGTGGGAGGGCATATATGACTGATGGTTGTGGGATTTGATGTTTCAGAGAAACAATACTTTGGAGCTTAAGTCCTCTGGCATGGATGCCATTTTGAGCATGTCAGGTGGGTTAGAGGATAAAAGCCAATCAAGTGCAAAGGGGATATCAGCTTACATCAACCCAACATGGTGGTATTCTGATGATACACAGCACAAAGCTGATTAACTCTCCCCCTAAGTGTACTATAATATAGCACACAAACCTTATTGGAAAACAGCCCTCCCAAATACTCTCAGGCTGGTCCTTGTCTACGTTTTCAGGATATACTGAACATTCTGTTCCCTAAGGTTTTGCAGGTTGAAGTGATCTTGGCTGATGGCAGTCTCTTCCTATGTGAGGTCCTGTTTGGGTGTCTTTGCATTTGAGAATGGAGTGATGGACTCCATTGCAAGAATCCAGTCTGGCTCTTTATAGTAAGTGTGAATTTTGTGATCACTGCCAGACATCTCACTGCTGCACCTGATACTTTTATAATACTGCCAGAAATGCCCTCCCTTGTTGTAGAACTGCATTGTGTCCTGGACTGTTCCCTTCTTCATTTGGTTTGGTAGCCTTCTGTGTATCTCTGCATTTTGTTTTCAGACTGGACTAGAGCTGCTCCTCTTCTCAGAGGCCAAGGACACCCACGACATGTGAAAGGCCTGTATGGAACATGGCTGTTAATATCAGAATGGACTCCAGGTGTATGAACTAACTGTGAGCTAGTATCATGAAGGGACACACCTCCCTGCAGGCCAACATTTAAAATAGGGAAGTGACATCTAGTCAAAATGACTCCAGCTTCAGAGCACAAGAGGTCTCACAGTGAAATAGGCCCACCAACATGTGCAGCAGTGCAATGTGGGATAGCAGTTAGAGGAGAACCAGAAACGGAACATGTAATTCAAAATAATGACGCGTCCACACCATTCTTATTGAGGGATAAATCTTCATGAACCAGAGTTAATCTGCTTCCAAAGTGGATTAGTGAAAACAAAGCTCTTTGGTTTCTGGTTTTACAAACTGTTTTACCAAAAAAAACCTGCAGGTTCTATGAAAGCTATTATCTGATTTTTATCAACTTTCACCTGAATGAATTTTGAACCTCTAAACTAGATGAACATTTTTATGTTAATAAATCTTAATACAAGCATAAATGCAAGGCTAAAAAAGTTAGGCAGTGCAGTGGAAAATGTGTAGAGTTCATGAAATAAACCAACATTAAACTGTCTACATAAGAACAACCATACTGGGTCAGAAAAAAGGTCCATCTAGCTCAGTATCCTGTCTTCTTACAGTGGCCAATGCTAGGTGCCCCAGAGGGAATGAACAGAACAAGTAATCATCAAGCGATCTCTACCCTGTCCCCCTCCCAACCTCTAACAGAGACTAGAGAGACCTTTCCTAACATCCTAGCTAATAAGCATTGATAGACCTATCCTCCAAGAATTTATCTAGTTCTTTTTTGGACCCTGTTAAAGTCCTGGTCTTCACAACATCCTCTGCCAAGGATATCCACAGGTTGACTATGTGTGAAGAAAAACTTCCTTTTGTTTGTTTTAAACTTGCTACCTATTAATTCCATTTGGTGACCCCCTAGTCTTAAGTTATGGGATCAAATAAAGAACTTTTCTTTATTCATTTTTCTCTACACCAATCATGATTTTATAGACCCCCTATCATATCCCCACCTAGTCTCCCTTTTTCTGAGCTGAAAAGTCCCAGTTTTTTGTAATCTCTCTTCATATGGCACCCATTCCAAACCCCTAACCATTTTTGTTGCCCTTCTCTGAACTTTTCCAATGCTAAGATAGTTCCATGGAAAGCAAGACTAAGAGGAAAAACAGCTGAAGAGAGTTGGCAGTTTTTAAAGGGGCAATATTAAGGGCCCAAAAGCAAACTATTCCACTGCATAAGAAAGATAAAGCATGGCAGGAGACCACATTGGATCAACCAGGAGATCATACATGATCTAAAACCAAAAAAGGAGTCATATAAAAAGTTGAAATTAGGTAAAATTACAAAGGATGAATATAAGCAAATAAGACAAGTATGCAGGAGCACGATTAGAAAGGCAAAAGCACAAAATAAGCTAAATCGTGGGTAACAAGAAGGCATTCTACAAATATATTAGAAGCAAGAGGTAGACCAAGGACAGGAAAGCCCAATGGCCAGTGAAGAGGCAGAAACAGGCACTTGATACAGTCTCACATGACCTTATCAATAAACTAAGGAAATACAACCTAGATGGGGCTACAATAAGGTAGGTGCATAACTGGGCTGGATAACTGTTCTCAGAGAGTAGTTATTAACAGTTCACAATCATGCTGGAAGGGCATAACAAGTGGGGTTCCACAGGGGTCTGTTTTGGGACCAGTTCTATTCAATAACTTCATCAAAAATTCAGATGATGACATAGAGAGTACGATTAAGTTTGCAGATGATACCAAACTGGAAGGGGCTGCAACTGCTTTGGAGGATAGGGTCATAATTCAGAATGATCTTGACAAACTAGAGAAATGTTCTGAGGTAAATAGGATGAAGTTTAATAAGGACAAATGCAAAGTACTCCATTTAGGAAGGAACAATCAGTTTCACACATACAGAATGGGAAATGATTGTCTAGGAAGGAGAACTGCTGAAAAGGATCTAGGAGTCATAGTGGACCGCAAGTTAAATTTTAGTCAACAGTGTGACATTGTTGCAAAAAAAGCAAACATGATTCTAGGCTGCATTAATAGGAGTGTTGTCAAAAAGACTCAAGAAGTCATTCTTGCGCTCTACTCTGTGCTTATTAGGCCTCAATTGTGTTCAGTTCTAGGCACCACATTTCAAGAAAGATGTGGAGAAATTGGAGAAGGTCCAGAGAAGAACAACAAGAATGATTAAAGGTCTAGAAAACATGACCTGTGGGGGAAGACTGAAAGAATTGGGTTTGTTTAGTTTAGAAAAGAGAAAACTGAGAGGGGACATGATAGCAGTTTTCAAGTATCTAAAAGCGTGTTACAAGGAAGAGGGAGAAAAATTGTTCTCCTTGGCCTCTGAGGATAGGACAAGCAGCAATAGGATTAAATTGCAGCACGGGAGGTTTAGGTTGGACATTAGGAAAAACTTCCTGTCAGGGTGTTAAACACTGGAATAAATTCCCTAGGGAAGTTGTGGAATCTTTATCACTGGAGATAGCTATCAGGGATGATCTAGACCAGGGCTCAGCCACCAAAAGCACACATACAGATTTTGAGTGGCACAAGCTCAGCCTCCCTCTTTCCCCCCAGCAGCAGCTAGAGCCTTGTGGTTGCCATTTAGCTGCAAGGCGGAAAACGAGCTCCAGCTTCCTGCTGGAAGGGCATGCAAGTGGGGAGGGGGGCATGGGCACATAGGGGCCAGGGTGACTAAGCTAGGGGAGTGGCCAGTGTGACCTCACACTAGGCTCCATGTTCCTGGGGCTGCCCCTGCCCAATCTGAGCTTGCACCTCCCAGGAAGTAAAGGGTTAATCACCACCACCCCCCTCGCTACAGGCTCTGCTCCCTGCTCTGGGACAGTGTGGGGCTGGAGCTGCTCTGCAGATCCAGGGCTGGGAGGCCAGTCACAAACTGCTGTTGCCTCCATAGGGCACCAGGGATCGGGCTGCACCACGCTGCTTCCTGTGGTGCGTGTGTGTGTGTGTGAGCCCCTTCCCCAGCACCCCACTGGGCTGAAACCAGCCCTGGGCTCTGCCCACCCTAGCCTCAGAGCAGCAGCCCACAGGTGAGGAACAAGCCCCAGCAAAGGGCTGGGCTGGACAGGGAAGTGACTCTGTCCCCCTGAACTGTCACAGCACTGCCCCTAGGGGGCTTACAAGTTCCAGCACTGCTGCCCTGCCAGTGTGCACACTGGGGCACAGAGATGTGGGGATAGGAGGACCAAGGGTTGCACTGAGGGGGATGAGGCAATGCAGGGGGTTAAGGCTGGGGGAGGGATCATGGGGTTGAGGGGAGTGAGGCTGGAGCAGAAGGAAGACATGAGAGAGGAAACGATTTTGCTTTGCAGAAGCTGCACTTTCCTTTACTCACCTCTTCTTTGCCTCCCTCCCCAACTAGGGATGTGAACAACTAGTCAACTATCCGATAAGCAAATTGCATCAACTATTTGATTAGCCAAATAATCAAAAAATTACATCCATACTAGCTATTTGGCTGCATTCTCATCCTCTCGCCTTTTCTGTGTTACTCCTTAAACCCCCTCCTGACCCCAAACTCCCTCTCGTACCCCCACCCCACACCCCGTCCTGCTGCCAAACTCCCAGACCCTACTCTCCTCGCTCCCTCCTGCACCCTCCTCCTCAGATCCTGCATCCCTATCCCACTCGCTGGCAGCCCTGCCCTGCAAACTGAATGTCTCATTTTTGTCCCCACCCCAGAGCGTAAGGAGGTCCACAAAATCCACTAACTCCAGAACCCGAGAAAAGTGAATCTGGCCTATGGGAAGCACTGAACCTCAGTTTTCCTATCCCTTCCACTCACCCCATGGGGTTGGAGCACCAGAAGAGTGAGATGTCTCAGTTGGGGGCCATATAAGTGAGGACTGGAAGTGGGGGCTGGAGGATTTTTTTTTTTTCTTCTCACTTGGGTGGTCCCAACTGATTTTTCTGTGCATCACTTGCCCCCGACCCAAAAAAAGTTCCCCACCCCTGCCATAAATAAAGAAAACATTGAAGCCTTGTGTTGGACAAATTAATATTTTTCTTTATTTAAAATGAAGTTTGATAAACTAACATGAGAAAGTGAAAAGGCTTCATCTGTTTAATAGTTTAAATTAAACCGTTCTCCCTAGCTGCAGCTGGTTCAGAAAATATGGTCACTGTACCCAGCATGCTCGTCGTCTCCTCCCCCTAGCACACAGATCCGTAAATAGAAGTGAATAAGTTGGAAACTTCTGAAAGGTTCCAACCCCTGATCTAGACAGTGCTTGGTCCTACACCATGAGGGCAGGAGACTAGGCTTGAAGATCTCAAGGACCCTTCCAATTCTAGTGTTCTATGATTTTTTTTGAGATGAGGCAGCCACATCTATATGCAGTAGTCACGATGTGGGTATACTATGGATTTATACAGAGGCAATAAGATATTCTGTCTTATTCTTTATCCCTTTTTAGTGGTTCCTAACATTGTTTGCTTTTTTGACTGATGCTGCACACCGAGTGGATAGTTTCAGAGAACTATCCACTGTAACTCCAAGATTTCTTTCAAGTGGCAATAGCTAATTTAGCCCATGTAGTTGGGATAGTGTTTTCCAATATGCATTAGTTTGCATTTATCAACATTAAAATTCATTTGCCATTGTTTGGCCCAATCACTGAGCTTTGTGAAATTCTTTTGAAGCTCTTCAGTCTGCTCTGGTCTTAACTATCATGAGCAGTTTACTATAATCTGCAAATTTTGCCACTTCACTATTTACCCCCCTTTCTCCAGATCATTTATAAATAGGTTGAATAGTATTGGTCCCAGTACGGACCCTTGGGGGACACCACTAGTTACCTCTCTCCATTCTGAAAACTGACCATTTATTCCTATCCTTTGTAACAGTTATCAGTCTATGAAACGACCTTCCCTCCTATCCCATGACAACTCACTTTCCTTTACTTAACCGTTTTTACTCTCAATACTCCTACTTTTCTTAGTTGCTTTTTTCTCCTGTTCCTCCATCCCAATCACAGTTTTGGGAAAATATTGGTAAGTTAATTTTTGCCTTTTCACCCATTTTTGTAATAAATACTGATAATTTTTTTTCAAAATAAAACCCAGAAATGGAGGGCCTAATTAATGCAGAATGAGATGCCAGATAATTTGAGATGAGTACATGGACACAAGAAAGTTTATTCAGTAAAAATAAATAAATAAAAAATCCTCACATTAATCCAAAATAATTTTCATGGGTCGATATGACCTTAATTGGGAATAGACTTCTTTTGTATGCTTTAAGTACTGCCATTCTAAGCAGAACTCACTTTGAGATAGTTTCTTCAGATTTTCTACTGTTGTGCCTTTTGACCATTAGGTGAAATCCTAAATAAAAAAAGCAGACTGCTTTCCCCATATCCATTAAACCAGTAATCCCATCAAGAAGGAAATTAGGTTGGCTTGGCATGTTTTATTCTTGACAAATATATAGTGGCTATTCTTTATAACTGTATTATCTTCAAGGTGCTTACAAATTGACTATGATAATTTGTTCCAGAATCTCTCCAAGCATGTAAGTTAGGCTGACTGGTCTATAATTTCCTTGTCCTCTTTGTTCCCTGTTTTAAACTATGCTTAACATTCTCAAGTCCTTTGGGACTTCACCTGTCCTCCATAAGTTCTCAAATATCATTAACGGTTCCAAGATTGCTTCAACTATCTTCTTAAGCCATCTAGAGTGAATGTCATCAGTTTAATCAAGTTATGGTTGCATTTTTTGTATCATACCACCTCTACACCACAGACCCAGTCCAGGATGCGACAAGTAATGTGCACTGATCTGGAGACCACGTGTTCAAAACTCCCAAAGGATAGAGGACTGAGCCAATGTGACAGATGTGTTTTATATGAGGATTGGTGCTGTTTCCCAGGAAAACAAAGTTTGTCATCTGCCTTAATCATATGGTCAACAGTTAACCCATCCCAAGAGGGTCTAACATTACAACACATCCCCACAAGCTTTTAGAAACAGATGTTTACAGTACTACTGTCCAACATCAGAGTACTATCAATGAGATGTCAGATCTTGTATATTGTCATGAAAGGAAGCAGCCCATCAGGAACTGGCATTTCTATACTGATACTATAAACACTGTGCCTTAAAGTAGTGCAGTGGTCACCAGCCAGTCAATCACAGTTGACTGGTGGATTCTGGGGAGTATCCCAATTGATCGCCATCTCCTACCTACTCATACCACACACTGCTCAGCCATTCCTGGAAACGGCCAGCATAGCCCCATGTGCATGGAGGAAAGGAGGGGACGGTTTTGAGGCAGGAGTTTGGCATGCTGTGGCTTCCTGCAAGCACTGCCCCTCCGTTACCATTGGCTGGGAATGGAGAACTGTGATGGCAGAAAGGGGCAGTGCACAGAACCACATGCCCCCAGTCTCCACAGTTTGTTGGCCCCTTCTAGCAGCAGTGCAGGGCCAGGGAAAGCAGGAAGCCTGCTTCTGCCTGGCTGTGCCACCAACAAGGAGCTGCCTGCGATAAATGATGCCCTGCAAGAAGCCACACACCAACCCCCACCTCCCTTCCATAGCCAGCACCACATACCTCCTTCTTGCACCTCAAGCCCTCACAGAGTGAGCATACTATGCCTCCCCTTGCACCCCAAATCCCAGGCCTGAGCTGCCTCCCAGAGCCACCACCTTGAGCCTCATGCCCCAACCCTGACAGCACTCTATACCCCTCCCCCCGCCCCCGCACCTCAAACACCTGCCCCGATCCCTCTCAAAGCTAGTACTCCACTTCTCTTTTACACCCACAACACTCTGCTCGAGCCTGGATTAGGTGAAATTCTGTAGCCTGTGATTTCTGCAACAGGCCCAATAACTCAAGACAGACTTTGAGCAGATCTTGTAGAATGTAAGGATGTTAAGTAGCGATGAATTTCCATCAACTACTCAACTAGTTGTTAGGAAAATGCTCACTTCCAGGTCTCAGCACAAGCCCCCCTGCCCTCAATTCCCCCGTTGATGCTCTGTACTCTTAAACAGAGAGGAGCTGGCGTGCTGGCTGTCTCTGGTTCCCCCCCTCCCAGGGTCTCAGGACAACCTTCCCCCACGCTGCCACTCTGCATTCTGAAAGCGACAGAGAAGTGGCAGCCTGTCCCATGGGTGTCTCAGCACAAGCTCCCCCACTCCTTGCTCTGCTGCCACCCTGAATTCTTAAAGGGACAGAGAAGTGGTAGGCCGGCCCACAGGTCTCTCACTTCAAAAGTGCAGAGCAGCAGTGGGCTTGTGCTGGGAGAGATCCACAGGACAGCTCCCAGACTAATGCACTAAGTGACGCAATATGGAATGAAGGTGGACAGCCCTTGGTGGAGAAAGAACAGGTTAGGAACTATTTAAAAAAAAAGCTAAAGGTACATAAATCCATGGGTCCAGACTTAATACATCCAAGGGTACTCAGTTGGCAAATGTCATTGAGGAGCCTTTGACCATTATCTTTGAAAAGTCGTGGAGATCTGGAGAGATCCCAGATGATTGGAAAAAGGCAAATGTAGTGCCCATCTTTAAGAAAGGGAAGAAGGACGATCCAGGGAACTATAGGCCGGTCAGTCTTACCTCAGTCCCTGGAAAAAATCAAGGAGGGGATCCTCAAGGAATCCATTTTGAAGCACTTGGAAGAGGGGAAGGTGATCAGGAATAGTCAGCATGGATTCATGAAGGGCAGGTCATGCCTGACCAATCCGATTAGCTTCTATGATGAGATAACTGGCTCTGTGGATATGGGAAAGTCAGTGGATGTGATATACCTTAACTTTAGCAAGGCTCTTGATACGGTCTCCCACAATATTCTTGCCAGTAAGTTAAGGGAATGTGGATTGGATAAATGGACGGTAAGATGATGGAAAGCTGGCTGGGAGGTCGGGCCCAGCGGGTAGTGATCAATGGCTCGATGTCAGGATGGCAGTCGGTTTCTAGCGGAGTGCCCCAAGGTTCGGTTCTGGGACTGGTTTTGTTCAACATCTTTATTAATGACCTGGATGAGGGGATGGATTGCACCCTCAGCAAGTTTGCGGATGACACTAAGCTAGGGGGAGTGGTAGATACACTGGAGGGCAGGGATAGAGTCCAGAGTTACTTAGACAAATTGGAGGATTGGGCCACAAGAAATCTGATGAGGTTCAACAAAGGCAAGTGCAGAGTCCTGCACTTGGGACGGAAGAATCCCAAGCGCTGTTACAGGCTGGGGACTGAATGGCTAAGTAGCAGTTCAGCAGAAAAGGACCTGGGGATTACAGTGAATGAGAAGCTGGATATGAGTCAACAGTGTGCCCTTGTAGCCAAGAAGGCTAATGGCATATTAGGTTGCATTAAGAGGAGTTTTGCCAGTAGATCGAGAGATGTGATTATTCTTCTTTATTCGGCTCTGGTGAGGCCATATCTGGAGTATTGTGTCCAGTTCTGGGCCCCCAATTACAGGAAGGATGTGGATGCATTGGAGAGGGTCCAGTGGAGGGTGATAAAAATGATTAGGGGGCTGGAGCATATGACCTATGAGGAGAGGCTGAGGGAGTTGGGTTTGTTTAGTCTGCAGAAGAGAAGAGTGAGGGGGATTTGACAGCAGCCTTCAACTTCCTTAAGGGAGGTTCCAAAGAGGATGGAGAAAGGCTGTTCACAGTAGTGATGGATGGCAGAACGAGGAACAATGGTCTCAAGTTGCAGTGGGAGAGGTCCAGGTTGGATATTAGGAAAAACTATTTCACTAGGAGGATGGTGAAGCACTGGGATGGGTTACCTAGGGAAGTAGTAGAGTCTCCATCCCTAGAGGTGTTTAAGTCTCGGCTTGACAGAGCTCTGGCTGGGTTGATTTAATTGGGATTGGTCCTGCCTTGGGCAAGGGGCTGGACTTGATGGCCTTCTGAGATTTCTTCCAGCTCTGTGGTTCTATGATTCTATGACAAGCTGCTGCTGCTCTGTCCCTTTAAAAATATAGAATGGCAAGGGGGGGGGGGGGGCCTTGTGCTGAGACACCCGAGGGACTGGCTGCCACTTCTCTGTCCCTTTCAGAATACAGAGTAGCACCACGGGGGAGGGTTGTCTGGAGATCCAGCAGGGGACCAGAGATTGAGCCAGCATCTTTTCGCACTGGCTCCTCTGTCCCTTTTAGGAGTCCAGAGCAGCAAGGGCGGCAGGGGAAAGAGGGAGTGACTGAGTACTCGATAGTACTACCCAAAAAGCTTCTGCTTATTGGGTAGTCAACTACTCATTCATATCCCTACTAGAAAGGTATTCAATCTTGACTTAAAGTCTTCAACAGATGGAGAATCCATACCTTGATAAGCTGTTCCAGTAGCTAATTACCATCAATGTAAAAAGCAGACAAGTCCAAATTGGAAATAAGTTGCCTAGATTCAGCTTCCAGTCAACATATCTTGTTTTGGATGTCCAGACACATCAATAAGACTTCTAGTTTCTGAAATGTTCTCCCCATGTAGGCACTTACAATGCAGAAGACAAATCACCTCTTAGTTTTATCCAGGTGATGGTAAAGCTAGAATCCATTCCACAAGCTTCTAATCCAGATGTGCAAGAATTGTTGGTGGGAAGGAACACAAAAAACTGACACTCAGTTACACAGGAAAAACAAAAACAGAAAGTTATATCCCTCTGCACCTACTGTAGACACTCCCAGGAAGAATCAGTGCTAAAGGGATGCTAGAGGGAGTTAGTATACAGAAAGCTATGAAACAGCTTACCTGTTGCTTTGAAGCATGGCAACTCCTTGAAATATTTGTTTAAGTCAGGACAGCTTTATGGCTCCATATACAGAAAATATATTCTAGTGGAAACAAAGAAAAACTGAAGCATAGGCCCGTTATGTATTACTAGAGTGATTATTTGTCAAATTCCCTCTCTAATGCTAAAACTGCAAAGAGACAGAAAGGTCTATGGAAACAAAACCACAAAACTAAGTTGCACCTGAAGTTAATACACAACAACAAAAATGTTACATCACTTGTGAACTCTGAATTAGTACCTTATTTGTAACCATATAAAAATCAAAGCACTCAATATATAACATGCCAATAATCACCCATGTGAGAGGAGGCACTTCAAGACTGTCTCTTCTATTTGTATTAACTGGCTGATCCAAAGGAAATTAAATGAACAAGAACTCAGAAAAAGAGCAAGAATGCAAATATACAAGTAGATGACCAGGGGTGAGCAAAAGAGCTTCTGCGGGCTGGATCCGGCCCACCAAGCGGGTGGACCTGGCCCGCAGAGGCCCTGCCGCTCCCCCGTCCCCAGGCCAATTAGGGCCTGGGGGAGCGTGTGAAGTTTCCTCCACCCTGCCAGGAGCATGCAGCACTTAGAGGCGCCAGGCACTTCTGACAGGGCTGGAGGAGACTTGGCGCGCTCACCCACCCCAAGGGGGAGTTTCCTCTGTTCTGTGAAGTTTCCTCTGATCTGTCCCCGCCCTGCAAGCAGTGCGCAGTGCTTAGAAATGCCATGTGCTCCTGGCAGGGAGGGAGAAGACTTCACATGCTCCCACACCCCCAGGCCCTGACTGGCCTGGTGGTGGGGGAGCACGCGAAGCCTCTTCCCACTGTGCCAGGAATGCATGGCGCTTTTAAGCACCGTGCAGGGTGGGGACAGAGCGGAGGAAACTTTGCACGCTCCCTGGTCCTGACTGGCCTGGGGGAAGGAGAGCATGGGAAGTCTCCTCCCAACCAGGGGCATGGGCATCTAGCAGGAAGGGAGAGGTAAGTGGGCAAAGGCATTCCTCCACCTCCAGACCAATCACGGTCTGGGGGTGGGGAACATGGAAGTATCCCAGGACCACCCCTTCCACTCAAGGCCCCGCCCCTTCTGGAGTGGCCCAGGACCAATTCAGAAATTTTTGAAGTGGCCCCCCAAAAAATTTATTGCCCACCCCTGAAGCAGACTAAACCCAGATCATGGAAGTAGAATCTGCCCAAAAGACCTTTCTTCTACAGCACCTTAAAGGAATGGAAGAACTTCTTAGAGGCTATCCTACACACCTGAATATGTGAAGAGCAAAGTAGTATACATTTTTCTCTAGGCCTTGTAATCACAAGCAGCAACATAACAATTTCTACTGATTGAGGCCATGTCCACACTAGCGATGTTAAAATGTGTTTAATTAGGTAAATGTGTAACAGTTGAATTTTTCAGCGATTACACAGTTACATGCAGTGGGGGCACTCGGCTCCTGCCTTGCCTCTCCACCCGGCACTGCTACCTCTGATACAGCAGCTCTGATGTGGCAGCAAAGCCTCCTCTCCAGGGGCTGCCAGTCCCACTCCCAGGGAAGCAGCTTTGTTACAGAAGTAATGCCTCCTCCCCAGAAGTGGGGCCAGCAGGGGCTAGCAGTCCCGTTCCTGGGGAGGCTTCGCTGAGAGCTCTGCAGTATAAAGCTTATTTATACTGCAGAGCCCACAGCATGTAACCAAATAACTGCTAGGATTTTTAGTGGTTACACTTTTTAAATGAATTTTTACAACCTTAGCTTAGAATGCAATTAATTTTTGAGTGAGCCACAGTGAAAACATGTATAGGATGGGGTTCCTTTGGAAAAGTGGAGTTAGGCAGAAGTAAAATAGGGAACAGACTTATGGCATCACCATTGTGGTCTATGTCCATGATGTTCCAAAATAAGAGGCATATATCATCCAATATAAAATAAGAAAATGATACTCCGTGGCAACTGGCAACTCTAGATTTCTTACTGCAGTTTTCTGTACTGCATACTTGGGTATTATATTCTAAACTTAATTAATTAAACAAGCCATAAGGATTAGTTTAGCTAAATTTTCCTAGCACCATCAAACACAGCATGGGAATTTACTTGTGAAATCACACTTATACTAAAAAGGCATAGAGCGAATCTTGGAAGAATGATGCAATTGCAAAGTTGATCCACATTGTTCTTCTGACATATCCACATCATTTTCTTCCAATAGGCAGATTTTCCTATGAGGTTTCATTCTTACATATAGGCCCTGCATCATCATCTTGCACTGCTTACATCTGACATTTTCCTTTTTTATCCAATGAAAAAAATTCTTTGAAATATTCCCAGAAACTGTCTCTTTTACATTTTCAAACTATGATAGTGTTTCTATGGCAAAAGTGTAGGGGAATATAGGAAGGCTGTGTGTGTAGTGAATGTCTTCCCTTTTCTTTCTAGTCCACTCCAGTGTTCTTTCTATGCTGCCTGTCCTTTCCTATATATTTTGTGTCTGTCTTTAGATAACATCTTAACTAACTTTGCTGTGCTTGGCCCAGGTCCACCAGCACATAAGCACAGAACAAAAACAATCCGATCCAGCCTGTGTCTGGCTTTGCACATATTAGTCTGCTGAGAAACAAAAACTGAAGACCCAGAACTTTCAAGAAGCAAGAGCTAGCTATTAAGCTGGATAGACTAAAGCCATTTAATTCATTTTTGTGAGACTAAGTGTAGGTGTAGCATGTCTGAAAGAAGTTAATTGTAAGTTATTTTTAAATAAGAAATTTACCATTTTACGGATAAAAAAATAAAAAAAGTGTGATTTGGGTTGTTTTTTTTTTTTAAATCGTTGATTTTATTCCACCCTGAAAATATACTACTACTATCTCTCTGTTGCAAGGATAACTCTTAGTAAGAAACTTCATAATATAGTTCCAGTGTGACAAATCATTTCAATTTGCACAAGTTTGCCACTGGAAGCAAAAACTGATGTGATTAAAAAAAGTTATCTGCTTGAAGTACAGTGCAGGATGAGCCTTGCTGGGTACCTTGTTTCTGAGTCCACAGTGTCTCACATCCACTAACTATTGTTTATATCAAGTTAAATTAAATTTCCCTGCCTTTATAAAGATTTTATTTATTAACCAATTGGAGTATCTTTTTATCAAATCTCAGAGCAAACTCACAGCAGCATCTACACAAGCAACTACTACAAACAGCTACCAAGAATATGGTAATTCTGCTGTATACTCCACTCTCCTCTTTTCAAAACAAGCTTTAAAGGTTTAGTTATCACAATTGCCAACTAAGTTAGATATAGCATTACAAAAAGAAAAGAAAAAAACCTTTGTACAAAGACAAAATTATTTGTTTTAGTAATTTAGCAACACACCAAGGGTCTCGTTATTTTATTCAAACGATATTAACTTTTAAATAAGCCACTAACAGTACAAGTCAAAAGAATCTCTTATTACATATTTTCTCAGAGAATCAGGCTAATTCTACAGTCACCACTTCAACTCATTAACCTACCTGAAAATAAAACAAAACAGATAATCATGAAGCTGACTTGACACGTTCAAAACTAGGGATGTCAGCAAGTAGTTGAGTAGATTTATCAGGTAATTGAGTTGAAGAATTGCTTCTTCCCCTCCTCCCGCCTGTCCCCCTCCGCTGCCTCTGCTATGGGGGGGGGGGGGGGGGGAAGGGAAGCTGGCTTAAAAGCCAGTTTCCCCTAGTACCGTCTCCGTGGTGCCATATGACCCCCTCCTCTGCGCTGTTGCTTCTATTAGAGGGAGCAGTGCACGGTGGGGGCAGGGGAGGTGCTGCAAAGCATCCCATCTGTGTGGTGGCCCAGGCTGACTGTGGGCCAAGGCTGCTCCAGCAGCAGCCTCTGTCTGCAGGAGGTCCAGCAGGGAGCTGGGACCCAGCACAAGCTGGGACTGAGCAAGCCCAGCTCTGTCCTGGCTCATGCCGGGTCCTAGACCTACTCTCTTGCACCTCTGCAGTTTAAGTTTAGTACATTTACTACATTTAAACTGCAGAGCTGCAGCAGGGTAGCTTTTGGACACAGTGCGAGCTGGGACTGAGCAAGCCCTCCCTTATCGACTACACAATTAGTGAATTACCGCCTCTTAACATCCTTATTCAAAACGTCACCATTCAATCACATGGTTTGTCATTATCTTCCATTCTCTTTGGGGAAGGCCTTCTTTTAGTACCGACCTTCAGAGCACTTAGTTGGTGCTATGTTTCAGAGAGGTAGCTATGCTAGTCTGTTTCATCAAAAACAACAAGGAGTCCTGTGGCACCTTAAAGACTAACATATTTATTAGGGCATAAGCTTTTCTGGGTTGCAGCTAACTTCATCAGATGCATTTGATGAAGAGAGCTGCAGCCCAGAAATGCTTATGCCCTAATAAGTTTGTTCATTTTTAAGGTGCCACAAGACTCCTTGTTTTTGTTGGTGCAATATAAGTTAGCATAATATCTAATCAGTTCATGCTGCAAAAAGGAAGCTATTAATACTTAGGCAAAAAGGTGACTGATATTTTTCTTGATATAGTCACAAAGAAGCATTATGATACTGCACAAATGCTGACTGAGCAATAGTAACTTTCTAAACTTCAACATTAACATATCAGAATCAATATTATTTGATAGTCAACTAGGCAACTACCAAATATCTCCTCTATACCCCTAAATCATCTTTTTGGTAATGGGAACAGAAATTAGAAGTTATCCCTTGGCTTCCTTAGAACAAAAGTATTTACAGCTTGTCCATTCTCACTCATTAGCAAACAAGATTTTCTTGGCTGCTTTTATAGAACTACAAAATGTAGAACAGTTCATTCTTGAGTGTACATATAATCGTTCTACCTGAACCTTGGAATAATAAATGGCTTAAACACGTTTTACATATATGCTTCAAAAGGCTCAGTGTCTTAGGCCATAAACCTATGACAAATTACAGCTTGGAAAGAATTTTTGGAGAGATTTGTATTAAGAATGCTAATGACTAAACAACAGTACCACCACTAATACACTGATACCAACACCCCCAAAATGTGTTTAAATGTGGCAACATGTAAAACATGCTTGTTTGTAAAAAGACTCTGTAGACATAAAACATTTTGCCACTGCACCCCTCCTCCCATTAATTTCTCTCTCTCTTTTTTTGGTGAGGGGATGATTAAGTAGCAAGTGTTAAAACCTAGATTACTTAAATATCCTCACAGTAATTGGAACAAACTATCTGAACGTTGATTTACTATTGATTCTACATCTGAAATGAGACATACCTGAATTAAAACAGCAGCAATGTCTACACTAGGAGCTAAGGATAAGATTCTAGGTTCATGTTAGACATTCACACTAAGTCTACCCAAATCATCACACTTTAAATACAAGTCCACTTGAACATCATGGATATACACTCACCACAGGTCCAAGCAGCCACTTGCCACGGTCTATGCTATCATGGCTGCTCTACTATTTTTAGCCCAATAGCTATCCTCAAGCTAGTACAAGTATTTTCAATGCAAATGGGGAGTCCTACCCCCTTAACTCCCAGAGTAGACATAGCCTTTAAGGCACTACCAGGTAGGTTAGGTCTAGCCCCAAAATAGGTTTTGTAAAAGCTTCTTAAACAACCCATATTTAAAATGTTTTTCATTAAAAGTTTGTATTTAAACAATTGCTATCCACTGTTTCAAAGACGAACACTGCAAAAGTGTGCTAATGCATAAAAACAGAAAGTGAAACTTATTATGCAGACATTTAAATTAACCAGCTACATTTTAATGCCCAACTTGAATTGCATACAGTAAACAAACAGCAAATATTAGGAGAAAAGGATTAGCATATTTCATTTTTAAGTCAGTTTAGCAACTGGCAACATTTTATACTTCTGTCCATATAAAGCTTTTCTTTAAAAAATAATGGACAATAAATTTGCCCTTCAGAACAGTATTACATAAATATAAGGGTGCATCTTTTGATAGGATAACAAAAGAGTACACCATAAGCAGAGGACAACAGTTCTCAGAAACAATGCTCAGTAGGGTTTTTCCCCTTTTGACATATAACCGCCACATAATTTCCCCCAGAACCTTAAAAGACCATCATCTAGGCTTTTATTTTCCATCTTTATAAATTTCCTTCCCTGAAAGACCCCCCCCCACCATAAACAGGTGCATACACACTTTTAACCTTGTCTGAATACATGTTCAAAAATCACTAGCTTAACTTTTTTTTAATAAGTGTTCAAATTTCTTCCAATACTGGCACAAAAAAAATTTATTGCTTTACTTCCCATTCTTCCTGAAGATTGATGGGATCAGGAGTGGGCTGCAATCATGTAACACCATCTTAGAGACAATTCAATATGCAAGCTCTTAATTTACGATTAACAAACTATAAAGTGGTTATCACTGTCTATTAAAAAGTGTTTCACTGATGCATATTAAAAGATTACTGTAAGGTTACAGTCAGATTTTAAAAAAAAAAATGCAGAACTTACTTACAAGACCATAAATTAAAAATTGAAAGGACTTTTTCCACCACAAATTCTATTAGTTTACTTTTTTGCTGCAGTCATCTTGAGTATACTGCCTCTTTTATAATACTCTTTTACATATAAAAATCACTCTGGAGCTTTGGAAAAGCAGGAAAAATACTTTTATTTGAGATAGTAGTGTAGACTGCAGACCTGTGTAACAGTCACTGCACTTAGAAGTGTCTTGTTTGCATTAAAAAAGTGAAACTGGACATCTTAAGGAGGCGGTAACTAAATGAATCTTAGCTGATGTTTGGTTTTGTTCCTGGATGCCATGAGCATACTAATATAATACTTGCACTGCCTAAGCAAAAATTCTCCTCAGAACAAACCGTGGATTCGATTTGCAACAAATACACATGGAAGGCGGCTGGATGGTGGTTTGGGGGTTGGACCAGAAGCAGCCCTGAGCTGGGATTCTCTAGCAGCAGGAAGTTTCTATGGGGCAGAGGAGCATGCGCCTTGAGGTTCCTCGGTCACTATGTGGCAAGAGAGCACAAGAAACCACCACCACACCAATAACTGACAAGAGATCAAGAGCAATAAACACCTTTCCCTTCGGTATCCGCGCGTCTCTTGCTTTCCCTGGCACTTCTGCTGCCCTGCCCCTCCTCCGCCATCCCCTCCCACATCAGGGACCGGGGACCAGGGGAGTCCGGCATCCTAAACATCCCATTCTCTGCCGCCTGCGGGGGCGAGGGGGCAGAGTGAGTGAGGAGCAGCTTGAAAGAAGACAAGGAACGTGTAACCCTTCCCTCGCCGGTCCAAGTGGGGAGCGGGACACAGGCCTAGCCCCCACCCCAATGGGAAAGGGAGGAAGGAATGGAGATTGCACACAGTGGGGGGGCTGCAACACCGGCACGGTGGGCCTGGTCTCCCCTCTCCCTCACACAGCCGGGGGGGGGGAGCGCACACTGGCTCACCACCCCCTATGGGGGGGGGGGGGAGAAGGGCAACCCAGTGAGGGGGGAGGGTAAACTCCAGGGGGGGAAGGGGGCTTTTGGCCCCCACAAGGCCGAGGGAGCATGCGCTGGAATGAGGAAGCTCTCCCCCTACATACCCCTCCGGTGGGGCAAAGGAAAGAGACCCCCCCCCAGCAGCTGCTCCCCCTGGACCTGGGGGGGGACACAGAAGCCCTCCCCCCCCAGCTTCACTCTGGGAAGGCCAGGCTCCTCCTCCCCCTCGGTGCGCTCCTCCCCCGGGGCAGCGGGGCGGGAGCCCCAGCCCCCCCTGCCGGTCTGTGAGGGGAGGGGGCGTCCGGGCCGCTTACCCTGCTCGCTGGGCTCCTGCGGCGCCTGCAGGACACGCTCCAGCTCGGGGAAGGGCAGCTCGGGCAGGTCCAGCAGCGCCCCGTAGCGCTCCAGGAAGGAGCAGACCACGGCGAAGTTCGGCCACGAGCCGGGGTAGCACGGCCCCGACGGGGGAGGGGGAGGCGGAGATGGAGCCGTAGGAGCCGCCGCCGCCGCCATCTTGGACCTGAGGATGGAGAAGGAGAGACGGGGAGGGAAGAGAGGGGGGCGCTGGCGAGCCGCGCTCGGAGGACCCCGACGCCCGGCTCCACTATCCCACAATGCAACCGCAGGGCGCCGGCCAGAGCGGCCCAACCCGACTTCTCCTCCCCCGCCTGCCTCGTGTGACACGGGAACGAAAACAAGGCGGGGGAGGGGGGGGCGGGGACGCAATCCATGACAGCCAATCAAAGCGAGACGAGGAGGCGGCTCCTGCGGCTCTGCGAGCGCGCGCTGGGCAAGGCTTGTATAGGGGAGCTGGCCAACGAGCGGAGGAGGGGGCGTGTCCTCCCGCGGTAGAGGGCGCTGCAGCTGCTCTGGCCAGGAGGGGGCGAGCGGCGGTGGGTAGCGGGCCACGAGAGTGTGGGGTGCCCCCAAAGGGGCGTGGCTTCCGGGGGGCGGGGCGGCTGAGCGGGGGGGGGCAGCAAACACCCGCGTGGTAGGACGGGGTGCGTGCCCGTCCCTCAGGCGTGGGCAGAGGTGAAGGGGCTATCCGGGGAGGGGTGAGTAGGAGCTTCCATTCCGGGGGCGGTTGGAAGGTGTGGGGCAACTGGCGTGTTCCTGGGCCGGGGGTAAACTGGACACGCCCCATGGTAGGGGATAACTCGGGTCTGCCGGGGGGGGGGGGAATGGTTGGAGGGAGGGGCGTAAATGGGGTTTTCAGGGTGTTTCTCTGAGGGGAGGGATAGCTCCGTGGTTTGCGCATTGGCCTGCTAAATTTAGGGTTGTGGGTTCAATCCTTGAGGGGGGGGGCCCTTTAGGGATCTGGTACAAACCTGTCAGGGATGGTACTGGGTCCTGCCATGAAAGCAGGGGATTGGACTCCATGATCTTCCAAGGTCCCTTCCAGCTCTATGAGATAGGTCTGTCTCCATGTGTATTATTAGATGTGGCTACATGGGATTGTTGGGGAGGGGTAAATGAGGTTTTCATGATGGGGATAAATGGAGTTTCTGGAGGGCGGTGGGGAGGAGTTAATTGGGGTTTCCAGGAAGTGGTGAACTGGGGAGGGGTAAATGGGGGCTTCCATGAGGATTTTGGGGGGGGCTGAAGTGGGAGGAGGATAGCTAGGGTTTCCTTTGGGCATCCAAGGCAGCTTTTTCCCTCTCAGGAGCTAACTGCCACAGACTCTCCCAGTGCCAACATTACATCCTATCTCCTGTTACAGAGATGTTACCTACAAAACATCTTGCTCTTGCTGCGAGTTCTGCCACCTCCATGCTGAATAGTTTTTTTACTGAGCTGGTGGGGCTCAGTAAAGCAGAGTAAAATATAATTATGAGGAAAGATGGGCCAGTGATTATAGGTATGTATGTTAGATACTGTGCATATGGGTGGCAGAATCAGGTGCTGAGCAAACAGCAGTAGATAGAAGAAAGTATGTTCTTCTGCTTTAACAACCTATCACAGCTGTTTGAATGCACCTATAATGGACAGTTGGCTGATTCCCATAAAGTAGGCTCTTGTGCTGGGTGCCAGCATCCAGATGCATTGCTTAGGATGCAATAAGAAGGATGGGGATGCAAGACCTTGATCAGTAGTACTCTCACTAAAGCATTACCTAGAGCAGGGCTACTCAACAAGCAGCCCGGGGGCCGCATGCAGCCCGTGGTGCAGTTTGGTTTTACGTGGGGCTCAACACACGGCCTGCGGGTGGGATTCTTTGAACACGCTCCACAGTGGTAAGGTGCCTTACAGGTGGGGTGAGCATTGAAAGATGCAAGCAGATGGGCGAGTTGGAAGAGATGGGCACATGGTGTTGGCATTTCTAGCCCCCAAGGAGGAGGTGCCGGGAGCACCAGGGCATTGTGGAAAGTGTTGGTTGCTTAGCCTTGTGGACAGAGCCTAAGAGATGCTGACTGGCTCGCACTGGCCACGTTTGGGTTCGGTGCCGCGACTTATGGCTTAATCTTTGTATTCATGCCCAGGGCTTGACGAATGGCGGCGAAAACCACTCGCCAGCCCCGTACTGCACATGCGCAAGAGCCGCATTGCGCATGCGCACGCCGCGGATGAACGGGGCGCACAGCTGAAATCTACTCGCCATGGGCGAGTACATTGTATTGTTTGTCGAGCCCTCTTCATGCCTATCAATGTGAAAGAAGATATTTGCATATATATTTGCATGTATATTCAACCACGCTTAAGTTGCGGCCCTCGGCGTGTGCTGTGAGTATCATTGTGGCCCCTGGGGCTTCCAAAGTTGAGTAGGCCTGACCTAGAGGAAAGGTCTAAGACTCAACTTGATAAATATCAAATGTGTGATTGTCTTAATATTAAGTTTTAAGAATTAGATTCCTGTATCTTGCCCATAGGGCTCTATGTCATCATGCCCCTCTATGTTTCTGTTATCAGTTCCCCTATTCCCCACCCTCCCACTCCGTATACTCCTCCCAGTTCATTGTTGTTCATTTCTTTTTACCATTCTCAGCTTTGTGCCCTCTATCGTGATCCCTTATGCCTGGAGCAATTTGCTCACTAGTTTACTTTCCCTAGTTTAAACTAAATCTGCTTCCTTTTCTTATCCACTTCTATGCTTTAATTCTGTCCCTCCACTCTTGTTCCCTGTATGACTGGCCAACTATTTTTCAGTTTTAAATGTATCCTAATTCTGATGTGCTCTCTAACTGCTGCAGCATTTCTACCGTTCCTCCTTTTCAAGCGCATAAAAAGTCAACTTATCTCACCTACCTGTCCATCCTTCTCGCAGTAGTCTTGAGGAAATGATACTGTCCTCCATTCAGAGCATAGCAACTACTTTCCTCCATAGTCAGATCTTTGATGATGATTGACTCCATTGTACTCATCCTCCTTGATCGCAGGCCAGGCTTGGATTTTTATAAATCACTCTGTTCTTCTACACCATCTCAATGCTTAGTGGTGTCAGATTCCCTCCTTCCATATAGGGATGTTACATTTAGTTTAATCAACTAGTCGATGGGATTAATTTTCCATCGATTAGTCAATTTGCAGGGGAGCCACATTGGCCAGGAGCTAACCCTGCTGCAGATCTGCCTTTTAAATGTATTAAGAGCCGGCCAGCATTTAAAAGGTTAAAGTGCAGCAGGGGGAACCCAGCACCTAGCCGAGCTGGGATGGCTGATTACTGGCTCTCCTGGTCCTCCCCTGCTGTGCACCAGCCTTCAATGTAAAAAGGCTGCAGCACAGTGAGGGAGACACAGTGCAAGCCTAGAATCAGCTGTCCTGGCTCCTCCCTCCCTCCTCCCCCACCCACTGCACTTCTAATTTTTAAAAGTATTAAGAGCCTGTTGGCTCTTAATACATTTAAAAGGCAAAGGCTCAGCATCTGGGACTGGGCTCACGCCCGTTCCCCACTACTCCCCTACCTCTACTGCCCCTCCATGGAGATGATGCTAGGGGGAATCGGCTTTTAAGCCAAAACCCCAGCACCAGCTCCTGCTCCCCCTGCCTTTCTGCCTCTAATAGAGGCAGCAAGGTGGGAGGGGAAGCGACTAGTCACTTACATCCCTACTTCCATACATATGTTTCTGATCACCCTGCCTCTTGTTACTCTGCACCAGTGTTTAACTCCAGTGGGAGATCGGTGTCTAGGTGCTTTTGACAATCCCATTAGACATGTATCTGCATATTTAGGTGCCCACGTGACACTTAAGATCTGGTCTCACACCTCTTCGTTCAAATGCATTAAATGCTTACTTAATCATATGTTATAGGGAAGGCAAATACGAGCTCCTGATGTACATTTTCTAGGCCATTTACATCACATCCTGTCTCTCAGTTATTCAGACCCAGTTGTTAGGGATGTTAAATATTGGTTAATTGACTAGTCGAGTAACTTCATGAATTCTTATCGGTTAATCGACTATTCTATAGTCCCTTAGGGCGGGGCCGGCAGCTGCTGTAACAGAGGTAGCACTGCAGGGTGTCAGGTGGGAGCTGGTCCATGAGGGGAGCCAGTTTAAAAACCAGCTCCCCTTATGGATCGGCTGCCTGTTGCCCACTGTTGCTGCCTCTGATAAAGGGTTGCTGCCCCTGTCTAAGGTGGATCTGAGGTCCTGGATCTGGCATGAGCTGGAACTGAGCTGGGTTTCCTACCCACCTGGCTCCTAATACACTTTAAATGCAGAGCCACAGCAGTATTAGGTTCTAGACCCCGTGTGAGCCAGAACTGAGCTGCGCTGCTGGCCAGCCTGCTAAAAAAATGTACTGGCAAGGGTGGTGGGAGGGAAATGCGTGTAGTCTATAGCATTAACTTATAAACTTTTGCGTGAAGTCAGCCTGTGGAACTCCTTGCCAGAGGAGGCTGTGAAGGCTAGGGCTATAATAGAGTTTAAAGAGAAGCTAGATAATTTCATGGAGGTTAGGTCCATAAAAGGCTATTAGCCAGGGGATAAAATGGTGTCCTTGGCCTCTGTTTGTCAGAGGCTAGAGAGGGATGGCAGGAGACAAATCGCTTGATCATTGTCTTCGGTCCACCCTCTCTGGGGCACCTGGTGCTGGCCACTATCGGCAGACAGGATACTGGGCTAGATGGACCTTTAGTCTGACCCAGTACGGCCATTCTTATGTTCTTATGCTTATCGGTTAATTACTATATTATTACATCCCTAGTTTCAACCTCTCTTCCTATTAAAATTTTTCTATACTCTTAATCATTTATTATTTATGTAAAGAGAACTGTAACTTTCTTCTGTATAATCTTGAGCAATTGCAGCTCTATAATACTTGTTTCTTTGTAATCCCTCATAAATATTTCATGCAGAAACTTTCCTGTTCAGAGCTAACATCTAGAGATGTTGCTTTTACTCTTTGGTCTGAGTGGGTGAATGAGGGTGAGTGACTAATCTCCTTTGTCCTGAGACTTGCCCTTGTTCTTCCTTTCTTCTATTGCTGCCTCACTTCACATACCTCCCAAAAATGAATATTTGAGTCTCCACCTGAAAGGATGCTGGCTCCATGGCATTGCAGACATGTACTGAGAGAATACAAATCTGATTGAGTTGTAGTGTTTTACAGGGGACATGCCCTGTGCACAAGGATATCAGGCACTTTATCCTTAGCTTCAGGAGGAGGCCAAAAAAATGTTGGCCTCCTATCATGCTATAAACATAAATGCTGAGACAGTCTAAATCCTTTGCTGAGTCCCAAGTAGTAGTGCTGTTTTGTTCTTGATGTGACATTTGAGGCAGCAAACTCAAATTCATTTTTGGCAGCTGGAGAAGAGTATCTACTTTCTATCTGTTTGCCTTAGTGTGTGTCAAGAGGGCAGAGGGGTTGCAAAGTTACTGTAATGTTATTTGAGCCTTTGTGCAAAGGTTAGCAGGCTTTTTCCTTAAGATTTTCCAAGAGGACTGAAAATCTGTTAATCCAGATATTTGCTCTTTTGTGAGGACTCTTGTTCATCAGTAACACCAGGCTACCTGCAGTAGATTTTTACTGTTGTATTTGAACAATTGAACACAACTTCAGGACGGGGAAATGTTTCTGTGACCGGAAGTCTGGATAAACTGGAGAAGAAAATGTATTTCTTAAGTGGTTGGTTGAATTCCATACATTTAATAAAGGGACCACTTTACTATTCACATGATAAAGAGAGTCCCCTCTTCAGATTAGTTTGAGCAGAATGAACAGATCTCTCTTCAGTGCAGAGATAGAAAACTGGTTTTTCTCAGACCACCCCACTCAGAAACTGGAAGGGCAGACAGACAAATCTCTAAGATGGTGGTCTAACATCTATCAAGATGATCTAAAGGGACCCTATCATTAAGTATGTTAAATGTAGGTTAATTGGCTAATCGATTAGTCGATAAGGGCGCCCCCACCTGTGAACTGTAGCGACAGCCTCAGGGCTGTTGCCGCACTTCAAAAGCGAAAGTGCTGTGGGGAGCACAGGGCCAGTGGGGAACTCAACCAGTCCCCTCCTGGCCCCGTGCTCCCCATGGCATTTCAAAGCGGCAGTGCTGCATGGAGCCCAGGTCAGTGAGGGAGTCCCCAGTTGACCCTGGGCTCCACACGGCACTGCCATTTTGAAACACCACGTGCAGTCCAGGGCCAGAGTCCCCAGCTGGTGCCAGGCTGCATGCAGCATTTCAAAGTGGCAGCACTGCGTGGAGCCCAGGGTCAGTTGGGGACTGACCCTGGACTCCATGCGGTGCTGCTGCTTTGAAATGCTGCCTGCAGCCCCAGGCTGCACACAGTGTTTCAAAGCGGCAGCACCATGTGGAGCTCAGGGTCTGACCCCAGCCTCCATGTGGCACTACTGCTTTGAAGCACCTCCTCCTCTTTCCCTCCCCCTTGCTGACTCTTTCTGATAGAGGCAGCAAGGGGGGGGGGAGGGGAAGCAACTCGTCGACTAGTGTATCAACTATCCGATACGCATTTGCTTATAGGATAGTTGACTAGTCGTTCACATCCCTACCTATCATCTGTGATGAGCTGAGGTTTAGTGGAAAAATCATCGGAGATCCATCTCTGGTGCTGTATAGAGAGGTGACTTGCTCATGTGACAAACTCTATTTTGGGAGGTACTTTCACACAGCAAGAACAATGGGTTTCTCTCCACATGGGAAAGATTATAAAAATGGGCCTAAGATTTCCTCAATTTTTGTCTTCACATCAGCTCATCACTTCAGAAGTATCTTGTCTATGAATTGATCCCAGAAGGACTGATAACCCATTCTAAGAAAGGATGTATTCCAGAGACTGTTGGGATTTGGTGAGATTGGTTTTCATAACTTCTCATCTATGTAAGCAGTGGTAACAGTTGTGGCACAGGAGAAGCTGGAGTGTCCAGGGGATTGTTTGGCCAGTGTGGCAAACAGAAATGATCTTTATGACTTATAGATGAGGACCCCTGGTTTTGGGCTGTAAGTAGCTCTATTTCTAAGCAATTTGCCCTGATTTGACCCTCTTAGAGGTATCCCCAGAACCCATTATATTAAGTGGGGAAAGGAGCATTTTGTTCATTTCTAGTGTCTTCCACTGTCCCTGATCACTACCTAGATCAGACTGTGATGGGTGCATAAGAAATACATAAAGTAGACTAACAAAGGAATGGTGTAATAGCTTTCAGCCATCTCTTCTCTGCACAATGACCTCACTCACTGAGGGTAAAGGGAAGGGTCACAGAAACAATTCCGTCCCCAAATGTTTTTAGAAGTGAATCCTTTTTATACTATACAGCTACTGTTTCCTTGTTGTACTGAATACTTTTGAACTTTAATTCACAGCCAACAAGGGAAATATTTTTTATTTTACCCTCCTTCTCCAAACTTTCTTAGGCATCATAGCTATTACCATAATATCTGAGCATCACCCAAGCATATATGAATTTAGTTTTGCAAATCCCCAAGAAGTAAGAGGAGTAGTATCATGCCTATTTTACAGATGGGGATCTGAGTCACCAAAAGATGAAGTGTCTTGCTGAGGTCTCACATGAAGACTTTGCCACAGCTGAGAACTGAACACACATCTGCTGAGCTCCAATCCAGTGCAAGACTGTCCTCTCTTTACTTCTTTAGTACTTACTGTGACATCTGTGTTTTCTTACATTCCAAGCTCCTCCAGGCATAAACACCGTTTTTGTGAGAAGCACTATAAAGATTATGGTGCTATATAGATAATGTTGTTTATTTCAGACTTTTTGAACTTGGTGATGTCTTCTCCTGAAATTGCTTCCCTTTCATGGGGTCAGATGATGGTGAAGGGTTGTTCTACAACTTATAAGGACTGCAAAGTTTGGCCAGGAGGGAGCCGAACCTGGGATTGGAGAGAAACAGGGACGAATGTAAGTGCGTTGTTTAGTATATTTTAATGTGGGAGCCAAGAGCTTTCTTGGGAACAGTTTCTACTATATTTACCAGTAGCGGGGCTAAGAATTATGGCTTCCAGAACTGGACATAGTAACTCCTGACTTAATGTTGTCCAGGTTAATATTGTTTCATTGTTACGTTGCTTATCTATTAGAGGGCTCATTTAAAATTCTGCAGTACTCCCTCATAATGTTGTTTGGCTGCCTGCTTTATCCACTTCTTGCAGGATTTTCTGGGAAAGCAGCCTGTTCCTTGTGTTTGGGGGGAGGGGAGGGTTGGAACCAAGGTAGGCTGGCAGCCCCCTATCATCTCCCCTAAAATCCCTGAAAGATATGTGACTGGGCAGCTGCATTTCAGCTCCCCACCCACCCACTGCTGTGTTGCTCCTGCCCTCTGCCTTGGAGCTGCTCCGAGAAGCCTCCTGTTTGCTGTGTGAGGAGGAGAAGGGTGCTGATGCCAGAAAACCCCCCCCCTTCAAACTTCTCCCCCCACTCCATACCCCATCTCCATGAAACAGGATATCACAGCTACAGAGTCTTGTGTCTGGATTTCCTGGTTTCCTTACAAGGGCAGTGTACTTGAGCTGGGGCCAGCATACTTAAAGGGGCAATGAATGACTCTGTCTACCTCTCTCTCGCTCTCTCAAATACACTCACACACGCACACACACACACCCTTTGACACGGTGCCACCATGTATGCACTGTCCAGAAAAGAGAGTGGCGCACTCCAGCAGGTAATATGGGTTCATCATCATGTTCAGTTTCTGTAGTGAAGTGTTTGCAGGCATCCACTGCCTTGCATCTATTGTCTTTCCTCCCTCCTGCCTCAGTCCATGCTGCATTGTAGAGTTAGAGGCTTCACTAATAGCATCATGTTAACCCTTGAGGGCTCAGCCAAGTGCTCGTTCATCATTTAGTAGAAGACATTCTCTGGGAAATATTCCACCCTCTGAATCCACCATCTGAACAAAGCTTCACAGTCATCTTCACTGTGTATAGTATTAAATTGTTTAAAACTTTATATGTATGTACTGTCTTTTTTCTGCTGGGAAAAAAATCCTAGAACTTAATCCCCACTATTTACATTAATTGTTATAGGGAAATTGGATTCGTTTAACATCATTTCACTTAAAGTAACATTGTAGTTCTTGAAAAATTCTAAGTAAGAAGTTACTGTATTCTAGTTAAGGCCTAATCAGCACAGAATAGAATGGAAAAATTACTTCTCGTGTGTTGCTTCCAACACTCCTGCTAATACATCCCAGTCCCAGAATGATGTTTGGTTTTTTTTCTCAACAGTGTCACACTGTTGACTCATATTTAATTTATGGTCTGCTATGATCCCCAGATTCCTTTCTGCAGTTCATTTACCATTTTGTATATATGCAACTGATTGTTCCTTCCACTTAGGAAGGAACAATCAGTTTCACACATACAGAAAGGGAAGCGACTGTCTAGGAAGGAGTACGGCAGAAACGGATCTAGGGGTTATAGTGGACCACAAGCTAAATATGAGTCAACAGTGTGACGCTATTGCAAAAAAAGCAAACATGATTCTAGGATGCATTAACAGGTGTGTTGTGAGCAAGACATGAGAAGTCATTCTTCCACTCTACTCTGCACTGATTAGTTGGAGTATTGTGTCCAGTTCTGGGCTCCACATTTCAAGAAAGATGTGGAGAAACTGGAGAAGGTCCAGAGAAGAGCAACAAGAATGATTAAAGGTCTAGAGAACATGACCTATGAAGGAAGACTGAAAGAATTTAGCTTGTTTAGTTTGGAGAAGATTGAGAGAGGACATGATAGCGGTTTTCAGGTATCTAAAAGGGTGTCACAAGGAGGAGGGAGAAAACTTGTTCTTCCTGGCCTCTGAGGATAGAACAAGAAGCAATGGGCTTAAACTGTAGCAAGGGAGGTTTAGGTTGGACATTAGGAAATAGTTCCTAACTGTCCGAGTGGTTAAACACTGGAATAAATTACCTAGGGAGATTATGGAATCTCCATCTCTGGAGATATTTAAGAGTAGGTTAAATAAATGTCTATCAGGGATGGTCTAGACAGTACTAGGTCCTGCCATGAGGGCAGGGGACTGGACTCGATGACCTCTTGAGGTCCCTTCCAGTCCTAATGGTCTATGATTCTTGAGTGGAGTATTTGCATTTGTCCTTTTTTAATTTCATCTTGTTTATGTCAGACCATTTCTCCAGTTTAAGATCATTTTGAATTTAAATCCTAACCTCCAAAACACTTGCAATCTCTCCCCACTTGGTATTATCTGTAAATTATAGGCGTCAACATGGTTTCTGCAATAATAAAAATATAGCAGTAGGGATATATTATTGACCACGTGATCAGGACAGTGACAGTGACTATGAAATGCTAAGGGAGATTAGAGAGGCTATCAAAATAAAACACTCAATAATAGTAGGGGATTTCAACTATTCCCATTTTGATTGGGTACGCATCACCTCCGGATGCAGAGATAAAATTTCTTGATACCTTAAATAAATGACTGCTTCTTGGAGCAGCTGGTTCTGGAACCCAGGGGAGAGGCAATTCTTGGTTTAGTCCTAAGTGGAGTACAGGATCTGGTCCACGGGGTAAATATAACCGGACCGCTTGGAAATAGTGACCATAATGTAATAAAATTTAACATCCCTGAGGTGGGAAAAACACCTCAGCAGCCCAGCACTGTGGCATTTAATTTTAGAAAGGGGAACCACACAAAAATGAGGAGGCTAGTTAAACAGAAATTAACCACAAAAAACAATGACAAAAGTAAAATCTCTGCAAGCTGCATGGACGCTTTTCAAAGGCACCATAAAAGAGGCCTAACTTTAAAGGCATACCCCAAATTAAAAAACACAGTAAGAGAACCGAAAAAGTGTCACCGTGGCTTAACAACCAAGTGAAAGAATCTATCTTTTAAAAAGTGACAGTCAAATCCTAGTGAGGAAAATAGAAAGGAGCATAAATTTTGTCAATTTAAGTATAAAAATATAATAAGAAAAGCCAAAAAGGAGTTTGAAGAACAACTAGCCAAAAACTCAAAAAGTAATAGTAAAATGTTTTTTAAGTATATCAGAGGCAGGAAGCCTGCTAAACAACCAGTGGGGCTCTTGGCTGTTGGAGATGCTAAAGGAGTACTCAAAGATGATAAAGTCACTGCAGAAAAACTAAATTAATTCTTTGCTTCAATCTTTATGGCTGAGGATGTTAGGGAGATTCCCAAATCTGAGCCATTCTTTTTAAGTGACAAATCTGAGGAATTGTCCCAAATTGAGGTGTCATTAGAGGAGGTTGTGGAATAAATTGATAAACTTAACAGTAACAAGTCACCGGTACCAGATGGCATTCACCCTAGAGTTCTGAAAGAACTCAAATGTGAAATTGTGGAACTATTAACTGTGGTTTGCTATTCTTTAAATTCGCTTCTGTACCTAATGACTGGAAGATAGCTAACGTGAGGCCAATATTTTAAAAGGGTTCTAGAGATGATCCTGGCAATTACAGACTGGTAAGTCTAATGTTAGTACTGGGCAAATTAGTTGAAACTATAGTAAAGAATAAAATTGTCAGACACATAGATAAACATAATTTGTTGGGGGAAAGTCTACATGGTTTCCGTAAAGGGAAATCATGCCTTAATAATCTACCAGAGTACTTTGAGGGGGTCAACAAAGGGGGACAAGGGAATCCAATGGATATAGTATACTTAGATTTCCAGAAAGCCTTTAACAAGATCCCTCACCAAAGGATCTTAAGTAAAAGTAAGTTGTCATGGGATAAGAGGGAAGGTCCTTTCATGATTGATAACTGGTTAAAAGACAGTTTTCAGAGTGGAGAGAGGTAATTAGTAGTATCTTGTCCTTGGACCAATTCTATTCAACCTATTTATAAATGCTCTAGAGAAAGGGGTAAACAATGAGGTGGCAAAATTTGCAGATGATACTAAACTGCTCAAGATATAGTTAAGTCCAAAGCAGATTGTGAAGAGCTTCAAAAAGAAACTAAGTGATTGGGCAACAAAATTGCAAATGAAATTTAATGTTGATAAATGTAAAGTAATGAACGTTGGAAAAATAATCCCAACTATACATACAATATGATGGGGACTAATTTAGCTACAGCTACTCAAGAGAGAGATCTTGGATTCACTGTGGATAGTTCTCTGAAAACATCCACTCAGTTTGCAGTGGCAGTCAAAAAAGCAAATAGAATGTTAGGAATCATTAAAAAAGGGATAGAGAATAAGACAGAGAATATATTATTGCCTCTACATAAAACCATGGTATGCCCACATCTTGAGTACCGTGTACAGATGTGGTTGCCTCACCTCAAAAAAGATATATTGGCATTGGAAATGGTTCAGAAAAAGGCAACAAAAATAATTAGGGGTTTGGAACAGATCCCATATAAAGAGAGATTAAAGAGACTTGGACTTTTCAATTTAGAAAAGAGGAGACTAAGGGGGGGATATGATAGAGGTCTATAAAATCATGATGGGGTAGAAAAAGTGAATAAGGAAAAATTGACTTGTTCCCATAAGAACTAGGGATCACCAAATTAAATTAATAGGCAGCAGGTTTAAAACAAACAAAGGGAAGTTTTTCTTCACTCAGCGCAGAGTCAACCTGTGGAACTCCTTGCCAGAGGATGTGGTCAAGACTAGGTCTTTAACAGGGTTCAAAAAAGAGCTAGATAGATTCATGGAGGTTAGGTCCATCAATGGCTATGATGACCCTAGCCTCTGTCTATCCGGAAATGGATGACAGGAGGGGGATCACATGATGATTACCTGTTGTGTTCCCTTCCTCTGGGGCATCTGGTATTGGCCACTGTCGGCAGACAAGATACTGGGCTAGATAGACGTTTGGTCTGACCCAGTATGGCCATTCTTATGTTCTTATGTTAGTTTTATAACTATTCTCTTTGCTGTTATCTAAATCAGAGGTTTTCAAACTCATCTACGCCATTTCCCACAGCTCCTATTGGCCAGGAATAGTGATCTGCGGCCAACAGGAGCTGTGATTGCCCATGCCTGCAAAGGCACAAGTAAACAAAGCATCTTGTGGCCAGCTAACAGCTTGCTCTTACAAGCTGCAACCCAGAGTTTGAAAACCGCTCATCTAAATCACTGATGAAGATAATGAACAGAACTGATCCCTGTGGGATCCCACCTGGTAAGTCCTTCTGGCTTAACTGTGAACCACTGATAACTACTCTCTGGAAAATGTTTTCAAACCACTTATATACACATCTTTACAGTAGCTTCACATAGGTTATATTTCCCTAGTTTGTTTCTGAGGCCTTGTCTACACTACCCTCTGTCGTCAATCTACTTCATCTATGCAAATAGTGTAGCTGAAGGTGACATATTCAGTGTGGCATTTTGTGTGCAGTAAGGTTGGTGGAGGCTGTGACTATCAAAGTTGATGAGAGCATGCTTGAAGATTGATTTATCGCATCTACCAATGGCCAGTGGATCAATTGCTGCAGTGTTGATCCCTAGTGTAGTGAAGACAAGGCCTGAGAAGAACATGCGAGACCATATCAAAAGCCTCAGTATGGTCAAGATGTACCATATCTACCACTTTCCTCCTATCCACAAGGCTTGTTATTCTGTCAAAGAAAGCTATTAGGTTGGTTTGAGAAATCTATGCTTTTACTTATCTTCCAGGTGTTTGCAAATGAATTGCTGTTTGAAAACTGTACAGTTAAAGCAATACAACCCCCCCTAATGTGGATGCAGTTATATCAGTGTAAAAGTGCTTATACTGGTATAGGCATTCTCTTATGGGAAGGGGAATTAGATATACCACAATAAAACATCTTTATCTACTATATATTTTAGAGAATTTGTGCATCTAGCCATGAGTCCATTTGTTTAAGAACTCCTCCTAAAGGGTAAGAGTTAGGACCACCAAATTTTGTATTCAGCTTCCTCTTATCATAACTTAAAGCAAGATCATGGTTTGGTTGTGCCAGGAGAATGGCATGTATTTGGAATGCAATCTATCCAACAGAAAGGGAAGGGTGTGATTGCAGGGACATTTATATTCACAGGGGGCAGCAAGCACCCCAGCCCCAGGGACCAGCCACCCACAAATGCTCTTGGTCCTAAACCTCCATTTATATCTTATGTGGGCACACACAGAGTATGTCTACACTACAGGACAAAGTCAAATTAAGATTCACGACTTCAACTACGCAATTAACGTAGCTGAAGTCAAAGTAGTTTAACTCGGCTTTTGGCGGTCTACACTGCAGTAAGTTGAAGGAAGAACACTTTCTTCAACTTCCCTTGCTCCTTGTGAAAGCAGGGGTACCAGCATCGACCAAAGTGCTTAACTAGACCACTAATTTGAACACCGGAAGATTGACAGCGGCAGCTTCAATCTTCCTCTGTAGTGTAGATGTACCCACAGAAACCCACTGAAGACAACTGGCCTGGTGCAAATCCATTTCCAGGCCTGGAAACTTTGTTTAGGAGCTCAATATAGATTCATTAGAGAAATTTCTTCCAACACTAAGTATTAATTTTATACTTACAATATATAGCACCCTTTGGCTATGTCTACACTCACGGCTTCTTGTGCAAGTACGGCCGTTCTTGCGCAAGAATCTGCAGAGCCTCCACACTGCCTGCCTGCTCTTGCGCAAGGAAATTTACAGTATGGCATGGTAAGAGAGGGCTCCTTGCGCAAGAGTTACGCTCTTTTTTTTATCAGGTGTAAGCCCTCTTGCGCAGGAGCTCTTGCGCAAGAGGGCAGTGTGGACGCTCGGCAGGGATTTCTTGCGCAAGAAACCCCTATGGCTAAAATGGCCATCAGAGCTTTCTTGCGCAAGAGAGCGTCCACACTGCCATGGGAGCTCTTGCGCAAAAGCACAGCGCGCACATGGCAGTGTGGACGTTTTCTTGCACAAGAACCCTTGCGCAAGATGTTCTTGTGCAAGAAGCCGCCAGTGTAAACATAGCCCCGGTGTAGTGATCTTAAGTGACTGGCAAAGGAGGAAAATATGGATTTGTGAGTACCCTTCATTTGTGTTACTCATTATGTAAAAGAATGGCCTGAACCAGAGTGAGGTGGGGTGTCTGCTTTTTTTTTTCCTTTTTACATTAGAAATTCAGATCTTATCTACCCTATTTTTAACTTTAAGGGTCTCCGGATGCCTGGAGAAACTAGAAGGTTTATAATAGTAGAAAAGCCTGCAGATGAAACCTGGTTAATTGAATAGGAAGTGGTTTGGTTTGGTTTGGTTTGTGAGGGTTTTTTTTTTTAAACTTATTAGACTATTTCAAACCTGGGTTTTATTAGTACCTACAACATGCTTGGGAGGAATTTGTTCTTTATAAAGATTCCAACAAGCTCCCTTCAACCAGGAGCATGGGTGAACCTCTGGTTTGGAAAGGCTAATCCTCCCCAGCCCCAACCCTTCTGCCTAAGGATCCGCATCTTCTGTGCCCTCCAGACCCAGCTCGTACTGTGGCTGTTGGCCCCTGCCCAGCGTCCCTGCCCCCTCTCCTCACTGTGGCACTGCTGCCTGCTTAGGTTAATGGCCCCGGAGCACTGGGTGACATGGCCCCAGCCTCCCTCCATCCTCCTGCTCTGGAGGCCCCCTCCTCTTGCAGTTGGGTGATATTCACAACCTCCAGCACTAGAAACACCCCCAGTACATCAGCTGGGGTACTTCAGCACAGGAAAGATAGGCGGCACATCCCCCAGCCTGTAGCACAGGAACAGCCGGCAGGAGGGGGCCTAAAGACAGAGTCTTCCCATGCCTACAATACCTGCTGCTCATGCCTTCTACTGAAAGCTAAGAAAGCTGTAAGTCCATAGAAGCCTCACCTAAAGACTCCTGCTAAAGCAGGGATGGTAAGATGCAGCATTCCTAAAATCTAAACAGTTAAAAAAATTACAAGAAAAAACAGACCACCTTTATGCAAACCACACCTATATTTTTCCCTTTGCAAGTCATTTGTAAAGCTCTGTAAGGGTACATCTAGACTACATGCCTCTGGAGACAGAGGCATGTAGATTAGGCTACCCAGCATAGGAAAATGAAGCGGCGATTTAAATAATTGCCGCTTCATTTAAATTTAAATGGCTGCCCCGCTGAGCCGATCAGCTGTTTGTTGGCTCAGCTCTGTAGTCTGGACGCTCCGCAGTCGACATCAGAGGCATTTGTCGACCTCCCTGGTATGCCTCGTGGGATGAGGTTTACCGGGGAGGTCGACAAATGCCTTTGATGTTGACCGCGGAGCATCCAGACTATAGCGCTGAGCCGACAAACAGCTGATCGGCTCAGCGCGGCAGCCATTTAAATTAAAATGAAGCGGTGATTATTTAAATCGCCGCTTCATTTTCCTATGCCGGGTAGCCTAATCTACATGCCTCTGTCGCCAGAGGCATGTAGTCTAGACATACCCTAAGGCTACGTCTAGACTACATCCCTTTTTTGGAAAAGGGATGTAAATTAGACGTATCGCAACTGCTAATGAAGCGGGGATTTAAATCTCCCCCGCTTCATTAGCATAAAAATGGTTGCTGCTTTTTTTCCCCGCACGGAGCTTTGCCGGAAAAAGGCGCCAGTCTAGACGCTGATCTTGCAGAAAATAAAGCCTTTTCCGAAAGATCCCTTATCCCTTATCTCTATAAAAGGCTTTATTTTCCGCAAGATCAGCATCTAGACTGGCGCTTTTTTCCAGCAAAGCTCCGTGCGGAAAAAAAGCGGCAGCCATTTTTATGCTAATGAAGCGGGGGAGATTTAAATCCCCGCTTCATTAGCAGTTGCGATACGTCTCATTTACATCCCTTTTCCGAAAAAGGGATGTAGTCTAGACGTAGCCTAAGTGTAATTCTCTTGCAGACAGGGAGGCAAGCAAGGGGCAATTAAATGACTTGGCTAAGGTCAGACAGCAAATAACAAAACAGGAACTAGCTCCAAAAGTGCTAGAAAAAAGCATCTCTTTGTTTGAGTAGCTGTCTGGAACCAGTTGGGTGATATTCACAACCCTTTTCTCATGACCCACCCCTACTAGGCCAGACAAGGGTGTGCTTCCTCTGGAGATGTTTCCATTGCCAAGGCTGAAGCCTAGTGTCTCCCAGGGTGACCCTCATGCTCTGTACTCTTGTAGAAATAAATTGCTTCCTTTGGTGCTGTGCTGACAAATTGATACCCTGTAGATAATTCTCTCCTGTAGATAATTCTCTCCTTGGGAAAACTGCGTAACTGGCTCTGCAGGGTTCTGTAGCTTTAAGAACAAACGGTCCATGTGACCTTAACCCTGGGGGATAAAAGGCAGCCTCCCTGGCTGACTGCACTTCAGTGCCAGCTGCTAATGGGCGAAAAGGAGTAGGATTCCTGAGAGGTAAAGTGGAGAACAGAGAACAACAGACAAAGAAATTCTACTGCAGTTTCTTTCTCCCCTAGCCGCTGCATCAGGAGAATTGACTGGGATAATGTATTTGCTCCCATATGTTAGGTCTCCACTCCGGCCCCCTATGCAGCTTGGTTGGTAAGAAGCAGAGAGTACCCCCTCCTCAGAGAATCTTTGTGTAAGCAAAACAGAATCTTTGTTGTTTCAAAGCTTTATCTCCAAAGTGTTGATCACAGGAAGTTGACTGTCACCAGTTAATTATATAATTACAATAAACCATACCTTTTCCATTTGTTTAGGTCTAAGTGATTATTGTTAAAGTACACAAAGGTTTCATGCATTCCTCAAACACTCATCAAAATTTTATTTTTAAAAAAGGTTAACCACCCAGCAAGGCTCTGTAACATGTGAGCAGTGTATGAGGGGCATTCAAACCTATATTGGCTAACAACATGGGATACACTCTCTCCTCTTTACTGGATGTAGAGTAGCCCGGTGTTCATGCCATGTTCTTACCCTGAGGAATTAAAGATGAGATCCCGCTGTCATGTGTCATTGCAGAATGGGGATGATAATATTGCTATAACATGGTGGGCCTCCACTTGAAGTTTGAAGAGCTGATAAAAAGCTGGCTTCAGCTTGGAAAGACTCCTACTTTAAAAAAACATCAGACTATAACTGCACACAGTGATTAAAAAGCAGGGTTGAGAAGCCATGAAACGAGTTGCTTGGTCCCTAGAGATGAAAGTAAGTGGGTGTGCCCAGGTGCACAGCTCCAGCAAGAGCTGGCTGAGCCGCAGCAAAAGCCAGCAAGGAGCTATTTAAAGAGCTGGCAGGGACCTGGGTAGCAATAAGACAGTATCTGTAAGAAATTTTAAGTTACTTTCATCCCTGTCTGTGACTATAATATTGAAAATTGGGGCAGGAAGGAATGTAGATCCCCTAAACATCAGATTATCTGCTAGAGGGCAAAGTTGGAAAACTTGTGAGGCTTTGTGTACACTACACTGCTTTTGGCAGTGTAAATGCTGTTTGTTGGCATTTTTGCTGACAAAATACTTCCACCCCCTATGAGCAGATTCGTGTTGTCAGCAGGAGCCCTCTTCTGTTGACAATGAGCCATTCACACTGCCACTTGCCATGGCAAAACTTTTCTCTTTCAGCGGAGGCTTTTTTTTAAGCCCCTGTGAATGACAAAAGTTTTGCTGTTCAAGTGGTAGTGTAGACAAAGCCTAGTGAAACAACAAGGCTACGTCTACACTACAGGCTTCTTGCGCAAGAATGGTTTTGCACAAGAGTTCTTGCGCAAAAGGTCTTGTGCAAGAGCGTGTCCACACTGCCATGTGCTTTTGCACAAGAGCGTCCATGGCAGTGTGGATGCTCTCTTGTGCGAGAAAGCTCTGATGGCCTTTTTAGCCATAGGAAAACCCCTTCCACAAGAAACCCCTGTTGCCTGTCCACACTGCCTTCTTGCACAAGAAGCCCTCTCTTCTGATGCTTTACTGTAAATTTGCTTGCGCAAGAACACACGTGCAGTGTAGATGCTCTGCAAGTTTTGGCGCAAGAACAATTGTCCTTGCGCAAAAAGCCTGCAGTGTAGACGTAGCCTTGCAAGAGACATGTTATTAAACTGTAGGCTGATGCTTTGGCCTTACAATAAATAGGATATTTTGGGGCAGGGTGGGATGGAGGAAGCATTCCATGTTCATGTCTGATCACATTTATATGCCTTTGGTAGTTGTCTTCCAGAAGAATTGTTCAAAGATCCATACAGCACTGCCTACTTTGTAAGGAAAAGAAAACATGGGCAATTAGTCAGTTTTCACAGGGTCACATTCTTCATAAAGGATATTTTAAACTCTTTAAAGATTTGAACAAATTAATGGTACAGGTGAATTTCTCTAGTCGAGCACACTCTGATCCAGCAACATCTGTGGTCAGCATGACTGTAGATAGCCAGATGTCCACTTATCATGGGTGTGGCCAAGTTTCCTACAGACTCAAAGTTTGTTTACAGCCACCAATCCTGGCTCTGTGTTGTCTGCTGTTACATAGCTCTAATTTACCCTAAAGCTATGTCTACACTGCAGACTTTTTGCGCAAGAACAGCTGTTCTTGCGCAATAACTTGAGGAGTGTCTACACTGCATGTGCGTTCTTGCGCAAGTAAATTTACAGTAAGGCGTCGGAACAGAGGGCTTCTTGGCAAGAGTTATTCCTCTCCCCACAAGGAATAAGCCCTCTTGTGCAAGAGCTCTTATGCATAAAGGCCAGTGTAGACGGGAACAGAGGTTTCTTGCCCAGGGAACAGGGGCTTCTTGCGCAAGAAACCCCATGGCTAAAATGGCCATCAGAGCTTTCTTGCGCAAGAGAGCGTCCACACTGCCATGAAAGCACATCTCTTGCGCAAAAGCACATGGCAGTGTGGACGCACTCTTGCGCAAGACCTTTTGCGCAAGAACTCTTGCGCAAAACAGTTCTTGCGCAAAAAGCCTGCAGTGTAGACGTAGCCCCCATGTCTTCTAAGAGCCCAATAAGCAGTGGAAATGTTGGCAATGCTGCTAGACAATATTGATCTCCCAGGTAAAATCTCTGGTTCAGCACCAGTCATGGCCCAAGTGTACTGGACTAGAGAAGTTTAACCTGTAACAATTTTCATGTTGAAAAGAGACTATACTGTAGCCAAATACAAAGCATAATTCTTGTGCTTGTATTTACAGTTCATGAACTGCTAACCTTAGACAGGAGCAGCAGGAGAGTTAATGTGGGAGAAAGTGGAAAAAGCATGTGTGGTGGGGCACTTGATGTGTGTTTTTTGTTTGATTGTTTTTTGGTGTTGGTTCTGTTTGTTAAAGGGAATGAGTAGTTTGGGACAAGAATCACTTTGAGTCAAAATCTCCCATCAATATTTTACAATTAATCTCTTTAATGAAAACCATTATTTAGATTTAAACATTACTCTACCAAACATAACATTCATTTTCCAGATAACTAGAAAATTAAACAGACTATATAAACTGAAGTAAAACTGATCAATATAACTATCCATACTGAATGGAATTCACAAAGTAAATAGAGATGTTAAAATGGTTAACCACTTAAAGTGCTAGCACTTAACTGTTTAACAGTTTTAACCTGGGGCCCAGCCTCACCTCAACCATGAGGTCCTGCTTCTGGCCCCACCACGGCCATGGGGTCCCACCACCCAGCCTGGTGCCAGTCCTTCCATGGCTGGGGCTGCTTTAGCATAGCTCCAGCATTGTTGGCCGCCGCTGGAGAGTTTACTGGTAAGCATACCAGTAAGCCTCATGCTTACCTATTAACCATTTAACATCCTTAAAAGTAAACAATATGAATAGGTAGAAAGTTGCATTTGACATTTTTGGTTTTAATAATTTTTTTTAAAGGGAGAGAGAAACTTTACTCTGCCATAGTGGTGTAATTTTATTGATCTCAATAAAGTTTTGCGGATTAACACTAAATGTTTGTTGTTTTAATCTTATGATATCCCTTTAATTTTTAGTGTATTAGACGTTAGCTGCCAGACCAAAATATAAATGATGTGTAGAGAGGCTATACATCCTTTCAGTTTATAGCAGTCTCTCTAGTATATTAGCATATTAATCATATGATCCATTGATGATAATCCTTTTTCACTGGTACATTTAAACTACCTAAAATATCTTCTGTATGCTGTGTTGTTTGTTGGTCTCAGGATATCAGAGAAACAAGGTATGTGAGACAGTATCTTCTATTGGAAAAGTTATTTACTTGGTCCCATAACACAAGAACTAGGGGTCTTGGTGAATGAGACAAGCTTTCAGGTTATAGTTATGCTGAGCTCTTAGGCCTGGTCTACATTACAAAGTTAGATTGAGGCAAGGTATCTTATGTCAACATAATTGTACATAAGTCTATACTTAAGTTTGTCTCCCACCACTGAAAACATCTGCTGATAGCAACATATTAATACTACCTCCCCAAGTGTTATTGAGCCATGGTCATGTACTGAAATAACCACTACAGAAAGATAGATGCTTTGTTACCTATATGGACTCTCCAGCAGCTGTTCCACAATGCCCAACTGTAATTGCTCTGGTCACCATTACGAACTGCATTACCCAGGAGTCATGAAGACTGGAAGCCCTCAACTCACCCCTTAAAATCATGTGAATTTTTTGAAGTGCCATTGCCTGATTGTCTAGTTTGACAAGCCCATCTAGCAGCTATTGTGTGCAAGTACCCCGTTCGTCATACTGGCTACACAATCCAGACACGCTGTGGCCTGGAATACACAAGAGATTTTGGAGCTCCATGGTCTGTTGGTAGAAGAAGCTACACAGACACAACTAAGGGCCAGCCCTAAAAATGGCAACAGCTACAAGTACTGCTAAAAACATAGAATCCTAGAAGTCGGAGGTACCTCGAGAGATCATCAAGTCCAGTCTCCTGCCCTCATGGCAGGACCAAGCACCAGCTAGACCAGTGGTTCCTGATCGCTGGGCTCTGGATTGCTTACTGCTGGGCCACCGCAGCTGTCGGAGCTCAAGCCAGCTGTTACTGGCAGCTCAGCTATGGTGGCTCAGGAGGAGGCACAGCAGGATGTGCTTCCCTCCCTCCTCCCCGCTCTGCACTTGGGGAGACGTGATTGGGGACGGAGGAGGTGCAAAGAAGGAGGAAGGAGTGCTCGCCGCCAACAGCCACTTCTCCTACCCATGTGACTGCTTTTGCTGGCTGTGGCAGGAGGAGGCGGAGCAGGCGGCATCTCCCCAGGGCTCTGTGCTTCCCCTCTGCTGCCCTGCCCCAGCTGCGCAGCCGCTTTGGCAGCACTGGGGCTCCTGCGGAGCAGGAGGCAGCTCTCCAGGGTTTTCCCCCACCCACGTGGCCACTTTTACCAGTGGCAGCGCTGAGGATCAGGCAGCAGCAGGCGCTTCCCTCCCTCCCTCCTCCGAGGGTTCAGAGATTAAAGAGCCAAAGGGCATGGGGCGTTGGCGGGGGGGGAGAGAAGGGCACTGGGGAGCAAGGGGCTGGGTTGGGGCTAGGACGATTCAGTGTTTGATTTATATATTTGCATATTCATTATTTGCACAATGAATATGTAAGTATGCAAATAAAATGATGCCTGTCCACCAAACGTTTGTGAATGGGTTTGCCAGTCTGTGGCATAAAAAAGGTTGGGAACCACTGATCTAGACCATTCCTGATAGTTGTCTATCCAACCTGCTCTGAAATATCTCCAGTGATGGAGATTCCACAATCTCCCTAGGCAATTTATTCCAGTGTTTAACCACCCTGACAGTTAGGAAGTTTTCCTAATATCCAACCTGAACCTCCTTTCCTGCAATTTAAGCCCATTGCTTCTTGTCCTATCCCCAGAGGCCAAGGAGAACAATTTCCCCCCCTCTTCCTTGTAACAGCCTTTTTAGATACTTGAAAACTGCTATTATGTGCCCTCTGTCTTTTCTTTTCTAAATAAACGCAGTTCTTTCAGTCTTCCCTCATAGCTCATGTTTTCTCGGCCTTTAATCATTTTTGTTGCTCTTCTCTGGACCGTCTCCAATTTCTTCACATCTTTCTTGAAATGTGGTGCCCAGAACTGGACACAATACTCCAATTGAGGCCTAATCAGTGCAAAGTAGAGCAGAAGAATGACTTCTCATTTCTTGCTCACAACACTCCTAATAATGCATCCTAGAATCATCTTTGCTTTTTTTGCAACACTGTCACACTGTTGACTCATATTTAGCTTGTGGTTCACCATGACCCCTAGATCCCTTTCTGCAGTATTGCTTCCTAGACAGTCACTTCCCATTCTGTGTGTGAAATGGATTGTTCCTTCTTAAGTGGAGTACTTTGCATTTGTCCTTATTAAACTTCATGCAACAATAGAAATACATGTGGCCACTCTATTTTAATTCTCCTTAAAAAAAAAATCCTACCTAGGTTTTGTCATTTTTTGAACTAGACATTAAAGATCCTCACACATTTCATGGTTAGTGGTAATCTGGCAGTTGGGAAACAAAGTCCCTCCTCATAGCTTTTGGAACAGTTGTGTGTTTTTTTTTAAGATGTGAGGGTCATACACCTTCCCTGACCAGCCAACCCTGATGTAGGTGATGCGCCCCAGTGATTGACCAGTGCTTGCATACCCATAGGAAAGTAGCACTTGCTGTTGATGTACAGCTGCTCCGCGAGTTATGACCAGGGCTGGCCTTAGGCTGATTCGCCTGATTCCCCGGCATGGGGCCCCGGGCCTGAGGGGGCCCCACCCCCAGGTGAGCGACACGTGCACAGTGCACTGGGAACACAGCGCGTGCGCAGTGCGCTGGGAGCACAAAGCTTGCGCGGGGCCCCCCCAGGCACATGCGTCGTGATGTCCCGGGCACATGGCGCATGCGCCGTGCCTCGGGAGCACAACAGATGCGTGGGCCCCCTCAGGCGCACGGCGCATGCGTCGTGACATCCGGGATGCACGGGATGTCCAGGACCAGGACTTTAAGAGTGTGTCTAGACTACAGGGTTTTGTCGACAAAAGTGGACTTCTGTGAACAAAACTATACCTGCGTCTACACTACTGCCGAGTTCTGTCGACAGTAAGTCAACAGTATCTGTCAACAAAGCCTCTGTCGACAAAAGCCTGTAGTCTAGGCATACCATCTCAGAGTTCAAAAAAGAGCTAAATAAATTCACGGAGGATAGGTCCATCAATGGGTATTAGCCAGGATGGGCAAGAATGGTATCCCTAACCTCTGGCAGAAGCTGGAACTGGGCAACAGGGGATGGATCACTCGATGGTTACCTGTTCTGTTCATTCCCTCGGGGGCATCTGGAATTCGCCACTGTCAGAAAAGACAGGATACTGGGCTATAGGGACCATTAGTCTGACCCAGTATGGCCATTCTTATATTCTTGCAATATGTTATCTCTCTACACTTAATAATCGGTTCCACCTTGTATTTAGATGTAACGCTTTGGCTGTCTACACTACAAATTTTTGCTACCTCATGTTACATCAGCCCGAAGACACCAGAATTAGTATATCGCTTGTGCACATGCACAGTTGGCTCCTTGGACTGGCACTATGTGTACTCACCAGTAGTGCTTGTGTCAACACACTGTGCAGTGCAGTACACTAGGGGTAGGTATCCCACTGTGCACCCCACCATTGTCTAACGCACTGGTTTTCGGGACATTTTGACAATGCGTGGTGGGGCAAAAACTAGTTATGCAAGCGGGACTAGGAGCCAAGAGGGGGCCAATACTGAGCCTGTAATTTTTTTCATCTCAACGTCATCTCTATCCTGTAATTTTTGCACCATTTAAAAAAATCCAATGAACCCGCACAGCCCCCCCTCACTGTCCACCATCTCCGACAGAAGCATGAAGTTCTGCATTATTGTCATGAGTGCTGCCAGCATGGGATGCACAATTCTCTGGTATTTGCAAAGCTGCAAGGAGGACAAAATCAACAGGGAACATGATGATTTCATGGAAGACAGATTGCTGGCCAACATAGTGAGATTCAGTTCAGGGTATCATAGAACCGCTACAGACTGAGCCCGAGGAACAAGTATCACTATTTATCCCTTTCTCCAGGGCATTTATGAATGTTAACATAAGAACAGCCATACTGGGTCAGACAGAGGCCAATACCAGATGCCCTAGAGGGAGGGAACATAACAGATAATCATCACACGATCCCTCTCCTATCATCCATTTCCAGACAAACCTGCTGCCTATTAATTTCATTTGGTGACCCCTAGTTCTTATATTGTGGGAATAAGTAAATAATTTTTGCTTATTAACTTTTTCCATACCAGTCATGATTTTATAGACCTCTGTCATATCTCCCCTAGTCTCTTCTTTTTTAAGATGAAAAGTCCAAGTCTTTTTAATCTCTCTTCATACCATACCTGTTCCAAACCTCTAATCATTTTTGTTACCCTTTTCTGAACCTGTTGAATAGGATTGTCCCAGTATGGACCCCTGTGGGACACCAGTTACCTCTCTCCATTCTGAACTAACCATTTATTTCTACTCTTTGTTTCATATCTTTTAACCAGTTATCAATCCATGAAAGGACCTTCTCTCTTCTCTCATGACAGATTACTTTGCTTAAGAGCCTATGGTGAGGGACCTTGTCAAAGGCTTTCTGGAAATCTAAGTACACTATAGCCACTGAATCCCCCTTATCCACATGTTTGTTGACCTGCTCAAAGAACTCTAGCAGATTGGTGAGGCATGATGTCCCTTTACAGTAACCATGTTGACTTTTCCTCCAACAAATTGTGTTCATCTATGTGTCTGACACCTCTTTCAGAGACCATTTAAGTGAAATGGTTGTTAACACCTCTGCAGTTGTAGGAAAAAGGAGGATTAGGGGATTACAGATTATGAGCCATAAATCCAGTGTCTTTGAGTCCATGGCTTTTAGCATCTGGCAAAGTTATGATTTCAAGCTCCTCTGCTCTTCTTTTGAGAGGTCAGATATGGAGTGATCATTTTGTGAAAAGCATTTGCCTATGGATGGGATGGTGTGTTTATTTTTCTGTGCCAGTTCATTCAGAAGTATAGTTATTATCTTGTTTCACCCACAGAGTTGTTACTGTGCAATTGATGGACTGGGTGAGGTCCAGCACATGTGATAGCTGTGTGTAGGACCCAGGGATCTTGAAAGATGTATTGCTCTTTGTGTCAGTGGAGCTATGCCTACAGGTTTTGCATCTGTTATGGAGGAGTCTGGTGCCACTTCGAGTTGCTGTGTACTGGTCTATGGAACTTGCTTCTGCTGATAAGCTTGGCATGGTTACTAAGTTGTTTAAAGGCCACAAGAGGGTATCAGGAAAGATTATTTCAGGACGTGATCCCTCTCAAGTATGGATTGTAATTGCTTGATAGCCTATGTGCGTTCCAGTGTGAGTTGGTAAGTGAGAACTAGGGGTGTGCATTTGGAGCAGATGGAAAGAGGTTCTGCATTGAAGCAAGTTCTCTTGGGATTTGGGTGGCCCATTAATGATGCAATCTACTTCTCTGGGTAAAACTGCTTGTTTAGTGAAAGTAATTTTAACTGGATTAAGACAGGTAACCCAGACTCTCTTCTGAGCACATTCAGTGATATGAGTGCCTGGTGCATAAGGTAAGTGTGATGATTTCTGGCTTGTGTGTATAATTGTCTATAGGATTTCCTTGTTGAAGCTGACCATGGTGTCCAGGATTGTTGATGCTGCTGTAGGAGTATTCTAGAGAAGGAGAGCTGGTGGTGGTACTGAAGCTGTGGTGAGAATCTATGGGGGAGTTTAAGTAGTCTTTCCACAGGATGAAAATATCATTGATGTACCTTAGGTACATCAAAAGTTTTGGAGTAGTTTTTTAGAAATTCTTCCTCATGATGGCTGATAAGACATTGCCATTGTGGGGAGCCATCCTAGTACCCGTGGCTGTTCCCATGGTCTGGACAAAATGTTTGTGGTGGAATGTAAAAACTTATGAATGAGGATTAAATGCATGAAGTTGGTGATGTTTGAGGTAGGAGTGTTGTTCATTGTCTTATAGATATTTGAAATCACCGGGATTGGATGGCATTCATCCAAGGGTTCTAAAAGAACTCAAATGGGAAATTGCTGAACTATTATCTGTGGTTTGTAACCTATCCTTTAAATCGGCTTCCGTACCTAATGACTGCAAGATAGCTAACGTGATACCAATATTTAAAAAGGGCTCTAGAGGCAATTACAGACCGGTAAGTCTAACTTCAGTACCGGGCAAATTAGTCAAAACAATAGGAAAGAATAAAATTGTCAGGCACGTAGAAGAACATAATTTGTTGGACAAAAGTCAACATGGTTTCTGTAAAGGGAAATCATGTCTTACTAATCTATTAGAGTTCTTTGAAGGGGTTAACAAACATGTGGACAAGGGGGATCCAGTAGATATAGTATACTTAGATTTTCAGAAAGCCCTTGACAAGGTCCCTCACCAAAGGCTCTTGTGTAAATTACATTGCCATGGGATAGGAGGAAAGGTCCTTTCATGGCTTGAGAACTGGTTAAAAGACAGGAAACAAAAGGTAGGAATAAATGGTAAATTTTCAGAATGGAGTGGTGTCCCCCAAGGGTCAGTCCTGGGACCAATCCTGTTCAACTTATTCATAAATGATCTGGAGAAAGGAGTAAGCAGTGAGGTGGTAAAGTTTGCGGATGATACTAAACTGTTTAAGATAGTCAAGACAGAAGCAGACTGTGAAGAACTTCAAAAAGTTCTCACCAAACTGAGTGATTGGGCAACAAAATGGCAAATGAAATTTCATGTGGATAAATGTAAAGTAATGCACATTGGAAAAAATAACCCCAACTATACATACAGTATGATGGGGGCTAGTTTGGCTACGACAAATCAGGAAAGAGATCTTGGAGTTATTGTGGATAGTTCTCTGAAAACTTCCCCACAGTGTGCAGCGGCGATCAAAAAGGCAAATAGGATGCTAGGAATTAAGAAAGGGATAGAAAAGACACAGAATATCTTACTGCCCCTGTATAAAACTATGGTACGCCCACATCTTGAATACTGTGTACAGATGTAGTCTCCTCACCTCAAAAAAAGATATTTTGGCCTTGGAAAGGGTTCAGAAAAGGGCAACTAAAATGATTAGGGGTTTGGAACGGGTCCCATATGAAGAGAGGCTAAAGCAACTGGGATTTTTCAGTTTAGAAAAGAGGAGACTGGGGAGGGGGGGGATATGATAGAGGTATATAAAATCATGAGTTGTGTGGAGAGGGTGAATAAAGAAAAGTTATGTATTAGTTCCCATAATAGAAGAACTAGAGGACACCAAATGAAATTAATGGGTAGCAGGTTTAAAACTAATAAAAGAAAGTTCTTCTTCATACAGCGTGTAGTCAACCTGTGGAACTCCTTGCCAGAGGAGGCTGTGAAGGCTAGGACTATAAACAGAGTTTAAAGAGAAGCTAGATAATTTCATGGAGGTTAGGTCCAATAAAGGCTATTAGCCAGGGGATAGAAATGGTGTCCCTGGCCTCTGTTTGTCAGAGGCTAGAGATGGATGGCACAAAGCAAATCGCTTGATCATTGTCTTCGGTCCACCCCCTCTGGGGCACCTGGTACTGGCCACTGTCAGCAGACAGGCTACTTTGGTCTGAGCCAGTACAGCCATTCTTATGTTCTTATGAAGCAAGTAGTGAGGCTGGTGAGGGATGTTGGTGTACACCAGTGGTCTCCAACCAGGAGATCGGGATCTACTGGTAGATCTTGGAGTTTTTGACAGGTGATCCTGACAGATTGGGTTAGGAGGTTGTCAAGTGCTGGCACTTCATCTGCCCCTCTCAGCACTGCTGGGCTGCTCCTGCCCTTTGCCTTGGAGCACCCCCATCCCCTGCCCTAGCTCCGAGTTCCTCTGCACCCAAACTCTCTCCCAGAGCCTGCACCCTGAACCTCCCTGCTGCTCAACTACCTCAGCTCAAAATCCCTCCCACACCCCAGATCCTTTAGTCCAAGATCAAAGTCCACAACCCCTCCACCCTCTGCTCTGATAAGGAGGAGGGAAGGAGGACAGAGTGAGCAGGGGCAGGACCTCATAAGGGGTGGGAAGGAGGCAGGACAAGGGTGTTTGGGTTTGAGGTAGATCCTGGATTGCACTTACATTCAAAAAGTGATTTCATGTTTAAAAAGGTTCGAGACCACTGGTGTACACAGTGAGGTGACGTACATAATGGCAAGGATGGTGTTCCCAGGGAGGTTGTTACTGGTGCAGAGTTTCTGGAGGAAATCCATTGGATCCTGGAAGAAACTGGCTCTTTGAGTTTGAGAATGGGTTCTAAGAGTCTCATGGATTCTTCAGTACAATTGCCATAGCCAGATATGATAGATGTGCCTGCATTCCCTTTTTACATATCTTGTTTGAGTATCCTTTGAAATTGCTAGTGTAACACAAAATGAGTGTTGGGAAGAAAGGGATGTCAGTTAGGTCTTGTAAAGTTAGTATGCTCTGTCTTACCGCCTGTGACACTGCAAGTTGAAAATATTTAGATGAAGCTTGCTGTTTGATGATCAGCATGCAAACTGTAGCATTTTTTTCTTTTTCTTCAAACTTAGCACTCTCCAGGTGTGCAGCCAGCTGATCTTGAAGAAGTTGTCAAGAAGGGAGTTAAAACATTAGTGATTGGCCGTGGCATGAGCGAGGCCTTGCAGGTAAATTTTTGGCCAGTGGCAATACCTTCTAACTGCTGGTTATTTTTCTTTGTAGGCAGAGATCATCTAACCTTCATAAAGAGCAATCTAGTAATTCATTTATCCGCCCCAGTCTGAACCTGTTTTATAAAGCCAAGAAGCACTTATGAAAAAAAAATGTAGAATCAACATTTTGGGAGTAAAGACAGTTGCTGAAAGTAACCTCATTTGATACTGGCACACTGGGATCCCAGCATCAAACTGTAATTCAGTTTACAACATGCAGTAATAGAAGCAACAATTAAAATCTTTCAACTATGTTAATTTTTAAACCTTTAAAACTGATTGTAAATCAGAACCCCAGTGTGTTGTAGAAATTTGTAGTCTGTCTTTGACTACCCTTGCTAGAAATGGTATTGCCAAGTGTCCCTTAAGCAGAAAGCTCAAGAAATTCCAATCTTTTCAGTTAAGCTTCATTCATTACGAGAAGCAGTCTGCTAGCTTTTTGAACTGGGTGGGCTGAGTGAAATGGGCAAAGGCATCTTTGTAGTGCTCTTCACACTTGGGAAGAGCTACGTTCTGTTATATGTATTAATTCACAGCCATTTCCACCACTGTCTCCTGAATTTTCTGTTCATCGTACAATTCAGAATCCATTGAGGAACATGCTAGAGAAGAATGAATACAAGATGGATATATGTTAACTATTATTAAGTGACAAATAAAATTCCCTTTTTCTCCACTATAACAAATTGAGAAGTGTATTCCTGTTATATTATCAATGTGGTTACTACCCCACAAGTTTATTTTATTACCTTTAAAACGAGATGCAATTAAGCATTTTTATGAATTAGTGCAACCAATACTTGTTTCTTAGTTGGGAGGTACAGTCTGCAAGGGAAAGCATCTACCATTTGTTTTACATCTTTTACCTTTCCTGTTCCTTAGGTACCAGCATCAACAGTGGAGTATCTCAAGAAAAATGGGATTGATGTGCTAGTCCTGCAAACAGAGAAGGCTGTAAAGGAGTACAATGCACTGGTTGCTCAAGGTGTCAAAGTGGGAGGTGTCTTCCATTCAACATGCTAATGCATACAACAATACAGCCCTCTTCCCCCTTAGCCAAAAAGTTTGTGCCTTTTAACTGAATAAACAATAGCAGTCAGTATGGTGGATTTATAGTTCATATTCATTTCCCTCCATACCAAAATCTGGATGTGCGATGAAGATCTAAAACAGTGAAGAGAAATATAGCAGTATGGAATCTAAATGAATCTCATTGCTCACAAATGTTTTCCACAGTGCTGGATATGGTAGACAGTTTAATCATGCTTCTCTACACTTGTGAGTTCAACCTAATCCTATAGGCCTGAAGAGGTAATTCATCCTCTGACTGTTAATGTTTGGCCTAGCTGCTGAAGTAAAATATTTACACTTTAGAAACCTGTTTGAAAAGAAATCACATCTCAGATAATCTCCTGATTTGCATTAGCTATTGGATGATCACATTTATTCACTACCATCGTGTATCAAATTTGAAAGCAACCAGCCCATTTTTGAGAGCTGTACAGAAAAAGGGAGAAAGCTGTGCCTTCCATTGCCAATGTCTTGAGCTGTCTAAACTCTTAGCAATGCACACAGAGTGAAATGATGGTGGATTTGCTTCTTGGGGATGATTTTATTTTCATAACTTAGCATTTGTAAATTTTACATTACATGAAAACAAATCACTGGGAACTAAAGAAAAAATAACCCTAATAGTGAGAGAGGGGGCACTATGTAGTGATGTGTAGTAGTACACATCAATAAGGAAAAACCCCTAACATACGGTATTTGGAATGCGTCTACTGCAAGCCCTGGGTTTATAGTTAATGGAAATGAAAGCTAGTAAGCAGCACATTAGACTAGCCCATCATTGCTAATGAGCTGGGGAATGGAGGTTGCATTTTTTAGATCCAATGCTATCGGCTGAACATTAAACACATGCATAGATTTTTTATTAAAAGCTGCAGATTTTAAACCTAATTTAATGGCGCCTGTCTTTTTCACTTCTATCTTATGCTGGATTTACTGTGGCATATGCTCAATTATAAATTACCGGCAAGGTTTTGTTCCACAAGGACTGTTAGCTGTTATTTAAGTCTGCATATTGTGTGTATTACAATAGGGCAGAGAGGATATTGGAGGGGCCTACCGTGATAAGTACAGTACAGTCATGTCGAAACAACTCTACCTGAATCCTGTTTTTGGAAAGTATTCCGTTCAGCTGGTTTGCTTTTCTCCTTTTTTATTAATTAAATGTAAATGATTTAATTGAGCAAATAAGAGGAAGAACTAGTATGTGTGAAACAAACTTAATTTTCATTTCTTTTAATTATACCACCATCCTTCAACACTAGGGCTATATTGAGACAATAACTCATCTAAAACAGCAGGAGCTTCTTTTGGGTGTATTTGCACTCATTGTCACAGCAGCCAGTATAATGAGTAGATGATTATTCACACTATAAATGCTGTAACATAATTCTGGCTAGTTGGTGTGGTAAGCAGTAGAATACTGAACACTAACCTCGAGGCTTTAGTTCTCTGAGGGATGGCAATGGAACAAGCTCTTCTCTCCAAAGACTAAAAATTAAGAAAAAGGACACAACCCCGGCCGCAGTCTTGGCTGAAGCCACACGTGACAGAGCAGCAGCGCAGCCCTGGTTCCCGCTGTAGCTGTGAGGGAGTCACACAGCCCCATCTCTGGCCAAAGTCACCAACAGCTGAAACCAAAGTCACAAAGCTCCCGTAAAAACACGGAATGTGACTTCCCCAACATCCCTTACCAAGTGTGGCTGAACTGTTATCGGATCAGGAATCATTGGGGATGTCTATGCTGCAGCTGGGAGTGAGCCTCGCAGACCTGGTAAAAAGACTTGCACTAGCTAGGCTGGAGTTAACATGCTACAACTAGCAGTAAACCCATCCAATCGCCTGGGTGACTAGCCTGAGCCACCAGCTAAGCTACAACATCTACCATGCTATTGTCAGCACATCAGTGTGAGTGCAGCTAACACAGGTCTGTTTAGCCAGTCCCAGAGGACTGCTTTACAGCTGCAGTGCAGATAGTCCCATTGTGTCAACTAACCAGCAAACTAAGAACACAAAATGTGCCCCACAGAGTCAACCAATGGTCCAGCTGACCCCCATTTCCTATCTCAGATAGTGGCCAATACCAGAGCTTCAAGGCAAGCATAGAGAACAGAGCAATTTTGGAGCTTTTGTTTAATTGTTAAGTAGGCCCCACTTCCTTAAACGCTCCACATGGGCAGCTTTGTTAAATTGCTATTTCTGTCCAAAACACAGCTATCTTTCAAAAGCCAAACACCTCAAATACCAGACTGCAAGCATGAACTCTCCTGGCAGGGCGCTCAGCCACATAAACAGCCTCTCTTCTCCCTCCTGTCTCCAGCTCAGCTAGCAAGAAGAATCTGCCTCCCAGCAGGCTGTGAACACCGCCCCCAGCAAATTCTGTAGCTCAGAGCTGTTTCTGGGCTTAGTGCCAGCAAGACTCCATCCCAGCTCCTACTGCCACAAGTAACTCAGCCTCCATCCCTTATCTTTGTGAGGCAAGGTGCAGGGAGAGGCAAGACAAGGCACACTTTCTGCACCACCCTTACTGGGACCTGTGCTGGCTCATCTTAGCCAAGACATAACGGAGTTTTACCACTAGAATATCTCAGGACTAGCCAGTCACCTAGGATTAAATATTTTCCTCCTTTGGAATTTGTTTTCAGGAAAAATGAAATGGAAAATTTGTTACCTGTCAGCCTCATGGAGCACCCAGATCTTTCTGCCACAAAACACAGGAACAAGAATTTTCTTCAGTATTGACTTGAATTCATCATGATTTGAGAGCAAGGCTCATGGAGTAATTACACCAGGACATCCTGGCCCTAGAAAGTTCTATGGGTTGCTGAAGATGTTTTAAGGGCTTCTAAAATCCTCTCTGTGGGGTCTTTTGGGAAGAAACCACCCCTACCCAACAGACTACTGTGTCTTAAATGGAATGTTATGGCTGCATCAAACCAGGGAAGGGTTAGAAGGGACTGCCAGGAATTTGTCAGCTGCTTCACACTCCTCCCTAATGACCTCATGAAGAGGAATGGTCTGTTTTAGTTTTCAAGAGGTTATCTGCCCTTGGCTTTAAGCTGCTCAGCCTCCCTGTGGTGGCCACTACATTCATCTATATTGCTTCAAATGTATCCAGGAAAACCTCCTGCTGCTCTGGCTGAGTATTATTGTGATCTGAAACCAAAGGCCTCTTCTTCAAGGAAGGAGCTAGAGCTCATTTTATGCATGGCTTTTTGGATTCTCTTTTGCCTCTTGTAAGAAGGCTCTTCATCCTCAGAAGAGATCCATCTCTTTCTTAGCCAGCACCAGGGTGGGGGTCTCCAAGCTGAAAGGTACACAAAGTCAGAGAACTGAAGGACTGAAAGCACAAGGGCTGCTGTGATGCCAGACGTGGTAATGGCTAAGTCCCTATGCTTAAGTCTGGAGGGTCTCCAGTATTTCCCATGATCAGAGCCCAAACGCCTCAGCACTGAGGAGAAAAGGGATCCAGAAAAAATATTTACCCCGAAGACTATTAAAAAAAAAAAAAAAAGACATGAAGTCAGCATCCTAAAATAAATCATTTGATATGTTTAGTAAGGCCTTGTCTACACTAACCCCAGCTATCAATGTAATCTATGTGACTTCAGCTGCGTAGATGAAGTAGACATACTTACTGCAGCATCTTATGTGCTGTAACATCAGCAGGGGCTGTTGTCCCATTGATGCTAGCTACACTTCTCATCCTGGTGGAGTACCAGTGTCGATGGGAGAGCACTGGAAATCAATTTATTGCATCTAAGTGATATACATCAACAGCCAGTGGGTCAATTGCTGCAGCATCGATCTCTGGTATAGTAGAAACAAGCCCTAAGTTAGCAGGTGTTCTAAGAACACTCAGAAAATGAAGGATATAATTGGAGGACCTGGACAGATCAGAATTCTGTGAAGAAAAATGCCTGAAAATAACCTTCAGAATAGGCTAAGTAGGAGGGAATAGTAACAGCACCAAAAGAGAGGGAGTTCTGATAGCAAACTATAAAATAAGTGAGAATGCAGTGCAAACAAGAAGGTAGTAAGAGAGCTAAAGTAAAATCAACAGGGACACAATTCCTCCAGCTCTATGCTAGGCAATTCTCAGTTCTGTCAGGCTGATATTAGGAAAGATCTAATGCTGTTTTCTAATTCCCAGTGTAACCACACACAAAAATATGTTTGGAGCCACAGAAATTAATCTGTAGATTTTACAAGAGTGAAATATGTACAATCATCCAAACAATGACAAAAGGGGATTAGTCATCATCTGTTCAAATAGGGGAGAGAGAGAGAATTCCTTAGGATTTTGCAATGAGATGGAACTAGGAGTATTGAAAAAAAAAATAGAAGATGAGCATAAGGTAGACTTTAAGAACTAACTGAATGTGGAATAATCTCACAAGGACAATGGAAGCCCTAATTGCTTGAATCATTTAGAACCAGAGAATATACCAGGGGAAACAAGGGAACAAACTATTGGATCTTGATTCTCCCTCTGAAGTTTTATGATCTAACATGTCTGCAGCTTTGCCAATGTCTTTCAGGGCCAGATTTTCAGAGGTATTTGGGTGCTTAAAGATGCAGATGAAGTGTGTTTTGCACATATCCCACTAGTGCATTCCTAGATGCTTAAATACCTTTGAAATCTAGCCCTTGTTTCTTACCAAGATGTGGGGTGAGAAAGGTCACTTTAATCTCATATTTTACATGCCATGTAGCTGTTAGTACTAGCCCAACATAAGAATAAAGGATTCTCCGTCATGTCATTACCTTCCTTGAGTCAAACATTACATTTTCATTACAATACTTAGCGATATGAAAAGGTTGTCCAGCTCTCCATTTACAATATGGAATTTCCAGAAAGAAGAATATGATACATCAATTGTCCTAAACCAGCTGGCTAGTCATAGCTCAGAACGTGTTAGCCCCAAAATAGCAAAAGTAACTCCCACACCCTGCTTCCAAGGCATCTCACTAACAATGGAACATGATGGTTTATAAGAAATATAAGCAGTAGTTGTCAAAGCTTCATTCTATTGCCCCACAACAGGCTTCGCCCTGACATGACAGGATGGCTTTTAGGATTGACTGGGTAGTTCACTCCCCGTGGCTCATTCAAACCTCGGAGTCTCAGCTCTGACTGCCTGAGAGAGGAGCAGTTGTGGCTTTTATAATATGGACAGAAGTTGAATCAAACATTTTTATTGAGAGGGCAAACTATACAAATACTACCAAAGTGTAAAACAAGTGTAAGAACATCTGTAAGGAGGTAGCTCAATACATCAAGAATTTGCCCAGGATACAGCTTCATAATGTGCATCAACCCCTGTCCACTGGGAACTGAACTTAGGTCGCCATACAGCCATTAGATGGTAACTCTGTTGCTACAGATGCAGGCTGTTTTCAAATCAGGGCCCTAAAGGTGAAATATAAAAACAATCTGTAAGAGCAATAATGTTACAAAATGAGGTTTAATTCAGAAATCTCAACTCCTGAAGTGTGCCAGTATCTCAAGTCTAAACAAGTACTGACCTCTTATCGTCAGCACAAACCCCTACAGCAATGCATGTTCACTCATAATAAACAGAAACCAGCTAGATTGGGGTTTTCAGTTTTATTGTAGAAAAGCACATTTAAAGGGTGTTTTATGCAAAAATATTTACGCTAATTTGCAGGCAAGTGAAAAATTCTCAACAATTCACTGCAAATACATATTTTTACAAATAATTTATGGACACGGGCAACATTAGGCTATTGGGCTAAGTGCTTTCGGTAAATCACAGGAGGCATAGCCCTGTGTTACAGAGATATGCAAAGACACTTTCCCAATAGAAGCATCCAAGTATAACACCTCCCAGATCATGGGGCTCCTTGACTGCGAGGCTGCAAATTGTGCCTGCCCCTTAGGTAAATCTCCTTCTGCCTTTGATCTCACCACTTGTGTACCTGCTCAAAGGATAGGCACACTCTAGCTTGATATCACTTAATTAAGTGTGGCCAATTACTGAAGTAAATCTTAGACTTCCTTTGACTATCAAACTGATGCAGAGGCTAATAATCGAACTATAGCAAGATAAGCTCAGCACAAAGTTAAAATGACAGTTTGCATTATACTGTAACAAAAGAGCTGTTAACTCTTAACCCTGTGCCACTGCACACATTCTTCATAAGGAGACACACAGAATGAAGCTGGGAAGAAGAGTTTAAGTTCACTGGCAAACATATATGGCCTCCCTATCGTTTTAGGGAAAGGAAGTCCCTGATTTTACAGATGTTGTATTGCTATTACTCTGTTAGGTAACCAACCTAAGTCTGCAAAATAAAGTCTCATTATTTGTGGCAGATTTTTTTTGTTTTAAAACAGACAACACACCAAACTTGGCATGGATGAATATCCCAGGCTATTCCACTAACTTCAATATGGTGCACAAGATCGGAGCCAGCCCAAATTATTTAACTTTGAGATATATTTTTGCCCAGGCACAGTAGCTCTTTAGAGAAGGATTTTTACTCCCCATACGAGGAGCAATGCACAAATACACATTCAAAACATTACTAAAATCCTGCCTGATTTGACAGTCACAGACTGTAAAACATATCCATGTCCCTTATGATGTATATTTTCATAATGAATATAGCCAGCCGCACCTACCACTTGGGAAAAATCACCCATGGAAGCCACCGGGTGTTTTGCCTAGATAGAAACTAATGACTGCAGAATTTTGCCCAGTGAGAATGGAGAAAATGCTAATTTTAAATTAGGAATTGTCTTGGTTTTGTTGGTTTGATTTAAAAGTGTCTGTATATTTGATGTAACCATTCACAGCCATCTGCAAAAACTAGAACATATAATAATAATTAACCAGTTTTTTGATAGGGGATGCCATTTGTTATTTTGTAGCTGTCTTCTTCTGGTGTACTTTTTTCTCCTGTAACACTGTTTTGGTCTGAGTCATTAACTTGAACATAGCAATTTGTCTGCATGTATCCCAACAATCCCACAAATAAAGTCTTTTAGTGATTGACTTCACCGTCGGGCAGGTTTGGGCATTATATACACTTTGACTGATTTGCTGAATGGTATGGTTCCCTCAATGCCATATTCAGATGGTGGAACAGCCTCCATGCTGTCAATCCAGGTGGATTTTGAGAGTCTAGTGGATGCCTTGCTCCTATTGGAGTTGTATGCCAGTAATAACCTCACTTCAATCTGACATGGTTCTGAAAAGAAAACAAAAAAACTAATACAATACACAGTTACCACACTGACTGGACAACAAAATACCATGCAGAAAGTGAATTTTCATGTGATTGATTTGGCATTGATATCAAACACAGGATACATCCAACCTCTGTGCTGGTGATCTAGACATATTAGCATTTGCTATAGCACTTTGCAAATGAAAATCCAAGTAATGAACATTAATATCAAACTCTCAGATCTCATCAGGGATAAATGTCTTTTATATGGCACAGAAGAGTGTAAACATAAATCAGCAGTAAATTTACTATGTAGGGTAACAGATCCAGAAATTCTCAGCCATGACTTAAGACCAATGAAATACCAGGATCATTTTACAAGACTGCTTGCATTTAAACTAGAATAGTACACTCACAGGGTGACAAAGAATCATTTAGTCGCCGCCCTCCTCCCCCAAGATGCAGAATTTGTTGCGTCTAAACCTCCCAAGACATCCCTATTCAGCTCTTTTTGAAAACATCTAGTGAAGAAGCTTCAACCACCTCCTTAGGGTAGTGTCCTACTGTTCTTAGGACGTTTTTCTTGAGATTTAAATTGAATCTAAGCTGCAGTTTGAACCCACTGCCTCTTGTCCTGCCCTCTGATGAGAGAGAACAATTTTTCTTTATCTTTTTTAGGACACCCTTTCAAGTATTTAAATACTACTATCATGTACTCCCCTCAATCTCCTCTTTTCCAAACACCACATACTCAATCCCTTCAGCCACTGCTCATATGATTTGCATTCCATCCCTTCGATCATCTTTGTTACTAACATCTGGAGCCTTTCCAGTTTCTCTACATTCTTTCTATATAGCAGTGACCAAAACTGGACAAAGTACTCTAGCTGAGGCCTAGCCAGCCCTGAGTACAGCAGTACTATCACTTCTCATGACTTGCATGCAATGCCTCTGACAATGCAACTTCAAATTACATTTGCTTTTTTTTTTGGTAACAGCATCGCACTGACGACTTACGTTGAATTTCTGATCCACCAGGACTCCTAGATCCTTCTCAGCAGTTCGAATGCCAACCCAGTTTTCCCCCATTCTGTATTTGTGCATTTAGTTTTTCTTCCCTCAGGCAACGTCTATACTTACCTGTGGCTTGATGCTCTGGAGGTCGATCTTCTGGCATTCAATTTAGTGGGTCTAGTATAAACCTGTAAATCGAATACTGAGGGCAGATCCAGCCAGTGTCTGTACTCCGTGCAGTCACAAGGAGTAAAGGAAGCTGACAGGAGCGTTTGCTCCTATCAGCCTCCTGCTGTGGGAATTCCATCAAGCTCAGCTTAAGGTAAGCTGACTCCAGCTATGTATTCTACTTTGTATTTAATTTGTCTTCACTGAATTTCATTTTGTCATCTACAGTACAGTTCTCCAGTTTATCAAGAGCCTTTTAAATTTTAGTTCTATGCTCCACAGTGTTTACAAACCTCTGCAGGTTTTCTCATCTGCAAATTTGATCAGTATGCTCTTCTTCATAAACCCATATTGGCTGCTTGTGATTATCCCTTCATACTCCCAAGTATCATAGAATCATAGAGCTGGAAGAGACCTCAGGAGGTCATCAAGTCCAGCCCCCTGCCCAAGGCAGGACCAATCCCAAGTATCTGCAATTGAATGTTTTATATATTTTTCTACTGGCTTTCCAGGTGACTGGTCTGTAGTTTCCTGGTTCCTTCTTTCCGTCCTTTTTTAGGCACTACATTAGCCCTTCTCCAGTCTTCCAGGATCTCATTGCATTCTGAGGTCTTGGGCCAGTGCTCTGTGGCCAGAGGGGTGGCCCCAGTTTAGTTTCTGGTGTCTCATTTTAAAGGCTATGAGGCCTGTGACGGTGTTATGTCAAACAGCAGCCCCTTTGGTTAATTAACTAATAGTATCAGTCAGCCAGAGAAGTCCAAGTGCCTGCAGGGTCAACATGGTACTAAGCAGATTCTTCAAGGGTGCAGAAGCTCAGCAGAAGGTGGCAATGGCAATTGCAGAATACACAGAAAACCTCCAAAAAGGTTCTCTTGTTTGTGAGAGATGCCCTTTATGAACCAAATCACTGAACTAGAACAAGATACATTCCTGTTTATAAAGATACAGCAACATTTAAGCATATGAACTCATACCAATTATTTCTTACCTGTCCAAGCAGTATGAGACAGGTAAATCTGAGTTATTAATCTGTGCCTTCCAGGACCAGGATTTCGAAAATCAGCTGGTTTAGGATGGATCAACTGCGCCTGTCCATCTGGATATAATACCTGTGGGGGAAAAAAGATAAAACAATCATGTACTGTACTTGGAATTTACATATTATCAGAGTACTTTTTTGCTACCAGTAGAAAGACAAGAATTCAGACCTTATTTTGTTTATAAGATTCCACATCCTCTAGTTTTACTGGTTATACACCAGCCATTCAGGACCATGGTATTTAAAAAAAAAAAAAATATATTATCCAAGGTGGCTCTCTCCCCTGCACCAAACACAGGGTAATGAACACTGTGTAGGGCTGTATAATCTACTTTGGATCATTCCACATGCAACCTCTTGGCAACATTTCAAAAAAACTCCCTGCAGTTTAGTTATTTATCTCAAAGGAGAGCAATGGGCTTACATCGTTATATCCTTAAGAAAAGCCTCCTCTGCTTCCATAATTTCATTCGGCCTACTGAGATGTATAGATTTTTCTATTGGCATGAATTAGTTGTTTCTGCTAATATCCACAATGTAGTAGGTGCTTTTTTAATACAAAAGGTGACCCCATCTGACGATTTTGCAATATACAAGAGGCATGACACTGCTCCTGAAAGACCAGTGTTGTTCCTGCTGTTATGTAAGATGAGATGGGCTCAAACCAAACCCTTACAATTTTGGGGCAAGTGAAGATCTAGATCAGGGCTACTCAACTTTGGAAGCCCTGTGGGCCACAATGATACTCACAGCACATGCTGAGGGCCGCAACTTAAGTGTGGTTGCATATATATGCAAATAGCTTCTTTCACACTTACAAGCACGAATACAAAGTTTAAGGCAAGACTACTGAACACACAGGCCCCATTTAAGTCAATTCTGCTGATATTAATAACAATTTACCCAATTTCCACTGCACTTATAATGAGCAATGACAATCCAGGAATTTAACTACTAAAACGCATACCAACAGAAGACCATTATATTCACTACTTTTTTGTTTTGGCTCCCTCCCACGGGCTGCGCGCGTTGAGCTCCGTGTAAACCCAAACCGCACCATGGGCCGCGGGCCGCATGTTGAGTAGCCCTGATCTAGACTCTAGTTCAGGCCAGTCTCTAAATGTCCTGTCCTGTCTAGCTACACACAAAAATTCCTCACAGCTAATAAAGTACACAATTATTTATAATTTTGAAATACTAATACTGCTGTGGTGAATAACAAGTGAAAATGCAAACTTCTCCTCAAAGAGTTTACTTTCTTGTTTCTCTGTAGTGGAATGGCTGCCCCATTTTGGCATAGGAGGGGTTACTCAGGCTGGAGGGAGCTTGCACAGAACCCAGCCAACTGGGGATGAGCTTACTGAGAGACAACTGCAATAGAGCTTGCTGCAGGAGCCCAGATATAAAGGGCTGCTCAGCAGAGCAGAAGGGCAGTCTCTCGTTGGCCTGCAACTGAGAATGACCGGCTGCCTTAGAGAGCACCAACAGCAGAAAAGAGCTGGGAAAGGTCAGGGGAGCCACAAGGAGCTCCAGCCTAATGACAACCAGACTGAGCCCCTGATACAAAGGGCCGAGATGGTGCAAGGGCTACAGGGAAGGGGCCCCAGGAAGGCATGCAGAAGGGCAGTGGAGGAAGGCATTAGGTGGCTGCCACTTGAGGGTCTTTGAGTCAGGGTATAGCGTTAAGGGGTGGGCCTGGGTTCCCCTCTCTTTTCCCCGCTGACCAGCAAAGAACTGCAGTTTGCCCCGAGGCAGGGACCAGCTTTCATGCTGAAGTCTAGCCACTGTGGGGTGGGGCCAGACTGACCAAAGGAAGAGCCCCGGTGGTGAGTCTGCACCCCACTACATTCCCTTTCGGAAGAATCACTCATTACCTGAACTTTAACTGTGCTCTGAGGGTCCTGCACATGCTCTAGAGTTGCATCAACATCAAGTGCCACCACAAGTCCTGACGTAAACCTCAGAGGGTTATCAGATTCTCCAGCCGGTTCAATAATCGTTGCAGTAGCTCTGTGAATCTGGAAGGAAAAGGGAGGAGGTGTGGAGAAGACAAACAACTGAAAAAACATGATGCAAACTTGTAAAAATTCTTGACACCATCTGAAAATTATTCAAGCTCCTTAATTTTTTTGAGGACAATGCTGGAGAGACTATACAATATCTAAAGTAAATAAACCTCATGACTAGCCAGCCGAATAGGCTATAAAAGCCTCCTGCTCTGCCTGTACAGAATTAGCCCTGGAACCTGAGGCTGCTCTTCATTCCTGTATGGATTACTGACCTGTTCTGGGAGAGGAAGATGAAGGAAGGTGCTCTGCCGTAACGTTGTCTGCAGGATCTTCACCGCTTCTGAAGGCTTGGAGGTCACAAGTCTAGGCATTAAGTCCAGCAACTTATCGACAAAACTGTCTTGCATATGGGGCAGTTCAGAAATAAAACATCTGTGCGTGTTAAAAATATATAGAAGAAAAATCAAATGCTTATTACTGTCAGTCGATGAGACTATGCTACTTTGTCAAACCTCTTGTCCATCCAGCTTTATCTTATAACTTCTATCACGACAATAGAAACATTCTAAAAATATCAGAATAAATGGACAAGTTTCAAGCTCAGTTTCAGCATTAGAAAAAATTGTATACCTCTCAAGAGGCTGCCTGAACCTGGGCAGAGTTGCTTTAACCTGCCTGTGTGGATCTAATCTACATTAGGTCATACCATGACCTAATGTAACTAGATCAGGGATGGGCAACCATGAACAGTGGTTGGACTGCATGAGTGGCCCTTCTTCACCTTAGTGGCTACAGCAGCCTGCAGCCCACTGGGGTTCCACCTGTAGTCCCATAGCCCCCCCTCCCCCCCATCTACCTCCCTCTCCCCATGTACCTCTCGCACACTGGGGCACCAGAGCCCTGCACTTACCTGCTCCTCCCCTTCCCTCCCAGCACTTTCAGAGCTTCATTCCCCACTCCTCCTCCCCCCCAGAGCTGGGGTTGCCCATCACTGAATGAGATATTCATTTAAACAGTAACTGGGCAGATACTCCCTGATGTTTCATCCTATCAGCAAATCCTGTGAACATCTGAAGGGAACTTTCAAATGGTCTTTTCTGGTAAACATTATATGAAATAACCGTAACTATATTAGACATGCATCTGACGAAGTGGGTCTTTGCCCACGAAAGCTTATGCTCCAATACATCTGTTAGTCTATAAGGTGCCACAGGACTCCTCTCCACTTTTGCAGATTCCGACTAACACGGCCACCCCTCTGATATATTAAAGGTGAGCAGTTTGGCTTCTCCTCATTTGGAGTGGAACATCTAATTCAAATGAAAAAAAAAAAATCAAAAACAATTTTAGTAAAAAACTAAGGGTAAGGTGGGCCAACCATATGGGCCTGAATTTCCTCTAGCCTTCAAGTTGCTGGTACAGCTGCTAAAAAGGCAGTTTTTATAGACAGCAGACAGAGCACGTTTCTATGGGGCTCAGAAGTAGGCCCCATTAACTAAACTAATACTATATTAAGATTCCATGAAAAGAATGGGGGCAGAAAGGGAGAGGCACATGAATAAGGTCCTAAATATGTATCCTCATGGAGTTAATAGATTGCTCTGAATGCTTTAGGGATAGCAAACAGTCTAGATTAGAAATCCTAGTTCCTAAGGGAAACAGGGTTGTGCTGCCTAAACATTCCTTCTGTTTCCCTGCGTAGGCCAGTCTAAAACAGGGGTTCCCTCTTCTAAAGACAACAATTACTTCCAAACCCCAGGAGGGATGAACAAAGCCTGAGCCCACCTAAGCCCCACTGCCTCAGGCAGGATGACAAAGGGAGGGGAAGAGGAGCCAAGGCCCCACTGCTTCAGGCAGGGACCAGGGTGGGAGACAAAGCTAGGCAAAAGGTCCATAACCTGAGCCCTGCTACAGAGGGTTGAAGCCCTCACATTTCTACCCCAAGCAGTGGGGTTCAGGTTTCAGCTTTGGCCCCAGACCCCAACAAGTCTAAACCAGCCTTGGCAACCCCCATTAAAATTGGGTAGCAACTCACGGTGAGGTCCCAACCCACAGTCTGAGAACTGCTAGACTAGTAGCATCCTTTGTGCACCAGTATGTTCTGGATTTCAGCTAAGCAGCTTCTTTTAACAGTAATTAACCATGCTGTCAGGTGCAACAATGCTAGGCCTGGATGTAGGACCTGACCTCTGTTCTGGGAGATCACACGTGGCAAGACAGATGATGTTGTCAGAGGATAAACTGCCCGAGGTGAGTTAGTGCTGCCATGATTATTGCTGTTGAATTTTTGAGTTTCCATAGGCCCTTCAATATTAACAGGATCTTGGAAGCCACAAGTTATCCCTGGAGTCCATGAAACAAGGAAAGCATCTTACAGGGAGCCTGGGCACAGACCTCACCATGAGCAAAATGTCTGACAAATGGATCTACTGTTGGGTATCCCCTCCTATGGAAAATGCTCTGCTGGATCAAGTATAAGATGGTCCATTAGCAACGAAGTTCTGTGAGCCTGGTAGATACAGCCCAAATTCATCCCTGGTAAATACATCCCATACAATTCAAAATCATCTGGACAAACTAGAGAAATTATTTGAGGTAAATAGGGTGAAGTTTTTAATAAGAACAAATGAAAAGTACTCCACGTAACAAGGAACAATCAGTTTCATACATACAGAATGGGAAGTGATTGTCTAGGAAGGAGTACTGCTGAAAAGGATCTAGGAGTCATAGTGGACCACAATTAAATATGAGTCACTAGTGTGACAATGTTGCAAAAAAAGCAAACACGATTCTGGAATGCATTAATAGAAGTGTTGTGAACAAGACACAAGAAGTCATTTTTCTGCTCTACTCTGTGCTGATTAGGCCTCAATTAGAGTTGTGTGCCTGTTCTGGGCGCCACATTTCAAGAAAGATGTGGAGAAATTGGAGAAGGTCCAGAGAAGAGCAACAAAAATGATTAAAAGTCTAGAAAACATGACCTATGAGAGAAGACTGAAAGAATCGGGCTTGTTTAGTTTAGAACAGAGAAGACTAAGTGGGGACTTGATAGTGGTTTTCAAGTATCTAAAAGGGTGTTATAAGGAGGGGGGAGAAAAATTCGTTCCCCTTGGCCTCTGAGGATAGGACAAGAAGCAATGGGCTTAAATTGCAGCAAGGGAGGTTTAAGTTGGACATTAGGAAAAACTTCCTGCCCGTCAAGGTGGTTAAACACTGGAATAAATTGCCTAGGGAGGTTGTGGAATCTCCATCACTGGAGTTATTTAAGAGCAGGTTAGACAGACACCTGTCATGAATGATCTAGACAGTGCTTGGTCCTGCCATGAGGGCAGGGGACTGAACTCGATGACCTCTTGAGGTCCCTTTCAGTTGTAGTGTTCTATGATTCTATGATCCCTACTGATATGATCTGATGATGAACGTACCAGTTCCAGAAATTAACAGCTTTTTGGCAAAGCAGAGATGACAATGCTTCTCCTTGGCTGTTCACATAAAGCATTGCTATGTGTTGTCTATCACTACCTAGACTGCTAGTCCTTGTGCATGGCATTCCTACCTATGCTACACTAGACAAATAGCTCTGCATTCTGGAACATTTAGGTACAGAGGAAATGCTTTGCAAATGCAGAGGCCCTGGGTCTGAAGGTGATCTAAGGTGAGTTCCCAAATACAGCATGGAGGCATGTGTAACCACCATCCTGGTAGGCTGAGTTGGATAAAACTATACTTTCTTACACACCAGAAGAGAGTGTTTCCATCAATTAAATAAGAGGAATTCTTGAGGGACTTGCTAGGTAAATATACAGATTTCAACTACCCTTGCATGAGAGGTGACTGGCATGCTGTGCGATGTAAATGTGGAAGCCATGTAAAGCCAAAAGTCAGAGGCAGATTCTTACTAATATTTGTTGATCGGCCTATAGCTGATAGATGAGCTCTTTCCTGGTCCTGAATCTCTCCTGAGACAGGGAAACCTTTGCCAATATGGAATCTAGCACTGTCCCCAGTGGTCCTGAAAATCACTGAGGTGAAAAGATGTAGGGTCAGGTGAAAGGAAACTATCACCTGCTGTGATCTTCCTTGAAAAAGCCAATTGTCAAAGTACAGCTATATCTGAATTCCTTATCTTCTGAAGTGAGCTGCCATGCCTGCCAAGCACTTGATGAATATCCCATGTTGTTGAAACATGACAGGGCAGAACTCTGTGCTGGTTTGTGCTCACTTGGACTCTCAGGTATTTTCTGTGTGCTGGGTGAACTGATATGTGAAAGTATGAGTCTTGTTAAGTGGAGAGCAGTGAACCAGTTTTAGGGATCCAAGGATGGGATTATGGAAGCTGCAGTTACCATAGTCAATTTGAAATGGAAGATCTTGCTGAGACATCTTCAATGGAGCATTGGGTGACAGTCCACCTTCTTTGGGAGGTTTTAAAATTCAGTCTCACATTACTAGTTAATATCTTGGGGTATTTGCTACAAGCTATAAGAAGCTTTTCAGTAATCCACATGGTGCATTCATTCAAGCAAATGGGGAAATTCTGTTTTCACACATGCCCAGTATTTCTCTACTTACATAGTTATATTGAGTTTTACTGACAAAAGCTCATGATCCTATATTTTTGCTAAGTCTTTAAGATGCTACAGGATTACTCATTGGTTATATTCTGTTTTTGCCAAGACCTCAATTCTATACAAAATGATATAAGTAATTTCAATTGGTACACGATCAGCCCCTATATGCACAGATCTCATTGGTGGCAATAGGAGCTTAAAAAGAAAGCCAGATATCAAAGATGAAACCCACTATGTAGATAGAGAGCAAAATTTTTCTATACTATGTTTTTTTTTTTTTTTGAATTACATACATCTTAAAATTAGTTTGACACATCCTAATTAAGATTACTAATTACATAATATCTTTATTTTCAGGTTTCTTAAGAACAGATTTTGTATCACTATTTTTTAGAGTTTTTAAAAATAGAAATGGAAAGAACAATGGGACACTCACCTCTGAAAAGAATCTACTTCCTGTAAAAAATTTTCACACATTCCAAATAGGGGTTCCACTCTGAAATGAAGATAAAATGTTTTTTATTTTTCTCCCCCCCAAATTAAAAAAAATGGCTATAGTGCTACCAGCATTGTAAAAGTTTCTAGAGATTTTGGAACAACCCATGTTTGTGGAAAGTGCAAGACTTTACAGATAGTGCAAGGCCAGCATCATAGTTTCATAAAATAAATCTTTGCGTTCAAATAGAGTCTTTACCACTTTGCAGAAAGTATTAACGTCCCTTTGTACCATGGGAAACTGAAGCAAATAGATTAAGAGACCTCCCAAGGCAACTCTGTTACAGGTAAAATAAAAGCTAAAAACTAGGTTAAGGAGACATTCACACTAAAAGTCCAAGGGACTAGCTGCCCTAGCATCTTGGACAGATATATACTTAGGATGGCTAGTTCCCCCTGCCACTCATGCCACAATAGCTACACTTCCATTTGTAACGCACTAGCTTAGTAAGAGCTACTGTAGTATGTCTCATACACCTTACAATTGTACTACAGACATAATGTAAGTCACTCATTCTGCAAACACTTAAACTCATATAATACTTTACTCACTGAATAATCAAATTGAACCAAAACAGTGCCACTCACCTAATCATGCTTAAGTATTTGCAATATTGTGCCTAAAACATTCACAAAACATAGATTTTTCTTGTGTGACAGAAAAGACTTATTAACAAATTTACTGGGTAATCCATTCATATAAATATGATGGTTGTTTTCAATATGCATCTGAAATTTTCCTTTTTAAAACAAACTCCATATTTTCAGATCTAAAATGAATAATGCTCTATCAAATTAGAAGTGATTAGGTATGTATGTATTTCATATCCTAGGGTCAGAGGAAAAAACCCCAAATGGTTTGTATGCTTCTAGCAAGTTCATAACTTGACTTTATGCTAACTAGCTCATCAAGTGCTTAGGAGATGTATTAAGAAACAAGCTTATTCTCAACCTACAGCCTTTTAATGACCTGTTTGCATGTGATTATATATTACACATATTAAGTTACCTCTGTCATTTGCAACCAAGCTTGAGAGAACTGGATTTTTGCAGTTAACCCATTCAAGAAGCTTTCCCTGCAGGTAATTCTTACCCTCTAGTAGTACGTGCAGTCACTATAAGTTGTAATGCTTTGGCTTGCAATCTCATATGGTGAATAGTGACCACTTGTCTATTTTCCACTCCACTGTACATAAACTCCATTTTGTAAGTTTCTTCCATAATCTACAATATAAACAACACATGATTAACTCTGTCAGATTTTGTGCAGCTGCTGTGTGAGTGTGGTTGTCAGAGTTAGAGACTATTACTCAGGGTGAATAGCATCTCAGTCTTCTTGTAATTCCAGTTGAACTACTCCTGGAATAAGGTAGTACCCAGCCTATGTAAAGGGGATTAGAATCAAGCCCTAAATAAATAAATACAATGCATGAAACCTTGCAAAAACAAGGGTGTTCAGGGGAGGCGTGTACGTGCTGTGTATCTACCTCTCTACCTCAGGTGGACAAGTGGGATCCAGTGGATATAGTATACTTCTAGGATATAGTTATACTTAGATTTCCAGAAAGCCTTTGACAAGGTCCCTCACCAAAGGTTCTCAAGTAAAGTAAGCTGTCATGGGATAAGAGGGAAGGTCCTTTCGTGGATTGATAACTGGTTAAAAGACAGGAAATAAAGGGTAGGAATAAATGGTAAGTTTTCTGAGTGGAGAAAGGTAACTAGTGAGGTCTCCCCAGAGTCTGTCCTGGGACCCATCTTATTCAATTTATTTATAAATGATCTAGAGGAAGAGGTAAACAGTGAGGTGGCAAAATTTGCAGATGATACCAAACTGCTCAAGATAGTTAAGACCAAAGCAGACTGTGAAGAGCTTCAAAAAGATCTCACCAAATTAAGTTATTGGGCATCAAAATGGCAAATGAAATTTAATGTTGATAAATGTAAAGTAATACATGTTTGAAAAAATATCTCAACTATTATATTATATATATATATATATATATATATATATATATATATATATATATACACACACACACGATGGGGACTAGTTTAGCTACAACTACTTGAGAGATCTTGGGGTCATTGTAGATAGTTCTCTGAAAACATCCACTAAGGGTGGAGCAGTCAGGTAGCACTTTAAAGACTAACAAGATGGTTTATTAGGCGAGAGCTTTTGTGGGGCCGACCCACTTCTTCAGATAATAAACCATCTTGTTAGTCTTTAAAGTGCTACCTGACTGCTTTTTTTGTTTTCCCAAGATCAGACTAACACAGCTACCTCTCTGCTACTTTTCAGTGTGCAGCAGTAGTCAAAAAAGCAAATAGAATGTTAGGAGTCATGAAAAAAAGGGATCGAGAATATCTTATTGCTTCTATATAAAACCATGGTATGGCCACATCTTGAATACTGCGTACAGCTGTGGTTGCCTCAGCTCAAAAAAAGATATATTGGCATCGGAAAACATTCAGAAAAGGGCAACAAAAATGATTAGGGGTTTGGAACAGGTCCCATATGAAGAGAGATTAAAAAGACTTGGACATTTCAGCTTAGAAAAAAGAGAAGACTAAGGGGGGAATATGGTAGAGGTCTATAAAATCATGACTGGTATGGAAAAAGTGAGTAAGGAAAAGTTATTTACTTATTCCCACAATAAAAGAACTAGGGGTCACCAAATTAAATTAATAGGCAGCACGTTTAAAACAAACAAAAGGAAGTTTTTCATCACTCAGCGTATAGTCAACCTGTGGAACTACTTGCCAGAGGATGCGGTGAAGGCTAGAACTTTAACAGGGTTCAAAAAAAGAGCTGGATCGATTCATGGAGGTTAGGCCATGAATGGTTATTAGCCAGGATGGGTAGGAATGGTATCCCTAGCCTCTGTTCCTCTGGAGGTGGGTAACAGGGGAGGGATCACGTGAGGATTACCTGTTGTGATCCCTCCCTCTGGGGCATCTGGTATTGGCCACTGTTGGCAGACAGGATTCTGGGCTAGATGGACCTTTGGTTTGACCCAGTATGGCCGTTCTTATGCTCCTATGTTTTCTCTTTCCCCAATGCCATTTCTCCTTGCACCCAGTTTCAAGCTACCCATGTTGTAAGCTTTTTTGGTGCTCACTACCCCACTTTTGCGATTATTGTTCTGATATAGTAAGATAGCACAAGAGGTCAGCACAAAGCAGCAGTCTCAAAGACCCTGTTCAGATTTAAGATCTAAATGAGCATTTTCAGGTTTGTCTGGATTTTGATTTTTTAAGAAGAGTCCAGTCCTCTCGCAATCAACTTTGCAGTAAAGAATGCTTAACATTCAGTTTCAAACTTCAGCTACAAAACAAGTCATTCTGGATTCTCTAAAATATATAGTTCACAGTTTAGGCAGTAACTTATCCCATTTGCAACATTATATATATTCTACTATAATGTAATGTGCACAAATAAATTAGAAAAATGCTTAGATTATTAAAGAAGATTGCTACTCTCTCTGCAAGTAGCACTTCATATTTAACTCAAGTACTGCAAAGTTACACTATAATCATGGAAATCGGGAGAGTTTCCAGAAGACTGGAAAAGGGCAAATATAGTGCCCATCTATAAGGGAAATAAGAACAACCCAGGAAACTACAGACCAGTCAGTTTAACTTCTGTGCCAGGGAAGATAATTGAGCAGGTAATTAAGGAATTCATCTGCAAACTTCTGAAAGGAAATAAGGTGATAGGGAACAGCCAGCATGGATTTGTAAAGAACAAATCATGTCAAACCAATCTAACAACTTTCTTTGATAGGATAACAAGTCTTGTGGATAAGGGAGAAGTGGTGGACGTGGTATACCTAGACTTTATTAAGGCATTTGATACAGTCTCGCATTACCTTCTTATCAATAAACTAGGCAAATACAACTTAGATGGGGCTACTATAAGGTGGGTGCATAACTGGCTGGATAACCATTCTCCGAGAGTAGTTATTAACGGTTCATAGTCATACTGGAAGGACATAACAAGTGGGGTTCCACAGGGGTCTGTTTTGGGACCGGTTCTGTTCCATATCTTCATCAACGATTTAGATGATGACATAGAGAGTACACCTACTAAGTTTGCAGATGATACCAAGCTGGGAGAGGTTGCAAGTGCTTTGGAGGATAGGGTCAAAATTCAAAATGATCTGGACAAACTAGAGAAATGGTCTGAGGTAAATAGGATGAAGATTAATAAGGACAAATGCAAAGTACTCCACTTGGGAAGACACAATCAGTTTCACACATAGAATGGGAAGTGACTGTCTAGGAAGGAATACTGCAGAAAGGGATTTAGGGGTCATAGTGGACCACAAGCTAAATATGAGTCAATAGTGTGATGCTGTTGGAAAAAAAGCAAACATGATTCTACGCTGCATTAATAGGAGTGTTGTCAACAAGACATGAGAAGTCATTCTTCCGCTCTACTTTGTGCTGATTAGGCCTCAATTGTGCCCAGTTCTGGGTACCACATTTCAAGAAAGATGTGGAGCAATTGGAGAAGGTCCAGAGAAGAGCAACAAAAATGATTAAAGGTCTAGAAAACATGACCTATGAAGGAAGACTGAAAGAATTGGGTTTGCTTAGTTTAGAAAAGAGAAGACTGAGAGGGGACATGATAGCAGTTTTCAAGCATCTAAAAGTGTGTTACAAGGAAGAGGGAGAAAAATGAAGGTTAATAAGGACAAATGCAAAGTACTCCACTTGGGAAGACACAATCAGTTTCACACATACAGAATGGGAAGTGACTGTCTAGGAAGGAGTACTGCAGAAAAGGATCTAAGAGTCATAGTGGACCACAAGCTAAATGAGAGTCAACAGTGTGACACTGTTGCAAAAAAAGCAAACACATTCTGGGATGCACTAACAAGAGTGATGCAGGCAAGACACGAGAAGTCATTCTCCTGCTCTACTCTGCACTGACTAGGCCTCAGTTGGAGTACTGTGTCCAGTTCTGGGCACATTTGAATAAAATGTGGAGAAATTGCAGAAGGTCCAGAGAAGAGTAACAAAAATTATTAAATGTCTAGAAAACATGAGCTATGTTGAACTAAAGGAATTAGGCTTGTTTAGTTTGGAAAAGAGAATACAGAGGGGACACGATGGAGGGTGTCAGGTATCTAAAAGGGTGGCACAGGGAAGAGGGGGGAAATTGTTCTTCTTGGCCTCTGAGGATAGGACAAGAAGCACCGGGCTTAAATTGCAGCAAAGGAGGTTTAGGTTGGACTTTAGGAAAAACTTCCTAACTGTCAGGGTGATTAAACCTTGGAATAAATTGCCTAGGGAGGTTGTGGAATCTCCAACAATGGAGATATTTAAGAACAGTTTAGACAGGCATCTATCAGGGATGATCTAGACAGTGCTTGGACCTGCTGTGAGGGCAGGAGACTGGACTTAAAGATCTCTCAAGGTCCCTTCTAGTTCTAGTAGTCTATGATTCTATAAGAAAGTCTACCCTCTCCTTTCATTTTCTGGGAGTGAGCAGCATGTGCAGAGCTGCCAGTAAAGTTACTGCAATCAGAGAAAGATTTACAAACATAACAGACTTTTATTTCCACCAGTCTTCAGGGAAGATGAAGACAAACTAGGGAAAGTCCAGAGGAGAGCAACAAAAATGATTTAAAAAAAAACAAAACAAAAAAACACCTTGGCATGTTTAGTCTTGAAAAAAGACTAAAGGAGGACCAGATAACTTATCTGAAAATTAAGGACTGTTACAAAAAGGATGGTGATCAATTGTTCTCCATGTCTATGTAAGGTAGGTAGAAAAAGGAGTAATCAGTCGAATCTGCAGCAAGGGAAATTTAGACTAGATATCAGGAAAATCTTTCCAACTGTAAGGATGGTTAAGCACCAGAATATGCTTCCAAGAGAGGTTGTGGAATCCCTGTAGTTGGTGGGTTTTAAGAACACATCAGACAACCACCTCTCAGGAATGGTCTGCACTTACTCGGTCATGCCTAAGGGAAAGGAACAGCTCCAAGGACATCTCAAGGTCCCTTCCAGGCCTACATATCTATGAGTCTAAAGTGACTTCAGCACAGCTGATCTTGTGAGCATCTGTCAGACTACAGTTAGTCTCACACTCAACTACAATTAAATCAACCAGGGCAGATGTTCTGAAAATGACGTGCAGAGAGCTTTTAGTTTCCAACAGGAATTTAAGTTATTGAAGGTGGAGTTCAACATAATCATAGGGTTCAAAAAAGCATTAGATACATTCATGAAGGTTAGGTCCATCAATGGCTATTACCCAGAATGGGTAGGAATGGTGTCCTTAGCCTCTGTAAGTCAGGAGCTGGAAATGGTTGACAGGAGAGGGATTACCTCATGATTATCTGTTCTGTTCACTTGGTTATCTGGCATTGGCCACTGTCGACAGACAGGATACTGGGCTAGATGGACCTTTGGTCTGACCCAGTTTGGTTGTTCTTATGTTTGGTTGAAATAGTTGACTCATAATAATTGGGTGATAATTTAGGTATCACCCAATTATCTGCTGTGTAATTTTCTCTTAAAAAAAAAAAAAAAAAAAAAAAAAAAACAGCATCCAAACAATTCTGAATATCTTTGGTACATGTGGAGTTACATGCAAGTCAGCCTATTATTCATCCTACACCTCACATGGATTCCAGAAGCAATATGAATCTATTTTATTTAAATAGAGGCATATGGCATACTTAAACAAACCTGCACTCAGGAAGACATGGCTTCTACAATCTCACCTGTTTTGCAGCAGCTGATGCCAATGCATTCTGTTTCAGGTAGAGAGGAGCTGCCACATTCCACAGTTTTTCCTGGAGGGCCTACAAAAGAAATCCATGGAATACTGATAAATGTCCAACACAATAATTTAAGAGTAAAAATACTTTGCGCTTCCTTGCAGGTCAAAAGGAATCACTGACAATTTCTTCATTCCTGGAAAATGTATTGGCCATATTTAAAATCATGAGCAAAAAACCCAGAAAATGGAGAAACATGAGAACTCCATATAATTATGTAAATACACCTTATCCCCCACTATAGGAGTCACATGTAAGAGCTATACTCCAATATGAATATGAATTTATTAGCTACTTGCCAGAATATCTTCAGAATAAAGTATTCTTTAATAGGTATAGGATACAGATATTGAGAAAACAAGAAATTCTCCCCTATTCTGGATGATCACCACATTCTCAGACCGTGATCAGGAACTCATCAAGTTTCAGGAAACTGTAATAGCCTGTTCTCAGAAGCTCATGGACCCTGTAATATTCCAGGACACTCCTATAGGCAGCTCCATCCCCACCAAAAACCAATGGAGAAGACTTAGTGAGTTACCAACACACTGGATAATGACAGCTACTGGCACAGGCATCAAAATATCTACTGTTTTCTGATTATTTGTGATGATCATCAAGGAAGATCTACTGCCATGCTTTACCCCATACATTGTCCACCTCCCCCAACCCTTCTTCCTGTCCACATGGTTACACAGGAAGACCCATGGAACCAAGTTGCAGAACATTTAGGGTGTCTACTAGTTGGACTACTCTTAAAATCTTGGCCCACCAAGCCCCAAACATGAGCAAACAGATTTAGTTCTGCTATACCTGAGACCTTTTGATCCCAGAGAGGCTGGGAAGGGACAGGATTTGCTTCTAGGTGAGTCTGTTGGGTCACACAAAATACTTTAGGGCAGTGTTAGTTTCCTAATTAAAGGAGCTGAAGTCGCACTGAAGGGGGTCTCACTGTCCAATGTGTATAGGATTTTACATTTTATGGTCTTTCCAGATGTTCTAAATTAGTCATGATTTCATGCAGATCACTGCCTTTTCCATGTTGCTTTGTGATAGATTGTCTCACCTAAGCATGAGCACTTCCCTCACCTATTCCCCTAGCACCATCTCGGCGGGGGAGGCAGAGGTGCAGCGGGGGACTGGGCACGAGCCGGGACTCAGTTGTCCCAGCTTGCACCCAGTTCCCTGCTGCGCCTCTGGCCTTCTAAATGTAGTAAGAGCCGCCAAGCTCTTACATTTAAAAGGCAAAGCCACAGCAGAGTCTCGTGCTGCGCCTCTGCCTTTTAAATGTAATAAGAGTCGCCCAACCCTTAATAATATAAAAGGCAGAGCTGCAGCAGGGGTAGTTCCCAGGGCCAGGAGCTAACTCTGCTGCGGCTCTGCATTTTTCCCCCTTATCAACAAATCAAATTCCATCCACTACTCGATTAGCTGATTAAACGCAATTTAATATCCTTAGTTTAGCCTTGATTTTATCTAGCAGTAACACAAGGAACCTACAGCCTGCATATTATAAAACATTGGCTTTAGCAAGTTAGCAAAAATGAAGGGACAAGAACCTTATTACCCTCCATTATAGGATCAAGTTACAAAATTCAAACAGCCCTTGATTGCCAGGCCTGTGCTCAGAGCACTACTGAACCCAAAATTTCACCATAAATCAGCAGATTTTGTAAGTGGTTAGACTCACTAGCACACATGAAATATGGCAAATGCGAGATTTGCTCACCACAGACATGATTCTACGCTCTAGGAAAACACATGAAGCCTAACCTTGATGAGGAGCAGTTGACACCAAAGGTAAGTTGCAGAGAAGTCTGCTACCCCTGCCAGTTCTGACTGAAGTTCTCCAAGTCTCTGAAGGTCACTGGAACAAATAAGAAAAAATGCAAAATTCAGATGCATTAAAACACTACCACAAAGCTCTGTAGAGATGAGACAATAAAATGTCAGTTTTAACACATTCCAATCCTGCAGCAGTAGCAATGATGAAGTTACCTATTTCTGTATTTTACCTCTGCCCACCTCTATAACCACACCAAAACATGTAGCAGAGCAGCCTGCATTAGGAGACCTACCAGCTTCTTTCCTCTTCCTATATTCTGACATGAGCAGCAGTTAGTCTGTCATCCAGAATTACTCTGCATCTCTATGGGAACTACAGAGCACTGTGACTCCAGACTTAATGCAAACATTCCAGATGTTCTAACGCAGCAAAGAACCAATTTGTATTAAACTGCTGGGAAATCTTTCTTCTGATGCCAACTAGAAGGGACAGCTTGGAACATAATAGATTTGTATAGCCAACTATATTTAGAGCATAAATTGTAGTTCAAAAATAAAGCTATTTTTTAAGTCTGATGTATAGTTTACAAAAGCCAGTTACTTAACGCAAGACACAACAGGTAATTGCTCAAATACCAGTAGACTAATCAGCCACATCCACTGCCCGATTATGCTGACAGGGCAAACAGAGCACATGGACATTAAGAAAGTTAAGAGGTGGGTAACTGGCTATACAAATTGTATCGACTACATGATTCGTCAATAAGGGAAGGCGCACTGTCCCGGCTTGCGCCGAGTCCAGGAGCTACCCCCACTATGGCTCGGCAGTTTAATGCAGTAGGAGCCGGGCATGCAGGCAGCCTGGCTCCTACTACATTTAAACTGCAGAGCCACAGCAGGGGTAGGTCCTGGACCCACTGCAAGCCAGGACGGGTCTGGAAGTTACTACATTTAAACTGCAGATCCGCAGCGGGGGTAAGTGACACCCAGTTATTACTATGTTTAATATGCAGAGCTGCAACGGAGGTAGCTCCCAGACCCGGTGCGAGCCAGGACTGAACCAGGCTTTCTAACAGTTGGCATTTCAAGCTGGGAATTATAAAAATTCTTCTGACAGCAATTAAAAATAACGTTTAGCTCTTATTTTCATCACTAGATCTCAAAGCACTTGACAGTACTTAGTCTTACCGAATGGTGAATTCCAGCAGCTCTTGCGTGCTCTGGGGGTCAAGGTGCTGAAGGTTGTAAACTCTCTCAAGACACTGCTGCAGGAACTGTTGAGAAGGATCTTCATGAGGGGTAACACTGGGGGAAACAGGGGAGGATACCAGTTTTCTACCTGGCAACTGAGTAAAAAGGAACACACAAAAAACAAGCTAAATCCAGATGACAAAATTCATTTGGTCACAAATTTTGTGTCTCACCATTTAAACAAGAATTCTACAAAGGGGAAACAACAATATATTTTTCTAGTTCAGAATTTGCATCTAAGCCTTCAATTTCACATCTTCATTACACATCTCTTCTCCCACGATATCAAAGCACTATATAATTAAACAAACTAAAAAACACCTGAATGGCAGGCATTCCCCATCTATAAAACCGGGATAGTTAACAAGTGTCTTTGCCAAGATTGCACACAGTGAAATTCTTCCCCATGCAGAAGGCACACACTAAGCCAGTGTTCCCTAATTTTATTTGACCACAGAACCCTTTAAAAAAGAAAAAGCCGCCGGGGAAAACTGGTCGACGCCCCCCCCCCAAAATATAAAAGAGGGGGGAAAACTGTCAAGCAAAAAAAAAAAAATGCCGGCCCACCCCTAAGACTGCAGTGGCCAGTGGCCCCAGGTGACCACCTGGCTCGCACATCCCTAAAACCACCTCTTGGGGGGAGGGGAGAGGGGGGTGATCGGGTTCTCGCGGAACCCTTACTTTTACTTCGCGGAACCCCGGGGTTCCACAGAGCACTATTGAGCACTATTTGGGAAACACCGCACAAAGCTAATGGGGCACGGGGACACAGAGCATCAAGGGGCAATCCTACTCATAAGTAGAAGGCTTACGGGAATTGAATCAAGCATGGGCCTTGTTGCAGGACCTCTGCTGCAGAGCTGTGAAAAGAAGTCGGGAGTCCTGCCTCCTTGTCACTACTATACTCTTCTCTTTTATATGGAAAATACGTTGATTATTATCTTCCCCCCTCCCCCAAATATTACAAAATCCATATTGTAATGAGTTACTATTTCTCTCTCACAGCCCCCCTTTCCCTCCCCCCCCCCCACCCAAATACAGCAGCATTTATCCCACTGAAGGAAATGGTTAAGGAAAGTCAGACTTCTGAAAACCAAACGAGAATAAAAAGGCTAATGCAAAACCGAAGCGCAAGCCAAGGAGCCTCAACTTACTCTCAATGGAGGGACAAGATGAGAGAGACTGTCGCGAAGATAGGCATAGTGTCGGAAAGTATGATCTGAGAACAGCGCTGGCATTGTTGGGCAAGTTCTGGCAGCATTAAAAATAAGAACCAAAACTGCAATATCTATTGAAGTGGGATGTTAAGGGGGAAAAAAGTTAATTTTTAGATTCTTTATGGATAGCAAGTTAAAGAAACACTGGACACTTCCCTCACTGCAGATTATTTATAAAGTTCTGTCCAACACGGGCAAAAAAACCTCAAACACTTCTCTGCCAGATAAACATATGGCATATAGGTACTATATTACAGTATGCTTCACTGACACTGGTGAAAGGACAGCACCAGCATCAACCATTTATATTTAGGAAGTAGGGATATAAGTGACTAGTCGAGTAGTTGACTACCCGATAAGCCTACGTTCTAAGGATGTTAAATAACAATTAATTTACTGGTCGAGTAGTCGATGGAATTTCCGGGTCTGGCACCTGCCCCTGCTGCGGCTTTGCAATTTAAATGTAGTAGGAGCTAGGCTCTAGATAAAATTGTATCCAGTACACGATTAGTCAATTACCCACTTCTTAACATCCTTATTAGGAAATAATGTGAAGATTGTGTAAACTAACATACTTTGGACTGGAGTAAGAGAAACCTTTTAACTCAAATGGATTCCTCTTTTCCCAACTTTCTCTAAACCTTTACTCAAAAGGACAAATATATCCAATTATTTGCATTAGCTATCTGGTTAGGTATAAATCCCTCCTTGCATTCAATTCAGACTCTCCTCAATTTCTAAAAGGGTTTATTTTAGTTTCCTTTCTATAGTATAGCTTTTCTCTCATGCACCATTTACCCAAGCTTTGTGTACAACTACAAAGCTTGAGTAAATGGTGCATGAGAAAGAAGTTATACTACACAGAAGTAGAGGGGGAGAGAGTAGTTCCTGTAGAACTGTTCTAAGCATTTTAAACAAAGTTGTGTGTCTGCAGTTACTGAGATGAGAATGGAGGAGAAAAAAACTGAAGAACAATGGCATTTTATATTTCCATAGCATCTTCCATTGTCAAAGATGATTATGATAACACTTAGCGCACACAGTGTTTTAGATGTTCCAGCGAAGCCATTAATTTATTAAAGATTTACGAGAGAAACCAAAGTGTCCCACAAACTATAAACTTATAGCTCATCTATAATTTAGGCACTTCTGGGGTGAATGATACCAGCCAACCAAAACTGCAGAACAGTCAAGGAAAGGAAAGTTTTAGCTAAATGTTCCATGGCACATCCTTTGCTTGCTGAAACTGCTAATGGATCTTTAAAGTTCATGCAGATCTTGGTCTTTAAGGGACTTATCTGACAGACCCATATACAACAAGTTACAGGGTACCTAGTTAATTCACCTCAGAGGGATAAAGGACTAATTTGATCCTGATGGCATTTGAATTAGGTAGCATAGTTATTCCAAAACCTGACCCACCACTGGACAGGTAATAGAACTAACAGAACAATGAACAGCTAAATAGCTGAGGTAATAGCTTGTCTTTTTACCAATAGAAGTTTGGTCCAATAAAAGTTTCTGAGCTTGCACACAGCCCTTCTTCAGGTCTGAGAAACTAACTAACCCAAAAACATGTGTTTCTCTCACAACAGAAGTTAGTACAACAAAAGCTATCACACCACTCCCCGTGTTTCTCTAATATCCTGGGAGCAACACAGTTACAACAGCACTGCATAGTGAAATAGTTTACTTTACTCTTTACTCTGAAGCAGTATAATGAATTTGATTATTATACAAATTTGTATAAGTCGTCTTCAAGTAAGCAAAGACTTTCTGACAGAAATCTGAAAAAAGGAGGGGGATGGAGGAGGGGAAAAAAAAAAAAAGATACAGGCTGGGTCATCCATGTCAGGCTCAGGAGTGTCGAAAAAAGGATGTGTACTCAGCAGCTCTGGGACCAATGGAAGCACCAGAGTAGGATGCCTACTTCCCAGGAACTTTAAGCACCTGAAAATGCACAGTTTAAGAACATTTCTGAGTAAAAGAAGACTTAACAAAACAATTATTAACATTATAGCACATTTATATTATAATAGCCCCCAGAGGACCAATCAAAATCAGGATCCCAGCGTGTTAAGTATTGCACATATATATCCAATGACAGTCTTAGTTTTGTTGGTCCCTATCAAATGTCAGTGAAACTGAAAATGTTTGAAAAAAACAAATAGAAAAATTGAGGGAGCAACAATAAATGCAGTCTAGTTAAATTGTAATTATTCTGTAGACAGAAACCTGTCTGCAAAATGCCAAATACACTTTGCAGCGCTATGTATAATACTAAATAATAAATTAATAAACATGCCACCTTCACTAACCCCTTTTTTTGGGGGGGGGAAGGGGGGGTTAAATATCCAGAATATATTTTAAGTGGCTTTTTGGAAAAAGTGGTTTAAAATAAATACTTTTAAGGATTTTAAAATAAGTTCAATTTGAATCCACATTTTCTATAGTATTGACTTGCTTATTGTTTCCATTTTTAAAAATCCAAAGCAACTCTCTGTGTTGTCTATGAAAAAAATCAATGTTTGTTATGGAGGTCAAGTAGACTCCAGCCCCCACCGAAAACCACAGTGTGCTCATAAATAATATAGTTGTCAAATGGTATAAGATCCAAAAAAATTCTATTTTGGAGGTCAGTATAAAGAATGCCTAATACAACTTCTGTTCAGAATATTTACAGAATAACAAGCAAGCACATGAATAGTAACTGTATCCCTCATCTAAATAAAACGTGTACTAGCTATATGGCTTATTTATTAGAATTAATATGAAAAAGCCAAAGAAAGCAGACAACCAAGAAGCCTGTAGAAAAGCATCACTTACTTCCATATGGACTCTCTGTCAGTAGGATATTTGGTTAGATTTTTCAGCAGCTCTACCAGTGCAAGATGGATGCCTTCTTTAGTCGAGACATTGGTGCAGCACAGTAGTTCATGAAGTGCTTCCCTGATGTCCCGGGAGGAATCCTAAAAATGAAAAGGCCAAAAGATTAGCATGCACATGTATATACGCATATACGCATTTTAAAGATGTTGATTCCTTTTACTTGGCTTGTAGAATTAATCCCACAGGATCTCTAAACCCAATGTCTATTTACAATAGGTTACAGCAAAACACACAGGAACATCAGTCCAGCTCATTTGAACTCAGCCAAGATGTCTCACCTGCTTCCTTTCATGGACACATATTTCTCAACTCTTCATTCTCTCAAATGGAATACAATACATATGAACAGACTGAGCCACCTGCCTTTCCTCCCCCCGAGAGGCGGCAGTGCGGGTGGCAGGAGGGAGCCAGTGCTTGGGGGGAGCTAGCTTAACCTGCCCCCCTCACGCTGCTGCCTCTCTATCAGAAGATGGGAGATTGTACACATGGGAAGTGTGGTTTTCAAGCTGGCTGCCCGCACGCATCGGCTTTCACAGAGCCACCTGCCCCGCATGCTGCTGCCTCTATCAGTATGGGGGGGAAGGAGGGGACAGGCAGTTCAGAGGAAACCGATAAATCCAGTGGTTACACGTTTACACAGATGCACATTAATTAACACCCCTAGTTTAAACCATGCTCCATATTAACATATGTCTTGATTTTTCATACCAAAAAAAACCCCTCACAAATGTCATACATTCTAGGAGGTCAAAGACAATTGACATGGGAAGCTCTTTCCAAAGAAAACACTTGCCTCCAACACAGCTAGCACAGTATCGAGCTGGTCCTCTCGCAATGTAATATTGTTGGAGATTTTTCTCATCGTGTGTATCGACTGTAATCTCACCTCTTCAATCTCATCATTAAACATATCTACTAGAAAATCAAGACACTTCTCTGCAAAAGAAGGTGAAGACTGAGCCAGCATACACAGGGCCTCGACTGCAGCAATTCGAACCTCTGAAAGAAGAAAAAAGAAATGTTACTTAGGATTATTTTTAATACTGGTCAAAAGCGATACCACCTTGAGGCCAGAATTCTAGCTATGCAAGAGTCAGGCTTTTGATATGAGATAGCTAAGGAAACTCTAGAGATGTTCTGGGGACTCAGGTAGAACTCACTGACTTCAACTGTCAGTTCTGAACAGCACAAACTACCATTTGCAAGTGACACTGGAGGTATTTTCGGGTGAGATAAGAAAACAAGATACTAGATTATTTGAGAGCCATGGCATGTTTTACTGGAGTAGGAGTATAACCTTGGTCAAACAACAGTTTGGAAATTACATTCTGCCTCCCTATAGTGTTCCTGACATTTCAATTGTCTAGTGTATTCTTCACATTCTTTTTTCACTTACTGTTTAGTTCTCTATGTACTGCTGGAAAGTTACATTTCACCCCAGGGTGACTGTACTTCAGTAGCAGAAAGAGTGAACTCTATTTTTACAGCTCTGTGATCCCTCAGGAGAAGGGAAGAGGTACTATGTGAATCATTGAAATACATATTATTGCAAAGACCAGAAGGGAAACCCAAACCACGAACGCATATTCATGCTGTAAAAAGCACTGTAAGTGTCTGAAGTATCTCCACATGTAATCCATTAAATGAAGGGAAAAGATTCTCGTATGGTTTCTGAAAGTATTTGTAAATGATCATAAACGAACAACAGAACCTGATCTGACCCGTTTAGATATTTCTATTTTTCATCCAAAAACATTGAATTAGAACTTGCAATTGTAGCATATTAGACCTATTGCTCTTGAAAAACATGGTGTGATTCCTGATGCCTCTGATTAACTGGAAAAACACAACCATAGTAAGACTTCTGATGATTTAGTTATAGATACTTTCCCCACATCTACCAACCCACTCACTACAGTCAAGGCAACGGAGATTAAAACACATTTCACTGATATGGCTCTGACAGGGCACATTAAAATACAGATTGAAAATCAGTACATGGATGAAAGGTGGGCTGCTGCAGTGTATAATAAGGATGTAAGAACTAATCAACTAGTCAATTCCCCTCCCCTCCCCCCCACCCGCTGCCTCTATCAGATAAAGGCAGCAAAGGGAGGGAAAGAAGAGATACTTTAAAGCGGCAGCACTGCACAGCTGAACCAGGGATCAGCTGTGCAGCGCTGCCACTTTGAAACCCCAAGGCGGCGGGCAGCCACCACACCACTGATCCATGGCTCAGCAGTGCGGGGCTGCCCCTTGAAAATGCCAAAGTGCTGTGGAGCCCGGGGTCAGCTGGAGAGTTTCCAGCTGGTCCCAGGTTCCACTGAAATGCCATGCAGAGCCTGGGATCAGCTGGGGAGTCCCCAGCTGACCCCGGGCTCCATGGCACTGCCCCTTCAAACACCGCTTCGGCATTTAGAAGGGGCAGCCACACAGCTAATCCCGGGCTCAGCTGCGTGGTGCTACCCTTTGAAACGCTGCCTTGGCGTTTCAAAGGGGCAGCGCCATGGACTCCCCAGCTGATCCCGGGCTCTGAGCTGACCCCGGGCTCCATAGCTTTGAAATGCACAAGAGCCCCCACTGGGGATTCTTGTACATTTCAAAGCAGGTACCTGCGTGCAGCCCGGAGTCAGCGGGATTTCCCACTGGCCCCAGGCTGCACGCAGAGTTCCACATTCCTCCTTTGAAATGTACAAGAGCCCCAGCGGGAGCTCTTGTACATTTCAAAGGAGGAATGCGAAAGTGCCTATCAACTAGTCGATGGAAATTCCATCGACTAGTCAATTAACCGCAATTTAACATCCTTAGTGTGTAAGTGGTACTGACTACAGTTCCACTTTAAAGTGCAGTAATAGTCAGAGTAGTTGACCATATAAAATAATTTCCAGATCACTTCACCAGATCTGTGTGTATTCTGAGTCAATCATTGATTCACCTTGATAGCAATGCTACCCTTTGGCATGAAGAGAAAAAGTCTATGTGACAGCAAGTTGGATACTGTGGTTTGGAAATCAGAATTGTTCCAAGTGAAAAATCTTTATTGTTAAGCCAGAAAGAACCAAGGTTATTTTTCACATCACTGAAGGATTTTCACAGAAACACAACAATTTTAATTGCAAATTGAGCAAGCCCAATATAGAGCTGGTAGAGCAACAAACCACTTTTTACAATGTAATTTTACAGAGATACTTTTTAGAGCACATCCTGTACTTTCTAATGTTACTATATCCTAGCAATACATTTTAAAAGCAAAAACCAGCAAATTTACAGCTCTCAGAAAGTTTCATATTCAAAGCACTTCACTAACATTAACCCTCTCAATAGCCCCATGGAGAAACAAGGAGTAAGAATTATTTCCAGTTCACAGATGGGGAGCCTGGGGCAGAGAGGTGAAGTGACCTTGTCCATCAAGTCATTGTCATCGCCAAATTTAGAACTCTAGTGCCTGGGTTTCAATCTCCAGACTCTGGCCAATTCGGTTAAAATTTTTTACGAGAGAGGATGAACATGGTTTAAATTGTAAGATGAACGTAGTTTCCCCTTCCTCCAGGAGCTAGACAATTTGTCCATTTCTACAATAGCAATTAAAGTTTCCAAAGTATGACGCAATCTAACTTACTGAAGTCAATGAAAACACCCGGCGGGAGCTGGTCCTTGAACAGTAGAAGTACATACTCCTTCCCCCTCCACATGCACACACTTAACTAAATTAATTGCTTATAAAAATTATTGATTTCAGGGTACTCTAGTATAGAATGTTTTGCCTATCCAAAGTGCTAAGCTAACATTAATTCAGTCTTGCAGAATCATGACTATTTTGCAAGCAGAAACAAAATCTACTTGCTCACCATTGAAAGATGTTAATTACAAAACACTTTGCAATATAGTAGTCATTTGTTAAAATAATGAAAAGGGATCAGTTCTGGGAAACATGAATTTTGGAAGGTTACACTTTTCTGTACATTAGGGACTTTACAGGCAGATCCTCCTTTCTTTGGTTGCCACATACAAAGTTAACACTTACCATACATTTCATCTTCCAGGCCATGAACAAAAGCCCCACAAGCTCCTGATTCAATCAAGTTCACAGCGCCTGTGTCTACTTCTTCTTTAGGTGCATCATCCCCCCATTTTCTGCCACTTGAAAACTCTCCAGAGCTGTAGAGCTCTTTGGCTCGTTCATGTGCAGTGCGCTTCCTCTGTGCAAACAAAATGTTCTGATTACAACCCACGTGTATCATAAAGGCTACTGAATTTTAAAAGAACTACTGGTGCATTAACTGGCTTGCTCCAGTCCCAAAAGTTGTGACAAGAAGCTTCAAAGCTGATAAGAGGAAGAGATGTAATTGCTGAGAGACATGAAAGCTTCTTACATGAAAATTACTTAATATTTTATCCTTAGTTTACACTTGGAAAACTGTGGTTAAACCCTACCACTTTATTGTCTGTATTAGACACTAACTGGCATTAAACCACATGTTAAATAAAATGTCTGGACATTTCCTAACACACTTCATTTTTTCAGTGCAGACAAAGCCTTACATTCACTTACTAGCCAACCAAGTATCTCAAACACACATCATCTCTGTGAAAAAGTCTCCTGGGGTAGCCGTGTTAGTCTAACTTTAAAAACAATGAGCAGTCTTGTGGCACCTTAGAGACTAACGAAAATAAAAATGAAACTACATATATTTGTTAGTCTCTAAGGTGCCACAGGACTACTTGTTTTCATCCTTATGAGATACAGATGACTTATCACCACTTTGTACATAGAAAAACTGAGCCAACTGAGGATTTTGCCCAAGGCTACTACATGAATCAACTGTAAGTCAAAATAAAAATAAAAAACAATTATAACCGCCAAGTCATTTGAAATGACTACCAAAGAGATTATGTAAGATCTTGCGATATAGCATGTTCCCAAAACTTGAACAAAATCTTTCTGATCCTAATAAATAAGAGATAGTATAAAACAAGAAGCTGACAAAACAGCATACTAATCCCACTGTCTCCTCAATGAAATCCAAACAGCCTAAGGAGTGATTTATTACAAGGACACAAAAATTCTTTGGCTGGGATTGGTCAAGCTTTGCACAGGAGATGTTGGACTAGATTACCTCCTGAAGTCTCTTCCAACCCTAATCTTCTATGAAAAGCTAATGAAGTAGTTTAGGCTTCATTTTCTGTTAAAGTCAACCTGTCACGATCAATTAGCTCTCAATTGCCCTCAGGCCTGGACATGATAAACAAATATGTTCATCATTATCATATCTGTTGTGCAATTTTATTTTGCTAGGCACGGGGGGGGGGGGGGGGAGGGAGGAGGTACAAACAAAAAAAAAAATGATCAAAGAAAAGATGCATGTACCCTCAAATCTGACATCAGCTTCTTGTCAAGTGTCTGCTCCAAGAAATGGGAACTAACTTGCTGCATAGATCCCTGGAAGAAAAACAAACACATTATATGAAGAACCAAGATGGTTATGAATATAAGAGAATAGAATCTGCTAGCTAACCCACTGACCCACCCCAGCACAGTGACCACTCATTTCTGTATTCCAAGAGATTTATATAGTGCTTATCACTGCTGAATTTAGGAGCTTTTAAAAGTCTGAGTTCATCATAGCATCTCTCCCCTAGAACTAGGGATCTAAAAATCTTGACTTGAAGTTGGGGGCCATGAGATTTTGGTTGTACTGAGGAGGAGAGGAGAAAACATCTGTGAATCCACAGCTTGGAAGCTATTTTCAAATGGTTCTGCATACACTCTAGCTCCATTTCTCACACCCGTCTCCTCATAATTGATTGACATTTTTGCAGATATCAATTTATCTAGACATTGACATCATATACTACATCAACCACCAAATCCAGTAAACAAAAGTCAGAATAATAATACTCTCCTCACATCCTTTCCCCCACAAACATAGGCATACTGTGACCTTCTACCAGGAAGGCATGAGAATAACAAGGAAACTTACCAACAGCTTAGCAGCTTGTACTCTAACAACCCAGGAGCCATCACTAACCATGTGACATATTTTTCCAAATGCATCATCAACTAAGCGAATTTCTTCATTGGAAGAAGGAATTGGTACAATGCTGAACAAGACAAAGGCACACAACATAAGTCACTGTGCTGATACTTTGTATAAAATGTGTCCTCTTCCACAGCAAAGACCACTGAAATAAACAGGACTGTACTACTACTACTATATAACATAAGGAATCTTAACAAAACAAAAGTCATCTAGTACAATATGTCCATCCCCTTTTAGCTTATCGCATTTAATACATATAGCCTTTCAAATCACTACTTACAGACTTGTCTAAAACAAAACCTTCAGAACTAGCATGTTTATTCTCCTCCTGTGTAACTTTCTGAATCTGTTTGAACATAACACATACCTCTCAGGATACAGCTGACTGAGGACCCAGATCAACTGAACTGCAGCACTGCGTACCTGTTCATAATCATCTGAGAGCAATCTGCAAGCCTGAAATGAAGGTTTCCAAATATTAGTCTTACACCTCTGCATTAGGTTTACATTTAAGCTTCCATTAAACTCTGAAACTGTACTTTATCATATACCAGTTAGGCCAGGTTACCAATCAAGATGTATGTGATTATTTCAGCCTAGTCATACCAGACCTGCCACATGTTGTTTGTTCACTCATCTTCTCTTTAAAGGACAAACCATATGCGTGGAGTATCATGTTTAGGTAATTTTCCCCTCTCCTAATATACCTAATGCTATGAGTTTATATCAGAGAAGGCAGGTCAAAAATGCACCTTGCACTAGGAAAGCAGAAGGGTCTGTGATGCTCTTTGGCTCTTGGCAGAGTTTATTCCACAGTCTTAGTCCCCTGGGAAAAGTTCTGTCTCCTGCACAGATGAGCTTTACTCAAAGTACAGAGCTCCATTATGCCAGAGGTGCATAGTTGTCAATCGGGGTCTTCATTCCAGAGTTTTAGACAGTCTTTTAAATATCCTTGGCCCACTCCATGGAATGCTTTGAAGACTCACGTGTTCAATGTTCCATACGCACAAATTAGACTGCAGGATCAGGGCCATAAATATGTAAATGCTTCATCCTTTCCCCAACCCTCTCCCTCCTCCAGTAAAAGTAAGCATACCTGTCTGACCTATTGCAGCTGAGAAAATGAGGGTTTCAAAAATACTTGCATTTTCAGGACAAAGCTACAAAAAAAGTATACAATCTGACTTCATACTCTGAATTCATCACCTCCATAGCCTCACTATCCTTGAACGTACTTCCTCTCCTTTTCAACTACCTTGTCACAAACAAAAAAGGAACCTAAACAATATTTAATAAGACATTACCTGACTGTAAATAGTCTGCTGTAATTTTAATCCTCTTTCATGTAGTTGCAGCTATAAAAGGAGAAACACAGATGTGTTATCGCATGGTTTTAAATAAGACAGTCAATTTTCATTGCTATTGTCTCAGACGACATTTGATTGTCATTGACTTGAATCCCATATTAATTGTTTGCTATAATAGTCAATTCTCTGATTAACTGGTCTCTGCTGAATAAAATATTCTCATCTCATTCAATTTAACCATAAAAAGTCATATGAAGACATTTTAAAAATATATCTATAAAGAGAGACATTAAAATGTACCACAAGTGAATGGAAAGAGCAACTTCTAGCGGAGGGAGATCCCAACCAGACCTTACTGAAATCCTATATTAAGTACTGCCTCTTTCAGAAGTTTAACAAGTGTTAATTTAAATACCCTCCATCCCCACATGGGAATGGGTTTACCTTACTAGCAGTTGCTGAACACCCAATTAGTATGACTACTGAGCTCTGCAGACGTACTACTTTTAAGTATAAACTTTCTCTTGAATTTTTTAAATTACTGAATTAGCTCTTCTTCCTCCAGTAACTTTCTGATGCTATATCCCAATATCAGTATTGGCCATAAACAATGCTAAAGCAAGGAAAGCTTATTTATTGCTAATCGGAATGTGCCCTGTTTGTTATATAAACTACAAATCTATTGTACAAGAATCTGGATATTCCCTTCTCACTTGTTTAAGGCCAATTTACTTGTATCATGAGTAACTTTAATTCTCACGTTTACCAACCTGATTTGATAAATCACCCTCCTGTGAGTTTTTCTGGCTCAAATGTACAACCACTTAAATGTATGAGGAGTAACTCAAGAAAACATGTAAGTGTGCAGCAGCACTTACCATAGCTTTTATAGCAGCACTCCTAACACGAGGGTCCTGGTCATTAAAATGGTCCCCTATTATCTTCTGGACATCTTTGGTAACCAAACTTTCTGCTTCCTTTGTGGCTCCTTTTTCCACAGATCCAAGATAGCCAATCAGCTGGAGGCACTTATTTCTGACACCATGGGAGGAGTCTGTCAAATACTATGTAATGGGATGGAATAAGAAATGTTTTTCTTTTTCACATGAGAGAAAAGTCTCCCAAAAGTCTGTTTTGTTTTAAATATGCAACAGTTTTCAGAGGAAACTAGAGGGCTGTGCCCCCTGCTCACTATGCTCGCCAAACCCCCTCTCTCTTAGCAGAAAGTGTGAATAGGTGGGGGGGAGGGGGAGGCCTTGGATGGCACAGGGGAGATGACGCAGCCTGAGGAGGGAGGGGAGAAGAGGGGGAAAGGTGGGCTCGGATGGTGGAGGAGACCTGGCATAGCCCGGGGTATGTGTGTGCAGAGGGGAGCTGGTGTGACCCGCAGGAGGAAGGTCGGGCTTGGATGACAGAGTGGACCCAGCACGAACTGGGAAAGGATAGGGGTGGGCTCAGACGGCTGGCCACAGCAAGCATCTTAAGGACAGAGGCAAAGGCAGTGGCATGAGCACGCAGATGACATGACGACACCACATTGTCATCCCGCAGGAAAAAATTTCTATGGGGGGGGGGGGAGGGAGTTCAGTAGTTCAGTAGTAGCTCTCCTTCAAATACTTGATACTTAGCATTTTATTCTATACATTATCAATCCTACAGAATAACAATTTCATGAAGAAGTTTAATAAAAAATGTCACACATTACAGTTCTCTCCATAGAAAATTGTTTTTTGGCAACAAATTAAAATAAGCTGTCTCGGGGCATTATTTTCAAAAATAGTTGCAGATGTAATTTAGGCAAAATATTGCACACCCTAAGCAGCACACACAAAATGAATAACTTGCTCATGCAGCAAGGATACCTGGGACTTACAAACATCCTCCCCATTTTACAGTTAAGAATAAAAGTGTCCAAGTGGGAATTCAACAATTCCTAGTCCTGTGCTCATGCCAAAACTGTCTCAGAATTTATATGACTTTAGTCTACCTTAAAACATATCCTTAAATTTAGTAGCCCTAACAAAGTCCTGTCCTGCAATTGACTGACACCAAAATCTCCTATTGATTTGGTACACACACAGAAAAACAGTTGTGAATATAGCTTGCCTCTCAATACAATTAATAGAAATTAAATCCTCTTCTACAAGCATATTTTCAAATGGTAAGTAAAATTAGGAAACATTTCATCGATCAATCACTAATCATCTGTATCAATGAAACAAACTATTAAATCACTCCCAAAAATGATCTTTTAAAGGTCTTTTAGTATAATATAATTTTCTTTTACAGTCTTCTCAGCTAGAAGATTGATCATAAACCAAAGATAAGCAGCACATTTTAAAATTACATTTGAAGAAGGGGAGTGATTCATTGACTCAGATAATCTTTTCATTCAAATATCAAAAGGGAAAGGAGTAAATTATGGATAATTTATTAACTCACCTGGCAAAGCATTCCATGATTCTTATTCAAAGTGGCTATTCCATTAACTCAGTGTACTCTAATTACAGATAATTGTAAAATTCAGAATGATCACAAGGCTTATTGCTCAAATCAAACATCAGAGTCAGTATATTTTTTCCCTTTAACAACAAGAATATTTTAGCTGTATATAGACACTGTTTTCTTGAGACTATGTGGGTGTCTTAATATTATTTATTGGACCAACTTTTGCTGGTGAAAGAGACAGGCTTTCAAGCTTACACAGAGTTATTTTATCTTTACAGGAGCTCTTATGTGGGACATAAGTACTAAGAGAAAGAGTTAGAAGGTGTCAGTCAGATATTATTGACTACGTAAGTATATAAAAAAAAAATAATAATAATAATACCCCCTAAATGCTGTAAATTAATGCCAGCTAACATTATCTATGAACTTTGGGCTTCATTTCCTCTGTCTTTTTAAATATAAAAGGCAATTGTGGCCTAGTAGACTGAGGACAGGCCTACAAGTTAGGGAATCTGGATTTACGTAGAACCAACGGGATTGCTAGGTGAATTGCAGACATGTAGAAATACAATGTCCATATCTAAATTTAAGATAGTTCCATTCATTTGACTTATCCACGAACCAGTAACTACACTGGGAAAACAGGGACAACTTTTAGCCACATTTGTAATCTGGACATAACCAGGTTTATGTAAATAGAAAGCATGAAAACTGATAAGATTATGATTTTAACAGGTAAGTCATAGATACTATTTTGGGGATGCAACAGGTTAATTCAGATTTAGAGGGTTTCAGTGTATTGAACACTTTTTGTTATGTAGATTTTTTACATTGCAAACTACAGCATAAGCTGCACAAGTATCCAGGAACAGAATTTGGCCTTTAAAGCATATTTATTTCATCAGTAAGACTATATTACCTTGCAGGCTACATCTAGCAGTCTCATTCTGACAGCTGGGTTCTCTGTGAGTTTCATCCCAATCACCAACAGGGTATCCAGCAGCTGAGCAAGAACTTGGTGGGACTCTGTCAAATAAGACAGTGAAAGGTTTCATATCTCTGAAATAATTTTGTAAGCCTACAAAGATCTCACTGTCTACGCTGCAAGTAAACTGATATACCACTGTACGTATTCCAAACATGCTGTTTTCATGGGGTGAAATATCCAAAAGGACTCTCAACTGAACTTGTGCTCCTAAATGTCCCTGGTGACTTGCATCCCCTCCTCCCAATGAAAGACTTTTACCTAAAGTGTTCAGAGGGATGAAATTAAAACTAAATAAAAATTTAATTTAATTTAAATTTAATTAAAATTAAAATGGGCTTTGTTATAGCCAGCTATGGAGAATGGTTTGTCCTTCATCCTCTTATGAAAACAGTGCTAGTGGAATGATGCCTGTGTGCACATTTAAATCAAACCTCTGCTGCTATCCTGCAGCCTGAGTGAGGAAAGATTCCATTATAGGCTTGCACTTGCAAACAACGCTCCTCCCCCTCTCTCCAAAAAAAGTGAGCAGTTGAGAAACAACCGCTCTGGTTCTGTGATTTTGCAGCAGGAACACACTCTCTGCTCTACAATGAAAATAACAAAAAGTGATACTGAAAGACTTTTTTGCCCTGAAAATGTCATGATAGGGTTTTCCACTGGTCATAAAAATACAGAACGGGGCAGAAGGAAAGGCGTGAGTGTTCCCTTTGGGCAATAATCCTAAAGCATATATTTAGGTTCTCTATGTTCACATAAGAATCTTGCCACAATCCTTAGATGTCTGAAGTCTGCAGAATTCTGCCTTGATTTCAATTTGAATCTGAAGTGTGACTTACTTTCATTTTGAAGTGTGTTAATGGCATCATCCATAATGCAGTCTGGAGAAAATCCTGCCGTCTTTGACAACAAACCCAGCAAGGAAGCAATCTTTAATCTCACAGAGGCATCATTCTCCTAGAAATGGAAAAAATGAGGATCTCCTCCACTCTCTTTTCAGCTTAAAGATCATAAAATAGTGACACACAGGCCAGGACCCACATACAGCACAAAATTATGGATGTCAAGTCTTCAGCAATTCCCCCAATCGCCCTAATTACTGCAGTACAGCAATGCCAAATTTGATGGCATAATGAGATTTCCTCAGCAGCTTCCAGAACATTCAAAAAGTTATTTAATTGAATATGAAGTGAGGGTGCTCTGATAGAAAGTATTCCATTATTTTGATACTACATTCAGATGTCTCAAATGTTTTCAATTGTACAATGCACAATTTTCAGTTTTTAGCATGCAGGAGAGCTTTCTATTGACAACACAAATGTACTGCAACAATTATTGATGGGAACATCAGAATTGCAATCTCACACATTAATGATTCACATGGTTTACTGTTTTCCCTGCAACAGTAGCCAATGGCAGTGACTTCAGAAGTATCCTCTCCATAACACAATATGCCAGTAAAGAGCAATTAATTTATAATTCTAGCTGGAGAGCAACCTATGCACTGAAGAATGATGACTGAGCATTCTTGCAACATGCAGTATAACTAAACTATTTACTTCAGTAACATGAGGCACAGATTTCCACAAATACACTACTTGCTTACAGAACTTCTAATGCCTCCCATGTTCTTGTATAGAAAAGGATACATTAACCTAGACTTAAATTAAATTAACAATTTCTAATAAATCATTTTAAAACACTTTTTAAAACCCTACATATGAGTCTTGCAAGTTTATTTTAAACAAATCAGAGGGATCTTTGAGGTGTTTCTCCTCCTCCCGGCCCAAAGCAGTGGATTAGGGAAACCAACCTTACCCTCCAAGTCTGTATCCTGCTTCATGGACTAGGGCAGAGGTAATAGAAGGAACCTCCAGCTCCCTACTCCTGGCCAAGTAGATGAATCAGGAAAACGCTCCAAGGATCATCTCAGTTGCAAACAACTCAGAGCTCGTAAGAGCCAAATTTTCAAAAGACTGCAGCTCTCATTTAGGCATCTAAATAAGTGACAGGATTCTTAGAGGAGCACCCCACATTGGGTGCTCAGCTCTTTGGAAAAATCTGGCCATAATATTACAATATTGAATAGCGTCTAAACACTTCTGAAAATCTGACCCCAGCTGTGGCTGTGGAGCACTTAAAATACCAGGACCTATGTTTTGATTTAACCCAGTATGTTATCTTGTATTGTCTTCATAGAATTTCATCTGACTTTTTGTTGCCCACTTATAATCAGATGTTGCCTTGCAGCTCCTACTGAGTTGTCAGCATGATCTTCAGTTGGGCAATTGATGGCTAACACCCCGAAGTAAGATATCCAACCCTACTGTAAAGAATTATAATGATTCTTCCCAGACATATTTTCATGCAATTGTTGCTTCTGAAAGATGAGGAAGAGAAATTCACATTATGGGAAATCTGTCCCAACACCTTTCTTGAGACATGGCCAGGATATGTTTTGTTCCTAATGTTATGTATGCCATTAGTTTGTTGGAAAGTTATATTAGGAAAAGAATTTTCCATCAAGATGTTAGTGACGAGTAAGGGGAAAGCTACCTTATAGTCTCAATTGTCATCTCACACTGAGGATAGCAGTGTGGGGAGGAGACCCCTGTTTCTGGGAGATGAAGAAGTAATAATAATGCAGGGATTTGATTATAAGAAATACAGATTGTTGGGTGTGTGATGACAGAAAGACCCTCATGGTGAATTGCTGGCCAGGTGTGAAGGTGATGGACCTCTTGACACATACAGATTTATGTGCAGTGGTGGGGAGGAACCAGTGGACATGATACATGTACGATGTAGGTATTAATGACATAGGGAAACACAGGTGAGAGGTTCTGGATGTCATATTTAAGCTGCTAGGTAACAGATTAAAGTACAGAACCTTCACAGTAGCATTCTTTGAAGTGTTCCCAGTTCCATGCACAGGGCCAGTTAGATAGGCAGAACTGCAGGGTCTCAAAGTATGGATGAAACAACGGTGTTTAGAGGAGGAATTTAGATTTATTAGGAATGGGGAAACTTTTGGGAAATGAAGAACCTATACAGAACAGATGGGCTCCACCTAAACCAAAACAGAGACAGCTTGCTGGTACGTAAAATTAAAGAGGTAGTAGTAGGGATGTTAAAGTGTAGTCAACTAAATGATTAACTGATAAGTGGGTGCTTATTGGTCAACACCACTGACTACACACAACACTCCCGCCACCCCACAAGTAAATATTTTAGTGGGCTAGATGACAGGCTGGCTCACTCCTGGCTCCCGTTGGGACACAGCATTAACCCCCACACTGGCTCTTAATGCTTATACTGCAGATCCGCAGCGGGGATTGTTGCCAGGTCCCAGCACTAAGAGCCAGCGCGCGGGTAGGCTGGCTCAGTCCCAGCTAGGGATGTAATAGTGTAGTCGATTAACCAATAAGCAAAAGCTTATAGGTTATTGCTACATGCATTTCCTCCCACCCACCTCCCCTTTGCCACTAAATTTTTTAGCAGGCTGACCAGAAGCCCAACTCAATCCTGGCTCGTGCCAGGTCCAGAACCTGTCCCTGCTGTGGCTCTGCATTTAAAGTGTGTTAGGAGCCAGGCGGGGAGGCAGCCTGGCTCAGTTCCGACTCGCTCAGGGTTTGGAAGCTTAGCCCCACCCTTCCCCCCGGACAGCACGGAGTGGCAGGGGGTTCCTCGGGAGTGCGACTAGAGCGCACTGGCTGCAGGCCTCATCCCCGGGGACTATAGAATAGTCGACTAACTGATAAAAATTCATGAGGTTAATCAACTATTCAATTTACCAATATTTAACATCCCTAGTCTTGCTCATGCCAGGACCCAGCATCAACCCCCACTGTAGCTCTGCAGTACGAGTGCTTGCAGTGCAGAACCACAGCAGGAGTAGTTGCCAGACCCGGCACAAGCTGGGACTGAGTGGTAGCAGTGCTAACCCTTATTGTGTAATCGTGTAGTCGACAAAATTATGCAGAGGAACACACAGTTTAGACAACCACATCACTTAAGGGAGGATTAAAGAGGATACTCCATGGTGTCCAACCAGTTCTGAAACTAGCCACACTCAACAGGCCAAACAGCCATATGTGGCTAGCATGTTGGGCACTTTTACTAGGATATAGAGCTATATACTAGCTCTATATCCTAGTAAGGAGAAGAGAATAGAAGTTGATAAAGTACAGATAGGAACTGAAGAGTAAGTCAAACAAAAAGGAGTCCCATTCAATTACATCACCTGAAGGCAGACAACTACATATTAACAGATTTTGTAACTGCTTGTATACAAACGCAAGAAGTTCAAATACTAAGACAGGTGAACTTGAGGTTGTCACTGTAATAAGAAAGGCCAGGTTTGGGATTCTCCCTAATATCCTCAGCTGTGAAGACTGAAGCAAAGAATTCATTTAGTTTCTCCATAAGAACATAAGAATGGCCGTACTGGGTCAGACCAAAGGTCCATCTAGCCCAGTATCCTGTCTGCCGACAGTGGCCAGCACCAGGTGCCCCAGAGAGGGTGGACCGAAGACAATGATCAAGCGATTTGTCTCCTGCCATCCCTCTCCAGCCTCTGACAAACAGAGGCCAAGGACACCATTTTATCCCCTGGCTAATAGCCTCTAATGGACCTAACCTCCATGAAATTATCTAGCTTCTCTTTAAACTCTATTATAGTCCTAGCCTTCACAGCCTCCTCTGGCAAGGAGTTCCACAGGCTGACTACACGCTGTGTGAAGAAGAAATGACCTTATAGTCTGACTGCTCCTTTAGCATCTTGATCATTCAGTGGCCCCACTGGATGTTTAGCAGGCTTCCAGCTTCTGAAGTATTTTAGCATTTTACTATTACTTTTTGAGGTTTTGGCTTGCTGTTCTTCAAACTCTTTTTTGGCTTTTTTAAATTATATTTTTCACTTACTTTGACAGAGTTTATGCTCTTTTCTATGTTCCTCACTAGGATTTAACTTCCACTTTTTAAACAGTGCCTTTTTATCTCTTGCTGCTTCTTTTACATGGTTGTTAAGCCACAGCGCACTTTTTAAATTCTCTTATAATAAGCATCATAGAATCAATAATAAGCATGATGAGAATCAATGGGACACTAAAATTGGGAGAACTCTGAAGTTCATCACTCTTTCCTACACTTTAGATTCCAAGCAGCTACTTCAAAGCCCTATTTATATAGCTACTTTTAGGGCATTAGTAGGAGACTAACCCAACTCTGTCAATCAGGCTTGGAGAGGTTCACTCCAAAACCCAACATCGCCTTAGAACCTTCACATTCTGTTACCAATACCTGAGCATCTCTCCAACAAGAGCCATGTCAGGAAATAAAACTATACAAAAGTCCTGCTATTTCCTGCAGCTCTAAGTCCCATGAAAGTTGCTCCTGAGACCCTATTTCCCCTACCTTGTAATAATGCTCTAGCAAGATTCTGACAACTCCTTCCACGCTTTCCGCCTCCACCGGTTTCCTGGCAAACTGAAGCAGGTATTGCAGAGCATCTGCCGGCGAAGTAGCCTTACACAGATCGACATGGAGCGCTGCCGACTTACTGGGCTTGGTCAGCCGCAGCTTCTTCGCGGAGATCTCCTCATGCTGCTGCTGCTGGGCAAATCCACAGAGTGAGGCACGACCTCAGAACAGAGGGAAGCCGGGGAGCCTGGGCTCCTAGCACCAGGCCCCAGCCCATGCATGGCTTTACCAGCACAGCCATCACTGGGGGGGAGGGCAGGCATTCCCTCCATGCCTCAGGGCTCTCTGCCCTCTAACACCCCCAACCCCACTATGCAGGGAACCCTGACCCCACTTCGCAGGGGACCCATTGGCTCTCTAGCCCCCCCCCGGGACACCCCACCCCCACTTCGCTGAGGACCCCTTGGCTCTCTAGCCCCCCCCGGGGCACCCCACCCCCACTTCGCAGGGGACCCCTTGGCTCTCTAGCCCCCCCCGGGGGACCCCGCCCCCACTTCGCAGGGGACCCCTTGGCTCTCTAGGCCCCCCCGGGGGACCCCACCCCCACTTCGCGGGGGACCCCTTGGCTCTCTAGCCCTCCCCCGGGGGACCCCACCCCCACTTCGCAGGGGACCCCTTGGCTCTCTAGCCCCCCCCGGGGGACCCCGCCCCCACTTCGCAGGGGACCCCTTGGCTCTCTAGCCCCCCCCCGGGGGACCCCGCCCCCACTTCGCAGGGGACCCCTTGGCTCTCTAGCCCCCCCCGGGGACCCCCGCCCCCACTTCGCAGGGGACCCCTTGGCTCTCTAGCCCCCCCCGGGACCCCACCCCCACTTCGCAGGGGACCCCTTGGCTCTCTAGCCCCCCCCGGGGACCCCGCCCCCACTTCGCAGGGGACCCCTTGGCTCTCTAGCCCCCCCCGGGGACCCCCACCCCCACTTCGCAGGGGACCCCTTGGCTCTCTAGCCCCCCCCGGGACAGCCCCGCCCCCACTTCGCTGGGGACCCCTTGGCTCTCTAGCCCCCCCCGGGACCCCGCACCCCACTTTGCAGGGGACCCCTTGGCTCTCTAGCCCCCCCCCAGGGAACCCCACCCCCACTTCGCAGGGGACCCCTTGGCTCTCTAGCCCCCCCCCGGGGACACCCCACCCCCCCCACTTCGCAGGGGACCCCTTGGCTCTCTAGCCCCCCCCCGGGACACCCCACCCCCACTTCGCTGGGGACCCCTTGGCTCTCTAGCCCCCCCGGGGACCCCGCCCCCACTTCGCAGGGGACCCCTTGGCTCTCTAGCCCCCCCCGGGACACCCCACCCCCACTTCGCTGGGGACCCCTTGGCTCTCTAGCCCCCCCGGGACCCCGCCCCCACTTGCAGGGGACCCCTTGGCTCTCTAGCCCCCCCCCCGGGACCCCGCCCCCACTTCGCAGGGGACCCCTTGGCTCTCTAGCCCCCCCCCCGGGACACCCCACCCCCACTTCGCTGGGGACCCCTTGGCTCTCTAGCCCCCCCCGGGACCCCGCCCCCACTTCGCAGGGGACCCCTTGGCTCTCTAGCCCCCCCGGGACACCCCACCCCACTTTGCTGGGGACCCCTTGGCTCTCTAGCCCCCCCCGGGACACCCCACCCCCACTTCGCTGGGGACCCCTTGGCTCTCTAGCCCCCCCCCGGGACACCCCACCCCACCCCACTTCGCTGGGGACCCCTTGGCTCTCTAGCCCCCCCCCGGGACACCCCACCCCCACTTCGCTGGGGACCCCTTGGCTCTCTAGGCCCCCCCGGGGGACCCCGCCCCCACTTCGCAGGGGACCCCTTGGCTCTCTAGCCCCCCCCGGGACACCCCACCCCCACTTCGCTGGGGACCCCTTGGCTCTCTAGCCCCCCCCGGGACACCCCGCCCCCACTTCGCAGGGGACCCCTTGGCTCTCTAGCCCCCCCGGGACACCCCACCCCACTTTGCTGGGGACCCCTTGGCTCTCTAGCCCGCCCCGGGACACCCCACCCCCACTTCGCTGGGGACCCCTTGGCTCTCTAGCCCCCCCCCGGGACACCCCACCCCCACTTCGCTGGGGACCCCTTGGCTCTCTAGGCCCCCCCGGGGGACCCCGCCCCCACTTCGCAGGGGACCCCGGGTTCGCCGGCATCTTCTCAGCTCTCCGGCGCTCCAGAAGAGGAGCAGCCGCCTGCGGATCCCGAGGCATTTCAGTGCCAGGCCTCAGGCTTCCAGCGGGCTTTCCTGCAGCGCCAGGCCGCCCAGAAGTCGCCTTCCCCGGCAGGGGCCGAGCCCCCTCTCCCGGGGGTGGGGGGGGGGGGCGTCCCCAAGCCGCCCTCACGTGCTTCGCTGATTACCTGGACGACCTTAGTGAACTCCTCATACACCCGCTTCTTCAGGTGCGCCGCCATGCTGAGGCCCGCCACCGCCGCCGTTCGCCTTCAGCAGGGCGCGAGCCCTCACAGCCACCGTACCTTCCTCCTTCTGCTCCCCTCCACCACCGCACCCGGAAATGAAACCATAGAGATGCTGCCGATGATGGGAAGATAAACTGTCCTTGCTAGACAGGCGGAGGTCTCCTCTCTATGGCCAGTGAGTCCCTGGCTAGGGGGAGAGAGAGGCCGGCGAGGCTGGAGCGCCCAGCGCTGGGCTTCTGTCAGTCAAGGGGCGGTGCCCGCAGCTGGGATGCCCACACTGGGAGTGCTCCGAGCTAGGAAATCCGCCTTGGCGGTGGGAGGGTCCCTGATCCCTGTGCTAAAGCACTGGGCTGGGAACCAGGAGCCACTCCCCAGCAAAGAGCCACGCGTGGCCAGGTGCATGTCACACGCATGGCCAGGTGTGTTTCACATGCTTGGCCAACCTCAGAAGAGTGAGCCCTGGGAACAACAAAGCAGCCCAGGCAGGGCTAAATCAGCAGGGGCTGGAGAAGCAGCGACCCCGGCTCAACGAAGGGAATCATACAAGCCACCCTTCAATTTCTAGACTCTTCGGTAGATCGGTTTTAATAAGTGGCTTCCACAGGCCCCTGGCTGTGGTGCGGATCAGGTTCCCAAGCTAGGTTCTCAGCTGGGGCAAATCAGCACAGCTCAGGCTCAACATTTTTAATTTCCTGAAAGATTTTTTTTAATTCATTGGGTCTTTTTTTGCCCCACGCAAATTGATTTCTGTATCTATGCATTTAATGTACTGGATGTTGCATATCTGTCACTAACATTTACGCCCGTGATAATCCAAATTGTTATTTCCTCCCAGGCATATAGAGTGAGGTCATGTCCTCAGGCTGTTGCCTGAGAGGGATGACCACAGAGAGGCTATGTCTACACTGGCGCAATCTTGCACCAGAAATAAGCAAATGAGGCTAAGCATGGAATATCGCCAAGCCTCATTTGCATATCTAATGAGCCGCCATTTTTTTCAGAAGAGGCTCTTGCGCAAGAAGGAGCTGTCTACACTGCCCCTTCTTGCACAAGAAAAACCCTCTTGCGCAATGCCGTTCTTCCTGAAAAGTAATAGGTGTAACGGCATTGCGCAAGAGGGTTTTTCTTGTGCAAGAAGGGGCAGTGTAGACGCTCCTTCTTGCGCAAGAGCCTCTTCTGAAAAAAATGGTGGCTCATTAGGTATGCAAATGAGGCTCAGCAATATTCCACGCTTAGCCTCATTTGCATATTACTCACGCAAGAAGCCGCGAGTGTAGAGATAGCCAGAGTCATAGATTCCCAAGATCCAGCTTGTGGGGAAGGAGCACTTCTCTTCCCCTTTCCCTTCCCACTGCTGTTCCCCCTGCCAGGAGAGGGGAAGGGGGAGCCCTTTTTCCCTGCAAGTCAGATCATGCAGTGAGGCTTGGGGCTTTTTCCCCTCCCCACCAGCAGGAAGCTGGTGCTGGTGCACCAACCGCATGGGGGGAGGTGGGAGGGTGAGGCTACTGTGCCCATGTGGGCTCCCCACTGCAGCAGTAGGAGGGGAGCTGAGATCGAGCTGCAGACCACCAGGAAAGTGGCTATGGAGCCCCCTCATGCTGACTTGGGTGGTCAGGGAAGTGTATTTGCACCTTTGCATCCCCCCTGTGTACACACCTGGACCTCCTATACAACACAGAGTATAGGACTCCCCATAATTCTTGTTTGAACAAGAGCAGATTTTTTAGAATAACATTCTATTTCGATTTTTAAATTGCCCATCCAGAGGATCCACCACAACCTTTGACAAATTATTTCAATAGATTATGTTCACAGTTAATGTATGACTTTCTTTGTCTGTGGGAAAAGTACTTCAGTTCAGTGATACAGAAGGGAAATTCATTCCTGTTGTTATTCTCAGTAACATGTTTTAATAAATACCTCTGTAATCCACAGACCTAGGGTGGTTCACTGTCCCATGTAGTGGCACTTAGACAAGGGAGCTCTCCAGCCTAAGCTGAGAGCCAGCTAGCTTTATATCTCAAGCTGTAGAGGCTCCTACACTAAGGGTGCATCTAGACTGGCAAGATTTTGCGCAAAAACTTGCCGCCTGTCTACACTGGCCGCGAGAATTTGCGCAAGAACACTGAATTTGTAATGTACAAAATCAGTGCTTCTTGCGCAAATACTTTGATGCTCCCGCTCAGGCATAAGCCCTCTTGCGCAAGAATACTTGTGCAAGAGGGCCAGTGTAGACAGGAACGTTAATTTCTTGAGCAAGAAAGCCCGGTGGCTAAAATGGCCATCGGAGCTTTCTTGCGCAAGAGAGCGTCTATACTGGGCATGGATGCTTTTGCACAAAAGCAAATCTTTTGCGCAAAGGCACATGCCAGTATAGACGCTCTCTTGCGCTCTCTTGCGCAAATACTTTTAACGGAAAAAGTATTTGCGCAAAATCATGCCAGTCTAGACACAGCCTAAGTGATCCCAGGTTCAAATTTGCCTGATGGTGTTTACACCTCCATATGTGCTCTGAAAGTAGCCAGAAGGAGCCCTTAAAATTTTAACTTCTATATAAAAGACTGTCTTGCTTCATGCCAAGACTAGTTTCACTGATTTCTTTACAAGTATATTATATGCTTTTCAAATCCTAGGATACCAATCTAGGAAACTTACTGTTATACTGTGACAAGAGAATTTTTATCTTTAATTGTGTTTCATAAGTATTTGATGTAGACTAGGTAAATAAAGGTGAAACATTTGTTTGCAGTGTCCTGGTCTTGCCCATCTCTCAAGGTTCATGCAATACTTAGACATGCTTGATAAAATATTTATGTATCTGGTGTTTACCCCCTTTTTAATGGAAAGATTTGAAGTTATATAATAGTGACCCAAATGCTTCAGAAAAATGCTATTGTGGTGTAACATGTGGCATGAAATATTTCATGGGGATGTGTTTGGTTTCGTTGAAGTTAGGCAGAGGTGGAAAAATCAAACTTAAGTTGGAAGCTGTCTTTAAAGTTAACTATAGCCTTTTGTGAACTAAAATGTAATCCAGATTTCACGTCCCCTGTCTCCAAAAGAAATAGGGGTCAGACACTAGTTCTGCATTTGGGTATGGATTCTGACCCATTTCTCCAACAAAGTTTGGAGATGTTCAGAGCTGGTTCAGGCACATCTCTCTCTTTGAAGACCTTAGATTCCAATGCTACACACAAATACAGACTATATCAGGCCAAAGTAATTCCTGTGTAAACCCACTGAAATCAGTACAGTTGCATCAGCATTATGAGATTTTGGCCTATCATGTCTAAAAATAAAACCATTTTTCAGGGAAGAAAGTTAACTGGGGATGTTAGATATCACGTAATTGAATAGTCATGTAACCGCATGAAATCTTAGAGGTTACACAATTATTTGATAGTCCCTGGAGGTGGGGCACGCAGCCAGTGCGCTATGACCCCACTCCCGGCGAATCCCATCACCCCACACTGCTGGCCCGATACAGCTTTTAAAAACCAGTTCCCTGTGCAGACTGGCTCCTGCTTGCCACCCCTGTCAGCGGAGGGTCCCAGTTCTCCACAGACAGAGACTGTTCCATGGCAGCAGCCCCTGTCCACAGAGCTTGGACCCTCCACAAACAGGGACTGCCACTGCAGAGCAGCCTCTGGTCTGTGGCAGGCCCACAGACAGAGGCTGCTCCGTGGCAGCTTCCCCTGCCCCCTGTGGCAGAGGCAGCAGTATAGGGGAAGGAGGGCAGGTGCCACCATAGACCCGGTGCTGGGGGGGAACTGGTTTTTCAGCGAGCTCTCCCCAGCACCGGCTCCCTGTTGGAGACAGCAAGGGAAAGCGGGCAGGTCCACGGAGCCGGCACTCACAGAGAGCCACTTAAAAGCCAGCTCCCATGTATATCGGCTCCCATTTGCTCCCCTTACCTTCAGCACTGCTGCCTCTCTGTCTGAGGCAGCAGCGTGGGTGTGGGAGGGAGACAGGCGGATCTAATGCTTGTGGGGAGCTGCCCTCATGGGCACCAACTCCCACTCCCCCCCGACTTGCTTCCTCTGATACAGAGGCAGCAATGGGGGGAGTGCGTGTAGTCAACAAGATTAACTGATAAGCCCAGGCTTATCGGTTAATCGTGTAGTCATCTACACGTTGACATCCCTAGTTTTAATTCTATGTTTGGAATGTGTTTCCTCCAAAACAGTGCTGTGTTTTTGTAATCAGACCCCCAAACTGGGTATGTTTCATGTGCTTTTCAGTTTGGTTGCAAATATTTAACATAACTAGAACCAAATCCTGTGAAGGGTTGAGTGCCCTTAACTCCCATTAACTACAGTGGAAATTAAAGGAGAGTGGTACATCTCAGGATCAGGTTCTTTGCCCATTGAAGTCAAGGGAGAGTGTTATTTCAACAGGCACTGGAACAGGCGTTATGTACAGAACTCCCGGAGGACTAAACATACAGTGTCATAGGGAAGGTCATAGGGAATCAGGGCCAAAATTTTCAGAAGTGACCTGCAGTAGTGGATGCTCAGCACTGCCCGAGAACCAGGCCCCTCTAAGGGATTTTGGGAGCACAAAATCTTTAGTCACTTTTTAAAATCTTGCCCAAGGCTTCAAAATTTTAGAGGGCTCACGCATCTTACACTTACACCAGTTTTACATAATGTAACTGCACTGACTTCAGTGACGTCATCTCTGATTTACATCACGGGAAGATCAATAACCAGGATGCAGGCTTTTGATACTACGCTTTATAGATTTCCGAGTAGTGCATAAGGAAAGCATTGGGGGTTTTAAGAGGATAATAAAGAAGGGAGATTTACACTATGTAAAGAGGCTTTTAAAAATGTATTTATTTAATATCTCAAAACACATATTGACCTTTATGGGAGGCAGCCCATATTTTGAGAGTAATAATAAGCATATAGCCATGATCTAGAATAACCAGTATGATTTTCAAATGTCCCTGGAACAGTTAATAATTTAAAATAATCAACTATCTCAAGTGTAAAAATAAATAAAAATAAACTTCTGAATATTAAGATTTTTGAAAATGGCAGAGGAACTCAACTGAGCAACCCCTCAGGCAAAATTTTTCACTGAAGTCAAAAGGGAGATTTGCTTTAGTAAAGAATGCAGGCACTGGGCTATACTCCTTATGAGACTCTTCCATCTAATATTCACCAAGGGATTTCATTATGTCTCCTGATGCACATATTAGTTTCCAGCACTTTAGGGGAAGGGGAACACAGGAGGTCTCTTCCCCTCTCCCCCGCCCTGCCAGGGGCACGCAGCGCCCTGAGGGAACCCCCAGCTGTTTTGAACAGCTGGTGGTTCCCTCTAGTGCTGCGTGCCCCTGGTGGGGGGGGGGAAGGAGATGTTGCATGCTCCCCTGCCTCCAGACTCCAATTGGTGTGGGGGCGGAGAGCACGCAAGGTCTCCACTCCAAGCTCCCAGGACATGCAACACCTAAAGGGAACTGCCAAACGTTTTGAACAGCTGGCCTTTCCCTCTGGCACTGTGTGCCTCTGGCAGGGAGAGGAGACTTCTAGCACTGCCCCACCCCCAAGCTTTAATTGGCCTCGGGGGCACAGAAGCACACAAAGTTTCCCACCCCAACCCTGCTAGGGTGCATGATGCCTAGAGGGAACTGCCAGCAGTATTGAACAGCTGGCAGTTCCTTCTGGTGTCATGCATTCCCAGTGGGGAGGGAGGAGACTTTGCATGCTCCTCTGCCCCAGGGCTTGATTGGCCTGGGGCCAAGTGCATGGCAGGGTGGGTGGCAGGCTGGATGAAATGGCTTGGTGGGCCGGATCCAGCCCACGGGCTAGATCTTGCCCACCCCAACAAAGAATGAAAACCAGCTTATTCTCCTCTAGCTGTCTTGGCTCTGCAGGACCTGTTACTTCTCAGTGAAGTAAGCAGAAAGGACAGAAAGGCACAGAAGGCATAGGCATGTTGGATGAGAAAGCCTCACATTTCTAGGCACATCTCTCCTTTTAAAAAAAATGTACCTATTAAAACAGTGGTTCTTAATTTATGTTGAATTCGGCAGGTGAAATCCAAGAGATTCTTTCATTGGCCTGTTCTTCTCTTTCCATCTACACCACTGTCCACAGCTTGGTTTCCAAAAGGTTCTGCAGAAAGGGCCATAGGTAAAGATTCTCTGTATTAAAACAGAAGTTTATTTATTTGAATAGCCATCTAAAATCACTGCCAACAGTTCCATTTGACTACCACCATGTGAACAGAAATTTGTAGAAGAAGATGTAGGATTTGAACCGGAAGCCTTTCTCCGTGGTGTGGGGCTGGAAGGAGATCTTGTATCCTTTGGCTTCAATGTCCATTTTAATGCAATCCAGCAGATCAGAAATGCTCGGCGTCGCCTTCCAGGGGCCGAACTTCACCACCAATTTCTTATCCATGTCCAAGCTGCTCAGGGCATCGTGACACTTGGCTGCGTCCTCCTCGGTCCTGACCACGCACACCGTGACGCTGGACTGGCGGGATGCTACTGCCTCTGCCCTGGCGATGCGAATCATCAGCTCAATGTTCTCACTGTAGTTGGGCACACGGGCCAGAAACTGCTTCCTTGCCACCACCTCACCAAAAATCTGAGGGGAGTCCTCGAGCTGCTTGACCAGCGGCTCAATGTCATAGAACAATGCTTCTTTATACACGTCCTGGATGCACTGGGTGGGCACCTGGTTACTGCGGAGGTATTCCAAGATGTACTTAAAATAGGTGCCTGGCCTGTCAATGAAAAACCTTCCCTCAGAGTCAGTCCTGAGCTTGGGCTGGCCAGTGAACATCTCTGCCAGCTTGGAGCCTGGGTGTTTCTTCAGGGTGCTCAGCATTGTTGTGTACACCTCCCCGCCAACATTTAACTCCACAATTGGTGACAGCTGTAGTACAGGGGAGAAATACCACGTCAGAGATGCTGGAAATTAGAATTAACTAGCTAGTGTGTCACTGCCCCCTACTAGATGGATTCAGAGCTGCTCCCCTCTGCATCTGAGTTCATATCCTGCTAAGATCCTGATGGGCAACCTAGGCAAATGAGTGGGCTGCATGAGTGGCCCTTCATCTCAATGGGCCACAAGATGGTTGTTACCAAGATGGTCTCCCGGGATAGGGTAATTTTGCTAACTGCGCTTGCATACCTAGAATTAGCGGGATGTGCCAATTGAATCATAGCAGCGATGTAGTTGGATGCAGATGGAATACATAGCTCTCAGAGTCTACGTTGTGTTCAATCAGCACACATCTCAATTCACAAGCCCTTGGTTTATGTGCAGATAACTTTATACGGGTAGGAAAAAAACTATGCAGACAGAAACCAGTGGAATCTGGCAACCCCGCTTCTGGGCAATGGTAAACAAAATGTCTTATGGGACACACATATAACCCTGAGGTGTTGCATGTGGTCCATGGGCACAGGTTACCCATCACTGTGCTAATAACTAACCAATGGTCTAAGGTACTTATATGATTCCCATTGCCATAATATCTAAGTACTTCACACTCTGTAATGGATTTCTCCATACAACACTCTTACTAGGTAGGAAGTACTACTAGCCTCATTTTACAATTGGGAACCTGAGGCACCAAAAGACTAAGTGACTTGACCAAGGTCACAAAGGAAGTCTGTGGCTGAGCACAGAACTGAACTTGAGTTTCAGGTGAGTGCCATAACTGCTGGGCCATCTTTCCTCTTTGCATTCTCTATTTGCTCAAGAAAGACCTATGCCTTAGGAACATGGAGTGCTGACTTCTCTCTGCTGGTGTGATGTTTCAGTGAGGTGACAGCAATAAGCATGAGGACAAACAAGGATTTTTACAGTATTAATAACTAAAGTTTTATATTCCTCTCCTCTTGATTTGGGTTCTCTCAAGATTTGGGACAAGAGCTGTGTGGAAAAAAACACATTAGTTTTACCTGTTTGGAGGCCAAAGACCTAAAGTAGATTGAATTAGCTATTCAAACAACACTGAAATGCAGCCATTTCTGGGGTGGAAGAAAACAGTTGTTTATCAAGGCACCCTAAAACTTCCCAATAGTTTAGGCCACGAAGTGAAAAATACGCCAACCTAACACTACAGGGGAATGTATTCAGATTTGAATTTCTGCAAGCCATAATATCACCATGGTTGTGAAAAATGCCATGGACTCTTTGAATGCCTAGCGAGGTCACAAGCTTAGTTTTACTTCTGATGGCTCCTCCAGAAGCACAATACCCCCAGTGCTGACTCATGAAAAAAGACACCGCACCCTCTTCTGCATAGCCCCTTTATTTAGTGCTTAGTGCAGCCAAATGTGTGTGTGGGTGACACAGTTTTCTTGTTTATTTAAAAGTCAGCCACTAAGCAGGTTTGTGCTGTCAAACACAATTACTCCCGGAATGCAAGTCACATGCATTATACTGCTACAACCACACCTCACCACTGGACAAGCATCAGGAACAAAGCAGGCTTCCAGTACTAGCTCATCTGTTCTTTTTCATACTCATAGGGCTTGAGTGTTGTAGCCAGACATGAACCCCATCTTGTTTTCCCCCCCCAGAGAGCAAGAGAAAGGCAGTCAGCCTTTGATGCCCTGGGAACGCAGGTGTGCTGCCTGTCCCTGACTCTAATAAACAGAAACCAGACAGTAAATGGGCTAGCTGATGACCCAGGGCCTCCCGCTGCCCTGATAGCTAGTACCAGTAATTGACATGCCTGTACTGTCCCAGGAGAGGAATCTTCACCCATCACATACCAGAGGTGCCCATTGTCTGCATTTTCCCAGGTGTGAATTATGCTTTGCACCCTTCATGGGAAACTTGGCGTTCAAAGCCATTTTTCCTAATTGGCCACTTGAGACCAGGAAGAAGCCTACGTGACCCAAGGGGTATAAAGAGGGGTTTAGTAGCCCACCCCATTTGAGCTCCAATCATCTACACCTGCTGGCAGGTATTGGTTGTCTCCCGAGGTCTGTGGGACGCCCAACCTCGCCCTACTTCTTCCCGAGGGATTGAGAGAAAGACGCTGGCCATGCCAAGTCTAGAACGCAGGGGTGAGAATATATACCTGCTAGGTGTCTATTTTGCATGCATTTAATAAGAGCTCAGAGAACCAAAAGGGTTTCATGGTACCTGTAAGTGACTTCTTAGTGTAATTTCTGTCCTGTCCTTTGTAGTGGCTGTGTTATCTGTAACACAGTAGTAGCATTTAACAGCTAAGTTTACCCTGTAACAATAAAATAGTAACTGTTTAAGCTGTGACCTGACTCCTTCAGTTGCTGTAACAGAACCAAGCACAATTTTAAAAAGAACTCCAGCCGGTCATAAGGGACAGATATAGGGAGAGCTTGAGCATTGGATCACGTCGCTTCCAGGGGACAGATCCGTTGGGGCATCTCTCAGCCTCCCCAGGCTGCCCACTGCGAAGGGATCGTGTATCCTAGCAGTCAAAATTTGAGGTGTAATAAGCTCTCCCTGTAAACTTCTTGGGGCGCCCGTCAACCTCCTCCAGGTTGCCCGCTGCTAAGGGACCCCAGTCCTAGCAGTTGAAGTCTCGGGTGTATAATACACACACACCACTCACTGCCCTGACCACCGGCTGACAAGTGTGCAAGGATCAACTCCACCAGAACCAACTGGAAGCTTAAAGTGTTCTGCTAGGTCAAGGCCCAGGCACTCAGGACTGAGCCCGTATCCAGAAAACATGGGGGGGGGGACGGGGGACATGAAGGTTACATATAAGGTTCCAAAGGAACAGTGAAATAAAACGGGCTTGATTTTCCATTGCCCTGTATCTTGCACAGTCATTTACACCAAAGCAAAGTGGGTGTCCAGTGGTGTCATTCACCCTAGGAAGCATTTTACACCCACCTGACAGAGGTGTAAATGATTGTGAGGAACAGTAGATGAAGCTCCGACAATATTTCTATAATGGACCCTCACTACATGTTTTTACACTAGCCCGCAAACCCACCTGAAAACGAGCAATTTCACCCACTTCCCAGCAAAGATCAAACAGCAGGGTTGGGAAGCAAGGTCTTCACTTCTTTTACAGAAACATTCAAAAGGGTTGTCCTCAATGACAAACAGCAAACTACTCTGCCAGAGGAAATGAATGCATTTTACATTCACTACTGCAGCTTTCTTAACAATGTTACCATCTTTATTTGGTTGCTCACTAATTAGCAGCCCTAGGTAGTGTGGCTTAGAGGAGAGAGCATTGGTTTAGGACTCAGGAGACCTAAGTTGTTGTAGTCCTGGCTCTCCCACCGTACCTCAGTTTCCCAATCTATAAAATAGGGATAATGACACTGACTTCATTTATAAAGTGCTGTGATGAGAAGTACTGTACAATAGCTGGGTTTTGCTACTGGCAACTCTCACTAGGGCCAGGCCTATACTTAAAATGCTGTAGCTAAGCCACTGTAGCATTCAGTGAAGATGCTGAACACATAGTGCTCTGCCTTCCCAAGAGGCAAACTCTCCTGCTGACCTAACACTGCCTGCACCAAGGGTTAGGTTGATTTAATTCTTGTTCAGGGCAGGGTATGGATTTTTCATACCCCTGAGTGACTCAGTTGTAACAACCTCATTTCCTAGTGTAGACCTAGGGGTTACATGATAGCAAACCTGCTATGCCAGTCTGGCATTGATATTCTGCAAATGGAAAACACAAGGATAATCTTGCTGTAATTGTCAACTATGTCAGATGCCCACTGAGCAGGAAAATCTTGGGTATTTTTAAAAAAACATTTCCAACAAATATAAGTTAAAGTCAAGATAATTCCCTTCCATTCAGGTGCAGAAATCACTGCCCAGTGCAGGCTTTGCCACTGCTAGCCCTCTGGTGTCTAAGGAGGCATCGTTCTGCTCAGAATGGACAATGTGAACAAACTGAAGTGAAAGGCTTTTCATGCAGTCACTTTTGGGTGCTGACTAAACCTTGAGTCTCAGAACTGGCAAGCAGGTTAAAAACAGCATAACATCCAGAATGGGGCAAAAGAGGGGTGCTAATCCCACTGCAAATGGCCAAGACCCCACCAGACAGAACACAGCCAGGCCCGCTCACCGTTTGCAGGCTACTGGTGACTTGTTTCCCAAGGGGTCTGTGCTCCGATGAAATGCTCATCTCCCCCAGGCCTGCAGGCAAAGGGCGGCTCAGAGGTACACAAGGGACTTGCTGCTTGGCACTCAGGTCTTGGCTTCTCTCTGACTCTCTCCTGACCTCTGCCCAAGGGGTACAGGATAACTCCAGGCTCCCCCCTCAGCTTCTGAGGTCTGTTTCAGGCTCCTGTATGTGACTCCAGCCCAGCTGCTGTTTGAAGGGTGTAAGTTTGCTCAGGTGCTGCCGTGCCACCAGTTATAGGTGTGACAGAGCAGAGGGCTGAGCCTGTATGCGGAAGTGTTTACTCATCAGTCCTTTGGCAAGCAGCGCACAACACCTTGTGGGGGCAAGGTGGACCTGGGCTGCGTGCCCAGTGCATCCGCCTGTGATATCAGTGTCGTGACTAAACCCCAGACAGTCCCTCCCAGTGCACAGAGCCTGCCCAGAAGCACTGCCATATGTGACACTGTCTGGCTGAACTGGTTACACCTTTCTCCCTGACCCTTCTGTTTAAAGACACAGTACATGGCTTAGTCTGAACCATACAGCCCATAGCTCACTGTGCTCTGGCCAGCACGTTAAGACTCGAATGCCCACAGGTGGCTGTGTGTTCTGGGGTGCTCGGGCATTCATTAATTGGGGCAGGTAAACTAACACCAGAGCTCAAACTCCACTTAACCCTGACCTTTTTGGGTAGTTCACAAATATTTGGTTAACTTCCTCACCTCATCCAGATTTTCATACACCTAAGTTCACATGGGGTTAAAGGTGGAATGTAACAGAAATCCCTTGGTTGAGGTATTGCTGGCTTAGCTGGAGTCAGGCAGCATTAGAAGACTCATGGGCTGCGTCTAGACTGGCATGATTTTGCGCAAAAGCAGCCGCTTCTGTGCAAAAACTTGCCAGCTGTCTACACTGGCCACTTGAATTTGCGCAAGAGCACTGACATTCTTATGTAAGAAATCGGTGCTTCTTGCGCAAATACTTTGACGCTCCCGTTCGGGCAAAAGTCCTTTTGCGCAAAAGCTTTTGCGCAAAAGGGCCAGTGTAGACAGCTCAGATTTGTGTTGCACAAAAAAGCCCCGATTGCAAAAATGGCTATCGGGGCTTTCTTGCGCAAAACCGCGTCTAGATTGGCACGGATGCTTTTGCGCAAAAAGTGCTTTTGCGCAAAAGCATCCGTGCCAATCTAGATGCTCTCTTGCGCAAATACTTTTAACGGAAAAACTTTTCCGTTAAAAGCATTTGCGCAAAATCATGCCAGTCTAGACATAGCCATGGAGTGGGGGGGATCTATGCTAATGAGATTTCAAGCCAAATTCCCACCCACCTAACAAAGTGTCTCAATTCCCCTCCCCTTGTTATCCTAAAAGAAGGGAGAGTGTTGAATCCAAGCCAAACCCCAAAAACATCGCTGAAGTTCAGATTCACAGCAGAATCTTGTAGTGTGGCCTCATCTCTCCTGCAGACTTTTTGAGGGTCACCTGTTATGCCCCAGGCCAGTATGTCCTCTCCCCAGTCTGTCTGGCTTTTTTTTCTTTGCCAGTCATTCCAGCAGCTGGACTGTGTCAGCTTATAAACATTCATGCCAACTCCTTTTTTGGTTTTGGTTTGTGTGCATTTGCATTCCCTCCCACTGCCCCCAAACCAGACTCTGAGGTTTGGGCCAAAATTAAGCTTGAAGCACACAGAAATCTGAATTTGCCCAAAGTCTCCCGTTTTTTAAATTAAACCCAGAATCAGCCAAGGCTTGATCAAAGCTAGGCCCAGGTTCCATTTAATGACTCATGCACCTGAGTGAACCTGCCAGTGAACTTGGCCCAAGTCTTGCTTTTATGATGAAACCCAGACCAGGTGAGTGTGAATGCTGTTAGGTTATGTGCCAAGCTTTCTACACAGCTGTAACCATCTCTCTCCAGAGATCCTTAGTAATAAGCCAAGTCTGAGTTACTATGCATTCTTTTTAGTGCAGGTGCTTGGATGTTCTCTTTGCCAGGCCTAAAGAGTTAACAGAGCTGAATACAGTGAAACCTGAGATGTCCTTGGAGGTAGGAGGTTGTGTGAGTCTCTTAATACATAAACAATCAAGACTCACTGGAAAACAGTGAAGAGTTGGCAGGTTTGAATTTTCTAGGTCACTGATTTTTCCAAATCCCCTTCTTAGAGGGGCTGGCTCACTTATGCCTTTCAAACATCCTGCATTTAATCCACTTGCAAACCTGAAGCTGTTGACTGATATCAATTCAAAGTTCTTTCTGTACAGTGAGTCTTTGTTATTGGAATCACCAATCTCCCTCCATTTCAGCAGCTGCAGGAATGGATGGAGAGACCCTCACCTTGCTATCTTTTGTAAACTTTAACTAAAGCAGTGGTTCTCAACCAAGAGTCCAGGGCCCCCGGGGTGGGGCACAAGCAGGTTTCAGGGGGCCAACTTAATAAACCAGAGAGGTGCCAGTGTTAGAGCTGCTGGGGCTCAGAGCAGAAAGCCAAATCCCCAACCCCACTACTTTGGGTGGAAATTGAAGCCCAAAGCAGTTTAGCTTCGTAGGGCCCCCGTGACATGTGGCTCCAGGCAGTTGCACTGCTTGCTACCCCTGAATGCTGGCCTCGGTTTTAATCTAGTGGACATGCAGAAAACAGTTGTTGTGGCACAGATGGGCTGCAGAGTTTAATATCATGTTGGGGGCCCTCAGAAAGAAAAAGGTTGAAACCCCCTAATCAGAGCATGGCAATAAAGAGGAGACAGTTCATTTTGTGAAAGCTCCCCAGTATGACTTTACAAAACCAAAATCAGGGTGCTTATACTCCTCAGTATCTGAGGACAGGCCTTTCAACAACACAGCACAGATCTCCCCCACTTAAGCAAAAATGGTAGCAGTAGTAGGCTGTTTTCCTTTGGTGGCCCAGCCTCTTGAAGGGGTTACAGTTCCTGGGCTGCAGGCTCCATTCTCTTACCTCTACTTCATGTTAGCATCTGTTCTCACCAGCATGCATCCCTGAAGAATCAAGGCCAGTGTTTGTGAAGCATTTTGGGTTGTTCAGTAGAAAGGGGCTGTGTCTGTGAGACATAGGATTGTTGTTACTGTGCTGCTGAACTGGCAGACCCCTGCTGAGGGGCTGGCTTGTTTTCAGGGTCCTAGTAGCTGAGCTTCCCCCACTTGGATTTTTTGTTATGGATTTTTGACTTCCAACTGCCAAATCAGCCCCGTTTGAAATGGGTTTAAGAATTCCCCACTCCAGTGGGCCAGTGAGTACTGGCCCAGCTTGAGACAGGGGCCAGGACTAGTGGACCCACTGGTCTGGCCTGTTTGGCAGTGGCCATCCACCCTGTGGGGCTGCATTTTACTCCTGTAAGAGGCTTTGCGCTGTCAGTGACTGAGTCTGGAACAAAGCCCTCTGCACTAGCACTACATGCAAACAGCTGCTCCTGCAGCCTGGTGCTCTTCTCTCTCCATCCCAGTCAAAGGAAAGCTACTGGGGAAGGGGGTGGAGCAAAGAATGACCTGCAGGAGCACAATGTTTTCAGGGGTGGGGGAGGGATGAGAGAAGCAGAGCTGAGGGAGGGCTCTCATGTTCTCTCCCCCCCAGCACTGACTGTGCTTTTCCATCACTCTCCACAACCCGTGGTAATGGCAGCCTGTTGGTTTGTGTCTCACTCTCCCTTGGGAGCCCATTTTCACTGCTGCTGGGGAGGGCTGGGGGTGCAGCGTGGTGGCCTCTGCCCTCCAGGTGGCCAGGAAGGATAGGGATGGGGTCAGGCAGGGCTTGGCTCCATAGGGGGAAGGGAGGGAAGTTGCTGAAGGAGCAGGGCCTCAGGTGGAAGGGGTGGGGCTGGGCTGGGCTTGCCTTCTTCACATGGGCCTTCACCCACTGCCCATACTGGCTATCCCTTGTCTCTGCATAGAACCATGAATGTTGTGTGCCAGGTAAGTAAGGCCCATTGCATACGTGTCCTCAGGAGACATGATGGCACCTGGCTGACACCACTGGTGGATGACGCCAATTCAAGTTGCTATTAAACAGATGATGCCACAAGCCAGATCAACTCTGTCTCCCCAGGAGTTACACAGCACTGCCTTTGTCTCTGTGACCTCTGTGCATGTAAAAAACCCACAACACCAATAAACACTGTACCGTTCCCCTTGTACGGGGGTGTTCTGGATCAGAGTGAGGCTTGGTACAGATTACCTGCTAGACTGGAGAGAGGATAAAGGAGCCATTGTATCCTATGACAGGAATTATTGTTATGGTTCTCTCCTTTATCTTGGAGACAAGGCTGGTATGTAGCCACTTGGAGAAGAGCCAAAGATTTATGAGACTTTGCTGGTCAGGATTGGTACTTAGATTGTAAGCTCTTTGGGGCAGGAAATGTCTTTTTGTTCTGTTTGTACAGTGCCCTACACAAGGGGGTTCAGTCCATGACTGAGACACCTAGGCACTTCTGCAACACCAGAGTTGTAGCGCTAGATTGATATTCAGAAGAGCAGGGTTGTGTTCCTGCCTCTGGTGTGCTGGGAGCCCTTATTCCTGGGTTTCCTCAGCCATAGAACAAGGATAATGATATTAACCTCCTTTGTAAAGTGCTTTCAGATGGGTTCCTTGTGCCTATCCAAAGATAAATAACTTGGTGCTGCCTTTTATTGTGAATAAATAGGTGGATTTTATATGTATAAATATGTACTTAACAATAAACTGGAACAGCTCCAAGCTGTTATTGGGGGTCTGCTGGAAAAAATATCAGCTATAAAAAGGGTTTTTTAAGCAAATGAATTTTCCAATAAATTAGAATTGCCTCTTCTTTTCTAGATTTTTAGGTAAACAAATAGGTAAAGGAGTAGTTTATAGCTTTTTCTAAAAAACAAACAAACAAACAAGCCCTGGTAAAATTAAATACTTAATGAAAGCTGATGCTGTGTGGTAAAGTGAAATAAGAACATTAAAGTATAGGGAAGTGGGTACGCTAGAACTAGGGGGAATTCCTGTCCCTCTTTCTTTATCCTCCTGTTGTCTCTTATACTTAGATTGTCAGCTCTTTGGGGACAGGGACTGGCTTTTTGCCCTGTGTTTGTACTGTGCCTACCACAATGGAATCCTGATCCATGACTGAGGCTCTTGGATCCTACCGCAATGCAAATAGTAACATAGAATAAATCAGCAAAGAAAAATGTATAGACACCGAATATCAGGAAACATTTCCGACCAGGGAGATCTGTTTGGCTGTAGACCAGTGATGAGCAACTTAGGCTGATGAGCAGGCAGCACAAGCAGCTGTGCATCTCAGTGGGCCACATGATTGTCATAACCAAGATGGGCTCCCAGGATAGTTTAGCTAACAGCGCAGTGGACCTAGAATTTGCAGGGTGTGCCCACTGAACTGTAGCAGCACGTGGATTGGATGCAGAGGGAGCACGCCGCTTTCACAGTCAATGCTGTGTGCAATCAGCACACACCTCTCTTTGTGTGCCCACACTGTACATGTGTGTTAGGTTTTTTTTCTTACCACTTTTACTAAACTATGTGGTTGGAAACCAACAGAATCTGGCAACCCTGCATGTGGGCAACAGTAAACAAAATGTCTCGTGGGCCACACATAGAAACCAGATGGGCCACATTTGGCCTGCAGGTTGTCCACCTCTGCTGTAGACCCCCCCAGAAAAGCCCAAGAGGAGTCCTGTTGCTTGGATTTTTTAGGTCAGACTGGATAATAAAATGCACTTTATGGGAGAAGCAAGGGGGCTACATTACAAGTCTACTATGTGTAATTCTAAGGAGATTATACCTGTTTTTAACTCCTGTGGCTTTGTCTTTTATTTTAACAGGTCATTCACTAAGGCTCCAATTTAGCAGAGTTCCCCAGGCACACTCAATTTGGAACAAAATCCCCACTTCTTTAGGCCATCTCTAACTTCTTTGAGGCTCCAGCATGTAAATGAAGGGTCAGATTTACAGCTAGTGGCTCAGAGTGGGGCAGACCACCCCTCCCTGTATCTGCAGCAGTAAGGGTGCTGGAGTGGAAGTTCAACCTAGGGATGGCAATTTTACATGGCAGCTGGCACTCTGCTATCAAGACTGCCTAAGAGGTCCACTGAGTCTGCTTATCTCTAGATGGACTGGACTAGCTTTGCCCCCTCTTGGAGTCTTTCTAAGGGCTGCAGGATGGAGCCTTGTCCAGAGGACACAGCAGAATCTCAGTCTTCACCAATGCCTGGGAGACCTATTCCAATGTACAAAAGTCTGCAAAGTTTCCAGGTCCCCTCAGCAAGACGAGACCCACCTACAATGGGGTAACTGCTACTGCAGTTAACTCTCTCCTCAATTAAGTTTCACGTCATGAGCCACCATCAGTCATCCCTGGTAGCTCCTAATCTGGGTCCACTCCTGCAAGATGTTGACTACACTCAGCATCCTCTGACTGCAGCAGTGAGTGACGGATGTTGGGTCAGTACCTTGCATGGTCTGAGCCTCAGTGAATCACTCCTAAGTTAAACAGAAGCTGTTTCAGCCTGCACAAACATTGCTGTTGGTCCCACCCATTGCTTCCCAGCCATATATCAGCCCCACCCCCATGGGTACACACCACCAACCCCACTTGAGGAATGCCAATCCACCCCACGCAGGCTCTGTAGATCCCAGACAGGATGCCCTGGAATGCAGGGATTCTCTTTCTACAATGGAAATTGATCATTAGTCTCTCCTGGCAAGGGAAGAGAGCATCCCTGCGCAGGGCCTTTAGTGCAAAGTGTGTTATGGTTTCTGACCACCCTGAGCCAGCTTGCCCAGCACCTGCAAAATTCTCAACCCTGCCACGAAGCCCATTCAATTCAGTAGGAGTAAGGGTGCAGAAACACCTCAGAACATGTGGGTTCGAGTGGCTGCTTGTGAATGCTCCATTCCCCACTGGTGTGAACAGAATTGTGCATCCAACTAAAATGAGACCTTGTTTAGTCTTTTGCACTTTTCATCGGAAGCTCTCAAACCACTTAAACATTGGCCAACACTCTACATTTTCCACAGGTGGGTCAATGGAGGCACAAAACCACCAGGGGCTTGGCAGGGGCCACACGGCCAGGCAATGGCAGTGTCAGGATTTGTGCCCCAAAGTCCTGACAGTGTTGCCAAACCCCTGAGTCAGGCCTTCCCTTCTGTCATGAGACTTTAAAATACATGGGAGGGTGGTATCTGTCTTCTGCTTTTTTAGTTATTAGAACAGTTACCTGGTGTTGCTGGGTCCTTCAGGGAAGTGGGCTGCAGGTTTGGGGGATGCAGGAGTCAGGGCAGAGGTTGGGGGGCTCTGAGTTAGGTTGTGGAGGTAGAGGAGTCAGGGCAGGGGGGAGAAGCTCAGGGGAAAGAGGGTAGGAGGTATAGGGGGCTCAGGGCAGGGGTTGCAGGGTTCAGGGCAGGATGGGTACAGGACAGTGTGGGCTTAGGGCAGGGCACTGGAGGTCTGTGGGGGCTTATGTGGGCTGCCTGTAGTGGCAAGGGTGGTCCTGCTCCATCAGTGGCTTCTCCCAGGGGGCTGGGGCTGCACTCCAGGTGACTCCTCCGTGGGAACTGAGCTGCCTGGGAGCTCCTTGTGAGATGTGGGGGTAGGGCCGCACTGCCTGGCCCCCTTGGCCAGCTGGCAGCTCCTCAGGGGAGAGGTGCTGGCTAGTGGGGCTCCCCCATCCAGTGCTGCAGCCCAGGGCCAGGGAGGTGTTGGGGGGCCACTTACCAGCAATATGGAGATCCCGGACTCCAGCTGGCCATTCTCTTTCTGTTGTGGCCACCTCCCTGCAGTATAGTGCAGTATAACTGTCCCCTGTGCTTACTGCCCACAGTGGTCATTTCAAAGCATAACTGTCCTTCCTATCAGAGCCCTCCCTTTCCATGTTATGGAAAACAATCACATTCCAGGCACATCCCATTGTCCTGGCACAACCAAACCCTGACTTTGCTTTAAGTTCGGATAAGAGGAAACTGCATACCAAATGTGGTGGCCCGAGCTCTTACTATTTAGGAGTTTTTGAACAAAACAGACTCACAGATAGATGCACAAATACTTTAAGATGATGATAGATAGATTAGATAACATTTGGGTCCTGCTTTCAAGCTTTTCTTCAGTTCCAAAGACTAAAAATGTACAATTAAAATGAACAATGAGACTGTTCACCTAATTACATTGCACCAGGGGCTGCAGAAAGACACGAAGGCTAGGTCTACACTGCAGAGGTTCAGAAAAAGATACACAAATTGCTGATTCTTTTTTCTGAAGATGCTTTGCCGACATTTGGCCCATCTACACTGGGTCAAATGTCAGGGGAAAAAACCCTTTTTTGGAACATCCCTTCTTCCTCGTAAAACAAAGTTTACAAGGTTGCCAAAAAAACACATCTGCTCTTTTGAATTTTTTTTTCAGAAAAGCAGACGCATTCCTTGGGATGCAGCAGAGTTTTTCCGGGATACTTTCAGTATCCCCAAAAAACTCTGCAGTCTAGACATAGCCTATATATCACAAGTTTCACAGAGCCACAGGAACTGGGAATGCTGCATTCTTGGGTTCTAAACAGCAAACCATACTCCAACAGAGCCACTGATGGAGCCTAAGTTACTAACCATTTGCTGTAGCCTACAGCACTTTATAGCAGATATACTTTGCTCAGAGATCAGCAAGCCTGTGAGGGGGACAGCCCATTTCTAGTTCCTCTGACAAGCAGGCTCAGGCCTTCACTTCTGCTGATCGCCCAGCTTTTAAAATCCTGAGGCTTCAGAGTCCCCTAGTGGTTGGAGTGAGGCCTAGGCACTTCTGAGGATTAGGCCACTTTTGTATAGGAGCCTAACTAGAGATTACGGGGCCAAATCTCAGCTGGTGTAAATTCACACAGATCACTGACATCCAAAGAGCAACATGAATTTATACCACTTAAAGATGTGGCCCTTACCTGCCTAACTTTAGGCTGCTGAGTTTGAAAATGTTAGTGAGAGGACAAGCATGCCCTGGCAAGGAGATAGAGTAGGTGACTTAGGTAATTGCACTCGTGAACCTCAGTTTATACGACTCTAGAGAAAGAATAATTATTTATGGTATCTACATTTGAATGGACCCTGTTTTTCCTTTCAAACTGGCACATTTAAAAAACAATGAGTGCTGCTAATCAGTGAGCTACTTTATTTAAAAATACTGGGTCAGACTTTCAGCTAATGGAAATGGACGGTATTATGTTGATTTATACCAGGTTTTGGCCCAATGAAGAATGCCTGTTTCAGGAAATCGCAGACAAGATTACTTTCAGAAGAGCACCGTGCCTTTGAATAACTGAGAAAAACTCAAAAGAACAGATATAATAAAAAAAGACCAGAAAGGATCCTTCCAAAAGATATTTAGGGGACTTGCTGGAGTCATTCTTGGTGTGTTTTTGTTATTCTGTCAGTGAGATCAAGCCAGGCACACAGTTCATGCTCAGCTGTAACATTTTTTCCCATTTTAGGATTATATTTAGTAGCCCACTTTTAACAGCACAAAGAAAAGGGATTTATTAATGACTCAGGTGAAAAACAGGACACTGGAACACCCTACATAAAGAAGAGGTTGTCCATTAAACAAAGGATGCCCTTCAAATACAGGACATGGTAGAAAGCCATGTAACACTTCTGTGAAGTATTCTTATTCCCATTTTACAGATGGGGAAAAATCAAGCCAAAGAAATTCAGTGACCTACCCAAGGAAGCATTGAATCAAGAATACTGTGGCAGAGTTCTGGCCTTGCCTCTTAAAGATCACTTGGAGAGTTTATGAGGTGGCATCAAAAACTAATGGTGAAGGCACTGCATGGTCTATGAGTTCTATTCCTGGTTCTGATGCAGGGCATGTTATTCCGCCTCTTTGTCCCTCTGTTCTCCTCTGCCTGCCCTGTTTAGACTGTAAGCTCTTTGAGGCAGGGATTGTCTTAGAGCCTGTATTTGTATAGGGACTAGCACCACAAGGCCCAAATCTCAGCAAGACCTTCACCACACTACTGTAATATGCCCTTAAAAAAAGTGAGAATCAGTTCAAGCTGGAAATATAGTTTGCCCATGTTTGTTCTAACACTATGAAGTCCAGGCATGACTGGAACACCTGCTAATATAGATCTTGCCTAGGTATTATATTATTGCATCATCTCATTGTCCCTTTCTTTTTTTTCCTTTTCTTTCCCCTCTTGACAAACTTTCAACTCTCTCTCAGCCTTAGCTTAGGAAGATGGATCTGTTTTGCGGATCACTTGTAAGATGCAGGCTTGTTGAGTCTCACATTCTAGATATATGAGTTTCAAGGTGACTCACCTTGGCAGCAATGGGAGAGTTATGTTCAAATGTCACGAATTAGGACAAAAAAGGAAAGCAATATTTTCTGCACCCTTCATGCCTTGTCTTGCATCAACTTTTCAGACACCAGCTTTTCCAGTTTGGGGGTGGGGGAGTGGGGAAAGCTCTGTTCTAATCAGCAGGTATCTTCATGGCCATTTTCTTATCTGGTCATTGAAAGATAACACGACCTGAAATTCCTGCCTGAGGGTCAAGTTCTCAAATTAGTTAAAGATCATTTTGGGTGAAGTCCAGTTGGTAAATACAGACTTCAGGCTGACCCCGACAGATTACTAAGCAGATTTTGAGACCTGCAGAGGCTCGGTGTTCTGATTAGCTGGAAAGAGAGGAGTATCTTTAGCTGGTATACACACCCCTTCTCTCCACTGTTAAAAACCATCTGCCTGCTTTGCTGATTTCCCCTTCATCATAACATCCAAGCAGCCTGAAAGGCTTCAGCACCATCAGGCAACAGCCAGCATCCTTGTTAAGCCCTGCAGAAGCCAGCAAATCTCAGAGCCATCTGACAAAAGCCATGGAAGAGTACTTTTCTGCCATCCGCAAGATGGAACAAGTGGTTATGTTTCCCAGCCTCCTCAGAGGTGTCTACATGGAACAGCAGAATGACATAGCTACTGATGATTTTGGCAACAGGGATCTGTACGAGTATTACCTCCAGCTGAAATCCATCAAACTTGCAATGGAGGGGCGACTAGTGCCTCTAAACGAAAGCAAAGACCACATCACCAGCAGAGAGGAAGTACAAGAGAATGGAGAGGAAGCCGATCTTGAACAACTCCTTTATTATCACTTTACAGGCTTGTATCGTGTCCTGACTCACCTGACCAGAAAAGCCAATGCCCTGACCAGAAAATACAATGAAATTATAGGACAAATTAACCAGAGTGAAATTACGCTTACCTGGTGAAACATCCGCCAATAATTTCAAAAGGTGAGACCTCAGCTGTTACATCTCTGTTGAAGTTTTAGTGTCCACATGCTTTATCCAAAATCTAAGTGATTAACAGTCTGGTTTAATTGATAATAGTGTTTCAGCACCTAGAAACAGCAGAATCTCCAGGTTCAAATCCTAGCAGAGGGGATTAATCTCTTTCTTTCAACATAGAAAAATTGTGCTGTATCCATTTTACCAAATGGGAATCTCTCATTTGCCTCTTAAAGATAATTTAAAAAATGGATTTGATTGTTTGAAGGCAGACACTTCACATTGTCCACCAACTTTCAGATGAGGCCTTAGTAACTAAGGTTCTCTCTGTTGCTGTGCACAGGCACAAGAGAACATAAAACATTGTAGTACTAATGTTTTGGCTGACGAGCTTTGGGCGTGTTTTATGTCAGAGCCCCTACTGCAGTGTTTCTTAAACTATGGTCCGCGGAACACTGGTGTTCCATGAACAACTCGCAGGTGTGCTGCGACCTCTTCTTTGTTTTTGTCTTTTTTTTGTCTGACAACAATTTTTTTTTTAAAGAAAATTTTCATAGGTGTTTCGCATATAAAAATATTATTGTTTGGTATTCCGTGGTCTCAAAAAGTTTAAGAAACACTGCCCTACTGGCTATTGTACAGTGCTGCTATCAGTACTGTAGTTTGCAGATTGCTCTGGGGTGAAAGCTGCTCTATATTACTTTTCTAACAGAAAAATACAAGCACTGTAACAGTTTGAAATTGACTTCCTGCAATGACAAGTTCTTGGAGGCTGGGACTGCATTTTTTGCATGTGTGTGCATGCACATGTACAGCACCAGCACAAAGGGATTTTGATTCAGGCCTCTAGGCACTCTCACAATGTAGTTAACAGGAACAGACCTATACTCCAGGGAGCAAATCTCATCTCATCTACTTCTTGTAACAAATGGAGGATGAATGGGTGTGAGTAGGTGACTAAGACTTAAGAAAAACAGGACTTTGTAATGTAAAAAGTTAGATATGAATCAAGCATTTAGGCTATATATACACTGTAGCCTTCTTCCGGAAAAGCTTATGCAAATGAACCACGGAGTGGAATATCGCCATGCTTCATTTGCATAATTAATTAGCAGCCATTTTTGCACAAGAGATTTTTGCGCAAAAAGGAGCTGTGTAGACGGCTCCTTTATGCACAAAAACCCCCTCTTGCACACGAGCCTTTCTTCATTTTTTCAGGAAGAACGCCTCTTGCACAAGAGGGGATTTTTGCACAAAAGGAGCCATCTATACAAGCCTCTTGCGCAAAAGCGGCTGCTAATTAATTATGCAAAAGAAGCGTGGCGATATTCCACTCCGTGCTTCATTTGCATAAGCTTTTCTGGAAGAAGGCTACAGTGTAGACGTAGCCATAATGTATCTTATCCTCCTGGGTTGACTATTCTGAATGACAATAAATGCAATATCCAAATCAGTACTTTCTCAAACACACATACATAAGAGAACATGCTAAAATAACTATTTTGTGATTATACCACAGGACAAATGACCACCTCCATGCTGCACACAGTTGACGTCCTGAGGCAAATACTACTGGTGCATTATTTGACTGACACCAAAGATGCTAGCCATCTAATAGCCAACATGTTGTAATAACCAGAATAAATGTGATCATTCCTTGCTGTGATATGAACTCATTGTCCATCTCAAACACCTCATTTGCATGACAATTGTCAACTATCAGGGCAGGAGTCAATGTATTCTGCTACTGCTGTGTGCCGTTTGAAAATCACTTAAGATAGGATAAACCTCTTTTCTTACTTGTAAGTATACTTTTTTTAAAAAGTGGGCTACTTCCACCCGCTACTTGGTAATAAAATGTCACGAACTGAAATTAGCATTTTAAGTTGATTTGGTTTCTTAAAATCTGGCCTCATACAGCCAATTCTTGATCAATATCAAACCCGTCTTCTGCTTACTGCCCCTTGAATATAATATCAGCCTTTGGTCCTTATCTTGGTTCAGTGGTTCAGACCCAGAATATCTGAAAGATCATGGAGACCTCAAAGACAAGGAACTAAGTCCATAGCTCCACTCCTCAGGCACATGTAACTCTCAACCTCAAGCATAAAGGTTGTCTGTGAAAGAGGTATGGCTTTCTCAAGGGCTGGTCCAAAGCTGTGGATTGAACTACCCCAGAACCTAAAAACTTTTCACGTCCCTCACCACCTTCCACTCCATGCACAAAGGTGCATTTCTTCGATCTGCTTCTCTAACACCCACAAAGCACAGGGGATATAACACATTAACCCACTCAATTTCTCCTTTGAGAGAAAAAGAGGGAGAGAAACAAATAACATGATGAATGTTAGTCATGACTTCAAGGGTACTTGCAGTTTATTCATGGGGGCTTTTCTCTCCCTACACCAGCAAAGCCAGGGTTGTCTGGGAATGAACAGATGGTGACATACTTCAAGTCTTGGGAAGGTAGGCGATGACTGCTTCCAGCAGAAAGCACAGTGCTAGTTGATTAAGACAATTGTTATTGGCAGCTCCCCTAGAGAATATTTGTCCAGTCTCCTGGGTGCAGCACATTCACTAACAGCTTTAGCTGGTTACTTGCACAACACATACCAGAAGTGACAAACAGGATAATCAAAGGAGGGAAATAATGAGCTCCAATCATTTAACAAAAATGTAAGCCCCCCTCCCTTTCCCCTGCCATGTTTTAAACAGAGCCAATGTCCCCCTTGCAGATTTCACCATGTGTTACTTGTCCGTTGGTTTGCTTCAATAAACTCTGAAATTAGTGTACGTTGCACCATATACCCAGGCTTTTGGCCTGTGCGTCATAATTGATCTCTATCCAGCTCTGGGAATGTTATTTGTTCACTGCTCCGGCAGAGGCACAACTTTTGTAGATAACATGAAAAAAAAGTAATAGAGATGTAGCCATGTTAGAAAAGGGCTCTGCACTCCCGTAAGGTTGGAGCTACTTACATAATAGCCCACATTCCTCCTCCTCCTCCTGTGTACAGGTTGAAACTCTCTTAACTGGGACCCTCTGGTCCAGTAACATATGTGGTCCAGCAGGACCACAGATGTTCCAGGACCAGAGAGTCCCAGAGGAAGGGTAGTGCCTGGGAGTCCTGCAAGCTAGCAGGGCAGCTGGAACCCCATACGCAGCAGCAGGAGCCCAGCACAGAGGCCGCAGGGCTGCCCGGAGAGGCAGCAGGAGCCAGACTCTGCAGCAGGAATCTGGAGCGCAGAGACAGTAGGGCTGCACAGTGTGCCACTGAGAGCCCAGTGTGTGAAGGCAGTGGGGCTGCTGGGTGCTGCAGCAGGAGCTCAGTGTGCAGAGATGGTAGGGCTGCCCGGTAGGGCAGTGGGGCCAGCAAGAGGGGAGAGCCAGCTGGGAGGGCAGCAGTCAGGCCAGGGCTGGAGGGAGCTGGTGGCAGGGGGTCCAGAAATGACCAACCCTTGTTTGGCAAAATCCCTCATCGAGGACTGATCAGGTCCCAAAGATGCCAGACCAGAGAGGTCCAATTGGTATTTATAATCCCCTCCCCCCCCCCTCGAATGTTTTAGAAGGTAAATTTGATGTATTCAAGACTCTTTTTAAGCAAACAGTGATGAGGCAACCTGCTTAAAGAAGGTTAATCAAATCTCTAGCATGGTTATTGACAAACCGCACTGGAGCCTTAAATAACAAAAGCAGAGGGCAAGCTAACTAAACAGAGATCAGATTGCAATGCCTCCTGTAGGAAGGAGGCATTCTGAAGATTAACTTCAGACATTGCAGTAAGCAAATGCAAGGCAGGGCTAGCCTTAGGATTTACGGGGACCTTACACAATACTATTACACTGGTGCCTCTGTGCCCGATGGCAACCCAGGGCGGAGGGGGTGGGGAGAAATGATTTTTTTCAGAGATATGATTTTATAATTCTCAGCAACACACTAATGAAATATTTTAAAACAAATTTTAAACTAAGGTCCTGTTGACTAACACAGTAAATTCAGAAACTGACATTATACACTTGGGGATGGCAAATGCCAGTTGAATGGCTCTTTCACAGGTTTGATGTTCCATTAATAGTTCCAGCAGGCTTTTTCACTTTTAAGATAACTAGATCCTTTCTGGAAGAAGCAGAGCCACTGAACTGGGATAGAAAGAGGCAGGTAGATGGACATTAAGATCCAGTTTCAGAGGGGTAGCCGTGTTTGTTGTTTTTTTAAGTTTTTCCAGTTACAGACTAGTAGTCTTGCAGCACCTTAGAGACGAACAAAAAATGTAGATGGTATCATGAGCTTTTGTGGGCACAACCTACTTCTTCAGATGAATGGAGTTTAAGGGGTTGATCCAGTTTGCATATAAATAGCACAGGGAGGAAGGGGGGGGGAAAAGGAGGAAAAAAGAAAAAAAGGGGAAAGAAATGGTCAATTAGGGTGTCTATGCTAAACAAAGCTGATAAAGTGGGTACTAGGTATTCTTAACTACCTCTTGTTTGGTTTTTTGTGTCATTAGGATGTGAAATGTAGTGGGTCATCTAGCCACCATCTTTGTTTAGACTTCTGTTGTAGGAATCAAACTTGTAAATTAAATTAAGTTCTGTAGTTTCCCTATCAAGCTAGCTTTTGAAATTGGTTTGAAATAATACGGTGACTTTGAGGTCCATTAGTGAGGGCCCAGGCAAGTTAAAATGTTCCCCAACAGGTTTGTGTGTGTTGCCTTTTCAGATCTCTCATTTGTGTCCATTAATGCTTTCTTGTAGAGACTGTTCAGTTTGGCCAATATACGTGGCAGAGGGGCATTACTGGCACTTGATGGCATAGATCACATTAGTGGATGTGCAGTTGTACAAGCCTCTGATGTGGTGGTTTACGTGGTTAGGTTCTGGGATGTTATCGCCTATATAGATGTGCAGAGTTGGCAGTGGGGTTGATTGGAGGGGTGGGTTCCTGGATGAGTACGATGGCGGTGTGCTGGTTACTGGAAAGAATGTTTGAGGTTAGGGGGTTGTCTGTCAGCAAGGATGGGTTTGCCCCCCAAGGCTTGTGAGAGTGAGGGGCTATTTTCCAGGATAGATTGTAAATTGATAATCTGGCAGGAAAGTGGTGCCCCACATCTTTAGGTGCCCTAGGCAGCTGCATATTTTGCATATGGGTGACTCTGAATGCAGTTTCTTAGATAAGATTGTTGCATTTTGGGATTCAGTAGCATTAGAGCAATCTAGACCAAATACAATTTGTTAACAGCACCTCCCCGGAAACCAATTTGAGAGATTAGCTACCTGCTAACTAACATATCAAGTGGTGTTCCCACCCAGGTCTGTCCTTGACCAAGCACTATTCAGTATTTTCATTAACTATGCGGCTGATGATATGGACAATGTACTTATAAAATCTGCAAATAACATCATGCTGAGGTGGGCTACTTGTGCTTTGATAGAGAGGATTAGAATTCAAAGTGATCTTGATAAATTGGAGAACTGGTCTGAAATGAGTAAGTGGAAATTAAATAAAGACAAGAGCTAAGTTCTATCCTTGTGCATTTGATTTCTCCTTTCTAAGTTCCAAATAGGGAATAACTGCCTTTTCAGCAGTTCTGCTGAAAACAGTCTGGGGATTATAAGGATCACAAACTGAACGTGAATCAACAGTGTGATGCTGCTGAGAAAAAGGCAAATGGCATTCTGGGTTGTATTAACAGGAAGATAACTGTCCCACTCAACTCAGTACTGGTGAGGTCCAGAGGAGAGCAATAAAATAAGAGATTTAGAAAAACATGATCTTTAGGAGAGGCTGAAAGAATTCGGAATGCTTAGAGAAGTGAAGACTGAGAAGAGACCCGATAACAGCCTTCAAACATGTAAGACGGCTGTTATGAAAAGGATGATGATCTATTGCTTTCCATGTACAAAGGACAGCTTAATTTGCAGCCAGGGAGACTTAGGTTAGATATTAAGATACTTATTCTAACAATAAGGATAGTAAAGCACAGGAACAGGTTACACAGGGAGGCTGAAATCCCCCTCACTGGAGGTTTTAGAGAACCTATTAGACAAACAGACATCAGGGATAGTCTTGGAGTATTACTTGCACTGAAGCAGGATTAAGAGGGATTAAAACAGGCGCAACAAATTCTGTGCCAAACATGCGTCTTCATGCGCTAAAAACATGGCCCAAGGTTGATACACTATGATGTGCGCTAACCAGGGAATGAGGGCACAATTTGTGCAAATGTTGAAAAGCTTATTCATAAGTTAAACTTTAGCTAATTTTTCAGACATTCATCTCGGATATCAACTCAGTAATCAGTAGTGAGTCTGGGTCACATCACCCCATAGGTCAACGACTTTGTTTCAGTATCTAGTTTTAGACACATCTATATTTAGACATTTAAATAAGTGGCCTGATCTTGCCCTGCAACTCCCACTGAAGTTGAGGAATTGTGGATACTTAGCATCTCGGGGGGAAGGTTGGGGGAGACAAACAACCTCCATCCACCCAGCCCTGTGGTGCCTAGATATGGAGTTGGGGACCTAACTTTAGGCACCAAAGCTGGAAAAATACAGATCTAAGAAATAAAGGCAGGGAAAGCAAGTGGAGAATAGAGATCCTAAAGGGGATCAAGTATGGATGGCTTGTCAATACTGCGTGTTCTCTCAGCCTAGCCAGTATGGAAAACCTTCTTAGCAAGGCTAACTTTAGTCCCAATCCTGCAATGAGCACCAGCTGGGCAAGGCCAAAGTGTGACCGAGACTCAAGGAATGTGTTAGCGATAACAGAAGGCAGAGATTAAATTTTGCTCTTAGGAAGGAGGGGGCCTGTATTTTTCTCCACATCAGACTAATAACTGAGCCTACATCGCTTTCTCAGGTACAGTCATTCTAATTGCACAATAGTTAACAAAAGAGGCAGCTCAACTTTTAAAGTTTACATGTAATAAACGAGCTAAATGCACTGCAAGATACAGGAATGGATATTAACAACAAATTAAACACACTGATTATTCATAATTTTAATTATAAGAACACAGTAAGGATTTTTTTTGTTTGTTTTTCAGCCAGTTGCATTTGAACAATAACTGACATACAGTCTGCTCAAATATCTTTGGGAGTGGTCTCATGAAACACGGTCTGCTGAACAAGTCCATTGATCTTGAGCAGTTTTCAGCGAATTGGATGGAAGTCCTCCAGAACTTCAGCTAGGGTTTTCTTATCTACAAAAGGCAATCAAGTACAATTAGGAAAAGCTTATTCAGCATGTAGAGAGGATTTGGGTTGTGTTTTTTTTTTTTTAAGATTTCAGTATTTGATCAACAATCAAATTTGCTATGGGCAAGAACATTTGCTATGGGCAAGATCCAAAGCCAACTGAAGTCAATGAAATCCTGTCTTTTATTAACTCCACTGGGTTTTGGCTCAGACTATTACCAGTAGCACTTTGCTTCACTCAGGGCACGTTGTCTATACAGCAGGGCTAAAGCCGAAATAAGCTATGCAACTTAAGCCACATCAATTTTGTAGCTGAAGTCGAAATAGCTTATTTCAGCTTTTGGTACTGTCTATACAGCAGGAAGTCTGCAGAAGACCACTCTTCCTCCAACTTTCCTTACTCCTCATAAAATGAGGGTTATAGGAGTCGGAGTAAGTAGTCCTCCAGCTCAACATTATTTTGACATTATGTTGAAATAATTGCTTGTAGTGTAGACGATGACTATGTTATTTTGGAATAATGTCAGTTATTCCAAAATAACACTGCTGTGTAGATGTATCCTCACTAAACAGTCCTCTCTCCCCTTCCCAGTGAAAGTTTAATGGCACATAATGGAAAAATCACAACTTAACTACATTTAATCAAATACACGTTGCTAGGCAGTAAACTTGAGTACCCTCCCCATAATGTTGGTTGATTTAATTGCTAATTAATTTTTTAAAATTCAGTCACAGTGGCTCTCAAGCAATGCCAGTTAGCAAGATTCCATTGTACTTTGGAGCCATAATGTTTCTACTAATGCTTATTTCACTTGGCATGTTAGTTTTGAATATTGACTAAACGAGTTTGTTGATACAGTACATGCTGCAACCTATTTAAATTAAGAATTACTGCTGCTGGCCAAATGAAGACTGTTGCATTGAGTTCAATGGACTTTGAATCAGGCTTTTAATGACCAGAGTTTGGGGAGGAAGTAATTAGCTAAATTCCACTTAACATCTGACTTAGATTGGAAATGAAGGAACACGGTGAGGAAGCAGTTTGCCTCTCTGCCTGACAGGTAGGTTTTGGTCAACTAGTCTAGCAGAACATCAGATTGTGTTAAGTGGAAAGGGAAGTAAATTTATGGCCAAAGATGTGTCTTGAAAAAGTTAGAGGTGTTAAGATGCCCCAACCCCCCACATGACCCTTCAGAAAGGAGAAAACTCAAAAAAATCTGTCACTAGGCTTGATGGCTTTTACTTTTGTAACATACACAATGGCACAGTGACCAATCAGAAGCCAAGTTTCCATTATTGTAAACAAATGTCATCTATAATGAGTGCACACAATACCTGAATCACAGAGTAGTCTATGGTTCAATTTCTAGATTACCTCTGAAGAGCAACACTGGTCTCTCTCATCAGTTTCTGGAAAGAGTGCTCTTGGTTGCACCCTAACTGCCCTCCTTTCCTACCTCTCTGCTAACCGTTTTAGACTGCAGGAAATGACAATATTCCTGCACTATTACAATTATAGCAATGACACAAAGTTGAAGCCATGGGATGATCAAGATGCTAAAGAAGCATTCCAGGGGAATAAGGCCATTGCTGAGAAACTAAATTAATTCTTTGCATCGGTTTTCATGGGTAAGGACGTAAGGGAAAACCTGCAACCTGTGTCATTTTTTTTTTTAGGAGACCAATCAGAGGAACTGTTCCAAATTGAGATGTCATTAGAGGAGGCTTTGGTACAAACTGATAAACAGTAACAAATCACCACGACTAGAAGATATTCACCCAAGAGTTCTGAAGGAATTAAAATGTGAAATTGCAGAACTATACTACTAACTGTGATATGTGACCTATCAATTATGACAGCTTCTGTACCAGATGACTAGAGAATAGCTAAAGTGATACCATTTTAAAAAAAAAGGCTCCAGAAGCAATCCTGGCAATTACAAGCCATTAAGCCTAACTTCAATGCCAGGCAAATTGTTTGAAACTATAGGAAAGAACAGAATGAACAGAAACATAGATGTATATGATTTGTGGGGAAAGAGTCAATATGATTTTTGTAAATGGAAATCTACTAGAATTCTCTGAAGGGGTCAAATAGCATGTGGACAAAGGCGATCCAGAGAATATAGTGTACTTAGATTTTCAGAAGGCCTTTGACAAGTTCCTCACCACAGGTTCTTAAAGTAAGCTGTCATGGGATAAAAGGGAAGGTTCTCTCATTGATCAGAAGGGCTATATCTACACTGCAGCGCTATTTCGGGATTCCAGAGTATCCCGAAATAGCTATCCCGCATCTTCACAGCAAGCCTGTTATTTTGAATTATGACAGGCTCGCTATTCCGACATCCCAGTAAACCTCATTCCACAAGGAGTAAGGAACGTTTCAGAATAGCGGGTTATTTCAAAACTTGGTGCTGTATTTGGTGATATTTCAAAACAAGATACACAATTTGCTTAGCACGAAATGCGTATCTTATTTTGAGCTACAGTGCAGTGTAGATTCACCCTAACTTGTTAAAAAAAATCAGAAACAAAGGGTAGGAATAATTGGTCAGCTCTCAGAATGGAGACAGGTAAATAGTGGTGCTCCCGGGGGTCTGTGTACGGGATGAGTGCTGTTCAACAAACTCATAAATTATCTGGAAAAAGGGGTAAACAGTGAAAAAGCAAAATTTTCAGATGATACAAATTGCAGATGATAGATAAGTCCAAAGCTGGAAGAGTTACAAAGGTATCTCACAAAACTGGGTGACTGGGCAACAAAATGGCAGATGAAATTCATGTTGATAAATGCCAAGTAATGCACATGGGAAAACATAATTCCAACAATACATATAAAATGATAGGGTATAAATTAACTGTTACCACTCAAGAAAGATCTAGGAATCATTGTGGATAGTTCTCTGAATATATTCATGCAATATGCAGCAGCAGTCAAAAAAAGCGAACAAAGTTGGGAATCATTAGGAACAGAATGAGTAATATAGTAGAAAATATCATCTTACATCTATATAAATCCATGAAATGCCCACATAGTGAATACTGCATGCAGATGTGATCACCCCATCTCAGGAAAGATACATTGGAATTGGAAAAAGTACAGAAAAGGACTGCAGATGATTAGGGGTAAGGAACAGCTTCCATATGAGGAGAGATTAAAAAACTGAGACTTTTCAGCTTGGAAAAGAGATGACTAAAGGGGGGATATGATAGGCCTATTAAATCATGACTTGTGTGGAGATATAAATGCAGTTATTTACTCTTCCTCCTAATGCAAAAACTAGGGGTCACCAAATGAAATTATGCAGTCAGTCAGTCTGTGGAACTCTTTACAGAGGCTACTGTGAAGGTCAAGACTATAACAGGATTCAATGAGCTAGATAATGTCATGGAGGACAGGTCCATCAGTGGATATGGGTCATGATGGGCAAGAATGGTGTCCCTAACTAGGGATGTAAAACAGCACTCAATTAGTCAACTACTAAGCTTATTAGGTGAAAGTCAACTTCTCGCATTTCTCTACCCCCCCGCCCCCTTGCTGCCTCTACATCAGAGGCAGCAAGGGGGGCGGGAAGGGGAGTAGGAGCCGGTGCTGGAGGGAGCCAGCTCCATAGGAGCTCCTGTCCGCAGGGGGTCCCAGCTCCATGCTAGGAACCCGGGCACACAGGGGCTACTGGAGCCGGTGTGAATTAGGACAGAGCAAGCCCAGCTCAGTCCCAGCTTGCACTGGGTCCAAGAGCTACTCTGCCGCAGCTCTGCAGTTTAAATTTAGTAGGAGCCGGGCTGCCTACATACCGACTCTTACTACATTTAAGCTGCACGACTCTTACTACATTTAAACTCCAGAGTCACAGTGGGGGTAGCGCCTTCTGAAACCTTCCTTTATGGAGTAATCATGTAGTCAATACAAATTGTATTGATTACACAATTACCCAAGTACCGGCCTCTTAGCATCCTTATCCCTAACCTGTGTTTCCCAGAAGCTGGGAATAGGCATCAGGGGACAGATCACTCGATGGTTACCTGCTCTGTTTATTCCCTCTAAACCACCGGGCACTGGCCACCCTCAGAAGACAGGATACTGGGCTAGATGGACCTTTGGTCTGACCCAGTATTGCCGTTATTATGTTTTGTCACATGAACTTAAGATTAGCTGGGCTGTCACAGTGATCAGCAATAAAAATGAAGATAGCTGAATTTCAGGAATCATGGGGGTACAAAAGAATTGGCCAAAGGATGTGGTTGATGGAAACACTGCAGCTAATGGAGATTTAAGTTGAATGGTCATTCTGTAAGAAGGCCTTCTGGTTGCAGGGTAGGCTCCACATTCATTCTCTCAAATATTCCAGAACAAAATATGCCAAGTCAATTTTTATCTCCTAGTTCTCAGCTGTCAAACTGGATCTGAAAAACAAGCTGTATTTCACAGTCTGCCTGATATCACCAACACTAGATCTCCATTGGGAATTTAACAAGTTATTCCTACTGGTATGGAATAGGATGAGGGATGTAAATGACTAGTTGACTATCTGATAAGCATAAACTTATTGGATAGTTGATTAATGATGCCACTAGTCGCTTCCTCCTCCTTACTGCCTCTATCAGAGAGAGGCTGCAAGTGGGGGAGTAGGAGCGGTGCTGGGGGGGAACCGACTTAAAAGCTAGTTCCCCCCAGCATTGTCACTGCGGTGGGCAAAGGAAGTAGAGGCATAGCAGGAAACAGTGCAAGCAGGGACTGAAGCAGTCTCTGCTCCCACTGTTCTGCTGCGATTCTGCTTTTAAAATGTACAAGAACTGCAGTGGGGCCCCTTGTACATTTCAAAGGCTCAGGCTCTTCCTACAGTTCAAAGACGGAGGCGCCTCTATCAACTAATCAAATAGTCAATGGAAATTCCCATTGACTATTTGATTAGTTACTTAATCTAAATTTAACATCCCTAAATAGGATCAGAGAATCTAGTAAAACCTTTGAAACAATGGAACCGCCTCCAGTGGAGGTAGCAGAAGCCAGTCAAATGGGACGTGTAAACCTAGAAACATAAGGGACATGTATTGTAGAGAACAGCCCCATGACAGATAACATACAGGTTAAACCTCTCTAGTCTGGCACTCTCTCGTCACCCAACATCCATAATTCAACATGATATTAGATAGCTAGATGTCCACTTATTGGGGGTGGGGCCAAGTTTCCTATGGACTAGCAAAGTTTGCTTACAAGTACCAGTCCTGACTCTCATTGTTCTGTGCTGTTACTTAGCTCTAATTTACCCTTAAATATGTCCTCTAAGAGACCAGCAAGTAGTGGAAGTGTTGGTAATGCTGTTAAGCGTAAAGCATGTATCAATATAGTACTGATACAGCAAAATGTAGAATTGTTGCAGAAATTGGAAAAGGGAATATTGGTATGTTATTTCATTCATGTGCTTTGGCAAAATAGAAATAAAAGAGACCTCACTACAATACTGACCTCCCATGGATCAACAAATTCTCTGGTTCGGCACTGATCAGGTCCCAAAGGTGCAGAACTAGAGAGATTCGACCTGCACTATCATTTAGTTTGGGGTGGGGAACTGCAGGCTCAGGGGCTAAATGCGGTCCTCTGCTTGCCTGGATCCAGCCCCCGAGGATCAGGGTCCCTCCCCCCAGCACTGGGGAGTCTGTGCTGGCACTCCAGTCCCACTGCTGCCCCAATGTGGGGTTGCAGCATACAAAATCTGCTAGGCTTTGATGTAGGAGGGGAATGTGGGGGCCATGTCAGTGAGGGATTTGAAGTACACAAAATCTACTAGCCTGGGCCCACCTCAGCTCTGGTGTGCAAGGGGAATGTGGGAAGGGTCTTTCTCCTTCTCAGTCAGGGGCCACATCAGTGAGGGTTGTTTTTTCTGATTTTTCTGTGGGTCAGTGGTCCCCGACCCAAAAAAAGTTCCCCACCCTGATTTAGATTGAGAGATGGTTCCTGGCCCAAACAGCTTACACCGTAAGTTCTTAGCACAGAAGGACCCCAGTTACCAAAATAAAATAAATGAACTAAGCCTTCTACATCACTGTTCAGTTTGCTCCTCCATAGCTATATTGTCTTTGCAGTGCTTACTATTAAAAGCTTATTTCCTCACTGAAGTAAACAGAAACAACAGAAAGCAGATCTGTTGAGTAAGAACGGTCCATTCCTATATCATAATTTTCCTAATGTTCTCTCTCTCTTTAAATTGTCAATCAGCCACAGATACTAGCCAGTTGTGGCCCATTATTAAAGACTGGATTCTGACTCTGGCATACCAGAATTTATCACTTATTAACTAGTGTGCAAGGTCTTTCTTAAAACAGCAACTCAGTATACCTTTTTCCTTAAAATCTTCTGGATGATGCCTAATGTACTCCATCAGGTCTCTGTCCCGTTTAGCACAACTATAGTCTGCACGTTTACTGAGATAATATCCAACATACCAGCCCACAGTGGTATACAGGAGCTGACGGTGTACACCTGCAGTGGGGGGAGGGGGGAAAAAATCCAGAGAAAGTGATCAGTCAAGTTGTAGATATCATTGCTACTCATGGAAGTTAAGATTTTTCTTTTCCATTGCTTTCAACTGGTGTTTATTAAAGATTCAGACAACCTAAGTTCCCTACAAGCTGCATGGTTACACAGCAGCTCATTAAGCATCATGCAGGTGCTCTGGGACTTCTCACAGGTCCCCTCCCACAGCCAAGAGATAGCTGCAGCAGGTAGGGGGCCTGGCTATGTTGATGCTGGGAGAAGGGTATCTGTGTCGCCCCTATCCTGCCCTAAACTCAGCCACTCATGGCCTGAACCTGTTGTGGCAGGGGCACCCAGACCTGCTGCGGGAAGAGCACCCCTCACCTGGTGCCAACTCTGCCATCTGGACCTGCCGCAGCACCTTTCCCCAGGTTCAAACCCATGCCCCTCCGCTAACCTGAAACCAGCCCTTGCCCTGACCTGTTAGGGTGCCTATCCTGTGGCCCCAGCCTTGAAGCTGCTGCAGCAAGAGCCTCCCCCATCCAACCCAGGTGCGGCTGCAGGAAGAAAGAGCTGTAGGGAGTCCTCCTTCCTCCTACCATAGCCCCAGAGCACCCTTGGGCATGTCCCAAACCCATGCCCCAACCCTCTGTCCTAGGCTGTGTCTACACTGCCCCCGTTTTGTGCAAAAAATATGCAAATGAGGCTAAGCGTGGAATATTGCCATGCCTTGTTTGCATAATTAATGAGGCTCTGTTTTTGCACAAGAGCAGTTCTTCCGCATTTTTTTGTCTAGATGGCTCCTTTTAGCGCAAAAGCCTCTTGTGCAAAAAAAAAGGAGCCTCATTAATTATGCGAATGAGATGCAGCAATATTTGATGCTTCACCTCATTTGCATATTTCTTGTGCAAAATGGGCACAGTATAGACATAGCCCTAGCTTTGAACCCATCATCACTGGCCTGGGTACAGGCTTGGCTTTCCAATTGCTGACCCCTGAATCAAAACTTTCACAGTGGCTTTTGCTAGTATTTGCTATAATGGATGGGCTTCTTTTTACTTCCATTCTCCCCCTCTTCCCCACAGTAATGAGTTGTACACCTCATAACATAGAATTTAGCAAAAACAGAAAGACAAGACCAAGACATACTGCTTCCCCTGCAAAAATAGCAGCCTTCGTCTCATTGGATGCATTGTGAAGGTATCAGCCTTCAACATGAAGGCTGCAACAGTGACTATGTTTAACATCCCACTTAAAAAAAGAGCCAACCAGCTTGCTGAATATTTATTACAGGTGACTTCACACAGTAATTTATTATTTTTAGAGCACTGGTCTAAAGATTACTAACTCATATATTGGAAGAATCCCTAGGAAAAAGACAAAATGATTACTTGGGCTCTTAGTATATTGATAGGAGTAGATGCCTACCTAAGATTAAGAAAATACTTGCTCTCATGCACACATCTGATCACCAAGAATGGGAACAGGGAGTCGGGGGAGGGAGGGTAAGGATTTCCCCTGCACTGGATAGTAGACAATGGTGTTCCACTCTTATCTGAAACATCTGAACACGAATCCTCAGTCAACATCAGATGGACACACACCATACACCTAGATCTGTGTATAAAGAAGGTCTTGAATATGATCAGACTCAGAGCCCATCATCTTCCCTAATAAAATCAGGGTTATGCAATACAGATGACCACGCCACTATCAAGTATTCAGGATGAGCAAAGTGAAAGAATGGGTAGATTCCCATCAAATTCCATACCCATCAGCTGACATTATTCGTCTACACAGGAACCCCTCCTCCCACCTTGGAGATGGGGAGAGACAGAGGCATCACCGGTAAGAGTCCCACATCTGCCTCCTAGGCCCAGGGCAGGGGTGGGCAATGATTTTTTACTGGGGGCCACTTAAAAAATGTTTGAAGTGGCCATGGGCCGCTCCAGGAGGGGCGGGGCCAGGACACTTCCCTGCTTCCCCACCCACAGACCATGATTGGTCTGCAGGTGGGGGAGAGAGTGAAGTCTTCCCCACAACGCGAGGTTCCCTCTAGGCATCCATGCCCCTGACAGTGGGAGGAGACGTCACGCCTAGAGTCAGGGGGAGCATGCAAAGTCTCCTCCCACCCTGCCAGGAGTGCATGGTGCTTCTGCTGCATGCTCCTTGCAAGAAGGGAGCAGGGCAGAGGAAACTTCATGCATTCCCCGTGCCAGGGCCTCTGCGGGCCGGATCAACTTGCCCTTTTGCCCACCCCTGGCTAAGGGGCACTATCAGGGCTGGAGTATGTGGAGCAGTTACCTCAAGGAGGTGCAAATTTACCCCATCACAGGCACTGGCTTCCTCCAAGCAACCCTCTTCTCTCAAAGGCCATCCTTACCTCTTTTCCATTCCACCACACTTCTTCCCACCCAGTACCACTCCTACCCAGGTGCATCTTGTCCTGTTCCCCAACAGCAGTTGTACAGTACAACTGCTCAATCACAATGAGCAGGAAGCACTGGGAAGGAGAGGGGAAGAGTTGACTGGCAGGGCTGCTGGTAGATGGGAGGCACAGGAGGAGACGGCTGTTGTTGGGTGCTAAGCTCTCACTAATACTTTTTTCTGTGGATGCTCCAGCCCAGGAGAACTCCAGGAGTGGGCACCTATGCACTCCGTAATCACTGAGGGGGTCTTCCAGCCCTATTGGAAATTCTTTAGGGCAGGGTCAATTTTTTTCCATCATGTACAGTGCTTAGCACCAGAGAGCACTAGTGCACAACTGAGGCTCCGAGGCCCTACCCTGATAAATAATAAACCAACAACTCCCTTCTTCTACCAGAACTATTCCCTGGTCCCCCCTCGGCCAGGGCCTACAGAATCCCTTCCCACACAAACCATCCCACCAGCTCACCCGCCTACCGCCTTCCAGGCGGCCTCTCCTAAAGCCCAACAGAGAACGTTGGTCCTGTCCCACCCCTCAGCCAGCCAACAAGCCTCCCCCCCCCCCACTTCCTCCACCATACTTCCTGCTCCTCTCAGCCCCTCCCCCTTCAACAGCCTCCCCAACAGCCTTCAACCCCCCCAGAAGCCGCCCCCTCCAACTGTCTCCCCCTCCCCCAGCAGCGTCTCGAGTCCCCGCTCCCCCCTCACCGGCTCGTACGAACGGGCGGCGGTTGAGGGCGTTGTCCATCAGCGCCGACAGCCAGCCCATCAGGCCGAGCCACAGCGAGTTCCTGTTCACGATGGGCGGCGGCGGTAGCCCCCGCGCCTCGTCGGGCAAGAAGACCATGATGCCCGGAGCGCGCACAGCGACGCACCCGGCCTCAGCAGCTCAAGGGCACGAGCGGGTGCCGCCCCCAATAGCGACCGCAGCCCCGCTGCAGCCGGGACACCAAGGTTCCGATGCTTTTTCAGTCCCCTCCGCGGCGCCCTGCGCAGGGAGAGCATATCGTGGAAGGCAGGAAATGGGGCCGGTGGCTGGGACCCCACTGCGGGCAAGGGTGGTTCCTAGCCCCCCCCCCCCCAAGATTTGCCACGTGACTCTTCAAACCTCTGGTCTCAGCTCAGACCAGAAACACACACGCCTCCTCCTAGGGTTGCCAACTTCCTGTTCCCACAAAACCCAACACCCCTCCCCTACTCCGCCCCTCCTGCGAGGCTCCGCTCATGCCCCACCCCTTGTCTGAGGTGCCCCCACTAACCCCATTCCCTCCCATCACTAATTTTCAAAGGGGGCTGCAGAGTGGGAGAGGGGAGGGCTATAGCTGGGATGTGGGCTGAAATATCCAACCTAGACCTCCCCACTGCAATTTGAGACCATTGCTCCTCTTTCTGTCATCTTTCTGGAGAACAGCCTCTTTCCATCCTCTTGGAACTTCCCTTCGGGTAGTTTAAAGCTATCAGATCACTCTCACTCTTCTCTTCTGTCGGCTCTTCTGTATTCCTGGGAATTTCATCACATGACAGTATCTAAGTAAACATTACTCTTTAATTTCTGTAGACTCCAGACCAATCCAGGATGATTGGCAACCCTATGATGCAACCCATGCTTAACTCATTATCACAAGAAATGACTTACATACTTAAACTACCTGAGTGCAGAAGAAATTCATAGATGCTTCTGAGTTGCTAACAGCAGTAGATACTTCCCTGCAGACTGGAGGAAGGAAGCTGTTTTGGGATTTCAGACATACTGTACTTATCAGCATCTCCCATTGGCTAGTTTAGGCAACCTCCCCCCTTACTGTGGTAGCTTCTGTGGTTCATGTACCTCTGATCCCATGCATTGTTTACAGAGCCTAAGTACCTAACGCATGCCTTGTCACAGTGCTTGTCCTGTGATTTTTTTTCTGGACAACTAACAGGTATTTGTGGCCATGAGCATCACAAGGCCCAAGTCTATTTGGCAATCTAGCCTTAAGTGTTAAATATTGGAATACTTAGGCTCTAAAAACAGGAAATATTTGTCTCATATTCATACTCGCAGATTTATCCAGCATTGCTCAGGTCCTTAACTCAATTCAGGGGTTTTTAAAAAAAAGGAAAATGTACATTGCTTTATTTAAATTAGTGTATTTTTCAAAAATAATGTTATTTTTATTGTTATTTTGAATTTCTTAAAAAAGAAATTGTTAACATTTCATGTAATTGTTTACTAAAGTTTTTAAAATGGGGATCGCATCAAGTGTATTTTTTCTTCATCCCTATAAACTATTTGTTGTTTTAAGAAAAAGGGCTACAGTCAATGTTTGCAATATCATTGTTTTCTAGTTTTCAAACCTTAAGCATTGATGTAAGTAGTATAAGGGCCCTACCATCAATCAAACGTTAGCCCTGACCCCTGACCCCGGAAGTCCCGCCCCGTCCCCGGAAGTCATCCCCCCTTCCCCTCCCCCTCCCCCCCGTCACCAGAAGTCCCGCCCTTGGGGGGTAGTACATCCGGGGTCAAGAGGGACAGGTGACCAGAAGTAAAGGGTGTCATGTGACCCCCCGTTAGGCCCAGCCCCTGTCACCGGAAGTCCCGCCCTTGGGGTAATACATCTGGGGTCAAGAGGGACAGGTGACTGGAAGTAAAAGGTGTCATGTGACCCCTCTAAGGATTTGCCCCCACCTCCCTCTACCAATCAGGAAGGGTTTTTCCCCTGTAGGACCGCCCCGCGAACTGCTTTGACCAATCGGGGGGTAGTTCCGGGACCGGATGACCCGCCTGGAAGTGGGTCATGTGACCCCTCTAAGAACTTGCCCCGCCTCCCTCTACCAATCAGGAAGGGTTTTTCCCCTGTAGGACCGCCCCGCGAACCGCTTCGACCAATCGGGGGGCAGTTCCGGGACCGGATGACCCGCCCGGAAGTGGGTCATGTGACCCCTCTAAGAAATTGCCCCGCCTCCCTCTGCCAATCAGGAAGGGTTTTTTCCTGTAGGACCGCCCCGCGAACCGCTTTGACCAATCGGGGGGCAGTTCCGGGACTGGATGACCCTCCCGGAAGTGGGTCGTGTGACCCCTCTAAGAATTCGCCCTGCCTCCCTCTACCAATCAGGAAGGGTTTTCCCCCTGTAGGACCACCCCGCAAACCGCTTTGACCAATCAGGGGGCAGTTCCGGGACCAGTTGACCAGACTGGAAGTGGGGCGTGTGACCCCTCTAAGAGCTTCCCGTGACACCCTCTGCCAATCAGAGCATAGCACTTCCCCATAAGCTCTAGCGCCACACAAAAGAGGCCATCTTGTTCCAAGAGCACGTGTTTCAGAGATCGTGCAAACGCTGAGCGGAAACATGGACTCCTCCACCACCCCCACCAGAAGTTTGGACTTTGCTTTGGTGCCGAGGGCCTTCCACCGCATGAGAAGAAAGCGCCACATCGGCGACAGTTCCGAGGAGGAGGGAGAGGCGAAAAGGGGCCCTTTGCCCCCACTGCTATTGGATACACCAGAATCTGACCCCGAAACCCAACCGCTCACGAGGCAGCCCGACGAGCTAGACGGCCTCTCGTTATCCGTCCCTATGGAGGAAACTGCCCACAGCTCCCAGGAGTCGGACAAAGTGAACGGAAAAGAAGTCAAACAGGTAAATGAAAAAGCGAGGTGGGGGGCATCATGGGTATTTTGTGAATCTAAAAACCAGCGGGTGTAGCTTACTCTCTTTTTTTTTGACATTCTCTCGACAGCTCGACGATGACTTTCTAGAAGCCTTTGAGAAATTGCACAGCGGTAATCCTGTGGGAGTAAATATATCTTATGCCAGCTGTTTTTGCTCATGTCTGACACATGGATCTCGAGAACAAAAGTGGAAGAATGAATTAACTTGGACTCCCTAATAGCGATAGTGGTGGGGGTGTCATGGTGTCCATTTGCAGACGGCCGTAAAAGGGTGTGTTAATCCAGATGCTTAATAAAACTTGTATTAAATGTGTTGGTGTGAATGTGTTCCTTCCATACTTACAGCATCTTTTACTAACACAAATAACAGTCATGTCTATGCAGATAGCTCTGTTAGAGAAAATATATTACAACCCCGGGGAAGTTGGCAGCTTTGGTGGGGTGAACCCTCTGTTTCAAGCAGTCAAAAAGCACAGTAAAACTTTGAACAGAAGACAGGTAACATCATGGCTTTCAGACCAGGACGCTTACTCTTTGCACAAGCCTGCTTGAATACGTTTTAAAAGAAACAAGACCATTGTCTCAGATGTGGATGCACAATGGCAAGCAGATTTGGTGGATATGCACCGGTTCTCCAAACACAACAGCGGTTTTAAGTATATTTTGACAGTGATAGACATTCTATCAAAATATGCCTGGGCCTTAGGCCTAAAGGACAAGACGGGCAAGGAGGTAGCCAAGGCCTTTAAAACTATTTTCAGCAAAGGTCGCGTGCCTCAAAAATTACAAACTGATCGGGGAAAAGAATTTTTAAACAAACCTTTAAGTGGATTGTTAAAGCGGCATGGTGTCCACCATTTTGTTACTAACAAATGCCTCAAACCCCATTTTAAAAACACATCACATTTTGCACAGTAAAAAACCCTGTTAGTTTGAAACAAACCAACAGTTTGCAACCAAATACTTTTTAAAAACCACACCTGTCTTGCACAGACCCCATCTCTCTCTCTCACACACACACATACACCCCAGCAGCACCACATGCATTTAAAAGCCAATTGCAAAAAAGTTACCTTTCACTATGGGATAAAGTGTCACAAGCACATGCTTGTTCTGTTCCCCCCCATGTGTGCTTGGGCCTTCAGGTTAAAGAACATGCATAAATGTTAGTTAGTATTACCCAGTTTTTTGTTTGTTTTTTTATAAACAGTATTAAGCACAACTAAAGTTAAAATGGTTTTTACCTTGGCCTGGTGGTGAACTGCAGCTTAAAGTTACCGGTTTCATGCTAAACAGATCACACTGCAATAAAAATAGCCACCATTATTTTACTAAGAGAGCATGGCCAAAGAGTGGCATTATATAATATATATTTTCAAAGTTAAAAACAGGGAACATACCTTCTCCTCTTGCAGTCCAGCAGCCATTCAAGAAAGTTTCTGTTGAAAAGGACAGTCTCCAAAATACCTAGGTTTTTATACAATCCTAACCCATTGTTTCAAACAACTTCAGCATAGTAGCTAGCAGGTTAATTTGATCACTGCAACTCTAAAATAATAGACCCTTAAAGACTTTAGGCACCCCTCCATAGCATTGCCTTTTGTGATCTGCGGTGGGGGAATTAAGCTGTCTCCACAACTGGGTTGCTTTTGGCTAAATTTTTTTTCTTTTAGTTAAAATACATTTTTTTTTGTAGGGCCTTCTTACAGTATTAACAGTAAAAGCACCAATCCTTAATGTAGCTGTACCCATTTCCATGTGGAGACCCTTTGCAGATATCAATAAATGTCTTGGGATTTGTTTTTTTAAACACGTTTCTTTCATGCTTAAGGCTTGGGGTTTAAATAAAATGCTTTTAAATGTTTGATTGTCTTTAGAGCAAATGCTTGTTCTAAAGTATGGTAAAAGTTTGAAACATTTCAGTTTTGGGTTAGACCCTTAATTTTTTTTTAACTTTTAATGGCTAGAAAGAGTAGCCCATAGCATTCAACCAACTCTGGGTCATATTTAAACTGTCCAATAGCATTTCTACCAACTCCTGTGTCCTTTAAACTGTCCAGTAGTGCTCTACCAACCCCAGGGATTATATTTAAACTGTCCAATAGCATCTGCAAACTCCTGAGGTGTTATTTAATTAGATATTCATCAGAGCCCACCCATCCAACCCATCAAATTTAATTACTGAACATTAACCTCAACAAGGGTGAGTGGTCACACTTAAACCTAACCATTGACTAGAGCCCCCTGGCTATTCAGTGAGATGTGGTTAAACCATTGAGTTCATGTCTAATAAATCCTAAATGGGAGGCTTGATTTTTTTCTTTTTATTTAAAAAACAAAACATTTTGGAGGGGTTTTTCCTTCCCTGAGTTTCTACCATATATCTTTCAGAGTTTTTCAGTAAATGGGCCCCTTTATACAAAATGGATTCTCACAAACTTTATTTTTTAAAATGATTTTATTTAAAAGACATACAGGCCATGTGTTCCACCAAAACTTTTACTCATGTAAGGATCACACAAACCTTCTGACAGAAGATAGTCACAAAAGCCCCTTTTCAATAGATATTTACAGCTACCAAGTTTATATCTCATGTGTGTCCCCTCACCATTCTCTAACTTCATCCTTTTAGACATCTTACAAATAGTCTTTTTCTTAAGCAGGGTTCTGTAACTTTTTGTACGCACCAGACGTTCAATATAATGCTCTAAGCAGGCGTCTTTTGGTTTGGTCATGGTCTTTAAAACACTGTGAGGATCTTGACTGAATTGCACTGCATTTACCAAAGTCACCCCTTGCGCTAAGTGTTCTTGAGTTAAGCACAGACATTGCATAGCATAACCTACGGCAATAACAGTATTTAATAAGCTTTCCAAACACAGTTCAGCACATAGGCCCCGGAGCTTGCAGTTTATATCCTCTGAAGTCCAAGTCACACAGTCATGGTGCTGCTGGGCTGGCGCATCTATGACACAACCCTCACAGTCCTCAAAAAGCTTTTCCCTAAGACAGTGACTAAGGACGGTATAAATACCAACGCGTACAATAGAGCGCATAACTTTTTTATGCTTATGATGTGGCACTGGCTCAACTAGGTCAATGCCAAGCCACCTCCTGAATTCTTCATGGCCGTCATCCTTGGCGTTCTCTTCAATGCTTTGTATCGGTGTTGAGCAAAAACAAGGTGGGCCCGGTTCGTCTTCCTTGTCTGATGCAATGCTGTCCTGGGTGTTAGGGTCAGCTAGAAAGGCATCGTCAAGCTGTTGAGAGATTGCCAGAAAGAAATAATGTAAGACCCTCTGGTCATTTTTTTTGTTTCAGGTTTACAAAATCCCAGTTTCCTAACCCATGATGCCCCAACTTTGATCTTTTATTTACTTGTTTGATTTCTTTTCCGTTCACCTTGTCCGACTCCTGGGAGCCGTCGGCACCTTCCTCCTCCAGGTCGTCTAGCTCTTCAGGCTGCCTCGTGAGCAATTGGGTTTCGGCATCAGATACTGGTGTATCCATCAGTGGCTGGGCCAAAGGGCTCCCTTCCACTTCTCCTTCCTCCTTGGAACTGTCGCTGATGTAGCGCTTTCTTATCGGCACCAAAACAAAGTTGGTGAAAGAAGCCATGTTTCCGCTCAGCGTTTGCACGATCTCTGAAACACGTGCTCTTGGAACAAGATGGCCTCTTTTGTGTGGTGCTAGAACTTATGGGGAAGTGCTATGCTCTGATTGGCAGAGGGTGTCACAGGAAGCTCTTAGAGGGGTCATATGCCCCGCTTCTGGTCTGGTCAACCGGTCCCGGAACTGCCCCCTGATTGGTCAAAGCGGTTCGCGGGGAGGTCCTACGGGGGAAAACCCTTCCTGATTGGTAGAGGGAGGCAGGGCAAGTTCTTAGAGGGGTCACACGACCCACTTCCAGGCGGGTCATCCGGTCCCGGAACTGCCCCCCCCAATTGGTCAAAGCGGTTCGCAGGGCGGTCCTACAGGGGAAAAACCCTTCCTGATTGGTAGAGGGAGGCGGGGCAAGTCCTTAGAGGGGTCACATGACACCTTTTACTTCCAGTCACCTGTACCTCTTGACCCCGGATGTATTACCCCAAGGGCGGGACTTCCAGTGACAGGGGCTGGGCCTAACGGGGGGGGGGGGAGGGTCACATGACAGCCTTTACTTCCGGTCACCTGTCCCTCTTGACCCCGGATGTACTACCCCCCAAGGGTGGGACTTCCGGTGACCAAGGGCGGCGGCGGTGGGGGGGGGGGGGGGTGTGTGTGTGGACCCGGGAGGGGGGACTTCCGGGGTCAGGGGCGGGACTTCCGGGGTCAGGGGCGGGGCTAACGTTTGATTGATGGCAGGGCCCTTATACTACTGATGTAACTGTGCTGAAAAACACAGAATAAAATCTTTACTTACCACACCAGCTACAAACTTAGGTTTCAACATTCCATTCTAAGTGCCAGGATCCTTTTTTAGCCTAATTGAAGAACTAGAAGTCTGCTTGCAAGTCCCAAAATTGTGGATGTGGGGATTACAAAGTTTAGTGCAGGGGAAATTCTGGTACTAAGATTAGGGTATTTTAGGGAAGGAATCATCTCCTTCCAGTTAGTGAGGACAAGCATTTAAAAAAAAAATAAAAGAGAATTTGGCACAGTCCATCACCTGCCTAACTAGTTTACATACTAGTATCTTCACATCAGGTTAGATGAACCTGTGTGCTACAATTACAGAATCAGACATCATATATACCTTTTCTTCAGGGTGGTGTAGTGGAGACATTCACATTGTGTGGATATCCCTAATCCCATTTTAATGTTTTTCTTTTTTCTTTTATAAAAGGCATGCGAAATCATGCAACAATAAAGAAACCCAATATTTCCAGCAGCATGTTCTCATGCTTTAATTGGCATTTTGACAACTCTACTTGAAGAATTGGCTACCATTTGGTACCTATCATTCATTAACAGAAGTGTTCTGAGTAAGATAGGAGAAGTCATTCTTCTGCTCTACTCAACATTGCCTAGACCTCAGTTGGAGTATTATGTCCAGTTCTGGTCACCACATTTCAAGAAAGATGTGGAGAAATTGGAGAAGGTCCAGAGAAGAGCAACAAAAATTATTAAAAGTCTAGAAAAAAAGACCTACGAGGGAAGACTGAAAGAATTCGGCTTGTTTAGTTTAGAAAAGAAAAATGAGAGGGAACATGATAGCAATTTTTAAGTATCTAAAAGGGTGTTACAAGGAGGAGGGAGAAAAAATGTTATCCTTGGCCTATGATCATAGTGTTGGGATATGTAAAATGAATAGGAGTCTGGGAGACTATACATCAGTAGGTAAGGGTCTAGCCAGAATAGGCATTACCATTGCCCTTTCAACATGTTTTTCCCCTTTGTCCTGGAAGCCTTGAAAGATGGTTGCACTGAACAGTGTCTTGTTTTGTCTTTGCACTTGTCTGTAAAAACATTTTCAGGGTCCAAGCGCTTTCCCACTCCCTATAAGCTGCTGATTAAGACAGTATGTAATGCTGATTCAACTAAAAACCAGTAAATAACAAACAGGGGCAGGTATAATTGTATTCATCCCCTACGTATTAATATTCATTGTGTAGGAGTTAACATTACTAAATAAGTTTTTAGGAAAAGTAGTAACAGATGTGTGAATTAACATACTAAAATAGATAAAAGGATGTGATTGACACCAGGTTTGTTGCCACTCGGATGTTGTGTTGAATGTCTGACATAAACGTGCGTGGGCAATAAAGCAGTTCCTTTTACCCCATCCGCTCCTGGGTCACCTGTTTCTTCTCTAACAGATAGGAAAAGAGGCAATGGGCTTAAATTGCAGCAAGGGATGTTTAGGTTCGATAACAGGAAAATCTTCCTGTCAAGGTGGTTAAACACTAGAATAAATTGCCTAGGAAGTTTATGGAATCTCCATCAGTGGAGTTATTGAAGAGCAGGTTGGATAGACATCTATAAGGGATGATATAGATCAGTGGTCACCAACCAGTAGATCGGGCTTTATTGGTAGATCTTGGAGCCTCTGACAGGTGATCCTGACTGGTTTGGCCAAGAGTCTGTCAAGCACAGCAATTCAGCTGCCCCTCCGCACACTGCTTTGCATCTCTTGCCTTTTGCTTTGGAGCTGCCTCCCTCCTCCCGCCCCCCAGGAGCCTCCTTCTTGCTGTGCAGAGCAGGGATGTGAAAGGAGGGAGCACTGATCTCAGGGCGCCCCCCTCCCGCTCTGTATTCTATCTTCACAGAACGGAGGGGGGCACAGGGCTTAGGATGGAGCGAGCTTGCTGGCTGCTTTTGAGAGTGGTGCAAGGCCAAGGCAGGGGTGAGCGTGCCTTAGCCCCACTGCACCACGATCTAGGAGCCACCTGAAGTAAGCAGTGTCCAGCTGGAGCCAGAATCCCAAACCCCTGCCCCAGTCATGAACCCCTCCTGCACCTCAAGCCCCTGTCCTAGTCCTGAGTCCCTTAGATCCAAACGCCCTCACAGAGCCTGTACCCTGAATCCCCTCCTACTCCAACTCCCTGCCCCAGGCTCAGATCAGAGCCCCTCTCACACTCCAAATCCCTTAGCCCAAGACCAGAGCCTATGCCCCAACCCTCTGCCCCTGCCTGGTGAAAGGGAGGGAGAATGAGAGACAGAGGGAGGACAGAGTAAGCAGGGGTTGCGCCTCAGAGAAGGGGCACAAAGGAGGTGGGGCAAGGGTATTTGGGTTTGAGGTAGATCCTGGATTGCACTTAAATTCAAAGAGTGATCTTGTGCTTAAAAAGGTTGGAGACCACTGATCTAGATGGTGCTTGGTCCTGCTGTGAGTGAAGGGGACTGGACTTGATCTCTCAAGGTCCCTTCCAGTTCTAGCATTCTGATTCTCTAAAACGGTTAATGGTAGGCAGAATGCTGGAAGTTACCTGGGAGACATGAGAATAAAAGGGAGAAAACCAGTGTAGCAGAAATAGACACAAGTCAGATCATAGTGTCATTAGAAATATGTGATCTTCATATAAAATTTCAGCACCAGGTTTTCACAAATGAGTCTGGCTAAAAAGCTGACCAAACAAATTCCAAACTGTACTAGTTTTACACATTTGTAGAGAGACCCTTTAGCTAGAAAGATGTCCAGAGATAGGTTTTAATACAGAAATATAAAAAAGTATTTTATTTATCTCTTCCTCAGTACATGATTACAATTATGTTCTCTTGTACAAAGCAGTGATCCCTTATTACAAGTAGCCATATCGGTTTCTGGCAAAATCCCTCAATTAACAAGGAAACTATTCACATTCCTTTCAGAATAGTAATCTGGACATTTTAAATGGACAATTTTAATATTAATTTCAATTACATTTTACCATTAATTCAGGGCAAGTGGTCTCTCACTATGTGCGGTGCAACATTTCAAATAGCTATTTTGGTCAGCAGCACAGGCTGATGAATAGACATCTCAATCAGTACTACAGGTTGCACCTCCCTTAACCGGGATTCTCTGGTCCAGCAGCATCAGTAGTCCAGAAGGATCACAGATGTTCTTGGACAAGAAAGCCCCAAGGCAGAAAGGCCAGCAGCTGGGAGCCTTGCAGGGCTGGGAGCCAGGAACATTGGTGGTAGTGGGGCCAGAGCAGAGGCAGCCTGCCTGAGGCCACAGCAGCCCATTCAGCAATGGGAGCAGGGCAGCCCGCCAGGGGCTGTGTGCCACCCAGCAGTGGGGTGGGGGATGAGCTGCAGGTTGCTTGGGCAACATGGGTCTGGGGCTGCGGCAACCTAGCAGGGACAGCCTGGTCGGAGCCGCAGCAACCCAGCATCAAAGCAGGGACCACAGTAACAGGGCTGCGGCAGCGGGGCCGGAGGTGCCTGCTGCCCGCAAGTGGGCTTAGGGATGCAGCAACCCAGTCAGCAGCGGGGCCAGAGCGGGGAAGCCCAGCCAGAGCTGGAGCAGGACCAGGGCTGGAGCCTGTCAGCAGGCAACCCATTGGGAAGGAAGTAGTCGGTGGCAGGGAGGGGCAGAGGGACCGTGGCAGGAGACCTCCCCAGTCCAACAAATTCTCTCCTTTGGGTGCCAGACCAGGGAGGTCCAACTTGTACTGCCTCTTCAAATTGTTCATGATCTTAGAAGACAACTCCCCCGATGCTGGATAATCCTTCTGAAGGATTAACTTGAAGTTGGTCTCAACGATATTGCTTTAATCTGCCTTCTGTCTGACAGTTGTTGATTCAGTCCAGACAGAGATGGACAGTTTGAGCCAAGTATATGTGACGCCTAGAGCACAGTATACAGAAATAAGCATCAAAGGGATAAAAGGGAACTTCAGTTTCCAGGGGGTCAAAGGAAACACAATTTCACAAAAAAATTCCAGAGGCACTAGTTGAATGAGGTAGATAGTTTCCAGCCAGTTAAGTAGAGGCCCCTCTTTTCTGTGGAGGAAAAAAATACATATTAAACATTTGATTTCAATTCAGAGTTTTCTCTTTTTTCATGAACTTTAGGCACATTGCCCTTGCTAAGATTTTGTCTTGCTTATCTCCTATGTATCGGATCACATGGTTTTAAACAGCACAATGAGCCAGAGAGTTGGAACTCGTAGTATAGCCACGTGTTAAAATACAGTGCTTGATAGCATATAACTAGCACAACATAAACATTCATTTCTTCATAATTTGGATTACACAACTTAAATACAAGAGTCCATGGTTTAGCAGTTTTGAATTAAACCAGAAATTGCATAAATAATTATTTCACTTCATCTTGCCCCACACCCATCATGCCAACATAAATGAGACATGAGACCTTCCACAGCTAGGGATGCACATTCATTGCATGCCAAGTTCTTCCACATTCAAATACAGGACATGTCAGGTTATTATTTCTGGCTGCATATTTCTAGATATTCTTGGATCAGCATAACTGAAAGAGAGCTTATTTTTGTCTCTCACGCGCCACAGGACTTTTTGTTGTTTTTAGCTTAAAGATGGTTCATAATTTCTACACAAAGGACAACAGATATTTCCATTTTTAATGTTCTATTTAAGGAGGTTTCTTACTACAGGTAAACCTTTGGTTTAGGGAAGTCTCAGGGGACACACTACTTCCTGAACAAATCAAGATTTCAGATGATCATGAGCATCAGCCCCACAAAGCTCTTTAACTCTGCAGGGTAGAAATTAAGCTCTAGGAGAGACCCTAACACGCACAGGCATAGAGCTTCAGCCCTGAAGAGTTGGAAAGAGCTTTGCAGAAGCAGATTATTCAGTCAATATTGTCCTGGAGATCATACGAACCTTCAGACAACTGCAACTCAGAAAGAGTCCAGGTGCAGCTCTGCTGTTGAAAAAGATCACCACTGATACAGAGGCAACAGCGTGAAGTGGCATGGGGCTCCTCAGGAGTGGAGCCAGAGTGCACTGGCTTCCAGCGCCACCCCCGGGGACGACAAAATAGTTGACTAACTGATAAGAATTCATGAGGTTAATCGACTATTCAATTAACTGATATTTAACATCCCTAGTCAGGACTTTGACAAGTTATACTAAGAGCCCTGCAAATCCAGATATCTGTGGCTAATTTTTGCAGATAAAGATGTGGCTACAAATCATGTGTTTAGAACCCTGCAAATTTGCAGATATTTGCTTTATATCAGTGGATGTGGATATCCACAGATCATTTTTGCAAGTGTAGATGCAGATACACATTTTGTATCCATGCAGGGCTCTAGTTACACTGTATTGTTAATACAGTACGACATCTATTATGCCTCCTCTAACATGGACATGTATATGAAAACTTACATTAATTCAGTGATTGTGAAAGCTGCCATATTGACAGCTTTGGAGACTTAAGTCCTCTATCTATATAACAGCTATATCTTAGAAAAGGCATTACAATTCTGTACCCTGATAATACAGAGACCCCAATGTGGATTGCTTCCCGGGTCTAGCGGATACTTTTCTCTCTGTACCCCTTCAAACCATGACTTCTCTTAAAACAGGATTGTCAAATATGTTTTTGATGTAGACACCTGCCTACTGGGAATTGGACTGACACCTCACATTTTGTCCATTACTGAGATGGATTTGAACTATTGGTATTTCAGTTCCAACCCACAAAATCATGCAGTCCCACCACTATAGTATAGTCCCCCCCTTCCAGAGGGTTTCAATAATCTAAACAGAAAATATGTGCTTAGTTATTACCTGAACAAAGCCCTCAGTGAAGAGAAGCTATAAACTGTAAACAGCAGCATGAGCAGTATTTTAATAGGGATTTCTGAAATATAAGGAACATTTTTAAAATTCAAGCATGAAATGTTTTGCTTACTATTTTATAATTTACAGCATATTTAAATTATGGATACAATAATTTAAACATAATACTAAAATTTGCAAAGTTTTTTAAAAGTACAGTAATTACAATTATTCTCTCCACAATGGAACAGCAGATGTCCCATTTCTTGGAATATTTAAAAACTGGACTAGCCAATGTAATATTTGTTAAGGAACAAACCTGCATAGGCAGTGACACAAAATAGGCCCTTTCCCTTCGTAACATCTAGAAAATCCCTTATGTTGAATCATTAGTTTAAATGATTAGTGCATTAGATATTAGCACTATATAATGTAGTAGACTAATACTCAGATCCTGTCTTGTTTGACTAAAGGAAAACAAATCTATTGGAAAATAAACTTTACAAAAAGTAAAAACCAAAACAAAAAATGATAAAACTAATAGGGCCCAATTACTCCCCTCCTCCCTAGATAATCAGCTATGTAAAAAGCAATGTAATACCAGAAGGAAGTAAGAGGGCAAAGGAAGCTTCTCATATCTCAACACAGCAAACTCCATTTTAAAAAGAGTAGCATAACCATATATCAAAGGAAGTCCAAATTCAGGCACCCCAGCTAAAAGGATGCTGAACATTATGTTGAAGCTTGAAGATGTAGAACTTCTGAATGTGGCTGAAGGAGGGATAGTAAATATGGCTTTGCATAATGATACATGATTCTAGGAGAATTTTCCATATCCTCCCCTTTATTCAAATACTATAGTATACTGATCATTGAAAATTTTGCCTATTGAAGTAATTTTCCACTATTTGTAGGGCTTGGCAATTTTAGATTTGAGGAAGACTGCACCTATTCAGGGTAGATAAAATCCATGATATTTAAAAAAGATAAGTCAGATAGTATTTAAATTCAGATACGAGTTAAATTGTCTTTTTAAATTAAATACATGTTTAGTCTTGAAAAAATATACCCATTTCAAATGAAGTGTGAAAACAACAACTTGTCTTAAGACCTAAACTTATAATTTATTACAATTAATTAAGTGAAATTAAAAAATTTTAAGCAATATGTTTGCTGCTAAGGCTTTAAGAACAACCAAAACAGTGAATTAGTGGAAGGCACTGGCTAAGCACCTGAACCAGAAGCGCTACATCAACTTTTGATAGCAGTAGCTCCTTCTGCAGTTGCAGAGAGAATATTTTCATTCTACTTTCTTCAACTATTTCAGTTAATTACTCGTTCATTCATGGTTAAGAAACCAACCAGGAGTTGAAAAAAAAAAAAAAAACCAGGAAAGCTTGTTTTCCTCTTCCAAATTATGAATAAAAACTGGGGTGAGAAGATGAAGTCTATTAATTTGAAAATCTTGAAGGACATGGTGACCAGAAACAGGTAATATGGTTTTGCATAATGAATCAGCTGGTTTTAAATGTAAAAAATATTTTGATAAGCTTTTTGACAGTTTTATTTCTTATGTAGCCAGTACATTTAAGATGATAGAAATTCAATTAAAATGCCCCAAACCATCAAACAGATCAGGATCTCAAACTCCTAGCCCATAGGGCATACACAGCCCAAGCAGTTTCACAATCCAGCTCAGGAGTCTCTGCAACTTGTCCGTTGCCATCCTCCAAACTCCATCCCTTCCCTCCTCTACATTATGCCCCCTTCCTCCAAATCCTCTTCCTTGAGGGACACAGCCTCAGGGATTACCACATCCCTCACTGGCTTACGGGAAGGGGTGCAATGGGGGCAGGGAAAGAAGGGTAGGGTACAGTCACACTCCCAGGACCAGAGGGACTTCCAGGCTGGATTGTAAAACTGCTCAGGCCATAGATGGCCCACAGGTCATGAGTTTGACACCACTGAAATAGAACTTGATGCAAAGGACAAGGAAAAAAATAATCTAGTAACTAAATGAAACATTCACCATTTTCTAACATAATAAAAAAAATGAAAAAATAAGAATCTGAATAAGTGTAAGCTAAGCTATATAATTGCTTAAATAAATGTGTATAGATATCTACCTGGTTAACAAGATGCACCAAATTTATTGTAAAGGCTATATTAGTTTTTGCAAATCAACATTATTAATGGTTATCAGTGAATAAGAACCAACGTTTCTTTAGGAAAGTATCTAAAAAGTACAAGCTGATTATTTAAATTATTATTCTTATTTGCTAATTAAAATCCTGATTAAAAATTGTCAATTTAAATCATCCACTCTGCTTTTCTATGCACAGCCCAAGCCCCACATTTCACATAGTTTCTGGCAACAGAGCTAACACTGAAAAAATTGAAATAAAATTAAATAAAAGCAGGGGAAGTAGAGAAAAAGAAAAGAAACATGGGACCTTACCTGGAGGAGTAAACAGCAATGGGAAGAGTGAAAAATGCCCTGTAGTTGTCAGAATCAGATAAATTCCAGCATATTTTGGGCTCTCCACAGACAACAAACTAAAATACAAGAATTCTAATTTACTTTTTGCCTCTTAGAAACCAGGCCTACTTTTACCAAAGCACACAAGTCACCGTTAACAGGCTGAAGTCAGCAGAGGAGTTGCATGAGTAGTTTAAGCAATTACTGTTGCACTAGCAGTAGAGTGAGTAAAATGCAAACTAAAAGGGGCTACTTCTTACACTCAGCAACACCTGGACCCAAAACTATGTAGGAGATGTTCCCCCCATAGAACACATATTGGGTCTCTCTCCCAAATCATGTATGTTTAGGATAAGAAACTGCAGGAAGCAGTCAGCCAGAGCGAAGCTGCACAGTAGCTGCAGAAAGTAGTTCTTAATAGTAGCCTGCAACCAGATGAGTTGGAAGAACTCCCACTTGACAGGTCACTTACCTCAAGGGAAGAATAGCGAGGAGTATTGCCTTTTCATGCACATGCCAGCCAAACATGAATGAACTCAGTGCGCAAAGTATCAGGCATTGAAGAAAGCCTCTGGGCCCTTGGGGTTTAAACCAAAGACAGAAAATAGAGGGCTAGAAACAATAGGCAAAAATAAGACTTCAGTGTAAAATGTCACAATCCTTTATATAAACTATTGTCCATATGAAGCTTTATGATGTTATTACTGATATACACAAATGAGCACCCAGCTCCTGCTTCTATTACACGCATCACATTGCAACATCCCAGGAAGGTATGTATTTCTGGAGTGTAAATGTAGTGCTGATGGAAGATGTCAAATAGACAACACTGGATATTGAAGTTTTTCATATATATGACAGGAACAACGTGGGCAGCAGAAATACGAGCTTCACTCAGACAAGCACCTGGCAATATGTGGGGAACTGCCCCATAGAATTTAACTGGAACTATTAACCCACTTCATATATGTTAACATCTAATGGCTGTTTAGTATCCTTTAGACACCAATATCTCAACTGACAGTTTAGAATGAGCCTTCCGCTCCTCACTCCACAAAATATGTGGGGCATTGAAAAGTGAGGGTCCACCTGCATTATTCCTGGTTATAGATAATGCTTTTAGGAGCTCAGCAAGTTTTCCAAAGAGCTCTGGCAATGCATCTCAGTCCAGTCTTGAAACACTCCTTGAATTTTAAGCAAGTCATTATATACAGAATTACTTTGAGCATAGTAAGCAAAATTGTTTGGTCCAAGAGTCCGTGCTATATCTGTTTGTCTCTGGAATACTCAATAGTTGACATAAATAATGATTTATAGGAATACTCAGAAAATGCCTTTAGCTTTGATAAGCAAAATTACGACTGCTTCTACATCCACCCTAATTGCTCTTTTCCAATATAAAAATACACATTTTTGTTTTTGAGATAGGGTTATGTAGTAGGGATGTTAAATATCGGTTAACTGAATAGTCGAGTAACCTCATGAATTCTTACTGGTTACTTGACTATTCTAAAGTCCCCAGGGGCGGAGCTGGCAGCCAGTGCAATTTGGCCTCCCTCCCGAGGAGCCCCCTGCCACTCTGTGCTTCTGCCTCAGTATCAGAGGCAGCAGTGCAGGGTGCCAGGTGGGAGCTGGTTCGCGAGGGAAGACAGTTTAAAAACAAGCTCCCTTCACGGACCAGTTGCCTGTCGCCCCGTGCTGCTGCCTGATGCAGGGGTGGCAGCAGCCTCTGTCTGTTGGGGGGGCAGGGTCTGAGCTTTTGGACCCAGTGAGAGCCAGAACAGAGCCGGGCTGCCTGCCTGCCTACCTCCTAATAACACTTTAAATGCAGAGCCATAGTGGTGGTAGGTCCCGGACCTGTCGCAAGCCAGGTCTGAGACAGGCTGCTTGCCAGCCTGCTAAAAAATTTAGTGGCGAGGTAGGAAATGCGTGTAGTCTACAGCATTAACCAATAAGTATTTGCTTATCGGTTAATTGACTACACTATTACATCCCTAGTATGCATCAAGTACTTTTATGTTTCTTAGTCAAGGAAAAAGGGGACACAGACATTAAAAATATATCAAAAGATTATCTTTTTTTGAAGTTACCAAGACAGAGATGAAGGTACAAATTAGTGTTGCCAGTGGAGTCACAGAAGGAAGGACAGTGTGCTGGAATTCTTGAACCAATCCACCTGTCATGGAGGCTTTAGGAATCTTTTCAGGATCAAGGAATTTATATTTTAGACCTGCAAGCGAACATAATGTTTGTTTAATAACATAGATGTGACATTATTGGATCCCGATATGAACATGCAAAACATTGTTGCAACCACTGTTGTATTTTTCCAAAGAACCTTGTGCAGAGTGGACCAATTGAAAAGCCTATTAGAAAGCTTATGATTCTCGGATTCTGTTTATACTGTTCACATGCGTGTATGATTTTTGTATTTGAAGTTATGAGTACTGGTTATGTACTTGTACTGGCTGAACCTCTCTTGTCTGGGATTCTCTGGTGTGGCTGGACCACAGACCCCCTGCACCAGAGAGCTGGGTGGCCACACGGTTAGCTGCAGCAGCTGTGGGACAGCGGAGCCCCGGCATCCCCAGGAGTGGAGCCCTGGCATCTCCAGGGCAGCGGAGCAATGGTGGCTGTGGGGAGTGGCGCCGCAGCTGCCATAGCAGCCCCAACACCCCAAGCCCTGGCGGCACAGGAGCCGAGAAGCCACAACAGCCCGGAACTACAGAGCCCAGCAGCCCTGATGGCCCTAGAGCCACAGCAGCCCTAGTGGCCCTGGGGCTGCAGAGTCACAGCAGCTCAGGACAGTGGAGTTCTGGCGGTCCTGGGGCTTTGGAGCTGCGGCACCCTGGGTAGCGGAGCCTGATGGCTCCAGAGTAGCAGAGCTATGCCAGCGAGGACTGGCAGGCAGAGCTGGTAGCTTGGGGGTTAGGGGAGCTCCGCTAGGTCTGCTAATGGACCCCGGGAGAGCCTGTAGTGCTGTCAGCAGAGGAACGGAATTAACCTCCCCTGGTCTGGTAAACTCCCTCCTTCACGACCAGTCAGAGCGCCGGACCAGGGAGGTCCAACCTGTATTTTAATGCTTGCTTCTGGGAGATAGCAATGAGGGTTGACCAATCTATTGTGCAAGGGTTGCTAGGCAAATGAATATTAGTACTTCACTTACAATACACCTCAAGTAGTGCCAATCCACATCTGAGGAACTTCGCTGTGAACATTCACACCAATATGTAAGCAGTTTCTGCTATGCAGTCATGCATGGACAGATGACTTGCTCATGTGACAAACTCCATCTGGAGCTTAACTTTCACACAAAGAGAACAAGAGAATTCCCTCCATATGGGCAAGAATATAAAGAGGGCCCTGGAGTTCCTCTATTTTTGTCTTCATTCCAACTTATCACTTCTGAATCGTATTTGCTATGAATTGAGCCCAAAAGGACTGATGACCAATCCGAACAGAGGATATATTCCAGAGATTTTAGACAGATTAATCTATCTCTGCTACAAGCCTGCACGAAGAACTTTGCATTGCTGTATGTAATTGAAATCCTTTAACAATTTTACTTTCACCCTTTAATTTGATTAATAAAACTTTAGATTTCAGATTTTCAAGGATTGGCACAGCATGCTCTTTTGTGTAAGATCTGAGGTATAAATTGACCTGGGAATGCAGTTTGTCCTTTGGGATTGGGCGAACCTGTTCGGATTTGATATTGATTTTCATAACCTCTCATTGGTATAAGGAGTGGCACTGGCGGTGACATAGGAAAGCTGGAGTATAATGGGATTACTTATATGACTTCTTGCTAGCCTATGTTGTGAACAGAAGTGTGTACCTTATAATGCAGGACCCCAATCTTGGGATGTAAGTAGCCCCATCTCAAAGCAACTTGCTCCTATCTGAAACACTTAGCAGCGTCCCCAGAAATGTGCTATATTACACTAGGTACATTTTCAGAGATATAGATATATATACACACACACACACACACACACAAACACACAATTTTTATGAAAAGTATTATTAATATATAAAATATATAAATCAATATAAACTGCGACAGCTATGTGAACACAAGGTTATGGCAAAGTTTTCACACAATTTTGAATACTCAAGATATCTTCCACTGTAGTTGGAAATCTACTGCTATGCAATACAGAGCTGAAAAGCAAAGGATTAAATGAATCTTAAAAACAAGCAACAAAATTTAATCCATTATATGAATTTCAGAAAGAAAATATGAACCCACAGGGGGCATTATATGCAAGTAAGCACTGAAAATACCAGTAAGTTTACTGTACCTATAACTGCTAATGTTTTGTCCATAGCATTGTACAAAGCCCAAAAATTAGGGGCCCAGTAAGCATGGCAGAGGCCTCTCTTGAAAGGGAATAGCCGTGAAATGACTTGAGGCAGTTGGCCCTGTAGGGAACAAAAAGAATATAAGAGGACCCTTGTTTAGAGACTTCAAAATTTGTTAAATTGTTCAACTATATTTCTAAAGTTTGTCTACACTACTGCTTAAGTTGATGTAACTTATGTTGCTCAGCAGTGTGAAAAAGCTGCTCCCCCTCCAAATGATGCAAGTTACAATCGACCTAAATGCTGTCCACACTAGTACTGACTTGGCGGGAGACACTCTCCCATAGACATAGCTACCACCTCTCCTTGATGGGGGAATAATTATGTGGTCTCTCACTGGCATAGTTTGTCTTCATCTAACACTTTGCAGCTGCACCAGTGTAGCACTGTAGCATAGACTAGTCCTAAAAGAAAGGTTAGAGGGATAGGGAATAATGAATCATTACCAAAACTGCAAAGGGTCCCAATGAAAGAGCAGAAACAAGGCAGACAATCAATCCCAGCAAAGTTATGCGAAGAAAGCTGAAGCTGCTCCATTTGAAGGATCCATCTACAGAAAATTAATACCACTATTAATAGAGATATTTGATGAGGTAGAAGAGAAATGGGAAGCAAACTGACTTTAGTAGTAAATAAGCAAGCATGATATTAAGTGAATATTTTCAATGAGTAAGTAGTGCTTTGTCCAACAACCAAGTTTACAAATCTCAAAGTTACACCCATTTCTTACTTGATAAAAACTCTATTTTAATTTGCTGATTTATTATTTGTATAACACCTAGGAGTCTCAGTACTGGACCATGACCTCACTGAACCAGGTGCTGTACAGACACAGAACAAAAAGACAATCCATGCCCCAAACAACTTACAAACTAAATATAAGACAAAACCAGATGGATATAGACAAGAGAGTAAAAGGAAACAATGACATTTTTGTAAGAGTGACAGTCGGTGATCTGAGCACACCAGCAGTCCAACCAATGTCAAGTCTTTTTTAGGCTTTAGAGCAAAATAGAGTTTTAAGGGAAGTTTTGAAGGTGGATAATGAGGTAGCTTTGCAGATGTTTACAGGGAGCTTTCCACAGCCATGGGAAAAAGCATGACGGGGCCTTTTTGAAAATTTAACAAGCGGATAAGAACAACTAGGGGTCACCAAATGAAATTAATAGGCAGCAGGTTTAAAACAAATCGAAGTTTTTCTTCACTCAGTGCATAGTTAACCTGTGCAACTCTTTGCCAGAGGATGTGGTAAAGGCTAGGACTTTAACAGGGTTCAAAATAGGGCTAGCTAGATTCATGGAGGTTAGGTCCATCAATGGCTATTAGCCAGGATGGGTAGGAATGGTGTTCTTAGCCTCTATTTGTCTGGAAATGGATGAGAGGAGAGGGATCACACAAGAATTACCTGTTGTGTTCCCTTCCTCTGGGGCATCTGGTATGGGCCACTGTTGGCAGACAGGATACTAGGCTAGATGGACCTTAGGTCTGACCCAGTATGGCTTTCCTTATGTTCATATGATGGCATCACTGGCCATCGTGAGGTATGAGTCAGCTTTTCAATAAATGAGGGAAAGAAGATAGATTGGGGATATATCATGAAGGACCTTGATATGAAGAGATGAAAGAGGAGCAATCTAAAAAAAGAGAGGTGATTATGGCCAAAGCGAGACTAGGAACATTTTCTTTGCACCGGCACTCTGAATGGCTATAAGCAAGGCAAGACTGCATTTGTCAAGACCAGAGAGAAGGATATTCAACAAGATGATGAGAACCTGATTGAGAGTTTTACAAGTTTGGATGGACAGGAAAGGCCATATCTTAGATCTGTCATGCAGAAATAATCTGCAAGACTTAGATATAGCCTGGATATGAGGACCTAGAGAGAGGAGTCAAGTATGACACACAGTTATAGGCCTAAGTTACAAGTAGAATGGTAGTGTTATCCACAATGACTGAGAAAGGAGGTAAATAGAGGGGAAAAAAATCAAGAGCTCTATTTTAGTTATGTTGAGCTTGAGCTGACAGCTAGACATCCACAAGGAGATCAATGTTCCCTCTAATATTTTCCATCCATGTGCAGAATAAATTGTGTTATGTGTACTGTATGGGCACCACCAGTAGAAACACATGCTGCTGGCTGTGAGCACTCTGCTAATCAGCTGGGCAGCATTTGAACCTTTCCTGGGTGGGCCACCCAAGTGCTCATCTTACAGGGAACACTGAAGGAGACGTCAGAGAGACAGACTTAATTTTAGTCTGGATAGGAGACAGCGCACAGATTTTCTAGTTGAAACAAAAGACAAGACTATGCAGCACTTTAAAGACTAACAGGATGGTTTATTAGGTGATGAGCTTTCATGGGCAAGACCCACTTCCTCAGATCAAATTGTAGAAGAAAATTGGCACGACCATATATACCAAAGGGATACAATCAAAAAAAGTGAACACATATAAAATTGACAAATCAGATTTTAGAACAGAGGGGGGTGAGTGGAGGGAGGTTAGTGTCTATGAGATACCCAGAAACCATCTACTTCAAGACAGACCCAAGAAAACCAACAATAGAACACCATTTGTCATCACCTATAGCCTCCAACTTAAGAACACAAGAATGGCCGTACTGGGTCAGACCAAAGGTCCATCTAGCCCAGTAGCCTGTCTGCCGACAGTGGCCAACGCCAGGCACCCCGGAGGGGGTGGACCGAAGACAATGCTATGTATACTGAACAAACTTCTCAGACACTTCGCCAAAGAATAAATGCACACAAAACAGACATCAGACAGTTTCACAAAGAAAAAACAGTTTCTTGCCATTTCAGCCAGACTGGGCATTGTCTCAATGACCAGACTACATGCATCCTGCTTCAAAGAGACTTTAACACAAGACTACAAAGGGAAGCCTCAGAACTGTCATTCATGTTTAAATTTGACACTTTACGAATGGGCCTTAACAAAGATGCTAATTATCTTACCCATTACAAAGATAGCTTCCCTAATTATCACCTCTAATATCATTATCTCATAGACACTAACCTCCCCCCCCTCACCCCCACTCTGTTCTAAAATCTGATTTGTCAATTTTTTATGTGTTCACTTTTTTTGATTGTATCCCTTTGCTATATATGGTCGTGCCAATTTTCTTCCACAATTTGATCTGAGGAAGTGGGTCTGGCCCACAAAAGCTCATCACCTAATAAACCATCTTGTTAGTCTTTAAAGTGCTGCATAGTCCTTTCTTTTGTTTCAGCAAGACCAGACTAACACGGCTACATCTCTATTACTAGACCAGACTAACACGGCTGCATCTCTATCACTATTCTAGATTTTTCTAGTGTAACTCTAAATAAATATCCATACTACAGACAGTACCTTCCTCAAATGGACACATTACAATAATTTTGCACAACAAGATTTGTATTAATTTAATGTGAAAAATGGTCTTTTGAATGGAGACAGTTCTATCTAGCAATTAATTTTTAATTAAAAATTCAAATGGATTATTATCTAAAAGAAGCTCGTGGCAGGAAATAGACTGAATATAATGTCTACATCTATTCTTTCTGATACATAAACTTGAATTTTATGATCACTGACTATTTTGGTAATACAAAATAAGTGTCACTTTGCCAATGAAATGTAAATATCTAGGACAATTAGTTTGAGGCCGGTGTCAGAATACCTCCTTTTAAACATTTAGGCTATTTTTACCAAACTGGTTTCAAATAGGCTATTTGATGAAAACAAAAAGTCAAGTGTGCAGCAGTTTGAGAAGATAGAACCAATCTTCATTTTGCTTATAAAACAACTACCACTAAACAAGGCGTGTTGTATAGTTTCATCAATTCAATGACTTCTGATTGGCTTATTCACTTTTCATTCCTTCTTTCTTCTGAATTTACAGGCAGCTGCAAAATACAAATTAGTATGTGGATGCCTTAACTCTCCTAAGCCCATGGATGAAGTTGCCATCAACTGTAAGGACCATTAACTTGAGGAATTCTGGAGATTAATGTGAAAAACATTCTTTGCAAGGCTTATTTCCTTATATTTACTGTTCATATGCATGAAGAACTCACCCTATTCTGATCAGCGAGAGCCAGTTCTGTCTCATTTAGATCCTAAAAACACATCTCTTTGTGACACCTACAATAATTGGGTTTATATTTGTTCTCCTAGATCTTTTTCTCCCTTATTTTCACTTGCATAAGGAAATATCTTCAATGAAACACCAGGATATAAAATCTTATTGCTTCTAGCCCATGGGGTAGATTTAGAAGTTAAAATAAAAAGAAGCTAAAAATTACTTAGAAAAGTTAGCTGTCTTCAAGTCAACATAGTCTGATGAAATGCATCCAAGAATACTCAAGGAGCTGATAGGAGGTGGTATCTGAGCCTTTAGCTATCATCTCTGAAAAATCATGGAAGTCGGGAGAGATTCCAGAAGACAGGAAAAGAGCAAATATAGTGCTCATCTATAAAAAGGAAAATAAGAAACTAGGAAACTACAGACCAGTCAGTTTAACTTCTGTGCCATGGAAGATAATGGAGCAAGTAATTAAAGGAATTTATCTGAAAACATCTGGAAAATAATAAGGCGATAGATAATAGCCAGCGTGGATTTGTAAAGAACAAATCATGTCAAACCAATCTGATAGCTTTCTTTGATAGGATATCAAACCTTATGGATAAGGGAGAAGTGGCGGACGTGGTATACTTAGACTTTAGTAAGGCATTTGTCATGGTCTTGCATGGCCTTCTTATCAATAAACTAGGGAAACACAACCTAGACAGGGCTACTATAAGGTATCCCGCATAACTGGCAGGATAATTGTTCTCAGAGAGTAATTATTAAGAGTTCATGATCATGCTGGAAGGGCATAACAAGTACGGTTCCACAGGGGTCTGTTTTGGGACCAATTCTGTTCAATATCTTCATCAACGATTTAGATGATGGCATAGAAAGTATGGTTATTAAGTTTGCAGATGATACCAAGCAGGGAGAGTTGCAAGTGCTTTGGAGGGTAGGTCAAAATTCAAAATGACCTGGACAAACTAGAGAAATGGACTGGGATAAATAGGATGAAGTTTAATAAGGACAAATGCAAAGTACTCCACTTGGGAAGGCACAATTCGTTTAACACGTACAGAATGGAAAGTGACTGTCTAGGAAGGAGTACTGCTGAAAGGGACTTAGGGGTCATAGTGGACCACAAGCTAAATATGAGTCAACAGTGCGACACTTCTGCAAAAAAAGCAAACATGATTCTGGGATGCATTAACAGGAGTGTTGTGAGCAAAACACAAGAAGTCATTCTTCCACTCTACTCTGCATTGACTAGGCCTCAGTTGGAGTATTGTGTCCAGTTAGGGCACCACATTTGAAGAAAATGTGGAGAAACTGGAGAAGGTCCATAGAAGAGCAACAAAAATGATTAAAGGTCTAGAAACATGACCTATGAGGGAAGACTGAAATAATTTGGCTTGTTTAGTTTAGGAGAGAGAAGACAGAGGGGACATGATAGCGGTTTTCAAGTTATCTAAAAGGGTGTTACAAGGAGGAGGGAGAAAAATTTTTCTCCTTGGCCTCTGATGATAGGACAAGAAGCAATGGGCTTAAATTGTAGCAAGGGAGGTTTAGGTTGGACATTTGGAAAAAGTTCCTAGCTGTCAGGGTGGTTAAACACTGGAATAAATTGCCTAGAGAGGTTGTGGAATCTCTATCACTAGAGATATTTAAGAGCAGGTTGGTCTATCAGGGATGATTTAGATTAGCGTTTCCCAAATGGTGTTCCGCAGAACCTTGGGGTTCCACGAAGTGAAAATAAGGGAGAGAAAATTCCATTACAACAACATTTTATGATTTAAAAATAATAATTAATATTATGTGATTTTTGTTTTTAAATATGTGCAATTAAACTAAATGTTGATCTCATAACCTTGTTTAGCATTTGTTTATTATTATCCTTACTTATTTGTGGTCTACTTTTTCAGCTCCATATATTAGACTGTTATTAGGGGTTCCGCAAAATTCTTTCAAGTTTAAAAGGGTTCCGTAGCCAAATAAAATTGGGAAACACTTATCTAGATAGTGCTTGGTACTGCTGTGATGGCAGGGGACTGGACTTGATATTCTTTCAAGGTCCCTTCCAAGTCTAGTATTCTATGATTCTCGCTCTATTATTTGTAACCTTCATTTGTTGTATAGTATTTAAACTGTGGATGGTCTTCTTTTTGGCGCAGGAACCCATGTCTTTCCTTTCCTTTGGGTTTGAAGGCACCAACTGAGTCATCTAGCTCTATGATTCTAAAACCTTTATTTCAAATGGCAGTGCAGACCCCTCTGGAAATTTTAGGCATATTCTGTGAAGTCCCAGGGATCCATGGACCAGTCTGAAAACCACTTTTCTATGGTTTTCTATTGTTCTATTGAAAACCTTTCATGGATCCCTTAGACATAGTTTGTGGACCTCCAGGGGTCCATGGATCACAGGTTAAGAACCACTGATAAACCCATCTTATCTCTCTCCAGAATAGCTTTCTATAATACACAAATTGTTACTAGTTTTGGTTTGAATTGAGTCCCTAGAAGTACAGAAATGACTTGTGAGAAAGAAAAGCTTCTACAAAAGCAACTTCAAAAATGGTCTCCAATAAAATACTGTACATCAAAGGTTCTATTTCATTTGCATCCAGTGAGTATCTGTGGACCCCATTACCATACTGCTCTCATGCCAAAGTAATATGTCAGACTTATTATGCAAATATGTCTTTCTATACCTGTTGGGCCCTCTTTCCACCAATATTAATATAAATCAAATTAAAGAAAGATTGGTAACTCACCTGCCTTATTTGCAGTGAAACAATAGGATCGTAGCAAATATACACCATAAGCTGGGGCTACATAGATGTAGATGTGTTTGAAATGCAGGAGAACAGTAAAAAGAAGTGCACCCTCCAAATGCCTTTTCTAAATGGAAAAAAAAGTTGCACAGGTAGAAACCCACAAATGCTGCATTTGTACCTACCGTATCTTAACACTAGCAGTGTCAAAGATGGCCTTACTCCATAGCCTGAAGCATCAAAACATTTCATGTATTTCATGTATGGATGAAATATTTCACGTATGGATGTATGAAACATTTTATGTATGGATTTTTTCCATTTGCCTAAAGTACACAACCAGGCCCAAGCAGGATAGATTCAGGTCACAAGGTAATTTCCTCACATTAAGTGGTGTTTGGAACTCAGGGAATCACTCATATCTCCACACCCTAAGAAATAAACCCCCTTCCTCAAAGTAATCTTTCCTGCCAAAGGTCTGGTAGCTCCCTCCAAAACAGCTGAATTCCCTGATGCAACTAGGAAGAAACTGTGTATTTAAAACAGCAGTAAATAGAGGTCACTTCCTCACAGAGGGGCAGGTATGCTTTCCCCATGGCCCCACTAATATTTTATGGCCAAGTGAACTAAAAACCAGGACAAATACTAAGAAATCCAATTCTAGTAGGCAGCAGTTTAGAACTGCCCCTACTTATTATAATCACAGGCTTGCTCCCATTAAAGTAAAAGGCATTGTCACAGGACAACAAAAACTTTCAGCTTGATTTTATGGTTACCTGAAATAGTCGAGCAACAGAAAGAAGCATCAATCCAAATAAAAAACCATTGTACTGAAAGTGAATATCTGAACTTGTGTCAAGGAAGAAATTTTTTACTGTCAGTTTGCTTGGGCAAACTCAGAAGTCCACAATCAGGAAACAGATCAAATGGAATTATAATCGAGGAATCATTCCTAAATTATTACTCAAATTGGCTATAATATTACCTTTATGCTACTTATTCTAATTAGCAAACATAAAAGTTGCAGAGCTTAACCTCAATGAAAAATTCTTGGTCACATGCAGATAATATAACAAAATGTGTATGTCTATTATGGAACTCAACAGAAAACACTATAAACAAGTGTCCTAAATGGTTTCAATCTGCTAGCCTTTTCCTTCATCATTTTCACTTGATGAAACATCTCCCCTTTTCACTGAAGTTTTTAATGTTATTCTCTTGCCAGAAGTCATTTAAATGTATGGTGGACATCTTCAGGTGTTTGAATTGCTTCTGGAGGGGGCTGTGGGGAAAACTGTCACAAATAATTATTTTCTGCTGTGAAAATTATTACTGCCATGCTCCTTCTATATTCCTTCACTATACACACAACTGAAAAACTGATAATGGCATGTCTGAAACTTGGCATAGAAATGAACCTCACTGAGGAGTACATATTTATGGTGAAAGGTGAAAAAAATCACTTTAATCTAAAGTCATGGATGTTCAAAAATTACAGCTTAAAATATCATGAGTTCATAGTCCTTAAGATGCAGTGGATTTTCACACAGCTGCTGAAATGGTCATTTTTTCATTTATATTAACTACTACCAAGTATTCCTAGCCATGTTAGAGGAGATTTTATCAAGACTGACTGATTCCTGATCTGTTAGTGAGCATTATCAGCATTTTCTACTTCCTCCTGTCTTTTAAATGAATAAGGTGATGAGGGGGAAAGAGGGACCTGCAGCTTTTCCTGGAGCCCACGGCTCTGCAGCCTGGCCCTGGCTCACAGCTTTACCTGCGGGGGAGGAAGGGCTGTTCTGCCCAGCCCGTGTCTCCTCATGGGTCCGGGGGCTGCACTGGTGAGAGAGAAAGAGAGAGAGAGTGCATATTTGATTTGTTTATAGTGTCAGTCTTGCTAGATTTTGACAACTAACTGAAAGGATACGATCCACAATTAACAAGCCAAAGTTCCACAATAGTAAAACAGCAAGAACAAACATTGGTTTCTCTAGAAGTTCTTTTCCAGATCGTTTCCCATTTATACATCTGCAGCATCTGAATGAAGGAAATCAAACAATAATGCAAACTTATTTTAGCACATATTTAATATTAACACAGAAGATGATTTCTTCCGGGAAATTCTGCCATATGCCAGTTACTAAGGGTACATCTACACTGCATGCTTATTTTGAAATAAGCTATTCCGGAACAGTTATTCTGAAATAGCACATCTACACTGTGGGGAAGCCTCAAAATTAGTCTGAGGCAGGCTTCCTTATCATAGACATGATATCTCGATTTAGAGTCCCAGGAGGCACTGGGGAGGAATAACTTAGAATGGCCTGGTGAGGGGCAATTTCGAAATAGCAGCAGTGGAGTGTCTACACACATTATTTTGAAATAGCTATTTTGGAATAGGCATTATTCCTCGTAGAATGAGGTTTACAAATTTCAGAATAAGCCATCCGTTATTTTGAAATTATTTCGAAATAACGGAATGGCTTCGTAGATGCTTGCATTGTTATTTCAAAATAAAGCTAGTTATCTCAAAATAACAGTGCAGTTTAGATGCACCCTAAAAGTGATAGCAATTTTTAAATTATCAAATAAAGAAATAATTAATTAACAATGGTATACTTTAGAACTGGAAATGTTTTTCCTAAAAGGGAACAGTTTATTTTTTAAATACACAACTCTGAAAGTTTGACTAATTTTCCAGGAAGAAAACATCAAGCAGAATTTAGAAAATTATAAGGGCTTTAAAGTTAAGACAAATAATTTGGAAGATTTTTTCCTTGTCTACATTACAAACGTAACCTTTTGTTACTAAATAAAGGCTTTTTTATAATCTATTTGTTTTTGTATTCTCTCACCTTGGAGAAGGAAAATATAATTGTCATGGCTCTTCTTCCCATGCTATAAGAAAATTGGCTTATGAATATAAATATGTATAACTCAAAGATGCTTTATGTGAAGTACATGTGACATATTTTAAAAGTTGTAATTCGCTGAATCTGTATATTCTATTTGTGTGCATGTATCTTTTTTGCATGTGAAATTAGAAATATTAAGTGAGAATCTATTATATTAGTCCAAATAGTCTAATAAGAGCCATTAGTGATATTTTAGAAACTTAATAGCTGGGTAACCAAGTCAACGAATGGTTATGTTTTCCTGTAAGCCCAAGTCCTACAAAGACGTGACCATGCTACCTAATGGTGGAACCCATTCTGGATCTGGTACTTTTCCACTCAAGGTGAGAAAAATTTGAACTGAGCACAAACAATTCCCACCTTGGGCAAAACGGATATACAGGGGAGAAAACAAATAATAGGGTTATTTGTGGCCAGATGCCAGATTTTCCATTTGCCAGCCAGAATACCTGCTGGAAACAGGGGGAAGGACTGGGCCTAAGCTAAGAGGCTGCCTTGCTTATGAAAGAAATAAGCAGAACAAATTTTAGGGTAAGAATATGCATGTAACAAGTTTTAGGGTATGTCTAAACCATGTGCTATTTTTGAAAGAGGATATGCAAATTCCGTGGGAATTTGCATATCCTTCTGATCTCACTTTCGAAAGTGGATCTTTCAAAAGTGAAAGTAGTCTGGACGCAGTTTTTTGGGGAAAAAACCCTTTTTCGAAAAAATCGTGTAAACCTCATTTTTTTTAAGGAAGAGAGTTTTTTTCGAAAAAGGGTTTTGTTTTTTTTTCAGAAAAAAAAAAGTGTCCAGACCGCTTTCAAAAGTGAGATCGGAAGAAGATATGCAAATTCCCACAGGATTTGCTTATCCTCTTTCAAAAATAGAACGTAGTCTATTAGTGTATTAGGATTAGCTGCTGTATTTTGTTTATTTTGGCTTAGTGACTTACTTTGATCTGTTTTCACTTGCAAGCACTTAAATCCTACATTTTATACTTAATAAAAACATTTTGTTTATTATCAAGCTCAGTGTAAATAATTTTTACCTAGGGAGGAAGCAACCACCATGCATCTCTCTCTTGCATTGATAGAAGGTGAACTTACATAAGTTTTCTCCGTATAAAACTTTTATACAGAGCAAGACCGTTTTATTTATTTATTTAAGACAGTTTTGGTCCCTTGTGGGGCTATGTACCTGGGTGTTGCCAATGGCCTTATAGCTGAGGCCTCCCAGAGCTGAGCTGGTTCAGAACCTGTGTTGCTCTTCTGGGGCGCTGTTACTCCAACTCTGTGCCTTGGCTTGGGGAAACCTGAGCTTCTGGCCCAGCAGGACAGGGTAGTGGAGCGCCTCAGAGGGCCCAGTGGTGTGACCAGCACACCAGGTGACAACCCCAAGGGGACCCCTGTGCTCGAACCTGTCACAATAATAGCATAACTTTTGTTCACTTTGCAGCCAGTAAGTTTCATTACCCAGTTCTACATTTGGAATGCAACATGCAAGGTAGTGTTTATTTAAAAGTTATTTCTATTGGACTTTAAAAAAAATACAAAACCTATGACCAGCAGATGTATTTCCATTTTTTTAACAAAGAACTTTGTTACCTCTTGGCCTAATTTAAAATTGTGGCCTATGTTATGCAGAAAGTCAGGCTACATCTTAAAAAAAAAAAAAAGAAGAATTTGATTTAATAGTGCCATTTTAGGAGGACAGTATGTAACATCCAGCAAAATAAACAACTGGATTACATAATTCTGAAAGAGACTCAGAATAGCCAGGGTATACATAGAGTCTAATAAATTAATATGAAAGTGGATGTCCTTCTGACAACTTTTACTCAGTGAGTGGAGTGCTGTTTTAAGACTTTGCTATTTCTAAAGCACTATGGTGGGCAACAGATTTTTCTTTAAAATACATGTGCTCTCACACCACGTCCAAATGAGAGCTTACACATATTCTTTGCCCTCCCTCAAGCCCACTGTCCATTTAAATATGCCTATGAACAATCTGCAAATAAAAAGTTAATTTTGGAAGACAAGACAAGACTAATAGAAAAGAATGCATTAATATGTGACAAGATTTCAAAATTACAAGAATGAGATTATTTCATGTTCAGAATCATAACAGGATGAAAAAAGACTTTGGTCATCCAGTCTCAGAACTGAGTTCCTTCAGAATTCTTAAACTGCCAAGTACATTACATATAAAAGAAGGCAACTACAATAAGTTTAATTGTACCCACAATATTAGACTCCCCAGGATAAGAGAGGGGAAAAAGGTCTTCCCTCTTAGCTACACCCCCTCACATGTTCCTTGAATAGGTTTAGCCAACTGTGTTCTTGCCACACATTTACAAGCTTATACATATACGCCTTTATTTAAAATAGTTTTCAAAAATAGGCATGTGGTAATCATAGACACCCCACTGTCCCCAAAGAACAGAACACTGAGACTTACTCGTGAGCTGCATACACAAAAAGAATATCTGTAAAGATGACAGAAAATCTTTGGAAGAAGACTGTTGCATCACTGGAGTAGTTCAAATTTTGGATAACCAGCATTTCCTGATCTAAGTATTTGGCAATATGTGAAAGTGCATATTCAAACCAAGCAAAAAATGGAGGATAATCCAAGGTCCACTCAGAAGTTGCCTAAAAGCAAAATAAGATTTACCACTTTAGAACTGACAGTCAAAACAGCTGCCCATAGTTATTTATATATAGAAAAGTTTGTCATAAGATTAACTGGTTTGTTCACTCCAATAGCAAGTACTAACCAAAGGCCATTACCTCTGATTTTAGTTCTACCTTATAATGGAGCTGAGCAACTGTACAATGCTGAAAATTACTTCAGCAGCTTTGCTATGAGATGGTAGTGTTTATAGAGAGACTGGAAGTCTTTTGGGTGTGGGAAGAGGTAGGCGTGGCAGAATTTGCTTTTTATTTTAACGACTGTTAACATCAATATTTATTTAAGCATTTTTGCAATTTTTATCAATTTAAATAATGAGAAATTGGCACTGAGACTCAAAAAATTAAAGCTTTATAACTGTTAAAACGCAAACTGTCTACATCACATATCAAACTAAATATCCTTACGTAAACACTAAGTTCTCAAGCAGCATTTTTCTTCTTTTGCCTATCTATTCATTTTGATTATTATTAATACTACAATGAGGGCAGTATAAGAACAAAATAGCTGGTCAAGATTGCCAATTATGCTGATTATTTTTCTGATGTGGACTAGTGTCCACTGTGAACTGCTTCATTCAGGTTCTTTCATACTGTTCCTGTCTGTTACTCTTGCTTTGTATCATTTAAATCCATGCACTTTAGTAATAACTTTTCCTTAGTTTTACTACAAACCATATCAGTATGTATATCAAAATGAAGCATGTCTCAGCTAAGTTAACAGCTCTCTTTTTTCTGAAAGGGAGAGTAACACAACGGCTTATGGTTCTTGGTGCCGAGAAGAACTCACTAACACAATGGGCTCCTGATCCACAATTGGTATCCCTGGGCATACTTCAAAAACTAACCCCATCTATCAGTCATTAGTGTCCATGATGTATATCCAGGGATGTCAGGTCAGTGTCTCTAATAAGCACCATACTCATACACAACTAAAAAGCAAATGAATAGAACAAGAACTTACTTCATAATACCACTGAGAGACTGGTAAACTGTGAGTGATGGCAAGCCAGTTTCTATGTACTTCAAAATCTGTGGAATGACTGCATAGAATATGGATTTTAATACTCAAATATGTACAGACTTAAAGAGATTTTAAAAAAATCTTTCAAAGTTTTCAACTATTTACAAGTAGACAGAAAAGGATCAGCAAGAAATTATTTGTGTTGCTACTCCAGTGGATTTAGCTGTTTCAAAGCTGCACTATTAACTAAGCAAAAAGCAGACTAAATAGTTATTATCAGAGAGCATGAGCCATCTTGGTTTCTACAAATTGCTAATAAACAGGAATATTAGGATCCAGTTATAGCTCTCAGGTTTGCTTGACATAAGGGGCTAAAGTTCCTGTTTTTAAGTAATGAAATTTTAATGTCACAGAATCATAGAAGGGCTGGGAGGGACCTTTAGAAGTCATCAAGTCCAGTCTGTGCTATGGCAGGACCAAGTAGAGGCAAATGGTGAAGAGGGACCGGGGGTAAGCGGGAGAAACCACCGGCCATGTAACACCCCCATCCCCAGTTCAGGGTAGGGCTGTAACTCCCGCCTCTCCATCACAGGCCCCATTTCTCCCAGCCCCTGCTTCACCTTCTCCCTTTCTCTTCCCTGCCTTCGCTCTGCCCCTTCATCCTCTGCCAAGCAATACAGCGTGTGGGACTAACAGGGCGAGGGGGCTGGAAGTGGGGGAGTCCAGTCCACCTGCACTCACTGGCAGTGGCAATGTAAGCAGAACAATGTGGTCTGAGGAACAGAAGGGGGTGGACCACACTGTGGCAGGCCTGAGTCCTCTCTTGGTAGTCCCCCACCTCGCTAGCTTCTGGCTGGCTCCTCGCCCCTCCCGCTCATGGCATTTGGGGATATGTGCCCCCTCACAGGTTGCCTATGGGACCAAGTAAACCAAGACCATCCCTGACAGATGTCTGACCAACCTATTTTTAAAAACTCTGAATGACAAGGATTCTACAACCTCCTTTGGAAATCTATTCTAGAGCTTAACTATCCTTATAGTTAAAGTTTTCCTAATACCCAACCTAAATTTCTCTTGTAGAAATCTTGCAGATTAAGCCCATTACTTCTTGTCCTACCTTCAGCTAACATGAAGAACAAATTGATCATTGTCCTCTTTGTAACAGCCCTTAATATATTTCAAGACTTATCAGATCCTCCTCCTTTTTCTTTTATCAAGGCTAAAATGTGCCCCATTTTATCACCTTTCCACATATGCCAGGTTCTCATTCTTTTATCATTTTTGTAACTCTTCTCTGGACTCTAATTTGTCCAATCTTTCCTAAAATGTGGCGCTCAAAATTGGATACAGTACTTCAGCGGTCTCACCAGTGCTGTTTAGAGCAGAACAATTACCTCCTCCTGAATCTTGAATATGACACTTGTATAAATACACCCCAGAATATTTGCAACTTGATCACTAGGGATGTTAAATTGCGAGTAATTGACTAATCGACTAGTCGATGCATTTTGCATCGACTATTCGATTAGTCAGTAGGGCACCTTTGCCTTTGAAATCTAGCAACAGCTGTAGGGCTTACACTTCTAAGGCAAAAATGCTGCATGGAGCCCAGGATCAGCTGAGGACTCCCCCTCTGATCCCGGGCTCCATGCAGCACTGCCGCTTTGAAACGCTGCGGGGAGGCCAGAGCCAGGCTCCTTGCGGAATTTCAAAGCTGCAGCACCCCGTGGAGCCTGGATCAGCTGGGGACTCCCCCACTGACCCCAGGCTCCATGTGGTGCTGCCGCTTTGAAACGCTGCAGGGAGCCCGGCATCAGGATCCTCGCAGCACTTCAAAGCAGCAATACTGACCACTTGGAGCCCAGGGTCAGCAGGGGAGTCCCCCAGCTGATTCTGGGCTCCATGCAGTGCTGCCACTTTGAAATACCGCATGCAGCCTGGGGACACCCCAGCTGGCCCTAGGCTGCACATGATGTTTCAAAGCGGCAGCGCTGTGTGGAGCCCAGGGTCTGGCGCTGCCACTTGGAAGTGCCCCCTCTGCTTCCTTCCCCTTGCTGCCTCTATCAGAAAGAGGCAGCAAGGGGGGGGGGGTGAGTGACTAGTTGACTAGCTTGTCAACTAGTCCTTCACATCCCTATTGATCACATTGTTCATTCAGCTTGTGTCCTTTATAACCCTCAAATCTTTTTCCACAGCACAACCACATAGTTCTGCATTTGATTTTTCCTACCTAAGTGAAGTACTTTGCACTTGTCCATACTGATTTCATCTTGTTGGATTGAGATCAATTCTCCAATTTGTCAAGGTTGTTTTGAATTTTAATTCTGTCTTCCAAAATGTATGCAACCCCTCTCAGCTTCTTATCATCTACAAATTTTATAAGTACACTCTCAATTGCACTACTTATGTAATGAATGAAAATATTAAAAAGTACTGGACTCAAGTATGACTCAAACAGAACTCCTACTAGATACATCCTCCCAGTTTCACAGGGAACCACTGACACTCTTGGAGTACTGTCTTTCATCCTGTTGTGCTCCCACCCTATAGTAATTTAATCTAGATCACATTTCCCTAGTTTGCTTATGAGACAGTCATGATGGCACCCTGTGAAAAGCCTTACTAAAATTAAGATACATCATATCTACTGCTTCCTCACTGGGCCAGTAACATCATCAAAGGAGAAAATTAGGTTGGTTTGGAATTATTAGTTCTTGAAAAATGCTTGCTGGCTATTCCTTTATAATCTTGTTACCCTCCAGGTCATATAATACCTATTAGAAGGTGGACACAGAAAAATGGAGAAAATACTACCAAATTTACGGCTGTGAAAAATGCATCACAAACTGTGAAATCTGGGCAGCCCTCTTGAAATCTGGCCTTTTATTTATTTTTACCCTATACTATACAGATTTCACGGGAGAGAAGAGCATTTCTCAAACTGGGGGTCCTGACCAGAAAGGGGGTCACAAGGTTATTGTAGGGAGGTTGTTGTATTGCCACCCTTATTTCTGCACTGCCTCCAAAGCTGGGCTTCCATCATTCTCTGGCCATATAGCTCTGAAGACAACACTGCCGCCAGCAACTGCACAGAAATGAGGTTGATAATATGGCAACTTCCCAAATCCCTTTTGGATCAGAACCCCTATAATTATTAACAATTTTAAAAATCTTAGAACCATCACCCGATAAGGGTGATGCTTAATGGTTAACTAGTGACATCCCTAATCCCAATCAGAACAAATAAAGACAGGTTTCATTTATTGTCTCAGAAGTGATAACTATAAAAACAGGTATAGCACTGGAAAAAATACTCCCACAATGCCACATCATAGAAAAGTGCAGCCCTGTTAAATAGCATTCCTCCATCTAGGGCAGTGGTTCTCAATTTACATTTTTGGGCAGCATCCAATACTATCTGTATGGCTCATTCAGGCTGTCTGTCACACAGCACACAGCTCCATGCTGACTGGTCTGCAGGTTAAGAACCACTAATCTAGGGGTTTGATAGCTTAGTAAAAGTCATCAGTATCTGTGGCAAAATCCTAAAAATGGTGAAACTTAGATGTAAAATTCAGCGTCACTTTCATGGGTGACAGATAAGACCATAGTAATGCACAAAGTAATGCAAACTGTACCGGACCCTGGTCTTTGAAAAAGACCTTTGACTATCAGGTGAGGTGATGGCTAGCCCCTCCAACAGCACAAAGAGGCTATGTCTACACTGGCGCGTTCTCATGCAAAAACTCTTTTGAGGAAGAGTTCGTCTGCAAAAACTCTTCCAGAAGAGAGCGTCTACACTGGCATGTGTTTTTGTGCAAGAGATGTACTTTTGCGCAAAAGCATCCATGCCAGTGTAGACGCTCTCTTGCACAAGAAAGCTCTGATGGCCATTTTAACCATAGGGCTTTCTTGTGCAAGAAATTCATGTTGCCTGTCTACACTGGCCTCTTCTGGAAGAGCTCTTGCGCAAGAGGGCTTATTCCTGAGCGGGAGCATCAGAGTTCTGGCGCAAGAAGCCCTAATTTTATACATTAGAACGTCAGTTTACTTGTGCAAGAACACGCGGCCAGTGTAGACAGGCAGCAAGTTTTTGCGCAAGAGCGGCCACTTTTTTCACAAGATCGCGCCAGTGTAGACACAGCCAGAGAGTATGAGGCTGCCCAAATTAGCAAAAGTTAGCACAAGAGAAGATAATCATTTATGGATTGCTTGGGGGGAGAGGTAGTCTCACAGCAAACAAACTAGCAAGCCAGCTAACCTCATTAACCAGGGCCCTGTTCTCCAGGGCTGTGTCTAGACCGGCCAGTTTTTCCGCAAAAGCAGCCACTTTTGCGCAAAAGCTTGCCAGCTGTCGACACTGGTCGCTTGAATTTGCGGAAGAGCACTGACGTTCTAATGTAAGAAATCAGTGCTTCTTGCGCAAATACTTTGACGCTCCCGTTCGGGCAAAAGTCCTTTTGCGCAAAACCTTTTGCGCAAAAGGGCCAGTGTAGACAGCTCAGTTTTGTTTTGCGCAAAAAAGCCCTGACAGCTAAAATGGCGATCGGGGCTTTCTTGCGCAAAAGCGCGTCTAGATTGGCCACGGATGCTTAAGCGTCCGTGGCCAATCTAGACGCTCTCTTGCGCAAATACTTTTAACGGAAAACTTTTCCGTTAAAAGCATTAGCGCAAAATCATGCCAGTCTAGACGTAGCCCAGGTGTAAGGTTGCTGCTGCACTCAACTCACTATGAAGACTCATTTCACTAACCCTGACTCCTGGCAGGAGCCCCACCACAGACCCCACATTCCAGAACAGTGGTGTGGTAAGTCTGGCACTCAGTCCTGCCACCAGAAATAGATTTGATGTCCCAGCTCAATGCTTGGAGGGAGTGGAGCTCTGTGCCATGTACCCCAATGCAAGTAGCCCCTTGCCCACCTGATGAGAAGGTGCCACCTAGAGTGGCCAAGTATTCAGTTTCTGAGTGAAACGCCCAGTCAAAAAGGGTCACAGGCAGCTCTGGTCAGAACTGTCAATGAAGCCCTTAAAAGTCACAGTGCTGTAGGGCTAAGACAGGCTTGTCACCACCTGTCTTGGCCACCATGCTGTCCTCCAGAAGCAGCCAGCAGATCTGGCTCTTAAGTAGAGGAGCCACAGGGCACAGGCCCTGAGCATTAGCTCTGCACAATAACTGGTTGGTTCCTGGCCAATGGGAGCTGGGGGGACACTGCCTGTGGGCCAGAGTAATGCACAGAACCTTCCTCCACCATTTAGGCACTGGACCAGTTGGCCACTTCCAGGGTACTGCATGGTGCCAGGACAGGAGGCAACCAGCCTGCTGCCCTGCAGAACTAACAAGCAGGAGCCACCCGAGGTAAGCCTGCACCGCCAACCCTCTACCCCATCCCTGCCCCCCCAAACTTAGAGCCCCATCCTGCCCTCCCAAACCTCTCCCTCAACGCGCAATTCCCTCCTACCCCCCCCCCCAAGCGCGTCATCCCTGAACCAGCACCCCTAGACCCCTTCCTCCCTCCCACACCCCTGCCCCAGGCCAGTGACAGTGGGCGGGGGAGCCACCAAGGCGGTGGGGGAAATGAAGCGAGCAGGGGGCAGAGCCCCAGGGCAGGGGCGGGGCCAGGGAGTTCGGTTTTGTGCCGTTAGAAAGTTGCTCCCCCGCCCCCCACCCACCACTACCCCGGGAAAGGAGGGGGAGCTGGCAGCGCGGGCACCATAGGATGCTGGGCCACGCGACGGCTCTGGGGAGACCCGGCTGCCTCCGCCGAAGCAGAACAGCGGCCGCCCCGCGAGCGCGGCTCAGAGAGGGGGCGGCCACGGCGAGCGGGGCTGCCCATAACCGGAAGGGGGAGCTGAGGCCGGCCCGGGGCTGCTAGCGCCGCTGCCCCGGTGGTCGGGGGGGGCGGGGTGAGGCGCCGGGCAGGACACGGACACACGCAGACGGGGCGACGAAGAAGCTGCTGGCCCGGCCGGCGGGGTGCGGCTGCGCGGCCCTTACTAGGTTGGGATGAGGAGGCATTTGAGAAGGGAAACCCCGAGTGCCAGAGCCAGGAACCAGCAACCGCCGCTTCCGCCCGCCGCCGCCGCCATCTCCATGACACGCCGCGCCGCTCCGCTCTCTGACAGCTCTGATACCCTTCTGCGCACGCGCCGAAATCGAACCGGCCCGCCTCGGTAGCCAAAAAAAAAAAAAAACCCACCACGCGATCACAATGCGCATGCGCCAGGTCGTCGTCGTCTCCCCCCCCCACGCAGTTGTGCGTTCCCAGGACACCACAGACTGCACACGCGCTGGTTCAACTCCGTCCATCGATGACAGGTCTACTGCGCAGGCGCCAATCGTGGAGCCTGTACAGCGGGTGGGTAGAGGGGTCTTTTTTGCACCACTACGGGTGGGGAATCATTGGATTGTGGCAGGGAGTTTGCTGCTCTGACACTTGTCTTAGCTCATATTATCCTCCAGAGTCTGAACCACTGCCGGGAAGGCCAATCAATGTCTTGGAGCAGTGGTTCCCAAACTTTTTGAGCATACGGACCCTTTTTCAATCTATTAAAATTTCATGGCTCCCCCCCCAGGAGAAAAGAAAAAAAGAGAGAGAAAGAGAAAAAAGGCGAGAGAGAATAAAAAAAAAAAGAGAAAAAAGGGGGAAAAAAGAAAAGAAAAAAGGAGAGAAAAAAGAGAAAAAGGAGAGGGGGGAAAGAGACAAAAGAGAGAGAAAAGAGGGAAAAAAGAAGAGAGCAAAAGGAAAAAAGAGAGACAGACAAGAGAGGGAAATAAGAAAAGAAAGAAAAAAAGAGAAAAAGAGAAAGGATTGGGCCCATCATCGTGGATCTGATCCTTATTTTTAAATTTCCCAGGGACCACAAGTTGGGAACCACTGGCCTGGAGCTAGCTGCAATTACTGGCAATGCTTGCAACCTTGCAAAATTGCCTGTAAACTGTCCCCACTACAAGTAGAATATGATTGAGTCTCCCCCTCCTTTGCTATGGGGAGTGATTATGATAGGGGAAACAAAACCTAAACCTACCTTTTTACTGGAGTAAAAAGTAGGGATGTAAAATCCTAATTAATCAGTTAACTGGTTAAATGTTAGGTTAACCTAATGTTTAACACAGGGGTTCTCAAACTTTTTGATACCGTGACCCCCTAAATACTCATTCAATTTGTGTTACACCCCCCCCCAAATTGTTAAGCAAAAAAAAAAAAAAAGCCCCACTTGCACTTGACTCACCCCTCCTGCAGGGAAGCCGCCGACACTCCCTCCCTCGGCGTGCCCAGAACGCTACACAGCTGTGGGAAGGGAGCGCACTTCCGGAATCCCCGGAAGTGGCACGAAGGACCCCGGGGAAGCCGGCAGCTGCGACCCCCCCCCGTAAGTTGGTCACGACCTCCTGGGGGTCGTGACCCACACTTTGAAAAATGCTGGTTTAACAGGTTAATCAACTAAGTTAACTTAGTTAATCAACTAAGCGGAATCCCTGGAGGAGGGTCTGTTTCAGCCCAGCTGGAGTAGCCTCAAGCACCTGTGGTTCCTGTTCCCAGACCTGTGGGGGGCTAGCTGCCAGTCATGCAGGGTGGGCAGGCTGCCAGGTGGCAGCCCTGCACGGGGACCCAGCAGAGCTGCTCCTAGAGAACCAGTTAACTGTTACCCAGTAAGAGTGATGCTTACCAGATAACTGGCTAACTGGTTATTCATTCACATTCCTAGTAAAAAGTACTTCTTAGGCTGGATGAATAGGCAAGTAGAATTTTGCAAGGGTGTAATAATTATTAGCACTTATAAGAGACCTCCACCACAACAGCTGCAGCACACCTCTAAGGATTGAAGCTTAACACTTTTGTGCCGCATCCTAATGCAAGTCAAGACAGTACGCGGGTGGTAGACCATGTAGAATCCAGTAGTAGTGTTGAAGAGTGCTGACCAGTGTTCCCTCTATTTTCCATCCATGAGCAGTGTGAGTTTTGTCTTGTGCACCAATACTGAGGTCATGTACACTTGTTTGGATGTGTGCCATCATTGCACCCACCAGTTACTAACAAATATATTAATATATTAAATGTTATGGAAAAAAATACTAAAACAGCCCTTTCTCCGTCACAAATAATAAAAAGAGCAGTTAAATCAGAACTTTCACCCAAGCATCCTTATTATTATGGCTAACCCTAAGTGCCAATGTACTGTGTCATGCCATCAATTACAAATAAGGTAAAAAGACCCCCCGCCCACACACACACACCCACATACCTGCAAAGTTTAAAGATCTGTGCTGCATTGCTACACAACACCAGTAATAAATGGTGGCAGCACAGGCATTGTTCCCTCTTTCAATCCATGTGCGGAATAAATTTTGTTATTTGCACTGAGGAATGTGCAGATGTGCACCACCAGTTGAAACATGCTGCTGGCTGTGGGTGCTGTGCTAATTAGCTGGGTGGCATTTGAATCTCTCCTGTGTGGCTGCCCAAACGCTCAGGTCACTGAGGAAGTGTTAAGTTATACATTAGTTGCATCTGTGTTTACTCCTAAATGTAGACAATTGCAAATTGGGATTTACGCTAGGGGAGCTAATCAGGGATTATCCCAATGGAAAAAAGGCTAACTGTCACCTTAATTAGCATAAATTCCTGTATGTGCTATTATTTAGCCTAAGGAGTCAGCACTGGTGCAGGTGCATCAACTGCTATCCAGCAACTGCTGAATTGTGGCTATTTGAAAATGGAGCTAAACCCTAATTCATGCAATCAATACGGCTGCCTCAACCACGGAATGCATGTATTTATTAACTAGAAGTCTTACCTAGCATTGCCTGGGTCTGGGGCCAGCCCAGGGCAGGGGGGACTGCGCAGGCTGTCCACCGCCTGCCCCCTGTGGCCGGCCTGAAGGAACGGGGGTCACGTGGCATGGTGGGTGGCTGCTCCCTGGGGGCAGCCCAGGGCAGCAGGGGCTCTACTGCTGACCAGCGATGGGTACTTGCTGCCAACACACAGCTCCGGCTCTGGCCCCGGTGGAGCAGCTGCCAGCCACCTAAGACGTGGCTCCGGCTCTGGCCCCAGCTGGGGCCGCTGGAGGAGCAGCCACCCACAGTGTGGCTCCGGCTCTGGCCGGGGCCCCCAGAGGAGCAGTTGCCGGCTGCCTTGCGGCCTGCAGCTGCAACTCTGGGGAATGGCTGAAGCTAGGGCCACAGCCACATGGTGGCTTCCCTGCTGCCAGGCAGCTGCCTGCCATGGGGTCCCGCCCGGAGCAGCTACTGTGCATCTCTGCTGGGGAGGTGGGTGGGCCTCAGATTCTTGGTGAATGCCTGCACAGGTGCACACCTTACAGTAGGGCTACTCAACACGCGGCCTGTGGTTTGGGTTCATTCGGGGCTCAACACATGGCCTGCAGGTGGGATCCTTTGAACATGGCCTCCACTGGGAACATGCTCCACAACAGCAAGGCGTCTCCCAGGGGGGTGAGCATTGAAAGACGCAAGCAGACGGGCTGGTTGGAACACGGTGTCGGTGTTTCTAGCCCCCAGGCAGGAGGTGCCAGGAGCGCTAAGGCATTGTAGGAAGTGCTTTGTATTCATGCCCACCAGTGTGAAAGAAGCTATTTGCATGTTTATGCAACCACACTTAAGTTGCAGCCCTCGGCATGTACTGTGAGTATTATTATGGCCCCCAGGCCTTTCAAAGTTGAGTAGCCCTGCCTTAGAGGGAACACTGATGCTGACTAACCCCCTCCAGTGTGTACCAAACTAATACCTGAGTGCAGGCCTGTACGCAGGAATTTCTGTGGGGGGAAGTGAGCCGTGGGAGGGGCTGGTGGCTGCTTCGCCTCTGTGGCTCAGCCCCACCCCCCACCTGGCTCCTGGGGGAGGGGAGAATCAGCCCCAGCCTTACCCCGGCCAGCTGGGGCAGGCGGCAGGGAGGCTGGGGCAATGCGCCATTCCTGCTTTCCCCCAGCCGGCTGGAGCATGGGAAAGAGACGCTGGGGCAAAGCACTGGTTCTACCTTCCCCTGGCCGGCTGGGGCAACACGCCGCCCCACTCTCATGCTTACATGGAGGACTGGAGGGGCGGGAGGGTGCATTTGCACCCTTCACACACACCCTGCATATGGGCCTGGAATGTGATAGCATGTATTTATTCAAGACTGAAGCGAATAGCCTATGTGCCCAGAACTATTTGTGTGTGCAATGGTTTCTGGGTAACTTTCAAAGCAAGGCATTACACACTAGGATAAAGGAAACTTAAAAAACAAGGAATAGTCCTGCAGCATCTTAGGGTATGTCTACACTTGCTCCCTATCTCGAGATAGGGATGCAAATGTAGTGTACTGAAATTGCTAATGAAGCGCGGGATTTAAATATCCCGCGCTTAATTACCATAATCGCGTCTGGCCACCATTTTGAAATCGCATTATTGCAAAATAAAATGCCCCGTGTAGCAGCGTTATTTCAAGAGAAACCCCTTCTCTCGAAATAACTGTTAAACCTCATTGTATGAGGAGTAACAGTTTTTTCGAGAGAAGGGTTTTCTCTTGAAATAACATACACGGGGCGTTTTATTTTGCAATAATGCGATTTCAAAATGGCAGCTGGACGCAATTATGCTAATTAAGCACGGGATATTTAAATCCCGCTCTTCATTAGCAATTTCGGTACACTACATTTGCATCCCTATCTCGAGATAGGGAGCAAGTGTAGACATACCTTTAGAGACTAACAAAAATAGGACTGAGGAAAATGCATTGGTGATCTCATTGCAGCTGCAATGCTTACAGTTTCCTATCATCATTAGAAAAAACATTAATGAATGCACCTGTTCAGTTGGAGCAAGGCTAAAGAACTTATTTCCAGAAGTTGCAACTAAGTATACAACTAAAGGCCCAGGAGTCTGAGATGTTGTTATACATTTGCAGGCTCAAGACTCTTGAGGTCTATGAGAAATTGCCAATTGTTACAGATGTGTTTGGGTGAAGACGACATTTACACATCATCTTACAAGCTCTTTGGAGCAGGGACCCATATCTTCTTACATGCTTGGAAATCACCTGGATGTTACACTAGTGTAAATCATACAAATATTTAAATTGGCTTTATTTTCCTGCAGTGCAACTGCTGTATCAACATAATATAGATCCTTGTTCAAATTTAGGGACGATGAAGAGCTATTGGTTGAATAGCAGTGCTAGAGGACTGAACTATTGACGCTATAATCGGCCAAACCTAAAGGGTCTAATGCATTCACTAGACTAGATTATAGGGTTTTAAATGGCTTGTGCTTCTATTTCATGTCCACACTAGAGATGTTAAATATTGGTTAATTGAATAGTCGATTAACCTCATGAATTTTTATCAGTTAGTTGACTATTCTTTAGTTCCCAGGCAGTCCCTGTCCACGGGGGAGGGGTCTGAGCTCCCAGACCTGGCACAAGCTGGAACTGAGCCAGGCTGCCTGCCTACCTGGTCCCAATACACTTTAAATGCAGAGCTGCTGCAGGGGTAGGTCCAGGACCCAGTGCAAATTGGGACTGAGCTGGGCTGCCAGCCAGCCTGCTAAAAGATTTACTGGCAAGGGGTGGGGTGGAAATGCATATAGTCTATACCATTAACCTATAAGCTTTTGCTTATCGGTTAATCAACTACACTATGACATCCCTAATCCACACTAGGATTATTCTAAATTAGTTTGGTTGCATTACCTTCTGGGTAAGTATTGCAGAATTCTCAGTACAGTTCACAGGACCAGTGCCTTCTGAGTTATAATAGTATGATAATATGCTATCTAAAGTCCTAGAGAGGAGGGAATAAACTATAACTTCAGAAAACACCATTAAATTTTTGCTTGCAAACAAATTTATGTCCATCAACTAATCTAATGCACCACTAACAACATTTTATTTACTTATTTTTAAAGTACGCTTTTAGTAACATAATTCAGAAAAGAGCTATAGTCAGAAAAAAGTGAAATAAATTTAAAATTAAAATACACTATAAACTCTCAAAGACAAGAAATAAAATACCTTCTGATATTTTTCAGACAGCAGTAAGTCATAAGCCAGCGTTTCTCAACGCTACCTGTATGGCTCATTCAGGGGGTCGCGACCAACTTACAGGGGGGGTTGCAGCTGCCGGCTTCCCTGGGGTCCTTCGCGCCACTTCTGGGGATTCCGGAAGTGTGCTCCCCTCCCACAGCTGTCTAGTGTGCTGGGCACGCTGCGGGACAGGGTGCCAGCCCTAGAGGAGGAGCGCGGCGCTGGTGGCACAGGGATGAGTCAAGCGCGAGAGTGGGGCTTTTTTTTTTTTTGCTTAACAACTTCGGTGAGGGGAGGTGTCACACAAATTCAATGAGCATTTTAGGGGGTCGCAGTATCAAAAAGTTTGAGAACCCCTGTCATAAGCATAGCTCTCTTAGCAAATCTGGGACCAGATTCTGGCCAACTGTAAAATCCTAAAGCCAGAAAAAAATAGGAGGATGGTGCCCATTTCTAGATTTCTAGCTTCCTTTAGAATCCATGAATATATCACACCAGTCCTCATGTTGTCTAGAACAAGCGCCATCAGAGAGTTCTTCCAAGATTAGGGGGTATGATCTGCATGTTTATGTTCATATAACCCATCCCACCCAGAATAGGTGGATCTGGAGATTATTTGAGAATTTAGCCTGTAGAATGAAGAGAGTTAAATATTTTAAAATACATCCATCATTTTCTATACTTTTAAGTATGATGGAATCTGGGAAAACATCTGTCTGTTTCATAGTTTCTCCATTGTCTATGAAGCATCAGATGATCCCAGATTTAGTTTACAAAGCAGTGTTAGTAGAGTCCCTATTGCATGGGTTGTTGAAGATCAGATTTGCCACTCCCTATAAACCTAGTACATGGCTCATCCTTGGGGGGAAGAGAGGCATCATACTGATATAGCTAAAAACTAGTGTAACCCCCACTCTAGTGTGGAAGGAAGCTGCAAGCATGGAGTCTCCGGACAGACCTTTATTCATTAAACTGATGTTATTCTCATCTCATTCCCAACCATGTAGGTCTGTAGCCATATCAACTCATTCTGCCCATCTGATCTTTCTCAAGATGCTGCATTTGCATTAGAGGGATTTTCTCACAAACTCTACTTTAGATCCTACCCCAGAAGGAGATGACACCAAGCCGAGTTATTAGTATTAATTCTTAGCATTTGTAACACTTAAATGTTTTTCAAGCATTAAGCCTGACAGTGCACTTACGGGCCTCAATAAGTACTTTCCCCTCCATTTTACAGATTGGGAAACAGAGGCAGAGGTGTTTTATGACTTGCTCAAGCCCACAAAGGGAGTGATATCAAAGATAAGACTAGAACTCCAGATTTTTACTCCTTTCTCCGATAACTGCTCTCCCCTGAAGAGTTTACCGCAGATGAACACGTGCACTTAAGGATAGAGAGTCTATTGAGTCATCTGCAACATGAGGCAGGAACAGTCTTGTAGCAAATCTAAATCCTTCCTCTCAGAGGGGGGAAGAAGGTTCTATTCTATAAACATGCTTCTTCTCTGAAGCTTCTTATGGGCAAAGGCACTCTTTGGCACTCCTTTTCAGTGCATATGAACCAGTAGGACAGGGGTTCTCAGTCTAGGGGTTGTGACCCTTCATGGGGTCTTGGAGTTACTATGGGGTGGGGAGTCATGAGTGGTCAGCCTTGCCACAAACCCTGCTTCAGCCTCGAGCATTTTACAGCAATGTTAAGTATAAAAGAAGTCTTTAATTTATAAAGGGGGGGGGGCAGAGAATCACACTCGGAGGCTTGCTGTTAAAAGGGGTCACCAATACAAGTTTGAAAATCGCTGCATACCATTAAAGCAGCAGGTTTTCAAACTTTTTGAGGTGAGCCCCTGCTTTGAGTAACAATTGTTGGTTGCCTCTTCCCTCCTTGGGATTTCAGAAAGGGAAAAGGTGTCTGCGATTTTCTCTGGAGGCAGAGCCAGCAGGGCATGCAGGTATTGACACTGACCCCATAGGCTGGGTGGCCTGCTAAGAGGAGTTAAAGTTAGGGGTAGAGGTGGCAGACCCTCATCAAGCCCCTGCTTGTGCTGGTCAAGCCTCCTGAAGGTTTCACCATGCCCACCCCCCCTAAGGGGTCACACTCCTGTTTGAAAGCCTCTGCATTAAAGGCTTTTCTAGTTCCCTTGGCTGTTATGTACCTGTGCAGTAATGCTACTCAGACTAGTCTAATTCTTCTTGCTAACCAGGAATTAATATGATTTTCAATAGCTTACTAAAGTGTTTGTTTGTTTTGATCCTCAACTGGTATAAATGAGCGGAGCTCCATCACTATCAGTTCAGACTCGGGTCCAATGACTTGAGACGTATTGAATTCAAAATGTACAAGAAAATAAATGACTATAGATTAATATTCCATTTCTTCTGACATATCACATCTGCAGATCAGGTACTGTAAAACTGAAAATATGTGATGAGAGAATAGGATTTAAATCTTCCCAAAGTGCCCCAGAAATTCTATTAAAACACCTTGGCTATAGTGTTTGCTTTATGGCATAATTCTGGTTAGAGCAGTACTTCTGAGATCTGGAAGTCATACTAATCATTTTACAACACATTAGCATACAGTTTAGCTATACATTGTATAAGCTGATTCACACAGCAATCACTTTGCTTCACCACTGACATGTAGCTACCTCTGGTGTGGAGCATGGTAGTTGTTTAAAACCATGCAACAGTTTCAGACAGGGTGGGAAGAACAGTACCTGGTTCCGCTGAAATGACAAGGAGATTTTAAATTGGAAAAATAATTTCTGATATCGGTTCTTGGCCAGGATATCAGGATTACAATCCTCAATCTTGTGAAAGCTTCCATATGACTTTTAATGGCTATAAGGCAGGGGTGGGCATCTAGACCTGGGGTTGGGAGAGCGTGCAAAGTCTCCTCCCCCGCCAGGGGTGTGCTGCACCAGGGGGAACCATGCACCTCTGGCAGGGGAGGAGACTTCACATGCTCCCCCCACCGCCAGGCCTATCACGCTCTGTGGGCAGGGGAGCACTTGAAGTCTCCCACCCCAACCTCCTCCACCTGAGGCCCTGCCCCTTCTGGGACAGCCCACAGCCACTTCTGAAATTCACAAAGTGGCCCCCCTTCAATAATTATTACCAACCCCTACTAGAAGAGGGTAGGACTTCAATTTTACATCTCACCCAAAAGGCAGAATCTACAGTTGGCTGGTGCTTCCTGTATCACACTGGTGCAGCACTGACTCAGGAAGGGTGTTGTATGTCAAGCCACTCACACCACTTGCTGCAGCATCTGGGTTTTTACCATCAACAGCCAGTACAGCTGGGTCACAAAGTTGCACAGATTTTATACATTTTAATAACAGAAACAAAATACAACTTGTATGCAATGGTAACTTATAAGCTGGGTCAGCACTGAACCATGCTACTTTATGAAGCAGGGACTGGGACGAGGCTAAGCTTTGTAGAAATACAGACCTCATTTAAAAGCTTCTGGAGACAATAAAAATGCAGGTATGGATGCTAGTTATTGGATGCTTTACAGACCACTGTATTCTCCCTTCATTACAACTGACAGATGCTGGACAGCATCCAGAGGTTTGCCAACGCAGTCAGCGTTTGAGGGTGATGACTTACTTCAGAAAGACAACTGCTAGCCTATGATGCTTGCAAGGACCACAGTAGTCATGGCAACTCATGCCTGAGTGCTCACCATGGTTGGAGTGGATGCTAATTATGTTTAGAGCAAACCATGCTGCTAAGTGATTAGAAATGTTATTAGAAGTTATAGAGCAGACAAGGCCTTAGTTAAAGAGCTTGGCCATTTCCACCATTTCTACTGGGCTAGTTCTCCATTTCCTTCCCTTGTGTGTAGTCATTTACACCAGAGCACAATAGGTGTAAAATGCTTCCATTCTGATTGGGTAGTCTTTTACAACACTCACTTGGCACTGGTGCAAACAATGCACCAGGTACAAGGAGAATCAGGACCTGGTCCTTACTGAAAAAAAGTAACTAGAGAGCTTATCATGTATAATCTTATAGAAGGGATGAGTTGGATTCCAAATGGCAAACTGTGTTTAGTACAGCTATGAAGCCTTCAGTACACCTCTCCCCTAAGAAGCACATGCCCAAAGAGAAGATGTGGGGCATGTGAGGATGTGTTCCAAACTATTTAGAATACATTTGGAGGCCGCTACTTTGTATTCTCTTAATTATCTCCAGAACACAAAGCGTTTTCCAAAACTATCCTTTAAACACACATACCATTATCAGAAAGACTAAACCTAGTTACCTTTAATGCATTTGAGCCTAATAGGATTTAAGTGTTTCCACACGTTTAAATAAAAAAACCTACGTAGACAGTGTTATTTTCTCTGCAATGGCATCCAAATTGCCTAGTACAGTGTTTCCCAACCTGGGGGTCCACAATGGTACTGTAGAGGGTCCATGGAAAATTTAGGAAAGGAAAAGTAAGGATCAGACCCACTGAGGGCATGGGACTTTCCATTTGCGACCGGCCACGCGCACACTGCCTCCCAACCTCAGGATGGGATCTTGATAGCTCAGGAGGCACCATCCATCCTCCCGCCACCAGCTGCGCTGCCGTTTACGCTCCAGTCCTCTCCCTCCTCCCAGTCCCACAGTGGGCCTGAACCTTACTTTTCTTTTCCTTTTTTTTTTCTCCCCCAGGGCTCCATGCTTGCCAAGGGTGGAGTGCCAGGGCAGGAGCTGCCTTTGGCCATAAGAGCCCCCTCACTGTATGCTCCGTGGATGAGCAGGGGTTGGAGGAGGTGGGAGCTGAGGAAGCAGCACAAGCCAAGGGATGTGCTGGCTGCTGCTTTCCTGCTGCTCCCCTTGGGGGGGGAGGGGGCAGCGTAAAATTTTAACAGATTGAAAAGGTTGGGAACCACTGGCCTAGTGCAAACATGGATACTCCAGTAGAAGAACAGGACTGAGAGTTCATTACAGGGAAAAGAACCAGCTTTCAGTGGGACAAGATGGCTTCAGTTTAAACAATGAGCCGGAGCCTCCACTTCCTTGCATAGTCAATTATACCTGGTGTGTGTGAGTGAAACCTCTATCCTGCTGACCTGGTAGCATTCTACAGCCACTCTAGCCTGGTATAATTGGCTACACAATGTGATAAGAGAATCAGACCCATTGCACTCAATAGAACTCTGAAGCTCTATAAACACTTCAATGGACGATCTCATGGTGATACGTAAACTTACTTAATTAAGCCTCATGGCATTCTTTTGAAGTATTATTATCCCTCTTCTCCAATGGGAAAACAGAATCAGAGAGAAGTGACCGGCCCATAATCACCCAGCAAATCAGAGGCAAAGGCAGAAATGGAGCCCAGGACTCCTTAATTCCTAGACCCTACTAAAGCCAGTAAACAGTACTCCATCCATCTAGAATATAGACATATGCTGAAAGGACATAATGGTAAAAATCAGTATAGGAAAAATCAAGTCACAGTTAGTGATTCTTAATGCAGATTATCACAATTTTCAATTAGGCTGTTTGCTACTGCGTCTTGAAGTGGGTCTTAAAACAAAACACCGTATTGGGTTATGTCTATCCTGATATCTTAACAGGCTATTTTTACTTGTACCGAATTAATCGAATAATCTTATTATTCATTAAATCAGAGGCATGCGGGTGGGAGGAATCCACACAAAAGCCATCACTCATGGCTATTTTTAGCACCTCTTCCACAAACACCTGGAAGCTATTAATTTGCTTATTAGCTGGCAACACCCAAAGTCTCTTTAAGTTCTGTCTAGTGTACTCCTCTTCTGGCAGGCCTTCCACAGGTGCGACCCAATCTAAGGTCAAGTGGTTGGAGTCCTTCAGGAAGCTGGATATTGAAGATAGGTTACCATTGAAGCAATAGTAAAGTTTGGAACCCAGAAGCTTCAAGAACAGAGATGACGTGCTGAATATGTGGGCACTAAATACTTCCATGTTGGAAGAAGACAGGCTGTAGATCTGGGGTGCTTCCCGAACTGTGAAGTGAACAGTCTGTGTCCTCTGATCCAAGGTGATATTAAGCATGGCGTTCTTCTCAGCTTTGGAGAGCTCCACCTCCTTCTCTTGCAACGCTTCAATCAGTGGCTGGACCTGATAAAAATCCACTTCCCGGCGCAGCAAGCCCATTTCCTGGAAGTCCTCAGGGAGATCCAGGTGGGAAGTTCTCAAGAAGTTTAGGATGTAGCGGAACACTTTGCCATCTCTGTCAATGAAGCAGTTGCCTTGGCTATCCCTCTTGGTTGGCATCTTTCCACTAAACATAGCACCCAACATGGAGTCTGGAAAACTTGTCAGGGTAGACAGGGAAGTGGTGTACAGTTTTCCTCCAACATTGAGCGTTATAGGTTCCGACATGCTAGAAAATCCACAATGCTGGGAATAATACTGGAGGCTGGGGAAAAAAAACCAAGACAACACATTCAGATGTTAAAAATGATCACTCTGGGCAAAATTTCTATGTCTATCTCAGGATAAAACCCACAGATGTTAGAGACAGGTAAGGTTTTAGAGGTGATCATTGGCATACGGGACAGAAAATACAATCTTGTTCTGGCTTCCAAAAGACATTTAGAAGGGCTTTCTGCTGTTCATTTTAGTGCTTCCACTACTTCCCTTCCTAAATGAAGGTAAAATCCTGCACCCCATCTTCACTAGAGTCAAGATTTCATACTCGGCCGATCCAATCCCATTTCCCCCATGCACTCACCATTTCCACTGACCCACACAGAGGTTTAGGGTGCATAAGGAAAGAGAGATCAGGAAGCTTGTATATCTTTGGTATCTCCAGCATATGTTCTATTTAGAGTGCAAGAGTCTTAGCAGAACCACAAAAGTTATCAGAGCAGAACATTCCAACACTGCTTTGTGTTGTCTTTATCATGTTGCATAGATATGCCACAATGACAAGCCTTGACCACACAAATGTCACAGTACAGAGTCAGGATGTTGTGCTGTCAAACACATATGGCCGTTGATTGCTCCATTCAATAATTAAGTGGCAATCCAGTTCTTCCAGGTTCACTGCAATCCTCATCTAACAGGTTTCGCCACTAGGACACATTCTGGGCCATAACTCCAACTGCTGTAACTCAGCATAAACCCACTGTAGTCAATGAGAGGATACATGGATTTTCATCACCTGAATATCTGGTCCTCAACCTATGGTTTCCTTTCCTCAGTTTCAAGTTTAAAAAAGTCTCAGGGGGTAGCTGTGTGAGTCTGTAACTGAAAAAACTTAAACAACAAATGGTCCTACAGCACCTTAGACACTAAGGCTACGTCTACACTGCAAGGTTTTTGCTCAAAAACAGCTGTTTTTGAGCAAACACCCGTGGAAAGTCCACACTTCAAATGCGCTTTTGCACAAGGAAATCAAGAGTAAAATGGCAGAACAGAGGGCTTTTTTCCACCCTAGGTAAACTTCCTTCTACGAGGCATAATTCCCTTTTGCGCAAGAGTTCTTGCGCAAAAAAAGCAAGTGTGGATGTTCCAGAGGGGTTTCTTGCACAAGAAACCCCTATGGGAAAAAGCACAGGTGCTCTGATGGCCATTCTGTGAATGGCCATCAGAGCTTTCTTGCGCAAGAGTGCCCATGCAGTGTGGACGCTCTCTTGCACAAAAGGCTTCTTGTGCAAGAAGCATGTAGTGTAGATGTAGCCTAACAAAAAATGTACTATGATACTATCTTCATTTTTTGTTAGTCTCTAAGGTGCTGCAGGACTATTAATTGTTTTTTAAGTTTTCAGTTTCATGTTGTTCCTTCTAGCTGAGTGTTCACACTCCACTCTAATCGACGGCTCCCCCGCCTATCCAGAGGTAGGTGTCTTCTATAAGCTTAAGCTGCAAGATGTATGGTCATTCCACACTAGAGTGCAGGCATTTCAATAAGTAGTTATGGAATGATGAAATATATTGTGCCACCATTATGGATTCTGCAGTCATATTAATACACATAGTGACAACATGATCTTGTATTGTAACATCAATTTTCCACTAGCTGCTAACAAAGACAGTAAATGTGCTTGCCTCTCCTTTCATTCAAGGATCTCCATGCACCCGCAGACATTCATAAGCTTAGGTTTGAAATACCCTTGTGAGACAGGTGGTTGTGATCACCATTTTATAGAGGAGGTAACTGAGGCATAGCGTGACCAAAGCCCCAGTCTTATAATGAATGTGCTTAGCTCAAGACTCAGCCTGGTTATGGAGAACCACTCTGTACACATGATTTCAACAGGGGCTGCAGGCATTCAACATCTTTGATAAAGATAAGGCATCTGAAGCTGAGCACCCAAGAATAGAAACACTCCTCATTAATGGACACGTACGTTTTGGTTTAAACAACTTTCCCAATGTTAGGAAACTCTTGCGAAAGCCCAGGTCCAATTCCCAGCCTTTTGTCTAAACCACAAAAATAGCCTTCCTCCTCCTTCCTGACATGCCATTAATCGGTGATGTACATTAAACCCATTATACCGGCTCTCTGAGCTTGCATAGCTCTTTGCTTAGATCATTGGTTAGATGCATGTGTATAACTGTAAATGAAGGTCTTGAGCTTTAATAGCAGTCCCACATATTTCATAACACTGGGCAAAAAGAACCCCTGTATATAGACAGACACAGTTCACTACAAACGCCACAGAACCTGTGGCACATTCCCATTTTTAGCCACAAAGGGATGTTTCCTGAAAAAACACCCTAGTTCCTAGGATAAAAATGTTTTTCCCAACCTTAAACCCTGCTCTCCACTGAAGTGTCAGCAGTGATACTCCACTGCTCCTGAAGAATTCTAGCCATAGTTTTCTGCTTACGTAATGTAAGGAGATGTATCAGATCATATAAAGGACTGGCCTGGCTGTGTAATTCAGTTGACAGCAGTGTGTTTTTCTACAAGTTGATACAATTGATAATAGCACAAAAAATTGTAATTAAATTTGACCTTCTAGTTTTTCACCCTTGAAGATAGTCACTTCCAAGTCCATACAAAGAATGGATATATACTAAATACAGCATGTCAATCTCCCAGGATATTTTATTATAGTTTTAGCAAGTAGTGGTTTCACTTAATTTTCTGGATTGACTCAGATGGAAAATATTGTTAAAACTCCAAAGTGGATTAAGATTTCATTTTTTTTGCACTCTGTCACCAGTTGTCTTGTAAAATGGAATTTACATACAATGGGCCAAACTGCTTTCATTTACACAATTATTTATAAAGCTCCTATCTTTACAATGCTGCAAAAACAAGACATCTTATTATCTGACAGCTCAGTACAACCAAAAAGCCCCAGTGAAAATGATATTTAAGTAGATAGCTCCTGAACACACCGACTTGACCTTACTGACCAATACATCTGACACTAGGCTGGGAATGAAAGTGGACCTTGTACCTCACGTTCCCTGTAAACGTTAACTACAGGCAGACGAAATGGATGAACTGCCAGTCTATCTTGCTGCTTTGCTGAAATCCTCATTGGGGCATGATGCATGGGCTCCATCCTGTACTGTCAGTATCATGCTGTGAATAATAATAAATAATACATGGCTCTTACATACTACTTCTAATCCAGAGATCTCAAAGCTAGTTCCTCTACTTGCGCTACAGGACTTCCAACTGCTGTTCAGTAGCATTTCAGAAAGGAGTTGGATATGCAGCAATTCTCAGCAAATGCACCCAGAATAACTAAGGGCAGATTGCAGCAGCAGCTTTTCTTTGAGTCAGAGACCTATACCACAACAATCTAGGAGAGGGTTAAACATGGTATAGGATGGTGGCCAGCCCATCTATGCATTGTTGAAATTCTCTTGCAAGAAAATCCCATTGGGGAGATTCACGCCTGTACCACTGATCCTACATGAAGGAGGAGTTTAACATATTTGGAAGAAATTCAGAGCAGTAAAGTAACAGGCATCTGTGAACTGGTTGGACTGTATTAGGATAAAACATTAAGAGCACTAAATATGGGTAGTTTAAGAGAAGTCTCAGGGTACCAGATAGTCTATAAAGGATGTATATCCCAGCAAGGGAGATGAATTATTTAGGGTAGTACAATGGAGTATAACCCGGGGATATAAAATGAAAGAAAGAAATGTTAAGTAATTTATGCTAAGTATCAGCATGAACATCCAGATAAGATCTATTAGTCTTTGGAATAATGCCCAAGTGGAATCCCAATCTCCTGGGTCATTTTAAAGAAGAATGGACAAGGAAAACTAGGATATTTATTGGAGGGAATAATTCTGCACTGGTAGGGAATGGATTGGTTCCACCTAACAGGTAGCTGTGGAAAAAATTCCGAGCATCTATCTGTTCATTGGCAGCTAAGACTTGAAATATGGTGGTTTTCAATTGTTTCCAATTGTTTCAAAATGGTTGTTCCAACTATTAGATTATATTCTCATTCTCTAGAGTACATTAACATGAAATAGTAGGGCCGCTGCAATTGTTCAAAGGCAGTCATAGGCATTATGCTTGATCTGATTTGGGCTATATGCCAACTTTTCTCATTTTTAGAACGTATTGCTCTCACTTGGTCTAATATGGTTTATTTTGTGGCTGCTTTAGCATTCATTCATTAAAATATCACTTGCCAACAGGGGGTCTAAAACCGCATCAGAATTGAGACCATACAATACTCTACTTCAAAATCAGGTAAAAAATCCTACTCACAAAATACCATGATCAACAGCTCTCTGCTTTGAAATCTAGATCTGGTTGGTGAGTCTAGCCTACCATTCATGCTACTTGCTATTGAACAGTCACCATGACTGTGACCATCAGTGTGTTTTGCTCCGTCTCCATTCAAGACAGAATTACTATTAGCAATGCCTCAACACCCCAGTGAAGGATCAGGGCTCCACTGTGCTTGGTGCGCATCAGACAAACACGACAAAAGACAGTCCCAGTCCCTGAGACTGTCAAGGTGTCAGGCAGGGTGTGGCAGGTAGACAAGACAGACCAACAAGATAAAGGTGGAAGAAGTACCAGAGTAAGCAAAAAAATAGAAGTCTCAGTTCACCACTTACTTAACCAGAGCCAGCTGGCCGTGACCTGTAGGCACCACAGTAGAGATCGATTATAACAGCATCTCTAGAGAATAGTCTGATAGGGCTGGCAGGCAACTATAATTGGGCCATTCATTCACATCTGTCTCAAGTCCTGAAATGCAGGTGTAACACTGACAGGCAAACCAAACCTGGGACCTCTGGAGCTTAGTGCATGAACCTCTATAGCTTGAATTAAAAAGCTCTCAGCTAAGGCTGTAAAGGAAATTCATTCTCTCTCTCTCTAAGTGGTCTAAGTGCCACTAGATGGGACAATGAACCATACCCAGCAGGTATGTGGGTTACATAGGTGTTACTGTACATGTGTATGTGGGCTTAGTTTGATTGAGCTCACTGTGAAAAACTCATGCTCTCCCACTCCAGTAGTGTAGGACAATACGAGCGCTGTTTCCACCAAAAGCTGTCTGTCTTGAAAGAGAGAGGGCCCCAGAGACTAACTGCTTTGTTATACCTGCACGTGTCCATCTTTGCTATAGGTTTGATTTTGTGCAAGTGGAATTTGAGGTAGTCACTAATGTGACTCTTTCCTCGCTCACCCAGTACCTGGAGGAAGTAGCCTAGCACATGGACTCTTGACCTGGCTAGGAGGAAGGTGGAAGGGACTAGAATCTCTTAGCACATCCAGGGCTGTTCATGACCACCCTCCCTTTCTTTATGGCCAGAGGAGAGGGATGCCCTCAGATCAGGGGTGGGCAATAATTTCTGACGGGGGGCCACGCCAAGATTTTGGAAAGTGGTCAAGGGCTGCATTCTTCCATGATATTAATGGAGGAGATGCGGGCTCTGGGTGGAGGTTGGGCGCAGAAGGAAGCTTGGGGTAAGAGATTGGAGGGAATGCAGGAGGGAGACTGGAGTCTGGGAGGGAGTTTCGGTGAAGGAGGTGGTTGTGACCTAGGGAGGGGACTGGAGTGCAGGGGTTTGGGATGTGACCTAGGGTAGGAGGGGATTGTGATCTGGGGCAGGAGATTGGGGTACCAGATCTGGGAGGGGGTATGGGTATAAGAGGGAGACAGAGGTTTTGGGTATGTTGAGTGGGCGGGGGGGTGGGGGGGGCAGGAAAGAGTTGGGGTGCCAGAAGCAGGCTGTGGCCAAGAGACTTATTTGCTAGCTGCTAAACTAGCCTGCCTGCCTGCCTGCAGAGTTTAAAATGTTTCCTAGCTAGCCAGCCTGCCTGCCTGGCCATGTGCTTCATGAATAACTGAGCCAAGAAGAGGGGATGTGGTTCTTCTTGACTGCTTGTTACTCCAACAAGCAGCTCACCTTGGCTGGGGTCTGCCAGAAATTGGCGAATAGGAATGTGCTAGGGACGGGGTGGCTCCTAAAACTTTTCCCCTCCCCTCCAGTTTTAAAACAAAAATAGAGCCCTGCAGCCGTGTTTCTGCACGGTGCACAGAACAAGCTGGGGAGCCTGCCTGGGGCTCCCTGCTGCCTCCGTGGGGTGGATCCAGTGGCTTGGAAGGCTGTATTTTGCCCAGGCCTGCCTCAGATTCTTATTCTATAACATGAGGTCACTGGTCTAGCAGACTAGGGAGCTTAAAGGAAAATACCGTGAATATTATCAGGGTCTCATCTTAAACATAAGAATGACCATACTGGGTCAGACTAAACGTCCATCTAGCCCAGTATCCCGTCTTCCAACAGTGGCCAATGCCAGGTGCCCCAGAGGGAGTGAACAGAAAAGGGAATAATCAAGTGATCCCTTTCCAGACAAACAGAGGCTAGGGACACCATTCCTACCCATCCTGGCTAACATCCATTGATGGACCTAACCTCCATGAATCTATCTAGCTCTTTTTTGAACCCTGTTAAAGTCCTAGCCTTCACAATCCTCTGTCAAGGAGTTCCACAGGTTGGCGCTGAGTGAAGAACTTCCTTTTGTTTGTTTAAAACCTGCTGCCTATTAATTTCATTTGGTGACCCCCTAGTTCTTATATTGTGGGAATAAGTAAATAACTTTTCCTTATTCACTTTTTCCACAGAAGAGAGTTGCCCAATCATTTCTTACTTCTTTTTGAAGCTCTTCAGTCTGCTTTGGTCTTAACTACCTTGAGCAGTTTAGTATCATCTGCAAGTTTTGCCACCTCACTGGTTACCCCTTTCTCCAGATCATTTATAAGTAGATTGAATTAGCGATGTAACAGTCTTGTTGATTAACCAATTAACTGATAAACAAAAGATTATAGGTTAATGCTATAGACTACATCCATTCTTCCCCCTCCCCCGCCAGTAAATTTTTTAGCAGGCTGGCCAGCAGCCCAGTTCAGTCCTGGCTTGTGCGGAGTCTGGGACCTACCCACACTGTGGCTTTGCATTTAAAGTGTATTAGGAGCTAGGCAGGCAGGCAGGCAACCTGGCTCAGTTCTGACTCGTGCCGTGTCCGGGAGCTCAGACCCGCCCCCAGACAGGGGCTGCTGCCACCCTGTGCTGCTGTATCAGAGGCAGCAGCACAGGGTGGCAGGCAGCTGGTCCACAAGGGGAGCTGGTTTTTAAATTGGCTGCCCTCACAGACCAGCTCCCATCTGGCACCCCACACTGCTGCCTCTGATACAGAGGCAGCAGCGCAGAGTGGCAGGGGGCTCCTTGGGAGTGGAGCCAGAGCACACTGGCTGTCGTCCCCATCCCCAGGGACTACAGAATAGTTGAGTAACCAATAAGAATTCATGAAGTTAATTGACTAGTGAGTCAATTAATCAATCTTTAACATCCCTAGGCTGAATAGGATTGGTCCTAGTACGGATCTTGGGGGACACACCACTAGTTACCTCTATCCATTCTGAAAACTTACCATTTATTCCACCTTTTGTTTCCTGTCTTTTAACCAGTTATTAGTCCATAAGAGGACCTTCCCTCTTATCTCATGACAACTTACTTTACTTAGGCCTTTGGTAAGGGAACTTGTCAAAAGCTTTCTGGAAATCTAAGTACACTATATCCACTGGATCCCCCGGTCCACATGTTTGTTGACCCCCTCAAAGAACTCTAGTAGATTAGTAAGGCATGATTTCCCTTTACAGAAACCATGTTGACTTTTCCCCAACAAATTATGTTCATCTATGTGTCAGACAATTTTATTCTTTACTATAATTTCAACTAATTTGCCCCGGTACTGACGTTAGACTTACCGGTCTGTAATTGCCAGAATCACCTCTACAGCTCCTTTTAAATATTGGCATCACATTAGCTATCCTCCAGTCATTAGGTAAAGAAGCTGATTTAAAGGATAGGTTACAAACCAGTTAATAGTTCCGCAATTTCACATTTGAGTTTTTTCAGAACTTTTGGGTGAATGCCACCTGGTCCCAAAGACTTGTTACTGTCAAGTTTATCAATTTGTTCCAAAACTTCCTCTAGTGACACCTCAATCTGGAAAATTTCTCAGATTAGTTACCTAAAAAGAATGGCTCAGGTTTGGGAATCTCCCTAACATCCTCAACTGTGAAGAGCGAAGCGAAGAATTCATTTATTTTCTCCACAATGACCTTACTGTCTTTGAGTGCTCCTTTAGCATCTCAATTGTCCAGTGGCCCCACTGGTTGTTTAGCAGGCTTCCTGCTTCTGATGTACTTAAAAAACATTTTGTTATTACTTCAAAGGCCCTTTTCCTAAAAAGACATGGAGAAATTCCACTTCAAAACAGACACACATGTAACAGGAGCATGAATGTTCATTTCATAACATTCTCCATTTTCTTGCCTTTAGCAGTAAACTTGGCACCCTTCATCAATCCCTCATCAATTTAACACTGAGGAGCAGTGTGGCATTATCCAATGCCAAAGAAGTGCATAAAAAACTGCTTTAAAGCAGCATATACAGCCCAGTCACAAGTAGTACTCATTTCTGGTTGCTAGCACTTATTGCTTAGAGATGGTAAACATAAAGGATGGGCACTTATTGCTTACTGGTAGGTAAAGATAAAGGGATAAAGCTTGTGGATACCAAAACCAAGCAGGGGATTGCCCTGGGTGGGGACTAGGGATGTAAATGCCCATTAAAATAATTAACTGGTTAAATGATTAAAATTACATTGTTTAACCAGTTAGCCATTGGATGGCTGGTGCAGAACTGCTGGGGCTGGAGTCCTGCCAGGGCTGTGGTTCTGCTGCCTCTGTGGGGCATGGTCCTGCAGGCCTGGTTGCCGTGGGTGGAGGGCTGCTCTGACCAGGCCCCCTTTGCCACAGGGATGGGGGGCTGCTTCTGCCTGGCCGATCCTCTGCTGGGATTTGCACAGGGCTGATTAACTGGTTGCCAGGTAAATATACTGGGAGGCCTAATGATTACTGGGTCAATGGTTAACCGTTTACATCCCTAGTGGGGACAAAGGAAAGGAAGATTGGGTTGGAGTCCATTTAATAGTGGGAGGTCAGAGATAAAAGCGTAGGTCAAACTGAAGCAGGAGAGTGAAATCACCATACTGAGGGGTGGAGAGGAAAATTGAAATGAAACTATATAATTACTGGGGGGGTGGATTGGGAAGAGTGCAGGGAGATCATGGAGGAGGGCAAAAAGAATCAATTGTAAGGCAATATGAGCATCAGGGCAAAAGCAGAGTGTGACACAGCTCTGACATGACCCACCCCTCAGAAAGTCTTTGGGCTTGGGGGACCTTCCATTTGTTTTTTAAAAAAAGTCGCACATTTAGGGAGGAAGCAGCCAACTGCCAAATTGAACCCACAGCATATTCAAGAAGCTAAAGCAACCCTCCCCGCCAATCAATTTAATTGTGCTTTCAGTAAAGCATTTCACATGCTCTTCGAAGTCCTGGCTACATTCCCCATAAGGAACTGCATTCCACTGACCTAAAATCCTCCTGGTAGCTGCAGTGAGATATCATTTTATCACCTATGTTGAATTGCTGGGCATGGGTGTATCTAGACATATTAAGTTGGTACATCTACTAGTTGAGTGGCTACCCCCTGCTTCTTAATATACCCCAATCATTTCCAAAGGTCATCCCAAGAAAGATTATCACTGACACAAGAAATGCAAAGAAGCGCAGTCTGAGAGACAGCTGTGTGTTAACAGATGACCCAACCAAAACAAACAAAAAAGCTAACCTACCTGTTGTCATCGGAAACTAAACCTTACCAAAAGCTCATGGACAACATCTCTCTGCCTATATTTATATGCTATTAACCCCCAAGATGGACATAGTCCAGTACCAAGCAAATTGAGTCCTGCATGTAGAGCGTGATTCTCCTCAGACTAACGTAAATCAAGAATAATTCAAATGGTATTATTCTGGGGTAAAATGGTGTGGGTGGAGAATCAGTTCCACAGGTTGGTATACTGAGGCAGCTGTTCCTAATAAACACCAGTCATTTCAGTCCAGGAGGACCCAGAGCAGCTAGTGCCTCATACATAACTGACACTGAGGGGAATTCCAACATTATAGCTAATGGCTTATCATATAGCGAGAGCCCTGAACTTCTCCAGGTCACTGGCTAAGGGACCCCACTCAGTTCAGACTTGAAGGGGGGAAAGATGTGATGAAGTGGGGCATTTATGGAGGTTTAAAGGTGCAGGTGGAACTCAATGTCCTTGGGTGTTACTGGTTTAAGAAGCTGAGTGGACAGGGAGTTTATTGTTACAGGGACCAGCACAGAACTTGGGACCTCAGCCAGTGGCCTGGAGCATGGAGACCCAGCTCAGCTGGCACAGACAGTTCTGGCTAGCAGAAGGACAATGGACTGTGGAGAGAGGACCCCTGGTGACCTGACCAGCTGGTTCCAGCCAGGGGGGAATAAAAGAAGGATGAGAGGAGAGGTGGAGAAGAAAGGGGCATAGGCAACTCCATTTACCTGGACAGAAGACAAAGGCCAACAAAGGAGCTGCTGGAGAGGGATATGGAAGCCTCAGCTGAAAGGAGGGGAATTCTGGACGGGGCAGAGGGAGCAGGCAATGCCCACCTGATGCAGGGGAGACTCAGATGTGCTGTACTGAGGGAGGCCAGACCTATAGGCCCCGTGAGTTCCTATACTCAATAAACCCTCCTGTTTTATGCCAGCTGAGAGTCGCTCGGGTCTAGAGAACAGAGTTGCATTATTCCCCCTGGGAGTGGGGGCCAGAGCTAGTGGACTCCCTGAGGGGGCCCAGTGTGAGACACAGGCATGTTGGAGGCTCAGAGAGCTGCAGTCCCAGGAGGTGGAGGGATTTAACCCTCAAGACAGAATGGATCCTTGAAAATTAGCTGTCACACTGAAGGAGGTTCCTCCCAGGGATTGTACTGGCCAAGTGTGGGCATAACCTGTGACCTGTGACAATGTGGTCACACAGATGAGTCAGTGGAAAGGCTCTTTGGATGTGGCAACCCCTATGACAGTTGGGAGAAGGCACCATTGGCCAGGCTCTGCAGCCTGGAGTTCATGAGCTCCTACAGGGCCCTGGAGGCTGGGCCCTTGGGGGAGGAGCTGCTGGCCCACTTGATCTGGGACTTTGGCATGGACCACGGTGGGTGGCAGTGTTCTGTGCCAAAGTGCTGCAGGCTGGGAGCAGCTGCAGGAGCCAGGCACCCTGCTCCAGGCCAAAGACCGGTTTCACTACCTCAGAAGTCAAGGCCTCTTCCAGCACCTGGGTCAGCTGGAGGGCAGGCTCTAATTTTTGCTGGACAATCTGACAGAGGTGCTGGCATGTGACATGTGGACGGGTCACACCTTATGTTAAGAGGGGAATCCTGCAGTTGGACAGCACAGTGGCTGCACTCTGAGCCGAGCTCCTCCCACCCCCCTGCCTTGACTCCTGCATGCATCTCCCTGCCCCTGAGCTTCCCAATACTGCCTTGACTCCTGCACCCCACTCAGCCCCCCATCCAACCTCTTGTCCAGACTCCTGCACCTCCACACCCCTGCTCTAGGCTCCCCTCCCCACATTGACTCCTGCACTCCCCACAACCCAGCCACCTGACTTCCTGCACCCCCACACTTCCTGCCCTAAGCCTCCTCCCACACTCCCAGCCCCATTTCATGACTCCTGCATCCCCCATACAATTCCTCAAAGGCCCAGGGACAGAACCCACAACCCACCAGCTGGTGGCAAAGGAGACACAGGCTCTTACTGCTGCCTGGGAACAGTTGCAACCCCCTGTCCTGAACTTCTCACATGCTCTGCCCTAACTCCTGCACCCCCCACATCCCAACCCTCTGCCCTGAGGCCCCTCTGATCCCCCTGCTCATACTTCTTACAGGTACTGTCATATCACACATCCCCCCCACACTCCCTGCCCTGAGCGCCCCACCCTCAAGGATGGGCAGGATGCGATAGGACAGTACCTGTAAGAAATTTAAGTCACTTTCACTTCTGGTTGTTAGTGTGTGAATGCTTCCTTCCCACATGACAAGCTGCTACGCCTGCCTCGCAGCAATGCCGCCCCCTTGTTAGGGTGAGGAACTTGGGAGGCAGGACTTCTGGGCTCTCCACTCGCAGCTCTGCTACTGGCCCAGGGCGAGTCACTCCACCGCCCCGCACCTCTGTTTCCCCTTCCGCAGGCGGGGGAGGAGGACACTTACCTGGGATTGGGGGGGAGGGGGGGAGCGAAGGCTTGTACCGTGCTGTGGCGATCCCAAGCGCCAGTCCAGCGCTGCGGCGGGGCACCCAAAGCACCGCGCCAGCCTGTGGCCTGGGACTTAGAGCTCTTGGTCTTGCAAGCCTGAGCCAGGCTGCCCGCTTCCTCCGCAGCGCCAGACCGTCCTCCCCAGCGAGGGGGCGCAGCCAGGAGCGGGGGGGCGCAGCCAGGAGCGGGAGGGGGGGGGGCGCACACGTGGGGCGGGGGCCTGCAGAACCCAGGAGCGGCCACGGGGCACAGTGACTCACCAGCCCCGCAAGCGTCCGCCCCCTCCAGGGACACCCTTGCAACCCAGCCCCGGGGACATCCTTGCAACCCAGCACCCACCTCAGTCCGCTGGCCCCTTTCCCAGGCGCTGGAGGGCGGGGGCAAAGGGAACGAGCCCACACAGGGTCGGCAGAGGGAGAAGGATTGGAAACGGGCTCTGTTAGCCCCGCAGTCCTCCCTGGGCCTTGTAGTCCTCAGGACCCTAGGACTACAGCCAGGCCATTGGCGAGGGGAACTACAACTCCCAGCAGGCCCCCAGGCCACAGCCCGCAACTCACCAGCTGGTGTTAAAGGAGACGCAGGCTCTTATTACTGCCTCGGAACAGCTCCGGCAGCGCCAGAGGCTGCGCTTGGGATAAGTGCTGGTTGCAGCAATAGTCACAGCTACCCCGCAGCAGCAGCAGCCCTGACAGTGTGGGAACTGCAGCAGCCGCCTCCTCCCCTTCTTTGCGGATTGTTTGCAGTGCATTAAGGTATTTATTTGTATGGCAGAGAGGTTTACAGAGGGTGGGGTGATAAGGATGATGAGAAATATTTTGTCGGGGGCGGTGGTAGGGTGAGCGAGATTGTGAGGTTTTTTTTCATAATGATTGCCTTGCTGGCAGGATACAAGGCAGCAGTTAGGCTGAAGTGGTTGTCTAAGTTGTGCAAAGGTTTTTCACCAGGACAAAGCTTTGAGGAAAGAGGTGGTCTTGTATCCTCTGAGGGAGAAGGGATTCTGGGGAAGAGAGATATGGGTGATGGTCCCATTTTGTGTATGTAAGAAGTACCCCTAACAGCAGGATTGGTCCAGGTCCAATCTATTCTCAGGCTGAACTCTCCTTGACTTTGATAGGAGTTTTGCTGGAGGAATAAAAACAGGCTTTGGCATGTAATTTGTATGGCAGTTGATGAAGTATCCTAATGTATGTGATGAATTTAGGGAGGTATTATTGTATGTAGCCATCCAGAGCCCTAGCAGAATCCATTGTGAGACAGGGAAAAAGCCAAATAGGCCTCCACCTCTATCCTCTTGCCAGGACTGAAACTAAAAGGATGTATCAAATATTAATCTGCCTTATTGTAGGGGCATCATGATATAGATTATTTTCTATAGTATTTATAAAATTTTCTATTGTCCCAGCATGCACATCTGATTTCTATGATTTAAACTGGAGAGTGAGTCCCAGGGTTTGTATAGGATAGAAGCAAATTTGGGTCTAAAATGAATGATGTATGTCATTATTATGAAGGCACAGTTTACAGGTGTGTCTTCTCTTCTCAGCCCAAACATTGGAGGCATCTGGAGCTTAGCGTTTTATACAGATAACAGAATACAGAAATTTTAAGGGGGAGGTGAGATGTTTATTCTGGAAATACCTTAAAGAAATTACAAGTTTGACAAGAAAATTTACATTATCCAAGGATGGTAACAAAAGGAGTATTGGTGTTAGGGACATGACACATTAAAGTAGAATCGGTGCTGGAACAGTTTTTATAGTGGGGGTGCTGAGAGTCACTGAACCAAATTGTCAACCCTGTATTTCAGGACTACTCAACTTCAGAAGCCCCGGGGGCCACAATGATACTCACAGCACATGCTGAGAGCTGCAACTTAAGTGTAGTTGCATGTACATGAAAATATATATGCAAATAGTTGTTCACACTGATGGGTATGAATACAAAGATTAAGCCTTAAGCTGCGGCGCCAGACCCAAACGTGGCCAGCGTGAGCCAGTCAGCACCTTTCAGGCTCCGCCCACAAGGCTAAGCAGCTAGCACTTCCCACAATGCCCCAGCGCTCCTGGCACCTCCTCCTGGGGGCTAGAGATGCTGACACCCTGAACCCATCTGTTCCAGCCAGCCCATCCGCTTGCATCTTTCAATGCTCACCCCGCCTGGGAGATGCCTCGCCATTGTGGAGCATGTTCCCAGTGGAGGCTATGTTCAAAGGATCTAACCCGCAGGCTGCATGTTGAACATAAACCCAAACCCCACTGTGGGCCACAAACAAACAGGCCACATGTTGAGTAGCCCTGCTGTGTATGATGGAAACCACTTCAAACCAGCTCCTATGGAATCTAGTGACAGCAGCCCATCAGAGCAGTCTGGTTAGGACCACTAGCATGGAAAGGACTCTCTTGCTTGGATAGAAGCAAATAATGACTTGGAAATCAAAGGAAAGTTAGTCTATCTAGGAGATGTGAGGAGGATCTATCCCAGGAAAGTACTGTCAAGTGGTTAACACAAGTTCTTTCCTATATTTCCATCTGTCATGGGGCAGGACTCACCGCTGCAGTGCCTTCTGCTGGTAGCTCCAGGGAATTAGTTCTTTTGTCAGCCACATGCCTCCTTCTGGCTGGTGTCTCCCCCATCTTTGCCCCATCCTCCTGCTCCAGAATGCATCACTCCTGGACCACAGTGTCCTCTTCAAGACATTGCCCTCCAGCAATACCCACTCCACTGGCCTCTCACCCCCTTCCAGGGTTATCAGCAGTTCTCAGTCTGTACACCTGTCACTGCAGCCCAAATCTAGCCCCTCACTTAAAGGGCAAGCCCAGTCTGTCCAGGCCACACTCCAATAGTGGTTAGATGCAGTGTAAGGGGAAACCTAGGCCCACCCATTCCTCTAGGTCAGCGTTCCCTCTATCACATGTAAAGCTGTGCTGCCATGCAGCTTAATCAGCCCTACCCAGTCAGTCAGCTCCATGCATCAAGCCTCTGACTGGGTGGGGCTCATTAATCACCTGTGAAGTTGTGCTGCCATGCAGCTTAGAGGGAACACCGCTCTGGGTCCCAGCCCAGGGATCTTCTGGTAGCAGCCTTGTCCTACCCTCCTTCACTTCCCTCTACTGCCTCTTGTTCCTTGGGCCACTTCCCCTGTGGCTCCTTCACCTTTGTGTCTAGAGCCTCTATCCCACTTCCCTGAGCCTGTCCAGCCAGCACTGCTCTCACTAAGGTGCTGCCTCTTGGCAATGAGTCCTGCACCATCCCTGAACAGGACCCAACTGCTCCATTCTGCTGGGCAACTCCTTACATATAGGGAGCTGTCCTCTGATTGGCCTCTTCCAAGCCTCTCCCTGATTGGCCAGGACTCTGTGCAGGCTCCCTCCAGCCTGCTTTAACCTCTTCTAGCCAATGTGGGGCAGGTGCTCCACTACCCCTTCTCAGCCACTGATTTTCTATGGGATCTTGGGCAAATCACTCTCATGCTTCAGTTCCCCACCTGTAAAATGGGATAATCTCTCATGGGAGGGCGGGCTTGGGAGATTAAATCCATCTACATTTGTAATGTCCTTGCTGAAAAGGTTTGTAAATGCAAATATTGTTATGTATTGTGCAGAGGTTGAACTGATAATACATATCCAGGGAGGAAGAGAATGAAACATTGGTGGATCTGGGCTTTACATAGTGTTACTATACCCATGTGGATGCAAGAAAGCTGGATGTTAGAACAAAGTTCTTAACAGCAGAAACTGTAAAACAATGGGCTAGACACCAAGGGAGTCACTGTATCAAGGGCTCATGGCACCATCACTGCATAGATGTGAAGACAAACTGGCTAAATATTAGAGGGCCTAATGCAGAGTAAAGTCCTGCACAATGTTGAAAGTCCGAAAGGATGCTAATGAAGATGTAATGTATCTCTGGCCATGAAAGCCTTTACAATGGGTAAGTACTGTGCTGCCCACCATGGTATTTTGGAATTTCATGGGACTTACAGCCTCCTGCTCCTAAAATTGCACATCCCATCACTAAAAGAGATTCTCCACCAGTTCTTTGCAGTATAGGAGTTATGCTGCACAAGAGTAGTTCTCATATAATGCAGCAGAGGGCAGTAAAACATACAAACATGCTAGTTCTCTACAGTAGTAAGCACTTCAATAGGGCCTTTCATCCAAAGATCTTAAAAGAGCTTTGCAAACCTCCAATAATTAAGCCTAGTACCCTCGTGAAAAAGGAGCCACATAGAGATTTTTTTTGCAAGCTTTTCACATTTGAGCTGCAGACATTGTTTGGCATGCAACTGTTTAACAATGCCCATCATCTCTACACAGCAATTTAGGACAGGAAATGAAGAATATTACTGTAGTCAACTGAAATTGAAAGATGAATTTAGCAAGGTAAAACATAATTACATGGGGCAGAATTTGGCTGATTCATTTATGAAAACTACTAGAAGACTTACCTGGCATTGCTCAGGTCCTTCAGGACAGGGGGCTGGCAGTGTGGGGGGTGCAGGAGTCAGAACAGGAGTTGGGGGGGGCTCAGGGCAGGTAGTGGAGGGCGCAGGAGTCAAGGCAGGGAGTTAGGTTTGGGGGAGGCTCCTGGCAGGGAGTAGGGGTACAGGAGTCAGGGCAGGGTGGTGAGAGGTGTGGAGGGGTCACGGCAGGAGCTGGGGGTGCAGGTATCAGGGCAGATGGTCAGGAGTTCAGACCAGGGGTCTTGGACTTTCAATTCAAATCTAAACACTTTCTTCTGGTGTTCCCTCTAAGATTTTCCATCCATGAGTGGAGTGAGTTTTGTCTTGTGCACCAATATTGAGGTCATGTGCCCTTGTTCGGATGTGTGCCACTGTGGCATCCAAGTTATAAATCTCTCCCTTTTTCCCCTCTGCTGCCATGTCTCTCATCCTCCCCTTGCCCCATCTGCTCCCCTGGTGCCTGCTGCTGTCCCACCCCTCTCCTGTGCCCTCTGGTGCCTGTCCCTCCCCTCCCTGTGTTTGCCTCTCTGCTTCACCCCCACAATACTCCTGGCACATACACCTTCCCTTACCCCCTGCACCCTCCTGGTGTCTCCCCCTTCCCTCACCGACTCTGCCCTCCCAACACCTGGCCCTCTTGCCCTCTTCCTCTCTGTTGCCCATCCCCTCACCACCCTCTTCCCCAGTTCTCCTCATGCCCCTCTGCACCCAGGGATGGCCTTACCATGAGGTGAACTGAGGCAGTCGCCTCAGGTGCCAGACTGTGGGGGTGCCACTAGGACCCAGAGTGTAGAAAATTGTGTCTGCTGCTGGTGAACAAGGCATTTTAAGTTGTTAGTTCTCCTTTATTGGGGTAGGTAGCAGAGCAGTACCATGAGAGGAGAAGAACAGGAAGAAGGCAGAATTGAGACCTTTCAAAGTTTTGGACCAAGCAAGGGGGCTTGGGGGCGTCATTTGAGCTCCCCACCTCAGGTGCCAAAATGTTGTGGGCCAGCCCTGTCTACACCCTCACACATGACTTGCTCCATCCCCTCCCTTCCTCATGCCCACCCCTCCTTTCAACCCCTCTTCTCCCAGCATCCACTCCTCACTTCTCCTCTTCCTTCCTCTTGCCCCCATTATCCCTCCCCTCCTCTCTCCCAGCATCACCTTGTTCCCTTCCCTCTCCCAGCATCACTGACACCTTCCCATTCCCCCCCACCCCTGCTCCTCCTGCCCTTTCCCCTCATTGTCTCCTCTTGGTACCTGGCATTTGTCTCTCCTCCACCCTGCCCCTTGGTGCCTTCCCCTTTCTTCTCCTGCTCTGGCCCCCTCCTCTCCCCTCAGCACAAGCCCCTTCCTCTCCTCACCCCCACCATCCCCTTTGTTATGCCCCTGCCCCTTCCCTCACCTTCTACCTTCCTGATATCTGCACCTGCAGGGCGGGGAAGCATGGCGGGCAGCAACCCTATGTGCTGGGACTGGAGCCAGGCTGCAGTGCTATTTTTAGTACTGAGGCCCTGGCCCAGGAGCAGCTGCACCATGGCTCAGCCTCAGTCCCAGCACACGGGGCAGCACGCTCCTAATGCTGGGACTCAAGTTGGGGCCACGGTGCTATTTTTAGTACCGTGGTCCCAGCCCCAGCAGCCGTAGCCCCAGCTGCTTCCAGGGACTGGGCCATGTGGTGGGCGGCTGCCCTGTGTGCCAGGACGGGAGTCGGGCCAGGGTGCTATTTTTAGTACCAGGGCCCAGGCTCCAGCTCCAGCAGCCACCTGGGGTGGAGCAGCTGGGGCCGCAACTGCACAGCTCTGCTGATGGGGTGGGCAGGAATGAAATTCTTGGTGCGCACCCACCAGGCACACACCTTACAGGGAACCCTACTTTCTTCCCATTGGTTCTCCTGGCTCCCTGCCAACACTTCCTGGATACCCACTGTTCTGGGTTTAACTCTTTAGTTACTGAATGCTGGGATGTTTAGAAAAGGGTAGTACCCCTCCCATCCATCACAGTCTGACTTCAGGGTCCACTTGTCAGGTTCTTTGCAGAATTGGTGAGTTTGCTGATTTGGATGAGTCTATCAGTCCTCTGTTCAGAGCTTTAGTTTGTTAACATGCAGCTCCGGGTGTGAGAAGCAGAACTGAAGATAAAATGGAGAACATGCAGTTGCCTTTTCATATCCTTTGCCCTGTGGCTTGTACATCCTCTCTCCCAAGCACAAGCTCACAGCACATGAGTATGGAAAAGCATTTGGAGTCCCCTGTCCACAGGCATGTTCCTATAGATCAGGGGTCCCAACTTGCTTAATGTGGGCTGGGACTCCTGGTGGGCTGGGGGAGGGGCCTGTCCATTAAAGGCTCCCAAGCCCTGCCCCTTCCCATCATTGCCCTGCCCTCTCTCCCACATGGGTCCGCATCCCCTGAGGATGCAGCTTCAGGGATCACTGGGGGGGCCTGGTAGGACTTGGGGTCTGGAATGGGAAAGCCCCACCCCAGCCTGCTGGAAGTCCCAGGCTAGATTGCACAATTGCTCCAGCCTAGGGATGTAAAATCCCATTTAAAAAGTTAACCAGTTAAATGGTATGTTTAGCCAGTTAACCAGGAACCCTCAGCAGGGGGCTGCTCCAGCCTGGCTGGACCCGCTGCAGTAGAGGCTGCTCTGGCCAGGCTGGGGCAGGTCTGCTGCGTTGTGGGCAGGGGCTGCTTGGGCTGGGCCCACTGCACTGCACTGTGGGCAGGGGGCTGGTGTGGCCGGGTTGCCGGTTAACCGGGTTCCCCGGTAAGCATGCCGGTAAAACTAATGCAGTCTATCCTTTGCATCCCTAATCTAGCCAGGGATGGCCTATGGGCTGGGAGTTTCAGAACCCTGCTATAGCTCCTGCTGACTCACAGGTATAGCCCCTGACTTCTTTCAATGGGTTCATTGTACAGCTGATTACCTTTGATGAGTAGGGCCCTACCAAATTCATAGCCGTGAGAAGTGTGTTATGGATCATGAAATAGAGTCTCCTCTGTGAAATCTGCTCTCCCCCATGCAATCTGGCTTTTGTAGTAGAGGGGGGGACATGGTATTACCATCCTTACTTCTGCGCTGACTTCAGAGCTAGGTGGCCAGAGAGTGGCAGTTGCTGGCCAGGTGCCCAGCTTTGAAGTCAGCAGCACTCAGCAGCGGCACAGAAAGTGAGGGTGGTATGGTATTGGGGGGGGTCGTCACTTTTGCAAGGGATAGGGCTGGCCTTACTGATGAATGACATAGGAAACTGCCCAGGGTGCTGTGGTTGGGGGGGGGGGGCGGGCGCAGGCGGCACTCTGGTCAGCCCTCCACCACCAGCCGGCCCAAAGCCCCTTGAATCCCCACGTGCTGGGTCCAGAGCTGGGAAGGGGCAAAGCTAGAGGTATCCTAGCCAAGAGCTTTCACCTTGCACTGGGCTCCAACTACTACTCCCAGCTAGGCTGGGGAGAAATGGGACTTCCTCTTTCCACCTCCCCCTGGCTACAGGAAGCTCTGCAGCTGCTGGCTGGGAGCCCAGCTCTGAAGGCTGTGTCTCCACCAACAGCAGGTCAGAAGTAGGAGTGGAAATATCCTATTCCTCCTACAGTAGCCTTGCAACCATCACCCTACACTCTCCTTTTAAGCCAGGACTCCAACAACACCCACATTTTAGATTTAAATACCTGAAACCATAAAATGTAAGATTTTAAAATCCTATGATTGTGAAATTTACCAAAACAGACTTTGAATTTGGTAGGGCCTTATTGATGTGCTGTCACACAGGCTGTATACTGCTGATGCCAATTTCTCTGGGGATGTCACCCGGATACTGACATCTCAGACTTATGCTGTGTATATCATAACTGATGAGACAAAGAAGATAAATACATATAAATAAGCCTTAACATATTTAGCAAGTTGTAACTTTTCCACTGATACCATACCTAACATAGCTTGTATAACTCACTGCATTTTTGCAATTGGTATCTGTAACATTATAAATGGTCACTCAGATTGTATACAACATCACAGCTGGTTTGGTGCATTTTAATTGAATTTGAGTTTCCATTCAAATAGCACTTTACACAGCTTGCAAGTACAAAAAGAATTGTTTAATAAATAAGAAATGCATCATGCACTATTTTCTAACATAATAATAATGTAAATATTAAAAATTGCTTAAATGTACAGATATAGTGTATCCTCCTGGCTAGCAAAAGGAAGTCCCAGATTTAGTGTAAAGGCTAACTTTAGTTGCAGTTCAACATGTTTGAATGCTTATAAGCTAAAGAGAATCAATCTCCTTGATGTATTCCTTGATACAGAGAGCAAACATATACCCATTGGGTGCATCTAGACCGGCAAGATTTTGCGCAAAAGTGGCCACTTTTGTGCAAAAACTTGCCGCCTGTCTACACTGGCCGCAAGAATTTGTGCAAGAACACTGACTTTGTAATGTACAAAATCAGTGCTTCTTGTGCAAATACTTTGATGCTCCCGCTCAGGCATAAGCCCTTTTGCGCAAGAATACTTGCGCAAGAGGGCCAGTGTAGACAGGAACGTTAATTTCTTGTACAAGAAAGCCCGATGGCTAAAATGGCCATCGGAGCTTTCTTGCGCAAGAGAGTGTCTATACTGGGCACGGATGCTTCTGCGCAAAAGCAAATCTTTTGCGCAAAGGCACATGCCAGTATAGACACTCTCTTGTGCAAATACTTTTAACAGAAAAACTCTTCCGTTAAAAGTATTTGCGCAAAATCATGCCAGTCTAGACGCAGCCATTCAGTTTGCTAGGCTAGAGTACACCTGCAAATCATCATTAACATGGTTAATTTAGATCATGATTAAAATCAGTACTGATAGGTGCTGGATTGAAACTCAACAGATCTGGTGCCAGTTCCTAACTCTGCTGCAGGCTCCCTCTGAGACCATGGTGAAATCGCTTCACCTTGATATTCCAGATTTGTAAAACAGGGATCAAATAGGGACTTCTGTTGTCTGTTTTGTCCATTTAAGCTATGTCTACACTACGTGTTTTGTCAGAAGAGGCAATGCAAATGAAGCGCTGATTAGCATTTTCTCGCGCTTCATTTGCGTAAGAGGTTTTTGCCCAAAAATATGCAGTGTGGATGTGTCCATTTTGCGCAAAACCCCCTTTTTGCACAAGATCCTTATGCTTCTCCCGGAGAGGATAAGGATCTTGCGCAAAAAGGGTTTTTTTTCCACAGAACAGATGGATCTACACTGCATGTTCTTGCGCAAAAACGGATCAGAATAGTGTCAGCCGATGGTCAGGGCAGTGCATGTGTGTGTGTTACACCCGAGTCTTCAACTGCTGAGACACAAGGCCCTGTCGCAGTGGGCAGTCTAGGTGAGACTGACGGGCGCCCCAAGGAGTTTAACATCCGTGTCTTTACCGCTAGGATCGGGATCCTTTCGCGGCGGGCAGCCAACAGGCCGACAGACGCCCCAGAGTTTACAGGGAGAGCTTATTACACCTCAGATTTTGACTGCTAGGATACACGATCCCTTTGCAGCGGGCAGCCTGGGGAGGCTGAGAGATGCCCCAACGGATCTGTCCCCTGGAAGCTACATGATCCAACGCTCAAGCTCTCCCTATATCTGTCCCTTATGACCGGCTGGAGTTCTTTTTAAAATTGTACTTGGTTCTGTTACAGCAACTGAAGGAGTCAGGTCACAAATTAAAAAGTTACTATTTTATTGTTACAGGGTAAACTTAGCTGTTAAATGCTACTACTGTATTACAGATAACACAGCCACTACAAAGGACAGGACAGAAATTACACTAAGAAGTCACTTACAGGTACCATGAAACCCTTTTGGTTCTCTGAGCTCTTATTAAATGCATGCAAAATAGACACCTAGCAGGTATATATTCTCACCCCTGCGTTCCAGACTTGGCGTGGCTAGCGTCTTTCTCTCAATCCCTCGGGAAGAAGTAGGGCGAGGTTGGGCGTCCCACAGACCTCGGGAGTCAATCAATACCTGCCAGCAGGTGTAGATGATTGGAGCTCAAATGGGGTGGGCTACTAAACCCCTCTTTGTACCCCTTGGGTCACGCAGGCTTCTTCCTGGTCTCAAGTAGCCAATTAGGAAAAATGGCTTTGAACGCCAAGTTTCCCACGAAGGGTGCAAAGCATAATTCACACTTGGGAAAATGCAGACAATAGGCACCTCTGGTATGTGATGGGCGAAGATTCCTCTCCTGGGACAGTGCAGGCGTGTCGATTACTGGTACCAGCCATCAGGGCGGCGGGAGGCCCCGGGTCGTCAGCTAGCCCATTTACTGTCTGGTTTCTGTTTATGGTAGAGTCAGGGACAGGCAGCACACCTGCATTCCCAGGGCATCAAAGGCTGACTGCATTTCTCTTTCTCTCTGGGGTGGGGGGGGGGGGAAACAAGATGGGGTTCATGTCTGGCTACAAATAGATTATGCAAATGAAGTGCGAGAAAATGCTAATCAGCGCTTCATTTGCATTTCCTCTTCCGACAAAACACGTAGTGTAGACATAGCTTTAGAGCACTGGTTCTTTGGGCCAGATACTTTCTTTTCCTGTGTGTATAAACAGTTCCTAGTACAACAGGGCCATGATCTGAGTTAGGGTTTCCAAGTTATACTGCAACATAAATAATCTGTTTTAACATCTTAGGTAATCATAAGAAATTTAATGTAAAAATAAATAAAAAAGAATAGAAGGAAAAGAGCAATAGTATCAATTAAGCGTAGAGCATACGCAGATTGCTGACCTAGAATTACTTCACATGAGTTCCATAATGATTGTGGGTTTGATGGAATAACCAAGATATTCTTAAATTAAGATGATATCTGGGTCTGCAAAATACAAGAGATAAAGGACAGGTAAACTTAAAATAAGAGGAGATGTGGATATATTGGTGAAGGATGGAACCATGGTGATGGCATTTAGCTGATGAATTTGAGGAGACTTCCTCAAATCTATTGAAGAACCTGAGAATTTTCTTTTTCAACTCTGCAATGGGGCAGTTTTCTGTGAGTATCTGATACTCGCTAGTCAAGCTAGATTGGTTAGAAGTGATAGGTGAGATAAATCACATGCTATTGCAGGCTGGTATGCAGTGGGGATGTGAACGTGTTCCCCATGGTGCCGATTCCGGATGGTTGGGGAAAGGCTGGGGCTGATTCCCCCTGCCAGGAGCGAGGCTGGGGGCAGGGCTGGGCCCAGTGCACCCCCCGCCTTCTCCCGCCAGCTCTGTCTGCAGCCCCCAGTTGCTCTCCCCAACACCGATGCCCGGCAGCCTACAGTGTTTCCAGCCAGACCCAAGCAGCAGCCACCCCCTCAGCCAACTGCCAGCCACAGTGGCCAATCAGAGTTGACAAAGAGAGGGACCCACCCAATGCCGGCAGCACTGAAGGGAAGGGCTTCTGAGAGCTATAGTCCTGCCCCCATCTCTCAGGGTATGTCTAGACTACATGCCTCTGGCAACAGAGGCATGTAGATTAGGCTACCCGGCATAGGAAAATGAAGCGGCGATTTAAATAATCGCTGCTTCATTTAAATGTAAATGGCTGCTGCGCTAAGCCGATCAGCTGTTTGTCGGCTCAGCGCAGTAGTCTGGATGCTCCGCGGTTGACATCAAAGGCATTTCTTGACCTCCCTGGTAAACCTCATCCCACGAGGCATTCCGGGGAGGTCGACAAATGCCTTTGATGTCAACCGCGGAGCGTCCAGACTACCGCGCTGAGCCGACAAACAGCTGATCAGTTCAGCGCGGCAGCCATTTAAATTTAAATGGCCCTCCCTCTCATTGTAAAACTTGTGGGTTTTGTACTTTTTACTGCCTACCTTGTCCTCATTTCCTACAAGCCAAATCCATGTTTGATCCATGGATGTGTTTCAGTCACTGAAGGTATTTAAATTATGAGCAACAGCCAATGGTCTCTTGTTTACAGTGTGGACTTAGTGGAAGAACAGGACTGGTGCACTAGGGAAAAAAATCCGGTGTATTTGTAGAGGACAATATAAAGCAACTAGCACAAAACAGAAAGGCCAGGATCATGGCTCAGTGCCCACATTGTGGGGCCAAGCACATTTGGGAATGATGCAGTCATGTATGTGCTGGGACTGCCTTGTATGATTTCACAGAGCAAAGCAGCCAACTTCTGGCAAAAGAGAACAGAATGAGCCTGGAGATGTTTCCTGGTGCTTGTGCAGTCATGGGGGTAGGTAATAATTTGTATAAGTGGAATGGTGTAGTTGTTAGATTGCTGGTTAAGAATTCTGGAGGCAGGGTTTTTTGTGTGCCTTTGGGTTTTGGCTTGGAATTTTTTTACTACTAAGTAGCCGTTTGGTTCTTAAGAGAAAACATTGTCTACTTCAACCTTAAGATAAAGGCTGAGGAAGGAATTACTGGGTGGAATTTTCTGGCCTGAGTTATACAGAAGATTAGACTAGGAGATCATAATGGTCCCTCGTGACTAGAAAAATTTATAAAAAACCAGGGGGCAGTACAGAAAATTAAGTTATAATCTGATTTCATAATATGGCCAGAAAAGATCACTAGTTTGAAACAGTCTTACGTATTTTCTGTACAACATATAAAAATCAGAGATAGAAAAGACCTATTACATCATCTAACTGTGCCATTACAGTGCTGTCTTCTATGGCACAGGTGCTCAACTTTTTTTGAATTACACCCCACTTTAAAATTGTTTTTAACTTGGAGAACCCTTCTTTCCCCCCATCCCAAATAGCTAGAAGGACGCTGCATATCTGTATGCCAGGTTGCAAAACCATTCATTTGAAGGCTCTTCATGCCTTCTGAGAAAATTTGACATGACCTCTATTGAGAATCTTTGTTCTCTGGCATATATCTATGCTGTTCCAACTAATATTTTGCTCTGAGATAGCACTATTCGCTTTAGAAACTTAAGGGCTTTGCAAATATTAATAAATTAGGTCTTGCAACATCCCTGTGAAGTAGATATTACAAATGAGAAAACTGAGGCACAGAGCTGCTAAATGTCTTCCTCAGAGTCACACAGGAAGGCTGCAGCAGCATCAGGAGCAGACTTCTCTGTTCCTGACTCCCAGTCCTATGCTTTGACCACTAGACAATGGATTAACTTGGCTGTGTAATCTGGTCATGTAGACATGCAGGGATGGGTAAAAGGTGAAAGAAAGGGTGATTGATCTTCCAATAGGGATGTAAAATCCTGTTTAAAATGTTAACTGGTTAAACTATATGTTTAACTGGTTAACCAGCCTGCCATGTCATGCCATGGGTGGGCGGGGGAGATGCTCTGATCCAGCAGGGCTGCCGGTTAACTGGTTACCCCGGTAAGCATGCCAGTAAGACATTGCTTGCCAGGTAACTGGTTACCTCTTTACATCCTTATCTTCCGGTTGGTCTGGGATACAAACAATCTAGATTCACAGCTCTGCTACATATTTCCTTTGTGACCTTGGGCAAGTCAGTGTATCTACATTACATCTAAATTTTTCACGTGGGAAGTGAGGATAATTCTTCGTTTCTCCCAGCCAGTGTCTGTCTTGTCTATCTAGACCTGCAGTTGGGGCACTGTCTCATACTGTGTGTACAGGTAGCAGTAAGGCACTGTAGTAGAAATAATTTCGCCTTTTAAGATCAATCTAGCTGTCTGATGAACCAATATTTTTCATGGGGGTTCCTGCTCAGTGTTTTCAACCAGTGCTTGGCTATAAATTTGACTTTAATGTGCTAAACTGTTCCAGTGAAATCCTTTTTCTTTCAGCAGGTCTCTCTTCTAATCCCATCAATGATGAGTTCAGGCAGTGACAAATGGCAAACTCCGCCTGACGCTGCAGTCTCCATCTCTCGCTCTCTGTCTCCCCATCACTTTGACTGTATAACACAAAAACGCAGCATTTTCCTGATGTGCAGCCAGGATTTGCATTATTCTCTTCCAGTAAGGCTGGGCTGGCTGGCAACGCTATGAAAAACAGAGAACCCACATAAGGTGGGCAGGCTCTCATCCTAGGCTGATGTACATCATTGAGAGTAAATCCAGAGAGACCTAGGGAGGGCTCTAAACATTGGTAGGTAGAGAGGGAGGAAGCCAAAGAATCTAAACGTAAACAGCTTAACTACTCCTGTCCTCTGAAGAAGTGGGCTGTGCCCACGAAAGCTCATGATACCATCCACATGTTTTGTTAGTCTTTAAGGTGCTACTAGACTATTTGTTTTTTAAGTTTTTCCTGTTACAGACTAACTCAGCTACCCCTCTGCAGCTTAAAAGCCTCAGATAGCATCCTCTGTAATTAGGGGATGGTAAATTGTGTGTGTGTGTGTGTGTGTGTGTGTGTGTGTGTGTAATGTGTGTGTGTGTGTGTGTGTGTGTGTGTTCTAACTAAGTTTGTGTGTGACAGGTGCACCACTGACAGCCCAGGAGAATGAATTCCTCTCTATCCAGGTGCCAGGCTACAACCGTGTATTTATCTTTGCTTCTTATAGCTCCCTTGTCATAGGGCACACATGCCCAGGGAAGCTGACAGACTTGCTGGGCCCCTGAGCAAGATGGGGAGGGGCTGGCTCCATGATCCCAGGGGGAGCGGGGCCTCCGGCATAAGGGGCAGGGCTGGTACAGCCAGCCCTCAGAACAGCATGTAGCGCACCATGCCATGAAACAGTCCTCAGCACTGCATGTAGCGCACCGCATCATGATGCTGCCTTCATGCAGCTGTCACAGCCACATGGTGCATGCTGTGCAGCGTTCCTGTGGCGATTTAAACAGTCTGGGGCTCTGGCTGCTGCTGCTTTTGTGGTAGTGGTGGTAGCAGCCTAGAGCCCTGGGCCCATTTGAATCAACAGGCCCCGGGTCAACTGCCCTCTTTGTCTCCCCCATCTGTGGGCCTACCCCTGCCCTTTAGCACCCCCCATGCTCTCCAGGAACCCCCAGCTCAATTTTTCCTCACCCCTCCCCAGTCCCCACGCAGGGTTGGAGCTGGTGCCATTGCTTAGTCCTTTAGTCACACTTAACCCTTTCCAGTTTAGCAAAAGTCCATCTAAAAAGTCTCAACAAAAGGGTTCTTTTGCCCTTCCAGGGCTTGTGTAAGTTCAGTTCACTCTCTGAACCCTGTTCCTAGCTCCCATGGCTGACCCTAAGGGGCCCGGGGCAACCCCCTAGTGACTAAGGCATGGGACCCAGGACAGCCCCCCACCACAGGCCCCGCCTCTGCCCTGCCTCTGCTTTTCTCCCCCCTCACACCCACTTCACTCTTTCCCCCAAGTCCTGCTCCACTCCCATTGCACTCCTTGCCTGAAGCCCCCTCCCCCAAGTGACGCGAATTGGGGGGATTACTGGGGACCTGGCACAGAGTGGTAGCAGTGGTCGCCACCCCCACTCCCTGCACTCACTACAGCAGTGGGAGCCAGAGTGACACGGCAGCCTGCTCTGCTCTGCCCTGCTGCCCATCTCCCAGCCCACTGCTCTCCTTTTCACAGCAGTGGTGGGAAGCAGAGCACCCTGAGGCCATGATGGGGCTCTCTGCTTCCTTGGTGAAGCAGGGTGCAGTGGGCTGGGAGATGGGCAGCAGGGTGGAGGGGAGCAGGCTGCCGAGTCCTTCTGGCTTCCATTGCCATGGTGAGTGCTGGGGAGCCCAGCCACCGCTGCTGCCCTGAGTCAGGCCCTAGGTAATCACCTGGGCTGCCCTGGGCCCCACAGGTCTTGTCCATAGGATGGTTGAGGCAGCCGACGCAGAGCCTCCCAGAGCCTGGGGCAGCCACTCAGAACTGTCCCATGGGTAGGACAACTCTGCCTGACCCTTTCTGGGCTTTCCTCTACTCTGGCACAGAGCACTGGTTCCCCTTGGAGCACAGTTTCCGGCAAGCCCCAACACAGGACCTTCCACACCAGTCTGAGGCCCTTTTATGAGGTGCATCTAGTATTAATATAGCATCAGAGTCCCCTATAGTCTTGCCTCTTCAGGCTGGGAAGCAGCTAATTAATTATGCCAGAAGTGGATCTGGCCCCAGCTCCCTTTAATAGGACCAGTCATTTCTGCCACACCATCATCGTAGCATCTGAGCAGACACATCTGTTGGTCCTGTGTTGATTAAAGGCTGAGTCCACAGAGTTGTTTCCAAGTCCGTATTTATAACCCCTACTCCCACTGAGTTCTGTTGTGGCTAGTGGCAGATAAGGGCACACAGCCCTTCTTAGGAACAGACTCACAGTATTTTATCTTGCATTTATTTAAAGGACAAACTCGTGACCATTTGTGGGAAGCTTTGTTTATTCTAGGTGTGTGGTTTTTAATCTCCCAGCCCACATATTGGTGTCATTAGAATGGAAGAACAAACCTCCCTGTAGCTTTCAAAATGCCAGCTTGCTCAGTTTTTAAAGGCATTCAAGGATGTTGTATTTAAAGCTACAGCATCAATCTCTGTTTCTTTAGCATATCTTTCCTTGTTCAGTCGTGTGTCTCGCTCACATCTTCCATTGGATGGCTTGCCATCCTCTCAGCCTGCACACGGCCAAAGCTGAACTCCTCAACTTCCCTTCTATGATCTCCTCCTCCTCCTCCATTATTGCTGACAACATCTCTGTTCTTCCTCTCATCTCATCCTGTAGCCAGGGGCTCTCTTTGATTGCTCCTACTTCTTTGCCCCTGTGCAGCCAGGACAGAACTAAGTCTTGGGGGTTTGTGCCTCACAATGAATGGCTGAGTCACAGCCTAGTCACCCTCACCTCCAATGCTGCAATGTTCTCCTCTTAAGGCCATCTGACACTCCCTGCCCCCACCCTTGTATGTCCAAAATACTTTTGTCACAAAACCAATTCACTTCAACCATGTCATCTTCCCCTTGGAGTAGTTATGGACTGGGATGTAGGCATTCTAGCCTAGTAGTCAGAAAAGGAGTCATGTTTAGTGGGTGGAGCAAGCATGCAGGTTGGGGAACAAAGCCAGGGGTCAGCCCCAGAGCTAGGGGTGGAACCAGAGTTCAAACCTTGAATCAAAGCTGAGACTCAGAGCCTAGGTCAGGTGCCAAATGCCGGAACTAATGGCGAAGCTGGAGTCAGGAGTCAGATTCAGGACTGGTCACTCAGGATTGGAGGCAAGGCGTAAGGACAGGAGGAAAGGCCAGGATCAAGCAGAGAACGGGAACACAGTGGGAACAGGAACCAGGGCAGGCATAAGGCAGGCACAAGCAGGGTTCAGAGCAGCTACAACAGGAAACCACCCTGTTGCTTAGGAAAACAGCTTGATTCTCTTCCTGGCTTAAATAGCAGTGTTGTCTTCTCGTCATTGTCAAGTCCAAGTCGAGTCTCAAGTCACTACAGTTCAAGTCTCAAGTCGAGTCTCGAGTCCCTAAAGTCACTTTCGAGTCAAGTCCCAAGTCGAGTCTCAAGTCTTAATTTAATAAATGTCAAGTCACTTCTGTACAGGCCTCAATATTGACATTTTCAGACAATTTTTTCACCAAGTCAATTTAACAAAATTAGCAAGTCTCAAGTCACAAACAATGAACCCAAGTCGAGTCTCAAGTCGAGTCATCTAGGCGACTTAAGTTGGACTCGAGTTCAAGTCGTGGGACTCGAGTCAACAACTCTGTTAGATAGTATAGCTGAGCCAATTAGTGGACACAAGTGAGCCTTCCATAGGTGGTGCCTCAGCTGGGGCTATAGCCCTAGTAGCTTCTCAGTCCACCCAGTTTCTGCATTGTTTGGGTGGAGGCCAGGATGTGGCAGATGCCTGGCCCTGGGTTCAAGACTGAGACCCTCACAGAGTCACTATTTCTCCATTGCACTGCACATCAGATTCAAATATCTTGGTCTCACTTTCCAGGCTCAGTATAGGCTTCAGGGGCAGGTCCCCTTTCATGCCACTCTGCCAGCAAGGCGGGTTATTTCGTGCTTCCACACATCCCCTCCTAAACAATGAACTGCATACCACCTAGAGCATGGCTCAGAGCTGCACAGAGCACGCAGTGCGGTGCTCCAGCGGCAATTTAAAGGGCCCAGGGCTCCAACCACCACCGCTGCTGCAGTAACAGCAGCAGTGGCTGGGAGCCCCAGACCCCTTTGAATAGCGGGGCCCTGGGGCAACTACCCCTTTTCCTCCCCCCCATTGGTGGGCCTGAGTGCTGAGTCCTGCCCCACTGAAGCCAGCAGGAGCCATGGGTGCTCAGCAGCTTTGGGTGGTAAAGTAAAACTAGGTAGCAGCTGGTCTAATGTGCTGTTGTTTCACACTATTTCAGAGTCTGAAAGCAGAGATGGACAAGATACTAGAAGCGGTGATGATGTCTTCATATCCCAACAACGTGAAACAAGGGCTAGTGAGACGCGTCATAGAGGCAATAAAGCAGCCCATGGATAGTGAGCAGTGCTGGTCCATGCTAGAACTCTCCACCAAGCTCTATCTCATGGGTGACACCAAGTTTAAGAGAGAGATTGGCAAAGAGATTTTAGAAGTTTATGGTCACTACCACCCGGAGGAGTTTGAGGAGTTCTTCAATGTCCGATTCCTCCTGAGTCTTCTCCAGGAAGGTTATGGGCCTGCGGGGAAAAGGAGCCTTTATGTGCTAGATTACATCCACCTGGGACTGCAGTTCATCTTGGAGAGCCCATCAGCTAGTGACATTTTCAGCCTGTTGAGGATTGAAGTGCTCCGCAAAGTCTGCGAGCGACCTGGGCCCAAGCAGTGTGTGAAGATTTGTAAGCTCTTATCCCAACATCCTCAGTGTGTCCCCACCGGCAAGCACCAGATTTTGTTTTGCCAGCAGCTAATACGATGCATTGGGCAGTTCCAGTGCATCTCGGAGGGAGAAGATGACATCATGGAGTTTCTGGACCACGTGAACAAAGTGAGCGGATTGCTGCAGAAGATCTGGAAAGCTCAGACTAATTCTATTCTGCCATCCTTGAAGGAGCTTTTTACAATCATTTCTTCAACAGGTAAAAACAATACAGTGTGTTTTCAGACATGGGCTAATAATAAACTAGAATGTCTTACATTTTAAATGGTCCTAAAAGATTCAGCGTTTCAGGAATGTAATAAAACAGATAAGGCTTTCAGTGCTGAAGCTATCTGGCTTTAGGAGCAGGAAGCCCTAAATTCCAACTGCATTGTTCTCTAAGTTGTCCATTAAGCCACGTGGTAGAAGTAACTGCTCTGGTGCGTATGACCTTACTGAGTTATTACAAAAGCACTTGGTGGAGAATTTCAAAGGTCAGTAGGGCTCCTGACCTGGGTTCCCTCTAATTTTTGCTACCCACGTGCAGAATAAATGTTGTTACTTGCACCGAGGTATGTGCAGATGTGCACCACCAGTAAAAATACATGTTGCGGGCTGTGGGTGCTGTGGGCATTTTGTTAATCAGCTGGGTGGCATTTGAATCTCTCCTGAGTAGCTGCCCAAGCACTCGGCTTGCAGGGAACACTCTCCTGACTCGCTGTGGGCAGTCAAATACCTATTCTCCACTCCTACAAACTCCAGTGTGAGTTGGCACCTGTCTGTATTGGGTGCCTTTAGAACCTCACCATTAGCCTTGTGCCTTGAGGCATGCCCCAGGGCTGTAAAATACCCAGAATCATGCCACTGGGGGTTATAGAGATTGACTAATATAAAGTGAGCATAGAGAGCGCATTTACTTGCATAAGTTCTAGGGGTCAGAACCAATTGACCAGTTGTTAGAAAAGTGATAGCACTCTCCAGAGGCTAACATTCATTTGCATATGTCCCTGCCTCTCTTTCAGCTGCATGCCTCACAAAACACCAGAGTGTCTGCCATGACCATGCCTTGTGTGCTGTTAAGAACATAGGAACTGGCATCCCAGAACAGATCAGTGTTGAGTCAGTGGAACTGTGCTGTTTTACATTAGCCAATGAGCTGGCCCTTTGTGAGGCTAGAAAAGATTCAACCTTTGCAGTAGAAACACAATCACATTAACTCGATTTCCCAGTGACTGTCAGCTTTAACACTGTCTGTTCTTACTAATATCTCACAGAGGAGCAGGAAACCCCCTCGAATGCCTTGGCCAGCGTGGTTCAGTATGTTCCACTGGAGCTCATGGACGGTGTCATAAGAAACCTAACCAACGATGACAGCATAACAGATGTGCAGATGATGATGGCGATCAGTAGGTAGGAGATGTGGGAGGGACCAATTGCTGAATGTGCTGGAAGGATTTGACCCATCCTAGCAATTTCATCCTAGGACTCAGGCTAAGGAGCAGAACGCTCTAAGCAGATATCCTGTACAGCTCTAGTGTGGAGGTCTGAGGGGTTGAGTGACAGAAGAATTTTGCTGTCCCTCCTCGCTACCTTCAAAGCATGCTGGGACTCTGGGAATAAGAACCAAGGTTTTCCACAGGTATTTGTGATTTTTAGGTTTCCTACTTGAGACGCCTTAATTTTCAGGAAGTGCTGAGAACCTGCCTTCTGAAAAACATGTCCCTTTAAGGTGTCTCAAGATGGTCACCGAAAAGTACTAGGCACTTCTGAAAATCTTATATAAGATGAATGCCGCTGCCAGTGGTTTTTCACTGGGTCTTTATTTAACTGGTGACGTAGCCCTGGCTGTGACAATTAACTCAGTGCTGTTGTTTTCCCTTTCAGGGCTATGAAAAGGGTGTGGGAAGCACAGCAACAGGTGTTTATAGCAAATAAGGCTCAACTGACCAGCTTCCGGAGCAGCAGCTGCCTTCTACCCTAGCTCCTGTGAAAGTCACCATAGAACAGGGAGTTCCACATGCATAGAAAGCCTGGAGCGTGAGGAACTACGGAAGGCAGTGGGCTGTATAGAGAGCAGTTGGCCACATAGTTTAGAGACTGTATAGCACCCACATCTCGCCCTGTTGGATGCATTAGAATTACCCAGTTTGAGAGAGGTTATGAAGGAAAACCAGAGTTGTCCTGTCTCCCATTTCCTGGCAGCAGTTGAGTACCACATGGCTTTTTTGCTGACCCTAGCCTGCATTCAAGCGTGCTTATCTGGTCTGTCAGATTATCTCTCTAATTGATGTCCAGCATTCACCCAGCATCCCAGCTCTGCAGCAGCACTTATGATATCTGCAGGCCGGGTAGCTCAATAGCTAATTGTACAAAGGGGAAAAATCAGCCTTTTTGGCGATGTTTATTCCTGAAATAGATTCAAGCCCCCTTTCAGCCCAAGTTTGTATGTAGCATAAGGCTTACAGCAGCCAGGGCTCAAAATAACAAAGGGTACAACTTCCCTCTGTGTTGCCTAGGACATGATTTTAACCTCTAGTTTGCTGATTACATGGTAGGGTTTAGCCATTCAAGTATATCTTCTATCCTTCAAGGCACAGCTGTCTCTTTTGGTTGCTCCAGTAATGAATGAAGGAGAAATGGATGGGTAAAAAAAGCCAGAGAATCTTTTCCTCCTGCAGGACAGTGGTTCAAACGTGCCCTACCTTGATGAGATGGAAATTAGTTGCCATCAGATGGTGATTGGCCTACGTAAAATGAGCATGATGGTCTCAGTGCAGATCTTGGAATCACACAAGCCCCCTTGTTAGCAGACTCAGTGGAGATGGCAAGGAGTGAATGAGCGGTGGAGGCTTTGATTCCTAATCATTATAGCACCCATTAACCATGGGGCGGGGCTACTCAAGGGGAACAAGGGTTTAAAGAGCCAGCTGCTAAGTAGCCAGGAGAGCGAGACAACAGGGGCAGCTAACAGGGCTGAATGAACATCTGCTGTTCTAGAGGTGGGCCTTCAAGGTCATGCTTGGGATAGTCTCCTCTATGGGGGCACCAGCCTCCTCTGCAACCTGTGTCCAAGTCCCAAAACTCCTCCCTCTCCCAGATTCCCTGAGCAGGCTTGGCCTAGGATAGTCTTTATCCTATAAGCTCCTCAGCCAGGCCACTTCCTGCTTTCCTTTGATACTTACATCCCACTTATCCTCCAGGTCAAGGGTTCCCAAACTTTTTGACACAGGGACCAGTAAATCAATTCATGAGCTTTTGGAGGACCGGTAACATTCATTTGCATATTTGCATATTCATTAAGCAAATGATGAATATTCAGATAAGTTGTTCTGGTCCTCCCAAAGCCCCCAGTGCTAGCGTTAGCAAAGCTTTTGATACAGTCACCCACAATATTCTTGCCAGCAAGTTAAGGGAATATGGATTGGATAAATGGACTGTAAGAAGGATAGAAAGCTGGCTAGATCGGGGGTTTCCAAACTTTTTACTTTAGTTAGAACCCGTTTTTTTTCAGTACTGTTTTTTGCAGCCCAAAAATATAAATGCATATAAAAAAAAGAATTAAAAATGAATAAATTTTCAGTGTTTCACCCAGCTGCATCCTCCGCCCAGCCTGGGCCAGGGCTTGGGGGACCCACCACCACATGGGCACTCCAGGAGGCAGGAGCAGGAGCAGATTGGGGCTCGGGTATCTGGCTAGGAGGGAGGGTGCAAGGAGAGGTACGGTTTCCAGGTGTCCAGTTTTGTACCGGACAGTCCAGTATTTGAGGGTTTTGTCCGGGAAACAAATTGAGAAAATACCGGACATATAAAATGTCCGGTATTTTCTAATTAGGTAAGTTTTATTATTATTAGGAGTATCAGTCCTTAACTGCGAACTGCCTGGCTGGTAGATGTGCTCATGCTGCATGAGTGTGTCTACCAGCCAGGCAGTTCGCAACTACGCGAGGGAGGGTATGGCGGGGGGCAAAATGGAATCCCCGGGGCCGGACTCACTTGTGTGCCCGGGTCTGCATGTGCCCGGGTCAGTCCCACTCCCCCCACTTCTCCTCCCGATATCCCCAGTCCAGCCCTGCTTCTGGTGGCCGGTTCCCCCCCACCGATGTCCCCCAGTCAGCCCTGCTCCCCTGACTAGGGTTGCCAGGTAGACCCCGCCAAAAAACCGGACACACTTGATCGTGGGCGGGGCTGGGAGGTGGGCGGGGCGGGAAGCAGAGCTGATGGGGTGGGGTCCAGGGACCGCGGGGCTAGACGGGAGGAAGGGGGGGACTGGAGGAGGGGCGGCGGGAAGCAGAGCTGGCGGCGGAGGGTGTCCAGGGGCCGCAGGGCTGGCCGGGAGGAAGGGGGGGCTGGGAAGCAGAGCTGGGGAGGGTCGGGGGCCACAGGGCTGGACAGGAGGAGAGGGGGGCCCGGAGGAAGGGGGGCGGGAAGCAGACCTGGCTGGTGCAGCCACTGGCCACAGCTGGAGTCCTTCGGACCGCACCCCCGGCAGGCACTCCCTTTAGTTGTGAGCAGAAGCCGGGCAGGGGCAGGGACGGGGGAGGGGCAGGGAGCCACTCCCTCTGCCTGGCTTCTGCATGCAACCAGAGGCTTCCAGCTGGGAGGCGGGGCCGCAATTGGCGCTGGGAGCCTCTGGTTGTGTGCAAAAGCTGGGCGGGGGGAGTGGCTGGGAGTCCCGGCCCCTGCCCCGCCACGCCCAGCTTTTGCACGCGACCACAGGGCTCCCAGCGCCAATCGCGGCCCCGCCTCCCAGTCGCTCCCCCGCCCCCACCAGGCTTCCGTCCGGCACCCAGCCGGAAATTCAGAAAATACCGGACATTGCACATGTCTGGTATTTTCTGCATTTTTCTACCGGACGGGGGTGCAAATACCGGACTGTCCGGTAGAAAACTGGACACCTGGCAACCCTACCCCTGATGACCCCCCCAACTAGCCCTGCTGCCCCCGTCCAGCCCTGCTTCTGGCAGCTGGTTCTCCCGTCCTCCTCCTCCCAATCTCCCCCATCCAGCTCCCTCCCCGCCCCCGGCCCCAGCCCCTGGCCAGCCTGCTGCCCCCGTCCAGACCTGCTTCTGGAGCGTGGTTCTCCTGTCTTTCTCCTCCGGCCAGCTCCCCCGCCACCTGTCCAGCCCTGGTTCTGCCGCCTGCCCTCCCCGATCTCTGCCGGACAGCCCCGCTACCTCCAACCCTGTTTCCGCCGGCTGCCCGCCCGCCTGCCCCAATCTCCGTGGGACAGCCCCGCTGCCCCCAAGCCTGCTTCCCGGCGGCCGGTTTCCCGCCCCCCCCCACACCTCTTCCCAGCCCGCCTCGCTCTGCTCCCCTCCCGGCAGCCACGCTGAGGCCCAGTATTTTTTTCCCACGGCCCGGTAGCGGGCCGCAGCCCATAGTTTGGGAAACGCTGCTCCAGGCTATCATGAGCTGAGTACAAACACACCTCCATAAAGGGCAGGCTGACCTGGTTCCCTCAAGTGGAGCTGGCCTGCTCCCTGGCTCCCTATGCAGAGTATTAATCCCTTCCCTGTTTTAGTGCCGGGTGTGTCCACCCCATCCTAGGCCACATGTGGAGAGCTAGCCCTATTCATTGGCATAGCTGTTATACCTGGACTGTAAATAAATCAGAGGTTTCTGCATATGCACCCTTTTTCACCAGCACAACATTCTCTTTGACTTGCTGGGGTGGGGCTTGTTTTCATACAGTCTAACGTGATCCAAGTCCAAGTGCATTTGTATTGCAGTGCAGTTTCCAATTCTTTTTTTTTTCTCCTGGGGAGCTAATCCCAGAGGCTGTTGTGCATGCCAGTCGATAATTTCACTAAGAGCTCCAGCTTCCAAAAATAGCCGTCTCAAAATCAATTGCCTCTTTCCTTTAAAATCCTCTGTTATGATGAATGATTACTCATTGCTACCGAAACATTAAGCAGAGCTCATGAAATGTAATTAGGTTCACTTAGGAGCCAGGTGGAAGTTTTTGTGGAGTGTTTATAAACGCATGGTGCTCCAGCTACATTAACATCATTCTTTCTTCGACATGGAATTACTTTGAAAGTCACAAAAAGGAGTTTTATTTTTGTGTGTGGAACCATCTAGCATGACACATAGCAAATATAGTAATAGTTTACATGTGTATACAGCTTCTTTCATCTCAGAATGCTTTAGAAACTACATACATAGAAAATTCTTTCCGTGATGGGTGAAAGCAGCCACCTCTGGGGTGGGGAAGGTAGATAACACACAGTACAACCAGCTATGGGGAGAGTGAGGAATGAGATATTTTGGTCAAGGACACTGGACACAGACGCCTCTAATAAAAATTGTCCTTGGAACTTTAGTGTTTCTCAGGGCTTTTGCTCCTCTGGTTATACAGTACAGTTCAGTGGATTATTTCTATCTCTCTGTCCACATAAGTATTTCTGTGTGGCTGCATTTCAGTGGCACTGTATTTATTCCATCTGTAAAATGAAGATCACGATGCTGACCTCCTTTGTAAAGTGCTTTGAGATCTACTGATGAAAAGGGTTATCTAAGAGCTAGGTGGAGGTAGAGCTGGCTGAAATTTGGAATTTCTAGTTTGTGAGAAATTAAAAAAAAATTCATTTCAGGACCACAGACCCATGTCGGCAGAGGAATGTAAATGAAGCACTTTGAAAGTGCAAATGAAGCCGGGATTTAAATATCCCGCACTTCATTTGCATAATCACATAATGGCGCTCTTTCAAAAAAGCTCTGTTTTGAAATTGAAACCGCAGTCTAGATGCAGTTCTTTCGAAAAAGGGGCGCTTTCGAAATGAGGTTTACAGGATCTTTCGAAAAAGTGCCCCCTTTTCAAAAGAACCGCATCTAGACTGCGGTTTCAATTTCAAAATAGTGCTTTTTCGAAAGAACGCCATTCCATGATTATGCAAATGAAGGCTCCTGAGGGGAGAGCAAAGGGCAAAAAATAAGCAGCAGTGGGGGGGAGGGACAGCTGAAGTGCAGGCACTTGATAGCCTGTTGGCCAAACCAGTCAGGATCGCCTGTCAGAGGCTCCAAGATCTACTGGTTGGTGACCACTGCTAAACAGGGATCTGTTGGAGATCTGCCTGTGATTGGCTGAAAGCTCATTGATCCTGAGATGGTTTCATGATCACACACAAACTACGAGAAAACATTTCCATTGAAAATTTACAAATAGACAAAGCAAGAAAAATGCTGCTTGAGAATTTGTTAGTGTTTGAGTTAAGGATATTTGCCCTGTATACTTTGCGTGTGATGTTGGCCATTGGTGTTTTAACACTAACCATTGTAAAGCTTTTAACTTTTTGAATCTCAACAGATACTGCCATTATATAACGAGAGTCTAAGCCCACATGTAAATGTAAAAATGTAAATGGATAAAAATAGAAAAAAATGCTGCAAGATACATATTGATATTTTCTGTTAACATTATAATACAAATAATCAAATTTTTACCAAGCCCGAAAGCTGATCCTAAGCCCATTGAAACCCAGCTCAGGAAAAACGTCCTAACTTCTTTATGAATTGCTGGGGGATGCTCAGCACCTGTTCTGCCCAAGGCCCTGGCCCCACTCCAACCCTTCTCCCAAGCCGCACACCCCAACCCCTTCTTATTCCTCCTCTTCCTGCCCCATTCTGCCCCCTCCCATGAGTGCACTGTGCCCTCAATCCTCCTCCTCCCTCCAGAGCCTTGTGAACATCACTGAGCAGCTGATTGTGACTGGTGGGAGGTGCTGGGAGGGAGGAGGAAGAGAAGTAGATATGGGGGGCTGCCAGTGGGTGCTGAGCACTCACTATTTTTTGCCAGAGGTGTTCCAGCCCCAGAGCACCCATGAAGTCTGCGTCTATGTCCCTGACTGGTAGGACTGCAGGATGATGGAACAGACTGCCGTGGAAAGTCATGCATGTTCCTTCGCTGGAGGTTTTCAAAAGGAGGCTGGAGAGCCATCTGTCTTGGATGGTTTTGACCAGGGGCTCTCAAACTTCAATGCACTGCGACCTCCTTCTGACCAAAAAAAAATTACTCCACGAGCCCAGGAGGAGGACCGAAGCCTGAGCCTGCCCAAGCCCCGTTGCATGAGGTGGGGGGGCCAAAGCCAAAGCCTAAGGGTTTCAGCCTTGAGTGGTGGGGCTTGGGCTTTGTCTTTTGTCCTGTGCCCTAGCAAGTCTAAAGCAGCCCCATTAAAATGAGGTCCCGACCCACAGTTTGAGAACCCCTGGTTTAGACCCAACAAATCCTGCATCTTGGCATGAGTCTAGATTAGATGACCCTGCCAATCCCTTTGAACCCCACGGTTCTACTCTCTGCACTCACAACTGAAAAGACTCTCCATCTGCTTGAATAGGTTTGGATCAGGACTTTGTAATAGCTATGTAGTGCTCACCAAATTACCGAAATTCTAATCCAGCTGTCACTGGCCTTGGTGTAATCCCTGGGATGGTTTCTGTGGGGTGCAGTTTCTTCTTGGATTGTCTCAAATTCATGGAAGGATTTTGGAGGGGACAGGGCTGTCCAGGACATCATGGATTTTATAATTCACTATAAGACTTACCCAGCATTGCTCGGGCCCTTCAGGATGTGGGGGTGCAGGCCAGGGCAGGAGCTTGGGGATGTGGGGGGCTCAAGGCAGGAGGCTTGGAGCGTGCGGGGTGTGGGAGACAGTGTTGGGGGTGAGGAAGGGCTCAGGGCAAGGGGTGGGAGTGCAGGAGTCAGAGCAGGGGGTGGGGAGCTCAGAGCAGAAGATGGCCACCAGCTTCTACCCAGGTCCAGCCTGGGGTGGCAGGGGCCATGCACCTGGCCCTCTGGCTTCTCTCTGGAGCAGCCCTGGGGAGGGGGACATGGGCCCAGCCAGCAGCTTCTCCCTAGGGCCCATCCGGGGTAAAGGTGGGCCATGAGGCCCAGCCAGTGGTTTCTCCCCAGTAGTTGCTGGCTTCTCCCTAGGGAAAGCCCTGGCTGGCATGGGCCATTCTTGCTGGCTGGCAGCTGCTCCCAGGGGCAAGCTGGGGTGGCGGGGGCTGTGCTGCCAGTCAGCAGCTTCTCCCTGGGGGTGGGGCACTTTCTGCCCCCTGTGGTCATTCTGAGTTAAAACTGTCCCTGCTGTCACACCCTTCCTTTTCTGCTTGATATGAAATAATCACATTCCACGCCACATCCCATTATCCTGGCACAACCTTGACCTTGCTTCAAGTTATGATAAGAGGAAACTGCATACCAAGTGTGGTGGCCCTAGCTCTTACTGTTTAGAAGGAGTTCTTGAACAAATGGACTCACAGGTGGACGGACAGACAGATGCACAAAGTTTATAAAATATATAGTAAGATCTGTTAAGTCATGATTCCACATATTTGTTTTCCATTGTAGGATGATTGACTGGGTCTCTTGGCCCCTAGGGAAGAACATAGACAAATGGATCATTGCGCTACTGAAAGGTTTGGCTGCAGTGAAAAAGTTCAGCATCTTGATTGAAGTCACTCTTCTGAAAATTGAAAAGGTCAGTGTGCCCTTCACACACGGCTGCAGCAAGAGTTCCCTTTTCCCTTTTAGAACTATTCTGCCTTTAAACCACATTTGACTGAGACGTACGTTAATTTTAATGCTGCAACCAGATGATTAAAAGGGTCACCCGCAGAATTGGTATTTTGTGCGTTGGAGCTCTGCAGGGGTAATCCCTAGTGACTTGTGCCCACTGAAGTTTGTGCCAACCTACAGAACCGGTAGACTGTAAGGTTTCTAGCTAGCTGTGGAGACATCCTTACAAGGACATATTGACATGTGGGAGGACATCTAGAAGTGGGAGACAGAGCTTCCTAGTGGTTAGAGCAGGAGACTGGGAGTCTGATGTTCTTCACCTAATTATCACTGCTGTTGCCTCAGACAAGTCAATTGCAGCTGCACCTAAAGTGACTGTGAATTTCAGATGCCTCACTACTGGAGGGCCCAACTTGAGACATCTAAGATCTGATTTTCAGAGGTGCTGAGCATCCGTAGTTCCCATTGACTTCAGCTGTTGTTGGGGATGCTATACACAGTATGAAAATCAGGCACTGAGTGTCTCAAGCTGGGTACCCAAAATCAGCAGCCACATAAGAATATATTGCCCCTGCATCGCTCTGCCTCAGTCTATAAATGGGAGATAATACTTGATTACCTTGTGACTCAGCCATGGAAGGTACTATAAAAGTGTTACTGTGAACTGCAAGTACCTCTTGAATGCATCAAACCAAGAATGGCAAGGGAGTATTATTTCTCCTGTGGCTGCTTTTGTTCTTCTTTCCCTCCAGTCTCAGAGGGGTTGCCAAGTTAGTCTGTGTCTGCAAAAACAACCAGGAGTCCTGTGGCACCTGAAAGACTAACAGAATTGTTTGGGCATAAGCTTTCAAGGGTAAAAAACACGTAGTTACAGTCCAGTCTAGGTCCTGATGAGGCATTGTGCGAGGCCCCCTACACACGTGCAACACAGAGACCTTCCTCATCTCCTGCCCTGTACTGCTCTCCTCTCTGTGATCTTCAGCATTGCAGGGTCTCTCTGCAGTACACTAGTACATCTTCCTTCCTTCCTTCAATAAACAGACTGACCTCTCCCCACTGCTCTGTCCTCCTTGCTGTGCCACCACTGAGCCAAGCGAGCCCAGTGGACTCAGGACTCAGAGCACTTGGGACTAAGCCGGGTGTGCCGGCAAGGCTGCTTCTGCTATAAATACACTGTAACTTGGCTTCAAGAATTGCTCCCCTGGGAGTAGGAATTGGGAGGGTGCAGGGAACAGGAGCTGTTTCCTTTGGCAGCAGCGTTGAATGACTGCACCCAGGGAGATGAGCTGGGAGAGACACTAATGAGATTTCTGCTCTGGAAGCTGCCTTTCGTTCCACCTGGGCTGCAGTCACCATTTGTGCCATCATCTCTCATGGGCTCTGCAGTGTTTGGCTCGCTGTGCTGCTGCTGCCCGCCCTCAATGCAGAACGGTCTCCATGCCAGAACTGCTGGTTTGGTTTTTAAAACCCTCCAGTCTCCCACCTGGCCTCAGTCTCTGTTTTCATCCCTCCCCCTGACACTGGTCTCTGCTGGTCCAAGAGCCTTCTGCTCTGCAGCTCCTGGCCTGTAGAGAAGCAGGGGGTCTTGTGGTTTAGCCAAGAGCTCTAGGTTGCATTCAGGGCTCTATCACAGACTCCCCGTGACAATATTTCCCAAACAATGGGTCCCTGACCACCAGTGGGTCACGGGAAGGTTGCCACATCCAGGGCTAGGTTAACCCATCACTCGGGCACTGGCCTAGGCAAACGTTCACTTCTGGCCCTGCGCACGGGGAAGGCTGTGGGGTGGGGTTTGGGCAGTGAGCCTGCTCTGCACTCACCTGACAGCAATGGCATCTGTCCTATGGGGCTGAGCCCCGCTCTCCTCTCCAGATACTGACATACACAATCACAGCATCACTCAGGTTTGGCCCAGCCAGAGCTTCTCATTGGTCGCAATACTACTCACTCAAATTTGGCCCTGCCTCCCTCCTGTCACGGTGGAGGGTTGGCCAAGCCAAACCTGAGTGACTCTGCAACCCAGGCCCGTTTTGGCAAGACAGGAGCTGTCACTGTATAGTGAATGCAGGGCAGGCTGTCTCTCTGACCCCCTAATTTTTCTTTACACCATGATTAACTGGGATTCGGCTTGCATTGGTGGGGAGGCATGTACATATCATGTCCAGTTAGATTGTCAGCTCTTCAGGGCAGGGATTGTGAGCCCAGTGAGGTCTCAGTCTGGGTTGTGGTCCTTCATCATCCCTAAACTGGTAATATCCCTCATCTTCTTTGCCTGTGCCTCAAGAATGTCCTTCTCCCTCTGCTGTTATTAGACCCAGCACTGTCTGAAATTGTATCCCATGGTTCTTTCCCCATCCACACACCAACCAGGCCTCACCCTACTTGGTTTATAGGAGCAGAGCAGAGTTTTCATGCAGAAAGTGTTTCCACCAATCTCAATAAGACCTCCAGGTGTAATGTGGTCGTGTGCGTACCTTGCATTTCTGTGCTTTTCTCTCCACAGGTCTTTTCCAAGTTGCTGTACCCCATTGTGAGGGAGGGAGCACTGTCCGTTCTGCTGTACATGCTGCTGAGTTTCCAGCACTCACATGAAGCATTCCACTTGGTGAGGCTAAACCCACATTTAGAAGTATATTGTACCTCAGTGTGATGAATGTAGTGGTAAAGGTAGCTAAAAAGCAAAGACACTAGAGATCCATCTTTCATAACCAGGGGTTCTCAAGGTTATTTTCATGATGTGCCACAGTCTGTTCCCAGCTGCTCTTCAGAAGCTTTTGTATCCATCTTGGCAGCAGATTGATGATGGCACCAGAGAACCAGAGTTGTGGTTTATGGGGCACTCTGAGTCTAAGAAGGAGTTTATTGCAAGGGAGTAGGGTTGTAAATGGTTGACCATTTAACTGGTAAATCTCATTGTTAACAGTTCTGGTTAACTGGTAGAGGCTGGAGCAGCTTCCCACTCGTCCCGGGCAGGGGGCTGCTTCAGTTCAACAAGGCCACCACAGGCAGGGGCTGTTCTAGCTGCCCGGAGCAGCCCCTGTCCATGGCAGACCTGCTCGCCTCCCCATCCCCACAGCAGGTTACATGCTGGATTCCTGGGAGCAGGGCTGGCAGGGGCTGCTGGGCCTGCTCCTGAGGAGGCTTTGCTGCGGGTTGTGCAGTCATGTAACCAGGTAGCCGCTAGGATTTTTAGCAGTTACACAATTACATTTTGAAACGACTTTTTACATCCCTACAAGGGATCCCAAGCAAACATGCTACAGCAGGAGACTAGGGATGAAGACTGAAAGCCAATTCCTGCCTTTTCCCTGACAACTCCTCATGGGCTTGATTTCCCTTCTTTTGCTTGGCAAACATTGGGGACAAACCTGTCTGGCTTTCTATCTGTATATATTGGCATGTATGTCTTTGATGAGGTCTGACAAATGTTCATACCAGAGCTTAGGAAAATACTGATAGCAAAGAGGAGTTTGTTTCCCTCCACCACCAAATTTGACATTTTTCTCAATTAATGAAATCACCACAGATTGGGGGGGGGGGGGGGAAGCAGCTTCATGCTTAAAATGAAAGAAGCGTGAAACTGCTTTATAAGGCAGAGGTGATGCAAGAGAGAATTTCATTCAAAAATTGTAATTCAGGGCAGATGAGGTGAAATCACAGGAACCAAATTAGTGAGAAATGTTTCACAAATTCTCATGGGATTTTTTTAAACCAGGGTTTAGCACATTTGTACTACTTTTGGGAACAATATATTAGTTCAGTGCTGCTGCAGAACCAGCAGGGGGCACTTGTGTACAATTCTTTTAGGTTTGCAATCTGTAAAATAAGAGCTGCTTCTTTGCTTTAACATCCTATGTAAAGAATGGATTTAAAACAAAATAATCAGTTTGGCCATTTGGACATCACCCCCCCATCAGGCTATAACAACTGTAATGTAGTTTATAGAGATTGCAATAAAATTGTATAAATCACAGATTAATTGAGATAGATTCAATTAGGAATAGATGCAGTTCATAGTTTAAGTGCTCCATGGAGTGCTTAGTGCTCCATTCCAGCATGCAACATTGCATTCCCAAGTAAAGCCACATCTACACTACTGGAGAAAATGGACCTAAGAGACGCAATTCCAGCTACAAGACTAGTTTAGCTGGAGCAGATGTACCTTAGGTTGAATTTCCGCTGCGTTCCCACTGTGGGAGGCCAATAGAAGAGCTTCTCCCATCGACTTCCCTTACTCCTTGCAACCGGGTGGAGTACCAAGGTTGACGGGGACGCCATCAACAGTCGGTTTAAATCTCGAGGTAAGACAAGCCCTAAGTGTGTGTATGAACAGATGGAATAGATTTATAGAGAGAGTGAAATTCACCTCTGTGTAAAGGCCTAATGTAACCCACATACCTGGTGTGGCTCCTGAGCAATGCAAGTGGTACCTAGACCACAGCAACAGTTAAGACCAGGAGACCTCCACAGCATGGTCTGGGCTGGCTTTTAGCTCAGAGGGTAGAGGCTCCTATACTCAGCTCCAGGTTCAAATCCTCCCGGTGGCAGTTATACTAACAAAGGGCCTAAGCAGCACACTTAAGCCTAAATTAAGTCCTTAAAGTAAGGGTTAAGGCCCTGATCCTGCACCACTGAAGACCAAGGAGCTTTGCTGTTGACTTCAGTAGATTCAAGGTCAAACCCAAAGTGGGATTTATGTGATGCACAGGACTTGTGTGCTGGCCCTCTGGATGGGGTGAATTTCACGCAGATATCTTTAATCCAAGGTGCTATATGTGGTGTAAATGCATACCTAGTCTGAGCCTTTGGAAATTAATTTACTTTGCCTTTTTAGCTTCTTCCCCACATTCCCAGACTGGTGACCTCTCTGAACAAGGAAGACTCCAACTCAGCCACATGCTGCCTGGAACAGCTGGCTGAGTTGATCCACTGTATGTTCTTCCGGTTTTCAGGATTTCCAGATCTCTATGAGCCGGTTATGGAAGCAATTCAAGTAAGGCCTGCTGTTCTAGTCTAGTCCTCTTAACCACATATAAACTATCTTTAGTTTGCTGTTCAGAGCAGAGGAATCATCTTATCATCGGAAATGGATACGAACCAAAACCTTGTATCTGAAACTCTCCACACTTTGGGGGAAGAGGGTGCTTCAGATTCTGAGTCTGGGTCTTATTTGGGCCCTGTCTTTGGGGGAGGGACCATCTCTTACCATGTGTCTGTGCAATGCCTAGCTTTGTGGAGCCCTGATCACAATTGTTGCTTCTAGCCACCCCTAGTTATATGATCCTTAAGCAAGTCCTAGTGGGGTGTTGATACTGCCCCCTGTGAGTTTCCAGTGTCATGAATTTCCCACTGAAACTTTGCCAAGGAATTCCACTGGTACCTGTTAGCAATTCTTTTTTACATCACAGGAAATAAAAATGAATGTTGACAAAGATCTCTGGTTGTTTTTAAGGCTCTTCCAATTCCAAATGAGGATCGAATTAAACATTTACTGGGACAAAATGCTTGGACCTCCCAGAAGAATGAGCTGGCCTGTTTCTACCCACGTCTAGCTTCCAAATCCGACACAGGGAAGATTGGCTTAATTAACCTGGGTAACACCTGCTACATGAACAGCATCATTCAGGCTCTTTTCATGGCCTCAGAGTAGGTTTCCTTTTCTTCTCCTCCTCTATCAACAGTGCTCTGTGTTTGTCTGTTGCAGAAATTGGGTTTCCCCAATGGCTGATTTTCTCTGTCTGTGTTTTTGATTTGCTTTTAAAGTTTTAGGCATTCAGTGCTGAATTTAACCGAAAGCAATTCTCAACCCTTGATGACAAAGCTCCAGTGGCTCTTTGCATTTCTGGAGCACAGTCAGGTAATTATTGCACTTTCTTGTTCATGCTATGGGCGACAGAAGAGCTCATCTATGTGCTACACCTTGCCTGGTTCTATTACTGATGAGAGACCTATTTGTCTTAGTGCAATTTATAAAGTGCCCAATTCTGTTTCTATTATGCACTCCTGGTGGAATTCTGCACCATCGCACAATGCAGAATTAATGTTCTGTGCAGAATTTTCATATTTCCCCTGTAGATCTGGGCCTGCAGAGCTGCTGGCTGCCAAAAGGGGCTGCTGTACTCTGAAGAGCCCATCTCTCCAGCTTGCAGCGAGCCGCGTACCCAGTCTGAATGGGATGGAGGATCTGCACACTCTGGCTGTGCAGATGGATCCTCGTCCACTGAGGGATGGGAGAGGCCATGGGAGACACAGCTATGGCAAAGGGCGAAGAAGGGCAGATCTGCACAGCACCACCTCTCCTGGCAGGACAGTAGACGTATTGTGGGCAATAAGGGCTCTGGGAGAAATGGGGGTTAAAGTGTGTGGGCTGGGGTGCCAAAGACTGGGCTCTGAGGAGAGAGAGGTGAAAGTGTTTGGTCTCAGGGGGACTACATGCAGACTCCTATAGTACCCTGCAACTGGAAATAGGTTGTTTTCAGGGGTGGGGAACCTTTTTTGGGTCCGGGGCCACTAGCTCACAGAAAAATCAGTTGGGGGTCACACACAAGTGAGAAGCAAAAAACAAATAACTCCCCCAAACCCTCACTGACGTGGCCCCTACTGAGAAGGAGAAAGACACTTCCCACATTCCCCTCACACACCAGAACCGATGGGGGGCCCAGCCTAGCAGGTATAATTGTTAGTCTCTCCCAAGTTCCTCTCACTTATGAAATGTTCAGATTATAATTGCTCCTGGTTTGGTTGATGTAATATTTAGCATTAACATTTAAATATTCATTAGATTCAGTAGGTTTCAGAGGTTTCAGTAGGTTTCAGAGAGAGGAGTTCACAGCTCTTCGAGCTCTTGTTTCAGGCTGCATGCAGGCTCAGGCAGATATCACAACTGTGGTGACACATGGTTCTTAGTTGAGGTTATCTTCACAGCCATAATGGTTGAAGGCCAAGATTTTCAAAAGAGACTGATAAGTGATTTTTCAGTGCTTCCATTTTGGAGGCCCAATTTAAGGCTTCTTAGACCTGGTCTATGCTACATGAGAAGGTTAAAGTAGGATATGCAGCTCCAGTTCCATAAATTACATTGCTGGAGTCAATGTATCTTACATTGCGTTTCCATACCATCTTGCTCCCATCAGCTTCCCTTACCCCCATGAGGAGTAGGAGTACCAGCACCAACGGGGATGCCCTCAGAGTCTGATCTAGTAGGTCTATACTAGACCCGCTAAATCGAACCCTGGAAGGTTGACTGCGGCAGCATCGATCTCCCATGTAGTGTAGATGTGCCCTTAGAAAAGCCACTGATGTGTACTTATTCCCAAGCCATAGTGAGCACAGAGCTGGCTCTTCCTCGTTTCCAAGTGCATTGAAAGAAGACAAGAATGCATCAGTACTTTTCTGCTGTTGCTTTTTCCTGTCAGTAATTGCTCTAGTCTCCACAAGGGTGTTACTCAGTGGGTAGTGGGAGAGAAGGTGGTCTGTATGCTTATGAATAGAAAAGCATGTGCCTCACCCAATTGAATGGGAAGGGTGGTGTCCACAAACCAGTGGGTTCATAGATATGGTCATGCTTTGAAAACACTTGAGAATATCTAGCACAATCCCAGATGTACTATCAATGCTGGGTCAGAGCTGGTGCTATCACATTTGCCTAAGTGCTAGCTGGTTCATGCTGTCTTCCTTCTTATTTAGTCAGCTGCATTCCTACTGGCTAAAATCCTTATCCATCTGACCTTCAGGGGACATAGCATGTGGCAATGCTTATATGGTCAATCACACTGTCTTCCTTATTGCTTCTAGCTACTGTCTCTTCTCATCTTGATCTTCTTTCAGCTCTTAAAATCTCTTTTCATGCAGAGCTGTGCCCCCACCATATTAATTAGACAGCCACTTCCTGAAGGCATTAGTTACATTGTTCAGTTGTATAATGCCAGCCTGCAGTGATCAGAATAGTGGGTAGAAGTTGTTTTATTTTTCTAAAAGGATTTGGATCAAATTTAATGGAGGATCAAATGAACTGGTGAATGAATTAAGTGGAAGTCTCTGTATTAGTGTATAAATAGTTTAAGCATGGAAGGAGGAGATAAATAAAAGAGGACAAAAAGAAAATAATGAGTGGGCTAGAGAAAGTAAGTCAGTTAAACTGATGCTCCCAAGAGCAAGGTGACATTCAAGGAAATTGACAGGTCAAACCTGATAAAAGGAAATACTTTCCCACATAATGTGCAGTTAGCCTGTGGAACTCATCACCACAATGTACCTTAAGGGCAAGAGCTAAGAGAGATTCAGAAAGGGGTTCAGGCATTTTTATGGACAACAGGAATATAAAAAATTATGCTTCAGAGTATAAACAGTCAGATGTTGGGATTGGGAATCAGAAATAAACTTCCCCTCCTGTAATCTCCTACTGCAGGGTTTTGTCCTCTGAAGCAGTGGGCAATGGTCACTGCAGGGGACAAGATACAAGACTAGATGGATGCACTGGACCCATTACGACAACTCAAATGCTCTTAAGAATGTAGAGGAGGCCAAGTTGAAATGTGAAGAATTTTCACTTCCGCATGAGTCCTCTGAGAGGTACAATAACATTATCCAATATGGAATGTGACCAGGACTCTGCTTTTAACATGATCCTGCTCGTGCAAAATGTGCTGTGAGATTTTAAGGCATGTATGTGGCTGAAAAGAGTAAAGAACACAAATATAACATGTATGTATACAGCACCTTTCTCTTGAGGATCTCAAAGTACTTTATAAATGTAAAGAGGCTAAGCCATTTGCTTGAGGTTATACAGCAAGACGGTGGAAGAAGTGGCACTAGAAAATGGGTTTTCTGAGGCTTGTTCCCTTGCTCTAACCCCCACATGCTCCCTCATTGCAATGCACCAATGAAGTTTGCCCTGGTTCCTGAGTGGGGAGGCCATTTGTCCGGTTTACAGTGGGACAGTCTTTGTTTTGTAAAGTTCTGTCCCTGTCTGGTAGTGATGAAAACCAGACGAGGCTTTGTCTGGTCTGTCTCAAGAGGAGGATGCTAATGGGGGCGGTGCCTCTGTGTGGTGTGACGCATGCGAAGGGCAGGCCCATGGCATTCTGCCACTCAGCACAGCTGGGCCATCTGCAGCAGCCGCCCTTCCCTCTCCTTGGCTGTGCGTGGCTGTACACCAGACAGCCAGCTGATCCTCTGATGGGACTAACAGCTGGTTACTGTGGCAAGGGCCCAACTGTCCTGTCATTCTTTAGGGATTGGGAAGCCAGCAAAAAGGAAGTTACAGGAGTCAACATTTTGAGATTATGAGGAGGGACCAGAATTTGCACAGGGTGCACCAGATGTAAAAAGTCAGATTTTAGAAACAGCAGAGAAAAAAACACAGTTGTATGTGGGGGCATGGGAGAGAGAAGAATCAAAGGTGACTTACAAGTTAATGGTCTGAGTGGCTGACAGAGAAGGGGGGTGATGTTTCAGCAGCTCAAGAAAATGCAGAAAGGGCTTGAGAGGAAAGGCGTTCCATTTATTTTATTGTGTTAAATTTAAGATGAACAGGAGACAGCTGGGGAGGGGAAGCATGCCAGGGAGTGATTGAGAGAGTGAGGCTGAAGTACAGGGTTGAAATTGAATGGGCTAGAAAGGTAACTATGGATCATGGCCAAGGACAGGGTCCTGCTGGTTGACGAGGGGCGGGGAGGAGGTGTGGTGGTTAGAGCGGAAGAGCTCCTAAACAGAGGGTCTGATATTGTAAGTAACCTCAGGCTCTTGCAGCCTTAAACCCAGGTTCTAGAGTCTGCCACTCTGGACTCTCCCCAGAGGAGCATGGGGATTCATAATGGTTGTATCACTGCCTGGTGTTTATTAAACACATTGGTGATACTCATGCTTATAAGAATGGCCGTACTGGGTCAGACCAAAGGTCCATCTAGCCCAGTATTCTGTCTTCCAGCAGTGACCAATGCCAGGTGCTTCAGAGGGAATGAACAGGACAACAATTATCGAGTGGTCCAGCCTATGTCGCCCAGTCCCAGCATCCAGCAGACTGAGGCTAGGGACACCATCCCTGCTCCACACAGAGGAGAAATGTGGAAGGCTTACAGTCAACTTCTGCCCTGGACAAGTCTTTCACGGTGCCCGGGGAGCTCATCTGAAAATGGTGGAAGAAAGGCATTTCTAGCAGAACTTCTGCATCTGCTTCCAGCATTTGTGTGGCACCACTGTCTCGGCATCTAGGCAGAGCCGTGGTGGAAGCAACATATGCCTGTATCTCATAATAACCCATTGACCTTAAATGCATATTACTGAGGCCACTCGAAAGCAGCCAGGACGGCTGCCTCATGTTAGGATCACCTCAGTGGGCCTTACAGGTAACTTCTGCTACATGAAAGGGGTAGCAAGTAGCAACATAACCTGAGGACTGGGAGATTCTAGGTTTACTAATATTTGCTCCTTCACTTAGATCAGAGGGTCAGATTCAGGGTTAGGGCGAGCAGGGATGAACTTCACCAAAGCCCGTATTTTTCATACAAGAGTCAAAAAGAAACTTCTTCAGTGTACCTTGACTCTTTAGGTTCCTATATTGTGCCTGTCCCATCACCATAGTAGGGAACGCCTGTCAGTCTATTGAACCCTGGGAAATCTCTGAGTCTTTAAAAAAATCCTGATCCCTGGTGGAAAATTAATAATGTCAATGATTAGGATGACCACACCGCTACTCAGGCCATGTCTTCACTCTTTGGAAGATTGACACAGCCACGATCAATCTTCCGGAGTTCGATTTAGCAGGTCTAGTAAAGACCAGCTAAATCAAACTCAGAGGATAGCCCCGTCGGCTGCTGGTACTCCTGCTCCTGTGAGGAGTAAGGGAAGCCGCCGGGAGCATTTGCTCCCATTGGCTTCCTGTTGTGGGGATGGCGGGGAAACTTGAATCAAGGTCCATTTACTCCGGCTATATAATTAATGTAGCTGGAGTTGCATATCTTAATTTGACCTTCCCCTTTAGTGTTGACCTGGCCTCCAACAGATAGCTTGTTTCCTCAAACACAGCTTTACAGTCAGTTCTCTGCTGTGGTCGATAAAGGCAGTATCATAAGAACATAAGAATGGCCATACTGGGTCAGACCAAAGGCCCATCCAGCCCAGTATCCTGTCTGCTGACAGTGGCCAATGCCAGGTGCCCTGGAGGGAGTGAACAGAACAGGTCAAGCGATCTCTCTCCTGCCATCCATCTGCACCCTCTGACAAACAGAGGCTAGGGACACCATTCCTTACCCATACTGGCTAATAGCCATTAATAGACTTAACCTCCTTGAATTTATCTAGTTCTCTTTTAAACCCTGTTATAGTCCTAGCCTTCACAACCTCCTCAGGCAAGGAGTTCCACAGGTTGACAGTGCGCTGTGTGAAGAAGAACTTCCTTTTATTTGTTTTAAACGTGCTGCCCATTAATTTCATTTGGTGGCCCCTAGTTCTTATATTATGGGAACAAGTAAATAACTTTTCCTTATTCACTTTCTCTACACCACTCGTGATTTTATATACCTCTATCATATCCCGCTTAGTCTCCTCTTTTCAAGCTGAAAAATCCTAGTCTCTTTAATCTCTCCTCATATGGGACTCATTCCAAACCCCTAATCATTTTAGTTGCCTTTCTCTGAACCTTTTCTAATGCCAGTATATCTTTCTGAGATCTCCCCAGAGTATGTGTATAGTCACCGTGCTGAAACACAAGATGTCTTTTAATTGTGAATAGCTAGAAGAATATGAGTTTGTTGCTGAAAGCAGGACCGGAGAACAACATGCGTCCTGCAGCCTGTGTAGGAATGAGGTTGATGTAGCTGTCAGCAATCATGGAAAAGGAGATTTGAATCAAGACATTTCTTTTCAGCAGTACAAACAGAACTTATGCAGTGTTACTCCTTCAGCTAATATACAGAACTTCTTCAAAGCAAGCATGTCTCCTCATGACGATAACGTGACTGCTGCTGAACTTTGCAAAGTGGTCCACACTGTTATGCATCACCATTCTTAATGAAGCATCAATGGTAGCATAAAAATTAATAAAATTATTTACCATGACTTGTCTGTGACTAAAGACTTGACTTGCAGAAAAAGGAAGGCAAAAATCATTGTGCAGCAATATTTTAGCTCCATATTAAATTCAGAAGCATTTAGAATATATTAAGAACTAGAAGATTTACCTGGTGTTTCTCGGATCTTTAACTCAATTGTTTTTTAAACTAAAAGGAAAATGTACGTGCTTTATTGAAATGATTGTATTTTTAAAAAATACAGTGTTATTTTTATGAGGTTAATTTTAGTATTTTTTAAATGGGAATTCCATCAAGTGTACTTTTTTCTTCATCCTTATAAACTCTTATAATTCGCTATGTTTTAACAAAAAAGGGCTATAGTCAATTTGTTTCCAGTATCATCTTCTACTTTTCAAACCTTAAGCATTGATTTAGCTGTGCCAAAACAGAACACTACTCTAAATTTCTCTGTTTTATCTCTTTTTTGTAAGGTTTATTGAGAAGCAATCCTATTCTAGACTTGTCCTATTTTTCTGTCTTATCTTGGTTCAGTTTCTTACAACATTCACTCAGTTATGTCAGTTTTGAGGATTGTACTTGATTTGGTGATTCTGTCTCTTTTCTGTTTGATTTTATGAGAAGCAATCCCATTCCAGGCACATCCTTTTTTCCTGGCACAACCAAACCCTTATGTTGCTTTAAGTTATGATAAGAGAAAGCTATATACCAAAGTTGGTGGTCGTTCTCTAACTGCTTAGGAGGAGTTCTTGATCAAACAGACAAACAGACAAACTCTCTAAAATATATAGTAGAGAATGATCTGTAATTCTATTTGACCAGTTATTCATCAAATAAGGGAGCAGCAAAGTAGTTTCCTTTAGTTTTGAGATATTTCAGTTTTGAAAAAGGGATTCAACACTTTCTCCTGGTTTGAAGAGTGGTAGTTAGAAAACCATGTAAGCCATTGCCACAGAAACATTTGGAAAACTCAAAGTTTTTAACTTCAGTTTGCAGAAGCTATCAGCATATGCAGCAGAAAATGCTAGGGTAAATAAAGGAAAGAAAAGTAACATGTACCAGAAACCAGAGCTATCAATTAATCACTGTTAACTCAAGCAATTAAATAAAAAACAGGTTAACCTGATTAAAAATTAATTGCGATTAATTGCATTGTTAAACAATAATAGAATACCATTTTAAATGTATTATAAATATTTTTGGATGTTTTTCTACCTTTTCAAATATATGAATTGCATTTACAACATAGAATACAAAGTGTAGAGTACTCATTTTTTTATTTTTTACTACAAATATTGGCACTGTAAAAAAAGATACATAAAATAAATAATACTTGTCAATTCACCTCATACAAGTACTATAGTACAATCTCTGTCACAAAAGTGCAATTTGCAGATGCAGGTTTTTTTTTTAACATAACTGCATTCAAAAACAAAACAATGTAAAACTTTAGAGCCTACAAGTCCATTCAGTCTTATTTCTTGTTCGGCTAATCACTAAAACAAACAAGTTTGTTTACATTTATGTGAGATAATGCTGCCTGCTACTTATTTACAATGGCAGCTGAAAGTGACAACAGGCATTTGCATGGCACTGTGGTAGCCAGTGTTCCTAGGTATTTACGTGCCTGATACAAATATTTAGGGTATGTCCCTTCATGCTTTGACATGTAGATTGCTTATCATTTTTACAGTGCAAATAGTTGTAGTAAAATAAGAAAGAATATAAAGCGAGCACTCTACGCTTTGATTTCAATTAAAATGAAGACTGTAATGTATTTGAAAGTGTAGAAATGCATGCAAAGTATTTATAATAAATTTAAAATGATTATTTTTAACAGTGCATTGAAAACTACAATTAATTGTGATAAATTTTTTAATCTTGTGATTAATAGCAATTTTTTAAATCATTTGACAATCCTACCAGAAACTGAAAAATGCCAGCAGGGTCACTAGACCAGCCAGTTGCTTCACGCGTATTCTCCAGAGCGCAACAAAATATGCTGCAGAAAAATGTTGTCATTTTAGAACATTTTATTCTAAAATTTTAGTCCCACTTCAGCGTTCCTGCTACTAGAACAGAACAACAAAAGGAGATTTGTGACTAGCAAGTGGAAAAATGGAATCTATTGAGACATTTTGTTACCAGATGATGCTCTCTTTTGCTGAGTGCAGCATATTACAGTGCAGTAAAGCATCAGTGTGGACAGGACTTGTAAGCTGTTAGCTACTCTCCTCATAGAGGTGGTTTATCTAGAGTGCTGGGAGAGCTCTCTCCCCGGGTATGTCTACACTGCGCGACTATTTTGGGATAGCTACCCCGCATCTTAACAAGCCACCTGTTATTTTGAAATATTTTTTAAAATAACAGGTGCACTATTTCAGCATCCCTGTAACCCTCATTCCATGAGGGTTAAGGGATGTCTCGAAGTAGTGCATTATTGTGAAATTTGGCACTGTGTAGACGCACCAAATTTCAAAATAAGCTATTTCTAAGTAGATTCAAAATAAGATACGCAATTTGCGTGTAGACAAAGCCTTAATGTTCTTTCAGTGCATGAATTAATGAAGGGACTGAACATGAAACTGGAGAGAAGGATTAGGGACAATTCCTTGGGTACAAATGATTTCTAAGCTCCAGGGATTTACTCAAGATATTCCTTAAAGGTGTAAATAGGCCTTTGTGACCTTTATGAAAGAGCAAAGAAGTATCTTCATGACAGCTATGATTTCATAGCAAACTATCCATGTCAGCTCTTGAAAAACCCATCAGCTTTGAAGAATTTTTCTGAATCTGTTTGGCTGCGTCTAGACTGGCATGATTTTGCGGAAATGCTTTTAACGGAAAATGTTTTCCGTTAAAAGCATTTCCGCAAAAGAGCGTCTAGATTGGCACGGGTGCCTTTGCGCAAAAAGTGCTTTTGCGCAAAAGCATCCGTGGCCAGTCTAGACGCGATTTTGCGCAAGAAAGCCCCGATCGCCATTTTCGCCATCGGGGCTTTTTTGCGTAAAACAGTTCTTCCCTGTCTACACTGGCCCTCTTGCGCAAGTATTCTTGCGCAAGAGGCCTTATCCCTGAGCGGGAGCATCATAGTATTTGCGCAAGAACACTGACAATCTTATAACAGATCGTCAGTGTTCTTGCGCAAATTCAAACGGCCAGTCTAGACGCACCCTTTGTGCTTGTAGTATGAAGGAATGGAGAATTTGGCATGGTAGAAAAGCCTAATCTCTTCTCTTGCATGAAAAGGATTGCCTGTTGTGTGAAAAATTTCACCATAGCACAGGGCAACATCAAGAACATAGAGACTTTTACATCTCTTCAGTATCATGCAGCAGTGCTCGCACTGAGGGGTTGCTTTCAAATGACCACATCTTGAAGAAATGAAAGGATATAGAGATTGTGAAAGTGGAGCTCCATATATGTACACCAAGTTCCTCAAGAACAAAGAACTTGTGAAGGGGCGCATATATACTGCACCGTTATTTCGTGATAACTAGCGTTATTTCGAAATAACAATGTGAGCGTCTACACAGCTATTCCATTATTTTGAAATAATTTTGAAATAACGGATGGCTTATTCCAAAATCTGTAAACCTCATTCTATGAGGAATCATGCCTATTCTGAAATAGCTATGTCAAAATAAGGCATGTGTAGATGCTCCACTTCTGCTATTTCGAAATAGCCCCTCACTAGGGCCATTCTAAGTTCTTCTTCCCAGGTCTCTAAATCGAGATAGCACGCCTACATTAGAGAAGCCTGCCTTGGACTAATTTTGAGGCTTCCCTGCAGTGTAGAAGTTCTATTTTGGAATAACTGTTCCGGAATAGCTTATTCCGAAATAACTATGCAGTGTAGACGTAGCCTCAGGGTATGTCTACACTGCACGCTATTCCAAAATATAGTTATTCCGAAATAGCTTATTTCGAAATAGCACGTCTACACTGCAGGGAAGCCTCAAAATTAGTCTGAGGGAGGCTTCCCTAATGTAGACACGCTACATTGATTTAAAGCCCCAGGAGGCAATGGGGAGGAATAACTTATAATGGCCCTGGTGAGGGGCTATTTCGAAACAGCAGCAGTGAAGCATCTATGTACACCTTATTTTGAAATAGCTATTTCGGAATAGGCATTATTCCTCATAGAATGAGGCTTACAGATTTCGGAATAAGTCGTCCGTTATTTTGAAATTATTTCGAAATAACGGAATGGCTATGTAGATGCTCATATTGTTATCTCGAAATAACGGTGCTGTGTAGACGCACCCTAAGTGATAGTCCTGGTAATGTTATACTCCAGGGGCAGTTTTAAAACTGGAGTTTTATTACACTCACACTTTGTAATAAAACAAATGCACACTTTGCACCAGTTCCTTTCCTGTGCAGTCCTTTCAGAGCATGCACTGCTCTGCTGCCACCAGAGCTGCCCGCTTTGTGCCTCTCAACTGACCTTCCATCCTTAAAGGGATGAGGCACAGGTGCCTCTAACCCTGACATTCGCTGATGAGTGCTATGCTGCCTTCCAGCTCCCTGACTGAATGTGTCTGCCAGGGCCTGATCCCATTTTCATGGAAGTGAATGGAATGATTTGCCACTGATGCCAAATGGGAGTGAGATCTTGCCTTATACGCTTCTCTTCCTCTCATTCTCTTGCTGCCAGCGACCTGCGATCTCGCCGGAAAGCTTCCTCTCTGCATCCTGGCCTCCTTGGTTTAGCCCGGGAGCTCAGCAGGATTGTTCCGAATACCTGAAGTACCTGCTGGATCGGTAAGTGGCAGCTTCTACACTTTAGAAGCTCTCTGGAGCAGGAGCCAGTCTCTTTGTTCTGTTCTTATACATGGCCAAGCACAATGAAGTCCTGGTCCATGACAGGGCCTCCTAAGCACAGCATAATAAATTATAACTGAGATGTAAACAGCTGTTCGCCTGGCTCATGGTGTTTATCCCCTGCCAAAGTGGGCTTGTTCCCAAGAGAAAAAGCTGGAAGGCTTTCCTTCATGATTTTGTACAAGTAATGTCAGTGTTCATTACCCAGGCTTTCTAACCACTGGATTTACTCACAGATGAGTAATACACTGGTGAAATAGACCTGAGGGAGGGAGGTCACCCTAGAATGCCTGAGCCACCAAGGGGGTTAGGAAGCTAATAATGTTAGCTAGGGCCAAAGGGGTTTTTTTAGTTCACTTGCTGGAACACTATGGCTGTGTCTAGACTGCACCTCTCTGTCGACAGAGAGATGTAGATTAGGCACGTTGAAATTGCTAATGAGGCATGGATTTAAATATCCCACGCTTCATTAGCATAAACATGTCCGCCGCTTTTTTTCGACAGGGAACTTTTTCAAACACCCCCCCCCCCGGCAGTCTAGACAGGGATCTGTAGAAAAATAAATCCTTTTTTGACAGATCCTGTATTCCTCAAAAAATGAGGTTAACAGGATCTGTTGAAAAAGGGTTTATTTTTTGATAGATCCCTGTCTAGACTGCCTTTTTTTTTTAAAAAGCTCCATGTCGAAAAAAAGCGGCGGACATGTTTATGCTAATGAAGCATGGGATATTTAAATCCCTGCTTCATTAGCAATTTTGACGGGCCTAATCTACATCTCTCTGGTGACAGAGGGGTGTAGTCTAGACACAGCCTATATGTTTGGAGCTGAAAGACAAGAGTTCTAGTCACAGGTTCAATTATAAAGCCCTACTTCAGGCTCTCCTTGGAAAAATCAGTCTGGTCTGAAAACTGCCACAAAGGGGATTGTCTTTGCCAAATGTTAGGGAAAATCTGACTATTTTTGAATGACACACATTAAAAAAAAAGTCACCCCCATTTGAAATGTTGACATTTGTTTAAAGATTCTGTCTGTGCCTCTCTGTGTTTCAAAAGCCACAGATCCCCTCGGGTGGCCATTCAAAGGAGCTCTGGCAGAAATGAGGGGTATGGCACATCACAGCTGTGTGCACGCCCAAATCCTCTCCCCCCCTCTCCCTTCAGGCAGAAGAACCAGAGCAGGCAGACTCCTCCATGCTCACATGAGAGGAAGCTGCCAAGTTTTACAATGTGGGGATCCAACGGCCGTGCTGAGCCACGAGATAGCCCTGGCTGTGCTGAGCTATGAGATAGCCATAGCTGTGCTGAGCCTCCACAGAGGGATAGTCTTTGGCCGAAAGTTGAGAAGTTGAAAGAACCTCCTAGAGGGCTGTGTGTGAAAAAAATAAGTAGTGAGAGGCGGTATATGGACAAGGGACCACACAGTGGAGGTTACTGTTAGGGATGTAAAATCCCTTTAATCAGTTAAACGTTATGTTTAACCAGTTAACTGCTTAACTGGGATCCTACGGCAGGGACTGCTCCAGCCCAGCCAAGCCCACTGTGTTGCAGGCTGCTCTGGCCAGGCTGGGCCGAGTCCGCTGTGTGCAGGGGCTGCTCAGACTGGGCCGGGCTCGCTGCACCACGCTGCAGGTGGGGGGCTGTTCAGGCTGGGCCAGGCCCACCGTGCTGCATTGTGGGTGGAGAGCTGCTGGGATGCCAGTTAACTGGTTACCAGTAAGCATCACCTGGTAAGGGTTATACTTCCTGGTTACATCCCTAGTTACTGGTCTGTTGAGTGATTTCTAATGCAGGCTTTTTCCCTCGCTGCCAAAGGCTACACGAAGAAGAGAAAACTGGAAAAAGAATTTATCAAAAGCTCAAAGAGTCCAACTTGATGTCTCAGGCTGAGGAGCACCACTACTTAAACAAGACATTAATTGAGAAAATGTTTGGGGGTAAGATGATGACAAAAATCCGCTGTCTGAAGTGCCTGAATGTCTCCTCCCGAGAAGAAGCCTTCACAGACCTGTCCTTGGCTTTCCCCCCGTCCAACAGACACATGCATAGGCAGAGCCATGCAACAGTTTTACCGGTGGAAGAAATTGGTCCACAGATAATTGAGCCATCCATACAGCCACAGGATCAGGTAGTAGAATCTCCAAGGAGGCAAAGGAAGCATCCTGTGTCTGGAGAACATCCCATCCATCTCTTGCCAGTAGAAACAGTAGGGTTCCAGGAACCAGAGGGAGAAGAGACTCCTTTCAGCTTGACACCCAACAGAGATCCCATTCACGCAGAGACAGCGAAAGACCCGCTGCTGGCTTTTGGAGAGCAGACCTGTGGCTCCGACTCCTCCAGATCTGTCCCAGATTTGATCAACTATTTCTTATCACCAGAGGTGCTGACGTCCGAGAATAAATATCACTGTGAGAAGTGCGCTTCCCTGCAAGATGCGGAGAAAGTGGCTGAGCTGACAGAGGGGCCGCACTACCTCATCCTAACCCTTCTTAGGTTCTCCTTCGACCTGAGGACCATGAGGAGGAAGAAGATCCTGGATAATGTCTCAATTCCACTGGTGCTGAAGTTGCCAGTCCTGGTTGCTTCGGAGGAATCAGGTGAAGTTTGCCAGAGCAGGAAAGACAGGGCTGCCTCATGCAGTAGATTTGTGTCCATGGTATATGATCTCTGTAGTGTGGTGGTCCATTCTGGTGTCTCCTCAGAGAGTGGCCACTACTATTGCTATGCCAGAGAGTGTGCCAGCAGTAGTGCCAGAAGCCAGCCAAGTGATGGGGCACAGGAAAGTGCCTCAGACAAGCAACTGGACTTTGAAATCCAGTGGTACCTCTTCAACGACACCAGGGTGTCCTTTTCCTCCTTTGAATCAGTCAGCAATGTGACGTCTTTCTTCCCCAAAGACACTGCCTATGTGCTCTTCTACAGACAGCGGCCAGGCAAGCAGAGCTGTGCTGTGCACAAGGCTGGTTCAGAGGCGGTCCGGCTGCACGGCGAGCCTTCTCCCAGTAAAGACTTGATGGAAGCCATTTCCAAAGATAACATCCTGTATTTGCAGGTAACTCCATTTACCCTTAGCACACGTTTTTAGGGGGCTGATTCTGCTTCCACTGAAATCAGTGTCAGCTTTTTTCTTGGCTTCAATGGGAGCAGGTCTAGCTCCCCAAAGCTGAATTCCATCTCCCTTTTAAATCCAAATGGAAAAAGTTTCATTAATCTTTGTATAACAGTAGCTCCAATGGAGATCAGGGCCCCACTGCACCAGGTGGTGCACAGAGGGAGACACTGCCTGCCAGCAGGGTTGACAGCCACTGTGGGCCCCAGGGCCAGGTGTGTGAGGGGTTCTGGCTCCATGCTCCCAGATGGGATGGGGCCTCAGGCAGAAGAGGCGGGGCTAAGGGTAGCCGGGCTGGAATAGTTCTCCCATTCAGCCCCTTTAATCGCTTAAATGAGATTTTACATCCCTGTTTTGTTTAGGTCTTTGAATGGCCTTAGTCCTCAGACGAGGCACTGCAGTGACAGCCCTTCAGCCAGAATGCCTCCCTCGTGTACACAGGGTCTACACCAGGGGTAGTGGCAGCATAAAATTTCCTCCCATCCTGCCTTAATAATGCTTCAGGGTTGATCCCTCCTGATCGACGCTAAGGATGGGAGGGAAGCTCAGTCCCCAGGCTCACTTGGTTGGAATGCTCCTCTGAAAGGTTGAGTGGTGGGCAGGGATACATGCCGGCCCTCTCTGCACTAGGGTGGAGTCAGTCATCCTTCTTCCTAGGCCCCTCTGCTGAGACTGCCTATACAGAGGCCATGTGATGGCTGAGGAGTGTGTGAGCCCTTATCTCTAGACCAATTCAATGAGACTTCCTTGCCAGTGCAAACCAGACAAGGATTGTCACAGGGTAAGGAGAAGGCTGTGTGAGGAGTAGGCTAACCTATATGAGGTTAGATCCCATGTCCATTGTCATTCATGCCCACTCCTGTGTAATGGCAGCTCCCTGCCTAGCATGGTGCTGCCTCTCTTCCTTCCCCAGGGGTCAACAACAGCTTTTCCTCACTACTTCAAGGTGTAATGTGAAGAGAGAAATTTAGCTCCATGGAGGGAACAACAGTGACTTTCCTGAGAATATGGAACAGAAGAGTTGGCTTATGCCAGTAGGGCCAGTACCTCAGACGGTGTCAGATCAGTCAGTTGGACTGAAATCAGCTGCGCCAACTTACAGCAGCTGAGGCTCTACCCCTCATGTTCACCACAAAGGCTGGAAAGCAGGCAGGAGTTGTGTGAACTGAGAACAGAAACTGGAAACACTTCCTTAGCAGTTTGAATGTAAACCTTCATTAGCAGCAGGGGGATCCCCTCAGAAGGACCCATTCCAAAGAGGAGAACCAAATGGAAAAGGAATTCCTCCTTTTACTCTCCTAGGGTACGTCTACACTGCACGGCTATTTTGGGATACTGGAGCTGCCCGTTATTTCGAAATATTTTTCAAAATAACAGGAATGCTATTTCACCATCCCGGTAAACCTTGTTGCACGAGGGTTAAAGGATGCTTCAAAATAGCATGTTATTTTGAAATTTGGCACTGTGTAGACATGCCAAATTTCAAAATAAGCTTTTTCAAAATAGATTTGAAATAAGATGTGCAATTTGTGAGTCTAGGGTGAGGTGTAGATGCACCCCTAGAGAGTTGCCATAGGCTAGCAGTTGTCCTTTATTACTTGTTCTCACCCTGCTATTGCGATATGAAACAGTCACTGCTTTTCATTTATGCTCCTCTGTTCGGGTTCTTCCCCCTCTCACTGCTGTTCCTGCCTCGCTTGCTGAGATAGCGGACCAGTGATCTCTAGAACAGTCACTAGGAAGGACATGCCTTTCTTAGGTACCACAGGTACAGACTCACCCCAGGAGGCCTTGGTTGGGAGTGTCACAAACGGGGCTGTCCCTAAAATATTTGGGACAACGCAAGTTACCTGAGGCTTCTCTGGCCCCCAACCACATGGCTCCTGCTGTGACTCAGGGCTTCCCTTGTGCCCTCCCCATGACTCAAGGTGTTCCTTACCCCCCAACCCCTTCCCATTTGGCTCCTGCCGGGACTCAGGGCTTCCCTTGCACCACCCCTCCCCACGTAGCTACTGCTGGGGCTTGGGTCTTGCGTGGGACTGGTGTGGAGCCATAGAGGCAGAGGGCTCCTCTCCATGCCCAGTGTGGCAAGAGGGACCCCTCAGCTCAGTCGCCAGCTGGTCATTAGGAGCATGTGGGCGGCGGGATGGAGGGTGGGCAGGGAGAAGGCAGCCCTGCTGCTGTGGGCTGAGAAAGAAGCCAGGTGGGAGGGGCTGGGCCAGAGAGGGACCAGTGGACAGCAGTCAGGACCAGCTGTAGGCACACCAGCACGTGCAGCTGGCGCTGCATAGGGGTGGCCAAAATTTGCTGCCCCGAATGTGTGGGTGCCCTGCACAGCTGCGTATGCTGCATATGCCTAAGGACGGCCCTGATGACAAACCTTTTCCAGGCTTCTAAAGCAGTCAGTCAGGTTGCTAGGGCCCAAGCCTGCCAGATACTGAGCATCCTCAGCTCCTGCTGACTTTACACAAATGTTAAAGACTTTGGTGCCTTGCATGATCAGGGAGGGCGTTTGTTTCCCTGCTGCCTGCCCTCCGTTGAACTGGAGAGCAGCATTGTCACATGCATTCTTCAGAATCACCAACTGCAGATGAACAGGCTTGTTTGTTTCCCTCCCCCCACCTTTCTCCCAGGAGCAAGAAAAGGAAGCAAGGAACAGAGCGGCCTACATTTCAACCTTGCCCAAATCCCCTCTGTGGTGGAGAGATTTTGACAGGGACAAGGATGACGAAGGCTCTTCTGGGGGCTGCGGTCCAGCTGCTGGAGGTGGAGGCTCGGGCTCATTTCATGGGCTGGTCTTCTAAAGGCGCCACTGAACACAAGCACTGACTGACTATAACCAACAAGCCCTCATTTCTAACTGAGCTGCAGGGCTCATAGAGGACAGAGTCTCCTCTCATTTCCTTTGAAGTCAGTGTTACCAGGGGCAGGAGCTTGGCCCTGAATCCTGGCTAAGTGGAAGGTCTCGCTGCTGATGCAGGGAACACATTGCTGGTGGGGGTTAAATCACTACCCCATGGAGATTCCCATTGCTTTCTATGCACTTGGTTTGAACGCCTTAAAATAATATTACTAGCTGCTAAGCTCTGCGGAGACAAAATACTGGTGGAGAACTGAGAGAAGTGCCACTTTGCTTAACTGTAGCATTATTTTGCCTGCTGAGTGAACTGTTGATCAAGACGGGGGCAGAGAGAGGTGCCAGGAAACAGGACTTTTTTGGATGAGACAAAGTGCAGTGCCAAAGGCCCAAATGCAGAGCCCAAATCTTCCACACACAAATGGGGTCTATGGCCTAGATTTTCCAGAAGGGACTAGTGATTTTCAGATGCCTCAGGTTTTGGATGCCCAGCTTGCCATATGCCTTAAAGGAGCCTGATTTCCAGAAAGTGCTGAGTACCTGGCCTCAGAAAATCAGGCCCCCTGTCAGGCATCCCACAGTGAGAACCCACAAACTGAGACACCTTAAAACTGCTAGTCACTTCTGGAAATCTTGCCTTGTTGAGATCACAGGATTCAACAGCCAAAGTTCCATCTTCATCCTAGCAGCCAGGTCGCTTGATTCAAGATGGAGAACAGGATACTAGTATAATACACGGGCATAGTGTCTGTGGTCATAGCTCTCTCTAGTGGCTGGTCCCTAACAACTCTTAAAGTTTGCTCTTGCACGCTTCCTGAAGGGCTGACTCCACTAGTGTGAGTGGGCTGGAGTTGTGCTCTTTATGCCAGAGCTGGTGGATTCAGTTCCTACTGGGGTGTGTGAATATTGTGTATCCATAGATTAATCCCCCCTCCTGAATTAAATACACACATCCTGAATTAAATTCACAACAAAACCAGGACATCTATTTGAGAGGCTAAATGCATCAGATAAATTGTGGAATGAGAGTTATTTGTTCCATTCTTATTATACTATCCAACACTTTTCCTCTCCCTTCCAACTATTCTAGACTAAGGGTGCATCTACACTGCACCATTATTTCGAGATAACTAGCGTTATTTTGAAATAACAATGTGAGCGTCGACACAGCTATTCCGTTATTTCGAATTTATTTTGAAATAAACGGACAGCTTATTCCGACTTCTGTAAACCTCATTCCATGAGGAATAACACCTATTCCAAAATAGCTGTTTCGAAATAAGGTGTGTGTAGATGCTCCACTGCTGCTATTTCAAAATAGCCCCTCACCAGGCCAGTCTAAGTTATTCCTCCCCAGTGCCTCCTGAGGTTCTAAATCGAGATAGCACGTCTACATTAGGGAAGCCTCCCTCAGACTAATTTTGAGGCTTCCCTGCAGTGTAGACATGCTATTTTGAATTAAGCTATTTTGGAATAACTATTCCGGAATAGCTTATTTTGAAATAGCTGTGCAGTGTAGATGTACCCTTAGTTAGGTTTCTTTTCTGAAAGATCAGCAGATGCAGAGTCCCACTTCAGAGCTTTTACTCAGGGAAAACTCCCATTAAGGCTATGTCTACACTGGGAAGTTTTGGCAACAAAAGTGCTGACATGAAAAAGTCGCCAAATGTGAAAACCGGTCAAACCATTTTTTTTCTGCTCCCATTGCTGACATTTCATGGCCACATTGCTAGCTCCCCTGTTGACAGACAGAGAGAAACCTCTTGGGTTTCTCTCATAGCTCTGTGAGCTTCCATACTAAGGTATATCAAAGCAGCACATCAGTCTCTCCAGCTCTCCCAGTACAGCAGTAGTCTGCCTACACTGTGTTCCTAGTGCAGGGCACGCCAATGATTTGTTCTTTGTTCCCCAAATGGAGCAGCTCACTCAGATATTCCCAGTGCGTTGAAAGAGAAGGGGCGAATGCCTGCAGGGCAGCAGAGATCACAAAACACTGAGCACAATAATCAGGGCCGGCTTTGTGGGACACTGGCGGAAGCCAGTTCTCTCAACTCAACAAATAGCAGAGGCCACACTGGCTGTTTGTTGACAATAAAGGGAGGGGAAAAGACAAAAGTCTCCTGTGGGTGTGTAACTGTTTGTCACCAAAACTGGGTGTTTTTCCCAACAAAAGTCACATTGCAGGATAAACACTTTCACTGTTTTGTCACCAAAATGTAGTTTTTGGCAACAAAACGTGCCAGTGTAGACAAGTTCCTAAAGTTAGGATGTTGCACCTTTCTGTAGTGAAGTGCGTGTATGTTTGCTCTACCATGAGGAAATTGTACTACAAGAGGGCACCTGTCTTGCAAAGTCTCTCCTCCTTTTCACCTTGTGTAGCAGTGGCAGGACCACTCCATGCTCTGTAGTTGTAAGGGGACTCTTGGAAGTGCAGGATGCCTCTGAAATCCCTCTCCCATGTACATTTATGCTAATTCTGAGGAAGAGAAAGTTGTAGTCAGATCAGCTCCTCTTCACTTCCAACTGGGAGCAATTGTAGCAAGATTTAGCTGGCTCCTCCTTACACATACTAGCAGAGCAAGAACCTGGAATTCTGCCGTAGTCTTTTCTCAGTGGCAACTTCTTTGTTTATCTTGGCGAGAGGAAGAGCGGAGATGGTAACTCTCACTGAAGGCAGCATGCAGTGGGTGTTTGCTCTCAGTGAAAGGAACTCACAGTGGAGTGAAACTGTAGTCACAGTTTTCCTTTTGTATTTCCAACTGTGGGCCTGATATTCAGAGCTGCTGAGCATGTACAACTCTGGCTGATGTCAATGGAAGCTGCAGGTGCTCAGTACTTCTAAAAAACTCCACAGGTTTTTAAGATGGGCACCTAAACAAACCGAGACACCCCAAACCATTGGCCACCTTTGAAAATTTTGGCTGATAAATGGAAGGAAAATCTCAAGCTTTCTAGAAACCATTCAGAACTTTCACGCCATTTAATTCTATCAGAGTTCATGGTATCAGGGCAGAAATCGCAGGAAATAAGGGGAAGATAATTTGGTTTGAGTTGTGAAACTCTTATATTTGGGGTAAAGTTTTCAAAAGTGTCTGCTGCAGTCTCTGGGAGTTAGACAGCTGACCTGCTCAGGCAAGTTTGGATTTCCCAGTAGAGGTTAGATCCACAAAGGGGACTTAGTCTCAACATCACAACACCTAACCTCAGGGCTGTCCTTCGGCATGTGCAGAATACACAGCTGCGTAGGGCACCACTAAATTTGCTTAACCTTTAGGTACCTTTAAACTCACTCACCACAGCTCCACCTCCTTATTGTTATGTGCCAATCTAGCTGTAAGTGACTTGGGAGCTCAAATCCCATTTAAACTGTTGACTTTCAATTAGGCTTCTTCACACAACACACAGTCAACTTGTGGAACTCATTGCCAGAGGATGTTGTAAAGGCCAAAACTAAAACTGGGCTAAAAAAAAAAAAGTTCAAACCCTATGCTTTGGGTTCAGATCCTATGCTCTGGGTGGCCCTAACCTCTGACTTTCTAAATCTGGGAGTGGATGATCGGGGACAGATCACTCAATAATTGCCCTCTTCCGTTCATTCCCTCCAAAGTACTTAGTATTGGTCACTGTCAGAAGATAGCATACTGGGGTAGCAGAACCTCTGGTCTGACCCAGTATGGCTGCTCCGAAGGGATGAAGTAATTTTGTGTTTCAATGCTGTAAGTGGTCCGCTGGAATGCTTCAGTGTAGATCTTCCCTATGACTGGAAGGGTGCTCCTCTTGGCATAGATAATCCATTGACTTGCCTGTGTCTGCAAGGGGTGAAGTTGACTTCTTTATGACATGTGGAGTGTTGTTTTTTCAAAGCCCTGAGGGCTGTAGCTAGGCTGACCTAACTTTGTAGTGAAGACTTCTTCTGTCAACCTAGTGACCCTCTCTTGGGGAGATGGATTATTTATGCCAATGGGGGAAACCCTTCTTGTTGCCATAGCTACTCTGCACAGGGGCTACACAAGGCTTCTGATCCTCCTCACACCCATGTCAGGCCAGAATCATGGGTATAATCGCCAGGGCCCTGCTTAGGCAGAGGCAGTCAGTGGCTGTGTCCAATGGGGTTTGTGGGCTGGGAGTGTGAGTTTCTGTCCACTGACACACGGCATTTGGGGAGGAGGTGTCTATGAAAGTGTCATTTTGTTGGGGGACAGGGCAGGAGGTAGGGCTCTCATGGTGGAGATGTCTGAGGGACTGAGAGCCTTGCACTACACTAGCATTTGATACCTCAGTGGCAGCAGAACAAGCTGATTACTCTGCCCTAAGAGTTCATCTGAATCTGCCTTTGCACCAGAATTTCCTATCTGGTGCTCCTTTCTAGTAACACTTCATCAGCCTGCCCGTGGGCTCCGCTCCAACAGCATTGGGGCCATGGGAGCGGACTGTTCTTCCCAAACAGCTCCGGGCACTTATTTGATAAATTAGCAACATGGCAGGTGGGTGGGCAGGAAAAGAGGGCACATGACTCAAGGCAGTTGGCAGTCTCTGGAGGACAGATGTGTCGCATCCTTTGCAACGCCAGGGCACAAAGGAAAGATCATTATTAAACCCAGGCTGTGTTATAAAATACTGAGCACCCACAGTCAGTTATTTTCTTTTTATGTATATTGATACAGATACACAATGTAAAAACGACAAAGAACGTGGCAGTATCACCACTATTCCCACCATTGGGGGGGCTGACAGACTTGCTGGGCCTCCGGGCAAGGTGGGGACTCCATGCTCTGAAAGGGGAGGGGCCTCAGTGGAATGGGCGGGGCTGGGGAAGCCAGCACTCAGTACTGCCAGGAGTGCACCATGCCGCAGTCCCCCACCCAAGCAGCCCTCAGAGCTGCCCGGAGTGCGCTGTGTGGCGCTCTGGTGGTCATTTAAAGAGCCCTGGGCTTTGGCCACCACCACTCCTATGGTAGTGATGGCTGGGAGCCCTTTTGAAATAGCAGGTCCCGGGGCAATTGCCCCCTTTGCCCCTTCCTGTCAGGGGCCTGCCCACAATTCTGCTACAACCTCACTAGGTCTTTTCTATTGGATTATTACTGATATTTGACTGTGCCACTTATTTCTTTCAAATCACTATGCCAGTAGCTATGTCTATCTAGTGATTTCAAGGAATTAACAAGTGCTCCTGCTTTCCCCTTGCTCTTTACAAAGTTATGTATAGCAAGCAACTGGGCACAGGGGGAAGAGGTCCCAATGCTACCCAAGCTGAAAAAAGGTTCTCTGTTCCCCTGCTTTTATATATATCATAACAGAAATAAAGGACATGCAAAAATAAGAATTGTATTCTCCTAAATTATTAGCTGCGCCACGTTTAATCTAGGGAAACATTCTGCTCTGAAGTACACTGATATAAGTCTAGCCACTAGTGTAGAGCTCCATTCAGGCCACTGGCAAAGAGCAGCCATTTTAGTGGCGTTACTCCAGATTTACACCGTTACAAATGAGATCAACATAGGCCTGCGCTCTGTAATTGTATAATTCAGAAGTAACACAATTAAAAAGTACATTGATACCCAGTATTACCTATGTATTGTGTACCGTTTCTGTCCATGGGGGAGTCCAAATGTTTGACTTCTACTAAACTTCACATCATTATTTTCTTATAGTAGCACTGGAGCAGGGGTCAGCAACCTTTCCGAAGTGGCGTGCCAAGCTTTAACCCTCCTGGCTTGGGCCGCACCACTCTCCTGGGAGGGGGGGAGGAGCTCTCTCCACCGTGCACCCCGCTTGGTCTCCTGCCCTGGGCGCCGCTCCAGCTTTCCAGTGGGGAGGGGAGGAACAGCGCATGCACACTTCCCCGAAATCTGGATGCGGCGTGGGGCTTCCCTCTCCACCTGCAGGAAGCCAGCGCTGGTTCCAATCTTGTGGGGGGTGTGGGAGGAAGGGGGCAATGTGCACTGCTGGATCACCAACATGGGCTGGAGTCAGGGTGGTATGGGGGGGTTCAGGGAAATGGGCAAGGTGGAGGGGAGGGTGACCTCGGGGTGTCCAGCCCTGCTGTGGATGGGGGTCTGGTCCATGGTGCCCTCACCTTCCTGCCAGGGACCCAGGCACCTAGGGGTCAATGTGGCTCTGGGGCAGAGGGCCCCCCCCCACGTTTTCCTCTCCCCTCAGTTTCCCCCGCTGCCACGCTGACCCAGAGCCGCAGCCCAGGCGCACTCACCCTGTAGCCCAGTGGTTCTCAAACTTTTTGGCCTGTGGACCACCTGGCTCAATGCACACCTTTCTGCTGGCCACCAGTTGCTAATGGGAACTCACCGTTCATTACGCCCCGAGCCATTTTGCTAGTGCTGCAGCTGGGAGAACGGTTTAATTTAAATTATTAAGATTTTAATTTTCTTGTGTGAGTTTATCAAACTTCATTTTAAATAAAGTAAAATTAATTTATGTCCAACATAAAAGGTTTCAATATTGTATTTATTTATGGCAGGGGAGGGGAACTTATTTGTCAGAGGTCACTGAGCCACAGAAAAATCAGTTGGGGAACCATACAAGTGAGAAGCAAAAAACAAAAACAAAAACAAAAACAAAAAAAACCGCCTCCAAAAACCCCCAACCCTCACTGACGTGCCCCCCCTCCCCCCCAACTGAGACACCTCACTCCTCTGGTGCTGCAGATCCATGGGGGAGAGGGGGAGGACTGAGGTTCAGGGCTTCCTGTTGGCCACTTTCACTTTTTCAGGGTTCTGGAGTTAGTGGCTTTTTGGATCCCCTTAGGCTCTGTGATGGGGACAAAAATGAGGGGTTCAGTGTATGAGACAGGGCTGCCAGCGAGTGGGCTATGGCTGGGGGTGCAGTATCTGGGTGGGAGGTAGAGGTGTAGGAGGGGGTGAGGGTGCAAGGTCTGGGAGCGAGGTAGGGTGCTGAAGCAGGCTGGGAATAGGGTGTCTGACTGGGGGGGGAGGCGGCACGAGCAAGGGAGGGTGCAGTGTGTGGCCAGGAGGGAGGGTGCAGGAGCAAGGGAAGGTACAGGAGCAAGCTGGGATTTTGGCGTTTTAGGGGGAGGGCAATGAGTGAGGGGGATTGGGCATGAGGCGGGATACTTACCTGGCTTCATGCCCTGTTGCAGCGGGGAAAGCCTCAGAACAGTGTGTTACTGCACTGTCATTCTCCCAGCTCCCTCCTGGCCAGCAAGTTGCTCCTGGGCTCCCCACTCCCATGACTGGCCAGTTCATTTACCCTGCCAGAGGTGTTGGCTCCCAATGTCCCACCACAGCAGGACTCTCAGGGACGCTTCACGGGTTACGAGACAGCCAGGGACTGTGCAGCACTTCCACTAGGGTTGGTTACACAGGGAGCTCTCACCTGGTGCTGAGATGCTGCTGGCCCTGGGGTGGGGCAGGGATCCCCTGCTCAGTGCTGAGATGCAGCCACCTCTGGGGTGGAGGTGTGTTCAAGCAGCACTGCACAGTTGTTCAGTGGGTTTCAGGAAGAACTGTTGGTTGACACTGACCTCAGTTCCCTGATGTGATGCCAAAGGGGTTGATGTTCTGTCCCGAGCTGGGGAGACTGTGAATCTAGTTTGTTAGAGCAGGGGCTGATTTCAGAGCAATGGATTGACCTGGGCATCCTTGTGCTCCCTGAGAGCAGGCCAGGCCTGCTCTCCCCCTGCATTGGTCCAGGGCTTGCGCTCTGCCTGGCTGTCTGTGCCCCGTTCCCTGGCATGGGTTAAGCTGTGGGAGGTCCCCAGGGTCTGCGCCTTGCACAGTCTTGCCTTGGGGAGGGTGGGTCACACTTTACCATGTGCCCCCAGGTTCTACCATCTCTGAGCCTGACCCCCCATCCCTCAATTCCCTCATTACCTCCTCACCCCAGCCTCCACTTCTCCTGCCCAAGAGAAACCATGAGGCATCCTGTGGCATCTTAAAGACTAACATTTATTTGGGCATAAGCTTTCGTGGGCAAAAACCCACTTTGTCAGAAGCATGGCATAGAAATCCATCAACTTAATGACACAACGTGGCAATTTCCACTTCATGCAGCTGATGAGGTGGGTTTTTGCCCACGAAAGCTTATGCCCAAATAAATCTGTTAGTCTTTATGGGTATGTCTACACTACAGCACTAATTCGAACTAAGCTAATTCGAATTAGTGCATCTAGACCTAAAAACTAATTTGAATTAGCATTTTGCTAATTTACCCTGCATGTCCACATTGAGTGGACCCTGAACCGAAGTTAAGGCTGGCCAGAACCAGTGCCAGCAGGGCATCAGGTTAGGACTTAGAGCATGGAGCTGCTGCCTCAGGCTAGCCGAGGGCTGTGCTTAAAGGGACCCAACCCCCACCCCGGACAGACAGTTCTCAGGGTTCCCCGCTTGCTTGTCTACCTTGATGAGGGCAGCAAAGCAGTCCTATCTTGGAGTGCCCTGAGTGCCCACACTCGACACATCACAGCACTCGGCCATCAGCCCGGCTGCACTTGCCTCAGGCTGCCATCCGGGGGTGTCAATTGGGGGTCCGTCAGGATCCAGGAGGCCCTGCAGGAGAGCTTCCACCCCGAGGAGCCCGCAGAGCCACCCCAGTCCTCCCCATCCGGGGCTCATGCCCCATTCCTCCCTCACCTCCTTCCACTTACCCCTCCCTAGCCCCCCTTCCTGATGTAAAAAATAAAGGACACGTGTGTTCAAAAATAGAAACTCTCTTTATTTAACAAAACTGGGGGGGGGGGAGGATTAACCTCTGGGGAGACTGGGAAAAGGAGGTGGGAGAGGGGAAGAGAGAGGGTGGGAGAGGGGAGGGGGAAACCTTGGAGGTGGGAGCTGGAAGGGGGAAGCCAGGGGAAGAAGGAGGAGGGGAAGTCTAAAACTATGGTACGCCATATCTTCAGTACTGTGTACAGATGTGGTCTCCTCACCTCAAAAAAGATATGTTGGCCTTGGAAAGGGTTCAGAAAAGGGCAACTACAATGATTAGGGGTTTGGAACAGGTCCCATATGAAGAGAGGCTAAAGAGACTGGGACTTTTCAGCTTAGAAAAGAGGAGACTGAGGGGGGATATGATAGAGGTCTATAAAAGCATGAGTGGTGTAGAGAGGGTGAATAAAGAAAAGTTCTTCATTAGTTCCCATAATAGAAGGACTAGAGGACACCAAATGAAATGAATGGACAGCAGGTTTAAAACTAATAAGCGAAAGTTCTTCTTCACACAGCACATAGTCAACCTGTGGAACTCCTTGCCACAGGAGGCTGTGAAGGCTAGAACTATAACAGAGTTTAAAGAGAAGTTAGATAAATTCATGGAGGTTGGGTCCATGGAGTGCTATTAGCCAGGGGGTAAGAACGGTGTCCCTGGCCTCTGTTTGTGGAAGGCTGGAGATGGATGGCATGAGACAAATCACTTGGTCATTGTCTTCGGTCCATCCCCTCCGGGGTGCTTGGTGTTGGCCGCTGTCGGCAGACAGGCTACTGGGCTAGATAGACCTTTGGTCTGACCCAGTACAGCTGTTCTTATGTTCTAAGCTCAGGGTCGGGGGTCTCACTGAACCAACTTGATTTTCATGCAAACCTGCTCCTGGGTTTGCATGTGGCCTTTGGTGGCCAGGCTGGCAGCTATCCTGCCCTAGACGGCCGCATTCCTGTGCCTAGTGCAGAGGTCGTGGACGTTGGAGGCCTCCCCCCAAACCTCGATGAGGTGCACGATCTCCGCACTAGACCAGGCGGGCACCCACCTCTTGCGGCCCCAGGCAGGCTCCTGGGAGCCACCAGCCTGGTCCTGGGAAGAGGCGGAGTGCTGGGTGGCAGCGGGTGGCTGGCTCATGCCGTGCCAGGTGCAGGGTATGCTGGCTGGGTGCTGGCAGGCTTGCAACTGGCACGAGCACTGTAGCCAGACCGTGCCCCTTTAAGGGCTCCAGGTCCGGGAGGGGGGCAGAAAAGTTTCCCTGGTTTGGCCCAGAGTGGCCACCAGGGCAACCTGGGAAGGGCTAGCCTCCAACTAGTTCGAATTAAGTGGCTACAAAGCCCTTAATTCGAACTACTTAATTCGAACTAGGCGTTAGTCCTCGTAGAATGAGGTTTACCTAGTTCGAATTAAGCGCTCCTAGTGATAGCAATAGGATGAAATTTAACAGTGAGAAGTGTAAGGTTATGCATTTAGGCATTAATAACAAGAATTTTAGTTATGAGCTGGGGACACATCAGTTGGAAGTAACGGAGGAGGAGAAGGACCTCGGAGTCCTGGTTGATTATAGGATGACTATGAGCCGCCACTGTGACATGGCTGTGAAAAAGGCTAATATGGTCTTGGGATGTATTAGGCGAGGTATTTCCAGTAGGGATAAGGAGGTGTTAGTGCCATTATACAAGGCATTGGTGAGACCTCATTTGGAATACTGTGTGCAGTTCTGGTCTCCCATGTTTAAGAAGGATGAATTCAAATTAGAACAGGTACAAAGAAGGGCCACTAGGATGATTCGAGGAATGGAGAACCTGTCTTATGAAAGGAGACTCAGGGAGCTTGGCTTGTTTACCTTAACCAAAAGAAGGCTGAGGGGGGATATGATTGCACTCTTTAAATATATTAGAGGGATAAATACTAGGGAGGGAGAGGAATTATTTAAGTTTAATACTAATGTGGACACAAGAACAAATGGATATAAGCTGGCTAGTAGGAAGTTTAGACTTGAGATTAGACGAAGGTTTCTAACCATTAGAGGAGTGAGGTTCTGGAATGGCCTTCCAAGGGAAGTAGTGGGGGCAAAAGATCTACCTGGCTTCAAAATTAAACTAGATGGGTTTATGAAGGGGATGGTTTGACAAGATAACATGGTCTTGGTAACTAATTGACTAGTCATTATCAGTGGTAAATAGGTCAATGGAGGGATGATAGGGGTTACTATAAAGAACTTTCTGGGTGTCTGGCTGGGGAGTCTTGCCCACATGCTCAGGGTTTAGCTGATCGCCATATTTGGGGTCGGGAAGGAATTTTCCTCCAGGGTAGATTGGCTGAGGCCCTGGAGGTTTTTCGCCTTCCTCTGTAGCATGGGGTACAGATCACAGCTGGAGGATTCTCAGCATCTTGGGGTCTTCAAACTATTTGAGGGCTTCAATATCTGAGATATAGGGGTGAGGATTATTCTAGGAGTGGGTGGGTGAGATTATGCGGCCTGCATTGTGCGGGGGGTCAGACTAGATGATCATAATGGTCCCTTCTGACCTTAAAGTCTATGAGTCTATGAGTCTATGAGTTCGAATTAAGTTCCAACTAGCGGTTTGTATGTATAGATGCTATGAAAGTTAATTCGAACTAACAGCCGTTAGTCTGAATTAACTTTGTAGTGTAGACATACCCTATGGTGCTACAGGACTTATTGTTTGTGTGGATACAGACTAGGGCTGTAAAATCCCGTTTAATTGGTTAACAAATTAAACATATTTAACCGGTAAGCTGATTAAAGGGCGCACAGGTTGGGGGGCTGCTTCAGTCCTGCTGGGCTGGAGTGGCCCCTCCCCCCAAGACCGGGCTGGAGCAGCCCTGTCTGTGGTAGGCCCTCTGTGGGGCTGGACCAGCCCTTGGTCATGACAGGTGGGATGCTGCTCCAGCCTTCACCAGTTAAAGGTTAACCAGAACTGGTTAAGGTTGATGCTAATCAATTAACTGGTTAACCTTTCACATCCATAATACAGACTAACCCGGCTACCCCTCTGATATTTAACAAGAGAAAGAGGCCTGGTCTTGATTCTGCTCTCCGCTACACAGAGTCATAGCTTCCTATAGTCCTATACCTGCCTATTTGAAATGGGTGTCTTGTGGATGTCTGTGTAGTGTGTGTAAATATTTGCAAGGCATCTTCCAAACTCTTGCATTTCATGGGTTTGTGCTTGACTAAAGAAGAAATGGTTTGTATTGATTTAATCATTCCATGTGTGATTGCAAACCCAAAAGGAACGTTAGCATTCCTTAATATAGGATGTTGATTTGAGGACAAAATTAGAATTATTGTGTTAAATAGGGGGGAATGAATCCTTCTTACTTGTTGTTGATAGTTTTTGAATAGCAGCAGATTGTCTTTTTCTACTTAGTTTTTTGTCCATATCAGTTGCTGATTTATTTTTTAAGGGCTTGTTTGAAACACATTGTGACTGCTCTGGACTTTTGGAAAGAAATCAGACACATGACACAGAAACATTTGTGGCATTTCTCCTCTTCTTCATAAAGTTTCCTCTGTACTTTAATGACATTGGGGGAAGTCATGAAAACTTTACTGTGATTGGTGCTTATTACGCCAATCATAACTGCCTTCCACTGTTTCCTTGTGCTCCATCCCACCTGTAACATCCACCTGTTGTCTCATCTCACAGGCCAATTGCAAGTTCTTTTGGTCAGCATCCATCTTTTCGTTACGTGTATGTGCACAGCCTGTAACACAGCGGAACCCTGATCCTTGATGACCCTAATGTCAACAAGACTCAGAAAATCTCTCACGTGAATTCAGTTGCAGTATTACCTGAGAAAGGCTACGTCTAGACTGTACTGTTAAATCGAAAAAAAGATACGCAATTTGCGGTACACAAATTGCGATCTTTTTTCAATTTGCTTTTGAAAGAGGCTCTTTTGAAATTTGGTGTGTCTGCACAGCGCAAAATTGCAAAAGAAAGTGCTCTTTTAAGCCATCCCTTATGCTTCGTAGAATGAGGTTTACAGGGATGGCGAAAGAGCACGTCCATTTTTCCAAAATTTTTTTTGAAAAAGCAGATGCTTGCTTTGGATGTGGCATTGCTATCTCGGGATACCTCCAGTATCCCGAAAAAGCAATGCAGTCTAGACGTAGCCTAAGACTTCAGAATTTGGCTCAACATTAAGCCACACCTTTCTATGAAATTGTTAGACAGAATTGTTGGTGTTTGTGTTGGCTGCCATCTTGGACACGTAATACACAATGATGGAGAAAGCTTGTCCCAAGCATGAGGGCCACAGCACTTAAGCTCCTGGATGAACATCCTCCCTTCTCACATGTATGTGATGATCCAATCATAGAATTGGGAGGGCCCTCAAGAGATCCTTGAGTCCAGTCCCCTGCCTTCATGGCAGGACCAAGCACCATCTAGGTCAGTATTTCTCAACCTTTTTTTTATAAAGTACCCCCTTTAAAAAAAATTATAAGTACCCTACAGTTTTCAGACACACAAAATTTTTTTCTACCATTGCAACACATTTGTTTAAACAACTTAATCGTACCCAGGCGGGCGATGAAATTTTTGGGTGTAAAAAGTACAAAAATAATAAAGTGCTGTAAAACTTAAAACAAAAATTGAGTTTTCTCCAAATTTCAGTTGTGTTGATGTACCCCCCAGACTTCTCTCGAGTACCCCTAAGGTTACTTATACCACTGGTCTAGATCATCCCTGACAGGTGTCTGTCTAACCTGCTCTTAAATATGTCCAGTGATGGAGATTCCACAACCTCCCTAGGCAATTTATTCCAGTGTTTAACCACCTTGACAGTTAGGAACTTTTTCCAAATTTCCAACCTAAACCTCCTTTACTCCAATTTAAGCCCATGGCTTCTTGTCCTGTCCTCAGAGGCCAAGGAGAACAATTTTTCTCCATCCTCCTTGTAACACCCTTTTAGATACTTGAAAACCGCTATCATGTCCCCGCTCAGTCTTCTCTTTGCTAAACGAAACAAGCCCAGTGCTTTCAGTCTTCCCTCATAGGTCATGTTTTTTAGACCTTTAATCATTTTTGTTGCTCTTCTCTGGACCTTCTCCAATGTCTCCACATCTTTCTTGAAATGTGGTGCCCAGAACTGGACACGGTACTCCAGTTGAAGCCTAATCAGCGCAGAGTAGAGCAGAAGAATGGCTTCTCGTGTCTTGCTCATCAGGATGGGATGCAACTTAAAGATTGACCTGTGGATGCTCAAAAACTAATGAGCCAGGAGCTCTAGTTGTGAGGTGGAAGGAGGAGAAGAGGGGGTGTGACAGACTCCTATCTGCTATAGCTCAAGGACAGAGGGAGATATGTAACAACCAATGTGTTACACTACCAGTTTGCTGTTAGAGTAACTGAATAGTCAAATACATGTTACAACTCCCTTTCATGCTCTCTCAGGTCTTGTCTTCACTACTAAAAAAGGTGTGTTTTTACCTCAAAGTAATTAACTTGAGCTAGCCTGCAGTAAAAGTACAGAGAAGGCCGGGTACGTTAGCTTTACTAAAGTTCATCTCAAGCCCAAATAGGGCTATAAGGCTGCCTGTACAGTAACCTGTGCCTGCACAGTAACCTGTGCGACCCACTTAACCTCATCCCATGAGATAATGGTGCGTCCCATTTTTACACCCAGTCCTGGGCCAGATCTTGAGCTGGCGTAACTCAGCATATCTCTATTAACTAAAATAAGACAATGCCAACTTATTCCATCTGGAGAACTGGCTGGTTGTATCTTTCACCAATGACCAAAGGTGTCTCTAGCCCAGTATCCTGACTGGTCAATACCAGGTGCCCCAGAGGGAATGAACAGACCAGTTTATCATCAAGTGGTCCATCCTCTGTTGCCATTTCCAGCTTCTGCAAACAACTCATAAAGACCCATAATTATGGATAACCCGCCTCTTCCAACACAAATGATTTCATGGAAGTCAAAGATGGTGCCTGAGTCCTTTTGTCCACTGATTGGTTTCTTTACCCTCAGATTCAAATAACGTTACAACTCAGGAATTGTGGTGGTCTATTTTTTAATTTATTTACCCTTAGATTCAAATAACGTTACAACTCAGGAATTGTGGTGGTCTATTTTTAAATTTATTTATTTTCCTGTTGCTTCTCTGCTACGATACAATAATTAAAAACAAGATCACCTTTGCTTCAGGCATGTACCATGTTTATTAACAGCAAAAAAAGTATTATCTAGGTTAAGCTCAAGAGCAATTTACAGGATAAATAACTGTTTCAAATTATTCTTTTTTTTAGAAAAAAAATCCCCATGAATAAATTAATAACTTAAGTGATTAGTTGTCCACGGTGATTTGAAAAATGGATAACCAACTCAAACAGCGACACCACAAGAAGACACAGACTGTACATTTTGTCACTGATTTTTTTTTCTTGCTGACTCCTACAAACAGAAAAAATATCCCACAATCCTGTTTAACAGTCAGACACTTTAGAACACACAGAATATCACTGAAAATATGCTGCAGATTCAACAATTTCAATAGTGCCAGTCATACACCCCTCAAAGTAGTTAAAAAAGCTATTCTAATGTATATGAGTCTTATCTAATTTCCATTGAAGTCAGTGGGAGTCTGTTGAATTCAATTGGATTGGGCCCTACTAATTATTCAAAGGATCTGATCTTGAATTCACTGAATTCACAGTGGTAGAATTTCCATTGATTTCAAAGGATGCTGGACCAAGTCCTTACTTACGTCTATCTTCATTGCTGTCCAGCCAGGAGTTCTTAATTGCTCATTAAAGTGGTGGATGTTTTCTTGTATGACATGACAGCTGCACTTCAAAAGTGTGCAAATAGCCTTCCCTCTACCACCTTTCTTTACTGGCATAATTTAGGGGTAGCTTCACAGGTTTGAATCCATCCTGGTTCCATGAGGGCATTCTGACATCTCATGTTGTAACATCCTGATGCAGCAGCATCATGTCGCACTGTGTAATGTACAGACCACTGACAGCACTTTGCATCTCCTAACTAATTAATTACCCTTCACAATACCCTTGTGAGGTAGGGAAATACAGAAAACCCCTACTATTGCTAATGAGGCGACATAAAATCAAATTTTGCTCAAATGATAGAGCTGTCAGACCTAGGTTCTATCTGTGTTGCCACTGGTGACCCTGCCACTGTTGCCACTGGTGATCCTGTCATCTCTCCATACAGGGGAATGTTATAAGGGGGCAGCATTCAGTTGGCTTGGGAAATATCCCACAACACGTTGGCAGCCCTACAAGCCTTAAATATTGGGTCTTCCCACTGGGAACCAGTGCTGTGGTGACCGTCTCAAGCCTACATCCCAAGGAATTGCAGAGCAAAAGGAAATGGGCTGGACAAGAGGACAGGAGAAAGCAGACAGACCAACAGAGGGAAGGATGCCACCTGGCCAGGGAAGAAATGACTTAATAAAAGTACAGCTGTTTAGTTGTAGGAATGTCATTAATAGTCATAATATAAGTGCATAAAACAGCATCTTAGGGCTGCTTGGCAGTGAGCCGACATACTTGTATTAAAATAATGCAGGAGAGCACTGAAAGGACAACTGCAGTGGAATCATAGAAGTGGTTGATACAGGGGCACCACTGGAGCCTTCAGACATCAAATTTACAACCTCAAATGTACCTAGTGCCTGTGATTGGAGGGTGGGTAGGTCAGAATGATCTCCAAGCAAAGCTATGCCTGCCATTCAGCACTGGTGCTCCTTCATACATGTTACACTGAAGAATCCTAATAAGATTCTGTCCAGATGTCAGTGGTGACTTTTGGCTGAATCTAAACATAGCCCATTTAGAAGGGAGTCTCCACTCTTTTCTGTCTCTTGGGAGCACCTTAAAACAAAGCACTGAGGCTTGGATGTGAGGTATGTTAATAGAAACTTTATTGATCATGTTTGCAGTGTTTGGGTAGTCAGACTGCAGAGACTAAAGTCCTTTCCAGCATGGATATAAAATCTGGGTAGGATTTACTGGGAGCCAACATTTCATTTGGTTGTTCCAAAGGCCTGGTCAAGAATATGGATGGGTAGAGATACAGCTACAAAATTGGTATCCACATCCATAACTGCAAAAATGATCTGTGGATATCTGCAGCCACATCCTTGTGGGCTCTGTTTGGGGGACTATCAATTTGCAGTGTCGAAGTTTGGGCTTGGGCTGCAGCCTGGGTTTGAGTCAGAGAGAGTCACAGCCTGAACCTGAACGTCAGCACTGCTATTTTTAGCCCAGCAGCAGGAGTCTTTGTATCCGTGGATATCCACATCTGCGGATGAGGCTGGGGATATCCGTGCACCATTTTTGTGGATGCAGATGCAAATGTTGTATGTAGAACCCTGCAAATGTGTGGATAGCTGCTTTATATCTGCAGATCATTTTTGCAGATGCAGATACAAATTCTGTATCCACACAAGGCTCTATTGAGCATCAACTCCCCATCTTTTGACTGGTCATAGCAGTGGTGCAGTAGAGATTTTTGCATTTGACTGAATGTTGTAGCGTGGAATTAAAAGCAGTCACTTGCACAATGGGCTTGCCACACAGAATAGGCTGTCTGCTGTTGTGTCCATCCTGTTATTGTTTGAGCTCCCTGGCTTTCAAGATTTACACTAACATCCTAATAGTACATGACCATTTGGCAAGTTCAACTTCTCTCCAACCTGGTAGATATGAAGAGAAACTGCATTTCTGATCATGCATCTTCCAGTGCATTCCTAAAGTTCTGCATATACACACATGCAGGCTACCAACCACACAGGCAGGGTGTGTTTCAATTTACTATAAGCACAGAACCTGTGCTAACAGCCATTCAGGTCAAAAGGAGTCTTTCCACTGACTTCAATGAGCTTTGAATCAGGTCCAATATTTTGTAAGTTTCTGTCTGAAGCTGGTGTCAATTTCAGCTCCACAATAATTGGATTTTTGTTACGAGTGGCCTGCTTCTCCTGAAAGGTCGGGAGGGACTGCTGTGTACTTTTCATATCACAATTGCAATGTACACCAGAGATGGTTGCATTCCAGGAAATTAAAGAAACATTGTGAGGGCAATAATCAAATCATATCTTGTTAAAAAAGAGCCTTATCTGTGTTAATGATACTATTTTAAAACACTAACATGGAAAGATTTTTTTAAACATGTTTCTCAATGTGTCTGTCATTTTTCTTACATTTTGCAAATCCCCTGAAGTGGGTGAGTGGGAATAGCTGAATCTCTTTTGCTTTTGTTTCCATTTAGTTTCACTTCCTAGGTCTCAGGAAGTAGCACAGCACTGCAATGCTTGGAGTGCAAGGAGTTGCCAATATCTTTTTAATGGGACCCCTCAATTTTATGGGATTCTTGACACTGACTTCTGTGATCTCTGAACCAGTCTCAGTGTTTAGTATCCACTGAGCTCCTGTGATGACAGGGACTCTGGAAAAGCACTGTATCAGGCTCTTCTTGTATTACCTCACTACAAAAAGACTCAGACGCCATATGCAGGACAGAGGAATTTGTTGGCAATAAAGCATTCTCCGCTCTATGGAAGACAGAGAGTTACATTGGACCCATCTATTAGCCTTTTTCCTGCAATGTCACAGTGATTAGATTAGACTAGATTTTTTTATTAGGACTGTTATCACACCAGTTTATTTTTCCTGTAAAATACCGTCATAGAATCATGGAATACTAGAACTGGAAGTTATCACAAGAGGTCATCAGTCCAGTCCCCTGCACTCCCAACAAGACCAACCACCGTCTAGATCATCCCTGATAGATGTCTGTCTAACCTGCTCTTAAATATCTCCAGTGTTGGAGACTCCACATCCTCCTGGGCAATTTATTCCAGTGTTTAACCACCCTGACAGTTAGGAATTTTTTCCTAATGTCCAACCTAAATCTCTCTTACTGCAATTTAAGCCCATTGCTTCTTATCCTATAGACCTTAAGGAGAATAATTGTTCTCCCGCCTCCTTATAATACTCTTAGGTACTTGACCTCTGTTATCATGTCCGCTCCCAACCTTCTCTTTTCCAGACTAAACAAACCAGTTCTTTCAATCTTCTCCCATAGGTCATGCTTTCTAGATCTTTAATCATTTTTGTTGCTCCTCTCTGGACCTTCTCTAATTACCTCCACATCTCTCCTGAAATGTGGTGCACAGAACTGGACACAATACTCCAACTGAGATCTAATCAGAACAGAGTAGAGCAGAAGAATTACTTCTCATGTCTTACTTCCAACTCTTCTGTTAATACTTCCCAGAATGTTTGGTTTTTTGTTTTTTTATTTTTTATTTTATTTTTTGCAACAGTGTCACACTGACGACTCATATCCAGCTTGTGGTCCACTATGACCCCTAAATCCCTTTCTGGAGTCTCCTTTTTTCCAACAAAAATTTCCTCATAGCTTTTTCATTCTTATCAGCCTTTTTCATGGTAAAGGATAAGAGAGTAGAGTATATGCTGGGGCTGATGAAATGTCAGGATAGCTTTGCAAGGCAGCATAGCGTTCTCAAGAAGCAATGGAATCCATCTGAGTCATGCAGCGCTGGCTGCTTGATGGAGGTGGGAGGGAAGATCTGGAAGAGCTGTTGATGCCCAGACAATAATAATAATCAACAATTACTTTGTTTCTTGTTTAGGCATGGGAAATAGGCTGGTGGGGTATGCTGTAGGACCCCAAGGTTTTACACAGAGTTCCACTCCTGGCCCTGCATGCAGGTTCCCGGCTGCTGGACTCACCCTCAGCCTCTGCTACGGGCCCTGCGCCTGCCCTCAGACTCAGCCCCATACTCCTGTCTGGGTTCCCCCTCCCAGAGACATGCCCCTTGCTCCTGGCCCCAGCTCGGTGGGATGGGGTGAGGACAGGGGTACGTGGGTGGCTTTCAGCACCCTCACTATTAAAAGTGTTCCAGCACCACTAGTTTCTTGTTGATGCTGAAGGAACTTTATTGAAAAACTGAAAAAGACCAAACGCATTGGCAATGCTGCGCTCCCCACTCACAGAGAAATGCACCCCAAGATAGAATCCCAGGCAAAGACCTGTTCCCCACTCCTTCATCTGAGTCCACTGCCCTGGATTGAATTTCTGAAAGCACCTTAGGGGCCTGATTCTCTTATTGTTTCCACTGGACTATAATCTGGAGTAGCCCCACTGATGAGAGTGGAGTCACAATGCGGAGTAACATGGATGGAGTTCTATGACTAATGGAGTTCTTACTATATAAACATGGCTCCATATTTTAACTCTCCTTCAGAGGCTTTCTTCATAGCGAATACATAAACTAGGCTTGCAAGCCTGGATCCAAACATCCTTGCCCCATGGTGCCATGAGATGAAGCTAGACTTCAATTTCACAGCAGGGCCCTATCCCCAAACAGGGCTTTGGTGGGGCACGGGCCTCATGCTGGCCCTCTGTGCCTGGGTACATTCCTCCCAGACAGTTGCTATGATGCCCTTGGATGGAATGACACCTGAAGTGAATCTTGGGAGAGAGCTTGGTACTGATTGCTACCCCATTCTGGGGCTGATATAAATGTGAAGGGAGAATTCTTTAAAAGGCACCAGATAAGGAGTCCTGGAGACAGACATTCTCTAAGGATGCACAAGCCAGGTACAGCATGGGCTACGGCACAGATTTACTACCATCCTTCCCTGCCAACAGCCCTCAGCCTGATCCTGGGTGTTCAGCCTTCTAATGAATTATTCTGCATATGGTGGGAGTACCCAAAAGCCCCAAAGTACCAGGTGATCCATGTTAATCTGGGTAGTGTCTTTCATAAAGAAGCTGCTAGGACTGCACCAGGAGTTACACAATTATGGCAAATGCCTGTGTAATGGGCAGTGAAGGCACTGGAGAAATACAAATGGCCTTTATAATGTCAGTCTGGGCTATGCTCTTTGTGTTGTGCTCATGTGCATTTCATTCTGCGTCTTTTAATAATCTGCCTTTGCACTTGTTTTTAATTGGCATTCCAATTTGAAAGCGTCTGCAAATATGGCACGACTGCACATTTGCAATACCCTGATCCATTGTGTGTGTGTGTGTATTATCTGTCTCCCTCCAATAGCTAGCCCCAATGACTACAGCAGCTAGAAGGAGATGAACCCAAAGTGCCTGATGAGTCAAGACCCTGCAGTTCACCACCCTATGTATATTAGGGTCTCTTAGAGCTGGGGATTGTTAACTTCATCGACATCGACTGCTATTGTAGTGTTGACCCAGTGTTGAGGCATCGCACTGTACCAACTACAGGACTGAAGCAGCTAGAGATTGGAAAAGAAGGGATAGGTCAATTTGAAGGCTCAGTGTAGTCGGTTTCCTACAGCATGTTCCTCACTGCTTTATTTAAGATACTTTTATATTACTCAAGTAGTAATGGGACTGCCCTTACTCCTCTTGGGAACTATTCCCCAGTTGAAGATCTCATCATTAGCCTTCATTTCCATCATAGCCTTCATTCAACTCCATTCCATTATACCTAGCTCTACCCTCTCAGGCCCCTTAAACAATTCTACTCCCTCCTTGGTCCAGTATATGTGCTCTCCAGAGCCTTTCTGAAAGTCTCATAACCCATTCCCCTTACTCATCATTAAGATGTACAAGTCACATGTGGGCCTAATTCTCCACTCAGACTCCGGGGAGCCTTTTCCTGCTCCTACTGTAATCATTGGCAAAGCTTTCACTGACTTCAACTGTAGTAGCATTATCTCCCAATGGAACTGCAAATGCTACCACGCCGGGCAGAAGTTGGCCCTCAAGGCCCAATCTAGAGCCCATTAAAATCAGTGAAAGAACTCCTGCTGGGTTCAAGCCTTGAATCCTTTGATTCTGCTTTCACAAGCTCATTCCTCCAGCCCCTTCAGTTTGGGGAGCCTTAAACCTCCCCCCATCAACAACACCTATTTAAAAAATAAAGAGGCACCCAGTAAATCTTCCTCTTTGAAATATTATGTGTGTGGTGTGGGGGAGGGGAGGTCAGGCCTGGAGGTCTAAGGTTCTCTCTACCAGTCGGTCAGTCTGGGCTCTTTGCAAGCTACCGAATGGCCATATCCCTGCAAATCCATGTATATCTGCTTTATATCCATAGGCATTTGCATCCGTGGATGTGGAGGCAGATATCTGTGACTCATTTTTGTGGATATGGCTGCAGATGCAGATTCAAATTTTGTATCTAGACTCCTGCACATATGCGGATATCCACTTTATATCTGCGGATATCTGCACCTCATTTTTGATGATGCAGATGCGGATGCCCATTTTGTATCCATGCAGGCCTCTACCCACAGGTATTGTCACACAAGCCAGGCTCCCTGATGGAGAAGTGACCCCTGCAGTTTACAAACACATGTTGGATGTTATTTACAAGCAATCTGCTAATAAAATGAGTTCAAATTAGACCTGGTGGTTGCCCAATGTTTTTGAAGAGGTCAGGGCCACCATATAGTATGTAGCAGGAATCTGTGTCCTGTAAAGGACGCCACCAAACCAGTATACATTCGGCACAGTTCAGGCGTACAGTACAGAAGAAGACTGAGCAGGTACGAGGTGGCTTTAATAACAGCTGTGAGCAAAAGACATGCAAGGCATTGGTCATCCCAGTATTGCTAAGTTTAAAGTTCCTGAACAGTATATGCAGTAGCTAAAGTAACAGCATAAACCCAGCCACTGCATGTAGTTGGTCTTTGTCACTGGCAAACAATATCTATCTGCCAATCTTCCCCTGAAATTAAGTTTCTTTAAAAAAAAAAAAAAAAAAAAGACTCCAAACAATAGTCCTAGTAGAAATGCAGCCCCGAAGTGAGCTGGCATACCCATGGGAACCCCAGCCTGGGAGACCCCGTTGGACGTTTGCCTCTCTGGATGGCTGTCCCGTCCATTACTGCTTCGCACTCTTAATAGGCTCTGCTGATTGCCGGACGTCAGTCCACTCCTGCATGGTGTTCTGCAGAGCTTGTGTCTTCTCTTTGTCAACCTGCACATAATCGACCTTCTCGTCTGAGGCCACTGACGATGTGGAGGGCTGGGTACAGGGGAGGAGAACACAGAGTGACGTGGTGATGGGACATCTAGCTCACTCTGCTGCTTCTGAGGGCCTCATCTCTGTCCTCTCATACAATTTCACCACCCGTACTGCAAGAGCTGTCTCCTCTGAAGCTCTTGCTAGCTGGAACCACCTGCCAATATCTCAGTCTCCGTAGCTGTTCATTTACATTACTTGCAAATCCCTTCTTAATAGCCCTCCTATTTCTTAATGAGGCCTTGTTCAAAAGGTACCTATTGCCTTAACTGGCATGTAAAAATGATACCCTCGGCTTCCATGTTTATTGTCTCTCCATGACTCTGTGTCAAATGTGCTTGGTTTATAAGCAAAACAATAGTGTTTTTTAACTGCCAGCACTGCAAATTCAGCCTGGTATCTGAGAGTCCACAGCTGGGTTCTTTTCCTTCTCAGTAAGCAACTCCGTTAGCAACACAAAAAGACTAGAATCCAGCTCCCTCTCTCTTAGCTGTGTTGGTTCTGCAGGGCTAACAAGGAGTCAAAGACTATTTTTGTCGTTACGAGAAACAGGTGTGACACTTAATTCACAGAACGAGCAGATCTGTAGAGTGAGAAGCTGCTATTTTCACATAGTGTTACTTTTCGAGTACTGTAATTTTCTTGTTCCCTCTCCAGTTTATTTAACTCTTTAGAGAAACACAATCCAAAATCCCAGATTCAAACTTTGGAGGCTCAGAAAATCTTAAACTGGATCCAGATTAGATTTTTGTGTCTATGCCACCTCTCTAGTACGTTTTTTGTTTCATTCTATAATGCATATAGGAATGCAACTGGCATGGAAGACACCGTACCCCATATAAGTGCATTGCATTTAAGATACATATTTAAACATAACGAAGAGTCACCAACACCATTCCATGTTATGTGGAAGCCATCTTGCTGCTGTTTCCCATCACTGGTCCCTCTGCTCCTGCTGGCTAGTCCTCATTTGGCAGCATCTTAATTTTCTTAGCAGAATTTGACTCACAGGGAGGGACTTTGTTTTTCAAAAGTGACTTGTGATTTGATTCCCAACTTGATGCACCTTAAGGGCAGCCTGACTTTCTGTGCTTGGCCCTTTCCAAAAAGCAGTCCCCTTCAAGGTGTGTCAAAGTGGGCACCCATAGTCACAAGTCATTTTGGAAAATTTAGGCAGGACACTTTGGAGATGCTACATCTGACAACATAAGAAAGGAATCAGGGGACCTAATCTAGCTTCCACAGAAATGGGCATCTTCCCATTGACTTCAGTGACAGTGTTGAATCTACAGTAAATGGGCCAAATTCCGCTTTCATTTACAGCCATGCAAACCCATTGCTTCCAATGGCCTTACCTACCTCTTCAGTGAGGCTACGGGTGTGTGAGTGAGGGCGGAATTTGGCCTCAAATAACACACAGGCCAGAGCTGCAGACAAATTAAAAGGATGCAACACCATAGGCATCAGCAAAGCAAGGTCTTCTTATCCCAGCTGAGAATCAGGCCCCTATTGTTTGATGAGCTGGTTTTAAACCCTTACAGATACATAGTGTTAAATTAACATATTTGTAAGTAACCTGAGATACCTTTCTGTGTGGCCCAGGTGAGTTTGGCTGGAAGTCCAGGGCTAGATAATCCACACTTCCCGAACTCTTTTTTGGTGCTGGGCTGTTGGTGCCACTAGGAACCGGAGAAGCAGAAACTGGATTTTGCTAATGCAGGAAAGAGGTGGGAGGAAAAAAATGATTAAGAAAACAAGGTGAATACAAGGGACTAAAACCCACATCTATTATGGGCAGCACTTTAAATGAGAGCCTGGCTTGAATTCTCCCCTCTCTTACCCATCTGCAATCTGGGTCAGGAGCCACCAGTGTAGCAGAGAGGACTGAATTTAGTGGGGTCCTAAGGCTGAAATCCCATGCTTAATTTGATGCATGTGAGCAGCTGTGTTCCCTGTGAGCTGGGTGCTCATGAGGCTTCTCAGGAGAGATTCAAATGCTGCCCAGCTGATTAGAAGAATACTCACAGTTAGGGTTTTTTTTGTTTTTAACTGGTGGTGCACATTCACACATGCCCTGGTGCACATAAAATTTATTCTGCACATGGATAGAAAAAATCCACACCTGGATGGAAAAGATTAGAGGGAAAGTAGTCTCATTGACTTCAATGGGAGCACTCACATGCCTGAAGTTAAACAGAGGCTGAAGTGCTTTGCTGGAACCAGGCCTTAGCCTGGTCAGAATGGGGCCTCAAATTAGCATTACACTTGGCTACACCGCACTGCAGGCAGATTTAATCTACAGTGTGACAACTGTATGCAGTGGACTGTAGCTGACTGGCCGCAGGATATTAGAGACACAAGGTGGGGGAGATAATACTTTTACTGGACCGACTTCTATTGGTACAAGAGACACAAGCTGACACAGAGCTCCTCTTCGGCTCTGGGAAATGTGCACACACTGGAAGTGCACTTCCCAGGATGATGAAGAACTCTGTGTAAGCTTACAAATAATTGATTAATAAGAGGTCATGGGGTAGCAGCTTTGTAAGAGGCACAAATTCTCCTGTCTCTTTCATCAATACCACTGATTATAGCAGCTGGGAACCTGCCTTTTTACATGCTTGGGGCTATATTGATGGCACTTGCCCCACACACAAGCAGAGAATGCAGGCACTCTCTGTGGGAGAAAGATCCAAAAATCAAGCTAAAAATAAACAGGCACAATAAAATGTGGCATGAAGTTAAATAATAGAGCCCTTGGTCCTCCACTTCCCAGACAGGACCAGAATATGTCACAGAGGGGCAACTGAATAAAAGAAAGGACTTCTGTGGAGAAGGTCATTTTTGAGCTTTCTGGCAAGGGAGGGAGAAGCACACAGTGTGTCTATGTCTGCTCTCTCTCTTCTCCCACAATGTAAAACAACAGGATGTTTCATATAGATACATGTTAGAATGTTCTAAACAACAGCCATGTAATCCACAGAAGGCTACATACTGTCCTTATCATCAGGCAGCTGAGTATCTTTAATGCTGCTGTCACTACCTGTGGTTTGCATTTATAGAGCCAGGTCATTGCAGGATATAGGTGCCTTGCCTAGGTAGCTTGTCAGTACTAATAGGACTTACCATGGCCACATAGTTTTCCTCACTGTCTCCGGAATCAGTGCTGGTGATGCTCTGGGTGGAGACAGGGCGGCAGTACTGGGAGGCACTGGAGTTGAAAGTCTGGCTGCAATGAGAGGTGGCAAAGGGTTAGTTACAGCTGCAAGCCCTCACTGCTGGGACAAAGCTGTTGAGCTGGGATTCAAATCTGAGATTTGCTGAAGCTCATGGCCAGATCCAGGGTTTTGGTGCTGCCCAAGAAGGACCATTTGCAAGGCTGTCTCCACAGCCAATCTTCCTTTAGTTCAAGGAGGGTCCAGATATGGGCCTTTAGCCCTGGCTCATTTCTGTTTAATATCTTCTTGTTTCTTCAAGTAGCCTCAATTCTCCTTCTTTCATATTACTAGAAACCAGGCTCCATACACTCTTTTGTCTCACAGGATGTATTTAATTGCAATCCCCTTAATGACAGCACATATTGTCCCTGAGCTGCAGCATGCTTCTTGCGCCATTTCACCTCCATACTAACTGCAGCTTCAAGCTTGTATTTAGTGCGCTGCAGCCTGCTTGCATTTTGATGGAAGGCTAAACCCTGAAGGCCCTCATCTGGTTTTCAGTCCACCAGATCTAATGATACGGAATAACATAATGCAATCAGAGCCTGGTACTGAAGCTCTCCTCTTAAAAAGCTATTGGTTGCCTTGCAGTAAAGAAAGGGTCATAAAATTAGTTGATAAGAGAAAAATCCATTAGCTTCTGTGGGGTCAAGCATCCTGTCAATCAAAAATCAAGCTCTGTAGGTTTCCTAATGTAGTGATCTGAGCACACAGCTCTCATGCCCTGCAGTCAGTCTCCAAACAATCCAATTTATTATATCAGTCATAGCAGCCAATGTCCCCATGAAGTAGCGGCAGAACTGGAGCTGTGTGACTCCTCGCACTTTTGGCTTAGAGAGTTTGCCATGAAGCTTTTGGGTTTCGAATTACAGAGCTCCTCACAGCAGAGCACTGCCTCAAGGGTCCTCGGGGAGCCGACAGACTTGCTGGGCCCCTGGACAAGGTGTGTGTGGGAGGCCCAGCTCTGCACTCCTAGAAGGGGCATGGTCTTGCGCAGAAGGGGTGGGGCTGTACAGCCTGGAGTATGACACTCTGGCCTCCACCAGAGACACCTGGAGCATGCCACGCGGCGCTCTAGTGGTGATTTAAAGGGCCTGGGGCTCTGGCCACCGCTGCTCCTGTGGTAGTGGCAGCAGCAGCTGGGAGCCCCAGACCCTTCTGAAGTGTTGAGCTGTGAGGCAACTGCCTCTTTTGTCCTCCCGCCCCCCACAGTTGGTAGGCCACAGTGCTCTCACAGCAAAACCCTTTCAAAATCTTTCAGTGCCTTCCTGTTTTGCACTGACATTGTGCGGGTTTAGTTAGTTTGGAAATGAAGCTAAATGACCATCAGTCAGCCGATGACCATCCCACTCTGAGTTTGGGCCAAAACTATCTGACTTAGGCGTGGTTTGGGTTATGCACAGTTCCGAAAAAGGTAACTATCTCCAAGTCAGTTTAACCACTGGATTTTTTTGTTGGTAACGAGCACTTTGTAATACCTTGGATCTCCATGTGGAACGTGAGGCAATTCTACTGTATTCAGAGTTTTATCACACTGCCAGTTAGAAAACTAGCAAATGCTGAGGCATTTCTCTGGATGGGCTAGAATTGGGGCCCATGCTGGAATTTCAGATCTGAACACCTGCATGCTTTGGGAAATTCTGATTCAGACTGAAATTTTGCAGCTGGTCCCTGCTTATAAAAAAACACACCAAGCCAAACACCAAAATCCAGACAGCCTCAAGCTTTTCAGGAAGCTCAGATCTGGCTCTAGACTTTGCAACTGGAGGCCATCTCCAGCTCAGCATCCAAATGCAAGTCTTGCAAGCGAGAAGACACATCCCCTTAACAACAGACATTAAAGAGACCAGCACAACAAAACCCCAAAGTCTCTTTTTGGTGCTGATTACACTAGTTGAGATCTGGAAATCTAGTGTCAGTTACATCTCACAGTGTTGCAAATTCAGCATCTTTCCATTGACAGCAATGGCCATATTCCGGAACGACACAGATATTACTGAGAGTAGAATAGCGCTCTTGGTGCATGATCCGTGCCATCACTGTCTATCACCTTGAAGCTCAGTCAGAAGAATAGTTCAGCTCGTGTGGACACTGCCTGTGTTTGGACTATGATGCTGTCTCAGGAGCTAAGATTCCCCCCATGTACTCACGTTGGTCTGGACCAGGATTTGGTGACTGGCGATTTGAAGGGAAGCTCGTCGATGACTGTGTTGTTCCTCAGATCCAGAGGTGTTGGCTTTGCTGCAACAGCAAGAGGATTTAATCAGCAAATACGTTCTTTAAACTCTCCCTAACACTAAATTACTGTAATTTAAAAAATAAAATGCAAAGGTCCCCCCAACCATCCTTCCTGTGGAGGAGCATTCCCAGCCTCAACTCTCCTGCAGTCATTCATGCAAGGGTCGTGGGAAATCAGGGCAGAATTCATCCCTCTCATGTGCACACTCCCACTCCCGCTGGCTCCAATGGGAATTCCATTGCATGGGCCCTGAGGGGCAAATGTGTCTTTTATGAGAAAGGTAGGAGTGAAAAATGCCCAGAAGGACAGCATGTAGGAGTGGCTTATTAAAGAAACATGGATGTCCTTAGAAAAGCCTCCCTCTTTTGATTGTCAGTCAGAAATGAACATTATCACCATGGAATTTAATTGCAGTGGGCTCTGACCAGCTTTTCCATGAAGCATTTTAGAAGGAAATCTGTCCTATAACATGCAGCTCATTATACAGGAGAGGAGAGTGCTCCTTAACAGAAAGCCTGAGAATAGTTAAAAAATAATACTATCGCATCGTGCCACAATAGGCAGCTGCTATACTGATAAGATGAAAAAAAGACAACTAAGGTGGGATATGCTAGAGGTCCATAAAATCATGACCAGTGTGGAGAAAGTGATTAGGGTATTTACCTCCTTATATAACACAAGAATCAGGGGTCACTCAATGAAATGAATAGGCAACAGGTTTAAAATAAACCTAAGGAAATACCACTTCACACAATGCACAGTCAACCTATGAAATTCATTGCTAGGGTTCATAGGGGTAGCCGTGTTAGTCTGTAACTGAAAAAACTTAAAAAACAGCGAATAGTCCTGCAGCACCTTAGAGACTAATGAAAAATGTAGATGGTATCATGAGCTTTTGTGGGCACAACCCACTTATTGTGAAGGACAAAAATATAACTGGGTTCAAAAAGGAATTAGATGTGTTCATGGAGGCTAAGTCTGGGTGTCCCTAAGTCTCTGACTGCCAGCTGGGAGTGGATGACAGGGGATGGATCACTCAATAATTGCCTTGTTCTGTTTATATCCTCTGAAGCACTGGCCGCTGTTGGAAGACAGGATACTGGCCTATAGGGACCATAGGTCTGACCCAGTGTGGTCGTTCTTATGTTCTTAAAATACAGCCTAGTGGCCTAATTCTGTTATGTGCTGGGCACCTCGTGCCTGTTGAACTGCCCCCTCACACAATCAGTATCCCACAGAGCCACAGATTTTATGGCCAAAAGGGCCTTTTAGACCATCTAGACAGGCCAGGGAATTGACCTAGTGATTTCTACATTTCACCCCCACTGCAATGTGCTGCAGCTTCCACAGGAATAGGTGAGAAACTGGGAGTTTTTCCAAGTTGCTCAGAATTCCAGCCTGTTGTTTTATTTTCAAAATGGAGATTCTAAGCAAATGGTTAATTAATCAGCTATGACAATTGAAAAACATGACAGCATTAAAGGCTGCCTGCTATTTCCTGAACTCAGATTATTATTGGTGTTATGGTTGTGGCTACAGAGATGGCACTGTATATACCCCACAGTTTTTGTCTCCACTTGGAACTGGAGGTATACTTTACAGAACGCGGAGACAAACCCGGCTTAGCTCTGATGGAGCTAGCATGCTAAAAGTAGAGTGCAACTATCATAGCTAGCTGCCCATGCACATGCTGGGCAGCTAGTCCCTCCCACTGCTTGTGCTGCCATGGCTGATTTATTTTAGTGTGGTAGCTCACTCAGAACTAACATGGATATGTCTCCTCCACTGCACTGCCAGCTCAAAGTGTAGATGTACCCATAGCAAGAAACAGTCCCAGGCGCATGTTTAATCCCCATTTTACAGAGGGGGATTAAAAAATGTATCCAAGGCCACAGAGGAAGCCTGTGACAGAATCAGGGCTTGAAACTACCATGCCTGAAGGCTAAATAAGTGCCTTAACCACAACATCACCTTTTTCTCAGAGAATACTTAGAATCATGGAATCAACATGTTAGCTAGTCCAGTCCTCTGCACTCATGGCAGGACCAAGCTTCATCTAGACCACTCCTGATAGATGTCTGGCTAACCTGCTCTTAAAAATCTCCAATGATGGAGATTCCAGCATCTCCCCACACAATTTATTCCATAGCTTAACCACCCTGACAGTTAGGAAGTTTTTCCTAATGTCCAACCTAACCCTAACCCTTGCTGCAATTTAAGCCCATTGCTTCTTGTCCTATCCTCAGAGGTTAAGGAGAACAATTGTTCTCTCTCCTCCCTGTAACAACATTTCAGGTGCTTAAAAACTGTTATCATGTCCCCTTTTGCACCTATATGGGAAGGATGGAGCTTTGCATTTCCCACTTCAACCTTCCAGTGTAAGGGCAGGTTTTGGTGAGAGACCGTGCTCAGTTATAGGGGCAGCGCTGATCTAACACCCTTAGAAGAAAATGGGGATGCTAGCAGGCCCATAGTGACATGTGACTGATATGTCAGGTAGCTGATTTAAAGGCACATTTTTGGTGTGCTGAGTAGTTGCTATTGGAGAGATTTGTCTGTTTCTTAAAGGTTGGGGGGGGAGGAAGGACCTTCACCATTATAGGGCTTTGTATAAAAGCCAGGAAGAATTCTACATTTTGTGCATAAGGGCTATGAAGGCTGTGCTATGAAGGCTATGAAGGTGGAAGAGGAATACAGAGGGCCTGCAGCAGGGCCTAAGGCTCTGTCCCTGTACACAGATCCTGGTCAGAGCTGCTCAGAAATTGGGATTTTTGTTTCATGGTAAATTCCAAAACTTCAGGTTTTTTCCCCCAAATCACATTGAAAAACCAAACTTTCTCACGGAACAAAAATTCCCCAAACATTTTGATTCAGAAGAAGGTTAAAAGGTTTGATTTTTTTTAGACTTTCATACTCTGTTCTTTAAGTAATTTCCCAACTTGCTGTCAAAGTGGTCAGTGCAGCTGGCTGGCTGTGCTGGGACAGGGAGCGGTGCCCTAGGCAGGGCTATGGCAATCAATACGTGTTGGAGGGCTCTGGAAGGCAGTAAGTGTACTCATCGTGTTTGCCCGCAGGCTGTGTCCCACAGTTCCCACATGGTTATGTGGCACAGTCTGATACCTCCATACAGCTGTCTGACGTATTGGAACTAATCACATCAGAGTTCCTCTGAAAATTTGCCTTAAGTGTTTCTGTCCAAGGAACTGGTCTTACCTTTCCTGTCGGGTTTGAGGTTGCGGTTCACTGGTGGGGGCTGTATTTCACTCAGTCGCCTGTGGCACTGGGAAATGGCTCCTCCTTTATGGACTGGGAGGGTTGAGGAGGACAATCCCAGCAGGTCAAAGTGGTGCGGTCCAGGGCTCATGGGAATGTAGAGATTCTGGGAATTGTCATTCGCTTTCTCCATGTTCAACAGGGACGAGGAGCCTGGGTTCATTGGGACATAATTGTCCTCGGAGTCAGCACTGTGGGATCGAGCCACTGCGGCTCTGGTTTGCTGGAAAGCAGAGGGGAGGTCGGGGGCAAGAGGACATTTAGTGAGGTATGGAATATGAGCAGCAGTATTCAGAGAGTCTCAGCCCCAGAGTATAATCCCCTCCCTTGCACAAGGAGACATGTACTTTGGAGTTGGGGCCAAAGCTGCCAAACTCAGGTCAATCTTTGGCTCTGAACTTCAAACAGTCCCTAGGGCAGGGGAGTTCTGGTGCTGATCCTCAACCTCTCTTTACTCCTGTTCAGCTGTCATTTCTGGGCTAGCCCTTACTGCTCGAGTTACCTTTAATATGACAGTTGCCTTCCAGCATTGCCTAAGGTGTGGCAGCCACTTTCCAAAGAGAGAAGAAGGAAACAACCCCTGCCCGAGGGAGCTGACAGTTACTATCCTCCTTAGTGGGTGTTCTTGCCTGAGTCCAAGTGCTCGGTAGCATATCAGCTCCTGGTTTTAATAGTCCCCCTGAATCTTGCCATTTTCCTCTGCTAGTTTCCACTTGGATAAAGATGAAGCCCATCCCTGTGGTATCAGGCCTCCTCCTTTCCTTAAGGAGTCTCCAATAAATTTAAACCTCTCTTCTCCCACATCTTCTCATCCTCAACCGGATTAGCGGGCCCAGGTGTGGAACTAACTCCAGCACCTTAATTTAGTTTCCAAGACCACCTTCCTACACCTCCTTGTGTCATTCGTACCACTATGTACTGCAGCCCCAGGATCTTCCCCAGCACGCTGCGGAAATTTAACTAGACATCCTTTGAGACCCTACTTCACAGTCAGTAGGCAAGTAAACAAGGCTACCCAGGGAGTCGACAGCCTCTGTGGGCCCCTGGGCAAGGTGTGTGTGGAGGCCCTGCTCCCCAACTTTGGAAGGGGCGGGCTCTCAGCAGAAGGGGTGGAGCCCGGGCAGCCGGCCCTCCGCACCACCCACACCGCAGTGCACCCTCAGAGCTGCACAGAGTTCACTGCGCCGTGCTCCAGTGGTCATTTAAAGAGTCTGGGGCTCCTGCGGCAGTTGGGAACTCCAGTCCCCTTTGAATTGCTGGTTGCCAGGGTGATTGCCATGGTGCCCCGCCCTCGGTGAGCCTGAGGCTACCTCACCACATTTCCAGCTAACAGTATTTCTAGTGACCACGTCTCCTACCATCACAGCCTAGCTGTATCCCACCACTTTATCCATTCTCCTGATATGACCTCACCATGTGAGGAATGATCAACTTCCTCTAGCTCTGCTGGAAGGCATGTTCCATCCATAGGCCTCTACACTCCACTATGGCCATCATGATTCTGGCCCCCTCGTAGGGATGATTGGGACAGCCTGCTCTGAGGGTTTTACAGTGTCCCTATGATGTGCCTGTAAATAACTCTACCGCTCTCTATTCCTCCAGCTTAGGAAATCTGAGTATCACAAGCATCTTTAATGGAGAGGATAATTTGAATTCCCAGATCTGGACCCCTTCTTGTGGCCTCAGTGCATGATTGCAGAAGGTCTGCAAACTCAGAAAGGAGCTTTTTCATTCTCACTGTGAGTTTTACACACAGTTTGGATAATAATCTTTATCAAAACATCCCCCTGAGCTACAAGTTTAGGGTGGGATTAAAGATGGGATGGTGGAATCCATCCAGACAAACGCATGCACATTTCAAGCTGAACTGAACTTTCTTGGAGGTTCGAAAATAGTTCAGTTAACTCTGTTTCTCATGCATCTCTGCACGTCTTGGCTCCAGCCGTGACAGAAATGCAGCACGAGAGGCTGGTTTAATGGTATTTCCAGTTCAAAGGGAAGCAGGAAGTATCAGAATTCTCATGACAGAGCCTGAGCTGGCAACATTTCCAGCCCAGCTCTGCAAAATCATAGATTCACAGTCATAGATTATATTGCCAGAAAAGACCATTAAATGGTCTTGTCTGACCCCCTATATTTCACATGCCCTTTTATTTCAGCCAGCTGCCCCTGTATAACTTGTGTGAGGCTAAAGCATGCTTTCCATTAAAGATCCATGTGACAGACCCAGCAGGGTCCACACTGATCCAGGGTTGGGGACCGACCCCCCCTTAGGCTGGAGAGGGCAGGCCGGTGGCCGGAGCAACCCCGGCTGGACTGAGATCTGGCGCGTGGGGACGCGCCCAACCCCGCGGTGAGGGAGGCGGGGCCAGATGCGGCAGCGGCTGGCAGACCGGGCGCCCGAGAAGCGCTCCGGCTGCCCCGGGCTGGGCGAAGCAGGGGGCGGAGCTCCAGATCCCGGCCGTTGCACGGCAGTGCGTGAAGATGCTGGGGGGGCGGGGCTGGCCCGCATGTCGTCTCTCCCCGGGCCACTTGAAAAGCGGCCGGGTGAGACGGCTAGAGAGGGCTCAGGGAGGAGCCGCCAATCACCCCCTAGGAGGACGAACATCCCGCCCCGCTGGAGGGGAGGAAGAATAACCCCGGAGCCCCCAGGACACCGGCTGGAAGGGGCTGATGGCTCGGGTGGGGTAAGTGTCCTGGGTGGATACCCCGTTGGGCTGGGGGAGAGCGGGGAGTGGAAGGAGCCCGGGGCAGAGCGCTTTTGGCTCTCGTGGACAGGCGAGTTTCGGGGATCGACCCGGCCTGTCGTGGAGGGAGCATGCTAGTTTCCCCCACTTAGGGCCCCGGGCTGGGACCCGGTGGGAAGGGCGGGCCCGGGTCCCCCAAGCCCCTTTTTTCCCGCAGTCCCCGCCTACCCGACTTGCCCTGGGGTCTGAAGCACCTGTGAATCGGGTGACCTCAAACTCTAGCCGAACGAGTGTTATCCAGCCGGGGAGTGCCTTAAGGGATAGGACCCCGGGACCCTTACCAGGGCCAGGCTCCCCCGAAGCCCTTACCCAGATGGGACACCAGGACCCTTGATAGGGGTGGAACAGGGGGTCCGCTGAACCCCGCTGCCAAATCGGCGACGGGTGATCGCACCCCCGAACCGCGGTCCGTGGAACAACCCCCAGGACAAGTATATTCCAGTCTTAGACGGTGGGTCCGCTGAACCCCCCTACTCTCCCCAAGAGGGGGCGCTCGCACCCATAAAGAGCCATCACAATCCAGTCTTGACCTTAAGACATCAAGAGATGGAGAATCCACCATTTCCCTGGGTGGTTTGTGCCAATGGCTAAAACTAGTCCAGAGGTTTCAATAAGCATTCAGTCTCTGGTGCTTTTCTGAGATGAAGCGCCTGTCAGACACAGTTTGTGTAAGCATCCAAATCAAACCTCAGCTCTGAATGGTGTGAGCTTATCTGGTTGCTAGTAAACAACTGTTAAGTTGACCATCACTAGAGTTGAACCAGAGACTTCCAGGACTCCAGCATGAGCGGAAGGACTAAAGCTTTGATCCTGCTTTCACTGAGGTCAAAGCAAAACTCTCATTGAGTCAGTGGAGTCAGCTCAAGCCCTTGGTCCACTGGCTGGCAGCTGTAGCTGCTGGCTTTGGTTCACTGTCCCACCTAGTGGCACCGAGACCACTTACAGAGAGAGATGAATGAGTCTGCTCTACAGCCTTAGCTGAGAGCCAGCTAGCTTTTAGCTTAAGTGGTAGAGGCTCCTGCATTAAGCTCCAGAGGTTCCAGGTGTGGTTCCGCCTGTTGGGGTCACATAACTTACCAGATAGGAGTTGAAACCGTCATTCACAGATTCTGCTGACTGAACTGTGCTGCCGCCACCATGCTGTGGGTATTCGTAAGTCTCACAGGAAGAAGCTGAAACACAATCGTAGATTCACAATCCACGCAGTGCCAACTTGTGACTCTTGCAGTTCTAATGGTGCCCCTGACACTTCTCACCCTCAGAAATAGAGCCACGAGTCAGCTCCCTTTTAGATATCGCTGATTCGTGCTATCCAGTAAATGACATGTAATGTGTTGGTATTTAGGGAGGACAGCACAGGCAACTAGGTAGGCGTTCTAAAACTGTACATGTCTTCTCTTCCTTATTTCTGTCCCAGCTTGGTCTAAGTATTCCCCAGACGGTTTATTCACTTAACCTCACTGATGGCTAGTGAGGGCGGTCACAGCATTTGGCTGTGTTGACCTGGCTTAGCCTGGAACGGCTGTCCTGAAGGGAAAAGCCCACCCTTACATTTGCTCTTCTCTGCCAGCCAGTTCCTTGCAGCTTTCTACCAGCTATTTTAAAAGTGCATGGTCATGTGTGTCTCCAGCTGGAGATGGCTTGGCCGATTTTCAGAGGGGCTGGCTGAAGGACCACAGCTCTAGTCCAAGCCAACAGGAGCTGCAGCTGCTCTGGAGCTCTGAAAATCAGACCTAGAGGGTGCTGAAAAATACCTTGAGGTGTCTCAGGATGGATGCCCCAACTTTGAGTCATCCAAAATTAGTGGCAACTTTTGAAAACCTTGGCCACAAATTGAATTAGAAGTCAAATGAACCAGCTGGAGCTGCAAAAAATATGGACCTGAAAGGAGGTGTTTCAGTGTAGATCTGGACTTTCCCAAAGTTTGGGGTGTGTGTGTGAAAATCTGGTGTTTTGAGTCAGCCCTTTATACAGACAGAAACTGGCTGCAGAATTTGGACATATCTAAAATTCAGGTGTGTTCATATATCCCACAAAGCCCAGCCCCTTACTATGTAGCAGCAGCTCCTCAGCTAGGATAAAGCAGTGCAGCTCCAGGTGAGCTATTGTGATTTACACAGACTGAGCATCTGGCCCAATGTTTCTCTAATGGACTCAACATCTTTACTGTACTGTCCAACTCAGTATCCAGCGGAACGACACCTTGCCCTACCACAACCCCCATTTAAATACCTCGGTGTAGTCTGCTGTTCTCCACTGCTGGTAATGTGTTCCTTCTGGGAATGGTAGCAGCCACAGAGACCACTCCTATGCTTTCACAATTCGGAGGGTGCTGCTGGGGGCTGCCCCACCGTGGCTCCACCTGCCCTGGCTTAGGGGGCCGGGGTGGGGGAGCAGCTGGTGAATCACTGGAGGCCACAGCCAGCGTGTTGTGGTTCTTGTCCAGCGTGAATGTCCTTGGGATCTGGTATACAGAGTGAGGGGCAACGGGGATGTCATAGGAGTCCATGGAGAGCTCCCCAAACTCCTTGCACAGGGCGTTGTTGGGAGTCTTGAAGGTATAGACCTCCTCGTTATCCGTGTCAGAGCCTGTGAGGCTGGCTTTGGTGTGAGTGTAAGAGACAAAGCTCCGCGGGAGGTCGTAGGCACTGTCCCTGAGCTCCGAATTGTGCCTGCTGGGCTTCGGCAAGCTGTAGAATCCATGGACTTGCCTGCCAACCCCGTTCACACAGTGTCCGTTGCCCTGGGAGAGCTTCTGAACGGCCGTGTCACTCCTCATGAAGAATGAGGACCTTGTGGCTTGGGAGAAACTGGCACTCCTAGGAAAGAGGAAAGGGCACGGCTTAGCTCTCCGAGGCAGTGTGGCCAATGGTTACAGCAGGGGTCTGGGAGTCAGGAGAACTGGCTTTGATTTGGCTCCAGTGAGGGCGGGGGCCTCGGGAGTCCATTGTTAGCAACTGGAAAGTTGGCGACTCTGTCAGTGCTATATAAGTACAATGGTGCAAGTGGTGCAGTTGCACTTGGGCCTGTGAGGTTACGGGGGCCTCACCAGACAGAGCAATAGGCCAGCACTTCACCTGGCTCACAGGGTCACAATGCCATACCCTCAAATTGTGCCCCATCTTCCCTCCCATGGACGAGGGGAGGCCAGGCCATACTCGAGTGGCTTTGTGACTGGGTGCATGGACACTCAGGCCTGGTCCAGCTGCCTCTCCTCCGTGGTCAGGAGAGTGGCCTGGCCAAATCTGAGTGAGTGAGCATCACTCCCTACTCAAATTTGGCTTGTGACATGTGGGAGCAGGACAGGCAGAGGCAAGAGTTGAAGTGGTGTGTGGCTGGGATTGGGCAAGGCTTGCCTCGCCTGGGCCACAAGCAGGGGTATTGCACAAGGGAGGGCAAACAGGGGGACCCCTCCCAATAATCAACAGAGGCACGGATCTCCTCCAGCCCTGGGGCTGTGGTGGGGAAAGTGAGCTCCTCTGGCCCCAGGGCTGTGGTGGGAGCTGACAGCTCCTCCAGCCCTGGGCCACAGCGGGGACACTGAATGTGCCCCTCCAAAAGCTGTCAGATTTAAATTCCCGTGCATGCCCATGGTCAGGAGCAGAGCACTGAGCTGGGGGGGAAAGGGCGAGGTGCTGGTGTGGCTCAGAAGATCCTGGGCATGGTGGGTGGGGGATTAAGGGTGAGTGGGGAATGTTGGGGGCAGTGAGATGAGTTGTGGGCACTGTAGAGGGTTGGGGGAGGGTGGAGGGATTGTGGTAGATTGTAGATAAGAAGAATTAGGATTGAGCCCCAGAGTCCTGAGCAGCCTTGTTGTGCCCTTGACAATAGGGTTACAAAAAAGATTTTGCCTGCAGTAAATTATAGAGGGGAGCTAGAATTTGTTTCCGGGGTGGGCAGGGCCAGTAAGAGAATGGTTTTGTTTCTATTTTACCTCTCCCACAACGTATAGTAGGGCTGGGCAAGGTGCGGCCTGGGGGGCCGGATCCAGCCCACCTAACACTTTGATCTGGCCTGCGGACTGCAACTAGCCTCTGCTTATATCCTACTGCCTGGGCCATCGAATTTTTAGGCAGTGGCTCAGGCAGCAGGATCCTATTTCAATGGCTCACGGCTCACAGTCGTGGTGCCACCCTGGCAGGGGCAGAAGCTGCGAGCCCTTTAAATAGCCGTAGCAAAAATGGTAGCAAGGCCAGGAGTTGCAAGCCCGTGGCTGTGCTTTTAATTCAAAGACTCAGGCCCCAGACAATTCTGGGGGTAGGCTAGTCCCCAGCCCCGCCCCTTCCCCCATGACCACGTACCAACATTAATTATGTGTCCCCCGTGTGAAAATTATTGCCAACCTCTGATGTATGGTGATAAAGGTGCTGCTGTTCACAGAAACCATCACAAGATGGGGCTAAGAAATAGACTAATTTGACACACTAGGCAGCAAAACAATGCTGAATTACACCAAGTGAATGAGCAGCCCTCGGAATTTGGTTCCGGGATGAGGTATTTTGACTCTGACAAGGATTTAAACCAGATGCTCCAGAGGCTTTGCCTTTCATCTGAGGATCTAAAAGTACTATGCAAAGGTTTATTACTCAGTTTGCCCTAATGCTGCTGCCACATAGATATTATTAATCCCATTTAATAGCTAGATAAGACCCAGAAGGGTTACGTGGGAACAATACCAAGGAGCCTGACACCTCAGTCTGGGATGTAACCACACATCAGGGAAGGAATTTCCTTCCAAACCCCTACTGGAGATCAGCTGTTACCATGATAATAAAAGTTGATAGACCTTATTATTTTCAGCCTCGCTATTTGAAATGTATCTATAGAGCCCAGGTTAGAGTGGAGCAACATTTTTGAACTGTAACCTTTTCTGGTGGAAAATGATGATTTGGCAACACAAAAATGTTTTGCAAATTCACGTGCTGAAAATGAAACTCAAAAACTCTGAGAATTTGGACATGTATGTCAGTATTTTCAAAAGGAAACATTTCCGTATTTTCAGTTTGAAGCAACTTTCAGTTTAGCATTTTCCTGTAATTTTACTTTTAAAATTCAGAACCAATTTAAAAGGCTCAAAATCAAAACATTTTGTTCAACCCAAAACAAATGTTTGTTTTACTTTTCGATTCACTGAAAATTTAAAAACAATTGTTTTCACTTCAACCTTAGACTATTCCCCTCCCCCATTTTTCATACTTATCAGGGAACTGAAAAATCCATTGTTTGCACAGTGCTAGACAAGGTCACTGGTGTAAAGGGAGGCCTTATTCATACTCCAAGGACATCTCGCCCTTGTTATCTATTCTTGATTCCTCTGTAACTAGCCTTGCAGAGGATGTGTGCAGAATTGTCTTTAGTCTCCAAGAGGAGTCTAACAGCTGGACCATGAGTAAGTTTATTTATGTTTCATTAATTCCATCTGAAGTTAATTTTTTTGACTGTTAGTGAATGACAGATGCAACAGGGAAATTCTGTGAGGACTCAGAAGAAACGGTAATAATCCAGCTGTGTTGTGACCTTTTGCTCCTCTCTGGCTCTCTCCCTCATCCCTCCTCCTTGCTTACACTCTGCAAACCCAGCTCTCCACTGTTAGAGGCACAGGTCCAGCTGGGAGGTGGGAAGGCTGCCATTCTCCCACTGAAGGTGGCTGACAACTGTGATGCAAACTAAGCTCTGGGTTTGCACTGACTCCATAGGAAATGTCAGCAGGGTGTCAAAAGGCAGGCAAATCCACCCATCCCTTGAAATGAAAAAACGGTTATTTGTCCAGAAAACTTTGCCTGCAGGTTGAAACCAGAAATGATGGGTCAGGTTTTTGCAGTGCAGAGGGGCTAATCTGGCTGGCATGGTCACTTTTTGCTGCTCCCGCTCAGCCACTGGGACTCCAGCATAGGGGACATGCCATGGATATAGAAAGGGAGAGTGGGGTAGGACATAGTTCAACTGCATCCTGACAATCCCTAGCTTTAGAACAGCCCCTTTGGAAGCCTTTGTAGCTGGGCGTAATATAAATGAGCTTTAAGGCTGCTCTAAATTATGCCATGGGCCACCCCATCCCCAGCCCTGGGGATTGGAGGAACAAGATCATTTAGAGCCATCATTACTCTCTCTTTAGCTGTCTACATTTACTGATGCGCTAAGGCTGACATCATGCCTTTGATCAAGGCGCAATTCTCATTGATGTCAGTGATAGGGGTGACAGATTAAGTGACTTGCCCACGATCACACAGCCAGTCAGTAGCAGAACTAGAAGTTGCTCCCACAATATCTGTGCTGTAGCCAATCACCAGTGCTTCCTTGCGATACAGCACTGAGGGTGGAATATCACTGCTGATGTTCAGGGTTTCCCTTTATGTTTGCCCATACACCTCCAACTATACCTTGTATTTTCTGATTTTCGGCTCATGCACTGGTGCAGGAAGAGATAATCCTGGGGGGCGCTGGTGGACAAGGTGGTCTGGACGTGGTTGGCAGGTGAATCGAAAGTGAACAAGGTAGGCTGGCTGGAGTGGACAGGAGCTGACGACTTGCGTTCTCTGAGCAGGTGGTGGTTGGAGCTGTTGAGCTCGGCGGGGGAGGAGCGCGGACCGTGGCTCACCAAGGGAATGTTCCTCAGAGTGTCTGTGTGAGAAAAATACAGTGAGGATTATTATCATGTAAAAAGCTAGCACTTTCTAGCCAGAGATCTACAAGCACCATCCAAGGGCAGAGGGGGTAAGTGAGACATAGTGTGGCCTACCCAAGAACACCCAGTGGACTAAGGACAGAGTCAGACTAGACTGCCCATCACCTAGCTTTGCAGCCAGGTTCTCTACCCCACTCCCCACCACTTACTTTCAGTCATCAGAATTATACCTGTCTAGAGCTCTCAGCTGTGAAGCACTTAACAATAACATGGCGCAAAACCCACCCACCGAACGGCAGCTTTGCAGGCAGTCAAACCACTTAATGGGCCATGGGTGTCTAAACTGTATTGTCACCTGGCAGGGCAGTGTGCAGGCAAGCTTGTATTCCCAACACCTAGAAGGTTGATAAATACAAGATGTAATTCTCCAGGGTTGCCCATCTGGTGCCTTTCACAAGCACTAATGATTCATGCCAACTTTCTCCTTAATAATTTAAACTTCAGATTCTTGAGGAAAACGCGGGAGAGGGATATGGGTATTAGTGATATAGCCATGCAGGAACTCATCATGTTCCTCAGCATGGGAAACACAGATTGTCATTTGTGCTGGCATTAGGTTAGGGAGTGTCCACCGTCAAAGCCACCTCGGTGAAGGCCACACACACAAATACAGGCAAGAACTGGAAACAGGGTCCAATGGTGTAGCTATAAACTGGCAGTACCAAATGTCTCCTTATCTGTGGGGGACTATGGAGAAACAGAAGAAAGTGGTTGTGGAGTAAATGGGCCAACGGCCCCATTCCTGTGTGGTAATGGGAGTCACCTAGCAGGAGGTTCTCAGCATGTGATAGAAACAGGAGTCTGCTTCTCCTCTCATTTATTCCAGTGAAAATCAGGAGAATGTTCCCTGAAGTCATGGAGGCACACTGGTGACAAAACAGCACGAGAGGAGAATCAAATTCAAGGTCTCTACATAGGAAAGAATTAAAAGAGGCTCCCACAGAAGGTCTCATAAGGGCCTCGTTAAACAGCAAGTTCTTTAGTTCCCAAGTTCTGGCCTTCAAGCTTAGTCCCAACTCATTCTGAGGAGGGAATACAAAAGCAGGTGGCTGGTCACACTTGCCTTGCTGGGACATTCTACAGGTGAGGGGGGCTTGATGCTCCCCTGCCTTGGGTAGCCATTCACACCTGTGCCTGGTGAGTCCACAATGTTACCAGCATACAGTGGCAGCATTTTACACCCTTTTCACACTTACTTTGCACAGGTGTGGATGACTACACAAAACACAGTTCTGCCAAGAATCAGGCCTTATAGCATTGTCATGGAACACAAGTTTACAAATGGAAGCTTTTAAATAACTAGATGTGTTTTTCATCCAAAGAACTCCCTGGAAGTATTAAAGACAGGAGTTCAGTACGCTCACCACAAACCACCACACATTGTCTGGGGTCATCATTACATCCTATTTATAGCACGGTAAACTGAGACATAGGGTGTCTTGCCCAAGGTTACATATCAAGTCATTCCAGAGTCCTGATTCTCTTCACCCACTGGTTTTATGGTGTAACTTCATTGACTTCAATAGAGCTATTTGGGTATGTCTACACTACCACCCTAGTTCAAACTAGGGTGGTTAATGTAGGCATTCGAAGTTGCAAATGAAGCCCGGGATTTAAATATCCCGGGCTTCGTTTGCATCTTGCCGGGCGGGCGCCATTTTAAAATCCCCTTAGGTCGAACTCCGTGCCCGCGGCTACATGCGGCACGGAGTAGGTAGTTCGAATTAGGCTCTCTAATTCAAACTACTGTTACTCCTCATGGAACGTGGAACGAGGTGTACCGGTAGTTCGAATTAGAGATCCTAATTCGAACTACCTACTCCGTGCCGCGTGTAGCCGCGGGCACGGAGTTCGACCTAAGGGGATTTAAAAATGGCGCCTGCCCGGCAAGATGCAAATGAAGCCCGGGATATTTAAATCCCGGGCTTCATTTGCAACTTCGAATGCCTACATTAACCACCCTAGTTCGAACTAGGGTGGTAGTGTAGACGTACCCTTTCTGATTTGCACCAGGTTAAGTGGGAAGAGATAAAAGGCTAAATTCAAAGTCCCCTTCTCTAGCCAATACCCTGCACTGCTTCTGCACTGTTGTTGTAGAAAATCCATTTTAAAATACTAAGTCTATTTCCACACAATGATTCTACAGAGATCAAGAGCAATTCTGCTGCCATCCCAGCTCCCCTATAAATGTGCTCCAAGAGCTTGTACCGGGCATGAATTTTTACAGCCAAGCTGTAAGCCCCATAAAAACAAGGGTCAATATATATTGGAAAAGCAGAGTCAGTTTAGTTGAAGTGATTTCAAGGGTGCCCAGGCAAAGCATGTAATCACAGTATATATAAAACTCCAGTCGTATGGTACTGAAGTCACCATTTTTATAGCTGTGATATTAACTAACACAGTGTTGATGGGGAAAGTGCCTGATTGACAGTCCTGGGGAATTAAATCCTCCCTCCATGAAGTTGGCACAGCACAGTCAACAACAGTGCAAACTGCTTGTTTGCCTCAACTATGAACTGCAAGGACCACCCAGTTGGATTCATAGATTTTGAGGTCAGAAAGGAGCATTATGATCATCTGGACTGTTTTTCCCGCACACAGGCCAAAGAACCTCACCCACTAATTCCCACACGGAGGCTACAACTTCTGTTTGAGCCACGACAGCTCTTATACGAAGATATCCGTCTTGATTTGAAAGCATCAAGTGATGGAGAATCTACCACCGCCCAAGGTACATTGTTCCACTGTTACAAATTTGCACCTTACGAGAGGAGAGACAGACGGTTCTGTGTCCATGTCCATTCAATCCTTAACATTTTTGTCCAGTGTCAGTCGTGATGGTTAGTTTGTGAAGTGGACACTAAGATCTGGACTTGGACCACAGCCTTCATTCACGCAGCTTCTGAACCAAGCAAGTTACCTGCTGGACTATGTGCCCTATGAATAAATACACAGAACTAACAGGCCTCGGCCTGCAGTTTTTGCCCAGGGAAAACTCCCAGTGAAGTCAAGAAATTGAGCCCACTGGTTGGTAGTGTTACCCCATTTTAACCCAAGTCCCTAATCAAAGCCTGTGGGTGTTCCAGTTGGGATAAAAAACCGGTAAAAGTCTGTTCTTGTTTATTTAGAAGTGTAAACCCCTCTTTCTTTTCTCCCTGGGTTACTTGGAAGCAGACCACACTCACCTGTGTGCCTGGGCACCTGATGGTTTTAACATTAAAGGAGATCCTGAGTACTCCAGTGGTGATATTGGATAGTTGGGGATCCCCTGTCCACCTCCTTGCTGCAGTCCCTTTCTTTTAAAGGAATATACAACGGCGGTGCTGCCACCTGGCTGGCCCTGTGCACACTTAATGGTGTGTCCTGGGAGCCTCCAGGAATAAACCTATTCCAGTAATAATCTGGATCTAACTCCAAAGTAACAATTCTAAATAATATACATCTATTTGATTAAATTAGAATGAACACACCTTTACTTAACAACTTAAAGAAGCAGGGTTTAATAGACTTTAAGTTAATAAAATCAATTAACAAAGTACACAGAAATAAAGGAAACTTCTCTAATTGGTATTTACACTGCCACCATTTATCCCTTCTCAGAGTGTGTATTCCTCTGGATCTCAGGCTATGTATAGACTGCAGGTTTCTTTTGAAAGAAGCTTTCCCAGAAGAGATCTTCCGGAAAAACTTCTTCTGAAAGAGCATCCACACTGGAAAAGTGCATCGAAAAAGCGATCTGCTTTTTCAAAAGATAGCATCCACATTCATTGGATGCTATCTCGCATTTAAGTTGTGATTACTATGGATGGAGTGGCCACCAGCACACCTGTGCTTTTTCCTGGAGGCCTCTTCTTTCGAAATAGGTACTGTGTGTAACTGTGGCTCTTTGGGGAAGTGCTGCCTGGGACAGAACACAGAAGATAAACTGACTCTACGTCCGAAGAAAGCAAGAGTGATCTGCCCAGTGAACCAGAGCTGCTGGAATTTGGTAGGGACTGCTCCAGTGGCAGAGGAGTTTCCAGTTGCTGCCTGGACTGACATACAGGTTTATGCAGGCCCTTCTCAGGCACAGGCATAGCCAGGGACTCTCCCCTCCAGGAACAATCACCAACAGCCCCTGAAGCAGCCTGCTAGATCAAAGCCCTGGCAGACTCTCAGCAGCAGGCTCTAGCTTTTAGCAGCAGCTCCTGGACTGGAAAAAAGCTTCACACCAGCAATCTGGCTCCTTCTCCAAATTGGAGATCCCCAACTCTCCCCCTGCACTGCCTGGAAGACAGCAACAGTTTCCCTCCTTTTCCCCAAGGCATCATGGTAGTTGTAGTCTCTAGAGCTAGATTGCAGCACCAGTAAAAGTCAGAGGCTCCTATAGGAAAAGGAGCCTACACAAGGAATGTACAAAGTCCTGCTTTTCCAAACACAGGAGGAACCAAAATCAGGGAATAGAATTGTTGCTTGCAGGCCTAAATCTCATTAGCCAGCATGAGATCCAAAAACACTCTCTCCATTTTTTTCCAGGGCCCTACCATACTAACGGGCTTCTACTTGGATTTACAATTCTCAGCAAAAACTCTTCTGCCCACATAGTTAAAACTCTTGGTCAGGGTCACATATCTCTTAGGTATGGGATTGTGATTAATTTATCCTTATGTTAATTGAAGGGGGCACATAGTCTGGCAGGCAGCTTGCTTGGTTCAGATGCAATGACCTGTGTGAACGAAGGCTGTGATCCAAGTCCAGATCTGAGTGCACAGATGTCCACTTCACAATCCCAAAATCACGACTTGCACTTATTTGCCCCACTGGGCAGAAAGGTTAAGGTTTGAACGGAGGTGGAGATGGCATTGTCTGTCTCTCCTATCATAAGGTGCAATTTTGTGACCATGGGGAATGACACACCTCAGTCCCTGGAAAAATCATGGAGCAGGTCATCAAGGAATCCTTTTTGAAACACTTGGAGGAGAGAAACATGATCAGAAATAGTCAACATCGATTCACCGAGGACAAGTCATGCCTGACCAACCTGATTGCCTTCTATGATGAGAGAACTGGCTGTGTGGATATGGGGAAAGCGGTGGATGTGATATACCTTGACTTTAACAAAGCTTTCAACATAGTCTCCCACAATATTCTTGCCAGCAAGCTAAAGAAGTATGTCCTGGATGAATGGACTATAAAGTGGATAGGAAGCTGGTTAGATTGTTGGGCTCAACGATTACTGATCACCAGCTAATGTCTAGTTGGCAGCCGATATCAAGTGGAGTGGCCCAGGAGTAGGTCCTGGGGCTGGTCTTGCTCAACATCTTCATTAATGATCTGGATGATGGGATGCATTACACCCTCAGCAAGTTTGCAGATGACACTAAGCTGGGAGGAGAGGCTGATACACTGGAATGGGAATAGGGTCCAGAGTGACCCAGACAAATTGGAGGTTTGGGCCAAAACAAATCTGAAGAGGTTCAACAAGACTCATGCAGACTCATGCACTTAGGATGGAAGTCTCCTATACACTGCTACAGGCTGGGAACTTCAGCAGAAAAGGACCTGGGGATTACAGTAGAGGAGAAACTGGATACGTGTCAACAGTGTGCGCTTGTTGCCAAGAAAGCTAACAGCATATTGGGGAGCATATTAGTAGAAGCATTGCCAGCAGATCAAGGAAAGTGATTATTCCCCTCTATTTGGCACTGGTGGGGCCATAGTTGGAGTACTGCAGCCAATTTTGGGCCCTCACTACAGAAAGGATGTGGACAAATTGGAGAGAGTCCAGTGGAGGGCAATGAAAACGATGAAGGATGAGAGGGGAGCACATGACTTATGAGGAGAGGCTGAGAGAACTGAGCTTCATTTAGTCTACCAAAGAGAAGAGTGAGGGGGGGATTAGATAACAGCCTTCAACTGCCTGAAAGGGGGGTTCCAAAGAAGATGGAGTCAGGCTGTTCTCAGTGATGGCAGATGTCAGAACAAGAAGCAATGGTCTCAAGTTGCAATGGGGGAGACCTAGGTTGGATATTAGGAAAAAAACTATTTCACTAGGAGGGTGGTGAAGCACTGGAATGGGTTGCCTAGGGAAGTGATGGAATCTCCATCCTCAGAGGTTTTTAAGGCCAGGCTTGATAAAACCCTGGCTGGGATGATTTAGTTGGGATTGGTCCAGTTTTGAGCAGGGGGTTGCCAGTGGGATTTTCAAAAGCGTTTAGGCATCTGACTGCCCATGGGAGTTAAAAACCGGGCCTTTTGCAACAATATAAGACAAAAGGTCAGATCCTGGTTCTCTAATCCACCTATTTCGTGTAGCTCCGGTAGGGCACAACAGATGGAAAGCCAGTGTAACTAGCTGTTTGAAAATCCCACAGTGTTGGGGAAAGTCCAGGTAGAATGAAGCCCAGATAACTGGTCTGAGGCCACTCCAGACTCCTAGATTTAGTACAGAGCAGTGATTCTCAAAGTTGCTAGTATAATGATCACGTTTCACCTGGGCAGTGCAGCCAGGCTAGACGCGGGCGGAGGGTGGAGGGGCAGAAACAGCTCTGAGCCCTTGTAAGGCATGGGGCTGGGGGCTAGCCTCCCCCAGCCAGCAGTTCAGCACCACATGGCGTGTGCTGCCCAGGGTTCTAGCAGTAATTTAAAGGGCCCGGGGAGCTGGTTGCTGCCATTGCTCTTTTAGTGGCAGTGGCGGGCAGCTGGGAGCTCAAGGCCCTTTAAAATCACTTGGTCCCAGAGTAGCTGCCAGTTTTGTCCCCGCTCCCAATCAGCAGGCCTGCACTGCATCACTGGCAGGACAACAAAGGCACCATTTATAAGGGTAAGGGGGGCAGTAGCCCCCCTCCTGAGTTTGAACTGCCTGGATTTAATACTTGAGGTCTGCTTAAAGCTGCAGGCCCTGACTCCAGAGGCAGTTCTTAAATGCAACAGAATTTGAGCTGCTTGAAGCTTTGCCTTTGGGGCAGGGAGTTTGTTTTCAAAAGAGAGAGGCAGGGTGATTAAGAATAACTAAAGGCTGGCTATTCCAGTAATTGAAGGATCGTTAGATCATCATGAAAACATTGCTGGTAACTCCACTTAAAAGACAGGGGGGGAAAGAGTAGGAATGAGTGTTGTGCTGCAGGGACTTGCACTTGAATCACTGTGTTAAACTTACAAATGTTCTTGAAAGAGGGGTGAACAGGTGTAGCCAGACATGAACCCCATCTTGTTTCCCCCCCCCCCAGAGAGCAAGAGAAAGGCAGTCAGCCTTTGATGCCCTGGGAACGCGGGTGTGCTGCCTGTCCCTGACTCTACCATAAACAGAAACCAGACAGTAAATGGGCTAGCTGACGACCCGGGGCCTCCCGCCGCCCTGATGGCTAGTACCAGTAATTGACACGCCTACACTGTCCCAGGAGAGGAATCTTCGCCCATCACATACTAGAAGTGCCCATTGTCTGCATTTTCCCAGGTGTGAATTATGCTTTGCACCTTTCGTGGGAAACTTGGTATTCAAAGCCATTTTCCCTAATTGGCCACTTGAGACCAGGAAGAAGCCTACGTGACCCAAGGACTATAAAGATGGGTTTAGTAGCCTACCCCATTTGAGCTCCAATCATCTACACCTGCTGGCAGGTATTGGTTGTCTCCCGAGGTCTGTGGGATGCCCAACCTCGCCCTACTTCTTCCCGAGGGATTGAGAGAAAGATGCTGGCCACGCCAAGTCTGGAATGTAGGGGTGAGAATATATACCTGGTAGGTGTCTATTTTGCATGCATTTAATAAGAGCTCAGAGAACCAAAAGGGTTTCATGGTACCCGTAAGTGACTTATTAGTGTAATTTCTGTCCTGTCCTTTGTAGTGGCTGTGTTATCTGTAACACAGTAGTAGCATTTAACAGCTAAGTTTACCCTGTAACAATAAAATAGTAACTGTTTAAGCTGTGACCTGACTCCTTCAGTTGCTGTAACAGAACCAAGCACAATTTTAAAAGAACTCCAGCCGGTCATAAGGGACAGATATAGGGAGAGCTTGAGCATTGGATCATGTCGCTTCCAGGGGACAGATCCGTTGGGGCATCTCTCAGCCTCCCCAGGCTGCCCGCTGCAAAGGGATCGTGTATCCTAGCAGTCAAAATCTGAGGTGTAATAAGCTCTCCCTGTAAACTCTGGGGCGTCTGTCGGCCTGTTGGCTGCCCGCCGCGAAAGGATCCCGATCCTAGCGGTAAAGACACGGACGTTAAACTCCTCAGGGCGCCCGTCAGTCTCACCTAGACTGCCCACTGCGACGGGGCCTTGTGTCTCAGCAGTTGAAGACTCGGGTGTAACATACACACGTGCACTGCCCTGACCACCGGCTGACAACAGGGACTAATCCAAAGCTTACTGCAAAGAGCTACAAAGGGATTTCACAAAATTGGGTGACTGGGCAACACAAAGGCAGAGGAATTCGGTGTTGATAAGTGCAAAGTAATGCACATGGAAAAATATAAGCCTAACTATTGATACAAAATAGCTGTTACCACTCAAGAAAGAGATCTTAGAATCATTGTGGAGGGTTCCCTGAAAACATCTGCTTAGTGTGCAGTGGCAATCTAAAAACTAAAAAGCTAACAGAATATTGGGAATCATTAGGAAAGAAATAGATAATAAGACAAAATACTATATTGCCTCTACATAAAGTCATTGTATGCCCACATCTTGAATATTGTATGCAGATCTGATCATCCCATCTAAAAAAAGATACACTGGATTTGGGAAAGGTACAGAAAGGACAAGAGAAATTACTAGGGGTAAGGAACAACTTCCATATGAGGAGAGATTAACAAGACTGGGACTTTTCAGCATGGAAGATAAATGATTAAAGCGTTGGGGTTGGGGGGAGGGGATAGGTTAGATATCTAGAAATCATGAAGGGTGTTGAAAAATAGAATAAGGAAATGTTATTTACTCCTTCACTAACATAACACAAGAAGCTGACCCAATTAAATTTATAGGCAGAAGATTTAAAACAAACAAAATAAATTATTTTTCAGTCAACTTGTACTCTTGGAACTCTTTGCCAGGAGATGGTGGAAAAACCCATCTTTTGCGAGAAGCTGGGAATGGACAACAGGGGATGTATCATGATGATTGCTTCTTCTGTTTATTCCTTCTGAAGTGCCTGGCATTGGTCATTGTTGGAAGACAAGATACTAGGCTAGAAGGACCTTTGGTCTGACCCAGTATGGCCATTCTGATGCTCTTATATAGAGCTGAAATGTATCTGCCCCCTGCTGTAACCCACTAGATTCCACTCCCCCTTCCAGAGATGAGATAGAGCCCAGGAATCCTGACAGGGACTCTCTCTCTCTCTCTCTCTCCCATAGAGTTAATAAAATAAGAATATACATTAAACCTTTAAGGCTAACTAGTGTCCCTTAAGTGACTTGCCACAAGATGTCTGACTATGTTAGTGTTAGAGCTGAGTGGGTTTACTATTTATTTTATTTTATTTCTTTTATATGGGCATTAGATACAGTGTTCCTATCAGCTAACTGTTAAGTTGTCTGCCAAAAAATTAGATAGAGTTTTCCAGTACCTTGATAGCCCCTGGATAGAGATGATGTGTGTGTGTGGGAGGGCGGATGCGGTTGGTTCCCCTCTCCCCATTTGTTGTTTGGCTTGTATTAAGCCTGCTCAGTAACACTGCTAAAGCCTCTGTTCTCAGTCCGCCTCTCCCAATGCTTTCACTCTCTCCCCCCAATCACAGCAAGCACAGATTGGCCCCCTCTACCAAAATCTGAAATGGTGCCCCTGCAGGACAAATGAGGTTTAATAGATCTTCAGCTTTTATCTTTGTTGTCATCTCTAGCTCTCTAAATCCGGGCCAGGTTTGGAGATAGACTGAAGCCAATGCTGCTTCTCTGGATTTACACTGGTAAAACTGAGATCAAAATCTGGCTCTTTGTTCTTGTGACATGATCAACAGAGGGAAGAAAAGTGGCTTGGAAAACAAATGGCCCCTCATGAGGTGATTTTTCACTCTCCTAAACAGTGGTATAGCTAGGACAGGAAAAGTGGATGGGCCTGGCTTTATGCGGGCAACAATGGAGGGTGGGAGGAGGGATGGAAGGTCTTGGGTGGGCAGGAAGGATCCAGTGCCCAGGATGGATTCAGTGCTCTGAGGAGGGGGCAGGAAGAGGAGGGTGTGCAGAAGGGATCTGGGGCCCTAGCAAGAGGGGGCAAAAGGAATGGGGGACCTGCCTCCCCGGATCCCCCTCTTATTGCTCAGCAGGCACGTTGGGCACACAGGCATGGGGTGCACCCATGGGACAGAGGGTAACCTCGTCAGAGCTTGAACTCCACCCACCCTTCCCAACCCCACCTTGGTGTCTGCCAGCCTGGCCACATCCCCTTCCTGACAGCACATTGCTGCCCCAATTTCTGGCTGCAGTGCTAGCCCCGCCCACAACTTCCCTCATGAGGCACACCCCCTGCAGGGCTGGCGCTGGGGCTGGAGACCGGGGCAGCAGTGCATGGCACTGGCAGGAGAGTGATGCAGCCAGGCTGATGGACACCCAGTCAGGGTCAGGAGTCCCAGCCTATATATTCTGCAGGTTCAGGCTCCAATTTGGGTAGGCCTGAATGCAAAGTGGGAAGGCTGCAGCCCACTGAGGCCCACATGTAACTACAAAATAATATCAAAGTACCAAACTGACCAGTCTGCTGATCTTTCACTGCTGATGTTTTCTCCTCATCATACTATAAACTTCTACTGAGGCAGAAAAAGCACATTCATAGAAGTTAGGGCATGTGGCTCAACTTTACTGTGAGGTTTGTGCTAAACACAAAAACAATCAGTATTTGACACTGACGTTAATGGGGTCAGAGGAGAACTTACAAACCTAACTCTTCTTCTTTGCATGGGCACTGAAAATACCTTGGTGCTTTTTCAGGAAAGTAGATAGTTGGACAAAAAAAGTCCCCTGACCACTGCTATTATTACTAGCATTCCCCGTCCCATTGGGATGGTAGACGTACACTCAGGTTGGCCTGGCGTGGGGGACAAAAGCAGACCCATCTGCCATCTTGCCCTTGAGGGACCTACTGCTGCTGCCATGTCTGTGTCCCCACTGTTCCACCCCCATCTCACGCTGCCGACGCGCACCGTCCACTCAGACCTGCTGGAGAGCGCCGTGGGGCCACTAGAGTCTGACATCCACATGCCAGCAGGCTGGATCCTGGTCAGCCTGCCTGGGCCCGCTGGTCGGACTCCCTGTGCTCCTGGTGAGGTGTAGCCTCCATTCCACACTCAGCCTATCGGCTGCTAACTTAGCTGAACCAGTCTGAGTGGAGAGGAGGGAGGATATCAGGGTCACAGTGTGGGAGGGGGAAGGCATTTTGGGGCTGGGTTTGCAAGCACTGGGAATGGGGCTGTACTGAGGGGCTGACTCAGGTATTTAACAGACTGCCTGGGGGCTGCTCTGAGTTGCACTCTCTGCTTCAATGGCCTGTATAGGGTTTTGCAAGGGCACAGCATAGCCAGAGCACCAGTACGGGGTACCTTTGCCCAGAGATATTTCTCAGAGGGACTTTACGCCTGCCCCACAGCCCTTTTGCAGGAGCCTAGCTGACATAAATGGGCTGCATGAAAGTGATAATGAAGAAAGGCAGCATAATAAAGGAGGAGGAAAGGGATACAATCAAATAGATACTATTTTCTATACATACAGACAAGTCATATGATCATAAGAATGACCATGCTGAATTAGACCAATGGTTCATCCAGCCCAGTATCCTGCCTTTAGACAGTGGCCAATGCCAAGTGCTTCAGAAGGAAAAAATAGAACAGGTAATCATCAAGTGATCCCTCCCCTGTCTGCCATTCCCTGACAGAGGCTTGGGACACTTCAAAGCATGGTTTTCCATCCCTACCCTCCTGACTAATAGCCATTGATGGAACTGTCCTCTATGAATTTATCTAGCTCTTTCTTTGAACTCTGATATAGTCTTAGTCTTCACAACATCTCTGATAGTTCCACAGGTGGACAACGCACTGTGCCAAGAAATACTTCCTTGTGTTTGTTTTAAAACTGCTGGCTATTGATTTAATTGGGTAACTAACTAGTCACACTTTCTTAGATCTCTATCATATCCCTCTTAGTCTCTTTCCCAAACTGATAAGACCCAGTCTTATTAATAATCTCTCCTCATATGGAAACTATTCCATACCCCCTAATAATGTTTGTTGCGCTTTTCTGTACCTTTTCTAATTCCAATATATCTTTTTGGACATGGTGCAACCACCAAAATGTGGGCGTATCCTGGATGTATATAGAGGAAATATGATGTTTTCTGTCTTATCTATCCCTTTCCTAATGATTCCCAGCATTCTGTTAGCTTTTTTGACTGCCGCTGCACACTGAGTGGATGTTTTCAGAGAACTATCCACAATGACCTCAAGATCTCTTTCTAGAGTGGTAACTGCCAAGGGAGCTGACACCCACACCAGGCCCCTGGGCAAGGTGGGGTGGGGCTTGGCTCCATACTCCTGGAAGGGGCAGGGCCTTAGGCAGAAGGGGCGGGGCTGAGGGCAGCCAGTCCTCAGCACCATCCCGACCAAGGCACGCCCTTCCCTCCCCAGTGCTGCCTGGAGCATGCCACACAGCACCCCCACCTCCCCAGGCAGCCCTAAATGCTTTCTAGAGTGCTGCTGTGGGGCTCCAGGTGGCAGAAGCAGGAAGCAAGAGCTCTGGAGCCCTTTAGAATCACCAGGCCCTGGGGCAACTGTCTCTCCTCTCCTCCCCTGTCGGCAGGCCTGGTAACAGCTCATTTAGTCACCATCATTTTATATGAATAGTTCAGATTACGTTTTCCAATGTGACTTACTTTGCATTGATCAGGTTTTGCTGTTATAAATAACAAGCTGTGCATCATCATCTGCCCCTCAGCCCAACCACCAGCCCCAGCGGGCCACCTCCGCAGCACAGATACCTGTATTGTTATGCAGAATGAAAGGATGACAGTTTCATAGTACCCACATCATCAAGCCATGCTGTAATTCGATGGCATATTTTGATTGTTGTTGTACCTGCCTGGCAGCTAAGGCAGCCATTTTAAGACACACCATTTTAGGACACACTGCCTCTTCTTGGCTATCATTTTTACCTTCTTCAGACCGAATCTCCCCTAACGCTACCAATGCCCGACCACTGTGAAAACAAAGCATGTTAGAATTCAACGGCCTGGCGATTAGATTCAATTGTAGGGAGCCATCCCACCAAAGTGATCTGGCATGTACTGAAGGCGTGGGGAAGCTGATGAGAGCACTAAAACAATAAACAGCTATTAAAAGCAGGGCTAATGGCTCCACAGCTCTTTCCCTTTTTGTGAAGGGGGGAAGGGGAGGAAGCCGGTGGCAGGGGAATGACCAGCAAACTTCAGTAAAAGCAAGCCATTCCCTCAAGGGAAGCCATTCCATTGACAGCCACATTGATTTTCAAAATGAATTCCCATTACGTTTCTCACAGTGGCGGGGACACCGAGAGCATTAGCAGCAGTGAATAAACACAGCACTCATGTACTCCATTAGGGTTCTGAGATGAACTCCATAATAGCAGGTGAGAGAGGGATTGTCATGTGGGTCTGGGAGGGTATTTCAAGGGTCAGAAAAATAAATCCAGCAGCTGCACAGTGAGGCTGCCAAGGTATATTTTTGGTAGTAGATAGGAAAGCCTGTTTCCCATCAAACATCAGAGACTGGTACTTTCTGGGTGAGGGAGGGGAGCAAGGTGTGTTAAAGGATTCACCTGACATGATGGGGATTATCTTTGATCCATGCTAACACAGCTCCAGATCTTAAAGAAAAGCCAAGGCCTTAGCATTTCTATATCGGCTGGAAATGGCAATGCATTTGAGGAAGGCTGATTTTGTGATTATACCAGGAAGTTGCAACTTAGGAACTCTGGATTCCAATCCTGGCTTTCCATAGCCACCCTGTGTCACGCTAGGCAAGTCATCTCCCCCTCTGTGCCTCAGTTCCCCCTCTGTAATAACTCACACTTTCTATCGCCCTTTGCCCAGCCCTTACTTAGTACAAGGGGGCTCTGATCACAGCTGGCATCCCTTGGACCTGCTATAATAGTAAGAACTATCCGGTTCTGGTGTTAGCAAGTACAAGCCTGTTGAACTGAATATCATTCCTTTTCTTCTAACAATTCATACTCGCAGCATAGTAGGGGTACGTCTACACAGCAGTGTTATTTCAGAATAACTGATTTTAATAACATCAGTTATTTCAAAATAACATAGTCCGCGTCTACACTACAAGCAGTTATTTTGACATAATGTCGAAATAATGTCGAGCTGGAGAACTTACTCTGACTCCTGTAACCCTCATTTTACAAGGAGTAAGGGAAATTGGAGGAAGAGTGCACTACGTCGGATTTCCTGCTGTGTAGACAGCGCCAAAAGCCGAAATAAGCTATTTCGACTTAAGCTACGCAATTGACATAGCTGAAGTTGCGTAGCTTATTTTGACTTTAGCCCTGCTGTGTAGACGTGCCCTTGGGTGATATGGTAGGGAGCATGGGAAGGAGGGATTGGTCATAGGTGATGGTGTCCTGGCTTTCTGCACCAATGGTTCAAAGCCAACCCCAGCTGGGATCACCGAGAGTCTCAGGCTGCAAGAAAGGAGCTGGCAGGCACAGTTCTGAGTGGCCCAAGTCACTGCAATGGGCATGTCTGTTGGCAGAGTTGCTGCTCCGGACAGGGGAAGATGTAAAGCTTACCTTGCTTCTAGGCACGCCTGCCAATGGGAGGAAGAGTGGCGGGCAAAGGAGACAGTTGCCACGGGGACTGATGATTCTAAAGGGCTGGGGGCTCCTGCCTGCCAATGTTACTATGGCAGTGGTGGTGGCCAGAGCCAGGCCCTTTAAATGGCTGCCAGTGCCCCATGCGGCACACTCCGAGTGGGTCTGAGGGCTGGGGAGAACATGTGCCATGGTCCAGGCGGCACTCTAGGCTGGCTGCCCCTGACCCTTTCCTTCTTCCCAAAGCTCTGCCCCTTCCAGGAGCACAAGGCAGCACCCCCCCTCCTTGCCCAGGGTCCAGCATGGCTGTTGGCTCCCCTGGCTCTAGCGGTATAGTTCATCAGGAACATCCAATATCAGCCCTGTTTGTTGTGCTGTACCCATTTCCTGGATGGACAGAGAATATCAGTTTCCAGAACATAGTCTACAACAAGCATGTTATTTCCTTACATTGTTCTAGCTCCGGCACAGCTTCTCCAGTGCCAGCAATACCGGCAGACCTGGTGTAGATGGGTCACTGGTATCTTTCACCACTGTGTGGTCTTACCCCACAATGCTAATGCTTCCCTTTTTGCTAGCTCTACATTCTCCGGAGAGACAGGACAGGTCTGTCACTCTAGCCCCCTGCCTGCAATATGAGGAGGGAGCACCTAACACCAGAGTTAAAGCTGCGGCAGTGTTTCAGCTTAGAGATATCTGAAAATGCTCTAAAATCCACATGTGGAGGCAGACTGCCATGAAAAAATCCTTGTATCTCCCCACTGTGAGTCTGCCCCCTTTTGATCCAAGGAGTCACTCAGGCAGATCCCAGATCTGATCCTTTGTGTGCCAACAGTCTCAAGTACTCCTTGGATCAATGGTGATGCTCAGAGTGCAGTGACGTTCCCGTGAACAGGCATGATCCATTGGAACTGTGACAAGGGCAGGGCAAATGCCAGGAGTAGTTAGGGAGGGTTAAAGTACTGTCATACTCCCAGTTCCTCATGCCATCCCCACAGAGGTAGAGTTAAGGTTGTGTGGAAAGGGTCATTTTAACCTTGCATTTCTTGGTTTTCCAGCCCTTGGGTTTTGGGAGTTAAACTCTCACAATCTGGCAAGGCAGGGGGAGCACTGAACACCTACACGCTTCACTCCAAGTTAGCAGCATTGTTTGCATGTGAACTGCTCATCAGGTTCATGCTACAGATGGCTCTGGTGATCCCTTAAGGAAATAGGACCTAATTCTTAGCTAGTGTGAGTGCACGTAACTGCATCAAAAATCAGTGTTGTTGACTGACACCAGCAGAGACTATGGCCCTGGTAGAGTTCAGAGTTAAGATGTGCATGTTAGGCCAAATGTTATGGTAAGGAAAAAACAACTAAGACTCCATCCCAGAAGGAAAATATGTGAATCTGAAACTGTGGCTAGCTACAGTATTGACTAGGCTGGGAGCCAGGAATTTTTTATGACTGTTTTTCAATCTAAAGAGTGGTATTTCCCTCCTTGCTGACAGCTTTAAATTCCCTTGCTTACAGCACTTGACTGTTACTGGCTACACATATTTTTACACAATGTTCCTGTGCTTATCTGAGTAAAATAATTACTCGGTCTCCTTTGGAAATTGTTGCTCAGAAGGTAGTTTTTAACCATTGCAGCTGATATGACAGTTCTCCTCTCCCTGGAGCCAGATATTGCCCTGAAACATTTCCCATGTTCACTGACTTGAAAAGGCGCTTCTATGGAAGAGCTGTAATCCCTTTTCACGGTCAGTTTTACTCATGGGCTCCTCCTGTTTTTACTCCTGTGAGTAGTGCCACTGAAGTTAGTCAATGGAAGTGTTTGCATGAGAAAGGACTGTAGATGTGAAGTTTGCAGATGACATTTGCAGAACAGGTCCTGATGTCACTGTGTTAACTCTTGTTATATCCATCTGATACCATAGGCCTGATTCTCCTTTTGCTTATATTGTTGTGAAGCAAGGGTAACTGCAGAGAAGTCAATAGAATCACGTGACTGCCAAATGGCAGTGGTGAATCAGGTCCAGGCCTTGAGAGTACGGATCCTACTTTCAAGCTCTGTTTTGTGGATAAGGCTAGGAAATGCCTTTTAAAGTGAGCTAAATTCAGAGACAAATTAGGGTTCATGCTCTAGAAATGAATTAGCAAAATGATCAATCACACTGATTTTCATCTACCTATCAAATTGATTTTCATCTTATGCCTATTTGTGCCTCCATAACGGCATATGGGTGCATATGGGGCAGGTTCTGAGGCTAAAATAAGGAAAGAATAAATTAAGAATTACCTAGACAAGTTAGACATCTCCATAAGGACCTGGCTGAAGAGATCTCTGAGCCATTAGCAATTATCTTTCAGAATTGTTGGAGGACAGGAGAGACAAGGGCAAATATGTACCTATCTATACAAAAAGGGAATAAAGATAATCCAGGGAATTATAGACCAGTCAATTTAACTTCAGTACCTAGAAAGATAGTGATGCAAATAATCAATCAATCAATCTGTAAACAACTAGAAGTGATAAGTAACAATCAACATGGATTTGTCAAGGATAAATGAGGCCAAATCAACATAATAGCTTTCTTTGACAGGGTAGTAAGCTGATTGATGGGGAGAAGCAGCAGATGTGATATAGAAAGGCTTTTGAGACTATCTCACATGACTTTCTCATATATAAACTAGGCACTAGATGAACTTACACTATGGTGGGAAAATCCATCCTCAGAGAGTAGTTATCAGTGGTTCTCATTTAAGCTGGAAGGGCAATATCATGTCCCATAGGGATCTGTTCTGGGTTCGGCTCTGTTCAATATCTTCATGAAGGATTTGGACAATGGCATAGATAGTACACTGGTAAAGTTTGCCAATGATACCAAAATGGGAGGGGTTGCAAGCATTTTGAAGGACAGGATAAGATTTCAAAATGATCCTGACAAACTGGAGACATGGTCTGAAGTAAATAGGATGAAATTCAGAACAAACAATTGCACAAATACAAAATGGAGAGGTGACTTTTCCGGAATATTCCATGCTGATAAGGCCTCACCTGGAGTACTGTGTTCAGTTTTGAACACCATGCTTTGGGAAAGATGGAGAAAGTCCAGAGAAGAACAAAAAAAAACCCCAACCCAAACCCGATTAAAGGTCTAGAAATATATGACCTGAAAGTAAAAAACTGAAAAACCTGGATTTGTTTAATCTGGAGAAGAGAAGACTGTGTGTGTGTGTGGGGGGGGGAGGACGATGACATGATAACAGTTTTCAAGTATATAAAAGGCTGATATAAAGAGGAGGGTGACAAATTGTTCTTTTTAATCACGGAGGACAGGACAAGAAGTAATTGGCTTAATTACAGCAATTACAGTTGATTTAGTTTAGCCATTAGGAAAAACTTCCTATCCGTCAGAGTAGTTAAGCACTGGAACATATTACCTAGGAAGGTTGTAGAATCTCCACCACTGAAGCTTTTCAAGAATAGGTTAGACACCCCTGTCAGGGATTGTGTAGCTAATGCTTAGTCCTGCTTCAGGGCAGGTGATTGGACTAGCTGACTTCTCAAGGTCACTTCTTGTCCTATGTTACTATGATCATATGATGCCTGGCTATGATGGGAAATTGCAAAGTCTGAGATGTGGTTTTTAGTGATCTCTTGCCCGAGTTTTAGCTGCCCGTTGAAATTTTACAGTATATGTATTTTTTTAAATGGAGGTAGTAATATATCACCTTCTACAAGCGATTCCAGATAGTGGAGAGGCTCAGAAGGTGTCTCCTTTGCCACCTGTCTGGAGAGGATTCATCTTTCATTCATGGTCACACATTCACCGCTGCAGCACATGCAGGCATAGTGCCAAATCATAGGGTGAAGTGTGCCCCACGATGGGAATTTTGCTCTTGACTTCAATAGTGACAGCTTCCAATCTAAGGACTGTTCTACAGGGCAAAGTTAAGTCTGCATAACCACTTTGCTTAATTACTGTGCAGTGTAATTAGGCTGATCTAAGCCCCAGTGTAGACACCACTAAGTCAATAGAAGAATGTGGTAGCATTTCTAGTGTAGACATACCCTGAGTATAAGAGAGGGGAAGTCCAAGAAAACAATGAGACAATATTGGTCAGCCTGACAGTCAGGGTCTCAGCACACCAGCTGCCTGGTATCAGTCTCTTTCAGGTCACTTAAAACCACTTCTCACAAATAAGCATGCTCTCTCTCAGATCTCTTTAATTTGCTAAAACTTCCCGCCTCCCCCTGACTCTATGACATTTGGAAAATCTAATATGGGGAAAAAAAGCCTCTTCTCTGTTCTTCAGAAAATAGATAGAGGTCTTCTGTGGCAGGGAAGTACAGTCACCTTATAAATGTCCATCTACTGGGTTAATGGGAAAGATGATCTCAACATTTTTTCCTTCCCCATTTCTTGCTGGCAGATTTTGATCTCTGCCTTCTCTTCTTTCCTTCTGCACATTCTCTCATCAAACTCAATGCCCTTTAAAGTTATCACTACAATTCTTCCCTTTTCTTCAGGGACCATTATGTCCTAGAAAGTTACTGGGTTGTTGTAATTTTAAACCCAATCCCAACAGCTGTGTCGAAACTTGAACTCAACTCCCCCCTCCATCTCCGAATGCTACACTAGAGGAATATGATGAAGTCATTGCATTAAGCTCAGGAGGAGAGATTTTCAGTTACAATGAATGCTGCTATTTCCTAGTAAGTTATTCTCTCATGAGCTAAAGGGCTTTCTCCCCATAGGCATCGTTTCTGAGTGCTAGGGTTGGCTGCTAACCGACGGCAGAAGTTCAAAACTCACAAGTAATTTTTTGTGTTGAAATGTGGAGCATGATGGACAACAGAGGCTCATAAAGGGCAACTCTTGGGAGATGCTGAGCACCTGAACCATTTCAATGGGACTGCTCAGCATACTGCAATATATCTCTGACAATGATTCTATGGTCCAGATCTTCAGCTGGTGAAAATTAATGCAGCTCTATTGATGGAGCGATTCCTGTATATAGCACAGCTTTTCTCCTCTAGGTTACTGGTTCAAATTCAGGGCAGGTTATTATTATTTGCATGATAGTAGTGCCCAGAACTGCAGCTGAGACCAGAGTGCCATTGTCCTGGTGCTGTACAAAGTAAGAGACAATTCCTGCCACAAACAACTTTGAGTCTAAATCAGGGCTACTCAACTTTGGAAGCTCTGGGGGCCACAATGATACTCACAGCACATGCTGAGGACCGCAACTTAAGTGTGGTTGCATACACATGCAAATATATATGCAAATAGCTTCTTTCACACTGATGGGCATGAATACAAAGATTAAGACAAGACTACACAACACACAGGCTCCATTTAAATCAGTTCTGCTGATATTAATAAAATGCAATATTTACCCGATTTCCACCCACATGATAGCACTTTTAATGAGCAATGACAGTCCAGGAATGTAACTATTAAAACACATATCAACAGAAGACCATTATATTGACTACTTTTTTGTTTTGGCTCTTACCCGCGGGCCACATGTTGAGCCCTGTGTACACCCAAACTGCACTGCAGGCTGCAAACAAATGGACACGTGTTGAGTAGCCCTGGTCTACAAATAGACAAGACAGACAAAGGAAGTATCATCATCTCCCAGATGGGGAACTGAGCAAAGAGCGATTAAGTGTTCTGACCATGAACCTACCAGAAGTCTGTGGCAAAGCCAAGGATTGATTCTACCATTACTAAGGTGTACTGGGACGATGCCTTAAGCATACAATCATCTTTTCTCAGTAGCAAATGAAAACTGGTGGCCAGTGCAAAACGAGTTGGTGGTCTTAGTCCAGTTCCCAGTGGACAAATGTCCACATCCCATCATCTTTGGCACTCAGGAGAGAGGCCAATTATTCAAATATCCTCACCCCCTAAAGACAGTGCATCAATTGGCACATTTACGGTACTGTGAGAAGTTTGCACTGCCGGTGCTAACCAGTGTCACCCAGTCTGTCAGTTCCACACCTTTCCTAACCACTAGGATTTTGCTTCAATATATAAGTGACGCTGACACTACATGTTTGGTTTTTTGCTCTTTTGTTTGCGTGTTGCAAAGTGAACATTTGCTGGGGGGGGGGGAAGAGAGAGATATCAATGTAAATAAAATAACATCCTTGTGTGCAGAGTGTCAGCAATCTCCTCGTCTTTGTGAAAAGAATACAGACACATGAGACCTTTCCAAATCAGTGATGATAGCTCTCAGAGGAGCATGGGAATGAGGGGGAAAAAAATCACAGCACAGAAGAAAGAGAGAGGAGGGAAAACAGCCAAGTCAGATCATCCTGACCTCAAAGCATTATATATCTCAGCTATTTTACCAGAAATCAATTCTTTGAAGGACAAAGAGGGAAAAGGGAGAGAGACTGCAACATAAAAGACACAGCAATGCACCCGCCTGACCGGCCTTGCCTAACCTTGTTGCAATTCACATGAGATTTCCTGCTTCTCCTTTCCCCCACAGCAGAAACTGACTGAGAAGCTAATCCAAATGCTAATGGCTTCCCTGGTATTCAGATGTAAAATACGTGAAGCTCATTTAAAACACAGAATAAACTTAAAAAACAACAAATGGTCTGGTAGCACTTTATAGACTAACAAAACATGTAGATAGTAATAGAGAGGTAGCCGTGTTAGTCTGATCTTGCTAAAACAAAAGGAAAAACTATGTAGCACTTTAAAGACTAACAAGATGGTTTAATAGGTGATGAGATTTCGTGGGCCAGACCCACTTCCTCAGATCATATTCTGGAAGAGAAATGGCATGACCGTATACACCAAAAGGAATACAATGAAAAAAGTGAACACATTATTAAACTGACAAATCAGATTTAGTACAGAAGGTGGGGTGAGGGGGAGGGAGGGAGGGAATAGCTATTTGAGTCAATGAATGGCTAATCAGGGGTGATAAGTGGGAAGCTATCTTTGTAATGCTTAAGGTAATTAGCATCTTTGTTAAGGCCCATTTGTAAAGTGTCAAATTTAAGGATGAAAGAAAGTTCTGAAGTTTCCCTCTGTAATTTGGTGTTAAAGTCTCTTTGAACTAAGACGCATGTAGTAAGGTCGTTAAGACTATGTCCAGGTAGGCTGAAATGAAAAACAACTGGATTTCCTTGTGAAGATGTCTGATGTCTGATTTGTGGGCATTAATTCTTTGGCGAAGTGTCTGAGAAGTCTGTCCAATATACATAGCAGAAGGACACTGTTGGCACATGGCACATATATTTCTGGATGAACAGGAATATGTGTTCTTGATCATATAACTGACATGGTTAGGTCCAGTGATGGTGTCACCGGAGTAAATATGTGGACAAAGTTGGCAATGGGGTTTGTTGCAAGGGAAAGTCCCAGGGTTGGTATAAATGTGGTATGTCCTGTGGTTGTTGGTAAGAATCTTCCTGAGGTTAAGTGGTTGTCTATAGGAGACTATGGGTCTGTCCCCCAGAGCCTCTCAGAGTGTAGTATCCTGTTCCAGTATAGGTTGTAGGTTATTGATAATGCATTGGAAGGGTTTAAGTTGGGGACTATAGGTGATGACAAGTGGTGTTCTATTGTTGGTTTTCTTGGGCCTGTCTTGAAGTAGATGGTTTCTGGGTATTCGTCTGGCTCTTTCAATTTGTTTTTTTATTTCCCCTGGTGGGTAATTGAGATTTACAAATGCTTGATAGAGATCTTGAAGTTTCTGGTCTCTGTCAGTGGGATTAGAGCAGATGCGGTTGTACCTAAGGGCTTGACTATAGACAATGGATCGTATGGTGTGTCCTGGATGGAAGCTGGAGGCATGTAGGTAAGTGTAGCAGTCAGTGGGTTTTCTGGAGAGACTAGTATTTAATTTTCCATTAGTGATTTGTACTGTGGTGTCCAGGAAATGGATCTCTCGTGTTGAATGGTCCAGGCTGAGATTGATGGTGGGATGTAGTTGTTAAAGTCTCTGTGGAATGCGTCCAGTGTTTCTTGGCCATGGATCCAGATCATAAAGATGTCATCGATGTAGCGTAAGTAAAGGAGAGGTAAAAGGGGACGGGATCTGAGGAAACGTTGTTCTAAGTCAGCCATAAAGATGTTGGCGTACTGTGGGGCCATGTGGGTACCCATGGCTGTGCCGCAGATCATGAGCTTTTGTGGGCATGGCCCACTTCTTCAGATAACCGGAGTGGGCTGTGCCGACGAAAGCTCATGATACCATCCATATGTTTTGTTAGTCTATAAAGTGCTACCAGACCATTTGTTGTTTTTTAAGTTTATCCTGTACAGACTAACTCAGCTACCCACTGAAGCTTCTTAAAACACAGAGCCCACTAGCTGCTTTAGGAACTGCACTGAAGGCTTATTGGGTTGGTTGCTACCAATCAGCTACCAGATAGAGGACAGAACCAGCATCCCAGAAATATTCTAACAGTTCAAGGCTTGAACTGTAAGACGGGGACCCAGATCCATGATTAGATTTAGATCTGAAAGTTCAGGTCAGGGACTCTCTCTATTATTCTGTGTAGATTAATTCCCTTGAGTGCAGGAATTACTACATTGCATGTGCTATGAACGAGGTCAGAGCACTACAGGTTGGACTTCCCTGGTCCCACACCCTTGGGACCTGACCAGTCCCTGATGAGGGATTTTGCTGGACCAGGGGAGGTCATTTCTGGCCCCCCTGCAACCAGCACCCCCTGGCCCAGCCCTCTGGCCTACCGGCTAGCTCCCCACCTCCCGCTAAGCAGCCTCTGCTGCCATGCACTGGGAGGCTCTGCCATCAGGTTGCTGCGAGTAGCCTGCTGCCTGCCACTCCTGAAGGGGTCCCTACTACTGGCCCTCCTCCGGGACTCGCTGGTCCTGCAACATCTGTGCTGGACTATGGATGTCGTGGGACCAGAGAATCCTGGTTTAGAGAGTTTCAACCTGTACTGTCTTTTGTCTTTGTGGTAGCACCTAGAAGCTCCAAGCATGAACCAGGATACCATTGTGCTAGGTGCTGTACAAATGCAGATGATCAAAATCAGGGTTATAATGATCCCTCCTGGCTTTAAAAATATGCAGGCCTGAGTCTCTGCTACCTTACATGGAGTAAGGTCATCTGTACCTGTCCAAACATCACGAACAGGCCCAGCCAAATGGTTTGCAGGGCCCAAGACAGGACGCTGGGAGCGGGGCCCCAGGCCGGGCCGGTGTATGGTGAATACTCAGCAGCGCGGGGCCCTGCAAGTGTGGGGCCCAAGGCATTTGCCTTGCTCACCTCGCCCTAGGGCTGGGCCTGATCACAAAACCACAACTGTTATTTGACATCCATGTTGTGCAGTTGTAGAGGACTTCATAGGTGCAAAGCAGTGGAGACATAAGGTCCCACATGTTCTTGCTCCTGCTCCCACTGAAATGTCCAAAGAAATGTCCGTTGATTCTGGGTGGAGAATCAAGCCCTATGTTAGCAAAGGGATGTGATGAAGTTGGCTTTCTAAAATATCCTGGAACACTAGAACTAATTTTAATAAAAAAAATAGCTTTTTGCTACTGTAATGATCAACCTTAAAGGGACAAGGCCAATGTCTTCTGTAGACCTAACATCTGGTCTATAGAACCTTCCCCCTTGTGATATGCTTGCAGAGCCCAAGGTAACATGTATTTTTTTAAAAATGGGTGCTTCAGGACTCAAGGAAAAGACTGACAAATATCAGGGCTTGCAGCTCAGCACTTACAAGTGACCTTGCACGGACAAACCTGCGAGTGCTCTTATCTCACAGCCCACATGTGGGATACAGACCTACTCTGGGGGAAAACAAGAGTGGGGGAACATTTAGGGTGAGGAAGGATTTATTTATTCTGTATAACTAACATTTTCTATGACCTTCCATTTCATGTATCATCATTTCTGTTATGCACAATGACAGTACGATGAGAAGGGATTTTTTTTTTAAAGGCTAGACCTGGTTAATTCAGCTCCAGACCCCTGGAAAGGGCAGGGGCCTTGGGCAGAAGGGGCAGAGCTGGGGGTTAGCCTCCCCCAGGTAGCCATTCCACACAGCTAGGCCTGTGCCAGCCAGAGCTCTGATGGTAATTTGAAGGGTCTGAGGTTCCAGCTGCTGCTGTGGTAGCAATGGCGGGTGGGAACTCTAGGCCTTTTTAAATTGCCGGGGCAGCCATCCCTTCCCTCACCCTTCTGCCCCCATCAGCAGCTCCGTCCTTTCCCATAGTACATAAAGGTGACATTTAAAACACAGACGAGAGGGTATGTTTTACAGAATGAGCTAAATTCTGCCTTTAGCTGAGCATTAAAATGGGGTTGCAACCCCCAGTCGGAGAACCGCTGCTATATGTTATGAGTATTATCACTCTGGTGGCTTTTTACAGTGTGTAGAGCTGTGCAGAGGTAGGGTTGCCAGGTGTCCGGTATTCACCCGGACAGTCTGGTATTTTTGCCTCCTGTCCGGGAAAAAATTCAAAAAATACCAGACACCTAAGATATCTGGTATTTTCTGATTTTTTTTCCTGGCCAGGAGGTGAAAATGCTGGGCACCTGGCAACCCTGCAAACACTCAGCACACGGCCTCCCCCCCAACCCCTTGACCCCATGCTTACCTGGTTCCGCAAGGCTGCCGGCACAAAATGGCTGCCAGTAAAAAGACCAAGGGGAACCAATGACTCCCCTGGCTCTTAATGCTCAACCACGCCCCTGTTCCTATCCCTGCACTCACTCTTAAAGGGGACGTGCTGTTTTAATTTAATATATATTTTTTTGCTTAATAAGTCTTGGAGTCCTTTTTTTTTTTTTTGCTCAACAACTTTGGTCTCCCCCCCTTTTTTTTCTTCAACAGAATTTTTTCCCGGTGTTTTTTTTTGGGGGGGGGGTGTTCGGTATTTTTGTTTCAACCATCTGGCAACCCTATGCAGAGGATACCACCTCAGCACCCAGCACGGGGGGCCTTGGCTCCCATCCCTCTGCAGGAGGAGCTCAAGGATGGAATAAGAGGCTTTCGCATGGAGATGTGAGGAACACACAGGGAGAAGAGCACAGGTGTCTCTCCTTGCTTAGACAAACATCACTGCACTTCTAATGCGAGGACTAGGTGCTCAGCAGACAAAAAGGTGAATCACTGCCAAATCCCAGCCAGAGCTTTCCCGATCTAATTTATGAGACTGGAAGTTCTGTGGCTAACACCCAGCTTCAAGGAAACTAGCAACGGGCTGTAAGACTCAGGTAAAGGGTGTGAAAATGTTCACCATGTGGAGGTGTGAGGCTGCTCCAAATGATAAGCTTAAAAGTGAGGTAGTGCCATTTTCATTCAAGTGAATGAATAAGAGGCACACATATTGTCACTTAATTTTAATAGAGAATCTGCCCTTTGCTGATCTACAAGGGCTCTACAACTGTGTTTGGATTATATCTTCCAACACCCTATGAGGTAAGCGTTACTGCATCTGTTTTATAGAGTAAGTGAAGGTACTGTGATGTTACTCATCGTGGCCCACACCACACAGAAAATCAGTGACAGAATCAGGAGTAAAACTAGAAGCCTTGCCTTCCAGTCCTCTACTTTAAAGCTCACTCCCTTCTTGAGATGGGAACAGAACTCAGGGGTCCTGACTCACAGTCCCCATCTCTAATCAACTGGCTGGACCTCACTGCATCCCAGAGCCAGAAACTGAGCCCTGCAGGCCTCCACTCCAACCACAGTCACGCTTGAAAATGGGATTTATGCTCCTAAGTCACCTTGTTTCCTGCAGTTCTCCCTCAACTGCCTCCGTCTATGGAGTTGCAGCATTGCTAGTGCCATACTGGGGTTCACATCTCTTTTAAACAAGAGCTATCTGTTTTGCAGAACAGCCTGGTCAAATTTTCTTCCCAACACCATAGTACGTGTGGGGGAGAACCCCCACCCACCATGCCAACTCTAATTAAAATAAGAGCTTTTGTCTAGACTATGCTGCAGCTCTCCCATGAAGTGACTCTTTTATGCACTGCTTCTATTTTTGGCTGTGCTTGGTTCTTTTTACCTGGCCTTAAATCTAGATGATGCAAGTTAGACTCTCCTCTACTTGACCTGCTCACTTTTTCTGTTCATAGGAGCATAGGGTTTGGGATACTGAATTGACACCTGTAGTCCATCAGGTTCAGTAGTCTGTTGTTGTCAGCAGCCAGTTCTAAAGGCTACAAGAATTAGATGCAAGAAACCTAATACCTATGCAAAAACAATGGGTAGTCTGGTGGCACCTTAGAGACTAACAAAAATATATAGAATCATGAACTTTTGTGAGTAAAACCCGCTTCCATGAAAGCTCATGATTCTATATATTTTTGTTAGTCTCTAAGGTGCCACAGAACTACTCATTGTTTTTAAAGATACGGTCTAACCCCTGACACTAATACCTCTGTAGTGCATCCTTTTTGGAGAGGTTTATTTGTGAATGTTTATCACCCCAACCACTCAACTATGGGTAGGGAAAGTACCTAATCTATGAGTCAGCTAGGAAATCCTGCAGCAAAAACAGGGAAGATAAGACTTGATGTTCTTAAGATATCTAAGAGAATAGATAAGAGAAAAAAAAACTTAAAGAAATCTGGGGTAGTGACAGTCTTTTATTCTGTCTGTACAGCATCTAGGATAATGGATCCCTGATTGGGGCCTCTAGACACTACCAGAATATAAATAATCAGTAATAAAAATCAACCAACCAGCCATTCTGGCTGTCCTAATACATCCTAAGGACAACAACTTAATGTATCATTATAATGTACATTACAAATGTGCTTTAAGGCCAACTTATTAGACACATAGGAAGAGACAGTCCCTATCCCAGAGAACATACAGTCTAAACAGACAGGACGAACAAAGGGTAGATAGAAAAACTCACGCACAGAAGGATTAGGTGATTTGACCCACTGCAAATCAATGACATAAATAGAACTCAGATGTCCAGGCCTCTAAAATTTAGACCAGGCTGCTTTCCTCCACTTTTATGGAAATTCTCCCCCTCCTCTACAATTTCTCCTCCTGGTCCTGCTAAGAATTTCCCATGGCTTCTATCACTGGTATATCCACTGCCCTTGGTTGCTGGTATCCATTAGACTGGCAGTGAGCAGGTTTAATTGACATGAGGTTAAAAATGACTGCAATCGCAGATGTCTTCTCTACTCTATGGTCCACATTTTTAGAATATCTCCAACACAGACAAGAATGTAGAGGGTTTTTTGAAGAGCCATGGGGAAAGTACAATTTTTTTTTTAAACCTAAGTGCAGTGGTCCGAGAAGCACTTCAAAGTCATTACACACACGCACACTCACTGGTATGATAATGTCATTAGAATGGAATGCAGCATTGCAGGTGATTTAGAATCATATTCTCTTTCAAAATATTAGTGTTTAATTTAAATTGGTCTCTAAGGCAACAGGAAACAAACTGGAATAACGTGAGATAAAACCTTCCTTCATGCTTGAGAAATGCTGACAATAGCTTTCAGATTGTATATAATAGTGGGGTTGTTTTGTTTTCTTTTCAAATTCTCATGCTGTGGCAGCTCTGGAAGCCAGTAATGGAATATGGGGGAGAGCAGTGGCTGTGATCAGATTTGGGCAGATCATGGTCAGATTTCATTCCCATCAGGTGGTGTTCTCTGCCCATGCACTTGGTTCTTGTTTCTCATACACCAGAGCTTCCCAAGCACTTAAAGGCCCAGATGGCCTCTCATTCAGGGTTTTCCTATAACCCCTTTCAAAGAGGGCTAAGTAACTGATATGTGGACACCAAGGTGCTCCCCCGAATCAGCAGATGGGAACACACAATGCAACATGAGCAGTGATTCCCTTCAAAAGGGAGCACCATCTGACTCCCTGTGCACCAGTCACTCCCCACTGGCCAGTTCGGAAGGGGTGCATTGTCCCATCACGGCCCTTTCATGATGTCTAGTGTGCCCCCTTTGGCTGGCAGGTGGCTTTATGGTTAAGTCAGTGGACCTGACTTCAAGACATGGAGGTTCAAATTCTAACTCCACCAGACTTTATGACCCGATGCAAACAATTTATTATTATTAATGAATTATACTGTGGTAGTCCCCAGGAGCTAGGTGGTGTACAAACACAAAACAAAACAGTGGCCCACTATCATAAAACTTTGCCTCTGACTTCAGTTCCCCACCAGAAAACCAGGGATACTAATCTTTCCTTTGCCTGTTTCATTATAGTCAGTTCTTTGGGGGAGGGCCTGTCTGTCTCTTACCTGATTGACAGAGACACAGCCCTGTAGAAAAGTCAGTGGCTTTCTGGAAAGGAGCCTCACCTAACCCTAACCTCACCTAGCATAATGGGACCTCAATGTCATCTGGGACTGCTGGGTGCTACCATGACATAATTGACCTTAGCAATGTAGACCATAGGAAGGTTTTTTACAGCCCTCTTGTAAGGAAGAGGATGCATCTAGCTTTTGAATGGCTGGAAGTTTTAGTCAACTAAGAAAAAAAGCATCCACAAATGGAGTTTCAGCTCTGTTTGTAATTGTCTGGGCTCTGGTGAGTGTTAAAACATCTGTATTGGTTTGGCAGAGATTTGGGACCAAGGTTTGTGCCAAAGATAAAAGCTGGCCTGGCCTGGCTTGAAAGCAAGGCAGCAAAACATGAGCGTGATGTTCACACTCAGAAATGCAGAGCTACTCACCACGGCTGCAAGCAATTAACAGAGCAAGGAGGAGCCCTGCACCACCCCGTCTCTCCCCTGTCGACACACCCTTTGATGATGATGATGATGATGATTAGAACAACTGAGACTGGTCCAGTCAACCTGCTGGGTCTGGTATGTGAGTGCCTCCCTTCCATTAACTTCCTGGCTTTGCTGCTGTTGAAAGCTTGCGCTTTTAAAAGGGGACACTTCCAATTGCTTTTGTAGGTTGATAGCTTATGGCTCCTTCCCAGAACACCACTGATTGCAGGCCCTTTCCACTGACTTTTCTACAGGGCTATGTCTCTGGCTATGTCTACACTGAGAAGGTTTGGTGACAAAAGGGCAGTTGATGTGCAAAAGTCATCACAAGTGAAAATTGGTCAAACTGGTTTTTCTGTCTCCCATTGTTGACATTTCATGGCCAGCATCCTGTCTACAGACAGAGCAAAGCAATGTGGGTTAACATCCCACAGTGCAGTGTTATGGGAGGACAGAGCTGATCCCTGCGCTTCTTGGGATTCTCTCATAGCTCTGTAAGCTATCTGTGCTAAGGAATGTCAAAGCAGTACAGAAGTCTCTCCAGCCTTCCTGCTGAAGCAGCAGAAGAGAAGCATTCCAATGATTTGTTTTGTATTTGTTTCCCAAACAGAGCAACTCACTCAGCTGTCAGATACTTCCCAGAACTTTGAAAGGGGAGGTGTGGGTGCCTTCAGGGCAGCAGAGATCACAAAACACTGAGCAGGGCCATCAGGGCAGGCAGTGTGGGGTACTGGCAGAAGCCAGTTCTCTCGACAAAACAAACAGCAGAGTCCACACTGGCTATTAGTCGACAATAAAGGGAGGGGAACAGATAAAAGTCTCTCCATGGGTGGAATTTTTTGCTGCCAAAACCGTGTGTTTTTCCTGACAAAAGTCACACTGTAGTGTAAACACTCTCACTGTTTTGTCGCCAAAAGAAGGGTTTTGGCAACAAAACATGCCAGTGTAGACAAGGTCTCTGAATCAGCCAGGCATACAAGATATACAGCTGCATACATTTCCACAGATTTCAGTGGGAGTGGATGGTGCTTAGCACCTCACAGGATTGTACTCATAATAGGAACCAATAAGATTTGCCTGAGTGAATCAGACATAAGATCTGTATAATTCTATGTCCTGTCTTTGGCAGTAACCAGGTGTCTTTCACCAGCTTTGGCTCTCTCCCCAACAGAAGTTGGTCCAATAAGTCTCTCTCATATCCTGGGACCAACATTGCATAGCAGCCAGGGATAAGAACTCCCTAGCAGCAGAGGTGGGATAATCTGTCCCCCAGGTTAGATCTTTTCCTGATTTCTAATAGATTGGCTTAAACCCTGAAGCATGAAGAATAGCACCGACCCCTTCCAAAATGTTTGTTAGCCTCAATGATGATAACCCTAGGTTTTCTTGTTATGTGAAATTTGTTCACTCCATTGTCTGTTTGTTTGCCAGAGTAGATGCAGCAGTGATCATATCATCAGAAGTTGATGCATGTTGGAAATATGAGGCCTGGTCACTATGCACTTTACTCCAGGGGCTTTAAACCTAGTGGACTCATCCAGTTAGTGATTTCTTACTGGGGTAGCAGAGAGGTGGCATGCTGCTATGTCACAGCCCCGAGTGTAAAACTGTGTCTGGATCAGAAGGGGGTGTGGCCAGACACACCTGTGTTCTGGCTATTCCTGTTTGCCAGAATGACCCTTTGGGGCACTTGGCAAGTGGATGTAACGTAGAGCAGCTTCAGAACTGCTCTAACTTACCCAGGGGAGCTGCAAAGCTGATATAAGAGGGAATATAGATCTGTCAGCTGAGAGTATGGTGTGGTAGACTTTTAGGATGGATGGCCAAAGGAGGAGGGCATGGAAATGGCAATTAAATTGTATAGTTGTGACCCATGTAAATTTTTGGGTCCCATCTGAATACTTATGCCTTGAACAGTGGCTGAATACCCAGCAAGGGCAGTGTGGACAGTGCTGAACACATCACATTGAAATAATGACTGCTTTCCTTTTAAATGCATTAGCAATGAAATTGTGTTTAGCAGGAGAAAGCAGTGAAATCCAGAAACTAGCCCCCAGTGGTCAGACTTAGGCCAGGTCTACACTAGACCCGGAAGGTTGGCTTCAGGTACGCAATTCCAGCTATGTAAATAATGTAGCTGGAGTCAACGTACTTTAAGCCAGATTGGCATCATCTCCACAGCGGGAGGTCATTGGAAACAAATGCTCCCATCAACTTCCCTTACTCCTTGCGAATCGAGGAGTACCGGCACCGATTGGGGACACCCTCGGGGTTCAGTTTAGCAGGTCATTTCTATGTATATCTGCTAAATTGAACATCAGAAGATCAGACTCCATCATGGCTCTTAATTGCTTGTCAGGGTCTCCTTAAGAGAAAGGTTTTTGGATTTAATCAGTCCTCATACCACGCTATTATATGACTCAGGGAGGGAACATCCAACAACATCTAAGTACCAAAGAAAATCATCTCTTTGTAGTCGCACTCCTGGATGGGCCATCTTTTGATTAAACAAATCTCCTTTCTCTTTTTCATCTTACAAACACACTCACCCTGGATGGTTTAGTCTTTGGTGCATCAAGACATCCATACATTTACAATAGACAGTACAGACACTTAGGGTACGTCTAGACTACAGCCAGTTCTGTCGACAAAGCAAGCCACTTTTTCGAAAGAGAGTCTAGACGCTCTCTTTTGAAAAAGTACAGTGTGGATGCAATAGCGCCTTTTTTCGACATAACTCTGTCGAAAAAAAGGTGTTATTCCTTGTAGAATGAGGTTTACCGCCATTGACAAAACTGCCGCGTTCTGTCGACTTACTGTCGACAGAATTCGGCGGTAATGTAGACGCAGGTATAGTTTTGTCGAAAAAGTCCACTTTTGTCGACAAAACCCTGTAGTCTAGACAACACCCTTAGGGATGGGTGGGCCAAAAAGTAAGTGATGAGAATCTCTTCTCACAAATTGGACTAACCCTCTTTTGAGTTTCAGGGATGTTTGGTTAACTTTTCCTTTGAACTGTTTTTCATTTCTCCCCACCTCTGTGTTGAGTCTCTGAAACTGCACGTGCAATTTTTGTACAAGTTTTGCATTTGCCTGTGCAAATGTGTGCTCATCGGGGCTGACTCTGACCTTATTAGCACTGGTTTTACACTAGTCTACCATCACCATAATTAATAATTTGTGCTAAAGTTCACTTAGATGCCTCGATTGAGATCAGAGCCCCACTGTGCTAGACAGCGACCAGGCACGGGGTAAGACACATTCCTTGTCCCCAAAGATTTTAAAATCAAGAGAGTCAAAGAGTGGGAGAAAAGCATCACTATCCCCATTTGACAGAACAGGACCTGAGGCACAGAGAGGTTATGTGACTAGCCCAAGGCCATACAGGAATTGAATGAATGTCAAACCCAATTCAGTGCCTTTAGCAAAAGACCTATACAATAAATATGGAGAAAGTTCATTGATTTTAGTGAACTTATTTCTGATTTCCACCTGTTTAACTTTGATCAGTACCTGGTCAAATGTTCAACCATTTGGACCTCTATGTGCTATGCACCTAAAGTATGGAGTTTACCTGTATTAAGACCTTGTCCAGGGGAGCTTACGGCACCCGCTGTCCCCCCAGGCCTCAGAGCTGCACAGAGCGTGCTGCAGCAGCAATGCTCTGGTGGCAATTTAAAAGGCCTGGGTCTCTGGCTACCACCGCTGCTTTGAATTGCTGGGCCCTGGGAAAGTCGTCCTTCCACCCGCATTTGGTGGGCCTGACCTTGTCAACACATGAAGTTACTCTGAAATGAATTCCTGAATCAATTCATATGTGGACACTCTTATTCTGGAATCAGAGTCCCTTGTTCTCATTTAACTTACTCCACTTTGAAAGCTATTGCACTTTAAATTCACATCCCATGCTACCTTCAGCTTTCAAGTGCAGACAAGTTCTAAGTGCCGTTGGAAAATCCAGTCAAGGGAGCAGCAGTAACTATGGAAGCAATTGCTACAAAAACAATTACGTTGAGATAATCAGTAACATTTAGGGAAGTTCACAAGTTCACTGCTTTGGTACTGCGGGTGCTATTCAAGTAAATACAATGTTATGAACTGGAATGTTTTCTCTCAGATAGCTACGTCCTTCTGTCTACCATTCTTCACAAATGAACCCAGATTCCACATGTGGGCCTTGTGAGAACTCCCTGCCTCGCCTGTGTTTGCTGAAAGACATGTAGTTTTTAAAAAATGAATTAGATCAGTGGTCACCAAACAATACATCAGGATTACTGGTAGATTTTGGAGCCTCTGACAGGTCATCCTGACTGCTGTTCCTGCCCTCTACCTTGAAGCTGCTCCCCACGAGCCTCCTGCTTGCCGTACAGGGTGGGGTAGGGAGAGGAGGTGTCAGGGTGCCCCCTTCCTCCACCACTGTACCCCAACTCCACAGAGCAGGAAGGGGAGGACAAAACAGGGCTCAGGATGAAGGGGTTGCTGGCCACCTTTGGGAGTGGCACAGGACTAGGGTGGGAGTGAGCCTGTCTTAGCACCACTGTACCACTCACCGCCTGAGAGCCACCTGAGGTAAGTGGTACTTAGCTAGAGCCCACACCCTGAACTCCTGCCCCAGTCCTGAACCCGCCTTCTGCACTCCAACCCCCTGCCCTAGCTCTGAGGCCCCCTGCATCCAAACTTCCTCCCAGAGCCTGCATCCTGAACTCCCACCTGCACCCCAACCCCCTGCCCGAGGCTCAACCCAGAGCCTTTCCCATGCTCTGAACCCCATGGCCCAAAACCAGAGCCTGAACCCTCCTTGCTCCAGTCTAGTAAAAATGATGATGACTGGGGAAGGAGGGAGGCTGGAGTGAGTAGGGCAGGGCCTCAGTGAAGGATGGTGAAGGGGCAGGGACTTGGAGAAGGAGCAGCGAAGGAGATAGTATATTCTTTGAAATGGAGATCGTCTTTGTGTTTTATGTTTATACAGCACCTACCACAATGGGGCATGGTCTGTGAGAGAACCCCCTAAGTATGATGGCAGTTCAAATATAAATAATAATAACACCACTGAAATGTCAATACATTAAAGAAAACTCAGTTGAGAAACACACAGGCATTACATCTGAGAACTTAGAAGCTGGCTAGGGGAAGCAGTGTTATCTTTAGAGATAAAATCAGTAATAAGTGCTATTACATTTATAAATAAGATTAAGCTAGAAAGGAACACCAAACGGTGTTGCTGAAAGTTCATGCAAATTTGCAGTCCCATGCAGTGGCTATTTCACAGCCTGTCCGGTCTGTGTGGTTTTGTCTCATGGCTTTTGTGAGAACTACCTCTTTTCTTTCGTTAGGGTTGTTCTCATTGAAATAAGAAAGCAATGAAAAAAAATCACCCAATGTACATCAAGGGAAATGAGAGTTAAGTCTGTCCTGGCTTTCATCTCATGCTTTAATGAATGAGGCTCCAGAACTCTAAAGCGCAGCTGATATTAAGGGTTTACAGGATCAGCATGAAAACAAAAAACAAACAAAGAAATGGAAGAAAATGACTGGTGGGTAAGGCAGCTTGAAAAAAATGTAATGATGAGAAAAGCCACCCTAAACTGTTAAGATTAAAAAGTACCAAGTTGTTTCATTACAAAATCTCTCTCTCTCTGCACTGTGCAATTCTGCAATGATAGGAAGGGATCTCCCATTGCCCCCAGATCAGGCACGGACAGGAACGACAAACGGGTACAGAAGATCAAACCCACCCACTGTGGATGGATCTTACTTGTCTCTGACAGGTACCTAGAGTGTGTCCCTTTGCGATGCTTAAGCAAGCAACATGTGTAGAATTTGTCATGTTGCTTTTTAATCTGAACAGAGTCTGCATTGACTTCAGTGCAGCCACTCCTGATTCACTCAAATTTGGGACCTATATAAGACAGACAACCAGGGTTGGTCGCGTGTGATTGTCAGGAAAGCCCTGTCTGGCATTACTGTAGCAGAGCTGAGGTGTAATACGCCCAGATGTGCTGTAAGTGCAGCTAGCAGGTGCCAGTGGTTGGGTTGGTGTCTGCTACTCCCCCTTCTGGATCGGAGTGGGGTAGGAGCAGCAAGGAGACGGGGCATGCCCTGGCAGCAGAAAAAGCAAGCAGAGCCAGAGAGGATCAAAAAGTGAGGACTCTAGTACTGGCCCCAGATGACCCTATTCATCCGCAGCCTCTTCCCACCACATACCTCAACACTCCTGGCTTCCCAGCCGGCTCCCCAGACATCTCTTTCAGCTCTTCCCCATCCCAAACACTGGAGCACCCTCCTCCCAGCAGACACCCACACCTTCCCAAACGCAGCTGCCAAATTTTGTGCAGCTTCATGTCCTACTGCTGCCACTGCTTGGGCCAAGATGGGCTGGTGCCAGTTTAGGGTTATATGCAAATTAGCCCATTAAATGATTTGTATACCCATTTGACTGCAGAATGTACAGTTTCTTGATTGTGGCCAAGTGGGCTATATATGCACTGAATACAAGGAGAGCTCAACGGGGTAAGTACAAAACATCAGAGTTGTTCAACGAGAGAGCAGAGAGAGGTGGATTCACATGGACTGAATAGAGGAACACGGTAGAGGAAGCCAGGAGTTGGTGTCATGGAAAGGGGGCAAGGTGGAATGGGAAGGATCCAATCCAGAAGAGCCACCTTTTCATCGTGTTAAAAGACACTGATCCTTCCTTAAGCACTGGAAAAGTCACAGTCACTTCAGGGCTAATGAGGACAGGGCATGGGGTTGACAACTGTACTCAGGCCCCAAGTTCAGGCTCCCCCCCAATGATCTGTAACATCTATATAAATAAAGTGAACTGGGCAGAGGTGGGAACCCAGCAAACATGATCTACCAGGGCTCCTAGATTTCTCTTGGTGGACCTGACTGGGGGAGGAGGGGAAATATGGCACTTCAGCTATGTTGCAGTAACACCAGACCATCCCTGGAGGTCTGTAGTATATAGAGCCTGATTCTGATCTCAAAATAGTGTGAATCAGGACTCGGGAGTGACTGCATTGAAGTCAATGCAGACACAGTTCAGACTCCCCAGGCTTTGGCTACTAGGGGATCTGTCCTTCCGGAAAGAAATAAAGGGGGATTGGATTATGAGTTTTGTACTAGTTGGATTATTCCCAAAGTGCCTCTCACTCTGTGCTTTGTACAGGCTGTGCTGCTTTTCCAGTTCTGTTGCTAAATGTCTATCACCTGTTTTAGCTTCAAAAGGCTGATTGGTTTTGGGTGTTTGATCTTAGACTGATAGTGTCTGCCTCATTCCTTTACCCATGGTCAGTAAGTAGTCTTAAAAAATTCCTTAAGATAATGGGACTGAACGGACATGCAAAGAGCTTGTGAGAAGAAAAGTCTATGCAAGTTCAGAAATAATAGATTTAAAAAAAATGTTTTTCACATCTTTGCACCTATCCTAAGTGGATGAAGTCTGGGCAGATCTGAAATAGAGACCAACACTGCTTCCCTCCCAACCTCAGCTAGTGGAACTGCCATTACAAAGCAATATTGGTAACTGATTTTGTTAAAAGAACAACGCTCTCAGACTTCAGTTTTTTGCCAGTTAAAACAATAACATTTCCAGAAAATCTGTGCTGACCTTCAGCATAGCAGCTGAAACCCTGGCCTCACTGAACTCTATGGGAATTTGGCCAATAAGGCCAGGATTTCACCCTCTGGATCCTATTCTCACTAGCACCAGCTTTATACTCAGAGGAGGGCAGGGTAAGTAAGATGTCTCAGCCACTTTTCTGCCTTTCCCACCCAATTCTGGATCATCTGGGGGCCAAATGGTCCATGAGGTAACTAATTCCCAGCCTCCATGTAGCCATGTGAGTGTCAAGGATTTGAGGATTGGTGATTTTTTTTTAAATGTGGTGCATAAGTTTGCCTTCCCATGGGTAGCCTCTCTTATTATTTGCATCTGATAAGAAACTTCCTTGTCCACAAAACTGGGTGAGAGTCATATGTACACATGCTGCGGAGTCTGCCTGTAGCCTGGCTTCTGCACCTTTAATGTGGGTTTCTGCACGGCAACCACACCTGTATATCCCTTTAGTGGTTCAGTAATGGGCCCCACTCTCAGGATTCAAGCTCTCCTGCTGTTGCCTCTCTTGGGTGAAGACCAGTATCCCGTGTGACTGGAGGATTTCCAGGCTGCCTTCATCGTGGTATTCCCAGCACACAGTAGGGATGTTAAAGACTAGTCGACTATCCAATAAGCATTTGTTTATCGAACAGTCTTTTGACTTGTTGACTAGTCAATATCCTCCCCCACTTGCTGCCTCTATGAGACAGAGGCAGCAAAGGGGGGAAAAGGGGCACTTCAAAGTGGCAGCGATGCACAGCGGCACTGCCACTTTGAAACCCCCAAGGCGGCTGCATACGCGAATTAGCTGTGCGGCAGCTGCCCCTTTAAAATGCCACCTCTGCGCGATTCAAAGGCAGCCGTGGAACCCGGGGTCAGCTGGGGACTCCCCAGCTGATCCCAGGTTCTGGGGAATGCCGTGGGAAGCCCAGAGTCAGCTGGGAGTACCCAGCTGACCCCGGGGTCCACGGCAGCTGCCCCTTGAAAATGCTACCTCCGTGCATTTCAAAGGGGCAGCTACCATGGAGCCTGGGGTCAGCTGGGGATTCCCAGATGACTCTGGGCTCCACACAGCATTTCTCCAGAACCCAGGATCAGCTGGGGACTGACCTCGGGTTCCAGGGAAGAGCCATGTGGAACCGGGGTCAGCGGGGGACTCACCATCTGACCCCGGGCTCCTAACGGTTGTGAGTCCCCCTCTGACCCCGGGCTCCATGGCTTTGAAATACATAGCTTTGAATTGCACAAGAGCTCTTGCTGGGGACTCTTGTGCATTTCAAAGCAGACACACTGCATGCAGCCCAGAGTCAGCGGGACTTCGTGCTGGCCCTTGGCTGTACACAGAGTTCCGTATTCCTCCTTTGAAATGCACAAGAGCCCCAGCAGGGTCCTGAGATTTCCGGACTAGAGAGGTTCAACCTGTATTAAGAGTTAAATTCTTTTTTCACCTGACTTATTCCATCTCCTTGTTTCTTTCTCCCATCTCCCTCACATCCAGATTCCTGAATCATTGAAGATTCATAGATTATAAGGTTGAGAAGGTCTGTTGCGACATCTAGATTGACCTCCTATATAATACATGCCCTGGAACGTCCCCAAAATAATTCCTGGTTCAACTAGAGCAGATCTGATTTAAAAATTGCCAGTGATGGAGAATCCACCACGACCCTTCATAAACTGTTCCAATGATTAGCTACCCCCACTGTTAAAAATACATACCTTATTGCCTGTCTGAATTTGTTTAATTTCAATTTCCAGCTCTTGTATCTTTCGATAACTTTGTCATTTACATTAAAGAGCTCACTGTTAAAGATGTGTTTTGCTGTGTAGGTATATTGACTACATGTGAGAAAGTAGATCAGCCCTTCTGAGTAATGACAATAAGGACTTTTCATTCCCCTCTCCTCTATCGTTGACTAAACCTTAAGCATGTGGTCCAGAGCTTTGTATGAATTCAGACCAGTAAAGATTTGGCCCTTATTTAACAACATTACTCCAGGAACTGGGATTTTAAGAACATGTAACACTTATAACGTAAGAACAGCATTATAGTCTGGTTCACATTCGTGCTTTACAGCGCTATAACTTGCTGCGCTTGGGAAGGGGGTGTTTTTCTGGCTCAGGGGTGTGAAAAGTTACAGCACCGTAAAGTGCAAGTGTAAACTTGGCTTGACACTGGTGACTCTTGGAGTTGTTTAACTAGAGATGAACCCAAACCACAACCCCAGCTGCAAACACCCACTTAGATTCTGTGGAAATTGGAATCCAGGTTTAAGCATGCCTATTTTTATTTTCATGCAAAAATATAAACGGTCAATTTTACTGGAATACTCTTTGCTTCCAGTCAGTGTCATGCATTATTGTGAGGAGGTGCTAATATAAAGACTTATCAGAGTGCTGGACCGTGGAATGCTCAGATTATAAACAGGATGCTTCTCAGAACAGCCTGCCCAAATATCTTTAAGTGAAACCCTCTTCAGAGTGCAAAAGAAATTTCCATCAAAGAGATGCAGTAAGGTTAGAAAGGCTCTAAGGAACTAGTATGCCAATACCTTGACAAGAGCTAAGCTACTGATATGCTGAGACCACTGCCTATCATGCTAACTAATATGATTTCATTATTTCCTTTTTACTCCCTCATCTGTCCATATCCACCTGTTCTCTCTTGTACACTGAAATGAAACAGGGAGTGCCGCTTTGTTCTGTGTTGGTACAGCACAGCTCATAGAAGCTCTGGCATTATAAACAAACAATAACACTGATAGTCACTGTTTCTTTCTTTCAGTAAGAAAACCACACTTGTTTGTGGTGCTCTCTGCTTTCCAGTGTTGTGACTCATTCATCACCTGAACTATCTAATCCCTGAAGGGAAAACCAATAGAGCAACAGCACTTCAATATACTTAAGCAGCTCCTTTGTGCCAAAACTGCTCCATCTCTGGTGTTGTTTACACTGAAAAGAAAGCTGAACTGTGCTAAGATCTTAAAATAACTAGTTGTTTGTGACTCAGGAAACCCAGGGTCAGCAAAGTTTACAACAAATTTAAAGGGGCAGCATAACTTGAAATGATGATTTTGAACTCTGAGACTTAAAGACTTAGTTTGGCTACATTTCTTACGTTGTCATTGGATCAGGCTTTTAGCTGATTGCCTAAAGTCAACTAGAATCAGTGGGTGTTTTTCTGTGGACTTCAATGGATTCTGGATCAGACCTGGGCCAGAAATGCATTCCCAAAAATTTGCTCTACCAGAATCAAAGTGGAGAGTACAGCTGTCCCCATGGCTAGGAAAACTCAGTATATGGTAGAGATCAGAGAGGGGCTTGATTCAAGCATCCCTGTCTGAACACCCTCAAACTTTTGGGATGTTTTATAGCCAAAGCAGGATTAAAAATTTACAAATCCCCCTCCTCACAAACTTGATCTTTGGAGTGTTCAAAAGGCCACTCTCCACTTCAGTTACAGGCAGGAAGTGTTGACTCGCAAAGGGAGAAAAATTACACAGAAGATAAGTAAAGAGGCTAAATTATACTGACCAGTGCATGGTGTATATGATATGAAAGGGGAAGAATTCAGCTAGTCACCAGTGTCCAACTGACAGTGGGCTGATTTTCAAAGGTGCTGTGTACCTGCAATGGAAGCTGGAGCCAGGTCCCACTGAAAATGCTGTCAATGGAAATTGTGATGCTCCATGTCCCAAAAAGTCAGGATGGTTTTATTTGGGTGTCTGAACATGAGGATAAGTGCCAAACTTCAGGCTCCCAATTGGGAAATCTTTGGTCTTTCCTCTTTCGTCTGTGAAAAGGCCCTTGACAATAAGGATGGAACATTCAAACATGGGCACAGTTTTGTAACTGCAAACAATGCAAGGTGGCTCTCAACACTTACTAAAGCATCCATTACAGGTCTGCAGGTTCCCAGCATAGGCATGCCAGCTGGGTAAATATACTGGCACCCAGGTGACTAGGGTTTGTGGGTAACAGTAGAAACACACACATTTCTGTTCTGCTCCCCTTTGAAAAACAGGCTTCAACCTGCTATGTATGTCAAGTATCAGAGGGGTAGCCGTGTTAGTCTGGATCTGCAAAAGCGACACCTGTGGTACCTTATAGACTAACAGATGTATTGGAGCATAAGCTTTTGTAGGCAAAGACCCACTTCGTTAGAAGACCACGAAAGCTTATGCTGCTATGTATGTAATCTCTTACCACACATGGTTGCCATATCACCTAGTGCCCTGCATCATGAAAAGAAACAAACATGTGCCAGGCACAATAGCAAGGAAGTACTTGGACTTCACTGCAGCTGTGAGTGTTTCCCCGGCATATGAATTTAGCTTGGCAGCACAAGAAGCAACAGCAGCAACAGAGCAAGGACTCCAGTAGCTACTTTTGTTCAGGTCACCTTTTCACTGCTGACATTCACAGAACGCCTGTGAAGCTCCACTCTGTCATATGGGCAAGGTAGGAGGTTGGCATTTCTGGGGGCAATGGACTCCAAATGTTCATGGGAAGTTAGATATGGAAATCAGAGGAGGTTTTGCCTCCATCCATTGAACTGTTCAAACCACTCCTGGATTCTAAAACCTTCTCCCGACCTTCTCCCACCTACTTCATTAATCTTCTCCCCCTTCACATGCCTCCTTCTGCTCTGCTAACAGCGGCCTGCTTGCAGTCCCTCCAAAGATCCTTTTCACTCTTCTGTAGCTCCTGCCATCTGGACGAGTCTTCCTGGATATTATGGTCACATTTATTCCTCATTTCATCTCAAGTCTCATCAACGAACCCCTCTATTATTGCTAGTTAACATTCATAATACAGACCCACTGTGCTGAATGACAATCCCTGCCTTCAGGAGAGTACAGTCTGAAAGACAAGAGCAAGGAGGCAGATGAGACCAGGCCTGCCAACAGGGTGAGGAAACAAAGGGGCAACTGTCCTGGGGCCTGGTGATTCAAAAGGGCACAGGGCTCCCAGAATGACTGCCCCTGCTGCTGCAATAGAGGCAGGACCTGAGCCCCAGGCCCTTTAAATCGCTGCTGGAGTGCTGTGTCACACACTCTGGGCAGCTCTGAGGGCTGGCTGCCCCAGACCCACCCCTTCCACCAGTGGCTGCGCCCCTTCTGGGAGCATGGAGCCAGCCCTCCCACCATGCCCAAGGGCCTGGCGAAACGGTCAGCCCCCCTGGATGAGACAAACAAGTGGGCAAGTCAGAGAAGATGAAGTAACAAAACCAATGGAGTGTTTTAGTGCAGACTAGCCATGAGTGTAATTCTTAGCCAATCAGGTGCAGTAATTATGGTTTGTCACCCACCCTATTTTTACCAGACAGCAGTCTCCTGCATGTATCATGGCAGAGGTGAAATGTAAGGTGGACTTGGAAAGAAGATGGCTTTGGACTGGGAGACCATCCTATGTATAAGGGGCAGTGTGAGAGAAAGAGCAAATGTGATTGTGGGAGAAGCTATAAGGAACTCATGTAGCTTGTGTGGGGTTAGGGTATCGGCTAAGCTTATTGGCCACTGCCCACACCAGCTCTAAAAGCACCAGTCTGCATCTGCTCAGTGCAATGGCTGTCTGGCTACTGACATGCTAGGTGCTCTCTTGTATTGCTAGCAGTAAGCCTGATACCATTTCAGCAGCATCTGTTGGGTGTGTTAAATTGTTCCATGACAACCACAGACCAATGAGCAATGGAGGCTGGTGGCCAGGGCAAGGGTAAGAAGGTAAGGCAGAGCTGGAGTATGGGAAACATGGAAGTTAGGGCAGGAGGTTTGTATTTGATGGAATGCAAGAGGGCAGCCACCACAGGGAATGAAAGCATGGAATGATGTGGGTGGAGTGACAAGCCAGGTCAACAAGTTAGCAGTGGAAGACGATCTCTGGGGATATCGTTATTATTTATGTTGTGGAAGAGCCTAGGATTTGCATTAATGGACCCAGAACCCTATTGCACAAGGCGCTGTTCAAACCTAGCACAAAAAGGCAGTCCCTGCGTTGGACAACTTACGGGTGTTTCCACGGGCTGCTCCCTGGGCTGACGGATGTTCCCTTCCATTGGCCTCTTACTTCATCTCTCCAGCTATTATCATTATGCAGCCATCAGTATTGCCACTCTGGATTGCTCAGACTCAGGAGTGAGAAGCTCAGAATTCATGTATCTGAGGTTTAACCTACAGCATATTAGGGATTGTTGTTATAGGCCACCTAGTTTTAGACACTGGGGGTCACATTTTTTAACCTTTTCCTCTACAACCATGAGGGCTAGAGACGTGCTTCCTTTTAAATCAAAGATGAGAGTCTCACACAGTCACCTGACTCCCAGGGTTAGGATTGTGGGGGCTTTAGAAAAGTCACCAGATACGGTGAGGAAAACTGGAGACATTGAACTACAATAGAGACTTTCACATGCACACTCCTCTCTTTCTCTCCCTGCTTGGCCCATTGCTGAAAGGCAGCCATCTTGGACTGGGCTACAAAAGCTGTTCCCACAGTGTGCAGCAATCCTATGCTCAGCTATGGGATAGCCAGTGAAGAATACCATATCCAGCTTCAAATGGCCATAGGTTTATCAAAATAATCTCACAGGCTCTCAGAGAAACTCTTAAGAAGAAGAGCATCCAGCTTCCAGCTCACACAGACAAGAAGGAAGAAGTGAGAGACAGTCATTTCTGCTGGGGATGCCAGAGCAGGACGCTACCAAAACATTTAGTTTCATGCACAGAGGGGCTGAAAACTTCCTAAGAGCTCCAGACATTTCTAGGTTACATTGGTAAATAGCTAAGAGCATGGAGCCTCAAGGAGACATCGCCCAACAACAACAGTCAGTATTCTCAGCTCTCCTTGATGGGAATGACCTGCCCTTTGAGCTGGTGGAACCAGCTTACAGCAGAATCCTACGCTGTGCTTGTCCATCAGACCTTCCTCAGTGGCTCAGCCCAGCCCTCCTTGGTGTCAGTGGGAGTGCTGCCATTGATTCTGAAGGGCTGCAAGTTGGGGACCTCCGCCTGTCTGTGAAAGCCCACGCTTTCCTTTAGACAAAAGAACTGCAGCTACATTTGTGTAAGGGCTGCCTGCCATGGAGAGAAATGGCTTGATCCTACAAACCCTGGCCACCGGACCAAACTGTGCTCACTGTTTTCAATGGGCCAACTTGCAGGATTCCTTCAGGAGGGCTGGAAACTCCTTCTTTCTCAGGCTAGTGCTCTCCCCATTAATGGTCCCCCTGCTCCCAACAGGGTCAGCAAAAGACACTCAGTTGGTCCATGACAAGGAAATGTTGGTTTCTGGTGAGTGAGACAATAAAAGCACAGAGAGTTCTTCTGGTAACTGAGCTGAGCTTTGATTCAAAATGCCATGGTGTTAACACTAAAGCTTTAGTGTCGGACCATCAGTCACTCAGCAGCCCTTCATCTCTCCCCAACCTCATCTCCGCAGTGCTTGTGGTTGCATTCAGAGCAAGGGGAGAAACCAGGCAGCCACTCTTCTGAATATACAACAGGAGGCAGAAAACCCAGGTTCATTCAGACTAGTTCTTGTGAGCCTGGCCTTTTGTTCCTAGTGTTGCCACAGTCTTGGCACCAGTGGAATGTCACAATCTCGATGATGGGACAGTGTGGTCAAGAAATAAAATCACCTGTAAAACCCCTCCAACTCTCTTTAACTGTGTTAGTACCATTATTAAAACTGACTATAAGGTCACTGCTCCTAAATTCAAACTAATGTCAAAATCTCCCTCTCTAAAATCCTGACTTTTTCCCTTCTGGAACTGAATCCTTAGACTTGGAGTAGGGACCATATCTTCTTCCATTAATGTATTATTATTGTTATGGTTTACATTACAGGAGAGCTGAAAGACCCGAGGTGAGATCTGGGCCCTCTTGTGCTGGGCACTGGACAGATACATTGCAGGAGACAGTCATTCCCTCAATCTAAATAGGCAAGAGGCGGGAATGGAAACAGAGGCAGAGGAAGGCAAAGTTATTTGTCCAAAGTCACCACAGCAAATAGGTATCAGAGCTGGGAATAACACCTACGTCTCCCAAGTCCTAGGTCAATACTCTACATTGGTCCAGTCTACTTTTCAATGTACAGCATCATGCATACTCATGGTCACTTATAAAAAGTTTGTTCTCCAGAAACATATTTTAGTAAAATAAAATTTAAAAAAGAGGCACTTGAATCCCCCTCATATGTGCAAAATAGAACTTGGCAGGGTTTTGACTAGAGCTCTCATATGATCTTAAAGGTTAATGACACAAGAAATATCTTTAGCGGGACTTTTCCCCCCCACCAAACAGAACATATGAGAAAGTACAGTTCACAGCTGAAATTAGGCTGCCTGCCCACTGGGGCAAGGGAAATACAGATGTTAGAAACAGAATAAAATAACAGTGAGTTTGTATATCTTCAGCAGTGTCCTTGAGGGCACATCTACACAGCAGCGTTATTTTGGAATAACTGATGTTATTCTGAAATAATTAACGTTATTCTGAAATAACATAGCATGCGTCTACGCTACAAGCCTTTATTTCAAAATAATGTTGAGCTGGAGGACTTCTTACTCCGACTCATGTAACCCTCATTTTACAAGGAGTAAGGGAAGTCAAAGAAAGAGTGTTCTTCTTTCGACTTCCTACTGTGTGGACAGTGCCAAAAGCCAAAATAAGCTGTTTCAATTTAAGCTATGCAATTGATCTAGCTGAAGTTGTGTAGCTTATTCCGACTTTAGCCCTGCTGTGTAGACGTACCCTCAGAGTCCTGCTGAAATATAGCAATGAATGGCTTTCACATAAACAAGGACAATATACTCTACTAAGCTAGACCAGCAAAGGTATGGAGGGAAAACTAAGAACCTCTTCCCGCAAAATATACAAGAAATGTTACTAGTCCACACTTCAAAACTCCTCAAGTTTGCACTGTGCACACACATACCCCATGCAATGAGAAAGGGAACTGTCACAAGGTGACAGGCCTCATCTGTGCCTCACTCAGTTTGCCTGGGGAAAGCTGTCACAGCCATAGGACAGGTAGGTCACGTGGCTAAACCAATGGTGGCCTGATAAGAAAGGGAAGCCTCCAGAGAGACAAAGAAGGAGAGAGGGCAAACCGCTCAGAGAGGAGGATGCCTGCCTGTCTGGCTCCAGAAGGAGGGCTGGGGTCACTCTGAATGAATGTGTATGGTTTAGAGCTGGCAACTGGCTATGCGTGGACTGAGGGAAGCTGACCCTTGTCACAGCACAGGTCCCAAGCAGGAGAATGGTGGGACTTCTGAACCAAGAAGAGGAGCCCTTGCCTTAAGCACTGCACAGGCACTAATCAGGAAAGCAGTGGGACTCCTGAGATGAACAGAGGAAGGGTTTGGGTCTGAGGCGTGTGTGTTTAGAACAGACTCAAAAAATAAGACCCCACAACTGTGTTTTAAGAATCCTGGTGTGGGTGCCAATTACTGCAAGACCCTGAGGAGGTGCGGAACCACTCATGCCACAAGGGGGCGTGACCACCCTGCCACAACAATAAAATTAGCTTGAGTCACACCCTAAGGTAAGCCCCCATTGGACCAGCTCATCAGCTGGCAAAAATCCGCAAAGCGCCAGTGACTTGGCCTTTGGCCCCACCCACTGAAGATCTGCTGAAAGGATTTTGACCTAGGTTAAGGAGTGTCGTGAGGTCCCTGGCAGGAACCCTAGGCAGCAGCACAGGCAATAATAATTTCACAAGTGTCTAAAACTGAATGCCAGAGAGGTCAGATAACCTGCCCTATGCTGCTGAGTGAGTATGAGAAGTGGAAGAGACTCAAGACACCACCTGTACCAGGCTCTAGCCACCAGCTAACATTGCCACCCGTTGAATTGTGATTTACTCGCCATGTCCCAGAGCTTGCGGCTGGGCGATCGGATTAACCATTGGGACTTGTTCTGTATCCGTGATCGCTGGTTGAGCCCAAAGGAGGATTCCAGCTTCATTCCAGTGGTACATACATCAGGGTCTGTTAGCAGCAATGGAGCAGGAGGTGGAGGTGTAGTCAGGGAAGGCTGTTTATTCCACTGGAAGGTTGGGAACCAGAAGACTTGGGTTATTTCCAGTTGGAATCAGACTTATGCTGTGGCCGTGGGTAAGTCCCATGACCTCTCTGTACCATTAATCACTGCAACAAATGGAGCTAATGTGCTGCATACTGTGAATGCAGCAATAACAGAGCTGAATTATCTTTCTCCACCCAAATCCCTGCCCTCATGGGAACAGTACAATATGGATACTCACTGTATGTCGACTCATCATTAAGTAGGGTAATGGTATGGGCTTGATTGTACTCTAGGATGGATTAATCAGGCCTGAGACTGGGATCAGCATCCTAAAGTTTGCACATCAGGGTCACATTGCATTCAGTGACCTATTGTGATGCAAAGTCTGTGTTCTTCTGGAGTAAAGGGTCCCTAGGCAGAAATGGGAGAGCTCAAAACCAGACCTTGGACCCCACAGCTGGCTCTCTGGTCACTGGCTTTCAGTTAGTAGTTGTGGTAATTACAAGATGCAGTCTGCCTTGGGGGGGCTTGAATAATTCATTGGTGCAATCTGAATTTGAGCATCTCTTTTCTAATGCACGGCAATGTGTCTGCTGCGTTTGACATTGCAGACCGTCATAGCCTGTTTTTAGACTGACTCAGAAATTGTGCTTGGCAGGCTGGCTCTGCATTGAACAGGCTCCTTTCTTACAGCACTCACCAACAGCTATTTTGTGTCATGAAGGGATTTTTGTTCCTCTTCAGTTGATGTCACTCCAGGGTCTTTCAGGGACCTACTGCTGGACCTCTGCAGTTTAGCAATCCTTGGGCTCTCTTGGGGGTGAGTTTATTCATAAGCACAGGCTTGTTTTCACCTTGCGGATGATAATTTCCAGACTTATATTTCGCTTAAATCCTGTATTGATTCTGCTGTCTCTAGCTTGTTTTGCTAAATAGAAAAAACTCTGGCTGCAGTAACGCTTCTTCCAGCTTAATGTAAGCCAAACAACAGCTCCTATGACTGGGTCCCCTCTCACGCTTGAAAAAGGTGTCTGCTAATAAGCTGAATCCTGATGGCCAGGAAATTATCATCTGATCCAGCTGAAATTTATTTAGCCTGACCTTTCTTTGTACGTTTATGTTTGCAAGATTATCTAGAGTTCTTTATACCCCTCATACACAATTATTGCCAAGGTGATGTCCCGTTTCATGCGTCAGCTGCTGAAGGCTGGATTTGTGCTCCTGTGATGCTTTGTTTGCTATCCTGTGCAGATTGCAGCTGCTCCATTATTGACCAAAATGAATTAAAAGTTGGATACTATTATTGGCTGCATTATTCTGATAGCATCTGTGAAGCCCAAGCAGCTGGCAGGGCCTTATTGTTTTAGACACGTGGCAAAGGAGCTAGTCCTTGTCCTGGAGAATTTATAATCTATGCATCAGGTAGGATGGGTCAGATGAAAAAAGGACAAATGGGGGGATGTGGGGTGAGAGGGCTGAAAGGATGAGGTAACAATTAAACAGAGTTTAACAGAAAAACAATCCTTACTTAATGCCATAAGGGAGTGATACATAGACATCACAATGGAGGTAGGTTTTAAAGTGGATTTAAAAGCAGATAAGGTGGTGATTTTATGATTCCTGTGTGAAAAAAGTAGGCATTTTTTGGTAATATTTTTATGAAGCCTACATGTATCTCAGTGTCTGCCTATATTTTCATTGATACTGGGAAGGGGGCAGGAGGAGGACAGGATTAAATATATGCTCTCAGGGCAATCCAAAAGACATAAGCTACATCTCCTCTACCAATTATGTTGGAATAATTTATATTGCTCAGGGTTGTGAATAAACTACCCTCCCCACCCATGAGCAACCAAAATTTATTCCTACCTAAATGCTGGTGTGGACAGCCTATGTTGGTGGGAAGAGCTTCTCTTGCCAGCATAGCTATCATTGCTCATTGGGGTTGGACTAACTAAAGTTGATGGGAGAGCTCACTAATGAATTTAGAGTGGCACAGGTGTACTGATGCAGCTGCGTCTCTGTACCTTTAGTGTAGTCACGGTCATAGGGGTTTGTGTGTCAACCAGCTGTCTGAGCCAACTGAATGGGTCAGTCAAAGGCTGGCCACGGCCAACCCAAAGCAATGGAAAACGTGAGAAGACAATGGATAACCGCAGTGGCCAAAACATTGACCTGTGTAGGAATCAATGACTTAGAGGAAAGAGCGTTTCCCCACCTCTCAGCTGGGGTTGTAAACTCAGGATGGCCCTGCCTGGAAGGACTGGGAGGTGACTGGAAGGGAATAAAGAGTTGGCTTCCGAAAGAGGCTGGTGGCCAGCATTGACTAAGGAGGTCAGAGAGTGAGAGCAAGAGTGAGAGCCTGACCTGGAGATCACCTCAGCATGGCTGGGGAATTGCTTCAGGTGGACCAGAATGGCCTATCCTTTAACCTCAATGTTTCTGTGCTAACCTAAGGGCTTCCAAAGCAGTGTCCAGCTGACGAATAAATCCTACTCTGTTTCGAAAATGCTGCTTGGGGTGCCAGTGCAAATACTTGCCAAGATGCATTAATTCCTGAGGAGTGGACATATAGGGCAAAGCTCACGGTGTGATGCTGGCATGTTAGGGCCCAGACACTTGAGCCGTGGAGGTGGTGAAGCTGTGGGACCTACCCTGAAAGAAAAGTGGGACCCTTTGAAGGGCTGCCACACTGCCAGAGTTCCTCCAGGGGACTGTTTAGATTAGAAAATCGGTGTGGCACCAATTTTATGGATCCATAACATCCTGATAGGGAGCTTTTTGATGGTTATATTACAACATCCTTAATCATTGGCACTGGGCTCATGGTGGCCTGCTGCTCCATTTCCCCCCAATAGTCCTGATTGCCACTGCACCCCAAGACATGGGTGAGAATATGACTATTACTAAGTTAGGCCTCCCCCAAACATCTTTCCGTCAGGGTCCAATTGTACCCAAAGGCACTCACAATGCAGGGGCTGCCAGCAGAGATCAGAAAGAATAATGGAATTGGGAGACAATCACAAAATCTCCCTGCTGCCAGAGGATCTCAGCCTGTGCCACTTTCCAGACAGCCCCACCTTTCTTCCAGCCTGGCTTACACTGCCTTTTAGCTGCCTGCCTTGTATGGTCACTTGAATGGCTTTGCAGCGTCTTTTCACCCAGCTACCAATGATGTACATGTGACATTGAAATGAAACATCCCTGCTCAGCCAGCGCATGCAGGGAACACCAACAGGAGCTGTGCTGTCCCTACAGGTCTGTATAGACATTCTCCGGGCAACTAGAGAAAACCAGAGAAGCCAATCAGGTGGCAACACTGGCAAAACCAGGATACAAGAGTATGTGTGCATGTGAGGACACCTTTAGTGCTAGTGAATCAAATGTGACTCTCCTATTTTGCAAAACACCACCAGCTTTTATTTATCAACTGCAGCCAGTGCCTCACCTAGGTCCAGCAAGGACCATATTTAGAGGTATGTAGGTAACTGAATCTCTTTGACCCAATACCTCCTTGGCTAAGTGTGCCAACATGGATGCCAATTTTAGAGGTGGATTCTTTGATGTGGATAGGGCACTATGTTTCTTCTGGAATCTTCCTCCACCAACTGGCTGGCCTCCAGTGGGTCCCACTCACGTCAATCAGCTAAATGAAACCTCTGAAGGCGAGAACTTCCTACTGCCAAGCCCCAAAGACCTCAAAGAGCCTGCTGACAATGACTGAGACTGTAGAAAATATACCTGGGAAGGCTCAAATATTGGACAGAGAGGTAGAAAGACATGAAAGCAAAAGTCTTACGAATGATGTTTTCTGTTGCATGACATCAGGGCTGTCCCTATGGTTCCTGGTGCCCTACTCAGCCTGAGCACCTGCACCCCCCGCTGTGCGGGGAGAGGCAGGAGGAGGGTGTTGGCCACTCCATTGGGGGGCTGTGCTCAGGGCTGTGAGGCCGCAGGATCAAGAGCTGTAGGGGGCACGCCCAGGGTTGCAGGGAGACTAGCGGGTGGAGCAGGTGGGAGGCACGAGGCAGGGACTGGTGTGAGCTGCAGGCCAGAGGCAGAGCATGGGGCAGCTGTGCAGCCGGCCAAAGATGGGCAGTAGTGCAGCCCAAGGCTGGGAGGGGGGCAAGGGAATGTGGCTGGCCACCGGAGCTGGCACTGCCTGCTCCTTGATGTTCCAACCACTGGTGCCCCAAATTTACTTGTACCCTACATAAGAATTGCCGTACTGGGTCAGACCAAAGGTCCATCTAGCCCAGTATCCTGTCTTCTGACAGTGGCCAATGTCAGGTGTCCCAGGGGGAATGAACATCAAGTGAACCATCAAGTGAACCATCCCCTGTCACCCATTCCCAACAGGAGCTAGGGACCCCATTTCTTCCCATCCTTGCTCATAGCCATAGATGGACCTGTCCTCCATGAGTTTATCTAGTTCTTAATTTATCTATGCAACTGCAAATACTGCAATGCCTAAGGATGACCCTGTCTGCCATTCTGAACTATCTGGTACGTTAAACCTCATCTAACTAAGCCCATTAAACCTCCCTGAGGTCTCAGAACCATGCTGACAGTGACATCCTAGCTCGCTACGTTTTTATAAGGTTCCCCATGGTACCGGAGTGTCTTTCTGATGGGGAACCGGAGCATGCAGAGTGATTTAGAGACTTGTCCAAGGTCACCCAGGAAACCTGCTGCAGAGGCCCTCAATCGCAAATCCCAATTCAGTGTCTTTAACCTAGGGGTGGACAAGATCCATCCCAAGGGCCAGGTCCAGCCTGCCAAGCCATTTGATCTAGCCTGTGGCCCACCCTGCTGCTCCCCTGTCTCCAGGTCAACTGAGGTCAGGGATGGGGGAGCGTGCGAAGTCATTCAATGTTCAAAGCAGCTGGCGGCACCCTGCTCCCACCAGGGGCACGCGGTGCATGGTGCCTTGAGGGAGCCACCAGCTGTTTTGAACAGCAAATGACTTTGCACACTCCCCCCTCACAGACCCGAATGACCTGGGGACTGGGGAGTGTGCAAAGTCTCTTCCCTCTGCCAGAGGTGCACAGAGCCCAGAGGGAACCACCAGATGTTGAAAACATCTCTAGGCATCGCGTGCCCCTGGCAGGGCAGGGGCAGAGGGACGAAGGGTCTGGGGCTGGGGGAGCGCGCAAGGTCTCCTCTCCCGTCAGGGGCGTGCTGAGCCTGGAGGGAACTGCCCCTTCTGCCCAAGACCCCGCCTTTTCTGGGGGTGAAGCCGGCCCATGATCACTACCAAAAATGATGAAATGGCCCCTCCTGTAAAAATGATTGCCCACCCCTGCTTTAACTGCAAGACCATCCATTACTCTGCCACTAAAGAAATGATCAAAGTAGGCTCCTAGAAACTGCAAGCTCTGAGAGACAGAAAGCTACAGTGAGAATTGATTAGGGAACCGGTAGGATCAGAGCTTGCCGCCAAGCTGTGGAAGTCAGTGTAGTGCTGGAGGGCTGAGAAGAATATGGAACTCCAGAGGGAGGGAACACGGGAGAAAGCATCCTAATTAGAAATTAAAAGGCTCATTCCTGCTCTTGTTGACATCAGTGGAAACAGGATCAGGACCTAAGCTCCCTAACTCATACTTCTAATGCAGAGCTACTCAACACGTGGCTCGTGGTGTTTGCAGCCCGTGGTGTAGTTGGGGTTTACGCTGGGCTCAACATGTGGCCCATAGGTGGAAGCCAAAACAAAAAAGTAGTCAATATAATGGTCTTCTGTTGATATGCATTTTAGTAGTTACATTTCTGGACTGTCATTACTCATTAAAAGTGCTATCATGTGGGTGGAAATCGGGTAAATATTGCATTTTATTTATATCAGCAGAATTGACTTAAATGGGGCCTGTGTGTTGTGTAGTCTTGCCTTAATCTTTGTATTCATGCCCGACAGTGTGAAAGAAGCTATTTGCATATATTTGCATATATATTTGCATGCATATGCAACCACACTTAAGTTGCGGCCCTCGGCATGTCCTGTGAATATCATTGTGGCCCCCAGGGCTTCCAAAGTTGAGTAGCCCTGTTCTAAGGGATCCCAAAGGAAAAGAGTTTGTGTCTAGTCTTCTTTCCAGAGCAGACTCTGACAAGTGAGAAAATATTTCATATTCCGGACATAACTCTCACTGTACCTGCGTTCTCCTCAGACTGGTTGAAGCCACAGATCTGGCAGATACTGCGAACCCACTTGTTCATGTCCTCCTCTGTCTCGGCCACCAGATAGAAGGTCCTGTCACTGGTCTTTATGTCGAAGACATAGCTGTCCTGCAGCTCCTTCTTGTTGAAGGTCAGGCCTGCATCCACCTGCTCACAGAAGTTGAGGTTGATCACACGCAGAGGCTTCTTGGAGTGGTCATTCTTGTAGTACTCCAGCACGTCCGGGTCACCACTCATCCGACCGCTACGCAGGATGAACCAGCGTTTCTTCCATGCCTGAGGACCAAAGAGAAACAATCGTAAGATATAGAGATTCCACTGGCCAGCATTCCCCATCACACGTGTCACTTAAAACCACACTGGGGAACACACACCAGGTGACTGAATTAGGAGACGTAACAGGAATGATCTCAGAGTGGATATGGGTAGAACCTGAGAGGCCTTGCCGAGTACATCACACAAAAGAAACCCCAAGTGTCTTGCCTAAGACCACAAAAAGTTTCCAAGTCAGGACTAAAACGTAGCACATCCTTAATCCTATACTCAGCTGAGTGTCCCATGACCTGAATGTTTTGTGTCTCTTTGGCTACATCTACACTGCAATCACAGGCTGTTGGCCGCTCATGGATAAGCCTGCCCAGAACCCTAGGTAGATATCTGGGCGTTAGCTTGCATTGAAGTCCATGCTGCCAGGGCTTCACTGCTCTGCTGCCCAAACTAGCTGAGTTGCAGCTATCTAGAGTGTGACAACACGAACTGCACTCCCACCCTGTGACTGCAGCTTAGCCATATTCTCCGTGCCTTCTGATCTGTGGAAAGACATTAGCAGCAATAATCACAATGGAATGCATTTCAGCAATGCAAAAGCACTGCCTACCCTTCGTACACAATGCTTCAGAGAGGATGCTTTTCTTAGACATCCCTGAGAGGCGGTCTATCGAGGTTTTACAGTAGCAGACTATGTGTCAGAGAGCTGCCTTTCTCAAGCATGTTTAAATGCCAGTATTTGAGGGGTAAACAAAGCCAACGTGAAGCTGCTGTTTTTTAATATCAGGACTCATGCCAGGAAGATCTGTGGAGAATCCAAGCTTCACTTGTTTTCAAAATCTTCTGTTCCCTGAAACGTATTAAATTCCGTAGCAAAGAAAACGTTATTGGTTCTCAAAAGCACGGCTTGCCTGTGGCCATCAGGCTCTGCTAGTCAGAACTATCCCTGTCAAGGCTACCCCCATGCACAGCCTCTGGGGGTTTGTGATGCCTTAGGCAAACTGGAAAATAAATGTGACTCAGGACCCCCCTCCCCCCCCCGAATGGCTCACACAGCGAACATTTTGCTGCTTCTGATATTTTCCTCCCCAAAGCAAACACCTGTTTTTTGTGTAGAAAAGTGCTGGCTGAGTGAGACACACTAGAAGGGCTGGTTTTCAGATCATCTGCCTTTTGCCAAGAAACACATGTGTTCATAGAATGCACGTTGGCCTGGCTGCTGGAGGCAGAGAGTGGATTTAATCTGTGAGTTGAGCTGGAATTTTTAAAACCCTAAACAAAACTGGGCTGTCACGTTAGCTCTGACACAGTTCTGTGAAATGTGCTCCGAAGAGACAGGTGTGCTGCTTGGGCTTGGGGACTGCGTAACAGGATTACTAACATTTCACACTTTCTAGCTAAATTGTGTCTCTAAAACAATAGCCTTCCTGCGGGTGTGGTTCAGAAGTGCCCCAGCCCAGCAAGAGCTCACCCGATTCCAGACCCTGTAAGGTTTGTGCAGAGATCCTCTAAGCACTGGGTGCTCATCCCACCTAAATAAATCCCATGAGAAGCACTGTGGTCTTGTGGCTGCAGCCCAGGTTGGGAACTCCGAAATCCAAATCCTGATTGTGACACTTTCCCTCTGTGGTCTTGGGCAGGCTGCTTACCCGCTCCATGCCTCAGTTTCCCCCTTCTGTGAGAGGGGAAAAATAATCTTGATTTATCCAGCTCACAGGAGTTCTGGGAAGGTGGCTTTGCCCTTGTTGCATGTCCATTTGAACATACAAAATAAGTGCTAACTATTACAATTGATAGAATTTAAAGCCAGGTGGGAACAACCATTGTGATTCTCTAGTTCAGAGCTAGTCAACATTGGAAACCCCGGGGACCACAATGATACTCACAGCACATGCTGAGGGCTGCAACTTAAGTGTGGTTGCATATACCAGTGTTTCTCAACCTTTTATATAAAGTACTGCTTTTTCAAAAAATAAAAATAATAAATTATAAGTACCCCCCAGTACCTACAGTTTTCAGACACACAAAATTTTTTTCTGCCATTGCAACATATTTGTTTAAACAACTTAATCGAAGCCAGGCAGGTAATGAAATTTTTGGGTGTAAAAAGTATAAAAATAATAAAACACTGTAAAACTTAAAACAAAAATTCAGTTTTCTCCAAATTTCAGTTGTGTTGATGTACCCCCCAGACTTCTCTCGTGTACCCCTCAGAGTACTTGTACCACTGGCTGAGAAACACTGGCATATACAGACAAAGATATATGCAAATAGCTTCTTTCACACTGACGGGCATGAATACAAAGATTAAGGCAAGACTACACAACACGCAGGCCCCATTTAATTCAGTTCTGCTGATATTAATAAAATGCAATATTTACCCTATTTCCACCCATATGACAGCACTTTTAATGAGCAATGACAGTCCAGGAATTTAACTACTAAAACGCATATCAACAGAAGACCATTATATTGACAACTTTTTTGTTTTGGCTCCCACCCGCGGACCGCATGTTGAGCCCCGTGTAAACCCAAACCACACTGCAGGCCGCAAACAAACAGGCCACAGGCTGTATGTCGAGTCGTCCTACTCTAGTCTGACCTACATAACACAGGCTTTCCTCCAGAGACAGATCTTCTGAAATTTGTCTAGCACTATCCTTACATACTTCTATGTTCTGTTGCTATTATAACATGGCATGGCACTAAGGAAAGCACTTTAGGAGAGGAAATAATTGATTCCTGGCTCCTCCTTAAGACTGGTGAATGCAGCTCTCACGGAGTCAGTCGGCACCGCTAGATGCTCAGTTCATTCAGGCCCTGGTGTAGAGTCACTGCATTTGGAAGTAGAGTTGGGCTCAAGCTGCAATGTCTGACTCCAGATCGAGGGCAGATGGAAAGGGTTTGGTTTGGTTCATTATGGAGAGACAGTCCAGCTGTGGAGTTCAGAGCTCAGTCAGGCTTCTCTCCTCTGCTCTGACCCTTTTGTGCTTCTCTGGCTGGATCTGGACAGCTGAGAACTTTCATTGCGTGGTGGGGTGGGGGAGCTTGGAGCCAGCTTCCGAGCATGGGTATATTGTGGAAGGGCCTGGGTGTAATTAGAGTAGGACCCCAGCTACACCCCTGACAGCTGACAAAAGTTAGAGTAGGTCATAGCTGCAGTAACCCAGCCTGGGGCTGGTATGGTTTGTACCAGAGAATCAGGGGACCATAACTAGCTCACTGATGGACCCCTACCCCCAGGATTACACTGCATGGATTGTGGTGCAGGTTAGAATCCAGGCTCTGAGTTTGAACATCCCTAATGTTCAGGGATGTTTGGATCCATGCTCTTAGTCTGGGGATCAGGCCTCCTTAGTTGCTTCAGAAACATAACCAGTTGTGAATACTGTTCTGTAACAAATCCTTATTAAGCCTTTCTGAGTGTGAACTTCCCCTGGAGGAACACATATGACACCTGTCTCTGGAACTATCTATGCAAGAAGGAAAATGCTGGGCTAGATTCTTGACTGGTGTAAATTGATGCAGCTCCCTTGATTTTATTGCAGCTCTGTTAGTTTACACCACCTGACAATCTATCCTTTCCTCTTCAAACAGTTGCATTAAAACCATTTACATCACACATGCATGAAGGAGAATAAATCTGTTTGTGCGAGATAAACTTGGTGTCAAGCTTGCATTGCATTTACAAAGCTGCATTGGTTGATAAATGGTTTATTGCAGATAGCTTGCTGATCATCTGCCAAGCTAAGTAGAACTGTTTTCATTTTGTGCCTGAGGTTCACATGCTTTTTTGTTGAATAAATGTCAGTTTTATCTATAAAAACCACAGGAAATGAACACAAACTCACCCAAAATATTTTGTTTAGCAGGCTAAAACAAAAAACATAGGCACACACGTGAAAAAACCCACAACCACATGCATTCTGTACAGTCCCACTGCTGCCTTGTAATATTTGATTGTTGTTTTTTAAAGCCTGAGCTCTTGGAGTCATGGTAATCTCCAGTCTCTTTTTTTTTAAGTTAATTTCTAACCCTCATGATTTTGGAGAAAAGCTTGAAAACATGAGCCTTTATGCCAAGTAAAAAGAATCCCAGATTTATTATTCAAAAAAATCCTCACGATTTGAAGCCAATCTCATGATTTTTGAATGCTTGCGATCGGCCATGCTGGAGACATAAACCATGACTAACCTCATGTCCTCCAGAACGAAGGGCTGAGCCCAGGGTCTGAAGCAGAGTATTAATTACCATGAGTAATGGGTGGCAGAATCTGGCTCTAAAGGTTTCAAATAAATTTGACCCCTGGTATTCAAAAGGTATCCAACTGCAGGCCATTTTGATGGCTTGCCAGGAGCCCAAAGGTTGAATCTAATTTACATAACATGGAGGAGACTGTAGCCACTGTCATCTTTAATACAGGAATGGAAACTACAGCCCTGATACTGCAATACTTCTGATCTGAGTGACCTATTGAGATGGCACATCACTTGCTGGGACCTGTAGTAGGCTACATGGCCATATTAATAATGAGGGTGACTGTAGTCTTCATGGTAAAATTCTCTGCAACTTGGCAGCTACTGATCTAACCCAACTACAGCCGGTCCCCGAGTTACGAAGGCATCGACTTACGACCGTTTGTATTTATGACCAACCTCCTATACAGCCGGAACCCGAGTTACGAATGAAATCTGCACTTATGAACAGCGTGGCCGTATGTAAGTGAATGTAATCCGACTTACGAACAGATCGAGTTACGACCTAGTGTTTGGTGCGTAACTCGTTCGTAAGTCAGGGACCGGCTGTACTTGCAGCCAGCAAAAACAAGAATAAAAGAAAGGAAGCAAAAGTTTTAATTGGAGGGCAGGCACTAGGCTGTATATATTCTGTCTGTCTTAGAACAGCAGAGGAACCTAAGCGTGCTGGTATCTAAATAATGGCAGGGCTGAAGTGGTACATCATCATAAGAAAACAGGAGCAGGACACCTAAAACCAGTCTAGAGTGGTATTTGTTTTGGCAGGTTTTGTGTTATCCCATCAAAAGGAAACTGTGGCCACAAACCAACATGACGGTGTATTAATAATAAATAATACTTCACACTTGAATTACTTTAGCTTTCATTTATCAACCCTCTCCCCCCCGCTGGCATCCTATCTGGGCTTGGCTGTGCACAAGAAAGTTGTGTCCATGTTACTTATATTGGAAACAATTCAGGCTGTGGAAGGACAATTCAAGTCTTGTCTTTGTTGGTAATGCATCATGAATAATTAGTGTACAGCAGATACAATTAATAACAGTGCTGTCAATTAATTGCATTTAACTCATGAGATTAACACAAAAATTGTGATTTTAAAAAATTAATTGTGATTAATCACACAGTTAAACAATAGAATACCAACTGAAATTTATTAAATATCTGAGGATGTTTTTCTACATTTTCACTATTGATTTCAATTACAATATAGAATACAAAGGATACAGTGTTCACTTTATATGATTTTTATTACAAGTATATGCACTGTAAAAATTATAAATGAAATAAATAGTATTTTTCAATTCACCTCATACAATCCCTTTACTGTGAAATTGTACATATGTAGATTTTTTTCTGGTTACATAACTGTACTCAAAAACAAAACAGTGTAAAACTTCAGAACAGGGCTACTCAACTTTGGAAGCCCCGAGGGTCGCAATGATACTCACAGCACATGCAGAGGGCCACAACTTAAGTGTGGTTGCATATACATGCAAATATATATGCAAATATATACAAATAGCTTCTTTCACACATGAATACAAACATTAAGGCAACATGCAGGCCCCATTTAAGTCTGTCCTGCTGATATTAATAAAATGCAATATTTACCTGATTTCCACCCATATAACAGCACTTTTAATGAAAAATGACAGTCCAGGAATTTAATTATTAAAATGCATATCAACAGAAGACCATTATATTGACTCTCCGTTATGGAGCATGTTCCCAGTGGAGGCTATGTTCAAAGGATGTCATCCACGGGCTGCGTGTTGAGCCCCATGTGAACCCAAACTGCACCATGGGCTGCAAACAAATGGGCCGTGGGCTGTATGTGGCCAACGGGTCGCATGTTGAGTAGCCCTGCTCTAGAGCCTACAACTCTACTTAGTCCTAGATCTTGTTCTGCCAATTGCTAAGACAAACAAATTTGTTGACATTTATGGGAGATAATGCTTCCTGCTTCCTATTTACAATGTCACCAGAAAGTGAGAACTGGCATTCATATGGCACTTGCAGCTGGTACTGTAAGGTATTTATGTGCCAGATGTGCTAACTGTTTGTATGCCTCTTCATGCTTTGGTCACCATTCCAGAGGACACGCTTCCATGCTGATGATTCTCTTTAAAAAATAATGCATTCATTAAATTTCTAACTGAACTCCTGGATGGAGAATTGTATGTCTCCTGCTCTGTTTTACCCACATTCCGCCATATATTTCATGTTATAGCAGTCTTGAATGATAACTCAGCACATGTTTGTTTTAAGAATGCTTTCATAGAAGATTTGACAAAATGAAAAGGAGGTGCCAATGAGAGATTTCTAAAGATAGCTACAGTGCTCAATCTAAGGTTCAAATTCTTAAAGTGCCATAAAAAATCTAAAAGGGATGAGGTGTGGAGCACACTTTCAGAAGTGTTAAAAGAGCAACACTCTGGGCTTGTCTAAACTAAGCAGAAGATTCGAAAGAGGATATGCAAATTCAGCGGGAATTTGAATGTCTTCTTCCGATCTCACTTTCGAAAGCAGAGCTTTCGAAAGTGAAAGTAGTCTAGACGCAGTTTTTTTTGGAAACCCCCCCTTTTTCAAAAGGCCGCTTTTCCTCAAAAAAGGAGGTTTACACAGCTTTTTGAAAAAGGGAGGGTTGCCAAAAAAACTGCGTCTAGACTACTGTCACTTTTGAAAGCTCCATTTTCAAAAGTGAGATCGGAAGAAGATACGCAAATTCCACAGGAATTTGCATATCCTCTTTCGAATCTTCCACGTAGTCTTGACATAGCCTCTGATGGGGAAACTACAGAAACCAATCCACCAAAAAAGAAAATCAATCTTCTGCTGGTGGCATCTGACTCAGATGATGAAAATGAACATGCATCAGTCTGTGCTGATCTGGATTGTTATCAAGCAGAATCCATCATGAGCATAGATTCAGGTCTTCTGGAATAGTGGTTGAAGCATGAAGGGACATATGACTCTTCAGAGAATCTGGCAACAAGGAGGAAGCACTATCCCCTGCAAATTATAACCAGATTTGTTTGTCTGAGTGATTGACTGAAGAAGAAATAGGACTGAGTAGACTTATAAACCCTAAAGTTTTACATTATTTTATTTTTGAATGCATGTTTTTTCTACATAATTCTATATTTGTAAGTTCAACTTTCATGATAAAGGGGTTGTATTATAGTATGAGATGAACTGAAAAATACATTTTTTTGTTTTTTACAGTGCAAATATTTTAATAAAATAAAGTGACACTATACACTTCGTATTCTGTGTTGCAATTGAAATCAATATATTTGAAAATGTAGAAAACATTCAGTAGAGGATAGTGGTGCACATACATACTATACATCTCAGAACAGTACTTATTATGTCCACTTCATTCTGGTCACTACTGTAGTGCATTCTGGAAGAACTGTTCTAGTATTTAGACTAGCTCTGTGACAATTCAGTGACCTAATTAAGAAAGAGAAACCTCTGCAGTCATTTCCCTGAACAATCATATTTTCACTTCTCTTCTTATAAAGATTTATAAATAGCCTTTGTTTGCTTCTCCAATATTTGTAACCTAATTAGTTTGACACTAATTCTCAAACTGGTTGTCGAATCCTGGAAACCACACACAGCACAATATCTTACACCAATACAACTCACCGGGCTGGCTTTTAGATTTCAGTTCAGCTTGGGAAACAATCACAACCTTCTCTTAGCCATGACTGCTATTAGAGAAACTAAATATATTGATGTGTGTTTGGGTGCATGCCCCTCTCTGAAACCATCCTAGAAAATTATTTTGTTCTATCTCTGATGCCTGTGGTTCTACAAGACTGCACACCAACTTTCTATACTTACACACACACCTTTAGCCTAGCTCCATGAAGAGAACACACTGTTAGCCTCTGTGTGTTAATACTTAGCACTGAGGTCTTACACCAATATACTGGAGGATTATTATCCCCATGTTGTTCATGGAAAACAGAAGAAGAGGAAGGCAAGGTTCCTGCAGCAGAGCTGAGACCAAGATCCTGTTGTACCCTAAGTATCATAGGTGCTGACTCCGTGGGTGCTCCCATGGGAAAAAATAGTGGGTGCTGAGCACGAACTGGCAGCCTCCCTATCAGCACCTCCCCCTTCCCCCTTAGTGCCTCCCACCTGCCAGTGGCCTTGTTGACCAATGCCTCCCCCTCCCTCCCAGACTCCTCCTGCCTGCCATGATCAGCTGTTCTGTGGCATGCTGGAGGGGGGTGCAGGAGGAACAGGGGCAGGAAGAGGCAGGGGAAGGATATGGCAGGGGCAGGAAGAGGTAGGGTGGAGGTTTGGCGGAAGAGGTAGTAAAGGGGCAGGGCAGAGCAGGAGTAAAGCACCTCCCTACCAAGGAACCAAAAAGCTAGTACCTATGTTAAGAATTCAAAAATCTTGGGTCCTGCTCCCCTCCCCCCCCCAAAAAAAAACCCATGACTGTGTGTTTTTAAAGATTTTTTTAAAAACAATATATCCGGGGTTCTTGTTATTTGTCTTCTGTTTTCTGGCCCTTCAGGATTCACATTTTCAGGCTTCTCTCCATAATCACGAGGTCTGGAAACTTACATTAAGAAAGAAGACAGAGAAAGCTGAGCATCTCACATAATCATCTGACTCCAGGAACCGAGGCTTTAAGAAAAACATCAAGTAGCATGAGATACAGCAGCCCTCATCACCGACATAAAGTCCATTACAACTTCTCCAGTTCTTCATTCTGTATGTTCTCAATGGGCAAGTCCATCCAAAGTCCCATGTAGTCAATTTGAACAAAACCTCAAGTTGTTGGTAAGACCTGGTGTCTACTTGTACAAAGAGAACATGCTGCTGCATGTGAATCTCGTTTGCTTTCTGAAAAATCTGTTCATTGCAGGGTTGTTGTTACCATGTCAATCCCAGGATATTAGAGAGACCTGATAGGTGAGGGAATATCTTTTATGGGACCAATTGCTGTTGGTGCTACCCCTCTGAGACTCTTGATAAAGGACATATTCCTCAGAAAACTGTCCAGTTTCCAGAGGAATGGTATTTGGAAACTGGCTCTTGTGTAGGACTTTGGTTATGATTCCTAGGTTTGACACACTATGGAGTTGGGCTGCTCAAAGAAAAACTAAGGTAGCTAACATCAGAACAATGCTAACCTCCAGCCCCATGAAACAACTGGATAAATTACCTGTTCAACACACTGGGCCAAACCATAAAAAAGGCTCTCCTTTCATCTCCAAGGGTTAAATTTGTTCAGTAGGCTTTTTTTTTTTAATTATGAAGAAGGGCCAGTAGCTTAACAGCTATAAAATGTTGTTTGTGTGGCATAAACTTCCACTGTGTGGTCCTTTGTTCCTGGCAGGCATGTTCTCCACTAAATGATGGCTGCTTACTGACTTTTGGATCACTTAAATATTTTGATTCCTCATACTGTACTTCTTTTTAAGGCAATTCATGAAACAAATAAAAATAACAAAGACCTCCCAGCACAACATATTTGTCTCGGTTTCTGATAATCAGGACGATTACTTAATTGTTACACAAAGATCCATCTGTGCCTTTTATAAGAGGATTCTACTGACCCTCTTTGCCCACAAAATCTCATACTATATACATTTGTTAGTCTCTAAAGTACCACAGGACTACTTGTTGTTTTTAAAGTTACAGACTAACGCAGCTACTCCTCTGAGACTCTTGATAAAGGACATGTTATTCCTCAGAAAACTGGCCAGTTTCCAGAGGGATGATATTTGGAAATTGGCTATTTGAAGGGTTTGAGGCCAGATCTGTCGTGAGTGGAAACCAGGGAAATGCCTTTTTTTTGAGCCTAGTGCACTAGGCTGGGGGGGGGGGGGGATGCTTTAGCCACAGACAGCAAAAGATTTATATAGATAGACGGCCATGCGCAGATACAAAATTTGTATCCGCATCTGCAAAATAGAGCCGTGGAGATCTGCATTGACATCCGCGGATGTGGATACCCATGGATATAAAGCGGATACCCGCAGATTTGCATGGCTTTATGTATGGGGCATGACTGACTGAGTGATGGAGGAGAATTTCCGGCAGTCAGTAAGTAGACAGCATCAAGAGTCTTGCTTCCTCTCTGCCAAGGACCTTCTTGGTGTGCTCCCCGTGTGATGTGTTACCAACCAGGCCATCAGGTCATGAACTGTGTGACAGCAAAGTAGTACCGAGGTGGAGCTGGATTTTGGAGGAAGACATCCATGAAGAAGTGGGAGCCAGAAGCAGATGCCTTGGAGGCTGAGGAATGAGACAGCGGCCCAGGAGCGAAAGCTTGCAGAGGCTGTGTCTCTTGGATCAGCAGTTTAGGAGAGAATCAGAGTGCTTGTGGTGAGGCGAAGGTGGCAAAAGGAGCCAGCTGGAGCATGCCCTATCCTTGGGGATGGAAGGGTTAATACAAGCGTACGCTTTCCACTCTGAACGGGAGGTAGGTAATAGCTTGTCCTGGCACATGCAGCATAGATAGTACATCACCTTCCCTGCCCGGGTCCTAGTTGACCCGAAGGGGGACACTGCAGCAAAAAACATGCCGATAACATCTAAGCAAGGACATTCAAACTGCCTTTTACTGGCGAGGCAGTGAGGAATTCACTGACGTCTTCATTACTCAGTCACAGCAATGGCTGATAAGAGGGCCCTGGCTATGGCCATTACCGGGAAACAAATTTAATCAGAGAGAAGAGAGTGTTCTCTGCTCAGGGGGCAGACCCTGGTTAGATGAATGGGTTTGCCTGACCCAGGCATGGTCTCCACCCACACATGTGATCACTAGAACTGCCAGCATGGCCTTCACTGCATTCAGAGCTGGAGTATCCTGCTCTTACCACTGGGATGTAACGCCACTACTCGAGTGTGGGCCTTTGCTCCTTTGTGGCTGGTGCACAAAAGCGCTGTATGATTCTGTCGCAGCAAGCAATGAAGGGACTCAGGGATAATCCTCCCCAAATCAAAATCAGTGGGAGGGGAATCACTGCTGGCCATCTTTTTCGCCTGCTGTGGATAGGGTTGCCAGATGGTTTCAACAAAAATACTGGACACACTGGACATGACATCACAATCTACATTACATCTTATTTAGAAAATACTGGACATTTATATTTTCTCAATTTGTTTCCCGAACAGAAAAAAACTCAAATACTGGACTGTCTGGTTCAAAACCGGACACCTGGCAACCTTAGCTGCTGTGAAGAGCTGGAACCTCACCATCCGCCTGGAGGGATGGTATTGCGATCTCACTCTATAAGGGCAAAGGACTGCATAGCAAATGTAAGACAGACACGCTGATCTCCTGGTTGTCTGCTCTAGGGAAGGTGTTTGCTTATGTTCTACTGGTGCGTTTGGAGCCCCAGCTACATCAGAAGGATTGCCCCCAACAGACAGGCTTGACGGGGAACAGGTCCATGCAGGCCTGCCATTGAGGGGAGGGGCAAAGGGGCAGATGCCTTGGGGCCTGGTAATTTTAAAGGGCCCAGGGTGCTACAGCAGCAGTGGTGGTGCCCAGAGACTCAGGCCCTTTAAATCTCCACCGGAGTGCCATGCGGTGTGCTCTGGGCAACTCTACGGGCTGGGAGGGGGGGGCAGCATGAAACTGTCTGGGCAGCACTGAGTTCTGGGGTGGAAGCAGCTCAGAGGCAGACACTCCCCTCCCCCCATTACATGGGTGCAGCTAGCCTGTTCTGACGTTGGATTCTCAGCTCATCAAGCCCTTGCCTCCCAAAGGAATGGACCAAATGGCAAAGGATTGCAATGGCTAAGCATTCAGCTAAGCATTGAATGGTGAGTCATGCTTTTCACTCTGAAGGTAGTGGGTTCAAACACCCTTGTCAGACCATACAGGCTCAGTTACATGAGCAACCCCAGTGTCATTAGCAGAGCTGTGCACATCAAGAAGGGCTGCAGGAGCAGACATTTAGTTAGCACCTGTGGCTTCATCACCTGCACTCCAACACCTGGTCTACCACTTTCCAGCCAGCACAGTTTCCAACGATAAAGAGCTGCCATTTGGAAACAACCTTGTGGGTATGCGTCTGAAGACCCTCTGACGTTAGTGTCTCACACCCCACTGTCAGCGTGTAACGAATCCTATAAAAGGAGGTGTAACGTAGCCCATCGGGAATTGGCAGGGAGATGGGCCAGATGGCTTAGTACAGTCATTTCTTACCTCTTGATGCCATGGACTGGATTCTGATCTTACTTATACCACTGTAAAAATCAGGACCAACTCCACTGACATCAATAGGTGATACCAGTGGGAAAACGCAGCATAGGAGAGCAGAGAATCAGGACCTATGTTTCCAGGTCTACCTGAGCAGATGATAATGAAAGAAATGGGGCTCCAAATCCCTCCTGCTTTCACCATGCCTGCTGCCACACAGCTCTGTCATGAATGTGTGCATAAATGGCTTTGGGTCTGCATAAGTCTCCTTTGCCCCAGCCTCTAAAATCCCCCTCCCTGTTTTCATGCTGTGTCCATGACAAATCCCTTCATATGACTGGACTAACACCTCATTAAACACATTCAGCCCTCAGCCTTTGACCTACCAGCTTGGCAGAGAGAACTAACTGCGTTTCCCCTGTCAAAGGAATTCACACTCCACTGATGTGCTGGAAGAGCCTTGACATGTCCAAAGGGATTCTGAGCAGCCTGACTGGGTGGTGGGGGAGGGGAGTTGAGTCTGAGACATGAGAGGGAAGAGGCAGTAGGTTAGTGGAGAGCACAGGTATAAGCAGGATCTGAAGGAATGCTTCCATGGCAGGTAGCTGGAGTGGGAGAGAAACTCTGGGTGTGGCTATGTAAATACAGCTTGCTCCTGCTTTGCTTAGATTTGTTAGATATTCAGCAAGAAGAAGTGGCATTTTGCTCATTGTAATCAATGTATTTGTGACCCAACACCAACAATGTCTGTACTTAATGCAGGGATAGCTGAAATACGGTTGCCAATGTTTGTAATTGTGGGAATGTAGAAAAGCAGGACTGTGCTAAATTGTTCCAAAGGGAAGGGCTCACACTCAGCAGAAAGAGACTTGCTAAGCAGGGGCTTGATTTTCCAAGTTCTATGAGAAGGAGAAAATGAGGGAAGGTTATTCTGGTCAGTAGGCTATTTAGTTTCCCTTCCCTTCCCTTCCCTTGCCTAGCCTAGCCTCACCTGTTTCCCCCACTGTTCATATGGGTGGATGTAAAGAACTAGAGCCTTTACTGTGGAAGAGAATAGGAGTTTTGAGAGAGATTTCATTGGGCTTTGGAGGGTAAGACACTGGTTGCATTTGTTGCTCTGTATTGGAATATTAATCAGTGTGACAGTGACAGGCCTGACAGTCTGTGTTGTTTCAGCAACCAAGACTAGTCTCAGTCACGCTGTATTATCATAACTTTTCTGAAACTGACACAGGAACTCAGGCTAAGCCAGCCTGAGGTTTATGACTTTGTGCATAGCCTGTGTGTATTAGATGTATAAGCTGTAGGGTCTGGAAACTTTTCTATTATTCACTGAATTAGCATTCACGCATTATCAGGTTACACTCAGTCCCTTCACAATCTGGCACTGACTCCTCCATCCTGGCAGGATTATTCTTTGGGAACCCAAGGTATGTCTACACGGCAGTGTTATTTCGAAATAACTGACATTATTCCGAAATAACAAAGAGCATGTCTACACTGCAAGCCACTACTTCAAAATAATAATGAGCTGGAGAACTTCTTACTCCAACTCCTGTAACCCTCATTTTACGAGGAGTAAGGGAAGTCGAAGGAAGAGTGTTCTTCCTTTGACTTCCTGCTGCATAGACAGCACCAAAAGCCAAATTAAGCTATTTTGACTTCACCTACGCAATTGACAGAGCTGAAGTTGTGTAGCTTAATTCGACATTTGCCCTGCTGTGTACACGTACCCCAAGAAAAACAGACAGTGGTGAATTTCACTGAAGACAAAGCCTTTTTTCTCACTCTCACTGTGGTCATTGCAGCACCAATTTGTGAAAATATTCCTGACCTAATACCATTTAGTAACAGGTCTGTTGTCAGTGTTTAGTTTACCATGCTTCTGGGCCAGATCCTGAGCTGGTTTAAATCAGCATAGCTCCATTGACTTCACTGGGATGACATCCATTTTAGGGATGTGAATGACTAGTCATCTATCTGATAAGCAAATGCTTATCAGATAGTTGAGTTGACTAGTCGCTTCCCTCCCCTTGCTGCCTCTATCAAAAAGAGGCAGTGGGGAGGGGGAGGGCATACTTCAAAGCAGCAGTGCCGCGTGGAGCCTGGGGCCAGACCCCGGGCTCCACGTGGTGCTGCCACTTTGAAATACCACGTGCAGCCCGGGGCCAGCTGGGATGTCCCCAAGCTGCATGTGGTGTTTTCAAAGCGGCAGCGCCATGTGGAGCCTGGGATCAGCTGGGGACTCCCACACTGACCCAGAGCTCCATGTGGTGCTGCCGCTTTGAAACACCGTGTGGAGCCTGACGCTGGACTCCCCATGGAGTTTCAAAGCAACAGCGTCGCATGGAGCCCAGGGTCCCCAGCTGACCCCGGGCTCCATGTGGTGCTGGCGCTTTAAAACGCCATGGGGAGCACGGGGACAGCAGGAGACTGCCCAGCTGGCCCCATGCTCGCTGCAGCACTGTCGCCTTTGAAGTGTAGCAACAGCCCTGGGGCTGTTGCTGCACTTCAAAGGTGGAGGCGCCCTATCAATTAATCCAATAGTCGATGCAAATTGCATCAACTATTCGATTAGTCAGTTACTTGAAATTTAACATCCCAAATCCATTTACCTTAGCTGATGATGGGGCCATTAATAATTTGAGGTAAGCCTCTATGTAGCTGAGTTCTTTGACTCAAGGGAGCTCTCTGTATAAGAACACAGCAAAGCACTGAGTGAACTGGGGTACCATCTCTTGGCTTTTGTAAGGGGTACTGATATGTACCACCTGCCTCCTAAACTAATCTAGGCATAGCACAAGGAAGACAGCAGTTCAGTCTGAGTGGTAGTATGAGTATGATCTAGTAGATAGGATACTAGAATGAGAATCAGAAAACCCAGAGTCTACCCCTGGCTCTGCCACTGACCTCTGGTGTGACCTTGGGCATGTCACTTTGCTTTTCTGGTGCCCTTCCCATTCTTTTGTTTGTCTTCTCTGTTTAGAGCATAAGTATTGTGAGGCAGAGACTGACTGTCACTGTGTACAGCATCTAGCATATTGGGACTATGATCTCAATTTGGAACTATGCATTATATAAATAATAATAGATTCTAATGCCAGAAGGGACCGTTGTGATCATCTAGTCTGACCTCCTGTGTAGCAACACCAGAGAACTGCCCCCCAAATAATTCTTAGTGCTAGTCTTTTAGAAAAACATCCAATCTTGATTTAAAACAAAACCATGCTTCACCAATCTATGAGAATCCTTTGAGGCTGTCAACAAATGTGTACACAAGGGGGAATCTGGTGAATACCTGGACTCTCAGAAAGCTTTTTGACAGGTTCTCTCTCTGAAGTCTCTTATGCAAAGTAAACTGTCTTGGGATAAGAGAAAAGGTCCTCTTATGGATCAGTAACTAGTTAAAAGACAGGAAATAAAGGGTAGGAGTAAGTGGCAGGCTTTCACAATGGAGAGAGATAAACAGCAGAGTCCCACAAGGATGTGTACTGGGCCAATGCTGATCAACATATTCATAAATGGTCTGGAAAAAGTGTGGCAACATTTGCAGATGACAGAAAATTACTCGAGCTAGTTAAGTTTAAAGCTGACTGTGAAGAGTTCCAAAGGCCTCTGACAAAACCGAGTGACTGGGCAATAAAATGGCAGATGAAAATTCTGTGTTGATAAATGCAAAGTAATGCATATTGAAAAACATAACCCCAAATGTACATACAAACGATGGGGTCTAAATTTGCTGTTACCACTCAAAAATAAAAGCTTTTGGAGTCATTGTGGATAGTTGTCTGAAAACATCTGCTCAGTGTGCAGCGGCATTCAAAAAAGCTAAGATAATTTTAGGAATGATTAGGAAAGGGATAGATAAGACAGAAAATATCACAAGGCCACTATATTAATCCAGGATATGTGTGCAGTGCTGGTTGCGTATCTCAAAAAAGATATATTAGAAACGGAAAAAGTACCAAGAAGGGCAAGAAAAATGATTAGGGGTATGAAACAGCTTCCATAGAAGGAGAGATTAGTAAAACCTGGGACTGTTCAGCTTGGAAAAGAGATGACTCATGGGGATATGATAAGAGGTCTGTGAAATCATGACTGATGCAGAGAAAATGAATAAGGAAGTTTTATTTACATCTACATACCACAAGAATGGGTCACCCAATGAAATTAACAGGCGGCAGGTTTAAAACAAACAAAAGGAAGTATTTCTTCATTCAATGCATAGTCAGCCTGTGGAATTCCTTGCTAAGGGATATTGGGAAGACCAGAAGCATAATTGGGTTAAAAAAGGAATTAGATAAATCTGCCACTAGAAGGCAAGTTTTCTATTCCTTTAATCATCCTTGTCTCTCAGTCCTTCTTTATCAATATTCTTACTGAATTATGAATACCAGAATTAGACACAATATTCCAACAGTTGTTGCACCAGTGCCAAATACAGAGGTAATTCCTACCTGCAATTCCCCTCTCTGCATCCCTGGATCATATTAGCTCTTTTGGCCACAGCATTGCACAGCAAGCTTATGTCCAGCTGATTATCTTCCACTACCCCAAATCTTTTTCAGAGTAGGTGCTTCCCAGGACACAGTCCCCCTTCCTGTCAGTATGACCCACATGCTTTACTCATAAACATATGATTTTACATTTAGCTGTATTTAAATGTATACTGTTTGCTTGAGCCCATCTTACTACGCAATCAAGGTTATTCTGTATCACTGACCTGTCCTCTTCATTATTTACCACTCCTCCAATTTTTGTTTCATTTGCACACTTTACCAGGGATGATTTTGTGTGTTCTTCCAAGCTCCAGCATAAACTCTGGAATCAATCTGGAAGCAATTCCTCAAGGAAAAGACATAAAGGAAAAACTAAAGGGCAGAATCAATCCTTAGTTGCACCAGGATGGAATTGGCCTAAGCACCCATTAACATGCCATGATTTTGGGGTTAACATCAAGACAGAAGGCCATGGCCAGATTAACTCTCTTGTGGACCTGAGGCTATTAAATTTTGTGGGCCCCCCCGCATAAAGTCTTTGTCCTAGTTTAAAACAAAATGATCACAATTATGGCATTTAATGAGGCTCTTAATGCTGTACTAAACTTGCCTTTTAATTAGCATAAAGACATTCTGTGATTACATTTTAGTCTTAAAACATGCCTCCTTCTTACCTAAGCACAGGTGTTATATTAGTTTCTTTCTGGAAGGGATTTTGGGTGCAGGAGGGGGTTCCAGGCTGGGGCAGAGTGTTGGGTGCAGGAGACAGTGAGGGATGTGGGCTCTAGGAGAGAATTTAGTGCAGGAGTTCATGACAGAGCACAGAATTACAGAATTTAACTTGTGTTTCCCAAACCTCAAGCTAATGCCCTAACCACTGCACCATCCTGCCTCTTATTAAACTTAACTCACAAGGTGGCCATTACATGATAAGGTCTATGGTGTGGCTTAGGCAAGGAGAGATAAAGACTGTCTGGCATAAGATGTATCAAATATAGTAAATACTGTAACATGACCCAAGGGGGGAGGGAGAGAGAGAGAGAGAGAGAGAGAGAGTGTGTGCGTCCGAAATACTGGAAAAAAACTACAAATGGTGGTCTGGTAGCTTATAGACTAACGAAACATGTAGATAGTATCATGAGCTTTCGTGGGCACAGCCCACTTCTTCAGATGACTGGAGTTATGAGTTGGGGATATGAAATACTGGAGAGAGAGAGAGAGAGAGAGAGAGTAATGTCAAGCTCATGCTGATCCAGTGAGGAAGATCAGATCAGCAGAGCCCCTTCAGATGTCCTGCATTCCGATGCCGTGAGGCTGAGTCATGATGCGCTGTCATACTGGGTCCCATAGAAATGAGTGGAATTATTACTGCACAGTTCTTCCAGCTCTATAAGCCATGCCTTTGTGTGTGAAAACACTTCCCCAAGACTCACAGAGAGGGATCTGAACGCTCTGTTACATTATCAGCCAGCTTTTGTTTCTTTTATTTTTTTATCTCGGCCTCGGTGCCTACTCTACTCTAGACAATGAAAGTGAAGCTTTTATCAAAGGCTATTATTGTTTTTTCATCCACAACAACAGTTTTGATTATAGCCAGGCTTCCTGCATTTAGACCTCACTGTGACTGAGCAATCCCTGAATTCCTAGCAAAACAAAGCCTTGCTCGCAATAGCTCACCCTGGGTGAAATTCACTCCTGTGCAGAAGAGCAGCAGAGGCATCCATTAATCCCATACCTTTAAGGCTTAAATGAGGCATAGATCTTGAGCTGGCTCATTGCACATGGATATTTTTAGCCTGTTGGATCACAACATTGCTGATGCTCATCAATGATGCAAAACCAACATCTCTGGAAAGAAAAGCCCTTGACTTTTAGCCCTGGTCTACACTGGGGAGTTATTTTGAAATAAGAACTCCTGCGTTCCAGGAGGATAAAACACTTATTTCAAAATTGTTATTTTGGGAGTTATTATTTCGATGTAAGTTATTTTGAAATAATGTCCTAGTGTAGACATGCCCATAGAGACAGTGCCCATGTGTCCCACTGTGAATCACTCCTTTCACACGGATTTCCCTTAACCCTCACTTAGAGGAGATAGAGACAGTGAATATGGTCATTCCATGCAGATGTTAATGTCAGTATAATGCCAGTTAGGTCTTTGGTTTTCTGAGAAGTGCCCAATTACCATGTGACCATAAGCTCACTATGGCTACCAACTCCTTCTACAATAGACTATGGCAATTCTCAGGCACTTTCAGTGTGGCCTGAGTTAGGGATGTCAACGAGTAGTTGACTAGACAATAAACCAATAAGCCTAGGCTTATCGGTTAATCTAATCGACCACTCACATCCTCCCCTTGCTGCCTCTGAGGCGGCGGGGGGGGGGAAAGGAGGGGCTTAAAAGGTAGTCCCCCCAGCACCGGCTCTGCGGTGCCACCTGCCCCTTCCCCCCACGCTGCTGCCTCTCTTCACAGCAGCAGCCCCTGTCTGTGGGGGGTCTGAGCTGCCACGGACAGAAGCTGCTTTGCAGAAGCCACGCCCACCCTTCCCTCCCTTGCAGCCTCCGTCCACAGGGAGCTCGAACCCTATGGACAGGGGCTGCTGCCACCCCACACTGCTGCCTCTGTATCAGGCAGCCAGTCCAGGAGGGAAGCTGGTTTTTAAACCGGCTTCCCTCACGGACCAGCTCCTGCCTGGCACCCCTGATACAGAGACAGCAGCGCAGGGTGATAGGGGGGTCCCTGGGAGGGGGGCTGAATTGCACTGGCTGCCGGCCCTGCCACTGTGGACTACAGAATACTCGTCTAACCGCTAAGATTTCATGTGCTCAGTTGACTATTCTATTACCCTAGTCTGCATTCCAGCTGCTATGCCAGAGCTGAAGGGCACTGTAGATCATCGCTCGTTACCTGAGCCAGCTATCCCTGCCCCTCATAAGCTAAAAGGCAATTCTCCAAACTACATGTGAACAATTTGTCCTCAGCCGACATCTGTTTACACAGCTAGAGAACCTTTTAATCCAGCCCGTCTTTTGCTAGCAGCAGGTGGTGTTTGTTTGCTTTCAGTCTGCTTAGTTGTAACAGATCATCACCAATGTGCAGAGAGCAAGGGTGACAAGTGATTCAAAGGCGTATCGTTCCATTGTTCAGTCAGAGGGGAAATGAATCTGTTCTGCTATAATTATGCCTTAAGCAGACTTTCCTTTAATATTTACTATATATTTGAAAGAGTTTGTTTGTGTGTCTGTCTGTCTGTTCAGTCACTCCTCCTAAACAGTAAGCGCTAGGAACACCAAATTTGGTACACAGCTTCCTTTTCTCATAACTTAAAGCAAGGTCAGGGTTTGGTTTTGCCAGGAAAATGGATTGTGCCTGGAATGGGATTGCCTCTCATAAAACCATACCGAAAAGAGATAGAATCACCGGGAAGGTAAAAGGGGCTGTCTGGGGGAGCCCCCTCAGCCGGGACTGCCCCACCCCATAGACTTCCACCCCTCAAGTGCCCTCTAGGGAGGGTGGGGTGAGCTGAAGACACCCCCTCCCCCGATTTGTATGGAAACATTGCTGGCTGTTCGCCTTTGTTAAAGAGCAAGGGGAAAGTGAAGAGTTTGCTGCCTTCCTCGCTCTTCCTGGGGAGCACAGAGAGCAGGAGAACCTGGACCTGTCCCAGCCAGGGGACATAGACCCCTCCCCAGCAGTGCCAACTGGAGCGGCAGCAGCCATGAACAGGTGCTTCTCACCTGGCCCCAAGCTGCTGTGTGAGAGAAGGCTGGGGTAAACCCTTCATGCCCAGCCCCACCCCAGAACAATTATTTAAAAACAAAAATGAATTGAGTTAAGGAGATGAGCAACGCGGGGTAAATCTTCTCCATTCTTCAAAAGGAAAATCTACCCCCACACTCCCTCAATCACCAACACTCTGGCCAATACATAATAAGCCACCACTTGCTGCAACTACCTACACACACCTTCCATATCCTAGATTTCCCAGCCCCAGCCAGATTTCGGGCTAGGACAAGTGAGAGAGGCATTACTTATTACACTGATGATAGATTCCTGTCTCTTATCCACAGACAAGGGACATCCATCTGCGATCATGCTGCTGAATCTCTCTACAGCATTTGACGCAGTCAACCACCAATTCCTGCTGTCCCATCTATCCTAGTGTCTGGGAGCCATCAGCATTTTGGGGAAGAGCAGCTGGCTGAAAGTGGATTCAGGATAAAGAGCAATGAGCTTAAACTGCAGCAAACCAGGTTTGGGGTGAACATTAAGAAAATATTCCTAACTGTCAGAGTGGTTAAGCGACAGAACAAATTACCTAAGCAGGGGCGGAGCGGGGAGGGTTAAAAACAGATTAGACAAACACCTGTCAGGAAGGATCTAGTTATTACATAGTCCTCTCTAGGGTGCAGGGGACTGGAATAGATGACCTCTCAAGGTTTCTTCCAGTCCTACACTTCTATGATTAACACCTGGCAAATCTGCGGATATCCATGGACCATGTTTGGAGATCAGAGATCAGATGTGGATACAAATTTTGTATCTGCCCAGGGCTCTGTCCATAATTCCAGACATCTCAGTCATCAAGATGGTTTACAGTCTTGGGGTCTTCCTGGACGGCCCAATTTCCCTTAAGTATCCAAATAAGTATGACTGCAAACAAAACAAAACCCCTTCCATCTACAGTTGGGCAGAAGACTGCACCATACCATATTGGACTGTGCGTCGTCCATAGTGATCCATGGATTTGTATCCTGGCGGCTGGATTATTGGCATTCATTTTATCTATGAATAAAGCTCATCACCCTGATGATGCTCCCATTAGTACGGAACAATGCATGTCACCTCCTGAGAAGCTCATCACCACAGTGCACTGCTCACTACACAGGATCCCAGTGAAATACAGAATCAAGTCAAAGTTTTCGGTCTTATATTCATCCTCCCTCCACAGGCCCCAGGTTACCAAAGGACAGCAGCCCACTGTGCAGCCATGGCAGCCCACTCAAGAAAGGTGCATCATCCATGCCTTAGCAGAAGATCAAGCACAGAGAACAAATGGATCATAACTCTGCTTATGTGCTTCTCATTTTGGTGGAATACCGGTACCGACAGGAAAGCGCCTAGTGATCGATTTGTCGTGTCTATACTATAGTAGACCCGATAAATCGACCCCTGCTGGATCGATCACTGCCCATCGATCCAGCCCATAGTGAAGAATGCCCTTAGACTCAGACCTCCTTAGTGATCTTTGGATAAGTTTTTTAGCCATTAGTGATAACATGCTTTTTAGGGTACATGTTCTCTGAAATTAAGTACTACTGATGGGGACTGGGACTGGGAGGAAAGCTTCCTTGAAGACAGACTGTTTCATAACTGCCTGCTGCAGGATTTCTTGTACTTTCCTTTGAAACAGCTGGTTCTGTCCACTGTCAAAGACTAGCTGGACCACCCACTGGATCTAAGCTGAATACTAGGAAGTGAAATCTATTACACTGTGAAGGGGAAGTGGTGGAAGCACTAGAATATGAGTCATTTAAAGCCAGTCTGGACAAACCAGTGGAGAATACACTGCTGTGGGCGACCCTGTACAGGTCGTGGAAGCTGGACTCTCATAGGGTCTCTTCCATCTCTGTCCTAGATAGGAAGTTTTAATTTATCCAGAGATACCTTTCATATTTTTCAAGTCTGAACTGTCCAGGAAGGAAACCTGAAGGAAAATAAGATATTCAGCGACTGCACCTTCGTATGTAAAGCACGGCTGCCACAGCAGTGGCTGTGAGCAAGAATGGCCATGAGAAGTGCTGTCACTCATCACAGATTTCCACAGTGTAGGGTCCCCAGTCACATTATACAACTGAGTCCACATGGCTGGCTCCATCAGAAAGGGTGCAACAGATTAACTGGAACGCTGACCATGGAGCATCCTAGGTCGGATGCATTTCAATGGGCTAATTCTGAAGTGAGTTAAAGTTAATATTTGTGTAGAGTCTTTACTGAGAGACTAGATGAAGGGGTAAATTACACCATCTCAGACTTCTCTGGAGCCCACTCCAAATCTGTCAGAAGTTCAGTTGTCTGAATTCAGAGCTGATGCACTTGCTGGAAGAGGCTGGACCTCAGGAGGAAGGGATGGGGCTAGGACAGCCAGTCCTCCTCCCCCAGCCAGCCCTCAGAGCCACCTGGAGCACGCTGCATGGTGCTCTGGCTGTGATTTAAAGGGCCTGAGGCTCAGGAAGCTGGGAGCCCCAGGTCCTTTTGACTCTCCAGGCTCCAGAGCAACTGCTCCCTTTGCCCCTTCCCATCAGTGGGCCTGACTGAGAGGCATCAGTTTTGACAACTCTCCTGCTCTCCAGGTTCAAATGTGTTTTGGAAAAAAACGTTTTGAAGCTGTTGAAATGACGGTTTTAAAATGAAACTTTTGGACGTTTGATTCAAAATAGCTTTTCATTCCGAAAAGGTAGCTAATTTATAGTACCAAAAAAGTTATTAAAAGGAAGATAAAAATGGAAAAAAATTGAAATTATTGAAAAGTTTCAATTGACCCGATCTGATTTTTTCCCCCAGATTATCAGTTCACAAACATTATTGAGATATTTTTTTACTCTTCATCCTGATTTAGGACAGAGAAAGAAATGCGAAATCTTGAAAGCTCTCGTGAGACAGGAAAACCATTTTCCAGTCAGCACTCCTCAGGGGGTTCTCAGGAGCCTAAACGAGCCGCAAAAGGTTAAAGGAAAAGAAACATGGATGGAAACAGAGCTGGAAGAGAGGACTGAGAGAGAGAGAACACACACTGCCCCTACCCTCCATGACCCCTCCTTCTCTAAAGGAACCCAGATAAAGGCATGGTTCCTGATTGTAAGCACGTTAATGCAGTTAAAGGGCCGCATCAGCACCACATTCAGGAGGCTGTGGATAAATTTGAAATAAGGAATACAAGGAGGTACATAATCATGAGGAATGATCCACCTCTTAGGCTTTCTCACAGCAACACTGCTGTACAACGGACTTGGCTCCCAAGTTACCTTTCTGGGGGAATGGTTCATGCTCCATGGGAAGGAATTTTAGTCTCAGAAAAATTCTCGAGGCTCGTTAATCTTCAGCAAAAGGCTTGTGTGCTGTTTTGTTGTCATAGCACATGCCTGTCTCAGCTTGGATGAAATAGTGATTTGCCTCCTTCTCTAGACGTGAGGCATTAAATTCTACCAAGATAGAACTGCTAAGAATGTAAGAGGATGGCACTGTTTTCTTTGCACAGCCATCCTTCGAGAAGAAGGAGAGTCTTTGGTTTGAGCCATTATGTGAGGACTCCGAAGATCTGTGCTAAAGTTCTGTCCCTGCTATAGACTTCCTGTGTGACCTTTGACAAGTCACTTAACCTGTCTTTGCCTCAGTTCTTTTCTTGTGGCTATTTAAATCATTATGATTATTATTTCTGCTTATGGTAACAGCCAGCTAAGAACAGGGCCCCACTGAGCTGGACACTGTACATAATAGGTCCATTCTGCTTCCCGCCTGGACCAACTGTTGGGGTGAAAATAACCCAATGTGTATCACCTCTGCAGGCCAGCAAAATACCTAGTGTAAACACAATTCTACCCCTAAAAGAGCATCTTTGTTGGGATGGTGAATGACCTTCAGGGAGGTGGAGTAGCTCTACTGACAGAACTCCTTTAGCCAGCATACGCCACATCTCCACGAGGGGACTTTGCCGGCCTAAGTATACTAGCAAAGGCTCTGTAGTGTAGACAAGCCCTAAGTAACCTATTCAAGGTCACACAACAATGTTCCCTCTAAGCTTTTCCATTCATGAGCAGAACAAATTTTGTTGTGTATACGTAGGCATGTGCACTACCAGGAGAAACACAAACCTAGCTGGGGGTGCTCTGTTCATCAACTGGGTGGCACTGGAATCCTGAGGAGCCATACAAACATACTGCTTACATTACAGGGAACATTGGTCAGTGGCAGGAATGAAACTTGGGGGGTCTCTTGACTCCCAGATCAATGCTCTATCCACTAGAGTACTCTGCCTGCCAGCTCTTCACAACAGAGACTCACTTTCATTCCTTGTCGCAATGGTGTTGTGCTGAGAGTGGGGGCATTTAGGTGCTTCCAGAGTAGAGACAGTAAGTACAGAAAAACCACACAGTTGAGACCCACCTGTTTGCATTTCACTGCCTCTGCCTGCCTCTGTTCTGTCTGCTTTCGCATGTAGCCCTTCTGGTGGCTCTGTGACAGCACTGACAGCTGATGGGTCAGTGCAGCAAAGCAGAACATGCATGTAAACATATCCCTCACAGCCACTGGCGTGTCATTAAAGACAGCATGTTCCAGTTGGAGGCAGCCTCCACAAACAGCATAACTAGAGTGGAGGAGCAATACTGTGTTCCCTGGCTCAGAGGTCAGAAACCAGCTAATTACACTCATTTACATTTGGGGTGATGGTCATTCGCTGAAGGCGGCTATTAGCTTGATGCCCACACAAGACGTGAAGTACAGACAGCTCTGCTCTGAGGAACTTGCTGTGTAAACAAAACAGACACGGAGCACACAGGGGAGCCCCAAGGAGGGAGTGGCTAGGATTTGTTTTGATGATTATTAATGTTATTGCTGACTCATTTCATGTGGGCCTGCCAGGGAGAAGGGAGCCTGTCAGAAGAGCTGGTGGAGAAACTTTCAGCTCAAAGGGCTATATAAAATATAGCCAGATATAGTGCCAATGGGGTGCAGTCACATTGCACAGCAGAGAGGGCAAGAGTGACAGTCCTTCCAATATGAAAAGTACCAGGGCATGTGTCACACACACCGACAGCAGGCAGGATCTGGTGGCCTGATTTTCAGTGGCACTAGGCACCTGCAGTCCCACCTGACTTCAGTGAAAGCCACACCGCTGTTTCTGATCTGATAGACGCCCACAGAGTGTCTCTATGGAACTCAGTTAATCTACCTGGAGAGGTGAAAGCTGACTCAACCCATCAGGGATGGGACTAAGGAACCATGTCACATTTGGGCCAATATGCTAGCCCTTCTTGCGGTTCTGATATAGAGGTTCTCTGAGAGGAACAAGGCAAGGCAATGACAGTGATTCTGTCACGGCAGCACCTTGGCTCTGAGGGTAAGAACTGACACAAGGTATGTAAGATCACAAATGCCACCACTTTCCTGGATGGTAAAGGAGATGTTTGTGATGCTGCATTCTGGGATCTCTTCAGCAAACCTACAGGTGTAACCCACACACCTGCTGAGCAGTCTTCCCTCTAAGATTTTCCATCCATGAGCAGAATGAGTTTTGTCTTGTGTACCAATATTGAGGTCATGTGCGATGGTTCGGATGTGTGCCACTGTGGCACCCAAGTTATAAATCTCTCCCTTTGTTGCCATGTCTCCCACCCTCCCCTCACCCTATCTGCTCCCCTGGTGCATGCTGCTGCCCCCCACCTCTCACCCTCCTCTGCTGTTCTGCCTCCTACCCTTCTCACTCCCCTCAGCCCTCCTGGGACCTGCGCCTCTCCCCATCCTCTCTGACACTTGAACCTGCGGTTCCCCCCTGCGCCTACCCTTCCTCTAGCCCCTTTCCCCATCCCAACACCTCCCTCTGCCCACCTGCCCTGCCTCTCTCCTCTGTCCTCTGGTGCCCGTCCCTCCCCATGTCTGTCCTTCTGCTTCACCCCCACAATCCCCTTGGCACCTGCACCTCTCCTTACCCCCTATACCCTCCTGGTGCCTCCCCCTTCCCTCCTAAAACCTGCCCCCCTTGCCCTCTTTCTCCCTGGTGCCCACCCCCTCACCACCCTCTGCCCCAGTTCTCCTCACACCCCTCTGCGCCCTCACACATGACTTGCTCCAACCCCTGTCTTCCTCATGCCCACCCCTCCTTTCAACCCCTCTTCTCCTGGCACCCACTCCTCCCCTCTCCTCTTCCTTCCCTTTGGCCCCATTGTCCCTCTCCACCTTTCCCAGCATCACCCTGTCCCATCCCCTCTCCCATCCCCACTGATACCTTCTCATCCCCTCCCCACTCCATCTGCCCTTTCCCCTCATTGTCTCCTCTTGACCCCCTGGCATTTGTCTTTCCTCCACCCTGCCACTTTCTTCTCCTGCCTTTGCCCTCTCCTCTCCCCTCAGCACAAGCCCCTTCTTTGCCTCACCCCCACCTTCTGCCTTCTGACATCTGCACCCCTCAACCTCCTCTAGCTCCCGGATTCCGGGACTGGGCCCGATGGTGGGTGGCTGCCCTGTGTGCTGGGGCCATGGTGCTATTTTCAGCACCCTGGCCCCAGCCCAGGAGCAGCTGCACCACAGTCCGGCTCCAGTTCCTGCCAAGCAGCCTTGCCCAAGGAGTAGCTGGGGTCATGTGGCAGTTGGGGGACTGTAGTACTAAAAATAGCACCACAGCCTGGCTGCAGTCCTGGCACATGGGGCAGCCGAATGCTACGTGACTCAGCCGCAGGAGCAGCTCAGGCTGGGGCTGCATAGCGGCTGGGGCTGGGACCGTGGTACTAAAAATAGCACCGTGGCTCTGGCTGGGGCTGCGGTGCTATTTTCAGTACTGCGGCCCAGGCTTCAGCTCTGGCAGCCACCACATGTGCCATATGGTGGCTGTCCAGCTGCTCCTGGGATGGAACATCCACCCACCACACATCCCCGCCCCCGGGAGCAGCTGGGGCCATGGCTGCGCAGCTCTGCCGAGGAGGTGGGTGGGACTGAAATTCTTGATGCACACCTGTGCAGGCACATACCTTACAGGAAACCCTGCTGCTGGGTGTGGTCCACTATCCCAACTAATGGCACTGAGACCACTTACACAGAGAGAATGAGTTTGCTCTATAGCCATAGCTGAGAGTCAGGTGGCTTTCAGCTCAAATGGTAGAGGATCTTGCACTAAACTCCAGAGATCCTAGGTTTGGTTCTGGCACTGTGAAATTTCATAAAAGGGAGCAGGAGAAAGGATTCTGAAAAGGTTATTGAGATTTATTTTTATGCTCCACCCATAGCCTGGTTAGCCGGATCATCCAGCACAGAAATCTGCGCTGAACTGTTTCCTTTCCCCTTGCAGATCACCTTTCATTAAAACAGAGTTCTTCTTACATGGCCTGAGATTGGCCCAGCACATTGCCTGCAATTCACCCCTGTGAAAGTGTTTTCCAAAAGGCTCTGAACCACTGACATCTTCAGGTCTGCGCACAGGGGCGAATTTCTTGCTTGGCCCAGCAAAGCTCTGGTTACTTGCACTGAAAGTGGTGCCCGTCTTTTGCAACATTTTGCAAAAAGAAGCGGGTACGCTTCCAGCTGGCAAAATAAGCAAACAGCTCGTGAGTGGATCAGGGGCAAGTCCTCCCCGAAAACGTATGTCCGTTAACAGCCAGTTCCTGAACACGTTGTCATCAATGGAAACACTCCCACGGTTTCAGTGAGAGCAGGGACCATGGCTAGGAAATTCCCTGCACCCTAAAAAGCACCTTTTAAAACACAGACACCAAAAACCAGCAGCAGAAAATCTGATACTTTCACCAATACCCTGGGTATCAGCCCTAAGTATAGGTACTGCATCAAAAAAATTGTTGGAAGAGGTATTGCTGCAATAACTGTATAAACAGGCCAAATGAAAATACTGATTATGTGTGAACAGAGACTGATAAGCCAGACACTAATAAACACCATCAGGAAAAATGTGCTCAGCTCCCACAGGACGAACAGACAGGGCTGATTCACACCAATCACAGACTCATAGAACACAAGAACTGGAAGGAACCTCGAGAGGTCATCGAGTCCAGTCCCCTGCCTTCATGGCAGGACCCAGTACTGTCTAGACCAGGGGTGGCCAAAAGGGCCTCCGTGGGCCAGATTTGGCCCTCCAAGCGGGTTGATCCGGCCTGCGGAGGCCCTGCCGCTCCCCCACCCCCAGGCCAATTAGAGCCTGGGGGCGGAAAGCGCGAAGCTTCCTCCCGCCCTGGCAGGAGCACGCAGCACCTTGAAGCGTCGTGCACTCCTCGCAGGGCAGGAGGAGACGTCATGCGCTCCCACATCCCCACGCCCTAATTGACCTGGAGTGGGAGGAGCGCACAAAGTTTCCTCCACCCTTCCCTCCCTGCACCCTGCAAGGAGTGCACGGTCGTATGCTTGTGCAGGGCGGGGGCAGGGCGAAGGAAGCTTCGCACAGCTCCCCCACCCCCCAGACCCTGATTGGGTTGCTCCCTGCGAGGAGCATGTAGCACTTTGAAGTGCTGCGTGCACCTCACAGGGCGGGGGTAGGGCAGGAGGAGGCTTCAGGCACTCCCCTAGCATCCAGAGCAATCAGAGCCTGGGGATGGGGGAGCTGCACGAAGCTTCCTTTGCTCTACCCCGGTCCTGCGAGGAGCATGCGGGACTTCAAAGTGCCACACGCTCCTTGCAGGGTGGGAGGAGGCTTCATGCACTCCCCAGCTCCCAGGCCAATCAGGGCGAAGGAAGCTTCCAGGGCAGGAGAGTTGGAAGGGGGGGGCAAAGGGGCTGGTTGGAAGGGGGGGGCAAAGGGGCTCCCCCACCCCCAGACCAATCATGGTCTATGGGTGGGGAAGCCCAGAAGCATCGTGGCCCCGCCCCTTCCAGGGCAGCCCGGGGTCACTTCAAAAATTTTTGAAATGGCCCCTGGCCAAAAATTATTACTCACTCCTGGTCTAGACCACCCCTGGTAGATGTCTATCTAACCTGCTCTTAAATATCTCCTGAAATGGAGATTCCACAACCTCCCTAGGCAACTTATTCCAGTGTTTAACCACCCTGACAGTTAGGAAGGATCTTAACAAAGGCACCCATGGAGCAGCAACTGTGAAGCAATGAGCTGAACTCAGGGGTGTGAGTGGAAACCTGTGTTTTATCCTGTTGGTCCGACCTTGGCTAGTTTGTGTGACATTGGGGGTAGTCTCTTTCCACGTACGTGCCTCAGTGAGCCATCCACTCCTGTCCGGAAAACAGGCAGATCGATGCTCCCCCACCTTTGCAGAGTGCAGTGAGATCTACAAACAGAAAGCACCCTGTAAGTTATTATTATAAGCAGTGTTCCCTCTAATTTTTTTCCATCTATGTGCAGAATCAATTTTGTTATGTGCATTGAGGCATGTGCACCACTAGTAGAAACACATGTGGTGAGCTGTCTGTGCTGTGGGTGCTCTGATAGTCAGCTGGGCAGTATTTGAATCTCTCCTGGGTGGCCACCCAAGTGCTCAGCTTATAGGGAACACTGATTATAAGACCTGAAATCTGGTGTGCCACTTCCTGGAAAGCTCATACCCCATGTCAAGAAATCTTCCCAGAACTGGGGCCAAGGAATTCAGGGAGTTAGTTGAGGTTATATATGAAATGGGAGGAGAAGCTATTCTGTGGTGTCTCAGGGCCCTAATTCTCCAGATTCTTGTTATCACCATCAGACAGCTGTCCTTCAGCTGCTTACACTCCACAGCATGCGTCACAGGAGCCTTAGCAGTAAATAGTGTCCTGCTGGCGTTGCAGCCTATCTCTGGTGGGCTGGTGCCCCATCACCTGTAGTTGCAGGTTTGACAGCAATGTCTGAACTGGCCCTAATATAAGACTCCCCGTTAGTAAAGGCCACTTGTTATAGCCCTGCCTTTGCACTGTGCAGTCTCGAGGTCATACACAATACAACCTCCAAGCAGGAAGTTGCACTATCCCTTAAAGACATTTTGGGATCTTGGTATCCTGTATGCTTAGCGTGAAGGGCATGGCATGGCCAGGAGAGGTGGTAAGCGTATTTCCTGCTCTATTGGACTGACAGCAGCAGAGAGTGCCAGAGACAGGCAATCAGCTGTTACACTGACGGGCACTGCATAAGGAGCTGAGGGTGTAGGGATGGGAGTGGGGAGGGATGGATGGATGGAGGGGGTTACAGAAGGCTATCACTCAATTGTGACACCTTGCACTAAGTAAGAAACATCACTTAAGGGAAGCATCATATGGAGGAATTAGTGGCCTTATGGGATAAAATGATGTAAAATAGTTGGGGAAGAGGTGGAATCAAAGCTCTGAGAGGGATTTTAGGGCCTCCAAAGAGGCCCAAAATCACCAAAGATGCAACAAGGCAGCCTTGCAGAATGGATGGTCTAGGCCAGGGCTACTCAACTTTGGAAGCCCCGGGGACCACAATGATACTCACAGCACATGCCGAGCGCCGCAACTTAAGTGTGGTTGCATACATGTACAAATATATATGCAAGTAGCTTCTTTCACATTGACGGGCATGAATACAAAAATTGAGGCAAGACTATACAACACACAGGCCCCATTTAAGTCAGTTCTGCTGATATTAATAAAATGCAATATTTACCCAATTTCCACCCATATGTCAGCACTTTTAATGAGCAATGACAGTCCAGGAATTTAACTACTAAAACACATATCAACAGAAGACCATTATATTGACTACTTCTTTGTTTTAACTCCCACCCACAGGCTGCAAATAAACGGGCCATGGGCTGCATGTGGTCCGTGGGCTGCATGTTGAGTAACCCTGGTTTAGGCACTTGTACTGTGCCCATCACCATGGTATCTGGGAAAGGGATATCCCAGCTCTTGGCAAGGCTCATAAAGCCACTGTCATGTCTCTGCAGCTTCAGCCAACATGGCTATATCTTCTGTGGTGCCAAGCAGACATGTTCTGTCAGCACAATCCGTGCTGTGACTGTCTGGGAAGGATTTGGGGAGCAAAGGTTAAAGGATAAACTCTAACAGCCTGCAGCCACGGGCAACCTTACTTTGTAAACAACTGTCTGGACACAGAAAGACCGCAGGGACATCACAGCTAGGCTGCTCCCCATGGGACACATGGCCAAAACGTGAACTTTTGCCATGAGACTGCAACCGCCATGATGCATTTGTGGATGGAATGAACTAATCATGATGCTGTGAGTTATGCTGTGAACAGCCATTTCATGCAGCCGTGGAGAGGTCTGCATGGAGCCATGCAGGGGAGAGCGATGTCTAATCAATAACAATGCTTTATCCCACTCCTTCTGAGTGTCAGAGCACTGCACAGACAGCAATTAGTTGAGCTTCCCAGGGCCCCAGTGGGTCGTACATGCATTAACCAGGGGAACTGTGGCATGGGATGGTCAAGTGACTTTCACAAGAGAATGAAAGGCAAAGGAAGGAATATCACCCAGGAGTCCTGCTCTCTACTCCCACGCCAGCACCCTGCTTTAAATGCTAGACAGACACCTTCCTGAGTTTGGATTTCAAGCTTGGGACAAAGGGCACATCTAGACAACGGTTTATTTTCGAAAGAGGTTATGCAAATTACACAGTTTTCCAAAAAAGGCATTTTTTCCCGAAAAAAACTGCATCCAGACAACTGTCACTTTCGAAAGACCTGCTTTCGAAAAAGCGATCTTTCGAAAATAAAACGTAGTCTAGACGTGCCCACAGATGCTACTGTGGAGGTTTTAGGCTCGAACCCTAGCACAGGTTAGAGCAGCCATTCCCCACCTTCTGGCAAGTAGACGCTAAGGGCACTTCAGAGAATGGTTTTGTGTCGCTGCACATCCTGGCTAATTGATGTACCTTGTGGTGGATGCCACACCATTGATGTACCTTGTGGTGGACCACCCCCCGTTTTATGACATTGACTTATGGATGCAAATATGCATAGCTCAAAGATATGCTGGACAAAATGCCTCATGTAACCTATTAATTTTAATGTCACAATTTGCTGGATCTGTGATATCTTATTTTGGTGTATGTATCATTCTCGTATGTAAAGTTAGAAATATGGAGTAGGGAATGGTTTATGGTTTTAAAAGTGCAAGGGAAAGCCAATCAGCTGTAAACGGCCCCCTTTGTCCTTTAAGTCTAAGCAGTGGTTGGTCTTAGCAAGACATGTGACCACCCCAACTGGTAGGGTCTGACCAAGTAATTTTCCATGGAAGGGGAGAATGTGAAACAAAGAATTCCAGCCTAAAAGGAAGGCTATTTAAGATGCAAAGTTTTCAAGCTCTTTGTCTTTGACTGGCATGTCACTCCCAAGAGAATGAACTAGAGACCCCAGGAGAAAAAGATCTTCCCTGGCTTGGAGGTTTAGCTAAAATAAAAACAGTTTTCGGGTAAATCTGCTATAAGCTTTTGGGTGTTAGAACTAGCTACGCGTTGTCTGTTATTTTAAATTTGTAATTTACTTTGTTCTGCCTGTTTTCACTTCCAACCACTTAAATCCTACTGTTTGAACTTAATAAAATTACTTTTATTTACTATCAAGCCCACTGTAAATAATTGTTCCTGAGGGGGCAATCAGTGTGTGCATCTCCCTTTCATTGTTAAAGGGAGCTTGCCCTGAATGGTTTATTTGGGGTTCTGATCCCATTTGGGGGTTGGGTTTTGGGAAGCTGTGCCCGAAACCGCATTCTCCTCAGACCTGAAGAGTTTCAGTGTCTGTATTGGTCTTCAGGGGGCTGTGAACTCAGCTCTGTGCCTTGGTTGGGGGAGACCAGCAGATCTGGCTTAGCAGGACAGGGTGGTGAGAAGCCCCAGAGAACAAGGAGGCAAGTATCAGTGGCTTTATTAGCACACCAGGAAGCACCTGAAAGGGTCTTCTGTGACCACACCCTATCACATACATATGCTACGTGAACCTATCTGGTGTTTTTGGAAATGTGTTATAGTCTTAGGCTTCACAACATCCTCTAGCAAGGAGTTCCACAAGATGACTGTGCATTGTGTGAAGAAATACTTCCTTTTGTCTGTTTTTAACTGCCTGTCATTGGCCCTTGATTTCCTGCTTTGCTTCCGAATTTCCATGTGTGTAAAAAGTAGCCTGGTACACTGGAATAAGGTATAGCACCTTGTGGGGTTCAAGTTAGTGATGAGTGATCCTCAAAAGACTAAAGATCTGAGCCCATGAATCCTGCTCCACTGAAGTCAGTGGCATCACCCATGTCCCCTGCAGAGTGAAGTGCTCAATTTCAATAGGCTTTGGAGTCTATTGAGATTTGGAGGCTTTTGAATTTGCAAAGCTGGGCTACAAATGTCACAAGGATTCCGCTCCTTTATGTGAGAATAGACTCTCTACACCAAATGCTTCTAGCCTTGACCTGAAGCTAATATGGAAGGGTCCAAAGAAACTGCATACATTACAAAGGAAAATTTGTTGGAGAGACCTGTTCGAGCTGACTTATATCCAGGGGTGTCTTCAGTATAAACACAGGGCCAAAGCACTGGGTGGTGTAAATCAGCATAGTTCCACTGACCCTAATAATAATATAGATCAGCTGAGGATCTGGCCCTAGATCCATGCAGCTGTGTCAGTGAAATTTCTCCGGAGCAATGTTTTCCAGTTGGATTTCAAACACTTCCTCTGACATGCTGCAGCCTAAACGTGAAGGTGTTTGGCTTGTGGAGTGAGTGTGATTAGCAACACTTTGGGCTCCTTACTGAACCAGAAGCCAAAGTCCAACCCTTCAGTTCATCCCCCACTAACTGAAAAGAAAAAAAAAAAAAAAAACCAGACAAACACATTCATGTGAAGCATGCACCCTTGGAATTTGCCTTTGGCGGCCTGTGTAGAGTGCCATCGCCATGTATACCTCTGGTGCACTGTCAGTACCACCACCATGCTGGGCCAGATAGTTGGTGTGAATCAAAGTAGCCTCACTGACTTCTAAGCTGATTTATACCAGCTGGGGATCTAGCCCTAATATCTCACTGCTCAGATGCACTGAAAAAGCCTTTCACAATCCTTGGTCAGATCCGCAGCTGGTCTAAGTGGGAAATGCTCCATTGGCTCCACTGTGTATATTTCCAGAGGAATCCTGACTGGCCATTGATCCATCTGCTCACATGATCAATATTTGAAAAGTGTTTCAGAAGGCAGTGAACTCTTCCCCCTTCATGTATTATTAAAATCCCAGTGGGTTAATGTAGTAAGGACATGCAGCACTTTGCATTAGAAAATGACCTTTTTGCTTGACCCACTTAAACATGTTCCACTCAAACGTAAACATATCAGAAGCAGTGAGGCAAGAAAGAAGCAAGTGTCAGCATGAAACAGCCTCATGTGGTCCTAGTCAGACAGCTCAAGGATGGCGGTGCCGAGATTCATTGGCATGAGTGAATTAGGGAGCTAATACAGAGATGAAGGACGGTCTAGTAGTGAGAGAAGCAGACTTTTCCCAGGGAGGTTTTGGGCAAGATATTTAGGGCTAGATTTTTAAAGGTAGTTAGGCATCAATAGGAGACAGAAACTAGGTTCTTTTGAAAATCCCACTGGGCACCCATGTATGTCACTAGGTACCAAAATATCTTTAAAAATCTGGCCTTTCAATTTTTTATGGTTCATTTCCCCATCTGTAATATGGGGCTAACAGCTCTTTTCTACTCCATCAGGGTGTTGTGAAGTACTCAGATACTGTAGGAATGGGGGCCCATGTACGTACCTTAAATAAGACATAAAAGGACTGTCTTTAGCACATCTAGTACAAAAAGCAGCAGCAGCAACATTGGCTGTCGAGAGCACAACACCCCAGCACTCGGCTCGCTCCTTTGGCTTCCGATGGGACATGGCAGCAAGTTTATGCGTTATCTTTTCAAAGCCAATATGCTTTGTGTTGCATAAGCCTTGTCTTCACTAGACTTCTTAGTCAATTGCTATTAACTCCAGGAACTTATGAGTTTGTGAAAGTTCCAGAGGCCACCTGGCTTTAAACCTTCAGACACATATCTTCCTGCCTCCCAGAGGGAGAGGAATGGAGGAGAAACCTTACATGACAGATGCTATTCCTTCTGTTTATTCTTAATCCTGTAGGGCTCTCACATAATCAGGTGGCATGCATGGTACAGTAATTAGAATATTATACTGGCCTAAACATAGGATGAGGGGCCAGGAATTCAGGAGTTCTCATCTTGGCTCTGATGCAAACTTCAGCAAGCCCTGGACAGGTCTATTAACTTCTCTGATCTCAGTTTCCTCTTTGCCTTTCCTACCAACCCTTCCCTACCTCAGAAGGGTTTTACAAAGATGATTTCACTGATGTGTACAAAGCACTTTGAGCACGGAAAAGTGTTTAGTATTGCTACATAATGGGCTGAGAAGTTTTTCTTTGCCTGAAACATTTGGAAAAGAGAAGACTAGAGGGGACATGATAACAGCTGTCAAGTACCTAAAAGGGTGTTGCAAGGAGGAGGGAGAAAAAGTATTCTCCTTAACATCTGAAAATAGGACAAGAAGCAATGGGCTTAATTTGCAGCAAGGGAGGTAGAGGTTAGACATTAAGGGTATGTCTAGACTACATGGCTCCGTCGACGGAGCCACATAGATGAGTTTACTAGACATAGCAAAATGAAGCAGCGATTTAAATAATCAGCACTTCATTTACATCAAAATGGCCACTGCGCTGTGCTGACGATCAGCTGATCGGCACAGCGGGGCAGTCTAGACGCGCCGCGGTCGACAAGGGAAGCCTTTGTCGACCGCTCTGGTAAACCTCGTTTAAATCGCCGCTTCATTTTGCTATGTCTAGTAAACTCATCTACATGGCTCCGTCGACGGAGCCATGTAGTCTAGACATGCCCTAAGGAAAAACTTCCTGTCAGAGTGGTTAAGCATTGGAATAAATTGCCAAGGAAGGCTGTGGAATCTCCATCATTGGAGATATTTAAGAGCAGGTTAGATTAACAGCTGTCAGGGATGGTCTAGATCAGGGGTGGACAAGAGAGCCTCTGCAGGCTAGATCTGGCCCATCAGACAAGTTGGTATGGCCCATGGACACCCAGCTGTTCCCCTGCCCCCAGGCCAATCGAGACCTGGTAGTGGGGGGAGTGTGCAAAGTCTCCTCCCCAACCAGAGGCGTGCAGCACTAGAGTGAACCGCTACAGTGAACCGCCAGCTGGCAATTCATTCTAGGCACTGCATGCTTCTTGCAGGTCAGGGGCAGGGAGTGAGATACTTTCAGTGCTCCAATCCCCCCAAGCCCTAATTGGCCTGGGACGGGGAGTGTGCAAAGTCTCTTCCCATCACCAGGGGTATACTGTGCCTAGAGGGAACCGCCAGCTGTTCAAGGGAGCAAAGACTTCATGTGCTCCCCCCCGCCCCCAGGCCAATCAGGGTCTGTGGGCAGGGACGCACGGAAGTGTCCTGGCCTCGCCCCTTCCACCCAAGGCCCTGTCCCTTCGGGAGGTGGGCCAAGACCACTTCAAAAATTTGTGACGTGGCCCCCTTCTAAAATTATTGCCCACCCCTGATCTAGATGGTGCTTGGTCCTGCTGTTAGTGCAGAGGCCTGGATGTAATGACCTCGCAAGGTCCCTTCCAGGTCTAGTACTTTATGATTTCTGTGAACTGTGAGGTAGCAAAGGGCTGTGGGATCCTGAACCTGAAGCCAAGAGGAGTAGAAAAAGGAGACAATGAGTTTTGCTGTAGCATGTGTTAATCATTCCTCCAGAACAGGAATGGGGAGGGGGAACCAGCAGCTGGTTGGAGGACTGATAGAAAAGATGATTTTGAGATACACTCAAGTATTAAATTATGTCTGGGCTGATACTGGGGCAAGGGTGCAGGGCTAGGAAGGCCAGAAGGAAGCATTCTTCATGGATGTTATGAAGGGTCAGAGTGAGCTGGGCCTCTGAAGGCCTGGGTTTGTATAGTGAGAAAGATGCTCTCCAAAGGAGCTGAAATCAAGAGCTTCACTGATGCTATCTACTCCCAGGCAGGGTGACCAGGTATCAGATGTTGGGGACTGCTATTTTGTGGGTTAGCGTGGAGTCTTTGTATAGGGGATTTGATGAGATCTCTGAAGGGAGCCCTGCCCCTGTTCTTTCACTGAGGAGAATTCATCGGGCAGACAGACCTTGCCTGGCATCTGGCTAGAGGGGCTCTTACCCATAAGGAGTAGATGATCTGCACTGCCATGCAGGAGACACTATAGAGATTCAATGGTAAAAATGGCAGAGACGGCAGCTGTAGCCAGTGGCTTGTGCTCCCCAGGCAATTCAGGAAGAGTTGCCCCTTTCCCAACATCTCCCCATTTATGGCATTTCCTCTTCATCTGACTCGGGACTTACACACATTTCACAGCAGCATAACGCCATTCAGTTCAGTACAACTATTCCTGGCGGACATCAGTGATCCGAGAAGCACAGTCCAGCTGCTGAACAGCTAACAGCCCTTATGCAGCCACAGAGCCAATACATTTCCTCACAGTGTTCTTGAGGGCTAATTAGCATTCGCACAGTCCTCACACAACAGGCATTCTCATATACACGTGCTAAGTATTAATCACCCAGGCTAGTTTGGCAGCCACAAAGAGGTATGCAGCAGGTATGCCACTTCACCCCACAGTGCTGCACAGCCAGCAGGGTGAATGGACATCAGTGAGGCTGCTGAGGGCCAGCCTAACGAGAGATTCCTTGGCTCGCCGTCAGGGAACAGAGACGAGCTGCCCTTTTTCGTGTGTGTTCCGTAGCCGTAGTTTTAACTATACCACAGGCTGTTCCACCCCCAACGGTGCTGTGTGCTCCTTCGCTAATATCTGGCATGTGTTAGAAGTCAGCTGAGAGGCAGGATTTCTCAGGCTGCACACGGCTGACCTGCCTCTTGCCTCAGTAGCTCTTGCATTGTTGTGCTGACTCACCCTGCCCCTTGTATCCTTCACTGGGTATGCTGGTGTGACTCAGCAGCAGAGAGTGGCTGAGACTGGGCTGTTGGATCACAGATGAGAATACAGCATAGGGGAGGGGGGAAAGAGAAAGAGAGAGAGAATACAAATCACACCACCCTTAGCAACTTAACATCTCTAGTCTCAGAAGGGTAGTTGTGTTAGTCTGTTTCAGCAAAAACAAGGCGTCCAGTGGCACCTTAAAGACTAACGAATTTACTAGGGCATAGATGAACATAATTTGGAATGCTGTGGCTCCTAAGAGCTGATTGGGAACACAACCTATTGTGGGCTTCTCAGGTGTGATACACCCTCCGGGAGGCACCACAATAGAGGGAAACCTCAGAAGCATGGCATTTGACAGGGGTAGCGGGGAATTTGGTTGCACCATCTGCTGTTGCTGAGAGGGATGTGCTGCAGGCTGTCCTCACAGCAAAAGCAGTGGGATGGGTCACCAGAATAGGAGGGGCCAGGTGGCTCTTTCTGTAAGGGCGAGCGATGGAAGGGAGCGAGTAGGGTTTTCAGGGGGAAGAGACAGTACAAGGGCAGGGCCTTGGGGGAAGGGGCAGCGTCAGGGCAAAGGCTTGAGGAGAAGGAGCAGTGTGTGGGGGCTTAGCCTTAAGGGGAGAGGTGGTGCAAGGTGGTGGGGCCACAGTTTAGGTGCTGGTGGTCCTGCCCCTACTTTCAGGAAGCTTCCATCATCCCTGCAGTGAGGCCCTTAGTGAAAACCCCAAGGAAGAGGTTCTCAAACACCTCAGCTGGTTGAGATTCACCTCTTAATTTCCAAGAGCTTGTCTAAAAGCCCAGCTCTCGGAACCTGGCTCTGCAGAAGCCTGTGTGAAATGCCTGAGCCCAGTCTCCACAACACAAGCCATTTCCTTGCCCACTGGCGTCCATCACAAGCCATTTTCCTTGCCCACTGGCGTCTCTGCAGACTTCCTGGGGAAGTTGGTTCCAGCAAGGCCTCATCTTGTGCGCTGTTTGTCAGGCAAATACCCAGAGAGGTGTGAACGACCGGACATGAATCTACCAACAAGAAGCGGTGGTGTTAGGAGGTAGTGCAGTTCACTGGCAAGCCAGGAAGGAACAGGAGAGATGGAGGCATGTGTGTTGATTCTACAATTTAAGTGTCCTTTTCTAGCAATGAATGCCCCAGCAGTTTCAACAGCTGAGTGAATAAATCTGAGCTGAAACCCACTTTAGAGTCTTCCTCTGCCTCCCTATATCCATAACCCCTCCCACCAGAGAGGATAAAGAATTACAGCTTTGCTGTTCCCACACCATCATCAGGATCACCCAGGTAAATATACAGAGAACCCCTCTCCCTTTAGTAGGGGGGTCTGAGTGTGACCCCTGTGCAGGAGTGGCCTGAGGCCGGCTGCGGCAGCTGGCACCCTAGGTGGAAGGCATGATTGGCGCCCCCATCTGCACCCCTGTCAATGGCCGTGACGTAATCACGGGGCGCCCCGTGATGTCATCATCGGGTGCTTGGGCCCGTGGCGCCCTAGGCAACTGCCTAGTTTGCCTAGGCTCACGGGCCGCCCCTGCCCCTGTGTTTTGACACAGCAGCTCCAAGAGCCTGGGGAATCAGGAGAAAGGGGTTGATAATTACTAAGCATTCTCAGCAGCTCTTTGAAGGCAGTGAGGGAGTTGCAGTTAAGGGCACTTCTACTTGTCTCTGCATTCTCTTGGCCAGCCAGAGCTCAGGGGTGAGGGAGAGGCTCTGCTGGGTGACTAAGCTTGGGAGTGTGGCTGCTGCTAAGGCTGGGTAACATTTTGGCTATAGATGAGTGTTATCTCAGCCTTTACAGCCTATTGAAGTTCTTGGTCAAAAAACTGCATTGCCCACCATGCTGTAACTTATGGACCTAGATCTGGGAGGGAACTGTGATTACCTCTGGAAGCTAAAGAGTCTGTGGAAACTGCATTTAGCGATTGGCTAATGAATTTACATGGGGGTTCGGTCTTAGCAGATGAGGAAAAGAACAGAAATGGAGCTCAGTGAGGACATGTAAATCCTTGATCATGCAAGGCTCTGCATGCTCCCCATCCCTCTTCACCTGCCTGCATGCATGAGGAGTATCTGGAGAGCAGGAACTTTGTTATGCATTAGACCCAGACCCAAGATGTAGCTAGGTCTCACTTGGCTGAGGAGGAAATGGGGGACAGCCTTCCTCCCAGATTCATGTGAGAAAGACAAGGGGCACAATTCAGGCTGTAATAAGGAAAGGAGGTTTCTAAACAGTAATGTCTGATGGTTGTTTAATAGGTAGCTTGGCTTTCCACAGAGTGCTCCTATTCCTGTAGGATTAGATTCCTCACACTCCATTCCGTGCTGGGCACCTCAGTCCCACACAGATGTCAACAGCAAGAGGACGTTCCAAGAAGAGTAATATTAAGTATGATTAAGGGGCCAGAGAGACTGGCTAGATGAGCTAATATGTTTAGCTTGGCTAACAACAGCTTAGCAGGGACATGATAACTGTCTGCAAGTATTTGCAGGGTGTGAACATTGAGGAGAAAGAGAAATGGTTTAGATTGGTATTAAGAACTATAATGAAAAAGAATGGGTTGAAAGAGAATTCAGGCTAAATATCAGAACACCTCTTCTGTCAGTGAGCTCTGCTAGCGTGTGGCATAGCCTCCCAAGGGAAACAGGGGAAGCCGTGTCTCTTGAACCAAGACAGAACACACAAGTAGGGAACAACGGAGAGGTAGATTAGATTTTCCTGTGAAAATTCTTTATGTCAAAAAAACAATTTTCCATCCCAAAAATGATTAGAAAATTTTCAGGCATTCCTAATTGTTACACTTGACTTTAGATCTCATCTGAGAGACCTCCCTCCTCCCAGGCAGTAAACAATGAAACTGATTTTAATATAGCCTGAGAACAGGTCCATCCACTTTCTGTTTCAATTGGCCATGCACATATCTACAGCGCCATTGCTGCGGTATCTAGGTGCTCACACAGTGACACGAAATCCTTTCATTGGTCCCTTCCCTCTGTATGTTAAGAAAGAAAGTGTCTAGCATTTTTTAGGCTGTAAGCTCAGGGACCTCTCTCTGTTTGTAGGATGCTTAGCACAATGTACCCCTTGATCCTAACGCTCTGTGACAATCCTGATGAACAGACAACTTTAAATTTCAGCCCACTTTTCTAGGACCAATTATTTAAAATCTCGTGGTGCTAATCTTGCCTTGATTTAACCCCCCTGTAGTGCCCCTGCACCTTCTTGGAAGGGAGGATTTAAATGTAGAATGGCTCGCTGCACATTAATAGATTGTGGAACTGAAAATAAATCTCACTTAGCCTGAAAATGCCTTTGACCTCACAGTTAGAGACACCCCTGCCTTTTATAGTAGAACTAGATATCTGTTTTTTTTCATAGTTATTCCAGTAGGAACTCAGTGGCCTTTATTTTTAACTCCGCAAAACATTTGCTTGAATAGCAGGGCATGGTTTGTGGGGACAGCAGTGGAGTCTGAGTTTCTGTGGGGAGCGGGACTTAAAAATAAATGTATGAGAAATAAAAAAACCTCATTCCAAATGGTGCCCTCTGCCAAGCTTCAGAAAAGTTAGACGATACATGAGATTAGCTTTTAGATGCTGCAGTGAGTTGGACTAAGAGTGAAAAAATGCCAGGAACCAACAACTGCTAAGACAATAATGAGGCTCTGTCCTGCTAATTTGATGGTCTCAAAGAACTTTGCAAGCATTAATCAGTGATCATGCCAATCAGGTATTTGGGCACCATTATCCCTGTTCTTCAGATGAACATACTGAGGTACAGAGAGATTACAGGTTTGGCCCAAAGACGGGGCCCAGTCCCAGGAGAATGGACTGATGTAGTGTGCACAGATCTTACCCAGATACCTCACCTATGGCTTTCCCATAGCCTCCCTAAGGCCCTTCTCAGCCCATTAGATATCTCCTGCCCCATTCATTGGGAGCTAAGAGCAACTTGAAAGAGACCAAGCCTTTAGGTACAAGCAAGCAGATGCCTGACTAGCAGGAAACTGTGCAGGAGGGGGAGTAGCTTGGGGCTATCTGGGTTGCTGCCTGGTTTATAAGGCTTATACCCTGGGCTAACAAGGTTCGGTACAAGTTTCAAGCCTGGATATGTTTTTAAAGGTTGGTATTTCATAGAATACTAGAACTGGAAGGAAACTCGAGAGATCATCAAGTCCGGTCCCCTGCCTTCATGACAGGACCAAGCACCATCCTCTAGATCATCACTGATAGATGTCTGTCTAACCTGCTCTTCAATATTTCCAGTGATGGAGATTCCACAGCCTCCTACGCAATTTATTCCAGTGTTTAACCACCCTGACAGTTTTTCCTAAAGTCCAACCTAAACCTCCCTTGCTGCAGTTTAAGTCCATTGCTTCTTGTCCAATTATCAGAGGCCAAGGAGAACAATTTCCCCCCTCCCTCCCTCCCTCCTGTGACACCCTTTTAGATAACTTGAAAACTGCTATCGTCCCCTTTCAGTCTTCTCTTTTCTAAACTAAACAGGCCCAATTCTTTCAGTCTTCCTTCATAGGTCATGTTTTCTAGACTTTTAATCATTTTTGTTGCTCTTCTCTGTACCTTCTCTAATTTCTCCACATCTTTCTTGAAATGTGGTGCCCAGAACTGGACACAATACTCCAGCTGAGACCTAATCAGTGCAGAGTAGAGAGGAAGAATGACTTCTTCTGTCTTGCTCACAACACTCCTATTAATGCATCCCAGAATCATGTTTGCTTTTTTTGCAACAGTGTCACACTGTTAACTCATATTTAGCTTGTGGACCACTATGACCCCCGAGATCCCTTTCTGCAGTACTCCTTCCTAGACAGTCACTTCCCATTCTGTGTGTGTAAAACTGATTGTTCCTTCCTAAGTGGAGCACTTTGCATTTGTCCTTATTAAACTTCATCCTATTTACCTCAGACCATTTCTCATAGTGTTAAACAGATTCGTATGAAATCTCAGCCAGATGGGCTGACAGAATTGCCTGCAGGGGGAACAGTTCTGTGCTCTTGGAAGGGACGAGGCCTCAGGTGGAAAAGATGGGGCTGGGGTAACCAGCCCTCAGGCACTGCCTCGACCACCACCCCCGTCGCCCCCAGCCAGCCCATAGTGCTGCCCAGAGTGTGCTGCGGGGGGCTCCAGGGGCAATTTAAAAGTCCCAAGGCTCTGGCCACTACCACGGTAGCAACGGCCCCAGGACAGGTGCCTCCTTTGCTCCCCGTGCCCCCCAACAATGGGCCTGCAGCCAGCACTTGGATCTGGGTAGCTTTCCTTTATCCATGATTCCCTCTAGAACAGACCTAAGAGCACATCCATAATTCACAACGCAGACCTGCCCCTGCTTTAAGGACAGTCTAAACTGCTTTCTACTAAGTAGAATGGCAATATCAATCTCTCAGGAACTCGCCTCCAAGGGGCCTGTTCATCTTTCTGACAGCAACTCTCAGAAAAGCCCTATTACTCGGAGCTCAATAAATCAGATCTCAGGCCTTAGACATTGTTCACCCATGATCCATGGAGGAAGAAGGAAATTAAAGGCAACCTGTATGGCTTCGCAGGGTTTGATTCTTCCTAGAGGCCTGGGAGAATGAAAGCAGGTTTGAATTCCATTAGAGCTCCAAGGTAAGGGGACTTGCGAAACAAATGGAAGCAAGTTTAGTGTAAGACAAACCCAAGGAATCAGCTCTCTGGGTAGCAGCAGCCTGCCCTAAAAGCCTGTTCAGCCAATGCCAGACTTCTGAGGTCATGTTTCTAGCTCATTTTTCATTGGCTGACTGTATTGCCCATCACTCAGCAAACATGTCCTGCTCATGTTGTTGAATTGAGCTTCTTTGTAAAGCTGGTTTGGGACTCTTAATTTATTATTAATCTAAATACAGAAAATTAGTAGAACAGACAGAAGATTTCCATGTCAAGGGGAAAGCTGGGATTAAGGTACTATCAAATATATAGAGTCTTTGTTTAGACCCATACATAAAGTGTCAAATTTAAGCACGAATGACAATTCTGAAGCTTCTCGTTGAAGTCTGGAGTTAAAGTCTCTTTGAAGCAATATGCATGTTTTAAGGTCATCGAGGGTATGTCTACACTAGCTCGTTAGTTCGAGCTAGGTAGGCAAATGAGGGCAACCGGAGTTGCAAATGAAGCCCGGGATTTAAATATCCCGGGCTTCATTTGCATGTTCCCGGGTGCCGCCATTTTTAAATCCCCCTTAGTCCGAACTCCGTGCCCGCGGCTACACGCGGCACGGACTAGGCAGTTCGAACTAAAGATCCTAATTCGAACTACCGTTACTCCTCGTGGACTTCATTTGCAACTCCGGTTGTCCTCCTCTGCCTACTTAGCTCGAACTAACGAGCTAGTATAGACATGGGTGAGATAATTCCCTCAGGGTATGTCTATACTAGCTCGTTAGTAGAAAGTGGTGGCTGCTGGCCAGAAGTCTTGCTTCGAAAGCAGCACCACCACCAGCAGCAGCAGTGAGAGAGTAGGTGTGGCATGGTGAGGTATTGCTACCCTTACTTTTCCTATGCTGCTGGTAATGGCACTGCCTTCATGGCTGGGAACCAAACCAGCAGCCGCCACTCTCTGGCTGCCCAACTCTAAAGGCAGCAGCACAGAAGTAAAGGTGGTAATTTTGTGATTCCCTCTCCCTACAATGGCTTTGTGACACACCCCGCCCCACACACCATGACCCTGTTTTGGAACTCCCAGGTATTTTAGGTCAGGAAATACCATGACAGTTCAGATTTAAATATCTGAAACCATGAAATATATTATTTTAAAAGCCTCCTAACCATGACATTGACCAAATGGGCCATGAATTTGGTAGGAACTTAGCTAGGATGGAGGTAGATCACTGTTGTAAGGTGTCTGTCTCTCATGGGATGGACGCATGGCAGCCAGGACAGATAATTGCCATACCTATTTTGTGCCAAAGAGAGAGGGGCTCTGCTGAACCAGAGGGCTCTTCTGTAGCCATGCACCAAGTGGACGCCTGGGGGAATAGCATGTGAAATGAAAAAAATAATGGCAAGATTACAACACGAAGATTCTTGTTATCAGCCTTTAAAGGCCTAAATACTTACTAGAAAAGTGCAATTGGTTTAGATGTAGAAGACTGCAGGTGAGAGCCTACAGCCATTCACCCTATAGTCTTGAATAGAGAGATTTGACACATCGCACGACTCTTGCTTCGCTTTATATGTATATATGTTATCTTATAAACACAAACAGGCTGGAATTCATTTTGGTTTAGATGTAGAAGACCGAGTCTTTAATTACCGGTAAATTGCCTCCAGGAGGGGAGGGAAAGGTTTCTGCATGATTCATACTTTATGGACTTTTTTGACCTGAGTGATGTGAATGGGCACTGAATTATCCACTGATTCTTCAGTAGATCACTGAATGTGCGAACTGCACAGTAAAGGCGGGGGTGGGGTAGGGGGAGGACCAATCCATTCCTGGCAGGATACACCCATGAGCTGCTATCAGAGACAGAGGAGCTAGTGGGTGGGAAGGGGCACTCTGCTGGTGAAGTAATGCTCAAGGCAAGCACATAATGAAGTCAGACACTGACAAAAGTGAGTCCACCTCATTCCCCTGCTACAGTCACATCATTACAGTGTAATTTCCTTCCTTCACTGGGGCTGGTGTCTGTGGCAGAGGCTAATCCGACAAAACCTTACTAGTGCAAAAGGTCACAAGTGCGTGTTCAATTATATGGGAGGCAGCATGGTTTGGTGGGACCAGACTAGGTGACAGGAGCTCTTGGGTCTATTCTTGGCTTTACCATTGACCTTGGGCAAGTTGCCTCACTCTCTGTGCCTCAGTTTCCCCTCTCTCTTTGTACTTATGAACTCTTTGGGGTGGGGTCTTTCTGTCACTATGTGTTTGTACAATGCCTGGCACCCTGGAATCCTAACCTCAGCTGGCATCTCCAGGTGCTACTATGATACAAGTAATACAGAGTATTGGATCTGGAAGGGAACCGCAAATGAAAGGCAGGAAGACTAAATTCACTGCCTCCCCATTTTAGCTAATGCTTGCTCTGGAATGGGATATGTTCTAGGCCCAGATGCTGCTGTTGGATGCATGTATCTCAAGGGAGAGCCCTGGAAATACAGGCAAGAAGTGTGAGGTGTAGAAGATGATGACAACCAGAAGAGAATAGAATTTGGCTTTTCAGATGCTCAGACAACAGGGGGAGATGAAAATAGTTGAAACCTTTCCTGTCTGCTCCTCAAAGAGATGTAATTAAAAAAAATCCAATTAGCTCTTGTTAAAAACAGCACCAAGTTTCTATATACAGTTCCTTTAATGTCAGAAGTGGGGTTCAAAGTACTCTCCAGCCTCAGAGCGTACTGGAACAGGTAGGTAAGCATCAAGACTGTCTTGCAGGTGGGTTACCTGAAATGCACTTCACCCACAGCCACACAGTGGCAGTGTCAAGAAATGGAACCCACGAGTCCTGCTGTAACCACTAAAGCTGCATGTTTACCCCCTGGGGCTCAAACTTGAAAAATTAAGTGCCTAAAGTTTGGCATCCACATCCAGCTTGAGGCTGAAATATGCAAAGTGGTCAGAGAACGAATCTGGCTTCCTTAGGCACCTTTGAAAATCCCAGATTTAGGCACCTAAAGGGAGGAGGACCTAAACTGGCTCCCTAGCATTAGTGGGATCCAAAAGTGGCCACTTTGTGATATTTGGATGTACGTGCCAGGTCTGGTGCAATGAAAATCCCACCCTCAATGACATAAGAAGCATAAGTTCCATTGACCTTCAACGGCCATGTGCTCCAAAGGGCATGTCTATATGAACGCTTAGTTTGCAGCAAGCTGGGGTGTAAACCTCCTTCCCACTAGCCTGTTGTTCACTAAGTGTCTGTATGGACTCTGCTGCCATGCACTAGTGCACACTGATCTACCCTGCTTTGAAATGGGGACAGATTAGAGCACATTAGTGATCTTTTGGTGAGAAGCATCAAGGTCCACGTGGCGGGTTTGCGTGAATTTGATTTACACCCCAGCTTGCTGTGAGCTAAGTGTTCTTACAGACAAGCCCTTTGGTACATAGATGCATTTCAAAACCCCACCCATGGACAGTGGTTGAGCCCATATGGCGTATTCCCACTCCTTACTTTTTGTGCCCATGGGAGGGTGCATTTCTGCAAACACTACAATGGAGAATGGAGAATAGCACTCCCAAGCCCAGCATTGTCACATAGAATCTGTCCCTCCACAATGACTTTCTTTCCCCCTCCATCCAACCTTGCACAATGTGATGCTATTCATGAGATGGTTCCCGGGATGGGCTGTGAAAGAGCCTTTGAATGGGTGGTATGCTCTTGTGTCAGGAGCTAACAAGACTTTAAAGCACTAGCCTCTTTAAAGCTCCTCTGCCTTATGCAGAGTAAAAACAACAAGAAGGTTATTTAGTTCTTGGATTTTCCTTATTTACATTAAAATTCCCTGCACTTGTTGCATCACTGATTTAAAAATGTGTGGTTGCTTCATATGGGATATTGATATTTACTGGTACAAGCCTTGTAGCTGCATGGCACTGGCATATACTGGTTGAACCTCCCTGGTCTGGTACCCTTGGCACCTGATTAGTGCCAAACCAGAGAATTTGTCAAAACCCGGGAAGTCAGTATTGTCTAGCAACTTCACCAACATGTCCACTGCTTACTGGGCACTTAGAAGACATTTAGAGGTAAATTAGAGCTAAATAACAGCACAAAACACCAAAAACCAGGTCTGGTGGCTGTAAACAAACTTTATGAAACTGAGAGCAGCAGTTAAAGATGCATGGAAGTATAACCACCAGTGGGGTGGATTTGAACCTGGGATCTCTTATACTTAGTATAGGAACCGGTATAGCTTGAGCTATAAACCAGCTAGCTCTTAGCTCAGGCTGTAGAGCTCCCTTGTTCTTATCTCTCCCTGTAAGTGGTCTAAGCGCCACTACACGTGACCATGAACCACACAAGGGCTACATCTACACTGCTTCCCTTTTCCACAAGAAGAAATACAAATGGGGCACTCATTTGCATATGTCGCGCTCGCATTTGCATTTCTTCCTCAGATCCGTTTTGTGCAAGAGGTTTTTGCGCAAAAAAGAGCTGTGTAGATGGCTCCTTTTTTCACAAAAACCCCCTTTTGTGCAAGAGCCGTTCTTCCTGAAAAAATGAGGAAGAACGGTTTTTGTGGAAAAAGGAGCCGTATACACAGCTTTTTTTTGTGTGCAAAAACCTCTTGCACAAAAGAGATCCGAGGAAGAAATGCAAATGCAAGCACGACACATGCAAATGAGTGCCCCATTTGCATTTCCTCTTGAGGAAAAGGGAAGCAATGTAGACGTAGCCAAGGTGTGTGGGTTACGTACTTCATCTAGCCTCATCCTGAGCTTCAGACAACCAGCTGAGAGACCCCAGACAAGCCCCTGCCTGTAAACAACATCATCAGAGATTTGAACCTGGGACTATCTACAGCTTAGTATATAGGAACCTCTACAGCTTGAGCTATAAAGCCAGCCTACCTAGTCCATCTTTCCCATGCATACACATTATTCAAGAAAGTTTGCCTCAGCACGTCAGTGAAGTTTAGCACCCACTCAGGCAGCAATGCAAAGATTATTTTATTTATTATTTTAGCACCTAAAGGTCCCCACCAATATTATGGTCCCCCTCTGCCTACTAAGAGACAGCCTCTGCCACAAAGACCTTATATTCTATAAGAGCAGGCATGGGTAATGCCTGGGTTTTGAGAATTACTCATGGTTACATGCAAACATGAAGCATACCTCATTAAGAACACACTTCCACTTTCCATTCATGACCCCTTCCATGATGGGTGGAATGGAGCGTGCTTTTAAATGTGAAATCTATCCTGGATCTAAGGGATGCCCAGGCCATCTTTGAAGAGGAGAAGTAATTGCTGAATAATCTTATAACATTCACACTTCTTCCCTGAAGTTCAGTTCCTGTATAAACGGACAACACCTTTTCATGTGTGAGTCTGTTAATGTGCCTAGATACAGCGTGAGTTGGAAAATGTGGGCAAATAAAATTCACCTGTGATTCCTTTTTTAAAAGGGGGCCGGGAACCACCAGTGGTGTTGAACACCAGGCAGGAATCAAGCTAGAAAGCCAGATCCTTTGCCATACCAACTTATACAGTTGAGAAATTAAAAAAAAAAAAAGGCATGGGAGGAATGCACATAAAAACGCATATCCCACATGCTTTGTACCCAGTAACTAGGGTTTATTTCAAACACCTCCCCACAGGTATACGAACATGCTACTGTTACTTGTTCCTTGTCCCCATTCACTTTGTCAGCCTGTTGCATCTTGTCACAATCCTAAAATCTCCCTGGGGCAAGGACTATCTTTGTTCTACTTGTACTCTCAGCGCCTAGCATACTGGGTCCTGACTGGGGCCCAACTATAACACAGCAAAATACACAAAGGAGGAGGGGGAAGATTTCTGGTCAGATTCTAATCTCCCGGGTCACTGGTAAAAATCTGGGTTATTTCTACCGGAGCTACCCCAGATTCACACCACTAGAAGTGAAATGGCTGGAAACTGAAGCTAAATAAATAAAACAAGGGATACATTTTTAACAATGAAAGTAATTAACTATTGGAACATTTACCCAGGGTCACATTCCTGGCAAAGCTAAAATCAAGATTGGATATTTCTTCTAGAACGAGGGGTGGGGAACCATTTTGGGGTTGGGGTCTGCTGACCCACAGAAAAATCAGTCGGAGGGGCTGCACACATCAGTCAGGGGCCACACACAAGTGAGAAGCAAACAAACAAAAAACCAAAAAACTCTCACTGACGTGGCCCCCAGGTGGGAAGGAGAAAGACACTCCCCATATTCCCCTCCTACACCAGAGCCTAAGGGGGCTCAGCAGGGGGGCTGGAGCACAAGCCCAGGCTCCCCAATGCTGGGTGAGGCCCTGAGCCTCAAGGGCCAGATCCAAGCAAGCCAGGGGCCACATTTGGCCCACGGTAGTTCCCCACCCCTGCTCTAGAAATTATTTTGAGGAAGTACTATGGCTTGTGTTATTCAGGAGGTCAGATGAGATGATCATAATGGTTTCTTCTGGCCTTCAAATGTATGACTCTGTGAACTCAGATCAGAATCTGGCCCTTATAAGGATGGTCACTGAAAAGCTGTCAGTTATGCACAGTCATAATTTGACTAGGAAATAACGCCACTAATTCATGTGCCAATGTTTGTGGGTAAATGCTGCTTCTTGAATGGCAGGCCAGACCCTGTTTAAAATGAATGTGTCTTTGACACTCAGTTAAAGTAGTGGTTGGGGGCCAGATAAGAAGGCAGTTCTGGTGACTTGCCACAATCAAAAAGGCTTTGCCTTTGAAACATGTTGGGCTCGTGTATTCGTTTTATCCATGCTAGAGTTTATGGAAGTAGACTGTGCTTTAAGATGCAAAATATCAGACCCTGATCAGGATTGCAAACATGCCCAGGTTAAGAGCATTCAGCTCAGGAGTTACAGGGGAACTGCCAGACTGGATCAGACCTGACTCCTTCCAGTCCACTATCCTTAACTCTGATAAAAGCCAGCACCAGGTGTTTCAGAGAAAGTGTGAGAAACCCCCTCATGGACAATGGTGGAGGTTTCCTATGGGGGCAGTTTTATCCTAACCCCAGGGGATGGCTCACTCAGGGCCTGAAGCATTCTATCTTTGCTACTGAATAAACCTATCAAATGTACTTGTGACTGATGCATTAGATTGATTTAAATATCATAAAGCTTCCATATCTCTTGGTGGTTTTTTTTTTTTAGTATTTACTGTTATAATTTGGATATTCTTGTTATCCACATAAGAGTACAATCCCTTTGGAATCCTTATAGGTTCTTGGTTTAACGAATAACTTGTGGAAATGAGTTCCATAGGGCAATAATGCATTGTATCATCCCATGATAAGTAAAGAGCCAGCTAGAAAATTAATGCCTGGATGTAGAATCATAGAATACTAGGACTGGAAGGGACCTCGAGAGGTCATCGAGTCCAGTCCCCTGCCCTCATGGCAGGACCAAATACTGTCTAGACCATCCCTGATAGACATTTATCTAACCTATTCTTAAATATCTCCAGAGATGGAGATTCTACAACCTCCCTGGGCAATTTATTCCAGTGTTTGACTACCCTGACAGTTAGGAACTTTTTCCTAATGTCCAACCTGAACCTCCCTTGCTGCAGTTTAAGCCCATTGCTTCTTGTTCTATCCTCAGAGGCCAAGATGAACAAGTTTTCTCCCTCCTCCTTATGGCACCCTTTTAGATACCTGAAAACTGCTATCATATCCCCCCTCAATCTTCTCTTTTGTAAACTAAACAAACCCAATTCTTTCAGCCTTCCTTCATAGGTCATACTCTCCAGACCTTTAATCATTCTTGCTGCTCTTCTCTGGACCCTCTCCAATTTCTCCACATCCTTCTTGAAATGCGGTGCCCAGAACTGGACACAATACTCCAACTGAGGCCTAACTAGTGCAAAGCAGAGCAGAAGAATGACTTCTCGTGTCTTGCTCACAACACTCCTGTTAATGCATCCCAGAATCATGTTTGCTTTTTTTGCAACAGCATCACACTGCTGACTCATATTCAGCTTGTGGTCCACTATAACCCCTAGATCCCTTTCTGCCGTATTCCTTCCTAGACAGTCGCTTCCCATTCTGTATGTATGAAACTGATTGTTCCTTCCTAAGTGGAGCACTTTGCATTTGCCTTTATTAAACTTCATCCTGTTTACCTCAGACCATTTCTCCAATTTGTCCAGATCATTTTGAATTATGACCCTATCCTCCAGATTAGTTGCAATCCCTCCCAGCTTGGTATCATCTGCAAACTTAATAAGCATACTTTCTATGCCAATATCTAAATTGTTGATGAAGATATTGAAGAGAGCTGGTCCGAAAACAGACCCCTGTGGAACCCCACTTGTTATACCTTTCCAGAAGGATTGTGAACCATTAATAACTACTCTCTGAGTACGGTTATCCAGCCAGTTATGCACCTACCTTATAGTAGCCCCATCTAAGTTGTATTTGCCTAGTTTATTGATAAGAATATCATGCGAGACCGTACCAAATGCCTTACTAAAGTCTAGGTATACCACATCCACCGCTTCTCCCTTATCCACAAGACTTGTTATCCTATCAAAGAAAGCTATCAGATTGGTTTGACAGGATTTGTTCTTTACAAATCCATGCTGGCTGTTCCCTATCACCTTGCCACCTTGCAGGTGTTTACAGATGATTTCCTTAATTACCTGCTCCATTATCTTCCCTGGCACAGAAGTTAAACTAACTGGTCTGTAGTTTCCTGGGTTGTTCTTATTTCCCTTTTTATAAATGGGCACTATATTTGCCCTTTTCCAGTCTTCTGGAATCTCTCCTGTCTCCCATGATTTTCCAAAGATGATAGCTAGAGGCTCAGATACCTTCTCTATCAGCTCCTTGAGTATTCTAGGATGCATTTCGTCAGGCCCTGGTGACTTGCAGGCATCTAACTTTTCTAGGTGATTTTTAACTTGTTCTTTTTTTATTTTATCTTCTAAACCTACCCTCTTCCCACTAGCATTCCCTATGTTAGGCATTCCTTCAGACTTCTCGGTGTAAGTTCTGGTTTCAAAGTTAACAGATGTTTGAAGAGAGGATTTCAGTTCAATATGTTATAGCATATCATGGAATCGGAGAACATTAAGGTTGGAAGAGACCTGAGGAGGCTCTCTAGTCCAACTCCCTGCTCAAAGTAAGACCACACGCAACTAAATCATTCCAGCCAGGGCTTTGTCAAGGTTGGCCCTGAAAACCTCTAAGGATAGAGATTACAAGATCTCCCTGGACAACCCATTCCAGTGCTTCACCAATCTCCTGGTGAAGCAGCTTTTTTCTAGTATCCAGCCTAGACTTCTCCCACTGCCGCTTGAGACCACTGCTTCTTGTTCTCTCATCTGCCACCACTGAGAATAGCCTGGCTCCATCCTCTTTGGAACCTCCCACTTCAGGTAGTAGAAGGTTGCTATCAAATCCTCCCTCATTCTTCTGCAGACTAAATAAGCCTAGTTCCCTCACGCTCTCCTGATAAGTCATGTGCCCCAGCCCCTAATCATTTTTGTTGCCTTCCACTAGACTCTCTCCAATTTGGCCACATCCTTTCTGTAGGGAGTATGTGTCCAAAACTGGATGCAATACTCCAAGTCTATGGCCTCCAAATGGTAGAGGCATTTAATCCAAATGGTAGAAGCATGTCTGTTCAGAGCTGAAGGGCCAGTGTTCCAGTCTTAGTAGGTCTATGAGATTATCTTGCAATGGGATGTGTCTGTAATACAAGGATTAGCTACACCATCTGTTGTCCCAGAAAACTAACTGATCTTGTGCTTTCTGACTGCCCAAGAGCTTTGAGTTCCCCCTTATGTCCCTGCACAGGCATGCAGTTCAGGCCACAAATGGGCCCCTAATTAGTTACCTGAAATGTTTCTGTCTGGCTATCTAGTCCTGAGAGCCTAACACACTGTTCCTGGTTATTTCAACATGCCTAGTGCAGTGCAGCTATAGAAGACATGAGTGATGGTCTGTTTTCTCCCTCTCCTTATTTTGTCCCTTTGTCATTGATATTTTGGAACTTCCAGATAGAAAATGAAAAAAAAAAACAACCCCACCCTAAACACCCAAATGAACCTTTTGCAGCTGCTGTTGCTAGAGAAAAAGCTTCAGCTTTTGTCCTGTGTTACTTTGCTGCAGGGCCTTTAGTTTCTGCCAACCCTCAGGAACAAAACTACGCTAGTAAAAGAGGCCGTTTTGTCCAGACACAAAATCTGCCACAATGCGTTTGGAATGAACAGTGGAGGTAGGTGGGAGCGTGCAAGTCAGTCAGGATCTGAGAGTGAGGGCTCGATCCTGACGATGACTCCAATGGAGTGACTCCTTATTTACAATGGCAGGTGCAAAAAAGAAGCAGGCCATACATTGTCACACCTGGTCTGCACCAGCTCATGCCAATAAACCTGTTCTGGTACTCAACCCCCCCTCCGATATCTCTTGCAGTAGCTCCAATATTTTGGTCACTGCACTTACATCATGGGTGTTTTGCTTGTACCAGAATTGCAGTATTGGGCATCTATGGGTCCATCTATCTGAAGTAACTCCATTGTATTCTGTCTATATGCTGGTGTAAGTAAGAGGAGAATCAGCTCCATAATTTGCACCCTCCCTGCCTGGTTCTGAAAGAAGCCTGTGGCTTTCTGTGAGTCCTATCTGTCGGCAGATTCCTCTCTCCTAGCTTTTGAGGGACAGCCAGATACAATCACCAAATGGGGGAGGACGTTATGCTTTGGATCAATGCATATATCTGTAATGTGAGGAGAGGAGATCTGGAAGGGGGTGCCCTCAGGAACTGACCATGATCTATTCTCTGTCAAGTCAGACAGCCACCCCCACCCCCACGGGCAGAACTGTCCATCCAGCAGCCTATTTATTTTTGGGAAAAGCTTCCCGCCTCTGCTGCACTTTTAGTGCTGCAGGAAGTCTTTTCTTGGACATTAAAAAAAAAACCCACTCACAACTCTCATTTCCTGGAGTCTTCCTCTCTGTATTGTGTCTTCTGATGGATCAAGTCAGCAGTTTTTACTCTGTCTCTCTTTGTACAGACAGAGCTTTCTGCTGCTGCTTACTGACCACAACACTGAGTTTGGGGTGTGTGTGTGTGTGTGTGTGTGTGTAGTCATCACAAGTTCCGGAGCAGAACACAAATATCCTTTTTGTATCCCCTCACTCCACCCCGCTTGCCTCAGCCGATGCTGTAAACATTGCAGAGAAACAGAGGACAGGCAGATAGAGAAGCAATGCAGCGTTCGCTCTTTTGTTCATTGTCAGCTTGATGAAAACATTCCCTTCCCACTGCACAGGCCATGTCATTGCATCAGCAAAGTGTTCCTCCCCTCTCCCTCCCGTCTTTGTGGCATATACAGCTATGTGGGACGGTGGGGTTCCTTTAACAGTAAAGTGGGGCCCATGCTTTCCTGCAGGCTTCTCTCCATGTGAGCTCTCGGTGGTGCTGTTACAGAGTGAGTCTCACACACTGTGCTCTCTATGGATGGAGAGAGGCTTTTAGCAGGGGGTTGGACTCAATGACGTCCTGAGGTCTCTTCCAGCTCATTCTATTCAGGAGATTTTTTTATATTTGAATTTGCTGCCACCGGAAAAGTCACTAAACATCATCCAGGCTAGGAGGCCAGGTCTGTTCTTGCACTGTGGAAATAACATAAAAACCTTCTGTAGTAGGTTCAGGCTTCTGGTACTCCCCTTCCATACTTCTGCCAGCCTCTACCTCCTTTTGTGTGAGCAAAACAGGCCCTTGCTCGCAGTGGCTGTCATACAGGTCTTATAATAGCTTGGCTAGTTTGAACAACGATTTTTCTCGTGCTTTTCTCTTAACAAGTAGCAGGCACCCAACACAATGTACATGTAAGAAGTTTCTTTAGGCTTGCTCTTGACCACTGAAAGCAGAAGGCTTGCCATTGACTGCAGTGGGCTTTGGATCAGCTCCTTCTCGCACAACTGGAGAATACATGGTCTCCACTCTTTGGCCAATATACATGCTCCAGCCATCCGGCAGGAAACAACATTTTCTTTCTATATGAAGGCAAGTGATCCGGCGACAGGGAGCCAAGAGGAAGCGTTTCCTCTTCCTGTCAGGATGTTTGCCCTTAGAGCTGCTCTCTTCGACTGGCTTGTCAGGAGCAATGGCTAACATGGAAGTGTTCTTCCCAGGCCGCTGCAACAGCACAGAGAATATCCTGAAGGCACTGTGCTTCTGCAGAGGGTTTTAATGGCTCTAAACCAGTGGTGTGAATTATTTGGGACCTGAAGACTTCAGGATGAGACATAGCCAAACCCAGGGATAGGAATTGAGTAACTGAAGAGAGACTGTAAACAACTAAGCCTGATGATCTGACTAAAGGGGCATATGCTCTCCTTATTAACCATAATTATTGATCCTGCAGTGAGATCCATGTGGGTGGACCTATACAGCTATGTGGCATCCCTGCATCTCACTGAAATCAGCAGGTCTCACTGTGGGTCCCATCGCAGGATCAGGATCAGGATCAAAGTTAACCACAGAGCAGAAACACAAAATCTGTCTCTCCCCCCCCCCCTTCTTTAATATTCTTTGCACTGAGTTGAGTACCATCCCACACCAGCAGCCTTTAAGACCAAAGCCCCTTTGTTTAGGTCAAAGCATGGGACTAGGAGCCTGGAGTTCATTCCCAGCTCTGCAAAAGACCGCTTTGGGACCTTGGGCAAATCCTTTATCCTCGAAATTTGCAGACACAACTCTCTTTTTTTAAAATGTCTCTTTACTGACTCTCTAGTCTATTTAAGTTCTGCAGCCTTGTACGATAGATGTCCCTCTGAGTGGCATAAAGAATTTCTCAAAGTGAATATTTACAGACTGAAGCAGAGCTATTTGAGTCCCTGTTTCCTCTGCAGTCCATTACGAAGGAGTCAAAAATCTGTTTTACAAATGAGTTACATGTCAATTGAAAAGAGCTCTGAGTGGCTGGCGAAACAGACTCTGTGACTATAAATACCACTCATAACACTCAAGAGTACAGAGTATGAGGAAGAAAGAAAGAAATTACACTTTGGGGCTATGTCTACCCTACCAGGTTATTTTGAAATAAGTTATTTCGAAATAACTCCCAAAATAACTATTTCAAAATAAGCTTATTTCTCTTCACAAGCAGGAGTTATTTCAAAATAACAAGCCCATTATTTTGAAATAACAGTCTTGGTAGTGCAGACATGCCCTGGTTGAGAGAGTTTGTTTTTCTTCTGTCTAAGGTTTAGGGATTATTCTAACTTCACAATGAAAGGTGCTATATAAATGTAAAGAATACCAAAGCTTTGCAATTATACTTAGAGACCACTTCACTGAGTCTTGAAATGTGGCCATTACTTGTGTGGAACTTATCAGCTAAGTTAACCACAGAGCAGAAACACAAAATCTGTCTCTCCCCCCCCCCCTTCTTTAATATTCTTTGCACTGAATTGAGTACCATCCCACACCAGCAGCCTTTAAGACCAAAGCCCCTTTGTTTAGGTCAAAGCATGGGACTAGGAGCCTGGAGTTCATTCCCAGCTCTGCAAAAGACCGCTTTGGGACCTTGGGCAAATCCTTTATCCTCGAAATTTGCAGACACAACTCTCTTTTTTTAAAATGTCTCTTTAACAAGGCACAGTACCAGTATAACGTTTAGGATAACACTAGTCCGCATGAGACCACAGGACAGAATTGCCTATGCTGAAATTTGGTCAGGATCCCAAATTGGACATCCGGGATCTCTAATGATGTGGAATGGTTTTGCCCACTGCTTGAAAAACAGCACCTCCACCATTACACTGACCAAGAGAACCACGTGGGGCACTGGCCCAATAGGAGCACTGCCTGCTGAATACCAGCAGCATATCCTGCAGGACCTTGGGTTTCCCTTACAAGGCTTAATAATATGGATGCTGCACAAGTAGCCCTACTGGAGGCAGTTACCCAGGTCTTTATATAGTGCAAATGCAGACAAAGAGAAAGGGAGTGGAAGGAGAGTGTGGGTGGGAAAACAAGCAACTCTTCAGCCAGTAGATGTTGATCTGGTACTGGTGTGGGTAACAAAGTACACAGGCTATGCCTACAGTTGAAATGCTACAGCTAGGGAAGCCGACAGGATTGTCGGGTCCCTGAGCAACGGAGGGGGTGGGAGAGTCCATGTCCTGGAAGGGATGGGGCCTCCGGCAGAAGGGGGAGGGTTGGGGCAGCCGGCCCTCAGCACCACCTAGACCATGTGGTGCTCCCCTCCCCCGCTGGCCTTCAGAGCCAGCCAGAGCTCTGCCTGGTGTTCCAGTGGCAATTCTAAAGGGCTCGGGGCTCCAGCCAACGCTGCCATCACAGGCATGGCCAGAGCCCTGGGCCCTTTAGAACTGATGGGCCCCAGGGCAACTGCTCCATTTCCCTCCCCTGTCAGCAGGCCTGGCTACAGCCACACATGTGACAGCAGAGGCATTCAGCACAGTGATGGGTGGGGTTCTCCGGTCACTGTAGGGAATCCACCTCCCGGAGTGGCAGTAGCTAGGTTGGAGTCTGTCAACCTAGCACTGTCTACACGAGGGTTCAGGCCAGCTTACCTATGTCACTCAGAGATGTAGATTTCTCACACCCTGGGAGATGCAGCTAGACTGATGTAACTTTGCAGGGTAGTCCAATTATAACTGGCTTGTTGGTCTAGGTGTATGAGTCTCAGTTTGGGTCTGAGAAGTCCTGGGTTCAAATCCTGGATCAGTGGGTGGTGAGGGGACAGGGATAACTCAGTGATTTGAGTATTAACCTGATAAACTCAGGGTTTATGAGCTCAATCCTTGAGGGGGCCATTTAGGGATCTGGGGAAAATCTGTCAGGGATGGTACTTGGTCCTGCTGTGAAGGCAGGGGACTGGACTCCTTGACCTCTCAAGGTCCCTTCCAGCTCTATGAGATGGTATATCTCCATATATTATAACCCTTAGATTGCTGACCAGATTTTAGATGGTCAGCATCCTGGGAAAAAGTCTTGGGATTGTGGAAGAGTTTCCACAAACAGGGAGATGGGGTAGGATGTGTGTTTACAGCAAGTCCTTCCCTGTTTAGCCTTCCTGATAGTGGGAACCTTCCCAGGTGCCCAGCATGTGGTCTCTAGGCAATCCACCTCCCAGCTGCTGGCTCAGCAGTTGTCAAATCTTTTTGGATAGCAAGCTCTTTGGGGCAGGGTCTGCCTCTTATGATAGTGTCATGAAGTCAGAGGGCTGAAGGCCAGAAGGGGCCACCAGATCTAGTCTGACCTACTGTGGGCTCCGCATCTAGCACGATTGGGATGTGGTGGATGCCTGTGGGCTTTACTAAATACAAAAATTTAATAATAAGGATAATGAAGCAGCACTCGTTTCCAGTCACTCATTATGCTAAGGTTGGCTGTATAGCAGTAAAATGGGTTAACTACATGCTGAGTAAAGTGGAAAACTGCAGCAGAATTACTCTGGGACTTCACTCTCCCTCGTCTGAAAACCACCAAGATCCACAATTAGCAGCACAGCACACAAGGTAGAATTATTCCTGTACAGAATTCTTATTTCATTCCCCCTTCAGCACGCTCACCTCTTGCCCTCCGCTCCTCCCCCTGCCCAGCTCTTCTGCATTGCTGGAGACAGATCCATTAGGCGTTACGGTTTGATGGATTAATACGAGTGACGAGATGATGCAGACAGAGCCTGGCTGCCTAGATTCCGAATGAAGAAGGGAAGGGCTGGCTTGCTCCCGGCCTGGATGCAAAGTGGCAATTGTTAGACTCTGAGCAGAAAGCTAAGCAGAGCTTCTCTGTGAGGTACAGAAATATTCCCACAGGGCAGCAGGTGACTGTAACACATGCAGGGCACTGGAGTGTAGCAGCTGGTTTTGGAGAGTCTTCCAGGGGAAGATCCCAGTTACAGACAAAATGCTGCAGAGGCATATAGGTTTAAAAGCTGCTCCACTGGGTGCCTTCATTCCTGTAGAGCTAGAGCAATGTTTCCCAATTTTATTTGGCTACAGAACCCTTTTAAACTCGAAAGAATTTTGCAGAACCCATAATGACAGTCTTGTATATGGAGTGTTTGAAGTATTTGCTTTTTTCTTTAAGTTCCTTCTTTTAGCCAATGATCCATGGGGAATTTTTTTTTTAAATCATAAAATGTTACTGTAATGGAATTTTCTTGCAGAAACCTTATTTTCACTTTGCAGAACCCCAGGGTTCCATGGAACACCATTTGGGAAACACTGAGCTAGAGCAATGTTTCTCCGCTGCTGGGCCACAGTCTCGGCGGGGGGGGGGGGGGGGCAGTTAAGAAAGGCCATTCAGTAGGGCACTGAAAATGTTCTTGCAATCGAAAGAAAAAAAAAATCTCACTCCTCATACATCCTTACCTTCACGGTCAAGTATTCTCCATTAGCCTCTCAAAGCACAACACAAGGACAAACTACGTAGGCTTTGTGCTGTGAGCATTTCTCTTACTTTTACAGACTAACACGGCTACCCCTCTGAGACTCTTACTTTTACAGTAAATGTAAGGGGCATGCATGACAACTTTTGACTTTGAAGAGAGTTGGCCAATGTGGAAAGGCTGAGAAATATTGCTCTATCGCCCTATGTGTACTAACACACCATTGCTCCTAACTGCTCGCGGCTCTGAAATGGGCAGTGTGTTTCTGTCTGCACGGGATGCTGGTGCAGACTTCAAAATGGCAACCCTTAAAAGGCTTGACCAAACAGCAGCTTTTTTTTTTTTTTTCCTCAACAACTTTTCCCCCCCTCGGCTCTTTGCATTGTATCCATAACTATTTAGGTTCTTCATCTGTAATGGGTTGGCCATCCCTGGTGTACATGCTGGGTCGGGGCCTCCTCCTTCAGTGAGTCACACCCAGACTCCCTCCACCACCTCACCCCTGCACCTAGATAGTAGTGCAGTGTCCAGGGAAACTGAGGCACATATATGGGGTTACTATAGAAAGGCAGAGCTCACATGCAACATAATAAAGCAAACAAAATGAATACAATCCTCACTTTGTCACAGGGTGCCGGCTGCCCTGGGACTGGGGCAGGGAGAGAGAACTCCCCCCAGGCCTCTCTCCCCGCAGCACTACCTGGGCTGGGGATGGGGGAAAGGTGCCTTTCCTCACTATAGCCCTGAGTGCCTGCATAGCCCTTGATAGGCTGTTTTGAGGGGACTTAGACTAACCTTCAGTGCCTTTTACTGCCACATCCTACTCCAGGAGGTAGCTGCATGTCAGTGAGAGTGGTTTTAAGTTTAGTTTGTTGGGCTAATAGGTCCATAATGATGAAAATATTATCAATGGCAATTTGTCTTGTAGGTTGGGAGCTTGGATTTCCATACACACACCATTTGCCTTGCAAGTCCAGCTAATCGAACATCTGCAGCACTCATTGATCCCCCCGTCACAACCCCTCTCTGCACTCTTGAACGTGCAGTTGTCGGGTGGGAAGAAATCCTTTCATTTCCCTGTGTCAATCAGCTGACATCCTCAAGACAAGCCAGCATATGCTTAGATTTTGCTTTGTTTCCAGGGCAAACAGTAAGCCCATATGTTTTAAAATCCCACTTGTGACTTAAACCACAACTGGTTTTATTAAAACCTTACTGTTATTGATGGTTATCCTTTTGGCTAAACTGGCCCTTGCAGAGCTCTGGTTATATTTTACCTTTAAGATGATAGTGCAGAACATGGACCAACAAACCGAAGGCAATGTAGCAACATGTCAGGGAATTTCGCTGCCCTAAATGAACTGGACAATGCAACGGCCCTCTGGAGCCTGCAGCTACTTGCAAATTAAACTGTCATCAAACTAAGCATTTTGCTGCCCTAAGCAACCACCTGCCCGCCCTATCAGACACAACCAACCCTGCAGACACAACAGTTCAGAGAAAGGTCAAGTACTTCACTGTTACACTGGCATAAGTGGCAATAACTCTATTGACCCAATGGAGTTACTTTAGATTTATAGAGGAGCCCAGATGTGCCAGACAGCTTCAGTACAGCATCCTATGCAGACCAAATGGGGGACCTGATCCTGGGAGGGGCTAAGCCCTATCAGCCATTGTTCATTAGAAAGGAAAATGTGGAAACTCAGCTTCTCTTGATGCCAAATAATACAATACCTTATCTGCAGATCTATATCTAAGCGCTGTCCACTATATAAGGCTGTCTGTCACTTTCAGTATTAAAATGGACTTGCATGGGCCAACAACTCAGCGCACAGGACTAGGAAACACGGGTAAACAGAGGGAAAGTGCTTGTGAAAGTTTTGGCAGAAATCATTGCCAAGAGGCTTCCTGCTCCTCCCAGTCAAGGTTTCCAAAAAGACTGCTGTTTCTTTGCATCTCATCGCCACCGCCTGGCATTAGCACAAGGGTTAGGTTATTATGACAAAGCCAAGCCAGTGTTAGGATGTTTGGGGTCTAAATGTGCCTTTTTTTGCCAGTCTCTTTGGGTATGTCTGCACTACAGCGTTATTTCGAAATAAAGCATCTACACACAAAATGCATTTCGAAATAGATTTTTGCTATTCGCTATTCGAAATAGATTTTTGTTATTTCACTGAATCACATTTAAGGCCAGCCGGAACCAGGTCTGGCAGGGCAGGAGTTCCTTTATGTGGCTGCTGCCTGAGGTTATCTGAGGCCTGTGCTTAAAGGGACCCCCCCCGGACAGCCAGTTCTCAGGTTTCCCTGCTTGCTTGCCTACCTCGATGAGGGACAGCAAAGCATTTTGTCTCTGCGTGCTCTGGTTGCCCTCACTCGGGACACCACAACACTCTGCAACATGGAGCCAGAGCTGACCCTGGGCACTCTGGTGCGTCTCGTGGACACATTGCTATGAGCCTGGCTGCACTTTCTGCAGGCTGCCATCCGGGAGGTCCATCAGGGGGGCTGTCAGTATCCAGGAGGCCCTGCGGGAGAGCTTCCACCCTGAAGAGCACTAAGAGCCTCCCTGGTCTGCCCCACTGGGGTCTTATGCCTCATTCCTCCCTCACATACTTCCACTTACTCCTCCCTAACCCCCCTTCCTGATGTCAAATAAAATACACGTATTTTCATGAACACAAACTCTCTTTATTTAACAAAACTGGGGGCGTGGGGGGGGGAGAAAGAGGAATGAAACTCTGGTGAGACTGGGGAAAGGAGGCGAGAGAGGGGAGGAGAAAGGGTGGGAGAGGGGAGGGGGAAACCTGGGAGGAGGGAGCTGGAAGGAGGAAGCAAGAGGAAGAAGGGGGAGGGAAAGCTCAGGGCTGGGGATCTTGCCGGACCAACTTGATTTTCATGCAAACCTGCTCCTGGGTTCGCATGTGGCCTTTGGTGGCCAGGCTGGCAACTATCCCGCCATAGACGGCCGTGTTCCTCTGTCTAGTGCGGAGATCATGGACGTTGGGGGCACCCCCCCACAAACCTGAATAAGGTCCATGATCTCCGCCCTGGACCAGGAAGGCGCCTGCCTTCTCCAAGCCCTGGCAGACTGCTCCTGGGGAGCGATGGAGGGCTGGCTGCCAGTGGCTTGCTGAATCATGTTTTGGGGCCACTGGGTCAGGGGCAGTGAATGACTGCTGGCTCTGGGCTAGCAGGCTTAGAGCTGGCACAGGCACTGTGGCCAGAGTCAGCCCCTTTAAGGGCTCCAGGGAGGGGGGAGGGAGAGGAGTGTTCTTGGTTGAGGCTGGAGTGGCCACCAGGGCACCCTGGGAAGGCTGGAGGCCCCCTATTTCGAAATAAGTGTCTACACAGCATTTATTTCGAAATAGCTATTTCGAATTTGGCATTATTCCTCATGGGATGAGGTTTACCAAATTTGAAATAAGTGCTCCGCTATTTCAAATTAATTTCGAAATAACTTTACTAGCGTCTACACAGCCAAAACGCTATTTCAAAATAATGGCTGTTATTTCAAAATAACTCTGCTGTGTAGACATACCCTTTTCCTCCTTTCCCAGCTTCCTCTCTGTGCATCTTGTGTGCTGAGGACTGGTAAACAGAGCAATGCTTAACACACCCCTACCAAAGGGGCAGGCCTGTGGAAATGTGCTCCAGGGACCTGGAGCAGAGAATATTTAGAAAATTGTGTAATGTTTTGCATACAGCTATAGAGCAAAGTTTTGCATCTGTCCCTTAAGTTATAATGCACCAAACCACAAACATGGATTCAAATCTCCCATATTTATACAAAGATAGATCTGGACAGACCTGTCTTAGAAATACCAGTGTACATGTTACATACACACAGCTTAGAGCTCCCAGATTAAGAAAATATAAAAAGGTGGTTTGGGGACAGATTTCATAGTCAGAATTGTCTCAGATAGTTATATGGTGCTAATGATAATATAATTCAGATATATTTCAAATCTGACAAAATAACATGCTGGCTGCGATTGCAATTTAGTGTGTATTATCAGGGTTTTCATTGCTTTTTGCTCCATACAATGGATTCCTAGTTTGCATTTATTACTGCCATTACATGCTCGATTTTAATAGGGGGGTACTTGCAGCTGTCACGACAGACTTAAAATATATTCTTTATGTCAAACTGTACAGCAGACATTTCCTCCTTGAGGCACTGACAGGTCACCTCCCAAAACCAATTAGCTAATTGTCTAATATTACTCCCTGAGGAGTAAGAGAAACCACTGACTTGAGAATGAACTCTGTCCATAGAAAATGCATGTTCCCTCTTTCTTTTTTTAAATCCCTAATTTAATCTGTATAACTACTTCCAACCAATGAAGCCATGTGCCTGCCATTTTATGGCACACTGATTCTTTGCCAGTATTTTTTTTTTTTTTTTTAAGATAAAGAGGAACAAAAATTAAGTGTTTGTATTCCCTAACAAGGACAGGAAACATACCAGAGCTCAAGGGGAAAGGTGAGAGGTTATTATTAATAATTAGATCACTCTAGGTTTTTATTTTTCACAGCTCTACTATTATTTCATTGTGGGCTCAAAGCAGCAAAATGCCAAGGTCCCAGTTCAGCAAAGCACTTACCATCCCTCCTAAGTAAAATGACATCTCGCTCAGCAGAACTGCTCCTGTGGTTAACACTGAGTCATACCTGCAGACTTAAATGGCCATAGTAAGTGTGTACTATGTTTTTATTCCTGTTAGCCCTGCAGAGTCAATACAGCAGGAGTGAGAGAAAGAACTGATACTATCCTGAATATACAGTGAAAGTTAAATGGCTCCTGAAGGCATTTTGAATGTACAGTCTGGCCATCTACCCCAAGCCCATTTTACTTGATGTTGTCAGTGTAATAAGAGATGCATGAACTTAAGAACGGCCGTACTGGGTCAGACCAAAGGTCCATCTAGCCCACTGTCCTGTCTTCCAACAGCAGCCAATGCCAGGTGCCCCAGCGTGGATGAACAGAACAGGTAATCATCAAGTGATTCATATGGTTCCTGACGATTCAATTGCAGAGGCAAATAAACAAGACATTGGGTCTTCCTGGTGTAGCTCTGCTGATTTCTTAGGCAGCTCCTCCAGAGAATGAGTTTGTGTCCTTGTCTTACTCAGGAGCCAGAGGCAGGAGTTATGGCTCTGAGGCCACGCCTGCCCCACTCCTGCCACTTGGCTTTGCCCCACTCACTTGCAACAAACAGCCTTCATTCAAACAGAACCTGGGTTGCTCAGATGAAAGCCGCTGAAATGAGTAACAGCAAACCGGCAAGAATGCACCAGGGGAAAGGTCCTTCTCATGGGATTTGCTTTAAATAACATTCCGACTGCCTGGATATCACAGTGATGGGCAGCCTATAAATACTCCATACACCACTAGAGGTGTGTAGCGGACAGAGCAGTGTGTCTAGGTTTAGCCCCAGCTGCCACTGCCTCTGTGTGACCATGGGCAAAACACAAACTTCTCCAAGTCTCTGTTTCCCTATCAGGAAAACACCTCTCTCCATCACTTCCTGTGTTTCCAAGCTGCCAACTCTCTGGCCACAGCTTGACTTTAAGATGCAACACACTTCCTCCCCTGGCACTTCCCAGTTTGAGGGAGGAATCGAAAGCCAATGACTGGGAGAGATGGGATGTAACAGGAAAGCAGGGAGCCTGTGTTCCAGGGGAAAGGTGGACCAGTAGGTGCTGGGACCTTGGAGACATTCTTTTGCCTTTCTCAAGCTTCCTGCATGATGTTGGGCCAGCCATCTGGTCTCTCTATGGCTTATTTGTAAAATGGGATGTCTGCACCACAGCTCAGGGATGCTGGGAAGACCAATACCTGAAAGATGGTGATGTCCTCAGATAGGACAGTAAATGGTGGCCAAATAAGTATGTTAGGTAGAATATGGGTAGTTTGGGGCAAGGTCCTTTTAGGAACCTAAGACAGGGGGTGACCCACCTGACAATCCGTTCTGCAGGTGAAGTGCTGACAGGTAGGCTTTTTTTAATGAAAACAGGAAATTATCATGCACACTAAGGACCTGACCCAAAGCCCATTAAAGTCATTGGAAAGTTTCCCCTCAGACTTCAATGGGTTTTTGTTCAGGCCATAAAGGAGGCCTTGCAAAGTACCATATGAAAACTAATAGCAAACTGGTCATTACTATCTTTGTAAAATGCATGTATTAACTTGTATATGAAGTTATGAATTCCCTCTCTTTAATGTGACTAGAACATGTTTTAAGACCAGACAGCCTCATTCAGACAACGGTGAGAGGTCTGTCCTAGACAAAGGAATGCCCCTTTTCCTCCATGACGCAGCACCTCCAAGTGGTCATATAAAAGCCTTAAGATGGTAGCTGGCTGGCTGACAGTAGATAGTTGGGTATCAGCCCAGATTCCTAAGGGTTAAGTGTATTAGTAAAAGGAATCTGGTTTGATATATAACCATCAATGTCTCCCTTTTTCTTTGGAAAATGCTAAGTCACAATTTAGCAGGAGTCCAGCAGAGAGGTTGCTTAGGAACTAAATTACTTCTCATTCTTACACAATGAGTATAGCTGGTGCTGAGATCAGTGAAAGCATGAGACAGGAATCCAAGGTTTTGAGAGACTAGCTGTGTTATGTCAGATGTAGATACCTGTCTATAAAATCATTGGAAAAAGATTCTTCTAGTTCTACGAGTACCTCAGCCTTTATAGGGGAAGCCCAAGTTATAATCCAATCCTTCCTTGAAGAAAAATGTATTGAAAAGTAAACTTGGGGGAAAAAAAAAAGTACAGGTAAGAAAATATTTAAAGGTATTTCACAGTAGTGAATGAGATCAGATGCCTTTTTCACAGCTTCTGGGTTAAACTCATCAAATTTGGGGTCAAGAAGGAAATTTTATAATGCTAAATTGCACTTACACACTACCTTTCAACCCATGACCTCAAAGCACTTTATGAAGATAAATGACAAGATGTGTGGAAAATTGATAATACTGAATTATTATTAAAGTTGGCCAGGAAGTGGGTTTTTTCCCTCCTGTGAAAAATTTCAGTGAAGAATGAAAAAAGATTTTGTTTTCATCAAATGTCTCTTTGGAAGGGCTTTGGTTTTTGCAAAATACAGACATCCAGAATGTTGGCAACCCAAACGAGAAAAATTTCAGCCAAAAAACCAAAACCAATTTAATTAAAGTCAGACAGCTCCTGCAGAAATTTCTCTTTTGATACACAAACCATGTTCTGGAAAAAAATTAACCAACACTAATTATTGCCCATGTTAGAGATAAAGAAATTGAGGCACATGCTGATTACAAGAGGACACATGATGGTGAGGGGTAGAGTCAGGCACGGAAGTCTGGATTCCCAAACCCTTGCCATAACCATGAGACTGCAGTCTTCCCAGAGTATACTGGGAGGGACTTGCATGGGCCAGGTCTGAAGCAGAGAATGGGTAATATCTGTTAGGATAAGACAGTCCGTGTTCTTCATTCCCTGTGACCACGTAGACTAGAGGATGGTGAAAGATGAGTAGCCCTCAGCCTGTCTTGTCCCTTCTTCTCTTTGACTTTTGGAGAAGTAACTTACTAGCTTGAACAGTTTTAGGAAGTAAAAAAAAGGACCAGAAAATGGAGCTTTTCTCCTTTTCGTTTTGTGTTTATTGCTGTGACATGTACAGAGCAGGTCCTATGTGCAAGAGCCTGGGAGCGCAGTGACAGAACTTAGCTCCAACAAGTGAAGAGATGTGGGGTAGAATCCTGGCCCACCAAAGTCAATGGAGACAGGATTTCACACTTGGACTCTATCTCCATGGACAGCTCCCCAGAGCAGCAGGACTGGGATAGCTGCAGCAGCAGCCTCCACTGTTCACTGGGATCCCTTTAAAAGTTGTGGTTGGGACACATGGAACCACCATTATCACAGCAAGCATATTTATTTCTTCCTACACATTTCCAGACAGGGAGGTGCCCTGATGTGGCTGCTGCCATGTCACTGGAAAACCAGAGGGAGAGCATGGAAAAGGCCTGATAAATAAGAATTTCTGCACAAACCCTGCCTCTCCACTCTAGTCTTAAAATCCTCCTACCCAGTCAGCAGCAGAGAGGTCAGTGCGGAAAATATTCATCGCCTCTCACAAAACTGACAGTGGGACAAGTGGCAACATTTCCCTCTTATCCCACTTACTGGGCAGAGAGAAAGAGAAAAGAGAAGCCAGAATAGTTCCTGAGTAGTAAAGCCTCCCACGTGATCGGCTGCATATCAGCCTCTCAAAGAGAAGATGCAGAGATGCTGCACTTTCCACACGTGGGCTGCCCAGTGCAACTCTTTTGAGCTTCGTCACACCAAGAGATATTTCTGAGTCAAGAGTGTAGCAGTGAAGTAATTAATATCTGCAGAGTAAGCCCCACGTTTGTCTTCTCACTATGAGCATCACAGACTCTTCGCGAAAGACCTGTTAGAACATAGGGACCATACTCCTGCCTTTGCAGGATTAAATGGCTAACACATTGAGGTTTTTCATCCATTTCCTCAGTCCCTTCCACATTCTGACTGATCAAGAAATTCTTCTGCCAAAGCTTTCCTCACTCGAAAGGCCACGTCATTAAAATCAAGACGTTACTTGTGTCTTTATGTCAGAGCTGTGAGCAGAACTCCAGCCAACTCTCCACCATTAAAGTGGGGACAATAGCACTTCCCTGCCTCATGACTGAGTTGTGAGGCCAAATCCACTAAAAAAATTGTGAAGCACTTGGAGATCTACAGATAGAAAGTGAGATGAAAGAGAGGTAGGTATTATTATTATTGTTTATTATTATAAACACCAAAGCTGGAAAGGGAACATTTAGGGTTACACACAATGAGCTACACCTAGTTGCAATGGGGTGTGATTCTGGGAAGGAAAATCTACAGCAACCGCAGGACAATTCTTCCTAACTCCTGTGGGTAGAATTTTAAATTTAGTCTACTGGCACCCTGAAGCTATTTGAAAATCCCATCCTAGATTTGTTTGGCTGGTGACATCCCATTTCCCAAGCCATTTAAAACTGGACTGGATGAGGCACTAGAAAAATGTACTGACTTTATTGTACAGAGCAGTCCTACATGGGCAGAGGATATGCTGGGTGACACTTTTTCACCTCCAACTTCTGGGACCACATCCCATGAATCAGGGGTTTCATTCTCTTAAGGGAGATCTAAGTTTTCAAAAACTTTCCAACTAAGAAGCTCTCAGACAGTCATTAATGTAGAGCTCAGATTTGCATTTCATACTCAGTCAAAATTTCCATTTGATTTTAATGGAAGTCTTGCCTGAGTAATAACTGGAGGATCAGGTCCAGATTGAACACTATGTTTTCTCGTCTCCATATATAAATATTAACAAAAATCTTATAAAACTTGTTCTACAACTTAATCAGAGATAAGCGTCATATTTCACACAAATGCACAACCATAAACTGGTCTATGAAAGTCCCTACAGTTGTACTGAGAAGTCTTGCTACGAGTCACTTACTAACACTTGGCAATAGTGATCGTATCTTGTGGTTAACGCGTCTCTACTCTTCCTCCTCCTCTTCTGTCTTTTCAGCTGACAGTATCAGTTCAAATCGTCCATCTCAAATTAAGATTCAAACTTCTGGTTTTCTTACACAGAGATGTGTTAACCTATTATTGTCCTATCAAAACTGTACACAACGCTAAGCTTTTTTTCCAATCTTCCCATCTATTTTATTTATTTATTTTTAATTTTTGGGGGGTACAAATAGCAACTTTCCATCAAATACCTTCTTAGGGAAAAACATGTCACAAAAATGCTCAGTATCCATTGTGATATTCTATACCTCGGGGGAACACCCTGTAACTCCCATATTCCTCTTTTTTACATCACTGTGGTCTTACATATAAAGCATACCTTGCAAGGTATCAGGGGAAAGGTTATGATCTGCTGAAAGCAATGTTCCCTCTAATTTTTTCTGTTCATGTGTGGAATAAATGAGTCTATGAGCAAAGCTGAGCAATGACTCACCTGCATGAGGCCATCCCAGGGGAATTACTCAACTTTGCTCATAGACTCAGCAATGACCCCAGACCAGCCTGGACTTTTGTTCCCTGGACACATGGACAGAGGGTATACAAACCAAACACAAGGGCCCATACTTTGCCTTTCTCCTGACCCACCATGCTGCAAGCTACAAGGACACTCTGAAGACTCCAAGAGAGGGGACTGGCCCAGATTTCAAGAGTGAGATCTGTGCACTATGGACTGGAATATCCAGCAGGGTGAGAAAAACTGCCTGATCTAGTTGTTGCCCATGTGATGTGTGCTTATATCATATTTCCTTTTTGTAACTACTTTGGCCTTTTACCTAACACTTATAGTCACTTAAATTCTGTCTTTGTAGTTAAAAAACTTCTTTTACTGTTTATTTTTCCCAGTGAGTTTGGGTGAAGTATATGGTAAATCTGCTTGGGTTTTAAAACAGCTGGTCCACTTTCCACTGATAAAGGGGTGAACCAATTAATAAATGAGGGTACGTCTACACAGCAGCATTATTTCACAATTACTGACGTTATTTCGAAATAACAAAATGTGTGTCTACACAGCAAGCCATTATTTCGAAATAATGTTGAGATGGAGGATTTCTTACTCTGACTCCTGTAACCCTCATTTCACGAGGAGTGAGGGAATTCGAAGGAAGAGTGTTCTTCCTCCAATTTCCTGCTGTATAGACAGCACCAAAAGCTGAATTAAGCTATTTCAACTTCAGCTATGCAATTGACTTTAGCCCTCTGATGGCATAGTACTGGGAGCTGGGCAGTGCGGGTTTGGCTGGTGCCTTACTCTGAGAGATTCCTGAACGGCTCTAGGAGCATTCATGCAATCTGGCTGGGCGTTGGGCTCCACATGTGGCTGTGCTAGGTGAGAACAGCACCTAGAGGGATTGCTGCTGGCTGCTGGCCAGGCATTATGAGAGATAACCCAGGATGGAGAGAGTTAGGGGAGCACAGTGGTCCCACACTCCTAGGCTGCACCCTAGGGAGATCCTGCCCATCCATACTTATGCTTTAGCTGCAATCTATGAGATTTTGCCATGGGGAAGAATAAACAAAGAAAGGAGATGACTGACAGTGAAGACGACAGATATTTTTATAATTAGATTGTGGCTTCTTGGGACAGAGACCATCTTTTTGTTCTATGTCCCTAGAAAACCTAGCACAATAGGGCCCTGATTCATGACTGGGGTCCCTAGAGGCTGTGGCATTATGAATAAATATTACATAGAGCAGGGCTGTGAAAAATACGGCCTGGGGGCAGGATCCGGCCCGCCAAGCCACCGGCTCCGGCCTGTGGACCACCCTGCCAGGACCATCAGGGACACAGCTGCTGCTGTTTAAAGCGCAGTCCCTGTGTCTCTCTGCTATGAAGGGAGGGGGAGATTTTGTGTGATCAGCCTGCCCTCAGGCCAATCCTCAGCTCCCACTGGTTGGAAACAACTGGCCAATAGGAAACAACCAGCCAATAGGAGCTGAGAGATTGGCCTAGGGCAGTGTTTCTGAAAGTGTTCCATGAAATCACTTTGAGAAACACATTAACTGGCCACCCTGGTTTGTTTATTTACTGGCACCGCAGCCCCGGAGCCTCACAGCTCCCATTGGCTCCGTTTCGTCCTTTGCAGCCAAGGGGAGCCGTGGGAAACGACATGGGTTGGTCCTCTATTTCCTCCAGAGAGGGTCCAGAGGATACATAATCTGATGATGTAGCACTTGGCTCCAATCACCTCTAACACCACATGGCCAGGGTGAGGAAACAGAAACACAAGTGCAGCAGATCCTATAACCATGCTCAGATCGCTATCTGATCACTTGTAATAAGATTGGATCAGGTGGCGTAGTTCACTGCTATGTTGTAATTTATGGGTTGACTTAAAACAAATAACCTCATCCATGAGCACATGACAAGCCCAGGGCATAGATGACCCAGCTGAGCACACTGGAACTATAGAGCCAGAGATGGAGCACATGCTTATGTCTTATTGACTTCAAAGTTCAATGCTTTGCTGAACTGGGACATAAATTGTAATTTACATTGAACCAGGAGCAATACTAATGCCAAAAGGGGAGAGCACATATGGGACTGGGGTGTGCACTGTAGGTAATTAAATTACATTTGTCACCTACATACCACACAGATGAGCATATCAGAAATGCAGACAGGCTTTGATATAGCATATAATTTGTATATTGTACCCTGTTATTACCGTAGTCCCTGAAAACCCAATCAGGGATCATCATAAGAACAGCCATGCTGGGTCAGACCCAAGGTCCATTTGCTCAGTATTCTGTCTTCTGACACTGGCCAATGCCGGGTGCCTCAGAGGGAATGAACAGAACAAGGAATCATCAAGTGATCCACCCCGAGTCAACTATTCCCAGCTTCTGACAAACAGAGGCTAAGGACACCATCCCTGCCCATCTTGGCTAATAGCCATTGATGGACCTAACCTTTATTAATGCAACTAGTTCTTTTTTGAACCCTGTTAAAGTCCTGGTCTTCACAACATCCTCTGGCAAGGAGTTCCACAGGTTGACTATGCATTGTGCGAAGAAACATTTCCTTTTGTTTGTTTTAAACCTGCTACCTATTAATTTCATTTGGTGATACCTAGTTCTTATGTTAAAGAAGCAAATAAATAACTTTTCCTTATTTACCTTCTCCATAGCGGTCATGATTATATAGACCTCAATCTTATCCCCCCTTAATTATCTCTTTTCCAAGATGAAAAGTTCCAGTCTTATTAATCTTTCCTCGTATGATAACTGTTCCATATACTTAATCAAGGCCCCATTGTACTTGGTGCTGGATGGAGAAAGGCCAGACCCAAGCAGCTGTCAGTCTGAGTGAGGTGGCTACCATTCCAGTGTAATTCAGGGAGAAGGTTCTAACCAAACATGGAATCCAATTCTGAATGCCCCCAAGGGCAGCTCTCGAACAGAAGTGCCAGAGAATGTATTTGAGCGAGACCTAAGTAGAGACCTTTTGGCTTTTGTGTCAAATTTCAATGGAATTTCTGTGCTCTGATTTCACTCCTTGTGCCTATATGGACCATGTGCTTTTCATAACACCAAATTGTAGCATCTGAGTCAAGTGAGACAGAGCCCTGAATGGAGAGGGTGGAATGACGTACTGCCTCAGAAAGGCTGTATCCTAGTTTCAAATTGTAATGAGGATTTAGGGAGGTAAACTGGAGGCCTGGGATTTGGCCAGGTCCTGAGAGTCATGTTGATAGCTAAAAATGATCAGAACTTCACTTTGTCATCTCTTCTGTATCCTCCAGCAACACAATGTCCCTGAAGGTATTGATCTGGTATCAACTCACAGCAAAGAAAGCCATCTACTGAATCACTCAACTGCATTGTGTGTGCCAACGGGAAGGGTAAGACCAGGTACTTTTTGTGGTAAGCATCCTCTCCCCTTTGCCCCTGCTTACACTTGCCTTGGACCAGTCTCCTGACTCTTCGCTCCAATTTAGCATCACCCTACGGCCACAACAAATATTTCTCCCAAAGGCACCGTTTATGGGGGGGGGGGGGTAGGGCAGTAACTCTTCCTAAAGTTTGAATTGCTGGATTTCATACTTGAGGTCTGCTTAAAGCCCAAGCCCTGACTTCAGAGCCAGTTCTTAAATGGAATAGAGTTTGAGCTGCTTGTAGCTTTGCCTTTGGGGCACAGAGTTTGCTATAAAAAGAAAGAGGCAGGTGATTAAGAACAACAAAAGGCTGGGCATTAAAGTAATTGAAGGATCATTAGATCATTATGAAAACATTGCCGGGTACTCCACTTAAAAAGATGGGCGAGGGGGAAGAGCAGGAATGAGTGTTGTGCTGCTGGGATTTGCATTTGGACCACTACTGTTAAACTTACAAATGTTCTTGAAAAAAAGGGGTAAACAGTGACTAATCCAAAGCTGATTGGAAAGAGTTACAAAGAGATCTCACAAAACTGGCAACACAAGGGCAAATGGAATTCAGTGCTGATAAGGGCAAAGTAATGCACATGGAAAAATATAATCCTAAGTATAGATACAAAAATGATGGGGTCTAAAATAGCTGTTAACACTCAAGAAAGAGATATTGGAATCCTCGTGGATAGTTGCCTGAAAACATCTGTTTAATGTGCAGTGGTAGTCTAAAAACTAAAAAAGCTAACAGAATATTGGGAATCATTAGGAAAGGAATAGATAATAAGACAAAATACCATATTGCCTCTATATAAAGCCATTGTATGCCCACATCTTGAATACTATATACAGATCAGGTCACCCCATCTAAAAAAAGATATATTGTATTTGGAAAAGATACAGAAAGGGCAACAGAAATGATTAAGGGTAAGGAACAGCTTCCATATGAGGAGAGATTAACAGGACTGGGACTTTTCAGCTTGGAAAAGAAATGACTAAAGTGTTGGGGGAAATGTTAGATGTCTAGAAAATCATGAACAGTGTGGAAAATAGAATAAGGAAAAGCTATTCGTTCCTTCCCTAACATAACACAAGAAGCTGAAATTTATAGGCAGCAGATTTAAAACAAAGAAAAGAATTATTTTTTCACAGTCAACCTGTGGAACTCTTTGCCAGGAGATGGTGGAAAGGCCCAAACCATAACAAGGTTCCAATAAGAATAAAATAAGTTCAAGGAGGATAGGTCCAATGACTACTAGCCAGAATGGGTAAGGGTGGTGTCCCTAGCTTCTGTTAGCCAGAAGTTGGGAAAGGGTGACAAGAGATGGATCATGATGATCGCCTGTTCTATTTATTCCTTCTGAAGCACCTGGCATTGGCCACTGCCAGAGCACAGGATACAGCACTAGAAGGACCATTGTTCTGACCCACTATGGCCATTCTGATGTTCTTATATAGAGCTGAAATGTATCTGCCTAGGCTTATTGGGTAGTCTAGTCGACTACTTGCATTCTCCCCCGCCCTTGGTGTGTCTATATCTGAGGCAGAAAGGGGTGGGGGAAGAAGGAGCTAGTGCTAGGGGGAGCCAGCTTAAAAGCTCCGGTTCTTTCTACATTTAAAAGGCAGAGCTGCAGCAATCTGGACCCGGCACAAGCCAGGACTGGAGCAGTCCTGGCTCATGCCAGGTCCTGGATCTACTCTTGCTGTGGCTCTGCAGTTTAAATGTAATAGGAGCTGGGTTGCCTGTACACCCAGCTCCTACTACATTTAAACTGCAGAGCCACAGCGGCCCCTTATCAACTAATCATGTACTTCATACAAATCGTATTGAGTACACAAAAGGTCATTTACTCGATACTTAACATCCTTACTAGATCCTACTCTCCTTCCAGAGCTGACATCAAGCCCAAGAGTCTTGACGGGGTCTGTCTCTCTCCACAGAGTTAGTAACCAAGTGAGAATATATATTAAAATTTTAAGGCTAACCAGTGCCCCTTAAGTGACTTGCCATGAGATGTCAGAATATGCTAGTGTTAGAGTTAAGTGGGTCTAATATTTATTTAATTTTATTTATTTTATATAGGAATTAGACACAGTGCTCCTGTTAGCTAACTGCTAAGCTGTCTGCCAAAAAAGTAGAATTTTCCAGTGCCTTAGTACCCCCTGGATAAAGATGATGTGTGGGGGAAGGAGGGAGGACAGATGGGGTTGGTTCTGCCCCTCCCCTTTGGTGCTTGGCTTGTACTGAGCATACTCACTAACACCGCTGAAGCCTCTGTCCTCAGTCCACCCCCATGCTCTCTCTCTCTTCTCACCCTCACCCTGCCTAGCATGGCATGCACGGGTTGGCACCCCCCTATGAAAATCTGAAATAGTGCCCCTGATTTCTTGATCATTGATTTTTTTTTTTGATCATTGTGCCCTTGTGGCCCAGATTCTCCCATCAGTGGTCTCTACCTCCTGGCTCCTAAGGGTATGTCTATACCGCAGCAGAAAAAAAAAAGAGCTATGGGCAGCAAGTCTCAGAGCCCAGGTCTGCAAACTCAGGTGTACACTATGGCACTAGGAATAACAGTGTAGATGTTACAACTTGGACTTTGAAACTCACCCCCTTCCAAAGCTCCAGCCCAAAGCAGAGACATCTTCAATGCTATTTTTAGAGCCAAAGCGGGAGTCTAGAACTGCAGACCTGGCTCAGAGACTTGCTGCCCAGGGTTGTTGTTGTTCTTTATAAATGTAGACGTGCCCTCCATGGATGTATGCCATAATGGCAGCAAAAGTGCATAGAGCTTGAAGCATAAGTTAGGGGACCGTTTCCATCACACCTGCTGTCAGGACTCTGGTGTGGGGAGGTTTCAACTGACCACACCCTCTTCCCCAGAGACCACCCTTTTTTTTTGCAGTGCTGGGTAAACACGGAGTATCCCACTGCCCTGGATTCTTAAAACAAGAGGAGAATTTACATCCCTCTGCTGCTTTGATTCAAGTTACACATCTCTGGCTCCACATCAGTATAGTTGGGTCCATTTCCCATCCCCAGCCCATGGGCTGGAACAATCAGCTGTGTCATAGGATGAGAAAAAAGTAAGGGGATGGTTAGAAAGGAGTCTGGAGCTGGAGATGGCAGAAAAACAGAATAAAAAAGAAGAGAGATGGAAGCAGCTCTGGGGCTATGTCTAGACTACGGAGTTTTTCCGGGATACTGGGTATCCCGGAAAAACTCTGCCGCATCCAGGGAATGTGTCTGCTCTTCCGACATTTTTTGTGGAAGAGCAGACGTGCTCTTTCGGAAGCTCTGTCTTCCTCATGCCACGAGGAAGAAGGGCTCTTCCAAAAGAGGATGTTTTTCCAAAATTTGGCCCAGTGTAGATGGGCCAACTTTTGGAAAAGCCTCTTCTGACAAAAACTATTGGAAAAAGGTACGCAAATTGCAGAGCACAATTTGCGTATGTTTTTCCAATAAAAAGCGGCAGCATAGATGTAGCCTGGGACAAGTGATGCTATCTTTGTAATCTCTGTGCATCCCACATCAAGAAAGGTTTGGCCACCCTCACTATATGTGGCATGTATTAAGTCAGGAGCGTGGAATCTGTTGGTCCATAATTTAAATCCTTTCCACGTGCAAATACTCAGCCTGCCAATGCAGTTCACATCTGCAGGTCACGTACTTTTGAGCTGAGAGCTGGACAGTCTGTGAACCCGCCTCAAGCCACGAAAAAAGGTCGTGGGAAACAGCATAAGGGGCTGGCAGGGAGAAACTTCACAGCCTGTCGGCTCCGCATCCTAGTGTATTGCAATCATGAATACAACAGTATATGGAGGGGGCAGGAGAGGAGAGAAAGAAACAGTGTGTGTGTGCGAGAGAGAGAGAGAGAGAGAGAGAGAACGGAGATGAGAGAAGAGAGAGAGTCTGTGTTTGCTTCTCATTTAAAAGCACAAAATCCAGCTCTGCTCTCCCTGCATTCTGCCCTTTCCTACTGGTGCTGGAGCAGAGAGGACTCCTCTCAGCCTCTGGTCCAGTGAGTTAAGAGGCATGTGAGTGTGGCTGGGAAACGAGTGGGTGAGAGGCTCTGAAAGCTGTGAGGATTCAAAGGTGTTTCGAGGCATTGGGATTTAGACGGTGCTATTGAAGAGCCTCCTCCCACGAGAGGCCGGCTCAGCCTCCTGCCAGTTCATCCAAAAACCTGAGACTTCCCACAAACACTTGGGAGAATTTTCTATTGGAAAATAATGTCCCCCCCTGCTTTTCAAATCTATGCAAATAGATCCCTCCCCACTTCCCCATACCCAAGCTCTCAGCGAGGCTTTACAAAACACAACAGCCATATACTCCAGGGACACATGTTTTTCTGCTCATTTGAGCTAAACCTCCTCCACAAATTTCCCTTTTGCCAAATGTTTCTGAGTAGGAACGCTGGAAAAATAAACTCCCCCAGCTCAGCTGGGAAAGGCAAGGCTCAGGAGTGATCCGGAGGAGTGACCAGCTTTGCCTTGAAATCCTCTGACATGCATGCCAACTTTTGTGGGGCATTTACTCGGAACTAGCGACTACTGTGTCTTGTTGATGTTTCAAGGCTTCTCTGCAGCGTGACATAGGGGGATATAAATCCAGGCTTAAACAACATTGGTGGCTTCCTCTTCGACTGCCTACGAAGGGGGAGCAGCCCTTTTATCTTCTCAGAGGTCTCAGCTTGTGTCATGGTCACCTGCATTTATTCCTTTTTTTTTTTTTTTTAAATTCTCGCGAGGCACACCAGATTGACAGCTCTGGAAACACAAGCATCCTCCGTTTATCCACAGAGTGGGTATTGCACAGGCAGCCATGACAGTACACGCTTTTCCAGGGGGTTTATGTCATGCCCTGGAAATCGTTAAGGCTAGAGTATGCACCTCCGGGGGAATGACCATCCACTCGGGCAGCGCACACGGATAGGCAAAAGCTCATCTGCTGCATACTCACAGTTAGCTGTTGACAGAAGCATCCTTAGGATGTATGGGGCCCTAAAAAGTAATATTAAACTGGTGCGCCTATGCTTAAAGGCAGCTTGGGGGGTAGGTGGGTGATGATTTATTAGAGATGTGATTTTATAATCTTCAGCAACACATTAATGAAATATTTTTAAAGCAAATTTGAAATGAAAGTCCTGTAGACAGAGTAACAGTAAATTCTGAAATGGACAGCATATACCCGGGCAAATGCCTGTTAAATGGCTTCATTACCACTTGAATGTGTTTTTCACAGGTTCAATGTTCTGCTAGTACAGGGATGGGCAAAAGGGCCTCCATGGGCCGGATCCAGCCCACCAAGCGGGTGGATCTGTCCCGCGGAGGCCCTGCTGCTCTCCCCACCCCCAGGCCAATTAGGGCCTGGGGATGGGGGAGCGCCCAAAGCCTCCTCCCGCCCTCCCAGGAGCATGGGATGCTTTGAAGCTCTGTGCGCTGCTCACAGGCAGGGGGAAGAGAGGGAAGAGTGGAGGAGGCTTTGCACACTCCCCCACCCCCAGGCCAATCAGGGCATGGGGGCGGGGGAGCTGCATGAAGTTTCCTTCTCCCTGCCCTGGGGGCCCTGCGAGGAGCCTGCAGCACTTCAAAGTGCCAAGTGCTCCTCGCTAGGGTTACCAGATGGCTTCAAAAAAATACTGGACACACTTGATCTCAGATGGGAGAGGGGACTGGCCGGGAGGGGAGCGGGGCTGGCCAGAGGAGATGGGAGGAGTGGGGCTGGCCCGGGAGGGGGAACTGGCTGGCAGGAAGCGGGGCTGGCCGGGGATGGGGTGGGGTGGGGTGGGGTGGGGGGGGAGAACTGGCCGGTGGGGAGCGGGGCTGTCTGGGGGGCAAGCTGGGGGGGTGGGGGTGGGGAAACTTGCCAGCAGGGAGTGGGGCTGGCCCGGGTGCACACAGATCCCGGGGTGCTGCCTGTCCCGCGCACGGTCCCGGCGGGGCGCACAGGCGAGTCTGGCCCCAGGGATTCCATCCTGCCCTGGCCCAGGCCCCGCCGCCTCCTCTCTACTGTGTAGTTGCGTACTGCCTGGCTGATAAACACGCTCACGCAGTACCAGAAAGCAGTACACAACTACATACTGATACTCATGATAATAATAAAACTTACTTAATTAGAAAATACTGGACATTTCTATGTCCGGTATTTTCTCAATTTGTTTCCCAGACAGAAAGCTCAAATACTGGACTGTCCGATTCAAAACCAGACACCTGGCAACCCTACTCCTGACAGGGCGGGAAGAGGTTTCCCGCGCTCCCCCGCCCCAGGACTTGATTGGCCTGGGGGTGGGTGAGCATGCCAAGACTCTTCCAGGGCATGGGTGCCTAGTGGGAAGGGGGGGGGGGAAAAAGGGGATGGGTAGCCCTGCCCCTTCCTGTTTAGGCCCCGCCCCTTCTGGGGTGACCTGCAGCTACTTCAAAAATTTTTGAAGTGGCCCCCAGGCAAAAGTTATTGCCCACCCCTGTGCTAGTAGGTCTAGCACCCTTTTTCACTTTCAAATTAATTAGATCCTCTCCAAAGGAAGCAGCACCACAGAACAAGGATAGGAAGAGGCAGATGGGTAGACATTAAGAGCCAGTAGCGTCCCAGATTTTTGGGCGCCCTACGCAACTGTGTATTTTGTGTATGGGTAAGGATGGACCTGGCTGCTGAGGTCCATCCTGCTACGGCACCCACCAATTTGTTATAGGCACCATCGGTGAAGTGTGACTTGAAAAGACATTTGGAAGGAAACAGAAAGATCCCTTGTTAGTTCCCAGAAGCCTCAGCATAAGGGGCAGCATGGGAGGCAGACCAAGGCTGCTCCATCTGGCTAGCAAGTGGGGAAAGAGCTACACAATAAGGGTACGTCTACACAGCAGGGCTAACGTCAAATTAAGCTACGTCAATTACGTAGCTTAAGTAGAAATAGCTTAATTTGGCTTTTGGTGCGGTCTACGCAGCAGAAAGTCGAAGGAAGAACACTCTTGCTTTGACTTCCCTTACTCCGTTTGGGATGAGGGTTACCATGAGCCAGAGTAAGAAATCCCCCAGCTTGTCATTATTTCAGAATAAAGGCTTGTAGTGTAGACACTTATTTTGTTATTTCGGAGTAACATCAGTTATTCCGAAATAACGCTGTAGACGTACCCTAAGGCACAAGAGAGGATATATGGGGGTGGGGTGTGGGCAGAGCTGGGACAACCTAGATGGGACAGACATGAACAGTTGCACCTACAGAGTCAGGTTTGTTCAATGACTGAGTCTCTGGCCTAACATATAAGAGACCTGGAAGCAAGTCCCTGCTCTACCACCATCTTCCAATGTGACCTTAAGCAACTCATTTGATTGTTGTTCCTTAGTTATCCCACCTGTAAAATAATTATGCTGTACCCTTCTTGATAATGGGCTCTGTGATTGCTGGATGAAATTTGCTATGTACCTGCTAATTAATGATAATGAATATTTAACACTGCAGATCTTGAAAGGATACATGCTAAATAAACAAACAGCAGTGGCAGAAAGAGAACAGAAATTGAATCAACAACAATTAATCATTTGAGGTCAAGTTAGATGATCTAGTGGACTCTTCTAAACATGTATGAATATCTCACTCAACATAGCGAGCGAGCACGGGTATGTTTGCAACACATGGAAATCTATGAGGTGCTGCCATTTTAGGAATCAGACTAATTTGTTATGTAATTAAAAGTACCTCAGAGCTGTCCTGATCTACCAGCTCACCACTGATGATCAGAAACAACAAGAGGGTTTGTTTGGTTTTTTTGTTTGTTTTTTGCTTTTAATTTAAAACACAGAGGTTGAAATTCACCCCAGTGCACTGAGTCAGCATGAGGTTTAGATACCCCTTATGTCCCCCTTATGTTCTCAAAATAAGGCTGACATGGGACTAAGAGGTGCATTTCATCCAGACTACAAAGGCTGGGGAGCTGTAAATTTTCTGCTCCACACATAGCCTATGAAGATTAACATTTGAGAGCTGTTGCTTGGAAATGAACCCGTGCAGCAGAATGCATATCAATCATACCCTCAAACAACAGAGCCAGGGTTAAAATGTCAAGCATATATTGATTAAACATATTTCCAGCTTGCAAGGCTGTAAAGAAGCAATCCTAATGTCAAAAATAAATTCTTAAAGGCCATCTCAGTGACTCTCAGCTGACCAGCTGGCTACGACTACTGTCTGTCCTCTGCTCTGGTATTCCTTTGTATCCTCCAGTTCAGAATTCAGGACAATATGTACATTTTGCACTAATTAACTACTGACCGGAGATTTCACTTAGGATTTCAGTGCTGTCTGAATTTGTGTTCATTCCTTTTTACTGTTGGAAACTGGCCCTGTCCATGCAATCCCCATGTATGTTGTAAGTCAGGTGGATTTGGCCCACTTGCAGGATAAAACCAGAAATGGCAATTTATTTGGCACAACCCAATGACATTGCATCAGTACGGGATGACATTTGTTATTATTTCCAGTGTTGTAGGATGCCATGGTGATTTCTGTGGAGAACTATGCATAAACAACATGGAATGAAGTCCCTACTCTGGAGAATGTGATGTGTACATTGGTCCAGCGTATGTAATAGTTAGATAGCTATAGCTGATAGGAAGTATGGAGCACATGGATTTTGGAAAAAGATTTTTTAAGGAGACAGGCATGCAGCAATTCTTCAAAAAGGGCCTATTTTTGGAGCTTTAGGTATCTACCCTACACACCCAAATCAGATAGCATTTGAAAGCTTATTTTATGTACGTTGAGATGAGGTCTGATATGGAGATGTCAAGTGATGATGTAAGCCTGGAGGAAGGTGAAACAACAGCACCCAAAATGAAAGTGTCACATTTTGCACAGTTCCAGAAACACTGCAACAGGACAGTAAGTAAAGCTTTTATATTTAAGTTAATTTCAAAATTTATATTTGAAAAGTTATATTTAAAATTTTTATATTTCAAGTTAATGTGGTGTTAACTGGCAAACCAACTATATATTTGTTTAGTTTGGAAAAGAGAAGACTGGGAGAGGACATGACAGCAGTTTTCAAGTACCTAAAAGGGAGTTACAAGGAGGAGGGAGAAAAAAAAAATTTCTCTTTGACTTCTGATGATAGGAAAAGCAGCAATGGGCTTAAATTGAGGCAAGGAAGGTTTAGGTTGGACATTAGGAAAAAAAATTCCTGTCAGGGTGGTTAAACACTGGAATAAATTGCCTAGGAAGGATGTGGAATCTCCCATCATTGGAGATATTCAAGAACATGTTAGACAGCTATAAGAGATTATCTAAAATGGTGCTTGGCCCTGCCAGAAGGGCAGCAGACTAGACTTGATGACCTCTTAAGGTCCCTTCCAGTTCTAGTATTCTATGATTTACAGATTTGTACTGGTTTTGCATAGGCAAGGTCCCCCACTCCCAGAAATAATGACATTATTTAATATGGGGCAAAAATGGCAAATATTAACATTTTGCAATATATTAACATGAAATGTTTTCACATTCCATACTCTTAGTTTTCAAGGTATCTCACAAGCACTTACAATAGCCTTCTACAGAGTCAATTGATATTTGCTGAGCCTGTCAGTCCCACACTGATGGTTGTGTGTCCATAGTTTGTACTGCGTCCGCAAGAATTCCTAACATAATGCTTCTCCATTTGTAAGCGTTTGTTTGTACAATGTAGCATCTAGTCTGCCTGGAAGGTTTTAATTTGTAACTGTCTATGCATGTAGTACTTACTAGCTGTTGAAATATTTTAGAAACTAGCTTTTTAATTCAGTGACATTTCGGCACAGGTCAATATTAGTGTTAGAAATGACAATACACGGGTTCATATTGAGTTTCAATCAAAGTGCTCCCTAGAAAATATGACAATTCAAACACTCACATATAGATTGAATCGGGGGGCCTAATCAGACAGTCTTGCTGGTCCCCTGGGCAAGGCGTGTGTGGGGTGCTGTGCCCCTTCCCCGTCCCCTCTGGCAACCCTCAGAGCCTCCCAGAGCGCACAGTGTGGTGCTCCCCTGGTGATTTAAAGGGCCCTAGGGTTCCGGCTACCACCACTGCTGCAGGAGCCCTGGGTTCTTTTGAATCACCGGGCCCTAGGGCAGTTCTCCCTTTTGCTCCCTCCCGTTGGCAGGCCTGGATCTAATTAATATCTAATTTAGCACAAGTATATATATTGCACTAAATGAAAAATGGTGGTAATGGTGCTAATAAGATACTCCGGGAATGTAACCTCTACAGGGAAGTCACAGTATAAGAAGACACAGAGGATGGAGAATTACCCAAGAGAAAAAGATTTTCCACAAACTCTGAAAAATGGGTTATTTGTCAAGAAAAATTAAACAAATGCAAAACTATCAAAAGCTGCTCAAACTAGACAGAACTCTGTGCTTCTGTCAGCAGATGCTGCGAGTGATTAATTGAACCGGCAGCAACTGGATGAGTTGTCTAATTCTGATGATGTACGCTATCACAGGGGCTGCTTTCAGAAACACACGAGCAAGTTGAATTTGGCACATGTCAGAGTTGCACTGAACCAAGGAAAGAAAACAGGCTCTGCCGCTGATCAGAGTCCATCATGCTCACCAGCTTCCATAGCCAAAAAACTCAAGAGGCAGAAGCTGGATTGTAGAATTGACCAGAAAGGCACCAGCCCTTGTCAGACCGGACCCTCACAAGACAGGACCTGAGTGAACATGCAACAGTTATGAGAGAAAGAGGTATCTAGCTCCATTCCTAGCTGGTTTTACAGGGTCAGAAATGATAGGTCTTACTGTGTCACTGTTGTAGCCATTTCAATTGCCGGATTTATCCCCTCCAGAGTCAGGAAAGTGACTGAAATTCAGATTAACTGAACCTCACTGAGCTCTGCAGTCCGTTTACTGAATCTTCTGCACCCTGGAACCAGGCGGAGGACTGGAACACCTGCTCTCCGAAAGCCTCAGTGCAGGTTGAATAAAGGCCCATTAAACCCCATTACTCACGTCTGTACACTCACTGGGCTTTCTCCTAGAATGTTGATGGAATGCACAGTCCCAGCAAGTAATATTGTTGTGCTCCCATACGGCTCTGGCTCTCAGCCTGCTCCCGCATGTGACAGATGGGGACAGCAAAAAAGAGAGAACTTAAAATGACTTTCCTGGAGTCACACATTGAGCTCATGCCAGTAGGATCAGAACCCCACCGAGAGGGGAGAGAAGGCAAAAGGGGCAACAGCACTGGAGCATGACGATTAAAAAGTGTCCAGGGGTCCCAGAAGCTGCTAGCTCAGCAGCCAGAGCCCCAAGCCCTTTAAATCCAAGCAGCATGGACCTGGCAGTGTTGAAGGGCTGGCTGAGAGAGGCTAGCCTCCAGCCCAGTCCTTTCTGCAGAGGCCCTGCACCTTCTGGGGGTCCAGAGCTGCCACCCCCCACTTGTCCAGGGGCCCAGCAATTCTGTTGGCAGCTCTGTACCCAAATCTCAAGACTCTGTCACAAATTGCTGATTTCTTCAAGGTGTTACAGCTGAGGGCCGTGGGGAGCATAAGCAGTAGATAGGGGGAGCTTCAAACTAGAAATGGAGCTGAACCACAAGCCTGTTCCCAGACATCCTGAATTCAGAGAAATTCATCCCTGGTTCCGAATGTCTTGCTAGTAGGGATGTAAAATTTCAATTATTTGGCTAATCGAACAGTCAATGCAAATTGACCATTCAATTAGTTGATAAGGGCGCTTCTGCCTTGGGCTGTGGCTACACTTCAAAGGTGAAAACACTGCAGGGAGCACGGGGCCAGAGGGGGACTCAAGCAGTCCCCAGCTGGCCCTGTGCTCCCCACTGCATTTCAAAACATCAGCACCACATGGAACCCAGGGTCAGCTGGGGACTCTGAGTTCCCAGCAGACCCCAGGCTCCATGTGGTGCTGCCACTTTGAAATGCCACGTGTCAGGTTCCACATGGCATTTCAAAGCTGCAGCACCATGTGGAGCCCAGGTTCAGTGGGGGAGTCCCCAGTTGACCCAAGGCTCCACATGGCACTGCTGCTTTGAAACGCCGTGTGCAGCTTGGGACCAGCTGGAGATCCCAAGCTGCACTCAGTGTTTCAAAGCAGCAGTGCCATGTGGAGCCTGGGGTCTGGCCCCAGGCGGCGCTGCCACTTGGAAGCACCCCCTCCTCTTTCCCCACCCCTTGCTGCCTCTTGCAAGCAAGGGGACAGGGAGTGACTAGTCAACTAGCCTGTCAACTATCCGATAAGTTGACTAGTCGTTCACATCCCTACTTGCTAGACCATCTCTAACTTGTATAAACCACTCAAGGCTTATACATCAATGAACCAAAAAGTCGTTGCCTGTGTTTTACGTAGCCCCTGTAAGGCACCTCAGAAATGATAGATTATAAAACTCCCATTGACTTCAGAGGGAGCTTTGCCTGAGTAAGTACTTCAGGACCTGTCCTTGTATTAACAGAACCCTAGAAGCACAAGACAAATGAGAGTTTGTTCTGTTCTAATATGATCACCACGATGTCAACCCAGGATAATCCCTGTGGGACTTCCTACTGCTGGAATATTTGTGTTTATATTCCATAGTGAGACAGGGTGGGGGTGGCATCTTGAGCTATCACAGAGGAGATGGGGCAGACTTTGTTTGCATTGGCAATACTGGAGAATTTCTTTCACAGAACTAAGAAAACAAATAAGCAACTCACCCCCTTCCAGGCCTCCCTTATAGCCTGGAGATGTAATCGTCGTTTATCAAAGCTCACAAGGCCTAGAAAACAAAAGAGATGGATCCAAATGACAGGAAAAATGCTGAGCAGAGCCAATAATTGAAAAGTAGGAAAAATGGAAGGTATTCTTTGTTCCTGTACTTTTATTACTAACACAGGGCATGTTTACGCTATGCAGAAGATTGACGACGATGCAGTCAATCTTCCGGGGTTCAATTTAGCAGGTCTAGTACACTGGACTGATCAGCCAGTCTTGTGCCTTGCTTTGTAATGCCCATTTTATAAAAGGCAAAACAATGCCTAGCCCATAGCTTGCTCCATCACACTCTTAAGGCAGGACTGAACAACTATTAGAATCCTTAGTCACAATGGAAATGTATTCACAGTCACAGACCTACAGTAAATTGCCTTAACAGCTGCTAACTGTTGCTCTAATGGCTGAAACATCATCCTAAATGACCAAGCTGCCATACAAATATATTCATCATTATTCTACAGCATTCCAGTCATCCCGGCACAGAAACACAGCAGCATATTGACTTTTATTACGCAGATAAACTGAGGCTTCCACCATCTTAAAGCAAAACACATGCACAGCACAACATGTTAAATTCTGGACAGGATCCCCTCTACTGACACAGCCCATCACCAGCACTATCCTTAACATGCTGGTATCTGTTGCTCTGTTTTCCCCCCTCCATTCCCATGTGTGATTAACTTTCCAGTCATCATATTTTCCTGTTTGGCAGCCAGACTGAAATCTTTAAACCCACGCACATGGCCAAATTAGTTCTTGGCATCACCCTCTTCACTTCAGTGAAGCTATATGAGGGGTGAATTTAGTTCATAAAGCTTTAACATTTCCCAACACAGGACCACAAGATGGATCATTCCAGAACAGACATTATAAGCATGAAGGTTGGGCTTGTGGCTAAGGTAATAAATGAGGCTTGAAGAAATCTGGGATTCAATTCCCAGCTCCGCAATAAACTTCCTGGGACAGCCATTTCCTCTCCCTATGCCTCAGTTCACCAGCTGTAATATGGGCATAAGAAGTTGTTACCAGCTGCAGTAGTTCTCCTAAAAAGAAATAGGGCAAGTCAGCACCTCTCAGGGGTATCATGCCATGTGTTCTGCAGACAGCATTGCAATGGTTTGTGCTTGGTTCACATTGTTGAGGCTCTCTCTGCAACCATAAGTACTAGAAACATCATGTTTTCTTCATGAGAGAGGTCAGTTTCTGGATCACCATCCTGCAGCATGGCAGTGAATTCCACAGTTGGACAACTGTGGAATATGCTGGGCCCCGAAAATAACTATCTAACCCAAGGCACAAGGATACATTTGGTAATATTTGTGCAATGCTGCCGTGACAGGAGACCTTAGGTAGAGAGATGAGTGTTAATTCCACATGAAGCTGGAGGAGGATGGAGAGAAGCAGAAACAAAAATAAATAAATAAAATAAATAAATAAATATCCAGTCTTTGCTGTAAAGCTTTTGTACAGAGAGAGCTAGAGAGAGTGTGAGGGAAGGGAAACTAACACACAGGACTAGCTCTCCCATTTGCTAGTCATAAAAAGGGATATGCCAAGGTCTCTCAATCGATGCATTTTAAAGATATATCACTGAACTCTTTTGTTTGTTTAAATAGACAACCCTTGAGATTATCAGAGAAGGGAAATAATATGAGTAGAGTTTGGGGTTGGGAAGCTGATATCATTGACTCTGAATAGGAAAATCTTAGTATGATGGTAAATGGCTAGGGAGAGAAAAATGCAGCAAGATTAAATAGTGGCTAGGTATGCACATTAAATAACAGAGTTATGTCATATGGCTAGGAATTCAGGGCTCTTCTGCTGGTGCAGATCCATCAACTTTCGCACAATTACACTGATTCACAGAGGCTGAGGAACTAGCCCTAAATCCTCATGTTAGAGAGGGGCTCAAGTGGCCAGATATTGATCCATATTTGAAGCACCCTAAAGTTGGAGGGAGCTCACATCCAGGGCATGGGGTTGGGATTTCTGTACTTTAAATAACCATACAGAAAATGAGATCCCTTCGGGGCACTCCTGGCTGTCTGAGGCCATGTATATACTACCCGCAGGCTGTCAACCTAAGTTACCAGACCTCAGCTTCGTGAATAACCTAAGTCTGCTTATCACAGTATCTTCACAGTGATAAGCCAATAGCTGACATTCTCCGATCGACTTCCCCTATTCTTCTCATTTTGGTGGAGTATCAGAGTTGATGGGATAGCGCTCAGTGGTCAATTTATCGCACCTATACCCAACCTGCTAAATCAAATGCTGCTAGATAGATCACTGCTGACCAATCCAGTAGCTAGTGAAGGCACACCCTCATTATTGCCATAGACACTACAAATAAAACAAAGTCTTTGTCTTGGAGGAGCTTATTGGCAACACAGCATCACACTGAAACGGGAGGGTAAGAAAGGCCAATAGAGTTAAGAGAGCTCATTAATATCTTAGAATTATTACTGAAGTGCTGAACAGATGTTTGTCCTGAACAGTAGCTAGCATGCAAAGGAGATAATCTTGTCACACATGCAATAAGTATGGCAATCCTGCCACACTTTATTGTGCGTGCATGGGGAGGGATGCAGGAGAAAGGAAGCATATGGTAAGGGGGAGAAATTGCTAGCTGCTAAATCTGGATAGTTATTCTCTGATGGATTCTGAATCTAGCCTGATCAGGGCATCCCAATCACCATGTCTCTGTGCTAATTAAATACTGGCTGAGGATGAAAGGCAGTGTTATCATTAAGCAATGGGGCAATCTTTTCCACACAGAGTAAGAGAATAACCTGGGAAGCCAACTAACTGCACTGGGAAAGAGGGGTTACAAAAATGCTGGCTTTTGGTCTTTGGTTTCCCCCACTCCCATGCATATGCGTTTGGAGTTGGTGGCTGTACCAAGGCACAGATGGGAGTTTATAAACTTTCCAGCAGTTGAACACGAGTGTGTCAAACCTGCTTATCTCCCTCAGCCTCAACATCCAGGGGAGCCTGCAGCTAGTGGGAATACTTGTGGCACACAGAAATGCAAAAACAGACCTTCTAGCATTTTATGAGGAGGAACTATAGGGACTCCAATTCTGGATCATGCTGAATCAGCCACATCCCATTAGGAGGCGAGATGCTCATCACCCCCCAGGATCAGGCCCTGTAAAATGGCCCCAAGTTAGCTTTCTTAACTAATGTGAATTTGAAAAGCTATGGATGAGGAACAACTGAAATCTACTGCCTGAGGAAGGAAGAAGGAAGGAAGGAAGGATAGATGTCACATGGGCTCAATGAAAATATTCCGTACATCTTTACAAGTTAGCCATGAACTATCTGACATTCCAAGTGGCCCCATAAACATCCTATTTATAACATGCGGGGTTTTTAAAAAGTGTTTTCATCCTGCCACCCTCACCTCTCCTGTCTGACTATGGCACAGGACACATGCATCATCCAGCTACTAGCTGATTTGTCGTTTGTATATATCCACACTTCAAAATATGGTAGCAAGTCAGCAAGCAGCCAAGAAGGATTTTATAATTGTCACTATGTTGCACATTCTAGCTACTCAGAACTCCAAGGTGGCAACAGGGATCAAACGCAACTTTTCCTGATCCAAAAGCACATGGCTAGGTCACTTCAGTAAAAGGAAAGTCTCTGCTAGCAGTACACAGGCTATGACTCACAATTGAGCAGTTCTGAATCTGTCCAGTAGAAGGCAGTGGTTCACATGCAAATACTACCTCCTTGTATTTAAAATAGTATTGTAGGTCCTCAAAACACTGCACAGAAATGTTTACTTTTAGGAATGGGCTCATTGCTCACATTCACAGCTGACACTAGATTAATCATCATAGAGTGATCATGCGCAAAACAGGTGCTTTTAAAAAATAAGACAAATAGATAATATTCAATAGAAGCCTCATCACAAAGTCTCTTTTTTATAACAAAGAACAGAATGAGAAGGCAGCTGCAGTTGCAAACAACCATCCTCTCCATTCAGCTCCATCTTAAAATCCCACTGCTGCTGCAAGGTCTTCCAGCCCTAGACCTTCAGATATCAGACCTTATTTGCACCAGCTGGCTGCACTGAATGTTTGATTCTCAATCAACATATTTTCTATAGTTGATGCACATGGGCATGAGCCTGCAAACCCTCACCAAAACTGACTTCAAAGGGACTACTCAGATGAGCAAAAATTCATAACTGGCCCTGGTCATTCAGTGTGATACAGATAGGCTGCACCTATCTGGAGCCTCACTGACGTCAGCAAGGTCTCCGCTTTGACATAAGAACATAGCAATTGACATACTGGTTCTGAAACTGTGGTCCAAGAAATCCTAACCCCTACTAGTGAGGGATGTGGGGTTACACCCGCAAAACATGAAGGTTTATCTCCCTTCCCTTCTTTGGATTTTTGTTTTTTGGTTACAATCAGTTATTCTAGTTCTGGAAATTCTTGTTATCCGTATGCCACATCTAGACCTTTGTTGAAGCTTGCTACGTTTTTGGCCTCCACTTTATCTGGTGGCAGTGAGTTCCATGAATTAATTATACAGTGTGCAGTTCCTGCATAATGAGACCAGAAGTTCCTGATCTACCTTCTCTAGACCATGAATTAGTTTAGACACTTTTAGCTTGTCACCTCCTTTCTAAGAAAAAGCATCCCGATCCTTTCCATCTCTCTTCCCAGGAAAGTTTTCCCATGCTCCTAATCATTCTGGCTGCTCCTCTCCAAAAATCTGGTGTCAGGGGTCCACCCCCACACATCACACTGATGACAAGGAACATTTTTTCCAACAACATATTCTGTACAGCTGTGCACACTGCCTTTGCTAAACAAATAACCCCTAGAATCAATGTAATGCTTTCCATTGACTTTGATGGGCTTTTGATCCGGCCCTGAATGAAAGTCTACAATACAGACACATACACCTGTCTTCAACGTGAGCCTTTGTATTTCACTGTGTTTGTCTGCCTCCCCCCCCCGGCCAAATTCCAGCCCTGCCACGGTCACAGTGCACCCAGCATCTGCATGTGTGAATACAACACTATGGATATGACAATGCTGCACTGGAGGTGGTGACTAAGTTCAGCTGCCAACTTCACTTCCCTATATCCTGACACCCTGGCTCTGATCCCTGACCCATTAAACAATGAACTGTTCTATTTAATGTGGTCAAGCATTCTTCCCACTGGATTCTCACATCTGATGTTCTGTGCAGCAAACAGAATGCAAGGAGCATGGAAGGGAAAAAAAAAAAATCCAACCCTCAAATCACTGATTCTTCTTAAATCTACACAAATGATACCGGTACCTTCCTATAGGCTCCCTATATGGACTGAGTTCTTTAGGAACAGTGCTAGACAGCTGAGAAATGGCAGAGAGATGCAAGCTGCATGTGATATTGACAGTATGAAGGCAGTTAATCCATTTTCCATTGGCAATGTGCACATATAATTAATATTATGTCTGCCCCACATTGTGCCAGATATTGTTCCTAAACACAGTGTGCGCAACCACAGAGGGAAGTTTATATATCCACAGACACACGGGACAGCTGTTGGAATCATGTGGCAGAAAGGGCTGTTATTCATGAATGATGATGCCGCAATTGAGTTATGCAGGGAGCCTTCCCTCTCCCAGTGGGACCTCTCTCCAGTTGAGTGGGAACTGTATTCAGCAATTTGGAAAAACCAGGTGCCTCAATAAACGTAGGGATAAGATTTTCAAAACCGACACATGACTATTATTATTAATCATGTTTATTACAATAGGGCTGAGAGACCAGACACTGAAAAGCACCCAGAAGTAGGCAGTCCCTGCCCTAACAACCTTCCAGTCTAAATAGTGGTGGACTTGATTTTTTGGGATGCCCAAGCTGAGACACTATAAAATGGCTTCGTTTTCAGAGAGTGTCTTTTCCTGAAGAATCACTAGACACTTCTGAAAGGTTGGGTTTAGAAGCCTTATTTTAAGCAGCTATTGTTTACAGCTCTGGTTTATAGCCCTGCACTATTGGACTTTAAAGCCAAGACAGTTGTATTGGTAGAAAACCTATCACTGGCCCAGGAGTGAATTTTCCCATCCTGGGCTGTAGGTGAGAGTAGTTTTGGGTGAGAGAAACCATATTTTGGACAGAGAAATTTGTTCCTAGGCGCTAGTGAAATAAATGCAAAGAACCACCAGACCGATACAAAGATTCCCTGATGTTCTCAAGTTCTTCAGTGAAATCACACACCAGCTGAATAACCGTGAAGAAAGGAGATAAATATAAAAAAAGGGCAGCTTCAGAAACAAAATCCCCCATGAATTGCTTCCCACGGAGAAACAGGCATCCTTGTCCAACCTAGACAGCAAGATGTGCACTTACATAGTTCCTGCTTAAAGGGCATGTCTTTTCCACTCAGCTTCTGAAAATGCAGCTGAAAGTAACGCACAGCCGCTTGCTTTGGAGAGAGCCTTTGACAAGAGAAAGACTGTAAGATCTCTGGGGTGGGAGCTATCTTTAAAGTTGGTGCTGTCCCAGTACAAATGAATGCTACGATCTATGCAGGAGTCAGACTACACCAGGGGTGATAAAAGGGGCCTCCACGGGCCAGATCCAGCCCGCCAAGTGGGCTGATCTAGCCTGTGGCCCCCCTGCTGCTCCTCCACTCCCAGGCCCATCGAGACCTGCAAAATGGCCTCTTAGCTTGCAGCTTCATATGAGGAAATAATAACACACTGTATTTACATGATGCCTTTTCACTGAGTGGTAATCTAGGTGTGTCACACGATACAGAAATTAAAATCCCGTAAAATTACAAAGCCGAGCATAATAGTCACTGGCATGTTTCTAATGCTTGTTTTAGCCTCTCTCAGCTGACCTCTTGGGGAAAGTGGGTATATGTCATGGTGGGGCTAGAAGGGATAAGGTGAAGTGGGAGGATATCCACTAGCTCATGCAGTAGAGGCTAATATGTTTAATTCCAGAGATGCCAGGTTCAATCCCACCAAACTTGGGGTCTGTCTATGTGATACTCAGAAGATCTTCTCTGCCACAGATTGCCCTGTGTGATCTTGGTCAAGTCAACTGATGTCTCTGTTCCTCAGGGGGCAATAATGCTTCCTTTGTTTTTTATCTACCTTGTCTATTAGACTGTAAGCTCTCCAGGTGAGGAACTGTCTGTCACTGTGTTTCTATAGCACTGTGCAATATGGGCCCCCAATTCTGACAGCCCTACCTCTGCTGGTAATACAAATAAATAATTTGAAATATCTGTTCTGCATCTAAGTCACTAATATCTGCTTTGGACCAGTAAACAGCATTACATCACCCACTGCATGTGATATTTGTTTGTGAAAGCCCAGGTTGTAATATCACTTCTGGTCTCCTCCAAAGAAAAATTAATCCAGCTTCCTGTTATACTTTCCTTAAGTGCTGTTTGTCTTTCTTAAGTTCAGCTTATGTTTTGCCATCATCAATCTTCTATGTCCACAGTGGACTTTGCCAGGGACATGGGCCAGTCCTGATGTCATGATGCAAGCTTGATAGAGAGAGAAAAATTCTTTCAAGCAATGTTACCAAAGCCAAAGCATGAGGCAAATACATATTGTGGAGGAAATGAATCCAGTATAACTCTTGGTCTCAAAGGATGGGGATTTATAGATGTAAATTCCAGTGCAACGAAATGAGACTATAATCAGTAGGTTCTCCCCAGTCAAATATGATGGCTGGCTATAAAAAAAGGCCTCAGTATTTTTATGACCAATAAGTAGAAGAAGGGAACAAAACAGCCAGTAGTGCATCACCCTGTCCAGCCGGTTTGGGGATCACAACTCCATACAGCATTGCATCATCAGCATGGTTCAGCACAAACACTATAAGGAAACACCTCTGGCGGTACAGGAGTTGTGTTAGCTGACCTAGTAGGTCTTTTCCAGCTCTAACTGAGGTTTATAAAGATTTGTTCCTCCTTCCTCTGGAACATCAAGGCCGGGCTGCTGCTGGAAGCACTCAACGAACCAGAGTTCTGATTTTAACCATCTGTTCATAAGGGAGAATTTGGCTACAGCAGTGCAAGTTCGCAGCTGATGTAAGAAGATGCCACTTAATCAACATCAATGGCGTTGGAACCTCTTTCACTAGGGGTGAGCTTGGCCAATGATGTCTGTGGTGCCCTGAGGACTTCATATGTATTCAGTTAAATGGCCACCACTCAGGTCATATGTTGGCAGGAATCCACCAAGGTCTCTCTCGTGTGCCTTTGTTATTCCCTTGATGCAGACCATGACCTCTAACACTCTCTAATCTCATGACCAGTCTACTTTGAAACATAGTTCAAAAGAGCAGAACCACAATTCATCTCCATTAAAATGGAGTCCTGACCCATTTTGGGGTCCTGACCCTCAGTCTGAGACCCCTAGATCAGTGTTTTTCAAACTTAGGTCGCATGATTGCCAGGGTAAGGCACTGGTGGGCCCACACTGCTTTATTTACTTAACGTGTCTGTAGCCATGGAGCCCTGCAGTTCCCATTGGCTGGAAACGAGGAACTGCAGCCAATGGGAGCTGCGAGGTTCCATGGCTATGGACACATTAAGTAAACAATGCGATGTAGGCCTGCCAGTGGCTTACCCTGGCGGCCCCACAACCCAAGTCTGAAAAACACTGCCCTAGAAGTTCTCTTCAGGGAGCCACTCCCACCTGTTCTTATATCCAGGTGAAATAAAATGAGCCTCAGTGAGTCAACTAAAGCCACTTAACCCTTTCCAAAAAGGATTGCCCTCTTTTAACAGGTTGTGGTGACTGAGGTAAACCCTGCTAGCCTGTGACACTCCCATTAACCCGATGTTCTTGCATCTGGCAGAACAGTCCTTTTGTTACTGGAGATCGGGTAAGACTTTATGCCTCTGGTACAGAAGTGACCTGTGAGACACATTTTACATGCTGAAGGTCTGAATCACCTCTCATTTATATCCGTGCAAGCCCAGTGTAATGAACTGAGCTACACTGGTGCAAAAACAGTGAAAGGTCTTGTTTAAAACACAAACAGCTCAGCCAACCAGCTCAAATGTTAACACTGCCGTATGAAGATGAACAGGGTGGAGTGAACTGGTTTAATTAGAGGATAAGAAACAGTTTACTCCCAGAATTACACAGCAAACACAAAATCTTTAGGAGTGGCTAAGTGCTCTTTTATAATTGTATACTGTATCTTCCCTCCCTCTGACCTGAAATTGTTAGGAGTCTTACCATTATGATATCAAGCCTAGCTGAGATCAGATCCCCATTGTGCTAAAGGCTGTTTAAACACAGTAAAGGCACTGTCCCTGCCCACAGAGCTAACAGCCTAAATAGGCAAGACAAAGGCTGAGACGGTAACTATAACTTCTGATCCTGATTTTTATATTCATACAGCACCTTTTGTGTAAAGGGACCTCAAAGCATGTTACAGAGACAACACACAAAGGATCAAATCCCCCACTACTGAAATACAGCTGCCTCTCTAGTGAAACAGCAGCTTATGGACTCTGCAGAGCATCAGTGTACCATGCTACCAGGCATATCATTACACCACTGCATCTGGAGGGAGGTTATGAAATTGTGCAAGGTGAAATTTGGATAGGTCCCTGGGTTTAGCACCTTACCAAGACTGCCGCCCAATCTAGAGATATCAGGATCTTTCTTTGCCACCACTTCCACAAGTCAGCTCTGTGCCTCCTACTTACACTGAAGCAACACTCCCCTACCTGGACACTTATGGAAGGGACACATATATAGGGAGCGTCTCTTCACGTCTGACAATACAAATACAATTATGGAACAGTTTCTTGTGTCAATACAGTCAAATCCTGAATGAGCCAACGCATGATCAGAGAGGGCCCCCTGGGGTCTGAATTCAAAGCATAAGTCATGGCAGTAATAGAGGAAGCAATGCAGTTAAACAGGGGGCACTCTTCTCTCTCAACCAGTACAGAAACCAGTGCGGGGGGTGGAGTGGTGGGAGGGGGAGAATCTCTTTTGTTGGAGCTGTTGTTTTTCCAAGGAGATGGAAAACCAAGGTCCTGACTTGTTTTCATTGCTGAGTCCACAGGACATTTTACATGCGTAAGGATGATACTGAGTGCCGATCTAACGCTTTCCATGTGAGGATCTCAAGTATGTGCAATTGCTTACATCTTTCTGACCCCTTGTTGGGCAGGTATGGTGAGCATTACCACCACCATTTCACACAACTGGAAAACAAAGACCAATGTTTTCCAAGCCAGCCGCTGACTTTTGCACACCCCGCTGGAAACGCTGAGGCCCCGACCCCCAAAGAGATTGACGCTCCTTGCTGACATTAATTTCAATGAGATTTAGATGCTTACATTCTGTTATGTATCTGGGCATGGATTTCAATGGGAACTGCGAGTGCTCAGGACTTCTGAAAATCAGGTCCAAATGTTTCAAGATGGGCACCCAAGACTGAACACGTTAAAAAAATATCAGTGCCCATTTTTGGCAACGGAGGCTGAGACTCTCTGCACGACACTAGGCAAGCGACTGTAAGAGACAGCACTAAGATCCAAGTCTAACTTCCAGACCTGGGAATATGGTATCCCCTGGAGTTACATGTGTTTATACCTGCCTTCGTCACATCCCGTCTTGAAAACAGTGAGTAGCGTTGCTGTGTGCTGTTGCAAGCTATGGCATTTCACCCCAGAGATGGCTGCATTTCCAAGGGAGGATGTTTTTCTAAAACATGCGGTTTGCAAAGTGCTCTGGGATCTAGCTGCGTGAAAGACACCCTTATACTCACATATCTTTATCGTTTGTCTCCTGCATTTCACATCCTCATGCACAGCATTTAAAAGATTTCCTCCGCTCTTGATGGAATGCTGGAGTACACGCTGGAGAGTCACAGGGCTATATGAGTATGCTTTCATTGGACAGTTAATGACATTTGGTGGGGTAAAGTCACTTGGTGATTCAGTGTAGTCAGTTTTTTGTAAGGAGGATGCTGCTTTGCTCCATTAACCTAAAGGCAGCCTCTACTGCTCAGTACACAAAATAAATCTGTCCAGCTACCAGAAAGTCTCAATAAATACTTCAGTGTTTTAAGAGTTTGGTCTTTTAAAGGAGTCTAACATAAAGAGATCAAATTGTTTAAATACATTGAGACCAAAGTATCATGTCTGGTGGTTAGAGTGGGACTGGGAATTGGGTGCATTGGATTTGTTCAGTAGCTTTGGGCAAATCACACTGTCTTTGATTGGTGCTGACATACTGCAGTGACAAGCATGGTACAGGAACCTAGATTGATCTAATCTCATCCCCAGCATAAAATGACGCAGCACCTATGAAATCTGTGGCACGGTGCCCATTTGGTGCTTGGCTAATTTTGAGTCATTCCCTCAGTTCCACCTTCTGTAAAATGGGACTAATAATATCTGCTTATTTGCACATCTTTGCTAAGATGCTTAAGCAATTTAAAGAGCTGCAGCCTAAATTAGGCTCCGGTGACACCCATGGTGCTTTATGTTTGCCAAGTGAAAGCAATGAGAACCTATGGAATAATTTTGCTGATGCAGCCTAAGGAAGACTAGAGTCCACTTTGCTCTCCCAAAGCTATGCTGTCTGTCTCTGAGTGCTAAAATCCAGGGGACACTTATTTTTGTCACTAGAGTCAGCAGATCTCACTCTGAATTCATCCCAGGAACAGATCTGCAAGGTCTGAAGACAGCAACTTCACACAGCCGCTTTTCAAAGTCACGCAATGACACGCTGTAACACTAGTGCCGTCCTGAGACATCTTCAGACGGAGAGCTCAAGGCAATGAGATTTATTTTAATAAGTCCAGAGCGTGGCATAACTGCTGTTCAGATGCTTTACAACTTATAGGAACTGTTTGATCTCAACAACTAATGATAGCACTTCAATAGCCCTTTATGTCTTCAAAGCATTTGGCAAAAGTTAAATAATTAACGCTAATGACAAGGGGGGAGCTTAAGAAATAAAACCAGTTCTACCAAGATAAAATATCACTGCAATCGGGCAAAGGTGTTCAGAGCCGTTCTTAAAAAAGAAAGATAAGGGAGAGTTTAAAGGATACCGCTCTTTGTACAGAAGCGGGGGTGAAGGTAACGAAGAACTAGGATATGTCTACACTGCAAAAAAAGGGGTGTTCTTAAGTCAGGTTAAAATAGTAGTGAAGACATGGCAAGTCTGCTTTTAACTCAGGTTAGCAGCAACTTGAGTTCAATCCCAGGCTGCCCCACTGGATTTAACTGGCACTGCTCTCCCAAGCTGCCTTGTCTTCACTACTATTTTAACCCACCTTAGCTATCACATATGTGGCACATGAGACAGTGAATGTTGGAAGAAGAAAGTTCATTCATTGTGATGTATCTAAACTAACCCTTAAAAAACTGACAAAAATGTAGCTTTCATTGGCACAATCACGAAAGCTCATGATACTGTCTACATTTTTTGTTAGTCTCTAAGGTACCGCAGGACCATTCATTGTTTTTTAAGTTGTTTCAGGTACAGACTAAGATGGCTACCCCTCTGAGACTTTTAAACTAACCCTTGTTCCTTTGGCTGGTGTATTCCTTTCCTATAGTTGCTTCCCCACCAAGGGATAAATCCCAGCAAAGAGTGTAGTAATTCTGGATGATGTAAAGACACTACGGTGCCTAAATACGTTTGAGAATCTGAGCCTGAGCTCAGATGGTATTAATATCTCCCCCCCCTCCCCCCCCCGTGCAAGATGTAGAAACACCAAGCACCTTCGGGTTTGGGTGAGATTGATTTGAGTCTCTTTAACCAGTCAGGAGACATCTGCAGCACTTGGTGTGGGCCAAGATCTCTGCTGAAATAATTCCACTGACTTCCAACACCAGCAGAGAATCTGGCTCTGTCTATTACTAATTAATGGGATCCCATCTGAGGGTCTGTAGCCATGATGCTGTGTTCTGCAGTGTGTATGGGAGGGGCTCCCTTGGCCTGCAGAGGAGGTGGAAAGAGTCAAGGGATCTGCATCTGTGGTGCTTATATGGTCATTGCTCCCCCTGGCCCCAATGGGAGGGGGGTCCCAGCTGCTCTAGACCCTCCTTTGCCCTAGACTCCCCTGATGCAAGGGCTACAGTTCCTCTGGCTAAGAGGAGAAAGGGGGAGAAGAAGCCTCAAAACGGACACTCCAGCTCACTGATCTCAGAGCCGCGTCCACATGCCCCACCCCTGCTGCCTGCATCCCGCCTCGCGGAGACAGGGGCCCGATCCTTGGCTGGCGTGAAGCGGCCAGCCAGAGCCAGGCTCCCTTGCCTCCAGCTGGCGGCTGGAGGCAATGACACCAGCTGGGCGGCTGCTGCCCGGGGGCTTTGTCTCAAGGGGGCTCCTCGCTCCCTCCACGTGGCTTGCTGCGGCGCGCAAGCTCATTGGGGAAGCCGGGTCCCAATAACAGCGGACCCCTCGCTGCACCCTCCTGGCACCCGCAGAGGCCTGCACACGTGCCCCAGCCCACGCACCAACGCTGCCGCTCCGGGGCCCCGCACCGCCCGCCCGTCGCCGGGCTGCAGCGCGCCCCGCCCGAGGGATCAAGTCTCTGCCGCCTGCCTGGGCGTTTGCAGACAGGAGCCAGCCCCGCACCCCGGGGCAGCAGGTGCGGGGTCAAGGCGCGGGGGACCGCGCCCCATCCGCGTGGCAGGCGCCTCACCGGCCGGGTCAGTGCCGCAAGGCAGCAGCGACTCCGTCCCGTCCAGCCTGGCTCCTCGGGCTGGGGCTGGCCCGGGGCAGGGTCCCGCTGGGGCGCAGCGGCCCCGCCCTGTGCCGAGCATCCCGCCGCAGCGGAGGTGGGAGCATCAGCCGCACGCCAAGCGCGGAGCTCCTGGCGGTCGCCGCGGTGCCCGGGATCCAAGCCCTCCCCCCCGGATCCGTCCCGCCCGGGGGCGCCCCGCGGCCAGGCAGGTCGGGGCTACTCACGTATCGTCTCAACTTCTTCTCCGGGGGCGACTTGCGCAGCCAGCCGGCGCACACCACCTCCCCGCCGCTCATCCCGGGCTGCCCAGCCGGATCCCCGCGGCGCCGGCCTCATACACACGGGCTGCTCCTGCCTTGCTACGCGCCCGGCCCGCGGCCGCCCCTTCCCCGGGCTCAGCGCCGCCGGGCCCCCCTGGAGCGCCGGGGTCAGTGGCGGCGCAGCGCAGCCGGAGCCCGCCTTGGCCCGGCAGGCGGCAGCCAGCGTCTCTGCCCCAGCCTCGCTCGCTGCACACCAGGGACTCCTCGTCGTCTTAGCCAGAGATCCTGGGCTGGCCGGCTCACGCACCCTTTCAAACCCAGCTGTTCCGAGCTGGCTGGGAAAGCAGGAAACCGCCTCTTGCTCCCCATACACCACGCCTCCCTCCCTCCTTCCCTCCCCGCCAGCCTGAGTGCGAGATACCAGACTGGTTGGCTTGCAGCATCAGCTTCCAAGGCAAGGTCAGCGAGGGGATGCTCAGACACGGGCGGGGCTGTGGGCTTCAGCCCTTCCCCCGCCACCACGCGGAGATTTTTGACACTACTCCCTGCTGCGTTAGAGGGATTCCCTGTCCAACAGCAACAGCGCAGTAGATTACAGCTAACACAGCAGGTGAGCGCATGGATGGGAGCAAGGCTTCGCCTAATTCAGGAGCCTGGCCTCTATAGACTCCACTGCCAGCTGCTTCAGAGGTAGATACCCGGTAGCAGGAGATGATGGGATAATCCCCCCCCCCCGGGAAATTTCTTTATCACCCCAAGCTGGAGAGGCAGGTTTGTGCTCAACAGCTGGAGAAAAATGAGGGAGCCATGGTAAATAACAAGGGGACCAAATCTGGACCCTGGGGCTATGTCTACACTGCATTCTAAACTCGAACTAAGCTACACAATTTGCACTGTACAAATTGCATAGTTTATTTGGAGTTTATTTTGAAATAAAGTGCTATTTCGAGATATCCCTTAACCCTTATGGAATGAGGGTTACCGGGATGCTGAAATAGCCCACCTGTTATTTCGAAAAATATTTTGAAATAACAGGTGGCTTGTAAAGATGCGGGGTAGCTATTTTGGGATACTTCTGGTATCCTGAAATAACTCTGATGTGTAGATATACCCTGGGAGGCCTGTGGTGGCCACTCTGCAATTAGTATTAGGGAGGGGGATCAATAACCTGTCATATTGATTTTTAAATAATGGCACAGCACCCATTGAAAGGGGATGTGAGTACTGCTAGTCTGGTGCCTTGTTAGCTGGGTTTCATATTACAGTTCCCACTGAAATTTGCCTTCACCCCAGTGGCAGCTGGATTTTACTCTGTCTCCTTCTGAATTTTTAAATACTTATAAAAATGGGAAAGTGAACTGAGACGCTAAAAGACGAAAATGGCTCTGGTCCTGATTCTCTGTTGCTGGGTCTCTTGGTCCTAGATACTCCAATGCCAGGTTACTTACAGCAGAGCAGTGTGAGTTATTGGATAGAGAAGACCTGTGTTCTAAGTCCTAGCTCTGCCATAAACCTGCTTAGGCAAAACATGTCATGGCTCAGTGCCTCAGTTTTCCTTCCCATCCTTTGTATACTTGTCCCTGTCCATAAAAATTAGACAATCTTACCATGTGTTTGTAGAGCACCTAGCACAAAAGGGTCCTCAGCTCAGTTGGGAATGGTAATACAAATAAACACTAATTATACTTGCACTTAAATAGCATCATTCATGTAAGAATCTTCAGTCACTGCAGAGTCAGTATTTAACCCTTGCACTGTCTGCATGAGGTAAGTATAACACCTATTTCCCAGATGGGGAAACTGAAATGTAGTGAATTTCTATATTAACCACGGCTATAGTGTTTTGCATTTATGAATCTGTAAGAGAGAATTCCTACAAAGCAGTCTCTGCTATTGATTAGCAATCTAGAAAAAAAGATGTTTTCCAGCTCCCAGTTTTTCTTATTCTGTGTTGACACAAGCATCTAAAAACAGGATCTTCTCCCCACTCAGCATCCAAGTTACAGTCCTGATCCAAAGCACACTGAAGTCAATGGGAATCTTTACACAGACTTCAATGGGCTTTGAATCAGACCCTAAATTCTTTATAGTACACAGTGTATAATGGAGCCTTGACTGTGAAACCATATAGTGCCAGATTCTCAACTGGAGACAGTCAAGGTAGTCAGTTGACTGCATTGGAACTATCCTGATTTACATTAGTTGAGCATTTGGCTTGTAATCTCTCTTTGATTTCAGGGGGACTTTGGATGTTTTCTTATTAAAAACAGCTCTTCATTGCTCCAAATTCTCCTCTCAGTTATATAGGTGTTTGTAAATCTGGATTAACTCTTAATAAAGTTGATGGAATTACTCCAGATTTACACTGCCATACCTGAGATCAGAAACTGGCCCAATGTCTCTTACTGTTAATATTCAGAGCCATTATGGTGTGTACACCAATGATTCATGACTTAAGACCTTATTCACACCCCATATTGACATAGGTGCATTACAACTGGCCTTAAATTGGATATTACAAAGAATTCTGTCTGGATTTTTATATTAACAAGCTCCATCATACATAGTGTTGATATATACTATGTACATACCATATACCTGTACACTTGATACTTTAGGATTAGAGTGGATCGAATTATATAGCATAAGTTATTCAACATATTTGGTGACATTTTATGGATAAACTATCCATTTCTGCCCTTTTTTATTTTACTGAGCTGGTTGAATCACAAAATACATTTGAATTCATTGCAAAATCCAGCCAGCTGAGATACCTGATTAATTACTTCCCCATTTCTTGCCCCTCCCTACTGAAAAATCTGACAGCACATCTCTCAGAGAACTATGATTTGCAGCTGTCTGCAAGCCAGGTGGAATATCCAGAGCAGAAAGGGGTGCTATTTCCCCCTGTCTTGAACACATTAGGATCCCTAAAATGAAATACAGGCCGCAAGCCGACATAAGCACATACACGTCAGAAGCCAAGATGTTCCTAGGGAAGGCTCTTATCACATGCTTGTCTGATTCTGCTGTGACTCAGTATTGCAAGACTGAGAATGGCACACAATTTGGCAATGCGAATGTGATGCAATACAAGTGCACTCAAGCTTGGAGCTATTTATAGAGCAATGTACCCACACTCTACCCCAACACACTTGCCGGAGTTAAAGAGGAAAGGAGAGTACGGGGTATATGTTGTAGACAGCAGAGGTATAATGGCATCAAGCTGGTGCCCCACTGCATTTTGTTACCCTTTAAAACTTGCAAAGCCAAGGCTTGTTCTGATGTGGTAGTGTGTGCAGCCACATTGCACGTGGAGCTGACTACAGAAGATACAAGCTGCTGTTGCAGCCAGCAAGGGGATTGAACGAGGAGCCGCATAAAGCTCTTGAGTGTGATCTGAAGAGCCAGCTGCTTTGGCTGAAAGCTGTACAGACTCACAGCCTTTGTGGAACAGGCATAGATGGCACAAAACCAGACATCATAAACCTCTAAGGGAACTCTTTAACCTCCCTGGGCATTCAATAACAGATTTGAAAGTAGCCATCCTACAAAAGAAGTTCAAGACTAATTCCAGAGGGAGACAGCTGAACTGGAGTTCATTTGCAAATTCAATATAATCAACTCATGACTGAATAAGGATCGTAACTAGTTAATGCACTATAAAGGCAATGTCCCCTCTTGATAGTCACATCTCACTAAATCCTGTGAATGAGCCACCTCATTAACACTATATATATATATATACACACACACACACCCCCCTGCATCTGTAACTTCCAATCCAAATCACGTGAAGTGGGTTTTATCCACAAAACCTTATGCACTAATAAATGTGTTAGTCTCTAAGGGTATGTCTACACTACAGAGTTTTTTTCAGAAAATTACGTCCACACTGCAATCGCATTCTTTCAAAAGAAAATCAAAAGAATAGAGGAGGTTTTCCAGCATAGGTAATCCTCTTTCTACGAGGAAGAAGCCTTTTTGCGAAAGAGCTCTTTCAGAAAAAGACGTGTGTGGTCGGGGAAGAAGGAGTTCTTTCGGAAGAAGAGGAAAGAGGAAAAAAGCACAGGTGCCCTGGTGGCCACTCTGTCCATAGTAATCAAAGATGAAATGTGAGATAGCGTCCATTCAGTGTGGATGCTCTCTTTCGAAAAAGCAAATTGCTTTTTCGATGCACTTTGGCAGTGTGGACGCGCTCTTTTGGAAGAAGTTTTTTTTCAGAAAATCTCTTCTGGAAGAGTCTTCCGAAAGAAGCCTGCAGTCTAGACATAGCCTAAGGTGCCACTGGACTCCTCATTGTTTGTACTCACCAGAGAGGTGACCCAGGCAGTGGAGAATTAGTATCTGCCAGTAAATCTAATTGAAGAAAAAGCTAGAAGGACTAGCAAGGTAGATTAGATGTGAGATGAGCTGATGAGCCTGACTCAATGGCTTGCAGAATAACATGTTCTGGACAGCAGGCATTTCTGAGGGGAAGGCTCTTGGTGCCACATGCTATGCCCAGTGGATTGAAATAATGGTGAAATGGGATGACACTTTCTAGCACAGATTTTTTTCTAGCTATCAAAATCACCCTAATCATATTCTCCGGCATTTAGCTGTATGGAGATTGACATACCTGGAAGGACAGCCGAACCTCTAGGAACCATAAACTCTTGTATACTTCTAATTTGTGCTTCCATATTATTTAAACGAGGGACTGTGCCATCTACTGGAGGAAAGCTGGTGCTTCAGGTGGAAGAGCTTTCCTCTACCTCTCCACCAGGTTTTTTTCTGTTTAACAATAAGAATAGAGGCGCAGGGCATTTCCGGGAGATTAAGGAGCAAGTCAGCTGCAGTTCTTTGGGCTCTTAACCCACTCTGTTGCTAATGCCCTGTGTTGAGTTTGCTACTCGTAGAATGATGCTGAAGGCAGTGGGGGGAACCAGGTGGTAAGACTCAGCCGGGCCCTACAGAGTTTACCTCTTCTATTCTGAGCATGTGAAGCTACTCACATGGCCCCATCATGGTGGTATTTATTTATTTGCATTGCAGTAGCACCAAGAACCTGCTGTGCTAGGCATGGTGCATTGCAAACACAAAACAGTGTTGGGTCCTGCCCAAAGGTTTACAATCTAGAGGCCCTGTGCACCTTATGCTCTCCAGTGAAGGTATCTTCACCACCGGTTCAACTAAGGCCATTAGTTAACACTGGCATTTTACAGTGCTATAACCTTCTGGCTCATGTGTGTGAAAAAACACACACCCTCCCCAAGCATAGTAAGTTACAGCATTGTAAAGCACCAATGTCAACCAGACTACAGCGCTGGAAGCTGCACTTCTGGCACTGTTAGCTACTCCCTTATGGAGGTGGTTTATACAGAGCACTGGGGCTATGTCTACACTGCACGCTTATTTAAAAATCACTCACGTTATTTCGAAATAGCATAACAGAGTGTGTTTCTACACAGCAAGCCATTATTTCAAAATAATTTCAAAACAACGGGCTTCTTGCTCTGACTCCTGTAACCCTAGTTTCACGAGGAGTAAGAGAAGCTGAAGGAAGAGTGTTCTTCCTTCGACTTCCTGCTGTGTAGACAGCGCCAAAAGCCGAGCTAAGCTACTTTGACTTCAGTTACGCAATTAACATAGCTGAACTCGACTTTAGCCTGCAGTGTAGATGTACCCTGGGACAGCTCTCTCCAAGCACTCATGCCATGGCCATACTTTCAGTTTAAAGTGCTGCTGCGGTTGCACTTTAAATTGTTATATGTAGACAAAGCCTATGATTCAGACGGAATGTCGTGGGCTCTGTTCTACCCCGGCCTGCCCCCCCATTCCACATTCACTATGCAGGAGCGGTGGAGGAGAAGAGATGTCTGTGCTGGCTCTGTACCAAACAAGGCCTCTCGTGTCAGGGACAAGCAGTGCTTCCCCTTTACAGTAGCTCTCCAGCTGCATGGTCTTCGCAATGTGGTGAAAAGCAATCACATCCAGGAGCAAGTCTTGGGCCCTGCTTGACTTCCCCAACTCTGTGGCAAAGCCAGGAATTAACTCCAAATCCAAAGCCCTAAGTGCAGTGATTGAAACAAGTCTCCTTCTGTAATTCATTTCCACATTCTGAAAGGCACCTCAGATACCACACTGCTGGGCACCATATAAGAACCTGAATAGAACTGAACCCCTGAGATCATCCTTCCTTCCCTAGCAGCCCTACCACCCCCTGACCACTTTCCATGGGTTGGGAGGAACATTAATGCTGAATGTCATTAGCTCGTTGGATGGCTTGAAGCATTCTATTATAGTACATTAAAAAAGACTGCGGCAGGGTATAACTCACATGCTACATTGGCTACTCCATACGGAGAGGGTGGTCTTATGATCAAGGCCCAGGTTGCCAGCTCTGCCACAGGCTTCCTAATAAGGCCTGGTAACTGGAAGCCATCTCTGACTGATGACTATGATGTTAAGAGATGGCCACAGTGCCCGGCAGGGGGCCAAATACTGAATGGGCCAGGGATGGTAACTCGAGATGTCTGCTCCAGGACAAACATCCATGGGGCAGTATGGGAGGCATGCTGAAGCTGCTATACTGTTCCTGGTCTATGGATAAAACCTGCCCAGCCTGCAGGGCTGCCCATGCATTCTATTCATAAATCTAGGTTTACCAGGTCCACTATAGTGCCCAGTCCTGTGCCCATCACTGTATTGGATAGGGTCCTTTTTGTTCACTGATTTCAGATAATTTCGCCTGGAGATGAACCAACCCCTGGAGTGTGAATGCTCCCAAACTTTAGATCAGCATTGGAACTCTGAGCCCGTGACTCACCTCTAAGATGGGAGGATCAAAATTCTAGACCCAAATGCTCTCGACTGGATGCAAATTCAGGTTTGGCAGCTATGATTCAATCCTATTTTCACTTGTCTTGTTTCCACAGGGGAAAAAATGGAAGCAATGTCTGCATAACTTTGCTTCTCTCAGCATTACAGTGGAAGGCAGCAGCCAAGCAGGTAACACAGGGAACAGTTGGTTCTAGTGTCAGCTATACTATACCAGTGACCTTACGAATGAAAGTCCCTTCCTTTCTCTTTAAACTGTCAGCTCTTCAGAGACAGTGCTGTGTGCATTGACAGCGCCTAGCACAATTGGGCCGGAACTCAGTTGGGTCTTTAAGGTGATAACATAATACAAAAGATAATAAAGTGGAAAGGAAAATCCCTGCAAGGCTCTCCTGCCTTCTTAACTGATTCTGGTATGTTTCTCACATCCCTAAGTATTACTTCGGAAGCAGATGGTGCTCTGCGGCAGAGCAAATGAGCATTTACCCTACTGACACCCAGCAAGGCCTCTCTGCACGTGATCATGAGAAGTGGCTTCACCCTAAGCTAAGAACTGTTGTCTGGCTTTTCAGCATAATTGGATATAATCAAGTTTAATTTTGTTGGTGCTGATACTCTGAAGACTTTTGTAACTGGATTACTGTCAGCTCAATGCTCATGTGCCATTACATCTACTAGTCAAAACAGAAGCCAGCATAAAAACAGATGCTTGCTCAGTTTTTTTTTCTTTTAATGCCACCCCTTCAGGATATGAGGCTGCACTGTGTGTTTCTCATAATGAACTAAAAATTCTATTAGAAAAGGAAGTAGTTGCTGTTCAGGGCTCTCCTACAGAGTGCAAATAATTTAGAAAATGCTTTTCTAGGTTTGTTTCCATCAATAAAAAGAGCAGTTTACAAATATCAATTAAGGCTTACAAGTTTGGAAGCATGTGCACATTTTATTGTACTATACAATGGGGAAACTGAGGAAGAAAGGTTAAGCAATAGTCCATGTTTACAGTCAGTCAGCAGTTGATCAGGATTAAATCTCAGGAGTTCCATCTTCTGTTCTACAGCCAGGGGCCTCATCTGGCTCTGTTACAGCACACTGTAACACAAACAGGAGCAAGGAAGACAGAGAGCTACACCAGAGGTAAGGACTTTATTAATGGGAACTCAGAGTCAATACTGCCACTACAGGAAGTGAAACTAACTATAATAGGCTTAAATGGCCTGATTTTCAGAGCCTCCACAACTCCCACTGATGCAGAAGCGCCAAACTAGAGTGAGAAAGCCTGTTCTCATCAGACAGCCCACCAAATCCTTCAGAAGTGACATGAAAGTGCAAAGAATTGAAGCTTAGTGAGATCCTGCAGCTGGGGAAGCTTAAAACAAGTCAAATTCTAGAATTAGGGCATTGATATTTAACAGTGAGAGAACACTTTACTTAGGGATATGGTAGATTCTCCACCACCAGCAGTCTCTAATGTAAGACTCGCTAGCTTTTGAAATGATAGGCTCCAGCAGGATCAGAAATTATGGGCTTGCTGTAGAAGTGACTGGGTGAAATTCTCTGGCATGGGTTGTGCAGGAGATTCAGATTAGATCATCATAATGGTCCCATTTGACCTTAAAATCTGAGTTTGGATGCTTTGGTGCTTGTCTGTCCAACGTGAATTTCATGTCTGTAGAAGATTCCCTTCTTGCTGGCTATCACTGCCTCAGTACTGTGCAGTGTGCAAATTACTGGATACAGAGAATAATCCTCAGTGATCAGTGCCGACCTTCTCCTAAGGCTTTTGTGGACCTGAGTGAGGGTCTTAGTAGCTCTGCCTATTGGCATGGATTATATTTCAAGCATGACAAGGCAATTTCCTACCACATCAGTAATGTCAGGATTGAATACAGCACCTCTCATGTGCATTGTTGCACTTCTCAATTCCTAAATGACCCTCGTGGATTGTCTGTAGCATTTTTTTTTACAGAGGCTCATTGAAATTAAAACAACCTCGCTGCCCTAGAAAATCACTCCATCTATCACGATAAATTAATGTCTGCATTCCAACTTGGGCAGCAATTGCTTATTTCTTCAGGCCTCCCTTTAATTATCACTTCTTTAACCATCTCCAGTTATTCTCTTTCTCCATTTCACCTCTTATTTGTTGCAGTTTTCTGTTAGTTATGGGAATTGACTTTACAATCAGATCTACATGAGCTTGCAATTCTATCTCAAAGGTCTTCTCTGATTTTGTAGTGGGATTCACCACTGTGGAAAGTGCATGTACACGGAACACGAATTTACCAGGCGTGTAGGTCACAACCAAATCATATTTGCAACTTTAGCATCATTCTTTGTATCCTCACAGTACAATCATTTAGTGATTCGCCAATTAATGGTAGGAGGGGGTTGTGATCCATTTCAACATCCACTGTAAAACCATCAATCTCTCGAGCAAACAATATTCCTAAATGCCAGTTCTCAATCTGTGCATATATGTTTTCTGCCTCAGTCAGTGATTTGGCTGCATACAACACTGGCTGCCAACAATCTTCACGTTCCTATAAAATCACTGCGCCTAACTCAGACTGTGAAGCATCTGACATTTTAATAGGTCATCTTGGTGCATAGAATTTCAATAATGGTTCTTATATCAGTTGTTGTTTCAAACCTTCCAATGATTCCTTGTGTTCTGCACCCCAACACCATTTGTTTTTATTCTCTAGGAGTTTGCTCTAAGTTGCTGCTCTGGTATGAATTTTCCAAGATAATTAACCATTCCCAAGAATCCTTCTTTGGCTGGGGACATAATATCATTTCACTGGCTGAAACCTTCCACTTATCAGGTTCCACACCTTTGTTGTAAATAAAAAAAAAAAAAAGTCAGGTCTATAATCCCGAAAACACATTTTTCCCTATTTAGTTTGAGGTTTACATTTCTCATTGCATCTAGGACTCCCTGAAATCTAAAATCATGCTCATCTTTTGTTGAGCTCAGGATGAAGTCATTGAGGCATTGACACCATTAATATGTTCATAGCCCATATGTATGGCTTTGTGGGACTCTTCTGGTGCTGGAGCTATGCTGAAGAATAACGCAAGAATCTTTACTTTCCAAATGGTGAATCAAATTTGATTTGCTTTAGCTTTCTTCAGTTAATGTTAGCTGCCAAAATCCTGAGGATGCATCCAATTTACTGAAATATTGAGCTTTCGCAAATTGAGCCCTACTCAGTTCTCTCGTTTATAGTTTGAAATGTTCTCTTTTAATAGCCTTATTGAGGTCTCTAGGATCTAAGAAGATGTGTAGTTGGCTGTTACTTTTCTCCACAATGACTAGGGGAGCTCTCCCATTCTGTTGGCTCCTCCATTTTTTGTATTACAGGCATTGCTTCCATTCTTGCAAGTTCAGACTTGAGTTTATCAGAGTGCAAATGGTACCGCTGTACATGGATGGCTAACTGGAGGGACCCGCTTGTTTATCTGGAGTGTGTGTTCATCCTCCAAACAACCCAATCTTTAAAACAGGTCGTGATACTCTCAGCTGAAGGTCTCATAGCCAGATTCAGTATGATCTTGTAGTGAGAGCACCTGTTTTACCAGACTCAGTTTTCACAGGCAGCCTAATCTAAAATTCGTGTCACCTCCTTTGTCACTGCAATGAACAAGAGTCTGTGCATGTTGTGTTTGTGGCTGATGATAGCAATGCACTTCCCCTTCACCGGCACTGTATATTTGTTCCACAGTGCCCAGTTACTTTTATTTTTGCTGGTCCCAGTTTTGCTCTTATTTTCAGCCTCTCATAATCTTGTTCAGATAGACTATTAACCTGAGCTTCTACGTCCAGTTTCACTGGAATCAATACTCCATTTTCTGTCACAGGCTGTGTCCAGTCCATCTCATCATGCTTGCTTGATTCCATTAAGTCAGTGTAAAACTCCTCAGATTATCTTCATCTGAATGCATTTGACTTCTGTAGCATTTTGCAAAAGAATGATTTTCCCTACATTTATGAGAGCTTCTGAAAGACAAGAAATAGTCTGGGGCCATGCTGTGATCCAAGCCTTCCATATAACCATTTAAACTCAGTCGTCCAATCTTCCCCCCAGCAGTAATTTTCTCACTGAATGATTCCACTATTTGATCTTTTTGGACTATATTCTTTTGTACTCAATGCATGGATAGCCCTTTCTGGTGAATTCGGGTCTCTAGCTTGTGCTTTTGCAGTTTCTGCTGCTCTGCATAACTGAAGAGCTTTTTCTAAAGTTAAACCTCCTTCACGGAGCAGTCTCTCCCTTATAATACAAATTATTCTCTCTCTGCCTAGATAGTGTGTGGACTCATTGAAGTCACAGAAATTACCGAGTGTCCTTAATTCTGTGACATTGCTCCACGGTGCCTTCAATCTGTTCAATTCCTTTTTGGCATGAAATGCTCCTCAAATTTATTCAGCATTTTGCTTAATTTCATGATTTCACTTTCTTCAAACTTAAAGTTACAAATATCCAAAGCTTCTCTCCCACCCCAACAACATGCGCAAAAATTGACTTTATCATTTTTCTCCTCTACCCTATGGCTGCTAAGTACAATTCACATCTCTGGGGTTTTTCCCAGTGCTGTGCAACATTGCATGACAGTTGCAGAGTGGATGGAGGTTGCGACACATCCATGTTTCGCTTTTTTTTCCTCTTAAGCTCATATTGTGCTCATAAAATTCTTTCACAAGCTTTTGTTCTCTCTTTGCTGCTCCATGTGCTCCCCTTTTCCCTGCTTTCAGTTTCAAACACAGGAGTTAACCTCACAATTCCTGTCATCTTTTTCTCACTTAGCACTTCTGACACCATGTAATACTTCTGTGGTTTGTTACACAACAAACCAGTGAATGAGAGGAATAAAATTTCCAAAACAAAACAAAACCCAAAGAAACCCCAAACTAGAGAGTTTATCTGGTGAACTGCTGTACCCAACTATGCTGTGTTCTCCACTCCAGCTACCTGGACACATCTCAAAATTCCTAATACTGCCCCTTATAAGATGCACCTCTACATTATAATCTTGCATAAACCTATCCACTTCAGCAAATGTACACCACTGTTACAGCAATGTCTTGAGATGTGAAGAAAAATGATACTGAGAGGCTGAGGTGTGTCTAATTTCTCCAGCTGTAAAACACAGATGACAACTGTAGCTCACATAGGGTGTCTGGTTTACTAACCACAACATTTACCATTTAGACCACATTCAACAGCTTCACAGACATTAACACCCAAGGACTCTGAAGGCAAAAGGCACTAGAGAAGTGTCATTACAAAGCCCTGGCTTCTATAAAATGTAGTTACTTTTTCTGTGACTTTAATTCCAGAGTGGCTTGGGAATTATGGGAGACTCTAGAGTCTAGACAGAATAATCCAAACAGAAAGGAAACCAAGGAGGAGGGATTTACTTCAATGAGTCATAACAAATTATAATGACAACTGCCTTGAATTCATAGGGTTTTAAAACAGTTTAAAAAATGTACCTTTTCTCCTAGTGAAGACATGGCCCAAGGGGCTAGAGACTAGATCAAAGGAATTTAAGATCCTCATTGTGATTAGTTCCAATGGAATTTAGGAGCCTAAATACCTTTGAAGATCGGCACCTAGAAGACTAATTTTTTTGGTTGTATTCCTGGTTCTGTACCACTGATTTACTACGTGAATGTAGGTGAATTAGACAGCACTGAGGGGTAGGAAGCTGGTAGACCCACTGCCCCTCACCCCCACCAGTTTTGTACCATTGTTCTCACTCCATGTGTTAGCTTCCACTTGTCTAGTGTCTTATACTCAGATTACAAAGTCATTGGGCAGGTCTGATCTTTTTGTTGAGTTTGTATAGCACTTGGCACAGTGGGATTCTGGTCCATCTCTGGGGCTCCTAAGTGTGTCTGTCCACACTCAGGACATGTCTACGCTGGGGAATTATTTCAAAATCACTCCCTATTTCGAATTAACAAGGCAAGCGTCCATGCTACCAAGCCTGTTATTTCAAAATAAGGGGCTTGTTATTTCGAAATAACTCCTGATTGTGAAGAGGAATAAACTTATTTCAAAATAGCTATTTTGGGAGTTATTATTTAGAAATAACTTATTTCAAAATAACCTGGTCGTGTAGACATAGCCTCTGGGAATGCAATACTTTCTGAAAAATCAGGCTACTTTGAGGGGTCTGATGTTGGGCTCCCACAAACTGAGACACAAAAATCACGGGTGTCTTCTGAAAATGTAGGCCTATGTCTTCACAGCACTGTGAAAATAGGAATGCTCATAAAATGGTCAGAGAGCCTAGAATGAATGACAATAAATATACAGTAAAATTATTGGTGAACCCAAGAACAAAAACCACAAAACAAATAATGAAAGTTTACTTTTTGCAAATAAATGAAAGTTTACTCTTTATTTTCTTTGCACCCCTTATTCCAAACAAAACTGTTCTATAAGATTATTAAAAACTGAAATATATTGCCACATTCTTATTGAAACCAGAAGAGTCCTCAAGACAAATGATTAAAACATGGGCCAAGAAATTATAGCAGAAAACAAATTTTAAACCAGATCAGTTACAAACATTCAGTGTTGCTCCTACTGGCATAATCAAGCCAAATGGAAATCTCATGGATAAAACACTGGTCTTGGAATTAGTGGTTTTGGCTTAATCCCTGGCTATGCCACCGATTTCCTACACCTCCTTGGGTAAGGTGCTTAATCTTTGTGCCCCACTTCTCCAACTATGTAATGGGGACAATAATACTTACAGATTTTAAAGTTTGAAGAGACCATTATGCTCATCTAATTTGACCTCCTGCATAACACAGACATGGAATTCCACCCAGCAATTTCTACTTCAAGTCCATAACTTGCAGTGGCACTAGAGCATGTCTTTAAAAAAGCCATCTAATCATGCCCTTCTCCTACTCTGTGTCTGCCTTGTTCAACTGCAAGCTTTATGTGGGCAAGGGCTGCCTCTTTACTATATATGAGTACAACGGCCAGCACAATGAGGCACTAACTGCTGATAGGACATCTGGGCATGACTGTAAAACAAAAAAATCTATTACAATACAATTAGTAGCAACCACAAACCAAAACACTGGGAGCACAGTATCTAACTCCTGCTCAGAAGCCATGCCTAAACTGCTTCTGAAACTACTGGTACAGAATTCTTGGGTGGAATTACACACATCTTTCTCCCATCAGGATCATAAACTTTATGATCCTTTGGAAGGTGCAGCTTTGCCAGGAACGACAAAATAAAACAATAAGCTCAGCCCTGAGAAGCAACAATCTCTTGTGGCTTCTGTAGCTTTGGGAACAGCTGGGAAATTATGACTGCCAGTCCTTATATAAAATATCAACCCTTTTCCCTCCAGTCCTGTTTGATATTGTTGAACTTCAGAGTTATGAGCTGACCAGTCAACCACACACCAGTGGTGTAGGCAAACCAGGACACTTGGATGGGCCCCAATTTAGGGTGGGTGGGCGGGCAAGGACAGGAGGGCAGGGCAGGAGCCATCAGAGCCACCTCTCCCCACCTCCAGCACTACAGCCAGAAAGTGAGTTTGGAGGCTTGCCCCATTTGCCCAGCGGTCCTGTCAGGGGGAGCCAGGTTGGTCAGTGGGGGCTTGTTCCTGATCGGGCTCCACGGCTGGAGCACAAGAAGGGAAGAGAGAGGCAAACCTGTGCCCCAACCTTGTCAGAAGCACTAGGCCGGCAGAGCTGGGCATGTCTGTGTCCCAACCCTGGTCCCCGGAAAGGATGCCAGACCGACTGAGCAGGGCAGGGGGCGCCTGGGAGACGAGTGGGTGGTCTCATAAGTGGACCACTGGATCATAAGTGGGTGGGCAGCAGCCCACTCAGGCCCATCCATGGTTATGCCACGGCCACAAGCCTCATTCGGAACTGGAAATACACCATCAGGCAGTAGCAGAGACCCCACCACCTACCGAAAAAGCAAATACAGCAGAGTACGGTGTTACATGTAAACTACTAACAAAAATAAAGTTTAAAAAAAGATTTGTCAAGGTAAGGAAACTTTTCTGTGCTTGTTCATTTAAATTAAGATGGTTAAAGCATTTTTCCTCAACCCAATACATTTCCAAAACTGAGTTAACTCAAGGTTCAGTTGTACATTTTTGAAAGAAACCGTACCATGTTGTTCCTACTTTCAAACATTTCAGAGTTATGGACCACTTCCGTTTCCAAGGTGTTCCTAACACTGAGGTTCTACTGTAATTCTCTCTTGATCTACAGGGGAGGCAAAGGCCACAACAATAATCTATTGTATCGAGGCTTAATGTCACAGACACATTTATTATTTATTTAGACCTCACAACCACCCATTAAAATGGAGTGTCAGTCCTTCGCTCAAGACAATTCTCAGTGAAACACTTTGGTAACCTTCCCCTCCTTTCTACAGCACCCAGTACTACCCCACACCAAACGCTATCACTTCTATATAACATCTCTCAGAACTGTGCTATCTCCTCACTGCTGTGGAAAACCATTAGGCCCCAATGGCCTATCAATTACAGCTATTATGGCCCAAACAGAGGAGTGTATTCCAAACCTGCATCTCCTGCAGGCTGCCTTATATGCTACTAAGGCTCTAGAGCAGTGTTTCTCAATCCGTGGTACGAATACCCTTGGGGTACTCAAGAGAAGTCTGGGGGGTATGTCAACACAACTGAAATTTGGAAAAACTAAGTTTTTGTTTGAAGTTTTACAGCACTTTATTATTTTTGTACTTTTTACACCCAAAAATTTCATCGCCTGCCCAGCTACGATTGTTTAAACAAATGTGTTGTAATGGTAGAAAAAAAATTTATGTCTGAAAACTGTAGGTACAGGGGGTACTTTTTTTTTTTAAAGGGGTAGTTTATAAACAAAGGTTGCTCTAGTACAGGTGCTGCTGCTGCAGTAATAGTGGCAGTTTGACATGGGGAGATGGTTAGCATTTGGGGGCCATGGCTTCTTTTTGTCCTGTGCTTGTACCACACCTAGCAAAATAGGAGCCTGGCTCATGATTGAGGCACTTAGGCCCTACTATTATACAAATCTACTATACATTTGAGAGTTTGTCTATTTGTGTGTCTGTCCATCCCACAGCTGGGGAACATACACAGCCTTCCCCTGGCTGTGCCTGCTGCCGCAGCAGCGATCATGGAGAGGCGCATCTCACCTGGCCCCAAGCTGTTGCAGTGAGAGGGCTGGGGTTGTCCTCTCTTCCTGCGGCAGCCTGTCTACTGAACCCCTTACTCCCAGCCCCACTCCAGAGCAATGATTTCAATGAAGAAAAACACAAATTTAAGGATCTGAGAAACACCGGTTAAATCTTCTAGAACTAAATTACAATTAGTGGGAGAAGGCAGTCTTTATAAAGGATGTGCCTCATCTCCCAGGTTGATTACTAGGCCCCTGTAATATTTGGAGGTGAGGGTGCTAAATTTTCTTCTACGTTTTTAAAAGTTAAAACTGAATCTAAAAGTCTCTCTTCTCTGGATAGTTTGGAAAAAAATACAGTATCCTCATGTGGGTAGCCTTTTGCGCAAGATCCTTTATTCTTCAAAAAATGAGGTTTACAGACTCTTGCGCAAAAGGTTTTTTTTCTGACAAATGGTTCCGTCTACACAGGGCTTATCATCGCAAAAACTTCTTCTGCAAAAAGGATCGGAAGAAGATATGCAAATGAGCACTCCATTTGCATTTCCTTGTCTGCAAAAAACACAGTGTAGATGTAGCCACAGTGTCCAGGATAGAGACCTAGACATCAGAGCCAATCTCCTTATTGTATTCAAAAGCCCTGTTTCATTTACATTAATTCTTTATGTTCAGAACTGATTGCTAAGTGTAAATAATCAAGAGGATCTTACTTGCAAAAGTGATTGTCTTTATTTTGCTGCAACCAGTATATGAAAGCAGATTCTAAATGAAGGCACAGAAAGGGAACGAGATTCTTGGCATGCTTCACTGACTATGCAACCAACAGGAATGGCCTCACCAACCTCTACATTAATTTTCTTCTATTCTAAGATTAAAATCTTAAGGAAATGGAGGACATACCAAATGGAAATCTCAGGAAAAACCAACTCACATTCCTTGGCAATCCCTGCTAGCATTACATACACATGGCATGAGGCTAACAATGCCAGCCTTGGAAGGGAAAGGTCTCCCACCATACTCATAGGAAATCTGGCTGTAAGGGAGAAGGGTCCAGGAGGACCAATGGGCAGTGCAGTTCTCACAGGAACTTCTGAAAGTGCAGGACAATACTAACCTCACAGAAAGCATCACACCAGCCTCAATCCTGGTAATGCCCCTCCCTCTTCAACAGCTTTCACAGAGATACATATTGCCCTCAAGGCCAACCGAATTGTTGTTCTTGTTCTCTAGTAGAGAAAGGCATAACAAGAACCAAAGCCAGACACATTCAAATGAAACAGAAGAGGAAAAAATTAACAGTGAGGGTGCTTAATCATTGGAACAACCTGCCAAGAGAAGGGGTGGATTCTCCATCTCTTGAAGTTTTCAAATGAAGAGCAGATGCCTTTCTGGATGATATACTTTAGTCAAATACAAGTTATTGGGTGTGATACAGGAATAATTGGATTAACTTGGCCTGCATGATGCAGGAGGGTTAGACTAGATGATCTAATGGTTCTTTCTGGCCACAAAATCCATCCGTCTTCCCCTTCATCCAAAATCCATCCATCTTCCCCTTCAAAATGATCTGGACAAATTGGAGAAATGGTCTGAGGTAAACAGGATGAAGTTTAATAAAGACAAATGCAAAGTGCTACACTTAGGAAGCAACAATCAGTTTCACACATACAGAATGGGAAGCGACTGTCTAGGAAGGAGTACGGCAGAAAGAGATCTAGGGGTTATAGTGGACCACAAGCTGAATATGAGTCAGCAGTGTGATGCTGTTGCAAAAAAAGCAAACATGATTCTGGGATGCATTAACAGGTGTGTTGTGAGCAAGACATGAGAAGTCATTCTTTCGCTCTACTCTGCGCTGGTTAGGCCTCAGCTGGAGTATTGCGTCCAGTTCTGGGCACCGCATTTCAAGAAGGATGTGGAGAAACTGGAGAGGGTCCAGAGAAGAGCAACAAGAATGATTAAAGGTCTAGAGAACATGACCTATGAAGGAAGGCTGAAAGAATTGGGTTTCTTTAGTTTAGAAAAGAGAAGATTGAGGGGGGACATGATAGCAGTTTTCAGGTATCTAAAAGGGTGTCTTAAGGAGGAGGGAGAAAACTTGTTCATCTTGGCCTCTGAGAATAGAACAAGAAGCAATGGGCTTAAACTGCAACAAGGGAGGTTTAGGTTGGACATTAGGAAAAAGTTCCTAACTGTCAGGGTAGTCAAACACTGGAATAAATTGCTCAGGGAGGTTGTGGAATCTCCATCTCTGGAGATATTTAAGAGTAGGTTAGATAAATGTCTATCAGGGATGGTCTAGATAGTATTTGGTCCCGCCATGAGGGCAGGGGACTGGACTCGATGACCTCTCGAGGTCCCTTCCAGTCCTAATATTCTATGATTCATCTCTCCCTTTCTCCAGCATCTTGGACACTGCGCACCAGCCTTCATGCCCATTATCTGGACCTCAAATTGATGTAGCTCTGTCTCTCTCAGAACACTGTTCAAATCTTGCTCCTTCTACATACAGTAAAACTCCAATTGTCTGGCATCCAGTGGTCCAGCACTCCTGATAGTCCGGCACCAACTGGAACCCGCAAGTACTCTCTGGCCAGCTGGACAACTGGAGCTGCCCAGAGGCGGGAGCGGAGAGGGGGCGAGAGGCAGGCAGCTGTTTAAGGCAGGCGGGGGGGGGGGGGGAAGGGAGAGGTGCGGGGAGGCGGTGGAAGCCTCGCACAGCCGGCTTGCAAGCGGGGAAACTCAGCCACTGGCTTGTAAGCGGCGGCGAGGGGGCGGGGGGCGAGAGGCAGGCAGCATTCCGCACCGACCCCTGCCCGCCTTAAACAGCTGCCTGCCTCTCGCCCCGCTCCACCGCTGCTGCTTGCAAGCCGGCTGTGCATGGCTTCCATCCCCTCCCCACAACACGGTGGAGGGCTTGCCCCTCCCTGCGCTGTTCCCCACCGACCCCCTCCCCACGCAGTGCGGGTCCCGGGAGACCTGTCACAGCACCCCACTGGAGTACCTCCCAATACTCCGGCATATCCGATAATCCGACACCCCCTGGGTCCCAAGGGTGCCGGATTATCGGAAGTCTACTGTACACAATATTGCAAAGATTTTACCTTTTGTTTGTCCAGAACCGCAGTGTCCTGCTGAAGCCCATTTAAAACACTGCTGCTGGGATCATTCTTCCTGGCTTGTCAGGTTGTCTACATCAGCCTCTTCTTTGGGTCTTCCACTGCCTCAGCTGTAAACTCTTGACCTTTGCCTCCAAGGCCCTTCTCCATTTAGCCTATCCTGTAATTCAGATCTGCCTGCTTATTGAGCCATTGACTCCCCCTTCATTCTTGTCACTGGTGACAGCCATTAAGTATTACACAGTAACAAACAATCTCCATGCTGGGGCACTAGCTCAAATGCCTCTAGTGATTGCAGCTGTGGGCATTCTGAGAGTGTAAGCTATAGGCAACTTTGGCCAGGATACCTTATACTTCTGGAGGCTGTGCAGTAATGTTGCGAGTATGGAGCTGTTTGACTATAGTTTTTCCACATCTTGCAACTAATCAAGGGGCAATAACAAAAATCAGGATCTGGCCCAAATCCCCTTGATGTCAACAGGAGTCATTGAATAAGGCCCTAAATGTAGAGGGATAATTCCCTGGAATACATCAGGAACCATATACCAACTAATGCCTAATAAACACTTGTTCAATCAAGATGGGGAATGAGAAAAAAATGTAGATATAAGAGGGAGGTTTCCATGTGTGTGATACATTGAAGGGTGCTGGCTTTGAACTGGAGAAATAGTTTTTGGATACTCAAGTTCTGACAGTGTTAAACTGCCCCTCAGCACCGGTGAAGTCTGAGGCAGTATAACATTATTTAGTCACTATTTTTCACTCTTGTTCATGAGCTTGGGAGAAAAAATACTTGAACTCTTCTGCACTCTCAATATAGCTATTTACATGGCATTGATTAAAAATAACCATATTATTTCAGAGTCCTTTTTGGTACATGTTATTTATTTCTACAGCAGTGCACAGGGCTCTGTCGTGATTGTTTCTCTCATCTGTATAATGTCTAAGACTTTGGTCCAGAAAACTCACAGTTCAAGATTATAATAATACATGCAAGGTAAGAAGGATGGTGCTGTGGACAAGGCCACTGGACAGCAATTCAGGAAGCCGGGGTTTAATTATCAACTCAGCCACAGTTTTCTCGTGTGACCTTAGACCAATCACTTAATCTACACACAATTCCCATCTGTATAACGGGGATACATTTTCTCCACTTAGCAGGGAGGTTAAATCTTATCAAAGACTGTATCAGATCATGAAGAGAGCCATCATTACCTGATATACGACTAGGTGGGAGCACGTGTTAGTTGCAGGGTGTTTTACAAATGCTGGTAAATGGGATTGGCCAGTAGAACATGTAATAATTTCTCAAGAAAAACGGGAAAGTACGTGTTGGCTTCAGAGGCTCAAATGTACTTCCATTTAAGATAACATTTCTTTCTTCCCATCAATTCGCCTTCGCTTTAACGTATAAGATCACCTCTTACAGAGCCCTCCGTCTGCTGTAAGTTAAAGGATAGTTGCTGAACAGGTTGAAGGAATCACCATTATGATGAATACAATAATTTTATAATTGAAAAACAAGCCATGAGAGGAAAAAAAACTGTGTATGTTTACTGACTTACAAAATCAACTGCCATCAACTCCTTCACCCCCACAGTTACAATATATGAGACATTTTTCCTTGCCAGGTTAAGATGATTAGGATTTACTTCCCAAACTCACATGTGTTTTGAATTCAGGACAGGGGAGAATCTTTCTTTGCAATAGCCATTTCTTAAAAACAAAGGTGTTACAGTAACGATAACACCTCACAGTTCTATAGCAATCCATCTTCAAAGCACCGTACAGACATGTAATTAAGTCTCATAGCAATCCTGGCTTGGGCCACACCCTCTCATTAACATCTTGCATTAAAAAATACCAGCTCCCGACAATGCTTACTCATTAAAGTCTTGACTTCTGTTCCTCCTGTGAGGATTTTAACCTGTTAGTCAAGTAAGATTCATTAATGCAGCTGAAGTGCTTTGAAGATTTGATGTGCTACATAATTTATACTAAGAAATGGCAGGGTCCAAAATCTCCCAAGAGGAGCATCTCTCCCCAACTCCCTCCATTACATTTACCACAAGATTATTTGCTATAAAAATCCTCTCTGTCTTTCCCCAATATCACTGCAAATAATATTCTGCAGACACATTATACATATAACTCCTCCAGTGCAGATCAGTCCATGTGAGTCAGCTACAGAGCTACAAAAGACAGGAGTGAGGAAACCTTGGGAAAGGAATAACATCTTTGATATTGTCCACTCCCAAGATGCACTGCAAGTAGCGCTCAAATCCCAATCCAAAGCCTCCATGAGGGACAGATCCAAATTGTCGGAGATCAAGATACCTGCAATTTAAATAGTTACATTCAACATGATTATGCTCATATAATTAAAGCCATTCTTTCCATTTAAGAGTTTTTCCTTTATCCTAATTACTTTCCTTGACCTAGACTCTTGCAACATCAAAAGTATTTGTAGTTAGAGATGGAAGACATCTAATTAGCTCATTTAGTCCTTCTAATGATACTGAATCCCTCCTCCTCCCCCCTCCCCCCAGGGACACTTTAATTCTCCATCAGGTCCAGTTATAAAAGTCCTATGCGATGGGGTTTCCAAAACTTGCCCAGACACACTATTCCATCGCTTAATAAGGTTTAGCATGAAAGGTATGTCTTCCTTGTGGTGATAACTTGGGCTCTTCCTCAGGTGTTTCCCCTAGATCCCCCTCTGTTCCCATCCACACACAAATTCCTCTCACATCTGGGGTTGGTAGTATTTTAAACCCAAGTTAGCTGGTCCAGGCTGGAGTTTTCACTAAGGCTGGTAACCTTCCTGCTTTCCCTTGGGGACGCAGGCTAAATCAACTGCAATGCTGACAGGCTTCCAATGCCTTCCCACAATTCTCCCCTACGCGCCCAGAAGGACAAATAAATTCTCCCAAAGAATCATACAGCGGCTCAGCACACTGCAGCACAAAGAATCCTGGGATATATCCCCAGCAGACATAGTAACACGCACACACAGGAGCACAGCACCAGCAGAAAGCAACTTGGGTTTGGGTTAAGGCTTTGCAGTGCAGCCGCTCACACCTGCACTAGGCTAACCCGAGCATTCAGAGTCGGGTGCTGATCACCCAAGTGAACTCAGCAGTGAAATCATAACCTTAGGAAGGAGCCTCTGCTGTGCACCTTCCTTTTTCCTTTGCTGAAGTGAATTCTGACTCTTCTTTATGACACTGACTGGCATCACCCTTGCTGCATAACTGGCTCAATTGTTGTTTCTCTCAGGTGTCATTTGCACATAAATTGTTTTTTGACTAAAAACTGTGTTTTGGACAAAACAAAATTTTCCAAGAAAAGTGTTCAGATGTTTCCATCATGAAACACCCAAAGTATTTTGGAAATATTTTGACCTGGATACACTACAGCAGTTCCCCATGGGAAACATAGTTTGGTTTTCTCCTGTCTCTATTCTTCTCTAGGGCTGGGCTCCCAAGCTGGACAGCCAGCCAGAAACTTCCCCCGATGCACTATTTTCCCTCAGTTGAATCTTTACTGAAAACAAATTTTTTTGTGAAAAAAAATTGCCTTTTTTTTTTAACCACTTCTCAAATGGTTTGGGCCACACAACCATCCTTACATGTGAGAAGGTAAATGCAACAGTAAGGGTGGGCAGATTTGAGCTCTATTGCCAAGAATACATGCTTTAATCACTTATTTTAAATAAATCACGATTTTTTTAATATTTGTGTTTGGTTTTAAAAAGATTATGCTCCAAATTTTGGTTGATGGGCTTTCAATGGGACAACTTGATCTGCTGGAATGGGCCCAAACTACCCAAGTATAAATCAAAAGCAACTCCATTGATCAAGTGCTATGTATAACATGTTGTAGATACACACATATACATCTCTGGGGATGGTACACAAGATTAAGTTTTGGGACTCAGGTAAGTGAACCATTTTCCTTTAATACAACTGGAATATTATTTTTCTTCCACTCAGCAATAACAACATTTCTAGACTGATCCAGGACCACAATTAAGGATATAGTCCCCAAGGAATTTTCTGGACTCTCCCATTTTCAGCTCTACTCTCAAAGCTTCATTTTTAGGGAATAATAAAGATAGCTCCTTCTGGATTGAAGCCGTAGCAAGCCAAGTGAAGTGTAAATGCATTACAAAGGCAACTTCCCCTCCCTGGCTATTCACATCACATCAAATGCTGTAAATGACCTACTTCCACCCTGACTTGATGAGCTTCATTAATACAAGAGTTCTTCCTTATATACACCCCTGCTTCTGTTACTTCCACTCCAATTCATCTGATGAAGTGGGTTTTACCCACGAAAGCTTATGCCCTAATAAATCTGTTAGTTTCTAACATGCCACAGGACTCGCTGTTGTTGGAGATATAGGCTAAAATGGCTACCCCTCTGAAACTTTTCACTAAGAGGTAAGTATGTTGCCTCTACATAGTTCTCAGCACTTGGTGGCCTGGAGACTAAGGGTTCCTATTTCAGACCAATAAAAATATTTTTGTTATAGAGTTTTCTTCCTTTTTGCTGGTGTTTTGCCAGTGGTGGTGTTCACAGATCCACTTAATAAAATGAAATGACATCCTCCTGCAGGTGAAAATTAACAATATTTGCTAACGCTTATAAAGTGCAAGTCACCTATAAATCTCAAAGCATTTTACGAGAAAAGCCAAACCACATCCACTTGGGTATATAAGGGCTTGAATCTAGAGTCCATTAAAGTTAATGGAAATCTCCCTTTGCCTTCAATGGGCTTTGGATCAGGCACTTAGCCCATTTCTGATGACTGCTATGGGAGCAGCTCTTTTCCCATCAGTGCACCAGCAGTAGGGGAGTCGAGATGTTTTCAGTACTGCATTGACAAGAGAAAAAGCAGCTTGTGACAGATGCATGGAAAATTTCCTTTATGCTGAAAAACGCTCCTTCAAGTTCACTTTATTCATGAAGCTGCATATGCTACACATTTTCCACCATGAAATAGCCACGGACTAGCCCAGTATCCTGCCTCTTGCAGTGGCTCACACATGAAGCATAAGAGGGAAGCGAACCCCTCCCTGTGCACCTGGGCTGGTTGTGCAATGTAATTCCATGAAGGGAAATATTTTTCCATGACCCCAGCTGGCAATCAATTTATGCCCTGCAGCTGGAGAGTTGATAGCCCGTGTAACCTTTGAATTTTGCTATAAACTATGTACTGCAATAACATCCCGTGGTGGTGAATTCCAGGAGTTCATTATATACCATGTTAAAAAGCCATTTCCTTTAATCCATTTCAAACATATGTCCTTTTATCTTTGTCATGTGCTCCATGTGCTGTATTACAGGGCAGGGCAAAAAGGAGAACGCTCTTCACTACCATTCACAGGAGGATGTATTTCTATCCTTTCTATCTCCGTTCCAAACAACATAATGCACCCCTTTGACTCTCCTCATTACATGGAAACCTCCTTGCCCTCTGCTTTATTTTTGCTCCCAAATGTCGAGAAACTGATTTACTTCCATTGGAAATGGCCTTGGCTCTTAGGGCTGGTCAATGCTGTCCTCAAACAACCTCAGTCCTACATCTCGATGTCCCTCTCAGTTTCCTATGCTGTGCAGGATCCTACATGGTGAAATGCCGGGGCAGGAGGTCAGACTGGTTGACCAAAGTGCTGCTCCCCTTCTCACCCGACAATCTATGTATCTCTAACTGACTATTTTAGTTACTATTCAGGCTCTGTTGCTATGTATTGATCGTGGGAATAACATCTGCTTCTGTTCCATGTGGGCATGCTGTGCTGGAGAAGCAGTTGGGTCTAGAGCACAAAACTTTGCTCCGTGAACGGAAGACGAAAGTTTGGACGAGCGCTCCTTAGAGTCAATGGAAAAACTCCCCTTGACTTCAACTGATGTTGTATGGATCCTAAATTCTGATACCAGCTCTGACACCGACTTGCTGTGTGCCACTGCAGGTCAGTTCCCCTTTCTGGGCTTTCCCACCTATGAGACAGGGAAAACAGAACTGCTCCGCCTCCAAGGGGGATTGTGAGTTTAACAGTTGTATTGCTGACATGGCCTCTTGCCCATTAGTTGGAAATGCTAGTACAGATGACACTCACTATCTGCCACTGAGTACTGCTATATCTCAGGTCACTACTGCTGCCCTGCTCTCCATTGCACAATAAAGGAGGGGAGTGGGGATGAAAAGGAAGTGGGTCACAAAGGGTAGAAAGCAGCTAAAATGATCATTTTCACTTTCAATGGCATGATGTTCTTCCCTTCTTCTATTGCCATAGAAGGCTCTCTCCGCCCTGTTCAGAATATCAACAGAAAGAATCTTGCCATTGAAACTCAGGGGAGATTACCACAATAAGGAGGGGTCCAGTCCAGCTAGCTTTCCCCTCTACCCCAAAAGGGAATACATTCCAATGGGACAGAACAGCAGCTCCAAAGAGCAGGCCTACCCATCTCTGTTGCCATCTCATTGAGCTAATGCTAGAAAATCTAGATCCCTAGGCACAGATGCCAAAGGGACAAGTGTGAAGCTACTTTATGTGAACGATGAAAGTCAGAATGAGGAAGCGAGAGCATATGGGCTGCTACATGACGTCTGGGTGGGCACGGTACAAGAATTAGCAGCTGGGTGACAAAGTGTTGTCCCTATTGTTATTACAATAGCGTCTAGAGGCCCCATTGTGCTAGGCGCTGTACAGATAAATAGCAAGAGACAGTCACTGCCCCAGCAAGTTTCAATCTAAATAGGCAAGACAGGCAAAGGGTGGGAAAGGAAACAAAGACACAGTAGATCCAGAGAATTCAGATCTCCTGATCTTTCCAAGAGCATTGTGCCACAGCCACCGGACCACTCCCCAATCTGATGCTCAAACCAAATCTGATCATTAGTGGCATTAAAAAGAGGTGACTGAGTTCCTTCCAAGTGACAGCGTGAAAGAAAAGAGAGTGGAAATAAACCCAATTACTGCACAAGCCAGTGCCAAATGTACCTCACCCAAATCAGTCAAAGGAGGAAAACCTAGGACACACATACACAATGTATCCGCCTGAAAGAGATCCAGATGGGTTCTGGAATGTTTACTCTATTTCCTCATTAAACCCCACTGGCCAGCTGAGTAAACGATGGGACTAGAACAGTGTCTGTTTCAGATCACTGATTCTCTCCTTCCACTCTCCTCTCCCAGTGGTACAATGGGTGTATTAGAGGCAAGCCACTCCTTAAATAACACAGTGAGGAGTGGTCAGACTACGATTTCCAAGGTCCCGTAATCTTCAGTGGGAGGGAGAGGGAAACAAAGATACTCTGTTCTATGCAGGATCTCAGAAAATAAGCATTTTAAAGCGTTTCCTGTGCAGAAGTTAGTCAATATCTTACTTTAAACATCATATAGACATTTCCATTATCCTCCAAGGAGCTATTGTGCCAAATTTGGAGACTAAATTTAGTCATTAAACTGTAAAAAGGGTAAGTCCCATCCTGCACCAATTGTAAATCTCGGTAGCACAGCAAATCGGGGCCGGGGGCGGGGGCAGGGGGCGTCACCACTGAGCCCACCAGAAAAGACACAGCGAAGCAGATCAGCTAAATATCTGCCCGCTCTTTGGGCGGACGCTAGAAAGCAGGGTTTAGGAGCACTTTTGTGCACTCCTACCTCAGCATTTCCAGAAGAGACCCCGCTGCTGAGCCATGAGCATTACGAAGTGCCATGTCCAGGAGGCCCATCTTCCTTGGGGGGCGGGGGGCATATGGTTGGTGGGAGGGTGGAGTGTGGGGACAGAAGAGAAAGTGCCTCCATCCAGAATGCAATGGAAACGCCATGCACCAGTATAGGCTGCTGACCATGATTCCTTATGCTTACCCCATGAAAGTTAGAGAGAGAGGGCACAGCACAGCCTTCGTGCCAATATTGGAACACTCCCTGCCATTACAAAAGCAGCCTGCCTAAATCTCCCAGCATGGAGCTTCACAGAACTATTGCCTCAAATCCAACCAATCAGCAGAACCCACTCCATGCACAAGCAGGTTGAATGCTGCAGGGCATAAGCTGACCTTCTACTGGGAAGAGTAAGACATTTCCCCTCCACTACAACACTGGGCAATTAAAGCAGGTGCCCCATGCCTCTGAAACACTAGGCAATGGTCACTGTTGAGAGCAGGAGAGCAGCCAAACTGGATCACTCATCTGATGTCCCAGGACGACAACTGTCTGACACGTCTCAATCACTATTCTCAGCTCTATGGCTCTAACATGCAAGCAGAGACCAGCTGCGGCCACTGAACTCGAGCACACCCCTCCGACTGCGAGTTCAAGTCCTGAGCCCACGGCAGCTTTCTGACAACATGTGCAGTGCAGATCAGTTGCTCTCTGCCTGAACTCTTACCTGCAGATGTGGAGGATTCTCCCTCCCTCGCAATCTTTAAGCCATGACTGAATGTCTCCCACGTGGACCCGAAGGGGCTAATGTGGGCCTGAGAGGCCAATTAACAATACCAAGCTGCACCTGGATGAGGAGCCCAGCTTACTTGATCATAAAGCCCAGCTGGGAAGGAGCCAGGCTTGTTAATATAAAGGAAAAAAACCCATCTGTAGTAGAAAGGGGCTGATGCCCAGCAGCCGTGATAATTTTTTCACACAGACCCAGGCCTTATGTCAATAAGAAAGACTATCTACCAATGCAGAAGCGATTTAATCAAATTACATTTCTAGGGACAGAGTTAGAACCGATGGGGACACGTGTAGCATAAGCCTGAATCTCAGTGCATACCAGGAATAAGAGGAACTGAAACGGTGGGACAAAGCAGCTAAGATCCCTGTTAGAAATGGAAGGATTGACAGAGGAGTATCCTTGAGTAAGAAGGAATTCTAAATTTCGAAGGAGAATGGCAAAATCTTTGGATCAAGGAAAAAAGAAGCAGAAGAGATTTTAAACTGTGCCTTGGAGTTGAGGAAAATGACATATTTCAGGGCCTGGATAGGAAAAATGAAGTGATTTTGTTTAGAGTACTAACTGGCTACTGTGGTTTACACATTTTTTTGAAAAAAATAAACACAAAGATTGACAATGTGCATACTGTAGGGTAGAAGAAACAAAATGATCACCTTCTATATACACGGCTTTGTATGTCAGGGCTTTGATAAAGAAAAGGGAAAAAGCTTTCTGAGGAATTTAAATGGCTTAAGGTAAACTGTATTCTGTTACGCACTAAAAATATCAGGGAAATGAGGTCATACAGAAACGCACCTGATGGACACAGGGCAGAGTGAAAGATTATAAACAGCTGAGTATTTAGCAATTATAGTTGATGACCACAGCTATTCAGTTAAGTTTGCTTTGCCAGAGAGAGACAGAAACAGAGAGGGACAGGCAGCTTTGGAGAGAGAGTTGGTGAAGAATAAGCCCTACAAGTTTAGCTAGATGATGGAAGGCTGGAAAGGCAAGCTGGGTTGCAGTGAAGCAGGGGAGCTGATAGCCTAGCTGGGCCTTCAAGCAAAGCGTGTGTGTGTTTGTGGGTGGCTCTTCACTCCCAAAAGGGGCAGGGCCTCAGGTGGAGGGGGCAGGGCTGGGGACAGCCAACTGTCAGGACCGCCTGAAGCACATCATGTCTCCCCACCCCAGCCTTGCCTGGAGCACACCGCGTGATGCTCCAGTGGTGAGCCCTTTAAATACAAGCAATTAAAAGGGCTCGCAGCTCCCCGTGCCGCTAGTGCATTGCTAGGGAGCCGGGACTTGTGAGCCCTTTTAACTGCTTCTATTTAAAGGGCTCGTGCCTTCCCTGAGCCTTTTGGGCAACGCGTTGCCTGGCAGTCGCGGGGAAGGCACAAGCCCTTTAAATAGAAACAGCTGAAAGGGCTTGCAGCTCCCATCCCCCGCTAGTGTGATGCTTGGGAGCTGTGAGCACTTTCAACTCTTGCTATTTAAAGGCCTGCCCATTCCGCCTGAGGCCCCGCCCCCTCTGCCTGCAGCCCTGCCCCATCCGGGGCAGCCCACGACCACTTCGAAAATTTTGAAGTGGCCCTTGTTCAAAAATTATTGCCCACCCCTAGCCTACAGGGAAGGGAACATGCTGGGGCAGTAAGCCTCCTTAAGAGAAGGCAGGTCTGAGTAAGAACTTTGAAAGAGGAGTCGGGCCATGAAAGAGGGGCAAGGCTAGGAAAGCTGGGCAATGGAAGAGGGTCCAGGACTAAGGGAAAGGATCAATAGAGGGGCTTGCAGGAAGGAGCTGGTACCCTGAGACTGTTCTTGAAGGGAGAGGGCAGACTGGGGAGAAAGACTTTCTAAAGCAGACCTGGGTGCAGACAGGCTCCAGAGCAGAAGCCCTGAATGCCAGTGGCTTGGGAGGAGCTGGGCCCCCCACTCCCCTCTGAAAGCAGCTCTCTGTGACAGACTGAGGAGGAACTCTGCAGAGCTTGGGATGGGGGGCCAGGAGTGTACTGAGGACTGATTGGGTTGAAGGATGGAAGTTTTTATTCCTTTTGAGTTGGAACATTCTTACCCCATAAGGGGTGGACTAAATCATGACCCAGCTGGAGAAAAGACTCATGGGGCGAGTGACCACTGCAGGGCTGGAGCGACTATTGGGAGGTGACAACTGGTGAGTAGTCACTATGGCATGTCATAAGAACATAAGAATGGCAATACTGGGTCAGACCAAAGGCCCATCCAGCCCAGTACCCTGTCTGCCAACAGTGGCCAGTGCCAAGTGTCCCAGAGGGAGTGAATCGAACAGGTAATGATCAAGCGATCTCTCTCCTGCCATCCGCCTCCATCCTCTGACAAACAGAGGCTAGGGACACCATTCCTTACCCATCCTAGCTAATAGCCATTTATGGACCTAACCTCCATGAATTTATCTAGTTCTCTTTTAAACCCTGTTCTAGTCCTAGCCTTCACAACCTCCTCAGGCAAGGAGTTCCACGGATTGACTATGCGCTGTGTGAAGAACTTCCTTTTATTTGTTTTAAACCTGCTGCCCATTAATTTAATTTGGTGGCCCCTAGTTCTTGTATTATGGGAACAAGTAAATAACTCTTCCTTATTCACTTTCTCCACACCACGCATGATTTTATATACCTCTATCATATCCCCCCCTTAGTCTCCTCTTTTCCAAGCTGAAAAGTCCCAGTCTCTTTAATCTCTCCTCATATGGGACCCGTTCCAAACCCCTAATCATTTTAGTTGCCCTTCTCTGAACCTTTTCTAATGCCAGTATATCTTTTTTGAGATGAGAAGACCACATCTGTATGCAGTATTCAAGATGTGGGCGTACCATGGATTTATACAAGGGCAATAAGATATTCTCCGTCTTATTCTCTATATCTGGCCACAAGCAGGTGCTCCTGCCGCAAGTGGACTCCTCCACAATACATCACAGTTCCAACAGAAATGATGGACTTGGCACAGAAATTACTGGGTGAAATTCTGTGTCTTACGCTAAAGCAGTAAGTCAGAGTAGCTCATCACAATGGTCCTTCTAGCCCAGTGGTCTCCAACCTTTTTAAGCATAAGATCACTTTTTGAATTTAAAGTCAGTTCAGGATCTACCTCAAATCCAAATACCTCTGCCCCTCCCCTTTGTCAAGGCCCCACCCTCCCCACTCTGTGAAGATGGGCTATGGGGAGGGGGGAGGAACAGAGTGACATCAACGACCCACCTCTATCTCCACCCACTCTGCACAACAAGCAGGAGGCTCCCAGGGGGCAGCTCTGAGGCTCTGGGCAGGAGCAGCAGGACAGTGGGGGGAGGGCCAGCCGAAGTGCAGGCACTTGATAGCCTTCCAGCCAAATCAGTTAGGATCACCTGTCAAAGGCTCTAAGGGTAGGTCTACACTGCCACCCTAGTTCAAACTAGGGTGGCTAATGTAGGCATTCGCACTTGCAAATGAAGCCCGGGATTTAAATATCCTGGGCTTCATTTGCATGTTCCCGGGTGCTGCCATTTTTAAATGCCCCGTAGTTTGAACTACCTGCCCGTGGCTACACGCGGCACGGACTAGGTAGTTCGAATTAAAGCTCCTAATTCTAACTACCGTTATTCCTTCTGCATACCCTAAGATCTACCGATAGATTCCGATCTACTGGTTGGTGACCACTGTTCTAGCCTATACATCTATGAAAGATAGGAAGAAGTTTCATTTGTCCAGCCTACTCATTGCTCATGTAGAGGCTTGTGCTGTGCTATTCCCAAGCAGCATCAGGATGCAGGAGGGAATCCTGCATTCATTACAGCCTCTTCATCCAAGTTATCTATTTAAAAAGCATTCTCCTCCCTAATGGCTAATCTAGCTACTCAAGCACTTTTTGATAAACTATCCAGTATTTGAAACACTTTGGAAGAAAAAAATACATCCTAAGCATTATTATGAGAATACAAATAATTAATATTTTTAAATTAATAATAATTAATATGACTCGGAGTCAGGACAGCCACTTTCACAGGAGAAAATTCAGGCAGTCTGTTTTTCTCTTATTAAATTAAAGGGTTGGTCTGGTCTATTTCTTTACGGAAAGAATTGTAATTATGTCAACTACTCTGTTGAAAAGGTATTTTGGCCTCATCACTCTGCCAAGTGGAGCTGTTCACATGGCCACTGCAGATCACAGCTCGCTTGTGTGGTATCTATTTATCTCATGCAACAACACCTCTGATTTTTCAGTAACATCATAGGTTTTGCACACAGTTTAACAATCTAATATTAAAAACTGTTGATGAGTAGCAGGTTAATCCATGTTGTGCAACTCTAGCTGGAACTAAACAAGTCGGAGGATAGATAAACTTCAAATAACATGTAGTTAAGCTTTATTCATATAGGCCACATCACTATAATCAGATGTATCTTCCTGAGGACCCCAAAGAAAAAGATTCTTTCCTAACAGTAGCAGGAGAACAGATAATGCTTGTAGACCAAACTATAGTCTTACCATTGGTAGGTATCTGCAAGTCCTAATCTGTGGAATAAAGAAATACGAGTTAGTAAATCATCAGAGCAGATTCGTATAAGCTGTGGGATCTGTTAACAGTTTACTGCATGAAAGTACCCAGAGTAAGAAAAGAGATGACATTACTAATTAATACAAAAGAAGAGAGAAAAAAGAAGCCTAATCAATAGCAGAAGTTTTTTAAAATCTAATTTCTGCATGGTGTTGAACAGGTTTATAATGCTCTTCTTAAATTTACTGTTTATTTCTTAAAGGTATGGTACCAATCCTAATGCAGTAAGGCCCAATCCTGCAAAGACTTGCCTACACACTTCATCTAACACATATGAATAGTCCTACCGACTTCAACTTGGATAGCCACGTGAATGAAGGTAAGCATATGTGCAAGTCTTTGCTGCATCAGAACCATAGTTTCTTTATACAGTTGTATTATAAAATCCAATTCTCTCTTTGTCACCATTGCTCTTCAGGGCTAACCATGAGATAAGGCCAATGAAACCTTTACTCAGAAGATCTAACCCTGAATACTCCAAAGGAAGAGCCCCAGAGAGTAAAAAGATACCATTTTTACATAGTTGCTCTTCAGAGCAGAACTGGACTTTAAGCCCATCAAAGACTCATTTTTCATTGATTTATGCAATTCTGTTGTAGAGCCTCTTATTTCTCTGCTTTTCAAATCAAACAGTTCTGGTCTTACTTCCTGCTGAAATGGAAGACCCCACCCTTTAAAGACTGTCCGTGCCCTTCTTAGGTTTGTTACTGAAGATGGCTTCACTGTGCTTCATTAACTAGCCATGTTTCAGCTGAATAGGTGTCTGCTCTAAGTAGAAAACGCATTTGCCAAATGCAACCAATACTCCACCGCAATTTCATCATTCTCCAAAAACACCTCCTGCATGTGTCTGGCCTAAAGGGGCAGGACTGAATTCAGTGAAGGGCTCACTGAAAACAGAGAGAGGATCTGAGTTTAACCCCATAAAGAGGATTTTCCCCTTGCAGAGTGACAGGATTGCAATCTGGATGCCAGCTTTGATAACTGGAGACTGTGCTGCTTCAGGCTGACTTCAAAGCACCCTGAAATCACACAGACTTCTTCTACCAGAAAGTGGGGTGGGGTGCAGGCAAAGAGCACAGATCTGAGACAAATCAGCCTGGGTTCCACTACCCAAATAACTTATCAGCATCCCTTAGCACGGAACAACATTTTCTGACATGAAAACATGGAGGCTGCATCTACACTAGCAAAGCTCATAGCTGTAATTCGCCACAGTGCAGTTCCTTAGGGATGGACAACACTGAAAAAGATACCCACGCCCTGTTTACTCTACAGCATCCACTGTTGGTGAACGATAGATACCATATTGGCAAGTGGGGGCAAGGCCTCAGGAGGGAGGCCAGACACAATTACAGATAGTCCCTTTGGAGCCCTTGTGATAGCAAGAGGTTCTCTCGGAGTAGTATGCACCATTTTTCTGTAGTGAACTGACACGAAGAGATACGTTGCCCTGGAACAGTGTTTCCCAATTTTATTTGGCCACGGAACCCTTTTAAACTGGAAAGAATTTTGTGGAACCCCTAATAACAGTCTTATATATGGAACTGAAAAAGTAGACCACAAATAAGTAAGGATAATAATAAACAAGTGCTAAACAAGGTCATGAGATCAACATTTAGTTTAATTGCTCATATTTAAAAACAAAAATCACATTTAATGTGTACAAAAAATAAAGCTCAAAATCTAATATGCATTAAATATTAATTATTTTTTTAAATAATAAAATGCTATTGTAATGGAATTTTCTCGTGGAACCCTTATTTTCACTTCGCGGAACCCCAGGGTTCTGCGGAACACCATTTGGGAAACACTGCCCTAGAACCAAGTCATTATTTGGGGATACAGTAATATTTTGATTGCCCGATAAACGGCTGTTTTACAGACCCTTCAAAGCCAATAAACATGACCATTTAAAGGAACATCTGTTGTCTTTACATCTACTCCTCCCCTCAGCAAACTCCAGTGGTTTCCAAGAGTGTTCTTTCACTACTGCTAATAAATAAGCCAAAGGGTTTCTCCATACCTCTCTAAGCGTGACTGTAGAAAATCCAGTCGCTCCTCCCTCAGGCTGCCACCACATAACTCCCCTATTCCTGGTACCAGGAGATCAACAGCCGCAACCTGATGGGAGAAGTATAAACTGAGTCATGCCATTTAGCTGTGCAGTCTAAGAGTAACACCAGGGCTGCAGGGAGGAGAAATTCATTCCTGTCCGTGAGGTGTTGGGTACTATGGAGCTGGAGCCTATGCAAGTATCTTGATAACGATCTAACTCATTGACTGCTGGGCATTCTAGCAACTGGCACAAGATAACAAATGGCACAGCTTATATGGCGTACAATTCAGGACTCTTAGGGCATGTCTACACTGGAGTGATGGTGTAATTTCCAGATCAAGACAACATACCCGCACTAATTCTGATTGAGCTAGCGAGCTAAGACTCAAATAAAAGGGTAACCATAACAACACAAGCAGCTACCCACCCTGAGCATGAGCCTGTCTGAACTCATGTAGTCAGGATGGCTACATTTCCACAAGTGCTAATTTGACCAAAGCTAGAGTGTGTATGTCTCCTCAAGCTGGACATTACACCTACCGTATCCAGTGAAAACATACTCCGGCTTGGTCATTGGAAGCAGGAGGAACTGAGACTGCCTCAGCTTAAAAACCCAGCTCTGTTAGCCAAAGACTGTAGCAGACTCATGAACTCCTGTGCTCCAGTTAATAGGGGGACAAAGAAGCACAATGAGGCCCTGTATATACTAACTCCTGCCATTGATGTAAACTACGTGAGTTCAGCTATGCAAATGGCATAGCTGAAGCTGACGTACTTACTGTGGCGTCTTGCGTGCAGGTAAGGTTGGTGGGGGCTGCTCTCCTGTTGACGCCGGTTACTCTTCTCATCCTCATGGAGTACTGGCTTCAACAGGAGAGCGCTCGGAGATCCATTTATCACATGTAACTAGATGCAATAAATCAACGGCCAGTGGATCAATCACTGCAGTGTAGATCCCTGGTGTAGCACAGACAAGCCCCTGAAGAAACACGGGATACAACAGAGGTCCTCACAGACCCTTTCTCAATGCTGCTCCCTCTTCCCCAGTGGGTAGGGCTCTCCCATCCAGCCACTAAAACAGTGACTCAAGATTCCTTTGCTGAGTCTAGGATATCACTTATGTAAATATATACACACTCCATAAGAGCTTCTCCAGCCATGACTGTTTACAGCAGCAGCATATGTTTTATTTCACTACCTCAGACTTGTGGAATGCATTTTGCATAGAGATAGGGTCACTAAATGCAGCAGCCATCTGCCAGCAAGGGTAAAAAATACCAGATGGATATCAAAATCAAATCAAAGTAGGTCCCTTGGTTCTGAAATAAAAGTGTCTGCCTCAAAATAACAAACTGTGTGAACTGAAAGTGATCAAATTATTTTGGTGTAAGTCAGAGTGCGGCCACGCCCCAAGGTGTATGAAGAACCCCAGATCAAGCTGTGCGGAGGCAGGCTAATGCAGATATGCCCCAACTGTTGAAGGAACAGAGGAATCCCTCCAATCAGAGTATCTGGAGTCACACAGCACAGGGACCCATAAAGAAAGTAGAACCCTGAGGGAGTCTATTTCCTGTCCCCACCTGTTGGCAGGAGGATAAAATATCCTCAGACTGGGATGGGCAGGAGGGAGAACAATGCCATGGAATTCTACTGGCACTCCCCTTAAAAAGTGTGTTACCTTATTTTATGTTTGAACTTCCCTTAAAAAGAAACTGACTACAGCAAACTTAACTGGCTGCCTTCCAAAGACTTAGACTTGCCAATCTTCTCTCCTGCTTTGGATCTCTCTAGAAAAGAAGGAAAGGGTCTGGATTGCGACTTAAGTGTTGCAATTGATCGACATACATTATCTCCTGCTTCTTGACTGGGGGCCAGAAGGATGATACTCTATTACCAGGAGGATATGAGAGGACAGGGCAAGTAATCAAAAAGGATGAAGAGGCACACACATGGACTTACTGTGTGTTGAGGTCCATCCTCATTATCCCGCATGTAGAAAGGTTTGAGATCGTACGGGTAGTTTATCACAAACACAGGAACCTCGCCGCAGTGCTTCACCAGGTATTTCTCATGCTCAGTTTGGAGATCCCCGCCCCACTGGAAAGACAACAACATGGAGAGCAAGGGGAGTTGAACCCTGCAGTAGTGCCGTGCATGCATTATAGGAGACACAAGATGACACTACACAGTGGAGAGGCGCCATTTTCAAAGGCTGGATACTAGAAAGGGCTCCCTCCTCAAACAGGGTCTGTGGAATGATCTGTTTGGCAAACTGCACTCACCTACATTTCATAGATTTTTAAGGCCAGACAGGACCAAGTTGATTATCTATTCTAATCTCCTACCCAACATCAGCCAGAGAATCCCACCCAGGAAGTCGTGCAGCTTGCTCAATAATTTGTGGTTGAACTAGAGCAGCTCTTTACACTTCCCCACCCAACAAACCAGGTCAATTTTTAGCTACCAATTAAAATGAATTTATACAGCCATGGCTTGGACCCAGCCTTTTCCTTGACTCTTCCCCTCCCTTCCCAGACATGGCCTGGTGCAAGCCACACCACCTCTGCAGCCTCCTGCTTAGGAAAACCCAATGCCCTCATAGAAGAGACCATCAGGTGTACCCACATCCACTGCAGCAGGAGTGAGAGCCATGATTTATTGGAAGAAAACTGCTAGTGTGACAGAAAACCGTATCCGGATAGAGGATTTACAACCCTGAGCCCACTTTGATCTTGGGCAATATGGTCTAAAGATGGGCTCAGCCAGACTTATCCACTAAGCAGTGGACCGAGGATTGTTAAGACTAATGACTGTGTATGCAGGATTAGAAGTAGGAGCTCAAGTGAAGACTTTGCCTGCTGTGCTACCTGCTAGAAGCAGGGATGAAGTATAAATTTGAGGAAAGTACATGCGAAGTTTTAGGAAGACAGTAATTTGCAAACTGCTTTAATATTCTTTTAGAAGAACAATGGACTCCCTTTACTTATTTAGGCAATACAGTGCTTTGAATCAGTTTCACCTCATAATTCTTAGTTAAACCCTTGGTACCACCTGAATGATTCCACTGGCCCGTGAGACTGTTGTTACGTGTTCCTGAAATACCCACAATGTACAGGGGCAGCTCCTGCAAAGAGCTTACAGTCTAATGGTACAGTGCCACACCTCTCCCTTCAGCCATTACCTAGTGTCACTATACACACTTCACTCTTGTAATAACTTGCCTCCTAAATTATTCACATTTCATCTTCCAAGTTGCACTGGAATATGGCTGGTTTGCAAGCATGCAATGACACAACATGACTAATAGGTAATGGGTGAAATAACACCTCTGTTGCAACATCACAAAGAAGTGAAGCCTCCCTGGGGTTTAGAAATAGAAAGCATTGTCTGGACCCAGCCCACAGAAACAGGAACAAGCCAGTGGCTCTCTCACAGCCAAAGTGCCACTTACCTTTGGCTGGTAAGTGAATGTCTGTGGCGCTCGCTTTAAAATTTCCACTGCTTCAGTATAGGAAATTCTGCAATAGAAAAAGCTAAGCATTAGAGACTGCAAATGAGAGGACCAAGAGAATCTTCTGCTAAGCAGTGCATTGGAAATCTAAAGGAAAACTGAAGCCATGCCACCTTCGTGAGCAATGTTCCCTCTAATCTTTTCCATTCACATGCAATATATTTTCTATGTGCAGAATAAATTTTATGTGCACCAAGGCATGTGTGAATGCGCACCACTTGTAGGAAAAAAAATCTAGCTGTGGGTGCTCTGCTAATCAGCTGGGCAGCATTTGAATCTCTCCTGAACAGCCATGCAAGTGCATAGCTTATAGGGGACGCTGGTTGTGAACTCAGATTTCTCAGGTAAAGCCATTAGCTCTGTTACCTATCACCTTATTATCTTCCAGATGTTTGCAGATGGATTCCTTAATTACTTGCTCCATTATCTTCCTTGGCACAGAAGTCAAATTGACTGGTATGTAGTTTCCTGGGTTGTTCTTATTTCTCTTTTTATAGATGGGGACTATATTTGCCCTTTTCCAGTCTTCTGGAATCTCTCCCGACTTCCATGATTTTTCAAAGATGTTAGCTAAAGGCTCAGATACTTCCTCTATCTGCTCCTTGAGTATTCTAGGATGCATTTCATCAGGCCCATGTGACTTGAAGACATCTAACTTTTCTAAGTAATTTTTAACTTGTTCTTTTTCTATTTTAACTTCTAAACCTACCCGATTTCCACTAGCATTCATTATGTTAGGCATCTTGTCACCATCAAACTTCTTGATGAAAACCGAAACAAAGTAATTTCCTCTGCCATTTCCAAGTTTCCTGTTATTGTTTCTCCCTCCTCACTGAGCAATGGGCCTACCACCCTGTCCTTGATCTTCCTCTTGCTTCTAGTACTTTTGTAGAACGTCTTCTTGTTACCCTTTATGTCTCTAGCTAGATTTAGCTCGTTTAGATATCATGTTCTACCTCAGAAGTGGCCACATGTTAGCTGGGAGTGAAGTGATTCTATTAACATTGGACATGGTATAGGTACTTGGGGGCTCTTCAGGATGAAAGGAACTCCCATCAGCCTAGCACCAACCATGTGCTCAGCACAGTACTCTGCAAGACAGATCATGCCACAGAGAGCTTGCATTATTAGAAGAGTTGCAACTGATAACACAGTAAAATGCCAGACTTATTTTCATCAACGTGTCCATATCCCCAAAAAGGCAATTCTGGCACCAGATTCTCCACCACTGTAAATCAACAGAGCAACTGGCAGAGCAAACGGGATAACAGAGCGGAGAATCTGTCTCAGTGTCTCCTTTGTAACCCACAACAATGTGACTGGAAAACAAAACCAAATGAAGGAAGCTATGTGATGGATTTTCCACATACCATGCTGTAACAACATAAACAAGCCATTACTGGGAAAGCTAAAATAGCCTGGTAACAATCAAATAGCTGTGTATCACTAGTTAAACCCAGCTATAGACCAAGCTCCCTAAAGAACATAAGTAAGGATTCAATAAAACATCAAAGCTTTCTGAAATAGTCAGTGAGGAATATGCTGTTTTTACACACACACACACACACACACACACACACACACACACACACACACACACACACACACACACACACACACACACACACACACACACACACACACACACACCCCCCCCCCCCCAAGTTCTGCAAGTGATACATCACACTGTGATCAAGCATGGATGGGGCAGACTAGCTTAAGTGGAACACCTGAGAGAGTCCTGGGTGCGTGGCATGGTTTGGCAGAATGAATGGACACCCACCAGAAGTCAAGGGCTCACAAGACAGTGGAGTGGAGAGGCTCAGATTATCTGTAGTCAGTCAATAGCTATAGATCTACACAGGACAGCAGGGATTGCCAGGAAAGGGGAGCTTGTCACAGTCTAAAGGGGCATGAAGGCAGCCTATGAACAATTATTTATTTTGCAGTAGCACCCAGAGTGTGTTAGGCACTGCACAGACATACACCATCAGGGAATCAGTTCCTATGCCGAAGCGTCTGCAGTCAAGAAGGCAAAAAACAAAGGGTAGGCGATATGATGCAGCACACCAGCAGAGGGGTCAAGGAGCTGGTAACTATTCCTGGGGCAAATAAAGACATTGTGCAGAATTCAAAGATAATGGTATGACAAGGGGAAGGGGGTAAATAAGGAGGAGCTCAAGCAACAGCAGAATGTTATATGCCATCAATCAAAAACAACAGTACTTACATTCTGAATTTGTTCTTCAGCATCTGTTCTAACCTGCCCTTGGTTAAAACAAAAGACAAAAAATGTAAACCTACTCTTAACGGTTAATAAAAGAGAGCTCAGTTAAACTCAGGCCTACACACTCTCAGGAGTGCTTGGAAGACGTAGGAGGACTGTAGTTTTTTCTCTCACGTTTATTACCTTTTGGGCAGGAGATACATATTTATGAAAAAGCTCGACCTCTTGAGGACATTTGGAGAGCACAATGCTTGTTGCTGTCTTGAAAAGATCTTCTATAACCTAGCAGGAAGAACACAGAAGATCATACAAATTAAGACCACCTATATATCTCCAAAGCTATACATGCAGGCCAATAGTGTCTTTGTCCTTCTCTAGTGGCTGGACTATGTAAGAGCCTATCAGCTTTTTATGACTTCCAACTAAAGGGCTTAATCTTTTAGCTCAAGAGGCCAAGGTGTGGGCTTTGAGAATCACTCTCTGCTGATGACCAGATACTCTTATACAAGTCAACTAGCACGTTTACCCGGAATTGCTCAGGTTCTTAAGGAGAGGCTCAGGGATTCAGGAGTCAGGGTTGAAGGGTGAGGAGGGTCTCTGGGTGGGTGTGGGGGGAGGGAGGGAAGGGAGAGGAGGGAGAGAGTGTATGTGTGTGTGTCTGGGCAAGGAGGCCATTTGCTCCTCCCTCCTCCCCCCCCCCTCAAGATTCACACCAAAGTTGCTTGCTCTTCCTGTCCCTGTCAGGAAGTGAGAGCAAAGTGAACAACTCATCTGCCCCTTACGCTCTCCAGCCAGAGTGAGGAAAGCAGCAAACAGCACTTTCCCCTCGCCCCCTGAAGGCGAACAGCTAGTAATGTCCCCATACAAAGCTGAGAGGGGAACTTCAACCTTCACCCCCTGGCCTCCCTAAAGGGTGCCTGGGGAATGGGAGGCTTGGGGCTGGGGCAGTCCCAGCCAGCCTTTTTCCTCTGCCTGGTGATTCTGTCTCTTTTCTATATGGTTTCCTGAGATGCAATCGCATTCCAGGCACATTCCATTTTCCTGGCACAACCAAACCCCAACTTTGCTTTAAGTTATGATAAGCAGAAGCTGTATACCAAATCTGGGGATCCTAGCTCTTATTGTTTAGGAGGTGTTCTTGAACAAATAGGCAGCTAGACAAACTCTCAAATATACAGTAGATGAAAGATTCCTATTTAAAACATTTGAATGGCAGCCCAGGTCAACAGCAAAGCAGAGCTGTCACCGCCTGTGTTTGTTGGTCTCCAGCTAGTTCACAGCAGGGTGGTTGGCTCTTTAAAGAACCCTTCTTTTTCAGGTTTGAAATAAGGCAGACCCATCTACCCCAGATGGTAGATTTCAGGATTCTGACCAAAGGAAGAAAGGAGAGTAGCAAAATATACACCCTGGACTTCAGAAAAGCAGACTTTGACTCCCTCAGAGAACTGATAGGCAAGATTTCCTGGGATGCTTATATGAAGGGGAAAGGAGTCCAAGAGAGCTGGCAGTATTTTAAAGAAGCCTTATTGATACCACAGGAAGAAACCATCCTGATGCACAGTAAGAAAAGCAAATATAGTAGGCGACCAGATTGGATTACTGAGGAAATCCTTGGTGAGTTTAAACACAAAAAGGAAGCTTACAAGAAGTGAAAACTTGGACAGATGACTAGGGAGGAGTATAAATATATTGCTCAAGAATGCAGGGGAGTTATCAGGAAGCTGAAAGTACAATTGGAATTGCAGCTAGCAAGGGACGTGAAGGGTAACAAGAAAGGCTTCTACAGGCATGTCAGCAATAAGAGGGTGATCAGAGAGGGTGTGGGGCCTTTACTGGATGAGGGAGGTAACCTAGTGACAGATGATGTGGGAAAAGCTGTAGTACTCAATGCTTTCTTTGCCTCTGTCTTCACAGACAAGGTCAGCTCCCAGACTAATGCACTAGGCAACGCAGTAAGGGAAGGAGGTGGACAGCCTTTGGTGGGGAAAGAACAGGTTAGGAACTATTTAGAAATGCTAAACACACACAAATCCATGGGTCCAGATTTAATGCATCTGAGGGTACTGAGGGAGTTGGCAAATGTCACTGCAGAGCCTTTGGCCACCATCTTTGAAAACTCATGGAGAACGGGAGAGATCCCGGATGACTGGAAAAAGGCAAATGTAGTGCCCATCTTTAAAAAAGGGAAGAAGGACAATCCAGGGAACTACAGACTGGTCAGCCTTACCTCAGTCCCTGGAAAAATCATGGAAGGGAGCCTCAAGGAATCCATTTTGAAGCACTTGGAAGAGGGGAAAGTGATCAGGAATAGTCAACATGGATTCACCAAGGGCAAGTCATGCCTGACCAATCCGATTAGCTTCTATGATGAGGTAACTGGCTCTGTGGATATGGGAAAGTCAGTGGATGTGATATACCTTGACTTTAGCAAAGCTTTTGATACTGTCTCCCATAATATTCTTGCCAGCAAGTTAAGGAAGTATGGATTGGATAAATGGACTATAAGATGGATAGAAAGCTGGCTAGAATGTAGGGCCCAACGGGTAGTGATCAACGGCTCGATGTCAGGTTGGCGGTCGGTTTCTAGTGGAGTGCCCCAAGGATCTGTTCTTGGACCGGTTTTGTTCAACATCTTTATTAATGACCTGGATGAAGGGATGGATTGCACCCTCAGCAAGTTTGCAGATGACACCAAGGCTGTGTCTAAACTACATCCCTTTTTCGATAAAGGGATGTAGATTAGGCACGTCGATATTACAAATGAAGCCGGGATTTAAATATCCCACGCGTCATTTGCATAATCGCGGCTGCAAGGCTAATGGCATATTAGGTTGCATTAGGAGGAGCATTGCCAGAAGATCTAGAGAAGTGATTATTCCCCTTTATTCGGCTCTGGTGAGGCCACATCTGAAGTATTGTGTCCAGTTCTGGGCCCCCCACTATAGAAAGGATGTGGACACATTGGAGAGGGTTCAGGGGAGGGCGACCAAAATGATTAGGGGGCTGGAGCGCATGACCTATGAGGAGAGACTGAGGGATTTGCATTTGTTTAGTCTGCAGAAGAGAAGAGTGAAGGGGGATTTGATAGTAGCCTTCAACTTCCTAAGGGAGGTTCCAAAGAGGATGGCAGAACAAGGAGCAATGGTCTCAAGTTACAATGGGAGAGGTCTAGGTTGAATATTAGGAAAAACTATTTCACTAGGAAGGTGGTGAAGTACTGGAATGGGTTCCCTATGGAGGTGGTGGAATCTCTATCTCTAGAGGTTTTTAAGTCTTGGCTTGACAAAGCCCTGACTGGGTTGATTTAGTTGGGACTGGTCCTGCCTTGGGCAGGGGGCTGGACTTGATGATCTCCTTAGGTCTCTTCCAGCTCAATGATTCTATGATCCAAGATCAAGACCCCACTGTGCCAGACACTGTACAATCATTTAGTAAGAGACAGTCTCTGCTCTGAAGAGCTTATAAGCCAGGCAGACAGAGGGTGAGAGCACGGAAACATTATTCCAATTTTACAGACTGGGAGGCAAAGCAGAGAGAGACCAGGACACAGATCCATAAAGGTATTTCAGTGGGAAATAGCTGTTAAAATATCTTTCAGGAACTCGACTGACGAGACTTTCCAGCGTGACACATGGAATCTGTGGCAGAGTTGGGAACTGGACTCAGAGCTCCTGACTCCAAGCCCAGAGCACCAAACACAAGCTTTCCCTTCCTTTGGGATTTGTTCTGGTAGTACATGTAGGAGGGAATGTGATCCTGATGGGGTATGAACGTATGCTAATGCCAGGACTTCACTTGCCGCGTTGGAGATCAATCTTCTGGTGTTTGATTTAGTGGGTTTAGTTAAGACCCACTAAATCAAATGCTAGGGCAGCACCAGTTGGCACTGGTATGTCTGGTAGTTGCAAGAAGGGAAGCGCTCCCGTTGGCCTCCCTCTGTGAAGATGGCACCAAGCTCGGCTTAAGGTAAGCCAACCACAGCTTAAGGATGTTAAATTTAGATTAATCAACTAATCATATAGTCAATAAGGGCACCTCCACCTTTGAAATATAGCAAGAGCCCTACCAGCTCTTGCTACATTTCAAAGGCAGAAGTGCCAGGGGGAACATGAGGCCAGCAGGGGATTCAAGTAGTCCCCTGCTGGCCCTGCACTCCCTGCTTTTGAAATGTACAAGAGCCCCGGGGCTCTTGTACTTCTGGGGCTCTTGTACATTTCAAAAGCAGGGAGTGCAGGGCTAGTGGGGGACTGCTTGAGTCCCCTGCTCACCATCTGCTCCCGCGGTGCTTCTGCTTTTGAAATGCAGCAAGAGCCCCACCCTTGCTGCATTTCAAAGGCAGAAGCACTGCCAGTTCCCTGCTGCGCCCCTACCCCACCCCGCAGAGGCAGTGCTGGGGGGAACTGGCTTTTAAGCCAGCTCCCCCCCCCCAGCACAGGCTTCTGCTCCCCCCTTTGCTGCCTCTCACTGATTGAGGCAGCGCAAGGGTGGGGGGAAGCAACTAGTTGAGTCGACTAGTCGCTTACATCCCTACTCCAACTACAGATTTTATGTAGCTGGAGTTGTGCACCTTAACCCGCCCTTCCAGGCCTAGTGTAGACCTGGTCTGTCTCCTGGGCTGCCAGCTCAGCTAAAGCTGGGCCAAGAGACAAGCGCCTCCCAATAAAAGGAATGTTTTATAATGTTCTGAAGCATTCTCTCAGATCTGAAATAGTGACTGTACCCTTAGTAACAAAGTCCAGATAAGGTCTGACTGCTATTTACTCCAGGTGGCTAGTAGCCATTGGCTAGCCCTACAGTGACTGACTGAACATCTGAGGGGCAGCAATTATGCTCAGTCAGCAAAACCTTAGGAAGCATAGTCTTTTGAGATGCACACAGCTTTACTGCAGAACTGAGATGCGTGCGCTATACACAGGTGTTTCATGGAGAATGAATATTTATCTCAAAAAATCTCTCTTCTAGGGCCTATCCAAAGTGGAGAAGTGTCCTCCCAAAATCCTAACCGGATTTAAAACTAGTTGAGCGAAAGCAGTTTTAAAACTGGACTGAAATCACAGCACAGGCTAGTTTTTAGGTACGTTGTCCAAATTCACCAGTCAGAGGGTGTGTTCTTAACTTTTTCACAAACTGCTTAAGTGTGGCTGTGCATTATAAGACAGTTGTTGCATTCTTCCCAAGAGATATCTGTACTACCGCAGTGGGTAAATGGATTGCTACAAAGCTAAACTCTGCTCTCGGTACAATCCCACAAAAGTAAAGGCAGTGCCTGGGTGTCAATAGCAGAATTTGTCCCCTCAGTTTAGAAAGTGACTGCAGAGCCAAATGGCTGAAAAGCCCTACCACATGTGAATGAAGACCATTACCATTACTGATACACCTACACTGAGTAAATTAAAAGCCAGCATTCTTGCAGTTGAACAGACCAAGCAGTAACTGATCCAACAGCTGTCGCAGCATTTTCTTTAAACTAGCTAGAAAAATGTTTATGTAAATGAAATTAGAAAAAAAATCACTGAGAATTAGTACAGACCAATTTCAAAAGAAGGAATTTTACATTCAGCTTCCTCTTTCTAGGAAATGAAAGTATAATCTTGTTTGCAAAATGAACACTTTATTTTGTTTAAGTAGCACTTTTTTGTTGTGGTGGTGGCTTTTTTTGTTGTTGTTGCACTGTGCTAAAGTAAGAATTAGATTACCACAACATTCAATATAAGCAACTTTCTTCTTGTGGGGGGGGGGAAAATCAGACAAGTACAGGAAAAAACAAGCTGCGAAATATTTCAAACTTAAAACTGAGATTATATTTTGGCAAAACCACGAGTCACACTTTGTGTCTTCCTGATTGCAGTTACTCTGTTTATATATGAATTGCTAAGGTACTTTACAAGGCAAAAATCGAGATGAAAGATCTCTGCCCTAAGGCGTAGGTCATCACTGCAAAGTGAAGGTGTGATTTAGCACAGGCAGACCTACCTCTTGGTGTTAGCTTGAATTTAGTTTGCACAGGTACCAATGGTAGTCAGACAGGGCAGCACGATGTAGCAACTCAAGCACAAGCCGGTAGGTGATGCTGAGAGCATACCTGGGTGGCTAGCCCATTGTGCAGCCCATGCCACCATGTATTCATTATAGTTATATTCTTGCCTACCCATGAGACAATAAAACCTTCTTTTGCAGTGAAGACATACCAACAAGGTTACAATTTTAACCAGGTAAGATAGGAGAGTGTGTGCATGGGGTGGGAGGGAGGGGTGGAATAAGATATGACAAAAGCAAGTGGAGGAGCATAGCCAGTGCTTTGCTAATTTAATTTCTGTTAGTAGTTTGGTGATGGGGTAGGCTGGAGGGGCCATGTTTATAGGTAGGGCCCTGCAAATCCACAGCTATCCGCTTTATATCCATTGATAACCACGTCTGCAGATGTGGGTGTGGATATCTGTGGCTCATTTTTGCAGATACGCATACAAATTTTGTATCTAGAACCCTGCAAATTTGCGGCTATCCTCTTTATATCCACGGATCATTTTTCATAGATGCAGATATCAATTTTATATCCACACAGGGCTCAATTTATAGGATACCTATGATATGCAAATGAAAAAAATTAGGTCTGTTCCCTCTATTATTATTATTAGACAATCCTTCTATTAAATGGCCACCATTCTTGTCTGTTTGTCTGTCATGTGATTTTCAACTTTCACACACACATGCATATACATATACAAACGTGGGTGTGCATTGTATTTGTATTGAAAGGGTGGGAAGGGAAGATCGATTTGACTGGGCTGGGTTCCAGAGGCTTCAAGAAGATTTGATCTTAAGCTGCTGGCGTGCAAACATGGACATTCAACCTGTGTGCAGTTGCTATTGCCATCGCCTATTATATCGCCAAGTACATCACTAAATGTGAAACTACGAGTCTTGAAAGAAGCCTCAGAGACACTATCGCTCAATTCAGGGAGGAGGAAAGCAATATTTCTCGAAAGTTGTTTAAAATATGTATGGCAATGATAAATCAATGCCAAGTCTCCCCGGTAGTGTGCTTTCTGTCTCTGTGGCCTGCCTATGAAAGGGAGCACGAGAACAGTCATTATGTTAAGACATGAAAGCCTGACCTTCGATACAAAGTGGCAAGAATGAGAAATGAAGAGGTTCAAAACTCTAAGGAAGCCCCAGAGGAAGACGAACAAGGAGCAGAAAATCCACCAGAACAAGATCCAGAGGAAGAAGCTAAGGGTAACGATAATTTCTGTTGCACTCAGTCGAGTACATTCTTTGGAAGGCGTAGAGATTGACTAAATTGATCCAAACAAATTAATGGGCAACAATATTTGTCATAAAGACGCCTTAGAAGAATTACAGAGTCTTCAAAGCCTTGCTCCTTTTAACCAACAAAACAATTGATTGATCACCTCAATTACTTTATCCTTGCCTTAAACACAACTGTTTTTAATTAAAAATGTAAATAGCTAATGCAGAAAACATTCTGTAAAACACTCTAGCTCAAAATACATAAGCATATCAGAATGAACCTTGGAGTTCTTATTAGTTGAAACACACTAGATTTAAGACCAAAAAGACAAAAATAAATAAAAAATAAAAAAAAAAACTTTTTTAAAAGACAATCTTTCTAAAACCACACCAAAAGACTAAAAATAATTAAAAAGTGTACCAAAAGGTCAAAAATAAAGTTTTAAGCTAGTAATATAGGAGAAAGATTGGATGGCTAAGTACGATTCAAGGTAGTTGCTGTTAGCCATCCAATCTTTCTCTTACATTGCTAGCTTAAAACTTTATTTTTGACCTTTTAGTTTCTTAATGAAGACAGCATAAAAGCTGGAGAGGGTAGAGAGGGAAGACCCAGCAGCAGGTTCTATGTAATTTCCCCATACCCCACCCTGCATTTTTCTCCTGCTTTTTTTCTTTTTAAACTTTAAAAGTCTCAACAATATGAAGCCTGGCCTCCCCTGATTTTGGTGGAGTACTTCTTTTGCTGGGATTCTCAGCTCAGACCTTAACTGTGTGGTACTTTTCTTGTGACTTTTGCTATCCCCAACCTAAGACTACACCCAAAGCTGAAATAGTAGATGTTTCAACAGAGCAGCACTGTATTTACAACAAAACTGGAGGTTTGAGAGAGCAGGACTGCTGTGCAATGGAGTAGAAGGCACACACATTTCTTCTGTCGGCATAAGGCATTTGCACAATCACTGATCCATCCTGCAGTGTTTGTCTTCATGTTCACCCTGAATCATGCCCAGTGACGATGATGTAGTCTTCAGTGGCTTGCAGGCTGCTACACTTTCAAGCACAGTCATGCATTTTTCTGATTCACCTGAGTTCTCATGCATTGATATTCCTATCCTCTTCATCCTTGCTCACACAAAACAGCCAGACCTATGCATGACTCAGGTCAGATTCCCATTCACCTCTGCTGTGTGCACAGTCATTGTGTAAGGAACTAAGTTTCTAGAAGCAAGGGCTGTGCTCACAGCGTCCCAACAGAACAGTCTCAACTGGCTGCCTACATTGGTTTGTTGCAAAGGCATGATATAGCTGAACATTGTTGCAGGCAAACACATTACCCCTAAACCAAATTTGGGATTCTAGTGGATTTCTTTCACCATTTTTGCACAGGAAATGTTTACCTCAAGAAACAATTGCTCCAAGGACCACCAGAAATAATTTGTGAGTGAAACAGCTGCAAAGAGAATATTTTGCACTATGTTGACAACCTATTGCCTAATGACAAACACAAAACTTACATTAACGGCATAGTATTAAGGTTACAAAGTCAAGCAATCAAGTTAGTAAATGCCCAAATTAAAGCTGTCCATGAAACTTTAATTCAGCCCTATTGTGCATATGCATTATGATCTTTAATTACATCATTACCATAGTTTTTTCCACAAAACCCCCACCTCATTAAGTGCACAGGATGAACAGAGCTCATTTAATGAGGAGCTATTCACTAATTTGTTTTCTCCTTATTTACTGCACACTACTCAAACCCTGCCCTGAAGACAGAATTAGTGATTTCCTTAGGAGATTGTTTATGGTGCTCTTCATTATGTTGCCTCAATACTTCACAAACATTAACTGATTTTCACTACATCCCATGTGAGGAGGGACAGACTATTATTCCCCCATTTTACAAATGGGAAATGGAGGCACACAGATCAAAAGTATCCTCTAATTTTGGGTGCCCGATGTGAGTTACATAGGTTATGATTTTTCCATATACTTAGCCAAACATATCACTTTACTTGTAACAATATCACTTTGCCTTCAGTTGCAGCTGTGAGTACTCAGCACTTTCTACACATCAGACCCCAGGTGTCTCAAGCCAGGCACCCAGAAAACAAAGATCACAGAATTAGGAACCACCTGTGAAAAGCGCTGTTTCAGTGGCTTGCCTCTCATCTCATGAAAACTCTGCTGCAGAGGCAGGAATTGAATCTAATTCCTTAGAACAGAATTCCATTGCCTTAACTACTCGGCTGTTCTTTCTCGTCCTGCAAGGCCCCACCTCATTCACTGTACATCTTCTGACTTCTGTAACCAATGAGGCAGACAACAGCCCCCTTTACTACACAGCACAGATTCGCTTCCAGAGCACCAGCCACCATGTGCACTGAGGCAGGGGCCCTGTAGCAAAATTATTATGTAACCGTGTAATTGGGGACTGTAACATAATGCATATGCACAAGCGGGTTAAATTAAGGTTGCATGGGCAACCTTAATTCTGGCATTTCCTAATTGAGTGCATGACTTGGCAGCCCACATAATGTTCTTTTAATGTAGTTTTTTTGTGTGCAACTGACTAGGATTTTATGATAGCAAACTGAAATATTCCATCCTGTGGTATCACGTTAACACCCACATGGGGCACTGGCAGGACTGGAACCTTTAGATTCACTGCACAAACTCTCCACTTGAGTTAATGGAGTCACTGACAGCAGCAGTAGGTTGCCATTGCCTACGTGGAGCAGCACTAGTCTCACAAGTACACAGTTTACAGGGAACACTATTTGGGACACAAGGGGTTGATCATGGAGGGAAGGGGAAAAAAGTCTGTGCCTGATAGAGCACATTTGCTTCTAGCACCTGGCACGAACCTCAAGGTCCATGAGTCTCCAGTTCCCCATCCTCCACTAGTGCTGATCCGCATAGGCAATGACAACCTACTACTGCTGTCAGTTACTCCATGCAGGTCCGTATGTTTGAAAAGGAATAGTGGCATATTCTCCTGTGCGGGAGAAAAAAAAAGATAAGGAAAAGAAAAGGATAAGGCCCACGGTGGAACTGGGAGCAGGCTAGAGCATAAACAGCAGCACAGATGACGGTGGGAGGACAGATGGTCGTGAACAGCGAGCCCTGAATGATAATCACCTGGTGGAAAGTCCCAGTCCCACAGTGGGCCTGATCCTTACTTTTAAACTTTCTGTGGACCCCCTACAGTACCCATCACGGACCACAGGTTGGGAACCACTGTCATAATGGATGGGACCATGGGAGTCGAGTTCCTGATGTAGAATTCTTCACTTTGACTGTTCTAACTGAATGAGGGGTCATTTTTTAAATAATACATTTTAGGTACTTTTTATTTGCCTTCTGGATTTGATCCTTCAGGTCAGACTTGGGTAGTGTTTTCTCCATGACTTCAAGGATTAGGAACTGACTGGTTTTTAAATGAAAGCCAAGAGTCTCATATGATCATATGACTCCTGCAGCTAGGGCTTTAAAAGACACTGAGTACCACAGTGCCTGGGGATAAAAATCACAAAGAGATGGCAACACTGAGATAGATGTATCTGTGTCATGCCACACACTACCTTTCATTTTAGAATGGCAGATAAAAACTATCACATCCTCCTTGGTAGTGAATGTAAAGTGGTATGAGCTATTGGTGGTAGCTTATATTAAATAAGTTTTGCCATCTTAGTCTGCTTCCCAGTGGGCAGGCATCTACAACCCCAAAGCCACCATTCCTATGTTGTCAATAACTAGTCCTTGTTGCTTGGATCAAAGAGTTCAAGGACTAAATAAGCACAGATCCTGTTCTTATACTCATACAGAGGTAGCCCATCCGGGTAAGAGGTCAGCCTCAATGGCAGCAGGGCAGTATTAAGACTTGGGCGGATGCCCGAAGTTAGCATTTGTATTCATATTTAGGCCCCTAAAAAAATGACTTGGTTTTCAATAGAACTGAGCATCCAAAACTTCCCATGGACATTGCAAGAAGTTCACACTTTGGAAAAATTAGCCAGTTTGTATTTGGTACCAACACGTGGATTTAGAAGCTTACCTTGAAGCACACAAGCATGCAAATCTGGCCATTCGTCATGAGGGCTTTCAACTGGGCAAACCACTAAACTCAGTGACAGAAAACATTCAATAGAAAAATTGCACAGAGCCCAGCAAGGGTACTGGATTTAGATGAGTTTCTATAAAGACTTACAGAGAAACAGAAACTGAGGCCTTAGTGCAGCTGTCAGATATTTTTTAATGGCCTATCCAGTGATTACAAGAAACAGGAACTCTACTCCTTTAAATAAGAACAATAATAAATATTTTGCAATCCTGATGTGACCTGCAGAATAACCCATTGTGACAGGAAGAAGAATCTCTTTCACAAATGATGATTGTCAGAGATTGAGGGGAAAGAGGAAACCCAGAGAAATTATAATTTTGCAAGACATTTAACAGCAACAAAAATTCTCAAAGCCCAAGTAAAAAGTTTTCTCTTGTCCCCTAAATAGAGCAAAACCCATAAACCTTTCAGAAATTTGAATGATACAACTTGAGAAATTCTGAAAGATTCTAATTCTCTATTTCCTCTGGACTGACTAGTCCCTGCAAGCCCGGGGGGGGGGGGGGGGGGGGGGGGGGGGGGGGGCTAGGAAAGGGATGTGTAAACTGTGCTTTCTGAGAGCCAGAGGGCGGCATCTGTTTGTGGAAAATGGCTCTCATCTCAGCTTTGATACACAGCAGTGATTACGTTTTCCAGCTTTCTGCTACTATCAAGGTAGGACAGTGCATGCTGTGAATAGTAATTTCTGCAAGCTGTTATTCTGTATTAAAAATGAGGCAGCCCTGGAGCACATCATAGAAAACTCAATGGCTCACTCAGAGCACACTGGATCAGTCCTTCTCTCAAATCCTTTTTCATTTCTCCTCAATGGCCAAAGAGAGCTTAGCTGTCTTCAATATAACTCATGATTGATCTGGAAAGATTACAGTAGGTGATAGAAGGTTCAACTGCACTGTCCCTGAGGCTGAGCACACTAAATGGAGGAGAAAGCTCCAATACCTATACAATCACACGCAAATGGGTACTTACCTGAATGATGTCCTGAAGGCTTTCAGTAAAAGATATCTCTGCTTCTACCATGTAGAACTCTGCCAGATGCCTGCGACTTTGAGAGTTCTCAGCTCGGAAGGTTGGGCCAAAGGTGAACACATGGGTAAATGCACTGCAATGCAAAAAGAAACAAGATGCATTTTGCACACAACGTAAGAGCAGATTTTGAACTAGGACCAGAGATGGGTACAATCGATCTATGTTCCTCCCTCAGCCCCAGAGCAACTGGGAAGTTTCTGCTAAGCTGATCGGCAGTGAAGAAGTTATCAGCATTCTCATTTAAAGCTGCCATCATTATGCTTCAGAGTCAACACACACCCGGAAATAAGAAAGGCAGTTGCCACCTCTTTGTTACTGAGTCAGCCTCATTCAGATAACGTATGGCATTTGAATGGGTACTGCCAGAGCTTGACAAACCGTGGTGAAATCTACTTGCCAGCCCCGCACTGCGCATGCGCCAGACCCGCGCTGCCAGTGAATGGGGCGACCAGCTGAAATCTATTCGTCCCGGGGTGAGTAGATTCACTGATTTGTCGAGCCCCGGGTATTGCCATCCACACTGTCTAGACACGTTTTTCTTAATAAATGAGATCTAACCCTGCAGGAACAGAGAAGTGCTGGCACATCACAATGCTCAGACCAAAACTCCAGATGCCAGACACTACTGTGCCACCACATTACCCACACCTGCTCTTCAGCAGGCTTAACTGACATGGTAGTGGTAAAAATGCCTCAAGCCACTGCAGCCTGGTATATATGAGGGTTCCCATTGTTGATGAAGCTGAACAGGTGCTAGCAGCAACAGGAAATACTTTGTAGTACAGCTGTAACCTCTTCTTACACAGTGTGGCTCTCTGTCTCCCTCTCATGGCTACAACAGCCTTTGAGACAATAGACTTGGGTCTTTCATTTCAGGCAGCAGAACACTCCTGCTTTCAGATCCAGAGGTCCCATGTTCAATCCCCACTTGGGACATCATGAGTCTTAAATGTCCTTAAAGTTTGTCTTTTAACTGTTTGGTATTTGCCCAACAGTATCTTCCACGGAATCTATTTAATATATTCTCTCCCTTATGTCACACACAATAGCATGGGAACCAAGAGCCTTTCAGATCACTATCTTCCTTCACGAAAATCCATCCAACCAAAAGTCAACACCGTTTAGTTTTATTTGTACCATGGGAAGGTTACATCCAAAGCAGCAAGTTTCACACTGTGATCCGAAGACCTACAGATTCATGGACATTCTAATTCAGGAAAGAGCTTTACAATAATAGGCCAATGGCTTAATATGAACTCTCCCAGTGAAGAACAGGGATGTTAGACACAGTAAAACCTGTGTTATCTGGCACTTTCGGGGATTAGGGTGTTCCGATTATCTAAAAATTCCAGTTATCAGAGGGTCCCATCAACCTAGGAAAAACCAATGGACAATAATAGTAAAACTCAAGTTTTTAACATTGGTAGTTGTGTAGTGTGAGGCAGTTGGTCTCACATTTCTATTTTGAGTTAAAGATTATTAGTACTTCTCAAAGAAAAAATTGTTAAGCCAATCATGGTAAACCAAGCCAGGCCTGTGCGCCTGAAGATGTGACAGTATTGTGGCTGGGGGCAATGCCAGTTAAAGTTTTCTGATTAACAGAATGCCGGATAACAAAGGTTTCACTGTAGCGGGTAACAGAACAGTCGAGTAACCCACATGTACTCTTATCAGTTACTCAGCTATTCTACTGTCCCCAGGGGCGAGGCCAACAGACAGTGCGCTCCAGCCCCACTCGTGGGGAGCCCCCTGCCACCCTGCACTGCTGCCTCTATATCAGAGGCAGCAGTGTGGGGCGTCAGGCGGGAACCCGTCTGCGAGGGGGACCAATTTAAAAACCAGCTCCCCTTATGGACTAGCTGTCTGCCTCTGACACAGGAAATGCCTAGGCTTATTGGTTAATCGTATACTTGACTACTCATTTACATCCCTAGTGGAGAATGAGAGTTGCCTGAGAACTGTAGGAGTTGTGCATGTAATCCGGGATGAACTCAGTAAGGGTATAAAGTGAATAAGGACGTGCAGCTGATAAAAGTCGATCACAAGTTTCTGTTCATGTTAATTCTGTTGAACAGAATATTAAAAAAATAAACAAGATGGCAAAAAGGTAAAAGGCTCCAAAGTATGTCATAAGGTTCCAAATAAAGGAACGGGCATGTCACTGTAGGCAGTCTGGTCATACCATTCCCTCCATAAACTTATCAAGATTAGTCTAGATTTTTTGCCACCACAGATCCCCTTGGATGGCTGTTCCCGAACTTCACTCTTTTGATAGTTAGAAACCCTCATCTAATTTTATGCTTAAATTTGCTGATGCACAATTTATATCCATTTGTTCTTGTGTCTACTCTGATGCTTAACTTACATAACTTCTCTCCCTCCCTGGTATTTATCCATCTGGTGTATTTACACAGAGCAATCATATCTCCCCTCAGCCTTCTTTTGGTTCGGCTAAATAAGCCAAGCTCTGAGTCTCCTCTCATTAGGTCGGTTTTACATTCCTTGGGTCATCCTAGCAGCCCTTCTCTGCAATTGTTCCAGTTCACATTTATCTTTCTTACACATGGGAGACCAGAATTGTACAGAATATTCCATACAAGGTCTCACAAATGCTTTGTATAATGCTATTAACATTTCTCTGTCTCTACTAGAAATACTTCGCCTGATGCATCCTAGGAATGCAGTAGTTTTTTTCATATCTGTGGCTCAGTCATCCTGTGATCAACCAATACACCCAGTTCTTTCTCTTCTTCTCAGTACTCAGTACTCACGGTCATCCAAATCTTCTTGTACCATATTCCAGCTCTCTTCCATATTGGCAAGACCTCCCAACTTTGTGTCTATAATGGGGTTGACTCACCAGCATGGTGCCTTCAGCAAGGTGACTTTGGGGAATTAACTGGCTGTTCTGACGTGCCCCCTTCCGCTGGCGTCTCCCCCCATGTCCTCCATCAGTACGGCGTTGTCTTCAGGGCACTGCCCTCCGGCAGTGCCCACTCCGGTCTTTGTCAGTGCCCCCTTCCGAGGGGGTGTCATTGTTCTTCCTCCACTACACTCTCCAGGGTCCTCCCTACTCCCTGGGACCCCCAGTTCTTCTGCCAGGGAACATCCAGTTCCCTTGCACCTTCCAGGCCTCAGTGACCCCCTGCCAGTCCCTCTCTCTAGCCCCTGTCTCTAGGCAGACAGCAGTCCCTTCTGGCCACTCCTCCCTGGTAAAGGGTGCGGACCTGCTACCTGTGGCTACCAGGTTGCCTCTTGCAACCCTGCCTTCAGGCCCAAGCCTCCCCAGTCTCCCGCGTCTGCCTCTTCCAGCCCCGCCCACCATGGCTGCCTCTCGCAGGCCCTAGGGCCTCAGGCCTGGTAGCCTGGGTTTGCTAGGCCAAAGCCTCCCCAGCCCTATCCTCTTCCAGGGAGCCTCTTGCTTCCCTGGCAGTCAGGCTCTACTGCCCTCCCTCCAGAGCAGCAGGCAGGTCTCTTCCTCCTTCCAGGAGTCGCTCTTTATAGCCTCCACCGGGGCCCTCATTAGCTGCCTCAGCTGGGCTTGCCTCTGACTCCACTCTCAGCCCCTTAAAGGGCCAGTGCAGGGCAACTCACTGTCACAGTGTCATCCACAAATTGTCATCAGCACACTCCCACATTCTGTGCCAAGCTCATTAATAAAAATGTTAAATAAGATTGCTCCCCAAACCAATAGCTCAGGAACTCCACTAGCATCCTCTCTCCAGCCTGAGAGTTCACCTTTCAGCAAGACCCACTGTAGTCTCCCCTTCAACCAGGTCTTCATCCACCTTTCAGTTCTCAAAGTAATCCCTATCTTCTCCAAATTTAACGAGTAACTCCCCTGTGGAACTATATCAAATGCCTTAGTGAAATGCAAGTAGATTAGATCTACTGCATTTCCTTTGTCAAAAAAAAAAGTCTGTTTTCTTCTTAAAGAAGGAGTCATTGCATTGGTCTTGCATGAGCTACCCTTTGTAAAACCATGTTGTATTTTACCCCAATTCAAAAAGTCTACACTCCTGTTTTTTACCCCATAGCCTGAGCCAGCTAACCAAGTCTCTGAGACTCAGTGCCATGAATTTTTTATTGCAATGCAGACATACCCTTAATGTTGGAAAGTGACTTTTGAAAATCAGAGGCTTAATTTTCATAAGATTCATAAATTCCAAGGCCAGAGAGGACAACTGTAATCATCTAGTCCAGCAATGGGCAAACTAGACTAGTGAGTGGGGCCGCATGAGTGGCCCCCCTCCATCTCAGTGGGCTGCAAGATTATTGTAACCAAGATGGTCTCCTGGGATAGGGTAGTTTTGCAAACTGTGCCTGCGTACAAATGGGGGGCAGAGGGCTCCCCGGGAGCCAGTGCATGTTTTTAAGCTGGATCCCTGCATGAGCTGGCTCCTGCCTACCCCCTCCCCACCCACACTGCTGCCTCTGATATAGAGGTAGAAGCGCGGGGCGGGACAGTTTTTCAAACTGTGTTGTAACCCCAGTATATTACTGACTGCATGCACACGAACAATGCTCAAAAATTGCACAAACAGCTGCAGTGATGAACAAATGGAAACAGGATTGAAGCCCCCTTAAAAGTTTGGATCCATAAATCTATATCCCGCAGATCTCAAAAACTACAGCATGCAAAACGAATGAATGACTAAAGATCGGACCCCTTTAGTCCACGATTCTCTAGTCCAGTAACATCTGTGGGGAACAGATGTTGCCAGACCAGAGCCAGGCAGCAGCTGGGAGGGGTGCCCAGGGCTGGGGTTGGCGGTTGGGAGCTGGAGCCTGGCTAGGGCCAAAGCCAGTGGCAGAGAGCTGGTGGCCAGGGAGACCCACCATCGCCGGCAGCAGAGTCCAGCCCGGGGCAAGGAGTTGGTGGCTGGGAGGTCAGGGCCTGGTGGCCAGAGCTGGTAGGAGAGCCTGGAAGGGAGCCGGCCGCCATTGGCCAAGGTTGGGGCTGGAGTTCAGTAGCTGGGGTGGGTAGCTAAGCCTGGGGCAGGGATCTAGGGGCTGGTGGCTGAGAGAAGAGCCTGGAGGCACACAACAGAGGGGCTAGCATTGACCTCCCCTGGTCTGGGACCCATCAGGTCCCGAGGGTGCCAGACCAGGGAGGTCCAACCTGTACAATAAAAATCTAAAAAAGTGGTTATGTAATATTCACCAGATGGTGCTGTTAATATCACCTTTCACTTTCTTGTTTTTAGGGAGCAAGCACTGCTCAGGTTTTGTGAAACAACCCATTTATTTTAGGGGAGCTGTGGGAGGCAGCAAGAAAGCTTGTTTTCTGCCTTAAGATAACTTGAGTCCATTCTTGAGATATGGTTGGCTGCCTGTAAACCAGGCATTGGTATTTGGGTTGAGTTTTGAAAAAGGGGACCACTTCTGTTCCAGGGATGGGGTATATGCACACGCACGTGAAGCTGTCCTGCAAGGCTCCGTTCTGGATGAACTACTATGGCTTTTGTCACACAGATTGCCAGACTCAGTGGTGCCTTTACTAATTGCTACTGCTTAACAGAGGAGTGACAACAGGTAATCAGAGAAAGTGGGAGCTGGTAATTCTTCCCTTTACAAAGCTATAAAGAATAAATACATCAAAGTGACTGGCCTTTGCTTTCCTTTAACAAGAATGGCCACAGAGAGCACCTTTCATCAGAGGAATGTACAGTCTATTAATCTAGTTATGGTAGAGGTACCACTATGATCCTCTAATCCAGGGTTCCTCACCTTCAGAAGTCCCGGAGGCCACAATGATACCACACAGCACATGCTGAGGGCCACAACTTAAGTATGGTTGCATATACATGCAAATATATACAAACAGTTTCTTTCACACAGACGGGCACGAATACAAAGATTAAGCCTTAAGCTGCGGCGCCGGACCCAAACGTGGCCAGTGTAAGTCAGTCAGCACCTCTTAGGCTCTGCCCACAAAGCTAAGCAGCCAGCACTTCCCACAATGCCCGGCGCTCCCTGCACCTCCTTCCTGAGGGCTAGAAACGCCGACACCCTGTACCCATCTGTTCTAGCCAGACCGTCCACTTGTGTCTTTCAATGCCCCCCCCCCCGCCGGGGGGATGCCTTGCCATTGTGGAGCATGTTCCCAGTGGAGGCCATGTTTAAAGGATCTCACCCATGGGCTGCATATTGAGCATAAACCCAAACCCCACTGTGGGCTGCGAACAAACAGGCTGTGGGTCGCATGCGGCCCATGGACCGTGTGTTGAGTAGCCCTGCTCTAATCTGACCCCCTGCGTAACACAACCCAGATAATTTCATCCAGTTAGTCCCTGCATCACACCCTAAAGCATATGCCTGAACTAGAGGATGTCTCACCATGCCGACCACACACCTAGCACATCTCTTGTACTAACTCTACTCCTCACAGTTTACAGATGAGTAGAGAGAGGTCAAACAGCTTGTCCAAGCCAGCTGCAAAGCTCTGAGCAGGAGTCTCAATTCCCAGAGCTCCTGTTTTAACCACTAAAATTGTCCTCCCACCAAATAAAAAAAGTAATTAAAAATTACTAGAGCAATTACAAACAAGACTGGAAAGTGCAGTAATTGAATTAAAACAGACATATCATGGTTACTTTTTATAGCGCCAATTAAGTATCTGCACCCACCTAATTAATGAAAGTTAGTTTCCCGTCTAATTACAAGAGTCTGTATTACAAGCGTGTTTTAGACAAATGTTGCACAAGACACTTCATGAAGAGCTTTGTTTTAAAGGGATCTAAGATAAATTAGCCAATTACACCTTACACTTGGTAACGCTGAACAGCAGGGAGGCTGAATAGGTACTATATATATCATTCATGCATCTGCATCCAAAAGTATTTAAAATTGTACAAGGCAGAGCAATAATATGACTGAAGAGAATACAGAGGGGAATCTCCTTCCATTTGCTGCATAATTAGCATGTCATTTACATATGAAATTTCATGTTTCTTGAAGGCAGCACTTCCCAACCTTCTGCAAGCAGAGCCTTCTCCAGGAAAATGAAGCCAATTGAGTCATCTTTTAAGCCCTGCTCTGCGTTGTTAAAGGTCTACCCCAAAATGAGTGGTCAGTTCCAGTAGGTATCTTCCTAGCGTGAGACTACTTTTGACCGTGGTTTGATAAACAGTGAAAGTATCACCACGGATATCTGAGCAGCCACTAAAAGGAACAGGGTAGTTCACAGCTCAGGGCTACTTTTTCAGGCTCCCAGCACACTTAGGCATAGTTGTATTGCTACATATGCGTTGAGATTCAGAGAGTCTCTATGCACCTAGATCAGCCAATCACAGCTACATAAATACTGCAATGCATGATACCTTAGCTCTTAAAGACATGTTCGTGTTATGGTGGATAGTTCTCTGAAAGCTGTCATTCAGACTATGTCTAGACTACATGGCTCCGTCGACGGAGCCATGTAAAATAGTTTATTCGGCATAGTCAAAGAAGCGGGGATTTAAATAATCCCCGCATCATTAAAATAAAAATGGCTGCTGCGCTGTGCCGACAATCAGCTGATCTGGCACAGCACGGCAGTCTAGACGCGGCGCGGTCGACAAAGGAAGCCTTTGTTGACCACTCCAGTAAACCAGGTTTATTTTAATGAAACCATTTTTATTTTAATGAAGCGGAGTTTATTTAAATCCCTGCTTCTTTGACTATGCCGAATAAACTATTTTACATGGCTCCGTCGATGGAGCCATGTAGTCTAGATGTAGCCTTAGTGTACAGCAGCAATCAAAAAAGCTAACAGTAAGTTAAGAACTATTAGGAAAGGGATAGATAAGAAGACAGAAAATATCATCATATCACGGTATAAATCTATGGTGAGCCCATACCTTGAATTCTATGCCCAGTTCCAGTCATCCCATCTCAAAAAGGATATAGTAGAACTGAAAAAGATTCAGCTAAGGGCAATGAAGATGGTGAAAGATATGGAACAGCTTTCTTACAAGGAGACACTTAAAAGATTAGGATTGTTCTTCTGAGGAAAGAACTATGGGGCATATGACAGACATCTAAAATTCATAAGTGGCATGGACAAAGTGAGTAGAGAAGTGTTTATTTACGCCTTACACACAATACAAAAAATGGGGGGAGGGGGCATCTGAAATAAATAGGCAGCAGATTTAGCAAACAAGGGGAAGTACATTTTCATACAATTCACAGTTAATCTGTGGAACTCACTGCCATAGGGGTTGTAACGATCATAAGTATAACTGGGTTTGAAAAAGAACTAGATAAGCTTATGGAAGATAGTCTTATCAATGGCTATTAGTCAAGATGGTCAGGGATTTAACCCCATGCATGGGGCAACCTTAAATCTCTGATTCTCAGAAGCCAGAAGTGGAAGATGGATGGATCATTCTCTCACTGCACTGTTCCTTACACTCCCCCTGAAGCTCTGGCATAGGCCACCACAGGCAACAGGACACGGGGCAAGAGGGGCTATGGTCTTACTCAAAATGGCAGCTCTGATATTACAGTTAATAGCCAAATGAAACTATGGTGCTCCCCATGACTGGTATTTCTGAGTCCACAGGGACTTCTCACTTGGTCTGTTTTTGAAGACTGAGCTATTTCCGTTACAAACCTCAGAAATATGCTGTGCTTAACGAACAAGAGGAGCAGGGTTACAGAACAGCTATAGATCATCAAGGATAAATACAGCACATCTAAATTTAGTTGGCATTTGGTCTATTTAAAATGTCTGCAAAAACACCATGTTATTGCACAGTAAAGCATGAAGCTATAACATATTGGTCTGCTAACAGTGACGTGAAATGCCATTTTAAAAGTTAACCAGTTAATCGTTAAGCCTAACTGTTTAACCAGGTTCCTGCAGACAAGGCTGGAGCGCCCCCCGCCCACAGCATGGTGGGTCCAGCCAGAGTGGAGCAGCCCCTCATGACATGGATGAGGGACTGCTCCAGCCCAGTCTGCCATGCCACAGGCTGCTCCAGCCTGGCAAGGCCGAGCCTCCCGCATTTCAGGCGTGGGATGCTCGGGCCAGGTCAGGCCAGGCCTGCTTCAATGTGGGTTGGGGGCAGCTCAGGCTGGGTCTGCTGTGCTGTGGCCGGGGAGCTACTCCAACCCAGCGGGGCTGGCGTGGAGTATCTCCTGCCTGCGCTGCGGCATGCTGAGCCCAGTTGTGCACTGGGGGCTGCTCCAGCCAGCCAGGCCACTGGTTAACTGCTTTCCTGGTAAGCATTGCCGGGTAAGGGCGATGCTTACTGGGTAACTGGTTAAAAAATAAATTTTTACATCCCTATTTGCTACCGGGCACCACATTTTTTTCCTTTTTAGATGAGGAACATCTAAGTGATGCCACTGCAGGAATATTTTAGAAGAAAGGACTCAGTACTTGTTCAATTAGTTTTCTGTCCAATCCCAGAACATGCTGTGTACTCTTCTGAGAAAAGAGACTAATTCAATGGAGAGGTTGTTAAGTTAAATTACCATTTCATACTTAGGCATACTCTGTGCCCACTGACCTCCAATAATGGTCAGTGGGCACAGATGTCAGGTTGGTGGTCGGTTTCTAGCGGAGTGCCCCAAGGATAAGTTCTAGGACCGGTTTTTTTCAACATCTTTATTAATGACCTGGATGAGGGGATGGATTGCACCCTCAGCAAGTTTGCACATGACACTAAGCTGCGGGGGGGCGGGGGAGAGAAGGTAGATACGCCTGAGGGCAGGGATACGGTCCAGAGTGACTTGGACAGATTAGAGGATTGGGCCAAAAGAAATCTGATGAGGTTCAACAAGAACAAGTGTAGAGTCCTGCACCTGGGACGGAAGAATCCCAAGCATTGTTACAGGCTGGGGACTGAATGGCTAAGTAGCAGCTGAGCAGAAAAAGGACCTGGGGATTACAGTGAATGAGAAACTGGATATGAGTCAACAGTGTGCCTTTGTAGCCAAGAGGGCTAATGGCATATTAGGGTGCAACAGGAGGAGCACTGCTAGCAGATCCTGGGAAGGGATTATGCCCCTTTATTCGGCTCTGGTGAGGCCACATCTGGAGTGTGTCCAGTTCTGGGGCCCCCACTATAGAAAGGATGTGGACACATTGGAGAGGGTCCAGTGGAGGGCGACCAAAATGATTAGGGGGCTGGAGCACATGACCTATGAGGAGAGACTGAGGGATTTGTGTTTGCTGAGTCTGCAGAAGAGAAGAGTGAGGGGGGATTTGATAGCAGCCTTCAACTTCCTAAGGGAGGTTCCAAAGAGGATGGCAGAACAAGGAGCAATGGTCTCAAGTTACAGTGGGAGAGGTCTAGGTTGGATATTAGGAAAAACTATTTCACTAGAAGGGTGGTGAAGTACTGGAATGGGTTCCCTAGGGAGGAATCTCCATCGCTAGAGGTTTTTAAGTCTCGGCTTGACAAAGCCTGGACTGGGTTGATTTAGTTGGGATTGGTCCTGCCTTGGGCAGCGGGCTGGACTTGATGACCTCTTGAGGTCTCTTCCAGCTGTATGATTCTATGATTCTACTTTTATCACATGCACAAATACAATCTCATCTTCTTTCAAAGGTGCAGAAAAACACCTCCCTCCCGCAAATAACTTTCTCTCAACTCTCTCATCAACTTCCCTTCCGGAGACAGTGGCTTTAGGTCACGTCTTCACTTCCTGGAAGATCAATGCTGCAGTTGTCGATCTTCTGGAGTTTGATTTGCGGGCTTGAGGAAGCCCCTGTCGGCACCGGAACTCCTACTCCTTGCCAGGAGTAAAGGAAATTAACGGGAGCATTTCTCCTGTCAGCCTCCCACGGTGAGGACAGAGCTGAAACTCGGCTTAAGGTGCGTCAACTCCAGCTACTCTTTTTACATAGCTGAAACTATGAAACTTAAGCAAACCTTCTCCTGTAGGGTGGGCCGGGTCTTAGAGGATAAATAGCTTTAGACTGTCAGTAAGCTGCACATCCATCACAACAGCAGGGGCAGCAAATTGCATATCCATGGTTGTGAAAACTTAGCTTGTGCAAAGCTGACCTTAACTGCTGTGGCGGGCTGTGCAGAGAGAGGATATCTCTGTTTTAGAGCCTAAGCCAGAGAGAAATAAAACTTCCACTGCAATTTCTAGGGATGAAATCTTGGTCTGATTGCAGCGAGCAGGAGTTCTGAAACTGAATTCAATGAGACCAGGATTTCACCTTTAGGCCAGATCAACACGACCGCAGTAAATCTATCTAATCTACACTACTTCAGTGATGTGAATAGCATAACTGAAGTCGACATAGTGAAGATCCACTGACAGTGCTGTGTCAACAGGAGATGCCCTCCCACCAACTTACCTTACTCTTCTCTGAGAGGTGGAATACGGAAATTGACAGGAGAACACCTGCCCATCAATGTAGCACATCTTCACCAGACCTGCTAAATTGATGCCACTGCATTGATTGCACAAAGATGAATTTAGGATTTAGCACCATAGTGAAGACATGGCCTTTGAGTTCAATGGCTATATGGTGCTATACGAGATTTACTTCTCTCAGGCCTGCGTGCTATCAGAAGATTGTTTATTGACAGTCAATTAGCTTTGTAACAGCAGTGTGATGTAGGTTATTATACTCAGTTCTTCAATGGATGAACTGAGGCAGAGTGCCTCATCCCCGTGGCCGTATAGCAAATTTACTGTACAGACTCCTCCAGAACCCAAGTCTCCCAACCCCATTCTCTTACTCAGAGGTTTCAAACACTTGGCTTGTGGGCTGGATCCAGCCCGTGTGACGTATTGGTGAATATGCCACTGAACATTTAGTTCTGCAGAACTGAAGTTTTCATTGGAAGTAAAGGTTTCTCTCCCCAGTGGTGCACCGGGTGGTAAGTAGACATACTGCTGTCTTTCCAAAGCCTGGTGTACACTCAGTTTTAACACTGATTTCATTCAATCAGTAGAAACACAGGCGCAACCCAGCTATGGTAAGGGAAACTTCTTTGTATCAACAGAATAACACCAAAATATAAGGGGTGTCCCTCCACCTAAGTTCCTGGTAAGCTGGATAGCTGCACACCTATCTGTTTAGCCCTGTGCAGGGCAGGAGCCTGTGGCAACTTACCCACCCCTGCCTACCCTCCAACTTGCTGCAGCCGGGGCCATTTAGTCCTGCCCCGGACTTGACAGGTGAAGTGGTGCAGCCAGACACAGCCCCCATTCTGCCACATTCAGGGTTGCATGGGCAGCCTGGCTCCGACTCTGCCGTGGCCTGGATGGTGCGGGTGGCCCAGCTCTGGCCAGACTGCCACAGCTGGTTCCCAGCCCCACTCCCACATATCTTGGCCCCAGACATCCCCTGCCACAGCTTATGTAGCCCTGGACACCCCCACTTGCTGCAGCCAGGGCAGCCTACACTCCCGCCTGTCATGGCCCAAGTGGCCTAGACCTCCCTCCCCGCTTCCACAGCTGGAATGGTCAGGCCACGCAGCTCATAGACTCACAGACTTTAAGGTCAGAAGGGACCATTATGATCATCTAGTCTGACTCCCTGCACAATGCAGGCCACAGAATCTTACCCACCCACTCCTGGAATAATCCTCTCACCTATATCTCAGATATTGAAGTCCTCAAATGATGGTTTAAAGACCCCAAGATGCAGAGAATCCTCCAGCAAGTGATCTGTGCCCCATGCTACAGAGGAAGGCGAAAAACCTCCAGGGCCTCAGCCAATCTACCCTGGAGGAAAATTCCTTCCCGACCCCAAATATGGAGATCAGTTGAACCCTGAGCATGTGGGCAAGACTCACCAGCCAGACACCCAGGAAAAAGTTCTCTACAGTAACTCCTATCATCCCACCATTGGCCTATTTACCACCGATAGTGAAAGGTCAATTAGTTGCCAAGATCATGTTATTCCAACAAACCATCCCCTTCATAAACCCATCTAGCTTAATCTTGAAGCCAGATAGGTCTTTTGCCCCTACTACTTCCCTTGGAAGGCTGTTCCAGAACTTCACTCCTCTAATGGTTAGAAACCTTCATCTAATTTCGAGTCTAAACTTCCTGATAGACAGTTTATATCCATTTGTTCTTGTGTCCACACTGATATTGAGCTTAAATAATTCCTCTCCCTCCCTGGTATTTATCCCTCTAATATATTTAAAAAGAGCAATCATGTCTCCCCTCAGCCTTCTGTTGGTTAAGGTAAACAAGCCAAGCTCCTTGAGTCTCCTTTCATAAGACAGGTTTTCCATTCCTCTGATCATCCTAGTGGCCCTTCTTTGTACCTGTTCCAGTATGAATTCATCCTTCTTAAACATGGGAGACCAGAACTGTATATAGTATTCCAAATGAGGTCTCACCAATGCCTTGTGTAAAGGCACTAACACCTCCTTATCTCTACTGGAAATACCTCGCCTAATGCATCCCAAGACCATATTAGCCTTTTTCACGCCATGTCACGTTGGCGGCTCATAGGCATCCTGTGATCAACCAGGACTCCTAGGTCCTTCTCCTCTACCGTCACTTCCAACTGATGTGCTCCCAGCTTATAACTAAAATTCTTGTTATTAATCCCTAAATGCATAACCTTACACTTCTCACTATTAAATTTCATCCTATTGCTATTACTCCAATTTACAAGATCATCCAGATCTCCCTGTATGATATCCCAATCCTTTACTGAATTGGCAATACCTCCCAACTTTGTGTCATCCGCAAACTTTATTAGCACACTCCCACTTTTGGTGCCGAGGTCAGTAATAAAAAGATTAAATAAGATTGGTCCCAAAACTGATCCCTGAGGAACTCCGCTAGTAACCTCCCTCCAACCTGACAGTTCACCTTTCAGTATGACCCGCTGTAGTCTCCCCTTTAACCAGTTGCTTATCCACCTCTCTATTTTCATATTGATCCCCATTTTTTCCAATTTAACCAATAATTCTCCATGAGGTACTGTATCCAATGCCTTACTGAAATCGAGGTAGGTTAGATCCACTGCATTTCCTTTATCTAAAAAATCTGTTACTTTCTCAAAGAAGGAGATCAGGTTGGTTTGGCACGATCTACCTTTTGTAAAACCATGTTGTAATTTGTCCCAATTGCCATTAACCTCAATGTCCCTAACTACTTTCTCCTTCAAAATTTTTTCCAAGACCTTGCGTACTACAGATGTCAAACTAACAGTCCTGTAGTTACCCGGGTCACTTTTTTTCCCTTTCTTAAAAATAGGAACTATATTAGCAATTCTCCAGTCAAATGGTACAACCCCTGAGTTTAGAGATTCATTAACATTTTTTGCTAATGGACTTGCAATTTCATGAGCCAGTTCCTTTAATATCATTGGATGAAGATTATCTGGGCCCCCCGATTTACTCCCATTAAGCTGTTCGAGTTTGGCTTTTACCTCGGATATGGTAATATCTACCTCCATATCCTTATTCCCATTTGTTATGTTGCCATTATCCCTAAGCTCCTCATTAGCCTCATTAAAGACTGAAGCAAAGTATTTGTTTAAATATTGGGCCATGCCTAGATTATCCTTAACTTCCACTCCATCCTCAGTGATTAGTGGTCCCACTTCTTCATTTTTTATTTTTTTCCTATTTATATGGCTATAAAACCTTTTACTCCCTGGTCCCGAGCTACCCTCACCCCCCTGCACCCTACCCACTGCCTCAGCCCCACTCGAGAGCTCGCATCACCAGCCAGAGCCCTTGTACCCCAACCCTCTGTCCTAGCTAGGGTTGCCAACTCTCCCAGACCGGATGGGCTTAATACCATTTGTGGCAATGGTGTCCGGTCTGACCAAGTTGGCAACCCTAATACCAGCCCTGAGCCCCTCATCCCCAGCCCTAACCCACAGCCTGCACGCCCAGCCAGAGCCCTTCCACCCCAAACCTCTGTCCGATCCCTGAACCCCTTCAGCCCCAGCCAGACCCTCACACTTCCGCACCCCACCCTTTGCCCCAGGGCTGAGCCTCCTCCCTCACTCCAGAAGCCCTTGGCCCCACCCCCACCACATGAATTGTGTTATATGCACCAATATGAAGGTGATATATTAGTGCACATAACATATTTATTCCTTTCAGGAGCAGGAAAAATTAGAGGGAACCTCCACCCCAATAGTTTAATCTAATAATTAAGTGAATGCTCAGCATAGACCAGGCCTGACCCTGCAGACAGACTGAACCAGTGGCTCTGATAGGTGTGAACTCTCCCATCCCCTCAATCTCATGGGGGAGTTGACGCTGAAGCCTAACGACAACACTTTGCAATATCATTAACCGTTCAATTGCTGATTACTTTCACCACCAGAAAGGGGGAGGCATTGAGACTGAAAGCATGGTAAGCACTGGGAGCTGCTGCAGGAAAGGAGAAGCAGAGGGAAGAAGAGAGGAGGCACATACACAGGGAAAAGGGACAGAAATGGAGGATGGGGAACAAAGAGAAAACTAAGGGCAGGAACAGCAGAGGCCTAAGGGCAGCAGATCCCTCCTTTCCCCCACTCCCGGACAGATGCTGGATGTGATCGTAAGTTCCTGGACAAATAACAGATAATGATGAAAACTACGTTATTACAGAAAAGCCTGTCTCAGCCTTGATCTCTGTGGCAACCTCTCACTGACTATTCCACAGGGCATGGAGGAGGGTGTTTATCCTAAATGTACACCCTGACCTGTTCTCCAGAATTCAAATGGAATCCAGCTTTCTCCAAACAGTGATTTGGACCCTGCAGATTGACCTCAAATGGCACCTCTGGGTGTTTGGCAAGCACTGGGAAGGTAGAACAAAGCTTACCGGACAGAAGCTCTGATCAAGTTTTATGAGGCACCTTAGGTCAAGAGGAAAGATTTCCATACCCAGCCATTACTTCCAAGTGGAGCTGTCCCGAGACCGTCAGGAAGGCAGGAACATTGAAGAAATGGGAGTCTTTCCCAGGTTCCTGTGCTTCATTTGATGTCTGTAAAACAAGAAAGCACATGCCAGAGTATTAATCAGTTAAGAAACATGGCTTCTGATTTTTCATCCCCCTTCCTCTGACAATTACAGGTGCATCAATCCAAATAAAACTAAACAACAGGACAAAGCCCCATGCTTCCAGGAATAAAGCCATACAGCAAGGGCTTGGTCTACACCAAGGGCAGTGTCTAAGTTCAAGTGAAGTCCATTTCAAAACCAGTTTGGGGCCTTTTCTAACTTGGCAATTACCTCCTCTTTTGGCACATCTACACCATGCAAACCCCTAACATAGACAAGGAAAGCCATGACTTGCATGAGAACCTGGGACTAATCTCCAGTTTAGACAGGACCTCAGGGTAATTTAAAAGTATCACGTCACTGAAGTAACCTACAGAACATCTTGGGGGCAAAGAGTGTGAAACCAACTCCGAAGTTGAAAATATAGGAGAATCAGATTCTTAACGGCAGGCAGTACTAGTATGTTACTGCATGTAAGCCAATAACAACTTGTGACAAACTGCATACATGGGAGAGGGGAGAGGGACAGAGTTTATGGGAGTGTGGTTATATAAACCATGAAACATGATTTATAACAAACTCAATTTTCTATTCCTACCACCCCCCACTCCAGTAACACAATGAACTGCATTATAAAAATTATTCTACGACAGCAGTGTCTTCAACTGCTAGAAAAGTACACAAAAAACAATGCCCCTCCCAATTCTGCACATGTCTAACTACTCACATGAACAATCCCATCAGCCAATGGGACTAGTTAGATTAATCAATTTATGCATGAGCTTAAGTGTTTACAGGATCGGTGCAATAGAAGCACATGACTAGGCCAAATTCTGGTGGCTGGCTGTTCCTCCCAACTTTAATGACAGGATACCTACCATACACAAGATGTGATCCTTAATATGTATAACGTTATTATGTGGCACTGAAATAATTTTCTAATAAGGTAGCAAAAAGCAAAAGGACAGAAAAAGGAAAAATGCCATTGAGCGTAGCAGAAAGGATCCAGAGAGGAAGGTCTTATGGATAAGGCACTGTGCTGGGACTCAAGAGAACTGGGTCTACCTCCCTGGCTCTGCCAGAGATGCCTCTCATGGCGTTGGATGAGTCAATTTCTCTGTGCCTCAGTCCCTTATTCATAAAATGGGGAGAAGAGCTCTTCCTTCATTGTGTTAGAAAGGCCATGTCTAGACTCTGGAGAAGATGGATGCTGCGGTGGTCGAGCTTCTGGCGTTTGATTTAGCGAGTCTAGTAAAGACCTGCTAAATTGAATGCTGAGAGTGTTCCTGTCGATGCCTGAACTCCTATGCCTCTCAAGGAGTAAGGGGAGTCAATGAGAGCATTTCCCCCATCAACCTCACTCTGTGACGACGATGCTGAAGCTTGGCTTAAGGTACATCAACTCCAGCTATGTTTTTTATGTAGCTGGAATTGCAGGCCGTAAGCTGTCCTTCGGCTGCAGTGAAGACCTGGCCTAAGTTCTATAGAGCAGGCACCATCTTTTAATTGGTGTACAGCACAGTGGGGCCTTGATCGTTGTTGGTGCTCCAAGCATTACTGGAATGTAAACTGCAATAATAAAGAAATGTACTTTGTAACAGAAGTGGGGAGGGCGCACATTTATGTGGTACTGTGGGGTCCTCAGAGAAAACAAAAAATATGCAGCTCTTCTTATTTCAGTTATACAGGCCTGTAGGACTAGAAGCGTGTCAGCAACTCTGAATTTTGCTTAAAGCTTATATACATGGCTGCGTAATTTAAGTGCCTGCAAGTGCAAGAGAGCATAATTTGCATTGTGAGGTAATCAAAAGGCAGGGTTGCAGTAAGAAGGGGCAACAGAGGGGCATAACAAGGTGCAATGTAGAGTACAGGAAGGGATCGCTTCCTCCACTCATCCCATTTTACAGATAGGGATCATGAGACAGAGGTGGAAGTCTGAATTTTCAATAGTAACCTAACTTCAGGAGCTCTGACTGGAACCCTTAGAGCCTGAATTTCAGAGAAGCTGAGCGTACATAGCTAATTGGAGCTGGAAATATTTAGAACCCCGGGGGAAAGCGGGTTGGAAGAATCAGCTCCTAATTTTTTTAATGGAGGCACCCAAAATTAAAGGCTCTGAATGACACAAAAAGCTGTGTGGGAGAAGAACCCAGATTGCCCCATCCAACCCTGAACTTTAAGCACTAGTTCATTCTTCTCCAGAAAGATCATGGAACACAAAATCTTTAAGAATTTCTACCATTAGAATACCTTTGATTTCACACATCGCTATCATAAAGCTCAGTGTTAATTCTGATAAGAAAGCAGGAGGGTTGTTTTTCATCTAAGACAGGTGCCTCCAGTTTATAAAAGATCTTTTAATCAGTGCTATTTTCCTTTCACAGGGAAATGAATTTGATTCCATTAGAAAAAATGCTATGGTAATGAGAAAAAAAGGAAATGGAATATTCTATTGCGTCTTCATTGTTATTCTATTATTAAAAAAGGCTCCAACAACATGGAGATTGTATAGGCATAGAAACACAAATGCCCTTTTCTTCCAGCTTTTGCACATCTTTTCAGGTCATTGGATAATTTGCATACAAAGAAACACCATGGAACACTTAGCTGGTTATGTGCTAAAGCAACATAAACAACCTCTTAAGAAAAGGGCATAGACAACATACTTATTGGGGGAAGAGCCTAGAGTTAAAAAGAGAAGGTGTTGGATAGTGCTTTAATCAGTAGTTTCGTATAATTGTATATGTCCACTTTTAATAAATGGAGCATTTATAATTGTTTCAAGCTCAGTGTTCGTTTATTAATGCAATCCTATTTTATGGGTGGGGGGTTGGGCAAGAGGAAAAGTGAAGGAGCAGGATGTGGGTGGGAGTCTGGGTGGGAGGGAGGGTGCAGGGGAGGGCTCTGGAAGAGAGGGAGGGTGCAGGAGCAGGCTGGGTATGCGATATGGAAGGGGATACAGGAGCAGGGTGGGAGGGAAGATGTGGGTGCATGTTGGGGGTGGGTAGGCCTGGAAGGGGGTCAGGCTAGTGGAATTCAGGGGGGCACATAGTTCTGCGTGGCTCTGCGCTAGAGCACTGCCTCCATTGGCCATGATTCAGCCAATGGGAGCAACGGGGGTGGTGTGGCACCTGCACAGAGCACTTTTGTGAACACACAGAGCTGCCTCCCCCTTGCCAGGCAGAGCCCACGGACCAGATCCAGTCCCGGCTTGCCTGGATCAAGCCCATGAGGCTTGGGACTCTCCCTCTGCAGTGGCCCTGGCACTCCAGCCATGGTGCCCCCCACATGGCTAAAGTACCAGCGCGTGTCCCTGCGGAGAGGTGGAAGCCCCAAGCCTTGCAGGCTGGATCACAGCAAGCCGCAGGGTGGATGCAGCCTGCGGGCTGTAGGTTACCAACTCCTGCTTTAAGTGCTTGTGGTCATTAATGATTCTAGTGCACTCATGACAAGATGATGGCGCTCTGGTTATATTCCATCTTGGCTGCGTGTCTGCAACTCAGCCGCAATTTGTTGACAGTCATCCGGTAATTTAAGTAGGGCCTTATATCTAACCTTTTTCAGTAGAACACAACATTTCTACCAAGTAGTAACTGGAAGAGAGACACAGAAAGCCAGACATAAGATCTCAAGAGTGCTCTGCCCACTCCGCAAACAGAACACAATCATCTCTGCACCTCCTGGAACTGTGATTTGGTTTATTTATAATTATTTCATGTCACTTTCCTTTCTCCTCTTCCTCAACAAATGTAACCCCAAAGGTAAGGGAGGGAAGGGGGAAGATGCAGCAAGAGCAACAGAGTTGAGGGAAAAATATGGGGGCAGATTACAGAGGCCAAACTATAGTTTTGGGAGGTTTAAATACACACAACCATCTGACAAAACTTCCAAGACATGACTGCATGTGGCTAAGAACTGCCAGGCTGTATTCCACCGGCAATTCAAGCTGACTCTGAGGACAGAACAAGAAGCAATGGGCTTAAATTGAAGCAAGGGAGGTTTAGGTTGAACATTAGGAAAAACCTCCTGTCATAAGAACATAACATAAGAACGGCCGTACTGGGTCAGACCAAAGGTCCATCTAGCCCAGTAGCCTGTCTGCCGACAGTGGCCACCACCAGGTGCCCCAGAGAGGGTGGACCGAAGTCAATGATCAAGTGATTTGTCTCCTGCCATCCCTCTCCAACCTCTGGCAAACAGAGGCCAGGGACAGCATTTCTATCCCCTGGCGAATAGCCTTTTAGGGACCTAACCTCCTTGCAATTATCTAGCTTCTCTTTAAACTCTGTTATAGTCCTAGCTTTCACAGCCTCCTCTGGCAAGGAGTTCCACAGGCTGACTACACGCTGTGTGAAGAAGAACTTTCTTTTATTAGTTTTAAACCTGCTACCCATTAACTTCATTTGGTGTCCTCTAGTTCTTCTATTATGGGAACTAATAAATAACTTTTCTTTATTTGCCCTCTCCACACCACTCATGATTTTATATACCTCTATCATATCCCCCCTCACTCTCCTCTTTTCTAAACTGAAAAGTCCCAGTCGTTTTAACCTCTCTTCATATGGGACCCGTTCCAAACCCCTAATCATTTTAGTTGCCCTTTTCTGAACCCTTTCCAAGGCCAAAATATCATTTTTGAGGTGAGACCACCACATCTGTACACAGTATTCAAGATGTGGGCATACCATAGTTTTATACAGGGGCAGTAAAATATTCTGTCTTATTTTCTATCCCTTTCTTAATAATTCCTAGCATCCTATTTGCCTTTTTGACTGCCGCTGCACACTGTGTGGAAGTTTTCAGGGAACTATCCACGATAACTCCAAGATCTCTTTCCTGATTTGTCATAGCCAAATTAGCCCCCATCATGCTGTACGTATGTCAGGGCGGTTACACTCTGGAATAAATTGTGTATTCATTCAGTTTTCATGAAGAACAGTAATAGTAGCTGTGTTAATCTGGTCTTGCTGAAACAAAACAAAAGACAGGACTATGCAGCACTTTAAAGACTAACAGGATGGTTTATTAGGTGATGAGCTTTCGTGGGCCAGACCCACTTCCTCAGTGCTGCATAGTCCTGTCTTGTGTTTCACTTTTCATGAGTTCCCCAAGTCCCATTTGCTAGATTACAGCTACTCTTCCCCAAATAACGTTTGCACCAGAGCTTTTGTGACATAAGCCATTCACACTGCAGTCCTGCATAATTTAATTCTGTAAAGTTTTGAGGCTGTGAGAGGATGCATACCCCTAATAGGTTCTGACGGGCTAAAATGGGCCAATTATGTTACTGGGTTGCACCTAGAAGGAGAGCCTGACTTAACTGACCATGAAGCCCAGAAGTAGGCTGGCCAGCACCTGCATTTACTCTCTGAGAGCAGCGAGGTGCTGAGCTGGAAATTCAGAAAGGGACAATAACCCCTGGAATCATAGCTACTGAAAAAAGGGTCAACCCAGAGAAGTTGTGGGGAAGAACACCTCAGAAGATAGGGTAGAAGGATGCCTAGAGAAAAAGCAGCAAAGAGCGGGATTGTGCAAATCATGGCTGCTGGTTACAGGGTTCCTGGGAGGGCCTGAGTTCCCCTACCAGCCACCAGGAAAGTATCACAGGACGTGAAGACTTGGAACCGAAGACCACATGAGGCAGAGTCTGGACAGTTAGTCCAGTGATATTTTGTTATCCCAGCAGGGGATGACTACATGGTGACCTGGCTAAAGGGCCAAGTCACGAAAAGGGAGGACCCCAGGTCCCTCACAGACCAAACACAGTGAGAGCTAATTCCCAGACCCAGCCACAAGAAGGCACACCTGCAGTAAGCAGAACCCTTTAACAGGCAGATACAGTTTGTGCACAAAACTGAACAGAGATACAGTATATGGCTGAAAAGTATATGATATGCTTATTGTCAAGCATCATGTGTTTCCACATCTTAGTTTGCACGTAAGAGCCAGGAGCACCCCTGTGGTAATACTAAGGTATTTCAATTAACCAGCTGCAGTTTAGCTGACTAGCCAACTGTATTAAATAGAAAGCTGGGGTACATAGGTTGTGGACTGGTCTGAGGGGGAGTTGTCAGTAGGGCAGGGCAGATTTTTAAATCCCGAAGAACCTGTATATGGAGATTTCTGACCAGGAGATTAATTAGGTGCAGGGAGCTGTAGATATAACACTGCAGCAGGCAGCTGTATGCTACCTCAACAATTTTTTGCTTAGTGATGATACACGAGCAATGTTGTAGCCAATAAGCATAAGGAGATATAATCATTTTGTGGTCAAAGAATATATTTTCTTTTGGGAGAGAGGCTTATAGGAGTGCACACAGTTTTGGTGGGTGTGGTCACTGCAAACATGGGAAAATCCGCAATTTAGTTACTATTGCTTGGAAATTCACTCAGGACATTTCTGGGGGAGAATAATTTCTACAAGTGCCGAAAGCAATCAAACGACAATTTAAAGCACTGAACTTTATTTTGCAACACTGATAAAAGGAGACAATAATTACAGCATGGGCAGCTTTTAAGAAGGTACAAAAAAGAATGAGCTGCAAGGGAAAAAATTAGAAGCTGGTAGGAAAAAAATTATTGTAGGGTTTATAGCAGAATCAGATTAACATGAAGTTTGAGTTAGTTTTACAAGAGTTGAACTGTGCCTGACCTGGAGACCTCCTCCCATTTTTTGCATTTTACAACCACATTTTCGGTTATTAAGATATTTGAGACACACACCCCATTTCTCTTTAAAGTTTTTCCACACAACTCAGGGCAGAGAAATTGATCAATACATAAGGTACCAAGGAAAGTACAGAATAAAAATGAGAGAGATTAAAACAACTGCTTAGTCTATTTCATTTAGTATCATCACTTTAGGTATCACAAGGTAAATAAATCTCAGAGAAGTCTATAAAAAAACCCAGCATATACAAAACTGACCCTGTCCTTTTGATATCCAGTGATTACAAAGTTGTTTTATAAGTACAACTTACCCTGACATGAAAGAGCTCCCCCGCACCTTCACAGTCATTTGACGTAATTATAGGGGTATGAATGTGCACATACCCACGATCCTGAAACAGACAGCAGATTGAAAGTTACTAGTCCAAGGACATTATGCATCAACTCCAAGGAAGATTTCAACATGTGCAAGTCAAGATTCATCTATCAGCCCAAGACCAAAGACAACAAGTGTAACATTTTAGAATAGTTTCTACAGTACATGAGATACACCATGGCATCTGCAAAACACTAGCTGGCTTTGTAGAGCATGTGAATTTAGTGCCAGATTCTTCACATGTTCTCTCTATAGAGCAAACCCTGCAGAGGGCTCTATAACCACTGCAATTCTACCGTAGGAATAGAGCTCCATTATTTTCTAGTCCACAGTGCCAAAATTGCTGCAGAAAATATGGTATTTACACCAGAAAGCATGAGAAAGAAACAAAGGCCACTCAGGGGACTATGGAAAGTGTGCATTTGGACTGTAAGCAGAAGGGACCATCGTACTGTAAAGCATCTAGCAGAATGGGACCCAACTGCGGTTGGGGGTCTCTTGATGAAATAATAATGTCAGCTCCATGTTATTATCCCAGGATTACACTTTCAAAGCATCCTATGAGTGCTTTTCAAAATATAAGCACAAATAAACCCAGCAGCTACCCTAAAATAGGGAGCGGAATCCCTTTCCTTCCCTCCTCCACCCCATCTAGCACACCCCTCTGCCTACCCATCAGCCTGGGAAAATAAGTGGGATTTGCAGCCAGCTCTAAACATCAGCCAACTGGGGTTATCTGGACTAAAGAGTTGAGGGAAGGCACGTGAGTTGAAAAAGTTCAAGGCCGGTGTACAACACATCTTACAGGAAGACATCTAAATTAACAGGGAGTAAAGTTTCTAAAGTGCAATGTAATTTATGGCAGCTACCATCATTAGGCTGGCAGTAGAGTGCAATTCACATTAGCAGACTTCCTCCCTGGTTTAGGAAGTACCTGAGCAGTAGGGCTCATCAGAGGGGTGCCCAGAAGCAAACATCCCCTTTCAGGCACTTAACACAGTTTCATTATCAAACCACAGAAAAGGTGAGCGCTAATGTTACCGTTCCATGAACCCACAACAGCAGGGACATTCAGAGCTCAGAGGAGATATTCATGCAGCATACAACTTACTAGGTATGTCTATACTGCAATCAGATCCCCATGGCTAGCCTGTGTCAGTTGATTTGGGCTTACGGGACTCAGGTGTGGGGCTTTTAATTAAGGTGTAGACATTCCTGCTCCAGCAACCCAAGCTCTAGGATCCTCCCATCACATAGGTCCTGGAGTCTGGGCTAGGACGTGGGCATTTACACCACAATTAAAGAGCCCCACAGTTCAAGCCTCATGAGCCCATGTCAGCTAGCACCGGCCAGCTCTGGGTATCTAACTGCAGGACAGACATACCCATTGTGTCTAGGAGCACACGGCCCAGAAGGCTAGGAGGGCTACTCACATACTACATGGATTGGACAACCCCAGGGAAAAGTTAAAGGTGGGTTTCTAACCCTAGACATACAGGAAAATCTCTAACATTCATCAAGCAGTATCAGGAGATAAAATCTTTGGAATAAGGACATTAAAAAAAATAAAAAGCAACTTTGCCTACTACATATCACTACTACAGTTAAAGATTTTCTGCTTAAGTTTTAGCTTTATGTTCTTTTTAGTTTTCAGTTTTCTACAATGAAAACAGACTGCTTTCAGTTTCCAGTTCTTGTGCACAATACTGCAATGTTTGGATTGCAAGTTCTATGCAGGAAGATTTAGGTTCTTTTTTTAATAAAAGCTGTTTCCACTGGATTACAAAGAAATAATTAAAAAAGACATGATTTTGTTGGTCTTAGCATTTGCTGTCTGTAGCCAAATTTGACCTTACATTTATTGTCCCTTTAAAAATCCATTCAAGCTTCATTAAGCATCTAGCTTCAAAATATGTATCATGTTTAAGCAGAAGCACTCCACGTGAAAAACAGTGACAGGGGAAGTATTTGCTTTAGTAGCAGTAAGATACACATGCCATATCAGAATTTCATGCTTACTGATAATTCTACCAGCACTTTTCTATTGCTCTTTAAAATCTTTGAGGATAAGATGTTCTTCAACATCAATCTATTTCTTCTGCAACCATCTGTACTCAAACGATTGTGGGTATTGCCATCTAGTGGACAAACACCAGTACTGACTTTCTTTAGTGAAGTGATTATTTTGCCATGTTGGTCTCAGGATATTAGACACAAGGTAGGTGAGATAATATTTTCTTGGATCAACTTCTGTTGGTGGAGGATGGTCTTGGTATAGCTTGAAAGTTTGTACCTTCCACCAACGGAAGCTGGTCCAATCAAAAATATAATCTCACCTATCTGGTCTTTAACAGTAACATTAACTTGCACAATATTTCTATCTTAAATCAATCCTAAAATCCCTACAATATTGCACTGAATTCTCTTGAGAAGGCTAGACTTGGCTTAATCATCTAAGTATTTGAAATACCAAGGCTCCCTACAACAATAACTTCAAATCACAGGAGGTCTGACTCAACCTTTTATGACAGTAAACTGCACAATAATTCTCAGGTCTAATTTTGGAGCTAAACTGCTTGGCATGGAGCTTGAACTTGAGTTGCAGAGTTTAAAGCCAGAAGGCATGACCAGACCAGCTCATCTGATCTCATAGGTCACAGGCACCTACACAACTAACCCAACAACTGCAATGGGATCAAAGTATTACAGACCACAGGAGACCAGCCACAGACAGAGAACAGGAGGCACTGAGGTCCACCAATGCCTGAGGCCCCTGCATTGGCAGGGAAATAAGTAAGTGAGATACAGACAGATAATCCTGGCAAGCCACCCACACACTTATCCTACAAACAAAGATGAACTCCCTCCCTCCCTCCCCACCCCCGTCATTGCCAATCTGACCCCACATATGGTGATGACCGAGGCTTTGTTTACACTCTCAAAACTAAAGCGCAGTTGCAGCAGAGCTGATATGGTGGTGCCATGGCAAGAGCACTGGGAGAGAGCTCTCCCAGCACGCTGCGTAAACCACCTCCATGAGGGGAGTAGCTATGCGTGCGGGGAGCCTGGCTCCCAGCACTGTAGCCCGGTTCACACTGGTGCTTTACAGCACTGTAAATTGCTGAGCTCTGAGGAGGGAATGTTTTTTCACACCCGAGCCAGAAAGTTGCAGAGCAGTAAAGTACCAGGGTAGATTAAGCCTCAGACACTGAGCGTATGAACAAGAATCTAATCAGCTAAGCATCTGAAAGAGGGCACACTTCGTGCCCTCTCAGAGTCCTGGATCTCCCCACCCGTGTCCTATTGCCAGCTCTGGCCATCCCTGATGCTGCAGAGGAAGGAGATAAAAGAAAACAAAATACATGGGGAGCGGGAATCCCTTCCCAAATCCCTCTAGTTGGTTCCAAGGAAACAAAGTGGACGGACTCTAGAGGGAGGCTCATTTTAAGACAGGGCTTTGAAGATAGAGGTAGTGAGAGCTCAGGAGAACTCAAGGGCTCCAGAGGACTCCTCACCCTTTTCCCCCCACTACAAAGTAGGAATTGTGGTATGAGGATAGGCTGGGAGCCAGGAGCTGACAAATTCTAACCCCAACATTCCACTGTTTGTACATGCTAGGTCACGCCACTAATGGCCATGCTCCCAAAGAAGCAACCACTAAGTTTGGGTGCCTCAGTTTCTGGGTGCCTGAGAGATCAGGGGCTTCACTATCAGAGGTGCCGAGTGGCCACAACTTCAACAAAAGTTCAGGTTAGGAAGTGAAGAACAGCATATCCAACTGAAACCATACTGACAGCTAAGAATGAACAATCCAAAGGGAAAAATGGGCTTTTAACACCGTGCTTAGAAATCCAACTATTAGCTTTGAACGCTGCTATTCCACATAGGACTCCTAGTTTTCAAATGGCTTGAATTCTCCTGCATTTGTCAATTTCTAAGTATCCCGATACAGTTACTGGACAACATATTATTAACAAGAAATGCAATGTATCTACCATTACAGCGGGGTGTTTGTCCCCCTCCCTCCCCCCCCTCCCCCGGACCCAAACTACACACTTGGCATCAGTGAAGCATTTGTAAATTTGTGTCAGTTTTGCTGAATTATTTCAGTTGAAAAAAAGCCCTAAAAATCAAGTATTTTGTCTTGTCATTTCCCAAACTAAACTTTTAGATTTTCTGAATTTGAAATATTTGGAAGTTTCCTTTAATTTTATTTTAATTATAAAAAACCCTAGAAAGGTATCAACATGAAAACATTTCATTCAACCCAATGTGATTTTCATTACTTTGGCAGTCAAAGCGAGAGAGGAAAGATGAGAGCGCGCAACGGTATGCGCCCAGCCTCTGCCCATAAAACAAGAACCTGGGATACTGATGGTATGTCTACACTGCAGCTGGGAGGTTTGTTGCCCAACACGTGAGTGTAACTTCAGTCTTGCAGGAGTAAGCATTTTTCACATCACTGAGAGATGCAGCTATGCTGATGTAAGCTCCCAGTAGAGGCCGGTCCTAAGTCAGTGCCAGAAGTAGGAACAGAACCTCGGAGACCCCATTCCACACCTTGCACTGTCACCCGTTGCATAACTTTGCATATGTGAAAACACAGTCACAAAATCAAAGGAGGAGCAGAGCACCTTGAAAAATGAATGGATGGCTGCAGTAGCTTCGCTGCGTACCCTCAAGAGGGAGCTCAGCACATTGGTCCTGCATCGTAAGTGAGGGAACTGACGGCTGTACTCCAATGGGTGCCTCTCTCGGGGTTTAAAAGGAAATGCCTAAGGAAAGGACAGGAAAAAAAACACAACCATGAGAACCTGCAGTCGTCAGAATTTTAAATGAAGAGCATGCAGGAGAGCTGCCTGCCACACTAAGCTGCTGCCTCTGATAGAGAGCAGCCCCTGTCCGTGGGGGGCCTGAGCAACATGGGAGCTCCAAGCTCCGTGGGATGCCGGAACAGCCTCTGTCCATGGGAAGCTCAGGTCACCCCGTGAACAGGGGCTGCTGCAGTCCCACGCTTCTGCCTCTGATACAGAGGCAGCAGCATGCGGTGGCAAGCAGGAGCTGGTCTTGCGAGGGGAGCTGATTTTTAAATCAGCTCCCCTCACAGATCAGCTCCCATCTGCCAACCTAATCCTACTGCCTCTGTATCAGAGGCAGCAGTGTGGAGTGGCAGGGGGCTCCCCAGGAATGGGGCCAGGAGCACACTAGCTATTGGCCCTCCCCTGGGGGGGAACATTTTAGTAATCATGTAACCACTGAGAATTGTTGTGGCTACATGAAGACTAAAATAAATGATTTCTAACATCCCTAGCACCTACATAGAATAAGAATTTCAAAAGGGCTCAGAGCAAAAGTAAACAGCCTGATTTTCAAAAGAGCCCAGCACAACAGGTGCTTATCACTTTCTAACATCTTAATGTAAGTTTCATGGCGGCAGCAGAGAGCGCTCCTTTGGAACTCTGGTTCCAATTGTGGGTGCTGGCCCCCAATTCTTTAGCAAATTCAGATCCTAGTTAGTTTCAGTTTCCTTCCCCTGCCCAATGTACTAGTCAGTTTCCCTGTTAATGAAAAGGCCCTTGTCCACATCAATGGGAGAAAAGAAAACATCTTTTAAAAAATGCAGGAAATAAGAGTTTGAAATGTGCTCTGTCAGAAACTGGAATAGCCATTTTCCAAAAGGTGTCCTATTAGCTTGATTGTTAAATGCAATAACATACCAAAGTATCACAGGGGCCCAACACACGGATATTTTCAGCTTTCAGTTCCACATTTTGCATCCTATGAAGACTTTTTACCAATTTCCCTTGTACTTCTACTGCGCTTCCAAAAGCCAAATCTCTGAAAAAGCAACATCAACAATATATCACTATGGACTTGACATAAAGCTCACTGAATTCAAGAGACTCATCCTGACTTATTTGGGTTAATTTAAATTAAGTCCTACACTTCCAGTATCTATTATCACAGAAAGGTAGCTTGTTATAATTTGACTGCTAAATTTTATTTACATGGCACTCAATATATCCAACATGGAAAAGAATCTGAGCTCAGTGTGTGTGTATGTATTGAACCCCTAATTCCAAGAGCGTGGATATTTTAAATTATTCGATGCATAAACCACTAAGCTGTCCATTTTGCAAGAAATAAACTGCACAGGATCTTACATAACTGAAAGCCTAAATGTTTATTTTTATTAGAAGTAAGCTCTCCTTGACTGATCCACTACTAGCTGGGTGGAGTTATTCTAAAGATTTTGCTAAAGCTCCAATATGAGCTCCAATGTCTGTTCGTAAGGAAAGACCTCAGGGTTTGCCAGTCCCTCCATGCTTTTTCTTATGCTGAGCCTGTAAAAATGGTATCTCAGCTAGAGACACTGACTGCATCTGGTAAAAAAGGCAGGACAAGACTAAGGAGCCTACAGAAGAGAGCCAGTTGAGGAAAAGCTGACGTGGAAGACCTAGCTTCTGGTAAAGCACAACTTCACTTACACAGGAATGAGCCCAGCAGTGAAAGCCAAGCCCTGGAGAAACCACTATGGGGTACAACCTGGCCCCACTGAATTAATAAAAGTCTTGCCACTGACTTCAGTGGAGACAATTTCAATTTAAAAACTAACCATGTTAGTCTGTTTCAGCGAGAAAAAGGAGTCTGGTGGAACCTTAAAAACTAATCATTTTATTACGGCATAAACAGATATCTGATAAAGCGAGCTGCAACTCACAAAAGCTTGTGCCATAATAAAATTTTTAGTCTTTAAGGTGCTACTGGAGTCTTTGTTGTTTTTTCAATTTAAAAGTGCCCCCTACATTGAACTCCCTTCAGAATCAGTTAACCCAGCTCCTTAACTAACAGCTGTTGAATAACACCAAGCATAACACCACCCCAGCAGTACTCCCATCCCTGCTGCAGCAGGAGGCAAGATGCTAGGTATGGGAATCAGGGTGTGTCTAGACTACAGGGTTTTGTCGACAAAGGTAGACTTTTGTCAACAAAACTATACCTGCATCTACACTGCTGCTGAGTTCTGTCGACACAGTGTCGACAGAACTCAGCAGTTTTGTCGACGGCTGTAAACCTCATTCTATGAGGAATAACGCCTTTTGTCGACAGAGTTCTGTCGACAGAAGGCATTATTGCGTCTACACTGTCATGTCGACAAAGCAAGCCGCTTTGTCGACAGAACTGGATGTAGTCTAGACACGCTTTGTCGACAGTATTTGTCGAGAAAACTTCTCTTGACAAAAGCCTGTAGTCTAGATGTACCCTCAATGCCCTTTATTTCAGATAGGGTGGAGTAGAGCCACACAACTACATCACTCACTGGCCCCCTCCAAATGCAAATGATGCAGAAATGTCTTTAAATACATAAAAGTCTGCAAACCTGTTTTCCAAGGTTGGGTCAGCTACAACTTGGAGGCTTTCTAAAGAACTGCCATCATTTATATGCAGGAACAAAACCTCTTTCTGGGACCGGACAGAACGAACCCAGCCCTGGAGGAGGAAGAAAATAAAAGTCTGTGGTGACCTGGTTTGAACTGAACCGAGTTAAATGCAGGACTCAACTGACACTAGGAAAGTCATTTTGGGCCTGATCCAACTCCCATTGAAGTCAGTGAAAGGATTTCATTAAGATCCAATCAGGATCTCCCAGTGCTCTAGCTAAACCACTTCCACCAAGAGGAGTCACTTACTGTAGCCTGGCTTACCTAGGTGCTTTACAGCGCTGTAACTCCCTGCGCTCGGGGATGGGTGGGGTTTCAACACCAAAGCCAAAAAGTTACAGCACAGCAAAGTGGCAGCATAGACTTAGCCTTACTCAGTGGTGAAAGAATAAGATGGAGCAGCTTGGAAGAGCTGTAATTGTGATTCTAGGTGATCTGGGAGGCTATGGCCTGGGGGAGGGAATAGCTCCTCTTCCTGATGCCTGTATGTAAGATCAAAAGAAAGAAATGCACGTGATCCTGGAGAAATCTAGTACGGTTGAACCTTCCAAATCCGGAACTCTCCAGTCTGGCAACATCCATGGTCTGGGAAGGCCAGGGATATTGCTGAACCAAAGAGCCCCAGAGCAACACAGGGGCTGGGGGTCCTGGCTGGGCCAGATGGCATCTGGGGAGGCTCTGCCCTGGCCCAGACCCCCAGCATCAACAGGGCCAGACAGTGGCCAGGGAGCCCCAAGCCCAGGCAAGGGATCCCCCAGCATTAGCAGGACTAGGTAGTGGCCTGGGAGCTCCTGCCTGGGCCCGGGAACCCCCCAGTGTTAGGAGTCCCAGTCGGGGAACTCCCAGCTGCAGTTGAGCTGACTGTGGCTGAGTGGCCCCAGCCAGGAACCCTGAGAAACCCCTGGTGGCAGCGGGGCTGGGATGACCAGGCAATCTCTCTGGGGAACCCTGCAGCTGAAGCGGGGCTGGCGGAGGCAGGTGGCTGGGATCCCCAGCTGGGGAACCCCCAGCAGCAGCAGGACTGCAGTGTTGGGTGGCCCCAGCCAGGAACCTCGGAGAATACCCTGAGGCAGTGGGACCTGCAGCAGCGAAGCGGTCCCCGCCAGTAACTGCTGGAGACCCTAGGACAGCAAGCAGGCAGCGAGCCATGGTGAGCTATCAGCAGGGCGGGAAGCCCAGGAGCAGGGCAGCCAGCAGGGGAGCACTGACCTCCCCTGGTCCGGCAAACTTCCTGGTCTGGGACAGCTCAGGTCCCGCAGGTGCTGGACTAGGGAGGTCCAAACTGTATATCTCATTTCATCAGTTTGTCACTAGCAGAGCCCAGGGATCATCAGCAGTACAGTGGGAGATGAGTGTGGAATGGAAGTTTAATTAAGGGGAAGCCAAAATAGAGTGGTTATATTGTGTCTAGGGTTTCACATCTTGCAATATTTAGTACATGTGGTGTTCAATTTGTGGAGCAGGCTAAGTATAGGAAGCTCCTGTTCCACAGAGCAGGAGAATGTGAAGTATATTGGTGCATCACTCAAAGCATCTTTCGCTACTCTTTCTAGTACACTAGCGATCAGAACTAGCACGGGTATGTCTCCTCCAGCTGGAATTTACATCTTCAGCTCAAAGAGGGCAGGCAGAGCCCATCCCCCTACTCTGGAGAAGCCTCTGCAAAATGATCTTCAGAAAGGGCTGAACTAGAGAGATGGAACTTAACAGAAATGACTAAGTGAATTAACCACATAAAACCTCCACCCACCTGGACTTTAATATCATCAGCCACCTCCTGGGCTTCTAGCGCCTCCCGGACCCTCAGCCTTGCAGCCTGTGTACGTTTAGGACAAGGAGCAGAGGAACAACGGCGAAGAGCCAAGAACAGACACCGGGCCCCAAACATTGTAGAAGGCCTTCTACACCTGCCCTGCAACTAACATCCAAGACCCCACTCAGATGCAGCTGTTTGTCCTGCTATGATACATCCAAACTGCCTCCGTAGGCCACTACTCTCAACTGCCCCACCTGCTAATGGAAAGTGACCCCACCCAGCCTTTGCCGATTTCTTTGTACGTACCTCCCCCTGGGCCCACCTGCCCCTGCCTTACCCCACAGCCCCCCTGGGCCCACCTGGCCCCTGTCGTCCTGCCTTGGCCTTACCTCACTGCCCCCCCCCCCGGGCCCACCTGCCCCTGCCTTACCCCACAGCCCCCCTGGGCCCACCTGGCCCCTGTCGTCCTGCCTTGGCCTTACCTCACTGCCCCCCCCCCCGGGCCCACCTGCCTCTGCCTTACCCCACCGCCCCCCCAGCCTCCGCCTTACCCCAGAGCCCCGCTGGGCCCACCTGCCTTACCCCAGAGCCCCCTCCTAGGTCCACCTGCCCCTGCCTTGGCCCAGCCGCGCCCCCACCCGTCCTGTCCCCAAGGGGCCCCACACGCGGCTCCGCCCGGTGAAGGCTCCGGCTCAGGCGACCGCCCGGACTAATCTACCCACGCGAGAACAGAACCAAGGAGGCGACAGCTGCACACCCCCGTCCGCACCCTCACGTGACTCTCTCCAAGCCACGAGTCGCTGCGGGAAGCCAAGATGAGCCAATCAGGAGGCGGGGTGGTAACCGGAAGTGCCTTCTGAGGGCGCAAGGTGCTCTGGGAATTGTAGTTCGTGCCTCAGAGGCCGGGGCGGGGGGTGGCCGACAGCGTCCTGCAGGGGCGCGGCGCGGCGGGCTCGTGCAAAGGGCGGGTGCGGCTGAGTTTGGGTTTGGACAAAGGCGGCTCAGGTTGCATAGCGCTGAGAGGAGACTGTGTATGCCAAATAGGTAGTTGCTATGCAACTAGGTGTCGTGCTGGGGTGAAAGAAGTGGCAAGGCGGCTGGGGGGGGGGGGAATGGGCGCGAGGGGACGGCAGACCTGGGCCTGGCTCAGGACTCCTGGGTCCCAGGGAGGGGAGCGGCACTAGGCTGTTGCCCCAACCCGGAGTACAGGCGGTGAGGGGCTCAGGACTCCTGGGCCTGGGCAGGAGAGGTCTAGAGAGCTGCGACTCTGTGGCAAGCCAGGGCTTATTTTTGCAGCTACAGATACCGATTCTGTATCTAGAACCTTGCAAATTTGCAGCTACCCGCTTCATAGCCGCAGGTATCCGCATGGTGTGGTTGTGGCCACGGAAAGCCCCGGATCTTTTTTTGCAGATGTGGATGCGGATACTAATTTTGCATCCACTCAGCGCTCTGCTAGCGCTGCTAGCGCTGCTCCTGTGTCTTATTCCTAGCTGTGATGGGAAGTAGGGTCTAGTGCAGTGGTCTCTAGCCTTTTTACACACACGATCACTTTTTGAATTTAAGTGCATGCCAAGCTCTACCTCAAGCTCAAATATCCTTGCCCCGCCTCCTTTGTGCTCTTTTGCCACACCTCTCTAGGGCCCCGCCCCTGCTCACTCTATCTTCTTCCATCCCAAAACTCACTTTCACCAGGCTGGGGCAGCGGGTTGGGGTGCAGGCTCTGGTCTTGGATTAAGGGATTTAGAGCGTGAGAGGGGCTCTGATCTGAGCTTGGGGCAGGCAGCTGTGGTGCTGGAGGGGGTTCTAGGTGCAGGCTCTGGTAGGGGGCTCAAGGTTAGGGAAGGGGCTTGGGATGCAGTAGGGAGTTCATGACTGGGGTAGGGGCTCAGGATATTGATGACAGCTTAGCTCAGGTGGCTCCTGGGTGATGGTGCAGTGAGACTAAGGCAGGCTCGCCCCTGCCCTGGCCCTGCACCACTCCCAAAAGCAGCTAACAAATTTGCTCTATCCCTAGTCCTGTTGTGCCCCCTCTCTGCTCTGTGGAGATAGGATACAGGGTGGGAGAAGGGAGCACCTTGACATCAGCAGCCATCCTCTCCCTTCCCTGCCCTGCACAGCAAACAGGAGGCTCCTGGGGAAACAGCTCCAAGGCAAAGGGCCAGAGATGCGCAGCAGTGGGAGGAGGAGCAGCTGAAGTGCTGGCAGTTGATAGCCACGTGGCCAAACCAGTCAGGATCACCTGTCAGAGGCTCCAAGATCTACCAGTAGATCCTGATCTACTGGTTGGTGATCACTGGTCTAGTGGCTGGAGTAGGTGGGATTAGGAGGCAGGACTCTTGGCAGAGCCATCCTGTTCATTAGATGGTTTGGAGCAGTAGTCCCAGGCCCTGCGCTTTGGGGGGCCCTGTGGGGCCCAGAGCAGTCTGGGGATTACTGCGGGGCCTGGGGCCAGCAGTAAGGGTCAAGCCTGCCTCTGCACTAGTGGTGATGGGAGCTGTAGGAAGCAGAGTGATCCAGGCTGCTTTACTTCACCATCTCCCAGCTGGGTTGCTCTGCTTCCTGCTGCTGTAGTGAGTGGGGGGGAGGGAGGAGGATGCTACACCTGCTGCTGGCACTAGTCTCCCCAGCAATCCCCTGGGCCATATTGCTCAAGGGAGCCGGCTTGGGGGAAGGGGTACAATGGGGGCAAAGCAGGGGCAGGAAGAGGTGGGGGTGGAGAAGGGGCAGGGCTTGGGGAAGGGCTGAAGTGGGGATGGGACCCGGGGTGGAGGGCCTCCTACGGGTGGGCCTCAGTCCTGGACTGTGTTCTTACACAAGGTTTTAGTGGCTGAGCAATTTTTGGGCAAGAAGACCCCATATCTGTGCCTCTGCTTCCCTTGCCCATGCTAGACAAGGGGGATAAAAATTCCTGACTTTCTGCCTTAGTACACTGTTCTGAGTCCCTTGGGATGGAAGGAAGCTCTCAAGAGGCCAATTGCTGTTAAGAGGCAGGAATGGGACAAAGGCTAAAATAATACACACTTGACTTGTGTCCCAGCTGCTTGGTTACTTACTCATCCCAATTTGTACTTCCTCTACAGAAGCTTCTTCCTCTGAGTTTTGCGAAGAAGAACTCACTATATCTACACTGGCAGCTTCTTGCGCAAGAATGCTTTTGCGGAAGAGTTCTTCTGCAAAAGCTCTTCCAGAAGAGAGCATCTACACTGGCATGTGCTTTTGCGCAAGAGCATCCATGCCAGTGTAGACACTCTCTTGCGCAAGAAAGCTCTGATGGCCATTTTAACCATAGGGCTTTCTTGTGCAAGAAATTCATGTTGCCTGTCTACACTGGCCTCTTCCGCAAGAACAGTCGCGCAAAAGGGTTTATTCCTGAGCGGAAGCATCAGAGTTCGGGCGCAAGAAGCTCTGATTTCATAGATTAGAACGTCAGTTTACTTGCGCAAGAACACGTGGCCAGAGTAGACAGGCAGCAAGTTTTTGTGCAAAAGCGGCTGCTTTTGCACAAGATCGTGCCAGTGTAGACACAGCCATTATGTGGGGACTCCCAGTGATGCATTAGTCTTCTGGGCCTTGCTTTTCCTGAATTCTTCCTATTCTGATTTGCAGTGGCTTTGGGGGCTGGGAGCAGCTGAGCTGGAGCTCTAACCAAGTTCAGAAGCCACATGCCTCATTGCACAGATCCTCCAGGTGAGAAGAGTTGCTAAGCAGAGTCCTCTGCACTGGAAAAGAAGCCCCCTTGGGCTCTGAGAAAGGGGAGGAGAAAAGCTTTTAATCTGCTCAGTTTTGATGGTTTGCTGTTTTTCTTGTGAAGCCTTCACTCACAATAAAGCGTTGTCTAAACTGCCAGTTGAAGGACAAACTTTTGTGGCTCACAGGTGCTTAAACTCCTCCCCTGTGAAAGACAAATGTTTTGACCCCATGAGTAGCAGTGTAAAGGGCTCATTGTTGGCAGCAAAGCTCTCCTGTCAACAACAGGAACCCTGCAGGTATGGGTGGAAGTATTTTGTCTGCAAAAGTGCTGACAAACAGTATTTTACGCTGCCAGACTTTTAGCCTAGCAGTTATGCAGCCATGACAAGAAGACCTTATTACTAAAACCTGTGTTGTGTAGACAAAGCCTTTGGATCACATCGAGCAAGAATTTCTGATTCTTTACGAATGGACTCTTTCTCTGTTCTGTGTGAAACTTCGGGATTTGTGACGGAAGCACTGAATTGCTCTGTAATTAGATCCCTTGGTACTAACATAAGAACGGCCATACTGGGTCAGACCAAAGGTCTGTCTAACCCAGTATCCCGTCTTCTGATAGTAGCCAATGCCAAGTGCCCCAGAGGGAAAGAACAGAACAGGTAATCATCAAGTGATCCCTCTCCTGTCACCCATTTCCAGCCTCTGACAAATAGAGGCTAGGGACACCATTCTTACTCATCCTGGCTAATAGCCATTGACGGACCTAACCTCTATGAATGTATCTAGTTTTTGAACCCTGTTAAAGTCCCAGTCTTCACAACAAGGAGTTCCACATGTTGATTGTATGCTTTGTGAAGAAAAACTTCCTTTTGTTTGTTTTAAACCTGCTCACTATTAATTTCATTTGGTGACCCCTAGTTCTTGTTATGGGGGACAAGTAAATAACTTTTGCTTATTCACTTTTTCCACACCAGTTATTATTTTATAGACCTCTATCATATCCCCCCTTAGTCTCCTCTTTTCTGAGCTGAAAAGTCCCAGTCTTTTTAGTCTCTCTTCATATAGGGCCCATTCCAAACTCCTAATCATTTTTATTGCCCTTTTCTGAACTTTTTCCAAAGCCAATACATCTTTTTTGAGATGAGGTGACCACATCTATACCATGGATTTATATAGAGGCAATAAGATATTCTCTGTCTTATTCTCTATCCTTTTTTTAATGATTCCTAACTTTCTGGTTGCTTTTTTGACTGCCACTGCACACTGAGTGGATGTTTTCAGAGAACTATCCACAGTGGCTCCAAGATCTCTCTCTTGATTAGTTATAGCTAAATTAGTCCCCATGATTTTGTATGTATAGTTGGGATTATTTTTTCCAATGTGCATTGCTTTACATTTACTAACATTAAACTTCATTTGCCTTTTTGTTGCCCAATCACGTAGTTTGGTGAGGTCATTTTGAAGCTCTTCACAGTCTACGTTGGTCTTAACTATCTTAAGCAATTTAATATCATCTGCAAATTTTGCCACCTCTCAGTTTTCCCCTTTCTCCAGGTCATTTATAAATAGGTTGAATAGGATTGATCCCAGTACGGACCCTTGTGGAACACCACTAGTTACCTCTCCATTCTGAAAATTTACCATTTATTGCTACCCTTTGTTTCCTGTCTTTTAACCAATTATCAGTCCATGATAGGACCTTCCCTCTTATCTCATGACAACTTACTTTGCTTAAGAGCCTTTGGTGAGGGACCTTGTCAAAGGCTTTTTGGAAATCTAAGTACACTATATCCACTGGCTCCTCCTTGTCCACATGCTTGTTGACTCCCTCAAAGAACTCTAATAGATTAGTAAGGTATGATTTCCCTTTTCAGAAACCATGTTGACTTTTTCCCAACAAATTATGTTCATCTATGTGTCTGACAATTTTATTCTTTATTATAGTTTCAACTAATTTGCCCAGTACTGATGTTAAATTTACTGGTCTGTAATTGCCAGGGTCACCTCTAGAGGCTTTTTAAAATATTGGCATCACATTAGCTATCTTCCAGTCAGTAGGTACCGAAGCTGATTTAAAGGATAGGTTTACACACCACAGTTAATAGTTCTGCAATTTCACATTTGAATTCTTTCAGAACTCTTGGGTGAATGCCATCTGGTCCTGGTGACTTATTACTGTTAAGTTTATCAATTTGTTCCAAAACCTCCTCTAATGACACCTCAGTCTGCGACAATTCCTCACATTTGTCACCTAAAAAGAATGGCTCAGATTTGGGAATCTTCCTAACATCCTCAGCCATAAAGACTGAAGCAAAGAATTCATTTAGTTTTTCTGCAATGACTTTATCGTCGAGTGCTCCTTTAGCATCTCGATCATCCAAGGGTCCCACTGGTTGTTTAGCAGGCTTGCTTCGGATGTACTTAAAAACATTTTACTATTATTTTTTGAGTTTTTTCGCTAGCTATTCTTCAAACTCCTTTTTGGCTTTTCTTATTATATTTTTACACTTAATTTGACAGAGTTTATGCTCCTTTCTATTTTCCTCGCTAGGATTTAACTTCCACTCTTTAAATTATACCTTTTTATCTATCACAGCTTCTTTACTTAGTTGTTAAGCCACGGTGACACTTTTTTGGTTCTCTGTGTTTTTTAATTTGCAGTATACATTTAAGTTAGGCCTCTAGTATGTTGTCTCTGAAAAGTTTCCATGCAGTTTTCAGGGATTTTACTTTTGTCACTGTGCCTTTTAATTTCTGTTTAACTAACCTTCTCATTTTTGTGTAGTTCCCCTTTCTGAAATTAAATGCCAGTGTTGGGCTGCTGAGGTGTTTTTCCCACCACAGGGATGTTAAACTCTATTACATTATGGTCACTATTTCCAAGTGGTCCTGTTATATTTAACCCTTGGACCAGATCCTGTGCTCCACTTGGAACTAAATCAAGAATTGCCTCTCTCCTTGTGGGTTCCTGAACCAGCTGCTCCAAGAAGCAGTCATTCAAGATATCAAGACATTTTATCTCCGCATCCCGTCCTGAGGAGACATGTATCCAGTCAATATTGGGATAGTTTAAATCCCCTACTATTATGAAGGGTTTTTTTTATTTTGATAGCCTCTCTAATCTCCCTTAGCATTTCATAGTCACTATTACTATCCTGGTCAGATGGTCAATAATATATCCCTGCTGCTATATTTTTATTATTGGAGCATGGAATTCTATGGAACATTTTGGTTCATTTAAGATTTTTACTTCATATGCTTCTACATTTTCTTTCACACATAGGGCCATGCCCCCACCAGCACAACCTGTTCTGTCCTTCCAGTACATTTTGTATCCTCATATGACTGTGTCCCATTGATTGTCTTCATTCTACCAAGTTTCTTTGATGCCTATTGTAACAATATTCTCCTTTAAAACGAGGCACTGTAGTTCACCCATCTTATTATTTAGACTTCTAGCTTTTGTGTATTAGCACTTCAAAAATTTGCCATTATTTATCTGTCTGCCATTTCCTGATGTGTTAGCCTCTTTTTCATTTGATTTTCTCATCTGATCTTACCCATATTTTATCATCTTCCATCCTTTCCTCCTTACTAAAACATAGAAAATCTCTATTAATAGACCCTCCCCTAAGAGATGTCTCAGTCTGATCCATGTTCTTCGCCACACCTGTTGATTTTCCCCCAGCCCTTAGTTTAAAAACTGCTCTATGATCTTTTTAATTGCCAGCAATCTGGTTCCATTTTGGTGTAGGTGGAGCCCATCCTTCCTATATAGGCTTCCCCTTTCCAAACAGTTTCCCCAAGTTCTAATAAATCTAAATCCATCCTCCCTACAGCATCGTCTTATTACCACATTGAGACTCTGAAGCTCTGTGTGCCTACCTGACCCTATGTGTGGAACTGGAAGTATTTCAGAGAATGCTACCACAGAGGTTCTGGATTTCAATCTCTTTCCTAGCAGCCTAAATTTGGCCTTCAGAACCTCTCTCTTATCCTTCTCTATGTCATTGGTACTTACATGTACCATGACCACTGGCTCCTCCCCAGCACTGCACGTAAGTCTATCTAGATGTCTCAAGAGATCCACAACCTTCACACTAGGCAGTTCTTTCGGTCATCACAAAGCCAGCTATCTGTGTTTCTAATGATTGAATCCCCCATTACTCTCACCTGCCTTTTCTTAATGACTGGAGTTACCTCTCCTGGAGAGGTATCCTCAGTGCAAGAGGATATCACAACATCATCTGGAAGGAGGGTCCCAACTATGGGATGGTTTCCCTCTGCTCCAGTTGAATATTCACCTTCCCTGAGTCTTTCACCCTCCTCAACAGCACAGGGGCTGTCTGACTGGAGATGGAACAATTCTATAGTGTCCCAGAAAGCTTCATCTATGTACCTCTCTGCCTCCCTTAGCTCTTCCAATTCAGCCACCGTGGTCTCCAAAGCCCATACGTGGTCTTTGAGGGCCAGGAGCTCCTTGCATTGAAGGCATACATATGCCACATATCAATAGGGCAGGTAATCATACATACTTCATTGCGTGCAAAAAACAGGATAGCCCACCACTCTGCTGCTGGGCTTTTACCTGCATGCTCTCCTACAGATAATTATATTCTTGATACAGTTTTTATTTAAATCAGGTAGTTTTGGCTTTAGTTTAAAAGTTTTAAAGAATGCCAGGTAGATCTAGTCCCCTCCAAACTCCCTCACAAACCTCCCTGTTAACTGCTCCTGGTCAGTAATCTCCCTAGTTGCTTAATAATGGGCTTTATATAAACCTGTCCTTCCTGATAGCACAACCCCCTGGTTAAGGCTTAACCAATAAACAGAGGATTGTAGATTTCAAATCCTTGTTAAGAAGCTCGCAGCTTCCAGCTGCCAGCCTTGGCACATGGTCCTTCAAACAAGCAGCTCGGCCCCTACAAGCTCAGCACACCATATTTTTCAGGCAACCAGGAAGTAACACACACACTACAAACAGCCACTTCCCCCAAGGATCCTGTAATCACTCCTCCTTCACCTGGAGAGCTCCCTTGCAAAATTCCCTGATAGCTGCTCCTGTTTGTTAAGCTGTAAAACTCTGCTCCCAATTCCCTGCATTCACACAGCAGCCATCTCTCCTAGTTGTTTGTCTCTCCCCATCACTGTCTTTTTCCTCAGGGCTTTTCCACAGAGACAGTACTGCTCTGCCTCAGATTCTCCTCCTGCAGACTCCTCAATAATTACACTTTTCTTGCTTCCAGGCTTAGCCCCAGCTTGCTAATGCTACTGTCCTCTGAAACATTTAGAGAAACTAATCTGCAGGAAAAAAAATTGCAGATCCAGGGTTGTACCAGTCAGTCATTTCACTTGAATCATTAACTTTGGGAAGTTCTAATGTACCAGTGATAGTAGGATCCAGCTGTTGTATGGAGATGTGGATAGCTGGTCAGATATTCAATGCACTGCATATACACAAGGAATAAATAATAGTGACTCTAATATCTGGTACCTCAAGTAAAGGTGTCTGAAAGTGTTTGACAGTGATGAGTTAATTAAATGTACTAATTAATCTGGTGTTACCCTTTCCCCTCAGCTATTTGGTAGCCCTATGTGATTTCTGACACTGTTGTGTTGGTCTGAACTCCTATATTCACCTTTTCCACAGGATTATGATAATTTTGTACAAAGTACACCTGGTGAGGTATCATTCAAAAACTCATAACTTGCTGATTATTATTATCCTGGAAAAATGTGCGTGTCAACATTATTTGTAAAGTTATCAGGTTCCATTGTATGGCATTATTAAGACATGTTCCAAGCGTGGGGAGTGGGCACAAACCAGTTCCCCAGACACAAAAGGCAAGCTGACATTTTAGCCAGGTGTCATCAAAATCAAAAGGACCATCACTTGGGTAAATGGCAAATTTTGTCAGGAAAGAGAATATGGGTGAAAATCGACATCTTGACAAAGAGGTTCACATCCATGCAGACTGTCTCTTTGGAACCCCCTTTCAGGTAGTTGAAGGCTGTTATCAAATCCCCCCTCACTCTTCTGCAGAATAAATAAGCGCAGTTCCCTCTGTCTCTCCTCATAAGTCTGGGGCACTCCACTTGATATCAGCTGCCAAATAGACATTGAACCGTTGGTCACTACCTGTTGAGGCTGACAATCTAGCCAGCTTTCTATCCACCTTTTAGTCCATTCATAGAAGTCATGGGCTTTATCCCCCCTAATAATTTGTATTGCTCCAATTTATCTACATCCTTTCTGTAGTGGGTGGCCCAGAACTGGGCACAGTGCTCCAGATGTGGCCTCACCAATGTCGAATAGAGGGAAATAATCACCTCCCTTGATCTGCTGTCAATGCTCTTAATGATTCAGCCCAATTATGCTGCTAGCCTTCCTGGCAACAAGGGCGCACTGTTGACTCGTATCCACCATCTTATTTACTGTAAACCCCAGGTCCTTTTCTGCAGAATTGCTGATTAGTCAGTCAGTCCCCAGCCTGTAGCAGTGCTTGGGATTCTTCTGTCCTAACTGCAGGACTCTGCACTTGTCTTTGTTTAACTTCATCAGATTTCTTTTGGCCTAACCCTGCAATTTGTCTAGGTCACTCTGGAATCTGTCCCTGCCCTCCAGCATATCTGTCTCGCCCCCCAGCTTAGTGTCATCTGTGAATTTTGTGAGGGTGCAATCCATCGCATCATCCAGATCATTAATGAAAATGTTGAACAAAACTGGCTCCATAACTAATCTCTGGGGCACTCCACTTGATATCAGCTGCCAAATAGACATTGAACTGTTGGTCACTACCTGTTGAGGCTGATAATCTAGCCAGCTTTCTATCCACCTTTTAGTCCATTCATAGAATCCATACTTCCTTAACTTGCTGGCAACAATACTGTGGGAGACTCTATCAGAAGCTTTGCCACTTTCCCCATATCCACAGAGCCTGTTATATCATAGAAGACAATTAGGTTGGTCAGGCATGACTTGCCCTGGTTGAATCCATCTTGACTCTTCCTGATTACCATCCTTTCCTCCAGGTGTTTCAAAATGAATTCCTTGAAGGCTTGCTCCATGATTTTTCCAGGGACTGATGTGAAGCTGACCAGTTTGTAGATCCTCAGATTCTCCTTCCTTTTTTAAAAGATGAGCACTATATTTGCCTTATTCCAATCATTCAGGACCTCCTCCAATTACCATGAGATTTCAACAATAATGGCCAATGGCTCTGCAATCACATCTGCTAATTCTCTCAGCACTCTTGGCTGTATTAGATCTGGTCCAATGGACCTGTGCATGTCCAATTTTTCTAAATAGCCCTTAACCTATTCTTTCAGCTCTGAGGGCTGATCACCCCCTTCCCATACCGTACTGCCCAGTGCAGCAGTCTGGGAGCTGATCTTGTCTGTGGAGACATAATAATAAAAAAAAAACCATTGAGTTCTTCAGCTTTTTCCATATCATCTGTTATTAGGTTGCCTTCCCCATTCAGTAAGTTTCCCACACTTTTCCTGACCTTTTTGTTGCTAACATACCCGTAGAAACCCTTCTTGTTACCCTTCACATCCCTTGCCAGCTGCAACTCCAATTGTGCTTTGGCCTTCCTGATTACACACATGCATACTCAAGCAATAGTTTTGTACTCCTCCCTCATCATCTGTTCCAGTTTCCACTTCTTGCAAGCTTACTTTTTGTGTTTAAGCTCACCAAAATGTCTTTGTTAAGCCAAATTGTTTGCTTGCCATAACTATATTCTTTCAGCACATTGGGATGTCACCTGGTACAGAAGCTGATTCAAATGATAGGTTACAAACCACAGTTAGTAGTTCTGCAGCTTTACATTTGAGTTTGTGGGTGAATTCCATCTGCTCTTAGTGACTTATTACTGTTTAGTTTATCAATTTGTTACCAACTTCCTCAATCTGAGACAGTTTCTCATTTTTGTCACCTAAAAAGAATGGCTCAGGTTTGGGAATTTCCCTCACATCCCTAACTGTGAAGACCAATGCAAAGAATTGAGTTTCTCCCTGACGGCCTTATCGTCTTTGAGTGCTTGTTTAGCATATCTGTCGTCCTCTGGTCCCACTGGTTGGTTAACAGTCTTCCTGATTCTGATGTACTTAAAACAATTTTTGCTATTACTTTTTACGACTTTAGCTAGTTGTTCTTCCAATTCTTTACTGGCGTTCCAAATTATATATTTACACTTCACTTGCCAGAGTTTATGCTCCTTTCTATTTTCCTCAATAGGATTTAACTTACACTTTTTAAAGGATGCCTTTTTGCCTCTCACTGCTGCTTTTACTTTGGTGATTAGTCATGGTGGCACTTTTTTTGGTCCTCTTACTGTGTTTTTTAATTTGGGAGGTATATTTGTAGACCACAGTCCAGTGTGCTTCAAGAGCAGTCCTGGGAACTACAAATTGTGATCTACAAATTGTGGCATGTTGGGAAAACGCCGTGGTTCCTGACAGGATGTACCCTCTGCTTCCCCAGCAGGGTCTCAGCAATGATTGAGCTGGGAGCACGTAGACTACAAGCAGAAAGCAGGCTGCTGAACGGGAATCCTGGTTTGTGTTCTCTACGGAATAAATCCTGTTCCTTGTGATATCTGAGTGGGTCTGGTCTGAGGCACGCACACACACTGATGCACAATGCAGAGTACACAAAGGAGCCTGAGGCTTAGTCTCCCAAAGTTGTATAAAAAGTCACAAGACTTCCCTTATGTTGAATACCCTCATACTGGGCTAGTGAACAAGAGGGGCTGCAATTTAATTTGAGCTTCTATATGGTATCTTTTAAAAAGTTTCCACAAAACTTGCAGGGGTTTCACTTTTGGTGCTGTACCTTCTGTTTAACTAACTTCCTCATTTTTTAGTAGTTCCCCTTTCTGACGTTAAATGCTACCATGGTGGATTGCTGTGATATTTCCTCCCTTCCTCAGGATGCTAAATTTAATTATATTATGGTCGCTGTTATCAACAGTTCAGCTATATTCACCTCTTGGACCAGATCATATGTTCCACTTAGTGCTTAATCAAGAAATGCCTTTCCTCAGGATTAGCTGCTCCAAGAAGCAGTTATTTAAGGTGTCAAGAAACTTTATTTCTGCATCCTGTACAGAGGTGACAGGTAACCCAGTCAGTATGGGGATAGTTGAAATCCCGCCCCCTAGTATTATTGAGTTGTTTTCTTGATAGCCTCTCTAATCTCCATGTGCATTTTACAATCATTATCATCATTCTGGCCAGGTGGTTGGTAGAATATTCCTACTGCTACAGTCTTATTATTTGAGCAGGGAATTACTATCCATAGAGGTTCTATGGTACAGTTTGTTCATTTATGATTTTTACTTCATTTGACCTCTTGCTTTCTTTCACATGTAGTGCAATTCCCTCACCAGCTCGACCTGTTACGTCCTGATAATATTTTGTACCCTGGTACTACTGTGTCCCATTGATTATACAAATTTCATCATGTTTTGGTGATTCCTATTATATCAATATCTTCACTTAATTCAAGACTCTTAACTTGCGCTGTCTGTGGGCAGTCTTCTCACTCAAGTTCTCCCAGCTTTGTCAGCGGCTCCCTGATGAAGTCTCTCTCTTTCTGATGGCCTGGGTGACCCATACGGAAGAGTTATTAGGTGTGCAAAGACCAATCAATCGGGACCCAAAAGTCATTGAAGTAGAACTTGCAAACCCCCATGTGCTATAGAACAATGTATTAGCTCACCCAACAACTGTGAAGATAGTAAATAAAACTGGCAATGAGCTCCTGGAATCCAATGTGGGAGATGGTGCAAGCAGCCTGCAGAACCGGCTGTAGAAGTTACATTTGTGCTGCGAGTCTATCCTGCAGAATATGGAGGAGAGCGAGCAGCAGCTGCAGTCAGTGTTTCAGGAGGCCTAAGAACTTCCTCCGATGGCTAACAAGAATGCAAGCCAACTGTCTGCATCAAAACCCACAGGAGGTTTGCCAGAAACTGCCTGTGTAACTTCTTGCTGGTTTGCAGGACTTTTTACCAGTAAAAGAGCCTTACACAGTAATATCCTTACTCTCTATTTATTAATAGTTACCAAGTAAGCAGAATACACGAGCTAAGCATTCAGTGCCATGCTCACCAATCCTGATCAAGGCAGGTGAACATCCCCTGTTGGCCAAGCAAGGTCAGGCCCATCTGGATTCTGGTTGCTGCATTCACAGTCATGCAGAGGATTCTTGGCAGCTCTGATCTTAGGCTGTGTCTTGGAAATGAGTTCTTCTTCCAGGTTTTTTCCTATTATTATTCTTTCTGTTCCTTCTTTTCCTTTCTTTCTGTCCTCCTTCTTGGTCCCCAGTTTATACAGTGAAGCTTGAGTCCTGCTTAGCTATGCCATAACCAATTATTATACTAAACATTACTAACCAATCCTAATATACTGTAACGTAATTGCCTATCTAGTTATTTTCCACCACCTTAATTGATTTATACTTAGCAAAATTAATTATACATCAGACAAAAACAATTAAAAACCAGGCAAAAATCATACAAACAATAAGAATCCCAGCTATTAATAAGTAGTTTCTTGCCAGGCAGTGCTATCAAACTGAGTTTTCTTTAACTGTCTTGAGATCTGTTTCTTTATCTGGTGATATTGGGTGCCATTAGGACAGGGTCTCCTTGACAGCTTGGTGTTGCACTATTTTAATGCAAATTATATGGAATTAGAGTATAAGACTCCCTGCTTTTCAGCTAATGGCAACTGCTCTTCAGTCTGGCTGCAGATGAAGGCCTGTAGCCATTTTGGAAGGCCTAAAGTCACAGGAAGTTACACCGTGAGCCCTAGGAATTGGGTAAAGGTACGCATCCTAGAGCGTGAGAGTCACAGAATTTTGTGAGGGTAAAAGTCAAGCTCACTCATCTTAGTTTATAGGCTTCTACAACTGGTATATAAGCACTTAAAATGGTCACTTTTTAGCTCATTATGGGTGCATCTACGCTGCAGGCCTTAACTAGAAATAAGCTACGCAAATTGAGCTACGTCAATTGCATATCTTATTTCAAAATAGTGAGCGTCTACACAGTACTTATTTCAAAATAGAGCACTCTTCCTCCAACTTCCCTGATTCTTCATACAAGGAGGGTTACAGGGGTTGGAGTAAGAAGTCTTCCTGCTTGACAGTATTTTGACACTATTTTGAAATAACTGCCTGCTCTGTAGACACAGACTGTTATTTCAGAATAGCGCTAGTTATTTTGAAATAGTGTTTCAATGTAGAAGTACCATACGTGATGTAACTGAATGGGACTCTTTTTCATTTGACTGTTTCTCATCAGATCCTACCTTGCCCTTACCCTTACCCTGCGCTGGCAAATGAACACTCTCTGGCTGCTTATGAGCATTGAGGAAGGGGTATCTATGCCACTCACACTTGCCTATTCCCCTTTGCGTGTCGGGTCCTTGCTGGTTTAGGGCTAATGCCTGGCATGCTCCAAGCCCTTTGTAGAGCAGAAAGCCAGGATCAATAGTACTGGTGCCAGCAAATAGGACTTTCACCCCTTTTTATAAAGTAGGTTTGTGGGGGCACTGCAGAGAAGATCAAATCAGAATGAATTGCTTAGAGACAGAGCAACTTACAGTCCGAGACTGGGGTTCCTCCACTATAAGGCACCAAAGCAGTCACAAAGAGCACTTCTTTTCATCACACTGGTCAGCAAGTAGTCACACAAGCTATCCCCTTAGATACTCCAGCTTCTCCTGTGCCACAACCAATACCACTCCTTACACAGATAAGAAGTTATGAAAACCAGTCTCACTGAATCTAAACAGGTTCGTCTAATCCCAAAGAACCAACCACGTTCCCAGGTCAATTTATACCTCAGATCTTAACCAAAAGAGCATGCTATGCCAGTGCTTTAGACTCTATACTCTAAAGGTTTATTAATTTAAAAAAAAAGATTGAGAGTAAAATTGTTAAAGGAAACAAATTACATTAAACCAACGCAAACTTCTTGGTGCAAGTTTCTAGCAGAGAAAGAATTCTAGAACCAGAAGGGTCCTTGAGAGATCATCCAGTCCAGTCCCCTGGCCTCAACAACAGGATCAAGCACTGTCTAGATCAGTGTTTCTTAAACTGTGTTCTGCAGCACTCCAGTGTGCTGCAAGGCAGTCAGAGGTGTGCCTCCCTTAAAGGGGCAGGTGACCTTTTTTTCCCCTCAACAAAAAAATCCTTGGTGTTCCTCATAAAAAAAATTGTTTTGTGTTCCTCAGTCTTAAAAAGTTTAAGAAACACTGGTCTAGATCATCCCAGATAGATGTCTATCCAACCTGCTCTGCATTATCTCCAGTGATGGAGATTCCACAATCTCCGTAGGCAATTTATTCCAGTGTTTAACCACCCTGACAGGAAGTTTTTCCTAATGTCCAACCTAAACCTCCCTTGCTGCAATTTAAGTCCATTGCTTCTTGTCCTATTATCAGAGGCCAAGGAGAACAATTTCCCCCCTCCCCTGCCCGTGACACCCTTCTATCTAAAAGGCCCGTGACACCCTTTTAGATAACTTGAAAACTGCTATTGTCCCCTTTCACTTTTCTCTTTTCTAAACTAAACAAGCCCAATTCTTTCAGTTTTCCTTCATAGGTCATGTTTTCTAGACCTTTAATCATTTTTGTTGCTGTTCTCTGGACCTTCTCCAATTTCTCCACATCTTTCTTGAAATGTGGTGCCCAGAACTGGACACTATACTCCAACTGAGGCCTAATCAGTGCAGAGTAGAGCGGAAGAATGACTTCTTGTGTCTTGCTCACAACACTCCTATTAATGCATCCCAGAATCATGTTTGCTTTTTTTTTGCAACAGTGTCACACTGTTGACTTATATTTATCTTGTGGTCTACTATGACCCCCGAGGTCCCTTTCTGCAGTACTCCTTCCTAGACAGTCATTTTCCATTCTGTATGTGTGAAACGGATTGTTCCTTCCTAAGTGGAGTAGTTTGCATTTGTCCTTATTAAACTTCATCTTATTTACCTCAGACAATTTCTCTAGTTTGTCCAGATCATTTTGAATTATAACCCTATCCGTCAAAGCACTTGAAGACCCTACCAGCTTGGTATCATGCGCATACTTAATAAGTGTACTCTCTGCCATCATCTAAATCATTGATGAAGATACTGAACAGAACCAATCCCAAAACAGACCCCCGCAGAACCCCACTTGTTATGCCCTTCCAGCATGATTGTGAACCGTTAATAACTACTCTCTGAGAATGGTTATCCAGCCAGTTATGCACCCACCTTATAGTAGCCCATCTAGGTTGTATCTCCCTAGTTTATTGATAAAAAGGTCATGCAACACTGTGATTAATCTGCTGTCTTATAAGTCTTTGGAATACATCCTCTGTTAGGATAGGTCATCAGTCCTTTTGGGCTCAATTCGTAGCAAAGGTGCTTCAGAAGTGGTGAGCTGGAATGAAGAAAAATGGAGGAACCTCCATGGCCCTTTTTATACTCTTGCCCATGTAGAAGGAATTCCATTGTTCTCACTATGTGAAAGTATGCCCAAGATGGAGTTTGTCACATGTGCAAATCACCTGTCCATGCATGACTCAGTCTTTTTTAGGTAGCAGACATTGCTTACATGGTTTGAATGTTTACAGCAAAGTTTCACAGATGTGGATTGGTACCACTTGAGGTGCATTCTCAGTGAAGTACTGCTAGTCACTTGACTTGCAATCCTTTCATAGTAGGTTAGCCCAGCCTCCTGCTGAGGTGTCTCAGAAGCAAACATTTGAAATACAAGTACATAACCAATACTCATAACTTCAAATACAAAAATCATACATGCATATGAGCAGTATAAACAAAATCAGCAAACCATAAGCTGTCTAGAGACACCTCACTTGGACTACTTTGTACAAGATTTGGTGCAAACATATAATAGTGGTTGCAACAGTAATTTGTATGTTCATTTTAAAATCCAGTAACATCTGTAAAGGGCTGTTGTGGGCTCCATAAAGCAGGAGGGCCTGGAAACATCAGTGCCGGGAGAGAGAGGGCCGGAGCAACAGCTGCATCATCTTTGCTGCCTGTTCTGTTGTGACTGTGCTCTTAAACGCTGGCAGCTGCTGGAACTATAGGTCTGTCTTGCTGTAGGAAGTTGATTCTGCCGCAAAGAAGAAGCTGACCCCACTCCTGCCTAGTGACTTATGATATGGCCCAATCATGTGGCTGGCTGTGGCTTTGGCTGGGGGCCACCCAATCTCCTGGTTGTTAGACAGCTTTCTGAGTTTTTGTGGTCAGGACTTTGCAGAGAACATTGACTCTGGAGAGCTGGGGAGAGACATTATTGTCCTTACCTTTTACTCTCCCCCTCAGCCTTCCCCCTCTTGAACAGCAATGGCCCCTGGGGTCGACGGAAACTGCTGGACTGGGGCTCTAATCATGGCAATAGCGCTGAGAATTCACAGAGCTCATTGCACAGACCCTCCAGGTAAGCAGAGACCCCAGTTCTGGGGAAATGAGCCCCTTTGGGCTCTCAGGATGGGGAACACAAAAGCTTTCCCCCTGCTCGGCTCAGGGATTCTCTTGCAAGAGACTAGCAGCTGGAAGTGGGAGGGTTCAAGGATAGGGAAAGGCAGCAGCAGAGGTGGGTCGAGGTGGGTTCCTGAGCTGATCCTCTCTCTCTTCTCAGAGTATTTCCTGCTGCAGCAGAAGTCTGAGTGTTACTACACCAATGGCACGCAGCAGGTGAGGTACGTGAAAAGGATGATCTGGGGCCAGCAGGAGATCTGTTACTATGACAGTGACTTGGGCTTCTCGGTGGCCCGCACGGAGCTGGGTCGGCCGTTTGCAGAGTATTGGAACAGGCTGGAGTTGCTGAGCTACTTGTGGGCTTCTGTGGAGAAGTTCTGCAGTTATTCCTACAGGAGATTTAAGAACATCACTGTGGATAGGCGAGGTGAGGGGAAAGGGGAGGGGAAGGAGACCAAACTGGCACTGGGAACAGTGGGCCGATCCCCATCTGGGGTTATATTTGCCTCCCTCTGCTCACTCTCTACCAGGCAGCAATTGAACATCAGTAGGGCTGGGTTTGAACTTGTGGGGGCAGAGGGAGTGTTGGAGAACAGGGCTGGAGAGGACAGAATCTTTAATAACAAAGGGTTTCTCTCGACTTGAATGAGGCCCCAAATTCTAGTTTTGAGAGAAATTCTCTCCAAACCTGATACTGAAAGAAATAATTTGGGTGAGCACCATAGACAGGCCAGAACCCCAGAACTACGCACAGGGTCCTCCCCATCTTGCCAACTCCCTCAGGCACCTCATGGGACTGGGACTAAGGGCAGTTGGTAAAACCCTCCCACACATCCCTATCAAAGCTCTCTGCTGGTGGCACTGTACCACAGGGATCACATGAGAGGCAGTGTGAGGGTGGAACCAGTGTGGCTGGGAGGGGAGTCATCAGAGTACAACCAGGGCTGTGCATTGCAGGGTCAGGGCGTCTGAAGGAGATGCAGACAGGTGGGTTTTGATGAGAAATCTAGATGATGTAGGCTTGAGCTACCTCCTTTTGGGCCTGTTCCCCACCATGTCCTAGCAGTGAGCAAATTTCTGATAGGACAGAGCAAGAGAAAGTGCATGTTCTGTGTCTGGGCCCCTTTGCCAAGGTGTGTGTCTCTCTCTCTCACACACAGTTAAGCCTAGAGTGAAAATTTCCACCCTGACAGCAGAGCCTTCCCACCGCCCCAGCTCGCTGGTTTGCTCTGCCACAGGGTTTTATCCTTCCAAGATAGAGACCAAGTGGTTCAAAAATGGGCAGGAGGAGACAGCTGGAATTGTATCCAGGCAGTTGCTACAAAACGGAGACTGGACCTTCCAGAGCCACGTGACTCTGGAAACAAAACCCAAGTGGGGAGATGTCTACACTTGCCAGGTGGAGCACATCAGCCTGCAAATGCCCATCAGCATTCAGTGGGGTAAGAGACTTGGGGGCAACCCCTGAGGATGCCTTAGAGATATGCCTAGCTCTATGGAGATCAGCAGGGGCTGGCCTTGAAGAAGACTGTAACGGGATGTGTGCCTCATATTGTCCATGAAAGGGTTAACATGGCCCCAGGGAGCCAATTAATCCATCTGCTTGTATTTATTCAAGTAGGCCAGGCATAACTGGAGATAAAGCCCACCTGGATTCTCCCCCCCCCCCCTTTCCCTTCCATAAAAATCCAAGTGTACCCAGTTGAGGGAGTCTGAGGTGGGTTCAGGGTGGCTTTCCTCACTCTGGGGAGCAGCCTGGAAGAAGGCTGAGAAGAACAGGTGAATCAAAAGCCTGACTGGAGGCAGGAACCCTTCTGGGCTGCCTGACCCTCTGAGAAGGAGTGCTGGAACAAGTGGTGCTGTGAGTGCCTGATGTGGTTTCTATCATGTCCAGAGGTTACAGTTTTGTTCAATGACTCTCAGCATCCTCCCCCCGCCCCGAACTATACAAACTATTCTTTAGTGAGGGGAGGAGTGTGCTTGCCACTGGAGCATGTGGTTGTTGGAGGTACAGGCACATGAGGTGTGATGTGGGGAAAAGACTGTGGCACTTAAGGCATGCCTGGGAGGAAGGGGTGGCCTGCTGAGCTGCCTCTTGAGTTTGGTTTGGTCCATGTTTATTTGACTTTGATGAAAGAATCTGAGGTCCTGGAAGGGGCTGGACTCTGTAAAGGGGTCTGGCTAGAGGGCCAGGTCACTCCTACAGCTGGAGGGGTGTGTGTGTGTTGTGGGGGGAGACAACAGAGGCAACAGGGGATGCAGTGTACCAGCCATCCAGAATGGGGCACAGTGCCCTGCATGCCACCTTCCTCATATGCTTCAGTAAGACACCAAAGCTATTGTAAGGGAATCAAAGTCCAGGCTAAGCTCCAACCCTTTGGGCTCCTCTTTTAACAGCAACACAGTCTGACTCTGCCAAGACCAAGATATTTACTGGAATTGGAGGTTTCATATTGGGGTTGAGCCTCATGGTGCTGGGACTGCTCATCTACCAGAAGAATAAGAGAGGTGAGTAGTGGGCGAATGGAAGAGGTGAAAGGTGTCCCCAGTGAGATGGCCCCAAAGCATCTATTTACTACAATTCAGATTTACCTAGACAGCTTGAATTTCAAGGACACTTTGGAAGTTTAGGGCCTCTATTCCAACATCTGTTGAAGTCAAGGGCAGTCTTTCATTGACTTCAACAGACCTTGGCCTTCAGTGACTGGAGCTCTTTCCAGCAACCATTTGGGCCATCTTTATGCTTTGAAAGAGCAGTCTCTGATCTGATATAACTCTGAACAGGCCATCTGAATTCAGAGCTGCTGTGGTGATTACTTACCACAAATTCTCCACATCTGCCCCACAGGCTTTTGCAACATCGGTTTGTTGCAGACATAGTTTGTAGAGTCGGGAGGTGGATGAATTAGTATTTGTGTAGAAAAGAATTAAGTAATCTCTCCTCCAAAATAAAAAGAAATCAAACCCAACCAAGAAACCTATGAACTCTTGACCACAAAATTTTGGTTGATTGTTCCTCTTGCCACCTTCCCTCTCAGCTCAGTACACTTACATAAATGTAAGATTTTCCATTTAAAATGAACGAGGAGGACAGGTTAAAATCATGTTGTAGGATCTCTCTCATATAAACACTAGCAAGTGTAATACCAACAGACCCTAGCTGTCTGCAGGTGGAACTGGCCCTGAGACCTATAAAGCTTAATATGAGCCTCTAATGCACGAGTGAAGGTTGTAAAGCAGAATTACTGTTTGCTCTGTAAGTGGTCTTGGGACCACTAGATGGGACAGTACATCACACCCAGCAGGTGTGCGGATTACACAAGGTTTCTCCAGCCTAAGCCTGTCTGATAACTCCCTCTTTTTCTTAAGCAAACAAACTTAGCAGGTTCTTCATTCTTGGTCCATTCTTCTTAAGAACACCAGTCCTTGTCCGGAGGTTGTGACCATCAAGGGGCAGTGACTAGAGCTGGTTGGTTGGTTTTGGATGAAATGCGGTTTCACTGGAAGATGCTGATTTGCTGGTTATATCTATCATAGTGAAACTTTTGTCAAAACACAGGTGCATTTCCATTGGGAACTTCTCTCTCTTCCAGGGTCCACAACCCTAACAGGGAGCTTCTGGGCCCCCAGATCACCCAGCTGGAGCCAGTGCTCTGGAGGTTGGCAGGTTCCCTGCAACACAGCAACCAGGCTATGCATGCCCAGCTGGGGCCAAGATTCTGGAGGCTGACAGGCTTTCCACACTGTAAAAGCAGCTGCCTCAGAGGCCCCATCTGCAGGAGGGTTCCTGCCCTTCTTCTCCCAGCTAGGCTTCCAGCTCCAAAACCGGGAGGCTACCAGCACTGAAACTGACATTCTTGTCAGTTTCACAGCTGCTATTTCACATTTTGTTTTAGGAATAGTGTTCCCTCTAAGCTGCACAGCTTCACAGGTGACTAATCAGCCCCGCCTGGTCAGTCAGCTCTGCATGGAGCCCGGAGCCTCTGACTGGGCGGGGCTGATTAATCATTTGTGAAGCTGTGCTGCTGTGCAGCTTAGAGGGAACACTGTTTTGTAATGACATTTTCAGGGATCTCCAGCTCCAGTAAAATTGCTTTTCTTCTAGATCAGAATGAAATTAAATTTGTAAATTCCCAAATCCTCTGGGAACTAAAGTTCCTGAATTTCAGCGAACTTTAGTCACGAACTCCCTGCCCATCCCATATTGTTTACTGGGAGGGTGGCCTGGCTAGACGGAAGAAGACCTGTGGGTTGGGTCCCAGTATGGAGAAGGCTGAGAACTACTGCCTTAGAAAAATAGTTCCCAAACATCCGTGTCTTCTTAAATTAAGAGGAATAGTGGAGCAGGGACGAAAGAATTGACCCTGCCAGAACCAGCTCTCCAGCCTGCCTAAGGCTCTGAGCACATTTCCTTGGGTTTGTCAAGGATCCAGATTAACCAAACTCAAGGTAATGCCAGTCTTCACTTCTCATCTTGTTGAGTTGGCACCACTTCATTTGCCCTTTTGTGGGCCCCTGGGAACTTGGCCTTATTGTCTCCTCTTATCTCCCCATTTGTTATCCCCAGATCCCTTAAACTCAGAGTCTAAGGCCATGTCAACACTACAAAATTATGTTGACCTAACTTATTGGCATACAACCACCACAGTTACAAAATCACTTGTGTGTGCACACACTTGGTTCCTTGAGTCAGGGATGTGCATTCTCACCAGGAGTGCTTGTATTGATTGTGTTGTCAGCACAGGGGATTGTGGAATGGCTCCTAAAGGCTGGTAGCTTCAACATACATAATATATTATGTGAACTGGCACTGCATTGACCTAATGACATTGACTGTGCCTAGACCATTTGGGCATCGGGGTGTTACTAAATTGGCTTAGAGAGACACTTATGTCAGTGAATTTTAAATGAAGCAAGGTCAATGTAAGGTAGTTTACACTGACCTAACCATGCAGTGTAGACCAGGTCAAAGAGTACTGCGAGACTGGAGATGGCATGAGAATCAGGAAGATATTTCTCCCTCCATTGAGGGTGAGGTAGGAGCCTCTCCCGAGCAGCAGAATGTCATGATCGTTGCTAGAGTATTTCCCATCCCTGAGGCTGCCAGGTGGAGTTATTGGGAAATGCCCTGAAGCCTGCAGAAGAATTCCCACTTGTCCCTACCCCATTGGTTATTTCTCTCTCCTCTCTTTCCATGCAGGGTACCTGAACTTGGACAATGCAACATCTGGGAGTGACAGAGGCAGCTCTACAAGCTTACTGTTCTGACTATATCCTTCCAATTTCTGGGCATGGCCATCTCTGAATCTTCCCTTAACTCTCCACTTTCACACACAAGCCATTACTCTCTCCCTTCCCCCTTGCTAGCTCTTCTTCCTGTGCTCTTGCTCAGGTCAATCCTGTGTAGCTTTAGCTGTGGGAACCATCACTTCCCCTCAGTCCCAGCCGGTTCCCCTCCTGCCAACATTTCAGTTGTTTGCCTTTCTTTGCTGCCCTGCTCTGCAATAAAAGAACCAAAGTGTTTGTAGATCTGGGGTTGTCCCTGGGGCTGATTTGGCTACGGGAATCTCCAATGGGAAGAAGAGAGCAGGATCCAGCTGCTGCATGGAGCTGCAGATGGATGTCTGTCCAGTTACTCTGTGTATACCCAGATGGAAACATTATTTATTCCCCTTTTTTCTAACTAATGCTTTCACTTAGAGAAATGTATCTAAGGGCCTGAAATGATTTAATAACTCTGAGTTAATTAAAAGTGCTAATTAACCTGGTGTTAATCTTTAATCTCTTCTATTTGGTACATTTCTGAAGTAGATCTGCAATATCAGGACTACTCAACACATGGCCTGCGGGCCGCATGTGGCCCATGGGCCATTTGTTTGTGGCCTGTGGTGCAGCTTGGGTTTATGTGAGGCTCAACAGGCAGCCTGCGGGTGGGATTCTTTGAACATGGCCTCCTCTGGGAACATGCGTCACAACAGCGAATCAGTATAATGGTCTTCTGTTACTATGCATTTTAGTAGTTAAATTCCTGGACTGTCATTGCTCATTAAAAATGCTGACATATGGGTGGAAATTGGGTAAATATTGCATTTTATTAATATCAGCAGAATTGACTTAAATGGGGCCTGTGTGTTGTGTATCTTGCCTTAATCTTTACATTCATGCCCGTCAGCGTGAAGGAAGCTATTTGGATATATTTGTATATATATTTACATGTATATGCAACCATACTTAAGTTGCGGCCCTCAGCATGTGCTGTGAACATCATTGTGGCCCCCAAGGCTTCCAAAGTTGAATAGCCCTGCTGTATATCGTGACACCACATTCTTTGGCTAATGGGGATTGTACTGTACTCAGCTGATGAGTGGGACATAAAAACCTATGTAGAACAGCAAATTAAAGAGAGAAATCCTTCCCCAGGTACCTAACAAGCCATGAGATTGTAAACATTCTTTCCATGTTGATCATCTAATTTGCCTTTCACTGTCATTACTGGTTTGTTCTTGCTGCTGCTTTTTCTCCTGACAGTGGCCTCAGTCAGCATAGACACTGAAATGAGGCTGCTTAGTCTCAGTTCCTTATCTCTAACTAGGTTCACGGTGTGGTTGTTATGCGCTAATCTGCTGGTGTTGTACTTACGGGTTTATCCTGAAACCTTTCATAGAGTTTAATGCCAGAAAGGCCAATTGACTCTTTCAATATGATTTCCTGTATATCACAGGCTACTAAATTTTATATATGTACCCGTCTATTGAACCCAGAGATTTTAGATAGACCAAAACTTTCATATGTCACTGGGGGAAAAAACAAGAGAGATCGAGGTGCCATTGGTGCTCTAGGCCCCTGTAATGGCAGGAAACTGCCTAGGTGAGAGATGCCTGGATGATCCCAACAAATGAGCTGTGCTCCATGCTGCAGAGGAAGACAAAAACAGAACAACCCCAGGACTACGTCTACATTGCAGAGTTTTTGCGCAAAAACTTGTGGAGCATCCACACTACAAGCCCGTTCTTGCCCAAGAAAAAGTACAGTTAATTGTAAGAACACAGGGCTTTTTTGCACAAGAGTTATTCCTCTTCCCTTGAGAAATAAGCCTTTTTGCGCAAGAGCTGTTGTGCAAAAAGGCACGGGTGGACAGGCAACAGGGGTTTCTTGCGCAAGAAACCCCTATGGCTAAAATGGCCATCAGAGCTTTCTTGCGCAAGAGCGCGTCCGCACTGCCATGGATGCCCTTGTGCAAAAGCACATGGTAGTGTGGACGTGCTCTTGCGCAAGAACTCTTGCACAAAACAGTTCTTGCGCAAGAAGCCTGCAATATAGACGTAGCCCAGGGTTTCTGCCAATCTGTCCTGGGGGTTGGGGAATTCATTCCTCACCCCAGCTCTACGGATCATAGTAGTATCTGAGCACCCTTGGATTTAAGCAGTACGGGGCAAGGCTTAGGTTAATTTAAAGACATCTGTATGTAACCCAGAGGCACTGACCACTGAAAAGAGAGACTGAAGTCTGCTCTGCAGCCTTAGCTAACAGGCAGTTGGCTTTTAGCTCATGTGGTGGAAGCACAGGGCTTTAGCCCCTAAGGTTGCAGGTTGAATCCCATCTGTTGACAACCAGTGTCTATGAACTTTTCATGTATATCAGACACTATTATAAATTAGTCTAAAAGATTTATTCACATAAACCAAAACCGGGGTTTCAGGCCTCAGTGACTTTCCCCATCCCAGAAATAAACCAGCACAGGATAAAACTCAGTGATGCTTTGAAAAGTAGCATTCCAAGGATAAACCTAATGTAGAGTGGAATAGAGAAGTGACACAGTCACGGAGACCTGATAATACACAGGATTTAAATTGTTCTGTAGCAGATCCTGCAAAACCTTCCTGGTGGGTGGGCTACTTTACACTAGTAGAGCCATTAAACACAATGGAATTACTTGTTGCAAGATTGGGCCCTTATATCTGCCACCATAATAAATAGTCTTTAAATGCTGATGGGCAGAAATGAACTGATCTTTGCACAGTTCTTTAAATTACCCAGTGAAACAAGCTGTGGTGAGAGATGGTGTGATCACCCTAACTGGAAGTGTTCAAGGCACAATTGAGTATCCATCAACCTGGGATACCTAGGGATTATTAATCCATCCTGCTATGAGGCACAGAGAGGAAGCAGATGACCCACCTTTCAAAGTGAACAAGTGGATGAATCTATGAAATCGCCAGTCCCCCAGGGTCTCTTTGTACAGCTCCATGCAGCCAGTAGAGGAAATTGGTAACTACCCAGCAAGCCTGTTTCTAATTAACAAATAATTACCTACAAATTGCTGTAATTATTGCCTTGGATTCCAGAGAACAGAGCCCTGACAATGAGATGAGCATAGTTTCCTTATGAGTGAAATATTTTCCTTGTCTTATCTTGAGTGCCCTGCTGCTATGAGATTTGGGAACTTTGCTCAGCTTTCCTTCTATGAAAAGTGAGAACTGCTCTTGCTGCCTGTTTAGGAAAGTATTGGCTGAAAGGTATGCAAGGTTTTTTCATGCCCTCTTAATTTCTCTTACCTGCTGCTTTAATTCTGGGCAGTTTTGGGGGGGGTGCCATGAAAATAAAATCTATACATTAAATATCACAGAGCTAAGCATAATCTAAAGTGCATGGACAATAAAAATAAATGGGCAAAATGAACCACCAGGGACTGCATTGTTCAATGGGAAATAGAATCTGTGCTTGAAAGGAGGAGCCAAAATCATCTTTCCCACTATTGCTAACCTGAAAAAAAAGAATAGGAAAGATGAATGTATTCTGTGGTATTGTAGCAGTGCTTGTAAGCTCCGGTTGTGGGCCAGGACACCACTGTGTTAAGTGCTGTACAAACAGAACAAAAAGATGATTGGTGTTGGGGGTGTGGTATGTGTGTGTGTGCGTCTGTGTGTTTGTTTTTTTTAAGGACGTTAAGTATCGGGCATTTTGCATCAACTATTCGATTAGTGGATAGGGCACCTCTGCCTCTGAAGTATAGCAACAGCCCTAAGGCTGTTGCTACACTTCAAAGGCGAAAGCGCTGCGAGGAGCCCGGGGTCAGCAGGGAGTCTCCAGCGCCATGCTGCATTTGCTTATTTGATAGTCGACTAGTCCTTCACATCCCTAGTTTTTTTCAGATCGACAGCTTTCCCCCACAGTCTGAGAACTTCCAAAATCTAGGGCTAATTGGACACCTCACTTTATTTCTTATCACAAACAGGGGCCTTGTAAAAGGGTGGCCTTTAAGGGTCAGAGGTGTGGGGCCAGCCATCCCTTTTCACTAATGGGATGCAGCTAGGGCAGTGGTCTCCAACCTTTTTACACTCAAGATCACTTTTTGAATTGACGGACACAATCCAGGATCTACCCTGCTCCTTCCCTGAAGCACCACCCTTTTCTCGAGCCATACTCTGCTTGCTCCAGGCCTCCGCATCATTCGATCTCCCTCACCCTCACTCACTTTCACCACGCTGGGGAAGCGGGTTGGAGTTCAGGAGGGGGTGGGGTGTGTCCAGGGCTTGAGAGGTTCAGGTGCAGAAGGGTACTGATTTTGACTATGCTCACACTGTGGGGTACAAGCTCTGGGAGGGAGTTTTGGAGCATAAGCTGGGGGGAATGTTGGGGGGAGGAGGGTATACGGTGCTGGTTCAGAGAGGAGGGTCTGGGCTGGAGCAGGGGTTTGGGATGCAGGAAGGGATTTGCAGGGTTGGCTCTGAGAGGGGTTCGGGGTGCAGGAGGGGTTATGGACTGCTGGCTCTGGGAGGGGACTGGGATTGGGCTGCAGCCGCCCACTGAGTGGCACATACTGAGTGGTTTCTGTTTGGGAAAGTGGAGCTAAGGCAGGCTTCCTGCCTGGACCAGCCTCACTCTGCTCCTGGAAGTGGTCAGCATGCCCCTGGAGCTGAAGGGCTGGGGGGCACATGGCTCACATTAAAATCAGAACACTTTGAAAGAATAAAATGACAAAGAATGTATGTGGACCAGCACAGACCTCAGACCAACTTCTGCTCCAAGAGCAAGATAAATACCTTTGACATGCCTTCTCCAACATAAATACAGAGTAATGTGTAGATTAATAAACAAACAGCTCCCTAAAATGTATTTTAAATCAAAGCCACCCCCCAAAAACCAGACCAAGACACTCCATTGTCCACACTTCTCTTGGGTATAGGATGAGAGAACCAGTTTGCTACATCACTTAGTGCAATATGGCAAGGAGCTCAGATACTAAGCTGGTCAGTGTGGTATAAGAACCTATGCAGAAAGAGACTAGAACACCTGTGCATGTGAGCAGGCACCTTGAACTCAGGAGCAATACTTACAGGCATAAGCATTTGCAGGATCAGAGCTTAGGACTGCAATTTCTTTCCTGCAAGTGCTGTTGTTTTATTGTATGTATATCACAATGTCTAGCAGTATGGAGTCCTAATCCTGGCTGAGAACTAGAGTAATAAATGGTTCTCAAGGGGAATTTTGGCAGGAATCAGTGCCCAAATACTACAGTAAGCACCTAGATAGACAGGCAGATGTATAGATTTTAGTGCCTCCAGTAATTGCCATTTCACAGTGTTACAGGGACTGGAATAATTGAGAGGAGTTAGATAAGTGGTCAAACAGGGGCTTTTAAAAAACATTATTTAATTACAAATGATTCCTATATCAGGAATGCCTTTAACAGGTACAGATAACAAGGAAGGAAAGGTTTTGAAACATGAGTCAGTTAACAAGTTGATTCCTGCATTTGCCATGCGATATAAGTGGGCTCAGCTGAGCTTGCCATGAGCACAGTATAGACACAAGGGCCAGCCCATGTAGAGGTATGTGCTGGATTCAGATCCCCATTCTGGAGAGATTCTTCATGTAGGGGATGTGATCTAGACTCTTAGTAGAGATCTGTCTGGTGGTGATGATGAAACAGAAGAAAAAAAATCTTTGGAAAAGAAAAGTGGTGCATTTTCACCCAGCGTTTTATAGGACACTATGGGGCAATATTTTGTAGGGATCATTGTCATCATAAAATTCTAAAACCAAAATCCCCAACAGTTTTTAGGGCTCTGAACTACTGGATAAGAAGTAGTGTTTAGTTTAGGGGAATGGGGAGGGAGGGAGAACACAGTAGAAATTTCAGATCCCTTTACAATTTTGCAATATTTTACCATTTTACTCTACTGCCAGACTAGAGAATGGGTTTCATTCTTCTTAGGGTCGTCTTTTTTTCCATAGCTTCAGGGGGTAGCTGAGTTAGTCTGTTACAGAAAAAACCAACAAATAGTCTGGTAGCATTTTATAGACTAACAAAACATGTAGATGGTATCATGAGCTTTCGTGGGCACAGCCCACTTCTTCAGATGACCAGAGTTTATGATACCATCTACATGTTTTGTTAGTCTATAAAGTGCTACCAGACCATTTGTTGTTTTTTTCCATAAAGTGTTTGTGATGTGGTTGTGTCATATCTACGCCGGTCTTTCCTGTGTATTATAAACTTTAAATATTAAAGGGATCAGCTGGTCCATTTTGTGTTCATTCCGTGCAGATAATAAAGCTCAGCTCCTCGAACATATTTAGGCTCCTAATTTCTGGTTATGTCAATGGAAATTAGAAACCTAAATACCTCTGATGATTCGGGCTTTAGAGCTTGAACCTATGATCAGTGCAGTCAAAACAGCCATTGACATTAATGGTGCAAGATCAGAGTGTCAGAAAGGAGATGCACTACAATGGGACGTTTTCCTGGCAGCCAATCTACTCTAGTTCCGCCAACAGACAGCCAAGCTCCTCTGCTGTTTGGGGTGGGGAGGTGAGAATGGGTTATTCTTAAATCACGATACTGCTTCCTGTAAGGCTGAAGGGATGAAGAACTGTTTTGCAGTCTGCCTGAACAGCACGCTATCAGCCCCACCTCATGCTTTATACAGCCACCCACCACCAGCATATCCAGGGGCCAGATGATATGCTTTCAAAGGTAGTTTAGGCACGTAAAAGTTGCAGATAGGCACCTAGTGGGATTTTCAAAAACACCTAAGCAGGGGAGGTGCTAACTCCCACTGAGAATGCTTTGTCCCCAGCTTCCATCCTGGTCTTGTGATGTGCATTCTCCCAGAGCAGCACAGCCCTTGTGGGGCTTTATATGCCACAATTTGGTCTTTGAAGTAGCTGGGGCTTGATCGATCCATGGCATTGACGAGTAGGATCAAAGCCTTAAACTGGCATTGGTAGCTGACACATAGCCAGGGTCTCCAGCACGGAGAAGGCAAGCAGCTACAGTCTTTATCATCTGCAGGCTCTGAATCAGCTTTGCCCTGACATCTTGTGATGAGCCAGAGGAGAAGACTTCAGACACTCACCTGGTCTGCCTCTGTGTTCAGCATGATGGGGCTGCTGTGCCCAGATGATCACTTTCGGCTAATGTTGGATTGCTAGCCCCTTTGTTATTTGGGGGCAGGAGTAATAAAGGGTTGTTACCTTTGATGTATGACTAAAGGGCAGAAGATCTGTGTTTGGGGACTTACCTTGGCTGAACTGCATTTGCTAGGCGGGACCTAAGGGTGCCAAAAGGCCATGGAGATGAGAGAAGGTGAGGCCAGGTACCTGCTGGTATGGGCTCTAAGGGCCATAGGTCCCATGTGATCCTTTCTTGCCTGTGCAATGATAGAGCTGAGTAAGATTCAACTGATAGTCCTTTGTTGAAGATCTACCAGGCCTAACCATTTGGCCTGCTTTGGGATAGTGCCTCTGGTGGAAGACTGCCCAGCCTGTAATAGCTGGATTCACTGAGAGCTGTGTTAAGCGGAAGGATCTTAAGACATCCCAGAGTTTGCAGTGGAGCAGAGCAGCGGATGGTGAAGTAGATGGCAGAGTGAACAAGGTGCCTTCCCCCTCTCCCTCCCCAAAGTGGGGGGATGGAGGGGTCAAGAAACCATAGAGCTCTGGGTCTTCACTAACAAAGGACAAGAAGTGTGAGTGGGCTGCCGTGGAGGGAGTGGTGAAGGGCAGGGTAAAGGAACTGTTGTCTGTTTGGACTTAAGAGCTTGAGACAAAAGACTACCTAGTGTACTCTGGAGAGGGTGTTTTGCTCATGATTTTATGCTTATTGAACCATGCTTGCGGCATTTCCTATGTTAATGCCAGGTGATCTTCCCCTTTTTATTTAAAGTTTTTTTTCTATGTACACATGTAGTGCTTGTGAGAGGGGAAGTGTGTAGAGGCACCCGATGGTGGTGTGTAATTTGTGGGTAGGGGCTTGAGCTGGTTCTGTGCTGTGTTCTTAACAAGGAACCCCTGAATACTAAACCCTCGCTGCGGGCTATACTTGGCAGAAGGGTGAAACTGGCAGCTTCAGAGACAGCAAAGTACAGTAATCCAGCCTGATGGGCCAAATGCTTGGATCACAGGTCTCAGGTCTTTACCCAGGCGGAAAAGACGAATTTTCCTCTTGAGCTGAAGGTGCAAGATGACATTTTGAGGCAGTGACATTACTGGCTATCACTGTATTTCTCCTCTAGGTCAGTTTCACAGTCGTAACCTGGTGCATGTGCCTTGATGCCTTCAGCAGTGGTGCTGGGAAGGTTTCAGAGAAATCCCACAAAAGCCTGAGTCTCCATGTCTGTGCTAGCAACCAAGCCTTGAAATCTGGAAGCTTCTGCACCAGCAGCTATTTGACTTTATGCAATGTCACTCATACTACAGCATTGCTAAGCATGACACTATACCCTTGCACATTAAAGGAACAAAGTTAACCAAGCAAAACCACAAAAACTCTATTATAATTCAGTTTTGGTTAAAGGTGGCTTGACAGCGCTGGAGATTTGAAGTCTTCTAGATTGCAGCAAAATCCACCCAGATCAAATAGGAGCAGCATGCAAACTTCCCTCACTGCCAGTTGGCATACCTCAGAACCTCAAGGAACAATTAGGCACTGGATAGTTAACCAGCTACTCACGTCTAACACTGACTCTACCAGCGATTTGCAAAGAGGCCTTAAGCAGGGTACTTAACCTGTTTGTATCTCAGCTTTCCTGTCTGTAAAATGGGGATAATATAGCTTATTGTAATGGGGTCAGGGCAGAGAAGGTACTTGCTCTGTTTTGTGTGTCCAGAGAAAGTAGATAAAGCCAAAAGAAATAACGGAAGTAGTCACTGGGAGAAAGGAAGATGGTCCTGGGTACTGGCGACATGCGAGGGGATGCTGAATGGACACGTGGCCCCCCTTGCCTGGGGGGGGGAGGGGCAAGGCACCAGAACTTCTGGATGGTCCTGGGGACTACCAGGGAGGCCTGATGCCCACAGCAGGGATCAGGCCTCCTGCACTCACCGGCAGTGTCAGGGAGAAGCAGAACAATGTATTTCTGCTCCCCCAGCTGCTGGCCAGAGTGCTTGGGAGAGGGGTGGGATTGCCCCCTACACTCACCAGAGGGAGGCACAGCAATGCATTTGGGGGACTGGAGCCACATTGTTCCATTTCCCCCCGCCACTGTCGGTGAGTGGGAGGGGCCCAACCCTTGCTTCCAGCACCTGGCCCCTCCCACTAGTTCCCCGGGCTGGTTTGCTTGGGGGAGAGGGCTTGGGAGTAGAGGCGGGGCAGGTGTGGGTCTGGGGTTGGGGGCAGGCATTATCCCAACCCTCCCCCGGCGGTGCAGAGAGGAGTCATATGGTGGGGGGGCAGTCACATGCTCCCCCTCACAACCTTCCTGACCAGTTGCCCCTGGTGTCTGGGATGAGGAGGCATAGGAAACCCCAGAGCATGTTCCTTTAAGGGCCCAAGGCCTGGAGTGCAAGTGGGGCCAGTCTCCCTACTCTCTCAGCCAGCACAGGCAGATGCTTGGGGCTGGGGAGGTCACAAGACTGACTAGTTGACTGGCTGAGTGACCCAAAAGGGAGCTCCAAGGTCAGTGAAAGGAGCTGCTGGCAGTGTTCCTGAAAGGCGGAACTCGGGCAGGACAGTGCCCCAAGAGACAAGGCTGTAAAACCCCGGAACCAGAGCAGGGGATCTATAGGCCAGGACTGGACACAGGCCCCAAAAGGAGAACTGTGATCCCTCCACCTGAAGGGTGAGGGGAAAGAGGCCGCTTGGGAGCGGAGTGATATTTAATAATTCAGACCCCAGAGAAAGGGGATATTGTTTCAAAGATCCTGGCAGTGGGTGGATTAGGAATAGATTACCTGGCTGTAGGAACAGAGTGCACACTGATTACATTTGCAGATGAGCTGGGGAGTTGCCAACTCTTTGGAAGATAGAGCTAAAATTCAGAGGGATCTTGATAAATGGGAGAACGGAGCTATGGACAACACAATGAAATTAAATAGAGAGAAATGTAAGGTGCTACACTTACCCCCCTGCACAAATACAGAATGGGAGATAACTAGCTTGGCAGCTGCACTGCTGAGAAGGATGTGGATCACAACCGCAGCATGAGCCAGCAATGCAATGCTGTGGCAAAAAAAAGCAAATGCCATTTTAGGCTGCATGAGCAGGATAACATGCACGTCACACTGGTTAGGCCTCATCTGGGGTACTGTGTCCAGTTTTGGTCACCGATGTATAGGAAGGATGTAAAGAAACTGGGAAAAGATCCAGGTTAGAGTCAAGCAGCAAAGATGATCAAAGGGATGGAATGCAAGCTGTACGAGCGAAGGCTGAAGGAACTGGTGTGTTTAGTTTGGCAAATGGGAGATTAAAGGGGGATGTGATCAGGGATGTTAAATATTGAATAGTCCATTAAATTGAATAGTCGATTAACCTCGTGAATTCTTATCGGTTACTCAACTATTCTGTAGTCCCTGGAGGTGGAGTCTAGCCAGTGTGCTCCAGCCCCACTCCCAAGGAGCCCCTTGCCACTCCACACTGCTGCTGCTGTATCAGAGGCAGCAGCATGAGGTGCCGGGTAGGAGCTGGTCCATAGGGGGAGCCAGCTTAAAATCCAGCTCTTCTCATGGACTGGCTGCCTGTAGCCCTGTGCTACTGCCTTGGAGGCAGCAGTACAGGGTGGCAGCAGCCCCTGTCCATGGAGGGGCTGAGCTCCTAGACCTGGCGTGAGCTGAAACCGAGCCGGGCTGCTTGCCCACCTGGCTGCTAATACACTTTAAATTCAGAGCCGTAGCAGGGGTAGGTCCCGGACCCAGCGCTAGCCAGGATTGAGCCAGGCTGCTGGCCAGCCTGCTAAAAAATTTACTGCTGGTGGAGGAGAGGGTGAAATGCATGTAGTCTATAGCATTAACCTATAAGCTTTTGCTTATTGGTTAATCAACTACACTATTACATCTCTAGATATGACAGCAGTCTTCCAATACCTGAAAGACTTCCATAAAAAGATGGAGGAAGGTTGTTCTGTCTTGCCATAGAGGGCAGAACAAGAGGCTGTGGGTTCTAACTACAGCATAGCAGATTTAGATTAAATCTCAGGGAAAAATTCCTAAGTATAAGACTAGAAGGACAAAAGAAGACTGTCTAAGGAGGTTGTGGAAGCTCCTTCACTGGAGGTTGTCAAAAGGAGGCTGGCTACCACAATAAAATCCTGCATCTTGGCAGGGGGTTGGAGTAGATGACTTGTGCAGTTCCTGTGATGCTATTTCCAAGAACCGTCAGGGAAAATGAGCTGCGTGATTGCAATGATATCCACTAGGGACGTGCTTCAAGACTGCACGCCCGCTTACAGAGAGTTCAGAGGGTTAACTGGGTAAGGTAGTGCTTGGCAGGTATAAAGAGCAATGCACCAATAAGTGTTAAAGGCCAAATTTTGCCCTCACTTGCACCCACAGCAGGTGACTTCACTAGATGTAATTACAGGTCAAAAATGGGAGTGTGCTAATAAAATATGCAGATGGTACTACATTGGGAGGTATTGCCAATATGGAGAACGACCAGAATATCGTGTAAGAAGACTGGACAGTCTTGACAACTGGAATAATAGAAATGAGATGAAATAGAACAATGCAAAGTGCAAAGTCCTGCACTTAAGGACTTAACAGCAAGAATTTTTACTATAAGCTCAGGACGTATCAGTAGCAAGAAAGAGAAGGAGAAAAACCTGGGTGTACTGGTTGAATGACTATGAGCCACCACTGTGATGCAACCATGAAAAAAGCTAATGGAGAATCATAGGGTTGGAAGAGACCTCAAGAGGTTATCAAATCCAACCCCCTGCTAAAAGTAGGACCAACCCCAACTAAATCATCCCAGTCAGGGCTTTGTCAAGCTGGGACTTAAAAATATTGAGGGATGGTGATTGCACCACTTTCCTAGACATTCTAGTACTTCACCCTCCTAGTGAAATAGTTTTTCCTAACATCCAACCTAGACCTCCCCCACTGCAGCTTGAGACCATTGCTCCTTGTTCTGTTATCTTTCACTACTGAGAACAGCCTCTCTCCATCCTCTTTGGAACCCCCCTTCACGTAGTTAAAGGCTGCTATCAAATTCCCCCACACGCTTCTCTTCTGCAGACTAATTAAGTCCAAATCCCTTAGCTTCGCCTCATAAGTCCTGTGCTCCAGCCCCCTAATCATTTTTGCTGCCCTCCACTAGACCCTCTCCAATGCGTCCACCTTCTTTCTGTAATGGGGGTCCCAGAATGTAGTCCTAGGATGCACCAGGAGAGGTATTTTCAACAGGGTTAGGGAAGTGTTAGCACCATTATACAAACAACTGATGACCCGTCATCTGGAATACTGTGTGCAGTTCTGGTTTCCCATGTTTAAGAAAGATGAATTCAAAGTGGAACAGGTGCAGAGAAAGCTACTGGGATGATCTGAGGAATGGAAAACCTATGTTGTGAGAAGCGACTCTAAGACCTTGGCTTGTTTAGCCTAACTATGTGAAGGGCAAGAATAGATATAATTGCTCTCTAGAATTATATCAGAGGGATACATACCAGAGAGGAAGAGGAGCTATTTAAGCTAAGCACCAATGTAGACAAAGGAATAAATGGATACAAAATGGCCAGCAATAAGTTTAGATTTGAAATTAGAGGAAGGTATCTAGCCATCAGAGAAGCAAAGTTCTGGAATAGCCATTCAAGGTCAGTCGCGAAGGTAAAAAACCTAACTGGCTTCAAGACTGAGGGTACGTCTACATTGCAAGCTTATTTTGGAAAAAACTATTCCAGAAGATATCTTCTGGAATAGCTTATTTCGAAATAGAGCGTCCATGCTACAGGGATGCCTCAAAATTAGTCCGAGGCAGGCTCCCCGAATGTGGACACGCTATCTCAATTTAGAGCCCCAGGAGGCACTGGGGAGGAACCATTCTTGATTTAAAGTCTTCATTAATGGCAAATCCACGACACCCCCTAGGTAGGTAGTTCTAATGGCTGGTGACCTTCACCGTTCAAAATTTGTGTCTTATTCTAGCTTAAAGTTGTCTCGCTTCACCTGCCAGCTATGGGATCTTTACATGCCTTTCTGCTCATATCCCCTTAACATGAGCAGAAAGGCACCTAGCCAGGTAGCTGCACCAATCACAGAAAACTCGCATTACCACTTATCTTTTCCTATGCCTAGAAGCTGGTAGACAGGGGTGCTTGGAACTGCTGCAGTTTCCAGATTCTTTCCCAGGAGAGTCCAATTAAAAGCAAATGACAATATTCCAGACTGGCGGGGGGTGGGGAACCACAAGTGTCTACAGCACTGTCTTTTAAGTGGCAGGGAGGACAGACTCTTTGGTTGCAGATGGGAATAGCTGGAGCAGTACAACTAATAAGGCCACTGAAGCAAACAGCAAAGAGAGGTTTGAGACAGCAAGGCCTGTTTATGGAGAAAGATGGAACCAAAGGACAGAGTGACAAATTAGAAAGGTGGGACAGACGCTGAAGCAGGAAAGGCATGTGTGTGTGGGGGGGGGGGAGGGAAGGAAATAGCCTTTTCTTGTCCAGTAACTTCATTATGCCCTTATTGTACTCAGGAGAAAATGTTCCTTGTGCCCATGTTTTATGGGGCACAATGGGAGAGTCTGTAATGGACAGCATTTCGTCTTGTAAATATGGCAGCTACTGCTGTTATAAATGCTACACTCTGAATGAGTTGTACTGTCTTCTGGTCAGGTCAGACTGTCATGCCTCTGATGTACCTTTCAGCTGCTGTCCATGCCGTGTTTGCTGTCTTTTTGTGATCCCCTTCTCTTGCCTATTCCCCCTTCAGAATGTGACTTATTTCCCCTTAAAATCTCATTTGCCTTCTTACCCTGAGTGGCACGTGTTTAAAAGAAATGTTAAAAAGCAGGAGCAACGTCTTTAGCTTTTTATAACGTACTGGAACATTTGACCTATTTTCCTCCCACTTGGTTACTTCTCTCATTTAATAAATCAAACAAAACTGCGGGAGCATTGCATTTCATCTTGTCTCGACTTACTATTTAATCCCCCATGTGGGTGGAAATAGGTAGGGAAGAGGGAAGGGCTCAGAAGCTTGAAAATGTGAGAGCTGGACTCTCTTTAGTTCTTTTTATTTCACAGAAAGTTGCCAGCTTTAATTAGGGCCTATTAAAAGTTAGCAGGAAAAGAAAATATTTTGTCCAGATGTTAGGCACTGCTAAGCTTTTTAGCAGTTGGAGTTTTGTTGCATTATATGGACATTTATTCATGCTACTGATTTTACAGCTGCGTCCCCTTGGATTCTGCACATCTATTTGCATGAGCAAGCTATCCTATCATCTTTGTAGCTTGCTTGAGCTGTAATTTTCCAGCTGTGGAAGGTAGGCAGAATCATGCACCTCTTGGTGGAGATTGGATTTTCACTGATGGGAGATATTTTATGCTCATGTGCTAAAAACATTACACTTGGTGTGCTGAAAATCTTCATTATTTTTGTGTCTTCTGGACTGTTATAGTTTTAGAAACCAGCAGCATCCTTGGTATTCACTCTGTTGTGTCAAACCCAAGAACAATAAATGACCCTATGATATTCCCCTCATGGAAAAGCCCTGTAGGAAAATTATAACTGTTTGATAGGATTTTGGAAACACAATACAAAATGTAATAGAAAACTGTATTTCTGCTGTGGAATTCTAAATTGGATCAAAACCCCAACTTAGGGATATTGTTCTCTGTTTAATTCTGTAGTTTTTATAGTATTTTCTGTTGTGTTCAATGGGACAATTTGCATATTTCATACAGACATAGAACTGCCTGGAAAGGACCATCTGTCTTATCAACCCAGCCACCTGCTATTGAAGGCAACAGCATCATGTAATCCCTTTAATACATTTATCAAACTCTATCTTAACTCTCATTAGGTTGTGTAGCATCCCCTAGCCACCCAGTTACCTTGTTTGGAGCCAATCTCTTTGCAGATTTTGATGAACAGACCTGGATTCTTCTTGATACCACCACCCACTTGGCAGGATGTAATTTCTTTTTCTTCCCATATGAATTTATTTGACAGTTGCTCCACCCCCACCTTAATTCCTCTTGGCAGAGTCCATAGGGCACCTTGGGAGGAAAATTCTGATCACAGAGTAACCTGTACTTACTTGACAGATAATTGGAGACTTCTAAGAAAAAAAACACACACATACAGTACATTTAACACAGTAGTTACATTAAATGTAAGCAGGGTCTGAATGAATTCTTCCCTGACAGCTAGCGGGAGGGGGAGAGACTTTGGGTATGTTTATGTAAATGCAGCTTGCTCCTGCTTTGCTTAGATATCCAACAGGCAGGGTGGTGTTTTGCTCAAAGTGATCAACTTCAGCAGGTGTTGGGTCACAAATTGCTTTAGGACTGAATGCAGGGGTAGTGAAATGCTGTTACCAATGTTGTAGTTACTGTAGGAATACAGGGAAGCAGGAGTGTGCTTAGCCTGTCCCAAATGAGGGGTAACCCTCAGTGAAAAGGACTGCCTTCGGCCAGGGGTTCAAATGCAGGAGCCCTGTGAAAGTAAGAAGGGTGGGAACAAGTGTCCCAACAAGGCGTGGACTCTCCTCCAAGGGTCCTCCCTTGGTTCCCCCACTGTTTAAAGAAAGAGCTAAATAGGCTTCATTAGAAGTCTCTTTATTATGATAAATGTTCAGTCAGGGCTGAAATAAATTATGGTAGGGACTGTGTTTCTGCCCTGCCTGATAAAGCTAAAAATGACTGATGTGCAGAAGTCACAGCAGAGAGGTATGTGGCAGCAGAAGGTGACTGACAGTGAGCTGGTGAACAAGTGGCTGGTGAGGTGGAGAGGTGCAGCCAGCAGGTTGCTACTGGAGAGATGTGATAAATGGCCAACGGTGACTGGTGGAGAGGCGCAGTAAGCAGGCGGCTCCCAGGAGCAAGTGACCCGCAGGGCGATGAGCAAGCTGTGCAGGGAGAAAGCAGCATCTTTACCCTCACTCCAGGTGAACTCTGGGTCTGCACTGACCAAGGACAGCAACTGTGAGTGGGGTGCAGAGAAAGGTTAGGCATATGAAGGGGACGTTTGGGTTGCTGGACTTAAGAGCCTGAGAGGAAAAGGGCCCTGCCCAACCTCCTTGAGCATGCGTCTTTGACTCATGGTTTATGTTTATGAACCCTGTTTACATTGTTTTCCGAAATTAATACTGTGTTACTTCCCTCATTGAGGGAATACTCCATTACATTGGAGAAGACCTCTCCAGCTGTCCTTTTCAGGGTTCCTCTTCGGTCCACAGTGTCTGTAGATCTTGGAAAATCAGGTATCACATATAGAATGAAGCTCTAAGTTGTTTATCACAGATGTGTCTGCAGCAAATCAGTGTGAATACTCAAGCACACGCCTTGTTCAAGGAACCAGCAAAAGGATCTTGGCTGTTCACCTCTCTGCCCCCAAACTACTGTCAGGTAGTTGAGCACATCCTATGTGCTGTTAAGTGTGCATTGATTATTTGGCTTTAGCAGCATCAATATTCGCTCCATCGGTATTCAAACACCGCTTTGGGGAATAAATATCCATAAATCACACTGCTAACATGACCCAGCGAGAGAAGGGCAAATGATCTGAAGTAAGAATGTCTGAAATATATTCTAAATCAAGAAGCTATGTCTCATTAATCTTTTACACGTATCACAAGCGGAATTAAAAACAATAACTGACCTATGTGGCAACATGCCATGTTGGAGAAAGGTTTGTAGGGCTAAGGGCCCATCTGAGCAGAGCATTTAAGTATGGGTTTTGCTTTCCATATGCTCTTGCTTAAGTGCTTTGCTGAATAGAGATGGGATGATTCATGTGCTTAAATGAGCGTTTGTCAAACTTGGAATCCTAATGCAAAATGGGGCCACAAGGCTATTGTAGGGGGGTCACAAGAGCAATGAGTGCTGGCCGGGTGCCCAGCTCTGAAGGCAGAGCCCTTGCCAGCAGCAACAGAGAAGAAAAATGGCATGATATGGTGAAGAGGGGTCTTCACTTTTGGGGCAAGGGTCAGCATAGTCTGAAATATTTTCATAGGGGATCACAACAAAAAAATTGAGAACTCCTGAGTTAAGTACTTTGCTGAACAGCGGGTCTAAATTCCGCTACAAAAAACAGGGCTGTGCACTGAGGTTTGTCACATGGGATGGGGGAAGGAGTCCCCACAGATAACACAGCCTTGGGGTTGCAGTAAGGTGACTCTGAGCGGGCGCCTTGCCTTCCCCCCTCCCAATGGAGAAATTATTATTTGTATTACAGCAGCACCTGGAGACTGCAGCAGTAGGCATTGAATATAGTTATAGATGGTCCCTGCCTCAGGTACTTACAATCTGTACAGACAAGGCAGAGGGCGAGTAGGAATACTAACCCCATTTTGCAGATGATAGAGAGACTAAGGGCAGGCTTTTCAAAGATACTTAGGGGCTGAAATCAATTAGTTTAGGCATTGGTTACCCATGTACCTTTAAATCAGTCCCTACAGTCAATGGCCCAAGGCCACACAGGATGTCTGGGTTCAGTTTCCAGCTGTGCCACAGATCTCTTGACTTACAGGTTCAGTGTCTTAAATGAAAACTAGGGCTGTTGAGTCATCACAACTAATTCCCATGACTAAAAAAAAAAATTAACGGCACTGTTAAACAACAGAACACCAATTTAAATTTATTAAATATTTTGGATGTTTTTGTACATCTTCAAATATATCGATTTCTGTTACAACATAGAATAAAAGGGTACAGTGCTCTCTTCATAGTTTCAATTACAAATATTTGCACTGTAAAATGATAAAAAGCAGTATCTTTCAGTTCATGTCAGACAAGTACTGCTTTGCCAACTCTTTATCATGAAAATGCAACTTACAAATGTGGAATTTTTTTGTTACATAACTGCACTCAGGAAGTACCTGGAGGCCTCTGGGAACCAGAACACCTGGGATCCTTTCCCAGCTCTAGCATTGACTTGTCTTATCCTGGTGAGGTTGTGTCACTTTCTGTGACAACATTTCCCAGTAAAACAGGACAATAATGTGCTTTGAAATCTGCAGATAACATGCACTATATGCATGAAATTGTCAATACTCATTTTCATTAATATTAATCAAAACAAAACAACTTGCCAATTAGTTAAAATAAGACAAGTGCATTTTATGTAAACCAAACAAGATTATAAAAAGCAACAGCTAAAGCTTTTCAGTGTGTGCTCCTTTGAAGCGCTGTCAACGAAAACTGAACGTGACGTGCAGCAAACAAAGTCCTGAAGAGCTTCAGCGGTGTGTTCCTAAATGTTTAGTAGTAGTAACTACTGTTTCCTCTTGGATGGAGGATTGGGCCCTACATTTCTGTGAAAACACATGAAATACTCTCGTCATAAATGGTAAAGGATAAAATAGGAACTGCCTAAGCTAGATTAAGGACCGGCTTCCATGTAGCTTAGCAAAGAGGTTAATGTTTAAAAGCTGTTTCCTGCAGTGAAATATTGTCGGGCTATCACTTCTTAAATCATAAAGGTTTGCTCTATTTTTGTTTGGGGGGGGGGTGGAGGCTCTGTGAAGCTAACATTGGCTGAGGCACCAGCTGCCACCAGTGGAACTGATTGTAAAGGGTAGCTCCATCACTTTCCATCTTCCTTCTGTAAATGGAAGATATTCTTCTCTCGGTATTGGGTTGCTGGAAGGCAACTTAATTTTGCAGTTCATCACCAGATATTTTTTCGCCTTGTTTTTTTTTATCACCCATGATGTCATGTTGCAGAACAATAACATTGCTTCTTCCAGTCACTTTTGAAAAAATCTAAACCACCCACGGGGCATTTGTACTATAAACACATTTGATATTTTGTAGGGCTCTGCTCTTTACCAGCGGAAAGCATTTGACTCAAAACCGTTTCCTTCTTCAAATAGCCTGTTGTGTAATCCATTCCTGAGTGTGACTCCATATTTGCTGATCCCATCAATGGCCCAATCTATAATAGAGTAACACTTCTAATAGGTTGCCTTTTCAGGATCCCATAAAATACCCAGAAGTGACTGGACGACTTAATGTGTCTGGTATCTGAACCAACTACATAAGCCTGATGTAGGGTCATCCTCTGACTGGGATTCAGCAATGCTGCAACAGAGGAAAAAGCATGAATGGGAATGTGTAAAGCAGGCACCAGATGAAAACACTGGGCAAGCTCCTTGGAGTGATACTTTCAGCCCTGCATATCTGCAGACATTGCTTCATATCCACATATAGCAGGGGTGGGGAACCTCAGGCCCGGGGGCCAGATGCAGCCCTCAGCTTGCCTGGATCTGGCCCCGAGGCTCAGGGCCCTCCATAGCATTGGGGAGCCCACACTGGTACTCCAGCCCCCCTGCTGGTCCCGTGAGGCTGGAGTGCGCAAAATCTACTAAGCTGGGCCCCCCTAGGCTCTGGTGTGCAAGGGGAATATGGGGAGTGTCTTTCTCCTTCTCAGTCGGGGGCCACAGTTGAGGGTTTTTCCCCACTTCTCACTTGTGAGCAGCCCCCGACTGATTTTTCTGTGGGTCAGCGGCCCCCAAGCCAAAAAAGGTTCCCTACCGCTGGCGTGTAGTGAAGCATATACTTGTGCAGGGCTCTCTCCTCCCCCTCCCTCCCTCCCTCCCACTCCCGTGGCCAGATGGAGGGAGGGGGGCACCAGGGCAGGCCCCTGCACTGCTGGCAGGGAAAGGACACAACAAGCTCCATCCTAAATCTCCTTGCAGGAGGGTCTGAGTGCAGCCTCTGCCCAGACCCCTTCCCCCTCCTCTGGTGAGCACTGACCTACAGAGCCGCTTTCCCCCAGCCCATGCTTTCGTGCTGCCTGCCTCTTCCCTGTGCAATCCTTCTGCCTCATCATTCGTCTGTGCTCGCTCCCTCGTCCCCTCCAGGCGGCTTGCTGTTTGAATGCAGATGGAAATAAAATCCAGATTGCAGATCGGACGATGAGTTGAACCTGGCGGATGTGAATCAACTTTTTTGTATCCGCACAGGGCTCTAGTGATATGGACTCATACCAGCCAAGGATTTGGCTCATTGTGTTCAAAACTACTCCATAGTTTAAGGAGATGTAACTGTGCTACACCACCTGAAGGAGCTTGTTCTGTGTCCCTGTCAAGACCATGCAGGTTGTCCATCCCCATTTAAAATGACTTTGGGTAAAATCCAAAGACCACTGACGTCAGCTGAAGTCTTTTCACTGAATTCAATGGACTTTGGGTCACCACGACACTGAAATGTTCTCCACCCTCAGGCCATAATTCACCTTTGGCATCTCAGAATGATCCTTCAGAGTGAGGGTCAGGATATTGGATTTCCTTGGAAATGGATGCACTGTGCAGATGTCGCTCAATGCCACTTCCCGCCCATGTGTTGGGGAGATGTATGCAGGTGCTGGGGTCACTGGCACAGAGGCCATGCAGGTGAGTTTAGCCTAGACACTGGAGCTAGTTGAAACTATTTGGATTGTGAAATATCAACAATAATGTTTCATTAATTTCCAACTTGGACAAATTGTCAAACAAATAAAATTTCATTAGATGTTTAGATTTTTGTTGTTTTGCCAAGCTATAGAGGTGTTCACCATTGTTGAAAATGTTCATCGTTGTAAACTGAATTAAAAATGACAATCTCTTTGACTCAATTTTCCCGGACTTTCCCTTCCATTTTAACCGTATACACCATGGGGGCATTCCTACATTAGGAAGTTATTTCAAAATAACAACGTGAGCATCCACACTACCAACCCTGTTATTTCTAAATAAGGGGTTTGTTATTTCGAAATAACTCCTGCTTGTGAAGAGGAATAGCGCTATTTCAAAATTGTTATTTCAGAAGTTATTTCCTAATAACTTATTTTGAAATAACTCCCTAGTGTAGACATGACCATGGAAAGGATCTCCAACTTTGGCTCAATAGGTTGGCGTGCTAGGCCAGGAGATCTGTGCTTACCCACCCCCTGCAGAAGGCTGTGCAGAATTAGAAGTGAGAAATGTTGCAGCCCCACAGCTTGCCTTTAAACTGAGGAGTAGGCTACATCCTCTACCCTCCCGCCCCTTGCCACTAAGCCTGATGACTCTGCTTTTTGTAAGGAGCTGTCCATTTTCCCTCCTCAGCTTGCTAGTCAATGGATTTTTAGAAGTCACATGGAAGGTTCAGTGCATAGGGTATTTGCATTCCATTCCTGATTTCACCCCAGCTTGTTGTGTGTTTAGTTTTTTGTTTTGTTTTGTTTGGATTTCAAATTCCTGTGCCCCTGTTTCTCTTCCCACCCTTTGTCTTTATTTAGATCATTAGCTCTTCACTGCTAAGAGGGTCTCTCTTTATGATGTGTTTGTACAGTACCAAGCACAATGGCACCTGTGTGTGCTAATGTAATCATGGAAGTCACAATATATTGCCTTACTATACTGCAATTGTGCTTTTAGATATTTTTATTAAGGCATCCTGAGCAGTGTTCCCTGTAAGCTGTGTGCTTGTGCAATCTCTCACGAGAGATTCAAAGGATAGTTCTGAGATGCCATAGGTGAACTGTGGTCTGAGGGTGGAAAACATTTCAGCATTTCATGCGTGGGCCCACAGCTAGGTTTTTTGTTTCTCTGGGTGGTGCACATTTGCACATGCCTCTGGACACATTACATTTATTCTGCAAATGGATGGAAGAAATCCGCACATGGTGGAAAAGATTAGAGGAACTATTGATTCTGAGGGCTTTGGGATTGGACAGCAATGATTAACAAGAAATTATTTTATTAATGGTTGCCATTCTAATGTTATTTGTGACAATAAGATATTAAAGGGAAAGTACTAACGAGTGGCGCTGTGTTTTCTGGCAGAGTATTTAATTTTTTATAATTGCAATTAACAAACAGCGGAGGAGCTCATCTTTGCCATGTCACTTGCACTTACTAGGGTTAAGCTACAGCTGTAATTTAAAGGGCTGAAATAATCACTTAATTACTCAGCAGTGCTGATAGAAGTACTTGCATGCTCAGCTGATAACAGATTATGTGACACTTGGGAAAAGCTAGAGGCATACATTGCTAGTGAAGTTACTCTTATTATATTTTTTCTTGTCCACCCAGGGAAACGAGCATAACTCCCATAAAGGCCACACTCATCACCCTAATACCCGAGTGCCTTACAGTTATATGTTAAGCCATATGACTATATGTCTGTCGCATGTGCATTCTCTCACTCTCTCCTAGGAGAGAGCAGTGTGTACAGTAGAGCATCTAGATTTGGTGGGGTACTCATTTCATATATTGAATATACCTGCTGCTGTGTGGGTGCTAGTGAAGGCACGATCAAAGCAATGTGGAGTAGGAAGGGATGAGGTTTATGATGGTTCTTAGTTCCTGGAGGAGTTCACCCCATAGTGTGGGACTGGCCTCCCCCCACAAGAAAGTTGTCCCCTGCACAAATGATCTTGGCCACTTTCCAAAATCTTGGAGTGCCCCCACCCCAAAAAAAAATTATGGCCCACCCCTGATCTTGGTGGTAGTGGTGCGGTCATACGTAGGGTAGGATAGGTAGAACAGTGTGTTGTCTGCATATTGCTGACACTTGCAACCATTCAGTTCACCTCATTGTTGCATAAAGATGTTTGAAAGAACTGATCCTTGTGAGACTCTCCAAGCGAGGGATTAATGCACTTGATGAAGGTGCAATTTCCCATCATTACTCATTGGTTGTGTCCCTCCAGGAAGGACTCAAAGCATTTTAGCTCATTTCCCTGGATCCCTGCCACCTCTCTCAGACAAGAGAGCAGAATCTCGTGGTCAGCAGCATCAATGGCTGCAGAAAGATCTAGGAGGAAGAGAACTGATGTCTGTTTCCTCTCTAAAGCCCAAGGTCCAGTGTGCTTCAACAGCAGCCCTGGGAACTACAAGTTGTGGACTACAAACTGCGACATGTACCCTCTGCCCGAGCAGGGTCTTAGCAAGGACTGAGCTAGAAGCAGCATGCAGGCTGCATGCAGAGAGGAGGGGCTGTTGAATTGTGATCCTGTTCTATATTTTTTTACAGAATAAAGCCTGTTCCTGGTGGTTTGTCTGAGTGGGTCTGGTCTGAGTTGCACACACATTAATACACAATGCAGAGCACACCAAAGAGCCTCAGGCCTAGTCTCCCACAGTGGTGTAAGAAGTCACAATGTTTCCCCTATGCTGAGTAATCTCACGCGGGGCTAGTGAACAGGAGGGGTTACATGTCCACTGACAGACCAGAATTCAGTGCCCCTAAATTGGTTTTGGCTCATTGGCTTGGCTTGAGTCCAGATTGTGCTGGTCTAGAATGTTAGCCTCTATTAGATGAGCCTGTAGCTGTTCTAGAACTAGCTTCTCAATGAGTTTGCTCAGGAATGGGAGATTTGATGCTGGGCAGTAGTTGGCTAGAACTGATGCACCGCTATCCCTCTGAGATTTTTTTAGACTGTCTAGAACTACTTTTTGTTGTGTGAATGTTCTGAGCTCTGAGTATGCAGCTGGGCTTTTGGGTGGGTGGAATCCATGGCAGAGCACACCAAGCCTCTTGTACATTCCCCCTTTAAGGACTTATCCAGCCCCTATTGCAGTCAGTGGAAAGGCTCCTTTTGACATCAATAGGAGTTAGCTTAGACCCCAGTTTAAACAGAAAGCTCTGTGGGGGCAGGGGCTATGTACAGTGCCTAGCACAATGGGGCCTGTGAGGCATACTGGAGCGGTCAACAAAGGCTTCCCTTGTTGACCACGGAGTGTCCAGACTGCCCCGCTGTGCTGCCAAACAGCTGATCTGCACAGCGCGGCGGCCATTTTGATGTAAATGAAGCGGCGATTATTTAAATCACCGCTTCATTTTCCTATGTCTAGTAAACTCATCTACAATACCCTTAGAGAGACAAAGGAGGGAAAAACCAAACATTCCTTTGTCCTAGTTTGAAATTCCTACCTACATTCCTTCTGGCTGAATGTACCTGGTTAGGTAAGGTTAACCCCTTAGTCCCCAGGCTGCTGGCTAACCCTCATGATCATGACAGTCATTTTCATTAATGAAAGGGATAATCCTGTCTCTCCTGTTTTGGCTGCAGGATTCTTTGGATGGTGCAGGGACATGGATTGAGATCTTTTGTGCCCTCAGCTGAAGGGGCTGGGTTGTTGTCTGTTTCAGAGTGTACAGTCTTCAGGGAAGGCTCTGTCCTATGTGCTGGGTTTGTATAGCCTGACTGAGGCCTTGAGGATACTACTGAAACAAACTCCAGCTCTCTTCAAGAAAGCTTTTCAGCTCCTGCTTTAAAGCGAAACTCATGCTTAAGAGGGATGCTTTCTCAAATCAGGGCCAACAAGAACTGTTTGAGATAGAAAGGTATGAATGCCAAAATATTTTTAAATTGTTTAAATAAAAATGTCCCTTATCTCATCAAGTTTCAATTGAATGGTTTTTCTCTGTCTCAGACCTACTAATTCTCCTGTCAGCTATAGACACTTCTAGGGGGGAAAAAACAGGGGAAGGTAGCAAGATCTGAATTTATAATTTTGAAAATACACAAAAAAAATCCCACCTATGACCAAAACCCTCAAGACCATCTTTATATATACCCTAAAGAAGCACAAACTCAATTTATTTTCTTTGCAAGTCATCTTTATTTAGTGTTTGGGAGCACTTAAACTAGTGGGCCATGGGTTGAGAGCCAAGTAGCACACAGCCGTAGCCCATCTAACAACCCTCAGGGCCAGCCAGGTAGGATGTGTATTGTGTGGTTGAAGCCCACAACACAGAGCTGCATATGTGGCCCACAATGGTAAATGGATTGAGAACCACTGACTCAGGTGGAAGGCTCTCTAAAGATGTGACTTGCTGTAATCGCATTATAGAGGATGGGACATGTGACAGGGCGCTTGCCCTGAACTGGCCCTTTAAGGGCTACTAGAGCAGCCCCAGCTGAGGCAGTTGTTGCTAATGAGGGCCCAGCTGGGGGCTATATAAAGAAGGACTCCTGGAGGGAGAAGAGAACTTACTGCTGCTCTGGATAGGGAGTAGGAGGGACCTGAATGCAATGCAATGCAATGCAATGCAATGCAATGCAATGGAAGGAAGGAAGGAAGGAAGGAAGGCAGAGCTGGGGAAGCTCTGGCCAAGCAAGCTTCCAGGCTGCAGGGCCTGATGCAAGGCCTGAGGCTAGTAGGGCTGCAAAGAGGCAGGCAAAGGCAGCAGGTCCACACCCCTTTGCCAGTGATGAGCGGCCATTACAGACTGCAGTTTGCCCCTGAGACAGGGGCTAGATGAAGACTGGCAGTGGGTCACGGAGGCAAGGTGAGTACAGGGGAACTGGTGTTCCCTGGAAGGAGAATTGGGTGCCCCTTGGGAGGGGAGGAACCTGGAGTGTGAAGCTGGATAAACGCCTACCCCCAGAAGGGGCTTGGAGACACTGGAGTGGGCACTGCTGGAAGGCAGTGTCCTGAAGAAGATGTCATGGTCCAAGAATGACATGAGTCTGGACAAGAGAAAGAAGCAAGAACACGAGGAGGCACCAGCTAGAGGGAGGTGTCCAGTGAGCTGTCAAGCTAATTCCCAGGGCTACCAGCTGGAGGCTCCATGATGGTGAGTCGGGCCTGTGACAGAGCACAGCACTGGGAGTCAGGAAACCTTAATTCTGTTTCTGGCTCTGCCACTGACCTTAACCAAATCACTTCCCCTTTGTGCCTTTATCTGTTTCTCTTTAGATTGTAAACTCTTTGGGGGCAGGATATGTTTTTCCACCATGTGTTTGTACAGTGCCCAGTAGAATGGGGCCTCGGGGTGCTAGTAGACTATTACCAAAAAACCCAGCCTGTGCTTTTTCATCAATTTCAATTCTGAATCCATACTAACCCTGCAAATAGAAAAAGAAAAATACAACGGGGCAATCAGGGTAGGAGAGTTGAAGTGGACTAGTGGAGGCAGCATGTTCCAGTAAAGAGACCATGGTTTTAGGATTTAAGAAACCTGATCATGGTTTCCAGCACCTATCCCTGCTTTGTGAGACAGGGCATCTGCTTGTAGACCCCTGCTCAGAGATGCAGGGCTGTCCTGTTGTGTCATCTTGGCCATCACAGTTGAGCCTTTCCTACTGGGGACAGTTAAAACTAGAAAAGTTCTATGTGAAAAAGCACTTGAGGAGAATATATCCAGGGACATTGTGACATTCAGTGTAAGGTTTGTTTGATTTTTTTTTTGTTTTGTTTACCATAATACCAAGGAGGGTGAGTCTTGGACACTAAACACAATGTGTGCGTACTTTGTGGAGAGCAGGTTGGCAGCTCTGCTGGATACTCTTTAACTGATCTGTGCCTCAGTTTCCCCATTTATAAAACAGCTAATGATACTGATCATCTGTTGCAAAGTGTGAGTGCCAAGTATCAGGTAGATAATTGAAAGTCCTTCTCCATAGAAAATGAATGCTTGGAATATTGGGAAATGGCCATTCCCTCTGGGAATTAGTTACATGGAACTTTAGGAGGAGAAATGTCCAATAAGACGCACAACCTGCTTTCAAAACATTATTGGCTAGTCTCCATCTTTGGCGGGGAGGAAATCCTCTAGCCAAACAAAGTAGCATTATCTGTTGCACAGGTGCAGTGTACAGGAGGTTAATTAAGACAGGAGAGGAGGGGATTAGTGGTGCATTGCAAACAAGTTTGTGTTAAGTGGCTTAGGCTTCATCCCATTCAGCTTTTAAATACAAATTTCTGCTGCCTTCCCCTTCCAAAATACACACACTGTAGATTTTGATTAGTAAATGAATTCCTACAGATAAGCTTTAACCATCTGCTTACAGCGAGACATGCCCATCAGAGGTGTCCTTTGACATTCAAAACCAAACTTGTCATTTTTCCGCCTGTGTGGATTGGTGCTGCATGAGGTATGTGGATGGAAAAGAATTTCTGTACGTATATCTAAGCTATACTTCTGTCTCAACGGTTTTAGCTGGTGACTTGTACACAATCACAGTTCTGTTGTCCTAACCAAGATACAGTGTAGCAGCTTGCTCTAGGCCCAGATTTATATACATCTTGAATGTACACATGCTTCTAATGTCACCTAATGAACATGGTCTATAAATTAGTGTAGTTCCAATAATTTGTTTTATGGGAGCAAGGGGTAGAAATGCCCTGAAGGGTTTTGAGTTGGAAATTGAAAGAGCAGACTGCAGGTGCATTGCAGATGTGCCTTTTCATATGCTTGTGCTGAAAATATTTTTGATGGTACATTTCACATAGGGTACGGTCACAGGTCAGAGTGAGTCCTCATAGGGTTAGAGTGCTCCTGAGTTGTTTAGCACTGAAGTGGAAGTGAATAGGGTTTGAGTGCTTGTGGTGAAGGGAAAATGGAGTAAACAGCTAGGCTATGTCTACACTGGCAGGTTCTTGCACCAGAAATATGCAAATGAGGCAAAGTGTGGAATATCGCTGAGCCTCATTTGCATACCTAATGAGCCACCATTTTTTGCAGAAGAGGCTCTTGTGCCAGAAGGAGCGTCTACATTGCCCCTTCTTGTGCAAGGAAAAACCCTCTTGCGCAATGCTGCTATGCTGATTATTTTCAGGAACAATGGCAATGCACAAGAGGGTTTTTCCTTGCACAAGAAGGGGCAATGTAGACACTCCTTCTGGCACAAGAGCCTCTTCTGCAAAAAATGGCGGCTCATTAGGTATGCAAATGAGGCTCAGCAATATTCCATGCTTAGCCTCATTTGCGTATTTCTGGCTCAAGAACCTGCCAGTGTAGACATAGCCCTAGAGTTTTAAGGCATGGATTTTCACCAGGTATGAAGTACTCAGTTCCCATAGGCCACCAACTCCCAGTGACAGTCCTCAAAGTCTATCTGAAATCAACCATGCTCAGAGTCTTATTGAAGTCAGGCTTTACTCCTGGGTTTGAATATTCAAGTCAATGGCACTACTCTGACATTTGCAAGATAGGCTCTGGGCCCCCAGAGCCCCCTCAGTGCTGAGGCTCCTAACTTTCCCTGAAAGCAGTGCAAGGTACGTGCCTAAACACCACTACAGATCTGGACCATAGAGCAACTTTTGGATTTAGTCACCCCAGCAGACATAAAGGCCCATCCACGTGAACTGCTGCTGAGCCCAGCATGAAGACTGACAGGAGGAGCAAAATGGGAAATTCACTAACCACTTTATCTCATTTCTTTATATGATCCCTTAATATGACCACAGTGTGAACTCTATCATGCTGTATCCCTATCTAGCTTAAATTATTTACTGCTTGGGACCAATGTTCTCTCTAATCTTTTCCATCTCTGCGCAGAATAATTTTTTGTGCCCAAATTCACATGTGAATATGCACTGCCAACAGAAATAAAAAAATCCAAGTTGTGAGCACTCAGATAATCTAGGAAGCATTAGAATCTTTCCTGAGTGGCTATGCAAGCACACAACTTACAGGGAAAACTGCTTGGGAGTGCAGCCAGTATAGAGGAGACCTAGTGAACTACTGTGCTATCAACCAGGACCAGGATAAGGGTGTATCTGTATCATAAGCACCCCAAACTTCTGTGCTACTTCTGAGAGAGTTTTCCTCTCCATCAGCAAATCTTGGAGATTCAATTTCACCAGAAACTCCTTCCTTCTCTTCAGCTAAATTCAAGCTGTACACAAGTGAGTCACATAGTGACTCTTTATACACATACCAGGCATTTATGACTTTCATCATGATGGATCTCAAAGCACATTCAGAAGTATACGAGTCATTTCATCCATTACTGGGGTAGAATGTGACAGCTGCTGCCTCCTCCATTGTCTTGGTCTAGTAATAAGGAGGTTCTTGCCCTTCTTGAACACACACTAGGCTTGATGTCTCTAATTTTACACCAGTTTAAAACAAGTTTTCAGGTGGGAGAATGAGGTTCACTATATAGAGCCCAAATTTATATTTATCCCAGAGTTGTAGTCTCTAAGGCTAGACTGTAGCACACAGATCTTCTGAATAAAGATCAGAGGCTCCTGTAATAAAAGGAGCCTACGTATTGTTGTTGTTAAAAAGGAATAGCAACACCATACCTAGGCTTGAGAGACTTAGAGTTTTATTGGTAAATGCCACTAAACATCAATTTCACCATACAGACACAAGCCGACAAATGTTCCCATTGATTATCAAAATTTGCAGATATGCAAAATAAGAAAAATGATGCTGGGAAAACTTGTTAGTTTGTTTTAGGGCTATTTACTTTGTATATTTTTGTCATCCCATGTTGGCAATTTATGCTTTCATTATAAAATGTAACTTTTTTTAAATCTCAACACCTGTTGTCATTAAATTGACTTATCCTCTATTGTTTGATACTGCCCCAATTTCCCAGAACTGAAAATTTAAAATGAATAAAAATAGGAAAAATGGTTGAATTATCCAGCAAAATTGAATAATAAAAATTGAATTCTGCAAAGCTAATTATACACCAGTTTAGGACAGGAAGTGCCCATGAATACTGTGTGTGGCCCTTGAAATGATGGTCGGGCATGTAAGCAGAACATCCATCCTAAGGTAATGGCTTAGTGTCCTGGTCTAACTCCTGTAACCACAGACGCTGGATCTTTAATGACCATGAGCTGTCAGGATTTTATTTTACAACTAATAATCCATCTTCCCCCATCAAAAAACTACCAACCGCAGCGGCACAACACCCTAACACAAAGTCCAGATTGAAAGGCTGCTTCACACATCATCCTGTGACTTCCTTGAAGGTTTCTCTTCTAAGTACTTGCTGGGCTATCCTTAGCACAAACACACACACTGCCTTTTATCATTAGGGGGTGTTGGTTGAAAACTAACTCCAAAGGATGGGGGATGACTTATCTTTTGAATCACCAGTGCAGCTTTTTACAACATAAGGATTTCCCCTGAAGATCATCTTTGCACACGAACACTCCAGAACTTCTGTATCATACGCACACTAAGTTTTGGCTGTCTGAATAGCCACGTGAGATCTGGGCTAGAATCCTGCATATCAGCCCCCAAACTGAGTTATTTTTGCTCCTTTTCTGTTGTTTGGGGTAGGGTGACAAGATAGAAAATGTGAAAAATTGGGGTGAGGGTGGATAGTATGAGATGCTGTCCCCTAATATTGGGACAGACCCAATAATATTGGGATATGTGGTCACTGTAGTTTGGGGATGGGGAAGACTAGAACCTGCCCTTTAGCTCTTGTCTAACTTACCAAGTGGCTTTCAAATATTTGTAGACCTCCACAGTAGCCTGATCAAAGGCATGGACCCTGCTTCATCTCATCTAAACTTGCCAAAACTGAGGCCCTGATTGGATTTAGAACAAGTTTAGAGCTCATTACCTCTAATTTGTTTTTAATTCTTCCCTCTGAAACCCAGACTGTCTCTAACATTATGGGAATGTGGTGTGGTGTGGTCTGTTCCTAGTAAGTAAAACTCCTTGGCACGAGGCAGAAGCGCACTTGCAGGAATGGGATGCAGCAGATGCCTTTAGGACCACACCAAGTCCCTGTTTGGGTGTTCACTATGGGTGAAGACAGATCAGTCACAGACTCATGGTCCAGCTCTCAAAGTTGATTAGGCACCTTGTATCTACCATTGATTTGAGTGATAGTGTAGTGGGGCAGTCACCCAACTCCTAGCATAAAAGGGATTAAAACAGTCCTGGGAGAGGGCTGTAGCTATGGGCCAATCATGAGAGGCTTTGTGGCAGCCAATCAGAGCCCAGGAGGTGTTGTATAAAAGATGACTGGCCAAGCTGGAGACATTCTTACTCCAGCCCTGGCTGCCCGATAGTCAGGGTACCATGGACAGAGCAGTGTTGAGGAAAGACAGGGTGAGCCAAGGGAGCTCCAGGCTGAAGCCCAGTGACAGAGGTCTGAGGGATACTAGGGCTGCACGGAGGCAGCTAGGGCAGGCGGAGGCAGCTAGGGCAGGCAAAGGCAGCAGGTCCCCACCCCCTTGCCTATGATGAGTGGCCATGTCAGACTGCAGTTTGCCCCTGAGGGGCTAGATGACTGGCAGTAGGGTCACCTGAGGCAAGGTGGGTATGGAGATTGGGGGTTCTCTGAGGAGGAGGACCCCAGAACATGGGGGCACTGCCATGGAGGGAAGGGTGCTGCCATCTGGGAGGGACATGGGTTCTAACATAAGGTGGTAGAGCCATTAACAGAAAACCAGTAACAGCAGGTGAGACACTGGCCAGAAGTGAGTGCTCCAGTGCTAAGCTAATTCCCATGTGACCAGCAGGAGACACCACAGCAGTGAGTCACACCATGTTACAGGGAGTTAAGTGCCTAAATGTGTTGAGTCTTCCTGCTTAACTGTAAGAAAATTACCTAGGCCCCAGTTCAGCGGGTTTAACTTTAAACACATGCACTTAAGTGTCATTGACTTAAATGCTTAGAATCAGGGCATAAATGCTCAGTGCCTTACCTTCCCCCTCTACTCTGGCTTGTCAAGCTACTACCTAACCTTCATTCAGATACTCCCTTAAGAGATTCTTCTGTGATGCCTGCAAGAAAGAAGCCAATATTAGCTACGAAAAATAATTAAAATCCTTATCTCTTCCCATCTCTGGGCTTCCCAGTATGTCCTGTCTCCTCTAGACAGTACAATCTGTAAGGCAAGGACTGTCCGTACTTTGTCTTGTCTGTGCTAATAAAAGCAATAACCTGAAAATATCCTTACCTACCTTGTGCTGGGATGCCTACTTCATCAGAAGGTGAAAACCACTCTTATGGAGGCTCCCTGCTTGGAGGTGAATTTCACCCAAGATTTTTGCAGCATTTTCTTGAGCATTCAAGTGGTGCATAGACCTGGGGCAGTCTTTGCATGGGGACAAATGTTGCCCTAAGGTTTTAAAGGGCTTTGAAACATTGAAGAAAAGATACCGTACAAAGGGCCCCCCATGCACTTATGATGATGTCACAGGATGGGCAGGCTATTTAAGGGAGTTCTGGCTCTAGCCTCACCTTGGACAAGTTTCCCCCAGTCCAAGGCTCACCTGAAGCGAGTATGTGGTAAGTTGAGGAATCAGGCTGGGGGAGGTGGGACATTAAAGGGTTACCTGAGAGCAGTCAATGGAGACTTCAGAGAAACTGGGAGCAGAGTAAATTGGCACTTCCATGTACAGAGCCCATGGAGAGGGGAATTGATTGACTTGCAAAGAAGCAAGGCCTAGAGAAGACACCTCAGCTAGTAAGGGTTAGGGTTGATTATGAATTCCTGTGGGGACTGGGCAGTATGGATACTGCGCCCTGATATAGGACTGAGACCATTGAGCCAGGGAAGGAGCTGAGCCCTGATAGGACTGAACTGAGAGCCAGCCCACATTTTTAACTAGATAGCCTTGTAAGGCCTGAACGCTGTGATCATCTGTGCCTTTGGAGACCTCCTTTTAAGAGGAAAGTACAGGGGGCTGCCTGCACATGGCAGCTTACAGAATTGAGGCCTCCTATGGTTTAAGACTTAGCAAGTTCATTGGAAAACACTGCTTTATCCAGGCAGAATACTAAATCACTTCTGGAGCACAGCACAATCCAGTGGTTATAATAACAGGTGAATAGGAGTCAGACAAATGATCTTGTCCGTCATTGACCTTGGATGAGTCACTCATTGCGTCAGATTCCTTGACACTAAGCAGTTTGAGATGTTTGGATGAAAGGCATAAATCAGGTATTTCTGAAAAATCTGTAACAGGAAACTCCTACTCCAAGAGCAACTGCAATACATGGGGAAAACATGTAGTATGACTGATACTTGTATTGTCCCTTCCTGCTAAAGAAACAAACTGTTTTCTATTTCACACTTCACCAGTGAGTTTAAACTTTGAGTTTCCTTCCTATAAAACCTCCCTGCTATCTTTGAAAGAAGGTATTAGGTCTCTTTCCCAGCAAGGTAACTATTTCTGCATTAAAACCCACCCTTCCTTGATCTGCCATACCTTACTGTGGGATGTGGAAAGTAGCTCTCTCCAGAAGGTGGCAGTGTCACACAGTTTTTAAGCACACAGTTTGTGTCTCACTATTCCAAAGGCCTGTGAAATATTTTTATCTATAGACAAACCTACAGATCTTTTAAAAATTTTTTCTTAAAGATTTTTTTTCCCGTCTATTCTCAGTGGCATTGTTCCAGAATAAAGATCCTTCAAGCCTTGTAGTTTTCACACTTGTTGAGGATATGGGAGCAATGGAGTCCCTGCTAACTTTGTTGTTCTGATAGAATTCCTGAGAAGCAGAAATGATCAAAATCCAGTACAGTGTAAGCAGCTTCTGAACAAGAAAAAGGGTAACATGAATCTCAAGGAAAGAATTTGTACAATTCAACAATCCAAATTTGTCCTGCTCATAAAATTGGAAGGAGCTCTCTGGACAGTGAGGCGTAACTACAAAACCCTTTCTCTTAGAATAAAAAGGACCTAACTACATGGCTGGGATTGCTGAAAGAATAGGCTTAGCTAATCACAGAATCAAAGGTGAGAGAGAAGGACTTAAACAATTCCTCACAACTTCAAGGGCCTACACAGAATTGATCATTGAGGGTTTTAAACTAGTGTTTTGTCCATTGTCTAAAGCAATGTAGCTTCTACTTTCCTTGAACAGTTAAACCACTGTTAGTCTAACCTTTTCCCTTTCCTAAAAGGTGATCTGAAAGGAGATGGGGGAAAAAATGTTGTTTTGCTGCTTTTAGAGAGTGCAAAAGAGATCTAAAAGGCCTCATTCCTGCATGTTTAACGTTAAAACTTAATATTCCTGATTTTTTTTTCTATTGCTGGCTGTTATTAGAGGACCCCTCTCCTTGAAAGAGTAGAAAGCTGAAAATGGGATGCTAACGGCATATTTGGAAAAGCACTAGGTATTTATTAAAGGTCTGTTAGTGTAGATAGTGATTGCTTAGACAGATAAAAGAACAGCCAGCTGCTGGAACAGCTAGGGGATGTGAAGTCTGTTTCTAATTTCTATGACTTTTATGATGGGGATTAAAGAGATGTCTGTAGAACATGAGCCATGAGGAATGAAAATATCAAGGAGATGGTCGGAGAAGCGCCAGTCCCATATATCTTGTTGGTAATGATGAGGAAAACTGAAGCCTCATGGCAGTAAGGGAAGAAAAACCTGCTAAGAAGTTAGCTGGGTGACAAATGTGGGAAGCAGCCAGCAGCACCTATCCCATTATTCCTGATTTTCTAATAGGAGCTGTGTACCCTACCTCTTTCAGGCTTCCTGAAAAACCCAATAAATATATACCACAGATGCTAGAGAGCAGAGAATTAGCACTTAGGACAGATGTAAAGATGTAGCAAGTACCATGTTAACTTTTCCATCTCTAAAGCTCCCTGGCTTTGTAGCAGTCTCCATGTTTACTTCCGTCAACCAAGCAGGGTTGGGCATGGTCAGTACTTACATAGGCGCACGAGTAATTCAATGAGTAACACTCCTTTATTGTCAAACCGTATTTACATAGGGCCAGATTTTCAAAGGCCAAAATTGCCAACATTGTAGATGGGCTTTTGAAAATCACTGTCTACAGTTTTAGGCCCCTAAATATTTCATGGTGGGCCTGATTTTTCAAAGGAAAATTTATTGTGCACTGTAAAATGTGTAAATAGGCTGCAGAACGGTCCTTGCCCTGAAGCTATTAAAGGCACAGTATGTAGTCCTAGGTACTCTTAATTCTCAGTCATTACTGAGCCCTGGTCTAAAATGCAGTTACACGAGCAAGTTTGTATCACTTTGGGAAAACCACACCCCTGAGTGAGAGAGCTATGCTGACCGAACTCTGGTGCAGACTGCTTGCTATGTTGACAGGAGGGATTCTTCCCTAGACACTAGCTTCCACCTTTTGTGGAGGTGCAGTACCATACTGACATCAGTCAGAGCAGCTTTCCTGTTCATGTAGGTAGCACTTTTGTTAAGGGCTATAATGACTCAGTGGCCCTGGTGCAGAGCTGCAAGTATAGACTGGCCTTGAGCTAAGGCTCCAACTCAGCAAGGTATTTCACTTGAATAATTCCACTGACTCCAGGTGTTTAAAAATGGCCATGTGCTAAGGAACCTGGCCGAAGTGGGGTCCAAAGTCCTAGCAGAGCAGTACAGGCTGGAAGTGCTGTCGTCTTGATTTGGAAAACCAAGGTCCAAACACTTGAGGTCATTAGATTTCATGACCCTTTTGCACATGAAGTGTAAACCCTGGTGTCTTGGCTCAAATCTAGTTTGGGCAAATACTACTTGTTCTGCCTCCTTACAGTGCAGTAGTGCCACCCCTTCCCCCTTCTGTAAAATGGATATCATGATACTGACTTCCTTGGAAAAGCACTTTGAGATTCTACCTTGTCTGTCTAAGCACTAAACAGTATCTCTTGTAATTTTGAGGGACACGTCTTCATTCCCTGTTCTAATCTGTTTGTTTAATGGTGCTGTGGTCTGTTAAAGGCTAACTGCATTTCCATTTCCGTGTTAAAATGAAATGAGAAAGTTCTTGCCTTTAGAACTTAAAATAGGGGTGGGGCAAGAATGTCTCATACAAGTTATAAATATTCTCTCTAAATCTTAAACTTATTGCATGAATTCAAGAAGTCCCAAAGCTACTTGTGGTAGGACTTGCATAGGTGGTGTGCATGGCGGAACAGCTGACCGGGTCAGCAAAGGGGAAGGATGGGTTGTCTTTTGGATCTACATTCAGCTACTAGCTCTGCAAGAGACTCCCTTTCTGGAGCAAGTATAATGTTATAGTTGTCAACTAAAGGGACAATAAAGTGACCAAGGAGTGAGAGAGGATAAAGGGCTGGGAAGTACCCATGCTGAGAGTCACCTCGAACAGCAGCATACCTGGGACTAGCCTTATCCCCAGCAAGCTTTGCCCATCTATTATTAATACTGGCTCTGATTAGCCCTACTTGATTAGATTCAAACTTCCTGTGAATCTGTGGTTCACTGCTGGCCATCTATTGTTGTAAATGTGCTACAGTGCTCCTTATAGCAGGTGGGACTTCTTTGAAAAGATAAAGAGGATAACAGACAAGACAGTAGCCCATGCAGGGTCTTCAAGTCCTGTTAGGGACCAAATAGTGAAAAAGAGACTGAGGCCTATAAAGCAAGCAGATGCCATGCTCATTACCTGTTTCAGTAGAACTGAAGGCAAGATGACCAAGTTAGGTCAGCCAGGTTGGCATTTTGTGTGCAAACACTGACATAAAAGCTTAAGACTAGGGATGTTAAATTGTGTTTAATCAGCTAATCGAGTAGTCAATGGAATTTCCACTGACTAGTTGATAAGGGGGGAAACTGCAGAGCTGCAGTGGGGTTAGTTCCCAGTCCCGGGAGCTAGCCCTGCTGAGGATCTACTTTTTAAATGTATTAAGAGCCTCTCTGATAGATGCAGCAAAGGGGGTGGGGGAAGCAACTAGTCGAGTGATTACTCGACTACCCGATAAGCATATGCTTTTTAGGTAGCTGACTAGTTGCTTACATCCCTACTTAACACATGATATGTGGACCTGTAACATGTGAAGGTCTGTGTCCCTTGGTGGCACTACTTGCTTTACCGGAAAATAGGTTCCTTTGTGCTCACTGAAGTTCCACCACCTTGTATCTGAGGGATAAAGCATTACTTTCCAAGTCCATCCATCGCTGACCTTTGTTCTCGCACCCTGAGGGAGCATCTATAAACCCTGCCTGCTTTGATGGCTACAGCATTGCCTGCTCCTATGATTTTTAGCTTTTTTTTTTTTTAACTGCTCCAGGTGACAAGACTTTACTTTGATGTCAGCTTTCATTTTAAACTAATAGTTGCAAGGCCTCACAGTTAGGGTTTGTTTGAAAACTTTTCTCTGTGACAACACAGGGTACGTCTAGACTGCAAGGCTATTTTGGGATACTGGAGGTATCCCAAAATAGCTACCCTGCATCCAAGGAACACGTCTGCTATTTTGAAATTTTCAAAATAATGGATGTGCTATTTTGGCATCCCTGTAAAACTAGTTTCATGAGGAATAAGGGATGTCTCGAAATAGTGCTTTATTACAAAATTTGGTGGCATGTAGACACCAAATTTTGAAATAGCCTATTTCAAAATGAGACTCAATTTGCGCTATGCAAATTGCACATCTTATTTCAATTTTAGAGTGCAGTCTAGATGTACCCTCAGACAACTCAGAAAGCCAACTGAAAATAAATCAATCCAGAATCATTCAGTCTAAAATATCTCTCTTTCTTTGGTGTGGGGACAGGCTGACTCGTGATTTTTTTTTTTTTTGAATGATTGTGGTTAGCAATACAGTAGTCATATTTCCCATCCACCTATATAACTGACCTTTGTGATCCTCCTTGATCCAGCTTTGTGTTCACCCTAGTGAAATACAGAAGCTCAAGTGAGTTCTGGAAAAATCCAGGGTCCACTCTAAGAATGAAGAACAATGAAGAGCTCACGCACAACTGTTTCACACAAAGGGTAATAAACATATGGAAGAGGTTAGCAAGTAGGGCGCCTGAAGCAAAGGCTATAAATAAATTCAAGAGTCAGGTTGCCTGGTTTCTGGATCAAGGGGGTCAATTGCCCCCACACATCCCCATATCCCTCAGAGGAAAACCCAAGAAGTGATCTTAAGATAAAACAAGAGTAGGGGCAGACATGTAGGAACCATATGGCTTCTTAATGTTCCAAACACGCTTTATGTTCTAATGAGGCTCCTAAATCCAGTTCAAAGTCTATGGGGAAAACATCTTTGAGAAATGAAAGTGAGCCACATAGGGGAGGAAGTGAGCCTTTATGGTTTACTTAGAAGGGACTCTCTGTATCTAATTTGTTTCATAAGTTAAAGGAGGGTGGATGTGAGGAATTGTTTTAAAATTGAGGGAATATATATACTTCTACTCTCTGCTAAAAGCCTTATTCTGCTCTGTTGCCCCAGTGTAAATCTAGAGTAACTCCAGGAAGGCAAAGGGAGCCAGTCACTCAAGTGTGAAATTGGAATAAATGAGACTAGACTCAACCTCTGAGTCAACATACCCATAAGCAGCACTTCTTAGCTGCTGTTCTCAGTGATACAAATGCAGCCAGTAAAGGATGATAAGCAATGAGGAGAGGTTAGCTGCTCACATGCCGCAGAAGGCTGTTGCGATAGATTGACAAACCACATCTTAACTTAACCCAAAGCCCACTGAAGCCAACGGAAAGGTTCCCCAGTGATCCTAATGGACTGTGGATTAGGTTCCAAGCAATCTTGCTTTTGTATGTGGTAGTGAAATCTAAGTAGAACATGCCATAAAAACTCCAACCATAAAGCTAAATAGGACACAAGTCCTGAGCTGGTATGTTCAGCTCAGTCAGGGTTCCAGATCCAAAGGCCATCTCTTCCAGAGATGGTACCACAACACAGAGATCCAACAAGGCTTCCTTTAGTTGCTATGACAGTCACGATCCTGGCTGGTGCATAAGGAACAGAACCAGGGTACCAGGCTAAGAATTAAAAGCACACGACTTTAGAGCTTGAAGAAAAGACAGGCTCTAACACCCAACGATCCACAGGTTACAATAACTGGAGGCACGGTAGATCAAGTGTATTATATTTCAGATTTTATATACCAAACTCTTGATGTGCACTCTGCGTAGCAGGTGGCTGGCGTGGTTCCTAATGTTGGCTTTTACAAGCCCTGCAATTGTGATGCTGCCATGTTCTCGCAAAAGGCTTGGAGTTTCCCAGAGCTCAAATTCTAACTTGAAGTCTCCCTCTCTCTCTCTCTAAAATATATATATATATACACACACACACACACACACACACACGAAAGACTGCCTATAATCATGTCAGCACAGCAAAGCCATCGTGAGATGGTTCCTAAGAGTTAATTCATACATCCATTATTAATGTGTGCCTGGAAATTCAATTTACTCTCATTAAAGTGTGATTAGTAGTCAAGGTACGCAGATTACGGTCACACCACACCAGCTTCCAGTGCACTCAATGTGACTGTCCTGGCAGCATTTTACTAGCAAGTTCTAGGTTGTATTCTGTTTCTTTAGGTGCAAAATTGGGACTCTTTTCTATAATAGCAGAGAAGGATGATCTGTCCTTAATGATGGTTTTTTACCTGCTGCTTTGAAAATGGACCCTGATGGATAGAATTTTCAGTGTTTAAAAAAAGAACCTGTGCACACCAGTCCTCTAGGCCCTGGGAGGTAGGGAATGATGGCTTTGCAGTTTGGGCTTATGATCTGGTAGGCTCCAGTAAAAAGCCAGGTGCTGAAGGAGATTTTGGTGGCCCATGGTGTTGAGGATCATGTGTCCTTGACACTGCCACCTCTCATATAAGTTGCAAACTGAGTTCCACCTGGCCCTACTATGGTCACTGAACATCCTACAGCATCTTTCCTGGTATCTTGGCTGCATTCCATCCCAGGCAACTGCACAGAGCCAAATAATGGCCCTTGTTTACATGGGATTTAGGGCCTTATCAGCTGCTTACTCCCATGTATTCAGGCTCTGAACTGGCCAACTGATTCCTGGAGACCAACCAGCCAAGGGTTGGAGTGGCATATAGGGGTTCTAGACCCAATCCACTATAATAGGATGTGGAGTCACTTGAGGGTTGGGGTTTCATGTCAGTGAGTTCCCTGGCCCCAGAGACTCTGTGCAGGCCTGGTCTTATTCCTTCCCACCTATACAGATAAATAGAATTCCTGGCCAGTAGTGACCACCATGGAGCAATCACAAGGGTACTGAGGTTTCACCAGGGCTGTCAGGAGGTTTCACAGAAAAGGGGTGAGGAACACCTGTGACAATGGCATGCTCCTGCTGATCTTGCACAGTTGAGGAGTTTAGGGCCATATTATGCCTCCCTTTAGCTTTCACTGGAGAAGTTTTTCTTCTCTAATATTTGTTATGGTACTACCCAGAGGGCCCAATCAAAGCTGCATTGAGCTAGGTGTGGTTCAGATGCATGGAGACAGGCCCTACCCCAAAGAATTGAGTCTGAACATTTCTTCACTTCCCTCCAAAGACTTGTACACATTTGCAAATGCATTTCCTCCAGGGTGGGAAAGGTAGATCTATATATTTCCATTCTAGTGCCACATGAACAAGCACTTCAGCAGATCTCCTTCACTGTGATTTTATCCCATGCTGAGCAAATATTTCATAACAGGTTAGTTGCTCAGCAAACCTACAAACATTTGTCCTTGCAGTGTTATAATTGCTGGGCATACTTGGTGTGACCACTGTGCCAAATATAACATCATAGCTAGATACGCACCTCATTTACGCGAATACCTCTTGCCACTGCCAAAGCAGCCTTCTTGTAAGTGAGTGTCAGGCTCACCCTGCAGTTTAGCTTGTGAAACTCCAGTATGAATGATGATGAGGAAACCCCACAGCAGTTGTATGTAGAACAGTTGTCCTGTTCCTTCCCCAGAAGCAGCTGAATTTCAGCAGTGGATGGTTGATCCCTATGTGGCTTCTTCTGTAAAGCATTTTCCTGCATGAAAGGGGAATTTTAAATGTAATTCTTATCACTTCTTCAAAGCCCAGTATTCAGTGTGGTGGGAATGTCCATCTGCCTTGCTGAGTTCATTCCAAACTCTTACATGCATTACACAGCTCTGCCACTGACTGAGAGGTTTCCAGGAAACATAAGAATTCTAGGGTAGCCGTGACAAATTGTCTGACAGCTTTCTTCTTGTGGAGCATGTGGTGTTACACAGTAATGCAAACAGGTAAAAATGAAGTGACCCATAGGAGTATTTGAAGGGAGTAAATGCCGTAACCCACACTGGCAAAATGTGTCTTTGTCTTCCTTTACGTCACTAGAGGGGGTGACGTGAAGAGGCGTAAATATGTTTCTGCCTTCAACGTCTAAAGCTGGGCTGTTAGGTCAGACTCCTGCTTTTGGATCCAGGGGTGCTGAGTTCAGTTCCTGCACATCACCTAGCCAGGGATGCCTCTACACTTGGTGGCCCACGGGATTTGAATAGGTGTGGGCCTCTGCTTTGGGTGGCCTTCCTGATCCAGAGGAAAGTGAGACTCTGTCCATCTCTGGCAGCGGGATGACAGATCAAGGTCTGAGGCTGCAACTGCAGCAAACAGGAAAGGAAGCTATTTAGGGTACTGCAGAAGGCTATTGCCTAGGAGTGGGATGAGACCAAGAAAAGGGAACATTCAGGTTGAACATTAGGGGAAAATACCCTTGGGGAGCCTGTGATTAGGCTGGGACCCAGCCAGGCCAGAGTGTTAGTAATGGTGCAACAGGGGCTGGCTGGTGCACTGGCTGGGACTGAACTAGCTCAGGGATTCTCAAACTTCACTGCACCGCAACCCCCTTCTGACAACAAACATTACTTCATGACCACAGGAGGGAGGACTGAAGCCTGAACCTGCCCCAGACCCCACACCTCCTCCATTAATATCATGGAATAGTAGTCCCCCCCCCCCCCCCCATCAAAAAATATTGCCCACCCCTGCCCAAGAGGCTGGCTGGCTCTGTTGCCCAGGCTCCTTCAGCGAAGGGCTCCTGGTTGGTGCTCTCCAACCAGTGCTCTTTGGCTGGGCTCCAGGAGCCCAGATTTCCTCTTGCCAGCTGCTGTCCTCCCTAGGGCCCTAGCTCCAGCTCTTGGGGCATACAGTTCTTCTAAGGCCAGCCACTGGAAAGTGCCTGCCCCCCCTCTACCTCACACAGCATGTTTACATCACCACATACTCGTCCTTAAAAAGGGACAGCTCTTGTAGACAAGCTCCTCATGTCAGGTTGGGTTCAGCAGACTCCAAGGCGGCCCTTGGACTTTCTCCAAACCTCTTGCTCCAGCTTTCCATAAAGAGCTGCTCTCTCTTTGGCACTAGGAGGAGGCCACTGGCAGGAATTTCGCTTCAGTGCACGCACATGTGGGAAACCCTGTTGCAAATCATGCTTAAAATTCAAGCTGGCAGGAAAGCTCTGAAACCACTTTGAAAGGCTACAGAGAGTCGAGCAAAACATTTACATAAGACCATGCAGTCAGTCCCTGGAGTCAGGAAAGGCTGCTGGAGTCCCAATATGCTTTAGCCTGTTGGGTTTTCTCACCTGTTCCCTCTTGATCCTATTCATGCCTTTTTTTACAGCACATAGATCTCCTTGGTAATGTAGTCCATATGTTTATTACCCTTCACATGAAAGTAACACCAAAGTTCACATTGCACACTTTCTCATGTTTTCCCAGTGTGCAGAGGTTTGTTGGGAGCAATTTCAGGCCTTTTTATAATTTCCAAAAGTGGCAATTAGATCTCTGCCCCCAGACCACCTCTCTCAGAGAAAATAAACTTGTACTTCCTTAACTTTGCCTAATGGTAATAGCCTGGAGTTTTTGAGAATGTGGTATCCTTCTCCAATGCTTTATCCTTCCAGAGTGATTATAGAGTTTCTGAGACAAGGGCAATAATCACGTTTCTCTAGTTGAGCTGTAACTGTTCCCGTACATAGTGACAAATCCTGTATGCCCCAATTTATGGGCTGTTTCTTGCAGTGCAACCAAGCGTCCTGGTTTCTGTCTTTACCACATTGCAGAAGGAAAAAGTTTTCTGCCCTAACACCTGATGGCAAACATGGCTCCTTCTTCTTCCTCCCTCTCACTCCTTTCCCCATGACATGAATGTGGTTCAGCCATATGTTCAGCTCCTGGTGAGGACAGAGGGCTTGTTTCCCTCATTCCAAAGGGGGCTGCAGCAGCTTTGGGGTGCTGAACACCATTTTGTTGTCTTTACACCACGCAAACAAAAGTGTGAGTATTCCATCACAGACAGGGCTTTGGACAAGTCAGAGACACCATTTCAGGAAAGCATGCTGCACTCAGGCTTGGGCTTAAGTTCCACTGATTTTTTTTAAAATGGGATTTGAGTCCATGCTTAAAGCCAAGCTTAAGTACTTTCTTGAATTGGGCCACTGGCTCTAGTGACCCTCATAGGTATGGGAAGTAGGAAGTATGGGGGTTGCTGCAACATCTCCTGGGGCTGGCCCTGCTGCCCACCTGCCATCATTCCACCAGTCCTAGGTCCCGGCCTCTGAGCAGCTCCTCGGAGGTCCCACTCTCCCCACAGGCCTTGCCCCCTGAGTCCCATTGCCTGCCATCCCCAGGGTCCAGGCCACCTGCCCTGGAGGCTCTGCTGCCACAGGTCCGGGACTCCGCAGCTGGAGCTAGGTTACCAGACTTCTTGGAGCGAATGCTATTTGCAGCAATGGTGTCCACTCCATCCGGTCTGGGGGAGTTGGCAACTCTTGGTGTGACGCCAGCCTGGAGTGATGAGGCATGTGAACAGTGTACGGGGGGGGGGCAGGGGGCAGCTCAATTACCCCCACCCTAAAATAGTTCCAGTGCCACTATGACCAGTGATCAATAAGCTAACCAAAGTAACTGACACAGCAATTAATTCAGTACCAAAACCCTTCTGAAAGCAGCTATTAACATTTTTTTTTTCTGCTGTACATTTATTCTAGACAAGGATTGATTTCTTTCTTGTTGATGCCATATTGCATTGAGGCCAACCTGGAGGCCTTATTCTCCACTCCCTTACATGAGTACTTAGAATTGCACCCAAAGGGATGCATTAAACCAGCCTTAGATTGTAAGGGATTGTCTCTTTGTTCTCTGTTTGTACAGCACTAGCAGACTGAGCTCCTGTTCTACTACTGGTGTTCCTTGGGGCTGTGATAATATAAATAATTACACTGGCTCAGTTCGGAGGAAGCTGCACTTCTCAATGTCAAATGGTGAGCCATTCAGAGGGGTGACTAAAAATAATATTTCTAACTTCACTCACGACAGATTAGCACTTCCTGTGAAGCTTTGAAAACCTCTGTTAGCAAAGAATGCGTGCAGCTCCCCTCCCAGGAGGGACAAAGAACAGAGGAACGAAGCAGTTAAGGAAAGCAAGAAGATCCAAGATCCTTCAGTTTCAGAGGTCAATCAATATTTCTCATAAAAGCAAAGTACAGACAACACGGTAACACTTTGGGACAAGTAGTTCATAGGCTCAATAGAAAGAAAGTACTAGGGGACATGGCAGAAAAATGCTTAGCTAGTAGTTTCAAAGCAGAAGGGCTCAAGAATTATGTTTCTTTTGTAGTCCCCAAAAGAGGCCAAATTACAACTGAAAGCAAAGATATCAATCAATCCAGCCAGCCCTATGAATTGCTGTGTACTGGGTCTAATGACTTTGACCAAAGATAATTTCAACAGAATCTTCATCAACCTAGAAAGTTACTCGCTTTCTCCAGGTCTGTGCCATCAGATGGATGGCCCAATTAACACTACATAGATTCAGGGTATAACTTTCAATGAAAGCACCTAAACCAAATAGCCTTCTTGTCTGGCTTTTAAAACAATTGCAATTCAAATCTCCTCCTTGTTACTGGGAAAAAAAAATTTCTAAGACCTTTTGCATCACACATCTTGCCTTGAGATGTGAAAACAACCAATATTACCTTACTCTAAGACTAGTTTGTACCAGTGACTGTCCATGTGCAGCTTCATGCCTACACCCCTGAAGCATCTGGCTGCAAGTGAGTAGAGGGCAAACAAGCTAGCATTTCAGAGAGGCATGGATATGGACACATGTAAGGCTGTAGTAGCATGGTTCAATGGCTGGGCCAGTTTGCAGTGTGGACAGAGGCAGGGGGCAGGTACCAAGTCTCGGGCACCAATACAGGTTGGACCTCTATAACATAGACTTCCTACATCCAGAAACATCTGTGATCTCGGCATCCCCGTGGGTGTTCCTGAGATGGAGCACTCATGGGGTAAAGCCAGGCCCTGTGCTCAGCAATTCCTCCCCTGCTCTCCCAAGCTTCAGGAGTACCCCAAATACTCATTTGTGGCATTCAAACTCAGGAACAGGGATGGGAAGGATGCTCAGGAGAAGTGGCAGGGGCTGGGAGCACAGTCCAGTGTCTGGGGGGCTCAGTGTGCTCCACAGGGCTGTGCTCCTGGCCCCCAGCTGCGGGTTTCCACCCCCCCCGTCTCTTCCCCCAAGCACCTCCCCAGTCCCTGCTCAGTCAATGTTGGCCCCTCTACTGCCACTAGAGCGAAGCCCTGCAGCCAGCGACAGCAATGGGACTGGGATTGACCTTGCCTGGTCTGGCAAGTTCTCTGGTACAGGACCGGTCAGGTCCCCAGGGTGCCAGGCTACAATCTCCTTGGTCTGTCACTTATTCCCATAGTGCCCTGAATTCTTTTCTTAGGGACCCTCTCCCAGCCTCTAGGTGCCTGTCCCTCTCTAGCAGTGGTTCTCAAACTGGGGTCCGCAGTCGTTTTTGCAGGTGGACTGCAGCTTGAGCTCAGTTCCCCTCCTTCCCCCTGCAGTGAGGAGCCTACGCTGGCACTCCAACCTCATGCCCTCCCCATGAGGTTGGAGTGCCAGCTACCTGCTAAGGAGAAGGGAAGAAAGCCCAGAGCCTCCTCACTGGATCCGGCTTGTGGGGGAGAAGCAGAGCCAGAAGTGGCTCCACACGCTGCCGCTCTCCCTCCCCTGTCTGGGGGAACAGCAGCACACGGACGTACTGCCTGGAGGCTTTCCCTGCTGCTCCTATTGGCTCGAATCCAGCCAATGAGAGCACTGGGAGACCATGCCTGGGAACGGGGCGGGGCGCAAAGGCAGGTAAGTGCCCCCTCGCGCTCATTTCCACCTCCTGTCTCCCCCCACTTCCTCCTCCACTGAGACCCTGCACTCCCAGCCCATTCCTGCATCCTCCCCCCTGGTCAGCCTGCTCCTGCACCCTCTCTCCTGGCCAGACACCCTACTCCCAGCCTGCTCCTGCACCCTACCTCCCACCCAGACTTGCACCTTCACCCCCTCCTAAACCCCCACCTTTTGCCCAGATCCTGCACCCCATCCCTATCTCACTTGCTGGCAGCCCTGTTCCTCACACTGAACCCCTTATTTTTGGCCACACCCCAGAACCTAAGGGATATTCACAAAATCCATTAACCCTGGAACTCCAGAAGAGTTAATCTGGCCTATGGGAAGCCCTGAACATCAGTCCTCCCTGTCCTCTCCCACATGGGGCTGGAGCACCAGAGGAATGAGGTGTTTCAGGTGGGGACCACATCAGTGAGGGTTGGAGGGTTTTGGAGGTGTGTGGGGTTTTTTGGGGGTTTTGTGTTTTTTGCTCTTCACTTGTAGTCCCCAATTTTTCTGTGGGTCAGTGGCTCCTGACCAAAAATAAGTTCCCCATCCCCTGCCCCAAATAAAGACAATGTTGAAACCTTTAGTGTTGAATATAAATTAAGATTTTACTTTATTTAAAATGAAGTTTGATAAACTAACATGAGAAAGTTAAAGCGCTTAATCTGCTTAATAATTTTGATTAATATTTCCTGTCTTACTGGTTAAATTAAACTGTTCTCCCTAGCTGCAGCACTAGCAAAATGGCTCGGGCATAATTATATAATTAACATCAAATTTCCGTTAGCAGCTGGTGGTCTACAGAAAGATTTGCATTGAGCTGGGTGGGCCACGGGCCAAGGAGTTTGAAAACCACTGCCCTATAGGCATGAGTAGTAAAATGCTGCTCTGACATGAACCCAGCTTCCAGAGTCACTCTTTACAGCTCAACTATGGATCGAGCCTGGAAAGCAGCCTCTGGGCCCCCCAAGGCTAGCAGGGAGCGGCTCCATGTCTGGGCAGAGGCTGTAGTACAGCACCCTCCACAACTTTGGCTGGGGCAGTGGGAGCATTCATCTGTACCAGCCAATTTCATGGAGACTGGAGGAGCCGACCGTCACCAGATTGCAGGGTTGTGGTACTGGGGGCCCATGAAGCAGCTGAGGGGCCTGTACAGGAAGGTCACGGGCAGTTGGTCTGGGAGGGCTCGTTGCACCAGTCTCTTCTACCTGGAGCTGGCCTGGGTACAACCAAAGGCCTCCAGTATTGAGCCTGAAATTGCTCTCTGTATAATCCTAAACCCAGCTAGCCTCATCGCCCAACAGGAGAGTGAGGTGGGTGAGGGCAGTGAGGCAGGAGAAATCATGGAGGATCCCACAGGAGACTTGGGGGGGGACAAGGTGGAGGTTATGCACATTTACCCAAAGATCTAGGTTGTGGAATTCCTCAATCAGTATCCTCTGGAGAGACCTATGCCTTTGCAGGAACCATAAGCCCTCGCTGGTAAGTTATAATGGTGCCCAACCTCCCCCTCAATAGCCTCCGCTCTCTGTGTGTGGCTAAATTCCCAATTTTAGATCAAGAGGACTTGAAATAATGTGCACTTATATTTAATTGCTGGACATGGTGCTCTCTCCCTGCTTGGGTGGCACGCACCTGGGGGCACACCATTGTGGTGCCTGTCCCTATACCACAGGGGTGAGAGATAGCTCAGTGGTTTGAGCATTGGCCTGCTGCTAAACCCAGGGTTGTGTATTCAATCCTTGAGGGGGCCATTTAGGGATCTGGGGCAGAGCGGTCAAGGATGGTACTTGCTCCTGCCATGAGGGCAGGGGGCTGGACTCAATAACCTCTTAAGGTCCCTTCCATGTCTATGAGATAGGCATATCTCCATGTATATACCCTTCCTTCCCCTGTATCCACCCTCTCTGCTGCTCCACCCCCCTCAGTGCTCAGAGTGAGATAGTCAGACATCTGAGGAACCACCCTGAAATGGCCTCTGCCTTGGCTTCTAAAGCAAATGTCTGAAACAGCAAAGTAAAAATCAGTCTACCCCACGGTCCATTTCTCTGTTTCCTATCAGGTAGCAGGGATTGTGGGGCTGTGTGTGAAAGAGAGAATATGGCTGGGGAAGGGAAAACACCTGTCCGGACAACTTACATTTCTGTAAGGAAAAGATAGTTTCAACATTGATTTTTCTCCTCTGGAATCTTTGCTAAATTAAAGTATCGGTCTCTGCTATCTCCTCACAGACAACCTGGCCAAGTGAAGGAGGAGGAGCTGTCCTGTCAGGCATAGATGACTCATGGTAGCAACTCCCAACCCCCCATATCTCTGTCAAAATTTTAGTTGCTAAATGGAGTGCTCCCACATGCCACCTCCCTGCCCCATGATGTGGCCCTCCCCCTGCAGGCAGCAGGCACCTATGCGGTCAGGCAGTTATAGACAAATCAGTGTCCTGTCTCTTTCCTGTTGTGTGAGCTTCACGCTTGTGGGGGTGAGCTGGATTTTCAACATACTTAGGACAGAAACATGACATCTTTATTTTCCTTTGCGTATCTCCAGTGTCATGCAGGCACAGGGGCCAAATTCTCTGGCACTGCTGGGGAAATGGGTATCCATTGTTCAGATCTCCTGGGGCATGAAATCCCACATGCTAGCTCAGAATTTAGTCTGTCTGCCAATCCTGTAAGCACACGCTGCTATCAGATTTCTCATGCAACAGGAATTCCAGTGGATTCTTAAGGTTTGCTGGTGGCATGAATGTACTCAGACTACCTTCACAACTGACCAAACCCCTCTTTTCAGCAATATGTTGAGGGCTGATCATTAGCAGAAAGTGCTGGATTACTGAAATTTCTCATTTTCCAGTGCGGTACCTTGATACCTCTACATTCTCCAAATGTTGATCAGTATAAAAAAAGAAACTGAAAACTGGTAACATAGCTCCACAAAGAACTTCTCTGCTCCCCCCTCCCCGCATCCTGCTTAGCCCCAAGACAGCAGAAACCGTTTCCATTTAAAACCACTCATAAAATGTTCTCAGCATTATGTGCCTCTGCTTGCTGCTCATGAGCTATATATGGTCTATGAGAACAAAAGTTGTTGAGAAAAGTTACATTGCCTGAGAAGGCAGGGAGAAGGGCCGGGAAGACTTTCTCGCAGGGATAGAGAGGAGAACAAAAGAGCAATCTGAGTTCCCCAAGGAGAGGAAGCAGAAGATGTTTTGTCAGCCACCAGCCCCATTAGTGAATGCCCCCCACTTCTTCCTTCTAATTCCTTCAGAATCATCTCCTGCTCAGAGTGCAACATCCAACTGCTGTTGAGCCCAAAGGACCAACTCATCAGCTCCTTCCTCCAGCTGCCAGCTAGAGTGTTCATCAGCCTGGAGACCTTCTGCCACGTACTCCCTGACTGGACAGGGGACAACAGAAGGACTACAGGAGTGCTCGGAACAGGCCCTGCTGCTCCTGTCCTCACATGTCACAGCCTGTCATTATTGCTTGTCATTTGCCACTTCTGATGGGGAGAGAAAGGAGATGGACACAGAGTCATTATATTCTGGATGGTATTGTTGATTTTCACCCACACTTTTCCCCCCAAATGTTGTTTGTATCTTCAGAATATGTCCTTTCTTCCAAAAATGGCCTATAGAAAATTTCACTGGAATTGTCCTGTGGTTTAAGCTGTTGCTTGCATTGTTCTTTTTTAACTTTTTCTACAAAGTAACCCTTGACCATGACAGTTTCAGTAAATTTCCTGGTGCTGGTGAATGCTGGTGGCATGTTTTAGTTTGGAAATGGGGCTTTCAGCTTTTCAAGTAATTCAGTCATATTATCTTTACAGTTTTGGAACCATTACAATTGAAATACTTTTTTAGTCTTTCTGCCTACAGTTCACAAATCTCTGAAGTCACAGGGACTGGGGGAAAGTGCAGGGATTTTTTTTGCACAGTAAAAACTTTTCTTCATTCTCAAAGGTGCACATTGATTACATATTGGGTGGGATGCGATTTCTTTCTTAATATTTGTATGGACCATGTTGAAATTCAAAAACTGAAAAAAGAAAGGTAATCTATTGGCAATCACACATACAGCTATTGGTGTCCTATTCTGAAATGCCCCTCTTCCCACTGCAAACCTCCTGCTCCCCAACATCTAAGCACTTCCAAGCAGTCCCTGGATTAGGGGTCTCTAACACCTATGAATTGCACATGGAACTGATGCCAATTCTTACACTATGGCTACATGACAAGCTTTTTCCGGAAGAAGAAATGCAAATGGAGCACTCATTTGCATATGTTGCACTTTCATTTGCATTTTCTCTTCCGATCCTTTTTGTGGAAAAGGTTTTTGCACAAAACAGTGCTGTGTAGACGGTGCCTTTTTGCGCAACCCCCCCTTTTTTTTGCGCTGTCTACACAGCGTTATTTTGCTCAAAAACCTCTTCCACAAAAAGGATTGGAAGAGAAAATGCAAATGAGAGTGGGACATATGCAAACAAGCATTCCATGGCTGTGTCTAGACTGGCCAGTTTTTCTGGAAAATCAGCCACTTTTCTGGAAAAACTTGCCAGCTGTCTACACTGGCCGCTTGAATTTCCGCAAGAACACTGACGATCTCATGTATGATCGTCAGTGTTCTTGCACAAATACTATGCTGCTCCCATTTGGGCAAAAGCCCTCTTGGGTAAATGCTTTTGCGCAAGAGGGCCAGTGTAGACAACCCAGAATTGTTGTGCGCAAAAAAGCCCCGATGGCTAAAATGGCGATCGGGGCTTTCTCGCACAAAAGCACGCCTAGATTGGCCAGGGACGCTTTTCTGCAAAAAGTGCTTTTGCGGAAAAGCGTCCGTGCCAATCTAAATGCTCTTTTCTGCAAATGCTTTTAATGGAAAAGTTTTCCGTTAAAAGCATTTGTGGAAAATCATGCCAGTCTAGACGCAGCCCATTTGTATTTCCTCTTCCGGAAAAAGCTTGTAGTGTAGCCGTAGCCTTATTGACTAAAGTAACACAATTACTGCATTTCTCCTCAGCCCCCTTCCCTAATGGCAACCTATCCAGAACACCCTGATAACTTTAAGAACTCACCATAACAGAGGTTTCAAAAAAAGGTATGAATTGTGTCAGGCCCTCAGGCACCAAAAACATTAGGCAGATGCCCAGTCACAGCATTTGTCAACATCACCACCATCAGGAGTGGGGCAGCAGTTTTGTAAAGATTTAAAGGAGAGGTTCAGTTTAGCCCCGATTTGTGTTACCAGGCACAATCGTTAGAAACTCAGAATTTTGCAAAAGAAGAAGATATGGGTCCTTCACCCCTTCTAATACAAACCCATAAGCCATTGTGTGAAGCCCATGCTGTTGTAAATTAAGTTAAAGACTTAATTGTTATTTTGCAGATCATATGTGAAAGAGTTAGAAACCATCACCATCATCAGTAATACCAATTGTGATTTAAAAAGGAATGAGTAAATTGGTTTACATGCAGCTTTAATTATGAAATGGGCAAAAAACATTTCACAACAAGCCAATCTTAGGGCCAGCACACTCTAGAAACCAAGCCCCAAAGCTGTTGAAGTAGGTGCCTTCTTCATAATCATGCACATCCTCTGTGGGTCAGCACAGAGGGGGATTTAGAACACACACTCACCTGTTGGTTACCCCAACTCCAGGATGCCAACCGTAGAGAGAGAGTCTATAAAGTCATTTTGGTGCTCTGTGACTTATTCTCCACCAATGCTGTCTGTCTAGCATGAGCACATTTTTATACATCAAAACCTACTTCCAGCTGCTCACCCTGCTAGACCGCCTGGCATCAGAGGCTCAAGCTGTGTTCTCGCTGTGTTTCACCTCATCATCAGCAAGGGCCAGCCTGGAATCAATTGAGCTGGTAATTTGGTAGACCGTGCGTGAGCCAGAATAGAACATCGGGAGCAGCGACGCATCTGTGTTGTATCACCACTGCTCCCAGAAGCCAGATTGGGATTGTCTGACAGGATGCTAAGCAGACATGACTTGGAAAGCAAAGAGATAAGTGCAGTAAAAAAAGTATTTTTATTCCATCCTGGCCTTTCTTTTCATAACCAGGGAGAGAGCCAGGTCTACTGATTAGAGCACTAGGAGTCATGAGAGTGGAAATGTTATTCTGGGCTCTGCCACTAACATGCAGTGTGACCCAGTCAAATCCCTTTAAGCTCTTTGGGTTTGTCTTCACAGCAGTTAGCTCAGAGGCGAGTAGCCATACCTCCCTGCCTCTCTTACCATAGGTTCACTGGTGCAGCATTCATCTGTGTCTGTCATAGTCTGATTCTTGGTGCTATTCACAGTCAATTGTAGGAGAATGTGTCTGTCCTTCATGGGCAATTGTGGGAAGGCATTGCAGGACTATCAGCTCATGAATGACAGCCTCAGTGCAAAGTGGGCAGGTTCCAGGTGGACTTAAAAAGGAGCCAGGTTACCTCTTACCAGGGTAAACTAGCCCAATCTTAACGCACCTTCACACCCAGGTAAAAAGGCTTTTGCTTGTGAGAACAGTCAGTGGCTTTGTGCTAAACCTGCATAACAGTCTAGGCCAGCTCTGAGATGAAAATGTAGCATTGCCAGGCAGAACCAAACTTGGGACCTCTGGAGCTAATCGTTGAGCTAAAAGCTAGCTGGCTCTCAGACATGGCCATAGAGGAAATTCATACTTTGTTTCAGTAAATGGTCAAAGTACCACTACATGGGAGTACACATCCTCAGCAGGTGTGTGGAATGCAAAAACATACCCCTCCTCTCTTTTTCTCCAGCTATAAAATGTAGACAGTGATCCCAATCTCCTCCACAGGAATGTGCTGCCACTAAGTGTTTGTAAAATGCCAGGACATTGTCTGGTGACAGGGGCTCCAGAAAAGTCCAAACATTATTATAACCCCCATGGATGCCAGAAAAAATGCTTTGTTATCCCATTCTTGGAGTGCTTCTGCACTCTTGGCTTGCTAATTGTGTTGGAGTGTGCCAAACTATAAGGTGCAGCTTTTTTTTTTTTTTGCAGAGGGCAAATGTCTTCGAGAGGCCAAGTTGTGTGACTTCTAAACAGAGTTGATTAAGGACACAGGTGAGATTTGAAGATCACAACTCCTCAAAGGGTGTCATAAGGAGGAGGGAGAAAACTTGTTCATCTTGGCCTCTGAGGATAGAACAAGAAGCAATGGGCTTAAACTGCAGCAAGGGAGGTTCAGGTTGGACATTAGGAAAAAGTTCCTAACTGTCAGGGTGGTCAAACACTGGAATAAATTGCCCAGGGAGGTTGTGGAATCCCCATCTCTGGAGATATTTAAGAGTAGGTTAGATAAATGTCTATCAGGGATGGACTAGACAGTATTTGGTCCTGCCATGTGGGCAGGGGACTGGACTTGATGACCTCTCAAGGTCCCTTCCAGTCCTAGTATTCTATGATTCTATGAACGGTGCAAAGCTAGTATGTTAGGCACTGAATGCTGTGTAGCTCTAAAAGGGAGGTTTGGAGACATCATACAGAGTAGTCAGCCAGGTGTGCGCCATTCTGAGAGGAGGCTACTGCTGGGGGGCTTAGACTGAAACAGGTAAGAAGACAGTAGGATGTTTCTTAAAGGGACCCCATGCACAATGTCGTACCCTTGGGAGTGTCATCAGTGGCAGCAACTGACTTGAGATCTTGAGTCAAAAAGATTTGCTTACCCATTGCTATCAGCACCCTAGCATAATAATTAATTTACAGTAAGTATTGGTGTCTCCTGCTGGCATCTGGCCCTAGCAATGGCTGGCTGCAACTCACTAAGGGCATGCAACTTTAATGAAAGGTCAGACTCCTTGTCGAAATATGTTCAAATGTAGGACTTAGGCTTCCTGAAAAGAAAAACCCAGCACAGAGCATCTAAAGTGCTCCTGTCACAAGTGAACAAAGCCAGAGTTTGAAACAATGTGTTAGAGGCACTGAAATATTTTTTCAGCATATGCGTATGGGAGGGGGCAATTAACATCCCGTCCCCGGAGAGAGCAGTAACCCTAACACTGAAATGAGATGACGTTTCTCCCGAGCAATCCTTTATCAGAGCCCCGGAGCCTCCCCTGGCTCCCACCATATGGAAATGGTTGGTTTGTAATTTTGAAGATTGCGTAGATACTTGGGATAGCTTGTTAAGCTGCATTAATGAACACTTATTGTTCAGGGCTTTTCCTCAGGCCTGGGGGGATTGTGTGCAGCTGCTAAAGCATATCCAGTTTTCACTCTTTTCCCCCCCGGCACTCAGATCCGTGTCGTCAGGATCACTGTGGTCCAACCCAAGTACTCCTCAATAGATGACAGCTTTTCCTTCAGCTCCTGGTTTAAATAATAAAACAACCCACCCTTATTGGTAGGTGGCTATGTACTACTCAGTGGCTCTGCCACAGGGCACAGGGTTAATTCCTGCTTCAGCTAGGCCCAGTACCCTTTAAAAACCCACAGAAGGCAAATAGAAGAAGGCAGTTCACTATCTGTGCTGTTGCTTAATCCTCAGTCTCCAATACCTGCTATCAGCACATCCATGACACTTTTGTCATGTTGCAGAACAGAAGATAACATAATCCTAAATCCCCAGGACAATTTTGACCCCCTCTGCAGTGCTAAGCCATTTTTAAAGCTGTGTGTATTGCATCAAATTGATCACAGCTGGTAATATCCTTATTCAGTTCCTTATTGTTGCAGCCCCAAACGAAATCCTGTGTTTTCTGCTTTCTTTATTTTCTGAAGCTATTTTCAATTTTCTTTTTAAAATGGCCTTTGAATGCGGCCATCTGTGTAATACTTGATGGTGACAGACATCAGAAAATACCATGCTACAGCCTTCCCCCTACTACATGGTACTGATTTATGGGTAGGCAGGATTACCTTGGCTTCCCCAAAAGTAATGGTTCCAGTATGTTGGTTACATGCAGTGTAAAATTGGTTCCAGATAGCTGTGGATTTATCGAAGTATCTAAAATGCACACACTCAAAAAGATTCTATGGGCTAATTTTTTTCTCAGACATAGTACACGGAGTAACCCTACTAAATTAAAAAGTCTCCAAAGGGTAGCCATGTTAGTCTGTAAGGGTGTGTCTACACTGCGGTGCTTGCTCAAAATAAGCTATGCAATTTGAGCTACGCAAATTGCGTACCTTATTTCGAGATAGTCTATTTCAAAATTTGGTGCCGTCTACACAGAGCCAAACTTCAAAATAAACCACTATGCCGACAAGTCCCTTAATCCTTGTGGAATGAAGTTTATCGGGACATTGGAATAGCGTGCCCGTTATTTCAATTAATGGGTGTGCTGTCAAGATGCGGAAAATGCTATTTTGGGATACTGGAAGTATCTTGAAATAGCGCTGCAGTATAGGGGTAACCTAACTGAAAAAAAAAATTAAAAGACAATGAATGGTTCTGTAGTACCTTAGAGTGGTTAGTCTCTAAGCAGGAAAACGTTAAAAACAACAAATGGTCCTGTTGCACCTAAGTTAAGTTACCTTGGCTGTTATGCTAAGGAAACTGGGCTTGGCATATGGCCCAATGTCTGTAGCCATTTAGGTATTATAAAGACTACTTGTGCCCTTGTTAGCACTAATTTTCCTCTTTGTGCAGTAAGCACATAACAATCAATAGATTTATTTAAAAATCCAGAATCTGAATGGGAGGCTAACTCTCAAACTATAAGCTCCCACGGAAGTTTACTTTCTTGGATTGAAGTGTGGTACAGGGGAAATGCTTTAGCACATAGACTACAAAATTCAGAAGTGGCATCATTTTCAAAAGTGCCCTTCCTATTATCTCTGTAAGTGGTCTCAGTGCCACTAGATGGGACAGTGCGCCACACCCAGAAGGTGTGTGGGTTACAGTAGCAAGATGTCTTGCACCTCTGGGTACTCCAGGTAGTGGCACACATATGCGTAAGTGATTTGCTGTGCTGGTGCTATCAACAGTATCACAGATGCACTAATGAATTCTCAGAACCACCACAATATGCACCTAGAGTCACATGATTGCAGTGTTGCTCCTCTCCACCTCGCTCTAGTGTTTGTATTCACTCGGTGTCCAAATACGATTTATCTTACTATAGATGCAGGTGGAGAACCTATGGCCCATGGGCCGAATGTGGCCTCCAGGTAACTTTGATCTGGATCACAGCAAGTCTCTGCGCTGGGAAGGAAGCCCCGAGCTTCAGCCCCTCCTGTGGGGCTGGAGCACAAGTGGAGCCCGGTACTCCCAGTTGAGTATCAGCGAGGTGATCTGTTGGTTGGTTGTTTTTTTTGTTTCCCACTTGGAGGCCAGGTCTGCAAATTTTGTTTTTTTGTATTTTATTTTTGTTTTGTTTTGGTTTTTTTGCTTCTCAGTTGGGGGCCAGGTCAGTGAAGGGTGTGTGTTTTTTTTATCTTTTTGGTTTTGCTTCTCATTTGTGTGTGGCCCCTGGCTGATTCTTCTCTGGCCCCTGACACAAAAAAGGTTCCAATGCCTGCTACAGATTATAAGGCTCTTATGGCAGGGTCTGTAGAATAGCCTCTGATCAGTTATGTTGGTACAAATCCAGAGTATCCCCAGTAGATTCAATTGAGACACTTTGGATTTACCCCAAGGTGAGATCAGAATCAGGCTCTTTGTCTGGTATGTTTGCTCAATTCTAGTACTAGCTCAAGTGTAAGATTTTAAAAGAATGGTATTAATAATCATTTTAAATCTAGCTAATGCCCTTTCTGGTACACTCCAAAACCCAAGCTATGCACAGGTACATGAGAACTGCACAGTTTAAAACAATCACAATAATGACAAGCTAAAACAGACTGAATTAAACAGTTATCAAATATAACTTAGGAGGTAGATTCAAAACACCTCTGGAAAAGATGTGATTTCAGATGCAGTTAGTGTTGCGTTTAGACAGCTCTTGTGTAAGCCGCCTTCCCAATCCCTTAACTGTTGAAATGTTAATGTTTGGTAATTTCTGATGCTTATGACAGCAGGAATTTCTCCAGCCTGATTCCCCAAAGTAGCTGGCTGCTCTTCAGACTTACAAAAAAAAAAAAAAAAAGCCAAAGACTTTAACTGTGTTGAATTAGGAACTGTTGTTGTTCCTTGCATACCCCAAACTTCTACTGAAGGAAATTAGATGTTACTCTAATACAAATTATAGAGGTCACAGCTGAGATCACGGCCCTATTGCGCCACACGCTATACCTGCGTATCACCCTGCTTCAGTGCAGGGGGGTGGACTAGATGACCTGTTGAGGTCCCTTCCAGCTTGACATTATGATTCTATAGTAATCAGAAAATGGAAGTATTATTATCCCCATGTCACAGATGGGGAGCTAAGGCAGAGAATTTTAGTGACTTGCCGCAGGTCTCACAAGACAGTTGTGGCAGAGGTGAGAACTAAGTCCAGTGTTTTAGCTGCACAACTATCCCTCCTGATCTCAGTTACACTGTTGTGGCTACTGCTTAATGCAACTTCCACCCTAAGGGTGCTTTGCCAATCTAGAACGCCAGCATAGCTATACCAGCAAAGCTTTCCCAAGGCCATGTCTCCACTTGCTGCGCTGGAGATCAATCTTCTGGGCATTTGAATTAGAGGGTCTAGTAAAGACCCGCTAAATCGAATGCTGAGGTTGTCCCTGTCAGTGCCCTTGCAATCACAAGGGAAGCCACAGGAGTGTTGTGAAGACGGCACCAAGCTCGTTTTAAGGAATGTTGACTCCAGCTACTTCGAAGTGGATTGTGCCCATGAAAGCTCATGATACCATCTACATGTTTTGTTAGTCTCTAAGCTGCTACAGGACCATTCGTTATTTTTTTTTTAACTTTTCTTCAAGTACAGGCTAATGCGGCTACCCCACTCAGACTCCAGTTATGTTATTTACCTAGCTAGAACTGCGTACCTTAAGCCAACTTTCCGGGTCTAGCGTAGAACTGGCCCAAGTGTAGATCTGCCTGGGGCTCCAAAGCATGAGGATTTTTTGCGTGTGGTATTTACTATTCTAACCCTGGATAGTTTTGTTATCCAGCTAAATGTCTGAGCCCCTTGGTGAGCATAATTTAAATGAAGCCCTTCCTGTAAATTACCATCTTCCCGATAATTGAAGGGGGTATCTATACATTCTTTTTCAAAACAGTTTGTTTTGAAGTGATTGCTGCATTTTCAGCTGCCAAACAAACAACCCCCCTCCAAAAAAACCCCCCAAAACCCTTCCCAGGGCCATTTAAAATAAGCCCTGGTTCTGTATCTCTCTCCAGTGAAAACACCAATGAAGCCCTTTCCTGTATTTTCCCCATCCTCCTTTGGTCTCTTCCTATTAGCCTTATCATTTTTAGAGCCTCCTTTGATATATAATCCCTTTATGTTGTACAATGATAAATCAAAATAAAGAGCACCACTGAGTGATTTTATTGTTATTAAAAGGTCAGCTCTAAGAGGGTTGCATCCAGTCACGTTTCACAAAGAATTCATGGGAGGTGGATTAAAAAAAGGAGACACTGTGGTTTTTGAATACATTGAAATGCTATGAAATTCTTACATCAGATAGCCCAGCTCACTTCCTGCCTGCCACAGTCAGTTCTATGCACCACCAAAGCCCTGTGCTGGGATGAATCTCCTTCTCTTCTTTCACCCCCACACTTTCCTCTCCTCTGTTTTATTTTTCATGGGAAATAAAAAGTCTGTTGGGACAGGGGAAGTTGTGAAAATCTTTGGAATGTCCGAAATTTTGACAAAAAGTTTTCACAAGAAAATTTCAAAGCGGGTCTTCAGTTTTTGATCTGCTTCAGATGCGATGTGTCAGAGCTGTGTTCCCGTTCACCAAACCCGCATGAGTAGCAGGGCACAGAAAAGGCACAGCAGGCAGCGCAAAATGGCCTCTTAACAGCCCTCCAGTCGTAGGAAGGTAATGAAGGGGGAATGGAAATAGCTAGGGTGGGTGTTGGTGGGTTATATATAGCTGCAATAAGGTATCAGTTCTGTGTCTCTATTAATCCCTGATTTTTTAAGCTACGTCTACACTGCAAGGTTTTTGCGCAAAAACCTGTGGAGCGTCCACACCTCAAATGTGCTTTTGCACAAGGAAATCAACAGTAAAACGGCAGAAGAGAGGGCTTTTTCTGGCATAGGCAAACCTCCTTCTATGAGGCATAACTGCTTTCAGCGCTACAGCTATTGCGCAAAAAGGCAAGTGAGGACGCTCACCAGGAGTTTCTTGCGCAAGAAACCCCTATGGGAAAAAGCACTGGGAATGGCCATCAGAGCTTTCTTGCGCAAGAGCGTCCATGCAGTGTGGACGCTCTCTTGTGCAAAAGCGCATTGCTTTTGTGATGTGCTTTGAGGTGTGTACATGCTCTTGCACCAGAAATTTTTGCGCAAAAACTCTTGTGCAAAAGGCTTCTTGCGCAAGAAGCATGTAGTGTAGATGTAGCCTTAGTGTTTAGCAGAGTCATGAATGTAAACTCCCCGCCTTTTCTTCTGAAAGTGTTGGTCAGGTTCCCTTTGCAGATCTGGACAAGTGTTCACCCACAGGTGATGTCGTCTTTTGGTCTCCTGTCATTTTCCCACACGAGTTCATCTGAGAGCGTAGTGAGTGTCTCGTTTGGGCCACCTGCCTGCTGTTGGAGCATTTAGGGCACCGGATGACGAATATGATACGTCATCATAGCCATGCCTAAGACCCATGGATCTCGAAAGGTGTGTTGTGTGGGGAGCATTGATCACAGGACGACGAGCAATACAGCCGTGGGTTTTGCATCAAGCCCACCAATGGGGGTGGGGGGGAAGACAAAGGGGAGATTCAAAGGGGCCTGGGGCTGGCTGCGGCCACGCCACCTGCTGGCTCTCTGGAGCTCTGGGGCCAGAGGAGGCTGGGGCTGCACTGCCTGCTGGCTCCTCGGAGCTCTGGGGCTGGGGCAGGTTGCATCACCCCCTGGCTTCCCGGAGCGCCAGAGTCGAGGGATGTTGGGGGCACTACCCTGGAGCAGGGAGTGGGCAAAGCCCAGCAAGTCACAGTGAGAGGGGGAGCATGGGCTCTGGTGGGTGGTGCGGTGGGGCAGGGGGGCTTACCTCCCCAAGCCATGGGGTCACCCACTCCCCATGCATTTTCAGATGCGCTGCTCACACCAGTTGTCAGTGCAGATCCTGATTTCAGCTGGGGGAGGGGAGTACCCGCAGCTTGCATCAGCCTTTAGGTCCTGGGGCAGCTCCACCAAACCAGCTGGAGAGCTGCCCCTTGCTGTAAAATTTCAAAGCATCAAAAAGGTTCAAAGCTCCAGAGTCTAAACCAGCAGAAGCCCTGGCGTCTGCAAGAGTGGAGGCTGCTCCTGCATTCTCTGTGCACCGAAGGACATCAAGGGTTAGACCAAATTTTGGACCCCAACAGGCATCTAGTGATACCACGTGGAGTTTTCGATGACAAAGGAATCCATGGTCAGGCCCTTGGGCTACCGACCTCACAAAAAAACAGACTCCCCGATGCCATTTCCAACAGGACAATATCCCAACCAGAACTGGGAGGACAAATGTAACCACACACTTTCTGGGCATGGCTCACTGTCCCATCATGTGGCACCGGGACCACTTACAGAGAGGACAACAAGCCTGCTCTACAGCTTCAGCCAATAGCCAAATCACTTTTTGCTCACGCAGAAGAGGCTCAAGTGCTAAGCTTCAATGTCCCAGGTTTGATACGGCCTGCAAATGACACAGGTCTGTTGGCATTACTCAAAGCTCAGCAAATGACTAACAGCTCCCATTAAAAAACAAACAAGCTGATCGGAACGTTTTCAAAGTTCAACAAATGTTCTGATGAAGTTTTGGGCAAAGACTCTGGTCACTTCTAATTATAAACAGAATCACCCACTAGTCTTTCTACTCTTATGGCCCAGGGTATCTCAAATGATCCACAGCTGAGGCTATTGGCTGGCATCCTCAAAGGAGCCTAAAGGAGTTAGGAGCCTTTTGCAAAATCCCCCAGGAATAATAAATAATAATATTTATTATTATTATTATTCTTACCTTAAAAGGGATGAAGCTTACTGAAAGGATTATTGAAAACCTAAGTGGCTTCTAAAAAGAGTGTTAACATTATGCTTGATTATGTAATGAAACAACTACATATATGAAGTTGCCATAAACTTTCTTGTTTTTAAACTTCTTCATCAGATGATCAGTCCCTAGTGAAGATAGCTAGAGCCATACATCCTGCCGCACAGCTAAAATAAAGTATTGCAGATTTAAACTATTCCGATTGAATGGTCCGTGATTGCCATAACACTGACTCTTTAATAGCATTTTAATTGCCAGTACAGTGTGTCCTCCTGCCTCCCCTGGGTGGCCTTGCAGTTAAGGCCTGGCATGAGGAGTTGAATTCGGGAGAGCTATGATTTAGTCACAGCCCTAAACATGCTCCCAGAGTGGCTTTGGGCAAGTCACTTAGCCTCTCTTTCATTCCCCATCTATCAGAAGGGGGTAACATAGTTTTCAGTAGCAGGGCTGCTGACAGAATTGCCAGGCCTCTGGGCTCCCCAGTGGAGCTGAGAGCTACCAGGGGCCCCAGCTCTGTGCCCTTACCAGGGGTGGGGTCTTGGCGGAAGGAGTGGAGATGGAGGGAACCAGCCCTCAGCACTGCCCAGATTGTGGCGGTGGGGCTCCCCTCCCAGTCCTCAGAGCCTGGAGGAGTGCCTGGTCCAGTGCTCCAGTGTCAACTCAAAGGAGCTTGGGGCTCCAACTGCCACCACTGCTGCAGTAGCAGTGGCGGCAGCTGGGAGCCTGGGCCCCTTTGAACCACCGGGCCCCAGGGCGACTGCCCTCTTTGCTCTCCCTATCCCCCGTCAGCAGGCCTCCCGCCACCAGAAGGAACAGGGCCCTGGCCAGAAGGGGCAAGGCTGGGGGACCAGCCCTTCAGCACGTCCCCGCCCATACTGCCTAGGGCTCTGGGGATGATTTAAAAGGGCCCAGGCTCCGGCTGCTGATGATGCGGTATTATCAACAGCAGTCATAAGCCTTGGGCCCTTTTAAATCCCCGGGCCTTGGACACTTGAAGGATACATGCTTAACTCTAGAACAGATGCCTTGTCATCAGTGGGGTCCTATAGGTTGTAAATCAGAGACTCATCCTAGAAGATATAGATTCTAAATTCTGCTTTTTGCTCTAATTCTCACACACACACATTCCCCATCCCTCCCCTGCTTTGTGGGAGCCTGCGGTTTGCCGAGTATAAGCCAGATTCTTCCTTTTTGCCAACTACCCTGCAGCAAGCTCTCAGCAGGTGACCTTGATGCATGTAGCATAGATAAAAGACATAATATGCCAAAAAAAGTCTAGTGTATGGCACCAGGAAGTTCTTGTGTGTTTCTAGCTTCAGAGATGTATTTATTATCACCATCTCACATATAATTTTATGCATTCCAGCATATTTCAATTTTACATTGTATGGTACAAAAATATGGACTTGCTCTACACTGTGTAACAAAATTATAGGGCATTTCCAGCTTGAAAGCTTGTCACATGCAATATATGATATAATGGAACCACCTGGTCTTCAAAAAAAAAACCTCACAACCCTAGATATCAACAATAAAGTAGAAAAGAAGAAATCCTTGTCAGAAGCAATCTGTTTTCCAGGAATAATCTTGGTGTAAAAAGTAGATCTAACAGCCTTGCAGTGTATGCACAGAATATAGATGACTACATGAGCTGTTAGTTCCTGCTAAATTACAGTGGAATTCCAATAGCATTATGTCTCAGAGTCATGTGTATGTAATGGGCTAGATTCAAACCTCCGGTCAACTGCTTTGGTCTTCAGATGCCCACATTTGCATTGCCAGATTGGAATGTGTGTGTGTGTATGTGTGTGGAGGTGGCAGAGGACATGCGGATGGGCAGGAGACACCAATACTTATTCTAAATCAGGGCTACTCAGCACATGGCCCATGGGCCGCATGCGGCCCGCAGCCCATTTGTTCACGGCCCGTGGGTGGCAGCCAAAACAAAAAGGTAGTCAATATAATGCTCTTCTGTTGATATGCATTTTAGTAGTTAAATTCCTGGACTGTCATTGCTCATTAAAAGTGCTGTCATATGGGTGGAAATTGGGCCAATATTGCATTTTATTAGTATCAGCAGACCTGACTTAAATGGGGCCTGTGTGTTGTGTAGTCTTGCCTTAATCTTTATATTCATGCCCGTCAGTGTGAAAGAAGCTATTTGCATATACAGTTGCATGTATATGTAACCACACTTAAGTTGCGGCCCTCAGCATGTGCTGTGAGTATCATTGTGGACCCCGGGGCTTCCACAGTTGGGTAGCCCTGTTCTAAATAAATGTATTATGTTAGGGTTATGATGGCAATTGGTATGCAAATAACAATGATAGCTAAACAAACTAGTTCAGAAGTAATCCTGAGGTACCTCCCCCTCCTGCTGAACTATTACCCATTCTTAGAACAAAACCCTTTCAGAGGTTCTCTTACCAAACAGTGCCGTTTAATGCCCTCTGACCTTGTTACCACGGTTCTAAAACCCCAAAGTTCTTGGTACCTATTAGACTCGGTGAGGTCGTGGCAGGAAATAAATCAATGGAGACAGGCCTTTCCAACTGATAGGCGGCTGGCATATTAAAGTTGCACTTTATTTTAGTGTCAGGCACTTACACCTGTCCTCAACAGGTTAATAAAACACCTCCAAAATCAATAATTGCCAAAGGCTGAAGCAGCCTTCGAGTGGTACAAAAGCTGTCCGATTGACTTGTCTTTCTGCTGCCATTGTGGAGCCTAAACTGTGTCCATGACAAGTCCACCTGCTCCATACTTACTCTCCTTATTTATGGATTAGTGTAACAATAACAAAACTCAAGCACTCAATTTCAAAGATTAAGTGAGAAGATGCCTCAGATCATTAGTTAGACAGGTGTGTTTGAGACCACATCTTTGGAGGCTCCTGACAAACACATCCCAAAGGCCATATATAGATAAGCTTCCTGTTTTTCCACAACACATACCTTAGCTAGTTCAACACAGATCTCATCAGGCAGAAGAGAAGGTAAGCTCCCCCCTTCAGGTCTCCCACCCTTGCCCCAGTATGGTTTCTTGCTTAGCTATACTAAGGCCATCACAAAGGTCTGCTAAGACCTACTGATTTAGCTGCTTTTGGTCCTTAATTATCAGTAGTGGTCCAGGCATTGTGCGGGTCTGCAAAACTCTCCCCATGCAACTTGAATGGGAGGCATCAAATATGGCGAAATATTCTCACTGAATTTCTGGTTGTAAAGGGATTACGCACAGAAGATGGAGGTGGGAAGCTGGGCCTATCCACTAAGTTCCTAAAGACCCAAGTGGATGCCAGCCACTTGCTTGCCTTCAGAAAGCGAATAGGGAAAGGATATACCAAAGGGAGGGATAGCTGCTTAGTCAGCAAAGATGGGCAAACAACATACTGCACTGGTCAGATGAGTTTATGTAATACTTAGATGGTGTTCTGTTTCTTCAGCCCTCTCCTGGTACCCTGGAATTTGACATTCCTGCACGTATCCCAGAACTTGACAGTCAGCCATTTTGTATGTTCAGCCGCACTGCCAGCTGAAACCTAAATGCCACACAGCTAGGAATAATCTTAGGTCTTTGTGAGACAAGGTCAGAGAGATGCATACTTACAGTTTGTTAATCAGAATGGGAGGAGAGGCCAGAAAGTTATGGAAGAGAGCGAGTGAATAGCAGCCTGGGTTTCCCTGATACATTGTTATATGGCGAGAAATACTAGAAAAGCTTAGAAATAATGAGCAGTTTGTTGATGATAGGACAATTAGTGACCCAGTAGAAGTTATGCTGCCCCATTAGGGCCCATTATAGGTTCGGTATTTTAGTTATGCCTCAGAACAGTCCAAGGGAGCTTTTCTTCAGGAAAGAGGGCTGACATTTAAACTCACTTGGACAGAAAGAGGTTCCCTAGAAGCCCAGCTGGTGATCACAAGAAACTCTCTCAGACTGTGGGTAACTATATCTGGGATGTCCTAATCCTATAGCACATGTATGTGCTTAATATCTAATAAACGGTAGTTTTAGGTAAGCGCACACTTGCTTGTCAGTCATTCATCAGACAGAATTGCCGTGTTCCCATTGATTTATTCCTGTCACCACCTGGAGAGAAGTTGTTTGGGTTCTGAAACCCCAGGTAACACTCCCAGGTCCTTGTCTATTGTATTCCCCTCTCCCTTTCCCCAAGATCTGCTTATCCCTGCCCCCTCTACAGGCCCGTTGTCGCAAACAGCTTTACCAGCTGGCCAGAACTGTTTAATTCCAATCAGGCAAGAACCTCTCCTTTTCCTGGACTCTTCACACAGTGCTGTGTAGCCATCAGGGCCTTGGCATATTGCCCGAGATCGGGGTGGGGAACCTTTTTTGGGTTGTGGGCCACTGACCCACAGAAAAATCAGTCAGGGGCTAGGAGCTGTGGGGAAGCAGTGTAGAGGGGGCCTACCATGCCAGCACGGGGTCCCCAATGCTGGGGGAGGACCTAAGCCTTGGGGGCCAGCTCCAGGCAACCTAGGGGCTGCATCTGGCCTCTGGGCCTTATGTTTTCCACCCCTGCCCCAGATATCTGGAGGCTCCTTTATTTCATGCAAATGCCTTCTGTTGGGCCTGGTGGTGCGTGTCTTTTTGGTTGATGGTGGCTTTTACTGAGCATGGTCAAAGGCCATGAGTGTCGGATGTGGATTAGCAGAAACGCTTGGTTCTGTTGAGTAGGGAGTTATGGTAACTCACCCCTGGTCCCCAGCACGGGAAGATGGCACTGCCACAAAGGGACTCCAAATGTCATGGGGCTGGTGGCTCAATGGAGGGTCCTCAACTTGTGCAGCAGAACACAATGTTGTCAGTCTTCAGAGCATGGAGCGAAACATCCCGGTTTTCTCAGATATGCATGGCTGATTCAGAGTAGGAGTGCGTGGGATACGTTCCTTCCCCTGTTTGCACATATTAAAAAAAGACAATCTATGAACACATCAGGCAGAATGCTAGCTGAGGTGAAAGTGAGGACTCATCATGCATAGCCATCCTCATATTATTTTTCTTTGTGGTATTGGCTAAAACCAGAGGACAAGGTCTAGTCTAGTTTTAATTGGATGGGTGGCAAGATGGAAAACTAACAACCCTGCATGGACTTTCCCGTAGGGGCGGGGTGCAGAACACTTATTGTGATTAGACTCTAAAGCCACAAGTAGCAGGATTTGTCAAGCTCTGTGTACATTGTGTAGCTCATCCGCTCCAGCCTAGTGCTTGAGGAGGAAGAGACAGGACAGGTAGCTGTTGTTTGGACTCCTGCAGTCATTCTTCATAGAAATCATGTGAGATGGGGGCCAGGGATTTCATTTCTAGTAAGACTAAGCTGCCTTTATTAGATGATGGACTAATTTGCAACCTTTGTGCTATGCAGCCTTATTTGCATTGCATTATCATTTCATGTATATGGGTACCAGGAGCTCTCAGACACTTTGGGGAACTCTCTAAATTTGCCATTCATTAGATATTAATGAAGTGTTAATAGCTCACAAAAGCCATTTTTGAGCAAACACCATGTGTCATTTGAGCAATCGGCCTCTGTGCTACATTAATATAGGATTAGCAGGGATGCAACACAGCGTGTCTTAACACTCGTTTTATGCTCCCATTATTTACCTGCATAGTGTAATGGCCTCTGGAAAGGCCTGTGGTGTTTCTCCACCAGGCAGCTGAGTGGTTGGATTTTAGGGACTGTTCACTTTGATATCAATCTGTTTGGGCAGCGATTGCAGGTGGGATGACCCGCTTAGCGACTGTTTACTGCTCAAATGCATATGAAGACAAGTCTACATGCCACTGTTCAAGACAGGTCTGTGTGACCAGGTGCTGCATGTGTCTGAACGTGTATTTTTACCCTCATAGAGTGGGGAATGTAAAGCTTTACGTGTAATGCTGCTGCACCCATTTTAGCATGATATTAGGGTATGGCTACACTTGCACCCTCTTTTGAGAGAGGGATGCAAATGAAGAGATTCCAAATTGCAAATGAAGCCAGGATTTAAATACCCTGCGCTTCATTTGCATATTTGCGTTATGGCGCTATTTCGAAATAGCGCTATTTCGAAATAACAGACGCTGTTAAGACGTGGTTATTTTGAGAGAAAAACCCTTCTCTCGAAATAACTGGTAAACCTCATTGTATGAGCAATAAGGGTTATTTCGAAAGAAAGGTTTTTCTCTCGAAATAACCACATCTTAACAGCGTCTGTTATTTCGAAATAGCGCTATTTTGAAATAGCACCATAACGCGAATATGCAAATGAAGCACGGGATATTTAAATCCTGGCTTCATTTGCAATTTCGAATGGCTTCATTTGCATCCCTCTCTCGAAAGAGGGTGCAAGTGTAGATATATCCTTACAGAACAGCAAATCCAGAGCTTTCAGATGCTCCCTCCCAAGGCTTGCTTTGTATAAAGATTATTCCAACAGTATGTAGAGTGTGAATTCAGGGGTGCAGTCTGTCACTGTGATAGTACAAAAGCGCATGCATCCCAGCTGATGTCACGTTCCCCAAAGGAAAGGCTGAGGGTTTCAGCTCTCTTGGCTTAATGAGTTCTGTGCCAAGTTTTCAAAGGCAGGGCGCTTTGCTATCAAATCCAAATGCCACATTAGGATGCTCAAATCAACACAGGTGAGATTTTTAAGTCAAATTCTTCCTTGGTGTTTTTTTGGTTTATGTCATATGGGTTCCCCAACAGTGATCTTTCTCAGCTAGATGGTTGTATGAACAGCCAAATGCTGGATTTGGTCATTCTGTGAAGTAGTTACGTGAAAAGCAGGATCTTCACAATATTTTAGAGGAAGTTTTCCTCCATTTCTCAGAGTTTCTTTTTTCTGTAAAGTTACTAAAAGGAAAGTGGAAATGCTTTCCCAAAGCCGAGTATCAATGTTTGTATCGTCCTAGGTTCTATGAGTGTGTCAACTGGAAATTTACTTTGTTTTAATTCCCTTTATTTTAAGGGTAAAAACAATCCCCCTTCAGTCTGTACCAGGCACTGGCTATAAAGAAAGTAGATTTATAAATGAAATACCATGAACAACTTAATTACCACATCCCTAATCACAGCAGTTGCAAAAGTCCCATAATCCTTTGCTTAGCCATGACCTGTCATGGGATGTTAACCTGGCGCTAGACTATCTGCATATGGCTGATGAACAGAATTGCTCATTAAAGAGCCTTTTCTGCCAGACTTGTCAGACGCCAGGTTTCAGTTTAGGCCTTGAGGGTTTCCAAGCTCAGACTGATTGGGGTTGATGAGACATGATTATGTAAAAATCCTGGAGGATATGCGCATCTCCTGGCTAGAAGATAGCAACTTAGCTCCATGTGAAGCCTTTCATGTCGTACTGTTAGAGGCAGAAATCAAAGGGCTGTGCAGTCCCACTTGTTTACAACATTTCTTTTATCGGCCTTGCTTTGCTCAGGAAGTTGGCTCTAATGATCTGACCACAGATAGTTTTTATAGCAAGAAAACCCTGGAGGTAACAAAACATTTTCTGAACTCACGGTTAAAAACGCGAAGCGACAATTTGAGAGCCAGGCCCAACCTAAACACGCTGAATGTTGTGGAGTGCTCAAAAGTCCACACTCATCCCTGCATTTTGCAAATGGCCACGCTTGTATCTTTTTTTATAATGGGTTGAACCAACTGACCACATCCTCTCTCATGTTTTTAACAGGGAGAGCAATTAATCATTGGAGCAACTAAGGCATGTGCTGCATTCTCTATCAATCACTGAGTCTGTAAATTGAGATTGGCTCTCTTCCAAAAACATGGAGTCAAATTTTCAAAAGTTCCTGAGTCTCAGTTTCAAAAAATCACTTAGGCTCCTAAATCTCATTGAAGGCTGGTTGGGGCACTGTCTACTTAACTTTCAATAGAGGTACAAACAGCTCTTTGTGTAGATTCCTGTGTCAGGAGGGATACTATCAATTGACTTTGATTCTTTTCTGCTTCGTTTTAACTACCCAATCTTCAGATACTCACTGATTCCCTAAGCCCCCTATTTTCTATACCCTCTGCTCCCTGTCTCCCACCCCCCTTCTTTTTTTTCTCCCGCCCTTCTCACCTATTTATTTTGGCTCTGCACATCCGAAACTCAGAACTCTGGTCATCTGAAGAAGTGGGCTGTGCCCACGAAAGCGCATGATACCATCTACATGTTTTGTTAGTCTATAAAGTGCTATCAGACCATATGTTGTTCTTCTCTGTACAGACTAACTTGGCTAACCTCTGAAGCGTCTAAATCTTTTTTGTAAGTGGGATGTAGCATCCTCAGTCACTTAGGCATCCTTGAAAATGCTTCCCATGCTCTAATGTAGCCACAAATTATTGGGCTAGAGGAAGGAATGACTTCTAGGTTGCTCAGACTAGCTCAGTGGTTCTCAAAGTGTGGTCCATGGACTGCCTTGTAGGTGGGTCACGGGCTCGTCTTACCCCCCCCCCCCCCCGCAGCATAGACCCTGTGCTGGTGCACCAGCCCCATGGGACCTCCTTGCCCGCAAAGTTGGAGCACCAGCACTAGCTTCCCACTGCAACGTGGGGAGGGGAGCCAGCTTGTGGGGGGAGGAAGCAACTCCACGTGCTGTCACTCCTGCTCCTCTGGCTGTGGGAACGGTAGCGCAGGAAACCGTCCGCCTGGAGGCTTTCCTCACTGCTCCCGTTGGCCAGAATCACCTAATCATCATAATGCTAAATCTAAGGCCACTTGATGGCGCTAGCCCCAGCTGCTTTAATGTCTTTGAGACCTTGGGCCAAAGAGACTTACCCAAAGTCACACATTTCGGAACAGCCTGCTATGGCCCAGGCTGGCACCCTAACCACTGCCGCCATCTTGTCTTGTGGCGGCCCTGTCAGAGGCCAGGTAGTGATGGCCAAGCTGACTTTGGGACATGGCTTGGACTGGCATGGTGTCACTGAGCAAAAAGAAGGCTGAAATGAGAGTGTAAAACACCATGTCTCAGAGCAGCCCACATTGGGGCCAAATCAGTTTGCAGCTGTTCTCTGGAAAAAAAAAAAATCTTTCAGTAATACATACGCTTCTACATGCATGCCAGCCAGCTAGTTACAAAGTGTGCTCCTGCAGCAGCTAAAAAGCATAATCAGGGAATTACTACCCCTCTCCCCCGGGGCTGTTCCTCTCCCTCCCTCCCCACGGAAGCAATATGCTGGATTCGAAGGCGGGCACTAACCCTCTAATGCTGCTTTTCATACAACTGAATCACACGTAAGAGAGACAAGGCCAAATAATACCAGTGGCCTGGCAGGGCCCTGCACGTGGTGGAGCCCAGGTGTGTCAGCGAGAATGGCTGCCTCGCTCTTCCAAAGTGCTCGCGCTCTTGTTTGCATCACTGCCTCCCCCATCAGTGTCCCCCCGTCGTGGGACAGTTATTTTGGTGTCTACGTAAGAGCTGAGTTCCTTTGAAAATTTAGCCCATTGAACCTATTTTTAGTATTGACAGTCCCAAATACGCTGTGGGCCAGGGGCTGCCGCTTGTAGAATGGCGACATACTGCCCCCTGCCCTGGCACCTTTCCTGCCAGTGTGTTAAAATTCTCAGCTGCAAGATGCTAAGTGCAAGATGTGACGTTCAGGATTCTAATTGTGCAGTTTTATTGGCTGGGAGAGAGATGATGCCCCCCCCCCCCCCCAGCTTCAGCCAGACTCATATCCTAGTAACTAAGAGGCCCTTGACTTACAGTGCTGCTGTGAACCAGTGCACTGACATATGACTTTGTATTTCTAATCTAAAGCTATTGCCTGACCGTGGAGCCATAAGCCTATGCTTAGAACAGCTAGTAAAACATTGTCTTGACTCTAGACTAGCCATGTGTCCTGGCGAGCGCATACCTGCAGAACAATTTGGCTGGGTGGCTACGCGACATGGTGCTGGCTGCATCATGCAAAGGTCCTCACATTGTACTATGTAATTCTGTGAACACAAAACACCAGCCGTTTGCAAACTGCTTAGTGCCCCATCCCGAATACTGTCCTGTCAGGTTAGGCAGAGGTGCTGTGTGGGGCAGGGAACACGTCTCCCCCCCAAATTTCCACCTTTCATTTAGGAACAGCTTTTAGGGGTTTTTCAAAGTGTGCCCCTCCCCACCCCCGGATGGCATGAAGGAGAGGTCAGGAGGCAAGCTTTTTAAGCTGGGCTCACCCCAACTCCATAAAATGCCTTGCCCACCATTACAGGATATTTCGCCTGCTTAAGAACTTGCCTACCCCCGATAGAAAACCACTGCACAACCAGCAGGCCTTTTAGCTCAGGCTGTCATGGATCCACAAGGAGGTTAGTAGGCTGTATTCTACTGATTTAACATAAAGCTGCTTCTCAGTACTGACCCAGTGCTCCAGGGTTAACGCTGGCTAGTCCTACATCCTGCATGTTAGCCTTAGGGCAGCTGCAAATAGGCAAGGTGGTATGGGTCAATGGAGAGCTCTTTGGGGGGTCAGCCTTTGGGGAAGGCTCTGCTCCTCATCCGTAAGGTTTCCCCATGTGTACATTGGAGATTACAGTGCTGCTTACCTCAAGGGCTTTGAGCTGGGTGGCTGGAAATTGCTACTCCATGCAACTGAGGTGAGAGCGGCAGTGGGCACTTTTAGCATCATAGTACAGCTCCTGAATGAGGCCAAGGAGTAGCTCAGCCAGTAGCTTGTAGCCTTTATGTTGATTAGCCACTAGAGGGGGATGTGATATGCACCAGCCCTGTGACACATACTAAATGGTATCGATAAGGCGTCATGGAGTGCAGGACTCAGTCATGAACCCATGCGACTTTCATGGCCCAGGTGGGGACAGGGCAGAGGAGCCATGTGTTCTGGTAGTACTGCTCTCCACTAACATGCAGCAGCATGCAGGGTGACTGAGGTTCTATGTATATCCCCTGTGTAAAGTCCTCTTCACATGCTGACCAGGATTTAGCCCACAATGAGTAGAAAATACCATTTATTTGGGGAAATGGAAAATTAGCTGCTTTCTCTTTTTCATGACTCTGGCTCTATGACTATTACCAACATGATGGCAATGAGACTAACTGAAAGCACGTTAGAAATTTTAATCCTCCCACTATTCCTATTACTGCTGTCTAATGTTTGTAGCTAGCCTCAGATGTGAGCACAGCTTTTACAGGCTGATGAAAGGCAGGAGTCCTTTCCACACAGGAAGGCAGAGACACATTGCGGCCCAGTCTACACTACGGGGGAAGGTCAAATTAAGATGCACAACTGCCAACAGGGTGCCCTCTGAATTCGATTTAGTGGGTCTTTATTAGCTCTGCTAAATCAAACTCTGGAAGATCGATCACGGCAGCGTTGATCTTCTGGGTAGTGAAAACATGGCCTAAGTGACTTGGGTTTGTCTCCACTTACTGGGAGATTTGACACTGCAGAGATTCATCTCCTGGAGTTTGGTAAATTGCGTAGCTTAGATTGACTTTCTCCCCCAGCGTAGGCGTGGTTGGTGACAGAGGCAGGAATGGAACTGAGATTGTATCTATGCAAGAAAGCTGCAGTGGTTTGACTTTAACTGATTTAGTTCAAACACTGCAAAAGTTTGCGAGAATGCACCTAATTTTTTTTAAAGAAAGCCTATTTCAGTGCATCTTACCTCAGTTAGGCAGGAGTTTTATGCTAAACTGAAACATTCCACTTTTAAATGGAACCAAGTGGAATTTACAAAAAGTAGTTAATTTAAATTGCTTCAACTGTCCAGAACATGCTGTGATTCCTGGGTGTTGGTTATGTGAGTTATGATCGTCCATGGAGATGGGTTTTTATGAATTCCCTGTTAGAGAGCAAGAACATACTCCTTTTTGCTTCACAAACGAGACACTAAAAAAAAAAAAAAACCCCACTTAACGTACGTCTGCACTGCACAGCTATTTCGGGAAACCCGAAATAGCTACCCCGCATCTTCACAAGCCACCTGTTATTTAAATTTTTTTTTTTTCAAATAACAGGCATGCTATTTTGGCATCCTGGTAACCCTCGTTCCATGAAGGTTAAGGGATGTCTCAAAATAGAGTGTTATTTTGAAATTTGGTGCTGTGTAGACGTGCCAAATTTCGAAATAGCCTATTTCTAAATTCAATCAAAATAAGATACGCAATTTGCATAGCGCAAATTGTGTATCTTATTTCAAGTTTAGGGTGCTGTGTAGACGCATCCCCAGACACGGAGCAGTGTCTTTGGGGACAGAGTATTAGAGGTGAGCTCACCTTACATGCTCTGTTGTTCTGAATTACCTAGCTCATTATCTGAGTGACCAAGTGGTGTAGGATGGCTACAGTTCACTTTTACATAACAGCAAAAATAAAAAACCCTTTAAACACAAAATATTCTTTTATTTGTCACCGAAGGCTACACACGGTCACTTCTGTTTGTTTTTTTCTAGAAGGTATCTACATTTGCACTTATTTACAGCCTTGTAGTATTTACATAGTCAAGAATACAGTGTTAGAAATGCAAAGTGTTGAGAAAAAAAATTCTCAAAAATTAGTTCCAGACTTCAGGAAAATTATTACACATGGTAATGACAAGAGGCTCCAGGGATGGAATTATAGCTGCAGCTTTGCTACAAAGTCCTTCTAGACTGTAGCTGCATTCAGAAGGCCTCATGCAAAATAAGCAGATTTGTTTTAATAGGAAAGTGTGGTTCTTTGATTTGTTACTTCGATCACATCAATGAAACTGTCCTGCAGTTTGACCTATTCTGTGCCAGAACAGTTATGAGCTCTGAATTTTTTTTAGTTGGTGCTCACCTGGGAGTTTTCAGGGCTCCCCTGCCCAAATGCCATTCCCCTCTGGGTTGGGGGATAACAGTTAAGCCATGTAACATTTTGTCATTAGCACAAGTATTTATAGCAAAAAAAAAAGGAGAGAGACAGTAAATTTGATGTCTACCTCCACCTGTTTTTCCACGTTTAAGACTGATTTCAATTCAAATAACACAGTTTGATATATCACTATAGGAAATAAGATCACAGCCATAGGACATGATATAGCCTTCCTTAAACAAGGTACATTTAGTGGGCAGGGCATTCTGAAACAGGGTATAAATGTTGAAACAGATCATTTTATACAATGCAAACAGTATGTCTTAAAAAGTCACTCACCAATCATGGAAAATTTTAGTTAAATGTACCCTACAGTTAAAAGTCCATTGGCTTTGTTTAAAAATCACTAAAATCTTTATTGTAAATTGGGAAAATAATATAGTTAAATATTTACTATGAACTATAATAGAAAAAATTATGAAAAACTTTGCTTGAATAAGGAGAGCATTAACGCTAACAAAACAAACAGCCCAGTGGCTAACACATGGATTCCATTGAGTCTTGCTTGCTATGGATTGTGTGTTTCAAGATAACAAGGTCCAAAGTTTATTTCACCAAAGGGCCTGTTACAGTGTGCACCGTTATGAATGTAATTTGTACGTGTCTTACTCAGGTTCAACAGCGCTAAGATACAGCCCTTCACTGCCAAACACGAAGATAAACCAAATACCATTTAACAAGCCAAGCAATCTTTAGCTCCATTATTAACACTGTGTGTTTATTCCCCTTTGGTGTTTAAAGAGCAGCTGTACAGCTAACTCAGATCTGTGGCCCTGGTTTCATTTATGCTGTGATTGAATCAAAACAGACGGCCCTGCTATAAATATAATAGGGGCTCTCACTGTAAATCATAAAATCGAATTCTAAAATTTCCTATTAAAGAGTCTTGTCTTTGCATAATGGATTGCACTGTCATTTATCATGGTGACACTTACAAGTCACAGCTGAAAAGGTGCTTTATTAGATTTTTTTTAACCAATTTTGATTTATTCTTGCTGCAGTGTCCATTTAGCAGCCTGAAAAGAATCTTACCTTGGTTCCCGCAACTCAGTAAAGCGACCACAGATATAATACAGAAGTCCCTCACTTTCCCTAACCTACAGACAAATGGTGTCTTGAGGACAGCTGCGAATCATCTGTCTTTTAAACCCCAAGCAAGCATGAGGTTGCTTAACGGCCTCCATCTATTCTATTCTTGCCTGGTATTTTTTAGATTTGTTGGTCCATTTTTGCCATGGCTCTGATCAATAGCAGTAATGACAAAGATACGAAGCACCGTATGAGTCCCTCCAGTCACTGGTGCTTAATGATTTTTTCCAAGCTCTGGATAGACAATTTCTGTCCAAAAAAAGCTTGGAGGAAACAAACATTGCAGTACATCTTGCAGTGCTAAATTAGTCTAGCGGGGGCTGAAATTGCTCTACAAATGCAATGCCTTCTGAATAATGGAAGTCAGAGGTAGAGTGATCCAAACCCACAGGGGACAAAAATCTGCATGAATTCCTGTCTGTAGTGGGTGGAAAAGGGAAAAATATGCAGATCTCCTTCCCACACCGTGGCCTTCCAAAGGGCATAGCTGGAAGCTCCTTTGTTGGATCATTTAAAACAAGGTTGAAGAGTGCAGTAGAACTGTCTGCAGCAGAGCTGCTTGCCATGAGCCTCGTCTAGATGATACAAGTGCCAAATTTAATTTTGTTTCAAAACAAATACATGTGGCTTGATCCTCACAGCAACTTCCGGGAAAAAACATCCACTAATCCAATAGGAGTTTTGTCTGAGTGCAGACTAAGACCTGTGGGTGCTTGTCCTTGCCACTGCTGGCTTACGCTGTGAATTGATTAATATAGTGCAGGGGCATTCAAACACAACTCATTGCAATTTGAATCTGCTGATTTGCACTAGTTAAATTTTGAAGGAAACCTGCAAGGGATGGGGGCTGGATTTCTTTTGCATATGTTTATTCAGTCAGAAACTAAACACAGCTGTTCCATGCTAGCCTGGGTCCTGGCAGTGGTTCCTACACAATTACCATTAAAATGAATATTTAGGATAATGCCTCAGTGTAGGCTGTAGGCACAGAACACAGGACTTCTGCATCTGAAATGGACAAACTTCTACTGCCTGAGATCAAACTCTTTTAGCCAAAAGTTCATAGCTATCTCATAACCCCCCTGTGAGGTTCAGCCCCACGAGGGGGACAGCTATCCACTGCAAGTGTGGGTTGTAAATCAGGCTACAGATACCATATGGGAAATATTTTTTCATAGTTTCCACAGCCGGAAGGAACCATTGTGATCATCTAGTCTGACCTCCAGTATAATACAGGCCATAGGAACTGACCCCAAACAATTTCCAGAATAAATCTTTTACCAAAACTGCCCACTTTTGATTTAAAAATGATCAGCAATGGAAGAACCCACCATGACATTTGGTAAATCATTCCAGAGGTTAATTATGCTCACTGTTAGAAATGTACATCTTGTTTCCAATCTGAATTTGTCTACCTTCAACTTCCAGTCATTTCGCTGTATTATACCTTTGTCTGATCGATTTAAGAGCCCAATATTAAATATTTGTTCCCTGTGTAGATTCTTATACATTATAATCAATTAAGGGTAGCTGCACGTAGTATGTTATTCAACAGGGCAATATGCAGCTCTTGATTTTTTAACATGCTCCTTAACCTGGAGGGTGAATGCCACAGAAAAACATTGGGCTCTTGTAGACGAGACCCTCAAGATGTGTGGGAGACATCCCAAACCTTTCTTGAGACTATTGTTCTATAAATAGTGCTGCAGACACAAGTAGTCAGCTTGTCTCCTTGATTGTTTCGTTTTTTCTCAGTGCTAGAAAAACATGGTTCTGTATAAATGGCTTTTTAATAGTTAGGAGAGAAGAGATTCAAAATAATAACTTTTACATTTCCTGGGCTGTGCAACTACAGGACACTATGGACTTTAATGGGAAGTCAGGCAGTTTTAGACCCAGCACATTGCTTGAGATTGAAGAGTTAAATCTAATTTGCACTGATTTTTGCTTCACCGTGGATTGGATTGCTCCTGGCTATTGGCAGATTTGTGAGACTCGTGAAAAACGGCAGACCTACTTGGATTCATTAGTTGCATGATAACCTGAAGAAAGGCTATATAGGTAACATCTCAGTCCAGCAAGGTTTCAGTGAGAGTATTTCATACCCGAATTTCCTCTCCTCTACTCCTCGTACATGCAGGCCATTTACCACCATGAAATTCCTATTACATTTTTAACAAACCAATGTGAACGGATACATGAGGTTTCCCTCTCTTCCCCGCCACACCTTGACAGAGCAGCACTAAAAAAAAGTGGAAGTGTATGGAACAGAAGAACTAGCTGTTTCATAACACAGTAGGTTTGAAAAGGAGCAGCTAGTTCATTTCTAGCCAACTCAGTTTCAGAACCTCCTCCTCCTCCCAGAAAGTGAGGCTACTCCGACAGAACTGGAGTAGTCCGATTTTCAAGACTTACCACCCATTGCTATTTATCCCTGCCAGTATCTCTCTCCATAAAGGATGCTGCCAGTTCAGTCCTGGCCAACGCTCGTCCTGCTCTGCAAGGTGAAATTCAAAGAATAACACTGAGTTACTGTAGCAAAATCACTCCCCTTCCTGCAAGCCAGGAGGAATTATTAAAGTAGCAGGATGGTAGATAAGTAGCAGAACCTAAAACTCGGGATGCAGCTCTCATTTGGTCTGTAACACTAGGTTATAAATGTTAGGGAAACCAAGCTCTCCTGAGGGATTTCCTTCACATCTATCTGGCAATATGTGAGAAGAGCATAAGGCAAGTTCTGCATCTACAGGGAGACCATGATAGAAGTGAAAACGCACCATAAATTTCTCTACCTGCAGTGTTTGTGACCATTGGGTCCTTTCCACCCGTGTTGCTATCCTGTAATTGAGCAGACCCGGGGGTGCCCTCTCAAGAGGACGGCAGTGATGCTGCTGGTGGGGTTGCTGATTCTGGGGAGCACAACAGAAGCGAGAGCGACTCTAGGGGATTGTAGAACACCATGCTCCAAGGACCGCTCTGAAACCTTTCTTGTGGTGATGTTTTGGCATGTCTCAGTCTGTCTCTGGCTAGAACTTGGAGGCTAGCAATGAAGAGGAAAAGAAGTGAACAATGTCTCAAAGTGTCCTAGATTTGGAGCTGCTCTCTGAAAGCGAATGAAAGTTCAGGGGTGTGTGTGAGTGAACGCTGACTCTTTCAGAGCCGGGTCTGCTGGAGCTGTGGGTGGCATCACACTTGTGTTTCTCTGACTGCAGCAATGCCCTGGATCAGCAGTGAATTTTCTCAGGAAGAAGTTCTGCTCAGTTTCCTTGTTCATTTGAAGTACAAGGACTCTTGTTCATGCCACAGCACAGGGCTTATGTGAGTACAACTGACATGAGCATGTCAAGCAACTTTCTGAGCAGTTTCTTGTAAACTATTTGGGTGCCAACCTAGTGGGCCTTTCTATTCAAACTCCCTCTGGTTCGCTGTTAACCCGCATTGGGCCATTCATTTAATTCACACTCCTTGTAGCCCAGTGGAGTACAAGGGGGTAAGCAACAGGTGCAGGATTAGTTCCAGTATTTCCCCTCCTGCTGCTGCTTATTACACCTTCTAAATTCCATGCTGCCAAGACTCCCATGTCATAGTTATCAATGATTTACCAACCTGGCACTGAAAACCAGTTTCCAGGCTAATAAAGACAGCCCCCAAAAGCAAGGATGCTTTTGCTGTACTCTTCAGTGGCAGGTCAGTGGGAAAGAAGCCTACTATTAGCTTCCTAAAAATGAAGTTGCTTTATTCGACATGGCCCAGCGGACTGCCGATCACACAACTGGGTATACTGAAATACTATGCCTTTAAGGAGGTTATGTCCACAATTTCAGTTCATTCAGCGCACCCAGGAAACAACTCTGTGCATGAGACATGATAGTTTCCAATAGCACAGGATCACCTTTCTTGGTCTTTACTAGCTTTTAAAATTAAGAGCAGGATTTGTGCATGGACCAAAAAAGAAAGAGAAAAAAATCTATTATCATAATGAAAAAAGACTGTTTTTTTTTTTTAAAATTCCAGTTCAGGAAGGAAGAGAATCACTTTGCAAGTTAATATACTCAGCTCCGTTTGCCTCTATAATCTACTTCTGTGCAGCAGGAGCCCAAGAAACACTTAATGTCCCAAGTGAAAGGTGAAAACTATGTGTAAGTTCTCTTTTGAGGCACACGATTCAGACAGTCACTTTGAGAGCTTCATCGCCATCTTCTGTTTCCAGCGTGCCCAGCCCGAGCGCTCTGGGACACATGCCTGTTCTTCGGGTAGAAGGTTATCTGTCCCTGTCCCAAATAAGAAAGGATTAGGAGGAAACAAGTTAGCACAGACAGCCATTTCTCACTTCACACCAAGTAACCTATGGATGTACGTTGACCACTCCCCACTTTAAATTCCTCACAAAGGGGAAAAAAGGACAAGAGACAGTAAATTTCACTGTGATCACACTACGGCAAAATATACCTTCTGTTCATTGCAAAAAACATGTGAAGGCCAAATTTAAAATAATAAAAAAAGTATGTTGCATGAGTTACAGTGCAACCATATTCTTTCTTTATTTTCCTCCCTCCCCTCCCACCAGGTTCGTTTTAGAAAAAGGATTGAGTACAACACAGTCAGGTAAGTGGCCACAAAAGAGTAGCTGTCTTTGGCAAGAAGTCACCATCTTGACCCTCTCTGTCACCTTCTGCCCATTTCGCTCTGTCTCATAAAATGGATGTTGTTGGCGCTGTCTGAGAGTTCTGGGTATTGCTCCACTGAGATCACAAAGAAGCCGTCATATCCCTGCACCCGGCCTGTGTTTAGCACTTGCTGCTTCTCCCCTTCTGTCCATGAGCGAATGCCCTCCTCCCCATCCTGCAGTCTCTGCTGCTCCCTGGCCCAGGCTTGGGCTATGGCGCGCTGCCTGGCCAGCTCAAGGACACGGGCTTTCTCCTCGTCCAAGGTGCTCCCATAACGGGTGTTTAGACACAGTGCACCGTACTGCAGCTGAATGTCCGTGTAGCGTCTAGTCCTTCCACTGAGCACTGTGTTGATTTGGGACACTGTAACATTCACGCCATTCTCCAGGGTTCTCCGCCCGCCAGTGAGGCCCAGTATGGACAAGTCACTCTCTGACGGTCCTTGCTTAACAAAATAATGTGTGTCCACTCCCTCTATGGTGAAGTGCAAGTTCTCCAAGTAGTGGGCGTTGTTCAAGATGGCGGCAATCCGGCGCCCATCCTCGTTGGCTAGGCTGATGATGTCGGTGGCCACACGCCCATCCTTCATGGCAAACTTGACTCCTTTGCCAAAGACAGATCCTCCTGAGGCAAAGTTCTTGTTCTCCTTGACCTGCCGGCACCCAGCGATGCTGGAGCTGTAGATCTGTTCAAAGCGCTCTAGGGTGACGAAGGCTTTCAGCTGTTTCTGCACTTCACACTGCACTCCCAAGATTGACTGGGAAGGGAGAGAAGGAGAAAGACCCTTATTAGAAAGAGGTGCATGGGGACTAAAAGGTATCATTAGCACACTGGAGAGCAGAGAAATAACATGGCATGATCCAGTGAGAAGATCCAAAGGGTTCTCCTTCCCTTAGATACTTCTTAACGTTCATATGGAAAATTAAGTCTTTTTTTTAAACGAAACAACTGAGATTCCTGTGCTTGCATGCTATTCTCTCTAACTGCCAGCATGCTAAGAAACGGAACTGACTGTAACATCGTCCCCATGACAGAGTAGGAAGCTGGGGTGGAGGAACCCAGCATGGAGAGGAGTTTATGGGTTGGTGGTGACAGTGAGAACCGTTTGCAGTCCACCCCAGACCCCCTGTGAAACTGAAGCTCATGCTTCAGTTTTCCTTATCTGTAAATCAGAAATGATTCAGAGCTGATGACTGGAAACCTTCCAGGATTAATAATTGTAAAATGCTTTGTGGAAAGCTGCTCAATGAGCTCGACATATTTGAACAGTAGCAATTTCCTTTTGTTTTAACCCATTTTTTATTCCACCCTGTAACAGCCTCAGAGGCTGAGCATTGCACTGTGATCCTCACTTTGGCCAAAACACTGATTTCCAGAGCTCCGCAGCGCTGCTGGAAGCTTTGGCCAAGGTGGATCATTCAACAGCTAAGTGAGGTGCTAACTCTCCCTTCCCCTGACTTCTACAGTGCTCCCCGTGTTCCTGTGGGATCAGGACTTCGGCTGTTAGGAGCCAATCTCAAAGCTCCATTTTTAGAGGCAAAACTCCCATTGACATCAGGGGGCATTCTGCCTGAGTAAGACCTGAATTGAGACCTCATCCTGATATCACCTGGAGAGAGTTTTAATACAAAGTCACTTTTGCTGTTAGCAAGCGCACTGAGTGATTCAGCAGCTTATCATTTACTGCAAAATGTCAGCAGAAACACGCTCATCAATTGATGGGAGTGCAGTCTTCCTTCCACTCCTGTCCAGGAATAATTATTCGCTCACATTTCACAAAAGTGAGACGATGCCATAACAAAAGTCTCCTGTTCCTGCCCAGGGCTTAATTCAGTAAGATAATGACAGCCAGCATTAAAAACAGGTAACAGAAGAAAGGGTGCCACCCTCACTTTTTTAGGTGCTGGCTTAACATCCTTGGAAGCTGACCACTCCTGTTCTCCTCAGTATGTGTTGGCCCTTTCCTGGAGAGATGCTTTTCAGGGGGTGACAGAGGACAATTCAGACTCCATGGTTAGTCCAACTTTAGCCTCTTGGCTGAGTCGATGCTAATTTACATGGGGCTGTTATGAGAATCTGTTAATGAGGCATGGGATCAAGTGCCTGCTCTATTTTGCTGCTACATATTTGATTTGTAAAATTCTAGCAACAAGAGGCTGAACTGCTACAGCACTGTATAGTGAAGGGTCTCAAAGCTTTTTACAATGAATGAGGTTAGCTTCGTAATGCCCAAGAGGATATATTAGCAGCCCTGTTCCAGCCATGAAGAGAGTGAGGCACAGATGACTTGCCAAATGTGTCACTAGAAGTTTGTGGGAGGCCCTACGAGGCTAAATTTGGCACTGACCTGTCCCCTGTGTGAGTCACCAGAAAGCAGTGGGGTTGTAGGTGAACTCTACTAGGACACACTGTGACCACTGCTAAAGAGGCAGAAAAAGAACCCTTTCTCCATCATGACCCAACATATGACTCTGCAGATATAAATGCTAATAATTCCCATAGCACTCAATTCTGAGTGGTGTGGAACACCTGAATCTCATAGTCATTGCTGTGATGAAGGGAGTTGTGTTAAAACAACAAAACCTCAGGCTGTGGATGCTGCTCAGGGGGACTGACGAGACACACATGGTGAGCCTGCTCCCACTGTAGTCAAAGGAGATTTGCCATTAACATCAGCTGAAACATGAGCAAGTCTGATAATGAGTAAATCTTACATGGATGGAATGGGCCATGAAAAAGTAGGCTGGATAAGCTTCTCCTATTGTTTTGGTTTAGAAGAACAGGGTCTCTTAGGAGGTTCTAGCTTGGCCTCCTTTCCCCAGGCTTGTCACAAAGAGAGCAATAAATGCCATTCCAGTGTCCTGATCTGTTTCTGCTGCCATCGCTGTTGCGATCAGGGAGAGAAGAAGGGCTAATAGTAATCCTACTATTTGGAACTCAGACGGAAAGCTTAGGATCTCTTTGAATTCTGGCAAAACTGCATGGAAATTCCTATAAGGATGGACCTAGTTTGCCAGTACTTAAACGTGTATCCCAGGATCAAGATGGCAAAGGGCTTGTTAGATCAGCCTCCCTCATGCCAGACTGTTCCCTTCCATTTATATCTGGTGTGCTGTCTGGTCTGTTTCTCGAGAGCCAGGTGATACCCCCGTCCACTCGTGAGACAACTGAGCAGCCTGGTTCCTTTCGCTCAAAGGAAGAGTGCTGGTGTGCTGGATGGCCGGCTGTCACGTGACCCTTATGGATGCAGCCCCATATGAGATTCCCCCACACTTGCCTCATGTCATCTTTGCCAGCAGTGAATTGTTAATGACAAGTCTACCTGAACTCGTTACCCATTTAGTTCTGGGCAAACAATCCAGGGTTCCACACTGACAAAGTGCTCATGCCCTTCAGAATCAGCATGCCCTGGAGAATTTGCATATCTGCATTTTTTCCTTTCTCTACTCCTCAGCTGTTCTGATTACCAGCTGGTGTAGCACAGGGTCCCTTATTAATCAACTCTGAGATTCTGCTGACACTGCAAGATGCAGCTGAACAGGAACTTTGCCCCAATGTGCCAGAGCAGAACAGGGCAGGTATTCTCTGAACAGGGGACTAATCAGGCAACTGGCAAAGTTAAGGTACAGCAAGATTGAATGCCCTTGGTTTTTTGTCACCAAATCACCCCATTAAATACTCGATTGAAAATACGTGTTTAGCCTCTTTTGTGTTTCATGGCACCATATTAAAAACACATGACTTTTCCTTGACATAGCAATACACAGCCTCAGTGACATTCATGAGGAGACATAATGTTCTCCTACGGCCATCATCACTGAAACACAAACAAAACCCAAAATACATCTGGACATAATATCTGGCCTGTAGTTTAGCTGGTATCCCTGTGATACCACAGCAATAGCATTTAGCACCTTTTACCTAGAAATCACAATGTACCACATCACCTCAACCATCTCACTTGTATTTTTGTCCATCTTGTCCATTTCCAGCAAGGACCATCTCTTCCTTTCACTTTAGAAAGCACCTCACTGAAGTAGTAATTTCAATCAACAATAAGGCCGTGCTGAGAAATGAAGGGACTTCCCCAAGGCCCCACAGTAAGTCAGTGGCAGAGCCAATACTACTAGTCAGGTCTACGTACTTGCCATCCTGCACCTTACCACTGGAAATTGCTTATAGCGATAGTAATTTTAACTGAGGAGTAAATCAAAGGGTTGGTTAGCTTGGATGTTGCGCTACCATTCCCCAACTATCCAGCACACAAGTCTGCAAAGATAGCCCAATGCATTATCACTCATAATGATTAAAAACATCTTGGTTGTCTTGAAAATGAGTCCTATAATATGGGATGACTTTGAAAATGGATTAATTTTAAGATCTGATGACCTTGAATGCATCTCTTTAATAACAGTGTATTTGGGAACAATTCTTTTTCTAAAAAACCCCCTTCATACATACATACATATACATGTCAGCCTATATGCTCCACTGTGAAAAGAAAAGGGAGGATGCAAACAGATTATGCAGAGTTCAAAGAGACAGCGCATCCCTGCCTTTGAAATGCTCTGTCATTTCTGTTTCATCTGACAACCCATTTTAATGAACTAGGAAGAGAAACATAAAATTACCACCTGAACTAAAGATGGCACAGAGTTCTCTAAAAAGGGTCTAGCTTTTAGCAACTGTAATCCAGAGGTATAGTATAAAACCAGTGTTACAGCAGAAGAGAGTTGTGCTGGAATTTATTGGTTATTTTATTTCAATATTTGTCACTATACAAAACTGACAGATCTACTCTGGGTTTGTTTTTCCTTATGATCTGTTTTAATCAGGTACTCTTAGGCAACATTTTACTGTATCTAGTAATGACCCATTGGAGAAAAGAGAATGACCTTCATTGTTTGAATGCTGCTGCAAAGAGCTCAAGAGAATAGTACATTACAGCGATCTTGGAATAGTTGCTTGTATTTTGCCTGCAGTTCTTGAGGATTTAAAATACTTCTATCATCTACTGTTTTAAATAGTTCCTTACACTGTGATACTTATTCATTTCCCACCATAAACAGCCAAGAAGTGACAGAAATCTGAACCTGTTTCTCCTCATACAAATATACCCTGGGTGTATATTTCCCTTACTAAAACATGAGCTTATTGTTGACTTGCTGAGTCTAGGCTATGACTACGGAAACCTTGAGGAGTGCAAGTAGCATTGCAGAATCAGGCAGGTATAGTATGGGAGTGCACAAACTGGGGAGAGGCACTGTGAACTCAGTTTGTGCCCAGTAGCTCTAGTAAAACATCTTTGCAGTAGCTATCCTAGAGTCTTTCCTTCTCTAGGCTAGGGATGTAATAGTGTAGTCGATTAACTGATTCACCGATAAGCAAAAGCTTATAGGTTTATGCTACAGACTACATGCATTTCCCTCCCCCATCCCTCCAGATTGCCAGTAAATTTTTTAGCAGGCTGGCCAGCAGCCCACCTCAGTCCTGGCTTGCGATGGGGTCTGGGACCTACCCCGGTGTGTCTCTGCATTTAAAGTGTATTAGGAGCGGGGCAGGCAGGCAGCCTAGCTCTGTCCAGGCTCATGCTGACTCCAGGACCTACTCCCACTGCAGCTCTGCATTTAAAGTGTATTAGGAGCTGGGCGGGCAGGCAGCCCAGCTCAGTTCCAGCTCGCGCTGGGTCCCGTTAGGGGAGCTGGTTTTTAAACTGTCTCCCTGCGCGGACCAGCTCCCGCCTGGCACCCTGCTCTGCTGCCTCTGATACAGAGGCAGCAGCACGGAGTGGCACAGAGCTCCTCTGGAGTGTGGCCAGAGCACACTGGTTGCCGGCCCCACTCCCGGGGACTATAGAATAATCAACTGATAAGAATTTGTGAGGTTATTCGACTAGTCAATTAACCGATATTTAACATCCCTACTCTAGGCCCCCTGACAAACACTGGAGACAGGTGAAAAGTGTCCATTGGTTAAGTAAAAGGGCTCAGTTATAAGAGTACAAGAACAAGTACAGACAAGTACAGCTCCCAGATTACTGCACTAGGCAACGCAGTATGGGAAGGAGGGTGGGCAGCCCTCAGTGGAGAAAGAACAGGTTAAGAAATATTTAGAAACGCTAGACATCCATGGGTCCAGATTTAAAGCATCTGAGAGTACTGAGGGAGTTGGCAAATGTCATTGCAGAGCCTTTGGCCATTATCTTTGAAAACTCATGGAGATCGGGAGAGATCCCGGATGATTGGAAAAAGGCAAATGTAGTGCCCATCTTCAAAAAAGGGAAGAAGGACAATCCAGGGAACTACAGACCAGTCAGCCTTACCTCAGTCCCCAGAAAAATCATGGAGGGGATCCTCAAGGAATCCATTTTGAAGCACTTGGAAGAGGGGAAAGTGATCAGGAATAGTCAACATGGATTCACCAAAGGCAAGTCATGCCTGACCAATCTGATTAGCTTCTATGATGAGGGAACTGGGTCTGTGAATATGGGGAAGTCAGTGGATGTGATATACCTTGACTTTAGCAAAGCTTTTGATACGGTCTCCCACAATATTCTTGCCAGCAAGTTAAGGAAATATGGATTGGATAAATGGACTGTAAGATGGATAAAAAGCTGGCTAGATTGTTGGGCCCAATGGGTAGTGATCAACAGCTTGATGTCAGGTTGGTGGTCGGTTTCAAGTGGCATGTCCCAAGGATTGGTTCTAGGGCCAGTTTTGTTCAACATCTTTATTAATGACCTGGATGAGGGGATGGATTGCACCCTCAGCAAGTTTGTGGATGACATTAAGTTAGGGGGAGAGGTAGATACATTGGAGGGCAGGGATAGGGTCCAGTGTGACCTAGACAGATTAGAGGATTGGGCCAAAAGAAATCAGATGAGGTTTAACAAGGACAAGTGCAGAGTGCTGCACTTGGGACGGAAGAATCCCAAGCATTGTTACAGGCTGGGGACCGACTGACTAAGTAGCAGTTCATCAGAAAAGGACCTGGGGATTATAGCGGATGAGACGCTGGATATGAATCAGCAGTGTACCCTTATAGCCAAGAAGGCTAATGGCATATTAGGGTGCATTAGAAGGAGCATTGCCAGCAGATCTAGAGAAGTGATTATTCCCCTTTACTCTACACTGGTGAGGCCATATCTGGAGTACTATGTCCAGTTCTGGGCCCCCCCACCCACTACAGAAAGGATGTGGATGCACTGGAGAGGGTCCAGTGGACGGCAACCAAAATGATTAGGGGGCTGGAGCACATGACCTATGAGGAGAGCCTGAGGGATTTGGGCTTATTTAGTCTACAGAAGAGAAGAGTGGGGGGCAGGATTTGACAGCAGCCTTCAACTTCCTGAAGGGAGGTTCCAAAGAGGATGGAGAAAGGCTGTTCTCAGTAGTGATGGATGGCAGAACAAGGAACAATGGTCTCAAATTACAGTGGGGGAGGTCTGGATATTAGGAAAAACTACTTCACTAGGAGGGTGGTGAAGTACTGGAATGGGTTATCTAGGGAGGTGGTGGAATCTCCTTCCCTAGAGGTTTTTAAGTCTTGGCTTGACAAAACCCTGGCTGGGTTGATTTAGTCGGGATTGGTCCTGCTTTGGGCAGGTGGCTGGACTCTATGACCTCCTGAGGTCTCTTCCAGCCCTATGATTTTATACGAAAGGAATGGTGGCCAAAAGAAAGCTTAGGTTGGCTTTATTATGCAAAGTGATCCAGACATGGGGAAGCAACTGAGTTTGTTTTGTGCTATGACTGCAACTATAGTGATCCAGAGAGGGAGAGAGAGAGAGAGAGTGTCAATAAAAAAGCTATGCAATAAAGAAGCTCAATCTGTTTAGATTATCCGAGAGACAATCTATAGGTGACTCTATCATGGTCTCCAAATACCTGCATGGGGACTTCTAGAGATTTCTGACAGGAGAGCACTCTAGCAGATGAGATCTAATGGTTGACAAGTGACTCTAGAAAATTTCAGATTAGATACAAGACACAAGTTTTAACAATGTGGGTACTTAACCAGTGGAACAACTTACGTAGGCTGTGTCTAGACTACACCTCTCTGTAGATTAGGCACGTCGAAACTGCTAATGAAGCAGGGATTTAAATATCCGGTGCCTCATTAGCATAAACATGGCTGCCACTTTTTTTCGAAATGGAGCTTTTTTGAAAAAACCCCAGCAGTCTAGACACGGCTCTGTCGAAAATAAACCCTTTTTCAACAGATCCTGTGAACCTCATTTTTTGAGGAATACAGGATCTGTCGAAAAAGGGTTTATTTTCGACAGATCTGCGTCTAGACTGCTGTTTTATTTTTGAAAAAGCTCCATTTTGAAAAAAAGCGGTGGCCATGTTTATGCTAATGAGGCGCAGGATATTTAAATCCCTGCTTCATTAGCAATTTTGATGTGCTTGATTTGCATCCCTCTTTCGACAGAGGGATGCAGTCTAGACGTAGCCCTAGGGACATGGAGGATTCTCCATCACTGTCAGTCTTTAAGGCAGAACTGCACGTCTTTCTGAAAAGCATGCTAGAGGTGAAACAAAAGTTACGGTCCCAATGCAGGTACTGTGGAGTGTAATTCTTTGGTCTATGCTATGCAAGAGATCAGAGGAAATGATCCATCATTTTTATTTCATTTTACAACCCATTTTAATGAGCTAGCAAGGAAGAGAAACAGAAAATTACCATCTGAGTTGAAAATGGCATAGAGCAGAGCCATGATTCTTTCCTGTTTTAAAAATCTATTGATCTGCTTTTTAAGGTGTCAAGTATCCACAACTCGCAATTTAGTCAAGGCTGCTTAGCATCTGAAAAAACAGGCTACTTATTCATGTGTCTAAGTGCAGATTTAGTAGAAGTGAATGGAAAATGGTTTTCCAATCGCATGAGAATTTTTGAGATTGCTAAAATGTTTTCTATTCCAATTCAGGACAAAAAGTCAGAATCTGGAACATTTTTACAAGGTGGTAATCCAAAAATAAATAAATAAAATAAAATTCAGATGAGCTCAATAAAATTTTGAGAATTCCAAAATGTTTCATTACAACTTTGACCTTTAATTTTTTACCTGTTTTTTAGTATAAATTAATTAAAATAACCAAGAAAAATTAAATTATAAGAAATTATCTTTAAGAGTTTCAAAACTTTTTTTCTTTTTTAAATTGGGAGAGTTGTCAATCTTGACCCTTTCTCACAAACAGGTTTGGTTTTGACACACTGGCATTTTCCAAGGAAAAACATGTTTTGTTAAAAAATTCCTTACCACATCTATGACTGGTTGCCAAACTTTATGGACTAAGTTTGTGGCCTTTAAGGCCAGGTCAACACTAGACCTGGAAAGTTGGCTTAAGGTAAGCAATTCCAGCTATGTGCAATATGTAGCTGGAGCTGGCTTACCTTAAGCTGAGCTTGACGGCATCCCCACAGCGGGAGGCCAGTGGGAGCAAATGCTCCCATCAGCTTCCATCACTCCTTGCGACTGTGAGTACAGGTACAGCTGGAGCTGGCCTCAGCATTTGATTTATGGGTGCATACCAGACCCTCTAAATCAATTGCCAAAACATCGATCTCTGGCACAAGCAAGTGAAGATGTGCCCTATGTCATTAAATCAAATTAAAACAGACTTAGTGAGTGGAATCTCCCATCGCCCACGTGGGAAAGGGCACTTTGTAGATGGAAGAAACTGTTGCACAAAAGGTCAGCTTCTACCCTCTCTTGGAGGGCACAGCAGGATGACTGGGGGTGTAACTGGTGCAGTGTCTGTGTGGAGTAGGGTCACGGATAACATTCAGTAAGTTTGTACAGGGACTGTGCACCTGCACTGCAGTGCCCAGCTCCATTTGGGTGTCTTTTATGTCCACATGAAGGAGGTGGAGCAATGGCAGGGATCTGTCACTAGGTCAATCCCCTCATCCTTCCCCATCTCCAGCAGGCAGAAGTGTTAGGGGCACAGGTGTTGCAGTAGGCTCTGTGGGATCTAAGAGCATGGCATCCAGCATGGGCAATGGGGAGAGAGTTTTCTCCAAGTGACATTGCACAGAACCCAGAGCACCTAAACTCCAGTCCTGCTCATTAATCACAAGGTCACTTCTGGTTTTAACCTCTTCAAACGAAAAATAAGGTGGTTCTTGTTGGGAGGGAGCAGGGAGGATTGGCCCCATTTAAAAAAACGTGGGGGAGGGGGGCAGAATGCTTTCCTGATGGATCAGCAATGGCAGGCAGGAAGAGTAAAGCCCCTTGAGTGTGTGGAGAATCTTCCCCCGGGGAAGTTACTTTTAGGATACACAGCAGCCTATTTCATTCCACAGCCAGAACAATTCAGATCTGCCTTTGCCTCCTACAGTATGTGCTGAGGAAAACCAACAGCTGAGCTGGGCTCCCCTTGCCTTCCCCTGCAGCCACCACTGCAGACAACAAGCCCCAGGTATCAGAGCCCCTGTGCTTATGAGACTGAGAGCAGTATAGTTAATGAAATGATGACTGATTCCACCCTCCCCCCCCACCCCTGCAGATAGAGTTGCACGAGTGCCCGCAATTACTTGGTAATTCAACAAGACAAAAGGGAAAAAGAAGCAAAATTGGATTCGGGTGCTGCAGCCCTGCAATATGCCAGAGGTCATGAAGCATCCCCTGCTGGCCAATAACATTGAACTTGTTCAACAAACAATTTAGTGACAGCCTCACAGTCACAGGAAGAAAGTGCAGCACAGGAAAGTATTGGATTTTAAATGTCACTCTGGAGCTGCTAGGGGAGAACTAAGCTAAGCCGAAGCTAGTGCAAGGTTTCCAGCAAGCTAGGTATTTTCTGGCTGGGGCTACTCAACATCAGCATTAGTCTCCCACCTCCCATCTCTGCAAGGCAAGTAGCCCAACATTATGGAGAAGGAGTTGGGATTCCTGTTATGTGCACCGAAGATAAAATGTAGTCATTGAGGAAGAGTTACTTGCCTTACTATTATGTTCTTATTTGCCCTTCGGAGCTAAGGAAACTGACTCTGATCTTTTAGGCCATTACCGTGACGAGAATCAGAAGTCAATCCACTGAATTTACATTGGTGTAACTCAGGGAAATATTTGGCCCACAGAGTTCTGGGATCCAAAGAGTCAGAGAGGGGAATTTGGTTACGCAATCTGGTTGATAACACTGGCGCTAATACAGAGCAGTCTACAACAATATATATTTTAAGGTGCCTTGTGCAGACTAGTTTTAAATGAACCCAGTCATGGGACTTCCTCCAAGCACCTCAGAAGCAGGCATGTAAAAGGCTGGAACAGCTCTGGCTGCTGTGCCTGTGTCAAGCTAGGGTCCCTGGCTGTGGGGAGATGGGCTGGTAAGACCTCAGCCCTGGTTGTACCAGCAGGACTCTGGCCCCAGCCCCACAGAAGCTGTGGTTCTGGCCCCAGCTGGGCTGGGTGGGTAGGCAGGGCTCTGGCTGAAGCAGCCTGGATGTGCTGGCAGGACCCTGGCCCCGGGAGTGTCTGAGTGGCCCGGGTGTGCCAGCAGGACCCTAGTCTCAGCCATGTTGGAGTGGCACACCCCGGCCTCAGCTGGGTGGGGCCGGCAGGCAGGGTTGTGGCCAGAGCAGCCTGGGTGGGACTCAGCTTGGTTGCACTGGCCTGCTGGTGGAGCCCCAGTTGCTCTCTAAGTTGGCCTGGGTGGGCCGGCAGGATCCTGCCCTGGCAGCCCTGGAGCAGCCAGGTGGCCAGGCAGGTACCTGGGTCTGGCTGCTGTCCATCAATGGTGAATGTAATGTAATGGTTTAACCAATTAACAATGTGCATGGTTATTTACATCTCTAATGAGAAGGCTCACCCCCTTGCAGTTTAACCAGTCTTACTTGCAGGAAGTCTGTCCTAGCCAATAGAGAGCGCTGTCTCGGAGTGGATGCTAGGCCAATGTTTCCCAACCTCTTTGATACCGGAGACCGGCAAACCCATTCACAAACTTTTGGTGGACTGGTAACATCTTATTCACATATTTGCATATACATCGTGCAAATAATGAATACGAAAATATGCAAATAAAACATTTCCAGTCCACCAAAAGCCCAACCCCCAGAGCCTCCAGTGCCAGCCCTAAGCCCTAGAGCCTCCCATCCCTCCCCTACCTCCCAGTGCTAGCCACTGACCCCAGAGTCCCCTGCACCCAACCCCCCCCAGTGCCAGCCTCCCACCCTCAGAGCCCCCCAGTGCTATCCCAAATGCCTCAGTGCCAACCCCCCTTCGAGCTCCCCTCTAGGCCCACCAGTGCCAGCCTCCTGGTTCCAGAACCCCACTGCTATCTACCCCCCAGAGCCTCTTGCCAGTGCCACCCTCCAATATTAGCCCTGTCCCCAGAACCCACCAGTGCCAGCCCTGCCCCCATAGCTCCCCACTACTAGCTCATCCTCCAGACCCCCCTGAACACAAGCTCCACCCCTGGAGTCCTCAGTGCCTGCCCCGCCCTCTCACCTATCCCATTGCTGCTGCCCATGTGGTGGCGGCTCTGGGGGCTAGGCCTGGAGTACACTGCTCAGTGCCTCCCCTCTCGCCGCATTTGTTGGGAGAGGTGTGTCCTGCCCCAACTCTCAGCCAATCAGCGCTGGGCAGGGGCGGGGTCTCCTCCTAGCTATGGAAGAATGCTTCCCTGTCCAGTGCTGGTTGGCTGAAAGGCAGGGCAGGACACACCTCTCCCAACAGCTGTGGGGAGAGCAGTGTGCCCCAACCCTGGCCCCCAGAGTTGCTGTGGCCCGGCAGCCAGAGGTCTGCAGTCCAGCAGCAGGCTGCGGCGTGGCAGTTGGGAACCGCTGTGGTAGGCTATTCCAAGCGGAAGGCAAGATGCTTGTGTTTTAAGTGACTTTTGTTAAGGTGATCATTCCATTTTGTCCATGCAGTATTGGCTGCCAAAAATGAACTCCACCCATCGTGATTTAGGCCTGAATTAGTGCACAGTGACTGGTGACAAAATCAAGCCAAGTAAAATTTAAGTTGTCAAGAACAACTATCTTATGGCGAGACCTACACAGTGGAGTAGTTTCCTAAGGGGAGTAATGGGACTTCTTTTGCTTTTAAAACCAAACTAGACAAAGCATTAGAAAGTACACTGTAGAAAATAATTCTCTCTTGAGGGATGGGTGGATGATCCAACAAGTCTTTTCTGTCAGCTCTGATTCTTTGGTCTAGGGGCTAGCATGTGATCTATGATAACATGACATTTTTCAAGAGAGAAAAACAATACAGGCTAGTTTTGTTCAGCAGTCACCAGCTAGTATCACAGAAAGAACCCACGGTGATAAAGAACTTCAGATGGACTTATTTAGCCACATTTCATTACTGGAGAGGCGAGGGACAGCAGCTACTTGCAGGCTGACTTTCACTCAGATCCCCTGAGCATCTGTAAGAGCAGTGCCCTCATCTTGTGGTGACAAGAGCCATGTCAGTGCTTAAAGTAGATAGAACACGCGGTCACATGGCTCACCTTGCTATTGTCCCACTCTTGGGTTTTCATCTGCGTGTGGATAAGCTCATACGATGGCTCCATGGCATCCGTATCTGGCTTGGGATATCCAGGGATAACATTGTGTAGTTGGAAACCAAAGGTAAGCAGCCAGCTGTTGACATCTGGGATGTGAGAGAAGAATAAGCAGGGACCCCTGTTATTATTTGCACTGCAATACAGACTAAAAGCCTTAGCCACCGACCGAGATGCCATTGTGCAAGGCGCTATACAAGCCTGGGACAAGATGCCAGCCCCGGCTCCAAAGAGCTTAATACAACTCAGTCATATGAGAAACACCCTCAAAATGATTCTTTAAAGAATCACATTCCAGGACGACGGGGGATGAAGGAAATGACCACGGAGCCAAACAGCACCCAGTCCAAGTGCTCCGCTTTCGCACACAGCTGAAGTATACATTTTGTTGAAAATGTCCAAGGCCAAAGCAATTTCTCTAGCCCCAGAACTTCTCTGCATTTGTAAGGCACCATGCAAACAATGGTGCAGTACAGAGCAAAAAGCTCTTATTTCCAGCCTAAGGATTCAGATGCTCTAGGTGGCTTTTAAAAAAATCTATGCTTTCATGCTTGTCATCCTGAAGCACCCCACGTGGTGTACAGGCTACGAAGAACACTGAGGCATTCATATGCCATGACACACAGGTGGGGACTGTCAGGGCAGACATACAGGACACGGGGGATTTTGATACAGCTTTTAAAGATGTATCCACTGCTTACATAGGTAAAAAACTTACTTCTTCATTTGCCATAGGTAGGTTACTTTGCTAAATATTTTATACTATTATTTAAAAGCAGCCTCCACATGACCGTGCCATTTATGCGCATTGAGCCTCCCACAGCCAAGTTGGCCTGGACAGTGCATGCCCTTACATTGTGAACAGCTCCATATATATAATGGTCAAACTCAGTGGAGGGGACTATTCAGGAAGCTCTTTTATTTTGTAAGATGACAGAGGGAGAATATTGGAGCAGGAAGGAAGTGATGGCAACAACATTGCTTGGGAAGCTGAAATTCATACTCATAGATATACCACAGGAAACATTCCTGCATGGGCCTTGATACCCTGGTCAGTCTTTTCGGTCTCAAGCATCTTCGATTCCATGGCTAACAAGAAAGACAGTCGAATTCCTACCTGGAGAAAATAACTAGCCTGACTAGCTCCCGAATCTGCCTGCGAGCAGCATATAAATGCCTTCCCTATTTGTCTATTTCAGTGCATATGATGAGTCTAACCTTGCTCATCTCCATCAATTCCAGAAGGAAGGAAGGAAGGAAGGAAAAATGGGCACTACTGTAATCACCAATAACCTACCCATCATTTATCCAGCTTTTGAATACAATTCTTTCCTGGGAAAAGCTGTGGGGATGAGGGTCACAGCTTAATTAACTATTAGCTCCCCAGGGCTTTAGGACTTCCATATTGTAATTAGCATTGTGTTGGTGATTCATTTGTTTCAAGCTCCAGTATATCAACAAGAGGTTTGCTTTTCGTTTCATCAAATTGAGTTGATGCTAATGGGACATTCTGGATGAGGGAATCTGTTTAAAAAACATGCAGTCTTTTCCCCATATGTGTTTAAATGTGTGTTTCTGAAGCGACAGTTGAAAAAGCATTAGGGATACAAATGAGAAATAATGTGCTTTGAGTTTATCGGAGAATCAGATGCCAGACAAACACTATCTATTGCTTATTTTCTTGCACTCCAAAGTTTTGAGTTTGGGCTTGGGTCCAGAAAGCCCTTGCATTAATCCATGTGGAAAGAGGAGGATTTAAAAAAAAAAACCCACTTCTGTTCTCTCACCACACAGATTGTTTTAGAAGTGTCTTTGGAAAGAAGGAGAGGAGTGCGAAGGAGGGGAATAAAGCTTTGTTTGATTATTTTTGTGTTTGGTGATAAGCCATCCCTCTTTCCAAATCCTCCTAATGTGAAATTAACAGCTTTGATATGCATATTTTGGACCAGGTGGTCAGGAGAACAAAGTAAATCTATTTAGGGAAGAAGTTATTCACCAAACATGGTCAAAGCAATGTAAAAAGGGGCACATAGAGGGCTGCTAAACAGCGGAAAAACGTGTAACATTTGAAAAGATTTGATCCAGGCTTTGTTGGATCAGTAAACAAGATTTGCTCTTTTTTTTGGGGGGGGAGGGAGAGGCTGGAAGGAACAGGAAAAAATAAGTAGGCAGAAGGAAAGGTTAAGAGATTGGGGGAAAATATTAATTTGCCAAAGGCAATGACACCCTTTTGAAAAAAGAAAAGTACATTTTGCACCACAGAGGGTTTTTCAGCTATGTAGCCCTGCCAACACATTTCACAGGAAATTCATTTGAGGGCACTGAAAGAGCCTGCTTAATGCAGACACGTGTAATGAAAATGTCAGCTCAATCCATCAGGCTTCCCAATGTTGGCAGCAAAGCTCTGCATCACAACGTGTACAATTGCTAAAAAATTCATGTCGAACAATGGGCCTCTCAGAACGTAAATACCTGCTCCTCCCACTCTCCCCACCTCACGCTTCCAGTTCCTACACACGTGCTGAGAAATGGTTTACTGGGAGACTGAGGCTGGTGTATGCTGAAAATGTATACGGGCACAGTGACACCTCTCACGGTGTGAGAAATCCATCACCCTGAGAGATGCAGCTATGCTACTCTAACTCTCGATACAACAGCAGTAGGTCGATGGAAGAATTCTGCCATCAACCTTGCTACTGGCTCTTAGAAAGATGAATTAACTACAATGGTGGGGAGAACTCTCATCACTGTTGGAGTGTCTACACTGAAGTATTACAGTGGCACAGCTTGTAGGATTTTAAGTGTAGACAGAGCCTGAGGATTGTATCATTGGTCTGTGTCTGGGCACCTGCATGGCCTAAGTGAGCCAGAGTATGCTGATGGATTTATCCCTTTTCCCAAATAATTTAGGTGAGGAAGGGTGCTGCCCACATCCTCCACAGGGTATTGGCAGGCAGGAGTGCGATGGCCAAGGAGTCGCCACCATTTGAAATGTGCAGTGTACAAACCTGGGAACATCAATGAGAGCTCTGTATGTGGACAAATGTGCAAGGTTGGACCCACTAAGAATATCAGAATCCGTTTGACACTGTTAGATGTCACTTAGTATACGAACAAGGCTCTGACATCCCTGTCTATCATCGCTCCTTGTGGAGTGGCTCCTTGCCTGTGTTTCTATTACTTAACTTTTTTATGAGGCTAGATTGTTGGATGGTTATTCAACACTCTCCCTCAACTCCGGAGGTCCAGGAGGCTGCTTTTTGTCAGGTCCCTACCCTTTGACCTGTCCAGTATCAAAGGCCCTTAGAGCAGTTAAAACTCTCTCTTACTCACTGGAACACACAAACCTTCCCCTCATGTCAAGTTCCTCAGGAAAGGCCACTAACACAGGACTTTTTATCTCCAAAGCTCTTTGCAGGCCTTATCTCCACACAAAAGTTCTACCACTTTTAACTATAGTAGTATAAAAGAATACCGCCTGTCTAAGGTGAGTGTACCCATATAGAAGTGCTTATCCCCGTATATCTAGTCCTGTTTGTACAGGGGAATAAGCTATACCAGTTTAAAGCATCTTCACAACAGTAGAATTGTGTCTACACTAGGCCTTGTTTTGGTATAATTGTATCAATAAGAAATCACCCCCATAACCAACATAGTTATACTGCTACAAAAATGTGTGTTGACCACTTGTACAAAACTTTAACTTCACAGCAGCAAACTGACACCAGGCACATGTCCAAAACTGGTAGTGACCATCTATGCACCAGTGACAGGTTTAATGTCTCATGTAGATGAAAACTAGAAGCTTCATGCCCATGCACATACCTGGGGGCTCTAAAAGGTATTGAAATATGAGAGCTTAAAATTTTAGCATTAGTACAGTGATGCCAAATCTTATGATTTTTCATGAGTCTTACTATGTGGTATTTTTCTTAATGCCCCAATTCCTGGAGTCCGGTGATTGCTTGAGAATCTTAGCTTTCATTTAAAAAAAAGGCAACCATAAGCCTTTAGCCCTCATAGTTGTGGGGGAAAATTTGAAGACATGAATCCTAAAGGATCTAATAAAGAACCCAGAATCTTCTGTTTTTAAAATCTTATGATTTAAACCAACAGATGATTTTGGAGTATCAGACTCCTGATTTTTGAATGCTAAGGGTAGCCAATACTATTACTGTATATGGAAAAGCTGATTTAGGTCAATTATTATTTTCCTCTCCCATTTCATACCACTGAGACATGGCAACAGAGCCACCTGATTTTACTGATACGAGGATACAGAAAGGAGTCCTTATACTTTTTTTAAAAAACGTTCTACATTCTTTCTAAAACAGCTTCCCTGTCAAATATGTGGCACATGCAGAATATGTGGTTATTAAAATCTGTGCTCACTTGGGATGGCCTACACAAACACACACACAAAATATATTAGAGAAGTAAATTCATTAATTACATCTGATGAAATCATATGATCCATTAGCTCTGAGTGACTCAGGTCTCCTAGAATCTTTTCTGTTGAACTAAATTCACTTTGGAGAGCTGTTCTGCTCACTTTTAAACACTTGCTTAGTGGATCTGTTCTGCTTATTGAGATTAAGAAAGTCCCTAATCTTCCTATATTTAAGTATTAAATATAAGACAAACAGTACTTGGTTTTGTTGGCTTTTCACAGGCAATTGTTCACTCTGTGGGGTGGATTAACTTTTAACTGTGCTGCTATCTCAAGGAGCTCTATGATGCCTTGCTATGATAAAAGGTTTAGGTTGCTATTGCCCTTTTGCTGAAACAAGCCTATGTAAAACTTTCAAATGTAAGCAAGTCCCAACTGCACAACTGTGCAAACATAGTTATCCATATACAAATGAGAGGGGTTATCGAGATGTTAATCTGCAACTAAGCTGGCGATATTTGAGGAAATGAACAATCGGAAACAAAATAAAAGGGACAAATAAAAAGAGCAGGAAGGAAGAAAGAAGAAAACCTGTTGGGTAGATGTGCAGTTCTTGGCTTAAATTTTTCATGAGTTCTGTGTATGCAGCCAGCGATCCAGCTGTGGAAGGGTTAAAGGTGACCTGCAAAGGAAAAATATATTGGGCTTGTGCCCTCTTTTGCTTATTTATGTGAAAGAAGAACTAAAAAGTTTGGTGTGGGTTCCTAGTTTTTCAAAAAATTCTGTTCGTTGTTTTATATTAGAAATCCAGGCCCCTCACTAGTCTGGAAGACTCTAGGATGTTTTCTTTTCCTTTTAAAGAGAAACTCGGTCCCTGTATAGGCTGGCAGATTCTATGATGGCTGGATCACTGAAGGAAATCACTATCCCCCACCTGTGCAAAAACCAGCTTGTGTACACACTAATTAAAAAGAGACATAGAGAACTCTTACCTGTCATGTAGCACTTGATATCCTGAGCGTTGCTAATAGGGTTGTTGTTTTTGAACATATAAAGGTTGAAAGGCATGATGTTGTTGCTGCTCAGATATTTCCACATATCGTGGTCTGGGCTTGTCCAGCGCCCAGCTAACACATCGTAGTCTCGGCGACCCATGTGAATGAGCTTAGTGAGGGGGTCGTACAGGCCTCCATGGTAGCCGATGATGACCTGGAAATTGGGATTGGTGTCCATGTAGATCTCCCCATATGCTGTGTACAGTATCTGCTTGATCATTAAGCCTGTGCCACTGAAGACTGCTAGAGGGGTCCCAATGTTATCACAGGCTATGTAGAACTCATCTCCACTGCTAAGCTCCATTGCAAAGAGGTGGCCTTGGAGATCATAGTAGAGGGAGGTGATCTCAGAACTTGAATGATTGTACAAATGAGTGACCTTAGTGGGGTTAGTCAAGTCTGCATAGAAGAACTGTAAATGATGGCCATGGGTAGTTTTGCTAGAAACTCTTCTTCCAAGGCCATCATAGCGATATTTCACACTCCACCCACTAGCTTTATTGTATGCTTTGATGAGCAGGCCTGCTGAGTTGTACTCAAAAATATCATTTCCCCTTTGTCTCAGGAAGCCATCTTCATCCATTTTGTACTGCACATCCCCCAATCTTGTAATCCTGTCCCTGAGGTCATACCTTAGCGGAGTAAGACGTGCACTGTTCCCAGGACTCAACAAATGGAGGTTTCCATTGAGGTCATAACTGTAACGCCAGAGTGGTTTATCATTGATAGATACTGTTTGCAGTTGGCCATCCGCATCGTATTCATACGAGTACCTGGTTGTATTTGCATATGGGCCGACCTTCAGCTCCTTCTTCACCACTCTCCCCATGTTGTCATATTGCACCGTCATCCAGTACATGAGCGACCTGAATATTTCATACTGCACCTCCTTCATCCTGCCATAGGCGTCAAAGTGCTTAGTGTGAGTCATGACGGCAGTGGTGATAATCTGATTGATGTCATAGTAGATGACCCCAAATTTACCAAATTGCTCAGTTTTGCCTGACACATCATCGTACCTGTAGAGATCGATGGGTAACGGTGTCTCATTGATCACCGCTTGCATGCTGGTCACCCTGAAGCTGTTATCATAATTGTAGTCGAAGCGTGCATTTACCATGCCTTCCTCAGTGAAGCGGAAAATCTGGCGGTCGATGAGTGGCCCTATCTGCCTGTATCTGATAGTACAAGTAAATCCTTCATTCTGCAGATTTATTGTCTTCAACATACCAGCGGTTTCATCATAGGTGAAGCCAATCTTAGTGGTGTCATAGAGCATTTCAGCTAGCTTGGACAGCTTGCCATACTTGTAGATGACACGCCTCCCTGTCCCCAAGTAGAAGGTATGAAGGAGCTGCCCTTCCTCAGTAAAATCCTGAATGACTGAGGCATTGCCCTCTGGAGGCCGGTAAATGTTCCTGTAGTATCCAATGGACCGGATGGTTTCTAAGGTCTGCCGGGCGACATTTGGCATGGTGACAGATGACAGTCGATCATTCTTATCAAACTCAAAGATGTACTGTCTCTGGCTGTGGAGGAGCAGCACCATGGACTAGAATCAGTGGGGAAAAATGAATAAAATTATTTCTTAACATGTTAAGCCCTGATCATTCTGAATTTATCAGAGAAGGTAAGATTTCAGGACAAAGGATGTCTTGCCTTCACTTCATAGCACATATGTGGCCAGCATAATTTTAGTGACTTGCAGACCTCACCGAGTAACTACTATGTGGCCAGTCGCCATCTGGCCACTTTACTTGGTTGATCCTCAACTTTCCTCTCTCTCCCTTCTGTCCCTCTGTGTTATACTGTTCAGCATCAGCTCTTCATGATGGGATTTCTACTTTATTTGGTGTCTGTATCATACCTACCACCTGGGGGTGGAGGTGGAGGAATCGATTTTCTTTTATGTTTGCACAGCACTGAAGACAGTAGGGGTGGGCCCCAGGACAATAAGTTTTACATAATGAGCGGGGCCCATACAGTGAGAGACTCACTTCAGTGTGCTCAGATTGGTCAGAGAGAAACAGGAAGGGTTAGAATCTTACTGGTGTAAGTTTTGGACTGAAAGCACAGAGCCAGGGATCCCCCCAGTTATGACTGATAAAACTCACATTGTCTTAGATGCTGTATGTGCACCTCTCATTACATAAGCTTAATATCCTGGTGTCCACCCCCTCTGTCTTCAGTACTGTGTAAACATAAAAAAAACAGAAACAATTCCTCCCCAAAGAGCAATCCAATCACAGATGGATTAAAAGGGGGATGGATAATGCTATGGTTAAATGTCATGCTGATCCTCGCAGCAAAAGAAAGGCATTTCCTACCTACTACAGAGCACTCTGGAACTGGCTAGGTGAATGAGTTTCTCTCCTTCCCCACCTGCCCTTGCCACACCTACTTCCTATCAAGCATCAGGAATAAGTCTTTGCAGGACTGCTAGACTTTATGGACTGTTGGTTCTACAGTGTATGGAACATCCAAAATAAGTCCCTGCTGTACTCTTATTTTTATTAGCACTCATGGTATCTAGACTTGACTAGAATCTAATTTGTTTTTACTGGTGACATTTTATTACATCCAGCTCAGCAAAGGACTATTGTATCTCAATAATCAAAGTTTGGCAGGGTGAAAACACATGCAGAGCGAGGTGAGGTGGGATGGAGACTATTGCTCTTTGGGCAATGCTTGGTGCTAACTTTTGCTGTTGCCTGGTTTAGGTACTATAGTTATATGCATTTTAAAATAGGTAGACTGCATAGATGTAGGTATGTTAGACTCTGAGTCTAGACTACATCCCTTTTTCGAGAAAGGGATGTAAATTAAGCATGTCGATATTGCAAATGAAGCCGGGATTTGAATTTCCTGTGCTTCATTTGTGTAATGGCAGCCGCCGCTTTTTTTCGAAACGGGGTTTTTTTGAAAAAACAAACAAAACAAAAAACTGGCAGTTTAGACGGGGATCTTTCGAAAATAAAACCCTTTTTCAAAAGATGCTGTAAACCTAATTTTTTGAGGAGTACAGGATCTTTTGAAAAAGGGTCTTATTTTCGAAAGATCCCTGTCTAAACTGCCGTTTTTTTTTTCGAAAAAGCCCCATTTCGAAAAAAAAGCGGCGGCCGCCATTATACAAATGAAGCGCAGGAAATTCAAATCCTGGCTTCATTTGCAATATTGATGTGCCTAATTTACATCCCTTTCTTGAAAAAGGGATGTAGTCTAGACACACCCTGAGGATCAGATCCTCCATTGGTGTAAATCAGAGTCACTCCACTGATGTCTAAAGAGTGAACTCAATTTATTCCAGCAGAGAAGACCCAAGTTAGCAAACACAGTGAGTAGCCATCAGTAAGCAACAAGAGGACACATACCTTCTCTAAGTAAGTGTAGCTCCATGATTTTCCGTCAGCAAAGATCCTGGATATAATTCTGCCAGACTGATCATATTCCATCCTTTCTGACATAGTTCCCCTCTGGATCCCTGCAATGTGACCCCCTGGAGAATAAGTCACGTTCACACCATTCAACCTGCTGCTAGGCGACCAGAGGCTAGGTCTGCCTGCTTGGTCGTACAGAATTCGTAGGGTGAACTTGCGATGGTCATCATAGATTTTTTCTGTTCTTGTCACACGATCAAAGTCAAGGGACAGCAGGTTTCTGTTGTGAACCTAGAGGGCAGAAGCAGAAAGGGAATTAGAAAGGCACAAGTGGTTTTTATGTGGCACATCCCCCATCAAACACGAATTTGGATCACTCCCAGTATAAAGCATAGTACATACTTATGTATTTATTGTCTTAGGGTGAGATTTTCAAAAATATTTTCTGTTGGCCTACTTTTGCTTCCACACAAGACAACTGGAGTTATAAAAAGTGACTTCAGTGGGATCAGAGTTAGGCCACTGCCACGTGCTTTTGAAAGGCCAGCCACAGTGTGGAGAATTTCGTCTATACCACAAAACCATCACACATCTTCAGCTCACGGGGGCAGGCCCGGCCAAAAAGTGTGTGGGGCCCAAGGCAGCACGCTGAGCCACATGGCCCCCAGCGGGTGGGCGGGGCTGGGAGCTGGGCAGTGTGGGGCCCCGAATGTGTGGAGTCGCGGGGCCCTGAATACGCAGGGCCCTGAATATGCAGGGCCCAAGGCAACCTCCTCGCTCACCTTGCCCGAAGGCTGGGCCTGCACAGGGGCCAAGACTACTGCAGCACACAGGCCGTAAATCTGCATGGAGATATGCTGCTAAAACTTTATGGTATTGAGTCATTGTTGTTGCAAATGCTGCAAAGAACAGTGTGGATGATTCATCAGGTACAGCTTGTCCCTTGAGTCAGTCCTTGAATCAGTGGTACAGGCTTTCCTATGAAATGTAACATGAAGGCCCTGACCACCTATAGTCATTAGAGACCTCCTAGCCCTCTTGCCAATAAGAGGTGGGGTTGTTAACCCCAATGTCCTGGCCCAATCCCATCTTGGGTAATTACATTCCTGACGCCTCAGTACCCTTTGTGCTTTCAGTTGAAGGCCAGGTTATATATATGTCAAAGTAAAAGAAAAAATGTATTATTGTTCAGAGACTATATTTCAAAGAACTACAGATAATAATGGATCATACACTACTGTTTAGCTATGTGTGTTTAAGCATTTATAAAGCCACCTTACTGTTGTATTTAAGCATTGTGCAAAAATTTAAAAAATATACACATTGGGAGTTGGCTGGTAACCAGGACTCCTGAACTGAATGAGATTTGGCTCTCAGCCCTGATTTAGGTTTGATCTTCAACTAATCGTTTTCAGGACACTTTCGAATTCCCTGTGGTTCTGTTTTTGGGAGGGAATAAAGAGTTAAGTAACTAACAATAGAGAGAAGAGAAATTATTTCTTCTAGGTAAAAGGAGACAAGGTACAGTTTGTCCTTAGTCAAAATCCAAAATGCAGGAGTGAGACCTACAGGGAGGCTGTTCCAAATGGTGAGAAGTCACACAAGCATGGACAAGACTGCACAGCATTAAGCAGAGAAGGCCAAAGCCAGAGAGGGTGGAAAAGAAAGAGACCAGGACTATGAAGCAGGCTGGAGATAGTCTATGCATAGTTCTTAGAAGTAGCAGGGCAGTTTTAAAATGGATTCTGCATAGGGTATAGAATCATAGAATCCTAGGGCTGGAAGAGACCTCAGGAGGTCATCGAGTCCAACCTCCTGCCGAAAGCAGAACCAACCCCAACTAATTCATCCTAGCCAGGGCTTTGTCAAGCTAGGACTTAAAAACCTCTAGAGATGGAGATTCTACCACCTCCCTAGGTAACCCATTCCGGTTCTTCACCACTCTCCTAGAGAAACAGTTTTTCCTAATATCCAACCTACATCTCCCCCCTTGCAACTTGAGACCATTGCTGCTCATTCTGTCATCTGTCACCACTGAGAACAGCCTCTCTCCATCCTCTTTAGAACTGCCCTCCAGGTAGTACTGTACCACTGAGTCAAGGACTGACTAGCAAATTCCCCCTTACTCTTCTCTTCTGTAGACTAAATAAGCCCAAATCCCTCAGCTGCTCCTTGTAAGTCCTGTGCTCCAGCTCCCTAATAATTTTTGTTGCCCTACTATGGACTTTCTCCAATGCATCCACATCCCTTCTGTAACAGAGTACAGAAGAGCTGACTGAAAAAGGAAATGATGTGAGAATGCGTTTGTGTGAGGTGGTGTTTTGCAAATGACAGTGTGAAGAGTTGGGATTTGGGAGAGCAAAGGCAAGAGAGTTTTATTAGGGGAGGTAAGAGAAAGTAAAAGGCATGGATGGGCAAAGATGGAGCTGAGGTAAGGGTGGGTGTGGTCAGCTGGGGGCTCAGATGGAGCTGAGGCAGAAGTGGTGGGGTCAGCTGGGGCAGGCAGCAGATGAAGATTTACAGATAAAGAAGTGACGGGAGGAAGAGGGCAGTGTTGATGATGTCATCAGGGTGATAGATAACAAAGGCTAAGGAAAGGTCTGAGCTGAGGAAAAGAAAGGAGTAATGTGGCACCAAAGTAGATGATGCTACAATTAAATGTGCAGCAGTGTTTAAAATAGATTGTAAACGGGCTATGGGAGAAACAGGAAATCAGTCAAAAGCCCAGCCAAGAGCAAGCTGGGAAATAATTAAAAAGGGTATCAAAATCCTAACTGCAGAGGAGCATGTGCCACTAGCAGAGCAATCGGATACGCAGACAGTGCTGGATTACTATAAATAGAGAAACAGGAGCAGCAGTTACTCAAAAAGAAGTGTAAGAGGGAGAATGTAGCTGCCTCCCCTTTCTCCACAGAACAGATACAGCAGCAGTGCAAGTTCCCTGCACTGCCCTCTGCCAACAGAACTGGAGGGAGCGCTTCCACGGCTAGGCAGGCACTTCAGTGCACTCCCTCTTTGGCCTCTCTGCTCTGAACGCCAGCAACAGCGCCAGGCACAGTGCTTGCTACTTTGGGATGTGAGCATCGGCCACTCTGAACTGGACTGAATGACCAAATAGTCCTTTGACACCTGTTCAGTTCATTCACCTCTCTGCATCTCATTTCTAGTGCCCTTGCACCATTCACTTCCCCTGGATCCCAATACACAGAGCCACTTCAAAACTAATTAAACCCTAAAATATGAGTCCAAAGTACGGATTCACATGGGAAGCACTCTTCCTGTTTACATGCAGTTCTGCCTCATGCTCATCTTTTAAACAGCACCGGAAAATCCTCTCCCAAAGACTACCAGTTCCAGTGCTCACGCCATCTATATTGACTTAGATGTTTTTGCTGTAAGGTATTCCACCCATTAACACCTTGAGTATATAAATTCCAAGGGCCAAAGATTCTATTTTCTGGCAAGAACAAATGCCCATAGCCTGGCACAAATTAGGTGCTCTTTAAATCATAAATAAGGGCCAAATCTGTCAATCTTCATACAGGCAACATCCCATAAATGTCAATGGGACACAACTACCTTTTAAATCCGGTCCCGTGTACTTAATCAGAGTGCAGGACTGAGATCTGGGTAAGCAGCCCTTAAATTTAAATCCAAAATATACTCTTCCCATATTTATATATAACTAACTATCCTCTAGCTAATATGAGGGACATGAACACAAACCCCAGACTCAAAGCCCAGAACAGATCAATAAAGCAGATGAGCTTGCTTTGGAATCGTAGTGTCATTCATTACCAGCACTGACTTCTAACCTTCTTTTTGGGCTCCTACTGCTAAAAATATTGTCAAAACAATGTGCATCAAGAGCTTCTGGAGCCAGCTTTTGCATCTGAGTTGTAAAGCCCTGAAAAAAGAACGGTTACTTACCTGTAACTGTTGTTCTTCGAGATGTGTTGCTCATGTCCATTCGAATTATGTGTGCGTACCGCATGCGCCGTGTCTCCGGAGCATTCTCCCTAGTGGTACCCGTAGCGCCGGCAGGTCGCCCCCTGGAGTGGCGCCGCTATAGCGGAGCTTAAGTACCCTTGCTGGCGCTCCCCCTCCTCAGTTCCTTCTTGCTGGACATTCTGACGAAGGGGAGGTGAGGGGGGAATCGAATGGACATGAGCAACACATCTCGAAGAACAACAGTTACAGGTAAGTAACCGTTCTTTTCTTCTTTGAGTGGTTGCTCATGTCCATTCAAATTAGGTGACTTCCAAGCTAACCCCACTTCACGGAGGAGGGGTCGGAGCACCCAGAAAGACAAGTTCACGAAAGTTGAACAACCCATCATATTTATTCAAGTAACAGAACACAGAGAACTGTTGAAAAAAAATGCAATGTGGTACAGAGAAACAAACACAGTTACAACACCGACCTCAGGACCGCAGAACCCACCCCTGCGTCCTCCCTGGCCTGCTGTGTCAGCGCATAGTGCGCCATAAAGGTATGCACTGACGACCACGTGGCCGCCCTGCATATTTCGGTAATTGGAACCTGTGCCCCAAAAGCTACAGAGGACACCTGCGCCCTCGTAGAATGTGCTGTAACCCGGGGCGGGACCTTCCTGGCCAAGACATAACACTCCCTGATACACCCCATGACCCAATTGGACAACCTCTGGGTCAAGATAGGGAGCCCTTTCATTCTGTCCGCGAAAGCAAAGAACAGTTGTGTGGACTTACGAAAGGGTTTCGTTCTATCGACATAAAAGGCTAATGCCCGCCTAGCATCTAGGGAGTGGAGCACTTGCTGCCTAGGAGAGGCATGGGGCTTTGGAAAGAAAACCAGGAGGTAAATTTCTTGGGAGAGATGGAACGGTGACACCACCTTGGGGAGAAAAGCCGGGTGAGGACAGAGCCTCACATTATTCTCTGAGAACACTAGGTAGGGCGGGTTAACAGTTAGCGCCCTCAGCTCAGAGACCCTGCGAGCCGACGTAATGGCCACAATGAACGCAACCTTCATAGAAAGGTGCTTCAAAGACCATGTGGCCAGCGGCTCAAAGGGGGGGCGACACAAGTCTGGACAACACGAGGTTAAGGTCCCAAGCGGGGAGAGGGGGGTCTAACCGAGGGATACAACTTATCCAAACCCTTAAGGAACCTTTTGACCACAGGGTCAGAGAACAGAGAGACTCCAGCCGATCCAACATGGAAGGCGGAGAGTGAGGCCATAAGAACATAAGAACATAAGAATGGCCGTACTGGGTCAGACCAAAGGTCCATCTAGCCCAGTATCCTGTCTGCCGACAGTGGCCAGCACCAGGTGCCCCAGAGGGGGTGGACCGAAGACAATGATCAAGCAATTTGTCTCCTGCCATCCCTCTCCAGCCTCTGACAAACAGAGGCCAAGGACACCATTTTATCCCCTGGCTAATAGCCTTTTATGGACCTAACCTCCATGAAATTATCTAGCTTCTCTTTAAACTCTATTATAGTCCTAGCCTTCACAGCCTCCTCTGGCAAGGAGTTCCACAGGCTGACTACACGCTGTGTGAAGAAGAACTTTCTTTTATTAGTTTTAAACCTGCTACCCATTAATTTCATTTGGTGTCCTCTAGTTCTTCTATTTAGGGAACTAATAAATAACTTCTCTTTACCGGCCCTCTCCACACCACTCATGATTTTATATACCTCTATCATATCCCCCCTCAGTCTCCTCTTTTCTAAACTGAAAAGTCCCAGTCGCTTTAACCTCTCCTCATATGGGACCCGTTCCAAACCCCTTATCATTTTAGTTGCCCTTTTCTGAACCCTTTCCAAGGCCAAAATATCTTTTTTGAGGTGAGGAGACCACATCTGTACACAGTATTCAAGATGTGGGTGTACCATAGTTTTATACAGGGGCAGTAAGATATTCTGGGTCTTATTTTCTATCCCTTTCTTAATAATTCCTAGCATCCTATTTGCCTTTTTGACCGCCGCTGCACACTGTGTGGAAGTTTTCAGAGAACTGTCCACGATAACTCCAAGATCTCTTTCCTGATTTGTCGTAGCCAAATTAGCCCCCATCATACTGTACGTATAGTTGGGGTTATTTTTCCCGATGTGCATTACTTTACACTTATCCACATTAAATTTCATTTGCCATTTTGTTGCCCAATCACTCAGTTTGGTGAGATCTTCTTGGAGTCCCTCACAGTCTGCTTCTGTCTTGACTATCCTAAACAGTTTGGTATCATCTGCAAACTTTACCACCTCACTGCTTACCCCTTTCTCCAGATCATTTATGAATAAGTTGAACAGGATTGGTCCTAGGACCGGCCCTTGGGGGACACCACTAGTTACCCCTCTCCATTCTGAAAATTTACCATTTATTTCTACCCTTTGTTTCCTGTCTTTTAACCAGTTCTCAATCCAAGAAAGGACATTCCCTCTTATCCCATGGCCATGTAATTTACACAAGAGCCTTTGGTGAGGGACCTTGTCAAAGGCTTTCTGAAAATCTAAGTATACTATATCTACTGGATCCCCCTTGTCTGCATGTTTGTTAACCCCTTCAAAGAACTCGAATAGATTAGTAAGATAGGATTTCCCTTTACAGAAACCATGTTGACTTTTGTCCAACAAATTATGTTCTTCTACATGCTTCACAATTTTATTCTTTACTATTGTTTTGACTAATTTGCCCGGTACTGAAGTTAGACTTACCGGTCTGTAATTGCCCGGATCGCCTCTGGAGCCCTTTTTAAATATTGGTGTCACGTTAGCTACCTTCCAGTCATTAGGTACAGAAGCCGATTTAAGGGATAGGTTACAAACCACAGATAATAGTTCAGCAATTTCCCATTTGAGTTCTTTTAGAACCCTTGGATGAATGCCATCCGGTCCCGGAGATTTGTTAACATTAAGTTTTTCTATTTGTTCCAAAACCTCCTCTAATGACACTTCAATCCAGGACAGTTCCTCAGATTCATCACCCACAAAGGACGGTGCAGATTTGGGAATCTCCCCAACGTCCTCAGCCGTGAAGACTGAAGCAAAGAAATCATTTAGTTTCTCCGCAATGGCTTTATCGTCCTTGATTGCGCCTTTTATAGTTCGATCGTCTAGGGGACCCACAGGTTTTTTAGCAGGCTTCCTGCTTCTAATGTACTTAAAAAACATTTTGTTATTCCTTTTTGAGTTTTTGGCACATGTACTTTGATGGTAGAGAGCCCACCCGACCTGAGTTCGAAGAGGTAGTCCAGAATGGAGGGGACAGGTGCACAGGATGGGTACACCCCCCTTCTGGATGCCCAAGACAAGAACCGCCACCACTTGGCTGCATAGGACCATCTGGTGGATGGCTTCCTGCTACCTAGGAGCACCATCTGCACCTCCTGGGAACATTCCCTTTCTGATTGCGTTAGCCACGGATAAACCAGGCCGTCAGGTGGAGAGAGCTGAGATTCGGGTGAACCATGATCCCCCCCATCCCAGGGCTGGGTCAGGAGATCCCGATCCGGCGGGAGAGTTATAGGCTCCTCGCTGAGCATGTCCACCAGGATGGTGGCCCACGCAGTTCTGGTTCCCTGAGGGGCTATCAGGATGACCGTGGACCTGAAGGTCTTGACCCTGGTCAGAACCCTGGGAATTAGGGGAAATGGTGGGAAAGCACAGAGGATGCCCACTGGCCATGGCACGGTCATGGCATCTCCCCTGGAGTGTTCCCCCAGCCCCAGGAGGGAGCAGTAACTCTGGCATTTGGTGTTGTGTGCCGAGGCAAACAGGTCTACTAGGGGACAACCCCACCTGTGGAAGACCTGATGAAGGGCCGAATCCTTGAGGGACCATTCGTGGGCTCCGAAGGACCTGCTCAGAGCATCGGCCAGCAAGTTTTTGCACCCCAGCAGGTACTCTGCCTGCAAAAGTATATTGTGCACTACACACAGGTCCCACAGCAGCAAAGCCTCGCGACAGAGGGGAGGCGACCGGGCTCTCCCCTGCCTGTTGATGTAGAACACAGCCTCCGTGTTGTCCAAGCGCACCAGGACGGAGAGGCGCGAGAGCCTCGTGAGGAAGGCCTCGCAAGCTCTCCTGGCTGCCCTGAGCTCCCGGACATTTATATGTAGGGTCTGCTCTGCAGGGGACCACAAGCCCTGGGTCCTGTGATGGCCCAGGTGCGCTCCCCAACCCAAGTCCGAAGTGTCTGTGACTAGCGTCACCGAGGGGGGAAGTACAGTAAACGGAACCCCGCTGCACATGACAGCCTCCTGAGTTCACCACTGTAAGGAGGCAACTACCGCTGGAGGCACTGTCAGTACCATGTCCCAGAGACCCCTGGACTGGTCGAACGCTTTCGCTAGACAGGCCTGCAACGATCTGAGCCTCATTCGAGCGTGGCGTACTACGTAAGTGCATGCCGCCATATGCCTCGAGCAGACTCGGGCGGTTGTTATGAGGAAGCGGGTTAACTCGGAGACCAGCTCCACTATAGCCCAAAATCGTTTCCTGGGGAGGAAAGCCTGTGCCACCCTGGCGTCCAAGAGGGCCCCCACGAATTCTAGGTGCTGAGAGGGAGTCAGCGATGACTTTTCCTTGTTTAGCATGAGGCCTAGTCTTAAGAAGAGAGTCCTTGTAAGGGAAACATGAGCCTCCACTTGTTCGTAGGATCGACTACGAATTAGCCAGTTGTCTAGGTATGGAAAGACGTGTACCCCCTTTTTGCGGAGGAACGCCGCTACAACCAACATGCATTTTGTGAAGACCCTGGGTGCTGTTGAAAGTCCAAAAGGGAGCACAGTAAACTGGAAGTGACAGCGCTCGGTGCCTGGAGACACTGGACACCGCGGATGGGGGCATAGGTCCTTGCCACTGATGGTATGCCCATGGCGTCCAGGAAGGCCAGTGCAGCTGAGCCGGCCAAGTCTGTTGCACGTGCAAACGATTGCGCCGGTGATGAGAACGGGATCTATGCTCCGACGAAGCCCTCGAGGACCCCGACCTAAAAGAGCCCACATCCAAATCTGAAGAGTAATCACACTCGGGCCAGGGTGGCGCCGATGATGAGTACCCCGTTACCATCGGGGGGGTGAACCTGGCCATGGATTCTGGCTTGCCCGCATGCATGCTGTGAGGTCGTACCGGTGCCGGTACCGGAAAAGCAGGTGTCGGGCCCGACTGTGGCGCCGACATGGTGCACGTTGACTGCGGTGCCGAGGTCGGTACCAGTTGCGGATGCAGAACTGCGGAGTCTAAGCGTCCCAGAGACTGCGCCCCTACCGGTGCCGCCATGGGCACCATGGTGGGTAAAACTGATGGCGCCAGAGCCGTGGTGGCCGCCCTAGAAGGGATCGGTGTCGTTGGCAATGGTGGTGCCGGAACCGAAACTTGCAGCGGTGCCGAAGAGGCCGGTGCTGAAACTTGCAGCGGTGCCGAAGAGGCCGGTGCCGATGACTGTATCGGCACAATGCCGGGCAGGAGGCCCGGTACCGGTACTGCTGACGGTGCCATTGACGGTGCCACATGGCCTGGGTAATACGGCACCGGCGCAGCTAAGATCGGCGCCGGGTGAGGTTCCAGCACCGAGGGAGGTTGAGTCCAGCCGAGCGCCGGGTGAGGCCTGGCCGCCTGTGCCGAGTCCGGCATCGGCGTAGTGGCAAGCGGTACTGATCCCACAGGGGACGGTCCTGCTGCATACGTGACTGGTGCCAACCGTTCCAACCGGTGTGGAGGAGAAACCGGTGCCAACATGGCTCCCGGTGTAGAAGACCTCGACCGCGCCACCTCAACAGACAACGGAGGGGAGGTAGTGAGGCTAATCAAGTCTTGCGCCACCTCAAAAGTCTCCGGCGTCGAGGGATGATGTGAGGGTAGCTGACCCGGACTGGATGGTCGGTCCGCTCGCTTCCACTGCACAGCAGCACTTGGAGATGTCTGCACAGGCGACAGGTAGTGACGGTGTAGGCCCGACCTGGACTTACGGCTCGGAGACCTACCCCGCAAAGCCTTTAGTTTCTTCAGTGCCGGGGAGTGGGAACGGTGCTGGGCGCTCAGTACTGAACGCCGCGCACGGGATGGGGCATCCTGTGTCGACGCTGGCGCGCTGTGCTCCGTGGAGTGGCCAGTTGGTGCCGGTTGAAGAGACGCCTCCATGAGAAGCTTCAAATGGGAGTCTCGCTCCCTCTTCGTGCGTGGCTTGAACGACTTGCAGATCTTACAGGCGTCTGCTAAGTGGCCCTCACCCAAACACTTCAAGCAGCTATCGTGAGGGTCTCCCTTTGGCATGAACTTGGCGCATAGCACAAGCCTTAAAGCCTTGCGGCCCTGGCATTCCTCACCCCCGAAAGGGGGAAGGAAAATAAAGAACTCACTAACTAATTAAAACGATTTACAACTATTTACAAACACTACACTAAGAGGAACGGGAACCATTAACTACTCTGAGAGAGAGACACGCTCCAACGACCGTCCCGGGCGGTAAGAAGGAACTGAGGAGGGGGAGCGCTGGCAGGGGTACTTATGCTCCGCTATAGTGGCGCCACTCCAGGGGGCGACCTGCCGGTGCTACGGGTACCGCTAGGGAAAACGCTCCGGAGACATGGTGCACGTGGTGCACACACCTAATTCGAATGGACATGAGCAACCACTCAAAGAAGAATGAAGATTTATAATGAAAATGCAGTGGCAACCTTAACATTAAGAGTGCAAATGGCATAGCTGTAATCAGAACTTGTTCTCCAGGGGTTGACTGAACACAATTGCACAGAGAAAAATATTGCTTGCATGGAATTCCCATGACAAATAAGCTGCGGTTATCAGTTTGTCTGAGCCTGGGCTTCCTCTCTTTATAGATATACTGGGGACAAGGTTAGAACGCTTTAATTGTTTGGTAATGGTTAGCAACATCAGCTCTGAGATCTCCGCAGTAACACAGGCAGTGATGGGAGGTAGTGTTGTGACAACTAATGTTCGTGTGGCTGCTATCTTGCAGCCAGCATCCTGGTGAAGATGAGACTAATCTCAATGGGTGCTTCCCTGGTTAAATAAATAAAACTGATTAAGCAGACAGCTCTGTAATTGTCAGCCATCCCATGTGCTCCACTGCCAGAGATTATTTTACATCCTTTTTTATTAAAAAGTTCAATCTATAAAAAGAAAAAGAATGAGCTACATTATCAGGAGCAGTGTTCTAGCTAACGCACCAATTTGGGATGGAGCCTGCGCGCTGCCATTTGTTATTGGCAGAGTGGAATTTGCAGCCAGCCAACCAGCAAGGCCATCAATCTGCTGCGCCGATAAGGCCAATTAGAGCGTGGAAGCTTTCACCCAGGCCATGCTGGATATGTAAAGGTAAAGGTTTGCTGCAGGGGCTGCAGACTGATGATGCACAAACCACCAGATCCGCAAAGCTGGAACCATGGAGAAGGCTGACAAACACTGTTACATGTAGTGGATCAGTGAAGCTGAAAATTAATACGTGTTAAGGGCCAAATCCTCTCTCCTGTGTAAAGCCTGAATGTACAGGATCCCAGATGGATGGATTCCATAGCTCTTCCTTGCACAGGCCTACAGAGGGGTAGTACAATTTGTCTATGGCTACTGTTGTACCATGCAGCCTGCACAGTGAATTGTCCCCCTCAGCAGGTTGGCTATTATGGCTCATGGATCTGCATATTTTTTATTAATTATGTTTATTATGGCAGCACGAAGGGACCAACTAAGAAGGGAGGTCCTTTGAGCTGGGGTACTGTACAAACAAAGTAACAGACAATCCCTACCCCCCAAGCACTTCTAGATCAGGGATGGGCAATAAAAAATAGTGCCCTCCCTCTGTTAGTTCCTGGCGGGCTGCCGCCACTTTATTTACCTGTGCCTCCTCAGATATCAGGCAATCACAGTTCTTGTTGACCGCAGATCACCATTCCCAGCCAATGGGAGTGGCGGGAAGCGGCACGGACCGGAACGCTGCTTCCTGCCACTCCGATTGGTCATGAAGAGCGATCCATGGCCAACAAGAGCTGGGATTGTCTGATACCTGCCGAGGCGCAGATGGATGTAGAGGTGGAAGCCCACCAGAGACTAACTCTGTGGACCCTGCGGGACAGAATTGGCCCACTCCTGATCTAGACAGATAACTGGTTGATGACAGGGATGGAATATATGAAGCAGAGTGATCGATGTGATAACAACAAAAAATGTTAGTGTCACATCCCCCCCGTCCCCGGCACACAAATATTCACCAGCCACACACTTTCCTCTCTCACTTGTTGGCTAGTTCTGATTGAGTTAGTATGCTAAAAATAGACTATAGACACAGCAGTAGGAGTGGCAGGAGAGGATATCTGCCCTGAATATGTATCTAGATGCTCCGACAGGTATGCACTCTAGGTAGCTAGCCCCTCTCATTACTGTGGCTACACTCTGTTTAAGAATGGGAAGCTGGATCAGAGCTGGTGGACAGAGCCCTGCATGGATACAAAATTTGTACCTGCATCTGCATCCATAGCTGCAAAAATGAACTGCAGATATCCGCAGCCATATTCGCAGATGCGGATACCCACAGATATAAAGCAGATATCTGCAGATTTTCAGGGCTCTACTGGTGGGTGTCTCCTCAAGCTGGGACTTGCACCCTCAGCTTGAAGTGTGGACTTGCCCAAGGAGTGTGAATCCATGACATCAGATTTACATAGTCGCAGATAAATATAGATTTTTAGAATGCTTGTGCTCAAAAGCACAAACTAAAACCACGCTGTGCTTGGGAGAATACTGTGTGAGGATTATAGAAAATAAAACTGATGAGGCAGCTGAGCTTTGGTGAAATCGGTAAAAGCTGCTCTGAACACCAAAAGGCTTTTATACAGCTGCAGGTTTTGCAAGCCCATCTCTCCTTAGAGAACAACTTGTTTGCTAATTTCATTATGTATTAAAATGGAAAAAGAAAATTTGAGCCAACTGGTCCCTAAACAGAAAAGCAGCTTTGAATGGGGGAGCAGGAGAAGGGACTCACATGCATATGCCCAGCTCCCAGTGATTTCTGCTTGCAAAAATTTTCTTTTGGTAATGGAGTCTGAGGAGGATAGCTGGCCTGTGGTAGTGTCCATGTTGGGGACAAGGTCGGGAGTGGCAGAGTATACAACGTGTGTGTGTGTGTGTGTGTGTGTATGTGTGTTTTTAGTAAAGAGCAGAAATGACTCAGGAGTGGCAAGGGGCACACTGCAAGAAAGAGGAGAGGATGAGAAGCAAGGAGCAGAAAATTTATATTCAGAGGCCATGTGTGTTATTATTTACGGCTTAGCCCAAGTGTGCATAAACAGCTGCTTGAATCCCATCTGGTGATGTTAACTATCACTCTGAGCATCCCTCTCACAAGGTCTGATCCTGCCAAATGCTGAGCACTACCTCTGATCTGCTCAGAGCCCTTGGCTCCAGGAGTGGCAGCTCATATGGCTATGTAGTCGATACTATTATTACAGCTTCATCAGCAATGGAATTACAGGCTCATCGGGATAGATCTTTAAGAGGCTCCAACAAGTACATAAAATACATTGGCATGGGCAGAGCTGTGTTTTCCAAACACGTCATTCACTAGCACAGAAATTCTGCTCCTCCCCCAAAAGGAGAACAGTAGCTAGAAGATGGGCTTCTGGTGTGCGTGGCAGTCTTTGTAGGTGCACAAGTGCATGTTCCCAGCAGCCCACAGACTCCCCTCACTAACACAGGTGACAGAGTGGCAAATTAACAGAAATGAAAGATTTTTAGAGATTGCACGTTGAATGAACTATGAGGGTTACAAAATTGCCCATGCTCAGACTGAAGTTCAATCTGAGTGCCTAGCGCAACTGGAAATACATGTGCAGCTCTGTGCACCTGTATCCTTACCTGGAACCAGCAGTGCCATCCAATACAGCTCAGGATAGGTCAGGACACAGGGAGGTGTAATAAAGGCCATCTCAGCTAGGGATACAGTCTGTCCAGCCCCCATGCTGAATAAAAATTCCCCATTATAGTGACTGAAACTGGGTCCCAGTCTCTCTCTACTATGAGACTGAGTATGACTGAAAGATAAAATCAAATGTCACCCGCACTGCCTGTTGCTCACCCTCAGCCTGCGTCCAAAGACGGTAACCTGCCCTCTAGCTTGCTCTTTCCGCTGCCTCCACTCAACCAGATTGAGGCCATTGTCAATGGGCAGGGTCACGTTCCTCTTCCCCACCGTTGGGTTCACAGTGCCAGCCAGCAGGTGTGGCTCAGTCTGCAGGGCCACCTCCATGCCGTTAGCAAGCATCAGCCTGAGAGAGCCATCAGCACCGATGTAGTAGCTGTTTCGCACTTGGTCTGGAGAAAGATAAGAGATGGACTCAAGAGAGTGACTGGTGACAGAAACTCATATTTCATTATTTTCCTTACCTGAGTTATTGGCAAGCTTTCCCATGCCTTTTAGCACTCACCTGTACTGCATACCATTAACGTCTGTTTGGGAATTGTCCATTTTCAGTCTAGAGAAAGTTTCACTTTCTGGACTGCGCGCACTTGCACAAAAACTGTTATGCAGGCTACACAAGACCACAGGGGAATAATGGCACAGCATGTGTGTTCAGGTCTCCCTATAGGCACTGGCCACCACTAGGATAAAAACCTGCTATTCTCTCTCAGCTAAGAGTTACTCTTTTAGCTTACATAGCAGGCAGGTGGGATTGTGCTGCTGAAAGCTCTGGTTTTGTCTCTTCTGAAACTCATGTGTGTCCATTGTTCTTTATCTTTACATCCTAAGAATCCTGAAATTATCTAATTATCTATCTACTTGAAAATACGTCTGTTTATATTAAGTCTTGTATCCTCCTATGGTGGAGACCAGGTCCTGTAAGTGGAGCCAGCTACTCTCTGCAGCTTTGTTCCTCCACCCCAAGCAGTGGGGATTCTCACTATACCTCAATGCCAGCTGCTTTCCCAATGAGGTGCTCCCATCTACCCTGAAAGAGGATTCTGAGGCACCAACAGGTGCTGTGGGAGGATGGCGGTCAGGAGAAAGCACGTAGACACAGGTCTTCCATCTGGACTCCAGTGGATCTAGATCTACAGAATCCACGAGTCAACCCCCACCAGTACAGGAGTGGAGGGGAAAGGCAACATTCTTGTCTCCCCAAGGAGACAATTAGGCAAAAATCCCATCAGTCACAATTCAGTTTCCAGGCCACTAGGAGAGAAGCCTAAGTGGGTTAGGGCTCCACTCAGTGTGAAAGGGTTGTTCAGAACCCATTATACAGCACATGCCAGCTCCTCCTAAGGCTGGGGAATGCTACCATCTCTGTCTCCCTGGCTGCTGTAAATACATAATTGTGAATAAAAAATCCCTTTAAAAATTCATGAAAACTGTTTTTCCATTTTGAAGCAAGTTACATTTGTTCACTAGCTGCTCTCCTGCAGCTCAAGGGGAAATCAGGTCAGAGCGAAATTATCATCTCTCCTCAGGTGCGGATATACTGGCAAATGGCACAACTGGATACAGTTAGGAGAGAAAGCCTAAGACTGGCTGGCCTCTTTGATTATGGGCCTGATCTAGCACCCTCTGTAGCCAAATGGAGTTTTCCAGTGATCTCGGCTGGACCAGATAAGCCAGATGCATGCAAATAACTAAGGGATAGACTGTCACCATCACTGCAGTGACACTGGAATTTACCAGTGTGTATCCAAGTGCTGCAGTGATCCCTGACTGCAGTACCATAGCCCTTTGAATATTCAAGCTGCACACTGAAGCCAACAGGAGGACCCAGTGGCTCTGAATCAGGTCTGTAGACACCAAGGCCTTGAGTCCCCAGGGGCATTGGAGAGCAAGGCCTATCAGGGGACTGGCCAGGGCTTCCTGATTCTCAGCTGCCCAGACTAGGCATAAAAGCTTCAGTTCGGCTAATTTAACTCATGCCAATGGAGAATCAGGCATAGCAGAGACTCGCTCTGTTCCTCTGACCTGCTTACATCCGACATCCCTCCTCCTCCACACCAAGAGCGGGGGATCTGTTGCAGGAAGTGAGAGAGCCTCTGGCAGCTTCAGCTGCAGTGATAGAGAAGCTGTCTGTGGGAGTCTCAGGACACTTTACCTTCCCCCTGAGCCACGTGAGCACAGGTGCATCCAACCCCAACAGCAAGGCCATCGGTCGCTCACAGCCTGGGGAATACAACTCTGGAGCCTTTATCTCTCTGGAACTCTGTAAAACCCAGCTGTCTTTGTGAGCAGGGTTTTGTGCCAGCCTCAGTTTGGATTTTGGTTCTGCTCAGTGTCACAGTGAGTCCTGAACCAAACTGTAAATGAGCCTAGTTTTCCATTTGGCTCTGCCTGAGTTTGCTCAGAGCTCAGTCTGGATTTCTCATAGTTTCATGGTCAAAGCTGGCCAGTTTGGGGCTGCTCATGAAGCTCTGCCCCAACCGCCCATAGCTGGGCTATTGCTAAGTGTTCTGCTTGTACTGGACGTTCTCTTGTGAACAACCACTGAGAGGGACAGAGAGCCTTAAAACCCCTGATCAAATCTGGTTGCTCTATTGTGGAGTGATACATGGAAGACAGTTACATTGCGGCTGCTCCTTAGCCAAGCTCTGGTTGATCTGTACATGGGATACTTCCTCCACCCCTGTACTGTTCCCTCTATCACCGTCCCACCACCTTGTAATGTATGGTTCCCCCTCCGAGCATTAACTGGTTTAGAATTTCCCATGCTCTCTACCTGGGAGACTCCTACGCCAAAGGCGTAACACAACTTCTACCATATAATTTCACTTCACGTTGTGAGTTAGCTGAGTCTTTTAGGCATCTGTTAAGCTAAAGTTCTTAGTTTATGAGCCAATATGCAGACTAGATCTTGCTAACAATTTCTTCCTGAAGTCTCTTTTCTGTTGCTTGGCAGAAATCCAGTTCTGGCTGAGCAAGGGAAAATATTATTGCATCTTTGAAAGCATGCTGCCCAATTGTGCTCTGGCCTACGCAGCCCTGGCAAACATGGCTAATTGGGATTTGTTCCTGATGGGACTGCACATGTCTTTCAAACTCTACAAGAAAGTTAACATACTAGAAATTTCAGTTAACATACTAGAATTTTCGATTGGGAAAAGCTCATTTCCCTGTTCAATTAGGCCTATGAACCAAAACCACTCCCATTTAAAAATTTTAAAAATGGCCTTTTGTACTGCCGAGTCTCGTGTTTTTGGGTGATGCTACAATGAGATTTATTGGGCAATTTATTGGCCTTTGCCTTGAGAGGCATAAATCACATCACAGTCAATTATCTCACTAAAGAGCCCCCAACAGCGGGTTCTATTGCTTAATTAGGCTCCTGAGGTGAAGCCAACCTCATGTCTGAATATTTGCCAGACATCTTAATGTGTGGATTTTTGGCTAGGCTAGTCAGGGTTTCAGTTGGTTTATGTCCTGTAGCGCACAAGGAAAAGTTGCCACACACCAGCTATGTCCTAGGCCCTAGGGTAATGTATGGCACAACCGGACCAGGCCTGGGCCCCGGACTGCTTTCCCAATAGCCAGGGAAGGTACTCACAGACATAGGGAGCAATTTCCTATGCTGATTACCCTTTACTATAGAAAAAAAAAAAAGAGAGAGATCAACAGCCCAGAGATCTGTTTTTTAAGGAACCAGCATAAATGTGACTACTGGGCTGACTGGGACTCATGGACACATTTCTTACAAAAGAAAAAACTTACATTTGACCAAAAGCAACTTCACTGGGCACAGAGCAGGAATTAGCGGAGTGGGAGTAAGACAGAGCCTGCTGGCTCTTCACCAGAGCCAGAAGGGAGTGGGGAATACAGAGAGCTGGCCAGCCCCTAGGGATGGAGACTGAGTACAGCCCCAAGCCTGCCGGGAGAACAGCAAGTTTGTGTTCCTCAGCCACAGGGAATCACTCTACAACTTACACCAGCAATGTTTCAATCACAGTGCCCCATCCCTATTGCTCCCCACCTTCTACGCTCCCTACTCCTGGCCTCACCACCTTTTTTTTCCTCCTCCTACTTTCTTACCCTCATCCCCTTCCTACTTGTCCCTCCTAGCAAAGTCAGCAGGGCTGTGCCAATTTACACCAGCTGCAGCCCTGGCCCAGCCCATGCAGCGATCACAGTGCTAACCAACCACCTTGCACACCTCCCCCCTTCATTCATTCCTCCTGCCTGCTGTCTCCCCTCCCCTTTGCGCCGATGTCTGGTTTTGAACCAGACAGTCCCGTATTGTTGCCAGGTGTCCGGTTTTGAATGGGACAGTCCCGTATTTGAGCTTTCAGTTCGGGAAACAAATTGAGAAAATATAAATGAGAAAATATAAATGTCCGGTATTTTCTAAATAAGATGTAATGTAGATTGTGATGTAATGTCAAGTGTGTCCGGTATTTTTGTTGAAACCATCTGGCAACCCAAGCGCAGACTCAGGAGGCAGGGACCATGGGCTGGTCATTTCAATGGATGGTGCTCAGTGCACAAAGAGTAATAACCCCCAATACTTGGCTTCCTTAATTGAAAACTACTCCGATGGGACACACAGTGACTAAGCAGGAAGCTATTAAAAGAGTGAAATAACAGGGTCTACTAGAGGAGTAGTCAGGTTTAGCTAGCCCCTTGGTTTGAAGAATAATGGCAATGACGAGGGAAAAGAAGAATTGCAAGAAGAATGGACAGCTAGGCAACAAACTGAGAACCCAGTGGAAAACAGCTGCAGAACTGACAGCAAGTCCTATAATGTTTCCCATTGCTTTGCTAAGCAGGTGCAAGTGGTATGCGCACCGGCGTATTGCAGAGGGCCTGGTAGAGGGTTTTTCTCATGTTGGGATTATTCAGAAGATGGTCTGTTTCCTGCTGTGTAATCCTTAGCATGCATTTGAACCTGGGGTAGGCGCAGTCATTGGACTCACCTTGCAGGAGGGTGTAGAAGGCACCTGATGCTGACAGATTGGTTGTTATGGTAACATCGTCCTTGCTGGAGGTTTCTACCTGGACGTGCACTGAGCTGTCGGTGTCACTACGGAAGCTGCTGACTTGGCCTGTGGGGAAGGTAACGTTGGTCAGGCGGCCAAAGCTGTCGTACCTGAAAAGGAGGACAGAGTGTGGTCAGTACTGCAATGCAGGGGGGCATAGGTACTGCTGCCTTACAAAGAACAGGCTGGAACCTGAAGCCCTTACACAGATTCAACTCCGGCATTAGGGTTGCCAGGTGTCCAGTTTTGAACCGGACAGTCCGGTATTTGAGCTTTCTGTCCGGGAAACAAATTGAGAAAATACCGGACATATAAATGTCTGGTATTTTCTAATTAAGTAAGTTTTATTATTATCATGAGAATCAGTACGTAGTTGCGTACGGCCTGGCTGACTGACACCCTCACACTGCGTGAGCATGTCTATCAGCCAGGCAGTACGCAACTACACAGTAGAGAGGAGCGGAGTGGGGGCAGGAGCGGGTGGGATGGAATCTCCGGGGCTGGACTCGCCTGTGCCCCGCCGAGACCGTGCGCCGGACGTGCAGCCCCCCCAGGATCTGTGTGTGCCCGGGCCAGCCCCGCTCCCCACCCTGCTTCTCTCCCAGCCAGCCCCGCTCCCCCCGACTCCATCCCGGCCAACCCTGATTCTCACCGTCCTGTCCCCCCCCCATCACCCCCAATCTCCCCCCGACCTCCTCCTGGCCAGCCCCCCCCCCCCCATCTGAGATCAAGTGTATCCGGTATTTTTTTCAAATCATCTGGTAACCCTATCCAGCATAGCTCTCTAAAGCAGGGTTTTCCCAATTGTAAGCTGGGAGTGGAGAGCAATGGGAAACCAAAGTGGCACAATTCCTTAAAGCCTTCGGGTCTACTGCGGAGATAACACAGAGATGGGATCGTGTAAGCAGACATAAGACTCCTGCTCCGCCCCACCCCAATAACCAATGACACATGGTGCTGCTTAGGCCATCCCACCCCACAAAGGATGTATCCCATTCTCTAAGATCTAAGAACAGGGAAAAGTGCCCCAGCAGCTTTATCCACCACAGAGTTCTTATAAGGCTGTGCCTGTCACCACAACAATGGCACCTGAGCTCCTATTGCTCACCCCCAGATGTGTCTTCGCTGCACTATTTCACACTGCCAGACCCAAATTCATTTGTATTCCACAGGACATCAAACATGAACGGGTCAAATCCAGCCCTGGAGCAAGTGGTTGCCATTTCACTGAAGTTAGCGGGATGGTGACTGCTTACCCCTAAGGGCTGGAGTTGGCCCCTAATCTTTAAGGATGTGATTATTTTCAAACCAACTTCAATAGTTAGAATAAATGAAAGCGAGCAAGTGTTCATTTGCCATCGTCTCTACATTCCAGGACTCTCTGGAGTCAAGGTACAGGTAGGTTCCGGTCTTCTCATCCCCTAGGTTGGGAATGAGTTGGGAGGGAGAGTCTGGCCCACAGTCATGTCACACTATGGTGCTTAGAATAATTAGCAGAGCTGGGCATCATGCCCTGGTAATTAATTAGCTTGTTGTGAAAAAGAGGGCAGGAGAGGAGAATAAATTCAGGACAGTTTTCTTGAGTTTGGCAGACACCAGTTAAGCCTTTCCCAAGTGACTTTGGCGCACAGGATTTGGGTCTGCATTGATTTTTTGTTTAAGCTGGAAGTCAAACAAAGTGCTCTGAATACAGAGTAATTTTCTTTGTTCATTAGTTGTAGTTTTGTCTGCCCTGTGACGGGAACTCAAGCATTTTGGGTACTAAGTGTCAGTAAAGACATTTGTGAGTCTCTTGTTTGAAAATATTATGTAACCTCACACATCAGCTGCGTCCCAACAGATATCCTTACACCCCTTGCAGGGGCAGTGAACAAGTGAACAATTATTTTAGTGTCTTTCTCCCATGTCTTTCTCCTAGGTCCCCAGTGGTGTGGTACATAATAACACAAGTGCTTTTTATATTGCCATCAGTATTCCTGTACACAGAGTGCCACCCTAAGAGGAGCAATCAGTTCAAATCCACTTCCCCTACTGTGCTCTCCAAACTTCTGGGAAGTTGAAATCTGACCCTGATAGTCCAAACCTGGAGCTTTAACAACCTTAGGGCAAGGATGGCACCACTTACAAAAAAACATGAGATGTTATCAGATACACCCCATTCTCCTCTTACTGTGGGGGCCACAGTGGGGCTAGTCAGGAGTAACCTCATTGATGTCTAAAAAGTTGTTACTGGTGTAAGTGAGAAGAGACTCTGGCCCACAGACTAAAGAGAGAGCACGCGCAAGAAGGGGGCCGCTATTTCACCTAGTCTTAAGAGCACTATGATTCACTATTAAGTGAACCAGATTCAGCCTCATGCAGAGTGCCAGCAAAAGACCCATACGCCACAAGACCCAGTTACCCTTTCAAATGTAACCTCACAAAGCCTTTCAGCCCCTGTTTATCTCCCAACTCTCCCACAAACAGCCCTGCAGCCAGTAGCCTTCCTCCTGGCACCCTCACTGAGACTTTGCTTATGCTTGACTACACATATGGTAGTGTGCAGGGGGTGTGTAGCACATGCTGCAGCAAAAAGGCACTGCATTTTGGATATGCAGTCTGGTCAAGCCAAGCCACAACATTTTTATTAACAATGATCAAGGCACAGAGATGTCTAGAAAACTGACTCCTTTTGAGTTAGAGAGTACCCTGGGTCTTAGGCTTTACACCCAGCTCCTGCCAACGTCTCAGACACCCATCAGCAATTCCAGAATCCCCCATCTTTCTAGTGCCTAGGGTTGCCAGACAGTTTCACAAAAAATATTGAACATGGCAGGAAAAAAATTGGTTGAGGAAAAAAAAAAAGGGGGACCAAAGTTGTTGAGCAAAACAACAACAACAAAAACCACACACACACACACAAAAGAGTCATTGTGCCTTTAAATTCCCACGTTCCCCCCAACCCCACCAGACACGGTAGGGGAAGAATATCCCAAGTGGCCTTCTGTCCGAGAAAAACAGAAAATATGCGACATTTTTACATGTCCGGTATTTTCTGTTTTTTTTTACCGGACAGAAGCTGCAAATACCGGACTGTCTGGGCCAATACCAGACACCTGGCAACCCTACCAGTGCTCCCAGACACCTTGTAGTGCTCAACCTAGTACCGCATCACAAGCACCACCCAGCTCCTACCCAAGCACATCTCGGACATCCACTAGCACTGACCCATTCATGGGCACTACCAGGCCTTCAGTCTATTTCTCATTGCAGCTAGCTCAGTGACAGAGGCCAAGTTCTGGGCAGTCCCATGTGCTGAACCTGCTGCTTTAAGTGGTCAAGGGCACAATCTTCCATGATATTAATGAAGAAAGCACGGGCTCTGAGATGGAGGTTGGGTGCAAAAGGGAGCTGGGGGTAGAGGACTGGGGTGCAAGAAGTGGTGGGGGGCCTGGGAGGGAGTTTGGGTGAAGGATAGGGTTGTGACCTGGGGGCAGGGAATTGGAGTGAGGGAGGAGGTTCAGATTCTGGGAGGGGGTGTGGGTGCAGGAGAGGATTCTGACATGTGTTTGAGTTACACGGGGCAGAAGGTTGGGGGGAGAGAGAAGCTGGGCTGCCAGAGGCAGGCTCTGGCTGGGGGGAACTTACCTAGGCAGCTCCTGGCCAGCAGCCCAGCAGGTCCTTCAGGCAGGCAACCTACATTTCATGCCCTGCACACTGCACAGAGTGGCCGGCTGTGGGGATCAGATGTTGCTCTGTGTGCTGTGAACCCCGGGGAGGGAAGGGGAATTCTCACGCTGCAAACAGGTAGCTCCCATTGTCTGGTTTCCAGCCAATGGGAACTGTGGGATTGTACTGGGGTCAGGGCAGAGTGCAAAGCCTCTTCCCCCACCCTCAGCTCGCAGCGGTGCTCAGAGAAGCACAGGTTCCCGCTGGCTGCTCTGAATGGCATGCGGGGACAGGGCAGGCTGGGAGCCTGTCCGAGGCTCATGGTGTGCCATGGGTCATTTTTTGCCTGTACCTGATATATGAGTTAATTTGCATATATGCAAATATCATACATATACATGCCTGTTAGGGCTCCTAAAGCTTTATAGAGGCTTATTATATTTAATCTGAATAAAAACCCTCTAAATATAATTTAAATAACATGGCACACATGCAGCTTAATAAAATGCAGCAGCTATGGTGGTGAATGTCACCCAAGAACCAGGAGAGGAATCTGGGGTTGAGAATTAGAGGTAACTCGAAATGTCTGCATTTTAAGTGTTCTAAATGACTATGCCACCTCCATCCCAGCCGTGTTAGGAACCGATGTAGGTACGGAACTAGTTTACTCTGGGGGTGATAGCTCACCTATTCGCAGCTGTTAAAAGGTCACATCCGAAGGAGGGGAATGTGAGAAGGTAGCACAATCACAGTATTAACATTTTTATTATTATTTTTAATTAGTGGCAGATGAAGTGTAAAAAATTCATGTCCACACAAAAGCCTTGTAGCCCTCAGATGGCAACACAAAAGGCAGCTCTTAATATAAATGTGAGTTATGACCGACATTCCCATTAGAACACAAAGTGCTTTTCTCATGGCACATTTCTTTTCCTCCTTTCTCATTATATATTTTGCTTATGACTGGAGCACTTTGCCCTTTTGTCTTGGATTAGAGCATATGGTACATACAGGATGCTGTTTATTACACACACCCCCAACCCCTTGGGTCCCTCTGACGTTAAGGCCTCTGTGTTTCTGAATAGCTAATAAGTTTTAACAAGTCAAAGTGAATGACACAGATGTTTCATCTCTTTTCACCTCCACCTCCACAAAGTCATTTATATGACAAATTCCCAGCTCCTAGAGGAAGACCAGGTGACTAGCTCTCATGTAGCTGCAGGTGTGTCCTGGTATTTGTAGTAAGATAAATCTCTCCCAGTCAATTCATTTCAAAGCTAAGCTGCATAGACTTGTTTCCACAATCTAAGGATTTAGAGGTGGCCCAGTTTTCATCACAACCTAAGACTTTTGTGTTCTCCAAATGCTACAAAAGCACCAGAATTAAGGAAATTCTGAAACACAGGAATGAGCACAGCTGCACTCAGCAATGAATTCATCACCTGATAATGCAGCTGCTGCCTCCTATTCAAACCAAAGGCAAGGACTCGGCATTTGCAATTACAGTGACAATCATTAGGCCAGCAAAGGAAGCTGTTGCCATCCATCCCCAATTGGAAATTTATTTAGCTAAGGTTCAATGCACAGAATTAAAATGGTGATGAGGCCTAATTGTTAGCTTGTAAACATTCGGAGCTTTCATTTATCACATTAATGCTGTATTGAAGCATCATTCCTAGGAATCAAGGCAGCGTCACAAGTGATGTCTATACAGAAAGTCAACTTGTTCCAGGATTCCCAAGGCTTCCTCATCTTAGTTTTTTCACATTTCATCACTCTTTTGCAAGTGGCAGTCAAACATGCTGGAAAAATACACGCCACTAAGGTTACATTTAGTGCCAAAGAATCTGAATACATCTCACAAACTGTATTTTGTGTGTGTTTAAACATATATACACCGCACAAAGTCTAACCTTTTCACAACTTTTCAAACAACACTTAACTTCAAACAATTTAAAATATATAAAAAACCTATTGCACTATCTATATATTTACATGTATTACAGCTAACAAGCTCCTGAACAACTGAGTACTAAATCAATACTCCTACCCTATTATTACATGTCAACTCCCCAAATGCCCAATAGAAAAGAAGAGCCATATATATAATTACTTATTTGAATGTTAAAATCATGCAGGCTTCAAACAACAACAAACTTAGATGTGCTTGAATTGTGGGCTCTCACTATCCTTATGAAACTAACAACTCCCTACATATATTCCCGATGAAATTCTGAGCCAAAAAATTAAGAATTCTTCACCAAAAAATTCTGCACATAATATTTTAAAATGAGCCCATTTTATTTGGCAATAAATAAATGTGGAGGTGCTAACTTGGCAGTGGGAAACACAGACCATTTGCTGCACAGATGTGGGAGATCACCTTGCAGGCCCTCTTCCACCCTCACTCCTCCAGACAGGGACTTGGTGCTGAGACTGTATCTGATCTTAACACAGAGTAAGGACTGGGCCTGCCTCAGAAACACCCTGGGGTATTTCCCTTCCACACCAGGCACAGCAGGTGTGGGCAAAGCAGGATCAGGCCAGCAGGATCCCAGTGTGGAGGGGCGAGAGGTTTTATGTGGGGAGATTGGGTAAGGGTCTGGGAGTAGGAGAGATCTGGATGCACAGGGGTTTAATGGGGGATTTCAGGTGCAGGGGCAATGGGGATCCAGGGTTTAGATGGCTGGGGCTCAGTGGCTTAGTGAGGTGGGGGTCTGAATACAGCCAGCTAGGGTTCAGAGGGTGGGGATCTGAATGCAGGGGGCTCATTGGGGTGGGCCAGGTGTAGGGGTGGGACTTGTGGGGGTGGGGATTTGAGTACAGGGGGCTCTGCAGGGCTGCTCTGGGTGCTGGTCCCAATGCAGGAAGGTTGGGGCTAGACAGGGGGCCTGGGAGCAGGGGGCTCTGAATGGAGCAAGTGAGGCTTGCTGTGGTGAGGGTTTGCATGCAGGGGATCTGATTTCGGGGGGGCGGGGCGGGGACGAGGTTTGGCAGGGGATGTTTGGTTATGGGCAGGCCCATATTAATGGAGATTGGGTGGACAGGGGAGTGGTTCCCCACATAGTGACCCCTCCCCTCAGGGCTGAGGCGCAATGGAGGCAGGAAGAGGGATGGAGGGAGTGTGGAGCTTTCTGAAGCCAAAGTAGGCTCCTGGGGGTGGGTCTCAGCTGTCTCTTATGGGGAAAAGGAAGCCCTGTCCTCTCTGCCCCCAGCCCAGCCAGGACTAGCAGCAGAGCCTGGTGCAGGCTGGGTGCCACTGGCCAGGGTGTCCCCAGCCTGCCCTCCTGTGCAGGGATTTACCTTTCTGTTGGCTGCTCCGAAGCAATTGCAGGGCAGGAGCATGTGACTGCTCTTGCAGCTTCCTGTGGCAGCCTCGTAAGAAAATCATTTTTTTTGCAAATAAATCTGTGGGGGACATGAATTCTGCACATTCACAGCGGTGCAGAATCCCCCCAGGAGTATAAATATTTTAGGTCCAGGTACCCAGAACTACTGTCTCTGTGGCACAGAATGTGTCCAGAGAACTAAGTGTTATTTATCTCTGCAATTACCGGCATTTTATTGTAACTTCTTCAAAGGAACAAGGGTGAGAGTCTAATTAATTATATTACAATTAATGTATACATTGCTGCCTACAGGCAGAGCACAGAAATGACTTTACAGGGGGAGAAGGAACAAAGGTGGCTTGAATTCTCCATATCCTTGGTTGCTGCAGCACCAGCAGCAATCATCCCTGGATGGGGCTGCTCTAATTCAGTGGTATGGGCAGGTATGCTCTCTCTTTCCCAAAGGTATGTGTTAAGCTGCTTTCCACTCAAAAGCTGCTTTCCATTCAAAAGCTGCATGTGAGTGGCTAGTGAAACCATTCATCTCGCCAACTGTACACAGAGAAAATAATATCATTGACATTTATATAGACAAAAAGACACAATAGGTTGGCATAGTTTATACAGCACATGGGGATCGGAGGCAAGGGTTAGACTGGGCCAGTACTCAAGAGCAGTATACTCCACTTCCTCTGGGGAGGGCCCCAAACTTCAGAATTTGAAAAAAAAGTCTATAGTGTTTAGCTAATATTCTCCACATGAGCTGAACCAGAAATATCTGACCAAGACCCACCCAAACAACAGCTGTTTTGAGAAGTATGACCTCCTCTATATAGCACGAAGAGATTTTTAACTCTGAAGCTTAATAATATTGATCTAAACCTAAACATTGTTTACTATTTCACCACTGAATATTGTAAGAACTGGACTATCCAGGCATTGATAGTCTGGATGAGCAGAATACCATTTCCATTAATTTCCATAGTGGGACCATAATGAAAGATTCTAGGGAAATGTATATTGTTGCTATCCTTCAGAAAACAACATAGTTCATCATTTATGGTGCCATATGCAGTTCAAACCTAGACACACAATAACAGAATACTGTAATTTTAACTCCAACCTTGGCTCTAAACCCACTCACATGAATTAATGGAAGCTTTCCACTTTCCAACATGCAAACTTCTGCCTCTGTGAATGGGAAAAAAACCTATTCACACAAGCTACAAAGTTACTGTTATTATTACTGGGTTGTGGGTTGTGCTAATTCACAGAGGGTGAAATTCATTCCTGGGCAGAGGACCAGCACATGGCCCTGTTGTGCATTTCATCCAACATGCTTTTGTAAGCTGCTCTATAGAGCATGTGTGAGGCTGGGCAACTTTCAGTCCTTTATGAGACATCATCCCCACACAACGTAAAGGCCAAAAACTCAGCTAATGTAAATGGGCATAGTTCTAGTAACTTCAGTCTGAGGAGCTGGTTCAAGAAAACTTTTTTTCCTTTCAGTCTATGAGTCACCTCTTGTAGGTGAATAGCTCTAGCAGGTTTGGGGTTTCTGGGCTGTTGGATTCTAAGCGTTAATTACTGTAATGTGTAAACACCTATGTTTGCATCTGAGGAAGTGACTTTGAGAATTAATTAAGCAGACAAAAGACTTGAACTAAAAAGCCTTATATTGGCTAAATAATGCATGAAAGGTTGGACTTAGGCTCTGGGGGAAATTAAATTATGTAGTGTACAGTGATACCATCACAATGAGCTAATCAAGATAATTATTGCAGTCCTGACTTTAAAAAAAATTAACAAGGCTCTGGTTTCTGAAAAAAAAAAGACTAATAAGCTACAAAAAGACTGATAGCAATTCTTTCAGGTCAAGAAAAACTCAGCACACTACAGAGCATCCCTTTTCTCTGGCTTGAGGAGATGGATAGCGGAGATTTTTAGCCTGATGCAGTTCCCAGACCTGCTTCCTTTCCCATAGATTATTACGGACAAAGGTTCAACATGAAAGTGAGTATTTAATGTGGCTGCTGGACAATCAGAGTCACACTTGACTTATGAAGAGAAGAGTGAAAAAGCAAGTTAACCTCCTGCTAAGTCCCAATGCTAAACAGCCCAGCACCAGGTTTGCTGCATCTGGGCTTCTGTGTGGGCTGGGAAGAAGGAATAACCTACTTACAAGGGTTATAGGAGAATCTTTGCAGTCCCTGAGCACAGTACAGCACAGCTCCTGTCCCCTTGCTGTGTGGGGAGGACGCTCTGTGCTGCAGCAACCACACTTCCTGGCCCTCCCACTCCCCAATCTGACTCTAGATATGCTGGAAACCGCTGGGGAGCTGGATTCCATGGTGTGCTCCAGCCAGACCTCCAAAGCTAGATCCACAAATCCCGCCTTCTGCTCCACGCACTAGAGCTGCACCAACTCAGCTGTGTCTCAGGCCCTTTGTGACTGTGGCATGAGTTGCCTCAATATTATAGAATCATAGAACACTAGAACTGGAAGGGACCTCAAGGGGTCATCGAGTCCAGGCCCCTGTCCTCAGAGCAGGACCAAGCACTATCATCCCTGATAGATGTCTATCCAACCTGCTCTTAAATATGTCCAGTGATGGAGATTCCATAACCTCCGTAGGCAATTTATTTTGGTGTTTAACCACCCTGACAGTTTTTCCGAATGTTCAACTTAAATCTCCCTTGCTGCAATTTAAGACCATTGCTTCTTGTCCTATCTTCAGAGGCCAAGAAGCACAATTTTTCTCTCTCCTCCTTGTAACACCCTTTTAGATACTTGAACATTAGCAACATTACAGGGAGAAAATTACCTGCAAACAATTGCATGGTGAATGGTGAAGTGTCCAATAGAGCCATGCCATATGTTGGTCTTTGCACATGAGTTAAAGGTAAGATGTGACCCTAGAGCACTAGTGAGCTACCTGCAGCCTATCAGGGTTCTGTGTGTGGCCCTCCAGGCATTTGATTACTGCTGCCGATGTACAGGGCTGTCAAAGTACAGGGCTGCCAGATTCTGCTGGTTTCTGTCCATGTCATTTTTTTCTACTAGTATAACTAAAGTGACATGCACATAAAGCAAGGACATGTGAACTGAGGTGCATGCTGATTGCACCCAAACACAGCGCTGCTACGGTTGGTACATCCTGCAAATTCTAGGTACACACGCCCAGTTAGCAAAACTACCGTATCCTGGGAGTCTGTTTTGGGTACAACAGTTTTGCGGCTCGTTGAGACAAACGAGGGCCACCAATGCAGCCCAATCAGTAGCCTAAGTTGCCTGTTGCTGCCCTAGATGCTGTCCCCAGTTTCTGATACACTCAAACTTCTCCCTGCAGTGGCACTAAGTATCCAGCAGACTCAAACCAGCTCCTAACTGCTGTTCCTTTCTACCTTCACTCAGGTACGCATGCTGGCCCCTGCTGCGCAGTAATGCACTGCTCCTTTTTTACAGAGCGATCATTTAATGTTACCCAGTGCCAGTGTTTGCTGCTGGGAGTAAATGTAAATCTGAGAAAGAGGAAAAGTCCAATGGGGGCCCTGGAGTGTTATGTAACTTGCAGTTAAACGACTTTCAGCTTCTTGTGTGTTTTACATCTGAGGATCTCAAAGCACTGTCCAATCATTAAGGCACATGCGATTTGTCTAAACTAGTGAAAAGTGCCCTGATACAAATACAGCCATGTACCAATACAGACTCTGATGCATCTTAGCCTGGAAATCAGTAGCTGAGTCAGGAACACAGATGAATCCTGATTTCCCCTCCTCCATGCCAAGCTTTAGACAACACTGATTCCATTTAGCTACAAAGGGTTAAAAGCTATCATGTGACTCCACCAAAATGATGATAGTTACACCAGGCATGCATCTGGCCCCACCAGTTTCAAAAACAGCAAGAAATAACTGACAGTGGCCATGAATATGCCCACACCGCAGTTTGTCTTTTCCTCCCTCTTACAAAAGTACAGAGGAAGTGGAGAGAAATGTGACTGTTAATGATCCCAACATCTAGTTTGCTTCATTTTCCATGGTTAGCTCTGTTGTCAAGCGCAGAGCCTCTTAGGGTGCGTATCAACTGCCTCTGGACATACACTTGAGCTAGAGGGGTTTGAGCAAGCACATTAAAAATAGCAGCATGGACATTGCCGCTTGAGCTGGAGAGTGGACTCTCAAACACGCCTGACCCCCTAAGCTAGGCATAACTGTCTGTGACTGTGGAGACAGGAAACAGAGCCTTGTGAAACTATACAGATCATCAGCGTCTAGAGAAAACAACTAGTTACTCCAACCCTGCTCCCCAGAGAGCACTCCTCCTAGAGAGAAGGAGGACAGATAGTAATTGCGATATACTCAGGAATATTGCTATGTAGGATACAGAACCTAACTCATTACCCATCAGCTGATTTAGCAGAGGCTTTACTCCCCCCTCTTGAAGGCAGGATAAGTGATACCAGGAGGCTGTGTGACTTAGCAGGGACAGCTCAGGATGCAGGAAATCTGGGTTCTATTCCTGGCCACACTGGTGGATAAGCTTGGCAAATCACTGCCTTTCTGTGCCTCATTTCCCCCTTCTTTAAATGGGAGACAGTGATACTTCCCTTTGAGATCCCCAATGAAAAGTGCTATATAAGAGCTTGGTATTATTACTAAATATTAAGCAACAAACTGCTGTAACCTGAGTCTAGAGCATGTTAATATGAAAAGGGCCAACCTGATCCTGAATCTAACTCAGCTAGAGATTAGGGTTCCCAGATGGTTTAACCAAAAATACTGAACACTACCCCCCCCCCCCCGCAACAAAACAAAAAACACTGCTGAGAAAAAAAAAGGGAGAAACCAAAGTTATTGAGAAAAAAAAACCCCATCATGGCCCCTTTAAGGCCTTTGGGGCCTTTTTTGCCGGTGGCCATCTTGTTTTCTTCCTCCATGCAAGAAGACAGCTTCCCTGTGGAACTAGGTAAGCGGGGGGAGGGGAGGGAGAACCTGGGGGGAGGGCAGCCAGGAGGGGCCTGGGGTCTGGATCTGGGGGGGCCGTGGGCTGGGCCCGGTTGCTGGGTGTGGTAGGGTTGCCAGGTGTCTGGTATTTTTGCCTCCTGGCAGGGAAAAAAAATCAGAAAATACCAGACATTTTAGGTGTCCGGTATTTTTCTGATTTTTTTTACTGGACAGGAGGCGAAAATACCGGACTGTCCGGGTCAATACAAGACACCTGGCAACCCTACTAGAAAGAAGGGGGTAAATTAGGGTCAAATAAGTTTGCAAGCATCAGTGAAGCGCACACTGATCTGGCCAGTGTTTATTCTTGGTTCTTTCTCTCTCCTGTTTCAGCCTCATCCTGGAGATAGCAGGTCGAGGCCAGGTAACGTACATTCAGGTCTATACAGGTTCTTATATTGGGTCCAGTCTTATGGCACCGGAGCACCTGCATGTGCTCCACTTAAACAGTGTGGGGTAATAATAATCCGGTGCATCAGCGGGAACTCTGCTTTTTATGGGGACACTGTTTACATGGTGATGGAATACAAAGAGTGGTCACAAAGGGTTAGGGGTGAGAATAAACAGAGGAAAGTGCAAACTGCACAAGGGAGGCAAAGATAAAAACTGCCAAACTAAACAAAACACCTTTCCCGACTCATCCCTGCCTCAGGTTTCCCAGCCCCCCCGTGTTCTCTGTGTCTGCAAGACATTTGGGACAGGGAGCATCCTGTGCAGCATGGAGCGCGTGGCGGACACTTCACAAAGCATGCCAATTACAATAGCAACATGACTGGGGAACTGTCTTCCTAGGGAAGAGATGTCAGTCCTGCACCCTGAGCCATTTCAGACTAGATTGGACAAAACACGGGAGTACACATAGGAGGGACTCTCACTCCTTTGCCTACTTGCAGGGGTGCTGGGACCACTAGTACAGTGGGGGTAATGAGGGCCATTGAACTGTACTCCCTTGACATGATGGAAACCACTTCAAGCCTAGGGTGCTAGTTCCAGCACCTACGTCCACCTGGAAAATATTCAAATGAGCATTTTTGTGCTTTCTCCCATGCTGCCTCTCACACTTGTGGGAAGTGCTCATAAACATCCACAAAAGTAACTCATTACCATCCTTCAGACCCCTGCGTAAGTCTCTCCTTTGCCACCAAGCCTGCTGGTGTGATGAGGCCACTGCCCATCCTCCTGCGCAATACTGTCTCATTGTGCTCCTGTCTGTCTGTTCCTATCTGTTGCCTCTGCTTGTTGGGACAATGACTTTCTTTTGGTTCTGTGTTTGTAGAGCACTTAACTCAATGGGATCCTCATTCAGGACTAGATGACAAAGAGTATTATAGACCCCATGCCGGCCTGGCAACCGAGGCATTAATGCAGCAAGCAGCAGCCAGTGGTGATTGGCAGCCTCACAGCAGCCAGGAGAAAAAAAAAGCCAAGAAGCAGAAGGGAGAGGGGGCTTGCAGAGCAGAGGAGCAAGCAGGCTGGAGATGTAAAGTCCTTCCAGCAAGCTGGTGAGAAGCTGCCCAGAGACAACACCCCAGAGAAGGGATGTCCAGATCTACAGTCTGAAGAAGCTTATGGAGCCCAGGGAGAGAGGAAGCAGTGCAGGGTGCAGTAGGAGGAGTTGTTGAGTTTGATTCTATCTTAGAGCCCTAAGCTAGAACCCTTCCTAGTACAAGGGAAAAGCGGCACATCCTAGCAAGACTCAAACGAATGCTCTCCGTAGTTAGCTCGGTACAGGACTACTACAGACACAGCCACAAGGGGCTGCCTGACTGCCCCTGTCAGCCTGAGCTGACTCTGTACAATGCTCCATCTGACCAAAGGAGGCACTGATGCATTAACACACCAGCTCCCACTAGGGCTCCTAAGTGTGATGTTGGATGACAATAATAATTATAACAACAGATCTTTTCCAAACCCCAGACTGATATTTTCAAAGCTAAGCAAGATTTTCTGATCTGCAGCAAACTTTCCAGTTCTAGCTAATTGGATTTGGGCATCTAAGTCCCTGAAGTAGCTTTGAAAATCTCAGTGTAAATCTGTAGGTAAAAACCACTCAATCCAGAGAGCTCAGCCCACACTATATGCCACTTAAATCCTATATTAAGGGCTTGCATGGGACCTGATGCTTTTTGCACTTGGGACATTCTACACTGATATGAATTTCATCCAGTGAATTTTATTCCATTAAGATAACTTGGACCACAGAATACAAAATGGTGCCAGCGGCACATTACCCTAGCAGTACTTACTCATAAAATGTTGTCCATCCATTTTCATTGGTCTTGGTGGCAAGAAGGCCAGAGTTGCCATGGTATGTCATCATACCCACTTCATGCCCTTGTGCTGTCACGCTCTTGAGAGCACTGTTGGTGCCAATGGTGACCCAGTAAACCTGGCCATCGGGTACCACCAGCCAGAGTGGCATCCCAGTGGAATCCCTCCGGACATTGACTAAATTACCATTGTTATCAGTGATCAGGGTTATGTCTCCATCCCCGGTGTAGGTAAAATTGTAAAGATAATCTCCAGTGGGAAGGCTCTGGGTATAAAGGTGTTTACCGCTGGTGTCAAACAAGTAGAGTTCCTGGTCTATAGGAGAGGACAACTCATATAAGTTCTGTGTGTTAAGGTATGGCTTGTTTTTCCGAATAAAGCGGATTCTGATGTTTCCAAGGTCAGCGACATACAACTCCCCATCTGCGCACACTGCCAGGGAGGAAGGGGCATTTAGCTTGGCATCCTTTGCATAGCCATCATCCCCAGAGAAGCAGTCACAGTTGGCATCATTCTTGCAGTCACAGCTGCTTGGCGCACCAGCAACAAGTGAGATTTCCCCGTTGGTGGTGACTTGCCTGATGCGGTTGATCTTCTTCTCGTCTGTCTCAGCGATATACAGGACACCATTATGGGAGACAGCCAAAGCCGTGGCAGATTCCAAAGTTGCATGGATTGCCACTTTGCTGAGGAGGAAGTGATCGATGCCTGGAACCTGGCAGTGCATAGGTCTCCCAGCCACAATGCGCACTTGGTGATTTTCAGAGATTTGCAAAACAACGTTATTATCTAGGACATAGAGGGAATTATCCATCGGGTTGACTGCCAGGTCTGTAGGCCACTCCAGACGAACCTAACAATGGAACAATACAAAGAAACTGTTAAAAAGACTATTTTTAATATTTGCTACCCAAAATCAGCCTTCTCAATCAAACCGCTAAAAGCTGCAACCCATGCATTCCGTATCTAGGTGAGTAGTCTACTTGGCATGTGAAATGAATAGAAAGAGAAGTAAGAGAAAGGACTAAATTTGTATTTATTTATCTTGTGGGAGCACATCAAGGTCCCCAAGTCTATCACGCTAGGTCAGTGGTGGGAAACCTGTGACCCAAAGGTCCGCACATGGCCCATCAGGGCTCTAGGTATGGCCTACGAGACATTTTATTTACAGTTGCCAATGCACATGGGTGCCAGGTTCCATTGGTTTCTCTCTGTTTTTTTCCTACCAGTATTACTAAGGTGACATGCACGTAAAGCAAGGACATGTAAAGTGACGTGAGCGCTGATTGCACACAAGATTGACTGTCAGAGTCGTGTGCTCCCTCTTCATCCAGTTAAAGTTCTGCTGCAGCTCAACTGGCACACCCTGCAAATTCTAGGTATGCAAGTGCAGTTACAACAATCTTGTGACCTATTGAGATGGAGGGCCACTCATGTGGCCCATCCACCAGCCTAGGTTGCCCATTGCTATGCTAGGTGCTGTACAGATAAAAAAAAAGGCCTTGCTCTAAAGAGATTACAATTTAGGGGTTCCAGAAGAGGTGCCTAAATGTAAGCTACACAGGCTCGTAGACAACATGGGTAGCTGTTTGTGCTACTAAATGTGTTTTATTATAACTGCATATTTTGTGCATGCAAGCTATGAACATCTTTTTGAAAACTTAGCACAGGGTCTTGGGATTCATGCATTGGTCTTACAACCATGGATAAATATAAATTCTCAGTCAATTCAATGGGTAGCTCCAATGTGAAAATTTCAGTATAAATTGGGGTCCTTTTCTATTCCAAGACATTTCAGTGTTAATAAGAGCCATAGAAATATACTTTGAGATCATTTTATTTTGTTTCACATATAAAAAAGTGGTTTGACATTGAGCTGAAGGGAGCCAAATAATTTTAAGAGGGTCTCACCCAGCATGTGTGTTTCAGCAATCGAAGGGATGGAGAGTAGGTCTGGAGGATGTTCTTAGTTACCTTAGAATCTTTCTAAGCCAGGCTTTTAAACATCTTATTGGCCAACAGGTCGTAAAAGCCCTCTCAAAGTTATAGTCCTAGTAGTAGTGAAAGATCTCAAAATACATAGCTGGATCCAGTTCTCTGATTCCCCAAGATGCAGCAGACCCAACCCTGGCCCTGGTGTAAGTTAGGGCAGTCCATTAGGTTGCTACAATATTTAGTAGTTGATTGTGGTCCCTAAAGGTAGGTCTACACAGCAGGGCAAAACTCAAATTAAGGTGCACAACTTCAGCTACGTCAATTGCGTAGCTTAAGTCGAAATAGCTTAATTCGGCTTTTGGCGCTGTCTACACAGTAGGAAGACGAAAGAAGAACATTTTCCTTCAACTTCCTTTACTACTCGTGAAATGAGGGTTACTGGAGTCGGAGTAAGAAGTCATAAGAACATAAGAACATAAGAACATAAGAACGGCCGTACCGGGTCAGACCAAAGGTCCATCTAGCCCAGTATCCTGTCTGCCGACAGTGGCCAGCACCAGGTGCCCCAGAGGGGCTGGACCGAAGACAATGATCAAGCGCTTTGTCTCCTGCCATCCCTCTCCAGCCTCTGTCAAACAGAGGCCAAGGACACCATTTTATCCCCTGGCTAATAGCCTTTTATGGACCTAACCTCCATGAAATTATCTAGCTTCTCTTTAAACTCTGTTATAGTCCTAGCCTTCACAGCCTCCTCTGGCAAGGAGTTCCACATGCTGACTACACGCTGTGTGAAGAAGAACTTTCTTTTATTAGTTTTAAACCTGCTACCCATTAATTTCATTTGGTGTCCTCTAGTTCTTCTATTTAGGGAACTAATAAATAACTTTTCTTTATCGGCCCTCTCCATACCACTCATGATTTTATACACCTCTATCATATCCCCCCTCAGTCTCCTCTTTTCTAAACTGAAAAGTCCCAGTCGCTTTAACCTCTCCTCATATGGGACCCGTTCCAAACCCCTAATCAATTTAGTTGCCCTTTTCTGAACCCTTTCCAAGGCCAAAATATCTTTTTTGAGGTGAGGAGACCACATCTGTACACAGTATTCAAGATGTGGGCGTACCATAGTTTTATACAGGGGCAGTAAGATATTCCGGGTCTTATTTTCTATCCCTTTCTTAATAATACCTAGCATCCTATTTGCCTTTTTGACCGCCGCTGCACACTGTGTGGAAGTTTTCAGAGAACTGTCCACGATAACTCCAAGATCTCTTTCCTGATTTGTCGTAGCCAAATTTGCCCCCATCATACTGTACGTATAGTTGGGGTTATTTTTCCCAATGTGCATTACTTTACACTTATCCACATTAAATTTCATTTGCCATTTTGTTGCCCAATCACTCAGTTTGGTGAGATCTTCTTGGAGTCCCTTACAGTCTGCTTCTGTCTTGACTATCCTAAACAGTTTGGTATCATCCGCAAACTTTACCACCTCACTGCTTACCCCTTTCTCCAGATCATTTATGAATAAGTTGAACAGGATTGGTCCTAGGACTGACCCTTGGGGGACACCACTAGTTACCCCTCTCCACTCTGAAAATTTACCATTTATTCCTACCCTTTGTTTCCTGTCTTTTAACCAGTTCTCAATCCAAGAAAGGACCTTCCCTCTTATCCCATGGCCATGTAATTTACACAAGAGCCTTTGGTGAGGGACCTTGTCAAAGGCTTTCTGGAAATCTAAGTATACTATATCTACTGGATCCCCCTTGTCCGCATGTTTGTTAACCCCTTCAAAGAACTCTAATAGATTAGTAAGACAGGATTTCCCTTTACAAAGCCCATGTTGACTTTTGTCCAACAAATTATGTTCTTCTACATGCTTCACAATTTTATTCTTTACTATTGTTTCGACTAATTTGCCCGGTACTGAAGTTAGACTTACCGGTCTGTAATTGCCCGGATCGCCTCTAGAGCCCTTTTTAAAAAAAGTCCTCCACCTCACCATTGAAATAAAGGCTTGTAGTGTAGACACGCACTATGTTATTTCAGAATAATGTCAGTTATTATGGATCATATAAGGGATCATATGCCAATTTAGAATTTGTAGACCAGAGATATTCCTGCACCTGCTATTCTAATTTCTTCCCCCAACATTCCATACACTGGGGTAATGTTGCACTCTTGTGACTTTACAATGACATGTATCATGGTATAGACATTGCACTACAATGTCAGGGTGCCACTCTGCCTCTCTAATACAACAACTCCTTTCCCCTTATCCCTGGCTGCTGTTTCTCCTTGTCCCCCACTTCTCCTGCTGCTTGGAAAGATATGAAGGGTCCCCAGCAGCCTGAGGCCCAAGAAACTCCCTCCTTCTCCCACTTTTGTATGAGAGCAAGCAGAAGTAGAGAAGCTCCTGTAGAGATCTACAGACACCACAAGAGCCCCACATGGCTTTCAAGCCGCTGGCCGAGGGTCACTACTAGGGGACATATCAAACATATGGTTTGATTTTGATCTGTGTATCATATTTAAACTCTTCCTAAACTTATTTATCAAAAGGTGTCAGTTAATATGGTCTTGTGACTTCTAACACTCTAGTTTGTGAGGCATGAACCTCAGTTGCTAGACACAGTACGCTACGTTCCATCTCCATCTGCTACATTCTCAAAAATCCCTATCTTTTCTTGGCTCCTGGCCTACTTTAACCCTTCCTGTGGTACAACATTATAGCCTGTGGTTTCCCCTTCAATAATGCATGTCTCCATACATTCCCATAGTCTTCAGAGCATTGCTCCACTGAGTTAGCATCAAGAGCAGAGTTTACTCTGAACTGACAAGGGAATTTTCAGTTCCTTAAAACCCATTTCTCGTCAGTGTTGGCAGCTAAATATTTCATGCCCTCTGCTCTCACAGTGCCTCAGGGGCCTGACAGCTGAGACTTTCTAGTCATTATAAATAATGAAAAGAGAGTTCCCCAAGATGAGTTTTTTTAAAACTTGTCTGTCATGTTTGTCTGTCTGTCTCAGAGCTGGTCATCTGGAAATAGAGCCTTTCACTTTAAAGTGTGAGAAAATAGGGGGATGTAGATGGTACATTTCTGAACCTATCTTAGAATGCTTTAAAGAGGACATTATTATAGAAAAGCTATAAGCGATCTGAAAATATTTTTTTAAAAGCCTGGTCCACAATAAACTTCCTCTGGTTGGCACTAAGATTCTGTTAAGAAAGGAATATGCTTTTGAGATGGGGACCATTATGCACAAGATGGCCTTTAACTATCAAAATTTACCTCTGTATGAGGCATGAGAGCTTTTAAACTTGTAATTTTAGCCTTTTCATAAATTGCGGACAGTGGGAATCTGCTACAAAGAAGCGAGAGTAATCTTTTCAAATTAGGGGGGAAAACATGAAGAATAGATTCCATATGGGAGCATAAAAATTATGTAGGTAGTTACAAAAGGGAAACCCCATTGATATCCATTGTGGCTAAATAACAGCACTTAGCCCACCAGCTAAGATTTATATTTTTGCCGAATGGGGTGAAATTCCTCTGGCCCTCCAATAATGAATGGCAAAAAAGGTTTTTAAAGGACTGTACCTCCAAACTGGCACCATTTAATGGGATGGACAGCACCCAGAAAATTGAGTCCTGGCCTGTAACAAGTTTGCCTACTGTCCCAAACACCAAACTTTTGGTTGTTTTTGACTTTAGCCAGCAGGACTTAAAAGCCCAGGATGATGGTAGCTGCAGCCAATTTGCAATTTGATGCAATTCAAGAGACTTGTTTTCCTGCTGTTGCTAATTTTGGCACCACCGCATCCAATCACTATTTCCCAGACGTTAATTTGATTCAGTCCTAAAACTGTGCTGTGCCAAATTGTCTAGTGACTAAAAAGCAAGCTTACATCTAGTCGTTATAGGAGAGTGAGACCTAAAAATCACAGAGAAAAACTGTGGTCTTTTGATTTGATACAAATTTTGGTACCTGAGAAATATCCATGGTGGAGTCACAGCTGAGAGGCCTGGCAGATGTCAGGTCATTGGAGCCCAGCATGGTTGAGATAATCCCATTCTGGTCAATACGTCTGATCATGGTGCCGTCTACAAAGTAAATCAATCCAAACTTGTCCACAGTGATGCCTAGGCAGGAGAAGAGCAGGGAAATCACAAACCAGAGGATAATAAAATATCTTGCTAATGCAACAAATGTTTGTCAGCATTGTTCAACATATGCATCTGTATAAATGATGATGACTAGGGGCTTTCACCAATTCTTACTGGTTTGAAACGGCACTACTTTGGAGCCTAAGTGAATGAGGAGATTGGGAGAAATTTATTTTATGAATTAAAAGATAATTATATTTGATTTGGCCAGCTAGTGGGCCAATAAAACCTGGCACTGCTCCACTGAAGTCAGGAGCAATTAACCACAGCAGAGAACTAGGCCCCACAATTTTGTAGCTAAAAGGAAAAGATTTCCTAGTGATTCTGCATCATAGCTTGGAAATACTGTATATTGCTCATGGTATCAGTGCCAAATGATTTAAATGAAGAGATGCTACCAGGATAATCATGGATGGGAAATGCTGGAAAAGACCAGTCAGGGCAATCCAAGTCCCATTCTCTGGAAGGAGAAGAGTTTTTCCATGTATTAATTTCATAGCATTTTAATGGACTTGTTTCTGAAAACGTGTAGGCCATTTATTTCATTGACTAATTTCCCTTTCTCATAAGACAAATCTTAACTTCTGATTTTAACTTTTCCATTTTTATCTGCAAACCATTGTTCCATGTTTCACCATCCTCACGCCCTGTGGTAGGGTGTGTATACTCCACATTGGGCCAGAAGGGCTTAATATCCGCCCCCCCCCCAGCCACACTGGGCATGCTCCGAATGCTGGAGCAGCATAAAAGGGAGTAGCTCAGCTCAGTCTGGGCCTGGTTGCCTGCAAGGACTGAGTAGGGACTGAGCCTGGGGAGGCTTCAGGAAAAAAGTGTCTCCCTGGAGGAAGCCATGTGGATACAGCCCCATATTAGGGGTGGACTACGTAAAGACCAAAGCCCAGGGAGGGCTAGAGAGAGGCCCCAGGGGATTGTCTATCCTAGAAGGGGTCTGTTCTAGTTAACAAGCAAACACTGTGTGACTTGACTGGAGCGCTATGTCATTGAAAAATGCCTTAAGTACCCCCCAAAAAGCCCCAAAACTAAAGAATGCAGACACACCCAACCAGAGAGGGTGTCTGTGAGAGGTGGGTGCTGACCCCATTATACAAAGCCATTAACTATTTCCATAAGTAGTGGGATTAGTTGTTCTTTGCTGGTTTTTAATCAGCCAAGAGGAGCCTGGACCCATTTCAAAGGTTGTGGCTTTAATATTTCAGAGCTTCTTGAGCATCAGCGTACTGGATAGGGCCAAGCTCGATCAGAGTTGAGGGGTGGATAATACAATTTGGTCAGGGCTGGAATTTTCTTTCCTAGTTAGTTCCATATGTATTTGGTTGAGCTTATAAGCAAAGTATGCTGACAGCTTTTCACAGCGGTCGACATTTGGGTCTGATGTCTGGGCTATACCGTCTGGGCAGATTAGCTAGCTACAGCAAAATCAGGCCACACATCTATTTGCTTCCAGGCCTTGATTCTAACCACCATCACAATGCAACTTTATTTGCATACAATCTTTCCTAAAAAGTGTAACCCCAAATGCTTTAGTGAGTTAAACATTATACTTGCCAAGTTAAATAGTAACAGAGGAAGAGAGAATTCAGCGGGAAGAAAAGGGCCTGATCCTTGGTTTAGACTGAGTCCCCCTTTGCCCTGCTGGCTTATCTCTGCTCAAAAGGAGTAGATGGGGATCCCCCTGATGTAGGGAAATCCTGATGCTGCTATTATGTCTCCATGCAGGCTGTGCATAAGGGCAGCGTGGAAATAGAAAGGGGAGCATGTTAAAGGCTGCAGAGGTGTGTGCTTGCAACGCTTCTGATGATCATTCGCTAACAAAATGGTCCCTAGTGGGTTGTTGAGCTGGATTATAGGGTGCTCTAACTTATTCTGGTGGCTGGCATGGGAGAAAGGAATGGAGATCCTTGGCTGAGGGCAGAGAAGATGGAAAGGAACAGGATCTTCACAGATCTTCACATCGAGAGTACAAGTTAGTAAGGTTCAGAAGAAACCTATACATGGAGCTTCTTCACTGGCTGGATAAGTGCTTGTCTTTCCTGTTATTTTTTTATTCTGCTAGAACTGATGAGCACTTAGTGAACAATTGAGGTTTTGCTCATGCATTCAGTGCTACACACTGACAAAGATGATCTGTCCTCAAATTAATTACTTCATTTTGCATCTCTTTTGTGGCGCTGAATGGATGGACTCTTCCCCCCCTTCTGAAACTATCTTCATATTGTGTCAGTCTTGTCACTCGGATCTCTGTTAATTGCAGGCTTCTTGGCAATTTCAGTGCCACAACATTTTCGTGACAAGACCCACTGGCGAGTGCTTAGATGGAAACAAAACACTCTGACAAGCAAGAGTTTTAATATTTTTAAAAGCTTGCTTGTAGAATAAGATCAGTATTAGCAGCTGATAATTAGAAAGTGATAACACTTTAATGTACTGGATATGCTGAAATTCATTAGCATCTTAAAAGCTTTGCCATGCTCTGTGTCAAATGAATTGGAAGGGCTGCACCATGGCTTAACAAATGCCACCAGCACCCATGTTTTTTCTATTATTCTTTCTTTCTTTATTTAAAATATTTTTACCCCGTCTCTCTATTTAAAATATTCAAGGCAGCTTACCATTTTTTAAAAACACAATATAAATACATATAAAAAATTAAAATATGAGACCCCAGAAGGACATAAAACTATTGATCTGCTGTATTTCATAATATGCCCTGTTTCAGCTGAGGAGCCAAGGAGGGAATGGGCCATGGAGAGCCCACGTGAGAGTTTTGATGCGTTGGGTCTTGTCCTCCATTGACTATGGCTAGTTCTGCAAGACTGTCACATTCATATTCTTGAGTATTTTCTGCTACATGGAAGAGATTCTCCTGACTGAAGCTGTCCATGCAAACAAAAGCCTCTACTTCCCTGGTAGCTGCATACAAGCTGGAATGGGTTACTTGCTTTTCTGCTGCAAACCGAAGTTACTTTGATCAAGGGAGCAGTTATGTCTTTACTGTTTTTTGGTACAGAGCAGTATGAAGCATTCTGGGCTGTGTTCCCCCACATCCTACCAGGAGACAGAGCTAGCCCACACATAACAAAAATTCACAACTTGGTTCTTGTTTTTTGGATGCCATGAGAATAATGCCATCTGTATGTCAAGAAAAATAATTTCCCAGCCTGTCTAGCCAGGAGAGAGACAGCCCTGCTGCCTTCACCTCCACTGTGAAAGTGACATGTTAAAGGGTCTCATGTATTCCCCCATTATAAAGATTGCAGCCAGGTGCATAGGTTTGGAGATGCGGTGCTGATGGAAGATGGGGTCCTATACCTTCTCTCAATGACTGAGAGAGAAACCTGCCACACATAGACACTGTGCAGAGGTAGCTGGGCAGGAGGCCCAAATGTGATTTTTGTTTGCTTTTAAAAACAACACTTCATAGATAATTCCCTAGGTTCCTAACCAAAGAGATGACAAGACATGCAGCCAGTGTGGCAGAAGGGGCTCCCTGCGCATATAACTGATCTATAACAGCAGCACCAGACAGTCTCTCCAGGCCATCTTCCCCACTTGCTCACATCCAGCAGTCAATCACATAGTATGAATGAAGGCATTTCCTCTAAAGAAATAAAGCTGCAGAGCTGACTTTCCTTCTGCTCAGACCCAGTCACTGCATTTGCATAGTTAGTGAGAACAAGTTTTTGCAACACTGTCAACACTGGACAAAACTAGATCAGTGTAAGGGCCACCATGCCAGTGAGATAACATATGCATGGGGTGCATATGTCCAAGGTTAGCCACTGGAAAGTATCTTTCCTCACTGCAATCTGGTCTGACGACTGGATTTATCAAGAAGCAGTGATGGGCTCCAGGGGTTGGTAGTTGCATACAGATCTTTCAACATCAGCGTGCCAGTTTGGGGACTTGGCCACATAACAAGTTGCACAGGTTTGACTAAAGGTGTGATTTTAAACCAATTTAGTTCAACCAGTGTAAAAGTCTATGTAGACTCTCTTATTTTGAAACAATGAGTCGTCCTATGCCACCTTAGAAACTAACAAATATATTGTATCATGAGCTTTCATGGGTAAAATCTACTTCATCAGATGAGTTGGAGTGGAAATTACAGATCCAGGGTATAAATAAGAACAAAAGCAGTTATTTGTCAATTGTAGGACCTGTGTTAATGAAGCTAATTGAGTCAGGCTGGCTATGTCCCATTAGTAGTTTTTGGAGTGTAAATACAAATATCAAAGGCAGGAAAAAATGCCTTTGTAGTGCATTAACCAGTATTCAGGCCCAAGTTCATAGTGTGGAACTTGTAAAGGAATTCTAGTTCAGCAGTTTCCCTCTGTAATGGATGATAAAATTGCCTTGTAGAAGAATGGCTACTTTAAAATCCATGATTGAGTGACCAGGCAGGTTAAAATGTTCACCTACAGGTTTATGTGTGTTTCCATTCCTGATCTCTGATTTGTGTCCATTTATCCTTTGTAGCATAGACTGTCTGGTCTGGCCAATATACATGGCAGAGAGGCATTGCTGGCACTCGATGGCATATATCACATTCTCTTACTCTGATTTAACCAGACTTATTTCAGTTTAGGTTAAATTGACCAGGAACACTAAAATAAGACACTTTTGTATCAAAATTAATGTCCATGTAGTCTTTTTCATGGGCTTCGCTATATTGGTTAAAGTCATATTTGTAGCTAAACTGGTGTAACTTTCTCATAGAGACAAGCTCCGGATCACAAATGCAGTGTGAAACCTGAGGGTGTTGTCTCTATTTTATATATAGCAACGCTTACAGAGCCTTCCCTGCCAATAAAGTAATCTCAAAGAACTGAACCAAATTTAACTGAATGTATCCAGGTGGGTCATGACCAAAAGCTGCAATTCTCCCATGGCATTTTGGGAACTAAGTTGATCGGTCTTCTCAGTACACTTCTCATTGGACATAGGCTCAAAAAATAATCCCCCTCCAGATTGGCACCATTCTTAGCCATCTCAATAAAAGGACAAGAACTGGAAGGGCATGGGGATAAACAATCTATTCATCCCCAGTAGCGGTCCCTCCAAATCAGACCAAAGAGTGGGATGGCCTAGGGAAGTATGTATACCTGTTCTGTGGAGAAGGAGAGCTGTTTCCAGAACTGTCGATTTGCCACATTTCTCAAAGCCCACTTTAAAATGCTTGTAAGAAGAGGCTGTGTCTTACCCCTGGGGTTAGTGAGTGTTGCTTCAGTGCCCTTGCCTCCATCTCCGCAGCGGGTTTCATCAAAAGGAAGGCACTGGTCGCCAGTCCCAGCCACCACTTCTGAATTCTTGACAACATCCTTCACGACTGAGGTCGATTTGATTTTATAGATGCGTCGGCTGTTAGTGTCAGAGAGGTAGATGGAGCCAGTGATTGGGTCTGATGTCAGGTAATACTTGTGAGCTGGACTGTGGCTGGAAAACAAATATACAGGAGTGTTAGCTTCACTGGTGGATTTCAGTATTTGTTTCCCTAAGCGCACCAGGTAGCATCAATAGTTTGGAGGACTATAATGTTGAAGGAGAAGTGCTGTAGCTATGCATTCAGTGGATTTGGTTCATTATTACATGCAGTACAATAGTACTAACTCTAGGTAGATCAAAAGTAATTCAAGAGAAGCAGTGTGGCCCAGTGGATAAGGCACTGGAGTGGGTGTCACTGCAGTTTGATCTTGGATAAGGCACTCTGCTTTTCTGTGACTCAGTTTCTACATCTGTTAAATGGTCATCATGAAAAAGTAACTTCTGGAAAGTGCTTTGAGATCTGGGGGTAAAAGCCACTATCTATTATTATTCATGTTGTGTTTGATCCTCCTGTCATTGAATTCAATGGCAAAACTCTCATTTACTTACCAGAGTCCTGAGGGTCCTATTGTATATCCGTGGAAGTAAATGGGAGTTTTGCCATTGAATTCAATGGGAGCATCAATCATCCTCTTAATATGTCTCTCAAAGAGGTTGAATGCTTTGCCCAAAGTTACACTGCAGGCCAGCAGCAGAGAAAGGAATACTGCCTAGAAATCCTGACTCCAGTCTGTTCTAACCACTAGACTTCACTGACTCTCAAAAAACTAGAAAGCAGATTGAAAACACTGAGTGAGCAGAATGAAAACAATATATTGTTTCATATAAATGCTCCTGAGACCAACAGAGTCTAAATAGAGACTGTACAATACACTTAGATGGAAACAGCAATAGACTTGAATTTAGACATTTATTTAAGCCAAGGTCTTTGGAGGAAAGTCTATACAATATAATATTATCTCTCTATTATTCAGCTTAAGTGTTTGCCATCACTAGCTATTGATTTACACTCTCTTCTGAGCCTAGGAATCAACAATGTTAAACTAATCATACCTATGGCATGAACCCAGCTCTACTTTCCTCTTGGATTTGAAAGGAAACTACCAGGACATATTTGAAAATATCTCTTCCCATGTACCCCACTTTTTCTAAATCCCTAAATTCCTCGGATCTCCACTAAATTCAGTGTCAAATTTACAGAGTGTGCATTTGGCACTCAGTGACATAGTCATCCTAATGACCAGCTATTCTATAAGCAGCCAGTTGGGGCTTGCTGATTCCCCTTTCCTTTGATAATTGCTCTTTTCCTTTCTTTTCAAAATACTGCATGATTCTCAATTTTAAAAGCCATGAATTGGTTCTTCATTCAAATTACTTACTGCTTTGGAAAAAAGCCTTTTTGATTTATCCCGGAATATCCCTTGTGATTTATCCTATTAAAGTCTGAACAGATTTCATCTCCACAAATGACACTGATTTGTGCTAAATAAAATGCTCTGACCTTCAAGACAGCTCCAACCTGGCAGTTCAGTCTCCATCTGTATTCCTTTCTATTGACAGCAGGCTGGTAGGGTATTATTTCATTTACCTGCATGTCACTCACACTAAGCAAGTGGCTTCCACCCCGGTAGAAAAAGGTGCCCTATGGGAATCCACCATCCATTTTGATCAGCCCCTTGTGTTTTCAGCTAACTGCCTTTACAAGGCTCTGTTGAATGTCAGTTAGCCTTTGAGCTGTTCATAATCTCTACTATGTGAAAAAGGTGGCTAGAGGAAGCCATTAATAAGAATATTTTCCAATTTTGTAGTGTCATTTGCCTGTGAACCCAGGAGTCCGGACTCTCAGGCCCTGCACTAAATATTACTATTGTCATTTTTCATTGGACTTCACAGCCTTGCTCTGGTGGTTTGTCTTAGCTGTACCTTTCTCTCAGAGAGAACCCCAAATCTTCCCTGATCTTAACCCTTACATAGAATGAAAGCAAAATGGACACCAAAGTCAATGCCAGTCCTTTTTAACAACTGATCAGAGAACCAAGTAGAACAGTACCAATTAGTGGGAAAAAATAACAAAATGTCACCTCTTGCCCAAATTTCACTAGCCACTTTAACACTGCTCCTTCAATGTAATATTGTCAACGGCTACTGATAACCGATGGTGAGAGTTACCTAGGTTCTCATTTTAGATTTCTGGGATGAGTGAGTGTTAATTCACAGATTCAAATGCATTATATATACATAATTAAAAAGGAAAAATTGGACTGTGTGCTGCCAGTATTAATCCTCTGTAAATGCCTGATACCACAGTTGCAGAGTTATAATTAGTAACAAACTGATCCTCAGAAGGGTAGGAGGTACAGATTTATTTTAAATAAACCACTGATCACATGGTAATCACTTTGGGTCACTTGCAGCCCGGTCTGGAATTCAATCAGTGATCCAGAATTGAAAGCCTCATCAGTCAACTATCATATTTCTTGCTACTATTGGAAATGGCTTTATCCCTGACACTCTGCCTATGTCTACACTACGGGTTTTTGTGGAAGAGGCAATGCAAATGAAATGCTGATTAGCATTTTCTCATGCTCATTTGCATAATCTCTTCCGATCCGTTTTTGCGCAAGGGGTTTTTGCACAAAAACATGCAGTTTGGACGTGTCCGTTTTGCACAAAAACTCCTTTTTGTGCAAGATCCTTGGGTTTCTGGGCAAAATGGACACGTCCACACTGCATGTTTCAGCGCTTCATTTGCATTGCCTCTTCCACAAAAACCCGTAGTGTAGACATAGCCTGTCAGTTCAACTGCACTGTACTCGACACAACTTGAGGAACAAAAAGCATCTCATCCATTTCTGTTAGTTGAAATGTTATTCCATTTCTCTGAGTCTTATGGCTTAACCCCTTTGCATTCTCCAAACAACAGAAAGCAGCAGGTAGAACACCGCTACCTGATGGAATGAGATAGGCTGCCAGACAAGACCAGATGCTGCGCCCATCCTTTGATCTGATTACACTTGGGTGGGAGATTGCTGGCGGCAAGCAGGTCTCCATTAGCAGCAGCAGAGATGGTTACAGTCACACCAAGTAACCATCACCTTTGTGCAAAGGGCCAGCATAGGACCTAAGCTCCATTCCCTTAAAACCAGGATTAAGTGGTCTTTAGTGAATAGGCTTTGTGGTCAAGACCTTCAGAAGGGAGAGTTTGACACACCAGGACTGGGGATTGCATTCAATGCTGGCATAGATGTATGGCTGTAAAAAGGGGATCGTTCCAGGTGCCATGCAATGGATGGAATGTTGCATGGGTTTGCACATCTTTGGCAGTTGTCCAGGTGGAAGTTAAAGAACCTATGGTATGTTTTACAAAAGCAGAGGGTAACTCCACTATCCTGGACAATGCACCCCCTATAAATTACACTACCTTATAGTATTAGCTGGTCCATAGTACACAGCTGAGCTCCCATGTGCTGATCCACAGGCCATTGATCCTGGAAAAGTGCTCATTGACTTTGATGGGCCTTTTAAGTTGTACGTGTCTCAGGGCAAGGATCACATCTATTCCTTATATAAAATGACATGAGCCTCCAGAAAAATATGTACTCATGTTGAACACTGATCAAGTATGGTTTTGCCCCAGTGGCCTTGGTCAAAATTTCCCATCCCAGCTGGTGTGCTGCGACCTACTTGGCTGTGCCACTCTACTCCAGAACCGGTTGTGCATCATTTTCCAGTGGGGCTGTGACTGTATATAGCTGTAAAGCCCCCCTGAGATCTGTCAGGAAGAAAGGTGCTGAATAAACAACTCTATTACTATAAGGGTGTGTCTAGACTACAGGGCTGTGTCTACATTGGTGTGATCTTGCGCAAAAGCAGCCGCTTTTGCGCTAAAACTTGCTGCCTGTTTACACTGGCCACGAGTTCTTGCGCAAGAACACTGACATTCTAATGTATGAAATCAGTGCTTCTTGCGCAAGAACTCTGATGCTCCCGCTCAGGAATAAGCCCTCTTGAGCAACTGTTCTTGCGCAAGAGGCCAGTGTAGACAGGCAACATGAATTTCTTGCGCAAGAAAGCCCTCTGGTTAAAATGGCCATCAGAGCTTTCTTGTGCAAGAGAGCGTCTACACTGGCATGGATGCTCTTGCGCAAAAGCACATCTGTTGCGCAAATGCACATGCCAGTGTAGACGCTCTCTTCTGGAAGAGTTTTTGCACAAGGTTTTTTTCGAAAAAAGTGGCCTTTTTTTTTAAAAAACTTCCCCTGCATCTAGACTGCTGCCGCGTTCTTTTGAAAGTAAATCAAAAGAACGCGGCAGTTTTTTTGACCGCGGAAAACCTCGTTTTATGAGGAATAAAGCCTTTTTTTGAAAGTGCTCTTTTGAAAAAAGGCGCTATGTAATGCAAACTGTGCTTTTTCGAAAGAGAGCATCCAGACTGCCTGGGTGCTCTCTTTTGAAAAAGCGGCTTGCTTTTTTGAAAGTATTGGTTGTAGTCTAGATGCTCTTTTTCGAAAGAGGTTTTTCAAAATTCCATGAAATTCCAGTTACTGGGCTTTTCTATTTATTTAGTGTCGCAATCAATAGGCAAACCCAGCAGCAAATTGGACTGAAGTGAACAACAACTGAAATAACTGTGCCTGGGGCAACACAGATCAGTTCTTTCCCTCTTTCTAACTTCTGTCATCTCTGTGCAATACAATGTAGTAAAAGAGACAAGGGTTTCTGTAGTCATCTGAAGCCTAAATAACTGTAGCCCCTGATATTTATCTTCCATGTTGATGCTGCCACCGCTGGAGTTGGGCTGACAGCGAGCATGAGCTGACTCAGATATAACCCTGCACATCTTGTTATTTTCAGGAGGAACCATGGGTGTCTACTTCGACACTTTAATCCTCTGGAGCTCTATTTGCAGCTGTCATAATCAAGTGTCTGTAACAGTAGCTAAGTTTTGGGAAACTTTGGCACAGCATCACAATGTCATCTCAGTATATCATGTGGACACTGAGGCTACGTCTAGACTGCAAGCCTCTTTCGAAAGAGGCTTTTTCAAAAGATACTTTCGAAAAAGCCTCTTTTGAAAAAAAGCGTCTAGACTACAACCAGTACTTTCGAAAAAGCAAGCCACTTTTTTGAAAGAGAGCACCCAGGCAGTCTGGATGCTCTCTTTCAAAAAAGCACAGTTTACATTACATAGCGCCTTTTTTCAAAAGAGCACTTTTGAAAAAAGGCGTTATTCCTCGTAAAACAAGGTTTTCCGCGGTTGAAAAAACTGCAGTGTTCTTTCGATTTACTTTCGAAAGAATGCGGCAGCAGTCTAGATGCAGGGGAAGTTTTTTTTAGAAAAAAGGCCACTTTTTTCGAAAAAACCCTGTAGTCTAGACACATCTGTCCTGGGGGTCAGATCCTGAACTGAAGTCACTGGAGTTGTTCCAGTTTACACTAGCTGAAGACCAGGATCCTAAAAAGCAGCTAGGGGGTTATAGGTTCCTTATTCAGCATATTCAGTGATGGGTTAGGAAAATATGGGGACAGAGATCAGGTTCATATAGTCCTAGATTCCAGGACCAGATGAGACCAGAGTGACCATCCATCCTGACCTTCTGCACATCACAGGCCACAGAACTTCCCTAAAATAATTCCTAGAGCAGATTCTTAAGGGAAAAATAGAATCTTGATTTGAAAATTGTCAGTGATGGAGAATCCACCGTGATCCCTGGTAAATTGTTTCATGGTTAATTATTCTCACCTTTAAAAATTTATGCCTTAACTTTCAGTCTAAATTTGTTAACTTAAAATTCCAGCCACTGGATCTTTTTATACCTTTCTCTTCTAAATTAGAAGGCCCATTATTAAATGTTTTGTTCTGCATGTAGGTACTTCGAGACAGTAATCAAGTCACCCTTTAACCTTCTCTGAATCAGGGACCTATTCTCTTCTTTATTTACTATACCCCCAATTTTGTAGTTTGCAAATTTTAACAGTGATGATTTTATATTTTCTTTCAGAGCACTGATAAAAATGCTAAATAGCATAGGGCAAGGAACCAATCCCTTTTGGGACTAAACTGGAAACAGACCCATTTGATGATGATTCCCCATTTACAATCACATTTTGAGACCTATCAGTTAGCCAGTTTTAAATCAAGTGAATGTGTGCCATTTTAATTTTATATCGTTCTACATTTTTAATCAAAATGTTGTATGGGACCAACTCCAATGCCTTACAGATGTCTAAGTATATTAAGTCAGAACTATTGCCATTATCTACCAAACTAACAATCCTATGAGAAAAGATAAATTATTTTGGCAGGATCTATTTTCCATAAACCCATGATGATTTGGATTAATGACATTACTTTCCTTCAATTCTTTATTAATCAAGTTCTGCAAGAGCCTTTCCATTATCTTGCCCAGGACTGGTTTTTCCATTTATCCTTTTAAAACACTGGCACAACATTAGCTTTCTTTCTGTCTTCTGGAATGTTCCCAGTGCTCCAAGACTTATTAAAAAACAAAATTTACAGTCCAGCCAATTCTTTTAAAACTCTTGGGGCGCAAATTCTCTGTACCTGCTGATTTAAATATATAAATAAGATCAGTAGCTTCTGTTTAACATCCTACAAAGATAGTAGTGGAATGGAAAGAGTGTTATCACCATTAGATGAGACTGCATCATCTGTTTCTCCCCAAATACAGAACAGAAATAGTTAAGATCTCTGCCTTTTCTGCATTATTACTGATAATTCTAACATTTCCATCTAGTAAAGGACTAATATCACTCTCAGGATCCCTTTTGTCCCTAACATTTCAAATCACTCTTTATTGTCTTTAATTCTGCTAACTATAGAGTTCTTCTTGTGTGCCTTTGCTTCCCTTATCAATTTTTTACAATTCCTACTTAATGATTTATATTCATTACTATCAACTTTCCCTTTTGTTATAATCTTTTTTTTTTTTTGGAGCTGCCTTCACTTTACCACTAAACCAGGTAGTTATTTAACCAGAGGCCTTCTCCCCCCCGCCCCCGACTTGTGCGATTGTGGCTTTTAGGGACTATAGTAAGGTGCTCTTAAGTGATTCCAAATTATCAGTGAAATTTTTCAGATTAAATTCTTCCTCCCAACTCATTTGGTTCATAATCGTTTTCAGCATTGTGACATTGGTGCTATTAAAGCATCAAGTATGTGTATTACTGAACATTATTCTGCTCGCACATTATAAATGTGAACAAGTCACAATCATTTGTACCTAGGCTACCATTTATTTTTAGTTCTGTAATCACTTCCTCTTTATCTGTTAAGACAAGGTCTAATAAAAATTCCCCTGTGTTGGCTTCATTACTTTCTGAGTTAGGAAATTGTCGTTTATAATGCTTAGAAATTCCAAGGCTGTTTTAGTATTAGCAGCATGAGACCTCCAGCATGTATCACTCAAACTGATGTTCTCCCATGATAACAATTTTCCCCCTACACATTATAGATAAGTGTGTATGGAGGCAGTCATCCTGTTTCAGAGAGTGATTTGGTGGTCTGTAGATGATACCAACTAATACCCCATCTTATGCTTTATCTGTTAGCACACTGATCCATAAGCATTCAAGATCACTGTCTTCAGTTATCAGTGAGTCAAAAAGGTACGCCATTTTTTACTCAGAGTGCCATTCCACCTACCCTTTTGCCCACTTGATCCTTCATAAAGAGGTTATAATAATTGATTTTAACATTCCAATCATGCATTTCTCTCATTTATTACTTAGAATCCTAATGTTGGTCTACAGATAGTTCAAGATTTTCTCTTTATATCCTTTGATTCTTTGACTAATTTTGTCTTCAGCATCTGTATTTTGTGCTGATTGCTCATATTTTCCCCTTTTTGCCTCCCTTTTTGTTTTTATCTTAATCCCATCATGTATTCTAGCTAATCTGCTTTTAAGCAGATGGTCGGTCCCCTTTCTCCTGGGATGGAGGCCATCTAAAATATTCAGCTCCCTCTACCCACAGAAGGTAGGCCAATGTTCCACAAAACCAAAACCCTACACTCTACACAACTTACCTTGCCATTAGTTCACTTCTGGGTTTTTCTCGCTCATGGGACAAGAAAAATCTTATAGGAACTGGTTTGGACCTTCTTCTTCACACTTCTGAGTTCCCTGATGTAATCTACTACCTGTACAATATTCATGACACAGTGTCATAGTACAGATCCCGGTCTGTCGATTTGTAGAAGCCTATCAAATCTTAAGAGTAATGTCTTGTGGCTTAGCTCTGGGAAGGCAGCACACTGTTCTGTTGTCCATCTGTCCTTTACAGAATGTTCTTTTGGTTCTTCTGAGTACTGAATACCCAACAAGCATCATTTTTCTTATTGGAATGGCAGGAGAACTCTTTTCAGTCAAGCTAGATTTTCTTAATAGTAAGACCAAGTTGCCATCCATATGTCTCTTACACTTCTCCATTACTTTTGAGAGGTATCTTTCAAAGTTTTCATGTTGAGGACCTGTATCAATTTGAAGCTTCTAGCTGTGTGCAATTCTTCCCAGTACTCTTCTCTCTAGTGCCCACAGTCTGCCCATTTTCATCTATCTCTAGCTATGTAGAATGCCACAGTGACCTCTTGCCTCTGGTGGTTCCAAACCAATAGGCTTCCTCTCTGACTTTGACAAATACCTCAATTGATTAAGGTTTGCTTGTCTAAAATGTTTTCTCATGACACAGCCTCCCTTTCCTGTGGTTATTTAGCTTTTCTTATTATTTGGACAGCATTGGGCCAAGAACATAGTAGGAACTTTACAGATACAGGCTGACACTTTCTTAGCCAGGATTCTCTGGTCTGGCAACATCAGTGGTTTGGCACAGGTGCTGCAGGACCAGACAGTCCCGGTGGAGGGCCGGTGGAGGGCCAGGAGAAGGCAGGGCAGTGACCTGCCCACAGGGAGCTGACGGTGGGGCCTCTAAGCACATGGCAGTGGGGCTACCCGGCAGAGCAGGGAGCCCCTGTGTAGCGGGTCCTGGAGCCATGGTAGCAATGACTGCCCAGTGGGGCCAGTAGGAGGTGGGGAGCTGTCTGGGCCAGTGACAGGTGTCCAAAAATGACCTCCCCTGGTCTGGCGAAATCCCTCATCTAAGACTGGTCAGGTCCTGAGGGTGCCGGACTAAGGATGTTAAATATCGATTAATTTACTGTTCGAGTGGAATTTCCATCAACTACTTGACTAGTCAATAGGCACTTCCGCATTCCTCCTTTGAAATGTACAAGAGCCCCAGCGGGGGCTCTTGTGCATTTCAAAGTTGGAACTCCGCATGCAGCCCGGGGCCAATGGGAAGTCTCGCTGACTCTGGGCACCATGTGGGCCCTTCTGCTTTGAAATGCTCAAGAGCCCCCGCCATCTCTTGTGCATTTCAAAGCGGAAGCGCCCGCATGGAGCCTGGGGTCAGCGAGGGACTCAGAGTCCTCCACTGACCCCAGGAGGGCTTTGAAATGCCACGCGGAGCCGGGATCAGCTGGGACTCTCCAGCTGACCCCGGGCTCTATGCACTTTGAAATGCCAAGCAGAGTCAGGAATCAGCTGGGGAGTTCCCAGCTGACCCCGAGTTCTGCGGAAATGCCACACGGAGCCTGCGGTCAGCTAGGGAATACCCAGCTGACCCCAGGCTCTGTGCAGCACTGCCGCTTTGAAGTACCCTTCTTCCCTGCCCCTTTGCTGCCTCTATCTAATAGAGGGGGGTGCAACTAGTTCACTCAACTATCTGATAAGCATTTGCTTATCGGATAGTCAACTAGTCCTTAGCATCCTTATGCTGAACCCGGGCAGTCCAACCTGTATATGAAAAGACATGACCTTTGCCCCACAGAGCTTGTGATCTAGACAGACCACATACAAATGGAGCAGGGAGGAAGGCAGGTAAGAAAAAGCAGAGTGAATGTGTATAGCAGTGTGGCACTCAAACTTATTACTTCCACGATAATATAGGCATTTATATTTAATGCAGAGGTTGTGAATATTTCCCTGTGCAATCACTATAGCTTGTCAAAAGAGGTATATTTAAGAAGGACCTAGAGAAAACCTCTTCTGCTCCAGAATATAAGTCAATTTCTAACTATTGGGGTCAGGAAGAAAACCTTCTCAGGGGGATAGGTTATTCCTTAACTACCTACTGTGGAGTTTCTTACACCTTACTGTGAAACATTCAGTGCTGTTCACTGCCAGTGGCAGGATATTGGGTTAGATGGACCATGGATCTGATCCAGTCTGGCAACTTCTGTGTTTCTATGCAGGTCAGATGGGGGCTAGTTTCTAACTCACCCTTTCTCCTGTGCCTGAGTTATTACCCTCTTTCCTGCTCTTTCCCGGGACTTCCTTCTGTGGCACACTAGCCACTGCTGATCACAGATATTCATTGTCAACTAAAGTGCTGAATCCCTTTGGAGCAGGAGTTTAATGTTGCTGATTTCAATAGCCCTGAGCACCCTGCAGATCCAAGGGGGATGAATTCTCCTCCAGCTTGTGAGAGGTCTATGCCATATTCACTGGTTGACACTTTTTTGTATGATTAGATGAAAGAAATTACCTACTGCAATAAACAGAATTTATGCTTGGCCCTGTAGTTCTTTCAGTTGATCTGTGATGCCCAAACTTTCAAGTTGTTCTTATCCCTTATGCCTCGTGAAACGAGGTTTACAGGATCGGTCGACAAAGGCTTTCCTTGTCGACTGAGCCCCGTCTTGAGTGCCGGTTTGTGCTGACAAACAGCTGAGCTGGCACAACGCGGCAGCCATTTTTATTCTAATGAAGCGGGGGATATTTAAATCCCTGCTTCATTGACTATGTCGGTATGTCTAATTTACATGCCTCTGTCAGCAGAAGCATGTAGTCTAGACATACCCTAGAGGTTAAATACTTCCTTGTGCTAAAGTGGGGGTGGGGAACATACGGCCCAAGGGCCAGATCCGGCTTTCAGCTTGCCTAGAACTGGCCCCTGTGGCTCTGCACCCTCCCTCCTGTCCAGACCCAACACCCAAGCCCACTTCCTGACAGCCCCCTCCTACATACTGAACCCCTCATTTCTGACCCCACCCCTGAGTCTATAGGAGTCCACAAAATCTACTAGCCCCAGCCCCCTAGGCTCTGGTATGCAAGGGGAATGGGGGAGTATCTTTCTACTTGTCAGTTGGTGGCCATGTGACTGACTTTTTTTTTTTGCTTTTCACTTTTTTGCTGCACCCATTTTTCTGTGGGTTAGCAGCCCCCAACCCAAAAAAAGTTCCCCGCCCCTGTGATAAAGGAAGTTCACACTTAGTGCCCCAGCCTCACAGCCATCTAATCAGGAGCATGCCCCAATTTTTATAACGATCATCACTGGGGATCAAATCACGCTAAAGCATGAGCCTCTAGATCTTTATCTAGGTTTCCCTCCAATAGCTGGGAGATGTACCAGAGGTGAGGTCCAGTGTGGGTCAGGCATACAGAGGACATGTAAGACACACTAACCAATGGGTCACCCAGAGGTCCTTTTAAATTACATGGATAATTGTCTTTGTTTTTCCACTCACTCAGTTGTTTGACAAGAACCTTCTTTCCCTTTCCCTCCCACTTTTATACTCTGTTTCAATGAGTATGACTATTTATAGACCAGGCAGAATTCCATTATGACCCTGACGCATGATTAATGGCTTCCAGTTTGGATGACTGATTGCCTACATCAGTTTTAATCACACTGTCTTCATTTGCTATTGAATCATCTGGAAACGGCATTCTTGGTTCCCCATATAACAACATGGAACAAGACAAAGAAAGGCATAAAATTCTCCACTGGTTGGCTTACCTATGTCTGAAATCTTTATTTCTGACAGACAGCAGCAAAGCAGGGAATAGAAGAAAGTATGAGGTGTTAGTGGCAGAGTTAGAAGCATTATTAGCAGACAGAAAACTTGACAGTAACTGTACCATACAATGCAATAATAAATAAAGAGTTAGCAGGTATGACATTTTATATTGGATATCACTTGTCAGTGAGCTCACTTATGTACTGCTGCATATCACAAAGGAAGTATGATCTCACCATCTCAATGGTACTCACTTATGCAGGAGATGGGGTCAAGAACATTTCACTCTTTGCAAACGTATTGAAAACATACCCATCCATACTCAGACCCACACCCACCCCGCCTCATCCACCCCACAATGGAATATAATCTCAGGACAGAAGCCTGTTTTTTTAGTGAGCTTTACAGCTTTTTCACAGTTGCTCATTGTGGTTCTTTCTATTTTACAAGGCAATTTATCAGCAGAGTTGTTCTGGCCAGTTTCTTTTGTGTTCGCTTCCTGAATTTCAGAGACACCATGGCAGAGAATTCAAGAAGAATTTTTTTTCCCCATGGGCCAAGTTACATACTCCATTGTAATTAGGTGGAACCACATTGCAGCTGCCTCTCCTCTCCAGAAAAGAGCACTGTGCTCTAAAGAGAGTGTACTGAACTGTGGGGGTGTGACTCTCAAAACAACTGCTGCTTGAGGGGGCACATATACAATCCATTTAGGCCAAAACAAAGGCTCTCCCTCAGCCTAGTTTTTAGTCAACCTACATCTGTACCCATTTAATTTATACCACATGGGAGTGAGGAAGTGTTTTTGGACCCCATAACCTAAGCATGTGCACAGATAAAGCAGTAATGGTTCCAGCAGCATTAACATGGGACTAAATTAAACTTTGTGGCTCTTTGGAGAATCCAACAAGGCCACTCTTTCAAGGTTTCCAATTTGCTCTTTTTCACTCAGAGACTGTTCAACCAAAACTATATGCACAGAATGTTTCTAACGATGCTGAAATACAAAAAGAACTCAGAATGGGATTTTTAAAAATGCCTCAGGAGTGAGGCACCCAACTCCCATACAACTACAGTGGGGGTTGGGCACCTATCTGCCATAAGCTCCTTTGGAAATCACAGCCCTCCATCACTAAAATAACCTTTCAGCACTGGAAGGGTACTATGCACCTTCATGTAGCCCACCATGGAATCATGCCTCAATATTTGACGTCCCATTTCTAGTATCTTATTCAAGCTGTGACTTGACCAGAGAAGTGACTGTAAATATGCTATCATAGAGCTCCTTGTTTGTTGACTCTCCCTAATTTGCGTATTGAATGAGCTCAGGTTACATAGAAACCCCCCCCCTCGCCCCACTGACTTTTATGTGTCAGTTGTAGGATCTCAGTTGGGATACTTTTCTCTTGTACATCCGTACCCAAAATAAAAATCTTATAGGCCAAGTTAGGCACCCAATGGACTTTGTGGGCTTGCAATTCTTTTGCTGATGCACAAGAAGAAACAGAATCCCTCTCTCTTTTAATTATATTGATTCCTGTGGTAGGGGCAGCTGCCCTACCCATGTAGATGGAGAGTTAAAGCAGCTTTCAGGGAGGCTGTGCAAAAGCCAGCCAATAGGAGAAGGACTTGTAGAGAGCCAATCAGGAGAAAGATTGTTGGAGTAGCCATTAACGGGAGCGGGGGGGCGGAGGGGCATATAAGAAAGGGTGCTCAACAACAGAGCAGAAGCAGTCTTTTCCTGGAGGGGAAGAGAGAAGAACTGGCTGCTTTGAAGGAGTACCTTGGAACAGTGTGTGGCAGAGTCATGGGAGCAACAGGGAGCTCCAGCCTGAGGACTGCCAGCCCCTGATACAAAGGGCTGGGAAGGTGCTGGGGCTATGGGGAAATAGTCCCGGGAGACAAGTGATGGGAGTTGAAGGAAAAGCAACATATGGCTGCTGGCTGTAGGGTCTTTGGGTTGGGGCTTGGAGTAGTGTGTGGGCCCAGTCTCTTCTTTCCATCAACTGGCCACATAGGGAGTGGGACAACATAGGGGGTGGCCAGTGCATGAACTTCAGCCTGCCACTTAAATGACTGACTAGAATGGAAACTGCAGTCTGCCACTAAGGCAAGTGGCTGGACTGAGGATGTCGGTCCCCTGGAAGTGCAGAAAGAACAGAGTGGGCCACAGCTGAAGGGCTGTGCCCAGAAGAGGATGCCGTGAACCAGGGAGCAATATGGGTCTCAGAAGTGGAAAAGAAATGATGGTGGGTGAGACACTAGTAGAGGAAGGCTCATTGTTAGACTGAGCTAATTCCCAGGCCAGCCAGCAGGAGGTGCTGCAGTGATGAGTCATGCCCTGTTACAATTCCTCACACCAAACAGGAGTATAATTCAAGGCAACTTTGGGCAATGAACCTGCAATGAGCTGCAGTTAAGTCAATAAAGATTTTCCTATGTGAAATTTGTTGCAGGACTGAGGCCTTATTTTTGCCAGCAGACATAATTCTAAATACACTGTGACGTAGTGTGGGTACCTTGCTGGTTGCTATGCTGGGCAGTGGGTTGTCAGTGACCTCCATTGGCTGCTGTCTGCAGCACGGCCCAGCAGGGCAGGGGATGAGTCATTATGCAAGGGGGCTTCGAAACTCTCAGACAGGTATCTCCCATGGAGCGGAACAATGGAAAGGAAGGGGGTAAGGCCAGCCCTGGCTGGGGGCAGGGCTGGAAGGAAGAGTTAGTTTCTGTCTGGGATCATGGAGGAGACAGCCTAGGGCCCAGAGGGGCTGGAATTTAGGGGCCCAGCATCCCCCATCTCAAGGGGGGCTGAGGCATCCTAGGGCCGGTTCCGGTAACCAGATGACATCTGTGCTGTGCTGTATCCTGGAGAAGCAATAAACTCCCTCTATTCTACTGGCTGGTGGAGTCTGTCCGTGCCATTACAGGGGTGCAGGAGTCGGGGGACCCCGACGTGCTGCCACATACACATCTGCTGAGTAAGTAGGGGGGTCACTTTTACAGTCACCTCTCAGGGGAGAGAGAAGTATCACACTTTTAGGCCAAATCTTGAGAGATGGTATGCAACTGCATCTTCTGGGAGCTGTGACTGTTCAGAGCCTCTCAGAAACTGGCTCTTACAAGTATCCTGTAAAACCAAAAAGATTCAGCTTCGCCTTGTTCCCTTACATTCCATTGGGATGCTGTACTTTATGGATGAGTTCTTGGTAGCTCTGTGTGTGTTGGGGGGAGGGAATTGGTACGTCTGAGTTTTCAAAAATGCAGTGAATACTTTCACCAGGAAAAAGAGAGCATTTGAGAACTACACACCTAACAGGAAGCATTGGGCACTAGAGCTATTTCACAGGGTTGAAATAAGACTCACAATGAAGCATTGGGCACTAGAGCTATTTCACAGGATTGAAATAAAGACTCACAATGTCTGTGACTGGGATTTGCCAGATAACTAAAGTGGCATTTAAAAAACAAAGTAAAATGCACAGATTTCTGTCAATAGGTTAGTCTGAGTTAAAAAACTGCAACAACATGTCTTTATCATCCTGTGTGCAATGTACTGGTCAATGAGTGCTTGGACCAAAATACTTCACTGGCTAGTCATCTTGATACACACTTCCATGTAAAACTCCCAGTACAGAATTGACAGTTTCATCTCCAGTCTAGTTACAAACATATTGCATTAGGGCCTAATCCAAAGTTCAGTGAAGTCATTGGTTAGGCTCCCATCGACTTCATTGTGTTTCAGCTCAGACTCTGAAGGCAAACTCAATGAGTGTGATTCAGATGTTACTTTACCCCAGTTTAACTCTATTGACTTCCCTGGAATTTATCCGGGTGGTCCCAGCATGAGATCAGAATCAGATCCACTGCCTTGAACAGAGCAGTGTGTTTGTCATGACATGTCTGGGAGGGAAAAATACCACAGACGAGTCAACACAAATTTTGACTCAGTCACAATATATTTTATTTCATCAACATTTATGGATCTTCTGTGTTTCCCCTCTCTGGATCCCCCAGATTCCCTCTCCCCCTCTTTTGCGCATGCTGCTTTGCAGCCCACCCTCTTCCTCAGGCAAGTTTTCTCTTCCCTTTTCTGAGGAGGCAAGTGACAGCAGGTGAGATGGACAGAATTTCTTCACCCAGCCCCCATTTTTCAATGGAGATCTGGAAGCAGGAATTCACTGGAGGTGTTTGCCATCCCAAAATACTCAGCAGGAAGTCATAGCTCTGGGAGTCCCTTGGTGAGCTCACTGACCTAGGTTTGAATAATCCTGTGTCCTGAGTACCCTCTATATATCATCATTAGTGATGTGTGTCCTTCCAAGTGTAAGTCATCCTGGAGGCTGACTGTTAATTTTTAGAATTCCCACTAGTCTCTCATCAGACTAAAGGAGGCCACATTAACTCAGTCTGAGTTAGTGGGAAAGAAATGTGATGGACTATTTTGGGCCTGTGACTCCATTCTGGATGCATTCATGAGGCCTTACACCTTTCTGGTGTAAGTCAAATTTAGCAGCCTTGCACCAGAGATGAATTTGGCCCATTCTGTGAGTTTTAAAAAAGAATTTGGGTCTCATTTACCCTCTGGGTATATAATGTTTCTGCACAATCAAAAGTACACAATTACCACGGCTGCGAGGGGCCTGGTGTACCTGAGCTCCAGTATGTTGGTGACATTGCCAGAGGGAAAGATCCTTCGGATGTAGTTGAAGTCTCCAACATAAAGGCTTCCATCTGACCCGCATGTTAGAGCAACAGGCGCCAGGAGCTTGTTCCCATCTGCAAGGCCATTACAGCTTGGACAGGAAATGCTACGCCTGCGTCCATTGCCCATAATGCTTCCTATGACAGGTGGCTGCTGAGAGATAAACTGGTTTTCCCCGTTTCCTTTATGCAAGATGCCTAGAAAACAATAAGAGCAGAAAGGGAATAAAAGACAGATGGTGAAGCTGTAGTAGACAGAGAACACGTGGCTTGCTCCAGGTCACAGAATGAATCAACAGCAACTCAAGAAACAGAATCCTGGCATCCCGGCTGTCAGATTCATGTTGCATCACACCACAAAGAGATCTCTCCAGGGTTGTCCCTGGGTTTTGTAGGATCCTGTGAAAAAAGGTAATGTCGAGGGCCCACGACAGGCTGCAGTAACTCCTATAGCACAATGTTTCTCAGCCTTTTCAGGTTGGTGACCCCTTATTCAAAGTGAAAAACTTTCATGCTAACCCCCCTCCATTTACTAAAAAGATGTATCAATGCTACCAATGGCCAGCCTCTATAATTTATTTGTGTAGGTGTTTCAAGGGGTTGAGAGAGATTACTTGATATTGAAGGGCAAGGGTGACCCAAGCTTTTCTTTGCTTTAGAGTATAATAAAATATCCAGTGCCTCGCAATCCTTGGAATGGCATTTAGGGCCCTCCTGAGGGTTGTGGTGACAGGTAGAGCAGCACTGTTGGGCCACTTGTAGAGACAGGAAGGTCAAGACAATTTGTCACTAATGAGAGAATCTACTGGGGTTGTTCACTGGCAAGGAGCATGCTGGGTGATAGTAGTCACTTAGGAAAATCTGGGTGGAGTATTAATTAGAGTAGGTTTCATCAACAGGGCCCAGGGGAGCCGTTTTGATTAGTTGTGCCAACTGAATGGTGGGTACCCTCTCCCTACTCACTGCTATCACATGGGATAGTGCAAACTTTCTATCCTTTTTCATGTTTCAGTCATTCTGTGCAGCTCAATACCCCATCTCTAAACATTCATAAGAGACTAAGGAATGTAGGCATTACAGTTTCAAAGACAGCTAAGCTTTAACAGAGGAGCTGGGCACATAAGTTGAGGGATGGGAAACTTGGGGGTGGGAAGCCAAGTAACTGAGTTTTCTGTGGAGCAGGATGATGTAATATTGGACATGTTCTCCTCAAGTCCACATTCCAAACCGTGTTCTCATCACTGGCAGCAAGACTGATTATTGTGCCGTGCTTTGCTGTGTGTGATTGTGTTGGGTGGGTTTGCTTTCAATGGGGTCAACAAAGGATGGGCCCTATATAACCATGTGCATACACCACATGTACTTACAGAGGATTGAGCTTTGGGATTTTTTTTTTGATGGCCATGAATGAATTCTCATTCCTTATAGGTAGTACAGAGTAGGGATGTAAGCGACTAGTTGACTAGTCGACTACCCGATAAGCATATGCTTATCGGGTAGTCGAGTATTGACTCGACTAGTCACTTCCCCCACCCCTCTTTGCTGCCTCTACCAGAGAGGCAGCAAGGGTGGAGAGCAGAAGCTGAGGGGAGCCGGCTTAAAAGTACTGTCTCTGGGAGGGTAGGGGAATCAGGTGTGCCGGGGGAACTGGGTGCGAGCCAGAAATCAGCTGATTCCTGGCTCACACCCAGTCCTCCCCACTGAGCCTCTGCTTTTAAAATATTAAGAGCCAGGGCTAGGAGCTAACCCTACTGTGGCTCTGCAGTTTACCCCCTTATTGACTAATTGAGTAGTCAATGGAAATTCCATTGACTACTCAAATCGCTGGTTAAACGCAATTTAACATCCCTACTACAAAGCTAGGGCTGCACACTTCATAAAAATGTACAACAGATCTACAGCACCTTGTTCTTTTCAGATTTTCCCACACAAAGCTGCTGCTAAATGTAGGTTACAATGAATAATTTCTTAGTAGTGCGGGTGTGTGTGTTTTCCCTTTGGCTGAATTCTTAATAGTGAAAAGCAACAATGCATTAAAGCCAACCTACCGCTCTGTATGTTGAGGGCATGGTGTTTGTCCAGGGACCATCCTCCAAGTTTGGAAGCATCAATTTCATAACCTTGAAGGACCGCTGTCCTCTTCTCCCACAGTATCAGGTCAGGACATGATTCATATTCATAGCCCACAGAAACTGGGAGCAAAGGGGAAAAAAAGAAGCCCATAGGTTAATAACCTCAGAAATGCACATTCAGCAGAGAGCTGAGAGCTTTAATTAGGTGGGGGAAAGGCCATTTCTACAGGCAAGTGCCAATTCTATTTAAAATACCATCACATTAATGCAGAGTCTTAATATTCTCATCTTTAAAGGCCACTCTGCAGAAAAAAGGTCAACACAGCAGTAGATGTTGGACAAATCTGCTAAATATTCAAAAGGTGCCGATTCACAGACACAATTCAAAGCAATGGGTGACCCTTAGCAAAAATGGGTTTAGCAAAAATGGTCCCAGACTCCAAAATGGTAGCATGCTGCTTCTATTCATTACTTCATTTGCTAAGGCTGCCTGGCAGCAATGCAGTGGGCTGAGACAGAGAAACATGGTCTGGCTTAAAACAGAACAAAAGCAGTACACTCCACTAAAGTAGACAGGTTGAGGCCTACATAAAAAGCAGGGCCCCAAACTACCCACACTAGGTAGATACTTCTTTCTCTATGAATTATCTCAGAGGGGTAGCCATGATAGTCTGTATCTACAAAAAGGAGGAGTACTGTGGCACCTTAAAGACTCAAAGTAGGTTTTACCCACAAAAGCCCAAACGAATCTGTTAGGGCATGTCTACACAGCAGTCGAATTAAGATATGCCACTTAAGCTATGTCAATTGAGTAGCTGAAGTCGAAATAGCTTAATTCGGCCTTTGGCGCTGTCCACACAGTAGAAAGTCAAAGGAAAAGCACTCTTCCTTCGACTTCCTTTACTCCTTGTGTAATGACGGTTACAGGAGTCGGAGTAAGAAGTCCTCCAGCTCGGCACTATTTTGAAATAACGGCTTGCTGTGCAGACGCTCATTTTGTTATTTCGGAATAACATCAGTTATGCCTAAATAACGCTGCTGTGTAGAATACCCTTAGTCGTTAAGGTGCCACTTGGACTCCTCATTGTTTATGAATAATCAGTGCATGATGTTTGGTCCAGAGCCTCACTTATGCCGTAACATAAGGTTTCATAAGCCTCAGTATATCATGTCTAATAGGCAAAGAAGCTCAGCCCTGTGCCTAAGTAGAGTAAGAGACACACTCTTTTTCTCTGTAGACTGAGACAAAGAGGCCCCTGCTCTTCTCCCAAGAGGCAGATCTCCACTCAGGACAAGGGAACAAAGAGGCATCTAGCTGCAGGACTGCAGATATCCCAGAACTGTTCTAAGGACAAGTGGAGGAGTATTGGGTGGATGTCTGTAGTTTTAAAATAACAGCGGCAACATCCTGGAGGTGGGGCTCTCATTGTGCTGTGGCCATTGTCAAGGCTTGATATACTCCACTGGGTTGAACCTAGTACAGAACTGTGAGCGAAAGACCATAGCTCCTTTAAGGATTCTCTGGCTGACTGTTGATTAGATAGGGAGCCACCAACGCCCGTGCCTCTCCACCTCGTGTCCTTTCCCTAACAACTGATTCAACAGCTATGACATTTGGGCTGGATGCGCTCTGATGCCCACCAGAAGGGGACGGAGCGGTAGCTTTACAACTGTTATGCAGGCAGCACAGAGGAAGCTTCCCCCTCCTGTAAGGACTTCAGCTTCTTCAGCTGCAAACGCTGCTGGCCATGAACCATGGATGATGCCTTGTTCAAGATTTGGTGCAAAGAACTTGTGCAGCCTGATTCTCCATTGCTTCACATCTTCTGTAATTGTTTTACAGACACAGAGGACCACACAAGAAACAGGGCAGTGGAGAATCAGGCCTACGATGGTTAAGTTGTGATGATGTTCTGGAAATGGCAGTGAAGAGAAGAAAATGTAAGAGGAGGATAATCGAGAATAAGAGAAAAGGACATGTTCTGAGGTCAACTTACCAAAGGCTTCTGAGAGTCCATACACTTTCTGGCTGTAGACATCTGTCTTATCCCAGATGAAATAATAGGAAAGGTCTGGGGCAGCAGCAAACCACTTTCTAAAGAGGCGTCCTTCTACAGCAACCATAAGGTGGACTTTCATGAGGTTGAAGGGGATGGTAGGGTGGGTCATGCTGATTCTCAAGACTGACTTATAACCAGCCGTGCGACTGCTCAGATAGCTCAGCTTTATTTTACTGCCAGCAATGTTTATCTCCTCTTGCAGGGCCTGAGGATAAACAGCCAGGAGGTGTTAAATCACAACTGACCAGACATCAAATGGCAGCAAAGCTGCAATTAACCAGACACGTGCATCTTTTAGAAAAGCTCTTTGAGAAGTTCTAACCCAGCCCACTTACGAGGTATCACTTACAAAATTTACACAATTTATAAGGTGAAGGCCCCTTCCTTATGTGTCTCTGGGCGATTTGTATGTGTGTGGGGAAGGGGACCAACATGCTCTCAGCCAATGTTCCTCTCTTCTCTGCTTTCCACTGTATCTTGCTGTTTTTGTTGGTGACCATCTTCATATCCTGGGCTCTTTTGTGAGACAGTGAGCCTTATGGGTATGTCTAGACTACATGGCTCCGTCGATGGAGCCATGTAAACTAGTTTACCTGACATAGTCAATGAAGCGGGGATTTAAATAATCCCTGCTTAATTAAAATAAAAATGGTCGCTGTGCTGTGCCGACAGTCAGCTGATCTGGCACAGCACGGCAGTCTAGATGCGGATTGGTCAACAAGGGAAGCCTTTGTCGACTGCTCCCTTATGCCTCGTAAAACGAGGTTTACATGAGCGGTCAACAAAGGCTTCCCTTGTCAACCGATCCGTGTCTAGACTGCCGCGCTGTGCCGGATCAGCTGATTGTCGGCACAGTGTGGCGGCCATTTTTATTTTAATGAAGCGGAGATTATTTAAATCCCCGCTTCATTGACTATGTCGGGTAAACTAGTTTACATGGCTCCATCGACGGAGCCATGTAGTCTAGACATACCCTATGTGTCCCTGTATCCCTCCTGCAGCTATCTCACCCGGCTCCGGACCATCCTCTCTTAGCTTGCTCCAGTTCTCTCTCTCCCCAATCCTGCCCCACTTCTTGCCAATGTCTCACCATCTCTGCTCCTTTCTTCCCCTCCTGCCCTTCACCTTCCTTCTGCTTCTTTCCTTCCTTATCCTCTGCTCCTCTGCCCTGTTCCTGTCCTCCTGTCTTCTGCCCTGACTCTGCCCCTGCCCATTCCCCTCCCCCCCCCGCCAGCTCCTGCTCCTAGCCCCTGTCCCTTCAGCTCTCACCTTGTCCCTTAACCCTATTCCTTGTTCCTCTGCTTTCCCGACATTCCACTTCTTCCTCTTCCACCGCCATGTTGCTTCGGCAGCAGCAGGCGAGTAGTGAGAGCCCCAGAGACAAAGCTGTCTGTTTTCAGTCCCATTGCCCTTTGCTACAGCAGTCCCCACCAAACTGGGTGAGAAGCTGCAGAAAAGTCTTGCTCAGGGCTAGCTATCCAGGGGATTGAGCCTGCTCAGTACCAATGGAATCTCTAGCAAGTCTGGCTGCTAAACTCTATCCAGTCTCTTCTGAGCATATAGGAATGTAAGAGTTTGGGGAGGGCTATATCTTGGATAGTTTGGGGCAAATTTTCTGGAGTTGTCAAAAGGCATGAATAGCGGGGCAGTCACCCTGCCAAATTTTCAGTAACTGCTCCAAATCACAGAGGGGCAAGAACTCCTAGGGGCAAGACAATGGCAGTATGAATTTCTGTAACACTCACATTACAATGTATTTTCCCCTAACCTTGTTCTTTGAAAAGGCTGAACCATTTTAGCTGAAACAGACAGATGGCTGGCATAGAAATTGTGCAAGCAACTGAAAACAGGGGCTTATAATGAAAAGTATTGGGTAATCCAATCTACAGGCATTGCTACCAGTGCTGCCTATGATAATGCTTTTAGCACTTCCATAGCATCTGGGATACTGAAGGCTGTGGAAATATGCTTTATAAACAGAAGCCAGTCTTCACAAGAACCCTGCCCATTTTATGGATGGGGTAAATGAAAGACAGATGAGCTAAAAGGATGTGCTAAAGATACACAGTCAGTGGCCAAGCCAAGAACAGCCCATAGCAGTCTGAACTTCCTTTTAGTGCACGACTTGAACCACTAGACTCAACTCTTGTTTTCTGAAGCTTAGCCAGCTTGAGTTGTGGTGGGATGTGCCTCTTAAATAGGTTTTTGTTATAAATTGTTATAAATAACCACCAGTCTGGGAAATGAAATGCCTAAAAGCGTCTGTTTGGGCTATTATCAAAGACCTAACAGTTTTTCAAGTGATAACTCACAACCTCCGAGCACAGCAGCACTTGACAAACTGATGCATCCTGGAAGTTAAAGTACTGTTCCACCACGTTCATAAATATTTACTTTATCTAATGCAGCCTTTTCAATTTACATACCTATGCCCTTACGAGGGTGTAAAATGACAGATGTGGGAAAACCCAGGAATTTTAAAATAGATTTTACAATTTTAGCAACAAGCTATGCTGGCACCAGGCTCAGCTGAGCAGCGATACAAAGAAGGCGGCCTCTTGCATCTAATCTGTCTTCACATACAAGCTATACAGGAAACACCAGCTAGAAATAACTGCCACCAACGTATTGTTTTGCAATGTCTGGTTCAATTCTGTGTATGAAATTTTTAGTTTTCTCTGCCATAATCTATGCCTATTGACTGCCATTGCAAGGAAGGGTCAACTGAGTAGCACATACACATCAAACAAATGCCAAGAATATATTTAAAAGGATCCTGCCAAAAGAGCTGGTTCAAACAGTGAGGATCACAAGAATTTCCAAAATAGTTGCATATTAAGCTTTGTCGCATTTCACAATCAACACTGTCCTGCGATGCACATACACAAAAAATGCCACTGGAAAAAGGATGAGCCATAATCTGCCTTGAATACACAAGCGTAACAGAGCAGGAATTATCCCCATACTTCTGTTTATCTGTTAATTAGTACTGAAGCTATATTCATATAGATATGTATGCTGTGTTTGTTCTGCACCTTGCACAATGGGGCTCTGGTCTGTGACAGGGCTCTGACATGCTAGTTCAATAGAAATAATATCTCAATAATCTACAGAAATGGCTGACTCACTACTAGACTGATAAGGGCTTGTTCTTTACACTTATTTAGAATTCTCTCTGCTGCTTTCCTTTAACCCATTGATGTCAGTGAGTCTTTAACTCCTGCCTGTAGCAAAGCCTGACAATTTTGCATGTTAGAAGTAGAAAAGTCTTGATGCTCAATTAAATGTTAACTGAGTTAAACGTTTCTTCCCTCGCCATCACACACCCGCTCCACTGAACACAGAAACTATTACTCTGTCCAATTTCTTCAACATGACACATAATATTCTGACCCCAAAACTGATGAGAAACAATGACATTTGAGTACTATCATTTTGCCTTTTGGATGACAGATTAAACTAAGGCCTTGATGCTTGGGAATTAGCCCTGATGTCCCATCAGAAATTCAACTTAAGATATTATCCTTCTGATTACCTAAAATCCCCATTCAGTTGTAGAGCTGTTATTTTGTTGCGTATAGTTAAAATAGCTGAAACACTATACTCTAAAGATTGCTGCATTTCTGTGAAAGAGCATTTGTATTTCAGACCACTGAGTATTTTGGGGTCTTCTATAAATGTCTTAGGACTCTGCTTTGCAATATAATAAACATTCCTATATGCCTCAAGGAATAAATATGATTCTGTCCATTCATTTTAATATTTCTCTATTGAGAAGTGTGTCTAATAGAATGCAATGGTAGATTATCAAGCACTTTTCCAGTAGGGTATTTTTATAATGTATGTTACACAGTGTGGGAATTAGGCAGATGAAGGCAAAATCCATATTGATTTCGGTAAGGCCAGGATTTCACACCAGCACTATTTTCTTCAGATTTGAAGACTGAGAATTATGCTCTCAAGCTTTGGGAAAGTTCAGTGCAGAATTGTGCCCTTGAGCAGAACAGCAGCATTACACATTTTAGCAATGGGTGCTGAAGTGTACGCTGAAGGCCTACATCCTAAAATGTGTCTCGCAGCCTCCCTTTCCCCGTAGACAGAAGGTGAGGACCCAGTGCAGTTTTTGCTGCTGGCGAATAAGCATTTTGTTATCTATCTGTCAGAGATGAACAAAAATGAGTGTTATGTTGGCCAACTGACTATTTTTGATTTTTTGCAAGTATGTAAATAGATAATGTAAATCAGGCAAGGCCTCTAGGCTTCTGGAAAGCTGCCAATGGAGCCCAAATCACAAACTGTTTTAACAAGTACAGAAACAGAACATGATGCACCCTCCTGGACGTGCTTCGCTCCGCTTGACTGCTTTGAGCAATGAAAGGAGCAAAAGTGTCACTTTCGAAAGAAGATTCATACCTGGATTTCTGGAACAATGGGGCCTTTCTCTGAGCAGGCACTTGCAAATGCTGTCAGGGGGGATGGGGAGACCACTGGGTTGGGACGGGCAAAGTTGCTAAGATCACAGCTTGGAATCTCATTCTCTTCATGCCTCATGACTATGGTTTCCATTACAAAAAAGCGATCCCATGGCAGCCAGAGTGTGTGTTCCTGAGTGATGAAGGGAGCCCGTTCAAAGTGTAAGATAATGGAAATCCCACCGTTAGTGACGAGATCAAAGCTGTTTTAAGAGACAAAGTACAAATAAAAATAAGACAAATGATACTTAGCATGTTCATAGCACCTTCCAAACAAGGACCCCACTATGCAAATATTAAAGGATTAGTGCTCACAAACCTCTGTGAGCTAGAGAATATTTATCACGCCTGTTTTACAGATAGAGAAATGGAGGCACCACAAAGTTAAATTGCTTGGACAAGGCCATACTGTAAGGAAGTGGCAAAGCCAGGAATAGAAACATTCAGTAAAGAGACGGTCATTAAACCACACTACCTTCTTTTTAAAAGACAAAGTTTATGTTCATGATAGCTTTACTGAGTTATCAGCCCTCAAACATTTCCTTTACTATTTTTAAGAACATATTTAGGATCCAGTATCAGTCACACACCACTTGGACTTGCACATTTAAGTAAAATATTTGGAAAGCAGTTCCTCCTTCACCTACCTGCTCAGAATTCAGCTCTGTGTTGTCTACCCTGCAGCCACTGCTGACCTCACTGACATACTGTTTCATGTGTTAGTGAAAACATTATCCATTAGGGCAGGGAGAACATGGATCAACAAAGAAATAATTTTGGGACAGGAGAGTAGAAGAAGGAGCTGATTTTACAATAACTAGGTTTCAAATGTAATGGCCCGATTTTCAGAAGAGCTGGAGTCCCCTGGCTCCTATGAATGGGAGCCCAATACCTATGAAAATCAAACCCTGCACGGACTTGGAATTTTTATTCCTAAATATATACCCTGTGCTGTACAAACACAGAACAAAAAGATGGACCTTGCACCAAACAGCTCATGATCCAAACTGCCCTTGTTTAGCTTCTTTATAATTTATAGACACAGCATGGATGTGCTTTGGTTTGATTCCGCCCACCCCCGTTTGCTTTTTACATTAGAGCTTTGCATTTTGTCTGCATTGGAAGATTTATGAAATGCTGTAGAACTAATGACATGATGACATCACAAGAGCAAAGACAGCAAAAGAGAAATTGGGAGGGAAAGGGATTTTAGTCAGACTTTTAAGGCCACCGGCGTTTTTGTTTCCTTGTCTTAATATCTATTTAACATCTACGCCTAAAACACTTTTTGAATAAAGGAAGTCTTTGTTAGACAACACTCCTGAATCTTCAATTAATGTGTTAGGCTCCAAATTAGGATGATATTTAAGCATGTTCATAACTTTCAGCACATGAGCAGAATCACTGACTTCAGTAGTACAACCCACATGCTTTGAATTAAGCGTGTCACTACGTACCATCCTGAATACATTATGGGCTTGTCTACCTTACCACTTTAAGTTAATGTAACTTACATTGTTCTGGGATGTGAAAAAGGCGCCACCCCTTTGAATGATGCAAATTATATCGACTTAAGAGCTGTCCACACTAGTGGTAAATTGGCAGGAGACGCTCTCCTGCCTCTCACTGAGGTGGAGTAATTGTATCCACAGCAGCATGCTCTCCCATCGACATAATGCATCTGCTGTAGCAAGCCCTAAAGTGCCCTGAGGTCCCCAATACATCCTTAAGCAATACCAAGAGAGATCCGGTATTTGGTGTAATGATATTTCTAGATGAAAAAAACAGAAAAAATATTTTTAAACTTATTAAAAAACTTTCAGGCGTCTTCATAAATCACAGAGAAGCAACAAAGAACTCAACCACATTTAAAAAAAATCCCTCGCTGGTCACTGTTTAAACTTATTATTTTAAACTTATTATTTTCATCCACTGTCATCATTTGGCTGTATCTTAGACTCTGCTTCCTGAATGTAGTTATGAAAAGAAAGTTATTCAAGTCCATGGGGAGAGCATTTAAAAACCTCAAGGTATGTAAGGGGTTTATTCTGCAGCTCAAGTGGGCGATCAGCTTCCCAGACCTATGTAACTTGGCTTTTAAAAGCCTAATGGCTAATTGCTTGCCAGCTATCTGAACATCATTTGTGCTTTGATGAGGACATTTTTAACAGTCAATTAGCATTTGGCAAGCCCTCCTATTAGAAGGGAAAAGCTCACTTCGCACAAGGCTGAGCACTAAAGAGGGCAAAGGAAGGAAGGGATAAATGTAAAAAAATTATGTTCAACAACTGTTGGAAAACTAGGAGTCGTTTATTTATAGAAATGCCTCTGGTTCTGTCATTGGCGAGCAGAGCTGGTAGGAGCTCTGGGCTCTAATGAGCTTTGGTCAGGCATGTTAGCCTGCAGGGGAATAAAAACCTGCTTCTCCCATGGACGCGAAACCCGAGCCAGAAAGGAAGGCATTGATCTAATGTCAGACTCAAGCAGCTGTGAAAACACAGAGGCTTGCATTGTACAGCAAGAGGCACCGCCACTCATCAACTACTGTTTCTCGAGTTACATGGCTTAGCCTTGATGTGTATGACTATAGCACATTCTGGAGTCTATGGCAGCAAGCCTTCCAGCCTGAGATGATAGACTTGGGCAGCGTGGCTCGTGCGAGTGCACTAGAAATAGCTGTGTAGACAGCGCTTTTAAATTGCAGCTCAGGTTGGAGTTTGGGCTCTGATGTCTACAGAGAGAGGTGGGCTGGGAGGCTTGCTCTTGTGGGCTCCATAATGCTATGTAGACATTCCCCAAGTTGCCCAGATGAACCAAAAAACTCGGCAAACGTGGCAGTGAAATAAAAATTACTCTCGGCAACCTGCCACGGGATAAATCCTAAGCAATGCTCTCAGGTGGGCTGCTGATCTTGGGAACGAGTGGGTGCGACACAGAAGCTCCCTAGCAAAGCGTCCTCTGTTCTTGGACCCAGGAGTGTTATGGGATATTTATCCATAAAGAGTAGCATGTAAGGTATCTATAGAAAGCTTGTAACTTGTCAAGATTCATAAGCATTGTGAGCTGTATGTGTGGGAAAGAGTTAAAGAATTATGTAAACTTTATGGACTTGGAGTTAGGATTAGTCACCAGAGGGTAAAATATCTCAGCGATGCCCCATTCTTGCAGAAGGGAGTTGTTACCCTGCCCTGGTTAGCCAGTGATGTAATGCAAGACTCAACTCCTAGCCTCTCTCTCTCCATTCTGAGACTTTCAATGGAAAACCATCAGAGACAATGGCAAACAATCCAAACCACTCAGAAACAAAAAAAGGAACCTTACAAGAGCCAGAGCATCATGCTGACTATGAATAAACAGTCAAAAGACTGTTTCAGTATAACACAAAGTTGGGAAAGGCACCCTCTGTTCTTCTACCTTGGGGAGCAGCTATGTTCCCATGAAAAATTGGATCCTGGCTCCTATGCAGCCAGCTAGCTCTGCAACAGACTGAACTTTCTTTTTTCTGGGGGAGACCTACTTAATTAGATAGGAACTAGTGATAAGGGTTCTTGGCATTATCTGATTGGGCTTTGTATTGTAACCATTTGTTTCCACCATTCTCTCTTGTTTCTTCTTTGGTATATTCAGTGCTCACAAGTGCTGTGTGATTTTACAGGAGAGCTGGTTTAAACTAAACCCGGTGAACTGGGTATTCTGCAGTTTGGGGGCAGAGGATCTGGGATTTCTGTGAGTAGCAAGTGTGAGGGGCTGGATGCCAGAGGAGAACAACTCACAGGGATTCAGGGTTGAGGTCCTTCTATTAGCTCTGTGGCACAGAGAAGTCAGATATACAAGAGAACATTCTGAAACCTGTGGGTTTATCCTCATGCCCCGGGATCTGAAAAATACATGTATCATGATAAATAGTCTGAGAACACATATGAAAAAATATTTATTCTCATTTTCTGGGGTTATTTATTCTCATTTTCTGGGGTTATTTAATGCAACCTAACCTGTTGTGAAATCCTGGATCCACTGAAATCAACGGGAGTTTTGTCATTGACTTCAGTGGAGCCAGGATTTCACCCTTGGAGTCCACAGTTGACTGATGTGACAACAGGGTGAAACCCACTTATAGAAAACTAGAACGTAGTAAAGCTATTTACACTGAAGTAGAATTCAAGTCCTAATTTGTTACAGTTCATTGCAATTTGAAAGTTGGAATTCCAGTTATAATGAAACTCATTTTTGGCCTTGTCTATACAAGAAAGTTGTACTGATTTAATTAGATCAGTTTGGAATCCAATTTAGTTAAATAGGCACGATTCCCTTCTGTGAACCTTCTTATTCTGAGACCACAAGGGGGTTGCACCGATTTAACTAAATTGGATTCTAAACTGATTCAGTCAAATTGGTGCAAATTACTTGTGTAGACAATGTCTTAGACTAAAATTATTCTGTTGAAAAGATTATTAGAAGAGGGTCCCCCTGTTGCACCGTAGTGAAGTATAGAACAGCAACTGAAATAGCAATAATATGTTACATTTTGAAAGCACGTTACTTCCACAAACACCCTAGCAAGACAGTAAGAAAGTGTTATCTTCATTTTACAGACAGGTTAACATGGCACAGGGAGATGAAGTGATGTATCTAAAAGCTACACACTAGATCAGGGCAGGCATGATAAGGCCCATGGGCCAGATCCCGCCTGGCAAGCCTCCAGATCTGGCCTCTGAGCCACCCCACCGAGACTCTCATGCACAGAGCAGCCAGATGCATCAGAGCAGCCCCACACCACTTTAAGCAGGTGACTGCTCCCTGTGGCTCTCTTCTCCATGCACCTGGGGGAGGAGTAGGTTTTGTGTGCTGCCCTCTGAGCAAAATCTCTCAGCTCCCACTGGTCTCTGGCCTAAGTAAGTGCCTCCTAGCCACAGCCTGCCTCTCGCACTCCACTCCCTCCTGCACCCCTACTTATTCCTGCCCCAGGCCACCACCTCCTCCTGCCCCAAGTTATCACCCAAACCCTCTGCACCTGCTTCCCTCAGGTCACAACTCACTCCCAGACCTTGCACCTCCCTCTTACACTCATCCCCCAGGCCAGAATCCTCTCCTGTATCCATTCCCCCTCCCAGATCCTGCACTCCAAGCCCCTGCCCCAGATCACAACCCCCTCCTTCACCCATATACTCTCTCAGACAGCACTCGCTCTCCTGCACCCCAGTCCCTTACCCTGTGTGTCCTTCTGCACCCAGCCTCCATTCTAGACCCCACAACCCCTCCACAGAAAAGAGTGGCCCTTGATCACTTTCCAAAATCTTGGCATGGCCTCCTACCAAAAATTATTGCCCACCCCTGCACTATGTTCAGGCACTGCTGATAGCCATCTTTTTATTACTTTACTTAGGGCCGCATGAAAAACAGGGAATCCCAGCACACCAGCTACCCACCTGTGGTCAAGTTTTTGTAGGAATTATTATTTTTATTTGTGTAGCCTTTGTGCCAGTCATTTACACTGCAGTGAATTTGACCTCTAAGGCCTGATTCTGGTCTCACTTGCATGAGTGCATATCAGGAGTTGCTCCACTTAGGGTCTGTTTACACTACAGACACACAGCAGATATATCCAAAGAAGGGGGTTTTCCTACCTATCTGCGAATTCTTCTGTCAGCCTAGTTGCATTTATAGTAAGGTTAGCCTGACCTAACTAAATTGCATGGGGTGTGAAATTTTTCAGTCCTAAGCCATGTAGGTAGGTTGAGCAAAATTTTAAGTGCAGACCAGGCCTGAGATTAATGGAGTTGCACCACAGTATAAATGTGAACAATTATGTATCTCTTTCAATAGTCTCTAAGCCTCAAGATTTTCAAAAGCACTGGCTTCCCTTATAAGGTATGCTCATTTAACTGAGATAATCAGTTTTCCATGGAAATAGCCCTACTACTCACATTTTACTGTTGTATTTTCCAGCAGATGGAACATTAATGAGAACATATCTTGAAAAGTTTCAGTGGGCACCAAGTCCCATGGGAACATGCCAAGACTACACAAAGCATACATTTCTAGCAAGTGTTCATTGCCTTCATTATCACCCCATTGGCTGTTCTAGCCAGGTCAAGTCTAATCCTCAACACTAGTGTCAGATTGGAGAGCTATTAAAGTCAATAGGAGCTGGGTCACCCTTTCCAAAGTGCTAGTGTTAATCACCATTAGCTAGAGTACATGAGCTCTGTCAATCAGAAACTTATTCCTTATATTTAGCTTTTGTCCTTAAAGGAGAGAGAGTCAATTAGTATTGAGAGACAAAAGATAAAATACAGGACTTGCCCAAATTCACAGTGATTTTGTTATAGTTCAGTGGAACTGATTTTTACCATTTGCCTCTAGCAGTACTTCATTTTACAAGTTTAATTATTTTGCCCAATAATTTCTATATAAAGTAATAAATAATATGTAGTTTGGGGTAGGAACTATAATTTCTTTAAATGCATAGACAACACCTAGCACCACTGAGCCCTCAGTGCTTCTAGGCACTTTTGTAATAATATCAGTAGTAATATTAACAAGAATAAAAGTGGCTGCAGGTTACACCAGATATGACTGTGATACGCAGCCCTGAGTGCTTACATATTGGAAGATGTACATCAGAAACCATACCTGCCATCTTGCCTGCTGATCGTGTATCCAAAAAGAGGATTGTTGACAAAGCTGATGTTCACTCCAACGAGAGGGGTTCCATCTGATGTGATCACCTGACCTCGAATCACACATGCATGGCTGCATGAAGGAAAGAAATAATAGGAAATGGTGAATCATATCAAAGACAGGGAAGTGGTCCCCAACTTAACCTGCATACAGGGATACTGAATACACTTGAGCATCTTTAATCTGGCTACCCTGGGAAAAAGGATATGTCAGATTAAAGAATTTGCTGGGTCAGGGAGGGGACTGCGAAGTCTGGGCATGAGGGGGATGGAGGTGGGGCATTATGGGAGAGGCGGGGAAAAGCCTCAGCAGAAGCATGTCACTACACTGCCATTCCCCCAGCTGGGAGGGAGGGGGAGTGACAGCATGTAGAGCTGCTTCCTCCTCCCCTTACCAGGGTCTGTACCATGGGTGTTCCCAGATTAGGGACACCTCAAATACAGAGGTTCAGGTATACCATATGACATAGAATACAGAACACAAAATCATGTCCCCAGATGGAGGCACAAAGCTTTTGCTGACTTGAGTGTTGTCCATGAGCATCCAAGGGTAGAATCTGGTTTCACCTTTTTTCTACTCTTGTAATATTTAACCACTGGCAAATACACTGTCCTCTGCTATTTTCTCCTATAGGGCACATGATATCCTGACAGAGCTATAACCCACTCAGGTTCATAGTGTCTTGAAAGTATTGGCCTGATTAAGGACAAAACATGTTTTAGAACAGAGGCAGATGGGAATGTACCAAATACTGCCACGGCAGGTTTAAGGGCATTATGATCAAAGAGATGCACTTGCCTTCATGAGTTAGATCTTCCATATTTCATAAAAAAGTGTAAGTTATTGCTTGGAGAAACTGTGATGACAAATTTGCCAGGATTAGACAGATGGCTTTCCTATAGAATATTTCAGCAATTGAATATGCAAGCGACAGAACCACCAGTAGATTATACTTACTAAATTTTGCTTTGTATGTCTATAACATTTTTCACCCCAGGATCTCAGAATGCTTAAAGGTCACTCAGCAAATCTGTGGCGAGGCCAAGGACAGAATGCACAGGTCTCTATTTTAAAGTCCCTATTCAAAGCCCTAGATTGTACAGCTTACCAACGAGCTTCCAAAAAAGACTATTGTTGGTTGTCTGATCTCAGTGTCTATTTCTAGGTACTTATTTTCCTGAGGGACAATAACAAATTGTGGAACCTTGGTGTATCAAATAAGGATTTCACTGGGCATTTATTCCATGACATAGAAAGCAAGCTTTTTAGTTGTCATGCCGTCCAGGTATAGCAGAACTATCCATTGATTTAAGCAGGGATTTTCGTGTATATGTTGATGGCAGAGTATGGCTCAAAACTTGGCATTCAGATACTCGGAAACAAAAGCTTCTGACTTTTTCAATTCTAGTATCTAGTCACTTGATTCCTATATTCCCTGGGATCAATCCCAGAAAAAAAAAAGATGTAATATGCTTGGATTTTTATTTCACTTATATTAGTTTTACTCTGGTGTTTTCCATAGAATAAGCCCTGATTCTGACAGATGGGGAAGGAGAAGTCGTCCCGTCACAAAAACAATAATTTATGTATTCCATAGCACCTTCCATCCAAGGACTGCATTAACTACCCAGCTTTGCAACATCCCAGGATATTGTCAGGTTGACAGGCGGGGAAATTCACTCTACTGTAACCCCACTAAAGTCGACAGAACACGATGAAAAACTATTTGGCTCAAAGTACCAACGTTTATGGACAGCCAGGGGCAGTACCCATAACTTCCATTTTGAGGAAGTTTACTCACAAGATCATTCTTCTCTGGTAAGAGCTGAAGTAGAGTCTGTAATGGTCAACGGGTCCTGGGGCCTTCTGATCAGCCTTACCTTTTGTGGAAAGATAAGCATCACAGTGTACTCCTCCTGCTCTGAAGACCAAGAAATTCTAGCTATTGGGAACAATGGACTTGGCACACTGAATTAGCATTACATATTTATACTAATGCCAAAGGAATTACCAATGGCTGCTAGCTCCTGCTAAAGTGGTTGAGCTGAAATACAAATAGAGCCCATTTTCATGAGACAATGGTGGTGGTTTGCTATTTTCTTCCACTGCCTCCCCACAAACTACAAACAAAGAAAAGACACCAAATGATGTGGATGCCTTCACTGATGCGCTAGACAAAAGATAACTAATATGATGGTTACTCTCCCAGGGTCTAAGCAGATGACAGCTTGTGAGAAAAGTTGTAGCCAATACACTGGATTAGACTGTCAGCTGGAATAAATAGAGAGCTTTGCCCCAGCTGAGGATCTGGCCCATAGCCTTCATGATATCACAGGCACTTAGGGATAAATAATAGCCACACTGTTACAGGCCAATACCAATATGCAAAAGAATTCACCCTAAAGGGACAACTCGAATAAACACGTCTGCACTTCTAGCTATCAGTGAGCGATCTCCCTCCCTTCTCTCCACAACTCTTCTAGTTGCATTGTTCAGCTTCTTTGCTTCATATTTATTTACTTACTGATTTGGACTAAGCCAGCCCACCTTCAGAGACAAGTAACTTTCAGGAAAGCCTACTTGCCCCCCAGAAATCCCCTTGAGGACTATAATAACTCTTTTATTTGCACTCTGTAAGGAATACTCAGAAGGCAGTCCTTCTCAAATCACAGTCATAAAATGAAGCTGGGGCAACATGTACAAATATCTGAACTTAATTAAAACAAACGGGGTTGGGGGGAGGCAGATGGGAAAGAAACTGACTCCCAGACCTTGCCTGATCAGATCCTCAAATCTTCTACTTACCCAGTTGATAAAATTTGCCCCATTTGGGAAAACCAATTAATGCTGTGCTTTGTACGTAGCTGGCCTCGTCAGTGTCATTATGTCCTTTCTGGAGGCAAGATCGACTACCCACAATGCACCTAGCCCCCCAGGAACCTGGTTGATGCTAATTTAGTCACCATTTCCTTCAGAAGACCTTGGTCTAAATGCAATTACACTGCAAACATGTTAAGTGGTACTGCAAAGACTCGTGGCCCTGCTCGGAAGGTCTACCAATATATTTACATAAAATTATCTCGCATGTTAATAGGGAAGATTTATTCCATCAGTCTAGTTTTGCCAGCACCAAAGATATTTTCTGTAGTTAAGCTAAACTGAATGCCTCTTTGCTGTAGACTTTTCTTTCCATTGAATTATTAACAGATTTCATCTACTGCCTGAACTATTTTTTTCAGATTGTGTTTACATGTTGCTGTACAGATCCCTTGTTTTACAATAACCAGTTTTCCAGTCTGTTTTTTAAATTAGCCTTTCCCAGCCCCTCTGGTCTTTTATTTTCCTATAGAGGTTTCCTTATAATTAGGGAACACTAAATCATTGTTGAATTGCTACCATGTGAGTCTGAGTGAGACACAGCAATTTTAGACCACTGCTTTGTGAAGTAATTTGTAACCACTAGAAGATTAAGTTACTGTCCACTTGTCCCCCTGGGTATGATCTAGGGCATAGTGTCATCAAAGGTTGAGACACATTCATGCTTCCCTTCCACAGCTATAATTTTCTTTAGTAATGCCTGTATTTACATGGTGGAAAAAAAATCCAAGTACGCCAAGAGTTATAAAATACTAGAAATCAAAAGAAAAATGCTAGCTAGGTAATCTAATCCATCTTCATGCCAGGAAAGATTACTCCCTACAATAAGTTTCCTAGCTCTTTGTCTGGTTTAACATTAAACGTCTTAGGCAGTTATTATTCATAGAATCAAAGAATTGGAAGGGACCTCAAGAGGCCATTGAGACTAGTCCCCTGCCCTCATGGCAGGACCAAGTACTGTCTCTAGATCACCCCTGACAGGTGTCTGTCTGACCTGCTCTTAAGTATCTCCAGTGATGGAGATTCCATAACCTCCCTAGGCAATTTATTCCAGTGCTTAACCACTCTGACAGTTAGGAATTTTTTCCTAATGTCCAACCTAAATCTCCCTTGCTGCAGTTTAAGCCCATTGCTTCTTGTCCTATCATCATAGGCCAAGGAGAACAATTTTTCTCCCTCCTCCTTGTAACACCCTTTTAGATACTTAAAAACTGCTATCGTGTCCCCACTCAGTCTTCTCTTTTCTACACTAAACAAGCCCAATTCTTTCAGTCTTCCCTCATAGCTCATGTTCTTTAGACCTTTAATCGTTTTTGTTGCTCTTCTCTGGACCTTCTCCAATTTCTCCACATCTTTCTTGAAAGGTGGTGCCCAGAACTGGACACAATACTACAATTGAGGCCTGACCAGCCCAGAGTAGAGCAGAAGAATGACTTCTTGTGTCTTTCTCACAGTGCTCCTGTTAATGCTCCTAGAATTCTAGTGCTCCTAGAATCATGTTTGCTTTTTTTTGCAACAGTGTCACACTGTTGATTCATGTTTAACTTGCCGTCCACTATGACCCCTAAAACGCTTTCAGCAGTACTCCTTGCTAGACAGTTGCTTCCCATTCTGTATGTGTGAAATAATTATTAATAATTTTTTGTTTAGTGCTGGGAATATGGTTGGCATTGTGCAGTAGATAAAATAGGGACATTCCTTTTTCCATAGTTTAACAAGATCTAACCCAATGTTTGTTGAAATGGATGAAAATACTCTCACTGACTTTAAACAAGCATTGGATTAAGCTCATAGATTTCATAGTTAGGAATTATTTTCTGGTGTACATGCTAATTTTTCCTTTACTTAGTGTTAACCCATTACTCTTATTCACAACTCATTGTATCACCATAGCTCCTGTTTTCTTGGAAGCTGAAAAGCTTGAAATACATTGGGATGATTAGCATGATGTCCCCTCCCTGGTAGCTAATGCAGTAAATATTTTTAATCTCTACTCAGGAGTCCCAACATCTCTATAAATATTAATTTTCTGTAAGTTACTTCCAAATTGTTTGACATCTTTTTGGTACCATGCTGCCCACAGCTGAACATTCTGGGGCGTCATCAGCACTGTATGGAGTGACTGGAGAGGTTTCTGCTGTTCAGCCCTCATGTCGAACTCGGGAGATTTAGCTTCTATTTCTGGTTCTGCCAGAGTCTTCCAGTGTAACCTTGACAAATCACATAGTTTCTCTGTGCTACAACTGTAAAATGGGAAAAATAGCACTGCTCTATCTCAGTGGGGCACAGGGAAGATAAATTATGGTCTCTTGTCTTACACATAGGTGCTCATACTGCTGTGGGAGTGTGGTACTGCTTTGTGATGTACTCAGATACATTCATGATGAGTGGCAGAATAAAATCTTGCCAATAAAGCATGTCATTACATGCTATTGGCCTTTGCCTCATTTACAGCACAGGATACAGTATAGGTTGGACCACCCTGGTCTGGCACCCTCTGGACTTGACTGGTACCTAATGAGGGATTTTGCCAAACCATAGGAGGTCATTTCTGGCGCTGCTGCCTCTGGCCCCACTCCTGGGCCAGTGCTGGCTCCCCCTGCCATTGGCTCAGCTGGGCTCCCTTGCTGCTGGCCTCCCTGCCAGTTCCTCTCTGCCATTGGCCCCACTCCTCTTCCAGCCCCATCAGGCTCCTGGCCCAGTGGGCTGGGCTTCTGCTCCCACCAAGAGCTTGCTGCCCTGCTGGAGCCCACTGGCACTCTGGCCACCCTGCCACTGGCCCAGCTGGATTCCTGCAGCAGGGCTCCTGGCCACCGGCCCCACTGCAGCCAACTGACCTGCGCTCCTGGTCCGCCACTGGGACTCTCTGGTGCAGTTGTTACAGGGTTAATCTAGTGCAATTTCTGGACCCTTGCTTTCCAGCTATGAGGGAGAAGACTCTTTGCACTCTCTTCCTGCACAGGGCCATCAATAATCTGGTTCTTCCTGTTTAGTTTGGCAGCGTGGAAAGCCGACAGCTGACAACTACTGAACAAACCTGTGGATGTCACTTGAATCATGAAGTTTGGCAAGAAAACAGAAATAAAGAGTTCTTGAGATGTTAAACAAGAAAGACTTTTTAAAAGAGGAAAATTAAAATTAAAAAGTAGCCATCCAGAAAGGCTCCCACGCAGCTATATATAACACTTGTAAGTTCCTGAAAGAGTTTGGCATATGTCTGGCAGCTGGGATTCAAAACAAATTAATTAGGCTAGGCAGAGAACCTTGCCAATAAATGGAACACCAGAATGCCAGTGTCAGGCTAAGGAGGACCTAGACATGTTGACATCCGACCATCCCTGTGCATTCAGGGATTTGCTGAAGTGGCAATGACAGACAGAGCCTGCGACAGCTTCCACAGCTCCAATTCCTGAGGAGCTGATGGAGTGGGAGACACAGGAGAAAAGGAATGCCAGGCAAAAAAGCAAAAACAATGCAACTCAGAAAGAGAAGTCAAATCTTGGCTGTCTGCAGGAACTAAACTCCCATCAGCTCTTTTTCTTAACCTATGCATCTAAGCTAGATGCATGGCTCCATCAGTTGAGCGTCAGGAAAAGTGTGGTGTCTTTTATGGGGTTGGTTTTTTAATTGTTAATATTTTTCCTATTGTCTATATTTAATTGTCTCTATTTTTTTGGAATGAGTGAAAAATGTAGAGCATTTTTGCAAAATATTAACAATCTAAAATAATGCAGGCAATTAATCAAAATGTTATATTCCAAGCCCATTACTCAAACTAGATAAGGAAAACTGGAGAAAAAACGATAGAATTGGCATAATTTTAGGAATACAGATAATGAAGTTGTACCTGAGGTATCTCGATAAGGCTCTTACTCATCAAGCTGTACAATAACAGCCTTAGATTTACAGTGGGTTTTTATACCAAACCCATCACCATGGTATCTGAGAATCTCTCTACTGCCTCTTTTATAGAATCAGCAATGCAGGGCTGGAAGGGATGGTGAGAGGTCATGTAGTCAGGTGCCCCGTGCTGAGGCAGGACCAAATAAACTCAACTCCTCACAGGTATTTGTCCATCCCATTCTTAGAAACCTCCGATGATGGGAATTCCACAATCTCCCATGGAAACCTATTCTGGAACTTAGCAACGATTGCATTGAAAGGTGCTTATAAATTGTTTGTTTATAAATTATGATTGTTTAATAATTAGTTCCAGTATCTTTCCAGGTGTCAAAGTTAGGGTGGCTGGTTTATAATTTTCCAGGTCCTTTTTAATTCCCTCTTTTCAAGTACGTATGTGCCATTCATCAGTCCTCTGAGCTCCCACCTGTCCTCCAGGATTTCTCCCGGATAATCACTACCAGTTCTGAGATTGCTTCAGATAGTTCCTCTCGAGGAAAGTCCCCTCAAAGTCCCTTCCAGTCCTAGTATTCTATGATACTCTAGGATGAATATCATCAGGCTCTGCTAACTTGAATACATCTAACTCATCTAAATATTCCTTACCTTGTTCTTTCCCTGTTTTGGCTTGTGTTCCTTCCCATTGCTAATATTGTAGTAAGTATCTAGTCACAATGCCTCTTACTACCTTTTATGTCTCTTGCTAGGTGTAGTTCATTTTGCTTTGCATGTGCTCTACATGATTATGCTGTTCTTTTATACTCATCCGTAGCAATTTATCCATGTTTCCCCTTTCTGTATGATTCCTTGTGTAGCCACAATGGCCAGTTACTAGTCTTCCCATCTTGTCTTTGTATTGGGATAATTTGCTGTTGGACCTTTAATGTTGTCTCTTTGAGTAGATGCCAGTTCTTCTGAACTCCTTTTGTACTTACCTTCAGTCTGTGCATTTAGTTCCCTGCTAGTTTGTCAAGCAAGCCCTGTGTTATGTATTTCTGCCATCACTATGCTCAATGCAGACTTACACTGTAGTTTATAGGAGCTATTAGTAGACATTCTCAGTGGATAATGATCTTCTTCAATCCCCTGGCCACCATTTTGCTGGCAATACTGCCAGTAAGCTATTCATATCTGAATTTCCCCAAAATTACAAAGGCACCTTTGATACATGCCAGTTTAGTTGCAAAATAACATGTGAGTAAATAGTTGTACATTTCCCACTTGTAAAAAAACCATGGTGACATAATCACCTTTATAGATTAACTCCACTTAGACTCCTTTGATGTCAGGAACTAATTAGAAACTTGCCCTTATTGCTTATAGAACTCCTCTTAGATTTGGTCCTATTTCACAAACCCAGGCGCTCTCTCTTACTTCTGGAAGCACTTCTTCCTCTTTGATCCACCAGTTTGGCCGCTGTTGAAAAGAGAAGCTTCTGTTTCTCTCCTGCCATCTGTAACATCTCTCTGCCTCACCAACTCACCATTTCCAGGGAAAAATGACTTTTAAGATGAGATCGGTAATAGGAGGAGCAGCTGAGGCAGCAAGACACAGGAAGGGTATTCCAAAACAGGAAATTCAGAGAAGACTGTAGTACTAGCAGTGATTTGTGTAATAATAATAATTAGCTCCTACTATATTACTGAAGCTTGAAAAAGTACTTTAGAATACAGTTAGAAAGTGCTGTACAAAATAAAGTTATGTTACAGTGTGATGTAAGGGTTACATGGAATTCTTTCTTCCCATAACACCAAAGATATAAAACCTGATTCTCCTCCCATTGAAACCAGTGTATCTCTAAGAGGAGTTGCTCCTAATTTACCGGTACACTTGTGTAAGTGGAAAGATGATCAGAGCTTTAGGTTCTTAGCCTTTTAGAGGGTTTCAGTAGCTCTTTTGGCACAAGCTATTTTTGCATATAATCATGCATTAAGTTAATTTCATACACCACAAAAATGTGCTTCTAGAAGCCATTATTTCTACGAGAGGTAACGACTTTACAGTGCACTAACTCTCAGAAATGAATGATACGCTTATTCTTATGCCAGGTCTCATGAGGCTCATGAAATCAAACTGTGGAGGAATTTGCTTACCTGACCTCACAGATATTATAATTAGCATTATTAATAGTTATTTAGCAAGCTTTTAGAAAGCTCAGACAATGTGCTTAATTCACAAGACACAAAATAAAGGCTTTCCCTGTCCACCATCTGTACAAGACAGACACAGTGATAGAAGGACTAAATGGGACACACAGATTGAAGAACACATTGTTTAAACATTCTTGATGCAATTATCTCACTTCTCGTGGGCACTGCGGAAAAGATTATTAAACTATCTATAGCTCTTTGCTAGCTTGATACAAATTGTGAGTTTCGGAAATTATGAAGAGAATAGATCAAGAAAATATATTGTTTTTTTAGGGGATAAGGTTTTGATTTTATAGCTATTTATTTATTTAGGAAGTTTTACAAATCATTGCCATGTAGATATCACAAACAAAATGATAACCACTACAACTTTTAGTTCACAGAAACATTATGGAGCCAGATAATAAGCAAATCTTTTTATTTAGAAAGTTATTCCCATAATACCCTTGTAAATAAAGCCTCTTTAAACGATCCAGAAGATGTTGTTTCTGGCAAGTTTATTAAATGGAGTAGAACTACTGACTCCATTCATATTTATCAAACCAGGCACACCTATTAAACAGCAATATTAAAAGAGATTTTTTTTAACATGGAGATTTTTGCAGCCAAATGTACATTGAGGATGGAATAAATGGTACTCAGTATTTAGCTGTCCTCTAATATTTTGTTGGATATGTAATTGATGCATTAATTTTTCCATGACAATAAGCTTCCATAATTTCCACAAACTATTCCATTAGTTTTAGACTATTTTTCTTTCCTCATTGAAGGGTAGTGGTTTACCAGCTACTAGCAGATGAGATCTTAAGTCTTCAGTTCTTCGAATAGCACCATTTCTGCCAGGGAGGCCCTGGAGAATTATCAAAGAATCACTAGGAATAAGTACCCAATCATTTGTAATATTAGGTTACAAATTGTATCCAACACTTTCTACTGAGTGGGTATGTCCACCATATCATTGGATTTACTTTTGATCACTCCATAAATATTACATTCAATTAAGGAATATGCCAACGTGCAATGATCATTTTATCAGTGTTATGAAAGAAATGTACAAAAGAATTGGAACTACCTCCCTGATTTAATCTACATTGGTCTTTCTAATATTGGTATATTTTTGCAGTAGCTTATTACATAGAATTAATTATACTGAAATTTAAAAATCACAATGAGATTAAATGACGCCACACACCACATTTTCAAATAAAAAAGAAGGGTGAAGGGCACATACATTTATTGTCTGCCATACAGGAAAGAGAGTTTTTTGTAAGTATCCTATCTTTGCTTAAGAGGAATATTATCAAAGTAAAAGGAGCTATTTTGGTCCCTCTGACCTCTTCTTTGCTCTTTTCAGTTTCAGAAAACATGATCTCTAGTTATTAAGGAGTCCATTTAGGCAGAAAGCAACCAAAGCAAAACAAGGCCTTGGGAAAGCAATAGAAGAAGGTGACAAGGAGATGATGTAAAAACCTCTTGTGGTTTTTGTTTGTTTGTTTAAAACATAAAAATGTCTTCTCAATCTCAAGGCTAGGGCTAGGAAATGATCATGATGATGAATAATTTGTAATATGACCTTTACTAAACACACTAAGGCTATGTCTAGACACTGATTCTATTTTGGGACACTGGAAGTATCCTGAAATAGCAATTCCAGGTCTTTAAACGCACCCATTATTTTGAAATATATTTCGAAATAATGGCTGCACTATTCTGGTATCCCTATAACCCTCGTTCCACAAGGGTTAAGAGACTTGTCAGAATAGCGCTTTATTTTGAAATTACCTTGAAATAAGCTATGCAATTTGCATAGCGCAAAGTGTGTAGCTTATTCTGAGGTAAGGGTGCAATGCAGACACACCCTAATAGATCTATAGCAAGGTTTATTCAAACCTATGAATGATAATGATATAGTTCAAGTAGATAAGGTATTCTTCTCCAAACCCCGTCCTAAACTGTAAAATAGAGTTGTTGTGCTCTGTTAAAAGTTTCTGTGTTTCACCCCAGAAGTGGATGTATTTCATAGTTCCATCACAGGTGCACTATTTACTACAGACCACCATACCCAGCACTGACAAGTCATAGTCCTTTTGGAGCCAATCTAAAGCCATGGTCTGGATCAGCTGACATGAGGGAGATCATTAGCAGAATCTCACAATCCTCTATATAGCATCCATCTCTGGTTAAACTTACCTCAGTAGAAGCCAGCTAGAGAATGCATCGCTGCATTATCGTTATGTTGTGTGTCCATGTCAAGCTCTTCCAGAGGCAAAGCAGACTAAATGCGATACTTCACATTAACGCCAAAACCACAGAAAGCAGTATGGAGTTGCCATGACTAACTAAGACTGTAATCTTCAGGACTGCACTGATCACTTTAGTTTCAGGCTCCTGTGTCAGGTTTTATCCTGACTGCTATAAAAATGGATTTTTTACCACAAGGTAACTAACCCATGTGAGTATTCCATAGTGAAAACACAGTGAAGGCAAAGCCAGTTACCTCAGAATAAAACTAAAGTGTCTTGTTTTCACTGTGGTTTTACCTCAGGATAGCTCTCCTGTATTAGGTACCCTCCTTCACCAAAATACACATTTTGTCATAGTGAAGGAAAGGCCTACATGTTTTTTCTGGGCAGCTGTCTGCAATCTGACACAGGGAGACATGGAAAAAGTAAACAAATCCCTCCTCCCAAGAGTACTATGAAAGCGTTACGTAGATCTTCATTTTAAATCCCTTAGAACTGAACTGAAAGGGTGTTAACCACAAGCTTTGGACAGTATTATCTCCTCAACCTTTTCTTGCTCTCTCACTAGGATCAGCTGATTGGCTGTGGTGCTAGATAATGGATGAGATATGGATTGTGCAAAGTAAAACAAAAATAAACAAACCCAAAATCATACATACTTACAATATATTATAAAATACCAAACTGTTGCATTTATAAAGTACCTTGTATCTCAAGAACTCAGAATGCTTTTTATAATAATTTCCTAACATGGCCTCAAACACTCCTCTAGAGTAGGTACATATTGTTTTCCTTATAGTATAGATAGAGAAACTTAGGCATAGAGAGGTGACATGATTAGCCCTCAGTTACACCAGGAATCAGTAGCAGAGTTGGAAAGAGAACCAAGAAATCTGATTTCCAGTGGGAATTTTAAACCATTAAACCTTCCTTACCTGTGTACTGGCTCTAGAAGTGAAGGAGGGAAAAGGCTCTTTGTAGCTAGTGCCAGAGGCCAATTGTCATAAGGGCACTCACACAACACTGAGCTCTACTCCATAGCTCTTTTCTTTGTTTTCAGTTACCCATATAATTAGAGGGGTTCATGGAAAGTTAATTATACTGACAGCACAGTATCATGGCTTCATATGATAGCTTTAGCATAAACCATCAGGGGGTCAAACACAGATACTCTTTCAAAACACTATGCATTCTTTTTAAAACACGCTATAGAAAAAAGTCAGTTCTCTGCCTGGCTGCCAGAGGTAGCTTAGTCCTATGCTGACAATTGACATAAAAGACTCCGCGGGCCATGAATTTAGACTACTGTCTGACGCTGTCCCTCAAGAGAGAACAAGGGTATCAGGTGTCCCACTTGAAAGTCAACAACTTGACATCAGTGCATCTTGTGCTGCTGCTTATGGTGACGGACAACTAAGAAGGGCTTAAAGATACAAAGCAAACAGCAAGGGTAAGTGGTTTTGAAATCAATACAAGAATGATCAAGTGGCAGAAGAGTACTTGTTACCTGTTCATCAAAATGATGCAAAAAGACATTCTGTGCATTCAGAATTTAATTTAGCTACTTGCCTTATCATCATAAACACTCATTTCAATATGGACAGTGTTTTTTAAATCCAGACAGGAATACTATATAATTGCTGGCATTTTGAAGGAGACACAGTCTTTACCTTTATCTATCAGCGTCATTTATCACTATATTTTTTTTTCTCCCCCTTTTGTGGTGATGAGGTGGCTTGTCAGCTCAGCTTGTTCTTAAAAAGCTAGAGTGTAATTCAATAATAAATTCACTCAAAGGCTAGCTGTCATGAGATATTCATTTATTTGTACTCCATTAGATGATCTGTGCTGCTGTTCTTTCTAAAAGGTAGCTAAGCTGCATCTCTGTAAAGCCCCAGGGATATACTGTATAGGTATTCCATCATATATTTCATTCTGCTGCCACTTCCACACAGGCCACGCAGGAAATGCAAACGTACTGTGCTGATATGGTCCCACCAGGGATGGTAAACACCTCCCCTCTAACAACAGCATTACGCACAAACTCAAGCAATAAATAGACAGTGAGGGCTAGATCATGGCTGCTGCATTAGAGGGAGGGCAGGCACAGTGGCTGGTGGCCTCCACGGAGGACAAAGGCAGGCAGATAGAATGATTTCTTCTGAGTGCTGAAGAACATAAGAACAGCCATACTGGGCCATCCATCTAGCCCAGTATCCTGTCTGCTGACATGGCCAATACCAGATGCCCCAGAGGGAGAGAACACAACAGGGAATCTTCAAGTGATCCTTCTCCCATCACTCATTCCCAGCCTCTGACAGAGGTTAGGGACACCATTCCTACCCATCCTGGCTAATAGCCATTGATGGACCTAACCTCCATGAATTTATCTAGTTCTTTCTTGAACCTTGTTAAAGTCCTGGTCTTCACAACCTCCTCTGGCAAGGAGTTCCATAGGTTGACTATGCACTGCATGAAGAAAAACTTCCTTTTGTTTGTTTTAAACCTGTTACCTATTAATTTCATTTGGTGACCCCTAGTTCTTATGTTATGGGAACAAGTAAATAACTTTTCCTTATTCACTTTTTCTACACCAGTCATGATTTTATAGACCTCTATCATATCCCCCCTTAGTCTCCTCTTTTCTAAGATTAAGTCTTTTTAATCTCTTCATATGGGACTTGTTGCAAACCGCTAATCATTTTTGTTGCCCATCTCTGAACCTTTTCCAATACCAATAACTCTTTTTTGAGAGGAGGCGACCACAGCTGTAAGATGGGGGCATACCATGGTTTTATATAGAAGCAATAAGATATTCTCTGTCTTATTCTCTATCCCTTTTTAATGATTCCCAACATTTTGTTTGCTTCTTTGACTGATGTAGCACATTCAGTGGATGTTTTCAGAGAACTATTCACAATGACTCCAAGATCTCTCTCTGGGCATGTTTAAACTGTCTAGATGCTCCTCATTTTTGAGGGGTACAGGATCTTTCGAAAAAGGGTTTTTTTTTTCCAAAAGAACCATGTCTAGACAGTGGTTTCACTTTCGAAATACCCTTTTTCAAAAGAACGCGCAGCCGCCATTATGCAAATGAAGCGCAGGAAATTCAAATCCCGGCTTCATTTGCAGTTTCGATCTGTCTAATTCACATCCCTCTTTCGAAAGAAGGATGTAGTTTAGACATGCCCTATGTGTCTGACAAGTTTATTATTTACTATAGCTTCAACTAAGGTGCCCTGTATTGACATTAGACTTACTGGTCTCTAATGGCCGGGATCACTTCTAGAGCCCTTTTAAAATATTGGCATCACATTAGCTATCTTCCAAGTCATTAGGTACTGAAGGTGATTTAACAGTTCACATACAACAGTTAACACACAACAGTTAACACATAACAGTTAATAGTTCCACAATTTCATATTTGAGTTCTTTCAGAACTCTTGGGTGAATGCCATCCGGTCTCAGTGACTTGTTACTGTTAAGTTTATCAATTTGTTCTAAAACCTCCTCTAATGACACCTCAATCTGGTGTCAGATTCCTTAGATTTGTCACCTAAAAAGAATGGCTCAGATTTGGGAATCTCCCTAACATCCTCAGCTGTGAAGACCAAAGCAAAGAATTAATTTAGTTTTTCTGCAATGACTTTATCATCTGTGAGTGTTCCTTTGGCATCTCGATCGTCCAGGGGCCCTACTGGTTTTTTAGCAAGCTTCGTGCTTCTGATGTACTTAAAAACATTTTGCTATCACTTTTTGAGTTTTTGGCTAGCTATTCTTCAAACTCCTTTTTGGCTTTTCTTTTTATATTTTTACACTTAATTTGATAGAGTTTATGTTCCTTTCTATTTTCCTCACTAGGATTTGACTTCCACTTTTTAAATGATGCCTTTTTATCTCTCACTGTTTCTTTTTCTTTGTTGTTAAGCCACATTGGCACTTTTTCGGTTCTCTTACTGTTTTTTTAAATTTGGGGTATACATTTAAGTTGGGGCTCTATTATGGTGTCTTTGAAGTTTCCATGCAGCTTGTAGGGATTTTACTTTTGTCACTGTACCTTTTAATTTCTGTTTAACTAACCTTCTCATTTTTGTGTAGTTCCCCTTTCTGAAATTAAATGTCACAGTGTTGGGCTGCTGAGGTGTTTTTCCCACCACAGGGATGTTAAATTCTATTACATTATGGTCACTATTTCCAAGCGGTCCAGTTATATTTAACCATTGGACCAGATCCTGCGCTCCACTTAGGACTAAGCCAAGAATAGCCTCTCCCCTTGTGAGTTCCAGAAGCAGCTGCTCCAAGAAGCAGTCATTCAAAATATCAAGACATTTTATCTCTGCATCCCGTCCTGAGGTGACATGTAGCCAGTCAATATGGGCATAGTTGAAATCCCCTACTATTATTAAGTTTTTTTATTTTGATAGCCTCTCTAATCTCCCTTAGCATTTCATAGTCACTATCACTATCCTGGTCAGGTGGTCGATAATATATCCCTACAATTATATTCTTATCATTGGACCATGGAATTACTATCCATAGAGATTCTATGGAACATTTTGGTTCATTTAAGATTTTTACTTCATAGGCTTCTACATTTTCTTTCACACATAGGGCCACTCCCCCATCAGCATGACCTGTTCTGTCCTTCCGATATATTTTGTAACCTGGTACAACTGAGTCCCATTGATTGTCTTCATTCCACCAAGTTTCTGTGATGCCTATTATATCAATATTCTCCTTTAAAATGAGGCACTCTAGTTCACCCATCTTATTATTTAGACTTTTAGCTTTTATGTATTAGCACTTTAAACATTTGTCACTATTTATCTGTCTGCCATTTCCTGATGTGTTAGACTCTTTTTCATTTGATTGTTTCATATCTGATCTTACCCATACTTTAAAAATCAACTTCTATCCTCTCTTCTTCATTAGAACATAGAGAATCTCTATTAAGAGACCCTCCCCTAAGAGATGTCTCGGTCTGATCCATGTGCTCCTCCGCACCCATCAGCTTTCCCCCAGCCCTTAGTTTAAAAACTGCTCTACAGCCTTTTTAATGTTAAGTGCCAGCAATCTGGTTCCATTTTGGTTTAGGCAGAGCTCATCCTCCCTATAGAGGCTCCCCTTTCCCAAAGGCTTCCCCAGTTCCTAATAAATCGAAACCCCTCCTCTCTATACTATTGTCTCTTCCACACATTGAGACTCTGAAGCTCTGCCTGCCTACCTGGCCCTACGTGTGGAACTGGAAGCATTTCAGAGAACACTATCACAGAGGTAATAGATTTCAATCTCTTTCCTAGCAGCCTAAATTTGGCCTCTAGAACCTCTCTCCTACCCTTCCCTATATAACTGGTACCTACATGTACCATCACCACCAGCTCCTCTCCAGCACTACACATAAGTCTACTTAGATGTGTTGAGAGATCCGTAACCTTCGCACCAGGCAGGCAAGTCACTATTCGGTTCTCCCGCTCCTTGCAAAACCAGCTGTCTATATTTCTAATTATCAAATCCCCCATTACTCACACTTGCCTTTTCCTAATGACTGAAGTTCCCTCCGCCGGAGAGCTATCCTCAGTGCGAGAGGATACCACAACATCATCTGGAAGAAGGGCCCCAACTTTGGGATTGTTTCCCTCTGTTCCAGTTGAATGTTCTCCTTCCCTGAGCCTTTCACCCTCCTTATCAGCACAGGGGCTGTCTGATCGGAGGTGGGACAGTTCTACAGTGTCCCAGAAAGCCTCATCTACGTACCTCTCTGCCTCCCTTAGCTCCTCCAATTCAGCCACCCTGGCCTCCAAAGCCTCTGAGGGCCAGGAGTTCCTTGCACTGAATGTACACATATGCTACCTGTCCATAGGGCAGGTAATCATACATGCTACATTGGGTGCAATAAATAGGATAGCCCCCGTTCTGCTGCTGGAGTTCTGCCTGCATTCTTTCCTACAGATAATTAGATTGATAGGGTTTTTATTTAAATGAGGCAGTTTTAATTTTACTTTAGTTTAAAAGTTTTAAAGAATACCAAGTATATCTAGCCCTCTTCCAACTCCCCCTCTAAACTCCCTCATGAAACTCCCTGTTAGCTGGTCCTGTTCACTAAGCTCCCTGGTTGCTTACTAGCGGGCTTTATATACCCCTGGCCCTCCCTTCCTCATAGCCCTGCCCCCCCCGGGTTAAGGCTTGAGCAATAAACAGAGGGTTCTAGATTTCAAAACCTCTTCAAGAAGCTCACAGCTTTGAACTGCTGGCCTCAGCACATGGTCCTTCAAACAAATAACTCAGCACATGGATCTCCAAACAAACAAACAGACAAACACAAGCTCAGCACACCATATCTTTCAGGTCACCAGGAAGTAACCCCCAAATACAATAGGGTTGCCAGGTGTCCGGTATTGACCCGGACAGTCTGGTATTTTTGCCTCCTGTCCGGTAAAAACAAATCAGAAAATACTGGACACCAAAAATGTCCGGTATTTTATGATTTTTTTTCCTGGCCAGGAGGCGAAAATACCGGACACCTGGCAACCCTACGAGAAACTCGGCAACTGGGCCCAGCCCCCGGCCTTCCCCCCCCGGGCTACCGACACCCCCAGCCCCCCGCCCCCGGACCCCCTACTTACCTGGTTCTGCAGGGAAGCTGCATTTTGGCTTGATCATGAAAACAAAATGGCCACTGGCAAAAAAGCCTAAAGACCAAGGGGAAGCAATGCCTTCCCTGGGTCTCAGTGTTCAACCGCTCCTCTATTCCTATCCCTGTTCTGACTCTGCAGGCACTCTGAAAAGGACCATGCTGTTTTAATGCTGTTTTATTTATTATTTATTTATTGCTTAATAACTCTTGGAGTCTTTTTTTTCCCCTCAACAACTTTGGTCTCCCCCACCTTTTTTTTCCCCTCAACAGAAGTTTTTCCCCGGTGTTTTTTTGGGGGGGGGTATGAGGGGTGTTCGGTATTTTTGGTTAAACCATCTGGCAACCCTAAAATACAAACACACACCCTATAGACAGCCACTTACCCCAAGGGTCCTGTAATCGCTCCTCCTTCACCTGGAGAACTCCCTCATGGAACTTCCTGTTAGCTGCTCCTGTTCTCTAAGATCTGGCCTAAGCATGGACTTGACACAGAAACAGCAACTGCAGCACACTTTTAAAGGCCACTGAGGACACAGCCACTTGCAGCTCCAGCTCTGGACAACTCCCCGCCCAGCTCCTGTTGGGATGCCTATTGCAGCCGATTCTTCCTGCTCTGCCCTCTAGGGTTGTTAATCTCCCCCATGAAGGTTACGAGTAATTCCTACACTGGAATGGGAAATACTGGGATAGCACAGAAGGTAAAACAGGGGCCAGAATTCTGACCATCTCCTGTACAGTAGCAGCCAACCCTGATGTGCAGGTAGGCAAGACATGCCAGGGTATGGCCCTAGAAGGGAAAATGGAAAAGGCTACATATATCATCGCTTAGGAACTAGTGCTCCCACTCTGATTCGTGCCAAGTAATACCTTCCTCTGCAAGCAGTCTCACTGATACCAGAGAGATTGTTATCTGCTTCTCATACACTAACACAAGCATGGTGGAAGATTTAACACCAAGCATCAGTGTTCTGTTTTCTGAATATCACTGATAAATGGTGTGCAGATGAGTGTCCCCTTATCAGTAGGGCTGCCAGGTGTCCAGTATTCAACTGGACAGTCCAGTTTTTGGGCCTTCTGTCCAGTAAAAAAATTCAGAAAATACCGGACATGTGCAATGTCCGGTATTTTCTGGTTTTCCAGCTGGGCGCCTGACGGAAGCCTGGCGGGGGCTGGGGGATTGGCTAGGAGGCAGGGCACCAATGGTACTGGGAGCCTCTGGTTGCATCTGACGTAGGAGTGACGCCTTGGGGAGGAGGAGAAACCCTCTCCGTGCTCCTGCGCGTTGTGGAGCCGTAGCCGGACTCGCTCGTGCTTCGCCGGGACCGTGTGCGGGACAGGCAGCGCCCTGGGATCTGCATGTGCCCAGGTCAGTCCCACTCCCCACCGGCCGATTCTCTCTCCTCCGCTTCCCCCCCCCGGCCAGCCCCGCTCCCCCCGACCCTTCCCGACCAGCCCTCCTCCCGATCTCCCCTGGCCAGCCCCGCTCCCCCCTACACGCCGCCCTGATCTCCCCCAGCCAGCCCTGCTGCCCCTGAAGCTCCCCCCCCCGCCAGCCCTGCTTCCTGTCCCCCACTCTCCTGGCCAGCCCCGCTCCCTTCCCGGCTGGTCCCTTCTCCCCTCCCTCCCCCCCCCCGGTATTTTTTCTGAAGCTACCTGGTAACCCTACCTATCAGCCCTGTGGAGGGGATCCCTAAATACTTTACTGACTGCACACATTTTCTTTGGGCAGGCATTGCTCCAGAGGTGCCCGTGGGTTGGGCTAAAAGTGATAGCTTTAACTAGCACACAGCAACAACATTCTAGACTCCAGTTAGTTCAGAACGTTCCCCCTCTTCTGTCAAAAGTGCCAAGGGATCTAAAATGACAACAAGGGTTCAGCACCCATCTCAGAACAACAGCACCTCCAGCAGCTCAGTGTCAGAGTGTCCCTGATACATTGCTGGGCACGGGCACTGGTTTGGCACTTGGTCAGAAGAAAAAGTACCCTCCTATTGAGCCACTAACACCACTATCTGCAGCACATCTGCATTTTCCTTAGAGAGCTCCAGGCTAAGACCAAGGCTGTTTCTCTTGTGAGATGTGATGTCACAGCTGGAGGTGGCTTGTCTGCAGGTCATATTTATTGAGACTCACCCAGTGTTGATATTTAAAGAATAACAAAATGTCATAAATAACTGATGTAATTGAAGAGCTCTTCATGCTGACAGTAGATTAAACAGGAAGTCAAATGTTCTAGTTCCAATGTTAGAAATGAAAAAAAAAGTTATGAACCTGTGTCATTAATAGAGTCCTGCAAATCCACGGATATCCGTTTTATGGCCAGAGGTATTCACATCTGTGGATGTGGATATCCCTGCCTCATTTTTGCGGATATGGATGTGGATACAAATATTTTATCTAGAACTCTGAAAATGTGCAGCTATCCATTTTATATCCACAGATCATTTTTGCGGCTATGGATGTGAATGAGAATACAACATTTTGTATCTGTGCAGAGCTCTACCTATTTATTTAAATCTTTGCATTCCCTGTTCTGGCAAAGGAAGACCTTTATATGGCAGGGATTCATGAAACCTTACCCTTTTGGGTGGCAGATGTCTCTTTTGAGCTCAGATCTTTCAATAGTATGGTATTTACATATTTGAAGGTGAAATCCACTCCTGATCACAGAGCCAGCATAAAGCCTATGAACCATTTAAGCCCTGTTTTTAAGGGCTTAAGTGGCACTCAAGCAGTAACACAGATCTTGTGCTGAGTCCCTGCGTGAATTTCATCATATCAGTAAGCTATTGAGAAGCTTCACCACTATATGAATGAGCAACATGTGTAATTCCTTGAATATCTGCTTGTTACTGAAAGCAGAGTAGGCTCTTAAAGAAAGAAACAAATTGCATTGTAATATATGGATGGTATAAGCCAACAGTTCTTCAGCTGTCAGTGGAAAAGCTCATTAAACATGGACAGGATGTTGGGTCTACATATAACAAATTTTCCTGTCCTTAAAAATATTGTTATACATGATCTGACATCAGATTCCTCTATAATAAGGCTTGTGATTGACAGCTCAGCCTTGAGAAATGCTACCCCAAAATATCATCTTGAAAATTAAATTACTAGTATAATTTAGTCCATGTTCTGGTACATACTTTTTACTGCAATAACTAAGAATCCTGGTATCAGACAGTTGAGAATCTGCTAAGGTACAGTCTGCACTGCTTAGTATATCCAACTACAAAATTTACAGTCTTGTGAAGACTGACAACGATAACATTGTTTGCTACATAATGATTGCTTGGCTTTACTCCAAAGCACTGTAGTTAGCCTTCTAGGGCTCTGCAGAAACTTGGCAAAGAGTCAAATCATGGACATAAGTATATCAAGCAGATTCACTGAAACTGATGTACTTCTACGAGGCTCACGTCTGAGGTCAGCTTCCAGAACCACTGTAAATGGTGAGTCACAGAGGGTAGCGTGCATCAATATCCTTTTGTCACCTGATCCACAGAATAGTCTTGGATCAGTTTGAACAGGGCCTCTGGTGGCTGTGGAATTGCAAGTACTGAACTGGCCCTAGGAGCAAGCCAAGTTAGATGTTTATAATTCCAATGCATTTCCACGGCATGACTACTTTTTGTGGGAAAGCTGAACATAAGGGATAATTGATGAGATTGATTTTAAACTCTGACACTACCAAGTTTGATGAGAAATGTCTGGAACTCTTCCAATGGCTCGCAGAACATAGTGAATTATCAAGAATTCAGCAATGTACTTAAGTACCTGCATTACTGTAAGCATGAATGGCCTCATGATTTCAACAGGTCTATTTCTGTGCTCAAAGTAAGGCTTTCACTTTGCTGATTTGGAGCATGAACTGCTGAAGTGATTCTTGCCATTCCCTACTTCTGGTGATGATGATGAATATCTTAGCATTAAAAACCTTCAACCTACGTTCTGCTTTATTAGTTACACTAGAAATATCTGGCCTTCATTGCACAGTAGGACCTTTTTGAGCTCTTTGGAGTCCTTTTAATAGTCATATGTAGCCTGAGGCTGTAGTGCTAGTTACAACTCCTCTCTGTAACTGAGATGGGAAGAGATATTGACTCTGTCACAACTTGGGATTGCTCCTTTTTAAGGCACTGTTGCAGAGTAGTTTTGGAAAGCTACATTCATTTGAACAAGCGAGGCCAACCCATGGACCAAACTGGATTAATGGAAATCGCTCACTGGATGCTTTGTGAAAAAAAGCAACTTGGGCCATTTGCACAGGAAGGAAGAGTCTAATTCTCCTACTTCCACTTGCTCTGCCACAGCAATGAACTACTAGGAATCTTAAGTGACCTTGATACTAGAAAGCACATTCTGAATGGGGAAACCGTGTTCACCCAATATGGGACATGGGCATGTAATCTAAATAGAACATGCTTCTGAATTAATTCCGAGGGCAACTGTGTGCTGTCTCACGAAAACCACAGGAGGATTCTGACCTTTGGGATGCACCCTGGGATAAATGTAAGATAAGAGATAAAAAGGGCTAAGAGATGGACATAGACCCAATAAGGAAAATTAATTCAACTACTCTACAAAGATTAGTGGAGCTGATGGGGTCTTGCCATTAAAGGAAAGAACATAATGAAAAGCTGAGAAGGGAGGATATGGATTTAGTAGTGCAGAAAAATGGACTCTGCCCCTTTAATTTCTTGATCTGTGTGTGCCCTGGGAGGACCTTCAGCAGCTTTCTATTAGTCATGACATTCTTCAGATAGCTACTTCCCACTGGCAGGTGGGCAGGACTTAGTAATGACCCTATTTTTGTCCCCGGTATCTTTCTGCCCTTCTTTATTAGTATTTCACTGTACAGAATTCACCATTCCACCTCTGACAGGGAACAAAGGACTTGAGCTTTAATTCTTGTTTCAGAAGACCACAAACACTTACCCTCCATCAAATGGATTCTCTCCTGGGATGATGTGTGTGCTGTCCTTGCCAATCAGGAACTTGATTCGATCATAGAAAGAGTGCAAGTTCTGTTGGGATATGGGGGCTTGCGTCTCCTGTATGATGTCCAGGGGGTCGGGTGAGCCCAGGCACAGTGGGTTAACATGGCACAAAGGCTGCAGGCAGCAGTCTGGATCCATACAGTCCACCAAGCCATCTGCAGAGAGGAAAGGGAGATTTGAGAGCAGGGAGCATGAGAAATATCCAAGAAGTCAGATCCCTTGCTAGTAGACATTTGTGAAGCTCTACAGTTTCAATGGAGTGACACAGATTTACACCGGCTCAGATTATGGTTTGTTGTTTGAAATGCTATTTGAATTGAACAGATGAAGCTCCAAAGAGCAAGGTTTTTTTTTAGAGAACTGAAAATCTCAGGGGTTTGATGACAGGATACAGAATTTTTCACTTCGCACTTGGTCATCCCATCAAATTCAGACTAGGCTGGTAGTGAATAAAGGCGACTACCATGGGATGGCCGTTCTTGGCTTGTGTGAAATGAGTTTAGTGCCTTACTCCTGTTCCCGTTGAGACAGGAATCTAAATTATAAACTCCTCTACCACACCTGGTGCCCTCCGTTCCATTCTCAGTAGACACACTCAGGGCTAATTAGGCAGGCACGTAGGCCCAGATCCTTAACTGTTGCAAAATTCCAAAGCTCCATTGAAGTCAGTGGAGCCCCATGCTAATGGTCACCTGGAAAGCTGAGTGACAGGCATGGTCCCTCCCACACTCAGTGGTGGGGAAAGGGATACAATGGGCCTGTGAGGGAAAAGGTGCCCTGCATCTGCTTGTGCTGTGGCTATTCTCTGGATCAACAGAGGTCTTCCCACTCCCAGGCTGTCAATCCTGTATTTTTCACCAACACTAAATTTGTGATAAAAATAGCATTAGCAGTCACATGCATGAGGAAAGCCTACTAAGCATATTACTAGAATTAAGTATAGTTAGCCAAGTGAGCATATGTGTAAACAGAAGCATCTATTTTCCACAGGACTTTTCCTCTCTTCCCCAGTACATTCTGTGATGCCACAGTTCATCACAAGCATCTTGATAATAATCAATGATGGGGAAGGAAATGCAAAGAAAAAGCATGATAGCTCTGTGGAGGTTTGGTGAATCATTACATTCAAAAATAAAAGTAGTTAGCATGCAGTTGAGATGGAGTCTTAAATCAGATTAAGGGACTAGACATTTGGGGCTTGGGTAATGGGATATGGAGCCCTTCACTTCTAAACCATCAGTTCAAATAAGGCAGTTTGATAGGAAATGAAAACTGTTCCCATGTGACAGCTGCTTAGAGGCCTATGTGAAATGTACGGTGCTGTCAGTTCAGCCCCTAGAAGTGATCAGTATCAGCCAAACCACCCTCAATTGCTAGTATCCAATTGACAGTCTCAGCACAGAGGCAAACACTGAATGTGCCCAGAGAGAGAAACTGTCCCTCAGGCGGCAGGACAGAATGTTTTCTGTATCTAAGAAAATGTTACAAAATAAACGGAATCAGCTTTCCTTTATTATACACCGAGTGCCACAGTCTGAGCCCACTTGCACAGGCATAAATCATGAAACACTCCAATGACTTAAAGAAATTATTCCAAATTCACACCAGTGCAATTAAGAACAGAATCTGACCAATGTTGTGTGTACGTGACAGTCCTGGGGGAATTCTACAATTTTACTATGGCTTCAAATGCAACAATTGCAGAAGTCCGCCCAAGACACTATGTTTGCATGAAAGAGAGAGAGAGAGAGAGAGAGAGAGAGATTTTCAAAAGTGGTTAGCATTAGCTAATTGCCATTGATGTTAATGGGAGCACATTTAGTCCAACACTGAGTGCTTCTGAAAATCCAATCTATTATCTCTCTTCCTGTTCATACTTATCTCTCTATAACTCCTTCCGAATTCTCTTGAAAATGCACCAGCTCACGCACAAAATTGGCCCATCTGCCTTGTCTCATGATGACTGATGATAATGACAAAAGTACTAATTATATTTTACTTGCCCATCAAAAGAAACAGATGATTGGGCTAGTAGAAATTTGCAAGGTTGAATCTCAGTTGAAATCTGAGACACAATTTAAAAAATAAAGAAATGTGTAGCTATAATATGCCAATCTATATCTAGTTATTTAAAAAAAACCCATCCTGTTACTGTAGAGATTATACCTTCAAGTGAGATGACATCTTGTCATTTGCTCCCACACATTAATAATGTTTTCTAAGGCTGCAGACACTGTAGTGAGAGGCTGGCAAACCTGCTGTACCATACCTTTTCATTACCCTGTCTTTATTTCAGACATCAGATCTGCAGTTTGGGATTTGAAATTGTAAGATGGCAAGGAATTTCTGTCGTCACAGAAAGCTGCAGCTGTGTGTTTCAGGAGTGAATACACCAGAGAATATCTCACAGATGCAGGAATGCTGGGAACTAGGTTACAGATTATCCTTCCTCCTAATACTTTTCAATCTTGTGTTTTCTAGATTGGGAATAACTATAGCTATGTTGGGAATAAGGTGGCTGGAGTCAACATCTCTTTGGTCAAGTTCTCGCAGGGTCTACAGGAGCTCTCTGGGGTACAGTAATAGGGCCGACCAGACAGCAATCTGCAGTAGTATTGGTAGGTCTTCATGAGATTCGCTAAATCAACTGCTGGTGGCTCAATGTCAGAGCATCGATCCTCGCAGCAATGTAGATGTAGCCTGACATCTTATAGTCCTTAAATTCCCTGTGAGTTGAACCCAGGACTACTCAAGTTTCACTGGCCTTAATGCCAACAAGTAGACCTATCACACCTTAGAGACTAACAAAAATATATATTATCATGAGCTTTCATGGGCAAAAATCCACTTCTTCAGATGAGCTTAAATGGAGAAAAAAAGGGGGGATTATCAGAATTTATAACAGAAAAAGAAGAGAGAAGAAAAAAATGTACCTGTCAATAGTAGTGCTGATACTAATGAGGCTATCTGAGGGTGCTGGAAGTGTCCCATACTTAGCTTTTGATGTCAATGACGTATTAAATGCTAGGAAAACTAGTTTTATAATAGGCCATCAGTTAATGTCTTTGTTCAGGCAGAGGGAAATAGTGTCAAATTTGTACATGAAGGTCAATTCCACACTTGCTCTCTGTAGTTGGCTTGTGAAATTCCTTTGTAGAAAAATGGTTACTTTTAAATCCATTAATGAGTACCCATGCAGGTTAAAATGTTCCCCTACAGGTTTATATGTGTTTGGTAACTATAGTGCTAAACTTTCAGCTTGTAAAATGTATGAGCAGCTTGTGTCTGAGATGTCTCAAAGACCTGCAAGATTTAAACGAGAAACCAGAAAACAAATAACAATGTTCAGCCACCCATCCAAATATCTTTTTTTGTTTGTTGTTGTTTTTGTTGTTTTTTTTGCTGGAAAAAAAAAGCCCATCAGTTATCAATGTGGTGTCTTTCAGTGAATGGTAAGAAAAAATAAATGATGTTGCATACAACTCTGTCTCCTCACATCCTGGGAGCTTTTACTTTCCCTGTCAAAACTGCAAGGATAAAGAGACATGTATGAAGAGCTCTCCCCACAAAGCCAGTTGCTCCAGGAGTTATACACTTGAATAAAAACAAATTAAAATGCACTAAAAGCCATGTTCTGATAATCCAAAAGCGATGTAAACAAATGAAAATACAAAAAGAGAGGCAAAGAGGATCAGGGGAAGAAGATACTGACAAGGACAGATGGGTCCTACTCTAAAACGCCTTTGAGACAAACAATGGCTGGAGGTATTTTTTTAATGGTGGAATGATGGACTGACACAGAAATGGGTTCTGCATCCTACAGTCTATTGCAGCAAAGGCACTCTGACCTGAGAGATACGACAGAATTCCTAATAGGTCGAAGGTGTAAGAGCATAACTCTCTGTCAGGGGAGGCTCAGCGAAGTAGTCTCTAATATGATCAATGGGCTTTGAAAACCAAAGATATCAATTTAAAGTCAATCCACTGACCAGTAGAGGCAGAGTACACAGTGACTATAATAAGCTGAGGGTTGCACAAATCAGTGAATGAATCTGTTTCTGGATCCTGAATCAGGTGGAGCGAATTACAATAATCAAACCATGAGGCACATGTTGTTGTCGAAAGGTTACCACCAAGTAATTAAAGTTGCAACCAGTGGAGATTGTGACACCAACATTTTTCTACCACGTTCAGTACATGATGCATTCCTTGGGAGAACAGCTTCAAAGTAACCACAAGATTCCTTATCTGACTCTCTACCTTCAAATGAATCCCTTCAACACAGGGCATACATGAAGGAGGAGCTCGACTGTCAGAGGGAGAATGTGCTCAGCAGCATGAGTTCTGCTTTCAAGCCTCCAGCTGGTGCTATTCGGAGACTTTAAGGCCAGAAGATACTGTCACAATCATCTAGCCCGATGCCCTGAATAACACAGGCCAGATAATTTCACCCTGTGATTCCTGCATCCAGCCCATCTTTTAAAATGACATCTAGGATTGTTTTAGAGACTTAAAGCAATGAAGGATCCACCTCCTTGGGAACGAGTTTGAGGGGTAGTCATGTTAGTCTGAATCTGCAAGAACGAGAAGTCCTGTGGCAATTTATAGACTAAGGGTACGTCTACACTTGCCCCCTAGTTCCAACTAGGGAGGCAAATGAAGCATACCGAAGTTGCTAATGAAGTGCGTGCAATGAGAAGTAACAGTTAATTCAAGGGAAGGGTTTTGGATCCGACTACTGCGTCTACATGCGGCGAGTTAATTCGGGCTACCGGCTTTTTAAAATGGCAACTGGCCGCGAATATGTTAATCAAGCGCGGGATATTTAAATCCCATGCTTCATTAGCAACTTCGGTATGCTTCATTTGCCTCCCTAGTTTGAACTAGGGGGCAAGTGTAGACATACCCTAACAGATTTATTGGAGCATAAGCTTTCGTGGGCAAAGACCCACTTTGTCAGATGCATCTGACGAAGTGGGTCTTTGCCCACGAAAGCTTATGCTCCAATAAATCTGTTAATCTGTAAGGTGCCATAGGACTTCTCGTTCTCTTTGGGAAGCTGTTCCAAATGGTTACTTGGACCCTACACTTTTTGGATTGAGACAGAAATGGGTTCTGCACCCTATCAGGACCATCTTTTATTCTGTTTATGTAGCACCTCGCACAGTAGGGTCCTGGGCTACTCTTGGGGGCTCAACAGAGGTAATAATAGTAACAATCCATTTCACTCTTAATCATGTGTGCCTTAATTCCAGTTTGAGTTTGTCTAGCTTCAACTTCCAGCCATGTTGGTTTTAGCTATTCAGTGCAAACTTGCATCCAAGGGAGAACCTGGGCTTACAAATGAAGCTACACCGGATCCTGCATTAATTAGGCCACCAAGCTACTCCTGTCAAGCAAGGAGACAGGTGACAAAGAAGGAAGTACTCTTCTAGGTGCCTCACCAACCTGCTGGGGTGACACTTAAAGCTATGCATCCTCATTCACCACTTTCTCCAACTTACCCCTCTGATTCTTTACCCTGTGTGAGTGTGAGGGAGCATGCCCAAAAGATGCATGGGATATGGGGACCAATGACAAGTGATTTTTTAGTGACTCGGAGATGGGATGCTAAATCCACCACATCTGAACCCAGTTAGATTTTCAGGTGTTGGTGGCTCAGCACTTCCTAAAAGTGAGGCCCCTTTAAAATGTCACACACTATGCACCCAGAAATGGAGGCACTCGCAATCACTAGTCACCAGTCACTAGTCTAGGCCCCCATGTTCAATGTGGATAACAACGCTAATCCTGTGCCTTATTTGCATCCCTGGGATAACTTCCAGGTTAGCAGAAGCACAGCCACCTTTCTTTCCTTATTACTCACCATGCAAAGACTTGCTGAGTCAAGGCCACAAGTAATTTCTTTGTAAAATAAGGTTTGGATGATTTATAACAACATGTAGTTCGCAGCCTGGACACTGACCTCCTGGAAGGAGCATTTGCATACTCATGAGAGGAGAATCCTGGATTTTGATGTCCTTCCCTTCCCTTCAAGCACTGTGGAAGGATTAGAGGTGGTTGAGCAGAGATACTCTGTGGGTGAACCACGTTGCCTGTAAGCTTCCCTGTCTGGACTCTTAATTTCTCTCAAAGTCCCCCATCTTAATGGGATTAAGAGCCAGAGCTGGTCATTAACTCCTAGGAAATGATCTGCTGGATATTACTGCTTATAGGGAGAGGACTTTTCAACTTATTTCTAAACTTTGATGAAACAAGTGTGAAGTATTTTTTTTCCTTAGTACAGACACTAATTGTCGCATTCATGCCTACAAGTGCATCACAGGGGAGTTCATTTCAACCAATGGTGGGGCCTCCCCTTTTGAATTCTTCAGGTCACCTCAGTGTTTGCTGGCTGCAAAGTGCTCCCAAGAACAGCAGGACTCTGCTTCCCCTTTCAAGCCTCATGCTGCCGTGTTTCCCAGGCTCTCAGCTTCAGCATTCAACGCCAGGATACAGAGGTAAAGGGCTGGTTTCAAGAGACTGCTTCTGCAGTAAACAAGATCAGCTGAGAGCTAATAAAATTTCAGATTAGCTGTGACTTTTCATAGCCCCAGAACTGTGTTGGGTGATTTAATGGGCAGTGTCTTAGCTTGCCAGGATTGAATAATGGAGCTTTTCTACAAAGTTATGGATGCTGCAACCAAAATCCTTCATGCTAACATCAACGAATGGAATGCAAATAACGTTCAGCTAGAGGTGTTATTATGTGTTTAAGCAAATGATGATGGGTGCTACATGGGGAATACTGTGATGGAACATATGGGCCATGGGAGAGGACAGAACAGCATCTACACAGACAGAATATTTTGGAGCCTGACACCTCTAATACTAGCCAGCAACCATGAAAACAGACTTTCCTGTTGAAAGCGGGTACATGTTCCTGATGAACCCTGATGCTGTAATCCTGGAAGAATAGACCTGATGAATTCAAAACTCCGTCTTACTCCCATTGAAGACACTGGAAATTTTTCTGCCAACTTTCAATCAGAACAGTGCCTAAGAAAACCTTTTTTAATACACTAAGCAACAAAAAATGGTTAGCCTTTCTAAAGCAGTAAGGAGCGTTTCCTTTTTCTGTACAAGAGTAAGAGGTGCTCCTGTCTGTCCGTCACTCCACAGAATGACAGCATAACATTATCTGTTAAACTGATAATTATTTGCTCTGTAATGATCTCAGAGTTATTACATGGACAGCAAAGAGGAGGTTTTAACAGATGCACATCTGTGGCCAGAATAAACACATCTGATTATTCTTGCTGCTTCATAGCTTCATAGATTTTATGACCAAAAGGGACCATTATGATCATGTAGTCTGACCTCTTGCACAGCAAAGACCAAAGAAATTTACCCCTGTGCAGAGGGCTAGATCAAAGCTTATACCTATGAGACTCAAGTAGCCAGTAGACTTTGTGCTGGAGCTCTGTGCAGAGCTGAATTTCACCTATGAGCACTAGTCAATGTACACGTTCAGCATCTGGCCCTATACTAGTATGATCTTGCAAAAATGATATGGAATCAAAGGAAAACTCAACACAAATGTAATAGAATGGTGGATGGGGGAGGGGGGATGAGGGGGGTCCATTCACTCCTGAGCAACCACTTTGTCCTTCCCCATCTGCCCCCATTTTTATTTTGTTTATCTCCTAAGCTAGATTCCAAACTCTCTGTGAAGAGGACTGTGTCTTCTTTGAAATACCCAGTATACATTTATAGGCTCAAAAGAATAAACAATCATTATTTGTATTCTAGCAGCACCTAGTGTTTATGAAACGGCAAGAACAATAAAGTGTGTTAACTCTTCCTCCATATGTATCTCTTTCAAAGGATCAGAGCCCCACCGTGCTAGATACTCTATAGACAGGTCATGAAAAAGACAATCCCTATTCCGAAGAGCTATTGCTTGTCATAGTGCATGACTAAGACTATGATGTGGAATGGAAGAGGGAGGAAGGGTTAAATATTTGTTAATAGCATTGCTCTAACTGCCTATAACATGAAGATAATAATGGGGGGCACCCTGTCTAGCTATCCTTCTATGATTTCCTCTTCACAATGGAAGTGGTGGTGAGCTCATGTGAACTCTCCATTTCTTCAGCTGAGGCTTGTCTAGAGAAGGTCCATCCCTTCCTTGTCACATACTGCACCCTACAGTGTCATTATGCCTTCCTTCCAAGGCAGAGGCAAGTGCTGTTCTAGGAATATGCCAGGAACAGGCATTTTGGTCAGGCCTGGCTGTCTGATAGACCATCAATTCCCTGGCTGCAATGCAGCAGCTATGGAAATGGTGCAGTGATATCCATTTCTGAGTGTCCTGAGGTATGGCTCCACATCAGATGCCTAGTGCACATGCTGCACAACAGCTGCAGCCCTGCCAGAAAGTCACAGAAGAAATAAAACTCCTGAAAATGTGAATTAGTGATTCTGCTGTCTTACTTGAGGGAAGGGTGACTAACAGCCCTCCTCCAAGACAAAGATTTATAACAAATCACTGTGTAAAAGCTGTTAGATCTTTTCAGGCAAAGCTTGCAGTTTCCTCCTCTCTTTAGCAGGTTGTGGCTCTTCCACGATGACCCTGTTGTCTGACTGGATGTGTTCATGATGATAAATGTTAATTATCAACATGTCATTGAATAAAAACGTTGGCGAAAAGGAGATATTTAGTTTAATATTGATAGTTCTCTGAAAAGCTCAGGGCACTGGAAGATGCTTAGATAATAAAATCGCTAGACTAGCCAAACATTTCAATAAGCACCAGCTGTTAATACAAAGTTATTTGTGCAGGAGGAAAGCTTTCCCAAAATAAAGTGCTGAAGCAGGGTTGCTCATATGCAACATAGCTCTGAGTTGGGTAGGATATGCCCTCAGACAGTCCCTGGCAGAGGTGACTGTTGGTAGGAAGTCTATTCTTCTGGAAGGAAATGGTCCCTATATTCTCCCTTTAGCTCAAGGTTTTACTTAAGGCTAGTCACTTGGTTGCTTAAGGCTTCCAGGTCTGCACTTGGGATGAAATAGTGTAGTCGATTAACTGATTAACCAGTAAGCAAAAGCTTATACGTTAATGCTATAGACTACACGCATTTTCCTCCCCCTGCCCCGCCAGTAAATGTTTCAGCAGGCTGACCAGCAGCTCAGCTTAGTCCTGGCTCACGCTGGGTTCGGGACCTACCCCCACTGCAGTTCTGCATTTAAAGCGTATTAGGAGCCAGGTGGGCAGGCAGCCCGGCTCAGTTCCAGTTCATGCTGGGTCTGGGAGCTTAGACTCCCCCCTAGACAGGGGCTACTGCCACCCCGCGCTGCTGCCTCTTTACCTCCACGAGGGGAGCTGGTTTTTAAACTGGCTTCCCTTGCAGGTCAGCTCCCGCCTGGCACCCTGCGCTGATGCCTCTGATACAGAAGCAGTAGTGCGGAGTGGCAGAGGGCTCCTCGGGAGTGAGGCCACAGCACACTGGCTGCCAGCCCTGCCCCGGGGGAGTATAGAATAGTCGACCAACCAATAAGAATTCATGAGTTTAATCGACTATTCAATTAACCGATATTTAACATACCTAGTCTGCACTATTATAAGCATGTGACAGACTTCTCTGCATGTGGGCTGTAACAGAGGGACCAGTGTCTGCATGTCTGAAATAGCGTGGTTATGTAACAAACAACAATGGCAAAATTCACTCTAGGATCTTCCTCTCTATGCACATTTTTATAAAATCCGTGCAGTTTGCCGTAATACATTTTGTAACTCCTTCGGTGCAGCCTGCATAATCCTTGAAAGCTTAATTGTACTGGATTGTTAAAGGTGAATCACTGACCGTTGTTTTCTTTGTAATGATCCCGGGATAAACATGAGCTTTGGTGTAAAACCTGGTGCAATGCTATTTCAGTTCAAGTTGTTCATCCATGTAACTGACAGCAGAATTAGACCCCACATGTGAAAACAGGCCAGCCCAATGACACATTTTTATTGGGATTTTTCCTGGCAATATTGATGTTCTAAATGCAACAAGGATTCTCTTTCAATGCATTTCTGAATTACTCTTGCCACAGCTTGTCACTGCTTCTCGTGGGCCAAACAGCTTTCCCCCTTACAGAAGAGTTTCTATTTCCTGTCTCACATGGAGTCTGACCTGACAAAAAAGATTTTAACTCTAGCTCCCATTACAGTAAAGAATTGATAGTGGCAGTGTTACGGCATTGGAACCAGCTGAATGATGAATTCAGGCAGAGTAAAATGCCACTTACTGTAAACAAGAGTCAAAGCCCCAAATCACAATTCTCTTATGAGAAACTTCTGAATATACAGAAGCTCTTCTGGGAACAAAGGACCAAATTAAAAATATAAAAAAACATTTAGATCCCTAATTCCCATTGGGGTCAATTGGAGTTAGGTACAAAATGCTTACAAAAGTATGACCCAAACTGACTCTTGGTTTACAGACATATGCACAAATTAATATTTAAAAGTTAGACTGAAACTTGCCCTGTTCTGGCACGTGAGTGGGAAATAATCTACTCTAGTCCTTGCACCACCAACAGAACATGATAATGAGCCACACAGGGACAGACCAAAGGTCCATCTGACTCAGTATCCTGTCTTCTGACAGTGGCCAGTGCCAAGTGCTTTAGTGGGAATAAACAGAACAGGCAATTACTGAGTGAGCCATCCCTTCTCATCCACTTCCATTTTCTGGCTATTAGAGGCTAGGGACACCCTGAGCATGGTGTTGCATTCCTGATCAGCTTGGCTTATAGCCATATATGTACCTATACTCCAGGAACTCATGTAATTCTTTTTTGAACCCGTCATAGTTTTGGCTTTCACAACTTCCCCTGGCAATGAGTTCCACAGGTTGATGGTGTGCTACATGAAGTACTTCCTTTTATTTGTTTTAAATCTGTTGCCTATTAAATTTTATTGGGGGAATGCCTTTTTTTGTGTTATGTGCAGGATGAAATAACACTTCCTTATTCATCTTCTCCACTGATAGACTTCTATCATATCCTAGTTATGATAACCAGGCTGAAAACTCCCATTCTTTTAAATCTCTCCTGATATGGAAGTTTCCAAGTCTAATACATCTTTTTAGAGATGGGCAGTCAGATCAGCGTACACTATTCAAGGTGTTAGTGCACCATGGATTCATACAGTGGCATTACGATTTGTGGCTTATTACTTAGCCCTGTCCTAATGGTTCCTAACATTCTGTTTGCTTTTTTTTTTAAACTCCCCTTGCACACTTAGTGGACATTTTCAGAGAACTATCCAAAATAACTCCAAGATCGCTTTCTAACGTGGTAACAGCTAATTGAGATCCCTTCATTTTATGTGTACAGTTGGGATTATGTTTTCCAATGCACATTATTTTGTATTTATCAGCAATGAATTTCATCTGCCATTTTATTGCCTTGTCATCCAGTTTTGTGAAATCCCTTTGTAATAATTCTTCACATTCAGCTTGGGACTTAGTTATTTTGAATAGTTTTTTATGGTCTGCAAATTGTGTCACCTCACAGTTTACCCCTTTTCCCAGATCATTTAGGGTATGTCTACACTACAGCATTATTTCGAAATAGCTTATTTCGAAATAACATGTCTACACACAAAATGCATTTTGAAATAGCATTTTGCTGTTTCGAAATAGCGCGTCCACACTGATAGGATGCTGAATCGCATTTAAGGCTGGCCGGAACCGGTTCTAGCAGGTCATCAGGTTAGGAGTTACCTTGTGTGGCTGCTGCCTGAGGCTATCTGAGACCTTTGCTTCAAGGGACCCACCCGGACAGCCGGTTCTAAGGTTTCCCTGCTTGCTTGCCTACCTCGCTGAGGGACAGCAAAGCATTTTTTTCTCTGCATGCTCTGGTTGCCCTCACTCAGGACACCACAGCACTCTGCAGCATGGAGCCGGAGCCGCCCCTGGGCACTCTGGAGCTTCTCCTGGACGTGTTGCTGCAAGCCTGGCAGCACGTTCTGCAGGCAGTAACAGTCTCCCTGGTGTGCCCCACTGGGGGCTTGTGCCTCATTCCTCCCTCACGTCCTTCCACTTACCCCTCCCTAACCCCCCTTCCTGCTGTACAATAAAAGACACATGTGTTCATTACAACAAAGCCTCTTTATTGAACAAAACTGAGGTGGGTGGGGGGAATGAAACTGAGGTGAGACTGGGGAAAGAAGGTGGGAGAGGGGAAGGGGAAACCTGGGAGGAGGGAGCTGGCAGGGGGAGGCAAGGGGAGGAAGGGGGAGGAGAAGCTCAGGGCTCAGGATTGGGGGTCTCGCTGGCCCAACTGTCTCCCAGTACTGCGGGTGCAGGGGCCTTGGCGTCCCTGGGGGTGTGGGGAGAGTGGGGAGGAAGAAGTGGGAGGGGGAGTGGTAGCTGGGGAGGCAGCAGGGGCTGGAGCAGCAGGAGGCAGCAAGCTCTGCCCCAGGGTCGATGACCACCTGGGGTGCATGGACCGTCCTGCCCCCCAGGATGCGGTCCACGGCATCAAAATAAGGGCTGGGGTCTGGGTCTGCCCCTGGTTGGGAGCTGCCCCCTGTGGCCCTGGCATACGCCTGCTGCAGCTCCTTTATTTTCATGCGAACCTGCTCCTGGGTTTGCATGTGGCCTTTGGTGGCCAGGCTGGCAGCCATCTGCCTGTAGACGGTTGCATTCCTCCATTTAGTGTGGAGATCATGGACGTCGGAGGCCTCCCCCCAAACCTGAATTAGGTCCCTGATCTCCACGCTGGACCAGGCAGGCGCCCGCCCTTTCCGGCCCCTGGCAGGCTCCTGGGAGCTGGCAGACTGGTCCTAAGGAGTGGTGGAGGACTGGCTGGCACTGGCTGCCTGGCTCATGTTGGGGCCACTGGGTCAGGTGCAGCGACTGCTCGCTCTGGGCTGGCAGGCTTGGAGCTGGCACAGGGACTGTGGCTAGAGTCTACCCCTTTAAAGGCTCCGGGGAGGGGGGGAGGGAGAGGAGTTTTCCTGGTTGTGCCCAGAGTGGCCACCAGTGCCCAGAGTGGCATCCTGGGAAGGGCTGGAGGCCTCCTCTTTCGAAATAAGTGTCTATGCAGTGCTTATTTCGAAATAGCAATTTCGAAATTGGCGCTATTCCTCGTGGAATGAGGTTTACCATTTTCGAAATAAGCCCTCCGCTATTTCGATTTAATTTCGAAATAACTGTTATTTTGAAATAACTTTGCTGTGTAGACATACCCTTTGGGAGTTTCCATATCATTTTATGAGCACTAACATATCTTTGTTGTAGGAGACAGGACTCTGATACCCACACACTCTGGGTGCCAAATCACTATGCTCCTTGAAAGAGTGAAGCGAGAGTCACTCTGGCCCATGCTCCCTCAGTGCTCTTGGAGGTAATGTGATTGCATGAGGCACAATCCCCCTGGAAGCTCCCCGTGGGGCGGTACAGGTCTGTTTGCCTCTGATACAGGTCAAGACTTTAGTGTGAGCTACTGAACATCTTTTCCCTGTTATCTTCCTGTGCAGAGCAAAAGCAGATTTTTCAAGTTAGAGGTCAAATCTATCACTCTGGTTGCTTTGCTCCATCCCAGCAATGCAGAGCAGTGGCCAAGCTGGCAGATCTAGCCGCAAAGATCACCCTGCATGGAACCACTATCCTAGCTCCTATGCCACCCTTCCTCCCCGCTCTAGGAGCAGGGAGTGACTTCTAGCTAGTGATCTCCAGCTGGCCCCAGGATGAGGGAAAAGTGTCTCAATACCAACAATGTCCTAATATCTCCAATATATGTAACATTAGCAGACCACAAAGTGGTCCCCAAGCCAGATAAGCTTATACTTGTTTTGTTCTCTAGCTGCATAATGTCCTCAGCAATAGTGCAGTAAAACCCATTATGACTGTTGTGTCCATCTCTCATGGACTCTCTATCTCTAGGTTGTAATGCATCAAAAGGGCTGGATTTTATTTTCCAATACTTATCAGAGGATAAACATAGCACTCACCTTTGCTTCCCCAATCTACACCTGTTGCCTTGTTGGCTGACAAGGTAATCAACAGTTCCTTTGAAATGGATAACCCAGTGAGTCACCACATTAGAAATGGACACCTCAGACCATGGAATCCCTGACTACATCCCCACAGAGCCAGAGTCTGATCACCCTCTTTTTGATGTTAAGTTTATGGGCTCCATTTGCTCCGGGGTGGATTACCTCTGAGATTCTGTGCCCTCGCTTCAAGAAATGACAATTTTTTCCACAGAAACTAGGATTATGTTTGGATATATTTACCATATTTTTGCACATGTGGTGTGGTGAACTTTATTGGTGCCTTGTGTCAGCTGTTAATAGATAGAATGAATACAGTGGTATTTGGTTTCATCTGATGGAATAAGCGGCCTTTGTTCTACAGCTTGTACTCTTTGTATGGGGCTCTGGGTGTTTCTCCCCCATCTTTATAAGGGGGCAGGTTGGTCCATGTACCATGCCAGATGTACAAAGGCATTTTAAATATTCTATCAGAAGCCCAATCCCTGTGAAGTCGATAATCACAGGCTTGGCTTTAAAAAAATCCTGTACTGTTCTTGTTAATACAATAAAACAAGACATGTGCAAACTCAGTCTGCATTTCACAGTCTGGGTCCTGGCCCAGACTGTGGTTAACAGAGCTTTTTGCTGAGTGACAACAAAACAAATTATGCAGTCTCTCCTGTGCCTCAAATTTAATATCTCATCTCTAGTCCTCTAATTCAAACCTTCACACTGTTCCAGGGTTTCCTTTGTAATGAGATAACTCTGAACATTAACTTTGCATTATGCTGAGCTATTATTCTCATGCCTGACTGATTATGCATGGAACTGGAATAAATAAAAGGTGGACTGAGAGGGGCTGGATGGTTTGGGGGCATGTGGTTCAGCTAGTTAAACCTCTAGGTTGCTGCTTCACATCTACCCCAAGTGAGTAAGGACTCTTATTGCAGTCTCAGGAGACAGGGGAAAATCATCATCCTGTGTCATTGCTGAGGCACAAAGGTGGAGTGGGGTGCTGGGAAGCCTGCACTGCCTCTGACTGTGCTGTGCCTGTTCTCAGGATAAATAAACCTCCTGCCCTTGCAATCAATTAAATCAATTTAAATATATACACAATATGCCTGAATTAGTCTGGCAAAGTTCAATATCCATTCTCCACTGGCTGTCAAGAATAAGGCCCTTCTGCACCTCAGAGTCCTCCCAGCTGGCTATAGGCCTTCCTAAGGAAAATAGTGTAAGGGTCTGTGAAGCCTGATAAAACGCACACACACTTTCATCTTACCTCCATCGTTGTCTTTTCCATCGCCGCATGCTGTCTCCATGGAAGTATCACAGCCCGCTCCTCTCCAGCCCAGCTGGCAGACACAGTGCCAGCCATTCATATCCAGAGTGCATCTGCCATTGCCATTGCACAGACCGGGGCAACCCTCTGTAAGGCAAACAAACACATTCGAGTGCACTGGAAGGTGTTAGGAGGGCTACGGACATAGAAAGACAACCTGATAATGTGCTGGGGAACCTCTTAAAATAGCTTTTTCCTTTGCCTTCTAATTATCTCTCCTCTCCCGTGTATACGGTTTCCTGCCTCTTTTGCAATCAGGAACCAAAGGGACAGTACAGTAAGAGAAGGGCATTACATTCATTGTACTAGTAGTTCGAGCTTTGGTGACTATCACTCGTGGCTCCCCACTTCTACTGCAATGATGGATTTCTGGAATGGGGATGCAATCTGCTTTCCTGATTCTTTAGCAGTGCATGCAGCAATCCACCCTATATTTGGGGAGAACCCATGTCTCCTAAGCCCCATTTTAGCATCCTTTCCATCGGGCCACTCTGCCTCTCTGTATTTATGCAATTATATATGTACATATCTGTCTGTGAAGAGAGACTACATGATGGTATGATGTACTATGAAGAGTTGATCAACATGTCTTTGGCATGACTGCATTGCTCCCACAAGGGAGGGTCATGAGTGAGTAGAGAAGTGATCCCATACAGTACTGGTAGAGCACTCCTACCCACCACTCCTACTCACTCCTACCCACCTGTACTCTGTATAGGTTCCACTGAGTGCAGAGTGCCATTTCAGTTGGTAAAATCTGTTTTATAGATATTTAAACGCTTTTAGTGAAACTTATTTTTTCTATCCATCTGCTTTCAAAAACAGTTGCCCAACTTTGCATTGGTCCAACTGAACAAGCATCAGAGTGGAGGGAAACTCTTTAAAATGACCTTTTGATATTTATGCACACACACGCACACCTGGTATATCACTCCTCTGAAAAGAGTGTGTGTGTGTGTGTGTGTGTGTGTGTGTGCTATATATATATATATATATATATATATATATATATATATACACACACACGTTATTCTAGGAAGAAGTGGTAGCTTTGCCTATAGTCAAGGCTACTTGACGTGTCCCATTATATAACCCCGTCTGCAGCTGTTTTGCCAAACTTCAGATATTTGGGCTGAATTTTTCATGCCCAGTATCTGTCTCAGAGTGAGCTCTTTTTAAAGTTTAGGCTAAAAAGGTTAAGCAATTTCCAAGTACAAGATTGGCAACTATTATGTTATTTACCCATGTAAAAAAAGAAATTCTTACAATAGGCTCATTGACAAACTCTAGTGTCAAGAGTTGAAAATTTTGCCATTGCCATGAAAACCTACTCAAATTTCTCTAAGTTATAATGATCTGACAAAACACACTCTCTCTGGGTATGTCTACACTGCATTCCTCTTTCGAGAGAGGAATGTAAATGCAGATGAACGAAATTGCAAATGAAGCACAGATTTGAATTTCCCGTGCTTCATTTGCATAATCACGTCCGGGTGCTATTTCGAAATATCCTATTTAGAAAAAAGAAACGCTGCCTAGACTCAGTTATTTCGTGGTTTATTCCTTAAACCTCATTTTATAAGGCGTAAGGGTAATTTCAAAAGAAGGGTTTTCTTTTGAAATAACCGAATCTAGACAGCATTTCTTTTTTAGAAATAGGGTATTTCAAAATAGCGCCCGGACGCGATTATGCAAATGAAGCACGGGAAATTCAAATCTGCGCTTCATTTGCAATGTCGTTCGTCTGTATTTGCATTCCTCTCTCGAAAGAGGAATGCAGTGTAGACATACCATCTCTCTCCCACACACACACTGAAGTCTGCACATGCTCAGTAAAATCTGGCAGCTAAATTTTCCAGAGATTCTGGCTCACTGAGCATGCTCCATCTCCCTCACAGCTACTATGTCTCAACTGGACCGTACATGCTGCATCCCCCACAGCAACTGCACATGCTCCACCCTTAAGCTATGTCTAGACTACGGAGTTAAATCGGAAAAATATATGCAAATTGAGAACCGCAATTTGCGTATCTTTTTCCACTTTTTTTTTCGGAAGAGATTTTTCCAAAATTTGATGGGGCCAAATTTCGGAAAAACCTCTTCTTTCTGAACATCCCTTATTCCTCATACAATGAAGAATACAGGGATGCTGAACAAATGTGTCAGCTTTTTTGGAAACTGTTCCAAAAAATCAGACATGTTCCTTGGATGCAGCAGAGCTTTTCCGGGATATCCCAGAAAAGCTCTGCAGTGTAGACATAGCCTTAGGGTGGAGAGGCAGAACAAAAATTTCCCTGCAGAAGGGGAGAGATCAGTGCCAGAAGACTGGGTATGTGCATACATGTAAAATGGGGATAAATGTATCACCACACCTTGCAAGCATGTTGTGAAGATAATGTTTTCAAAGCACTAACACACTATGATGAAAGTGTCATAGAAAACTCTAAGAGGAAATTAATAATTATGTATTCAGTGCAGGGGTCGGATCCAGCACAGTAAACAACAAATGGGTCCATGCACTGAACAATGAGGATAAAATGAAATAGTGAATTACTGTTCATTCAGTGAGCACATCTATCCTGTGCAGTGCATGAGGCAGGGGTCCTAAAATAAAAATATGTGATCACGTAATTAAAAACAGCTTCAGAATGCATATGCAAGAAGGAGGAATTACGTTTGCCAGGAAACCGTAATCTTGTCATTTCTTCACCTCCAAGAGCTTGACTTTGCAACCGGAATATTCTTTTAACCATCTTTTGGATGTAATTTTCCGTATGTTTAAATGTACATCAACTTGAACGGATTTTCATGGCTCCCACTGGACTTTGTCCAGGTGAATCTAAGGAGACCACAGTGGATGGTTTGGAGAGAAGATGGACAGAAAAACTTGCTGGTGTGTGTATATGTGTTCCATTGCGTAGTTAGGACTCTCCCTTTCCCAGTGGGATGAAACTCCTCTTCCAAGCCCTGACAAACTGTAAGATTTAGACCCTATGACTGTAATGTTTTAACCTTCAGAAAAGCTGCCGGTGATGAATGCATGAATACTCTCCATCCTGGTTCACTGGCTGGAAATGGAAATTTAGGGGTGAAGGGGAAAACATTTGTCTGTCAGTTTGGCTTAAAATAAACAACTGGTGCTGCTCGCTGGAACTCAGAGTTCTGGAATGTTGGACTAGCATCCAGAAGAGAGGGATTGGTGAGCAGAGGGAAGGCAAGGTGCTCAAAGGTGCTTGATAAATCTCATTTATTACATGTCTCTGCAGGGTATGATGTGGCTACGGTCACCACCACACAGATATGAATAGATACAGTATTACGTGTTCCACAACAGCCCTGCAACAATAAAGAATGCTAAGAAACGACAATGGAAATGAACCTTTCCATAAAACCCATGTACTAAAGCCACAAGATAATCTGGTGTTTGAGAAGCACTTCTGATGATCAGCAAGGCTGGAATATACATACTCTTTATACTCCCCTCAGACCTAGGCCACCATGTTTTGCAAGCTCAGTGATCTCTGATAGTTGATGATTTTGCCTGTTTTGTTTTTATTAAATGAAATTTAGGCAGGAAAAGGAATTGAAGAAGTGAATGAGGCTTTCAGGGAAAAAACACTTTTAAGGACGTATTTCTGCTCTCCCTAAATCTGTGGACATCTCACTGGAGTCAATGGGAACTTTACTTAAGTAGGTAGTGTAAGATTGAGTCCTGCGTGATTTTCTAATTGAAACACTTGCAGATGCTACTATAAAAAACATTCTTAAGAGAGAAGGGGCGGCAGCTTTGCTCATTCATGGGGACTTCAAGCATACCATGCAAAAAGCAGCCTAGACAGGCTTGCTTCAACTAGACAAAAATGAATGTCATACTATCACAGGGACATTCACCAGAACTAGGAACAGATTACCCTGCCATTTTAAGATTGGTCGCCAGAATAACATCCTGTTAATGATCTGAAAAATTAAGCCCCCTAATTAGTCTCAATTATAAACTAAGTATAGCTGGGACTTCCTTCAAGTTAAGCCTCATTGCCATATAAAATTAAGCTTAAATGATACAGGTTTGATCATCAAGTAGCGCAAGGAGAATGAATGTATTCTCTTCTTTGTCGTTCCTCTACCAGGCTGTAAAAAAAAAGGTACTGAAGCACCTCCTGATATGTCCCCCCAGACCTGGTGGAGTTCTGAATCCATGTGGCCACAAGCTGGATGCAACTCCAATGAATGCAAACAGTGGTTGCCAACAAGAAAAATAACTTTAAAGTTATCTTGAAAAATTCTGTGTGCTTCAAGGGAAAGCAAGGCATTAAGAGATCTCTCAATACTATAGTAACACAGAAGTAAAACGTTTTGAAAACTACTCAACCAATGGGCCAATCAGAGTGATCTTACTTAAGAGATGGATGAAGAGGCCTCAAATCAGATGTTTCTAGTTTGTTAAGGCTTAATCTTGCTCGTTTCACTCATGTAATTACACCCATACTAAATGGGAAAAGGAAAGCAAACAGGATTTGGCAAGTGACTACACACTAAAAATTCACCAAGTTAAAAGGAAAATGTGATTGCATAGTACCTTTGAAAATCAGACCATTTATTAGGGGCCTTACTGCAGATTTAGATGGCTAACTTTTCAGATAAGAATTATTCACCCATAAACAGGTATGAATTATCCTGAGTGATATTATTCATTCCAGTGGCATTTAGGATATAGGGAAACTCTTTCAAGGACAAACTTCCAAACAGAATAAACTTTTAAGGCAGACCACTGTATGTTTTGAAAAAATGGCTTTAATCTGGAGTGCCCAATTCCAGTGATAAGATTAAATGATTTCAGTTCAGCCCTTCATTAGTGAAGAACTACTTGGTTTTAAACATGATGAAGCTTGCTCCTGAAATTTGCTCTCCCCCTATGAAACAAGAGAAAACCTATTCTAAAGCCTTGACTGACTCACTGGTTTACATTAAAACAGTAGGAAAGCCAGCAGTCAATCCTACTCTACCTCAATAAGCCAAGATTCCTGGGGAGGGATTTCAACCAGAAACATGTTAATAATTAAGAAAGCCAAAATGGCATGAGAAATGTAATTCTGAAAATTGCATACTGTGCATTTAGCCAAGTAGAAATCATGTATGTTGAAAGAGTTGGCTATCGCTAATCTTTCCAAAGGAGGGAATGCAATGTAAATGGCAAGTGAATGGTTTATTCATAGTATGTTGCTTAACCCATTATCCACTGCAAAATACAGTAAGTATAATGTGCCTTTATTCCTGGCAATCAGAATCAGTCAAAAGGCTGTTCAGAGCAAGAGCATAAGTTTGTAGAAGATTTTTTTTAAAAAATGGGACAGTTCGGGAGGCTTCTTATTATCTCAGGTCTCTAAATCTCAAGGAGAGAGGCTCTGCAAGATGATTTTTCATCTTCTGTTTCCCCTTGGTGCTTATCTGTTATCTTTTGATCCAATCTTCTCCAGTGCAAATGGAGATGAAAGGAAGAAATCCTGAGAGTTTTTGAAATGCAAAGCACTGACATGTACAACATTAGCAAGAGGTTCTGATCACACCGCCTAGTGCTGACCTATATATTATTTTAAGAATGCCACCACTATTACTCCCTAAAGAAAGACTAAGAGCCCCACTCCTTAATTTAACAAGGAATCCTTTATATTAGTTTAAAGCAAGTCAAGGGTGTTTCACTGACCCTGTGCAGTTAGAGAAAATTAACTGACACTGAACTGATAGTCAATCTAAAGATAAAGATTCATGAACGGACATGTTCACTGGTGCATCTCCCTCTCACAAAACAACTAATTAGTTGTTGAAACCATCGACACTTTCTTATCATTAATATGTGTCTGGCCACGCAGAGTCTTTCCCTATTTGCGTCTCTGGTTGAATATGTACTTTACTATCAAATGAAGCAGGAAGCAGATGTCAGATCATAAATTCATCTGGAAAAGTGCAGCTGTCAGGACCACCATGTTTTCTTGTCACACAAGAAAAAACACTGCAGAAAGACACTTCATTTTAACCATTCGCTGGACCAATATTATAGCATGTGTGTTCTTCTCCGTGAATCTCTTAATGGTCGGTTGACATTTCTGATTGCTCAAAACTGAAAATGATCTTGAAGTCTAAATTTAGTGGTAGGAAGAGTTTCCCTTGAGCTGATTTTTTTAAACTGGAAAAATGACTGCTCTGTGTGTGGTATCAGCAGACACCAAGAAGGACATTCGTGACCCACTCAATCACATTTCTTATCCATTTGTTATACTTATCTGAGAAATGTTGATTGCAGTCAATATTTCTATATGAAAGTCGGTTTGGCCTTTACAGTTATAATTTCATAAATTAAATCAGATAATGTATTGCAGCTCTGAGATGGGAACAACTGAGTGTTTTGAATATGGAAATATAGTATGAAAACCAATTGCACTCGTTTTCTATCAATGTAACTCTATTTTCTTCTGATTGACGCAAAGATGACATTGGAATCAAGCCCAGACATTTTTTACTAATTCAGACAGGCATGTAAGGCCAGAAATTCAGCTGGTGTAAACCAATGCAATTTCATTAAATTCAATGGAACTTTAGTGATTTACAGAGCTAGGCGATCTGGCCCAAAGACCACAGCATTTTCATATAAAGAAAAGTATCTTCCCTTAGACATTCTGGATAAAATTTCCACCTAAAGATTAAAACCTGGAGACTTCATACAGATAACACACTCACCTGCTTGTTACCATATGAGTCATATACATTTAACAAAACAAACGTTGGGTAGGGCACCTGCTGTACTGACAGACATGTTTTTTTTTTCCTCCTGACTTTGATTACCTGGCTGGGTGGGGTGGGGATGAGAGATGTTGTGGAGGGGAGGGAGAGAGGAAAGGAACACTGATATAATGTTAACACGAGATTACAGCATTTACAAAGGATGAAGTTCCAGAGGCATTTCCTACCAAAATGACTGGAACATTCACTGTTTCAGGTATTAACAAGAGATTTGTGACAATGAGTAAAAAGATGCAACCTCAAGACAGTATGTTCACGGTGCATTAAAAAAAAAACAACAACACAAAGACAACAGGAAAAAAGAGGAAGGAAGACCATACCTTTCACTACCTTATCCAGATAGTGAGCTTGGGAGATAAAAGACAGGACATTTAAGGTAGGATTGAATAAGTGCAGTACAGCTTACTATGAGATTGTGCAGGTGCAAAGAGAGGCACAGGAAAGTTTGCTATGATATTGAAAGAAAAACTTTTATTGTGGGGAGAGGAGAAAGAAGGAAAGGGTGGAACAAAACAATTTTCAATCAAAGAACTGAGGAAAGCAGTGTTCAATCATCCATTTAGTCTGGTTGTAGGGATTCAAAAAGCTCAGCAAGAAAAACAGGAAAGTAAAAATAAATGGCAGAACACTGTAAGGTTCTGATCACTTGCAACAACCCACCTCTGCAACAGGAAAAACAGTGTCTTTTTAAAATTCTTTCATCTTGCCTAACAGTGTTACATTTTCTTAACCAAGATGCCTTGTTCCCCTGTGGCCCTATTGGCATTGAAAATTCTTTCACTTTGGATCTCTTTAATTATAACATATTAGATTTACAGAGCCAAAGATCTCCAATTGCTTTAGAAAATTAAACTAAGCTCACAACAGCTCTGCAAGGAAGGTAAATATTAATACATCCATTGTAAAGAGAGATAAAATGAGGCACAGAGGGGTTGTGGAGACAAACAGGGCAATCAGGAACCCAATTCTCATTGTAAGTTAATAGATGTCATGTGCCTTTGAAAATCACTACCCAAGTGGTCTGCCCAAGATCACACAAGAAGTCATTGGCAGAAGCGAAAATAGAACACCAAGTCATGACTTGCAGCTTTCTGCTCTAGCCAATAGACCACACTCCTTCTCTTAACATCAGTTTATCTATGTTAAAAAAGATGCTTTGGAGGAATTTTCTGCTTTTCTCTCTTTTGCTCCCTCCTGCAAACACTTTGCTTCCACAGCTGTTGTCAAGTAAGAGCTGTTAAGTGTTATTTTCTCCAGTTCTAGCTCTTTTCCTAAGCGCTCTGTGATCTTGCACTCAGATGAGTCCTTGCACCCTAAGGGGGAGTTTCTCATTTCAGATCTGTTCATGGAGACCACCCAAGAAGAAAGTCACAAACCTTAGCAGGATTCCTCCCCTCCCTTTTAAATCTAGAATCCTGTGAGTATAATGGGTTAGCAGAAGCACAAGCCCACTTTTGCAAGCGACCTAAGCACGCCTTACTTTCCCAGCAGATATCAACAGACCAAGGTTTACAAATCACTCCCATACAGAAGGACTGAGCACATGCAGCACAGCTTTACAAGAAGGCCGGATGGCTGCAGAAGTCCAAGAGATTCTAGTTTAAAATTTCAGAGCAGCCAACATGCAAAACTTGGCCAAAGTTTTGCTTCACTGCTGAAATTTCAGATGTAAAAATCTTCATGGGGGAGTGGGGTAGTGAGGGAGTTGCCATGCCAGATATGCCAATTATTTGCATGTTACCTTTTAACTTGGCTGGCTTGAAGAACAATGCAGCTTCATATGAGAATATTCCGTATGTGGCCCCAACCTTTTGCCACACTAGTAAATTCGGACATAATTTTTTCTACCTGATTTCATAATGTTCCCATTCACAAGTTGTGCCATTGGCATTAACGCCTCATTCTATCACCTGTGGGCAGTCCTTGCGAGAGGTGCAAAGGGAAGCTGTACAACGGGTATGCAGAACAAGCTTAGCCTATAAAACGGGCTTGGAGCAATGGGAGCTCTAATATGCTATGGGGCCCAGAATGTACATGTTCTGCCTTTCACCAGAATAAATCAGGCACAGTGCCAATGAAGTCACTGGGGTTAAAGTGGTCTAACATAAATGTCAGTGAGAGGGCAGAATGCAGCCTTCATGTACTTAGCTAGTGGAGATAAGATGAGTTTTTGCCACAGTGACACTGATAGAAGTGGTATAGCTGGCCCACATTTAGCATCCAGTGCCAATTGCCATTTACATTCCCCTCCCCATCCAGGGCTAAGCTATGTTCAAACCTGATGCAGAAAGCTTGTTGGGAGTGTGGCATTGTGCACACTTCTGCTGTGGGTGCTAACAACCATGGTTTGAACCTCTCCCCGGAAAACACCAAACTGTGTTTAGTTGTGAGACTGGTTGTCAAAAGCTGCTCAGTTTGATCTGCAGATAGAGACAAATATTCTAACACACTTGGGCATCTGAGCACCTGTAGTTCTGATCTGGCACTTCTACCCCATAGAGAACACAATTCTGGCTCAATGTGTTTTGTGTGGGTTCCAGCCACACAGGTAAAAACCGAGAGGCACTGATTATAGCCCAGCCTCTTCACAGTGTGTGTGATTATTTATGCCAGAGCTTTGGTGATAGCCTATCTCTTCTAAAAATCAGGAGTTTCTCTAAATAAGACAAAACAATGTCTGATTGTGTTATAAGCAACAGCTCATGTTGGGCGGGATGACATCTGTTTGTCTGTCTAGATATGCATTGCGGCATTCACTGCTGTAAAATCTCACTGTTGTGGAGCAATCATGCAACATTCAAGTGGTCTCAGCCAAAATCATGGAGGTCAGCATGTGCTTCTCTTCCCACCTACATTGGCTTTCTCTGCTGTCTGGTGCCGAGACGGGACCATCTTCCCACCCAATCTAGAGCTGACTGTGGCACTATAGTCCTGTGTTCACAGCCCACAAGGACTGTGTCTATACTGACTCCACTATAAGGGTGGCAACTGGATAGGAGAATCATTGTGTCCTCTCCTCCACATGTGCACCTAGGAAGAGTCACATACAATATCCACTAAAGCCTCCAAGCTCATGTACTTGTAAACAGCTGCACAGAAGAATTCACACAGAGGGTGCAATTTGAGTCTCCTGTGTAAAGCCCAAGTTGCCAGGTAGAATCTTTCCCTTGCGTCACAGAGGCAAGAGACAGAGCAGTCATAACTCTCTGAAGCCTGTACTAGAGCCAGTGGGTGTAGTTCACTATGTCCCTTATGCAAAGTTTGTGGCTAGACTCCCATGGATCCACACAATTTCTAGACTCGCCAGAGATGATGGCCCGGTCACCCCCGGTAGTTCACTCATGGATCACGCCTTCTCAACTATGGAGTGGCCCAATGCAGAGCCAAAGTACAACTTGGCCCTTTGAAACCAGGGGGAGGGATTTCACCTTTAAACTCAGGTTCTCTTAGTGGTCCCTGAGAGTGGCAGATAATTGGTTCAGCCTAATACAACAAAATTAAATTGTTGCTACTTTACTGTGGCAGAAGGAAATGCTATAACATACTGGAGACTCTACCAAGTGAAAGCTGCATTGTGTATGTTGCTTAGTTCTTGTTTTAAGAATTCAGAGTAAATAAATCAAGCCATTCTGCAGGATTTAAAAATTACTGCAGTTACATAATCAACTTTATGTTCCACCCTCTTGCCTGGATGAAGGAAGGTTGCTGAATTAGGATGATGAACACAAGCTTCTGCATCAGTTTCCTGGTTGGGAATTAACTGAGGTTATGCTAATGAAATCTCAGAAGGTGAGCAATCAAGCTTCTGTATGTGGTCACGCAACTCTTTCTTTGTATGAGCAAAGAAAATTAATCCACTGGGATCACAGTTTCCAGGTATCATGAGAACGTGCTTTCTGCTCATTCCTTTCCCAGTAAATGAGAAAATAAAAGGCGTTCTTACTCTCATATGTGCTCAACAGGAAATAGAAGGAGAAACTTCCTTTACTTGTATCATCCATTTCTACCACTGTTACCTGCACACATGGCAATATTATTAAAAGAATTACTTCAGCAATGGGTTTTATGCTTCTCGTTGCTAATGCAGGCTGGGCAATGACACAGACATATAAGGGATTACTGTCAACAGAACAAGTTGCCATGCAGGGAAGTTACACAAGGACAAGGGGAATGCTTACCACACACTTAATGTAATTCCAAGTCAATGTCCTTTCATCTGTGCCAATATTACTAGCTTATTACTCCTTCACACGCCTATTCAGTTTCCTTGGATATTTATGACTTTGTCAAATCTCCTTTATATTCTATACAATTGCCAATGAATATTCTTTAGGAAATATGGTTTACAGGTCAGAGGCATGAGCCTACGTACAAATTTGCTGTTAAACTACAGTATCTGGAGGGAGGCGGGGGGAAGGAAACTGAATTACTTCTGCACTCAAAATAAGAGATGGTTCCTAAAGCCCAGATAGCACTGCAATGGGAATATAGTTCTGTATGAAAGTACAGTGCGTGCCATTAAAATCGTGATGCTTGCTGCATTGCGGTGTTTGCCTCTGCCATGATAATGTCTACACTAAGAATGACGAGTGCTGCAAATAATGTGGTCACTTTAATTAGCGTGAAAGGTAAAATCAGGTTGAAAGTAATCTTGGTATATCAGCTGCAGATTGAAGTATCACACACTTTCTTTGTATTACTACAAAGATATCTGTATTTTGTTTTTGCATCAGCATTAATAGAATGAGATCCACCCTATGAACTAGGTACTTTTGTGTACGACTACAGCCCACATTAAATTGTCCTCTGGCTCTAGGATATTTCCCTAAACTTAAGTATTTTCCCCAAAGATAATGATGATTTTTTGTTGACATCCACCCCTCAAAGTCTATAGTCTGATGAAGAGAGTACACTAAATAGAACTATCACACAATATTACACAGCCACAGTGCCCCTATTGACTCATGATTGCTTTCCCTTCAGTTTAAAGTAATTAATAAGACAGATTTTCACCCATTGTTAATGGGAAGAACTGAAAGCTGTTGTTAGACACATGGAAGAGAAAACAGAAAGTAATTTCTAATGCAGTGGTCCCCAACCTTTTGGGGCTGCCGGGCGCCCAGAGGTGAGGCTGCACATGCGCCACGCGCCCGGGGCAGGGCCGCTCATGCTCCGCGCAGCTGGGGGCGGGGCCATGCATACGCCATGCGCCCAGGGTGCAAGAATGGCTTGGGCCGGCCCTGGTCACTCAGCAGATACACATAAATGCCCCGGCAGGGACTACTGTTCTAATGAGTCGTGGAGAGTTTTTGAGGGTCAGGCTTTTTTCATTAGGGATGTTTGTGAAGACCATAATGTGCTAGAGTGACATTAGCCAGAACTGAGCCACAAACATGGTTGTTGACTAATCCTGATGCCGGAATTAAAGTATTTGTGATTATGCTTCAGTTATAGACTGTCTTTGCATGTGTGACTCTGCCTGGAGCCCAGGCTGATAAAATGAATGATTAGCTATGTTGACAAATGAATTTAAGAATAACTGATAAAAAAACAAAGGGCCAGATTTGGCACTTAATGGCACTAGTGTAAATCTGGAGGGACTCCTTGTGAGTCAATTGAGCTACTCCAAATCCACCCAGGTGTCACTGTGAGCAGAGCTTGACCCATTAGTGAATTCTAAGTGTAGTCGGGATACTACTAATAATGGTTGTGTGACTTGAACAGGTTGTGTAGGAAATACCACTGAACTGGGATCAAAGGGCAAAGTTGTGAATCTCAGAAAGAAGAACAGGCAAGGTGCTTCAGGGAGTAAAGTTAACGCAGATGAAGAGGCAATTTAAATCTGAACCACGTTATTAATGAGCATACAGATGCCTTAAGAAGGGACAGTGCCACTTTCTATAGTGTTAATCATATTGATGGCACCTTACAATAATAATGATCTGTGCACCACAAGTTCAGAACGTAAAGTAACGGCCAGGTGCCTCAAACATATGAAGAAGGTCAGAAAAAAAAGAGAGATGACTAGAGAGGTAGTGAGGCAAAGAGAGAATTAATAACAAAGCTTTGCAATCAGGGAGAAATTTTCTGATTATAAATCTCCATGACATTGATAAGTTGTGCAAATAATGGAGTGAATCAGGGGAACAGAAACTTAAAATAGGCTGCATGTTTCTGAGTAAGCAGCTATCGCAACACAGAGGAATCTTGGAGGCTAACGAAAAAGACCTTTTCACAAGAGTCAAAAGTAGGGCATTTTCCAAAGCATCTAGGTAAGTTTTAATGGCTTGTGTCTCAGAGATCAAATATTATATATGTTTATTTCACTTCTGATAGTAAGTATATATATGTGTATATATATATATATATATATATATATATATAGCTGTGTCATCATCAAATGAAAGGACATTTTGTCTTGTTCCCACATGAAAATGTATGATGTCAGAACTTGAAATCCAAGAACAAAGGAGCTCATGCTACACTAAGTCACACAGATTCAATTAAGCATGCTTCTTTTCTCCCCCGTCCTCTCCCTGCTCCTCAATTATTCTTTTAAAAGTATTTTCCCCCTACCAATAGTGCAGTGCTCTCCATTCCAGCCTGGGCTGCATTCACACTTGCCGTCCCGACATGTCCCGTGCTCATTGCAGCGTGGGTGACACGCCCGCTGATCACAGGCTGAGCCCATCCATCCCTCCTCACAGCGGCAGGTGCCTCCGACACAGATGCCATGTCCTCCGCAATCCGCTGCACAAATCTCTGTGGGAGAGAAGAAAAGAGAGGGGGGCAGGGTGGAGGGAGAAATCCAGAATGTTATTGTTAAAAAAGCAGACACACTTCACTACCTCGCCTTACGATGAATGAAAGGAATTCCTGCCGCTCATAACACTAATCCTTTCTGACAATAAGAATCTAATAAGTAGGTTAGAAAAAAGAGAGGGACATGGATTGCAGAGGTCTGCTGCGATTGATCCGCCTCTTTGCTTTCTAATTCTATCACACTTCTCAAACTTTTGTGCTGACCACATTCAAAGGGGAAGGCTCTTCCAACAAATGGAACAAAAGTCAAATTTAATTAAAAACTGGTTAAGTGTGAAAACAATGCATCGATAAATCACAGATAATAAAGTTAAGTGCTGGCAAAGTCTATTTTCAGCTTGTTATCCCATGATTCTGGGGCTGGGATTCATTAAATCACTTCCTCTTTTTTTTTTCTTTTTTCTTTTTTGGTTAACATTAATAAAGAGCATTTTTGTTTAGGTTTTCTCTGTGGGATAAGTCGGGGCTCTCTTTTCCCTCTCCTACAATAAAAAATCCTCTTCCATGCCCTCTGAGGGGCTTATACTCTTATCCAATGAGATTTATGGTCCACTGCTTGCAATGAGAGCTGTAGGTGCATACCACTCTCCCTGATGTCAATGGAAGCTGAGGATGCTCAATGCCTTGGCACTTGTCTCCTGATAGGATCAGGCCCTTCAGACCTTATCTGCAGAGGTGGTATGCACCCACAGCTCTCATTGACCTTGGCGAGACTGTGGGGTGCTTGGTATCTCTCAGGAATCTGGCCCTAAAATCCTAACATCTGGCCCCTTTCCCCTACATATTATTTTATTATTGGTCTGGGGAAAAAGGGCTGGAGGGGACCAGGCATCCATGACACATGGTAGGTGCCAATTTCTGCTACTGTCATTGGAGACTAAAACACACCCCAAAGTGGTGTTAGACCACAAGAGAAATGAAATGCATCCATTGCTGCTTCACCAGATTCAGGACTTGTCCACGGACTTCCTGCCTTGGATCTGTGACACACAAACCTAATGACACTCTCCCCCTTTCAAGCCACATGTGAGTTCAAATGCCTCGAGTTTTCCTCAGACTAACAAGTCTCTCCTTTCCATGACAGTTCAGTGCAGTGCATGTGGACGGGCCTGAATCTGCCCTGCAGTTCAGTATATAACCCTCTTTAGCTGCCATCCCTGTTTTATAGGTTTGTACATTCTCTAGGGACACAATTCTCTCCCTGGTAATCCTCATGGGGTTGAAAGGAAGGAGGGCATAGGGAGTGAGGACAGGGGAGGCTGGCGACAGACTTCACTGGGCCCTGGACAATGTGGGGTGAGGCTCAGATCTGGGCCTGCTGGAAGGGACAGGGCTTCAGGTAGGAGGGGTGTGGCTTGGGGCTAGACTCCTCCAGCCAGCCCTCAGCACTGCCTGGACTCTGCTATTTGGGGCTGCAGTGGAAAGTTAAAGGCTCCGTGGCTCCAGCCGCTGCTGCAGTAGCAGCAGTGGCGGCCCAGAGCCCTAGGCCCTTTGAAATTGCTGGGCCCTGGGGCAACTGCCACATTTACTCTCACCTTCTCATCAGTGGCCCTGGCAACAGAAACATTCTTCCTTTCAGTGCACCTTTGCAGAGCTGGGCAAGATTCTAGCCACAGGCAGGGCAGTGGCTAATGCAATGTGTAGCATGCCACAGTTGAGAGGGGAAGGATCAGCTTGCTCAGGGTGTTATGAGGCCCCTCCATCACTTGGGATGTATGCTGTTAGCAGGCGCTAGGAACCGTGTAGTAAGGCTCTCCTCTCCCCAGAGCAAATTTCATTTTTACTCCCCACCCCATCCTATTGTGCCCCAACAAGATGGCTCAGCAACTTAAGATGGCTTCATTTGCTCACCTTTTGCTTGCCTCAATATATTAGGGGCAGGATCTAGCCCTAAAAGTTTGTAGGTGAGGAAGGGGTTGGTATTATATGAGACATTTGCTTCAGGTCACTGACTGCACATAAAAAATTCAGGACTACTCCGCCTGCATTAACATCACACTTGACTGAAATTCAGCCTTATATAAGCTTGCTTTAGACTTTCTCTAACGAATACTGCTAGAGACAGGAGTCTTCAGACAGGCAGGGGCTTTGAGGCACTTCTACTATGTGCTTGGTGGGGCTGCTGATTGGGAGAGAAGACGGTTTGGTGAGTCCATAAAGCAGAGGTTTTATAATCCTACAATTAAATGGCCCCTTTCCTTTAAGGCACTCAAAGCTCTTTACAGAGAGTAATTACTGTAAGAAATAATAATGCTTAGCCCTTATAGAACACACCCTCATTCTCAAAGTACCGTACAACCTTTCCAGCTGCATGCCACACACAATTTATGTGTTTGCAATCATTTCATAAGAACATAAGTATGTAAGAACAGGCAGACTAGGTCAGCCCAATGGTCCATCTAGCCCACTAACCTGTCTCCTGACATCAGTCAATGTCAGACATTTCAGAGGGAATGAACAGAATGGAGCAATTTATTAAGTGATCCACCTAGGGTTGCCAGTTTTGGATGGACGTATTCCTGGAGGTTTCATCACATGACATAATTTTAAATTAAATAAATCTTTAATTCCTGGGGATTTCAAGCCAATCCAGGAAGGTTGGCAATCCTGTATCCACCACCTCCTCCAGCCATTTCCCTTCATTTCTGTCACTCAAAGTTCCTTAAACTCTTTCTGCTGAATCATGAAGATTCAAGTTCTAGTAGTGTACTATGGCTACAATTTTCTGAAGCACCTATGTGACTTATGAGCTTAAGTGCCATTTTCAAAAGTGACTTAGGACCAGATTTTCAGAAGTGTTTAGGAGCCTAATGATGCAGGTGGGTGATTAGTGGTATCAAGGTGTTTTTGAGAAACCCACAAGGAGCCCATCTGTATCTTTAGGTACCTACTATCTCTAAAATCTGTCCCTCAAGAGTAAATGGAACACAGGTCCAACGGCCAGATTTTTAAAGATATGTAGGTTCCTAAGTCACTTATGTGTTTTTGACAGTTTTACCCTTTATGTCTGGAATTAACAAATTGTTCCTCTCCGCTCCCATGTGAGCTTACGAGTATTGTCATGCCACTATACACACTGGGAAAACAAGGCACAGAACAATTGAGATAAGGGCTAGTTGGGAACAGACCCCAGTGAACCTTATTTCCTGCCCTCTAATCAGCAGACAATACTGCAATGGAACTAGGTCTATTGCAGTATCATGTGAATGCATTACATGTTCAAAATGACTAATGTAGGCATCAAGCTGAACACCTGCACTAGAAAAAGTTGGCTCTTCATGGTTGACCAGTGAGAATATAAAGCCTAGGACAGGAAAAAGAAAACAGAGTAAAAACTAAACAATGTATGGTAGGAACCCTCAGCCAGAGCAGAAGAAATGACTTGCGATGAACAAGTTCAAGACTTTTTGTATTTAAGTCCAGGATAAAAAGGCAATGTTATATTAGCCTCTTCTGTGTTTCCTCGTGGCTTAGCTAAGAGGTTGCTCCAGTCCTGCACTGGAATGACTCGTCTGATTATTAGAAATCCCCCCTGGGCTCCACGCTGTAAGGGGCAGAGTACCCTTTACTGCCACTGATGTCCTAGCGAAGGATGGCCTAGTGGATAGGGTCTGTAAAGAGACCTCAGGAGGTTCAATTCCTGACTTGGCAACCAAGATGATGGGCATATTGCTTTCCTCCTCTCTGCCTAGGTTCCCCATCTGTAAAAGGGGGACAACACAATCTCTCTAGCCAATAGGGGTATTGTGAGGATAAAATCCGGTAACAGATTCATAGGCCAGAAAGGACCATTATGATCTTCTAGTCTGACCTCCTTCACATTGCACACCACACAACTTCAACTGCCACTCCTTCTATACGTCCATAACTTCAGTCTGAAGGTCCATATCCTCTGTACCGAAGCCCTGGAATCTTAAATCTAATGACTTCAAGTTACAGAGAATTCACTTATACTTTAGTTCAAACCAGCAAATGACCCATGCCCCATTCTGCAGAGGAAGGTGAGATGCTCAGATGCTATGGTGATAGATGACCTGTTAAGTACCAAGAGGGAGAGATGAGATATTCAGCATGTTGTAGGATTGAGTCCTTTGTTACTGCAATGAGCTATATAAACATCTGCACAACAATACTATTTTTCACATATATTGAGCCAGCTTTCCAAGCATCGCAAAACACTTTAACAAATGTTAGTGGCTTACAGTCTGATGACTGTGTGTGGCGTAATTAGGTATCACCTGCATTTTCACAGACAAGGAAAATGAGACAAAGAGAAACTAAATGACTTGCCCATGGGCATACAAGAAATCCATGGCAGAGATGAAAAGTGAACCCAGATCCCGACTGCCTAGCTTGTACTCGCTCCACAAGACTAGGGAAAGGAACTCTTCACACATATTTCTACAGAAAGGCTGAGAAGAAGTGAAAGTGGAGGCAGAAAGAGGCTATTATGAATCCATTTTGACAAACTGATCAGAGTTATTTAAAGGTGTAAAACTAATGGAGTGACATTACAAAATGGATGAATTCAGATGAATGTTATGAAAAAGCTCCTAACGTCTTCTATGATAAGGGATTGAAGCCCCACTGCTTGGATCATTTAAACCACAACTGGAACATCCACAAGCATTACAGGGTAAAACTCAGCAGTGGCAGAGGCATGCACTTAGATGATCTGAAAAAGTGGTTCTAGTTCCAAAAAGTCCTCATAGAGAATCTAAGATGACAATCTATATCGATACCTGTGGAAAAAAGATACTTCAGTCTCATTAACATGTAATTTAATGATTCTTGACAAGGAGAGCCAGGCATTCAACAATCTAAATCTTCCATTTAACAGCTAGTAGAAAAATAGCTGTGAACTGTTTAAATAGCCTTACAACACATAGCTTGCCATACACATCAACCAGCCCTTTATAACCTGGTTTTCTTGTGCTTCGAAAGTATGATTAAATAGACAAAGTAGCCTTTATTTTTATGATGGGACTTAGAGACACGATCAAAAGAGATTTGAGATTAAGTTTTCTTTTAAATGCTGGTCTTTGCAAGCATCTTGAAATGGGCAAGGCTGATTTACTGATGAGGGCAGGTGAATTGTTACTTTATCATTGAACCAAGTAATAGAATTTGCTATCTCCATTTTTAATCGGAGCCACATTTTTTTAAATCTCCCAATTCTGTTATTAAAATTAGAGAGTGTGATTAGCTAACATCTCAGTGAACAAGTAGAAGAAAATACTTTAATTTTCCTGTTACACTATCCACAGGCTGTGGCCAGCTGCATTATGCTGCTCCTGGCTATTTAAGCTTAGTGAGAACACCCTACTTGGGTATAAAAGCCCTTCCTGTTAACAAATATTTTCACACCAGCTGTCTCCAAAAGGTGGCTAAATATTTCCTTTCATCTTTAATTTCTTTTATTGTTTGTACAAATAGCTTAGCCTTTCCCTAGCCTATTCCTAGGTGCACTGTATATTCCTACGTCTTTGCCATACGGTTTCATGCCTGCAGCCTCCTGCAGGTATCTTAATGAACTCGTGGCCTATACTGCGGTTTTGCAAACTGCAGGCCAAATTCTGATCTCGAATGAGGCTCTCATTGGCTCCAATAAGAGAAAACAGTCTATGCATGTCAGGGAGGAAAATCTAATCCACCTCAACCTGTACCCCCAGATCTTTGTGTCTCTTCCTTATGTGTTTCATTTCATAACTGAATGAAAACAAGGTGTAGTTCCCAAAGCCTGGCTCAGTGCTAGATAGGATACAAAGGTATTGTCCAAAGAATTGCGGAATACCCTCCAAACCTTTGCAGCAGTACAGGGAAGCAAGTCATGGAAAATCTAGAGCTTCAGCCAGTTCTCCAAGCCCTAGTCTACACTAGGACTTTATTTTGAAATAACGCCCCCAAGGTCAAATTTATAAGCAGAGCGTCCACACTACCAAGCCTGTTATTTCAAAATAATGGGCTGCAGAATTTGAAATCTGTACTCCAGCTTTTCATCGGGAGTAATGCTAATCATATATATAGTAGCCCAATGTCTGTGACTCTGTAACGCTGAAACGCTGGCTGTTTCCTCTGGGCGGTGCTGTTGCCTCCCGCCGTGGCGCTCAGCTGACTTCTGTGCTGCTCAGTCAGGCCGCCGCGCGGGAGCAAGCAGCGCAAGCAGCCATTTGGGGTCCGCACTCCCCATGCAGCACGGCGGGAGGCAAAAGCACCGCCCAGAGGGAACAGCCAGGGGGCAGGGCCTGGACGAGCTTGCGTCTCTGATGTCAGGAAAGGGCGCCGGATTCAAATGGAGGAAAGCGGAGCAGACACAGAGGACGCGGAGGAGACAGAGAGAAGAACAGAGGAGGCGGAGGACAGCGAGAGAAAGAGTGAGAGAGACGCAGCAGGAGGAGGAGAAGAGAAACACAGAGTGAGAGGCGGGAGGGGGAGAAGAGAAAGAGAGAGAGGCAGGAGGCGGACGAGAGCTGAGAGAGAGAGAGGCAGTAGGAGGAGAAGAGAGAGAGAGGCCGTTTGTGCTGCTTGCTCTCGCGTGGCGGTCTGGCTGAGCGGTGCAGAAGTCAGCCAAGAGCCATGGTGGGAGGCGAAGGGGGGCGGGGCGGTGCATCCCCAACGGAGACAGAGGAGAGCGTAGAGAGAGTGAGAGGCAGGAGGGGGAGAAGAGAAAGAGAGAGACGGAGAAAGAGGAAGAAGGCAGAGGAGAACTGAGAGAGAGAGGGGGAGGGAGTAGGAGGAGGAGAGAGAAAGAGAGAGACAGAGTGAGAGACAGGCAGCTCAGGAGAGAAGACCGACGTGGAGGAGAGACCTGAAAATCCCATGTTATGATGGGCTAATTGGCTAGTCATATATATAGTAGCCCAATGTCTGTGACTCTGAAATGCTGAAATGCTAGCTGTTCCCTCTGGGCGGTGCTGTTGCCTCCTGCCGTGGTGCTCAGCTGACTTCTGTGCTGCTCAGCCGGGCCGCCGTGGGGGAGCAAGCGGCGCAAGGGGCCGTTTGGGCACTGCGGTCCCCATGCAGCACCCCCTTGCTGCATGGGGAGCGCGGGGCCCAAACGGCCATTTGCGCCGCTTGCTCCCCCACGGAGCCTGGCTGAGCGGCGCAGAAGTCAGCTGAGCACCACAGTGGGAGGGGAAGGGAGGCGGGGCGGTGATGTACATGGCCAGGGGGCGCGGCCTGGCCGTGTACGTCACTGCCCCACCCCCCTTCGCCTCCCGCTGTGGTGCTCGGCTGACTTCTGCGCCGCTCAGCCGGGCCGCCACGGGGGAGCCCAAACGGCTGCTTGCTCCCCCATGGCGGCCCGGCTGAGTGGCGCAGAAGTCAGTCGAGCGCCACGGCGGGAGGCGAAGGGGGGTGGGGCGGTGATGCGCGCGTGATAGCGGCTCCAGGCCCCGCTCCCTGGCCGTGAATGTCACCGTCCCGCCCCCCTTCGCCTCCCACAGTGGCGCTCGGCTGACTTCTGCGCTGCTCAGCCGTGCCGCCGCGTGGGAGCAAGTGGTGCAAGCGACCGTTTGGGCTCCACGCTCCCCATTCAGCACGGGGAGCGCAGAGCCCAAACGGACACTTGGGCTCCGCAGTCCTCCGAGTGAGAGGCGGGAGGGGGGGAGAAGAGAAAGAGAGAGTGAGAGGCAGGAGGGGGAGGAGAAGAGAAAGAGAGAGACAGAGAGAGAGGCAGGAGGTGGAGGAGAGCTGAGAGAGAGGGGGAGGCAGTAGGAGGAGAAGAGAGAGAGAGAGAGAGAGAGAGGGAGAGAGACGGAGCAAGAGACCGGAGTCTCAGGAGAGAAGACCGACGTGGAGGAGAGACCTGAAAATCCCATCTTATGATGGGCTAATTGGCTAGTTCCGAAATAATTATTTTGAAATAACAGTAGTGTGCATGTTCCAGTGCCACTATTTTGAACTAATTACTCCCAGAGTAATTCGAACTAATTACTCCCCAGTGCTTCCTGGAGCTCTAAGTCTGAGGGAGCGCATCCATATATACGGAGCCTGCCTCAGACTAATTTTGAGGTTTTTCCCATAGACACACTAGTTTGAATTTGTTAAATCATGAGTTAAGTCGAATTTAGTAATTTTGAAATAGATTCTTAGTGTAGACAAGGCCCAACTGACCAGAATGGAGCATTATTAGGTCACTAACACTGCACCTTGCTCCCCATACTCACTATTGCACAAGCTATACTAATTAGCATGATTTAGCTAATCAGCAAAAGTCAAATTTATGTCATAGAATCAAAGAATCCTAGGACTGGAAGTGACCACGAGCGTTCATCTAGTTCAGTCCCCTGCACTCAGTGTAGGACTAAAGATTATCTAGACTGTCCCTGACAGGACTTTGTCAACATAAAATCTCCAACAATGGAGATTCCACAACCTTCCTATGCAATTTATTCCAGTGCTTAACTACCCTGACGGAAAGTATTTCCTAATGTCCAAACTAAACTGCCTTTGCTGCACTTTAAGCCCATTGCTTCTTGTCCTATCTTCTGATGTTAAAGAAAAAAAATGTTCCCCTTCTTGTAACAACTTTTTACGTACTTGAACACTATTATGTATCCTCTCAGTCTTCTTTTCTCCAGATTAAACAAACCCAATTTCTTCAATCTTCCCTCACAGATCATGTTTTTTAGTCCCTAAATCATTTGTGTTCTCTTCTCTGTACTTGCTCTAATTTGTCTACATCTTTCCTGAAATGTGATACCCAGAACTGGACACAATACTCCAGCTGAGGCCATGTCAGCATGGAACACAACAGAATTACTTCTCATGTTTTGCGTACAAAACTCCTGTTAATACATCTCATAATGATGTTTGCTTTATTTGCTACAGTGGTACACTATTGATCCATATGTAGCTTTTGATCCACTGTGACCCCTAGCTTCCTTTCCTTTTTCCTACTCTTTCATAGGCATTCATTTCCCATTTCAGATGTGTGCAACTGATTATTCTTTCCAAAGTGGAATACTTTGCATTTGTTCTTATTGAATTTCATTCTATTTTCTTCAAATCATTTCTCCAGTTTGTGCATTGAATTTTAATGCTATACTCCAAAGTACTTGCAACTCGTCCTAGCCTGATATCCTCTGCAAACCTTATAAGTGTATTCTCTATGCAATCATCCAAATCATTACTGAAGATATTGAACAGAACTGGACCCAGAACTATTCCTTGTGGGACCTTACTAAATATGCCTTCCATAATTAACTGTGAACCATTGATAATTATTCTCTGGGAACGGCTTTTCAACCCATTATGCATTTACCTTATAGTAGCTCCATCTAAGTTGTATTTCCCTAGTTTGTTTATGAAAAGGTCATGCATCTTTGGGGGACTGAGTTTGTTTAATTTTACATTTTGGGGCCATTCCATTCAGAACCTGTTGAATGGGTTTTGGGGTAGACTGCAATTAAGAAGCTGTTGAGTGCCTTAGTGGAGTGTGAGAAGGAACTGTGCAGTCTTGTGGTTCAGCCACACTCCTGGGGGCTCCCAGACAGTGCACAAGTGTGTCAGCTCTGCCACTCTGGAGAAGCATGCAACCTCTTTGACCAGCTCCAGTTTTCACTTAGATGGTGGGGGAAGGAGGGAGTTTTGAGCCTGTCCCATCTCATTCCAATGGGATTCTGGTTATTTTATTTTATTGTATTGTATTTTATTTTATTTTTGTGCAGGGTGCAAGTACAAGGACACATGATTTCCTATTATGATGCACCAGAAGAAGGAAACCCCCATCATTCATCTAACTTCCTGAGAAACACTTACTTCATGGACTCAGACTTTAATTTCAAAATGACCCCTTTCAAGTGATATTAATATGCAATAGCCTTCAATACAGCATATGGTAGAATACTATGTTTTAAAACAAGTGAGATCAGGTAGGGGAGAAGGGATATTGATGCCAATTTTTGCTTAGTTTGTCACAAATCAGTTTGTATATGTTTACAACAAATAAGTGCATAAGATGGACATGGCAGAATTTTAAACACTTCCAATTTAGTGAGGAGCAATACAGATGAAGAAAAAATGTTTAGCATTCATGTGAAGCAGAATCAGAGATTTAGCCACTTCTGACCTAACTGCCAAATCCTTTAATAAGTATGGATTTAGTGCTAAAATATAAGATCAGGTGAAATTGCCCAGAGCTTCTTGAAAACTGGGGCAGTTCTACTGACCTTCAATATATTAATAGATAATTTAATAATTAAAACCTGCCTTAACTGGGATTTTTTGGTTTCAAGTTGGCTCATCACAGGCAATTTCCAGCACTGTACAGATTTTTCCAAAAATGAAGGCTGGAGTGGAGATAGTGCACAGTACTAAAACCTACAATTGGTGAAGGGAGCAGAACCATATAAACAGCCTTTGATCATTTTACAGAGCTAGGAATGGAGTAAAGTAGAAGTGGGATGTAACAAGGTGGGGGTGGGGAAACAGAGTGAATCCATTTGCATATTTAACATTATTTGGACATCAGTGTAATATCAAAGGTGTTCCTTTTGTCAAGGAGCTTCTATGATGTGATTGTGACCATCCTATAATGAAAGCAGGATTTTGGAAGGCACCAAGCTAATTGGCCTTTTGAATGGTGCTATCTTTTAACTAGTTTAAAAAGGAATTAAAAACCTTTCAAACCATATTGCCACACAGAATCCAATAGAGGAACCTTAGAAGCCCTTTTCTAGCTGTTGCAATACCAAATTTGTAATGTAAAGCCTTTAAAAAGCACTTCACTTTACTAATTACTGGATAATGATTGTATGATTTCTGTTAATACCATTAATTGAAGGTCACATGACTTTTTGATTAGCGCTAATGTACTACAATACATTCAGTGTTCCTGGCTATGGTTCTAAAAGAGCCCCCCTATTCCCTTGCTTACCACAACATTAATCTTAATCAGTCTGTACTCATCTTGAACTGACGGGAAAGGATGCACAGTGTGTTATGAAGCAAGGACCATTTGTAAAAGCAATCTGTACTATTCCAGGTCATCTGAAGCATTGTCTCTTACACCAGCATACTAACACACGACTAGCACTTCTGTAGAACTTTTCATTTGAGGCTCTCTGGGCACTTTTCACACTTCCATGTACTAACTCTCGCAGCACACCTGTGAGTTAGGCTTATTTCCATCCATTTTACTGATAGGGAAACTGAGGCATATTAAGGTTAAGTGACTTGCTCAAGGTCACACGAAAACCATGGTAGAGCCATTTGTAGAACACACAGTGCCTGGTTCCCATTCTTGCATTAACCCCAAGACCATCTCACTGTCCTTCACAGGAGGTAGGCTGGCCTTGTGGTTATATGCTGGCATGAAATTTAGGAGATCTAGGTTCTGCAGACTTTCTATGTGACCCTGGATAAGTTACTTCATTTGTCTGTGTCTCTTTACTCCACCTGTCCAATGGGCTGGAGCTGAGATGAGGATAGTAATTCCTTCAGCTGCTTACTGAGATAAGAAATGATTTGGTGCAGAGATGGTCTCTTACTATGTAGGCAGCCAATGCCTAACATGTTTGAGCCCTGCTAGAGTTTCTAGGTGCTACAATAACACAAACAAAGATCATCGTTCCCCATGAGGAGAGAATATAGCAGACTTAATGGATGAATGCTGTAAGCCAGTCTAGTAAATTCTGTGCAACTACACAACATCCAGTACTACTAACTGAGACATTAGGATGGTCATAAAAACAGATTTCCAAGAGCAATTTTAACATTCTGTATATATAATCCTAACTCCTGTCTGAAAAGCTACAGCCAGGTAAGGTGGCATTCCCTTATTTATAAAACTCTATACCCTACTTTCATCCTTAGGGGCTGACTACCACAATGTCTAAAGAGACTCCTTGTGACCGCGCCCCAGCCAGGGGGGTGGGTCCCGAGTCCCATGTCCCTCGTCCACCCCTCTCTTATCTAGTCCTGGGGCGTCTGGTCCTCTGAAGTCCACTTGGTCGGCCCCTTTTTGACCGCGCACCTTGATTATGAGTCTGAACATCGTGTTGCTTGGTCTCCTCTAGAGACAGAGGAGGAAGGGGGGACCGGGCCCGCCCTCACTCACGGGCCCCAGCCCAGGGCCCTAAGGACTTGAACTGTATGGCAGTCCTAGTCTGGCTGACGGGGTCGTGCCCCCAAACACGCCAGCCCACAGGCTGATTCACCACCTGGCCCTGGGCTACTTCCTTCCTCCCCGTTCCTGCTTACCAAGTCCCTCCGGTTCTTCTGGGGCAGGCGGCTCGGGGTTTCCGCCTGACCCCTGGCAGCCTGTCCCTCCTCCTGCCTCCCCCTGCCTGACGGGTTTTAAAATCCCCGCCTTGGGACTGTGCCCCAGATGCTGACGTATGCCCCGCCCCCGGCTCCGGTCAGCTGGGCGTTCCGCCCCTCCCCCTTCTGACGGCCGCTGCAACACTCCCCCTCTGTGCCGCGGCCTGGGAGCAGCCGGCGCCCAGCTCGCCCCAGGCGCCGGCCAGCTGGGCGTTCCGCCCTCCCCCCTTCCGGTGGCCGCTGCGGCACTCCCCGTCTGTGCCGCGGCCTGGGAGCAGCCGGTGCATGGCCGGTAGGCGCTCCCTGGCAGCGTCAGTAGGGCGCTCGCCCCACCTGAGTTAGTGCGGGGCCTCGGCGCCCCGTCACACTCCCATATAGCTTTGATTTACTTCTGCCCCTCTGACAGTCTTTTCTGTATTTATTATTTGGCACATTATTTTAAATGGTCACTTAGGGTATTGTCTAGACTACATGCCTCTGGTGACAGAGGCATGTAGATGAAGCTACCCTGCATAGGAAAATGAAGCGGCGATTTAAATAATCGTCGCTTCATTTAAATTAAAATGGCTGCTGCACTGAGCCGATCAGCTGTTTGTCGGCTCAGCACGCTAGTCTGGACGCTCCGCGGTCGACATCAAAGGCATTTGTCGACCGCCCCGGTAAACCTCATCCCACGAGGCATACCGGGGCGGTCGACAAATGCCTTTGATGTCGACCGCGGAGCGTCCAGACTAGCGTGCTAAGCCGATAAACAGCTGATCGGCTCAGCGCAACAGCCATTTTAATTTAAATGAAGCGGTGATTATTTAAATCGCCGCTTCATTTTCCTATGCCGGTTAGCCTCATCTACATGCCTCTGTCACCAGAGGCATGTAGTCTAGACATACCCTTACTGTTGGATAGCAGGGCAAGAAAAGCTATGTCTCCATGGATTTTATTCCAGGGGTTAAGATGTGTTCAATAAAAATAAATATTCCAACCTGCAGAATTACATTTTAGACTTTGATGTTTAATTGGATCTTAGCATTTTCTGGGATGTGAGTTAAAGCTTCTCAGAGCAGGAACAATTCCTACTGCATAAATGAAGTTCCTAACAGGGATTCTTTTCTGAGCTGAATTTAATTTCCTCTCCTTATCCACAAGCATAAGACAACTTTGATAGCAGTAAAGCATTTTGCTCACTCTTTCTGCCATTAATAAGAAGTACATTTTGCTCCCTCCAAATTTCAATGCAATTTGTTTTTGTTTCATAAATAAAACTGAATGAACTATGCTGTGATGCAATTGCTAGAATCAATTATAATTTCATTGCTCAGATCTCAGTATTATCCTGTGATCAGGCCCAGCTTAAGTTTGCGAACACATTTTTTGCAAGGTAAGCCTTTCTCTGCAATTTGGAACTTTTATTTTAATTTTTATCATCACTCGTCTTGCTTTGTTAAATAAATACATACCACAAATTTAGCTTTGGTGAAAGGTGCCGAATTGATACATCTACAGATTAATCTCTTGAGTCTTTTATTTATACACTCCACTGGTATATACCAACAGCTGCCCTGAAAGCTTCCTCTCCCCCGTCACCCCAAACTGCTAATATTCTTCAACTCTGACCTAGAAAAATCACCTTTCTGGGAAAAGGGAGTACTACGCTCTCCAATGTCTGTTCAAACTGTGACCTCTCTACTAATACTGCTAAAAGGGTACCAATTAGTGCCAACTTTGATAGTGGTTTTTACAGTGTGGACATCAATCTGGTCAGTGCACACTATAATTGCTTCAAACAGATCACAAAAGAGTAGTTATCGATAGTAATGATTTTCAGTCACTGATTGCCCTATATGCAGTGAACCATACCCCAATTATTAATCCTGAGTCTTCCTTTTTGCTTCCTTTAAAAGCTGCATGACATTTTATCAAGCCCTACTGCAATCTCCATAGTAACACACCATTTCTTAAGCTGAATGCTCGCTTCCCTGGTTCTTCCAGAAAAACAAGTGGGGTGTAGTCTCCTTATTGATTACCAGATCTTGCACCTGTGCCAGACATTAACGATAAAAGTCTCTGCCATCCGTGACAAAGGATCAGGCACCAAACATCTATGCAATGTTCATACGCTTTCATGGGAATGACCCCAGTACAGGAAGAAAAGTATTCTACCTGATGAAAAACTAATCAGGTTTATAGTATATAAAGTAATTTATTTTCTGATTAATAAAAATGTGCTTGTTCAACATGAAATAATAGTGTATCCATGTAATATTAAGCTACATAGTGTTTTAACCAAAGAATTTCATCCAGAGATTTTAAAGGCCAGAAGAGACTGTTCATCTGACCTCCTGCATAAAATTGGCCTAGACGCACATTCATGCAAACAATTTGCAACCCAGCTCTAATCCAGCCCTCCTCCCCTCAAGTGTTTGACGTCTCAACAGCAGGGCTGGTTGGAAATTCTCCAATGGAAGGTTTGTCTGTCACGAAGGGTGGTTCATTGAACGCAAAATGTTTCGCAGAAACACTGATTATGATGAAGCTAGAGTGGTATGTCAGGTAGTCTGCCAAGGAGCCGAGAGGCTAAGTTGGTGTGAAACCAGACTGATGGGAAGTTGAGAGCCTAGAAGCCCTAGGAGTCCTGGCTCTCCTGGTAGCAGAGTAGAGCAAAATCCCAGTGTTTCCAGGCTCCTAGCTCCTCCACAGCTTGTCAAGAGAGTTGCGGGGGAGGAGGGCGGAGTGCAAGCTCCCCAGATTCCAGACACATGGCTCCTGGGCAACTTGGACTTCCAGGGTCCATGGCAGGCCACTAAGTAGAGTTCTCCAAAGCTTTCAGGGTCTGTGGCTCTGGGGCTGCCATCAGACTGCCCAGAGGCATCATTTGCTTTCACTAAGAATTTTAAAGTTTTGGGGTTTGACTCCAAATTGGAACAAAACTACATTTCAAATGACTCAAATCCCCCGAGATACAGAATTCCCTTTCTCCACTCTGCTGTAGTTGACAGACTCATGTTCCAATGACCACTGGGGGAGAGAGCCAGAGGTGCTGACCACTGACAAAAGTGAGCAATTGTCTGAAAAGAGCTCAAGAAACTGCTGCTTGATGTAACTGACCTGCCCACCAACCAAGTGATGTCTAATTTCCATCTGCAGAATAAAATGAGAGAAGTGCTAGAGGCAGGGTAGTTAGATGTCCCTATATTATTGAGACTTCCCTGATATCTGGGGCTTTTTCTTATATAGGCAACTATCCCCCCTGCCACACACACCCTTGTTCCTATTTTTCACATTTGCTCTCTTGGTCACTCCAGTCAGAGAAGAACAGTCTCAAACTGCTCTGGGACTCATCCCAATTGGATGTGGAAGCAGGATGGTTCACAGAGATAGCACAAGCTGCAAACGCATACTCAGTCTACCAGACTTCTTAGCAGCCCCCTAGATAAGAGAGAGACTAGATTAACAGAGGTTAAATCTGACTCTTGACACCAAGTCCCTGGTAGAGGCAGACAGCTTTGCTCCTTCCACTGATCAGACTGGATTTTCAGTTGTAAGCAAGTGACCTATTTGAGCTTTAAAAGGCAGGAAAATCTCCAGCCTTTGTGAGAACCTCTAAGTCTGCAGGGTAAGAACCAATTTTGACCCTGTAATATTGGATGCTGGGAGCTTTAAGTTTCTTCTCTCAAGAGCACTCACAAAAGACACTGCCACAATTTGGCTGATTGTGTTGTTTGACCGTCTCAAAGTTATAGCCAGGCCCACTGGTCCCAATGATGCACAATGTTCACTCTTTCCCAGAGCAGCTCTGGCTTAGCAGTGGTATAAATTAGCCCAAGGAGTTAATTAGCCTGGGAGAGGTGGTGCCAGTCAGAGTCAAATACAGCTTGGCAGAGCTGAACCTGATGGAAATTTTGCTTCTCTGCACAAAGCTCAACAGGGAGGTTCAGAGCTACATGGATCAGCATGTCTTGATGATGTAGGACCTTATTCTGAACTCCTGACTGCTCCAAAACACCCACTGAAAGCAATGGGAGTTTCGATAATGGAACAAATTAGGTCTTTGGGGTAAGGATGTTAAGAGGCGGGTAATTCACTAATTGTGTAGTCGATAAAATTTTTATTGACTACATGATTAGTCAATAAAGGAAGGCTTGCTCAGTCCTGGCTCACGCCAGGTCCAGGAGCTACTCCCGCTGTGGCTTTGCAGTTTAAATGTAGTAAGAGCCGAGCACACAGGCATCCTGGCTCTTACTACATTTAAAATGCAGAGCCACCGTGGGGATAGCTCCCAGACCTGGCGCAAGCCGGGACTGAACTGGGCTTGCTGCAGTCTCTGCTCGTGGCCAGCCTGGGCCACTATGGACAGAGGCTGCTTCATGGCAGCAGCTCCTGTCCGCAGGGTTCCATCTCCCTGCTGGGACCCTCCCACAGACAGGGGCTGCTGCTGGAATAGTCTCTGCCTGCAGTGAGCCTGAGCCCACCGTGGGCAGAGTCTGCTTCCTGGCAGCCTCCTCTGTGCCCCCCGTGCTGCTGCCTCTGATAGAGGCAGCAGCATTGGGGAGGGGAGGCAGGCAGCACCAGAGATGGTGCTGGGAGGAACCGGCTTTTAAGCTGGCTCCCACCTAGGGTTGCCAGGTATCCAGTTTTGAACCGGGCAGTCCAGTATTTGAACTTTCTGTTCGGGAAACAAATTGAGAAAATATAAATGAGAAAATATAAATGTCCGGTATTTTCTTAATAAGATGTAATGTAGATTGTGATGTAATGTCAAGTGTGTCCAGTATTTTTGTTGAAACCATCTGGCAACTCTACTCCCACCAGCACTGGCTCCTGATTCCTCCCTTGCTGATACAGAGGCAGCAAGCGGGGGGGGAGGGAGCAAGTAGTCAACTACTCACTTACATCCCCACTTTGGGGTAGGATTGTAATATTGGTACAGCACCAGCACAGAATCTGACAATCGTCTAGGGCCTATTTCTGAAGCCCCTTTGCCTTCTATGAGAGTTTTACAGGCAGGAGAGCTGCAAGGGTAGTGAGATGAACAAGTTACAAGTTGAAGGGGAATCATCTAAAGCAGTTTTTGAAAATGCAGTGGTGCCTGAAATGTTCTTTTTAAGTCTTTTAGATATGAATGAATGGAAGTTTATCAGTCTCAGAGGCTATGATTTGGGATTTTGTTCTCTTGCTTTTTCCAATGTATCTTGGGACCAAGAAGAAGGAGAAAGGCAAATAAGTGATGCCCAGGGCATTGCAAGAACAGCTCTGCACCACTGTGACATCCGTCTCATACAGATGCTTTTTCGCTCCTTAATGAAGAGAATGATGGCTCAAAGGTGGAATTACGCAAGCATTTTCCAAAGACGGATTTTTATTTTGATGGCCTGGGGCATATTGCGAATTTAACATGAAGTTTTGTTTTGCAAGGTTGACATCACTGTGCCTGAGGGAATCCATTTTTATCACACGTGTTAATTCTGTTGCTGTTTGATTAATGAGATATGACACTGTCTGATAAAATATATTAGAGCTTCTGATATTCCAAGAAGAGCACGTGTGGGTGCGCGCGCTTGTGTGTGTACATAAAATAGCCCTCCGTAATAATCCCCCATACAGTCTCTGATGGAAAAAGCCATTAGAGAAAATGAGACATTTTATTTGCTTTTTTTTTTTAACTTTCTTGTTCTCCATTTCTCCTAATTGGACTAACATACATATATTTCAATGAACCAAACAAGTTAGAGATGGGGAAAAAATTAGCCTGTTGTCCAACATTGACCAACAGGTCATTTAATCACTAACTTGCATGATTCAACTATAATAAATGAAACCAATCAATATTTTAATAATACCTTCACTTTACATAGACTCTTAAATCCAATAATCTCACGGTGCTTGTAAAAGGGCTAAGAAAGCAAGCTGAAATCAATGGGTGTCTTTCCATTTCTTCAATGGGCTTTGCATCAGCTTTTAAGTCCCTAGCTGCTCTCAACAAAGAGTACAGGCACATGAATTAGCATAAGAACTTGCCACTTTATCTCCTAAACTTCTCTATCTCTATTGTTTCCCTCCGGGATTTATTATGACTGAACTCCTCAGTTCTCTCTCTCACCACTCCTGCTTCCCTTATGTCCAAGGTAGATTTAGCCACAGTGAGAAATCAGGACTGCAGGTTCTAATTGGCTGGGCTGGTAGAACATTCTGCCTCCCTGTTACAAACTTTTAGTAACTGAGCCTTACAAAGTTTTTACCTGCATTTAACAGGTGAAACTATGGTACCGTGAGGTTAAGTTGTGTCTCCCAAAAAACATTGGTAAGCCATGGCAGAGGTGGGAATGACACAGAAAAGCCCTGACTCCCAATTCCTTGCTCTGACACAACTTCACAATCACTGATTTTACATTTCCTTAACCATAAACACAGCATAATTTCTCTTACCGCTTTGCCCAGTCTAGTTTAAAGATCTCTCAAGTAATAGTGATAGATGCCAACTCTGCATACAAGTCAATGGGTTAATTAGGTACGAGTTACTGAAATCCAGTTCATTGATTGTATGTGAGTCAATGTGTAGCAGTCATTGTCAACTACATCACCACTGTAGATGAGCAAATAGATGGGCTAAAGAACCTCATTTTTACAGGCTAGTTTTAGATGTCTCAAATGAAGCCCACAGACATCAGCTAGAGAACGGGAAACAATGCGCAAATCACCACGTTACACATTTTACAGAGAAAAAGTGAAAGAGCTGCTAGAGCTACAAGAAACAGAGAGGTACATATAATAGTGGTCCCACCACCAGTCTGACAGCCTAGGTGCCATTGAAGAAAATATTTGTTTTCCTTGCCACAAGGAAGAATTTAAGCTTCTCCTTTTGACAGTACCCATAGGAAATCTTTGTGTTTACCTCCCTTCCCAGGAGAATCAAGAACATTTATTTATTTATTTATTTCCTGCAGAGGGAAAGCAAGGGAACCCAGCAATACTGTCCTTTACCCCAAAGATATAAGGACTGAGTTTAGAGGTGTATTGCATTTTTCCCCTAATGACCCTGTAATTGTAGCAGCTGCTCATCCAAAGACTGCTCCTGCAGGTTGGACTCCAGAGGAAATGGCACTTAACAAGCAATCAAGGACCTCCTTCTTCCCAGAACATGTAGGACAAGGCAGAATTCACAAACTGGATGGTGCTATTTATCAACAACAGGAAAAACAACTTCATGCTACTATTAATTAAAAAATTAAATATACGAGAGACCAACACAAATCATTCCAACATTACTGAGTAACAGGGCCCAAGAAGGCCCCTTGGCCACTTCTGTACCCACAAACCAGCCAGGGACCTCTTCTTTGGGGCAATCACCCGGGGTTTTTATTGATAGCGTCAGTTCCCACCACCTTCTGTTTACAAAGTTCAGATCTGCAACCTCATGGACTGCTAGCTTCTGTAGCTAGCAGGGGAGCACTGTCTTCCATTATTTAGTTCCTTCCTTACCTCCTCTCCTATGTATTCATTCCTGACAGCCTTATGTAGACCCTGGCTAATGAGGCCAGCAACTACTTCCCATTACCAGTTAGGGACTGGACTGCCTAAACCAGCTCCAACTAACCTTCCTCATTGGAGCTGGTGTGACAAGGCCTGGCTCAGGGTTTCCCAGCTTGTCACAAGCACAAAGAACTAAGCATCTCGTCATGCTTTCCTTGTAGCCCAAGATGGCCACAGAAGTCAGATTAAATGTACCTATATAATCACAGAAATTCACAGATTTTAAGACTGGAAAGGACCATTAAATCATCTCAGTCTGATCTCATGCATAATACAGGCTATAGAATTGCACAAAGTTACTCCTCTGTGTTGAGTGCAATAATTCGTGCTAAAGCACCTCTTTGAGAAAGAAATCTGGTTTTAATCTGAATTCTTCAAGAGATGGAGAACTCACCATTTCCTTTGGTAGTTTTGTTCCACTGGTTAATCACTCTCTCTGTTTTTACAACATGTTCCTCATCCATGTGTCAGAAAAAAAGCCATTCTTAGGAATTAGCAGTCTCTGGAACCAAAGCCCCATGGATTTCATTGGGTCCTAACCACATGCTCAACTGCCTTGTTGAATAGGGATTGATTTAAACACACTCTTCAGTGTTTTGCTGAGTTAGAGTCTGAGTTAAGGTGTGACTGACTGCAGAATACAATTCCAGTCTGTATTTTTTTCTGTTCTCTTTTTGTTGTGTTATAGTGCTATAAAAATATTTTTAACTAAAAAAAAATTGATCTACCTTCTTCATTGTGGCCACGTGCTATTATATACACTAATGCGCTTTCACGCTACATTTTAATCCCACAAATTCAGTGAGTAAATTTATCCTTCAGAATCCAGGCCTCGACCCATTAGAGAGGTCAAGGTTATAAATGGGGGGTTATAAATGACCTTAGCTGTGATTTTAGCTGTGAAGCACAGCACAATAACTTTAATGTTATATGTGGTTCTATGAAGAATGAAATATTGGAATAAAGTTGCTGAAGCTTCTCCTGTATAACCTGTTAGTGAAAATTTACACTAGAAGGATTTGCAAATGCAGTATAAGGAAAAGTGATGTGTTTATAGTAAGGCTATAAATTAATCACTGTGATCACATTATATTATTTATTATTTGATTATAAATATTTGCATTGTAAAAATGATAAACAAAAGAAATAGGGGTTTTTTTTGCAATTAATTTCATACAAATACAATCTCATCATTCAAGCGCAATTTACAAATGTAGATTTTTGTTAATGAAATAACTTCATTCAAAACAAAATAATGTAAAACTTTATAAGCTACAAGTCCACTCAGTCCTTCTTGTTCAGCCAGTTGCTCAGACAAAGAAGTTTGATTACATTTACAGGAGACAATGCTGCCTGCTTCCTGTTTACAATGTTACCTGAAAGTGAGAACAGGCATTCACATGGCACCGTAGTAGCCAGCATTGCAAGATATTTACATGCCAGATGGACCAAAGATTCATATGTCCCTTCAGTCTTCAACTACCATTCCAGAGGACATGTCTATGCTGCTGGAGTGTTCTCCTCGATAGTGATCCAACATGGTACGGACCAATGCATGCTCATTTTCTTCATCTGAATCAGATGCCATCAGCAGAAGGTTGATTTTCTTTTTTGGTGATTTGGATTCTGTAGTTTCCACAAAGTAGTGTTGCTCTTTTAAGATGTCTGAAAACACCTTCTGTACTTCATCCTTCAGCTATTGGAAGGCACTTCAGATTCTTAAACCTTGGATCAAGTGCTGTAACAATTTTTAGAAATCTCACATTGGTACCCTCTTTTTGTTTTGTCAAATCTGCAGTGAAAGTGTTCCTAAAAGCAACAAGCATGTCCTGGGTCATCATTCAACACTGCTATAACATGGATTATAAATCAGAATGAAGGTAAAACACAGCAGGAGACATACAATTCTAACGTGTTCAGTCAGAAATGTAATTAGTGCATTAATTTTTTGAATGCATGTCATCAGCATGGAAGTATGTCCTCTGTATTGGTAGCCAAAATATGAATGTTTAGTATTATCTGGCACGTAGATGATACCTTGCAATGCCAGCTACAAACATGCCATGTAAACACATGTTCCCACTTTTAGGTAACATTGTAACCAAGACGCTGGCAGCATGATCTCCTGCAAACATAAATAAACTTATTTGTTTGAATGACTGGCTGAACAAGAAATAGAACTAAGTAGACTTGTAGGAGATAAAGTGTTTCACAGTTTTATTTTGGAATGTAGTTGTTTTTGTACTTAATTCTATATTTGTAAGTTCATCTGTCATGATAAAGAGATTGCAATAAAGTTCTATTTCTTTGGTTTTATTACTTTGAAATATTTGCAATAAAAATATAAAATTAGCACTGTATACTTTGTATTGTGTTGTAATTGACAGTTCTAGTTTGTATATGACCATATGAGTGGTCATATATAATCTAAGGAGGGTTGTGTACGTATTTGCATGTAGAAGGAAGAATTTTCCAAACTCATCCTTACAACTTTAAAACCTCTTTGTAATCGCAGAGGAAGAATTCAGGTGTGAATCATGTTACAAAACTGATGAAAACTCTCCTCTGCTCTTCCCTCCCTCATGTTTCAGTATCAGAAATCAAAGATGTTAATGCTGGGGGAAAACACCAGAGTAAATCATCCAGTCTGTCCTCTTGCCAGTGGAAGATTGTTTCCTACACTACATATACAGGAGCTTTGGCTAATCTCATTTTAAATGTCACAGGTAAAGGGACTTCCACATCTTTCCTTGGAAGAATATTCTTCAGTTGAGTCTATTTCACTTGTAAAAGGATTTTCTTGCAATTCAGTCTAAATGTCAGTTTTTTAAATTACGTCTCATCACTTCTGGGGACACCCCTGTGCATCATCTTAAATCGTTTTCCCCCATTCTTGAAGTTTATACTCTTAAAATACTTGAGGAAAATTAACATGGTTCTACCCTCCACAAACTTCAGTAATCCTTTAGCTAAACTATTCTTATTTATTCAGTTTGTCATATCAATCCTTCCAGTTCTCTTAACATTTTTGTTTTGTTTTTTGCTTTGTTACAAATACATTTAAAGTGGCTTGACAATACTGCAAGACTCAGAACTATACTCCATATTTGTGTTTCAGTTCCTCAACAGCTGTAGAGGGTAAAGAAACCATTACAGATGTGGTCTGCAGCTGTCTTCTTTATACATCTTATTTGTGAACACAGAATATAGAACAAAGGCCAAGCAGACTAACATGTATATGATATTTTCAGAGTGTCATTTAGAGACTGGGTTAATCTTAAAGAAAGGAGAAAAAATTGTGTATCATTTTTCTTGAGTCTCTATTTCAGATACCTACTGCTGGTTACCAAGAAGCTTCCTTTTTAGCTGAGGAATGTGACAAGTCTAGCTCCAATTTGTTAACAAGCCTGAAGATTTCACATTAAAAACTGCTCTCTCTGGAAGGTGTTTGCATCTTTCAAATACTGGCAATCAATTGCTTCTCTTCTTGTATGACCTTTTATAAGTGCCTGCAGTTCTTCGTATTAAGGCTTCTTCTCTAATTCACAGCCAAAAACACGCCTCATGCAAACACTGTAGAAACCACAGACCCAAAGTAGAAATGCCATCTCTAATGGTTCTATTGTCTTTTGACTGATATATGACTGATTAAAAAATACTCAGTAGTCTCACAGAAATCAAACTTCTGTTGAAGGTTACTATTGAAGTTTCATCAAGAATTAACAACAGGCAGCTATGTGCAACCTGTAAAATAAATTCATAGCAATACAATGAACAATAGCAGCCCCAGGTAGCTTTTATGGGGTTATTTATTAGATTAATATAAATTCACCAATAGAGCAGAATTCTTTATGTGGTCAAGCAATTGCAGTTGTGCTTCCAATCATGCGTTACATGTGTTTAACCCAGAAATTTGCAGTGCATGATTGTAGCCCCAACTGCTAATATTTTATAACATTTTTTAAAAAAAAGTCACTGCTACAGTTACCGATTGAGCAGTCATGTCCAGTCCAGTTGGGATCGCAGCTGCAGAGTCCAGTATCAGGTAGAAAGGTCCCATGTCCAGAGCACTGATCCAAACAGGTAGCTCTCGGTGTCTCACAATTCGTTCCTCCCCAGCCAACGGAACAGTGACATTCTCCCCGTACGCATACTCCTCGTCCAGAACAGGTGGGATCCATACAATCCACTATATTGAAGGGAGGGAGGGGGAGAGAAGCAGAGATAGAAAGCTCAGGAATGACCCATTTTGATATTTATGCCAGGGCAGTAGCATCTTGAAGCAGTGCAGTCAAATGAGACAAAGACAGTGCCTGCCCCAGGAAGCACCCAACAGCTATTTTACACTTCAGAAATTTCTGCACTAGAAATAGGACGGGATTCTGGAAAGACCAAAACTAAAATTAAAACAAAGGAATGTTATTTGGTGAAATCTATTCTTACACTGATGCTCATGCTTGTCCGGCACCCTTGGGACCAGAGTGGTCCCAAAGAAGGGAATTTGCCGGACCAGGAGAGGTCAGGCATCCAAGGCTCTCCCAGGGCTCTCCTCCTGGCAGCTGCCCCAGGAGAAACCAGAAACCTGACTATCTCTGGCTCACCTGCCTGGATCTGCTGCTCCCAACCCACTCCCAGGGCTATGCTCCCTGCCCCCAGCCCTGCACAGGGCAGCAGCTGCTCCTGGGGTTCCCCTGCTCCAGCCCCATGTGCAGCAGCGACTGCTCCTGGGTTCCCAGCCCTGTGCATGGCAGCAGTGGTAGCAGTTGCTCCTGGGGTTTTCTGGCTCCGGCCCTGCATGCAGCACTGATACCTGCTCCCAAGGTACCCCAGACCTGTGCACCGTGGCAGGACAGCTACTCCTGGAGTTCCTCAGCCCTGTGCACAGTGGCGGCAGCTGCTCCGGGGGTTCAGACTTATTCAGACCATTACTTAGCTGGAAATATGAGCCCATAACTCCTGTCTCACTGTCTAACCAAAAGATACTCCCTCCACTCACTTCCATGGCAGGTGAGATCAAGTGGACTACCAGCTCAACCCCCAGAAGGAAACCATTTGCTTATTTATTTTAACAAGGTTACAACACTTCTGTCGGATACCCTGGTTATAATCTCTATTACAAATACTTATCTACTTGTATAACATGGACAATTCCCTTTTCTAATAGAAGTCACAAATGTCTAGATGTTCAGAATCATCGTGGTTAGCGCGGTCTAGTCGGCAGAAAGGTTAGTCTTTGTGGTTACGAGCCACTAGTAAAAAGATAGAACATTCATACTGATGTTAACAGTTAATGTTAACATTAAAAGGACTTTTTAAATGTTTTCTGATAAAGGGTAATTTTCAGAAATTATATTAAAATCCATCCCAATTTAATTGGAATTTTTCTCAAGCTATCAATGTAGCTGTGTCACCAATGGCAGTGACAGTAAATGACACGAACAGCATCTTAGTTAAGATAGTATTAACATAATTTCTATTGAACGGGGATGTATTTGAATGGTGCCATTATGTTGGTGATACTCAATCAGATATTACATTGTTGTGGATTTCTGAGCATTGGGCTTCTAAGAAAAAGTTTCCAATAAAGACTAAGACCTTGATTTAACAAAGCACATAAGCAGGTGCTTAACTTGAAGCCTGTGCTTAAGTCTTGGCCTTAAACTTGTACTCTAAGTAAAGCACATGCTTATGTACTTTGCTGAACAAAGTGCAAAAGAAGAAAGAGAAATGAAATGTTACTGAATATCTCTTATTTCTGAACATTTATTTAGGCAAATATTTAATTTTTAGTCTTTTTACATGTTAGTTTTAGTAAGGTCAGTTTCTTCATAGAGATCCCACACGATCCATCTGGGCATCCTATTTAAGAAGATTCAAGTGCACAAGACATATATACCATTAAAGTGACTCTTATTTAAGTGGTGCAAAGAGGACTTCTACTGACTCTGCTCTGAAGAATCTGGATCACTGAAGAATCTGGATCACCCAAACACACAAGGATTGGGGGGGAGGGGGGGAACTGATCATCTATTTATATAAAAGCACATAGGGCAAATGAGAGGAAGAAAAGTCTTTTCAAACTATTCCCATCTCTTGAAACTGTCAGTGGCCATGCCCTGCAGATCAATGACAAGTGTCAGTCAAGCTAAGTTGTGAGGGCAGAGTTGCCCAACTACTGGCTCTAATACAGCAGAACACAACAAGGCCACAGCATATACTGGCAGATTTGAGGATTTTTTTTCTTTAGGGTTAATGAGATTTCCATTGACCTGTTTAACATTTAGACACCTTGAAAGGAAACATACCAGCCCATTAAGCTACTGTGATAATTCCCTGGATTCACAAAGCCTTCTGACTCTGACAAGCAATGGCTCAGCAATTACTATTCTGAAGCATGCAAGGGTATTTTCTGTTTCATAGGTCCCTAGCCCTCTGCTTACAGCTGGTGCAACCTTTGAGAATCACAAGATGCTGGAAAGGATGAGTCTATAAATCTCTTCTGCTATTAGTGAGCTGGGAGAGTGGGTTCCAATTTTAGCTTGAGACCCTTGGAGCCCTGGCCCTGTTCTTCCTCAGCAATAATAAGTAGGAAAGAGACTATGAAACAGACTAACAGAATCCTAAGTTCTCAGCAGATGGTTTGAACACAGAGAACAAAGACCACAGGCTAACTGACAAGAGGCTACCTCCAAGCAATTAATCATTCCCTGTGAAGGTCAATTGGGAAAAAAGGTAAGTTTTAAATGGAGCTCCATCACAGAAGGCCAGCACTCTGCTTCCTCAGCTCTAACACAGAAGATTATAGAGGGGGAATGTGTGTGTGTCAGAACCCCCAATTTATCATAATCCCAAGGCCATTTTTCATGTCGAAATGAGCCCTTTCAAAAGATGTCACAAACAATGGCAACTTTAATCTCGCCCTTGGTAGTCATATCTCTTTAGGCGTTCTATACTGTGGCAAGGACCCTGAGACAGGATTAGGGGCTTGTGCTTTCTTCTTCAATTGCTTTGGTGGCTTTTGAGGACAATGGTATTTTTTTTCAGGGAGTTCTGCATGATAAATTTAGCCATTCAGCTCAAGAAGAAGGGGGGTGGGGTGGGGAAAGAGGGTATGAAGTCTAACAGAAAACACAACAAAACCCCCAAACAGTTGAGGTTTGCATATATTTGTTTCACAGGTTGGAAAATACCCTCCATGATCTAAATCCTGTTTAGAAAGTATCCCATTGATAGCTTAAAACTTTTCCACAACCTTTGCCAGTGAGATAAATCAAGCAGCAAGCTACGCTTTCCCCAATATGCTTCCTTGGTCATACAAGTTATTAGACTTATATAGTGCCCAAAGAATAACTTCTCATTTTTCATTGCTTAAATTTGTTCACCTCCTCCTTTAAAATCCTGGTATCTTGGCCTATGCCTTATAAAATATGGGGCAATAAACTTTAGAAGAATGAAGAGAACAACCTATGTAAGATTGTTAGCTGATGCTTTATACACAATGCCAAACTTCTGCAGGGGGAAATAGAAGAAACACTAGTATGAAAACCCATTATAAACAAGGAATAAGGACTGAAGCTACACCAAAAAAACTGAGAAATAATAAAAGGAATCAATTCCAGATGGCCTTTCATGAAAGAGAAATCAAAAAGTAAACACAATTTAAAAAATGTAAATCAACTGTTTTTTATTAGATTTTAAAAAATACACTGCAGATTTCGTACGCGGCATATTGCAAAGTTGATTCCCTCTCCTTTGTGGCATAATACAAATCATATCTTGCATACGAAAAACAAATGTAAACTAGAAAAATACTAAAAACTCATAAGAAAAATCTTGTACTCTTTGTTCCTTATTCTTTTTCATGTTTCTACCTAATGGGACTGTGATACAGTCCCCTGCTACCGTGATAATATAAAACAACTGAATGGGGTTTATTCCACTGCTTCTAATGTGGCTGGGGAAAGGAGGTTCATATTAGTGAAAAAAATCTTGCTTTGAATTCTGTGCATTAAACCTCACTGACCTCAAAAGAGTTACTCATGCATCTAACTCGGGGCAGAAGCTAACTCTGACTCTTAAACACTTTCCATTTTGCCACTTTTGTATAGATAGCAGTGATGATTTAATAATGAAGAGATAGAGTGACCCACTTAGTAAATCTTTTCAGTAATAATAACTGAGTTTTCTATGCTTCCTGGCTCTATTACATTGTTAAGCGTTTTTGAGACAAGGTAAAATGTTTTCTCAAGAGATGGCTTAGCAGCATGGAATTTGCACTATCACTGTGTCCAGCTAATTTTCACGAAGACACAAAACCATGCTCGACCCAGAATTCATTTTATGCTTCTAAGAAGTGCCATTTCAGTATCAGAATCCAATAAAGGTTATTCTCATTGCCATTGTATAAAAAGTAAGCAGCTGAGGGGATTCTTTATCTCACACTCACTGTAGCAATTGCAGGTAAATTATGGAGTGACATTCACTCTTGTTCAAAGGTCATGTATGAAGCCTATGTGCCATTTAAGGTGTTGGATTGGCATTTGTGGAGAGATGAATTAAACCCAGAATGAACGTTCTTTGGAGTTTTCTGCATTAAATTTTCAGAAGTGCTGCACACTTACAACTTCAAATGAACCATACCACCTCTGAAAATCAGGAGATATCTTTGTAACTGGCTGAGTGCTTATGTGCAAATATGGAAACAGTTGTCCATTTTTTTGTGTTTGCTAAAAATTGTTGCATGAAGAGGTGGTTACGAATTGGGGAAGATGAATATATATCTTGTTATTGGTGCATTAGGGCAGATAGGATGACTGACTGCACAAAATAATTGAAATACTTATAGATGTCCTATTTAGGAGTCCCAAAAATAACTGTAAATTGAAAAATGTTTTAAGGCTAATGGGAAGTGAAAGAAATTTATGGCCGCTCCATTGAAATGGTATCTGGTTCTGAAGTTGAGCTTAAATTTATGTCCTGAACACAACTAATCTTTTAAACTTGAAAGGATGCAGGGCCTTTCTCATACGCTCCACATTTTTACATGCATTAGCACCATGATCGCTTGGCATGGCACGCCAGAAAAATACCCTCTTAAAGTAATTATACATTTAGATGTGTAAATGGAAATGATGCTTTAATAAGAACATTTGAACGTGTGATCAGATGTTCTGGCCCTTCAACCAGATCTGTCTATCTGAAATGTATGATGGCTTTTCACCCAATTACTGCACAAATATGACAGATAACCACAAGCTATTACAACATATCATTTTCATGTTCTAGCCATCTGTTGTATTGCTAAGGTGCCTATTACTGTGGTGTCTAAGTGCCAGAACTATTCAGTACAGTCTCTATCTATGTAATTATATATCAGCAATCAAAGCAAAAAAGGCTAATTGAATGTAACGTGCAAATACCTTCTTCACAGCTGTCCCCCTTGTAGCCTGGATTGCAGATACAGGTCCCCATAATGCATGTGCCATGGTTATTGCAGGATACATCAATGCACTGGTTTGTTGGAACATCACATTCTGCCCCTTTCCAGCCACTGTGGCACAGACATCGCCCTTTCATGTACTGACCATTTCCACTGCACAGGACTGGACAAGATGCTGAGAGAAATAGAAAAGAAGCAGCATTAGTACAACCCCCCTTTCCTTCCACTAAGGTAACTCAAATACCTATACTCCTCTTCATATACACTCTCCCAATAGGGTATTCTCAACACTTGGCCTTTAACCAAGGGCAACACTTTCATATGAATCACACTCAACTCCACATTGCCATTGAGGCTATGTCTACACTACAGAGTTTTTTCAGAAAAATGGATGTTTTTCCAAAAACACTTCACTTACATCCACACTGCAATCGCATTCTTTCGAAAAAAATCAAAAGAACAGAGGGGGGTTTTCCGACATTGGTAAACTTTTTTCTATGAGGAAGAAGCCTTTTCCCGAAAGAGATCTTTCGGAAAAAGGTGTGTGTGAATGGGGAAGAGGGAGTTCTTTCAAAAGAAGAGGAAAGAGGAAAAAGCACAGGTGCCCTGGTGGCCACTCTATCCATTATAATCACACCTGAAATGCTAGATAGCGTCCATTCAGTGTGGATGCTCTCTTTCGGAAGAAGTTTTTTTGGAAGATATCTTCCGGAAAAGCTTCTCCCAAAAGAAGCCTGCAGTCTATAGACATAGCCTGAATCACTCTCTGATTACTGTTTCCCATCTGTCTGGAATCTCTTTGCTCTTGGCTACCTCATAACTTTCTACAAGTGAATGCTTAAAACATGAAATCATGCTTCTGGGGGAAAATTCCTCTTTATTCTGTTTCTCTGCTATGTGCTGCAGCAATCTGAATTTAGATCTTTCATTTAATCCCAAGATTAGAAATGTTGGAGTCGTCCAGGATCTTAAATCTTTTCCCCCTTCCATATCTTCACTGTTTTTTAGATTTGCTTTGCTCTATCTTGGGACCATCTGCATATTTCATCATTCCTTGACCCTGCCTCTGCTGGAAACCTTAGCTATTTATTAATCGCACCTCGATTTATACTGTGTAATTCCTGGTTTTAAGGTCTACACGTTGTTTGCTGAGATGGAAGCAGAGTTTGCAGCTAAACTATACTCCCACTTAGTTAATGATAGCACATCATCTTGTCCCAGCCACCTTTTATGGCCATCAACCTCACTAGCTATTCAAAATAAAATTTAAAACTGTCCTCTGGTTTTTCAAAATGCTATGAATTTCTTCCACCTTTTCTCTGACTATTTATGTCCTGCTATTTTGCTGCTCACAAATTCCACAGTTCCAATCTTGGGCTTCCCTATGCTCCTCCATCATGATTCTCTTTTACTGCCACATCTAATTTGCTCATAACACCCTCGATGAGAGCAGCTCGATAAGCATTAGCTTTCATATCTACGACTCACGAAAGCATTTTCTGAACATCTTAATGAAGAACATTATATAGAAATTGTATACAATATCGCAGTGTGTATTGTAACCCATCTGCACTAGACTTGTGCTGGATACAATGCTTCTATTTTATATTATTCCTGCTTTTCAGTCCATACAGGAAGAGATATTCATTGTAGCTAAAGAAATCATCCCTCTGTATGTTACTATCCTCTCAGGATAGCATCATAATGCTTCTCCAATGTTTCTCCAGTGTTGCTTTCATGCCTCTCATTACAGGCAAGCCAGTTTGAGTGTATGAAAGCATCATGACAGCAGAGGCCCAATATAATAAGTTACCAACATTGACATTGTATTAAACCTGCTTGATCTACATTGCCTACATATTTGCCTGATTAAAATACAAGAGATTTACAAGGGAAAGGACCTTGGAAATGCTTTCTTGTTACTAAACAGTGCTTTATTTGCCTAAAATAAGGTACACTGAGAGTATATATGTCAAATGCATCATTTGCAAGGTGATATCTATGTGTACAGTACAAGTCATAAATTGGGTAAGATGTATTAGGTGCTACACACTGCCCAAAACAAAAGAAGCTTTGTAATTTAACTTTTTAGCTGTCCTGACTGAAGGTTTCCATTCACCTGTCTAAAATTTAAAACGCTGAATAATGGAGCCTATTCCAAGGTACAGGGAGAGGATAGAGCCACAACTCTCCTCAACAAGGACAAAGAATAATCACCTATAACCAGTGAGACTACACAGGTGTTGAGAAGGACTTACATGTATTCTGACAAGACAGTTGATCACCCAGTACAAGATCAGATAAATTGCAGGCCACATGTAAGAAAGCTAGAGCTCTAAAGAGCCCTGTCTGAGAAAACATCCAGGACTGTCTCAAAGGAGCAGCTGAGAATAACAAAGCAATAATGATTGCAAAGTCTCCTTTGCTACATCCCACAGTTATAGGGAAACTGGAGATTTGGGAATTCTTTACTCCCTTCCATTCATACCTCATTTTTAAAACCATGTATTCTAGACACATCATTATAGATGTGAAATCTTTATAATTCAAATGCTAGCCAAGCAAAGAGTGTTTGGGATGGGTTTGTGCGCTTTTGTTTAAATTATGGTAATTCCCTTGAATAAACACGATTGCAATGATCCAAACACATGTCACTTATTCTAAAGTGCAGCATTAGAGAATATCGCTGCAAAACACTTTATTCATTTGCTTGGGTTTTTACAAAATAAAAGTGCCCCTTATTGTAGGAGATCTTGGGATTGATCCAACGCTAACTCAGCAATATAAACCTAGCAGCCTTATCTCTCTCATGCAGCTAAAACTAATCAGCCAGGAAAAAGTTAATAATGACCCCTTGGTTCCACATACCAGGTCCTCATCCCCACTTCCAGCTGCTGTAAGGCCTCATCATGCCCCTTCCCCAAAAGCTGAGCCTTGTAGCATGCAATAAAGGTAACAAACCACAGTTTCAGACCAAGCTGGAAAGCATAATCCAAAGTTGATTTACACCCCTGGTGCTACAGCCTGACCATCTTTACCGATTACCAAAGCAGCAGTATGGTGGTCTCTCGGGGTACATCTACACAGCAGCATTATTTCAGAGTAACTGACATTATTCTGAAATAACATAGTGCGCATCTACACTACAAGCCATTATCTCAAAATAATATCGAGATGGAGGACTTCTTACTCCAACTCCTATAACCCTCATTTCGTGAGGAGTACGGGAAGTCGAAGGAAGAGTGTTCTTCTACATAATTGACATAGCTGAGGTTGTGTAGCTTAATTCGACTTTAGCCCTGCTGCGTAGATGTACCCTCAGGTAGGCAGGTCCCCAAGCCTTTTACTGATTTTCAGGCCAAAACTAACACCTAAACTCCAGCTGGAAACCAACAGCCAGCCAACACAGATCCTGGAGCACCAGTATCATGACTCATGGCAAGATGATCCCACTTAACAAGTACCATTGGGAGCCCCACTGGCTGAAAATCCAACAGATAATACACAAAACAGCAACAGTCCCCCCACATATTCCTTTCCACGCAGACAGTGTGATCTGGATCGATGGCGTTTTAGCCACACAATTTGATGACAATAAAAAAGGACTCACTCAAAACAAATTCATCAAGATGTCCACCCGGCTGCACATCTACTGATGGAGAATTTGCAAATACCATGGTGGAAGTCTATAAACTCCAGTGATGTTTCCAGCCCTTGTGGTTAAGAAGCTAATTTGAATTGATATTAACTTTTACACTGACGTCTGCATAAAGTTCTAACAGGTGTGTATTGTCCTATTCATTTGACTGCATTGTGAACTCTGAAACCCACTGGGCCATACTTTGGATAAAGATCTGAGTGGAGAATTCTGTGTGTGAATACAAGTGAGGAGAACCTTGTTATTCCTCCTCCTTTGCTGTGAGGAAAAGGTGTGAACTGGAGTCTCACAGAGCTCTATGCTCTGCAGGGTGGGGGTTTGCTCATCCTCTTCTAGGAAGGAACACAACCAGCCTTAGGACAGTGAGCACTGGCCAAGAGTGAAGGTGGATTCTTTGTTTGGGCAATGCTTGTGTCAATCCCCTTGAACATGGGTAGGGCCACATGTGATCTCACGTTCCTAGTGTCATAGGTTGCCTTAATCCACTCCTGCCTGTCTCCCCTCCCTCCCCCCCACTTTGGTTGCTGCAGGTTAAACCAAGGAGACCTCTGAGGCAGGGCCAAGGGTGCTTAAGGACCACCTTCTAAATGGCTGAGGACAAAAGATCATTATAAAGTCCTGCTAATCCATGGATAAAGTGGTCTGCTGGAGAAATAACCTGCTAATCCATGGATAAAGTGCTCTTCTGGAGAAATAATAGTACAGCATTTCTAAGCCACCTTTTCTCCACACATTCCCAAAAAGGGAGCGCCTGGTGAGTCATTGTCCTTATTGTTTGCTCACATGCAGCTGGGGGAAGTGGGGGGAGTTCAGAGGTTTGTGTCACTAAGGTTACTGCAAGCATGGCAAGTAATAAACAAACAAACCCACAAAGCCAATCTATTTCCACTCTACTGCACCATCACAATCTGCAGCAGGTTTACTTCTGAAACACGCTCTGAGAAATGTAACCAGAGGAAACAACATGTATAGATGTTACTGCATTAGATACAAATGCCTACCTCTGCCACAGTCGGGACCCAGAAAGCCGAGGAAGCAATGGCAGGCTCCAGAAACACAGTCTCCATTTCCGTAGCAGTTGCTGGGACAATTATCCACTGATTCTAGAAGATGAAAAGAGACTTGAGATACTTTACTTGGGCAAGAAAATCCTCTGTCTTCAATAGAGCCCACGGACAGCAGCAGGACGGATAACTTAAAGTGAATACACAATAGTACAGACTATGGACAGGGACATGCTGGTCTGAAATAGATTCTTGAAGCTATGTTGATTTACACCTGCTGAGGTTATGGCCTTAGCATTTCAGTCCTGCTTTTTTTACAAATCAATTGGCTGATTTGGGGAGTGATGATCAGCTATAACTCCAATGTCTTCAGCTGGAATTATGGTTGCTCAGCACCTCCCAGGATCAGGCTTAACATCTGGTCAGATACAACAGCAAAACAATAGTTCTGTATTATTTAATACTATACAAAACAGACACAAGCAAACTCGTTAAAATGTGCAAAAACTTCACCCATAGTCTGAACAATTCCTGGTAACTGATCTCTCTTATTTTTTTGTGTACTTCCTATTTATGATTTGACGGAGGAAAAAATACCAGAAACCTCCTGACAGAGCTTGTTTTCTTTTAAGATCTCCAGTGCACTTTTGCAGATTCAATAACCTTTGAATTTGGACGTATTTATCTGAAATGAAGAGAGTTGATCTGACACTGGGATTTTCCCTAGAGTAAGTCCACTACAAATACAATTTTGGAAGCTGGAGATGGTAAAGTCCTATAGCAGCAGTTTCCAACCGCTGGGCCACAGGCCACTGCTGGCCCGTGACTTGCTGGCTGCCAGAGTTCAAACCAGCTGTTCATGTGGCTCAGCTCCGGCAGCCATCGTGGTTGAGGCACAGCAGGAGGAGGCGGAGAGAGAGGCGCCTTCCTCCCTCCTCCACACTTGGGGAGGTAGAGGGTGCAAAGAAGGAGGGAGCGCGTGCACCACGAACAGCTGCTCCCCCTACCCACATGCCCAGTTTTGCCAGCGGCGGCGCTAGGGCTGAGGCAGTGGCAGGAGGAGGCAGAGGAGTTACCTCCCTCTCTCCTCCCCACCTCGGTTATGGCGGCCCGCCAGGGCTCCTTTTGCCGGCAGTGGTGCTGAGGCAGTAGCAGGAGGAGGTGCCTCCCTCCCTCCTTCCTTAGTAATGGCGGCCCAGCCGAGGACCATGCTTCCCCCCCACCCATGGGAGCACAAGACATGCTTGGGGAGAGAGGGGGTGTAAAGGAGGAGGAAGCACATGCAGCCAACAGCTGCTCTCCCTTTCTGCACAGCAGTAACAGCCACGCTCCCTAGGGGGCAGCCTCAAACTCCTGGGGGGGGCAAAGGGGTGTTGGGTGAGGGTGTGGTGGGGTCATGGGGGAAAAGGGTGATAGGCATGGGCTATAGAGGTCAGAGGTTAAAGGGTCAAAGGGCATGGGGCATAGGGGAAGGGGTCAAAGGATGTTAGGCACTGGGAACCAAGGGCACTGGGTTGGGGCTAAATGGTCAGGTAACATTGTATTTGTATTTCTTCATATTCATTATTTACATAATCAATATGCAAATACAATGTTGCCAGTCCACCAAAAGTTTGTGAATGGGTTTGCCCGTCCCCAGCATAAAAAAGGTTGGGAACCACTGGCCTGTAGAATCACCCTGTCAATTTCCTGGCTTCGCATAGTACATTTTCTAGTGTGTTGTGTAAGGTGTTATTTAAAGTCCCAGACAACGGGACTACTACTGTTTCCCTTGGGAGACAATTCTACACCTGAAACTGTTTCAAGGTAAGTCTACTAATTCTCTGACTGTGACAAAACATTAGATAGGGATCTTTCTGGAAGAGTTAACAGGAGAGGAAAATTATGTCTAATTTTTCTGATTTGTTTTAATGTCAGCTCAGAGCATAGTTTGTCTTTAATAAAAAGAAGTGCATGACTTATTAAATATTATGTTTCAACGACAAAGGGAATGAAAACCACCCTATTTGCAACAAAAGTTTGCATAAAGACAAGGTAGATATTTTGTGTGTAGCCTGCAAAGATGACAATATATTATGGTTTGTCCCAGATTTCCTGAAAGTGAAATGTATGTTATATTAAAATTGGCTTCAGTTATATAGGAAAGGACCCAATTTCACATCTTTCATTAAAGCAGGTTGGGAATGGTGGAGCACTGGAGAATAGCTGCACTCTCAAGTGCTTAATTCATTGGGCTGTGTGGTAGCAAACCTATTTGTAACCTTCCTGTTTGTCTAATGAGCTGAAACATCTGGTGTGAAGAGTGGCATTAATTTCTGAACGTGACAGAGAGGAAGCCTGTATCTAATTGGTGCTGTCCTGATTGATAGGGGCTCCTGAAGGCCACTGTAATGGGCAAGGTGTAATTTAATCATCCATAGAGTGCAATGGCAGTTTTAAATAATAAAAGCTGAGTTTCAAGCATTTGTGTTTTAGGAATCCACATATATTTCCAATAAGCACTGAGCTTTATTGTGAAGGTAAAGAAAAACGGATCACTTCTCTGCCAACAGATGGTCTCATGCAAAGCAGAGATCTACTTTATGAAGTACTGAGATAAGACCACAGTTGTCGTGACCCCAAATGAAATTTCAGCTTCGCCTGTGATAGTTGCTTTTCGTAACTTTACTGATGATGCTTGTCCATTGCCACAGCAAAAAAGTCTTTGTCAGGTACAGTACTTTTGTTTTCAATACAATTTTCTTAGAACAGAGGTTGAATGATTTTTACATATTTTATATGTATAAAGGTCCCATAGTGAGATCTTAGCTCGCCATTATGGGCCAATTCTGCAAACGTCATTCACACTGACCAGTATTTACACATGTACTCCTCTTGAAGTTAATGGGAAGCGGACTACTCATGTAAGTACTACTCAGCATGACATGAGTCTCAATGTTAATAAAACACCCTTGGAATACAGAAATTTACTATTCTTTTCAAGTTATGGTTTTCAATGACTGGGCAGAGAAGTTGCAGAGAAGGAGGAGGAGGTCCTTACAACTGTGAGAGACCATGGAAAGTTTTGCAGGTAAGAAATCAATACAAACAGTGACGAGCACAGTCAGCATCTAAAGGACAATGCACCATTAGCCTGAGAATCCTCGACCTTTGCTCTAAAACCACAGGCATCTACCACTTCACCCATTAATTAAAGGACAATCTCCATTATTTATAAGCGTATTTAGAGTTTCTCTTTTCTCTATGGCTGACACTAATAGGCAACACAGAGTATTCATGTACAATTGTACAGACCTGGCATTGCACATAACAAAGGGCAGTGAAACACATATATAATGATCCATGTATTAGATACAATTTTTCCCTCTTACGTGCACTAAAAGTGGTAAGATTATTTCCCATTTTCTGATTTCGCAGAATGCTACTCTGGCAAGTGTGACCTCACTGCAAATTACATCTTGATTTCATTACTGGCCATATTTACTGAAATTCTGCTCCAATTTTCACAGGGAAATGACATGGACCTTATAATTGCAATCAAAGCCAGACAATAATTTAACACTTAGGAAAAAATTCACAATAGCAATAATCTGTAGTGTACATCCTCAATTTTTAATTGTGTGTTGACTACCCCATTCCAACAATAAGCTAGGAAGCTAGGTCCTTAAAATCACTTTGTCTCGGGTTAAATGCTATCTGAGGTGTTTTTTTCTAATGAGTCTGAGAGTGACACTTACTTAATGCCCTCACTTTATGCGCATTTGCTTTTCTCCATCATTGTCCTGAAGTAGTAACCTCATCCAGGGAGAAAGAAAGGACTGGAGAAGACTAAAAAAATGGTTTCCCCCAGTGTCTAGTGCCTTGTAATGTCTGCTTGGCACCCAGAATATAAACCTGGCTAGGACAATACAGATCAATTAAGGTCCTATATCTTCAAAAAACTCTGACAATTGAGACCAACTGCTCAGCAACAAGAGACAGCCATGCTACACGATCATCCCTGTTTGCCTGGAGTCAGGATTGGACAGGAAGCTGCTTCCACATAGCTCAAAAATATTTGCAAAACAGTGGATGATAAATGGACATGCTGTTCCTTCAGGGTACATCTACACTGCACGGCTATTTTGGGATACTGGAGGTATCCCGAAATAGCTTCCCTGTGTCTTCACAAGCCGCCCGTTATTTTGAATTCTTTTTTTGAAATAACGGGCACACTATTTTGGCATCCCAGTAACTCTCATTCCATCAGGGTTAAAGGATGTCTTGAAATAGTGCATTATTTCAAAATTTGGCGCTATATAGACCACTAAATTTCAAAACAGCCTATTTTGAAATTCAATCGAAATAAGATACACAATTTGTGTAGCACAAATTGAGTATCTTATTTCAAGTTTAGGGTGCTGTGTAGACACACACTTGCTGTCTCTGCTAGCTCCTGAGACCAAACAAGCACTGTGATTGGGGGGTTGAGTAGCAGAAGTCTAAGCTGCTTGGCAGTGGGATCTTCACTGTTCATTTTATTTCTATGCAATCCAGAACCCTACTCAGGTTCTCCAGAACTCTCCTAAAATGGAGTGTTTTTTTTCATTTGGAAGCTAAAACAAAATCTCATTTACCTGAAGTGCCTAAAAAACCCTTCAAGTGCATCACACGGCCGGTCTCAGGTTTTAGAAGTCTACATGAAAAATCTAGATGTCTAGAGTGAAGTTTTGCTAAGTTCATGTCAGTCAGGGTATGTCTACACAGCAAAGTTATTTCGAAATAACAGCCCTTATTTCGAAATAATTTTACTAGCGTCCACACAGCCAAACCGCTATTTTGAAATAAATTCGAAATAGTGGAGCGCTTATTTCGAATTTGGTAAACCTCATTCTATGAGGAATAACGCCGAATTCGAAATAGCTATTTCGAAATAAGTGCTGTTTAGACACTTATTTCGAAATAGGGGACCTCCAGCCTTCCCAGGGTGCCCTGGTGGCCACTCCAGCCTCAACCAAGGACACTCCTCTCCCTCCCCCCTTCCCTGGAGCCCTTAAAGGAGTTGACTCTGGCCATAGTGCCTGTGCCAGCTCCAAGCCTGCCAGCCCAGAGCCAGCAGTCACTGCCCCGACCCAGTGGCCCCAAAACATGAGCCAGCAAGCCACTGGCAGCCAGTCCTCCACCGCTCCCCAGGAGCAGTCTACCAGCTCCCAGGAGACTGTCATGGCCCAGAGAAGGCGGGTGCCTTCCTGGTCCAGGGTGGAGATCATGGACCTTATTCACATTTGGGGGGGATGCCCCAACATCCATGATCTCCGCACTAGACGGAGGAACGCGGCCGTCTATGGCAGGATAGCTGCCAGCCTGGCCACCAAAGGCCACATGCGAACTCAGGAGCAGGTTTGCATGAAAATCAAGTTGGTCCGGCGAAATCCCCAACCCTGAGCCCTGAGCTTCCCCTCCCCTTCTTCCCCTTGCTTCCCCCTTCCAGCTCCATCCTATCAGGTTTTCCCCTCCCCTCTCCCACCCTCTCTTCTCCCCTCTCCCGCCTCCTTTCCCCAGTCTCACCAGAGTTTCATTCCCCCCCCCCCAGTTTTGTTAAATAAAGAGAGTTTGTGTTCATGAAAATACATGTATTTTATTTGACATCAGGAAGGGGGGGTTAGGGAGGAATGAGGCACAAGCCCCCAGTGGGGCAGACCAGGGAGGCTCTTAGTGCTCCTCAGGGTGGAAGCTCTCCCGCAGGGCCTCTTGGATACTGACAGCCCCCCGATGGACCTCCCGGATTGCAGCCTGCAGAAAGTGCAGCCAGGCTCGCAGCAACGCGTCCATGAGAAGCACCAGCGTGCCCAGGGGCAGCTCTGGCTCCATGTTGCAGAGTGCTGTGGTGTCCCAAGTGAGGGCAACCAGAGCACGCAGAGACAAAATGCTTTGCTGTCCCTCATCGAGGTAGGCAAGCAAGCAGGGAAAGCTGAGAACTGAGTGTCCAAGGGGAGTCCCTTTAAGCACAGGCCTCAGATAGCCTCAGGCAGCAGCCACACAAAGTAACTCATGACCTGATGCCCTGCCAGACTTGGTTCCGGCTGGTCTGAAATGCGACTCAGCGTCCACTCAGTTTGGACATGCTATTTCGAAATGCATTTTGTGTGTAGACATGTTATTTCGAAATAAGCTATTTCGAAATAACTATTTTGAAATAAGATATTTCGAAATAATGCTGTAGTGTAGACATAACCTCAGAGATTGTCTTTAGGTTTACAAGAGCCACAGCTACTGAAGGTTTAAAATAGGCAGCACGTCAGCTGCCCTCTGCAGCTCTTTCTGATTCCAATGACAGGGGAAATCAGCTCACCATGTTGCCAAGTCTGAACAAGACCACAGAGGACCTAAATGCCCATGCCTAAAGCCAGTCTGCCAACAGCATGTAGCCATTGCACCAGCTGGAGTCCTCATAATGTGACAATCTTATAGATTGCACATACAAATTGTTCAACCCATAGGCTGGAAAGTAAAAAGAAGGTGAAGTGAGAGTGTTTTAAGGAAAGTATGGGAAAAAATAAAACCACATGGAAATATGAAAAATAAAACAGCTATGTTTGCACACATGTGGCAGAAGAGAGGACTTGGCTAAAACTTCAATGGTTGTTATAACCAATTAAATTAGTAAACTCCATAAAGCACCAAAGCCAATTGCACTGAGCATGTGTTTAAAAGTACTATTCTCCCTTAAGTACACCCATATGCCATACTATTAGTTAGGTCTAATTCAATTCCATCCTAATATTTATTTTTCAGCTTTGACATAACTATACACATATCTCTAGGTATGGACAGTATTATACTTAACACTCTAACTCAGCAGTTCTCAAACCTTCCAGACCTTTCAGGAGTCCAATTTATCTTCCACACCCCAAGTTTCACCTCACTGAAAACGTACTAGCTTACCAAATCAGACATAAAATATATATACTTACACTTCATTGTGACACCTTCTCAGAAACCTGTGCCCTATCACCTACGGCTCAATCATGGAATGTAGTGTCACGTGGGCCCCCACTGCCCTGCTTGCTGCCTCCTAATGCCAGCCCTGCACTTGCAACCTCCCTAACACTGTCCTGAGATTCCCCTGGGGATCCGAACCCTCAGGTTGAGAAACGGAACACACTTCATTGTGACACCTTCTCAGAAACCTGTGCCCTATCACCTACGGCTCAATCATGGAATGTAGTGTCACGTGGGCCCCCACTGCCCTGCTTGCTGCCTCCTAATGCCAGCCCTGCACTTGCAACCTCCCTAACACTGTCCTGAGATTCCCCTGGGGATCCGAACCCTCAGGTTGAGAAATACTAAACTAGATAGTTGATGCGCCCTCTAGAAGACCTCTGTGTACCCTCAGGGGTTCATGCCCTCCTGGTTGAGAACCACTGCTCTAACTAATTATATGGAATTCTTGTAGAAGATTGTAGCAATGCTCTCCTTAAAGGGTGTCCAATTTTGTTAACTATTTATTTATTGGTTTTAGTCTAACTCTCTTATTTTCTTCTTGAATTCTGTGTCTTGTAGTGATTGCCCACAATTTTACTGACACCTGCTAGTAAGGACCAAAATTACCAATTGCAGGCTTCGGCAATGAGCCATGCATAACCCCACCATATGGATTTTCTATAATGGCCAAAGAGAATGTTGAAAACATTGTTTCCTTGCCTCCTTCCAAAACAAAATGGCTGCATAAGTGATTTTGAGAAAACGAGCAGACCACACTGGGACAAACCAGCAAAACTAAAATGGCTTGTTTTGGAATAGTGACCTCAGAAACTTGAACGTGGAAGCTTCAAAATCTAATTAGCCACTGAAAAACAAGCTATCTCCTGAATGAACACTATAAACATGCAGAGCTCCTCTGATGTGATGAATAAATGACATACATGACAGATTCACTGCCTGTAGTTCCACATTGTCTCACACTGTGAAACTACACAAGCAATAGCTTCTCTGTGACATTACCCCACAACACACATTAGTCAAACCCACCTTGCTTATGGAGAGGGGAAGGATTTGCAAAATTGTCTCAGATCTATAAAAGCAAGAGTTGGAAAATATCTATTAGATAACTACACACCTGCTTAAGAGCTAAACTGCTCCCCTATCACACACAAAGTAAGCTGTCATGGGATAAGAGGGAAGATCCTCTCATGGATTGATAACTGGATAAAAGATACAAAACAAAAGGTAGAAATAAATGGTCAGTTTTCAGAATGGCCAGAGGTAACTAGTGTTGTCTCCTAGGGGTCTGTACTGGGACCAACCTTTTCAACATGTTCATAAATGAACTGGAGAAAGGGGTAAACTGTGAGGTGGCAGATGAAACAAAGATAGTTATATCCAAAGCAAACTATGAAGAGCTTCAAAAGGATCTAATAAAACTAGGTGGCTGGGCAATAAAATGGCAGATGAAATTCAATGTTGATAAATGCCAACTAATGCATTTTGGAAACATAATCCCAACTATACATACAAAATTATGAGGACTAAATTAGCTGTTACCACTGAAGAGAGAGTTCTTGGAGTCATTGTATATAATTCTCTGAAAACATCCACTCAATATGCAGCAGCAGTCAAAAAAGAAAACATAATGTTGGGAATCATTAAGAAAGAGATAGAGAATAAGACAGAGAATATTTTATTACCTCTTTATAAATCCATGGTGCACCCACATATTGAATACTGTATGCAGATGTGATCATCTCATCTCAAAAAAGGTGTCTTGGCATTGGAAAGTTCAGAAAATGGCAACAAAAACAATTCGGAGTATGGAATGGCTGGCATATCCTGAGAAATTAATAAGATAAGGACTTTTCTGCTTGGAAAAGAGATGACTATAGGATGTAGGCTAGAATTCTACAATTCTAGAAATCATGACTGGTGTCCCGGAGAAAGTGAATAAAGAAGAGTTATTTACTCCTTCCCATAACATAAGAACTAGGGATCACCAAATGACGTAGGTAGCAGGTTTAAAACAAACAGAAGGAAGTACTTCTTCACACAACACACAGTCAATTTGTGGAATGCTTACCAGAGGATATTGTGAAGGCCAAGACTATAACAGGGTTAAAAAGGAAGCTAGGAAAATTAATGGAAGATAGATCCAGCAATGGCTATTAGCCAGGATGGGAGGGAATGGTGTCCTTAATCTCTGATTGTCAGAAGCCAGGAATGAATGACAGGAGATGGATCACTTGATGATTCCCTGTTCTGTTCATTCCCTCTGGGGCACCTGGCATTGGCCAGTGTCAGAAGACAGGATACTGGGCTAGACGGACCTTTGGTCTGACCCAGTATGGCCATTCTTTTGTTCTTACCCTTTCACTTATCTTTCCAGTGTAGCCTCCCTTCATTAAATGGGAAAATCTAAACGTCATTTTGTTGTCTCTACTAATAATAAGACTTTCCTATTTACATGTCTTTCATCTGAAGACCTCAAAGGGCTTTAATGAAGGTCAGTCAGTTGCTATTTCCATTTTACAGATGGGAAAAGTGAGGCACAGACCAGTTATATTAATTGTACCAATGTTACAAAGTGACTTGATGACAGAGTCAGGAACTGAACTGATGTTTGCTTGTTCCCAAGCTGGAGGTCTGTTCAATGGATCACTTTGCTTTCAACCAAATGCATTGTGCAAAGACCAAATGCATTGTGGTGAGCTATAAAAAGATCTATCACTCTGACCTACAATTACTTATGTGGATTGCCTTTGTTTGGATGAAAGACAATAAATACATTAAAGAGATGGACAAATTGCTAGATCTGGATAGATTTTTCTTTTAGATAATTACCATGCTCATTGGTCAGCAACTTTGCTACTTTAACTTTTAATCTTTCTTATTTATTTATTCAGCTTAGTAACTCGGGTCTCTATCTTTGGGCCAGAGGCCAAGGCAGACATCTGCCTGACACCAAATTCTATTAGAGGCTGCAGTAATGCAATTATATGTTAAAGTTAAATATTTTATAGCTACGACAGCCACCAAGCATCATTGCTCCCTAGGCACTTAGAGGGAATTATCTACTGGCAAAGAAAAACTAGTTACCCAGCAGGCAATAGAAAGCAGAAGCTTTCCTACAAGTTAATAAGTACCTGGGCTGTTTTCTAACTACTGATTAAATTCTACTCAATGCAGAGTGGTTTTACAGATACTCTAGCAATTTCTTTTGGAAACATATCTAGCCTGCTTTAGAGCTGGGGCTGCCCAGCACTGATATATCTAAGTAATAACACTCTGCACTAAGTTAGCACCTTTAATCTGATCAACAAAAACATGATTTAATCCTGGTGCCAACTCCTGTGAAGTAGATACAGTGAGTAATATCAAACTTTGTACAGCTGGGTAAATAAAGCACAGTGGGTCTGCCTATGCAGGAGCCGCCTAGCCCCGGTACACAGACTCTTGCTAGCAGGGCTTTATCTAGCACAGTGTGACACTGCGGTATCTATAGGGGCTTCAACTAGCCACCCAAGCCTGAAATGTAGGCTGTTAGTTGGGTTGATCAGCAACACGACACTTGGTAAAATGTCCCAATGATTTATCACCGTCACTGTTAAAAATATACAACTTATTGTCAGTCTGAATTTATCTTGCTTCAGCCTCCAGCCACTGGACTGTTATACCTTTTTCTGTTAGACTGAAGAGTCCAGGAATGATCTGAGCTTGAGTGGTGAGTCCAAGTCCCCGCCAATCCCACAACTGCTATTGTTAGTGTGCCAGCTGGAACCTGAGTCTACCTGAGCTGGGTGGCTTGCTCCCAGCTGCAGTGAAAACATACCCAAGGAGGTTAAATGACTAGCATAATGTCACACAGCAAATCAACACAAGACTAGGAATACTGATTCCCTGTCCTACGCTCCAACTAGCTGTCCATACTACCTCCCTAGTGGGCTCAAAGACTTGTGCTCGCCTCTAACGTTCCAACAGGTTGAGTAAATTCCAATGTCAACATGCTCACCCTCAGAGAAAAAGATGTTTGGTAAACCCTTGTCTTGTAGTGGCCACAGATGCTTAAGAAGACTTTCAACAAAAACCAATCAAGTGGGGGCAGACAGAGTTTTTTACAGAAAACCAAACCAACACAGAGACCCACAGGAAAACCCATCTCAGCTCACGCTTTCAATCCCCTTTCCCATGGTAAAGTGATTTTAAAGCTTGGCCCGTCTATGCTATCCCTGTTGAACAATCTTGCTACAAACATAAATGTTTTCATTAGACCAACCACCCACCCACCCAGTTGTACATGACCTCCCCAGGGTTACCACCAAAGGATTTTTACAAGTTAAATGAATAAACTCAGTTATGTCCAGGCAGCAAATCATTCAGTCTGTCCACTGCACTGCCCCTTGTCTAGACTAGAGCAGGGAGCAGCAAATATGTTCATTCTGATCTTGCTGTGTTCTACCCCCGCTTTGCACCAGTACACAAGGGGAAGGGCAACAGGCCCATGAGTCCAGGTCCTATTTGCCCCTTGAGCCCTTTTATACTAGGGATGCCAATGCAAAAGGGCTATAAAGAGGCATAAGACCCTCTCCACTCTCCAGTGAGGAACCCTGAAATGGAGGGTCTCTGCAGCCCACCTCTGCCATGGGAGGCCCTGCCAGCCTCAACATGCCACCTTCTCTCAGTCCTTGCTCTGGCCCAAGGGAATATTCCCACCAATATTCTCACTGCCTTAATTGCTCTCAGCCTCTGCAAGTCTCATCACTACTTTGCCTGTTTAATAGGTACTAAAACAGCCCTTGGGAAGCCAAAGATAGAAAAAGCTGAAAAAGATTCTGACTCGCCATGAACACAGCCCATAATTTCATCTCTCCAGCATGTTGGGAGCTCTTGGGGGTTTATTTGCTTTCTGAGGAAACAATGCTATTCAATGAAATTCATTCTGCAGGGCAGGCAGAATAATAAATCGAAAGGACTGTCAGCTGCTACAGTAATTGTGATAATGACACTAACAGAGCATTATGGAGGAGAGAGGAGACACAACAGGTTTCAGACACCTGGAAATTTCCAACTTGATGCTGTGGGTAAATAAAAGTCTCCACAACTAAAGCAAATGCAGACATGCTGGATCCAATATTCTCTTGCTCCTCCTTTTCCTTCCCAATCTGAAGTCTGAAAGGACTGGTTCCTTTCCCGCCGCACCTGCAGAAATTCTGATTCTTCTGTTTCCTCTGTATTTTAGAAGGCTTTCACATTTCTAGTTCAAATCATCTGCACCTGGCAGCTGGGAATGTGAATATCCTGACAGCATCCTGGAAAGCCAGTCATTATTTCAGAGTGATCATTCTCAGTTTCCTCTTCTGCAGGGTGCCCAGTTGGATGCTGATACTGCTAATGCCACTTGATGGTTTGCCAGATTTTGATTTTTTTATGAAGGTTGGAAGGTCTGATTTAATTAAAGATCCAAGCATGTAACCCCCTTATACTCTCAAATCTCCACATGCAGGTATCAGGCTGCTAAATTAGGAAAAGGGCACTGGGAAGACACTATTTTAAATAAATTCCCCAGCAAGTCAATGTGAAGTGCCATAATTCCACCATCCAATTTCATTGTGATCTCCCTGCACTCCATGTCTGCTGGGACCAATGATACAAATGTTTAATGGCAGACACCCCTTATTTCCATCTGCCTATTAGCAGCATATTTCTGCCCAATGCAACAGTGACCTTGCTCTCTGCATTGTTTCAAAGGCCACATCTATAATTACCACGCCACAGATTGATCTTCTGGCATTCGATTTAGCGAGTCTAGTAAGGACCTACTAAATCGAATGTTGAGGGTGCCCCCAGTAAGTGCTGGTACTCCTCAATTTGCAAGGAGTAAGGGAAGTCAACGGGAGCATTTGCTCCCATCAATCTCCTGCTGCAGAGGCGGTGCCAAGCTCGGCTTCATGTACATCGACTCCAGCTACATTATTTACTTAGCTGGAATTGTGTATCTTAAACCAACCTTCCAGGTCTAGTGTAGACCTGGCCAAATTAATAATCGTGAAGCACACAAAGTTTGGGGTCTGGGATCAATTTGGATAAAGATCCAAAAGCTGGGGCTGCTTATCAAAACTATCTGGATGGCTGAGTCTGCTGAAGGGAATAGTGTATCATGTGAGATTTCAACACTTTTGCTTCTACTGCTGGCTTAAAATACTTTCTAGCTAGTTACATAGCCCTCGTCACCATAGCAGTTAGTGCAAGAGCAACCTTCTTCACAGTATTTCAGCACATCTGTTGCCAAACCAAGCTGGAAAAGCAGCACAAACAGCCTTTTGGACAGTATTTTTTTAGAACTAGTGCCAGATGGCATTTGGAAATGGGGATGGGGGAACCCTGAGCATTTCAGAAGTTTGGTCTGACTCTGGCTTTGGAAATAGGGGAAGGTTGGGTTTGGGCAAGTGGTCCTCTCACCTGTTCATCCCCCGCCTCTTACGTTCTTTGTTAAGAGAAATCCTACCAGTATGGAATGCTTGATAGATGAAGGTCACTGCTTGCTTGAAAGCACTGAGCATTGGCCTTATCCTGCTCCCACTGAAGTCCAACAGCAATTCTGCTCTAATTGAAGTCAATGGTCAAAGTCTCATGAACTTGACCTGGACCAGCATTGCCCACTTTTGAAAATCTCTCCTTATGTGCCTCTGCTGTTTAGGGATGTACAACAAACACAATATATTCTGATACCTTAAGAGATGCACAGACACTGAAGACAGACACAGAAGGGTCAATGAGTTACAGTTCTTATGGAATTACATGAGACCATTTCAAAATCTCTGATGTGTCTCTGTCACTCTGAACTACTCATTTATCCCTTATGTCATAAGCTACCTGGGAAGAACTTTCAGCATGTGCAGTTCCTGAGGTAATAAAGCCTACTTGCTTGAATACAGTCTCACACTATTTAGGTGAGAGGGAATCTTTAAATTGCAAGTCCTACGTATAATGAGGGTACCACATTCACCACTGCAACTAGCATGTAAGACAAAGGTTTTCCAGACAACATATTGGGAATGTTCCCTTTGCTTCCTTTCTTTTTGCAGATGGTGTATTTTAAAATCTGAATTATGGTCCACTAAATGAAATTCTCATATCTCTGATTTGCCTAAGGGATTGCAAGCACAAATTTACTGAAAATTATTTTGTACCTTCTCACTCATATAAATTGTTACAAACTAATATAGGAAACAACAGTTATTCAAGCCTTAAGGTTTAAACTGGCAAGTGGGAAGTTCAGTTTGTTACATTTTCTGTGCTTGTAGCTTGGGGCAAGGCTAAAGCTGGCTTTGAGTCTCATTTGAAAAGATATTGTGAGTGTGTGTACGTGTTCTAGAAACACACCCACACTCATGACTTGAAACGTGGACTGATTCAGTTAAATACATGTCACTAAATCAAGCTGTGCTATCATTTTACAGTAGAAGTAAATTCATTTTCACTTTACATAGACGTGCACTAATAAATAATGGATGCAGTAACCAGAATGGCAAACATTTAACAGGACATATTTTTAGAGCAGGGGGAGAAGGGGTGTCTGAATTCATAGTTCTGTTTCCAGGTCTCCAGATGGCTTGTGTGAACTGGAACAAATAATTTAATGTCCATGTGCCTCCGTTTACCTATCTATAAAGGGGTTCAACACCACTTACTGTATCTACCTTGAAGACGATACTGTAAAGACCAATTAAAGAAAGGAGTCATGAGTTCACTACAAATGCATCTGTGCATGCAGGAAAGTGGTAACTGATAAAACATCATCACTATGTGCCAATGATTACCATACATGGTGGGATGCAGGGGGTGGAACAGTAGAGACCATTCTCTCCTCTATGAAGAACGAGAGAAATCTCTGGTAACTATTGGGAGACGTTGACCCTCTTTTGGCTTCTTCATGACGGATGTGCTCAATTACCTGTTTGTGCATCCAACCACATATTGTATGAGTTCCCTTTAAGCACAGACGTTTGAAAATTAAGCACTAAGAAACCCGTTCTTGCAACACAAAGAGGGTTTTCCTTCTGTTTGCCAAAATATACAACCAACTCTCAGAACCTCTATTTCTGCTCTTTACTGCTAGAGAATAAATGGAATGAAAAGTCAAGCAGCAGTGTAATATGACACAGGAATAAAACAAGCTGTGCTTACATTAGCCCTCAGACTGGGACATATAGACAGAGCTATATACAAAAGTGCAAAAACTAAAACCATATGTCCTGGAGTTTCCTTGATTTGCAAATTTCTCTAGAAGGCTTCAGATAATACTAGAAGCCTTGTCATTAAGGCAGAACTCCACTGTTCTAAAACATATAACAAAAAATGTAACTTTAGAATTAAATAAACCTTTTCTTGACCCTAAAGCTGAAGTAGTTACCTCAAATCAATAAACCTTTTGTACAAACTTTATCAGATCAAGAGAACTTGTCTGCTGCAACCAGCATGCTGACAAGCAGTGGGTGACAGAGTGAGTTCAAGCATACCGGGCCATGTTAGTACAGAGGTAGGCAGAGCTTATAAAAAAATTACTTTTCTTTTGCAGTTACTGGTTGGACCTCCTTGGCTGGGCACCTAGGAGACCTCACTGGTACTGAATGAGGCAATTTGTTGGACCAGGGAGATCCCCTGCCACCAGTCCCCCAGCCCGCTGCCCTTCCCCACGGCTGGCTCTGTTTCTGCTCCAGCCAGCCTCTCTGCCTCTCATCCCGGCCAGGCCTCATATTACCAGCTCAGGTGGGGAGCTGGCCCCAGTCCTGCTGCACCCAGCCCTGGCTCCAGCTGGACTGCAAGGTGATGGCCCCATTACCACCAGTCTTGGCCCAGGACACTGGCCCTGGTTCCAGACAGGCTGCTGGATGCCGGCTCCCGATGCCAGCCCTGCTGCCACTGGCTCCAGGTCTGGTCCTGGCTAGGCTGCTGGCCACAGTCGTGGTCCCTTGCTGTCAGCCCTCCTGCTACTAGGCTCCCTGGTCCAGGAACATCTGGACCATGCATGATGGAGAGTCCTGGTTTGGGGAGGTGCAACCTGTAGTAAACAAAGTACAGAGAAGGTTCCTTGTGCATTAACCGACATATATTTTTCATTTGTGAAGTGTCTTATGAAATTACAAGGACTATTCTGAAAGGAATTTGTGCAAAAAATTGTCCTGATAGCTAATTCTGAATTAATTATTCCAGCTTTTGTTTACTAATCTAACTTTATATGGAATGGGACAATACTAGAAGTTATTTTGAAATGTTGCTTTTCCACTCATAGAATCAAGAAAGAGACACACCGTATGAGGACACGGAGGATGTGGAAATGGTTGGTGCCACATGTCTGACCTTTACAGGCTTCTTACTCTTTGATAATCTTTGAGATGTGTCACAGATTTCCCCTTTATTTAAGGTGCCTTAAGTTTCTGACTCAAAGGTCCTGCAAAATAACCATAATCAGAGTTGGGAGGGAGGTTGTTATGCAAGAATTCTTTTGGACACTTGTAAAGAGGAAAAAAAGGTCATCCTGTGCAAGAGCTAAATTTGGTCTGACTGGTCTGATGTGAGGTTTCTGGGCCCAGCTGTTTAAGAAAGCCCCATTTAGCAGACAGAATGGCACACCGTGGGAACAGGTGTTAGACAAGAGTGCAGCCAGCCTACCTCAATGTGCACAATACAGCTACAATGCAGCACATGTCATCTGACAGCTCTGGCAGAAATAATAATGAACCAGTGAGGGACCTGCTTTCTGTGTTGTTTGTCTGGCAGTGACATTAGCCAAATGGCAGGATGGCAACTGCCCACTTACTGAAGCTACAAAGGACTTAAAAACCTGGAGAAGCATTAAGTCTGCTGGAAATCACAGGCAATACAGAGGCAACAAGAGAAATGGGCTTGCACACTGGGAGATTCTGAGCACCCTCAGCTCAATTCAATCGGAAACCAGAATGCTCAGCAACCGCAGGGCTGGGGCACAACTGAAGGGATTTACGGAGCGACAGTGGCTTTCGTGAAGTCACAGGAGGCACTAAGATTCTGCAGTAACGAAAGCCATATATCTACCTGGATAGACACCTAGGGTGTGTCTAGACTACACGGCTCCGTCGACAGAGCCATGTAAACTAGTTTACCCAACACAGTCAATGAAGCGGGGATTTAAATAATCCCTGCTTCATTAAAATAAAAATGGCTGCCGTGCTGTGCCGACAATCAGCTGATCCGGCACAGCGTGGCAGTCTAGACGCGGATCGATTGACAAGGGAAGCCTTTGTCGACCACTCCTGTAAACCTTGTTTCATGAGGCATAAGGGAGCGGTCGACAAAGGCATCCCTTGCCAACCGATCCACGTCTAGTCTGCTGCGCTGTGCCGGATCAGCTGATTGTCGGCACAGCGCGGCGGCCATTTTTATTTTAATGAAGCGGGGTTTATTTAAATCCCCGCTTCATTGACTATGTCGGGTAAACTAGTTTACATGGCTCCATCAATGAAGCTATGTAGTCTAGACACACCCCTAGTCACTTACTTACTGAGCATAGGATACAAGAACCTCACGGAGGAGCTCAACTAATGAAATGCAACCCTGTGTGAAAAATACATGTCCCTCCCCACCAAACTCCATCTATGCCTAGACCCAAACCAAAGTTTTTTTTAAAATGATCTACATCTTATTTTTTCCCCCGCAGGTTAGTATGACCCACCAGAGGTAACTAGAAGTGCTGTTACAGTGTGGGAAAGTCTGTTCTTGCAAAGCTTCAAGCTGAATTTAGCAGAGATATGAGATCTGAGCAATTCTTGGATAAGCAACTGACCAGGTACCTTGGCTGTGAACCCTTTGAAATTTATCCACCACTGTTTAAAACACAGTAATAATACCTCGATAACTATTTGCACAAAGAAACAACCTTCTTGAGGGGCTAATGGCTTAAGAGGCTTTAGTGACAAGACAGGAAGCTTCTAATTCCAGAGTTTTTATTCAACCTGGTTTAAAAATGACCATCAGCAGCCTGTGTAAAAGATGGTTGTCAGTCCAATTCTTCATGAACAGCTATTTACATCATAGAAACCACCACTGTAGCTAGTATCAATTGTGATAATTCAAAGACAGCAATGACTGAAGAGGTGCTGAGAGTGAGTTGCTTTCTCAGCTCTAGGCCAGTCAGACACGGGCTAGCAATGCTTATGGCCAGTGCTCTAAAAACAGCTGTGGAGACAGGGCTTGAAAGTTGCAAGTTGTGCCAGAGCTCAAGTTCTGAAGCTGACTCCTTGTCGCTAGGCTGCTATTCCAAAGTCCTATAAGACTTATGAACCTAAGACTTCATCTACACTGACAGTAAGGTCAACATACGGCAGCTTGCATCACCCTAATTATGCCAATGGGCACGTTACAGACTTGCTCCCTTGCTCCTCCCAATGTAAGTGCCCTACAATGCCAACACAGTAACTTCACAAGAGGTGCAGGATTTATGATGGCATAGTGAGGGGGACACAATGTCCATGTAGACACTGTGTTACTTACATTGGTTGTTGGCTGTCACTCTTGTCAATTTCATGGCTCCAGCACTGACAACTGAATTGGAAAGACAGTGGTCTGTCACCAGGACAGGTGGAGGGCCTCTGCTGAATCCTGGTACTGCCCAGAGGCTCTTTCCTCCATGCCAGGAGCCCGGCAGCTGCACCAAGGCTCCTGGGAGCTGCTCACACTCTGGGCATAGAGCTCAGAAACAGGAGCCTGGCTGCCACACAGAACTGAGAGCCTACGGGGTAGCTAGGCTCCAGGCAGGGAGATGTATATGGAGCTCAGAGCTCAGGATCTCAGCCCCCACACTGTCCCTCCTGTTCATGGGAGTGCTCCTGGTAAGGACGTACAGCGTTGACAGGAGGGGAGTGTTGATGGGTACCACCACAATACAAGTTGGATCTCCCTCATCCGGCACCCTCAGGACCTGACTGGTCTCGGATGAGGAATTTTGCTGGACCAGGGGCAGTCATTTTTGGACCCCTGCCACTGACCCCTTTGGTCTGGCCACTGGCCTCCCAGACAGCTCCCCACTTTCTGCTGTCTCTGCCAACCTGCTGGCAGCCATAACTGTGTGCTGGGGCTCCAGGCAGCTGCACATGCTGGAGCTCCCTGGGCAGCCCAGCATGCGCTGCACGTCGGGCACTAGGGCTCCCTGAGCAGCCCCCCACATGCCATGAACTGGCACTCCCAGCTCTGCTGGACAGCCATACGCTGGGTCTCCCAACCCCGCTGGGCAGTCCTGCTGCCAAGTGCTGGGCGGTCCCACTGTCAGCTCCCTGTGGGTAGCCCACTGCCCTGCTGGCCCCGCAGGAATCCTTACTGCTGGCTCTGCACCGGGACCCTCTGGTCCTGCAACATCCGTGCTGGACCATGGATGTTGCTGGAATAGAAAATCCCAGTTAAGAGAGTTTCAACCTGTAATTACTGCAATGACTGTAAGTTGACCTAACATAGGTTGACTTATGTTTTGAGTGAGGACATGTGCTAAGTCCAATTTTCAAAAGAGACCTAGACACCTAGACCTATGTGCCGTTGACTTTTAATGAGACTTAGGCATAAGTGACTAAGTTGCTTTTGAAAATGAGACTTAGGTTCTTCTGAAAATGTTTCTAGTAATTGCTTTAGTTTAAGACATAGTGGAGGGGCAGCAGAGATTCTTGAAATACAGGTGCCTATTATGAACCTGTTAGTTGCATGAGGAATGCAAGATGTCAGTGTGCACAGCAGACAATCTTTCACGTGCACTGAATTCACATGAAAAATCCTAAACAAACAGATGCCTCTGGGTGCAAAAACTAACAGGATGCCTGGTGGGTGGAAGTAATAAAGATGTTGAGGGGTAACATAGGATACATATTCTGTGATTTCACAGCAGGGGATTGATCATGAGGCAGCAAGAAAACAAAAAAGATGATATTTTGTCTTTTAACTGAACACAGCTCCTAACTATAATCTGACAGGGTTTTAAAACTCTGTGAGGAACCTGTGAGGGCTGTATCTGAACCAAACAGGAGGACTCTGAAGCACCAGGAAGAAAGTGCTGAACGCTTGAGGCTAGTAAAAAAAAAGGCATTGGTCATGTAATAGTGTGGCTCTTAGCAAGGGCATGAAAGGGGGCAAAGAGCTAATTAATAGTTTAACAAAAGTAAAGTTGTGACTTTCCTCCCCCATCATTTTTCTTTCATTTCAAATTTTTTTCTGTACAGGATGAGCAGATGGAAATGTCTCTGAGCATAGGAAGTGATGGATTCTTAGATAAGTGCCCAGAGAAGGGTCCCATAAGGCAGAAATGCTCAGAGGTCTTGCTGTGACCATGCAAACAAAAGGGGAAAGAAACCGAAGCAACCTCTCTTAAGAGCTGGGCCCATCCAGGCCATGTGAAGTGGATGAAACATAGTGAATGTCCTTAGACTCAAATGCCCTTAACTTTTAGCATGCACTAAAGCACTTTGCTGGAGGAAAGCCTCAAGGCCAAACTCAGAAAGCACGGATCAGATGGTGTAAGCTAGACCCTCATCTACCCAGGCTCTCCAAATGTGTAAGGGAGTCTAAGTTAGTGTAACAACATTTGAGGAGCTAGAAGAGAGGGTGAGTTAAAGCAGATGCCATCCAGCTTGTACCTTCTTTTAGCTCCTCAGCCTGTACTTTTAGTCTCTCTCAGATACCCACAAAGTGGGTGTGAGAATCTCTAATGGATTCCAAATTTCTGTATGTGGCTCACATTTACACAGTCCTTTTCAATTTAGCCTTTGGAAGCTAAGGGAATCTAAGTCATTGGAACCAGCCACCGACTGTGCTGAAAGTAAACGTGAATTACAGAAACTACCACAAAACTTTCTTGGGAGCAATCTAAATACTGGAGTCCATGCAGAGGAATTTTCAGACAGGCTTAAATCAGGATTGTTCATATCCCTTCTTGCATCACCTCCTGCATCCAGGAAAAATCATGCCCCTCTCTCTCCTAGTCTCATTACTATTGTACAGTATTCCTGTGTCAGTCTCCTAGCTGACAGCATCTCGACATCTTCTTGCTGTTGCATCTTGTTTATATTTTAGCCTCCTGCAGGAAGGAGCCTACTGTTTGAAAGGTACTGTAAAGTGCTGTGCACACTTACTGGTCTCCAGAAACACAACCTCTAGGTGTCTTTGTACTTTGATGGAGAAAAATACTCACTGGCACTTTTTTTTATGGGCAGTGGAGGGGGCAGGAGGAATGACAGTATTTTTCTTAATCTTAAATCATGCCTCTCACCGAAGCTAAAAGCTAGTTAAAAGTTCACATCCCAGAATGGGTGTTCTTGCATGCACTTCCTCCTGCCTGCTAGGGTATGGAGTGGCACTGGTAAACAGACAACCTCTCCTCCCACATGCTTTCTTTCTCTCTAGCGCCTAGCTGAACGCTTTCTTCCTTTTGATTTTTCCATGCCCCTACATAGGCCAGCCTGCTATTGCTCAGCAGGAACAGCTGCTGACAGGCTCCCTCTCTGACTTCATAGATGCTGCTTTCAGGCTCTCAGATGTTCCTTGCCTCCACTGAACAGATTTTTGGCCAACATCTCTGTCTCAGATGTGCTGACTCCAGCTCTCCCTCAGCTTACTATTTTATTCCACTTATACCAGATTGCTCTGACTAACTCACTGCTGTCAGGCAGAGGTGAATTCACAAGGCGCTTTTCAGAGAAGCGTTTCTATTAAAAATTTCAGAAAGTGCTGCCAATGTCATTTACAAGAAAGGTTAATTCATTATTGAGAGACCCTGATTCTCCATTCTTTTATTATGTTTTGTGCTGTAATTCTGAGGAACAAAATGAAAAAATGTTATTAAAAGCTGAAAACTATGCCACGGTAATCTCCCCTTGCCCTCCTCCTGAATTACCATTATTTAGCATCAGCATGAGTTTGGATGGGAATTTGGATGGGAATTAATGTGCCTTCTCCCACGTTTTACATGTGCTGCCAGGGTGCATATACAGGAAAAGATGTTAAGAAAGTCCAATCCTTTTGGCGGTGATGTAGGCAAATCTACCTCTTTACAAGAAATAGGCCAAGATGAAAGTGCTATCAAAGCAAATGACAATGCTCCTGAGTGAGTGGGATTTCCTTCTAGCTTTGCAGGATTCCAAAGCTCTAACTAGGCACAGCATCAAGCTTTATGAAAATAAATGTGCCACCGAGCTGGGAATGCAGGTTGTTTGCATTTTCCTCCTGTTTTCACATGAATAATGGAGAGTATGATAAGTCCAGACAAGTAGTGTACAACAATTACCATCAATGTTGTAATGTAGAGAAACTGACCTATGCTGACTGATTTTGCTAAAGGTTTGGTCAGTTGGAAACCAGGGGATGAACTTAGCAGAATCCACACAATTTTTTTTTTTTGAACATGTACCATATTCAAACAAGACTACCGCTGACCTTGTGGGAGATTTTTCAAAGAAAAGGCTGTAGAATTTGGCTCTCTATGGTTGTTGTTAACGGTTACCCGTTATTGTGAACTATTAGTAGTTACATAGCATTTTTAATCTTCAAGTAATTCAAGTAATACGCACAGCACCTCTGTGGGCTGGACAGATAGCACTTTTACAGAGCAGGAAGCTGAACCACAGAGATTATGCAACATACACAAGCCTGAAGGGAGTCAGTTTCAGTGCTTAGATTTAAATAGAGCTGTGACTCCCAGTCCTGTACTCAGACGGCTTAGATCCCGCCTCTTTCTTGACAATGCTAATAAAAATGCTTCTTCCCTGTATTAATTATTTCTCTGAATTTCTGCAATAATCAGAGATTTTTCCATGTACCACTGCCACAATAAATAAAATCAAACAACAGCCATCGGAGCTCAACACCACCTAAACACAAACCTCCCCTCCTTGCCCATAAAAGTAACCTGACCATCTCATATGACTTGATATACTCATAGGGCATTAGAATTTTACATCTAGTTTCATAAACCGGGAATGTCAGGTTGCTGCATTCTCTTTATTGCGGAGTCAATAGAAATTGCAACCCAAGACTCTACAGCATTTATGGACTTAGAGAGTAGCAACCATATCTTGTCAGAGCTCATGAGCACGCTGAAAAGAATCTGATATTCTGCTATATATAGTGCCATATTTAATGGATTTTACAGGAAACCTCCAGCAGATATTTTAAAGGACTGCTGTTGAAAATGATCATATAGGCAAGACACTGACTGCTTCTGGCCATTAAAGTCCTCACAGTACTTTTTGTAAGGTGTTAGCTTAGCCATGGAGTCCTCGCAAAATTCCTGTCACACCATCATGCTTATCTAAAATTCAGACTCTACACTTATCAGGCATAGTCGTTTTCACGTGCTGTCCGAATGTGGGTCATTTGCATCCTTTCTATGATACTGTACCTCTGCATTGTTATTTGGCTGCTGATGGGTGAAATGATTCCTCATACGCAAAAATCCTGCCTGAACAATCTTATTAGTAGTACCTGTCTGGCACATACTGAATGTGTGTGTTAATTTAGTCCCATTTGATAGAATACTTTGTAATCTCCAATAAGGAACTTTTAGAGACTGCAAGCAGGGTCCTTATGGCTCAGTTAGTGCAGACTTATGCACCATGCAGACAAAGCTAGCCATGATGGATGCAGGGCAGAGCTGGAAGTGCAAAGCCTTGAGTCTTCCTGCTTGCAAAGCGCAGAATAATTCAAGATAAGTGGGGGAATTATTGGGTGGCTCCTCACACATAGTCTAAAACAAGATCATAGCCAGCACCACCTGCTAAGTGGCCAACTAAGTGCATGCTCTTGGGGAGCTTAACCACAGAGGACTAGACCACCTTGAAGCTGTGGAGCACTTAAGGGAGCCTTACTCAGTACAGACAGATGTGCTAGCAATGTATCCTGCCCTTCAACAGTGTGAGTGTACTGATGGGAGAAGAGTCTGAATCCAGCTTATACTTTGTAAACAATTTGAAAAGTACAGTCATTATGCTTTAAAACTCTCTTCTACTGGGAGAGCTATTACTGGTTGTGTGGCATCTACCATCTGCAAGGGGATCTCTCTGAACTGGCAGAATCCTTCAGAACAAAAGAAACTTTTTTGAATGGGTCTCACTATAAAAAAAACACGTAGGGATCCTTTTGGATAAAAGGTGTCGGATACAGGTACAATTTGTTCTGATTACAAAAACTTGCTACAATAAACTAAGCAAACTAATAAAACCACATTGCAAAGAGTAAGCCTTCCATTTAATAAGTTGAAGAGCAATTATTTCTGGTGTTGCTTAATTGTGAACAGTCTTAAATGAATTGAATTCTTGACAGCAAAGGCCTGTTTATATTCTATATTTTTATTTTAATACAATATTATGATATTGGTACATTAAATAAACTTTAGAAGTAAAACTGTATATTGGGACCTTAATGATTTTGCTTTAATAAGACCTAAACTTTTAATTAAACTGACAAGACAAATTTAAACCCATCGCTCTCGGGTAACTACTGCAGACAGCTGAAATTCCATGGCAATGCCTCTTTGGGGAGAGGGATTAATGGCAATACTTGAATAAGCCTGCTTTATGCAGTTTAGAAAAAAAAGGTCCATTAAACAGTCATTGTGGTAGAAGAAAGCTAAGTGCTGGTTTTATGGAGGAGCCTTGGAATTACAACAAAATGGATTCAGGGCTATGAACCTGCTCAGTAGGTCAGTCAAATATAAAATTAAACATAGTGAAGTCAGAAATTGGTTCTGGGAAAGGACAGATTGCAAACGGAGGGAGATAGACCTGGGACAGGTCATACCTTGCAATATTTATATGCTGGAAAAAGAATCCCAAGGTGCTATGATAAGTAGTGGTTACCCAGTGCTTGGGGCTAACTGAGGCTACATCTAGACTGCATTACTTTTTTGGGATACCGGAAGTATCCCGAAAGAGCAACGCCACGTCCAAGGAACACGTCCGCATTTTCAAAATTTTTTTTGAAAGAACAGACACGCTCTTTTGCCATCCTTGTAAACCTCATTCTACGAGGAATAAGGGATGTCTCGAAAGAGCACTTTTATCTGAAATTTGGTGCCGTGTAGATGCGCCAAATTTCAAAAAAGCCTCTTTCGACATTAAATCGAAAAAAGATACACAATTTGCATAGCGCAAATTGTGTATCTTTCTCCAATTGAAGAGTGCAGTTTAGATGTAGCCTGATTGCTTGACTGCTGGAGAGCCTAGAGCAGGTTTGGATACCCAATTACCACCCATTGAAAAATCTCAATCTCTTTCTTTTAGATATGGCATGAAATAGGTTCATCCAATTGGCTATCCCTTCCATAGTGCTTTTGGCAAGAGATGGGACATTAACTTTGGTGTCCTACCACAACTCCAATTTGAGTGATTACGTGATGCCAGAAGTTTCCATTAGATATGGTATTCCTCACTTCCTGGCCCAAACTATTGCTTGATGCTCCTGTGTGCTATCGAACAGCTGTCCAATTCCACTCAAGAAACAAGATATAGGCCCAACAGAAACAGAAAATAATTCTCAAATTGAAGCCTCAGAAAAGAGGGGACACTTCTATAATCAGTAACTCTGGACTCATCTGCGGTGGCAGAGTGTCCAGACCATAATTTTTAAAAAGGCCTTTAATATAGTCATGCTCTGTTCATGCCATTATGGCTATGTTAAAGTATTTAGCATTAATAATGTGTGCAGTTTTGTCCCCAAGGCAGATATGCCTCTGTCTATCAACTATTGCCCACATAGCCTCACTTATGTTGAATAGTACCTTACTCTGTGAATGGTTTCATATAAAACAATGAGATTACATCTTCTGTAAGATGCTACTCAGTGTGAGTAAGAGCATGAGAAACTGGCCCTAAAGTACATAGATTAGGTAAAATAATATGGTAAATCCTTACCTATAGTGGTAGTAAGAAAAGAAACCACCTCAGACTCTTTCCCATCATTGTAGAAGGCCAAATGCCATATTCCTGTATCCAAATACTGGATAAACCCTGTCTCGTGGCTGGACATTGGCACAAAGCCTTTAGGTTGCCGCTGAGGTCCTTCCAGACTCCTCACTTCCTGGGTAAGTAGCCGTCTCCCATCAAGAAGCTCAACAAAGTCAAACTGAAACACAAAGGAAAGATATTCATTGTATACTTCAGGATTCCAGAAAATGACCATGCTTCCTGGGCCAGATCTGTCTCAGGATAGGCAGAAGAGATTTACATTAAAATTTTGACACCCACACTTATGGAACATCACACATGATATTTCTTCTGGCAAGTCATGGCATGTTTTGATTCAACCTATAAGGATACGACTGGAATTGTGCCTGTTCCCAATAGTTTGCAGGATCTCCTATCTATGTATTGATCTGCTTTTCTCTGGTCTCCTCTCTCCACCCATTCCTCTCCATTTGTTTCTCTCATAGCTCCTCATTAACCTGCGGCAGAACTTCTAATGAGTCTAACACACTATAGCCATATTTTTTTAAATTCATAAAACCTTAAAACCAATAAAAAATGTATAAGAAAAAACCTGAGTTTTCCACCTCAGTTACATCTGTTTAACATGATAAATGCATTTTTTAAAAACAACAATAATTTTAACAATATTTTTTAAATCTCCTGACTTTTGTGAGCATAGAACCTGAACCATCAAGTTATTTTTCTGCATTTTTTCCCTTGCTTCACTCTTTCTATAGACATTGGGTAAAATGGTCTTACTGAAATATGTGACAGGGTGCTGGCTAAGGAAACTTAACCATGCTCTGTCATGCAAGCTCCAAACAAGAAAGAGGAATTGGAGCTGGCTGAGTAAGCCCAGGCCTACTGGCAAATGGGGAATAGCTACCAGCCTTGCTAGTCAGGGGCTATATAAATTCTGCCAGGAAAGAAGCCAAGAGAGAAGGAAAACCTGTAAGCTGTGCCCTTCTGCAACTGCTCAGGAGAGAGTCGAATGCTGCCCTGCTGATTAGCAGAGATCCCTCAGCTCAGTTTTTTTTGTTTCTACTAGGTGCACATTCACACGTGCCGTGGTACACATAAACAAATTATTTCACACATGGATGGAAAAAATACACACAGGGATAGAAAAGATTAGCAAGAACACTGAAGGAAGGGGAAGAGCCAAAGAATTAAAGGGAGTGGGAGCTCTTCTCTGTTGGCTGCAGGAGCTAGCAGTCCCTGAAGCTGTAATCCTGAAGCTGTCTGTAGCTAGAAGGTGATAGGAAAGCATACTGTAAATAAAGAAAACCCATGACTGCACCAGAGATCTCTGGCTGGTTGATTGGAGCAAAGGAGAGTCAGGACCAAAGGGGGCCCTGCTATGCCCTGTTACAAAGTCAGTGGGAGATTTTTCCACTGACTTCAGTAGGGCTAACCATGTTTTCTGTCAAGCTTAGCTATATAGGCTTTCCAAGTTCATCAAATCCAAACAATGTAGGTTACTTTTATTAACAAGTAAAATAAAAAGACCCAACATTTTCATTACTTTTTATAATCTTCAAAACATAGCTCCCCCCCCCATCACTTTTAAGATAGGAACTTTAGCATAAAAAGTAATTTTCATGGGAAATCAGAAGCACCTGATAATAGGCACTAATAATGAAATTGGGCTTCGTGCCTATAAACACATACCATGCAAGCAGCACTTGTGGAAATAAAATTTCATATTTGGTGTGTAACACTATCTTTCTATGGCTCCAAGCCAGGAAATCATCCTTATTCAGGATCTGAACTGGTGCTAATGGGGGTGAACCCATATTTTGCAGTTGTCACTAGGCATCTCTTTTTAATATCTGAATCTCTGTATCTTCCATGAACCCACAGAATTCTTGAGATAGGTAACTGAAATAAAAAGAGGGTCTGTGTATCTTTTCAAGATACAAGCTACAAGTACATTAATTCCAATGTAAGTGTTGGTTTATTGAAATGTGCTCCTGTTACCTGGGTATGTGAAGGAGGAAGGCCTTTCCTGCCATAAATCCCAACCAGAGCTGCCTTTCCTAAAGACACATTGAATTTCAGATGCACTGGGTGGTCAATGAACACCTGAGATCTCCAAAAGATACCAGGAGGAATCTTCTGTGTGGCTCGTCGTCCAACATCAATTTCTCCAGAGTCTATAAAACTGTCCTCTGGAAAGAAACTACTGGGCTTTCCTGCTGAGACATAGAAACAAAAAACAAAACAAAACAAAAACCTGGATTAGCCTAGCATCCCATAAGCAATCTGATCAAACTTGTATCTCTGACAGTGATCTACTAATGCACAGACTTCTTCAGAATACATTATGCATCAAATCTTTATTACTATGAACGGATGGGATTATGCCTGGCTACCCTCCATCTTTCTGTTGAAAACATGTATCTTGGAAGAGCAATATGGATTCCCAAATGGCTCTCTGCTTAAATTGTAAAAATAGAGCTTGTTAAATTACATTTTAATATTAAAACAAATCATTTTACGTCACATCCTATCTGTTCTTTATGGAGAAAGTAATTATTATATTATTAAAAATATTGTGATTGTGAGTTTCCCATGTACCATGGAGTGGGATGAGTATGTCAAGAACATCTGTTTAAGTGATGGCAAATTATACAGGGGAAAACTAGAAGTAAACTCACTGCTAAATTAATGATTTGCAACTGTGGGGACATGTGGGATGTCATCCCTAATTCAGAAATGCCTAAATGAAGATGGGATATATAGCAAAGATAGGGGACATAATATGCTGCACTTCTATACCACCTCCCCTTCAAGAACTTAAGGTATTTTTATTAGACTTCAGAACAGTTTTCTGGAGTGAGTATGATTATTATCCTTATTTTACAGATGGGAAAATTGAGATACAAACATGAAAGCATCAGTTTCTGAAAGAGTCTACTGAGTTTAGATGCCTGCCTTGAAAGACTTTGGGCTGATATCCAGAGGAGCTGAGCATCTAGAATTCCAGATAAAGTCAACAGGGTTCTCAGCACCTCTGGATATCAGGCTCTAGGCATATTAGCTTGGGCATCCATATACCTAAGCTCTCAGAATCAGTGGGCACTTTGGAAAATGGGGACACAAGGGAAGCACAGTGAATTAGGGTCAGAGTGGAAAATAAAACCCCAGGGCTGCTGACTCCCAGGACTTTGCTTTAATCACTGGTGCACGCTGCCTAGCCTGAAATTATAGGAAAACAGGAAAAGAGATGAAGATGAAATATACCATTGGTTAGGAGGCTGCTAAATTAAACACATTTATATTTGAAAAGTATATGTTAGCATCACCTCCCAGATTTCAGCTATTATAGGAACAATTAAGGGACAGGAGAATACTATGTGGACCACTACAGGCTGTCTTTGTGACCCTTATATATTCAAATCAACAACTATTTAATCTCTTTGCTGTTAAAACCCACTTCTGTATGTTTCACAGATCAAATAATTCTAACAAAATGAGAAAGAATCTTTCAGGAATATAAAATCATTTGTTACAAATCATATTTATGGTAGCTTTTTAAAATAAATTCTGCATTTGAGAAATAAGAACTACAATGTCCTCCTACCCATTATGAATTCTAGTCAAATACCCTCACAATTTACATTTAATGCTGAACTTGTAGTGCAATCCTGCAGCCATTACATAAAATATTTTGCTGTTTTAAATAATAAAAATCTATTTAAATGTAAAATTTCTCCATATATTTTCCTCCTAATGTAAACTCCATAGCAGAAATATCAGGTTCAAACTATTAAAATGTCATCTTAATTAAAAGCAGATAAAAATTTTTAATTCATGTTAACATTGAAAGTATTCAAGTATCATGGAGAAGAGTTTGCATTTAATTTTTTAATTAAATAGAAAGCCATTAAGCACATGCTTAACTTTAGTGCCAACAAGCTACTGCTAAAGTTAAGCATGTACTTAAGAGCTTTGCTAGACTGGAAGTTTGTGGAATACACATGCTCATTACCATTATTATTTTTCAAAAACACTGTTACATAAAGTTCATTAATAAAAGTCTGATTTTGAAAACACCAACAAAGGAATAAAACTTCATTCACAGAAACATGGATCTGCTATTGTTATAAGAGCCTAATTTAGTCTTGTCCTTTGCATTTCAAAGGAACAAGGAAAAATTTAAACTCCTTATTTATCTGTGTTTAAAAATTAAGATTAATATTAACAAAAATAAACAGACGCAGCTTGGGGGAACAGGAAATTATAATTAAACCATTTGTAATTCTGTCAATAGCACAGAATAATATAACTGAGATCAAATTAGAATTTGCATGAATTCTAAAAGTCATTTTTCAGGATACTGTCAGTCTTAAAACAAACATCGTGCTTGTGCAAGGCTCTCTTTCAAAACTTCCTATTTTATAACTAAGGGATGGAAAGAGAGCTGCAAGAGGTTATAAAAAGATCCAAAGACTTCATTAGTTCTGGTCCACAGCAAAGGTACATTTCTGGGATTATTACTGATGAGTCTGATACACACATGGAAATTAAAATGGAAAGTCAAAGCACATGGTGTGCTGTCTGACTGGACATTAATAAAGGTCTTACATCAGAACAAATGAGGGAGGATGATACCTTGGAAGAAATGAGCATAAGATGGATTCCTTGTAGTACAATGAGTGGTGCTTACTCAAGCACAAGCAAATGAAAATAAAAAGGGTCTGAGTTTGAGGCAAAAATAGCCATTCCACAGAAGTATGTGTCTTTTCTTGATTGCCAGTTATATATATAGGGAAAGATCTGATGTACTCTTTTTCTGGAGCTAGTTAAAATAACTGCTTCATGTCCCCATTGGGTAAGATCTACCCCAGTGCAAAAGTTCAGAGCAAGGTTTTCTGCACAGGAGTAAATGTCGCCCATTGACATCAACAGGAGTTGTCAATAACTCGGAACAGAACAGGATCAGGCTCTGAGAACTGGATATCTAGAACAAAACTCAAATAAGAATGCAATTTCAGTACAATTTCTAATCAGAAACTTTGTCTAACTAACCTGAAGTAAAATTAATTTCAGAATTAATTCTGAAATCCTAATTATGCTGCCAATCACTTTGCTCTTTCAATATGTTACCTTGCACATGCAATACTTCAGTTTCCTTAGCAACTATGCCCAATTTATTTAGTTATCAAAATGAATTGTTTCATTTTTGGGCCCAACTGCGTGTGATTACAGACCGGTAAGTCTAACTTCAGTACCGGGCAAATTAGTCGAAACAATAGTAAAGAATAAAATTGTGAAGCATGTAGAAGAACATAATTTGTTGGACAAAAGTCAACATGGGTTTTGTAAAGGGAAATCCTGTCTTACTAATCTATTAGAGTTCTTTGAAGGGGTTAACAAACATGCGGACAAGGGGGATCCAGTAGATATAGTATACTTAGATTTCCAGAAAGCCTTTGACAAGGTCCCTCACCAAAGGCTCTTGTGTAAATTACATGGCCATGGGATAAGAGGGAAGGTCCTTTCTTGGATTGAGAACTGGTTAAAAGACAGGAAACAAAGGGTAGGAATAAATGGTAAATTTTCAGAGTGGAGAGGGGTAACTAGTGGTGTCCCCCAAGGGTCAGTCCTATGACCAATCCTGTTCAACTTATTCATAAATGATCTGGAGAAAGGGGTAAGCAGTGAGGTGGTAAAGTTTGCGGATGATACCAAACTGTTTAGGATAGTCAAGACAGAAGCAGACTGTAAGGGACTCCAAGAAGATCTCACCAAACTGAGTGATTGGGCAACAAAATGGCAAATGAAATTTAATGTGGATAAGTGTAAAGTAATGCACATTGGGAAAAATAACCCCAACTATACGTACAGTATGATGGGGGCTAATTTGGCTACGACAAATCAGGAAAGAGATCTTGGAGTTATCGTGGACAGTTCTCTGAAAACTTCCACACAGTGTGCAGCGGCGGTCAAAAAGGCAAATAGGATGCTAGGTATTATTAAGAAAGGGATAGAAAATAAGACCCGGAATATCTTACTGCCCCTGTATAAAACTATGGTACGCCCACATCTTGAATACTGTGTACAGATGTGGTCTCCTCACCTCAAAAAAGATATTTTGGCGTTGGAAAGGGTTCAGAAAAGGGCAACTAAATTGATTAGGGGTTTGGAACGGGTCCCATATGAGGAGAGGTTAAAGCGACTGGGACTTTTCAGTTTAGAAAAGAGGAGACTGAGAGGGGATATGATAGAGGTATATAAAATCATGAGTGGTGTGGAGAGGGCCGATAAAGAAAAGTTATTTATTAGTTCCCTAAATAGAAGAACTAGAGGACACCAAATGAAATTAATGGGTAGCAGGTTTAAAACTAATAAAAGAAAGTTCTTCTTCACACAGCGTGTAGTCAGCATGTGGAACTCCTTGCCAGAGGAGGCTGTGAAGGCTAGGACTATAACAGAGTTTAAAGAGAAGCTAGATAATTTCATGGAGGTTAGGTCCATAAAAGGCTATTAGCCAGGGGATAAAATGGTGTCCTTGGCCTCTGTTTGACAGAGGCTGGAGAGGGATGGCAGGAGACAAAGCGCTTGATCATTGTCTTCGGTCCACCCCCTCTGGGGCACCTGGTGCTGGCCACTGTCGGCAGACAGGATACTGGGCTAGATGGACCTTTGGTCTGACCCGGTACGGCCGTTCTTATGTTCTTATGTTCTTATGTTCTTATGATTATAGTTCTGATATAGGCTCTGATTTGGTAAAACACCTTGATCCATCAAAGTACTTAAGTTCATGCTAATATGTCACTGACTTCAATGGTGTTTAAGCAAAGATTTAAATTTGTTGAATCAGGATGGCCTTGAGCACATGCTAAAGTTCTTTCCTGGATTGGAGACAGACAAGAGCAGGAGCGGGCAAAAACTGGCTTGCTGGCTAGCCCCTGGCAGGCCTCAACTGCTATATTTACCTGCATCTTTGCAGGTACAGGAGATCACAGCTTCCATTATCCAGGAATGGTGATCCACAGCCAATGGGAGCTGTGATCACTGGTAAATGCAGAGGCACAGGTTTAACCCTGGCGAAGCACCACCTTTTTATTGCCCACCCCTGGATTAGAGCTGATAACTTCCTACAGTTAGCAAAACCAAATTCATTTCAGCACTAAGGAAATGTTAGCTCCAAACTGCCAGTTCCACCATAGGAAAAGTAGTCTCTTCAAGAATACTTTTCAGTCAGTTTTCATAATTTCAACGATAAACCTTCTTATTTGGAAAAGACGTTATGTAACCTAACTCGCACAGACTGCCTCCATGTTACCACACAGCAGAGGTAGCTGCATTTCAGTGGTGGATACAGTTCTCCCTGTAGAGATAGATACCAAGGCTTTATTTAATTTTAACCAGAAGCAGATCACACCCACAAGGCCACAGGTTCCCAAGACATTCAAGAAGATCACGCTGGGGTTCTTTACAGTTCTCTACCTATGATAGTCTCCAGAGACCTCTCTCTAAATAAAGTTCCCCATTGCAGAGAGGATTTGGCAGGAAAGTTGACACTGTGTGAGCATGTACATATGCATATATCTCTATACTTAGAGAGAGAGAGAGAGAGAGAGAGAGAGATCCATGCTGTTATTCAGACAAAGCTCCTTTTGATTTCAGTGGGGGCTTGGCTGAGAAGCACCAAGAGAAAATTGAGTAAAGAACTTTGATTTAGCCCCTTGATTATTAGATACATCATTTTTATTTTCATTTTGATCTTTTAATAGGAAAGGCAGAGATCAAATACAATATACAGGGGTTTATACATAGCAATTTAAACAGAAGACAAAAGAAAAATAAGCTTTATCATGAGGCCCCTTTGAATGCAGAAGCAATGGATAAGTCTGTAGTTTAATACATTGTCTAAGAAGCTTTGTCCAGGGTTCTACAGTTCTGGATTAACTGATTTACACTGTACTAATTTAATTTGACACTGACCAGTCATTAGTAACTATATTGCTTTTAAGTAGTATGTAACTATGGCCTTCGTTGGCATTAATAACGACAGATAATCCCATTAAGTACAAATTCTGTAATGAATAAGGCTACATCTAGACTGCTGCTTTTTATCGGAAAAAGGTACACAAATTGTGCTCTGCAATTTGTGTACATTTTTCTAATTGTTTTTTCGGAAGAGGTTTTTCCGAAATTTGGCCCATCTACACTGGGCCAAATTTCGGAAAAACCTCCTCTTTCGGAAGAGCCCTTCTTCCTCAGAAAACAAGAAAGACGGGGCTTCCGAAAGAGCGCGTCTGCTCTTCCGCAAAAAATGTCGGAAGAGCAGACATGTTCCCTGGATGCGGCAGAGTTATCCCAGAAAAACTCCGTTGTCTAGGCATAGACAAAGGCTACGTCTACACTACAGCCTTCTTGCAGAAAATCTTATGCAAATGAAGCACGGTGTGGAATATCGCCATGCTTCATTTGCATAATTAATTAGCAGCCGCTTTTCCGCAAGAGGCTTTTGCGCAAAAAGGAGCTGGGTAGACGGCTCTTTTTTGTGTAAAAACCCCCTCTTACGCAAGAGCCATTCTTCCTCATTTTGTGCAAAAGGAGCCGTCTACACAGCTCATTTTTGCACAAAAGCTTCTTGTGCAAAAGCGGCTGCTAATTAATTATGCAAATGAAGCATGGCGATATTCCACGCTGTGCTTCATTTGCATAAGCTTTTCCGCAAGAAGGCTACAGTGTAGACATAGCCTAAGTGTACTTATATAAGGCCTGATCCAAAGCCCACTGAAATCAGTGGAAAGACTTCCATCGATTTCAGTGGGCTTTGGAGCAGGCCCACAGTCCTTGCCTCTTATTTACTTTTCTCCATCCCCCATCAGAAAAACATTACCAAAACCAGCCAATAACTATAACTCTATTGGAATGAGAGATTTTTGATCTTATGGTCACTTAAATATGAAGAAACGGCACCGCAGCACAAAGAGCTTTATTAAATTCAAATCTGAATTCTTCATTTCCTCATCTCCCCTACGTGATTCTTAGAGTGATGAAAACCCTGTACTTTGCAGACCCTGTAGGTATTTCTGGCACTGATGCCCCCACTGAAAACACAATCAAAGTTGCAAAATCCATGCTTGCTTGTGGAATAATGTGTTGGTTTTTTAAATTAGACCCTGATTCTGCATGGTTCTGAGCAGGCTCAGCATCTTTAACTTTAGCGGGAATTGAAGGCTGTCAGTAGGCCTTTCATTTGGGTGTCCTTGAGGATACACTGCCAACTTCACTATGCCTAAGCCTGCAATGCCAACAGCTTTTAGTTAATACTTTGGTATCCACAACAATGCCAGCTACTAACCAAAAGAAATATTACGATATGACTGATGTATTGCTGTGGAGAAACCACAGTGACAATTCTGGAGGCATCATCATTAGGGCTTTTGCGGTAAAATAACGTACCCATACGAGATGTGGTACTGATATTCCCTCCTTGAGAGTGATCTTATAGGTTTGCTGAAGACATACGCCTTATTATCATGTTAAAGGACATTAAAAGGACATGACATTTAGAAATATACAAAAACATGACTGATTGCTATTAGTTCTAGACATGAAAAAATTGGGAAAGCACCAAACTATGGTACTGCAGGAAAGGTGGTATGGGAATGATGGAGTATGAGTCTGGATGGTTGGAGATCAGAGGCAGACATAGAAGACTCACAACATGGACACACACCAACCATACCTTCACTGGATCCTTTGCCTTTCCTGTCAGGTAACTCTAACCCTGTGCCCCCCGAGGGATATAAGGAGACGTCCGTTGGCACTGGCCAACTGCTGGCTGTGTCTTCCGAGATCTCATACATCTGCCCTTCCATCGGCTGCAGGTGCCAGTTTAGGCCAAACAGGTGCATGGCTGTAGTGAGCAATGAGAAAAGTCATCTTTTTCTGTGGGGGACAGCTTCATAACTGCAGGGACACTTGGTAGACTCTCACCCTACTGCTTGATACTAATCACTGCTAAAAAGAAAAGCATGGGATTTATGTTATTTCACAGCTCATATGGGTTCTGCAATAACAAAAACATGCCAGTTTCTTCTGTCTGGTTCACCTCTCACACTAGTTTCACACTATTCTAGCATTGTTGGTTTCAACAGAATTGCTCCTGATTTATGCCAGCGTGAGAAGAGAATTGGACTCCAGATCACAGAGTACATCTGAAGCTGGGATGGAAATTCAGTGAACAATTTTAGGGACAACACTTAAGAAGATGTGAATGTTATATTTACTTATTCATCAATAAATCCACGGAAACTGAGCCTTTGATGTGCACTGTCATATTAACAAGCTATTCTCCTGGCTCTTATTCATTTTTATCCAGTCCTTATACAGGGGAAGACAGTAAGAATTTTGCCCGAGTAAGGACTGAGTAAGCGGCTTAAAGGTCAGCCATATATAATTCATTCTTTTTTTACCGTTAAGATCTTAGTTGTATGTGGCTAGCGTGTAATACATGTGACCCAGCTCTCCCTGGGACAATTCCAGCTTTCTACTAATCATCCTGGGGCTTTAAAAGTGAATAACACTGATTGGATTTGCATGAGTCCAGGACACAACTCAGTGTAGGTTTCTGCATTGCACAAGGCCATCCAGTGTATGCATCTGTTCCACAAAATTACATAAAGGCAAGTAAAAGTTAAAGAACATGACAGAGCACTTAAAAAGCAAACACATGTATGGAGAGAAGCATGCTTATGCAATTAAGACGCACCCCCTGAAAACATGAAGGAAAGCAATGTGGCTTCCTGTATCGTTTCTTTCTTCCCGAACATAAACATTTCATATTTAATGACCAGCCAGTTTACCTTCAGGCACTCAATGGCTAAATGATCCGATATTCAATGCACTTGTAATGACATTTTCCTATTAAGGGAGCGACTCCTATTTCACAAAATAGTTTCTCCAATAAAATGTACAGTAATATTAACATCAGAGCCATTTAACATAAACAAAGAGGAAGGGAACAGCACATTTTCACTGCATATACATGCCATTTTATTTATAAAAATATGCCAAGTTTGTCAAACATCCCAATGATGAGTGCTGGGTTTAGTAAAGTCTCTGCATTGGAAAGGATCCATTTCAAGTGGATTGTAATGGCATCTGAACAGTTCTTTTAAAATAAGTGGTTTGGACATACATAGCAAAATTAGCACTTACCACTATTTGGTTAATAGTTAATTAGGACATCTACTAGCATGAACAAGAGTGTCTTTCTTCATTATCAGTAGGTAATGGAAAATAAATAAGTTTGAGTGAAATTAGAACTTCCACTTTCCCATGTAAACAGGGACTGGATTTGTTATCAAAACCCCAATTAATCTAGTAAGAAAGAAAAACTCACATAAACTCGCTCTCAGAAAGGAGAGACTCTCAGGAATCTGTTCAAACCCAAGTCATTTCAGATATAACTGTTGACTCAAACAGGAAACTTAGGATAGACTGGCGTATGGTTTTGATTTGAAGGGGGCACATGGGTTTCTCCAGAAATGCTACATGAGAGTAAGGTTTAAAAAGGGGGGGGGAGGGGGAGCAGTCCAAGTATGAATGACAGAGCCTTGGATATCAAACTGCTTATACATTATGTATATATATACTTCCATGGCCCTGATCATCACAGTATCTGAGTACCTCACAATCTGTAATGAATTTTATCCTCACAATATTGCATGAGGTAAGAAAGTATTACCCTCATTTCATGGATGAGGAATTCAGGCCCAGAGAAGATGAAATGTTTTGCCCAAGTTCACACAGGTCATTTGTGGCTGAGAGGGATACTGAACCCAGGTGTAAGTACAATTCCAGTGCACTCTCCAGTAGACCATGCTTCCTGCCTCACTCTGTGTATTACCACAGTATTTGAATGCTTACGAGTTACTATAGATTCCCTTCTCTTTCGTTGTCCTCCAATAGGAATTTATTTGTTGTGGATAATTATTGTGAGAAAGCTAAGTGGAAGAAATTAGCATTGTTTGGGGAACATTGAAAAGATTATGGAAGTAGAATACCTTGTTCTACAAACAGGATAGAATGACTGGAAACCAAGAACTGCTTAAGCTTCCTTCCACACTGATTTTGTGTGCATCGTTGGGCAAGTCAGCAGGTCATTTAATGCCTTATAGAGCTGCAGACTGTGACCATCATGATCATCAAGTCTGACCTCCTGGCCATTGCAGGACATAAAACCTCAACCCACCCACTTCTGTAAATAGACCCATTAACTCTGGATGAGTTACTGAAGTCCTCAAAATCATGGTTTAAGGATTTGAAGTTACAGAGAATCATGTGCATAATCCTCAGTGGAATACAATAGGCTCCATTCCTTGAAGAAGAATCCACCATTTACCCCAGTTTAACCCTGCAAGTGACCCGTGCCCCATGCTGCAGAGGAAGATGGAACCTCCTCTCTCCTGGGTTTCTGCCAATATGACCCTGTGACGGGCTGCCGACGGCCCGCACGCCGGCCGGCCGGAAAGGGGACACGGTGGGCCAAGCAGGGGGCGGCGAACCCGAGGGGCCGGATGCTACCGCCGCACCGAGGCGCGGCAAAGACCCTTCGCCCAGCTGGGGCAGCACCAACGCTGTGAGCCCTGCCCCCGGCGTACTGCCGGGCTGAGCAGAGGCATTGGGCGGCTGCCCGGAAGTGACGTGGGGAAGTCCCATGTCATGGAGTGGGCGGGGCCGCCGATCAGCATTGCGTCCAGTGGACCAATTCAAAAGGGCCTGCCAGCACAGGGGAAGAAGCACGGCTGGCAGTCTGTGGAAGGTGGGCGGTGAGTCCTGGATGGGGGACGCTGCCTTCCAGCGAGGCCCTGGGAGAGGCGCCCAAGGCCAGACTGAGGAACCGGCACCAGGAACCACGGTAGACACTGGGGAGCTGGAGGCTGCCACCCAGGGCCCAGTGGGGGGGAGGAAGCAGCCCGGAGCAGGGTCCTTGTGGCGCCCATGGGCTGACACGTTTCAGGAACGAACCCCATCAGCCGTGCAGGGAAGTGTCGACCCTGCACTCAGGGCCCCGGGCTGGGACCCGGTGGAGAGGGAGGGCCTGGGTCCCTCTTCACCCCCATCCCTGTGAGGAGTGGACAAGGAGAAACCTGGGAGGAGTACGAGGGTCTCGGGCAACCGGGGTACAGAACCCCAGAACGGACTGCCGTAAAGGGGATGAGAGGCAATGGGCAGCTGGGCTCGCAGAGCCCCCGTCCTGGACCCGGGCGGGGTGCTTGCGCCCAGGGACCTGCCGCACGAGAGACAGTTGGCAGTTGGGCTCGCAGGGCCCCCGTCCTGGACCCGGGCGGGGTGCTCACGCCCAGGGACCTGCCGCACGAGAGACAGTTGGCAGTTGGGCTCGTAGGGCCCCCGTCCCGGACCCGGGCAGGGTGCTTGCGCCCAGGGGACTGTCACAGACCCAGAGGGAAAATTCCTTCCCAACCCAAATATGGCGATCTGTTAAGACCATAAGCATGTGGCCAAGACCCATCAGCCAGACATGAGGGCAAGAATTCGTTAGCTTCCCCATGTGTGGAAGGGGGCTATGAATGTTTACCTGTCTAACATGTATCTTGCGTAGCTTAGTTCATGCATCTTCTTAAGGACTTTAAGGTCTTAGCTGGAAAGTCTGTTAGAAATGAAAAGTTATCATAGAGGCCTTCATTAAAAAAGGCAGCCCTTGCCATGAATTAACAGATTTTCCCTCAAATAAAATAGGAAATTTCTGAGGGTGTGTCTAGACTACAGAGTTTTTTCGAAAAAAGTCGCCTTTTTTCAAAAAAACTTCCCCTGCATCTAAACTGCTGCCACGTTCTTTTGAAAGTAAATCAAAAGAATGTGGCAGTTTTTTCGACCGCGGAAAACCTCGTTTTACAAGGAATAACTCCTTTTTTCAAAAGTGCTCTTTCGAAAAAAGGTGTTATGTAATACAAACTGTGCTTTTTCGAAAGAGAGCATCCAGACTGCCTGGATGATCTCTCTCAAAAAAGCAGCTTGCTTTTTCGAAAGTACTGGTTGTAGTCTAGATGCTCTTTTTCGAAAGAGGCTTTTTTGAAATTATCTTTCAAAAAAGTCTCTTTCGAAAGAGGCTTGCAGTCTAGACGTAGCCTGAGATAGCTGTGGTCCCTGTGCCTCCCATATGATGTGTAAATATTACATGTTTAAAGTTTTTATGAAATAAAGTGTTAATTAATAAGTAATCATATATATAGTAGCCCAGTGTCTGTGCGTCTGTAATGCTGACGTACACGGCCATGCCCCCTGGCCGTGTATGTCAGCGCCCCGCCCCCCTTCCCCTCGATCCCTGGCGGTTCGGGCCCCACGGCCCCCCGGACACCCCCCACCCGCCAGAGCTGCTTCCCTCTCCCCTTCCTCCGCCCCCCCCATCCTCCCTTCCATCCCCACAGCCCCCAACCCCCCCCAGCTCTGCTTACCACCCCCCTTCTGGCCAGCCCCGCCCCCTTCCCCTCCCTCCGTGGTGTGCTGCGAGCGGCGCTCCCGCCGGACTCCGGCGGGGAGATAAACGGCGGCAAGCGGCCCTTTGGGGTCCACGCTCCCCATGCGTGGGGAGCGCGGACCCCAAATGGCCGCTTGCCGCCCCGGGCCCTGCTGACCGGCGCTCCGGCCGGGCCCCGGCGGGGGAGCAAGCAGTGACCCCAAAGGGCCGCTTGCCGCCCCGGGCCCAGCTGACCGCCGCTCAGGTGGGCCCAGCGGGAGCGGCGGTCAGCTGGGTCCGGGGTGGCAAGTGGCCGTTTGGGGTCCGCACTCCCCACACGTGGGGAGCGCAGACCCCAAAGGGCTGCTTGCCGCCTCTTGCTCCCCCACCGGGGCCCGGAGGGAGCTCCGCTCAGCTGGGAGCAGCGCAGTGTGCCACGGAGGGAGGGGAAGGGGGGCAGGGCGGGGCACCACGCAGAGAGGGGAAGGGGGCGGGGCTGGCCGGCCGGAAGGGGGGTGGGAAGCAGAGCTGGGGGAGGATCAGGGGCTGTAGGGGAGGATGGGGGGGCCCGAAGGAAGGGGGAGGGAAGCAGTGCTGGTGGGGAGGTGTCCGGGGGGGCTTGGGGCTGGATGGCAGGAAGAGGGGGTGGGAAGCAGAGCTGGGGGGGGATCGGGGGCTTTAGGGGAGGATGGGGGGAACCGGAGGAAGGGGGAGGGAAGCAGCACTGGTGGGGGGGGTACCCAGGGGGCCATGGGCCTGGCCAGCAGGAAGAGAGGGTGGGAAGCAGAGCTGGGGGGGATCGGGGGCCGTGGGGCTGGACGGGTGGAGGGGGGTGGGAAACAGACCTGGCGAGGGGGGTGGGGTGCAGCCACAGGCCGCTTGCCGCCACTTGCTCCCCCGCTGGGGCCCAGCTGAGCGCTGCTCAGGTGGGCCCAGTGGGACAGGAAGGGGGGCGGGGCGGTGACGTACACAGCCAGGGGGCAGGGCCGTGTACGTCACCGCCCCGCCCCCCTCCCTCGCGGCAGCCTGGCTGAGCAGGCAGCACTCAGCCAAGCGCCACGGCAAGGGGGGAAGGGGAAAAGGAAGGGGGGCGGGGAGAGACGGAAGGGAGAGAGAGGCAGGAGGAGGAAGAGAAGAGAAAGGGAGAGTGAGAGGCAGGAGAGGAAGAAGAGAAAGAGATGGAGAGAGAGGCAGGAGGCGGAGAAGAGCTGAGAGAGAGGGGGGGGAGGCAGTAGGAAGAGAGAGAGAGAGAGAGACAGAACGAGAAAGCTCTGGAGAGAAGACCTGAAAATCCCATCTTATGATGGGCTAACTGGCTAGTTGTTATTATAATAGCCCTTTGAATACTAGGATGGAGAAGAGTTCCTGAGTAAGCACAATTAGGAAACAGGGGCTGTTCAGCTTGTAACACAATACTGATGAGTGCAGTGTACATACCTGGACAGGACAGATATATAGACCAATAAGATGGGTACCTATAAGTCAATTTCTGCATAATATGAAAACCAGCCATAAAACTGTATTTGAAACCAAACCAGAAAGTCTGTGGTTAGGAAATGGTTCCTAAAAGCAAAGTGAAGCCATACAAGAAGTAGAGACACCTGATGTTCTTAGCCTCCAGATCAATCTGAACCCATGGTCAACATTTTCTCTGGCTTTTTTTCTGCTCTGCTCTACTCTCAAAGTGAAAGTTCCATCTTAATAATTTCTCTCTCCCCCCAAACAGGATATTCAATAGTTGCTCTAATGCTGAAGACTCCTGGGTATTAAAAGAGCACAGTGAATTAACATTCATTAAAATGTACCATTCAGTGTACTAACATGTAGCTTTCACTGCCTAGGAAGCCATGTGATTTTAAGAAGCCCTGGTAACATTTTGCCTAGTTAAAAACACTCTTCCATTATTTCTTGGAATTGAAATACTTGGTGGGGAAAATACAGTGTATGTGCTCACTGGACCAAATCAACCCCATTGCCACAGTTCAAGACACACCAATAAGGCAAATGACCCATTAAGCTTCCATTTTAAAATCAAATCCTCTACTTTTAAATGAAATAAGTGCTAGTGAAAGATGTGTGGATTCTGAAATCCTTTGAACAGGTAACAGCACACAGTGAGTGGCAGGGAAAGCTTCCCTACCATCGCACCTGCAGCAAGCCTAAACCTTGCTTTGAAGGGGTGCCTCTTGGTGGCAAGGGATTCCAGCTCTATGGCCTTTCATGTCGTGCCTATTCTGCTGACTGAACCAGTAAGAGGGCCACTTTATGCCAAAATACAGTAGTGAAGTGGGTTTATAGGCACTAGAGTCACACTCATTTTAGAGAGGACAGTAGATTGAAACTTCAGATGGTGTCATTTTATTTCTCATAGCTAAAAAATGTTACCTTTCAGTCTGAAAAGAAGATGCTGGCTCACAATTTTTATAAAAATAATGGGGAGTCCTATGGCACCTTAAAGACTAACAGATTTTTTGGGCATAATCTTTTGTGGATAAAAACCAATGCATCTGACTAAGTGGTTTTTACTCAGGAAAGCTTATGCCCAAATGAATCTGTTAGTCTTTAAGGTGCCACAAGGCTCCTAGTTATTTTTGCAAATACAGACTAACATGGCTACCCCTCTGAGATCTGTCATAAATTTTATGTCATACAACAGCATCCTTTTTCGGCATGGCATTGTTCCTATTATATAGCTCTTCTCTGTGCCTGTGAGCTTCATTGTCTGTTGTTGTAAAGCCCAATAAAGTAGTAATGGAATTCACAGTTTGCTTTTCAAAGGCACAATCTTATTGATATGTTTCCATTACAGCCATTGGCTTATGACACAGCAAAACAAAGCAGCCAAAATCATGCTCAGCATACTAAAGAGAACATGGGATAGCATTTAAGATATAAAAAAAGACAAAGAAGGATGGCAATTCACACAGTCAACAAAATGGACATCTCTTGGGACACGCTGATGAAGTGAGGGAGTTAGCAGAAAGTAACAGATGATTGTGATAGATCACAGGGAGAAAAAAAGACAAGACATGTTTAGTGAAGCATGAGACCCCCAGAAACCACAGAAGTCAGCAGAACCCTGAAAAACACATTGTTGCCCTTTATTAGATTGTTGACTTGCCCAAGTGGGCAAGGTAAGTATAATAAATAACCAAAACAATCCATTACAATGCTTGACATTAAGGCTCAATTGAAAGGCTATGGCTGAAGACACCAGCTGCTTTCCATTGTGTTTAAAGGGGGACTTGCAATGTGCATTTACACTGTGGGCTCACAATCTCTTGTTACTATTTCCTACACTGTTCTTAATAGGGTCAGACCCCAAAGTTAAGCCTCACCATTTGGTCATTCCTTATTCAGAGGAAACTCCCACCCAAAACCAAGAAATGCATAAAAAATAGCAACTGTTTCAGGATTTGGCCCTGAATGATTAAAAAAGCATTTATCAGAATATACAGAGGCTCCTGGGAATGAATGAATGAATGAATAATAACAACAGGAGGAGGAGGAGGAACAATGTCCAGGGAGGGTATGAATGTCAGGTATCGAACTCCGACTGAAATTCAATGGGATTTGGATGCCTAATTCCCATAGTCCCCTAAATGCTCTGAATTTGGATTCTGTCTTACATCTCAGGAGGTAAATACACTTTAATCTGAGTCAAATATATAGGAATGATACAGTAGGTTAGGCAGGTCCCGGAGTGGTATCATATGTGATAAAAAAGCATAGAGTCAACATCTTAAATTAATCCAACTGTACCATCAAATCTCCACAGATAGAAATTCCATGCTTGAATAATAAGAGTAAAGCTGTAGGAATATGCCATTGACCACCCAATCGGGTTGATGACAATGGGAAATGCTCATGGAGATTAGAGAGGCTGACAAAACAGAAAACCCAATAATAATGGAGATTTCAACTACCCTCATATTAACTGAGTAATGTCACTTCACGACAGGACAGAGAGATAACATTTCTGGATATCACAAATGACTGCTTCTTGGAGCAGCTAATTGTGGAACCCACAATGGGAGAGGCAATACTTGATTCAGTCCTAAGTGGAGCACTAAATCTAAAGTACTGTTTTGTAATAGCAGCAATAATATAATTAAATGTAAGATCTTTGTAGGGGGGAAACAGCAAATAAACCCACCCACAATAGCATTTAACTTCAAAAAGAGGAACTACAGAAAAATGAGGAAAATTAAATGAAAATTAAGAGGAATACTCACAAGGGTGAAATGCTTTCAAGCTCCAAGGAAATTTATTCAAAACACCATAAGAGAAGCTCAGGCTAAATGCATGCCCCAAATTAAAAACAAAATAGTAAGAGGACCCTTCCTCTCCCCCCCCTCCCCCCAAAAAAGCCACCACGAGTTAAGTGGAGAGTAAAAGAAATGGTTAGGACAAAAAAGCAGCCTTTAAAAGTTGGAGGTAAAAACCTATGGAGAAAAGAGCATAAAGTCCGGCACGTGATGTGTAAAAGTATAATTAGGCAGTCTCAAAATGAATGTAAAGAATAGTTAACAAAAGACAAAAAAAAGTAACAGGAAAAAAAAAGTCAGATGCAGATCACCTGCCAATCAGTGGGACAACAGGACACTTAAGGTGAAGAAGTTAAATCTTCCATTAGTCTTCACTGCAGAGGATGTGAGGGAGATTCCCACATCTGAGTCACATTTTTTAGGTGACAAATCTGAGGAACTGTCTCAGATTCACGTGTCAATAGATGATGTTTTTGAACAAAACTGATAAATTAAACAGTAATAAGTCACCAAGACCAGAAGGTATTAACTCTGAGAGTTCTGAAGGAACCCAAATACGAAATTGCAGAATGACTAACCTTGATATTTAACTGATCACTTAAACCAGTCTCTGTACCAGATGACTAGAATATAGCTAATATAATGCCATTGTTCCCGAGGTAATCCTGGCTGCCACAGACCAGTAAGCCTAACTGCAGTACCAAGAAAAGAATGACCAGATACATAGATGATCATATTTTGTTGGGGAAGAGTCAACACGGATTCTGTAAAAAAAAATCAGGCCACACCAATCTATTAGAATTTTTTGAGGGAGTCAACTACTATGTGGACAGTGGTGATCCAGTGGTTGTAGTGTATTTGGATTTTCAGAAAGCTCTTTAGCAAAGTGTGCAGTGTTGTTGTAGACATGTCAGTCCCATGATATTATAGAGATAAGGTGAGTGAGGTAATGTCTGAACAGAGGAACAGCTCTGTGCAGCTCACAAGCTTGTCTCTCTCACCAACAGAAACTGATCCGATAAAAGAGATTACCTCATCCACCTCGTCTCCCTTAGGCAAACTAGGCAGTTATAAAGTAAAAGAGGAAACAAAGGGTCAAGTTCTCACACTGAAGAGGTATAAATAGAGGGGTCTCCCAGTAGTGTTCCCTCTTAATTTTTATGTCCATGTGTGGAATGACTTTTATGTTCACCAATATGGAGGGGGTAGTGCACAGAGTCCTGTAGCCTCCCGGTGGCTGGACCGGTTGCTTCCTCACTGGTCACAGATATGAGCCGGCTGGGAGGGTTCCTTCTCCCGCACCCATTGCAGATTCCAAACTTGGGGAGAGTCATCTCTCCCAGCTGCGGCCCATGTTCTGGCTGTTAAGCCCTGCATGGGGACTCGGGGCTGCAGTTGGGAGAGACGACTCTCCCCAAGTTTGTAAGCCCTGAGTCCCCAGACAGGGCTTAATAGCCAGAACGTGGGCCCCAGTTATGCTGCTTAAAGTGAACTTAGTCCCCCAGGGATCTGTATTGGGACCAGTGCTGCTCAACACATATCAATATATGATTGGGAGAAAGAGGTGCACCCTTCGGGTGCATCTACATAGCAGGGCTTAACTTGAAATAAGCTTCGCAAATTGAGCTATGTCATTTGCGTAGCTTATTTCGAAATAAAGCATCTACACAGCACTTATTTTGAAATAGAGCACTCTTCCTCCAACTTCCCTTACTCCTCGTACAATGAGGGTTACAGGAGTCAGAGTAAGAAGTCCCCCAGCTTGACAGTATTTCGACATTATTTCGAAATAACTGCTTACTGTGTAGACACGGACTAAGTTATTTTGAAATAACACTAGTTATTGCAAAATAATGTTGCTGTGCAGACGTACCTGAAGTGACAAAATTTCCACTAAACTTTTTTAATACTAAATTACTCAAGATAGTTAAGTCCAAAGCTGACTGTGAAGAGTTACAAAGAGATTTCCCCAAACTTGGTGACTGGGCACCAAAAATGGGAGGTGAAATTCAATGTTGATAAATGCAAAACAATTCATATTGGAAAACATAATCCCAACTATACTGTGCATAAAAAATGAAGAGATCTAAATTAGCTGTTACCACTCAAGAAATGGATCTCAAAGTAATCTTGGATAGTTCTCTGAAATCATCTGCTCAATGTTCAGAAACAGTCAAAAAAGCTAATATAATATTAGAAACCAAAAGAGATAGATAAGAAGACAGAAAATATCATAATGCCTCGATATAAATCCATGGTAGACCTGCTCCTTGAATACTCTGCATTTGCCCCATATAAAAAAAGACATATTAGAATTGGAAGAGATACCCAGAAAGGCAATAAAAATGAGTAGGGGTATGGAACAGCTTCCATTTAAGGACACAATTAAAAGACAGTGACTTTTCTCCTTGGAAAAAAGACTCTGATATGACTGAGGTCTATAAAATCAAGGAAGGTGTGGAGAAAGTATAAGGAAGTGTAATTTACCCCTTCCCACTGTAACACAAGAATCACAGCTCACACAGGGTACATCTAGACAGCAGTGCTATTTCGGAATATGTCCGGTATCCCGAAATAGTATTTTCCGCATCTTAACAACATGCCTGTTATTTGCAAATGCAATCGAAATAACGTGCTTGCTATTTCGACGTCCCGGTAAACCTCGTTCCATGAAATAAGCTTGAAATAAGCTACACAATTTGCATAGCTCAAATTGTGTAGTTTATTTCGAGCTAGTGCCGCTGTGTAGATGCACCCTCAGTGAAATGACTATGCAACAAGTTTAAAAGAAATAAAAGGCAGTACTACAACTACACACACAGCACAGTCTACCTGTTGTACTCATTGCCAGTGGATGTTGTGAATGCCAAAAGTATAACTGATTACAAAAAAGAATTAAATAAGTTCCTGGAGAATATGCCCAACACTGGCTGATGGTCAGGGATGTAACTGCATGTCAAAATGGTCAGGGACATAACTGCACGCTCTGGGTGTTCTTACTGCCAGAAACCAGGACTGGATGACAGGGGATGAATCATCTAGTATTTGCCCTGTTTTGTTCATTCCCTATTGCACTGGCCATTGTCAAGACAGGATACTGGGTTAGATGGACCAGTATGTAATTGGTCTGATTCAGTATGGCTACTTTTATGTTCCTATGTTAAACAAAGAAAGAGAAAGGGAGAAAGTGCACATGCAAGCTTTGGTAAAACCAAGCTTTCCATCACATCTCCTTCTGGGTACATCTAGACTACAGGCTTTTTTCGACAGTGGCTTTGTCGACAGATACTGTCGACAAAACCTCTGTTGAAAAGGAGTGTCTAGACTGCATAACGCAGATCGAAAAAGCGATCCACTTTGTCGAAAAAGAGCGTCCAGACTGCTGGACGCTCTGTCAACAAAAGAAGGCACCTGGAAGTGCTTCTGGCAGGTCACTGGGGAAGCCTTAAACTCCAGGCGCTGCTGCATGCTCTTTTCAGAGACGCATGCTTAAAGGGATCCTCCTGGACAGCCATTGCTCTGCTCCTGCTTCTGGCTTGCCTACCTCCTAAAGGGAAACAAAGCTGCTGCAGTTTTTGCTCTGGTAGCCCTGCTTCCTCGGACACCACAGCAGTTTATTTTCAGGTTTGGTTTTGTGCTTTGCACTGTGTTTTTGGCCATGGAGCCTAAGCTGCCCCTGGGCAGGCGATGGCCCCACACTGTGATGCTGGATGTTCTGCTGCATCTGCATGAGAGCATCATGACATTTGTGGCAGAGCTGGATTCAGAGCCCAGCTTTGAGCCCCTCACTTAGGCTGCAGCCCTACTGCCCTTGCCCCCGAACTTATTCCTGGAGTGGCAAGTTTGGAGGCTGGACACCAGTTCTGACTAGTGGGACTGGCTTGTTATGCAGCAGTGGGACGACGACCAGTGGCTCCGAAACTTCTGGATGAGGAAGTCCACCTTCCAGGAGCTCGGTGCCTGGCTTGCCCCTGCCCTGCAATGCCAGGACATCCACTTGCGGGCCGCCATCCCCCTACAAAAGTGCGTCGCTATTGCTCTGTGGAAGCTGGCCACCCCCGACAGCTACCGCTCCGTGGGACATCAGTTTGGTGTGGGGAGGTCTACTGTCGGCGCTGTCTTGATGGAGGTAAATCACTCTTGGGGGACAGTCCATGGGGGCGGGGACGGGCAGATAAGGGGGACGGTCAGGACCGGGTACCGGGAATGGGGGAAGGGGTGGGAGTGGAAGAAGCCTGCCTGGCCTCACCCTGCGGTGGTGCGGGGAGCACGGGGAGGGTTGCATGAGGGGGGGGCTCCTGAGGTCTGGGAGGGGAGGGGGGGAGCACCTCTCATCAGCTCACGCAACTCCTCTACTGTCCTGTTATGTGTGTTTGTATTTGTCCCTTTCTGCAGTATTTGTATTTGTCCCTTTCTGGTGGTGACGGCCACCAACTCAGAGCTGCTTCACAGGAATGTCTGCCTCGGAGACCTGGATACCATCTTGGCTGGATTTGCGGGGCTGGGTTTTCCGAACTGTGGTGGAACACTCGAGGGGACTCACATCCCGATCCACGCACCACCCCATCGAACAGCACAGTATATTAATAAAAAGAGCTATTTTTCGATGGTGCTGCAGGCCCTGGTCGACCACCAGGGACAATTCACAGACATTTGTGTCAGGTGGTCAGGCTGGGCACACGATGCCTGCATATTCCGGAACTCATATCTGTACCACAGGCTGCAGGCTGGGGCATTCTTTCCGGAGAGGAACTATGAAGTCAGGGACGTGCAGATGCCTACGTGCATCGTGGCCGACGCGGCATACTCCCTTATGCCCTGCCTCATGAAGCCATTCACGGGACACCTGGATGCTAGCAGGAAACTCTTTAACTCCCACCTGAATCGGGCTCGCTTCCAGGTGGAGTGTGCCTTTGGCCGTCTGACGGGCAGATTTAGATGCCTGCTCACTCGGCTGGACATGGGGGAACACAACATCCCCAATGTGGTTGCTGCATGCTGTGTGCTGCATAACCTAGTGGAGAAGAAAGGGGAGGCCTTCCTCCCTGCGTGGGGGATACGGGCTGATGTGGAGGGGAGGCACTTTGAGCAGCCCCAGACAGCTGCCATCCAGCAAGCCCACCAGCTGGGATTGCGCATTCGAGAAGCCCTGAGGGAGCAATTCTCCCAAGGGGCCCGATGATTTTCCCCAGGGCCTTCCAATTGTGGGATTGTCCCATGCCCCTGGTGCCTTCCTCCCCAAGACCTCTCCCGGCTCCACATTCACACATTGTACGCATTCATCATACACTGACAACAGAGACAGGCGTTGGTGAAAAAATCTTTACAGTTTATTTCACTGTTGGTTTTTTGAAAAAATAAAATACTCTTTTGTTCAGAAAAATAAAGTGTTTGTAAACAAAGTAAGGTGCTTCCCTTCAGTGACTCTCAGAGGTGGAAAGAAGGAATGTCAACCTGGAATGGGGTAGGGAGGCTCAGGGCTGAGGGTGCTGCCTTGATGAAGAGCCCCTGGCACTTTGGCTGTGGAGACCTTCTCGCAGACGGCCACGCATGCGGGCTGGGACACTAGGGGGCTGGGCAGGAGGTGGGGCTGTACCTGGGTCTGGGATGGCAGGGGCTGAGGGGGGGGCAAGTTGAGCAGGAGGAGCAGGACCAGGCATAGGACTGGGGAAGGCCACGGCCTCCCAGATAGCAGCGCAAATCTCAGTGCGCTGCTGGACAAACGAGATGTGCTGGCGCACCAGGTCCAAATGCGTGCGCCAGTGCTGATGGGTTCCCTGCAGCCGTCTGGGTGGTGGGGCAGGTGTGGTGCTCCCCTTCTGGTCAGCTGGTCCAGCTGTGGAGAACAAGAGGGAAAAGTCGTCAGTCATGCATGCTCACACTTTCCTTGAGAGGGCATGCCCTCCTTCTTCTCAGCAGTCAGTGCCTGTCCTAGGGTCAGAGGATGCTCATGTGCATCTCAGTGAGGCATGGTGTGGCCTGGCCAGCAGCCACGGCCTCCCTGGAGCCCAGAAGGTGTGCAGGCCACCATCGTGCCCCCCCTCACACACACCCCATGGCCAAGCAGCACAGACAAGTGTCAGGCCACAGTTGGGGTTCCCGCAGGTTGCTAAGAGGCCTGAAGCTGTGTGGCAATCCCAGTGTCCCTAACCCATGCCTGCACCTGGCATCACTGTCTGCAGGAGCAGGTGGTACCTCGCAGCCATGTGGGTGCAGGGGTAGGATGGCCCTCCCTGAGTTGGCCATGTGTGTGCCCCCACCCCAGGCTGTGATCAGCATGACATGTTACAGCACTGCACCATCCACTTTGCTCCAGCCTGCCCTGCCCTGTGTGTGTTGGACCCTCACAGCACTCACCTGATGTTCCCTCCCCAGTGTCTGAAGTTGTCTGGGAGGCCTCCTGAGTGTGGGCGTCTGGCTCCTGGGTCAGGGTCGCTGTGCTCCTGGTGGTGTCTTCCTTCTCCTCCTCCTCTTGGAGCTGCTGGTCGTCTGCTGCGGTCTCACCCTGGAGTTGTGACCGCTGCTGCACAGGGGTCTCCAAGCTAGACTCCACAACCCTCTCAGGAGGCAGGGGTTCCCCTGCACCCAGGATCCAGTCCAGGTCCTCGTAATAGGCACAATAATGTGCCATTTCCCCAGAGCAGGAGCTGCGCTCACGGGCCCTAACGGACTCCTGCCGCAGCTCCTTCACCTTGGCTCTGACTTGGTCTAAGGTGCGGGGGTGGTGGCCTTTCCTTGCAAGGCCATCAGCCATTCTGGCGTAGATGTCAGCGTTCCTGCGCCTGGACTGTGGGGCCTGAAGAGCCTCCTCTTTGGACCAGAGCTACAAGAGAGCTTTTATCTTGGGCCCAGACCAGGAGGGTGCCTGGTGTTTGGTGCCCCTGGCTTCCTGTGGGGATGTGTCCCTGGAATGGCCAGGGGGATCTTGGGGGGCTTGTCCCTGGGACATGGCTCCGAGTGCCCCTACCAGGAAGAGCTGTGCAGTCAGGATCCTGGCTGGAGTTGGCTTACTGCCAGAATGCTAATCCTGGGTGCCTGTGCTTTTTAAAGATGGCTATAGGCAGGAACAATAGAGTTGAAAGCTGTGGCAGGAGTGTCCACCAGGGCTTCTTCCTGGAGGCCTTTATTGTCGACATAAATTCTTCCCCGCGTCCACACTTACCTTTTGTCGACAGAACTCTGTCGACAAAGGAGTTATTCCTCATAAAATGAGGTTTACCGCCATTGACAAAACTGCCACGTTCTGTTGACTTACTGTCGACAGAATGCGGCAGTAGTGTAAATGCAGGTATAGTTTTGTCGACAAAAGTCCGCTGTTGTCGACAAAACCCCTTAGTCTAGACACACCCTCTGAGTTGAAAAACTAGCATCAAAGGCTCTGCAAGTGCTTCTGCAGGTCCCAATTCTGATCTCAGCCCAGCAAATCCTTTGGCTTTTATGGAGCACTTCTGGGGCTCAATAATAGCTAAGCCAAAGCCCATGGGAAAGGAGCACTTTTCAAAAGGTAGTGCTCTCTCCCCCCAGCAGCACCCAGGTGGAGAGAGCAGAGAAGAACAGAACAGAAAGAGAAGGAACAGGTTATCAGGACAAAAACAATGAATAAAGAGGAAACAGAATGAAGAAAGAGCAAGAGAGAAAACAAGGGAATATAAGAAAGGGAGTACGTTAGAAAAGAGTGAATGGAGGGAGGTCATGAGCAAGGGAAGTGAGGCGCAACAGACAGGAAAAATTGGGGGCTCACACATGGAATGGGAAGGTTTTTAGAACAATCCCTGTATCCATCTTGCTTCTTCTGTCTTCCATTTCTCTTTCTTTTTTTCCAGAGTTGAACAGGATGCAGTCTTTTCTAATATAATTGCCATTGGGCCAAAACATCATGCTGGCCCTTTGTGGTAACTATACCTTTCATGTGAGAATTGCTATTTTTTAAAACAGTTCAAATACTATAGATTCCACCAGTGAAGTACACAGGGCTAATTTTGCCTCAAGTAAATCTATTGCTTTCACTCCTATCTCTGGGATAAAGTTCACTGTAATTATCTGAATAACTGTCTCTCTCTACACTGAAATTATATGATTTTTGAAGAAGTGGAAGAATTGACTGCTGCTGAATTAATCATACTTTTCTGGCATTCAATGTTGTTATGAAAAGAGTCTTTCAGCATGAAATAATCACTCATTTTGTCAATCTTTCAATAAATCATGGAAAAGGCCCATAAAATGAAGGGGAAAAGCAGTAAAATAGACATTAAAGGACGCAAGCAAACAAACACATTTCTCCTGAGTGCCTGTTGCCACTTTACTAAGTGGAACCCCACTTTGCCCTGATGGGTGTTCTGGGACCTAACTTATCAGAAGTTCAAGAGCCAAGTGACTCTCATGGCACAGCTTGAGTCAGTAGACAATAAGGATGGCAAGACTGGGCCCTCATCACACTCCCTCATATTGTTTATATAAAGTTAAACACATGGTGAGGACAATTCCCAAGTTGTGATGCCTCCACTTCATTCCAGCACACTACAATACACAGGTATATGGCTCTGACTTCTGCTCCTACCAGCGACAAAGACAATAACGCCTCTCAGCATGTTTTGTTCTATCCTGAACTGAACAGAATACAACCCAGCATAGGTGCCAACTCTGTGGGTGCTCTGGGAATGGAGCACCCACATAAAAATAGTGGATGCTCAGCATGCACTGCCAGCCCTGAGAATCAGCTTTTGCCCTTCCCTCTCAAGTGACCAGTTGTTCAGTGATGTGCAGGAGACCCTTGGAGGAGGGAGAAGAGTGAGGGTCGGCAGCGTTCGGGTGAGGAATAGGGTGAGCACAGGGCAAGAAGAGATGGGGTGAGACTTGGGAGAAGGGGTGGAGTGAGGCGTGGCAAGAGGTAGAATGCAGGGTAAGCCCCCCCCAGCAGCTCATAAAGATGGTGCCTGTGCATCACAGGTAACCACTGCCACAGAAGGCTGCACCTCTATTCATTATGAGAGAAGGGGTAGAACATGGGGTGCAAGGCTCCCCCTCGGGTGAAACTGCCCTGCATTAGCACAGCCTGTTGGAACTTGTTCTCTGTATGAACCATTCACCCAAATAAACAATGTAAGTAGCTTTTGGGCTGGGATAACCTTACTTTATTCAGGACAGGAATAAAGAGTTGGGCTCCAAGCTACCATGTCAACAAGAAATCAAAGTAGAATTTTCCGATCTCCTTTGGAAACATCTCCAGATGTTACCACCAAACACCAGCCCCATCCTCCCAAGAGGTTACTTGTAGGGATGTTAAATTTGGAGTAACTGACTAATCGAATAGTCGATGCAAATTGCATCGACTATTCGATTAGTTGATAGGGCGCCTCCACCTTTGAAATGTAGCAACAACCCTAGGGCTGTTGCTACACATCAAAGGTGAAAATGCTGCGGGGAGCACGGGGCCAGTGGGGCAGTCCCCCACTGGGCCTGTACTCCCCATGACATTTCAAAGCACCGCATGGAGCCCGGGGTCAGTTGGGGAGTCCCCCACGGACCCCAGACTCCCCGCAGCACTGCCACTTTGAAACACTGCGTGCAGCCCGGGGTCTGGCCCCAGGCTCTACTTGTCACTGCTGCTTTGAAGCACCCCTTTCTCTCCTCGCCTTGCTGCCTCTTTCTGATAAAGGCAGCGGGGGGGTGGGGGGGGGGTGGGGAGAAGAGGCAACTAGTCAACTTGACTATCCGATAAGTATTTGCTTATCAGATAGTCAACTAGTCGTCCACATCCCTAGTCACTTGTACTGACTGTGCACAAAGAATGCATTTGACACAATGGTCACACTTTGACCGCTTCAGGCTTAACTTTTTTATCTAAACAAGATGTCTCTTTCCTGTGTGGTGCAACTACTCTAGAGACTTCTAAGGTGCAAGTAAATGGCCTCCAAATCATAACGGTGCCTTCTTTGAAGAATATTTTATATTTTAATTTAGTTGTCAATTGCTCTTGATAGTCACAAAAGAGCTTCCAGATGAAGCACCCATTGAAAGCTTCAGGGAAATGACTAGAAAGACATACTATGAAATGAAGCGGTTAAACTCAATGTTCAAGGAAAGAGTCAGCACTTCCTATTCAAAGTCTCCCTAATTACCCAGGGGATCAAAGAATTTCAAGTGATTGCCTGTTCATTCAAACTGCGAAGAGAAACTGCCCCCACCAGTTTTAGAGTGGCCTACTCACAGGCTTGTCATTTCCTGCGCAGAGGAAAAATGCATTTCAAACCTTTAGCTTATTTATATTCATTTCCTTAGGAGGCTTTTTTCAAGTATCGACCTATGAAAAAAAATAATTTATATGTAAAGGTGTCCCAGCTTATCAAAGAAGCTGTCTGCTTATGTATAATCTATAATTTCCTCCCCACACTTGCGCCAATGAGAAAGCAGAAGAGGAATTTGAAAGATGAACGTCAGCAACATTTTGCTGCTGTTAGGCATTGGACCAGCTGATTTTAGTCCTACAGATGCTAGTAAATTTGGTGTTATACATGCTCAGATCTTTCTCCGAAGAAATAATATTTTCCTTTCAGATTCCCTTTATGACAGAGGTTATATTAATATATATATAACTGAGATTTCTTCACGATCAAAGTCATTACAACATTGTCCCTCCATACCTCTCAATGGTATTTTAATTTGTCTATATAATATTAGCAATAGAAATTTCCCATTGGAGAACTCACTTCAATTAGAGAAATGAGCACAGACAGGGGGCTTCACACCCTGCTTTGCAACTACTAAAATTCTGGATTAGCCTGTTACGCACAATATAATTTTACTCATATCATTTCATTAGACACCTATAATTGCTGAACCCTAATTGAGGGAATGTAATTCACCAAGATAAATCAGCTACAGTTCAGCACTTATTTATTATTTGTATTGTGGTAGCATCTATGAGGTTCCAATGCAATCGCAGAACAAAAAGCTGGTAGTTCTGATCCAGCAAAGGACTTTATCCACAAGTTTACCTTCAGCAATGTCAGTAGTCCCACTGACTTCAACAGAACTACTCTTGTGCCCTACTGAATCAGGACCAGATGCTCAGAATCTCAAATATTCAACCCTAAAACCCAGTCTTCTCGCCTTATCATTAAGCACATGGAAGTGAATGGCTTTATTAGGTAGATGTTTTAAGGGGACACTTCATTTTTTTCAGAAGACCTAGGAGATGAAGGTGCACTTTATTTTACTTTCTTATCTCTTTCCAAGCAAACTTGAAAAAACAGCTATTAATGATGAAAGTTAATTTGGGAAGAAAACCCTACTTCCTCTCTACAAAAGCCTGGCAAATGGGTATGAATGTACAGTCTGGGAAAGTTGATTAAATGGATGACACAGCACAATTAATGACACTGCAATTTCTCCATCTCTCTAGAGACTCCGGGCAAAATCCAGCACAGGACTTGAGGGAGCTATAAATCTTAAAGAGAATGGTACAGATTGGTGCTAAAAGCTCTCTCAATAACAAAATTTAACATACCTGCCAATCTGTTAATTCCAGCCTCAGGACTCATACAGCAGAGAGAAAAAGGCAAAAAAAGAGTCAGATGCAACCCACAGAGCTCTATAATGAGGCCCATAGCCACCTTATTTAATTACATCCCAAAAACAATGTTAAGAGAGCATGAAGTTTGCAAAGCCATGGAATTAAAATCTGGGAAATGTCAGAATTAAGGTTGCCCGTGCAAGTTTAATTTGGCTCCCTTATGCATATGCATCCTGATAACTGTCTTTAATTACATGATCACATAATTTCCCCACAAGAATCGTGATAGGAGGAGGAAGCAGCCTGCTCAGTCCCGCATCTCCAGGTTGGCGCATACTCCATCACTCTGTGGAGATGCCACATGTGCAGTCCATTCATAAATGTAACATGTTTAGTTGTGGCAATGGTGCACGCAGTCTGATCAGCACAGGCAGTTATGAGGGGATGGGACATGCTCAATGTAGATGGACTCTTCCAAGATTTTAGCTTCCAGACTCAAACAAGTCTGAGGAACTGAGATTTCTCAGACTTACTATTTCACCAAATTTGGGCTGAATTTCAGAGACATCGCAAAAGGTTCACTGTTAGATGTACCGCCTTTAAGTAGGTGGAAAGTACAGATAGCTAGGGCATATCTATATTGCAGCTGGGAGCGAGCTTCCTAGCCTAGGCAGACAGTCTCATGATAATTTAAGTCAACCTAGCATTGTAAAAATAGCAGAGAGAGCATTTTGGCTTTATTAGAGATGGAGACTTGGGCCAAACCACCCGAGCTCAGATTCAGTGAGTTTGTTGGGCTTATAAACCTTATCTGCTGCCTGAGCTCCAATGTCCACATGCTAGGCAGAGCCAAGCTAGCATCAGCACTTAAAGAAACAGTGATGGAACTTCCTCCCCAAACACTACTTATTTCTGGGATCACTTCCTCTCTACCAAGCTCTTTTAGGTACTGGTATATACACTAGACCTTTCAAAATCTTAATGAACCATGCTACTTGACAGGGATGGATGACTTCTAGGCACCAGACTAAACCATCACAAAGCCCAACAGAAAATTATACCAAATCCTGCACATAAGGCTTTCAAGGTATTTTCTAATTTACAGTAGAAAAGGAAGGCAGTGGGGAAAATCACTGAACTCTAATGCAGGAGTATTTTTCAGAGTCACTGACATCCTTATCTGAGCCTATTATTATGACTAGTTACACGCACACCAATGCTTAGTGTTTAAAAACAGTGAAAGAAAATCCATTTATGGCAAATGTTTCTCTCTTTCTCTTCTGAACTGTAATTAAATTATGTTATTCCACAGTAATTAGTATGAAATAAAAACACAGACATGAAGAGAACTCCTTTCAGGAGATATTAAGACCTGCAGAACTGATTCCTCTGCAGCATTCATGTGCAAAGGTCGATCTGAGCTGTGAAATAAAGAGTAGGCTGGCCCATCTGTGTCACTGTCATAAAGGCTGTGCCAGTCCTGGTCTGAACTAACTAAACCCTATTCCACTTCAAAATGTTTGGGCTGCTCTGCAGACATGGGATGTAATTCTCCACTGCCTTGCACCTTGACTAGTAATTTACACTTATATGGAGTGAGTTTAAAATGCTATGAAATCAGAAGTATCCATGCACTAAGACAGTTGGCAGCATTTTGCATTCATTTTGCTTAGAAATAAATGATGACAAAAGAGCAAGGCAGCAGAAAATCAGGTCCATTGTTTTTTAATTGTATCATCTGAATTCTGAGTGGGTCCTGAAAAATGAGTGTCAATAATATGGCAAAGATAGCTTACAGTGGTTTTTAGCTGTCTTGTTAATCTGGCTCTCATAAACTAGCTTTCTCATATTTGTTTTTAGAAGATGGGTGAAAAAATACCACTCTGAACCACCTCCTCCTAGCCACTGCAATCAACTATGCACTTTTTAAAACAGGTCACAGATCAAGGCACAAATTCAGATGTGATCTAAGTAGTTGCAAATCCATGTTGTTGCAACCACTTATACATTGGGCCAGAAAAACACTTACATGAAAGCGTGGTGGCAACAGCTTTAACAGCTCTTGTGAAATGACAAAATTGCTAAGTATGACTTTTAGGGATATGATGTTGATAGAGCCATATAATAAGTAAATGGACAGATTGTTCAGATATCTAATGCCTAAGACTGAGGTAGTATATTAATTAATCTGGAGGAGGGTAAAACTAGAGTTGATATTAAAATAGCTCTGTGTCATGTATGAGGATCTAAACCTGTATCTTGCAGTTCCAAGACCAAGGAACAGCAAAGGTGATTTAATGCCATCTTTTCTGCCCAAGACACCAAGCACATTTGACCATGCTGGAGGATCTGGGCCATATTCTTATTAAACTGTAGTGTCACTAATTCACATTAGCCTGAATACATTCATTATGAGTGAACAGAGGATAGTCCCTAACAGTAACATAAATACTTTATTTTCAAAAGGACTAATTTCCCAAAGCTGAGGAAAATTATGAGCAAAATGACTGGGAGAAAGAATTTAGAACCAAAAATGTAAATGAAAATTAGGAATTCTTTAAGAATAGTTTATTAGATGGCCAAAAAGCCACAATTCCCCAGTCAAGAGGACAAATATGGCTAAAAGCCATCTTGGCTCAATGGCAAAGCGAACACAGAAATTAGAATAAAAAAGGGGGTAAATGAATATAAATCAGAAGTTATGGCAAGCAGAAAATTGATAAGGGAAGCTAAAGGAACCAGAAGACACTCCACAGCTGGCAGAGCTAAGCACAATCAGGAGGTTTTTTTACTATATTGTGAACAAAAGAAAGGCTAGTAATTGGATATGCCCATTGTTAGATGGAGAACATAAAAATGTTAATAATTATTTTAAAATATTCATGGAATATTTCTGGTCTGTATTTGAAAAGAAGCAGGTTGATGCGTTCATATCACATGAGGATTATGATGTACTTTTCAGTCTATTAATAACTAAGGAGAATGTTAAACAAGTTATACTGAGAAAAGACCTTTTTAAATCAGGAAGCCCATGCAAATTTAGAGGTTTATTTATTTATTACTGTGTATAAGAACTTCAACAAGGAAAAAACACTGGATGCTAATGAGCTCTTTAATCTATCTGAGAATGGCATACCAAGAACCAATGGCTAACAGTGAGGGTCATTAATCACTGGAATAAGCTATTAGGGAAGTGGTAGAGTTTTCCATCTCTTGATGTCTTCAAATCAAGACCGTATGTCTTCCTTAGACATATGCTTTAGTCAATATAAGGGGAATTGGGCATAGTGTATGGCCCGTCATAAACAGGAGATCCGACTATGGTGCCTCATGGCCTTAAATTTGTGAAAAGCCCACCGAAGATGAGTCCACTGACAATAATGGGAGTCTTTCCACTGATGTCAGTAAACACTGGATCAGGCTCAATGAAATGTTCTCAATCAGTATTCTTCTGTAGGACTGCTGACTCTTAGGAATTTAGTGACCTGGTTTCAGAACTTGCTGCCCTTGCCTATGACACCTCCATTTTCACATTGTGTTTTATAAAATGTATTGCCTTTTAGCATCTGTTCAGCAGTTCAATAGGCTCACACAAAAATGTGACTACATGAGTGCTATCAGTTTCCAGTGCAATCATTTTGCAAAGTTCAACTGTGAATGTATGTGGCTTTCATGAACATGGAGCACAGAAAAATGAAAAAAGCTAAGATTTTATCCTTGTAAAACTCTGGATTCTGAGCTATACAATAAGCATACATTTTAATAATGCAAGTGTGAAGTATTTTTTAGATTTTTAGACTTAGAATCATTTAGATTAATTTAAAAATATTTCTATATTATTTATCATTTTGAGCTTCTGCTAAAACAGAAAACAACAATTTCTTTTTAAGCCATGTTTTCTGACAAAAGCGTTTTTTTTTCTTTCAGCAGTTTACATACAACCGTATATTGTCTTGACCCTAACACTATTAATATCGAGTTACAGATATTGGTTAGGGCTGAAATAAAGAAAACAGTTAGTTCCCCTATACCCATCTGAATAAACTGATCTCCTCAAGAGTAGTTCAAAAGCAGGATCTTGTATCTTTAACACTTTTATTTTAAAACTGCCATTAAATCATCTCAGCTTCCTATTCCCTGGGCTATAAAGCTAACAGTGGCTACTGTCCAAAGACAAAAATACCAACCCAGAAAAATAAAACAAAAAGAGATGTTTACTCTCTTATAAGTAGAAAGGCTTTCTGGATGTGGAAAGCAAGAAAAATAAAATTTCAATTATAATTATTTCACAATGTGACTTAAGCAGCTGCAGAGGAAGAAAAAGTGTGAAGGGAAGAACTGACAATGAGTTGCCCTGGCAGATTTTTGTCCTTCACTTTTTTCTTTTCCCTAATGATTGCTGCCTTGGTTCTAAGTACAGTACTAAAGTGCAGCCTCTCCCCAGCTCTCTCCCATGGCAGTTGAGACTGTGATGTACTGAACTGCACTTTGGAGAACATTATGTATTTTATATGACTTCAGGAGGAGTTTGGTAAAGTGACTTGGGCATGCAGTAGGGAGTAAACATTAAGTGATTCACCCTACAACTGCCCAGTGAAGACTTCTATTGCCAGATCCCTGTGGGCACTTGCTCTTGCTCTTCCTCAGTGCTACTCAACCTATATCTTCTCCACATTACACACAGTAGCCGTCCAAAGTGTTGTTCCCTTACAAAAGCAGAGTATAAAGGAAGCTAGCATACAGGAAGCAAGGCTCAGAGTTTCTCCACCATCCTTTCTGTATGACAAAAAACATAAGGGGGCTCCTGTGAGTTGTCTCAAATAAAGCATTTTTCATGGGTCAGTCCATAGCTCCATATCGATGACATCTTTCCATTCAGCTGGAGTTCTTTTCACACCTCTGGTTCCCAGAGGTAATGCACATGGATAAAATGTGAAGCTCAGGGGTGAGATCACTTAATACCAGATGAAAGGGCCAGCACCCAGTTGATACATTATGCTTTCAGTCAGACTACTTTCCAGAATCAGAACCATTTTTGTTTGTAAAGTTCCCTAGAGCCCAATCCAGATACTGCAGTCTATGGGTATGTCTACACTTGCTCCCTAGTTCGAACTAGGGAGGCAAATGAAGCATACCGAAGTTGCTAATGAAGCACGGGATTTAAATATCCCACGCTTGATTAGCATATTCACGGCCGGTCGCCATTTTAAAATGCCAATTGTCCGAATTAACTTGCCGCGTTTAGACGCGGTAGTCCAATCCAAAACCCTTCCCTCGAATTAACTGTTACTTCTCGTGCAATGAGGAGTAGCAGTTAATTTGAGGGAAGGGTTTTGGATCGGACTACCGCGTCTACACACGGCAAGTTAAATCGGGCTACCGGCATTTTAAAATGGAGACCGGCCGTGAATACGCTAATCAAGCACGGGATATTTAAATCCCATGCTTCATTAGCAACTTCGGTATGCTTCATTTGCCTCCCTAGTCCGAACTAGGGGGCAAGTGTAGACATACCCTATGGGAGTTCTGCTATTGGTTTTAATGGGACCAGACAACATGGCTAGGATGTTCTGGACTGATTCCAATCTCAGTTGCATCACTTTTAATGTAAATAAAATTAATCCTCTTTAATACTGGTTAGGTCAGAAAAGACTCAGGCCATCGTTCTCATACTGATAATACAGAAGGTTAGAATTACAGTACTTTTAAAAATATTTATTGTAATTTGTCTCTGGAAGATGCTCAGATGATATGGTAATGGATGATTGTATGCAAAAAGTAAAAGTCGGACACAAAAACAGTTCATTTAGACTGTAAACTCTTTCACGCAGTGACTGTCATTTATTATATGTCTGTGCAAAATTTTGCCCAATAGGGCACAACCTGACTGTGCTCTTTAGGCACTATAAGCAGGCTTTGCAGAATTTAATGTTTTTTATAACTTCAGCTGATAATATTGATTTTTATTTATAACCATTTTTTTAGATTTACATTTTCAGAATTGTGCAAAACTATGGATATTAAGCTTTTTTAGCCATTATTTGTAACTATTTACATTTTCACATTTACAGGAAATTAGGGGAGAAGGGGAAAGTCTGACAATTATTTAATTACAGTAAATGCTGATGTTCAAAAAGTCAACTAAACTATTAAAATTAACATCCCATGTCAAAATATATAGAGTAAGTATTCTTAAATCAACAAATCACACCTGCTTTTATTATTCATTTGCTAATCCATTTATAACAAGCTTACCTGTAAATGTATATTATCAACAAAAATATTTTTTCAATGTGTATGTGTAAAATGAACATTTACTGCAATTATCAATAAAATCTAATCAAGATTTAATGATAGGTGTTATAACAACAGTTGTGGATGAATAATATTTGCACTTTTACTGCACCTTTCACCACTGGGTGTCAGTGTTTTGCACATATTCATGATTTAAGTCTCACAACACCCAGGTATGATGGGGTGGATTAGACCCCGAAGCCCCCTGCTGGAAGCTTGTGGCTTTGCCACATTTCATCTCAGAAAAAGTGATGGAGAAGTCCTCCAGGCAAGCTAGAATGGCTGCAGGGGAAGTGGCAAATCAGAGGCCAGGAAGGCAAATATGCCTGTTGGCTTCCCTTCCTCCTCGTCAGGAGCAGGAATACCAGTGCTGATGGGGACACCCTGTCAGGTTCAATTAGCAGGTCTTCATTAGACCTGCTAAATCGAACCCTGGAAGATCGACCGCAGCAGTGTCGATCTTCTGTGTAGTGTCGACATGGCCTGGGTGTGTGAGTCAGCCAGAGCGCAGAGTTGTTGAGGAGGCTTCAAATAGAGAGAATGAAGGCACATGCACGTGGCCAGAGCGGGCACTCGCGAGAGGTGATTGCTACCCCATTACACCAGGAAATAACTTTACAACACAAATGTTAACTAGGGATGTAAAATTTAGATTATTTGGCTAATGGAATAGTTGATGCAATTTGCATTGACTATTCAATTAGTCGATAAGGGCGCTTCCGCCGGCTGTTGCTACACTTCAAAGGCGAAAGCACTGTGGGGAGCACTGGGCCAGTGGGGGACTCAAGTGGGGGACTCTGAGTCCGCAGCTGATCCTGGGCTCCCTGCGGCACTGCTGCTTTGAAATGCTATGGGGAGCCCGGCATCGGGCCTCTGATCAGGCCTCTGCCTTCTGACAGAGGTGACAAGGGGCGGGGGGGGGGGGGGAGGAGGAAGCGACTAGTTGATTAGCTTATCAACTATCTGATAAGCTTTTGCTTATCAGATAGTCAGCTAGGCATTCACATCCCTTAATGTTAACTGAACTGTGAACCGTAATTCAGTGGGACTGTTAAAGAACGAAGAAGGAACACTAAGGAGTCCTGGTGCCAGTTCTCTGGCTCTAAAAAACAGATTATAGTGTATAATAAAGGTTTTGCAGAAAGGATCCTTTGGTGTGTTGTTTTTGTCTTGCTGAGATTAGATGGAAATAAGGAATGGAAAGAGTCCTGTAAATTAAAAGTAGATAGACAAAATCCTTAATCCTGGATTAGAAAAGAAAAGTCAAAACCGAAAATCAAAGAAACTTATTGGTAGGGCAAATTATTAGGCTGTATTTTAGGGTGAGTGAAAGCCTTAATATCTCATTATAAATGTAGACTGAAAAATGCAGCACAAGCTGAAAAATGATGCATTAGTGACTTTCCTATTGATCTCAGGTGATGCCCAGACACCATGATAATTGCTGTATGAGAAATGCATAGCAAGATAGTTAGAAATTTCCGAATGCTGAGTTGAACTCAGGTTAGTATATGGTGTCAAAGGATCAAGGATAACCTGAGCTCAAGTTCGTTTTTTGGATAATGAAATGAACGCATCCCACTCTTGGAACCATCTTATTGTTGAAACATTTTGCTGGTTGTGAGCAATGCAACTTTAAGTGAAACAGTGGCTGTAAGGAGTTTAAATAAATGGAGAGCTGAAATAGCAGAGAGAGAGAGATGACTCCAATCAAATGAGTGGCTGCTTTGGCTCTGTAATACACTTTCCAACTATATCTTTAATTTGAATCAAATGCACATCTCCTTTGCTGTTTGTGAAATGCAGCCACAGCACATGCTTAAAATGTAGGAAAAGAGCAAGCGCTTTACAACATCAAATTATACATCCATCTGCCCTAGTAACTGGATCAGGAAGATACTTCTTCTGTTTCAGATGAAAGCAACTGCTCTCCATCCCTTATTCACTTAGAAGCCAATACTGTACCTAGAATCTAGCAAAGCAGCTGGTGGACATGACAGCTGGATAATCTAACAAGTCTATTCCATTTTCAATGCCTATGAAGTCTATGGGGAAAGAATACTTCCTCTCAGGATGGCGAGTGATAGCAGCGCTTCTCCACAGAGCTGTCCTAGCAGCCCCTTTTCCCACTGCATATGCAGACTTAATGGGCAGTGTATCTGTACAGCAGGAGAGCCATCTTTCCCACCCTCCCCAACCTAAGAGATACAGAGCTCTTGCAGGATCTTCAAATTCTATTTAGTTACTCCACAGTGGGACAAGTCATGTTCCAGTGCAAGCAAAGCATTCCCTAACTGCAGAAAAGGAGTCAGGATTTGAAGATTGGCAACTTGTCCCTTTTTGTAAAAGGAGAAAAAAATCCTTCCTGACCCCTCTGACAGAGCTATATCATTTAATACTCTGCAGCACAGGACTAGATCTTCCTTGTTACAGCTGTAAATTGTGCAAACAGGCCCGCAATGAACAATTTCTGTTAAAATTACAGCATGCATTTCTATGACCTCTAGGAACAGCAAATTTGTAGATTAGTTACAAGCTCCCTAAAGAAGTCTTTCCTTTTAGCAGTTCAGATTTCACTGCTCTTGCAGTGTTTATGTTGCAGCCTTGACCTAATATAGTTTTTCTCTTTGATGTATGCACTTTACAAGACCAGCCTGTGATGTGTCTTCAGGATTTGTATAGAAGGCTCTTCCTTTACATTAACTGTCAGTGCATTCAGTGCACTGCTATTGGTGTGCATTGTTGCCATTGACATAACATAGCCTCTATGAATATTTGAAAACATAACAGAAAAGTCAATCTAATGCTGGTTAATTCCAATGAAAAATTGCCTCTAGTGCTTAATACGCTTTTTAAATTTTTTGCTTGCCATTATCTTTCAAGACCAGTGATTCAATCCTGCAAAATCTTCAGCTAGATCACAATGTTTACACATAGAATCACAGAACACTAGAACTGGAAGGGACCTCAAGAGGTCATTGAGTCCAGTCCCCTGCGCTCCTGGCAGGACCAAGCACCATCAGACCATCCCTGTTAGATGTCTATCTAACCTGTCTCTTTAATATCTCCAAAGATGGAGATTCCACAACCTCCTTAGGCAACTTATTCCAGTGTTTAACCACCCGGACAGGAAGTTTTTCGTAATGTCCAACCTAAACCTCCCTTGCTGCAGTTTAAGCCCAGTGCTTCTTGTTCTATTCTCAGAGGCCAAGGAGAACAATTTTTCTCCCTCCTCCTTGTGACACCCTTTTAGATACTTGGAAACTGCTATCATGTCCCCTCTCAGTCTTCTCTTTTCCAAACTAAACAAGCCCAATTCTTTCAGTCTTCCCTCATAACTCATGTTCTTTAGACCTTTAATAATTTTTGTTGCTCTTTTCTGGACATTCTCCAATTTCTCCACATCTTTCTTAAAATGTGGTGCCCAGAACTGGACACAATACTCCAACTGAGGCCTAGTCTGGTCCAGTCCCAGTCACTATGTTTATATGGACTCTTGCTTCTTTTCCAATTGCCCTGACCCCAGATCTTTGAAATCAAAGAATTGCAAGATAAATAAGTCATATAAAAAGCATAACTCTGGTAAAATGGAAATACCTGCTGCTCTGTGGCTTTTCCCCTTAAATAGATGACATAGTGGATGCTGAAGATGAATTTTTAAAAATGCAACCATCTCCTGCAAACAGTTTAAAAAAGGTCCAAATGGCTCTATGTTTTCATGCTGATTTACTATCCATCAATCTATCTCAGACCTAAGCAGGAGCTCTGTGTAAGCTTGTCTCTTTCACCAATGGAATTTAGTCCAGTTAAAGATACCCACCTTGCCTTGTGCTGCACATCACTGATGTATCTGAGAACCTGGCACATAAAACGTATGGGCAAAGTCCCTAGTGGAGTTCATGAAGTCTCTGGCTCTTTTCAGGTTAAGAAAATTCTGCTTGAGTTAGATTTTTTTGTTTTGTTTTAATTTGAATGCAAGACTGTCTTTTGAATGGCATTCTGCTGCACTACGTTTCCTGGTAGACTGGAGCATTAGTATCAACTGCTAGGTGGATGAAAAAGAATTGAACTACAAACCACTGCGATCGGCCCTGATCCAAACTTGCTCACTGTAATGGGAGTCTTTCCATTTACTTCAACTTCTTTTTTATTGGGCCAATGGTCATAAAAGAGAATTTCCATAATGACTTTAACAAGAGCCAGTGGCAACTGGCCAAGTTATCAACATTCACTGGACATAGTAAAGGCTATAATTTGCCACTCTTGCTCATGTTCAACAATACTTTAACAAGTCAAACAGTCTCAAGGAAATCAATAGAAGTGACATACAACTCAACATGAGTAAGGATATCTGAACAGACTCACAAACGCATACAGCGGTACATAAGTATGAATGATACGTAAACACTTATTTTTTAAACAGGACAGAAAATAAAAAATGCAGTTACTAAAAACTTCATAATTTTGATCACCATCTTCTCAGAAGTTGGCAAAAATAATTTTTTGGGGGGGAAGGTGATACAATTCTTATCTGCAACCTGAGAGGATGTAGAAAATAATTACAAATGAAAAGGTTATTCATAATTTTTAAATGAGTTAATTAGTAAACTCAGTCAGAGTCTCTCATTACAGTAATTAATAATTGATTATACTTTAAATTAAACCCAATTTTTCTTCAAAATCAAATTAAATCATTGCTTTTTTGCCCGCTGATTAAATCAGTGGGTCTGGCAGTGACACTCTTTATGAAATATGTTTATGCTGTGCTGAATCAATGAATTTTATTTTTAATAATTGATAGTTCCTTTAGAAATTAGCAATAATGACCCATAATTTCTAGAGTTCAACCTGATCAACATTGCTGGCACTTTGCCAGCCACACATAGTGCTTTGCAGATGCCACAGGATTCATCCAAATGGGGAAAAAAGGACTCCAGCATAACCCCTGGACATAATTTTTAACCATATTAACTATGAATTAAATCAGGATTCTACTCTTTTCAAAACTGCTGGAAAAGGTTTTTGAATAGGAGATCATTGAAGGGCAAGCCAGACTTCCAGATCTGTCTGTAACACAGCCAACTATATATATAGCAACAGTCATAATTAATGGGCACCAAAGTTTTAAGTGAGCTATGAAGAGATTCCTCTGACACATACACAATGGAATCCTGGTCAGTTCATAAGGAGATTGCTCCTCGAGTAAGACAGACAGACTCAAATGTAAGTATCAAATAATGAAAACCGACTGTACAGTCCATCAAACTATTACTGATTTAATGTTTGTTAATTAATCATTTCTGCTACTATTACAGTAGGCACAAAAGTGACTACAGCATAACACAAGTCAGTAGTGGAAAAGATCCAGTCATTAGAGTTGTATGTCACATAAAAGGAACATGGTGAAATTGATCACTGGTGGTAGTAATAATTATACACATAAGAAATGAAAGCAAACAATCTTTTAATCCAAGCCATGGGTTTTGGTACCTCTAACAACAGTATTTACAGATCATTAGCCTCCAGGACGTTACAGTGAAAACAAAGACAACACCCTGTTTGTGCCACAAAGACGGGCTCTTTCACCTGTGGCTACAGTCTTAGGATCTTCATAACAACAGTATGTATCGTTGAGATAGTAAAAGAGAAGATTAGCAAAGAACGTATATAAATTAAAACCAGGTTTATCAGCAAAAAAGAAAATAAATGAAGGGTACTACCTACACTGTAGAAGTTAGGAATACCCTTCTCACCTTAATAGTTCAGTTGTTCCTTGCGATAAGCATTGGAAACCTTAGAAATACAGGAAACCAACTGCAGACAAAACTCAAACAAAACTGCCATTGAATGGCTACAGCAGGACAGAAAAATTTCCAGATCTTCTGCATTTCAAAGTTAAGCTATTCCACTAATCCTCAAAATGTCTTGTTGGGCCAAAGCCCATGGACTACTTCTTTATTCAACTAAAACTCCTAGGCTGTTCCCCTTACGCATGCAAGTAGTTCCATTCATTCCAATACAATTACTCACGTGAGTAAGAGAAGCAATATTTAACTCCAAGCCAAGAGGAGATTTTGCTGGAGTAAGAACAGAGTCAACATTTTAGGATTTGGAGTCTGACTCAGCTTCCACTGAGCATGATTAGGACCTAGTCTCACTACTATGCTTCACTGTAGCTGGGCTTGTCTCACTCTAGCTGATTCCAACACTTTCTCCAGCAGAAAGGGAGCACTTGAAACTCTTTACAAACAGCATATGAAAAGGGAAACCTTGGCAATACTATTAAATGAAGTGAGCGTAACACTGCAACATCCACCAAAGACAATGGGCTTACACAAGGGATTCAGGGCTTGTTTAGACAGAGATCGTGTATAGCAAGCTGGGGTGTATATCCAAAGTGTACCAGCCTGCTGTGCACAGATGACCCACGTGGACCAAGCTACTGCAAAGGTTCCTTTGTGCAGATGGACTTGCTGCTATTTGAGACCGGAATATGTCAAAGTACACTAGAGTACCTATAGTGTGCAGCTGCATGGTCCACGCAGCCTGTTAGTGTCCAGCAGATTTATACCCCAGTTTACCATGCAATAACTCATCCTCCAGACAAATCCCCAAAGGCCTTACTTGTTAGCAGGGGAGCTAACAGCCACACTGGGCCCCTGGGGAAGATGGGGTGTGTGGCTCCACACTCCCAGAAGGGGTGGGGCCCAGAGCAGCCGGTCCTCAGTGCCACCCAAAGCATGCTATGCCCCCCAGCCCTTAAAGCCTCCCTGAGCACGTGGCTCAGCGCTCTGGCAGCAATTTAAAAGGCCCAGGGCTCTGGATGCAATGGCCAGAAGCCTCGGGCACTTTAGAATTGCAGGGTTGCTCCCTTTGTTTCCTCTGTCAGCAGGTCTGCTTATGAGTGACAATGGGTGTAACCTACTTGGTCTTGCAGCTATCAAATGCTAGCAACACTGGCACTGAGGGTAAAGGACAAAAAGGCTGAAAAGCGGAATATGCTTACCGATAAAATAAGCCAGCAGGATCACCAGCGTGACAGAGATGATAATGGCACTCAGAGCAGCACATTTCCAGTTACAGTACTTATAGGGCTTCTTCAGATTAAAGGCAGGCCTAGAGAAGGTACTTCTGGGAAGGGGTCTAGGGGGAGGCGAGTACACAGTGCTGGACGTCAGGGGATATCCTGGCGATGTTGTACAAAAGAGGGGAGAGGTGCCTCCAGGTTTAAACAGGAAGTGCCTGAGGGAAGAAAGACAAAGGGTAGGTGACTCTTCAAAAAAGAAAAGCAGAGGCAGAATTCATAGCTTAGAGATGGTGGCTGCTGTCAGAATGAAGTCAGCAGCTTCTCACAATGTTTTGTAAATACATGGATGCCATGCACAGAAGAGAAGAGTAAAAAACAAAGGCAAGTCACATAGAGTAAAGGAACAACGTCACAGGGCCAACAGTACTGAAGAGAACACTTCGATAGCAAGAGAAATCTCCACAGGAAAGCTCACATTACAATGAAATAAGAGATCCCAAGAACAGCTAGAATGGATCAATTCATGCAGGCTGAACCGATCCTGGTCCCGCTGAACCTTTAATTTTAATGGGAGCAAATTGAAGGCAGGGGAGAACACGAAAATTTACCCAAATATACCGATTGTCACAAGAGAGCTTTGTTTTGTTTTGTTTTGCTGAGTTTAGATGGGGAAATGGAGATCAAGTCCTTTCACAGTGTTCAAATTGTCACAGTGTTCCCAATTTTCCACCCCAGCATTTTGACAGCAGCCATATTTTACCCTAGTTGTTTATGTGGAGCTTGGGAAACAGTAATTTAAGCACCTTTAGCAAGTCTCACTAAAGTCAGAGGGAAGAATCTCCTTGACTTCCATGGGAGTTGGGTCAAAATATAAATGAAGCCACTAATTTTCAGGAAAAGCTTTTCAGAAATATAAGGTACCCGAATCCCCATTCCTGGATTTTTCTTCAGGAGCAAAGGCAAAGGAAGGAGAAACAGTGGTAAGGATGGTAGGCCTGATTCTCCTCTATTTAGGCCAGTGTAAATCAGGACTAATTACACCAGTGTGGGATCAGAATCAGGCTCAATGCAGCCAGTGTTTCAGTATTGATTTTAGGGGCCAGATCCTGAGCAGTGATAAAACAGTACTGCCCCACTGAAGTCAATGGGGTTATGCTGCTTTATGCCAAAAGAACATGGGGCCCATGGATACTATCTCAGAGACACACATGTAATAATAGGGAAAACTTCCACATGCAGAAACATTGCTGTGAAGAAAAGTCATAAAATAATTTGTGCAGTATAAAGTGATGTGGATTTTCTTTCAAAACAACGTTTATACTACTTCTGGCAAACCTGTTAATTAATTGTACAAAATAATGGTTGCTAGAGCATAACTCATTATTTTCATTTTCACTATTTATCTGTTAAATCTTTCATTCTTGCAGCGGTGTTTCCACTATTAATTCTCTTCTTTGGATTAAATAATCTGTAGCTAAATAGCTACAGATTTATTTACTCCCCATTGAAGTATTCAAATATACCAAGCAGTATCATATATAGCGCAGTGGTTCCCAAACTTTTTTCTACTGGCAAACCCATTCACAAACTTTTGGCGAACTGGCAACATTTTATTTACACATTTGCATATTCATCACACAAATAATAAATATGCAAATAAATTGATACCAGTCTGCCAAAAGCCCTGATCCCTAGAGCCGCTCAGTGTCAGCCCTAACCCCTACAGACTCCACCCCTCCACTACCCCCCAGTGCCAGCCACTGACCCCAGAGTTCCCTGCACCCAACCCCACCCCAGTGCCAGCCTCCTGCCCTCAGAACCCCCCAGTGCCAGCCCCCCATCCCAAATGCCTCAGTGCCAGGCCCCCGTGCTTTAGAGCCTTCCGCCACCTGACCCCCCCGCATGCCAGCCTCCTGTTTCCAGAGCCCCACTGCACCCAACCCCCCTAGGACTCTCCCCCAGTGCCAGCCCCCAGTCCCCAATATTAGCCCCATCCCCAGAGTGCCAGCCCCCCGCCTCTTAGAGCTCCCCAGCACTAGCTCCATCCCCAGAGCCCCCATTGCCTGCCCCGCACTCCTCACCTAGCCCTGTGCTACCTCCCAGTGCCAGCTGAGCGCTGCTGCCTGGGTCATGGCTGCTCTAAGGCTGCCATCCCGGACTCTGCGTGGCCCTCAGTAAAGCACTCTTATGTGACCAGGAAGAGGCCCCACCCCCAGCCCGGTGCTGGTTGGCTGAGAGGTGGGGCAGGACAAGTCTCTCCCAACAGCTGTGGCGGGAGTGGTATACCCCAGCCCTGGCTCTCAGAGCTGAGGTGGCCCGGCAGGAAGCAGGCCGCACTGTTACAGCTGATGATGATTATTAAATTGGAAAACCACTAACACACAGTATGTCATACAGGTTCTGTGCAATATGTAAGCTTCTTAGAAGCAATTTATAACATAAAAGTTATATGATCAAAACTTAAATTTAAGAAGTGATGGTTAACATCAAAACCGGATGTTAAGTCAACACCAAAAGCATGGCTTTAAAGAGATGCCCCAACATCACTGCTATCATGTCAAAAAGATAATTCAGAACCCTTGTAAAGCAATGAACCTGGAAAATAGTAATTTTGAATATTGTTCAGCCAGCCTCATAATACAAGTTGAACCTCTCTTGTCCGGCACTGTGGGGACCTGACTGGCGCCAAACTAGAGAATCTGCAGGACCAAGGGAAGGCAATATTGTCTAGCAATGTTACTAACACTTCCACTGCTTACTGGGCTCTTAGAAGACATTTAGGGGTAATTCAGAGCTAAATAACAGCACAGAACACTGAGAGCTAGGACAGGTGGCTGTAAACAAACTTTATGGTACTGCAGGAAACTTGGCCACATGCATGATAAGTGGACAACTGACTAAATACAATCATGGTGGACCATGGATGTTGCTTGTTCAGAGAGTACTGTATTAGAGAGGTTCAACCTGTAGTTTAAATGCAAGGCAAGTAATCTTAGTTTGTAAAGGACTGCAGATTGCTACAGATATATCTTATCAGTGAAATGATTTTCAAAATGGCAAAGAAAGTCAATGAGATGCTATGGATCATCAGCATATTAATGAGGCTGCCATTAATATGTACAGGATGCTGTGCTCCAAGCTTAGTAACCTCATTTTTTAAAGTAATCTTAGAAGAAACAAAAAGTGTCATTGTCCTTAAAACATCAGTGAAGTGACCAAACACTTTCATGCAAAGATCATAATGACTGTACAGTAAATAGGAAGACCGCAAACGTGTCACATACCCATCATTGTAAGCACCGTCATGTCGGGAGGAGGTGAGAATGTCCATCTCAATGAGGTTGTCCTGCAATGTCTCTAGGAATGTCTGCTTTGCTATGTTTCTACATACATATGGAAACATGAATGAAGCCAGTGAGTCATGCATCTATGAAGTGTGATCTTAAAAATCACAATGGTTATAGTGCAGTAGTGCATGGAATTAGAATGATGGAGCATATATTTATATGTATAAGATATTACACATATACATATACAGCTTTTTAGAATGCTCACTTCTAAGTGTGTGTATACACACATATATATAAACACACGTGTGCATATATATAAAGTTAGTTTTTTATGTCTATGCACGTTTTTTATTATTTTCTGCCAATTCAGAAAAAAATGTATGAAACTTTTTGATCTGCTGTATCCAAAAGACCAAATCTTAATTTAATGAAGCTGTACCCCAGTAACGAGTCTGCTGTGTCAAAACTCAATACACTTGTACAGTCCCAAGTACAGTCAATATTATCTTGTGTCATCACAATATCTTCAGCCAAGAACTTAACCAGATGGATTCTCTCTGTTTTGTTTAAATTCCCACTTTCAACTTTGAATTGGTTAATGAATCTAACTTTTTACTTATTTAAGTGGGGCAATGTTAGTCTTATATTTAGAAGGTGGGATATCTGTGTTTTGCTCCGTGTCCACAGTTTAAATAAACATTCTTTCAACTACTGAGGGGCAAAAACTGGAATGTTATTTGTAATTCTCATAATGGACTGCAGGTGGTGGATGGTTTAAACAAATAGCACCTTGATGTAAAATACCCTGTTTTGGGTTTTGAAAAGTCTTGACCATTCCAACTTTTGTTTGTACACATATGGAGATGAGCCAAATCCAAAGCCTTATAGCCTAAACACTTTAATGCTTCTGGTTTGGGGCGGAGGGAGGGGAGGGACTGACCTAGAGCTAACCACTCAACTTCAATTGTTTTATGATTATATATGGATATTTTATAGCACCATCAAGGATCTCAAAGTTCTTTACAATCATATCTTGGTTTACAGAAAATGAGGCTCAGGCAGAGGAAGGTGCCCTAGGTCCTACAGTCAGTCAGAGGCAGAGATGGAAATGAGAATGGAGAAAACCTGGCCTGGCCTGTGCCACAGGATGAGATGCAGGCATATCTTTCTCATCTTTTACAAAATCAAATCCATCCCTGATTTTGCCCTTCTCTATTTTCAAACATCAAAATTAAATCTGAATCTGCATCTTGAAAGTTTAGCAAATTCCCAAGCCAAGACTAAAGAAGAGAAACACATTAGCATTGTGACACTTTATCACTTATGCAGGATTAAGTGCTTACAGGAAATGAGAGACACATGGCGAACTCTGTCACAGAAGCTGCTGTATTCAGATAGCATGAAACTTCAGTATTGACACATTATGCAAACTTCCCTCTGTCTAAAGTGTCCTTAACCTTCATTTTCATCTCTCCTTCTCTGGCCTTCTAGCTAATGCCAGCACTTGTTTGGTTCAAGCCCCTGCTTTGTTGGCTATGAGCTGTACTGACAGCACAGATCTGCAGTTGATCCCAGAGAAAGTAATGTGATTCATATTCATAGCTTTCAAGTAAAGTGGATCAAAATGCTTGAGCTGAGACAGAGAACTCGAAATATCAACCCATCTCTAAGTATTTACTGCTTCCTCTCATTCCCCAGGAATGCAGGAAAAGTTGGATGTTTCATTCAATGTAATGAATAAGCAGCACAGTAGCACATGGAACCTTTAATGGATAAAAGGCAAGGCTCATAACAACACAGTAATCAGTAAAAGTTAAAAGTTAATAGTTAAAATCTGTTTAAAATGAAGATTTTTATGTATTTCAGTTGTGAATTGTCAATAAAAGGGGAAAGAACACCAGGTTATGGGATCTTTTGATGCATGCCAGAAACAGAAACGTCACACACTGAACTACATTGGCACCTATTATACAACTGCACTCTTCATTTATCATGGGCCACATTTAACCCCTTCCTAGTCTGAGTAGTAGTTTACTCTGGACAGACCTGTTAATTCTGGAGTAAGATCTTTACTCAACATGAATCAGGGGTTGTAATCTGCTCCTCTATGCTTATAGCCTGAAATTCTCTGGGACCACACCTGTCCTGAAGCTATAGCTCTGTCAAGCAAATGGCCATCTCAGCAGGCATTTATTTGTTCACTGCAAGGTCACATTTACTGGAACAAAGAATGGAGAGAAATACTCATCTGTAAGATCTCATGGCTCTGAAGATGTTTTCAGACAATATGGTGCTTTTAAAGTAGCAAAGGTGGGAGAAGTAAGGAAAAGAGACAGAGAAAGAGAACTAGGAGAAAAGGGGAGAGCAGTGAGGGAAAATGAAGAGAAAGAGGAAAGGAGGAGATGTGAGGAGAGGCTCTTCTTCCAGCAACACACGAAATTCTCGTGAGCAAGTATCATATTATAGTAGCCCAATGTCTGTGACTCTGTAACGCTGAAACGCTAGCTGTTCCCTCTGGGTGGCTCTGTTGCCTCCCGCCGTGGCGCTCGGCTGACTTCTGCGCCGCTCAGCCGGGCCGCCGCACGGGAGCAAGCAGCCCAAGTGGCCGTTTGGGATCCGCACTCCCCATGCAGCACGAGGGTGCTGCATGGGGAGCGCGGAGCCCAAATGGCCGCTTGTGTTGCTTGCTCCCACGCGGCGGCCCGGCTGAGCGGCGCAGAAGTCAGCCGAGTGCCACGGCGGGAGGCAACAGCGCCACCCAGAGGGAACAGCCAGGAGGCGGGACCTGGACGAGCGTGCGTCTCTGACGTCAGGAAAGGGTGCTGGATTCAAAAGGAGGAAAGCGGAGCAGACACACAGGATGCGGAGGAGACAGAGAGGAGAACGGAGGAGGCAGAGGACAGCGAGAGAGAGAGTGAGAGAGACACAGCAGGAGGAGGAGAAGAGAAACACAGAATGAGAGGCGGGAGGTGGAGAAGAGAAAGAGAGAGAGAGGCAGAAGGCGGAGGAGAGCTGAGAGAGAGAGGGGAAGGCAGTAGGAGGAGGAGAGAGAGAGAGAGAGAGATGGAGCGAGAGACCGGAGGCTCAGGAGAGAAGACCGACGTGGAGGAGAGACCTGAAAATCCCATCTTATGGCAGGCTAATTGGCTAGTAGTTTATATAGTGGGGGAAACAATATCTTGATGATGGCCAGCTGAATTACTAGTTTGTCATTCAGCATCAAAACACGGAATTTTTTACCTGTTCTTTGTCTGGAAAACTCTCAGGTGATACCTGTCATAATCAAACGTAAAGGCAATATAATGCCCTTCCAGCTGCTGGGTCAGAATTTGTATAACTGCCCACCAAATAATCTGTTTTCTCTACAATATCTATTTATAGAATGATGACATTTGGGATCAAGTAACAATGACAGCAAGTTTGTGAAGCAAGTGAAAGCCTTAACCTACATACAAGGATGACTTTTTCTGAGTAAATTCTAGGTGACCTGTCTGGTTAGGAGCAATAATATGAATTTCCCAATCTACCTACGACAGTTAAATAATATGCAATTAAAACAGACTGCTTCAGGTTTGGAGAAACATTCACCAGACCTAATATGGTGGAGCAGTAGTGATGCTGTAGTTAAGGATGTGTCCAAGTTTCCTGTTTAACAGGGGCATAGACTGGGTTGTAGATACCTGACAGACCACCTTTCTTTCTCTCCATGCATCACTGTAATTGTTTAGATTTCTGATGCTTGCTCATTCTCCCTCATCAGGCCTGTATAAAGGGGGTTTGTGTGCTTTTTTTGTAAATGTGGACCGCAATTTAATTGAATATATTTTTAATATATATTTCCTGTTGCTCTTTTCTCCTTATACCAATATTTAAATCTGTTTTGAATAAAAACCAGCACAACTGGAATATAAGGGACCATTTTTTATAAAGGGTTTTATTTTTAAATAATTTTCATTTAAATATAAAATGGTCCCTTATTTTCCAGTTATATTCCAATTGTACCTAAAAACCAATTTCAAAAATAAATACTAATTTAAACTAGAATAATATTAATACAAGGAATCAGCCCAGGTGCAATGAAATTGCCTGTATACAGCCATGTCAAAATAAACTGTCAGTGATGGAAAGCTAATGCATACATTTCATCAGTTCATCTACTATTGCTTTATACTGGTGTCTTAAATGGCAGCCATCTTTTCAACGAAAAGAACAACATTCTGCTACTAAGCAGCACTAATCACCTGATGCCTGTGGGATGCCCAGCAGGGCCCAATTATAGCCCAGTCACAATCTAAATCTGGGGTGCCCAAGATGTCGAGCACAGTCGACGAGTCTATCGCAAGCAGTCAACCAGCAGATCTCAAAGCAGACCAGCAGCCCACTTCCCTGATTGCCCGGGAGGACTGGGGCAGAATTGGCTCCTGTCTGGCTAGGCCGTGGCTGCAGCAGCCCAGCCCGAGCTGTGGGAGGGGCTGGTGGCTGCCCTGCTCCTGCTGTAGTGGCCCATCCCCACCCCCCAGCCTCGCTCCTGGGGAATGGGGGGGGGGCGGGTATCAGCACCAACCTTCCTTGGCCAGTTGGAGCACGGAAGAAGAGAAGCTCAGGCAGTGCACCATTCCTGCCTTTTACCTGGCTGGCTGGAGTACGGTGAGGGGGGCTGAGGCAACTGCAGGCCACTGGGGGGGAGAAGGGGGGCGGTGTTTGCACCCTTCTCACGTCCCCTGCGTACAGGCCTGCTCATGGCCCATGGATACAGACATCTTGGAGCACAATGTTTTCAGGGGAGGGCCTTTAACTTTGAGGTTCCACCACTGGTCCCACAAAACCAGGTTATTATTTATTTTGGGCATAGCAGTAGGTGCTCAGAGACCCTAAGGAGATCTGGTGATTCCATTGTGGTAGGCACTGTATGTCCACAAAAGAAGACAAGACCTTCCCTGCAAAGTCCTTAGGGTATGTCTACACTAGCTCGTTAGTTTGAGCTAGGTAGGCAAATGAGGGCAACCGGAGTTCCAAATGAAGCCCGGGATTTAAACATGATCCCGGGCGCTGCCATTTTTAAATCCCCCTTAGTCCGAACTAACTGCCCGCGGCTAGACGTGGCAGTTAAATGTTAATTCGAACTAACTCCTTAGTTCGAATTAACTGTTACTCCTCGTGTTACTCCTCCGGTTGCCCTCATTTGCCTACCTAGCTCGAACTAACGAGCTAGTGTAGACATACCCTTACAGTCTAAGTTAAGACAAGATGCCACAAGAGAATGTAACGAATAGCAAGAGAGAAGAGGCAGAGTAAAGTCATTATAACAGCATGGTTGTATAGGCTTACAATATGCATGATATGACTGCTGTGAATCATCTGAAAGGTGTTCCCCCCACCTCTTTTTTTTAATGAGTACAGTGTGCGAGACCTGACTACCATTCAATTTAGCCATTATTTTTTACTCCATTTCCTGTAGGTGTAGGCCTTGAATAGATATTAACTATTTTCATACTGTTTATTATATTTTATGTATTCAAACCCTGAGTCAATAAGGAAGGAGTATATTTAAAGGTTAGGCCCATATATAGCCCGGATAGCGAAAAGTCTGCTCCTTGAGTAATCTTGCTGAAATCAAATGGATTACTCACAGGAGGACTGCAGAATTGAGACCAGAATAAGCTATCATGTAAATTTCCTTAATAAAGAAACAATATGCAAAGTTCACTGCCTGAGTGTATATGCACAAGAGTTAGTACCCTAATAAAATTACCGCAACTGTGGCTAAATCACATTTGCAGTACTAACATATAATTTTGTCCTAATCTTTTGGGGCCAGCTTTTTAGTTGGGTCTTAATCAGTCAGTCCCCGAGAAATCAATTAGCCTGAAATTCCATAAAAATACTAAACTGGGACATCATTTGGAGGTTCAGAGGAACCTGCAAACATGGCTTCTACCCAGATAGCTCAAAATATACATCTGCTTTTAAAAACAATGTTCTCAGCAGTGCTGCCTTGGTGACTCAACTGGGCAGAGTTTTCCCTAGAGTGGATGCACATAGCTCCCATTGATCTCAGTGAGACTCATGCATGCAAAGGACTGACAAAACTTAGCTTGGTTTTTTGGGGGAGGGGGGGGGGGCTTTGTAAATGTTTTCTGTCTGGCTCTCTCCTGGTGATTTGTTCATCCCACATGAGGCAGTTAAGTGAATTTACATGCCCCGGTTTCATTCCAGAAAGACACCTCCTTGGGTGCAGGGAGGGAAGAAAACACATATCAAAACTGGGACCAAAGAGAGGGTTTGGGCAAACGGAATGGTCGAGCATAATCTCTGGAGAAAGAGGAGATGATTCAGTAAATTGAACAGGAGCAGATGCATCTGCCACCATGGGAAATCTTGAGTCAAAATTCCTGAGGAGGCCCAGATGTAAGGAAGTGGAGTTGAAGAATTGTAACGAGCCACAGCTTGGAAGCAAATAGATGTGGTGGGGAGGGCAGAGAATTGTTGAACTGGAAAAAATATGCGCATGTCTATTTGTGATAGCATGTGTTAGGGCATGTGTAGACAGTGAGATTGTAATGTAAACCCAGCACACTAACTGGCCATGTGGACCCGGCTATTGGATATTAAAAGTTCCCTATTGCTTGCCGTGCACTAATTCACCATCTAGACAAGTTCTTAGTACGGTGTACGTACATGTTCAGGATTCATTGTACGTGGGTGTGTCTGTGCGAGCGAGATTGGATATGTTCAGGTATGTGTATTTTCCCTTTCTCTCACCAGTGTCTCTCTTCCCACTGTGAAAACAAGCAAAGGGAAAGGGGCAAACGAACTGGCAGCCTCATCTGTTACCCAGAAGTTGCAGAAGCAAAATATCAAGAGTGAGTGAGAGGAAAGTCTAATTAGGCTGGTTTTAAATAATGCCAGCAGCATCCTTTTCATTATCCAAGTAGTTACAGTATGTAGCATATCTTACAGGGGACTATGACAGGGGAGCATGTACAACCATCAGGGGATACTATTATTAATTCAGGCATATCTAGAATGTCCAGTAAAATCCCAGAGAGCCAAAGAGTATGGATCAATCTAAGACAGCGTGTGGTCTAATTGTTAGTGTCTATATGCATCATAGATAGATCTGCCCCTCATTTCAGCCTTCTTGTTACTCTATGAAGAAGCACTTCTTAAACTGAATTCATAAAAGGTTTATGTTTACTGTTCTTCAAGCAAATACTGGGTAATTTTACATATTATCCATTGTTTGTACTCATCTGATGAAGTCGATTTTACCCATGAAAGCTCATGATCCTATATATTTTTGTTAGTCTCTAAGGTGTCACAAGACTACTCATGTGTACTGTTTTAGGACAAGGGTAGGAGCACACCTATTACCAGGTACCACACACTTCTACAGACCATTTCTATTGTATAGAAAGTTTACTTCATAAATATGAAACTTTAACACTGTAAAACCAGATAAAACCATACACAATACCAGGTGGTTTTGTTTTTAGACCTTTGCTACATTTGCTGAAATCTTAGTCGATTTTATGGGGGAAAACACTTTAAACTGAGGAAGTTCCTTATGATAAATTAGGACAATACTGAGACATACAATTATCCAAAATCACAGAGTTAACAGATGTGGAAAAGAAGGTGAAAAGCTAATGGAAGCATTATTAATTGACTCGTGCCACTATTCAGTGTTCCATACTTCTTGAAACAATACTGTAGCATAGTAAAATGTTTCAAGAAATTCCTCCTTTCCCATTAAGTCTAACAAGATCACCCTTTTCTGCATTACATACTACAATTATATCTGCTAGATGCAGCACAATTAGAAGGCTAAATCTTTTCAATATATTGACTGATTTCAGTTTTGTAAATAGGATATTGATTTACCCCACCACATAGAAAGAAACTAAATTGAGAAAAAAACATTTTAAATCTATGATTCTGGTTTTAGTTTTAAATGGGGAAAATTTATAAGTGATGGTTAATACCAATGATATTGTCAGTCTATGGAAGTAGAGCAATTTTATCCTCTCTTAGTCCAAATAAAAGATACAAGTAATAATATATACAACTTGGAATGCATAAATTAAACACCAGTTCACTGGCTAAACAAACAGATTTTTCTATGTACAAAGGGTTGTTGTAGGCAAATTGTTCCCAGGACATTAGAGAGGCAAAGTAGATGAGGTTACATCTTTTATTCAACTTACTGCTGTTGGTGAGACAAGCTTTTGAGCTTATACAGACTTGAAGAAGAGCTTTGTGTTAGTTCACAAGTTTGTCTCCCTTACCAACAGAAGATGGTCAAATAAAAGATATTACCTCACTCATCTTGTCTCTCTAATATTTCTCTGTGGCATACACTAAGATAAATATGGAACACTGTAATAACTTAAAAAACAACAACAATCCCTACCTTGTCTCCAGTGGGATGTTGCTGTTGAGTAACCAGTTGTCCTGAGCATGGGCTGGCTCTTGGGTGCTGGCAGGGTGCTCTCCAGAAAGAGAGTGGTCAGTAGGAGCAGGGCTGGGGTTGCTACGTGGTGTGAAATTCCCTCTGTTTAAGGAGTTGATAGAGGCTGCATGATGCTGATTCGGCGTGTGAGCGTGTGGTAGTGGAGGTGGAGGAGTTCGAAGTCTTGAATGGTTCTGAAGACCTGGAGGATGATCTAAAACGCAAGTTAAGTTAAATTTTTTAAGGTTCAGGACTCAAGCCAATTTTCATTTTGCACAATGTAAGAACGGCCATACTGGGTCAGATCAACGATCCATTCAGCCCAGTATCCTGTTGGCTAACTGTGGCCAGTACCAGATGCCCCAGAGGGAGGGAACACAACAGGTAATCCTCATGTGATCCCTCCCGTCACCCACCTCCAAGAAGTTCAAAGAATTGTGAAGGGAACATCTACCCAGCAGTTAAACACCTGTGGCTTGCCTAGGTCAGCTGACTCAGGCGCGTAGGACTTTGGCTGTAGGGCTGTAAATTGCTGCACAGACATCTGGTCTTGGCTGCAGTCCCAGCTCTGGGAAAAACCCTCCCCCCAGCACACCATCTCAGAGCTTGGGCTTCTGCCAAACCAGACCATCCACACAGCAATTTTGAGCCTGGCAGTCTGAGCCCCACAAGCTCAAGTTAGCGGCAGCTAGGTCTTTTATTTCAGTGCAGACATACCATAAGAGGCCACAGACACAAAATCAAACTCAAAAGACAAATGTAGTTGGTCTTGTTCACTAACTTGTAATGAAAGATCTGATACTTACACAAAGTGAACAGCAGAACAAGGATGTTATAAAGCAGGGGTGAGGAACCCAGAGCCCATGGGCTAAATCCAGCCTGCTGCTTTATTTCATCCAGACCATGGCACGTTTTCACATTATGGGTTGGAGGCCCTGAGCCTTGGTGACCCCCCCATGGGGCAGGAGCCATGAGCAATGCCGGTTCACACTAGCTAGAGGGGAGATCAAGGAAACTCTGTGCTACTCCCAATTTCAGTGCTGACTCTGCAGCTCCCCAAAGCGAACTATGGTGATGGCGCCTGCAAGTGTGGACAGGTCATTCCGCACAGAGCTGCCTGGGGCTTCCATAAAGGGGCTGCACAGGATCCAGTGAAGACAGAGAACCTGCCTTAGACTCTCAGGAGCCACCTGAGGTAAATGCTGCCCAACTGGAGCCTGCACCCCGCCCCCCTGCTAGCCACTACTCCCAGATGGAACCCCCTTTCACACCCTAACTCCCTCCCAAGCCCTGCAACCTCCTTCCCCTTCCCCGCACCTAAACTTCCTCTTGGAGCCTGCATCCTGAACCATATCCCATGACCCAACCTCCTGTTCCATCCATGGCCCACCCCTGAGCCCACACCCCCCCACCAGAGTCTGTACCCTCTCCCATACTCCAGCTTCCTGCTCCAGCCCTGAGGACCCCTCTGCATTCCAAACCCTTTGGTCCTAACCCGGAGCCCCCTCCTACACTCCAAACACCTTATCCAAGCAACATCCCATAGCCCATATCCCTACTTTCTCTCATACCTAACCCTCCCCCCTCATTCTAGCCTAGAGCCCCCTCCTGCACTCTGAACCCCTCATTTCTGGCCTAGGGGAAGCCTCAAGACTATGTGCTCCCCTCAGGGCTCTGTATGGCCCCCAACTGATTTTTCTGTGGGGCAATGGCCCCTGATAGAGAAAAGGTTTATAACAGGGATGCAGAGCCTGTTATAAAGGCTTAGAACACTGAAAATGGTCTGTTCCTATCATCAAATGATTTCTGATCTATAACTGCAAGTGTAATTGCCATTTTTGTAGTGATGCTGATTTACAATAGAGTGTGCAAAATATAACCAGCCTAAGTAAATAAAGCTAGGTAAATACACTTTCTATTGAAGTTCTCATTGTTTTGCCTGAATTTTCCAAGCATAATCCAAGCAAGTTCTTGAATTGGGAGGACATTTATTGCCCAAGTTTGATTCTTGGTACTGAACAGACCACTGTTGGTACTGAACAGACCACTCAGGAGAGATTTAAATGCTGCCCACATGATTAGCAAAGCACCCACAGCAGTTTTTTTTTGTTTCTACTGATGGTGCCTTGATGCACATAAAAATTTATTCCGTACATGGATGGAAAAAAACTTCACATGGATGGAAAAGATTACAGGGGACATTGGTTATGCCTCTGAATTTTTTTGATAATCAGACATTTTGCTGCAACTGTTTTACAATCATTAATAAGTGGGGCTGAAAGCCGGAGGCTGGGCTGCTCGCAGGGCGGAGAGCCAAAGCCCTAGCCACCTGCCCCAAATGCCCACAGTTCTGAGAGCTGGAGCTCTGTTCACCTGTGGGCTGACAGCAGGACCCCTGCTGCCCCACAGATCACAGGGCTGACAATTGCCATGACTGATAGCCCAAGCCCTGCCACTAGCAGCTCAGATAAATGATGTTCTACTGTAGTAATGCGGAAAAAGTGTGTGTGGCAAACCTCAACATTTATGCAAAATTGTGGACTGTGCAAAGTAAGCTAATTAAAATAAAAACTTCAGTGGAAGCCTAATATTGAAGGGTCCGCAATTTCCACAATATCACAGATTAAGAATAGCCTCACTCATATATTCTTTTTGTTTTTACTGAAATGTCTTTATCATTCCAGCTCTTACAGGGTTTTTTGAACGTAGAAGCAATGGTACAATTCTTTTTATGCCAACTTCACAATTCCTATTCTTTGACATAGTCTTTCAAGCTACACAATTTTTCCACTTCTTCTAGTTCTTTGTCTTTGAGTTTGATCTTTACTTCTTTCTCTTGTCTTCTAAATCCCATAATTTCTGTATTCTCTGTGCTGATCGTCAATCCAAAATTTCAGCTTTCCCAGTCTACCTCATCAGTAATTCTCTGTAAATTCTCCCTGCTCAATTCTTACCATTAATTATAAACAGCTCTATTGATGTGTCAGGGACTTTAAGCTGGCCTAACATATACAAGGCCTAGGTCTACAATGGACCAGGCAAGTCGGCTTAAGCTAGATTGGCTTACTTTAAGTCAAACTGCCACAGTGTCTATACTGTGAGAGGCCAACGGGAACACACACTCCTGTTGGCTTCCCTTACTCCTCACAGAAAGAGGAGTACAGGACACCAATGGGAGACTGTCCTCAGTGTTCAATTTGGAGGTCTACACAAGACCTGCTAAATCGAACACTAGAAGATCAACCTCCGGAGGATTGATCTTCTCTGTAAAGTAGACATGCCCACGAATAAGTCAGATGCAAGAGTAAGTTAAAGCAGTTGCCCCTATTTTAACTTGCACACTGAGGAATTAGAAGAAAGTGTAAGATATACCAGTTTGGGTTCCCTTACACATGGGATGAGTGGTATAAATAGGCCTACGGGGAGTTCGAGTGTAAGGGAATCTGACTTATCCGTAAAATCACCCAAAACAGGCAACTCCACAGCTAGATCTCCAGCCAGGGTCTAGGGATCACAGATGACTCTTTGCATCATGTAGAAATTTTCTAGGAAAGGGAAGGTCCATGGTCCTGGGTTGCTTGCCATCCTGGTAGATAATAAGAAGGGACTGAGAAAGAACAGATACAAACCAGGCCTGATTGTAATCTTGTAGTACCATATAGACTGGACCATCTAAGTATGCTGTGAGTCTTGCAGATCTTGGGAAATCCCACTTGTTTGCAGTGCCAAGAATGTTGGCAGTAAAAAACATGAGAAAAACTGCATCTCTAATTTAGACAACCCAGTGACAACGAAGTCTAGGAACTTTTTTCCTTCTCCTTCCTCTTGGGAAGAAATAACCATCCTTTTTTCTGAAACTGGAGAACACACGTGTCCAATTTACTGAGGGACAGATGGAAGACAGGAATGTAGGGAAAGTAGATGCCAACAGATGCAGTCTTGGGAGCCAAAAATCCAGACTGCAAGAGAATCCATCTACTTAAGAATAGAAGGTCCCACACTGAGGGAAATCAACATAAACAGAGGACTTCTGTTTCTAGGGCTCTCAAAAGGCCTTTCAGAACTTTCCAAACAAGGATCAACATATGAAGGGATTTCAAGTTGTTATTCTAGTTTTATTTACAAATTATGTCTGACATTCCTGGAAAGGTATTGGAAACAGAGGAGGGCAATCAGGTAATCCTGGAATACATAATGTGTCTTTTGTAAAGTTCCTCTACTATTGGCTGACTCTTCCGACTGCAGACATTAATTTAAGACTCTTGAGTCAGAGCCTATTTCTAAAAAACTGTGTACATTTCAGTTTACACCCTTTTACTACAGACACTTTGCAGATGCTATTATGGATAATGCCTTTGAACCAAGTAAAAATGTGTCATTTTTGTTCTCTATTTGCATATCCTCTGTGATTTCTTTCCTAAGTAAAGACAGCACATTTGTCTAACTCTTGTCTGTGTGATTTTTCATGGGATTTCATAACTTACATTCCTTTTTCTGACAGGTACCTTTTTCCCCTAGAAAATTCTTAATTTTATTCATATACAAATTCTGAACACTTATGTCATGTCTGAGCATTATTGAACTTGATATATACTTTGACTAGGATTAGAGCCTATTTCTCTTGGCTTACAATCCTCTTTTTTTCCTTCTCAAGTTGAAGACATTAACAAAAAAGATACCTGTAGAAAACGTAAGCTGTGAAATCCTAGTAATGAAAATCACCATAGGTGAGCAAAACTTTTGGATGAGATATGAAATCAAAGTTCTGATCACCTATGGTAATTAAAGATCCCTTGCATTTGCTAGGGTGACCAAATTCCCATGTAAGAAACTACATCTTTTATATATAAGGGCTGATCTACACTTCAGAGTTAGGTTGGCTTAACTACATAACCTGGTGTGATATAATTAAGCTGACTTAAACCCCAGTGTAGGCACTGCTAGGTTGGCGGAATTCTTCCATCAATTTAGCTACCCCCTCTCAGAGAGATGTATTTACTACAGTAATAGAAGAATCCTTTTCATTACTGTAGTAAGTGCTGCAGTTGTACTGCTATAGCATTTCTAGTGTAAATAAACCCTAAAAAGCCACTGCCCTTTCAAATGAATGTCATATTCTTCACTTCCATTCTTTAATTTTTGTGTAATGTTACTTGTTTGTTAAACAGTTTTCACATTTCACTCCCTTGGCAGCAGGACTCTACTCCTGGGTGCAATGATTCTTATATATCATGTATGAGTATATAATATTTGGCACATATTATTACATGCGGTTTTACATCAGGCTTAAGACTGCATTAACTGTTTTGCAGATCCCACATCCTGGAGAGTCAGCGACAGACAAAGTCATCCCTACCAGTCATTCCATTGCAAGGGAAGCCAGGGGCTGCCATAGATATCAAGAATTCACAACTTTTGCATGGATGGCTCTAACCTCCCTGTGATGGGGCGGCGAACCACCGGCCGCCGGGCTCGCCAGCACCCACACTTACCAGGGGGAGCCTGAGGCGCTTAGCAGCGAGAAAGCCAGCCCTGAGCGCAGGCCATGCTGGGCCTGCTCTGCCACGGCATCCCGCGCATGTGCAGAGCCCCGACTGCCGCCTGCATACCCCGGCATCCCTGGAGGGGTGGGGGCAGAGGAAGGGTGGGGCCTGGCTGGCGCGGGCAGTTCAAAAGGCTGGAGGCTGAGCACCGGAGAGGAGGTCGGGAGTGGGGGGGCAGCCGGCGTGACGGAGGTACCGCAGTGAGAGGCACCGGTGGGAGGAAGTAGCCCAGGACGGGGCAGTCGGAGCCCACAGGTTGGTGAGTTAAGGGGTTGCACCCCACCAACCGGACAGGAACAAGGATTCCTGCCCTTAGGGTCCTGGGCTGGGGCCTGGAGCGAGGGCAGGCCCAGGCCCCCCTCCCACATTGCCAGGAAAGGAGCTATTTGCAGCGACATGCCACAGAAATCACAGACCGATTGACTTGAGTGTTGGTCAAGAGCACAGCTAATCTGGGTGAGGGCATGGGATTGAGGAATGAATGGGGTATCTTAGGGGAGATTAAGAAACGTAGGGGATACAGGCTCTGGGCCCGATGATGAGTCCTTTTGTAGCCTGAGGGTACCACCCCCCTCCTACAGATGGTGGAGAATGTGGGCATTCGACCCTAACCCTTGATAACCAGGGGTGAAGAGTACCAGTTCAAAAAAAATATATAGTCGAGGAGGGATTTCTATACGAGCAGAGTTAGATAGGTGGTTAGGGACACGGGGGCAGGATGGACCCAGCAAAGATATTCGAGTGGTTGGCCAAGCAACAGCAGCAGCAGCAGCAGCAGCAGCAGCAGCAGCAGCAAGCAGCAACAGACTCAGCTATTACAGCAACTAGCTGCCCAGAATCAAGAGCAGCAGCGTCAGCTACTGCAGGAGTTAGTAGACCAGCAGCAAACCCAGCACAAATGGTGGCTCCTGCATGGTGGGGCGCTGGGGTGAGCCGGGGGAATGGTTATGGAGCCTGCAGAGAAAAGCCTAGCAGGGGCCACGCAGTTACCCATAAGATTAACCAAGATGGGACTGCAGGATGACCCCGAGGCCTATCTAGTAACATTCGAAAGAGTGGCCACTGTGGCCAGGTGGCCTGAGGAGCATTAGGCCACCTTGCTGGCCCCCTACCTGACGGGGCCCGCACAACTAGCCTATAGGGGACTGCCAGTCAAAGATGCTTTGAATTATCACAAAGAAAAGGAAGCAATGCAAGACCAAGCCGGAGTAACACCTGAGACGTACAGGCAGAAGTTCCGGCAGGAGAAGTACCCTCCGGGGGCATGCCCCCGGGTTGTGGTTCAGAAGTTACAAGAAGCCTGTTGGAGGTGGTTAGGCCCCGAGCGTTGCACCAGTACCCAACTGGTGGATAATATAGTATTAGAATAGTTTTTGCAGATCTTACCAAGGGAAGCCCAGCGGTGGGTCCGATGCCATAGGTCATCAATGTCCACCAAGGCAGTTACTTTAATGGAGGACTACTTAGCGGCCGAAGGTCAGGCGGGCAGAAGCAAGGATATTACAGGGAGCCGGATGGGGCGCCCCATGCCAGGGAGGGCCCGCCCATCCAGAGGAGGTAAACGGCAAGGAATGGGGTGGTCTCCAATGTGCTGGGAAGAGGAAAAACTAATGGCTGGGGAAACTGAGGTCCCCGGGTTGGGGAGAGGAGAGAAAGTTACCAGCAGGGTTGAGGGTAGGCGAAGCCCGACGCGAGGGAGTGCAACCCGTGGGAGTTGCTATGAATGTGGTCAGGAAGGCCACTTTAGAAGAGATTGCCCCTACATGGACTGCTCTTACAGTCAAGTAGTGCCCTTAGCCAGGAGGGCTCGGCCCTGAGACCTGGGGAAGCTGGTGGTCCGGGTCAAGATGGAAGGAACCCCGGTATCCGCCCTAGTGGACTCGGGATGCGGACAGACTATGGTGAGGGCGGACTTGGTAGCTGAACCAGAGCGGGCGGGGGCACGAATATGGATGCCCTGTGTCCATGGCGACATGCAGTCCTACCCCACAGCATGGATGAGAATAGCGAATGAGGTGGAAAAGGTAATATGCCAGGTGGCCTTGGTCCCGAATTTATCATACCCGGTGCTGCTGGGGCGGGACTGGCCGGGTTTTCGTCGACTTTTAAGGCGTATGGAATCAGCAAACTGGTCGGACGAATGATGTCCCGGAGCCGGAGAATGCATTAGCCGCCTAGAAGATGGCAGCAGAGGGACACAAGGACCCTGGCAGGAACACTGACGCGGTACCCCAGGGAGGACATGATGGGCCAACTGACTGGGTGAAGGGCAAGGACATCCTGCAGGAACAAAGAGGCGACCCCTCCCTCTCGCGAGCCTGGAAACAAGCCAGGGTAAACGAGTGGGAGCGAGACCCCACACCAAGACGACCCCAAGGGCCCTACTTTGAGGTAATGGGGACCGCCTGTACCGGGTAACAGACGCAGGAGGGGGATGGGGCCCCCTGCACCAACTGTTAGTGCCGGTAGGGTACCGAAGGCATGTACTTCAACTAGTGCACGCCAACCCCTGGTCCGGGCACCTGGGCCGGGAAAAAAACCTGCAAAGAATCACCCAAAAGGTTCTTTTGGCCCGAGGTCCACAGGGAAGTCCAGGACTTTTGTAGCTCCTGCCCAGAGTGCCAGTTGACTCAGCCCTGGACAGAATCCAGGGCACCTTTAGTACCATTACCGGTAGTGGGCGTTCCATTCGACCGGGTAGCCCTTGACCTTGCAGGCCCGTTAGAAAGGTCCAAGGTGGGCTGTAAATATATATTAGTTTTAGTAGACTATGCTACCAGGTACCCAGAGGCGGTTCCTTTAAAGAATACCACAGCCCCCACATTAGCCGGCGAATTAGTTAAAATTTTCGCCAGGGTCGGAATTCCGAAGGAGATACTCACAGACCAGGGCACCAATGTATCTTCTAAATTGATGGCAGAGTTATGTAGGCTGCTACGTATTAAGACCTTGCATATGTCTGTATATCAGCTGCAGACGGACAGGTTGGTCGAACGGTTTAACGAAACCCCTAAGAGTATGCTTAGGCGATTTACAGAAGAGGCCCCTCAGGAATGGGATAAGTTATTGCCAGCTTTACTATTTGCGGTAAAAGAGGTCCCCCAGTTGTCCACTGGCTTCTCCCCCTTCGAACTTTCATACGGGCGGCAACCGAGGGGTATTTTGGATTTGATCAAGGAAGAGTGGGAGGAGCAAGAGTCGCGAGTCCAGGGGACGATTCCCTACGTGTTACACGTGAGGGAGAGTTTGCGGTGGCTAGGGGACTTCGCCAAGGCCAATCTGCTGCCGGCCCAGGGAAAACAGGCAGAGTATTATAACCATGAGGCTAAGTTGAGAGAGTTCAAACCCAGAGATAGGGTTTTACTCCTGCTACCAACGAAAGAGTAGAAGCTCTTAGCAAAATGGCAGGGCCCCTTTGAAATTGTCAGTTGGGTAGGGACTGTGGACTATGAGGTTTGGCTGGCCGGTAGGAGGCGGAGGACACAGGTCTACCATGTCAACTTATTAAAAAAGTGGAACCCATGGGAGAGCATGTTAATTGACCCATCCCCCCCCTCCAGTGGACCTGGGGCCTTGGGCCGGGGAAGTCGAAAGGCCCCAGGAAGTAAGATTGGGAGACGAACAGAGCGCGGATCAGCGGCAGGAAGTATTGAGCGTCTTGCAAGATTATCCCCAGATACTGTCAGCAGTCCCGGGGCGCACCTCTTTGGTAAGCCATCATATCGCCATGGCCCGGGGCGGAAAGTACGCGAACCCCTATGCCTGTTACCGCAGAAGATGTGGGACACAGTGCGTGAGGAGGTACAGGCTATGTTGAAGTTAGGTGTGGTAGAAGAATCTCAAAGTGACTGGCGAAGTTGCATTGTCTTAGTAGCGAAGCTAAACGGGACCGTTTGGTTCTGTATAGACTTCCGCAAGGTAAACGTGATTTTGCGGCTTGATGCATATCCGATGCCTCAGATAGATGAGCTCCTGGAGAGGCTAGGGCAAGCTCAATTCATTTCAACGTTAGATCTAACGAAGGGGTATTGGCAAATCCCGTTAACACCTACCTCTAGGGAAAAAAACGCATTTGCCACCCCCTTTGGGTTGTTTCAGTTTAAGACAATGCCATTCGGTTTACATGGGGCGGCGGCGACATTTCAAAGGCTGATGGATCAGGTACTGAGGGCACACCAACAGTACGCCACGGCCTATATCGACGACATTGTCACTTATAGCCTGACTTGGCCGGAGCATTTGCAGCATGTCCGAGAGGTCCTAGAGGCGCTACAAGAGGCCGGACTCACAGCCAACCCAGAAAAATGCCACATAGGGCAACGGTAGGTTACATATCTGGACTATACGGTAGGGAGGGGGAAGTTGAAGCCCCTGGTAAGCAAAGTCTAAGCCCTATTAGACTACCGGACCCCCGCAACGAAAAAACAAGTACATCAGTTTCTAGGGTTGGTAGGTTATTCTACGAGATTTATACCAGATTTCGTGACAATAGCTGCCCCACTAACAGATCTGACCAAGGGGACGCAGCCCAAAAAGGTGTGTTGGTCAGAACAATGTGAACGGGCATTCTAACGATTGAGAGGGTGTCTCGTACGAGCACCGGTCTTATGGCAGCCGGACTCGTCAAAAGAGTTTGTTTTGCCGACCGACGCATTGGCGGTGGGGCTGGGCGCCATCTTGGCACAAGAGAGCCAAAGGGAGGAACATCCGGTGCTGTATCTAAGCCGGAAGCTATTCCCCAGGGAGCAGGCTTACTTTACCATTGAAAAGAAGGCATTAGCTGTGAAGTGGGTGATCGAGGCGCTAAGATATTACCTACTAGGAAACCCCTTTAAACTGGTAACAGACCATGCCCCCCTGCACTGGATTCAATCAATGAGAGAAACCAACCCCTGCGTAATGAGATAGTATGTAGCCTTACAGCCCTACAAGTTTGAGGTACTGCACTGGGCGGGAGCAAGACACCTCAATGCAGATTTTTTTTTCACGGATGGAAGAGGAAGGAGAAGAGGAACAGAAAGGGAAAGCAAGGTACTTAAAGGGGGGGATGTGTGACGGGGCGGTGAACCCCCGGCTGCCGGGGCTTGCTGGCACCCACACTTACCGGGGGGGCCTGAGGCACTTAGTAGCGAGAAGGCCGGCCCTGAGCGCCGGCCGTGTCAGGCCTGCTCTGCCGCAGCATTCCACGCATGCGCAGAGCCCTGACTGACGCCTGCGTACCCCAGCGTCCCTGGAGGGGCGGAGGCAGAGGAAGGGCGGGGCTTAGCCAGCGTGAGCAATTCAAAAGGCCGGAGGCTGAGCACTGGAGAGGAGGTCGGGGGGGGGGGGGAGCAGCCGGCGTGATGGGGGTACCGCAACGAGAAGCACCGGTGGGAGGAAGTAGCCCAGGACGGGGCAGTCGGAGCCTGCGGGTTGGTGAGTTAAGGGGTCGCGCCCCACCAACTGGACAGGAACAAGGATTAGGGTCCTGGGCTGGGGCCTGGAGCAAGGGCGGGCCCAGGGCCCCCTCCCACATTGCCGGGAAAGGCGCTATTCGCAGCGACGTGCCACAGAAATCGCGGACCGATTGACTTGAACGTTGGTCAAGAGCACAGCTACTCTGGGTGAGGGCAGAGAGTTGAGGAATGAACAGGGTGTCCTAGGGGAGATTAAGAAACATAGGGGATATGGGCTCTGGGCCCGATGATGAGTCATTTTGTAGCCTGAGGGTGTCACCCCCCTCCTACACTCCCAGGGTATGTCTACACTACCACCCTAGTTCGAACTAGGGTGGTTAATGTAGGCATTCGAAGTTGCAAATGAAGCCCGGGATTTAAATATCCCAGGCTTCATTTGCATCTTGCCGGGCGGGAGCCATTTTTAAATCCCCTTAGGTTGAACTCCGTGCCCACGGCTACACGCGGCACGGAGTAGGTAGTTCGAATTAGGATCTCTAATTCGAACTGAGGTGTACCGGTTGTTTGAATTAGAGATCCTAATTCGAACTACCTACTCCGTGCCGCGTGTAGCGGCGGGCACGGAGTTCGACCTAAGGGGATTTTAAAAATGGCGCCCGCCCGGCAAGATGCAAATGAAGCCCGGGATATTTAAATCCCGGGCTTCATTTGCAACTTCGAATGCCTACATTAACCACCCTAGTTCGAACTAGGGTGGTAGTGTAGACATACCCCCAAAGACCGCACAGGATCCACAAGGGTTGAGGGCACCTGTGCCATTCACGGTGCCCAGATTTTCCAGACAAAGCAAACATTCTACCAGGAAATAAAACAGACAGTTCTTAAAATAAACCCCCAAACTTTCCAACAATGTCTCAAACTTCCAGCAAATCAGGCCCTGAGGGTGCTTCTGCCTTAAAGGGATGGCAAGAGATATTTGTCAATAGTTCCACGATACTTGCATTCCATACATTTAGATGCAGGGTGCCAGTCAGAATGACAAAGTTTCGTACTCCTACAAGACAGACTGGCACTGTGGAGGTCTAAACTGCTGGAGACGTTAATGACGACCCCAGTAAGCCTCATTTTCACTAATGGGTCTCTAAAGTGTGTCATAGATGAAATACGATGGTATTTAATTGAAATAAAACATTAGAAACCTGATTTCTAAAAATGCCAATAGAAATCAAGTTTCTGTTGTATATTTTTTAACATTAAAATGTCATTGACTACCACTGGCTTCGTAACCACAGATAAAACAGAGCAGAGAGATAACTCAGCTAATGGAGCTTGTATAGTGAGACAATTAGACTTGATAGAACTCTGTATGAGAGGGAGCAAATAAATGTGTACCATAAAAAACCCAATGGCCTAACATGGGGAAAATCTGAATAGCAGATTTGAAACTCTAGATCTCCTTTGTATTAAAAAATCTTTATTTTGTAATACAGTTCTACTCTGAAAAGATACAATAGTAAAATGGCATCTTCTGACGCCTTTTATAGGCTTTGTGGTTGTGTTCAAAACTTGAGGGACAAAAATGTTTTCACCATTTTTTCTCCTGTTTGTCCTGGAACCAATGCATCTAGAAGAGAGGGAGGTCGGGGTACAGTGATCTGGGAGGCCGGTGGCAGGGGACCTCCCCCCGTGCAGCAAATTCCCTCATTCGGGACCAATCAGATCCTGAGGGTGCCAGACCTGGGAGGTCCAACCTGTACTGATTTCCTTTGAGTATTTGGGCCTAAACCTCTCATTAAAAACCAGATAAACCAAATGTGACCTAATAGCCCACTCTTCCCCACAATGCTAGTCTACAAAGTAACACCCTTCTGAATCCAAGATAAATCAGGTAAACTGACTTAAGCCTCTATTAAGTAGTGGATCAACAAAAGAAAGTTACTGTAATGTTAGCAACTTTCTTATTTTATAATCAAGGAATGAAAGAGAAAGTAGCTAGCATCATATCAAGGGATGACTCCAGAAGAGACCTACTGATCTGAACATGAAGTTAAATCTTCTGCATTTTCAAATGCACACCCATAACTTCATTCTGTTTCTGGAAATACTACCAGTTCTAGGAGTGCTCCCCCATTAAACTTCAATAGGCTTTAGATCAGAATCTTTACCAATTCCACTTCTCAGTCCTGTCTCACTAGTCATGTTTTCCTATAGGCTTAGACATGCAACATACCACACTTGCATTTTGTGCAGAATAATCCTCTACTAATTAATTTCCTGTGTCCACTAGCATTATAAAATATAGCTTTTTGTACAACAATCAATTTGCCCTTCTCAAAAACCCCAAGCACCTAGGGTTGCCAGGTGTCCAGTATTCAATGGGACAGTCCAGTTTTTGGGCCCTCTGTCCAGTAAAAAAATTCAGAAAATACCAGACATGTGCAATGTCCAGTATTTTCTGGTTTTTCGGCTGGGCGCCCGACGGAAGCCTGGTGGGGGTAGGGGGAGTGGCCGGGAGCCTCTGGTTGCGTCTGACGTAAGAGTGATGCCTTGGGGAGGAGGAGAAGCCCTGTCCGTGCTCCTGAGTGCTGTTCAAGCACATTGTGGAGCGGTATCCAGACTCGCTTGTGCTTCGCCGGGACCATGTGCAGGACAGGCAGCGCCCTGGGATCTGCATGTGCCCGGGTCAGTCCCGCTCCCCGCCGGCCGATTCTCTCCCCCCCGCCCCCCTCCTGGCCAGCCCTGCTTCCTGTCGGCTGGTTCTCCTCCTCCAGATCTCCCCTGGCCAGCCCCGCTCCGCCCGACCTCCCTCCCCGATTTCCCCCAGCCAGCCCTGCTGCCTCCGATACTCCCCCCCGACCAGCCCTGCTTTCTGCCGGCGCCCCCCCTTGATCTCCCCCCAGCCAGCCTCGCTGCCCCCGACTCCCGCACCAGCCCTGCTTCCCATCTCCCCTCCCTCCCGGCCAGCCCTTCTCTCCTCCCGGCTGATCCCTCCCCCCCCCCAATCAAGTGTGTCCGGTGTTTTTTTTGAAGCTACCTGGTAACCCTACAAGCACCTGACAGCAGGTGCAACTTAAGCATGCCATACTACATTACAAAAAGAGCAAATAAATAAAATAATGAAAAAGCTAACTCGATTTGTACAGTGCACATGTTCATCTAAACAGGCAACTTGGAGACCAAGTTTGTGCCTTAGAAGCTTCGAACAGCTGTTTCTTGGAAGACCAAATGCCAGAAAAGTTGTTAAAATGTAACAAATTCAGTAATTTTTCATTATGAAACTATCTACTAGTGTCAATGTGAATGCTGCCAATCAGCACTTATGTAGTCATTTTGAACATTGCTGGCAAAACCGCACATACTAGAATCAGCAGACAACAGACAAAACAAGCTATTGAAGGCTAAACCTAATCTCCAGTAGCATGCCATACTATCTCTTCCTGCAGAAGATTGCACTAGCAATTAGGAGAGGGTAGATTAAAAATGGAGAGTGGACAACATGACTAAAGCAGAGAAACAAAATTAACTCAGTGCTGGTGACAGACTTCACTGGGCCCTAGGCAATATGTGGGCGGGCTTGGCTCCTTGGAAGGTACGGGCCCTCAGGTAGAAAGGGCAGGAATAGGAGTAGCTGGTTCTCAGTGCAGTCTGAACCATGCTGGGCTTCCCCAACCAGTCTTCAACGCCATCCAGACAGCGTCACGTAGGGCTCCAGAGCAATTGAAAGGGATCCCCCTGTTTGTCCGCCCCTGCCATGACAGCAACCCTGAACAAACTACTATAGGGTCATTGATTGGCAAGTCAAGTCTCTGGTACAAGAAATTCAGAGCTATATAAATTAAGACAGCCTTCTTCTGAAATGTGCCCACAGAACGTTCTAAATAGGTGCAATCTCATTGGCTTCAATGGACATCATTCTGATTTACACGCACGTAAGTGACACTGAAATCAGATCCATGTTGGCATTTTGTGTGCATGTGTAAAATCAGCTAGAATTGGTAATAAACTCTGGTGAGGAACAAATAATCTGCAGCTTTGGAGCCCACAAAAAACAGTTTCTCCACAATGCTAAGTTCAATCCAGTTATCTCTGTATGTATTTCTCTACTCAATGTGTATGTTACATTCTTTTCCATTATGTGCCAAAGTGCCTTTTGCAAAAAAAAAAAAAAAATAATAATAATAATACTTTTGGGGTTTCAATCAATATTTTGTTCAGTATTTCACTGTAGGGCTTCTACTCTCCACATTTTCACAGAAAGTTTGGATGGTTTTTGTTCCATGAATAGATAGGTGTGCTTGATTAAGTTCCATCCTGTACGAATAATGCCCTTAAAGACTTTGCTATCTGAAGCCAATGATATTCAAATTGCAAGCTAGTGATATTCATCACACAAGTTAATAAGAGTGCATCATGGGCCATTTAAAAAAAAAGACAGAGGCTTATTTATTATAATTTCATAGATTAGATTCTAAGGACAGAAGGGACCATTTTGATCATGTAGTCTCACCTCCTGTATAACACAGGCCACATAAATTCTCCCAAATAACTTTTAGAGCAGGTCTTTTAGAAAAATGTTCAATCTTGATTTCAAAATTGTCAGTGATGGAGAATCAACCATGACCTTTCATAAATTGTTCCAATGATTAATTACTCTCACTGTGAAAAATTTACAACTTATTTCTGTTCTGAATTTCTCTAGCTTCAAAATTCAGCCTATGGATTGTATTATGTCTTTTTTTTTTTTTTGCCAGACAGAAAAGTAAATTATTAAATATTTTCCCCAGGTAGTTACATAGAAGCTACCAGAATATTTACCAATCATTGCTCAGGTCTTTCAGGGCAGGGAGCTAAGGATTGGGAGGAGCGGGGGGGGGGGGGGAGGGGAGGGAGGGTGGTACAGAAGTCAGGGCAGAGGCTTGGGGCAAAGGGCTGGGGGTATGCAGGAGTCACAATTGGAGGATGAAGAGGTGCTCATAGAGGGGGCATGGGGGTGCAGGATGCAGGATTGGAGGAGAGGAGGGACTCAGGGCAGGCTGTGTTGGGATATGCAGGACTCAGGGTTGGGAGATGAAGAGGGGCTCAGGGCAGAGACTTGGGACATTAGGGGCATAGGAACTGGCAGAGGTTGCACTATCCAGGTGGCGGCTCCCTGGGGCTGTCCACAGCAGGGGCCGTGCTGGCCGGGCAGCAGATGGGAAGTTTACCTCCATATGCTTACCTCCCTGCTCCATATGCCCCAATGTGGTTATAGCTATCCCAGTCCCCCATCTCTAACCCTTTGCTGCCCCTCCTCTTTGGTCATTACACAGTATAACCGTCCCTGCTTGCAGCCACCTCCCTTTCCGTGTTATGAAAAAAAATCGCATTCCAAGCACATCCTGTTGTCCTGGCAAAATTAAACCCTTACTTTGTTTTAAGTTATGATAAGGTGAAGCTGTATACCAAATTTGGTGGTCCTAGCTTTTACTGTTTAGGAGGCATTCTTGAACAAACAGATGAATGGAGAGACAGGTCTCTCCGCTCACCCACAGACAAACTCAAATATAGAGTTGATAACCTAAGAGTTGTAGGACTGAGAGACCATGGCAGGTCATCTAGTTCAGTCCCCTGTACTTGAGGACTGAATATTATCTAAAGCAAGGGTCTCAAACTCATGGCCTGTGGGCCATCTACGACTTGAGCAGTTCCACAATCTAGCCTGCGCACAGCTACTGGTACTTGAGTACCTGTCATAGGGGGAACATTCGTACCCTTCCCCCAAACACAGCCTCTGTTCTACCCCCACCCTGCCTATTCCCACCCCTGCTCTTACCTATACCCTCCATTGAACTCCATCCTCCAAGCTACTTCCCAAAGGGACACAGTCTCAGGGAATACAGGGTGAGGGAAGGGCTGATCCTGCCCAAGGGCTTATGGGCTACTATGAGTATGGAGGACCATCTCATTCATAGCATGGCTGGGGCAGCTGCTGTGGGCCCCCTCGTGCCAAAACACCAGGCCCAGGACAACTGCCCAAAACAGCATATGGATGGGACGGCTCTGCACACACCTCTCCCGGGACATAGGGACATGCTAGTAGCAGTATGTAGCTAGCAGCTGGAAGCTGCTCTAGTCTTGCTGCACTGCCAGGGGTGGGGGTGGGGGCCCACAGTGGGTTTTTAATTGTTCAGGAGTGGCAGGAGAGGCTGGGGGAATGTGTGTGTGGGGGAAACATTCAGAGACTTCTACCTCTCCCTCCCCTGGGGCTCTGCCAGAGGGGGTGCCTGCTGGCCCACTAGGAGGATTTGAGGACTGACACTGACCCTTAGGTAAATTGAGTTTGAGACCCCTGATATAGAGCATCCCTGGCAAGTGTTTGTGTAACCTGCTCTTAAAAATTTGTAATGATGGAGATTCTACAACCTCCCTAGGCAATTTATTCCAGTGCTTAACCACCCTGCAAATTAGAACCATCCTTGCTGCAAATGAAGTCCACTGCTTCTTGTCCTGGCTTCAGAGAGTGAAGGAAACAATTTTTCTCCCTCTTCCTTGTAACAACCTTTTATGTTCTTGAGAACAGTTAACATATCTCTTCTCAGTCTTCTGTTTTTCAGACTAAACAAACCCAATTTTTTCAATCTTCTCACACAGGTCATGATTTCTAAATATTTAATCATTTTTGTTGTTCTTCTCTGGACCATCTCCATTTGTCTATATCTTTCCTGAAATGTAGCTTCTAGAGCTGGACATAATTCTCCAGTTAAGCCCTAATAAGCGCAACTACAGCAAAAGAATTACTTCTCATGTCTTACTTACAACACTTCTGCTGACACACCCCAGAATGATGTTTGCTTTTTTTGCAACAGTTTTACACTGTAGACCATAGGGATGTGAAAAACTACTCAAGTAGTCGACTATCCGATAAGCAATGCTTATCGGATAGTCGACACACTAGTTGCTTCCCTTGCCCCCTTGCTGCCTCTACTAGAGGCAGCAAGGCGGGGGGGAGAGGAAGGGGTGCTTCAAAGCGGCAGTGCCACATGGATCCTGGGACCAGACCATGGGATCCACGCGGTGCTGCTGCTTTGAAATGCCACATGGAACCTGATGCCAGGCTCCCCGCCGCATTTCAAAGTGGCAGTGCCGCATGGAGCCCGGGGTCAGCTGGGGACTCAGAATCCCCAGCTGACTCTGGGCTCCATGCAGTGCTGCTGCTTTGAAACGCCACAGGGAGCATGGGGCCAGCAGGGGACTGCTTGAGTCCCTCACTGGCCCCATGCTCCCCATAGTGCTTTCACCTTTGGAATATAGCAACAGCCCTGGGGCTAGTGTTACATTTCAAAGGCAGAGGCGCCCTTATCAATTAATTGAATAGTTGATGCAAATTGCATCGACTATTCGATTTCTAAATTTAACATCCCTAGTTGACCACAAGTCTCAAACTCAATTTACCTTAGGGCCAGTGTCAGTCCTCAAATCCTCCTAGTGGGCTAGCAAGCAACTCCCCTCTGGCAAAGCACCTGTCTCTGCATGTTCCCCTCTCCCCCTCCCCCGTGCATCCCTAAGCCCTGCTTGTCACCCCTGAGCAATTTAAAACTCACAGGAGCCCCCTGCTACCATCACTGGCAGTGCAGCAGGGCTAGAGCGAATTCCGGCTGCTAGCTCCATGCTGCTGCTGGCATGGTTCTGTGACTGAACAGTACTAAAACAAAATTGTATGGGCAGAGTCTCAGCTGGTGTAAACTGGCCAATATTGTATAATGGTGCTATGGTGCCCAGTATTGTATAACTTGTACAGCAGCACAGGAATTGATTCACTCCATAAAACAAAAAGATGCAGGGAGAGATCCTAAGCTGATTTAATTTGGGCAACAGCTCCACTGGAGTCAAGTGAGCTATACTAGTGCGTGCCAGTTGAATGTCTAGACTCAAATACTTACAATGAAGGATTTTCAAGCACCAGACATATTAAAGGAAACTACTGTATTTGTGATTTAATATATACATGTAGAATAGCAGGGATGAATTTTTCCCTCCTTGGTGCACAGAGTTGTCAAGTGATGCCAGTGAGTGACAAGCATCTACATCTGAGAGTGGGATTCCTCCTCCTTGCCCTCCCCCCTTTTCATGTATCTATATCGTAGGCTTATGAATGAAGCAGTTTCTGGAAACACACAATTTCGTATTTCACCAGGAAATGATGTTTATAGAATGTGACATGATGTTCAGCAGCACAATAGTGATGAGCACTAACTCTTTTAATTATTTACTCTTGAGAAAGAAAGGGAAAATATCACATTGGCAGCAAGAGAAATAAACTATTTAGGCTACGCCTACACTGCAACGCTATTCCGTGTCTTTCAGAATACTGATGTTTCAGAATAGTGCTCTATTTCAAAATTTGGTGCTGTGTAGACCAAGTGTGTAGACAGTGCCAAATTTCGAAATAAGCTATTTCAAAATTGACACAAAATAAGCTACGCTATTTATGTGTAGACACAGCCTTAAAGTCTTTGCTGGCAACCAGGAAATTTCTCAGAACTTTGCATCAAATTCTGCGCATGTAATTTATGCCCACACCAGGTGGAGTCACAGGCCCTTAGCTCAGGACAGAATTTGACCAATTTGGCTTTCCAGCTCATCAGTTTTCTTTTGCATTTTATTGTTACCTCTTCTTTATCTCTCCTTTTTTTATTTTGCTGCCCATAAAAGTTTAAACAAAGCCATTTTTGTTAAATATCTGCAAGGGCCGACATAAAGTAGTGGCAATTCTGTTTGACAGCTGCGACTCTAATGTGAAGTCTGTCACAGTGATTAAGACCTACCTCCCCTGCCTCATCCACTGAATACACAAAAGCCTGACTGATTTCCTTTGCAGAAAACCATGGGTGCAGTTAAGTGTAAAATTTCTCTGCACAGGTGGAAAACCTTATTCTCTTTGACACATGAATCTGATTTGTGAGTACTGGGCTCTGTGACCTTTCCCTTTAGGTTCTATCTGACATTCTCAGAACCATGAATGACAGAAGGCTGTGCTTCAAATAATTCTGAAACAGACATAAAAACTTTATATTTTTATTAACACTTGAAGAAGCTACTAAAAGAAAATCAAAGCTATGAATCTGTCAAGATTCCCCACAGTAATATTGCATTTTGCTGAAAAGAATGCCATGATGGAAGGTCAACATAGTTTATTTGGTCTGTCTGTCTATTTATATGGTCCCCATTACCACAGCATCCGAGTGGCAACTAACTATACTCCTTCCAACCAGGGTATAAAATATTCATGATATTTATTCTCATCCATCACGTTCTTTGGTTTGTTTCCACTTCTTGTAATATAGCATGTGATTATTTCTGGCATATCATGAATATACATCAATAAACTATAAATACACACACACTCCACTTAGCTGTATTATTGGATCATAAGGATATTTACACAGATGCTGTCATGGATAAAAGTTACTTTTTTCTGAATATATGCTTATGTATCTAGCTATTTCACTACAGACAGAAACAAGCATGTACATGAAATATTTTCCAAAGTCTATATTGACTAATGAACCATGTCATAGTTAATATGCCTTAATCTTTCCTAAATTTCATTTTCTTAATTCTCTGCAGACTATGTACTGGAATCATGCTAAAGGGAACTTACATTCTGAGGAGATAGTTGATTTTAATGCAAATCGAGTTTTTGACAGAACACCTATTACAGACCATCTTGACAATATTTTAAATGTGCCTTTAAAATAAAACAAGGATTTTTCTTCTCTTTTCTTGATGTTTATCAAGATCCTTAAAACAAAGAAGAAACTGAGGTAAAATGAAACTGGCTTTACAGAGAGTGCTGCCAAGTCAACAATGTGAACTAGGGAAAAAAGAAGAAAAATCCATTTTTGTCCATAAATTTCTTCTGTTTGCCAGAGTAAATGTAGATTCAATGTAGTTTTTGAAGTTGATGCTTTGAAAAGCATGTAATGGGGCATGATCCTCCAGGAACCATCTCTGGATCAATGGGAGCTCTGAATCTACTGAGGGGGAGATTTCCAGGGCAATACTCCCAGTGAAAGTCAGTGGAAACTAGGCACACCTAGCTGCCATATGCAAGTTTCAAAATTTCACCATGAGAATTTTAGGTTTAAGTCCTATGTTTTTAACAGTGCTCATGCAGGCTCCTGGAGCAAATTGCATGCCAAGCTCGGTTTAAGATATGTCGACTCCATCTACGTTATATATGTAGCTGGAGTTGCTTACCTTAAACCAACCTTCCAGGCATTGTATAGACCTGGCCTCAAGTTCATATTGTTACTTTCTGTAAGTGCTCTTGACATTTGACAATATAGTTTAGGAGCTTTTTTAAATGTTGAAATAAGGTAATAGTTTTCTAAGAATATTGTAGAGCAAAATGTTGATATTGAACAGTTTACATACTAAAGCTTGATCTTGCGAAGATACACACACATACTTAATATTATGTGCTTGAGTAACTTCAGTGGGACTAATGAGATTCACAATGGTATAACCATATGCAAGTATTTACAGGATTGGGTCCTAAAAAATTAGCCATTGAGAAAAGAGGACATTGAATCTGTGATCTCCTTCAAATATCCCAGAAATTATTTTACCCTCACTTATATGAAAGATCAGTTCCCAACACTGGCAGTTATTTGTTGTGCAAAACAGTTTACTTTCATATTGGAAGCATGTGCAATAAAATTGACACATCCTCTAACCACCTTTAACAGTATAATTCAAGTTCAGTACTACATCCCATTCAAATACTGCCTCCCTTTTTTAGGAACAAAATCTTATTAAACTACTTTACTATTTGCCACAGGCACCAAATGGCACCACTCAGGGAAGTGACAAAAATTTGGTTTAATTATTGAGATGATAATAAAGATATATTTTATTATCTGTAACTCAAGAAGTGCATGTGTAGGTTTCTTTTTTCTTTCTTTAAATGACTGAAACACAATGTGGAATAGGCCCATAATAAACCTAGCCTATAAATTTAGCAACAGAATGAATAAACTGACTGGAGGGTTTTTTAATCCTAATACATGCAATTCAGTCTGATGTAGAAGAATTTTTTTGAACATTCATTTAGAAAGCAAAGGTACAATAATTGAATAAAGTGATTTAAATTAATCATGACTGGAATTTTGTAACTACAGAGTCTGAATTTCATTGCATATATAGAAATATTACTGTAGAAACAAAATTACTTACTTTTCTCCCAGAGGATCCACTTTATACATTTACCAAAGTAATATACAAATTCTTAGTCACTTAACCCATCACTGAAATTGAGTCACCTGTATAGTAGAACGTGACAGCTACTGAATTGGGTCTAATATCTGGGGTGAAATCTTGTTACCATTGAAGGTGATAACAACCCCTCCTCCCCCAGACTTCAATAAGGTCAGAATTTCACCCCTCATCTTTTGTAAAATGTGCCAGAGGAATTTTAATAACAACAAATAGCTGGGACTTTCTTTTACTTTTAATAAATATTACATGATGACTGCCTCAGCCTTCCCCTTTCCTTTAATGTCAGTGATCAAACCAATGACGGATGGTCTGTGTATAAGTTTATTAATCAAACAATGTATGTTCTATCTATATAACCTCCTGGAAAACACTGCATACAAACTCTTAGGGCCATAGTCACCAACCCGTCAATCAAGAGGCCTCGATCAGTCGATCGCGCAGTGTTCCAGGGCCCCCATTTCTCCCCACCCCCAAGAAGCCCCACTACCTACCTCCAGCGACAATGGAGGTAGTGGCAGCTTCCCACGGGGTGGACGGAAGTCCTGCAGCTATGCGTTACTTCCAGGAGTTCGGGAAATGCGTTGGCTTCTTCCTTGCCCCAGGTCTGTGGCGTGCCAGGAACTTACCAGGGGAGTCCCCAGAGGTGTGCACTGGGACTTCCCTTCTCTGTTGGAAGGGGGAGTCGGGCCCAGAGGGGGCGCATGACAGGGGCTTCCCTGCTCCGCAGGAGGCTCATGCCGGCCCCGGAGGAGGCGTGCAATGGGACTTCTTCCTCCGCAGGAGGCGGGGGGTCAGTGCGCAGGCTTCCCTGCTCCACGGGAGCGGGGAGTCAGGCCTGGAGGGGGCGCACAACAGGGGCTTCCCTGCTCTGTGGGAGGCACACGCCAGCCCCGGAGGAGGCGTGCGACAGGGCTTCCCTCCTCTGCGGGGGGGCGGGTGGAGAGGAGTCCTGGGGGGAGGCGGGTGCAGGGGACTCTCTGCCCCCACTGGCACCCTGTCCCCTGCTGCAGAACCCTGTCCCCTGCCCTCGCGGCACCCTGTTCCCTCTCCCCTGCCCCCTGCCGCAGAACTCTGCCCCCACTGGCACCCTGTCCCCTGCCACAGAACCCTGCCCCCACTGGCACCTGTCCCCTGCTCCAGCACCCACTAGCACCCTTCCCCAGTACCATGCTCCCTGCTCCCACCAGCACAGTTGGGGCCACATTAGTGAGGCTTGGGGGGTTTTTGGAAGAGTTTTTTTTTTTGCATCTCACTTGTGTGGCCCCAACTGACTTTTCTGTGGGTCAGTGACCCCGACTCAAAACAGGTTCCCTGCCCTTCTCATAAATAAAGACAATGCAGAAACTTTTTGTGTTTGACATAGTATTTTACTGAAAAATGAAGCTTGGCCAACAAACCCCCAATTGGGGCCAAGCCCCCATCTGGCCACAGCATCATAACACTCCTGCACCCCCCCCAGACCCTAGATCTGAGCCTATCATACACTGGAACCCCCTGCCCTGAGCCCCCTCACATACCCCAACCCAAATTTCTGCACCCTCACATCCACAATCCTGTGGCTTGCTTAGTACCCCAACCCTCTCCCTGCGCCAGTGTCCCCATCTCCACCTCCTCCTGCATCCAGATTTCCTCCCAGAGCTTGCACACCTCACCCCTTCCCACACCCAAATCCCTCATTCCCACCCCAGAGCCTACACGTCCTGTCTCAACCCAGTGAGGGTACGGCTAGACTGCAGGAGTTTTTCAGGATTCCAGAGATATCCCAGAAAAACTCTTCTATATCCAGGGATGCATTTGTTCTTCCGCTTTTTTTAGTGGAAGAGCAAACATGCTCTTTCGGTAACCCCTATATTCCTCCTTCCACAAGGAATAAGGGGGCTTCCAAAAGAAGGGGTTTTTCTGACATTTGGTCCAGTCTAGACAGGCCAAATGTTGGAAAAACCTCTTCCTACAGAAGAATTGGAAAAAAAAAGCAGCAGTATAAGGGTTGGGGATAGCAAGTGATGGAGAGGAGGAGAATAGAGAGGGCAGGGCGGAGCTTCAAGGAACGGGTGGGGCTTCAAGAAAGGGGTGGGGCCTTGGGAGAAGGATGGGATGGTAGATCTTGGCTTGTTCTGTCATTTAAAAAGTGATCTTGGGTGTAAAAAGGTTGGAGACCACTGTCTTAGGGTAATATACTGCCCTTGAGCTGTAGCAGACTATCAATACGGACCTTGATCTGCAATGCAACCTGCCTGACATCAGTGATAGTTATACATACAGAGAGTGGGCAGAACATGGCTTTTAATGATCATTTGAGGAACTGTGGATGCATGGAGAATAGTCAGTATTCAATTCCATACCATAGCAGAGCAAATGGTTTGGGTTTAGAGATGTGATGTGTTAGGAGCGATCAGCAGTAGTCAGAGAAAAAGTATTGAACTGAAAAAATACAAAGGAAAGAACAGAAAATGTGAGCCAGCGAAGGGCTGGCTGCAGTCCACTGATATGGCAATCACAAAGTCTAAGTCATAAAATGAGTTATACCTAGCAAGGGACATGAAAGATAATAAGAAGAGTGGGTATTTTTTTAAATAAATACATTAGGAACAAGAGAAAGACAAAGGGGGAAGTGTAAGTCTCTACTTAGTAGAGAAGGGGAGAAATATCTGATTACATGAAGAAGTCCGTGGTATTTAATCACTGTTTTACTTCCATCTTCACTGAAAAATTTTAATGGATCTAATACTTAACATAATTAATATAATCAACAAGGGGGATGAAACATAAACCAAAATAGAGAAATAACATGTTAAAATACTTTGGTAAGTTAGAAGTATTCAAGTCAGTAGAGCATGATGAAGTTCATCTTAGGGTACTTAAGGAACTAGCTGAAGCAATTTTGGAACCATTACTAATGATTTTTAGTAAGCCCTGGACGCTGTGTGAAGCCTAGAGGACTGGGAAGGGAAACACAGTACCTATTTTTTTAAAAAAGAGAACAAAGAATTCCAGGATATTGTAGACCAGGCAGCATAACTTTAATACCTTGATGGATACTGAAACAAATTATTTAACAATTAATAAGTACCGGGATAATAGTTTTATAAGGAATAACCAACATAGATTTGTTAAGAACAAACCGTGCCAAACCAACCTAATGTCTTTCTTTGACAGGTTTATTGGGCTGGTGGATATGGGGGAAGCAGTAGCCATAATGTATCTTGATTTTAGTGAAGCTTTTGACACAGTCCCACATGACATTCTCATCCGCAAACTAGGGAAATGTGGTCTAGATGAAATTACTATAACGTGGGTTGAAGACTGCATTCAAAAAGTAGTTATCAATGGTTTGCTGTTACAATAGGAGGCTGTATCTAGTGGAGTCACACAGGGGTCAGTCCTGAGTCCAGTATTAAGTTTTTTCATTAATGATTTGGATAATGGACTGAAAACTATGCTTATAAAGTATACAACTGACCTCAAGCTGGGAGGAATTGAAAGCACTTTGGAGGACAGTATTAAAATTCAAAACAACCTTAATAAATTGAAGAATTAGTATGAAATCAACTAGATGAAATTCAATAAAGACAAGTGCAAAGTACTTCCATTAGGAAGGAAGCCTCAAATGCAAAATGGAGAATAACTGATAGAAGGTAGCAATGCTGAAAAGGATCTGAGGGTTCTAGTGAACAACAAACTGAATATGAATCAACAATGCGATGCAGTTGTGAAAAACGCTAATACCATTCTGGAGTATATTAACAGGGTGCCATTTGCAAGACATAGGAGGTAACTGTCCTATTCTATTCACACTGGTGAGGACTCAGTTGGAGTACTGTGTCCAGTTCTGGGCACTCCATTTTAGGAAAGTTGTGGACAAACTGGAGAGAGAGTGCACAGGAGAGCAACAAACAGGACAAAAGATTAGAAAACCTGACCTATGAGGAAAGGTTAAAAAACTAGGCATGTTTAGCTGAGAAAAGGTAACTGAAGGAAAGGCTCATGACGGTCTTCAGATACAATAAAGCCTTTTATAAAAGAATATGGGTATCAGTTGCTCTCTGTCTCCACTGAAGTTGCTCTCCATTTCTACCCAAGGACAAAAAATAATGGTCTTAATCAGCAGTAAGTGAGGTTTAGGTTAGATGTTAGGGAACAACTTTCTAACTATATGGGGAGTTCCTGAATAGATTTCCAAAGTAGGTTATGGAATCCCCTTCATTGGACAATTTTAAAAACAAATTGGACACACACTTGTCAGTGATGGGCTAGAGTTACTTGGTCCTGCCCTGGCACACGAACCTGGAATTGATCCTAAATTGATCCTTTAGGTCTTTTCCAGACCTACATTTCAATCATTCTATGGAAGTTGGAGTCCCACTATTCAGCCTTGTCTCTAAACAAGTTAAATTTTACTCTGACTCTTCTCCAATCTCCCATCTGACAGGTTTAGGGTCTAACCCCTGTCCTCCATTCCATTTCTGGGCAGTGGAAGAAGGATCTGGAATCTTCCCTGAACTTCTCTCCCACCCTATCGACTCTCTTCTGAAAAGTGAGGAGCACAGTCCTCTACCCCTTTTCAGGTAGCTCATGTGGCACCAGCTGACTGGTCTTTGAGATAAATCTACAGACCACCTCTCTCCCCACCCTCAGCCTAGTTAGTGTCTTCTCAGGTGGCAATTGACATGACCTCACAAATTCTGAGCATCCTGGAGTTTCATTGCCTCCTCCCAGAAATGAAAATTCCAGAAACTAGTGTGTAAGACTGTGCTAGGGGCTTACCCAAGGAGTTGGTTATATTTCACCTATTTGTGAGGGAACATTTTAAAAACATTATGTCAGATTTCTTTTGAGATCCTGGCCTTTTAGCAGAGACAAAGAACACTTTGCTATTATATAGCAACTTTTACCCTAGACTCTCCAAGTGCTTTACAACCATTAATTAGGTAAATGCATTATATAACAGGACTATGACATGTTAAGATGACTATGATTATAATTAAAGGTAATGAAATGATGAGGGAACCTGCACTTGCATTATACATTGGATTAATGCACTCTGAACTAACAAAACACATTTGAATGCAATCAGATATAAGGGACTTAAGGACCATGGGATTCTGGAACACATGTCTGCAGACCAATCCTGGATATAATTGTTTGTTATCTGAAATTTGGTTCTTCAGCCTTTCTGTGGTACAGATAGTAACTCACAACAGGCAATAAAGCCCAGTCCAGCAAATCAGCATATACTTAAATAAATTGAAGTCAATAATTGAAATAATTGAAGTCAATGGAAATATTCATATGCTCTAAGTTAAACTTGTGCTTAAGAGCTTTGCTGGACTGGAGGCATTATGATTATAAGATATACTGTCTAGGCTAAAATAAAAGCTTACAATTAAATAAAACCAGAAGATCACATGGCTTAGGTTCCAACTGAGGAATGCTCAGCAGGTTCCAGTTGCTGCTATTTGACTAATAAAACAAGTTTCTATCCATTTTATGGATATTGGAACACACCCGGTTTTTCTTTTACACTAGAGCAGAGGTCATTACTTATGGTCTTGGTTGACTTCCCTAATGTTCTTTACTGGTACAAGGAGTGGAAAAAGAGCTTATTTATAAATGAAGACTCACATTTTAAGGGCTAAATTTAGTAATATCCTGCAGAACAGAACAGCTTTTCCAAATATCTTGTGCCACTGTCTGATCTCATTGACACCATTGAATCTGGAGTAACTACGCTGACCCGGAAGTACATTGGTATCACTGAGTTGAGAATATAGTTCCCTAGGCCTGCTTTTTTTGCCATTTCATAACAATCATGAATCAGCTTTCACCAACTCAGCAGAACTTTTCATTTTTTATTTCCAAGTTAAAATAATAGGTTTGCCGTTTGCAATCCTTTCCTAACCACTTCTAAAGAGAAAGTCAAATTCTTCTCCTGGACTATAAAGAAGTGACTTAGCTTACAGTCACTGGAAATCTTCCAGATCTCTTGTCCATTTATATTCACTCTTGGGGCACATGCAGAATTCAGGTATTATATGACTCCAGAGTTGCAGGGAAGAAAGGTGGATTGTGGAATATATAAATATAGATATATTCTAGATATAGAACATAAGAACATAAGAATATAAGAATGGCCATACTGGGTCAGACCAAAGGTCCATCCAGCCCAGTACCCTGTCTGCCGACAGGGCCAATGCCAGGTGCCCCAGAGGGAGTGAAACGAACAGGTAATGATCAAGTGACCTCTCTCCTGCCATCCATCTCCACCCTCTGACAAACAGAGGCTAGGGACACCATTCCTTACTCATACTGGCTAATAGCCATTTATGGACTTAACCTCCATGAATTTATCTAGTTCTCTTTTAAACCCTTTTATAGTCCTAGCCTTCACAACCTCCTCAGGCAAGGATATAGATATATATAAATAGATAGCTATAGCTATAGATATACATGTAGGGTAAGTATCTCTTCTTTTTTCCACAAGTGCTTATTCATATGTCATTTGAAGACCCACAAGCAGTAACCTAATGTAAGAAGGTGGGTGCTCAGGGTCTATTTTAAACAAATATTCCACCTCTGTTCTTCCAAAAGAAGCTGCCTGGGCCCTAGTTGAGTGACTCCTAATCTGAGCAGCAGGCTCTGAACTAGCAAAGTCATAATAAACCTTAATATACCCTGAACCCATCTGCATAATCTCTTGTTGATGTTGCTGGACTGTTAATTCGATCCGCAAACGCTCTAAATAGGGCCCTACCAAATTCAGCACAATGAAAAGCACACCCCAGCAGCTGAAAGTTGGCACCTGGCTGGTGTCCCACCTGCAGCAGCATAGAAGTAAGAGTGGCACCCTTATTTCTGTGTTGCTACTTTCAGAGCTGAGCAACTGGAGCATGGCAACTGCTGACTAAGGACCCATTTGTGCAGGCAGCAGCGTAGAAGTAAGGGTGGCAACAGCATACATGCCATTGTTACTTCTGTGCTGCTGCTGGCAGTGGTTCTGCCTTCATAGCTGGGTTCCTGGGCAGCAGCTGCCTCCCTCTAAGCTACCCATCTCGGAAGGCAATGCCACCTCCACCAGCAGAACAGAAGTATGAGCAGCAGTACTGCAACCCCTGCTCAGTGGCTCCATGGCCAGCCCCAGGACACCCAGCTCTACTGCCCCCAGCCGTGGGCTCCCTGCTCCCGGCCAGTGGGCTCTGCAGCCAGTCCTGAGCCACCATTCTCTGCTGCCCCTGGCTGTAGGGCTCCACTGCCAGCTCCAAGCTCCCGAGCTCTGCTGCCCCTGTCTTCAGGACTCCCTTTTCCCGGCCTCCAGGCTCTTGAGATTGGCCCCGGGCTGCTGGGCTCAGAGGCCAGAGCTAGGTTCCACTGTCCTGATGCCGCCAGTCTCCACAGCCAGCCCTGTGACACTGGGCTCTGCTGCCCCTGGCCTCTGTCACCCCCAGCCTTCACCGTGCTCCTGGCTCTGTGGCCAGCCCCAGCTGCAAGGCTCCTGGCTCTCCTCCCCGTGGCAGGCCTCCTCGGGCTCTCTGTCCCAGCAGGTCTCTAGTCCAGCAACATGCATGGTCCAGCCAGACCATGGATGTTGCCATAACCAGAGAGTCCCGGACCAGAGAGATTCAACCTGTAGTCTCAGGAAAACTCTTGAAAGGTTTGGTCCTTTGCAAATAAAAGTATAAGGCCCTGAAAATATGTGAACTAGCTCGTGCAGTCTAGGGGAAAAAACCTCGTAAATTAATCTTTTGGTTAAAATGGAAAAAAATGTCATTACCATAAGAAGGAATTCATGTGAGGTTTGAGTGATACCCTTATCCTTATGAAATTTTGTAGAGTGAGGGACAGATATGAGAGTCTGCATTTGCCTGACCTTTTGGCTGATTTGTTTGCCACTAATGTAATGCAACAGCAATCAGGGCTCTGACACGGGCTCTGATGTGAGCGGGCAGGCATTAAGCCTGTCAGGATCACATTAAGGACTCACGGAGGAAGAGATTCTCTGGTGAAAAAAGATGTACCGTAAAACTTGTGTTATCCAGCACACTCGGGGATTAAGGCATTCTGCTTATCTAAAAATTCCAGTTATCTGAGGATCCCATCAACCTAGGAAAAACAAATAGACAATACTAGTAAAACACAAGTTTTTAATATTGGTAGTTTTGTAGTGTGAGGCAGTTGGTCTCACATTTCTATTTTGTGTTAAAGATGATTAGTACTTCTTAAATAAAAAATTAAGCCAATCATGGTAAACCAAGCCAGGCCTGGGCGTCTGAAGATGTGACAATATTGTGGCTAGGGGCAATGCCGGTTAACAAAGTTTTCTGGTTAACAGAGTGCCTGATAACAAAGGTTTCACTATATAAGGCTCTTAAGATATTTAATTGTAGTGGGTCAGGAAAATAAACTGTGCAACTTTCAAAAGTGGGAGGGATATATATAAAAATGGCTACTAGATGAATTCTTAGCATCTAACTTATCTCTTTTAAGGGGTCCTTCCAAAGACAGTAGGGAACTGGAACGCAATATGGTGTAAGCAGTGGCGGCCCGTCAATACAGGCGAACTAGGTGGTCACCTAGGGCGCCAAGATAAACGGTCATTGAGGGCTTTGGAGGCAGGGGCGCCGATCGCACACCGATCGCGCGTTTCGCCTAAGGTGCCAGTTGCCGGCAGCTTGTATAGGACCACTCCTGGGTGTAAGTAATGTTGTTCACATCACATCCTAAATCTTTTCACTTTGCAGTGTAAGTTAAGTCTGGTAGAATCTTTCTGCTGTGGATCAAAATATTCAAGACATCTGAAGGAAATGATTTATCTGTCTGATGTCCAGATAGAAGCCAAGCTGTGGGGCAGAGGGAGGCTGGATTCAGATGAAAGATGTTCCAGTTGACTTGACATTATGTCTGGAAGAAGAGGTAAGAGTTTTGGTGGACAAACTCATAAGAACATCCATTCTAGCTCCCAGAACTGTCTCACCAGGGTCACTAACATGTTGATTGTGGCAGCATCTTGTTTTATCTTTCAGAACACACTTGGAATACAGAGACTGAAGGATAAGCATGTATCACGTCGAACCACTGAATGGGGAATGTGTCCATCAGAGATTCTGGTCTGAGACCTCTCCTAAAGCAGAAACTGAGACATTTCTGATCCAATCAAGTTTATTGTTGGATAGCCTGAGTCATGCAAAATGCAATGGATTTTAGAACCTTTGATCATCCACTCATGGTCTGATAAAAAATGTTTGCTCAGATGGTCTCCCAAAACACTGTGCACATCTGGGAGATGCTGTCTGGTGCTGAATACACCAGTTCCATAGTTGAACTGCTTCCTGATGTGAAGGAGACGGTTGGTCTTTTCCCTGCCCGTTTATATAAAACATGGCTGATGCATGGTCATAGGTTGAATTGCCAGTCCTTGGATTACTGGTAGGAATTATGCAGAAGGTTGTTGAACTACTCGGAGCTCTAATACAGTTACGTGTAATCAAATCAAGTCTTTATGTGGGTCTGGAGTGATGGTGGACCAGATGTGCTCACCATTTCAGAAGTGATGCGGCCATCTCTAAGTTCTGGGTTGAGGGAGATAGAGAAAAAATACCCTTCTGCACACCCAACTGAGGGCTTTCCACCAGTGTAATGACACAAGAACGGTAAAAGAGATTAGCAGAGGTATATCCATGTGGTGTCTGTTTATCAGGCACACTGATTTTAACCAGTCCTGCATTCAGCTTACATATGGTCTGGCATGCTGTCACAAAAATACAGGTGGCCATAAACCCGACCAGACTTATATGTCCTGACAGTTGTATGAGGATGTCTGAAGTTCATTGATGAGGTTAGATATGACTTCAAATCTCTCTTGGAACAGATAAGTTCTGGCTGTTGTGGAATTTAACACTCAGTCTATGGATTCTATCCTCTGTGAAGGTGTGAATGGGGATTTGCACTGTTGAGCTTTGAGTCAAAGGCAAAAAAAAAGTTGAGGAATCTGGTAAATGAAACCTTCCACTTTCTGTGGTGATTTTTCATGGATGAACCAGTCATCTAGATATGATTAAGTTATTATTCTGAGCAGCAGCAACAGCTAAACTTTACAAATACTTTTGGGGCTGTAGAGATACCAAATGGCAAGACCCTGCATTGATAATGGTTCTGTCTCACCTGAAACCTTGTATGCTAGCTGAAAGCAGATGAGGAAGCTGGTATCTTGCAGGTCCAGAGCTGCATGCTGTTCTTGTGGATGTAGTGATGAAATTATGGAGGTTAGGGTTACCATTCTGAATCTGAAGAAGTGGATGAAGGCATCAAGCCATCCTGAAGACAGAATTGGGCACCCTCTTCCCTTTTTCTTCAGTACTAGGAAGTAAATTGAATAAAACCTTTTCCCTCCATAGTGTTAAGGAACTTCTTCTGTTGCTCCAACAGACAGAATTGACATCACCTTCTGACACAACAGTCCTTTATGAGGAGAGTGCATGAAAAGAGATTGCACAAAAAGAGAATAAGCCACAAAACAGTAGATAATATCTAAATGAGATCCTCTGTGGAACCCAACAGTTTGATGTTATTTGGTTCCTTTGAAACTTGGAAAAAAAGTGAAGTGATTCCCAAATGGTGGGATGGAACAGTAGAAATGCAGTAGACAGATTACGGAGTAACTCCTGAGCAATCCATCAAAATCACAGTTCTGATGTAGCCAGAGCTTAGGACGAAAGCATAGCAGATACTGAAGGTTTTCTTTTTAAAAACACAGCCTCTATATTGGAGGTGCCAAGGTTCTTTGGTGCAACTGCAGAAGGTACCCGGTGATCATCTCTGCCTAGAATACGATTGTGGTTTTCTGTTTTTTTCTAGCTGAAGCTAATATGTGAACTCCAAGGGAACATAGAGTCTCCCAGGAGTCCTTTACTGAATGAAGAGCTCTGACAAGTTTTTGAGATAAACAAATCTAGTCCATCAAAGGGAAGATCTTCCACAGTTGACCGCACTTCTCCTGGGATGCCAGAACTTTGGAGCCAGGATGCTCTTCTTCCTCCTAACGATGGATGTTGCTATGGATCAGGAGGCAGTATCAGAGCCATCCAGAGCTGCACGGATGGGACATTCTGGCTAATAAAAGTCCCGTTAAAAATCAAAGCTCTCTTTCCTCCTGTGTGAGTTTGCCAATAAGGTATGAGAATTTATGGGTATTTTAAAAAGTCATAGTGTGCCACTAACACCTGATCATTTGCAATTCAGAATTGCAAGTTGCCAGACAAAGAATTCTAAGCCCAATTAAACTGAATGGCTTATGTTGTTTATCTTTGGGAGTCATATCTGGCTGTCATCTGTTACTTTTATTAACCATGAGGACTTCTATGGAAACAAGTACTGGGTGAGCGTATAGATACTCTGCCCTGAGGAATGATGCCTGGTACCATTAATCCACCTTTTTAGAGGCTGGAGTTACTGATGCTGTATAGAAGAGTTGACTCACCATAGGCATGCCCCTCATGGCATAATTAACTCTACTCAGCCAGCAGCTCCTACCATCAGAAGCTGCAGCCCTGCAATGGTCTGCTTCCTCTCATAACTCAATCCTCTAGCCAGCTTATGTTTAGCCCCATCCCTTCCAGAGTAATAGAAAATAGTGGAATGCCCTGTTCATCAGGTCTCCAACTCCCACATAATGTTCAGGGATCATTATATCCCAACTCAGAATCCTCAACTCTTTTCTCAGGGGTTTCACACCACCTTTCTTGATGGCAAGTAGGGGAACACAGGTCCTCCCCTCTCCTCTAGTTTTCAGTCCAGATACTCTCAAGAAAGAAGCTGTGGTCTGTCAACTCAGACCTCTAGTTGCCTCCTTGAATTACTTTCTACCCTGGCCTGTTAGTAGGCCTTTCCTACAGCCCCTTTCTAGGCTCACTGCCATGCAGACTCTTCTCCTCCTGGACTCTGCAAAGTTCTTTACTATTTTCCTCGGATCACTGTCTTCCCTGGGCCTTCTCTCCACAAGGCCAGCTCCTACTCTAGACTTTGAACTCCTGTCCACCCACAAGGCCTGTAGGTGGGTCTTCACCAAGGCACACTGATGGAGGCTACTACACCCATGCTGCCCTCCCCCATCATGGCTAGTGCTCAGGGGAAAACTCCCTCCTGAAGCTCCCTTCAATGGCTGAGCACTCTTAGCCTTCTGTGCAAACCTTTTTACTCTTCCAACTAGCTTCAATCATTACCTCAGCCCACCTGATCCCCTGCCAGTTAGGATCAGCTGTGAGTGCAGCTGTGTGCAGACCTGTGTGAACAATGCCAAACTGTCTCATGTCAATGCACTCAGCATTGAAACAATTGGTACTGAAAAGATTGGTAACAAGAAACCAAGCCCTTGATGCTCTGGGCTCATCACTAGCAGTTCATTTTGATTCTTGAGGTACTGTGAAGGTCTGGTCCTGTACTCTCTCAGATCTCCAGTGGTACCCAGCACAGGCCATGAAGTAGGGATGTTAAATAGTGTGTGACTGAATAGTCATGTAACCACATGAAAATGTAGTGGTTACATGACTATTTGATAGAACATAACAAAAGAACATAAGAACACAAGAATGGCCGTACTGGGTCAGACCAAAGGTCCATCTAGCCCAGTATCCTGTCTGCCGACAGTGGCCAGCACCAGGTGCCCCAGAGAGGGTGGACCGAAGACAATGATCAAGCGATTTGTCTCCTGCCATCCCTCTCCAGCCTCTGACAAACAGAGGCCAAGGACACCATTTTATCCCCTGGCTAATAGCCTTTTATGGACCTAACCTCCATGAAATTATCTAGCTTCTCTTTAAACTCTATTATAGTCCTAGCCTTCACAGCCTCCTCTGGCAAGGAGTTCCACAGGCTGACTACACGCTGTGTGAAGAAGAACTTTCTTTTATTAGTTTTAAACCTGCTACCCATTAATTTCATTTGGTGTCCTCTAGTTCTTCTATTTAGGGAACTAATAAATAACTTCTCTTTATCGGCCCTCTCCACACCACTCATGATTTTATATACCTCTATCATATCCCCCCTCAGTCTCCTCTTTTTTAAACTGAAAAGTCCCAGTCGCTTTAACCTCTCCTCATATGGGACCCGTTCCAAAACCCTAATCATTTTAGTTGCCCTTTTCTGAACCCTTTCCAAGGCCAAAATATCTTTTTTTGAGGTGAGGAGACCACATCTGTACACAGTATTCAAGATGTGGGCGTACCATAGTTTTATACAGGGGCAGTAAGATATTCTGGGTCTTATTTTCTATCCCTTTCTTAATAATTCCTAGCATCCTATTTGCCTTTTTGACTGCTGCTGCACACTGTGTGGAAGTTTTCAGAGAACTGTCCACGATAACTCCAAGATATCTTTCCTGATTTGTCGTAGCCAAATTAGCCCCCATCATACTGTACGTATAGTTGGGGTTATTTTTCCCGATGTGCATTACTTTACACTTATCCACATTAAATTTCATTTGTCATTTTGTTGCCCAATCACTCAGTTTGGTGAGATCTTCTTGGAGTCCCTCACAGTCTGCTTCTGTCTTGACTATCCTAAACAGTTTGGTATCATCTGCAAACTTTACCACCTCACTGCTTACCCCTTTCTCCAGATCATTTATGAATAAGTTGAACAGGATTGGTCCTAGGACTGACCCTTGGGGGACACCACTAGTTACCCCTCTCCATTCTGAAAATTTACCATTTATTCCTACCCTTTGTTTCCTGTCTTTTAACCAGTTCTCAATCTAAGAAAGGACATTCCCTCTTATCCCATGGCCATGTAATTTACACAAGAGCCTTTGGTGAGGGACCTTGTCAAAGGCTTTCTGAAAATCTAAGTATACTATATCTACTGGATCCCCCTTGTCCGCATGTTTGTTAACCCCTTCAAAGAACTCTAATAGATTAGTAAGACAGGATTTCCCTTTACAGAAACCATGTTGACTTTTGTCCAACAGATTATGTTCTTCTACATGCTTCACAATTTTATTCTTTACTATTGTTTCGACTAATTTGCCCGGTACTGAAGTTAGACTTACTGGTCTATAATGGCCCGGATCGCCTCTAGAACCCTTTTTAAATATTGGTGTCACGTTGGCTACCTTCCAGTCATTAGGTACAGAAGCCGATTTAAGGGATAGGTTACAAACCACAGATAATAGTTCAGCAATTTCCCATTTGAGTTCTTTTAGAACCCTTGGATGAATGCCATCCGGTCCCGGAGATTTGTTAACATTAAGTTTTTCTATTTGTTCCAAAACCTCCTCTAATGACACTTCAATCCGGGACAGTTCCTCAGATTCATCACCCATAAAGGACGGTGCAGATTTGGGAATCTCCTCAACGTCCTCAGCCGTGAAGAGTGAAGCAAAGAAATCATTTAGTTTCTCCGCAATGGCTTTATCGTCCTTGATTGCGCCTTTTATAGTTCGATTGTCTAGGGGACCCACAGGTTTTTTAGCAGGCTTCCTGCTTCTAATGTACTTAAAAAACATTTTGTTATTTCTTTTTGAGTTTTTGGCTAGCTGTTCCTCATAATCTTTTTTTGCTTTTCTTATTACATTTTTACACTTGATTTGACAGTGTTTATGTTCCTTTCTATTTATCTCACTAAATAGTCCTCAGGGTTGGTTCTGGCAGCCAGTACACTCTGACCCCACTCCTGGGGATCCTCCTGCCACCCTGCGCTGCTGGCAGCGTGGGGTAGCAGGTGGGAGCCGATTCGCAAGGGGAGCCAGTTTAAAAACCAGCTTCCCACACGAACAAGCTTCTGACTGCCATCCTGCACTGCTGCCTCTGATACAGCAGAGGCTGTATCCGTCTCTGCAGCAGCCTCCGTCCATGGAAGGTCTGACTTCCCTACAGAGAGGCTCCAGCCTTCTCTTCCCCCCCAGCTCCTGCCTTCCCCATGCCACTGCGGAGCCAATCCACAGAGCTAGCTTGAACCTGCTTGAAAGCTGGCTCCTTGCACATATTGGCTGCTGCCTGCCCCCCTCTCCCTCCATGCTGCTGCCTCTCTATCAGAGGCAGCAGCGCAGGAGTCGTGGGGGGCAGGCAGTTCTGGTGCTTGTGGGGAGCCAGCTTTTAAGTCAGCTCCTCATGGGCATTGGCTCCCCCTCCCCTCCGTAAGGCAGCAAGGGGAGGAGTGCATGTAGTTGACAAAATCAACCTAGGCTTATCAGTTAATCATGTAGTCATCTACATGTTGACAATCCTACCATGAAAGCAATGAGGTAGGTGACTTGGATCCTCTTTAGGGATAGGTCCCTGTTCTTCCCAAAGAAGCAATACTTCTTTTGTTCAAATGTTCTGGCTTTTTTCATTTCTACCTGAGTCCATTACTTGGATCTTGGAAGCTAGTGTATCCAATATCATAGGGCCCCCCATTCTGAGAGGTCTCTCCTTTCCAGATCACAGGTAGGTCACATGGAGCAATCTACCCCCCCCCCCCGAAAGTCTGCCTCTCTTGCCTACAAACATTTTTTAGAAAAGGACTTACACATGGAGTCAGTAGGCACATTTTTATATGTACGGCACTGCAGCAGCACAGCTGTACTGATGCAGCTACGCCACTGCAGCATATCTGATAAAGACACTATGCCAATGGGACTGAGCGCTCCTGTCAGCATAATAAAACCACCTCGATGAGCAACAGAAGCTATGTTCCGCCAACACAGAGCTGTGCACGGGAGCACTTATGTAAGTGTAACTTAAGTCACCTAGGAAGGTGTTTTTTCCATACCCCTGAGCCACACAATTTATGCTAATATAAGCTGTAGGGTAGACATAGCCTAAAACTCTTCCTAACTGATGTTAGTAAGTACAAGTAGCTACAAAAGTCTCTGTAAAACTGTGTTGAGACTCAGATACTGTGGAGTTCCATTTTGCAGCCATGTGTGGCTGGAAGGAACAGAGGCTATGTCTACACTATCAGGTTATTTCGAAATACATTATTTTGAAATAATAACTCCTGAAGTTACTATTCTGAAATAAGTGTATTCCTCTTCATAAGCAGGAGTTATTATTTCAAAATAACAAGCCCATTATTTCAAAATAACAGGCTTGGTAGTGTAGACATGCCCAGAGTAAATGGTGCTTGGGCTCATACTGCCTTTACAGGTTCTTGGTAAGCACAATTACAGGATAATCTGTGATATCAAAATGTACTGCTGGCCAGAAAAGTATACTCTTAAGCGCATGGGCAGGGCTGGCTTTACCATGAGGCAAACTGAGGCGGGCCAGACTGTGGAGGGCCAGACTGTTACCTCAGGTGCCAGACTGTGGAGGGGCGCCACTAGGACCCAGAGCATAGAAAATTGTGTCTGCTGCTGGTGCATATGTATTCTCTCTGCAGTACCATGAGAAGAGTAGAACAGGAGGAAGGCAGAATTGCGACCTTTCAAAGTTTTTCCCAAGCGAGGGGGCATGGGGGCGTCATTTGAGCCCCCCGCCTCAGGTGCCAAAATGTTGTGGGTCGGCCCTGCGCATGGGGCACATGTGTACCCAGATTGTAATATAGATGGACAAATATGTGAAGACCTTTATTCCTTTCCAGTTCAGACTCCTATTTATATTAAAAAATCAAATCAAGCTAGTGCAAGTTTATGAAACAAATAACCCAGCTGCTGGGGAAACTTAATCAAATGCAGGAATCATATTTTCATTCTCTGGCTTTTACTGCTGCTTCTAATTTATGCTGCCAGGTTTGTCAAGAAAAGAAAACACTCTTGGCAATTTAGGATGAATGCAAATGACCAATTGACAACATGCATAACACACAGATCTTCGTATCTGGCGTCTTAGAGATTTTAAACAAGTTCAGATTTGGATAGAATGCACCTGAGGATTTACACCTTTACGTACATGCAATAAACTCATTGAATAAAAAAAAAAAGTGAAATAAGCTTTTCACCACAGGCTTATTCTGGTTCCCAACAAAAGAAAATTAATTCTCCAGCTGCCCACACGAGCCTGCATGTCTGGGTCTTTCTTGATAGCTAAAATTGTCCCTGGCATATTAGAACCTGTCAATATGTTTAACCAGACAAACAGAAATATAATTCCTAGAGGAGATCTAAACAACTTCATTATAAAAGCTATGAGGTAGTCACAATACATTAGGAAGAACACACAGAGTCTGCAGTGGTTTTTAGGCTCTGTCTACACCATTGACTTACTAGAGGAGAGTGCTGCTAATTACACTTACTTGCATTGATTTTTTTTCCTGAGGATGGATTATCTTGTCCTCCCCTGAATCTAATGCTTTAAATTAGAATAAAACTGCCATCTGATGTAGGTTAGGAGTCACTCTTGAAAGGAAGACATCAAACAGGACATTACAAAGAGCTCTCTATGCCACCACCCCACTTCAAACTCTCCTTCCAAAATATGCTGAATAAATTTCAAGCGGGAAGGTGTGATTTAGAAGACTCCACTGCAACATAATAAAAAATGTAGGTGTTGTTCTCAGAATACACTTTTATTTTATAGTTACCTCAACTATGCACTTATTAATGAATTAATGTTTGTAATGTGATATTAATAAGAATAATAATTGATTCATAAAACATCCTTTATATATACTGGCTAATAAAATACAGTACAAACATGTGGAATCAAAAATAGCACGAGAAAAAACTATGACCATGCAAACACTGAAACCAATGGAGAGTTATGTTGATTGACACCAACTAAGTACTGGGCCTTTTGAATCTGACCTCAAAAGTGCAAAGAGAATTAGAGATAATTAAAGGCATATAGGAGGGCATTTCACAAGTTTGGGGCCATACGTAAAAATGTCCTATACCTGATTACTGCATGGAACACAGAAGACACAAAAAACAACTGTTTTGATATAGAATATACGTGCCACAAGAGGGAATGTACACATAAACCAAGATACAGAAATACAAGGGAACCCAAGTATGCAGTTTTTTATGTACAGTTAGTAAGATGCATGCATTATCCTTATAATGATGCACAGCTAATGTCAATAACAAACAGTTAATACAATTTTACTAATTAAAAACAAAACATGGGACAGTTCCACAACTGAAGTTCAATGAGGAGAGATGAATAATACTGGGACATTTCAGCTTAAAAAAGTGGATACTAAGGGGGAATATAATAGAGGTCTATAAAATCATGACTGGTGTGGAGAAAGTAAATAAGGAAAAGTTATTTACCTGTTTCTATAAAACAAGAACTAAGGGTCACTGAATGAAATTAATAGGTAGCAGGTTTAAAACAAACAAAAAGAAGAATTTCTTCCCACAACATATAGTCAACCTGTGGAACTCATTGCCAGAGGAAGTTGTGAAGACCAAGACTATAACAGGGTTCAAAAAAGAGCAAGATAAATTCATGGAGGATAGGTCCATCAATGGCTATTAGCCCGGATTGGTAGGAATGGTGTCCCTAGCCTCTGTCAGAAGATGGGAATGGGCAACAGCAGATGGATGACTTGATGATTATCTGTTCTGTTCATTCCCTCTGGGGAACCTGGCATTAGCCATTGTTGGAAGACAGGACACTGGGCTAGACAGACCTTTGGTCTGACCCTGTATGGCAGTTCTTATGTTCTCATGACAGCTAATTTGCTTCCATACTGGAGTGTGCTGCTACTTTTGTTTGACATAATTCATACTTACCATTATAACTACAGTCCATACCAGCTCAGCACTATGAAATTAATGCTTTAAAAAGCTTGAGGAATTACAAGCATCTGAAATATCCTCCCCTCTTAACTTTTTTTTTTTTCATTTGTATCATCTTCGTGACATGAGTAAAGATTTTAATGCCCTAGATTTTAATGATGGTGACCTTTGGGAGGAAGCCAGTACTATATTAAACATTAGCCAGTTACTCTATTATGCTTTTCCACTCTGTAGTCTAATGACAGGGTGACAAAAGTAATTACTAATTCTTTCAGCAAAGACTCCACTCTGAGGAGGTACAAGAGTTTCTACAAAATGAGCGCTTAAATCTGTTATAACATTGTATCATTAAGCAAAAGTGGGATATATGTTGTTGGTCACCAGCCTCAAAAATCAAATTAGTCTTGGAAAAAATGTATATAATGAACAGAATGACTGGTCTTACAAGGTTTGGTACACGATGTCCAACATCCCAGGGTGTACTGGGCTTGTGTCACTTTGCAAGTACAACTGCCAACCCTGCTAACTCAGCCTGGGATGTGAGTGTTAACTTGGATGCTTCCCACAACATGCATCAGCACCAGTAAAAATTTCTATGATCAAGTTAGTAGCAGGACAACCTACTTCCTCCAGGTGTAAATGATTGGAATTTAGTAAATAACTCTATTAAGAATGCCAAAGACAGAATAGAATCCATAGATGCTTTAATATTACATTGCCTTCCTGCCCCCTCTCTATATCTTTGCCCACATTCGAGTGGTGTTCAGGATACAAGATGGACTTAGTACAGGTTGAACCTCTCTAGTCCAGCACACGCTGTGGACCAGCATGATTTTAGTTAGCCAGATGTTCACTTATCATGGGTGTGGCCAAGTTTCCCTTGGACTCATAAAGTTTGTTTACAGCCACCAGTCCTCTAGCTCTCAGTGTTCTGTGCTGTTATTTAGCTCTAATTTACCTCTAAATGTCTTCTAAGTGCCCTGTAAGTAATGGAAGTGTTCATAATGCTGGTAGGCAATATTGACCTCCCATGGTTCAGCAAATTCTCTGGTTCAGCACCTGCCAGGTCCTGAGGATGCCAGACTAAAGAGGTTCAACCTTTACTAGGACTGTTGGTCAGACCTCCACCGGGAAACTCCAGATTTGTTCTGGAGCAACTGAAAGCAAAATTTAACCAATTATCTAGTTATCCCCTTTAAATTAAGACATAGTACTTGGTAATCATAAAAAGCTTTAATAAAGATGGACTCTCTCATATACCAGTGCTTTTAGTGATCAGAAAAGCATCTTCCAACTGGCTGTAATATTTTAATCAGTTTCTGATTCAACACTCCAAGTTTCTAATGATAGTGACAAAATTATTTTTAGTATTTACTGAAAGGCATTTTAAAAAGTAGACTCTTGAGCAATAGCGCACTTTACCAAAATTAGTACAGTGCACTTATGGGGGGAAAGAGCAGCTAAGAAGGACTTTTACAAGTGCCGCTGAAAGGTATTTTTCATAGATGATAAATATATTCAGCCATGTAGAGTTAGGACTTTGTTTTAACATCTTTCCATTATTCAGTGTTCATACACAAACTAATTCCATATGGTAGCAGTAATTTTAACTATGGAGCTACTTCCCATACGATACCAGTAACTACAGCACAGTTATTATCAATTTTGACTATCCAAAAAAATCAGTAGTGTAATGAACTCTATATAGAGCCAGATTATGATCTGCAGTGCAACTGTCAGCCTGATGTAACTTCACTGACTTCAAGACTCACACGGTAATTCAGATGAGAATCTTCCCATACTGTACATGCATAAAATTGTTCTATGCTGTGTAGAGCAGGACTGCACATCTACGGGCCACAGACCCTATGTTGCTAATTCTTTCACTGCTAGTATTCCCCTACCTGACAAGGGTGTTTTTGAGGGATAAAAATTAAAAACTGTGAGAGGCTGAGATACCACAGTGATGGGGGACATATTCACACAAATAGGATAGATAGCTAAGGATTCTCTATTGGTTCAGTCTCTCTTAAATGCAAACTGTATGTAGCACAGTTCCTGAGCTGAACAAAAATTCTTGGGGCTCTGAAAGGTGTCCCTCTCCCCTGGGTTTGTGCACTAATCCATGCTGAACTCCACTTTCCCCAAGCCGACAGAGCATTGAAGATTTGCCAACCGGATTTCCCCAAGGCTTGGCTGCCAAGCACACTGCCAAAGCTCAGCAATACTGTAATAAATACTAATAACAAGTAACATCAGTCTTCATTGGTTTAACAAGGCACTTTTATAATTAGATACAGTAAATTATAATTAAGCAATAAACAAATCAACATACAAGTAGAACATTTTTTTTCCTTTGAAGGGTTGCATTATTTTCAGTTTAAACGTCTTCCCCCAATTTCTGAATCCCCACCACCATCTCTCTATGTATGATTTGGGTAAGTTTAAGAGTCTCTCCTCCAAACAACAATTTAATTGAAGAACCTGTAATTATGTCTCATATTAAATGTTTCCATGTATTATTTATCATGTTTATAGCACACAAAAGTAGGCAAGGCATTTTATAGACAACGGGCCTGGCTCTGCTCTAACACCAGTCTTTTGACTGAAATACGGTTACTCCAGATTATTTGCTGATGTAAATCAGAGGACATTCATAACTCACCTCCCCCAGCCCCATAAGAGTTTATAGTCTAATTTTATACCTGGCACAAGTGAGGGTTAATCACAGGTTGCTGAGAGGATGACAACCGCAGTGACCTTAATACAATCACATTGACTCTAAGCCCTGGCATGCTCAATGAGACTTTCTTTTCTACATTATAGATGTATTTATTTTGTGGGGTGGCTTAACCTGCTTCAGAAAGCAAGATGGCAAAAGTGAGTTTTTAGGAAGAATTCAAAGGAAGCAGCTTGGCAAACAAGCACTGGCGGGTATTTCATGCACCGGGACAGCTTGAAAGTAGGCACAGAGAGGGGAGGAGAGGAAAGTGTCGTTGTGACTTAATTCATAAGCAGGGTGGAGGGAGCCACAAAGAATGAGGCAAGGGACAAGAATCTGGGCAGATGTCTGGGTCAGAATAGTGTAGGGCCTGGAAAGTGAAAATAATACATTTGAACATGACACCTAGGACAGTGGGAGATGATGCAAAGCATTGGGGCGTTATCTGCGGATTAAGATGACTAGATGGAGCTGCTGTAAAGAGGAAACAGAAAAAGGTGATGGTCAGACTAATGGAAGATTTTAAAGGTTAAATGGTGCCTTTGGTTATCTGCACTAAAAAGTTCCACTAAAGTCAATGGGAGCTGTACATATGCAGTCATTGGCAGCCTTTGACTATGAAATTGATGACACTGGGAATTTTCATTTTTGAAAGAGGAACAATTTGCTTCCTAGGGAAGGAAAGTACTCGGAAAGCACGAATGTGAGTCCTTCTGTATTGCACTATGCACTGACTTGCTGTACTGATCCCAGGGAAGTCACTCTATAGCTTTCTACCCAGTTTATTCATCAGTAAAATAGATAGTACAGGTAGAACCTCCTAAATCCGGGACGCTTGGTCCAGCCACATCTGTGGCTGGCTGGACCACCAATGTTTCTGGAACAAAGAGCACCAGTGGCCGGGAGTGGAGCTGACCAGGAGTCCAGCAACTGGGAAACCCCGGCTGGGCCAGCAGCAGCGGGGCTGGAGACAGCCGGGGAGCACTGGTCCTGGGGATCCCCAGTTCAGTCGGTGGCAAGGGGCCTGGACCAGAGCCTGAGGGCAGCAGGGAAGGGCCCGAGCCCAGCAGCAGTGGCCACAGCTTGGTGATAGCAGGGCCGGGGTTAAAAGTGGAGCTGGCAGCAGGGAGGGGTGGCAGGCTGGTGGTATGGAAAAATTCCTTCATTTGGAACCGGTAAGCTCCAGAGGATACCAGGTCAGGGAGGTCCAAACTGTAGAGGTAGAATATTTTTGTAGAGCACTTTGAGAGCTTCAGATGGAACTCTGGCCTTGATCCAAAATTGCAGGGAATGGGCTTTAATGAATCAAACCATATGAAAATCCAAATGTATAGCAAAGGCTGATGTAAATATTGCCTTATTGTATGATTCATTAGTGATTATTATTATTATTAATAAGACAAAGAAGGCAAAGGCAAAACATAGTGACAATGGTATTTCTATATGTGCTTGTCTTATTCCTAAGCTATTTGCACAAACATTGTGTGCCATTAAATTCCACCACACAAGGACAAATGTCATATAATATATTTAGACAGTGAAACTTAACACATGTGGTAACTGGTATGTACATTCTGACTAGATGTCTGTTAACCAAGCTTCTCCTGGGGCCTTATGGCATATTTGTATGCAAGAGTCCCATAATGCTTTGCAGTAATGGTAAGAACAGGAAAAGTACTGGCTTGTGATAAGCTTTGTAAAATTTCTAAGAGCTCATGAGTAGTTTTGAATGTACACTGCACATTAAGGAACGGATGTGTGAGTTAACAAAATTTGAAAGGACAAACAACAGATGTTCAATCAGATAGTTAGAAATTTATGAAATGTACTGAAAAATCAGGAACTATATTAAAATATTTCTTTAAGTTGGAAAAGAGAAAATAATAGAAGCAAAACTGAAAACAAGTTAGGTAAGAAAGTACTACACTATAAGCCAATATAAAACCAGGAAGCACCAAGAAAAGCTATGTTCAGTTAGCAAGTTATGCTTTTACAGATATTGGTAATGTTTGCCTTTCTGTTATGCACTCACTAAGCACTGCTCAATACACTCAGTCAAGATGAGTTATCTGAGGTCTCTAATTATTGATTACATTCAAACTCATAAAACTTATTGCTAATTAATTAACATAGATTACTGAAAGGAACTGCAACACTGTCTACCACTATGTAATTAGGAGCAATCACTCATTCAACAGTGCTCAGTGTCATGCAAGTTGCTATATGTTAATCACCTGAAATTTATCTGTATTGGGCCACCAGCAAAGAGCAGGTGTAAGTCGGTTAGAAAATGCATGTAAGTGATATGGGATACTAATGTACTTGCATTAGATGGGCTTTCAGAAGGCTGGATTCTTCACTCCTTTGTGCAATCAGTTACATTGCCGTGAAGTCAGTGCAAAAATGGATGCAGTATTTTCAACTCACTTTGCAAAGTTGTAAATGACTAGATAAGGTTAAAATAATAGACAATTAGGCTCAGAAGGCATGGGAAAATTAATGCTATTTATATCGACTTCTATATTGTTATTTGATTCCAGTCCAGATCTTTCAAAGGAATTATATCCCCTTACTGTAGGCTGCCTTTGCCTGAATTTGGCTCATCTAAATTCTCATCTCAGTTACTCCATTGTAACTGGGGTATCTCCTGTGATGTAGATTGGACTTTATGTGGTGTCTATGGGCTATTTTTGTGCATATCTTTAAATGAAATTTGTTGTGCAGTCACATATATGTGGCTATTCTTGGATTCACTTGTAGCAGATTTGAGGAATGAGTTGGGTTTTAATTGCACCATCCCACGTTTTGTGTGATCCTGATACAGTACTATTTAATCTCTGACGCAAGTGTCATCCACGCAAGGTATGTAGGAAATTCAGTGACCAGGAGTCATATCACCACAATCCAAGATGGGGATGACATGAAGCATTACTTTACTTTAACAGCTCATAGAAAGATCAACTACTGGGATACACAACATACCTAAATAACTTTATATCATTAAGCAAAAGTGGCATATGTGTTGTTGGTCACCAGCCTCAAAAATCAAAATAGTCTTGAGAAAAATGTAATGAACAAAATGCCTGCTCTGTCAGACTTTGGTCCATGGTGTCCATACCTCTGGGTGCACTGAGGTTGTGTCATTCAGGGACAGGAAATGTCCACATATTTGCCTTTTTCTTAAAGAGTTGTTCTGCTCTGAAAAGCTATTCTGTAATACTGGCAATACAGCGTGCATGTTTGGGAGAGAAGTGGGGACATGCATTATTCCCTCACTGATTCTCACATGAAATGTACTCACTTCACAAATACAACTGCCAACACTGCTAACTCAGCCTGATATGTGAGAGTTAACTTGGGTGCTTCCCACAATATGCATCAGCAGCAATACAAATTTCTATGATCAAGTTAGTGGCAGGACAACCCACTCTCTCCAGACGTAACTGATTGGAATTAGTAAATAGTTCTATCAACTGGGATACACCACATCCCTCCTAAATTTGACAGAACAGAGTTCTCCTATTACCTTTCCCTGTTACAACCACTTCTGACCAGACCTTGGCATTTAGTAGCCCTATAATTCTACTGTGTTTTAACCTGTTACAAGTAGCCAGCTTTGTCGCTCAGTGATATCATCTCTATAATTATTAGTCATTGTTGGCCACCAGGGTGTTGATATAAGGGTGGATGGGGCGAAGAGGCCTGATTTGTCTGTGCCTACACACAAGTGAAAAGTGGGCGTAAAATGCTACGAAACCTGAGTGTCAATCCACCATTCTTGGTTTACATTTTCCATATTAGAAATGTCCCTTTTTCTTATCATATAAGTTGTGCAAATGCCAAAGACAGGTACAACAACCTTTTCTTTGCAGTATCTGCCCTGAATTTTACTGTATTTTATTACAGACACAGTTAGAGTTCAGTGTAAGTTCATTAACCAAGGTATAACCAACAGAGTTGTGCTCTTCACAGAGACTTTGCCGTGCAAAGAATGAAGCTTCTCATACAGAAAATACTTGCAACTCCAATTGATGTTAATGGGAGTTACATTTGTTGATCATCTTTAAAAATGGGACTGTATACTAAAACATCTAGCTTGACATATGGGCTCTCAATCTACTATGGATGAAAGACAGGACACAATTTGGGGTTAGTCCCAAAAGGAAAAGAGGCAAACAATGTAAAAATGCAGGGATTTTAAAATAATGTAGGATTAATTTCTTCATTTAAATGTCATTTCATCCACCTGACTCTCATTACTTATTCAGTATGTCTGAAGAAAATAAAGGGAAACAATCCAAGACTGTACTTCAGCTGAGCTTTAGAATACAGGTTGAACCTCTTTAATCCAGCACCCGTGGGACCTGACTGGTGCCATACAAAGAATTTGCCAAACCATGGGAGGTCAATATTGTCTAGAAGCATTACCAATACTTCCACTGCTTACCTGGCTGTTACAAGACATTTAGAGGCAAATTAGAGCTAAATAGCAGCACAGAACACTGAAAGCCAGGACTGAAGGCTGTGAACAAACTTTATGGGACTGTGGGAAAATTGGCCACACCCATAATAAGTAGACATCTGGCTAACTAAAATCATGCTGGACCAAGGATGTTGCCGGATCAGAGAGTGCCAGACTAGAAAGGTTTAACCTGTATTACATTTAAGATTGACATTTAGGCACTTGTTTGATTTTCAAAAGTGCTGAGCACTCAACAGCTCCCATGGAGGTTTCAAAAATCTTGGCCCCTGATGCAGCCATTTCTTCTCTAGGCTAAGCTACAGCACTATTCCAACAAGCATTTTTATGAAAGGATTCCTAAGAACAGAAAAAAAAATGCAGGCAATACCTTTTGTAGCTGTTTACTGTTTTCTCACTCCACTCAATGTCCAGAGTGCTCCAACTATAACTATCTGCCACATATATGATTTGGAATTCTGTCTGCAGGAAGAGGTGGTTAAAGTTCACCAGACATCCTACACCTTATTATCCTGACCCTATATTTTACTTGTCTGAATCTAACATTTGAGAAAGAAAAAACAAAAAGGAGTGTTCTGCCAGAAATTCTCCCTCAGTCCATGGAGGAAATCTGGGTCTAGCTTTTTTTTTTTCTTACAAGAGCATAAAAACAAATTCACAGGTGCTAACCAGGGGAATTAGGTCATATTTTGAAGCAATTACTCCAGTTCTAACAGATTCAAGAAATGATTGGCATTGCAGGAACACTTAAGCTGACATAAAAAAGAGTGACACTCCAGGTTTATCTGGTTGACAAAAATAAACATGAGAAATGTACAGAATTTACCAGTTGGAGGCCAATCATACACGAGATGACAGATCATACAAAAGTTACCAAACTACAAAGGTGTAATGGAATGGTCTAACCATAAGGTTTTGAGGAAGGAGTCTTAAGAGTTCTGATCCCATCCCTGATTATAAATTTAGAGCTTGTAGCAAGTTATTTAACCTATATGTATCCATCTTCCCTTCGGTACAATAGGGATAATAATTATTACCTAACTACAATTTTGAGAATTTTGAATTACTAAGTTGTTATTTGTAAAGTGCTTTGAAGAGGAATAAAGCTGTGCAAGTGCTAAAATATTATTATTACAAAAATGTGACACATTATTTGAGGTTAAGAAAATAGTATCTCTTTATCTTAAAAAGCTTTGCAGTGGATAAAAAATGGAAATTGTGATTGCTCAGTACAATTGCCTGTAATTTCTTAGTCTGCATACTCTGTATTTATTGTTTGCATAGTACTGACATATATTGGATTAATAAGATTATACTGTATGACTGCTCTCCACCGAGATCCTTATGAAATGAGGCATTCATAGGGAGTGCGGTGTTTAAATTATAATTATATATAAGTGCAAAATATAGTGTTTCCAGATCCTCAGAATATGTGTTTTTAACATGACCTAAATTCATAATGCATTTATAGAAAACCTCATTATTTTGGACATTGAAAACAAGAGATATACAAAATATTTAAAAACAGATGATAGGAAACAAGTCTTGGGAGAAGCAGGACAGACTAAATTATCTTTCTGATCTTTTCCACCACCTGTGCTTCTTTGCTATACCATTGCCCTTTTTCGAGTAAAGAATATACACAGGAAAAATAGGTCTCCTTTCTCTTGTATGTTCATTAAAACCATGACTTGTTCATTTAGGTATTGGAGAAAGAAACCTCTCTCTGAACAGGATCCTGCAAGCCTTCTGTCCACCCAACACCAACTGATGGGCTATATGGTACCATTGATCCAGGCATGGAAATTCCTGCTGAAATCAATGGATGGTTCTATGTAAATATGCTGGTGGCAGGTAGGAACCAGGCTGTGCTCTCTTGGCACAAAAAGTGTGAGCTGAGGACAGTTTCAGTTGGAATTTTGAATTTCCTAGCATTTGCTACCACTTCTTTACCATATTCCGTTTTACACTGAAATACACAAGCAGAGGCCCAGATTCTACAGCCTTTATGTACATTGACTAATATTACATGGAGTTCAAAGGGAGCCACCACATAAGCACTACAGCAGAATCTGGTTCTCAGGATATAAATAAAGAAGCCTTGCCTATCCATTTATCTGTGAACTTTTAGAACTATGTTTTGCTCTTGTTTTGGAAGCCTTAAAGGCTGCATATAAATTTAGACCACCCCTGTACTATTCCCACTGCATGAGCTATTCATCTAGAGTAAATTCAGCTGTCACTTAAAGTTGAAATGGATGGAACAAAGAAGCAGCAATCAAGCTATATCCATGTGAGCCAGGTAATTACAGAATCTGTTAAATTATAGTGATTAGACACTACTAAAGAGAAACCCAAAGAAATCCGAAGCAACTTTTGAGGGGGGAAAAAAGTGTAATTAAACAGCTGCATGCCTCTTGCAATTGATTTGATTTTTCCCCCCTTAAAAAAGCAAGCAGGTTAACCAGAGACAAAAGGTAGATAAAATGTAAGTGGATCAAGGGGAGCCTTGGGAAATCCTCAAACAATAGGTCTGAATGTGGCATTAAATGGTTCATTTGGTGGTAAGTGATTAAAAGGGAGAGGATTTCCTTTATTATGGAAATTGCTCCTCTATGCTGTTGGACCTATGCTAATGATCTGAATTGCAGAGAAAAGGATGACTGTGTTATAATGGTTTATAATACACTACTTCATGTTGGACTATAAGGAACATTTGCATGAATACAGTCATGCAAAGAATTTGAACAGCAATAGATTTTTGTTTGGCAGGAATTATTCTCATCAGTGTCAAAAGTTCACAACCCAGAAAATGGTGTCTGGCTATACATCACTTTAAAGCAAAATGTGCCATTTTTAGTCACAACAAAGTGAAAACAAAAGCTCTCCACAGGACTCTATTTAAGCTGAGAAAGCTCCATTCCAAGTCTAATTAAAATTAGCTTCTTGGATGGGAACGACTACACTACACTCATTGCGAGAACTGAAAACTTGTACTTAAGCCACTTAAATCCTTTAGAGTCCTAATTTATATTTTACAACATAAGCTATGTCAACAGTGATATTCCTTTAAAGTACAAAAAGGAGCATTTTGCTCAGCAAAACAGTGAAAAGTATTTTTGAAAGATCCAAGGTTTTGTTTGTTTTAAATTTTATTCACTAATTCTCTAGCCATTGTGAATTAGTTTAAGCTCTCATCATACCGGCATGGCATACTCAGTGATACTGTTTCTTGTAAAATCTCTGAGGAGTGAAAAATACACATAAAGCCTAATTTACACAAACATCAGAAAAGCTTTAGACTTTTTAAGTGAAGAGAATGGTGTAAAAGGAATGGAACTTTCACACAGTATGGTTTAAAAGATGCCTTTTAAAAAAGCACACATACACACTCTTAAGAACAAGGAAGGAATCATTAAAAGGTTATCTCTTTCTACCTGGGTTCCATACAAAGTAGTTGAAGGATAACAAATGGTCATGGTTTCATTTTACAGTGTTGCAATGGGAATTTAAGAATCCACAGGGCCTTCTCAACTGTTATTCCTTAAGCAAACATCTACTGAAATTTTAAATTTCACTTCATCATTGTGATAGCTGTGAGCAATCGTCTCCTGTATGCTAATCTTCTTTCCCAGGGTATGTCTACACTGCAGAATTTTTCCAGAAAAACTACACTTATGTCCACACTGCTATTGCATTTTTTGGACAGAAAGTCGAAAGAACGGAGGGGTTTTTCCAACAGCGGTGAACCTCTTTCTACAAGGAAGAAGCCTTTTTCCAAAAAGCTTTTTCAGAAAAAGGCATGTGTAGACGCGGAAGAGAGTTTTTTCGAAAGACGAGGCCTCCAGGAAAAAGCACAGATGCCCTGGTGGCCACTCCATCCACAGTAATCACAACTGAAATGCAAGATAGGGTCCAATCAATGGGGATGCCATTTTTCAAAAAAGCACATCGCTTTTTTGTTGCACTTTTGCTATGTAGACACTCTCTTTCGAAAAAAGTTTTTCCGGAAGATCTCTTCTGGAAAAGCTTCTTCTGAAAGAAGCTTGCAGTCTAGACGTAGTATCCAGTGGGGTAAGGTCAGTGTTTTGGAACTGCCTCAAACTGCTCATTCTACATTATACAACACTTATATGGCCATAACACAGCTCATGAGGCCCCATTTTAGGGAAGAGTTTCATCACTCCTTTTAACTGCACTAAACCATACATGTTTTCAGTAGCTGTTGAAAATCTGTATTTTGTTTATGAGAAAAATCTGTGTGGTGAAGTTCACTATTGCCACAGTGGTAACATATTAGCCTCATAGCAGCCACCTCCTGCAAAAGGTTTAGGCCAAAGCTGACAAAGGTATTTAGGTGCCTAAAGATGCAGATAGATGCCTTAGTTGCTTTTGAAAATTTTACCCAAGTGATTTCGGCTTCTAAGTTCTACTGTCAAAAGACTTGGCACTTGGGCCCTGATTTGTAAAAGTATGTCTGTGTGCTTCTGCTCATCATTGCAATGCCTCATTAATTTAAGAGCCTAAAACTCATTTTCAAAATTGCCATGGGAACTTAAGAGCCTAAATATTATTGGCAATCATGGGAGTGAGGCACCTAACCTGCTTAGGCACTTTCAACAATCCCACTAGGTGTCTATCTGCATCTATGGTCACCTAATACCTTTTAAAATTGGGCCTTTGGGGCTTCCTGAGTATCCTTCTACTCCCATTTAAAGACAATGGGAACCAAAGGCACTAACAGTTCACACAAAGCACTCAGCATCTTGCAAGATGAGGCCCTGTGTAAGGTAGGGATGTTAAAAATTGTGTATTAGGGTAACAGTGTAATTGCTGAAAATTTCAGCGGTTACACAGTTACCCATGCTGCAGACTCTGCAGTATAAAGCTTAGCTTGCTTAGCTTAGCTCAGTTTAGTTTAGTTTTATACTGCCAACCCCTGCCCACCCCGCTCCCAGGGAAGAGGCTTTGTTGAGTGTAAACAACACTGATAAACACCTGCTTATCGGTTAAACAGTCAGTCGTTTACACTCAGACATCCCTAGTGTAATCCTATATGGACAGGTGCCAGTTAATCAAATTTGCTAGTGATGTCTGAAATTACAATGTGTTGTATGATGATTGCTCTGGTTGAATTTTCAGCTAATAGTAAATGAACATCCCAGCTACAGGGAAAAATCCTAAATTTAAAAAGCCACAATTCTTCACACATCCAGAAACCACCTTGACACAATGTTCAACACTGTGCCACCATTTATGCTTGATGGCATCTGACCATAATGAAACACAGTGAAATCACAGCACGTGAAACCAATAATAACAATCAATATTGTTGCTGCTAATGAAGCATAAAATGTACCTTCTTGTGCATTGAGCCAGCACCATGCAGGGCACCGTAATCACAGCCCTTCCCTTGTACCCCACTCTGTGAACCATGGCATACTGGCATGTGAGCATATTCCTTCGATTTGGCTCACCGGGTTCTTAAGGTGTTTCAGCTCTTTTCCATGCTGAATGAATTGGCTAACAGCCTTAACTCTATTAATTAGAGCCTCCCGGGCATAATTAATTTCAGGTGACTGTACACAAGCATGAGATACCAGGATTTTTGTCTGAATATTAAGGTTTACTCAGAGGATAAGTGAGGAATAAAGTCCAGAGCACTGAAATTGGCTTTTCAAGCACCAGGGTTCAGCTCCCTAACAGCCATTTACATGTCAGCGGGCACTGTCTACTGTTTTCAGCTATAGAGCAGATTTACTGCCATTGAATAGTTTGGAAAGAAGTAAGTGAAAGAAAATATTAAAAAATAAATGTATCTCATCAATTCTCCCTTAAAAAAAGCTGCCAGGCCAAGGCATGGTGGATCCCTGGGTCTTTTTCCAGGTTATCTGACACCAAAGCATGTGGTCTCCAGCAGCAAATCTGCAGGTCAACCAAAGTTCCCAGGGATAAGGTGCAGTCTGAAATTACAGCATGATGTTTGCTGGAAATGGACAAGCCCCAACCCTGCCTAGGAATCCCTGGGACTCATTATCAAGCACATCATGAAGAGAGCATGCCAGGTAAAGCAAGCTTTAGCTATGCTCTGGAAGCTCCCGCTCTCACATTAAGCTATAAAACTTCATGTTTAGAGCCCTGCAAATCCACTGATACCAGGTTTGCATCCACGGATGTGGACGTGGATATCCATCCACAGCTCATTTTTGCGGATATGGATGTGGATACAAATTTTGTACCTAGAACCCTTCAAATTTGTGGATATCTGTTGCTTATTTTTGCAAATACAGTTGCGGATACAAATTTTGTATCTGTGCAGGACTCTATTTATGTTAGCTCCATTTTGACATAAAAGGTTCCTAGTTAAAGAGAGACAGAAAGGGAAGAGAGTAAAAGAGAGGGAAGAATGATTGCTAAATCCTGCCCTTGGATGTAGTCATCTGTCCTGATTGCAGGGAGAGCTGTGTTACCTAGACCTTTCCATTTCCCTACAATAAATTTATAAAAGCTTCTATTTCAAACCAAGAGCTGCCTGGCTAAAAAATAAATCAAACATTTTCACATAATAGGATTTAAATCTAAATCTCAGTGCTGTTTTCCCCACAACACTGGTCTGTTTATAGTCCCCTCTTTAGCTGCAAGAGGAAATGTTTGTGGAGTTGCACATATAGGCACAAATACTTCCTACCCAGTCAATACAAATAGAAGTGGTTGCCTACCACAGGGAATGTGAGGTTCACTAATTCATGCTATATACAACCCACTGCAGGCTGAATCACTGATATGATCTCAGTTTTTATCGTTTGTCAAAAACTGAAAACAAAGAGCCAACTAGACAAAGTTTGTTTTATTTTATTTTACTTTACTGGAAGTAAAAGTCAGGTGTATGATATGAAAAGGATTCCTAGGGCATGAGAGTATGAAAAAATACAACAAACATTTAAAAAAATCAAATCAATGATCTTGCAAAACAGGACAGCTCGGATGCATAATCATGAGCATGAAAAAGATTTTACTTTGTATGACTGAAACTTTTATTTCATGGGATTTGCTCTCAGCAAAAAGCACAGAACTAACTTCCACTGAAAAATTGCGAAGAGGTAAAAACAACTCAGTGGGATAAATGAGTAGGCTAATCAAGGCTATCTAGAAAGGAATAAGGAGAACTCAACAGTCAGATGCTTTTAGATAGTTAATAAAATTTGCATTTTGGGAGGACCAAAGATGTACAATTGCTTTATTACATTAACTAATTATGCCTCAGTATGAAAGAGATATCCAGGGATCACTTCATTCCCTCTGACATGCAACCACCTCTGCAGTGAAACCAAGCAGCTGTTTAAGACTGCACAGAACTACTGAAAAAAAACTGAGGACAGAAATTGAAAAATAATGCCACAACCAACTTTGGGTAAGGTTTAGGAAGGTGGGATGCAATTACTCAAATTAAAATATATCTAGAACACCAGACCAATATCCCAGTAATTACTAAAAGTGACATACAATATTTAATGTTGTATGTACTGAGCAAACACCTAAGGCTGGCCCAGATCTGCTGGCTCAGGCTCACAAGGCATGGGGTAAATGGCTGAAAAACTGTAATATAGCTGTTTGGGGATGGGCTAGAGCTTGAGTTCTGGGTTCATACAAGGGCACACCATCCCAGATCTCAGATTCTACCCAAGCCCCAAACATCTATACTGCACTGTTACAGTCCCACAGTTCCAAAAACCTAACTGTCAGGGTGATTAAGCACTGGATTTAACTACCTAGGGAGGTGGCAGAATCTCCATCATTGAAAACTTTTAAAACCTGGTTAGACAAACACCTGTCAGGGATGGTCTAGATCAGTGGTGGGCAACCTGCAGCCCATAGGCTGCATGCGATCCACTGAGGTTCCACCTGTGGCCCACACATCCTCTCTCTGCCCCCTTCGCCTATGCCTCTCACGTACTGGGGCACCGAAGTGCCACACCTACCTACTCCTCCCCATCCTTCCCAGCACTTTCAGGGTGCTGTGAATCGGCTGATTCACAGCATTCATGCTCTGGAAGGGAAAGGGAGAGTGGGGACGGAGCATGAATCAGCTGACACATGGTGCCCAAAAGTGTTGGGAGGGAGGAGGAGGAGTAGATAAGTGCAGAACTCCAGGGCAAAATAGGCATGGGGAAAGGGGGCAGAGAGGGAATGCACGGGTCGCAAGTGGAACCCCAACGGGCCATAGGCCTCAGGTTGCCCACCTGTGGATTTCAATCTTGTGGCCCAGTGCAAAAAATGAGGGCCAGTAATGTAGCCCATTCACTAGTCTTGGTTACCCATTGCTTTGTGCTTTGTCCTGCCATGAACGCAGGGGATCAGATTTGATGACCTCTGGAGGAGTCTCCCAGTTCTATGATTCTATGAAGCTCTATGAGGCCAAGTCAGCTATGAAGACATACCCTCAATGACAACAAGGGGTCAGAATTTCAGTTTTATGTTTCACCCAAAAGAGAACACCTGACACTTCTGGGGCACTGATTAAGAGCAGGCTCACAGTGAAGAGTGTCACCATATAACCTAACTGCAGCAATTGAAACTAGGGATGTTAAATATCGGTTAATTGAATAGTTGATTAACCTGATGAATTCTTATCGGTTACTTGACTATTCTACAGACCCTGGGGGTGGAGCCCAACCAGTGCGCTCTGGCCCCACTCCCGAGGAGCCCCCTGCTACTCTGCGCTACTGCCTCTGTGTCAGAGGCAGCAGCACAGAGTGCTAGGCAGGAGCTGGTCCACAATGGGAGCCAGTTTAAAAACCAGCTTCCTTCCTGGACCAGCTGCTTATCACTTGTCCGGAGGGGCACTGAGCTCCCAAACCCAGTGCAATCCAGAACTGAGCCGGGCTGTCTGCCTGCCTGGCTCCTAATATACTTTAAATGCAGAGCTGCAGCGGGGGTAAGTCCCTGACCCGGCATGAGCCAGGACTGAGCCAGGCTGCTGGCCAGCCTGCTAAATATTTACTGGCAAGAAGAGTCGGGGGGAATGCATGTAATCTATAGCATTAACCTATAAGCTTTTGCTTATCAGTTAATCAACTGCACTTTTACATCCCTAATTCAAACCATAATGTAGGTATTATTTGAAGATTTCCTATCAAAGTATTGGTCCAACCCAACACAATTTAGCTGAAGAGATCTGTCAGCATCCCATCCCAACAGAAGGTAGCATAGGGACTCGCTTGCTCAGACAATTGGATGAAACTGTGAAATCATATAACCTGCACTTGGCTTTGTGTGTGGGAGTGTAGCATCCAATTTGCTGAATGTGCTACAGTTTAAAAAGCAGCTAGCAATTAATGTGTTAAAACTCATTAAGATCTAAATCTGGTAATGATATAAATTATACATTCCTATTAATGTCTTAGTTGTGCTAAGAAAACTGCTAATAACAACTGTTTATAACAATATGCTCACACAAGATATGTTGACTAGACTAGAAATTTCAATAGCTGACACCATGCTAGAAGCTATGCAAAGCCTCTGGTCTCTAGGATTAACTGTACAGGATAATTTGTCTCAGAGCCCTGGTCTACACTAGGGAGTTATTTTGAAATAACTCCCCTTATTTCAAAATAACAAGCAGAGCATCCATACTACCAAGCCCATTATTTCGAAGTAACAGGATGGTTATTTTGAAATAATAACTCCAGCTTTCCATGAGGAATAACACTTATTTTGAAATAGTTATTTCAAAATAGCGGTGGTGTGGACGCTCCGCTGCTGCTATTTTGAAATAACTACTCCCCAGAGTCATTCAAAGTAATTACTCCCCAGTGCTTCCTGGGGCTCTAAGTCTAGGTAGTACATCCACAGTAAGGATGCTTGCCTTGGACTAATTTTGAGGCTTCACCATAGTGTGGACATGTTATTTTGAAATTATTATTTTGGGAATTATTATTTTGAAATAAGTTATTCCAAAATAATTGTCTAGTGTAGACATGCCCTAAATGGCAACCTTAATTCTCAGATAGGAAAGGCAGCTATCGCATTCAGCTAATGGACCAAGTACACATGAGATAATAGGGCACTAAGGGCTTGTCTAGACTACGGGGAAGATTCGAAACAGTGGCCCTTTTGAATGTGAAAGTAGTTTAGACGCGGCTTTTTCAGTAAACCCCCCCTTTGTCGAAAAGCTGCATAAACCTCATTTTTTGAGGAAAAGCGGCTTTTCGACAAAGGGGAGGGGGGATCACTGAAAAAGCTGCATCTAAACCACTTTCACTTTCAAAAGCTCCACTTTCTAAAATGAGATCAGAAGAAGATATGCAAATTCCCGTGGATTCCTCTTTTGAATCTTCCCCATAGTCTAGGCAAGCCCTTACATTGATCACCAACATACAGGTTTACCAGACATGCATTTTAAGCATGCAGCCAAATGGTAGAGAGTCTTAGATCACTTACAGCAGGCATAAGAGAAAGCTAAATACCTTTCACCTTTGCAGATTTCACCATAGTCTCAATATCAAGTGGGAAACCAAAGGTCCTGACACAGAAGTGCTTGAGGAAGCAAAACTGCATAGTCTATCTATTCACTTCTCTCAAACACAGAATCTTCAATGGATTGGTCATTTGCATTGGGTAGATGATGGATGCATTTCAACTTCAGTACCGAGCAAATTAGTCGAAACAATAGTAAAGAATAAAATTGTCAGGCACGTAGAAGAACATAATTTGTTGGACAAAAGTCAACATGGTTTCTGTAAAGGGAAATCCTGTCTTACTAACCTATTAGAGTTCTTTGAAGGGGTTAACAAACATGTGGACAAGGGGGATCCAGTAGATATAGTATACTTAGATTTTCAGAAAGCCTCTGACAAGGTCCCTCACCAAAGGCTCTTGTGTAAATTACATTGTCATGGGATAAGAGGGAAGGTCCTTTCATGGATTGAGAACTGGTTAAAAGACAGGAAACAAAGGGCAGGAATAAATGGTAAATTTTCAGAATGGAGAGGGGTAACTAGTGGTGTCCCCCAAGGGTCAGTCCTGGGACCAATCCTGTTCAACTTATTCATAAATGATCTGGAGAAAGAGGTAAGCAGTGAGGTAGTAAAGTTTGCGGATGATACTTAACTGTTTAAGATAGTCAAGACAGAAGCAGACTGTGAAGAACTTCAAAAAGATCTCACCAAACTGAGTGATTGGGCAACAAAATGGCAAATGAAATTTAATATGGATAAGTGTAAAGTAATGCACGTTGGAAAAAATAACCCCAACTATACGTACAGTATGATGGGGGCTAATTTGGCTATGACAAATCAGGAAAGAGATCTTGGAGTTATCGTGGACAGTTCTCTGAAAACTTCCACACAGTGTGCAGCGGCAGTCAAAAAGGCAAATAGGATGTTAGGAATTATTAAGAAAGAGATATCTTACTGCCCCTGTATAAAACTATGGTATGCCCACATCTTGAATACTGTGTACAGATGTGGTCTCCTCACCTCAAAAAAGATATTTTGGCCTTAGAAAGGGTTCAGAAAAGGGCAAGTAAAATGATTAGGGGTTTGGAACGGGTCCCATGTGAAGAAAGGTTAAAGCGACTGGGACTTTTCAGTTTAGAAAAGAGGAGACTGAGGGGGATATGATAGAGGTATATAAAATCATGAGTGGTGTGGAGAGGGTGAATAAAGAAAAGTTATTTTTTAGTTCCCATAATAGAAGAACTAGAGGACACCAAATGAAGTTAATGGGTAGCAGGTTTAAAACTAATAAAAGAAAGTTCTTCTTCACACAGCGCATAGTCAGCCTGTGGAACTCCTTGCCAGAGGAGGCTGTGAAGGCTAGGACTATAACAGAGTTTAAAGAGAAGCTAGATAATTTCATGGAGGTTAGGTCCATAAAAGGCTATTAGCCAGGGGATAGAAATGGTGTCCCTGGCCTCTGTTTGTCAGAGGCTGGAGAGGGATGGCAGGAGACAAATCGCTTGATCATTGTCTTCGGTCCACCCCCTCTGGGGCAGCTGGTGCTGGCCACTGTCGGCAGACAGGATACTGGGCTAGATGGACCTTTGGTCTGACCCAGTACGGCCATTCTTATGTTCTTATGTTCCAAATAATCTCCTGTTTGGAGAACGTGCAGATGCTCCAAGGCTACTGGGCTGACCCAGGCTCAGGTTCAAGGAAGTTTAAAATAAGGGCTTGAAAACTTTCAACATCGATACCACAAGCTGGGAACACGTAGGCGCAGCTAGCAACAGGCCATCACATTGGAAGGCTGTAGGCAGTGGGAAACACTGAAGAGAGGTTGTTGAGAGAGAAAAAAGAGAAGAGAGAGAAGAGGAAAGCACAGCAGGTTCAAGCACTAGTAGTACTAGAATTATCCTCTGGCCCTGGGCTTCACAGATACTGTACTATTTGTGCCATAGATTGTCACTTGCAAACTGGACGGTTTAGCCATTCATGATGCTGCAGCATGACATGCAGTAACTGTACTGTTTTGAAAGCTTCAGAGGGGTAGCCGAGTTAGTCTGTAACAGGAAAAACTTAAAAAACAACCAATAGTCTAGTAGCACCTTAAAGACTAGCAAAATATGTAGATGGTATCATGAGCTTTAGTGGGTACAACCCACTTCTTCAGATGACAGGAGTATTAGAAGTCCAGATCCAAGAATAAATAAGGAAAGGGGGGAAAGGAGGGGAAGAAAAAAGAGACAGTGAGTAGATGATTCAAATAGTTACAGGAGGCTGATAAGAACAATTAGCATCTCCATTGTTTGGTTGGTTGGTTAAGTCATTGGGATGTGGAAGATACTGTGCTCGCCAGGGAATGTCCCTATTCATACCATTTGCATAAGAATTAAACTTGTGAATGAAGTTAAGTTCCAACCCTTCTCTGTGTATTTGGCTTGTGGAATTGGCCTGAAACAAAATGGTGACTTGGAGATCCATTAATGAGTGTCCAGGCAGATTAAAGTGTTCTCCAACAGGTTTTGTGTATTGCCTTTTCAGATATCTGATTTGTGTCCATTAATTCTTTCCCCTAGAGACTGTCCAGTTTGGCCAATATACATTGCAGTGGGGCACTGCTGGCATTTGATGGCATAGATCACATTAATGGATGGGCAGTAAAATGAGTCTCTGATTTGGTGGCTGATGTGGTTGGGTCCAGTGATGAAATCGCTATTGTAGATGTGTGGGTAGAGATGGCACAAGGGCTGATTGCAGGAGTGTGTTCCTGGATGATTATGATGGAGGTGTGTTGCGTGGTTACTGGAAAGAATTTGTTTGAGGTTAGGGGGTTGTCTGTAGGTGAAAATTGGCCTTTCCCCCAAGGCCTCTGAGAGTCAGGGGTCATTTTCCAGGATAGGCTGTAGATTGTTGATAATGTATTGGAGAGGTTTAAGTAGGTGATGACAAGTGGAATTCTGTTGTTTTCTCTTTTGGGCCTGTCTTGAAGCAGTTGATGTCTGGATACTCTTTTGGCTCTGTCGATCTACAGACCAGTTAGTTTAACTTCTGTGCCAGGGAAGATAATGGAGCAAGTAATTAAGGAAATTACTAAGGAAATTGATAGGGAACAGCCAGCATGCATTTGTAAAGAACAAATCATGTCAAACCAATCTGATAGCTTTCTTTGATAGGATAACTAGTCTTGTGGATAAGGGAGAAGTGGTGGATGTGGTATACCTATACTTTAGTAAGGCGTTCGATATGGTTTCACATGATATTCTTATCAATAAATGAGGCAAATACAACTTAGATGGGGCTACTATAAGGTGGGTGCATAACTGGCTGGATAACCATACTCAGAGAGTAGTTATTAATGGTTCACAATCCTGCTGGAAAGGTATTACAAGTGGGGTTCCGCGGGGTCTGTTTTGGGACCGACTCTGTTCAGTATCTTCATCAATGATTTAGATATTGGCATAGAAAGTACGCTTATTAAGTTTGAAGATGATACCAACCTGGGAGGGGTTGTGACTGCTCTGGAGGATAGGGTCATAATTCAAAATGATCTGGACAAATTGGAGAAATGGTCTGAGGTAAACAGGATGAAGTTTAATAAAGACAAATGCAAAGTGCTCCACTTAGGAAGGAACAATCAGTTTCACACATACAGAATGGGAAGCGGCTGTCTAGGAAGGAGTACGGCAGAAAGGGATCTAGGGGTTATAGTGGACCACAAGCTGAATATGAGTCAGCAGTGTGATGCTGTGGCAAAAAAAGCAAACATGATTCTGGGATGCATTAACAGGAGTGTTGTGAGCAAGATATGAGAAGTCATTCTTCCGCTCTACTCTGCGCTGGTTAGGCCTCAGTTGGAGTATTGTGTCCAGTTCTGGGCACCGCATTTCAAGAAAGATGTGGAGAAATTAGAGAGGGTCCAGAGAAGAGCAACAAGAATGATTAAAGGTCTAGAGAACGTGACCTATGAAGGAAGGCTGAAAGAACTGGGTTTGTTTAGTTTAGAAAAGAGAAGATTGAGAGGGGACATGATAGCAGTTTTCAGGTATCTAAAAGGGTGCCATAAGGAGGAGGGAGAAAACTTGTTCATCTTGGCCTCTGAGGATAGAATAAGAAGCAATGGGCTTAAACTGCAGCAAGGGAGGTTTAGGTTGGACATTAGGAAAAAGTTCCTAACTGTCAGGGTAGTCAAACACTGGAATAAATTGCCCAGGGAGGTTATGGAATCTCCATCTCTGTAGATATTTAAGAGTAGGTTAGATAAATGTCTATCAGGGATGGTCTAGACAGTACTTGGTCCTGCCATGAGGGCAGGGGACTGGACTTGATGACCTCTCGAGGTCCCTTCCAGTCCTAGTATTCTATGATTCTATGATTCTATCTGTTTTTTCACTTCTTCAGGTGGGTATTTCAGTTTAAAGAATGCTCTCTATATATCCTGTAGGTGTTTGTCTCTGTCTGTGGGATTGGAGCAAATCTGGTTGTATTTTAGGGCGTGGCTGTATACAATAGACTGAGAAATGTATCTTTGATGGAAGCAAGAAGCATGAACGTAAGTGTAGTTGTCGGTAGGTTTCCGGAATAGGGTGGTGGAAATCTGTCCATCATTTAATTGTACTGCAGTGTCAAGGAAGTGGATCTCTCGTGTGGACTGATTCAGACTGAGGTTGATGGTGGGGTGTACTGCTTTGGTGCTTACATCATCATCTCTCAAGACAGTTACCACCAAAATTCCTTTTCTAATTCACTGTCAGTGATGGATCTATTTTATGGCTGGTAACTTATTTGTGTCTTTTCATTATTTTTGCGGGGAAAATAGGTGCCTCTTCTACTATTACTGCACATCTCTCAGCTTGCTTGCAACCGAGTGAAGCTCTAAACTTGGCTATGTTTAAATGATAAAATAAAGGAAAACAAGAAATTGGCTTTGTATAAATATTCTGCACTGGACATGAACATGCCTCTGGTCATCCAAAGGGGACATGGAGAGATGCAATATGTGTGCATAGGGAGCAAACAGACTCCACAGTTAACAACTCCTTTGTGCTGCTGATTTTTAAGCAGCAATGGGAATTAGGCAATGCTGATTTCTATGAAAAAACAAATTTGCTTTAGAGCACAAACAGAGATAATTAAGGGACTTGCTCAAATGGGAAGCTGCATTAGAGAACAACTTTGCACTTTTAAGAACGCACACTGTGTTTCTTGTTATGCCAATTTATTTTAATTAATCAGAAAAAAAAACATTTGTTCAAGATATTAGCAATGCTAATGCTAGCCTGTCATTCCATTTCCCCTCTAAATGCCCCACCCAGCAATTCCAAAGCAGTACACATCTGGCTTGAGGTGAGATATCTTTCTCTGACAAGTGGCTATGATCAGGCTGTACTTTGTGCAAATACAGAAGGTCAAATGCTGGTCCTGCCACGTATGTGGAGTGGAGCCCAGATACACTCCATAATTACAAGGCTCTCCCTGTAAGATTATACACTATTTGTGACTTCACCTCTCCCAGGGGGAAGGAAAGGTAGGTATACTGTGTGGCCTTTAAACCACTCCACTTCTAAACCACTGGCTGGCTCGCTGCTGGGGAGAAAATGAATGGGCCAAGCAGGTCCTGGACTGCATCAAGATGACAGCCCTGAAATGGAGAAGAAAAGTTGATGATCCCCCTGGGCAATCAAGGGTCAGAGAAGTCATTGGTCAACCTCTTCCTTCTCCTTGCTCCCTAAGGGTATGTCTACACTACAAAGTTAATTCGAACTAACAGCCGTTAGTTCGAATTAACTTTAATAGGGGCTACACATACAAACCGCTAGTTCGAATTTAAATCGAACTAGCGGAGCGCTTAATTCAAACTACGTAAACCTCATTCTACGAGGAGTAACGCCTAGTTCGAATTAAGTAGTTCGAATTAAGGGCTGTGTAGCCACTTAATTCGAACTAGCTGGAGGCTAGCCCTTCCCAGGTTGCCCTGGTGGCCACGCTGGGCCAAACCAGGGAAACTCTTCTGCCCCCCCTCCCAGCCCCGGAGCCCTTAAAGGGGCACGGTCTGGCTACAGTGCTTGTGCCAGTTGCAAGCCTGCCAGCACCCAGCCAGCAGACCCTGCACCTGGCATGGCATGAGCCAGCCACCCGCTGCCACCCAGCCCTCTGCCTCTTGCCGCAGGCTGCCATCTGGGGGGGGGTTAATCGGGGGGCTGCCAGCAGGGTCTGCTGGATGGGTGCTGGCAGCCCCCCGATTGGCCCCCCCCGGATGGCAGCCTGCCCGGGACCGCAAGAGGCGGGCGCCCGCCTGGTCTAGTGCAGAGATCGTGGACCTCATCGAGGTTTGGGGGGAGGCCTCCAACGTCCACGATCTCCGCAATAGCCACAGGAACGCGGCCCTCTACAGCTGCATGGCTGCCAGCCTGGCCACCAGAGGCCACATGCGAACCCAGGAGCAGGTTTGCATGAAAATCAAGTTGGTCCAGTGAGACCCCCCAACCCTGAGCCCTGAGCTTAGAACATAAGACTGGCCGTACTGGGTCAGACCAAAGGTCCATCTAGCCCAGTAGCCTGTCTGCCGACAGCGGCCACCACCAGGTACCCCAGAGGGGATGAACCGAAGACAATGACCAAGCGATTTGTCTCGTGCCATCCATCTTCAGCCTTCCACAAACAGAGGCCAGGGATACCATTCCTACCCCCTGGCTAATAGCACTCCATGGACTCAACCTCCATGAATTTATCTAACTTCTCTTTAAACTCTGTTATAGTTCTAGCCTTCACAGCCTCTTGTGGCAAGGAGTTCCACAGGTTGACTATGTGCTGTGTAAAGAAGAACTTTCGCTTATAAGTTTTAAGCCTGCTGCCCATTAATTTCATTTGGTGTCCTCTAGTCCTTCTATTATGGGAACTAATGAAGAACTTTGCTTTATTCACCCTCTCCACACCACTCATGATTTTACAGACCTTTATCATAACCCTCCTCAGTCTCCTCTTTTCTAAGCTGAAAAGTCCCAGTCTCTTTAGCCTCTCTTCATATGGGACCTGTTCCAAACCCCTAATCATTGTAGTTGCCCTTTTCTGAACACTTTCCAAGGCCAACATATCTTTTTTGAGGTGAGGAGACCACATCTGTACACAGTACTGAAGATATGGTGTACCATAGTTTTATACTTCCCCTCCTTCTTCTTCCCCTGGCTTCCCCCTTCCAGCTCCCTCCTCCCAGGTTTCCACCTCCCCTCTCCCACCCTCTCTCTTCCCCTCTCCCACCTCCTTTTCCCAGTCTCCCCAGAGGTTAATCCCCCCCCTCCCAGTTTTGTTAAATAAAGAGAGTTTCTATTTTTGAACACGTGTCCTTTATTTTTTACATCAGGAAGGGGGGCTAGGGAGGGGTAAGTGGAAGGAGGTGAGGGAGGAATGCGGCACGAGCCCCTGATGAGGAGGACTGGGATGGCTCTGCGGGTTCCTCGGGGTGGAAGCTCTCCTGCAGGGCCTCCTGGATCCTGACAGCCCCCCGATTGACCGCCCCGGATCGCAGCCTGTGGCAAGTGCAGCTGGGCTGATGGCCGAGTGCTGTGATGTGCCGAGTGTGGGCACTCAGGGCACTCCAAGACAGGACTGCTTTTCTGTCCCTCATCAAGTTAGACAAGGAAGTGGGGAACCCTGAGAACTATCTGTCCGGGGTGGGGGTCGGGTCCCTTTAAGCACAGCCCTCAGCTAGCCTGAGGCAGCAGCTCCACACTCTAAGTCCTAACCTGATGCCCTGCTGGCACTGGTTCCGGCCAGCCTTAACTTCGATTCAGGGTCCACTCAATGTGGACATGCTATTTCGAATTAGCAAAACGCTAATTCGAATTAGTTTTTAGGTCTAAATGCACTAATTCGAATTAGCTTATTTCGAATTAACTAATTTGAATTAAGTTAGTTCGAATTTGTGCTGTAGTGTAGACATACCCTCACCCTCCCAAAGCTTAAGGGGAAAATGCTCTCTCTGGAACTACAGCACCCCCTGTGGCCTGCTGAGAATAATAGGGAAAATGAACAACGCTTGCCATGCCCTAAGAGGTGTACAAATGCTAACAATAAGTACAAGACCCCTCACCCACAAATAATTCAGTGTTGCTTCATTCCAAGTATTCAAAAACAAGAGACACTCCAAATGCATTAGATTGACTTAAAAATCAAGAATTTTGAAAAAAAAATCTTGGCGTTCTTTTGATTTCGCTTCTGGGTTTTGAAACCTTAGGGAACACATTCATTTCATATTCAAGCTTTCCTCCAGAGTTATTCCATATTCAAGCTTTTCTCCAGAGTTATCAAGACTAGAAACTTAGTCTTTTTCAAATGAGTCAAAATTCTCATATAATCACTAGGGGTATATAGGGGTAACTGGCTATCCAGTAAGCATTGCCTTGCTTAAATGCTTACCGGGGTAACCATTTAACCTGCACCTTGCTCAACTGGAACAGCACCCACCCACGGCGCACCCTGATTGGCCAAGCCCACTGTGACATGGCAGGCTGGTTAACCGGTTGAACATTTTAGTTAACCAATAAAAGGGCAAGGAGGACATGCCATTGGAATGAACGCAGGATAAATGGATAAATAGCTAGTAAACAGACTCAGATCTTTGGTCCAAGATCCCTTTGTGCTATCAGCATAACTCACAGGACTTTAACCTTGAAATCAGTGATTCCTCTGGTATGGCTTAGCTGTCTGTATGCTAGCCCCTCCTGCCTGCAAACAGGGAACCCATTAGAATTCAAATAGAATAAAAGCTTTCAAAATAAATAACAGAGTAAATCAAAAAACAAGTGTAAAAAGGTGACATCAGGCATGAACTTACATCAAAGCCCAATCTAGACAGAGTGCCATAATGGACACATGCTATAACATATGAGGAGTATGCGTGGATGTTACACATTGCACAACAAGAGAGAAAGAAAGAAGAGCTTAAGAGAAATGATTCATCCCAGTCTGGCACATCAGAAAGAAAGCCAGCCCAGACATCTAATAGTCCAGCAACAGTTTCCAAATTGCCTGATCCTGCATTCCTTGTGCACCCAAAACTCAGAATTCAGTGGTATCAGGCTTAATCATAGGTATCCAATTGATGTTGTACATAAGAAGGATTCCCTTATTATTATTTGTTACATCACACACTGGAGTTTGTAGATCTGCACAAAAAGAATAATATTCCCTTGAATGCTATTGCCATGGTGACATCCTAGCATCCCCATCTAGTTTGGTCCTGTGTAAAACTTGTGATAATGACAATTGCTCCTTTTTAAAACTGCCATATTTTACAGGAAAGAAAAGCATATGTTAAGGAAAAGGTTTCCTCTCACTTACAATCCAATTGAAGACAACAGGGATTGGGGAAGTGTAACAGACGGGAAAATTTGCCTCTCAACTTTACTCTCCTTCCTAAACAATTTTATTTTCTTTCCGTCAATGCTTAACCTCTTCCATCATCACCAGTATTAACAGCCAGGTGGGAAGAACAAACAAACAGTTGCCTTCTTAGTCTAAGAAATGTTATTCTTTGGCTGGCTGGCATGGGTTCCAGCACAGAGTGTGGTCAACTACTTTGGCTTCCGTTCAAAAAGATGAATAAACCACTCTGGCAGTAACTGCAGCTTTGTCCAGGCTATTTCCAACTTGCTTTTTTCAATTTATGGTACTTTAATGCCACAGGAAGTGTGCACCAGGTCAATTTGAAACTCAAATGTATTTAAAAAAAACATGTTTCTATGTTCTTAGAGCCTGCCTAACCTCTCTTCCCTCCTTTTTAATGTTTTTGTAGAAAGAGGTTATTTAGCCAGAAGCTTGGCTTCTGCAAAAAACTGCTTTCTATACTATTTTCTGCAAATGGAGAGTGGTAGCAGAAATCACAGAGGCTCATCTACTTTTTTCTTTTCTCTTATTTCCTATCTTTTATTGGGAACATTTTTGGTAGAGAGGCATTTTCCTGAAATTTAAAAAGAAACTCATAGTTTTGTAGATGTGCAGTTGGTCAGCACAAGGATTTAGACTTGCACAAAGTTCAGGGCTGCAAAGCACAGGAAATCTCACAATATAAGACAAACTGTGGTTTAATAAGTGTGGCTCTTAGCTGGATGGATTAAAACCCCAGTAATGAACAGTAAGATACCCTCTCGGTTCTACTCACTGGCAGAATAATACCAGCAGCAGAAATTCCACTTTATAAATATGAGGGTTGAGTTCCTTCTGAAAAGAGTAGCAGATGTGAATGCAAAGCTTGGCAAATTGTATTAAGCATTGAGTTTCAGTGTTCAGGTTATTATTTTCTCTTTCCTTTTCTCCCCTCATTTTTCGCTCCATTAAAATTCCACCTTAGACATCACAGTCAAAATGAATGAACAAACATGCTTTGTTCAGTATAAAAATCCACTGGAATTCATGTGGACGCTGATAATGTGGAAGTGGAACTTGAGCTGGGGTAGCAGAAACCACTCAGGCAGTTCAGTGAGGGAATGCCATAATGACAGATTAAGTACATCACTAATCCATGCGTTGTGTTTCTGCTGCACAGGTGTGTTCAGGGATTATTTTCTGACATGCAAGCCACTTAGGCCAATCTTTAAAGATCCTTTCTTTTTCTTTTTGGTTCCCTGATCTTTCAGATATAAACTCCCTACAGCTGTTGAACTGAAAAACTTCTGAATAAATTCTTACCATAAAGCTCATTACAATACAGTTGCCTCTGGAAGATTGTAATTTACCAGTCAAACTGGTATTTAACAATACAAATATTATGACCCTTAGGGCCATCTATAGCCTAGTTACTAATATTAAAATAAAGTAGGGGAAAAATTTTCACACGCTTGAAAAAGATTCCATAGTTATTTACTTTCCAATAGCCTAAAGAGAACAAGTTAGAAGAATTTTAATGAGTGTCTTATGGGTACCTCTGAAGCCTGTAGATCAACACTGCGCTAAACAATGGAGACAAAGTAAAATAGCTAGAAGAGAATTCTGATCCATTTGAGGATATTGAATACACATGTATTTGGGGACATAGGCTTAATAGCGGTAAGAAAAAGTTGAGGAGTTTCTATTGTATAGTGTAGTGTATTCTATTGTACAGGATACAAGTGTAGTGTAATATAAAAAATGCCTAACAACAGAGGGACAAAGGAGAGATGCATTGGATTTGGACAACAATTAGAGGACTATGTAGCATTTGATAACCAAAAGGGCTCTAGTCAGTTTTCTGTGCAACAGTAACTATTCCTCAATTTATAGTGTAATAGGAGAATTGTTTATATTTTAACTCAGAATGGCCTAGGGTGTTCATAAGAGACTATTAATTCAATGGTAATTTTGTCTGAGAAAGAACTGCAGGATCTGAGCCTATGTCGGTATGAGCTGATATAATTTACTTTGGCTACGTCTAGACTGCTAGCCTCTTTTGAAAGAGGCTTTTTCAAAAGATACTTTCGAAAAAGCCTCTTTCGAAAAAGAGCGTCTAGACTACAACCAGTACTTTCAAAAAAGCACAGTTTGCATTACATAGCACCTTTTTTCGAAAGAGCACTTTCGAAAAATGGTGTTCTTCCTCGTAAAACGAGGTTTTCCGCCATCGAAAAAACTGTCACTTTTCGAAAAAAACTCTGTAGTCTAGACACACCCTTTGTGTACAGTTTCTATTACATGGTATCGGGTACTGTAGGGATGTTATGTATCGTGTAATTAAATAATAGTGTAACCACATCAAATATTAGCAGTTACATTACTATTTGATAGTCCCCAGGAGTGGAGCCAGCAGCCAGTGTGCTCCCAACTCCACTCCCGGGGAGTCTCTTGCCACCCTGCACTGCTGCCTCTGGTACAGAAGCAGCAGCTACCCCTGTCCGAGGGAGGGCCCAAGCTCCCCATAGAGAGAGGCTGCGCCAGTATCCCACATAGCAGCCTCTGTCTGCAGCAAGGCTGGGCCTGCCGCGGACAGAGGCTGCTCTGCGGCAGCCTCCCCTGCCCGCTGCACTTCAGGTGCAGGAAGAGGACAGGAGGAGCCGGTGCATGTGGGGAGACAGCTTTCAAATTGGCTCCCACTGAGCACTGCCTCCTGCCTGCCTCTCCCTCCTGCTGCCTCCACGGAGCCGATACGCATGAAGAGATGGCTTAAAAGCCAGCTCTCACCTCTTAGCTCCTACCTCTTAGCTCCCCCCTTCCCGTCCACACTGGTTCCTCTGACAGAGAGGCAGCAGCATGGGGAGGAGGAGAAATGGCTCGTGGGAGCTGATACGCATGGGGAGCTGGCTTGAAAGTCAGCTTCCTGCATGTACCAGTTCCTGCTTCACCCTCTGTGCTGCTGCCTCTCTATGGAAGGGGGTCGGGGAGAGGCAGCTGCACAGGATCCAGTGCTCTTGGGGAGCTGGCTTAAAAGCCGGCTCCTCGTGCATACCCTCTCCTGCCTCCCCCACCATTGCTGCCTCGATATAGAGGCAGCAAGTGAGGAGGGAGTGTGTGTAGTTGACAGGATTAACTGGTAAACCGAGGATAATTGATTAATTGGTCATGACTACACGTTGACATCCCTAGTGTATTGAGGGGAACTGTTTATATTTTACCTAAGCATGGACTCACCCTGGCAGAAATATTTAAAATTTTACAGGGAAGAAATTGAAAGAGTTTATAGGGAAGAAGTGGAAAATACGTCACACTGTTCCATATACAGCTTATAACCTTTGGAACAACCTTAAATTCTTTCACAGTCCTTAGTCTGATGAAGTCCCATTGAAGTCAGTGAGGTTATGTATGGTCCTAAGAGACCATGAAGTCAATGGTAATTTTGCCTGAGAAAGAACTGCAGCATCAGGACCTATGTAGGTGGGTAATTTACTTCATGCAGTCTGCAACTGTACAGACAGAAAGGACTAGGCTTTCCAGATGTCAAATATTATAGTTCATACAACCAGGAAAACAGGACCACATTTTCAAAGTGAAACCCTTAAACTGCCTTTTCAAATTCTGCATGTATGCCTGCAAAGCCCATATTTACATGCATGGATGGGCATTAGTTTGCACACATCTGGTACCTATCTGCCTATCTGGCAACATTAATGTGAGATTTGTAGGCACAATAACTCTGAAGGCAAACATTTCAGAGGCACTTGAATTTAGCACTGAAGGAACCCCTGCTCTTGCTGAGCCATTTTCACCGGGTGGAATCAGGCTAGGGAAATGGTCAGTTAAAAGCACAGTTTGGGCTGATTCCATCGAACATACTGTGATCCTTCTTTGTTTATACTTAAATCAGTTTTATTGAAGCAACATCTGTGTGTGTGTCTCACTGTCTGGGAGAGAGAACAGTCTAGTGCAGGAGAGAGCAATAATTTTTGAAGGGGAGCCACTTCACAAATTTCTGAAGTGGTTGTGGACTGCCCTGGAAGGGCCAGGAGGCTTCCTGTGCTCCTTCGCCCAGACCCTGACTGGGGGTGGGTGGAGCACATGAAGTCTTTGCTCCCACCCCCCAGAACCTAGAGAGAACCTCCTGCTCCCCTGGCTCCAGGTCTCAACTGGCCTGGGGGAAGGGGAATGGCAGGGCCAGCTGTGGGCCGGATGAACTGGCTTGGCAGGCCGGATCCAGCCCATAAATGCTGTCTTGCCCACCCCTGGAGTAAGGGATTTGGGCGTAGGAGGGCCTGTGAGGTCTGGGAGGGAGTTTGGGTGAAGGAGGCTGTTGTGACCTGGGGCATGGGATTGGAGTGCAGTGGTTTGGGTTGTGGCCTAGGACAGGAGAAGGCTGTGACCTAGGGCAGGGGACTGGAGTGCAGGAGGGGATGCAGGGGTTTGGGTTGTGACCTAGGGCAGGAGGGGGTTGTGTTCTGGAGCAGGGGATTGGGGTGCAGGGTCTGGGAGGGGGTATGGGCTCAGGAGGGGGGCAGAGAGTTTGGCTTATGTGGGATAGGAGGGTAGGAGTAGGGGCATAGGGCTTGGGGGGGGGTGTGTGAATGGCTGGGGTGCCAGAGGCAGGCTCTAGAAGCCCAGCACATTTCTCAGGCAGGAGCCTGCCCCATCTCCACACAGGCTGTGTGCTCTGTGAATAAGAGCCTGAGGGGAGGGCAGGGAATGGTGCTTCACATGCTGCCTGTTTTTTAAACAGGCAACTTCCATTGGCCAGAAACTGGCCAATGGGATTGTGCTGGGGGCGGAAGCAACCATGAAGCGGGAGCAACTCTCTCCTCCCACCGGCTCACTGTCGTGAAATACAAATGGCCCATTTTTTGAGCAGCGTGTGGGGGCGGGGCAAGCTGGGGAATCTTACCTACTGTGATGGGATGTACCAACACCCCGCACTGGGCCTGAAGCAGTCAACCAGGGATATCTGGCTGAGAGCGCCCCACCTCCACAGCCCTGCTGGGCATACTCCAGCTGGACATCCAGTATAAAGGCCAGTGGAGCAGCTCAGTCAGGGCTGACCACCGCAGAGGAAGGAACAGCTGCCAGAGCTCTGAAGGAAGAGCAACAGATGGATGGCGCTGCAGAGGCTAGCCAGTAGGAATGGCCGAAGAAGGTCCCAGTCCACAGGAGGAAAGTGGGGAAGATGCAGACTGCCATGAGGCAGGTAGGAAGTAGCCCAGGGTGGGGAGACAAACCCCGGGAGCTCAGCACGTTGTGGATGGATTTCCCACTGAGCTAATGGTGGGACACACTCACCACTGACAGGGCCATGGGCTGGGACCCAGAGGAAAGGGTGGGCCCAAGTCCCCCTAGCCCAAGTGGGCGCTAAAGTGACTACTACTGACTCTGGCTGCTTGGACTTATTGCCCTGAGAATGGGGTGTGATTACTACTGATTCTGGCTGCCAGGGTGTGGTTAATATATACTCCGGCCACTAGCTCCCCACTGCCCTGAGGGAGGGGGCCCCACTACCCTCTGAGAATGGGGTGGTGTTGACTGTGGCTGCCAGGCTAGAATGTTGTAAGGGGGAAAAGGTGTAGTGAGAGGACCTTAGCCCCTTAGAGACTGAGGCCCTCAAAGGGTGGGGCACTTGGCGGGAGGTTTGAAAGACATACAGCTAAGCCCAAGAAGGGATCGGGCACACCCATTCCATCACACCTTCTTCTACAAAGAACGTAAGTGTCAAAAACTGCTGTCATTTTTATATCACTGATGTGACAGAGGGATGAGAATAAATTTTGGCTGGGAATGATTACTCTGTGAGCCTCCCTCTTGTTTCAAGATTCATTTGTGTATCAGAAGCATGTGAAGGCAATATTAATTGCTTCTAATTTAGTATACAACATGCTGACCATAATGTCAACTACAAGTGCTCTTACTTGCTACCTCTTTGTATTGATCCTAATAACTTTATAAAATCATATAAAATGAGCAAAACAACAATAGAATTCCATGTTGAGCCTGAACCTTTAAGTATTAACAACACATATGGAACAGTGTCATCCTTCACTGATCTGCAATAGTAGAAATGCGTAGAAAAACTGAATGTAATTTAAGACCAATACAAATGGCAGTACTTTATTAAGAAAAAGCAAATGAAGTAAGTATGTATAATTTGAATAAGCAACTACCCTGTGGGAGTGGGGGCTTGGTAATTTCATCCAGTAATGTACATCCTTCAAACTTTAGGGTGAGAAATAGCTTGGGTAGTACAAGGAGGAGTAAAGAGATGAATCTTCAGATCAACTATCCTGGAAAACATCCAGCCTATATTAGATTGTGGCACAAGCCTGCAAGGGAAGTGGTAGAAGTCCTATTTTTTAAAACTTCACAAAACTTACCGTATAGGAAATAGTCTTACATTGACAGGGCAATAAAACTCACCAACAGGCTTCATACTGAATTTCTTATAAAATGCTCTGTGTTTCCTGATGCTGCCACCACACCTCAACCAGATTTGCAGCTATAGCAAAATCATCTGATCATAGCCACATCTTTCCTGTGTTTCTTTCATTATCAACTGATGTATCAAAATCACTTATTTGTAGATGTGAGCTTAATCTATGAAGCACTCCAAGGTTTTACAGTACTTTATTTTAGGGCTGTCAAGTGATTTAAAAATTACACAAATATTCACGCCGTTTAAAAATATAATTGTGATTAATCATTTGATTATTTGCTCTGTTAATATAATACCATGTATTTAAATATTTGGATGTCTTCTACCTTTTAAACTATTTTTATTTCAGTTACAACACAGAATACAAAGCACACAGTGCTCACTTTATATTTATTTTTATTACAAATATTTGCACTATAAAAACAAAAGAAATCGTATTTTTCCTCAGTATAAATGCTGTAGGGCTATCTATTATGCAAGTTGAAATTACAAGTGTAGAACTATGTACAAAAAATAACTGCATTCAAAAATAAAACAATGTAAAACTTTAGAGCCTACAAGTCTATTCAGTCCAATTTGTTGTCCACTGGAACAAACAAGATTGTTTACATTTTCAGGAAATAATGCTATCCACTTCTTGTTTATAGCTTACAATGTCTGAAAGTGAAATCAGGTGTTTCTATGGCATTGCTGTAGCCAGTATTGTAAAATATGTAGGTGTCAGATGAACTAAAGATTTATCTGTTTCATCACACTTCAACCACCATGCCAGAGGACATATATCCATGCTGCTAATGGGTTCTGCTCAAAAATGATCCAAAGCAGTGCAGACCAATGCATGTTCATTTTCATCACCTGGGTCAGATGCCACCAGCCACTCACCCACAGAAAAATCAGTCAGGGGCCACACAAAATGAGAAGCAAAAAACCCAACCAATAGCCCCCAACTGAGAAGCAGAAAAAAAGACAGTCCCCTTATTTCCCTTGCCAGTAGCTCTAGCCCTAGAGCCTAGAAGACTTTGTGCCCAACCCTAGGCCCTGTGGTGGGGCCAAAAATGAGGGATTCTGCTGAGAAGTGGCTTGAGGTGTGGGGTCTGGGCAGGAGGGAGGGTGCAGAAGCAGATTGGGGGATCTGGGCGAGTGGCAGGGTGCAGGAGCAGACTGTAGATGAGAGGTAGGGTACAGGAGCAGAGTGGGGGGTGCAGTGTATGAGCAGGAGGGGTTGCAGGAGCGAGATTGGGGTAGGAAGGCTGGGTGGGAGGTAGAGTGCAGGAGCGGCGTGGGGGGCACTCATGTGCAGCTCCTCAGGGACACACATGACTCCGTGTCCCCCGCTGCTCCCGGGCAGTGTCTGCTGCTCCTATTAGCCATGATTATGGCATCAGAGAAGCGGGGAGGAGGGGAAACGGAGTCATGTGTCATGTAATAACAACATACTTTTCCTGCAAAGTAGGTTGTTATTACAATACATCCATTTTAAAGATGGAGAAAGTGAAGCAATGAGAAATTAAGTTATTTGCTCAGAGCTAAGTGAGGGATCAGTAGCTGAGACAGGAATAGATCCCAGGTCAATAGGACCCTAGGATGACCAAAGAAAGCTCAGCACAGCCCAGAAAGTATAGGATATTCTGAGTAAACAGATGCTAGGGGTCTACAGTCAACAATGGAGCAGATTACACTGCATAAGAATAGATAAGCAAACAAGTACCACAATGTTTCTTCCACTTACTGGGCTTGTACCCATATTGTTGCCATCTCTCATATGACCTCCAGTTTAATTTCCAAGTACTACCATTGAAGTGATATAGAATAGCAACTATATGAAGTAGTCACCAAGTAGCCAATTCCACTTTCTTACATTGAGTAGCACCTTATCAGTGGAAATACTATTGAGTGAGCCACACTCAATGTGAATGGTTCTTGACCTTTGTAGTCTCTACTGTACGCCTCTCAAGAGTCTGATTTATCTTGTGTAAACCAAGTTTCGCCTCACTCAAAATCTCAGACTTGGCTTCAGCCCTGCATGGTGGGGCTCAGGCTTTAACTTTCTGCCCTAGGGCCTAGTGAATCTAATGCTGGCCCACGCAACCCCATTAACAAATGCACCCACAGTTTGGGTATGTCTATACGACAGTGTTATTTCGAAATAATCTATTTCGAAATAGTTAATTCGAAATAGCTTATTTCAAAATAACGCGTCTACACATAAAATGCATTTCAAAATAGTGTTTTGCTATTTCAAAATAGCGCGTCTACACTGAGTGGACGCTGAATCAGGTCCAGCAGTGCATCAGGTCAGGATTTACTTTGTGTGCCTGCTGCCTGAGGCTATCTGAGGCCTGCACTTAAAGGGACCCCCCCCCCGGACAGCCGGTTCTCAGGTTTCCCTGCTTGCTTGTCTACCTCAATGAGGGACAGCAAAGCATTGTCTCTGCGTGCTCTGGTTGCCCTCACTCAGGACACCACAGCACTCTGCAACATGGAGCCGGAGCTGCCCCAGGGCACTCTGGTGCTTCTCTTGGACGCGTTGCTGTGAGCCTGGCTGCACTTTCTGCAGGCTGCCATCCGGGAGGTCCATCAGGGGGCTGTCAGTATCCAGGAGGCCCTGCAGGAGAGCTTCCACCCTGAGGAGTGCTAACAGTCTTACTGGTCTGCCCCAGTGGGGGCTTGTGCCTCATTCCTCCCTCATGTCCTTCCACTTACCGCCCCCCCAGCGCCCCTTCCTGATGTAAAATAAAATACATTTTTTTCATAAACACAAACTGTCTTTATTTAACAAAACTGGGGGTGGGGGAGGGAATGAAACTCTGGTGACTGGCGAAAGGAGGCGGGAGAGGGAAGGAGAGAGGGTGGGAGAGGGGAGGGGGAAACCTGGGAGGTGGGAACTGGAAGGGGGAAAGCAAGGGGAAGAAGGGGGAGGGGAAGCTCAAGGATCAGGGGTGGGGGTCTCGCTGGACCAACTTGATTTTCATGCGAACTTGCTCCTGGGTCCGCATGTGGCCTTTGGTGGCCAGGCTGGCAGCTATCCTGCCATAGACGACCGCGTTCCTCCATCTAGTGCAGAGATCATGGACGTTGGGGGCATCCCCCCAAACTTGAATAAGGTCCATGATCTCCACCCTGGACCAGGGAGGCGCCTGCTTTCTCCAGACCCTGGCAGACTCCTGGGAGCTGGCAGACTGCTGCTGGGGAGCAGTGGAGGGCTGGCTGCCAGTAACTTGCTTGCTCATGTTTTGGGGCCACTGGGTCAGGGGCAGTGACTGTTGGCTCTGGGCTGGCAGGCTTGGCAGGGGAGGGGAGGAGGGTGAGGAGTGTTCTTGGTTGAGGCTGGAGTGGCCACCAGGGCACCCTGGGAAGGCTGGAGGCCCCCTATTTCGAAATAAGTGTCTACACAGCACTTATTTCAAAATAGCTATTTTGAATTTGGCATTATTCCTCATGGAATGAGGTTTACCAAATTCGAAAGAAGCGCTCCACTATTTTGAATTTATTTTAAAATAGTGGTTTGGCTGTGTAGACGCTAGGAAAGTTATTTCGAAATAAGGGCTGTTATTTCAAAATAACTTTGCTGTGTAGACATATCCTTTGAGAACCACTGATATAGTATATAGAACAGTATGAACAAGTCTGTTTGAAATTTCAGTTTGTACTGACTTTGCTAGTGCTTTTTATGTGGCCTGTTGTATAACTAGACAAATAACTAGACAAATTGGGTACCCCTTGGAAGACCTTTGCATATGCCTGGGGAGTACACGTATCCTTTATTGAGAACCATTACTCAGCATAAGCAGAGGCACCAGAATCAAGATTAAATGCTTAAAATAAGATGGGAGTCTCTTGGTTTCAATGTTGTTTATAAATTTATTTTTGTATAACCCCATCAGAGCTTACAGTACCATGGGATATTCTGTAAATAGGAATTCAGGTTGAACCTCTCTAGTCCAGAATTCTTTGGTCCAGCAAAATCCATGTTCTGGCATGATTTTAGTTAGCCGGCTGTCCACTTATCATGGGTGTGGCCAAGTTTCCTGCAGTCCCATAAGTTTGTTTACAGCTACCAGTCCTGCCTCTCAATGTTCTGTGCTGTTGTTCAGCTCTAATTTACCCCTAAATTTCCTCTAACAGCTCAGTAAGCAATGGAAGTGTTGCTAATGTTGGTAGACAATATTGACCTCCTGTGCTGGGGTGGTGGGTACCATAGGTGGGGGAAAGGCATTGCCTTCCTAAACTGCCAGGCATGGCTCCACCCACACTCCGCCCTCAGAACGCCTTCTGTAGGTGTACTGGGGGTGGAGTGTTGCTGCTCCCAGTGCCTACCCTCTCCATGCTCCAGGGCCTGGAGGCTCGGGCTGCGCACTGCCCACCCTCCCAGGTGCTCCAGGGCTGGGGTGGATAGGGCTGCATACTGCCCAGCCTCCCTGGTGCGCTGGGGTTGGAGAAGCTGGGGCTGCGCACCCTTCTTTCTCTCCATGGTACTTGGGGGGAGAGGCTGGGGCTGCACACCACCCCATCTATCTTTGGTGGAGGGGCGTGGGGCCTGGGCAGAAGGGGCAGGGGGTGAGACCAGAGCTGGGGCTGGTCTTGCTTCCCCCAGTCCTACCTTCACCCAGGACACAAAGCAAGCTGGGAATAACACCTATGTATCCTGATTCATTCTCTCAAGTAGGGATGTCAACGCGTAGTTGATTACATGGTTAACCAATAAGCCTGGATGTATTTGTTAATCCTGTATCAGAGGCAGCAAAGGAGGGGGGGCAGAGACAGGAACTGGCGCCTGTGAAGAGCCAGCTCCAGCTCTCCACGAGCACCGGATCCCGCGGAGCCACCAGCTCCACTCCCCACGCACACTGCTGCCTCTAATAGTGAGCTTCTAATAGAGGCAGCAGCATGGGTGGGGGGCAGCGAAGGCTCCTGCAGGGCTGCTGCCTTCCCACACTACTGCCTCTGTGTCAAAGCAGCATTGCAGGGCAGCAAGCAGTAACCAGCCAGCGTGGGGAGCTCGTTTTTAAACTGTCTCCCCTCGTGGACCGGCTGCCACCTGCCATGCCATGCTGTTGCCTCTGACAGTGTCAGCAGCGTGAGGTGGCAGAAGGCTCCCAGAATTGGGGCAGGGAGTACTGTGACTGCTGCCTCCGCCCATAGGGACTATAGAGTAATCATGTAACCGATCATATCTGGTGCAGTTACACGATCATTGAATTATATGGGATCTAACATCCCTACTCCCAAGCTTTAACCATTGCAAGATTTTATAGATTTTAAATCAATGCCGACCATTAGTCAAAGAGACAAGGCCAATTGATTAAGAGGCATTTAGGGAGTAAAAAACAAACAAAAACCCTGCTAACCCTTCCTACATTGCACAAACTGCCAGTATATATGAAGCATGTATACTCATGCTTGCAGTCTTCAAAGGCTTAACCCAATTGACTCTTAAGGAACTGTGAGAGTCTATATTATAACTCCTTCCTAGATTAAATGTTCCTTCTGTTGCCTTCTGTGTCATGTATGAATACTATGAACTTGGTCCTTCTAATGTACATGGGTGACTATTGCCCTGTCTCTTGACAAAAACTGCTGCAGTGTATTCAGGTACAAACAGCAAGTAACTTTAAAAAGATACAGTATGTTTCTCCTGGGTATACCTAGGAGGAGTATCACTGTGCTCACGTCAATGTTCCGAAAAGACCCTCCAAACACTTTGTAGTCCCAGGAACCATTTTTCCAGTCAACTGTTTCAAACTGGTTAACTACCCTCTTTCAACAAACACCCCTGTGAAGTTTCATCTTTGCTATGTAAAGATATCCCTGCTTTTTTGGGGGATTTCTTAACTGGAGAGAGCCATATGAAGGTCTTCAAGCTGCCGGCTGAGATTAATAGTATGTCATAATACATATGGCAAACTATAAAAAAAAACAGAAAGGAGAGGCAGATACAGCCTCTGAGGCTGGGAAGTTATTGGATGTTTAGTTCTACGGGGAAAGCTATTTCTGGCTTCCTCCCTCTTACAAATCAATCAGTGACCTACAACAGCTAGCAAACTTCAGTTTATAAATAAAGTTCAAAGGGCTCAAAGTCATCATTTTAAAATGGAGGTAAATGACTGAAAAACAACTGATATAGGAAGATATCAAAAATTTTTAATTCCTTTCCAATTGGAGATCAATTTCACAATTAAAAAAATGCAGCTGTGAATGTACAGTCACCAAACTCCTCACAGTATTTTATAGCAGTTTGCCCTTCTATAGTGGCTTTTATATGAAGGTCTCATTGAGCTTTATAAAGACTCTGCCAGATGCAGAGAACACACAGCCCCTCCCAGGTGGCCCTGAACCCATTCAGGTTTAGGCTCAAACATGTAACACTGTAATATTTGGTTCTTGTATATAAGTATGTTAGATAGCAATTAATTGAATAGTCATGTAACTGCACAAAATATTATTGGTTACATGACTATCCAATAGTCCCTGAGGGTGGGGCCTGCAGCCAGTGCACTCCCAGATCTCTCCCAGGGAGCCCCCTGCCACCGGCTTCCCACGCAGACTGGCTCCTGCCTGCTGTCCTGAGCTGCTGCCTCTGATACAGAGGCAGGAGTGCGGGGCGGCAGCAGCCCCTTGTTCATGTGGGGTCCGAGCTCCCCGTGGACAGAGGCTACACTAGCATCCCATGGAGCAGCCTCTGTCTGTGGTGAGCCTGGTCCCGCCCCAGACAGAGGCTTCTCTGTGGCAGCCTCTCCTGCCCTCCCACCCTGCTGCTGCCTCTGATAGAGAAGCAGCTGAGGGATGGTGGGGGAGGAAGCGACTTGTGGGAGCTGATATGCCTGGGGAGCTGGCTTGAAAGCCGGCTTACTGTGCGTGCCAGCTCCTGCCTGCCCCCCCTCCCTTCACGCTGGAGTGTGTGTGTGGGGGGGGACACGGCTCTGTGGATCCAGCGCTCGTGGGCAGACAGCTTAAAAGCCAGCTCCAAACGGCACTGACTCCCACTCCTCTCCCCCTTTGCTGTCTTTTGATACATAGGCAGCGGGGAATGGAGGTGGGTGTGCAGTCCATAAGAGAAACCAATAAGGCTTATTGGTTAATCATGTACTCAACTGCATGTTGATATCCCTACTTGTATAATACTTTCTACCCAAGAATCTCAAAATATTTACAAAAACAATGACCTAGAGACTCTTAAGGACTCTGTGATTGGGAATAAAGAGACATCAAGGTCTGATTCTTCTCTCATCCGGACTGAAATATATCAGAGGAGCTTTAGTAATGTTAACCTAGTTATACTGCCCTAAAAGGTGTGTAACAAGAGAATCAAGCTCATGGAGTATGTCTCCAGTCATGAAACTAACTTGCTATGTCCTCAGGCTACATCTACACTACGAGTTTTCTCAGCAAAAAATATGCTAATTGGGGACTCATTTGCATGAGTTGTGATCTCATTTGCATATTTTCTGCCGATCCGTTTTTGCACTGCGGTTTTTGTGCGCAAAAATCCCTTTTTCCGCAAGGTGCGCAAAATGAAAACATCCACGCTGCTTGTTTTTGCGCAAAAACCCCAGTGCAAAAATGGATCAGCAGAAAATATGCAAATGAGATCATGACTCATGCAAATGAGTCCCTCATTAGCATATTTTTTGCCAAGAAAACTCGTAGTCTAGACGTGGCCTCATTGTACAAATAAAGAAGCTGAGTTAGTGACTTGCCCAAGGAAGTTGACACAAGAGAACACTACCTTCTCTATATTGTCCTGCTGCTGCTGTTTAGAGAACAATCTTCCAATGCAATCCATTCTGCTATGCCCCTAGTTTCATTTTAGTCATGAATTTCTCAGCAATCTCTTTCTACAAGCATGACCTGATGTAGGTCAAAACACTGGTGATCTTGTACTGAGTATGTATCAAAGGGGCAATAAATTAATATTTCATTTTCTTTAACATCATGGGGCACATCTACACTACAGAGAATGATCCAAGCTGCCACTGTTGATCTTCCAGGATTTGAATTAGTGGGTCTAGTTAAGACAGCTAATTCTCCGTGCAACTTTTCTGCAGTGTGGAGGACAGTGCCAAAAGTCAAGTTGAGGTGCTTCAACTTCAGCTACGCAATTAACGTAGCTGAAGTTGCATATCTTAATTTGACCTTATCCCATAGTGTAGACATACCTATGGTAAGTCCGCCTTTGAGTGCTTTATTGTTCATTTGATTATTATTACATATTCAAAGAAATGAAGCAGTTTTTAACACAAACATCAAAGCCAAAATACTGTTATTTTTGTTTGCACTCTGATATTTTAAGCCATCAAATAGGATTTTTTTTTCAATTTTGTAAAAATAGTTTTTTCTCCTAAGACAAGACCCTACACAGATTGTCAAGTTTCAGCCCACAATGAATTTTTACTGCAGACATAAACTCGTGAAAGCAGGGATTTTTAATGAAAATGCTGACATAACTTTAACTATGCCAATGCTGCTGTAATGCTCAGGTTACTAGGAATATTTCTGCTGCCAGTTCAGTTTAACAAGTCTGAATGTATATAATTTGTTCCAGTTGTCTTTCCTCTAAGTTGGACTCTGTCCTGTACACATTTCAATGTGGCTTGTGTTAAAAAAAAAGTTCTCTGTAAATTTACTTACACAGAGATATGGTTTTATCACAGCTACAATGCTATAAATCTGCTTTAATTGTTTCAGTGTGTTTCTTTACTAGTCTGGGTAGATCTTATTTTAATGCTGCCATATATTGAATGTGACAATCATAACTTTGTTCTTATTCTATTAGTGATGTTTAGTATAAGCAGGAAAGCAATCTTTCATGGATTCAACATTTCAGTTGTTCACCCTGGGCCAAGCTCTTCTCTTGTTAATGACACCCTGACTTCAGTGGGGTCAGGATTTGATCCCTGCTACAGTAGGGGCCAGATCCAAAGCCTCATCTTCTGTGAGATTTGGATCAGACCCTACAGCATATGACTTGAGTGTAATGCCTCTTATTGTTGGCTCATACTTAAGCCAAACAACTGCCAGTTTAAACAAACCATCTCATTATGCAAACCTAACACACAAAAAAAACTTAAGCAAAAACAAGGCAAGTGGCCACTGAGGGCTTCATATCCTATAAAAGCTCTGCAGTTCACAAGCTAGCCTTGTCCTAGTCATTCTTCATTGGTAGCAAGTGTGCAATGGGAGGAAAAACTTAGGACAGCTCCATCCCCTCTTTCGTTAGGGGGATTGGAGAAGAAACTCACTGTCTGATCCTGCCAGGCCTGCCAACGTGGTGGGTGGCAAAGCAGACAACACTCCACTCTTGGAAGTAGCCAGAATGTCCCTGTGGCCCGTGGGGGGGGGGGGGTGTCTGCATGCTGCTCCCACCCGGTGCGCTGACTCCACAGTTCCCATTGGCAGGAATTGCGGCCAATGGTAGTTATGGGGGCACTGCCTGTAGGCAGCAGTGGGCAGACACCCCATCTAGGTGCTGCTGCCAGAGGGGCATGCCAGTCACTTTCAGGAGTTACCTGAGGTAAGCACCACACCCCGCACCCCTTCCTCTGCCCCAACACCTTTTAGTCCACACCCAAACTCCCTTCAAGAGTCTATACCTCACACCCGCTCCTGAACCCAAACTCTCTCTGAGAGCCTGCACCCCACATCCTCTGCAGCACCCCAACTCTCTACCCCCACCTAGTGGAAATGAGTGAGGGTGGGAGAGCGCGAGCAATGGTGGGAGGGGAGATAGGAGTGAGCAGGGGACAGGGCCTCAGAGAAGGGATAGGACAGGGGTGGGGCCTTTGGGAAGGAGTGGGGAAGAGGTCTTTGGGTTTCTGCGATTGGACAATTGGGAACCCTACCAGGCAGGCACATGGAAGCCCTGGCCAGGCTGGCAGAGCGTGCCCAGCAGTTCAGCCAGCATCTCACTGGCAGTGCCATCCCTGCAAGTGGTGGGGTGTGGTGTAGGACAATCCCCCCCTCCACCACAGGCCCCAACACTTCCTGCCCCTGCTCTGCTTCCACCCCACCCTATCTCTACCCGTCACCCAAAGCCCCAACCCTGCTCCATACCCCTGCTTCTTCCCACCCCTGCTCTACCCTCTCTCACCCTCAATGCACCTCTTTCCCCAAGCAACGTGACTAGGGGGATTACTGGGATGAGGAGGCTGGTGCTGGCAGCAGGGGTTGCACCCCCTGCACTCACTGTGATGGCAGGAAGTGGAGTGATCTGGTCCCAGTTCACTGCACTCCCTCGAGCCTGGCTCCCAGCCATGTTGCTTGGGGGAGCAGAGCGTGCTGGGGCTGGGGTGCTCTACTTCCACACTGCCATGGAGAAGTGAAGCAACCCCAAGGGGAGATGGTGGAGCAGAGTGGGCTGGGCTCCCAGTAGTCCCCCAACTCCCACTGCCGTTGGTGAATGCAGGGGCGGGGCTGACCTCTGTTGCCAGTGCCAGGTCCCCCAGTAGTCCCCCAGGCCATGCTGCCCAGTGGGGAGCCCCAGAGTATGGGGTCCTGGGCAGCTCCCCCAAACTGTCCAATGGATAGGATGGCTCTGTTCGCTGGGCACCAGCAGCGCAGCTGGCAGCTCACTGCCCAAATGTCAGGCAAACCATGTTTGCACAGACACAGTTTGTGCATGCATGGGGGTCCCATTGACTGTTCTGTCCTGGAGCCTGAAATTGTTGTTGGCGGGCCTGGATCCTCCTCATTCCTGGCAAGTTACAGCCTCTCTCTTGACTGAAGGAAGAATGGCCTTTTGGTGAAGACAAATGGCTGGAAATCAAGAGGCTTGAGTTCTATCGCCAGCTGTGTAATGTGTTCGCTGTGTAACTATCAGCAAATCACTTGAGCCCAACAATTTCAGATGTGTCTACCAATGTGGGGTGCTTTCAATGAAGTAAATGAGCAATGGAGATGGCCAATAACACTAGTAATCAAACCCCAAGTGACTCAAGTGAGATATCCAGCAGCTGAAGTGCTCAAAATTAATATTTTGAATGGGGAGGGCAAAAATACTCTTTTTCTACATCAATTTATATAAAATGTTTATTGATATTAAAAAAATACATTTAAATTCTCCAAGAAAATGTTAGGAAGTGACTAAGCTGATCAAAAATAATTATTAAAATGTATTTCCCATTTTCAAATGGAAAATAATAAATTAGAAAGTGATAAAAACATAATTGTTCACAATAAATAAAAATTAAAATAGCAAAGAAAATTATTCAGACATTTTGTAGCTTTTTTTTTTTTTTACCAGTTTTCTTCATGATACTAAAGCCCTGTCTTAAATCTTCCTGGTCCTCAGTTTCCCATGTTACAACGTCATGAATCATGTGTACTTCACAGGGATGCTGGGAGAGTAATTTAAATATACATTTCTAATGGATGAGGCAATCCTTTGATGTAAGATGCTATAACAGGAGCAAAGCCTAATTATCATTTTATTTTGAATACATGTAATATAATGGGAAACACTGAAATGTGAGGACATACTGCCTGTGCACTCTCCGTGAGGACAGAGAATGGACTCTACATTTTAGGACTTTTTGAGGAGAGGGGAAATCTAGTTTCTGTATGAGAAGATTTAATGTGTATTTATTATCAATCATCAGATTGCAAAATATAAATTCTTAGTATTTACGTGATCAAAGGCCTCAAAAGTTCTCTCACTTGCATTCAAACCCCTTAACATCCACTATTTCTGAAAGTCTCACAAAGTACAATTATTTTTAAATCCCTTAATTATTCTTTTCTTTTGGGTTTCCCAAGGAATGTTGTTTTCTTTGTGATTATCTTTTAAGCCATGATTCTGAGAACATTTAAGCACATTGTTAAAAAGATGTGTGTTTGACTTCAGTGGGACATAGTTACAGTAAGCATACTTGCATCTTGTAAGTTCACAGACACAAGGCCTGAGTCAAACAGACTGTAATCAATAGAAGTTTTTTCATTTGTATTCTGTGGGCTTTGGATCCTGTGTGGGAGAGGGACTGTCTGTATAGTTATCATTACTACAGCACCAAACACAATCTAAAAATATAATGAAAAATAATGATCCTAATCACAGGTGCATCTGAGCCTGTGATCTCCTTGGAGCAGAGACTATTCCCCATTTTTGTTTGGAAAGTGCCTTGGGTGCTAAAAGAAACACATAATAAATAAATAATATATAATGATAATAAAAAGCCTTTTCCATCTTTAATATGATCCTCAGGAAGCATTCCTTAGCTTGCATAATTTGGCACATCTCCACTGACTTCAATAAAGCTACGCTACTTTGCGTCATCTGATAGTATGGGAAGATAAAAGTGGGGTTCATGAATTACCCAGTTTAGCTTATATATGTGAAGGACTTGGGTGACCACTGGTGGTTGGCTGGAAATACCAGGGGCTAAGGAAATAGGCAACTATGTTTGAGGGAGCTGAGGAGAGGCACTGCAAGGTAAATTACAGACTGGAAACAAGTTTCCTGATCTTTAGCACCTCCATGATAAACACTGCAGATGAATACACTTTAAGGGTTAAATTGAGTTAACTCTTTATGCTGCATTTAGGCCCAGAAAAAGCAAGCAGCTTGGAGGGATAGGAAAACAAAGCCACTTTGGTCTCTGTTCCCATAGTTCAAAGTGACTAACAGTAGGCTTTAGGAAAGTGTTTTTGCTGTGAAGTGAGCCAGCACATAGCATAAACAGAAGGAGAAGTGGAAACAGGGAGTAAATTAATCCTAAATATAACGGAGGGACCTACAGGAACTGAGACAGCTGGTGAGGGGAAGAGCCTTGGTTTTCTTGTAACTGAATAAAGAGAAATAACACTTTTGCCATTGATTTGAAGGAGAGGAGGTTTCTCAGGCCCGATTCAGATCTCACTCAAATCAATGAAGAGTTCCATTGATTTAGTTGGAGCTGTTCCAACCCCTTAGTGTCTGACCCTAAAAGACATGTACTAAACATCATGCTGTTAGCAGTCTTATTGACTTCAATGATTGCAAAATCTTGCTGAGGCAGGGACTGTGTTGTCTATGCTTTGTACACCACTGAGTGCACTGTTGGCATTAAAGGTATAATAACATGGTAGAAGGAATCCTATCCTTAGCTTTTCTAGGACTTTTCTATGACTCTTTCAAATTTACCTTGGGTGACACAGGCAGACAGTGAGAGGTCTCTACTAAATCATTTGTGAAGTAATGTCATCCTCACTGACAACAAATGACACAAGACTGGTGCAAAGGAATGGGCAGCAAAGACAAGAAACATTTTAAACAGTGATGCACTAAAGGCTTAATGGTAGGAAGAATTTTAAAAGACAGTTGGGTCCAAATTCTCAAAAGTGGCCTCTACAGTCCTTATCATGTAAATTATTCCAACAGATGGACTTCTGAATGCACACACAGCCCCAGTGACTTCAAGGGTGTCTTTCTACACGCACATATACCAATATGGGGTACCTTTCAGGATCAAGGCCTAATTCTGGACAACCATCCTTACACACCTACCATTCTCATTGACTTCCACCGGAGTTGTACATGCTCTGTCCCATGATCCCTACGGCTTAGCACCCAGACAGCGAGATGTTCAACATCAGAGGTGACTAAAAATGTGGGCCTCCATCTTATTTCCTGAAAAGGTGTGGCAGATTATGCTGGGTTTTTTCTCCTCTTGTCTCTTCATGTGTCCTTTTTTATCTGCCTCTGCTGCTTTATATAACTCATAAAACCAAAAAACCTAAAGATAGCTAAAGGTGTACAGTGGTTAGGATGTTAGCAGATCCAGGTTTAATTCCCTGCTCTACAGCAGACTTCCTGTATAATCTTGGGCAAATCACTTACATCCAGATTTTTAAAGCAGTTTAGGCATTGCTATACTTTGCAATGCCTAACTGATTTAGAGAGTCCAAATCTCATGAGATCAAGGCTCCTAAATCAGTTAGGTGTTGCCATGCCAAGCACAGCAAACCCTAAATAACTTTAAAAATCTGTACCTTAAGTCTTTCAGATCTCAGTTCACCATTCTCTGGAAGGTGGGGATAACAGCATTTCCCCACCTTCCAGTGGTGTTATGAAGATAATAACTGATTAAAGGTTACAAGTGCCTCTGATGCAACAGTCCATATAAGTACAACACATAGGCTACATCTTATTGATCCCTCTTGCGCAAAAGCCTCGGCAAATGAAGTGCAGATTAGGAAAAATGTGTTTGCAGTATATGGAACACAAAAATAAAATGTTTAGAAATGAAAATCTGTGGGTCTTTACTATTTTAGTTCTTCAGCATTCATTTGAAATTTTAGCTGAACATTTTCACAAAGATATTATAACATTAGTACCTTTTTTGATGGAGCAGAACTCAGATAAAGAATAGTCTTAATGAATAGTCTAATGTATCTTCAAAAATATCTTATGTTCCATGTGTATTATATTTACAATTTACATGGGGATTTGTAACAGCAGCTCACGGGGGTGTTACTTTGGATGGACTCCTCTAAAGCTGAGTTTACACAGCTGTGAAAAGAAAATCTAGCAGGGATCAATTAAAAAGTGCAACACAAATCTTTAACTAGGCATTCTCAGGCAGTCCTGCTGTTGAGACTGCCACTATGCACAGAGAATGAGTGCTCTGACTGTATTAAACTTAGTCCTAACCAAAATAAGCTTTTACTAATTTTCCCCATTTAGGGGACATAAAGAGCTGTCTTTGTCATTTAAAGTCTAAGCTGACTAAGCCTCATAGAAACAGAACTTTCAGGAACCTAGGCAATTAAATCCATTTAGAGGGGTCAGAAGAGTCTTAGTATTTAGGCTTGATGGACTTGCATGGTCTATGCTTCTCATTCAGGTGAACTCCTGGATTATGGGCTGATAGGATGCATAATAAATCAATGAGGCTTTCAAAGGTCACCTTTGTTTTTTGCTGATAGCAGAGTGATGGTGACATCGTAGCAGGTCACAAATGTGCTGGATTTACCTGCACCTCTCATTATTGAACAACTAGAGTCACCAAGCAAATGAGACCCCAGACACACTGTCTGTGTGGGACATATTTATGACCAGCCTGCAGAATTTTACACACAAAGAAGGCCCTGGGGAACGTAAAGCCTTAGCAAACTGATGCACGGAGATGAGGAGTATAAATAAGCAGATACCTGGAGAGCCTAAAGTTTCACTAACTCAACCAGCACATCAATAACACAATAATGTCAACTCACTGTAGACTCTGAACAATGCTTTTTCTGTTGTTCAGTTAATTAGTAAAAGAAGAGATTAAGGGATTTAATCTCTGTCTCCCCCTCTCTCTTTATACCTGGAAGGCGTGTATAGACAGATAGACAGACTATGATCATATAAAAGACAGGACTATGCAGCGCTTTAAAGACTAACAAGATGGTTTATTAGGTGATGAGCTTTCGTGGGCCAGACCCACTTCCCTAATAAACCATCTTGTTAGTCTTTAAAGCGCTGCATAGTCCTGTCCTTTGTTTCAGCAAGACCAGACTAACATGGCTACATCTCTGTTATGATCATATAAGAATTACTGAGGATGTTCTGATTACTGAGGGCAGCTTTCCTCTCCAATCACCATTTACAGTGTTACTGTGAACAGTAAAGGGTAATTCACAGGACTCCAAACTTCACTGTACTTGTGACTGAAGGGAGGTAGGAGGATATGAATTTTAAGCAGTTTTCTGAATGAATGCAATGCTGTTTCTTTCCCTCCCTTCCCCCGATGACAATTCACGACAGATAACCTTTTCCACTAAGAAGCCCTGAAGGAAAGTTAGTTTTTACCATAGCAAATGCAATAAAGAGAAAAAAGAGGAAGCTGAGGGGGGGAGGAATTAATTCAATGTCAGACTTTTTTCCCTTTCCTTTGAAACAACACCATACTAGAAAACCTCCTAAAAAGCTCAACAGAAATGGGGCTAAGTTGTTACCAGATGCTGTAAACCCCTCTCACACTTTTTTTTTGGGGTAGATGTCTGTGAATGGGTTTACCCCCCATAAATCAGACCTTCCTGCAATTATCACTGTGGCTGCATAGCAGTGAGCTGGCCAGCCATTGTTGTTTCACTGCTGGTGTCTGCACTATGTTAGTTGCACTCTCTTTGATGAATTTAACATTTCTTTATCAATGAGATTTTATCTCCCTTTTTACAGTTCATTGTCTTTAGGATACTGTAAAGCAAATCCTTTTATTTCTTTTGCATTTCTTTATATCCTCTTCCTTTCAGTGGGATCCCGGTCCTGCTTGGTGTCAGCTCCCACTGAGATAAGTGGGAATTAAAAGCATTTGGTTCTTAGTGGGATAGGGTCATGTTGCTGCCTATGTATGATGCCCTTAGGAAATTTCTCAAAGTTATTTGCAGAAATTTGGATCTATAACCTATTTTTGACTGGTGTGTGTGAAGGTAACGAGCTAATGTCACTTGTCACAACTCATATTAGGGTTAAAAAATACAGGCTGAGATTTCAGAAGTTAGTTTTTACATCTGTATTCTCCTAATGCAGCCAGTGGGATTGTCTCACATCTGCCCCGGTTTGAGAGCAGAAGCCTCAGTGAAACTTAGAAAATCCACTGAAAAGTTTCTCATAGACTTGAAGTGATGCAGGACACACTCCCCTGGCCTGCTTATAATGCAAAATAAACATTTCATAAAGCCTGAAATCCATCTGATCGCCAAATTGGTCATTTGAAAGGATCCGTTCCTGACATCCACACACACAGAGACTGACACGGAAAGTTTCACAGACTGCCTGACAGCCTGTCCTGCAGTGCGCACACTACAGGTCAAGTTGTGTGACACTTCAGCAGGGCTGGCTAAGGGAGCTAAACCACAATCGGTGTGTCAGCACTGGGCTCAGGTGCTGTCTCAAGGTAGGTGAAATGTTGCAACCAGCACTGCAATGGTTTGTTCAGCAAAGATACCAGGACACAATCCACAGGGAACACAAGGAGTTTAAACCAACACACATAGTGGCTGTAAAACTGAAGCAGAAAGTCATCAAACACAGGGTGAATTACTATTCCAAGTCCGGGAGACAAACCAAACCTTTGTCCTACAGGCCCACGCATAACTTGTAAGACAAGCAAGCAGTAAAGGAGGTAGAGAGAATAACTCACCATTGGCAGGTACACAGAGGTTTCCAGAGCCACTTTTAGCTAAGAATGAATTAGGGGCAAACTCTTCCTCAGAGTCAGAGTCCTGGGTTGGCTGGGCCACACCATTGCCTAGCAACCTTCTCTGGCTCTCATTGGCAGGAGGGGAAGGGGGAGGGGAAGGGGACTGCTCAATAGGGGTTGATGAAGCGGATGAACAATGCAAAGGAGGACCTGTGAACCACAAACACAAACACAGACAGAAAAAATAAAAATTTATAAGGCACACAAGGAAAATCAACAGAAAACATGCACAGTGTGGGGAGGGGGACTTTCAAAAACGGGACCTACTGCACATATTTATTAACACACCAGTGTAAATATGCACGATGTGTGGATTTACACACTGCATGTGCATTTCTCTATATTTAGATGTCTGTGTATGTATATACATATACAAACATACACTCAAATATGAATATGTTTTACAGTGTGCATCTTATAAATCCTGTAATTTCCAGTGTAATGTAGAAAGTGTGTCTGTAATGAAACATAACACTACCCACAAGTTTAAGGACCAAATTTAGGCTTTTATAAAATTTTACTAAATTTAACACTAGATAAGCTTTTGTGACTTCTTGACAGTTATTCAGAATGGTTCTTGGTTTGGATTTAATCATTCATCTGTACTGTTTATAACCCAAAGAGCTTTTACTCACATGAGTAAAGGGGGGCAAGACAGACTCAAACACTACAGTGATGTGTTAGTGCAGGTCAGCACACAAATGAAACTGACTAGCAACAGGCTAGAATAAAAGTAAATCCAGACAATATAATTTCATTCATGAAATCAAGAGAGATGTAGTATAAAAATAACATTTCTATAGAGTCACTCCTGACTCAGGAAAAGCTCCTATTGACTTCAAAAGATGTTAAATTGAGCCCAAAGTTAGTATTTAGGCCCCAATTCTGCAAACATACTGCAAAAAATTTGCAGGATCTGGATCTTAGTACTTAATGGTTAGTAAAAATATTTCAAGCAGATCTTCCAAACAAAACAAATAAAACATCCAAAGTGACCAAAAGAAAGGCTGTTATATTTATTCAAGCCTGATGTCCGAATATATGCAGTACATCACTAAAAACAGAAGGAATATAAACACAAAACATATAAGAAGTTTAAATACAGGACAATGCATTTAACAATGATTTTTTCCCCGAAAACAGTTCATATGAAAGTCATAATGATAAGTCTATTAGTCAGATTTTCCAAATACTGAAAACCATCAAAATTACTCAGTGCTGAACAATCACCATGAAAATTGTCAACATTTCTATAAAAATATTTTTAAAAAGCTTTACTTGAAGATAACAAAAGTACACGCCTCATCGTGGCTGCACAGTATTCCTTACTAAACACAGAGTTTGCAGTCCTGTTGTAGTTGTATTGCTCTTAGGATATTAGAAACACAAGGCAAGTGAGGAAATATATTTAACTGGAAAAGTTCTGTTGGGGGAAAGACCAGCTTTTGACATAAGCAGAGCTCTTCTTCAGATTTGAGAAATACTTAGATGGGTAGCTGTATTAGTTTATAACTTTAAAAACAATGAATAGTCCTGTGGCACCTTAGGTCACGTCTACACTAGGAAACTATTTCAAAATAACAATTGATTTAATAACTCTGGAAATAACAAAATCGAAATAGCACGTCCACAGTATGGGGAAGCCTCTAAATTAGTCCAAGGCAGGCTCCGTTATTGTGGTGCGCTACCTCGACGTACAGCTCCAGAGGAAGCACTGGGAAGTAATCCGAAATAGCAGCAGCTGATTGTTCACACTACCGTTATTTCGAAATAACTATTTTGAAATTAGTGTTATTCCCTGAGGAAAACATGAGTACAGATATTGAAATAACCAGCCCATTATTTTGAAATCACAGGGTTGGTAGTGTGGACACTCTACTTATTATTTCAAAATAAGTGGGGTAATTTCAAAATAACTCCTTAGTGTAGACCAGGGCTTAGAGACTAACAAAAATGTATAGAATCATGAGTTTTTGTGGGTAAAACCCACCTCATCAGATGCATTTTTTTCCACTCTGATTCATCTGATGAAGTGGGTTTTACCCACAAAAACTCATGATTCTATACATTTTTGTTAGTCTCTAAGTTGCCACAGGACTACTTGTCATTTTTAAGGTTTCAGAAAGGTACTCAGATTGTCATAGCTAAATATGAGGTGAAACAAATTGGTTTAACATAAGTAATTAAAGTTCTAAAGGAACTTTCAATATGAAGTGGCCTGTTAACACCCTTGCAGCCACAGGACCAAAAAGGGAGAAGGGCTTAATAGGTCACAGATTGTTGTAACAAGCCATTAATCCATTAATTTTAGTTAGTAACAAAGTTATGAATTTTGCTCCAGAGCTCATCTTTTGAAAGTGTTGCGCAGGTTTCATTTGAGAACAAGGACTGGGAAGTTAAATATGGAAGGATCCTTTTGTGAAAGTGTTCGCTAATGGGTGGATACACTGTTTTTGTCTTTTTATCCTTTTTCTGTGTGGTAGTGATTCTCTGGTCTCAACTGAGTAATAATAATACATCTCAAACTCCCTCCATGTGCCTAGGTCAGGCAATGCATATGCCACATACAATCATATATGTAGTGTCCAATAAGATGTACCAGTAGGCATAATGATCTAAAAAGAATTCCTAAATTCATAATGTCCAAGTTTCTGTCAGATGGTTAATGTTATATATATACATGCACACAAACACACACACATATGTATAACATTATACTATACATACACATACCATATACTGCAGTTCCTTAGAATTTTCTGTTTTCTCTGATACTGAAATATTGATCAGTGAACAGAAAATGTCGAGATCTCCCATCCCCATTGACAAAACTGATTTTAATCATGTGTCCCCTAAACCTTCCACAAACATCAATGGGAGTTACACATGCCTTAAGCAATATGTGATCAGACCTTTAATATGAAAGATTCCACTGAAATCATGCAGCAGTTTGCAGGTCACTGGCACATATTGCTGGGTGTCCTGGAAAATCCCGTCTTATTCGTATGAATGCAACTGAGGATACTACAGCTATAGGATTAGGGTTGCCTATCAAAGTGTGCAGTTTTTGACTGGTATACCCCCTGCCTTCCCTGGCTACATGCAGCTCTCAGAAGAGGCTGATGTGTCCCGGTGGCCCCTAAACACAGAGGCAGCCAGGGAGGCTCCATGTGCTTCTCCCACACTGAGCTGGGAACCGTGGCCACTGGGAGCAGTGTAGCCTCCCTGGTCAATCTTGTGCCTAGAGGCCAAGGGACATGTCACAACTTCCAGGAGCAATGTCAGGTAATCACATCCCAGAACCCACCCTGCACCTGCTCCTGCACCCCACCCTGCACCTGCTCCTGCACCCCACCTTCCTATCCCAGCCCTGAGCCTGTTCCCAGAACACATACTCTGAACACCCTCCTACAACCCAACTGCCTACCCCATCTCTGAGCTCCCCTACTGAGCCCAAATTACCTCTCAGAGCTCTCACTGCCTCCCACAACCTTACCCCAAGCACTGAGTCCTTTCCTGCATTTTGAACCCCTCAGCCTCAGCCCAGAGTCCTCCCCTCATATTCCAACCTACTGACCCAGCCCAGAGCCCTCTCCTGCACCCAAAATTCCTCACCCCCACCTCCACACCACAGCCCGCACCACCAGCTGGAGCCCTCACCCTTGCCACGCAACGCCTGTTCAATCCTGGAGCCCACGCCTACACCATGAACCCCTTGGCTCTAACCCCCAGTCCAGAGCTTATTCCCCAAACCCTTCAACCCTGGCCCTACCCCAGAGCCCACATTCCCAATAGAGCCCTCACCCTCTCCCATACCTCTGGTGAAAATGAATGAGTGAGCATGAGTGGGGAAGAGTGACAGAAGGAGGGAGGATGGAGGGAACAGGGGGCAGGGCCTTAGAAAAGGGGTGAGGCAGGGATGGTGCAAGGCTGTTTGGTTTTCTGCAGTCAGAAAGTTAGCAACCCTATACAGGATGAAGATCTGTACCAGTCATATATACTCATAACTGCATGACTTGCTATACAGGGCGTATATACTTTTTACACGTATCACTAATTATTACATACAGAAGTCAAACATATCAGACAGCTTCATCAAAGAGAATTATCTGCATTTTGATGGATGGATTAAAAAGACAAAAAAAATTGACCAGTTACACAAATAAATAAATAATGTAACAAAAATAAAATAGGAAAGTGGCCCAAGATATAAGGGTAAAACCTGCCCATTTTCTCACCCAAGTAATTCCATTAAATACAATGAGATTATGTACCTGATAAAGCAAGCAGGGTTTGGTCCATATGCTTTCATTCTGGCTGCCAGAGCAAAATTTCTAATTCACTGGTATAGAATGAACCAACAGCAACTCTGGATTGCTATGGAATCTGAGCGTGTGGGCCAAGTCTGTCTGCAACATGTGCTATTTTTCTCTCAAAAATGATAAAACAGAAGGACTAGATAACCATTCATTACGCACATTCTTGCAATTTGGAAACTAACTAAGAGAAAAATAAAACCATATTCCAGCTATGAACCCCCTGGCAGCAATTTGTAATAATCCCATATATCCTCTTGTATTGAACAGTCAAAATTATGCTCTTTAGATTTGAGGCAGGAATGAAGTAATTAGAATTGATCTGTATGAATGCTATGTTCTTTTCTCTGGATCAGACAGAGCTAACAAACTTGTTTTTTACCCATGCGCCAATATTTCAGATTAAGACATTTTTGGAACAATCAGGGAGGAATATGCTAAGACTTCTAGCAGATCTATAGAAATTATTAAGAAACATAAATTTTGGAAATGGATTAACAGAAACATTCTACTTTCCCTGAAAAATGTATACAACTGCTTTATCTATTGAAGAAAAGACAGTCTTTCACAGACACAAAATAGTTTGAGGAAAAGTTAAAACAAATAATAAGCAAGCAAAACTTAAGTTTACAATCTGCATTTGTGCATAATCTTCAAAATACAGTGTGTCTCCTGAGAGACAATGCATAACCAGGCCCTGAGAAACTTTACCATACTGGACACCTAAAGGTTATTCAAAATGAGTTGCATTAATTCCAACAGACACTGGAGGTGTGATGATGTATATCTACTCAGTACTGGCCACGCAAGAGTTAATGAGCTGTTGTGGGCTTGATTAGGTTGGTCTTGCTTTACCTAAAGCAGCTGTTAGGCTGGGAAGGTGAGAGTGAGCTGAATTGGGGAAGGGCCTGGAGGAAAGAGAGCAGACTAACAGCTCCCATGTCATGTGAGAAGCCTGTGTGGCCAGGAGCTGACTGAAGACTGCAGTCTGCCAAGGCCTCCCTGCTAGTTCGGTTTGTTAGCTGAAACTTGGTGATGGGTGTTAAGGCAAGCTTCTACATGTACCTGGAGTATGGCTGAAAGAAAAGGGAGTAAAAGCTGAGCCCAGCAGAGTCAAAGGTTCTTTCAATTTGTATTTATGTTGGACTTTGGCTTAGGAACTCTGCTATCCTAGAAGGGGTTGACTTCTTTTTGTGACTTCGCCAGGAGATGAAGCCACATCCATAACTGAAATGTCTGGAAGACGCTGTAGGGGAAACCGAGGCACAATTGCTGAGGTGCTGTGCCATGCCACAAGGGAACATGCAGGGATGGCACCTCTGTCACAGACTAGGGGTGTTAAAGGGCAAACGTACATGGTTAACCAATAAGCTTGGGTTCATTAATGTGCACTGTTACAAGCAACATCCTCCCCCATGCCCTTATGCTGCTGCCTTTGTGTCAGAGGCAACAGTGAAGGGGGGGGGGGACAGGTGGGAGCGGATGCGTGTGGGGAGCACCAGCTCCCAGAAAGCCACTTGCCCTTCCCGCGTTTAAACATGTAACCACTGAAATTTTAAGCAGTTACACATTTACCTGAATAAACACATTTTAACATCCCTACCACAGAAGGCTTGTCAGGAAGTGGGTAACTTTGGGGCATTCACACATGAAGTGTTATTTCCAGCTGACTGTGCTATCTCCGGTTTGAACTAATATGCTAAAAACAGAAACAAAGCCGCAGTGGAATGAACAGTAAGAAGGGAAAACCACCCCAAGTATATCCCTGTCTACGACAATAGGTACGTATTCAGGGTAGTAAGTCTCTCTTGCTACAGTGCTGTGCTGCTATTTCTAGCACACTTGCTCAAACAGAGCTGGTGTGGTTATATCTATATGAGCTAGGAATTACATCTCCAGCTCCAAGTGTAGACATACCCTAAACAAAGCAAAGGACATGTTAAGTTTTCCTACATTACTCGTTATTTCTTTAAGAAGCTTCAGTGTCCAGTTCAGTAAAGCATTGAAACATGCTTTCCTTTCAAAAACTACATACTTCTATAGTCTATCCATGTTCAGAAAATAATTAAGTCCCAGAACCTTCAGGAAGGCCTAAACAAACATCTGAAACTAAACACTGGTGTAAGTGCTATTTTAGAGCCTTCATATAGAACTCCGAGACCATTTTGACACACGTGGGAAGTAATGAGGGCCAAAAACCTCACTGATTTAATAAAACAGACACACCCAGCAACTACCTGAAACATAGCATCCTTATGATTAAATTTACAAACAAACGCCAATGAGGACACTAGAGACTCTGTATACCCTGTCCCACAGCAGATAACCTACATTATCTGCATATGGCTTCTAAATTATGTGAATACACTGCTTCATATATTATGTATTGTGGGATATCCCTAAAAACTAAATGGTTAGGAAATTAAGTGCTGCCCAGGAATGACTTTTCATGATGCAAGTAGTGTAAGGCTGCTGTTTCAACAGAGTTTAATGTTGGTCAGAATACTCAAAAGGGTATATCTGCAGTAAAGAAACTGGTAAAATCTGATTTTTACCTTTCTGTTGTCTCTCCTATAGCACTTTTCAGCTGAGGAATCATGGTCTTTTACAAACTGTTATTTCAGCCCAGTGATACCCCATTAGGTTGGGAAGATGTTACTGTCTCTCTTAGGGTATGTCTACACTACAAAGTTAATTCGAACTAACAGCCATTAGTTCGAATTAACTTTAATAGGGGCTACACATACAAACCGCTAGTTCGAATTTAAATCGAACTAGCGGAGCGCTTAATTCAAACTACGTAAACCTCATTCTACGAGGAGTAACGCCACTTAATTCGAACTAGCTGGAGGCTAGCCCTTCCCAGGTTGCCCTGGTGGCCACGCTGGGCCAAACCATGGAAACTCTTCTGCCCCCCCTCCCAGCCCAGGAGCCCATTAATTTCATTTGGTGTCCTCTAGTCCTTCTATTATGGGAACTAGTGAAGAACTTTGCTTTATTCACCCTCTCCACACCACTCATGCTTTTATAGACCTCTATCATATCCCCCCCTCAGTCTCCTCTTTTCTAAGCTGAAAAGTCCCAGTCTCTTTAGTCTCTCTTCATATGGGACCTGTTGCAAACCCCTAATCATTGTAGTTGCCCTTTTCTGAACCCTTTCCAAGGCCAACATATCTTTTTTGAGGTGAGGAGACCACATCTGTACACAGTACTGAAGATATGGCGTACTATAGTTTTAGACTTCCCCTCCTCCTTCTTCCCCTGGCTTCCCCCTTCCAGCTCCCTCCTCCCAGGTTTCCACCTCCCCTCTCCCACCCTCTCTCTTCCCCTCTCCCACCTCCTTTTCCCAGTCTCCCCAGAGGTTAATCCCCCCCCTCCCAGTTTTGTTAAATAAAGAGAGTTTCTATTTTTGAACACGTGTCCTTTATTTTTTACATCAGGAAGGGGGGCTAGGGAGGGGTAAGTGGAAGGAGGTGAGGGAGGAATGGGGCACGAGCCCCCGATGGGGAGGACTGGGGTGGCTCTGTGGGCTCCTCGGGGTGGAAGCCCTCCTGCAGGGCCTCCTGGAACCTGACAGCCCCCCGATTGACACCCCCGGATGGCAACCTGCGGCAAGTGCAGCCGGGCTGATGGCCGAGTGCTGTGATGTGCCAAGTGTCGGCACTCAGGGCACTCCAAGACAGGACTGCTTTGCTGTCCCTCATCGAGATAGACAAGCAAGCGGGGAACCCTGAGAACTGTCTGTCCAGGGTGGGGGTCGGGTCCCTTTAAGCACAGCCCTCGGCTAGCCTGAGTCAGCAGCTCCACGCTCTAAGTCCTAACCTAATGCCCTGCCGGCACTGGTTCCGGCCAGCCTTAACTTCGGTTCAGGGTCCACTCAATGTAGACATGCTAGTTCGAATTAGCAAAACGCTAATTCAAATTAGTTTTTAGGTCTAGATGCACTAATTCGAATTAGCCTCGTTCGAATTAACTAATTCGAACTAAGTTAGTGTAGTGTAGACATACCCTTAGAGATAAGGAAATTGAGGCATGCTTACGCCTTGCCCAAAGTCCTACAGTACATTCCTGACTGAGTCAAAAACAGGACACAAAACTTGTGACAGTTAATTTGACCAATCTTTTTAGGGCCTCAAAGCTTGACCTTTTCTCATCTTAAAAAAGTATTCTAATTGGCAAAAATATATCATTAGAAAGTAGAAAAAAAGTACTGGCTCTTCTCTAATAATATCTACATGGCTGTGCAGTGCAGACTGCAGGGGTGTGAACTGCTGTGTACATCAGCGTGCTACACTGTAACTCCCCCATGTGGAAGCTGCAGGTGCAAACTAATAGGTACCTTGCATCTTTGAGGATGTAATAATAAATTCATAGATTCCAAGGCCCAAAGAGTCCACTGTGATCACCTAGTCTGACCTCCTGTATAACACAGGCCACAGAACTTCCCCCAAATAATTCCTAGAGCGTAATCCTCTTTAAACAAGTTAAGTCTTGTACATTACCTCATGCCAGTTAAAATGCCTGGTTTCTTATACAGTCTTAAAAGTGAAGTTTATAACAGCTATGTGAGGCATCCTTAATTATACTGACAATAACCTACACCATTATAATCAAATTATAACACAACATGTGCCTTGCCTTTAATAAATACTCCTAGTAGCCATTCTTGATTTAAAGCATGGTTGGGTAAATGGTACAAAATGTATACTCCGTAATGTGCTGGATGAGTTTATAACCCTGTCAAATAAAAAGGGAATATAGACATATGCTCTTTTTTTTCCTACTTGCACAGCGGTTTTGAGCAATCCTCCTTGACATACAAACTAAATCATACTGATCTATTTTAAAAATGTATCTGAGCTGGAGAAATCCATGACCTGCTTACACAACGAAATACGTTTGTAGCTGTTTCTGCTTACCCCCAAACAAGAGTGAATCAATTTCCTCTCATCTTTCCTAATTGACAAAACTGATCAGCATGAAGGAATGCAGTCAGGGTGAGATCTTTACCATGCACTATGCTAAAACGAACTGTCTCACACAGGTATCCGCAGAACTGGCATCAGGGCACTCCAACCACTGCATTTGAAATAGGTTGCTGACCGTAGAAGAATGCAGAAGAGGCACTGTCCTGCCTCCTTAACAGTGTTAACTTGCTTTCTCTGTAGAATATAAAATACAGTAATTTGTTCCAGTTGCCTTTCAGAGCATTGGAATCCCTGCTGCTTTGAGGATGGGAGTGTGGGAGAATATCTATGTCCATCCAGCATTTTTGTTTTCAAGGTGAGGGGAACATATTATTTGAAACAGGTCCCTGATTATTGCATTGGCAAAAGGCTTCTTTCTTAGCTGACACATGTCTGGCTTTCTTAGAAATGGAGGTAGGGACAGAAAGAGAGAATTCTCCTGAGGACACACAGCAGTCACACCTTTTCTATGGGCAGCATATCATGCCTTTCAGATGGACAGCATAAAACACCTTTGGAAAAAAAAAGCAAGCTGGATTAGCTGTCAGGCAAAATATGTCAGTGAATTATACGAATAAGAAGTTGTTATTGAAATTTATTGCTATTCTTTAACAATAGGTGGTCACAGCACTGCTACTTTGACAGGAAATATGTATCTTGCACTTAAAATTGATTTTTAAAAGTTGCGTTTGAAAACTATTCTTAATCATCTATATTTCCTGAAGTTTTACCTGAGATTTTGTGAGGTTTTTTTTTATTTTAATTTTGTGTGTTGATTTACAGGTGCAGAGTAAAGAAGAAGAAAAAAAGGGGGCAAAGATCATCTGAACAAGAGAAGTCTGGGCAGTTATGTCATCAAAATGAAAATTTAAATAGATGTGCCTTGAAAATGAAAAATAATGGTGGGCACTGCATAGAGACACAGAGATCTAGAATAGTAGAAATAGGGCAAATAAATGGTTAGAGTGAAATAGTGAACCTCACTTGAACTCCATAGACTTAGGGGATCATATATTACAGACATCACCATTTGATGGGCGTTTTGCTAACATTTTTGTGGGCCCTAACCACAATTTTTCTCTGCTATAAATGCCATGAAATGTTTTATACCATTGTTTGCTAGGATGGCATATTCATCATGAAAAGTCCTTCCCGTGGATTAAATAGAGGATGGATGGGCAAGAATTTGAGACCAACCTTGTTTAAGTTTGCTGAATTCAACCTATGCCTTGAAGGTTCTTTTGGAGAGATGCTCATCATGATGAAAATCATGTTGCATGTACAAAAGGGCTCATACCACAACCAAACATGAGAGATTTCTGGGGCTCATGGGAAAAGGTGAGCCTTATAGGGAATTTAGCACTGGGATGTAGGAAGGAATAAAAGGAACAGCTGCACACCTATGTTCTCATCAGTGTCCTCTCTAAGCTTCACAGGTGATTAATCAGCCCCCCCACCCAGTCAGTCAGCTCAATGCAGGGAGCCCTGGGCTTCTGACTGAGTGGAGCTTATTAATCACCTGTGAAGCTGTGCTGCTACGCAGCTTAGAGGGAACACTGGTTCTCATGCCTATTTTCTGGCACGACTACTCCAGAGATGGGTTGCTGGGGAGCTGACCCTAGATTTTGACTCAGGTAGCATGCTGTTGCAAGAGGGTGTGGTCTCCCGCACTATGGATGGGGAGGGAGATGTAACCGCTCCCTGGTGGGCAGAACCAATATATCCGAGGTCACCCCGCTGGAAGCAGAGGGGCCTGAAAAGAACAGGAAGTAGAAATATAATAGGCCAGCCCTCTAGCTCAGTTGGAGAAGAGCTGCTAGAGGAGCACGATGTCTCTCCCCAATTGCTAGAACCCAAACCTGATGGAGGCTGCTCCAGTGCCCAAAACCCGGAGGGGCTGCCAGAGCTGCTAGACTCTGTGGAACTGCTGAGACTGACATTTCCTGTCTACCTGAGTGAGGCCGATGACAACCCCGGAGCCCCGGTACTGCCAGATGAGCGGGGCATCAGAAGGAGCCCAGGGAAGCCAAACAGGGTTCGGCTATGTGCGCAAGCTGGCCAGGGTGTGGAGCAGGAGGGGCTGTGTCCTCCTACCTCCTGTCACCCTATCGGTAGTAATAACAGCCTCCCCACCTGGTTGTTAGGAGGCCTGCACAGGTCTGGCACCCACCTGAATTAGGACGCCAGATGCTTGTGCTGTCTCCCCCACCAGATAGCTAAGCCACCCTTGACTTAAGCCACTGCTCTGCCTGCCTGAGCCCCTTCTTGATTGCCACCCCACCCCGATCGAGAGCCCCAGATGTACAGACTCTCTATCACTGCTCGGCCTGACTGCAGGTTTGACCCATTAACAGGGAGCTAATTTTCACCTGAACCAACACACCTCTGAAGTGTTGTAGCAAGGAGGCGTGATCTCCTGCTTTGACAGATGGGGAGGAAGTCACAACCACCTTACGTGTGCTTATTCCCCATCAGTGGGATGGAGGTGGAGAGTGCCAAGGAATGGATGATGGTTCTTCTCTCTCCCCCTGCCAAGTTAACCCAGTGCAGTGAAACAAGACAGCTGAAATTATTATCCCTTGAACCAAGACGGAATGGAGGTGAGCAGGGAGGGAATTGCTGCTCCCTAAAGCTCAGTTTCTCTTGTGGCTTGATATTTTCTGGGGTGGCACAACTATGCTCATATTTTAACCCTGCATCTGAATAGAGCTTCACTGAAATTCTGCCAACCTAGAAACAATGGGCTAGATTTTCAGAAAATTCCATGGACCATTTCATGACTAGACAGCTGGGTCGTTTGTGCACACAACAGCAGAAACTGCACCTGCAAGTAAGGCAAAACACAAACAGTTCATCTAATTTCCAGCTATACGAAAAACTGCTTATAGAAAATAACCTTCCCATAAAGAGGGTCAGTATAAACAATCCAAATCACTCTAGCCCATTAATGTTATTGCTTCTTGCTTCAGGAATATTTATGCAAATCATTTACATTTTCTAAAGTTTTATGGGAAGCACAAGCCTAATTACGGATCCGCATTACAAAGCTCACTCAGCTTTACTCAAAACCAACTGGTAAAAGCATAATGTAATCAGTAGGAAAGATGATGAGCTGCCCATGAAATGGCCTGTCTCAATATGACACTAATGCTGTATCTGATCAAAAACACCCAATATAAACCCTGAGGTTCTCTGCAAATGATTACATACAAATCTGCTTAAAGATACATTTCCCTATAATTTAGGGCCAAAAGTTAGACATTGTAGAAATTGCTTTCACTAAGCCTAACACTAATAAAAAGTTTTATAGCAGCCTTGCAAAATGTTAATCATTTGCTTGTGTGTGGGGCAAGTTTTTGTTTGATTTTGACAGGTGAATATAAGATCATTAGCCTGTTTCCTATGACACTGGATCATAGGCAGCATTTTTTGTGTCTGGGATGGTTAATTTCCATAGAAATTTTGCAAGACTGGTTTACACTGATTTTTTAAATAACCATGTCAGTGAAGACATACCAGTGGAATATTGGCAACCAAACTCAAATTGCTTTGCATTAGCACATGTGCACCAGAATGCAAACCTTACTAGATACATGGACCAAGCCCAAAGCTTAACCCATATTCATCAAAGGGTTGCTATATTTTATGAACCATCCAAATAAACAAACATCAGCCTATGTGGATGAGGCTTTCCTGTTTTTAAACTATGTCTGGAAAACATGTTTGAAGCTAGAGCATATTGCCAAAAAAAGAATGAAATGGGTATTCTCTTCTGTCTGTGATGAGGACACCTAAGATAGGATATAACTCTCTAGAGCGGGGGGGGGGGGAACTTATTTTGCTCAGGGGCCACTGACTCAAACGAAAATCATTCAGGGGAAGCAAGGAAGGAAGAAAGGAAGGAAGAAAGACCCTCACTAGTCTGGCCCCGATAGGAAAAAAGACACACTTGGGGCACCAGGGCTCCCTTGCACTCCACTCCCACAGGGTTTGATTCAGTTCCCAGCTTCCCTTGATCCAACGCGCAGTTAGGCCAGGGATGGGCAAAAGGGCCTCTGCGGGCCGAATCTGGCCCGCCAAAGGGGTGGATCTGGCCTGCAAAGGCCCTGCTGCTCCCCGTCCCCAGGCCAATTAGGGCCTGGGGAGCGCCCGAAGCCATCTCCACTCTGCCCCGCCCTGCTCACAGTGCGTGGCGCTTCAAAGCACCATGCGCTGCTTGCAGGGCGGGGGCACAGCAAAGAAGGCTTTACGCGCTCCCCTGCCTCCAGGCCTTAATCATGGTCTGGGGAAGTGGTAAGTCCCGCATCTTCCTGTTTAGGCCCCACCCCTTCCGGGGTGGCCCAGGGCTACTTCAAAAATTTTTGAAGTGGCCCCCGGGCAAAAATTATTGCCCACCCCTGAGCTAGATTCTGGGCTTCCATTCCCCCCTGCATTGGGGTGAGCTGGTGCTAGTGCTCCAGCCCCGCAGGGTGGGGGAACAGGGCAGGGTGTAGAGGCAGTAAGACTTGCAGCAGAGCTGGAGCGCTAGCACTGCCTCACCCTGCTGCAGCAGATGGGAAGCCTAAGCCTCACCACGGGATGGATCAAGGGAAGCTCAGGAGCTGTAGTTTCCCCATCCTTGCTCTAGAGCAGTGGTTCCCAACCTTTTCCAGATGGGGATCCATTTGACAATTCAGGGTGACTTGGTGACCCAAGGCGATTCAAAAACAGGGGGAAGTGGGGGGGCATAGCCACCTGGGGAGATACTTGGCGACCCTTTTGAAATGTAATGGTGACCCATATTTGGGTCGCGACCCATAGGCTGGGAAACCCTGCTCTAGAGAATGACTGATAATAGACATTCCTGTGGAGATGCTTCTGCCCCTTCCTTTTTGACAGTGGCTCTTCAAACACTTTCCTCCAAAATATTAAATAGATCCCATCAGGTGTGTGGCCTTAACATTTGCCTTCCACTCGTGTAGCCAGAAGTGTGTTATCAGCCACATCAGGCACCGTGGGATCATAGGCTTAGCGAGGAGAGTCCACGAATCAATCAGAAATGAAGTTGGCAGCCAGTGAGATACTTTGAAGCAATGAGCTTATTTTCTGCTTTCTGGAAGGAAGTGAATCTGCCTAAATAAGTTCAATCTAAGCAAAACGAGGAGAGGCTGCTGATGCCTGGAGAGCCACACAAAAGATGGGATAGTTAGAATGTGAAGAAAATCCTACCCTGTGTGAGTAGGCTAACTGCGGAGGAAATCACCTTCAGATGGGATGAATGGGCCCGGGAACAAAGAGGCTATTTTGGCTAAAGTTACAATCTTGGCTTTGCATTTTGGTATTACACAAATTTCTGAGCTTATTTGTTAAGCCTTTTGTACTTATCAAGACATTTTTTATCAGACCAGATGATGTCTCCTATTACCATCTAGAGAAGGAAGCATAAATGCTTCTTAGAATTTGATTGAAGCCATTTCCTTGTGAGTTTACCATCCTTTATATCCTGGCTCATGTCCTTGACATGAGTATCCAATAGAATATCCAGAGTCAATCGCCTTTTTCCAGTAGAGTTACAAGTAGCTTTATGGAAAGCAAACACCCTCTCCTAAACTTTCTAGGAGCCATCAAGTTGAGAATCAGATAAATCTCCTTCTTTAGTTAAGAAGAGCAAGATCAAGGCATCTGACTCTCAGGCTACATCTAGACTGCAGGCTTCTTTTGGAAGAAGCTTTTCTGGAAGAGATCTTCCAAAAAAAAAAAAACTTCTTCCAAAAGAGAGCCTCTACACTGCCAAAGCACATCGAAAAAGCGATCTGCTTTTTCAAAACATAGCGTTCACACTGAATGGACGCTATCTTGCATTTAAGCTGTGATTACTATGGACGGACTGGTCACCAGGGCACCTGTGCTTTTTCCTCTTTCCTCTTCTTTCCAAAGAACTCCCTCTTCCCTGTACACACACGCCTTTTTCCAAAAGAGCTCTTTCGCAAAAAGGCTTCTTCCTCATAGAAAGAGGTTTACCAATGTCAGAAAAACCCCTCTGTTCTTTTCAGGGTTTTTTTTCCGAAAGAACACGATTGCAGTGTGGACGTAAGTGAAGTTTTTTTTTGGAAAAACCACTGTTTTTCCGAAAAAATTCTGTAGTGTAGTCATAACCTCAGACTTTTCTTCTGCAGTTTCCCTTTGTTTGGGTTAGATCCTGAATATTCTGAGACAGGAGAAAGCTTTCTTTTCCTAAGCCACTTCTTTCTTTTCCTAAGCCACTTCTTTCTCTAGATGAGCAGCCCATATTCTATTTATGGTGTTCAACCAGTTCTGAAGAATTAGCCACACTCAACTGGCCAAATAGCCACATTGTTCAAGCCAACTGGCCAAACTCAACGTGGCTAATGTGTTAGACACCATGGCCATAGGGCATGGGATGTCAGAGTCAGGTGATGTGGGTTCTATTCCTGGATATGGCATTGACCTACTATGTGACCTTAGTAAAGATGCTTCACTTCTCTGGGTCTCTGTTTCTCCTATCTCACTGTGTCTCTTGTCTATATAGACTGTAAGATCTTTGGGGCAGGGACTCTCTCTTACATGTATTTGCTAAGTGATCTCAGAGCCCCAGATGCAATACAAATCAAAATGAAGAACAGAGGGGAAGCTGCTTGTCCTTGAGAAATCATAGCTATTTTGAAGATTTCTTCACAATGCACTAAAAAGAGCTGGAGACTTGAAGACTGTGTGTATTGCTGCCTGCAGGCAGAATAATTCATGAAATTTGGGGTCAGAATGAAGTCTTAGGTATGGCTCACAGCTGCGGTACTCCTCCAAAGCTGCAGAGCAGAGATACCACCCTCTTCATTGGAGTCTTGCTCTAAACCGGTCATCTTTAAAAACATGTCTTTGTGTTAGTATGCAAACCAAGAGAAAAACAATAGTCGCTGGTCATGTGGATGGTACTCTTCTCTGCTGGAAAAGATTCCCAGAGTGGTGCCGATGACAGTGTTGCCAAGTGGGTACTGGAATAATAAGACACGTTGCCAGCAAAATAAAATCTCTGTTTAATTTTAGTTTCATTCCAAACCAAGAACAAATAACTAAGAAACAACCAACCACAAAAACAAGGATGAAATCAATAGAGGAAAATATTCTGAAGCTATTAAGAGGGAATTTATAACCATGACAGAAAGGAAAAAAATGTTTTCCCCCAAAATGACTGCATATCACTTAACTGGCTGTTGTTGGAAAATACACTGACTTGCAAAATGCAATACCATTATTTCACACAACCTGACAGACTATGATTATGTCCTTTAACTAAGGTTTTGCAGTAATAGAATTATGTGAGTGTTTTAATCCCTGCTTTTAAACAACTTTTACCAAACAAAGTTAATATACATCTTTATCAGGTTAAACCTGCTACTCACTGAAAAACCTCTCTCTCACTCTCTCTCTCTCTCTGTCTCACACACACAAACAAGTTCTGGATATGTAATTCTCTCATAAAACACATAATTATACTGTACTATACTATAGGGGAAAATTTCTTCCTGACACCACCTGGCAATCAGTTTATGCAATGAAGCGAGATGATTGATAGCCATTATAATTTTTTCCTAGCATGTGTAACGGCAGGATGATTTCTATTCTTATTCGTGGTTCAGCCTTTTCTGAATCATACTAAGTTATTTGCTTCAATAATATCCTGTGGCAGGTAGTTCCACAACCTATTTACATGTTGCATGCATTTATCCTTTTTTCCTTTTAAAATGATTTTTTTTAAATGTTATGAAGAGCCCTCTCCTGAATGCAGAATCAAGATACATCGGTGATGGACAATACCTCTTGTCCATCTTTGCTGATTACTGCATAATAGTTCTTTACAATATATAGTTCATCAAATCTAATTTTAAATTTCCCAATCAATGAGGTTGCTTACAACTTCATCTGACAGATCATTCCACAATTTAACAATCTATCTCCCACTATCAGTAATGGTCTTCATATACTGAACACTTTTGCACTGGCTGGTGAATGGACTAGGTAACTTAGTAAGTATTTTTATCTCTAATTTTTATCATCCTTTTTTATCCTTACACTTGGTATCATTTAATCCTGCATCCTTTGGTTAAATAAACTGGTTTTACATTTACTATAAACCAATTCATTGCTGTGATTGAAACAAGAGTGACAGTCTCAAAACCCAGTTAACTTAATGAGCTTCAATATGCTGTCTATATAAAGAAGCAACGATCCTAATAACTTGTGGGTATGTTTCAGGAGAAGGCTGGATGCTGCAGGGAGACATCTCTGGGAAACTCAGGAGCCAGGATTCATTGTTTGTTACCTACAAGGGAAGGTTTGGACTGGCAGCGGCTTGAAGAATCTGCCAGCAAGGTAGACAAGCGGCTGTTCCAAGGAGTTGTCATACAGCTTAGGAGGAGCAAAATTCTCACTTGCTGAGGCTGATAGAGGAATTCTGGGAACCCCAGCAGACTGTCACACTGGCAGGCAATTTGGGTGAAATTCCGAACTGGGGAGATACTGGGGTTGTTCTGCAAAAAGTAATGGGGTAGCAGAAGCATGAGTGTGACCTGTGTGCTGGCTGGTAGTATCAGGCAGGGCAAGTGGTGACAAAACTGCTCATTAGTCTGAGCTGAACCCCAGAGTGTCATGCTATGATGTTATAACCCTCACCAGAAATGGATGAAGCCACAATCTGGTATTTATTTAATTTCCCAGAGAGGTTTTATTGCAGCTCTTTCTCGTCCCACATGCAGAAAAATAGAGAAAATCCATGAAAGTCATGTGCTGTCCTGTGTTTTTCGGCAGCTCAAGGAGAGCATCCTGTCTGATGTCACTTTCTGTGAAATGACCTTCGCACTCAGGAAATATGCACTACATTTGGACCTATTAGCACCTATTTGGACCTCTAAGATATCCGTTCACCAAACTCTTACAGAAATGCTGGCAAAACGCATTACCATGCCTTTCTGAAATATTTAATTCAGCCATCTAGTCTAAATAAACAGGCTGATTACAGCTAAAAAAAACGACTTGAGAATTATTAACTAACACAGCACATGCTGGGTATCAGCTAGAGAATTAAAAATTAGTAGGATTTCCTTTATTAGGATATCTAGCTTTACCTTTATTTAGGATATTTGTTTAGCTATTGTATCTAATATATTTAATCTCCAAGTTGCCTCTGATCTTTTTCTATTGCATATGCTGTCATTCGACCAAGAGATATGAAAGACTAACTAAAATGAACAAGAGACATACATTTTGATGTCGTAATCCCTGTCCGACCATAGCTCCTCTCTATTTTACAGATGTTTAAATGAATTCCACACGGTACATGTAAAGAACACTAAGGGACAGCAAAATGAATGTAAACTTCACAGATGCAGTAAAATGTTAGTCCCCAGTCTGCAAAACTGTGTGCTTAAAAAAGGCACCTAAGTCCTTGTTGAGGCTTCTAGGTTGAAATCAGGACCCCAGTGAAGTCATTGGGAGTTTTACTATTGACTTTATTAGGACCAGGATTTCATCCCACAAGTGGCTTAATTTTAGAAGTTCTCAGAACCTGCAGTTCCCAAAGAAATCAAAGTGGACTGAGGTGCCATCAGATAAGCGCTTATGTTTGAAAATGTTTTATATTTGCAAATTTTTATAAATCTTGGTTTTGGTTTGCATCCACACATATCTTAACAGGAAGAGAAGCACCTGGAAACACAAAGGAGGTAAAGGAAATGAGCAGTTTTGGTACTTCCATCTGCCCAACTCCATTCCATTTCCATCCTAATTCCACAGAAAAAATATGGGACACACATGGAGAAAACAAGGATAGACAATCAATTAGCAAGACAAGAAGAACAACAGAAAGCCCATCACTACTGCACCTCACACTCAATACAATTTTAGGGACTTCTCTGAAAACCTTCCACGGACATGAAAAAGAGCTCTGTATAAGCTGAAAAGTTTGTCTCTTTGAACAGTGAAAGCTGGTCCAATAAAAGCTCTCACCCACCATGTCTCACTAAGCAAGTGAAGGTACTACTGGCATGCTGTCTTAAATCTAAACATTCCCAACTGCATCAGTAATTTAAGGATATTTCGAAAGCAATTCTGGCTAGACTAAGAAAAAGTGGCTGTTTGCAGAATAACTGTGTGCACAAGAAACAACTCTTCCTTTTTTATTCATTTACAATTTTATCTTGATTTGCCTAGATCAACACTTCTTAACCAGGGGTCTGCAGCCCCATTGGAGGTCACAAGCTGGTTTCAGGGGGCCACAAATCACCAAAGCTGAAGCACAGGGCCCCCACTCAATCCTCCCCTTGACCAGGTTGAAGTCCAGAGCTCTGTTCCTCCTGCACCACCATAGCTTAAGATCCCCGAGCCCTGGAGATCTGAAGCCACAACGCCCTTCCCCCCCTGCATCCAGTGGTACGTGGTTGAAACCATCAATCCTGAGTCCCTCTGCTGGCCCTTTGAGTTTTTATAGTATGTTGGGGTGGAGATTCTCTTGCCCTAAGCCAGTGTTTCTCAACAACTGGTCTGTAGATCAGCACCAGTCCCTAAGATCTCCCTGTCAAAATTTGTGAAGGCAACAAGCTTGTCATTGGTATCAGGAAGATTGAGACACACTTCCCTAAACCACTCCCTGGCTCTGGAAGGAAGAAGTGCCTCCTTGTAGGGAATTAATTGGAATCCCTGGAATCCAAGGGCAGTCAATCTACTATTTCAACTCAGGAAGCATCTCTACTGTATTTGTAGCACATATATCCTCTTTCCAGCCTCGAGGCACTAGGGGGCAAGATAGTCACAAACAGATTTCTCTCCATTACTGATGAGCTGACTGGTGGAGAGCAACACTCTCCGGCAATAAAAACATAGCGAGGGCCTGATATGGTTGATATGAAAAACAAACAGAATAAAGCCCTACAATTTTAAAAATAAAGAACTGTTCCAGTCTTAATAAAGCACAGAGAAACACAAAAGGTCAAAAATGTCTCTCAAAATACCCTTAGACAGATCTATCTATTATGTACACGTCTGACTTGCAACCTCTGTGCCCCAGTATCACTGAATTCAGTCAGAGGACCATGCCACACAGCTGGGGTGGTAAGAGCTATTGGATTAGTTTGCCCAGGGTGACAAAGCAATGGCTGAGGGAAGGAAGAGTGATATGGGAGTGGAAGCAGTGGAAGTGTCGTGGACAAGGTGGGGAAAACAGCAGCTCAGAGCTGTAGGACAAGTGAGGAGTCCATCTTTCTGGAAAGCGCGGATTGGAGGGAAAGAACAAGAGAAGTGAGAGTAACGGAAGTACTCTGGATAGGGTGGAAAAGTGGCAGCGAAATGTAGGAAGAGTGCTAAGGAAGCAAAGACGATTCATGTGACCAAGGAAGTTGAATACGAAGGGGAAGCATCTGTAAATTATTTGCCTGCCAATTTATTCAATAAAGGATGTGAATGTTCAGTGAATTTATCATGGGGAAAACAGCTATTGCCTGCTACAGCCAACCATATCACTTACTTCAGGTGAAAGTGCAGCAAAACTGTCCATGGCTGACTCCTATTACGTTTATTTAGATGGAACATATGAGTAAATTTGTAAGCCCAATTATTGCAACACCCCATCCAGACCCAGCTTCCTCCATTGCTGGTAACAGAAGGGAGGGGGGGTAAGTTTTATTTCAGCGATAATAATTGTATTTGATCATCCAGTAATACTAACAGCTAAAGCTAAGGGAACTATGGATTTTCCCTTAAATTTGAAAAACTGTAAGCAATTAACTTCCACAACTCTTCAGGAAGGAGGTGTATTCAAAATGAATTCAATCCTGCATGGCTTGCCGCCAGCGAGGACCAGACTTTATTGCTTGCTTCTTTTGTAAGGTCACAGTAATTCAGCCCTGTCTATGCTGTGTGCAAACACCAGTTGGAGAAGGAGGGGAAGGCTATTACAGTGTATTCTACAGTCTGCCCTTGCTGCTGCTGTTACTACTGCTGCTGCTCCAATGCTATGAAGCCATTCAGGAGATAGAGTAATGTATCTTTTCCTTTAACCTATCATCCCATCGGGACAGGGTAGCTGTCAAACAACATAATAGGAAACTGGATTAGAAAAATTGCTTCAAGGCCCCTCACTGGTAGAACTGGAACTATACACACTTTTAGCATAGTATTGTTAGAATCATAAGATTTTTCCCAATCTTATTGGTCCATTAAATCCAAAAGGCTCTCTCTGACAGCAGCCAATCCCAAGATCTCCAGAGAAATCCATCTAGTCCACTATGTGTTGCTGTACATGCAGAAATGAGTTCCCTCCTGATCCCTGGCAGGTGATAAGTTTGCAAACCTTCATCTGACAACTATGGATGCTTTTAGAATACACTACGAACAAGTCTTCTTTATTTGTCTGCTGACCAATGCACTAAATGGCAATGGAATCTACTCAAGCAAAATTTGTTAGCAGGATCATGTGTACTAGCTACATAGCACATTCTATCCAATGGTCTGAAAGCCCTGGTCTACACTAAGAATTTATTTTTAAATAACACACATACCCCGTTTGAATTTATAAGCAGAGTGTTCACACTACCAAGCCTGTTATTTCTCTGTACTCCTGCTTTTCATCAGGAGTAACGCTAATTCTGAAATAGTTATTTTGAAATAATGGTAGTGTGGACACTCCTGTGCCACTAATTACTCCCCAGAGTTTGCTGGGGCTCTAAGTCTGAGGTAGCACATCCACATATACGGAACCTACTTTGAGCTAATTTCGAGGCTTCCCCATAGTGTGGACACACTAGTTCAAATTTGTTAAATCGGGATTTATTAAGTCAAATTTAGTAATTTCAAAATACTTTCCTAGTGTAGTGTAGACATTGCCAATGTGCTTTACAAAGGAAAATATATTTCCCAGAGAGGGAAAATGAGGTTCAGTAAAGTAAAATGACCTAACCAAGGCCATGAAGTGAGTCATTTGCAGACCTTGAAAGAGAACCCAGAAAAGCAGCCTAGGCAATAATGAATTATAAGAAAGAAAGAGTAGAAAGGCAACACAACTGAAAGAGAAATACCCAAAGAAATTCATCTACCCTTCAAACTATGGTTTTAATAAGAATCTGCAACCCACAGATATAGGTTTCAAGGTCTGTATTTCCCTCAGAATTGAACAGAACCTGAGCAAACTGAGCACCAATAATAGAGGCTTAACTGCTATGCTGTAAAATCCTATTTATAAGCCTATAGATGCTAATTATCTGTCTTGTAAAATCAAGTAGAATTGTGCATCTGCTCCCCAAATGAACTTGCATAGAAAGTGTTAAAGCAGACCCCACACTGATCCACGTCTGAGTTCAGTATGTGATAGCCAGGCACTTCCTGTCTGCCTCTTTATTTATTTATTTTTAAATACAAGTCTCTCCTGAACCTCTCAACTGCCTTTTGTGCAACTGTCCTTCTAAAGGCAGCACTGCTGCAACATAAGAGCCTGTAAGACCATCCCAGAACTTGAACTTGTCAAGAAATCAAGCAGAACCAAGTATGGCTAACAGAGTGGAATGTGCACACTGATGACTGATCTTTGTGGGGGAAAAAAAACTATCTGCTGCAGACGATTAAAAAACCAGCAGCTTTCTGAAAAGACATGGAGATGGAAAAAGTACATGGTATGAAATATAAAAAGCATTACATAATGCAACAGCTGTCAGGTAAAATCTACTGGGTAAAACTGGGAAAGAATTGCTACTTGTGAAACACCCAACCACAGCAAAAACAATAAAGATGTTGCCATTGAGTATCCTTTAGAAAAAGGGTCAGAATGCCTCATATTTACACAGGACATACAGATGAGCTTCATATTACACCTGTGAATCATAATGCATGCGCACAGGAGAGCAGAAGTTTGGGTTGTGCAGGTAACTTTGAAACTTTCGCATCTGCTTTGAGTTGTCTGGATAAGAGAAGCTATATTATATTAATTATTATTATTATTCCCTTTTCCTACTGTAACATTGACAGGCAAAACAGAACCTGGGATCTCTGGAGCTTAATGCATGAGACTATATCGCTTGAGCTAAAAGCCAGTTGGCTCTTAGCTAAGGCTGTAGAGCAAACTCATTCTTCTCTCTCTGTAAGTGTTCTCAGTGCCACTACACAGGACAGTGAACCACACCCAGCAGGTGTATACATTGCACTATCTCCAGAATAACATATTAAAATCCATATTATTTTCCAATGGAAATTTCACATGCCCATGTGTCACTCTAAGACACTCACATCATTTTCCAGGGACTATAGTTCTTCCTCAGTATAAAGATGCAGTTTAATAAAAGAGGAAGCAGAAATTAACTAGTGTTCTATAAACAAATTAGCTTCTGTTTTAATCTTACTGTCAGACTCATCAAGAGTCTGGGAAATGCAACGTTTCAGTTTATAACCCAAGACATACATGAGTTAGTCCAAAAAATGACATCACTTTCTAGTAACTTGCAGGAAGAAAACAAAAACAAAACTTTGATATAGCTGGCAATGGAAAACTCATGACATTTCCAAGTCCAAGCCTGGTTATCTCAGATGAACTGTTCATTGTAGTTTCCTTCTTGAAAGACTTCCTGATGAAGAGAGAAGGAAAATGTCTGGCCTTCTGTAGATACGATGTTTCTTAAATCCTTGATCAAAATCAAGTATCTCCTTCCCTCCCCGAAACAAACCCATTTTGTTGCACGGACCTACACACTGTCAAAGTAACATTCAGAACTTGCACATTAAGAACAGATTCTTCTCACTAGTTCAGATTGGACTGATAATGAGATAGCTTGGAAATGAAATTCTCACTACCACCTATCAGTAAAAATCAGCAATTCCAATAGGAGTTCAATGGCCTATATGAAATGGATTCGATAGCACAATCTAGTATCTAAGGGACTGTTGTCCATATCAACAAACAAATCAAGGATGAAATGTAGATGGTGAGCACTATGGGGTAGAGATTATGGTTTTTTTTCATATATCAGAATTAGATGGATATGGTAGCTACCCTCTTGCAAGGCTTGAAAGACACTTGAAAAGCAGAGTGATGGGAGGCAGCTTCTCCATGCGTGTATCTATTCTGTGAATAAATACTGGGCTTGAGGACCATCAATTTAGCACCTAGCAGCAGCAGCACTTAAATTCACTATAAACAAATGAAAAATTATTTTATTCAAGAATATTCATAGCTAGGTTTTATTTCTACAATATGAACTAGGATGTTATGTGGAAGGATTCCTAAAAGGTGCCTTGGATATTAAACCCTGTACTTATTCACTCAACAGAGGATGAGATGTACTGTTATCCAGTTTAAAACTGGGGCTCTTTCTGGATGAATACTTAAAGAAGAATGTTTAAACAGTTCTGGTTCAATGAATATTAGATTCTATTCAGCATCTGTAATAACGGTGTATAAAAAGTGCTCAAAATTTAACTCTTTGCACTGGATTCCTTGGAAGTATGGAGCCTGTGGGAGAGTGTCTTCTAGAAAATATTCCTGGATGGTTTTTTGGTTGTCTGAGTTTTCATTCATAGCAATTTTCTCAGAGAAAGCCTGGGAAGAGGCAAAATTGAATTTTCAGCACAGAAGCCTGCCACACAGGGCTGCCCAGCAGGGAGGCGTCACAGCAGGCAGTCTTACTCTTTTGCAGAGACAAATGATCTCTCCTAAGTTTTCTCTAGCACAATTTTTTGGCACCAAGGAAGAAACAAAAACCAAACAAGCAAAAGCTCAAAGATAGACAGACAGACAGACCAGGTTCAGGAATATTAGGTTAAAACTAGAAATATTAGACAGGAAAAGTCGAGCTCTGATCCTATTTCAGAAAAAACTCAGGGTTTTGCACTGTGCTTATGTCCTAGAAGTTTAAACCTTCATCCAAACTTATCAGGATGCACAGTGCTAACCTGCAGAAGTACACGTATGAGTTGGAAGAAAATGGTTAGAAATCATCAGTCAGAAAAAAACGCCCTACTGTCATATTAGGGAGATTGTGAACTTCAGCTGAAGCCAAGTCTTACAGCAAAAGAGTGGTTTAAGATCAGTGAGGTGGACAGAGTTATAGATCCTTGGAGCATGGAAGAAAGGTGCTAAAGGTGGAAACCTGCAAAGCAGCTACTGACTGAAGGGCTCAAGCATGAATGTTTAGTTGCAAGTTCACAGAATCAAAGCTCTCAGTAATGGAAAAGACCTATTAGGTCAGCTATGATATTTTTCTCCATTGCTTTCTTCAGTCCATTTTTAGATTAGACACAAACTTTTGAACTCAGATGCAGAATTGAATATGAACCTTGTGAAAGTTTAAGGCTGTTCCGACCGAGGGCTCTTATTCAGTCCATTAGAGGAGGACCAACCTGCAAAATTCAAATTTGGATTGAAGATGGAACCAGTACTTTTTCCCGAGTTTCTGGGGGTTGTGATGTTTTGGATCAGGTGCTCTGATTCTCTCAATTCCAGTAACAGGATCTTAAGTGTGCATATACAAGCAGGTTCTCATTCTGTTGCCGAGGGTTATTCGGGGAATATGCACTAAACTGAGGCTTATTGATTGTACTCAACACCGCCTTCCACTAACTTAATTTTTCTACAGTTATTCAAGCATGTGCGCATAACTCAGGTGATTATATGCAAGCATCACAATAAGTGATAAAACAACCAAGCTACATTATATTGCATGGGTCCAGGTCCTGTCATTAATTAAGTCAGTGGAAAAAGTTATTTTACTTCATAGTGGGGCAGGAGTGAATCCTGAGGGAAAAGGTGCTATCTTCCAAGAAGAGGAAAGCACTCAAAGAAATAAAACAGAATGTGCAAAGTTCAACTTCTAGTACAGCTCACCTTGTGGACATGTACAACACTTTTAGACTTGGTACATGACAATATTATGCACATTGGTTTATACTACCTTCTGTTAGAGTATAGATCAGTGGTTCCCAAACTGCGGTCCACAGAGCACTAATGGTCTGTGGACACTTTACAGGTGGCCCATGACTCAAGCTCAGCCTCCCCCGACCCCCACCATAGTGGGGAACTCACACTGATGCTCTAGCCTCATACCCCTCCACCGTGAGGTTGGAGCACCAGTACCAACCTCCCACTGGCAGAGGTGCGGGGGAAGTCCCAAGCTTCCTCGCTGGATCTGGCTTGTGGGGAAGAAGCGAAGCCAGAAGTGGTTCCGTGCGCTGCCACTCCCCCTACCTCAGCTGGGGGAACAGCAGTGCATAGACACGCTGCCTGGAGGCTTTCCCCACATCTTCCATTAGCCGGACACCCTGCTCCTGCACTCTCCCTCCTGGACAGACTCTGCACCCACCTTGCTCCTGCCCCCTCCCTACCGGCAAGACACACTGCCCCCAACCTGCTCCTGTTCCCTCCCTGACCCCTGACCCCTCCTCGCTGACCAGATATCCTACTCACCCCTTCTCTGCTCCTGCCCCCTCCCCTTTGGCCAGATACTTTACCCCAGTCTGCTCCTGCATCCTCCCTCCTAACCACACACTGCACCCTCCCAGCCTGCTCCTGCACCCTCCCCCCGGCCAGACACCAAACACCTAGCATACTCCTGCACCCTACCTCCCACTCAGACCTTGCACCCCCACCCTATCCTGCACCCCAGCTCCTGTCCAGATCCTGACTCATCCTTACCCCACTCGCTGGCAGCCCTGTCCTGTACAATGAACTCATTTTTGGCCCCACCCCAAAGCCTAAGGGAGTCCACAAAATCCACTAACTCCGGAACCCCAGAAGAGTTAATCTGACCTATGGGAAGTCCTGAACTGTTTAAGGTTTCCTGACTGATATTTCTGTGGGTCAGTGGCCCGCAGCCAAAAAAAAAAAAAAGTTTCCTACCGCTGCCATAAATAAAGAAAGTTGAAATCTTTTGTGTTGGACATAAATTCCTTCTGGCTTTTGGCTCTGCTTCTTCTCTGTGAACTGGATCTGGCAGGGAGGCACAGGACTTTCTCCTCCACTTCCCCCAGCAGGAAGTTGGCACTGGCACTGCAAATTCGTGGTGGGGAGTGCAAGGCTGGAGCACCAATGCAGGCTCCCTGATATGGGGGGAGGGAAAGAGGCTGGGCTCTGGTGGTCCGTGGTCTGTAATTTGAGAACCACTGGGTTAAAGTACAGCTGAAAATATTACTACTGTATATAAATTGGGGACAAACAGGAAGTAAGTAGAAAAAAGGGGAAAAAAGGAAATTGGATTCATGCTTGCTGGAAGCTAATTTCAATGAACATCGAATTGTTTACATATCTGGACTACAAGTATTGCCATGGGTTGCTGGTATACTAGGCAGGCGAAGGCATTGCCTTCCCAAACCACCAGCCTGACCCCGCCCTCAGAATGCCTACTGTAGGCATACTGGGGCTGAGTGTTGCTGCCCCCACCACCCACCCTCCCTGTGCTCTGGGGCCAGGGAGGCTGGAGCTGGGCATTCTCCTCCCTCCCTTTACTTCAGGGCTAGGGAGGCTGGGGGCTGCACACCCTCTCCTCTCCCCATGCTGAGAGGCTGGGGAGCCTGGCGCTGCGCACCCTCCTCCCTTGCATGCTCGGGGACCAGGGAGACTGGGGATGTGAGCCCTCCTCCCTCCCTATGGTGGGGCTGGGGAGACTAGGGCTTCATATGTACCCATCCGCCCCCATGCTAGAGGATGGGGGACGTGGCGTGTTGCCCCGCCTCTCCATGGTGAGGAGGGCGGGGAGGCGGCTTGGCTCCCATGGAGGCAAGGCCTCAGCAGAAAGAGCGGGGGCTGGGTGTTACCTCCCACAGCCCTACCTTCACCCACCACCCCTGGGTGTCGCAGTACTCTGTTCACATGAGAAGGACCAGGAAAGTGAGAGGGTGAAGGGATAAGCTCTTTAACACCTTCTAGGAAAGCATGTGTCTTAAACTGGACACGAGAACAATGCCTGCCCAATGCTCTCTTGTACAGAATCTCATGGCAAGTAAGTTACACAATTAGATAGAGATTACAATAGACATCACAACAGACATCGCTATGCATGAAGTGAAGCAAGCAATTTATTCCCAACAGGGCCCCCAGTTTTTTATTGCCTTTCTGAAATCCAGTGAAACTAGCTGTCATTTTGATTCAGGAGACTGAGCTCTGATCAAAGTTTCTCTCAGCTTTTCCTCCTTTTGACGAGACCCCAATCTCTGCATGCTGGGCAACAACCTATCTTCCAACTCTATTACTTTATGTAAAAATTTGCAGACAGCAAGGAAGAAGGCAAGCTGGAGTCTTCTTGATTAACATCAGTTCAACCCACTAGAAAATGAAGAAGCAAGATAGGATCGTGAACACAATGAATGTAAAAAAACAGCCTAAATGAATGCTAGCTCTGTTCTCAAAGTAAAAGAAAGGAAATAAAAGGGGAAAAACATAACTCATAATTCCATTACCACATTCTTCAAGTCTTCTGAGACTATGGCCCAAGGTGCCATTGAGGCAGCAGTAAGCATCCTGTCCCCTCTTGCTAATCTACCGTAAAGCTGGGCCGTTTCCTGTACAGAGTCATTTGTCTGGCACGTCTCCCAACACAGGTATTCTATACCTTTCTCCTCACAGTATAAGACAGAAAGGATGTCAGGTTAATCTCTTAGCCTCCTTGACTCATCTACTGAGGGGGCTCCTTTTGGAGGGAGGAAGGTTTGGAAGAGCCACTAATTAGAAACTTAACTGACACATGCAGAGATGATGGGGGGGGGACTAAAACACTGATAATAGAGATTAGAGGTGAAAAAGACCCATTAGGTCAGGTTGCCTATCCCCTCCCATCTTCAGAGCCGTTGTGATTGTATCCTGTAATATATTCTCAAGTGCTTTGTTCTCTCCAGCATTAAATTACACTAGCGATGAGACTTCCAGGATGCAACACACCATAAGTAATTACAGTATTTTGTGCCTGAACATTTCTACCTCAGACAGATTGCTAATCAGACTATTAATGATCTAGCTGAGGGGGTGAGTACAGTGCTGACTTTTCATAATCTTGACCTCCCTGACCTAAGGGAACTTTCATCTCCTGCAGAAGTGAAACAAAATTCAGTTCCTCTTTGGAAAAGAAACAATCTAATTTAATGTTATTTTAATGTATATCAAGGAGGGTTGTATAATGACTATTTTCTAACAAGGAATAAAACAAATTAGGGCTGTCAAGATATTAAAACATTTAATCGCGATTAATCGCATGCACTGCCCCTTTGAAATGGGGCAGCAGTGTTTCAAAGGGGCAGAGCTGCGGGAGCACAGGATCAGCTGGAGTCCTCAGCTGACCCCAGGCTCGGTGCAGTTGCCCCTTTGAAACGCTGCCCCAGGGCAGCACCGCAGAAGCCCGGGATCAGCTGGAGTTCCCTTTGAAACGCAGCAGCGGCATTTCAAAGGGGCAGTGCTGTACAGAGCCCAGGACTGGCTAGAGTCCCCAGCTGACCCCAGATCGATTTAGCGCTGCCCCTTGGAAATGCTGCTGCCACGGCGTTTCAAAGGGGCAGCTGCAGCACTGCGGGATCCGGGGATCAGCTGGGGACTCCAGCTGATCCCAGGCTCCTACTGTGCTGGCCCTTTGAAACGCTCTGGCAGCATTTCAAAGGGACAGCGCTGCGGAAACGCCTGCAATTAACGTGTTAAAAAAATTAACACGTTAATTGTGTTCTGCGTTAATCACAGGCATTAATGCGCATTAATTGACAGCCCTAAAACAAATTTCTGGTGAAGTTCACATTATTTTGAAGGCCAATTGCATTACAGACAAAGCTCAAGTGAAAGAAGAGAAGTATATGCATGACATCTCTGTTCTCAAGTTTTCTGCTTTTTAAAGTGCTTTTGTTTAACACAATGCAAGCTTTAAACCATTTCTAAGAATTTACCCTAATTCCTTGAGTCAAAGGACCAGCGGTTCATTTTCACAAACACAAACGAGACATAGGCACCTCACTCCCCTTCATAAATTTTAAAATCTCTTCTCCGATTCCGATCTCGGTTACACAGTTCTAAATCTGGAGTAACGCCAATGAGTTCATTTGCATCCTTGTAAATCCGCAGTTTAACTCAGTGGAGTTACTCTAGACTTGCACCCCATTAATATGTATCATTGCTGGTCCTGGACGGAATTGAACAAGTGGCAGAAGACTCACAAGGGAACCTGGTATCCTGGGATTTCCAGATCTGTTTTTCAGAGAAAGATTAAAACTCTGATAAAGTTTGGTATTGCCCAAACTGATGCAAACCTCTAGGCCTTTTAAGAAGTTCTCCCACCACTAATAATTTTCCATTCCTGCCTAAAGCTTGCTTCTACAGATGTACGTGCTGGTCTTCGTGTAGCCTTCCTTCTAGAACATGGCCAGTATGCTTGTTGAATTTTTCATGAATTGCCTATTAAATATGCAGGCTTTCAGGTATGCACTGGAGCTGACATTTTTACCTTTTAGGATCAACACAACCTACATCTTTTGTAGAGAAGAATCTACAGCAGAGAAGCACTTTGATTCCAAAATACATTTTAGGCAAAAGAGAGAAAATTGTCCTCATTGACCCCTTCTGCTGCCAATATCATCATTCTTCCCAAGGGCTTTCTTTTAGCCATTTATTAGCATTGCTAATACCAACTACCTCATTTTTATGCTACTAGCAGTGGTTCTGAAATCCATACTGAACTTTCTAATCCATTTATCTATTAATTTATTATCTAATTAAGGCTCTCAATGACAATGCTATTTGTTTAAAAGTGCCCTCAAACTGAACCAATGGAGAACACACATGCATTCACATCAATTTAAATGGTCTTTGGTAATATTTTGCTTAATCAGTTGGTAACTGTTGCATATTTGAAGGGAAGTAGAATTCATTTTAACTTCATCAGAATTAAGTGATCTACTTGTAGAGTAAGAAACCAATAGAAATGAACGTGTGTAGTACTATGTCGTGTAGAGATAAGTTGGTTGTGTGTTTCTCAAGATCATGCAAAGTCTGGAGAAAAACAGTCTTAGAATCTGGTTTCACACTTAACAGTAAAAAACAAAAAACAAAACCTCTCACTGAGATTTAGCAGTAAATCTTACATGGTGGCTTGACACCTGTGTGGGTCAATGGTGGGCAACACATGGCCCTTCAGGATTCTATATGTGGCCTATGAGACATTTTGCTTACCGCTGCACACGCGCAGGGTTGCCAGCTTCCACTGGGTTTTATTCACATATCGATATTACTAAAGTAACTTAAAGCAGGGGCACGTGAGCTGTGGTGCATGCTTATTGCACACAACACTGAATGCAGAGGGAGCACACAGCTCTCAGTCAAAGTGCTGCTATGATTCAATCAGCACACCCCACAAATTCTAAGTGCGCAAGCGCAGTTAGCAAAACTACACAATACCGTGAGACCGTTTTGGTTATGACACTCTTGTGACCCACTGAGATGAAGGAGAGCCACCCATGTAGCCACTCACTCTAGGTTGTCCATCACTGGTGTAGAAAGTTTTTGTTACAACTGTGTTGTTTGCACACAAGCAGGAGAAGCTAATGACACTTATTATAGCAAAACTAGGGGGCTGCAGCCCCTGTTCGCTATGCTCGCCAACCCCCCTCTCAGTGGCAGCTATGCGGGCCAACCCCCTACCAAGGCCACTAACCCCCTCCCCGAGGTTGCTAGGCATGCCAACCCCCTCCTCTGTGGCCAATGGGAAATTACCCCAACCCCATCCAGCTCCCCCGCCCTCCTCGGTAAAAGGCACCCCTCCAGCAAGACTCCTCATAGGGCAGGGGTGGGCAATAATTTTTAAAAGGGGGCCACTTCATAAATTTCTGAAGTGGCCCAGGCTGACACAGAAGGGGCAGGGCCAGGAGATTTCTCATGCTTCCCAAGACCCTGATTGGCCTGGGGGTGGGGAAGCATGTGAAGTTCTCCCTCCTCCCCCCCGCCCTACTCCTCCCCTTGCGCCTAGAGAGAATCAGCTGCTCTTTTAAAACAGTGGTTCCTTCTAGGTGCTGCAATGGGAGGAAATCTCACGCACTCCCCCTACCCCCAGGCCAATGCGGTGGGGGGAGCATGCAAAGTCTCTTACCTCTTGCCCCCACCCTGCCAAGGGCGCGCAGCAGCTAGAGAGAAATGCCGGCTGTTTTAATATGCTGCGAGCCTTCCTCACTCTTGGGGGGAAGAGAGGAGAATCGCCCCACCCCAACAGCACAGGGTGCCTGTCCTGTCCTGAGCCATGGAGGCCGCTTCCCCTTCTCGCTCTGCCAATGCTAGGGGTCAGGGGTGATGCCAATGATGTGATGTCGTCAGTCTGTCATCCCACCAGAAAAACTTTTTTAGATAGAGAGATAACAAAGGATTTCTTAAGCTTTTTAAACGGGTAGGAACTCAGTTATGACTCTTAGGAGAAACTGAGTGAGATGTTCTTCCTGAGCACCTATACGTGGAGATGTTATACATAATATCTCCAGGGGAAGAAGGAGGCAGCAAAAGGAGAAAGGATCCCTTGTGATGACAATATAAGAGGTATACCCTCTACAATGCTCTTCCTACAATGAAGAGGACAGAGCCATGGCTCTACACTTGCCCCACCCAGGAATGCTCCCTCGGGGGACTCTTAACTGGCTGCTCCGCAAATGGCCAACTGGACTCAAAATCGGTCATCATGTATTCAGACACAAAATGTGTATGCACATCGGCAGTGACTGCATGGCCAGAGTGGATCCATTTGCCTACATGCTGATTTACAGTCCCAACCCACTGGAAGATAAATCTTTAAGTTAATTGCCTAAGGCAGGCCCTGTCACAGGGGCGGGGCAAAAGGTGCAATTTGCCCTGGAGCCCTGTGTTTCAAAGGGGTCTGGAGCTCCTGGCCATTGTGGCAGCGGCAGCAGCCAGAGCCTCAGGCCCCTTTGAATTGCCGCTGTGCTGGGTGCTCCACACGGCTTTGAGGGTTGGAGGGGGTGGGATCCCAGCAACGCGCTCTGGGCAGTGCTAAGGGGTGGTTGCTCTTGGCCATGCCCCCTCTGCCCAACGCCCTGCCACTTCCAAGGGCACAGAGCTGCACCCTGCCCCCCCAAGATGCCCCCAGGCCTGCAGTGGCTGGTGGCCCCGCTTGCCTAAGGTCACAATATGATTCTGTAACACAGCTGGAAAAGGAACCCAGGTCCCCAGACTTCCTTCCTCACCCTCAAGAGATTGTACTACAGGTTGGACCTCCGTGGTCCAGCATTGTTGGGACCTGACCAGTCCCAAATGAGAGAATTTGCCAGGCCAGGGGAGGTCTCCTGCCTTCGGCTCCCAAGCTCATCGCCTGCTGCTGGCAGGCTGCCCCAGAAGGTACCCTGCCTCACCCTCCCCCACCCCCAGCTTGGCTGGGCTGCTTGTCCAGCTACTGCTGACTCCCTGGGCGACAGAGGCTCCGGCTCCTATCGTGGGGCTCCCTCCCTGTGCATTTAGGGGCAGCCACACGGCTCCAGCCCCAGCCCCAGCCCCATGGGGTTGCTGCACGGCTCTGGCCCTGGGGTTGCTACGGGGCTCTGGCCCCGCGCTGCAGGGGGCTGCTGTGGGGCTCTGGCCCTGAGGTTTGCTGTGGGGCTCCAGCCCCATCCCCATGCTCCAGCAGGCTGCTGCAGGGCTCGATTCCAGCCCCATGCTCCCAGGTGCTGCTGCAGTGCAGGATTAGGGTTAGCGTTAGCCCCATGCTCCAGGAAGCTGTTGGGGGACTCCAGTTCCATGCTGCCATGGGGCTAAGGCCACAGCCCTAAGCTCCCAGGGACTGCCACAGGACTTCAGCCCTGCACTGACCCATGCTGCCAGGAGACTCTGTCCCAGCCCTGCACTGCTGCAGGCTGCTAGAGGCTGCCACGGGGCTCCAGCTGCTTCCAACCTGGCTGCTGACCCTATTGGCCCCGGCCCCCAGCTGTTCCTCCTGCCCTTAGTCTCCCAGCTCTCTGGTCCAGGAGTATCTGTGGTCCTGCCGGATGGTGGATGTTGCCGGACCAGAGAATGCCAGTTTTTGGAAGTACAACCTGTAGAAGCAGGAATATAGACTGCCACACTGAAAGGAGATGTTTCATTTGATTATTTACAAATACCACAGAGCATTTTTCAGACCCCACAATAACGTGCCTGGACCCCACAGCCTCAAGTCTAAATCCCCACAGACTGATTCCAGTCTGCTCAGACTGAAAATTCATGGAGGGACCCCCCATTCATTCTTGATGTTTGTGTTTGAACATAATTAAGAACAACCCCAGCTATATTTTTCTCCTCTCTAAGAAGCACCACTTTCCTTTCAGCTGGTTATTTATAGCACAGAATAAGATATTTTTTAAGATAAGAAAAGGCACAAGGAGCCAGACTGAAAATGCATTTAGCTAAGGTTTCTTTAAGTAAAAATAACTGGAGAAGTCTCTTGAAAGATATTTATTTCCTAAGTATATTTTTTATTTTAGTACCAGACTAATTTCAAAAGAGAAAATGAAAAGAAACCAATACAAGATATTTGTGCTCTAACCAGCACATAAAAGAAATCAGTCCTCATATTAGCATAGTTTTGAAACCTCCACAGCATGTTGTCCATGTTAATTACAAAAGGACAGACGTGGTCTGGGGCATGTCGCCATTCACTTTGGTTGAAAATGGACACAACCCTTTACAAAAGTGAAGAAATGAATGTGACGGGCTGTTTTTCCTTTGCATAAAACAAGGAGGCATTCGGGACCTACTCCAACTCCTTCTGAAGTCAATAGGGAATCTATCTACTGATTTCAGTGGGGAGTGAAAACAGGTTCATGGCGTTATACAGCACAAGCGCTCAATCAGTTCACATCACTGCGCACAAGCAAGAGCCCCACCTCCCAAAGATCTGCTGTCCTTGAGCAATGGAGACAGGATTTGGTTGAGCAGGTTTGCTGGATGATGTCTTTTTGAGTGACAGACGAGGCCTGAATAACAGATATGTCTTCAGTACGCACATGCTGTTTCTAGTGTGTCTCTCTCCTTCCATTCCTTATTTTGGCTGATATTGAGCTGTGGAATTAGGTTTAATATTGAAAATGTTTTCTGGTTTAGAGATTTCTGTTTAATAATCCCAGGAGTAAGTGTTAAACCCCATTGAAGGTGCCTGCCTCACAAAAGGCTCACTGATGGCTGACCCTGACAGGAATTAAGCAGCTCTGATGGCTGATCCTGACAGGTATCGAGCAACTCCTGAGAACTGCTAACCTCCATGGGCACTCAGTACCTAAAATGACTAGCCCCTAAGAGTCTTGCATTTGTTTTACTACTAGATGCTAACAAATGGTTTATCACAGGGAGCCTCTTACTGGACACAAGCAGCCTGATGGGAAAACTTGCCTGAGGAACTGCTCATCAGTCTGAGTGAAGGCTTCAGATTTGGGCCCCTATTTTCTAACTACTTTACATGCTTCTCTCATCCTTTTTAAGACTCCACCCTTCCAATAAAAAAAAGTGAATTCAGCATCAGCATATCTGATCTCAGTAGGAAGAGACGAGGCCCCTTAAAATGCCCCAATAAGAGGAAACTTATTGATACTTGTGCTGGTTAAAGGGGAATAGGTCACAAAAGTACTGTGGTCAACGACAACAAAACAGAGCGGGCAAGAGGAGGGCGTCAGTGGGAGACAGTGAGTACAGAAAATCCCCAGTGAAAGGCATCACTGCACACATGGGCAGGCCAGGTTCTCCTCACAATGCCCTACCAAACCATAATCCTGACACGAGAGAACAATTCATGGAGTTCAGCCCCCAGATCCACTCAATTCATCTGTGGAGACTAACAGCAACAGAGCATATTGTAATGGTGGCAGGACTGTCAACACTAAATGATAACCTGTACAGCAAGCCAAAAAACAGCTGTCAGATGGCAGGTAAGTCTGGATCACCTCTGACCTGAGCTGGAACTGCATGTACCCAGAGCGGAAAAACTTTGTACTCCGTTACTAGAGATTGTTCCTCTTACCAATAATTTGGGAACCCATTCAATTTCAGGATCTCTGAATGTTGTGACTTATGAGACCATATCTTATAAGAGAAGCCAAATGTGTTTTCCTTGCTTCCCTTATAGCTGAAGGCCCAATCTTGCATTCAGACCTGAAGAGACAGACCCTGACACTTGCATGGAGCCCCAATTATTTATATTGCAGAGTTGATCAGGCCCTTTATTTCCAGCTATGGATGTATATGCCACCTGTTACATGAAAGGAATGCCAACTTTTGTGGGTAAAATAAATGCACTGGAACTAATTGTGCTCTTGGTTGTATAGCATAAATCAGGCGTACACCAGTGCAACAGAGCACAAAATAAAACCCATAGGCTTTTATACATATTGGGATAGGAAATGGCCATGTATGTGCAAGTGAAGTGGACCAAGGTGGCGTACTGTGCAGGGGTTCTGGAACAACTTTTATAGTGGGGGTTCTGAGAGCTGTTGAACCAAACTGGAAAGCTGGTATCTTATAAAAAGCCACTTCAAGCCAGCGGGTGCTGCAGCATCCTCTGTATGAGGGATGTTAAATATCGGTTAATTGAATAGTTGATTAACCTCATGAATTCTTATGGATTACTCAACTATTCTATAGTACCCGGGTGGGGGGGCGGCAGCCACTGCACTCCAGCCCCACTCCCAAGGAGCCCCCTGCCACTCCGTGCTGCTGCCTCTGTATCAGAGGCAGAAGTGCAGGGTGGCAGGCAGGAGCTGGTCCGCAAGGGGAGCCAGTTTAAAAATCAGCTTCCCTCACAGACCGACTGCCTGTTGCCCCGCTCTTCTGCTTCTGATACAGAGGCTGCAGTGTGGGGTTGGTGGCAGCAGCCCCTGTGTAGAGGAGGAGGGTTGAGCTCCTAGACCTGGCATGAGCCGGAACTGAGCCTGCCCAGCTGGCTCCTAATACACTTTAAATGCAGAGCCACAACAGGGGTAGGTCCCAGAGCTGGCGTGAGCCGGGCTGCTGACCAGCCTGCTAAAAAATTTATTGGCGGGGGAGGGGGGGAATGCATGTAGTCTATAGTTTCAGAGGGGTAGCCGTCTAAGTCTGTAGTATTAACCTATATGCTTTTGTTTATCAGTTAATCGGTTAATCAACTACACTATGACATCCCTACTCTGTATCCCTGATTCCAGCACCTATGATTTGCATATTACCAACAATTAAGTGATAGCCATTAAAATATTACATGGGATTAAAGTTTTACAGGGTTGTAATTAGGGATGTCATAGTGTAGTCTTTTAACCAATAAGCAAAAGCTTATAGGTTAATGCCATAGACTACACACTTTTCTCTCTCCCCCTCCCCCTGCCAATAAATTTTTTAGCAGGCTGGCCAGCAGCCTGGCTCAGTCTTGGCTTGCGACGGGTCTGGGACCTACCCCTGCTGCAGCTCTCCATTTAAAGCATATTAGGCAGCTCAGTTCAGTTCTGGCTCATGTCAAGTCCGGGAGCTCAGACAGACTGCTGCCACCCTGCGCTGTTGCCTCTTTCACAGAAGCAGCAACACAGGGCGACAGGTAGCTGGTCCGCAAGGGGAGTTGGTTTTTAAATTGGCTCCCATTGTGGACCAACTCTCACCTGGCACCCTGCGCTACTGCCTGCCTCTGATACAGAGGCTGTCAGCCCCGCCCCGGGGACTATAGAATAGTCGACTAACCAATAACATTTCATGAGGTTACTTGACTATTAACCGATATTTAACCTAGCTGTAATGTCATCATTTGAATTTATCCAGCGTAATTGTTCGAATGTATAGCAGCAGTGTTCTCAATTACAACAGAACAACTTTATTAATATCAGACAGATATTAGCGTTACTTGGCAGCTAATTCTGGAAAGTTTTTTAGATCAGAGATATAAAAAATCCCTATTCTATACCTAATTTAGGAGGGAAAAGCAAAATAGAACAGAATAGATATAACCCAAAAGAATGATGAGCTTAGGGTTAAGATACAGGAGTGAGATCAAGAAGATCTGGGCTATTAATTATTATATGACACCAGTTTCTAGGCTCTGTCAAAAACTTCTTGCGTGAGTATGGACAAGTCAAACCGCTCTGTGTCCCCACTAGGCTGCCCTTCAGTAAAATGGGCATAATAATACAGCCTTCCCCCCAAAAAAGGGAATGGCAAAGATAAATTCTCCAAATTAAACAACAGTACCAAGCAATCTCTTATTGAGCGTCTATAAAACCTGACGAGGCATAAGAAGGCTGAGTCATCACCACCCATGTCAATGCTTTATGTGACCTTCCAGCCAAGAGAAAGTGACAGATTTTTTTTTGCGTGTTTCTAATGGAGCTAAAATTAACATGGCTCTTTTGTTAGCATTGGTTAACAAGATATTAAGCTTCCATTATGCCGTATCCTGCCTAAATATGTCTGTTACACCAATGATATTAGTAGAGTACACAAAATTTGTGGTGTCTGGTCAGCTGTTGCTAAGGAACCAGCAATGGCAGAGCAACCTATTGGTTTGTTTTTGCAACATCTTATGCAAATAACAGCACTTTGTAAAAAAGAAAATGTCAAAAGCAATGGATTGTTAAGGTTCGATTTCTCCTTAGATATTTAAAACATAGAGGAATTGCTGTCAAAATTGTGTCTAAAATGCTCTGTGTATCAAATAGGCTCCTTATACCTTTAATCCAAACATTCAAACCCAATGCTCTGCTTGCTCACCCTAATGTGAATCAGCAGTATCTCCAATTGTCAGTACAGTTACATGACTATGACACAGGGGTGCCTGAGACCAGACTCAGGTGTGTAAGGTTATATGTGTAAACATGAGCATGTAGGGACTGGCGCTTCGAGGCAACTCCATACTCACAGTGAGTACACAAGTCATTAAGTCATAGCAGGTGCACAACTGCCTTTACTAATCACTATATTTCTGCAGAGCCGTCCAATCTGAACGTTCCCAAATCACTTTACACACTGTATAGTATGGGTACTAGTGGAATCTGGAGCCCAGCACCCAACCAAAACACTGTCTTTTTGGGTCTCCATTCACTAAATAAGTGAGTCTTGTTTCCTCCCATCCCTTCTTTCCTTCACTACCTACAGGGCTCTTTCTCCAATTCCCCACTCATTACTCAGATACATGCTTGTCAGCATGGGGCACTCCCCCACTGGTGGCCCTGCCATGCCAGGCTGTCAGTGTTGTAGAGTCTGAGCATGGGAACAGACTTCAGAAGCTTGGGCCAGTACACAGCTGTATGAACCACTACATCTGAACATCTCTCATAGCTGCGTGCATTAAGGGCACAGAGATAAACTGGTGATATACTAGAAATTTTACTCTGCTTTGGTTCCCACAGCCGGGGCACTCACTGAGTAAGCTTACACTTACCCAACTGCTCCAATTCCTGCCCTCTCTGGAGTAGTCTGGTCTTTCTCCCAAAGTTGGAAAACACTTTTAAAAGGCACCTAATACTTTGGTTGGTCCCTGGTTCATTTCACAGAAGAAACAGCCTGAAGGTGGCAGAAGTTTCCCAAACAAATAGTAGCTATTGCTGTTTTAACAACAGCGTGGGGTACAGCGTCTCCAGTACACTGTTTTTGCTAATCTGTATGATCAATATATTTGTCTCTACTATGCTGATCTTGTGCTGATGGGCTGCGAGTACAATACTCAGCTTTAAATATTATTCCTGAAAACCAAGAAAAAATAGTTCTAAAGCACCAGGCTTTCAGCTTCTTTTGGCTAAGTTAAGAAATCATTCTCTCAAACAGCTGTCTTTGCAAGAAGGAAATAAAATGGATTGATAAGCATCTCCTCTCACACACCACTCACATTGCAGATGGTCATCATCATCTAGCACTGCAAGAAGGAAACTCAGAAGTGATATAGCCATGCTTCTTCTAACAAAGAAAGAAAGAAAGAGAGAGAGAGAGAATGAAAGAAAGAAAAGCATGCATTTGGAGTTAAATCTGCAGTTGGTGGAAATCAACTTCAGTGGAGCTAGGCCCATTTACACAAGCAGTGGGTGTAGCCCAAGCTGGTCAGTGTTTACTGAATTAATCTCACTTGATGAATTTTGGTCCCGGTACCCAGTGTTAATTTTGTTTTTAGAAGACAATGCTGAAATCTCCCACAGAGAAGGAAAAATGTGTTAATGTGGAAGATTACAGTCTGACTTTTACTGGAACAGAACCACTGACAATATTCTCAGGATTTCAGCAAGCTGCCCACAGTGGTTGCAGTTGTCCAACTATGTGCATTGGTAGCTCAAAGGATTTCTTCCACAGTGCATTATCTTGCCTTTGACAAAACTGAACTTCAACTCCCATTCACCTCGCTCTGTTAAGTCATTTTGGAATTCTTTTTGCTCTTCTCTAGTCTTGACTATCTCAATACCTGTGTGTTATCTGCTAATGTTACCCTCTCCCTATTTACCCCCTTTTCAAGTTATTAAAGAATATATTCACCACCAGTGCCACCTCATTCTGAACTTTTTACTGAGGTGACAATAAAGCATTTATTCCTAATCTATGTTTTCTGTTTCTTAGTTGCTTCTGATCCACAGCAATGTGCCTCATTGCCCACACGTTTCACTTCCTCAATAGCCTTTCATTCAAAGACTTTTTAAAAGTCCAGACAATAATATCAACTGGACCTCCAGCATCCATTATTTTGCTCACATGATGAAAGCATTGTGGTAGATTGACAAATCACAATTTTTCTGTTCGTACATTTCAATTTTCTCTTTAATTTCTACTTTGACCCCTAGCCACCTGGCATTGAAGAAAGGCTCACAGGTCCGTCATTCAAGGATCCCACCATAACACTTGCTACCCTCCCAACCTCTGCAACAGTGGTTGACTTTGAATACTGCACCACATTTGTTATCATCTGATACTGCAATCTCAAGTGCCTACACAATTCATAGATGAACTGTGTGGCTCAGGGGATTGGGAATGGAACCTTTCACCATTTAAAATCCAACACAGGTTAGTCATGATCAAATGTGGGCTGTGCAGTCTGGTGCATATGCAAAATGAAATTGATGGATTCACAGCTATCCATCGACATTTGCCACACCAAAACAAATGCCACAATTAACATGAACTGGCAACCATGTTGGCAAAGAAAGTGAAGCCTGGACTGGCCATGGAGATGGAATTACAACAAGCAGTGGTACCTTCCACATCAGGGTTAAGCCACTATGATACAGCAGGTTGGGGAATTTACTAGCCTACTGCCTACTCTCTACCTGATCTGTGACTCAGCAGAGGTCTTCAGGGCTGTCCATCAGGTGCTTTTCATGAGAACCTTTATAAGAATTTTTTAAAATTTTTTTAAAGGGACCCAAAAACCCAGCAACTATGTTTCTCATTTAAAAATGTATTTTTTATATTTGTGCTGCATCTCTTGTGCCTCCAAAATAAAATAAAATGGGCATTTCCTTCTCTGTGGATGGCAGACCTTGCAGTTAGGAATGCAGCGGGGTTACTGTGTTACGTGATGGACAGCAAACCCATTATAGCTTTGGAGAAATCAATATGCTGTGTTTTTTTTTTAATTTCACAAAATACCTCCCAATGATACTGTATGTAGAGTACTGTTTGTGAAAATGCGAGCTTCAATAATGAATTGTATTGATTAAAGAAACACTGGATGATTCAGCAGACACTGTCATTAGGGGAGCAACTGGAAAGTAACATTGCCTTATTGTACACTCAGTGTGAATATTAAGGATGCTCAGAATTTAATATCCACAGAACATCCATCAAAAGAAATACAGGCATTTATTTTAATGGGAAAGTAACTTGCTAAGCTTGAAAGATGCTTCCTAACCTATACACATATGTTATACACAGGAACTTAATTGTAGGTTATCTTTCAGCTTCCTAGTTACAAGACCTCCTTTACCCCCTATCCTTGTGTTTTGGGGAGAGGAAAGAGGAGCCTTTTTAAAGTACGCAAATCTGTCTCTCTAAAGCCATTGGGAATGAAAAATGCTTGTCTTTTGAGATGAATGCCTTTATGCTTATGTAAATGTAACCCACACACCTAGTGGGTGTGGCTCACTGTCCCATACAGTGGCACTTAGACCACTTACAGTGAGAGATAAGAATAAGTGATCTCTACAGACTAAGCTGAAAGCCAGCTGGCTTTATAGCTCAAGCTGTAGAGCAGGGCTGGGAAAAATATGGCCCATGGGCCGGATCTGGCCCATCAAGCCACTACCCTGCCAGGACCCTCAGCTGCGCAGTTTAAAGTGCAGTCCATGTGGCTCTCGGCTCTGCTGTGTGGGGGCGGGGGGACTTTGTATGATCTCCAGGCCCCTAGCCCAATCCTCAGCTCCTATAGGCTGGAAACAATGGGCCAACAGGAATTGACCGCAGGCAATCTCTCAGCTCCTATTGGCTGGAAACAACCAGCCAATAGGAGCTGAGAGATTGGGATGGGGGCAGCACAAGCCTCTTTCCCTTCCTGGACTAGAGAGCCACGTGGAGGTACCCCCTGTGATGTAGTGGGGGGCTGTCCACTCGCTGGTCGCTATGCTTGGGCTGTGGGTGACCCTATTGGCCTGTGTCTGTGAGCACTGCCCAGCGGGGGGTCGCCCCTGAGCTCCAGCACGTAGACAGTGACCGGCCAGGGCTTCTCACCTAAACAAAGGAAGGGGTGTGGCTACCTGGGGGATGTGTGTTTGGTGGTTTTGGGAGAAGGGGTTTTTATTTGGCTGGAAAAACATGAAGAAAAGAGACTAAGCTGAGTACTGGGGGTTTAGGGGCCTATGGACCCCTACCCCAATGGGTCTGAGGGTGCCTGCCCCCTCACTTCGATGCCCACATAGAACCCGGGCTGTGCTGTACCTCGCAGAAGCAATAAATCTTTTCTATTCTACTGGCTGGCGCAGTCTCATCTTGCTGCAGACAGGGTGCAGGATCGGGGGATACCCAACACGCCGTCACACCCTCCTCCCCCAGGTCACAACTCCCTCCCAGGCCCTGCACCCCCTCCTACATTCTTCCCCCAGGCCAAAATCCTCTCCTGCACCCAGACACCCTCCCAGACCCTGCACCCCAATCCTCTGCAGCAGGTCACCACTCAAACCCTCTGCAGTCTGCACCCCCTTTCCTCTTCTCCCAGGTCACAAGTCCCTCCTCCTACAGCCAGAATCCTCTTCTGCACCCATTCTCCCTCCCTGACCCAATACCCAATCCCCTGACCCAGATCACAATCCCCTCCTTCACCCAAATTCCCTCTCAGACCTCACACCATCTCCTGTACCCCATCCCTTACCTCGTATGCCCTTCTGCACCCAACCTCCATCCTAGACCGCACATCTCCTCCACAGAAAAGTGAGGCCCTTGACCACCTTCCAAAATCTTGGAGTGGTACCCACCAAAAATTATTGTCCATCCCTGCTGTAGAGGCTCCTACACTAAGGGTCAGAGGTCCCAGGTTCAAATCTGCCAGCAGGTGGTTACACAACCACCATCAAAACATTAATGACCAGTGACATACATATTTTCACATTGAGGGGGTTGAATAGGCTCTGGAAGTGGGGACGGGAGGAGGATTCTTAAGAGCTGTATATGCTGATATAAAGCACTCCAGGGCAGGCCTAAATACACCAGCTCCACAGAACTGGGTATTGGTGAGGGTTAACCGGGGGCAGAGGGGGTGAGGGAAATTCAGCCAAAGAAACTGGTTTATGACAGGTCTCTCAGGGCACATCTGTAGTTACCGGAAGATCAACACTTCAGAGGTTGATCTTCTGGCATTCGATTTAGTGGGTCTAATATAGACCCGTAAATCGAATGCTGCGGGCAGGTCCTGCTGGTGTCCGGTGCTCCTCCTTTTGCAGGAGTAAGGGAAGCTGATGAGAGCATTTGCTCCCATCGGCCTCTCACAGTGTGGGTGCTGCCAAAGCTCGGCTTAAGGTAAGCTGGCTCCAGCTACATATTTTACGTAGCTGGAGTTGCATACCTTAAGCTGACCTTCCTGGTCTAGTGTAGACCAGGCCTTAGGGACCGAGCAGCTATTTAGTGTGAGATTAGTAAGTACCTAGATAAACGGAGCAGTGCGACAAGGTAAAAGGAATTGGTAGTTGCAGATTTATATTTGTACAGAACCCACATGCTTTTCTTCAAAACTGTACAGCAAGTTCTACAGGAAAGCGTTGTGAACAGCTTGATATGTTAGCCACAGCAGCTCTCAAAGTGCTTTTACAAAGGAGACCAGATCAGAATCTGGGTGTCTGGCTCGTGAGTCTTGCCCACATGCTCAGGGTTCAGCTGATCGCCATATTTGGGGTCGGGAAGAAATTTTCCTCCAGGGTAGATTGGCAGAGGCCCTGGAGGTTTTTCGCCTTCCTCTGTAGTATGGGGCACGGGTCACTAGCGGGAGGATTCTCTGCATCTTGGGGTCTTTGAACCATCGTTTCAAGGACTTCAATATCTGAGATATAGGTGAGAGGATTATTCTAGCAGTGGGTGGGTGAGATTCTGTGGCCTGCATTGGGCAGGGGGTCAGACTAGGTGATCAAAATGGTCCCTTATGACCTTAAAGTCTATGAGTCTATATCCCCATTTTGAAGATGGGGCAACTACAGGGCTAAGGCGGTGAAATGAGTTGCTGAAGGTCATCCAGCAAACCCATGGCAGAGCTAGTATAGAACCAGGTCTCTAGAATCCAGATGTCCAATAGACCAACACTGTTCTCTTGTAAACAGTCAGTAATGACTCCTCGCCGCTTTAGTCAGTAATGGGGAAAACTTTAACCCAAGTGTGTGGGCTTTGATGATCAGGAGTAATGTGATAAGCATGGTAGATGCTGTGTAAATGGGAGCCCGATATCACTGCTCAGGTTCAGTCTCAAAAGAATGGCTCTTGAGCTCTTGCCAAGTAATTCTCGAATCTGTGGACGTAGACCCTGCTTCTCGTTTGCTGATATAATGGAATTTCTAATACTTTGTGGTTTCACTGAACTCTTCTGGAGACACTTGATTTATCACTGATAAATCACTGATGAAATCTAAAGCTCAGCTATAAAAGGAGGGTTCAGCCACAGCCACATAAAGGGCTTTCACCCAGCTTACAAATGACCTAGTGAAGACACTTATTATGATGGCCCCATACAACCTCAGTGCCACTGCCTGCCTGTTTCTGGCTTTCATTCTGAAGGAATAATTATTGGTTTTGGCTGCTGACTGACAAGGCCTGTACATTCAAAAACGATGAAACCATTCTACCCTTGTGGCCACAGCCTGGCTTTCAATAGCTGTAATGTATTCCCTTTTCATTTCCATGCATCCATTGGGTGACATCTGAGTGGAAATAACACATGCATGGTTTAGCCTTCATCTCTTCTAGGCATGATTTATGTTCCTCATACAAACAGCTCTAGGAGTGATCATTCTTATTTACATTATATTCCAGCACAGCAGCTTATCAAACAAACTCCTCACACACTCCTAAAGAAAAGTAACTCCTGAACAGGGGAATGGAGTGACAGCCATTTGAGCAGGAAGCATTGCTACGGCATTACTGAGTACATGCCTTGGTGGCTCACAAACATCTATGCTGAACCATTTCCATTCAAACGTGCATAAAAGGAATCTAACCCTTGTCTACACGAGAAAGTGCTGCCAATGTGGTTTTTCAACTGGTTTTATTAAACAAGTGCAAACTGCAAATCGTATGAACACTTTTTAGGGCTTGTTAAAGTTGTGCCAGTACAACTTGAAAGAGATTTTAAACTAACATAGTTAACCAGTGAAAACCCCTTTTTAGATACTCTTATTTTGATATGAGAGGCTTATTTTGGATCAGTGAAACCTGATGGTATGTTTATACAACATGGAAGATCGATGCTGCCACGGTCAATCTTCCGGGGTTCAATTTAGCAGGTCTAGTATAGACCCACTAGATCGAACTCACAGGGCGCCCCCGTCAGCACTGGTACTCCTGCTCCTCAGAAGGAATAAGAGAAGCCGATGGGAGCCTCCTGCGGTGTGAACGGTGCAGAAATGCAATGTAAGATATGTCGACTCCAGCTACTTAATTTATGTAGCTGGAGTTGTGTCTCTTACTTCACTCTTCCCATGTTGTGTAGACCAGGCCTATCCGGCTTAAGCAAACCTGCAGTAAGCCATTTTTAAACCAGAATATTAATGCCTATGTAGGCATTTGCATTTGTTTAGCGAAATTAGTTTGAAAACTGATTTAAGCCAAACCAGTTCAACTGTCTCAAGTGGACAAGGTTTTAGTATTTGAGGGTGCTGTTTGCAGTGGTGTTTTTTGTAATGTGTACCCCAGACAAATAAAGATGACTGAGACTGTGACACACAGCCTAATTGTAATGGAATGTGTCCATTACTAGGCTAAGCTGTATTTGTGCCAAGACTTGTAATGAACAGTTCTACATCCCCAAAATATTTGGTCAATTTTTTTGTGTCCCTTCTACATTGAAGTTGGGGGATGGTACCCAGGTAACTGAAAGAAGACTTGTAGAAAGCAAGAAAGAATAGAAAATAAAAGAAACTTAATAAAATGTTCCCTTTTTTAAAAAAAAGAATGCTACAAGTAAAGTCCATGACATAAAATAAACTGATTTATTGAAGCATTCTAATTTTCCACATAATCAATTTCATCTCACCATTGCTTCTCTGTCGTTTAACATACATGAGCAATATAATTCCAGACCTTGCTTGGGGCAGCTAATGATGGTGTGTTTGTGTGGGATGAAATAGTAATTCATTTCAGACAGAGAGGTAATTCACTGCAGACGCTCTTTAAGAGACTAGGGGGAGAAAAGAAAATGACAGATGATTTTACAGTAGTTAAGGATTTTTTTAAAAAACTGCTGACCCTGAAACTGGAAATAGCAGGAAATGGAAAGATTAACAGAAAGAACAGTCACTGACACTTGGGGTTTGATAGCCCCAGTTTTGCTGGGCACCTCTAGTTATTTTTAAAGCAGAAAAAATAGGGGAGTATTTGGATCCCCAGCCCCAATATTCACAGAGTTACAACCTTAAGGGGAAAAAACCCCTTGAAATTAGTTAACAGAAATGAAATCAAAGGAGTGTTACAGAAATAACTCTAAACAATTGGAAAATATAACCCAGAAGGATATTCTTTTCTTATTCAAAATTCCATCAAATCTTATACAAGACCCATATAAAGGTCATTATTTTCTATCCAATTTTGTATTTTTCCATAAAAGTAGTAACAGATTTTATTTATTGTTTAGAAATTGCAAACTGATTGGTGCCATACAAGATATGGAAATAATGACCATTCATGCTCAGATGAATGTTTCCCACTTGAAAATTAGATCAAAGTGCAAAAGTTTTACTCAGGGTAAATCAGAGGTGGTTCTAAACTTGGCGAGGAGCTTCTCTCATTTCAAATTACACTCAAGTGTCCCTTTTGAGACCATGAGCTGACACATGCAGTCAAAGATGGTTACAGACAGACAAGTACTCATGAAACAGCATTGCGGGGTTTAGGATTTATTGGGTTTGATTAATCACTGCAGGACACCAATTTTTATATTGGACTAATAACAATTTCATTCAAATTTATTAAGTTCCTCCATTGTAAAAATGGACTAATGCAAAAGCGAATTAGGCTCATTCTCTGAATGACTCCACATCTAATTTGGTATGTTATTTATCAAAAGATTCCTTATCTTCCCTTTATCCAGCCCTAGAGCCAGCCCTGCAAACTCAAGCTAGATCTGAAAATCCAGCTGTGTTCTTTCTTCATTACCAGTGTAGGTTCTAAATTCAAACTTATCAATAATTGTGCTGATGATGCAATAGGTAGAATAGAATCCAATTTGGATATAACTAATATTTAATAGCTAATTTGGAGTGCTAATAGGAGTAAAAGCTTGGCTTGGACAATAAAATCAGCCAATTTGACTTGAAAGGAGAAGATCTCTGGATAAAAGTGGTGCTAGTTTCACTGTTTTAATATTACAATTGAATTTTAAGATAGACCAGAGGAGATGAGAACAGTATGGATGGTTTATTTTTGGAGACTAGCCAGTTACCAGACAAATCAGCAATACTACCAAACAACCAAGGATTGCATAGAGGAGTTAATGTTATTTGCTTAGTTAATAGTAAAGTATGACTCTGAAGTAACTGTACTCTGACTTCCTGATATCTGCAATACTGCCAGTGCACCCAGTTCATTGCTAATAAATGGGAATTTGTTACAAGTTGGACCTCCCTGGTCCAGTACCCTTGGGACCTGACCAGTCCTGAACCAGGAAGTTTGCCTGACCAGGGAAGGTAAATTCTGGTCCCTCTGCTGCCAGCCTCTGAGCTCTCCTGCCAGCTGCTGGGCTCCCTTGCTGGCCATTGACCCCTGCGCTGAAGCTCTCCTCCCAGCTGCCAACTCCGCTGCTACTGGTTTGGGTGGGCTGCTGGCCCCACTGCCGCCGGGGTTCTCTGGTCCAGGAACCTGCCAGACCATGGATGTTGCTGGATCAGAGAGTCTCAGTTTAGAGAGGGTCAACCTGTCTGAGCAGACAATTCCCATTCCACCTAGACATCGCATTTAGGAAAACCCACTTTTGTCCTCACAACAGTGTGAATAATAAAGTGGTCAGATGTCACGTCACTGTCCATTTTCTAACCCAAAGGGTAGGGATGCTGCCTCCATCAAAGGGAAAGATGTTTTGTGACTTTCAGGGGAGTGGAATACAGTGATTTTTGCAGAAAAGCTACAAAAGAGGGATAAGCTGATTCTGACTTCAGTGGAATGTGTGGATGTCCAATACCTCTTTGGATCTAGCTCTTTTAGTAGGGAGACACTGTGAACTTGCAGCTATTATATCCATCAGAGATAATGGAAGCAATGCAGATAACATTCGGCTGAGGATGTGTTGCTTACACCAATAGGACAGAGGAATTACTGCACTGGCACAGACCAGGAGTCCATTTAGTATGGTATCATATGACAGTGGCCACTTCCAGATGGAACACATAAAACATCCATTATAAAATGAATCATGCAAAACTATAAATGGGAAGTGAAAGTGAATTTCTTGTGAACCCCATCTGCTGACTCACTTTGGGACTAATGATATAAACGGATTTACTGTTTGCCACGATGTTTTCCACTGTTTGCAGACCTATTGACCTAATTTGGACCACACATGGCAGTACCAATATTCTGGGCCAAGCTTTTACTTCTGTTAGCACTGCAGAGCCAAACTAGCTGTGTAAGTGGGAGCTGGATTTTATTCCACCTCTTGCATCATCAGTACAACTGTCCATTAAGTTTGAATGCAGAAAGAACACAGCTGAATTTTGAGATCTAGCATGAGTTTGCAGGGTTTGCAGGGTTGGCTCTCGGGTTCGAAAGGGGTGAGGGAAGACATACATGCATGAGGATTTATAGCCATTGCAAACAGTACGCTGGTTTGCTTAGCAGCAGATGCTATTCTTTTTTCATATAAACATCTAATGATTTGGATTACAGATTACATACATGTTAGGTATTCAATTGCCTTCATTAATCATTTTCACTTCTTAACATTTTCCTCTGAGTGGAACAAATTCAAGAAAGCCCATCCATTAAAACAAATACTGGGGAGGTTTTGATCTGTCTAGATCTCTCTTTGTTTGAGTACCTAGGAGAGCTAAGTGAGAAATAAGCCCTATAACATCTGTTTGCCATCAACTGCTTTGTCTGAAGTTGTTTATTTTTTAAAAAGTTAATAAAAACGGCATTTGAAAACTGGTTTTGATTAAGCAGGTCAGATGGTGCAAACACTCTCTCTAAGGCCAGAATATTCAGAAGAGCTGAACACCTAGTTAGGCTCCAAGGGAAGTAACTGCATTTCTGAAAAGAATCTAGATGCACCCATCACAGTGTTAGCGGAGGGCTGTCGAGCACTTTAGAAAAATCAGCCCCAATTTTGTGGTTGGTGCCCTTAAAAATCTATGGTAAAATCCTAGCCCCATTACAGTCAATGACAAAACTCCCGTTGACTTTAATGTGGTCACGTTTCACCCTTAGCCCTAGACTCCTTTGCAATATTGATCCCATCAACCCATAGATGCTGGAACTAGGAGCGCGGGTTTCCCTTATACACAGGGTTTACAGTTCGGTTCAATGGCTCTCTGCACCGCCACTGTACAAATTGTTCCAGCACCCCTGCGTCAGCCTGATATGACCATAGCTGAAATAAATGAATAATCTTTACCCATATCGGATCAACGGGATCAGGCTTTAAATCACAGTTTCCTCCCAAAGCTCTAAAGGGGGGCAGCCCTAACATGGCTCCATTTTCTACATCCCCTCAATTAGGGATGTCAGTAGTTAATTAGTTAACCAGTAAAGTGGTGAGCATCACCTTTACTGGGTGATTCTTACCAGTTACTGGCAGCCCGCCAGGCCCACCACACTGCGGGATGGGAGTGTTCCAGCACATCTGGAATCACCCCACCCATCGACTTAAGAGTATGGTGCAGTAGGTCCAGCCTGGCTGGAGCCAGGCCTGCAGCGTAGCAGGCCTGGCCAGGCTGGAGAAACCCCCCTTCCATGCTGCACCAGAGGTGGAGGGCCGCTCCAGTCCAGCTAGGCTCCCCACCCATGGAACCTTGTTTAAGCATTTAGCAAGTTAACTGATTAACAGGATCAATCCAACACACTGATTTCAGCGAGAATCTCCTCATTCCCATATGTCAATCTTACCCCACTTCTGCAGTCCACCCTAAGAGCATCTGTTTGCCTACTCCCACCACTCCATGAAATTTTGAGAAAACCCAGCTACATCTCTGTACTAAAAGTTACTTGCTGGAAGTGAAACACCTTGCTGCATCTTATCAGACTCTGAGGCAGCATTAAAGGGACATAGTCAGTTGAAAAAAAATCACGCTTTTGTCTGAATGTTTATTAAGAACATAAGAATGGCCATACTGGGTCAGCCCAAAGGTCCATCCAGCCCAGTATCCTGTCTGCCGACAGTGGCCAATGCCAGGTGCCCCAGAGGGAGTAAATCAAACAGGTAATGATCAAGCGATCTCTCTCCTGCCATCCATCTCCACCCTCTGACAAACAGAGGCTAGGGACACCATTCCTTACCCATACTGGCTAATAGCCATTAATGGACTTAACCTCCATGAATATATCTAGTTCTCTTTTAAACCCTGTTCTAGTCCTAGCCTTCACAACCTCCTCAGGCAAGGAGTTCCATAGGTTGACTGTGCGCTGTGTAAAGAAGAACTTCCTTTTATTTGCTTTAAACCTGCTGCCCACTAATTACATTTGGTGACCCCTAGTTCTTATATTATGGGAACAAGTAAATAACTTTTCCTTATTCACTTTCTCCACACCACTCATGATTTTATATACCTCTGTTATATCCCCCCTTAGTCTCCTCTTTTCCAAGCTGAAAAGTCCTAGTCTCTTTAATCTCTCCTCATATGGGACCCATTCCAAACCCCTAATCATTTTAGTTGCCCTTCTCTGAATTTTTTCTAATGCCAGTATATCTTTTTTGAGATGAGACCACATCTGTACACAGTATTCAAGATGTGGGCATACCATGGATTTATATAAAGGAAATAAGATATTCTCCATCTTATTCTCTGTCCCTTTTTTAATGATTCCTAACATCCTGCTTGCTTTTTTGACTGCCGCTGCACACTGCATGGACATCTTCAGAGAACAATCCACGATGACTCCAAGATCTCTTTCCTGATCAGTTGTAGCTAAATTAGCCCCCATCATATTGTATGTATAGTTGGGGTTATTTTTTCCAATGTGCATTACTTGACATTTATCCACATTAAATTTCATTTGACATTTTGTTGCCCAATCACTCAGTTTTGTGAGATCTTTTTGAAGTTCTTCACAGTCTGCTTTGGTCTTAACTATCTTGAGCAGTTTAGTATCGTCTGCAAACTTTGCCACCTCACTGTTTACCCCTTTCTCCAGTTCATTTCTGAATAAGTTGAATAGGATTGGTCCTAGGACTGACCCTTGGGGAACACCATTAGTTACCCCTCTCCATTCTGAAAATTTACCATTTATATTCCTACCCTTTGTTTCCTGTCTTTTAACCAGTTCTCAATCCATGAAAGGATCTTCCCTCTTATCCCATGACAACTTAATTTACATAAAAGCCTTTGGTGAGGGACCTTGTCAAAGGCTTTCTGGAAATCTAAGTACACTATATCTACTGGATCCCCCTTGTCCACATGTTTGTTGACCCCCTTCAAAGAACTCTAATAGATTAGGAAGATATGATTTCCCATTACAGAAACCATGTTGTTGACTTTTGCCCAACAAATTATGTTTTTCTATGTGTCTGACAATTTTATTCTTTACTATTGTTTCAAGTAATTTGCCCGGTACTGACGTTAGACTTACTGGTCTATAATTGTCGGGATCGCCTCTAGAGCCCTTTTTAAATACTGGCGTTACATTAGCTATCTTCCAGTCATTGGGTACAGAAGCTGATTTAAAGGATAGGTTACAAACCATAGTTAATAGTTCTGCAAGTTCACATTTGAGTTCTTTCAGAACTCTTAGGTGAATGCCATCTGGTCCCGGTGACTTGTTACTGTTAAGTTTATCAATTAATTCCAAAACTTCCTCTAATGACACTTCAATCTGTGACCATTCCTCAAATTTGTCACTTACAAAGGATGGGTCAGGTTTGGGAATCTCCCTAACATCCTCAGCCATGAAGACTGAAGCAAAGAATTCATTTAGTTTCTGCGCAATGACTTTATTTACTTTAAGTGCTCCTTTTGTATCTCGATCGTCCAGGGGCCCCATTGGTTGTTTAGCAGGCTTCCTGCTTCTGATGTACTTAAAAAACATTTTGTTATTACCTTTTGAGTTTTTGTCTAGTTGTTCTTCAAACTCCTTTTTGGCTTTTCTTATTAAATTTTTTACACTTAATTTGGCAGTGTTTATGCTCCTTTCTATTTTCCTCACTAGGATTTGACTTCCACTTTTTAAAAGATGCCTTTTTATCTCTCACTGCTTCTCTTACATGGTTGTTAAGGCACGGTGGCGCTTCTTTAGTTCTTTTACTGTGTTTAATTTGGGGTATACATTGAAGTTGGGCCTCTATTATGGTGCCTTGAGAAGTGTCCATGCAGCTTGCAGGGATTTTACTTTAGTCACTGTACTTTTTCATTTCTGTTTAACTAAGCTCCTCATTTTTGCATAGTTCCCCTTTCTGAAATTAAATGCCACAGTGTTGGGCTGCTGAGATGTTCTTCCCACCACAGGAATGTTAAATGTTATTATATTATGGTCACTATTTCCAAGCGGTCTTGTTATAGTTACCTCTTGGACCAGATCCTGCACTCCATGCTGGACTAAATCGAGAATTGCCTCTCTCCTTGTGGGTTCCTGTACCAGCTACTCCAAGAAGCAGTCATTTAAGGTATCGAGAAATTTTGTCTCCTCATTTCCTCCTGTGGTGACATGTACCCAGTCAATATGGGGCTAATTGAAATCCCCTAATTATTGAGCTTTTTATTTTGATAGCCTCTCTGATCTCGCTGATTTTAACTTATTCTTGTTACAGTTATGATTTTAAATGGCAACCACCGAAAGAGATTTGAGGAAACATAATGACTGGGACTTTGCTTATTCTGAGGTGGGTGTCTGGGAATCTCGCACACCCCAAGTGACTATTTTGGGGCACATGGATATCTGTTTTGTATTTTATCATGATATATTTTGAAAGGGCTTGCTTTTGTTACAACACAGATAAAAACCTTGAATTTTGTCACAGAATTTTTATTTTCCCCATCAGCCCTGTACGTATAGTTGTTCTATGTAAGCCTGAAAACTTATCTCTTTCATCAGCAGAAGTTGGCCAACTCACACGGCACTGTATTGTACACTCAGTTTCACTGTTTCCCCTGTGCAATTTGCTTTCTATTTTGTTTTGTTTGGATCACCATTTTCTTTATTTATTTGTCTGGCTGTTTTTCCCTTTATGTTTGCATTGTGCACAGTCGGTGCTACCAGCAGTAAATAAATACAATTACTTATGTAACACCCTTTTTCCTCCCCGGGTTACTCGGGATCAGGTCACACTTACAGGTGTGCCTGGGCGCCTGATGGTTTTAACATAAAAGGAGATCCTGAGTACCCCAGTGGTGATGTTGTTTAGTTGGTGATTCCCTCTCCATCCCCTTGCTGCAGTCCCTGGCTCATAAAGAATATACAATGACGGTGCCTCCACCTGGCTGGCTCTGTACACACTTAATGGTGTGCCTTGGGAGCCTCCAGGAATAAAATTATTCCAACAATAATCTGGATCTAACTCCAGGAAAACAATATAAATTATAAATAATATACATCTAATTGATTTCATTAGAATGAACACACCTTTATTTATCTTAAAGAAACAGATTTTAACAGACTAACAATGAATAAAATTAACAACGTACACAGAAATAATAGGAACTTATCTATCTGGCATTTGCACTGCCACCATTTATCCCACCCCGGAGTGTGCACTCCTCTGGACTCAGAGTCCCAGACACTTGCTTGTGTGGGCACGCTTGAAGGTCTGTAGCTGGAGTGGAGGTTCTCTGTGTGTTAGTCCAAGCTGTGCAGCCAGCTGCAAACTCCCTCTGCCACTGGAGCTGGCTCCACCAAATGCCAGCAGCTCTGGTTCACTGGGCTAGACACTCTGCCTCTCTTTGGACCCAGAGTTAGTCTATATCTCTGTGGTTTGTTCCAGGCAGCACTTTCCCAAAGAGCCCATTTATTTACAGCCTCCTCCTGTGTGCTGGTTTTTGTGTAGTCCTTCTCAGCCACAGGCACAGACAGATTCTCTCCCCTCTAGGGCAATCAGCAGCCCCCTCAAGCAGCCTGCTAGATCCAAACACAGCAGACTTTCAGTCCCAGGCTATAGCTGCAACACAACAGCTCCTGGACTGGATATAAGGCTCTTCCACAGCAGACTAGCTCCCCTCTCCCAAAATGGAGAACCCCAGATTGCTGAGCCCCTCTCTCAACATGCCCAGACAAGCCCTCTCTTCCTGGTTTCCTCAAGGGCTCATGGGAGTTGTAGTCTCTAGGGCTAGATTACAGCACACAGAATCTCCCAGAAAAAGTCAGAGGCACCTTTAGTAAGGGGACTACACTTAAGAGGGGAAAAGAGGAGGAAAAGCATTATTCTCCCCCACTTTTTTTTTAACAGATGAGGCAGCTGCGCCACACACAGGTTAAATATCAACATTTAGCAAGTGGTCTGCCATCTGGGTGCCCAACCTACCACTGATTTTTTGAGGAGCTGAGAACCTGCACCTCCCTGTTGACTTTAAATGGAGTTATGGTGGCACTCATGATTAGTGGACACTTAAAAATGTGGGTCAAAGATTATCAAAGGTGATCCCGTGAGTCTGTGAAAAAGTCTGAAATAGACGCCAATTCTCCCAGCTCCTAACCTCACCTTAAATCCTCAGGCTGCCCCATTTATCTTTAACATATTTCTAACTGTATCCTGTATTTTATATGGTGGATAAAGTAAACTAGATGTGCCTTCAGCCCACAATAGGCAGAATGTTTTTTTTTTCAGCTGAATATTGCAAATACAAGCTCATTTCCAAACATCTCATACAATGCAAATTTGTCTTCAAGGAGCCACAGCTTCCAGCATATTTTACCCTTGTTCTTGTCAAATAAAAGCCAGAATCCTGGATTAGTCCAAAACATGGCTTGTAAGAAGTCTGATGATGTCTGTGCCAAGATTTATAGAGAAATCTAACTCCGATTTAAGTGTAAAAACTGGGTTTAAATCCATTACTGGCGCACACTTAAAAACAACATTACATTTTATATACTGCCATACCTGCAACAAACATGCACCGAGAGCCTATACCATTTTATAAGCACAATATATTTGATACCTACCAGGAGCTGTAGGCAAACGTTGAGGTTTATCTACCACAAAAATGCAATCAGTATCTCCACTCATCTATTGGAATTTACAAGCGAGGTCTTTTTAAAATTAGTGTTTGTTGCTTAGGAACTAATTTTCATTTGCCTCTGTAGGGAACTGGAAGAGTTATTCGGAAGCAAGCCATTTACGCTATTGCACAAAAGACGACAACAACAGTTGTAAGGCATTTCTTTTGTGATGTGAGTACTAACATAATATAAATACATGTGTGGGCGAATAAAGTCCAACACAAAGTATAACAAAAATGACACTAAATGAGAGGGGCTAAACTTGCTCAATTCTCAGGCTTCTATTACCAAAAAACACTGTTATGTAAACAGATGTGGATGGAATATCTGGCATAAAATGTTAAATAGGCTTGGACAGAAACCTCATCAAGTGGATTAAATTAGCCACAAGCTAGGGGAGAAGATAGCTCAGTGGGCTGGGAATTAAATACAGATTTACCTTTAAAGATTTCTAGCTTGTATCCAGCTCAGTGGTTTGATCTTGCCAACCCTTATGGAATGTAAGTAAAATTATTTGCGTGAGTGGACACAGTGAAGTCAATAGACTACTCCTATAAGGGCATGTCTACACTACAGTGTTATTTCGAAATAGCTTATTTCAAAATAGCTTATTTCGAAATAACGCGTCTATACACAAATTGCATTTCGAAATAGCATTTTGCTATTTCGAAATAGCACGTCCACACAGAGTGGACTCTGAATTGCATTTAAGGCTGGCCGGAACCAGTTCCGGCAGGGCACCAGGTCAGGACTTACTGTGTGGGGCTGCTGCCTGAGGCTATCTGAGGTCTGTGCTTAAAGGGACCCCCCTGGACAGCCAGTTCTCAGGTTTCCCTGCTTGCTTGTCTACCTCGATGAGAGACAGCAAAGCATTTTGTCTCTGTGTGCTCTAGTTGCCCTCACTTGGGACACCACTGCTTTCTATAACATGGAGCCAGAGCTGCCCCTGGACACTCTGGTGCTTCTCTTGGATGCGTTGCTGTAAGTCTGGCTGAACTTTCCGCAGGGCGCCATCCGGGAGGTCCATCGGGGGGCTGTCAGGATCCAGGAGGCCCTGTGGGAGAGCTTCCACCCTGAGGAGCACTAAGAGCCTCCCTGGTTTGCCCCACTGGGGGCTTGTGCCTCATTCCTCCCTCATGTCCTTCCACTTACCCCTCCCTAACCCACCTTCCTGATGTCAAATAAAACACATGTATTTGCATGAACACAAACTCTCTTTATTTAACAAAACTGGGCAGGAGGGAATGAAACTCTGGTGAGACTGGGGAAAGGAGGTGGGACAGGGGAGAAGAGAGGGTGGGAGAGGGGAGGGGGAAACCTGGGAGGAGGGAGCTGGAAGGAGGAAGCAAGGGGAAGAAGGGGGAGGGGAAGCTCAGGGCTGGGGGTCTCGCTGGACCAACTTGATTGTCATGCAAACCTGCTCCTGGGTTCGCATGTGGCCTTTGGTGGCCAGGCTGGCAGCTATCCTGCCATAGACGGCTGCGTTCCTCCATCTAGTGTGGAGATCATGGACGTTGGGGGCATCCCCCGCAACCTGAATAAGGTCCATGATCTCCACCCTGGACCAGGAAGGCACCCGCCTTCTCCGGGCCATGGCAGTCTCCTGGGAGCTGGCAGACTGCTCCTGGGGAGCAGTGGAGGCTGGCTGTCAGTGGCTTGCTGGCTCATGTTTTGGGGCCACTGGGTCAGGGGCAGTGACTGCTGGCACTGGGCTGGCAGGCTTGGAGCTGGCACAGGCACTGTGGCCAGAGTCTACCCCTTTAAGGGCTCCGGGGAGAGGGGAGGGAGAGGAGTGTTCTTGGTTGAGGCTGGAGTGGCCACCAGGGCACCCTTGGAAGGCTGGAGGCCCCCTATTTCGAAATAAGTGTCTACACAGTACTTATTTCGAAATAGCTATTTCGAATTTGGCATTATTCCTCGTAGAATGAGGTTTACCAAATTCGAAAGAAGCGCTCCGCTATTTTGAATTTATTTCGAAATAGTGGTTTGGCTGTGTAGATGCTAGGAAAGTTATTCTGAAATAAGGGCTGTTATTTCAAAATAACTTTGCTGTGGAGACATACCCTAAGAAACTGGATTCACCTCCTGTCTACTTGTATGTCCTCCATTGAACTGGGACTTGATCTTTCTCCCAGTGACCTCAATGGAGCAGGATCATACCCTTAATCTTTACAATGTCCCTTCTTACAGAGATGTATTACAGCCTCCATTTCACAGGTGAGGAGCTGAAGCACTTAGGAATTCAGGATATGAATCCAAAGCCTCAAAAGTCAAAGCGAGTTTTCCATTGACTTGAGTAGGCTGTGGGATTGATCCTATAGAGACGTCTACACTCCAGTAAAAAAACAAAAGCAAAAAAACAGGACATGGTGTCTCAGAGCCTGGGTCAGCTAACTTGGGCTTGCAGGACTCAGAAGGCAGGGCTAAAAATTGTGATATAGACACACCGGTGTTGGCCTTGAGACCCACTCCACTTGCAAGGTTTCCAAGCCCAGGCCTCAGCCTGAGCCCTAACCTCCACACTACAATTTTTAGCTTGAGTAAGCCGACCTGGGCCAGCCACAAGTCTCTTATTGCAGTGCAGATGTACCCTAAAGTGACTTGACCAGGGTCACCGAGAATGTCTAACTCAGAGCGGAGAGTATCAAACTCAAGTGTCCTGAGCCGTAATCCAGTGCTGTAATTAGCATCCTCCCCTCACATAAGTGTTAACGGCCCTGCTGTAGTACAGCAACAAACAACAAACATGCTTACCTTTAAGGAAGTGCTTAAATTCAACTGGCTTCACTGGGATTTAATCACATGCATAAGTGATTCTTTTCTGAATTGGGGACTGAGGATTGGGCATCAAATTGGTAATATGAATACCACCTAGTTCTTGTACACAGAGTAGCCAACAGCCATGCTGGGGCCCTGGACAATGGGGGGCTGGCTCTATGCTCCTGGAAGGGGGAAGAGGCAGGGCTTGGGAAGAAGGGACAAGGCTGGGAGCAGCCAGCCCTCAACACTGCCCAGCAATGATTTAAAGGGTCCAGAGCTCTGGCTGCTGCTGCCTCTTTGCCCCCCACCCCCACCCTGTTGGTGGGCCTTCCTGTACCATACTTTTCATCAGTAGATCTCAAAGTGCTTTACAAAGAAGTCAGAATCATGAGCCCCATTTTACTGATATGGAACCTAAGATAAAAAGGGGAACTGAAATGACTCACTGCCACCCAGGAGCTTCTGACAGAGCTGGAAATAGGGACTCCAGTCTCTTGAGTGCCAGTCTAGCCCTCCATCGACTAGGAGAGACTATGTAGCTAGCAGCGTTCTGAGGGTGCCATCAGAACCTCGGTGAAAAGAGTTGGTGGTCTCAAACCATGTCCTAGTGCACTGGTGTCAGTGTCCCAAAAACTACCACCCCCACCAGGAGGAGTAGCAAAGACTCAGGATGGTCCTTGTTGTTAGGGACCTAAGAGAATTAGCTTCAGTTTCTTGCTCTGTCAGATTCCTGTGTAACCTTGGATAAATAGCTCAGCCTCTCTATGCCTTAGTTCCTCATCAGTGATATGGCCACAGTGGCACTGTCCTGCCTCACAGGAAAGTTGTGAAGAAAAATACATTACAAGATTGTGAGGTTCCCCATATAGTACAGCGATAGGCCCATATAGTTATCTTAGACAGTAGAGAGGCTAGAACTGCTTTGGGAATGAAGATTGAGCTTCTTTCTCTAGGGGCATATCCTGCCATGATGAGTTGAGACAAAATAGTGGAGAAGTGGGAGAAGCCTATATGGGCCCTATCCCATTCAGTACCTATTCTGTGAACAGAAGGACTCCCAAATATAAATCAATAAAGAAAGGAAACCTTCAGATCTATTTAAACAGTATTTTGAGGTCTCAACAGAATTCATCAGCTTCATCATGCCTGGAAAATACAAGGCACAAACAAAGAGCTTGTGATTTTACAGGCGTTACAGAATTTGGTACCACCAAATATTCCATGGTCAATTGCCAATCAGTGATCACAGGGGAAAGATTCCCTAATGAGATACTTTACACAATTCCAGTCGGAGTGCCTTGGAGGCTCTCCATCCACCCTCTAGTAAAGTGAAAATCCTCCTAGGAGGTTCTGATTATCCTGCTGCATGTTAAATGACAAAATCAGCATGAGATCCCAAGCCTGTTTGTCATATTGAGGGTTTGTTCGTTTGCGTGGAGGGGGGAGAGGCTTGGAGTTATACTGACTTAATGCACTCACTGCTGTCAAATGCTTGTGCTTAGCCAGAGTGTTACATTGCAGAGTAGAAATCAAATGGAAGTATCTCTGATACATTAGATTTACACACTATTGGCACGTGATTAAAACACCTATGGCAGCAAGTCTCAGAGTTCTTGTCAACTGACATAGGGCTCGTGGTAGCTCACCCTGCAGGGCTAAAATGAGCAGTGTAGACATTCTGGGCCAGGTGTGGGGAACTTTTCTTGGGTTGGGAACCACTGACCCACAGAAAAATCAGGCAGGGGATGCACACAAGTGAGAAGCACAAGCAAACAAACCCACCCTCACTGATATGGCCCCTGACTCCCCACCCCTGTTTTAGGCTTTGGGGTAAAACCTGGCAATAGGGGAGGCCATGCTTTGAGACTTGCCACCATGAATTTTTGTATTACTGTGCAAAGGTACCTGTAGAAACAAATGATGCTCTCTGCCAAGCAAAATAAATACATACATGAACTTCATATATGACTGTACAAATCATAAAATGCTGCTGCACCACACACCTGTCTCTTGCTGCTTGTAGAGTAGCCAGGTATTAAATGACAAACAGCACTCTCTAGGGCTGGTAGGATAAAGCTCAGAGTTTACTAAGTAATCTCGTACATGTGCTTGACCGTTTAGTTTTCTAAATGGTCAGTTGCAAAATCCATAGTAAGTCAGAACCAAATACAAAACACCAGCTAGGAGTAAGAAAAGCATAGAAGCCTGGATCTGCATTTCAACAGTCTGGTTGCATTCTCTGCAGGAAACAATGATTCCTCAAGGTATTGGTTACTTCTATTCCTGGAAATTGTTAACATAAAGAAAACAACATGCGTGTGTGACTTAACTCTTCATAAAAAAGGAACACTGTCAAGTAAGTAAAGGAATAATGAAGGAACACTCTCAAATGTATTAGCTTCAAATGTAATAGCAATACAAATGTTTCCATGTATTTTTAAATTTGAATGTAAACAGATTGGGGATTTTTTAAAAAACATTAAAAATTCCAATGCAGTGCTTGCTGCTGCCTTTATATGACTATTTTTCACTATGCTTGTTTCTACCTGTGCTCCAATCACATCCCGGACTGCCATGCAAACCATAGCCCTCGCTGGCCTGATCCTGAAAGTTGCTATGCACCTGCAGTTTCCATTACTGGACTAGATCCTCAACTGATGTAACTCAACAGAGCCTCTGAATAATCAGACCCAAAATGGGGAAAAGAATATTAGGATTATGAAACGTTCTTTCAGTTTTCAAAATCCAGGGCACTAGTGACAGGCAGAGATTTTCCCAGTAAAATAAAAAAAGTAAATAAAAAGACCTAAAAGGGTTATTTTTAAATTCATGATTTTTAAGTCATTCTGAAAGTGTCTGGGTCCTCACTCCAGATCTTTAAACACTTGGGCAATGCTGGCAGTGGCCTTTTTAACAAGAAAGAAAGGAGAAGAAAGTTTCCCACAAGCACTTTCAACCTGTGGACGGCAACATTCCTTCCCTATCTGCTTCAATAACTTCTATCGCTCAAAGAAAAGTCAACAATGCTCACCACTGTTTTATTGCTCTGATCCACTTGTCCCAACATCATGCTCCCTCTCTGATAAGATGTTACCTGGCCATGCAAGGAAAGCAGTCTGCAAAATGGCAGTTTGACTATAAGGTGAAGGCTGAGAGAAGTGTATTTTATCCTGCTGTTACTTTTAAGGGCATAGATTTTACTTTTTTGTCCATTATGCTTCATGAAATTTCCTTCTGAAGAACAAGACAGTAGTTTGTCTTTTCAGAGAGTGAAGGTCTGCTTCAGCCCCACGGTGTCAGCCGTCTTCTACACCCTAGCTCTACCTCAGAAACTGCAGGGCAGGCTTTCTGATGAGAGTGACCAATTCGTCTGCTATCTCTGACAGTCAGATTCTCTGTTGGCAAAAAGTGGTGGCATTTCATTGCCATGAACAAAGCTACTCGGATCGTCTGAGGATCTGGCTCCTTCTCCAGTTCTCTCTGTTAAACTATTTGTTAAGTTCCTTCTCTTCCCTTTCACCCCCTCCCCAAACTTTTGTCCAAAACTCCTTTATTTCCAATTGAAGTGGATATTGTCATACACAACAGGCCCCAGGGACCAGACGGGATTCTTCATGTGATACAGAACCTCTCACCTCTACACTGGGGGTCTGAATGTACTCATGCTTGGTAGTCAGGTACTGAGAGGTAGTCACATCAGCTAGCTCTCTGGTACTTTCCAAGTAGGATACCATACTGCTATTTTAAGGAGCCTTGATATAGGTTTCACTGCCATGACTGAAAGACAGTTTCCATTTAAATTGGCACATTCATACACAACTTCTATTTAAAATACTTTAATATCTAAAGATCCTCTTAGCCTGAAATTCATCACAATTTATCAGAGGCCAGAGTAGAATTTTGAGGCAAGCAATTCTACTAGCATATTTTGAATTATATGACTAAGTAAACAGCAAATAGTGGATCAGTGACAATATTGTAAATTCAGCTAGGACTAGACCCAGAGAAAGTCTCTTGCCTGCCGACAGAGGCATGTAAAATAGGCTACCTGAAACGAGGTTTACAGGAGCGGTCGACAAAGGCGTTCCCTGTCGACCAATCCGCGTCTTGACTGCTGCGCTGTGCCGACGATCAGCTGAGCCGGCACAGCGCGGCGGCCATTTTTATTTTAATGAAGCCGGGGATATTTAAATCCCCACTTCACTGACTGTGTCGGGTAGTCTATTTTACCTCTGTCGGCAGAGGCATGTAATCTAGACATACCCTAAGTGAGGGGTAGATGAGAATACCAGGACAGAATTAGTTAAAGTGGTGTTGGAAACTTTGTTGTAAATTTCCTCATTTCAGGTATTTAGTAGGAAGTGTTGATTTATTCTGTTAACATAAGAATTTTTTTTATTAAGGGCAATATATTCTCAACTTTAACTCTGTCTTGAAGTTCTGGTCTGAGGATTCTAGTTTAGCAAGTGAAATATATTTCTTCTGTGTGGAAAATAAGTTTATCCTTCTCACACAATGAAGTTAATTGCATATATGAAAGTGTGAAAGTTGCATTGTATTAAGGGATATTGAATTGATATCTTACAAATGTACACACTTCATAGGCTAGCCATCAATCTACAGGTGCCACTAAAGCCAATGACATGGGACCAAATTTGGCCCTTGAATAAAGAAATAAAAATGCATTTAAAGAGTCTGACTTAACTCTTCCAAGTTTTGTAAGCCCTTTTATCACCAACAGACAGGGTGTCCAACTTGCGCTAAAATCCTTGTTGTCATGAATGCCTAAGCTAGGCATCAATTAAAATACACAATAAAAACAAATATTGAATTAATAGTTTAATAAGAAGGCACACAAGTGCTTGGCTAATACTATTAAAAGATTATATTTGTACAAGAAAAGCCCCCAAAGCAGGTAAGATCAGATCACAGACTGCGTATTTTCTCTGTTTTCAAGTGGTTTGAAATGGCTACCCCAACCAGGGTGCTGAGATAATACTTTGATCCTCGCTTTGTAACGGTGTTATGCTTTTAAGTCTCTTGAGAGACAAACTACTCAAGAGTTAAGAAAACATCCTGGTGCAGTCCAGCATTTTTTAAAAAAGCAGCAGAGTACCTGCAACTCATGAAAAGAAAGGCAGCATCAGCACTAAGGGGTGAAGGAGATTAGAAAGTGCCATGATAGCCATTATTGTAAACACAGACAGAAATGTTTCAGATGACACTAACTTGGGTGCTAATAATAGGGAGTGCTGGTATGTGTGTTTCATAAAGCTAGAAGCGACTGTAAAAGGTTTTGCAAAGACATACATGTTTTATTTAGTAATCCCAGATTTGCCTCTTGGATTTAAAGATGCATTAGATTAGATGAGTTGTTGAATCATGTACAAAACAAAGGAGGGCAAATTCTAACTGCAATCTTTCAAAAAATGGGTAGTGCACGGGAAAATTGATTAATAAACATAGACACGGAGAAAGCCACTATGGAGAAAAGTCACATGGAGAGAGCCACTATGAGTATGTCTACTCTGAATTTTAAAACCCATGTCAGCCTGCATCTGCAGACCGGGACTGAGAGATTTGCTACTGCAAGTTTTAAAACACAGCGTGGACACACAAACAAAATGTCTAACCAGACTGTGTGTCAAGTAAGTCATGGGAGAGCCTGGAAAGCTTCAGTTTTGTGCAAAAGATGAGCTCATCCTCATAGTATCTGATCATGTCATAAACATTAAAGGGTTTATCCTCACAACACCCCTGTGAATTAGATCAGTAACAGTGCCCCCATTTCACAGGTAAGGTAAACTGAGGCATGAGGCAGTTAAGTGACTTAACCAAGGAGAAACATGAAGGCAGAGGCAGAGCCAGGAAAAGACTGCCAGACTGCAGTGCCTTATCCAAAAAAACCCTCCTGGCTGGGAACAGTGATCCATAGGCAACAGGAGCTGCAAGCAGTCATACCTGCAGACATGTAGGTAAATAAAATGCCAACGGACTGCCAGGGGCTAACCCTGGCAAACCGTGTCTGCTCCGTGGGCCACTTATTGCCCACCCCTACTCTAATGGATCCACAGATTTAAACTTTGAGGCCAGATTTTTAAAGGTATTTGGGCTTTACTCACGTCAGCATTGCAACACCTAAGTGATTTAGAAGCTTAAGTCCCATAGGCATTCAGGGGGCTTAAGTACCACTGAACGTCAAAGGGACCACTTTTAAAATGCAACAGGCTTCTAAGTTAGTTAGATGTTACAATGCTGAGCCAAGTAAGCACCTCCTGGCCAGAGTCTTCCTCTGGCATTCCACTCCCTCCCACACCCAACTCCCTCGCAGATCCTGCACCCCCTCCTATGCCCTTCCCTCAGGGCACAATCCTCTCCTACACCCATACACCCTCCTGGATCCTGCACCCCAATCTCCTTCCCCAGGTCACTACCCAAACTCTCCGCATGATTTCCCCTCCTACCCTGTCACAACTCCTTCTCAGACCCTGAACCAGCTCCCACATCCCTTCCCCAGGACAAAATCCTCTCCTGCACTCATACCCTCTCCCAAACCCTGAACCTCAATCCCCTACCCCAGGTGACAACTCCTTCCTTCACCCAAACTATCTCTGACCCCACACCCTCTCCTGCACCCCAGTCCTCTACCCCGAGCTCCATTCTGCACCTAACCTCCATCCCAGACCCTGCACTCACTCCACAGACAAGTGTGGCCCTTGACCAATTGCCAAAATCTAGGAGTGCTCCCTCTCTATCAGAAATGATTGCCCACCCCCGAGCTAGACCATGAGCTCTCTGGGGCATTGTTTGTCTTTTTAAATTGTGTGAGTAATGCCTAGAGGAGTAGGGTCCTGATACCTGATCAAGGCTTATAGGAGTTACTATAGTAACAGGCAAGAAACATGTCTTTTATTTGATTGTCAAGTGCCTGGCACATTTTAGGTACTCACATACAGATTATTCAAGACTTAAAGTGGGCTAGTTAGCTCTAAATGTCAGGTACTTCTAATATGCTCATCATTGTAGTTCTAAGATATAAAATTATTATACATCTTTCAGATACCCCATTATTTTCAGAAATGGATGCATCATATCCATGGTTTGGGTTCAGTCCACTATAAAAGTGGGTGCTTCACAAATGCATAAGTGGTTGGATGAGGCATTTTAGTTCACTTGCCATCAGACAAGAAAGATAATGCTGGAGAAAGACACAACATGATCTATGGTAGATTGATAGATATTAAGGCCAGAAGGGATCATTATCTTCATCTAGACTGATCAAGATAACACAGGCCACAGAACCTTAGCTTTTCTGCATCAAGGCCATAATTTCTGAAAGGAAAGAAGACAAAGTGAGTGACTAAAAGCAAGAGAGATATCGTGTGTTGCCCTTTTAAAACTCTATTAAATATAAAGTTAATTAAGGACATTGCAGTTCAACATACTAATGCAATCAACAGTTCACAAATGTTGGATTCCTTTACACTGCAACAACTGTTACTTTGGGGAAGTGACATCACAGGTACTTTTCACCATAATTAATACTACAGTACCTCAGATTATCAATATATTATATACGGAGAGATTTATATGCATGCATCCATGATAAAGAAATACAAAATACTCCACTTGGGAAGAAAGAATCGGTTGCACATATACAAAATGGGACATGACTGCCTAGGAAGGAGTACTGCGGAAAGAGATCTGGGGGGTCAGAGTGGATCACAAGCTAAATATGAGTCAACAGTGTAACACTGTTGCCAAAAAAGCAAACATCATTCATGGATGTATTGTCAGGAGTGTGGTAAGCAAGAGATGAGAAATAATTCTTCAGCTCTACTCTGTATTACTTAGGCCTCAGCTGGAGCACTGGGTCCAGTTCTCGGCATCACATTTCAGGAAAGATGTGGAAAAATTGGAAAAAGCCCAGAGAAGAGCAAAAAAAAAAAAAAAGATTAAAAGTCTAGAAAACATGACCTGTGAGGGAAGATTGAAAAAAACAGGGTTTAGTCTGGAAAAAAGAAGATTGAGAGGGGACATGATGATAGTTTTCAAGTATATAAAAGGTTGTTAGAAGAAGGAGGGAGAAAAATTGTTCTCCTTAATCTGTAAGGACAGCACAAAAAGCAAAGGCTTAAATTGCAGCAATGGTGGTTTAGGCTGGACATTAAGAAAAACTTCCAACTCCCAGGGTAGTTAAGCACTGGAAATAAATTGCTTAGGGAGGTTATGGAATCTACATCATTGTTCATTTTAAAGAGCAGGTTTAACAAACGGGTGGTCTAGAGCAGTGATTCCCAACCTTTTTGATACCAGGGTCCAGCAAACCCATTCACAAACTTTTGGTGGATCGGTAATGTTTATTCGCATATTTGCATATTCATTACGCAAATTATGAACATTCAAATAAACTGTTGCCAGTCCACCAAAAGCCCAGCCCCTAGAGCCCTAGTGCCAGCCCTAACCCCTCGAGTCCCCCATCCCTCCCTTTCCTCCCAACACCAGCCACTCACCCAAGTCCCCTGCACCCAACCCCCCCAATGCCAGCCTCCCACGCTCATAGCCTCCAAGTGCCAACCCCCCAAATGCCTCAGTGCCAGCCCCCCACCCCTTAGAGCCCTACATCACCAGAGCCCCCCATACCAGCCTCCTGTTTCCACAGCCCGCTCCACCCAACACCTCCAGAGTCTCCCTCAGTGCCAGCCCCCAACATTAGCCCCATCCCCAGCGTCCCCAGTGCCAGCCCTGCCCCATAGCTCCTCCCACTACTAGCTCAGCCTCCAGAGCCCCCCAGCACTAGCCCTACACCTGGAGTCCCCAGTGCCTGACCTGCCCCCCTCACCTACCCTGGTGCTGCTTCCCACATCGCAGCTGCCCTGGGGGGTACACCGCCCAGTGCCTTCCCTCCCGCCATGGCTGTTGAGAGAGGCGGGGCAGGACACGCCTCTCAGACAACCAGAGCTGCACAGGGAACTGCTCTTCCATGGCTGATTGGCTGAGAGTCAGAGCATGACACCTCTCCTAACAGTCGCGGCGAGAGTGGTGTACCGCAGCCCCAGGTCCCCAGAGCCACCACAGCCCGCAGCCAGATGTCCCCTGGCCCAGCAGCAGGCCATGGCCCAGCAGTTGGGAATAGTTAGTACTATCTTGAGTGCAGGGACTGGACTTGATGACCTCTCAAGGTTTCTTCTAGTCCTAGGATTCTATGATTTTATGTGCCTGTACATCCATTTAGGTTATGTTCTTACATAGCACCATCACTATGATCAGAGCTTGACAAATAATGTAATCTACTCGCCCGTGGCAAGTAGATTACAACCCGGAAGAGCCAGCGCAGAGCAATCTGTGCGAGCCCTGACTATGATATTGTGCATACTTTATCTGCAGAAAATATACCACAAATATTGTTGGTAGCTCCTAAAGCCCTGGATTATCAAATGCCAGGTAATGACTGGATTCTTAACTGATTTTGTCCTCAGGTATAGTAAAGGCTTCTTAAATAGCTGAATATAGTACTTGGAAACAACAATCCCTCTGAAATGGACTGTTAATGAATGATTTATTAGAGTGGCAGCAGCAGCATTCTCTGGGATCATTTCTTAATTAACAACCATGATCTAGTTGATACCTGGTTTTTTTTAAGGGGGGGGGGAGGGATGCTTTGCCTTTTCTTTCCACTAATGGAGCAGAAGTTTGAATATTTCTGTTCTGTTTCCGCATCAGGGCAACTGAAACCGAACGAGCCTACGAGCCTAAACGAAATGACAGGCAATCCGCGTTACTTTCTGTTTGCATTAAGTCATTCCCCTCCTGTGAAAACCTGTTATTTGGAACCAAGGTAGGCAATCTAGGTTTGCTTTTTAATGATGGGAGCAAGGCTTGAACCTTAATAACTGGTAGAGTACTTTGCTCTTTCCCTGGAACAAGAAGTGGAGTTGTGAACAATGATGGTGCATGGGTATCATTAAAACTGGAACAGAAGAAAGAGGATTCAGGAGAGATGCTGTACTGCCATGGTTCAGAGGCCTCTACCGTTATGGCTGTTAACATACTGAGAGCTATAAATGCACATGAACGTGCACAAAGGGTTAAATTGTCCATACCAAAAAATGTGCCATGTTTCAAACTTGGGTGTTTAAAGTCAGAGACCAAAATCTGTATTTAGGCACCTCAATCAGCACATAGGCACCTAAGGCAATATTTTAGAAACCTAAATACAGTTCTAGGATAGTGAAAGGAACAGCTGCATTCAAGACTCTTCGTCCCATATGGAGTTCACAAATAATATCTGCAAAGACGAAACTGCGATTCAACACAAATGTGTAGAGTGTGCTCCTGTATGGATGCGAGACCTGGCATACTAAAAAGTCTTCAAATCACAAGCTACAGACATTCATAAACAGATGCCTGAGGTACATCCTTCACATCAAATGGCAAGACTGTCACAAATGAGGAGCTTTGGAACAGAGTAGGACAAGAACCACTTGACGTTCAAATCAAGAGAAGAAAGTGGGGATGGCTAGGCCACACTCTCAGAAAACCATCATCCAGCATAGTCCGTCAAGCTCTTACATGGAACCCACAAGGAAAACTCAAAAGAGGAAGACCTCAGACAACATGGAGAAGATCTACTGAGATTGAAGGACAACAACTGGGATACTCCTGGAGTCAGCTAGAAGTTTTGTCTCAGAGTGAAGTGGAGGAGACTTGTAGATGACTGATGCGCCACTCGGAGTACAAGGGTTTAAGAAGAAATACACCGAAGGCACTAAAGTTTGAAAATTGGGTCCTAACAATCATCTCTCTGAACAGATGAGCGTGTAAGATCCTGAACCTGCACTCATGACCTCACTGGGCATTTTGACAAACTGCAAGGAGCTGACCCGACACGGGTATGACCACCTATTCCTCCTCTCCCACTGACTAATGCTGTAATTTTATTTTTAAAAAAAATCAAAAGTCTGTAAACTATTATTTGTTTCTGGTGGCACCCATAATATGCAGTAGAGAATGGAGGAGACTGGCCACAAGCTAAAGCCACTTCTTTCTGCACTCCTTTCATCATTCCCACTCTTCCAGCAGCTAGTCCTCTGTTATGTGGGGGTGCAGAGATCCATTTATTTAACTATAAATTGACCTGTGGACTACACGCATTTCCCCCACCCCCTGCCAGTAATTTTTTTAGCAGGCTGGCCAGCAGCCTGGCTCAGTTCTGGCTCATGCCAGGTCTACGACCTACCCCTGCGGCAGCTCTGCATTTAAAGTGTATTAGGAGCCAGGCAGGCAGGCAGCCCAGCTCAGTTCTGGCTCATGTCGGGTCCAGGAGCTTAGCCCCACCCTAGGACAGGGGCTGCTATCATCCTGTGCTGCTGCCTCTGTAGCAGTGCTCGACTATTCTATAGTCCCCAGGGGTGGGGCTGGCAGACATTGTGCTCCCGCCTCACTCCCAAGGAGCCCCCTGCCACTCCGCACTGCTGCGGCTGTATCAGAGGCAGCAGTGTGGGGCAACTGGCATCCAGTCCACAAGGGAAACTGGTTTTTAAAGTGGATCCCCCCAGCACCCTGCGCTGCTGCCTCTGATGCAGCGGCAGCAGTGCAGAGTGGCAGGGGGCTCCTTGGGAGTGGGACGGGAGTACAGTGCCTGCCAGCCCCACCCCTGGGGACTATAGAATAGTTGAGCAACCGATAAGAATTCATGAGGTTAATCAACTATTGAATTAATCAATATTTAACATTCCTAGTCCCAAGAGAATGGAACTTCTTTGTATTCTATCACCCTGTGCATTATCTACACAATCGTGTCCTGAGGGTAATACTACAGAAATACCCTGGGCCATCAGAAAAGACTACAATCATGAATGGCCACATGGTGTGCAGGCCCCATCTGTTTATCCAGACATCAGCTTATCTGCTCTAATTGAGGCATTTACACTATGCTCCTTTCCCCCTTATTCTTATTAGGAACTCTTGTTCAGGAAGACCCTGGGGAAATGAGGGGCACCGATTCATAGATTTTAACAGCCAGAAGGAACCATTATCAATCCATGTAAAGAAAACAGAAAGCAATAGCAAAGCAACATATAGAAGACAATGAAAGGTCCACAGTGCCACTCTGAGCACTGCACACACAGGAAGGGATTCTTTCCATTCACCACATATCAGGGGCTTGTTTCTAGTAAAAAAAAAAACCCAAAACCTAGCTTAAATGCATTGATTCTTGTAATGCTTTTTTACCTTACAGTAATGCTTCAGTCCACAGCAATCAGCGTTCTTCCAGTGTCAACGGATGGATGGGCAGAGCCCAAATTACCTTACTGGCTTGAGAATGTTGCCAGGTGAAATGAAGCAAGCGTGATTCTAACCAGCACACTAAGTTTCATGTAAGGATCCCTTCTGCTCTTCTATTTGAGCTACACCAAAGGGACTAGGGTATGGAGGGATGGGCTAAGGGTAGCAAGGACCTTTGAGTCAAATCACAAGTCATTCTCACACCCACACCCCTTTCAGGATGGTATCACAGTGCTCAAATTATTGGTTTGTGGAAAACCAAACAAAAACAGCTGGGGGAAGAAAACCCCCCACAAACTTTGAATGAGAAAGAGTAAAGATTGAAATTTGAACCCAGTCTCCTCTCTTGGGGACTGAACAGAAATGCTGATTGCCTCACAGACATTTAAATGAACTCTTAGTAGGAGAAATGGGGAAGCAAAATGCAGGGACAGCAAGGAATCTGCCTCTAAGACAGGGTAATTGCTATTAATTCTGGTGCCTTGGGTTTCCTTGTCAGAGGCAGATGAAATGACAAAGTGCATGTTCAGTTACTCTGTCATCCCCCACAATCACTTTGTCACGTTTTGCTGAAGAGATGACCTGACTTGCCCACCCATCGCTCACCATCTGCCTTCACCTGTCACCTTATGTGGTGACAGGGAAAAACAGTTTATTTTCTCTTCTCGATTGCGATTGCATTCTGGCCTTGCTTTTTGTGTGTGTGTGGGGGGAGGAGGGGGCCGAGGGGGGTAGGGGAGGATTAAGTGTATAATAGAGATGGCCAAAATGTGGCCACATGCAATGGCTCCTGCTTTGCATTTTCCAGAGTACTTTACAAATACTCATGAATTAAATCTCACAACCCTGTGAGGCAATTAGATCAATTTTTGTCCCCATGTTACAGATAGTGAAACCAAGACAGAGGGGCCAATATGCTTTGCCAAGGTCACACTGTGAATCAGCGAAGGTGAGGAAAAAAACACCTGAACTCTTGATTCCCAGTTCCATGTTCTAAGCCGGGGTGTGCAAGATAGGGTCCGCAAGTCGCATCCGGCCCATGACGCCCCTGCCACTCCATCGCCCCAGGCCAATCTCGATCTGGGGGCAGAGGGGAGTGTACAAACTCTCCCCCCCCCCCAGCCCCCTCTCCCCGGTCAAAACAGCTGGCCATTCCTTCTAGGCACCATGAGCCCCTGGCAGTGCAGGGCAACATGGGGAGGGAGAGACTTCACACGCTCCCCTGCCCTCAGGCAAGGGGGCAAAGACTGTGCGTGCTCCTCCACACCCAGGTCAGTCAGGGCCTGGGGGTGGGGGAGCATGCAAGGGGTGGGCCACACCTAGAGGGAACAGCCCCCTTCCGCCCGAGGCCCAGCCCCTTCTATGTGAGGCCCAGCCCCTTCAGGGGCAGCCTGCAAACACTTACAAAATCCATGAAGTGGCCCCCTGCAAAAATTATTGCCCACCCTTGTTCCAGTAAATGAAGTTCCATTACAATCCAGGCAGACTAGGAGCTAAGTCCCTGCTTCTCACACTTTATTTAGTGGAAAGAGATAGCTTCACAAGGCAGTGTTCCTGAATGATGGACTCATGAGGAGCTAGGGAGGAAAAATCTTGGTAGTCAAAAAGAAGTGAAGACTAGAGAAATTAATTGTTGGGTCAGAGTTTTAAAATTTCCAAATCTCAAGAATGGCAAGATTGGATTTACTTTAGGATACCGAACCTGAGTATTAGAGATGGGCCAAAATCATTGGTATTTTGGAAGGTGAATCCTCAGAGTTGTATCTAGCTTTTCAGCTTTCGTATTGAGTCATATGCAGAATTTTGAAAGGGCCTATTTCCCAGTTTTGGTTCAGAGGTACCTGAGATCTCTTCAGTTAAGTTTAATATGTGGGTGGGGTTGGAGGCATGAGATTATCCATAAGGTCCAACTAGATCAGCGTTTCCCAAACTATGGGCCAGGGCCCGGTACCGGGCTGCGGGAAAAAAATACCGGGCCTCAGCGTGGCTGTCGGTAGAGGAGCAGAGTGGGGAGGGCTGGGAGGAGGTAAGGGGACACCAGCCACCTGGAAGTAGGGTTAGGGGCAGCGGGGCTGTTCCACGGAGATCAGGACAAGCGGGCGGCGGAAGCAGGGCTGGGGGCAGCGGGGCTGTCCCACAGAGATCCGGGCAGGTGGGCAGCGGAAGCAGGGCTGGGGGCAGCGGGGCTGTCCCACAGAGATCCGGGCAGGTGGGCAGCGGAAGCAGGGCTGGGGGCAGCGGGGCTGTCCTGCGGAGATCTGGGCAGGCGGGCGGGCGGGCGGCGGAAGCAAGGCTGGGGGCAGCGGGGCTGATCTGCGGAGATCCGGGCAGGTGGGCGGCGGAAGCAGGACTGGGGGCAGCAGGGCTGTCCCACGGAGATCCGGTTGGGCGGGTGGCAGAATCAGGGCTGTCCCGCAGAGATCCGGGCAGGCGGGCAGGCAGGCAGCCGGCGAAAGCAGGGCTAGGGGCAGCGGGGCTGTCCTGCGGAGATGGGTGGGGGGGCGGGCGGCAGAACCAGGGCTGGACAGGAGCTGAGGGGGCTGGCCGGGGGAGATCAGGAGGAGGAGGACGGGAGAACCAGCTGCTGGAAGCAGGGCTGGACGGGGACAACAGGGCTGGTCGGGGGGGTCATTGGGGGAGCGGGGCTGACCAGGGGAGATTGGTGGGGGGCGGGGGGAACCAGCCGCCGGAAGCAGGCCTGGACGGGGGCAGCAGGGCTGGACTGGGGAGATGGGGGGGAGCGGGACTGACCTGGGCACCTGCAGATCCTGGCAGATGAGTGAGTCTGGCCAGGGATTCCATTTTGCCCCCCCCCCGCAACACACAGACACACACATCCCCTCCCTCAAGTAGTTGCAAACTGCCTGGCAGGTAGACACACTCAGGCAGAGTGAGCACATCTACCAGCCAGGCAGTTCACAGCTAAGGACTGATACACCTAATTATAATAAAACTTACCTAATTAGAAAATACCAGGCATTTTATATGTCTGGTAATTTCTCAATTTCTTTCCCAGACAAAACCTTCAAATACCGGACTGTCCGGTACAAAACTGGACACCTGGCAACCTTCCCTCCTAGCCAGATACCCTACCCCCAATCTGCTCCTGCTCCTGCCTCCTCGAGTGCTCATGCGGCACCGGGTCCCCCAAGCCCTGGCCCAGGCAGGATGGAGGATGCAGCCGGGTGAAACACTGAAAATTTATTCATTTTTCATTCTTTTTTTTATATGCGTTCATATTTTTGGGCTGCAAAAAACAGTACTGAAAAAAAACGGGTTCCAACTAAAGTAAAAAGTTTGGGAAACCCTGATCTAGCCAGCTTTCTATCCATCTTATAGTCCATTTATCCAATCCATATTCCCTTAACTTGCTGGCAAGAATATTGTGGGTGAATGTATCAAAAGCTTTGCTAACGCTGGCACTGGGGGCTTTGGGAGGACCAGAAACAACTTATTTAAATATTCATCATTTGCTTAACGAATATGCAAATATGCAAATGAATGTTACCGTGAAAAGCTCGTGAATGGATTTACTGGTCCCCGTGTCAAAAAGTTTGGGAACCCCTGGTCTAGACTACATGGCTCCGTCGACGGAGCCATGTAGTCTAGACATACCCTATGATTGGTTAACAGAACACAAACTTGTGAGAACCCCTTGCAGACTCTGGGGCCATCAAATCTGAACCCAAACCCAACATCCAATCCCAATTCAGCTTCTAATCCGAATCCTTACCATAAATCTATCCTAGATAAAGATAAGAACGCTACCTCATCAGTTCACCTCTAGTAAAAACTACTGAGACATGAAAACAATTTTATGTTAAGCTTCATACAAACAACAAAATACTGGGAGAAAGCTCCCCCGAGGCTCGGCTCGGTGGTTGAACAACGCTTGGCAAACTTACCATCTTACATCTACAGTAAAATGAATTTTCAAGATGCATTTAGATTAAATCAACTTTGTCATTTAAAACAAAATCTCTACAACTACACAGAGAAATCAGTCCTCACAATAATGAAAGACATACACAAACAGACTGTATTTTTGTACAGCAGCATTTCTTACTGCTGTCATACTGCATACACGTTTTATTTAAAAGCCGAGGCCTTTGGAGTACAGTAACTGAACACATGTGAATTGTCAGAATAACAATGCAAATAATTCTGGGTCAGCATTTGCTCCCCGCCCTCCTTCACAATAGCTGTCATTTTGTTTTCCACATGCCTCCAACTTTTCAAAGTCTCTTATGTTAGGCAACTTCATAGAGTTTGCTCCCACCAACCTTCAACATACTCTGTTGGTGATGAGATAATGAACATTTGAGGCAAAGCAAGCAAGAAAATTAAAAATTAAGAGGCCTGAAAATACCAAATGACACAGGAACAACCTCAGATATTTTGAAAATAGTCTCATTTTCTGAAGGTTTGGAAGTATAAAACTAGTGTATGTAAAACCAAAGTCCTATTCATAATAATAAATATTTGGTAGTTCTACAGTGTGTAGCTCTCGTGCGTCCCACATGCTGAGTTTAACTTCTATTTTATTGTTGAAACCCACATAGAAAATGTATAATTGTTTACACTAAAAGAATAAATCCCACAGCATTATAAGTTTCCCTCATGACTTATTTTTGGGCCCCACATTATCAGTCATTGTCACACACTTCATCCCATATTGGGGCCTTGGTCAGCTGAAATGTATGCTCTAGGGCTTCAGTATTAGGCCAGGCCTACACTTACCCTGAAATCACCACTCTGGAGACTGATGTTCTGGGATTTGATTTAGTGGGTCTAGTAAGGTCTAAATAGATTGCTAATGGCACCCCTGCTGACCCCGGTACTTCATGGGGTCACGAGGAGTAAGGGAAGTCAACGGGAGACTTTCTTCCATCGACCTCCCACAGTGGGGATGCCTGAGAAATTTGACTTAAGGTACATAGATTCCAGCTACAGTATTCTTGTTGCATAGAGTTGCAACCTAAGAGCTGCATATCTTAGGCTGACTCTCTCACACAGTGTAGACATGGCCTTATAGTGCTTTTCAGACTCTACCTAATACTTCACTACACCTCGACAAGATAGGTCAGGAACACATGGGAAACATTTTACTTTCCACCCGCACTTGAGGAGTGGAAAACAGCACCCGTTTAACAGCACTCAGCACTACCATTTTATAGATTAGAATGCTAAGTGAAGAAAAATACATACCCAGTTGACATTTCAGTGGCAAATTAACCAGGAAACAAAACAACAATGTAGGACTGTGATGGGAATCATAACTTCAGAGATAGGCACTTTCCAAGGACTATATCCCATTTACATGTCCATTAAAATATTTCATATGGGTGGGTCCCTAGTTTACCAATAGGAAGGAATAAACGCAACTGTGCTAATGCTCCAGCATTTTTCCAACAGAGACATCGGAATGAGTTAGAAGAGTGTCAGCAGTGTGAAGATCACAGGCCCTGGAAATAAGTATACAGGCTCTCTATCAACTTAAGACAAACAAACTGATTTCCAAGACAGCAGAGATCTTTGCAATTAAATGAAGAGATATTAGCTCCCAGGAGAACATGCCCAGGCTCCAATGCTCTGGCTCTGAAGCTTTTTAAACTTATTTCTGTCTCTAGGAAACCTCACTCAAGCAATGCAATTTGTGTGGGTTACTAGCAGAGGTCGGAGAAAATTTAGTTACAAACCCAAAACACAGACAATGGCTGCCAAAGATTTTACTGAGATTTGAGAACCTTGTCTGAATCTGGCACAACTCTGTTCTCACAGTATCTGTGGCTGTGGGTGCAATTCATTCTAAGTTTGGTGGTTTCATATGGTTTCATCTAAAGTTGAACCTCATGAACTTTGAGGTTCTGCAAACCTGCCAAACAGGGTTGTGGTGTTGTTGTTGCTGTTGTTTTTTGTAGATCTGCAAAACAAGTCTCAGTTCAACAACACTAAAATTCTTTTCCTCTTGGGCCAGGCTCTCAGCCGTATGAACGGATATAGCTCCTGGGTTTTCCAGGTATTGAATTACGAGGCGGGGGACTTTATTCTCCATTGCCTAGAGAATCAATGCAAATTAAGTGCAAATAGCACTAAAAAACTGCTTCACTGGACTTTTAATACCCACTTTGTACTCATGTCACACTAGTATACATGACTACCCAAAGTCACTCTTGGGGAAATTCTGCTCTCCGGGCACTGCCGAATTCATGTGCTATACAGGATTTGTTTTCCTCAGCAGAAAACACATTCTGAAGTGCTGCAGTTATGCCTTTTGCCCACCTGAGGCTGCTCTCTGTTTTGGCACCTCAGCAACCCAGGTGGGTAAAAGGCATAACTGTGGCACTTCTCAGCAGAATGTATTTTCTGCTGAGGAAAAAAAAAAAAACCCTGCATAGCACATGTATAGTGAAGGGAGTAAGATGCCTTCTCCTGTAGGGCCACGTCAGGAGGTACGGGATGGGGGGAAGGGGGAGTGGACAGCATGGGGCACGCATAGCTCACAGACTGGGGTAGGGGTTGAATGCAAGAGGGAATTCAGGGACACAAAGGGACAAAGGGGAGTGGGGGGGCATATGTGGATGGGAGGAAGAGTGCAGGGACACACAGCAACAAGGGGCAGGAATTATAGGGAACCACGGATATGGGGGGAGCAGAGGTGGCTTGAGTGGGGGTGCAAGGACACATGGGGACACAGGAGATGTGCCTGAATGAATGAGAAAGGCTCGGTGTCAGCCAAGTACTGCGCGGGGAAGACTCTCGAACAGTTCCTCCCCCCAAAAACCTTCCATACTTCTTCCCCCACAACAACCCTCCAAATTCACACCCAGGATCCTTCCCAGCAATTACTTCCCTCTCCATCAATTCCTTCGTTACCTCTGACTGCCCCAAGTCTTTGCAATGCTTTGGAGGCATGTGTGAAAATATGCTGCTGTATTGTTGTTTAAATGAATTATTCGGAATTCTCCATTAATATGACTAGCAAGGAATCTATTTGTCAAAAACATTTCTTGAATCTTTTCTGTTGTCTGTATTCTTAGATAGTTACTGACAGACAATTTGAAATCAATTACCAAAATAATTGAAAATGGCATAACGATTGTTATTTTGACAAATAAAATAAGCAGAATTTTTAATTTTTTGGTTCAGAATTCCTCCAGGAGTGCCACAGTGCAGAGCAAGGGAAAAATCAGATGATGTGTTTCTTCTAGACTCTGCTAAGTGGTTGGGACTATTTGTTGTTTTTAAAGTTTTTCCTGTTACAGACTAACTTGGTTACCCCTCTGAAGGGACAGAACAGTCATCAGAAAGCTGCTGACTTAGCTGCTTTATGTACACTATTAACACATATTTGTTTATTAAAGGCCTGATCCTGTACCACTAACTTGCCATTTACTTCAGTGAGCTCAAGATCAAGCCCTAAAATTATTTTCTCTCTCTCTCTCTGTTTCTTCTATCACCCCATCTCTATATTTGTTTTGCATAATGGTTTTTCAGCTGATTTTTCCCTTGATTTTCCCCTGCCTCCTTTCCCCTAATCTCCACTACAGTCAGTGGAGCACAAACCTAACAATGATTGAATGGGTCACAAAGGTTCAAATTTTGGCAGATCTCTCATTTCAAAATGTAATCGAGCAAAATGCAGTGCTTCCAGCAGACTGTGGCTTTGAGGTTTTGGCACGCATCAAATCCCAAACTCAAACAGAAACTCAGAGGGCATGAGTACTTGGAAAAAGAAAACACTATGGGTGTGTCTAGATTACATCCCTTTTTCGAGAAAGGGATGTAAATTAGGCATGTCGATATTGCAAATGAAGCCGGGATTTGAATTTCCCGTGCTTCATTTGCATAATGGTGGCTGCCGCTTTTTTTCGAAATGGGGCTTTTTCAAAAACAAAAAAACCCCAGCAGCTTAGACGGGGCATTTTCAACAGAAATGCCTCATTTCAAAAGATCCTCTACTCCATTTTTTGAGGAGTACAGGATCTTTCGAAACGGGGCATTTCTTTCGAAAATGCCCCATCTAAACTGCCGGGTTTTTTTCGAAAAAAACCCATTTTGAAAAAAGTGGCGGTTGCCATTATGCAAATGAAGTGCGGGAAATTCAAATCCCGGCTTCATTTGCAATATTGACGTGCCTAATTTACATCCCTTTCTCGAAAAAGGGATGTAGTCTAGACATGGCCTATGTTCCATACCCCTTGAATGACTCAATCCTGGAAGGTGTTGAGTGGCCTAAACTCCCACCAACTTTAGTGGAAGATGTAGGCACTAAGTACTTCACAGGACAGGACCCCATGGGCCTGATTCCGCATAGCCTTCAAATCACATGCTTAGCTTTAAGCACTTGCTTAAATCCTGTGGAAGTCAATAGCTCAAGTGCTTCCTTGAACTGGGAACTAAGTTATTAGCTTAGCCATGAAAAGGGATGGTGCTAAAAGGAACCTGTCCCAGACAATTTGGAATGATGCAGAAACAGATTGCTGAAACCTTAGCAATCTCAGAAGAACATGATAATCCCCTATATGCCAAATCTGACCAACACATATTTCAAGGTAACCCTGCAGGGAGCTAAATAGACATGAGCTACTGCAACCTCACATAAATTAAGGAAGAAAACTGTTCATGAGTAAGGTGAGACAGCTATGACTGTATGAAACAGAAAGTCTAGAAAACCCACTTTAACAATGTGTAAAGTGAGGTATAGAGAAGTTAAAGCTACTTGACCAAGACCACATAGCACATTAGCAGAAAACCTTCAAGAGTCCTGACTCTCAGGCTGCTACTCTGGCCATTAACCACTCTCCCTTCTTATACCTTGTGTCTGCTGGGACTCATTCGTCACACAACTTTCCTGTGTTTCCTTTTATTGCCTCCCAGGTAATGTTATTGCTTTGAAAGTAACGAATCATTGGTCGGTCTGAACTCAGATACAATTAAAAGAATATTCTCCCCCCTCCTCCCTTAAAATGCAGAGCATCGCTGAGATTCTTAATCATCTAGGTTTTATAACTCTGTTTTATTACTTTCCAAATATACAGTGCTCATAAAAAAGGTAATTGGGTCTTTACAATAATGCCATTTTGTAATGTTCACTGACAAGGGGGAATTATCATCATATAGCAGAATATTATGTTTTAATTGTTTTGATCCCATACCCAGTGTCAAAAAGTTTTGAGGGCAAATGTTAGGCATAAATAGTAAGCCTCTGCTGCGAAGAAAAATAGATTAGACTAATAAGCAACAGGCATCAGTGATGAAAGCCAAGAGATGAAACAATACAGTTTGCATGGGTTGAAGTAGTGGAAGTAGTACATGAAACAATGATGATCTGGATTAAAGCCTTAACAGAAATGATAACAGAGGTCCACATTTAGACTTGGAGCATGTATTGCACAGTGCATTGGCAGACTACTATGCCTGCTTAGAAATTTACTATGAGTAACCAGTGCTACATGGGAACAGATATGCTCAAGTGGATGGAACACAGGTCCTGGAGTGAGAAGATGTATCACTAACCTTTTCGACCACCCTCCCCCCCGCTTTGGGGTCCTTCAATTTTTTACCACCCAACTTCAGACACAGGTGTCCTGATTTTCAGATCTGTCTATGGGTCTTAATGTCTCTGTGCCTCAGTTACCCATCTGTAAAATGGAGAAAATAATCCTTCTTTTCTAGATTATCTATTTCTATGTAAATTCTTCAGAGCAGGGATTGTCTTTTACCATGTGCATGAACAGTGCCTAGAAGAATAAGGCCCTCAATCTTAGATGGGAATGTCTCAGTGTGCTACCGCAATAAATACATAATAAGTATATAAACCCATATAAAATACTTTAAAGATGAGCTGGGGGTCAGCCACCACTACTTTCTTTTTGTGTTGTATGTCTTCCTTTCTTCATGTCTGGAACAGCCTACAAAGTAACTGCATGCTCTTGCTCTCCTGCCCGGAAAAAAAAAAGTTTTCAACTACTGCTATTCTACAACACATCCTTAGCACACTGGAGCTGAATTGTACAGTAACAGCTGGTGCCATTTGGGACAGGCAACCTGGCTGACACAGTTCCACTCATGTGAAGTGCTCTGCAGATCTGTGACATAATGGAAAGAAAAACGATGGTTTCTGCCTTGGCCTGCAGAATAATGTTGTAAAGCCAGACCACAGATCGGGGCTTACTAGAAGAGTGAGCTAAAAGGAGGTTGTGTGCATGTGCTAGGGGACTAGGATGGTGGGGTTTCTTGAAGGCAAGTCTGGCCCCCTGGCCAAACCCCATTGGGAGAAGAAAGTGTGCCTCTTTCACGATTGCTGGTGCTTGTCACTTACAGTTCAACTGGCTTTATGAATTCCTGCCATCAGGATATGTTCTTCTGAATTGCTGAGACTGTTTTGTGTTGACCCAAAACCAGGGCTGTTCTTAGTAGGATTTATGAGACCTTACGCAGTACTAAACTGGTGCCGCTATGCCAGCCAGGGGTGATAATGATATTTTCAAGATGTGATTTTATAATTTTCAGCAACATACTCATGAAATATTTTTATAACAAATTTTAGACTAAGGTCCTGTAGACTAACACAGTACATTCAAAAGCTTCAGAGGGGGTAGCCAAGTTAGTCCACAACTGGAAAAACTTAAACAACAAATAGTCCAGCAGCACCTTAAAGACTAAAAAATATGTAGATGGTATGATGAGCTTTCAGAACTGAGAGGATATACCTGGGCTTGGCAAATGCCTGTTAAAAGGCTGCATTACCACTTGAATGGTTCCATGTCCTGCTATTAGGTCTGGAAGGATTTTTCTCTTTTAAATTAACTAGATCTTCTCCGGAGAAAGCAGAGCCACAGAACAGGGAGAGGAAGAAGCAGGTGCATGGACATTAAGACCCAGTGGTGCCCTGAATTTTTGGGTGCCCTACCCAACTACATATTCTATGTGTGGGTAAGGATGCTTCTGACCATAACTGTGCAAGGAAGCCCTACTATGCAGGTCTATTAAAATTCCTGCCCTAGATCTACAAACCAGAATTAAATGCTGTATTGAATGAAGAGGAATGTGTGGTAATTGTTAAATCATTTGTTCTTGGCAGGCCTTGAGCTCTCCAGGATCTTACATGCATTTGTACCTGCGCGTATAGCTCTGAAAGTGACATCCACACCATGCACCCACCAGCAGCACCTCCCTCCATACACAATGGGCTCTAATGTGCCTAAGGGGTCTGAGAGCAAAGTCCTCCCCCCCAGAGGCACAGGAGGATATGTTCTTACCATGTTACTTTCATGGTGTGCACTGTGTGGGTCCATAGCAAGGGGCCATGCCCCCGCCCCTTCCACCGCTTGGGAGACAATATGTAGGTGTACAGAGGGAAGCTATCCCCATGTTACTTGAGAGCAGGGATAGTGATTTTGACAGGAGTTTGTGGAATGTGCGCAAGTGAAAAGAGGCATCTTGAATGGTCTTTCCATCCTGTATATCCATACGTGGTCTTTCACAGTCTGGACCTCGCTTCGTAAGTACTTTCCAAAGCACCTAATCCCCTTGGTTCTCAGTGAGGCTTGTCCTCCCTAAATCCCTTACACATTGGTAAAAATCTTACCCAAAGCAGCTAGCACACTTTCAATGATACGGAAATTATACATGACAATTTATACAGGAGCCACTTCTAGCAGTGCCGAGATTCTGCGGCCAGCAGGAACTATTGTGATCTTCTAGTCTGACCTCCTGTGCAACACAGGTCAGAGAACTACCCCCAAATAGTTCCTAGAGCAGATCCTTTACACAAAACCTACAATACTCATGTAAAAATTGCTACTGATAGAGAATCCACCAAGACCCTTGGTAAATCATTCCCGTTATTAATACCATTCAAAATATATACCTTATTCCCAGTCTGATTTTGTCCACGTTCAACTTCCAGACATCGCATCGTCATATACCTTTCTCTGCTGGATCGAAGAGCCCATTATTAAATATTTGTTCCCCGAGTAGGTACTTATAGATCGAGCTCCTTGAATCGAACTCCTTGAATCTATTACTAAGGCACATTTTCTAACCCTTTCATCATTCTCCTGGCTCTTTTCTGAACTCTCTCCAATTTATCAACATTCTTCTTGGGAACTGTGAACTCTAGAAGTGGACACAGGATTCCAACAGCAGTTCCATTAGGGCCAAATACAGGGACATGGCTCATTCCATCACAGCAGGGATGTGTAGGGTTGCCAGATGGTTTAACCAAAAATACCGAACACCCCCCCCCCAAAAATACACCAGGGAAAAAATTCTTTTGAGGGGGGGAAAAAAGGGGGAGACTAAAGTTGTTGCGCAAAAAAAAAAAAATTAAAAAATAAAACAGCATTAAAACAGCATGGCCCTTTCAGTGCGTGCAGAGTCAGAATAGGGATAGGAACAGGGAAGCAGTTGAGCACTAAGACCAGGGAAGGCATTGCTTCCCCTTGGTCTTTAGGCTTTTTGCCGGCAGCCATTTTGTTTTTTTGATCAAGCCAGAACGCAGCTTCCCTGCGGAACCAGGTAAGCGGGGGAGGGTGGGGGGTGTCGGGAGTCTGGGGCTGGGCCCAGTTGCCGAGCGTGTCGTAGGGTTGCCAGGGGTCTGGTATTTTTGCCTCCTGTCAGGGAAAAAAACAGAAAATACCGGACATTTTAGGTGTCCAGTATTTTCTGAATTTTTTTTACCAGACAGAAGGCGAAAATATTGTACTGTCCGGGTCAATACTGGACACCTGGCAACCCTAGAGATGTGCTGGAAGCAGGAGAGCAGCTTCTGCTCTTGTCTTTTAATAATGGAAACATTGTATAATAATAAACATAAACATAAAACCACCATCGCAAGAGTGAGCAACCTGGATCTCAAAGCACATTACAAAGAAAGCCACATATCAATACTCCCTTAGGGGAAACAACATTGCACAGCAAGTCAGTGGCAGAAGCCACAAGAGAATTCAGGTCTCCCACACAGTGTACTTTATTACCTTTACTGTTGACGTCTTTTGGTCACAATAAAGGGCATTCAGGCATCAGAAATGTGGATCTCCATATCAGTATTTCACCCTGTGCTCTTTTAAGTCTCATCCAATTTACTTGTGAAATGAAAATCTAGCAGGAAGAGCGTTTGATGGCTGTGCATATTAATATGCACTAAAACAAGTGCCTTCATTATCATCTTCAATGCTTGCTCTTCCCTTTTACCACAGACACAGTGTGAAGGTTATTGATAAGGTCAACCACACTCCATGTTCGCTGGTTTACTCCCCGATTTTGAGTTATTGATATTGAGGCTGTTCAGGAAATCAGCTCAGTGCAGTGTCAGACTAATCGATAGTCTGATGTTCTTTTTGCATATTAAGAAAATAACCTCATGGAACAGATTTTAAAAATAGGTTTCAGTCTTTTCCTGCCTTTGAGCTAAGTCTCTGTGAACCTTGGGCAGTCACCTTGATTCATTTCTACCTTCCCCTGCTCCCTCAGTCAGTTTTAGTGGTCAAAGCAGGTTTCCTAAGTTTGTTTAGTTTTTTCTAAATGGAAACAAATATACCACAAAGACATTTTGAAAGCTCTCCCAACTGAATTTGCTGCATGTGTATTGTCAAGCTGTCTTCTCAGATCGCAGGGTTCCAAGAACATAAAAAGGCATGATGGTACCATAGTAGCAGTTCAACTGTGGCATGTAATGGCTGACTGCTTTTTCACAAGAGCATCTCGCCAGCACACCCCTTCTGTTTAAAATTCCACTGAAGCTTCTGCTTGGTACATCACTGTCACTGTTTTACAAAACACCCAGAAATTTACCAAGACATGGCTTTATACACTTCTGCCTCCCATATTTCCTCCTGTAGATCCATTTGGGTGTAGTATATGCTCCTTCACTCCCTGACCTAACTTTCTGGGATATTGCTGTTTGCTGAAAAATGAAAGATACTACGACTGAACTTTTTAAATACTATGATGATTGCTGTTAAATTTCAGAGTTGCCAGTACAAATCTGCCTTGTATTACTACTGTGGTAATACTATCCCAAAATAATTCCACTTTTCCTTCAAAGGCTGAGACCCTGGACAATTTCTATTTCATTGCTCATCCATAAGAAAAGGGCGCTCCAGATCTGATATAGTAATAACACGGAATTACAAATTCTACACTGTTTTTCATCCTATAAAGGATGGGCCTCTGTTATACAAAAGTAAATGGATAGCTTAGCACTGAAACACCTTTCAAAGCAATTTCCACTGACATATTTTTGAATCTGCCTGCTGATAAATCGGTACAGGGTCATTGTTTATTATACACTGAAATGCATACAACTAACAAGCTGCATCACCCAGAAAAAATCCATAAACATATTGTATTTTCATTTGCTGTCATATTAGCAACAATGATCTAGGGCAGGGCATTACTGGAACCAACGGCTAGCTGACATTAATGGCCCTCCACTGCATCTTCATCAACTCCTCCCAGCAGGTCCTCAATCTCCAGGGACACCCTGTACCTCAATCACTACCACTTAATCAAGGCCTTGTTTATACACAGACTTTGTAGCAAGTGACAGTTTGGGGATCTATATTCAACTTATGAACATTGGTTACTTTTACGAAATTATTGTGTCACTAAATGCCTCAGTGTGTAGTGTCTCTGCCAGGGCTACAGGAACAATTTGTGGGAGTACTGAGAGTTGTAGAACCAAACTATAAGCCATGAATATGATGGAACCCACTTCAGGCACGCAATGCCCCTAATTCCAGCACCTATGGTTTCTGCAGTGTAACACCCACTCTGCAAAAAAGTTACAGAACAAATACAAGGAAGTATTAATTTTAATGACTGTACTCTAACCAGACAGACAGTGAGCATCCTAAAGAGGATGCCTGAGCTGGAAGAAAAACAGTTCATCCAATTTCATCTGGAGGGAGAGGGGAATGGAAAATATATAGTCCCCAAACAGGAAAACAAAGGGACAGTGTTGTTAGATTAAGAATTTAAAGAGCTGAAGGAAGTTTGGACAGGACAGAGGAAAAAGGTGCAGGCTTTGGAGGGCAAGAAAACTTCTTTGACTGTGGGACCATCCAAAGTCAAAGGAAGTTGTCTGGAGAAGAGAGCAACCGTGTTCAGGAAAAGCCATGAGAAAAGAGGCACAGCAAAAGGGATTTGGAATCCTGAAGAGCCAAAGTCCTGACGAACACTCCAGAGTGGCAAGGAAACTGAGGCAGGAATTTTTGTTAAGTGCTAGAACTATTTCTAAAGTAATGAGTTGATTGGTTTTGAAACCTTTTGCAACATCTGTATAAGGTTCTTCCACTACCTGGATTGGTGAACTATAGAAGCTTAAAGCACTGAGTCCAGCATGATGGGACCTCTCCTCCCCCCCCCCCCCCGTCCCAAAAAAAGTCTATCGAGTATTCAGGATGGGTGGTGTCCTGTCCATATGGGCTATATCAATATAATTGTGTCCACACTACTAAGGAGAGGTTGTACCACTTTAATCTTACTGGTATAGTTCATGCAATACAATTTAAGTGTGTAGACAAGGGCAACATTTACTCTTTCATCTTCAACCAGTGCATCTACTGCCTAAAATTAAGGCCTTGCCTTCAGTAAGGATGTTAAGCTGCATTTACTCAGCTAATTGAGTAGTCAATGGAATTTCCATCAACTACTTGATTAGTCAGTAAGGGGGGAAACTGCAGAGCCGCAGCAGGGTCAGTGCTCAACCTTGGGAGCTAACCCTGCTGTGGCTCTGCCTTTTAAATGCAGTAAGGCAGCTGGTACTTGTGTTTTTGCGAGGAATAAGGGAAGCCAATGGGAGCATTTTTTTCCCATTGGCCTCCTGCTGTGGGGACAGAGCCAAGCTCGGTTTAAGGTAAGCTGGCTCCAGCTACATTTTCTACATAACTGGAGTTGCACGCCTTAACCCAACCTTCTGGGTCTCATGTAGACTTGGCCTAAGATCAGATCCTAAATGAAACTAAAAAGTTGTCTTGGTCAGTGGTGACAGAAATCAAAGTTTGGGGGCATCATAGCTGGGTGCTTACCAAACTGTCTCACATTGTGCAGAACATCTCAAATACAGTCTTTTTTTAAGGTTGTTCTGCAGCCCTCCACAGACACCAAGGAGTCCCACACTGGCAGGGAAGAGAGATGCAGGGGGATTTCTACTGCTGGACCAAGCAGAGGAGAACCAAACTTCCTCTCTAATCTCCAAGCAGGAGGAAGCATGGAAGGGAAGAGAATGCTGCTGCCAGACTGGGCAAAGGAGACCTCCCTCCCTCCCCATGCAGAAGGAGGGAATAATACTGCCAGACTGGGCAGAGGAGAAGCCCTGCTCTCCTCTGGGGAAGGAAGGATAGTACAATCACATGCACCTCTTGGAGGTGTCTAGAATAAAGGGAGGTTAGTAAGGAATCAATCCAATTTTTATTATTTTGGAAATGCTCATTAAAAAACCCCACTGTCCTGCTCATTTCAAAGCGTGCTCTCCCTCCCTGCCCTTCCTCCTGTGAGCCCAGGGTTGAGAGGCAGGGCTTGTGAAAATGTGAGACGGTATGGCTCACATGTGCAGGCAACAGGGGAAAAGCACAATAGTCAGTGAGAACTGTGCTGACTTTGTATAGAGCCTGTAAGCCATCTTAATATTTTCTAAAGTAAGATGTTGTCCTCTCTGCCAAGTTAACATGTATGTCCATTTACAAGAAAACCTTAACTCAAGCACAGTGATTATTTAAATTCATGTTGGCTGGTCCCAAAAGGGGGATAGGCTAAAACTCAAGTACGCACAACATATCAGCTGTTAACTTGACCAACGCAGTGTGAAAAAAGGTTAGCACCACTTGGATGACACTAACCCTCCTGTGCCTTCCCACAATTCTCCATATGTGCCCAGAAAGGACTGCCCATGACTCACCGAAAGAGAACAAATAGAGTAGTTCTTTCTGCAGTGCAAAGAGCCTTAGGATATGCCTCCAGAAATCTATGCCTCTCACGCGAATAAGTGCAGTGTCCATGTGGTCTGTCTCTGAAGTGTTATTTTGGAGCATGGCTGCTCTCATTCAGGCTAGGCTAACTTGAGAGGAAACTTCTGGAACCAACTCTAGTGAGAACAGACTGCAATGGTATGTCTGTATAGCAACGAGCCACCTGCGGCTGGCCAGTGCCAGCCAACTTGGGTTCATGGACTTGAGCCAGGGACTATTTTATTGCTGTGCAGATTTCTGGGCTTGGGCAAGAGTGTAGGCTCTAAGACCCTAAGAGATGGGAGCTTGGGCTCCAGCCCAAGCTTGGAAGTCTACACTGCAATGAAACAGCCTTGCAGTCCGAGCACCCTGGCCCATTGTGGGTGACCTGTGCAATTATATGTGCACAAAAAGAAATGGCCCAACTAATCACTGTTTAAGGATTTTTTTAATAAAATAGTGTTCTTGCAAACTGGGTCTGTATTTTAATGCAGATTAACACATTATAATGTGTTTTTTTAAATAAAAGGTATGATTCAATGAGTCATTTTTAGAGGCTAATGAGCTACCCCCATCTCTAAAAAATAGATCTATGTGCAGGTCAGCACAAATATTGTCTCTCCGTTATGAATGGGAGACATTTTCTAAAAGGTAGCTTCCTGCTTTGGATTTCCCCATTATATTCCAGCCCCTTCTCTTCAGCTTCTGCACTCTGACATTTACTACAAAATCCAAACAATGGGACACCAAAAATTGACTGTAATGGTATGTATCTCCAGATTTGGCTAGAGAATTTCTTTTTAAAATCAACCATTTGATTTGTTCTGTGTATTTCATCCATAAAAAACACATTTTGTCACCTCCCTCCCCTTGTTGATATGGTCTTTCAGCATCTTCAACCCAAATGACCCTGATATTTCTCTCATTGTTTCCTGAGACATTAAATGAAATATTTTACCAAGTGGACATCTTGTACAAGACTGTTTTGCTTTGTGCCCCAAGTACCAAATAGTACTAGCTTTATATTTATTAACAGAGTTATCTTAGAGAGCAATTTCTTTCTGTAACACAGAAAAAGGGCAACTGCTAGACAGGTATCTTTTCACTTATTTCGAAATAGCATGTCTACACTGCAGGGAAGCCACAAAATTAGTCTGAGGCAGGCTTCCCTAATGTAGATGTGCTATCTCAATTTAGAGCCCCAGGAGGCACTGGGGAGGAATAACTTAGAATGGCCCTGGGGCTACTTCGAAATAGCAGCAGTGGAGGTCCACACACACCTTATTTCGAAATAGCTATTTTGGAATGGGCGTTATTCCTTGTAGAATGAGGTTTACAGATTTCAGAATAAGCCGTCCGTTATTTCAAAATTATTTTGAAATAACGGAATGGCTGCGTAGACGCTCGCTTTATTATCTTGAAATAATGGTGCAGTGTATATGCACCCCATAACTGCATATGCAAACAGATGCACAAGTGGCCACTTATGTATGTAGTTCTTCACTCACATGCAGACTTAGCTGACTTGCACATTCCTATATGACAGGAGTTTTTTAAGGCACAGTTATCATAGATATTGGAGACAGAAAAGCACTATTAAGATGTCAGCTCCATTCATTTCCTAGGATTTCAAGAGTTACTGTACTGTACCATTGAAACGTGTCCATTTTCTGAGGAAACGGGTGGCAGCCAACTGACACAAAACAATCTAAATAGCATTGGAGGGAGGAACAAGTTTGGACAGAGACAGCTGGGTAAATCTTTACATTACAGCATACTTGGTGTGATGTCTGCATAAAGCAGAAAAGGTCAAAATCTTGATCCAGAGAGCCACACACAACAATGTGGAACTCAATTTCCCTACCCTGGCAGGGTTAACGACTGAATTCACTCAGCCAGATAGTTCTGTCCATTAGGAGCCTGGTTCTTCCCCTCATATGGCCCCAACAGAGATGATTCTGTTCAGTCATGAGACAAGACAGGACAACTGCTTGTGCCAATTTGATGAATGGATGGGACCAAGTTTGAGGAGTATGATCTTACCAATCAGTCCTACCCAAAGAAAGCAAATGGAACTAGCCTATATGGTCCTTCACCCCATAGCAAAGGTAAAACTGTCACAGAGGGACTGTGACAAACATCATTTCTGGTGTGATGGATGGGAGGGGTACTACCCTTTTATAGATATCCCAACCATTCAGTTGACTAAATTGCCTCTAAAGGGTTAAACCCAGAGACAGTGGGTCTCCATGAAGTGTTGGCAAGGAGCCATGAAAGCCAATGGGAAGAGAGTGTTAGTATCTGAATTGAAAAAAAGAAACCACAGTGGTTTGCCTGCTTCAGTCTGTGTGTGGCCAGAGGAGAGACACAGAGAGGGTACATCTACACAGCAGCATTTTTGGAATAACTGATGTTATTACAAAATAACAAAGTACCCATCTACTCAGCAAGCCTTTATTTCAAAATAATTTCGAGATGGAGGACTTCTTACTCCAATTCCTGTAACCCTCATTTCACAAGGAGTAAGGGAAGTCAAAGGAGGAGTGTTCTTCCTTCGACTTTCTGCTGTGTAGACAGCACCAAAAGCTGAATTAAGCTATTTTGACTTCAGATACCTTAATTGCGTAGCTGAAGTTATGGGTCTTAATTCAACTTTTGTCCTGCAATGTAGACATGCCCAGATGGACTAAGCCAGAAACCAGACATGGAATTTCCAGCAATATCCAGGCCTAGAAAGAACTGAACCTTGTAACAACAGACATGTAAGAGAACAAGGGATGTTTAGTTAGATGCGATTGGTTTTTTAAATATATTTTTTGGTTTGTGGGATTAATCTATGCTGATTTATGTACCCCTTGTACACTGTAGTTTTTAAATTGAATCCCGGGGAAGCAATTCTTTGTGTTTTTAATCTGTCTTGTTTCAGTTGCTCTGTAACATCCAGAAACCAAGTATGCTTTACCAGTATGTCTTGTTTTGTGAATATAATCACCTTTTTAAGACTATAATCTGATTCCTATGTTCTAGAAGGCAGGAGGTCCTGTGTGCACATGCCTGAGACTGAAGATTAGCTATTGAGAAATTGCAGTTTGTTTTCAAGCTCTCTCCTGAGGGAAGGTTAAAGAGTTTGAGGATACCCCACAGAAAGAAATTCCCAAGTGCGTCTTCCTGGCTTCTCAAAGAGTCATATGGGTGTTGACAGCATACGACCCAAGGGCAGGGAATATGTGACTTTGGTGAGTTTTAAGCAGAAGCCTTTAGAGGCAGGGTATTTTTTTAAAGTTTCTTGTGGGATAGAGATGTAAAATCCTGTTGAACCAGTTAACCAATTAAATGTTATGTTTAATCAGTTAACTGATCAAGAAGGATCCGATGGGCAAGAGGCCATTCGAGCATGGCCGGGATGGAGAAGCCCCCCGCCTGCAGGCGGGAAATGCCAGCTCTGTGAATCTGCTGCTCTCCGCCCCCTGTGGCTGCTGGCCCCTGGCCCTGTGGGGCTTTTGGTTAACTGGTTACCCATTCACATCCCAATTGTAGGCCCCCACCTTCTGCAGGCTCCCACCTTCTGCACACTAAGAGCCAGAGTGGGGAAAGGCCTTAACAACTGGTAAGTATTTTTGTCTTTTCTGATGCAACCCTTCAGTGCATTTGTTACCTGTCTGCATGAAAGATCTTTTCAATATGTTACTATTCCCTAAGGAAGTAGGGAGGCTAAGAGAACCTTTCCAATAATAATAGTAGAGGAAAAAAGAATTCTCTTTATTCCTCTAATACTTGACAAGTGTTTTCTTTCCCACTCTGAGCCTGAGCTGCCCTCCAAGAACTTTGGAAGGGAAATGAGTTGGCTTGCAGATGCTTTTGTTCCCTAACTAGAGAAATAAATCTGTTTGATTAACATAGAACAGTGATGAAACAAAGAACATTGGCGGAACGTTGACCAGACACAGATGGGTATAAAGGAAATGGATGGATTGCCACCCGAGCGGTGCCTTGGGACAAAAGGCAGGTGGAGCCAGAAAATGGGAAATGGGGCTGATGCTTGAAAAAGGATTTTGCATGGGTAATGACTGTTCATGATTGTAAACTGTAAGGGGACTGGCTGAAGCTTTCAGAGTCACACAGATATTTTCCACAGCAATAAAAGCATGCTCCATCAGAACCCATCTCCAGATGGTCCTGTGTATTTGCTGTGTCAAGAGGAGCATCATTTGAGGCTAGATTGTGCCAATAAGGCACAGCACGGAGTGGGGGGGGGAGGTTTGCAGGCAGTGCACTATCCCGTGGGAAATACCCAGAGATCCCACGTGTTCCAAAAGTCTAACAGTCCTATACTGGTTCCAGCTCCAGCTCTCTTAGGTCTTTTGCTAAGGCTCAAGAAGAACCCATAATACAACTGGGGATGTCTTTGTGGATGCTTCTTGCCACCTCTCTTTCACTTAGTCCACTCATACAGAAGCAGCCAAAACTCGGCTCTCAGAATGCTATCCTTGGATTTCAATATACTACGTGAAGATGTTTAGAGGTAGTGTTACATTCAGAGCCAGAATCCATGGTCTAACAAACCAAGCCCCTGCTTTAGTTATCTTAAAAGATTTGTTTAGTACCAATACCAATTCCCTCCTATGTGTATCTATGGAAATAGTTCTGCTTATTACACAGTGGATCTCTTAGCATAGGAGCAAACAAACCATCTGAGAAATAAGAACATCTCACCTGAAGGGAGTCCATGGATCCTGGAGAACTATCTGTACACAATGCTGAATATCTCTGCCGTCTCTCTGATTGGGAATTTAGAGCATTAAGTGGCTAGATAGATTATAACTAATCATAAGAAAAAAACACCTTTGCTTTCTCAAGCACTAGTAACACTAATGGCTTATATCAATATCTGTAATCTCAGATGATCTCAAAGTGCTTTACTAGCCATTATTATTTATTCATTTGCATTATCAATGTGCCTACATGCTCTAGTCATGGGACAAAACCCGACTGCGTTAGATGCTGTACACACACAGAACACAAAGATGATTCTTGCTCCAGGAAACTTACAATCTGCAATATATTTTGAGAGAGTTTGTCTCTTTGATCAAGAACTTCTAAACGGTAAGAAAGAGGACCACCAAATTTGGTATGCAGCTTCCTCTTATCATAATGTAAAGCAATGTTAGGGTTTGATTATGCCAGGAAAATGGGATGTGCCTGGAATAGTATTGTTTCTCATAAAACCAAACACAAAAAAGAGAAAAAAAATCACCAAATCAAGTACAGTCCTCAAAACTGGCGTAACTGAAAAAATGTTGAAAGAGACTGAACCAAGGTGAGCCAGAAACATAGCATGACTCTGGAATAGGATTGTTTCTCAATAAACCTTACAGAAAAGAGATTAAACGGAGAATTTTGCTCTGTTTTGGTACACCTAAATCAATGCTTAAGGTTCGAAAACTAGAAGACAATGTTATTGGAAACCAAATTGATTATAGCCCTTTTCTGTTAAAATACAGTGAATGATAAAGAGTTTATAGGAATGAAAAAATACATTCCATGGAATTCTCATTTTTTTAAAAAAATTACTAAAATTAAGTTCATAGAAATAACATTATCTTATCCTAAACTTTTGTCTGTGTCTGAGTCAGAGCCAAAGATTAGAGATCAGAAATTGGAGTTGAGAGTCAGAACCGAGTTATCCGGCGTGAGGCAAGGGAGAAACTATTTCAGCCATGGGCAAATGCTTTGAGCAGCTACGAAACTGCTGCTACAACTGGGCTTAAGAACAGGTCCACTGATTACACCACCTGGTTGCCTGGAAAAACCAGTTAGGCAAATTACTACAGGCCAGGTGTGCTCAGTGGAAAACCCACTCCCAAGAATGACATCCTAACAGTAGCATTAGACCATGAATGGGCCATGCAGACTGAGCTGCTCCTTATGACTAGCTATGGTCACTTCAGGCCAGGTTTGAGGCTCGATGTGAGGACAGAGTGGGGAAGCCTATGGTTTACTGCCTGCATTTTGGATAAACAAAAGAGTTCAGTCTCCAGCAGTGGGATCAGCTGGCAATGCGTATGGATCCTGATCTGCCCTATCATAGTGACAGGTTCTTCCCTGTCAGATATAAGACATGCCACCAGAACAGTATAAGGAAGCAAAGGACAACCATTAAACTACGCCTCAGCATTTTTTTATCGGTACCGCTCTGTTCCTTCAAGGGCATTGGAACTAAGAAAAGAAAGCACCAGGAAATGGTAGCAAAACTCATTACACTCAGGTTTATGTATAGAGTAGTTGGCAGGTTACCAGCAATATTAATAAATAAAATTCTTTTATATAAAGCACTTTTCATGACAAGGCAGCTTCAAGTGAATAAAGGCAGAATAAAATTAACAATATAATTGAAAAGAAGGGTAATTTCTTCCTGTTAATTTGATTTTTACAAGTTCTCCTATGTCAGCATCAATGATCTATTATTGAGTTTGGAGGATTTTATATATTTTACTTGTTTGAGAGCAATAGTAATAAATAATATGAAACCAACAAAGCATCTTCCGTCAAGCAGCGCAGAGATAGAGCATGTTGGTTTAGTTCATTAAAGGCAGAGAATGAAGCAATAAGCAATATACAGGGAAGTGTGGGATAATTTTCCCATTGGCACACATTCTCAGTTGGCTTTTTTCTGAAGACTAGTTGATCAGATACTAAAATTGTAAGGATCTCTGATTTCTTGTGATCTGAATTTTGGATATAAGTCTAACCCCAATGAAACCAATGGGAGTGTCTTCATTGACATCAGTAGACTTTGGCTCAGGCTACCTAGGCCTTCATTCAGCAATGGAAACAGATGAGAGAGAGAGAGAGACACGGAGAGACAGATCCGAATAGCCAAATGCTGCTGATTTTAAAGGTTGTTTTTATATTTAGTGGACATCTGTTTGAACATAGATGGAGAAAATAGCTAAATAGGAAATGGTTTCCAGTTAGGGATGTTAGGTATCGATTAATTCAATAATTATGTAACCGCACAGAATCTTAGCAGTTACACAATTATTCGATAGTCCCCGGGGGTGGGGCTGGCACCCAGTGTGCTCTAGCCCCTCTCCCGGGGAGCCCCGTCACCCCAACCTGCTGTCTCTGATAGAGAGGCAGCAGTGCGGGGCAGCAGCAGCCTCTTTCTGCTGGAGAGCCCGGGCCCACTGAGGAGAGAGGCTGCTCTGCGGTAGCATCCTGGTCCACAGGGGGTCCAAGCTCCCCATGGACAGTGGGTGTGTCAGCATCTTGCCTGCCCTCCCCCAGGCTGCTGCCTCCGGGGGAAGGGAGGAGGTGGTTCCGCCAAGCCAGTGCCTGAGCATCAGCTCCCACCTGCCCCCACCTCTGTGGGAGGCAGCAAGGGGGCAAGCAGCTCCACAGGAGCCAATATGCGCAGGGAGCCAGCTTGAAAGCTGGCTTCCCATATGTACCAGCTCCTGCCTGACCCCCTCACCCTCCACACTGTTGACCCTCTATCAAGAGGCAGCAGCATGGCGGTGGGGGGCGGCAGGTAGCTCCATGGGATTGGGTGTTCATGGGGAGCCAGCTTAAAAGCTGGCTCTCCACAGGCACCAGCTCCTGCCTCCTCCCCCTGTTGCTGCCTCAAATACAGAGGCAGCAAGGGGAGGGGAGTGCGTGTATTGCTTAATCCTATTAACTACACCCAGCCTTATCGGTTGTTTTCTCGACTATACTGTAACACAGGGCTACTCAACACGTGGCCCATTTGTTTGTGGCCTGCAGTGCGGTATCCTTTGAACATGGCCTCCACTGGGAACATGCTACACAACAGCGAGTCAATATAATGGTCTTCTGCTGATATGTGTTTTAGTAGTTAAATTCCTGGACTGTCATTGCTCATTAAAAGTGATAATAATATGGGTGGAAATTGGGTAAACATTGCATTTTATTAATATCAGTAGAACTGACTTAAATGGGGACTGTGTGTTGTGTAGTCTTGCCTTAATCTTTATACTTATGCCCGTCAGTGTCAAAAAAGCTATTTGCATATATTTACATGTATAAGCAACCACACGTAAGTTGCGGCCTTTGGCCTGTGCTGGGAGTATCACTGTGGCTCCCAAGGCTTCCAAAGTTCAGTAGCCCTGCTCTAACATACTCCTTATTTCCAGTCCCAGGAAAAATAGTCACATTTTTAATAAAATTCTTATTCGGAATCCAGGACAAAGACATCAAAATCCTATTACTGCATTCAATCATGAAACTGTCATGAACCAAATGTTTGAAAAAATACATCTTAGGTCAATCAAAATGTTTCATTTAGATAATTAAAAAAAATTTTTTTTTCAATTTTCACCATTTGTAAGAATAATTTACTTAAATTTCAAAATGAAAAAAATGTTGCAAAATGAAAAAACAGAATGTTTTCTTTCGAAAACATTGAAATCCTTTCAAAATCTTTTTTGATTTGTTTAGCTGAGATTTATCAAGCCAACTCTTATCTGCAAAAAGATTTAGTTTCAACAGTCTTTTTCTGATGAAAAATTGTCACAAAATTCCCAACCATCTCTAGCTCTGCTGTCTCAGACTCAGCCAACTTACTATTCTACCAAGATAAAGCTGTGTTCAAGACTGTTCTATATCCTTAGACTAAGACAGCTCCACACATTTCCATATTTTAAAAGGTATCTACTCTCCTCTTATCTTGTGCCTAGACCCTAATAATGAGAAAAGGGAAGAAAAAAAGAGATGAGAGTGGCTCAAAGAGGGCATGAGGGATTTACCTTACATGATTTGAGCCACTACAAAGTTTCATCAAAAACAAGTAAAAGTGTTTGTCAGCCTTTAAAGGAACAATTTTCCAGTGAATAAAATGGCATTTGGGGAGCTTATGTAGTTAAAGTCTCCTTCAGAACTAAAGCTGGGTCTTCAGCACTGGGGACCATTGATCTTAGTTATGCAACTTCAGCTATGTGAATAACTAGCTGAAGTTGATGTACTTAGATATACATACCATGGTGTCTTCACTTCAGTAAATTGACAGCTGATGCTCTCCCACTGACTCTGCCTATGCTTCTCATGCTGGAGTTGACAGGAGAGCACTCAGCGGTTCACTTATCATGTCTATACTAGACATGATAAATTGACTCCCACTGGACAGATCAGAGGCTAGTGTAGACAAGCCCTGAGAGCGCACTTCAGGAGAGTATCGTCATCCCCAAGGATTTTGAAAGTGGAGGCATTTCCCTTATTCATGGTCATCATCTGGGCTTCCATGACTGAGAACAGTTTCATTCACAAGGGGGATAATACAGACTGCAATATCTAGGGAGTCCCAATGGACTACAGGTTGTACCTCTGAAAACCAGCACTCTCTGGTCCAGCAATATCTGTGGTCCTGATGGACCAGAGAGCCTAGGAGCCTAAGGGCCAGTTGAGGCCAAGGGCAACAGGGTGGGCATCCCCTGGCAGCCTGCAGCAGCACTCAGGGGCGTGGAGCCAGGGCCAGAGCCCAGTGGCAGCTCATAGCAGCAGCACCCAAGGAGCACAGGGCCAGGACCAGAGCCCTGCAGCAGCCCCCAGGAGCATGGGACCAGAGCCCCGCAACAGCCTATTGCAAGGGAGGCAAGGGCTGGACCCCTAAGGTAGCCTCCAGGAGTGTGGGGCTGGAGTTGGAGCCGCGCAGTAGCCAGCTACAAGTAAGGTCAGGGCTAGAGTCATGTGGCAGCCCCTAGGAGTGTGGGGCCAGGGCAGGAGCTGGTGACTGGGCTGCCCAGGGAACTGGCAGAGGGAGTGGGCTTGGGGGCTGCTGACAGGGGACCTCCCCTGGTCCAGCAAATTATCTCATTCATGACTTGATTGTACAGGACCAGGGAGGTCCAACCTGTACTAGAATTGGGTGCTGCTCTGGAAATTTGAATTGCCTGGACTAGCATCAGAGGATGTAGGAAAAGAATAAATTGTACTTGGTCCAACTCTCATTGCAGTCAGTGATTCCCAGTGATTTCAACGATTTTTGGATCAGGCCAGTTCTCCTATGTTCCCGGCTATTCTATAAAGACTGTTGGCCAGTTTTAATTCTGAGCAGAGATATTTTGTTAATATAACATCACTGCTAGGTGAACCAAGGGATAAATGACAATCAGGAAACCTGCAATCTTGCTTACAGAATTCAGGTAACATATGAGAAATTACAGGGATATTTTTATTTTGACAAAAGAATTTTTTAAATAATTTTGAAATCGCCCTAGTCTGAGCATCATATATTTGCCTGTGCCATTTGAAGAGAGTAAACACATCTGAGGCATGCATTCATTTTCTGAAAGTACTTTGCAATGCATTATTTAATTCTGAAAAAAGATGATGTTACTGCAATCAGAGTCATATATTAACAACAGAGGGTATGAAGCCTAAAAGGAAATTAGTCAGCAAAACTTGGTAATAAAAAGAAAAGTCACCACTGATAATCAACAAGGGTATTAAGAAATAATTTGTAATGCTAAGATTACACAGTAAATCTGGTGCTGCTAATTATACTAATATACTTAATTGTATATAGGGCCACTGAACTGAGTCAACATGATTTGTGAAACAAGGAAATGGACAAAAAATCTGAAAAAATTATCCCCATTCACAGTGTAGAAGGTATGGATCAATGATATAGCCACTGGTGGTATTTATGGGCTTCATTTGATGGATGGATAATAGAGCACTGCAAGGAACAAGAAAAACCTGCAAAAAACAAGCACCATTTGACACGGGTGCCTTAACGATTGCAATGTAGCTTCTAAACAGAAAGTGTTTGCGAAAAGCAGATGAGATTTTGATGTGAGAGATTTGATCATCATGACAAATTTCTGATCTCATAAAGGAACAGAAACATATTCAGGAAACCTGGTGGTAATGGCAAATAAAGCTGTACAGAGTCTTTAACAAAAAACAAAAACAAAACCAGGAATTGCCCCCAAACTGACATTCTGGCTGTTGCCACAAAGCACTTTAGCTACCTCCAAATTATCTAGGACCAGACTCATAAACCCAAGGAAGTCAAAAGGAGTCTTCTCACTAAGTTCAAGACTTTGGAACAGACCCCCCTAATCAGTAAATAAGATATGTAGTTATAATTCTTATTTAAATACCAAGGAGTTGTACACAATTTCATTATTTTCTTTCAGTTCCAAATTTTACCTTTAGCTTTTGTCAGTGACTGTTGCCCCTGCATTTGTCAGCCTCTCTAACAAAAACTGTATTAATTCCTACTTTGCCATCCAATCTCTTGGATTAAACAAACAAGCAAAGGGTAGGAACTGGATGGCTCAAGGAACTGGTAATGGGGCTATCTAAAATTTTCACCTGTCAGTTTTTAGTGGAACTCAGTTTTGCAAAATTCCACACTCACGTTCAAGCAGAGTGACCAATCTGTTTTCATGGGAAAGCAAAATACTGACCGAAGCTGATGCCCGCAGGATGCTCTGGACTGAACTCCCAACGGTCAGCGCAGGCGACCAAGACCAGCTAAAGTTGCCTCTCACTCTGGCCAAGTTCTTGGAAGCCCTCTGTCTTATGCCCACCAGCAAAACCCAGGCATGGACAGGCTGACCGTGGAGTTCTACTGCATGTTTTGGGACATCTTTGGCCCAGACCTTGTCACTGTCTGGGCCGAGTCCTTGGAGAGCAGGGCCCTTCCTCTGTCATACTTGCCTTGCTACCGAAGAAGGGGGATTGCCACGACCTTCAGAACTGGGGTCCCCTCTCGCTCCTCAGCACAGACTAGAAAGTCATAGCAAAAGCCATCTCGTTGCGGCTGCAGTTCGTGCTGGCGGACGTGATCCACCCCAACCAGACCTACACCTTCATGGGCCATAACATCTTTGATAATTTGTACTTGGTCTGAGACCTCTTGGAGCTCAGGTGTAGGGATAGTCTGTCGTTCGCCCTTCTATCCCTGGACCAGGAGAAGGCGTTCAACAGGGTGGACCACGGGTATCTCCTGGGCACTGTGCAGGCCTTTGGCTTTGGGCCCTGTTTTGTGGGGTTTCTCCGGGTGCTGTATGCCCTTGTGGATTGTTTCATCAGGCTCAACTGGACCCTGACCAAGCCAGTCAGCTTCAGGCAGGGAGTACGTCAGGGGTGTCTGCTGTCATGCCAGCTGTACACTTTGGCAATCGAGCCCTTCCTCTGTCTCCTCCGTCGGAGGTTGACAGGGTTGGTGCTTAGAGCCGGAGTTGCAGCTGGTCCTGTAGGCGTACGCTGATGATGTGTTCCTTGTGGTCCAGGACCCGAGCAACATGGAGCGGGTGGAGGCCTGCCAAGCAGTCTATTCGGCGGCCTCCTCTGCCCAGGTCAACTGGGTCAAGAGCTCTGGCCTGGTGATCGGGGACAGGTAGCAGGCAGGTTCCCTCCCCCCCGCGCTTCAGGCCATCAGTGGAGTGCAGGTCCTCTGCTCTATCTGGGTGTCTTTCTATCCACCACTCATCCTTCTCCGCCAGAGAACTGGCAAGGTTTGGAGGCCAGGGTGGGTGAGCGGCTGCGGACATGGACAGGACTGCTCCAGTGTCTCTCCCTGCGTGGGAGGGTGCTGGTGCTGAACTAACTAGTCCTCTTCATCTCTGACACTGGCTCAACACCCTGAGCCTGCAGGGGTGTTGTGTCTTCCCCTGGAGGAAGGAGGCCGGGGCCTGGTCTGCATGCACAGGCAGGTCCAGACCTTCTGCCTCCAGGCCCTGCAGAGACTCCTGTATAGTGCAGATAGTCCAGTGTGGAGCACTTTGGCACACACCTTTCTCCGCCGCCTCCGAGGGCTCCGATATGACTGGCAGCTCTTTTTTATTCACCCGAGGGGTCTTCTGCGAGACCTCTCAGAGCTGCCAGAGTTCTACCAGGAACTCCTCCAGACCTGTAAGCTGTTCTCAGCGACCAGGTCCATTGTGGCCACCAAGGGAGCAGACCTCCTCGCGGAGCCCCTGTTCCACAATTGGTACGCTGGAGGCTGATCCTAGCAGAAACCACCAAGGTTGGAAACCTCCTGGACTACGACGGGGGGACTGGGTGGATCCCCGAGCACTCGCTCAGTACATGGGGCTCTCCACTCCCCAAGCCCTCCTGCATGTACTTCAGGAGGTGAAGGCAGCTTTGTTGCAACCCGCTCTCGATTTCCTGCAACAAGCCCTGCGAGAGGGCACGCCCCGCCCCCCGCCCCCACTGCAAGCCCTCCGGCCCTTTTTCTTGGGCCCCTGTTCTGCGGGTCCCCCCAGCTTCTCCACCCCAGGACCTCCAGCCGGCTGCCAGATTTGCAGCAGGTCTGCTTGTGAACCATGCCCAGAGACCACCTGTAAACACTCATGCTCCACACATTACACTTCCTCACCCTCGTGTCCCACCCCGAGACCAAGTGGAGGGACTACTTAAGACCTACTGTGGGGGGGGATCCCTGATGGGCCAGTGTGTACTCCACCCTAATTCCAGGGACATCAGTTGGTGGCTCCTTCACGGAGCTGTTAGCACTGGCGTGTACCTGGCGCGGTTCACCCCCATCCCAGATACCTGCCCCTTTTGCAGCATGAGGGAAAACCTGGCACAAGCATATCTGGAATGGGCCAGGTTGCAGCCCCTATTCTGGCTCCTCCAGAACCTATTACTGAGGTTCTGGCTGCACTTTTCCCCACATCTTTTTATTTATGCACATCCCATCCGTGGCCCCACAAAGTCGAGAGACCTCCTCGTCAACCTCTTTCTGGCCCTGGCGAAAGCTGCTATCTATAACACCAGGAGGAGGAACACTAGGGGGTTCTCTGCGACTGTGGGGCCTATTTCCATTCCTCCCTAGTTTCACGTATCTGAGCAGAGTTGCTTTGGGCGGCATCCACTGGCTCCATCCACAGCTCTGAGGAGCAGTGGGCACTGTCCAAGGTTCTCTGCACGGTGTCCCCATCCAGCTCCCTTGTTTTGAACCTCTGACCCGCACACCCAGACCATGTTTTTCATTATTTGTCCCCCAGCATCAGTTGATCCCTAGGTCCAGTTGTCCTTCCTGCAAGGCTGGGGGAGGGGCTTTTAGAAGTGGGCAGGCTTTTAGAAGTGACGCCCGCCCACCTCTAGGGTTGGGCCCCAGTACAGTTGACTAAATCAGTGTTCTTAATTATGTCACCAAAGAGTATACATATAACCACCCTCATCACATTTGGCACAAATAAACAATTTCACTAGTGGAGTGAAAAGCTAAATGGGTCTTATGAGATTCAGTTACCCTTTCTGAACAGAACTGGCACTCCACTGCACGATACTGATCAAACTGTGTTCTGTGGTTAAATGTAGGACTTTGAGCTCCAATGGTGTCATTCTGGCCCCTTTGGTGAACCAATATAATTCACACGCAACTTTTCTTAAGAGAGAAAAAAGAATCACACTGGTGTCATGCACAGGTTTCTGAATTTTCCAAGTGCTGTCTCCAATAAAGCACAATTAGATAGTGATGGATCCAGGACACAAATTATGGATGTGAACTTCTTCAAAGTTCCAGGGCGATTGAATCTAAGATTTTTATTTGTGCTCCTCTCTAAGTCAGATGAACAAGATAATTACACTGTACCTCTTCCCCGGCACATCATAATTTCTTTCTACAATATATCGTAATTGAGCAGTTGGCTCTGCACAGTATCTGGCTATGTTGAAGCAGTCTGCGTCATCTGATGTTACTCATCCTGTCTGTGAGCTCCTTCTGGCCTCCTGATGCTGCCCACACTGTTCCCCAGAGGAGATGATCACAGAGAGAAACATCAGCTCCACTCTGCACATGTACAACATTAATCACTGCTGACTAGTACTGCTAATGAAGAACTCCCTATCTCTCTCCCTTTTATATTTAACCAAATGTGTGCCTTGCTGAAGAATCACACTAATCTCAAAGTAAACCCTACTAGTACAAAAAAAAAGTCCAATGTTTTTAAATAGGATGGAACTCCCCTTTCACCATAGCCCTCTTTTAAAATATCAGCCAGTTGTAGTGTAATTCTGCTCAGAACGTGCTACAGCAAATTCTACTACAGAAAATTCTTTATCATCAAGTAGTTTCCACCTAGTGGGAAGGGAATCTGATTAGGTAAACTTTTCCCATTGCTACCCAGCATAATAATGTTCCTTCATCTCATATGCCCTAATCCAGAATTCGGACTAATCATGTTTAACATTCATGATGAGCATTGTTAGGACTTTGTTGAATCAGGGCCATTGTCTCCACTACTGTTCTCTTAGGCTACGGTTACACTGCCGTTTTTTTGCGGAAGAGGATATGCAAATGGTGTTCTCATTTGCATATCTTCTTCCGATTCTTTTTGTGGAAGAGGTTTTGCCAATAAAAAGCCCCATGTAGAAGGAGCCATTTGTCGGAAAACCCCCTTTTTTACAAGATCCTGTAAACCTTGATTTTTGAGGAATAAGGGATCTTGTGAAAGAGGGTTTTTTTCCAACAAATGGCCCCGTCCACATGGGGCTTTTTATTGGCAAAACCTCTTCTGCAAAAAGAATCGGAAGAAGATATGCAAATGAGAGCACCATTTGCATATCCTCTTCCGCAAAAAAATGGCAGTGTAGCCATAGCCTTACTGACCTGAATGCTCTTCACAGCAGAGTTAACTTAAGTTCTCTACACTTGGGTTAATTCCTCTCCAGTAAGAGCAGCCACACTATAAAGTAATACTGGTGCTGTACTGATGACAGGGCTAACAGCACAAACCGATCATGTTCGCAGGTGACTCTAACTCAGGCTGTGGCCTCTACCCTTGATGGGCCAGCCAATCAGAGTGAAAAGAACCACCACTTGAGTGAAGGGTGTGTGTGTTATCAGCAAGTTGTAGTATGAGGTGTGAGAGGCATGCACTGAATGCAAGTACTTTCCCCTCACTCCTTCATACTCCGGGGAACAGGATGAAAAGCAAGCCACGTCCTGGAGCACACAGCTGCTGCCTCTCTACCCCCTCCTGAAACTTCGCCCTTGAGCCTAACTATAAACCTGCCCAGAAGGCTTGGATTTACAAACATTAAAAGACAACATTGCTTATTTATTTTGGATAATTAATAAACATAAAAGTGGCTGATATTAACCTTGAAGGGAAAAACTGGTTTTAATGAACCCCATAAAAACTGTTATCGATGGCAGCTTCATAAAGCTCTCTATTGACTTCAACTAAAGGCTACAGCTTTTATCAATACCGTCAACAATTAATATTGATGAATAAAGGTAAACCGAGTCATTGCATTATGTTCCTATACACATTTCATGCCCTCTGAAACATTTCTCCCATAAATTTGGGGTTTCTCAAAATAGCCTACTTGATAGCTTTGGATTATAAAAGTCCAGTTGCCAAAAAAGAAAACCCAACAACCTTCATATTTTTTAGACCAAATTTTTAAATTTACCTCCAACAGGCTTCCATTTCTACCACTGCTGCATTAGAGACACAAGTCATTTGCTTATGAAAATATTACACATTTTTATTTGAACAAACAAGCAGCAGAATGTACATGCACAGAACCCAGTTGTGTTCATTTTAGGCCTGTAGACAGCATGCTAATGAGAGTGGTCTGGTAGATATGTAGATAGACATATGACTGTAAATCCTGTCAAGTCCGGCACTGGTGCTAATGTGTAACAATTTCACATATATGTGATTGCATGTGCAAAATTGCACTGTGGAAGCCTGGATCCATTTTAAAAAGATGTTTTACTGAAAAACACTCCAGAAAGCTATTGTAGTTCCTCTCCTGTTTGTTGAAGAAAGCTAACAACTCACTGGTTTGCTTTTCTAAGGCCAGGTCTACACTAAAGGGGAAAGTCAAACTAAGATACATTAATTACATAGCTGGAGTTGATGTACCTTAATTTGAGGTCCCCTCACCACAGCAGAAGGGCAACGGGAGTGCTTTCCTTACTCCTCACAGGAGTACTGGCCACCGACAGGAGCACTCTCTGAGTTCAATTTAGCAAGTCTTTACTAGACCTACTAAATCAAACTCCAGAAGATCGACTGCAGCAGCGTCAATCTTCACCCTTATGAAGACGTGGCCTTAGAGGGCATGAATACAAGAGAAAGCTAAAGGACAGGCCCACACCTGCTCAGATATCATGGTGAGGAATGCTGTATAGGACTAGACTTCAGGAGAATGAAGTAGGGATGCAAGGGTTTAGTTTTGTTTATTAAAAAGTACCTAATAGGATGTGCAAGGTCAAGATCCAATAAGTCATACAAAAGTTCCACAGGTCACTTAGCAAAATGCTGGACAATAAAACCCAAGGCTAGAACTAAAACTGCAGATTTTGCCACTTCTTTGAAAAAGCTTGCCTGCCCTAATGGGTGTGACCCTGCTGAGAATGCAGCACTTAAAAAAAAAGTACTCACTTATCAAACCATTCCTCTATCCCATTAAGAAAGGACTGTTTATCTTTGAACCTTGTCTGACATATATCATTAACACTTAACAAAACCTTAATAGACCTCAGCTGTATTTTGTTGGAATTAAGTAGAAAACGATGTGGGTGGCGTACACCTCACCATGACATGGCTTCCCAAGTAAAAATCATCATAATTTGTCATTACAGTACTGTGTCAGGATGCATAAAGAGAACAAACAGTACAGTCACTTCATGACAGACTTCTTGACTGAGCCCAGGCTCTGGAGTGGCAAGGAGTCAGCAACTATATTAAGACGTGGCAATTAAATTAAAGTGCAAAGGCTCAGGGCAGTGTGGACACTAGGGTCAAACCACAACTGTATAAAAATTCTCTCTCTTTCCCATTATAGACTAGCAGAACTGCTGACGAAAAAGCTCCCACACCAGCCAAGCTCGCAGGAGTCTCTGCGGCTGGGGAGAGAAGGCTACAAAGATAAAAAAAAATTGATGACCTTCAGCTTTGAGTTCCAACAAAGGAAAGGTCTCTACAAATATTTCATAGTTACTTGCATCAGGGAGTAGCCAGCCTATTTACATAAACCACACAGTTACTGTCAAGGAACCAGACAGGAAGGGAGGAAAACTATCTGCACAAAATCTGCACACGAGATAAGGATGAAAGGAAGAGAGATTTCAATGCTTTTTGTCGGAAGCTATCCTTTGAAGAGCAGATAGGGTATGACAGCCACCTACTGATCTCCAGTTCTGTGGTGAATAAGTAGGAGCTCCTCCAGCAGTTCACTAATGAATATTGTGAACACCAGTGCAAAACACCATACCATGGAAAGGGCCGTCCCTAGGATTTATGGGGCACTGCTATAAAACTGGGGCCCCTATTCCCGATAGCAGCTGGGAGGAGTGCGAATGACAGTTTTTTAAAGATGTGATTTATAAACTTCAGCAACACACTACTGAAATATTTTTAAAACAAATTTTAAAACTAAGGCCCTGAAGACCGACATGGTAAGTTCAGAAACTGACACAGGCTAGCAAATGCCTGTTAAATGGCTTTCACAGGTTCAGTGTTCTGCTAATAGCTCTGGCAGGCTTTTTCCTTTTCAAGTTAACTAGATCCTCTCCAGAGGAAGCAGAGCTACCGAACAGCAATAGGAAGAAGCAGATGGGTGGACATTAAGACCCAGTGATGCCCCAAATCTTCAGGTGTCCTAGGCAACTGTGTATTCTGCCTACAGGTAAGGATGGCTCTGACCATGGGGCGATTAAGAACATTGTCCTCCGTTCTCCTAGTCAGATCAAAACTCAAGGCAGATTAAAATTGGACTATGAAGAAAGCCATTTGTGAAGGACTATCTGGAGTTGTCACTTACCAGTTTCAGTGTTCTCATGTTCCGTATCAGTGAGCGTGAGGTTGGAGTTGGCTCGGCTCGAGAGACAGGAGCTGCGGCCTGACTTAGTATTGCGCCCCCAGAGCCTCACCGGGTGCTCTGGCGACATGACAGCATCTGCCTCGGTGTCAGCATCTGAGCCAGCGCTGATGGAGTAGCCGCAGTGAGGCAGCCCGATATCGGTCCTGTATAAAGTCCCATGGGTGGGCGTCACGTCATCAAGGCCCAGCTCTCGCAAAGAGAAGTTGGCACCTAGGAGAGAACACAGCATTGTAGTTTTTAATCAAACCAGAATATTTCTTCTGTCCAGCATTTGAATGGTTAACGAATAAAGCAGAGGGTATAGGTTTGTAAGAACAAGTTAGACTAACCCATCAGGGATGGTCTAGGTCAGGGGAGGGCAAACAACAGCACGCAGGCCACATTTGGTCCGTTGGACCTTTCATCTGGTCCATGAGTTCCCGATAGGGAGCGAGGTCGAGAAATTGCCCTGCTCTGCCTGCCGCTTTGGCCAAGAAGTGCGGTTGGGGGCTTGTCGACCCACCCCTCGAGCTCAGGAATGTGGTCAGGGACTCACCCTGTTCTATATACCATTCCCAGTGGAACATCAGGCTGCAGGCCAGAGTTGGTTGCAGCACAGGAATGCCCATTTTTGGGGGAGGGCTCTCCAACTGGCTGGGGTCGCTGGGCCTGCCCCTTTGTCCCAGTAGTTAGTCTACCACTAGGAGGAGGTCAGGCCAATGAGCATTTATGGCCCACCAGACAATTTGCCTAGTCAGATGTGGCCCTCAGGCCAAAAAGTTTGCCCATCCCTGGTCTAGATAATCCTTAGTCCTGCCTCAGGGCAGGGGTATAAAATGGATGAGCTACTGATGTCCCTTCTGGCCCTACATTTCTAATTGTATAATCGAGTGCTCTGAGCACAGGGGCAGGAGACATCAATTCCTGAGTTCTAATCCATTTGTGCATGGCCTATGGCAAGCAACTTAGGCCTAAAAATTCAAAACTTGCTTCTAATGTTGGATACCTAAGCTGAGGCACTTTGGTCTTGAATATTAGTTTGACATCTGTAGCATGTAAGATCTTGGAAAAAATTTTGAAGGAGAAAGTAGTTAGAGACATTGAGGTTAATGGCAATTGGGATAAGTTGCAACATGGTTTTACAAAAGGTAGATCGTGCCAAACCAATTTGATCTCTTTTTTTGAGAAAGTAACAGATTTTTTAGATAAAGGAAATGCAGTGGATTTAATTTACCTCGATTTTAGTAAGGCATTTGATACAGTACCACATGGGGAATTATTGGTTAAATTGGAAAAAATAGGGATTAATATGAAAGTTGAGAGGTGGATAAGCAACTGGTTAAAGGGGAGACTACAGCGGGTCATATTGAAAGGGGAACTGTCAGGTTGGAGGAAGGTTACTAGCGGAGTTCCTCAGGGATCAGTTTTGGGGCCAATTTTATTTAATCTTTTTATTGCTGACCTTGGCACCAAAAGTGGAAGTGTCCTGATAAAATTTGCAGATGACACAAAGTTGGGAGGTATTGCTAATTCAGAAAAGGATCGGGATATCATACAGAAAGATTTGGATGACCTTGTAAATTGGAGTGATAGCAATAGGATGAAATTTAACAGTGAGAAGTGTAAGGTTATGCATTTAGGCATTAATAACAAGAATTTTAGTTACGAGCTGGGGACACATCAGTTGGAAGTAACGGAGGAGGAGAAGGACCTCGGAGTCCTGGTTGATTATAGGATGACTATGAGCCGCCACTGTGACATGGCTGTGAAAAAGGCTAATATGGTCTTGGGATGTATTAGGCGAGGTATTTCCAGTAGGGATAAGGAGGTGTTAGTGCCATTATACAAGGCATTGGTGAGACCTCATTTGGAATACTGTGTGCAGTTCTGGTCTCCCATGTTTAAGAAGGATGAATTCAAATTAGAACAGGTACAAAGAAGGGCCACTAGGATGATTCGAGGAATGGAGAACCTGTCTTATGAAAGGAGACTCAGGGAGCTTGGCTTGTTTACCTTAACCAAAAGAAGGCTGAGGGGGGATATGATTGCACTCTTTAAATATATTAGAGGGATAAATACTAGGGAGGGAGAGGAATTATTTAAGTTTAATACTAATGTGGACACAAGAACAAATGGATATAAGCTGGCTAGTAGGAAGTTTAGACTTGAGATTAGACGAAGGTTTCTAACCATTAGAGGAGTGAGGTTCTGGAATGGCCTTCCAAGGGAAGTAGTGGGGGCAAAAGATCTACCTGGCTTCAAAATTAAACTAGATGGGTTTATGAAGGGGATGGTTTGACAAGACAACATGGTCTTGGTAACTAATTGACTAGTTATTATCAGTGGTAAATAGGTCAATGGAGGGATGATAGGGGTTACTATAAAGAACTTTCTGGGTGTCTGGCTGGGGAGTCTTGCCCACATGCTCAGGGTTTAGCTGATCGCCATATTTGGGGTCGGGAAGGAATTTTCCTCCAGGGTAGATTGGCAGAGGCCCTGGAGGTTTTTCGCCTTCCTCTGTAGCATGGGGTACAGATCACAGCTGGAGGATTCTCAGCATCTTGGGGTCTTCAAACTATTTGAGGGCTTCAATATCTGAGATATAGGGGTGAGGATTATTCTAGGAGTGGGTGGGTGAGATTATGCGGCCTGCATTGTGCGGGGGGTCAGACTAGATGATCATAATGGTCCCTTCTGACCTTAAAGTCTATGAGTCTATGAGTCTATCAGAGGTGGTGAGGACCTGCAACTCCCATTGAAAACCAGGTCCTAGGTGTCTCAGGTCAGCTAGCCAGCAATTAAGGCACCCAAAGTGGCCACTTTTGAAATTGAGGACCTTAGATCTTCTGCTCCAGTGTTACCATTTGAAGAACGGTGATGATACGTTTGAACAGTACTATAAGTATAAAAACACTATGAGCAGAGTCACTCAGCTACTGATGAGCTACCTGTTTATATCTCTAACATCTGACTCTGTACACCATAGTACAATGAACAGCGAATTTTCAGTGCTAGTGAAAAATCAATTAATTTAATATGAATATTTATTGTAACTGAAACACCAGCTATTTTTCATACTCTTCCTTGTGATGATTGTTGTGATACTGGCATTTCTTGTAACTGACTTCTTACACCTTTGGTTTCTTAGAATCTTTACTAACTCTCTCGTAAATAGTTGGTTTTGTCATTTAGAGAAAAGGGCAGCTTTTAAAAAGTGGAAGTCAAATCCTAGTGAGGGAAATAGAAAGGAACATAAACACTCCCAAATTAAGTGTCATAATGTAGTAAGAAAAGCCAAAAAAGAGTTTGAGGAACAGCTAGCCAAAAATTCAAAAAATGATAGTAAAATGTTTTTTAAATACATTAGAAGCAGGAAGCCCGCTAAAAAAGCAGTGGGGCCCTTGGATGATAAAGATATAAAAGGAGCGATCAAGGAAGACAGTGCCATTGCGGAGCGATTAAATGATTTCTTTGCTTCAGTCTTCACGGCTGAGGATGTTACAGAGGTTCCTAAATCTGAGCCAGCCTTTTTAGGTGACAAATCTGAGGAACTCACTCAGATTGAAGTGACATTAGAGGAGGTTATGGAATTAATTGATAAGCTGAATAGTAACAAGTCTCCGGGACCAGACGGCATTCACCCAAGGGTTCTGAAAGAACTCAAATGTGAAATTGCGGAGTTATTAACAGTGGTTTGTAACCTATCCTTTAAATCCACTTTGGTACCAAATGACTGGAAGATGGCCAATATAACACCAATATTTAAAAAAGGCTCTAGAGGAGATCCTGGCAATTATAGACCGATAAGTTTAACATCAGTACCAGGCAAATTAGTAGAAACACTAGTAAAGAGTAAAATTGCAAGGCACATAGAAGAGCACGAATTGTTGGGCAAAAGTCAGCATGGTTTCTGCAGAGGGAAGTCGTGTCTAACTAATCTGTTAGAATTCTTTGAAGGGGTTAATAAACATGCAGACAAGGGGCACCCAGTGGATATAATATACCTAGATTTCCAGAAAGCCTTTGACACGGTCCCACACCAAAGGCTTTTACGTAAATTAGGTGGTCATGGGATAGGAGGAAAGGTCCTTTCATGGATCAAGAATTGGTTAAAAGACAGAAAACAAAGGGTGGGAATAAATGGTAAATTTTCACAATGGAGGAGGGTAACTAGTGGTGTTCCCCAGGGGTCAGTACTGGGACCAATCCTGTTCAACTTGTTCATCAATGATCTAGAAAATGAGGTAAGCAGTGAGGTGGCCAAGTTTGCAGATGACACAAAGTTGTTCAGGACAGTCAAAAGCAAAAGGGATTGTGAAGAACTACAAAAAGATCTCAGCAAACTGAGTGATTGGGCAGCAAAATGGCAAATGAAATTTAATGTGGGTAAGTGTAAGGTAATGCATGTTGGAAAAAATAACCCAAATTACACGTACTACATGATGGGGTCAAATTTAGCTACGACAGATCAGGAAAGGGATCTTGGAGTTATAGTGGATAGTTCTATGAAGACATCCACGCAGTGTGCAGCGGCAGTTAGTAAGGCAAATAGGATGTTAGGAATTATTAAAAAAGGGATAGATAATAAGACAAAAGATATCATACTTCCCCTATATAAAACTCTGGTACGCCCACATCTCGAGTACTGCGTGCAGATGTGGTCTCCTCACCTCAAAAAAGATATATTGGCATTAGAAAAGGTTCAGAAAAGGGCGACTAAGATGATTAGGGGCTTGGAAAGGGTCCCATATGGGGAGAGGCTAGAGAGACTGGGACTTTTCAGTTTGGAAAAAAGGCGATTGAGGGGCGATATGATAGAGGTATATAAAATCATGAATGGTGTGGAGAAAGTGATTATAGAAAAATTATTTACCTTTTCCCATAATACAAGAACTAGGGGACACCAAATGAAATTGATGGGTAGTAGGTTCAAAACTAATAAAAGGAAATTTTTCTTCACACAGCGCACAGTCAACCTGTGGAACTCCTTGCCCGAGGAGGCTGTGAAGGCCAGGACTCTATTAGGGTTTAAAAAAGAGCTTGATAAATTTTTGCAGGTTAGGTCCATAAATGGCTATTAGCCAGGGATAAAGTATGGTGCCCTAGCCTTCATAACAAGGGCAGGAGATGGATGGCAGGAGATAAATCACTTTATCATTGTCTTCTGTTCTCCTTCTCTGGGGCACCTGGCATTGGCCACCGTCGGCAGATGGGATGCTGGGCTCGATGGACTTTTGGTCTGACCCAGTATGGCCATTCTTATGTTCTTATGTTATGTTCTAGTCTTAAAAAATAAATGGCAATTAGTCCATCTTTCCCCGAGCAGGGCTGGATCATGTTAATGGTCTTGAGGTTAAGGCACAACAGAACTTGGAATATGGGGTTTGCTTCCTGACTGTATCACAGCCTTCCTGTGTGACATCAGATAAGTTACTTAACTGTTCTGTGCCTCAGTTTTCCCACCAGCAAAATAGGAACAATGCTCACCATAGCAGTGTAGAGTACTGCGAAGGCATAAGTGTGTTCACATTCTCACACATCAGGAAACCTCATCCTCACTGAGTGAATCAACAAAAGCGTCCAAACATAAAGAATGACAGCCGTTTGGCAGTACATAGCAAAACTACACAAAAAAGTCTCCCAGCATTTCTACAGTGCTTTGCAATGTACTTTACAAATATCACTCAAGTTAATCCTTGAGAGATATCTGTGTACTCTTCGCCCATTATGCAGATATGGAAAACTACACATAAGTTAGATGACTTTCCCAAGGCAGCATAGTGAAAATTCCCACCACCTTGTCCCTGCCCATGAATAGCAGGTGATATTGCCTCAACTGGATTTATCCAGTTTAAAAGTAAAGGGAGATGGATGAATGGATGGGGGGAGGGGAGTTTAAGAGAGAATATAATCACTCCAATCAGATTTTGACCAGAACACACTTGCTCTTGGGGGAAGTAGCGTGGGACATTTACTGATCAACTATGGTTAGGATTTTATTTTTCATAACCACTGATGGGGGCAACACCAGTATTGTCAAAAAGCCCTGGAGCACTGACTCAGAGCTATCTCAGAGGTGAGTGTGCCACATCTTGAATCACTGAAACCAAATCTTGTGGGAGTTAGGTTTCCTCTGGAGGTCTCACATACAAATGCTAACTCTCAGCCCAGCTTAGTTTATTCACTCTGACATAATCACAGCAGAGGTTACTGGGCCACAAATAGATGCAATTGTTTTGATGGCTAAAAATATAACCTGAAAATGACTCCTGAATTCATGTCTAGTTACCTGCAGAGCTTCATAATCAGTCCCAGGTAGTGTGAATGGGGGATTCAGTTATTAGCCCTCTGTTCAGAAAAGGGTGGGGAAAAACTGGGGAGAACAATTAGTGGAGCAATTACTGGCTCCATGCTAATCCACAGTTATTTATTAATTTACATTCTCCTTTTTTCAGCATTCAATGACTTTAAAAGACTTTGGCATCCTGTGAATGGCTTTATCTGCACTGTGCATTTACCTGACACAATGCACCCCTGTCTCCGCTCTACAGCATGCCACAAGCTGATGGATTCAAGGAATGTTTTGGACCAGTATGGGGCATTAGTCCCTGTGTCTTGGCCAATCTCCAACTTGGGTAATTGTACTCTGCCTAACTAACCTCCCTTGTAGTTTCACTTGGATACAGCAGTCCTCACATTCTGTTGCTATGCACTGTTATACAGCTACCATGTTTCACCTCAGAGGCAGCTGAACTTGAGTTGTAGGCAAAACAATTCTCATAGAGCCTAATCCTGATCTCTCTACTTAACCAAACTCCTGGGATTTGTGTTTCATGTTATCTGGAGTGGGCTCAAACGGTGAGTGTCTACCTCAGGGCAGACTGTCAGAAACAGGACAGATACCCCAAGCTGGTTGTCTGGTCTACAATTAGATTTCACCAAGCCACTCACAAATGTGAACAACTGGGTCATTAAACCATAGAGTCACAGACTCTCCCTGGACTCTCTAACCTATCTTGCCACCCAGACAAACTGAACTTTGTGATCACAACACATCAGGCTGTTCCCAATCCCAAGAGACCGATCTCAGATCAATCTGAAAACTAACTAAAGATTTATTAGTTTTTTTTAAATGAGAGATTAAAGCAAGTAAAATATATGCACAGGTAAATCACAATTTGTAATTCCAAAGGGTGGCAGTGATGCAATAAAATGCCAGTTTACTGACATCTTTTTAGGGTAGCCAGATTTTCTCTAGGAATTTCTGCTTTGTTTGTGATAAGATCTCTCTGTAAGCTCTGGTCTACATGAGGGAGTTATTTCAAAATAACTCCCCTTATTTCAGAATGACAAGCAGAACATGCACACTACCAAGCCCGTTATTTCGAAATACCGGTCTGGTTATTTTGAAATAATGACTCCAGCTTTTCATGAAGAATAACACTTATTTCAAAATTGTTATTCTGAAATAGCATTAGTGTGGACTTTCAGCTTCTGCTATTTAAAATAACTGGCCTCCAGGAACCTCACAGCTGCACTTGTGGCCGCTCTGGCCACACCTGACAACTCCAGTGTTCCCCTTCTCCTGCAGAGCTTAAAGCTGTAGGCAGAAGGGAAAGGGCTTGTGGCATGAGGAGAGCTTTGCCAACCCCCATGCCACATAACACCTATCCCACAAGCCATGTCCAACCACAGCACTCCCTCTGAACCCCCACGGCCGCCAGTACTGGCCAGGAGTGAAAGAGGGCACCAGCCTGGACTGGTGCGAAGATCCTGTACCTCAGGGATACTCAACACGTGGCCTGTGGGTGGGAGCCAAAACAAAAAAGTAGTCAATATAACGGTCTTCTGTTGATATGCGTTTTAGTAGTTAAATTCCTGGACTGTCATTGCTCATTAAAAGTGCTGTCATATGAGTGGAAATCGGGTAAATATTGCATTTTATTAATGCAATGTGTGATGTGTAGTCTTGCCTTGATCTTTGTATTCATGCCCATCAGTGTGAAAGAAGCTATTTGCATATATTTGTATGTATATACAACCACACTTAAGTTGTGGCCCTCAGCATGTGCTGTTGAGTATCATTGTGGCCCCTGGGGCTTCCAAATTTGAGTAGCCCTGCAGTACCTCATCGAGGTTTGGGGGGAAGATTCCAAGCTCCAGGATCTCCACACCAGGAGCAGGAATACAGATGTTTATGGCCAGAAGGGACACATATGGATCTTCAACTAGGTCTGCATGAAAATAAAAAAGCTCCAGCAGAACTACACTAAGGACAGGGAACAAAGTGCACGCTCAAGAGCAGCTCCTCACACCTGCCACTACTATGAACAGCAGGATGTCAGCCAGGGAGGGGGGGCCAGTCACCTCCCCCACCATCATTTTCGAGTCCGGCCAGGACATGCCCAGCATCAGCCTCCATGAGGGTGGGGCTCTGGAGGATGATGAGGAGGAAGCAGCCAGTGAGGCTGCCAGCCAAGAACTGCTCCTCACCCTAGAGCCAGTCCCCCCCCTCACAGGATGTCTCCCAGGCCTTGGAAGATCCCGGCAAAGGCACTTCAGGTGAGTTCCATAATTTCCCTACTCACATCCAGCACCTCCCACACCATCTTCCTGACTCCGTGGAATTCACTGGAGGAGGTGAACTAGGGAAGACCTGCTGCCAGACCAGATGGCCTGCCTCTAGTCCCTCATCCGGGGTTGAAGAGGAGCACTGAGAGCAGGCCATTGACCGGGAGGGGCGCTGGGCTGACCAGGAGCAGTGGAAGACCATGTGGGACCGGCCTGTGAGCCAGCATGAGGCCATGTGCTCCTCCATAAGCTCTGTGATGGAGCCCATGGCCGCATGCATGGAGCAGATCAACAGCCATCTTCCCTTAAAAGCTGGTTTCCCCCAGCACTGTCTCCGTGGTGCAGGGGTGGGGGATAGAGGAAGTAAAGGCTCAGCCATCTGGGACCTGGCACGAGCTGAGACTCCTGAGTCCCAGTTCATGCCAGGTTCCCCGCTGAGGCTCTGCCTTTTAAATATAGTAAGAGCCAGGCTTATGGCTTCTCATAGAAAACAAGCTGACAGTGCCACTATCCATGTGGACCTTTTTAGATGACAGAGTGAGGAACGCATTTTAATGTTTGACTTGACCTCCAATCAACACGCATAAAGACCACTTGCTTTCAAATTAGCACTCTTTGGTTAACATTCTTCATTCTTGTTTGATGGGCTATTTAGTTACAAGGGTATACACAAGGTAAATACTTTCTCCTGTGTTATAATGGGATCCAATTACGTGAAAATAATGCAAGTGATATCCCACTCATTCTCATGAAGATTAAACGTAAAGAATGCACTTGGTGTTTAACAATCACTTTCATCTATACTACTACACAAGTGAATTGGCCTGGGGCTCTGAATGATCTGGTCCTTGGTCTGTCAGCATCACAACATCTACACTGCAAAAAATCCCCAAACCCAATATCCCTGCAATGGTGAGTCTCAGAGCCCAGGTTAACGGACTTGGACTTGTGGGGCCCAAATCAGTTGACCCAGAGACTTAGGGACTCATTTGCAGGTTTTTGTGTGTGTGCGGGGGGTGTTTTTGTTTTTGGGTTTTTTTTTTTTTTGCAGCATAATATACCTGGGATGATTTCACATTCTTGCTGGACATAGTTTGGACATTAAACTAGAAAAGCACCATCAGACGTGCTGAAATACATCTAAGACGGTTCTGATTATTATAGATGCCAAGATTTATTGGGGCAGAAAAACCAACTCCTTCTATTTTATTATCAAAATGGGCTAAGACCAAACTCCCATATCTAAACTCAGGATGCAGATCCCAGTTCAGATGGGAGTTCCCAGCTCCTACAATGATTTGAATAAATTAACCAAGAGACAGTTGTGGCTTGATCTCAACTGTGAACTATTATTTTCAGGGGCATTTTGGGTCTTTGCTCATTAGAGACATATACTCTGGACCTTGACTTCAGATCCAGGGCTGAGATTTGCCCCCATTCCTATTCTAAAGCCATGGTAAAAGCTTATTATTTCCCTCAAGTTTCCACCTGTTGATGTTGCACAAAATGGGACGACACAACTAACAGCAGTGTTCTAAGCTGTATTTCGGGTTTTGTGAGGTATAGCTGCAACAGAGATGTCCCAGCACAAGGCCTTTTCTAGCAGGTAATCTCTCCTGCAATAACCTCTGTATGGTGAATGATCCACTAACCACAGGCAGTTGGCATTTTGTTTCTTCTCCTAATAGGGAAACATCTGCTTAATTCAGTTAGCTACAGTGCTCCCAGTGGGAAGAGAGAAGGGAGGAGGGTGCACAGAAGGAGAAAGAGTGATAGACCTAAAAACCTGCACCAGATCTAAGCAAAAGCAAAGGGGGAAAAACTTTTCAGTGTGAGATGAAAACTGGGGTTCTGCTTGTTGAGGCATTGTGGTCTGGAATGCTCAGAGTACAAGTTGGTGAATTTCACACCTATGTAATTAATGAAAATAGATTAAGCTTTCTGACAGAGTTGACAGGCATGTGTACTTGTGGCTCATATGTGCCATTAAACCTTGGGAGCCAGCTCAGAAAGCACATAACACTGCTGTGCTATCATACTGGAGAACATCCACAGCCTCAGTGGCAAGTGAACTTGAACTGATAAAACAGATGTAACTGCTTTGCCCCTCTCCACCCCACCAGTTCTGCCTTTGGGCCAGACCCCGAAGCGAGGATTAAGCCGGCACTCTGCAGTTCACCAGACAGCTGAGCCTTTTGTTTTCGCCGCCTCAATGCAGATTTCAGTCCCACCGATCAATGATCACAAGTTCCCCTCCCACCAGGAACAATCCACACTCAACCTCAAAACACATCAATGAGCAGCTTGAGTGATGCTCTTCGGCAACAGCAACTCATAAATTATGAAAAAAATGACTGCTACAATTAACTGAAAATCAAATTTATTTGCAGTAAACAGCATGAGACACATTGATTTTCATATTCTATGCTCAGGGCAGCCTTTTAAGCTGGGAGAACTCAAGTCAATAAAAGGAAGGTAATAAATATCTAATACTTTTTTATTCAGGTCTAGTCTATTTTTTGCGATGCTTATTTGCACTGTTTGCTTTCTTGGTACACTCATTCTGGCTAAAACCATTTAAATGTTGACTTTTTTATTTGCTGAATTTATTTGGTCAATTTGAAATGTTTCCCTCCTCTCTGCTTCCTACACCACCCTCTAGAAAAAAAACACTTTGCCTTATTTGTATCAAGCAAAAATACCACAAGCTAACAGAGTCAAGTGGTAAATATCAGTGAAGTTCCACCAAAGTCAACAGATTACACTGGTTTTAACCAACTGAAAACCCAGACATAAAACTAATGGGCTAATTGTTATAATTAGCTAAGCCAATCACAGAACTCAGGATACAAGATGTTTCAAGCACAAAGGGAAAAAAATAAAATTATTTATAATTAAAATAGTTACTGATCTTCCTTAACTGTTGTTCTTCAAGGTGTGGCATTCATGCCCATGCCATGTTAGGTGTGTATGTGCTGCATACATTATTGCTGGAAATTTCTCCCTCAGGGGTATCTGTCCAGCTGACTCTGCTTCCATGCACTGATGTGCCAGTATGAGGGGCACTGTCAGCCCTGAACCCCCAGAGTTCCTTCCTTCAGGCTAACTCTGACAGGGGAGTAGGATGGTGGTCTGTGGAATGGACATGAGCAACACATTTCAAACAATGTTTAGGTCAGCAACCATTTTTTAATCTTTGAGTGCTTGTCCACGTCCATGCCACATTAAGTGATTTGCAAGAACTACTCAAAGAAGTGGACTCAGAGTTCATGGATATGCATGGAATGAGCAGTCAAGATGGCAGGCAGTGGAACATCTGGCTGCTCACAGTATGCATGAATACAGGAGATTATCCAGTAGGCCTTTCATCCTCTCTGTTATTGCCACAAAGAGTTGTGCAGATCTGCAAAATGGTTTAGTCCTCTCGATGTAGAAGACGAGGGAACACCTGACATCCGATGAGTGAAGTTGCTGCTCCTCTGAATTTTTTGTGTGGCTTTGTGAAGAAGACCGGCAGAAAAGTGTCTTGGTTGCTATGGAAGCATGAGTCCTCCTTTGGCAGGAAGGCCAGAGGGGGACACAGTTGAACCTTGTCCTTGAAGAACAACATGTACAATGGTTCTGACATAAGGGCCCTGATTTCAGAGACCATTCTGGATGAGGTAATTGCTATCAAGAAGGAGACCTTGCAGGAGAGAAAGAGCATAAGACACAATGGCAGCAGCTCAAAGGGAGGGCCTGTGAGTTTTGACAGGACCAAGTTCAAATCCTACAGGGGGATCTGTTTACAAACCTGAGGATACAGTCTCTCTAACCCCTTAAGAAAGTAGATCAATGATGGGCAACCAGCGGCCTGCAGGCTACCTGTGGCCCATTGAGGTTCTGTGTGAGACCCATGAGACACTTTGTTTATTGCTGTCCATGTGCAGGGTTGCCATATTCCACTGGTTTCCATCCACACAATTTTTTCCTACCGGGTATTACTAAAGTGATATGCACGTAAACCAAGGGCACGTAAAGTGAAGTGCATGCTGATTGCACACATTGACTCTGAGAGCCATGCATTCCCTCTGCATCTGTGATTCAAATGGCACACCTAACAAATTCTGCATATGCGATAATGCCATTTAGCACTGTTAGCAAAACTACCCTATCTTGGGAGACCATCTTGGTTACCACAATCTTGTGGCCTACTGAGATGAAGATGGGCCACGCATGTGGCTTACTCACTAGCCTAGGCTGATAGATGTGAGGGCCTGGCCTTGTTGTTTTAGGTGGAGCAAGTAGTCTAGAACAGACTGAAGGGAAGACTGAGTCAAAGAAAGGCCTTGTTGGGATAACCATATTGCGAAAACTTCTGCTTCGCGAGGTGGATAACCATAGATAGGTTCTTGCTGCTCAGCAAGACCTGTTAAACTTGTTCCAAACAGGCTTGCTCCTCTAGGTTCAGCCACGGAGTTTCCATGCAGACAAGTGAAGGGACCCAAGGTGCAGGAAGATTAATGGCCATGATCTTGTGAGGTCAGATCTGAATGGAGTGGGGACAGTAGTGGAAGCACTACTGATTAATCTAGCAGCTTGCTAAACCAGTGTTAGCAAAGGCATGCCAGGGCTATGAGAATAACTCTTTCCTTGTCCCATTTGATTTTAGAAGGACCTTTTGTACCAAAAGAACTGGAGAAAATGCACAGAATAGGGATGCTGTCCATGGTGGCAGGATGACGTCTGAAAGGAAGCCCAGGCTGTGCCCATGGTCATAAGCAAACCTGATGGCATTTCTTATACTGCTCGGTTGTGAACAGGTCTACTTGGGGAGATACCCATCTTCAGAAGATGAATGTGGTGACCTCTGGGTGAAGGGACACTTGTGGTGAGAGGAGAAAGATCTAGTGAGGTGATCTGCCAGGGTGTTCTGGGCTCCCAGAAGATGAGAAGCCTCAAGGTGGACCTAGTGCTTCATATGGAAATCCTCTATACAGATGGTCTCATGAGACGGAGCAGAAAAGCATGCTTCTCCCTGTTTGTTGATGTAGAACATGGCCACTGTTATCTGTCATTACTAGCACTACCTTGCCTGTGAACTAGGAAGGAAACGCTTGGCAAACTAAGCATATTGCTCTGAGCTCCCTGAAATTTATATGCTGCAAAGAGTTCTTCCTGGGACCATAGGACGTGAGTTCTGAGGCTAATAAGTTGGGCTCCCCAACCTATGTGTGACACCTGGGGGGGTTTGACAAAAGGAATGCCCGCCATTGCTGACTGAAGGTCCTGCCACTGGCCGAGAGAGTCAAGGTTTGGGTCTGCAACAGTAAGTACTGAATTCATGTGGTGGTTGGTTAGTACACTGAAGTTGACCACATCTGTAGAGTCCTGATGTGCAGCCTTGAATGGCAGACCATGTAAGTGCACTTGGTCATATGTCCAGGAGCTTTAGGCAAACCTAGGCTGTTGTGCTCAGGTGGGCTGCATAACCTTGGACATGAGGTGTGGCATTGTCTGGAATCAAGCCTCAGAAGGAAGACTCTGACCTGGGTCACGTTCAGCACTGTCCCGATACACTCTATTCTCTGTACTGAGCGTTGACTTTTATTCATGTATTGACAGGTCCAATTCTTGGAAGGTGGCTTAGACCTGATGCCGTTCTGTATTTGAGTCTCTGAGAGACTCTTGATCAGCCAGTTGTTGAGGCATGGGTAAACTGAGGAAGGTTGCTCCCATTGCCATGCATTTTGTAAACACCTAGGGGCTGCAGACAGGACAAAAGGGAGAATAGTGAATTCGTAATCAGTCTGGTTTACTATAAACCTAAGGAATCTTCTGTGGCCACAGAAAATGGAGATTTGAAAATAAGCATTCTTAAAGTAAAGGACTGTGTACCAGTTCCCTGGACGCAGGGTAGGGATAATGGAGACCAGGAAGATGATGAGGCACCTCAGTTTCTTGAGATAAAGGTGATTAGGAAAATGGGGTCTGCCACAGAGCTCTGACTGGACACATTACTGCCTCGTTAATGGGTAGGGCCATCTTAAATGGTGCTTCTCCAACCAGAATGTCCATGAGGCTGTGTTTCTTGAGCTCCTCAATCACTAGCCCCATTAGCCGCTATCCTCTTTAGAAGTTCCTCATGGGCTCCAAAAAAGTCATCTTGCAGCAGCAAACTGCTCAGTCCTGAGAGAGCCTCATCTGGGGAGAAGGAGGAAGAGGCCTCTTCTTCAGCCTCAACTAGCTCCATGAGGTCCACGTTCTGCGTATCAGTACTAGGTTCAATCCTGGAGTCAGAGTCCAGTGCTCAGCAGAGCAATGCAGCAGCCCTATCTCAGAAGCAACCAAGTATGACCAGTGAGAATATGAGCCTAGTACTGTAGGAAATCCCCAGGGGTTCCAAAATGGCTATTGCATAGGCCACTGTCCACCAGGCAATGGTGGGGGCACTTACACTGGGGTCCAGTGGCAGGTGAGATGGGTACTAGTTGTGTTTCTTTGGATGGATGTAGGGCTCCACCCTAGACTCAGACAAAGAATCCTCCTGAGGTGACCACAGGGGAGCAGTGCCCCTTACTTCTGTCGGCTAGTGCCAAGGGTCTGGGAAATGGATCCAGACTGTTGACAATCTTGTAGAAGAAAACAGGGTTGGCTTGCCCCTGGAAGGTACTGAATGCCACATTGCAGGGAAGAAACTCAAAGCACTATTCTCTCTTCAGCTCACGCTTTTTGGAGCTGACAGCTGTCCAATCAGGGTCGACGATAATGGGAACGATCATAAGTCCCTGGCTACTATAAAGACCGTTGAAGGGATTCCGTTGAAGGGACCATGATTCCATTGGTGCTGCAATGACTTCCTGGTATGGGGGAGGGAGTGTCCGGCCCTGGATTTGACATTCTGGAAGGAGTGGATGATGCCACCACAGGACTGGGGATGGAGGAATGGCCCAACATGGGTTACATTCTACTGCTTTTCCCTTGCTTGCCTTTCTTCAGCATCAGTGAGTGTCCTCTCTTGGAACACTGCTTCTTATGTTTCTTCTTGGCACTGGCAATAGAGAGTGGTGCTGAGATATGTGCGTTATCAGAAGAGCATTTTGCACCGAGGCCAACGTGCTCGGTGCTGAATATGGGTGGCTTGGCTTTGAATCCTGTTTAAGAGTTCTTCCATTAGGACAGCCGTCTGTCTAGTCTCTCTGTCTTTCTTCTGGCTAAAAAACAGGAGAAGCTGGCTGTGCTCTCTTATGGGAGCCTCTCCCAAACACTTCAGACAACTGCAGCGTGGGTTGCTCACGGGCAAGGGCTTGCCACAGGAGGCACAAGGTTTGAAACCTGGAGACTGGAGGGCATGCCTGGCCCCAGGGGCAAAGGGAGCCCCTCAGTGACAAAGGAGGGGTTTTAACTCTCCATACCAGTATTATTTACAATATTTACACTACAACTATACTAAGCCAAACAAACAGGGATAAAGAGAAGAAACCACTGAAAAATGCCTTGTTGAAGCAAGTGTTGTTGTTCCAGCAACCATCGCGGGTGGTAAGAAGGAAGTGAGAGAGCGCAGGGTCAGGAGCACCCCTTATACCAGTTCATAAGCACATGGCACCAGAGGGTGCTAAAGCCGATCTGATGGATACCTCTGAGGGAAAAGTCTCTGGCAATGGTGCACACAGTACATGTGCACCTAACATAGGATGGAGGTCAGCAAGCCCTTGAAGAATGACAATCTATAGGTGTAGTGCAGTCTAATGGTTAGAGAAGCCAATCTGTAATCTGGAATCCTGAGGTCTGGTCTTGCCTCTGTACCCTTTTGAAGGTCATTTAACCTCATTTTGACTCAGTTTAGCCATATATAATAAGTCACATATATCCAGCAGAGAGAATATACAGGGTGAAGTAATCTTACTCTACCTGTAGAACAGACTTAATAACCTAAGAGGACTTTCTTTTGCCTATAAGTCTGTAGATATTTTGAGTTTGAGAAGTGTTTTGAGATCCTAGGTTGGAGGATGCTATATAATTGCTGTTAGTTATTGCCCCTTGCAATTTCTCTAAAGAACAAAGACCATGACTATGGGCCCGTGCATAAAATACCAGATTAGTATGCAATATTATGGTAGTTTCACACACAAATTAAATGTGGGCAGTTGTATGAGCATCCCCCTTTGAGAATCTATTCCTATAAGAGGTGCAAGATGTACTGTGTCAACCTTCCTGTCCATCGTTTGCATAACTGCATGTTCCATTCACTTTGGTTGCCCTTTTCACACTTTCCTGGACTGACAGAAAACCCTGCTTCTTCCAACCTAAGACTGTCTGGGCTCCACTGTTAACAGTGTATTATCTATGTGCAACCCATACTCATGCTCTTCATCTCCCTCTCATGGGCAGAGCTTGTAAAAATGCTACTGCTCCCATGCTACTGAACCCAGTCCTTCAATTCAGGGAAAAGATAGAGTAAGTCTCTGTACTCAGGGTGAACTAATGAGGGCTAACCCAGAACCATAAGGAACCTTCTGGAATCAATCATGCCAATTGAAGCAGCTGGAGACAATTGGGAGGTTTCTGGAGACAACTGAATAGGGCTAATCAGAGCACCTGGGGTCAATTAAGATGCCAGTTGAAACTGGTTAAAAGGGCTCCTCTGCAATTACAAGCATGTGTGGAGTTTGGAGGAGGGAAGAAGTGCAAGATCTGAGAATGAGACCTGTCTGAGTGAAAGCTGAGGTCTACAAGTAGGGCAGAGTGCTGTGGAAAAACCGGATAGCCTGCTCAGGTACCAGAGGAAAGGTACTGGGAGGGATCATTTGGGGAAGTGGCTCAGGAAGTAGTTGCCAGATCAAATGCAGTCTGTTGCTGCTCCCTTAGGGTCCCTGGACCAGAACCTGCAGTAGTGGGTGTGCCTGGGTTTCCTGCCCCCCCCCCCAACCCTCCCCATGCTACTACAGAGTCTGCTCCTGAGAGAGGAAACCAGGACTGTGCAGCGGTTACACCCATACTGCAGAAAAGCCTGTGAGGAGAAGGGCGTAGCAGGCTGTGACCCTTGCCTTTAGTAAAGGGCAGGGGGCTGTGTGTGGGACCACAGCGAGCCTCTGAGGCAAACACCGTCCACCAGAAGCATGGCCAAAACTTTGCCACAATACTCAAGCTCAAAGACATCCCAGGTTCAATTACTGCCAACAAACTGCCCAGGGATGTCATTACATATGTACCCAATAGGCAGTGGCTTTCTTCCAGCAAAGCCCTGTTGACCCTTCTCTAGCATCTTCTCTCAGGACTCTGTGGTGAAAACATTCCTCTCTGCATGTCTCAGAACCCTTTAGAGCTTTGAGTTATTCCTTTACCTAGTTCTGGACCTCAACACAGAGCTGATTAACTCACACTGCAGCCAGCAGCCTCTGGTGAACGCTACTTACCCGTTCGGCAGAATTCATCGGCCTCTTGGTGCACCATGTCTTTGACCCGATTGTTGTAGGTCAGCCTGGAGTCTTGATCGTAAGCCTTCAGCGTCTCACTGGAGCTATATGACTTCTGGGGTATTTTGGTGTCGTCGCTCTCTGCCGAGGAGCTAGTGTAGCGTCGCTCGGTGTCACGGCGCCTGGTCAGCGATCGGTAGGGTTTTCTTTCTTTCACATCCATGGCACTTTTGTCTGAGTCTTCAACATTAAAATAACAGTGTCTGTGGGGATCAGATTGGAATAATCTGAAAGAGAGTATAAAAGAGATGTGACCTGAGCTGATCCCATTAGAACAGAAGAGGGTTGGGTTTTTTAATTTAAGCTTTTTATTCAATCTTACAAAAGAAAGGGTATCTAATGGAGTAGCAGGAACCCACTCAGAACAACTATTGATAAAGCATTAAATAGCTGTGTCCCAAACAATTCCTTATGTCTCATTTATAACTGCAACTGCTAAAAGAGCTGCTGTTTGGCACAGCGATTAAAATAAACACACAAACAAAGATGTAACCCACCTCCCCAAACACTGACTCGCATTAGTATGTCTGAAATGTGAACGTAGCTGAGACTTTCAAAAGTGACTAGCAATTTTGGGTGACTTGTACTGAATGCAACCCCCTTCTAAACACCTTACAGGAACCTAATTTTCAGACAGCACTGAACACTTCAGATCTGAAAATAAACTTCCTGCACACTGCCTGGTTTATACAAGTTTCCTGCTGTATCTGCTCTATGAAGATTGGAGTTCAGACTCTACACTGTCAATTTGACCCATTTCACCAGGTCTTGGCTTACTAATACATAAATGAAACAATGTATATTTTGTTGGCATCTATGTAATAGTCCTCCTCCTAGATCTTTATCAGTCAGCTCTGTTCTATAAATCCAGACCACGTTCTAAATAATAGATCTGCATTGCAAACTAAACCTTTGCTTCTGAACATCCTCATGATGGTTCCCTGTTAAAGTAATCATTATTCCACCTACTAGTTTGGGCACCGGGGGGGAGGAGGGGGGGAAGGTCTTCATGAAGTATTTTAGGTTGGAGAGATGGCGTAGGAAAGAAAAAGAAGAAAGTGTCCAGGACTGCAGGCCATTAGAGTGCTGGCGCTTAGAAGAATGAAGCGAAGCTGGTGAGTTTTAGAAAGCGCCCAGAAAAAGACATCTGCAGAGACAGATACTCCTCTGCATTTCATTTTTTGAAATGTTATGGTACGGAATGAAGTTGAGAAGCTGGCACATAAGAGATGGCACCAGTACTTCATAGCTTCACAAGTGTGGGTTTGGATCCTGTGCCTATTCCAGATAGAAATGCCCCTTTGTGCTTGTGCATATATATTCTAAGGCTTGCCCTATTGAGTTTAATAGTAAATACTACTTAAATACCAAACTGAGTGTAAGCTACCATATGTTTTGATGTATCACAAGGTTCTAATTCTGCTCTCATTTGCACCACTGTAAATTCAGATGTAATTTGGTTTATTTTGGCGAAGTCACTCTAGATTTATCATAGAAGATGAGGTCTCTTCCAACCCTAAGGCCAATCTCCTGCTAAAAGCAGGCCCAATCCCAACTAAATTATCCCAGCCAGGGCTTTGTCAAGCCGGGACTTAAAATACTCCATCCTTGGAGAATTTTATCTACCACCTCCCCAGGTAACCCATTCCAGTGCTTCACCAGCCTCCTAGTGAAATAGTTTTTTCCCTAATATCCAAACTAGGCCTCCCCCACTGCAAACTGAGACCATTGCTTCTCATTCTGTCATCTGTCACGACTGAGAACAGCTTCTCTCCATCATTTCTGGAACCTCCCTTCAGGTAGATGAAAGCTGCTATCAAATTCCTCCTCACTCTTTTCTTCTGAAGACTAAATAAGCCCAAATTCCTGATCTTCTCCTCCTAAATCCTGTGCTCCAGCCCCTAATCATTTTTGTTGCCTCCACTGGGCTCTCTCCAATGTGTCCACATCCTTTCTGTAACGGGGGCCCCAGAATTGGACACTGTACTCCAGATGTGGCCTCACCAGTGCCGAATAAAGGGGAGTAACCACTTCCCCAGATCTGTTGGCAATGCTCCTATTAATGCACTCCATCTATGCTCCTGCATTGCTTCCTACATGCGTGTTCTGATAACCTACAATGCCAAGACACAAAGTGGTGGTTCAGAGATGGCATTTTACTGTTAGCTCCCTTTCTACATAAGCATTCCAGTGGAAGGGATACAAGTGGATCAAACAGGCCAGTAATTGGCAGTGAAAAGATGCATCTAGAACTAGGGAACAAATGGGAGGAGACACCTATAAGTCTGCCACTGTGGCTCTGTTGGAACCACACCCTGGATTTTTTAGGATTTAGATCTTAGGGTGTGTCTAGACTACATGGCTCCGTCGATGGAGCCATGTAGTCTAGACACACCCTTAGACTCTTATTGTGTAGTTGGTGGTAGCAAGAACTCTGAGCCCAATTCTGATCTCTTGTAAACTAGAATAACATATCTTGAGTAACATGGAGCTGCCCCCCCCCCCCCCTTTTTATGCTGGCATTAAATCTGATGTAATCAAAAAATGTTAGGCCCACCGACTCCATGGGCAAAATCCTGGACTCAATGAAATCAATAGCAAAATATCCACTGACTTCACAGGAGCACCTAAATTTGTCTGTAAAGCTAGGGTTGCCAGGTGTCCAGTATTGAACTGGACAGCCCGGTATTTACACCTTCCATCTGGTTTTAAAAAAAAAAAAAATCAGGGATATGTGGTGCAGCTTGCATTGGCTGGGTGAGCGGCTCAGAAATTAAAGGGGCTGCGACTGCATTTTGGCCCTGATCCTTTCCCCCTCTTCCCCCCCCCTCCCCCCAACAACTTTTCAGGCACCTTTTTTTGGTTTTTGCTTAACAGAATTTTTTCCTGGCTTCTTTTTTTGGGGGGGAGCAGAATACACAGAATGTGAAAGGAAGACTTTGTTTCCATCACAGATTTTCTTATATATGGGTCATTAAATATCTAAGGTCACAATTCAGCAAAACCCTTAAGCACAAGCATAACTTTAAGCATGCTGAACTCAGTGAGTTAAGCACATAGTTAAGCGTTTTACTCAGCACGGATGGGAATACTTACCTGATTAAAATTAAGCATGTGCTTCAGAGGAAGAGGGGAAAAGTGATCAGGAATCGTCAACATGGATTCACCAAGGGAAAGTCATGCCTGACCAATCTGATTAGCTTCTATGATGAGGTAACTGGCTCTGTGGATATGGGAAAGTCAGTGGATGTGATCTACCTTGACTTTAGCAAAGCTTTTGATACGGTCTCCCACAATATTCTTGCCAGCAAGTTAAGGGAGTATGGATTGGATAAATGGACTGTAAGGTGGATAGACTGTCAGGCCCAACGGGTAGTGATCAATGACTTGATGTCATGTTGGCAGTCGGTTTCTAGCAGAGTGCCCCCAAGGATCGGTTCTAGGACCGGTTTTGTTCAACATCTTTATTAATGACCTGGATGAGGGCATGGATTGCACCCTCAGCAAGTTTGCAAATAACACTAAACTGGGGGGGGTGGGAGGTAGGGTCCAGAGTGACCTAGACAGATTAGACCATCGGGCCAAAAGAAATCTGAGGTTCAACAAGGACAAGTGAAGAGTCCTGCACTTGGGACGGAAGAATCCCAAGCATGGTTACAGGCTGGGGATCAACTGGCTAATTAGCAGTTCTGCAGAAAAGGACCTGGGGATTACAGTGGATGAAGCTGGATATGAATCAACAGTGTGCCCTTGTACCCAAGAAGGCTAATGGCATATTAGGTTGCATTAGGAGGAGCATTGCCAGCAGATCTAGAGAAGTGATTATTCCCCTTTATTCGGCTCTGGTGAGGCCACTTCTGGAGTATTGTGTCCAGTTCTGGGCCCCCCACTATAGAAAGGATGTAGATGCATTGGAGAAGACCCAGGGGAGGGCAACCAAAATGATTGGGGGGCTGGAGCACATGACCTATGAAGAGAGACTGAGGGATCTGAGTTTTAGTCTTCAGAAGAGAAGAGTGAGGGGGGATTTGATAGCAGCCTTCAACTTCTTGAAAGGGGGTTCCAAAGAGGATGGAGAGAGGCTGTTGTTCACAGTAGAACAAGGAGCAATGGTCTCAAGTTACAGTGGGAGAGGTCCAGGTTGGATATTAGGAAAAACTATTTCAACAAGAGGGTGGTGAAGTATTGGAATGGGTTACCTAAGGAGGTGGTGGAATCTCCATCCCTAGAGGTTTTTAAGTTTCGGCTTGACAAAGCCCTGGCTGGGTTGGTTTAGTTGGGATTGGTCCTGCCTTGGGCAGGGGGCTGGACTTGGTGACCTCCTGAAGTCTCTTCCAGCTCTATGATTCTATGAATGAGGGCCTGAGAGGTGTAAACACTAGTGAGGAGGAGAAATTGTCTAAGAGGAAAATGATATACTGCAGCTATACTCACGGGGATTTTCAAGAATTTCCTAATAGTGTGGAATAATTTTGGTAAGGAACTGGTAGAATCCCCTTTCATTTCTGCCACTTTAAACTTTACCAAACAAAAGCAGTTCTGGCTACAGTGTAAGAGAAAAATTGTACACTGATCACCGGTTGGAACAGATGACTTTACAAAGATTTCGTTATTGCTCACTTCTTTTGGTCTATGAAAATTGTATTGCATTGTTTTCCTTTTTAAAAACAAAAGACTCTTGTTACCCTTTGTTATGACTATAATTAGAACATAAGAATAAGAACATAAGAATGGCCATACTGGGTCAGACCAAAGGTCCATCGAGCCCAGCATCCCATCTGCCGACAGTGGCCAATGCCAGGTGCCCCAGAGAAGAACAGAAGACAATGATCAAGTGATTTATCTCCTGCCATCCATCTCCTGCCCTTGTTATGAAGGCTAGGGCACCATACTTTATCCCTGGCTAATAGCCATTTATGGACCTAACCTGCAAAAATTTATCAAGCTCTTTTTTTAAACCCTAATAGAGTCCTGGCCTTCACAGCCTCCTCGGGCAAGGAGTTCCACAGGTTGACTGTGCGCTGTGTGAAGAAAAATTTCCTTTTATTAGTTTTGAACCTACTACCCATCAATTTCATTTGGTGTCCCCTAGTTCTTGTATTATGGGAAAAGGTAAATAATTTTTCTATAATCACTTTCTCCACACCATTCATGATTTTATATACCTCTATCATATCGCCCCTCAATCGCCTTTTTTCCAAACTGAAAAGTCCCAGTCTCTCTAGCCTCTCCCCTTATGGGACCCTTTCCAAGCCCCTAATCATCTTAGTCGCCCTTTTCTGAACCTTTTCTAATGCCAATATATCTTTTTTGAGGTGAGGAGACCACATCTGCACGCAGTACTCGAGATGTGGGCGTACCATAGTTTTATATAGGGGAAGTATGATATCTTTTGTCTTATTATCGATCCCTTTTTTAATAATTCCTAACATCCTATTTGCCTTACTAACTGCCGCTGCACACTGCGTGGATGTCTTCATAGAACTATCAACTATAACTCCAAGATCCCTTTCCTGATCTGTCGTAGCTAAATTTGACCCCATCATAATTGCACTCATACCTTTTCTTTATATGACTCGAAGGCTAAGCACTTAGGTACAAAGTCCTAGATGTTACAAGCTTGTTATGACATTTATTAAAACACCTTAAAAACAGGCCCATTCGCTATAGCAGTGCTACTGGGAGACATTATAATGAACATCTAAATCATGGTTTATGGTCCCTTAGGGGGACAAAGTGTGTGAGGAAAAGCAGTTACTATGTTGTACAAAAAACGGGGTGGAGGGGAGGCTGCTCTCATCTAATCAAGAGTGCTGCAACAATGCTCACTGAAGGCTGGTTATTTAAAAACCTTATACAAGGAGACTCACACATGCCAATAAAGCTCTTCAGCGCAGTCAGAATCCACAAGGTACAAGCAGGGTCTGTAATTACCATCACTAACCACGAAATAAGAAACAGGAGGGGAAAAAAAAGAACCCATCAGGAAACAGAGTGAATTCCCACCAGATGAGTTTTATTTGCTTTTTCTAACAGAAAAGTGTTGGAAAACTCAAGTTTCTCATACAGTATGTCAACAAAGCCCCATAAATTTGCAAACTTCACACATGCATTCCTCAGGAACACAGGGCTTGGATTCCCAGTGCTTTCCAGCCTTTACAGATTTAACATTTCTCAGCTTATACTCTCCCTCTGCTCTTGTAAGCTGATGCTTTCAAATACAAAGTCACCCCCAAAAGATTCTAACTGGGTTCTATTTCTTTTAATAGGAGGAACTTTTTTATTATCTGACGTAAGTGAATTTCCAGCACATCTCTTTGGATGTGCAATTATTATGATTTCATTTTTATGTAGGGCCAAAATCCCAGCTGTAGCAACACTGTTTTCAGTTACCTCAGCAGGGAATTTGGCCCTTGGCATTTCTCTGCTACATTATTACATTTTATCCGTTACTCTTTGTCTTACTTCACCTCTGCTGAAGTCTTCATCAGTGCCCTCCTCATCTCACACTTTTTCTAGGCAAGCTTCCCCAGGCCCTACCTCTTCAGCACATACAGAATGTAAAGAACAATCACATCTGCCTCATACTTTCCCATTACTTCATTTTAGTATCCAGATCAAAATTGTTCTTCATGCCCTTAAAGGCCCTCACAGACTTGTTAAGTGCCTGCAGGAGCAACCTGGGGTCTCTCACCCCCAGTCTAGCAGTGCAACTACTACTAGATTCCCTTCTGTCCTTCCACACGCTCTCTCCCATTCTGCACACGAGGCTTAGTGCATTCCAGAAGATTCTTTCTTGCTCTAAGACCTTGTGGTTCTGTTCCAGTCAGGGTCTTTCATCATATTCATCTCCACACACAATCCCTTCTCAAATCTACTCTGGAAACTTCTCTCTTCTCCCATGCCAGCTAATAGAAACTCCCACTCTTTATTTTTCAACTCAAGAGGGCAAGGTAACTCTGCACGACAGTTTGTATAGCAAACCAACAGCCTGATCCTACAGTACCGTACCCACTTAGGCCTTGTCTTCACTCAGCGGAAGATCGATGCTGCAATGATCGATCTTCCAGTGTAAGATTTAGCAAGACTAGTTAAGACTCACTAAATCAAACTCGGAGAGCGCCCTCACTGGTGGCTGGTACTCCTGCTCTTGCAAGGAGTAAGGGAAGCCAACGGGAGCATTTGCTCCCATTGGCCTCCTGTATGGGAAGGGTGCCAAGCTCTATGTAGTCTATGTAGCTGGAGTTGCATACTTTAAGCCAACCTTCCAGGTCTAGTTTAGACCTGGCCTTAGAGTCCATACAAAGCTGCTCATGTGAATAAAGGCTGCAGGATTAATTCCCTGTGACACAGCACTAGGCAACAAGCTAAGCCAGCACTTTGGTCACTGCATTACCCATTAAATACTACAGAACCGACCTGGATAAGAAGAGCTGTACCTAACTGATGAGTGGAGGAGAGCTAGAAAGCCAATTAAGCCATTACACAGCAAACAAAGAGGCACAGGAAGGAAGCATGTACAGTGCACAAAAGTGGAGGGAACCAACATTGTAACTAAAGTACACCGGGTGGTTTACTAGCATAAAGGTCTCCAAGCTGCTGATGCAGTTGAGAAGAGGCATAAGGAAACAGGACCTGCTATACCCCTCCATATTGCATTTCACAGTGACATTTTTTTTTCTTGCTTAGGATGGTGCAACTTAGATGCTTATAATGGACAGGGCTCCCCATTTCCATTAGTGGAACTGACAGCAGACTGAAGCTCCCAGTCTTTCTTTTCATTACATTTCCGGTTTTGTGCACACATGCGGGGCAAGAGGTGTGCTGTTGGTGGAGTAAATGTTGCCTTTTGGTAGCAGATGACAACAGCAGTGGATGACAATGGGAGTGATTTCATGAGTCACAGGTTAGAAGACAAACGGACATGAATCCTCAAAATAAAAACCAGCAAGAAAGTGACACACCTCCACGAGGCATGCTAGGCAATGTGTAGTCTTGATGGTGCAACAGGATGGGTGGCCTTTCATAGCTGACTTATGTTGCAGGTCACTAATCAAACAGATTAGCAGCAAAGTGATAGACAATACCTATTCCTGAAGGCAACATGTCCTAGCATCCAATTTTCTGTCAAGGCAAGTGTTTAAATGACAGACAGCAGTGACAGATAAGGCAATTTCCTGCAATATCCTTGAAAAACCTCACTGAATTAGACTTTAGTATCTTCGGACTCCATTGTATTAAAAGCCGAGGGTATGTGTGACTGTGGGCTGGGATTGTATGTAACTTCTCTGGTGGGGAGACAGCATGGGAATCCTGAGGTATGTTATGAACTTCAAAGGACCATACTGAACAATGTTCCAGACCAACACTGGGGCAAACAACCTCAAGTGATTGCAGTCACCTTCCTCTGGAGATCTTCCAGGCAAAGTCCCACCTCTGGCTATGCAAAAACCAAGCCCTCTGAATCTACACCCTGAGGAAGGACAATTGGCTGCTGATTGCTTGTTCCCAGAAAATGACGATCAAAGGCCCAAGTTGTATAGAAGAAAGGTTGAACTATTCACAGGGTTGCTTGTTCTGATCTAAGGCTACTATGAACTTATAATCATAGAAAACCCCCTTTTTAGGATTTCAAGCCTTTGTTGGAGTTGGGGTGATCTCCGGACAGCTTATTGGCATGAGTGTAGGTTCTTTTATTGGTTTTGATGTTTTCTCTAACATTTTACTTGGGGGAAAAAAAGGGCTTGCTTTGAAAGGGCTGTGTGGTAACTTGTAACTGCTAGCAATTACAGGTGCTCACAGACTTGGGAAAGAAGGCAAAGCTCTGGCTCTGGCTTGTTTAGGCAGTCTGGCTTCTTTAGAATATCACAGTGTAGGCAGGAAACTGTGCAGCCTGGAAACCTCCTCCTCATCCCCGATCAGGATGGCAAAAGATGCAAATGTATCTACCCAAGTGATGTGGTAGTTGAGGAGAGGGTAGCCTGAAGCTGGTGAACCACAGATAGGAAATACAGGAACACTTGCTCTGAACTGAGAATTTGTGTTTGCTGTTCAGTTAAATTAGCAGGTATATGAGAGAGCTGGAACGTTTTAAATAGCTTTTGACAAGTGTAAGCATGTTAATGTTCCATCCCTTGGAACCCTACACTGTTCATTAAACCCAAAGGTTTCCCCCAGAAGATAGCACTGCTGGAGACTGTTTTACCTTAATATTTGAATATTATTTACTCACTCAGCTGAGGCAGTCTTTTATGTAACTGGTGTCATATATTATAGCCAGGGACCACATCATCCCAGAATGGCAGTCTTTAAAAGTAGGATATTTAGAGCCCTACATTACGAGACCCTAATACTGGCTGATAAGAGGATAAGGTGTGATCATGACACACCTGTACCAAGGAAGAGGAAAGCCATATGTTTTAGAGTGAAATTAGACATAATAAAGTGTTCAGAGAAAAGAGAAATGCTGTCACAGATCAGGTATGTGGCTTGGTTTAAATAGCTCAATGACTGCCACAATCACCAAAGACAAAGCCAGAAATTTAGTACACGTGAAGGGATTGACACCATGCATGTAACCATCATATATAAGCAGTGGTGATTTTGTGGCTTGAAGACCAATATCAGCATCAAGTGGCTGTTGGCCTCATGTTGGTTCTAGAGAAGGTTCCTGCGTGAGCTGTTGGGGGGGGGGGGGGGGCGAAACTGAGGAGCAGACACAACTCTGGGCAACAGCAGCAGATGGGGGAATGCCACGACTGCTCACTCCCTGGCACCACCAGCCAGAAGAGCTGCTGCCCCACATTGCCTGGCTTTGCCTTCATGCCCAGGACCTGGCTAGAGGGCGGCACCCATGGGTGTTGGGTATGTAAGGTGGGGGAAGGCTCTGCCTTCCCAAATCTGCCTACTATAGGCATTCTGGGGGCAGGGTGTTGCTGCCCCCTAACGCCCACCCTCCCAGGGCTCCGTAAATGGGGAGACCGTGCGTGGTGCGCCCTCCTCCCTCCCTCTAGTGCTCCGGGTCTGGAGAGCCTGGGCTGGGTGGCACAGCACGCCCTGCTTCCTCCCTCCCCAGTGCTCCGCGAGGCCCAGCCCAACCCAAGCCTCTCCAGCCCTGGAGCACTGGGGGGGGGGGGGGGGGGGGGGGAAGAGAAGGCCGGGCATGCTGAGTGGCCTGTCCTGTTCCAGCCTCCTCACTCCTCCGGTGCTTGAGAGGGTGGGCCCCATCGGGCCACGGACCCTCAGTTGAGGACTGCTGATCCAGACCACATTTCCCTAGTTTGCCTACTATCATGGGTGAAAATCAGCCTAGCTCTTATAGCCGATCCTGAAATTGTTGGCTGAATAATCTGCCCCCAGCTGTCTTCAGTGGCAAAAGAAATAAAACCATTTTTCTTCCTCCTGACAAAATCCCCCAAGCGAGCCAAACTTCAAACCAAGTTTATTAAAATAAGAATTATCTGTAAAAAGACTGCAAAGGCCCATGAATTGATTTCTGATTTTCTATGGACTTATTTTAGGACTTCTCCCTGTGATAATCAGAAAGCACTGAAAGATGCTCGGGACTGATTAATCAGCACAACCCCTACTGTGTCCAAAGCTTAACTTTCAATTATAGCTCAAGCTTATGCAGCAGGCAGTATATTTTCCTTAGGTAAAATGCCTACAGGGGAGAATAATGCAGAGATAAAAATAGCAAAATAGAAAGGGAATAATCCTTATTAAAAAGAGAGTCTCTTCTTGTTATTCCAATTTAGGAGCCATCACCTCCAATGAAGGAATTTCAGAAGATGGAATCCTTTTCACAGGACTGGTTCTCCATTCGAATTTCCTTCTAATCATTGTTATTCCACATGCATCAACTTCTGACAGGTGGATTTACCAATACTGTCTGATGGTTGGGTGTTGAAATCTCTGTAGGGCAACTCAGCACAGTGCAGTCCTGAGATGCTCTATCATATTTACCATTGCTGCAGGATTGAAAAATATGGTTAGGAAGGATCTAACAAACTGGTGGAGAATAATACCGCGTCTCATTTGAAAACATAATTCTTTGCACTTATGTCAGCCAGGCAAAATTCTACCCTCCAGCTTGACAAAGGGACAGCAAAATAACACTAGTTCATTTTCCCTTTCCCATTACCATCATGGGAGAGGATTGGAAAGTAGCTTTTGTGCCCGGCGGGTTAATTTCCCTGCAAGTTTTCAAGGCTGCTGCATACAGTGCCTTTCATCCAAAGATTTCAAAAGACTTTATAAACACATTAATGATGATAATCATTATTATTTTTGCATAGAGCAAAGCACCATGAAGTCACATCACAATGAATAGGAGAAACAACACATGAGAGTCATTGGCCAGCATTCTCTCTTCTTACTTTACAGCCTTGTGAAGCATGTTGGCGTCAGCCATGCCGTCAAACCACACTTGCCACGGGCATCGCTGGTGCCTGGCACCTGTTCCTGCAAAATGCAGTCTGGCAATCCTTCTCTGCTCATCCAGCCCACAAATCCCGCCAACTCAAGTTAACTTTGTCTAAGTCCCTTAGCAGGTGTCACACTGGTTATGCTGTAAATTCGGCTATGACTTCTTTGTTCGTCACATGCAAGGTAGCTAACACATACCAGTGATAATGGTTAGCAGCTGTATTATTACACCTGCCCATATACAGAGCTCAATGAATTTTCAGAAAGGCCGATGTGCCTTATCCTAACTTTACTGATGGGGAAACTGAGGCAAGCATCAGAAAAGTGTCTTGAACCATGTCACAAAGCAATTTAGCAGCAAAGACAGGACAAGAAAGTTCTCCAATTTATACCCCTGGTGGACTATCGATTGGACTACAATGACTCTTTGGCACTAATGAAGATAGACAAGTATTATTCATATTTGACTGGTAGGTAAGATGATCCACAAAAGGTTAAGTGATTTATCAAAGTGTCAGAGCTAGGAACATAATGTGGAGTCTTGGTTCCCTGATCTAACTACCAGACCAGGCCAAAAAGGAAAGATTTTTTTTTAAACACACCTGTAACTAACAAGGAAGTCTTGGCACCATATATTTAGGGAAGAAAAACTGGCCCCAAGTCTTGTCCTTGTGCAGACCAATACAGCTGCATGATCATAATCAGCAATCCTACTTCTAGAATTTAATGCCAGAAAGACATTAGTCTAGAAGAATACTGAAAAGAGAAATTGCTGGAGGAATAAGAAAGACTGGAGATGGGGTAAGGAATAGTGGATAAAAACACCTTTTTTTCCAATCATTTAATGACTATTTTGATCAAAGCTTGGAAGTCACTTGAACTAATTCTTGATCAACAAAAGATGCAAACAGAATATAAAGTAACACAATTATATTAATTTACACTAACTCAGAGTAATTGGTTAACATTTGTGTAGTGATTAGAAAGTGTCAAGTGCTATGTGTTAATTATTATTAATTAGTGTTAAATACATGTTACAAAAATAACCTAGTTCAAATTTATTACTAGGTGAAAGAGATATCGTGGGGAGGGTCTGTTAACAGATATCACATCTCTTTATACTGAGAAAAATAAACTGGGCATAATACATAGGCAGGAACATGCACCTCCTGGGGGAAGAAAGGGAGGTTATTTACCTGAAACAAGATGTCCTTTGAGACATGTATTTGTATTTCACACATAGGTACACATGCACTCAAGTCCAAGGATTCTAATAAGGTGTATCTGTTGACCCGTTTACAATGTAGTTGGTCTCCTTGTATTCTTGAAAGAGAGCATAGAGGCCATGCGGGCCAACACCTCTCCAGTTCCTCTGTTTATTGCATAACCAAAAGGAACCAAAGCAGAAGGGATGGAGGGTGGGTCATGGAATACAGACATGAAACACAGGGCCACACATCTCAAACAACCTCCCATTACAGTAAGTAGCATTCCTTACTTCAAGCGCGATCCCTATGTGCACCAGGCCTACAGATCCCAATGTCATATCCTCAGCAGAAGCCTGAATTAGCAGTTCATGTATAGCCAACATGTGCTGGATAACCACCTGGAGCTCCATGCACAAGTCTTTTATTGGGACATCCTGGAAGGTTACTGTAGATGTGGCCTGGGCTCTCACAAATAGGGTTGCCACGTGTCTGGTTTTGAAGTGGACGGTCCAGTATTTGAGCTTTCTGTTTGGGGAAACAAATTGAGAAAATAAATGTCTGGTATTTTCTAAATAAGATGTAATGTAGATTGTGACATAATGTCAAGTGTGTCCGGTATTTTTGTTGAAACCATCTGGCAACCCTACTCACGGAGTAAGCTGTGACACCACCAGGAAGAGGGATGTTGTGAAGGCCAAGACTTCAACAGAGTTCAAAAAAGAAGTGGATAAATTCATGGAGGATAGGTCCATCAGTGGCTCTTAGCCAAGATAGGCAGGGATGGTGTCCCTAACCTCTGTTTTGAGGATTATGGGAAAGGGAATGGGCAACAGAGGATGGATCACTTAATGATGATCTCTTCTGTTCCTTTCTTCTGGAGCACCAGGCATTGGAAAAGGTTCAGAAAAGGGCAACAAAAATGATTAGGGGTTTGGAATGGGTCCCATATGAAGAGAGATTAAAAAGACTTGGACTTTTCAGCTTAGAAAAGAGGAGACTAAGCGGGGATATGATAGTTGTATAAAACCATGACTGGTGTGGAAAAAATAAATAGTGAAAATTTATTTACTTATTCCCACAATAAAAACTAGGGGTCACCAAATGAAATTAATAGGCAGCAGGTTTAAAACAAATAAAAGGAAGTTTTTCTTCACTCAGAACATAGTCAACCTGTGGAACTCCTTGCCAGAGGATGCGGTGAAGGCTAGAACTTTAACAGGGTTCAAAAAAGAGCTAGATAGATTAATGGAGGTTAGGTCCATCAATGGCTATTAGCCAGGATAGGTAGGAATGGTATCCCTAGCCTCTGTCTCTCTGGAGGTGGGTGACAGGGGAGGGATCATGTGAGGATTACCTGTTGTGATCCCTCCCTCGGGGGCATTTCATATTGGCCACTGTCAGCAGACAGGATACTGGGCTAGATGGACCTTTGGTCTGACCCAATATGGCCATTCTTGTGTTCTTATGCCAGCTGGATGACTTTCAAATAGGTCTGAAGGTAGAATACCAGTGCACGTTGGCTACTGAGAGAGTGAAGTGTCCTCTCTTTGGCAGAAGCATGGAATTTTGGAAAACAGGCAAGTGGATACTGTATTTTGGATGATGTGGAGATCAGTAAGGACCCTTGTAGACAAATTCTGGATAGAGGTGAAAGGTTACCTTTTCCTTGTGAACAATGCATAAGGAGGCTCTGACATGACAGCTCCCAACTCACTGATCCTCCTGGCCAAAGTGTAAGTCACTAAAATGCAACTTTCATGGTTGGTAGGGCACGGAACCTGTAGCCAGGGATTCAAAGAGTGATCTAGTAATTGTGGACAGGCCAAGACTAAGGTTCCAGGGAGGTGTAGGTTTGATCTCCCGTATAGAAGGGATTATTGATGCTAATCCTGAATTTTCACTTTCAAATAAAAATGTTGAGTAACTGAAGGCCCAAAATGGGTCTCCATCTTCCATTTTTTGGGGGGCTAGGAAATATGGGGAACAGATGCTGAGGTGAGGATGTGCTCTATTGCCTCTCATTACTGTAGATTGTCCACCTCTTAATAAAGAATCACCTCATGAGAGTGCTCTCTGAAGGGAGACTGAACAGACAGTTTGTGAGGGGGAGGGAGAGGAACTATAGAAGGTAGCCTTGAACTCTCTAAGGTATCCCTGATGGAGTGTTTTCAAGATCCAACTGTCATGATCAGCTTTCAATTTTTGGTGAAGAAGGTAAGATGGCCCCCAAAAATGATGGGGGGGGGGAAAGGAGGGTGGTTACTATCAATGATTGTAGGGAGGTCTCAACTGAGCTGTCCTCTACTCTCATGGGAAGCCCTGCAGAATGAGTCCTTGGATTGGTAGATTCTGCTCCTAAGCACGTATTTGGAGGGGCTCTGTTAATTTTTTGGGGCTGATGTACTGGGAGATTTCCCTGGCCCAGAACAGAGATGGGCCTCATAGCCTTCTCCATTCAGGTGTTTCCTTTGACAAAACTCATAAGCTTTGTGAATTTGTGGTGGAAACAGGAAACTAATATTTGCAGAGATGGGCTTCTCATTCAATAGAGGCAGTGCTGGTGTTTGTCACTGATGCAGTGGGAGTAAGGGCAAGAGATGCATAGTCCCAGACCATGAGGAGGGAGACTCCAGCCATGGAAAGCAAACTATGGTAACTATACTATAAAACTCCAACTGTACTAACAGGTTAAGTAGTACAAAAACTCCTTTACAAACGTACTTACAAGATCCATCAAAAAAGCTGGACAAATCTGAGGACACGGGATTCCTTCCAACTCAGGCCACGCACTGAGAAGAAGTAACTGGAGAGTTGTCAGCCCTGGCTACCCCTTATGCCCTTTGTTGGGAGCATTAGAACATCTACTGCACGTGTGCAGGCCAATCAGCACTACTGTAGAATTTCCAGACTCAGACCCCCAGTGCACCTGCATGCCCATGTGTAGAATGCACATAAGGAACAGTACTTGAACATAGTTGTTCAGTGGACACCTTTAAATCACAAAATATTCTAGCTACAGTTATAGGACGAGAAAGATAAAACATGAATGTCTGTCTCTACCATGGGTAGAAAAGGAGAGGAGAGCTAGTGAAGATAGCTATCCTGACGCCACTATCTCTATATTGTGTACATGCCTGACCTTGCACAAGTCCGAAAGGCAGTGGATTTAAGTTAAGACGACAGTGGATTTAAGTATCAAGTAAAACATCTTGATTACAGCCCTTATGCCTTAGGTGGATAGGGAATTATGTCTAGTGCTTAAGAGCAAAAGACCTGGAAACAGAACTGGTTGATTCTGTTCTTAGCTGTGTCACTAATATATTGTGCAATTCTGGACAAGTCATTTAATTACTTTTTCTTCCACATGTAAAACAGGACTGATCATTCTTACCTACTTCACAGTGATAGTACGGGGCTTAATATTTTTAAAGATCCCATTTAAGTACATTAATAATAATCAATAAGACTTGTTCTGTTTTGTGTGAGTGCTGAAGATACTAACTCAGGGTCTAACTAGATGCTTACTAGGTGACATTACCTAATTTCAGGAATGATGCAAGACAATGAGATGCAGATCATTTGCAATGATTGTAGGCTCCAATCATAGGCCCTGGATGTAGGAGCACAGGTTGAACTGCTCTAATCCGGAACTCTCGGGGCCTGATCAGTTCCGAACGAGAGAATTTTCTGGACCACAGGAGGTCAATATTGTCTAGCAGCATTACCAACACTTCCACAGCTTACTGTGCTGTTAGAAGACATTTAGGGGTAAATTAGGGTTAAATAACAGCACAGAACACTGAGAGCTAGGACTGGTGGCTGTAAACAAACTTTACGGAACTGAGGGAAACTTGGCCACACCCATGAAAAGTGGACATTCGGCTAACTAAAATTCTTCTGGACAATGGATGTTTCTGGACGAGAGAGTTCCAAATTAGAGACATTCAACCTGTAGTACCTAAAATGAAGTGTACTCCGCAACAAGTATCTGAACTCCAGTCCCAGTCTACCAAGGCAAACCCACATCATCTTCTGGTCCAGATGGGAAAGGTCAAGTAGAGACAGTCTGTTATAAGGCAGCCCCTGCCTGGGGCACTCTCCAGTGATTCCCAAAAACAGCTCTTGCCTCAGCTTTACATTCAGTGACTCCAGAAAGAGTCCACAAGAGATATCCAAGTATCTATTATGCCCTTGTGAGGGTAACAGATGAAAATAAGTCCCACAACCTTAATCTAGAAAATAGTAGTCTCGGTCTTCAAGTCCCTATACTCTGTCACCACATTCCCAGAAGCATCTCTTGCCATGCTCAGACTCTTCTGTACTGTGCCACTCCAGAATCTCTGGCATAGGCGGGCAGATGGAGCCCTCTTTGGGAATGGCAACCTGACTTTGCCCCCTCTGCCCACACCCCTCCACTTCTACAACCCTCTCTTCCCCCAGCCAGTGCCACAAGACATCCCTCCCCCCACCTGGAGAAATCCTGAACCCCCTCACCTGCCTGGAGGAGTCCTGGTCCAACCACAGCCATCCTCCCATCCCTTCCCCAGACTCAGGGGAAAAGCAGCTCTGGGGAAAAGCAGCTCTTCAAAGATGCTTTTGCTATGGCCCATGCAGATTCTATGGTATCTGAGGAGCCCGCATGGTGCACAATAAAGCACAAATGTTACCACCAAACATCACAATGACAGAGCCTCGCCTGACCAGTTACACCCATTGCCCATAATCAGGTCAGGTTCAGGCCTTGTGGTGTAGGCAGAGCATCTCTCACCACCTTTGGGCTCCACTCTGGTACCTCTCTCCAGCTCACCCTTCAGCATTCAACCCTCTTGCTTCAGCTCTCTAGCTCACCTATCAGCCTACAACCCTCTCCAAACTTCAGTGGACACAGCTCTCTGGCTTAGGAACCTGCACAGCCTAGCACCTGTTGTGGCTTCCTGATAATTCCTCCACCTTCCCATGAAAGAGCCTGCAAACAGCCTTCTGCTCCCCTGTAGTCCCCCCCCCCAAAGCCCCTCCTCATCTTCTCCTGAGCTCTATTTCTCACCTGCAATCTCCTGACTGACCCACTTTGTTGTCAGGGTCTCCTGTTTACCAGTTGCCCTCTCTTCAAATCCTATTAAGTGTTAGCTGAGGCATCAGAGGGTGCACTCCTTCTTAAAGGAGACAGAGACCAACATTTTCAAATATAAGTTCCTGAAGCGAAGCATCTAATTCTGTATTTAGGCATCGAAATAAAAATGGGCCCAAGTGGTCCTATTAGGAAATGCAGCTCCACAGTACCCTGAAAATTAGGCCACAGTTTGTTTGTAGTGTTACTGTAGCTGGGCTAGTCCCGGGTTATTAGATAGAAAAGGTAGGTGAGGCTGTATCTTTTAATCAGCCAACTTCTGTTGTCAGGCCAAAGTTTGTTATTTAGGTTCCTAAGCATGGAAATAGCTTCCTAATTTCATACGTGCAGGTTTGAAAATTGTCATCTCTGGTGACTTGCCACCCAACATGTCATCAGCAGAGCCAAAATTCAAATTCAGGGATTCCTACTACCCTGCCAGCAGTTCAGTCATTAGACCATGCTCTGTCTCGTTGATATTCCAATAGGTCACTTCCAACTCCAGCTCCTATCAATCCAGTTTCAGAAGGTACTGCATTTTGCATCTTTGAAGGTTTGATATGAAGGTCTGTCACAGAAGAACTTTCTCTGTTGCTCCTCATTCTAGGAACTGCCTTGCTGAAGTGTCTACACCTCATTTTCATATTTCACCTTTCAAAACACGCTATTTCCTCCTTCTATAATGAGAATTATTGGTTAACGCTTCAGTTTATTCACTTTGCCAAGTCTTTACACTATTGTTTTCAGTGATTCAGTCTAAAACAAAGTATTCAGTCAAGCAATCAACTCATTTATTTATTACTGCAATAGAAATTACTTGTGTATAATGAAGGAGAAATGAAGCTTCTAGATGCTGCCCACCATCTTATTTATTTAGTCAGCGAATCATTTGGGAAAACCATCTCCAAAGAAGCTATTCTACAAAGTAAAGTTTTACTTTTGTATTTGTTCACCGGTGAGCTGGGAATTTACATGTATAATCTCCCAGTTAGTGGTAATGAGAGTTCCAAATGTAAATCCCTTGAACACAGTTGGGAAAAGACATCTCCTTAGCACGTTGTGTGACTAGAACCACTTTCATGAATCTGCTGCTTGTGATTTGAACCATATGGAAGGGAATACAATGGAATTAGTCACTTTGGCTATGTCTACACAGCTTCCCTCTTCCACAAAACTCTATGCAAATGAAGCGCAGATTAGCATACTGCCATGCTTCATTTGCCTAATTAATTAGGAGCTGGTTTTGCCCAAGATGTTTTTGCGCAAAAAGGCGCCGTCTATACAGAGCCTTTTTGCGCAAAAAAACCCTCTTGCACAAGAGCTGTTCATTTTTTTCAGGAAAAACAGCTCTTGCACAAGAGGGGGTTTTTGTGCAAAAAGTCTCCTAATTAATTATGCAAATGAAGCATGGCAATATGCTAATCCATGCTTCATTTGCATAGGCTTTTGTGGAAGAGGGAAGCTGTGTAGATGTGGCCTTTTTATGGACATTACCTGGCAGTGGAGTAGGCCCTGTAAGATTAAAGATCCTACAAACTGTTTTAAAACTCAAATTCCTATATACCCAGAGTTAACAATATAGTACAGATTGAACCTCTTCAGTCTGAGATCATGGATGGTGCTGGACCAGAGAGCCCTGGCGCCTGGGAATGTAAGCCAGTCAGGCAATCCAGAGGAGGAGAGACCCACCATCAGACAGGTCATCCTCGTTCCCAGAGAGCCCCAACCAAGCAGGGCAGTAGTGAGACCAGCGAGCCCCATCCCTGCGGAGCCCTGTTCTGGTGCAGCAGCAGTGGGGCAGCCGTGAAGCCCCGGCCCCAGCCGAGTGGGGCAGCCACGGAGCCTAGTCCCTGGGAAGCCCCGGGCAGGACAGAAGCAGGGTAGCCGCGGAGCCCTGGCCCTGAGAAGGGTAGCAGTGGTGGCCGGGGAGCTCCATCTCTGGAGAGCTCCAGCCGGCTGGTGGCAGTGGGCCGAGCCTAAGCTCTGTAGTAGCAGGGCTAGAGCCCAGTGGCAGTGGGGGTCCAGCGGAGCCAACCAGAGGGAGGGGCAATATCCTGGGAGGCCAGTGGCAGGGGACCGCCCCGATTCGGCAAATTCCCTCATTTGGGACCGGCCAGGTCTGGAGGTGCCACACCAGGGCGGTCCAAGCTGTATGAACTATGGTTTTCAGTCGATTAGCATCCAAATGCTCCAGTAGAGTGGATAAAAATAAATGAAGACAGGAGTTGGAATATGCTGGAAATGTCCATCTCATGATAAATACCCTGCTGATATGAACCTGCTTAGAACCAGACAACAATAACATGGCACAGGTTTAAAAAAATAACTAGTGTTTTGGGGGGCCTTGATTTTGGAGGGTTTAATCAGAAACACCTTATAAAGAGGCCTGATTTTTAGAGGAAAGGTGCTCAGCATTTTCGGGAAATTAGGCCTCTTTGAGCTTGGCTTCCACTGCCACTTATTCACTTCTGACAATCTTGCTCCATGATTTTATCAAACTGGGATCCTGGACAAACAAGCCTGCAAACTGTCAGTAAATACATTCAATGGTGTGTTGAACTGTTAGGTTTCTAAAAAGACTGACTCCAAACTTTTGTCCAAATGGACGTTCCCCAGATTTGACCCAATTTCTTGGGTAGGGAGACAAATATTTATATTTTCATTTAGCTTGAGCAACGCCAGCACTTGCCAGTTGCTCTAAATGGAGCAGTTAACCCACAAGTCCCCCTGTCAACCACTGTTGACGGGAGCTAGTGCAGACAAGTAAGTGGCTCCCTTGAGAGAAATGAACAGAGAAGAATAATGTAAACAAACGCAGTGCAAAATAAAACAGCACCGATAATAGACATTTAAAAGAAAACCCTGACACTGAAGGTATGCAGAGCAGGCTAGAGGCAAAGAATTCACCCAACACCTAAACGATGCTGGCTGTTCAAGGTGAAGAAAGTAAACAAGCTGCTTTGTAGCTTACCATGCTCACTTGGGCAATGTCAATTACTGTATCCCCAAGATGGCCTAAATTATTTCAGCCCCTCTGGCGCTGAATACGGAACCTTCTCAGCAGATCTCTCAAAGTGCATGTGTACGTACATACACACACACACACACTGAGCTGTTTCCTCCAAAATGTGTGATACCCTACAGATGGTACATGGTATTGATTTAAAAATCTGTTTTACTATCTAAGGGACACTCAGAGGATGTATGTATGCCACTCCTTGGCTCTCCCTCTCGTTCAGGATCCGGCTCCTATTCCTTACTGGCCTATGGGAATGTTGTGCTGTAAAACAAAGGGAAAGGGTGTTTGCATACCACCTCTATATCAGGGACAATACCAAGGTGCCTAGATATCATGATGATGGGTAACCTTATAAAAAGGATGGTAGGTGAGTCGATAGATCAGGCCCCAGTTTGGGAGATGGATTTGATGCTCTAAGAGATCTTTTCTATTTCAAACTGTTATAATCCTCCCACTCTCATATCTGTTTATCTTACTCTCCGTCACATGGAAAAGCCTCTCAATTCCACTTCCAGTATCTATTGGTATGGCACCCCTCACCAAAGTGTCGGAGCATCTCACAGTTATTAACATTTATCCTCACAACAGCCCGGTGAAGTAGGGACATGCTGTTATCCTGGCTTTACAAATGGGGAACTGAGGCACAGAGAGATTGAGAGCAAATTGTACAAAAGCACCTAAATGACCTAGGAGCTCTGGCAGCAGGATTAAAAAGAGCGGAGTTGGGAGGCAGCCTTTGCGTATGGAGAGAGCCATGTAAGGCATAAGCCTGAGGATTCAAGTGTGAAGAGTCCTCTGCTGTACTCTCCTTGCCTAGGCCAGGCCTTTCCATCAACACGGCTGTTGATTCACTCGCTAGCAGTGTGTGCAGGGTCTGTGCTCTGCACAGCACCGCCAGCACAGACCTGCCCTGAGACAGCACAGTGACTGTGCTGTTGGTACAGGCAGGAGAGAGCAGCAAAGCCCACACATGCTTTTTGCTGTGACTAATGCCTGTCCGACTTCAGTTCATCTATGCTGCCCAGCTTTAGCTTTTACATGCCCCTTAGGGGCAGCTATTTAAGAAACAATCCTCCCCAAAGCTGGGCCATGAGACCTCTGTTTGTTTTTCATTTAGCAGCTAATTACAAGGAGAATTTTGTTTGACTCATTGGTCTCAGTCCAAGTACACGCACAGAGGCCAAACAATGCCGGGGTAGGCGGTAACACACATGTGAATAACATTTCCCTTTCCTGGTGGTGGCAATTTTCCCCTCCCATCACAACTGGTAGTTTCCCACTTAACAAGAAATCTCTGATTGAAGATTCTACTTATAGGCATTTCCTTCACAGGTGCTGGCTATGGAGATATGCGGGGCGGGGGGGACAGAAGAGACTTGGTAATATGCTGGCAAATGCCCAGCCAGAGGGGCTCCCAAGAAGAAATAAGAACACTGTCCTAGCTGCACCCCTTTCTTAGCCAGTGATCAGTGTTCTCCACAAGCTGAACACTTGGGTGGTCACCCAGGAGAGATACAAATGCTGCCAGGCTGATTAGCAGACCTAATGCCCACAGTTAACTGCATGTGTTTCTATTGATGGTGCACATACACCCATGCCATGGTGCACACAACAAACTTTATTCTGCACATGAACTGAAAAAATTAGGGGGAACATCGCCAGTGATCCCTGCTTTTTGGGCCTGGGCAGGCACCTTCCTGCTGAAATGGGGCTTGCAAATGTTTTCTACCATTTGAATCTCTCCCCCTGTTGGTAGAGAGATTTTATGTAAATCCAGGTTGAATCTATAGTAAGGATTAAGAAAGGGGTTTAAAAATTTGTCAGCTTGGGAAGAAATGTATTTAAGCTTTTTAGCAAGACGGATTTGCTTTATCTTTTAAGTTACATGTTAGGTTAAAAAAATGGAATCCATTGGACCTGATTCTGGTCTCACACGGGTATAACTCAAAAGCAGCTCCATTGAAATCAAGGCATTACAACTATATGAAGCTTGCCTAAATCAGAGGGGTATAAAAGGGCCATTCACCTGCCACTGGCCAGTGCTCCCATAACTTCAAAGAGGGAATCTGTGACCTGAACATAATACATGTTGAACCTCTTAAAATCTGGGACTCTCTGATCGGGCAACATCTGTGTTCCAGCAGGACCACAGATATTGCTGGACCAGAGAGTCCTGGCTGGCCAGGGACTGGGCTGGTGATGGAGAGTGCAGCAGGGCCAGCACAGTGGGGAGTGCAGCTCCTGCAGGCAGCAGGGGCTAGCAGCACAGGCCTGGCTAGGGCCGGCACAGCAGCAGGGCCAGTGCCTGGACAGGAGCCCAAGAGTGCAGCCCCCCAGGCAGGAAGCACTGCTTCAGGAGGGCCAGAGACAGGGTGCAGAGCCGACAGTCAGGAGGGGAGCCCTGACCTCCCAAGGCCTGGCAAACTCTGTTGTTCGGGACTGCACATGTTCCAAGGGTGCGGACCAGGGAGGTCCCACCTGTACATCAAGCCAATTTCACACGTATGGTAAACTCCATCCACTTCAACAGAGTTGCACATGGTCATACCAGGGCTGAATTTGGCCAGTCATCATTTATGCTGTTTGATGGCGAAAACATGAGGCCAGCATAGCTGTGATGTAATCACTCCTCTTGGAATGAAGAACAGAGTGGTTGACCAGCATTCCCTATAAGGTGCACGACTGCGCAGCCGCGCACAAACAATTCTCTGCCGCCCACCTCCCTTGCAGAGCTATGCTGCAGCACTCACCTTCCTGCTGGATTTGGAAGGTGAGTGGCATAGCTGCTCCCATGGCTGGGGCCGTGTGGTGGGCGGGGCCGGGGCTGGGCGGACCGCTACTCTGGCGGCTGGGGCTGTGCTGGGGGCCGTTCCGGCTGCCGGCAAGGTTTGGGGCTGTGGACGGGCAGGTGGCTGGCTGGCTGCCGGCAGGGTTTGGGGCTGCTGGTGGGCAAGCAGGAGTCTGTTGTTGGGGTTTGGGGCTGTGCCAAACTCCAGCTGCCACTGGAGTTTGGGGCTGTTGGCAGGTGAGTGGGTGTCTGCTGCTGGGATTTGCAGCCATGTGGTGGGTGAGTTGCGCTGTTGGGGTTTGGGGCTGCGGGCCGGCGAGGGGGTGTCTGCCGCCGGGGTTTGGGGCTGTGGGTGGGCGGGCGGGTTCCTGCCGCTGGGGTTTGCAGCCACATGGTGGGCAGGTTGCTGCTGCTGGAGGATGAGGCAGTGGGACAGTTACTGACCAGGGGATTGAGGAAGCAGCCGCACGGCGGGCAGGCGGCTGCTCTGGGCAGGGTTGTGTGACTCAAACACTTGGGTGGGGGTAGGGGGAGGTAGAAAAGACAGAATCAGATGAAGTGAGAGCAAAATCAGCATTTCTTCAGTCTTGAGTGGGACAGATTCTGCTCTCACACAGCTGTAAATTAGCAATAGTGATAAAACAGGCATGTGAATAAATGTTCACACTCCTTTTAAAAAAGGACAGATGAACACAAAATAACGTTTTGGGAGCTGTTTTACTTCAGGACTAGTTTTGGAGCTTACTCTGTAAATTTATATTCTGATGCATAAGAAATGGAATCACTCTGTTTTGAATTGTCCTTGAAGACTAAAATGTAGGGTTTTTACAGCTGTTGGGGGTGTGCTTAATGTACTTGATATTACACTTCATTCTCCCATACTTGTACTACCAAAAGAATCTTTAAAAATGGAAGGAAAAAGAGATTTGCTATAGTTATCATAAGTAGTGGAAAATCTAAACATTCTTCAATATTGCACAAAAGCAAAGCCATAGTCCACCTAAACTATACATGTCTGTATTATTCTTAGCTTTCAAAAGAGTGTTGGGGTGAGGGTAAAGGTTGTCTGATTTTGAATAAAACACAAGAAGCTGCTGGTTGTGCTTCTAATAGTAAGAGTAACAGCACAGGGAGGAGGAATGCTGTGCAACTCTTCATTTGTATTCTTCCTTGAAACATTATTAATCTGAAATTATTACTTGCTTGCTGCTCTCTGTGCAACTACGGACAGTGACGTTTTACTACTAAATGCAACTAAAACTGTTGTCAAATGCATTCTTCATCTCCCAGTACTGGTACAAACATCATTTACCAGCTGAGTTTACCATAAGCTTCTTGTGCTTTTGCCATAAATTACATGTCATTAATAGTACCCATTTCTGGTTACTCTTCTCAATACAGTCCAGAAGACACATTCCACTTTCCTCTTTAGCTATAGTAAGTAAAAGCAGTCCTATATTACATTAGTGTAATTTGAGTCTGCATGTTCCTTTGGAAGACCCAATGAATTAACTGTAGATGCATACTGATAATAAATAGTTCTCCCAACTGGTGATTTATATGGCTAGGATACTGTAGTCATCTGTCTAAATATCGAGCATGAATTGGTCCAGTGATGGCTCAGATTCATGTGATTCTGTTATTTCAGCATGTGAACACAGGGTTCTGAAAAGCTGCAGTTTTCATGCTACTACAGCTCAGCTGTCTGTCAGCTGACTTGGCTATGTCTACTCTGGCCACTGAACGACAAAGCTTAAGCCTTGCAGAGGTGTTACCTCCCAAGGCAAAAGTTTTGCAGTGGCAAGTATCAGTGTGTGATGGGCAGGAGCGCTCTCCTGATGACAATGTGAATGCTGCTCGTTGGGGGTAGAAATATTTTGTCAGCAAAAGAGCTGATAAACAGCAGTCGCACTGCCTGACTTTTAGCAGCATGCATGTGTTGCCGCCAATCCCAGGAGCTAGTGCCCTGCCAGTCCTGTCAAGGGGCAGGAGGCGGGCAATGAGGGCAGTTTCCATGGGACTCAGTGATTCTAAAGGGCCTGTGGCTCTGGCCGCTGTTGCCACAGTATGAGCAGTGATGCAGCGTGCTTCCTCTTGGCCTCCTATGACTTCCATGGAACTGTGGGCAGTGCAGATTTAGAACAGCCTTGAGGCTAATCTACCATACTGAAAACTTTGCCGTATTAATTTTCTTTTTATTCAACTTCATATTAACTAAACATTTAAAGTCATGCACCTTGTTAATTATCCCTTGTGTTTTAGCATTCTTTCTTCTATAACATTTAAATTCTATACCTATATCTATAAATAAAACTTTGGTGCTACAGTGGCACACACCCGCACAAATGCACAGGACCTCAATATTAGTGCACAAGACAAAACTCACTCTGCTCATGGATGGAAAATCTTAGAGGGAACGCTGGTGTTGACCCAGATGTAGATGTGTCAAACAGGCCACATCCAAGCAGTGTTGTGGGTTCCCCCCCCCCCCACTTTCCTATCAATATGGTGAAGAGAACAGCAATTATTGTAACCATTTTGTCCTTGCTACCACAGCTCTATTACTACCTAGGAGCACTGCAGGTACTCTGGAACAAAGAGACCACATCCTTTCAGTGGAAGTGGAATCTAGACAAGTAGATCACTGATGCCCACAATGGTGGGTCATCAGGAGGGGTGTTCCTAAGGAATTTCCTAACAATAACTCTATTGTCACTAATTTTAAAGGCTCATCAGTATGGATCTCAGCACTGAAGTCTTTGTTAAAAGGAGTAAAAATAATAAATTAGCTGGAACTGATTTTTCCATCGGCTCCATACACAGAGTAGTCACAGGTGAGGGCACACTGCTGAGGGATAGCTGAGAACTAGGCAGAGGAAAATTCAACCAGATTTCTATTCCTGCTCTAATCTCTGCTAAGAGATGAAGTCCTCCCAATCAGATGAAACTATGTGAGCAATTACGCAGGAGTATTTAAGAAAGAAGCCATTCTGAGGGATTAGTTGACTCGCATGCTGTCTCTCTTGGCTCTTGGGGAAGAACAAATTGGAATCTCAACGCTATCAAATCAAATATTCCCCAGGCTCCCCTGGGGATTGTTTTTCAATTTTGTTAATATTTTAAAAGCATCTCTTGATCTCCCACATGTCTGTCCGGCATTAGGGTTTCATTACACGCTAGAACAGATGTCCCCCCCTCTCTCTCTCTCTCTCTTTTTAAATGTGCGCCTTTGCAATCAAGACGTTTCTTGGTTTGGCGCCCAGGACTCTTGGTACAGCACAAAATGAGCAATTGATGTTGAGGTCCAGATTCTCAAGCCAAGGAGGAGGATGCGTTCTGCAGGAGTCAGGGGAATTAAGCCCAGCCATGCCTTTTAACTTCTTGCCAGTGCTGGCAAGACATCAGTGTGAGAAACCTCTACATGAAAACAAAAATTAGCCACTCACTCAGGCTGGCACAGAGTCTTAGGAAACAAACATATGGGCTGGATTGTTCTGCGTAACTAGGGGCTTGATCCTGGGAGCGCTCTCCCTGGCAGAACTTGCACTGAGGTCACAATTATCCAGATGCTTCTCTAGTAGGTGAGACTTGGACAAAGGGATAGCAGCGGGGTCCAGCAATTGGAGAGAGAGTAAATCATCAGACCTAGATTCTTTGGGAATTTTTCTATGGGAACTCTGAGCAGAGGACTTGCTAGATTAGGTCTGGATAGCCGAACAGCAATAACAACAGTCATCCTTAGTGTTTACACTGCTGTTTAACTTCAAAGAGGACAACACCGATTAAATAATACCGATGACACCCTTGCATGGAACGTTCCCTGTGAGGGCTGTAAGCGCAAGTTCCCATATGACTGTAGAGCACCATGCATGCAGCTGGCACTAAAGAGTAATCACAATTTTACACATGAGGACACTGCAGAAGATAGAGTAAATGACTTGCCTGGGCCACAGAGTAGTCAGTTATACAGCTGTATTCTTGGCATTGCATTCTGTGCTTAGGACAAACAATCCTCTGTACATTTTCTGTTTAAAACTTCCAATTAATCATCCCACTAAACAGCAGCTGGTTAAGTCAGTCAATGTTTCATAAAGACTGCAAAGATATTAGCTAATATCAATAGATAGCTAATTTAACTTAAATTAGCTAAGTAACATAATTAAAAGGCACTGCATTCATTAATAATGGAAGTGTGCTTATTAAAGAATACAAAAGGGGAGACTAAGTGTGGTCTGACGACACAAGTTTCTACAGTCACTCAGTCTGCTGTGCTCCAAAGGGTAAATACCCATTTTGTAGCTGGGAAAACTGAGGCACAGAGGGGCTAAACCCAAAGCCAATGGGAGACAGTGACAGAACTGTGCCTATTATTAGCCTATGTTTGCATTCATTTATTGCTATTTTTCTTGTTGTCCCTCCTGCTTCTCTCTATTTGTCACTGTCACTTGCGATTTGATCCAGCATCCACTGAAGTCATTGTGAGTCCTTCTACAGTTGGATGTGGACTTTGTTGACTTATGTCAGGCCCACATCTTGCAAACATCTCCTAAGGAGCACCGGCCTCTGCCTTTATAGAACTCCACTGAGGTCAGTGGCATTCTGCAAAGATGCAAGTTTCACCCAAGCCAAGCAAATTATAGGACTGGGACTCCAAGGGCCAGAATGTTAAAGGATTTAGGAGCCTAAATTGAAAGTCAATGGAAGTTAGGGTGCCTAGCATTTTTAGGAATCTAAATACCTTTAAAATTCTGTACCCTGGATGTTGAGCTCTTCGTGGCTGGGACCACATAATTGTACCTGTTTCTGTAATACTTGTTTATTCATTGGTAGCTTAATCCCGACTGCCTCCTTTGGGTACTACTGCAGTGTAAACAAATATTATGAGCAATGCCATGAGTTAAGAGTTGAACCCAGGTCTTTCAATGTTCAATCCCATGTTCTAACCACTCAACAGGACTGCCATTCAATGATTAACACTGCAATAGCCTCTAGAAGCCCCCACTGAGTTTAGATCTCATTCAGATATTCTAAGACCAAAAAGCACCATTGTGATCCTCTCGTCTGACCTCTTGCCTAACGCAGGCTATAAAACTTCTCCAAAATAACTCCTAGCACAGATCTTTTAGAGAAACACACAGTCTTTGTTTAAAAATTACCACTGATGCAGACTCCATCACAACCTTTGATAAATTATTTAATGGCTAATTACTTTCATTGTTAAAAATTTACACCTTATTTCCAGTTTGGATTTGTCTAGTTGCACCTTCAAGCCACTGGATTGTATTATACCTTTCTCTGCAAGAGAAACAGCCCGTTATTAAATATTTGTTCTCCACGTAGATACTTATAGACTGTATTTAAGTAACTTATTAATCTTCTCTTTGGTAAGCTGAATAGATTGAGTTCCTTGTGTCAATTATTTTAAGACCTATTTTCTAATTTTATTCTTGCAGCAGTCAGCCCCGTGCCCAATACAGAAGTAAAATAACCCCTCTCCACTCCTCCCCAAGATTCTATGCTTTATTAATCACGGGATCGCATTGGCTCTTTGGCCATAGCATCACAGTGGGAGCTTGTGTTAGGCTGATTATCCACCATAACTGACAAATCTCTCTCGGCATCTCTGCTTCCATTTTCCTGAAATTATGGCCCACATTCTTTGCTTCCAGATATATACATTTATATTTAGCCCTCTTAAGGCATGCTGCTTGCTTCTGCCTAGTTTACTAAGTGATCTAGATTTCTCTGAATCAGTGACCTGTCCTCTTCATTATTTTCCACTCTCCTAATTTTTGTGTCCTTTGCAAATTTTCTCAGTGATGGTTTTATGTTTTTTTACAGTCCCGGAAAAAGATGTTAAATAATGTAGGGCCAAACCAATCCCTGTGGGATCCCACTGGAAACAGACCTGCACAAGCAAGTGTACAGTCAGAATGAGAGAGATTCTCTGCCCCAAAGAACTGACAATCTAAAGAGACAAAACCGACAAAGGGTGTTAGAACTGAAGCATTTTAAAGATGGACTGAGGAACAGAAACGTTCAGTGACTTTCTCCCCAATAGACTGAGCAAAGCAGAAGACTCCTAAGGCCTTTCTGCATGGTATCACCACTCATATTTGATCTAGCTGAATAATCAACTTTCCATTTGAGAGAGACCTTCTGGATAATTTATGCCTGCCTGTCAGGGCACTGTACAGTATGGAAAGAGTTCTGTGCTTTAATGAAAGAAAACAATTAAAAAAAACCCTCCCTATTTGTTTGGGTATTTTTCTGTCAAGAAAAACATTTTAATGTCATGTTTATTGACTCAGCTACTGAAAATCCCCCTCTCCTCTTGCCATAAGATTTGGCTTTTTCTCCCTTAGTTAAGTCAATTCAAGTAAGTAGAGAAATTCAGTGAACACAATGGTAGATGTTTCAATGGAGACTGCAAAGTTCCTTTTAAATTTGGCTTTAAAGCTCTCCCCCCCCCCTCACTTTAACTGCTTGTTAAATGAAACAGAGCTGGACTGTGGGGCTTTTTTTAATGTCTTAGTGACTTTATGTGTACAGCTTAGTGTGCAAATGACACACAGATATTTCACCTGTCCAACATGAAAAATGAAGCGTAATTTTCACGTTGGATCTGTTCTTTTTCCCGTTCAAGATACTGTCAACTGCCTCCTCCCTTACACAGACTCCCTGATGATATAGGATGGAGCTCATACAGAGAGCAGGACACAACACAAATACCAGGGACTGTGTCTGAAAATAAGATTAATAATTAACTGTCTTTTCAGCCCGGGGGAGGGGGACACACCAGGCCATCAAAAAGCTTGAGATCAAACATGCATTACGTTTGCATGTATCTGCATAAACTCACTTGCTTGTAGCCAGTCAGTGAGATCACACTTCTGCTCCCAAGGCAACTTGTGAGAAAGCTGTCCTTCTTGGGGAGGAAGTCCTTACTGAATTTCATTTCCACATCTCCACCAATATCCTCCACCTCTTTCCCCTGGCATCACTTCCTCCCTTCTCTGTCTGTCCCCTTTCCAAGATTTGCCCATTCACAAGTAAAATAAGGAGATTCAGGACTGTACCTCTGAACCTTCAAATCTGCCAGCAATCTGTGACCTAAACACTCATGGCTGTATCTCTATCACTATTCCAAATAGGTGCCAAACAGATGAAATGGGGAACAGCCAGGTTTTGTTTAGTGCTGCGAGTTAATGGAATGATTATAATGGTTGTTAAATGAGAGAGTCTGCTTTTACTGATATCTCCAAGAATAAAACAAACCTGGGCTGCAATCAGTTACAGCTGGGGTGGGGAAGGAGGGTCTGTGCCCAGATTGCTTGGGAATCAATCCCTATCTGGCTTCTGGTGGGGTGTTTAGGGCTTTGATGTACCAGCTGCAAGTGAATCGTTTTAGATTTACACAGATAAACTGAGTACAAACAACATTTAGGCCACATTCTGTAAGAGCATTGTTGAGATGTAAGATGATGCAATTATGATTGTTTCCATGTATGTTATCATAGTGAGTTTTTCTTAGTCAGAGTACTATCAATAATGTAACAGCAAGAAACACAACAACCAAATTGCCAGATCTTTGTACAATATTGTGGGCGTATGGAATTGTCCTACTGAGATGGAGAACACTGAAAAAGGAGATGCCACAACTGAATGGGAACCTCCTGCTGGGCTAGTTTAAAACCTAATCTCAGTAAACTTACTTACACTGAGTAATCAGAACAAACTAGCCGTGACAATAATATGATTAACCAATACCACATGGCGGAGCATGGAGGTGATGTGGCTGCTTCACATGCTTCTATTCTGGGGGAAGGCTGAGCATACTCACCTATTCAATTCATGGTGAGGGAACATCACCACTTCTTGAAGTCTTACTGCTACATCATAGAGAAGTGAAGTGCTTTGCTCTTTCTTTAGTCCCCTCAGGAGCACATCTAGACTGACCCATGCCTTTGATAACATTCCAGGGAAGTTATCAAAAATACTGACATGCTGAAGAAAATTTAGGGAAGACCAATGTGCATTATCAGGGAATAGAAGAATTGATCCATTAGGAAAGATTCCAATAAATGTGTATACTCTGCATAAATAATAGTGACAAAAGAGTGACAGAAGTCTACAAGCATCTGAAAGGTGCAAACGGTGAAGAAGGAGCAGAACTGACATGGATGCTACAAAGCAGTATAACTAGGAACAGGGGGGTGAGATCAGGGGTATGTCTACACCTAGCGACGCTATGTTGATACACTTTCAATATAGCTATGCAGACGCCACCTACACCAACAGAAGCACTGTTTGTGTCAATGTAGCACAGTGGTCTCCAACCTTTTTACACACAAGATCACTTTTTGAATTTAAGTGCATTCCAAGATCTACCTCAAACTCAAATATCCTTGCCCCGCCTCCTTTGTGCTCCTTTGCCCCGCCTCTCTCTGTGGCCCCTCCCCTGTTCACTCCATCTTCCTCCCTCCCACTACTCATTTTCACCAGGCTGGGGCAGCAGGTTGGGGTGCAGGCTCTGGTCTTGGATTAAGGGATTTGGAGTGTGAGAAGGGCTCTGATCTGAGCTTGGGGCAGGCTGTTTGGATGCGCGGGGGCTCAGGGCTAGGGCAGGGGCTTGGGGTACAGGAGTTCATGACTGGGATAGGGGTTCAGGATGTGGACTCCAGCTGAGCACCGCTTAGCTCAGGTGGCTCCTGGGTGATGGTGCAATGAGACTAAGGCAGGCTTGCCCCTGCCCTGGCCCTGCACCACTCCCAAAAGCAGCTAACAAATTTGCTCTATCCCTAGTCCTGTTGTGCCCCCTCTCTGCTCGGTGGAGATAGGATACAGGGTGGGAGAAGGGAGCACCTTGACATCAGCACCCATCCTCTCCCTTCCCTGCCCTGCACAGAAAACAAGAGGCTCCTGGGGAAACAGCTCCAAGGCAAAGGGCCAGAGATGTGCAGCAGTGGGAGGAGGAGCAGCTGAAGTGCTGGCACTTGATAGCCACGTAGCCAAACCAGTCAGGATCACCTGTCAGAGGCTCCAAGATCTACCAGTAGATCCCGATCTACTGGTTGGTGACCACTGATGTAGCACCACCATCTCCCCAAATGAAATTAGCTACTTTGCTGGACTACCTCTTCCATCGACATAGCTGCACCTCCAGTAGGGTTTTTGTTGGTATAGCTACATCTGCTAAGAATGTTGTTTTTTCACACCCCTGACCAATGTAGCCATGATGATATCATTTTTCAGTGTCAACCAGGCTTAAGAAAAGGAAAATTTACAATTAAAACAAATAAAAAAATCTTCTTAATAATTAAATCCCCTAAGAGAATCAGTAAAAGTCCAATTGATGGGTGATGCCTTAGGGACAACCAGACTTCAGCAAGCAATAGAGAATACATTACTGCAAATAGCAAGCAGTAGGGGGTTGGACAAGATGGCCTAATAGATATTTTCAATCCTTAACATCTGTGGTTCTATGTTATTACCAAATGCAGAGAGAGAAACATTGCTTATCTGATGTGTTTGCTGCTGGTTCCTAGTATTCCAAGCCAAAAAGATATGGATCAGACTCTAAACCCACTTTAGCACCAGCTGTGCACTTACATCTGTAGTGTCAGATGGAATGTAACACAACAAAAGGGGAGCCATTTTCAATGGGGAGAGTTTCACACCCATTTTCCATTCACTGGGCCCAATGCTGAGGTGAACTATGGCCACTTTGCCCCACTCCACTGGCACAGAAGTGGCCCTAAATCCAACTCATTCAGTCCTTCAAGGATCTCACCCCTCATTAGGGAAAAATCTCAGAGGTACAGAGCTGCCTTTAAGGCTATAACTCCTCCAACATCTAGTTGCTGACAAAGGCAGGATGGTCACAAGTCCCTAAGCACTGCTGAAACCCCATTGCCCCAATGACATCCAGGTTTAGGGGAGGAAGCTAATATTCCTGATGGCTATGAAGATGTATGGCCACAGTGACACCAACGAACTACTGACTAGTGAGTCAAGGCACAGCAAAGGCACTAGAATGGAGAGGCTTCTAATGGAGGGGGCATTCCAAGGCACCAGTGAAGACAATGAAGTCTTACATTTGTAAATGTTGACGCAGACATTACCCAATCTGCAGTTGGCTTGTGCCTGAAGTTTTGGCAAGAACACAGCAGGGTGTTTAATGTCTTTTTCATGTTACACCCTCCTCCAGCAATGAGTACAACAGCTAATTAAAACACGCTCTTTGGCTTAGTTCAGGTTTTCCGAAGAAAGATATACTAGGTCCCAGATTAATTACTACGGGCCAAATTCTGCTCTACTTAAAATCATGGCAAATCTGCAGTAACGCCATTTCAACACAAAAGAGAACAGAATGTGACACACAACTGGCCATTTGTTTCTTATCTCTTGTCAGAAGAACAAGAAGAGGCTTCCCTCTAAGTCAGTGCCCTGTGCAATCTTTCTCCAGCCTCCCAGATTAAATAGGCTACCTATATGACACAATCTGTTCCCAGGCATGAAACTATTCCAAATTCAAGTCACCTAGCTAACTACGCAACAAACTACATCACTGAGGTTTTGATACTAACAAGACAATGAAAGCTCCTCTTGTCTACTATTTACCCTGTATCTCTGTGTAACCCTGGAGTGCATCAATAACAACAAAAATAGTGGTGTAACTGGTGGTATAGATGGAGCCCAGGTGTTTTCAGCATCAAGTCATGAAAAGCTGCAGGAAAGTTTGTTCATCAAAGGGACATCTGGCATGTGGGGCAGTCAGAGATGTCAGTTTCACTTCATATGCCAGATAGGATTGGCTGCAATTAAGCAACTGATTGATACTAAATATCCCTTTAATTTATAGATAACTAGTTTTTGAAATCACTAATATTATACACTGTATATATTGCAGGAGAATAGAGAATCTCATTTTCAAGTAGATTACCTAACTGTATAACAATCATTTACCACTTGAGCTAAAGAAGTAATCCCTTAAGTGGTAGCCATAAAAATAAAATAATAACCAACCATATCATTTTTTATCTGTATATCTCAAAGCATTTAGCAATACTGAGCTCTCATTCTCTGAGAGAGCTGGCCTCTGCAGAGAGAGAGGTTTAGTTACAACTATGTCCTTAATGTGACAGTGGATCCATTTTGCACCAATAAAACTCACCTGTGTAAACACTATTCAAGCACAATCTGAGGATTTTGCACATGCCCACCTTGTGGGAGCAATTATGAAAGCCACACTTGAACTTAACACTAATACACTCCAAAGAAGAGGTAGAAAGCAACTGTAGATGAGAATGATACCAAGGGGAAATCCTTGTAGCATAGTAAAAGTGAATAAAAAGGAAAAGCAGATGGACCTTGTTCAAGGGTGCTTGATGCTCACGTTGTTCTCATTATGTGTTTGAAACTCCTCAGTCCACACAGCGGAGAGCGAAGGAGCTGTCAGCAAGAGAATTCTTGAGTGTATCAACGGCAGCAGAGGTAACAGCAGGGAGAGCCCCTCTGCCATAACAATCAGTCAATACTTCCACGTGCCTTGTGCTTGAATCACTAATGACAGTAGTACAGAATGGTGCGGGCTTCATGCGTTTGTCCGAGATGGTGGACAGCAAAGCGGCCCGTGAGTGTTTGTGGGATTTTGGGGAGAAAAAAGGGGCAAAAATGATGGGACACAGATTGCAAAGTCAGAAGTTGGCCCCATATTCCAAGTCATCTCTGAGAGTACGTCTACACTTGCTCCCCATCTCAAGATAGGGATGCAAATGTAGTGTACCGAAATTGCTAATGAAGTGCGGGATTTAAATATTCTGCGCTTAATTAGCATAATCGCGTCTGGACACCATTTTGAAATTGAATTATTGCGAAATAAAACTCCCCGTGTAGCAGCGTTATTTCGAGAGAAAACCCTTCTCTCGAAATAATTGTTAAACCTCATTGTATAAGGAATAACAGTTATTTCGAGAGAAGGGTTTTCTCTCGAAATAACGCTGCTACACGGGGCATTTTATTTCGCAATAACGCGATTTCAAAATGGCGGCCAGACACGATTTGCTAATTAAGCATGGGATATTTAAATCCCACGCTTCATTAGCAATTTCGGTACACTACATTTGCATCCCTATCTTGAGATAGGGAGCAAGTGTAGACATACCTGAGTGACTCATTTTGGCCCCATCATGCACTGCTAAAATTTCGCAAAAGTCAGTGCACTGCACTGTGATGAGTTGCACAGTGGGATATATATACCCATGATGCACTGCACTGGGCCTTGATAATAGCACTCCTGTTGAGTACACAAATGGCTGACACAAAGAGTCAATACATATGCACTTAAGAGGTAGCTGCACAAGCAATGTAACTTGAGTAGGGTAGACAGGGCCTTAGAGATTTGGTAGCTCTTGGGGCAAGGGCTGTCTTTTTGTTTTGAGTATGTACAGTCCTAGTTGGCTCGTGGTCGTAACTGTGGCTGCTAAGTGTACTACAACACTAACAACAATAATGTTGATTGTGTACATGTGAAGTGGTGGTAAAGAGGTACCCCACTAATTTGGTAAATTTTACATCCACTTTTAACAGGTGTAAATCACTATAGAAGATTCAAGGCAGTTGAAAATCAGTCTCAAGCCGACTCCAGGGTATATACATGCCTTCATATTTATCCATCATATAGCTTTACCATCAAGGGCTTTCACTTTTAGAGTGCAAATTTAATACAAACAACATTAAAAAAATACTGCAAAAATAAATCACCAACTGAGTGTTTGGACATATTCCTTGACTAATTCAAAATCCACTCTCATTTATTTCTGTCTTGATGATGGAATCCACAGCAGTTTATTCACTTGCACAGACTGGTAATTTGTTCAACTAATGGGAAGTAAATGAAAGATAAGTAAGCATGTTCATTGATTCCTATGAAATTTGATATAATAATCTTCAACTCTGTGGGCCTTCTCCAAAACATTAACAAAATATTACCAGACATCAACAAAACTATTCTGAGAACTACCAGCAGCAGCAATTATTTTTGAACACTGCAGGGAAGGTTTTCAAATGCAGAGAGGAATGAGAGGTTTAGAGAAATAGCTGTCTTCCACTTCTGAATGCAGTTGGAAGACAGTGTAACATCAAAGGGTTGAAATCCCCAGTAAGTTACTCCAGTTTTATTTTAACGCAATTCCTTTGATTCATGGAGATCATGAACACAACCTCTTGATTTGGTATTAGCATTATTCTCCTCTCTGCTTCAGATAGTTGTGGATCTGTAAGTTAGTACAGTTTCAAGCCTAATTAAACAATATGTTACAAATATTTTACAAATGTAAATTAGAAGAGTAAACATAATGTTGATCCTAATTCTGCTCTCATTTGCACCATTGTAAATTCAGATATAATTTAGTTAACTTTGAAGGAGTCACTCTAGATTTATCATAGAATCATAAAAGATTAGGGTTGGAAGAGACCTCAGGAGGTCATCTAGTCCAACCCCTTGCTCAAAGCAGGATGAACCCTAACTAAACCATCCCAGCTAGGGCTTTGTCAAGCCAGGACTTAAAAACCTCTATGGATGGAGATTCTGCCATCTTCCTAGACAACCCATCCAGCAATTCACCACTCTCCTAGTGAAATAGTTTTCCTCATAACCAACCCGGACCTCCCACACTGCATTTTGAGACCATTGCTTCTTGTTCTGTCATCTCCCACCACTGAGAACAGCCTGGCTCCATACTCTTTGGAAACCTCCTTCAGATAGTTGAAGGCTGCTATCAAATCCCCCTTCATTCTTTCTCTTCTGCAGACTAAATAAACCCAATTCCTTCAGCTTCTCCTCATAAGTCATGTGCCCACCCCAAATTATTTTTGTTGCCCTCCTCTGGACTCTCTCCAATTTGTTCTCATCCTTTCTATAGCAGGAGGCCCAAAACTGGATGCAGTACTCCATATGTGGCCTCACCAGTGCAGAATAGAGGGGAATAATCACTTCCCTCAATTTGCTGGGAATACTCCTACTCAGTATATCAGCCCAATATACTAATAGCCTTCTTGACAACAAGGGCACTCAGTTGACTCATAAGCAGCTTCTTGTCCACTATTATCCCTAGGTCATTCACAGCAGAACTGCTGCTTATCCAGTTGGTCCCAAACCTGTAGCAGTGCATGGGATTCTTCTGTCCTAAGTGCAAGACTCCACCCTTGTCCTTGTAGAACCTCATCAGATTTCTTTTGGCCCAATCCTCCAATTTGTCTTGGCCACTCTAGACCCTAGTCTTATCTTCCTGTTTATCAGCCTCTCCTCCCAGCTTAGTGTCATCTGTGAACATGCTGCGTACAATCCATCCCCTCATCCAAAAAATTAATGAAGATGTTGAACAAAAACCAGCCCTTGATTATGCCACTGGGGAAGCTGAACACAAAATCTGTCCCTTTGTTGTAGGTGTGTTCTGGGTTTTTTTAAGGGGAAGCAGGTAGAAGTAAAATCAGCTCCCAGGGTTACCTTAGACTTATTTCCAATTTTTTATTTCCTTGAAAGTGCTTCTAAAATCATATTAACTGAAACTCAAGGAAAACCTCGTTGAGTACACACATGCTGCAGCAGTTACAATCTGGAGGCTGAGAAGAGAACGGCTTTGTAAAAGTACACAGCCTAGCTGTCCCTAGGGCCCATCCCTCTGCGCACTTTCTGTTTCAGACTTCTTTTTTCTTTTCACTTGTCTATTTTATTTTGCCAAGAGGAGAATGGAAGGGGGAAAGATGTGCCATTCTCCCAGTGATGGGAAACACAATGCTTTGTTTTATTCTTACAATGCAACAGGATTGCAAGACAAATTCTAGAGGTTGTGTGCCAGTAGTACAACCCACTGCTGGGACCACTGCACCGCGTCGGTATGAACCACTCATTTTCTGTTTTCTCAGCTCCACATAAATGTTGTGGAGGTGTTACAGCTGCTTCCTGAAATGCAGGACCTGTCTCCTGGCCTTTGGTACAGCCTCTCTGTGTTAGTTTCTTTCTCTGCTCTAAGCATGTATCTCCTACCAGACCTACTGTCAAGCTGATGCAGAATGCAAAATACAGGCCCTTCTCCTTTTGAGGTGCTGCCTCTGATAAATCATGTGACAATGCCTTGGAAAAGGATGATGATGGGTTGCATGAATGCTCTCCTGGATCAGTTACCCTTTATATCCCGCCACCGACTTATTATGTGACCCTGGGCAAGTCATGTACAAGGCATTGCCTTTAAGAAACCCTATACGTGCCAACAGCTAACACACGGTGCTATCTGAGTGCTGCCATAATTGCAACATGAAACAGCGATTGCTGCTATAAGGAAAGGGCAACAACTGTGGCATCCCTGCAGCACAAATTCAAATCTGATATAAGTGACCGTAATTCCCAAAGACTCCCATTTCACTTGTCCCAGTCTGCATTATCCCCCTGTCTATTACTTGCCTATCTGCAGAATAGGGATAACACCACTCAGCCACCTCACAAACATGAAAATTAAATAGGCCGGCACTTCCCAAAGTGTGAGGCATTCCTCAGAAGGGGAAGGAAATGGCAAACAGTGTGTGAAGGATTTATGAATGAAGATGAGGATATCAGGAACTATGGGCCTGAGTTCCTTCAGCAGAGGGTGGGGCTACCCAGACCATTAGTGATCCCAGCTGGGCTGCTGCAGAATCACCTAATTGGCTGCAAGGTGCTTATAAGTCTGCATTTAAGCTCAGCAGCAGTGGCACATTGATGGCTTTAATAGGGGTACCTCAGAAAGCAGGCATGATCTCATAAACAAAATACTGGTTCTGACAACTGTTAGTAGACTTGGGTGTGAACATAGCACTAGCACGGATTCCAGCACATGTAAATCTAGCAATGCAATAGCAAAGAAGCACGCAAAAAATACTTTAAAAAGAATAAACTGATACAAAGATTCCTTTGAATAAGCAGGAATTTAAAAGTTTAGTCACACAAGAATTTATGACAAGTATTACGGGCCAAAGAGAAAAGAGGAAGGCGACGTGTGCCCTAGGGTAGAGGATAGTGCACTATTAAGTTATGAGAAGACCAGTGAAGTACTCACAGATGTGAGACTAGAATGTTAACGGGTCACTGTGGTTTGAGTAATCTACAGGGCATCCCCACTATAAGTCTCCCCGATATACATCTGTTCCACACTAAAGTCGTTGACGTTTGTAGGAACTGATGCGTTATAAGTCCTCCCATTCCCTGCTGTAAAGCGTGCAAAATGCTCCCCCCAATTTGCTTAACTGGAAATCAGCCGTGGGAAAAAAATTCCCCCCTTTAAGCTGTTTCGCTGTAAGTCTAAGTTTTTTGGAACGTATCTTGGACTTATAGCGGGGACGGCCTGTATTACATTTAGGCTGCGTCTAGACTGGCATGATTTTCTGCAAATGCTTTTAACGGAAAAGTTTTTCCGTTAAAAGCATTTGCGGAAAAGAGCGTCCATGCCACTCTAGATGCAGTTTTGCGCAAGAAAGCCCCGATCGCCATTTTCACCATCGGGGCTTTTTTGCGCAAAACGGTTCTCAGCTGTCTACAGTGGCCCTCTTGCGCAAAAGCATTTTGCGCAAGAGGGCTTTTTCCCGAATGGGAGAGTCATTGTATTTGTGCAAGAACACTGACGATCATACATTAGATTGTCAGTGTTCTTGTGCAAATTCAAGCGGCCAGTCTAGACAGCTGGCAAGTTTTTCCGCAAAAGCAGCCGCTTTTACAGAAAAACTTGCCAGTCTAGACACAGCCTTACTGAATAGTCATAGAGATAGGTTGCGTAACACAAATGAGGGTACCAAAAGAGTCGGTCACTTGCTATGGGAATGCAGGGAACGTTCCCAGGAAAGACAGGCTCTTCAGGTAGAACTGAGATGCTTCAAGGTGACAGACTGTACTATGAGAGGTTCAGGAAGAGTATCAGGACAACATTAAAAAAGCTCTACTATGTTTCTAAAGACACACATGGCAGGGTAAGAAAGCATAGTCACAGGAACATATGATGACTGAAGCAGGTGTTTCTTTTAGACTCAGCTGGTGAATCAGCTTCACCAGCAAGCAGAGGAAGAAGGCCACTGGTTGCTCCACATTATTCCCACAGCTGTGATTGCTCACTTGCCAGTCTTGCTCTTGCCCTACTCCAGTCTGCTTCAGCCCTGCCCTGTTTCTGACTCTGGATTCCTGACCCTTGGCTCTAACTCCCGATTCTGGGCACTGGCTTAGACCCGTGGCTCTGTTTCTGGCCACTGACTCCTGTTCTGCGCACTAGATCTGACTGCCATAGCTCCAACCACTAGACATAACCACCCACATCCTGGTCTGTGATGGGTAGGCCGTAAACAATGCACAGTACACCTGAGATGGCAGTGTGATCAGCTTCACTTTCCCAAAGGGGTGGGGGAATTAACCATCTAAAGTTTCAGATAGGGATGTGAATGGTTATCCAGTTAGCCGGTAGGTATCACTCTTATTGGGTGATGCTTACCAGTTTCCGTTATCTGGTGGGGGCTGGAGCAGCAACCTGCCTGCCACGAGCAGGGGGCTGCTCCAGCCCCATGGGGCCTGCTGTGGACAAGGGGCTGCTCTGTCCAGGCTGAAGCAGCCCCTGCCTGAGGCGGGGAGAGGCTGCTCCACCCCAGCGGTGGGTGGGGGAGCCCCCACAACACACTCCCCTTTTAATCAGTTAAGCAGTCAATATTGTTTAACCAGTAAACCAATTAAACAGGATTTTACATCCCTAGTTTCTGAACCACAAAAATCAGCTCAAGTCCACCTTTAGGCACTGAACAAAGATCCCTACACGTTGGCTAGAACATTGAGATTCTAGAATGGAAGGTACATGGGAGGTTCATAGTCTCAATAAGCCATTTTTCTGGTCCTTTTTCTTTAAAAAAAAAAATCAGCGTCTGCTAGTTGCTGCTGCCGAGCACCTTTTGCAAAGCTGGAACTGCAGTGGGACCCAATGGAATGAATACGGTGAGAGACTCGGTGGCCTTCTTCAGTTCTGATCTGCATGGTTTGCCACCTTGCCCAGTCACAGAATCTGATTTGAGCACTGAGATCAAGGGAACCCAGAATCCCAAAACAAAAACACAACAGGATCTACCAATTTCACATGATTTTGATACAAAAATTCACACACAGTCCTCAAAAGAATCTGCCTTCTGGTAGGCACAGAACTGTCCACTCTCAGGCTATGTCTACACTACAAGGTTTTTGTGTAAAAACGGTTGTTTTTGCGCAAAAACCCGCTGAGCGTCCACACCTCAAGCAAGTTTTTGCGCAAGCAAATCTACAGTCAATCGGCTTTTCGTGGTGTAGGTATACCTCCTTCTACGAGGCATAACTCCTTTTTGCACTACAGCTCTTGCGCAAAAAGGTATGTGTGGACACTCTGCAGAGGTTTCTTGGGCAAAAAGAGCCTATCCGAAAAAGCACAGGTGCTCTGATGGCCATTCTGTGAATGGCCATCAGAACTTTTTTGTGCAAGAGTGTCCATTAGGGTTGCCAGGTGTCCAGTTTTTGGGCCTTCTGTCCAGTAAAAAAATTCAGAAAATACCGATATTTTCTGGTTTTCCGGCTGGGTGCCCGACGGAAGCCTGGCGGGGGCTGGGGGATTGGCTGGGAGGCGGGGCACGATCGGCGCTGGGAGCCTCTGGTTGCGTCTGATGTAGAAGTGACGCCTTGGGGAGGAGCAGAAGCCCTGTCTGTGATCCTGAGCACTGTTCAAGCGCATTGTGGAGCTGTAGCCGGACTTGCTCATGCTTCGCTGGGACCGTGCATGGGAGAGGCAGCGCCCTGGGATCTGCATGTGCCCAGGTCAGTCCCGCTCCCCGCTGGCTGATTCTCTCCTCCCCCAGCCAGCCCCGCTCCCCCCGACACCCTCCTGGCAAGCCCCGCTTCCTGCCGGCTGATTCTCCTCCTCCCGATTTCCCCCGGCCAGCCCCGCTCCCTCTGACCCCCTCCCGACCCCCCCAGCCAGCCCCACTGCCCCCAACCCCCCCCGACCAGCCCTGCTTCCCGCCGGCCACCCCCCCCCCCCCCGATCGCCCCCAGACAGCCCCGTTGCCCCCGACCAGCCCTGCTTCCTGCTGGCTGCCCTCCCCCCTCCGATCTTCCCCAGCCAGCCCCACTGCCCCCAACCCTCCCCCGCCAGCCCTGCTTCCCGTCCCCACTCCCTCCCCCCTCCCCCCCCGCAAAAGTGTCCGGTATTTTTTCTGAAACTACCTGGTAACCCTAGCTTCCATGCAGTGTGGATGCTCTCTTGTGCAAAAGAGTATCTCAAAGGTGATGCGCTTTGAGGTGTGGACGTGCTTTTGCGCAAGAAGTTTTTGACAAGAACTTTTCCACAAAAGACTTCTTGCGCAAAAACCCTGGGCTGTGTCTACACTGACAAGATCTTGTGCAAAAGCGGCCGCTCTTGCGCAAGAACTTGCTGCCTGTCTACACTGGCCTCATGTTCTTGCGCAAGTAAACTGACGTTCTAATGTATGAAATCAGGGCTTCTTGCGCCAGAAATCTGACGCTCCCACTCAGGAATAAGCCCTTTTGTGTAACTGTTCTTGCGCAAGAGGCCAATGTAGACAGGCAACATGAATTTCTTGTGCAAGAAAGCCCTATGGTTAAAATGGCCATCAGAGCTTTCTTGCGCAAGAGAGCGTCTACACTAGCATGGATGCTCTTGCGCAAAAGCACATCGCTTGCGCAAAAGCACATGCCAGTGTAGACGCTCTCTTCTGGAAGAGTTTTTGCGCAAGATCACGCCAGTGTAGACATGCAGTATAGACGTAGCCTCAGAGTCACACAAGGCCACCGGGCCTACTCAAAGCCATATTCTGTAACGACTGCGAATAAACCCTGCGTGGCGACCAATACCCTTGTTCAGTTTATCTGACTTCAGTCTCAGAATCTTTGGTGATATGCCCAGCTCTCATCAAGCTCTGCTTGCGGTGTTTTCTGGGATCATAACAACGTAGCCAGGCAAGAACCATCTGGATTTTATATCCAATATCTGTTTCCCATTGTTGCTATCCTGGAGCAAAAGCCATGCTGTGGATGTGTCTCACCATGTCCTTTTCGGCATTTGTTAAGGACTGCCAGCGCTTCCATTTATAAAGAATACTATTCATTTTGTTTGCTTTGTCCTTAAACATCCGTCTGTCCAAAAGCCTATTTGATGCAGCTCATCCAATAACCCAACATGGCTTAGTCCAGCCCAGCTTTTTAATTTCCTATAGATTGACCGTTCAAACACTCAAAACACTCAAAACGTATCCATAAAAAGGGGAGATTTGCTAAACAGAGGGCCATATTCATTGCAGCTAGCTCCCTAGCCTCCTTGGATTTTTCTGCCAAGGAAAGTCAGTTTTCATTTGCATTGGGTGCTATGCAAAAGCCTTGCCATCAGAAACTGCTGAGGTGATGCACCAAATCAGCCACTGATGTGCACTTCTTCAACAGCACTAGTTGCCTATTAATATCCCAGTGGAAGACAGGCTGCAGCTGTTTTGAGCTAACCAGCCCACTGCCTTTCTATTGCCAGCACCTGCTCTAAGGTACACCAAAATCCTAGCTCTGAATTCTGTACCAGCTTTAAAACAATTCTGATCCAAACCTGAACTTTGTAGCTTCCTTCTATGACAAACCAAATCAAAGTCCGAGATATTAAACCCCCATAAAGTCCAGAGAACTTGAATCGAAACTCTAAGTTTGTGTCTTGGACCCCTCTCTACAGAAAAGAGCTGATTCTAATCTTGCAAATGGCACAAATAAAGTCCACCCTAGTGTGAATCTGACATAAGTGGACTCATAATCAGGCCCAAAGGTTCCTGACTGATTTTTGAAAATCCAAGGGCCTTGATTTTCCATTGCTAGATACCTTTCCACGTGTGTGCACACCTGTGAGTGTGAAATGCTCCCATTCTGATTTGACAGGATTTTGCACACATGTGAATGCAATATCAAACGTAAGGCAGCAAAAAACTGGGTCCCCAAAGCTGTAGAAAATGACAAAGCCCTACACCACGGGTGGGCAAAAATTTTTTGGTGGGGCCAGGATGCTTTGGGCTTCCCCACCCCCAGACCATGAGTGGTCTGGGGGTGGGGAAGCCCCTTTGCCCCCACCTTCCACACCAATGCCTCTGGCGGTGGGAAGAGCCTTCCCGTGCTCCCCCACCTCCAGGCCAATCAGGGCCTGGGGGCAGGGGAGCACGCAAAACCTCCTCCTGCCCTGCCAGGAGCACGCAGAGCTTCAAAGCACTGAGTGCTCCTGGCAAGGCAGAGGAAATTTTCTGTGCTACCCTGCCCCCCCCCCCCAGACTCTAATTGGCCTGGGGGCAGGGGAGCGGCAGGGCCTCTGCGGGCCGGATCAACCCATTTGGTTGGCCAGATACAGCCTGCGGAGGCCCTTTTGCCCACCCCTGCCCTACACTCTTACCAAAAAAAAAGAAACAATGATCCTGCTAGCTGGCATTGACGAAAACTAAAAACAGATTGTATCTGGATAAGACAAGACGAAAGAAGAGTTGTGATTGTTTCTTTTTTACATGCTCTCTCAAGACTGCATGGGAGATACAAACAATGTGACCTTATAAATAGAACCACCAGGAAAAGAGCAAATAACTCCATCATTCATGAATATAAGCCACAGACATTCCACTGGAGCAGAACTTAAACACTGGCTTACATCACAGCAGAGAGTGATCAAAAACGGCAGGCTTCCCTCAAGGCTTGAATAGGAAACAAAAATAGCAAAAGAAACCCACTCTACCTCTGTTACGAGATGTATTGCATAAATGAAAATTAGTGTAAACAGACTGGAGATAGCTAAATATTAAACACATGCAATTTCTATAGCTCAAAGGAAAATTGTAATTGTGTAAAACAATAGAGAGATGAAACTCCGTGCTATACTGTCTTGCTCTTTAGAAGATGAAGAATGGGATGGCTAGAAAAGTTAAAACAACAGGCAGACCATTATGAACATCATCATTTACCAACCAACACAACAGGGTGTACAAAGGCACGGGCGGATGGGGAGTGCATTTGGATCAAAGGATGTGTTGACACTGCAGAAGAGAGTAAGCATCCCAATTCTGGTAGAAAAACGTGCACTAGCTGCATTTCAGACAGCATGATTTAAAAAAAAAAAAAAAAAAAAAAAAAGCAGCAGCATTGTGGACGTTGTGGTTCCGGCAGAGACTCAGACTAGCTATCCGAGCTCCAGCCCGCCTGACTCCCTAGGCTGGACTTCAGGTGCTAGCCAAGACTCTGCGGAGACAGCAAGGGTCACAGAGCTATTTTTAATGTACCAGCTGGATCCTTGGTAGCATGAGCTACCCGGATGACATGGAGCCATATCTTCTTAAAGACCTGGGTTCTGTTCCTCACAGGGCCACTCAGGCTGTGTGCGCTCTTGGGCAAATTAGAGTATTGTGCCTCTGTTCTCTGTCCCATCCCTTCTCTGTATAGTTTGTAAGCTCTTCAGGATTGAGACTCTCTCATCTTACTATGCACTTAGCGTATTGGGGCCCATAGGCACTACAGAAATACAAATAATAAAAACATGTTATTTATTTCTAAGTAGAGTTCTATTGGTTTCAATGGGAAATTTTGCCTACAAAAATAAAAGATGAGAGGACAATGCACTCAGCCAATGTGTATGAAAGCAAGGGAGACAATGGGGTATCTCAGCTAACAAAACAGATGTGTCAAGTGTTGATTTTTAAGTTGTCCTTCACCCTTTTGAGGTGAAGGAGCTCAGCTGCATGCAGCTTGTGGACTATCATTGTTTCAACCGAGGACTTAAAAATTATGGTCCCAAGTGCTCAAAGCTGCAACTATTTTTCGGAAGTAGCATTTCAGCACTGTTGTGGTTTCTGTATCTCATATTTGGGTGTCCTTTGAAACGAAAGGCATCATAATAAACATAGTACATTAGTTATTGTGGCTCCAGGCAGACTCTCAATGAAGTCAATGACAAAATTCCCACTGATTAGTGTTGGGCAGGATTGGGCCCTATGGTCATGATTCTCTTTGACTACACATAAAACTTTAACCTCAGTGTTATGTTCTTTACCACAGGATGTGACCAACCTAATGGCATTTACACAGTGTTATCACCTCAGAGTGGAGAAATTAGTCTCTTCTCTTGCCTCTGTTAATTCCTGTCAGAGCTAATTACAGCCTTTCAGTGAATATTCTCATCTCTAGATGGTTATAAAGGTTAGAATTTACCACAGCAAGAGAGAGGAAAGGGGGGGGAGGGTGCAGCTTTTATGAAAGTAGGATATTGTTTTCGAACAATCAGCAATAATAATCAAAATATGGGGCCAATCTCAAGGCTTTCCTCTTCAGTTTCCACTCTGACCACTACTAAAGTCGTTGGGAGTTTGCATAAGCAATAAATGGACAAAAACTAAGGACAGGTCTCAGGAGTAGGCCTAATACTATCCTTTTACATAGCATTTTAAATCATGAGCCAGGAAGTTTGCATAAGTACTCAGTCTGTATCACTAGCCCACTGTCACATATACGTGAAGCACAGAGAAGTTATGTGACTTATCCTATGTCGCATAGAGACTCTGTGACAGAACCCACTTCTTTCTGACTTACAACACTGTTCAGTCTACTAGACCGTTTCATCCACATCTGCAGTTTGTTTTTTGAATGTTACGATAATGAGTACAACTCAGCTAGTAGAACCCAGCGTTAAAAACAAACAAACAAAAAAAAAACAACAGAAAACAAACTCACTACCATGCATCTATTTTAAACAGATTGGTAACTAATTTATCCACATCCACCCTGATTGAATTAGCTCTGATGTAATACCCCCATCTCTGTATCCCTCCTATCTGTCTTTCTTTCACTTCGTGCATCTAATGAGGTGAGCTGCAACTCACAAAAGTTTAGACCATCATTCAGTTCTTAGTCTGTAAGGTGCCAGTGGACTCATTGCTGTTTTTTACTGAAACAGATGAACATGGTGAGCTCTGAAATCTCTAATTTATATGTTGGCCTTAAAGTGGCTCTCTTGAGACGTTTTAAGCTCCAAGATTGTGGATTAAATGGAAATGTACAATATGATCAGGCAAATCTTGCAATTTAAAAATATCTAGACTTTCCTTGTTTTGTGTGTATTGCCTTTAATCTATTACTAATATTTACATAGCACCCCAGTTTAACTCAAGGCTTTTTAAGGAAGGATAAAGAAAGGATCCTGACTCACGGAGGGTGTGCTGTAAATTTTGACAAACTCAGTACAGACAATCACAGTTGGGCAACAGGAGTAAATAACACCAGACAGCAGGGGAGGCAGAGGAAGCAGTGGGTTTTAAGGAAGAATTTGATGGCCAAAGAAGCCTGCAAGGACTTAGCTGGGCAGACCTTTGAAGGTGACAACAAGGCTAAATCTGATCAGGATGTGGACCCACTGTTCTACCGATGAGAAGCAATTGCAAATCTTTGACAAATCAGACACTGATTTGTGTGAAACCAACTCCCAGAAAGTGATATGAAGTGGTGGGGGAGATAGATGGGGAGGATCGGATGGAATAACAGGCCTGACAAAATCTGGTTTACTTGAGCTTGTGAAGACTCTGATAATTAGCCAAATAAAATGTAAAAATCTCTGATGACCAAAGTGGCAACTCATATGCACTATAGGAGAGCACCACCCCCTCACAATGCCCTACAGCTGGGATTTCAAATCCAATTTACTCTAGGGCCAGTGCCAGTCCTCAAATCCTCCTAGTGAGCTAGCAGATACTCCATTTGGGCAGGGCTTTGGGGGGGGAGGGGATGTGTGGCTCCACATGGCTCCTCCCCGCCCCCCCCCCCGACATGCCTCCCTGCCAGCTGACGTAGTCCCTCAGTGCCCTACCTCCCTTTTCCGGGTGATTTAACACCTCCCTCCCCCAAGGTCTCTGGCCTCACCACCAGTAGCACAATGGGGCTAGAGAAGCTTCCAGCTGCTAGCTCTGTGCCACATGAGTCCCTGTGGCTTGGGGAAGGTGTGTGCAGAGCCATCCCATCCATAGGATTGTTTAATGTGGCCGCCCCGGGCCCTGTGCTTTAGGGGACCCAATAGCAGCCACCCTAACCATCCTATGGTTGGCATGGTCCCCCATACTCAGGTTAGCCTGTGGGGCACTGGACGAGCTAGGGCTGGCAGCAGCAGTCGGGCCCTGCTATCCTCACCACACCATCGGGAGGTGTGGGGAAGCAGAGCTATGCAGCAGTTTGCTTTGCTCCGCCGCCATCTCCCAAGCCAGCCCGTGTTGGGGCGTGCTGCGGCATCCCGCCACTGCGGTGAAGCGGAGCAACTGGGCTGGCCTGAGAGAGATGGTGGCAGAGCAGAGCAAAGGCTGCTGCATCACTCCGCGTGCCTGCAGCTTCCACCCTGCAGTGAGTATCTGAACCCTGCTGCCACACAATGCCCCCAATAATCCCCGAGGGTGTGTCCCTCAGGCATGAGGGACTGAGGGAAGGGATACAATAGGGGGAGAGAGCGGATGGGGTGCAGATGGAGCAGCAGCTGGACTTGGGGGAAGGGTACGGATACCCCCCCCCAGGGCCACAGGGACTCATATCCAGCAGCTGCATATAGGTGGAATTGTGGGACTGCTTGGGCTGCAGATGGCCCCGGGGCCATGAGTTTGAGGCCCCTGCCCTGCCATCTAATTTGGCACTGGTGTAGCAGATGCAATTCCCACTGCAGCCAATGGGAATTATCCCTACGTACATTCTAGTATTCTCATGTGTAATTTTTCAGCAACTCTCCAGGACACACAAACTAGAATCACATGCTATGACACCTCTGCAATGACAAAGAGGATGTATCAGAAGTCACTAGGTAACCTGAAGAAACTCTGCCTCTTAAAATGCCATAAACAAACCCTCATGATGTAAATTTCAGTTCTGTTCACACCACAAGAGGGCAAGAAGCAATGGACTCTCTTGGCCCATCTCAAACCCTGTTGAGATCCTGCTCCTCCCACTTCCAAAATTCCTGCCTCGAATGCCAAATCTGCATATTGCCCAGGCACTATTCCAGGCAATCCTGTGCAGTCTTTGGATGAAGGCTTGTAAGAGCTGTAGTCTAGCTTCAGCAACTGCTCTGTTTCCCTGCCCCTCCCTTGCGCCAAACTCTGGCTGAGCACTGAGGTCAGCTACTAAGATCCCATCGGTTCCAAGCCGGTGAGCTGAGGAAAGCAGAATTAGGAATGCATTTATATTTTCTGCATCTTCAGTGCTTCGTCAACATACATGGCCCACCCTCGATACTAGGAAACAGGAGGATGTAACCAAAAACACAGACCAGTTTAAGGTTATCAAAATTTACACTGCTTTTTAAATTGGGTATGTTGTATTAGCCTGATTCAGGGGAGAATTGTGGTCATTTGTGCAGCGGCTACTGGAAGCTGGGGTACATCACTTCAACGAAGAGGAGGTAGATCTGTCAGCAAGTTCAACTGCACACAGGAAAAAATGCTTCTTATGGTCCACAGATTTCAGTTTTCAGTGCCATCTCCCCCCCCCAGCTTGGTGTCAAGTTTAATCAGATCCTATTCTAATCATCTTGGGTTTAACACCCCACAATAGTAATACTCAAAGAGCTAGAATCTCATGTAACTCCACAACTCAAAAAGCAATCTGTAGCTTTTGATTATTTTTCTCTTCCCATCTTTAACCAAAATATTGAACATGTGGCATAGAAAAGTAGCCAGATTCCATAGCTCAGCATTTATTTGAATTCTTCTTTTTATCGCACAATCAACTTACCTTACCATCTTTATAATTAAACAAAGACAAAAAGTCAATGTCCAGTACTTCCAATCTGCCACAAATAAAATACCCCTTCACCCCATCGCCAGTGGGGAAAGCTTGGGAAAACTGGCATTGCAAAATGCTCTGCTGAGCTGAGAGGGGGAGAGGAGGACAATCTCTTGAGGCGATGACTTTTTCCTGAAAACTAGGTGGCAATAGGAATAAATAAGACAAAATGGTTTAAAAATTAGGCTTACCTCAGATGAAGCTTCACAATTGTTTGGTGAATCACCCTCCCTACAACCAGTCTTGCACAACAAGGGAATGGTAGCTATGCAACTGCGATGATAAATACTAGTCTGCCTTCTTTTTCACTGCAATGCTTTTAGTCCCCCACATTTATAACATGCCATTTCCTGAAGCATGCCTCTTTACTGGCTCCCTGGAAGACTCTGATAAGGACAGTGATTGGTAGTGACTTAGGTTCCAAGTGGCTTGCTCTCTAACTTGCTTTCCAGAGGAACCTGGTTTGCATTTACAAGCTCAGTTAGAGCACAGAGCTGTGCCTTGCTTCACAGTTCATTTTCTAAGCTCTGCTTAAGCAACTTGGCAGCAGACTTGAATGGAATGCAAAGTCATGCTCTTGTGTGCAGCCCTTCGGCTTCAGACTCCATTATTTACTTTGTACTCTTCTACCTGAATGCATCAGAAAGGGCTTTTTTTAAAGATTCTTCCCTCCCACCTCCCTCCCTCTTTTAGCAGGAGCCTGCTGTGTTGCAGCATTACTCTAATTTAAGCCGCAGGAAGGCACACTCATTATGGTATTGCCAGGTGCTGGCTAGAAGGGTCTTCTCATTTCAGAGTTCTCAGAAGCTGTTGAAAGGAAACTTCAAATCTTTGTGTTTCCCCACCTTTCCAATGCTCATCTCACTCCCCCTTTTCACCACAGCAGACCTTTAATTGCAGACCAGGCTTAGCTTAGTTCAGTTTTTTACCCAGAGGCTTTGTAGACAAATTCAGACTCTCTTTCAGTTAGAGCGACTGTCCCAGACTCATATACAAAAGATCACGCAACTTTTCCAAATGGTCAACAAAATGAAGGCAAGAAAGGGCTTTGCTGTGCTTCAACAACTGTGCTGCAAAACTACAAGCACAGCCTGTTCCATGTTATTTTTTCAGGTTAAAAAATAGCCCAAGCAAGCACACCATTCATGGCTAATGAGGAAAAGGAGATGGACTGCTCTGGAATCAGGTTGTTATGACCTGGGTCTAGAGAATTTGTGGCATTTTCTACCACAAGTATTCAACAGAAAACCAGCCCAAGCTCAGAGCTGCCACACTTTGTAAAGCTGGCCTAAGAGCTGTAACAAGAAGCGTATTGGTATCACACTCCATTGATAATGTCATCACATCATCAGCTGCAAGGCTCAGAAACAAGCTCATCAGGAGGTCATTTGTCACAAACAAATTTGGAGCAATCTACCCTACGCAGTTTACAGCCATGGCTTGACAATATACAGTAGCTGTTCCCACGAGACAACAACTGTTTTCATTCTGTACACATAATTGGGTCTGGTTTAGTAACATTTTTCATTGGTGTGCCTGCCAAAATTATTAAGCTATTAGTACAAGCTGAACTAGCGCCAAGCAAAATATATGCCAGTAAAAATGGCCTTGTCTGTCTAAGTGCCAGTAGGGTTTTTCAGAGTATGCATTTTAAAGAGATTTTACCCAAATTTTACTTTGTATAGAATTATTTTTAACAAAGCAATAACTTGAATTTAATATAGTGTAGAACACAACACCAGATAAGGTAACATAGTCCAGATTTTCAAACTCACTACTGCAACTGGCCTTTCTGTACATGTGCAATAAGAAGCAGTTTTCTGCATGTAAATCCCACCTTGTAAATTCATCCTAGGACCAAAAAGTGCACAAACTGGGTTAATATAAATGTGTTTGCACACAGGTTTGAACATGTGAGGTGTATTCTTTCCCTGGACAGGCTGCCATAAGATGATAATCAGAAAAGGATGGGATTGAATTACTGGAAGTTAGAATTTCGTAGTTTTATTTTCAGGTCCCTCACTGACTCAGTGGACAATTGGAGGCAAACCACTTAGTTGTCCATTTGTAAAACAAAGGTGATGTGTGATTTAAAAGAGTTTCTCTGTAAAAGAAGCTTCAGGGGAGTAGCCGACTTAGTCTGTACAGGATAAACTTAAAAAACAACAAAAGATCTGGTAGCACTTTATAGACTAACAAAACATGTAGATGGTATCATGAGCTTTTGTGGGTACAGCTGAAGAAGTGGGCTCTGCCCATGAAAGCTCATGATACCAGCTACATGTTTTGTTCGTCTATAAAGTGCTACTAGGCCTTTTGTTGTTTTTTAAGTTTCTCTCTGTAAAACTGTGTTTCTTAAACTTTTTAAGACTGTGGAACACCAATCATTTTTTTTAATGCAGAACACCGGGGGAAAGTTATTGAGAAGAAAAATTGGTTGCAGGCCCTTTAATTGCCGTGCGTGTTGCCCAACTGAGCTTCCGTCTCTGCCAAGGGTGGGGTGGGGTTAAAAGAGGCCATGGTACACCTCCGACTGTCTCGCGGCACACCGCACACAGTTTAAGAAACTCTGTGGTAAAAGGTCTGTGAAACCTTCTAGCCAGAAGTGCTGAATAGGTGGCAACCCTTGATCATCAAGGGATGCTCATGCTGCCTCCACAAAATTCCTACCCTTGTTCTCATGGAGCCTGATAATACAAGACACTGAAAGCTATCAACACCCAATCACTTATATAGGTAAAAAAAATCTCAGAGGGGTAGCCATGTAAAAACATCATCCGAAGAAGTGGGTTGTGCCCAGGAAAGCTCATGATACCATCTACATTTTTTGTTAGTCTCTAAGATGCTGCAGGACTATTCGTTGTTTTTATAATTTTTTTAAATAGGTAAGGCAGGTTAGCAATTTACAGCATCGGGCCACTAAGGAATGATCAGGCTTGAAAATCAGTCCTGTGTATCTGCATGACAAAGCAGAACAAAACTGTAAACCTAGCTCCCCAATTTCATTGAGTTTAAAAGCTATTTATTTATTTAGAAGATTCGTAACTCAAGAAAATGTGAAATGGGAAGCCTGTGACTCGGACACGATGATACTAATGAACCTTAAAATCAACAACAGACAGACAGACACGCTCAATGTTGTAACATACTGAACACCTCTTGGGAGCTGCTGAATTCCTCCAGTTCCCAATGACTTTGAGGAGACTTGAGGGCACTCAAGAACCTCTTAAGAGTTGCTCAAAATCTTGAAACATCAGGAACTATTTAATTAAGGTGATAAAACTGAACCCTTGAAATATGTTTAACATCCTGACCAAGTTTGATTTCCCATTCACTTTCCTGGGAGCATCCAAAGTTAGAATCACACCCCAAGTTTGCAGCTGGTCAAATTCTTGTGTCTGTCTTTTTTCTTTCTTTTGTGCAGTGCTATTTGTATTATCTCCCAAGAAGAGTTGGCAAAATTTTCTATGGGTTTGAACGATATGTATCAATATAGATCTCTTTAAGAATGTTATCTCAGGATGACCTTAGGCTTATCCCTTCAGTGTTTGGGGGAAAGCAGCCTTTATCTTTCTAATGCCCTTAAATTGTGTAACTTGCTGTGATTAATGCCCATGTTATCCACAGTTTATGTATGACTTTTAAATCAGTCAGCATGCAACATTCATTAAGAAACTTTCACGTTAATTTTAAATGATTTTCCATCACATTAATCAGAGGGTCACATTCCCGAGGCACTAGCGATGCTACTCCACAGTATCTGCAGTATTAGTGCAAGAGTGAGTTTAGTACTATGGACTGGCAATCAAATTCTAGTGTTAGTACAAATTGTACTAAATTACTTTGCAACCTCTGACAAGTCATGTAATTTCTCCATACCTCACATTAGCCACCTGTAAAATGGGTAGAGCTGTATTTATCTTTCTTGTGGTGCTAACTAGTAAAATGCTGTCAAATCACAAGGTGAAACATACTACATACACAGTATGCAACACATTACTATGAGAATGTTGTCATGTTAGGGATCGTGTGCCGTACTTTTTGGTCTGTTCCTCCTGTTGACAGTGGCGGCTATTCTAGGAAAGCATATGACCTCATACCTGTAAGGGAAGACTGCCCCCCATCCTCCCTCTTTCTCACACACACAGGCAATTTCTGACAAGTGGAAAGAATCTAGTTGAAGAACAAAAGACTTGTTTTTCAAACATTCAGTTTTAATGCCAACAGAGGATAAAGTTTCTTGCCTGTTAATGTGCAGCAGAATTGTTAATCTCTGGTGCTACAGAGGCACTGAGAACAGGTCCTTCAATGATGCATGGTGGGTAATGCACATGCAAGGTATAACTAACACTAGTGGTATGAGTTGTAACCCCAGTCCTATCATGATTTGTTCCATTCATCATCATCATCATCATTATCATTATGACAAAAGGAAAAACTATGAAGTGGGTCTGGCCCACGAAAGCCCATCACCTATTAAATCATCTTGTTAGTCTTTAAAGTGCTACATAGTTTTTCCTTTTGTTTTAGCAAGATCAGACTAACATGGCTACCTCTCGATTATTATTATTATTGTTATTATTATTATTATTATGAGTCACTATGGAGACTTCCCTGTGTTGCATGTTAGTATTAGGTAGGGTATTCAGGTTGACCACAGCACCTTATAGGGCGACTAAAATGGATTTTGTTTTACTTTTAATAAAAACTACACATCCAGCTTTTATGAGCAGAAAGGGAGAGGTGGAAAGTAATCCTGATAGATGATTCCAATGAGCAGGCACGGGGTACAGAGAAAGGAAAAGGAATAAGATCCTGCCCCTCAAATTGAAGAGCTTGACAATGAGTTACTTACTGGGGGATCGGTGTATGTGCTGATTTTTGAATCAAAGTCCATAATAGCCATTTGTTCTTAGCATCAACAAAACAACTGGCACAAACATTTTTAGACTGCCTATAAGGCTATGTCTACACAGCAGCGTTATTTTGGAATAACTGACGTTATTCCGAAATAACACAGTCCGTGTCTACACTACAAGCAGTTATATTGACATAACGTCGAGCTGGAGGACTGCTTACTCCGACTCCTGTAACCCTCATTGTACGAAGAGTAAGGGAAGTCGGTGGACTAGTGCTCTCTCTCAAAATAACTGCTGTGTAGACAGCTCCAAAAGTCAAAATAAGCTACTTGGACTTAAGCTATGCAAATAACGGTGGCTGAAGTTGCATAGCTTATTTTGAGTTTAGCCTTGCTGTGTGTAAGAGCTTCCACAAGCTGCAGTTTCCCTCCAAAATTTCTTTGTTTGCACCACAGACTAATGATAAGGCTACAAAATTCAAGAGACAAGGTGGAGGGAGGTAGTATCTTTTACTGGACCAACATCTAAAAACAACTTTTAAAAAAATAAGTAGTCCTGTGGCACCTTAGAGACTAACAGAGAGAGAGAATTATAATATATAGTATTATGAGCTTTCATAGGCAAAACGCACTTCTGCAGATGAGATGATCCTGAGTCTGCTGGTGAGTGAGACAAGCTTTCCAGCCACACACAGCTCAAAACCTTGTCTCCCTCATCAACAGAAGTTGGCCCCATAAAAGATATTACCTACCCTCCCTAGTCAGTGCTGTCCCTAGCAGTTTTAGTGCCCTACGCAGCCCCTGGGGGGGTGGGGAGTCCCTCTGTGGGGGGGGCGGGATTGGTCTCAGGGCTGCGGACCCAGGGCACAGGAGCTGCTGGGGCCAGGAGCAGGGCAGCTGTGCAGGGAGGCAGCAGGGATCAGACCCATGCTCACACCTGACCGGTGGTGGCACGAAGCAGAGCAGCTGGCTCCCAGCTTCATGGCTTGGAGGAGAGGCTATGAGAAAGGGTGGAATTGCCCCCCACACTCACGCAGAGGAAATGGAGCAATGTGGCTGAGAGCTGGCAGAGTGAAGCAGGTTGGGGCCAGGTCACTCCACTTCCCTTTGCCACCAGTGATGTGGGGACAGGCCTGTGCCTTCTGCTGGCACCAGGCCCCATGCTAATCCCCTGGGCCGTGTCACTCAGGGGTGGGAGCTTGGTGGAAGTGCTAGAATGGGAGTGGGAAGGATAGAGAAGGGGTGAGAAGAGATAGGGCAGAGGCAAAGCAAGAGTGGGGACGTGGGGGAAGGAGTGGAGTGGGGGCAGGACAAAGGCAGAGCAGGGGCAAGAAGAGGTGGGGCAAGGGGGTTGTCTTGGGCCCCACATCCTGAAGGGACCAGTATGATTATATCTAGTCTGACCTCCTATATAACACAGGCCAGAGAACTTCCCCCAGAAGAATTCTTACAGCAGATCTTCTAGGAAAACAGCCAGTATTGATTTTAAAAGTTGTCAGCGATGAAAGGTTTGGATGAATTTAAGGGGATGATGAAGCCAGAAGGCATTTTGAATGAGTCCTAAAACCCAGATCTTGACCATGTGGTTATTAAATTCCCAAGGAACATTTAACAAGAATAAAAGTGTTTGGCTAATTTGGGGGCTTACTTATAATGCAGTTCATTAGATTCATTGTACATTCTGCCCTGTATAAACTTTTAACTGGATATGTTACTCTTCATTTAGTGAGAATGGCCAACATACTAATACTCTATATTCCACCCCAGAGGTGGTTACATTTTCAGTGATGGATTCAATGATGTGTGGACAGATACATACGAGCACATACACATCTAATCTGTAGAGCACCTAGGGGTCTGATGAAACACTATGAATCTGGATGGATGTTTTTTGTTTCTAAAGTAAATGTTCCACAAAGCCAATTTTAGCCCAGAACAACATAAAAAATGGTGATGGGGCTAACCTCGAAAAATGCCAAGATCCTCAGTTCAGAAAAGCCCCCCAAAGTCTGGAAACACATCCAAACCTTGCCTAAGCTAACCCAGTCTGGAAGAACTGATTTGGAAGTTTCATGGGAACAAGTCCTTGTTGTATAGTGATGGTATTGAGTCTGATCTGACATCAATCATTTGAGATCAAGGTTGGTCTTGCAGCTAAGGCATTAGACACGGGGTTTGTGAAATCTGGATTTAATTCCTAGCTTTTGCTATCCCTGTGTGACGCTGGCCAAATCACTTTGACTCAGAACCTCTAGAGATATTTAAATGCCTATCTCCTACTGCTCTAGGCCTTAATCTCTTTGTGTCTATAGTCCCGTCACTAAATTAGAGATAAATTCCCCCATTCTCTTATGTCTTGTCAATTTAGTATATAAGACCCGTGTGACAACAAGGTGTCTTTCACAACATTCATGTATAGTGCCTAGCATAATAGGGCCCTGATCTGAGCTGGTGCCACTGTAATAAAAATACAGCTATAAGGATCCGAAATACCACTAGAGAAACATCATGGTGCTTCTGTCTCTAGTCATAGGAAGCAAAGAAATGGGGAGGGAAGCAAAGCAAACATCTTCTGATCACTACAGGTTGAACCTCTCTCGTCAGGCAACCTTTCGTACCAAACCAGAGAATTTGCCGATCCACGGGAGGTCAATATTGTGGTGAATGGGTCTCTCTATTTTTATTTCACCAAAGCAAATAAATGGAACAGGGCTTGCAATGCTGTTTAATAATGTCCCGGTGCACCCTATATAAGCCTACACCTAGCCAAGGCTTATCAGCTCTCTTCATAACAAAGTGTTGGTGTTGTTACACAATTTTACTGTATTGGCACAAGGAAATAGGTAGATAAAGCATAAAAAAACATGCTTACGCTTCGAAGTATTACCAGCACTTCCACTGCTTGATGTTCTCTTTGAAGACATTTAGCGGTAATTTAGAGCTAAACAACAGCACAGAAAACAGAGACCCAGGGCTGGTGGCTGTAAACACACTTTATGGGACCTCAGGAAACTTGGCCACAAGCATGATAGGCAGACATTCAGCTAACTAAAATCATGCCGGACCATGGATGTTGCCAGACCCTGAGAATGCCAAACAAGAGGTTCAACTTGTACAAAGATTTAGTTTGAGTTTTGATCTAAAGTTTCAGAGGGCTATTTTCTCCAAACCCATTTCCACACCTTACAGAACTGCCTCAAAAATCTCTCCTCTCTCTGCACCTATATAACTTCAAAAGTGCCAAATATAACAACACTGGCTCCCACCCCGTACATTCAATTGAAAACAGAAGTTTATCAGTGAAACGTTGACCTAGTCTTGACTATAGGGATGCAAATAAGTACGTATAATTACTGAAGGGTACTTTTTCTTATCAAGAAGTCTCTGCTACAGGTCCCAGAGACAAATCTATGATTCAGGGTAAGACCCATTAAGCATCCAAGCAAATGTTTACATAAAGGTGCAGAAGGGGTTGTACTCCTTTTAAGCTGATCCGTACATTCCAATCTGTAAAATATGTTGGTACTGAACAGTACTATTTTTACTGTGTGTATCTTTCAACAGCACTAAATCTCAGGAAAGGAAGAGAAAGAAAATCTGACTTTGTATATATTGCAGGGTTCACATCAAATCAATCTCAGAGCTGAATCCAAGTTGGTGGCAAAAGACCACCTGTTAGATGGAGACTGATTCATGCTAGCACATCTATTGTAGATAAATTGATAGCCAGCTCATGTAGTAAGTCTAGGAATCCCATCTCGAGAAAAGAAAACATTTAGATTATCTACCAGAGCCTAATTTGTCAAGTTGGCAACTGTCCATTGGAAATGTTTCACAGGACGGAGCTAGCAACCAAATGCCAGATTTGCTCAAGGTAGCCTTGATTCCAACCAGAGCAGTGTTTGTATCTCAGGGGATTGCAGAGGGCTCCTTGTATGATGACCTCTCTAGAACAAAGGCCACATTTGTTGAAGAGAAAAGAGGTTGGTAGGGAAGAGGGGAGAGGCTGGATTACCTTTTGTTACACGTGACAGCTGAAAAGGTCCCGATGAATAATTACCCTAAAAACTAACAAACAGGGAGAAAGAAAAAAAACCCCTTGATCCCTTTAAAATAAATAAAATAAAATAAATAAAGAGAGGAAACCCAGGGGGAAAGAGAGAAGTTAATTTGGCTTTCCTTTCTGCTTTGCGGTGAGTGTACACATGTGGAAGGCCCTTTCTTTTGCTTCAGCCTTACTTTATCCAGGCTTAGCCCATTCAGCAGCAAATTCTATGCAAAACAACGACAGAGAACCAGGAAGGCGTCAGCAGCAAAAGGCACCCTCAAATGAAGGCCCCCATTGTTTTAGTCACAAAAGAGTGATTCCTGGTAAGCAGCAGTTGTCATCTGCTTTGCATATTCTTTATATCTCTCTTAATTGGCATTATGCTGCAAACTTATTTGGAAGGCCATGGGAACTAAAAGGCAGGCTTCTCTCTCCCCTCTCCCCCCGAAACAAGCAGAGCCCAATTAAAGCACAATTATGCCCCTTTTGCCATTAGTAGCCTTGTCTGACAGAGAAGCACAGAAAGGAGAAGTGTTATTAGTTTAGAGAGCCTCACTACCTTTTCTTATGAAAGTTTGTATAAAGCGCACATAGAAAATGAAGGCAACACAAGTGGCCCAGCCTTTGGTGAGCTAAAGTGGATTGTTTGGAAATGTGTGACCTGGCTCTCCAGACAGCATTCCAAATGTGTCTCCTCTCACTAGGGAGTAACTGACCTAAGACTTAAACCCACTGCTTTAGGGGCTGAGGAAAATAAAGGGGGGATCTGAGGCGGGCAGGGATGAAGAAGGGAAAAAAACCCCAACGTGTCTGTAACCAGAAAAAGTTCAGTCTGGCACATGAAACTGCACATCAGATGCAACAATTCTCCTCAGGTTCCCACGGTGCCTAGACATCACAGTGATGGAGCATTAAAACTCACTAATGGGCCAGGCCAAGATTTGTAAGACCTGGTGCTTAGAGTATGATTCTTAAATCCATATTCTGGCAGCAAAATCTACATGACCTGATTTTAAAAGGGAAGGAACAGCTGCAGCTGCCACTGATAGATATGGGAGCTGTGGGTGTTTGGCATTTCTGAAAATCAGGCTTATACATATGAAAGAGCGCCTAAAGATGGCCCAAATCCTTAAATTGTCCTCAGGTCAGGGAAAATTCCCAAGGAGGTCATTTAGGATGCAGTTGTGAGTCCTGCTAAGTGCCTGTGAAGGGCAATAAAGAGGGATAGAGTCCACTCACTTCCTTGGGTAAGCTGCCCACATTGCCAGAGACGCTGTCTGTGTGTGTGTGTGTGTGGGGGAGTAGTTGCCATCAGGATAATTCTCCCCCTCCAATGCAGATGGATGGAAGCTCTGCTCAGCCTCTTCCCAAACCTCCTGGCCTACACACCAGTGCTGCGCCCAGGAGGGAAACAAACTTAGCAGCAAACAGGCTTGTGTAGATTACATCCCTTCTGGAGCCATATCAGACACCTAACCAGGACTCGCAGAGTCACAATCCATTTTCTATTCTGCCACTTGCTCCTTAGGGAGTGTTATTGCAATAAGGACTGAGAGCTACGTAAGAGCTTCAGGATTTGACCCATAGTCACAGAGAGAGCAGAAACTTTAAACTCCTAGCTTCTTACCAGAACCTATCACAAAAATCATGCAAGTGTTTGACTAGAGATGTAAAAGAGTGGTCAATTATTCAACTACCTGATAAGCCTAGGCTATGGGGTAGTCGAATTGACTACTCGCATTTCCCCACCTCCTTTCTGCCTCCATATCAAAGGCAGCAGGGGGGGCAGCAGGAGCTGATGCTGGGGGGAAGCCAGATTAAAAGCCAGTTCTCGCCAGCACTGTCTCCACGGTGTGGGGCGGGGCAGGGGGGAGGGAGCAGAGGAGGCAGAGGCACAGCATTCCGGGGCCCAGTGCAAACCGAAACTGCTCAGTCCCAGCTTGCGCCAGGTCCCAGACTTACCCCGCTGCGGTTCTGCCTTTTAAATATAGTAAGAGCTGAGTGGGTGGCTCCTACTATATTTAAAAGATAGAGGCACAGGGGTCCGACACTCAGTGTGAGCTGGGAATGCTCAGTCCTGGCTCGTGCCATGTCTGGGATTTACCCCCGCTGCGGCTCTGCAGTTTAAATATAGTAGGAGCCAGGCTGCCTGCGTGCCCAGCTCCTATTACATTTAAACAGCAGAGCTGTAGTGGGGGTACCTCCTGGACTCCACCTCCCTGATCAAGTAATCGTGTAGTCAATACAAGCTGTATCGACTACATGATTAGTCAATTATCTGCTTCTTAACATCCTTATGTTTGACCAGACTCACCTTCACTCTAGCTCTTTTATGTGACTATATCACAAACTAACTCTCCCAGTTACCCTTATTCAGGTATTTCTAGGACCACTCCCTTTTCTCAATTACTGCGCTATTGCAGTATGTTTCTACTGTGCTAGTACTTGACCTCCTGGCTCTGAATCCTATGTCTAAGTCCACACCCAAAGATAATTTCAATTAGGTCAGAGGTCACAGTATTTTAGTTGAATTTTTAAAATGATAACATTGCTATTCTGTCTCCAGTTATGCACACAGGGAGCTAATACAGACTTCAAAGAGAGACCCACATACCTTCCCCATCAGACATCGTAGGAGCCAGCCCAGAGTTAGCAAACATTTGCTCTACCACTCATCATTGCTCATCAGCAGCCTCCAAGACTATGCCTGTGACAAGAAGCCCCTAGGAATCTTATCACTTCAACAAGGCCAGTAATCACAAAACAAATCCTCTATTGTCTTCTCCCAGGAGGTAATTTATTGCAGGCACTGAAAAATGGGGGAGAAAACAAACTTTTCTTCTGTTCTTGGGATATCCCATTGCTTCACCCCCATGCCTTCTGGGCACAACTGGGATGTATTTAGTAAAGAAAAACCCAACGCATCCACCAGACTACGAGATTGAAGGTGCAACATCTGTAGCCCTGAACAGTCATTCTGAATGCTAACATTCTTAACTGTACACAATTCTATACTTATTGCATGGGCCTTATTAATGCAATCCGTCCCTAAATCAAGATGGGTAACAGCCACTGGACTGATTCTAAGATGCTCTTCGCTCATCAGCATCCAGATTCCCTCGTTTCCCTCACCTCCATCTGGAAAGCTGGCTCCGGTAACTGAAAAAAGTTACTATTGGGGGTTTAACAACGATACTGTTGCTCAGAGTTAGTCTCTGCTGCTGCCACACCACAACAGTGGGTCACACTGAATGAGAGGAACAGAGACTGTCATTTCTACAGTTGCCAGCTGGAATCTATCACAGATGCTTGCTGCTACTAGAACAATAAAAGCCCCTGTGTGATGATGGGAATAGGCAGGATAATTGTCAATGGGGAAAACACACCCACTCCCACCTCCACCCCCACTGACTGGTTTATTCACAAATGCTGGGAGCTCCCGACTGTGGGTTAAATGTGATGACACACAAGAAAATTGGTTAATAGAGGAGGTTCAAACAGGGCGGAGTAGTGTGGAAATTATTCAAATGTATTTAAATGTGAAAACATACAATTTCATTTGTATACAGTTATCGTGTTTGCCAACAGGTTAAAAATACAAGAGCTGCTTGCCAAGTAACCAGGAAAAATGAGCAGATTTCCCATTCCTCATTGCAATGCTGAAACCCACAGGAAGACAGACTTTGGCAGACAAACAGAAGCCCAGGCTGGAGAATCTAATGGTCCTTTCTGGCCATACACTCTGCAAAATGGTGGAATGGGCATTTGTTGACCATTTGCTTTAGTTGCTACATGCCTTTGATGCTGGAAAATGTCAAGTCGTTAAAAGATTAAAAATAAAAGTAAGAAAGTTTAAAATAAGTTCGGATACTTTATTTTCAAATGTTTATGGACAGTCTAAGACTAACTCCATGACCTAGTATATAAGAAGGTGCTAAGAGTCTTTCTCCTCATTTGAACCCCATCCCTATGTATAGCTGCAGTCGCTATATGCTAAGAACAAGCACACCTCATCTGTATACCCAGAAGGCCAATGAGGTGAATCCACTCCATCAGCTTATCAGTTTCCATTATGGTTACACACCAGCTCCTCAGAAGCTGGCTTCAGTGTGGGTTCTGCAGAGCCCGCAGCAAAGCCGGCTCCCTGGGAGCAGGGCCAGTGCTTATACTGCACAGCCTGCACCTCGGAAGCGGGGCTGACATTCCCTGCCAGCCCTGCTCCTGGGGGACTGGCTTCTCTGCAGTATAAAGCTAATATATGCACCCCAGAGCCCACAACGTGTGTAACCAATAGGATTTTTAGCAGTTACACAGTTACCTTTTTAAACAACTTTTTCATCCCTACTCCTGGAACTCCTCTTGGGAGTCCTGCGAGTCTGCATTATCCAAACCCAGGCCTGCGCCTAATCAGTGCACATTCTGACCATTTTGCAGAATTTACCACCTCTGATTATAAAGCTAATTCCATGACTGCCAGCAATCTGCTATCTTTAATGCAACTGAAAGGAAAACAAACTTTCCAGATAGTAGAAAAGTCTCCAAAAAGGCTAGCTTCACCATTCACTGGAGCAATGAGACTGTGGTGACTTTCTTGCTAGAGATTCAAAAACTGGTGTACCAAAGACTTATTACATTTTCACTTTGCACGGGAGGACCACTGCAAATGAAGAAGTAAAAATCTAGACTTATTCCAAAAGAATGTAAGTTCTGCCAATGGAAACGGTAGACCTCTTTATATGTGTGCATGCATTTTCTGTCTGTCTCTCTCAATGCATTGCTAGTGATTCTTCTGGAAAATGAATTATTCTAATTGCATGGTGGTGGGCAAACCTCACTTCAGTTCAGATCAGTACTTATCAAGCATTACGAATCTGAAGAAAAATAGTTGCAGATCTCACCATGTTGTCTGGCATTTCCTGCTTCTAGTTATGTTCCTTGGCTCTTTGGGGTCTACCTGGAACTAGGACGTGCTGAGGTATACAGTTATTATTAATTTCTTTAAACTTATCCAACTTTTTAAAAAAAGAAAAGAAAAGTCTGAATTTGAGTTCAGGATGGTTCTTTCTGCAGCTGAATCAGATTGTTCTTCCCACCAACTGGGCAAAAAGTGGATCTGGTTCTTCTTTGACACTAGTTTTATAACAAAGTAATTACACTATGTTCAGTGGCATTATTCCCCAGTACAAAGCTCACTACATCTGTTAGCCACTAAATATAACATCCCTCTGGTCCCCAACCCAGGAAAGAATTTAAGCAGATGAGTAGTTCTATTGACCTCAATACGCAATTGACCTTAGTTATCCTTGCTGGTTCCAACCTAGCAATGTTTTTTTTAATAATTATCATTTGTTGTATTAATTATTTGTATTGTCATACAACCTAGGAATCACTTTCATGGACCAGGATCTTATTGTACAAAGAACAAACAGTCCCTTACCCAAAAAGGTCACAAACTAAGTACAGGACAAGATGCAATCAGTGAAAGCAGTCAAAGAGATGGGGAACTACAAAGAAATAATGAGACAATACTGATCAGCACGGTAGACTGTGGTCTCATTTAATCATATACTTAACTCTAGCTATCTGAGTAGTCCCAATTAAATAATCAGAAGCTTAAATTTAAACATGTGCTTAAGTGCTTTGTTAGACTGTGCCAAGAAGGCCTATCTAAACTAAGTAGTGAGAGATCCTACAGCTTTTACCTTCATGAATGTTGAATACTGATCCTCTACATTTAAGATGAACGCCTCTATTATCCCCTGATATAGCCTTGCAAAGTTGCATTTCCAACTATTTTACCAAATGATATTGAGTAAGGACATGCTCCTTAACATCAGTAAGAAAACACACGGAAAGAACACATCTCCAACATCTTCATCTGGAACACTCACATACACATTAAAAACTAACATTCATATTAAACTCAAAAAGCCCGATCTCCTTCATACTTGAAACATTTTAGGTCCTCATTGGTCACTGATGCTCACCTGCCCCAAAGCATATTTCCTCCCACCACACCAGTCAATATCTAATTAGAACTAAAAATTAAATCAAGCCTAGCCTGTGACGGATACAGCATTTGAAATGGTCCATCAAAATCAGGATGAACTTGCCTTGTCACAAAGCGGTAAAAGCAAAAAAGGGATGAAAATCTTCCGAAGATTCATACACTGAATTCCCACTGAGCCCCGTAATGTAGTCAGCGATCCAGTCCAAGACAGCCTATTACAAGCCAGGACTTGCAGAGACCCTTTGGGAGTGGCACAAGGCACCATGGGATACACGAGTCAATCAGAGGTAGTGAGCAAGAAAGAACTACCGGTTCTCAGTCTGCATCTGGGAATATGAACACACATTATCCTTGGCTGTGTTACAGTGGAACTCAGACTTGACTCTGCCCTGTGAGAATGCTGCTATGCTTATCAGACTTACACATGGGCATCGTGTGGAAAACAGCTACACAGTACGAGAGCAAAAAAGGGAATGGGGAAGATATACAATAGCCATCTCTCCATCTATTTACAGTGTGCTCATCACCCTGGTATCTGGTCATGACTAGTCATCACTACAATGTCCTTGGATCTGCCAGCTTCAGTTTCTAATGGGGCCACAATCAGGTCTCTTAAAGGTACAGCCTACCAGTAAAGACTGGTTTGGCTAAAGCAAAAGATAGGAGTATGGAAAACTGAGTTATATTATCAGATGTGTTACAGGCTTCACATGTGACATTGGGCACCAGTGCTGCAGTATCACCATTTGTACAATTGGCCCAGTAATGTTTCCCTATTTCACCAGGGTATTTGTGGGGCTTAACTCATGACCAACACTCTGAGATTCTCAGAGGGAAAGTGATATGGAAGTGCAGTGCATTACTAAGCCTAATGGGAGGCAGGCTAAATGTTACTGTGAAGTGAAGGTTCTACTTGGATATTGCCTGTGCATTTATTAATAATAATGTACACAGTTCAATTCAGAATGTCTATAACCTACACTCAAAGGCCACCTCTCCACTTTTCGGAGGATCCACACACTGGCGATCAATCTTCCAGGATTCGATTTAGCAGGTCTAGTAAAGACCCGCTAAATCAAACACTGAGGACACCCATTAGCACCGGTACTCCTTGCTGTTGCAAGGAGTAAGGGAAGTCAACAGGAGCATTTCTTCTATTGACCTCCCACTGTGGAGATGGTGCCAAGCTCAGCTTAAGGTATGTCGACTCCAGCTTCATTGTCATGTCAGTTCTTTGTAGGGTGTGAAATCACATCCTCTCTCTGCCATAACAGGAAAGATGAAAACTTATGTTAGAAGTTTGCCACAAAGCGGTAAAAGAAAACCAAAATCTGAGGTGTCCAGGAGATAGCACTGAAATTCACTTAGAAATCTGAACAGCAAGGAAGTGATTGACTGACAACGTTCAAATGGATGTTTTTGTCTGTTTTTTATACTGTTTTATCAAATGTTCAGCTACATCATTCCCATCATTTTGTCAATTTCTTCTAAGGGAAAGGAAAGGAATATGGAGACTCATCTACTTGACAGTAAAACTAAAAAGAGAGAGAGAGAGAGAGACCTAAGTAGTCAAGGAGACAAGCTTATTTCATTCTCCTCTAAATATCTTGAGTAAAACAGGAGACATTGTGGAGAATGACAGCCTAAAACTTGACAGAAAAAAGCACTATTAATTAATGCTTAACTAACACTGGCTGACAAACTGATTTTAATAAACAGAACATTTTTACACATATCTTTTTAAATGTTGGATCAAAGCAAGGTGCCTCGGAAGAGAGTGCAGTTTTCTATTATTATTATTGGTGGTGGTGTTTATATATAGGTATATATATTGCTGAAAGATATCAGGAGGACTCTAATGTGCTAATGGCTGTACAAACATACCCATAGACTTTACAGTGTAAAAAGACAAGATCTAACAAGTGAATGAGACAAACAAAGGTGGGAAGCAGGTGATGTGTGGTGTGGAAAGATGGGGAAACAAAAGTGATAAGATGTAAAAATAATTACTAGATAGCCAGTAGCAGTTTCTAATTTCTTTTACCCAACCAATGGTGAACAAACCTAAAAGCACTTACTTACCAGTACCACAGAACAAAAGAAAAATCTAATTGCTACCAGAGGGAAACAAAATTCTCTTAAAACAGCTGACTATAAACAGAATAAATACTGGCTGCTTGCAATAACAGTAAAATATTACTCGAGAAGGAAATCCATTCCAAAGTTTGTGGTGGAAAGGCTAAGTGCAATGGCCAACACTTGCAAACTTAAGTGTCTAAAGATAAGCAGCTAAATCCCTATTTTGGAACCTTAACGAAAGAGGCATAATAATAAGAGGTGTATTACAACTCCTACAGACAACCATGGGAGCACATAAAAAAAAGGCTAGTTCTGTTTAGTTCCTTAACCTTAGACACCCAAATGTGAACATTTGTGCCAAAATGCTCAGCAGAAGGATCCCTATTTGCTCAGAGATATTTTTTCTTTTTACTTCAATAGCCCCTGGAGATAGTTTCTATTCCTTTTACTAATGCAGCAGGGTACCTCCTTCGCCTCAACAGTTCTCACTTGGGTAGTGGGGGCCTGGAGTAAATCCTTCTGACTCGAGGGGTTTTCCTTTTCATTCAGGTTTTATTTTTCCTTATTTACATGGTGGGCCTCAGGGCAGGCCCAAGAAGTTCTCTGAAGGAAAACAAACCACCACCAACTCACAATGCAAACAGAAACACTTTCCCCTAGTTCTCTCTCCTGGGTGTTACCCCACTAGACTCCTACTTGCCGGTCCTTCTCCAAGCAGAATAGACTCACCAGCACTTCTTGCCTTTGGTAGTGCTGAGAGGCTCTCTCTTGGAATAAAGATATTGGGAAGAAGAATGCAGAGAGCCAGCAGCAGCAAGTTTCCCCAGGCGGAACGACTGGAGGGGCAGTTGGCTCGACTCCCCAGCAATGTTCCCTCTCATCTTTGCCATCCATGTGCTGAATAACTTGTTTATGTGCACTAAGGCATGTATATATGTGCACCACCAGGAGAAACACAAACCTAGCCTGGAGTGCTCTGCTATTCAGCTGGGTGCCATTTGTATTTCCCCTGAGCGACTGCCTAAGTGCACAGCTTACAAGGAACACTGATCCCCAGTAGAACACAGTGTGGAAGATGTCTGCAGTTTCTTTTGTGGGAGTCTGCAGAGAGCCAGCTAGTTTCTCCAGTGGAGCCCCACAGTGTGTCTGCTACTCATGAATGTATGCTACTGGGTGTGGTGGGATGTGTACCCCCTACAGGCATCTCAGGGGGTCATGTGAGGCTAGTTCTATTGTCCGGCTATACTTTAGGGAGGGCCAACCTTAAAAGATCATTTGGCCCCGCAGGGAAGGAGTAGGCTGGTTAACATAAAATCAAGAAGTTGAGAAAAGACGGGGCTACAGGGACAGAGTCTACAGTCTCTCTCTGGGGGACAAAAGAAATAAGCAACAGTCCAGGGAGGCAGCAAAGCATTGGAGAGAGTCGACCTTGAACCCCAGAAATAGGATTCCTGGGCTGGAATCCAGAGCAGATGGTGAACTCCGCTTCTCCAATGGGACCACAAGGAAGGTGGAAGTGAAGCCCCTGGAAGGAAGGGGGTAAAGACCCTGGACCTGAGAGACTGACATGAGACCTACTGTGAGATCACTAGACTATAGCTAGGTTGGACTCTGTTGCCCTGGAAAGGGTGGGCTACAGTAGGACCTTGCCAGAGGGCCATGTTCCACGAAGAGAGACCAGGGGTACGTCTAGACTCGGTCGAAAAAGAGCGTCTAGACTATAGCCAGTTCTGTCGACAAAGCAAGCTGCTTTTTCGACAGAGAGTCTAGACGCTCTCTTTTGAAAAAGTACAGTGTGGATGCAAGAGCGCCTTTTTTCAACAGAACTCTATCGAAAAAAGGCGTTATTCCTCGTAGAATGAGGTTTACCACTGTCGACAAAACTGCTGCGTTCTGTCGACTTACTGTTAACAGAACTTGGCGGTAGTGTAGACGCAGATATAGTTTTTTTGACAAAAGTCCACTTTTGTCAACAAAACCCTGTAGTCTAGACACACCCCAGGATAGCAATGGAGCAAGACTGGCAAGGAGGTACAATAGGGAGAGACAGCAGCTATACCACATCTGGCCACAAGGAGGCGCTTGTGCAGGGACTCAACCTCTGTACAGCGAAGAGCACAACTTGAAGGACCCAATCCTGCATCTACTGAAGCCAGCAGTTTTTTCACTAACCTCAGCTCATGCAAAATTAGGGCCTACCCCACTGGAAGAGCTCACTAGGAAGTCTTTTAACCAACTGTTTGTAACTGAACAGACTGGCTACCAGCATTCACGGGGTCAGTAAATAAATATCTCGATAGATACATTGGGTGGGCAACTAGCATCCCTCTCTCTGTTCTGCAAGGAACATTCAGTTAATATTTAAACATAAGAATTTGGTAGCAGTACAGATCCTCTCTGTAAGAGCTTGTAAACACAGTTAACATCATGATCCCTGCCTAAAAGAGTTCAGGAAACGTTACCTTAAGTTTGCATGTTTTTTATAGATTCACCCACCCACCCAATTCAATCTGCTCCGTGGTTCAGCTGTTACATTTTATGCATCATGGATACAAACAACACTTGTTTTTCTGATAATTTTTTTTCTTTTCTTTTTAGATCCTTCAGGGACATGCTTTCTAGAACCTAACTGCACTTCTAGGAGGCTGGAAATACCTAGCTTCAACTCTTCCTAGCAAATGGCTTCCCAGTAATCTATGATCTGTCATGTTTTATAATTCATTTCATGGCATAGACATGCAAATATATATATATGACACAGCCTCCGAGTGTCCAATTAATTCATCGTGATCAGTGTTATTGCAGAAGGAAACAAATGAATTCCTTATACTAGAAAGTGGTGCCTCCCCAAAGAACGAATAAATAATGAACAATCCTGGCCGTAATCTGCCAGTGTAAGTGATCCATTCTGTGAGACAGCTGCCTGTTATTTATGCTCAAAGGCTGTTCTGCGCGGGTGATTAAAACACTGGTGTTCACTCATTGTTCCCATTATCTTTTAATCCAATGTAACTGCATCAGTTTCATTTGAACGTCACTTTATATTCAGCATGACAATTTTTACTACTGCCACCTGCACCCCATACTTGTATTTTTTCTATTTATAGGCATTCTGGTCTTCCCATTTATCGGTCCAACAGAGACTGCAAGGTTAGGTGGTTATGTATTTGTCACCTGTAGTATAGAAGCATCCTAGGCGCCTCAACCAAGAGCAGAATCTCATTGTGCTAGATGCTACAAATACACATCACAGAGGTCTTATCACTTAAACAGATAAAACTGAGAAACAGTGAAAGAAATATTCTGATCAGAGGAGACGACAGCAGGGGTGGGGGCCTCAGGCGGAAGAGGTGGGACAGGGGCAACCAGGCCTCAGTGCCACCCCTGCAGCCGTCGGAGCTGGCGGGACGCATGTCACAGCACTCTGGCGGCAATTTAAATGTCCCGGGGCTCTGGCCACCACTACTGCTGCTGCAAAGGAGCAACTGTCTCCTTTGCCTCCCGCCCGGTCAATGGGCCTGATTATGATCCCTGCTTGACAGACAGGGGACTGAGGCACACAGACATTAAGGGACTTGCCCATGTAGGAATTTCGTAGCAGGTTTGCAAACTGAACCCAGCTTTCCTGAGTCTCACTTTAGGGCCTCAGCTCTGAGGCCTTTCTTCTCAAAGACTTTCTCCCAGCGGATGGACTCCCAAAAAGTATGCTAGGTACTTCAGAACTCCTCCTCCACAATATGGGCTGGTACACTGTGAAGGTCAAAGAAACTATTATACCTGAAGAGTGTGGTTTCTAAAGGAAGCAAGATATGAAACACTCTAATGTGGCCATCTCATCCACTTATGTTTAGCTAGCACTGACAAATCTGAGTTTAATGGTTGTCTGGGAGACTGAATGGTGCAATGGATTAAAGGGGTACAGAGCCTTACATCTCTCAGTTATGGGGTTAGGAGTTATATCTTGATAAGGCCAACACTACCATCAAATTGTCACCATTTTTGGATAAATGAGTTGTTGTCTTCAGCATAATTCTGACAGGAATTCGATACACGGCAACCAGAACTAGCATCTTTGCTCACAGTCTCAGGGGAAAGGCCTTTCCTGATGACTTAGATTTTAAAAAACAACAAATAATCTGGTGGCACTTCAAAGACTAACAAAACATGTGGATGGTATCATGAGCTTTCGTGGGCACAACCCACTTCTTCAGATGACCAATCATCTGAAGAAGTGGGTTGTGCCCACGAAAGCTCATGATACCATCCACATGTTTTGTTAGTCTTTGAAGTGCCACCAGATTATTTGTTGTTTTTTAAAATTTTTCCTGTTACAGACTAACTTGGCTACCACGCTGAAGCTTTTAGATTTTAAAGTATTTGTGGTAGGGACTGTTTTTGCATTATGCTTGTGTACAGTGCCTAGCACAATAGGCCCCTCCTCCCAAAATAGGAATTCAAAGTGTTTCCAAAATGTAAAAGCAGGAAGAGAGAGCATATGTGCCTGACCCCATGGAAGTCAACTGGACTTCTGCCTGAGTCAATGGACCTGGATTTCTTCCAGAGGCTCCAAGGACTGGAGAGATATGGGGAGTGAAATACTCCATTTGTACAGCTGTAGTCGCACTAATAGAGCATGAGGAGGAACAAGATGACCTAACGTCCCAGTCCTGCAACATACCGAGCATTTCCCGTGAGATACTGAGCACCAGGAGATCAGGAGGAGCTGGTAGAACTTAACAATAGGATTAGGACTAAATCCTAAAGAATTTATTTAATTTTTACTTCCTATTTACTGGGCCAAAATTCCATTCAAGTCTATGGCTTTTTTGCCTGAGTAAGGACTGACACTCAAGAAAAGCTTCTGGCGTTGTTCATTTCACTACAGAGCTTAAAAAATATTGTTCCTATTTTCCTCTATTTATAGACAGATATAAGACAAAGTAGCAAAACTGCCCATGTTTTCCCTTTTCTCATGAGGCATTTACATGACAAGCACATGACATAACCCTATCACCAGAGAATGAGAAACATTATAGGGTACGTCTACACTGCACGGCTACTTTGGGATACTGGAGGTATCCCAGAATAGCTACCCCGCCTTTACACAAGCCACCTATTATTTCAAAATATTTTTCAAAATAATGGGTGCGCTATTTTGGAATTCCGGTAACCCTTGTTCCATGAAGGTTAAGGGATGTCTCGAAATAGCACGTTATTTTGAAATTTGGTGCTGTGAAGACATGCTAAATTTCAAAATAAGCAATTTCGAAATAGATTCAAAATAAGATACGCAATTTGTGTAGCACAAAATGCGTATCTTATTTCGAGTTAGGGTGCTATGTAGACACACCCATAGTTAAATGGCATTATTTGAGTTTAAACAGTAACACACTGTAAGGGAATGCACACCCCTCCAACAAAAATGAAGGCGACACCACTCACTTTTTAATTCACCTTTCTGAAGTATCTAGGAATAATCCATGAAATACTCCTTGAAGAATGCACTTTTAACCTGGACATGTGTCAATCTCAGTCTACCTGTTGAAAAACAAACACAGAAAAAAAAGGGTCATGTTTTTAAAACTGATCTTAAGTCTGCACAAACTAAGAATTAGAAATAGCTATTTGTGAGCCAACTGGGCCATAACACCAGTCTCCTTTGCTATCACAACTGTTTGGTATGAATGTTGCTGCTGGGATTACACCAGGTTAAATTTGTTTGTAAATAATGCAATTGTCAGGCACAGAACCTAAAGCCCATTCTTCCCCAGCAGTTAATATGTTACGTGTCAAATCAAGGTTAAGAGTAGTGTTCCCTCTAAGATTTTCCAACTATGAGCGGAGTGAGTTTTGGCTGGTGCACCAATATTGAGGTCATGTGTGCTGGTTTGGATATGTGCCACTGTGGCACCTAATTTATTAACACACACTCATTCCCAGCCACTGGAGCAGAACTCCCGCCATGCAGCATGTCCCGTTCCTAGCCGCCGGAGAAGGCCCTGCCCCCCCTGTCATACAGCATATCCCAGCCACCAGAGCAGACCCCACCCCATACATCCTATCTGGTTCCTGGCCGCCAGAGCAGATACCCCCCACACCATGTGGCAGGTCCCATTCCGAGCCCTACCTGCCAGAACAGGCCCTGGCCCTCCTTGCCATGTGGCAGCCCTGGCCACCGAAGCAGGCCTCCCTCCCGGCACATGGCTGTGGCAGGTCCCAGCCTCCTGCCCCAGCGGCTCCCTCACCATGCCATCTCAGCCAGCCCCACCCAATGGAGCAGCCTCCTGCCGCACGAGTGCTGCTGTGTGGCTCTCCAGAGGAAGTGGGCAGGAGAAGAACTTTTGTGTGTGCGGCCGCACAGGCTGCACCTCAGTGGCAACTATGGTTAAGAGCACACAGTAAAAACAGAAAAGACCAAGTAGCCCACTAGGGTTGCCAGATGGTTTAACCAAAAATACTGAACACCTCCCCCCCCCCCAGCAAAAAAAAACCCACCAGGAAAAAAATTCTGTTGAGGGAAAAAGAAAGGGGGGGGGGGGGCAAAGTTGTTGAACCCCAAGAGTTATTAAGCAAAATAAATAAATAAATAAATAAAATAAAACAGCATTAAAACAGCATGGCCCTTTTAAGTGCTTGCAGAGTCAGAATAAGGATAGGAAGAGGAGAGGCTGAGCACTAAGACCCAGGGAAGGCATTGCTTCCCCTTGGTCTTTAGGCTTTTTGCCAGCGGCCATCTTGTTTTCTTGGTCGAGCCAGAAGGGAGCTTTCCAGCGGAACCAGGTAAGCAGGGAGTCCGGGGGCGGGGGTGCGTGGGGGGGCTGGGCCCAGTTGCTGAGTGTGTCGTAGGGTTGCCAGGTATTTGGTATTTTCGCCTCCTGGCAGGGAACCCCCCCCCCAGAAAATACCGGACATTTTAGGCATCCAGTATTTTCTGAAATTTTTTACTGGACAGGAGGTGAAAATACCGGACTGTCTGGGTCAATACCAGACACCTGGCAACCCTAGTTCCCACCCTATGGTCTTCAGACCCCTGGTGGTCTGCGATGGTACTGTAGGGAGTCCACAAAAAATTTAAAAGTAAGGATCAGGCTCACTGCAGGACTGAGACTTTCTGCCAGGCAATTCTCTCCCGGGGCTCGCCATTCACAACCATCCATCCTCCTGACACCAACTGCGCTACTGTTTACACTCCAGCCCTCTCCCCGTCCCAGGCCTGCAATGGGCCCGATCCTTTTCTTTTCCTTTTCTTTTTTTTTCTCCCCCAGGGCTGGCCCAGGGCCGAGTGCTGGGGTAGGAGCTGCCTTTGGACATGAGAGCCCCCTCGCAGTATTCTCTGTGAATTGGCAGGGGCAGAAGAGGCGGGAACTCAGGAAGCAGTGCAAACCCAGGGACGTGCTGGCCACTGCTTCCCACCGCTCCCCCTGACCCAGAATGGCGAAAGGCAGGGACGCTATATTGTTTGAAAAGAGCTATATTGTTTGGGATGGGCATTCCGTAAAATTTTAATAGATTGAAAATGGGTCTGTGTGCTCGAAAAGGTTGGGAACCATCTGGTTCATCCCATTCCATGGCCAATGGAGGACATTTCTTGCAAGTACCAAGTTTTCACTCTAGTCTGTATCCTGAGCAACGTGGTAACCATCCCTTCTCTTGCGTGACAATTTAATAGTTCTCACTCTTTGGAAGATGGCTTTCTCTTATATTCAGCCTAATGAAGCCTTTTTAATCCAATTCCATTCACTAAGTTAGATCCTTATTTACCCACTAAGGTAATTCCAGTACCTCTTTACTGGCTACTCTCATTTGATGCTTGTAAATTTTGACTCCTCTAGAGCTGTTTTTTGCTGGGATGAAGGTGCCCTAAACCAAGTGTAATATTTCAAGTATGGTGGCACTAGATCAGTATATAGACAAGCATTCCCATCCTTTCCCAGTGACAAGGTGGCCTGAATCTACAGACCAAAATTGCACTGGCGTCTTTACATTGCCATATCATGCCAGTGACCTAGAGTCCATGATAATTGGACCGCCAGGTGCAGAGGGCACACCAGAATGGTTCCTCTACTCCCTCCAGTGTTCTCCTCCAGTTTACAGCTTGCAGTGAGGTGGCAAAATTTGCAGATAATACTCAGCAGCTCGAGATAGTTTAATCCAAAGCAGACTGTGAAGAGTTTCAAAAGGATCTCATGAAACTAGGTGGTTGGGCAACACAATGGCAGATAAATTTTAATGTTGATAAATTGAAAGCGATGTGTATTGGAAAACATAATCCCAACTATACATATAAAATGATGGGGACTAAATTATCTGTTACTACTGTAGAGAGAGATCTTGGAGTCACTGTGGATAGTTCTCTGAAAACATCCACTCAACGTGCAGCAGCAGTCAAAACAAGCAAGCAAGCAAGCAGAATGTAGGAGTACTTAAAAAAGGGATAGAGAATAAGACAGAGAATATCTTATTACCTCTCTATAAAACCATGGTACGCCCACATCTTGCGTACTGTATACAGATGTGGTCGCCTCATCTCAAAAAAGATGCCTTGGCACTGGAAAAAGTTCAGAAAAGGGCAACAAAATGATTAGGGGTTTGGAATGGCTGCCATATGACGAGAGATTAATAAAACTGGGACTTTTCATCTCAGAAAAGAGGTGACCAAGAGGGGATATGATAGAGGTCTATAAACTTATGACTGGTGAGGAGAAAGTAAATAAGGGAAAGTTATTTATTTGTTCCTATAACACAAGAACTAGGGGGTCACCAAATGAAATTAATATGTAGCAGATTTAGAACATTCAAAAGGAAGTATTTCTTCACACAATGCACAGTCAATCTGTGGACCTCCTTGCCAGAGGATGTTGTGAAGGCCAGGACTTTAATGGGGTTCCAAAAAGAACTAGATAAATTCATGGACGCTAGGTCCATCAATACTTACTAGCCAGGATGGGTAGGAATGGTACCCATAGACTCTGTTTGTCAGAAGCTGGGAATGGTTGATAGCGGAGGGATCACTTGATGATTACCTGTTGTGTTCATTCCCTCTGGGGCACCTGGCATTGGCCACTGTCAGAAGACAAGATACTGGGCTAGATGGACCTTTGGTCTGGCCCAGCAGGCCATTCTTATGTTCTCTTTCACCATTTCTCCTTTCCAGTTTATCCCTCCATTTCATTAGTTTGGGTGCATTTAGCATTTTCACATAGTCCAATGCACGTTTATGTATTATTATCCTTTGTTTATGACTATTCAGATGGTTTGTGATCGACATCATCCAAGATAAACTAAGTTAATCTTGAGATCTCCTCCATCTGTTGTGCTCATTTCAGAAGGAGCACAAACGAAAGTGGAAGAGGCTATTAGTCCCTAGAATGCCCCACTGGGCTATCTTGAATGCAAGAAGAACTGAGAATAAACTGAGCTCTCTCCTCTGTCAGAAGGAGAGTAATCTGATGTATTTCTGTGAGCTGCCCTAGCATTGGAGAGCCCATTGTACAGATGTAGAAGCAAGGTGCTTCCATGCCCAATTCCTAGGCATCTTGCTGCCCCGTGAAATACTGAGTTTCAGCTAGGCTCCCTGTGCTTTGTATGTTTGTGCCTGTCTGCCTCATGTGGAGCAGGGATTTGAACCCTAAACTGTTATTTTATATGGGTACACTGTAACTACAGGTTATTGGCTATTTTGGAGTGGGTGTCTGACAGCCTGTCCTGATGGAGCTGTTCCACTTCATATAAATAAATATTCACTGGGCTGCAGAAAAAAAGGGGGAAGACTGAATCTTTAGCCTCGTGGTTTGGACACTCACATGAGACAGCCCAGTTCCCAAACCCTATTCCAAATCAGGCTCAATGGGGATTCAGATTTGGGTCTCCCAAATCCCAAGCAAGCCAGCACCTAAGGGGATGTAGGTGCATACAGCATTAAGTGAGAGCTGTCTGGTGCATTTGAATAAATGGTGAATTTAGCTTGAAGGGACTTATCCCACATTACACAGTATACCTGTGACAGTGCATATACTTGAACCTAGGTCTCACAAATGCTAAGCTATAGTGGCCTAACAACTGGGCCATGTAGCCTCTCTCCAGCAGCATGTAACAGATCATACTTACACAAATCAGAAACACTTACTGGTAAATCACCACAATATGAAGTTTCCATGGCAATTGCATCATGTGCTGATGCTACAACAGAAGAAGCATATGAGAGCCCCCAAAAGTAGGGCTCACCCTGTCCATATGCAGGATAATCCTAGAAATCATGGGGCGGGGACAGACCTTAACAGTTACTACAGAAAAGGTCCTGTCAGGTAAAGGGCAAAGGGCTGAGAATTAAATTTCTAGAGCAATCTTTTTATGTTTGGGTTGTTTTTTTTGTAGAAATGTTAACTGAAGCTTCTTAATCAGCTCTGAAATATTCTTGGAAACTCTGTGATCACATGCTGCTTAATAAAAACCAGCAGGGGGAAAAAAAACATTCAAGCCAAAAAAAGAACCAGCCATTTCAAGAAACATCAACTATGACAGAAAAAGAAATCATGGGTTAAGAAAGAGAATAACAGAGCATGGAGAGAATTAAAAAAGAGAGAACAGGGCCTGAATACTATTAGAGGGTATTTGCAGAATCCAATTTCACAAATGCATTTTTTAAACACACACCACAATTAATCTGAATTGTGGCTTCTGCCCTCTTCAATAACACTAAGCAAGGAAAGATACGTTTACGAACAATATCACCACCCAATTGGGGAAATGATTATGCATATCTTTTTCCTCTAGCCTTGCAAATGAGGCCTAGCTAGAGCTGAACTCTCTTTGAATCACTAAAAATCAGCATAAGAAACTTCATCTAAATCCATCACTGCTGCAATTTAATACTACACAGAACTTTGGTAGAGCATAATTAGCAAATGTATTTCAATAATTTATTTGGGGTTTAAAAAGGCTGAACAATCAGGACCTTACAGCAAAATGGGAAAATGGGAAGCTATGAGCCAGACACATTCTTCTGGCTCATATTAATTCAGTTATTTTACCTTTGGTGCACATTCATCTACCCATACAATGTGAATGCTCCATAGAGAAGGCTGCTGAATATTGAACCTTTGGTTCAATTTGAAATATGAAGACTGATGCAGAGCTGCAATAATACTTCCATTTGCATTATTATGATTAACTTCCCTCTGAATAGGAAGCATCCAGAAATATTAATTACAGAAACAGCGAGATTCAAATTGCCATAAATCATTATGTAGCACATGATAAGCTCCCCAAAACCTTATCGAAAACTAATTTTGCATGACTTTTGAAGTTGCTCCCCTATGAATTTCTACCTCATTTTCATGAGGCTTTCTAACTAGTGTCTGTTGACAAGACAGTAATAATACTTTGAACCTGATTAACACATTCTATGCAGTGAAGAAAGCTTTTATAAGGATGGATGAATATAATAGAGTGATCCTGCATTGAAGACTTATTTTCCAACAGGCATCCAGTTATGTCCTATTGTAGAGCAGGAAGAATAGTCTGTGGTTAAGGACGTACATAGGGGCTCAGGCAATCTGGTTGCAATTCAATGCTCTGTCATTATCATGACTCCATGACTCTGGGTAAGTCACTTAGCATCTCTGTGCCTCTGTGGCCTTTCATCACAGAGGAGGTTTCCATCAGGGCAGAAGTGAAGCACACTGCAAAAGGGTGTTTGCAGAGTGAACGTCTGCCCTATGGAGTCTTAAATGCTCTAGCTCTTCTGTTGCCATATTTCCAGTCTACAAACAGTACCAAATTAATTGGAAATTTAAAAAAGACGGGGAGACTTGATTTTAAGGTTTCTCCACTAAAGGGACAGGCCCTACCACCTTTACATGCACACCGAGTAGTACAGGTTGATCCTCTCTAGTCTGGCATCCTTGAGACCTGACTGGTGCCGAACCAGAGAATTTGCCGAACCATGGGTGGTCAATATTGTCTAGCAGCATAACCGACACTTCCACTGTTTACTGGGCACTTAGAAGACATTTAGGGGTAAATTAGAGCTAAATAACAGCACAGAACCCAGAGCCAGGACTGGTGGCTATAAACACAAACTTTACAGAATCCTGAGAAACTTGGCCACACCCATGATAAGTGGACATCCAGCTAACTAAAATCATGCCAGACCTCGGATATTGCCAGACCACAGATACTGCCAGACCAGAGAGTGCCGGGCTAGAAAGGTTCAGCCTATACCTTACTGAATGAGGATGAGCTAGCCCTAAATAGTCCTTGCGTTCCTCTACTACAAAACACCGAATGCATTGCGCATATACACTGGTTGTGTCGGGGATCAGGGCCAGCAGAAGAACCAGTCTCTGAACCACCTCAGCAGCAGACTGGGGCTACGTCTACACTACAAGTTTTTGTAGCAGAAAATATGCTAATGAGGGACTCATTAGCATAAATCATGATCCTATTTGCATATTTGAGGCATAAGGATCTTGCGCAAAAAGGGGTTTTTACACAAAAAGGAAATGTCCACACTGCTTGTTTTTGCGCAAAAACCCCAAGCGAAAAAAATGGATCAGCAGAAAATATGCAAATGAGATCGTGACTTATGCTAACGAGTCCCTCATTAGCATATTTTTTGTCGCAAAAACTTGTAGTGTAGATGTAGCCTGAGCCTATAGCAGGCTGCCTCACTGATCAGCAGAGACCGGCTCATAAGCCCAAGAACTGCAGCTCTTTGGCAGCTTCTCACAGCATTTGCCCATGGCTGAGAGGGCTCCTGCTTGGCCCCAGCCTTGCCTCACCCAGGTAGTCTAACTCTTGACTCTGGCAACTGACGCTTGTTCCAACTACTAGGCATGACCCCCATATCCCAGTCTCTGAAAGGTGTGTGAAAGGACTAAAAATCAAGCAATCCCCATTTTCACTATTCATTACCATTTGTTCACACACATTCTTACCAAGGCTGATAATTGTCATTGATTAATCAAAACAAACTCCCTTGACATTTGGTGAACTGGCTTTCATTTATAACAGATGTATTACGCCATGCTTTATTTTGACTTACTGCACTGTACCCTCCAGAGCAGGGGTTTTCAAACTTTGGGTCATGGGTTGTAAGGGAAAGCCAGTAGCTGGCTGTAACACTCTTTGTTTACCTGTATGTCTGCAGGTACGGGTGATCGCAGCCACTGCAAGAAATTCCTGCAGCTTCCATTGGCCAGGAATGGTGATCCACAGTCAATAGGAGCTGTGATTACCTACATCTCCGCAGGTATGGCAAACAAAGCATCTCACATGTCTACAAGAGGTCTCCACCATAAGTGCTGGAACTAGGTGTGCAGGGGGTACTGCAGCCCTCTGGCATGAAGTGATTTCCATTATATACAAGGTTTAAAGTTTGGTTCACTGACACCACCATTAGAAAAATTGTTCCTGTACCTCTGGTCTCCACAAGCAAAGGCAGAAACACACTGGGTTGGGGGGGAATGAGGGGTCCGTGTTCCAACTGCTGCTGCCTGCACCACATCTGTCTTGTGCATAACCAGAGGGTTTCAGGACAAACATTTCAGATACAGGAACCTAGAGTAGAACTTAAGAGACCTAATTTTCAAATGTACTGAGCACCCAACCAAACTCCTGGCTTTATTAACAGTTTCTGGTCCTCATCACATCTGAGAATCAGGCCACTTTTACATGGGGCCTAAATGTGGATTTAAAAGAGTAGCTTTAGGCCGCCAAGAATGAATATTTGGTCCTCAATTCTTAGGCCCATTGAGCCAGCACTAAGATTTATTCTGTTCAGCAAAGGATTTCAGCACATGCTTCACTCCATCTCTCCCCAGAAAAATCATTAGGAAACTACTTACCTTTAAGCATGTGCTAAAGTCCTATTGAAGTCAATGACACAAAAGCATATGCCTTACATCTTCTTCTATTTCTCCCACTACTATATTTTACAAATGTGCTTCTGTCTGTCTGTCGATTTGTTCAAGAACTCCTCTAAATGGTAAAGAGCTAGGACCACCAAATTTGGTATGCAAGTAAGGGTTTGGTTGGGCCAGGACAATGGGATGTGCCTGGAATTCGATTGTTTCTCATAAAATGGAAAGGGAAGAGTCTGGCAGGAGGGATAGTTACACTGCACAATGACCACAGGGGGCAGCAAGAGGTAAGAGATGGGCCCAGGGGGGCAGAGGTGGAGAAAGAGATATCTATCTACTATATATTTCAGAGGATTTGTCTGTTTGTCCCTCAACTGGGGGACATGAACCTCTCCCTTGGCTGTGCCCACTGCAGCTGTAGCAGCCATGGATAAGCTCCTATCACCTGGCCCCAAGCTGCTGCAGTGTGAGGGGGTTGAGGTTGTTCTCTCGCCTGAGGGCAGCCTGCTTCCTGAACCCCTCATCCCCAACTCCACCCCAGAACAATGATTTAAATGAAGAAAAACAAATATTCTTTGAGTTAGAGACCCAAGCAACACCAGGGAAATCTTCTAGTTCAATATATATTTAAAGTGCTTTACTGAACTGATATGGAGTGATAAATCGAGGGAGAGGGGAGTCATTCGCATAGCTGCATTGTTTTTTTATAATTATAAATGATTGCTGTCATTTTACATTATTTCTGTGGTTCACTTTTCTCTCACTCGTTACTAGCACCATCTGCTGCACGTGATTCTCACAGATTAGCTGTGTAATGTGGTCGCTAAACTAAGCACTACAGGGAGTAGGGACAACATGTAAAGGGCCAGGCTGTGAAGCAGGGGTGGGGAACCTTTTCTGGGTCGAGGGCCGCTGACCCGCAGAAAAATCAGTTGCGGGCTGCACACCACGGAGAAGCAAAAAAACCAAACAAACCCTCACTGACCCAGCCCCCAACTGAGAAGGAGAAAGACACTCCCCACATTCCTCTTGCACACCAGAGCCTAGGGGGCCCAGGCTAGTAGATTTTGTGTGCTCCAGCCCTGCGGTGGGGCAGTGAGGGGGCTGGAGCACCAGCGCAGGCATCTCAATTCTGAGGGGGTGGTGAGTCCTGAGCCTTGGGGGCCAGTTCCAGGCAAGCTGGGGGCCACATCTGGTCCCTGGGCCTGAGATTCCTCACCCTTGCTATAAAGTATTGCCCAGATTTAGAGCTAGTCCCAGTAAAACACTCATTATATTATACCCCATGGAGGAAGGGAAAGACATGGCTGATAAATTCAGAGATCCCAGTTACGCTCCAAGAAGGAGCAAATAAGAGCCGTGGAGATTCTCTCAAGGTACAGTAAAGTCATAGAATCTCTTTCCTTAAATCAGCATATTCCTTTGCAATGAATGGGGTCTGCTCAGTCACAGAACACTTCAGTTACGCACATTCTGACTTTTAAATCCACACTGTAGATAGAGAAGTACTTACTGGCTTTAAGCTAACCTTTTTCTGCCACAAACTGACACTTGCTCGGCCATCAGCAAAACACATTTATTATAATTATCATTATCATCATCTGTGCAATCAATGCGTCTTGTAATAGCTGGAGAGGATAGGATAGCACTTTGATAACTGACAAGAGGTCTTTTACCACCCAGCTGTAACAGTCTAACAGGGATTGCCTGAAAAAACCCATCACCTGTTAGATGCTGATTGCTCTGGGAAAGGCGTTGTGTAAAGTGGGGCTTTGTGGATTTGCTCCCCGACCTGAGAACTCTTTGTTCCAGCTGGAGAGAGGGGAGATGAGCGTGGTTCATGAAAGAGAGAGGATCTAGTCAGCGAGCTGAGCAGTCCTTAGGGAGGAACCCAAGAAGCAGTCAACCCTGGAGAACTTTTATTTTTGGTATCTTATCTTAGTTGTATTCTTGGTTGTTTGTTTTTATAACATGAGAGGGGGAGTTTGAACTTTAAATAGTCTGTTTGTAGAGCAGGTTGGGGGAAAACGCCTGCTTACATGAATATACAGTGGGAACCATTAAGAATTTGTCATTTTTCTCACCACAGAATAACTTTGTATGAAAAACTGAACTTCTGGAAACCGGAAGCAGAGAATTCTGCTCCCTCCCAAAGAGGTACCAGCCGTGGTAACATGCTTCTGCTCAGCAGGTATTGCATCACAGTTCGATGCCCTTCAGAGCATTGTTCCCTTCCTGCCCCACATGTTCCAAGGGGTATGTACACCATCCTCCCCACATACCACAAATAGCTGCAAGACAAACGGGTACATTATGTAAAAATGTGGATCCATATTTATACATAATAGGTCAGATTCTCATTTCTATAAGGTCCCTTTGATAAGCTAAGTTGTATTTGCATGAACAGCCAGAGCAGTATAAAGGAGTTTCATTCAAGCCCTGTATTCTGAAACATAGCTATTTTCCCCCCGTTACCCGTGTTCCTATTGTCACCATGACTATCCTCACGCTCAGCAGTGTTCTATTAATGGCTCCATTCAGAACTGGCTAGTAAGTGATGCTGTTTTACCAGCCGATAGAATTCAGATGGTACTTTCTATAGCATGCCCAGCCCCTGCCAACAAAACTTAGAGAGACTGGAACTAAGTTGCCACTGGCTTACGTGGACACTAGTGCAATCAAATTAATAGAGTTGCTATAGCTGGGTCTAGATCTTGAAATCAAGTTCCCTAAGTGATTAAACAACAAATGTATCCTTTTCAATGGTTTCTCTCTTTAATTGGAATTGATTATATTTTTGCATACTTTAAAATTAACATAATCATCTGATCATCGCTTGCTAAGCAGTTTAGAAAGCTTGTTTTGCGGCACATCAAACCTTTCTTTAGGGCTTACTGCAAAATTTGCTTTGAAGATGTCATAATCCATATCACCAAGTTCAAGCATTCAAATATGTCTTTTATGCAATGAGTGTCTACAAAATAAGTATTTTCTTGGCCTATTTTGAAAAAAAAGTTTTTTTCACTCCTGGATCAAAAACCAGCTACTGCTTTATGCGTGGAGAAAAACCCCATTTTACTGCAGGGTTCATCTACTCACTGAAAAACCATTTTCTTCTGTCTCATTAATACTTTACATAAAAAATATGCTGCTAAGAAAATATAACTGTCTGTGTTGCCTAGAAATCCTCCCTGACATGGAGGGAACACATACTCTACTGTAGAACAGATGTTGTTATAATTGTTATTTTGATTTTTTTTCTGTAATGTTTCAGCTCTTTTACACACGTTCCTCCAACAATAAAGCATGAGGTTGTGGGGTTTTTTTTGTTTTTTGTTTTTTTTTCCGCTAAAGGCATTTTCTTTAGCTCAGGGCTTTAAAGGGAGGCAATAATAATTTGCATTTATCCAGTACTGATATTTAATTCAAAGGTCTTAAAATGCTTTTCAAAAGAGGGTAATTAGATTTTTGCAGTCAGGGAAACTGAAGCACACACAGTTTACAGGGAACAGCAAGAGGGGACAGAGTCAGGAACAGAGTCTAGGACGGAAATCCTGACCCCAGTGAAGTGAATGGGAGTTTTGCCATTTACTTCACTGGGGATAGGATTTCATACTAGGTTTCTTGACTCCAAGCTAAATGCTCTAACCACTGTGTTTCCCTTCACATCGTACGGAATAAACAGTTCAGAATCACAGATCAAGCGTGCATACTTCTATTTTGCTGCTGTCACAATTAAGTGTGAATCTACTTTGGAGACACTGGAGTGGGTGCATTCAGCAGATGTATTGTGACATCTGGGAGGGGACACATTCTAGCCCAGTGCCTAGGCTAGTGAATGAGACGCATGAGTGGTCCTCCATCTCAGTGGGCTGTAAGATTGCCGTAACCAAGACGGTCTCCCGGGATAGACTGCATTCCTAGAATTTACGGGTTGTGTCAACTGAGCCATAGCAGCACGGGGATTGGATGCAGAAGGAGTCAGTGTTGTGATCAGTCAGCACGCATCTCACTTTACATGCCCTTGCTTTAAGGGTGTATCATTTTAATAATAAAGAAACTATGCAGAGGGAAAACAGTGGAATCTGGCAACCCTGCATGTGGGTAACAGTAAACAAAATGTCTGGTGGGCCACACATAAAACCCCGATGGGCCACATGTTCCTGAGTTGACAGGGGCATAGTCTCCTCTTTCACAGTGTCTAAAAAAACTTTTTTTAAAAACATGGATGACACTTTGAGCCAGATTTTTAGTCAATGGAATTATTTTATTGGCCTTTCATGCTTATCAGAGCATGCACTGTACAAAAGAACTCAGGCATCTCTCAAAATTCACAGCCATATATACAAAGTAGCAATCAGCACATTTTCCTCAGCACCCTCAGCTTCCTCATGAAGAGGAGGAATGATCCTTGTTACTAAATCCTACTGGGTGAGGACTTAGATCAATTCCCGGCTCTGCCACAGAATTTCTGGATGTGTCACTGAATCTCTCTCTGCCTTAATTTCACACTTGTAAAATGGGTTAATCACAGTGCCTCACAGTGGTGTCGAATGGATCAGTTTGTCAGTGCATGTGAGGTGCTCTGATACTCTGGTAATGAGAGTACAAGACTCTAAGTAGAAAGACGGCTCTTACACCAGAATCCTCTCTCTGCTACAGCTATCGTTTTACACTGAATTTTTTAAACAGCATAACCAGCCTAATGACTTTTCCCTCAACAAAAAAGCATTAATAATGTATAGAGAAATAACATTTCAATTTTAATTAAAAAGTAGGAAATCTCTGGTTAATGTAGCCCCCTCCCCTCCAGTCTATCCACACACAATATGCTGTACAAATAACATCATGGTTTGACTTTGAGCTATTTTCCCTCATTTCATTATTTAATGTGTCTCAAGGAGAGCTCAGAGCTAATGCTCTAATCTTGAGTAAATTGATAGGATCTTTTTCTGTGCAATACAAATGGAATACAAGTAGAGAGTTACTCCCCCCCTCCACGCACATACTACCTGCTTCTCCCAACTGCTATTTCCCTCCTGATAATCCTACCTACCATAGATCTGCATTTCTCTGGTTGCACAGAGGTCTCCATCACTGTGCACATGCAAGCAGCCCTCCTTCGGACCTGTTTTTTGCATAGCCAATCCATCCAAAGGACCAATTAACTCCCTGCTGTGAGTTTAGACGTGCCAGCAACTGTGCAGCTGCTCTGTGTTGCTGGCACTAAATTTCCCTCAGTAGTGGATCAACGTGTTTAAACACTTTGATCTTCTTTATCTCCGCAGAAGGATTTGAAAGCCTACAGGCTGAACAAGCTTTCATTGGATGCAACTCCCTCTCATCCAGCATCTCAGCTCTGACCTGGAATTTTTGGTGTTTTTATACTGAAGAGGCATCATCTTTTGCAATGGCTTTTCACATCCTTTCAAATACATAAACAAACAAACAAATAAATGCCGGGTTTACGTAATGGCACTTCAAACGGCAGATAAGAAGCACAAAAGGGACTCATTTTTACATACGGTAATGCAGAACCGTCTTAATCTTCATCACATACTTTCCCAATTTGCTTTTTTAATTTCTCCCAGCCCAGTGAGTACACAGACACAATGGAGAACTTGTTTTTCAGAATACGTTATCCTCAATATGCTATAAATACTTGACTAACATTGTGAATGGAGTGGAGCACACAAACTAAAGCAAGGAGAAGGCCCAGTTCATATGTAGGAAAGTAACTCCAGGTCTGAGTCAGATTCTGCCATGGCTAGTATGCAGCTCCTCAAGGAGTCTAATTTCTCTCAGTAAGACTATTTATAATGAGTATCTCCCCATAAACTAGGGATGTAAGCGACTGGTTGACTAGTGATGTGACTAGTCGCTCCCCCCCCCCCTTGCTGCCTCTATCAGAAAGAGGCAGCAAAGGCGGGGAGCAGGAGACGGTGCTGGGGAGACCCGGCTTAAAAACACCTTCTCCGCGGGGGCAGGGGAGGTAGGAGCACAGCAGGAAATGGCATGAGCAGGGACTGAAGCAGTCTCCGCTCCTGCCGGTTCTGCTGTGATTCTGCTTTTGAAATGTACAAGAGTCCCATTGGGGCTTTTGTACATTTCAAAGGCTCAGACACTGCAAGGAGAGCGGGGCCTGCGCTCCCTGCGGTGGTTCCTTTTGGAATGAGCATGGGACCAGCCTCCCCCTGCTACAGTTCAAAGGTGGAGGCACCCTTATCGACTAATCAAATAGTCAATGGAAATCCCATTGACTATTCGATTAGTTAATCGAAATTTAGCATCCCTACCATGAACACAAGTGTTGGCATTTGGCCCTCTTTAAACACTGAGTCTTCTTACTTCAACCATGTCATAGCTTCTCACTTCACTATCCAAAACAAGGAGTGGGGCGCAGAGCATTCGATACAGCTCTAGAGTGATCTGGAGTCTGGTTCACCTCATCACAGAAATTTTCAGCAAAATTCTAAGTGGAATCTTTTGGCCTCATTCTGATCTCATTTACACTGGGGTAAATCAGGGTTAACAACACTGAAATTAATGGAGTTACACCAGTGCTACAACCAGTAAGAGAAATGCAACCAGGCCCAATTAGCTTGTTTCTGCCACAATGCTGTTTTGGAAGTAAAGGTTTGATGCTGTCAAACTAGAGACTTAGTCCCCTCACAGAAATGCAGATTATATATAGCAGCAAGGGAGTTTTCTTTTAGCTTGATTATCACCTCTAAAGTCTACTGTAGCTTATACCCCCAGAGGCAGTGTAAACAGTATAATTAGGAACTATTTTTAATATGCATTTAATTTCAAGGCATGCTTTTGACATGGCAGGTCATCAGAGTACTTTAGGAATCACTATTTAAGGTTATTTAGTTGAAATCTAGTCGAGGACTGTTTCCATCACAGATTGGTCAGTTTTATTACACATGTGGATGGGACAGGGTCTGCTCCATTTTCCAAAGATCTGCTGACTGCATAAATCAGTGAACAAATAACTTAACCCACAGACACTAGGACAGGTCAGTTGAGGAACTGAAAATGAAACTGGTTTATCTGAAGAAGTGATTACTACACTGAATGAAAAAGAAGCAAATAATTTTAACTAGGTGCCAATGGATCAGATACCAGTGGCATGAGTAGCAAACAACTCTGATACTGCATTTTCTTAATCTTCGTAAGTGAGTTCATTTTACCCTCCTATAAATAAGGCACTATAACTGATGGAAATAGAGTTGGTAGCTATTGGACTAAAATACAACATTGCAGCCTGAATTAGTGGATTCAAAATCCTAACGTCACCAATGGGCTCGATTCTGATCTCATTTACATGTGTTCATCCTGGCATGATTCCATAGATGTCAGTTGAGTTATTCTTAGTTTACATTAGTGAAACTTGGAGCAGAAGCAATAATCCATAAATCATAGAATACTGGAAGGGACCTCGAGAGGTCATCGAGTCCAGTCCCCTGCCCTCATGGCAGGACCCAGTACTGTCTAGACCATCCTTGATAGACATTTATCTAACCTACTCTTAAATATCTACAGAGATGGAGATTCCACAACCTCCTTAGGCAATTTATTCCAATGTTTAACCACCCTGATAGTTAGAAACTTTTTCCTAATGTCTAACCTAAACCTCCCTTGCTGCAGTTTAAACCCATTACTTTTTGTTCTATCCTCAGAGGCCAAGAAGAACAATTTTTCTCCCTCCTCCTTGTGACACCCTTTTAGATACCTGAAAACCACTATCCCGTCCCTTCTCGATTGTCTCTTTTCCAAACTAAACAAGCCCAATTCTTTCAGTCTTCCTTCATAGGTCATGTTCTCTAGACCTTTAATCATTCTTGTTGCTCTTCTCTGGACCTTCTCCAATTTCTCCACATCTTTCTTGAAATGTGGTGCCCAGAACTGGACACAATACTCCAACTGAGGCCTAATCAGCACAGAGTAGAGCAGAAGAATGACTTCTTGTGTCTTGCTCACAACACACCTGGGCTTGTTTATGTTGCAAAAGTGAGGGGCACAAAAAGAAACACACCAATGCATGGTGCAAATTGGACCATAAAATGCATCACTGGTAGGGCAACACCTGTTTAGAGAAATGGCTTGTGTGAGTTACACAATGCAGTAGAACTCTCACATTTATCCCAGTGTAATAACAGGAAATGTCAGCTGTGGTCAGTTGTCCAGCATGCTCTCCCGCCCCATCTATGACATTTAAAACCGTACAGCAGAGCTACTCAACATGCGGCCCACAGCCCGTTTGTTTGCGGCCCGCGGTGCGGTTTGGATTTACGTAGGGTTCAACATGCGGCCCATGAGTGGGAGCCAAAACAAAAAAGGAGTCAATATAACGGTCTTCTGTTGATATGTGTTTTAATAGTTAAATTCCTGGACTGTCATTGCTCATTAAAAGTGCTGTCATATGAGTGGAAATCGGGTAAATATTGCATTTTATTAATATCAGCAGAACTGACTTAAATGGGGCCTGTGTATTGTGTAGTCTTGCCTTGATCTTTGTATTCATGCCTATCAGTGTGAAAGAAGCTATTTGCATATATTTGCATGTATATGCAACCACACTTAAGTTGCGATCCTCGGCAAGTGCTGTGAGTATCATTGTGGCCCCCAGGGCATCCAGAGTTGAGTAGTCTTGCTGTACAGACTCATCTATCCAGTCATCCTCCAAATCACTTGCAAACCCTCCCAGCTTGGTATCATCTGCCGACTTTATAAGTGTACTCTCTATGCCATTATCTAAATCATTGTTGAAGATATTGAATAGAACCAGTCCCAGAACTTCCCCCCTGTGGAACCGCACTTGTTATGTCCTTCCAGCATGACTGTGAACTACTTTCTTGGAATGGTTATCCAATCAGTTATTCAGCCCCCTCTCCCCCAAAGAAGAAGCCCCTCCTAGGTAGTATTTCCCTAGTTTATTAATGAGAAGGTCATGAGAGACCGCTTTACTAAAGTTTATGTATAATCACATCTATCACTTCCCCCTCACTCCATAAAGTATGTTATTCTATCAAAAAAAGTTATCAGGTTAGTTTGACATGATTTCATCTTTACAAATTCATGGTGACTATTACTTATCACGTTAGTATCTTCTAGATCTTTGCAAATGGAATAGTGCCAGCAAGCAGATACATGTCTAGTTAGAAATAATCTATTTGAGGAAAAAATACTGCCACCCTTTTTCACAAATGAAGTCAGTAGTCAGATAACAACTGTATTTCTTTTTCTCTGTAAGCTATGGTTTGCATACTCCATGAGCTAATTTCAGCACCAAAGTCAAGGAATTTACATCAGCATAAAAGCAGAGTAATACCACTGGTGAAATGGACTTATATCAAGCCTATTGTGTCAACAATCTGATTCAGTTGTATTTTGCATGCAATTACTCTTGATTTACACGAGTGTAAATCAGAACAGACTCTAGCCCCTGCTATTTAGTGCCAACATTCATTAACAAGATCAGCGTACAATGCTGTCTATAACCAATCCTAGAGTACTTCTAATGGGTAGCTACAGATAGCCTGAGGCATCTCAGACTTTAGTATGAATAGCCATTTCCTTGTTTGTAGAGTGTACTTGTGATCTACTAACTCCAAGCTGCTGGAAATTCTATTTAGGAAACTGTATGGCCTCCAAATTAGTTTAAAAACAGTAAACGTCTTCTCTAAGTAGCAATGTACCCTAAGAGATGCCCAGGACCAGATTCTACTATCTCATCAATTTGCCACCATTTACATCAATGCACTTACTCCTTACTTACACCAATGTGACAGGCAAATCAGGTCAAATCTCTAATTCATCACAGAATCACTGGGGAAAAGGAGAAAACTGCAATTACCTTTTATATCAAGAACATCACTTGGACAGCCCTTTGCATAAATTGCAATTTAGAAAAGATGTGGATAAACTGGAGAGAGTCCAAAAAAGAGCAACAAAAAGGCTTATGAAGAAAGCTGAAAAATACTGGACAAGTTCAATTTTGAGGAAAGATGATGACTACAAGAACGGCACATATTGCACAGCTCTAGTTGCGTACCTTAAGTCAACCTTCCAAGTCCAGTGTAGAAGTGGCCTAAGGGACTACTATGATTATGTAGTCTGACCTCTGCACAGGATAGGCCATAGAATTGTATGCAGTAAAACTCCTGTACGGAGTCCATTATTTCAGTCATAGTTTAGGAGTTTTATGTAAAGTTAATGGTTTTGATAGGAAAAAAAATATCCAGTATCTTCAAAATAGTTTTCTTTAATTTTTAAAAATGCTGGGTTTGAGCCTTTTTAATTGCATGGCAGTTCAAACAGAGCTCAACGCAAGTCAAGAGTAAAAAACTGATCATCCAGGTAAATAAGAAATGCATCATTCACCATTCTCTAACAATAAAAAAATGGATGAATTAAGGATCTGAATAAATGTAAATTAAGCTGCATAATTACTTAAATAAATGTGTATAGATATAGACTACCTTCATGGTTAGCAAAAAAAAAAAAGTATTACATTTAGTCTAAGAGCTACACTGAGTTGCAAATCAAACATGTTCAAATGGTTACCGATGAGTGAAAATCAACCTTTTTTTAGGAAAAAAACTATAAAGTACAAATGCACAACATGATTAAAACCAATGATTTGAATCAAGGTTTGCTGCTGGCTGATTTAAATCATGATTAAATTGGTGATTTAAAATCATTTTTATTTAAATCAATCCACCCTGCTCTGATATTAGAAACTGTCAGCTTTGTTGACAGACTAAGAAGAGAGGACAAGAAGGAAGACAGTGTGGCCTACTGGATAAACCCTGGAAATCGGAAGACATGGACACTATTCTCAGATCTGATACTGGCTGGCTGGGCTGACCCTGGGCAAGTCGCTTCACCTCTTTGTATCTCAATTTGTTTATCTGTAAAATTGAGATGATAACTGACCTCCTTTTTAAAGTGCTTTGAGATTTATAGATGCTATAGATGAACTACCCTGGCCTTAACAAACCAACATAGAGGAACAAAGGTCAATATGAGCAAGCTTTTGTTGTCAATCCCCATGCTATACAGTAGTGGTTCTCAACTGGGAATATGGGTACTAGTGTTCCCTCTAATTGTTTCCATCCATGTGAAGAATAAAGTCTGTTATGTGCACTGAGGCATGTGCAGATGTGCATTACCAGTAGAAACATATACTGCCTGCTGTGGGTGATCTGAATACTCGAATCATCTGAGTGGCATCTGAACCTTTCCTGGGTGGCCACCCATGCACGCAGCTTACAGGAACACTGATGGGTAACCCTGAGTATATGCAGAAGTCTTCCAGGGGGAACAACAATTTATATAGGTACGGGTGGAATCTCTCTAGTCCAGCACTCTCTGGGCCAGCAACATCTGTGGTCTAGCATGATTTTAGTTAGCCGAATGTCCTTTTATCATGGGGGTGGCCAAATTTCCCGCTGTCCCGTAAAGTTTGTTTATAGCCACCAGTCCTGGCTATCAGTGTTCTGTGCTGTTATTTAGCTCTAATTCACCCTTAAAGGTCTTCTAAGAGCCCAGTAAGCAGTGGAAGTGTTGGTAATGCTGCTCCTGTGGTTCGGCAAATTCTCTGGTTCCTGCCACTGCCACTCACCCAATGTGCAATGCTGTCTTGTGTATTTAGTTTATGAACTCTGGGGCAGGGACAGTCTCTCACTATGGGCTTATCTGTATATAACATTTCCACTGCTTTAACTACAGTGTTATAAAGTGGTACAATCCAGCCACCCACACCCCCAGCACGGACACAACTGTATTAGTATAAAGGCAATTCTACCTATACAGCTTATACCTGTGTGGGAAGAGGAATCAGCTGTTCTAGTATAAGGCACCTTTACACCAGTATAACTATGTGTCCACACAAGGGATTGTACGGGTATAACTGTAACAGTAAAAAGTCACACCCTTAACTGACATAGTTATATCAGCAAAACTTGCAAGTGTAGACCAGGCCTCTGTGTTGTATAGTGCTTAATACAATGGGGCCCTAATCTCAGCTAGTCCTCTGAGTGTTATCATAATGCACATAATAAATAACAAAAGTAATACGACTTGAATTTTGTACAGTGTAACAGGCAGCAGAAATTACCCAGACCATCTTTTCCCAGGCCCTGCATTTGACAGTCTCTGTTAACTTTTCCATCTCTCGGTTAACCTTGCAAATGCTGTAGCTAGTAATTCAATCTTCCCTGGGGGGGCAGTAAATCCTTTGCTCCTTGGTCATTTACTTAGTTTCCACGTCATGTTTCCTCTCTGGATCTAGTAATAAAGCAGGATAAGAGACACCGGAAAGCAAATGAGCCTCATAATTAACCACAAGCAACTGAGAAACAGGCCTAAGTTAGCAACAGGGGAAAAAAATTCCCACCACCAACAAAGCCATGTCCAACAGCAAAACACCAGTGCATTGTGGCTTAAACAGGGTCACATGAAAAATATGTTCCCACTTCTCTGGTGAAATAGGAGTCCAGATCCCTACCCTGTTGAAACATCCATCCTGTTAAAGGGGCATCGTACTTTAAAACAGTGTTTCTCAACCAGTGGTACGAGTACTCTCAGGGGTACTCGAGAGCAGTCTGGGGGGGGACATCAACACAACTGAAATTTGGAGAAAACTGAATTTTTGTTTTAAGTTTTACAGTGCTTTATTATTTTTGTACTTTTTACACCCACAAATTTCATCCCCCGCCCGGCTACAATTAAGTTGTTTAAACAAATGTGTTGCAATGGTAGAAAAAAATTGTGTGTGTCTGAAAACTGTAGGTACCGGGGTACACTTTTTTTTTTGAAAAAGGGGTACTTCATAAAAAAAGGTTGAGAAACACTGCTTTAAAACATCCACAGTCCAGTAACTCCCCCTCAGAGACTCTAGATACTTTGCTTATCAATGTTCTCAGATGTCCAGGAGCCTTCAGATAAATGGGTTGCCAGCCAGCCAGCTTTGAAAAGACACACAGACGCTAACTAAATTTTAGCTAAACAGAGTTTAAGTCAGCCTTGCAACACTATTATCTGTGCAGGCACAGCTCACCCTCCCCGCCCTTATCATGACAATTGATGATAATGAAAAAAATGAATCCTAACTTAAATGCCGGTCAGACAAAAGTCGAATTAAGATATGTAACTTTAGCTACGTCAATTGTGTAGCTGAAGTTGAAGTAGCTTAATTTGGCTTCTGGCGCTGTCTACGTTGCAGGAAATAGAAGGGAGAACACTCTTCCTTTGACTACCCTTTCTCCTCATGAAATAAGGGTTACCATGAGTTGGAGTAAGAAGTCCTCCAGCTTGACATTATTTTGAAATAACAGCTTGCTGTGTAGACGTGCTATGTTATTTTGAAATGTCAGTTAATCCAAAATAACGCTGCTGTGTAGACGTACCCAGAGTGAGGGAGATCCACTGGGAGAGAAATCTGCTCCATTTCAATGAGTGGAGAAGATTGTCCATTTCCACTGTCAATGAAAAGCTGTGGGAGGGGCTGTGTCTGCTGGAGGACCCAGCCCTCAGGAGCACGTCCTGAGGCAGACCAGCTCTGGTCCCTGTGCAAGGCTCTGGAGGTTAGAGCAACAATTTAACCTTAAACAGAGTTCTGTATATTGAAATAATGGAAAACTGACTCCATATGGATTAGATTAAACCACACTAGGCCAGACACTCCTCTTAGTTGCTCCAGGTTTACACCCGTGTAACTGCACTGAATTCCAATCAGCAGCAGTATCAGAGCAAGATGAAGCTGCTCAAGACAAGTGTTTTCATATGCATTCAGAGTTTCCCTACCTCTGCTTTCATATTGACTCCCATGGGAGTTTTACCATTGACTTTTATAGGACCAGAGTCAGGACAGTACAGAGAGCTTTTGAAGATCACACCAAGACTGATTGATAAGGACAAGGAAACTCTAAGCTTCATGTTTAAACATAGAATCCTAGGACTAGAAGGCACCTTGAGGGGTCATCTAGTCCAGCCCCCTGCATTCATTGCAGAACTAAGTATTATCTAAACCATTCCTGGCAGGTGTTTGTCTAACTCGCTCTTAAAAATCTCCAGTGATGGAGATTCTACAACCTCCCTAGGCAATTTATTCCAGTGCTTAACCACCCTGACAGTTAGGAAGTTTTTCCTAATGTCCAACCTAAACCCAACGGCAAGTTGTTTTGCAGCAAATGAAGAGGAGACAAAAGCAAAGCTTATGTGACAGTGTTATCAAGGGAGCTAGGATGGCAGATTCTGCTTAGGGGCCTTTTGCATCTGGAACTCCAAGTGAAGCCAACTGGGGGTTTCACTTGCACAAAGTTCGCAGGATCAGGCCCAGGGCAGCTTCCCACATAATAAACATTATTTTATAAGGGAAAAAAAACCCACAGCTTTGATTTGGAGCAGCCCAGAATACTGCTGGGCTAGCTAAGTTTCCTGTGTTGGTCCAAAGCCCGACTAGTAAGAAAGGGGGAAAAGTATGCACCTCCACTTTTGCCTTGAATGAGGCTTACACCCAGAGCCTCCTCGGCTGAACTCCAACCATCGAGATAGGCTTCATAATATGCTGAAGGGGAGATGAGAAAGGGTTTGTTACAAGTGGCTTCTTAAAAGGAGAACCAGCTCAGAAGGGATTGAAAAAGGTGTCATGCCCTTTGACGCAGGCCAGGTGATGCCGATCCATTGCTTCCTAAAGTAAAAGGAGAATGCGCAGGATGAAGCTGAACAGTGTGTCCAGAAGGAACAGAATGTGGAACAGGGGTGGGCAATAATTTTTTAGGGGGATCCACTGTAAGATTTTGGTAAGTGTTTAAGGGCTATACTTTTCCATGGAGTGGGTGTGGAGTCTGAGATGGAGGTTTGGCACAGAAGGGAGCTCTAGGTAAGGGACTAGGGTGCAGGAGAAGGTGTAGGGTCTGAGAGGGAATTTGGGTGGAGGAATATGTGACCTGGGACAGGGGATTGAGGTGTAGGGTCTGGGAGGGGGCATGGGTGCAGGAGAGGAGTCTGGACTGGTGGAGGGGTGCAGAAGGGGGTGCAGAGTCTGGGAGGGAGTTGTGACTTGAGCCAGGAGGAGAGGGAGGGTGCAGAAAGTTTGGGTGGTGACCTAGGGCAGGAGGGGGTGCTGACCTGGGGCAGGGAGATGGGGTGTGAGAGGGGGGTGGAGTGCTAGATGCAGGCTCTGGTGGGGAGATGCTCACCTAGGCAGTTCCCAGCCAGCAGACCAGTGGGACCCTCAGGCAGGCTCCCTGCCTGCCGCAGCCCCAGGGCTCAAAGTGGTTAGCTGCTAGCACCAAGTACCTCTCTGCACCCCATGTCCCCACCCCCAGCACTATCGTTGCAGCTCCCATTGGCCAGTTTCTGGCCAATGGGAACTGCCATGATTGTGCCGGGGGCCGGAGGCAGAGTGCAAAGTCTCTTCCCTCTCCTTTCAAGGGGCATGTGGCACCTAAAGGCACGTGGCCCCAGCAGCTGGTTGCTTTGAGCAGCCAGGGGCTGCAGCAGGCAGGGAGCCTGCTTGAGAGTCCTGGCAGACTGCAGGCTGGATCCAAAGGCTTGGCAGGCTGAATCTGGCAGGGGCAGTATCTTCTCTGCTCCAATGTAGAAGAACATATGATTGCACTGAATAGGGTTCCTCTGTGGAGCCTATGATGACAAAATGAAAGAGTTGAAGACAAACTCTGTGTAAGCGCAAAAGCTTGTGTCTGTCACCAACAGAATAAAACATGCTGCCTCAGCCACTGTGGGTATGTCTAGACTACATGGCTCTGCCGCCAGAGCCACGTAGATTAGTTTACTAGACATACCCAAATGAAGCCGCGATTTAAATAATCGCTGCTTCATTTAAATTAAAATGGCTGCTGCGGGATGAGATTTACCGGGGAGGTCGACAAATGCCTTTGATGTCGACTGCGGAGCGTCCAGACTACAGCGCTGAGCCGACAAACAGCTGATCGGCACAGTGCGGCAGCCTTTTTAATTTAAATGAAGCGGCGATTATTTAAATCGCGGCTTCATCTGGGCATGTCTAGTAAACTAATCTACATGGCTCTGGCAGCAGAGCCATGTAGTCTAGACATTCCCTGTGGGTGTATCTTAAACAGCAGCATCTTCATTTGTAGAGACCTAAAAAGCTCCACGTGCGAGTAAGGAGAGAAGATCTAACATTTCCACGATAAAAGAGCTAGGCCCCAATTCTTTTCTGCCCCTGAGATGAGCAGAACACAGTTCCAGAGAGGGAGTGAAAGCCTCCTTTTTGCTCCCCTGATCTTAAGCTGTGTTTTTCAGTCTAGACTCCTCCTACAAATTAGAGCAACCTAAAGGGACATTTGAAAACTTTCCCAGAAAGACCAGTGAGCAACACAATTCTGACCATGAAAGCCTTCCCTGGGAATCAAAACATCTAGTGACGGGAGATAAGGAGAGACATGAAAAGGGAGAAACTATATATAGAGTAAAGAAGCAAGATGTACACATTTCTGCATACAGACAGCACATAGATAAAGTTTCTTCCAGGAGCTTTGCGGTTAATCAAGACACAGACTGGGATTCTTTACAACCAACTAGAATTTCCTGGAACAGGAGGTTTCTTTCTAAAAACTGTTTCAGTCGCATGTGTATTACATTGGAATACTTTGGGCTTTCTTGTATTTTTTCCATTTTCTTTTGTCATGTGATCTGTGATTCTATAGATGCCCTGGATTTGCACGCAAAAGATATACGAGTGCATTCTGGCATTAGGCATTGTGGATGGGTCAGTGTTACTGACACAGATGTCCCACATTTGCAGTGCTCCTCTATGACTCTCCAGGCACATTGCAAAGATGTGCTGCTGTGCTTGTCTTTTCATGTTATGCAATGATAAAATCAGGTCATTTTTAAAAAGAAAGAATAAATCTATATCACACAAATCACAATAGAACTCACTGTGAACATACGATGGGGGACTGTTTTCTCTGAGAATACAGAGAGACAGAGAGTCCTGCATTTTAATCTTAGCTCCGACTATGACTTCTTCTGTGACCTTGGGCAAGTCACCTAACCTCCCAGTCTCTGTTTCCTCTCTGTAAAACGGGGATGCTACATTATACTCTTGCCTCTTGTGGTGGACAGCTGGATATTGTTTGCAAAGTCCTTTGTAGATGAAGAGCACTAGCAAAGAAGTAAACTATTCATAAATAGCTGATTTATGACTTTGCGCTCCTCTTAATTAAATGTATGGTCCTTTTGTTTTTTCAAGGAACATCAACTACTCTCTATCATTCTAATTGTGGTTCAAAAGGTAAAAAACTCCTCACTGCCTCTTCTTGTTGCAGACACCATATACTTCATATAAAAATTGATCACATGTTAACTCCAGTACTTATAGAATGCGCTTCCTTTGGTATGGCATTTTTGACAGGCATAGTAAATGGAAGATTAGATATTAACAGTCATTGATTTATATTGTAATATTGTGAGTTTACTTCATCTGATCAGACACTGACATTTGGTACACTTCCATGCTGCACACTTACGAGAGACTCTCATCTCTGTTTCATAGTGTAAATCCAGAGTAACTCCAGTGATGTTCAGAGGGTTACTTCAGATTTGCATCAAAGGAACTGAAATCTATATCTGTCTTTAAGTGTCTCAGGAATGGCTGCAGTCTTGCTTACAGGCTTGAACCTGCTGATTTGTACTCCATGGGATTTACAGGAGCCCATCGGATTTCATGACCTTTTTGACTATGTCATTCTCTTTTCCAACACATCCAAAGCCAATGCTGTTATTTGCTCCAAGCAGTTTATGAAATTAGGGTCAGACTCCCCCAAGCAAAACACACTTGCTTTCTGGAAAAGCCCTACCAGCATCTGTCTCCACTGAGAGCCAAATATTTCCATCAGTTTATTTTATTTGGGGTTTTTAGCTGATGTTCTTCTGGTTCCCAAAGGGCATGTATAGGGTGACAGCATCGGCCTCGCTGTGTCAAAATCCTCACTGGCAATGTTAGTTGACCCACTTAAATGTAGCCATGGAGTTAATTAAGTGCTTAAATGACTGCAAGTCATTTCACCCCTTTGACATTTCTCACAACACAAATCTCAAAACATTTGAAACATTCTACTGTTGCTCTTTGTGTGTGTGTGTGTGTGTGTGTGTGTGTGTGTGTTTGTTTGCATGTGGGCATGTGTATGTGTACTTAAAAAAACTGATTGTGGTTGGCTAGGACAGCAAAGAGTGCTGTCTAGCCAGGGAAAAGGCAGCAGAATAATAAGCTTAGATTTTCTTAATTTATCTTGCAGATATGACACGTGGATGATGGCTCTTATCCAACAAGTGGTTTTTAGCCTTCAGTACGCCACCATGGTGGGCCATCCTGCAGCCATGTTCTACATCATTTTCCTTTCAGTAGTGAATTCACCCAGTGCAATGGAACAGATGCTGTGTCACCTGGAGAGACAAGTGAGCTGCTACCGCTATGGGAATCTGCAGCTTCAGAAAGCAGGCAGGAGACAAACCAAGGAATCAGCTAAAACCTTGTCTATATCATGTTACCTCATGAATGCAGTACACAGAAGGAGGGCATGGGCGGAGATCATCAAAAGCCGGGGGAGGGTCTGCCTCTCCAAACAACCCTGTGTGGTCCCACCCCTGGTCCACTCAGCCCCCTTCCTGCTTCCTGCTGGTGCTTTGTGGCTCTTCATCCGTGGCTGTAACCCTGAGCTGTGGCTGGGGCCGGCCTCAGTCTCCAGGCAACTGGAGCTGCTGCTTATGCTGCCCGCCTAGTGTTCGGGGGCTGGAGGGCTGAGCTGCCCACCCATCGCTCCAGGGGTGGGGGATCCCATCACTCACTTGTCATTTGAGTGTGGGTGGCCGTGCCATTCCACCTGCTTGGTGGTCCAGGACTTGAAGGGGTTACATTGCCCAGCTGGTGCTCCGGGACCGAGGGCACTTGGGTGGCCCAGGGATGGGGGGAGGTGTCTCTGGGCTCTAGCACCGAAACGCAGAGGGCCGCGGGAAGAAAAGGTCATGCTGGGTTGGAGATGAGCCTTTCTGAGCCCAGGAATCACCGTCCGCCCATGAAGAAGGTTAAAATACATAATCGATTATCTCTGCTTCCTGCATTCCCATGATCTCTCCATACCTGCTTCAGCAGGAGACAGAAGGGTTATTTTTCTGCTGCCTTAGTGAGAGGGAGGGCCACATTCAGTCTGCCATTATCTAGTGCCACTCTAAGAAGGATAGGAAAGCAGCCATCAGCCTTCCTAAAAGGTATGGTGGACAGTGACCCATCAAGCCCACGAGGCTGAGATAACTGGGAAGGAAGGTTACCGAGGAGACATCAGCTGTAAGCAGGCTTTGGACATGGTGGTGGTGATTTGGATAGGGAAGAAGAACAGCTCAAGCTTCAGGAGCACCTTACATTGGAGGATCTCAAAGCACTTTAAACCCAATAGCTAAAAGAGTCTAACAGTCTGGCATTGAGGGACACACAGGGAGCACTTCTCCCCGCAACAAAGTACAGTCACCACTGGGGTGGAGAGTACAGTTTTTAACAGTGTTAGCAACTCTACACAACAGAGTATAGATCCCAAAGAATGCACTATAAAGAACATGTAGGGCATGGTACAGGCTGAACCTCTCTAATCCAGCACTCTGGGCCAGCAACACCCCTAGTCCAGTATGATTTTAGTTAGCTGGATGTCCACTTATCATGCATGTGGCCAAGTTTCTTGCAGTCCCATAAACTTTGTTTACAGCCATTAGTCCTGGCCCTCAGTGTTCTGTGCTGTTATTTAGCTCTAAGTTGCCCCTAAATGTCTTCTAAGAGCCTTGTAAGCAGTGGAAGTGCTGGTAGACAATATTGGCCTCCTGTGGTTCAGCAAACTCTCTGGTTCAGCACAGGTCAGGTCCCGAATGTGCTGGACTAGAGTGGTTCAACCTGTATTTACAGTATTCTCTTTTACTGGAGATCCAAAAGCCAACCATTAAAGAAAAGTCAGATCCATAAATAACAGATTTCAGTCAGGGAAAGGCATGCATTTACTCCTACATTGATAAGATTTTAGTATTTAATTCCTCAGGCCAGCTAGTCCAGAAAATGCTTCCTAAATTTCCTATTGCCAATAGTGATTTGAATTAAGACCAACCTTGAAATGTAGTGCTATGAAATTGATTGGCATTATGCTGGTGTTTTTTCCATCCTCTCCAAATGATATAAAACAATAACTGCACTTCAGAGATTTAAGAATGAGGAAATCATTCTAATCCCACGACTCAAATCTATGAAAATACCGTCACAGGTTTAAATCCAAATAGGATGTGTATTTCTCAGGTATTATAAGGATGCTGGCAAACAGTGTTAGAATTACAATTTCTAATATGTAAAAATAATACTGATAGCAGCTTACACTTTTATAGTGCCTTTCATTTCAGAGGATCCTGGAGAACGTTACAGATTTAAACAGGCATAGGAATTGTACACAACAATCACTCCACCCACTGTTGCAATACACCTTTAGGGTGACATGTGGAAATTGTAACAAAGCATGCAGCAACACTACACAGTAAATTATGTGAAGAATTCTATAACAAATGCAACTTGTTGGGACATGTATGAGAAACATAACATGACCAGAAACACAATCAGAATTTTTAAATTAATTCAGTGAAATATTTTTCTTCTTTTAAATTAAAACATCTCAGCAGCAGGTGAGAAGCAGGAAGTGAAACTGACTATTCATATAAAGCGAAACTAACCTATTTTGTTTCACTGTCTAAGTGAGTGAAATGCAAAAAAAGCAAGCAAACAGTACATGATTCAAAATACCTAGTGGTATTAATAACCAAGACCAGGAATTTTTCTTAACTTCTGTTTCAATGTTGCCAATTCTTGCAATATTTGGTATTTTTCTTACTACCCCAGCTGCTGGAGGCAGGGGATTACTTGAGAACCTCAGCTGTCATTTAAAAAAACAAAAAGAAAAAGTCTTTAGCTATCATGACTGTAGAGACAAGTTTGAGACTGTGAACCACAAAAGAGAAAGCATGTAAAGAGAACCAAACACTGATTATTTGAACAAGTTTAGGGTCTCCAGATAGCAACAAAGAAAAATCAGGAAACTTTTTCTGGGGGAAAGGGTGTACATAGAGTCCTGTGTGAAATCAATTTGTACCTGCATCTGCAATAGTTACCTTATGTCCAACCGGCAAACTGCACTCCACCTTTTATAAGTATCTGCATCTGCGCTAGCACCCTATCCCAGTGGCAGAGCCCCGCACAGAAACAAAAATTTGCATCTGCATCCTATATGTGATTCTCAAGGATGGCAAACGATGCAACCACATCTGTGGATGAGACTTCTGCTCTTGGTATAGTTGCATATACTGTATAAACAAACTCCCCCCCCCACCCCCGTATTGGGATGGTCCTGGTAATATTAGGATGGCTGGTCACCCTAATTAAGTCTCACTATAATCTTGGTCACATCCCTTAGAATGCTCTGTTGTAGCATAAGAAAATAACATAAAGACATACAAATAAGCATTCTGGTCAGATCAATGGTCCATCTCGCCAAGTATCCTGTCCTTCAATGATGACCAATGCCAGGTGTTTCAGAGAGAATGAGCAGAACAATCAATCATTGAGTGTCAAGGAGCTAGAGACTGTCAAGAGCATTGTGCAGTTTCAGTCTTTAAAATATCACCTGACAATGAGTTCCACAGGTTGATTGTGTGTTAGTGCTGTGGTCAGAGTGTTACTTGGACAACATGCACAAAGGCATTATGGAACACTTAGCTCCTCTGCACAGGCTACTCAAATCTTGGACCATGAAGGAGTATATGAAGCTACACGCCTGTTTACTGCCTTTCTGGAGCTGTTAGGAAAGGCAGGGGAGGCACGATCCCTTGACTCTACCCTTACCCCACAATATTTGTTGGTCAGTGCAGACGAGCAGGCACAGGGGGTTATAATGTGCTGCTTTAGTCTGGAAGTAAAATACTCATTCCTCCTGCCCTTCAAAAACAGGTGGCAGGTGGAGCTGTGGGTATGTCTGCCCCAGAAATGCTAGAGCAGCACAGCTGTACTTCTGTAGCACTGTAGCACAGACATTTCCTACAGTAACAGAAGTGTTCTTCTGTCACTATAGTAAATTCACCTCAAGAGACAGTAGCTAGGTTTAAGGAAGAATTCATCCGACAACCTAGCGGTGCCAACACTATGGTTTAGGCCAATTTAGCTACATCTCTGAAGGGAGTGAATTTTTTACATCTTTCGGTGATGTAGCTAATTTATAGTGCAGACCCAACTCTGTGATTCAGGCCTCTCTGTGAATCAGGATGCTCATGGGCTACTCCTGGGGGTGGTACAGTTTATGCCACATCCATTGATCCGGATTGTACAAAAAGTCAGAGGGCCAAATTCTCAGCTGGTGGAAATCTGCAGAGCTCCACAGAGTCAATCAAACTGTTTTATGAAGCATATAAAGTCAATGGAGCTTTGCGCATTCATACCATCTTAGAATCTGGCCAATAATCTAGCCCTAACCTTTCAAAAAAGAACGCAAGTTTTGCACTGGACACAACAAAACCCTCACACAGGCCATTTTCTTCAAGAAGAGATTTGTTTGAGTAGGAGAAAGTCCCATAGGATTTATCTCCTTGACATGTTCCTTTATTGCACGCATGTGATTTTTTCCCCTTTCTTTCTTTAAACACATTTTAAAAACAGCATCATTGACCTACTTCTTAAAATGTATCATATGTGCCTCTCATTCCTTATATGGTATATTACAGAACGTACATTGCAAAAATTTGCATAAGCAGGAAATGGACCAAAAGCTAAAATAAATAAATAAATAAAAATAGACTTCATCATATACATGAATAATACAAACAAGGGAGATGAATTATGTAAAAACATAAACCATGTGTTTTTTTCTTCTTTTATCCGTACAAATTCCAGCCAGCTAGCTCTCAACTGTAAAATTTCTTGTGCAATATTAAAGAAGAGACCTTCCTTCAGTGCAGAGTGATAAAAAACACACTAAATCCTGCTCTGTCATTAGTCACAAAACATTTTAATGTGGATCTGCAACACTGTAAAATGTAACCTGCACAAACTAAGTGGCAAACTGCAATTCTGTGGCCTGGAAGGTAGGGTTGACAATTTTAGTTGCACATATTCCTGGAGACTTCATCACATGACATAATCTTTAATGAAATATTAATCTTTAATTCCTGAGACTTGAGAGCAATCCTTGGGGGGTTAGCAATTGGACTGGAATGTAATGCAGGAATCTACTTTGCTGATAATGGAGATATGAGCTCCCCATATGATGGAAATGGCAACCACTAGGGATGTTAAAATGTGTTTTATAAAGTAACCGTGTAACCACTGAAAATTTCAGTGGTTACATGGTTACACGTGGTAGATGGGGGACACAGGTGACTCCCAGGAGCCGTTGCACGTAGGGAGCCAGCTTTTAAGAAAATATATCCTATGATGGAACACTGAAAGAATTGGGTTTATTTACTCTGGAAAATAGAAAACTGAGAGGGGACATGATAGCAGTTTTCTAGTACCTAAAAGGCTGTTACAAGGAAGAAGGAGAAAAATTATTCTCCTTAACCTTTGATGATAGATGAGAAATAATGGGCTTAAATTGAGGCAAAGGAGATTGAGGTTGGACATTAGGAAAATCTTCCTAAATGCCAGGGAGGCTAAGCACTGGAATAAATTGCTGAGGAGGGGGTGGAATCTCCATAATTGTAGATTGTTAAGAGCAGGTTAGACAAACACCTGTCAGGGATGGTCTAGATGGTGCTTGGTCCTTCCATGAGGGCCCAGAACTGGAGTAGATGACCTCTTGAGGTGCATTACAATTCTGTGTTTTTATTATTTATGACCTGAAAATAAAATAAAAAAGATCCAAAATATGTAATATATTTCCATTTATATCCCACTGTTTAACAGTACAATTGTAACTGTGATTAATCATGATTAATTTTTTAAATTGTGATTAAATTTTTGAGTTAATTGTGTGAGTTAACTGTGATTAATCGACAGCCCTACTTTAAACATAAATGTTATACGAGCATCAAATTTTACTCAGTAACTCATCTTTAAAATCTCTCTTATACAGGTTATGTGGATGAGCTCAAAATACTAAATCTTTAAAGTTATTGCAATAATTTTCCATAACTGAATTTAGTGTAGGCAAAGACGTGACAAGTGTCTCCAGTCACTTATTCATGTGGAAATTTACAAAGAAATGCCCAAACTAGAACTTTGGATTTTTTCATTCATCATACTGTGAAATAAATCTGCCTTGCAAAATATTTTCTTTAGGTCATAGGTAGGGTTGTGCTTTTAAGTGTGACTTAGAGGAACTGGATGTGGGTGTAGCAAAAAGAAATTAGTTATAAAAGTGAAGAATCTGAATATGTGAATGCTATAATGTGTGGGCAGTTAATTTAGCCTTTAACAATATCCCCTCCCCATTTTTTACTGATGACATTAATTGGATATGCATTTGACCAACCTTAACTCTCAGATTTTAAGAGGGAGACTCAATGTATATTTTACACACTTTTCTGATAATGTTAAATAAAAAGTATCTTCCTCCATGTATGGTCCCAACAAAGTTGTTTGGGTGAATCATGGAGCAAACTGCTATTATACAGGTATTATACAGGTATTATACAGGTACCTCTAAATGTTTGTGACAAGATTTGTTTGAATGTAGGACATCAAACCAAAAGGAACGTTGTCAATTAGAATGCAAAATCAATACTGATCCCCTTTGTTAAGTGGTAACAGATTTTGAGGGCTCGCAGCTATTCATTCTCCCATCGACTGAGAATACAGTGACATGGGGTCAGGGTATATTTTCTAGTGTAACTTCTCGACTTACAAAATACACATAAATACTGTTTATCTGGAACACAGGTTGTCACAAAGTGTACCCAAGTAATTCCATTTTTCAGAAGCCTGACAGCAGATATCACTGTCTGGCTCGCTTTTGAACATACTGTTTGGTTTTGGTCACTAGCTGCTTCAAAACACTCCATTCCCTTTTTCTGCACAAGTCCCTAAGCTTTCCAGATGGAAGACCCTTCGTCCAAAGCTCATACCTTAGGCCAGGTCTACACTAGGGGGCAATGTCGAACTCAGGTACACCACTCCAGCTATGTGTATAGCTTAGCTGGAGTCGACGTACCTTAGTCTAACTTAATGCTATGTCCCCACTGTGGGAGGTTGACTCTCCCATTGACTCTCCTTACTCTTCTCGCTCCAGTGGAGTACCAGAGTCGACAGTAGCGCGATCAGTGGTTGATTTAGCAGGTCTACTAATGAAAAATCAATTCCCACAGCACTGCTCTTCTGGTAAATTTTGACAAAACCTTACATGCAGTAACACCTCTGCTACAACAGCCCATGCTTTGGGACTTTTATTCCTCACCTGCCCAATGGACAAAGAGAAAAGAAGATTTCCTTTCACAAACTAGGTCCTCTTGTTAAGGACCTATCCCTCCTGAAGATAAAAAAGACAGAGACTCCATTATGAGACTCAGTGCTGGTTCAAAAACAGTTAAAAATGTTTCATAAACAATTTAATCAATTCCTTTTTATTCTTTTCCTCGAAATTTCACAAAATTTCAACCAGAGTTTGAATATGTGGTTCAAAACAAGGTACACCTGCATACACTACTTGGTAGTAAAAATTTTGGACTACCTTAATATTTTTTTAAATTATTTTTATTTTGTAAGTTAGATTGTATTTATTTATTATAATGAGCTACCTTCACACATCTAGACAGCATTGGAAAACATAATCCAAATTACACATACAAAATGATGGGGTCTAAATTAGCTATTACCACTCCAGAAAGAGACCTTAGAGTTGTTGTGGATAGTTCTCTGAAAATGCCTGTTCAAAGTACAGCAGCAGTCAAACCAAACAGAATGTTAGAAACCATTAAGAAAGGGTTACATAATAAGACAGAAAAAATCCTTGGTATGCCTACACCTGGAATACTGCATTGCCCCATCTCAAAAAAGATATATTAGAAATAGAAAAGATACAGAGGATGGCAACAAAAATTATTAAGGATGTGGAACAGCTCCCATATGAGAAAAGAATAAAAAGACTTGGATTATTTGGCTTGGAAAAGAGGTTAAGGGGGATATGACAGGTCAATAAAACTATGAATGGTATGGAGAAAATGAAGAAGGAAGTGTTATTTATCCCTTCACATAACACAAGAACTGGGAGTCATCCAATTAAACCAATAAGCAGCGCATTTAAAACTAACATATGGAAGGATTTCTTCACACAATGCACAGCCAGCCTGTTGCACTTGTTGCCAGGGGATGTTGTGAAGGCCAAAATTCTAACTGGATTCAAAAGCGAATTTGATAGGTTTACGGAAAATAACCACCAATGGACCTATAGGCCAAGATGGTCATGAATGCAATCCCATGCTCAGTCTGTCCCTCTGCCTCAGCATGGACACTTGATGTTCAGTCCATTCCCTTTGAAGCCTTTGACATTGGCCACTGTCAGAAGACAGGATCCTGGGCTAGTGGGACCATTGATCTGACCCCTTATTAGGTCTATTCTTTAACTATGTTGAATATTCTGCTAAACATTTAACATCTTTTATGTTTCCATGACTTTCAACTCCTGTAATCTACTTACTCCGAAAAGTCTGATTTGTTTAAGGCAACCAAAACTGTGCGGTGCTTCCAAAGACAATGATACTCCATGTTCTGAACTGAGGCAGGTAAAACCACGAGCAGAAGGCTGGGATGAAACTCCCAATTTCCTAGTGACCCATTTTAATAAACACAGCAAGTTGTGACTCCCCCAAGGAAGACATGATACCTTCCATTTCCCTCCCTTTCTTACCCTTTAATATAAACATATGTATGGCTGGATGTGTGTGTATTTACACTAGGGATGTAACAGTGTAGTCAATAAAACAAATAACCAATAAGTGGGTGCTTACTCGTTAATGCTATTGACATGAAATTGATCCCCCTCCCCCACCTCTCTGCAAATAAATAATTTTTTAGTGGCTGGCTGACAGGCTGGCTCAGTCCCCACTCACACGGGGTCTCAGCATCAATCCCAGCCTCTGCACTGGACACAATTTAGGAGCCGGCACGTGGGCAGGCTGGCTCAGTCCTGGCTCAAGCCAGGTCCCGGTAACTACCCCCGCTGCAGCTCTCCATTGTTAGGGAACTGGGGATCTGATGCGCAGGCAGTCTGGCTCAGTCCTGACTTGTGCCAGGTCCCGGCATCACCCCCTGCTGCGGCTCTGCGTTACTACTATTAATACTGTTATTGCAGAGCTGCAGCGGGGATAGTCGCTGGGACCCGACTGGAACTGGGACTGAGTCAGCCTGCCCATGCACTGGCTTTTAAAGTGCTTCTAGTGCAGGGCCACAGTGGGGTTAGTGGCCAGGGCCCGGCTCGAGCCAGGACTGAGTGCTTGCAGTGCTAACCCTTATCGAGTAATTGTGTAGTCATCAAAATTTTTGTCGACTACATGATTAACGAATTACACTCTTCTTAACATCACTAGTATACATGTCCTTATGGTTTCAGAGATAACTTTAAAAATGTCAATGGCGCATAAAGAAATACAGTGACATTGCTTAACTATGCTGAAAGCCTGAAACAACAGTGAAACTTAGGAGTTGTCAGGGGGTCACAGTGACCCTACCTTTCCCATATTATGAATCTATTAATATATGATTATTGGTTCTAATGAAACTGGGGTGAATGTTTTCCTCCCTCACATATACAAATGTAGGTTTACACATCTTGTCACCACATGTAAGCAGCATCCTAGGACCTCAAATGAGGATGATTTTACACTTTCATTCACCTCTCCTCTCGCCCTCCCCTTCCCCCCTTCCCCCAGCCGATGAACCCTCTGGAAAAAAAACTCCGTTCAGCTTTGCTCCCACCCTTCGCGCACCAGAATTCATTTTCCCATTTGGTATTTTATTTTGATGTTCCAGGCATAAAAGGCAAATGGTTCCCTCAAGCCATTTCTTCTCTATGAAACTGTGAAATGGCTTTTCAATTTCAGAACAGTTTAAAATGCATTGTTATGTTCAGAAAGAAAGGGGCTGGGGCGGGCAGAGAGCTCCTTTTCTAACTTTGAGTACTGAATGCAGCAGGAAAACCTGATTTAAATTCTTCAAATAAAGATTTTCATTACCTCGGCAGTTAGCAAGGCGGATGCTTCCCTATTTGCATAGTGCCATCTATGTAAAAGAGATGAGACTCAATAGTTTTATTTTAATTATAGAGCTAGGTTTTTAGTATTAATAAGTCTATTGTTATCATCCCTGCCTTTAGAAAGGCTGGCATTTCTGTTATACACACGGAAGTACTGGGCTGCATTTTAAAGGCATGTTCTCAAAGAGAAAACCCTTTCCCCAAAGACTCTCCTGGTTTTGTTGGGAATGAATTGGCATGCTGCAGATTATCACTGACCAGCAGGTTTGATGATTGGGTTTTTCAACACATCTTCCTGAGAGCTACTCAGGATGCACGGTGCTTTGTTGAAGATTTATAGCAGTGGTGCCGTGCATTTTTAAAGATTTTATCTGTGGCTGGGCAGATAAAGATTCCAGGCAGCTCCCTGGTGCCTGGTTTTGTTGTTGTTGTTTTTTTAATATCTCCTTTAAATTGGGCATCCTCCACTGAAACACAGAGGAAGGTGACCGATAATTAAGGTGAAAATATGGCTCTTCTGTGGCCCTCTAGAACTCTTATCTGAAGTGCAAACTCTTATCGAAAGCACTCTTATCTCCCTGCCGGCATATCCTGTACGAACCTCACACACAACTCCCATCAAGATCAATGAAAGCTCTCCATGGGGAATGAAGGCACAATCGTCAATAGAGGTTTGCAAGTGTGGCCATCAAAGTACAATTGTCTAAGGGACAATGACTATGGTGGCAAATTTTATTAAGAAAAATCAATGGCTTTTGAGACTGATAAAACCTATTATCAGCTGAAGCTGAGGCCCATGCGGTATTGTGACCGAAAGGAATGGCTTATAAAGTCTAAGACTCAGGTTTTGAAACACACTGACTCCTGAGAACCACGGGACCAAATCCTGGGAGAATACTCTGGAGGTCAATAAACTGAGTACTATTCCGCTCAGTTCATGAGATGGATTTTGGGACACCAAATGTAGGGATCTTAGAAATCTGTAACATAATTTCCAGCAGCGCCCAGCATCCCAATTGGACCTGTAGGTTCTCGGCATCTCTGTCATCCCTCATAAAACTACCTGGTATGCATGGACATTAAAGATCTGGTGCAAACGGATTTAATTTTTCATGGGTGTAATCAGGGTTAGGGCTTGTGCTCGTTGCTGGAAGACACTGTCCAGCAAAATGCAAAAACTGATCCTTAATAAGAAACCATTTGAGAAAAGGGCTTAGAGTGCTTTAAGTTGGCTAGCTCTTTGCACGGACTGACAGTTCTCAAATCACTGGAACTTTTTGAAATACCAGCAATCCCCACATGGCCTCTTCCTGGCCATTATTTTATAAGAGCCATGTTTTTTAGTGGGCTGGAGAGAGCTAACTGGAAATTGGGTATGATGTAGATGAGGATGCTGTAATCAAAACAAGAGATAATGAGGTCCTGGTGCAAACTCCTTATCAATATCAAACACAGAGCAGCCTTACTGGATGGAAACTTTGGCAATTTCCTTTTGCTGGGACTCTGGAGAAGCCACACTGGGATATCCATAATCCTGGGTGTAGGAAGTGGTGGGTGAACATTTTATAGCATATTTGCTCCTCCTAAGGAAAATCCAAACCACTTACAGACATGACCCTGAATTCCACTCGTTAATTCAAACCCTGACCTCAAAAGAACAAAGACATAGGTCCATTTTCAAAGACCTGCTGCATAGGGATGATCAGCCATATGTCTCATACTGGTTTTGATGAGTCCCACGCTTAAAACTGCATGAAGCATTGAGACTATACCCCTGGGACTTAATCCCTCGATGAAAAGTTTTCTAGCCCATTCTTCACCTATCATGAAAACCCCCCCATAAATCCAGATGTATCATCTCCCCAAGTACTTGTCATTTTTCATTACACTGACAGAACACAAACGCTTAAACACATACCCTCTGGTAAGGAATTCAGAGACTCCCATGGTGGACAGGATTAAGAGAACTAAACAGAGTACTCTGATGTTCGAATGAAATCTGTAGAGCATGTTCCATAGCTCTGAGGAAACAAACAAATGCAAATTGAAATCACCACTAGGAAAGGCAACGTCTTCTCGGTGTCCAAGTGAACTAAATCAGTCTACTTATTTCTCTGTTTGGGCAAACTCCACCAGCCTTCACCACATACAGGACCACTAGCAAGTCAGAAGATGGGAGACAGACCTAACTGTGTTTGGCATATTGTATCTAACAGTCCAAAGGCAAGTTAGAAAAAAAAATTGACTTTATTAAGAGTAGGGGATTAACTCAGCTGAGCTCAACTGGAATGGCAGGAGCCAGTCAGAGGGAGAGACAAGATCTGAGTTCTGTCTATAGCCACAGAAACTCCAATCCCCACTGGTCTGAATGTCAGACTTGGAGTGTTACATCAAAATTCTGCTTGACTGTTCACACCTTGAGGCTCTTGCTGACACTTTGGGGACAGCAGTGGCTTTCATACAGCCAGGGCTGCTAAGGGAGCCCAATACCTGAGAGACCAAAGGGCAGCATATTCCACGTCCATGTTTCTCAACTTCACTTCAGTAGTCAAATTCCTCTCAACATCAAAAGACAGCAAGGCTGCAACCAGAAAGACTCTTGGCAACCAGAGGCTTGTCTGCACTGGCACGTTTTGTCACTAAAAACTGCCATTTGGCAACAAAACAGTGGGAGCATTTACACTACAATGGGACTTTTGTTGGGAAAAACACCCAGTTTGGGTGATAAAAACCTTTCACCTCTGGAGGAGACTTTTGTCTTTTTTCCTCCCTTTAATGTCGACAAAGAGCCAGTGTGGGCTCTACTGTTTGTTTTGTGGAGAGAACTGGCTTCCACCTGTCTCTCACGTCTGCCCTGAGGGCTGTGCTCAGTGTTTTGTGATCTCTGCTGCCCTGCAAACATGCACCCTTCCCTTTCAAAGCTCCAGGAAGTATCTAACAGCTGAATGAACTGCTCCATTTGGGGAACAGAGAACAAATCATTGGAGTGCCATGCACTGGGAACACAGTGGCAGGCAGACTGCTGCTTCAGGGAGAGGGCTGGAGAGTCTGCTGTGCTGCTTTGACATTCCTTAGCACGGAGAGCTCACAGAGCTATGAGGCAATCCCAAGAAGTGCAGAGAGCAGCTCTGACTTCCCATAACACCGCACTGTGCGATGCTAACCCAGATTGCTTTGCTCTATCTGTCGACAGGGTGCTAACAATGTGGCCATGAAATGTCGACAACTGGAGGCAGAAAAACTGGTTTGACCAGTTTTCACTTTTTGCATGTCGACAGCATTTTTGTCACAAACCTTCTCAGTGCAGACATAGCCTCATTCCTAGCTTACATACCAATATTAAAGGTTCCTTCCTCATCACAGGGCTCACACACATAGCAAACAGTTCTAGGAGGCACAGTCTAAAAGACACAAATGTAAGATCAAAGGCCCCTCCCATTGAGCAGAAACAAATATAGCAAGATCCAATAGCTGGAAGCTGAAGCTAGACCAATTCTGATTGGAAATAAGGCATGGGGGTTTTTAACAGTGAGGGTAATTAACTATTGGCATGAATTATCAATGAGTGTAATGGATTCCATCCAGGGCAATTTTTAAAATCGCGACTGGCTGGCTTTGCAAAAGCTATGCTCTAGTTCAAACAGGAATTGATTCCAAGAATTCTTATGGCCTTTGTTATGCATAAGATCAAACTACATGATCTCAGTGATTCCATTTGGCCTGAGAATCTTTCTTATTGCACTCCAGAAAGCGGCACTCTCTCTACAATTAACCCACCGCAACAGGACAGGGCCTTTCTTTCATTAGCTGTTAGTACAGTGCCCAATACAATGGGGCTGTGATCTCAGCTGGGGTCTCTAGACACTTGGCATCTGACATTTTAGAAGCCAAAACATTGTGTTCAATTGTATGTGGGAAATCACAGGCTTCTTTTTGTGTATATTGCAGTAATGTCTTAAACTACAACCAAGCTGGGCTCCATTGTGCTGGGTGCAACATACATATACAATTGGGCCCCTACCAAATTCACAGTCCATTTTGGTCAATGTCATGGTTATAGAATTATAAAAATGGTAAATGGCGTGATTTCAGATATTTACATCTGAAATTTCAAAGTGTTGTAATTGTAGAGGTCCTGACTAAAAAATGGAGTTGTGGGGTGGTCGCAGTAATTTTGTATGGGGTTCCAGCACTGCTATCCTTCCTTCTGCACAGATGCTGGCTATGGATTGAGCTCCTCAGTCAGCACCTTTCCCTCTCTCTGGCCATCCAGCTCTGAAAGCAGCAGTATAGAAGTAGGGGGCAACATGGCTATGGTATTGCCACCCTCCCTTCTGCACTGCTGCTGGTGGGGTGATGTCTTCAGAGTTGGGCACCTGGCCAACATTACAACCACTGATCACCACTTGCCAAACACCAAAAGGAACCCACGGGTGGCAATACTGTGACTCTCTTAAAATAAGCTTGTGATCCCCCAGCAACTCCCTTTTGGGTCAGGACTTCCGATTTGAGAAATGCTGGTCTCCCCCATGAAATCTGTGTAGTGTAGGGTAAATGCATACATGGGAAGACACGAGATTTCATGGTCTGTGATGTGTTATGCATGGCTATGAATTTGGTAGGGCCCTATGTATAGTAAATGATGATTCCATGTGAAGTTCTTTAGTTAATTCTCATTTGCTAATCTACATTCTCATTTGCTAATCTACATTAGGGATGTAAGCGACTAGTCAACTATCTGATAAGTTTTTGCTTATCGGATGGTCGACTAGTCACTTCCCCCCACGCTTGCTGCTTCTATCAGAGGCAGCAAGGGGGGGGGGGAGCAGGAGCCAGTGATGGTGGCTCTTAATAAATTTAAAAATCAGAGGTGCAGCGGGGTGGACCTGGCGCGAGCCGGGACAGCTCATGCCCAGTCCCCACTACCACCCTGCCTCCCCTGTCCCCTGCAAAGGGGACAGTGCTAAGAGGCCGGCAGGCTCTTAATACATTTAAAAGGCTGCAGCACAGCGGGGGGGGGGGGGGGGGGGACCTGGCGCAAGCCAGGAATCAGCTGTCCCGGCTTGCGCAGGGTCCCTCTGCTGCACTTCAGCATTTTAAAAGTATTAAGAGCCTGCCAGCTCTTAACATATTTAACATGCAGAGCTGCAGAGGGGTTAGCTTCCACTTCGGGAGTTAACCCCACTGCAGCTCTCCAACTTATCGACTGATCGGTGAAAAATCCATCAACTAGTCGATTAGTCAATTCAATTTAATATCCCCAAACTACATACCTAATAATATTCACAGAGCCCCACTAGCCTCACTCCACTTTTCTATGCAGATTCTGATAGGGCTGTCTGTTGTATGTTTACAGTGACCTTCATGAGAGGATCTCAAAGAGCTTTCCAAACCATTACAATCCATAACACCCCTGAAGATGTAGGTAAGTATTATTACACTCATTGCACAAAGGAAGAAATGGAGGCAGGCAATGATTAAGTGATTTTCTCCAAAGTCACAGGAGAATTCTCTGTATGTGCCATTTTGCCACTTTCTGTGGCAAAGACAGGAATAGAACTCAACTCACACAGCTCCTACTGCTCTAACTTAAACCACAAGCCAATCCAGCCTTCCTAACATTAAAAAAACCCAATGTTGAATATTTACAAACAGTCTATGTGTTATTAACATAAATAATTAAAACTTACCTATACTTGCCAAAATAAATCCAAACATTACATCTCGCAGTGCAGTAGCACTGATTATATTTTTTATCATGTTTTATCATTTGCTAACATGCAGAACTGGTACCGTGATCACTGGAGCAAAAAATTAGAGGGATTCTATAGTAATGTACAAAACAGTGTAGAAAAAGTTGTTGATACTTGCAGGAATTCGCTTAAACAGAAAGTAAAGCAGGAGTTTGCTAAATCATATTGTTTTGGGTTGCTCATGTAACTTTTATCCAAGAATTACTTCAATGAGTTTCGTAGTTCACCTGTAAGCAGTATTCCCTGTAATTTTTCCCCTGCATGTGCATAATGAATTTTGTTACGTGCACACATCACGTGTACACACATCACCTCCATATTGGTGCACATAACAAAATTCCTGTGGTGAAAGTGGGGCTGAGGGCTTTGGAGTATGGGAGAGGGCTCAGGGCTGGGGCAGAGGTGTCAGGGATCTGGCTCAGGTGCGGGCTGTGGGGTGGATCCAGGGATGAGGCGCTCAAGGCTGGGAAAGACAGTTAGGGTGCAGGAGGTGAGGGCTCCTGCTGAGGTACAGGCCGTGGGTGGGTCAGGGATGAGGTGTTTGGGATGAGATTACCCCAGGACTATGAGATTCGCCCCAGCTCCAGCAGAACCTGGGCAGGGAGGGGGAGGTGTAGCCGCCTCTCCAAGATGTGGCAGCTCCAGGACTAAGTTGGAGCCAGGGGAGGACTGTCCCCCACCCCCGGCCATGGCAGGTCCGGGCTGTGCAGCTTCCCTGAGAAGTCGTGTGGCATTTACTAGGTTGCTGAGTGGCCACATAGCTTATAAGGTACTCTGCCTATGAGGCAGTAGTGACTATCTTCATTTTACATATGGGACAACTGTGGCACAGAAAGAATAAAGGACTGTTCTGAAGGTCACACAGCAAGTAAGAAAGGACCCTCACCAGCAGAACTAAAATCACCTGACTTAACTCTCCTTCTTCTGTCACTACAGGTTGGACTACAGGTTGGACCTGGATCACTACAGGTTGGACCTCTCTGGCCCACCACCCTCGGGACCTGACTGGTCCTGAACGAGGGAATTTGCCGGACCTTGCTACTGGCCCCCCCAGCCTGCCTCCCCATCCCACTGCTGGCCCTAGCCCCATCCACCCACCGGCTGCCATGCTGCTGAAGTGCCAAGCAGCCCAGACTGCCATGTCCCTGGCCGAGACCCTGCTACTGGGCCTGCTACATCCCTGGCCCTGCTACTAACTCCTACAGGATTTTCTCAGATGTGATGAATTCCCAACAAACCCAGAAGAGTGATTCCGAAGCTCTTCTACTAAGTAGGACAATGTACGTGAAAACCAATTTCTCCCCATCTTAGAAATTCTTGCTCAGTTAGCATCAAGACTCCACAAACCAGGTTTGTTCTCTTTCCCATCCTTTTCTTTATCCATGGATTCATTTCATGAAAATGGCACCTCCTTACTGTCTGCGGTAGTGATCAGTCTTGACAAGAGGTTTCAAAGGAGGAAGGGGGGAAGCCAGGGTTTCAGGCAAAACTGCAGCTTCTGAACTTCATGCTTGTCAATAGCTGTTTTAGTTTATGTTACCATACTATAACGTGCCTTCTAAATATTTCCCAAGGGCCTCCACACACCACCACGCTGCTGTTGTCTTATTCATCAATACCATCAAAACAGGAGTAGATTCTGTCAGTTAAGGTCAGGATTTGTTTTGTTTCAGACCTCTGGAAAGGCAAGGCCCCAGTCTCTTGATTTAAAATAAAGACATACATACTCTGGCATTAATTTGAAAAGAAAAGATCAGGGCTTACAGATCTTCCTCCACTGCCACATTTAATTAACATACCTCTGTTATGCAGCGATCCGCTCCCCACACTTTCCTCTCAGTAGCCTCCCCATCTCACTCCTCTTTCTAATACACATTTATAAGTTATCATTTAGGTTGTGGCAGTGTGCAGAGGTCCCAGCCTGGTCCCACTGCGAAGGGTGCTACGCAAACTGATAGGAAGGGTCAGTGTTGGCCCCAAGCAGCTTACCACATAAAAGCAAATGAGGAATCTTGTGAAAGGAGGGGGAGGGAAAGCCTGTTGAAAGAAGGCCTTTGTTTATCTACAGAACAGTTTTAGTTTGTGCAGGTAATAGCAGCGCAAGCTACCCACTGCCCCACCAGTGAGTTTCAATCATGACCTAGAGAGACATTTTCGAAAATGCCTCAGTGAGTTAAGAACTACGTCCCTTTGAGATTTAGGTTCCTGAGTCACTGTTGGGAAACTTTACCCTAAAGCCCAGAACTTTCAAATTTCAAACCGGGACCAGGTTTTCAAACAAGCACAACTCAGCTCTGGGTCCCCAAACAGGTGTCTTTACTTTTAAAAGAAGTCTGCACCTTGGCTGTTCAGCTCTTTTGAAAATCTGGATGTTAGCATCACAGCAGGACTTGCTGGGTGCTGAACATGATGGACCAGATGGCCCTGATTCAAGTATCTCAATGGGAGCTGAGCTATTTATTTTAAAAATCTGGTCCACTGTGCTGAACACTTGCAAATAAAGTCCTAAGGGCCCAATCCAATGACCACTGAAGTCATTGTCCAATATTGCATTGTTGTCAGTGGCTCCTGGCTCAAACCCCAGGGAACAGGAGTACCTGGCCCCTCTGCTGAGATGAATGGCAAAAGCATGTGTCACATGTGTTCGTATTTTTTGTGATTTAGACTCCTGTCCACTAGAACTGATCACCAAACTCATTTGACAGAGACATTGGTTCTCAAACTTTGCCACAGAGTGGGCTGCATCTCAATAGAGACTGCCTCCTGGATTATGGCCTCTCAATCACGATCCAGAGAGAATCCCATGCCAACTATGGCAATTCTTTTATTGGAAAAGTGAAATTTAATGTATTAGTCACTGTCTTTTAATGCTATTTAAAAGCTGGAAATAAAAAAAGGAGGTTACAGCTGGCTCCTACAAACCACTCATGTTCATGGGCCATAGTTGAATGACCTCTGACTGAGATCAAAATTAACACAGGTTTAAAACAAACAAAAGGATGGGGTTTTTTTTCAGTCAACCTGTGGAACTCCTTGCTAGAGGATGGTGTAAAGGTCAGGACTTTTACAGGATTCAAAAAGAGCTACATAAATTCAGGGATGTTAGGTCCATCAATGGCTATCAGCCAGGACAAATAGGAATGGTGTCCCTAGCCTCTGTTTTTCAGGAATGGGATCACTTGATGATTATCTGTTCTGTAATTCCCTCGGAGGGCACCTAGCATTGGCCGCTGTTGAAAGACAGGATACTGGGCTAGATGGACCTCTGGTCTGACCCAGTATGGACATTCTTATGTTCTTAACATGTGACAATTGACCATCTTTTGCTAGCTCTCAGATACAAATTAGTGTAACGTTTTCCCATATACTGCACTGCGCTCCATCTTGGCAGATGCACAGACAGTCTCTGCTCTAATTTTAATACTAATCATCTTCAGTGAAAGACACGTCATGTCAAAAAGTAGGAGACAGCTGCCTACACAGCAAGGGTAGGACACACGATGACGGATTTCTGAAGATTTGATAAAAGCTGCAACAATAAAAACATGTGAAATATTGCTCCAGTTCTTATGCTTGCCAAATGAGAGAAGGAATAGGTCTGAGATATGTTGTATCATAAAATAAAAACACACAAGCTGGAAAGAAGTCATTTTTGCAGAGGAGGGGAACGTAGAGGGAAAGAGTAGGAGGGAATGGGATGGGCGGAGCAACATTGTGACACGGAGACGTAATTATTTGGAGATGACATGGCCAGGGATCCAACCTAAGTGGACAAAATTAAACTGGGCGATTAACTAAAGGAGCTGAGTTTACACTGGCTCTCTGGAGCTGTTGAACTGGACCACAGACAGGGAAATTTACTAGAGTTCACACCAGAACTGCACACTCTGCCCTGAGTAAAGGAAAGCAAATAGGCGCCCTTCCCTAGGAGTACACCAGATAATAAATTGTGACTCGGAGCTGTAATGCCTCTCCTGCTCCCATTTGCCATAGGGAGAGAGCTACTTACTAAAACTTTTTTTCATACAAATTACTCCCTCCTTCTGTGTGATGTTTGCTGGCTGTAGCCAGCAAGTGTGGGGGCAGGGCATGGTACCAGCGCTTCTCATTTCTGTGCCCCCCCTCTACCCCCCAGCTTACTAGCAATAAGTAGTATTGGGAGCATTGGGTGAGCAAAACTCCGAGGGGGTATATCATGTCATCTAGGCCTAGTCTACACTTGGCCAGGAAGGTTGGCTTAAGGGACATCATCCAGCTATGCAAAATGTGTAGCTGGATTTGGCTTACCTTCAGCAGAGCCGCTGCAGCATCAAAACTGTGGGAGGCCAATGGGAGCACACACTCTTCTCAGCTTCCTGTACTTCTCACAGAATGAGGAGTATAGGATACCGGCAGGGGCTGCCCTCCGTGTTCTATTTGGGGGTCTACACCAGACTAGCTAAATCAAACGCTGAAAGATTGACCTCCAGAAAGTCGATCTTTTCCATAGCATAGACAAGCTCCTATATATTTGCTTAGTTTATAACAGGCTACCTAAAAATCACGAGCAGTGTGAGTACCAAGTAACATTTCAGACAATGACTGGTTTATGCTGCTCTATATACTATACACTGAAATGTAAGTCCAATATTCATAATTCAATGTATTTATTTTAGAGTGATATGGTAAAAAGGAGAAAATCAGCCATTTTTCTGTAATAAGGTGCTGTGACACTTTTGTATTTTTATATTTGATTCTGTAACCAAGTGGTTTTTAAGTGAGGTGACAGTTGAAGTACGCAAGCCAACTCAGACTCCTGAAAGGGGTGCAGTAGTCTGGAAAGGTTCAGAGTGACTCATCTACGTTCTCACGATTGGAATCTCTGAGGTAGAGCCAAAGTATGGAGAGGAGAAAAGAAGAGAGAACAAGACATTAAGATTTCATTATGCTCATCTCTGCCTCACTTAATCCTGACCTGGCCTATTTTCCTTTCCCTTCAAGAGCCCGAGATCCCAAAGATCTGATCTGTATTTCCTAAAGGGAAAGCATGTCTTTGTTTCAAATGTCACAGGTACTCTGCAATGTCCTGCATGCCGGAGGGCATTTCAGTGCCACAGAGTATGCAGCGCAGCTTGGGATCATGTAGGATGAAAGTTATTTTTCTATACATATCGCAACATACCAAACGTTCTGACTGGATACTAATGCCCTGCCTAATTGAGCTGTTTCATGTGGCTTTATTTGGAAGATGTTAAGCTAATGGCTGTGAATTTCTCAGAAGATTGTCAATGGCTCTCCACATCACTTAGTTAACCTCCCCTATATCCATGACAACCACAGTTTCACAAATATCCCCATATCACCCACCCGACAACTGAGTGCCACACAACTAGTTGTCAAACTCAAGATACATAAGCTACCAATGCCATATTTGAGTGTGGGGCACACACTCTGTGAATCTACTCAAAGAAAATCTCTAGAACAGTGTTTCTTAGACTGTGTTCCGTGGCACACTGGTGTGCTGCAAGGCAGTTGGAGGTGTGCCGCGGAGAACAACAGAGTTCAAAATGGCCATCCTTAAAGGGGCAGGCGACCTTCTTTTTTTTCCCTCAATAACTTTCCCCCCGATCTTTTTTTTTTTGTCAATAACTTTCCTCTCCCCTTTTTTTTGCTCAACAAAAAATCCTTGGTGTTCCTCATTAAAAAAAAATATTGTTTGGTGTTCCTCGTTCTTAAAAAGTTTAAGAAACACTGCTGCTCTAGAATTATATTTCCAATGTACCACACAACAGCCAATTCACTCAGCTGCTTTGGCTCCAGGGGAATTTCAAATGCTGGTCCCTAAGCTAGTGAGAAACAATGGACTTCAAGAACAAAAGGGAGACAAAACATAAAGATGACTAAGAATGCAAGAGGAGGAAAATTGCATATTGTCCCACTGCCTCATTGAACTCTCCTTTTTAAGGATGTTTCTTTTCAAACAGAAGTGCTGCCCGCTCCGACTATTCTGGCAACTTCAGAGCCAAACAGGCCATTGAGGAGAAGAGCTGGAGTTCATTCATGCATTTGCTTTGGATGAAATACAGACAATTTATCATTATGAAATAGTAACGCAACTGCATCATTTTCCGTTGAGAGTGGACTCAACGCATGCTGCCAATTCAAAACTAAGAAGTGTGCTGGATACGGTGTCTTCCTCTTTTGGCCAGCAGCCATTCACATGTAAAATAAATAGCTGCCCCTCCCTCAAAAAGCAGTTCATTCAAATAAGGAGAAAATAATGAAGGAGAAAGACAAGGCTGAGAGGCATAGGGACAGAACACATGATATTTATTACCAAAGACCAAGATTTTCAAATGATTTTGGATGCCCAACTTGAGGCTTCTCAGAGGAGGCCTGACTTTCAGAAAGGGCTGAGTACCACCCTCTGATAAGCCAGGCTTTTAAATATATCTCAAGTTAGCCACCCAAACACCTAATCATCATTCCTGTTGCAGAGGGATCTTGGGATTGCCACCCTCACTTCTGGGCTGCCTTCAGAGCTTCCTGGAGCTGCAGGAGGTTCCAAGAGGTAGAGGTAAGTCTGCTCAGGTCCCTCTTCACACTGCCTGAGCAGTTTGAAGTGGGGGGACAGGTCCTTTCCTTCCCCTGCCCAGTTGGAGCTAGGAAGCCCCCTTTGATGGGGTACTCCTAGGAACAAGGAGACACCAGATTTCATGGGGAAGGGCTTATTTAACAGTGCATGACACATTTTTCATGAAGTTGGTAGGGCCCTACCTCTGATGAACAGAAAAGGTTACTTTGCTACCTGCGCTATCTCCTTGAACTTCTCTAATCTTGCTATAGGAAATATCCTGAACATTACAAATGCTACACTTAAGTGCACACACCTATTGAAATCAATGGACAAGTTTAGGGCCCATTATGGTATTTATGTGAAAAGTTCATATTATTCATTTCTGACCTTATTTGAAATAGGGATGTTAAATATCGGTTAATTGGATAGTTGAGTAACCTCATAAATTCTTATAGGTTATTCGACTATTCTATAGTCCCTTGGGGTGGGGCTGGTAGCCAGTGCATTCTGGCCCCACTCCCGAGGAACCCCCTGCCACTCTGCGCTGCTGCTTCTGTATTAGAGGCAGCAGCGCGGGGTGCCAGGAGGGAGCTGGTCTGCAAGGAGTTAGGTCCCAGACCCAGCTCCCCTCGTGGACTGCCTGCCTGTCACCTCTTAAATGCTGAGTTGCAGCAGGGATAGGTCCTGGACTCTTCGCAAGCCAGGACTGAGAGAGGCTGCTGGCCATCCTGCTAAAAAATTTACTGGCGGGGGGGGGGGGAGGAGAATGCGTGTAATCTATAGCATTAATCTATAAGCTTTTGCTTAATCGGTTAATCGACTACGCTATTACATCGCTAATTTGAAATATGCTTAAAAAGACAGCTACTGCCCATTCACAACTGCATTTACAGGGCTGTGCCATCCAGCTCTGAATACCGACTGTGGCATGAAACTTTCTACCTTGCGCTGTCAACAAAACTACTCATAAATCAGAGTTTGCCTTGTTTCCCTTAGAATGCCATAGGCTATAGACAGATGAAATAGGAATTATTATAGCCTTTCAAAAGAGCAGTATAATTCTTAGGGGAAAATTATCCCTTGGTTGTACAACAGAGATTCCTGAACACAGCTCATATTAGAAAACACCCTTGTAACACTACCTTCAATAAAGAGGCACAACAAAATAAGTGCTTCTCAGGTCAAAAGAATGACATACGGCATCTCTGGAAGGCTGTTCAGTAAAGAATATGAATGCACCAAAATGGCTGGTTACACTTGGGAATTTACAATGGGAATTGGAAATTGAGATGTCTAGGAACTGTTCTCTAACTTTTAATAACAGGGATTCTTTCCTGTTTCTTCAAGTTAGTGCGTGATGTGGCACAGAGATTTCTCTATACTCGCATTCTCTTGAATATCTCTATGTCAGATAGAGGTTCAGAGAGTGCGACAAATACTTCCCAACACTGCATTTAATTGGCACATTCTTAACCCATTAATCTGACACACTGTTCTCCTAATTGATGTTTCTTAAATTAGTTCGGAAAACACTACACATCCCAAGATACATTCACAGGGAGGAAATTTAACCTCTGTGAGGGGAAATACATAGCCTATGTATTATTGGACCTTTGCACTAGGAAGAATCTCACTCCAAGCGTGGACATTACAACTAATGAAAAATATTCAACCTGATGAAGAATATGGAGCCCAATCTGAATTCCTCCCAAACTCCAGAGATATTTTGATATGGTGCTTTTATTCAGATCCCTCTCCCCTTACAACTTACCTAAACTTTCCACTGTGCATGCTTACTTCTGTTTCAGTCACAGACCCACCTGAGCCAAGCATTTAACCACATTCCTGTACAGGTTGGACCTCCCTGGTCTGGCACCCTCGGAACCTGACCGGTCCTAGATGAAGGATTTTGCCAGAGTAGGGGTGGTCATTTCTGGCTCCCCGGCCACCAGTCAGTCCCCACTGCCCTGTCAGTCCCCGCTGTCCAGCCTCACCCCGCCATGGCTCGCCAGGCTCCCACCGCTGCATCAGGTCCACCGCCTGTGTGCACACCACGCGCCTGCTCCAGGACCCAGCAGCCATGCTGTCGCTGCGCCCTGGGTTTCCACTGAAGAACCTGGCTCCTGCTCCTGCTCTGGGCAGTCCTGTTGCCACGTATGGGGCTCCCGCAGCTGCATGTGAGGCTCCTGCTGCCCTGTTAGGAAGCCCCGCTGCCCTGGCAGCCTGCTGGGCTTCTGGGTGCTAGCCCTCGAGTGGGACTTTCTGGTCCTGGAACATCCGTGGTCATACTGGACCACAGATGTTGCCAGACCAAAGAGTCCTGGTTAAGAGAGTTTCAACCTGTAGTATGTTTAAACAAGACTACTAAATTAGTTAGACAATGGGACACTGTATTCCCTTCCTCACTCTTCTGCAACTATTTCAGTCCAGATGGTGGGTTTTTTGGAATGTTATCAGCAGGAGAAAACTGGGAACTACAATGAAAATTGATCTGTAAATCTAATGGTAACAGTGGGCCCTCCCAGACCGATGCAGAATACATCTAGACTGGCCACAGGAATCAATTTAAAATAAATTCAGGAAAAACAATATCACAAAGAAAAGAGATGGCAGTGTCAAGTTGCCATGGAATCATTAAAAAAAAAAAACAAGAGAAGATTGTGATTTGGAGGAGGTACCAGAGGATTCCTTTTCATCTGAGCAGGAGGTACTTAGACATCTGGAGCGGAGTAGGAAGGGCCCCTCACCTGCTGACCCCCTTGCTAGAGCAGGTGTTTGGAGAATGGGAGGAGCTTTGGGTTCATGTCTCCTGTTCACTGGCCAGAGCATCTGTGCCAGTGCAGAGGGGACTTGTAATTTGCTGATGGTATGCGCTGATGGGAAAGGTACTATTGCCCCGGAGGGAGCAGCTAGGAATTGGGACTTTCAAGTGTATTTCTGCAGAGCGGTGCCTTCCCAGGCTACTTCTAGGGTGGTCAGACTCTTCTGCTCAGCAGCGCCCCCGCAATCACCACCCAGCATGAAGGGAACAAAGTGGGAGGGACCCTTTAGGTCATCACAGTCAAAGGGACTAGGATGGTGCAGCAATACAAGAACAGCATCTTTCATGGGTTCAAATCTAGTCTGTTGCTGGCATTGTCAGAGGAGCCTGAGGGAGTTAGGCACCCACATCCTATTGGAGGTAAATGATATTTGGGCTCCTAACTCCCTTTGGCCAAAAGCTATTGCCACCGGATGCCCATTCAGAGGCCTGAGAAGTTGGTGGTCTCTCCACTTCAGATGGTTGTGTGTCTATAGCACAAGATCCACTATTACATGTGCCACCCTTCTCAGCAGCAAGGCCAATACTTGAAAGGGCCCGAATTACTGTCCTTTGATCCCTCAGAATATTCCCACCCTCCACCCACTCCCCAAAAGGGTGAGGCATGCTGACGGAGCACCCTGGAGAACACTTGCTATGCTGTAGCCTGTATAGAACCTGTCCTGTGCATAAAGGATGATCAGCTTTCAGGGCTATCAATCTAAGCACTCAATTCCCTTCCCCCTTCCCTCTTTTAAAACTGAAAATCTACCGATAAATCCCAACACGCGTTTGTGTAACCCAGATCAGTCAGTTATTTCTGTCTCACTCAGCATTCAGTGCTTAACAAGGCATATTTCACACTGCCCAGGCTCAGCCTTGTTAAGTGATGATGGCCGGCTGAGACAGGACGAAAGTCTCACTCATGCTGCCAGTGTTCTATTTCTAGGAGTTCGATGCACTAGACAAGCACCCAGAATATACTTGGTGTAAGAACAAATGAACAGGAAAGCCCCAAAGTCATTTGTTTTCTTTTATGGTACGCAGGAAGATGTATGAGAGAAAGGAACAACTGCTTATTAATCCCAACCAAACAGTCAGCTCCAGCTGAGCAAACTCTGTCATTGAGTGGACTGAATTGCTTAATCAGGGAAACAGACGGGGAAGCACTTTTCAGAGATGGGGACAGGAGCATTTTGCAAATGTCTTCAATTTGTACACCCTAGAAAGGCAAAGCAGCTTGCATGAGGCACAGGGAATCTTTTTTGTACGAGCAAACTAATGTGAAGACAATTTAAAGCGTCGCTACAGTGTTCAAAACTTCAGGGGGTAGCCGAGTTAGTCTGTACAGGATAAACTTAAAAAACAACAAATAGTATGCTTGCACTATTAGTATTCTAGTGTTGCGAGAGCAGGAAAGTCAGTGGAAACATCCTGATGATTTTGTACCAGCTGAAGATATTAGAGCACAAAGCTAAACCATGCACACTCCTGTCCCCCGCCATCCCCGAAACGCACACCAAAGCGTGAATTTTTCAACCACACTCTCTCATCATGGAAAGGAAATAGGAAACACGCCAAAAGTGGTGCATGGGTGAGACTAGGGTGTTGTGGTCCAGAAGGAGCAAAAGATTTGGAATGAAAACTGCTGTGAGGTTCGGCAGGGGGGTGGTCATTTGGTAGCTTTCTTCCTTTGGAGTTACTAAAGAACAACTACCACAGCACGAGGGCTGTGAACACTGCTGACTGGAGGCGCTGTCTCTCAGAAGAGATATACAGGCTCCTGGACACATGGGATCGTGTAGAGCAAGACCGTGACATTGCCGAAGGTCAGAAGTAAGAGGTAGCTTTGTGGCTTCATCATTCTAGGAGCAGGGAAGCCACAACTCCCAGTCCTTTCCTAGCTACCCCATTGCTCCAGAGGCAACCAATGTTCTGGCTTTTGCCACTAATAGATTTCTTCACTTTCTTGCTGGTTGGGGGAAGTAAGAGCCAAGGCTCCACCCACTTCCCTGCTTCAGTGGCAGATATCTTAGCCTCCCTGTCTGGCATAGGGAGCCTGCTATGCTGTCATGCTTAGACTAGTGGAAGCCCATGTAATCACAAGGGAAGGTCAGATGCCACCTCACTCTATGTGCAAGTGTTTGATGAAAGAGACAATTTTCCTCTTAATGACCCAATCTTGTTTCTTGTTTTCAGTAGAGAAATTTGATCTGAGTCCCAGTTATATTCCATGTTGGAATGGAATTGGTACACTGTGTGTACCTAACCATTTCAGATGCAGGTGGTATTTCGCCATCACTTCCTGTCCCTAACTGCGGTAGAGTGGTGCTGTGTGCTGTTGGTGTAACTGCTCTCTTGCTTTGTGCATGTTAGTAGTGCAAGGAGTGACTCCTCTATACTGAAGATGAGAATAGTTGTATAAGGATGATCATTTAAATAGCACCATGAGTGTACATAGTGCTGTACAAATATAGGGTCCTACCCTGCAAAAAGCATGAAGACAATGGAAGTGTTCATGATAGCAAGCACATATACTGAAGCCCGGGGAGTCACCACAGGTGGAAAACTGGCAGAAATAAGTGCAGGGTTAGCCCCCAAATCCCTTTCTCAAGGAGCTTCAATCCATATCCAGACAAATGCCCATCACCATGCAAGCTGCAGATACTCTGCACATCTCAGGAGCAGACTCTTTGGTTGTCATTCACTGAGATCCTTCTTTATGAAAGGCGCTACCTAGATGCAAGATTCTCCCAATCAAAGATGTCCCATTGATTCCAGCAGTACAGTTGGACCTGTTATCATCTTGATCACAAACAGGGACAGAGCCAGGAGGGGGAAATTTTCAACGTTCAACATACTGGCCGCTCTAGCTTGAGCTACAGGCATGAGTCTTCTAGGTGCCCTCTGCAGCAGATTCACATACACACAGCAGAGGGCGCAAGACACATTGATCAATGCGTTATGTAGGATAAAATACTAAATGGAAAGGTAATTAAAATCCACAGGTTATTGACGTCCTAATGTTGGCTGCTCAGTGAGTACCTGGATTTTTGCCAGCAAGAGACCTTCTGTGACCTGCATTACTGCAATGCCTCCTTCCTTTCTATATTTTTGTTTACTGGCAATCAAGTGTAACAGGCTCAGGTAACATGAGAAGAGATAACCGGCGGGTGGATGCTTAGAATTACACTAGGATAACTGAGATCAGGATCCGGCTGGATGAGCAGCTAGCACAATAGACATGCGAAGCTCTGAGAGGTTGAAGAAGGGAAGGAAGATAACAGAGGGTCCCGCCCTCCCCCCAAAAAGGAGAAGGACACCACAGAAAAAGAGGGCAATGTTGATTGTGTCACAAACTACAGGGGGAGGAGGAAGGGGGCTGGATCTCAGGCTGCTGCACTGACATCTGTTTCTCAGTGATATTAATGCAGCATCTCGTCAGTCATGAGAAAGAGAGGGAACCAGGCAGGAGTCAAGTTGTGAAGGAGCGGCAGCAGCTAGTACTGCAAAATGGCAGGAGGTGTAAATAATTCTTCCTCACTAAAGCAGCTCAGGTCTGATAAAGCAGAGGTGGTTTAGGATAAGGGCCCTAAGAAGGGCTGTGTAGCCCTGGACAGAGACAGATTAGCAATCCTCTAGAAGAGTCTCGTATCATCCTTCAGCAAGTAGGTTTTATAGTCATTCCACAGCACAGACTTTAAGAGACTTGCAGCCATGCACAGATCAATGTCAGTATTTCAAAGAGAACCCAGGGTGATGACTCCTACCTAGCACTGTGGTACAAACTCTACACTGTACTAACGAAAAGCAGAACAAGTTGTTGCTCTGGCTCAAATCTTTGCTTCTTTTCCAGTCAAGCAGCTCAGGTTGGAAGAAGTGAAATGCTGTTATTACTGCAAACATGTTACACCAACACTTTCATGGGGGATAATTCATGCAAAACCCAGTGTCAGCCAAGGTGAACACCAGAAGAGATAGGTTACGATTCGGGATGTGGCTGGGAACTCCAGAGACCTGGCTTTAAATCCCTCTTCTGTCATAGACTCCATGCATGACTTTGGGATAATTACTTATATTTGAATTTTTGAAAGGACTGAGCAACTGGGGGCTCCCATGGGAGTCATTTATATAGTGACCAGATATAAACTGAGGGGCCTACCATTCATTACCTATGTTTCAAAATCTTGGTCTCATTTCCCTATGCCTTAGGTCCTCCCATATGTAAAACTGAGGTAATACTTGTTTCTCCTACTTTTTGTCTTCTCTATTTCAAGTGTAAAGGTGTATAAGGCAGAAACTGTCCCTGATTATGTGTCTAAGTATCTGACACAATGAGAATTCAATGTCTTTTGGGGTGTTTACAGTAATGCTACTTCAAGTTTTTCACCATTTTCCTCTCCAAAGCCTATATTCGCTGGCGGAAATAATGACAATTTGCTACAACCGTGATTAACTGTGATTAATCGTGATTAATTTTTCAACTGCGTGACTGATTGTGATTAATTTTTCAATTGCTTTGACAGCCCTAAAAATACTGAAACTAAGAAAAAAATCATGACTAACCTAAAGCAAAAAAAAGTCATGTCAAAGTTCAACATGCCTTTGAGAGAATCATTTCTGATGAAATGCAGATTGTCTCACTTTGTTTAGTGTTAAAAATCATTAAAAATATCTTTCGTTCATTACTGAAAATAACGCCATCTCCCACAGTACAAATTCCTATAAAACAATAAGCCTGATTCTGATTTTACTTACATTGGTGTAAATCAGAAGCAACTCCACTGGAGTCTATACCAGTTTTACACCAACATAACTCTTTAAAGGAAGATCTGAATCAGGCCTGTTAGAAAATTTCTAAGATTCCCTTAATGCTCAGTACTCAGAATGGCTCCTATAGTGACAGAGCATCAGAGTGAAATGTCATATTTGCTTTGTTATTTGCAGTGTTTTGTATTCATGTTGGATCCAGGATATCACAGAGACAAGGAGGGTAACTAGAGAGCTATGGTAAAATGTTTTACTGGACCAGCTCCTGTTGTGAAAGAGACAAGCTTTCAAACTTTCACAGAGCTCCTCTTCAGGTCTATGAAGGTACTCAGAGTTCTCTTTGTAGCTCACAAGCCTTTCTCTTTCACCAAGAGAAGTCGCTTCAATAAAAGATCTTATTTCACCCTCCTTGTGCTTCTAATATTTGATGTTTCAGGCTGAACCTCTCTGTTGTGGGAGTCTCTGGTCTGGCAATATCCATAGTCCAGCAGGACCGTAGGACAGAGAACCCCTGTATTAGAGAGCTGGGATCATCTGAGAGTCCTGTGGCAGGGGGGCCGGCAGCCAGGAGCCCGGCCAGGGCTGGGCGTGGAGCCAGTTGGGTGGCCAATAGGCTGGCAGCTGGGAGCAGAGGCAGTCCAGTGGCCACAGTTCCAGTGGCCGGGACCCTGGCCAGTGTGGGGAGCGGAGCCAGTCTGGCAACCAGGGACAAAGCTGATACAGAGGCAGGGGGGCTGGTGACCAGGGAGCAGTAAGCATGGTGGGGCTGGAGCAGAGCGTGGCTGGTAGCCCAGGGCTAGAGAGCCTGGCAAGGGCTGGCAGCAGAGCCCGGGCTGCGCCCGGTATGATGCTACACCAGCGGCAGGATCAGTTGCCAGGAGGGAAGGCCAGGACCTTTCTGGACCTCCTTGGCCCAGCAAACTTCTTCCTTCGCTACCTGTCGGGTCCCACAGATGCCAAACAGGGAGGTACAACCTGTAGTTTACTTTTGTTAATTGGGACTTGCTTAAGCTCACAAGTAAACCACATAAAACAAATACAAATATTAATTAAACAAGGGGAGAGGCATCTGAACAAAACCCAACGCAAGTACAACATTTTTAACATTTTAAAAATATCTTAATATCTAAACTTTTTTTTTTGGGTAGTGGAAGTGTTTAAAAAAACTTGGCCACTACAAACAAAATCATGCCTTTATCCAAATATATTTTATCTTCATCATTACAGATAACACCTACATTTGCTTTCAGTGCAAAGGATTAAAGAAATATTATAATCCCTGTAATTAGCTAGGGCTTGAGCTTCCACCATTAAAGTTAGTGAAACTTTTCCACGGTCTTTTGGCCTGGACTGAAATCTGCAGCTATGGATTGGGTGTGTTTCCACGGACTCCCATTCAATCCAAGGGGGACTCTGTGTTAGTTGCAACACAGTAGATCACAACATAGGATTGTGGTCTGTCAGTTTCCCCTGCTATGTGCTTAGGTCTTTTTACACAGCAACAAAAAGACAAAAAGAAAATAATGAGATAAAATAAAGTAACTGTAGCACCACAGACATTGCCATGGGATGTGTGCCGGGGCAGGTGTAGGACTTGGCGCTGATTGTAACTCATTTTTAAACAAATAACATTTAAAGTCCCTTTAGTGTTCCCCTATGGCACTGTCCATCCAAGCAGCAGCATTAACACAGTGTCAGAGAACAGAAGGAATTCACATATCCTGGTGATGAATGTGGAGTACGAAACTCATGAGGACAGAAAATGAAACTGACCGTTCTAGTTCACTGTTTAAGCTCAGCAGAATGCACACCCACCCTCCGGAGCCAAAATGGTATAAAGACTTTCCAAAGGTCTTTGTGAAAGATGGTCCAGTAGTTAGGGCCCTAGTCTAGGGCTTGGAAAACCTACGTCCAATGCTGTGCTTTGCCACAGACTTCCCATGTGATCTTGGTACAGTCACTTAGGCTCTCTGTGTATCAGTTCCCCATCAGCAAAATGGGGATAGTAGTACTTCCATGTCTCACAGTGTTTTATTTCAAAAATAAAGATTATGAAGCACTCTAAAATCTGCTAATGAAAATCTTTATGTAAGAAAAAGGCATTGCTGTTATTTGTAATAATCTAGAGCAGTAACACAGGTAAGGAAAACATTTAAGGGCATGATATGAAGTCAATGGAAAGAAGCCTGTTGATTCCAAAAGACTTAGGATCATGCCCCAACTACCAGACTTCATCCTTTTGTTCTCCATTTTAGGGTTATTGTTGATAGTGTCAAACAGCATTATAATAAATAAGGAAAGAATAATATATGAAATAACTTTAAACAAATATTTCATATATTTCAGAATCCTCCCCTGAAAAGCAAAACAAAACCAACAACACTTTTGGGGGAGCCATTCACTAAAATTGCCATTCTTTTTGAGAGGCTTTTTCACTGCTGGGGTCTGACAACTTTGTTCTACTGTTATGACTTACATTCACAGATCCTGTGGGGTCTAAATGAAGCTGAAGGATTAACTGCAAACAGATGCCTGCCCACTTTTCTTTGCCACAGGGTTTTCCTTTTGAAAAAAAAACACAATAAAAATCTATATCATATTTGGGAAGTCAAAATTCAACCTATAAGAACACGTCAGGCATGCCACACCTGCAAATTCCATCTCTTGTTTTGGTTACATTTGCACATAATATATGCACAGCTCGACATGATTAACAGACAGGAAGCAAGCGCTATGATTATGCAGGATTTGGTAATTAAATCCACCAAGGATAATGATGCTGACCTTCCCATTTGGAAATAAACTAGGCATTCAGATTTTAAGTGGTTTTGTGTTAACTCTAACAGCACATACGTGTCTATGCTGAGATACAGCTGGAAGGAGAGGTAAATAATGATTACACAGAAGTAATGCTATTTATGGGAGCAGTTCCTAGACCATATAACACCCAGATTTTAAATTATGGAGGCTCTCATTTTCACTAATACACATTCTTTGCTGATACACTTGGGCCATACTCTCCCAGACATTAAGAGACACTATCCAGCTGCGGCATGGAAACAGCATTGACCACTTTGCTACGTCAGTTCAGGACAGTTAAGCCGTATCTGGCTATTGCAACGGGGATGTTTGTTGTTCTTTATTCTGCCTTTTGCTTTTGATGGTGTAATACGCCATCAGGCAAGCTGAAACATTGGGTGATAGCAGAGAGAACAGTCATGTGTTTGTTTCCCTCACTGTGGCCATAAGGTCCTGCAATGCATATTGATTTAAATGCTAGCCATGGAGTGCAGTCATTGTTTAGATGAGTGGCTTCTTGAAAACTGCTTCTTTCTATCACTACTTATGTGTCGGCCGCCCGATGGTGCCAGCCCAAATCCAAGTGAAGTCAATGGAAGTCTTTCCATTGCTTTCAGTGGGCTTCTGTATAAGACCCATAATATTGCTGCCAGTGGAAGTACCCTATGTGGACAAATTTAAAGTAAGGATATCACAGACCCAACCTTAGTGTTCCCATGCTTCCCAGCTTAGCTATGAGAATGCATATGCTGGGTGGGACACACCACAAAACCATCAACAGAGCACTCATTCACCAAGACAGACAGACTGCAGCAGCCATGACAAGGAGGAGACACACAGAAGGTGCCCATCTGGCAGGGTGGTACAAGAAGACTACAAAAATTAAAAAAAGGAAACACCACATTATTCTAGAAGAACTGAACTGCAGGCGACTGACTGTTAGAATTAAACAACTGGAGAATACAGTTGGAGAATTTACCCAGGAATCCTATCCCTGCACTGAAATCCTCTTCTCTTCTTAAATTTTGTAAGCACAAGAAATTGACATAAGGAATGCAGAACTTTTCACCTGGAGGTTGCCCACTTATTGCTCTATTTGCAAGCAAGATGCTACACTGTGTTCACTACAGTATATCTATGTTTCACAGTAAATCTGCACAAAAACACACTTTCAGCTCATTAAAGTATTCCCAGGACAGAGACTCTTGGTGGCTCCAGGAGTCCAAATGGGAGACAGCGGTCACCAGTTCAAATCCAAATCAGTCTAGTGCTTACACAAAGGCATTACTAGCTGCTGGCTGTGTGGTGCCCTCCATGAAATGAACCAGGGATTTCACTGAAGGTCCAAGTGATCAGACATGCATTGTCACCAAAGAAGAAATAGATGTAAGGAGCATAAAAGTTAATGCCTCTCTCTGAGACAGACCGTCGCTGTTCTCCGAGCAGGACTCAAGTCCTCAAACAAGATGATGACTGTCAGGCTCTCTCCCCTGTAAGCTCATGGAAGCAACTCAGTTCTAGAGAAACATCACTCAACTGAAAGGCCAAAGAGCATAAGAGCTTGAACACTAGACTGGTCCCTCAGAGATCAGCACAACCCTCAGATTTTCAGTGGGCGAAGCAAGGGTGAAGGGAACTCAGATGCAGGTGATGTAAATGATATTCAGAACAGAGTTATAGGCCAGAAAGTCTAACTGTCTTGTTCTATGTGGCCTTGGTAGGGGCTTAGATTTATGGTAAAGCCACCAAAACCTCTCATCTCCTCTGCCACAGCAGCTGCTGACTCACAACTAGCCAGTCTTTTCCAGACTGCAAATTTCGTCATCAGAATGCCCACACACCACCCCAGAGTCTGCCTCTGGGAGAAGATCCCTGAATCTACAGGGGCCTCTGCACACAGCCAGAAAGAGACACAAAGCCCAAGATGGCACATGTTCCTCTTCCATTCCCAGACCTCAGCCCACTGACAAAAGCAAGGGAACACTTGGCCTTCCTGCCGGGTGAAAGACTTCTGAGATCAGCTGGCTTCCTTCCTGGCAGAGAGTCAGGAGGAAGCTATCTGCCACTCAATGCATGCAATAGGTCAGCCAGAATTCAAGAGACAGTTTCTGAATCCAACAGACTTAATCAGCCACCATCCAATTATGTCTAATATTGAATAGGACGACTGAAAGAACAGCAGTCGCTTCCCGCTTCACTTGTCTATCACCAATCCCCCGGATCCATACAAGGCTTGAGGCCAAGACATCAAACATAAATAGTTCAAGCTGATAGAGGACCTGCTCTCGTTCATGGGCCCAGCAGTGCTGGAACTATTTTTATGGGGAGGGGGGGGAGGAGGAGAGGTGCCGAGAGCTACTGAAACAAATTATAAACCCTGGATGTAAAGGAAACCACTTCAAGCCGGGAGGTGAGGCAGCACCAGCAACATCCCTCATTCTAGCATCTCTGCATGGTCCACTGGGAGACAGCTATTCTGATATCACCATGCCTGTCCACAGTGACTGATACTGTTGCTCATGGGATACTGCTGTCCCACCTCAAACAAACAGCAGCGGGAATCAGTGAGGTGTTGAGATGGAGTGAAACCGATTTTTAGGACTACATCCAGGGAACAGAAATAATTGTTTCCTCTTCATCTAGGCCAGGGGTGGGCAAGAGCCTCTTTAATCTGGTTCATGTGGCAGTTCCTGCCCTTCCATGTGTTGCCTGGGAGTTGGGGACACACGAGCCCTTTAAATAGGAACAGCTGAAAGGGTGCGTGTTAGTGGTGGGGCTAGGAGCTGCGAGCCCTTTCAACGGATTATATTCAAAGAGCTCACGGGAAAGGTGCAGGCCTGTCAAATAGACGCAGTTGAAAGGACTCGCGGCTGCTGGTCCCTCCGATAGCGCATTGCTTGGGAGCCGCGAGCCCTTTAACTTGCTTCTATTTAAATAGTTTGTGCCTGCTGGTCGGCCACCAGGCAATGCATTAGCAGCTGCCGGCAGATGCAAGCCCTTTAAATAGAAATATTTGAAAGTGCCCGTACCTCCCCTGACACTCCCAGGCAATGCGCTAAGGGGGGCCGGGAACTGCGAGACCTTTCAACTGCTTCTATTTCAAGGGCTTGCCCCTTCTCCATGCTGCTAAGGAGCAAGCCCTTTAAATAGAAGCAACTGAAAGGGCTTGCAGCTCCCGGCCCCGCCACATTGCCTGGGAGCTGCAGGCACTTGTTTCTATTTAAAGGCCCCGCCCCCTTCCGCCAGCCCACGACCACTTCGAACATTTTTTAAGTGCCCCCCCCCTTCAAAAATTATTGCCCACCCCGATCTAGGGGCTGCATGGACACCCATCATCACCACACCTGTGAGTCTCGCAATTTTAAATATATTTATACTGATAACACCCCTGTGAAGTAGGGCAGTGCTACTACTCCATTCCACAGATGGAGAACCACAGCACAGACATACTAAGTGACGTGGCCAAGATCTAGCACTCTACCCACTGGACCATCCTTCCTTTCCTCCCCCATCCTCCCACATATATTTAACAATTATAGGAAGCCACAGAGGGAAATTATAAGACACTATGAAGAACAGACTGATAGAGACAAGTTGACTCACCTCCCCTTATCCAACACTGCAACCCAGATACCTTTGTATCTAGCTGAGACCAACAAGAGGATAAGAACATAAGAACGGCCATACTGAGGCAGACCAGTTGTCCTCCTACCTTACAACAGCAGCTGATGCCAGATGCTTCAAAGGTAATGAACAAATTAGGGCAACTTATCGAATAGGAATGTAAAGGGTTAACCCGTTATCCAGTAAGAATTAGCCTTACTGGCATGCTTACTGAATAGCCAAGTTAACCTGTGGCCCACCCTCGCCAGAGCAGACCATGACATGGCATGCCCAGCCAGTCTGGAGCAGAACCCACTGCAGGATCCCAGCCCTCCAGGGTTAACTGGTTAAACATACTGTTTAACTGGTTAACTTTATAAACAGGAATTTACGTCCCTTTTGTCGAATGATCCATACTCTGTTATCTGGTCCAGATTCTGGGAGATGGGGGTTTAGGGACAGCCAGGTATAGGGTTCCAACCCTGACTATCTTAGCTAATAGCTTTGATGGACCTATTCTTCCTGAACTTATCTAATGCTTTTCTGACCTCAGTTATACTTTTGGCCTTCACAGTCCCCAGGGTAACAAATTCCATATGTTGACTGTCCGTACGATGAAGAAGTACACCCCTATGTTTGATTAATGGATGACCCCTGGTTCTTGTGATATGCAGAGGGGTAAATAACACCTCCTTATCCAGTTTCTTCATCCCAGTCATCATTTTGCAGATCTTTATCGTACATCCACCGTTAGTTATCTCTTTTCTAAGGTGAACAGTCCCTGTCTTTTTAATCTCTCCTTGTATGGAAGTTCTATCATAGGCCTAAACAAACCTAACACATCTTTTTTGGAGATGGAGCAACCAAAACTGCATGCAGTTTTCAAGAAGTCATTGTGCATGAATTTATACAGTGACATTATGTCATTTAAAGTTTTTAGAGAATATCCATTGTGATTCCAAGCTCTCTTCTTGAGCTTAGACCCTATTATTGTGTATGTGTGGCTGGGATTATGTTTTCAAATGTGCATTACTTTGCATTTATCAACACTGAATGTCATCAGCCATTTTCTTTTTCAGTCACCCAATTTTGCAAGGTCCCTTAGTAATGCTTCCCAGTCAGCTTTGGACTTTACTGAACAATTTTGTATTATTGTCTGCAAACTTTTCCTCCTCACTGTTTAGCCTTTCTTCCAGATGATTTGTGAATATGTTGAATATTACTGGTCCAAGTACAGAGCCTGGAGGACCCTGCTATTTACCACTCACTAGGGTGAAAAATGACCATTTATTCCTATCTTTTGTTTTCTGTATTTTAACCAGTTACTGTTCCATGAGAGAACCTTCCCTTTTATCCCATGTTGCCTATTTTGTTTAAACACAACTTTTGTAAAGGGAAATCATGTCTCACAAATCTATCAGAATTCTTTGAGAGGATCAGCAAACATGCGGACAATGGTGATCCAGTAGATACAGAGTATTTGGACTTTCAGGATATGTTTACATTGCATTCCTCTTTCGAGAAAGGAATGTAAATGCAGGTGAATGAAATTGGAAATGAAGCGCGGATTTGAATTTCCCATGCTTCATTTGCATAATTGCGTCCGGGCTTTATTTCGAAATACCCTATTTCTAAAAAAGAAACGCTGTCTAGACGTGGTTATTTCAAAAGAAAACCCTTAAGGGTAATTTCAAAAGAAGGGTTTTCTTTTGAAATAACCACATCTAGACAGCATTTCTTTTTTAGAAATAGGGTATTTCGAAATAGCGCCCAGACGTGATTATGCAAATGAAGCGCAGGAAATTCAAATCTGCGCTTCATTTGCAATTTCATTCACCTGCATTTGAATTCCTCTCTCGAAAGAGGAATGCAGTGTAGACATACCCTCACTGACTTCTGCTGCAGCCTTTCAAGCCATAACCTCACAGCTTTTGTGACGTGAGGAGAACAATACTGAAAATACCTGCCACTCCGTGGTGAGCTGAGGGTTAATTTATTAACACTCACAAAGTGCTTTGGAGATGGAAAGTGCTACACTGGTATGGAGTTGCAAGTATTTTCAATATGCTAACTGTTATTACTGAACCTGGATTCACACCCAGAGAGCACAGATACCCAGTTAGAGAAGCAAATGGGATGGGAAACTAATGCTGGTTTCTACCTGACTGCATAGCAGTGGACTCCAAAGAATGAGCAATGTCTTTAGGCTCTGTAAATCCGTCTTTAGTGTCCTCTGACCTTTTTCCTCTATGGGAAGGGCTGCAAGTCTTTCTAGCAAAGTGCAGAAACGTGCATGGTTTTAGAGTGGTGGGAAGGGCAGCAATCTTCCCCAGCACACCTTCCCTAATCAACTGAAACACATACATAATTAACTAATTAATTAGGTGCAGAAGACATTTTGGGAAAATGAGGGTCTCTGTCCACTTTCAGTAGTGATGCTTTCAACACAGCACTGAGAGGAAACGCATTGTTAATTCCAGATGGCGCAGATCTGTAATGAGGCATTCTGGTTAGATCTTGTATTTCTTATTCTCTAGTTTGTCCAGAGCACATATTGGAAGGCCAGGGGTTCACTCCATATGGAATGCCACGAGGCCATAAAGGAGGGCGGAACCTTATGTTCAAGGACAGCAGAGACTTAGCCAGGAGCTCCATCTGTCAAAGGGAATGTTCCTTCACCAGAGCAGGAAGCAGCAGCTCACATCTGCAACTTAGCATCACCTGTACAGCATGTTTTGTCTCTCCCAAGCTTCCTGGCAAATGCATTGTTTCCTGGCTCCATCCTCTTGAACAAACTAACCTCCCCTGCATCAGAGAGGGAAGTCCAGTGACAAGTTCTAAAATCACAGGTGGCTAAATAAGATGCGACAATGTGATTCATGTGATCTGATATCATAAAGATAGGTGACTGTAGCAACGTAGATAGGAGGGCCTGATCCTCCTCTCAGTAAAGTCAAAGAAAATTTTGACTTTACTCTGAGGGAGTACAAGCAGACCCTCAATTCAGATCTTCAGAATCATAGAATACTAGAACTGGAAGGGACCTCAAAAGGTTATCAAGTCCAGTCCTCTGCCCTCATGGCAGGACCAAGCACCATCTAGATCAGGGATTCCCAACCTTTTTTGGTCCCTGTACCCCCTTGGCTTTTAGTAAACCTTCCCGTACCCCCTATTCAATATGAAAGGAAATAAATTCTAGACTCTAGAATCCACAACGTTTTTCACTAACACTACTACTTTTGGAATATTTCAGGATAATCTAGTTATTTACCAAAAATTCCCTGTGCCCCCTTGACAAGTTTCTCGTACCCCCTGGGGGTACGCATACCCCAGGCTGGGAACCCCTGATCTAGATCATCCCTGACACGAGTCTATCCAACCTGCTCTTAAATATCTCCAATGAAATTATTTCCAAATAAATTATGATACTCAGAAATTCAGAGATTATATGGCCAGAAGAGACTATTGTGATAATATATCCTGACCCCTTATATAATACAAGCCATAGGACTCCCCTGAATTAGTTCCTGTTCTACCTACAGCATGTGTTTTAGAAAAATAATCCAATCTTGATTCAAAAATTTCCATCACAACCTAGATAAGCCATTCCAATGGCTAATTAACTTCACTTAAAAATGTGTACCTTATTTCTAGTCTGAACACATCTAGCTTCAACTTCCAGCCACTGGGCCTTATTATACTTTTGCCTGCTGGAATGAAGAGTCCTGTTATCAAATTTCTGTTCCCCATCTAGATATTTAACTGACTGTTATCCCGTCACCCCTTACTCATTGAGGTTAGGCTAAACCAGTGGTCTCCAGCCTTTTAAAAGTACAGGATCACTTTTTGAATTGAAGCGCTATCCAGGATCTTCCTCAAACCCAAATAGCTTTACTCCGCCTCCTTTCCCATCCCTTCTCCAAGGCCCGCTCTTGCCACACCCTTCTCTGAAGCCCCACCCTGCTCACTCCCTCCTCCCTCCTTCTCAATCACTTTCACCAGGCTAGGGCAGGGGGGCTTGGGCGAAAGAGTTCAGAGTGTAGGAGGGGCTCCAGGCTGAGCGTAGGGCAGGGGTACAGCCGGAGGTTCAGGTTGAAGGATCTGGGAAGGAATTTGAATCTTCGTCTGAGCACCACTTACCTGAAGCAACTCCTGGGTCATGGCGCAGCAGGGCTAAGGCAGACTCAACCTCCACTCTGGCCCTGTGCCACTCCCCAAAGCAGCTAGCATGTCAAGCAATGGCTCCTGGGATGGGAGGGAGTGGCAGGTGGCCCTGTGAACTGTCCCCTGTATCAGGCACCATCCCCACACCTCCCATTGGTGAGAAACAGGGAACCACAGCCAATGGGAGCTGTGGTAATAATTCCTGCAGACAAGGGCACTGTGTGGAGACCCCATGCCCTGCATCCTCTAGGGGCAGCAGGGACGTTGCCAGTTGCTTCCAGGAGCAGCACAGGGCAAGGGTGGGAGGACTATTAGCAGCCGATCTTCTGATTTGGCTGCTGCAGCCTCCAGGAGATCGAGCCCGATTCCTGGAGACTCCTGGCCAGTGTTCTACACATGGATGGAAAAAATTAGAGGGAATGAATTTTGTTACGTACACCAGTAGCAAGGTAATGTGCAGATGTGCATCACCAGTAGAAACTAAAAACCTACATATTATATTTTTTAAATGTTACCATTGGGATAATTACTTCAGCCACGACAGGTTAGGCATTTTAGAACTCACAACTCAAAGAATTAAATGTAAGCATAAGAAATAAATAAAAATTATGAAATGCACTGACCAATCAAAAACCTAAAAGAACACATTGTGAAAGAATTACATGAAGTAACAACACCACAAGTAGGTTGGGAGGTGAGTGGGAAAGATGGAGCAGAGACACTGGGGCTATGTCTACACTGCAGGCTTCTTGCACAAGAACTTTTTGTGCAAAAGTTCTTGCTCAAGTGCACGTCCACACTGCCATGTGCTTTTGCGCAAGAGATGTGCTTTTGCACAAGAGCGTCCTTGGCAGTGTGGACGCGCTCTTGCGCAAGAAAGCTCTGATGGCCACTTTAGCCATAGGGGTTTCTTGCACAAGAAACCCCTGTTCCCGTCCACACTAGCCTTTTTGCGCAAGAGCTCTTGCGCAAAAAGTCTTATTCTTTGTGGGGAGAGGAATAACTCTTGCGCAAAAAGCCCTCTCTTCTGACGATCTACTGTAAACTTTCTTGCACAATAATGGGCTTGTAGCATGGACGCTCTGCAAGTTTTTGCGCAAGAACAACCGTTCTTGCACAAGAAGCCTGCATTGTAGACATAGCCACAGTGTGTGAAAGTGACTGAGATTCACATTGCTGAGCACATTCAGACGTAGGAGCAACTGCCAGCAAGCTCTCTCCATTCCAAGCCCTGTTGTGTCCTCCCTCTCTGTGGAGAGGCAGTACAAGGGTGGGGAGACAGGGATACCCTGACATCTGTGCTTCTGTCCTCTCCCTCCCTCATCTTGTACAGCAAGCAGAAGTCTCCCAGGCGCAGCTCCGAGGCAGAGGGCATGAAAGCACAGCAGTGAGGAAGGGGCAGCTGAAGTGCCAGCACTTGATAGCCTCCTGGCCAAGCCAGTCAGGATGACTTGTCAGAGGCTCCAGGATCTACCAGTACATCTCAATCTACTAGTTGATGACCACTGTGTTAAACATATTCATCTCCTTGACTTTCTCACTGCCAAGCATGTTTTTCAATCTCTTCATCCTTCTGGTGGCTTTTCTCCAAATCATCTGCAATTTATCAACACCCTTCTTGAATTGTGGACAGCAGAATAGGCTACATTCTTCCAGTCGCAGTCACAGCAGTGCCAAATGCAAAGTTTATGTAACTTCCCTACTCCCACTCCATACTCCCATTTATATACCCAAGAATTACATTAGCCATTTTGGTCACAGTGTTGCAGTGGGAAGCTCACACTCCGCTGATTAACCACCAAATGTTTTTCAGAGTCTCTGCTTCCCTGCAGAGAGTCTCCCCAACTGTAAGGATGGCTGGGACTTCTGGGTTTGGGGGGATTATTAATTTCACATTGAGAGGTTATTTTTTTTTTAGCAGTTTAGGAGTTTGAGACAAATGACAAAATCAAGGCATTTGGGGCTCTTCGCATATAGTGTAATGAATGATGTAATGTATGCATTGTACTAATATATATTGTAATGAGCCATCTCTTTGTAATATTCCCTAGTGCACTTCCGTATAGCCCTGTTTCAAACAGCAGTATGTTCAAGCACACTATGGAGCCTTTAGGGTGCAACTGGAGGGTTTATACTGACCAATTAGTCTTCAACACTAACAGGATGCATGACCAGTTCCCCCCCCCCCTTCTGGGGTGCTGGTAGCCCTCCCAAATCAGGACTGGAGAGACCTCAGCATTGTGCAACACCCATGTCTTTATTCACCTTAGCTTGTCCCAACACCAGTGCCAAACTATACAGAGTCTTTACAGGATTTTCTCCTCTTTGGAGGAAGAGTCAGTCTTCAGCTAGGAGGCTGAGGCTGAGGCTGCTCCGGCTCCGCTCCAGCTCCAGCTCCAGCTCCAGCTCCAGCTCCGGCTCCCTCCCCGACTGACCACTCCCCCACTTCTGCCTCTTTCCCAGCTTGTATAGCCCTTGGCTCATCAGGCTGGCAGGTGTTACTGATCATCAGGCCAGCATCAGACCTTTTCATCAGCCCCAAACTGTTCCCCTTGATTGGAGCTGACAGGGCAGGGGCTGATTAGGTGCTCTTGCACCAGCACCCTGCTACAAACACATTAGTATGCTTTAGGTCTCATGCCCTCATAGCCAGTCTTGCTGCTCCATGTAGACAAGCTCTTAAAGACAAGTAAGTATTTTGGGTGTTTTTCCAGTATAGCTAGGCACACACAAAATTCATTGTTTAGTTTTTATTTATTTACTAGAAGATTTACCCAGCAACCCTTGGATCCTTAACTCATTTTTTTTTTGTTTTTCTTTATTTAAATAATTGTTCTGGGGTGGGGCTGGGAATGAGGGGTTCAGTATGCAGGCTACCCTAGGAAGAGAGGAATACCCCAGCCCCCTCTCACCACAGTAGCTTGGGGCCAGGTGAGAAGCACTTCTCCATGGCCACTGCTGCTCCAGTGGGCCCAGCAGGGGGAAGAGTGCATGTTCCCCAGCTGGGAGACCATCACACACACACAAAGACAGATGCACAAACAGATAAACACTCTCAAATATAAACTTAAAAAACAACAAATGGTCTGGTAGCACTTTATAGACTAACAAAACATGTAGATGGTCTACATGTTTTGTTAGTCTATAAAGTGTTACCAGACCATTTGTTGTTTTTTAACTTTATCCTGTACAGACTAACTCAGCTACCCCCAGAAGCTTCTCTCAACCTGTCTTGGTCCCCAGCTCTGGCCCCTTGCTGCCCCCATGTGGACATTATATAGCAGAGTGCTCCCTTTCCATTTTATGAGAAACAATCCCATTCCAGGCACATCCCATTTTCCTGTCATAACCAAATCCTTACTTTGCTTTAAGTTATGATAAGAGGAAGCTAAAAAAAATTTGGTGGTTTTAGTTCTTACTGTTTAGGAGAGTTCTTGAACAAACAGACAATGGGCAGACAGACAGACTCATAAACAGACATACTCTCTCAAATTTATAGTAGATTGTATCAAGGGTGTTTTATCAATGTTTTATAGATCAAAACTGAAAATCAGGAGCCTCAAGTATGGCCTACATACTTCGTTTGCAGTAGCATGACTTTACATTTGGCTATATTACACACATTTTGCTGGCTTGCACCCTAAGCACCAAGAGATCCACATCATTCTTCATCAACAACCAGGCCTCTTCACTGTTCACCACTCCCCAATCTCTGTGTTATCTGCAAACTTTATCAGTGAGAATTTTTGTACCCTGCCAGGTCATTGTTAAAAACAATAAATATCACCGGGCCAAGAACCGATTCCCATAGGACCGCAACAGGAACGCATCCTTCTCAGTGATAATTCTGTTTCTCATGACATGCTGAGGCCTATCAATTAGCCTGTTTTTAAACCAATTAATGTTTGCCATGCTGATTTTACATTGTACTCATCTCTTAATCAAAATGTCATGTGGGACCAAGTCAAATACCTCACAGAAGTCTAAGTTCATTAAATCAAAATTAATAACTTTATCAACCAAACTTGCAACCTCATCAATAAAAGATATCATGTTACATTGACAAAATTTAGTTTACATAAACCCATGTTGACAAGCATTAACTATATTACCTTCCTTTAATTCCTGATTAATCAAGTTCTGTATTGGCCATTACATTATTTTGCCCAGAATCAATGGCAGACTGACAGGCCTATAATTACTTGTGTAGTCCCATTTACTATTTTTACATTTTGGCACAACATCACTTCCCTTTAAGACTTATAAAGGAAGGAATTTTTAGTCAAGTTTTTATAAACTCTGTTTCCCTTTTGGCACCTCCATTCAATGAATGAAGCTGGCTGGCTCACTCAGGGCAGTCCCCATTGTAATACTTAGCAATTTACATCCCTAAGCTTGTTAAAAATAAGAGTCCAAATTTACCGCCCAGAGCCTAAAACGTGCCTGAAGCAGCAGCTGAATGATGCATACAACTGGCAACCTTCACTGAGCCAGGAGGAGATCAGAGCTGGACAGCACAGGCTACATAATGGGGGAAGCTAGTAGAAGAGAAACCAAAGCTAAGGTATGTGATGGTACAGCACACCAAGATGGGTTCTGCTGTCAAGGCTCCTATGAAAGCCTTAGCAGAGCTGAAAGCTGCCTTCCCCGATGAAGCACAGCAGGACCAATCTTTGCTTTCCTCCCATCATCTCCATGGGCCAATTCCCCAGCGACAGGCCTGGGGCTATGGTACCGAGTTCATTCCCGATGTAAGCAGGTTCACTCAGTAACCCAAACCTATGTATGTCAAGGCTTGTAAAATAAACATAATTGCAAGGCGACGATGCTGTACTTGCTGTTCACATGCAGCACTCCTAATAATATCAATGAGAGTTCTCTATAAAGTCCAAACCACAATCACAATGACACATATTCTTCAAACAGGACATTCAAGACATTAGTTTAAAAGTCTACACAACAGGGCTGTTAATTACAGCTTGTGACTGTGGTGTAAATATTTTCAGCACTTCACCTGTATTCCCTAGGAACCAGGGACTTAGAGCTTGGCCATAACACTTGCTCCAGGCTACGATGCTGTAATCAGCTGTGCAGCCAATTTCTTTTTTTAAAACCAGTTTTATTAATGTCAATTTCTTCTGTAACGGGTTTCAACTGCCATGTGATATTTGCCCAAACACTTACTAACACTTTACTTTTGTTAGAAGGCTACAAGAAAATTGCTTCATTGTGGCCAATATATAGCAGGCTTTACTATGCATCCACTAAAATACAAATGTAAACCATGATCTGGAAAGCACTGACATACATGCACAATGTTAAGCATTTGAAAAGTCCCATCAAAACTCACTGGGTTACTGACATTCTTAAAGTATGCTTAAGTCTTTTGCTAGGCTGAGATCACAGTGCAGAGATCTCAATTTGGTGCACGGAGTGCCACATATTTCGAAAGAGAATAGCTGTGCTATGTAGGTCAAAGTAGATTATCACTGTGGGCCCTACTGGCCTTAAAATCTGTGAAGCGAGGCTATAGTTGCATGATTAGCAGTGAATTTCTTTCCTTTGGTCTGGTTATCACATAGCTCATGTGGACATGTAACTCCACCAGGCGTAACAGAACCTGGGATCTCTGGAGCTTAGTGCATGAGCATCTATAACGGGCTCTCAGCTAAGGTTACAAAACAAACCCATTTTCTCTTTCTGTCAGTGGTCTAAGTGCCACTTGATGGGATAATGAACCACACCCAGCAGGTGTGTGGGTTAGACAGAATTGAGATTGTCTCAAATTTTACTAGATTAACACGTTTAATGCAATATGTTTTCTAGTGAATAAATCATGTATCAAAAACACCTTTAAATCATCAGCTGGATGCAAAAGTTAGAGCTATGGGCGTATAGAGCTAAGGGTATGTCTACACTACAAAATTAATTTGAACTAACAGCCGTTAGTTCGAATTAACTTCGATAGGCGCTCCACATGCAAACCGCTAGTTCGAACTTAATTCGAACTAGCGGAGCGCTTAATTCGAACGAGGTAAGCCTCATTCTACGAGGACTAACGCCTAGTTCGAATTAAGTACTTCGAATTAAGGGCTGTGTAGCCACTTAATTCAAACTAGTGGGAGGCTAGCCCTTCCCAGGTTCCCCCTGGTGGCCACTCTGGGCCAAGCCAGGGAAACTCTCCTCTCCCCCAGCCCTGGGGCCCTTAAAGGGGTAGACTCTGGCCAGACGGCACTTTCCAGAGACAGCCCTGCCAGCAGTCTCTGCCCCGACCCAGTGGCTGCAGGATGAGCCAGGCAGCCAGTGCCAGTGCGACGTCCCCTGCCCAGTCCCCCAGCACCCAGGGGCCAGCCAGGGGCCATAGACGGCGCGCAGCCTCCTGGACTGGTGTGGAGGTCATGGACCTCATTGAGGTTTGGGGGCAGGCCCCCAATCTCCATGATCTCCGCACCAGGAGGAGGAACGCGGCCATCTACAGCCGCATAGCGGCCGCCATGGCCTGCAAGGGACACAGGCGCACCCAGGAGCAGGTGCGCCTGAAAATAAAGCAGCTGCGGCAGGCGTACGCCAGGGCCACCAGGGGTGACGCCACAGCAGGGGAGGGAGACCAGGGACCACGCGCGTGAGCCATGCCTCCCACGGATCACGCAGACACCCGTGCACGTGCGAGCACATGCCATGCCACCCTTGGGCAGGTGGCTCCAGCTGCGTGACACCCAGGGGCCATGGCCCAACAGGCACATGCGTGTGTGAAGAGACCTGACACGCTCCCGACCCCGGGGCGGGACCCAGCACGACGCTCTCCCTTCACATGCCCCCTCTACACGGAGGCAGGGGACATCTCCCCCCCGCCCCGGCCACACTATACACGGCACAGGGACATGGGTGCGGTCTTGGGGCAGCTCCCAGTCCCGGGGAGAGCCAGACATCCTGACCATGGCCTCTGTGCAAGCACAACGGCTCTGACGGTGCAGGGCACGGTCACCCTCACGTCGGTCACCCCACTTCTCTTCTTTCTCTACAGCTGCACCAGCTGCTCGTGCAGGGCGCACCACCCCGCCCGGGACATGCTCCCGCACCCGCGGCCTGCTCCGGACCACCACCACGGAGCAGGAGTACCGGGACCAGCACCTGGGGTCCCTGCGAGCCCTGAACGACACTGTGCAGGCCAGGATGTGGGCAGACCTGCAGCTCCGCCAGGAGCACCTGGCTGAGGAGCGAGCCAGGAATGCTACCCTGCAGGCCCTGCTGCAGAGCATGGTGCCCCGTGCCTGCCCTGCCCCTGCTGCCCCCCCAACAACTGTCCCTCCTCCCACTCCTGCCCCCCTCCCACCTCTTCCTCCTCAACCCCCACACCCTCCTCCTCAATGTCCACACCCCCCACCCCAACCTCCGCACCCTCCACCCCGTCCCCCCCGGGGACACCTGAGGCCCCCTCCCTCGCCGTGCTGGGAGGCGGTTGGCCCAGCGAGACCCCCACCCCTGATCCCTCAGTTTCCCCTCCCTCTCCTTCCCCTGGCTTCCCCCTTCCAGCTCCCTCCTCCCAGTTTTCCCCCTCCCCCTCCCACCCTCTCTCCTGCCCTCTCCTGCCTCCTTTCCCCCGTCTCCCCACAGTTTTATTCCCCCTCCCCAGTTTTGTTAAATAAAGAGAGTTTCTATTTTTGAACACACGTGTCCTTTATTTTTTACATCAGGAAGGGGGTTGGGGGGGGTAAGTGGAAGGAGGTGAGGGAGGAATGGGCACGAGCCCCCGATGGGGAGGACTGGGGTGGCTCTGCGGGCTCCTCAGGGTGGAAGATCTCCTGCAGGGCCTCCTGGATCCTGACAGTCCCCTGATTGGCCCCCCCGGACTGCAGCTGGGCTGATGGCCGAGTGCTGTGGTGTGCCGAGTGTGGGCACTAAGGGCACTCCAAGACAGGACTGCTTTGCTGTCCCTCATCGAGGTAGACAAGCAAGCAGGGAACCCTGAGAACTGTCTGTCCGGGGTGGGGGTCGGGTCCCTTTAAGCACAGCCCTCGGCTCACCTGTGGCAGCAGCTCCACACTCTAAGCCCTAACCTGATGCCCTGCCGGCACTGGTTCCGGCCAGCCTTAACTTCGGTTCAGGGTCCACTCAATGTGGACATGCTAGTTCGAATTAGCAAAACGCTAATTCGAACTAGTTTTTAAGTCTAGATGCACTAGTTCGAATTAGCTTAGTTCGAATTAACTAATTTAGCTAAGTTAGTTCAAATTAGTGCTGTAGTGTAGACATACCCTTAGAGAGTAACTCCTCTACTCAGTGGAATCAAATCATACTGCCTATAATTTAAATAAGACATTTTAATATGTTTCTGTGTTCCTGTTGCCCAGAACTTCCAGCTTTATTGTTTTAGATAGCAATTTACATTTGATTAGAAATGTACTCAGAGACAGCAGTTAATTAAATATGTAGCCAAACAATGGTGACTACCTCCACACATTCTGAGATGTCTCACGTTCAACTTTCATTTATGTGACTTTAAGAACATCTCTGTTTTTTCTCCTCATCTCTCATGATTGTACAGAATTATAGTCAATCTGTCAGGATGCATCATCTGCATTTTTGAACAGCAGTCTCTCCTCTCTGTCTACATGGATGATTCATTCAAGGCTACTCTATTATCCCTACAGGCACTAAACCCAAATGACACGGAAAGGAAATCAAAGACATGTACAAAATCAGAGTATCTACCTTGAGAACCTATGTATGGACCAGAAAGGAGGATTTAATGAAATGTCTTGTTTGTGTATTTCATGTGATTTTTTTTTAAATCTTCAAATACGTCAAGCATAGAATCAAAACCACCCTTTTCTTTGTAATAAACAATGGGCAAATTGCTCCTTCCCATTTGCATTGGGGCATCTCTGATACGTGGTCTGGATTCTCTACTCCTTGTTCTATGTTTCACATGGCATAAATGGAGACTATACTATGAAGAGTGGTGAAAAGGTCTGTACCCCCTTGGTTGGTCCACTAGAAAGTGGCTAAACACTATGTTCTTGATTATCTGCTTTTATCTTGGGGACAAATTTAGAACCAAATTAAGCTTTGTTGAAAAATTATGCAACTTGGTTGACACTGCTGCTATTGCAGCTACTTGTCCCAGAGCTGAGTTTGGTCCATTTTCCACATGATCACACCCTACAGTACCTTTACGCAACAAAGTGAATGTATAAAACTCTTTAAGCAACTTAATGACACAGCAGTATCAAGAGGACCCTTTGGAATGATTCTTTTTACTATGTATACAAAGATTATGGTGAAATAATTCACTTTGTCAGTACAAAGTGAATTATTCCTTCTTTGGGCAGGGGGCTGGACTCAATAACCTCCTGACGTCTCTTCCAGCCCTAGGATTTGATGATTCTACAATAAGTGCCCGTATATTTAATCCAAGGCAATTACCTGCCCAACACAGTCAATTATCTAATACTAAAGTGGGACTCTTCAAGGCTTCCAACTAAAGGGTCTTCTGCGGAAGAAATGGAGCGGCCATAAAACTTTGTGCAACTTAATGTTGTTTGAGGAGTCTAGATATTTCCTGAGTCCATTTGGAATATAGATTTTTTTAAATTTTCTTCCCGAATGATCGCAGGAAACAGGTTATATCATTTTAATTCTTGCTCATGCTGTTTGGGAGCACAGAGGACAAGCTGAGAATTCGAAAACCAGGTGTCCTCCAATATGTACAGCTTTTCATGAGCAGAACCTCCTCCTCCCAACATTCTCCATCTACCTGACAGCGCTGTCTTTTTAAGGAAGCCCCAAATATTGTGCTTAAAACACTTTACTTTTTTTTTCCTCCCCGTCGTTAACTATAAACTCTAGATTGTGAGACGCACAGGCTAATGGAATGTCTAATGCAGACCAGCTGTACATTTTTAATGCAAAAGGGGGAAAATAAAGGCAGCATATGGTTTTATGTAATCTTCCTATGAATTTTTAACTGAGCGTCCTAATTCATGTCAGACAGAAAGAGCTTTTTTACTGGTCCTCTGTGGTTAGAGCCCGCTAGCATGAAGTACGCAGTACTTTAGTGCTGCAGTGAGTGCAGGTGAGATTGCTCTGCAGTAAAAGGCTTCTGCAAATGGGGCTTGTTTTGTGCTTAATACACTACAAATATCTTGATCCGGTGGCTGAAACAGAGAGGTGTCAGGGTGGATGAATTGATCTCCTCTGCAAAATGTATATTCACTATGTTGCTGTGCAGTGGACCCACAAGGTGATGTTTTGCTAAAGATGGGGGAAGGGAGGGCTGCTTCCCTCTCTTTTCCCATTGCAGGGTGCTAATTAGATGATAAATGAAGGGTGGTTCCCAAAGCCAAAATTTTGGGCTGATATAAACTGTAGCTTCTGTATGGATATAACCTGTGTTCAGCACAGAATACAACTTTTACAAAGTTATCACCTTCAAAGTGCTATTTTACTATGTTATTCTCTCCTTTTCATCTACTTCCTTCCTTCTCTGTCACCCAAATATCTCTCAGTGTATGCTGTGGAGAAGGATCGGACATCCATAGTCCCCTCCCCTCACTCAATAGGTGATCACATTTTTTTAACACGCTCTTTATTTTCAGAGCTCCCAGCCTCCCTCGCCCTTCTTCTACAAAAGTTTAGCATTCTCTTTAGCCAAAGGTCTTCAGAAGGTACCACAAGGTGCTGTTGGAGCTAGCTTTCCACCTTTCGTCATACAACAGTGCTGTTCTCATTGGAAATCTGGGAAACAAGCTTTTAAATTAATAAAACCACAAGAGCTGTCAGTCTGGGTCAGACCAATGGTCCATCTCAGGGCTGTCCTGAGGGGGGTGCAGGGCCTGGGGCAACCTCCCTCACCTGCCTCTGCTCTAGTCAGATCTAGAATCCAGGTCCCCCCAACCTCCCTCACCTGCCTCTGCTCTAGTCAGATCTAGAATCCAGGTCCCCCCACTAGGCCACACTTTCAATTTCACTAATTAACTGTGGCCTCTGTGTAATCTTATCTACCCCAAGCAGCAACAGTACAGGTAGTTGAGAGCACAGAGATGCAAAGGGAGGAGAATTGGGAGCAATGGAGGCCACTTTTCTTGTTGTAGTCACATGGATGTCGATTTCTGATGGGAACAGTCTACCAGAGTTTGCAGTTTTACTTCGGAATAACTAAATGAACACTTTTGGTCTTCTCTTTCACATCCCAATGCTGCCAACCCCCAGCATTCAAACATTATGAATCAGTTCTCCCCAACATGATCCTGACTTTAAAATATTTTTTTAAATGATACATCTTGGGCTCCCTGTTTTCACACACATTTTCAAGCTTTTTTCCTTAACCAGAAAGGCTAAAAACTAACTCCCCACACCCTGCGCTCCCTTCCACTGAAGGTGACATTCTCTCTCCAGCAGCTGGGACCTTAAGAGAAACACCAAGTATCCTGAGACTTGTGATATCTCATGAGTTGAAAACACCGAAACCCCTGCTCAACACATACGACCTCCGTGAGGACGGCGGGCTCTACTGTAATACGTGCACGGTGCTACAATTGTCTTCCTCCCGAGCACACATACAACGTGTCTTGTTTCATGGTGCCTTAGGTCTCATTGATTGACTTTTGATTGGTGTCTTAGATAGTGAATGTCTGTGGATAGAGTGAAGTGCTATAGCCACCCATTTTAGTTTTTCACCTGAAGACAGATATCAGTGGTACGGTCCTGTGATGACACCCAAAAATATCATCATCCATGTGCTGGAGGAGCCTCTTGATGGTGTCCCTGAACTACCTAGAATAGTCTGCAGACTTCTTTGTGTGCTCTGATTTGCTTTTAATATCATGTTGAATCAGAATCAAATTCAACTTCTACTCAGAGGGACCTCATCTCCAGAAGCAAAAACGAAAGCAAATCACAAAACCAGACTGCTATAAACTGCCAGTGCATTTAAACATAAGACCCAGTGCAACTCCTCCCAAAGCCAAGAACATCTCCCAGTGACTTGAACGGGGGTTGGAAAGTATCCTATGGAGACCAAAACTGTCTCTAACCTCCATCAATCTATGACATTGGAGCTATGCAGTTTGGTGTCCAAGAACCAAATCCTACTTTGTTGTACTTCTGTAATTCCAGGCAAGTCCACTGAACTCAAGTCACTCTGAGAGACTCTTCACTTAGGTTATGTCTACACTGCAGCTCTTTTCCAAAAAGCTGCCGCGCCCAAGGAACGCGTCCACTTTTCCAAAAAAAATTTCAGAAAAGTGGATGCGTTCTTTTGCCATCCCTGTAAACCTCGTTGTAGGAGGAAGAAGGGATGTGCTGAAAGAGGAGGTTTTGGCCATGTAGATGCGCCAAATGTCAGAAAAGCCTCTTCTGAAAGAAAAGTGGAAAAAGATACGCAAATTGCTGTTTGCAATTTGCGTATCTTTTTCTGACTTTTCTTTGTAGTGTAGACACAGCCTTACAGAAAAATGGAATTTAGTCCCATGTTTTCCCAGTGATCATGGACCTAAGTCAACTAGTATGCATCATATTTTTAAATGATGACACGCAACAGAGGGAAGCAATTTAAAGATGTGCTGGAATCCTGCAGGGCTTGGAAGCATTCAGCAGAGAAGTGCAATCAAAGAAATCCATAATGGTCCAGTATATTTGAACCAAAGCCAATGCAGACACAAACAAAAATATTTTCAGTCCTCTGCCTCCTTACTTACAGTTGATAATATTTTTGTATCTTCAGTCTATCACTATAAGGTCTTATGCGGCTCAGGGATTCAGCCTCAGAGCTCTGTTCCCAGCTTCAGCCTCATGGAGTGTGCGGCTCCCCATAACTCTGTTCCCGGCTTCAGCAGCAGTGGGAGATGTCAGGGCTCAGGGCTTTAGCTATGGGGGAAATTGGTGTTCCCCTCATAGCTAAAGCCCCAGCTCTACTCAGGAAATAAATCCATGGGGCTGAAGTCCCAAGCCCCAGCACACCACCCTGCTCTAAAGCACTAAGCCCAGGAGCTCCTGAGGGTCAGAAGCCCCCTCTCACCCCAGCCCAGAGCCCCGATTCCCTCCCCCTCCCCCAATGCCTTGTGGCCTAATCCCAGAGGCAGTACAGTATTTGGCTTTTTTTGGTGGGGGCGTCCTGCAGTGCTGCCTGATTGAGGACTTCCAATTCCACAGGATATTCGATTGACCAGTCAGTCTCTAGCTCTTCTGTTTGTATCTTTGAGGTTTTACTGTATTATAACTGAGCCCTCCTAATAAGTAAATAGCGCTGCACCGGGCTATCGAGTTTTAAGATAATGAAATTTAATACAACTTTAATACAAATATATTTTCAATATAACCGATCCCTTGCACTAAAATCCTTCCTCAGATTCTCCTCTCATTCGCACTGTGTATTTCTATTGCACTGCGTATTACACTGTTCTTGTTCCACACGTGGATTTTCCATTGATGGCCATGTGCAGGGGGGATAAGTGCAGGGCATGCTCTAGAGCTCTGAGAATCTTGCAGTACAGACAAGAAGTGTGCTCTGCAGATCGCGAAGGAAAATGTTACCACCAGATTCTAACTGAGGCCATTTAAAAAAAAACCATGCAAACTTGGATTATCTGCAAAGTCCTAATATTAGAATCAAGGTCACATTTTATAACAACTATCATCATGTTGGGGGTATGCCAGGAATAGTCCCAGTGTAAGATTAAAGTGTAACCATTTTACAGGGTAAGTGTATTATGGTTTACTGATTGCATGACTTTATCTTCTGGATCAGTGGGTAATTGGTTCAAGTTATGGCTGGGGCTCATTCATCCTTGACATCTAAACGAGTAGAAAAAAAATACTCCAAAGATTTCCTGTGATAAGCAAGCAGCTTCTCCAAAGAATATAATGTTACATTTGACAATGCTTCATTGTCTCTCTATAGACACTGCTCTGATCCACAGTATCTGCTCCTGAAGGCCGCCTGAGCCGTCTTCACTGCAGTGTTGGCTGGAGGTAGAACACAAGTGTTGCCCCGAACTTGACTTCCATTCACACACACAAGTTTCTAGCTTGAGTTAAGTGGTGCTTTAATTTCAAGCCAGCAGGCCCATAAGGGATGAGGGTTGGAGAAAATGCCATCGGACTAGTAATGCAATGGGGATGGAGTCACAGCTCAAGTTGACCGAACTCATCAGCTGCTAGTCCAACCACTTTGCATACCCAAGCACTCTGCTGCTAATCTGATCTTTTTGTGAAGCTTAGTTCAGTTTGTGGAACAGAGATTTGTTTTATAGCATGACCCTTCTTCCCACAAGCTAGAGTAAGTCAGGTGAAATAACCTGCAGTGCTACAGTGAAGCCAACCTCACTGACTGCAAGACACTTACAGTAGCCAAAGTAGCTATACTCGAACAAAGCTAAAGTATAACAAGTCAAAGTGGACACCGGGACACCGTGTTTTCTCCATATAAATGAATACATGTGGACGGCGTGACTAATGAGGAATGATTCACAGAGACAGATGCACAGAATTTCAGTAAGTGATGACGAAGAAGGTGCAGAAACACCTGTAGAAAAGTGGAGGTGAGAACACAAATGCGGGGAAGGAACTATCTAAGGAGCACTTAGATGAAATTAAAAAATGGAAATACTAGGATTATCAGGAATAAACTTTTTGACAATGAAACAGTCCTCCACAGAGGACACCCCATCACTAGAGTCAGCCAAAACAGGATAGGACAGACAGGATCACCAACAGAAATTCTGGGCACCAACGCAGAAATCACTGCCTCCCCCTCTCTTTCTCGGCCAGGGCTGAAAGCCCTCCCCGGCCCAGAGAAGCCCCAAGCTCCCCTCCCCTCCACCAGAGGATCGTTGGGCCAGCCCAGCCCAGTCGGAAGAGGAGTTGCACTGCTCCTCCCATCCCTTTCCCAGAGCCAATCTGCCTGCCCTGGGGAAAGCTGCAGCAGCCTCTCTTGACTGAACTCTATGATACAAGAGTCCTTTAACCATACCATACAACCTCCCATCAAGCTTTATTTATTAGTATTTGGAGCCTTCTATTCTGTGTGAACTTGTGAAAGAGGGGAGCTGACAACACAAGAGCATCGAGTCAGGCAAACCATCGACTGGCAGCTTACAAGCTCTCCCTACAAAACTCCACCGAGATATCTCAGTCCCCACAAGTAACTCCCTCCACTCTGTCCCCCCACCCACATTCAAACCTTGGGTCTCTCTTGTTAGTCCCAGTGAGTAACATGGAAGAAGGAAAGATGTGAACTAGAGTCTAGGAGGAGACCATAAATCTTATTTTTATCTGAAACTTCAGCTTAGATTTGAACAAAGCAGCCCTAACACCTCCCATAAAGAAGGAAAAAAAGAACTTCTCTTTTTAGGTCAGTGGAAACAGGGCTCCAGGCCTCTGCAGATGAAAAACCAGCCTACACATCCTTTAACAGAGTCACTCAGAACTGTCAGACAACGTTCATGTGAGTTTCTGTCCTCCAGACAAAGGATTTCACTGTATTTCTGTTTCACTTAGTCCAGATATTCAGCTATTATAATGCTGTAGGTGGCAGATGAACTCTCCATTGAAAGGTGGGTCCCCATTGAGAACGTCCAGTCAAGATGTTTCCCCAAGTTGAAGGTGTTTTGCTCCATTTCTTGTCCATTTCCAAACAGTGTGGTCAACTCTCAAAATTTTGTAATTAGCCTTGCAATATCTAATGTGTTTCTTAAAGCCCAAGCTCCTGGAGTCTTATGATGAAGCTTCCAGTTTAAAATATAAAAGTCAGTTTTTAATTGGGGGGGGGGGAAGGGATGAAAACATTGTCCAAGTGAATCTCAGAGAGTCAGACACCAGGAGGCAAAGGAAAAAATCCCCTATGCTTATCGATTAATTGTTTAAATGGTTACACTGCTACATCCCTAACGGGCAGCAGCAGCTACATTGGCAGTAGAGCATCTCCTCCTGACATAGTGCTATGCATACAAGCGCTTATGCCAGCAAAACGTGTGCTGCTTGCAGGGAGGAAGATGTTTCTTTCACACCATGGAGTGTCAAAAGTTTTGCCAGCGTAAAGACTAGTGTGGGGTTTGCAAACCCTCTTAGAAGCCCAGGAGGAACTGCACCTACATGGCACATAGCTTCATCCTAGTCTCCCTCTAAGATTATGCAGCTGTGCCCAGTTCCCACACATACAAGAGCCCCAAAGACATAGGACCTGCTTTTCAGAAGTGATCAGAAGTCAATAAGAGAGAGTCATGAAGAGAAAGCATCTTCACACAGGACCACATTCTGGACCCGCTTTTCAGCAGACATTTTAAAGTTAGCTGAACTAACCTGAGGGGAGAAAAATGTACACAAGTTCAATTCAAGTTTGGAGCAAAGGTTTCCTTTTGTAGGGAGTCAGGAGAGAAACGTGTGATTTTTATCTCAGCTGCTTCACACATTCCTAATCGTTCTTGGAGCTGCTAAATACAGGTCAGACTCACTGGTGCACAGCCTTGCTAGCCAATATTTTATGTAAAGAGACACAGAGAAAATGGCCTGGGTAATGATGTAAAGAGTTTGAAAATTGCAGGTTGTTATCAATAATTAGGTTGATTCGGTGCCATTTACTTAACAAAAAAAAAATACCCCAACAAAAACAGAGCCTGGGTCAGTGACAGTACTCAACCCTGTCACTTTTCATCACTGCAAGTGCTCAGAGCAGACTCGAATCAGGTTACAGCTAAAAGCTTTCTACACCAGCATTCACAACCTAGAGTGCATCAGCTGTGAACATTTGGTTAACTTTTACACATTATGGTTCCTTAAAAAGGGGAAGGCTCTTGATGACTAAGAATCCATTTGAGGTAATGAGAGCTCGTTTGGTGCAAACAGGCCCACTCACATAAAGTAGTACATTAGTAATAGTAGTTAGTAGCAACTAACCCAGATTCTGACGTAAATTACAAAATGCCCTGATGGAACCTAACGCAACAGACTACAATCTACAGCACCTCACTCTTATTATAGGCATTTCCTTGGATGTTAAAGTGAACAAGATAAATATACTGGTGACTTCTGCTATTGTATATTGTTTATTGGGGCATACAGTGAAATGCAGGGAACATGCCCATAAATACATGCCTACTTTGAGAAAAGTGATAGAGATGCAGCCATATTAGTCTGGTCTCTTTTGTTTCTACTTTGAGAAAGTCCAGTATACTAATACAAGAGGTCCTCAAATCTCTTCCTGATGTCTGATTTCTGTTTAAAATACATACCTCCTAACAGCTTCCCAAACCTGATCTCACACTTTCCCTGTAGCCACCTTCCTGCTCAGTTAGGTGAAAATCAATATATAACATGACATGGTAGAAATAAACAGTTTTGTGTTCCCTTGGGTGCATCACCCCACTTTTGTACCAGTCCTGTTTGTTTCCTCTCACTGGATTTAAAATCTTACATTTAAAACAAAAACAAAAACAAAAACAAAACACCCCCCCCCCCCCAGTGAAGATGAGATGAGCTAACCATTTTCCCCCTAGGGGAGCAAGGATATAAATAAGTGAGAACAGAAAGACCACAGCACCTTTTATTCACTTCACGGGGCCAACACAAATTTGCACATTATTTTCTTAGGTCTGTTATCCTTCCTTCACAAGTGGTGCACCTGAGCTAGTATAGTCAAAATAGGGCTGGCAACAATCATTAATGTTGTTGGACCATTCCCATTTCATTGGCAGGAAGTACTGCAGCAGGGCTTGCAGTCTGTAACCTCATGTGTTCCAATGCTGTGATGCCACAGATTCGTGCTGCAGGAGAGTGTACAAAATGTGGCATTGCTAAGACAAGAATCTGCAAGCACCAAGGGCCCTCGTGAAGCAAAAGACCAGATTTTCATCTCAGTAGAATAGCAGCATCATGCACACAACAATGATCCAAAATGCGCTGGAACCCAAAAGAGTCCTCAATTACTATGTTTGAGGAAAAAGTCCTCGGAGTGGGTCACTGTCCCTCTCAACTCCAATACACATTTTGCACCATCTTGGCACCATTTTATTTTTCAACCAGTTTTTGGTATGCAAGATGTAAGAACTGTGGCCACACCAAACAGCGTTAGCAGCCCTCATCTGAGCAGATTACTGCTTGCAGCTGTTATCCATATATCTCAACTTCACACTGGTTTAAAAGTATGTAATAATTTTATTCTATCAAGAATAAAAGTTTAAGTATATTTACATGCAAGTCAAGGGTTAACAGTGTGATGAACAGGTGCATTTAAGAACAAGTTACACAAACACCTGTCAGGGATGGTCTAGATCAGGGTCTCTCAACCAGGGGTCACACTAGAAACTTGGGTCACCAAAATGTGTGCAAAGGTGGGATGGGCTCACCTCCACACTCCTGGGAGTGCAATTTCCAGGGTCCCAGCACCACTTCTGTTTGGCACAGCCATCATGATGATGGAGGGAAGTGCTCTCTGTAAGCTGAGCAATTGGGTGTCTGGCTGATTAGCAGAGCGCCCACAGTCGGCAGCATATGCTTCTACTTGTGGGGCACATCCACGCATGCCTTGGTGCACATAAAATTTATTCCATGCATGGGTGGAAAAATTAGAGGGAACATTGATATGGGGTTGTAACTAGGGTGGAGTGAGTGGGACAGCCATCCAGGGTACAAAGCTACCCGGCCCGTTGAGGCCTGTGGCTTTCCATGCTGCGGAAGCCCGGGCACTAGCTAGGGGAATTGACAGCTGGAACTGAGCTCCTGCAGGGAAAAGGCGGGAGCACATCAGGGGTGCAGCTCACAGATATACTGCTTGCCCTGCCTGGGGAGTGCCCATCTGTGCAAGGTGGCTTGGCATGGGGAGGGGACACAAAGCCACATGGCTCCCACCAGCTTCCGGTCCACTACATCCTGGCAGGAGGCAGCAGTTTTCAAACACTGGGATGCAGGTTGCAACAGAGTGAAAAGCCTGTCCCACAGTACTAGAGCTGCAGGAGGCACCACTGTGGGATGAGTGTCGGGCAAGATCCTATCTCCCCTCTCCCCCACCAGAGGGCAGGATCCGATGGAAGCCACCCCAGCGCCTTCACTCCCAGACTATTTACTGGGTATGACAGGCCATAAACCTTTACAAATGGGTCCTGAGCCCAAAATGGTTGAGAACCATTGGCCTAGACCAATGTTTCTCAATGTTTTTTTATGAAGTGCCCCCTTTTTAAAAAAAATTATAAGTACCGCAGTACCTGCAGTTTTCAGACACACACATTTTTTTTCTACCATTGCAACACATTTGTTTAAACAACTTAATCATAGCTGGGCGGGTAGGATTGCCAGATGGTTTAAACAAAAATACCGCCCCCCCCAAAAAAAAACACTGGGGGAAAAAAAGGGGGGGGAGGACTCCAAAGACTTATTAAGCTTATTAAAGCTTATTAAAATAAAACAGCATTAAAACAGCATGTCCCCTTTAAGAGTGAGAGCAGGGATAGGAACAGGGGAGCAATTGAGCACTAGGTCTTTTGGCCGGCAGCCTTGGGGAACCAGGTAAGCATGGGGGCTGGGGTCGGGGAACTGGGGGTGTTGGAGGTCGGGGGGGAGGGAGGCCGGGTGCTGAGTGTTTGTAGGGTTGCCAGGTGCCCAGCATTTTTGCCTCCTGGCCAGGGAAAATTCAGAAAATACCAGACATCTCAGGTGTCTGGTATTCTCTGAATTTTTTTTACTGGACAGGAGCCAAAAATACCGGACTGTCCAGATGAATACCGGACACCTAGCAACCCTACGGCCGGGCGATGAAATTTTGGGTGTAAAAAGTACAAAAATAATACAACTCTGTAAAACTTAAAACAAAAATTCAGTTTTCTCCAAATTTCAGTTGTGTTGATGTACCCCCCCCCAGACTTCTCTCAAGTACCCCTGAGGGTACTCGTACCATTGGTTGAGAAACACTGGCCTAGACAACAAGCTCTTTCTCAGTGGAGGGGACTGAAATAGGTGACCTACTGAGGTTCCTTCCAGTCCTAAATATCTATGAGTCTGGGAACGCCAGAGAGCAAGGTGCTGGCAGAAAACAGCTGATGCAAGGCATAACTGTGAAGTGTGGTTTATAATCTTTCCCTCCCTGTGACTGCGACAATATAAAAATCACTGAGTCCTTAAGCACCCCAAGAACCCAGTGAAAGCAAATCAAATGAGCAGGGCTGAAGGGAAAGTGCCTGGCAGAGTGACAACAGTGGGGATGCTCAGGAAGCCATGATCAGCTACTCCTCCTGCACCCTCTGGCAACCTCTGACCTGTCACTCATGTGCCTTTCTCTGCTAGCTGCATCTCAGGTGTTCTAAATGGCAGCACAAAGGAGAAGAGGAAATTTTGCAGCTTATTAAGATGGGAGAGCTGGAGGTAAGAAAAGAAGAGATGAACGAGCCAAAGGCAGTTTTCAGATAAGGGAGGAATATGAGGGCCTAGCAGAACCCAGGTCCCCTTAGCTGGATTGATAAACTGGCCCTTCAAAAATACTCCAGTGGTTGCACCTACAACAAGCAGCTGTCCATGGTAGTTATTGCAGAACATGCAGAAGTGCCTAACTGAAAAAGGAGACAGGCAGGCCATAAAATCCATTGGGAATGCAGTTATTTTTTAGAATAAAACCTTCCATTCTTCATGCAATAATAAATACCACAGGAGATATTGTGGAAAGTACTTAGAACTTCAAAAATTAAAGAGGCAGACACTTTTCTGACTATGAACAACACCTGTAGCTAAGCCAAGTAATTATATGAAGGACAAGGTTCACTGATCATAAGGTGATCACCAGATGTGGTCAGGACAAAATTGGGCACCATGGTACATAGTATTCACACAATATTTTCCTCTGAAGCATGATACACTTTCTCTGGTATACTCATCCACAAAGAGGAAGGGGCATTGGTTGGGGGAGGGGGCATGTGCGTGTGAGTCCAGAAAAACCCATAGTACATTCACAGAATAAATCTATATCTAATTCATCATTCACAGCAGTATGCAGATGCCAATAGTGACACTACTTGTAGCTTCAACAACATCTATTGGCCTGATGTGCTACAATCAAAATACAGGTCATTTTTCTATATTGAAATATGCAAATTATTTTCCCACTTCTTCATCCTCTATCTACCTATGAAGCCTTTTCTCCTTCATGTTCGCCTCCCAACTTACCATATATTGATTAAATTCTTCTTATTCACTCTTTCGTATGTATATATAAGTTATTCATTAAGATAGATTAGACAGATAGCTCAAAGTTAGTCCAGATACCAAGCCCAGTGAAATTAAAGGAGTGGAGTATGGAAATAAAAGTGCCTCTCAGAAATCTGCATCAAATACCCAGAACAATCAATAAAATTCACACTGAAGCACTCTAAATGCCACTTTTTCAATATCAAAGGCAATTTTATAGTGTTTTTTTCTAGAAAGAATGCCATTAAAAACAAACAAAACACCACCACTGAACAAATCCACTCCTAGCTCTTGATCTTTCCCCACCCCCAATCAGACAAAGACTCAGGTAAAAGGATGTGATGTCCATAACTGACAGCATAATCTACACTAAATCAGTAGAACAAAAGGAAATGAGTGGAAATTTTTTTAGCCTTCAGAAAAGCATGCACTGTCCTTGAATACTGCTAGCAATTGAGTACTGTGCTCAGTGAAATTCTTTACCTGCATAAAATCTCAAGGCCAGTGGCCTTTGATCAGTAATTACAAGGATTCAAAGACAGATATTTTACCTATGGGGCAGAAAAAACAGCAGCAGACAGGACCAACAACGTGTCTGTTGTGCTTTATAAACACAAAGTATGGCATTTTCAAAGGGACATAGGGTGTATGCATATCAAACAGTTAGGGAATGTCTAGACTGCACTCTAAAATCGAAATAAGCGCAAATTGCGTATCTTATTTTAATTTTATTTCAAAAGAGGCTATTTCGAAATTTGGCGCGACAACACATAATATATGGAATATATGTGGAATGAGGTTTACATGAGTGCCGTGCCGAAATAGCGCATCCATTATTTTGAAAATTATTTCGAAATAGCAGACGTGTTCCTTGGACGCGGGGTAGCTATTTTGGGATACCACGTGTATCCTGAAATAGCCTTGCAGTCTAGACGTACCCCTAGGGGCCTTTCATATGTAGTTTCTGCACACCAGTATGGGGAATCCACTGGCAAGACAAAATGACCAACCTTTAAGTTCTTCAAAAGCCAAATGCTACAAGTATCGAGGCCATGCTGATAAAAGCCCAACTACGCTGGAATGGACACATCATTAGGATGCCTGAATATCAACCCCCCAGAAAACCTCTGGAGAACTGGCGCAAGGACACTGGACTCAAGGCCACCCCAGAAAGCACTACGAGGGCAGCATTAAGAACAGCCCACACCTCAGTGCAATAGAACTGGATGATCTCGAGAAGGCTTCATCAAATACATCAGTCTGGTGACACACAGTACTCAGAGTGTTCCCTGCCTTTCAAGTGGACAGAAATAATCAGTTGTTCACTGCAAGGGAAATGCATCATGCTCAGCTATAGCTACCAAGATGCTCACCAATGAGTTTGTTTGCCCAATCTGCTCATGAGCAAGCGCGTCCCACTTTAGACGGCAGAGTCAACCTAGAGGTCACAAAAAGACAGCATGAAAATGTCACCACTGAATCGATGAACTACACAAACTGAGTCCTGACTCTCCATACATTACAGTACGGCAGAAAGTCAAACTAAGGTATGCAACTCCAGCTAGGTGAATAACACATCTGGAGTCGACGTACATTAGGTTGCATTACCATGGGGTCTGCATCATGGGGGGCTGATGGTGGAGTACAGGGATTGACTGCAGAGTGATTTGGCAGTTGATTTTGCAGGTCTTCACTAGACCCAGTAAAACAATGGTTTCCCAACCTTTTTTATATCAGGGACCAGCAAACCCATTCACAAACTTTTGGTGAATTGATAGCATTTTATTTGCATATCTGCATATTTATTATGTGAATGAATATTCAAATATGCAAATAAATTTTACCAGTCTGCCATAGGTTTGCTGGTCCGCGGTATAAAAAGCCCCGGCTCCCTGACCCCCAGTGCTAGCCCTAATCCCTAGAGCCCCTCACCCTCCATTACCCCCCCAGCACCAGCCACTGACCTGAGAGTCCCCTGTACCCAGCCCCCCTCAATGCCAGCCTCTCGCCCTCAGAGTTCCCTAGTGCCAGCCCCCCTGTCCCAAACACCTCAGTGGCAGTCCCCCTGCACCCAATCCCCCCAGGTCACCTGTGCCAGCCCCTAGTCCCCAATATTAGCCCTGTCTTCGGTGCCAGCCCTCCCCCCATCCGCCTCACTACTAGTGCCACCCCTAGAGCTCCCCAGTGCCAGCTCCCCATCCTGGATGTCACAGTGCCCCTCTAAGAGGCTCCCTGCCTCTTAGAACCCCCACCTCCAGAGCCCCCCAGCACTAGCTCCGCCCCAAAGCCCCCATGCCTGCCCCACCCCCCTCACTCAGCTGAGTGCACAGCGCTTCCCTGCGTGGCTGCATAGCATGCTGGGCCCCTGCTGAGAGCAGCGGCTGCAGGGTTCCACGTGGCGCTTGGCCTCAGCTGAGCGCTGCAGCAGTTGTGCCCCTGCGTAGCAGTTCATCAGAGCTGGAACCAGGGCCACAGTGTGACCCTGGCTCCAGCCACAGCCACAGCGACCCTGGCTCCAGCCACAGCCTACCCGGGTGCCCGCAGGGCCACTCACCCTGCTGCTGCATGGGGAACCCCAGTGGGCGGGGCTCATTAGCAGCGGGGGGTGTGGCCTGGCAGGCAGGGGTTCATGGCGCTCTGCCAGTCCGTGGACCGGTGGGGTTGGGAAGCACTACGCTAAAATAACGGTCAGTGGGTTGATCGCAGAGCATTGCTCCCTTTAGTAGTGCAGCTGAAGCCTGAGCTCCTAAATGCCTTTCACTCTTTTGAAATCCACAGGCTAACAAATCCTCATAATACCTCCCCTGCTGAGGCAATTCATCCCATCATCCAGTCCCAGCTTCTGGCAATAAGATCTTTATGACTAACAACCATTTATGGACCCATCATCCGTGTACTTATAATTATAAATTGTTTACAGCCCAGCAAAAAAACTCAACATTTATAAAAGCACCTTTAAAAAAAAAAACGTAGGTATGTGTCAAATTAGCTTTTAAAAATGCCACTAAAATTCCATCGCTACTTTTTATTCAAATTTGCAAAGGTAACACAGACACTGCTTGGTCAATAACCAATGTTTCCTGGCCATCTATAACTTTCAGATCTCTCAGTGCTTTCACAATTTTAGCATTTTTTCTAAATTAAATAATTCAATCATTTGTTTCTAAAATAAATAATGAATATTAAATATAAATTAATAAAATGACAAAAAAAACCTACCGAAACAAAAATTACAAAACACACAATAGATATTATTAATATAAAAGATCTATCTATATTATGTCTTGGCAAAAGCCCAACAACTGGTACATAAATATACTGCAACCATCGACTCCTCCCCAGCTCTGCACATGTCTGTCGAGAGGTCTCATGACATCCAAAATCTTCACGCCCAGTAGACAATTTAGCATCCAGTTCTCCGAGTCATCACAAACCCAACTATCTATAATTCTAATACTCAGCTTCCCCATTATTACCTGGCTTTTCTTAGTAACTGGGGTTTCCTCTTTAGGAGGGGCATCTTCAGTGCAAGAGGAAACCATAACATAAGTTGGAAGGAGAGTCCCAACTATAAGACCTCGGTTCAAAGTCCATGTTCTCCTTCCTTAAGCCTCTATCCTTAACTGCACAGAGAGTTGTAATGTAAGAAATTTACTTCTTCCCAGACCCTTATATATTTAATAATAATACAGTCCTTCAATGATTTTAGATCAGGGAGCAAATTCAGCTCACACATTCATGTAACATCATCAGCAAGGCTACAGTCATGTGAGGGGGTAGAATTTGGTCTAATATCTTCAATTAAAATAAAACTAGGCCCTGATCTTGTAAAGATTAACATATGCACATAATTTGCCTCAAGCAACTAGTTATATTGGCTAGAGGAACACGGGAACTTTGCCCGCGACTTCAATGGGACCAGGAAAAAATCCGAGTGGGTAAAGATCTGTATGATGTATAGAAATGGGCCCATTGAGTGAAAGTCTAGGTAATTTTTCACATTTAAGAGGACAGTCAAATCCACCCCCTAACCCTCTATTACCCCCAAGGGGTTCCACAATTGTATCTCTTCAGAATCACCAAAACATGCATTTCTCATTAATTGTGTCTTTTATATAGACAGTTTTCAATTAAGCTAGGAACAGTGTTGTAGTAATTATATTACGATATTAGCCCCGGCAGATTAATTCATTGCCATTAATTTGTGAATTGCCATCAATTTGTGAATTGCCATCTGTGTCCTATTATACTCCACTCAGTCCCCTGGTAATGAAACCAAAACTGGGAATGTCTCCTGGATAGGAGCTGTAACTCTCTGGATGACTTGCCAGGGGCTGCTTTAATCCTAAGGATGAGCCAATGGATTTAGATAAGAGAAGGACGGACTCAAACATTTCCTCAAAACTGACACCACTGAGGCGTATTCCACAAAGTTCATTTCATTCCTGACCCATTTAATTTAGACATGATTTAAAAATTGTCAGTAATAGAGAATCCACCACAACCCCTGGTAAATTGTTCCAATGGTTAATTATTCTGTTAAAAATGTAAGCCTATTCCTGGTCTGAATTTGCCTGGCTTCAATTTCAATTTTTGTACCATTCTCTGCTAGATTGAAGAGTCCATTGTCAAATATTTGTTTCTCATGCAGATACTTACCGCCTGTAACCAAGCCACCCTTTCACCTTTTCTTCGTTAAACTAAATACATCAAGCTCTTTGAGTCTGTTTACTAATCTTTTAATTATTCTCAAGACATTTCTCTCAATCCTCTCCAATTTATCAACATCCTTCTTGAATTGTGGGCACCAGAAGAGGACACAGGATTCCACCAGCAATAACATCGATGCCAGGGGGCGATGCGTGGGGGGCATGAGGAGTCACATGCCCCCAATGTTGTGGGCAGGAAAAGCCAGCGGGCATCTGATGAAGAGACTAGTGTGGGGCTCCTCCAGACACCGTATCACTCCACTTCCCACTGGGGAGAGTGGCTAGTCCCACTCCCTCCCCCAGAGTGGCATGGTTGGGAGAGCAAAGCAGCAGGGTCCCTTAATCCGCTCACCCTGCCACTGCTGGTGACTGCACAAGCGGACCAGCCTCGCTAGTTGAGGGAAGAGCTGGGGGTCGGGGCAGAGCAAGGGCAGGAAGAGGTGGGGAGAGGGAAGTGTGGAGATGTAGAGAGGGAAGGGTGGGGTGGAACAAGGGTGGGAAGGGGGTGGAGCAAGGGGAGAGGTGGGGCCTGGGTGGAGGGGGGTTGTCCTGGCCCCCCAGCTGGGGGGGGTCACATGGCCCCCAAGTTCTCCCTGACCAATCACCTCTGCCCAGTACCAAATGTAGAAGTAAAATAACCTCTCTACTTCTATGTGAGAGTCCCCTGTTTACGTGTCCCAGGAGGTAGTTCACTCTTTGCCGCAACATCACATTGGGAGCTCATGATCAGCTGATTATTCACCACAACCCTCAAATCTTTTTCAGAGTCCCTGCTTCCCATGACAGTCATCCATCCAATAAACATGGCCTCTGTGCCTTGTTCCTTGATGTATAAAGTTATATTTAGGCTTATTACCAGGTGATCCCGATTGCTCTGAACCAGTGACCTGTCATCTTCATCATATACCACTACCCAATTTTGATGTAATATGCACACTTTATCAATAACAGTTTTATGTTTGCTTTCAGGTTTTTGGTAAGCATGCAGAATTATTGGGGAGCTAAAAAAGACACCCTGACATTCTTTCTTTCAAAGTTGGCCAAATGATTTCTAAGCTTCATCATAAATTCTGGGATGTTTTATGAAGTAACACTTCATAACAAAATGCATGCTCTGTGTATATCTGAAAGAAACAGACATACAGTAAATGCCACAAGAAAACGCCTATATCAACTGGAGGAACAGGTATACAAATTTTGTTTCTGATATTTTAAGTTTTGGTTCATCTCAATTAAAATCAATTAGAAGTCAATTTCACAGCTGCTGGTTTTTAAGATCTTGCAAAAATGATAATTCACAGTTAGGGCAATAATTTACGTCAGTGCAGTCACTCCCAGAAAAGACTGGTGCATACTGTCTCCCGCTCTTTTTCTCATCCCAGATCAGAGACTGATAAAGGAAAATGAGCATCCTTATTCAAACACGTAGAGAGGAGCAAGGCTGCAGGGCAAATCCTGCTCCACTCACCCACACCAATAGACTTACTGGTTTGAATGACACTATTTTCATGTCTAAGGTGAGCAGGAGTTAACCTTCTATACGCCAGCAAAACTTCACAAAAGAGTAAAAGTAAACCCAAATTATTGTAGGATTGGGGCAAGATTATATAAAACATTAAATCTACTTCTCTCACCTGTTTAAAATATTTGTACTACACACATTTTATGAAAGTTTCTATTAGCACCCTTCCTAAAGGATCAGAAAAAAATGTGATTTAGTAGAAGTTTTAAACTAAAGATTGAACAAAGCTGTGCTGGCAACCTTGGAGATATTTTAAAGTGGTTGATTAAAATAAAAGGTCTCCCAGTGAAGGCGGTGGTTAGCGCAAGATTTCATTGTCAGTGCATGCATACACAATATGCTCTGTATGATTTCTTCAGCATAAATTTGTGTTTATGTAATAAAAAGCAAATTGGGTAGCAATGAGGGTTGTCAATTAATCACAGTTAACTCATGCAATAAAAAAAATTGTGATTAATTGCACTTTTAATCACATTGTTAAACAATAGAATACCAAGTGAAATGTATTAAATATTCTTGGGTGTTTTCCTACATTTTCAAATATATTGATTTTAATTATATCACAGAATACAAAGTGTACACTGCTCAATTTATATTATTTTCATTACAAATATTTGCACTGTAAAAATGAAAACAAAGGAATAATATTTTCAGTTCAATTCACATAAGAACCATAATGCAATCTCTTTACCATCAAAGTGCAACTTACAAATGTAGATTTTTGTTGTTGCACAATTGCACTCACACTCAAAATAATGCAAAACTTTGGAGCTTACAAGTCCACTCAGCCTTATTTCTTGTTCATCCAATTGCTAAGAGAAACAAGTTTGCATACATTTATGGAGATAATGCTCCCAACATCTTAGTTACAATGCCGCCTAAAAGTGAGAACAGGTGTTCTCATGACATGTTTGTAACTGGCATTGCAAGGTATATACATGCTAGATGTGCTAAACTTTGTACGCCCCTTTGTACTTTGGCCATCATTCCAGAGGACATGCATCCATGATGATTACACTCGTTAAAAAAAGCATTAATTAAATTTTGACTGAGCTTCCTGGGGGAGGACTGTATGTCTCCTGCTCTGCTTTATTCACATTCTGCCATATATTTCATGTTACAGCAGTCTCGGATGATGACCCAGAGCATGTTCATCTTAAGAAGACTTTCCCTGCAGATTGACAAGAGGGCACCAATGTGACATTTCTAAAGATAGCTATATCACTTGACCCAAAGTTTAAGAATCCAACATGCCTTCCAAAATCTGAGGGATGAGGTATAGGACATGCTTTCTGGACTCTTAAAAGAGTAACACTCTGATGTGGAAACTACAGAACCCAAACCACCAAAAAAAAAAAAAAATCAACCTTCTGTTGGTGGCATGAGTCATATGATGAAAATGAACATGTGTTGATCTGCACTTCTTTGAATCATTATTGAGCAGAACTTATCATCAGCATAGATGCATGTCCTCTGAAATGGTGGTGTAAACTTAAAGGGATATATGACTCTTTAGTGTATCTGGCACATAAATATCTTGCTGTGTTGGCTACAACAGCACCATGCAATTGTCTATTCTCTCTTTCAGGTAACATTTTTATCAAAAAGTTAGCAACATTATTTCCTGCAAATGTAAACAAACTGGTTTGTCTGAGCAACTGGCTGAACAAGAAGTAGGTCTGAGTGGACTTGTAGGCTCAAAAGTTTTGCATTATTTTATTTTTGAATGAAGCCGTTTTTTGTACATAATTCTATATTTTTAAGTTCAACTTTCATGATAAAGAGAATGCATTGCAGTACTTTTATAATCAATATATCTGAAAGTATAGAGAACATCCAAAATATTTAAATAAGTGGTATTCTGTTATTGTTTAACAGTGTAATAATTGTACGATTAATCACAATTAATTATTTTTAACCGCTTGACAACCCCAGTAGCAACTGATTACAGACACAAGGAGGGAAGAGGTAATATCTTTTATTGAATCAATCTCTGGAGAGCCAATAAAAGATATTATTTCACCCATCTTGCCTCTCTAAAATCCTGGGACTAGCATGAATAAAGCAACACAGCAAACAAAGCCCTAACTTCACTACTGTTTATATACAGCTCACTGAAATGCACCCACATCTTGGGAGGAGTACACCAGAGATACCAAATGGGACATAGCTGAGAAATAAGAAAAGGCTAGCTTAGCCCTGATGGAATTTGAACATATGGTTAGAGGGAAACTAGCTGCAGTATTTCAAACCAGGAGTATAGATCATGCAGCCAAACCCCTGGCTCTATGTGGGATAAAAAATATGTGGAAACAACTGCGTAAAAACTATAGTACATTTGTGCTTATTTTAGGAACATGTGATGAAATCCTGAAGGCTGTCTATTCCACCAAAATTAAACTCAGTATTTGTATGGCACGTTTCTAAATACTGAAGTATAAATAATTCTAATAGCTCTGTGTGTAAGCTTCCATGAAGTCAATGGAACAAGGGATATTTACACCAGCTGAGCATCTGACTGTAAATCTTTAAAGTACTTCTATTTTCTTCCATTTTATTTCCATGTATTCCTCTTTGTGCCTGTTTCCACTCACTTTTAAATAAGCCACTAAAACAGATCACCATATGCCATCTGCCTTCAGCCTCATCCTCCATTGCTTTATTTTGACTTGGTTATATATGGAGAGGTTTAAAACTGTAATTAGTGCATTTCCATAATCTACTCAACATTGATACAGCCTTTGTTTTATCACGCGCCGCATTATGTGCATCGGACTATGTTTTGATGTACATTCCTAATTACTGTGTCCAAATGTACCACTTGTAAAACACTTTTTAGATGGTTAGACATGAATGGTGCTATAGAAACACATTTTCTTATCTATTCTTGATGTGGGTGAACATGCCTTGATTGCAGCCCTGTGCTAAATAATAATAATAAAAAATTGCAGCTTCAAAGAGTCAAACATCTGCCCAATTCCAAGAGGCAGATTCAGTGCACTTAAACAAAAAACCACAGCAGGGAATTTAATCATGAGAAAACTGAAAAGAAGGAAGATTTTGTATAGGCACAGCTAGTTTTACTTCTTTCATGGAAAAAATAAAGGGGTCAGGAAGATCAAGAGGTCACTCATTCATGGGTTAAAAAAAGAACAAAAAGGAGTTTTCTATAGTCTACTATTCAGTGTTAGGAAATGTCCTGATCAGGATTTCTCCACCCTCTATTCTGCCCACCTTGAAGAATAAAGAAAACAAAACCCTTGAGCTTCAACCTCCCAGCAGGCTTTTTATTGCAATCCCCTCTATTCGCAAAATAGACTGGAGGTGACTTATGGGGGTGACCTCTCGCCACAGTTCAAAAACGGTCTTAATGAACTAGGGTAATTCATTCCTCCGGCAGAGCTTATAAGATAAGACAAGACTGCACCGGTGGGCTCAGCAGACTGAAATGTTAATCTTTTGTAGCCTCTGCTCTGGATGACTCCCGGGTCAAATCGTGGTACTGCAGAGAAGTAGCAGTCCTATTGTTGTGAGGTTGGGAAGCATGGATCTTGATTTCAGTGTTACCATTCGCTTGGTAGAATGGAGTGTGTGTACAGAGAAACAGCCGGTAAAGTTATTTATAACTGCACAGCAGAAATATCTGCTGAAAGACACTGCACAGAAGCCTTCAGAAAAGGTTGGAGGAGTCTGAAATGCAAAGCCAATGGCACTCTTCTGCCAACTAGCATGTGTTGCTATTGTCCTTCTCACAGAGGCATTTTTAAAAAGAGTGGTGTGTTTCTTTCAAGGGTTCTCTGTCTTCGCTGTGCAGGGAGGAAAAGCTAAACCATACTGGATTCGATTACTGGTCTAAACAACAAAAATCAAATTCTCCCATTATATATTGGCAGGGAATTGTGATTTGTTTCTACTGATCTTAGTTATTTCTATGGCCCCCATGGACACATCATCTGCATGCTTCATAATATAACAACAACACTGTGAGGTAGGAAAGTGTTATGTTATTCTGCACATAGGAAACTAAGTCACTGAAAGACAAAATGACCTACCCAATGTCACAAAGGAAGTGTGCAGCAAGAGCAAGGAATCAAATCCAGGTTCTCCAACTTCTAGGAATATGCCCTATGTGACATAAAGGCCCCTCTCCAAAGGGTTCCCTGTTCTTTGCAACAACTCTTTTCTCAGGTCTGACAAACTTATTATACCAAACACATCTCACACAGAATATATTTATAAGGACTGGAATCTACAGAAAGCTTGTAACTTATCAAGACTCATAATCATTGTGAGATTAATGCACAGGTACTAATTTGCAAAATAATGGGACTATCATGAAAGGATTCTTTATGGTCTAGAAGTAAAAGTTAGTCACCAGGGGATAACATTTCTCAGAGATGGTCCATTCTACCTGGTTAGTTGGTGATGATTAATGCAAGACTCAATTGTGTAGGCTCTCAGTGCAATCAATAGAAAACCATCAGAGACAACTGCAAGCCATCAAAACCACGTGGAATAAAGAGGAAACATTACAACAGACAGAAGATCCCATTGTCTCTGAATAAAAACAAATGGGGGGGCTGACAGAGTTGCTGGGCTCTTAGGCCAGGTTGGGGGTCAGCTTTGTGCTCCCAGAAGGGGCGGGGCCTCGGATGGAAGGGGTGGAGCTGGGGCAGCCAGCTCACAGAGCCACTTGGAGTGCGCTGCACCCCCCTGCCAGCCCTTAATGCTGCCAGGAGTGCACTGCATGGGGCTCCAGCGGCAATTTAAAGGGCCCAAGGCTTCCAGCCACAGAAGCAGCCAGGCACTCTTAAATCGCCAGGTCCCAGGGCAATTGCACCCTTTACCCCCACTGATGGGCCTGAAGACAAAACACTGTTTCAGCATAAAAGAACAGGGAGAGGTGCTCTGGATCTATTCACTGAGGAGACATTTTGTGCAGAAAGGGTATTTTTATGGAAGTTTCTTTGGCTCCTGGTTCTTGGAAAGCAATCTGGTTCTGCACCAGACTGACTTTTGCTGAGGGAGAGAGAGAATCTACTTAATTACACAAGAAATGTAATTATGAAAGACTGCAGACCAATGTTCTAATTTTTTCCATCCATGTGCGGAATACATTTTGTTATGTGCACCCAGGAGGCATGTGCAGATATGCACCACCAGTAGAAACACATGCTGACAGCTATGCACACTCTGCTAATCAGCTGGGCGGCATCTGAATCTCATCTGGGTGGCTGCCCAAGTGCTCAGCTTACAGGGAACACTGATGGAGACCTTAGTTCACATTCTATTTTGTACTGAATCCATTTCATTCCACCATTTCTTTTGTTTCCAGTTGAATCTCTAGTCATTCTTAAATCAACTACTTCTATTTCATTCTAAGTGCTCACAAGTGCTGTGTGGATTACAGGAGTGGTGATTTAAGGTAACGCTGGTATACTGGGATACATTTTCCTTTGCGGGCAAAGGATCTGGGATCAGTTTCAGGGGCTGGATATTGCAGGGGAATACTTCAAAGGACTGGGGTTAGCGGGGTTAGCGGGTTCCTGATGTCAACCTGCAAAGTGAAGACAGGCTGGCATGCCCCAAAAGAGAATGCTTGAGTGGCTAAAACGCTGATGGTTTAAGGAGCTAACTCCCACCTCTCGTTAGAGACAAGGACTAAGAATGTGACTCACAGTCCTGGGTACTCCTAACAACAGTCATACCCTACACACTAGACTATCCTTCCTTCCTGTGTTTCCCCTTCCTGACTTCCACTGTGCAGGAACAGCACTTCTATTGGAAGCACAACCTTGATTGAGAATGACCTTGATTTCCTGCTCTTGGGACTGACAGTCCATGACCGGAGAATATGAAATGGGACTCTTATAAATGATGGGCCTGCTTCTCTCGTACCAGTAGAAAGCTGGAGATGGACTCTACTGAAGTCAATGTAGCTTCACCAGGACAAAACTGAGGTGAGAATCAAAAATAAGGCAAGCTACAAACAACATCTTCCCCCATTCTGGTCATGCTGTGCTGGGAAAATCTGCAAGGTGCTGACTTGTTTGAGATCTCATGTGTTCAGAGGCTAATCCAAACCAGCTAATGAGTCTATAGCATTAGGCAGAACTCTTTCCAGGAAGTTGCTGGTGCTTCCTCCCTCAATCCTGACTCAATATACCGCAGGAATAGTTGCTTGAGAACAGGGCTGGGCAATAATTTTCACAGGGGGGCCACTTAATGTATTTTGGTGCGTGGTCATGGGCCAGCTCCACCTCCGGATGGGGCGGGGCTTGAGGTGGAAGGGGCAGGGCTGGAGATTAGCCTCCCCCACAGTTGTCTGGGGCCAGAGGCTTTGAATTAAAAACACAGCAAAGAGCTTGCAGCTCCCAGCCCCATGGCTAACGTGTTGCCTGGCAGCCACCTGAGGTTGCTATAGCTACTTAAAGAGCTTGTAGCCCGGGGTCTCCAGCTGGCAAGGGCTGCATGCAGTGATTCAAAATGGCAGCGCCGCGTAGAGCCCAGGGTCAGCTGGGGACTCCCCTGCTGACTCTGGGCTCCATGCGGTGCTGCTGCTTTGAAACGCTGCAGGGAGCACCTACTTGAGTCCCCCGCTGGCCGCATGCTCCCCGCAGCACTTTTACAACGCTGGGGCTGTTGCTACACTTCAAAGGCGGAAGCACCCTTATCAACTAACCAAATAGTCAATGCAAATTGCATCAACTAGTCGATTAGCCAAATAATTGAAATTTTACATCCCTACCTCTGACAACCACTCTGACACCAGTAGATCTTGGATCATGCCCCAGACATAGCACTTTGGCAACCAGCATGGACTAATGGTTAGAGCAGAGGACTGGGAGTCAGAAGGCCTAGGGTGAAATCCTAGCTTCACTGAAGTCAATGGCAAACCTCTCACTGGCTACATTAGAAGCAGGAGTTCACCCCTACGTTATATTCTCCATCGTGGTAATGAGAACTGTATGTGACTGAGGCACTTCACTTAAACGTCTGGAATCACATTTTCCCTATCTGATAGGGAATAATATTACTACTATTACTAATACATATGAGGATAGCAATCAGACTCATTTCTGTGAATCTGGGACTAACATTACTTCCCTATTTCTGTGTAGCCTGAGAGCCATCCATGACAGGTGCGGTAGGTGTGGTGCGTGCAACATGATGATTAAAATGTTTTTATTAATGAAAGGCTGCTAGAGTGATTCAGCGTTGATTGGAGCAGCCATAATGCAGGATTTGGGCACCTGATTAAAGTGCCTGTTTTCAAATTTGGGCCCACAGCCTGCAAAACACTTGACGATCTTCTAAGATGAAAAGCTATTCAAGGAGTAAAGATTAAGATACATGCCAAGGATTAATTAACACGCTATTTAGTTACCCAAGAGCGAGTTTGTGAGGCTTAATTAATTAAACGTGTGTAGAGTGGTTGGAAACTGTCAGAGAGAAGATGCTGTACAAGGACACAGTACAGAAGATGGATACACCAGATAGGATGGACGGACAGACAGACAGACAGACACACACACATACATTTTATCCTTACAAGCCGTTTAGCAGAGCGCAGTTTCAGTGCCTATGAAAGGAGGTGTAGAAGAGCTTTTTCCAAGAACTTCTCAGCATGCACTGAACAAAGATCAGTTGCTCCAGTGATTCAAAAGGGCCCAGGACTCCCAGCCACCACTGCCACTACTGTGGCAATGGTGGCACCAGAAGCCCCAGGCCCTTTAAATCACCACTGGAGCGCCATGCGGCCTGCTAGAGGCAGTGCTGAGGGCTGGGAGAAGGGATGTAAAACCCTGCTTAATCAGTTAACCGTAATGTTTCACCAGTTAAGTGATCAAAGGGGGTGGCAGGTGGGGGGAGGGCACTGGGGAGCTGCTCCAACCCCCACTGGTTAACTGGAACCGGTAAGCATCACCCATTAAAGGTGATGCTTACCAATAACCAGTTAACTATTCACATCAATCGCTGGGAGGGGCAGCGCTCTCCATGTGGCAGGGAGGGCTGTCTGCCCTCAACCCCGCCCCTTCCAGCCAAGGCCCTACCCCTCCTGGGAGCACCAAGCCCACCCTCCCTATCTTGCCCACAGGCCTGGCGAGGCTGTCAGCTCCCCTGGCTGTAATAACACCACCCTTACTTTTCTGTGTCTTCTTTTGCTGAGCTGCAGACTATCTGAATTATGAACAGCACTTTACACCATTAACTGCCATGGAAATTGGTGAGTCTTCTGCTGACGATGGTCAGTTCACCTGCCTATCTGTGTGAGTGTGTGTTTCTTGTAGGGAACAGAAAGATCAGCCTTCCCCAACTCCTCTCCTCTTTGCCTTGACGTTTTATTTCTTTGGGTCCTTTCCTAGGGAGAATCCTAAGAGAAGGCAGAAGAGTAACACAAGGCATGCTGACCATCCCAGCCAACATTAGATACCAAAGTGGGCCGTGCTGTTTCACCAGGCAACCAATAAGGCAATTCCTCCAAGAGAGGGCTCTGGATGAGTAATGCTGATTCCTGACACAGGCCCCTAGGTTGGCTGGTTAGGACAAAGGGCAATTGATAAAAGGGCCAAAACCAGCAAAACAAGGGACCCCTGCCTAGACCGACCTCCATCACAAATTTCTCCTCCACCTGATTTTCATTGGTGTAAAGCAGCATTTGTTCTTTGATGCCAATTTATACCACAGCCCACAGGTTGTTGTGTCCCGTCCTCTTTGCCCATCTGTGCACATGCCAGAGAAGGTCCTTGAGAGGTCTGAGTGCGAATGCTGCACAGGACTAGGTGCATACATTGTCAGTTCCTTTTGATTATTCCTCACTTCCTGCTAGAGCTACCTAGTATTTAACTACCTAGCTTGTGTATGTCTCTACAGCTAGCTTCGATTCCTGCCTTTTTGAAGCCGATCAGACAGCCATACTTTGTACAGAAGTCTCAGTGGAACCAAAAAAGAAATTACATCCAGGACTGGGATACTACAATAACTTCTATTTACAGTAAAAGCTCTGTTACCCAGCATTCAATTAATTAGAACGCTCAATTAACTAGCATTTCTGATATCTCTTTCTTGCCTCTACTTTTATGCAAATGAAGCAGAAGACAAGTAAGCAAACTGAAACCAGGGATTTATTTAAAAAAGCAGCTTCCAGGGTATATCATAGGGTCCTTACAGATTCATCCCAATCTCCTACCCCTACTGCATCTACAGTGATAATGATGATCCTGAGGCACTGCATGATCTTGAAGAGCCTTCTGAATTACAGAAAGATTAAATAATATTCAGTATAGTTTTAGTGGCAAGTGTTCTGGGTGGGTGCCATGTGCTGCCCATGCAGAGTCATAAGATAACCTAAACTACACCTGTGTACACCAAAGTACTTCAAGAAACAACCACTCTGCAGTGCAGTACTGCTGGATTGGTGACTACCTGTATGCTGTGTAATACTTTGTTCATTTTCTTGTATTCTGATTCTTTGAAGACTGGTAATCCATTGGTAAAGTGTAAGTCTCAGTTAACCAGAATAATTGATTAACTGGCACCCTCACATTTCTCCAACATGCCAATTAACAGAGCTTTTGCTATATTTTTGTTTAATTAAAGGGATGCTGTCAGATTTGTTTCATATTTGCAATAAGGATACACTATTTCAACAAGCTGGCAATTATTTTATTTTATGCATAGCTTAGAAAATGTTTCAATAACAGCAGCAACTTATTTCAAGCTGGTGATCTAAGTTTTCAGAGAAAACTACTACTCTAAAGGGCTGCATTTGTATAACATTATGGGGGGCATTTTCTTCTTCTTCACTTTGTTTTATTACTTCTGTGAAACTGAATCCGTGTAGAGAAAGGGGGAGAAAGGTGAGATTATGTTGGGCATCAGTACAGCTGAAGCTCTAATAAAATATACAACGCCTGTGTTATCTTGGAATAAAACCCTATCATTATCTACATGGCTTCATTTCCTACAAGTTGGTATAGTAGTAATATGGTACATCAGCAAGTGTAAATCAGTGTAGCTCTGTTGAAGCCAACCGAGTCAATGGTGTAAATCAAGGAACTTCAATGGAGCTCCTTTGATTTAACCAAGATCAGAATCTGGCTCAGAGGATGATAAGAAACCCTGATGCATTTGAATGCATGAGCTATTCAAGATAAGAAAACTTACACAAACACAACAGATAAGCAACTTCCATTGCCTCTTCCAGGACCACGAGACTGGTTTTTCAGAGATTTGAATCAAGGTTAGTTTCTTAAAAAGAACAATCTGTGGGGAGAAATAAAATAAAGGAGCATCTGAAGCAGATGTTGCAGCATTCCAATGTGCCAGAACAATGGGCTCATTTCAGAGTGAAGCCAGTTCTCCTTTTGGTTCATTGGAGGACATTGTGCTAAGGGGCAGCTTTGCTCTTTGCAAATAATGGTTTAGAAATCCTGTGTGAAGGGTTCAGAGCCAGATGAAGAAGCCAGTCATTCATCCGCTCAGGAGATCAGAAGATCTGGGCTGTTGTGCAGATTCAGTGCAAACAACTATATTGAAAAATACCAGTTTGAAAAGAGCTGCTTGCTCCAAGCACAAGTGTCCGAACTTGGCCTCCCCACCCCCATGAAAGTATTTAACCAGCAATTTGACTGGAGGGACCTGTTGCCATTTGTCTTTTCTTCTCACCTCTTCTGAAAAGGATTCTTTTTAATGGCTGACTGGTATCTGTCCCCATTCCCCTTAAGGTGAACCTTTATGCCCTTTCAGCGGCATTGACTGAAGACAAAAATAAAGAAACAAGAGGAAACCACCTCTGGCAGGAAGCATTGGGCTTTTTGAAACAACAAAACTTGAGTCTGATTCATCAATCAGTCATGTGGGCATCACCAGACTGTGCACTTAAAACATTCCTGAAGCATTATATTTAACCTATTCTAGTTCAGCACACCAAATGAAATGCCACTCTAATTGTATTATCGGCATAGGGATTCATTCAGGCTCTGAGTAGATGCATCTCCACACTTCAGCTCTTTGAGCAAGCAAATGTATTTCAGTACACTTGAAAATTCTAGTTCGTGACTCCTAAAAGCGACACGGCATCTCTCATCCACAGTTACGCAGAACAATGCACGTCGATTGTGAAAGCTCATACAGGATTCAGAATATCCTCTGAAATCTGAGTGCAATTAGGAGGTGATAGTAGGCTGGAGTGACTTTGACAATAACAAAAACAGTCTCTTCTTACAAAATGTATTTGCTTCTCAGCTTACAATCTGAAATCTTGACTCAAGTTAAAGAACGGACTTCAGTAGGAATTTTCCCCGGAACATGTGCTAAGCAGGAAATGATGAAAGCCCTCAGGATATGGCCTTCTATGCCCAATCCACTAGCTTCAGTCACAAAACCAATTTTTACTGCTCTCAGCACTCCAGAGACAGTACAACTCAAGAAGAATGATCTTGGTTCTATATGCTTCGTGCATCAATATTTTAAATGTAAGTTTCCATTGTGGAATCTGTAGAAGTGATGATGAGGTCAGAGAAAGCAGCTTGATTTTTACATCCCAGATGGAAATTATTAGTGCTGACATCTTTGTCTCACTTGTACGTGTTTTGATCTGGAGTAACTGAGAGGAAGTGCTTGGAAGCCCACCATGGCACTCTCAGGGCTCCGTTTCAGAGTACATCAGTGTCTGTATTTAGAAGTGGGTGCGTCTGTTGATTTGCACTAGAACCTGGATGCTAGTGCACTTTTGTGCGGTGTCACTAGTTCCTCAGGGTATGTCTACACTACCACCCTAGTTCAAACTAGGGTGGTTAATGTAGGCATTCGAAGTTGCAAATGAAGCCCGGGATTTAAATATCCCGGGCTTCATTTGCATCTTGCCGGGCGGGCGCCATTTTTAAATCCCCTTATGTCAAACTCCGTGCCCGCGGCTACACGCGGCATGGAGTAGGTAGTTCGAATTAGGATCTCTAATTCAAACTACCGGTACACCTCGTTCCATGAGGAGTAACGGTAGTTCGAATTAGAGATTCTAATTCGAACTATCTATTCCGTGCCGCGTGTAGCCGCGGGCAAGGAGTTCGACCTAAGGGGATTTAAAAATGGCGCCCGCCCGGCAAGATGCAAATGAAGCCCGGGATATTTAAATCCCGGGCTTCATTTGCAACTTCGAATGCCTACATTAACCATCCTAGTTCGAACTAGGGTGGTAGTGTAGACATACCCTCAGTTATGATTAATAACATGATGTTGAAGGGAGGGAGAAAGAAGTTCAACAAGTAATGGTGAACTCTGTCCATCACATTTAAATTTAATTATTCTTAGGAAATATGCCTGAATTACAGACAAGAACACAAAGGGCCAGTTTTCTATGGAACCTGGTGGAAGAAGGTCAACCCAGAGATCCAGCTGTGTTAAAAAAAAAAAAAAAAAAAAAAGGGCCATACTTTCTCCCTCTCCTGAGAGCCGCACAGATCTAGCAGGGTTCAAAAAGCCCTTGCCACTGGCTGGGAAGGGGAAAGGCAAGTGATGATCTGATTCAGCAGCCTCCACCCGCAGGGGTCTTTTAGAAGCTCGCCCATTGTACAAAGCTTCCCTTCCCTGCTGAGGGATTAGCCTGAAAAAGAGCAGCAATTCCAACACTCCCATCTTTCTGCTGGAGTGAATCATGCAAGACACGGTGAGAACAGCCAGTGCAGGGAGATGTAATTTACCCTTGGGTCAGTCTGGCTCAGAAAGTGCAGCCTGGTTCTATGTTAAAACTGCATTTGCTGCTTTTTCCCCCCTTCACACTATGAGGATGTCAAGTGAGTGAGGATCTTGCTTGTATTGGATGTCCTCTTCCTCCACGGCACTCCTCAGAGACAACACAACCCTCACAAAATATTCCAAAAGTGGAGGGGGGGCAGAATGGAGGAATCGGCCTAACATGTTTCCTCTCAGCTGCTCACTAAATAGCCACTTAGTGGAAGACAATGCTAAACATGGTCACCCCTGGTTTGCTGCCTTCTGCACAGTGATGAAGTCAACGGGGGAGCCACTAGATGAGCCAGCTAAAGAGGGTCAAGGAGGCTGTCTACTAGATAGCATCACATCTTAATAGCTTTCTAAAAACAGTAGGCCATCAAGTACCCAGACAATTTAATTTTGCTTCCCAGCTGGACTATAAGTACAGTAGTTGCATTCATTCAGAAAACAGATGAGAAAGAAGAGCTCATCCACGCACTTATTCGTTTGCTCCCTTGTGCCGGTGCTTACGCTGACATCCTGCAAACTTTCAAAAACCCCATCTAATACAAGGCGTGAAAACGTTCCCATCTAGCATAAAACTCCTTCAGACAAAGGTGTCCAAATTGCTCTTCTCTTCTCTTCTCTTCTCTGGAATGTCTCCAATTAAGCTGTTCAAGTCAATGTATTTCAAGGACATTTTCTCTCTCTCCAACTTTTCAGCCCTGAGTGAGTCAACAGAATGTTGTTGCTCTGCCCACAATCCACTACGTGACTATATTGTGAGAGCACCTACAGGTCTCAGGTATGTTGTAACATTATACAACACGTTTCAAGGTGCTACTCCTGGATAGCATAATTTTCCTTTTTTCTTGTGATCTATGACCAGTGGTGACACAGTTAAAATGCTGACATTTAAGGTTACAGTGTCCAAAGGGTGCTAGGCATATCACTCCCATTCAAAATCCATGGGAGTTGGGCACCTTACTCCCTTCAGCTTCTTGGAAATCTCAGCTATATTGCATTTCAGAATGAGCATCCACTGAGAAGAAATAGAAACAATTCATGTTTCTTTCAGAGCTATGTTTTCAAGCTGTCTGCAGACTCAGGCAGACACCAATGTCACACCACACACTCCGGTCATATTTTGGATGTTATTTTTGTAATGATAAAGATTAGAGCTTTTCTGGTTAAATGAGAAGCTTAGATTCTGAAGCACATCAAGATAAACAGCAGGAAAGGGGCAGGTTTGCCAGGTTCTTACATCAGACTCATTGTCAGCTTATTGCTGACACTGAGATCAAGCGTCATCTCCATGAAGAAGATCTGGTGTCGGCACTGATGGAAATAGAGACCACACATACAGCCACTGCCAGAGAGTGTTCCTTGCCAGAATTGGCCTAATTTCTCAACTTTGCACTCATCAGTTATAGGCGTCCAACGGGAGTTGAGGGATCCAAAAGAGAGGAAAAAAGTCAAACTCACATGAGAGGATGAATTTCCAGATGCAGCCTGAATTCCCAGAGGCACTCAGACACTATAGGGATCACGGCCATGTAAAAAAGGCAGAGGGATGAATGCACTGTACTTACATTAAAACCAAACGCTCTTGCTCTCTCCAACATATGGTGCCTTTTCACTTCTCATTATTCCAAAAGGAGAACATAGTGGGAGGATGCTTCACAGTTAAGGTGCTGGGATAACACTCATTTAATCTGTATTCAATACACAATTCTGCCAGGGCCTTCCTGCCAGACTCCAGGCTAATCTCTCTGGGTAAAATTCACTCCTGGGGAAAAAGCCAGCACAAAGTCTATGCATACTTAAGGCCTACTTAAATTCTGTGTGGCAGATTTAAGCAGTACATAACTCTTGTATCACCCCACTATTCAGGGGCAGATTTTCACCATCCAGGTCACTGCTCCTCATCTGTAACTGAGGGATAATAATATTCTGCTACCACACAGAAATGTTCATTAACGTTTGTGAGTTGCACAGATGCCATGGTGAAGGAGACATAGTTGGTACCTGGATGAAAAGGACTGAACATGTTTTCCAAATCCTGCCAAACTAAACTAGGGATACCATCAGATCTGAAGCCAAACACTAAACCTGGTCTCTACTTCTGCTATATGATGGGTCAATATCTTGTGGTAAAGAGTTCCATGGGTTAAATGACACACTGCAAGAAAGTCAGTTTATCAGTGTTAAATATGTTGCCATTCAGTGTCATTGGATATCTTCTTGTTTTTGTGTTGAGCGAATTTACAAGGGGGAGCCAGATTTACCTTCGTTATACCATTCATTATTTTGTATGTCTTTTCAAATCCCCCTCTTGTTCTTTTTTCTATACATTAAATAGTGCCCATCTCTTTTCCTTTTTATTCATATGAAGTATTTCCTCAAGTCTAGCCATATTCATAAGCTCTCTCTGGATCTCTTCTATTTCTGCCTGTTGAGACAGGACCTGAATGCAGTACCAATCTTTTCTAGGGAGGGGAGGTACTAAAATATTTTCTGTATTATTTGCGACCCTGCCATTTTTACATTCTAATAACTGAAGTACTTTTCTGACTGTCACTGCTGAACACTGGCTAAAAGTTTTCACTGAGCTATCTGCAATCACACCCAAGTCTTTTTACTAACTGATTGCAGGTAATTTACAACCAGAAATCAGATTTAGTTAATAATTCAGGACCACCTGCAGATCCTACAAAAGCAGGAGCCTCACACCAAGGACAGACTGCAACCAGCCTCCTCTCACTTGTTTTTATCATCATCTCAGGTATCGGCACGCTCACCACCGGATTATTCAGCTATGTAGACTCTCTTCTCAAACCCTACGCAACCAACACTCCCAGCTATCTCCGAGATACTACTGACTTCCTGAGAAAACTACAAAACATCGATAACTTCCCCCAATAACACCATCCTTGCTACCATGGATGTAGAAGCTCTATACACCAACATCCCACATGAAGACGGATTACAAGCAATTAGAAACACTATCCCAGAGGATACCACTGCCAGTCTGGTAGCAGACCTATGTAACTTTGTTCTCACCCACAATTATTTCCAATTTGAGGACAACTTATACCTCCAGATCAGTGGCACAGCCATGGGTACCCGCATGGCCCCACAGTACGCTAACATGGCTGACTTAGAACAACGTTTCCTCAGATCCCGTCCCCTTTTGCCCCTTCTCTACTTATGCTACATCGATGACATCTTTATGATCTGGACCCATGGCCAAGAAACACTGGATGCATTCCACAGAGACTTTAACAACCTACACCCCACCATCAATCTCAGCCTGGACCATTCTACACGGGAAATCCATTTCCTGGACACCACAGTACAAATCACCAATGGTAAATTAGATACAACTCTCTACAGAAAACCCACTGACTCATACAGTTACCTACATGCCTCCAGCTCCCATCCAGAACACACCATACGATCCATCGTCTTTAGCCAAGCCCTTCGATACAACCACATCTGCTCTAATCCCACTGACAGAGACCAGAAACTTCAGGATCTCTACCAAGCATTTATAAACCTCAATTACCCACCCAGAGAAATAAAAAAAACAAATTGAAAGAGCCAGACGAATACCCAGAAACCATCTACTTCAAGACAGACTCAAGAAAACCAACAATAGAACACCACTTGTCATCACCTATAGCCCCCAACTTAAACCCGTCCAACACATTATCAATAAACTACAACCTATACTGGAACAGGATATTACACTCCGAGAGGCTCTGGGAGACAGACCCGTAGTCTCCTATAGACAACCACCTAACCTCAGGATGATTCTTACCAACAACCACAGGACATACCACCCCTGGAACTTTCCCTTGCAACAAACCCCGTTGCCAGCTTTGTCCACATATTTACTCTGCTGACACCATTTTTGGACCTAACCAATTCAATTATAAGATCAAGAACACATATTCCTGCTCATCCAGAAATATAATTTATGCCATCATGTGCCGACAGCGTCCGTCTGTACATTGGACAAACGTCTCAGACACTTCGCCAAAGAATCAATGCACATAAAACAGATATCAGACAGTGTCACAAAGAAAAAACAGTTTCTTGCCATTTCAACCAGAAAGGGCATTGTCTCAACGACTTGACTACCTGCATCCTGCTTCAAAGACATTTTAACACAAGACTTCAAAGAGAAACCTCTGAACTGTCATTCATGCTTAAATTTGACACTTTATGACTGGGTCTCAACAAAGATGCTAATTACCTTACCCATTACAAAGATAGCTTCCCCAATTATCACCTCTAATATCATTATCCCCCCTCTGTTCTGAAATTTGATTTGTCCTTTTTATTTGTGTTCACTTTTTTTGATTGTATCCCTTTGGTATATATGGTCATGCCAATTTTCTTCCACAATTTGATCTGAGGAAGTGGGTCTGGCCCACAAAAGCTCATCACCTAATAAACCATCTTGTTAGTCTTTAAAGTGCTACATAGTCCTGTCTTTTGTTTCAGCTAGACCAGACTAACACAGCTACATCTCTATTATTGTTTTTATTATCTTATCTTTAAGATTTCTGAGGTTTAATACATTCGTTACAGATAAAATCCCAGGCCCTTGGGTCAGCAGGCTGGAAAGATGATGCCTCACGAAGATGTATACCAGCATGGGACAAGGTGAGCAGCAGGTTGTTTAAGATCCTGAGCCTTAAGGGAATCCCCCTGCCCTCCTGTGTTTTTGCCACTCACTTGAATGAGAAAAACATCCTGCAGAATCATGCATCAGCTAAGGTGAGATCGTATCTGTGCAATCTGCACAGTAGCAATTTCCTGGAAGTGCTGGCAGCAACACGAAACTAACTAGGATTGTACAATTCTAATCAGTTTCATCATGCTGCTGGCAATGCTGTGAAAGGCAGTGCCATGCAGGAGCAAAGGTGCGATCAGAGTGATGGATGATTCCCCGCTGCTGCTACAGGCACTGAGAACCGGGTTTCAGAAAGACAGGAACCAAAGTCCAGGCTAGGAGCCAATTAATAAACAAACCATTGGTGGAGGGAGGGATATCAAAGGGATAGCAACAAGAGCAGGGAGGCATTCATGTTGTGACAAGGAGAGATCCTAAGATAAAGTGGGGCAGGGGGGGAGATGAAGCCTGAGGGGGAGTGAAGGAACAAGAGAAGGGGAGGCAGAAATCAGAGACCTGGGCTGTGGAATGGCTGGTGTGTATTTGAAAGAGATGCTTGCTGCTCAGAGAATCAAACCACAGGGGATAAAGCCCTGCATTATAAAACAATTATCCCCTAATTCTGGAGTGCTGATTTAACCAAGCAGTGGAGTGTGAACCCTTCTTTCCCATCAGGTGAACATGAAATTAAGGGAAGGTGGGAAAGGACTAATCTGCCTGAAAGGTGTAAGATCCTGAGTCTATTCCCAGCTCTGCCACTGATTCACTATGCAACCTTGGGCAAGTCACTTCATTTCTCTGTTGTATAAAATAGGTGTAGCCCAGAGACACTGAGACCACTGACAAGGGGGAGCGAAGTCTGCTCTACAGCCTTTGTTGATAGCCACTTTAGCTCATGCAGTGGAGGCACGTGGCTTTAGCCCCTAAGATTGCAAGATCAATCACACATGCTGATGACCTGGATCTGTCAGCTCTACAAGTGGGAGCTCTTCCGGGATGCACTTTGGGGAGGTCTAAGAAGCTTGGGAGCTGCTCCCTCAGCTGAGGGAAGCATGTAACACTGAGATCACTGGCCAGGAAGAATGAAGTCTGCTCATAGCCTTAACTGAGAAGTAGTTGACTCTTAGCTCATGCTGTAGAGGCATGTGGCTTTAACCCCCTAAGGTCACAGCTTCAATCCAACATGTCCCTATAAAGCGATAATAGGACTCACCTCATCATGATGATTTTAGACTTTATTCATTAATATCTATATAGCATCAGCTTCCAAGACTTGCATAGGCACCAAAGTAAACCTCATTATTCATCTGCTGCTGATGGGGGCACAGAGTAGCAGTAATAGTGAATTGCTGAGAGGGAGTTACTCTACTTACACTCTGATGAGGGGTACCCAGAGTACAAAGAGTGTAAAAAGAGAAAAGTAGCCAGCACTGTAGCTCTGCTGTAGTCAATGAGAGTGTGACATGGCAAGCTCCATCGTGCTTTCAATGCCCACCAATTTCCATGGGACCGAGGCTACTCAAAGGTTCGGCCCTAAATCTGTATGCTATTCCCATACGATTAATGGGGATTGACATGACTGGCCCATTAGTCTAACCCGGTATGGGAATTCCCATTGACTTATGTTCCTATGACATTCCACACACTACTACATGCTGATGTTAGGAACTTGGTGCGTGGGCAGTACAAGACAGGACCCATTTACAGGCAGAGGGAGATCGTCTTCTGAAGTGAGGAAGAAAGCAAATATCTTACTCTATTCACTTGCCTTGTTAAATTACACTTGAAAGCATCTGAATCTGAGATGTGTATTTGGCTCCATTTTTATTTCTACCACCAAGACAAAAACCTACGCTGCTCTAGGGTGGTGTCCGTGGCGGTAGGTCTCAGCTACGAGGCATAAATTGCAGTTACCAAATTCTTAAAATTTTAAAAGCTCTTCCCTAAAAGGTTAGCATTAAATAAAGAAATGATCCATAAAAAGAATTCATCCATCATTAGATATAATTTAATACTTAATGACATTTGTGATCATCATGCCATGCTTGTAATTGAAAATGAATAATTGAAATTCCAATTACCACAGGGATCAACATAAGGAGAAATCGTATAGCAACTTGCTAGGCAGAAGCCTAATTTTGCAATCACATTGTGACTGCAAACAATGTGCCTTCTTATTCAATTATTTATCAGGAATCTACTCTTAAGTTATTCTAATTATTCCTCAGAAAGGACCAGCATAGAACTGCAAGGAATATAGTTAAAGCTAAAAATAAATGGAAAGGTGCCCAGTTATTTTGTGCTTTAACTGCCTATCATAGCACCCAGTAGAGATTGTCCCAAAGGAATCAAAACAGACATTGCCAGTGGTCAGATCTTAAAACTAGACCTCAATAATCCGTTTTGGGGTTCCAACAACATCAACTAGCAAAATAATCAACATAACATAGCTCATTTTCAATCCATTAGCTGCTTGCTGTTCAAGGAACTTTCCTGCCTCACGCAGAAATTTGATCCCCTGATGACTGTGTAAAGGGCATCAGAATGGAAAATAATTACAGTCTGTCAGATGGGCTGGCATTCAACCATCTGCATGGGCCAGTGGATGGTGTCAAGGATTTGACCTCAGGGGGGTTTATAGCACACTGTCTGTAAAATACTCATCTCAGTGGTCTACAGAGCATCCCACAGCTGATCAATGTCTTAAGTGAGCAATACTTAGCAGCTAGAATGTGTTTGATTAGTACATCTAATCCCTGATTGATTAGTATTCTAAATAATTAATTGCCTTGTTCATGGGGGAACAAAATAAAACTTTAATAAGTGACAAGGATATCGGTATCTTTGTAACACACTAGGAGGATGTTAACTCTGCTTTTCACTGCTCTTCTTCTCTTTCATTTCTCACCAACCACCTGCATTTCCATTTAAAGTCACAGCATTTCACTTTTGGTTTGACAATACCCTGAAAATACCAGAATTCGACTCAGCTACTATTTCCATTAACTACCTCCTATTTTCAGGAGTTTCCAGGGTCATTCTCAATAAATCAGATCATGCGGTTACCTACCTGCAGTGCTTGGAGACCTATACACAGTGCTTTGATTCCATGAACCAAGGCCTGATCCAGAGCACCTGCTACTTCCACTGAACTCAAATGGAGTCCAACATGCTTAGCGTTTTGTAGGAGTTATTTGCAAAAGGCCCTACTGAGTACAGATGCAATCTCAGGTGCCAAACCAGCGGGGATTCTGCCTCTGATGAAGAAAATATCTCAGTCTCTTCCTCATCCACCATGAGACAACTGGGTTGGGGGGACCCAATCTTGCCCTCCATCAGTTCTGCTCTGCCCAAAATAAAAATCAGTTCCATAGCCCCCAAAGCAATGAATGCTGCTCTTCTCCCGAGAACATGAATTAGCACTGCTACCCCAACTAGTTGCTTCTCCCATCCAATAAACGCATTCTGCACCCAACTCTTTGCAGAGGGGGTGGAAAGTACCTGGCCTGTGAAAGACTCTGCCTGAAACAATATATTGGGCGGGAAATTATTTGTAACAAGTTTCTTCAGCAAATCTAGCTTAGCTTGCGTGCTTTGTACTATTTCCATAGTAATCAGCTTTGTTCTGTTTGCTACCCACTTAAAAACTTAAAAATATACCTTTTAGTAGTTAAGAAACTTCTTCCTTGTCTATATCATCATTCAATGTATGTAATTTTAGAGGCTGTGGATACCTTCCTCCACATTGAGGGTGAACACCATATAACTTTGGGTGTGTACCCTAATGGGTGGTGAACTGCTGGGTGCTGCGGCAAGGCCCTTATCCTGGGTTTTCCCAGAACTGATCTCAGTGTCTGTACCTTCTGCAGCAGGGTGTGGCTCTTCTTGTGTGCTTTGCTGGAGAATGCTTTTAGTGCATGGCTCAGCAAGTCCAGATAACGTGGAATAGGGCTAGCAGAATAAGCTGAATCAGTGGTAACTTCAGCACTTCAGTTGGCATCCTAGAGGTCCCAAACCGTCACAGTAGCAGCTCCAGACACTCTGTTCCTCTCCAGCCTTAAAAATAATGAGCAGTACCTGGAGCTATCTGCTTCTTCCTTCGCCCTCTTTAGAGAAGGAATCAGTAGTTCCCTAGGCTATACCCAGAAAAAGCTCCTGGGTGAGGAGGTCATTGGGTTTTTCAAAGCCCAATCACTCTCATTTTACTGATGAGGAAACTGACACTCAGTGAGGAGAAGCGAGTGTCTCAGATCACAAGGGCCAGGTGGGGATCATCTCACCTGACTCTGAGTCCTCCTCAAACTTAACAACCCCGCCCCAGTCTCCTTGCAGTATAGGTACAAATTACATGAAGGCACAAATCATTCCAAAGCACTACTTTGAAATCTCTTTGCAGGTGAATGCAAAGCCTTTAACTTTATGTTACACGGCATTGCTAGTTTTACTGCTCATTTTGGCCATGTTGCTGGTCAGATCACAAGGTCCTTTCTAGCATATGGTTGATAAGAATCATCATCATTGACTTGCTGCTGGTGAAACGGTCTCAGAGAGGCCTATTAAATAAACCTGATTCCAGCTTATGAAATCGAATGATCATTTTGTCTCTCACTAACCAAAGAGTCTATGTTTACACAAGAGGAATCCACAGGTCAAAAACTGTGAGCAGAAGCCCAGGCGGCACCAATCAATGTTTTCAGGTTGATAGTTTGTGGTTAAATAAACTCTGAAGCCAGGTCTTCAGCTAATTTAAATCAGCATTGTTCCATGAAGTCAATGGAGCCACATCCTGCTGAGGATCTGATCTACAATATACAACTACTAGCATAGTTACCTGACATTGCTCCAGTCCTTCAGGAGGGGCTCAAGTCAGAGGGTTAAGGAGATAGGGGGTACGTGAGTTAGGGTTGGAGAGTGAGGAGGGGCTTTGGGCAGGGATGAGAAGTATGGGTGTGTGTCCGTAGGGAGGAAGGTGGAGAACCCATCCCCTCTCCCCCCCCCCCAGAATCATAACGGGGCTAGCCAAAGTAAGGAATGCAGCAAATTGTGAACTTTCCCCTGTCTCCCTGATGAAGGGGAACAGCCAAGCAATGCCCTGCATGAATCAGGGGGTGGGGAGAGAGCTTCAGCCCCCCTCAATGGGCAGCTGGGGGGAGTGGGAGACTCAGACTGGGGGAGGGATGCACCCCCAGCCACCCTCTTTCACTTGCCAAGTGATTGTCTCCTGCAATCCCATTCCAGGCACATCCCATTTTCCTGGCACAACTAAACCCTTACATTGCTTTAAGTTATGATAAAAGGAAGCTGTATACTGAATTTGGTGGTCCTGGCTCTTACTGTTTAGGGAGAGTTCTTGAACAGACATTCTTTCAAATATACATTAGATGTAGGTCAATTTTTCTGGCTAAGAAACCCCCCAGTTCCTTACTGTAGTTAGCTACTAATTCTGAATTTAAAGGCATTACTAAGCCAGGTGATTCAGATGTTAACCAATTCCTAAGTATTAGAGACAAGGGAAGTACTCGTGTAGGGGACAGATTATTCCATATCTGCTTGCTGTGGGATTCTTAAACCTTCATGTGAGTGAAGCATCTAGTCCCGGCTGGTATCAGAGAGGACACGGGACCAGATGGACCTCAGGTCTCATTCATTCAGCAACTGCAAAGTCACCTGACTCCCAGTCCAGTGCCCTATCCCTTGGCCTATGACATTTAGTGCTCTTGTTATTAAACATATTTGCCATATGGCCCCCAAAGAGCATGGCCCCAATGGGCTAGGCACAGCGTACAAAGAAGCAGGTCCAATCCCTGCTTGAAATCTCAACAGACAAGAGCGACAGAGTTGGGGAAGGGACATGACACACACAGAGAGGGCTGGCAGAAAATGTGTTTTTGAATGGATTTCAGTAGGAGGGAGCAAGCTAAATGGAAAGAAAAGGGAGAGGAATGTCACTGACAGGGCCAGGGCAGGGCTGTGGGTATAGGGGGCACAGGAGGGTGAGAAAGGTAGGTGTAGTGGAGTGAATTTGAGGGGAAGGTGTTACATACAGGAAAGTCCCAGCACTCTGACACACAGCAGAGTTCACCAGGCAACAGATGTGCAAGCGATGACCCAGGAATGGACATCACACCCACATGCTATATACTCCTTAAGCCCTTTCTCCATGAGGCAAATGAGATGGTTTTGACAATGGTTGTCAAAATCCTCTCTTCTTCCGTGGGCTGTTGAAAAGAGCCGGTGGAGTCCAACTGCTTTTGTAGCACAGCATGTCAGACATTTGGTAGAATGAGGGGTTCGGTGTGCTCAGCAACACTGAGCGGTTCACCCTTATCTATATTAACAAGTCAGCTACTTCCGACACAGCTTGAGGTAGCTACTGGTGAGAAGCCCATTTCTGACACCTGTTGATAAACACAGCTCAGTTGCTTAGGCCAGACATTCCCTTGCATAGATTTTTTTGCAAACTGACTTTGAATCAACCGTGACCCTGGCTCACGGGTATTCACTTGGGATATCCCCTTCTCCAGGCTCTGAATTCTGTCACAACCCTGCACAATCATTAGCTTTTGTGAAGACATTACATACCCACACATCACTTACCCTAAATCTTGTCTGATGACATAGCCCAAGAAATTGTAAAAATTCAATTTTTTCAATCCATGAAGTTTACAAGCGGCCTTTTCCTTAACCTCTGAACAACTGCATCTTAGTTTTCCTGGCTTGCTTTGTAAAATTTAACCTTTCGCTGACTTCTCTCTTCTTTGGAATACTCTGGGCTGATTTCACTTACTAATGAATATACTGAAAGGAAGGGAAAGTCAGGTTAATTGGAGACTAACCTATTCTCCCTTTGCTTCCCTGTGAAAAGGAAAGCATTAGATCATAAGGGTAAGTGCTGATTCATAAATCCTATCAAGCATCAGTCCAATCAGACATTGATTATATCATCTCCCTGACTAGGATGTGTGTCAGGTGGATTTATTTATTTACATTCTGGTAGCAGTCTGAGGCCCAGTTGGGATTATTAATAATACTCCTAGTCCTATTTCGATAATAAAGCACTAGGCATTTCCAGCACACACATTAGGATGCAGTCCCTACCCCAGAGAGCTCAGTTTAAAAATAAATAGCAATATCTAACTCTGCTCCACATCTGACTTGTGCATCGTTCGATTGCTGCATCAGTCTCTCCTTTTCTCCTTCTCTGCATTCTCTCTTGTAGGTGTTCCAGCAACATTCCAATATTTAGGTCCCAATTCAACAAGGCACCTCCACAGGCCTTGAGCATGTGCTTTTGCTGCGTAGGGATGGATTTAAGCATGTGCCTGATGTTAAGCATATTCTTAAGTGGTTTGCTGAACAGGGGCCTTAAAAATTAATTCAAAATACCCTCCTTGCTCATGTAACTCTAATGCTATCATTTTAATTTGCTGATGTACTACATTTCATGATCATCTATCTATGATACTATTTAGCCCCATTACCACAGCATCTGTACCTCAGAATCTTTATTATATTTTTCCTAACCCCACTACACTCCTGTGTGGCAGGGCAATGCTATTATCTCCTTTGTGCACGTGGAACACCACGGCACTGAGAGGCTGGGACTTGCCCATGGTCACAGAGCAGACAGTTGGCAGAGCAAGAAAACTGAACTCCCATCTCTGAAGCCCCAAGCTAGTGTCCTAATAACTGCACCACAGTTGCTAATGTGTCTCTCTGCTAATTTACTGGCAATTTAATAACCAATTTTATTCCAGCAAAACAAGTTCAACCAGATGCAAACATAAGTTTACTAAACAGACTGTTCCTTCAAATCGCCTGTTCCTTCCCTTTGTGGCCACGCTTACATTTTGTTTAAAACTCAACCTTTCCTAAAACCTCAAATCAAAATCTAAAGAATTCCAATGGAAAAGCCCCGTGCTTAGACATACATTCTCCCTCCAGTGTCTGAAACTCAACCATCAGAGCCCAGAGAACTCAAAGAGTGAAATGATTATAAACAAAAAGGAAACTGGCTTGATTGATTTTTCACCATCCAAGCTGAGGCACATGCAAAAAGCAAGCCAAGGGCATCAATACCTAGAGACAAGTAAAGTGCTTTTTTAAAATGATTTCCTTTTCTTTGTTCTCAGGTGCTATGAGAGTAACCTAGGTTAATAAACTTGTTTACAACCTATGATTTTAAGTGGATATGTCCCTTTAAAGCCAGCATTTTAATATGTTTTCAGAGAGCCAGAGAGACACTTATATGACTCTTATAGCTATAAATCAGATGCAACTGGATATTGCACAGGCTCTTAGAGTTGCTAGTACTTAATAGCAAAATAAAATGTTCTTTCTTGGAAAGAGGCTTGACAGGTGGATACCACAGTGTTCTTTGCAGCCTGACTCTGGGCTTTGTCTTCACTGTAGAGTTCACTTGAGCTATAAACCTGGTGTTGTCCTGTCCACACATAGAAAACTTCGACTCGACTGTGCTAGTGCTTTCCACTTGAGCTGGCTGTCATTGGAGTGATACAGGCTACAGCTTGAGTGAGTTCACAACTCATCAGCTGCTATAAATCACTCTGTTATTCCTGTGCCATTTCATGGTGTAGCTGCTCTCACTTGAGCTAGGCTAACTCAAGAGGCATTAATCCGAGTTAAGATAACAAGATAGCTCTGCAGGGAAGGCCAAGTTAGCAGATGTCAACTACAGGTTGAACCTCTCCAGTCTGGCACTCTTTGACGCCGCAACATCTGTGGTCTTGCATGATTTTAGTTAGCCAGACATCCACTAATCATGGGTGTAGCTAAGTTTCCTGAGGTCCCATAAAGTTTGTTTACAGACACCAGTCCTGACTCTCAGTGTTCTGTGCTGTTATTTAGCTCTAATTTACGTAACATGTCTTCTAAGGGACAATAATCAGTGGAAGTGTTGGTGATACTGCTAGATAATACTGATCTCCCATGGTCTGGTAAATTCTCTGGTTCAGCACTGGTCAGATACCAATAGTGCCAGACTAGAGAGGTTCAACCTGTACCCAAATGGGGATTCCGTTGTGCATTTCCTTGCAGACCCATTGCCAACCAAATTATTTATATTTTGCATTTTTAATTCTTTGATGTTATTAAAAAAAACACAGTATGGGAAGGACAATTCAATTTCTGTTCATTGGGATTTTAAAGACACTGCAACTGAAGAATACTTTGTCAAGAAGTACGGATCCTACTGTTGCCTCTTGACCTGACAGGCTACAGCTAGTGAAAATGTCTAGCAGATAACCGCTACTAGAATAACTCTGAGGACTTGATTATTGTTTGCAGGTCAATCACTCTCCAAGAGGTCCCAGGAAAACTGCTCCAAAGGCCATGCTTCCCCTGACCAATGCAACACCTGCTTCTGCCATGTGAAACCCTGAAGCCCCTTTGCACATTTCTGCTCCGCTTTAATCAAAGTCACTCCACTCACTGAGCATCCTTCTGAGGAAAGGGATGGGAAGGCCTAAGGGTAGAGAGAGAAATATCACTTCACAATAGAAAACCTGGAAAGAACCTGCTATCATTCCCTGTCAGGGCATCACAAACACTAGACAGCTCCATGTCATTGGACAACTAAGCACAGGATCAGGTGTAGCTGCTGGAGAAGGGTAGAGATTGGCTCTAACACAAAAGAGTTCACTGGCCAAAAAGTGTCTCCCTTAATAAGTGCCAGCAACCCTTTTATACGACAGCTCAGCACTTTTATGAAACAGCGCAGCATCTATTCTGCTTGAGACACACTTCCATTTTAGGATGTTCACAACTGTATGTTAATAGAATAATTGTTGTGTCCTTTCACCTGGAAAGCCAGAAAACATTATCTATTGCAAATTCAGCTGCACATGGCTTTGAGGAAAACGTAAACTAAAACTCTGAAAAACCTCCAGAAAGACTACCTAACATATTTTTTCCAATCCATACAAATCTTATACTTTTAGGTCCCAATCCTGAAAGTAATAATTCAGGTTCTTAAATGTATGCACTGTGATAGACCCACTGACTCAGTGCATAAAGCTAAGCATATGCTTAAGTATTTGAAGGATCAGGGCAATGTTCAGTCCAGCCCTAGACAAGGGAATTAGTCTGCAGAACTCAAGTGATGTGGTCAAAAGTGCTTGATAATTAAGGTAATCATGTGATTCACATGCATAGCCACACACAGAGGGGGTTAAGGATGTCTGGAAAGGTTCTTATTAATGCTGCTTATGTTTTATTAACAATTAATTATTTACTAATTAAATATTACTACAGTATTCCTTTTTCTGTGTTTCCATGTCACAGAGATCATAAAGGAATTACCCTATGCAATAAACCTGGAAGAACACATTGTTCCTGTTTCTCCTCTGATTCATACTGATGTAAACCTCTTTAATTCCACTGATGTAAATGATCATTCACATCAATGTAACAGGGAAGAATCAGATGCAATTATTATGTTAATTAATAGCTTATCTGGAATTATGGCTCAATAATAGACATGTTGCTGTTATATGGTAACATACTGCAGTACATCTCTAAAACACGCTGATTTAAATTAGAAGTGTTGGGAGCTGTCTTTGAACGTTTTGTGAGGAAAATACCAGTCTTCGTTATTGAATTGCTATTACTGGAAGTGAAAACAACTTAGTGCGTGTGTATACATGGATACTTCATTTTATTTTTCCAGCACTTAGAAGCTATTTTTTCCCCTCCTCATTTCTTAAGTTCACCAAGGGCCATTATTAAGGATGTATCTTCAAAAATAAGACTGTTGAGATGAGGCTGTTTTAACACAGGAGCAGTAGCTAGACAATAATGTAAGACAGGTGGACAGAATAAGTCAAACTTCTTGGCCTCCGATTGTTATCAACAAAACTACTAGAAAGAGGCAGGTAACTAATGAGAAAAAGTACAGGCTTTTATTTGTGGCATGTTTTGAAGAAGTACTAGTTTTAACTTTATAGAGGTATTGTCCAGGAATACAGACTAACACACAGGCTTTGTTAGTGAAAGAAAAGGAAGGAATGAGGTGATACTAAAATGATTTTGTGAAGCTTAAATTAAAAATAAAAACAAAAAAACAAAAAATACATCCTCCAGAGCCTGAAGACCAAAGAACAACATTGTTGTACGTGCATGTGAAAACCAGACTGTACAGAAAAGTGAAACTGCCTGATGTATTTTCACTATCCCAGATGAGCAAAACGCAAAAAAGTACACAAACAACATTCAAAAAGAAGATCAAGAAATGACTTGACCTGGGTGTATAAGCACCTTCACAAGGAGAAAATACTGAGTCCTAAACGGCTCTTTAATCTAGTGGAAGAAAGCATTATAACTAATGGCTGGAAGTTAATGCTAGAAAAGTTCAGATTACAAATAGGAGACAAGAAATAAGTCAATAAAAATTATTGGGCTCAATTGATGTTCCCTCTAATCTTTTCCATCCCTGTGCCATTTTTTTCCATTCACATGCAGAATAATTTTTTTGTGCACTGAGGCTTGTGTGAATGAGCACTATCAGTAGAAAAAAAAAAACCCCTAGCTGTGGATACTTCGCTAATCATCTGGGTGGCACTTGAATCTCTCTTGAATGGCCACACAAGTGCACAGCTTAGGGAACACTAGACTCAATACAGGTGTAAAGAGATGAAATTCTATGGCCTTAAAATGTATTAAACTATTAAGTAAGAATACTAACTCTGCTTCAGTATTAGCCTATTTGCGATTATTAGTAAGATCAATTGTTTAACTATACATACAGTTTTAAATGGTTACTGTCAATTTGAAATCTTAATAAATCAAGAAGTTTAAAATAGTTGAATATCTGTCTCTTTACAATATATTTTTTTAAGACTCAGAGAACATGGGTTTCTCGACGCTGAGTTTCTAAGACGCAGTGCTGGACACTTGGACACATCACCAAACTTCTCATTTAGAAATTTTACCTCATGATACCACAGTGCTCTATTATAAGGACTCTGTTCCTAGGAACAGGGGTCCACTGATAGGTAGGGTAGGTGTTCTTCAAAGGTACCTGCAAAAATGCCCATTCCCCACAACTCTGCTCCAGATGGAATTAATGTTCTTGTGTTTTATTGTTTACAATTGAAACCGATGAAAGAACTCCCGTGGGCAATGCTTACTGTTCTTAAGGCCCAGAAAACCTTATTTCATATCCTGAGGCCATGCTTCATTTTTCATAAATCATGGAGTCTGATGCTCCCCAATCTAGTTTCTTTGCCCCTCTGTTGGCAACCTGTATCTTTGAACCCTGATGGACTAGTCTCTGCAGATCTTCCTTGGCAACTTTAGCAAGTCTGAGCTAAGCCACCTCTAGTTGGCCAGTATCCACATGCCCTACTCCCGTGGGGTCCTCCTCCTTCTGCTGACATTCAAATATTCAGGTGTGTCTCCTAGCCAGCCAATGGGCTCTTACAGAGTCCTTATCTTTCAAAACTGTCTCACTTGCACATACCTATTTTCTCTCTCATACCGCATACCTAAAATAACAAAACACATAACATCCCGCCCAACATTCTCCTCGTGGATGATTGGCTAAATAGATGACTACGTGGGGAGCAGGACAGGGGACTAAACTGTTCCAAAAGTCATTAAAGTAAATTGAGAGTCCAATTAATTGTGATCAGCATTGTCTCAGGACCGGAATGCTGTTAAAATATACAAGGTAAGCCCATTCAAGCAACAGAAAAACATATTGTTCCATGATAGTAAATCTCAATTTAACCTTTGACAACAGGAGACAAAAGTCTGAGGCAGAAATATTATTTTTAATATAAAAGGGTTCTTTTTAATAGAATTATGCAATCTAGATTGCAAGTCACTGTACTGGGGGGCAGAATCAAGGTGTTCTTATGGGTGGTGTGCAGTTTTTTTCCTTGATTTGCTTCATTTAAAATGGTAGCTGCCAATTTTGAAAAAAGCAGTGCTATTTGGTATATAGTTATTTTCAGGCCTTGATGTGGTGAAAAACTTGGAAATCTGCTTTATTTCCATGTTTGCCATCTCAACAATGCATCCATTTTTTTTTGTAATCAGCAGCATTATTGTATTATATCAAATCAATTAAACAGTATTAATTAACTTTAATCAAGAAAAAATAACATTTATGCAATAATAAATGAATTTAAAACAATTGAATTATTATTAATCTAAAGATTGGCACTCTTCCCAGAGTTGAGAGTCTAATTCCACTCTGCATTTTTAAGGCTAAATTCATCCTCTGTGATCCACCCAGCAAAGCTCTTGTTGCCAGTCTTGTCAGACACAGGAAGAGAGGAATGGCGTTAAAGAGATATGCCATGAACCTCAACAAGGATAATTTAGAGCAGTGTTTCTTAAACTTTTTAAGACTGAGGAACACCAAACAATACATTTTTTTAATGGGGAACACCAAGGATTTTTTGTTGAGAAGAGGAAAAAAAAGGTTGGGGAGGGAAAGGGTTTGGGGGGAAGCTACTGAGGAAAAAAAGGGTCAGGGGAAGTTATTGAGCAAAAACAAATAAACAAAAAAAAGGTCACCTGCCCCTTTAAGAGTGGCTATTTTGAATTCTGTTGCTCTCCACGTCACACCTCCAACTGCCTCGCCGGCACCCCAGTGTGCCACGGAACACAGTTTAAGAAACACTGATTTAGAGGTATAGAATTCTAGAAGAGAAGTTTTCACAACTCAAGAAATCTCATGAAACTCTACAGGTGTTTCTACAGACTTGCCATAAGATTGTCTTCAGTGACAGCTTCTTAAAATTTTCAAGCGTGATCCTACATGTGGTTTTTCATTGACATTAGTGATGAACTCAGATCCATAAAGTTAAGTCAAGCTGAACTCTCCCAGAATTTAAGGATTTAAATCCAAAGTTTTAGTTCATCCTATCTGTCACTTATTAAGATCAGACTTAGACACTGATTCAGACTTCCTCAGGTTTCAGCATTTTCTAGGGCAGCCCACTTTTGCCTGAAGTCGTGCAAAAATCACAGTCTCATATGGTTTCAATAAAAAAAACAGATGACACTTGTGCTGAAACTGAAAATCCATGCAAATCAAGTGGTTTGACCCTTAAGTGAACTGAAATTGAAGAATCCCTGAGAAGCGAACCCACAATTTGGCACAGTTATAAAGATCACCTGCTCAGAGACCCCCATTCTGGTTCTCTTTCTCTACAGAAAAGATGACTTGGGCAGAGGAAGAAAATTTGGACAAGCAAAGAAAGGAAGTGCAGAAGCAAGTGAGCAGATGACCACCCTTAGCTAGGAGTAAGAGTATATTTTTTAAAAACCTGCATGCTTAACTGTATGCTAATTGCTTTGTCAGCACAAAATGAATGCACGATCCTGATAATGAAACCAAGCAAACAGACTATTTGGTTCTGCTCACTGGCCAACCAGAGTCTGACTTGTTAGGGCTAATGCTGGCATGCTGCATATCTCAACAATGGCCATTACACACCTATAGTAAGATGAAAGCCTAAAACATAAGCCCCTGCAGCACAGGCCTGGTCTGAGGCCTGAGGCTAGCTAACAATGGACAAAATATGGCTAACATAAAGCAAAGCTAAGCTGTGAGCAAGAGGCAGGCCCCTGCTGACAGAACTTGGCACAAACAGGGCTGAGAGTGCAAAACACTAATTGGTAATAGGCCCAGGTGCAGAACAATAATTGGCACCAGTCCATAAGTTGAGTGCACATGGTACCACCAGCTCATTAAAAAAGACCTTGGTACCCACTCCTCACAGATACAGACCCAGGTTCAGGAAAGGGTCTAAAATGACAGCATGATGGATAGAGATATCTAATCAAACCATGAGGTACAGGGTGATGGGTGGTATCTAAGTAGCGTCAGAGGGTGGCAGCCTGATACATCAGCCGTGTAGTGTGATTTGTTTATACCTGTATATAAAGTGGTGTTCTGGGGTGGGGGGGGGACAGTCTTTCTATGACTTAGGGGGCAGTGGAAATTTCCAACTGATTGAGTCATTCCATTGTGGCAAGTGCATGTGCGTAGTGGTTCCGTAGAGTCTACTGACAACTCTTACTGTATTTCAATTAACAATAAACCTGGCCTGGCACCTTTGATCCTTATCTGGTTTGTGGTCTTTGGGGGCCCTCTCGGGGTCTGCTTTGGTCATTGGGCCCAAATCATTGAGCACACACACAAGCAGCCTTCTGGTTATCATCATTGACGGAGCCAGAGACCTGTGAGGACACCACAGCAGTAAATCCACCTAACTACACCACCTAAAATAGGAAGGGGAAAATCTGTAGTCAGAAACCGTCCCCTCATCCAGGGACTGAGCATCTGGGATGCTCTGACAAAACAGGCCATTAAGTTTTAATTACTTCCTCCATATTATTAACCCCCCATTGGTCACACCGCACTTTGTTATTGTATTAGTTATGTTCCTAAAGGAGGTGTAGTAGATAGCAAAGTGGGAGTGGGAGTTAAGAGTAGTGGTGGTTGATGAATTGCTGTGAGAAAGAGGACAGACAACATACATTACGGGGTTCAATACAGGAAGGAGTAACTGAATGAAATTCTACAGCCAGTTATATGCAGCAGGTCAGACTAGATAATCCTTTGGGCTTGAATCTACAGATCTATGAATTTTAAAATGGCTGCAGTATGTGAGGTGCATATGCACTTGTCTGAGGCTTGTCTAATATAGATGATCACTGAAGTAGCTAGAAGCCTCTACATGTTCCGCTCCTGCCATCACTCCATCCTGCTGTTTCTCTGTTTTCTCCCTCCCCATTCTGTTCCTCTCCCTCTTGTCTGGCTATTTAGACCCTTCTCTTTGCTGAGGTATCATATAAAGAATGGTACTGAAGGACCAGAACAAGGGATCAGTGAAAATGACATTCATCATCAAACATCTCAGTGCCCCAGAATTTACCAATTCTGTCCTATCATTATTTGTCTGCAATAAATGTATGTTCAGACTATGACAATAATTCTGCCTAAAAGTGTATAAAGGAGAAAACTGAGTAAGCCTAAATTGTATGGACCTGAGACTTAGTTCCCCAACTTTTACCATAAACACCCTTCTGTTCCATGCTTTCTTTCCTGATTTCTGCTCTTTGCCTCTTCTCCAGTTCTGCATTTGCCATTTACCCTACTCACTGGCTGAAAAGATAGGAATTCTGGTATTTTCACTTTGTTCCCCCACCTGTCAGTGGTATTAACTTATGCAGCTTGATGAAATAAAAACGAGCAACCCCATAGCCCTGCCAATATGTCATATCATTAAATTGCTTGATACAATTAAGTACTAATTTAGATTTGTGATGCTTTCATGACCAATCAGATCTCCAGGCCACTTTGTCTTTTAGACATGGTTATACGGTGTTTTGCCTTTTTAAAACATTTTTTATACTAGGGATGTTAGATGTCATGTAATTTAATAATCATGTAACTGCACCAAATATTTTCAGTTACAGAATTATTCGATGATCCCCAGGTGCAGGCCTGGCAGCCAGTGCACTCCTGGCCCCATTCCCAGGGAGCCCCCATCACCTTAGGCTGCTGCCTCTGTATCAGAGGCAGCATTGTGGAATAACAGGCAGGTGCCAGTCCACAAGGGGAGCCGGTTTAAAATCGGCTCCCAGCGCAGACCAGCTCCTGTCTGCCACCCCATGTATACAGAGGCAGCAGCACAAGGCGCAGGAGGTGGCTCCGCGAAACCGGCACGTACAGAGAGCCGGCTTTTAAGCTGGCTTCCCCCAGGCACCGTCTCCGTCTCCCCGGCTGCCTCTGTGGGAGGCAGCAAGGGTGGGCAGATGGCTCCGTGGGAGCTGATACGCATGGGAAGCTGGCTTCCTCCATGTATCATCTCCCACCTGCCCCCCTCACCCTCCTCACTGATACATCTCTATAAGAGGCTGCAATGTGTCAGGGCAGGGATAGGGTTAGGGTTAAAAGACAGCTACCCAGGGGATACTGCGGCAGCAAGGGAGAGGGAGTGGGTGTAGTCATTAGGATTAACTGATAAGCCCAGGCTCATCAGTTAATCATTTCAACAACTCTTCTTTAACATCCCTATTTGATACCATGGTCTCTATGCAGCACAGCAAGTGTATTCAGATAGCGACTCTTTCTGGGTGCGTCTACACTGCACCGTAACTCAAAATAAGATACGCAATTTGAGCTACGCATCTTATTTCAATGCTATTTTGAAATAGCTTATTTCGTCATTTGGCGCTGTCTACACAGCATCAAATTTCAAAATAAAGCGCTATTCCAAAACGTCCCTTACTTCTCATAGAATGAGGTTGACTGGGACATCAGAATAGCGAGCCCAAAATACCTGGTTTGCTGTGAAGACGCGGGACAGCTATTTCAGGATACTCCTGTATCCCAAAATAGCATTGCAGTGTAGACGTACCCTCTGAGTCCCATGCATACCACACTGGAAAGCAGTCAAGTGGGGATGATGCTCTTCTGAAACGCCACCTACAATTGACATATCCACCTTAATCCCAGAAGAGCTAGAATGATTCCACTCACATCGTTAACACTGTCATTTAAATTGGCATTACTAGACCAGACTTAAACCCCTACTAGGGTAAACAAGGAAGTTTGTTCTTGTTGGTACGACACACCACACCGAGACACAATTTCAGGCTGCGTGCACACTCAGATCTGGATGATAGTTTTTGGATCAGTCTGATTATGTCAGTTAGGGGTTTGAGTGTGACTTTCACCAAAGGATGTTAAGGACTAGCTGACTATCTGATAAACAAATGCTTATCGGATTGTCAGTCGACTAGTCGATTCCCCTCCCCCTTGCTGCCTCTATCAGATAGAGGCAGCAAAGGGAGGGGAAGTGGGGGTACATCAAAGCGGCAGCACCACACAGCTGAGACCAAAGTCAGCTGTGCGGCACTGCCCCTTTGAAATGCTGAGGTGGTGTTTTAAAGCGACAGCACTGCATGGAGCCCAGCTCATCCCGGGTTCCACTGAAATGCCGCGCAGAGCCCAGGATCACGGGCTTCGGTGTGGTGTGTCATACCAACAAGAACAAACTTCCTGGTTTACCTTAGGGGGTCAGTGGGGACTCTTGTACATTTCAAAGCTGGCATGCCCGTGTGCAGCCCCAAGTCAGCGGGACTTCCCAGCAGGGGGCTCTTATACATTTCAAAGGAGGAATGTGGAAGTGCCTATCGACTAGTCTAGTAGTCGATGGAAATTCCATCAACTATTCAACTAGTAAATTAACTGACATTTAACACCTTTACTTTCACCTATATAATTTTACCTATACAATTCCTCAGGGGGATGCTATTATACATGTAAAGCTTATTCGCCTTATCACGTGCACATACAAAGCACATTTATACCAACATAATGATACCCCCATTAGGGAAGAGTTGTACCATTTTAGCAATACAGGTCTAGCTAAAGCAGCACAACACTGATATATAGCCAAGCCTTTAATCAATCAGACAGCATGACACTGACTCACATTGGAAGGTTTCTTTATCCACCATAAAGAGCTAGAATTGTTTCATTTAAAAGAAGCCTTAAATTGAACAGAAAAACCAAGCAGGCCTCCAGTAAAGTTTGGTGTAAGCACTTATGTACTGCCACAATGGCATCTCCCACTCTCCTCTTGTGAAGCAAAATTACAACATCTGAGTAACTGAGTCATGACACATGGTGCCAATGTTCACACTGAAGCTGAAACCCTAAACTCATAAGGTTTCAAGCTTTGCTAACAAGTCTGACCTACACCAAATCTGTCACAGGGTTCTCTGAGCTTCCTGAACCTTCTGCTCAGATCAGAGATGGATTATGATTCTGCAGTGAAGTCTTGCTATGTTGAAGCTTAAACCTCATGAAATTCCACATAAATTCACATATTCCAATAGTACAGCACATAGCGCACGAAATGGAACATCAACCCTCCCTCAGAGACAGACTTTTGTTTCATATCAGCGCATGGTTCAATCTTCTGTGGGTAAAAATGCATTCAGGGGTGCGCTATTGTTTTACAAACGTAGTTTGTTAATCTGGCAGGCTGTAAGGAGTGAATATATTGCCAGCCTTTCTAACTCACATCAGTATTGACAAAAAATGCCACAATAAAAAGTTCCCTAGTACAGCCATGTAAAAAATAATGATGCCCAACAAGGTATTTGTCAGTCCTTTGGGACCGTGGTGATTGCTGATGGACATGTTCATACTTTCACCTTCTGCTGCCTCAGACTATTTGATTTACTTTAACAAAACCTTTATGAGGTCCTGCTCAAATGGCACATCAAAGAGTTTAGGTACCAGCTACAGGCAGGTAAGTGACAATGTAGGTTTTTGTTGGCTCTGATGTAGAAAAAGAAGGAGCTGATGACTAAGCAGTAAACAGTTCTGTTGTTTATGGGAACCACCTACACGACTAAAATAAAATGGTATTGCTTTCATGCTTCAGAATACAATCAACATGAAAATGAATGACAGAACCAGTGCGAAGACAGCCTGAGATAACTATGCTTTAACCTTTAAATAAGAAATGAAATGATTAGGTATAGGTAACCAGACTACAGTATCTGTATGATAGCTTTCCACACAATGAAAAATGGTGGCTGTTATTAAAATCTGCCATACAGAAGGGGAACATGAAGTGCAGAGAGGTTAAATGACTGGTCACTGAAGAGACTTGAGTTCATTGTACTGTTAGTGTACATCCATGGTTTAATGGTTCTAGAGTTTCACAGAATCTTGCCTATATCTCAAAAGCACTTGGTGACATCTTTAAAAAATGAGAATAAGGTTCCTGGAAGCATCCAGGTAAAACAAAAAAAGCCATCTTTCTACCCCTTTTAGTAGCTTACCTCACCTTTCTGCCTCGCTCGTCACAATGCCCATGAGCCATTTTTTCTTCTACCTGAGACGTTCTAATATTGAAAAAGAACCACTCCACAATGCCTTAGTTCAAATGACAAATTTGTTTGTGATTTTCCCAGTCAGAGGCCAACTGGGGGGGGAAAGGAACAATAGTCCAGCATTGATTGACAAATGCTATTAAACAAGAGCTCTTTGTCAAATATTTTATGAAAAGGCTACTGGTATTTCGTTACATTTCAGTTTAAAAAGCCAACTCCACTGAAGATTATACTTCCAAAGAAATGTAACCATTTTTGTTCTGTAGATCACAAACCAAATGCTGAGTTCATCTTCTCATGACAGGCAGCCTCTTTCTCACCCTATCTGCAATGGGAAGATAAGGATTCGGGAGCCTTTGCCTTGCTTTTTTATTACATGTATGTAATAAAGGAGTTTGTAAAAAGCTAGTGTATTAATTTTGAAATCCTGCTTAAAATACATAATTGCTTTATCTGCTGATACAATAGGAATCTCACTATCTAAGCTATGCAGGAGAAAAACCATCAAGAAAGAGGTGTTTATTTTGCAAGTTCTGCAACAGATGCTCTCAGAGATGGATTTTCCTTAATTATTTCTAATGTCATTGGGACTTCAATTCATGGCTTCCAGCTGGGGTCTCCAAACTGCAAACATCACTGACTCAGCAAAGATGGAGGCTGAAACGCATCCCTCACACAAAATACAGCATGCCACCTATAGAATAATTATCTCCATTGTATACTCATAGCACGCCGGGCACACTATGGAATTCAGAACAGCCACGAAGGGTTTGGTGTGTGAGAAAGAATCCATCCAAGTAGGATTCAAGCAATCACTGCTGCTGGGACCAATAAAAATGATCTTGGTCCAGATGTGAGAAGGATTTTATGGGGTGAAATCCCCTTCATATATAGGCCCTACAGATATGCCCACTCTACCCATTTGGCTCCCCATAGCCTCCTGCATCTCAGTGAGTGTAGAAGAAAGGAGAATTTAGAAGATCCTCTGCTTTGAGCAGCATGATCTTCACACTTCTGAAACAGATGATTTTGTAGAGCTACCCGTGAGCGCAGGAAAGAGAACATGGACCTATAAAGCACCTTTAAGGAGCTTTCCAACCAAACTTCAGAGAGTTGTCTCCTGAAGGGCTGCATGCCAAGATCAAACCCTGGCTCCCTAGCAGACTGAAGCAAGGTGGAAGCTACAACCGACTGTTTCCTCAGCCCTGCTGAAGGCAGGAGAGTGAAGTGTGAGTAAAAGAAGGTGAATAAAAAAAAGTTAAGTTTACAGGGTGGAAAGAAGTGCCAGATTAGTCCCAAGAAGCTCTTGGTGCTGCTACACTGGTGAACTAGAAACCACTGCCTACAGCACTGAGACAACTGAGCCTTAATTTTTCAGAGGCCACACTGAGATGCTGACCCTAAATTTTCAGAGGCCAAGAGACAGAGGCCTACCATAGCTGGGGTATTCAGAGCTGGCTGGAGTTATTTGAGTCACTACTGCTGAAAAAAACCCAGCCATCACAGAGTGGAAGAGTGACCAAGGAAGACAGTCTGCTTATCAGATGAGTATGGAAAGGCCTTTAGGCCAGAGGCACTTGATAAGATCTGATTTCCAACCCAGGACTAGCCCTGGGTCCCTACATTGGAAGCAGCTCTGCTCCAGAATCTGCAGTTGTAACTCCTGACCTAAGAGCAGGAAGTGGCTGAGAATAGAGACCCCCAGATAATTAACTCCAACCTCACTGGGGGGGGGGCAGAGACTTGGCTTCCCCATCCCTGATGCTGCCTTCAGGGCTGATAAAGGGCCTGGAACCTCTATTCTCCACAGAAATTAAGTTAGGTAAGCAGATACAACAGCTGTGCTATTCCCACAAGGAGGCCTGAGGCTTGTACGCGGGGGGGGCGGGAGGTGTGTGTGTGTGTGTAATCTCCAGCTCTCTTCTTTGCCCCCTCCTTCGCATGCTCAGTTATTTTCTCTGTCTTTTGCATCTTCCTTCTGTTTGTAAGAATTTGACTTGGTAGCAATTTCTAACCACACTACACTGGCAAAAAATGGTTACTGAAGCTAGAAAACCCATGAGGCCCAATATAATTAAATGTTATGATACAACTTATACCCCACAATTATAGTGAAGAGTTTGCTGAGGACAGGGGCATGAAGCAGGAACCTGTCCCCAATTTGATTCAATTGGAAACCTTTCAAATCAATTATTGACATTATATTTCTAAAGATAGTTCATTTTTCAGGAGAACTCTGCACCTCAATATGGGGAATCTAGCAACTCTGACGGGTTTATATCCAAGGAAAAGAGTTATTGCCCACCTCAACAAATATGTTTTTTTCTTCTCCCACATGTAAAAAACTGCATCAGTTTTATTTGCCAGCTCTGCATCTTCTCCAAATCCTTGTGATCAGCTATCACTCAGCACTGTCAGCAGTGTGCTGTAGAAATGATAAATGTCTCATGAAAGAGGTACTGCACTTTAATATTTTCAGCCAAAGGACAGGGTGGTGAAAGTCAATGTATATAGCAATGGCAGCCAAAGTCTGCATGTATTACACAGCCTCAGACCACACACGTTCTCTGGAAATGACATAAAGTAATAGTAAATAATCACCTCGCCTTTAAGCACTTATTATCTCAAAGCACATTACAAATATGAAGTCAGTATCACTATCTCCATTTTACAGAAGGGAAAAATGAGGCACAAAGAGGGAAAGATTTACTCATGGTCACCTAGCAGACCAGCAGTAATGTCAAGAATAGAACAATAGAATCATAGGTTGGAAGAGACCTCAGGAGGTCATCGAGTCCAACCCCCTGCTAAAAGTGGGACCAACCCTAACTAAATCATGCCAGCCAGGGCTTTGTCAAGACAGGATTTAGGCTCCATCTCTAGAGATGGAGATTTTAGGTCCATCAATACTTATTAGCCTGGATGGGTAAGAATGGTGTACCTGGTCTCTGTTTGTCAGAGGCTGGAAATGGATGACAGGAGAGGGATCACTTGATGATTAACTATTCTATTCCCTCCCTCTGGGGCACCTGGCACTGGCCACTATCGGAAGACAGGATTCTGGGCGAGATGGACCTTTGGTCTGATCCAGTATGGCTGTTCTTATGGAGATTCCACCACCTCCCTATGAAATCCATTCCAGTGCTTCACCACCTTCCTAGTGAAATAGTTTTTCCTAATATAAAACCTAGACCTCCCTGACTGCAACTTGAGACCATTGCTCCTTGTTCTGACATCTGTCACCACTGAGAACAGCCTTTCTCCATCCTCCTTGGTTGGAACCCTCCTTCAGGAAGTTGAAGGCTGCTATCAAATCCCCCCCTCATTCTTCCTTCTATAGACTAAATAAGCCCAAATCCCTCAGCCTCTCCTCGTAAGTCATTTGCCCCAGCCCCCTAATCATTTTTGTTGCCCTTTGATGGATGCTCGCCAATGCATCCACATCCTTTCTGTAATGGGGGGGAGGTATAAAACTGGACACAATACTTCAGATGTGGCCTCACCAGTGCCAGTTATTTTCTTCCCTGGAAATACAAATCTCAGTGCTGACTGGAGGTGTGAGGCCATGAGCTATTAGGATTGTAGTGGCAGCCCCAAGACAATGTGATCAATATTTTGATCAGTTTTACAGGTTACCTTTATTTCTCAAAAGGATAGATTCTTGCAGGCTGGCAGTGTAATCCCTGAGAACTAGGAATAATTGAATTCCCCCTTTCACTCTTTCCTAATGAATACCCATGCAATATCTGTGACCTTCTTCTTGAAAGACTGGAAAGCTAAAGGAGTAAGCATCAGTTTATGCCCTTCCCTTTGTTTTGCTGATACAACATCCTGACAGTCTCTGTGGGTTTCAGCCCCCATGCACCGAGCTCCTTGTCTGTGCACTTTCCAGAGAAATCTCTTGTCCTTTGCTTGCAAACCATACCTATAATATACACACACCTATACATACATACACACAAAGAAGGGTTTACATACAATACATCTGGCAGCGAATGGCTACCCCAACACAATGCCCATTTTGAATATAATCTTGTCTTATTCTCATAACTGTCAGAATGTCTGAATTAGCATGGTCAATTTCTTAACAGAGAAACTCCATTTTGTGGTAACCCAGTTTTGTATCTTTCATTGTTAATATTGATACTTATTCTTCCCAGAAATGAGACATTTTAAGAGCTAAGTGAATTGTGATGGAGAGGCTTTCAAAAAGAGGAGTACTACAAGTTTCATGATAGCTACAATCACCATTGTGTATTTTAATGTCCAAGAGGCTGGCTAGGTGCTCCAGTGTATAATTTGGCTGGTCCACACTGCAGGCATACATTCCATTTCTTTCCTGACAGGAAATGAAGGCATTCCATTATACCTTACAACACATTTCACTGGTCATGAAAATATTTTCTTCTTTAACACATTGGCTAGGCCCACACCCACTTTGCAGCAAATTTTTATTGAAATATCTCCAGAGATTCTCCAAATAAAAATAGAAATGCTTGGCAGTTGTGCAGTTAGTTATTGCAGTATCCATTGCTACTGCAGCAACTACAGCAAAGGCTAAAAATAGAAATTCTGTGTTGCCAGATCATAAAAACCTTTAAGATGCAGTTACGTTTACAGAGACATATCAAGAACTATTTGTCTCTGTTGTGATGTGTGTTTTTAAAAGAACTGTCAAGAGCTTCTAGAACCTGGGACAGTTCCCTTTTTACAAACCAGGAAAAGAATTTTACGTGTTGTTTGTTGAGCATGGGGTGAATGTGCAGAGGGAAAGGACAGGTCTTTAATCTCTATTTAATGAGTTAAAGGTGACCTGCAATTGAGTGTATAAAGCATATATTAAACAGAATATGGGCTGCTATGTTGCAGTCATACTGCACATGTATGAGCATTTGTGATGGTGGTGATGCGGTTTCTAGGATACAGACACAGGCTGTTTAAAGATAGGGGAAGCAGACCAAGATTTGTTTGTGGAGCTTGATTTTGCAGAATTTAAAAAAACATTAACAGGGAAGCGTGGCCCATTCAAACTACATATCCCAGTGTGCAATTTTCCCTCTTCAGTCAAGCAGATCAGTTAGCTGTCTTACCAACAAACCAGAAAAAAAAACATACTAGTTGCTCCTGAAACAACCATATATCTTCACAAAGGTTTCCTGTGCTATTTCTACACATAGAAAAAAGGATAGAATTAAGAAACAAAATGATGATCCCTTATAATCTTACAAGAATTCAAAGAATAGCTTGATTTTATCAACAGTGTTTAGGTGCAGATGTACTTTGAATAACACCACAGCAAATTATAAATGTATACATCTCATGCTTGCAATTGATTAAGGATTTTGTACTTGGTCCCTACCTTGTTGTAAGCAAAACACCCTTAAAAACAATTAATGTCTTCACATATTTTAGATCTTCATTTTTCAGCAACAGAATGTATATAGAGCTGAGAGCTCACATCCTGTTTAAGTTGCATATGAAATTGAGTCTGGCAGTCTCTTTTCAACCCCCATTTTAAATTCATCATCCACAAACATCAAGGCACAGTATGGCTGGCCTGGCACTCTCCAGTAGAGAGGGAGTCAAGTGTTGTAAGTCAGCATTCTGGAAGACTCTCTAGCCATGCAAACGGTGCCAGCATATCCCCGCCTCTGATTCCCACACTTTCATAAGCACCAGTTGCTTCTTCCTCTTCCATCTTTAAAAAGAAATCTTATTATAGAAATGTTTGATTTTTCTCCCCTTTTCGTTAAGTTTCACGTTTTATGGGGATAATACAAGCTATTTATTTCTAAGGATTTCATGTAGCACCACAGTCTGGATTGGCATGGTTTGAAAACAGGCTGATTCAGTAACTGTGTTCTTGAAAGAGTTTTATGTTGCTGTAACTCCAATTATATTAATGTACTTACACCTGGGGTGAGTATGGCCCATGGCCATGTCTCTGCATGCACTTATGGATGGATGTAAGTAATGTTGAGGTCTAGAAGACTACTGACTTCTCTAATGGCATTACGAGCTGGTGTAAAGTTAAGCATATGCACAACTGTTTGTACGATATGGATCTGTGCTCCTTTTTAAATCAGAAACAAACAAACAAACCATGTCCTCATTTTCCATGAAAATTAAAGAACAGCATTTCTAAAAAAGGGTTTTGTTTTGACTGGCAAGAGCTGCCATGAAAGGATTCTAGTAGAGAATGTCGATCACTTATACTCTCTTCAGGAAAGAACAATTTAAACATTATCAGTTTTTAAACTGGTTATTCTTAGAATTTATGGCCTGCTCTTCAGCTGGGATGAATGAGTGCAGTTTCATTGACTTAAAGGGAGCCATACTGATTTTCAGCCGCTAAAGATCTAGCCTGATATCTCTAATCCTCCCTTTTGTACCTTCCCAGAAACTCCTTGTTTTGTTTATAACAAAAGTTAGACAAAGAAGGAAATAAGAAAATAATACAGAGGTGAGATTTTCACAGCAGCCTAGTGGATATAGATACACAACTTTCATTTAAATTAATGGAGCTATAGAAGATGTATTTATATGCCTCATGTGAACTACAGGTGAACATGTGTATTCTAGTCACAATACAAAAATCTAACCATTTCCATCTAGATGGCTCAAAATATAGAACTGCTAGCAAGTCCTAAGATATCACAAGTCACACAATTGCTGGTGTTTTCCCTAAAGACCCAGATACTGAAGGTGTTACACATGTAGTCCTTGTATTTCTGACAGAATTGGTTCCTGAAAATTGTCATAAGTAAAAAATGTCATAACTCGGAATCACAATCCATTCCATTATGGGACCGAACGTTGTAAAGTCGAAACCAACATCGTAAGTCAAATCAGGGTGTTAATTCATAAATGTCACATGTTCCATTTGTTGCAAGTCGAAGGCCATAAAGTTGAGAACGCTTGTAATGCAAGAATCTCAGGTTTCATTAAAAATGAAAAAGTTAAATTTCTAGCCCTTGTGGTTGCAGAAGCAACCAAAAACATGCAGGCCCTAAAGGCTCAACAACTAGAAGGCAATTTAAAATAAGCCATAAAGTAATAGATTTTTGCCTAATTTTTGGAGGCCTGGCTCAGTTTTTAAAGTTTGGAGTTGGCAATGCTGTATACTCAAAATTATACAATCTAACAGGCTTATCCTATTTAGAACCCCCTCTTCTATATAAATCAAAAGAAAAGGGACCAATATTATATACAAAAATTGCTATCTTTAGCTTAGGTGTTTAAAAGACTCATAACAATAGAGCCTAGGAGGATTGAGACTAGAAATCCATAGGGAGATCACTAGCTGACATTTGCAGGCTTCTGGATATTTTAAGAAAAACGATTATCCGCTTTCCCACCCACCCCACCTCCAATCCCCACAAGATGTGACATATGGTAATTATGCACGATTGACAGGAGGCTATGGTAGTTTTATTAACCCTGGGGAAAGATCCATAGCTGGTGTATATCTGCTTGGATCTACTGACTTCAGTGCCACCATTTAATACCTGCTTAGGATTTTACTCAGAGCCCATAGCTGAACAAACAGCCCTGAGAATTCTGAAGTGAGCAATAGCAGCTGAGTAGGACAGTTCCCCATCTCTACCCAATTCTTTATTCTCTTTATCCTCTCCCTCTCTTATCTCATATGCAGCTGTCCCTTTTCACCTCCCATTCCCAAGCCCTGGAGCAGCAGTTGATGCATCCCTGCATGTTTTCATTTGCTGGCTGATTGGTCCACAGAGAAAGTATGAAGCAAGGGTGGCACCTGGGGGCCAGAGGAGGCAGGGGGATTAACTCAAGCAGCGAAAGGTGGCTGCAACCCAGATGGAGAGGGGACCAGCCAGAAGGGGTACTGCCCAGGAATAAGCACGCAGCCTCACCCCCCAACACAATCAACTCTCTCTTATCCTGCCAATCCCCCTCCAATAGTCTTCCCTTCCAAGCCCAGGATCCGAACAGTTAAAATTATTCAAGACTCACTCCATGTTTTCATACTTAATCTGCTGCTCAGCATCATTATTTTTTGTTTATAAATAATATAAATAAATGGTTTCACCAAACTTCTTCCAGTCTGCCCATCGAAGTGCCCCAGCATCCAGGGACCTTGCACCAAAGGATTTAGGCATAGCTTTGGGGACTCAGCAATATCAAACTCATGTGAGGTCTGTTCTAGCATCATTGCTTCCCGGGTTTCTCTGCCTCCCATCTTCATCTTGGATTATCCATCTAGATTTCTGTCATTTAATCAGAGTTATTGGCTTGCATTTCTCCACAACTGGAATGCCAATTCTTAGCTCCCTAGGTCCCTTTATTCTTGGTTTCTAGCCTTGAAATACCTCGTGACTTTGTATCCCCTGCAAATTTCATGAATGAGCCATTAACCCCCCTCTTCCAGATGACTAATGAAGGTGCTCAAGCAGACTGGACCTAACCCGGATTCCTTCCCCTAGGCTGATGTATCACCATCTAACCCTGGTTTGCGCTACTTGAGCCAATTTTCATTCCATTTTCCAGTGCTCATCACTGTTCCCATCACAAAGGCAGAACTGACCTTTACTCTTTTTTAACCTAAACCATCTTTCAGCAGCTAGTTACCAAATCCATCTTCCTCGATGAATTAGGATGATGCATAATAGCTGAGTAGTTAGATACGGACCCCCTCGGGTATACTCACAGACGATTACGTAACGCTACAGGCATTGTGCCAGATGAACCGACAGTGGACCCATTTATCATTAGTAGGAACAGGCTCATTAATTGGCTACAATATCAATGCCATCCTGACAAAACTCTTGTTGATTCTGAATGTTCCACCAGAACATCCTTTACTGAATGAGATGAATGACAGTAAGGCCAAGGGTCTTCCTGCTCCAGCTGACAGAGCTCAATTATTTATGGACACCTCACTCATTAAGATGTCTACAGGTTGGCAAGCCTGGTAAAAAGATTTTTTTAGTCTGCAGAATAAAGTGTGTGATCCCAGGTACATGTATCTTCTGTATCTTCGGAGACCCAACAGCAGAGAGATGAAATGGTGTAAGCCCTTTTCAGTGTGTGGGTACCAGAGCAAGGATTTGCAAGCAGGATCCCTGGGTTCTAGCCCATGATCTGCCAGTTATGTACTTGACCTAGCAAGGCACTTAGTCCAAAATGCTCAAAATTGTCCATTGATGCTGGTTGCTGGGGTTTTTGGACATTCAGTTGCAGACACTTGGGCCTTCATTTTCTGAGCACCGGGATTTAGCCAGGCAGAGAAGAACAGAGGCACATTATATTGGTGTCCACTTCTGCACATTTTATTCTTATAGTCCCTGCCCCATGGATCTTACAGTCTTTTTGGCTGTGTTTGTATAGCACTTAGTGCAATAGGGCCAGAGTTCCCAGGTGCTATAATACTACAAATAAATAACAACATGGGCAGTGGATGGAGTCCCCCTTCAGAGAAGCTAGCTCCCAGCTCTGCCTCTTACACCCACAGGGCCCCTCTCCACAGCTAGAGCCACAAGCCGCTGCCCACCTTGAAAAGCCCCGAGTGTCCCCTGCGGCTGGAAGAACCTAGGAGTGGCCGAAGCCTGGAGATCCCCCTCCCATGGCTGGACAGCTGGCGGGCTCTCCCACTACCTGCCTAGAGTAACCCTAGGCTAGCTGCAGCTGTGCTTCCTGTCCCGAGACTCAAGCTGCCCTGGGGAAAAGCATCTCTTCCTGACACTTTTGATATGCCCCGTGCAATCCCAGGTGGTTGAGGAGGCAGTATTTGCTACTCAGCAGATATCACCTCCATGGATGTCCCGGAACCTGCACAGGGCATAAAACATAACAAAATTTGCCACCAAACCCTGCAACCAGGGTTCAGGTGCCCACAGCTGTTATACCTGCCACCCTTGAATAATGACATCCTTAAGCTTCTCTGCACTCATGTTACCTTATCTATAAATCCAGAAATACCTCATGTTGTAGGGTTTAATGAATGCGCTTAACATTGAAAGGCATTTATAGACACAAAAGTATTATATCAACCAGATTAGATTAATGGCCCTGTGCCACACCTTTAGCCCTCGCCCTATGGAACAGAATTCACAACAACCCAACTCACTCTACAGCGACAGGACATGAGGCTATACATTGGATAGGAAAAGAGGCGAAATACTAGCATGTTTGCTGTGCAATTTGCCATACGCAGCAAGAAGTGAAAACACACTGTTCCTTCCAAATGAGATTTTTCTGTCCTTCATTGTTTCAGATGACTATAAAAATGCCATGATAATTGTGGGGGAATAGTTTGCAACCACTGCTCCTAATATATCATGGCTACAGAAGGCCCAAACACAGGAAAACTGATTCTACCTATGGTCTGAAAGAAAGGACTGTCATCTATACACCCTCCATAGCATACTGCATGTTTCTTTACATGGTGTGCACTGAGCTCATGATTTCATCCTAAATGGAAAAAGTGACACTCCAAATTACGAGATCACTCCCAGATCCCTGATTTTTTAATATCAGCAAGAAAGCAGCTCCCCCTGTCTTGATTTGGAGCGTGGGGTTTTTGGGGAGTAGGGGAAGAATACTTTAAATCAATATTATAAAATCTTTTCCCACCAAAGGATGCATTTTGTTTATAAATGTACAGCGGAGTGATTGTCTGGGCACACCATGTCATACTAGCAAAACTGCTTTCTACTTGTTCCATAAGGAGGAATGGCAGATGGCTAGTGGCTAAAAGAAAACTCCACGGAACCTAAACAAGACTGGGATTTCAGAGCCTGAAACAGCCAGCACAGCAGCAGAAATGTATTGCTCAAGAGTTCAGCACCATTCAGCTAGAGGCATGACTTGAAACACTCACCAGGCACCTAAGAATCAGAGGCCTAAACCTAGAAGCCAAAGTAAATCTGACAGATGTTGAGGACAGTGGGCTCCAGAAATCCACTAGCAAAATATTGATGAAAAAAGTCTTAGTTTCTGTGAGGTTTTCTTTTAGCCTTGGAATTCTAACTTTTCTGTAAGGGAATGGTGCTGAGTTTTTTATAAGGATGCTGTCCAAGCTTAGTTGTTTCATCCTTTGTGTTAGAGGTGGGTAAATGATCCATTTAAAGAGCCACTCCCTAAGCTTCTTGGAGGGAAAAGGTGTTTTTGCTGTCTTTTCTTCCTTCTAGCTTATGTAAGAACCTTGGCTGGGACAGATTTGTGAAGCTGTGGTTAGGCTACTAATAGCAGCAAGGCTCCTCAGTGAGTATGAGGTTAGGAGTGGCAAGGCATATGACAGTGTCCCATTGTCTTGGAACGACTCCATATTGAAAGGGTCTGAAGCAGTGGTGGGCAACCTGCGGCCCCAGGGCCACATGCAGCCCATTGGGGTTCTATGTGTGGCCCACAAGCAGGCCTGCTGACAGGAGAAGTAAATGGGCCAAAGGCACCACGCTCTAGGCAGCACTGAGGGCAGGCTGCCCTCAGCCCTGCATCTTCCAGGAGCGCAGAGCCGGCCCCTCCCACATAGCCCAGGGGCCCGTCGAGGCTGTCAGCGCTGCTGCCCATGAGACGTTTTGTTCAGCGGTGCCCATGCACAGGGTTGACAATTTCCGCTGGTTTTTGTCCACACAGTTTTTTCCTACTGGTATTACAAAAGCGACACACACACAAAGCAAAAGCATGTGAAGTGAGGTGTGTACTCATTGCACACAACATTGTGTGAGCTGTGGGCTCCTTCTGCATCCAATCAAAGTGCTGCTACAGTTCAATCAGCACACCCCGAAAATTCTAGGTAGGCATGTGCAGTTAGTAAATCTACCCTCTCCTGTGAGATTATCTTAGTTATGACAACTTTGTGGCCCACTGAAGTGAAGGAGGGCCACTCATGCTGTCCACTCACTAGTCTAGGTTGCCCATTACTGGTCCAAAACCTAGCATAAAACGGGAGCAGATGGACAGGAAAATGCATGGAACAAACCTTAAATGTTAGGACTCTTGTGTTCCAAAAGTTCTTCACAGGCAAAAATTTTGTTCCTTATCCCTCCCACAACAGCGCTCACCCCCAAAAGAAAGAAATTCTTCATCCCATTTGGTTGAAATCACAGAGGGGTCAATTATCTCTCCAGGATGAAAACCACGTGCTATTTCACATTCTTGCATAAGATTAAACTGCATCTGATGAAACAACAAGTAGGTCGACTAAATCTTGTGGGAAGGAGGAAGTCACAGTCAAAAATGGTGTTTCTATCCAATGGCAATATTGATATTGTGCGTGTGCGTGTGCGTGTGCGTGTGCACGCGCACGCGCACGCACACGCACACGCACACGCACACGCACACGCACACGCACACGCACACGCACACGCACACACAAAATACTGGACAGAAGGTGCTAAGAATTTCACTCGTGAAGCTGCATGCAGAGCTGCATGCTCACAAGGTGGGGAACCGAAGATTTTGTTGTGTCATTTTCTATTCTTCAGCTCGCATAGTGCTTTCAGCCTCTGTAGTTGCCCAACAAGACCTGTTCCTAGCACCAGTCGTATTTAGCCCATGTGCATGCATGCATGTTGCTTTAGTTCAATTCATTAGTAGGCCACTCAAACTTTAAATCTCTGTTTCTAAACTATCTGGCCCAGTGGCTGTGGCTCCTATCACTCCAAACAGCAATCCTTAGAACCAAAAGCAATCCAGGTGTTCCATGCTGCACTGTACAGGACTAAAGAAGGGGGAAAATAGGACTTGACGTAGCTACATTGATTTTCACTGGTAAGTCTGTACTAAGCCAAACTGCAAGCCAGGAAGAAAAGCTATAGACACAGCCAGAGGGATACAGAGCCACTGAAGCTAAGGCCTGTTTACATTCACATTCTCGATAACCCTTCAACTGGGTTATAGCTTTGTTGCCTATATCATTTCATTACCATGTCAAAGAGCAACTTTTGTCTTTCACAGTGAAAAAGAATAACTCTGAGAACCATTTACTCCAACAGCCTGGAAGGGCTTAGCTTGCATCAAGAGTTATATTTCAACATACCTACACCTCCATAATGTCTAAGATTTGGAAAACCTAATACCAAATAAAAAGGGGAAAAGGGCAGGACACACACACAAGTCATTCCAGAGTCTGCTGCATCTAGCTCGAAATAACTTTTATGAAAGCTAGGTGGATGGGGGAGAGAAAACATGATCAAGTTATTTTTCTTCTGAATGTTATTCCAAACAAAGATCCTCATGTCATCAGCCACAGTGATGTAAGAAACATGATCACTTGGCTTCAAGACCGGCACTAAACTACAGTTTTGAAAGTCTTGAATGGGCTGGAGCCAAAGGAAGAGAGATCAGATAAACTGCAATTAGAAGTGATGCAGGGAACTGGTACAAGGGGAGAGAAAGTGCTTTTAATGATCAATATGCATACACAGAGCTTTCATCTAACCACAGCAAAGGGGGCAAGGAAGAATTTGGGCAATCTAATATGGGATAAAAGGGCGGATGGCCTCTTATTGCAATCTAAAGGCTTAATGATGCTTATTAAAAGGTTGTTTCTTGGTACTGTGGAAGAATTATGCTCTTAAGTACTTTCTTTCCTGAGAATGAATGGCCTCACAGGACTGACTTTTTTTTAAAAGGTCACTGGTGCCTGATAAGCAAGTGTTGTTCTCAGCTCTTTGATTTTCACCCTTTCTCCAAGTGGCACTGACAGATCAACTCATGGAACAAATAACCCACATGGAAGTTTAATATCTGAAATTCACTGCCTCTTGCCATGGGCAATGAAATTTGTCAGGCTGCACATTAAAGCACCAGCGCTCGAGAAATAAGCTACTATGATTCAATTCACTTAACAATTGTTAGGGTGAAGGTCAACGTTACCAAAGCTTGACTAACCAGTGCTCTCATATAGTATATTGGAGTTAGGTCAACAATGCATGCTGGGCCAAAGTCATGCCTGGGGGAGCTCTGCTGAAGTCAGGGAACATCTACCAGGGATGAACTGGTCCTACTGTATCTGCTGGGTAAATCTTTCTAACATGGAGGCACTTCATTATAGTTTTATTGTTATCATTTTGCCTGTGAATTATTGCTTCCTTCTCATATGTCCCTTCCTCGCCCCTACTTCAAAAACAGTCTTGTTGAGAATGGGCCAACAGCAAAACAAAACCTCTTTAAGATGAATATAGCACAATAAAACAAAACCTCCCTACCCTAAGTCTTAAACAAGACAGAGCCATATGGCAGTTATTCAGCTACAATAACTTCATTTACAACCTAATATATAGCCTCCAAGTGTAACAGGTCAAAGAGATTTTGGACAGTAGACTTTACATTACAAGAGAACACATGCTGTAATAAATAAATATAATGCAATCTGTAATAAATATATAAAGCAAATGCATGGTCTAGTGTAGGGGTGGGCAATAATTTTAGATGGGGGCCACTTCAGAAATTTTTTAAATGGACCCGGGCCACCCCGGAAGGGGCAGGGCCTCGGGCAGAAGGGGCGGGGCCAGAACACTTCCGTAATTCCCCGCCCACAGACCCTGATTGGCCTGAGGATGGGGGGAGCATGTGAAGTCTTTGCCACGCCCTACCCCGAGACAATCACCGACTGTTCTGAAGAACTGGTGGTTCCCCCTAGGTCAACTGAGGTCTGGGGTTGGGGTAAGCATCGGAAGTCTCTCGCTCCCTGCCCCCACCCTGCAAAGGGGCACTGCACTTAGAATCAACCACCAGCTGAGCGGTTGACTATAAGCACCGCATGCCACTGGTCGGGGAGGAGACTTCGCACACTCCCCCGTCCCTGGGCCCTGATTGGCCTGTGGGCAGGGGAACAGCAGGACATCTGCAGGTTGGATAAAACTGCTTGGTGAGCTGGATCCGGTCCATGGAGGCCCTTTTGCCACTCCTGGTCTAGTGGTTACAGCAGATGACTGGGAATTGTCAGTCCTGGGTTGCAGTCCCAGCTCCTGTGCAGAGACATGAGGTAAGTCACAACTTCTCTACACTTGGTATGTCTTTTGCACATGCCTTGTATGGCAGCATGTAGAACACATACATTGCATGCCCCAGATGCAAAGGGCAACGTAGATGGGAAGGTACTGCTGAGGGGAGTAAAGACACGCCTGAACCCTGTGGGTCTGTATCCTACATTGCTCCCTGCATGCTCAAGCAGTGCCTCCCCTGTCCACACTATTATTACCAGCAGAGTGTCCCATTGCCTCCCTGACACTGGAGTCTTTTCCCACCCTGGAGAAAGGTTCAGGCAGCAGGGAAAGGCTCCAGCATATGAGAGGCAGCAGAGAAAGGCTGCAGCAGCTTGCCTTTTGCTGGAGTGTGCAGCTATACCATGGGCGGTGGTTTAAGAGGTAGGGGAAGGCAATGCCTTCCCAAACTGCCCATCTGGCTGCACCCACACTCTGACATCCTCTCTCCTCCCCTGTTCAGTGTGGCTCCCCCAGTCACCTGGGGCCTGCCTTGGCTTCAACCCCACTGAGGCTGGGGCTATCCCTCTGGCTCTCCCAGGACCTGGGAGGCTGGGGCCAGGCACTACCCATGCTCTGGGGCTGGCGCGGGGAGAGACTGCCCACCTTCCCCATGCTCCTGGGGACCACGAGCTGCCAGCTGGAGGTGATGGCCTGCACCTACAGTGGTGGGGGCTTGGCTCCCACAAAGGCCCTAGGTGGCAGGAGTGGGGTATGGCAGGGTAGATCGGGGGGCTTGCTTCCCCCCAGCCCTAGGTTTAACCACTGCCCACGAGCTATATGTACCTTCCATGCTGCGCTAGTGGTACGCCATGTAGATGTACACTAAAGTGCAGCTCTTGCAAACACATAGGGTATGTCTACACTACAGCGTTATTTCGAAATATCTTATTTCGAAATAGTTAATTCGAAATAAGATATTTTGAAATAACGTGTCTACACACAAAATGTATTTCGAAATAGCGTTTTGCTATTTCGAAATAGCACGTCCACACTGAGTGGATGCTGAATCGCATTTAAGGCTGGCCGGAACCAGGTCCAGCAGGGCATCAGGTCAGGAGTTAATTTGTGTGGCCTGAGGCCTGTGCTTAAAGGGCCCTCCCCCAGACAGCCGGTTCTCAGCTTTCCCTGCTTGCTTGCTTACCTCAATGAGGGACAGCAAAGTATTTTGTCTCTACGTGCTCTGGTTGCCCTCACTCGGGACACCACGGCACTCTGCAACATGGAGCCAGAGCTGCCCCTGGGCACTCTGGTGCTTCTCGTGGACGCGTTCCTGCGAGCCTGGCTGCACTTTCTGCAGGCTGCCATCCGGGAGGCTGTCAGTATCCAGGAGGCCCTGAGGGAGAGCTTCCACCCTGAGAAGCACTAAGAACCTCCCTAGTCTGCCCCACTGTGGGCTTGGCTTCATTCCTCCCTCATGTCCTTCCACTTACCCCTCCCTAATCCCCCTTCCTGATGTCAAATAGAATACACGTATTTTCATGAACACAAACTCTCTTTATTTAACAAAACTCGGGGGGGGGGGGAAATGAAACTCTGGTGAGACTGGGGAAAGGAGGCAGGAGAGGGGAGGGTGAAACCTGGGAGGAGGGAGCTGGAAGGGGGAAGCAAGGGGAAGAAGTGGGAGGGGAAGCTCAGGGCTCAGGGTTGGAGGTCTCGCTGGACCAACTTGATTTTCATGCTTACCTGCGCCTGGGTTCGCATGTGGCCTTTGATGGCCAGGCTGGCAGCTATCCTGCCATAGATGGCCGCATTCCTCCGTCTAGTGCGGAGATCATGGATGTTGGGGGCATCCCCTCCAAACCTGAATAAGGTCCATGATCTCCACCCTGGACCAGGAAGGCGCCCACCTTCTCCAGGCCTTGGCAGGCTCCTGGGAGCTGGCAGACTGCTCCTGGGGAGCGGTGAAGGGCTGGCTGCCAGTGGCTTGCTGGCTCATGTTTTGGGGCCACTGGGTCAGGGGCAGTGACTGCTGGCTCTGGGCTGGCAGACTTGGAGCTGGCACAGGCACTGTGACCAGAGTCAACCCCTTTAAGGGCTCCAGGGAAAGGGGAGGGAGAGGAGTGTTCTTGGTTGAGGCTGGAGTGGCCACCAGGGCACCCTGGGAAGGCTGGAGGGCCCCTATTTCAATATAAGTGTCTACACAGCACTTATTTCAAAATAGCTACTTTGAATTTGGCATTCTTCCTTGTGGAATGAGGTTTACCAAATTCGAAATAAGTGCTCTGCTATTTTGAATTAATTTTGAAATAGCGGTTTGGCTGTGTAGATGCTAGTAAAGTTATTTTGAAATAATGGCTGTCATTCATGCAGCCCCACTGATTCCAGAGGGAGTAGTTAAATGCTTAAAGTTAAGCACAGGTATAAGTGTTTGCAGGATCAGAACCAAAACGGTTCTTAGAGAGATAGTATTTGGGTGTTAATCTCCAAGCACTATTTTATCCATGTGTAAAACCGGTGCAATATTGTAATACTAAGTGACTTATTGCACGTGGAACATTTGGGATCATCAGATGAAAGATCCTTTAGGGTATGTCTACACTACAAAGTTAATTCGAACTAACAGCCGTTAGTTCGAATTAACTTTCATAGCATCTATACATACAAACCGCTAGTTCGAACTTAATTCGAACTAGCGGAGCACTTAATTCGAACTAGGTAAACCTCATTCTACGAGGACTAATGCCTAGTTCGAATTAAGTAGTTCGAATTAAGGGCTGTGTAGCCACTTAATTCAAACTAGCTGGAGGCTAGCCCTTCCCAGCTTGCCCTGGTGGCCACTCTGGGCCAAACCAGAGAAACTTTTCTGCCCCCCTCCCAGCCCCGGAGCCCTTAAAGGGCCACGGTCTGGCTACAGTGCTCCTGCCAGTTGCAAGCCTGCCAGCACCCAGCCAGCATACCCTGCACCTGGCACGGCATGAGCCAGCCACCCGCTGCCACCCAGCACTCCGCCTCTTCCCAGGACCAGGCTGGTGGCTCCCAGGAGCCTGCCCGGGGCCGCAAGAGGCGGGCGCCCGCCTGGTCTAGTGCGGAGATCGTGGACCTCATCAAGGTTTGGGGGGAGGCCTCCAATGTCCATGACCTCCGCACTAGGCACAGGAATGCGGCCGTCTTGGGCAGGATAGCTGCCAGCCTGGCCACCAAAGGCCACATGCAAACCCAGGAGCAGGTTTGCATGAAAATCAAGTTGGTCCAGTGAGACCCCTGACCCTGAGCCCTGAGCTTAGAACATAAGAACGGCCGTACTGGGTCAGACCAAAGGTCCATCTAGCCCAGTAGCCTATCTGCCGACAGCGGCCACCACCAGGTACCCCGGAGGGGATGGACTGAAGACAATGACCCAGCGATTTGTCTCGTGCCATCCATCTCCAGCCTTCCACATACAGAGGCCAGGGACACCATTCCTACCCCCTGGCTAACAGCACTCCATGGACCCAACCTCCATGAATTTATCTAACTTCTCTTTAAACTCTGTTATAGTTCTAGCCTTCACAGCCTCCTGTGGCAAGGAGTTCCACAGATTGGCTATGTGCTGTGTGAAGAAGAACTTTCGCTTATTAGTTTTAAACCTGCTGTCCATTCATTTCATTTGGTGTCCTCTAGTTCTTCTATTATGGGAACTAATGAAGAACTTTTCTTTATTCACCCTCTCCACACCACTCATGCTTTTATAGACCTCTATCATATCCCCCCTCAGTCTCCAATTTTCTAAGCTGAAAAGTCCCAGTCTCTTTAGCCTCTCTTCATATGGAACCTGTTCCAAACCCCTAATCATTGTAGTTGCCCTTTTCTGAACCCTTTCCAAGGCCAACATATCTTTTTTGAGGTAAGGAGACCACATCTGTACAAAGTACTGAAGATATGGCGTACCATAGTTTTAGACTTCCCCTCCTTCTTCCCCTGGCTTCCCCCTTTCAGCTACCTCCTCCCAGATTTCCACCTCCCCTCTCCCACCCTCTCTCTTCCCCTCTCCCACCTCCTTTTCCCAGTCTCCCCAGAGGTTAATCGCCCCCCCCCCCAGTTTTGTTAAATAAAGAGAGTTTATATTTTTGAACACGTGTCCTTTATTTTTTACATCAGGAAGGGGGGCTAGGGAAGGGTACGTGGAAGGAGGTGAGGGAGGAATGGGGCACGAGCCCCCGATGGGGAGGACTGGGGTGGCTCTGTGGGCTCCTCGGGGTGGAAGCTCTCCTGCAGGGCCTCCTGGATCCTGACAGCCCCAATTGACACCCCCGGACGGCAGCCTGCGGCAAGTGCAGCCGGGCTGATGGCCGAGTGCTGTGATGTGCCGAGTGTGAGCACTCAGGGCACTCCAAGACAGGACTGCTTTGCTGTCCCTCATCGAGGTAGACAAACAAGCGGGGAATCCTGAGAACTGTCTGTCCAGGGTGGGGGTCGGGTCCCTTTAAGCACAGCCCTCGGCTAGCCTGAGGCAGCAGCTCCATGCTCTAAGTCCTAACCTGATGCCCTGCTGGCACTGGTTCCGGCCAGCCTTAACTTCGGTTCAGGGTCCACTCAATGTGGACATGCTAGTTCGAATTAGCAAAACACTAATTCGAATTAGTTTTTAGGTCTAGATGCACTAATTCGAATTAGCTTAGTTCGAATTAACTAATTTGAACTAAGTTAGTTCGAATTAGTGCTGTAGTGTAGACATATCCATAGATATTAAACATGTTATGGAACACAAGAAATTTCTAAGTGACTATATTAGAGAATCTAATTCTCTGTTGGACTGCTTCTTCTGTAGTCATTTATGCCAAGGAAAGTGAATGGGAAGAAAATGTAAAATTATATCAGATGAGAATGGCAACATTTTACACAAACACTGCCTTGGTATAAATGACTATAAGGTGGGGAACAATGGAAAATTAGGCCCAGATTTGCTGGAACCATATTGTGTTCTGAGTTTCTCTGGTGTTATGCTACTGAAGTCAATGGGATCAGACCCATGTAACTAATGAATGGTTGTCACAAAATGTACCCAAGCCAGACTGCCTGGTTTCTCAGTAATGGAAGCAAATCACCTAAATCCATTCTGACATGGACTGATGTACTTCATTCCCACTGGAAGGCCCCTTTACACTGCCAAAGTCGAATCTGTCCCAGTTTGTTTAATTTACGGGAGCATACATTTGTGTGGCGACTATTTCAAACTGTAATTTTTTGAAATGACCATAGAAAAAGAGATTTATGTATTCTTCAAAAAAACTCCAACAATTCTGATCAGGTTAGCAACAGGAAGGGGGAGAAAAACAAAAAAAATTACTATCACTACTCATAAATATTAAAGCAAATTAACACATTACTAGATATTAAAAGCAAGTACCACTTCCATACTTTAAGGTTGTAAGAGTGTTACGGTTCCATTTCCTGTCAACTGAGTTTAAGTTAATTGTCATTAATTTTTCATAAGTAAAATAGCAGACGAAATGAGATTCCAACATTACTGGCCCATCTCCAGCTGCACAGAGACCCCACCATAAAATGGTGGATAAATCTCATTACAAAATAACAGGAATCAGTGCTAGAAAAGGCCTATTAATACATTCCTTTGGCACACACACATTCCCTACTAATTAACAGGTTTCCTGCCCCCACATCCATTGTTGTCTAAAAGTGTCTTGTGGCTTAGCACAGCCACCAAATACGCCCTTTTCTTTCTGTGCACGTATCTGTAGAGCCTTGCATGGGCACAAAATTTGTATCCACATCTGTATCCACAAAAATGAGCAGCAGATATCCACATCCATGAATGTGGATATTCACAAATTTGCAGGATTCTAGATCTGCATCTGTGGCCACAAAAATGAGCCATGGATATTTGCATCCATATTCACAGTTGTGGATACCTGTCAACACAGAACAGATAACCACAGATCACAGGGCTCTACTAAGGATGTTAACTAGCAGTTAATTGACTAGTCGAGTAGTCAATGGAATTTCCATCGACTAGTCGATAGGCACTTCCGCATTCCTCCTTTGAAATGTACAAGAGCTCCTGCTGGGGATCTTGTACATTTCAAAGGAGGAATGAGGAACTCCGCCTGCAGCCCTTGGCCAGAGGGAAGTCCTGCTGACTCCAGGCTGCACTGGGTGCCAGCTTTGAAATGTACAAAAGTCCTCAGCAGGGGCTCTTGTGCATTTCAAAGCGGCAGTGCCCCAGCTGATCCCAGGCTCCAGCGCAGCATTTCCGTGGAACCAGGGATCAGCTGGGGACTCCCCAGCTGACCCTGGGCTCCACACGCGCAGCTCCGCACAGCTGATCCGGGATCAGCTGTGCGGGGCTGCCACTTTCAAATACCCTATCTTCCCCCCCTTTTGCTGCCTCTATCTGATAGAGGCAGCAAAGGGGGGGGGGGTGGAATCAACTAGTCTTTAACATCCCTGGGCTCTAAACAGCTGACTGCTGCCTCTTCAGTTTCAGCTTTGCTGCTGCTGGTGTGTTAAGTAACATCTTAGTGGGTGCTGTAGGTGTCCCAAGCTCTGCACAGACATTAACTAATTCATCCTTACAACACTTAACCAGTGAGGGGGCTATGCTCTATTTTCTGCTGGGGTAGGAGAGGGAAAAGGGGACTCCACCAATCTGGAAGCCGAAAATAAACCTTTTTGTAGTACATTGGTAAGTGGCGAACGCAGGACCTTTAGATCTAAAAGCATGAGCCTCTACTCCATGACTAAGGGTATGTCTACACTGCAAAAATATGGTACAGGTTGAAACTTTCTTAACTGGGACTCTCTAGTCCAGCAACCGGACCATGGATGTTCCAGCACCAGAGAGTCCCAGTAGAGGGCTAGCACCAGGGAGCCCTGCAAGCTGGCAGGGCAGCAGAGCTTCCTGGCAGGGCTGTGGGAACCCCATCCATGGCAGCAGGAGCCTGGCCAGGGGCTCCAGGGCTGCCTGAAGCAGCAGCAGGAGCCACGCTCTGCAGCTGGAACCTGGCACGTAGAGGCAGCAGGGCTGCACAGCACAGCAGGGCTGCACAGCACAGCACTGAGGGCCCAGTGCGCAAAGGCAGTGTGGCTCCCGGGCACTGCAGCAGGAACCTGGTGCATGTAAAGGAGGCGGGGCTGTGTGGTGCGGCAGTGGAAGCCTGGTGAGCAGAGGCAGCGAAGAGCCTGGTGCGCAGAGGCGGCGGGGCTGCCGACAGGGCACGGGGCTAGTGAGAGGGGGAAGCCTGCTGGGAGGGCAGCGGTAGGGGGAAGAGAAATGACCGCCCCGGTCTGGCAAAATCTCTCATCCAGGATGGGTCAGGTCCCGAGGGTGCCAGACCAAGGAAGTCCAATCTGTAGTGAATCTCAGAGCAAAAGTCAACTGACAGATTCGTGGAGCTCTGGCTGCAAGACCCTCATCCTTTCACAGGTTTCAGAACCTGGGCTCCAGCCCCAGAAGGAATATCTACATTGCTATTTTGAGCCCCATAGCCCAAGCCCAAGTGAACTGACTTGGATTCTGAGGGTACATCTAGACTGCAAGGCTATATTGAGATACCTCTGGTATCCCGAAATAACTACCACATGTCCAAGGAATGCATCCGTTATTTTAAAATAATTTTCAAAATAACAGACATGCTATTTCAGCATCCTTGTAAACCTCGTTCCACGAGGAATAAGGGATGTCTCGAAATAGTGCTTTATTTGACAATTGTCATCGCGTAAATGCGCCAAATTTAGAAATAGCCTATTTCGAAATAAAATCTAAATAAGATATGCAATTTGCATAGTGCAAACTGCGTATATTATTTAGATTTTAGAGTGCAGTCTAGACGTACCCTGAGATTCAGTGCCATGCCTTTTTCATGTAGCATAGCCATAACCAAAAAACTAAGCTCTACTAGTCAAAAGCCAGTAGCCAATTCTCCAATCTCTGTGTTTTCCAGGTAGAGAGACCCAGAATGATAAGCATGGGTTACACATGATTGTTTCCTCCCATCATCGTGTGACCTCATGCTAGGGCACAAGACAGGTAGTCCAACTTTCAATAAATCAGGGAATCTAAGTAGACAAAGTGCTCTCAGATGCATTTAAGGGAACAAACCGAAGACAATGAACATTTTAATTAATCTCTATCAGTTATATCTGAGTGTTATTTGTAACAATCACAGGTATACATTTTCAGATGGTAAATAATATCTCAAGCAGCTTCCATTGTGTCTCTTGTGAGACTAACTAAATGTCTTGCTAGATGGCAGATATTTCTTGATATACAGCCCAATTTCCTATACTTAACCTAATCCCTTCCCTCTGGTCTTTGTCACCTTGGGATAACAAACAGTTGTTCTTCTTTCCACTCTTCCATTTCTAGCACACAATTTTCTTTTTTCCTCCAAGTCAAATCTTCTAGCTCCTTAATGATTTTTGCTGCTGTTCTCAGAATTCCCAACATGTATCAACAGTATTCTAGATGCAATTTCATCAGTGCCTTCTAAAGAGGAATAACACCTCCCTCTGGACAAAAAAAATGACACCGCTGCATATGCAGGCCCATATAACATTGTCCCCCTTTTGTCATGCTATAGCAGTTCAGGCTTATATATTATTTGCTGGTGTTTTTGTCTGACTGAATATCAGTATTTCAGATTATTCTTCCCCTCATCTGCCCACATACATTAGCCTGCATTTTTTTCTAGGTCAAATCTCCTTTTGTTATGTGTAGTCCATATTTAGGACATCTTCCATTCCATTTTCAGTGGTTTAATATCTTTCCTGGAGCATAGCCATCGCTCCTCCTTTTGAGTCAGATGTTGCCTGGCGCCTTTGCAGATGTGGGGAGGCAACTGGCAAAAAGAATTCAATCCCCTTGTAACTTCTGCTGGGGATGGCCTGAATCCTGTTGAGGATTGTAGTCCCCAGAGCATGACTAGCACCCTCTCTTTGTGCTCAGAGTGATAGAGTGGGTGCCAGCCAGCTACTTGTGAGGAGAAGGCAAATACATGGACCTCCCTCTTCCCCACATATTAGTCACTGGATACAAAACAGGGAGCTGGCTGTACCACCCCATTAAAGAGTGGCAGAGCCCTGGTATCACTCCAGTTTGTGCCGCTGACGATCTACCAAAAGAAATTTTAGGTGATTCAGCTGCAGTTGAGTCCCGATGAATCCTTTCTCCTCAGAAGTCTGAGTTTGCCAAGAGTCAAATCTTGCTCTCAATATTATTGGCGAATATAATTAACACAGTCCGTAAGATAATCAATGAAAATATTAAATGGGGCTATACCCAAAGCAAATATCCTTAGCACCACCCAGAGTGCTTCCCTGCACTATTGCACACATTGCTTTTTGATCATTCGGTTACAATCCTTTGGCTGGAGTTCTGTCTGTATAACAAGTTTATCTCCATTGAAACTTTCAACATTGCCTTGCACTGCACCATATTCAGTAGGTGTCTGAATTCTGACAGAGTTGCTTTCCTGAAATCCAATAACCCTGTTCTGTTGCATTTTGTGAACCTATTCATTTGGAATTCAAATCGTTTGCACTCACTAGTTTGAAACCTCCTTTCACATTCTCAGTTCCTTCGTATTGCTCAGGAAAAAACCCACAGAATGGCTCCTTTAGGTTATATTCTCTACTTTACACATCATAAAGTGTTTCCTCCATGTAATGTACAAATGTGCTTGACAATCCAGGTTTAACTGTTTGCTATTCATCAGCTGTCTAGGTAGCTAAAGTACCCCATGCATATTGTATCTTGTATCTAGCTTCTCAATAATAGGTCCAAGGAATTTGTTTTTTCTTCCACTTCATGACTTACAGCAGATGCCCGCTGGTGTCTTACATTCTTTGTAACTCAATCTGAAGTATTTCGCCACCTTGCTTTTCATTATCAAATTGTATCTCACGGACATTGTAAATACTTAGTGCTGTTCAAGAAAACAAGACGACTCCAATTAATAGAGGTAATGAGAAAAATGGCAGCAATACAAAAAAATCCAACCCGTCACATTTACTGCCTTACCAAGTTTACATAGAGATGTGCACCTTCAGTTCTAAAGACTGAGAGAAACATTTTCTTAATTCAACAGTCTCCTACTGCTACAATTATAGCATTAAGAGCAGGTCAGGCAGATTAGCACAATTGTAACTGCAACAGTCAGCAGTTCCGGGAATTTTCAACTTCATAAATCTACCCCCTATTTAGGAGGTTGAAGGTGAAATTCTGATTAACTAACTAGCCTGCTGCAAACCAATATGTCTGTCTCTGAACCCTTATTAAACCTGCCACATTTGCAGGTACTTGCCTACCATATGACACTGTACATTAAGTTTATTTCATTGAGAGAAATCTCTTTATGATTCGTTACAGAGATAACTATCAGTTTTACTGTTTGTTTAATAACATGGAACCTTCCATAAAGATCCGAGACACGGTTGCTCCCAATCCTTCAGATATATTGTAGAAATATATGTGTGGTGTTTAAAAAAAGCCACACTTCTTACCTCCCGGTTAGGATCACATCAAACTTAATCTGTTGTGCAGCTCTGTAATGACTGAATCCTACTCTTCACACTGCTTTCAATTTTTTGTTTGCAATATAAGCTGCATACTTTTTGCTACCTCATACCTTGATTTTGTAGATGTTCACGTGTTGGGCCTTGGAATGTCAGGCACCTGGTCTCATTGCTGCAGGGGGATCAGGTGACCAGTGGGGATGCTAATGCAGACAACCTGTCTGTCCTGGCACCACAGACTGGCACCTAATCAGATATTAGGAATGGCAATATACAAAAACCTGTAGGGGAACACTTCAGTCTCCCTGGACACACAGTAGCAGATTTAAAGGTAGCCATCCTGCAGCAAAAAGCCTTCAAGACCAGACTTCAAAGAGAAACGGCTGAGCTACAGTTAATCTGCAAATTTGACACCATCAGCTTGGGATTAAACAAAGACTGTGAATGACTAGCCAACTACAAAAGCAGTTTCTCCTCTCTTGGTGTTCACAAGAGCTGCTAGAAGTGGGCCTCACCCTCCCTGACTGAATTAACCTTGTAATCTTTAGCCTTATTCTGGCCTGCATATTTATACCTGCCTCTGGAATTTTCCATTACATGCATCTTACGGAGTGGGTCTTTGCCCACAAAAGCTTATGCTCCAATACATCTGTTAGTCTATAAGGTGCCACAGGACTCCTTGTCGCTTTTGCAGATCCAGACTAACACAGCTACCTCTCTGATACTTGACACTGGTCTAGAGTTACTTGGTGCTGTCTTAATTCAGGGGGCTGGAGCTGATCACCTCTCAAGGTCCCATCCAACCCTACATTTCTGGGATTCTAAATTCAGTTCAGATACGAACAATGACTGTACAAAAATGCTTCCTTATTCAGCAGACTAGCTTCCTCCATGTATTTGGAGGAGAAATGTCTACTGACTGCCATGACCCATGTGTCTCTTGTTACCCCTGCAGAACTAACACAGCTAACAGTGTGAGCTGAAATCTATTCTGATTTACGCATCCTCAGCAGAATTATTTACCAAGTTCAAATCAGTTACACTTCTGCACGCCCCCCGCCCCCCGCTATGGAGCTCTATCACTGAGAACACAGGTACAGCAGGCATTAGGGATGTTAAAATGAGGTTAATTTACTCATGGAGTAGTTGATAGAATTTTTATCAACTACTTGATTTGTTGATAGGGGAAGGCAGCCTGGCTCAATCCCGGCTTGCACTAAGTCCAGGACCAAACCCTGCTGTGGCTCTGCAATTTAAAAGGCAGCAGGAGCCAGGCAGCCTGCTGGGCAGTAGGAGCTGGAAGTACGAGCCAGTAGTAGGAGATGGGCAGCTCTGCGGAGATCATGCTGGGAGGAACTGGCTTTTAAGCCGGCTCCTCCCAGCACCAGCTCCTGTTGCCTCCCTCCCCCCCCCCCCCCCCGCCCCACTGTCTCTGACACAGAGGCAGCAAGGGGGGGGGGAATGTAAGTAGTCAACTAGTCATTTACATCCCTAGCAGACATAATAGTGCTTTTAAACTTATTTAAACATTAAAATCATGTTAGATGTCTTCAAGTCAGCAGGGTTCAATTAAATACTTCCTAGGATACTAAGAAACTATCTGCAGAGATCTCAGAGCCACTGGTGATTTCTGAGAACTCCTGGGGAGAGGAGAGATACCAGATGCCTGGAAAAGGACAAATATAGTACCTACCTATAAAAGGGAGAATAAAGACAATCCAGGGAATTAGAGACCTGTCAGCTTAACTGCAGTACCCCGCAAGATAATGGAGCAAATAAACAATCAATTTGTAACTAACTAGACAAAATAAGTAACAGCCAACATGAATTTGTCAAGAACAAATCATGTCAAACCAACCTAATCTCCTTCTTTGACAGGATAACAAGCCTCGTGGAGTGGGGGAAAGCAGTAGATATCATATCTCATCTTTAATCAAGCTTCTGATACTGTCTCACATAACAGCAATTCAGCCAGAGGTTAGGGGTCTATTACAGAAGTGTGTGAGGGTCTGTTGCCTGCAATGTGCAAGAGCTCAGACAAAATGATCCTGATGGTCCATTCTGACCTAAAAGTCCATGAGTCTATGAGATCACCTCAAACAAACTAGAGCAATATAGCCTAGATGAACAAATACAAAGGGGTGCACTTCTGGCTGGAAAAATCATACTCAATAGTTATCTAAGGTTCACAATCAAGCTGGAAGGATATAGCAAGTGGAGTCCCAAAGGGATATATCCTGGGTCTAGTTCTGTTCAATATCTTCATAACAATCTGTATAATGACATAGAGAATGCACTTATGAAGGTTATGGATAATACCGGGATGGGGGTTGTAAGTGCTTTGGAGACAGGATTAGTATTCAAAATGATATTGAGAAACCGGAGAAATGGTCTGAGTTAAACAGGATGAAATCTGAAAGAGAAATGCAAAGTACTGCACTAAGGAAGGAGGAATCAATTGCACAAGTACAAAATGGGAAATGGCTGCCTGGGCATGAGTACAGCAGAAAAGTGAGTCTCAAACTAAATGTGTCACAAATGTGATACTGTTGTAAACATAGGGAACTTTTAGTAGGTATCCTGTAAGCATGACGTGAGAAGTAATTCTTCCATGCTGCTCAGCACTGATAAGGCTCAATAGGTATATTGTGTCAAGCTCTGGGCACCCTAGTTGAAGAAAGATGCGGTAACTGGAAAAAGTCCAGAGGAGAGGAACAAAAGTGAGTGAAGATCTCAAAAACATGACCTATGTGGAAAGATGGAAAAAACAGTTAGTCTGGAGAAGAGAAGGCTGAGGAGAGACAACAACAGTCTTCAAGAGTTTACAGAGAAGGGTGATAAATTGTCCTTCCCTAGTGAGGACAGGAGAAGACAGATTAAACATTAGGAAAAACTTTCTAATTGTAAGAGTAGTTAAGCACTGGAACAGATTACACAGGAAGCAGGGATGTGATAGTTTACCCATTTAAACAGTGAGCCTGGACTCTTCAGTTAACCTTTGAGGTTACATACAAGTTCCCCCTTTTCTCTCTCCCATGCTACTGCCTCTGTATCAGAGACAGTGTGGGAGGTAGGTGAGAACCAGTGCTCGTGGGGAACCAGCTCTTAAGCCGATTACCCGTGTGTACCAGCTCCCACAGAGACATCTGCCTCCCCCCCACCTCATCTCTGGCTGAAATGTGGGGGGAGGGGAGGAGGCAGGTGGCTCCGTGGGAGCTGGTGCTTGTGGTGAGCTGGCTTTAAAGCTGGCTCCCCATAAGCACCAACTCCTGCCTGCCCCCCACGCTGCTGCATCTGTATCAAAGGCAGCAGCATGGGTTGGGGGGCGTGAGGTGGCTCCATGGGAGCCGGTACATATGAGAAGCTGGCTTAAAAGCTTGGCTCCCCTCATGCATTGGCTCCCGCTGAGCTGCCTCTCTCCTGTGTGTAAACACTGCAAATTTCAGCAGTTACATGTTTACATCCCCCACCCCAAAAAACCAACAACACAACACATTTTAACGTTGCTAGTAGGGGGCTGTTGAAACTCCACCACTGGAGGTTTTTTAAGAACTGGTAAGACAAACAGCTGTCAGGGATGGTCTATATAATACTCGGTCCTCTCTCAGGGCTGAGGACTGTCCTGGAAAACCTATCAAGGTCTCTTCTGGTCCTAAATACCTATTACTTCTATGAGACCCTAAGACAGGGGTGGGCAAAAAGGCCTCCGCAGGCTGGATCAGGCCTGCCAAGCGAGTTGATCCGGCCCACGGAGGCCCTGCCGCTCCCCCCGTCCCCAGGCCAATCAGGGCCTGGGGGTGGGAGGAAGCATACAAAGTTTCCTCCACCCTGCCAGGAGCACGCAGGGTGGGAGGAGGCTTCATGTGCTCCCCCACCCCCAAGCCCTGATTGGCCTGGGGGCAGGAGGAGCACGCGAAGTTTCCTCTGCCCGACCCCCACCCTGTGAGGAGCGTGTGGCACTTTGAAGTACCGCGCACTCCTGGCAGGGCAGGAGGAGGCTTTGCATGCTCCCCTGCCCCCAGGCCCTGATTGGCCTGGGGGTGGGGGAACATGGGAAGTCTCTTCCTACCACCAGGGGCATGAGTGCTTAGTGGGAAGGGGGGGCAAAGGGGCTCCCCCACCAACAGACCAATAATGTCCTGTGGGTGGGGAAGCCTGAAGCATCCTGGTCCCGCCCCTTCTGGTGTGGCCCGGGGCCATTTAAAAAAAAAGTGGCCCCCGGCAAAAAATTATTACCCACCCCTGCCCTAGGAACTCAATTTGACATTTGAGAGACCACATTGTATATGCATCCAGATTAGAAAAGATTAGAAAAACAAATCTTTGTGACTGTCTGGTGTGTCCTTATACCTCTAACAAATAATGACCTTCATTTGATCTTGTAACAACCATTTCAAAACTATGATTTATATGTGTAGTCTGTAACTAACTATCAAGAGATGTCAAGGACAGACCGAGGCAGGAGTTCTTGCAACAATATTTTTGGTGGCCTCAGAACAACTGTTGCTGATCTGACAATTTTTCCTACAATACCACTCCAGAGACCTGGAACCCTGGGGCTGAAGACATATCTCAGACCCGCTGCTATCTGTGTGGGACTTTTCTCTCTTTTCCTCTCTCTTATGGATGTTGTTTTAGCTTCCCCATTCGTTCTGCAACAACGCTCCTTGTACATGAGCTAAAGATCCCTGTAGTGCCCAAAAATCCTGTGGGGTTTGCTCATCAAATGGGTAACTAGCAGTTGTTGTGTGAAAGTGGGGCTAGGGAGGTACTGTGGTATGAAGGTGGCAGTTTAAAGTGCTGTTTAACCCAGCCCACTAAATCCAAGGGCACCTGAGGGTCACAGCTTGGCATTGCAGTACAACCCATCCTATTAGATCCAGGGGTCAGCTTGTGAATGCTGATTAACTGGTCCTCTCAGACGTGCTCTGAGAGTGGGTATGAGTGTCGGTGTGTTTATCTGATTCTAGGGTGGGAAGAGCCCAGTCCTGGGGACCCTGCAGGAGAGCTCCATTGGGATGAAATTGGCAGAAGGGAGAAGTAGAGTGCCATATGAGAGCACAAGTGACACAAGCAACCCCCCTTACTCAGAAGAGTAATTCTTATAAAAGAGCATACCCCAGAGCAACAGGCAAATCTGGTATCCTCATGTGTCTAAAGGTGCTGCCTAGAACTCCCAAGTAGACTGCACTGTGCAAGGCGCTGATGAGTGCCAGTATGAACTCCAAGGGTATGCCGACAGAGGTATGTAGATTAGGCTACCCGACAGAGTCAACGAAGCGGGGATTTAAATAATCCCCTCTTCATTAAAATAAGCATGGCTGCCGCGCTGTACCGACGATCAGCTGATCTGGCACAGCGCGGCAGTCTAGATGCAGATCTGTTGGCTGGGGAAGCCTTTGCCGACTGATCCCTTATGCTTCGTAAAACGAGGTTTACAGGATCGGTCGGCAAAGGCTTCCCCAGCTGACAGATCCGTGTCTAGACTGCCGCGCTGTGCCGGATCAGCTGATCGTTGGCAGAGCGCGGCGGCCATGTTTATTTTAATGAAGCAGGGATTATTTAAATCCACGCTTCACTGACTATGCTGGGTAGCCTAATCTACAGGCCTCTGTCGGCAGAGGCATGTAGTCTAGACATACCCCAAGGCAGAGTATCTAAGAGCAACAGCTGGGTGACACAGGGCAGAGCTGCTTCTTCCACCCCCTCCATCTCTACTCATGCTTTGGAGGCTATCCTGGCCGCCAAAAAATCCACTGATAGCTGCATGCAGCCATGATGGCCATGTGTGAGAAATGCTGGACTAAGGCAGCTTATAAAGCTGGGTTGATTTAGTTAGGATTAGTCCTGCCTTGGGCAGGGGGCTGGACTTGATGACCTCCTGAGGTCTCTTCCAGCTCTGTGATTCTATGATAAAGCCCAAGAGTACCCTGAAGGGATTAACACACTTGGTGACTGTCTGAACAATGATTCTGCCATATGGAATAGCCAGGCTGACAAACTGGCTCTCCCAGTTTGAACTCTTAGGGCCAGAGGGCTGGAACCACCTGACCTGAGTGGTGAAGATGTTCAGTCACTCACTGACAGAGGTAAATCTTTCTCCGGGGGTAAACATCTAGGCAACAGAAGGACTCTCCCTGGATCAGAGGGCTATAGGGGCCTCTCCAACTGACATGGACTTACAGGTTCCAAGTCCAGGAGCACCCTGAGGGAAAAATGGAAAGCACTGAGCACCCACCATCAGCTCCCCTCCTTTCCCCACTCCCCCCAGTGCCTCCAGGCGGACCCCACAGAACACCACCTCCCCCTCCCTCCCTACATTTGTCCCTCCCTCCCTGTGTCTCCCACATACAACAATCAGTTGTTTTGCAGCATTTAGGACGCTGGGGGGAGAATGGGAGGAGCAAGCACACAGTGCACTTGGGGATAGGTGAGAATACGTGGGGCAGGTATGAGGTCTTGGGGGAAAGGATGAAGCAGAGGTGGGCCTAGAGCAGAGCTGGGAATTAAGCACCCCTCAGCAATTTAGTACTCACCTCAGTTGTTCAGAATCCACCATCAGTACAACCCTCCCACCCCATCAGCCCCCACCCTCCTCACTTCTCCCTGCACCCAGGCCATAGTTCAGCCCTTCCAGCCTCACCTCTATTCCTCCTCACCCTCATCCCGAGCCTGGGCAGGCTACAGTGGGGTTCCCTCTCTCACTTCCCAGGCTGGCAGGGGAACCCCAGCCATTTGGGGCTGACCACAGGGAGCCCCAGCTGCCCCGGGGCTGACAGCAGAGGGACTTGACCACCCCATCGCCAGCACTGTGGGGAGTCTCTGTGAGGAGGGGCTCCCACTGCCATCCCCCAGGTGTCTGTGGCTTCCACTGTCAGTCCCAGGGCTGGCTCACAGCAGGACCCCAGCAATTTCTAAGTAAAATTATTAAGTCTGACTCATGATCTTGGGATAGAACTCTCAAATGTCAGGATTTTTTTTTTTTTGTATTATTTTTATCAGCCCTGGCAGTTCTATTGCGAGCTTATGAGTCATGCTTAATCATTTTACTTCGAGAGATGTGATTTTTCTATTAATTTGTAAGAGTTGGCATGTCTATAAGCCAGGGAAGGTGGTTTGGAAGAGTTGGAATGTGGAGTCCCACCCCCCCCCCACATAAAGTGACAGAGAGAAGAGTGTACCTCAGAAGCCGAGTTAGTAACAGCAGGAGTTGAGGCTTTACAGACCCCGCTGATTGGAATTATGTGGAATCCACAGGGTAGGTCTAATTACAACTGTCTATGGGGAAACTCAGCCAGGTCTGTAATAATCATTCGCTTATAAATTGTGAGCATTTGATCCAGAAAACGCAGAGACAGAATTAACATGGATTCCCATTATACTGTTTTCACCATCTCTTTTCAGCCTGGAGCCTCATTTTAAGGACAAGAAGTTTTCCTGGGCCTGGCATTATTTTGGCAAGACTATGCTCTATTGCTTTATATTAGCATCACAGTGTGGTGTGAGAGAATCTTTTTGCCCCTGGGACATTGGAAACAGTATTTTCACAGAGTTGTTGTTCTTAATAGCCAACGGACCCTTCGAGTACCTCCTTCTGGGGACATACCTACTCTTGTAACTACTATTGGAAAGAACAGCACTTACATGAGGTTTAGGAAAATTCACACATCCAATCATCCAGCCATTAGCATTTCCTTTAGTTATTACAGTTTTTCAGCCCCTTTTGAGAAGGAATCATGAAACTTGTTACTTTCCAGCCCACCTTAATGACAGTTGAGCACAGGTCTATATTCAAAGGGTCAAGAATGCAGAGGGCCTAATAAATCAGCTAATTGTAAGACTTGACAAGATATAAATAAAGAAGCATTGAGCTGACTGAAGCTGACCTCCTGGAGCACCATAACCCAGAGTGCAATTTATCAAGTAACATATACAGGGGCCACTCTAGTGAAGAGATTGCTAAACTCAGTCCGTGCAAAACGAAAGGAGAGGTTTTTAGATCCAGTTTCCTCTTTCACTTGATGATTAAGTAAAGCTTGATGGGAAATGCTTTCCCACACTAGAAAATGTTTCAAGAGATCCAAAAAGTGTTCCTGTCCCAAAATAGGACAACAGTTGAAATCTCAATTTGCCATGGACCAAAAATCTATAAAAATGGAGTTAGGGTCAATCAAAATGTTTTGTTTTGATTAAAAAAAAAAGATTATTATATATAGTTCAAATTTCAAAACAAAAGTCATTTTCACCCCCCCCAAACAGATTTTTTTTTCCTTCAGAAAATGTCAAGACTAAACTTTGACAATTGCTAAATGATTTTCCCCCAAACATTTTCAAGTAAAAAACTTCATGGAAACTGACCCTTTCCTGTCAACATTTCAGTTTAGCTGGAGTAGCATTTTCTGATAAACTATTCGGTCAGAAAGTTAGCAACTGGCTTTATGACTGAGCCATTGCAAGCAATGACCTCTGAACAAGAGAGTCAAGATTCAGAAGCCACAAATGGGGATATAAATCTTTTCGGATCATTGTATTTGTAGCCAGGAAACTGTAAGCCTTTTGGATACATAACATAGCCTTTACGGCCGTCCTTTTGGAGCACAAGAAACTCTCTCTGAAGACTGGGTAAAAGCACCCTGCTAAGGGCATCTGCACAGTCACACTCCACAAGTCACATCAGCCCCTATTTTCATTATCATCTCAAGTTTCTTTCAATCAGGACAAATGGAGCGCTTTGTTTAATGCAAATATATAACAACAAGGTAGAGCAGTGACGGGTGAATGTATGGAAAAGATCTGATAAAGGCTTGTTTTTGTAAGTGAGAATTCACTTCCTCCGTTGCCTTGATTGACAGGACGAACAGACGGAACTGCTGCACATCAGCTGCAACCCAGCAAAATAGTTAAGCAGGTGCTTAAAGCACAGCATGTAAGGACTCTAACTGACATCCAAATACTCTGTTAGAATGTCTAAAGTTGAGCACAAACTTTTGTGTTTGGCCGGATCACAGCCAAAAATCAGCAGAAACATTCTAACAGGCTATTACTAGAATTCCATCGCATGGTATATTACTTGCCACCCGTGTTGTACCCCACATCTGCCATAAAGATTGTAAATGAGTTGAGCCTGTGTAGCGGTATTGTACAATCAGCAAGCACAGAGAGGTAAAGTGAGCTGACGCATGTCATAAGGGAAGACTGAACTTAACCACATTAGGTCGATTTTCCAAATAATTTGGTGGAGTCCACACCACCAAACCTGTTCCATCGACTTTAAGGACTGTTCAAGTCAGTTTCGGTACTCTTGCTTTTCACGAGGGGTAATTGTAAATTCAACCTTGCATGGTCAACTTTAGGATAGTGCAGGTGCAGTGCTGTGGAAGGCGACATTCTTGGCCTCCAGGAGGTGTCACACAGTACCCCACTCTGGCCAGGACTTTCAACTCTGCTGCTCTCCAGGTGCACAGAAAAGCCCCAGGAAAATTTGAATTTCATTTCCCGTGTGGCGAGCAGACGGCGCACCTCAGCTGCACACCTGACTATGAGTGCTCAGGATCACAAGCACCAGCACGGAGCGTGCAGGAGATTTTGGGCCTCGTTGCCGTGTGGGGAGAGGAATCGGTTCAGGCAGCACTGTGAAGCAGCAAAAGCAACGCTGATATCTATACCAAGATCGCAAAGGGCATGAAGGAGAAAGGATATGCCAGGGACACCCAGCAGTGCTGCGTGAAGGAGCTCAGGCAGGCATACCAGAAAACAAAGATGGCAAACGGACGGTCTGGTCAGCACTACAAACATGCAGCTTCTGTGAGCAGCTGCATAGGATTCTAGGGTGGGCCCCAACCAGTATCCCACACCAGTCCATGGATTCCTCCCAAAACACTCCTCGGGCAGCTTCGGGCAGCAGCATGGAGGACAGTGTGGATGAGGAAGAGGAGAATGGTCAGGAAGCAATCAGAGCATCCAACCTCACTAACAGCCAGGACCTTTTTTTTAAACTTTGGAGTCAATTCCCTCCTCCCAGGATGTCTTGCTACCAGGCCTTGATGACGGGTATGGCACTTCTGGTGTTTTCACATTTTTAATCATGTTACAAGAGGGTTAAGGAAATTGGCTGTGATCTGTGGCGGCCACTCTATCTACACAGCGGAGGGTCCCCAAAATGTGTCCTGGAGATGGAGTGGGAATCTTCCCTGCACATCTCCACAAAGCTCTCAGAGGAACTTTTCATCCTTCTAACAAAATTTCTGAGGAGGCCTGGCTTATTCCGTCCTCCATGGTAAGACACTTTTCCACACCAAGTAGGGATGCCAATGTGTAGGCAACTACACAATTAACCAATAAGCCTGAGTTTATCGGTTAATCCTGTCAATTACACGCACTCCCCTTCCTGCTGCCCTGTATCCCCACGAGCACTGGATTGTGCAGAGCCGCCTGGCTCCTCACCCCCACGCTGCTGCCTCTGATAAAGAGGCAGAAGTGCGAGGGGGGGGGACAGGCAGGAGCTGGTACACACGGGATGTGCATTCTGTCTATTGCCTCACCACAGTTAGGGAACCTCATCACAGCAAAGCCTTCCGCTATGTCCTGCACATTTCCCAGAGCCACTATCCTTTATAGCGTAAGGGTACTGATTGTCTTGGCTACTTGGATCACAACAGCCTGCACTGTAGATTTCCCCACTCTGAATTAATTTCCAACTTACTGATAGCTGTCTGGCACTGCAAGCTTCCACCGGGCTATTGCCCCTCATTCTGGTATTGCTGCAGTTAAGGGCAGTGGGGGGAGGGGGAAAGCAATTTGCAAGCTTCCATGAAAGTGATCTTATGCATGTGAAAGTTTAGCAGCCACTGCTGATCGCCCCATAGGTGCATCACTATGTGATCCCACCAGTCTGTGCTTGTCTCATGGCACCAGAACCAATTGTGTCAATAGGATCAAATGCCACGAGCATCTGCCAATCTCTCCTCTCAAGTGCTTTACAGAAGAGCGTATTCATGGCCTTCCGAGATTCGTCCTCATTCTGGCGGTCCCTGGATATGCTCTGGACCTATTGCAGTATAAGGTGCAAGATGGTTAATAGGATTGCCATTGTAGTACTTTGCTGCTGAACAGGTTCCATTCTGGGTTATTCTGCTATGGCATCTGCACGGATAACCAGGGGGAAAAGGGTGCAAAAAGATTGTTTGCCGTTGCTTTCAAGCAAGGTGAAGGGCAGAGACAAGTGACACAGACAATATGAACCCAGAACCACCCACTGCACAGTTTTGGGCCCAGCGTGCACTGGGAGCATAACCCAGAATGCAAAGGGGAGCAGGAACTGTGGGATAGCTACTCACAGTGTATCACTGTCAAAGTTGACAGTAGCCATGCTACTGGGGATGCACTACTTAGAACTCTTGCACACAGTGGGTGTATGCACCTTTGACTTTATAAAAGTGGGTGCTAGTAAACTGACTTCAATAAATTCAATCATCTCTCAGTGTAGACAAGGCCTAAATGTGCTTTACCAGCCCATAAAAATGAGGGTGAAACAAGGAATAGTCTATTCGCCTATGGAAAAATGTGCTTTTTAAAAAACTTTGCTGAAATGGATGCCTGTAGTACTCAACTTAGTGCTTTTGCAGAAAGTAGGAAAGTCAGGGCTATTTTAATGTTTATCAAATTAGAATAATTAAACTGACTAAATTAAGGTTCTTGGGTTCTTTTAGCAGGCCATGCAAGTAAGTTGTGGACAATATTTTCCTTTCACAATTACGAAATCGAACCACTATTTATCTGGGGTTTTCAAATGGAAATCGGAGCTGCCTATAAAACCTTTTGCCATCCATAATGTTCTTAATTTGTTTGATGCTGCTATGTTTTCTTCCATCCATGCAAAGAGGTTCTTTATCATAATAAAATGTATCAGTGTAATATAATAATTATACTATAACAGTGATAATACTTTTCATCCGTATTTGTGCCCTTCATATTTCATCTCCATTTCATGGCTTTTAATCAGTGAACGGACTGGTTTTGCACTTCTTGTATTACAAAATCCCAGGTGTACATAGGGATCAAATCACCCGTTGTTGAAACATACCTGCCTCTGGATAAAGTACAGCATCTCACTAGCAGAATACTTATTACCCCACACTGTTGTGAAGAATACTGTGTTCATCTGAAAGTGCAAGGGGAATTTAAATAGCCAGAATTAAATTATCTGAAATCAGCAAGAAAAAGATTAAAAAAATAAAAGCTTATCAAAATATATATTTTATGTTCCAAATATATAGATGAAAATGTGTTTCAACTTAATTGACTTTTTACAGGATTTTTGTATGCTTATCAAACCGAAAAACTGAAAGTGTTTTGGTTATTTTATAAAAACCCAAAACATTTGGCAAAAGCAAAAAGTTCTCATGACATTTTCTGCTTATTTGAAAAGCTAATTTTTGTTGGAAAATTGTTTAGAAAAGTTGCTCAGTCATTTTTAATTAATCTCCTTTAAAAAAGGTACCACCAGGTTGTGAACAACCCAAAGGGGACAGACTCACAGGTTTACATTTCATCTGAAAAGGGGGACCTTCAGGAGCCCAATGACATCTTGCACCTTTGTTCATAAAAAAAAATTGGTATGCTAGCCAATAAATCTAATAATGTATGTTATTATTTTAATAAGCATAGCACGGTGAAGTAGACTTACAAATGGGTGTCTACTGCTATTTGAAAACCAGAGATGCATGCTGCTGATATTGCTGCATAAGAGGGAACAAATACACAGATTATTGCTAGGTGCTCAAGAATAAAGGATACTTAAATGTAATAAATGCCAGTTATTTGACTTTGCACTGCATGGTCTTCATTATATTTACTATCCTGGTTAAGCTGTCAAGACATGCTTTGCTGTCTTACTGTACCACAGAACAGCAGTTCAGGGAGGAATTATTTAGGATGGTTCAAGAGCAGTGCTGGGCAACAATTTTCACAGGGGGGCTACTTAAATAAATGTCTCTACCTGGTCATGGGCTGGCTTCACCTTCCCCCCACCCTTAGAAGTGGCGTGACCTGGGGTGGAAGGGGCATATCTGGGGACTAGCCTCCCCGCGGAGCTGTCTGGGGCCAGCAGCTTTGAACTAAAAACGCAGAAATGGGCTCATGGCTCCCAGCCCTGTCATTACCACATTGCCTGGCAGCTGGCCAGGATTGCTGCGGCTATTTAAAAGGCTCGTGGCTCTGGCCCTTTCCACAGTACAGGTAGCACCGTACTGTGAGCCGTGAGCCATTTTAATAAGATCCTGATACCTTAGCCTGATACCTGAGCCTTGAAATTCAGTGGCACGGGTAGCAGGATATAAATAGAAAGCAGCCTAATCAGTCCACGGGCCAGATCAAAGTGTTAGGTGGGCCAGATCCGACCCCCGGGCCGCATCTTGCCTGCCCTGTTCAAAAGTGTAGAATTAAATGTAATGGGAAGAAATTAAGAAAGAGAAAACACAGATTGCACTGCACAACAGTAACATCTTGTAGGATGTGGACAACTTCTTTCGGAAGAAGAGGAAAGAGGAAAAAGCACAGATGCCCTGGTGGTCACTCCGTTCATAGCAATCACAGCTTACATGTGAGAGAGCATCCATTCAGTCTGGACGCTCTTTTTCGAAAAAGCAGATCGCTTTTTTAATTCACTTTTGCAGCATGGACACTCTCTTCTGGAAGAAGTTTTTCCAGAAGAGCTCTTCTGAAAAAAAGCTTCTTTCAAAAGAAGCCTGTAGTCTAGACGTAGCTTCAGAGGCACCCAGAAGTGGTGTATGATTTTCCCAGGTTACTGGGTAGGTGCTCGAGCTGGTTCTGCGTTGTATTGTTGAAAAGGTTCTGCGTTGTATTGTTCCCTAGCTACAGAACTCAGGTCTGGTTGTTGCCGGATCTGCCTGGCAGAAGGGTTAGATATAGAAAAAATAAGCTCCTTTCTGCTGTGCAGTACACACAAACAACAAAGGCTGGCTGTCACGAGCAGTTTACAGTCTAAGGATGAATGTTCTCTCTTTCCCCTCACAATTGCCAGAATCCCTTCACTGATGCCTCTCACCCGAGCTTCCCTCAGCCTCAGAGTGGACAGCTGTGCTATGGACTGCCTATTTTCCCTCTCGGTGGCAGCACTTGCCACTTCTGAAGGCTTCCTCCTCTCACCAACCATAACACATGCCATGTTGCTTTTGTCAGAGGGCTTGAATGTGATTGCACCCGCACATGCCTCCAGGGGGAATCACTCCTTTCTCATCTGTGGGAGAAGGCGGCCATGAACGTGGCAGCACAGCATGTGCACCGTGGGCTGCAACACAGTAGAAACGGTACACTAGGAGGGGCAATACGTGGGGATGCCTCAAAGGACGACCTTTCACTGCTGTAAATCCCCTGGCCAGAATCCTCCTCCTCCCAGGGTGCGACAGCAGGCAGAAGGGCAAAGGCAGACCGAAAGCTGCTAGAGTAAGTCCAGCATGTAGCCCTGGGGGTATACACAATGTATTTTCCACCTAGACTCCAGCACATCTCCCCCTTGGCTTTAAGGAACTCTGATTGAGGATTTGGCCCACAACACTGTCCGAGAGGTGAATCCTTCTAAATTATTTATGCTACTTTACCTGCAATCGATCTCAAGGCAGCTTCACGATCTATAAACTCCTGCCATGTGTTGTGGACCTCTTGTAAACAATGGGTTGGCCTCTTTGCCAACTGCTAACTTCTAAAACCTGTCCTGCTATCATTTTATAACCATTAGTTTCTCCCCAGCTTGTTTCAAATAATCACTTCTCTTATGCTTGTTTATGTTACCGCTGTAGATTTATTTTGATCCCAATGGGTCTTCTGCCCTGGCATGAATAATACCTTCAAAACAACAAATGCATTCCCATCTATCATCAAGAATCCTCTCAGAAAACAGCAGAGGTTTTCTGAGAGGCCAATTCTCTTTGCATTTTCACGCCCTTTCAGCTTTGCCTTCCCCCAGGATTAAGCACGCCTGGAGAAAGGGCAGCGGGAGGTGTACAGAGTCAGCAAACATGCAAAGCAACAGAGTTAAGGTTAGAGAAACAGGATGGTCAACTATGCCCATTAGAGCATTATTTATTTAGGATGTTTTTACACAATCTTACCCTTCTTTTAACGGCTGTGAATTCTGTGTTTATCAAGAGACGAATTGGATCTTTGGGGTTTTAACAGGGGATTGATTAACTCTTCAGTGAGAGGGAGAAACAGTAACAGGAAACTTGGAAATGGCAGAGATGCTTAATGACTTCTTTGTTTCGGTCTTCACCGAGAAGTCTGAAGGAATGCCGAACATAGGGAATGCTAGTGGGAAGGGGGTAGGTTTAGAAGATAAAATAAAAAAAGAACAAGTTAAAAATCACCTAGAAAAGTTAGATGCCTGCAAGTCACCAGGGCCTGATGAAATGCATCCTAGAATACTCAAGGAGCTCATAGAGGAGGTATCTGAGCCTCTAGCTATCATCTTTGGAAAATCATGGGAGACAGGAGAGATTCCAGAGACTGGAAAAGGGCAAATATAGTGCCCATTTATAAAAAGGGAAATAAGAACAACCCAGGAAACTACAGACCAGTTAGTTTAACTTCTGTGCCAGGGAAGATAATGGAGCAAGTAATTAAGGAAATCATCTGTAAACACCTGGAAGGTGGCAAGGTGATAGGGAACAGCCAGCATGGATTTGTAAAGAACAAATCCTGTCAAACCAATCTGATAGCTTTCTTTGATAGGATAACGAGTCTTGTGGATAAGGGAGAAGTGGTGGATGTGGTATACCTAGACTTTAGTAAGGTGTTTGGTACGGTCTCGCATGATATTCTTACCAATAAACTAGGCAAATACAACTTACATGGGGCTACTATAAGGTGGGTGCATAACTGGCTGGATAACCGTACTCAGAGAGTAGTTATTAATGGTTCACAATCCTGCTGGAAAGGTATAACTAGTGGGGTTCCACAGGGGTCTGTTTTGGGACAGGCTCTCTTCAATATCTTCATCAATGATTTAGATATTGGCATAGAAAGTACGCTTATTAAGTTTGCAGATGATACCAAGCTGGGAGGGGTTGCAACTAATCTGGAGGATAGGGTCATAATTCAAAATGATCTGGACAAATAGGAGAAATGGTCTGAGGTAAACAGGATGAAGTTTAATAAAGACAAATGCAAAGTGCTCCACTTAGGAAGGAACAATCAGTTTCACACATACAGAATGGGAAGCGACTGTCTAGGAAGGAGTACAGCAGAAAGGGATCTAGGGGTTATAGTGGACCACAAGCTGAATATGAGTCAGCAGTGTGATGCTGTTGCAAAAAAAGCAAACATGATTCTGGGATGCATTAACAGGTGTGTTGTGAGCAAGACACGAGAAGTCATTCTTCCGCTCTACTCTGTGCTAGTTAGGCCTCAGTTGCAGTATTGTGTCCAGTTCTGGGCACCGCATTTCAAGAAAGATGTGGAGAAATTGGAGAGGGTCCAGAGAAGAGCAACAACGAATAAAGGTCGAGAGAACATGACCTGTGAAGGAAGGCTGAAAGAATTGGGTTTGTTTAGTTTACAAAAGAGAAGATTGAGGGGGGACGTGATAGCAGTTTTCAGGTATCTAAAAGGGTGTCACAAGGAGGAGGGAGAAAACTTGTTCATCTTGGCCTCTGAGGATAGAACAAGAAGCAATGGGCTTAAAATGCAACAAGGGAGATTTAGGTTGGACATTAGGAAAAAGTTCCTAACTGTCAGGGTAGTCAAACACTGGAATAAATTGCCCAGGGAGGTTGTGGAATCTCCATCTCTGGAGATGTTTAAGAGTAGGTTAGATAAATGTCTATCAGGGATGGTCTAGACAGTATTTGGTCCTGCCATGAGGGCAGGGGACTGGACTCAATGACCTCTCAAGGTCCCTTCCAGACCTAGTATTCTATGATTCTATGATGTTCAGCCTCATCCTGGGTCTGTTTAGTCTGCAGAAGCGAAGAGTGAGGGGGGATTTGATAGCAGCCTTTAACTTCCTGAAGGGAAGTTCCAGAAAGGCTGGAGAAAGGCTGTTCTCAGTAGTGACGGATGGCAGAACAAGGAACAATGGTCTCAAGTTGCGGTGGCAGAGGTCCAGGTTGGATATTAGGAAAAACTATTTCACTATGAGAATGGTGAAGCACTGGAATGGGTTACCTAGGGAAGTAGTGGAGTCTTCATTCCTAGAGATTTTTAAGTCTAGGCTTGACAAAGCCCTGGCTGGGTTGATTTAGTTGGGATTGGTCCTGCCTAGCGTAGGGGGCTGGACTTGGTAACCTTCTGAGGTCTCTTCCAGCTCTATGGTTCTATGATTCTATGCCTGGTCTCAGGCTAGCTACTGCCTCTGCTGTCCCTCCCTCAGGGTGGATCTCCTCCTGACTTGCCCAGGAAGGACTCACTACCACACCCAAGTTTCTATCCAGACAGTTTTCCACTTTCAACAAAACTTGGGCAAAATATCCAGACAAAAGTATCTTCGCTGCCAAATCTGGGCTGCAGCTACTGACTCCCTCCTCCATCCCCCGCCTCTCTCAGCATTGAAAGATGCATTCTTCTCTCCAACCTCTTGTTTCAGGACTGGCTAAAAGAATCATTCTTCCTCCTACAACTCCTCTCAACTGAACTCTCCCAATCCTTTAAAGGGATCACCTGCCTCACTTCTAGTTGGGTCTGATAACTGAACAGGGCTGGCTTGCCCCAGCCCCCCAATGATTCCTAAAGCAGCAGACCAACCTGTTACGCTTGGGTCCTATTTCCAAGCTGTGCCACTGACTCATTTTGTGTTCCTGGACAAGTCTCTTAACTTTCCTGTGCCTCTATTTCCTTATACATATATTTACAAGAACAAGGGGACCACCAATGAAATGAAAAACTTTATAAGGAAGTATTTTTTTCACACAATGTATCATTAAAAAACAACAAATGGTCTGGTAGCACTTTATAGACTAACAAAACATGTAGATGGTATCATGAGCTTTCGTGGGCACAGTCCACTTCTTCAGATGGGAGTTATGAGTAGGGGAAATGAAAACTCGAAATAAATAGGAGAAGGGGGTGGGGGAGAGAAAGATGCTCTGTCTCTCACTCCCTTTTCCCCTCCCCCTCCTTTTTTCTTAAAGTATCTGGAGAAAGGATGCTAAACCTGAGCAGATAAAAATCAAAGTCAGTAGATAGATTGCTAAGGTAGGAAGGATACCATTCAGAAAGCTGTTAGCGCCTTCAGTGATAAAGACTCCACCATCCTGTATCTCGACTGAGCCCATTAGCATGTTAATTGAATTTGTATATGTATTGTAATTCAAAGCTTTCCCTGTGGATTTGGTTTGTATCATTAGACTGGGGAACTCATTGCCGCAGGATGACATTAGGGTCAAAACCAACACAATTCTAAAAAGGGGTGAGAGCTATCCAGACAGCTGGGATACTCAAATTTATTATAATTAATTCTAAAAATATTAGAAGGGCTATTAAACTTCGTGCTTCAGGGTTTAAGCCTGGGATGGGGAACCTTTTTAGCGTTGGGGGCTACTGACCCACAGAAAAATCAGTCGGGGGCCACATACAAGTGAGATGTAAAAAAGAAAAACCAATCCCTCACTGATGTGGCTCCGACTGAAAAGGAGAAGGACACTCCCCACATTCCCTTCACACACCAGAGCCTAGGGGGGGCCAAGGATAGTAGATTTTGTGCACTCCAGCCCTGTAGCGGGACAGCAGGGTGTCTAGAGTGCCAGCATGGGCTTCCCAGTGCTGGCGGGGAGGAGCCTCTGGGCCTTAGGTTCCCCACCCCTGGTTTAAGCCACTCTCAGACTGTTAAAGATCAGGAGGAAACCTAGGCCTGGACAGATTATCCCCACATCAGTCTACAAAGAGGTTTGTACCATCCTCTGTAGCATGTGGCGCTATCTACTGTCAGCGATAGGATACAGAACTAGATGGATTTCAAGTCGATAAAATCTGGCAACTCCTATGTTCCTAACCGATGGCAGGTGTATCCATTCCTTTATACTAAATACAGTAAAACTCCAATTGTCCGGCATCCAGTGGTCCGGCACTCCTGATAGTCCGGCACCAATTGGAACCTGGAAGTGCTCCGGCCAGCCGGACAATTGGAGCTGTCCAGAGGCGACGATGGAGAGGGGGTGAGAGGCAGGCAGCTGTTTAAGGCAGGTAGGTGGGCAGGGGGGTGTTGGCGGGGAACAGTGCGGCGAGGGGCGAACTCTCTGCCGTGTTGCGGGGAGGCGGTGGAAGCCCCGCGCAGCTGGCTTGCAAGTGGGGAAACTCAGCTGCCGGCTTGTAAGCGGCAGCAGCGGAGAGGGGGTGAGAGGCATGCAGTGTTCCCCGCCACCCCCCTGCCTGCCCGCCTTAAACAGCTGCCTGCCTCTCGCCCCCTCTCCGCCGCCGCTGCTTGCAAGCCGGCTGCGCTGGGCTTCCACTCCCTCCCCGCAACACGGCGGAGGGTTCGCCCCTCCCCGCGCCGTTCCCCCCCTGACCCCCCTCACGCAGTGTGGGTCCCGGAAGACCTATCACAGCACCCCGCCAGAGTACCTACCGATACTCCGGCATATCCGATAATCCAGCACCTCCTGGATCCCAAGGGTGCCGGATTATCGGAAGTCTACTGTAGATTATTACTATTTTAACACTTTGAGAGCCTCAGACAATAGGTGCTTGTGACAGAGTCTTTGCTCTAGCATCCTGGTCACTGATTTCAGTTGGTGTTGAAACTGCTCAGCACTCATACAATTCAGGGCCTAATTAGTCAGTAACACACACCCTCTTTTGATTTACAGCTATAAGAAAAACCTCTGTATTTGGCCCACAGACATAGATAACAGCAGACACAAGTCTGCATATCGTCCATCAGGGAAATCCGTTAACAGATCCCTAAAATTAGCAAGTCCCTCCTCAGTAAACAGCGAGTGACCTTAAAATGATCTGATTTTTCTCTGTCTAACCAAAAGAACTTCAGTATTTACCATGTTCTTTATATTAGATGCACCTAGGGAATATTGCAAAGACTAAGGCAAGTGTTATTTAGTTAGCTAAGCAAATTGAAAAGTTTTTAAGAACAAACATTATGTACAACTCTTGATTCTTGAGTAATCTAGTAGTCTTATGGAGGTTTCTGTTCATGTGTGAAAGCATGAAAATTACTATCAGGAAAAAATTTAAACATTTTGTAGCTTAGCCCTTGACAGTTGAGCCTACCAGCAATATATTACAGAGAGATGTACATTTTGTAATGCATTCATTTAAAAGGGTTAAAGCGGTTTCCAAGAGGACTGCACTAACCCCTAGACAAACGGTCACTTGACAGCTCTCCTAGTGCTCAAAGCTCTCATGCAATTTTGTTCAATACACAAAGTGCCAGACTGAAGGAAATTGCTGTTCCTCGTCCAATGTTAAGTGATTGGCTTTCTATCTTCATTAAATGTGTGCTAGTCAATGCCTCAAAGACATTCTACCTTATCCTAGAATGTGAACTTTAGCAGCTTTGTATAATACCCACAAGGCCTCTGTGGAAATAAGGAGAAGTCTAAATCCCAACCACCTACTCCTGCACCTATTACAGAGATTAAAGAACAGATGTTGTCTTCTATTTATTGAGTTACACTCCAAACTGGATTTCCAAATTCAAGTGAAATTTTAATCCCAAAGATCCAGATTTTATTTACAGAAGTGAATTATGAAATGAGGAAAGAGAGGGGAGGAAAGAAATTGAGAGGGAGTGGAGAAAGATTTGGTGCCTCGGTTTTATAGTTGATTTCGAAGGACTTCTTATCATATGAAGTTAACCTTTAAATTCACACACTACCTTAATCCAAATTAATTGTCAAGTGCTAAACCAAGCTGCACAAGCAAGGAACACTTTGAACCCAATTATGCAAAAATCTCCAACTGCTGGAGATGGGACACTAAATGGAGAGAGCTTTGCATTACTACAGAGAATTCTCTCTCATGTATCTGGAGGGTGTTGCACACGTGCTCAGGGTCTAACTGATCGCCAAATTTGGGATCAGGAAAGAATTTTCTCCCACATCAGATTGGCCGAGAACCTGGGGTGGATTTTGTTTTCCTCTGCAGCATGGGGTATGAGTCACTTTCAGGATTAAACTAGAGCCAAGATGACTCCTCTGTAGCGTGAAGTCTTTAAACCATGATTGGAGGACTTCAGTAACTCAGCTAGATGCCTGGATGGGTGAGGGCCTGTGGCCTGCAATGTGCAGGAGGTCAGACTAGATAATCAGGATTGTCCCATATAGGAGAGAGATGAGAGGTACAAGGGGCTGGGATCCTCTGCTTCCATTAGGTCTGATCAGAGCTCAAGGCACTCAGTTTTGGGACAAAAAAGCCCTCTGTGGAGTGACCTGAACCCCTACTGAAGATCCTGCAGATAGCTGTGGGATGTTTGCCACCTCTCAGAATCAGCCTTGGGCAGGGCATTACAAAGAGTGGAGATTTCTCTCTCAGTGGCCTTTAAAGAAACAAACATCCTTTTCTCCCTTTCACAATAACCAAGAGCTGTTGTGCATCTGAAAAGGCGACTGTGCTACTGAAAGCAGCTCTAATGAGATTTCTGTTTAAGAGTCAGATCTGATCAAATAATAGGTCTTCCCTGTTTGGATTGAAGAGTGGGCAAACAACGGCAAAGCAAATCCCAGCTCACACAAATTGCAAAGATTTTTTGTTTTAAATTTGTGCAGCAGGTTCATCCTGCCACTGTTGAAAGTTTCACTACAACCTCATTGTTTAGATCCTGACCCAAAGCTGCATGTAAAACAACTATAGCCCTTTGACGGAAGGGGACTATCAGCCATCCTGTTGCCTCTCTACCCATTCGGGAAAAGCAGAGCACTCACTCCAAGCAACAAGGGTGCACCACTATGCAGGAGAACATCAGTGCTCGAAGGCTGGATGGAAAGACGCCTGGGACATTTTCTGTTTATTTCTTCCAGGCCCACACAAAATAGCAAGGACATGTGAGCAAAAAAAAAGATGCTGCGTTCATATGTCTGGGACCAGGACCTTGAGCAATAACTGTGTAACACTGACAGGAAGAACCAAACCTGGCACTTCTGAAGCTTAATGCATGAGCCTCGAAAGGTTGAGCTAAAAGCCGCCTCCCTCTCGTCTAAGGCTGCAGAGCACACTCGTTCTCTCTCTCTCTGTAAGTGGTCTGAGTGCCACTACATAGGACAGTGAGCCTTGCACAACAGGTGCATGGGTTACATACTTCCCCTAGCTGGGGGACCATGTCCTCAGCTTTAGAGACCCAGTTGAAATCACAGACATGCTCCACTTGTAATACCAACAGGGAGAACCGAGCCTGAGACCTCTGGAACTCAGGATACGAATCTCTACCGCTTGACTTAAAAGTTAGTTACCTCACAGCTAAGGTTGTAGAGGAAACTCATTCATTCTCACAGTCTCTCTCTGTAAGTGGTCTCAGTGCCACTAGATGGGACAATGCACCACACCCAGAATGTGTGTGGGTTACAACTGCACCACAACGTAAGTGTGTGTGAAAGCTCATGTGTGACAGGGAACCATCTGTCTTAGGAGCCAAGATCCACCATAATGACTCGCTTCTTTGTCCTGCCCTTTGCTAATATAAATGCAATGCACACACTTTATATTTTAAATTAAAAATTGCCTCAAAATAGCCCACCACACATGGAGAAGAAAAGATGACAAATTTTATGACAGATGCCAGTCACCCCACTTACTGCAGTAATGGAAGATGCTCAGATACTATGTTGTTGAAGGCTGGATAAGAACCAGAGTTCTGTGGGAATCCAATAAGAAAACATATTTTTAAATGTTATCACCAACTACTGGCATTAGTTGATAACACTTAGCCCTACGCACTCTATCATTTGATCATCCATGCAATCTGTTTGATCATAGATGGCAAAGCTAAAAAAGAGTTCCATATCATTAAAATAATTCCTGACAGTGATTTTATAAATCAAGTGATGTGGTGAAAGCACCATTGCTCAGTATAGTTAAGATTAGACAGGACATTTTTTAAAAGTGAAGTAAATTAAAATAAACCGAGCATTCAGTTTAATCACTTCTCCACAACAGCAAAACTGGTAAGGACCCATGGAACTAGAAAGGAAAACTGCCTACGTGCAAACACAGAAACAAGGCGCTGAGAATTAGAGAGAGAATTTGACTTTTTACTCTCCCTTTTCAAAAATAACAAACAAAAATAGTAGGAAAATAAAAAATACATTTTAAAATACAAAACTTCTGTTTATTAAGCCAAGAACTGTATTTAATGTCAACAGTTTGAGTAAATGTGTAAGATAGTTTGTTATGCTGCTTTCTTCATGATGATTGGTAGAGAATCAACAGGATTAAGAAATATTTGTTCCTCACTATAACAAACACTGGGGTAAGGTAAGCAACCAATCTGCTCAGAAATACAATGCAAGAGGCAATTGTTTGCTATCGTGACTGTACAATCCTAGCTTTATATTCCACATGAGGATATAAATTTCCAGTCTTGTGCTGCACTTACTAGCATGTCATGCTTGTGAAATACTTTATTATCTAAACAATACATTCCATGTTGTATGGACCAGTATCTCTATGCAGCTCTGCCACTGAAAAGGATGCAATACTACGCTGATATTACTGTCAAGAACATAAAACACCTGGGCTGTGTCTAGACTGGCATGATTTCGCGCAAATACTTTTAATGGAAAATTTTTTCCGTTAAAAGTATTTGCGCAAGAGAGCATCTATACTGGCATGTGCCTTTGCGCAAAAGATTTGCTTTTGCACAAAAGCATCCATGCCCAGTATAGACGCTCTCTTGTGCAAGAAAGCTCCGATGGCCATTTTAGCCATCGGGCTTTCTTGCGCAAGAAATTAACGTTCCTGTCTACACTGGCCCTCTTGTGCAAGTATTCTTGCGCAAGAGGGCTTATGCCTGAGCGGGAGCATCAAAGTATTTGTGCAAGAAGCACTGATTTTGTACATTTTTGCTTTTGCGCAAAATCTTGCCAGTCTAGACGCACCCCTGTAGTGTGAGTACCATATTGGGGGCCAGATCTTCCCAAATTCTTACTGAGGCTATGTCTACACTACAAAGACCAGTCAGAAAAAGATATGCAAATTGTGGTTCGCAATTTGCGTATCTTTTTCTGCTTTTCTTTTGAAAGAGGCTTTTCCAAAATTTGGCGTGTCTACATGGCACCAAATTTCGGAAAAACCTGCTCTTTCGAGCCATCCTGTCTTCCTCATACAATGACGTTTACAGGGATGGCAAAAGAACACGTCCGCTTTTCCAACATTTTTTTCAGAAAAGCAGACGCGTTCCTTGGACGCAGCATTGCTTTTCCAGGATACATATGTGACTATGGCCAGAAGACACGGCTTCTCTGTTTCCTTTCCCGTCTTCAGAAGCATATTTGCCTAACTCTCGGGGGTGTTAATAATTGTACTGTTCTCTAAAGTTGAAAATAAATTATTATTTGCAAATAATATAAATATTAATGGCCTGATTCACCACAGCTATCTTTATCTTTCTGAGGGTCTTTACACTGCTGCCCCGTCACTGAAATATCTGAGTAGCTTCCCACATAAAATATCAATATCAATATCAATAATAAAGTCCTTAGTGGACTTTGTGGGATCTCTGGCACTTCATTCTTTTGGAGTTAAAAAGTCTGCTTGGGGTATTAATCTGTTTGGGATTTTTGATTGATTGATTTGTTTGTGTCATAGGTTATAATTTTATTTATTTGATCTTGAGGATTTTTTCCGGGGTGCCACTGTTACAGTGGAAAGGGTTTTTTTGGAGGGTGACTTTCTGCAGATTTTTAACACCATTACAATTCCAGTTTACACCAGTACAATTTTCCAGTTTTAAACCAGTAGGGACTTCATTATTGTTACTGATTTCCTGTGGAAGGAACTCGGATAACTACATTGATGGCTGACCGTGTAAAACCCACCGATAGAGCAACAGATTTAATTCCATCGTAATCAATGGCGTAAAATAGGAATGTAAAAGGTTAACTGGCTGGAGCGGGAGGAGTCAGCCGACCAGAGCAGTCCCTGTCTGTGGCACTCCTGACACAGGTTACACGCTGTGGCTCCCCCGGAGCAGGGTCGACAGTCCTTGTCGGCCCCGTTCCCAGGGAGCCGGCTTCCTTGCGGCAGCAAAGTCTCCTCCCCAGAAGTGGTGCCGGCAGCCCCTGCCAGCCCTGCTCCTGGGGAGGCAGCTTCACGGCGGGAGCAAAGCGCCCTTCCCAGGAGCTGAGCAGGCATTCCCACTCCTGGGGAGCCTTCGCTGAAGGCTCTGCAATATAAAGCTAATCTTTATACTGAAGAGCTCACAGCACGTATAACAGCTAAGATTTTTTGCGGGTACATGGGTACCTTTTTAAACGAACATCCCTCATGTAAAATAAGAGAAAAAGTGGTGAATCTGATTCCACTGAAATACTTAGTGGCATGCTAGATGGTGATGATGAGAGGCTGGACTGACATCTCCATGAGTGGCTCTCTGCTTGCTTGCGGCAAAGAGGGGAAGGATGCGCTGGCTCGCATCACACCTGATATAAAATTTGCATTGAAGACCTTGTTCACATAGGCTTTTTCCACACAACTGCATGTAGATGGCAGTTGTTTTAATACACACAGAATGACGTGAAGTTACTGAATATCCCTCGTGAATTATCCCAGGGCAGGATGGCACGGAAATACTAAATTAAAATGACTGCCACCAAATGATGCAACACTTTAAAATCACTTGGCAATGACTGCCATTGCTGTGGAATAACGGTAGCAGCCTGCTGGAGAACCCAGAAGTAACAAAATCAAGGGGATCAGGGAACTTGGCCTCCAAGGGTGTTTCTTTCTAAACTTGATCTTTCATGGCATCAACACTTGGGCCGGGGTAAAAAGGAAAGCTGCTACCAGACTACCTATGCTGAACCCCTGCACATCTGTGCAGACCCTTGCTTTGCATTTAATATAAACAGCCCACTTCAAGTTGAACAGCTTAATTATTTCCCACACAATGTAATCTAGTTTATAGATCTGTATAAAGGTTTAATGGCAACACTTGATTATGTGATGTCCCAAAAGATTTATCAAAGAAGCTGATGTAAAAGACCAGCAAGAAATGCTGGGGAGTTAACTACCTAATTCTTTCCGGGAAATAAACAAATAGTCATAGCCTTCAGGAAACTTGAAATCTGGCCAGTGCTGAAAACAACTCATAATTTGTTTGTCTCTGATGACTCTCCTTAGTCTCAGGTCATAGTGATATATTCACAAATTGTGACAGGTGGAAAGAGGAAATGCACACTCCACATTAACACCCTTTAATCACCAGCAGAATAGGAGGCTATGCAGCAGGTTTCAGGGACAATGCATTAGCTACATAATTGGAAAGGAAGAGGGTCTGTGTAAGGATCAGTCAAAGATGTTCAGATTTTCTTCTATGGATGATAAACAAGAAATGTCAGGATAGATGATGGACTCAAAATGCTGGAAAAACTCAATGATAGAAATGGATGAGAGAATAAAGAGAAAATCAATAACTGTGATGAGCACTAATACAAGCTAGAAGAAATACAAGTGTTACCCTCAAACAACCCCCCTATAAACTTCTTAAGAGTTGTTCCAATGTGTAACCAAGCTTTGATTGTCAGTGTTAGAGCAAGATCCTCACCAGGTGTAAATCAGCATGGTTGTATTGAGATCGATACAGCTATATCAACTAACACCAATGAAATATCTGGCCCTGGACCCAGGAGTCCATGAGTCAGATCCTGCTCTCATTGCAGTTAATGGTAAGATGACCACTGCCTTCAACGGTGCAAGATATCTGCCAACCACACCCCTCTACATCAGAAACAGGCTCTAACCAAGCAATCAGGAATAAGAAACAGATGATATAACAGTCCACAAACAGAAAAGGCAAAAATTTACTAACAAAATACTTGCACTAAAGAGTTCACCCAGTTTTAGACGTCATCTCCAAAACCTCTAGGTATGTCCTAGGAGAGTCATCTGCCTAGTGGTTGGAATGGTGACCTTGATAAATCATGACTTATCAATTTAATTACAACTGAGGCCAGAAGAGGTCCAGGGAGCCATCTTGTGAGTCAGGAAAAACCAAGTTCAAGTCCCTGCCCCACCTCAGATTTCCCTGGGTGAGGATTTAATCTCTCTATGCCACAGCTCCTCATCTGTAAAAATGGGAAAATCATACTGCCCTATAACACAAGCATGTAAGTTAATGGGTAACCGGTTAACTAGTTAGCCAGTACCCAGGGAGCAGCCCTCCACCTGCGGCAGGCTGCTCCAGCCCTCCCAGGCCACGGCACCACCCCCATATAATCAGTTATCCAGGTAAATTTAACATTTAAATGGTTAACTAACTAAAATGGGATTTTACATCCCTAATCACAGTAGTGTCGTGAGGCATTCAGCTATTCTGGTCAGGGCCATGTCAGTGCTTAAGAAAAACAGACAAACTGGGATTAGATAGCTGGCAGTGGTTCCTAAGTAGCTGTTCACGGTGGAGATAGGCAGAGCAGCATTGCTTTTGCCTCTTTTCCACTCCAACAACTGCTATCTTGGTATTTTTCGGGGGGGGGGGGGAGGGGGGGGGAGATGCACAAGAGTCATTCGGGGATTGCCTAACAGGGAAGATGCAGCCAATGTAGCACAAAGTCAACAAAGCAGGGCCCTGGATCTGGCTTCTTATGATAAATGATTTAATGTGAGACAACTACCTGTTTGAAAAGTGATGCAACACTGCTACAAGAGTCAGAAATACATGTTGGCGAACAATTCACAAATAAGGTCAAAGGTTTGACTGTTAAATTTCACAGCTGAGCAATCAGATCCCGTTGGTTTATTACTTGGAGTTGAGTGCAAGTTGAGCCTTTAATTGTGAATTAAATGGACAGGGGCTGTACACAGATAGGCACACAATTGAGCCAAGCTATACTGGTGTAAATCCAGAGTAACTATCCACGTCAACAAAACCATAACAATCAAAAACCTTTGCAGATTGTAAAGCTAACAGGGACAATAAGTTTCAGAGGGGTAGCCAAGTTAGTCCGTAACTGGTTTAAGTTTTTCCAGGGACAAGAAGATCATCCAGTCTGGTCTCCTGCATGGCACAGACCAAGTGAGTCCTATATCATGTCCAATAACTTTTGCTTGGGCTATGGCATGTCTTTTCAAATGGACTTCCAATTTTGATTTAACAGTTTCAAGCGACATAGGATTTTCCACATCCCTTGGTAACCTAGTCCTATGGTGAATTGATCTCACTTTTAGAAATCTGAGTCTTATCGGCCATTTCAACTCTGATTATATCAACTGTGTTGCACTAGCCGGGGAGGAAGTTTGCTCTGATTTCCAACATTTCTCGTCAAAATTACCTGGTCACAAAAGTTCATATTAAAGATCTGAAATGTTAGCTAGATGCTCTTCTCAAGCCAAATTTTTGAGCTTTGGCCATCACACTTAACATAACAAACTGAAAAGCCAAATCTGAGTCCAAGATGAAGAACAGTTCTTTGGTTTTTATTAAAGCCTGTGAGGTCTGTGAAGCAGCACAAATGCAATGATGGCAAACTCAGTTAACAGCAGTATGGGAAGAAAAGAATATTGCATATTCAAATTGAACTAACATTTAGGGAACCAGACCATGTTGGGTGTTGGCCAAGAAATCATCAATTACCTCCCTAGCAAGAATGCCATGGGATCTTTAATGATCACAAGCAACCAGGATTGCAGCTTGACATTTCATGCAAAAGGCGGCATTATCAGCAATACAACATTCATAAACCTGACTCTGCACATTTGCCCAGAAGTCAGCAGTGAAATTCTCTGCTGTAACACTGATGTGCTGTCTGACTCTGGGTAGGCCATGTCACTTCTCCATGCCTCAGTTTCTTTCTTGTAAATGAGGGACGTCATGACACCTACCCATCTTTCTAAAGTGCTTTGAGATCTATTGATGGCCACATAAAGGAGATCACTAGCTGTATCCCTTTTCAATATTGTAGATTATTTTTATATATTTTAATGCACATTCCTTATATTACTTTCACCTTGCAAGAAATTGCCAGCCACAAAAGACTGAGCTCATTTTCCCCACAAACAATCAGAAATGCTTAAATGCTGCCAAAATGCTTAAATACCTAGCAGTAAAAAAAAAGGTCTGATCCAAAGATCACTGAAGTCTTTTCTGGCTTTTATTGCAAATAAGAAATCTACCAACTAAGTCTAAAATTCTATAGGACACCTTTATAGACAAGTCCTATAGAATTTAACAGAGACGAAGCCAAGAAGTCTCAATAGAAATTACGTAGAATTAAATAATCTGTGGCACTTTAAAGAGAAGGGGATATTTATAACACTTTATATTAATTTCTATAGAACTTTTCCATAGGGTACCAGTACCTTGTGATTAAAACTACTCTAATAAGAGGCAAGGAGGCATAGCCCCCCATTAATATACAGATTAGAGAATTTGCCATATTCTCAGAATGTTTACTGCAGCCAGTCATTATCACCATCATCTTCTCCCAACTGAGTTCAACTCAAACAACTTTCATCCAAGTCCCAGTGTCTGACAGTGGAGGAGCACGGAGACAGTTGGAGCTGGGTATCACCAGCACACAAGATGACACTGTAGCCCTTACTGTATTTCAGCTTCCTGCAGTCAGTTCAGAAAACCACTGAATAAAAAGTACAATAGGATTAGATCAGTGGTGTGGCTCAAGATGAGATGTTTCCCCCTAACATCATCCGCCGAGATCTCTGGGAGAGGAATGGGCAAATCCATTCTTCGACAGTTGGGTCCATTGTTGCAGGTCATGCAGTTTTGTTAACAGCACCCCATAATTAGTGAAATCTTGCAATAGCAACAAAGATCTCTGGCTTCAACAAAGATCTCTGGCTTCTGGTCTTGAATGATGTACACAGTCTTTGGGTGGATGCAAATACCATGACTGGGGCACAATATAGAATTTTAAACAGAGCAGACTCAGGAACAACTGCTGTGACTAATGTAATTTGTCTCATGACTAGGACTTACACATGGCTGATAGGGGTCCAAAGAATCTGAGTATATCAAATGCCATTGGGAATTAAGAGCTTGTCAGCTACTGCCTTCTCAAAGACTCTTCTCAGAAAGGCCAAGTTACAGACTGAGCAATGGACTGTAGAACAGTTTGACGGAGGTAATCAATTATGTCCAATTTTTTAAATCTTCCTAGTGCTGGAAAATGATCATCCCAAAGAACTCACTGAACACTATCTCTCCACCTCATGATGGTAGGCTGTGTGTATTCATTTAGTGAGATGGATGATATTTAGAGTTTATTGAACATGAGTATTTGTAGTTCAGAGCCTGGAGGAAAGCCAGATTGGTCAACCATAAATAAGTAGCTGTAGGTCTACAGATAACTGGCCTACTAAGACTTTTCCCAATGTTTCCTCTAGATTAATAAACAATAATGGTCAAGAGTATGGTAATACCCTGTCTGAAAATAGGAATTCAGCTATGTTCCCTGCTCAGTGGAGTGTAGCAATATTTGAAACAACTGAGGCATTAAAAGCTCCCCAAAAGATTTATAGAACTCATTGCTAAACCGGTCAGGCTCTGTAAAGTGCTATTTGGAGGATCCATTATAACTTTTGGACTTCATCAGTTAGTATCACTGCTTCATACTATTCTTTTGTTTTGGGGTTTGTTTTGGGGTTCTTTGTGCATTTGTGTTGCTGCAGAAGGACTTTAAAGAGGAACAAGCATTTCAGCAAAACTTAAAAGTAACCACTTTTTTAACCCAAACATTTAGGATTTTCTATTATAATTACAGGTATGATAGTCAGGGCATTAGTGGGATGCCCTGACTATTTCTGAATACAGATAATGGGTTTTATTTCCAAATGCAACAAACAAATTGATACAATACAGTTCTCAAATTTCAACTGAAATTCTTAGCTTAAACATGTATTTCTTCCAAAGTGACAGCAGGGATATTGCTGAAGAGACTATAATTCCCCCCCAGCCCACGAATTATTTTGCTTTGGGTTTTAATCATATGCCCATAAATAATGGTCATTCCACCAATATATACCTAAAATACTTCCCAAATATTTTTAAGTAAACCAAATAAATTCTCTCTGTTTTAAATTAGAGTCAACTCTCCATCTGGGTTTCTGGGCTTTGCCAAAATGTGTTTCAAGCCAAGGGGACTTGATCTGAGATAAGTATCACACCTATCTTCAAAGCTATATAAAAGGCAACTTATTGTGGATGAAGAATCACGAACTTTGGAAAGGGAAACAAAATTCTTTATCAAACCTGGCTTTGCACCCTTGAGACATTAACAAAGACTTCACAGAGATAAAATCGAAGGTATTACTTCTTCTTGTTTATTTGGAAATCAGGGGGATTTTATCTCCTCAAAGAAAAAATGCAGAACTTATAAGAAGGAAGGAACTGATAAATAAATTCAACAGAAAAGTCAGAGATATATACATCACCAAAGATCATCAAAGGTAAGGTTGCCATTAAATCAGAACTGAAATGGTTCCTTATTAATTAGAATATTATCATTGGACCCAAAGTCATGCATATGAATAATAAAACACTACGTTATTTAAATTTCTGTCATTTAACAATATTGATGTTATATAGCTGCATTGATTAATATATACAAAAAAGTTTCCTCCAAGGCTTTTTTGACTTAAGTTTTTCTGCTTTTGAGTCCTCATTGCAGTTAGTAAGATCTATGTCCTTCATGGCAGCTTTGAACAGACCTAGATATCCATAAAGTATCTAGTCTGGGACCTACAAGTCAGGGGCAAAGACCATTTCTTGCAGTGCAGTTTGTGTCTGATGTCTCCATGGCTACATCCACACTGTGGAGCTTATTTTGAGATACCGGAAGTATCCTGAAATGGCTATTCTTTTGAGCAAGCCCGTTATTTCTAAATATAACGGGCTCGCTATTCTGACGTCCCTGTAAAACTCGTTTAACGAGGATTAAGGTACATTTCTCAAAAGCACTCTATTTTGAAATATGGTGCTGTATAAACAGCACCAAATTTCAAACTAAGCTATTTCAAAATTGACTCAAAATAAGCTATGCAATGTGTGTAGCTCAAATTGTGTAGCTTGTTTCGAGATAAGGGTGCAATGTAGGTCTAGAAGTTTTGTGATCCATTCAACATAAAAAGCTTCTTGAATCAGAACTTTCTGCTCCTTCAGGGAGACCCAAGTCATGCACTGAGTTGACACGGTAGAGATGATAGATTCTACTACTGTTTTTAGTCTCTTTAGTTTTATGCTCTGAATAACTAATTTTGTTATTATAGAGTTGCAGATTGATGTATTCAAACATTGCTATTTGTTTCACTCATGGTGATTGTGAAATATGTCTACCGTTTGGGTGAGGTGGTCTAAAGAAGGCAGCAGAAACATGCATTTCCTAAAACATTATCTATTAAAGTAGTCCATTGTTTGGAGGATCTTAGGAGCTAGACTGTGGGTTCTTGCAGACTGAATGGGTCCACTATCTAGACTGTCTTTCAAATCTGCAACCATCTTTCAGAGCTCATAGTTTTGATGATAAAATTTAGAAGAACTGTCTTTTGTAGTGCTCATAGAACATATAGAGGTTTTGACAGCTATTTCTGTGATTTAATTGACTGAGAAGTCAAAAATCAACACTTGAAATGAGGAAGTTACTTGGAAGGATTCAGCTCACAGCTCACAGAGGTGCATCACATGACTTTGTTCCCTCTTATTTTGACACTGCTACCTTGGCTCCAGAAAGACTACCCTGGACTCAATCCAATTAATTGTCTATGCAAAGGAGATTAAACGCTCCATGCAATGCTAAATGGTTTCCTTTAAAAACTGTTAAAAAGTACATGGTGCATTCCCCGTCTAAAGCAGCAATCTTCCAGTATTTTTTAACAAATGTCATGCTTAAGAAGAGTGCTTCTTAAATATGAAACCATTTGGGGGTACATGAACTGCATAGGAAATTTAAATGACATAGGGGAAAATTAATTCTGAATCACAGCTGCAGCTGCTTTGCACACACAAAATAGCAGCTCAAGAAATATGCTACTTGGTATTAAGTAAGGCAACATCTGCCTGAGAAAAACATCTGGAGTACTGCTGTATTCAACAGACAGTAAAACCTGTCTTAAGGAACCCCTGTGGGGACTGGCAAAAAAATCAGCTGCCTCGTAGAGTTGATCTTTAACGGTCAAACATAATCGTACCAGAAACCTTGGGGACAGTTTAAAATGGTCATATTAGAGCAGAGATTGCCTTTCAGTGGTTTGAACATTAAAGCAAGGCTTCAGTATGTTTATCACATAACCCAAAGATCTTAAAGAAACATTACGACAGCTCCATTTGTGGACACTTGTCCGTATTACTTTCCATTGTCCCTTACCAATGTCATTTCATTGTCTCCTCTTCTGGGTTTCTAGCAATATAAATCAAAACAAGGTCCCATGTTTACTTGCTTGCATGCCATTACTCTCAGCTAAGTTTTGGGGAACAGCTGCTGTTAATTACCTTCTGTTCAACCAAAAAAGTGCAAAGAACATTGTTTTCATGTAGGTATCCTATATAAACAATGGCAACTGGGCTTTCCTCTTTTACGGTGTATCTGGGGAAGATTCTCTGGTACACTGTGCTCTAGGGATGTTAAATCCCATTTAACAAGTTATCCAGCTAAACATAATGCCTGGGCACACCCCAGGCAGAGGCACTCCAGCCCGGCCGGGGCAGCCTCCATTTCCAGCAGGCCTGGCCCAGGTGCCTGTGGACAGGAGCTGCTCCCAGCCCACAAGGCCAGGTCCACTTCAGACCGGGGCTGCTTGGGCTGAGCTGGAGTGCCCCCTGTCTGCAGTGGGTCCTAGAGGGCTGGACCAGTCCCCTGCCCACGGCACGTGGGGTCTGCTCCAGTCCCTGCTAGTTAACCATAGCTGGTAAGCATCATCCGGTAAGGGTGATCCTTATCGGTTAACCATTTACACCCTATTCTGCTCCCCTTGTGCTGCTCGGATGGCACGAAGGGAACAGAGTTGGCCATAAAACCTTAGCGGGGGATTTTCCAAGCCTGGGAGTCCTCTGGAAGCCCAGAACCAGTAGAGCTGGTGCCAACATCAGTCTCCTACCAGATGCCAGCTCAGGGGCCATGCTGGGGGCTGGGAAGGAGAGTGCCTGGAGAAGGTTATGCTCTGGCGATCCCCAGCTGGCAGAGGTCCGGTGAGGATCACTGCCAGCTGGTACATATTAAATCAGCCCGCAGCCTGCTCTGACCTGTGCTTGGGTTAGAGCCAGAAACATCCATGACAGGGAATATGGCCCTTCGTTTTTAAAGATCTATCTAGAAGCCAGGTGATATTCCCCAAATTATGGGAGTTTCAATTTACTTCATACAGTGGCCCTTCAACTGCTTGATAAAAGCCAACTAACTCCATCATTTGCTAAAGGATTTGTGATATTTGTCAGGACCCTTTGAAATGCCTCAGGATACAAAGCCACTGGCTCTAGAACTACAGACAGTTACTCGCAAAAGATCACAAAAGGTTTGCACTCTCAGGAAGGCACGAAGAATATTGACCACGAGAATAAACTGGCTGGCGCATGCCAGGCTGCACAGGAAAGAGTGGGCTGAAGTCAGCAGGGGCCTTGCCTATGTCCTCCAGAAGCTAGGAGAAAGAGGAGAGAGATTGGGCCAGAGACAAAATAAACACTGAAGACACAAAATAAACACTGATGACAACCTGACACGAAGCTGTAATCTTTGCATTATGACATTGATCAGTCCAGGAGAATGACAGCCTGAAATGTTACATTGCTTTACAATAATTCTGCCATTTTCCACAACATCATTTGATGATAAAGCAGCTCTCCAGCTCTTAGTCATTTAATGATGAGCACCACTTGCTTAACACAGAAAAAAAACTCTTTTCGCTGCTCCGCGGCACAATATGGGCACAACGAATGTCAGAATGACTTTTCAGATCAAGCTTTATTTACCCCAAACCATTCATAACATAGCATGAAGGCCTGTGCCCTTGGGGGTGAGAAGGAGTATCTTATAGGGATGGAATAGTATAACCGTTTAAATGGTTAACCAATAAGTATCAGCCCCTTGGTTACCGTAACAGTTACATGCTGACTCCCGGGGAGATGGCTGCCACCCCGCACCGCTGGCTCTGTATCACAGCCTGCAACGCAGGGCAGCAGCTGGCTCCCTAGGAATGGGACCGTGTTCTGGCACTGGCCCTGCCCCCAGTAGCCGTCTATATTGAGGGCTCTGCAGTGTAAGCTTTATGCTGCAGAGACCGTGGCGTGTAACACCAAACATTTTTAATGGTTACACTGTTACCTAATTAACCACTTTTTAACACCCCTAGTATCTTCTAAAGATTTCCACTGCAGATCATTCTGGTGGCCTGGAATGACAATGGAGTCATCTTCACACTATCACATCACAAATCCTTTGCTGTGCTCTGTATGGTGACTGCCATCGTGGTAGGCGCTGTACAGACATGCAGTAACAACCTAACACAGCACACAAAGACAGACAAGGGAAGGGGGAAAGTAAGGGATAGCTACTTTTTACAAATGGGGAGCTGAGGCAGAAGGAGACTCCAGATTATGTTTTTTAAGTGGCTCTGTGGGGGTATCAAGTGTTGGCTCTTTTGGGACATCTTAAAGTCCTGAATTTTAGACTGTTGAGGCTCAGGACTTTTCTGAAAAACAGCCCCTTTTAAGGCATCTCAGGGTGGGTCCCCCAAACTTGGGCACCCAAAAACCACTTGCCATTTTTGAAAATGTAGGTCTATGTGACTTCCTCAAGGTCATACAGGAAATCTGTGAGGAGGCAGGAATTGAGCCCAGTCTGCCAGTCTCAGTTTAGCCTAGTGCCTTAAACCATAAAGCCACCTTCCCTATTCACCTAGAACTGCTAGTTCACATTCATACACCCTTCCTTCATCTCTGCTGCGATGAGCACAGGGGGGCAAACTGAGGCCTGGTATAACTCCACTATTTCAATGGAGTCACACCTGAAAGGAACCTGGACAAACGCGCGGTTTGGGCCAACTGTCATGTTACCATGATAATGTCGGCCACTAGCCACTGTGCGATCTAATTACTGGGTTAGTTGCTCAGGCGATATAAATCAGCACAGTCCCACTGACAGCTTCTGTGTCAGTGGAGGGCCTGTCTCAATGTATGTACCACAAGGAGATAACAGCCTTTATGTGTCACAGGAGGCAAGTCTGGAAGTAACAACTGGAATTATTACTCAGCTACAAAAAAGCTGCCTTCTGCGAGGTGTATTACAAAATAACTGGAGGATGCCATAATGCAGGACTACGCTAATACAGCTCACTCAGGCTCGTGATCTTTATATACTCAGTGCTGAGAGCACAACCTAATAGGCCTGCCGATGGGGGAGGGGCAAAGGGGACAACTGGCCTGGCGATTCTAAAGGGCCTACTGCAGCAGCAGCAGCGGAGGCCAGAGCCCTGGGAAGAGCAGAGCACTTCGGGTAGCACTAAGGACTATCTGGGAGGAGGTGCAGTGCAATCCAGGAGGCGCGGAGGGCTGGCTGGCCCCTGCCCCCTCCTTCTGCCCAAGGGCCTGCCCCTTCTGCGAGTGCAGAGTCAGTGTCCAGAGACATCCTTAGGATTTATGGGGCCCTCGCAGTACTATTAAACTGGTGCTCCTATACCCAATGGCAGCCCAAGAGGGGGAAGAGATGATTTTTAAATATACAATTTTATAATCTTCAGCACCACACTAATATTTTTAAAGCAAATTTTAAAAGAAGCTCCTGTAGGCTAACAGTAAATTCAGACACTGACAGTACACACCTGTTAATTGGCTTCATTACCACTTGAATGACTCTTTCACCAGTTCAGTGTTCCACTAATAGGCTGTCTAGAAGACTATTTCACTTTTAAGTTAACCAACCCATCTCCAGAAGACCACTCACCAGGCTGCATCAGCCACAGAACAGGGATAAGGAGAGGCAGATGAGTGAACATTAAGACCCAGTGGTGCTCCAGATTTTTGGATGCCCTACACAGCTGTGTATTGGTAATGACAGCCTTGTTGGGGCCCGTCCCCCACACCGCCTTGCCCAGCAGCCCGGCAATTTGGTTGTCCCCCCCTGCTGCCTAAACATCTGCTGTCAGTGTCCACATAAACTCCACAGCCCTGGAAGTATCAGCACATGCCAAGCGGATGAAAGGAGGGAATTCTATTTTGGTGCTTAAAGGATGGAGCGGGTTCATGATGTAGAGGGTCACAGAAATACTAGTAAGTTGATGAATAGGAGTAGATGCCAAGGGCACTAATAAAATAAAAGCCAGATAAGGGTCTGGAATAAGAGCCCATACACAATCAGTGCCCCAGGATAGTGTAAGAGAGACACATGGGAACTCAGACATAAGGGAAGCTGGGTTCTGTTGCACTGTTGACAATAAATATGTTTGTTCTATGGCAGAAAAAAATAGTTGGAACAAACAGGCCTTGCTGCTTGCTGTGGAAGAAAAGGCTACTTGTGCTGCACACAATGGAGAATTTGTTCATGCCAAAACAGACAGACCCACCACTGAACAACTGAATTTAGTGTTTTGACCCGTTAGCTCGGCCTATTGAGTCAACCGGGGCTGATATTTTCTCCTTCAGTCAGTAAAACTGAACTCCCTCTCCATCTGTGCTATCACATGAAAACAGACAGTGTAGATCCATTCCTGGAAAGCACAAGTCTGAGAGGTGTTGAACATGAGTTCTGTTCCACCCAGGATTGATGGAACGCACTGGTAAGCTAAAGGCTCAACTCTCCCTAGTATCCAAATCCCATACACTGCACAGTGATTGGGGGGGGGGGGAGTCACTGCAGAGCCCTCACCCTGTGACACCTGGTCCTGGTACAAGTTCATGATGCTGAAGGGCTGCTTGAAATTATGCTAGTGAAGGAGCAGCAGAGGGCAAATCTTCCCTTCCATACTCCTTCCCTCCTCCCTCAAGATGCCTAACACACTAGGGGCGGGGAGAGCAAGAGGAAGCACAGTGCTTGCCTGTGCAGTGAGAATTCTCAGTTGGCTATTTCCCAGTCACTTGTACCTCATCAGACACACAGCAGACTGGCCAGTCCTGGCCTAGGTGTTTTTCCTCGCAACGTTTGTGCCTTGGGCCATTCACATGAAGAGTTATCAGCATTTCTGCTCCTCTCCCACACTGGAGCCCAGAAGTTCTAACATCAGAAAAGTTTAAAAATCTGGGGAAAGGGCAATATTCACTTTTCTGAAACTCAGTGAAGATTTTATTTCGGTTGGACTTTTTGAGTGAAGATTTGAGGAGAAGGAAGGGTTGTATTCCAGTCAGGCTCTGATCCAGCAAAACACTTAAAAAGTATGCTACTTCAAACTAAGGATGTTAAGAGGCAGGTAATCCACTAATCATGTGGTTGATAAACTGTTTAATCGACTACATGATTAGTTGATAATGGAAGGCTGCTGCAGCTCTATAGTTTAAATGTAGCAAGAGCCAGGCATGTAGGCAGCCCGGCTCCTACTACATTTGAACTGCAGAGGCACAGCAGGGGTAGGAGTCCAGGATCCGGCACAAGCCTGAGTTCAGCAGCCCCTGTCCATAGAGGGTCCGAGGGTGAGTGGTGGGAGCCCCCAGGGACAGGGGATGCTGCCACAAAGCAGCCCCTGTTCGTGGCAGCTCGGGCTGGCTGTGGCAGCAGCCTGATCTGGCAGCAGCCCCTGTTCTGGCAGCAGCCTGATCTGGCAGCCAGCCCCAGCCACCGTGAACAGAGGTTGCTGCTGGAGCAGACTCTGCCCCTGCCACAGGCAGAAGCTGCTTTGCAGCAGCCTCTCTCCTCCCCCTCACCCCCCCCCATTGCTGTGTCTAATAGAGGCAGCAGCGTGGGGGGGCAGGCGGGACTGTGGAGATGGTGTTGTGGGGAACCGGCTTTTAAGTCGGTTTTCCCCCCAGCACCAGCTCCTGATTCCCTCCCCCTTGCTGCTTCTGATACAGAGGCAGCAAGGTGCGGGGGGGGGGGAGAGAGTGAGTAATTGTGTAGTTGACTCAATTACCCAATAAGCCTACTTGACTACTCGCTTACATCCCTACTTCAAACATGAGTAAGCTAATTGAAATCATATGCATGCACGTACAAATGTGCTTTGCTGGATCAAGCCCTTATTCCTCTTAAAGAGAGGAAAGACAGTCTCTGGATTAAGGCACAGATTTTTCCCTGTCCATTTGTCCCAAGCTCTGTTCCTAACTCTGCTGCTAGCTTTTCATATGTTCTCTACCAAATTGCTTGAATGCCTATGCCTCAGTTTGCCAGCCACTACAATGGTGGTAATAATACTTCTGTATCTTGCAAGAATGCTGTGAAAACTTAAATTAATTCAATTTTCTTAAACACTTTTTGATCCTAGAGTGGAGGGATCTGATTCAAAATATTACTTTAAAATAAACAAATTGTGAAAAATAAGAGGATTGGCTGTTTCTGATCTAGTTTGGTGCACAAATTCATAGACTCTAAGACCTGAACAGACCATCTGGGCTGATCTTCAGCATAAACACAGGACAAGATAAATTTGTCACACAGTCCTTGACAGCATTTATGGGCTCATTGTGGGCACAAATCTGAAAGGTCTGAGTGCCCTTAATTCCTACTGACTTAAAAGCGATTAGACAAAATGGGGGTGTGTGAGCTAATTCCGGTTTTGTAAATTGTGCCCAGCCACCTAGGACAGATGCTATCTGTATTTATTATGCACACAGATGGTGAGTGAAAGACACACACACACACACACACACAAACATATACAACCTCCAGTCAAGAGAACAATGTACACAATAAATAAAAATACTAATTTATAAAAGTAGACTGGAAATCCTACAAGAATTCTTATGAGGTCTTCAGAGGTTGCCTATTTATGGCCCGGCTGAAAGTCTCAGTGGAATATGGCTCTTGAATGGCAACTGGTGAAGTGAGATTTTGCTTTTTTTAATGTAGAAATCCCTTTGCTGTATTGTTACTCATTTTTCTCCCTCTAGTTCTTCCAGCATTTGTGACCTGTCCATCACGTGATCTATCTAGGGTTGCCAGGCATCCAGTATTGACCTGGACAGTCCGGTATTTTCGCCTCCTGTCCAGTAAAAAAATTCAGAAAATACCGGACACCTAAAATGTCCGGTATTTTCTGATTTTTTTCCTGTCCAGGAGGCGAAAATCCCGGGTGCTTACCTGGTTCCGCAGGGGAGCTGTCTGGTCTGGAGCAGGGAGACAAGATGGTGGACGGCTGCTGGCAGTCTGTTAGGGCCAAAAAGCCTCAAAAGCGTTTCTTAAAGGGGCCACGCTTTATTTTTATTTGCTTAACAACCCTTGGGGTCCTTTTTTTTTTTTTGGCTCAACAACTTTGATCTCCCCCTTTTTTTTTTCCCTCAACAGAATTTTTTCCCTGGTGGTTTTTTTTTGGGGAGGGGGGGAATGTGCTCAGTATTTTTGAAGAAAACATCTGGCAACCCTAGATCTATGAGCTCTCCAGTACAGGACTAATCTTTGTAACTTGTGTTTGTATACTATCTAGTACACTTGAGCCTTGACTCTGTGATTATCAGGCAAGGTAATAGAGACAACCACCCAAAAAGCACCCTCACCAACTTTTGGTGGAACACAGATCATGGTGCCACCAGACACGCCCTGGATGGAAGAGCATAAACTGGAAATCAAGGCAGCGCTGTTAAGATGCATCCTAACAAGACAGAGGGAAAATGTTCACTTGACTTTACCGAAACTGATTGACACACACTTCTAAATGACATGGGATGGCAGGGAGTAGACCATTTATGCAATTCCCACATAGCAAGCAGAGGTCCAATGCAGATCAGGGCTATTTTGTGCCAAGTACTGCACATACACACAGCATGAGACCGCCTCTGCCCCCAAAGAGCTCCCTGTAACTGGGCTGTCCATAGGCATAGGCAGCTACACAGGGCAACATTAAATTTGGGGCACCACACTAGTGCTTGAAATGTAGTGGTGTCCTAGGCTGTGCATGCCTAGGGATGCCCTCTATCCCTGCAGGCTCAGCGCCGGGGCTCTAGCAGCCTCCAGCCCTCCTCCCCACGAGCTCTGTACCCCACCTCCACTCACCAGACTCCAGAAGAGCAGGGAGCAGCCGCGCAGTCAGCGGCAAGTGAGAAGCACCGTTGCTTCTCTCTGGCCAGTGGCGTGTCCGCCTGCTGCTCAACCTGTGCTTCTCATGTGAACCTCCCTCCCTGCCGTGCTCCAGAGTTGCCAACCTTTGAAGAGAGTGGATGCCATTTGCTGCACTCTGGGGGAGCTGGCAACCCTCTGTCACCCACAGCTTCAGCCCTTTCCCCCCACATATGTGTGTGTCAGTGCTGAGCTGCGTAAGGCACCAGCCCTGGCGGGAATGGTGCTACATCTAAACAGGCAAGACACAGGGTGGAAGACTGGAGGCACAGCAAGACTGAACGACATCTCCCATGTTCACAGGGAGTCTTTTTTTCATAGATTCCAAGGTCACAAAGGACCACAGTGATACGTCTGACCACCAGTATCACACGGGCCATGGAGCCTCTCCAGAATAATTCCAAGAGAGAGCTGGAAAAAAAACCATCCAAGCTTGATTGTAAAATAGTCAGTGATGGAGAATGCAGCAAGATCCTTGGAAAACTGTTCCGGTGGCTAATGACTCTCAGGGTTAAAACATATATGCACCTTATCTGCTGTAGCTTCAACATCCAGCCACTGGTGGGTCTTACATGTTTTCTCTCTGGTAGGCTGAAAAGGGGTTATTAAATATTTGTTTCCCATGTGGGTACTTACAGACTTATATGGCACAGCCAGGCATGGAACTCAATCTCCTTTAGTGCCAGCTCTTCTCTTCTCATAATCTCTCTTCCCTGGTGGTCCCTGTCCAGGTCAGAGTATCAGTGTACTGATGGGGGTGTACACTGTATGTCCATGCACTGCATACAAAGGATTTCAGTCTCAAGGGCTATGAATCCAGTCTCTTTCATCATTGGGAAATGCACCCAAAGCTACTACTGAATGTTGACAGGCAGGTGGTGGGTTATGCTAAACACAGACTGTGATTACAACTGACATTAGGCTTAGAAGCCAAATTGGAGCTTTTACATTGCATTTTAAAAGATTAATCATCCATGGTGTGTGTGGCGGGGAGGGGGGAGGATTATGTTTTGGTGACAAAAACAAAAGAAAACACTTTCACCCACATGATCCAAACTCCAGAAGTGTCTGGATAAACCTGAATCTGTAGTGAATCCTCCCTGAGAGAAGCAACAAAGGTTTTATCTCCTGCCTCACTTAGTGTCATTCCCCACCTCAACCCCTCCAGATTTCCTAGGAAAAAATCCTCTGCCTTTGATTTTGGTCACGCCACACAGCAACTGCTGCCTTTATCTAGTCTGCGAAGCAAACACACTCAGAAGTCTCTGCAAAGCACTTGACATCCTAGGCAGCATGAAAATACAATTACACACTATAATGCTGTACCGCAGCATACCTCTGACAGCAACGCAAATACACCTGTTCCTTCCGCTTTCTCCTCTATGAAATATTCACTTATTATGTCCCAGGTGCTGTATGCTGTGTTGTTGGGCTGTTTCTTTCCCCTTCTTACTAGCTCAGCTGTGGCGGACTTTTATTTTTATTTTATTTATTTTTAGAAAAAACTAAAAAACAGAAAGGTTTGCTCCAAAAAGGTCAAACAAAATGAACTTTATTGTGGCATATGCAGCTGCAAAATACTGCCTATATTTGGAATGAACCAAAGGACATTCACCCACTACTTTATCCTGCTCTGCTTAAAAAAAAAAAAAAAAATCAATGCTAACATGTAATAAATAAATAAATAGATACAACCTAGCTTTTACAGAGTCTTTTAAATCAATAGATCTCAAAGCATTTTACAAATGAGGTAGGTATCATTAGCCACATTTTACAAATGGGGAAACTGAGGCACAGGGCAAGGCAGTGACTTGCTCAAGATCACCCATCAGGCCAATGACAGAGCTGAGAATAGAACCCATGTCTTTGAAGTCTCACCCCTTTGTTCTATCCAAGAGACCACATGGAGTGAAATCATCATTGACTTCACTGACACTGGAGTCTGGTATACCCTGCACTGTGAATATGGAGAATAAATCAATTCTTGCCCTGAATCTGTCTAAAATTAAGCATTTTTAGTGGTCTTCAATAGGGATGTCAATGTGTAGACGACTACATGATTAACCGATAGTCCTGGGCTTATCAATTAATCTTGTTGCCTGCACACATTCCCCCACTCCCTGCTGCCTCTGTATCAGAGGCAGCAAGGCGGGAGCTGTTTCCCGTAGGGAGCCGGCTTTCATAGAATCATAGAACCATAGAGCTGAAAGAGACCTCAGAAGGTCATCAAGTCCAGCCCCCTGCTCTACAGGACCAATCCCAACTAAATCAACCCAGCCAGGGCTTTGTCAAGCCGAGACTTAAACACCTCTAGGGATGGAGAATGGTAACCCATTCCAGTGCTTCACCACTCTCCTAGTGAAATAGTTTTTCCTAATATCCAGCCTGGACCTCTCCCCACCACAACTTGAGACCATTGCTCCTTGTTCTGCCATCTGTCACTGCTGAGAACAGCCTTTCTCCATCCTCTTTGGAACCTCCCTTCAGGAAGTTGAAGGCTGCTATCAAATCCCCCCTCACTCTTCGCTTCTGCAGACTAAACAGACCCAATTCCCTCAGCCTCTCCTCATAGGTCATATGCTCCAGCCCCCTAATCATTTTGGTTGCCCTCCGCTGGACCCTCTCCAATGCGTCCACATCCTTTTTGTAGTGGGGGGGCCCAGAACTGGACACAATACTCCAGATGTGGCCTCACCAGAGCCGAATAAAGGGGAATAATCACATCTCTGGATCTGCTGGCGGTGCTCTTCTTAATGCAACCTAATATGCCATTAGCCTTCTTGGCTACAAGGGCACGCTGTTGACTCATATCCAGCTTCTTATCCACTGTAATCCCCAGGTCCTTTTCTGCAGAACTACTGCTTATCTGGTTGGTCCCCAGCCTGTAACAATGCTTGGGATTCTTCCGTCCCAAGTGCAGAACTCTGCACTTGTCCTTGTTGAATCTCATCAGATTTCTTGTGGCCCAATTCTCCAATTTGTCTAAGTCACTCTGGACCCTATCTCTGCCCTCAAGAGTATCTACCTCTCCCCCTTGCTTAGTGTCATCTGCAAACTTGCTGAGGGTGCAATCCATCCCCTCACCCAGGTCATTAATAAAGATATTGAACAAAACCAGTCCTAGAACTGAACTTTGGGGCACTCCGCTAGAAACCGACCGCCATCCTGACATCAAGCCGTTGATCACTACCCGCTGGGCCCAGCCTTCTAGCCAGCTTTCTATCCATCTTACCGTCCATTTATCCAATCCACATTCCCTTAACTTGCTGGCAAGAATATTGTGGAAGACCGTATCAAAAGCCTTGCTAAAGTCAAGGTATATCACATCCACTGACCTTCCCATATCCACAGAGCCAGTTACCTCATCATAGAAACTAATCAGACTGGTCAGGCACGACTTGCCCTTTGTGAATCCATGCTGACTATTCCTGATCACTTTCCTCTCTTCCAAGTGCCTCAAAGTGGATTCCTTAAGGATCCCTTCCATGATTTTTCCAGGAACCGAGGTAAGACTGACCGGCCTATAGTTCCCTGGATCGTCCTTCTTCCCTTTTTTGAAGATGGGCACTACATTTGCCTTTTTCCAATCATCCGGGATCTCTCCCGATCTCCACGACTTTTCAAAGATAATGGCCAAAGGCTCCTCAATGACATTTGCCAACTCCCTCAGGCTTTAAATCGGCTCCCACAAGCACTGGATCTGCCTGCCTCCCCCTCCCCAATCTGCTGCCTCTGATAGAGAGGTAGCAGCACAGAGGGTTAGGGGGGCAGGCTGGAGCTGATAAACATGGGAAGCTGGCTTTCAAGCAGGCTTTCCCTGAGTGCCAGCTCCATGGACCCACCCCTCTCCCCTCCCCCGCTGCCTCCTACAGAATCAGCGGAGGGGGAAGAGGAGCAGGAGCCAATGCTGGGAAAGCTGGCTCAAAAGCCGGTTGCCCGCAGCACCAGTTCTGTGGTGCCAACCCCACCTCCCCCTCGCTGCTCCAACTCCTGGCCATTTGCTCTAAAACAGCATAATGCTTTCCTTTCTGAGAAGATCAAGCATGAGTACTTAGCAACTTTCAGGTGTTATTTGAAAAATCACCTCTAAACTTAGATGTACCCTTATATCTGGGGTGGGCAATAATTTTTGGCCGGGGGCTGCCCCGGAAGGGGCAGGACCTAAACCAATCAGGGCCTGAGGGCGGGGGAGCTGCACGGAGCTTCCTTCGCTCTGCCCTCACCCTGCATGAGCGTACGCCACTTCGAAGTGCCATGTGCTCCTTGCAGGGCGGGGGGGAGGGGAGGGGACGGTGGAGGAAACTTCGAGCACTCCTCCTGCTCCCAGGCCAATTGGGGTTTGGGGGCGGGGGAGTGCGTGACATCTCCTCGCGCCCTGCGAGGAGTGCATGGAGCTTCAAAGCGATGTGTGGTCCTGCCAGGGCAGGAGGAAGTTTCGCGCATTCCCCTGCCCCCAGATCCTAATTGGCCTGCGGGCGGGAGAGCAGCAGGGCCTTCGCGGGCTGGATCAACCCTCTTGGCAGGCTGGATCTGGCCCGCGGAGGCCCTTTTGCCCACCCCTGCCTTAGACTGTTAGCTGGTCGGATCAGGGATTGTTTCTGCGGGTATGTGCATGATCTAGCACAGTGAGACCCTCCACTTGGTAATCACAGGCAACATTTTTACAAGTAGCTAAGCGAGACAAGAGACTAAATCCCATTTTAAAAAGTAACTTCTGAAAGTGACTTTGTCTCTATTTAAAGTGTTACCCATATGTAATACAATCATCATTACAGTTATTTCCCCACAAGGTATTTTTGAGAAGATAAAAAAACCTATTTTCATACATAGAAATGATTTCACCCTTGCTGACAAGCAGTCATCTGATGAAACAGAGTAAGTCCTTAAGAGTGTGCAGACACACAGCACAACAAATTAGGTCAGAAAGTCAAAAGGAAAACATGAATGCACTTGAAAGAGCAGGAGAAATTTATGCAGACAGAAAGCAGTGATCCAAAATGGAATTTGGCCAGGGCACTAGGGCTAACATCCTTGCTCTTGTGCCAAGTATCACAGGACCTTCTTGTGAAAAGGGCCATAGGATCTTTCAGCATCTCTGTTTCATACCTAGCAAGAAATGCATCAAGTAACTCCCATCTCAGAAGAGCGCAGGAGGCTAAGGCACATGACAGTGGGGTGGCCAAGGCTCTGAGTGGGGGTTGCATGAAGGACACAGCATTATATATTTCTGCCTGTTTGCCCACATTCACACTCATCCTTCACGATGAGCGAGTCAGCAGCAAAACCACCTTGGCATTGTGCCACATTTTCATTTTTCTTCATTTAAGTGTCTTCAGCACGAAGGCATGGATCAACACACAAACAACCACACGCAGAAAGGAATCAAGAGCTAGTCAGCCGGCCTGGCAGAGAAGATTTACTAACAAAGGGTCGGGAGCAGAGCCAGCACTACCTGATTGGGAGACTTGTTTTTTTTGGTTTTTAAATAACTCAGAGAAATGGCCAGGAGACTGAATTCCGAAAGAAATAATACTTCCATTCCTCATACCAGGACGTAAAAGCCCGTCCAAAGAAATTGATTCCATTCTGCGCTTGCTTCGTAGAATGCTTCCTCTGTTGTCATGGCCTCTGTATTCCAGAGATTTACAAGAGCAGAGCAAGGCCAGGTTTTATATTTTGCGGTGCTGGCAAAGGACCTTTGTGGTTTAACTAAAAGGCTTTGCTGACATGTCACTTCCTCACTCCAGCCCTCCACACACACACACACACACACACACACACACACACACACACCTCCCACCCCCAAGTTAGACTTCGTTTCAAGGAGCAGCTTGTACATTTCAATGCAGCCTTAATTTGATTTCCCAACAGGGATTGATTCTCTCTTGCATGTGCTCTTCATACGGCAGTGCCTCTGAATCTATTTTACTAAGTGCAGGCTGTTGATGCCTGCTCAGCTCTTTTCCAACGAGTCACTGACTCCACAGAAATCAGTTATATCCTGTGTGCCAAGAACAAACACTGAGCCCTGGTCATAAACTGATGCCCAGGACAAGGCAGCAGACAGGAGAAAGCAGGATATCTTACTGTCAGAGACACTGCCCCAAGCTGCAGTATTCACTATGAATGAGACACTGCAGCTGACAGTGGGGTTGTCCAACCTTTTCCCCAACAACTTGTTAGAGCTCAGAGCACAACTACCACCTTGCACGAAATACAGGAGATGACTGTTGCTCATGATTATCTCTTGGAGTACAGGCTGAATCTCTGTGGCCCGGGACTCTCTGGTCCGGCAACATCCATGCTCTAGCAGGACCAATGATGTTGCTGGACTAGAGAGAGCCACAGTGCAAGGTTTGCTGGGGGCTGGAAACAGAGCAGGCCAGTGGGGCAGCTGAGCCCACGGGGCATTAGAGCCTGAGGGCAGAGGGGCTGGGAAGCCGGCATGGCCACTGGAATCTGCAGGACAGGGGAGCCACAGAGCCTGCAGTCGGCGGGGCTGTGTGTGGGGGTGGGGCCTGCAAACACCAGCAAGGCTACCAGGGCCACAGGAGCTCACAGGGGCTTAGAGCCCACAGGGTAGCTGGGGAGAGGAGCCCAACAGAGAGGCTGACCCTACCTCCTCCCAGACCATCTCTGGTTCAGCAAACTCCCTTATCCAGGACCAATCAGGTCCCGAGGGTGTCAGACCAGCGAGATCCAACCTGTGATAGCCAGTGAGAATTAGGGCCCTTGCATGCTATGCTACCTTTTGATCTACTTAGCCTCATACCCAGAACAATAAACTAAATCTACTTCTTATCTAGCACTTTTCAAGCACAGATCTCAAAGAGCTAAACAAAGGAAGTTTGTATCTTCATCGGGAATCTGAGACATGCAGAAGTGAAATGACTTGACCAGAGGCGCCCAGAAGCTGCACCAGCAATAGAAACCAGGTCCCCTGAAACCCAGTCCAGTGCTCTATCCACAAGGCGGAATCACTTCCTTGCAACTGCAAAGCTTGTTGCAACCTGGAAGTCCCATATGCTGCCCTCATGTTCAAAAGAATGAGGGAGAAACATCAGCAGCAGCATAACAAGTCAACCTACTGTATTTGGGGGAGGGATTGCTCAGTGGTGTGAGCATTCACCCACTAAACCCACGCTTGTGAGTTTAATCCTTGAGGGGACAATTTAGGGATGGTACTTGGGCCTGCTGTGAAGGCAAGGGACTGGACTTGATGACCTTCCAAGGTCCCTTCCAGCTATATGAGATAGGTATTTCTCCATATGTGCCAGGGCAGGAAATAAGATGGGGCTTCTATTTTTCTTATGTCAGAAGGAAAGCAGGTGAGAAATATTCTCGCAGTTCGCTGGAAGATTAAATAAAGCCAGCAACAACCACTACCTTAAAGAGAGACCCTTCCAGGAATCAAGTGTCTGTGCCAATACTTACACCCATCAGATCAGAGGTGACTGGTGAGGAAGGACATGGAGGGCCAGGGGGTGGGCACTGGCTGCATCACTGGGGGAGGGTTGGGCCAATGCCCCCTCTACTCCAGATCTCGCCCCTGCCCTGCCACTTTTCCACAAATCTCCTCCCTGGAGCAACACAGGCCTGGCACCAGCAGCAAGCATCAGCCCCACACCCCCACTCACTGGCTGCTGTGAGGGGAAGAGGAACAACGTGGCCCCATAACTCCACTATCTGCCAGTGAGTGGGGGCGGGAGGCAGTCCAACCCCTTTTCTGATCCATGTGGCTAGCAGTCAGTGGAATGGAACCATATTATTTCACTTCTTCCCCACTGCTGCCAATGAGTGTGGGGGGGCGGGAGGGGCACCCCCTGCTGTCAGTGCCAGTTCCTCCCCCTGCACTAATCTCCTGGGCAGCTCCAGCCCCTTGCCCCGCCCAGTGACAGCATTGGGGGCGGGGAGGTGCACATGGGCCCTCAGCACCCTCTCACGTATCACGGTCAGAGACCAGTGCATGTGGTAATCTTGGTGTTTGACAGGCCTGTGGCTGAACAGGGCCAGAGCTGTGGTGAAATGGCTCTGTTTCTTCAGGGTTCCATTTTGCCCCCCCCCGTTCACAGTGTCTATGTGACACTATTAGGGGAGCTAATAAGTTAAGCTGGGTAGCAAGCAATTCGTGTGCTGGCGGCACTTCCCCCTCACCCCCCGCATTGTCTATTTCATTTGACCCAGAGAATGCAGTCACTTGCCTTTCCTCATTTAGCTGAGACTGAGGCTAGGGCACGATCTAGCTGGCTGAAGGAGCCCTACACAAATAAGAAAGGTGATGTCGGTGGAGCGAGGGAAGTGATCAGAGGTAAATGAGCCCATGTGCATGTGCTGGTTTATCAAACACACTGATGCCTATCCTTTGTGGCAACAGTGTGCAACGTAGGAGCCCTGTAGGATCCCCCACTGCTCCCAGTGTCAACAAGGTGTCAGTTGCTCCATCTTTGTCTGGCTAGCAAGCTGTGCTGTAGTCTGCAAGCAAAAGGACCTTTATTACCAAGCTAGATTATACAAACCATTCTATGTAGGGGTACAACTGAAGCCCATCCAGAAATTCCAGCCAGTGCAGCATGCTGTCGATCTGCTTCCTTAGTGGTGTTTTGCACTTGGGCCATGACACAACCCATTACACACACTGCAAAGGTTTCGCGTTCATTACTGAGTGCAAATTATGGTATTTGTGCAGACACATGGTTTCAATTTTCCTGGTTACCATCAGGAATGCTTCAGTCCTTGTACTCCTGATAAAGATCTGTTTAAAGACCCTCAATTTATCCATCATAAGGCAGGGCATTCCCAGATGAATGATCGTTGATTTTAGAAATCATTAGTTCATTTGGAGCCTTGCTAACCATCAGGCCCAACTTCAGGATCCAGCTATTAATTCAGACATTCCCTGTTTAGCACATTGCTGGGGATGAAAATTTCTTTTAGCATTGTTATACTTTGTAACTGAGTTTTGGCAGGTGGCTTTGTTGTTTGTTAGTGTAGGCGCTTGAAGTATTTTTTTAAATTTGAAAGGAGTAACATGAGACATTAGGCAAAAAGGATTTGAAAGGCAAGATTTTTAGGGACTTTATGCCTTCTGATAACCAAATTTCTCCTCTCGCTCATCTTGAACTCTTTCAATGTGACAGCTATAACTTAAGCTACCTCCAAAGGGGAAAAAACCCAGGCATACTCTCCAAACCAGGCACCAGTGTTGTACTAAAGAATTGCCCGACACACCTATGCTGAGGGAGGGCAGATCTCCACAGCACTTTCATCTGCCTTTGCCCATCTGGAAACACTGAAAATGGCAAATCCAAGCATTATACAGCCACATGAGGTCAAGCTGTGATTTCATAACATATCTCCTAAGAAAAGGCTGGTGAAAGTACACAAGAGTTTGGCTGGAAAGCCTACATCAGTGGTAGGCAACCTGCGGCCCATCAGGGTAATTCACTGGAAAGCCATGAGGCAGTTTGCTTATGTTGAACATCCATAGGTACCCCCCTCCCATAGCTCTCACAGTGGCCATGGTTTGCTGTTCCTGGCCAATGGCAGCTACAAAGGGCTGTTCCTGTGGATGGTAACCGTAAGCAAACTGTCTCGTGACCTGCCAGTGGATTACCCTGATGAGCTGTGTGTGGCCCGCAAGCTGCAGGTTACCCACCCCTGGCCCAGATGATTCCAGGAATAGGTGACACTTTTCCTGCTGATTCAGCATGGTGCAAAGGAAAGGGGAAACTGTGCTGCTGGGAGCACCATCTTTCAGATGAAACACAGAGCTGAAGTTCTATTCTCTCGTCATCATTAAAGATCCTATGATCAAAAAGGATTTCATACTGTAAAACAAGCTACAATTGCAAGGAAAAAGTTAAAGAGTCTAAGGAGAGTATTCCTCTTTTTGCATATAATGACAACAAACACCTCTAGTACCCTGACCCAATTTCACTTTGATTTATTACAACTTCCCCTGTATTATCAGCAGGTAACAGGATTTCTCATGACCTCTCCAGATTTCTTGTGTGAGGATACAGTGAACAGTCCACCTGTTGCTGTTTCAGTTGAAGGGTAGTTGCACTACAGAACCCGGCACATTGTATAGCCACAACCGATAAAAATATATAAAGCACTTTGGGTTCTACATGGATGTCAGGAACTATGCAAATGCCAGGTCACAACCATTCAGTCTTGTCTGCAGCTTGGTGTTTCCCAGCTGATGGTTCACCAAGTTACCAGAGGCCTCTAAAAAAGAAACAGCAAAGGCTCGGCTCAAATTATTCTTCTGCTCCATTCCTTCAAGGGGCACAGAAAAATCCAGTGACCTGCAGAGAGCAATTAACACTTGAATCTCCAATATTAACTAGCCACACTGTTTTACAAGCACTCATTCAGTCCGAGGAGTTGAATGTGTGGTCAAGTCAGCCTGAATAATGCCTGTTTCATTTATATCAGAACGTTAGCCTGTTAATTTTCCTGTTTGATCCCTAACCTGCAAATGGCAATGCTATAATTAAAGCTAATTATCTTGTGCTGACATAACATGATCAACACAGAAAGAGCAACTTTGATGTATTTACGTGAAGGTTCTGAACCACAGTGAAGAATTGCTCTCCTATTATTCCATAATCAAATGGTATTTCCACTGATTAAAGACTGACCATGAAATCTCAGACCCATTGACCCCAATGCCAAAATTCCCACTGTGTTCAGTGGGGGCAGGATTTTACACTAAGACCCTGTGTCACCTCTCACTTACCTTGATGTCATTCCACAGAGTTGAGCGGCAGCTGTCTGATTTAGGTTAGTATCAAGCAAGAGAAAGATTAGGCTGTGTTGTCACATATTGCTGACCATTGCAGCTGCTTATTCCTCCTCTCCTAGAGTCTCTCTTTTGTTTGATCCCAGTTTTAGTCGCAAGTGTCCACAAAATACAACTCCTCTTTATGCGCACCTGACGCATTGTTATCCCATCTCCCTGGTCTCCACGCTAGCAGCATGCTAAGGAGAATGAAACTATGGCCTTCTCAGAACACACATTTCCACGATTTTAGTTAAACTGGTGCAAATTCTTGTGCGCACACACTTATTTTACTTCTAGAGTGGCTCCCTTCTATTCAGTTTAAACCACCTCCAAAATTGATTTATGCTAAACGGTGATGCTAAGCCAGGTTTGAAACTATTTAAGCATCTACACAGCTTTAGCACCTGTTGAATTAAGCTAGTTTGCCACATCTTAAGCTAAACCAGTGTAGCACTGCATATAGACAAGCTCTCAGTGTGTTTATTAAGCCTTCTCTCCATTATTCATGGTATACACAGTACTATATCTCGGCATCTTCTTTTCCTTTCCAGATTCACAGCTCTAGGCTTTTCAACCTCTCCACACTCCAGAAAGCCTTCACCACACACCACCCTATTCCTTGAAGAATTTGTAGTCATCTCTCGACCTGTTCCATTTCCTTATCCTGTTTTAGCAGACCGAAATGATACCACATTCAAAGACAGGATCTATCACCAATCGACAGAATGGCATAGTAGTATTCAGTGTAGTATTCTCTTCTTTCCTGAGTCTAACTATTTTGACCACCATCATGTCATGTGTGCTGACAGGACATCTTCACTGAGCTAGTCAAAACTGGCACTAGGTTTCTCATTCCCTAGATGAGGCAGGCAAACTGTGACCGTGGGCCACATCTGGCCTCTTGGGCCTTTACGTTCAGCTCCTGCTGGGGAGCACATTCAGGGGCTTGCCCTGTTTTGTCCACTGCTCCTGCCAGGAAGCGCAGTTGGGAGCTAGCCACACTGTGACCCTGTTCCCCAGCGAGAATACTAGGAGCTGGGAGGTGTGGAGGTGCCCATTTGTCCAGGGATCACCAATTGGCTGGGACCCTGAGGCATGCCCCTTTGGCCCAATGGCTAATCCACAACTGGGAGACGGTTGGGAAAACAAGCATTTATGACCCACTATACAAAAACCTGTCTGCTCAGATGGGCCCTCGGGCCAAAAAGTTTGCCCACCACTGCCCTAGCTCAATCTGAATCTCTAATGTCAGAATTCTATTCATCTGCCCTTCCTACATCAATTCCTCCAAACCCTTCATTGTCTCGGCAGTTCTGCAGGAGATTATTGCCTTGTTAAAAAAAAAGTGGGGCACTCAAACTATTATACCTTAATTACTGTAACAAACACTTCAAGGTGCAATGGCTCCTTTAATCCAAAAAGCTAATGAACCAGTTACCTTTTTATCATCTGAAAGTGCCAAGTCCTGTGGCAGTAAGCAATCTAAAGAATAATATGTGTTGATAGATGCATTCTGGGCTCTCTGTCCACAGTCTAATTAAACTCATGCTAGAATTTTCCTGGTAGCTTCCTACTGCATGTACCCTTCATAACTTCCAAGAGGTAATGACTTTCTTCTGTGCTCATCCTTCTTTCTCCCATTTGTTTGTGGATTCCAAATGGATTCTGTTTCTTGTAATTACTTTTATAACTAAGAACTCACTTGCAATGTATCAGGTTAACTTTAATGGCATTCCAAGCTGACACTCATAACCTTTATTCATTCTTCTAACTTCATTTCCACATTATAGAATTGTATTTTCTTAACCCTAGCCACACTGGCTTTTTCCCTTCCTTTTTGGGATGATGTGCATTTTTTTAGCCTGTTTATCTTGCAGATCTAACAAACACAGTATCAGTTGTTTTTACATCTTAATACCAATGGATTTTCCCTTTAATTACAGCAATCTGATCTCACTTTATTTAAATGCTGATTTATGTTTTTGCTATCCCCTTGTATCAATTTTATTCCAACTAGATCCCAATGTAACTTAATTACTTGTAGTCTTGTCATTCCAAGCTAATGCTAATTAAAACAGTTTTATTACTGCAAGGTTTTAAAGATTAACCCATTTACAGGTCTATGGAAATAAAATAGTATCACAAAGGTGAAGAAATTTAAATTTTAAAGAACTGGGGCAGAAAGTACAGAGAATGGACTAGTCTATCTATGTAATTCCATCACACAACGTGATGTTATTCCCAAAGTTCAAGTGCCTGATGTCAAAGTGCTCCTGAAAAATACCCATTTGGTTCACTCTACCTCCTCCCAATGGCTAATCTCATTATTATAACAGCATAAGAGAGAGGATGTGTGAGTATGAGCTGTGAAAAAAAACAACCATCCAGGTTCTCATTTAAAACATGCAAGAGACCAGCTTCTTCCCTTCTCACACTCTGGTTCCCCTCTGAATCCACTTACATCTTCATTCACTCCCTTTATGTTCATTCTATATCCCACCTTCATTATCAATTCCCCTTCATCGCTCACCCCCACTTCACTTTCTCTGGACTGCTCTTCTCAATCACATATCTATATTCACATGTTCTGAAAAAAGTAATCGGCATGCCAATAGCTTCCCCATTGGACAAGGGATGTAAACTGAGGCACAGCATTTAACTGGCTAGCCCAAGGTCTCAGAGAAAAGTGATGACAAAGTTAAGTAGCTGTGACACTGGTTCCCCTGACCCTACATAGAGTGGATCATATTCATGCTTTATATTTAAACCATTAGTTAGCACGCACACAATTTATTCCACATTAGTGTGTAGTGTCACAGCCTCATGGACTTTCAGAGCCCCTGGTTCATACCAAAGAGCTCAGGAGTGATCATGTCTTTGACCATAACAAAAACAACAACATATTACCCGTGATGACCTAAACAAGTTAGTACAGAAATTTGGCAACAGTTTTCCCACTGACCCCAAGAGCAGTTGTATGCACTAGGCATGTCAACTTTGCCTGCTTGCTTGATACTTTCCAATAATCCCTCTAATCTCTGCACTGACTTGCATCGTTGCAGACTTCCAAAGCCCCTCCTAGTCTCATTTACCACTTCCCCAGTTCTACTGCTCCCAATCTCATATTCTGCCCCTAACCAGATAACTCGCTTACGGCAACCAATCAATTATACTATCCTGAATATAAACTGACCTCCCACCCACTAACTTCTTTAACATAATCTCTCGTATGACTACATACTGTATTCTCTTTTATACAAATGTTTGGCCCTCCAATATGCTTTCCCCAGACTGCCAGGTAACTAGAACAGTTGATACACACATACAAGAGACGCTATACTTAATTGTTTTTCACAGGCACCCAAATTAAAAGATGGTTAAGGCTAGTGCTTCTTCTAGCTGATGAACAAGTGACATCTTTGGCAACACAGAAAGCTACAGTGGGTCTGTCTGAGGCTAACTGATTTATAAAACTTGTCGACAGGCAGATGTGAACAAACACTCTTAACATATAACATGATTATAAATTATCTTCCTTTCAGAGTATGTAGGCTAAAAAACACACAGCCAGGATAAGTAATGGATGCTGGAGATGACAATTATTTATTTTCTGCACTCAGTGAAGCAAAGCAAGCCACACTCCTGTTCCCTGGCCTGGTTTTCCATTGCAGTTGTAGAAGGAAGGAAGAGCAAGAGCCATTTCTACAAACCTAGAAATATATTACTAGAACCCAGGGAAGGCAATCTGCAAAGCTTGGGGCAAAAATTGGCTCAATGAGTGTGTACGACGTATGAATAGATAGATTTTAGGCAGTGAAAATTGATTGTTTCTACTGCTATCATGGGACTCCCAGTTCCGTCTTGTTTAATGACCTCCATGCCCCCAACTTTCAGGACAGAGCAATTTCAGATCCTTTGTTATAGCTGGGAAGGAGAGTAATCTCCCTGTAAAGTTGTGTAATTGTCTTCAGATGCCTCCGTCCCAATCCTGTTTTCTTTGAAGTCAGTGGGTGATTCCCTATTGATTGTCATGGTAGCAGATCAGGCACCTGGGCTAACTGTATATCTCTTATTTGAATGAAGTGAATGTTGTTCCAAACAACATTAAGTGATGTGCTTAGTGTTAAGAGAGCAAGTCTATAGCAGAACCCAGAAAACGAGGAAGAACTCTTGACTCCTGGTGCTACCTGTCAGCTGCCAGACCTTCCTGTTTCTGGGCTTGATCATACAGACTTCAGCTTGAGCAGCATTTCACTCCATTTCTAAAACTGACTAGAAGTTAATTACAAAGAAGAGTGAAATTGACTACGCTAAATTTCACTGTCTGAGCTGAATGAAATGCAATACAACAACTCAAAACAGACAAAATAGTAAAAATCAGATATTCGAAATCCAGTTCCACTTGAACAAACCAAGGAAAGAAATCATTGTATTTTTTTTATAAGATTTTAAAAAACTGTAACAATGTCCCATTACATGTGTGGCCGCTTCCTGCTCCCACCCCATGGCCTCAGGACAGCCCTGCAAATGACCCCTCCTCTCAGTTTTCTTCTTGATTCCTCAGATAAATGCAGTACAGTTTTCTGAGTACATAAATATCCCTTTTGCAGGGATAATTTATTACCCAAAAGCCCTGCTACAATAAACCAGAATCCCCCCAGCACAGACCAGACAGTATGGCTGCCCCAGGAGTGGAACACGAAGTACAGCTCTGGCCAGCGGCAGATATAGGGCAGGGCGAGTGGGACGGCTGCCTCAGGCCCCGCGTTTCAATAGGCCCCACGTACACGCTACTACCTGTCGGCTGTGGCCGTGGCGCATGTGCAAAATTGTGCTGCCCTGGGCCCTGCAAAACTCTCATCCGCCCCTGGCTCTGGCATCGCTCACCAAGCCCCAGCTCTCAGATATGGTTCTGGCATCTCTCACCTCACTTCAGTCCTGCTCCTCTAGTGGGGCTTTTTCGACATCCTCTTTCCTTCCCAGGAATGGTTCCAGCTCTTGCCCAGAGACATCAGCAAGCTCATCCTTCCCCAGCCTTTAGCATTCTCCGGCCCTTCTGCTCAGAGATGGAGCAGTCATCTCCCTCTGCTGGCCTCAGCTGTCCACCAGCTCTGGCTTGGAGAAGTCTGTAGGCGACGCCTGACTGCCTTCTGCTTCCGTCGGCCTGAGGTGGCTCTACTGCTCAAACAGGGAGCTCTCACCACTCTACTCTGCCTCTCAGCTCTCAGCACTGCCTCCATTTCCAACCTCTGGATCTGAAACGCTCCCCCCTCAGGATTGTTCTCATTTATAACTCCCAGTGGCAGCCCCACCCTCATTACCTCAAACCAGAGCACGCCTGGACCGGAACAGGAGTTCTAATCCTGGTTTCATCGAAATGGGGCAGTTACCCTGTTACAGTTCCTCTAACTCCCTGTTTTTCCATCCTCCACTCACATCATGGGGCTAAGGTACTTCAATGCTGGGTGCTGCCCATTCACTAGCTGGGCACAGCCGAGGGACACAACAGGATATGGCAGAGAGTTAAGAATGGAGTTTTGCCATTTCTGTTTTTGTGGGTACTTTGAGGCATACAGTGAATTCCCTTTGCCTTTGGGACAGATGTTGTGTCTGCGCTCACATGTTTAGAGGTGGCAGCCATTTAGCTGACCCACAACTGATCATCACTGTCGTGAGAGGGGAAAGCAGTAACCACCATGCCCCTTTCCAACGTTCTGCACAGCAATTGTTGTGTTTTTTTAGGGGGGGGGGGAGAGGGGGAACCTACTATAGCTAGTGTAACTACATGAGTGTGCCCTTAAAATGGAACAGAAAATCATCAGCCATTAATCATTAGAACTGAAGGCCACTACTCAACCTTACTGCTTAATGTCGAGGGACAAGAGTGGAGTTAATTCATCTCTCCATCCCTTATGCAACAATGGTGCCTCTGTCCCTCTTGCACCCAGCAGATTAGTTCTCCACACCCTCTCCTATTAGAGACACCCACCCCTCCACAACATACAGGCACTCATGCTCTCCACTTCCCATCTCTCTCTCTCTCTCTACCTTGACAGCCAGGTACCCTAACCAGCATCTAGCAAGCCATTGGCCCCAGCTGCTTCCACCCTGAAGCAGACAGCAGGCTCCAATAGCAGGAACGAGCAAGTGAGGGACCCAGGTGTGGTTGAAGAAGAAGAGGGTAGATGGATGGCACTGGCTCCCCCAAAAGGACAGCGCAGCATGCATAGGGGCAGGAATTACACCTCCCCACTGGAGCCTCCCCGTGGCAGTGTGGCTCTGCCCTTAGTCAGGGCCAAATAACATTTGCTCCTTTCATTTATCTGGCCAAAACACAAGGGGAAGAGTGATCTTGTGCTTCAAGGAATCAGAAACCCGAGGTTCCGCTCCCAGCTCTGGCTGGCACCAGTCACTTTGCCTCAAAGTTTCCCATCTGTAAAGCAAGTTGAGTCCTTCTGAGCTGCCTTGCAGGGTTTGATGCATTGCTGCCGGCAGAGCGTTCCACATGTGGAAGAAGCTACAGAAGGGTAACGCAGACCTGCCAAATTTCAAACCGCTCCCAGGAGGAGTTTTGGTAAAGGGATCGGCCTGTGGGGAAATGTCCACCCCAGCTTCCCTCTCCTGCAGCCTACTTGCAGGGAGACAGGCACCGTAGCTGTCACCCCTCCTTTGCTCCCTGCTGACTGGCAGGCAGGAGAGACCAGCCTGTGGGGGTAATGAGACAGGCAGAGAAGAGGCAGCCTGGCTCCGTACATGCACACAGCTGCACAGAGCCCCCAAATACAGACACCCCACCCAACAGCCTAAAGGAATCATTCCAGGATCCCCAGCACTCAGCCAGAGCCCTATCCGCCACAAGGGCGAGAGGCACTGAACAGAGAGGCTAAATAGGTGGGTGGGGTGCTTTGGGGGGTACAGTCCTAGCTGGGTGGATAATGGACACAGTAGCTGGAAGCGCTAGACAGTATGGGTCCTGGGGAGCTGGTTGTGGTGAAGATGAGCAGGAGGCCCCAAGGCTACTGGAGATGGGCAGCTGTTGAGGCAGCCGAGGATATAGAAGGAAATGGAGCACCTAGGGCTGCTGGAGGTAGGTGCTAGCATGGATGCCTGGGGCTAATGCAGGTGGGCAGGTGTTAGGGGAGCTGTGATGGGGAAGCCTGTGCAGTTCACTAGGGGAATTAGGGACAGGGATCCTGGGACCAGTATTGGGTCTCCTGCTGGATCCCAGCCTACGGGGAGTAGAGAGTCTAGCTCCAAGCCCTCAGGAGAAGCAGGCAGAGGAGGCAAACGTAGCTGCTGGTTTGGCTGGTTGCTGAGCCGCTGGCAGGCATGACAAGGCTGTGAGATGCGTGACATTTGGCAGCTCTGGGAAAGTGTCATTAATTATTGTTGTCATTAACGGCAGCAGGATAGAATTCCTCGCAAACAGCTTGCGACAAAAAATAGCCCAGCCCGCCTTGAGGAGATGAGGCTGCTGCTCAGTGCAAATGCAACTAAGTCAATATTATCTTTTAATAACAAATCCAAAAGTAGGCAATCTGTCCCAAAGAGTGAGCCCACATAAAACATGATTTGCAGGAATATGACAGATCAAGGGGCCTCAGCTGAACAAATTTGCATGTGCAAATATTTGGGCCGATGAGCCTGATGGAAATTTAAATGACAGATCGCATTAGCAAGCAGAGTCACAAACTTAAGCTTTTGTTAAAAACGCACCAACCCCCAATTTGTGAAGAGACGTTTCCCTGGTTCAGGATGGAGCAGCCTCTGTTGGTCTCTCTCTCTTTCGGATGCCTCTCCTAGTTCAACAAATTACCATCAGATAAGTGCGATTAAACCTCACTTCTTCCCAGCGCAAATCTGGCAGAATGTTGCTGTCACAAGTATGATGCAACCCAAGGCAGTAGCAGTGCAAGACAGAAGCAAGGTGTTTATGGAGCACTGGTGCACTGCTCCACTGCTGTGGGACACAAGCTCCAAGAAAAAAAATCAAACCTTCAATTTATGCTAGTTTCTCTTCAGCCCGGCTCACCTGCAGTTTACACACCTCTCTCCAAGTTAGTGGGGTGGAAGCAATAGTGAGAAACACTGCAAAGGGGAAATACTTCACTTCTGCCTCTTTTGTTTGGGTGCCTTTTCATGCCTTTGGATTTAAGGAATGAAGAATAGGTAATCTGCAGGTGTGCTAGATGGAAAATTAAACTCCCATTTACACCTGTCAAAGAAAGGTGGATTTTGCTTCACTTCTGTTCTCCTTTACTTTGCTTAAATTCTTTCCTGCCTCCTCCGGGGTCAAGATGTTCAAATACCAAGCCATGCTTTACATTTTCTCCTTTAAAATCTTCCATATTCCGTGTTTGTCACTGGGAGCTGTGAGGTAACAGGCCACTAATTGCATACGTCAATGTGAATGTAAGCACCTAACTTTATTTCTGTTTGAAAATGTTAGCCGTAGTCTGCAAACAGGTCAGGGTGGCACCAGCCATTGGGTTTAAACTTTATTGTATCTTTGCAGGCATAGGAGAGTCTTGCAGTGACCAGAACAAAAATGACATGCGCAGCCAGTGGCTAAAAAAGAATTTAGGAGTGCTCAGCAGTGGTTTTATTTATTTTGAGCAGGCTGGGACTTTCAATGGCATTTAAGGGACCCAATTCCCACTGATTTTCAGTCTGGACACTGAATTGCCTTTAGGTATCTTTCAAAATCCCAGCCACGGTGCCCCCAAAATGCAAGGCACTTCGCAATACAAGTTGAAAAACAACTTCCCTGGCACAGAGCTTGTAATCCAATATTAGATACTGAAAGGCAGAGGCGGATTTAGGGAAGGGACAGGGTTTGCAGCAGGAAGAGGCCAGGCCCACCCCACACTGCTTTCAACAGTGCTAACGGTGGGGACCATCTCTTTAACCATGTGTGTTAAAGTAACCAGCACAATGAGACACTGATTGCAGTATCCAGGCTCACTGTCAAGGGTGAGGGGAACGGTGCAACTGCCCCAGGGCCTGATGATTCAAAAGGGCCTGTAGCTCCTGGCCGCCTCAGGTGGAGGCCAGTGCCCCAGGCCTTTTAAAAATCACCACCAGAGTGCCAGGCAGCGAGGTTCTGGCTGTGCTAAGGGCTGGCGGAGGGCACAGTCCTGGTCACCCTTTCCACCCGAGGCCCCACCCCTTCCAGGAGCACAGAGATGATCCCCACCCCCTTGCCCAAGGGGCCTGGCAATTCTGTCAGGTTCCCGAGCAGTATCTAGAACCCATTGCAGTATAAATAATGTGTTCCTTTAATCACACTAAATCCCTGATTCATCAAAACACTTCATGCATTGCTCAGTTTTGAGCCTCTACACAAAGTTCATTTCTATTGAACAATGCTCTAAAGCGCATGCTTAAAGTGTTTCGCTGAATTGGAATCCAATCTGGCATCTATCTATTTTGTAAAAAGAAATTATGAAATCCAGGAAATCCAAGAGAAGCGTTACTATATAAAAAGCCACACCACTACCACCACATTAAACAGTCTCTTGTAGTTCAGCAAACCCAAACTCTGCAGCACTAAGATGCTGAACAGTTAAACTGAGTCTAAACAGAGGTGAAATTGTTTTTATTGATTTCCATTGACCAAGCTGACTGAAACAAAAAATAACTAAAGATCATAAACAGTGACAAGTCAACTAGACTTCTGTTAAAGAATTACTTATAACCACTTACATTTTTAGAACTGAAAGAAAGGAGATCAGGAGATAACTGTTTACAGCATGCACATATATATTGTAATGTATTTGGGGCAAGGAAAAATACCTGGTGGAATATTCTTCCCTTCCATTCACAGGCTGTAAATAATGTCAGATGCTCTTGATAACTGCTACAGAACTAACCAATCCAAGTAAGGCATTTGTTTAAAGGTAAATTCTGCATTCTCAGTGTGTTAGGACTTTTCAGTTCCTCGAATAGCTAAATGGATCAGCTGTATCACTGCTCATTAAGCAAATTAAAGATGGAACATTCTAAATGGAATGGAAAGGTTTCCACATTCAAACGTTCATTATATTTTCTAACGCTCTGTGATACACATATAAGCAAGAAAAATAAGAATCACTCTTGTTAGAATGCCTGTGCTTGGAAGCTCAGACTCCATTGCAATGGGCATGGTATAAATGCTGATGGTGAGTTTTTTTGTTTTTTTCAAGGTGAGCCTCAGTTCTGATAGAAACTGAACAGTGAGTGAAGGAACCAATTTATGGGAAAATCCGTCAACAAATTCACAGAACATTCCAGATTTATTTAGTAAATATATTCCTTTAAACATGAAGGAAAGGCAAATATTTAGAGAGACCTGTGTATGGCTCCTAATATTTAAGTAAAAATAGCCAAACTTCATCTTAGAATGAATTTTAGGCTCCGCGAACACTTAGGTCTCCATCATAAGCATTGAGTGAACTAGCCCTTCCACCCAAGGCCCCTCCGCTGCTGGCCCCTGCCCAGATTCCCAGACTTTGGCCCTCTTCCCCAGAGTACTAGGCAGCATGGCCTCAGCCTCCCCAGGTCCTGGAGCTCCACAGAGCCAGACAACATGACCCCAATCTCACCCACAGCCCCACCAGGCCCCCAGCCAGCATGGCTCCTTGTCCCTGTAGCCCCTCACCTCTGAGCTGCCAGCCCCTGCACTGGGCAGGCAGTGCAGCTGGAGAGACCCCTGCATGGGGAGAATGGGCACAGGCAGGCTGAGGGCCATGCCCTGCTGCCACTGGCATGGAAGCACCAGCAGGTGGGAGATTGGAGGTGAGCATGGGTGGGGACAGCAGAGCCTTCCCATGCCTACTAGGGATGTAAAAGGCTCATCGAGTAGTTGAGTCAACTACTCACATTTCCCGCCCCCCTTGTTGCCTGTATATCAGAGGCAGCAAGGGGGAGGGACTGGAGCCAGTGCTTAAGGGAGCCATCTTAAAAGCCGGGTCCCCCCAGCACCATCTCCGTGGGGGGACAGGGGAGGCAGAGATGCAGTGGGGAACCTGGCGTGAGCAGGGACTGAAACAGTTCCCGCTCATGCCGGGTCTCGACTGCTGCGCTTCTGCCTTTTAAATGTAGCAAGAGCCAAGCACCTGTTACTACATTTAAAAGGCAGAGGCGCAGCAGTTGGGACCCGGAGAAAGCAGGGACTAATCAAGTAGTTGATAGAAATTCCATCAACTGCTCGATTAGCTGATTAAGCAAAATTTAACATCCGTAGTGCCTATGATAACCACTTCCCATGGTCCCAATTGCATAAGAGTAGTCCCACTGATTCAAAGAAAGTGCACTTAACATTCAATTTAATCATGGCGTTAAAGTATTTCAATGGGATTCCAGAACGTGTTTAAAAATTATGAACTATTATACCTTAGTGAATTGGTGCCTTACAGTCCAATCTTGTCTTTCCTATGCCTTCAGTAATTATAGGCCCCAGGATGCAATTTTCCAACTTGTTCTAATATAGAAATTTAATAGCTGAGATCTGTCTTCACCACAAGTTGTCCTGTCCCTCTGTAATAAATATGAGAGGGCCATCCACATGTTCTACTGCAGGGAGGCTGTGACAGTTTATACTATTGTGGTTCACCACTTTTACAGAACTATGATAAATTCTGTACAAAAGTACACCTTGGGTGTGTCTAGACTACATGGCTCCGTCGACGGAGCCATGTAGATGAGTTTACTAGACATAGCAAAATGAAGCGGCAATTTAAATAATCGCCGCTTCATTTACATCAAAATGGCTATCGCGCTGTGCCGATCAGCTGATTGTCAGCACAGCGCGGCGGCCATTTTGATATAAATGAAGCTGCGATTATTTAAATCACCACTTCATTTTGCTATGTCTAGTAAACTCATCTACATGGCTCCGTCGACGGAGCCATGTAGTCTAGACACACCCCTTGTGAGGTATCATTTTAAAAACCCATAATCTGCTGAACATCATTATCCTGTTGAAATATATATAGCATTGCTATATATGACATTCTACTGTGTGAATGTTAGTGAACTATGTTATGCAGCACCTCAGAGACTAACAAAAAGCACCATTCATTGTTTAAGTTTTTTCAGTTACAGACTACCACAGCTACCCCTCCGAAACCACTGAACTATGTTGTAATTCTGGGTAACACCTACAGACCAGGTTTTCAAAAAGACAAAGATACACTGGGCCCAGCCAGATGTTAAAAGAGCTATAATCTGTTAGGAGGCCATTCTCCAGCTGGGGGAAGGTAGGGGAAAGAAGAGGTAAAAGAAAAAGAAACATTTTGTCACAGTAACAGTTCAAACCTCACACCCACAAGACAGACTGTCTGTACCCCAAGCTAGGGTTAATACTCATAGAAGGGAAAGAGGTAAAAGAAGGGGAGATAGTGGCCTGAAACCAAACTTTTCTTCTCCCACCTCTCTGCTCATGACATCAGTGAATATCAGAAGGAGACTGAATTGAGCAGTAGTTTCTTTCTATTGTTTTATTTGAACCAGTCAGTATGTTTGAATTTAAGTGTATGGGAAACATCGTTTGGGATAACAAGGCTGGTGAATTATCATTTTCATTTCTATGAGCTTGCATTGTTCAGATGCACTTTTCTGAGGGACAAGGTTGGGACATGGAATTTGCATGCGTCACCCTGTATGTAATTCATAAGTGACTGGTCAGAGTACGCCTGAACTCAGCAAGGAGTGACTCTGCATGCTGAAGGCAGTGTCAGCTGGCCAGGAGTGGATGTTCTGATAGCAAAGCAGTGTCAAGGCACCCCAGGCTCGAGAATTTGGGGGACACAGCTGTTCAACAGTCCCAGTTATACCCTGGGTAATGTTATTATAGTCACATGTGATCTGTGCACTCCTGGTAAATTACAAATCTGGATCTCAGCTGGACCAAGGCTGGGTCCAGCCTCATGTAGCACTGGCACGTGGAACCAAACCTGGGACCTCTGGAGATTAATACATGAGCTTCTACAGCTTGAGCTAAAAGCCAGCTGGCTCACAGTTAAGGCTGAAAAACACACTCATTCTCTCTGTGGAAGTGGTCTCAAGTGCCAGTAGATGTGTGGGTTACACTTGCAGTTTGTCCACCCACCAAACTCCCTTTCTTTTCCTTGGGCTCTATATGTACAGAAAGGCTGCAGGATCACAGAGCTACCATTGCATTACTGTAATTCTCCAAACATCACTATTTTCTTAAGATCTAAGTTTCAGTTCAACGTCACGTTTTTATTTTTAAGCAGTACAATTTGTTTAAAATAGATATAAAAAGATTGCTCAACTGTGACATAGGCCATGGGATGAAATGCTTTCCCCTCCTGCCCAGCTTCACCAACACTGAGATGAGAGTGGGGGCTCAAACGCACTCTACTTGAAGTCCAGCCTGTGGGTTACCACTTTGCATTGCCAACTCAGTGAAAGGTGAAATGTGCCAACACCACTTGTAGCGGTCATAGGTGGTACACACATAGTGCTAATTAGTCTCATGGCTGGCATTTTCCTCCCACTGCATCATCTGGTATAGCGGATTGCATTGGAAAGGAGAGTAATCATATTCTAACAGTGACCTTATGCCATAAGTCAAAAATCAAGCCATCGAACAGCTAAAAACCACACTCCTAAAATGCAAAAGGACGCAACATCCGGCAATGAAGAGATGTGTACAATACCAACATCAGGCAACCCCTGCCCCACCCTAGGATCAGGATGCCAGGCAGCGCCTCCACAAACTATACACCTGACTATGGGTTGAAACAGAGAGTGCAGTTCCTGTGTGTCTGCTGCAAAGGCCACTGGATCAATGCAGGGGCAGATCCCCTGGCTGCAATTAACACTATATTCTGCAGGACAGGCAAGGAGGCTCCTCCCCCAACTTCAAAGTTGTGGGGGAGCACAGAGCATCTCTTCCCCAGCTCTCACTGCAAACCCACGGTGGGCCAGCTTCCAGTGGGAGGCCCTTCACATCAAGGAAAATCCTATGTGAAATAATGAACTGCAATTCGCGTCAGCCACACATATATGCAAGTAGCATGCTGGAGTAACAGTCAAAGTCAATGGTACGCACTTTGGGGCACCGACTGTCTTTTTGTTTTGTCTGCCTAGTGCAGCTGGGCACTACGTGCAAAAGGCACATTCCCTCCCACACTTGCCCTCGTGGCCAGGTAAGGCCCGTGCAGGTATGATGTGCCTTCATTTCCCCAATTGTGTTGTCAGTAATGTCAACAAGTCTTCTATTTGTTCAACACCCCCCCTTTCTGAGGCTCTGACTGCAAGAGAAACACACAAAGGACCTTCACCCAGGCCTGTCGGTAAGGGAAGGCAAATTCTGTCTGAGTCTACCACTCCTCTGGCTACAACTTCCAGGCCTGCTGACGGGGGCAGGGAGTAAAGGGGAGCCAGCCCTGGGGCCCAGCGATTTTAAAGGGCCTGAGGTTCCCAGCTGCTACTGGAGTGCGGGGCCAATGGAGTGGGGGGCACTGGGTTGTCCTAGGGGCACTGGGGGCAGGCTGCCCCAGTCCGTCCCCTTCTGCCCAAGGCCCCATACCCCCTTCCAGGATCATGAAGCCAGGACCCTTCCCCACAGTGCTCAGGGTCCTGGAAATCTTGCTGGCTCCCCTGAGGGTCTCTATCTGGAAGGTGCTCTGAAGCTTTGTTCCTTTCCTGGAGCCAAAAGCTGTGCAGATCCTACCTACTGACTGCAGCTCTTCCCCAAGCAGCATACACCTACTCAGCCTGGTCCTTCTGCAACCACCTTGAGTTCCTTCCCTACAACACATTCCCTGGGAGACTTTTTCCTTTTAGCAGCCTCCCCTCTCTACAGGCACCCCCTTCCACTAAGCAAAAGTGTTTCTCGGGTCCAGGTGCTCATTAGCCAACCAGACACACAAGCAGGAAATTATAAACAGAGGACAAGATGGGGTCATTCTTAATGAAGCTGGTCATAGGTAGGCTCCCTTTAAAGGGGTCAAGCCACTCTGTGATACTAAACCTTCTAGTCATTACAGTAATACCAAGCAGCCCCCTTTTGTGGCAGGCAAGGAACTGCTCCAGCCCCCACTGGTTAACCAGAACTGGTAAACCTTTTGCATCCCTAGTTACAGCATCAGCCTTAACTCTGGCTTTTCCTAGTTTTGGTGTGTTATGCTGTGATATAGACTCTGAATACCATTTCTAGCATGTGTTATGTTTATATTGGTTCCATTTCCTAAACAGATACATTTGGGCAAAAACACCACAAATGACCACACAAAGCTGCACCGGGCTCAATCCAAGTTGCTAATAATTCCTAACAGGTGACCTGACTGTCAATAATATTTCTGATTGGCATTCAGTCTGTTGGGGAAAGGCACTCATTTTCTAAGCTTTAATGAGGCAAGAAGGAACTGTTTTCTAATGCATAGAAAGAGAGCACAAGGACATTACCCTGGGATAGCTACTGAGATCTCAAAGCACTTAAACCCTAATTAATGGAGCACAACTCAACCCCTTGTGAGGCAGCTAAGCCTTTGCAGTTCACAGCTGAAAAAAAAAAAAATGGAGCCATTTACTGCACTGAAAAGGCTGCAGCTGGAATGGCCACAATCCTACCACTAGACCATCCACATGGGTGGATCTCCACTCCTAGGCACATCTTCGGGCAGGACTGGAGTGTACAGCTGCAAGGGAGATCTAAGCTAGTAGAAAAATATATATCCATCTCTACGTTTAGATATTTGAAAGCCCTTTGGGTATATCCAATTGTTACGTTCCCCTATAGGCCCCAATCCAACAAGATTGCTCAGTAAGCTCGTACCTACAAGAAGCCCTCCGGTTATCAACGGGACTCCACATTGACCTCACTGCAGGATCAGGGCCTTAGGGTATTTCTCCTAGAAAGACATTTCTCTCCACCCAGGGGAGATGAGAAACTTTTACAAATGCTTCCCCAAAGCTACTAAAGAATCAGAGCATGCTATGTAAAGTGTGAAAATGGATTTACTCTTCAAATGAGTCAATTAAAACAAATTGACATTTTCTCTTTAAAAACTTTGCCCAGTGTTCCAGAAGACGGCATTAGCAGAGGGCTAGTCTACACTGCCACTTCCCTGCGCTGTAACTTTCTTGCTCAGGAGCGTGGAAAAAAAACTCCAAGTGCAGCATGTTACAACGCTGTAAAGTGCCAGCGTGAACAGTATCCCAGCGCTGTTAGCTACTCCCTTCGTGCAGGTAGTCTTGTGACCACACTGCTGCTTCAAAGCACTGCCACTGCTGAACTTTAAACTTAGCAGTGTCGGCAAAGCCAGAGTGAGCAATAAAACCCCAATCTCAGCCTTCACGTTTCTGCAGTAACCATAAGACCATCCTCTTCCCTCCCAGCTTACAGAGCTTTCAGTGGGACAGTGCACGTTCTGCTTCTCAGGAATGTGGTTTGTTCTCATATTGTTACAGCATCCAGCTCTTTTTAATGCATCTCCTGTGTTTGGGTTCAGGCTGCTTATCAGTTAGTGAGGAAATCAAATGTGAATCACACAGGTGATTCCTCTGCTCCAAGATAGCATTGTGGCTGCCAAGAGGGAGGCAGGCTGTCTATTTTCACTTAGCTACACGGCTCCCATTGACTTTCAAATGCTGAACATGCAGATGTGAGTCAAAGTTATGGAAATGTAGTCTTTTACTGTTTCATTAGTTTTGTTTCCACATGACGGAAACTCATGATTTATTTTGAATATTTAAACTTAGAGTTGGTAGAGGTTGTTTTTTGAAGAACCAACCCTTTCAAGAGTGTTACGGCAACATCTGGGACCATAACCACAGAGTAATATAGGACTTTACACTTTATATTAGGGATGTAAGTGATTAGCCAAATAGTCGACTACCTGATAAGTGTCTGCTTATCACTACTCAACTAGTTGCTTCCCATCTACCAGAGGCAGCAAGAGGTGTTGGGGGGAGTAAGAGCCAGTGCTGGGGGGAGCTGGTTTAAAAGCTGGCTCCCCCCAGCACCCTCTCCACTGGGGAGGAAGGGGCGGGGAGGCAGAGGCACAATGGGTGACCAGGCACGAGCCAGGACTCACCTGTCCCAGCTCGCACCCAGTCCCAGAAGCTGCACCTCTACTTTGGAATGTAGCACGAACCACCTGCAGCTCTTGCTACATTTCAAAGGCAGAGGCGCAGCAGTTGGGACCTGGCGCGAGCAGTCCCCATTCACCCCAGGTTCCCTGCTGCGCCTCTGCCTCCCCTGTCTGGGTTCCGCTCTGCGCCTCTGCCTTTGAAATGTAGCAAGAGCTGCTCTCTACACTTGCTACAGTTCAAAGGCAGAAGTGCAGCGGGGATAGCGAGAACCCCCCTTATCAACTAACCAAGTTGTCAGTGGAAAATCTATTGACTACTCGATTAGCTGATTAATCAAAATTTAACATCGTTACTTTATATATAGTTTAATTAAGTATGAAAGCTCATATTTTTTTTTAGTCTCTACGATGCCACAGGACTACATGTCAACTAATGCCATCTATAACATGTCAACTAATAGGAGCAAGGTACTACAAGGCAGAACAGGTGGTTCTATTTCTGTCTCTGTTTATAAAAAAATTATAATTCTCTCTGTTGGAAAAATTATAATTGTAGATGCCTCAGTTTACCCCTTTGTCAAATAGAAATACTACTGATGTTACAAAGATGCTGTGAGCCTTAAGTGATTTTTTTTAAGTGCTGTGCTGTGTTTGGATGCAAGTACAAGTACTCGTTGTGACATGTGCAACTATCAACTAGGCAAAAATTATCCTACTTCCTTGGCTGACGCAGCCTTTCGGTGCATTTTTCATTGTTCCTGGCTGCTACCTACATGCTCCTGGTTGAAGACTTAGCTATGCAAATGTACAACGCTCAGTCAATAGGACTGATTCTCCTTTCATTCTACCTGGTGTAAACCAAGAGTTAACTCCATGGGAGTCAATGGACGTACATTAAAGGGACACTGCTGTAAGAAGACACATGGTAAGTCCAATGAGTCCATTCAGTTATGAGATCAGAAACTCTACTGAATGGCGGAGGCTGCTCTACCTTCTCATTCCTCAGAAACTTGCTCCAGTTTAGTTATGCAAAATCCCACACAACTCTTTGACGATTGCTTAAGATGAGTTCCCCCCATCTTAGGATGGTTGTGTTTACCAAGTCCTGGATCTAGCACACAAGCACCTTAACAATCCTGTTAACATCAAAGACTAACAAGATAGTTTATTAGGTGATGAGCTTTCGGGGGGCAGACCCACTTCTTCAGATTTGAAGCTCATCACCTAATAAACTATCTTGTTAGTCTTTAAAGTGCTACATGACTGCTTTTTTTGTTTTACCAAGATCAGACTAACATGGCTGCCTCTCTGTTACTGTTAACATCAGTGTGACAACTCAGGTGCAATAGAACAGGTGCTGAAGTGCTCTGCTGGGCAGGGGCAACAAGAGCACTCTTTGACTAGGCCAAACTGTCTTCAGATGAAAGTTGGTCTTTAAATATTTTGCAGATCCAATTAGACTCTGAAGAGCTGAAAAACTGGCATGAAGATATGCTATTTCCCTGTCATTCTCTACTCCACAGTACCTCTACTGGTGCAGAGTTTTACTATTTGAGACACATCATTTGAGTTTCAGCCTTGTGGAGATGATCTGGTGGGAGATTACGGCCCCCATTCTCCTCTCAATTGCACTAGTGTAAAGCAGGATGTCACGGGGTCGACTCACCGCATCAGCGCCACCAGCCGGCTGTCCAGGGAATAGGCTCTTCTCTGCCTTGCTAGGTGCCTTTCTCTATGGTGTCTCCCCGTGTTTCTCCTGGATCACGGAGTCCTCTTCCAGACACTGCCCTCCGGCACTGCCTACACCAGTGTCCAAGCCCCCCTTCCGGGGGAGATTGTTACTCCATGGGCCGTGTTTCAGGCCCAGCAGCCGGGGAGCTTACTCGGCCTGAGCCCTCCTCTCCCCGCCTTGCCTCCCCAGCGCTGCTTTCACCCCAGCTAGCCTCTTGCTCCCCTAGCAGCTAGACCCTCCCTGCTCTCTTCCCAGAGCAGCCCCGTCCTTCCCCTCCCTCCAGGAGTCCTTTCTTTTATAGGCCCCAGCTGGGCCCTGATTAATGAGGCCTGCCTCAGCTGGGGCGTTACTCCCAACCCTTGCTCCGGGATGGGGTTTGCCCTTAAAGGGCCAGTGCAGGGCTAGCGCCCTGTCACACAGGAGTACAAATAAACTTCACTGACGGAAAGAAGAGAATCAGGCTCTATATTTCCACAGCTCTATCATGAAGATGTATATGCAGCAGGACATTGAGGGCCTTCAGCAGGCAGCTTCCCTCCACCAAGAGCTGCATCCCACATGAGTCTGTTAAAGGGAGGGTATTTACACAGTATGGTGCTAGACTATTTTTCCTATTTTTTCCCCACGACTCATGACTAAGTATTCAAATTATAGAGGAAATTGTTCTTCCCTAAACGCTTTCTCTCCTCCCCGCTGGAGGTTAAAGACACCACATGTCACACACTGTCCAAAACCCATCTATTTATCCATGAGATGCGACATGGGAGTCACCTTCCTTTGGTTGATGACAGATTGGGGAACAAACAAAAAAAAAGCGTAATTAGTTGCATATTCATCATTTTCTTTGGGGCTTTTAGTAACAATGCATAATTGTTAATACTTCGTGTCAACAGCCTGCTGAGCCATTCTGGGGGGAAAACTATGCTATTGTCTAGCCTTTTAGATCCAAATGCTTGGGAGATGATAGAAAAAACAAAACAAGAGCCAAGTGCACACAGTTTGCAGGCAATGACGATTATGTCCTTCCCCTGATGCCTGACAATGGCAATAATTTGGGCTGCTATTATCGGTCTTTTGGGGAAGGGGTCCTGAATTTCCAGCTTGCACAAATTTCCAGCCTCTGTTGAGCAGGATTAACAGCAGCAATAATAGAGTCACGTTCTGTAACTGGATATGACTGAAGCAACTAAAGCGTTCTGCATGCAGCTGCGCGAGGCAAATGCAGTGTGGAAATTCAGACATCTCTTGTCTTTCTGCAGCAGGGGGAACGTCTGTATGTGTGTGGGGAGGCCTAAAATGAAATGAACATGTGGCCCCTGGTCTCAAACCATGCCAAGCCTTAAGATATGTATTGCCGTGAGTTTATTACAAGGCGTTCAAAACAAACTCTGTTAGGACGATCCTTGACTTACCAGCACATACACATCCAGTGGTGAAAGGAACTTAAAATTTCTGTCCTATTGCAACCGGGTCCCTGCCAGCTCTTTAAATAGCTCCCTGATACCTTTTGCCACAGCTCAGCCAGCTATTGATGGAACTGTGCACCAGAGCTCACCCACTTACTTTCACCTCTGTGCACATCCCACCTCATCAGTAGGGTTCCTTTTTTAACATCTCTCCCAAACTCCTCTTTTAAATGCATGACAAATAAGTCCCCAACAGGCCAAACACAGCTTTTTATGACTATGCATATTCTTTGAAAGCCAAGAAGAAGCCATGTTGGTGGGAAATCCAGTTGCTAGAACCAAAAGGCATCAGAATAAAAGGGATCCAAAGAGGGAAAAAAACCAAAAAAACAAAAAAAACCACCAGTCTGCAGGCAAGCACAGGCTGAAAACTTCAGTGAAGGGTTTGCAGGCACTTAAACTGAATGGATCTCAGTGTGTGGGGGTTGTTACTCCCAAGTTAAGAGGGGAATGAAATCTGCATGTATAATATCTATTCTCAGAAGTTCAGGAGGAAAAGTTTCATCTCACCAAGATTACCATTTGCTTTCAGTCCTTTCATTCTATTTTTTCCCTTGCCTGACAACAACAAATAGGGTACAACTAAATGGAGAGGAACAGAGGTGAGTGCTTCAATACAGCAGCCACTCAAGCTGTAAGTGGAATGCTAAAAGGACAGACGGATACTGAAGAAGGAATGCATTCTTTTTAACTCGCTGACTGCGAGTAGTAGTTCAACAAATGTCCTATCTTGAAGGAGGAGGAGAAAACAAAAACAGACAGGCATTTCTGCCAAACACCCACTTAATCCCTCATTATTTTCTTAGGCTACCTGCTCCTTTAATGTCCTCTTTCACAGCCCTGACGCTAGTGCCCTAGAAGGGAGACAAAATGGTAGCAGCTAAGCTGGGGAGGCAAAATGGAGAAGGCTTTAGCTACAATTGACTGGGAGTCTTCTTAAAGAACACCTGTGACCAAGCTGTATACAGCTATACTGCCTATTAACCAGGACACACCCTTGGCAACAAATTAGCATGCGGAAAACCAAATCAATATTTATAGTGCTTTTTATTTGCAGGGATCAAAATGAATGTGCAAAGTGGGGCCATCACACTGTCACCATTTCACATGTGAGGAAGCTGAGGCATAGGGAGTTTGAGAGTTCAGGGTCACAGTGAAAGAATGGGAACAGGACTGAGGAGTCCAACCTCCACTCTATAAAGTCAACTATTCATGGATTCATGCTGAGTTCCTGTCAGCCTGCGCAAGGGCCAGTAGAAGAGTATCTACTAGAAAGCCAGGAGACAGCAGTGGGGAGTGTTTTCAGCCTCATCCACCTGGGAGTAGTCAGAGACAGTGTCCATCATTTAAAAATATTAAAATAAATTTCAGTCAAAGCTAAGGCAGAATAGGCCAGCTTGCTGCACACCAAGCTCCTATTGGGGATTTGCCAGGCTGTGCTTCTGAAAGTTGAATACACCTCTCGGAAAAACAAAGTAATGCAGAATCATAGCTCTCTCCCCTGCCTAGATAACATGCATTGCACAAGGTTCTACCAACCAAACCCGTATGTGCATACCACTTTAACTGATCAAACATGTGCATCAATGTGCATACAAGCAGAGTGCAGAACACCAGACTTACTGAGCACATATACTATACCAGTGTTTCTTAAACTGTGCTCTGCGGAGCCCCAGGGCTCCGTGAGACACCTCCAGGGGCTCCGTGAGGTTGACAAACTGGAAACATTGATAGGTACAACACATACAATCAGTGGACCACTGGGGCTCCGCATAAATTTTTACGCATGTAAAGGGCTTCAGTGCCCAAAAAGTTTAAGAACCGCTGTATTATACATTTAATTCGGCAACGGATAAAGACGAATGAGACAGCCATAGATGTAGTGAAGTATCTCCATAATCAAGTAGGAATCACTGAAACAAGGCCTCTCGCAGAATATACTATTTTTATGGAAAATGTACTGAAACGCATGCTAGGCCTAAAACTTTCCCACACGCTTCTACAGTTCTCTTGGGGCAGAGAAAGCAGAGGACCTCAAAGCCCCATATCAGCTTGGGATTCATGAACACCAGAGCTCCTGCTTGGTAGAACACTGGGGCTAGCTCTGTTCCCATGGACAGTCTCTTGTTTTTAAAACCACAAACATGCGTTCTCCATGTGGAGCACTTGGCCACAAGTGATCAATAGCTTGGAAGGGTGGGCAATGTGTATGCTATCATTTATGTCAGTATAAAATTTGTGTCACTCAGAGGTGTAAATAAGCCAATTTTGCCGAGTGACACGAGTTACACCATGTGTCAGCATGGATAGCAGTGTGTTGGCGGGAGAGCTGCTGATGCTGCTGCTGCTGGTTGGGATGTATTAAATGGATGGAAGAGCTCTCTCCTCTTGGCTTAGAGCTGCTACAGTGTAAGCTCTATCATGTAGCAATAGCCATAGAGTGATTAAAGGAGACATGAGATGCAGGAAGGCCAAAAGGGAAGGAAAGATGCTGCAGCTGACACAAGGGCATAGATCAGGGGGTATTTCAGAAGTCAGGGTGGATTTTGGAGATGTCACAGAGGAAGAAATAAGACTTGGCAAGACCCTGGATGTGGGGAAGAAAAGGCAAAATACTAACCAGGTAAATGGGGATGGATGGTGGATTGAAAACTCAATATAACATCATCATTAACTGCAAAGCCAACAATCTCTTACCAACCTTTTATAACCCCTGCATGTGCCTGTGATATTTTATTCATGTTGTGGGGAGCAGTGGATGAAGGAAGGAAAACGTGCTGTGGAGTTGAATACTGAACATCCTGTTGCCAGCTGGGTGATCTGGGTGGAAGGTTGTTGGTGGTGAATGTGGGTATCTGGTGCTGATCAGGGTGGATAAAAATCAATGTTAAAAAAACAGATTTATTTTGTTATTTAAATTATAATAACTTTTTTTCCCTTTAAAAGTAAACGTGTTCAAAATTAAATGTGAATGCAATACAAAATATGGTAAGACCTAAACTTTATTCTCTTTAAACATTTAAATAAAAATCAATATGCTGAACCCATGAGATACTATCAAAAACTCAGCATTAGAGGCTGCTTTTCTATATAAAGAATGAATCGGGGGAAAAACATCTAACTTTTGAAGACAAGCTTTACAAATATGACCCACTAGGTCATCTTAAGTAACTTGAGAGACTTAAAAGACTTAAATTCCTTCTAAGCTCCTGTCACTTTAACTGTCTTCAGTGAAAGAAAATGGTTACTTCAGGTCAAGTTGGGAAGTTTTTCAAATATGCCTAAGTGAATCTGCTAAATAAATCATTTAGCTGTAAATGTGAAACATGTTTTTATGAGAGATGTTTATGTATCTAACACATTTGGAGGTTGTTTTATTTAATAAAAAAAATTGTACATGCTGTTTTTCTGTCTTTCAATTTCAGTTTACCATCCTAATGCATCCTGATGCAAATCATGAGCAAAAAGTTAATTATGTAGTAGGTAAACGATATGTCATTCATCATTTTCTAACATACTGAATGCATAATAAGAATTTGGAAATATTAAGCTATATAATTATTGAAATAAATATATATAGTTATGGTGTACACTTTCAGGTAGCAAAAAGACGTATCAAATTTAGTGTTCGGGCTTTGTTTAGTTATAACACATTTTATATCAACAAATAAGAAAATTGTTTACAAAATAACTGAAGTACAAATGGAAAAGATCACCACTGATTATTTCAACTGAAGATTTACACTTGGTCATTTAAATCATGATGACTGGAATCACTGATTTAAAATCACCTCAATTTAAATTGATCGATCCTGGTACAAATTGATTTTCATAATATGCCGTGGAATACTTTTTCGTCTTTTTAAATTCAAGAGAATGCCTAGTAAATTGATACTCAGTAGTATGTTGTGTATTCATAGCTAACAGGCCACTAGTACAGAAATATGAAACAAGAGAAGCAGCAAGCTGAGCCAGCATATTAAATTGTAATTAACAGAATCACTGTTCTCAAAAGCTCTTCCTCATGTAGTGCTTCAGAGCACATTGATAGCACAAGACTGGTTGCAATTAAACTGACAACATCTACCTATGGATAGGCAACAACTTTTACCTATTTTAAATATAGGGCCAGATTCTGACAGCCTTACTCTTGCTAGCACTTTATTCCACAGAAAGTCTGATTTGCTTCAGCTGGACTGCTTGTGTTCTTAATGGAACAAATCCTAGCTCCTCTGAAATCAAGAGGAATTTTACCACTCACTTCAATGAGGCAAGGATTTCACTCACTACAAAGCATCAGATTCTGGTACAAAGGGAGGAAATATGGAATCTCGCAGATACCACTGTGCAACAACAGCTGACAACACATGCTGATTTTTTATAAAAACAATAAGGAATCCTATGGCACGAAAGCTTATGCCCAAATACATTTGTGACTCTTTAAAGGTGCCACAGGACTCCTCATTGTTTTTACTAAAACAGACTAACATGGCTAGCTTGTTGAAACTTGATTTTTAATAATGATTATTGTATGCATATGACTGGCTAATCTTCCACTGCTCCAGACCAGAAGCAGAGCCCTCCTGTTTTAATTGGGTGACAAGGCTGTTTTATGAGGCCTTTCACTACCATTCACTCTGTGTTACAGCTGAAATGTACAATCAGGAGCAAAAGACAACACTTCCCACTCTTTGTTCCCACATCTCCATAATGCAGACCACACAGTGCAGACTGCCTTATCTCAGCCCATCTTCCACTTGCCATCAATTTGCTGCAATGAATAAATTAGAAATAGCGTTTATTGCTGGAAATGAACCTCCAAGCGCCCTGCTGGCTGGTTTGGGTAAACATCCACAAGTTCAGCTGTCCAAGATTTATGCATACAGTTCTGCTGGACTGTCTTCTCCCACCTCCATGACCCTCCAGCAATTCAGAAACATATTCTGCAGCTGCAGAATCAGAGAGCCTTCCCACACTGCATAAATGCCTGCAAAAACTTGTGCACAGAATGCATCCTACAAAGGAAAAATTGGCATGGTCAGAGGAGGTGGTGGTGTTCTAGACCAACCAATCTCAGCAGTACGCTCTCCGTCCCAAATGAAGTAGTACTGCCAAGGAGAACTAGAGCAAACACTCTTTAATGTCCCATTAACTTATAAACTGCATCAACCTCCATCAGAAAGATCAGAGACTGCAGCTATAGTAGCAGTGGAGTTGTGGTGTTACTATTTGGAAAGGGAAGGCTTTCCACAGAGTTTATCACAGCTAGGCATAAATCTACCACGTTTCCAGTGTCTTTCCTCCTTCAGATCACTGAACAATGTAGAATTTGGAGGATGCATCTGCTGCCTTTTCCACAGTACCACTAGGAAAGCCCATGGCAGATTCGTAGCATCAGCAAGAGCCAAGCCGCAGCCAATTACATTGTTTAGTTATGTAGGGGTGACCAAGCTTCCCCCCAAAAATAAGTCACACTATTAATTTGCTAGAAGCCTGAGAGTAGCACCTAATTTAAATAAAATACAGTCAGCTATTCGAAAAATCTAGGCCTTTGTCACTGCTGGAGTCAGGACAAAAAGAATTAACATCAAATTTCTAGAAGAGTCTGAAAAAAAAATCTCACTACAGGAAGTGGACAATTTGAATTTACCCAGCTGCCCAGTGTGGCATATGGAAAGCTAGGGGATCCAAAGGAATTACATTAAAATAATGCACATAAAAACATAATGCAGCTTTCTCACCATTATCAAAATGAACGCCCTTTCCTATCATGTTTCAATTCCTTCTCAAGCGTCTTCGTGAAGTACATTAGATTAGGAATAAATCAATAATAGTGAAAATATTTTTCATTATTTTCAGAGACTATTGAAAATAGTTTATAGTGGCATTACACAAAACATAGGGAGATGTACGGCAAACACAGAGTTCTTTAAAAACAGCACCTGCTACAACAGTACACAACTCATCAGGCTCAAATCAACCAGCTATATCAGAAAAAAAAAATGTTGTAACTTGAACAAAGGGGACCTATTTGGGTGAAAGTGTTTTATTTTTAAAACATCTGCCTTTCTGAACTATGGCACTGTTTACATGGGGAAGCTATTGTGCAGGAAAGTGGGGTATGAATTTACAATGTGCAAGCTGCTCTGCACTAATTCCCCACATGGACACTCATACAGCTCACTAAAAGTGCCTTTGTGCAGAAAGCTAAACCATACAAATATACTTCTAGTTCACAAAAGCAAAGTAATGCAGAAGAACTAGTGCATGTCAAACATCCTAGCATATGCCCCGTTCATTAGCGCCCAACCCATGAGTGCTGCAGGGTTCAAAGACCCACCAAAAAAAATGGGGGTGCCCAGCATGCACAGTCCATTGGAAGGAGGTAGGAGGATGTACATGGCACACAATGAAACCAGAAGGCAGGAAAACACTGCAAAAACAGAAGTCATGGTGTTTGACCACAGTAACTTCCCCATTTAGACAAGCCCTTGGCTGATTAAATCTCAGAATCATGGAAGTTAGCTTTGAAGATCTTTGTCATCACTCTCCAGTCCAGGGCTATTCAACTTTGTAAGCCCCAGGGACCACAATAATACTCATAGCACATGCCAAGGGCCGCAACTTAAGTGTCGTTGCACATATATGCTAATATATACAAATAGCTTCTTTCACACTGATGGGCATGAATACAAAGATTAAGGCAAGACTACACAACTCGCAGGCCCCATTAAATGCAGGCCCCATTTAAGACTACACAACTCGCAGGCCCCAGTTCTGCTAATATTAATAAAATGCAATATTTACCCGATTTCCACCCATATGACAGCACTTTTAATGAGCAATGTCAGTCCAGGAATTTAACAACTAAAACGCATATCAACAGAAGACCATTATATTGACTTGCCATTATGGAGTGTGTTTCCAATGGATCCCACCTGCGGGCTGCGTGTTAACCCCCATGTGAACCCAAACTGCACCATGGGCCACAAACAAATGGGCTGTGGGCCACATGCGGCCGCATAGGCCATGTGTTAAGTAGCCCTGCACTAGTCCATCAGTCTCCCAATCCAGGTCTGATTCCTACAATTATGACACTTGAGTTTTTTTTAAAAGGAACAGGCCTTTGCTACTTCCTTGGAAAGCTATTCTCTATTTGGTATATCATCATTGGGATATTTTTTACTCCATCATACAACTTCAATTTAAATGCAAAATCACATGAAAGGTGCCAAGTCATTCAGCAAATATTAGCTAATTTAACCTCACAACACCACTGGGTTGATGATAAGCATTATTACCCACATTTTACAAATGGGTTAAGTGAGGCACTAACCAACTGACCCTGCGGTTCTGATGTCAATCTCTAAACCTTACTCCACGAGGAGTAACGGTAGTTCGAATTAGGATCTTTAATTCGAACTACCTAGTCCATGCCGCATGTAGCCGCGGGCACGGAGTTTGGACTAAGGGGGATTTAAAAATGGTGGCGCCCAGGAACATGCAAATGAAGCCCAGGATATTTAAATCCCGGGCTTCATTTGCAACTCCGCTTGCCCTCATTACCCTACCTAGCTCGAACTAACGAGCTAGTGTAGCCGTACCCTTATACAACTGCCATTAGACAGTTTGTCTACTAGATGAAAAGATTTTGTTTGTTTGAACTAGTCACAAAAAAATGGGCGGGAAGATAACTAGTGAACTGAGAGAACTCAGGACTATCCCCCCTACATTTTTTTTAAATATCCCAGATATTGGCAGGGATCACCTATTTATATAGATAAGAAATGCCAGAAGATACTAGACAGTTTTGCATAAATGAACATAAGCACAAATATATATGGATGTGAACTGGGCTATGTTTTGGGTTCAGGGGTCACTTTTTTCCCCTTTTAAAGAGAGACAGTAGAGAATGTATTAATAGTATTCTGTTCCTGCTGGTTTTCTGCGAGACACAGACAGGTGCTTATTGATGTGAGCGAGAACTATAGTTATACCCTTAAAAATAGAGAAGGATTTAAAATAAAGCCCAGTAGTCCTTGGGCACCAAAAGGCAAGCCACAAATGAAAGCAACAAGATTTATGGCGAACACATATACACACAAGAATCAGTGAAATACCATCTGTCCCTTACAATGGGCATACATCCAATGTGTTTTTTTTTCAGCAACACTAGTGCCATTTTTCTGTCCAGTCTTCTTCCTCATGTTTTAGGGCTTTGGTTCTATTCCTTGTGGGAATTCCAGGAGATGGGCGAACAAAAAATGAGAGGGATTTCAAATATTCCGTGACAGCATGCACAAAAAGGATTATCCTAATTCCTTTGTTCCACAGAAATGAGACACTATAGCTATTAATGAACAAGCTAATTGATAAATCCATCTTTTCTTGTGCGTTTCCATATTTGTTTTCTGTTGCAACAACATCTAGCTCTTACAGGATTCTACGGCTAAGCATCCAAATACACACTAACTCGTAGTTATTCCCCAATGACTTTCTTTAAATTTCAAATCACCATAAAAAAAAATTGGCTGGTCTGGATTTAGAAACTGGACTTAGAAACTTCTAATTAAGGTTAAGTTTGCATACTGATTTCAAGGTTGATTACCTTTGCCCATTCACGCAATATGGACCACTTGTAAGTAACAGCAGGACATTAATCACATTGAAAGTGAGCATTGTCCTCCTATTTAGACTTGCTGAACTTGGTCTTTTAATATTCAAGGGAGAGGCACAACCATCAGAATTGTATAAAACCCAAAACCATGCCTTTCAAAGGCTTTTCTGCAGGCTGGCTTTAAAAACAAAAACACACACTTGCTCCATCTAGGAAAAATAAAAAGCTGCACCAACACATCCATGAAGGATTAGGTGGTTTTATTCTGTGTCACCTTTTTTTCCATTCTAAGCAATACTCAGAACTCTCTTGCAGATAAGCATCTCTCTACTCTAAGCTATTCACACGCTTACGCGGGGCAGAACCAAAGTGAAGATGCTTTCATTTGGTCTTCCTCTCTCAGTGCTTTTCCTTGTGTGAATTAAACATGAACCCTTCCTTGAGTCAATAAGAAAATGTGCATGCACAACCCTATTTATACTCATTGTGCATGTTAAGAATTAAATACTTCAGTTCTATTATTTGCATGCACAAATTGCACACACACGGAGACTTTAATTTTTTTTTGCTGCAAATCAGGGAAAAGCAACAGAGAGAAGACGACAAAGAAAGCAACAAAGATGCTATGCTAAAAGCTGCTGTGACATTGCTGTGAATCTGAAACAACTGCACTGAATTTTATATATTCCCTATTTATACCAGCAGAATTTACTCTATAATCCCGCACCCTAATTCAAATGTCCCTTGATAAGATCAACAAGGAAGGAAAAAGAAAGAGTATGAAATAAAAGAATACCTTTCTACTTATTTAACCTGAAAGAGCCAGGAGTTAGAAGCCTCTTTACAGAAGATGAAACTGAGGACCTGGGATTAAATCATACACCAGTCCAGGGCAGACAAAGGATAATTATCTACACTCCTGACTGTCAGTTAACTGTGCTCTAATCATTAGTCTACACTGCTTTTGTAAAGGCTAATTACCTCAATAGAATTTTTTCCCTTGCTTTTTTAAAAAATGGCAACAACTCTTTAAATCTGAATGTAATGACCAGTAGACTAGTAGATGGGGACTTTGGAACAAAATTACAGGACCATCCACCCTCAGCCATTCCACATTTTACGCACAGCCCAGTAAATCTTGTGACAGCACCGTGAGCACATGCTCCCTGCAGGTTCTGACCTGGATCAACAAAAATGATGATTAACATTTAAGTTGAGCCTCAGTTGCTTGAGACATTGTAGAATCCAGTCTTTTCCACGTTCGTCAATGAAGCAACAGTAGAGATTTCAAAGCAGCTGAAGAGATTGGAAAGCCTAGTTTCTGAGTCAATAACATTAATGTAGAGAGAGATTATACTAAATATTTAAATTATTATTATGTATTTAAAACACAACCACATCTCTACATCCTACAGCTCCCTTCATTCCAGAACCTTGCCTTCCAAAACAAAACTCTTTGAAGCCATCTCCTTAATGCAGCAATGTCAGGCAACCCCCACAATTCCCTTGGAAAATCTCAGCTTTAATTTCTGGGTGGGAAAAAAATCATATAAACAGTAGATCTTCTGCTTTCACAAATAAAGCAGGTTCTGTGGCTGCTGGATAGTTTCTACATTCTTATGACCAAAGTAGCAGTGACTCATACATCAATGGATCTAAGAATTTTCATTTTTAAGTATCCAAATTCCATTCCACAGTGGCAGTGGGATTCCCCGTACAGCTTATGATAAATTCAATCATTGCCCTTCAAGGGTTTAGTCACTTGGCCTTCATTGCCCATCCTTGTGCCTTGTTGCACCCAACGTAAGGCATCCAGTAACAGCTCAGAAACATCCTTTCAGTGCTTAAACATGATAACAGGAAGAACGGGGACCTTCAGACGACTTTGGCTGCAGATTCTAACTTACTTGCCAGGCTTTCTGTCCAGTTTTAGCTCCCACTCATCTGTTAAAGCCACATTTCTCATTCTCTTGGGTGGCAAGGGCCTATCCCTTTCTCGTTAGTGTTCAAGGTCCTATTGCTGTGTGCTGAGTGCTTATATTTCTCTCTCCAGATCGATAAGCTGGTTTTTCCTCCTCTCTTGGCACGCTTTGTCTACCGTCTCAATACCAGTCCTCTTCCTGCTAAGTCTTCTCATCCCAGTCATCTTCACCTCTGGCCATAAGTCTCTCACATGCATCCTCCTCAGTGTACTGTCCCAACCTCTCCTCTACTCTTCCATCCTATCGCTATCCTTTTCTGTTCCCTTTGACCTACTGGCACTCCCACTCTACCTCAAAAAAACCCAAAAAACAAACAAACAAACACCACCCACACAGCACCTCCTTTGGCCATTCTATTGCTAAGGGGCACTGGGATTGGAAATCTCTTAGGTCACCATTACCTCCCAAGCGCTCAGGTGAGGCCAGCAAAAGGTAGGGGGCCAATGGCTCAAGTAGTTTGGGCTAAGCACTAGGGGCGTTAATGGCTAGTCGGCTAACCATTTAACCAATAAGTGAGTAACCACTGAGTAACCGTGTAACCACTAAGAAATGTACACAATTATTAAAATAACCACTTTCTAACTTCCCTTCTAAGCACAAAGGTGCCAGATCTTCAGTTGGTGCCAAAATGCATAGTTCCATGAACTTCAAAAGGTGCTGTTCTGACATATAAACTCCTCACATGGAGTCTAGACATGAAAAGTCACCATAGTTTGGGACATCCTCAAAATTACATGGTTTGTATTTCACACCCTCAATTCACATACAGATTCCTCCTCTCCTAACTCCTCCCAAAAAGTGATCTGTTCCCACCACTGGATACTTAAAAAAGATTTAAATACTCAGTCTGCAGTTTTCAGTGCAGTGATGCTATGCAGCACTTAAACCATCTTGTACAATGATCAGACTTATTTTTTGGTGTTATAATTCGTAACTCTTTCCTGAAATGAGAGAGAGAACATGAGAGCTGCTTTGCAGGCCAGCAAGCCAAGGGGCCAGTTTATAGACTGTACTGCACTCCAAGGATTAAGTCTGACCCACCCTCCACCACAACCCTTTTGGGTTGAAAAAAAATCACAATGGCTCTAATGAGCAATATCTTTATCACCATGTGTCAGCTTAGAGGGTGTTCTTCAGGGAGAACTTGAAAGTGACCTTTCAACTGTTGATGTGACACAAACGTACACATATGCACAAGCTGCCAGATCAGTAGATGTTGCCTGCAGGGCTGTGATGTGCGAAGGCTTGTAGTGGGGATAGATGGTGTCACATTTTGTCTTTGGTGGAGTTATTCTGGATTTAAGATGAGGTTAGACCAGAATTCAGCTTATGCTGTCCAAGTTCAGCAAGGTACTAAAAGCAGGAACCTCACACTCAGCAAATTCATCAGTGCCTTTCTGAACTGGGACCACGTTACCGGATAAAAAGAATTTCAACAGGCCCCTACTACAGTGTTTTCTCAAGTCCAGGTCAATGTTTCCATCCCCGGGCCAGATCTTCAGATGACAAACTGGAAAAGCTCTTTTGAAGTCTATCAAGCTACGCAGATTTACATCCGCTGAGAATCCAACTCTGACTCTCAAAGCCTTCTGTCTGATTGGCCCAACATGTCTGCAGAACTGGCTCACTCGATGCTATCCTGGTCTCCCCAACTATGCACTCATCCCATTCCTACCTCGCCTGAGGCAAACAGGTCACAGATTTCCAAACCCATTGACATCAATAGGGCAATTTCTACACTACTACTTATGTCCATATAGCTTCGCCCGTTGGCTTAGAGTGGCTACGCTAGAGAGCTTACAGCACAGATGCAGCTGCACTGCTTTAAGGTCTTTAGGGTAGTCATAGCCTCCAACTAGTCAAGCTGTTCAAGGTAATTATGTTCTTACGTAACTTGCTCAACAAGGCCTCAACCCCCTCCGAATGGAAGCCACCAGAGACTGGTGAGAGAATGTATTCTGCTGCTTTTTGGTTTGGGGTTTTGTTTTGTTTTTTGCCTATTGGACACCTGCGCCCAACCTCTGACACCAACATGCCAAGTGGTCAACACAACCTCATTTCTATTCCTTCTACAGACCTGCTGCTTCTTTCATAATGCCCACAACCACTAGCCCACCTCAGCCAAAAACTCCCTCCAACCCACCTTCTAGGATAACTCCAGGGCTTACATATCTGGATGCTCAGTTTCAAGACATGTATGGTTAATCCATGCTAGCAGTGTGGCTCTCTGTCCCCTTCTAGTGGCCAGACCACATACAGGAGGCTAAGAGGGGGGAGTACACAGCTGAAGTGTTTGCCCAGGTGCTTCACAAGTGGTCAGGGAGTAGAGGTCAAAAGAGCCACTCCCCTCCCGCCTCGTTCATTCTTGCAGTCCCTGTGCTTCCATAATGCATGTGACATCCTAACAAGCAATAGGTTCACGCCCCAGCCCCAACATGCACCACAGAAGGTTGAATTTTCCTCAGAAAACACCATCTGGCATGGTTTGGTTCTGTAACAGTGTCACCAACTCTTGGAAAAAGTTTCCAAGTGTTGGGATTTTGGTTGGGACTGGAGCCAGTCTCACAATCATGCAAGAAACTCTAGCTCCCTAGCAAGCATGAGCCTTAGAGGCCTACTCCAGTTGCCTGCCTCCTCAGGCTGAGGTGCTGCAGGAAGAGCTTTCCCTCCCTGCCCCCATATGAAGTGAATCTCGAAGAAGGGGAGGACGGAGCTAAAGAGCCCAGCAGCTTAGGACAACTCCACTCCCTCCAACAGCGAACACCAGCCTGGGAAGGGGCAGAGTGAGGCGAAGAGTCCATGGAACTGCCCCACACATCCTTTAAAGAGAAAGAGGACCCCATTTCAGACCTCAACCTTTGGAAGGGGATGGCTGAGGAGAACTGAACTGATCAGGTTGAGACAACACTCATTGCTGATCATAGGCCAGGTGCCAGCTCCTTAAAAAACACAGGCCAAAAAAATCACCTCACCCAATATATTTGGGAACACACAGTCAGCATGAATTAATCACATACATATATACTGGAGAAGAAGAGTTCAAAAATCAAGAGAAATTTTTTTTAAAAAAATCTATTAAAAGATATTTTGGATCAATCTCATGATTTTTCACCTCTTGAGTTTGTGCAGAGTACTGCGCCCAAACATTGGTCCAAGCTAGTGAAGGGTGACAGGGCCCAAAGTAATACCTGGCGACTATGTACTTCCCTTGCCCCCACTCAACCCTCTGTATTTAGTCTGGCCACTAAAAGGGGACAGAGCCATAGATACATGCCTCATCTGATCACACATGAGGCCTGAATAAGAGACCTGTGGATCTGAAGGAGAAGCCCATATATCTTGGATCAGTCCCATTAGCTCAGAGACAGTTACAGTTTCATGGCCTGCCATACACAGGTTAGCCATTACAAGGGGACAGAAAGTCATAATAGCTTAGCATGCATCACAACTAAGGAACCCAGGCCCTACGTAACTATGATTTTCCATACTCTTTTGTAGACTTAAAAGCCCCACAGGCTTCTACTGAGCATCAGTTCCATAGTTTTTATTGTTTTTTAATCTGAGACATTAAACAGACAGGATAACTAGCTCAGCCCTGTACAAAGTGTTGGGTAATAAATAGACTTTACCATTATTTTATGCATGGGAACCTTTGCCTTCAGATCAGAGACAACCATGACTTGAGACAAGGCAAAAAGGAAAAAGGCAAAGCCGGTTAAGAGTAGCACAGAAAATAAACAAATAATTATTTCACAGTTTCATTATGAGCCATCTGCTTTTTAAATTGCTAATGGCCCTCAGTCACTATAACAATTGTGCATTATTAACTTCATTAGATATTTTGGGTCCCAGTTGGTAATAAAACCTCTTAGAAAAGGAAGGCTGCATAGGTATTATTCTTCACTAATTGGGGAGGGGTGAGTTTCTTTTCAACTCCTTTAATGTTTTTAGGGTGACTTAAGAGAGAAGGAAAATGAAGAAAAAACAACCAAAATCTAGTTTAAAATACATAAAGTTGGCCCACGTCAACAAAGTGGGTTAAACTGAGATGGGAGAAGTTGCCCGTTTCCAATCTTGTTTGTGCTAGGAGCAGAGGTTTTACAATGCCAATCATTGGTTTGATACTCAATTGTCAGGGGACGGGCCTACAATGAATACTATTGCTTGCCAAACTAAACAGTTTGAGAATACACCACAACAAAAGCCCATATAACTTTGCACCTATGAATCACCATGACCATTTGAAATAAAGATCTGCTAAAGCTCCCAAGGCCTGACAGATTTCCTGAGGAGAAATAACGTGGTTCTCTTCCACAGCACTGAATAGCCACTTCACTTCCGTCTCTCTAGTTCCAAAGAGCAGCCAAGTTGTTCACATCTATACAGGGACCCTGTCCTTCTGTCTCTAACCATCAGACAAAGCAAATTGTTGGTAATCACTGCCCTAATTGAGAAGGCTCAGAGGAATAAGATGGGAATACAAATAAAAGCAAGGTGGAATCCTCTTTTCTTCATTCTTTGGGTGCTCCAGCCTATTAAAAGGCTGCCCTTCCATGTGCTTGACTTTAAATGGAACAAATATCAAACAAATGCAATTCCACTGAAATCATCTACTTGTACCAGAGATAAATTTGGGGGACACTATCGTCCTCTTTGGCATACACTGAGTAAGACCACTAAACCACATACGCACAGTCTGATTCTCCATCTTGTGAACTCATTTTAACCAGGGCACAGTGACTACAAATGGGTGTAAAAACACTACCACTGTCTGACCTGGCTGCATTCTGTACCCGTTTGGCATTCATTCTGCAGTAGTGTAAAAAGGCTACAAAAGGTGCAGCGGGGGCAATGAAGAATTAGGTTTTTCCACCAACAGACGCTGTACCCATTCAACTTCATTCAATTTAAAAACAGAATTAAGAGAGTGCAAGCCCCTGAGCAGATAGAAGCCTGATTTACACGGATATAGAGTGAGTATATTGGTTTAGGTCAATATTTTACACTTAAAATGCTCCACAGAAGATACTACCTATGATGACAGAAGAAGCCTTGCTACCAACATGGGTTCTTCACTGCCAAGAGGGGCAGTAGCTATGTCGAATGCAAAAGTCCACCTTGTTCATATAGCACCATCTACACCTGGAGTTAAGTCAGTTAAAAAGTCCTCACTTTTGAGTGACACAATTAATGTCCCAGTGTGACAGTTATACTGATCTAATTTTCTAGCATAGATTGGGCCTTAACCTACACTAATTTATGGATTCAAGCTAAAACAATACTCAAGGCCATACCAACGTAGCCAAACTGGTTTAAAAATTACACCTATAGCTAAACCTGTGCATAGAATCAGGCCATGGGTCCAAAACAGGTGTTCAAAGAATATATATTCATACTCTTAAGTAAAGCTTCATCCATTCCTCTTTTGTCCACATAGTCTCTGCTCTGGACAATACTGTTCCCTCTAAACAGTGTGGCAGCACAGCTTCACTGGTGATTAATCAGCCCCGCCCAGTCAGCGCCATGAACAGAGAGCCCTGAGGCTCTGACTGGGTGGGCCTGATTAATCATCAGTAAAGCTGTGCTGCCAGGCAGCTTAGATGGAACACTGGACAGTCATCCACACTTCCACTTCACCCCATTGATTTCCTGGTAACACAGAAGGCTCCTTGGCACTTTATTGTCATCCTCCCCAGCCTTTAATTCTACCTTATCTACTCAATCCTATTCCACATGTTATCTAGCAATGTATTACATTTGGCAGATTTTAATAAAATGTTAATAAAGCACAATCAAAAATATTTTCCTCTTTCTGAGGCTGCTCCAAAGACAGACTCACACAATGCAGAGTTAAATATGAGATAAGGCTCAGTCTGACTCAAGATACTCTTGTTTCAACTCCATTGACATTATCAAGAATAGCACTAAGGACTTGTCTACACACAAAGAACAACCCCAAGTGCAGAAAAAGACCTAAGAGCTACAGAGATATTACTACTGAATTACGAGTCATGAAGTCTGGTACTCAGTCTCTGCTCCAACTAAATGAATTGGGAGGAAAGGAAAGAACAGCATCCCCCCTGCCTAGTCTCTCTTTGGGTAAAGTCAGCCTGCTCAGGTTTTGGACACTTGCAGAACTCAGTACTAAAATAATCAAGGTAGCATTGGGCCAGAGGTCAGCAAATTAACATGGGACCCAAGCACAAATTTAAGAACAGAAACTGGCGTAAAATAAGCAACCTCTGCTATTACCTCGATTTGCCTGCATTAGGGATAAGCGAAGCAATTTCAGATAAAATAACCTTCACCACACCAAAAAAATCCTTCACCTCACCTCACAACCCTCACTACACAAAAAACAAAAAACAAAACCTAATACAATTTTCCCCACTTGTAGCCCTAAATTAAACATTTTTCAAGGTTCTGAAAATTTAATTTTTCCATCCATTTACACATTAAAAATTCTGTCTGCAGTCAGAAGTTTCAGACCCGATTCTGTTGCCCTACTCTGTGTGGCCACCCATACCTGTGCAAAATTAAGGCAGACTCGGTATAAATTATCAAATCACACAGGATTTACATTCACTTTGTATAGATGTGAATGACTGTACAAGAAATTTTCAGCTTTTTTCCCCAGACACAGGTGATGTGGGCAATCCAGATCAACACCTGATGAGAATAAAATGTTCTGGATGCTTATGCAAGTCAAACACAAGCTCTGAAATCTAACTCAGAACTGACCCAGAATCATATTGATAGGCTGAGGGAAAACAGTAAGGCTATGTCTACACTGGCGGGTTCTTGCACAAGAACATCTTGTGCAAGGGTTCTTGTGCAAGTACTCTTGCGGAAGAAGATGTCCACACAGACATGTGCTTTTGCGCAAAAGCATCCATGGCAGTGTGGATGCTCTCTTGCACAAGAAGCTCTGATGGCCACTTTACCCATGGGACATTCTTGCTCAAGAAACCCCTGCCGCATGTCCACACTGCCCTCTTGTGCAAGAGCTTGTTAGACAAGAGCGTAGCTCTTGCACAAGAATCCCTCTCTTACCACTTTACTGTAAGTCTTCTTGCGCAAGAGCGTACGGGCAGTGTGGACGCTCTGCGGAAGAACGGCCATTCTTGTGCAAGAACCCGCCAGTGTAGACATAGCCTAAGAGTTAACCATTTAAGAGGTTATAAAGGGGGAAAATGCATCCTTCTGAGCAAAGCCAACATACAATATATTCACAAATACACAGATTATAAGCCAGAAGGGACCAGTATGACCATCACGTGACCATTATGATCATGTAGTCTGATCTGCTGTATTACAGAAAACACAGGACTTTCCTGAATGAATTCCTGTTTGAATTAGAGCTTTTCTTTTAGAAAACATCCAACCTTGGTTCAAAACTTTCAAATAAAAGAGAATCCACCATAACGTTTGGGTAAAATTGTCCTAATGGTTAATTAGTTCCTCTGTTTAAAAAAATGGCACTAATATTCTAATCAGAATTTGTCTAGCATCCACTTTCAACCACTGAGCTGTGTTAGATCTTTGCATGCTAAGCTGAAGAGCATTCTGTGATCAAGTTTCTATTTCCCACACAGGAACTTACAGACTGTGATCAAGTCACCCTTAACCTTTTTTCTGTTACACTAAACAGACTGATCTCCTGGAGAGTATTACTAGAAAGCGTGCTTTCCAATCCTTTAATCATTCTCATGTTTCTTCTCTGAACCTCTTCCAATTTATCAACATCCTTTTTGAATTGTGGACACTAGAGCTGGACATAATGAGGACCTGAGAAAAATCATGGGTGCATTTTAAGAAAATTCACGGTAGTGTTACGAGGTAAAGTAGCAAATCTTACCAAACATAGTGAAAGGTGATTGCAGCCTGTGCTGCTGCCACTTGGAACATGTTCTACAAGCCACAAGCTGGATAAGACCTGTAAGCATGAACATCCGTCTCCACCTCCCTGCTGAGGCCAGCTGCTCCTGTTCCAAGCTAGCACCACTGCCACTATTATGCCTTGCATAAAACCAGCCATTGAGTCTTCTCTGAATTACCATTCCAACATCACACAGCCACTTGCTGTGAGCAATACCAAGCACAAGGCTGGCTCTTGCAGAGGCCCACTTCTGCCTCCCCACTTGTAGGGGAGAGGGAAAAAAAAATCCTAGGATTCCATTAATTTCATAATTTTTATGCAGACCGTGAAATCACAACTTTCTCGGGGCCTTATCCGTAGTAGGCACACTAGTGCGTAATACAGAGCTGATACTGTCTCTTCTTCCTCTTACTCCGTATTCCCATTTACATATCCCAGGATTGAATTAGCCACCAGAAGCCCACATTTAAACTGGTTATCCACGCCATGAACCCAAATCTGTCAATGCTTTCCAGGATAGAGCTATAACTATGACTGGCTTACGGAAACAGTTTGTTTGTATTCGGCTTAACAAGGGATCCACATTGCTCTGTATCAGGTCACACTTCTCTCTTCACTATTTATCACTCCCCTAATCTTTATATCATCTGCAAACTTTATCAAAAATCATTTTATGTTCCCTTGCACATCTTTGACAAAAATGTTAAATAGCATAGGGCCAAGAACTGATCCCTCGTGATCTTGGGAACATGTAGAGAAAGATCTAAGAAGGCACAGTGCTCAGCAATAAAAAGGGAGTTTAGAGATTTAAAAACACTGGACTGGAAAAAATCATCAAAGGCAGTAAAACTTTCCTTAGAAATGCCCCCCTTGTTTGGACGGGGATTAGTTCATCCAACTCTGACCTACTTCTGCCACTGTGTCCAATATCCTTTATGAAGAAGAAAATACATAGCAAATTAATGCATTGAGGTTATTAGGATTCAACTGACATCTACAAAGGACTAAATATATGATAAGGGAAGCTGAAAACTGGTATATAGTTGCTCCTCTCACAAAGATTCTTTAATCTCCCAATTTTCTGCTTATTTACCGTATGGTTTCTAAAGAAATTATGCTGTCAACATAAGTTTTTGTGCACGTCAGATACTATAAGACCATCTGGAACCTATTTTCATCATAAAGTTCTGTGGGATTTGGGGTGAGATTAAAATTGAAATATATTAACCCAGTTATCAGTCTTCTTATTAATTGTAACATTTTTTACTTCGTACAGGGGGCCACCCACGGATGTCTTGGGAGATGAATCCAGTCTCATGGGACTCAGACTTATACACGTTTGGTGAGCTGCTTGTGCATCACCCCTTAATTTTCAAGGCTGTTGACTTAATGGCCAAACAAGGTTCCAGAGGAAGGGCTCTGACCTGTGAGTGGAGATCCTAGGGAGTCAGCCAACATCTGAGAGTGGCTTTCTGGTGAATGAAAGGAACCCTGAGAAGGTTCCTCCAACACAAGTGTCTAGCACTGAAGGTTCTGGGGAATTATTGTTGAAGCTGGGTACAGCTTGTCCAAAAGAGGTCTGCTAAGGGTAAAGGCAGGGTAAACCCCTGGTAGACAAAATATGTGCCAGGTGGACAGTGAAGGTTAGAGACCCCACACACCTCTTATTGATGCTGAGTATCTCTGTTGTGCCTAAGCTGTCTTCCAAACCATAGAGCTGTCAGGGGTAAGGGCTGGTAGAAGCAGGAAAAAGTTCTACGGTTAGCTGTGGCTCCAGGGTCATTCAGCACTCATTCCTGCATTGCTTTCCTCCTGGGAAGAGAGATCACCTCTAGCTAAGAAAGGTCCTGTCTAGAATATACTGGGCAGTGGTTCAAATGCTTGCTATTAATCTCTGTCAAATCCTGGTCCAAAAGAAAGGATACTAATGCATGAATTGTGGGAATGCATAAGATTCAACTACTCTGGCAGATCAAAGAGAGAATTCAATTCATTTTTAAATGTGACATACAACCCTGCTAAAATATTCATACTTGGGAATACAGCTATACTGAACACAGTGTATTATATGAACTAACAATCCTGGACCTTCAGACCCGCTATGACAGCTACATGGGCTAATCTTTCCTTACTAAATCTAACAAATTTAGAAAGGACTCCTTGCCGTTTAAAGAAAAATGCACGTTTTACAATCAGACTGGGAATTCTTTTCTAGAATGGCACAGAAGGGAATGAGACAATCACAGGCAGAAATATAATAAAACAAAATACCCCCAAAGAAAGCTTGACTAGATTTTTACTTATCATTGGAGTTCCAAACGTGACTTCTAAGTTCAGACAAGAATGATGTTCTGAATTTCTATAGCACATTTCATTGGAGAATGAGCAGTAGTCATATTTACTATGGTATAAATACATAGGGGTGGAAATAGGACACAGATGACAAGATATCAAAAAGATCTGGAAAAAATAGCAGTTGTGCTACTTAAAGGTATTCTCACATTCATTGTACTGAGGAAGAGAAAGTGGCTTGCCCCATGTCATGCATCCAGTTGAGAGCTGGAGACAGAAGTCCTGACTTCCCAGTCCTTTAGGCTAAATTAAGGATGCACTGCCTCTCTATTGACTAATTATGTCATTAAAAACTAGAGGTGAGCTAAGAGAGGGATGTAAAATCTTGTTTAATTAGTTAATCAGTTAAACATTATGTTCAAGTGATTAAACGGGGGCGCACAGGCTGGGCAAGCTGCAGACAAGGGCTGCTCCAGCCAGGCTGGAGCTCTCCAGCCTGTAGTAGGTCCCACATGGCTGGAGCAGCCCCCTGCCTGAGGTGGGTGTGAGGCTGCTCCAGCCCCTATCGGTTAACTGTAACCGGTAAGCACCTTACTGGGTGATGCTTACTGGTTAACCAGTCACATCCTTACGCCCTACATCCCTTTCCCTCACTTCCTTGAGTGCCAGCACTGTGGTTCTGGTGCCCCACATAAAGACCTGCTTTTGACTGTTTCCTCACAAGCAAGCGGAAGGATGGGGCTCTCTGCACAATATCACTCAATTGAGATTAGAAAGCAGGCCCGTCTACTTCCCCAATGAGGATGGCATGCTGGTGGGGGGAGCAGTGGGAGGGTCTGGAAACCTCCAAACTATCTAGCACACATGCTGTAACAAACCAAGTGCGCAAGCTAATGGAGCGCATGCTCATATCCCTATGTATCCCTGTAGAATCCTGCCCAGACTAGTAGGATCCTACAGTTTGGGATATACAATGCAGAATCTGTGCTCATCAGGATTTATGTTCCAATATCAATCCATCAGTCCTCTTTGTTTAGAGGGTTTTCCTCCCAGGCAGGGTGCCTTTATCATCCTTCCAGAATGATAGCTTCTTGCCTATGTTAGGAAACAGATGTACAGCCAAATACGGCTCTTACTTTCAATGGGATTATACCAGTGTGAAAGCAGATTATGGCCAGAAATGTTGCTCAGTGTGTTATGAATAGAGCAATGAGAGCTCTGTATGGCTTTGCTTTATAGCAAATATTCTAAAAGTCTTCTAAGAAATTACTCTGAATTTAATAGCAGAGGTATAATGTTGGAGATGAACTACACCAAACTTCCCTTAATCACTGTTGCAGCTCCAGAAGCCTTCAGGTAAATTACCCAGTGAGACAAAAATTAGCTGGAGCTAGTCTAATTCTATCGTGAAAGACTAGCAAAACCTAAAATGTAAGCAAAGCTACAAGAAATGGGGAGTTGCTTTGGAAATACAACACATACACCACTCAGTGAATGAAGAAAACAGAACTCAAAATACCTCTCCTTCTAACAGTTGACTACAATGGGAAAGTGGCTATATCATCTGGTGAGAAAGTTTATTTTTAAAAAGCTTAAAATGTGAAGATTAATTATATTTGGTAAATGCTACTGGCAGAAATTCATTAGATGATCAACAGTTATCTTATTCACCCGTCAAGTATCAGAGGATCACACAAGGATGGAACCTGAAGCATTACATTCTGAACAGTATTTTTGAACTAAGCAAAACACAAAAAACATTCAGCTTCTCTCAAAGATATCTCCAGTTCCTCCCACACCTAATATTCACACTATTCAAATGAAAGGATAGGTACTTTTTTCCATTCCTTGTCTGGAAACTATCTTATAAATCCATTCCAATATCACACTCAGAACAGGAAGGCCTGAGTCGCCCAGGGTTTAATGAAGTTTGTTTAAATTGAGAACAAATTAATGCACTCAGAAAAACTTGGAAACTGTTTAACTTGAAATGGATTGAAAAATGCTGCTCCATTGACATGCAAAACCATCTTTATCATATTGCTACTCAAAACTACATATGTAAGTGGCAGTTATGCCAAACCACTCAGACAACAAAAACCAATTCAGAGATTTTTTGTTCCACATGTTCCTCAAAGATAGGCATTTCAAGCTCACAACATAGCCACCAAAAAACCTTTAGAGCTACAATTACAATGCATTCCATGGAATGCGATCTGCTATTTACATCTGCCTTTGTGTATTTCACTCATTGACTCCCAGGTCCTCCAACCCCTTCACCACTTAAAATTTTGTTTAATTAAGGAAGCTGTAGGTTAGTGTGAAATATTAAGAGCTTGAGAGAGATGTGAAATGAACTGTACAAATGCCAAAGGAAAGCTCTGTAACTTGTGATGGTGGCTTCTTAAATGAAACATCTTTCATTCATAGCTACTTAAGATAATTTTGCTTTTCGATATTCCTCAAAATGTGATAGTTAAAGTAGGTAGAGCAGACAGGTGTAGGAGATAATAAAAGGCCTGAAAATGCTGACAGATTTCCACATGTCCAGGGAGCATTCCATTATTTAGAGATAATTCCCAGACTTCAAAACAGTACTTCAGTAGGAGGCAGGGTTCACACACTCAGATTTATTGACAAGAAAAGGGACAGCAGTGCAGTTACGATACCCACTGACAACTACAAGCTGAACCTCTCTAATCCAGAATTCTATCATCCAGAAACATCCATCGTCCGGAATTATTTTAGTTAGCCGGATGTCCATTTTTTATGGGTGTGGCCCAGTTTCCTGTGGTCCCAGTTTGTTCACAGCCACCAGTCCTAGTTCTCAATGTTCTATGCTGTTATTTAGCTCCAATTTACCCCTAAATGTCCTCTAACAGCCCAGTAAGCAGTGGAAGTGTTGGCCATGCTGCTAGACAATATTGACCTCCTGTAGTCCAGAAAATTCTCTCGTTTGGAACCGGTCAGGTCCTGAGGTTGCTGGACTAGAGAGGTTCAACCTGTATTTAAAAGTCTCAGAGACCGTGTTAGTCTAACTTTAAAAACAAGTAGTTCTGTAGCACCTTTGAGACTAAATATATATATATAATATCTTGAGCTTTTGTGGACAAAACCCATTCTGCTCATCTGAGGAAGTGAGTTTTGTCCACGAAAGCTCATGATACTATATACATATTTTTGTTCGTCTCTAAGGCTACGTCTACATTGGCATGATTTTGCGCAAAAGCAGGCACTTTTGCGCAAGAACTCCCCGCCAGTGTAGACAGGCAGCAAGTTTTTGCGCAAGAACACTGACATTCTAATGTGTGAAATCAGTGCTTCTTGCGCAAGAACTATGATGCTCCTGCTCAGGAGTAAGCCCTCTTGTTCAACTGTTCTTGCGCAAGAGGCCAGTGTAGACAGGCAACATTAATTTCTTGCTCAAGAAAGCCCGATGGCTAAAATGGCCATCGGAGCTTTCTTGCGCAAGAGAGCGTCTACACTGGCATGGATGCTCTTGCGCAAAGGCACATGCCAGTGTAGACGCTCTCTTGCGCAAATACTTTAACCCAAGAACTCTTGCGTAAAAGAGTATTTGCGCAAGATCATGCCAATGTAGACATAGCCTAAGGGTATGTCTAGACTGCATCCCTCTGTCAGCAGAGGGATGCAGATTAGGCAGGTCGACATTGCAAATGAGGCAGGGATTTAAATATCCCGCGTCTAATTTGCATAAAAATGGCCACCGCGTTTTGCTGACTCAGCACTTTGTCCGCAAAAAGCGGCAGTCTAAAGGGGTTTACAGGATCTGTCGAAAAAGGCTTTCTTTCTCGACAAATCCCCCTCTAGACTGCCGCTTTTTGCGGACAAAGTGCTGAGTCAGCAAAATGCGGTGGCCATTTTTATGCAAATTAGACGCGGGATATTTAAATCCCTGCCTCATTTGCAATGTTGACCTGTCTAACCTGCATCCCTCTGCCGACAGAGGGATGCAGTCTAGACATACCCTAAGGTGCTACATGACTACTACTCATATATATAGTAGCCCAATGTCTGTGACTCTGGGGGGTGCTGTTGCCTCGCGCCGTGGTGCTTGGCTGAGTTCTGCGCTGCTCCGCTGGGCCGCCGCGGGGGAGCAAGCGGCGCAAGTGGCCGTTTAGGCTCCGCGCTCCCCGAGCTGCATGAGGAGCATGGAGCCCAAACAGCCGCTTGCACTGCTTGCCCCTGCACAGGGAGCGCGGAGCCCAAACAGTTGTTTGGGCTCCGCGGTCCCCCGAATGAGAGGCAGGAGAAGAGAAAAGGAGAGTGAGGGGCAGGAGGGGGGAGAAGAGAAAGAGAGACGGAGAGAGAGGCAGGAGGTGGAGGAGAGCTGAGAGAGAGAGGGGGGAGGTAGGAGGAGGAGGAGAAGGAGAGAGAGAGAGAGAGACGGACATGGAGGAGAGTCTCGAAAAATCCCGATGTATGACGGGTTATTGGCTAGTTATTGATAACTATGCTAGTGTAATTAAGAATGGTAACCACAGTGATGCAGTGAGGATACAGTGACTAACTTAGCTAGTCCTTGAGGTAATCAGCTAAGTATTAATTTCAAAGTGCAATGGTTAGATTCAGTTGATTCCCACCCAGAACACCAAGTTCAGTGCTGCATTTTAATGGTCATATCTCAAAACACAGTTCCCACTGACATCAATTGTCATTATTGAGGATGGGGAAGTGCTACAGTATATACACCCAATGTTGATGAGCAGCAGTTCCTTGACACAGATAGCTTTTGCCAGCAATTCGGGAATTTGATTTAGGACTGAGCACAAACTACAAATGAAACAATGGCCTTCACTTATGTAGGCGTGCAATTGGAGAGGATGGAGATATGGGTGGGGGAGAGAAGAACCTTCTCTCCCCCTTCTTCAGGTTCCATAGTGGGTCCAGAATTGCAGCCCTTGCACTCTGGTGTGCCTGGCATGGCTAGCAAGTTACTACCCGGGGAGCAATTTGCTAGAAAGAAGGCAGCAAGTACAAGGAGATATAGCTCCACTCACCCCACATGCGAGCGAACACAGCTGGCCAGCCACAGAGCACAGCATAAAGGAATAGCACAAATGTTCTCCCACGGTGGAAATGCAAGAGCTCCAGGAAACTTTCTTGATCCTCAGGTGCTATGCAGAACCACACCACTGATGACTATGGGCCCCATGCTATTAGCACAGCCTCACTTTGAGCCTGGATCTCAAGACTGTGCTATTAATGTTAGTGAAATAATAATGGTGGGGCGCTTTGAAAAGAAAGGTGCCCCAGCTTGTGTTAAGAGCTGCACATAAGAGCCTTTACAGAATAATCCCACTGTGATTCTTTATGTGAGGTAAAAATTAGCCACTCTTACCAGCTGAAAGAGCCATTTTGAGTTTCATCCATTATTTAAGTGAAGCCAAAAGAATGCCAAGAAGAATGATATGAAATTTCGAATAAAGCAGAAATAAAAAACAAATATTGGGTTATTGACTGCATAGCACAAGGCATGATCTTGATTCACAGAAGGCTCCCTGTCATCAAAGCTGGATGTCTACCTCCCAATATCTGTTAAAAGTCTACAGCATTAATTACAAACGGGGAAAGATAAGAGTTCAATTCATGTGGTTATTTTGTTCCCGGCACTTCATGGCTGTCAGTTTAACTTTAAAAGAGGCCCACAGTGAAGATAACCCCATAAAGAAAGTAACTTGGAACTTAAAAGAAGAAGTGTACTGACCCCACATATGGCCCTAACAGATGTGGTTTTAAATTACCTATGGGACCTAATAATGTTTTTTTGAATGGTAAATACTTGGCTTTGCCTATGATAGACATGCATGTTCAGTGGTTTACACAGAAAACTCCCCATTTGGGTATTTAGTTGGCATGTTTTTAGTTTTCAGTCCACGCTGGTCAGCGAGATTTAATACTTTGGTCCGTAATCCCCTCACCAGCAACAAAGAAGATAAAATAACCTTATAGATATAAAAACCAACCAAACAAAAAAATCCTTGTAAACAATACCAGTCTGACTGCATTGTTTCTTACACAACAAGAAATCCTGCTGCCCTGCAATGGAAACTCACCAGAGAGGACAGCTGAGGAAGAAAAATGTTAAATAATTCAAAGCCACTAACATCAAGTCTGATGTAGGTATAAAAATAGTTACAAAACACCACACCACACCATACATGTTTTCATTACAGAAACTTTGGCTTTTGTGAAGACTTAAGAATGCCCAACCTACTACTAGCCCATTCTAGAACACTTCATTAATCAGGCATTCACAATCCCATCTATTTCCAAACCAGCTTTCAGATTTTCATAATGATTTGCCGTTGCTGTATTGAGGAAGACAGCCTTTATCTCTGCTCACAAGATAAGGGCCTGATCCAAAGCCCATTACAGTCCATGGAAGACTTTGAATTAATGGGCTTTTTACCTGGCCCAATACCAACCCCCTTGTACTTTGTGCACTGGAGAATGATAGGGTTACTACAGACAACCCCCCCATGAATGAATGAATAAAAAATAAAAAACAATGTCACCCTATCCATTCCCCGATACAGACTGAAAGATGAGCCTTTGTGAAATTTTCCCTGGAATGTTTTGTAAGCAACCATATAGTCTGTACCATTACTGCAAAGGTTATTCTAGGCTTCATGTTTTGTTTTTTGCATAGAGGAGGGACAGAGAAACAAATCTGAGCATCAGTTAAATGAAGAGCTCACACACTAATCTTTATCAGCAGCATTTGTTCCTGAAATTGGGGGGGGGGGGAGGGAAAGTAACTAATATTAAAAAAAAAAAAAAGTAACCCAGGCCTTCTTGTTTCATGCACATCATTTTAATAGCTCAGCTTTCTTGGGGAGGGACTGGAAAACCAGACTCTCTTAAGAAAGGACTGGCATCCCAGTACTTAACAGAAGTTGATAAGCTCCTTTCCCCTTTTCCCCCCTCCAAGTCAGCCTCTGATATCCCTTAATTTGTTTTTTGTTCCTTTCTTCCAGCTAGACACTTGCTGCCTGATTATCTCAGAAGATGACATAAAAAGCAAAAATTTTCCAACAAAACATTAATTATGCAGAAGACATAAAATCATGCAAAAACAAATGATGCAGGTGCATAATAAACGCAATTCCCTGGAGCCTGTGATCGGCAGCTTCTAGCGCAGACGTCTGCAAACAGCTGACATTTAAAGGCGTATGTGGGGTATGCGCTATGCAAGAGAGGCAGATGGGGGCAATCCTAGATGTGCCATTTCTTTTTTTTCCCCCAACGCCAAATGATACTGACACCAGCACCACAAGTAAACCACTAAGATCCCAGTCTTACAATCAGTCCCATGCAGAGACTCTACACGCATATTCTGCTCCACTGGGAGCAACTGCAGTGCCACAGAAGGGCAAAGGTTCTGCCTGATCAGAACTCATTGTGGGATAAGATCCTAGCCAGAATCCTGGAGACTATCAGTAACTTCCAGACCCTGCAGACTTTAAATCTAGTAGCCAGAGTAATAAGCTTAGCAGAATTAATCTTAATGGGTCAATGTCCTCAAAAGGTTGTGTTTTTCTAAATGAATCTTTGTGGAACTTCCAAGAAAACATTGTCGATACATTTTATGGCCAAAATTTTGAAAGCTAGGTATTTAAATAGGAGGTCTGAACTTGTACACCCAGAAATTGAGGCATCCAGAATTTGAATCCAATTTAGTTCAACACGCATCTGATAATGAACCTCCTGTATTCCTTGTTTTTGAGTTTCAATGTTTTCACATGTGGCTAGTAATTTTGGGTCCCCAGCATGACAACATATTGGACCTGTTACTTTACAGGTGCCAAACACTCACAGTAAAACACTTCAGTAAAAACAGAGGAATCGAAAATAAGGAGCTTTTTTGGAAACCTAGGCCTAAGTGACTTGTACAAGGTCACGTAGACAGTATATTGCAGAGATGTGAATACAATCTAGATCTTATGATTACCATTTCCAGGCCTTCATCCCAAGGCAATCTTCATTCTTCTTTGTCACCCAAAGATGATATTTAGCTTTGTTTTTCTAAGCATATAAATAATTGTGACAATATTTTTGAAGGGTGGAATCGCATTAGCAGGGTTTTCAAAGGAATAGTGTTGTCTCGGCACAGTTCCATGTGTTAACAATTTCCTTCCAGTACTTGTTTATACATATTTAACACATGTATTGAAAATGTGACCCCTAATTTTAGAGAAAATATTCTCTGCCTATTTCAGTTTGTGATCATCACGTACCTGTCCAGGGACCTGCGTGCAACACACAGCAGTGGAATCATATCTCTTGGAAAAATCCCAACATCTGAATGTATTTAAGAGGTAGTCCACAGAAGTAGTGCTATAATAGCACACGGAAATCCTGGGACAAGAGGAAGGGAATCAGAGACAATAGAGAGGGGAAAAAAAACCCATTGTGATGGGGTGAACTGGCCTTAGCTCATTACCAGCAACTATAAAAGTTCTCTCCCCATTCAGGTCTCACACAGGTGTTCAAGGTCGAACACTGAGGTCAGATTGGAGCCACAAATGTGCTGCTCACAGGAAAAACCAGAAACTCTTAACAATAGGAACAAAAAGCCCAAGGAAAACCCAGCTACTCAGTAGATGAAGGGGGGGGGGTTACCTTTTGAGAAGGCAGAACACTACATTTTGTGGCCACAAGCTGAGCTGTACCATGGGGCTGTGGGGAAAGAAAGGGGAGCAGTTTCTTTCCTCAGTCAAATTTTGTTTTGTTGATCATGTTTCTGTTCAGGAAGCATGCAAAAAAGCAAGACTAAGGCTATGTCTACACTACAAAGTTTTTCCGAAAAAAACTTCACTTACATCCCCACTGCAACCACGTTCTTTCGGCAAAAAAAATTGAAAGAAGAGAGGGGGTTTTCTGACATTGGTAAACCTCTATGAGGAAGAAGCCTTTTTCCAAAAGAGCTCTTTCGCAAAAAGGCATGTGTGGATGGGGAAGAGGGAGTTCTTTCAAAAGAAGAGGAAAGTGGAAACAGCACAGGTGCCCTGGTGGCCACTCCATCCATAGTAGTCACAGCTTAAATGTGAGATAGAGATCTGCTTTTTCAAAAGATAGTGTCCATTCAGTGTGGACGCTATCTTTTGAAAAAGCAGATCGCTTTTTTTGATGCACTTTGGCAGTGTGGACGCACTCTTTCGGAAGAAGTTTTTTTGGAAGATCTCTTCTAGAAAAGCTTCTTCCGAAAGAAGCCTGAAGACTAATTGAGACTCTGCTTTTGCATTGCCCAGCCAGCTGATTCTCTCCACAAGTTTCCACTCACAAGATTCAACTCCTCAGCCATGACAGTCCGTTCTGCTACTGAGTACCAGAGATCCACAGAAGCTGACTAGCTAGTTAAGGAGAAGCAATGGATGGCCATTATGAGGGTGACAAAAAAACCCTCAATCATGAATGCATAAGACAGAAGAAAATGTACGCAAGATTCCTTCAGTACTTCACAAGGACAGTCACCTTTATAGATGGGGTGAGGAGATACAAAGAAAACACGGAGTCCTTGCTTTTAAGTTACCCCAAGGTCCCGCTATGCCACTCTGGCAGCGCATAGCGGCCTTATAGTGAGCATAAAACATAACTGATGCTCATTGTAAGGCACTTTTATACTACAGAGCCATGCAAAGCAGAACTCCATGTAAATAAGAATCAGGCTTAATCTAAGGTTTGTGATACTGCCATGAACATTTACAAGCTCAACCACAAGATTTAGTCATTCATCCTTAACAGGAAGTTGAAGATTAAAAGAAAAAAACCCCTAATGGTATACTTTCCCACATTTCAGTCATTTGTCTGTGATTTCTAATCATCAAAGTTTCTGTTAGAGTAGGACACTGTCATCTAACTGAGGTTTTTTCTGACAGAAGACGGAAGACCACAGAGGTGTGAGGCTGGGCAATTTGCATGATTGCTCTGTCAATGCTGTTTCTCTTGGGATTTCTTCCCTTTTAATCCCATTCTACAAATCCTGCAATGCTGGATCCCTTTGATGCAGCTTTGTCTGATTCTCATTAATTGCATTCCCTTCTTCACTAGAAAGCTTCAGTTTTTGTTACCTGCTAACATACACATGCATGTGTACGTGTGTTCAGACACACTGACTGGCAGATGACAAAATACCAAATTTTATCATAGCTATAATAGGCAGGCCTGGTAATGTTTGCCTATTAGAGTTGCCCAACACTTCCCATTATAACGCCCCATTTTCGATTGCTTATAACTTGGTCAAGCCCTTCCATGCTGGGTGTCTGAGGCTGGCTCATTGTTCGCTCATTTTTTGTTTTTAAACGTCAGAACAGTTCAGCTGTTTCCAACAAGTCTAGGTGGGAAAATACACTGTATTGGCCATGCTAAAAGATTTTGGTGGCCTCTTTGTTTGAAACACTCTAGTACCTGGTGTTTTGGAATTGGGATTTTAAATGTGCCCTCAGAGTGGCCTTTGTGTCAGGGACATGCTTTTTGCCATCCCCATAAAAAACCTATAGGAATTTGGCTACATTTTAAACCCTGGGAAAAAAAAAAAAAAAAAAAAAAGACTCCTGCTTGCCCATTGCTCACTAGAGAGTAGCTAGAGCTTAACAGTAGAACTCTGTGCAGATATAAAACTGGTATTTACATGAGCATCTTCATCTGGAAATATGAGCCACGGATATCCACGTATGTGGATACTCATGGATATAAAGCAGGTACCTGAGGATTTGCAGGGTTCTGCTGAACAGTACAGTCTCCAAAGATTCCATCCATGCTGGGTGTGCTCCAGCAGAGGGCTGAGTAAGACTGTCCCTGCGGTTGCAGCTCTGAGATAGAGGATCGTGCCAGGTCCCAGAACTGAGTGCAGGGAGACCATCTCATCTGTGTTCTCTATGCCCTCCTCTGTTGACGCCCAAGCAGTGTGGAAGAGGAGGCTAAATTAAATGTGGGGATTAGAGGGGGGAGAATGAGAAGCTAGACCTGGAAGGGGAGTAGATTGGGACAAGGAGCTAAGGGTGGGGACACCTCAAAGAGAAACAGAGATTGTTAGCTAGAGAGCCCAACCAGTCACAGAATCTGCAAGGATGGGAAAGGAAAATGGGGAAACTTGGATCAGATGAGGAGCTGGGTGGGGTAGGAAGATTAGGACTGGCTGAGCAAAGAGATTGAGACTAGAGGCAGTGGTTGACAAATGATGGCAGGGGGAAGGGGAGACAGAGCCCACAAGGACCACGCACAAGGGGGCCAAATTAAGGGTGTACATGCAACCTTCATTTCTCATTGTATGAGGGCTTGTTGTGGCAAGTTCAATAATCTTCTTTTAATACAAACTCTGCTTTTTTGAGAAAGAGTTTATATACGTAGAACGTAGCGTTGACTCACCGGAAAAGGCAGTGTAGTGTGCAATAATAAACCCAAACCTGGATCAGTACACAAATAGCCACAAACTTCACATTTTATTTTGCTGTAAGTGTAGTACACATGATACAAGACAGAACAAGCAACTTCCTTCACAGCAAGTTTATATGCTAGGCATAAAGTTTTACGTGCATGAGGGTCAAACTTGTCAAGGAATGTAAACTTTCCGCAATAAGTATTTGGCTCTCCATATAGCTAAAGAAACTTGCACCAATATTCATATTTTAAACTGTATTGCTGGCTTACAAATTGTTATTGGAAACAATCATTCAAAAGAGTTATCGAAGAAAAATATTTCTAGGAAAATAATTTGACTGTCAGCATAGTGATGGTGGAATGGCACAGAGGAATGTAGATCCCACTTTTTTTGCTCCTGTAGAACTACAATATAATAGCCTATACACCACTCCTGAGCTAGGGATATCAGGTGAAGAAAAAAAAAAAGTCACTTGGATTTTTTTTTAATCTGTATCAAAGTGGAGATAAATGTAAGACAATTTCATCTTTCCTCTGAAAATATATTGGTCAAGGATCCATGAATACCCAATTCATAGGCAATTGGCGCATGTTATTCTGTCAAAGCGCCCAGAAATGCCAATCTGTTGGATCAAAGCAGAAACAGAATATTTTAGCTTTTAGTTATAATAAGCTAGACTTACAGAGCTTGTAACAGGGCAGACAGTTACCAGTCTTTAAATCTGAATTGACTGATTTACAGAGTTTCAGCTCTTCGAATCAAATCTGGACGAGGCAATTTCAAGTTCAGTTGTTTCAGTTTTATATAATGTGTATTTAAAAAAATCACAGACACACAAATAGGGGTTTGTTTAAACAGGGCCAAATGATAAAACAGAAAACAGCGATAAAAAAATAAAAGGTTGTTATTCAACTATTATTTTTCATTAACTATTAAAAATGGCATTGATTTTAAATCCTAATAAGAACTCATTCATGTCACACAATATCAATTTTGTCAAATTGCTCTCATTTTATTAGTGCAATATTTGTAACTTTTGATCTGGAAACATCAAGTTACATAAGACTGTGGTTCTGCTCCCTCACAAGGATGTGATTCTGTCAGAAAATGAACCACTGAAGCAGAAATTCTAACAAAACTGGAAATGACTTTCCTGGGATGGAAGAGGAGAGTTTTGTTCAAGTATCTCAGCTATTTTTAAGTGGAACCACAGTAAGTGTTTTGTTTTCTTGGGCAGAAAAGAAGTATAATGCTAGGTTGGGGAAAAAAACCCCACAATAATAAGGGAAGACTATTTTAATTGAAGCATTGCGCACACTAGAGAAGGAAATGGCATTTCAGTTAAAACACATTCCAGGGAGAAAAAAACCTCCCATCACAACTACACCCTGACAAACAAAATAAGGAATCAGTATTTCAACTATCATGCTACCTGCACACAAAAAACAGAGTTACTGCATTTTAATTATTCTAGCAAGTTAATTTAGCAGTACCGCAGAAAACAGGGAATAAAATTCTCTCTCCCAAGCTCCCTCCTTCCGCAAGCCACCAAGAAGAGAGGTGGCCTTTGCCCTCTCCCACCTCTGAGGTTTTGCTAAGCTAAGGGCACATCCCTTCCTATCCCCCCAAATCAGACAAGCATTTTTCCCCCTCTTATCCACCCTTTTCTTCTCCCAGTAGCCGTCCTTTCTGCCATACCCTCTAAAATTAGCGAAAGCTAATTCCTCCTCCCCCAGCCCTTTGCCCCCTTTAAATTAAAAAAAAAAATCCATGAATACTTGCCCCTTTTCTCCTGCCACAGATTGACAGCTCTCCCTTCCTACTGCCAGCCCCCCAAAACCATATCTGAGAAAGCCTCTCCCCCAAAAAAGTGATCTCCTTGCAACAAAACACACAGCAAGTGCCCAGAAACTGAAGGGAAGAGCCAGACTGAATCCCTCCTCCTGTAAGAGACAGACAGAGACAGATACACGGAAAGGAAAGTAGAGGTGAGCTACAGAGGCAGCTCCCAGCAGGATCCCCAGCCTGAGCAAAGCGCATGTTAGTGCTTTTGGAGCTCCCCATTCCAGTGGTTTTTGGAGGGAATCAGGCTAAGGGGCAAAGTGGAAACAGGTTGTTTGGAAACATCCCTCCCCCCATCCCATCTCTCCAGAGCTCCCTCCTCTTTCTGAGGAAGATCCATGGCAAAGCAGTGGACTCAACTCCTGAAGTGAGCAAAAACACAAGTAATGACTAACTGCTTACAGAAAATGCCCCCTCCACATATGTCCTCCCTGCTTGCCCTCTCACACAACCCCTACCTCTACTGATAACACCAGTCATTTCTCTGCACAAGCGTTTCGCATTGTTAAGGATCATGGCAGCAGGAAATCCTAATGGCCCTGAACAGCCTGAGCTAGGAGGATTTATCCAGCAGCATGTAAGAGGCTGGGATTGAAGAATGTAAGTGGGGAGGGAAACACAACTGACACAAAATAGCAAACACCAGCATGTCCTTATCACAAGCAGCATCAGAAAAGCCTCAATATTTTCAGTCTTTCGGGGGGGGCGGGGGGGAAGAAGCTGTATAGGTTCACAGAAAGGGTTTTGTCCCCTCTATCATACGCATAAAAATATATGCTATTATTACAGTTTCTTTATCAGAGTCTATAAAGTGTTACAGGCTGACACAAAGCGGGAGGCATTGGATTCTGAAAAGGTCAATGAAATAAATACGAACTACAGACTTAGGACCTGCCTCACACAAACTCCTCCCCCCCCCCCAAAAAAATCTCAAGAAAGGAATCTGTTTACTGTCGCAGATACCCTGCCCTCAACTTGTCGTTGCTTGTCTAACATGGGCACAATGTGCCTGGGTGTTGCTGGCACACGTGATAGTGGTATTTTACAGGTGTATATGGTAGATCTTCGATACTGCAGGCAGAGATGGCGCACACCCTGGCAGCAGGACACTCTCTGGTGGGAGGGTAGGGTTGCCAGATGGTTTCAACAAAAATACCAGACACACTTGACATTACATCACAATTTACATTACATTACATCTCATTTAGAAAAAACCAGACATTTATATTTTCTCATTTATATTTTCCTCAATTTGTTTCCTGAACAGAAAGCTCAAATACTGGACTGTCCGGTTCAAAACGGATACCTGGCAACCCAAAAGCAAACTATTTTATCAGATATGCAGAACAATATGAGACTTGAGTTGCTCACAGCATGATAACCCTTCCTCCTCAATTTCTTCAACCTAGCAGCAATGAATTGCTACGTAAAAAGCACAAGTGAATGTGTAAAGGACACAGCCCAACTTCAGTTTCAAGTTGTCTTGCTTTTGCCACTTTGTGTCATGACCTTAACTCTATTTTAAAAGTTGAAAGACTCAAACTTTCCAGAAAGGACAGGAGCTGAGCAATATGCAACCAAAGACTGGAAAGTTTTGGCATCAAGTATTTAGGCACATCTATTTTGACTATATGAATAAGATATTTTAAAATGTGTTCATAACTCACCCAATAAACTAGAAAGAGTAAGAAAATATGCATTTATAAAACAGTTTTCAAAATATGTCCAATTTCTTATTTCACCAAAATAGTTTTCAACACTGGATAGTCCAGTGTTATAGCGCAAATAGCTCCACATATAATAACCTTTACAATATTTCTTTTAGAAGCACTGCAAGTACGTTACCAGTTGCCACTTTCAAAGTTAAATATCCCAGCAATAAGAAAATTCTGAACACCATAAATAAATAGTTCTAAGAAATGCAGTTAAGGAGCCTGTGTGTAACCATATTACAGTTTTGGATATCCAAGTTTAGAATTTAAAATAGCAATCTTTAAAAATAACAGATCCTCCCCCCCCATTTCTCTTAAAAATGTCAAACCATGTGCAGGGATGTTGGAAGGACATGGGAATGGTGAGGGAAGGGTTAAAAAAACAACTGCCAAGAAAGGGGTTGTCTCCCAAGTTGTAGTCTAGCAGATTTTTTTTTAAACTGAGAAATCTTACCGTTTGGAAAATGTGGAACACAACCACAACTCTAACACAGATCCAAATGTAAACACATGCAACATTGACAGGGAGAGGGGCGTAGAGGTTAGAAAAAGGGGTTTGTGGTGATAAATAATGGTGCCCTTTTTTGCTGATAATTATAATACAATAATAATTAAGAAATCTTGCAACCCTGGGTAAAAGCTCTAGGTTGTTCCCTTCCTCTTTCCAGTCTCTGGCAGCCCTCTGGGAAGACCTGCCATCCTCGCTGACCCAAATGGGGTGGAGCAGGGCGGGAGGGGGGTGAAGTAACCCTCCCAAATGACACACCTAAATCTTACAGGCTCAGGGTCCCGGCTACCCAGCATCTCTCCCCAACGCTGTGCTGAGCCATAAGCTCCGGCTGCACGAAGAGGCTGCAAACTAAGGGCAGAGGGAACCGGGAGCTGGAGCAGCCGCGGAAATGTGTCTGCGAAAGGACAGAGAGAAACCAAGCCGTGCAAAGGCTGGGAGAAGCCAGCCTGCCAGCCAGGCAGGGAGGCTCTTTTAACAATGCATGGAAAGTTACCGGTGGTAAGGGGGGGTTCGAGTGTTGTGGGGCATGAGAAGGATTTTTGGGGAGGGTTGGGAGCGCAATAGCAAGCAATCCAGAGAGCTGGCTGCACCGTGTTCCCCAAACCCCAAGTACGTGTGCAGCAGGGAGGGGGGGGGGGAGGGAACAGACAGAGCTGGAGGAAGAAGAGACACAAACGCACTTTTCCCAGCGAAACGCGAGCTTACCATGTCTGCAGGCTTCCCCCCGCGCCAAGCCACTTCTATGCACGGCTCCTCCGCACGATCCCAAACTGGGCAACTACAGCCAGGCGCAGGAGCTCATCCCGCCAGGCGGCTCAGCCACAACCCCCCAGAAGGCTGGTCCAGCTTTTCCCCCCAGGCAGAAGCGTCCCTGGCAGGGCTGCCCCAAGCCAGCAGCTGCAATCCAAAGGCTTTTATTCAGCGCTCCCCCAGCCCGCCCCCCTTCCCCTCGCCTCGCTCTCCTTTACACACACACACACACACACGGAGAGAGGCAGGGAGCCACACACAGGTTACATGAATGGGAGGCAGGAGCCAATCCTACACTGCCTGGGAATGACAAGCACACATGCATTCAAAGCTGGTCTGCACCACTCCGGCGAAAAGGGGAGGGGAGGCGAGGAGGCAGGCTCCGTGCAGGTGATGCTGCCAATGGCTATCGCCGAGTGGCACAGCCCCCGCGCAGGTTCCCACTCCCACTCTGAGGTGGGGTTTAGTGCCTGCCCCGACGGTATTTAAGGGTTGTCTGGCTGCAGCGCCGACCAACGTAATTAACACGCGAACACCGCTCCCAGCACGTCTTGCCTTTACATTATTCGCTCAGAGATCCCACATAGAAACACTGTCAAGTGATTGTTGTTATCAGGCACCTATAACTATATTGCTGGGGGGGGGGGACTGCAAACATTTAATTGCATCACTCACAAAAGGTTATTTCCTAAGGAGAAAAAAAATGTATCGTCAGGTGTTTTTTAAAAAAATCATCCTCATTCTGGATTAAAAAAAAAAAACTTCAGCCAAACCAAAGTGAACATTTTGCCACTTAATAGTCTCTTAAGAGAAGAAGGAGTGTTATGCAATTAAGATAATAGATGGGGCCTCAGATCTGGGTCTAATTTCCAGTGCTGCCACTGATGCCCTGTGTGACCTTGGGCAAATCACTTATAATCTCTATCAGCCTTCAGTCGCTACCTGCTGTAAAGTGGATTCAAGACTACTTCCTTTCCCCCAACCCTTTGTCTGTCTATAGGATACAAGTGCCTGGAGGCAATAGCTGTCTGTGCCATGGGTTTGCACAGGGCCTAATACAATGGGGCTCCACTCTTGGTTGGAGCATTTAGATACTACTTTAACATATACTAATATATACTAATCATAGTTTACTGTGCAAAAAAAAAAAAAGTGGGGGGATATGCATGTAATTGTTAAATTTTACTGTAAAAGTTTAATCAGCCCATATTGCATCTGTAGTGGGGCGGAATGGGCGCCCAGTGACCCGGAGATGGAGGAACCCCTCCGGGAGGCCTAACCGGCCTATACATGGTGGAGAACGTGGGTACTGTCGATCCCACCCCTGCGGTAAGGGGTTGAGGACGGGCCTCAGTAGACCAAATAAAATAAAATAAAATAAAATAAAAATGTCTTCTTCCCCCCCTTGTTATCCTAGGTGTTGTTTTTGGATTGGCCCAAACTGACCATGGTTGTGGACAAAATCTTTAGCGCCAGCACCAACAGCTGCAGCAGCTTGTGGCTCAACACTGGCAGCTGGCCCAGCAGTTAGTGGCCCAACATTGGCAGCTGGTACAGCAGCTGGGCATCCAGCTCCAGGATCTCCAATGGCAGGATCTCCAGCAGTTGATCACCCTCTGGTCTCAACCCAAAGGGCCACTGGCGGGACCTGCCAGAGAGTCATCCAGCCCCACCGGACCTACCCACCTCATGAGGAGGGAGCCCGAGGGTAATCCCTAAGACTCTCTCCGGGAAGAAAGACGTTTCGGCCACCAAAAACCTTATGGGGCTGGGATCCAGTACCCCAACACCCAGGCCAAGAGCACTCAGCCCTGTGCCAACTACATCGCCCAGGTCCAGGGCAGCTCCATATGCCGGACCCCTACCAGCTGAGAGTCAGGGTGGCGAGGTGCAACGTCCAAGCAGGCTCCAGCAAGGGGGATACCTGGAAGTGCATTGCTAGTATGGTTGGGTCTGCATGGCAGAGAACCACGCCCCTCACGCCAGCCCTTCAAAGCTCACAACCCCTGCACAGGGGTTCGCAGGAAGTGGCAGCCCTCCTAGACTTGGGATGCGGCCAGACCCTCATCCATGAGGAGTTTCTCCCTATCAGCATAGAGACAGAGGGGGAGGTGTGCCTGCAGTGTGTGCATGGTGATGTGAAGGCCTACCCTCGTGCTAGGGTCCTCATCACCATCCAAGGGCAGGCAGCGGAGATGACGATAGGGGTGGCGCCGGCCCTGCGCTACCCTATTATCTTGAGCTGTGACTGGTGAGAATTCCATGCCCTCCTTAGAGAGACTAGTCTCGGGGTACCCCCTGTTCCGACTGACGTGGAAGGAGACCTTCTGGGTGAAACCCTGCCAGAGGCCCAACCAAGAGAACCAGTCGGAGAGAAGGAACCCCCCGTGAGTGAGGCAAGGGAGGCGCCCAACCCTTCGCACAACCTCCGGGAGGAGAACCCGCCACCACTAGCCCTGACGGACTCCCCTCAGGACCAGCGGGAGGACCCAGCGTTGAGGGCTGCCTACGAACAGATAGCCTGTGTCGACGGCATAGTGACAGACCCACAGAAGGCCGAGCAGTGGCCTCATTTTGAATTAAGGGCAGATTGCCTCTACTGGGTGCGCCGCGACCCCCAGACCCAGGTAGTGGAGACGCAGCTCCTTGTGCCACGCTGCCATCGGAGGGCCGTGTTCCACCTTGCCCATGACATTCCCACTGCTGGCCATTTGGGACACAAGAAGATCCTGGCCAGAGTATTATCCCGCTTCTTCTGGCTTGGGGTACACCGGGAGGTGAAGGACTACTGCCAGTTGTGCCCGGACTGCCAACTGGCCGCTGACCCTGGGGTGGCCAAAGTACCACTCGTCACTCTACCCATAGTGGGGACTCCATATGACCAGGTAGACCTGGACTTGGTGGGCCTCCTCCACAAGAGCAAAGCCGGATTCCGGTCTATCCTTGTTTTAATGGTATGCTACTCACTTTCCCGAAGCGATTCTGCTGTGGAACAACTACGCCCAAACCATTGCCTCGGAACTGGTGAAAATTTTCGCCCAGGTGGGGCTTCCTGGCGAGTGCCTCACGGACCAGGGAGCCAATTTTACCTCCCAGCTGCTCCGTCAGGTGTGTATGCTCTTGGGCATTCGGAAGCTACAGATCTGGGTCTATCATCCCCAAACTGACGGCCTCATTGAGCGCTTTAACCACACCCTGAAGGGGATGTTAAGGAGGTTTCCCCTGTCAGAGATGCAGCAATGGGACCAATTGCTTCCCCCATTGCTACTAGCCATCCGCGAAGTGCCGCAGGCCTCAACAGGGTTTCCCCCGTTCAAGCTCCTATACGGGCGGCATCTGCATGGCATCCGGGACCTGATGAGGGAGACATGGGAACAGACCTCCTCACCATCGCAAGGGCTTCTCCTGTATGTCTTCCAGCTCCGGGAGAGATTAGCCCAGGCCAGTGACCTTGCTCGTGAGAACCTCCAGGCAGCGCAAGAAGCACAGGAACAAAACTACAGTCGCGGAGTGCGCGAGAGAACTTTTGAACCCGGGGATCAGGTATTGTTACTACTCCCCTCTGAAGAATCGAAGCTCCTGGCCCGGTGGCAGGGACCATATGAAATCCCCCGCAAGAGAAAACAGGTATACCATGTGAACCTGTTGAAACCATGGCGAGAACAAGAGGGGTTGATGATTGCTCCATATCCCTCTGAACCTGCTCTGGGCCCCCAGGTACCCGAGCTGACTGAGGAGGGAGAACCACAACTTGGGGACACCCTCTTCACGAACCAGTGAAAGCAAGCGCAACACCTCATAGAGGCCTTCTGGAAAACATTTACCTACCAGCTGGGATGTACCACCGTTATAATGCATAGCATCCGGACCTGTCTAGGCCAGGTAATTCGCGAAAGTAATCGTCCCCTTTCCCGCCACATGAGACAGGTAGTAGAGCAAGAAGTCTGAACAAGGCTGGAGTTGGGAGTGGTGGAACGATCTAACAGTGAGTGGTGGAGCCCGGTGGTGTTAGTGCCAAAGCCTGACAGCAGCATCCACTTCTGCATTGATTTTAGAAAAGTGAACGGAATCTCGAAATTTGATGCGTACCCAATGCCACAGATGGATGAACTTTTAGACCGCCTAGGGAAAGTAAATTTCATAACCACACTCGATCTCACTAAAGGATATTGGCAGATCCCCTGGGACCCAGAGTCCCAAAAGAAGACTGCCTTTACTACCCCCCTCAGGGTTATTTCATTTTATAAAGATGCCGTTCAACCTCCATGGGGCCCCTGCGACCTTCCAACGAATGATGGACTGCTTGCTCTCCCCTCATATGGAGTATGCTGCAGCATAGCTCGACGACGTGGTGATCTACAGTCAGCGGTGGGAGGAACACCTATTGCAGGACCCTGCAGGACGCTGGCCTAATGGCCAGTCCAAAAAAATGCAAGATCGGTTGGCAGGAGACCACATACCTTGGGTATTGTCTGGGACGGGGCCTTGTCCACCCACTATGAGGAAGACCGAGGCAATTCAAAGCCACCGGTCCCCATCACCAAGAGGAAAGTGAGGCAGTTCCTGGGATTGGTGGGTTATTGTCGCTGCTTTGTGCCACAGTTTGCCACCCTTGTGACGCTCCTCACAGCCTTCCTCATCAAAGATAGCCCCCAAAAGGTGAGGTGGAATGCCAAGTGTGAAACCGTGTTCCAGAGCCTGAAAGACGCGTTATGCAGTGAACCCGTTCTATTCAGCCCAGATTTCAACCAACCATTCATGGCCCAGACAGATGCATCCAACAGCGGGTTGGGAGTGGTACTGTCTCAGGAAATTGAGGGGGAAGAACCTTGCATACTATACATCAGCCGAAAGCTGTTTCCCCGAGAATGTAAATATGCCGTGATCGAGAAGGAGGCCCAAGCGATCCAATGCGCCATCGAAGCACTGTGATATTACCTCCTGGGGGACGCTTTTATTCTTTTTACAGACCACGCTCTGTTAAAATGTCTCCACAGAATGCAGGATACCAATGGACGCATCATCAGCCCTACGTGTTCACCATCGAACGCCGAGCGGGGAGGGACAATGCAAACGCGGACACACTATCCTGCATAGAAGAAGACCAAGGGCCCAGTCCCAGAAGCCGGGAACTGGACTTAAGGGGGGGATGTAGTGGGGTGGAGTGGCCACCCACTGACCCAGAGGCGGACGATCCCCTCCGGGAGCCATTTTGGGCGCAGCATAGCCCCTCCCCATCACCTGACCGGAAGCCAGGGGGCGTGGCCAGGGCTATAAGAACCCTGCTGGGGAGCTCAGTCTGGGCCTAGCCTCTGGAGGAGCCAGAGGCGTACACGGAGCTCCCTACCTGGGAAGCCGAGACCTGGCTTGGGCCTCCAACTGCTTCTGACCCAGAGGAACCAGAAGCCTGCTCAGGGCTTCCTGCCAGGGAGGCTGAGACCTGGCTGTGGCGCAGTAGAGTGGGTAGGCCTGTGTGTCCCCCCCCGTACCACCCACCTACCGGGTGGCAGTCTCCCCCTCTCCGCCACTGCAGGTGAGCGATCTGCAACCCTCCTGAACAAGGAGACCCCAAACCTGTGTTTGTTTGCTGCCATGCCCTGAATCGGGGCCTGTCCTCCCTTTGAACTGCTCAACTGTGTGTTGTTGCCCCCCCCCGCCCTAGGGCCAGGGCTCCCTGAACTTATAAATTGTCTGGCTACATCTACACTACATGCTTCTTGTGCAAGAAGCCTTTTGTGCAAGAGTTTTTGCACAAAAACATCTTGCGCAAGAGCATGTACACACCTCAGAGCACATCGCAAAAGCGATGTGCTTTTGCGCAAGAGAGTGTCCACACTGCATGGATGCTCTTGTGCAAGAAAGCTCTGATGGCCATTCAGAGAATGGCCATCAGAGCACCTGTGCTTTTTCCCATAGGGGTTTCTTGCGCAAGAAACCCTCTGGAGCGTCCACCCTTGCCTTCTTGTGCAATAGCTGTAGCGCTAAAAGCAGTTATGCCTCGTAAAAGGAGGTTTATCTATGGCGGAAAAAGCCCTCTCTTCTGCCGTTTAACTGCCCATTTAATTGCGCAAGAGCTCATTTGAGGTGTGGATGCTCTGTAGGTTTTTGCTCAAAACCAGCTCATTTTGCGCAAAAACCTTGTAGTATAGACGTAGCCTTTGGGTGTCTTTGGTGCCCTGCCTGAACTAAGGCCGGGCCTTATGAACTACTGTTTTAAACTGTGGGATGCTCTGCTGCCCCGCCCTGAACCAGGGCTGGGAGCCTGAACTGATCGTTTGTTGCTTCTCTGCCTGAACCGAGGCCTGGGCTTGTGAACTACTGGCTGTGGCCTGCCCTGAACCAGGGCCAAGGTACTCTGAACTATTTGTGACTGGGTGATTGCGGCCCACCCAGAGCCAGGGCCAGGCTCCACTGCTAACTATACTGGGTGGTTGCTCTGCCCTGAACCAGGGCCGAGTATGCAGACTAACTGTGCTTGTTGCCAGCCCTAAGCCAAGGCTAGGCCTTTATACTGACTGGGTTTGTTTACTGCCCGCCCTGCACCAGGGGTAGACCCTTGAACACTTTGCCTCTCACCCGGGCCTGAAGCAAGGCCGGGTTATTGGACTACTGACTTGGGATTTTATTTTAAGTGTCTGTGCAGTGGGGTGGAGTGGCTGCCCACTGACCCGAAGGCGGAGGAACCCCTCTGGGAGGCCTAATCGGCCTACAGCCTCAACTTCTCATTCACAGAACAACTGTCCTCTCCCATGTCAAGGCTCTCCTCAAAACTCACTCCTGAAAAACTTTTCATAGTTACTGCTGAATGGTTTCTGCAACATTTCAGCCTAATGCACTGTGCTATATATGTCTAAAATGTTTTATCTGGGTGCAGTGCGGCAAACAGACTCACTGGGCCACTGGGCAAAGTAGGAGGCGCACCACACCCCCAGAAAGGGTGGGGTCTCGGGTGGAGGGGGGCAGGGCTAGGGTTAGTCTTTCCCTGACAGCCCTCAGCACTGCCCGGAGCCTGTCACACAGGGTTCTGGTGGCAATTTAAAAGGCCTATGGCTCTAACATCTGCAGTAGCCGTGGAGGAAGCTGGGTTCCCTTTCCCGCCTCTACCTCCATCGGTTCTCCTGTGTGAGTATTACATGAAAGCTTCTTGGGGCAGGAACTGCATCTTCCTCTGAGCTTGTTTACAATGTTCATTACTGTTTGCAAAAAGGAGGCAGTGCAAAATAATGACTAGATTCCATGGAAGTCCCATATGTAGAATGATTGCAGAATTCAGTCCTAAAATTGTACTCTCTGAATATGATTACTAAGGCTGAAATACATAATGCAACAATTCAGTATACACTGAAATTGGCTTTTCACACAGTATCTTTAAACTATGTAGAGGCAAGAGTGCTGCATCCAGCTTTGCTTTCTCTCTAGTTTTCATCCTATCATTCTCAACCCTCAGGAAGAGCAAAAAAGGTCTGTATGTTAATCCAAACAGAAAACCAAGCAAAAGAGCACACTGCAAATCGGCATCATCGTAACCAGCAGGGCACTCATTGCCATATGGAGCAAAGATCTATTATACAGAAGAACTGCTCTTATTAATGTCTTTTAAAATTGTATATATTAAAAATGACCTATATTTTCATTGATGTTATCGATTCTGGAATACATATGGAATCAAGATTAAGAGGAAGGTAATTTGGGTCTTTAGAAGGGTAAATTTTAATAGGAAAAATGTATGTATCTGTGAGAATTTACCTCATCCAAATTCAATGGTAATTGTATAAACCTTTCAAAAAAAAGTATGGTATGCAAGCTTCCAAAATTTCTGAACAAGAAACATTTCCATTTAAATGCCAAGAGGCAATTTTCCTTTCTCGTTCAATACTAAATCAGTCACATGAGTAGCTTGCATTTGATTTTAGAAAGGAAATGGAACATCTTCACTTGCAATTGCAGATAACTTTTGCTTTTCCCTGTTCTGTTAGTGCTCTTACTGGTTTGTAATACTGTTCCATAGTTTTGAAGTTCTTCCATTTCATCAAAACATTTACTGCAGCTATTTTATTTTTGAATACATTTAAAATATTAATAGAAACTATTGCGCCCGAGTGCATAGTAGTGCAGTTAGGGTTTCGGCTCTGCCTGTTAAATTCAGATTTAACAGATCAGCATTCTTTACATGATTGGCCCTTCCTTGTTAACTGAACTAGACAATGATGCTTTTGGAAAATTGAACAATAGTAAATTTAATGGGAAATCTACTTTGCTTAGGAAAATCCCCTGCTTCAGTTCTGAACAAATTACTATGTTTGAAGGAGTGTGCTGCATGCAAATTTTCAAACGGTTTTTATGAGGCAGTTTATTAAAAAATGCCTGTGTTCACCAGCACAGAGGGTCATATCACACACGCATGTACTCTGTAATGTAGGAAACATGCAGCACTGCAATGCTCTACGCATGATGCAGGGTACGGAAATTTTAGTTTTAGCAGAATTTGTAAAGGAAGCTCCATCTGTGGAGGAAGAAGGTGATTGAAAAGACTAATGCATTAGCCTATTAGACCTTCTGCTCCAGGGGACAAGGAGATCAAGTCCTGAAGCTGCTGTTCAGATTATCACTTAATGGTCCTGATGTCAGGTTACATTTCCACACTGACATTTGCTCCGAGAAAACAATGAAAACACAGATCATAAAGTTCTCATTCATCAAGCAAAAATAGCAACATCTGCTGTGGTCAAAGGTGTCTTTCAGCAGCAGAGGTGTCTTTAGCTGATTAGGTATGCCCTTACCAATATATGCCACACCAGATGACAGCCACCACTAACCATTTTTTTTTCTTAAGTGAGGAATCAAAAGGCATAGATGCACATATTTTAAATCAGTTGTAGTGAAACACTGCACAGACCTATCCAAACCCTCACTTTTGATGGAACATAAAAACTGCATACCCACTGTTTACGCTAAAAGTCTCCAATGTTTTTCTTTATATTTTTAAAAGAGAAGTCATACCCTTAATTCTTTTATTCATACAGACCTCTTCTTTAGTCCTTAAAGTTTGTGAGGTCCAGGCAATCCAAATTTAGATATATACCATTCTTCTCTCTTTCCATACAGGAATAAACAATGTTTATAACTAAACGGATTTTGCAAACACTCTTCTGAGAGCAAATGAATGGGACAATTCAACATTAAGGTTTACAGGATTAGACAAGAAAGGTTTCATCCTGAAGCCCCTGCTTGGGTGATTCATCCCTCCTCATACTTCTTTTGATCCTCCTTCCTTACTGTATCAATACATGACATCCAATTGATTTTATTCACACCTCAGTGTACAAAATGGATGAATATATCATCAACATGTTTTTTATAATAATGATTTCAGGCTCAGAATCATGAATAAAGATAATATGATGCAGAGTCTTTTTAATAAAGACTGCTAAAATTAATGGGGCGACCCATGTGAATAAGATACATAGGATGAGGCTCCAAGGACCCTATGGGACTTTCTACACACTGAGCAAAACATTAAGGATGTGCATGCATCTTTCAAGGGCAGAGGTGCAATCCCACAACATATATGAAGATTAGAACCCAACCTGGTAGCAAAGTCTTCTGATCTGATGTAATCAAGATTCAAAGCTCAATATATAGGACCAATTACACATTACGCAGAACACAGTGATGTTTTATGGTGAACTACTGCATTCCTGACTCATGGCCAGAGGATACCCTTTGCGCAAAAACCTTCAGGAAGGAGGATCGTAGAGAATGTGCTCTCAAACTCTTCCATTAGGGCAAGTGGGGTTTCCCCATTTCTTTGTGAAGAAGCAAACAGTTCTGTGCCCTGATGCCTCCATCTGGATTATAAGGCCCCTGGCATCTCTCCATTGCTCACCTCAGCTCTCCTAGTTCTGCTTAAACAGCTTGGGGTTCCTCTATGGGTGGCTTTGTGATGAGGGTTCCATTGACGGGAAGGGGAGTTATCTGTTGATTTCCTACCAAATACTGGAGGATGGGGAATAATGCACTTCCCCTTATGGCCTGACATTTGGCATTTGGTGCCAGAATGGCATGTCTGTCACAACTGGCTGAGCTACAACACCAAGCCCTAAGCTTCTCTTCCTTACCAAGAACTGATTTCCACAGTCATGCTCTAAGGCCCTATCCAAAAGCCACTAAAATCAATGCTCATGGAACTGAAGATAGGAACAGGCCCTCAGTCCTTACTTACCCAGGGAAAGCTCCTACTCAAGTAAGCTAGAGTTTTGCCTTGATAAAGATCAAAGGATTCAGCCTACATGCTTGCAAACCTTTTTATTTGTGTGTTACAGAATAGGCTTACAATACAGTGCCAATAAAACAAAACAAGATACGGTAAGCACAGTAAAATCAAGAGCACAGTTAAAGCCATTTACATACAGTAGCCGAGCTCCACTGCTGACATCCAGTTCTATAATTCTGTCAGGGACCATGCAGTCTTCTTACGGGTAATATGTACAAGATAATTATTTATAGGCAATTAGATGTAAGGTCCTTTAAGTGTATAGGTCTCTATTCTCCCTCGCCTGTGCCTATTATTTTCCCTTTCCCTCTGAATTATTTATAATTTAACTCTGTAAATGTATTTTTTAAACTACAGAACGCATTTTGCAATGCAGTTTGCATGAAAGGACCTCTCTCTACAAATAAAGTGGTTGGGTATTGTATAAACATGTTTCACAGACCCTATGGGGCCAACTTAAATGAGAGATTGACTCTCTCATTCTAATTTATGTAGAACATGGGTTCTTTTGTCTCCAAAAACCGTACTCATTTCTTACTCAAAAAGCAGGAAAATTTGCATAAGGAAGAGGAGGATCATGTCAAAAGGAGTATAAATTGCCCAGAGGATCAAATTACTCCTCTCTACTTACATAGTTTCCAATCTCTGAAAACTTAGAATATTGTTTTTTTTAAAGAAATCCATGGGATATGACAGAACAGCCTTGAACAACTCTAATTCAAGGCCATCCCCTTTGTAAGTAGTCATAAACATGTTGAAACAGTCCCTGTACTATAATAATCCTCTTGCTGTACCAAACATGACATCTGATGGATTTTATTCACATCTCACTGTACAAAATGGACAGACTAAATCATCAACTTTAAAAAAAAACATTTTAAATATGATTTCAGGTTCATAAATAAAGAATCATGAATAAAGATAGTTTGATGCAGTCTTTTTAATAAAGGCACTTGGCTACCATGCTAATGGGTACAGTATAAGAACCTATTTAGAAATGCCAGGAGAGTTGAAATTGCTGTTAAATTATAACTGGATATGTAGCCTATCAGACAATATTTGGAGTCAAATAAAACATAAGGCCTATTTTCCCTCCCATTTAGAGCACATCCTCTTTGCAAAACAGATTTTAGCTCACTGAGACAAATTCTGGTATCTTATACATTTGTGTAATATCATCTAGTTCTTGGATGATACCTAGCTCTGCTAATTTTAAATGAATTACTCCAGAATTATGCTCGTATAAAACAGAATCAGGCTCAGTTACTACTGTGTATACACACTAGACACCAATTCACTTTTTGTGGGAAAGAAATGACTATTTCTCTTCAGAACAGTTTCAGTATTATCAAAAGAATAGATCTGAATTGGGGACATTCCTTCCTTTTAAGGATAGCATCTGAGAGAGAGAATTAGGAATCCTACTTTGCACTTCTATAACACCTTTCAGCCAAGCATTTTGCGGTGCTTTAACAAACATGAACTTACTAAGGACCTCTGAAGTGACAAAGCTAGCACATCCTTATCTGACTGAGGAGAGGAAAGATGGGCTTGTGGTTAAGGCACTGGGTTAGGCCAGAGAAGATCTGGATTCAATTATAGACATTGACACACACTTCTTGCATCACTTGCTAATCTCTCAGTCTGGAGCCTGGCTGAAAGTCCACTCAAGACAGCAAAGGGCATCAGGAACTCCCCCTGCACTTGCTACCTACATCAGTGTTTCTCAACTTTTTTTTTATAAAGTACCCCCAGTACCTACAGTTTTCAGACACACAACATTTTTTTCTACCATTGCAACACATTTGTTTAAACAACTTAATCGTAGCCAGGCGGGTGATGAAATTTTTGGGTGTAAAAAGTACAAAAATAATAAAATGCTGTAAAACTTAAAACAAAAATTCAGTTTTCTCCACAATTTAGTTGCATTGACGTACCTCCCAGACTTCTCTCAAGTGCCCCTAAGGGTACTTGTACCACTGGTTGAGAAACACTGACCTACATTACGTGTCCCTGCTGAGGAGGGAGGAAAAGTACCACCACTGAGATACTGCTCCCCATCCTGCACAGGGGAGGAGGCAATAGGCAGAGCCTTGGTCTTCCCCTCAGATATCATTTTCTAATATATGCATTGGTCCTGTCTCAGCCCAAGGAGCTGGGGTACATGACCTCTCAAGGTCCCTCCCAGTCTTATGTTTCTTTGATATATATTTCCTGTGTGTTCCCCAGATAGATTATCTTAGTTTCCTGAGACATCCAATACCAATAAGGAAGAATAAGCTGAAATATATACCTCGTGCATCATTAATAAATACTACTGCCCATAAAAATGTAGCATTTGTATAACGCTTGACATTTCCAATGCACTCATGATTAATGTTAACCAATTTATCTTCCAAATATCCCATTTTATGTAGATATCTCTATTTTACAGAGGAGACTGAGACACCAGGCTAACCTCTGCTCCTAAACTACACTGGTCTGAGCCTGGATAGATGCAAGCTTTGGGACTATGGAGATCCAGATTTGGTTCTCAGCTCTGCCACAAACTTCCTCTGTGACCTTGACGACCATCCTCGCCAAGTCGCCCTGTGTCTCAGTTTCCCACCAGTACAATCTGAATAATAGCACTTAGTGTTAAAGATTGTGAAGTGCTTACATACTCCAGTGATGAGGGACAAAAGAACCTAAAACAGATAGACTTAAAAAAACCTGTTACAAACTAAGGGAAAGTAGATATTCATCCCTGTGTGTATAAAATTTAAACCAGGGCTGAAGGAAATTTAAACCACCCTGTGAAGTTAAACACACTGGTTGCGGACATACTCCTCCTTGACTTATCCCTCACTGATATTTATACATAAAAGGCCAAATTCAGTTCTCAGTTACACTGCAGTAGATCTGCTAAAATCAGTTGTTTTATTTCAATTGTACACCAGCATAAGTAGGAGCACATTGTTTAGGCTCGCAGACTCAGTCTAAATGAGGATAAATAACATTTTCCAGTGTGCAAGATCATTCACTGTAATTTGAAACTAACAAGGTAGTCAAAGGTTGCCTGAAGTTGAAGAAGGTCCTTTCATATTATGATATCACAGAAACAACAGAGTCCCATCCTGCAAATCTTTACTCACATCTGTCCATATACATGTAAATGCCCAATTAAAATTTCATTTTGGGTCTGCACATCCTAAACTCAAAATTCCGGTCATCTGAGGAAGTGGGCTGTGCCCACGAAAGCTCATGATACCATCTACATGTTTTGTTAGTCTATAAAGTGCTACCAGACCATTTGTTGTTTTTTAAGTTTATCCTGTACAGACTAACTCAGCTATCCTCTGAAGCAATTAAAATTAGTCACCTAACTAGGTATTGTAGGATATTAAAAATACATTAATATCTGAGTTTTCATGAGCAGACACATTCTTCCTCTAGAATTGTAACCCAGTGGAGTTTTGAAAGGACCTCACTATACTTTTAGGTAAAATAAGATTAGTTTGAATGCTAGCCTACATAAGAAAGTTTCCTGAAATCTCTTGAAAATCCAAAATGGAAGACTCTGATCATGCAAATCTTTTTATTCATTAGTACCCTTTAGAAATCAGTGGCTACACTTATGTGAACAAGGGTTGAAAACTGAACATTCTGCTTTGCAAGAAGAGCAGCATTTCCAGTTGGTGATATCTAAAGAGAAGGAAGAAAGGACTGGTTACCACGCTCGGGATGTTGAGGAAGCACCAGATTACTGGAAAATATAGAGTGAAAGTTACCCTGCATACTCCAGCAACCTCTCTGCATATTTTGGACTCTGCTAAAACATATTAGGTATGCTTCTTCTTTTATAAAAGCACATATTGCATGGGATGTGTGTTTGTACATAGCCTACAAATCCAAATTATAATGCAATCAATGCCATTTATTACAAAATATAATGAATGACATCACACTATAGAGTATTTTAAGGCTGAGTTTGGCACTGTACACAACATTCATAAACAAGCATTAAGAGTACAAGTAAATGGAACATGAAACAAGATTTTAAACTTACTATTCCATCTATTACTCTACAAAGCATTAAATCAGGAATTTAGGTTGATTGAGGCTTTTAGTGATGTATAGGGCCTGATCTCACAACTATTTTATACCAGTATGACTTTACTGAAGTTTCTCTTGATATAAATCAGTGTAAATGAGATCAACCAGACCCTCTGTAAGCCAAGGGGCTAAATAACTGGCCTATGCACCAATGTGATCCTCAAGCAATCAGTAGATCTCTGGCCTCAGTGTTGTCTCTGCAGCAGCTGATTAGTCACAGGTGGGGATATGCTCAGCATCCCTTACAGGACAAGCTACCCTTCGACATCCTCATTGCAGAATAAAATGTGACTTTACTATCTGATATTGGCTATGTACTTCCTATAAGGTTACACACTCACTGAAATCAGAGTAATTGCAAAACTACCTGGAGAAATGTTTGGATTTCAGTCATCTGATCCTGCAATAGGCTATGTAGCCCAATCTCTACATTTAAATTAATGACAGATTTTCAGGGTATGGTGTGACAAAACAAGCGACTGATATTGCAGATTCTCAGTCAGATGCCTAATCCTACTGGGTATATCTACCTGGTACGTGAAGGTGTTCTTGTAGCAAGGGTAGACATATTCATGCACACAGTAAGAACAGCAGTGTAGATGTGTTGTAACTCACACACTATCTCTTCCACTAAGGCCACATCTTCACTTGCCATACCGGAGACAGATCTTCTGGTGTTTGATTTAGTGGGTCTAGTATAGCACCAGTCACTTCCAGTACTTCTCACAGTCCTACTCTGTTCAGGTAATTACACTGATCTCGTCACTGTTGTGTCTGAGTACTAGGAAGCCCCTTTTCACACTGCGTGAGCTGCTGTACGTTGTAAGGAAAAGCGGCTGAATCAGGACCGCATTACCAGTCAGGTGGTATAACCCATTTTACATTTTCAGACCACAGTGCAAACATTACTGAATTCATCTCACTCATCCCCTTGTGAGGGAGATAAGTATCATTTATCCCCATTTTACAGCTTTGTAGGCTGCGGCATTGAGAAGGGCAACATCTTCAATCGTCGGAGCCTAAAATATGAATTTAAAGGCCACATTCTCACTTAGTTTTTACCTCACCCTGGCAGCATAAAGGCTCCGTAAAGGGGATTAAAATTACACCTCTGGGCACCCTAATGCCACATTACAAATAAGGTTGTGTTAGTGTAAATGAGAAGTAGGTCCTACGTGCTTAACCAGGGTAGCTACATTTGAAAATTTCAGTCTAAACAACTTTCCCAAGGTCAAGAAGCAAGTCTGTGGCTCTGTCAGGATTAGACCAGCCTGGAGCTGATTGTTTGTTGCCCAGCTCTTTGTGCAGTCATTTACACCCATGCAAAGTGAGTGCTCAATGGTAATATTCTCCATTCACTTACATGGTGGGAGTATCTGGCAATAACCTTGCACAGGAGTACACTATTACTCAGGGTGGCAGGCAGTGGACACTCAAATCCTCAGTTCCTTGCTCACCTCTATGCTCAGCCCACCAGGTCCAGTACTCAAATACTTCTCAGTGTATTTGCTACTACCTCCTACCTCCTTGAATTCTTGATTCCCAAAGTGGACTCATGGTGTATTTAACATGTCCCTGTCCACATCTTAAAATACAAATAAAGTACAGGATATATGAACATGCAAAAGACATCTCCAGGAGAGGATATCAATACAATTAAAAAATGTCCAACATAAAATTAAAAGGTGCACCTAGCCCACAATGATAAAAAAAATATGGTATGCAAACCCTGTGATTTACCCAGATATCTTAAGCTTCTGCACTGCTAATTGTTATTACAACCTTAAGCTAATATTTGAGCCCTTCTCCTGAGCGAGGCTGTGTAACAATTAGATTATGGGATTTGGGGCATTACAAAGTGAGATAAAAATGACAGTTTCGTCATGGTCTATGGTTCTTTGTTTACACTGAAATATTACTACAACTACTAATAAAATAATTCCTGTGCTATTTAGGCTCAAATTCTGTTCTCACTTACCTGGGTAAAAATCTGGGGCAAGTCTCTTGACTTTAACACTTATCTCAGATTTACACCAAAGTAACAGAGATCAGACTGTGGCACTTGGATCTGAATTTTGGGCCCAGTTTCGCAATCACTACTGTTCATAGTGCTTGCCACCACAAGGAGATTTGTTAGCTACTGAGAATAGTGAACATTGCACTGCATTTACAGAATATGGCCTTTATGGCTCCTCTCACAGCGCTCATGTCTGTTTCTGTGTCTTGAACACTGCTGGGTATGCTGATGGCATTTAAACAAATAAGTATTTCTGCCAATGATAAAACAACAACTGTGGCAAATAGGGTGGGCAATGTTCCTTATAATCAGTACTCTTTATATTTCTCAATGTGCAAGGGTTCTAAAACAATGTATGTGTTTGCATCCTATGGGAATGGGCACTACAGGAAAAAAAAGCTAAGCTATATAGAATAACATAGGCTTGATCTAAAAGTATGCCACATTTACAACATGTTAAGTGCTAAGGGGCTGGTACAAAGATCTTTAAGGCTTTCTAGAATTTACAGAAGAAAAGAAATACCTTAACTCAGGTAATTTCTTAGGAATTGCATTGGTTTTCTACATATCGTTTAAAAGCAAAACATTGTCTTTTCTCTCCTCACAATCTTGTTCCCAAAGGAATACAATAAAAAAATCTGTTCTGTAACTTCCATGCCGGGGGCCATATTCTCAGCAGGTATAAAATGTAAAGGAGCTACCTCAACAGAGGTAGGCCAATTTACACCACCGAGGTTTTGCTGCTGCTCACCAGATGCCTGGAAGGCACTCAGCCACCTTTGTGGGAAAAACATTTTCAGTTTTTGCTGTAGTCCGTTGAACAAGCTGGTTGTGATTGACGCTTGCTAGATTTCTTTTGAAATAAGTGTGAAGGCCAAATTCTTAATCCAGTGGCACTGCTGTAAATCCAGCCTAGCTCCAGTAAACTCACTCTGGAATGTGCACCAGTGTCACTGAAATCAGAATCTGTCCCTTTAAGTTTATGAAAAGTAACATAAATATCTTCTATGCTAAGGCTATTAGGAAATACCAAAATAAACATAATTAAAAATCAATGGGACTGCACCAGTACAGCACAGGATCTGACCCAATATTTACAGACCAAACCAAATTACTCTATTCATGCAACCTATCATTTTCTTTTCATTTTATTACAGATAACTTACAAAAGCTACAAAACAGGAGCAATATCCAGACATGATGATGTTTCTGCTTACCCATAGGCTCACTTTTCTTCAAGGTCCTTTAATAGAAATTCATCCTGCCGACTGTAGATATTTGGTTGAAAACTTAAAATATGGGGGTTAAGCAAAAATTAATTTGAGAATTAGCTCCAGACTCAAGAGGGTAAAGGCATTGCTAGAAACAGGTGATTTAATTTATTGAAATAAAAGTCACATCCCTGTTCAAAGATAGGTAGGGAGGTAAATAAGCCATCACCAGTTCTTTGCAAGGAAAGCTAAAGCAAAAAGCCTGTGCAAAGATAGATCTGTGCATGTGAAATGACGGAGCCTCAGGTTTAGGCATTTGATTTTTTTTTTAACTATGGCACAAGGGAACATGCACTGGCTCAACCTGTTGTAATAGAACATGTGGGTTGCTAGTTGTTGCAATGATATTGCAGCAGCCTGTTCATTAAAAGAGTGACTGTGTCTTTAGTGCTAACGATTAATTTCCTACATATAAAAGTCTCTCCGTTGTGATTGCTGGTATTGATCTTTGGTTTGTTAGTTTTGTTTTCCCCCTTCCCTTTCTTTTAGAGGGCAAGAAGGAAAGACAGGTAGTGTATATGATTTTAGGTTTTTCTGATCTGACAGTCCTTTTGCTATTTGATGTCACTTTAATAAGATTTTCTTGTTACCCACATACTGTAGCTCAACGTGGAAAATCCATTAATCAAAAGACTTGAAGCTGATGCAGTTTGCCTTCCTGCAGTGGTAGATGTGGGGGGAAAGGGTTTAGAAGGGAAATACATAGTCATCTGATTGCTTTGCAAACAGGTAGGAAGGTAGCTTGAGGAAGCGTGAGAGAGGGACACAATCTTTCCTGGAGGTTGGTTAATCTCCAATGGAATTCCAGCCTTTCAACAGGCAGAGGGCAAATGGTTAAGGGAAAAGTGAAATACACTTTAAAATGTAAAACCATTGGAATGAACTGGGGATTCTGTGGACATGGGATATGAACACACTTTTTCTTTTGTTTTCTTCTCTGTGTGTGGGTTCACATGGGGGAGAAAGAGCGGAAAGATCCTGTGCTGGGAGAGAAGTGTGTGTGAGAGAAGAGACTGACTTTTGGCAGGGAGGGTATGTGTGAAAGGCAAAGATTTTATAACAGGGAGGCCTTTGGAGAGGTGCATGTGTGTAAATTTGAATGTGTGTGCATGTATGCTTACAGTTTTCTTTTGCTCTATGAATTCCTAATATTGTTCAGGCCTGTTTCTAAAAACAGACTCCCATCACCAAGCTGTTTGCTGTGTATCCCTCTCAAATCCACGCCTGTGAGTGTCAAGGAAAGGATAGTTTAAAAGTTGGTGCTAGGATATAGTGTTAAACCAAAACTGCATTTGGAACCCCCATGGCACAAGTGTTTTGCAGTGCTTAATGGGGAAATTACCATCCGCTGGATACTGCGGTAGCTTTGCAGGAGGCCCTCTTTCCAGGGTCAGCATTGAGAAACTTATTTCTTGGCCCTAGGCTATTGGAGGTTACTACAGTTGCAAGCTTTTAGCAAAGAAATAAAGGGGATTAAAATAGGCTCTGTGCTGTCTGGAGAAATTTCAACTTGACAAAATACAACAAGAGCTGTTGTAGTTCAATCCGGAAAATAGTGCCAAGTTCTCTTCTTTCCCTGCCACATTCTATGTTAATAGTAAATACTATCATGAAACAAAATTTACTTAAAAAACTAACTAGTGTGCATACTGCGGCCCTCTACTGGAGGGAATCAGAACAGCTCGCCTTTGTGTGAAGGTTCATGGAGGTTCTTTTTGTTCAAGTGGTAGAGGATTCTACCCCCTGCTGTGAATGAAATCCGAAATGGCCCGTGTTGTATAACGTAGCAAAAATTGTGGCCATGGATTATGACAGCATCTTGCATTTATGTAGACAACTTCAACCACAAAACAGTTCATACTAAAATTGCCTCCTCCCCACTGAAATGCAACTGCTGGAGAGGCAGAATTCAGGAGCTGTACACAGAAACACTAACAAACAGTGGGAAGTGAGAAAGAATACACTCAGCATCCCATTGATGTGTGTATAGCAGGGAAAATTTAGGCTGGAAAATTTAAAATTTATTTTAGCAGCAGGGCTCAGGCTGGTAATATTTACAAGAAGAGCAATGATTTCATGAATGAGCGTAGTTTTACCTCTCATCTTAAAGCATCCATGCTGCAAAAGCAAAGTACCCCCCATGCCATGCTGTGTCTTAGGCTCACTCCAGACTCAAAAGAGACCTAGTGTCCTTTGCTAAATCACCATTAACGCTCTCTGGGGCGCCTTTGATTTGCCTTTCTCATACCCAGGAAGTATGAACAAATCAGGTTCAATCCACAGTTTGCAAGACCAGACAAGGCCAAAGGCAGTGGTTTTCAAACTTTTTTTCCTCATGACCCAGCTGAAGAAAATCATTGATTCTCATGACCCAGCATAATTTGACTAGAGTGTGGGTTCCAGGTTGGGTTTGAGGATGAGAGCTTTGGGATGTAGGAGGGGGTTCTGGCTTTGGGGGTTCAGGGCTGGGGCAGGAAGGGCTTACCTCAAGCGACTCCCTGTCAGCAGTACAGCAGGGGTGCTGAGGCTGGCTTTCTGCCTCTCCTGGCACCACAGACCATGCTGCACCCCAGAAGCAGCCAGCAGCAGGTTCCCTCACAGCAGAGTGTGGCGCTAGTGCTCAGGGTGGGGAAATACATGGAGCCTTGTGAGCTCTTCCCCCACCCCTCCACCTAGGAGCCAGGCCTGCTGCTGGCCACTTCTGGGACACAGCACAGTCTGCAGTGCCAGGTCAGGCAGGTAGCTGCCTTAGCACCCTCACTGGTCACCTGACTCCCCTGCAGCAATGAGACCTAGTGCCTGACATTCCACGACTCAGTACTGTGCTGCGACCCGTAGTTTGAAAACCACTGGCCCACGACAATGGTTTAAGGGGTGGAGAGAAGGCATGAATGGAGAGCACCAGAAACTTGTTCTGAAGGGCTCTTCCCTTCCCCCACCTCCCACAAAGCCCCCATCAATTATCCTGTGTGACATTATAGAGCTATCATTCTGTGACTCAGTAGAATTATTGACATCTTGGGTTTCGTTATCATAAGGGCTCAGGTACTTCCATTCATTCCCCACCCGAATTCTCATTTAATTTGTCTCATCCAATCAAAGATACTAAAATTATACAGTCTAGATATAAACTAATTACTTTCTATCTAAGGTACCACTACGTCTGAGAACCTCACAATATTTTGTTGTTTTCATTCTCATGCCATCACTAGGAGGATTAATGTTATTCCCATTTTAAAGATGGGAAACTGAGGCACACAGGGGCTAAGTGACTTGCCCAAGATCACGCAAACATCAGTGGGGAAGCCAGGAATTAAATCCAGAGTATGTAGTGATGTCATCACAGGGAATGGTAGTTGGAATAGCTCATGCCCTCATTATTTTGTCCATCGGTTAGGCTTAATATCCAACACCAATTCTGATTAATTAATTTCTGATTCCACTTCTTGTTTTCCAAGTATGATCTCAACATCGTCTGTGAATTATATCTAGGTGGCCTTTTTGCCTGGAGTAATCTAATCTCTCTGTCTGACTCTTGCACCTTTCCCCATCGATATTTGTTCTTATAGGTTATTGTGACATTTTATGGCTGAGCTCACAATTAGGGTGAATCTGTAGTCCCAATTGTCTTAACAGACCCTATCCACTGGGCCTCTCCATTTTATTGCAACACCTCAAGAAATCTGAGCTGCTGTGCTAATCCTCAATACATTTAAAAACTCAGTGCCCAATCCTACATGAGATCTCAGCACTAGGTGGGCACTTTGCATTAGGGATGTCAATGTGTAGTTGAGTACATGATTAACTGATAAGCCTACACACACTTCCCCCTCACTCTGCCTCTGTATCAGAGGCAGCAAGGGGAGCGGAAGGTGGGAGCTAGTGCCCATGGGAGGAGGGGAGCCAGATTTCAAGCCAGCTCCCCATGCATATTGACTCACAAGAGCCACTAGCCTCCCCCACTCCCTGCATTCTGTTGCCTCTGTATCAGCCCTGACCCCGCACAGACGGGGCTGCTGCCACCCCTCACTACTGCCCCTGATTGAGAGGCAGCAGCACAGGGTGCCAGGGGGCTCCCTGGGAGTGGGGCTGGGAGCTCTCTGGCTACTGGCCCTGCCCCTGGGGACTATCGAATAGTTGTGTAACTGGTCATATTTTGTGCGGTTACACAACTATTCAGTTAACCACTATCTGACATCCCTACTTTGCATGAGCCTTTCTGCCTCCTTTGAGAAAAGGGAGTTCTTGAGGCCTCATGGCAGGATTCCCCTGGCTCCAGAGACTGGAGCATGGGGAGGGAGCAGGCAGGAGAGTAGCAAGAGGATGCTCGCCATCCACCCATCAACCTTGCAGAGCTCAGTAAGGAAATCTGGGCCTGCATTGCTTTCCCATGGCTCATATCCACTGTGGGATAACCACAAAGAAAGGTCCTATGGGCTGCCACTGGAAGCCTTGTCCAGCTATGTTGGGCTTGTGAGGCCAGGAAGTGAGGAAGCACCAGCAACCTGGAGCTAGCAAGGGGAGACAGCATTTCCCCCTGAATAGCACAGGCCTCCTATTGATTCCCTGGGAGGATCCTGCCCCACAATTCCTAACAATTTCTTCCTCTTTATCCTTCTCTGATGAGTTTTCCTGTAAAAGGGACCCCCAGATTCTCACTTCGAATCATGGTCTCACAAATACACTGGTCTTGATTTTTAAAAAATCCTCCTGGAGCCAAAATAGTATTTACTGACAAGTGCATGCAGGTTTTGAAGTTCATTGCAGAGCTAAAAGACAAGAGTTGTGAGGTTTACAAAGCTTTTAGTCAGTGGATGACAAAAAACAGATTGACTACGTCTACATTGGCAAGATTTTGTTCAAATACTTTTAACGCAAGAGTTTTTGCGTTAAAGTATTTGCGCAAGAGAGCGTCTACACTGGCATGTGCCTTTGCGCAAGAGATGTGCTTTTGCGCAAAAGCATCTGTGCCCGTGTAGACGCTCTCTTGCACAAGAAAGCTCCGATGGCCATTTTAGCCATCGGGCTTTCTTGCGCAAGAAATTAACGTTTCATATCTACACTGGCCTCTTGCGTAAGAACAGTTGCGCAAGAGGGCTTATCCCTGAGCAGTAGCATCATAGTTCTCGCGCAAGAAGCACTGATTTCATACATTAGAACGTCAGTGTTCTTGCGCAAGAACTCCCCGCCAGTGTAGACAAGCAGCATGTTTTAATCCCAGCTCTTTCATACATCTACCCCATTCCCCAGAACCACTTGGCTTTGTACAGGATGACTGACTGTTCCATCATTCCCAAAGATGAACTGTGTTGTCTCTGCTTCATGCCTACACTAGTCCTGAGAATAGATTTCCATCTAGTTTCTCATATCAGGTTTGCCGTCCTGAAATACCAACGCAGAACAAGGCCTGTCCTACCCACCATCAGACATGTGCTGGAGTGAAAGGGAGTGGGGCCGGGGGGGGGAGGGGGGGAGAAATAGAATGATCTATCATATTTTTTTGCCCTCTTTGTGACATTTCTTCTTCCCTTTTGCAGCAACATTTGCACTCACTAAATTCACACCTGCAAAATAAATTACAATGGTAGATCCAGGCACTTATTCTAGCTATCTGATTTGTACCTGTATTTCAACTACAGGTGCAAATTACACCAGCAAAAGAGAAGCTCATCTTTTAGAAAATTTGGCCAAATTCATGCTGAAATCAGTCAAATTACACCTAAGCCTGAATTTGGCCCATTATAACTTGCATGTCAGTGGCATGGAAGAAATAGATAAATGTAATAGGGGAAAAAAAGAAATTTTAAATCCACGTTGGCTCCTAATGGCAGTGTTCTTTTTGCTGTAAAGATTTTTGCACATTGGTCTCTCAGAGAGCAGCAAATAACAGGTTTTTCTTCTTGCTGCCTGATGAAAAACCAGAATTCCCTTAAGTTCAAACCAGGAAAAACAAGCAAAGGATTCAGAACAAACTGACCATAGGACAGATGCTTTATTTGCAATGGCATCTGGTAGATGTCTGAAATCCCTGATTATTTCCCACTGAATTCATTCATTTGGCAATAAGGATTACACACCCCTACCGCGAGGCAGTAATGCTGCAAAGGCGACTCATAAAAATGCTCCCTTCCTGATTCCCTAGGAGTCCGTCACTCCTGCTTTCCCACAACTACTCTGATCGTGCACCTGTAAGTAAAATCCAAAGGCAAACTTGGCTGTTGATTTTCCTTGCAAGAGGAATGCAACGAAAAGCACTCTGTTTTCAGTGTTAGGGAAACTTGCTTTATTATTTACAATAAGAACGAGCCTGGGAGCAGGGACGTCATTTGTCATAGGGTGGCAGAGCAGTTGTCCACCCAGCTTTGATCTCTTCCCCACCATCACCTGATTTTTCTGTGCTCCTTGCCAGCCATCAATGTAGTGTCATCCTTGGGCTTTTAGGGTTGGTTGTGGGACCATCTACAGTGAAGCTGGGAGGGAGCATGCCTCCTGGCCTACGCAGATAGACTGGCACTAGCTTAGGTCAAGCTAGCGGGCTAAAAATAGCAGTCTGGACAGTGTGGCCCTTAGGGAGGTCAGCATGTAGATGACTACACGATTAATTGATAAGTCTGGGTTTACTGGTTAATCCCGTCGACTACATGCAGTTCCCCCCTTGCATCTGCCCCCTCCCAACCCTGGTGCTGCCTCTGATAGAGAGGCAGCAGGGCAGAGGGTGAGGGGGCAAGCAGTAGCCAATATCTGTGGGGAGCCAGCTTTTGGCCGGCTCTTCACACGAGCAGGCTTCATGGACCCGCCTGCGCTCCCCCTTGCTGCCTCCTACAGAGGAACCGGCGCGGGCGAGGGGGCAGGGGGGGAGGGTGCAGGAGCTGGGGCTGGGGCTGGGGCAAGCCGGCTCTGCTTTCTAATCCTAGCCAGCCCTAGCCAGCCTTATTGCTGCTATATTCACATGGCTATTTTTAGCATGCTAGTGCTAGTCTGTCTACCTGGTTCCTTCCCAGCTGCTGTGGAGACATACCCCATGGGTGGAAGGAACACAGGCCAGACTGGGACTCCCCGCTCACCACACCATCCGGACAGGAAGCAGCAGCGGGGACCTGTGATGATCACAGAGTGAGCTAGGCCCTGATCCCTGTCCCGGGCCAGCCATCGGTCAGACACCCTCCACACCCACTGGCGTAACACCTCTTCACTCCCTCAGGATCAGCTTCTAACCCTGCCATAAGCAGCTGCCCCCTTAGCAGGAAGGTAGAAGTGGGGATGTTTAGACAACTCCTCCCCCCAAAATAACTTTTCTAAAATGACAGCCCTGCCTGGGAGGGGACATCAGCCACAGAAATGAACATGCGACTTTTTAGGGACTGCCACGTTCGGCAGCAACAGAGAGCCCTTCCTGCCTCTGTGGAACAAACGAGGCTGTGAGGTTGATTGGGGATGAAGCAGTGACCTTAATCTTGTTTCCAAAGGTGCTGTCCCTTCTGTAAGCTGATTTGAAAAAATTGGATATGCTTTATAGAATTACAGCCCAAAACAACAGGGCATACGCTTGGTAGCAAGTATGTGCTATTTCTGTCTGTCTCCGTTAAGGCACAGGCAGCAGCCAGGGATCTCTTGTGACCTGTCTCTCCCCAGGGCCAGGGAGGCAGCATTGCCTAGAGCTGAGAACACCAAGCTGATTCTCCAAGACATAGGCCATGTCACTTAACACCCGTGCCTCAGTTTCCCTAATCTGTAAAATATTTTTAACCTTTCCTTCCTTACTCCCATCCCCTTTGTGGTCTCCTGCTGCAGAATATTTTTGAAGGGCTGTGCAGAGCTAGAATATCAGAAATGAGGAGTGTCTATAGTTGTAAGAAATAATACAGCTAAACAGGCTTTTTCACAACTCTGTGGTGCTAGGCTTGATTTACAAGACACTGAGGGCTTGTCTACACTACAGCGAAGATTTAGCGGGTCTAGTATAGACCTCCAAATTGAACACTGAGGGTAGCCCCTGCCAGTGTCATGTTCTCCTCATTCTGTGAGGAGTAAGAGAAGCAGATGGGAACATGTGCTCCTGTCAGCCTCCCACAGTGCAGACACATTTTGCATAGCTGGATGGTGTACATTAAATAGACCAGGCCTGACTGCCCTCGATTCCTGTGAGTGTGGCACCTCTCAGGATCAGGCCCCCGGAGATGTGTTTCTGTGTGCTTTGCCCTGTACCCAGGTTTGTAAGAAATCAGTGCAGACAGATTCAGGCGGGAATTACTCGTCACCTCAGTCAGATTTATGAACTGAATTGAAAGAATATAACAACCCCGTCATCCTTTAAGAACGTGCACTAACTGACCTTCTCTAGGGGTACAAAGCCATATTCTGTCTTTGGACCCAGTCACAGCAGTGTCCCTGCCACGTGAGGTAGCCCCGTTGAAATCTGTTCCAGATCACCTGGTTTCTAGCAAAACCAGAGTACCGCTGCTGAGTGAATAACCCTCCAAACTCCGAGTTTAGAGGCCTGCATCCTATTAATGGCTCTGCCACTGAGAAGCTTGTAACCAAGTCAATTGAACATCTTTGTGACAGAGGGTGGATCGACACTATTACTGAAGTCAAGCTACATTACATCACCCATGGGTGTGAAAAATTCACAAGCCTGAGAGATGCAAGTTACAGCACCCTACACACTGTCTGCATGGGTCCTCTATGTGTCCACCTCTCGCAGAGGTGGGGTAATAACGCCAATGGGACAGGGCTCCCCCGTCATCACAGAACATCTTCCCCAGATGCACTACAGCGGCGCAGCTGCATCTGTGTAATGTAGCTGCTTCTGGTGTTGACCTGCCCACAGTTTCTTCACCTGGAGAACAGGAAGAGTGAAGCTTTGTAAAATGGCTATGAGATTTCTGGTTGAAGAGTGCTATGGAGGTGACTGGGCCAATTAATGTATGTACTTGGAGCCAAACTGTCTTAGAACCATATTTTTTGAAACCATGTTTCCTTAAAATCCCGTGGGTTCCTTATCTAAGGCTTTTAAAACAAATAAAAAGAAGTTCTTCATCACCAAGTGCACAGTCAACCTGTGGAACTCCTTGCCTGAGGAGATTGTGAAGGCTAGGATTATAAAAGGGTTTAAAAGAGAACTAGATAAATTCATGGAAGCTAAGAACTTAATGGCAGGAAAGGTGTCCCTAGCCTCTGTTTGTCAGAGGGTGGAGATGGATGGCAGGAGAGAGATTGCTTGATCATTTCCTGTTCGGTTCACTCCATCTGGGGCACCTGGCATTGGCCACTGTCGGCAGACAGGATACTGGGCTGGATGGACCTTTGGGCTGACCCAGTATAGCCATTTTTATGGTCTTATGTTCTTCTGTTCTTACATCTACTCCCCCACCCAAACTAATGTTATTAACTTATTTGGGGCCAATCCAGACTAGTAGACTTGAAATACACCATGTTTCAAAGGTTTCCACTTTCTCTTTAGAGGTCAACGCAAGCAAGTTATTCGATAGTTATTTACAAAGGAGCAGACTCTGACACCTACACTGAATAGGACTGTATGCTGTAAACCACCTACACTGATTTCAGTGGGCTTTTCACAAAGCCCTGTTGAACGCAACATCAGGAAGGTTTTGGAGTTCATCCCGTGTGAAGGATCTCCCCCTGCTACCACTGGAGTCCAGGATTGGGACCCAAGTCTAACCTAAAGGTATGTGATAGATCCGCTTCCTGAGCTTTGGAATCAATTTTGAGAAGTGTGCAGGAGAGGTTACGTGAATTGATGACAGCGACCCTGTAGAACTGCTACAATGGCAAGGTCGTTTTTTGTCCTTTGTTTTAAAAGTCCACAATGTAATCTTCACAGTAACTCAGCACAGAAGAGACTCCTACCACACAGTGTCAGCCTCATGTGAAATTATTCCTCAACCTTGACAGCAAGTGACATCGGTGGGCCAGTGCCGTTCATATGAATTGCCACATGGATGCAGGCGTAGCGTTAAATTACAATGATGGCAGTATTGTTAATTTATGCATGCACTGAAAGGGAATCTAACCCATAATTTTGTTATGTTTTCAGGGTCTGACTTTTGTTTTAAATGTCAATAGGGTGTGCAAATGCCATGCTCATCTCCCTTAGGGGTTGGCTCAAATTCATATGTAGAGACTTTTGACGACTCCACGGATTTCTGAACCTAAGGAACCCAGTTTCCTACAAGGCAGTGTTGTGGGGGGGAGGAGGGGAAAGGAGGGCTGACAGCAAATAAAACATAAACGTGGGAGAAATAGAATATATCTGTGCAGCAGGAATTTAATATGATTTAAATTTAAGCAATATTGACACCACACTAAAAAATCCCAAGTGAGCCGTGTCCTATTGTACCTTACTTTTCATCTTCTCCAGTTACATTATTTTTTGGTTGTCGGTTTATACATTTTTCTTGTTTATTTTGAGAGTAAATATAATGAAACATACCAGACTGACAGCCCTGGAAACTGTCTGTTCACTGAAGTAATATTGCACAGAAAGTGGCAGTGCCAACGTCCCTAAACTGCCCCCCAAGAAGCGGATCAGCCTTGTTTCCTGGGATGCCCCTTCGAGAGCTCACAGTGCAGTTCTGTCCTTTGCGCATCTGTCAAAACTGGCCACCAAACGTGTGGCCAGCTTTTTAAGTGGGCTTGTGTTTCAGCTGTGAATGGAAAAATTGTGCACCCTGCACTTAGCACAATGGAGCAGGATGCCAGGTCACTCCAAGTTCCACTGATGTGGTGAGTGGGGAGATGACCCCTGCTGCTGCCCTGCACCAGGACCCCAGTAATCAACTGGACTGCTCTGGGCCTTGTCCACAGGACAGTTGAGGCAGCTGCCATGGGATATGGTGCCTGGAGTGGCCGACCCCCGAATGTATGGGATGGCCCTGGGTCCAAGGAAGTAGCTGAGATCCAGATTTTCCTGAAGATCAGGTCGTGTTTGAACCCAGGTCTTTGACCAAAAAGAGCCATATCTGAAAGCTAGATTCAGAACCCAACTTTAACTCAGGGATATTCAGACCCACCTCTGCTTCAGACCAGGAATATCAGAAACCAAATGTCTGTAATAAAATAACTGTAATAAGTTTAACTTGACCACGCAAAAAAAACCCCACCTGCCAATGTTGATCTCAGAAATCAAACATCCACTGTCCCAGACTTCATTGTAAAACTTAAATCTTCTCATCCCACCACTTTCAGTGATTGATTCTCTCTTCAGCCCATCTGCTTTTAGACTGGCTGCTTCTCAGCGCCTTTGTTGCAAATGGTTAATGTGTTTGAAGCGGACATCAATGCTGGTCTTTTGGCAGCACACGGAGGGGGTCCAGCATTCCAGAGGTGCTGGCAATTACCTCTCCTTGCAGCTTGAGCATCGCCTGGCTATGTGACATTCCCAGCAATGTACACAATGCTTGACAGCCTAAATCGTCCCTTGTCAAAACAGTAGCGTTCCTCTATGCCACAGGGCTAGCTGTGTTTGCACTGCTTCTCAAAACACTACTAGCATCTATTGTGCTTTTGTTCTTTGTTCTGCAAGATGATTTCAGAATAGTCTGTGGCACATCAGTAGCAAGGACATGGCAGATTTTACTGCATATCTCTCCGTCTGAAGATGAAATTTAATATATGTTACAATAGTTGTTTTGCAAGGTTTAAATGGCTAGTGAGTGTTTCCAGAAATAAATATTGGGTGTAAGAAGATATTGAAAGTCTCAGATGGGTAGCCGTATTAGTCTGTAAATTTAATAACGAGTAGTCTATGGCACCTTAGAGACTGATGAATATATATATATAGTATCATGAGCTTTCGTGGGCAAAATCCACTTCTTCAGATGAGATGATCTTGAGTTTCATGTTTCTGTGTAGTGATATAAACTATCCCAAATTCAACCATTCAAAATAGCAATCAGATGTTATGATAATCATTGAAAAACTGGGTCGCTACAGGGCTTGCACCAGAATTGCTGATTTAAGCCATACTTAAGGCTGCTGAGATTCAGAGGGGTAGCCATGTTAGTCTGTATCTGCAAAAACAGTGAGGAGTCCTGTGGCACATTTAAAGACTAACAGACTGAATTGACCTCCTTAACACTGGTCCTACACTTGCTAAGTAACTACCTTGTAACCTCTGTGATTTCCTCTCCATGCATATGTGTGGTTTTCATCCACAAAAGCTTATGTCCAAATACATTTGTTAGTCTTTATGGTGCCATAGGCCTCCTCCTTGTTTTTGCTGCTGAGATTGTTGGTTCCAGGGAATTCATATGAGCCTTTCAATGGTTTCAACTGAGGAACTTTCCCAAGAACTACTATTGATTTTGATGCAAAAAATCCAGGTTCACTCAACAAAAAACATTTAGTAGAACAATTACATGGGCCAATCTTCAGCGGATATAAATCAGTGCAACTGCAATGACTTCAATGCCATGTCCCCCATTTACCCCAGCCGAGGATCTGTTCCTTATAGAATTTAGCTTTTTTGGGGTACCAGGCCCAATCTCTTGCAATCCATGGATGAACAGTGAAAAGAGATTCAGAGAGATTAAATGGATACCATTTGCAGACAAACTATCTGTTGTAAGTTCCAGTTGATGATTTCTCTACACCATCTTGCTGCTCTTTTTCTTCTCCTGCCTATGTTGTATCCTATCGCTGATCCATCATCAGAACATACCACAGGCCATTCACTTAAAATTTGTTCTGTCTCCCTCCCTCTGGCCTTATGACATTAAAACAGGCACTTCTGCGCTGATCATGGCCACGTCGGACTGAAGGAGGTTAAAATGCGATTATCTGGGTAATCGTATAGATGATACAATTTGTATCGACTATACGATTAGTCAGTAAGCGCTGCTGTGCAGAGCCGCAGAGGAGGTAGCTGCAGGAGCTGGCTCTGGAGCTACCCACACTAGTGCTCTGCATTTTAAATGTAGTAAGAGCCACTGGGCTTTTACTACATTTAAAATGCAGAGGTGCAGTGATCAGTGTGAGCCGGGACTGCTCAGTCCCCCCAACTCTGATAGAGGTGGAAGGGGAGGAAGGCGGCACCCCAGAGACGGTGCTGGGGGGAACTGGTTTTTAAGCTGGCTCCCCCCAGCACCAGCTCCTGTCGACCACCTTGCTGCCTCTTATAGAGGCAGCAAGGGGGGGCACTGCAGAGAGCACAGGGCGAGCAGGGACTGCTTGAGTCTCCGCTCACCCTGTGCTTCCTGAGGCATTTCTGCTTTTGAAATGTACAAGAGCTCCCGAGGGCTCTTGTACAATTCAGAAGCAGAAGCACTGTCAGTGGGAACCAGCACCAGCAGGGAAGCTCGTGCCATTTCCCCGCTGTGCTTCTGCCTCCCCTGCCCCCCAACAGAGACAGCGCTGGCTCCTGCTCCTCCCTTCCCTTGCTGCCTCTCTCTTATATAGGCAGCAAGAGGCAGGGGAGCATCAAGTGGCTACTCAACTATTCGATAAGCATTTGCTTATCAGATAGTTGACTGGTTGCTAACATCCCTAGTCTGACTGTCTCAAAGCATTAGATTTGCCAAAGCGTATCCCATAACATAAGAACTAGGGGTCACCAAATGAAATTAATAGGTAGCAGGTTTAAAACAAACAAAAGGAAGTTTTTCTTCATGCAGCGCACTGTTGGCCTGTGGAACTCCTTGCCAAAGGATGTGAAGACCAGGACTTTAACAGGGTTCAAAAAAGAACTAGATAAATTCATGGAGGTTAGGTCCATCAATGGCTATTAGCCAGGATAGGTAGGAAAGGTGTAGCTTCTGTTTGTCAGAGACAGGAAATGGATGACAGGAGAGGGATTGCTTGATGATTACCTGTTTTGTTCACTCCCTCTGGGGCATCTGGCATTGGCCACTGTTGGAAGACAGGATACTAGGGTAGATGGACCTTTGGTCTGACCCACTGTGGTGCTCTTATGTCTAAAGCAGCTCCCTCTGTGCCAGCCACTCTAGAGTTGAGAACCTTTCAATGATGCCTTCTCCACAACTCTGTCTCTGCTGACAACAGACCACAGGAGCAAAACTACCCTTCACTCAAGGATTTCAAAATAACCTTTCCAACGTTAACTATCTCTCAACAGCCCTGTGACATAGGGAATTCTCATATTTCTTCGTGTGGAAAACCAGAGGCACACTGAGGATACATGACTTCCCCAAGGCCATGCAGGGTGACAGAGCCGGGAATAAAACTCATGAGTTCTGAATCCTTGGCCCACTGAGAATCAATGGCACAACTCTTACTGACTTTAATAGGGGTAGTATTTTGCTCCTTGTCTCATCACACCTCCATACTCCTCTTTGCCAGTACAGGTTGAACATCTCTAGTGTGGCACCTTCGCAACCTGACCGGTGCTGAACCAGAGAATTTGCCACATCACAGGAGTGGTCCTCTTTATTTTTATTTCACCAAGGGAAATAAATGGAACAGTGCTTGCAATGCTGTTTAAGAATGTCTGCTCTGATGCACCCTATATAAGCCTACACCTAGCCAAGGCTTATCAGCTCTCTTCACAACAAAGTGTTGGTGTTGTGACACCATTTTACTGTGTTGGCACAAGGAAATAAGTTGATAAAGCATAAAAACCATGTTTACGCTTAGCAGAATTACCAGCACTTCCACTGGTTGATGGTTTCTTAGAAGACATTTAGGGGTAATTTAGAGCTAAGTAACACAAAGAGCACGAGAGCCGGAACTGGTTAAGTCGAAGAATCTTAACTTGAATTTTGGTGCCGTTCACACTGTGGGACATTGAAGGAAGCACACTCTTCCTTTGGTTTCCCTTACTCCTCGTAGAAGAAGGACTACCGGCATTGATGACAGCACCTTCTCAGTTTGAATTAGTGTGTCTTCACTAAGCCCTCTAATTTGAACCCTGGAAGATCGACTGTGGCTGCTTCGATCTTATCTGTAGGATAGACATGACCTAAGGTGCCACAGGACTACTCGTTTTTAAAGTTACAGACTAACACGGCTAACCCGTGAGACTTTTGGGTAACTCAATTCCTCCTCATCTGTAAAACTGATCTTACCACTCTTCCTTTCCCCCCACTGTCTGTCTGTCATGCATATTGTAAACTTCTTGGGACAAACATTGTCTCTCACTAAGTGCATGTATATTGCCTAGCACAGTGGGGTTCTGAGCTCAGTGGGGCCTCTAAGTGCTACTGTAATGCAAACAAGTAAATAATCATGTTAATTTGTAATCAACTTCCAAAGCCCCTCTCTATTTACCATGATGACTAAAGCAATCATCTGCATAGGATAAAAGCTTTTTGGATACAATAGTAATTTTTCATAGCAAAAAGCTAGTTTCCCACATTAATACAGTATTGTTTGGACAGGCAGCTAGAATTTGAAAACAGTGCTATAGCAGTCTCTAGTTCTTCTCTCTAAAAGCTCCATTTGAAACTGCTGCCTTCCTGTACTGGCATTTTATTACTGTAGCACTGTAACAAGGTACTAAAAATAAACTTAAATGTATTTCCAGACGACCATCTTGCCACTGGAGAATTCACGCCATTTATGAGATGTGATAATCTCTCCTTCTCCTAACTACTTTTCTCAATTAACGAGCAAGTGCTTTCCCTCCACTATAAACAGGATTTATCTCACCAGGATAACTGACTTTGAACCAGATGCCTGTCAGTCAATCAAATCTAATCCAGGTTAGGTATTTCTATAGCACCCATTGTGCCAATACACACAATACTGTGTCTGTAAAGCACACATAGAACTTTGCTAAGTACACTAATCAAAAGCCACACACAAAAAAAAAGACCAACTAAATTCCTACACTGCGCCTTGAAGGCTGACAATCTTGAGCTGTTGCAGGAGCGCCTAAGAAGAGCACTCTGACATGCATTCTTGACAGCTCCAGGCAATGACAAGAGGACCATCCCATGGAGTCGTATACCTGAGTCTCAAGTATAGATTTTAAAGTTATTATTTATATTCTAACTGTGCCATAAAGCCCCAGATGAAACTGGAATCCCAGAGGGATAGGTGGTATACATATATATACTAAGGGCAGGTCTACACTATAGGGGAAGGTCAGCGTAAAATACGCAATTCCAGGTGCGTGAATAATGTAGTTGGAGTTGACGTTCCTTAAGCCAACCTAGAGCACTGTTCTCTCTGCGGGAGGTTAACAGGAGAAATGCTGCCGTCAACTTCCCTTACTCCTTGCAATATTGGGGCATACTGGTGTCGATGGGGAAACCCTCAGCGTTCAATTTAGCACATCCCCACTAGACCCATTAAATCAGATGCTGGAAGATTGACTGCTGCAGCGTCGATCTTCCCAGCAATGTAGATGAGCCCTAAGAGAAAGTTCCAATCCCAGAGGGCTTACAATCGGAGGATCTGGGTTCTAGGTGTCTGTTTCTAGCTGGAGATAAAGAGATATGAACTGTTACATTTTAAGGGTACTGAAGTCTGATGAACAAGGATTTATGGAAATCATAAAGGAGGGAATAGAGATGATGAAGGAATTAAAGAAGAGTTTGAATAGAGCGGTCAAGATAGACTCTAATGCTGATAATATTTATAGGGCTTCAGATTCACAAACCTGGGGTATATGTAAATGGCAGAAATGTCAAGGGATGGGTGGGCCACCCAAGTTTCCATTCCTGATACTAAGGGCAGCTTTCTAAAAGGTCGTGGTGAGGAGTCTAAGTTGAAGATGTTCTTGTAATAGCAAATACTAAAAACATTGGGCCTACTTGTCTCTCGTATCTTAAACCAGGAGCAACTCACTGAAGGAACTCATGCCTACCATGTGTGCAAATGAGATCACACCTGGGTGTTTAGCTGCCGCCTGTGTGCAAAAAGAGGCTGAAATTTCCATGAGAATGCTTCTCTTGTGGATGACAGTCAGACCTGGATTGTAAATGGCAGGGGGGAATAGATTCTTTTGAGCCTTCCTTTCACAGCCCTGCCTCAAACCATCTAATGAAAAGAGGTGCAAAAATCAATCCATATCAGGAGGGAACGTTAAGTTCAGCGTAAAGCTCAGAAGAGAGGTTCACTTTGAGCTGTGGCTGAAGGGTTGAGGGGGAACCAGCAATGGCTGAATATCAGCAATGCCATGTATGCCACATGTGAGGTGTGCTGCTATTCAGACACAGGTCAGGCTGACTTACGAAGGTTGGGGATTGCTCAGTGCTGCTCTCTTGAAAGGCAGCAGTGGGCACGTTGTTGCAGTACCCAGCAGATAGCTGCCCATATATTATGTGGTTGGATGGCTAGATGGCATCATAATTCCCTGAGCTAACATGGTGGATGGTCCCCTGCTTTCTAGCTCACTTAGGAATGCATCACGCTCATAGACACAGGAATTAGGGATGCAGAACTGTGCTGCAGCACCCACAGATTTTATGTGGGCTCTGCGGCCAGTCCTGCACCTGCCCACAGCTGTGGCTGCAGCCTCAGCCTCTGGCCTCTGTCCCTAGAGCCCTGAGTGGATACAAAATTTCCGCATCTGCAAAAATGATCCACGGATATCTGCAGACATGCAGGTTCTAGATACAAAATTTGTATCCACATCCACACCTGTGTCTGCAAAAATGAGAGGTGGATAGCCACACATTTACAGGGCTCTACCTGGCCAGATCCCCTCCTCCTGGAGATATGGCTCTGCTTCCAGCCTCAGGAAGGAGGGGGCAGACTGATGCCAGGGGGCTGACTCTGAGCACCCCCACTATTAAAAGTCTTGTAGTACCACTGTCTGTGATCACTCTGACTTACTGCTGTGTCCATACTTCTTCCCCTGCTACAGAGAAAGATGAGGAAATTGGGAGAGATTAAATGAGAACTGACCAAATTCTTCATATGAAATCAAATGAACTTTTCTTGACTTTTATTTCTTTACTGCACCTCCATTCTTTGGGATTCCAGCCAGGATGGGGAACGCAACTGCTAAAATTCATCAAGAAGATTTTTTTTTAATTGAAAGCATCATGCAATGGGAATCCTATAAGGTTTCCTACCCTGTTTTTCAGGCCCAAGAGGTTTTATGTCAACATTGGCCTTGGGAATCCTGCACTGAATACAAACTCCAAACACTGAAATGTATGTCATCCTAACTGATATGGTGGCAACCACAGGACACTGGGAATCAGATCTGGGTTTCAGTGGTCTTTTTCACTAATTCATTAAACTTAGCTGGGCAGGACACGTCTCTTTGTACCTTGGTTTCCCAATCTGGGCTTTGAAAAGGGGCTTTCAGAGCTATGGAATGAAAAACACTTTATAAGAGCTAAGTATTACCACTCCTCTCAACATCACAGTGGTGGTGTGAGTCTGTGCATAAACTTGTAAGGTACTTTTGAGATCCCAGCAAGTAAAGTGGTGGAAAGCAGCATTAAGATATAATTATAGCAATAAAATACTAGGAAATTAAAAATAAAGACAATTTTTAAACACTGATTTCTGTAAGGAAGGCAATTTTCTGAAGTAAAAAAAATGAAACTGCAGCAAGACTATCTGATGTATTAATAACTCCGTAACAGTGATAACAAAGATGGATCAGTATGAGATATGAAAAAATAAATTTCACAAATGAAACTCAGTGGGTCTGGAAATGAGTTATGAAGGTCATTTCTCATTAGTATGGATCTTTTCCACATCTCATTAGAACACTAATTTTAACCCCTGCCTACCATGTATACCTTGCATAACTGTATTCTGGAGTAGGTTTTTGTTCTCTTAAGGTTTTGTTTACAGATTGGGTCGTATGCAAAAGAGCTTCAGTTTGCTGGCACATTCCCCCTTTCCCAGCCTGTAACATGTAATATAATTGATTCCCATTGTTTTTCCTTTGTGTTAAACTGCTAAAAAACAAACACCCAGCAAATTAACCACAGCCTGGTGACAGCTGCAGGGAGGAGAGAAGATGACTTCGTAAACTAAAGAATGGCTGAGAATCATGTGCAGCTGTAATAATAAATGATAATAATACTTAGCACTTCTGTGGCACATTCCATACATCATAAAGCAGTCGTTTGGCCACAGCTTTCTAAACAGCCCTGCTTCCTCCTGCAGGTGTTCTCAAATTTAGGAAACTGTTACGCTTTCAAACATCTCGATTTAATTTCCTATTCGTCTTTAGAGATCGCTTACAGCAGTGGTTACCATCCACTGGCCCAGGCACCTGTACTGTGCTTACTATTACACTAAATTCCCCCTCCCTGCTTGTGAAGATATGAAGCTGCTTGTATAGCGCTAATGCATTGTAATGTAGGCCTTGCTCCCCTTCTGCTACAGCAAGGGTGGGGAACCTTTTTTGGGTTGGGGGCCACAGACCCACAGACAAATCAGACAGGGGCCACAAAAAAACCCTTTACTGACATGGCCCCTGACTTGAGAAGGAAAAAGTGTTCTCACATTCCCCTTGCACACCAGAGCCTAGGTGGGGTTGCCAGGTGTCCAGTATTGGTCCAGACAGTCCGGTATATGTGGCCTCTGTCCGGTCAAAAAAACCCCAGAAAATACTGGACATGTGAAATGTCCGGTATTTCCAGTTTCCCTCGGACGGAAGCCCGGCGGGGACAATTTTCCCCTGCCACGTCTGGCGAGGGCAGGGGAGTGAAGAGCGCGGCAGAGGCGTAGCGAAGGGGGAGCAGAAGGGGGCACTTGCTGGGCGCCATGCTAGGGGGCACCAGGCTGGGGTGGGAGCGGAGCACATGCTGCTCTGGCCCACGTGACACTTTGAGCAGAGACTTGGGAGCTGTCCATGTGATGCTTCCCTCTACACACACTGCGAGCCGAGGCAGCCCAGCCGGGCAGCAGGAGTGGCGACTTTAAAAGTAAGATTTCCTTACCCGGCCGTCCCATTCCTCCGGTGCCTGGCTCTGCAGGGGGGGAGGAGGGATTTGATTGGGCAGGATGCTCCCAGCGCTGGGGATGCCTGGCTCAGGGGGAGGGGTGAGTGCACTGGGATGGGGGATGCTGTGGGGGGCCTGGCTCTGAGGCAGGGGTGAGTGCATTGGGATGGGGGGCACTGGCGGAGGGGTGAGTGCTCTGGGATGGGAGGCGCTGAGTGTGGGGCCATTTAAAGTCACAGCACCCTTTTTTTTGCTTAACAACTTTGGTCTCTCCCCCTTTTTTTTCTCAACAACTTTGGTCTCCCCCTTTTTTTTTCCTCGACAGAATTTTTTCCCAGTGTTTTTTTTGGGGGGGAGGGGAGAGTGTTCGGTATTTTTTGTTAAATCATCTGGCAACCCTAAGCCTAGGGAGGCCCAACATAGTAGATTTTGTGTGCTCCAGCCCCATGAGGGAGCCCTGAGCCTTGGGGACTGGATCCAGGCAAGCCAGGGGCCACATCCGGCCCCCAGGCCTTAGGTTCTCCACATCTGTGATACAAGATTCTACAAAACTGAATATTTTCCCCATTTTAAACATGGAGAAACCGAGGCATTGAAATAAAGTCTTAACTGTCATCCATTTCTGAGTGCCCAGCTTGTGGTGCTATGAAGATAAGGATTATTACTTGCATTTTGTTTAAATACTAGGAATTTAAAGTCCGATATCAAAAAATGGAAGTCCCGCCCCCAAACAAATAAAGTCACTTGAACCTTTAGGCAAGTCATTTGCAACTAAGGTCATGCAGAAAGCTGGTGGCAGGGAGAAGAACTCTTAGCTCCCTGTCCAAAGTTCTAACTGCTAGATTGCATTGTGCCCGCAGAGAAGCATGGTGATTGTCACGCAGCATCGTAGGTCACAGGGCTGGGGGAGAGGGGTCATTCAGGCTCCAACCTAACCACTTCTGGCTGAGCCACGTCTGAGAGACTCTGTAACCTCATGCCCCAGGTGACAATATGACTCATTCACATTTGGAAAGGAGGGCGTAGGAGTTCACGGGCCAGAGAAGTCAGGCTGCTGGTGGTAGGTGATGCATCTTCCCAGCCCCTGTTCTGCACTGCCGTCTGCCACACTCCTATTTATTTGTTAGAGCTCTAATGCGCACCACAACTTGTGCCGTGCTATGTCCCTGGCACATAATTTACCAAGTACGCTTTGAGCATTTCATGGTAAATTTAATTTTAAAATATATTAGTTGTATTAAGACACGGAGTAAAATAAATACAAAGCCCCGAGACTTGGGCACCCTTAATTAATGATAACAATAATCTCGAATGGGATTGCTCATCTCTCCAAACACAAATGATGAGCATACAACAAAGATAATAAAATAAGGCCTATTCATAGCAGAAGTGGAAATTCCTCAGCCCACTCCCTGTGATAATAGATGTGGTAACGTTTTGACTACCGCCTCATGTTTACTGTGGGCGTTAGCTGAGACATTTCCATGTAAATAAAATACCAAGCTCAGGAAAAAAAAATGTCTGCAGAGCAATTATTGCACAGGGACAGTGGTGAGTATCAGGGAAAACAGTTTTATTCATTGATCTTATGCAGTTTTCTTAGGCCCACTGTAAGGAGACTTGTTTATCATCATCACAGGAATTAGGTCAGGTCACATACATAATGTGGCCCAAGCAACAGGTCCAGGAATTGACAGACGTGGATGCTGTTTTGCATAGCTGCTGCTGGGCCACTAGATAGCCTTGGGCAAGTCTGTTTCCTTCCACATCTGTAAAATGGGGCTAGTGATAATTACCCACCTTTGTAAAATGCCTTGAGATCCATGGATGATAGATGTTAAAGGGCTATTTTTACTATCCAGTCCTCCTTGGACCATTACAAGCCTGTTTAAAAGACTGGGACTTTTCACCTTAGAAAAGAGCGTTGGGCTCCCTGGGATGTTGCTGTGTGGCACAGGGCTGGCAAAGCTTGCCACATGGCACAAGCCCTTCTCCTGCTGCCTGTAGTTTTAAGCTCCACAGGAAAAGGAAGCAGTGGAGATGGCAGGTGTGGCCAGAGCAGTCAGAAGAGCAGCTGAGAGAGGCCTCTGGCCACCAATTATTTTGAATTAGCAGCATCGGCTCATCCATACTAATGCTATTTTGAAGTAATGGGCTTGGTAGTGTGGATGCTCCACTTATTATTTTGAAATTAGGGGCGTTATTAGGGGGGCTAGAAGGCTACACCATCACTCAGTTGGTCTTGTTCCCTGTGCTTAGTCTATACTTTCCAATGAATCCAATTTATGACACTTTAGCTTGTAGTTCCTAAAATAACCGCTATTCCTTCAGAAATGCCACCTGCACCATGCAATTCTGGGTTAATTATACAGGCTTTGTTAAATACTGGAATAAAGTGGCTTTTAAAACCCACTTCTATAACTTCTAAAAATGTGATGTTAGCACAGAAGTTCCAGCTATCACAGGCAGCAGTTATTTGCACCATTTTCCTCAAATTAATCCTTCAGGCAAATCCCTAATGAATGTTAAGGCCTCCTAGCAACTGAAATCGCTTTTCTCTTTCTGTGGCTAGATATTGCTTCCTCTGACTTGCATACCTTATATGCACATCTGGTGCAGATGACTGACAGCTATCACACATGCCTAGCAAAACAGAATGTCATCCATCGTATGACAGACAAATGTACTCTGACTGCCCTAGCGATTAGTGATGTGCACAGTAATATCCACCCAGAACTGGAACGCTCCAACAAACACTACATTACTCCATCGCCCATGGCCATTTAGGATCTGTCTGTACTGTAATCAGTTGGGCAGCAATAAGTAGAGTGCCAATATTGGTTCTTCAGCAGGCCAGCATATGCCAGGGGAAATTCAACTACTGCAGAAGCCCCCTGGTTCATCCTCATTAACCAAAATAGAACTACTTCCTGTGATCTATTTTTTCCTTGAGCTGCACAAAGTAAAAGAGTTCATTAAAGAGTGCTCTTCACCTCCCATGCACCCAGGGGTGGCCCGTGAGTCTAGGCTGACACGGCGGTCGCCTAGGGCGCCGCCTACAATGGGGTGCCCGGGGCGCCCGATGATGACGTCACAGGGCGTCCGGGGCACCTGATGATTACGTCACGCCATTGATGGCCATGCAGGTGGGGGTGCCGATCGTGTGTTCCACCTGGGGCGCCAGCTGCTGCAGCCGGCCTCAGGCCACTCCTGCATGCACCACTTACTTCAATGATCTGAACTGTTGGCCTCCACATGCTCCATCAAGAATATATAGCTCAGTCCACAGGAATTACAACAACCCTACAATATTGGCAGGCCCTATTGGGGGTGAGGGGGTGGAGGGGCAGAAGCCATTTGGCCCAGGCCTCAGGAGATGAAGGGGCCTCAAATGTTGACATTTTTCTACCAAGTAATTTCCATTTTGTATACACCCTGCAGTTATAACAGAGACAACAAAAGAAGCTATATATACCTGCAAAAAATTTATTTAAATAATTGTGGGATCTCGGGCCTTCGCCAATTTTTTGGCCATATCCAAGTTTTCATCTGCATAATAACACATTCGTTATTAAAAGAATTGAATAATGGAAACATCTTAGCAGACAAAATTTCAAAACTTTGAAATAAGGCTAAAAAGGCCATAGTAAATTACACCCCCAAACCATTATTATATAATGTTCATTGCAAAGTATATACAATTAAAATTTTGTATAACCAATAGCCTTTAGTGAATTAATTTATTGTGTGTTACTGTGTTTTTAAAGAACTCCTTTATAAAAATGAAGCAAAGATTTGAAAGTGGTGCAAGTAAGAGACGGTGAAAGCAACAGAGTGAAGCAGCAGTTAAGAGTTTAAAGCCAATAACATCATTTCTCGTAGAAAAGACACATCAGCTATTAGATGGTGACCATATTGACAGTGACACTTCCAGTTCTGATGATGAAAACTTTGTACCCACAAATGATATTTCAAAGCCACTGCCTCAAAATGAGGAGATCATTAATCAAGTCACAGAAATGCCAATAGTAGCGGTAGATGCAGAATCTAAGCTTTATTTAGAGACTGTGTAGGCAGAAAATGAGGACCTTGGAGATGCTGCACAAAAAGAGCAAGAAGTTATGACGAGCACAGGACCCAGTGTAACAACAGTGGCATCAGAACCTGATATTGGACTTTTTGATAAGAACAATATTGCTCAAATGCAATCATTTCTCAATGTTTGTTGTTTTCAGATTCCAAGTAATATACTGAAAGATGCTGAAAATCATGCTTTTCCCACTCATCTACTGACAACTCTTCCAAATGGATAGATCTATACAAGAGACTGGCTCTGCTGGAGCATGGAAAAGCAGGTTCTTTACTCTGTACTTTGTTTCATTTTTAACAGTAATACTTCAAATGCATCAGTACTGTCTGATCCATCCAGTTGCAGCATCAGTAAAGGTTGGAAGAAGCTGAAAGACTGAATACCTACACATGAAACTTCAGTATTGCATAAAGGTAACTACGTTACATGGAAATCAGCTAATAGAGCAGCACTAGCTGACAGTTCAATTGAAAACTTACTCCTGAGTGAATGCATTTTAATGTTGTCCATGTGGATGGAGCTGCTAAAAAATATGCATGAAACTAATCTTCTAATTGAAGCATGCAATGCTACATTAGATGTTGAGAGGGATAACATTGAATGACTTCTTAAAGATATTCAAAAGATTCATGATCGGTGGGATGCAATCCTCTCTGAATCCAAATCAGTAACACAGAATATTGACATTTCATCTGAGTTTTCCACCAATTGCTGCCTAACATTTCAATCTGATGCAGAAAGGCACTATTGAGTCAATGTATTTTTTTTGTTATTATTGACTCCATCAAATCTGGTCTTACACGTCAATTTGAGTCACTGTGACAAATTTGTATCCTTTTTGGGTTTCTTTGGGAGTTCAGAGAACTAAGTGATGAAGATCTATATTCAGCGGCTGAATAGTTTCAACAAAGGTACAACGAAATTTCAAGAGATCTCTATGACAAAGCTCATGTTTCTGATATGTATACATTCTACCAACTTTAAATTGGACTGCAAGCCAAAAGAACTGCTTCAAGAAATATTCAGTCTTGGGTTGTTGACTATATTTCCTAATATCACAATTGCATTATGTATTTTACAGTCTCCCTGCATCAGTGGCTTCAGGTGAATGCACATTCAATGTGTTAAAACAAGTAAAGAACTATCATTGTCTACAATGGGACAAGAGTGTTTGAATGGGCTTGCAATACTTAACATTAACAGCGATGCTGCATGTAAATTAGATTCTTCTTCAATTATAAATGAGTTTGCACACAACAAAGCCAGAAAAGTATTCCTAAAATGAAGAGTTTTGCTTGCAGTGGAAACTCACAATTAAAGTTACATTTTTAATATACATGCTATTTGTATAATTACCTAATTGTTAATAAATAAATGTCTCGAGTGTTCATTTTCATATATTCTTTTGGTTTTAGTATGACCCTGTGGATGAGAAGTTAGATACGTTGGGGGCCTGGGGCCGGGACTGGTCTTGGACTTCTAAACTCGAAGTGGCCTGGGCCTCTGTCATTCTCTGAGAGGGCCTGTATATTGGTAGGGATGCCTCCCTTCAGAGCCATCAATCTGCCCACAGCTTACATCTTGATGGGGATATATAGCCATCTCTGATGTCTTTATATCTGTCCTTGGCTTCTACCTAAAACATCTGGTCCAGTGGCCTTCCCTAGAACATCTGGTCTGGTGGCCTTCACACTTATCTCTTAACACACACATTTCTCACTCACACAAAACCCTACTACTGAAGGAATCCCATGAAATACTACAGATTGCCAAGAGAGGGAGGCTCTGGGCTGGTTTCTGAGCTGGAATTATTTAGGGGAGCACATGTTAATAATAAGAATAGTAACTGAGGCTTAGACTAGGAATGGAAAATGGGGGACTATCTCCTTACCTAATTAAATGGGAATAATAATCACCCGTAGTTTTTATGTAGCACTCTTCCCCAACCTGTAAAAGCTCTGTGTCAGCATCAAGACATTATGTCGTAGATGAACACAAAGAAGCAGAGGGAATCAGCAGCAGAATTGGGAATAGATGTGGTGTGGTTATGCTGTAATGTAACATAACATTGTTAAGAGATATATATATATATGTACACACACTAGAGGATTGCTTGGGTCCTTAACTGATACTTTTTTGTTTGTTTTTCTTCATTAGAATCATTGCTCTGGAGTTGGGCTGGAGATAAGGGACTCAGTTTTCAGGCTGCTCTGGGGAGAGAAGACAACCCCAGCCCTCTGTCCCTTGGGCCCAGGTGAGAAGCATTTGTCCATGGCTGCTGCAGCTGCAGCTAGCACATCCATGGGAGGGATGCATGACTCCTGGCTGGGGGACAGACAGACAAACAGACATACAAACAGACAAACTCTCTCAACTATATAGTAGATAGCGGTCACTTTCTCAACCCCTGCCCCATGCTGCCCTGATGGTACCCCATATCTGTCCACTTGCTGCTCCCCTGTGGTCATTATACAGTATAACTGTCCTTGCTAGCAGACCCCTCCATTTCCATTTTATGAGATACAATTGCATTCCAGGGATATCCCATTTTCCTGGCACAACCCAATTCTTACCTTGCTTTAGGTTATGATAAGAGGAAGCTGTGTAGCAAATTTGGTGGTCCTAGCTCTTTCCATTTAGGAGGAGTTCTTGAGCAAACAGACTCACAAACATACAAGACATACTCTCTCAAATATATCATAGATATCCACACCTAATATATTATAGGGGATGGAGGCCTACTGTGAATGAAGTGTGTTTGGATATGAGCGTGTGTGTTGCATGTTGGCAACTTACATGAGAACTTAAGGTTTTGAGAGGTCAAGAACTATTTGTTCAAAACAGCTTTGGTATGTCCCTGGAAAATATGAAGAATCAGCAGATAAAGAAATAACACCAGCTGGACTGCTGTAAAAATGTAGAAGAATTGGAGGAAATGGCATATCTTGGATTGTGGTGGCCTGTCCAGGATTGTATCTTCAGAATTGTGTGGGGGAAAGGCTTAGACGGAAGACCATGATGTCATGAAGTGGATTATAAATGGAGGCCGCATGCATCTGCAATATGGAGTTGTTTATTTATCCAGAGCCATGTTTAGATATGGTGTGGTATTTGCTCCCCACACCTTGTGATGGGAAGGAATTTCAACTGGCCATAGGGACTTCTGATTATGGATTCTGGTGCAGTATGTTTGGGGTATGAATGTGGAGTGAGTGAGATTCCTTTTGTGAGCAATAAAAAGTATTTAGAGTATTATATACCAGCATTGCGTCCGGTCTCTGCCTACTCCCCAATTCTGTAAGGAAGCTGCTGCTGTGGGTCTAACGTGCCACCATATTGTTACACAGATTAATAGACTTTAAAGCCAGAAGGGACCTTTAAGCACATCTTATCTGACCTCCTCGATACCACCCAATAATTCCTGTATCAACCCCAGTAACTTCTGGTTGAAGTAGGTCATATATTTTAGAAAGACAGATCTTTATTTAGAGACTTCAGGGATGGATTTACTGCTTGCTCATTGTTCTAGGGATTAGGTATTAATCTCCAAGGGCATACAGGGTTCTAACACAGATTCTCTATGTACTAAAATACAGTCATGATGACCGTGATATAAATGCTCTGGATTGACTGGAATTTAGCAGTTGGCTTTTTTTGGACCCACATTTCCCAGTGTTGTGTTCCCCCCAGTCACTCTACCGGAGAGAGCAGTGGTGGGGGCACTAGTGAAGACAGGCCTCTGGGCAGGCATGAGTGTTCTAAGCACTGTATTCCTGGCCCTGCTCAGACTAGCTCTGCACAGCATGGTGCTTGAAATGTCATCAGATAACACAAAGGGCTGAGGCATGCTGAGAAAATGATCCTGCCCACAGAGGCCACAGAGAGGCTGTGGTATTCGCTGAACCTCCTTATCTCAAATGGCTGAAGTAGCCTCTGCCAAGGTCTCTGATGGACATGATCCCCTGTCTCAAACAAAGTGGTAATGATAGGAGGATTAGTGTAGGGAGTGGCTCCTTTGACCCTGACCCCTCTCCAGCTTGCCCATTCACAGCTCCCTCTTCTTCCATACTTTCTTCATGCTTTCATATAAAGAGATCCTGCAGTTAGCCACTACAAAAGCAATGCACATCCCTTATGCACCTCATTCCAGTGCCAGTCACCTCCTCACAATGAACCTATTGGATATAAACGCAATGGGGGTGGGAGGTGCACTTATAAAGTTTGCAGATGATACCTAGCTGGGAGGAGTTGCAAGTGCTTTGGAGGATACGATGAAAATTCAAAATGATCTGGACAAACTGGAGAAATGGTCTGAGGTAAATAGGATGAAATTCAATAAGGACAAATGTAAAGTACTCCACTTAGAAAGTAACAATCCCTTATACACAAAGGGATCAGTGTAACACTGTTGGAAAAAACTTCCTGTCACCTATCAGGGATATTCTAGATCAGGGGTCTCAAACTTCAGCCCACAGGCCATCTATGAGCTGGAGTATATTCACAACACTCCTTTAATACACCTTGGAATATTAGCTTTTTTTCCTCCCCAACTACTTCACATTGTTGACCCATTTTCAGTTTGTGATTCTCTAAACTCCCAGATCCTTTTCAGCAGTACTACTGTCTAACCAGTTCTTCCACACGTCACAAATATGCAAATAAGTACTTAATAGGTTTTTTTAAGGCTAAAGGGTCACATTATGATCACCTAGTCTGACCTTCTGCATCACACAAACCATAGAATTTCCCCAGGGTGCTGGTTGCTCTGGAGCACATCCTGTGGAAAAATATTCAGTCTTTATTCAAGCAATAAACAATCTACCATATCTCTAGGTAAACTATTCCAATGGTTAGCTGCCTCACTGGTTTGTTTTGGTTTTTAAGCAACTTTTGGGTGGTCTGAATTTCTCTAGTTGCAGCTCACAGTCATTAGGTCTTGTACTGTTGTCTGCTAGATTAATATCAGAAATCTTCCCATGTAGGTCCCTCTACTTGTGCAGAGCAGCCCATGAGTAATCTATCTGCTTAAATGTGTTCATACAGAATATTTGTGAAACAGTTTTAAGAGGAAAATAAATTGGACAAAACTTAATGGTCAACTGTTGATCTGTTTGTGTACAATTCACATCCCCCCCAAACTGTATTAAATATGTGGGGTAAATTGTTCACAACAAATAATTTGAATGGCTTGACGGATGATCAGCCCATATTTATTTTGGCTTTTCTGCTTTTCAGCTTCTAGCCTCACACTGAATAACTTTGTTTTCCCCTGGATGGAGTTTAAATTGGATTATGATTTCCATGTTAAATCATGTTTTGTTATCAAATGAAAATGAAGAATAGAAGCAGAAATCAAAGGATGATTTTTGCTCACATACAACAATGATGAGGGAATAAATTTGAATGAAACATAATTATAAATACAGCCAGGGTCTGGTTTTCTATTACTGTGGAAAGTAATTAAAATGAAGCTTCCATCGATATAAATTTGGAGTAGTCAGAATTTTCCTGCTGTCACTGCATCTATCTTTTTGTTTTTATAGATGGTCCTAAAGCAAAGGGGGATTCTTTATTTTAAAAAGCCAGCTTCTTAACTAAAGCACACCACCCAGTCTTGCTAACATAAGCTCAATGACAGAAATATTATCATTTATCATGAAGTAAATGACCAGAGTGATTCATACCTATAACAGCAGTAGTAAATGGTATGAACACAGGCTAAGCTTCCTTCACGGTAAATAATTCAATAGCAGACATTTATAGTTAACACGGGCCCCATGTACATTGTCATCCTATAGGTTCAGTGAAGAGTCAAATTCGGTGCCTAATTCCTTTGCACAGACTGCTTGAAAGGCATTTGATAGTTTGAAGACCAACACACTCACAGTTTCCCTTTGCTCTGGGGGAATCTGTGAGGCATTTGGGCCTGAGGCTTCTTGTGCTGACCCTGGAGTGATGAGCTGCAGTCTGTTGGTGCTCTTGGGACAGTTGGCCTTTACATGCCCCATTTCATTACATTTAAAGCATCGCATCACGGGTGTATCACTGGGGCAGGGTGGGTTCCCGGAGGATGGAGTGGAGGAACGAGGGAAAATCTGGTGTCTCCCTGGAGGTGTATCCTCCTTTCTCTGCGAGGTGGGGGCTGGGAGGTTCCCTTCAGACTGCTCTCCGGGCTGCTTTTCCCCCTTCGCTCCATCCATCGGGCCCTGAGCACTCCTGCCTCTCTTAGGTTTTTTGGTTTTCCGTCCAGGATGTACCCTCTAATCTCTCCCGGAACACCCTTGAGGAACTGTTCCATCTGCATCAGGAGAGATATTTCTTCCCGGCCAATGCACCATGTCAAGGCTTTTTCCCCACTCTGGCATGATTAATGCAGAAGTGGGGGCCCGCAAAAGTACCCCAAAACCTTATCTCTCCAGGCTTTGGTATAAAACTTCCCCCCAAAACCTTAAACACCTAGATTTTGGGGATAAAAATCCACTGCCACTACCCAAGTAATGATAAAGAAACCAGGGGAGAGATCACTTGGGAAATCTTACCCCTAAAGTAAAAACCAGGACACAAAAATTAACCAATACCAGGTTAATAAAAAAAAAGAGAAAGAACTTTTTTTTATCACCACAATACTCCCGTTACAAGCATAATGACTAGATGGAAAAGTCACCAATTAATATACTCATGGGGGGACCTCCCATGGGCCAAGAGCTTAGTTACAAAGGAGAGGAAAACCCATTTTTAAATGCACAGACATCAAATTCCCATTCCCAAACCATAAAACAATAAAACCTAACAAATTTATCTGAACTTTACCCTACTTACAGATAGTGAAGAGTCTTTTCTTGGAGACAGACATGATGTCTGTCCTCCTCAGTAGCTGGAGAGAAACTGCCCAAAGGAGGGAAAACCCAAAAATTTCCTTTGTCCCAGTTTGAAATTCCTACCTACATTTCTATTGGCTGTCTGCTACCTGGCTTAAGGACAGTTAACCCCTTAGTCCCCAGGTTGCTGGCTAACCCTCATGGTCATGACACCAACAAAAATGATCATTGTGCTGGGGGTCTGATCCAACTTCAGGACTACCACTGGCTATAAAGGGCCATTAGATTGGGCTCTTATAGTGGAGGAAAGTTTTTACAATCAAGATTCTGAAAATCCAGAGCAGAAACTTGAGCTCCTAAATCCATATTTAAGTTCTTAAACAAGTGCCCTGAATTTCAGATGTGCTAAGCACTGAACATCTGTCTGTAAAATGGGATTTCAGTACAGGTAAAGGTGGATTCCCTTCCCTGCAGTGTTTAAAATCTAAATAAGACAAGGACAGGAGAAGACAAAAACACAGAAGGAAAGTAAATGGTTAAGATAAAGGACAATATGTTTATGAGGTTGCTTCGGAGGTTAGTGGAAGTGGCTTGAAGTTATGCAATCTCACTACATATCTTACTGGCTACGTCTAGACTACGGAAGAGCAGACGCACTCTTTCGGAAGCCCTGTCTTCCTCATTCTATGAGGAAGAAGGACTCTTCTGAAAGAGGAAGTTTTTTCCAAAATTTGGCCTACTGTAGACGGGCCAAATTTTGGAAAAGCCTCTTCCAACAAAACTATTGGAAAAAGGTTCGCAAATTGTGCGGCACAATTTGCGTACTTTTTTCCGATAAAACATTGTAGTCTAGATGTAGCCACTGTTGTGATGCTGTCATCGACCGACTTCCTACTGATTCCTTTCAGTAGAGTGCGTGCACTGACTTGTTGCACTGAGCCATAAACCACAGGTATATTTTGCCTCTATGTACATGAATTGGCCAGGTTTGGCTCACTCTCTCTCTCTCATGCGTACACACACAGAACCCCTGCTCTCTTTTCCCTAGACCACACCCAGCAACATAGGCTGTGAACTCTATTTGAAGGGGACAAGAAATTGGAATAAGGCTTTGAAGGCTTCTCATGAACATTCTTAACAGACAGGATTTTAAGCCCCTGGAATACATTATAAGCCTTTATTAACAGCTCACCTGGAAATCATGATGAGTGTCTTTTGTGTGCGATTCTGCTCACAGTTGGGCTGGCACCTCTTCCTGGACACTCCAGGGATTAGCCCTTGAGGCCAATGCCCCTTTCCTGGGCTTGCACACTGCTGTTCTGGCTCTCTGGTCTGCAGCCCCTTTCTTGCTCCAGGAAGTGCAGCATCTGCTTTGTGACTAGGCGAGTCATTGTTTCCCCTTCCTTGGATTCACTTGTTCAAATTTCTTGTCACTCCCATATTGACACAGTTTAGTGCCCTGCAACTGTCAGTGGTTGGTAGGGGAACCTGAGCCCTCCCTTACTCTGGGTTCCAGTCCAGTGATCCTATACTCAGCACTTCTGGGCTTTCCTTTCCCATTCCTCACAGCTCATCCATGAACTGTTTCCTACCACTCTAGCTCCTTCCTCTCTATAGATGTACCAACTTCAAACCCTCCTCCTGGTTCCCAGGGCATGAATGTCCTTCCCCAGCAGCAGCCCTCATCTGCGGCCAGCTTCCTGGCTCTATAGGCCTTGCCAGTTCCTGCATAGCTCTCAATTAGCTCCCTGCTCATGGGCTTCTCCTCCAGGCCTACCTACCTGGCCATCTTAACACCCCTTCACATCAGTCCTATGTGGGGCGGACACACCCGTCACAGATTTTTGTATACTGTTTACTCACTCTCACTCTTAATTTTATAAAAGTATCTTGTAACTGTGCTTGAAATGCTGCATTAAGGCAATTAAACAGCCTCCTTATTAGCATTAGTGCTATAGTCACAACACAGTATACTTGGCTAATAAATTTATTTTTGGGGGTTAATGAAAATGTCATCAAAACACAGTTAATCTGAACTGAATTAGATTATAATTGGTGCTCTTCTGCTCAAAGAATGAAAATTATTCTTCATTGTTGTAGACTGACAATGTAGCATTTGTTTATAGATATTCCTCAAAGTAGCATTTGTAGCATTAGGGTGCGCACATCAGCGACATGTTTCTGAGCATCCTGCGGCGTAATGTTACTTAGTTTTGGTCTTGAAATCCAGGACCTCTATGGTGGCATTCTCGGAAATGCTTCCAGTTCCACGCGCAGGGCCAGGTAGGCAGGCAGAGCTTCAGAGTCTCAATGCGTGGATGAGACGATGGTGCAGGGAAGAGGGGTTTGGATTTATTAGGAACTGGGGACACTTTTGGGAGAGGGGGAGCCTATACAGGAAGGATGGGCTCCACCTAAACCAGGGCGGAACCAGACTGTTGGCACTAAACATTAAAAAGGCTGTAGAGCAGTTTTTAAACTAAGAGATGGAGGAAAGCCAATTGGTGCGGAGATGCACGTAAATCGGAGGGAGACTTCTCTTAGAGGAGAATCCACTGATAGAGATTCTCTAAGCTGTAGTCAGAAAGAGAGGAGGGGAGAGGGCAAACCATGGGCCAGAGCAGACAAACAACCGCATACAAAGGAATCCAATGCATCAAGAAAGGGCAGACAAATAAGCAGTGGCAAATTTTTAAAGTGCTTCTACACAAATGCTAGGAGTCTGACTAATAAGATGGGTGAACTAGAGTACCAGTATTAAATGAGGAGATTGACATAATAGGCATCACTGAAACCTGGTGGAATGAGGAAAATCTGTGGGACACAATCATACCGGGATATAAAATATATCGAAAGGATAGAGCAGGCCGGGTGGGTGGCGGAGTGGCACTGTATGTGAAAGATAATGTAGAATCAAATGAAATAAAAATATTAAGTGAATCAACATGTTCAATAGAATCGCTATGGATAGTAATTCCATGCTCCAATAGTAAGAAATTAGCAATAGGGATATATTACCGACCACCTGACCAGGACAGCGATACTGACATTGAAATGCTGAGGGAGATTAAAGAGGCTACCAAAATAAAGAACACTATAATAATGGGGGATTTTAATTATCCCCATATTGACTGGGTACATGTCACCTCAGGAAGAGAAGCGGAGATAAAATTTCTCAATGGCTTAAATGACTGCTTCTTGGAGCAGCTGGTGCAGGAATCCACAAGGGAAGAGGCAATTCTCGATTTAGTCCTGAGTGGAGCGCAGGATCAGGTCCAGGAAATAACCGTTACAGGACCGCTTGGGAATAGTGACCATAATATAATAACATTCAACATTCCTGTGGTGGGGAGAACACCTCAGCAGTCCAGCACCCTGGCATTTAATTACAAAAAGGGGAATTATACAAAAATGAGGAAGCTAGTTAAACAGAAATTAAAAGGCACAGTGACTAGAGCCAGATCCCTGCAAGCTGCATGGAAACTTTTTAAAGACACCATAATAGAGGCCCAACTTAAATGTATACCCCAAATTAAAAAACATAGCAAGAGACCTAAAAAAGAGTCACCGTGGCTTAACCACCATGTAAAAGAAGCAGTGAGGGACAAAAAGGCATCTTTTAAGAAGTGGAAGTCCAATCCTAGTGAGATAAATAGAAAGGAACATAAACACTGTCAAATCAAGTGTAAAAATGTAATAAGAAAAGCAAAAAAAGATTTTGAGGAACAGCTAGCCAAAAACTCAAAAAGAAATAACAAAATGTTTTTTAAGTACATTAGAAGCAGGAAGCCTGCTAAAAAAACCTGTGGGTCCCCTAGACGATCGAACTATAAAAGGTGCAATCAAGGACGATAAAGCCATTGCAGAGAAACTAAATGATTTCTTTGCTTCAGTCTTCACGGCTGAGGACGTTGGGGAGATTCCCAAATCTGCACCGTCCTTTGTGGGTGATGAATCTGAGGAACTGTCCCGGATTGAAGTGTCATTAGAGGAGGTTTTGGAACAAATAGAAAAACTTAATGTTAACAAATCTCCGGGACCGGATGACATTCATCCAAGGGTTCTAAAAGAACTCAAATGGGAAATTGCTGAACTATTATCTGTGGTTTGTAACCTATCCCTTAAATCGGCTTCCGTACCTAATGACTGGAAGGTAGCCAACGTGACACCAATATTTAAAAAGGGCTCTAGAGGCGATCCGGGCAATTACAGACCGGTAAGTCTAACTTCAGTACCGGGCAAATTAGTCGAAACAATAGTAAAGAATAAAATTGTGAAGCATGTAGAAGAACATAATTTGTTGGACAAAAGTCAACATGGTTTCTGTAAAATCCTGTCTTACTAATCTATTCGAGTTCTTTGAAGGGGTTAACAAACATGCGGACAAGGGGGATCCAGTAGATATAGTATACTTAGATTTTCAGAAAGCCTTTGACAAGGTCCCTCACCAAAGGCTCTTGTGTAAATTACATGGCCATGGGATAAGAGGGAATGTCCTTTCTTGGATTGAGAACTGGTTAAAAGACAGGAAACAAAGGGTAGGAATAAATGGTAAATTTTCAGAATGGAGAGGGGTAACTAGTGGTGTCCCCCAAGGGTCAGTCCTAGGACCAATCCTCTTCAACTTATTCATAAATGATCTGGAGAAAGGGGTAAGCAGTGAGGTGGTAAAGTTTGCAGATGATACCAAACTGTTTAGGATAGTCAAGACAGAAGTAGACTGTGAGGGACTCCAAGAAGATCTCACCAAACTGAGTGATTGGGCAACAAAATGGCAAATGAAATTGAATGTGGATAAGTGTAAAGTAATGCACATTGGGAAAAATAACCCCAACTATATGTACAGTATGATGGGGGGCTAATTTGACTACGACAAATCAGGAAAGAGATCTTGGAGTTATCGTGGACAGTTCTCTGAAAACTTCCACACAGTGTGCAGCGGCGGTCAAAAAGTCAAATAGGATGCTAGGAATTATTAAGAAAGGAATAGAAAATAAGACTCAGAATATCTTACTGCCCCTGTATAAAACTATGGTACGCCCACATCTTGAATACTGTGTACAGATGTGGTGTCCTCACCTCAAAAAAGATATTTTGGCCTTGGAAAGGGTTCAGAAAAGGGCAACTAAAATGATTAGGGGTTTGGAACGGGTCCCATACGAGGAGAGGTTAAAGCGACTGGGACTTTTCAGTTTAGAAAAGAGGAGACTGAGGGGAGATATGATAGAGGTATATAAAATCATGAGTGGTGTGGAGAGGGCCGATAAAGAAAAGTTATTTATTAGTTCCCTAAATAGAAGAACTAGAGGACACCAAATGAAATTAATGGGTAGCAGGTTTAAAACCAATAAAAGAAAATTCTTCTTCACACAGCTTGTAGTCAGCCTGTGGAACTCCTTGCCAGAGGAAGCTGTGAAGGCTAGGACTATAATAGAGTTTAAAGAGAAGCTGGATAATTTCATGGAGGTTAGGTCCATAAAAGGCTATTAGCCAGGGGATAGAAATGGTGTTCCTGGCCTCTGTTTGTCAGAGGCTGGAGAGGGATGGCAGGAGACAAATCGCTTGATCATTGTCTTCGGTCCACCCTCTCTGGGGCACCTGGTGCTGGCCACTGTCGGCAGACAGGCTACTGGGCTAGATGGACCTTTGGTCTGACCCAGTACGGCCATTCTTATGTTCTTATGTTCTTGTAGCCATAGGGGTTCTTATTGTTCTGCTGATACTTCATCACATTTTCAGCCTTTTCTTTCAGAGGTGCTAGTAATTGTGGAAGCAGTCCTGTATGTGCAGGTAGGATACTCATTTTTTTCTGCATAGCTGGTCACGTGCAAGGGTGGGACTGGGGGAAATATCTGAAATTCTCTCTTGCAATGTTAGAGGCTGAGGGATAAATTAACAGCCCAGCACTCAGCCAAAGTCAGCAGGCATGGGTGTGAATCTTTGGTTGCACCACTCAGGTAAGTGAAATAACACTCACAAGCCCTTTTGCATTCCACTCTTCCCCTCCACTGGGATATGGAGGATAAGGGGACAAGCCCAGGGAATCATCCTCTGCTCTCTCCCCTCCCCCATGTGGTCCTCTCTTCCCCTTCATGATTTTGAGCCAAGAGCTTATTCAGAGCAGGCTGCCCACAGGAATCATTGTATTGGAAGGGACTTCTACACTTCATGAAGTCTAATCCCTTGCACCCGTGGCAGGACCCAGCACACCTAGACCAGGGGTCTCAAACTGCCATCTGTCGGTCAGAGAATATTCGCAATCCAGTCTGGGAGATCTGGAGGTCCAGGGGGGCATGTCCAAACCTGTCCCCAAGCCCCGCCCCTTCCCACTACCACCCTGCCCTTTACCCCCCCCCCATAACATCATCCCCCAAGGGACCCAGGCTCAGGTATTACTAGGGAGCCTGGCATGGGGCAGCAGCAGCAGTCGTCCCTTCTGCACTCCCTGTGGTGGCAGGAACCATAGGGAAGTGGAGCGAAGGCAGGACGCCATTATCATGTTCTACTCTCCACTGGTGAGATCTCTGCTGAAGTAGTGTCCAGTTCTGGGTGCCCCTCTTTAATAAATATGTGGACAAACTGGAGAAAGGCCAGAGGAGGGAAACAAAAATTATAAAAAGTTTTAGAAATCACTATGAATACATGGAATGGAACAGCACTGCCCTATGATTCTGCAGCACATTTTTAAACTAATCTGACTTATGGAAAATATTATTAGGGCTAATACCACATCTCTTTCACACCCGCATTTCCTAATGGGCCTCAATCATCTGTCCAGAAACTTTTCAGGGCTCAAAATTAGAACCTAAATCTGGATTTAAACACTGCAGGTTCTATAATGGGCCAAACCAAAGTCTCTGATGCAATGGAATATGGAGGTCTTTAAAACCCAAATGCTGTGTCTCAAGTGCCCCTCTTGCAAAAACTCAGAAAAAAAAACATTGAAAGTTGAACTGCACAATGTCACCTGGTTTCACATCAAAACCAGGCAACTACAGAGCTATATTTTATTCCACGGGACAGCTGCCAGTGCATCATTCAAAACTCCATCTAGCCCAATGTCCTGTCTTCCTACAGCAGCCAATGCCAGGTGCCCCAGAGGTAATGATCAGAACAGGTAATCATCAAGTGATCCATCCTTTGTCACCCATTCCCAGGTTCTAACAAACAGAGAGGCTAGCAATGCCATTCCTGTCCATCCTGGCTAGTAGCCATTGAGGGTCCTTGCCAGAGGAGGTTGTGAAGACTAGGACTTTAACAGGGTTCAAAAAAGATCTCAATAGATTCATAGAGGTTAGGTCCATCAATGGCTATTAGCCAGGATGGTAGGAATGGTGTCCCTAGCCTCTGTTTGTCTGGAATGGATGATAGGAGAGGGATCACGTGAGGATTACCTGTTGTGTTCCCTCCCTCTGGAGCATCTGGTATCGGCCACTCTCGGAAGACAGGATACTGGGCTAGATGGACCTTTGGACTGACCCATTATGGCCGTTCTTATGTTCTATTCTCCATTAATTTGTCTAGTTCTTTTTTGGCCCCTTTGAAAGTCCTGGTCTTCACAACACCCTCTGACAAAGATTTGTACAGTTTGATTGTGCATTGTGTGAAAAATACTTCCTTCCTTTTGTTTTAAACCTGCTACCTATTAATTTCATTTGGTGACCCCCCTACTTCTTGTGTTATGAGAAGTCGTAAATAACACTTCCTTTTTTATTTTCTCCACACCCATCATGATTTTATAGTATCATATCCTCCCCAAGTTGTCTCGTTTCCAATCTTATATATCTCCCCTCAAATAGAAGCTGTTCCATGTCCCTTTTTGTTGCCCTGTTCTGAATCTTTTCCAATTCCAATACAGCTTATTTTAGATAGCACCAACATGATATTTTCTGTCTTATTATCTATCTCTTTCTTAATTTACACCCCATCATTTTATATCTATAGCTGGGATTATGTTTTTCCATGTGCATTACTTTGTATTTTTCAACACTGAATTTCATCTGCCATTTTATAGCCCAGCCACCCACTTTTGTGAGATCCTTTTATAGCTCTTTGCAGTCTGTTTTGGACTAACTGGCTTGAGTAGTTTTGTATTCTATGCAATTTTGTCACCTCACTGTTTACCCTTTTTTTTTTCAGATCGTTTATGAATATGTTGAATAGTACTGATCCCAATATAGACCCCTGGGGGACAGAATTATTTACCTTTTTCTGTTATGAAAACTCACTATTTATTCCTACCCTTTGTTTCCTATATTTTAACCAGTTACTGCTCCATGAGACCTTTCCTCATATCCCATGATAGCTCACTTTGCTTAAGAGCCTTTGGTGAGGGACCTTGTCAAAGGCTTTTTGAAAATATAAGTATATTATATCCACTGGATCATCCTTGTCCACATGCTTGTTGACCCCTTTAAATAATTCTAGTAGATTGGAAAGATTCTCTTTAACATGTAACAAAGAAAAAACAGGGAATATAAGGGGTTAGAGAGGTGAAAGAGGAAAGCCAAGAAAAAGCAAATCAATGTGAATAGGGAAGGACACCAGCTCCCTATTGGGCTGGCGTGTGCTTATTTAAAATATTTAATATCTTGTGGGGAACAAATTAAGTCTCTCCATGAAGTTTTATTCAAAACTGAGTATTCCATCCCTTCTGGACCATATCCTAAGTTCATCTCAGCGACTGAGCAATGTGATAGCAATGTTGGTGCCAGATAGGGAAAAAATCTTATCCTGCACCTCCAAGCAGCACAGCTGTTCTGCATCTTCAGAACCGTTGTAGAATCCATGGCTACTTCATTCCAACCCCACCTTATAGAGAATGGTTGATGTTTTCATGTCAAGGGTGCACCAGCCTGACCTCAGACCTTCACCTGGCCTAGTCTCACCCCTGTCTAGAACACCTTCAGACTTCCCCATACCTTTAGCATCCCTTCTGTGCTTTGTCCCATTCCCTTTCTCCCAACAGCCAGTGCTGAACTTGTAGGGGTTAATTGCAGAAGAACTCTGTACATGTGAAGTATAGGGGTGGTGAGGCACGCATTCTCCCCCCCCGCCCCCCATATCTGATGAGCCAGAAGCAAGCCTCTCGGAACACACGCCATTTAAGATAAGTGGTGGTGCCATTGTAGCAAGAACAAGTTATAGATAAGGGCAGGAACATATAACAATCTTGTTTACCCAGGTGTACTGATCATGTAAAGAAGGTCAAAGGACAAGTAGTACCAGATCAATAGTTAACAGCTGAGGCACACATTAGCAAGTAATACGTAACCCCCAGAAATTTCCATTACTGCAAAACAAGGTGGAGACACTGTATTTAAAGCTGCACCACAGTATAGCAATTTGGACCTCACTGATGGACTCTGGTACTGGTGCCTTGGAAACCTAGATGACCTCCCGCCTCGTCCGCAGCTGAAACATGGTTCCCAGCTTGCAGAAGGGACGTAAGATGCCGCTTTTCCTATCATGTTGTTCTTTTAGTTAAGGGGTACAGCTGAAAACTGTCAGGAAATAAACTGCTTATGTTTGACAGATACTTGTGCAGCGTGTTTTGTACTTAGAGAACCCAGTGTCGGACTTAAGAATTACTCTTGCCGGCAACAGAACTGAGTGCAGAGGGTCGTGTGAAGCCCAGCTCTATGGTATGTGAAAAGTGCAGACCCTTTAAGTGGGGACTCAGCATCAATGTCTATTGTGGCAGAACTGTGGTCTGGTCCCATTATGCCTGTGAGGGGGCAGTGGTGGGGTGTGAGAATGGGATTTCCTTAAAATCCTGAATAAAAATAAATGCACTGATTAAAAAAAAAAGTTAAAAAAAGATGAACACAGTCCATGTGTCCCAATCACAGTGTGGATAATCACCTTGCAGAGCAGGAAGGTGCTCAACAAATGGCCTCTGCCAACTTTTATACTACCTGAAATGGGAAATCACCCATAACACCAATAACATGGGAAATGGACTGAAGAACAATCACAAGGAATACATTAAAGGTTGCTGAACAAGCAAAGGGAAAAGAGTAAAATCAGGATGGGGGAAGTTAGGTCCCTTCGTGAGACCTTAGATAGTGAAATCCATGTTAACAATGTCAGTTTTCAAATCTGGGCTAGTCTATATTGGCACACACTGCAAAATTAATCCAAAGAAACTAACACTGACTATAAAGTGGATTAGATAGACTGCATTAAACCACTGTGTGGACACTCTCTTTCAGAATTAAATGATCTTAATTTGATATAGTTTAATTTACTTTGGAAGCAAGTAATCCTGCTACTCTATCTGATTTTTCTATTTAAAACTAGTAATGCAGTATGTTTTAAAATGAGCACAACAAGGAATTTTATACATCACATTTAGGCTCCTAAGAAAAAAAGTAAAATTTGAAAAATGCCAGAGGCATATGTGTTGAAATCCTTTTGCCAGCTCAAATGTTTTGCTTTGTTTACTCAATTGACAAAGAGAGGGTCTATTGCATCACTTGTTTGATATCACAGTCATGAAACATGACTTTTTATGCAACGTGGTTGTGGCTCTGGAGGATATGAAACTATATCTATTAACCATAATCAGGAACTATCAATCAAAGCTAGAAACTTAGTTTTGATAGTCTGGTTACATCATTTGAAATACAAGAAATGAAGTTTGTCACTGATTTTAAGGACAGTTAAAATAACTTAGAAGGTTTCTCAATAACAGAAGTCAGCATCCACTGAATTTCAAGCCATCCAATGGTGGTGATTCTGGAAGTAGTCATAAAATCAGATCTGGTCAAATTTGCAGATGGCAAAAATTGGTAGAGTGGTAAGTAAAGATGGGGACAAGTTCTTTATATAGATCAATCTGGATCGTTTGATAACACTGCTTTACAGCCAAAATGCTTCTGAAATAAATGTAGTCAAACTTTACTAATTCTGGGTCACTGAGAAGGAAAACGATGCTTAAAATTGTTGATTGGCTCTAGTTTTCAAGATATGCTATTGGGTCAGTATATACGACCCTTGACTTGGGAATGGCAGAGGATAAGTGAGTTATAAAGGGAAGGGATCTCAATTTAAACCAGAAATAACTAAAATACATCTTTGACTGGATCTATGCATAAATCTATGACTGGGTTTGGACAGTACTTGCTTTTTAGACAAAACAATGAATGATGCAATCTGAAGCTGGTATTGCATCATACATGATATGAATTACATCATGTTATTCCTAGAAGTCATGGATGATGCAATCATAACGAAGCTTACATCACTCTGCTGAACAAATTGCCCTATATCAGTTCTAGAAATCATACAGTGTCGTGCTCTCTTATTTGTCAGTGTTTGATTTTGCAAAGGGACACATTTCTGTTTAGCCAAAGTGAGCAGAGATGCCTCGTACTTGTGTGAACAGTGCACATAACTTCTGCTATGTTTGTGGTGAAGTGACTTTTGCATCACAAAAGCGCAGTATAACCACTATGGTTAAGAAAGCCTATCACCTTTATTTTGGCTGCAAAATTGGAAATCAGGACAAGAGGTGGGCCCCACACATATGCTGCAACACTTGTGCAACAAATCTTAGCCAGTGGTTGAACAGGAAAAGGAAATCTATGCCTTTTGCAGTGCCAATGATTTGTAGAAAGCCAACAGATCATACCAGCAATTGTTACTTCTCCATGGTGCCTCCAGTTGGGAAAGGTGTGTCAAAGAAGAAAAAGTGGACTGTGCATTATCCAAACATTCCATCAGCTATACGCCCAGTACCCCACGGAGAAGGACTGCCGGTTCCTGATGCACCAGAATCATTCTCACTTGAGTCAGACGAGGAAGAGGAAGAGGATGAAACTTCTGGTCCTGAACCATCAATGTCACAGGACCCACATTTTCTCCCATCCTCCTCCTCTGAACCACACCTCATAACACAAGGTGAACTGAATGACCTTGTCAGGGATTTGGAACTACCCAAGAGTAAGGCAGAGCTGTTGGGCTCCAGACTACAGCAGTGGAATCTCCTGGCAGGTGATGTTAGGGTTTCCATGTTCCGTGACCGTCAAAACGATCTTGTCCCATTCTTCTTCATGGAAGGTGATCTTGTAGCCTACAACAACATCGATGGTGTGATGGCAGCCCTCAACATCGTTCACAATCTGGATGAGTGGAGACTGTTCATTGATTCATCGAAGATGAGTCTTAAAGCTGTTTTGCTGCATAATGGCAATGTTTTGCCATCAATTCCAGTTGGTCATGCAGTCCACATGAAGGAAACCTATGACAACATGAAACAACTTTTGAGGTGCATAAACTATGACCAACATCAGTGGCAGCTTTGTGGCGATTTGAAGGTTGTTGCTTTCTTACTTGGTCTGCAGACTGGATACACAAAGTACTGCTGTTTTCTCTGCGAATGGGATAGTCGCGCAAGAGATTCCCACTACATCAAGATAGATTGGCCACTCCGACAGTCATTGGAGCCTGGGAGGAAAAGTGTTCAGCATCCACCACTTGTTGAATCAAGGAAGATTTGTTACCACACTTACACATCAAGCTGGGTCTGATGAAGAACTTTGTCAAGGCCATGGACAAAACACAAGCAGCTTTCAAGTACCTCCGTGGAAAATTTCCAAGGTTAAGTGAAGCTAAGATAAAGGAACATGTCTTTGTTGGTCCTCAGATTCGTGAACTTCTTCGAGATGATGCATTTGACCATGCACTGCGTGGCAAGGAAAAGACGGCATGGAAAGCCTTCCAGTTAGTGGCAATAAATTTTCTCGGAAACAACAAGGCAGACAACTACAGGTTGTTGGTGGAAAACCTCCTCAAAGCATACAAAAGCCTTGGTTGCAACATGTCACTAAAGATACATTTTTTTTGCACTCTCATCTAGATTTTTTTCCACCGAACTGCGGAGCAGTGAGCGACGAGCACGGCGAGCGATTTCACCAGGACATTGCAACAATGGAGAAACGCTATCAATCAGGGCAAATGAAGCCCATCAGTGCTTGCAGACTATTGCTGGACAGTGACAAGAGATGCTCCATTTAATGAATATAAGAGACAAGCCAAGAAGCGCCGAGTAGACACTGAATAGGACTAAACTATGTACGTAATAGTTTTTTGCCTTTTGTTTCATAATAAATTTTATTTATATAACCCTTTTGCTGATTTTTAAAGTGTTACATAAACAGGACAGGTGAAATATTATCATGTAAAGCAACCATAAACACATGAAAAGACCTAGGTTTACAATTTATGATTAAAACTCTACTATCTACACAATATACATAGACGTAAAATGTAAAAACTTAAATATCTTGGAAACAGTAGCCAATCAGTTGTTTTAATTGTCATATTTGAATTCAGCACATCAAAATACATAATAAATAGCACATTTTATCTCTGAAGCAGACGACTTCTAAAAAATTGTAGACCAGTGTAAGGTAAGCTCATTTGTACAAACATATTCACAAGCCAAAGGCAGGTCAGACATTTAAATATAAAACAGATAGGTCACACTTGTAAGATGGCTGAATGTATGCAGAAATACTATGACACTGGCAATGCCTTAGGGGTTGCAGCAGGTAGCTTACTAAACATAAGCTCTTCGTGCAATATTGTAGCTCAGATGGCTAAGGCAAACCTGGGATGGATAAACAGGGGGTGGTACTACCATTGAATAGGAAATATGAGACATTATAGTTCCAGCATCCACATTTCAAAACAGGATTTAATATCTTGGTCAACCATAGAAGGCTAACATTTTAAGCACTGCTGTCCTTTCCTACACTAGATGCTAAGTGGTGCTTATAGACATCTTAATTAACACATTAACTAACACGTTTGCTGAACACAGCTCATTTTCCTAGGTTACGTTGAGCTGATGTCAAACCACATTCTTGGCATAGACTCTGGAGTGATAGAAGGAAAAAGAGAGACACACTGGCACTACGCATGGATGTTGAAATGCTTAAACACTGAATTTCTAGGTATAGGCCGTCCTCGCTATATGTCCAAGATACATTCCAAAAAACTTGGACTTATAGTGAAACAATTTAAAGCGGGGAATTCTTTCCCCACAGCTGACTTCCATTTGCACAAATTGCGTTTTGCACAAATTGCATTTGCACAAATTGCAACTTAAGAGCGTGGAATGGGAGGACTTATAACACGTCAGTTCCTACAAGTGTCAACTTACTTATTGACAAATATGGTGAATAGAGAAATGTATATCTATGTCATAGAATCACAGAGCTGGAAGAGACCTCAGGAGGTCATCAAGTCCAGACCCCTGCCCGAGGCAGGACCAATCCCAACTAAATCAACCCAGCCAGGGCTTTGTCAAGCCGATACTTAAACACCTCCCTAGCTAACCCATTCCAGTGCTTCACCACCCTCCTAGTGAAATAGTTTTTCCTAATATCCAACCTAGACCTCCCTCATTGTAACTTGAGACCATTGCTCCTTGTTCTGCCATCCATCACTACTGTGAACAGCCTTTCTCCATCCTCTTTGGAACCTCCCTTCAGGAAGTTGAAGGCTGCTATCAAATCCTCCCTCACTTTTCTCTTCTGCAGACTAAACAAACCCAAATCCCTCAGTCTCTCCTCATAGGTCATGCGCTCCAGCCCCCTAATCATTTTGGTCTCCCTCCGCTGGACCCTTTCCAATGCGTCCACATCCTTTCTATAGTGGGGAGCCGAGAACTGGACACAATACTCCAGAGGTGGCCTCACCAGAGTCGAATAAAGGGGAATAATCACTTCTCTGGATCTGCTGGCAATGCTCCTCCTAATGCACCCTAATATGCCATTAGCCTTCTTGGCTATAAGGGCACACTGTTGACTCATATCCAGCTTCTCATCCACTGTAACCCCCAGGTCCTTTTCTTCTGAACTGCTAATTAGCCATTCAATCCCCAGCCTGTAACAATGCTTGGGATTCTTTTGTCCCAAGTGCAGGACTCTGCACTTGTCCTTGTTGAACCTCATCAGATTTCTTTTGGCCCAATCCTCTAATCTGTCCAGGTCGCTCTGGACCCTATCCCTGCCCTCCAGCGTATCTACCTCTCCCCCTAGCTTAGTGTCACCTGCAAACTTGCTGAGGGTGCAATCCATCCCCTCATCCAGGTCATTAATAAAGATGTTGAACAAAACTGGTCCAAGAACCGATCCTTGGGACACTCCGCTAGAAACCGACTGCCAATCTGACATCGAGCTGTTGATCACTACCCGTTGGGCCCAACAGTCTAGCCAGCTTTCTATCCAACAGTCCATTTATCCAATCCATACTCCCTTAACTTGCTGGCAAGAATATTGTGGGAGACCATATCAAAAGCTTTGCTAAAGTCAAGGTATATCACATCCATTGACTTTCCCATACCCACAGAGCCAGTTACCTCATCATAGAAGCTAATCAGATTGGTCAGGACGACTTGCCCTTCGTGAATCCATGTTGACTATTCCTGATCACTTTTCCCTCTTCCAAGTGCTTCAAAATGAATTCCTTGAGGATCCCTTCCATGATTTTTCCAGGGACTGAGGTAAGGCTGACTGGTCTGTAGTTCCCTGGATTGTCCTTCTTCCCTTTTTTAAAGATGGGCACTACATTTGCCTTTTTCCATCAATGTCGGCATTGTTGACTAATTATCTCATCTAAAATGGTTCTGGTCAAAAAGTGGAACAGTGCAGACCTCTTTCTACCCTGCTCTGATTTACCTTTTTCCTCCCCCACAATAAAAGCCTTACAACAACAGATGAATTCATCTACAGACTGAAAGTGAAATTTACTGGCTATTAAGCAAGGTGGATCCTCCTTTCTGATATGGTAGAGAATTCCCAGATGGCTTAATCTATAAAATTTGGTAGCTTTTTGGTATATTTCAGAAAATTTCTAATGTGACTCTCTTGGTCTGGTTGATATCTATTATGCGAGTAGATGCATATATAAGCTCTTTGGGCAAATAGATGAATGCCCATTATATGCAATCCAACTACATTTTAAATTTGAGTTTTATTGTTTTGCTTTGTTAAAAGTTGTAGATTCCACAATGACAGGTATGTTATAAAAACTAGGATCGGACAGAATGGTCAATTTTAATATCAATACAGCACTAACAATATGGGTTTCTTTCATTTATATAGAGATTTTGGTGTCTGTCTGTTGGTATGTCTGTCTACAAGTCTGTCTGTTCAAGAACTCCTCCTAAACGGTAAGAGCTAGGACCACCAAATTTGGTATGCAGCTTCCACTTATCCTAACTTAAAGAAGGTCAGGGTTTTGCTTGTGCCAGAAAATGGCATGTGCCTGGAATGGGATTGCTTCTCAAGAAAACAAACAGAAAAGAGATAGAATCACCAGGCAGGTGACTTCTGCATCCCCGAGACTCTCCCCCTCACCAGATCCATTTGGGGGTTGCGCTGAAGCTCCCCTCTTTCCCAGTTTATACAAGAACATTGGTAGCTGTTCCCCTTCATCAGGAAGTGAGGGGAAAGTACACAGTTTGCTGCATTCCTCACTCTGGCTGGGGAGTGCAGGGGGCAGACGAACCTGGACCTGGCAACAGCTGGGGGATACATGCACCTCTCTCAATGTGCACACTGGAACTGCATCAACAATGGAGAGGCACTTCTTACCTGCCCCTAAGCTGCTGTGGATAGAAAGGGCTGGGGTAGTGCTCTCTCCCTAGGGAAGCCTGCATACTAAGCCCCTCATCTCCAGCCCCACCCCAGAACAATGATTTAAATAAAGCATGTACATTTTTATTTTATTTTCCAAAAAACAACAAAACAAAATTGAGTTAGGGATCCGAGCAATGCTGGGTACATTTGTAGTTTGCAGTTCATAATTTCATGCCCGAAGATGCCACTAAATCACATAGTCTAAGCTCTGTATATCACAGGCCATTAAATTTTACCCAGATACCTTATGTTGACCCCAAGGGTTCTAGTTAGTCCCAGGCATTTCAGTCTTCCAGAAAATAAACAGTGTGATGTGCAGCAGGCAGAGAAGAGGAGAGATGGAGCTGCCACCAATGCCTGAGGCTCCTACAATCGTATTGATTAACTGTAGGAAGGGCATTGATTCAGTCAGATATGCTCAGATGATGCTAGCAGTTGAATCACGCTCAATGCTGCAGAAGAAAGCAACCCCCCCCCCAAAGTCCTTGTGCGATACACCCCAAAGGTACCGAGGGTAGTGAAATACCACACTACCCCCTTCCCTTAGAATGAAACAGTCGTGGCTGTGCCTGCTGTAACTCAGCTCCTTGAAAACAAAAGCTTCTGGCCACATCAGCACTGACTTTGTCTCATCAGGCCTTGTCCTCTCTGTGACTCTAGCGAGAGGCACATACTAATCTCCAGATCCTCAGTCTTCCTTGTGGTGTCCAGCCCCTATCATTGGAAACTCACAGAAATTAACAGGTAAGCTGTCCCCAAAGAGTCAGTGTGCAAACAGCTTTACTGGCACAACTCTGGATCAATCCTTTATAGAATCACAACATTGAAGTATTATATAAATGAAACTAGTGTTTTCTTTTACTTGTGTAACCATTTTTGTTTTCACTTATTATCCTTTCTAGCTGTCTCTTAAAACTTGACATCTGATGATAAACATGACGGTTTCATAACATAACCCAAGGTTTACACTTATCACTGGCTTACCTTTCCTATTTAATAAAGTAGCTTTTCTCCCAAGGACTTTGACAGAGCTGCTGATTTTGTGTTAAAACCAGGATCCAAGTTTTCATGAACTTTCCATGCCCTTCAAGGGGTTTAGAATCATAGGGTTGGAAGACCTCAGGAGGTCATCAAGTCCGATCCCCTGCTAAAAGCAGGGCCAATCCCAAATAAATCATCCCAGCCAGGACTTTGTCAAGCTGGGACATAAAAATCTCTAGGGATGGAGATTCCACCACCTCCCTAGGTAACCCATTCTAGTGCTTCACCACCCTTCTAGTGAAATAGTTTTTCCTACTATCCAACCTAAATCTCCCCCACTGCAACTTGGTACCATTGCTCCTCATTGTCATCTGTCACCACTGAGAACAGCCTCTCTCCATCCTCTTTGGAACCCTTCTTCAGGTAGTTGAAGGCTGCTATCAAATCCCCCTTCACTCATCTCTAGACTAAATAAGCCCAAATCCCATGCATACATCCATCATTCTTATTTCTCACTTTGAACATTACACAATTAATCACTTTTAGCTGTTTCTCTGTGAAACAGAAATATTAGTATTATTATAAAAAGGGAAAGGCAAAGCTAAGAAGAGATATGGGGATTTTAGGTTGTTGTTGTTGTTTTATTAATATATGAAAAGGTATATATTATAATCACATGGTCCCAGGCTGAGCACAAGACTGCCTTTCCTCTCAAGGCTCCTCATCCAATCCTGATATACTCAAACTGCACTCTTGAAATTCCTCTTGGAATGGATGACAAAATATCCTCATTATGGTCCAATGACCCTTTGAAATGCCCTCTTGCTTGGTCACTGGTGTGCTCTTCTCTGTTCATTTCACATCCTCCTCTTGGTCCCATATACAAATGTAGTGTCCATTGTATTGACTTACCATGCTTAATTTACATCTGGCAGAGATACACAACTTATCTCTTGTCAGGAGGAAACCTATTTGTCAACTTGGCCCGAGACAATCTTGAAACATTTTCAGTATATACACACAAGTCCTTAAATATAATCTGTACATACATCTTGCTATGATTATAAATATCAATATGATATAAACAATTAGTTATGTCATTTGATTTTGGATAGCTACCATGAAATCAATGTATTGGGTGCAGTGAGTTTTTCAGGACTCTTAAGAATTGCTGACACAGAACAGAGCCTGATGAAATGCATCCTAGAATACTCAAGGAACTGAAAAAGGAGGTATCATCTTTGAAAAATCATGGAAGTTGGGAGAGATTCCAGAAGACTGGAAAAGGGCAAATATAGTGCATATCTATAAAAAGGGAAATAAGAACAACACAGAAAACTACAGACCAGTCAGTTTAACTCCTGTGCCAGGGGAAGATAATCAAGCAATGAATTAAGGAATTCATCTGCAAACATCTGGAAGATAATAAGGTGATAGGAAACAGCCAGCATGGATTTGTAAAGAACAAATCATGTCAAACCAATCTGATAGATTTCTTTGATAGGATATCAAGACTTGTGGAAAAGGGAAAAGCAGTGGATGTGGTATACCTAGACTTTAGTAAGGCTTTTGACATGTTCTTGCATGACCTTCTTATCAATAAACTATGGAAATACAACCTAGATGGGGCTACTATAAGGTGAGTGCATAATTGACTAGATAACTATTATCCAAGAGTAGTTATTAATGGTTCACAATGATGCTGGAAGGGCATAACAAGTGGGGTTCTGCAGGGGTCTGTTTTGGGACCGGTTCTGTTCAATATCTTCATCAACAATTTAGATGATGGCATAAAGAGTATGTTCATTAAGTATGCAAGTGAACCAACCTGGGAGGGGTTGCAAGTGCTTTGCAGGACAGGATCAAAATTCAAAATGATCTTGACAAACTAGAGAAATGGTGTGAGGTAAATAGGATGAAGTTTAATAAGGACATATGCAAAGTACTCCACTTAGGAAGGAACAATCAGTTTCACATATACAGAATGGGAAGTGATTGTCTTGGAAGGAGTACTGCTAAAAGGGATTTTGGGGTCATAGTGGACCACAAGCTAAATATGAGTCAACAGTGTGACACTGTTGCAAAAAAAGCAAACATGATTCTGGCATGCATTGACAGGACTGTTGTGAGCAAGACACAAGAAGTCATTCTTCTGCTCTACTCTGCACTGATTAGGCCTCTGTTGGAATATTGTGTCCAGTTCTGGGCACCACATTTCAAGAATAATGTGGAGAAATTGGAGAAGGTCCAGAGAAGAGCAACAAAAATGATTAAAGATCTAGAAAATGTGAGCTATGTGGGAAGGCTGAAGGAATTAGGCTTGTTTAGTTTGGAAAAGAGAAGACTGAAGGGGGCAAGATAGTGGTTTTCAAGTACCTAAAAGGGTGTTTGTGGCAGAGTCCCCATTCAGGCCCCTTGGTCTGGGACACCTTGTGGTCCACAAATCAGCCAGAGACTCTTCTGGTGCAGTCACCCATGCTTTTATTGTTAGTTCCCCCCACCTTCTATGTACAAAGCTTACAGTCAATTCAGCTAGCTCCTCTGTCTGCCTGGGAGCACACTCAGCCCCACCCTTGCTCCTCCTTGCCCTCTCCTGGCTTCCTTCCTCTGCCTTATATAGCCCTCGCCCAGCGAGGCCCACAGCTGCTTGTAATAGCCCTTCAGGCCTGGGCTTGTTCAGCTGTTCCCCTCAGCCTCTTTAGCCAGGTTACAGTAGCAGAGCTCTGGCCTAGCCAGCAGTCTGTCACAGTTTACAAGGAGGAGGGAGAAAAATTGGGCTTAAAGTGCAGCAACGGAGGTTTAGGTTGGACATTAGGAAAAACTTCCTAACTGTCAGGGTGGTTAAACACTGGAATAAATTGCCTAGGGAGGTTGTGGAATCTCTGTCACTGGAGATATTTAAGAGCAGATTGGATAGACGTCTAGAAGGGATGATCTAGCTGGTATTTGGTCCTGCCATGAGGACAAGGGACTGGACTTGATGATCTCTTGAGGTCCCTTCGAGTTCTAGTATTCTATGATTCTATGACTCTATGAACAGTGAACCTTTTGCTAGGTACCATTGAGGGGTTCTGTGTGTCACACCTTGCCTATGTATCCTGGGGGGAAATCATTTTCCAACTCCAAACTGGGAAAGGAGAAGGATCCTGAGCGTATAAGCAGGATATCAGTCTGGCATCTAAGAAAAAGAATTCTCTATTCCACTTCAGAACACTGGCCAATGTCAAACTAATGTCCTGTCTTCAGCTGTGATCAATATGTGATGTGTCCAAGGAAAGCCAAAAAAAATCACAGAATCCCTCTGGCCAGTTGTGCATCAGGCAAACCAATTCCTTCCTGATCCTTGCAGGTGACCAACTGAGGCCCTGAAGCAGGAGATTTAATTGCAATCATTTGTCTTGATGCAAATAGACATATATATTGAGGGTAATGCAGTCAAACCTGTTCTCCCCATGGCCTGTGAAAGAAGAGGATGGAGACTATAAGTGCTGTTATAAGTAGTCTTCAGACTGAATCAAGTATGGACCACAAATCCTGTTAATAATTCTTACTCTATATCTAAGCCATCACATTAAAAATGCTACATTAAAAAAATGTTGACCTTCCAGAGGACAGGGATCAGCCTTGGAGCTGCAGCTGGACTCTGGAGCCGCAACTGGACTCTTTAGCAGAGTGTTAAGATTATGCAATCTTTATCTCCATACATTTTGCCAGCATCTGTGCTTCAAAAATATGATGATCCAATAGCTTTAAATTGAATGAGTTTTGCTTCTTCAATTGTTGACTCAGAATGTAATTGATGCTCTGTTATTCTACCTATGCCTTTTAAAAATACCAATGACTTACTTGCTTGAATAACAATATATATCTGTCGGTAGCTGTTGTGTGTACACACACACACACACACACACACACACACAGTAAGTATCTAAAGTATTACAATGATGGGTAGTCACTACTCTGAAAGTAACCTGCAGTGTTAAATGAACTTTGAGGACTTACGTTGACTGTCAAGATAGTGTTATAATGTGGCTAACAGTTGTGACTTGAAATCTACATAATGCTCTTCGGCTAGGGCACAGGACTCAGAACGTCCGAGTGAAAGTTTCACTCTTACATAAGGGAAGTATTGTACTGATAGAGGGAAGTCATTAGGAAGAGGTCCTCTGACCGGGTTAGCCATTCAGAGAGTGCTGACATGTCAGCATTTCTGAGTAGCTAACCCTGTTGTCTTGGGACAGCTGTCACTGCCCATGGACAGAGATTGATGGGATTGTAAATAATGAACATTGGGGTCCTTTCTAATAGTCTGCTATCTTCAGAATTCCACCCTTAGCTTGTTCTCTTAATTTCATACACGGATATTCCATCTTATGTAATTTGCCATGTTAGATGATGTTTTCACTGCCAGAAAAAATAAACTAGTATGACTTGTTTAAAAGATGCCAAATCTATGAAAATGAGCTGGGAACATACTTGGGTTCTTTTAGTGACAAGATTTTCAACAGACTACATAAAAAGAAATTAACAGTTTCAATAAAAATGACACTATCGGGGTTATTCTGTCCAGATGGGCACACACAGAAATCTGTCTGACCTTGACAGCTGCTTCATCTGGCAAATCTCAGCTCCTGTACTCCCCAGCCAGGGCACAGAGTTGTTTTGCAGACCATCCATGCTAAACAGGAATAATTCAACAAAAAAGTGGGATGTGGCTTCCTGTCAGCCTATGTATTTCCACACCAAAGCCCACAATGGACATACACTGGTTCTTATTCAAAATGCACTTCTGACCTCTTCTATTCCCAGCACACATTATTATTTCTTATCTCTCCAGCACCTCAGGCAGGCATGACTCAGAGAGGTGTTCTGCTCTCCTACCCCAGCTCCTCTCTCAGAAAACAAAAGGTCCCTGCCTCAAGGATTTTACTGACTGGCCCCAAACCTGCCAGTTGCCTCATGGAGGCTAATCCAGGCCTGTGTCAATGGGGAGGCCTGGTGAAGGTGATGGGGTGTGGCACAGGCCCTCTCAGAGCAAGGTCCTTATCCTGCAAACAGGTACACAAGTGGATACCCACATAGGCTCCCTACAGAGTCTCAGACTGCACTAGATCTCCATGACTAGGGTCCTACCAAATTCATGGTCACGAAAAATGCATCATAGACCATAAAATCTGGTCTTTTGTGTGCTTTTGCCCTATACTGTGGTTTGTAACCCATCCTTTAAATCAGCTTTCCTACCTAATGACTGGAAGATAACTCATGTGACACCAATATTTAAAAAGGGCTCTAGAGGTGACCCTGGCAATTACAGACCGGTAAGTCTAACATCAATACTGGGCAGATTAGTTGAAACTATAGTAAAGAATAAAAATGTCAGACACATGGATGAACATAACTTTTGGGGAAAAGTCAACATGGTTTCTATAAAGGGAAATCATGCCTTACTAATCTACTAGAGTTCTTTGAAGGGGTCAACTAACATGTGGACATGGGGGATCCAGTGGATATAGTGTACTTAGATTTCCTGAAAGCCTTTGACAAGGCCCCTCACGAACGGCTCTTAAGTAAAGTAAGTTCTCATGTGATAAGAGGGAAGGTCCTTTCATGGACTGATAATTGGTTGAAAGACAGGAAACAAAGGGTAGGAATAAATGATAAATTTTCAGAATGGAGAGAAGTAACAAATGGTGTCCCTCACAGGTCCATACTGGGACCAATCCTATTCAACCCATTTATAAATGATCTGGAGAAAGAGTTAAACAGTGAGGAGGCAAAATTTGCAGATGACACTAACCTGCTCAAGATAGTTAAGATGAAAGCAGATTGTGAAGAGCTTCAAAAAGATCTCACAAAACTAAGTGTTTGGGCAACAAAATGGCAAATGAAATTTAGTGTTGATAAATGTAAAGTAATGCACATTGGAAGAAAATAATCCCAACTATACCTACAAGACGAGGGGGACTAATTTAGCTATAACTACTCAAGAGAGAGATCTTGGAGTCATTTTGGATAGTTTTATGTAAACATCTGCTCAATGTGCAGTGGCAGTCAAAAAAGCAAACAGAATGTTAGGAAACATTAAAAAAGGGATAGAGAATAAGACAGAGAATATCTTATTGCCTCTATATAAAACCATGGTATTTCCACATCTTGAATACTGCATACAGATGTGGTTGCCTCATCTCAAAAAAGATATATTGGCATTGGAAAAGGTTCAGAAAAGGGCAACAAAATGATTAGGAGTTTGGAACAGTGCCATATGAAGAGAAATTAAAAAGAATGGGACTTTTCAGCATAGAAAAGAGGAGAGAGTGGGGGGAATATGAGAGAGGTCTATAAAATCATGACTAGTATGGAAAAAATGAATAAGGAAAAGTTATTTACTTGTTTCCATAACATAAGAACTAAGGGTCACCAAATGAAATTAATAGGCAGTAGGTTTAAAACAAACAAAAGGAAGTTTTTCTTTACATACAGCATGGTCAAACTGTGGAACTCCTTGCCAGAGGAGGTTGTGAAGACCAGGACTTTAACAGGGTTCAAGAAAGAACTAGATAAATTAATGGAGTTTAGGTCCATCAATGGCTATTAGCCAGGATGGTTAGGAATGGTTTCCCTACCCACTGTCAGAGATTGGGAATGGGTGACGGGAGAGGGATTACTTGAAGATTCCCTGTTCTGTTCACTCCCTCTGGGGCATCTGGCATTGGCCACTGTCAGCAGACAGGATTCTCGGCTAGATGGACCTTTGGTCTGACCCAGTATGGCCGTTCTTATGTTCTTATACTACACAGACTTGGGTGGGGGGAGCTTCTCAAACTGGAGGTCCTGATCCAAAAGTGAGTTTCAGTGGGGTAAAAGGATTAATTTAGCAGGGGTTGTGGTATTGCCACCCTTATGTGTGAATTGCCTTCAAAAAGCTGGGTGGCAGGAGAGCAGCGGCTGTTGGCTGGGTGCCCCACTTTGAAGGCAGAGCCCTACCAGCAGCTGTGCAGAAGTAAGGGTTGCAGTGCCATCACCATATCACTTATACTTGTATACTGTTGCCTTCGGTGCTAGGAGGTGGTCAGCAAGTGGCATATGCCGATTGAGGGCCCAGCTCTGCAGGCAGCAGCACAGAAGTAAGGGTGGCAATACCATACCATGCCATTCTACTATGATGCTGCTGGCGGCAGCTCTGCCTTTAAGTGGGGCTCTGAGCCAGCAGCCACTGCTCTCTGGCTGCTCAACTCTGAAGGCAGTGCTACCACTACAATAATCTTGCCCTCTACCCCCTCCCCATTCCTTTTTAGGGTCAGGACCCCTACAATTACAACACCGTGAAAGGTTAGATTTGAATAGCTGAAATCATAATGTTTACTATTTTTAAAAGCCTATGAGCGTGAATCTGACCAAAATGTAGCGTGAATTTGGTAGGGCCCTGTCCATGAGGGAATAAAGACCCTTATTTGATCTGTGTGCAGGACTAAATGAAGGGTTTAAGTAGCAACAAGGGGAAGAAATGTGGGGGAAGGGACATGAGTGAGGTTTTAGGTATTTGACATACACTTAGTAAATTATTAGAACAGCAGCACTGACAGAGGAATGGTTGCTAAGAGGGAGAGAGATCACCTGCCAGAAGCAGCAAACCGCAAAGAGGGATTTGACAAAAAAGCCATGAGGCTGCCTAGCATTCAGCTGCTTGTGAGAGAAGAACAGAATTTAGGTACAAGGCCTGCAGCAGGTCACATTAAGGTTGCCAGGTGTCCGGTGTTGACCCGGACAGTCTGGTATTTTCACCTCCTGTCCGGTAAAAAAATTCAGAAAATACCGGACACCTAAAATGTCCGGTATTTTCAGATTTTTTCCCATCCAGGAGGTGAAAATATCAGACTGTCTGGGTCAATACCGGATACCTGGCAACCCTACACACACTTAGCAACCAGGCCCAGTCCCTCCTGCCCGTCCACCTCCACCTGCTTACCTGGTTCTGCAGGGCAGCTGTCTGGTCTGCAGCAGGGAGAGAAGATGGCTGCTGGCAGCCTGTTAGGACAGGCAGAGCCCTGTCCCTGTTCTTAAAGGGGCCATGCTGGGTTTTTTTTATTTTTTTTTGCTTAATAACTCTCGGGGTCCTTTTTTTTTGCTCAATAACTTTGGTCTCCCCCTCCTTTTTTTTTAACACAATTTTTTCTTGTTTTTTTTTTTGGGGGGGGGGGGATGTTCAGTATTTCTGGTTAAACTATCTGACAACCCTAGGTCACATGCAAGTAATAGGAGGCAGGAGATGAAATGCAGGTTGTGCTGTACCTTGAAGGTTAAGACAAAGTGCTGGAATCTGATGCAGAGAATGGAGTCAGGGCAGGAACTTCTGGATGAGCATGAGAGGGAAGGACACTGTAATGTCTAGTAAGAAAGATGCTTTTAACTGAAGCATGCAGGGCAGACTTCAGGGGAGCACTCGGAGACGAGGAGGTTCCAGTACTTAGATTGGGAGAAGATTATGTCATAGAGAAACTTTTAGCAATGATGCTGAAGAAGAAGGAAATTAGAGGGACACCATTTGGTTTAGAAGTTTCCCAAAATGAAAGGTGTTAGCTAATTTTCTTTTGGTTAATTTTTCCTATGCCAGGGTCAGTTAGAAAAAAAATAGGTCGGAAGTCCAGAAGATTAGACCTTGCAAATGGGTCATCCACAGTATGGTAAACATTTGGCCTTTGACAATGTCCTTATAAAAAGTCGATTTTTGCATTTGTCTGAGATCATTATTGGCTGCTTATTATAAGTCAAGTATGAATTAATTTAAAACATGGTTGAGTATTATCAATTGCATTAATAATTATGTGTTTGTGGCAAAGATTGTGAACCTCATTTAGGTTTTTTTTCAATAAACAGCAATTAAAGTACAGACTGTGCATATGCAAAAACTCACGGCTCCTAATAGAGAAATTTAAAAAAATCCCAGGGTGCTTAAAATATAATTCTGAATATATATCCCATATTACCTACTTTACTTGGATCTTTTTTTTCAGTAGCAAAGGCTATTCATTTATATATTTTACATGTGTCTAGGTGCACATACAAAATATATAAACAAAGCACAACAGGATCCAAGTCCACAGTTCTCCAGTTTGCCCAGTACAATGGCCAAATATTGAAAACCTACAAAAGCTGAGAACCTACAGCTTTCACGGAAGCTCATGAACATTCTCTGCAATTCATAGGAGAGGCTCTTGCCCTAAGATTTGTCTTTCCCAGCCATTTACCCCTACCACACACTTGGGGAAACAGAGTAGAAAGTCAACAAATTAGGGGTCTGCTGGGCAGTGTTTTGTCTAATATTTTCCATCCACATGCAGGATAAATTTTGTTATGTGCACTGAAGTAGGTGTGGATGTGCACCACCAGTAGAAATAGATGATGCTGGCTGCTGAGGACACTCTGCTAATAAGCTGGGTGGCATTTGAATCTGTCCTGGATGGCTGCCCAAGCACTCAGCTTAGAAGTAACCCTGCTGCTAGGCCAAGCAAAAGGAGACAAATTGCATAAGGTCTCCTCTGAAAACATTATGCCAGAATCCCTGCCCTTTGAAATGGTGGCTATGCAGGAGAAGATGCTATTTATGCTACTTGAAGCATTCTTCACCTGAATCTGTAGCAGATTTACAGTGATGGTGCAGAGATCATAGAAATGAGAGAAGGGAAAGATTTACAATGTTAAATATCCCAATCTAAAGGCCATGTCATGAAGGATCATTTCTTACAATACATTTTCAAGTTCTTTGTCCACTGCAGGGTAAATGATCCATGTGATAAGAGTTTTCACCACTTCCTACCAAAGACTGTTTCACAGCACAAGACACCCTGCTGTTGCAAAGCTATTTTCAAGTGCTTAACTAACTCTGTGCATTGTGAGTACTGGCATAGACATAAACAGAACTGATCACATTGCACGATATTAAGCATGCGTTTATGTCTTTAGAGGATGGCTGTAACGGATAAAATAATGAAATGGACCCCAAAGTAATGATTAATTATTTATTTTAAAAGATTATACTGTGGTTGGAGCTTACCTTGATTTTTAAACTCCTGCCCATCCATAAATAAATGTGGCAGTTCCTGTGTTGCTCACTTGCTCAAATGTTCCTTCCCTTCCCCAATTGAGGGACACTCTGATAGAAGATCTAGGTGACACTGAATCACACAGGTTTGTATGAAATGCCGTCTGATACTACAAAGTCCATATAGGTCATGCCCCTTGTGCTCCCTTTGACCTACTCATCATTAAGTACCCATCCTCACCCCAACCTCACCTCAGTTCAGTCCTAGCCTCCATTTACCCCAGACTCCACATTCACTCTAGCCTCTGGCTTTTGCCTGCCAGCTCCACCTCTACTCCTCCTGCAAATGTAAAAGGTTCTTCATCCTCCCACTCCAAATTTGAGAAGGGGGCAACTGCAGAAGTATTTGACCCCCATTCTGAGTTTTGGGGGAGCAGTTGGTGGGGATTCCTTTCCCCCCCCCCCTTCCAGGCCTCGTGTTGTAGGATTCAAAAAGAGGAGTGAAGGGTAGACCCATTTTTCACAGGAGGGAGCGGAGCTACCCCGAACTTCTATGCTTTTTTCTGTTTTCTCCTCCTCAGTTGTGGAAAGAGTATCAGCTATTGCTCCTTCATCTTTCTCCTCCCTTCTGTTGGTCCTTGAGATGAGTGAAGGGGGGAGAGTGCTGCTTGCCTCCTGCAACAGCTCTGACTGGCTGTTCTTCCCCAAGAGGTGGGGAAGTGGAAAAGGCAGCCAATCAGAGTTGCTGAGTGGAGCTGGGAATCCCCTCAGGCTGTAGCTTCTGAGTTCATGGATAGACTGACTCCAGGGGGAGCCATAATCACTGTAGCTGAAATTGTGAGAATCAGCAGCACATAAGATCTCCGCTTCAGGAAGCTTTACCCAATATTCACCCTGAATTGTCCATATGCTAATTTCATATCTTTACTCTTAGCCACGTGCCCTTTTATTGTGCTGAATAACTGCAGTGTTGCCAGTCCCAACAATTGAATAAACATGAATCAGGGCCCACCAAAAATTGTGAAACTGGCTTAAGAATTATGAGACTGTTTGAGCCCAACACTCCTTCCCACGGTGGCATGCCATCACACTGTTTCTCACAGGTCTGCAGTGTCTCTCTCTTGTCCTAGGACCCACAACATCCTCTTCATGACTCAGTCCTCTGGCCAGTGTTTTCCTCCTTTTGGGGGACAGTTCTTCAATGCTCTGTCACTCCCATGGTGAGCTGGTCTTCCTGTTCACAGCCCTGCGGTCTGACATATTTTCAATAGCTCGTAAAGGAACCTGAGACCACCCTCTACGCCAGGGACTCTACACCTAGCTGTTCTGGACTTTCCTTTCCCAGACCTCACTGCTCCTTCCCTGGACTGCTTCCAACCACTCTGGTTGCCCTGCTCTCTCCAGGTGTATCAGCCCCTATCCCTCCTCCCTCTTCTTAGGACAAGGGTGGGCAATAATTTTTGATGTGGGGGCCACTCCAAGATTTTGGAAAGTGGTTGCAGGCTGCACTCTTCCGTGATATTAAAGGAGGAGGTGAAGGGGTCTGAGATGGATGTTGGGTGCAGAAGGAAGCTTGCAGTGAGGAATTGGGGTGCAGGAGAGGGCATGGTGTCTGGGAGGGAGTTTGGGTGAAGGAGGCAGTTATGACCTGGGGCACTGGACTGAGGTGCAGGGGTTTGGGCTGTGACCTAGAGCAGGAAGGAGTTGTGACCTAGGGTGCAGGGGTTTGGGATGTGACCTAGGGCAGGAAGGAGTTGTGACCTAGGGTGCAGGGGTTTGGGATGTGACCTAGGGCGGGAGGGGGTTGTGACCTGGGGCAGGAGATTGGGGTACCGAAGGGGGTGCAGGGGTTTGGGTTGGGACCTGGGGTAGGAGATTGGGGTGTAGGTTCTGGGAGGAGGTATGGGTGCAGGAGTGGGGCAGAGGGTTTGGGTTATGTGGCGTAGGGGGACAGGAGTGGGGGGCAAAGGTTGAGGGAGGGAGGAGCTGGGGTGCCAGAGGCAGGCTATGGCTGGGAGACTTTTCTGGGTGACTCCCAGCCAGCAGGCCAACATATTTCTGAGGCAGCTTCCCTGCCTGCCCCACCCCTGCACAGGTTGCAGGAACCACGTGTGTGTGAATAACTATGAGTCTGAAGTGGGGGGCATGGTGCTTCGTGTACTACCTGTTATTGAAACAGGCAGCTCCCATTGGCTAACGGGATTGTGCTGGGGGCTCATGGAGTCTTCCCCCCTGCCCTCCAGGCTCACAGTTGTGCAAGAGAAAAGGCCCAACAGCTGCTTTTCTGAGTGGCCTGTGGGTGGGGCGAGGCAAGCAGGGAGCCTGCCTCGGGCTCCTAGCTGTGTCCACAGGCTGGATCCAGTGGCTTGACAGGCTGGATCCAGCCCAAGGGCCATGTTTTGACCAACCCTGCCTCAGCCTTAGAAAGTGCCTGCCCTTTCCCTGCAACAGCACCAGCTTCCTGCCTTTACAAGCCCTTCCTATTCCCACACAACTGAACCTTCAATGCCCTGCTCCATGTGTCTCCTTTCTGGTGCAGCCTGTGGAGTTAATAGGCAGACTTGGCCATTTTAACCCTTTCCAGTCCTGTAGGGGTTGGACACCCCATCACAGCAGGCAACAGAGTTTTCTCAGGAGCCTATCTGAGACTGTAGAATCAACTCACCCAGGAACTAAGGACCAACACAAACCTCCCCACTTTCTGTTACAAGTGCAAGCCACACTTCTTTGTGGCCCGCCTCCACTAATGCAAACACAGATCAGCATGTACATGAAAAGCTACCCCCCCACCCCAAACCTTACCAAAACAATCCACTCCACTGCAGAGAGAATGACAGAGAGAACAGACCATACAGGACAGCTGTTAGTCACATTGTTTAATGAGCTTCAGAGGGCTAGCTGAGTTAGACTGTAACTGGAAAAAATTAAAAAAAAATGAATAGTCTAGCAGCACCTTAAAGACTAACAAAACATATAGATGGTATCATGAGCTTTCATGGGTACAGCCCACTTCTTCAGATGAATGGAGTATTAAAAGTCCAGTTCCAAAAGAAATAGGGAATGGGAGGGAAAAGGAAGAAAAAATAGTGAATTAGTGTGTTCATGTTACATGAAGCTGATAGAGAAGGTTCAAATTGTTCTTAAGTACCCATTGTTTGGTTGGTTAAGTCATTAGGATGTGGAATTTAGTGTACTAGCCAGGTAATGTCTTTATTCATACCTTTGCGATGGGTCCCAAACCTGGAAATGAAGTTAAGTTCCAATGTGTCCCTGTGTATTTGGCTTGTGGAATTGACCTGAAACAACATGGTGACTTTGAGATCCATTAATAAGAGCCCGGGCAGGTTAAAGTCTTCTCCAACAGGTTTCTGTGTGCTGCCTTTTCAGATATCTGATTTGTGTCCATTAATTCTTTCCCATAGAAACTGTCCAGTTTGGCCAATATACATGGCAGAGGGGCACTGCTGGCATTTGATGACATGGATCACATTAGTGGATGTGCAGTTAAATGAGCCCCTGATGTAGTGGCTGATGTGGTTGGGTCCAGTGATGACATTGCTTGTGTAGATGTGTGGACAGAGTTGGCACCAGAGTTGATTGCAGGGGTGGGTTCCTGGGTGAATATTATAGAGGTCTGCTGTATGGTTACTGGAAATAATTTGTTTGAGGTTAGGGGGTTGTCTATAGGTGAGGATTGGCCTTTCCCCCAAAGCCTGTGAGAGTAAGGGGTCATTTTCCAAGATAGGCTGTAGACTGTTGATAATATGTTGGAGGGGTTTAAGTTGTGGGCTGTAGGTGATGACAAGTGAAATTCTGTTGTTTTCTCTTCTTGGTCTGTCTTGAAGTAGTTCATGTCTGGGTACTCTTCGGGCTCTGTCGATCTGTTTTTTCACTTCTCTGGGTGGGTATTTCAGTTTTAGGAATGCTCTATATAGATCCTATAGGTGTTTGTGAGATTGGAGCAAATCTGGTTGTATCTTAGGGCTTGGCTGTAAACTATAGATTGAGAAATGTGTCTTGGATAGAAGCTAGAGGCATGAAGGAAAGTGTAGCGGTCAGTAGGTTTCTGGTGTAAGGTGGTGGAAATGTGTCCGTCATATAATTGTACTGTAGTGTCAAGGAAATGGATCTCTCGTGTGGACTGATCCAGGCTGAGGTTGAAGCTTCTCTATGAGGTTCATGTAACATGAACACTATAATTCACTATTTTTTCCTATTCCTTCTCCCCCCCCCCATCCCTTATTTATTTTGGAACTGGACTTTTAATACTCCATTCATCTGAAGAAGTGGGCTGTACCCACGATAGTTCATGATACCCTCTACATATATTGTTTATTGAGATAGGCACTGAGATAATATAGTGATAAGACAACAAAGAGACTGATAGAACCTTAAAGACAACAATTTTATTATGGCAGTAGCTGTCGTGAGTTGCAACTTATTTCATCAGAGGCATGAACAGAAAGAAAAAGAAACATGATAGAGATACAGAGATGGGAGCATTACATCAGGTTGGATGTAAATAAGAAGGTGAAAATACTTAAAGGGGAAAATTACTTCTTGTAATGAGAAAGCCATTTCCAGTCCCTATTCAGACCCATTCTGATGGTGTCAAATGGATCTAAATAGGGACTGAGAATGGTTCTCTCATTACAGCACTTAATTTCCCCCTTTAGGAAAATTAAGCTTACGCCTTTATAAAATTGTTAGTCTTTAAGGTGCCACTGGATTCCTTGTTGTTTTTGTTGAAACAGACTAACAGAGCTACCTTTCTGAAACCTATGGAGATAAGGGCACAATAAGAACCTGTCTAGAACAGAACATTCTCTTTTTTCCATGACATTTCTCATTCCACTTCACCAGCAATCTCTTGTGAGTGTTGACCAGCTCTCTCTCTTATTAGGTCTCAAAATAATTTGACACAAATTATTGATTTCCTGGTAAACATTCACTCCACTGAAGATAGTAGTCTAGGGAAATTACCCCCTGGGGCCAAACTAGACAAAACAATTTAGGCTGCATATTATTAAAAACCTAAAAGGTCCTACCAAACACAAGGTTATAACAACTGTGATTTAACAACAACAACAACAAAATAGTCCTTCCTCTGGATTTTATATTGTTTCCTGCTTTCTGTGTTTTGGACACGTAATATTATTGTACAATTTGTTCAGCTCTGAGGCATACTTAGCTCAGCAAGACACAATAATAAATACAATCTCGAACCCCCAAAGAGTTTAATTTCCAGAAAAAGAATTATATATTGCCACAAGTCATGTTCTGATTTTCCTTGCTCTTCTATCTCATATCTGAATAATTAATTGAACCCAGGTGCAAATTATAACATTAGTTGCAATAATATACATTTAAAATGTAAACTCTTTGGGGACAGAGATTGTCTTTATTTTTATGCCTTGTACACAGCTGGCCATGTTATAAAATGCTGAATAAATAAATACATTAATTAATCAAAGGTGATAACAACAATACATGAGAGTGCTTTAAAATACTTTAATTCAAAACACTTAGTTATCTATTATTCTCTGATAAGACAATCTTTACAGTCTCAATAATTTCTTCTTATCTGAATTCCTTCTAATTTAAAGCCCATGACAAATTTGCCTCATTTCAGGAAAAAAAAATACTGGCCACAAATTATTATATATAATTGTGCACATTATAATTATGTAATTAGGTAGGAGTGTACGTTCTTTTCTCTTCTGGCTTCATGATCTAGTGCTTAATGTAGTGATTAAACCATTCCAGTGTTAACTCTGTTAAATTGCAAGAAAATTACTGTTGACCGGCCTTAATGTAAAATACATTGTTTGTCTTCTCTATTCAGACTGTAAAGCTCTTTTTAGAATAGGAACCATCCTCTATTCCTGTCTAGCACCTAACTGAGGGCGACCCTCTAGGCATTATGGACATGCAAATCTATTTATATATTTTAGAAATATGCATCTATCTGTCTGTCTGTGTCTGTCCATGAGTCAAAGAACAACTCCGGTCATCTGAAGAAGTGGGCTGTGCCCACGAAAGCTCATGATACCATCCACATGTTTTGTTAGTCTATAAAGTGCTACCAGACCATTTGTTGTTGTTGTTTTTTTCTGTAACAGACTAACTCGGCTACCCCCTGAAGTTTCCTCCTAAATGGTAAGAGCTAGAACCACCAAATTTGATATGCAGCTTCCTCTTATCATAGCTTAAAGCAAGGTCAGGGTTTGGTTGTGCCAGGACAGTGGGATGTGCCTGGAATTCAATTGTTTCTCATAAAATGGAAAGGGAGTGGTCTGGCAGGAGGAGCAGTTAAACTGCAAAATAACCACAGGGGGCAGCAAGCAATTCAGCCAGAAGCTGCTGGCCAGCAGCACCCAATAGCCCAGCCTGCCCTGGGGAGCGGCAGTCCTTGGGGTGAACCTGGCTAAAGCCAGTAGGCAGCCTTGCTCAGCCTCCATGCCCCCGAGCCTGTCCCAGAGAGTATTGGTGGGAGGCCTCTGTGGCTCCCTCCACGCCTGGGCTGATCTTGGGGCAAAGCCAGCAGCTGGGGTGCGCCTCCCCCCCTTTCTGCCCTAGGTCTCCACCCCGCCCCATCCTGGGCCCAGTGAGTGCTGATGGGAGGCCTGCGTGGCTACCTTTGCCCTCAGGCCAACTCCTGGGGCAAAGCCTGCAGCTGGGGTGTACCCCTCTCCCCTCCTGCCAGCACTGGGAAGATGCTATCAGCCAGAATATATGGCCCCCCTCCTGCTCTGGGCTGACCTGGGGACAAGCCAGAAGACAGGGTGTGCAGACCTGTCACCCTCTCACCCTGCTCCAATAAGTTTTCTAGTAAATAATAAAACACCTTACATATTATTGAGAGAAACTCAGTCCCAAAGGAAAGTTCCTTAAGTGAATGTGGCTGCTAAATTTCTGTGCTTCAATTTTAACCATTAACAGTTCTGCTAATTTATTAAAGATACCTTCAAACACACTATGGGTTGAGCCTTTTTAGTTTGGCACCCTCAGGATCTGACCGGTGCTGAACCAGAAAATTTGCTGGACCATAGGAGGCCAATATTGTCAAGCCACATTACCAACACTATCACTACTTAGTGGGCTCTTAGAAGACATTTAGGGGTAAATTTGAGCTAAATAACAGCACAGAACACTGAAAGCCAGGACTGTGGCTATAAACAAACTTTATGGGACCCTGCAAAACTTGTCCACCCATGATAAATGGGCATCTGGCTAACTAAAATCATGCCGGACCAGGGAGTGCCGGACTGGAAAGGTTCAACCTGTACCTGGAAAATTGCATGTGATTGAATGTAGGGGAACAAAAAAAATCCTAAGATTTCTCTTAGAATCCTAAGAGAAAAATCCTGATGGCACAGCCCATAGTGCAAGCTTCCAGCCTTCCCCCTCTGCCCCTTCCCCTTGGTAAGCATTGACTTACTGGTGTTAACTAGCAACTCTTCCATTCAGCAGGACACTTCTTTCAAGCTCTCCCTGGTGTTCCTTCCTTCTTGCCCTGTTTTCCTGAGGGTTTATTCTTGCTTCTGTATTTTCCCCATTATTTTGAGATACTTGCAGAATTAGCAAGTTATTGCCATTCATGTGTTTAAACAACCAAAGCAATTCCTCATTTATTCAGATGTGAGTTGTTCATAAATCATGGTTGATCAGCTATTGCTGCAGTGCATTTGCTAATAAGAATGTTGCCTATTATTATTTATTGACCATCACAACTGAAGATGCAAAGCCCATAATTCCTAACTCAAAATGTTCACAATCTAAAGAAGTACATCTTGTTCCAATCCAAAATAACCAATTATATAAAATAGGCCCATTTTTTTAAATCAAAATGTGGTGCTTACAGTAGGCTCCTAAATTCAAATTTAGGGCCTGATCCTGAAAACAAATTAAGTAAGTATCCTCATCTCACAAATTATAAAGCCAGAAGGGACCCTCAGTGTTCATCTATTCAAACTATGATGGCCATTATTTCCCAAAGGGAAAAAGGGACAACCCCAGTCGCTCATGCAAGCTGCTCCTACCTCCGTGTAAGGCTGTTGCCTGGTATCTGGAACCCTGAGCAGTTTATGCTTCTTCACTGGCCGCAACACCGCCTTCTTACCAGCCCTACCTCCTCACTTGCGCAAGGCTGGTCTCTCGACTCATCCCCTGCACATTCCTCTACACCAGGCATTTGTCCCATTTGCTCTTGCCAATTGATCCAGTTGGCAAGAGCAAACGGGACAAATTCCCACTTTTCCAAAAAAAGTCATGACAACCAGGAGAGGGCTTAAAAAAGGGATTCTCTCAGCCAATGTTCCCTCTATTTTTTTCACCCATGTACAGAGGTACGTGCAGATGTAAGCCACTAGTAGAAACCAAAACACCTAAATATAATATATGTATCTATTTAAAAGTGACCAGAGAGATAATTACTCCTGCCAGGACAGGGTTAGGCATTTAGAACTCATTAAAATGCCTAGACATTCAAAATACTAAAAAAACACTTTGAAAGAATCAAATGATAGAGAATATATGGGCATTGCAGGAAGCACGGATAAATAACGGCAATAATACAAGTATGGTTTGGGATGTGTGTGTGAAAGAGATAGTGGGTGTGTGCACATGAGAGAGAGTGAGAGAGAGAGAGAGAGTGACCCAAAGACAGTGGCTACGTCTAGACTGGCATGATTTTCCGCAAATGCTTTTAACGGAAAAGTTTTCCGTTAAAAGCATTTGCGGAAAAGAGCGTCTAGATTGGCACGGACGCTTTTCCACAAAAGCACTTTTTGCGGAAAAGCATCCGTGCCAATCTAGACGTGCTTTTGCGCAAGAAAGCCCCGATCGCCATTTTAGCCATCGGGGCTTTTTTGTGCAAAACAATTCTGGGTTGTCTACACTAGCCCTCTCGCGCAAAAGCATTTGCGCAAGAGGGCTTTTGCCCGAACGGGAGCGTCATAGTATTTGCGCAAGAACACTGATGATCATACATTAGATCGTCAGTATTCTTGCGCAAATTCAAGCGGCCAGTCTAGACACAGCCAGTATGTGTAGGGGTTCCTGGGAAAGTTTCTGAGGCTTTGTCTACACTACAGAGTTTTCCCCGGATAGGTATCCTGGAAAAACTCTGCCGTGTCCAGGGAATGTGTCTGCTCTTCTGAATTTTTTTTGGAAGAGCAGACATGCTTTTTCAGCATCCCTGTAAACCTTATTTTATGAGGAAGAAGGGATGTTCCGAAAAAGGGTTTTTTTTCCGACATTTGACCTGGTGTAGACGGGCCAAATGTCAGAAAAGCCTCTTCTGAAAAAAGAAGTGGAAAAAGCTACACAAATTGCGAATCGCAATTTGCATAGCTTTTTCCAGAAGAGCAGTGTAGTGTAGACATAGCCTGAGAGACACCACACAACGTCTCTTTAAGAGCCCTGAGCCCTGTCTCCCCTCTCCCAGCATGCAGAGATGGGGTACATGGGCAGAGGGAGAGGGAGAGACACAGAGAGAAAGAGAGAGAGAGAGACTGGGTGAGCCGGCTGGTGGAGAAGTCTCAGAGACCGTGCACTGTCTCTTTAAGAAAGGCACTCACTGCCCCTGCCGCACTCCAAGTCCTGAGTCAAGCTGTCCCCTCCTGGGCTCTGTGGATACCGGCTACAGGGGCAGGAAAAGGGTTGACATCAGCACCCCCTCCCGCTCCTCTGCTCAGTCAGTAGGAGAGTCCCAGGAGCAGCAACAGGTCTGCAAATCAGCGGGGAAGGGCACCTGAACACATGCTGCTGGATGTGCGCACTCTGCTAATCAACTGTGTATCTCTCCTGGGTGGCTGCCCAACCACACAACATAGAGGGAACACAGGAATCCCAGCCAAAACGGGACGTATGGGCACGCTAATTTTGACTTCCTGCCTAACACAAGCCATAAAATTCCCTGAATTAATTCCAGTTTGAACAAGAGCATATATTTGGAAGAAAACATGCAATCTTGCTTTAAAAATTGCCAGTAATGAAAGATCCATGCAAACCCATGGTAAATTGTTCCAACTCTTAATTACCTTTATTGTTAAATTTCTGCACTTTATTTTCAGTTTCAACGTTTGTAGCTTCGACAAAGTATACCTTGCAAAACCTAAGTCTGCTAGACTGAAAAGCCCATTATCAAATATTTGTTTCCTAGGTAGGCACATACACACTGTGATCAATTCACCCAGAACCTCCTTTTGTTAAGCTAAAAAGATTTAGCTCCTTGACTCTGTCACTGTAGGGCAAGTTTTCCAGATGAGCCATTCCTGTGGCTCCTCTCTGAACCTCTCCAATTTATCAACATCCGTTTTGAACTGTGGACCACAGAACTGGACACAGTGTTCCAGCCATGGTCACACCAGTGCCAATTACAGAGGTACAGCCGGTCCCCGAGTAATGAATGAGTTACGGACCAAACACTTGGCCGTAACTCGAAATGTTCGTAAGTCGGACCCCATTGATTTACATTGTGACCACGCTGTTCATAAGCGCGGGTCGTGTTCGTAACTCGGGGACTGCCTTTACAACCGCTTAATGGGAGGTTTGGTCGTAAATGCGAACAGTCGTAAATCGACCGTTTGTAAATCGGGAACCAGCTGTAATATAAACCTTTTACTCCTACTAAATATTTTCCTGTTTAGACACCCAGGCATCACATTAGCTCTTTTGGCTACGACATCACAACGGGAGCTGATGTTCACCTGATTTATCCACTATAACCCTCAGTTTAAGTCAAGGGAGCTACCACACATGTATAAAATCAAACACAGACTTGCAGGATTGGAGTGTTATGAAACTAAGTGGCCTCATTTTCCAAGGTGCTGAGCATTCAGACAGACTAAAAAGAGGACCAAAAAAAATCTACCAGTTATTTTTGTGCCTAAGCATGAATTTAGATGTCCGACTTAGGCCTCCACCCTTAAATTTTGGCCATCTTTCCTCCTCCACCAGTCATTTTCTTGTTCCCATTTTCTGGCTGGGAGGTGAATGCATGCTATAAGCTGTACCGTATGTCATGCATGCTATGAAGAGGTATAGTAGCCATTAGACTGACACTTTCAATCCTGTAGTTTTAAAATTTCACATCCTGAGAAAATGTCCCTGCTTTGTGGAATGAATTCCAGCAAAAGAAAAATTCTCCAGTCCTGATGGGCAGATAGAATGCTAGGCTCTTTCCCCTTCAGGAAAATTATGCTGGGTTTGAGCCAAAGCCCATTGCTGAATGGAAAGACTTTAAGGGGCAGTAGATTAGAATCCCTATGACTACACTGAATTATTGGCTATAGATTGCAAGTCCCTCCTCTACGAGATGCACTCATCACACAGTTCAGCTAGACTAGGAAGACCAAGTGCAAAATAAGGAGGTAGAATGAGACAGTTTAGCTTTATTCACACTGAAATGCAAGTTACAGGCATTACTGGGTGAAATTCCATCATCTGTATTATGGAGGAGGTCGGACTAAATGACCCTTCTAACCTTACAAGTCTATGAGTCTGTGAAATTTATTCAGAGCTACAAATGGATGCAGCTAAACATGGTTCAAGAGTAGCCAAGGAGAAAACAGTGTCAGCATCATGATTAAAGCCTGCTTAGCGTACAGCAACGAGAGCCAGAAGGTGGGAAAAGGACAGATCTCATGTCACAGGGGTCAGAAAAGTGGCGGGCAGCATGTTTGAAATAATTAGAGGGAGAGCGCCAGATAATAGGATGCGGACAAGAGCACTAAGCATTAAACCAAACTATTTGCTTCCTGCTCTACCTTCCTATAGCGTCGGGAGAGAGGATGTTAAAACATTTTGTTGGTCTTCCCATAAGGAAAAGAAAAAGAGGCTTCATGCTGGAAAATTAATTATTAAGCGTTCCAGGGCTTTATAATAAATTTATACTCTCCCCAGCACTTGACTCGCTTTTGAATATTACTATGTCATCCCCTTTCCAGTCCCTCTGACTCTGAGCAGCTCACAAGATGCTCCTCTACATCCCTAAAATAAAATAAAAAAATGTGGGCACCAGAGGAAATGGAAACACCTAACAGCTCCCTCTAGTGTTGCTCCAGTTAAAGGGCTTAGCATGGATTTGCTTCATGTGGCTGGTTTTTTTTCGAGGATTTGAAAAAGCAACTGGTTTCAGAAGTTTGTTTCATGCTGAAGCCTGACATATGAGGTGGCAATTCCGCCAGGTACATTTCTTGTCGTTCTTTTACTATTAATAATAGCACAGGTTTACTCGGTTCTGAGATGATCGGGCTCTTCTGTGCAATTTTTTCTTTAATCTCATTCCCCATCTGACCCCAATATTAAAATCAAACAGATTAAAGTTTGCATGGGGGACCAGGGCAGGCACATTTTCAGTACAGGCTCCAAAAGGGGAATACATCTGGCAGGATGGAAGTGCCTCTAAGATATCTGTGACTCAGAGGAGGAGTGTGCTGAGTCTGCAGCCAAGAAGAGGCTGTTAATGGCTGCCCTTCCCAAGGCCTGGAGATGGCTAAAGGCGCCCCAAGTGGCCTTTTCAGTTTGGCCCTTAGGCAGCCCATTCCATCTGCAGAGTATAACCCACACACTTAGGCTATGTCTACACTGCACAATTATTTCGGAATAAACTGCTCTGGAAGAAATACTCTAAAATAGCTTATTTCGAAATAGGGTATCTACACTAAAGGGAAGCCTGGAAATTACTCTGAGACAGGCTCCCCAAATGTGGACACGCTACTTTGATTAAGAGCCTCAGGAAGTACTCAGGAATGGCGTGGGGAGGGAGCTATTTTGAAATAGCCGCAGTGGAGCATCGCATAGTTATTTTGGAATAACGGATGTTACGCTGCTGTGTAGACGTACTGCTAAAGTGGCTCACTGTCCCGTGTAGTGGCACTTAGACCACTTCCAGCAAGAGATAAGAACAAGTGAGCTCTACAGCCTAAGCTGAAAGCCAGTCCACTTTATAGCTAGGTCCCACAGAGCGGGCGTAGCTATTCCAGGGAGCATTCCTAAAGTTTGTCACCATCCCTACACTGGGAAAAGCCAAAATGCTGTTATAGAGACAGTTCCTGAGGCCACCATGTCTGGCAAACCTGTCGTGAGAAGACTTAGCCCACAACAGAATTGCAGCCACATGGCATCCTTTCTACACTAATGCTCCTACTTGTGGCCTCATTAGGAAATAGCAGCAAATAAATCCTGATGCAGACACAGACAACATTAATTTCACAGCAGTTCCATGGATTTCTCATGGGCTGGGGGAACAGGATTACATAACAGAATCTTGGTATGGGACCTAGTTTTCTCAGTTTGCCACCAAGATGAATAAGATTTCTTCTGAAATATCATCTGAAAGGTCTTTGATGGACCCACAGGGATCAGACATTTAATACTGTTAAAAAGAATGACAGAGTAAAGGCTATAAAGTAATTAATATGCATTTTACAATAAAGATATACTGTACATACCTGTAAAATTCTGCATGGCATGTAAGTGAAGTCAGATCTCAGCCCACATACGATGGCACTTGTATATACGTACTCTAATACTAAGGTACTGTACATATGTACTCTAATACACACACACTATAATGACATTATGAGAGGTTATTATGACCTACTGGGTAAATTACATGAATTTAAAAATCACATGATGAAGTATTTACACTAGGGATAACAGCTTAATCTATCTAGAAAACAAGATAGTTTAAAATTTATACAACTTAGCATCTATATGTTGGAAAGCAGAGCAGAAGTTGCAGTCTATGAGCAAAATACTATAGGTCAGGTTTTCTAGTAAGCGATGTCACTCCAGTGTATTTCTCTTCACTCTCATAGAGTTCCTCCATATTTACACCAATGAGAAAGAAGAATGAGGCCCAAAGGCTGCGTCTAGACTGGCAAGTTTTTGTGCAAAAGCAGCCGCTTTCGCGCAAAAACTTGCCAGCTGTCTACACTGGCCGCTTGAATTTGCGCAAGAACACTGACGATCTAATGTATGATCGTCAGTGTTCTTGAGCAAATACAGTGATGCTCCCGCTCGGGAAAAAGCCTTCTTGCGCAAATGCTTTTGCGCAAGAGGGCCAGTGTAGACAACTGAGAACTGTTTTGCGCAAAAGAGCCCCGATGGAGAAAATGGCCACCAGAGCTTTTTTGGGCAAAACCACGTCTATATTGGCCACGGATGCTTTTGCGCAAAAGCATCCGTGCCAATCTAGATGCTCTTTTTCACAAATGCTTTTAACGGAAAAATTTTTCCGTTAAAAGCATTTGCGGAAAATCATGCCAGTCTAGACGCAGCCAAAGTGTTTTGAAGTTTGTGTGAACATAGCACTTAAGAGAGTTTCCAAATGGTAAAGTTTATTTAATTCTATCCCATGATGATTTGAGGAGTGCCAAATGGCTCAAGCTCACCATTATTGTGCCCATCTGATCTATTTCAAAGGAGAAATTTCATTTACCATCCTGGTTTTATAATATAGATCTATTATCTCATGTTCATTTAAGCTTGCATTTTCAAAAACAGTCTAGTGATTTTGGATACCTCTGTTTTAAAGAGGGCACCTTCAGACAAATTCAAAGAGGCAGATTTTCACAACCCCTCCTCTGGAAAATCAGAACTCCTTTAAAATGCACACAAACTCACTGGTCACACATGAAAATGCAGGCTCCAGTATGCACAGCGCTTGCATCCATATGCCAAGAACAAACGTGGCTGCCACAACCTATCACTGGAAACTGAACACTGAGTTCTAGCCCTGACCATTTTTTAAAAAAAAATCCTGGGCTCATTAGCAATGGAAGGCCAGATTCTCTCCCTCAGTTCTGGACCTTTTGTACTTTTTGTAAAAGTCAGGCTAAAATTTTTCCTCATGGAGAAACAATGAATATGCCTGTTTGGGCCTTGTGGTAAAAATAAGTATGTGAGCAAGGGCGGGGGAGAGCATGCAATGGAGACATGGGGGCAGGGCCTGGGGAAGAGGCAAGTAGAAGTGGGGCCAGGAAAGGTTCTAAATTAGAAAATTGGCAACCCTGCTCTGCAATCCTACTTTCCTGACAGTCCCTTGCTAGGTAGATTTGTTTGTGCAGGAGAAAATCTGTTCCTTAGCTTTCAGATTCTGAGTTCATTTAGCCCTGAATATGATTATTACCTTGTAAACATGAAGCCCAAACAAATCACACACCCAAAAATTTCTATTTTGTTAATAGAGGTGTGTTGAAATATGCTACACTTCAGAACAAAGCCGTTGGGCCCAATTATGACATGCAGTGGTTTAACTCCACTGATTTTACCATGCCTATTCTGAATTTTACCAGCATAAGGGACATTCCATTCAGGCCTGATACATTCATGTGGGGGGCTTGATTTATGAATGTAAGTAGCCAAGCTGTTATACCACAAAAGATTAGCAGTGTATATACCATGGGCTGCGACTAGCTGTCAGCACAGAGCAAATCTTCCCAGCCTTTTTTTTAATCCTCTTTGTCCTCCCAAAAACCAAAAAGGTGCTGAAAGAACAGTTCTTTACTTAAAGAGGTAATATCAAGACTGCTATCATTTCAATTTAAACATCCATGTGTTCTGTTTGTATTATAGTGCTAGACTCTCTAATATCTTAGTGATGTACTATAAGTCACAGTAGTAATCCCTTTTAATACCCTAGATAGATGAGGAATACATCTCTTCTCCCTCTTTTTGATCCAGCTTTCAAGAGCAACATAATGGCAGTATTACATTGTTGATAATCATTTTCTTAAATGCTAGATTTTTCCAAAATGACCTGTTGAGTATGTGGGTATTTTTTTTAATATATTAATTCTTCAGACAACAAACTGAGCAGATACAGCTGGCAGAGTTTTCAATGTAACCATGGTTAGCCACTCAGTTCACTGGCTACATAGGCATAAGCCTCAGTACGAATGACTCATTTTTCTTCTAATAATAATTCCCTCTCTCTATAAATTTATAGTCTTTCCAATGCATGCAGAGACAGGATTCTGAAACCCTCTTTCAGAGTGAATGCTGTTTTATTTCATTTGCCTTCCATGAGCTACATTTAATATAGTACTAGTCTTTCTGATTTCCTAGTGATCTGCTATAACCTTCAGTGGGACTATTCATGCAGGGTGTTGCCATTCAATATACATAAGGGATCCACAGGTCCAGAGCATGGGGAGTTTTGTAACAGTTCCTCAAAGAATCCCTTCCTGGTGCCAGACCCCCTTTAGGGCCTTACTCTTTCATTAGGGTAAACCACTTGCCTTCATCACCTCCACAAATTGAATCTCAGCGCCTTTAGCACCCTTCCTTCATGATGTGAGCTCTTTTTCAGTAAGTCTGGCTGAGCTGCACACCTTGGAGAGACTGGTATGCCCCAACGGAGCAATGCACCCCACCTTCAATATTTGCAGTGATTCTCCACATTGCAAAAGCAATATTGTTTATTAGATGTCTGGAATACAGTGTGGAAAGTCGGTGGTCAGCAGCAAGAACAGAAAATTACAGCATAGTCCATTTTGGGGAACCCAGAATCCGCTGACCCCTCTTTTTCCCAGTTCAGGAGAGTCTCAAGATTCCAACAGCCCCCACTTAACCTCCCCTCCCCCACCTGGCCCCTCCTCACTCCTATATTTTTAGTTCCTGGGCAAACCTGGCTGGCTTCCTGTATAGTGTTAGAAACCTCCATGGTTTTTAGTTTCTAGGTACGAAGTGTCCTGGGAACTGGAGTCCCCATGGTCTCCTGGAATTCTCCATGCACATGGAGCCCAGGCCCTAGACAGCTAGGTTTCGATCACACCTGTATCTTTGAGTCTCTGTAGAGAATAAACAACCTTTCCCCTCCACTTAGTTACCAGTGCAGCATGTAGGGAAAGCTGATGCACACGCAATATTCATACAGACTATCACAGAAAATTCCCACTCCGTCATTCCAGTGAAAACCAAATGCCACTTATATTACAAGTACACTAAATAGAATTAGTGCTGACAACTGTGTTAGCTTCTAGCACTTCTTTTCCACTGGGATTTTTTGCAAGCATCAACATGTTCCCAAGAGCATGACCTCTGATCATTCATTATACTATCACATGGTGAAACCAATGCAAAGATATTCAGCAAAATTACCACCTAAGAAGTCAGGGTTGGACTCACTATTTGGATTTAGCAGTTCCTGGCTGCTAGTATTGTGCTCAGATCAATAGACTACACCCATTCTCTGTAGCTGATGGTAAAGTGATGATTACCAAGAGAACCTTGACTGAGAACAGAAAGGGTATTTTGCTTCTGTGTTTGGCACTGGTCCAACCACTGCTGGAACAGTGTGCCCATTTCTGGCACCCGCAACTCAGGAAGGATGTTGATAAATTGGAGAGGGTTCAGAGAAGAGCCACCAGAATGCTTAGAAGATAGAAAACAAGCTTTATAGTGATAAGACTCAAAGAGCTCAATCTATTTAGTTTAACAAAGTGAAGGTTAAAGGGTGACTTAACTACAGTCTTTAAGTATAGAGGGAACAAATGTTTAATAGACCCTTCAATTAGCAGAGGACAGTATAACACAGTCCAATGGGTGGAAGTTGAAGCTAGACAAATGCAGGCTGGCAATAAAGTATAAATGTTTAACAGTGAAGGTTATTAACCACTGGTACTATTTACCAAGGATTGTGATGGATTCTCCACCAGTGAGAATTTTCAAATCAAGATTGGGTGTTCTAGAAGATCTGTTTTAGGAATTATTTTGGGGGAAGTTCTATGACCTGTGTTATACAGGAATCAGACTAGACTATCACAATGTTCCTGCTGGCTGGCCTTTGAATCTATAAATTGATGAATATGAGATAAGGAAGGAAGACGTGCCAGGTAGGAACCCTTCAGGGCAAAAAAGTGACTTTCAGATTCTAGCCAATATGACGGATTTGGTTTTGTCCTTCATATGTAAAAATATGAAGAAGAGATTAACAAGACTCTGTAAATAAGAGGAATAGATTAATAAATTCAAACACATTTCCAAGGTGTATGGATACTCCTGAGCTAAAGCTGGGCTGATGGCTGTATCATCTTTCCAAAATGTTCACAGTGGAGACCCCCCCCCATTCACAACATTTAAAATACTATTTTAATCATATACGCGTGACTCCATCCTTCAAACATCAAAACAGATCTGGTGTTGAATAAATTTCATCTGTACTTGGAACTTATTCTTCATCAGGGAGGTCACACTTGTTTTTGGATTTACAGAGAGGGGGATTATTATGAAAATGGACAAGGGTATACATTTAGGGCTAAGTATCCTGTGGATTGAGGGGTAATCTCCTACCGATGTCAATGGGAGACGATGAAGGGTAGAACGTGGGTTGCGAGTAGTAGCTAAGCTGTTACTATTAATTAAGTTACAGAATATTACAAAATACTCTCATCTTCACAATGACCTATTTTCCTTTTCTCAGTCTGCTTTCTCTGTTTCTCTCCTCCTTCCCGCACCCCAGTTCTCCATTTTCTTCACTCCGGCTCCTCCCAGTTCCCTGCTGTGGGCTTTGTATTTTCATCCTGTTGTCCATTTCATCTGATAAAATGATCAGTAATGAAATAGTCAATCACTCCACAAAAAGTGTGTCATTGTCTTTTGAGTCAACATCCCCATTTTATGCGGGAGGGGGGAGATGGGGCAGGAGAGTGCACATATCCCAGAGGCAGTTTTTTAGGCTTTCTGCCAATTTAGAAAGGCAACACTGCTGCAGTTACACTCACACTACATTTGGAAGCTTTTCTTCACAACTAGGCAACATACTTTAAAAATAAAACAGCCTAGATTCTGCCAAATCAGAAAATGCCATGGGGCCACATAAACACATGAAGCAGGCTGGATCCAGCCCTCAGGCAGGATGTTTAACGCCTCTGTTCTTCATCTCCTATTCTCTCTCTTATACCCAGGCAAACTGCAACAAAACAAAACATTCTGCCAGTTTATTTGACTCTCATGCATCTTTAACAAGGCACATCACAAGCACTGTCTTCACAATATTTGTGTGCTATGGGTGTATACTTCCTTCACATGTTACAGTTGGAAAACTGTGACAGAAGTTTACTGACATGTTCAAAAGTCACTCAATAAGATTAGGGTATAGCCAGGAGGAGAACCTGAGAATGCTGACTCCCGGGTCTCTTTGCAAACCACTAGATCATACTTTTTTCCACCCTCATCTGTCATTTTACAGTGAACTACAAGGACACAGCATAATATCTAAATTATGTTTTGATGAGTTATGACATTTTGACATTTGCCAGGTGCATTTGGTGGTTCTAAAGAACTACGGAATTTTTACCATCTTCAGAGAAGATGGCATTTTGCATTTGTTCCAGCAAAACCTACTAAATCCATTCTTCAATTAGACATTGGTGTCACAGTACAACAAAAAATATTTATACCTCTTCCATACCAAATTAATTTACCTTAATTTAGGGCACAAAAATGAATATTTACTATTTTTTTTATAAATCAAGAGAAATTGACCTGATATTTGTTATGGGTTGATGGTCTAACTACAGCCCAGGCTTCTTCATTTTTATTTTGACCAATGTATGTTGTCAAAGGATTTAAAAAAAACTTGCAAAAATGATATTATCATCCCCAAATTAATTAAATAAAAAAATCAAAATTCTATTTTGTTAGTAGAAAAAGCATTCAGATCTATATATCACTGAGGAGAGAGGGAGGAGCTGTTTGGAGGAATAGTAAACCAGTAATCAGAGCACCAGCCTAGAATCTGGGAGAGGGGGCTGAATTCTTTGCTCTGTCACAGGCTTCTGGATGACTTTGGGTAAATCATTTATGTTCTCTATCCCTCAATTAACCATATGTAAAATAAGAGTGAATCAATCTCCCAGCTCACAAAGGAGGGCTGTGGAGGATAAACTCAGTGCTCAGATACTGTGATGATGGGGGCCATATACCTGCCACAGATAGTGTAGCGTATAGCCCTACCAGAGCAGCAGTGTAGGAGTTTGGCCTTGCACGTTGAATACTGTTAGGGGAAATGATGGGACTTCTCTGTCCAAGAGGTTCCTTCATATTGTTTATGATGTGTAAAAAGTAAAAGACACAGCTAGAATGCAGCACTATGAGCCATGTGATTTAGGTTTGGCTCCTGTCTCACTGCAGGGGGAAATCTCTCCGTCTCCTGATGAGGCAGTTTCTCTATCCATCTAGAGGTGATCTGCATTCTGAGGGCATAGAAGGAAATCCTACTTCTCAGCCCCAAATACAAGTGGTAAGAGGTAATGAAGAGGTTTTTCTGAATCCCCAGGAAATTCTTCCAGTTTCTGAGCGTCAATCACAAGAGTCTTTCCTTGCTCCAAACTCCTTTTCAAAGCTTTTGGCATCAGCTTTTTGTCCAACTGCTGGCGTATTTGGTGTCCTGGACAAAAGCAGTCTCCCTCCAACCTTATGTATATAGCATATGTAGCTGCCTTTTTTATGCCTGTGTAATGTCTGAACTCATAATTCCACAGAGATAGATAGTTCACACAGATCAGTAAGCCAGCCTGATGCTGGCCAAGAGAATCAGGACACTAAATCAGATGGACTAATGTTCTGTTCTGGTTTGGAAATCCTATGGGTCAAATATTGTATTTTCTCCTTTGTATCAGCTCCTTGTTTTAATTACAATGGATAAAATTGTAAACTTGATTGAAGTAATAAAGTAAATAGTACTACTACTATTAAGAAGCTTCTACCGCATCCTCCATCGAAAAATCTCAATGTCCTTTAAAATAATTAATGAATTAAACTCACCTGGTTACTTAGAAGTGTTTTAATAAATCGTAGTCAGCTAGAACAGCTAGGAATGAGTGGGACAGAATTCCTATGCTCCTACTCCAAGAGCAGAACTATTTGAGCTGAAGAACAAAGTGCAAATCTATTAATAGTGAGGAGCCCACTGTACAAAATCAAGCATTTCTGATTTCTTCCAGTGACGCGCGTGCACACATACATGCACACACAAGATAATTCATCACCCCCGTTATGTTGATGAAGAAAAAGATGCAAGGAATGGTTATGCGGCTTTCCCAAGATCACTCAAAAATAGAGTCCTGATCTCCTGAACCCCAATTCTACACCTTACCCACTAACCATTCCTTCTACCCTATAAACTTCATAGAAAAAACGTAAGACACATACAAATGGCCACACGGGGTCAGGTCAAAGATCCATCTAGCCCAGTATTTGGTCCTCTGACAGTGACCAATGCCAGATGTTTTAGAAGGAATGAACATAGCAGATAATCATCAAAAGAGGTTTAAAAAAGGAGGAAAAATCCTCAGATTTTACAGATCTGAGCAACAAGAAGCAAGAGGTTTTTGCCTGATGCATCTTGATCTGAGAGCAGGGCCATCCCTTGGTTGGATGTGGGGCCTGGGACAACCCCACCCCCTGCCAATCCACCCCGGCCCCGCCTCCACCTCTTCCCACCCTTGCCCCACTCCCATTGCGCCCCTTTCACCAAACCCCCTCCCCCAAGTGACATGACCCAGTGGATTACTGGGGGTCCTGCTACCAGCAGCAGGGGTCATACCACACCCCACATACTGGCAGGAAGTGGAGCGAACCGATCCCCGCCCGCTCCACTCTCCTGCCCTGAGCCTGGCTCCCAGCTGCTTTGCTTGGGTGAGTGGAGTGGGATGGGGGTGGTCACTTTCCTTGCTGCCACCGCGGTGAAGCAGAGCAACCCAGTTGGGAGATGGCAGAGCGGATGGGGCAGGCTGCTGGGTCGCTCCACTTCCCACGGCTCCAGCAGCCACTGGTGAATGCAGGGTGGGCCCGAACCCTTTTGTCAGTACTATGCACCCTGGTAATCCTCCAGGCCACCTGGGTCCCTGCATGTCCCCCCCAAAGTGCAGGGCCCCGGGCAGCTGCCCTGAACAGTCCTATAGATGAAATGGCTCTGGATCAGAGACCTGTCATAGCTTGTATGATTAATGGAAGATGAACAGCATTCCAGAGATTATCAGTTTAATTCATGACTATAGAACAGCTATTTTTTTTATGGGTAGGATGACCCCTAATCTCTAACATGCCTTTGGGCTGTGACACTCCTCTTTCCATTCACTTCCATCACTACCTTCATGCCGACAACTGAAAAAATGACATTGAGTAGATGGGTTCAGCAGAGGAAGATAAAAACAATGTGAAGTGATGGACATTGGGAGCTTATCAGCCAAACAACACACAGGATATAAAAAGTAATCAACTTAAAGCTCTTATCAAAATGTCTGTTGGGAACAGGCTTTAAAAAAATCTGTCATTGCTCAAGGAAAAATTATAGGATTATTTTAAAGCAATTTCATCTGATATACTTTGTGTGTGGGTGTGGGTGTTATGAAGCATGCACATGCTTTGTAATTTGAGGAGTTTAAAGCCATGGGAATCAAGTCATCATAAAAAATGTACAGTTAAAAAAGGAACACAGACATAACATTTTCTGGCTTATTTAAAAAGTGAATGGAAGAGATTTTTTTAAAAATAAAAACAACTACAGTATTTTACAATCCCAAACAAAGAACAGAATATTTAGACTGAAAAATTACATATAATTACATGCTTAAACAAAAGTGTTGCCTATCCATTCCTCTGTCATTGGATTTCATAATGCTTTGGATTTCACAGTGTTTCCCTGCACTACTTCAAAAGTTACAAACACCCATCAAATCTTAGATTCGTGGAATCCTGAACTCAGCAGCCAGTAAGTGAAAGTTAAAATGATTTTCATTTTTAATAGATTTTCATGTGCTAGGATTTTTCAATGTACACATAAATTGGGATGGGCAATAACACAGTGGTAATTCATCAGGGTTAGCCCCTGGTGGCCACCACTGCTATATTTACCTGCATGGCCACTGGTACCGGCGATCGCAGCTCCTGTTGGCTGCAGATTGCTGTTCCTGGCCAGTCGGAGCAATGGGAAGCAGTGCAGACAGGGACACTGCTTCCTGCAGCTCCTATTGGCCGGGAATAGTGATCCGTGGACAACAGAAGCTGTGATTGACAGTACCTGTCAGGTACTCAGGAAAATATAGTGGAGGGAGCCTGCCAGGAGCTAACCCTGGTGGACTAATATAGATGCTGGTACTGATTCAAGCTGTTCTTTGGAGCAGGGAAATAAATCTAGGTAAAGACTCTGACCAGTGGGCCACTCTTTCCCTCACCTACAAAAATTACAGTTTCATTTATTTCATCTTATTTCTCACGTTTCCAATAATCTCAGGTGCAAGAAAGCCTTTCACGTGAACAATCTCCTGTTTATTTTTTTCTCATTAAAAGCCTTGTAGACTTATAAACATTGATTTTATGAACAAAATGGAAAGTTTAGTTAAATGTACAGCTAACAGGAGAGCAATAAAAGACAAATAATAATAGAAGTGAGTACAGACATGTTGTGAAAGTGATGAGAGAAAGTCAGACATATTTTAAATAGATAGGCCCGATCCTGTGCAGATTTTGAGTTGCAGTTGGCACTGCTCGTGTGGGGGCTTCATGCAAAGCAAAGCATGTTTTATATGAACATAAGTAAGGCCATATTGTGTCAGAGCAAAGTTCCATCTAGTCTAGTATCCTGCTTCAATGCCAGGTGCCCCAGAGAGAATGAGCAGAACAGGTAATCATCAAGTGATCCATCCCCAGTTGCCCATTCCCAGCTTTTGACAAACAGAGTCTAGCAACACCATTCCTGCCCATCCTGGCTAATAGCCATTGATGGACCTATTCTCCATGAGTTAATCTAACTCTTTTAAAAACCTTGTCATAGTCTTGGCCTTCACAACATTCTCTGGCAAGGAGTTCCACAGGCTAACTGGGTGTTTTGTTAAAAAAATACTTCCTTTTGTTTGTTTAAACCTGCTACCTATTAAATTCATTTGGTGACTGCTAGTTCTTGTGTTATGGGAACAAGTAAATAACTTTTCATTGTTTACTTTTTCTACACCAGTCATGTTTTTATAGACCTTTGTATTATATTCCCCCTTAGTCATCTCTAAAGTCCTCGTCTTATTAATCTCTCCTCATATAGCAGCCGTTCCATATCCCTAATCATTTTTGTTGCCCTTTTCTGAACCTTTTCTAGTGCCAATATATCTTTTTTTGAGGTAAGGTGGCCACATCTGTACTCAGTATTCAAGGTGTAGGAGTACAATGGATTTATATAAAGGTAAAGACATGTTCTATCTTATTCTTTATTCCTTTTTAAATGATTCCTAACATTTTGTTTGCTTTTTTGACTTCTGAGTGGATGTTTTCAGAGACCTATCCACAATGACTCTTTTACATCTCAGGAATGTCTGCCAGCATATATTAGAACAGCCTCAGGACTGGATTGCCAAGGCCTAGTGTTGCTCCATACATTTCTCCGTTGATTTTGCTCACTCAGGTACTCTACATAACCTGTCAGAAAAGACTTCTTTTTCATTTTGTGTCTCTACAGCACTTACTCCAATGGGGCCAGGATTGGGACGATAGGTGCCTCTATAATAACTGACTGAAGTGAAGTGAAGTAAGGCTATCTGCCTGCTTATACTATGATAACTAAGGCCTACTGTACCTGATCAAATCCAAAATATTAGTGAATGTTCTAGGTACCAATTAATTTTGGTGAAAACTAGAAAACCAACAGGAAAAAAACAGGGATTCACGCAACGCTTGGCATCTAGTTAGCAGAACCAGCAGCTTCAACCGGTTTTGTGACTCCCTACATATAAAAGAACCAGCTGAAGGCAGCCATTTTCCAGACCAGAAGAAAAGCTCTGTGTACACCTGCAAGCTTTTCTCTCTCACCAAGAGAATTTGGTCCAATAAAAAATGATTACCTCACTCAACTTGTCGCTTTAGTATCCAGGGACCAATCTGGCTACAATACCATTTTGGCTCTATACTCCTCTCAAAACAAGTTAAAAATGTTAACATCTGAGTGACTTGTCTTCCAGACAGAAAGAAAAGAGAAAAGAATGGTGAAGAAGAGAGGTGGGGTATGGAGGGGTAGAGGAGAAAGATGGACAGAGACTCTAGCTTGAGCGAGGCACTAGGGCTTCTTGGCATGGTGTGAGGTGGAAGAGAATGGTGGGACACACACACACACACTGTTCTGTAGGTTTTTATGCAATGTTCACCTTCCACAACATAATCACATATCTGTGTTGTTTGTTCCCTCATTCTTTCTCCACAGAGAGAGAAGCATGTACACTGGAATGTCTTGTTTTGACAGGGTTTGTTTTTGATTCTTAAAACACATCTGTTGCTGTGTATTTATGTTGCAGAAGATAGGTCAAAGAAATGGATGTTTCACTTGTAGTGAAAAGTGGGAAGCTTCTGTGATGGTCCTCAGTTCTTGGGGATAGCTCATTCCACAATCTCAGACAGGCCCCAGAGAGAGCTCTGCCTCCTGCACAGACAAGCTTTACCCTTTGTACAGAGAGTTCCACAGTGCCAAAGAAGAGTCGTTGACTAGGTCTTCATCCCAGAACTGTAGGGGACCTTGCAGATATCCTGCACTCAGGTCATTGAGCACCTTTAAGATAAAGACCTAGACCTTGAACTTGATTCAAAAATCTAGGGGAAGTCTCTACAGAGAATGGAGGGAAAGTGTGGTATGCTTGCAATAATCTGTATTACTCAGGACACGTGCTTGGAATGTCCTCCGGGCTGAAGATGTCATGCCTAAATATATCAATACACCTGAGAGGTGACAGAGGTGCAAATTACTGAGGACAGGGTATTGTCCTCTTGGATGGCATGGAGTCTCATAATCCACCAGAGATGGTAGAAAATTTTACTTGCTATGTAAGAACTTAACATCAACAAGGAATTCAAGAGCATTCCTAAGATATGGGCAGAATTGACCAGCTGTGAGTGTATGCCTGCAACCAAACAAGTTGCAGGCATACTCTCACAGCTGGTCAATTCAATGCACCTTGCCTGTATACTATTAAAAATGCTTTTCTGTGATCACCAGCACCAGCTATGTCTTCCTGAGGGCCAGTTTCAGCCAGCTGTTTTTCATCCTTGATCTTGTCCAAACACAAGGCCATCTTGATGGTAGCGGTGTGGTTATACATAAAGGGCAAGTCGAGATGTTTGCTATTTGCATATGGCTGGTACTTGAATCCATGCTGTCTGACCAGTTCATCTAATGGTTGCATGCTGAGGGTTGAACAAGAGCAAAAAGAACCGAGCCTACATGTGAAGGATCTCTGGTGAAGAAGCCGTTTCACTGCATATGTCCCTTCAGGAAAGACTGAAACTAGGGATGTCAATGTGTAAGTCAACTACACAATTAACCAACTCTCCTTGTGAACCAGCTCCTGCCTGCCAGTGGGGTTGGGAGCTTGCTGGCCGACGCTCCCTCCTCTGGGGTTTATCTAATAGTTGTGTAACCACTAAAATTTCATGTGGTTATATGACTATTCAATTACATGTAAAATCTCTAACTGAAACCTGGGTTTCTCACCTCCCTCAGTTGAGACAGTATTTGTTCATCATCAACAGCACTGAGTTCTGCAGAGATGTCTAGGAGGATGAGAATGGATGTCTGTCCTCTGTTCACTGATAGGAGAAAATCACCCCTCAATGTCAAGAAAGAACCCGGGACACTGGTAGGACACTGAGCCCTTAGCAGAGGGAGAAAATGGTGGGGGACTGGTATGTGCTCGGAAGGGAAATAGGGAGGGGAAACAGAGTCCCTGGCACAAGGGGAACAGTGGGAGCAGGAATAGGGGAGCATACACAACTCACGACATGCTGGGGCCCTGCTGTGAGTTCCTGAAATAGAAAGGGAATGGGAAGGTGGTACACAGGGAGATATTACGTGTATGTATGAGAGGAATGAAAGCAGCTGCTGGTGCGTGCAATGTGGTTGGCCTACCCAATCAACAAAGCATGTGAACCTCTCTAGTCATATTCTCAGCCTTGTCCTGAATTGAAGACAATGTTGGCATTTGACAAATACTAAAACTCCAACCAGCTTTCCCAGGAGAGGAGGACTGTGATGGGGTGTACAAACCCCCAACTGGCTGGAAGGGATAAAGGACAATACCAAGCTGAAGCAGACCTACCCCTCCTGACCTACAGAGCATGCTCCAACTGAAGAAGTTGGAAATGGGGAACTCAGCTGGGAAGGGGAAAGGCTGGGGAGTAAGAGACACCTCTCCCGAGAGCTTCTGGACCAGAATACAGGAGAAACATCATGAGAGGGATAAGACTGTATGCTGCCCCTCTGGGACTGATGGGTTAGTTATCTTTTTCTTTTTCCCTTATATTGGACTTGGAGCTGGGGGAGAGATGCACTTAGTAGGAAGTGACCAAGGGAGGGTAACTCAAAGAGAACGCTAGGGTGTCAGACACTGTTGACCCTAGGATGAAATGGGAGGGGTCTGGCCTTCCCTACTGACTTGTCATGCTGCAACAGGGTGGGAAAACGTAAGCCTGAAACTCATTTCAGTCCCCCTCTGGTAAGAACAGGGATTGGACTGAAAGACCTTCCTGCTGGGAGGTGGCACTGAGTACACTACCTGTGAGGCTGCCTAGTCTGCCAAGGGCTGTGTTACAAGGAGTTTGTTCTTTTTGTCATAACACAATTCTTAAGACTTGAACCTCCATACTCCCCATAGAGCACAGACAGGAATTCACATGCACATCGCATATTAAGGGGTTTATTCAAGCTTGAATGCTGCAGTAGGTGTTCCCTTAGTATTCAATAGCTTATGAATATTTAAAAGTCATAAATGTCAAATTAAATGTTTATCCATCGTGTTTACACTTAAAAGTCCTTGAGAAGGATCAGTTATAAGTGAAGCCATATAATGTCTGCTATGTACTAGTCTCAGAGGAATGTCTCCTGTTCCCTAAATAGCACCTTCACCAGCCTTAGTCATGTTGAGAGTCATAACAAAGATAGGGCACTGGCATGGGCGGCGAGTTATATGGGCTCGTGGTGCCCATGCTCCAGCAATATTTAGCGCCGGGGGCCCTGCTCCACCAATATTTGGAGCTGGGTCTCTCCCCCGGCCCTGCTTGGAGCGGACCCCGTCCCCAGAGCATCTCTCCCCTGACCCCGGCCCCAGACCGTCCCTGCCGTGCGCAACCTTCAATCAGCTCCCCCTTGCCGGCTGCTGCTGCCATGCACTGCATGCTCAAACAGGTGGGCGGGGAGATGCCTGGGTGTGATGTGACGTCACAGCCCGGGACTTTAAAACTGTTCGGTGGCGCGCGGCTGAGTTGCGGGTTCGGAGTTTAGGGTCTTCTGGGGCGGAGCGCAGACTCCAGCCCCGCAAAGTGGAAGGCAGAAGGTAGGGGAGGGCTGGGAGAGGAAGGGGCTTGTGTGGAGGGGGAGGGAGAAGGAGAGGGGGTAGAAAGGGGAAGAGGTGGAAGAGGAAGGGGCTTGTGCGGAGGGAGAAGAAAGGGGAAGGCACCAAAGGGACAGGGTAGAGGAGAGACAAATGCCAGGGGGCCAAGTGCAGACAATGAGGAAAAGGGCAGGAGGGAAGGTGTCAGTGGGAGGGGAACAGGGTGATGCTGGGAGGGGAGAAGGTAAGGGCATTGGGGGCTGGAGGAGGAGGTGCTGGGAGAAGGCTTGAAAGAAGGGGTGGGCATGAGGAAGGCCAGGATGGAGCAAGTCATGTGTGAGGGCACAGAGGGGCATGAGGGAAATGGGGGCAGAGAGTGGTGAGGGGGTGGGCATCAGGGAAAAAGAGGGCAAAGGGGGCAGGGGCAGTGAGGGAAGGGGGAGGCACCAGGAGGGTACAGGAGTAAGGGAAGGTGCAGGTGCCAGGGGATTCTGGGGGTGAAGCAGAAGGGCAGACACCTGCAGGGGAGGGACCAGCACCAAAGGAGAGAGGCAGGGCAGGTTTGTAGAGGGAGGTGTTAGAAGAGGGGATGAGGAGGGATAGCGCACATGATCAGAGTGGGGCTACTGGAGGAGTGGGCACAAGGGGGAGAGAAGGGCTGGTGGAGGGGAGCAGGTTGCAGGAGGGCTGAGGGCAGTGAGAAGGGCAGGAGTCAGGACAGCAGAGGAGGGTGAGGAGTTGGGGGGGGAGCAGGCACCAGGGGAGCTGATGGAACAAGGGGAGGAGACATGGCAGCAGAGAGAAAAGGTAAAGGTTTAAAAATATTTATTAATAACTTGGGTGCCACAATGGCACATCCAAACAAGCCACATGAACTCAGAACTGGTGCACAACACAAAAGTCATTCTGCTCATGGGAGGAAACTCTGAGGCTATGTCTACACTGGTGGTTTCTTGTGCAAGAACATCTTGCACAAGGGTTCTTGTGCAAGAACACGTCCACACTGCCATGTGCGAGCTGTGCTTTTGCACAAGAGCATCCATGGCAGTGTGGACGCTCTCTTGCCCAAGAAAGATCTGATGACCACCACGTAAAAGAAGCAGTGAGGGACAAAAAGGCATGTTTTAAGAAGTGGAAGTCCAATCCTAGTGAGATGAATAGAAAGGAACATAAACACTGTCAAATCAAGTGTAAAAATGTAATAAGAAAAGCAAAAAAAGATTTTGAGGAACAGCTAGCCAAAAACTCAAAAAGAAATAACAAAATGTTTTTTAAGTACATTAGAAGCAGGAAGCCTGCTAAAAAACCTGTGGGTCCCCTAGACGATCGAACTATAAAAGGCGCAATCAAGGACGATAAAGCCATTGCGGAGAAACTAAATGAATTCTTTGCTTCAGTCTTCACGGCTGAGGACATTGGGGAGATTCCCAAATCTGCACCGTCCTTTGTGGGTGATGAATCTGAGGAACTGTCCCGGATTGAAGTGTCATTAGAGGAGGTTTTGGAACAAATAGAAAAACTTAATGTTAACAAATCTCCGGGACCGGATGGCATTCATCCAAGGGTTCTAAAAGAACTCAAATGCGAAATTGCTGAACTATTATCTGTGGTTTGTAACCTATCCCTTAAATCGGCTTCTGTACCTAATGACTGGAAGGTAGCCAACGTGACATCAATATTTAAAAAGGGTTCTAGAGGCGATCCGGGCAATTACAGACCGGTAAGTCTAACTTCAGTACCGGGCAAATTAGTCGAAACAATAGTAAAGAATAAAATTGTGAAGCATGTAGAAGAACATAATTTGTTGGACAAAAGTCAACATGGTTTCTGTAAAGGGAAATCCTGTCTTACTAATCTATTCGAGTTCTTTGAAGGGGTTAACAAACATGCGGACAAGGGGGATCCAGTAGATATAGTATACTTAGATTTTCAGAAAGCCTTTGACAAGGTCCCTCACCAAAGGCTCTTGTGTAAATTACATGGCCATGGGATAAGAGGGAAGGTCCTTTCTTGGATTGAGAACTGGTTAAAAGACAGGAAACAAAGGGTAGGAATAAATGGTAAATTTTCAGAATGGAGAGGGGTAACTAGTGGTGTCCCCCAAGGGTCGGTCCTAGGACCAATCCTGTTCAACTTATTCATAAATGATCTGGAGAAAGGGGTAAGCAGTGAGGTGGTAAAGTTTGCAGATGATACCAAACTGTTTAGGATAGTCAAGACAGAAGTAGACTGTGAGGGACTCCAAGAAGATCTCACCAAACTGAGTGATTGGGCAACAAAATGGCAAATGAAACTTAATGTGGATAAGTGTAAAGTAATGCACATCGGGAAAAATAACCCCAACTATACGTACAGTATGATGGGGGCTAATTTGGCTACGACAAATCAGGAAAGAGATCTTGGAGTTATCGTGGACAGTTCTCTGAAAACTTCCACACAGTGTGCAGCAGCAGTCAAAAAGGCAAATAGGATGCTAGGAATTATTAAGAAAGGGATAGAAAATAAGACCCAGAATATCTTACTGCCCCTGTGTAAAACTATGGTACGCCCACATCTTGAATACTGTGTACAGATGTGGTGTCCTCACCTCAAAAAAGATATTTTGGCCTTGGAAAGGGTTCAGAAAAGGGCAACTAAAATGATTAGGGGTTTGGAACGGGTCCCATATGAGGAGAGGTTAAAGCAACTGGGACTTTTCAGTTTAGAAAAGAGGAGACTGAGGGGGGATATGATAGAGGTATATAAAATCATGAGTGGTGTGGAGAGGGCCGATAAAGAGAAGTTATTTATTAGTTCCCTAAATAGAAGAACTAGAGGACACCAAATGAAATTAATGGGTAGCAGGTTTAAAACTAATAAAAGAAAGTTCTTCTTCACACAGCATGTAGTCAGCCTGTGGAACTCCTTGCCAGAGGAGGCTGTGAAGGCTAGGACTATAATAGAGTTTAAAGAGAAGCTAGATAATTTCATGGAGGTTAGGTCCATAAAAGGCTATTAGCCAGGGGATAAAATGGTGTCCTTGGCCTCTGTTTGTCAGAGGCTGGAGAGGGATGGCAGGGATGGCAGGAGGGCAGGAGGGATGGAGGGATGGCAGGAGACAAATCGCTTGTCTTCGGTCCACCCTCTCTGGGGCACCTGGTGCTGGCCACTGTCGGTAGGCAGGATACTGGGCTAGATGGACCTTTGGTCTGACCCAGTACGGCCATTCTTATGTTCTTATGTTCTTGTAGCCATAGGGGTTTCTTGAGCAAGAAATCCCTGCCGAGCATCCACACTGCCCTCTTGCACAAGAGAGCTTACACCTGTTAGAAAAGAGCATAGCTCTTGCGCAAGACTCCCTCTCTTACCACGCCGTACTGTAAATTTCCTTGCTCAAGAGCAGGCGGGCAGTGTGGATGCTCTGTGGGTTCTTACACAAGAACGGTTGTACTTGTTAACTGCCAATGAGTGCTAAATACCCACAAATGGTTTTCCTGTGGTGAGCAAGCCTTGGATCACCAATGTAGTCAGTGGCTATGCTTTAGGTTATATAAGATGGATACACATAGGCTATGTCTAGACTGCATCCCTTTTTCAAAAAAGGGATGCAGATTAGGCACATCAAAATTGCTAATGAAGCAGGGATAAGGGATCTTTCGAAAAAGGGTTGTATTTTTGAAAGATTGCTTCTAGACTGCCATTTTTTTCCGAAAAAGCTCCATTTCGAAAAAAAAAGCAGTGGCCATGTTTATGCTAATGAGGCATGGGATATTTAAATCCCTGCTTCATTAGCAATTTTGATGTGCCTAATCTGCATCCCTTTTTCAAAAAAGGGATACAGTCTAGACATAGCCACAGTGCTTTTCTTGTGACGGTACGCACTGGTAGAGCATACTGGCACCTTTTTTTGGGAGCACTTGTGCCATGCCGCTTTCCCCCGGCACAGCCCCCTGCCGGCCCTGGGAACACTTGCGCCGCGCCACTTCCCCCAGGCACAGCCCCCAGCCTGACTGACTCCTTGTGCAGGAACAGCTAGATGAAAAATTTGCTTTTCACTTATGCGCATGCGTATGTTGACATGATATAGGAAGAAGGGTGGGAGAGGCATTTTTGAAATTTACTTTCCTCAGGAAATGAGTACTGGCACCTTTTTTTTTAACAAAAAAAAGCACTGGATACAGATATCGAAATGCTATCTTCAAGATATCTAAATTTAGATGCTCTGACTATCCAATCATCACCTCGGCAATGTGAAGATAATTCCTCTTAATTCCCTTCTAGCTGTGAGCCGCACTCATGCTTTCTCCTGAGAACACTCCCCTCCTCCCCAGCCAGGAATTGGGTTTCTCAGAAGTGGAAGCCCTAGATTCTTAGAAACAACAGTTTCTTCAACCATTGAGGATATTTTTCAACATGAAGTCCACTGTTATCAAAAGTTCAGGTCTCACCTTCAGGCACTAGAGGAAATTGGTGACACTGGCAGGCCAGGTGCAGGCTCATGCCAAGACCTGGGGTCTCACTGAACAATGCATAGCTGGGTTATTAGAGTTTAAAGAGATATTAGTGTTCTAAGAGTGTTTTTAGACTTTATGGTATGCTGGTATGATTCTGTATATATTAATCCTACTTATGACATTTGCATCCTATACTTTAAGGTGTTTCTTAAATGTTTGTGTTATAATTGTAAAATGTTCTGAAATTGTTATTCACCAAACAGGAAAAAAAATAACCTAATACAAACTGCTGGGTTCTCCAGGTGTTCTCTCCTGCCCATCAGGAAGGATTGTTGAATCTAAATGCATCATTGTGAAACAAAACCAACAAGGAGTCGTGGGGCACCTTAGAGACTGATGAAATGGGTTTAATCCACGAAAGTTTATGCCCTAATAAATCTGCTAGTCTCTAGGGTGCCACAGGACTCCTCGTTGTTTTGCAGATACAGACTAACATGGCTACCTCTCTGAGAATTTTCACTGTGGAAGAAAGACCTTGTTGATTGCTCTCCCAACCCACCCATGAAGAGATTATGTGCAGATACCTCCATCCCATCATTTTGGACTCTAGGGAAGTGGAATTCAGAATTTCCGAGCAGGAAAAATTAGGGTCTTTTATTCTGTTTGGACTTTATGAGGCAAAAATTTCTGGGTATCACATTGAAAAAAATGTGAACAAATTGGAGAAAGTCCAGAGTTTGTTGAGTCTGGAAAAGAGAAGACTGAGAGGGTACATGCTAAGAGCTTTCAAGTACCTAAAAGGTTTTTACAAGGTGGAGGGAGAAATACTGTTCTCCTTAACTGCTGAGGATAAGACAAGAAGCAATGGGCTTAATGGAGCAAGGGTGGTTTAGCTAGGCATAAAGAGAAACTTCCTAACTGTCAAGGTTAAGCACTGGAACAAATTGCTTAGCAGGTTGTGGAATTTACAGCATTGGAAGTTTTAGGAGCAGTTTGAACAAACACTTCTCAGGAACAGTCTAGTTATTATTAAGTCCTGCAGGGGTGCAGGGGACTGGACAAGACAACCTACTGAGTCTCTTCCAATCCTACACTTCTATGATTCTGTGAACATAAGCAAGAGATCCCCAAGTTGCTTGGCTTGGGCTGGCCCCAAAGGACATGCAAGTTTGCTTATTAGAAGCTTGCATGTTTTAAACTTGTCTATAACTCTCATTTGTTTTTCCTGCTTCATATGTGACAGGACCTTTGGGTTTCAGAGTAAACCAAATATTTTATGATTTTTAGTGCAAAGTGATCATCTATCACGGAGCTCAGCTTTCCAAGGTGGCAAGGGAGCTGAGTATGCCCAAGGGGACTGCCCGTGACTTCATGTTAAGGCTGTATAATGCCTGAGGAGTTTACACTTGGCACTTGTTGGTGAAATGGTTTGAGCACCCACTGAGCATCTGTAACGCTGACAAGAGGAACCAAGCTTGGGACCTCTGGAGCTTAGTGCATAAGCTAAAAGCCAGCTGGTTCTCCACTAAGGCTGTAAAGCAAACTGTCTCTCTGTATGTGGTCTAAGTGCCACCACATGGGGCAGTGCACCACACCCAGTAGCCATGTGGGTTATACACCCATCCCCCCATTACTTCTGTTCACCCTTGAAACCCTTCTCATTCTGTGGGTACTCAGGTGTCCCTCTCCAGTTTCAACTTGGTGTTTTGCCCTGATTCTTAACAGTCTGCCCCGAGGCTGGTATTCTCTCTCTTGAGCCACTCCAGACAGCGTGACAATAATATCAATGGGTAGCTTCTATTTATGGAACACTAAAAATGTGAAGTCCATGCCATTACAGTCACCTTCATCTGGCCATGTTTCAGCCAGATGGAGGAACTTGCATGGCTCAGACTCCTGTGGAAAGACTGACCCAAACTGGAACTGGAGAAGAACCTGTGAGTCCCCACAGTATGAGAGGAGTCAGGGGAGAATAAAGGTAATGGGTGCTCAAGGCTAGCCCCTGTCCCTCACCCTCTTGCAGCATACAGTTGCCCTCCTCCCAATTCCCTGCTGGCTATAATTACTGATTTCTTTCATGATTCTCCACTTGCAAACAGACTTTTATCAGCCCCTGAGGAGATGGGTCTGCCAGAAACCAGGGTCATAACAAACCTACTTTGGGTTTTCGTTCACATACGTTTCCACTCCTTAGTTATGGTTCTGAGTTTCTACGTTCAAATGAAGCCAAAGAGCTGTGAAACACCGTTGAATTCAAAACTGCCAGTGCCTCTGTCACATGGAACTTATCCTTGGATTTACCTCATAGTCCTGAGGACAAGTTCCGGGTTTATACTGGCACCAAGGTTAATGCAAAGCCCACAACATTTAACTCAAATTCCTCTTATGATATACACAGCAGAAACAAGATCATTAGTCTATTTCCTGCACAACTTTACATGGGAAGTCATCTCCCTGCTTGCCAAAGAGGCAGCTGCCACTTCGTGTTCCAGGTTCAGAAACAGGATGTTATCCAGTGAATCACCACACTCTGTTTCACATGGAGATATTAAAGCCTGATTTATTATTTGTAATGTGGTAGTCTCAATGGACCCCACTCACGGATCATGGCCGTATTGTGCTAACCACTTATAAACAAAAAGAGGGGCCCTGAAGAGTGAACACTCTAAATAATTTCTTTGGAAAGCAGAGACTGTTTTTCTTGAGCCTGATTCTTCAGAGGTCTGTCCATGCAGATCCAATTGCAGGACTGGGACTAAAATCCTCTCTTGTTTTCCTTAATCAGAATGAAGAGCAATTTCTACTGTAAGTACATTTTATTCTCTTTGAGCATGAGAAAATCTCACACTGCCTGACTTCCTGAACCAAGCAAACATTCAACTCATAATTAGGTGAATTAGCCACAGGAGAGAAAGCAAACTTAAAAATAATTACTAACATTTTTTTCTTAAATCAACATTTTTCTAAGATAATGTCACCTGGTTAACAGTATTGGTTTTCAAGCCATCCAAATGTAAAGTTTGTTGGAAGATTGTGTTTAAAAGCTCTTAAAGCAAAACTGTTCTATCACATACTCCTCTTTCAAAACCCATTCAAAAGGAAAAGACGGGCAGAATGTGCTCCCATACTGTGCACCTTCCAGCTGGGAGAGTGAGACCCCACAGCTCAGAGTCACCGAAGCAGAACTGTGCTCTTTAAATCACACCAAGTACACAGAGGGAGGGTGGCAGAAGGAGGAAACTAGTGATGACCAGGAAAATGACTAGAGGTTGGAACTCCCCGCTGTGGCTCCCTCTGGACCTGACCAGCCCCAAATGAGGGAATTTGCTGGATCAGGGGAGGTTCTCTGCCACTGGCCTCCCAGGATTCCACCCCTCCCTCTGGCTGGCTCCGCTCCAGCCCCACTGCCACTGGGCTTCAGCCCTGCTGCTAAAGGGCTTGGGCTCAGGATGCTTCCACCAGACGGCTGGGGCTCTCTGGGGTTGGAGCTCCACAGCTGCCACGGCCCCACTTCTCGGGGACAGGGCTCCGTGGCTGTCCTGCTTCTGTCACGCCCAGGGCTTCCAGGGGACTAGGCTCACGTGCTGCTGGTGGCCTCGCTGCTGCTGCCCCGCCCTGCCAGGGCTCCCCTAGGAGGGGACTCCATGGCTGCCCTGCTGCTGCCATGCTGGGTTGGGGCTCCACGGAGATGAGGCTCACCGGACCCACTGCTGCCCCGCCCGGCCAGAGCTCTCTGGGGATCGGGCTCACCATCTGGTGGTGGGGCTCCCCTCCGCTGGACTCCCTGACTGGCTCATATTCCTGGGCACTGGGGCTCTCTGGTCCAGCAACACCCATAATCCTGCCAGACCACGGATGTTGCCAGACCAGAGAACCCCAGATTTAGGAGGTTCAACCTGTAATACAAGAAAAGAGTTTGAAGGCACCTGATTTGCTTCAGCCAATGCGAAAGCAATGTGCAAGATACATTATGAAATATATAGGAATGACATTCTCCCTGAAGGTTGGAATAAAACAGTTGCACATCATTTATTTTGTACTGTATTAAACCACAACATACAGTCAATTTATTTTCCACTTCCTAGTGTTTGTTACCTCTTTTTGACACAAACTGCCAGTCAAAGATCGGGGCCTTTCAGATGTTCCAGTGATCAGTCAAAATGGACATGGCGTCTGTATTTTCTTTGATGCAGGTTTGTTTATTCACATGGTACATACTGCATCCTGCTTTCCCCAAAGCAGGAGGAATCCAAAACAAAAATCCAAAAGCAGTTCCAAGCTTCTTTCATTTCGATATAAGCAGCTCTCTCTCGGCTTCTCCCAGGTGCACAGTGGGCTGCCAGGAAGATGCTTGCTTTCTCTGGCACATGCAGATGCATGCCCCTTGTCAAACAATTCCCAGCAGAGTCTTTTGGCCACATGTATCAGAGGGGTAGCCGTGTTAGTCTGGATCTGCAAAAGCGACGAGGAGTCCTGTGGCACCTTATAGACTAACAGATTTATTGGAGCATAAGCTTTCGTGGGCAAAGACCCACTTTGTCAGATGCATCTGATGAAGTGGGTCTTTGCCCACGAAAGCTTGTGCTCCAATAAATCTTTTGGTCTATAAGGTGCCACAGGACTCCTTGTCGTTTTGGCCACATGGTATTAATTACTGAACAGATTTCATAATGCCTTTTTTAGGTGGGGCTCTTTAATGGTCTTTTAAATGAAGGATACATTCATGCTCATCAGTGCTGATGAGGTTTTAACCATACTCCGAATATAAGGTTTGAATCAGGGGTCTCAACGTGGGCCATCTACAGACTGGAACATATTCACAATCTGGCCCGGGAGACTTTGCAGACTGCAGGGGGAAGCACGTGCCTGTTCCCATCCCCCAAATCCTGTCACTTTTCACCACCACCATGCCCTCTCCTTCCCATTGCACCCCATCCTCCAAGGGACATGGCCTCAGGGATTACCAGGGGAAAAGGGGCTGGTGTGGGGTAGTAGAGTGAAGCCTCTGTGGGGAGTGCGGGAGAGTCTGACCACTGCTGCCGCCCCACCCCAGGCTGTCACAGTAATCCCCAAGGTGGGACGGGGTGCAATAGGGAGGGAAACCAATAGGGGTGGTGGTGGAAAGGTTTGGGATATGGGGACTAGCAAGGCCTTCCCTCATCCCCCTCCAGGCTGCCGGGTCTCCTGATCTGGATTGCGAATATGCACTGGCCCACAGATGGCCTGCAGGCTGTGAGTTTAAGATCCTTGATTTAAATGAAACCATAATACTAGAAACAGTGAGTTGGTTATAGGTGAGTTATTTTTTGAACCTACACACATAGCATGCATTTTGATTCTGTCCCCTTCCTTCCACATTTCGTGCTGTGTGTTCTGTCTGACTTCCTAGGGCAAGATCATGGCATGAGTACAAGACACCCCCTGACGCCTCTTCACTTCCAAGCAGGGGAATCAGACTCTGCAGAGCTACTATGTCTCCCCATCATGTAATTGGGGCGGATGGGGTGGGGAATGTATGACTTCATCATGCCTAGACTTGTCGCAGTTTACTCCCTCAGGGCCTCCTTGGAGCATCAGGGAGATCAGGAAGGAGTCACAATCTCCCTCATTAGCTAATCCAAATGGTTGATCCGGCCCTCAGAGTCTCAGCTCTTTGCCACAGGGACCACTGGTGAAATTCTGGCCCCCCTGAAATAGGCATTTAACACAATGAAGCTTTTCCCCTGATCAGGGCCTGTGCTTGCTACAAAATAAAACATCATCAACAAGGATCCTTACACAGTATTTCTCTTCTCTTCCCCCAGCTTTTGTTTTCTCTTCCCTCCTGCGTTCTCTTCCCATTTCCCTTCCTTGTGTTTATTTGTCACTACTGCCATTACCCCAAGATCGACATGAACACTGCCAATGAGTGCTAAATACCCAGAATGTCAAGAATGAAAGTGACGAATTCTGTTTCAAAAAGAGCTCTATGAAATGTGTCCCCTTCATACTCTCCAAGCACCTTATCACAGCAAAATCTTCTCCTCTTGCTTTCTCCAATGATGCTCTTTTTTGCATAGTCACATGTCACAGGAAAGCTAAGAAGTTAATGAAGTCACTATTCTTTCTTTCAAAGGTTTAAAAGGTTTTAAGGTACGTCACAACACCCATATCTCCCATTATTTAATTGCAGTTATACATATAGATTGTCCATAGCGTGGTTTTATAGTGATGAATAATTTGGGAAGTACCATCCACTTGTCCCCAGACTATAGTGCCAAAACCTAAATGTGAATGTCTGTTTGCAGGTGCTCCTGTTTTAGAAAATTTAATAACTGAATGGATAAATACTTGCATTTTCAGCTTGGCTGTAACACTGAACCTTTTGAATAGGACACATTGGATAATGCCCTGTACCTGCTAAAGGCAGGTACAGGGCATTATCCAATCTGTTACTATTAATTGATCATGCAAAACTTCCTGGAAACTCACCTCTTCCGCCATGTCTATAAAGAAAAAGGCACTCTCATGTCTTTATCTTCCTGATGCACAAATAACTAACAGAACCATCAAGATGGAGAAATGGCCTGAGGTAAATAGGATGAAGTTCAATAAGGACAAATGCAAAGTACTCCATTTAGGGAAGAACAATCAATTTCCCATATAAATGGGAAGTGACTGTCTAGGAAGGAGTACTGCAGAAAGGGATCTAGGGGTCATAGTGGACCACAAGCTAAATATGAGTCAGCAATGTGACACTGTTGCAAAAAAAGCAAACATTATTCTGGGAAACATTAACAGGAGTGTTGTGAGCAAGACAGGCGAAGTAATTCTTCCATTCTACTCTGCACTGATTAGTCCTCAATTGAAGTATTGTGTCTAGTTCTGGGCATCACGTTTTAGGAACGATGTGGAGAAATTGGAGAAGGTCCAGAGAAGAGCAACAAAAATATTAAAAATTTAGAAAACATGACCAATGAGGGAAGACTGAAAGATTTGGGTTTGTTTTGTTTGGGAAAGAGAAGACTGGGGGGGGGGGAGGGGCGGGAAGGGACATGATAGCAGCTTTCAAGTACCTGAAAAGGTGTTATAAGGAGGAGGAAGAAAAATTATTCTCCTTACCTCCTGATAGGACAAGAAGCAATGGTCTTAAATTACAACAAGGGAGGTTTAAGTTGGACATTAGGAAAAACTTTCTAACTGTCAGGGTGGTTAAGCACTGGAATAAGAGGAGATTGTGGAACTTCCATCATTGGAGATTTTTAAGAGAATGTTGACAAACACCTGTCAGGGATGGTCAAGATAATACTTAGTCCTAAACTGAGTGCAGGGGACTAGATTTGATGACCTCTTGAGGTCCCTTCCAGTTCTAGTATGCTATGATTTAATTATTCTAAGTTGTGCTGAGGCCAAGTAGTGATGGTGTAGCTGAAACCTCATCTTCCTAGACCTATACCCTCCACACTGTTCATCACCTTCATCCATTCATGACTAAAATTAGTCTGTAAGCTCTTTGGGGCAAAAGATCATGTCTTTAGTCAACCACTTTAGAGATTCATAATAGTCACCTTGCCACACAGCATCTAAAAAAGTTGGCTGTAACACCTTTTTCCTGGCTAATGGGAGCTGTGTCTGACTTGTTGTGCTATTGAGAAGCATCATAATTTTTTCTTGGCTGTGACCTTACTTGGCTTATATTTCTATTAGCAATGATAGGTGCTTTAGAAATATCTAAGGTAGATCTGGTGGACTCTGAGCACAAAAAACAGGAGACCCAAGGACACAGCTTCATAGTCAAGTGTTTCCTTTTGACCTCACAACAGATGTGGTGGTACATCAAGCGAGAGGGAGTTCAGAAATCCTGAAGAGGTAGTTCCTTATCATATCCTATCTATCATATCTATGTCAGACTTTCCCTTGGTAGTCAAGGGCTACAGAGGCTGTCATACCTGCTGAGGGTATTAGTAATAATGACACTGAATGTGGAAGAAAGAGAGCTGTTTTTTATGCCTTACTGGCCATTGAGTGTGAACAATACCGTAGAGCTGCCATTCAGATCCCTCACGCTGGAAAAGCCCTCAGAACAAAGTGTAGCAGAGGTGCCACTCTGGTATTCATCAATAGGGAATTCTTCTTCACTTATTTTACATGCTAAAGCAGAGAGGGAGCCCTAAGTGACAAGAGATGCTTTCAGGTCCAGATTAACAGACCAAACCTGAGTCAGGCTGACAATAACCAAAAGCTTTTATTGTGTAGTAGCTTTGCAGTAGCCAGCGTGAGATGAGTTCACCATTCTCAGCTTATTTCCCAAGTGCTTATAATAAAAGATAGTCACCACAACGAGCACTAATTAGCAATTTGAGTGGTGCTCACAGCACAAGGCCACCATGAGCCATGGAGAATTAAATTCCCTGTCACCCACTGAGGTGAGCCCTCCAGACCAGGGATTTAGTTAAAATAGAGAGGCCACGTCAGTAACCTGGGACTTCCACTGCCCATGCTCTACCTGTTCCTGGGATAAACAGCGGACTTCAGTCCCCTGGACTATTGTCTTGGTGTCTTTCACCAGAAAAAGCAAATGGAAAATGTGTCCTTCCATGTTCTCCATGACACCAGCAGAACAGCGTATCCAGCCCACTGCATGACGTTTTCACTGCCCCTGTACAAGATTTGTACTGAGGGGCTGATTCTCCACTCAGTAGTAAATAAGAATGCACCCACTGACTTCAGCTGAGCCCTGTAGGAAGCAGAGGCTCCAGAGTGACATTTGCCTCATTCACTGTACATCTATAAAGAATCCTGAATAAAAGAAGTGTGCTGTGAGCCCTGGCTTCATTCCCTAAGATCCCTTCACATCACAAGCAGATTAAAATTTACTGGGACTCTGGGCACAAAGTACACCCCCCCCAACCTTGGAAGCCCGGGGACACTGGAACCTATGTCCACCCACTTTTTAACATAGTCATCATAGGTCATAGGTGACATGTAGCTGTGGCTAGTGGAGGAGCACAAATGAAAGGTTCGCGGGGTGGAGGGGGTGTCATGTGCCCTTTAATTTCTGGCATGGACACTTCTGGCACGGACATCCAGCAGCAAGAATGCAGCACTTCCCCTGGCAGCGACATGCTCTGTGTGCCCATGCAGCCGAGGGAGGGAGGAAGCAGCAGGATGACTGACTGTGTCATCATAGCACCTATGAGCCTCACTCATGGACCACAGCCCCGCTGTGCTAGGCCCTGACAGCTGAGGCTACATGGGGCTGCTTCTCCTTTCTTGCTGCTGGAGTCCCACACATAGCCTCTGCCTCCACCTCCCACTCACCCTGGTGGATGGTTTGCAAAGACTGGCCAGAGGGAAGGGCCTCAGTGGAAGAGGTGGAGCATGAGTGGGGCCAGAGTTCTGGTACTGGGCCTGTGCTTAATGTGCTACTGGTCCACATAAGAGCTGCCTTAATTATAGTCAGGCCGGTCCTAACCAATTGGCGGCCCTGGGTGACCGCCCGACTCACCCGTAGGGTTGCCAGATGGTTTAAAAAAATACTGGACAAAAATTTGTTGAGAAAAAAAAAAAGAGGGTTGGGAAATAAAAGAGGGGGGAGGATTCGGGAGGTCGGGCCGAAATGCAGTTGCGGCCCACCCCTAAGACTGGATCTGTTGGCGGCCCCTTGAAAATGACCCCTAAGAGCAGCTCTGATTACAGTGACCACTGTGATCACAGAACCACAATGAGTATGTCTGGAAAGGAGACAAGTTTCCACTTCTTGAGCAACTACTTTCAGAAATGGATAATATTAGGTCAAGACATCCATTGATTGCTGGTCAGGCTGCCCAGCAAGGCAGCAGAGTGGCTAGAATGAACTGAGGTTTTGTACCCATTAATGATGGCCAAAAATTCAACACAATTAACATTACAAACAAGGGAAAGGAACACAAACCAAAATAGGGAAAGAACAGGTTAAAGAATATGTGGATAAATTGGATGCATGCAAGTTGGCAGGGGCTGATGACATTCATCCTAAGGTATTTAAGGAACTACCTGAAGCAATCTCAGAACCATTAGCAATTATCTTCAAGAACATCTGAAGGTTGGATGAGGTCTCAGAGGATCGGAGAAGGGGAAAGACAGACACTCGTTTTAAAAAGGGGAACAAAGAGGACCTGGGGAATTATAGACCAGTCGGTCTACCTTTGTTACCTGGAAATATATGAAACCAGGAGGAAATTATGAAGCAATCAGTTTGTAAGTACTCAGAGGACAATGTGTTTATAAGGAATAGCCGGCAAGGATTTGTCAGGAACACGTTATGCAAAACCAACCTAATTTCCCTCCTTGACAATGTTACTGGCCTAGTAGATAAGGGAGGTAACAGATATATCTTGATTTAGTAAGGCTTTTGACACAGTCCCACATGACATTCTCATAAGCAACCTGGGGATATGTGGTCTACATGAAATTACTGTAAGGTGGGTGCACAAGCAGGTGATTTGCTGTGAAACTGGGAGTGTATATAGAGGAGTTCTGCAGGGATCAGTCCCAATTCTGCTACTTTTCAATATTTTCATTAATGACCTGGACAATGGAGCAGAGAATAAGTGTATAAAATTTAGGCTAAATATTGGTGGGGGGATCTTTATAAACGGTAGTTAATTTCTAGAATAGGCTTCCAAAGGAGGTTGTAGGATTCCTATCACTGGAGGTTTTTAAAAATTGTTTGGATAAACACTTGTCAGAGATGGTCTAAGTCCAAGTCTTGTCTCAGCATGAGGGGCTGGACTTGATGACCTCTCAAGGTCCCTTCCAGCCCTATGTAATTCTCTTATTCCATATTATAGCGTACCTTGTGGTTAGCCAGCTGCCTCCATCCCAACGTCAATCAGGGCCTGGGGAGGGGGAGCACGCGAAGTCTCTCACTCCCTGCCATGCTTAGAGTCAATCACCAGCTTAGCAGCATCTGGCGGTTGACTTTAAGTGCCGAGCCCCTTGCAAGGCGGGAGAAGACTTTGCGTGCTCCCCCTGCCCACAAGCCTTGATGGAGCAGGGGGAGCGCATGAAGACTCCTCCTGCCCTGCCCCTGCCTTGCAAGGAGTGTGTGGCACTTAGAAGCGCTGAATCCCTTGCAGGGTGTGAGGAGACTTTGTGCACTCCCCTCCCGCCCCCAGGCCAATCAGGGCTTGGGGGCGGGGGGAGCACATGAAGACTCCACCAACCCTGCCAGGAGTATGCGGCATTTTGAAGCACTGCACACTCCGGGCAGGGCAGGTAGAGACTTCACGTGCTTCCCCCTGCCCCGAAGCCTGGGGGTGGGGGGTGCGGTGGGGCCTCAGTGGGCTGAATCAACCTGCTTGGTGGGCTGGATCCGGCCTGTGGAGGCCCTTTTGATCACCCCTGCCCTAATTCCTCCTTTCAGCAAGCTAGGGAAAAAATATGCATTTTGCAGAAAGTCTGGAAGGTTAAATCAAGTCCATCTCATGTCCTGCCAGCAGCTCTCTCTGGTTTATAGCAAAGATGCTTCAATTGAAATGCCTCAGCCGATCTCAGCTGTGGTAACAAAGCATAGAGAGGGAAGTAATCTTGCAGGTAATCAGGTGCCCAAACCATTTAGACCATTTCAATGCTGATGGTCTTGTCTATACCAGCATTTTCCTATAAATCCCCACTGTTACCCTCACAGGTGTAGCTCTATTGGTGGTTATAGCTGGGAGGGAGAGTTATTGAGATGAAATCATTAGCTTAGCCACTGGATCATCTGGACCTGCTCTGAAAACTGAAGGAAAACACTGCTAGTGTAGACTACCTGTGTGGTAATCAAGGATGGAGAGAATCGTCAAGGATGTGTAAGGGGGTTAGAACGAGGGGCAAAGGAATACAAGCAAAAAAAGAAAAACACAGGCTGAATAGTGGGAATTCAAAAGTGTTCAGGGACGTATCTGTTGAAATAACAAGAAGCTGTTTTTACAAGTGCTCCAGACCAGGGCATTTTATTTTACCTGTAATTGTTTGTTCTGAGTGTGGAGTAGGGCTGGAGCCAGGCTATTTTACTTCTCTTCCTCCTTGTAAACTGTTATTTTTGTTTATTAAAATGTAAACATTGTTAAGGATATCGTTGCAATTCTCCCTTGGGTTCAAAAGGCAGCTTCCAAAAGACAACATTTCTTTAGCATGTGAATTCAGGAATTGTAATCTACTTTGTTCCTCATACAATTTGGTTTACAACAGTTTCACTCTAGGAACTTAACTTCTTCTAATTGCTATCCACAGGGCCAAGTGTATTCTATGGGTCTGCATCCAAAGAGTTTGATGCACAATCGTGCATCAGAACCAAAGCTTCAACTGAAACTTATAGTTGCAAGGAAAACTTTATTGTGAATAAAGCGCAAATTTGAGCCTGAAACAGTAGGCCGGGTTCTTTGACCTGTGTTGTCCTTTTGCTTTGCTTCCCCTCAACTACTGAAATTAAGGAAAACACGTGAAAACCTATGTGCAGAGAAACTAAGAACCCTACTTCATGTAATGTTCCTGACCAGGGTTGCCAGATGGTTTCAACAAAAATACCGGACACACTTGACATTACATCACAATCTACATTCCATCTTATTTAGAAAATACTGGACACTTATCTTTTCTCAATTTGTTTCCCGAACAGAAAGCTCAAATACTGGACTGTCCGGTTCAAAACCAGACACCTGGCAACCCTATTCCTGACAAAATGTAAGTCAACTTAAGGCATCCATTCTCTGCCACTTTCACTGGCTTATTCTCCTTCAGTGGTCTCTGAACAGCATGTGATATTATGGCTGATATTCATGCCAATGGGAGACTAATTAAAATTCCTGTGAAGCTTCTCTCTGGCTCTTTTTCTGGGGTTGCGGTCGGGTGGGGGGGGAGTCAGAGACATGATCAGCAAGAGTCATCCTTGCCTGTATATGATTTCTTTAAGCTGTATTTCTGAAAAGAAAAAAAATAGACATCACAGCAGCTGGCTGAATCAAAAAATCTGATGTTTGTGGAGCCAGTATCTACAGTGCCCTGCATATCCATGGATATCTTTGGATAGTGGAGCAGATACCCGCACAGAGCTCTTCCCTGCCAGATGGGGGCGGGGCGGGCGTGTGTGTGCCAGGGCTGGCCCCTGCACTGCCAGCAGGCAAAGGATGCAAGAAGCTGAGTCCTAAATCTTCCTGCAGGAGGGGCCGAGTGCTGGCCCTGCCCAGCCCCCATCTCACTGTCTGTCTGGTGAGCGCTGACCTACAGAGCCCCCGGCACACAGTTAAAAAGGACAGCAGCCTCTACAAGTGTGGAAATCCAACAGGTAGGTCTGGATTCCCTATTCCCCCACCCTCTTTCTGTATCTAGCAATAGAAACGGCAGCGCTCAAAAGGGACTAATAATAAAATAGAAAATGTGACAACCCCCTGGTTACACACATACACTCTCTCCAGTGCTGCCTGCCTCTCCCCTGCACAACCCTATCCCCCCTTGCTCATCTGAGTTCCACCACAACCTCACTTCAGATTTTGTGTGTGGATGCAAGAAAAATCTGGATTGCAGATCTGATGAGGAGTTGAGCCGGGCAGAAGTGGATCAGATGCGGATGCACATTTTTGTATCTGTGCAGGGATCTAAGTATCAATGCACTTCCATGTCAACCAAGGGCCAGCATGTCATGACGGTTGCCAATAAAGCAGCATGTCTTTTGCTGGACTGAGTACTATCTAATCAGCACAGTAGGTCAGTCTACAGATGCAGCAGCATCTCCACATTTTAACTTCAGCTTATGTCTACACTACTGCCTGGATTGATGTTCCAAGATCAATCCACTGGTGGCTGATATAGCAGGTCTCGTTAAAGACCCACCAAAAAGACTGCAGATTGCTCTGCAGTCGACCCCTCTACTCTACCTCAGACATGAAAAATAAGGGATGTCGACAAGAGCAGGGGGCTGGACTCGATGACCTCCTGAGGTCTCTTCCAGCCCTAGGAGTCTATGAATCTATGAAGAGAATTTTTTCTGTCAACCCCAGCAGTGTAGAACCTGGGGTAACTCAACCGAAAGTACATCGACTCCAACTATGTTATTCATGTTTTCACAGTTTTAGTGACAAGGCTGTGTTGACGCTGCTTTGTTGATAAAAGCTGTGTAGTATTGACATACTCAGTGATTTACCCAAAGTCTGACAGGAAGGCTGTGGCAGAAAGGAAAATTGCATTCTGTTCTTCTAGACCCCAGACCGGCAGCCTGCCTACAGGGATTTTCAGATAGACTAAGGAAGTTCTCACAAGAGAATTCAGTGGGAGTGAGAGGCTTGATTCCATTACACTCCTTTGAAAACCCCCAGCCCAAAGTCCATCCGACAGATCAGGGGCAACACGGGAAGCCTCATGTTTTCCTGCCAATGTGCCTGAAGTTCAGCCTGCAGGGACCAGATCAAGAAGGGCAGTAATTTGTCTCTTAGGCTTATATAATCCTTGGCCTCTAATGGGGGTGGTTTTGATGTTGCGGGCACATGTCCACTAGGACTTGCATCAATGACACCAGCTCATCTCATACTACCTTAAACACAGCTTTTAGATGGCAACACCTTTAAGTCATGGGCAGGGATGTGCACTGTCCTCTCCAGCCAGGGCTCAGCAGTCACGGGGCAGGGATGGATCTGAACTAATAACCCAGAGACAAAGGCTTTCTAGCCCAACGCTAACCTTGGGGTTACCAGTCCCAGATGACTTCTCTTTAAGCTGAATGAAAGGTAGAAACCAAGCCCTATTCTGCATGAGTTTTCTAGAATCCAGCTTTAATTTGGTTCAATCCATCAACTACCACAATGCTGGGCCAAAGAGGACAGCACTAGCGTGAGAGACTAGGGGGCATCCGTGCTGACCCATTCCCCATAAAGCCACCTATCCAGTCACCAGCAATTGAGGGAGATGGTCCTGGTACATGTTTCTGAGAAGGTTTAGCAAACATCACAAAATAACCAGCAAGTCAGGTGGAGCGTTTCCCCAAACTAAGAACTTGTTTGGGATTTACACATTCCCCCACATTTAACTTTGAAGGCAAGACAGTTACTCCTGACTTACTCCAATATGAGAGACAAAAGTGGGCTCAGAAGCTCTTAGGAAACACAAAAATATTCTGCCTTAAACAACACTGTACATTAGGCAGCTCCAACTGTGTTAAACCCACAGCAATTAGCCTGACATTCTGAAATGTGCTTAATGGCTGCGTGATCAAAAGTATTCCTCTGTCAACTTTAGCTGAATCAAAAAGACACATAAATATTTCCTTACACATAATTTTCTAAGTCTGAAGTGACAAATTGCACTGAACTCAATTAAAGCAGTAGGTCTTCTGTACTTAATTGCAAGCAGTGTCTATGAACATGAATGACTCCAAGTCAGAATGGAGCCACAAAAACAGACATGGTACAGATCTGTAAAAACATATATGTGTGTGTGTGTGTGTGTGTGTGTGTGTGTGTGTGTGTGTTTTCAATTAGGGAAAAGTTGTACACAATGTAAATACAGATATTCTGCCATTTTTGGAGATTTCTCAGACTTCTTATGAAGCTTTAGTCACAGGCTGGTCATCAGTGGATGCCTTTATGATCATATCTACAAAATGGGTCTGAGGCAGGGTTGGAGAGGGGGTTCCTGTGCAAGGAAAGTGTGTCTGTCACTCTGTGTAAGTAAGGCTACGTCTATACTGCTTCCTTCTTGAACAGAAACCTATGCAAATGAAGTGCAGATTAACATATTGCCACACTTCATTTGCATAATTAATTAGGGGCTGTTTTTGTGCAAGAGGCTTTTGCACAAAAGCCCCCTCTTGCACAAGAACCGTTCTTCCTCATTTTTTCAGGAATAATGGCTCTTGCGCCAGATGGGGTTTTTGCGCAAAAAGAAGCCGTCTACACAGCTCCTTTTTGTACAAAAGCCTCTTGTGCAAAAACGGCCCCTAATTAATTATGCAAATGAAGCACAGCAATATGCTAATATGCACTTCATTTGCATAGGCTTTTGCTCAAGAAGGAAGCAGTATAGGCGTAGCCTAAGGGTGGGGCGTACAGTAAGGTCTAGTGGCCCAGTGCCAGGAAATCTGCCCCTTTTTGCAGGGCAGTAATGACCAATGGCCAAAGTCAGATATGATAAGGGAGTGGTGTTGCATCCCCCCAACAGCTGGGTCTGGAATATCCCTCTCCAGTGGACCCCCAGCCCAGGGCGCTGTTAGTAGCCAGACCTTAGGCCACTAAGTCAGCAGGGAAAACTACCATCCAAAACACTGATTCCAGGCCTCAGCTCACTCACCCGTTCGTTGTCAGATTCCCCTGGGCTTCTTCCTGCTGTTGCCCCTGATGCTGTAGCCTGGGAATCCCTGTTACCTCTAGGCCTCCCACTCTGCCCCTCTTGCTAGACCTCCATGGTTGCCTTGGCATATGCCTAGTCGGCAGCATCTCCTACTCCAATAGTCCGAGGCTTCTGCTGAGCCCTGGCTGGAGGGGACAGTGCACATCCTTCCTTGACAGCAGTGTGGTCCAACTGAGCTTAGTTGCTCTTTTAAACTGCCATGTTCAGAGCATGACTAGTAAGGTGGAGGGGGTGTGGCCTCCTCAGCCCACGGTGTAGGGTTAACCCCTTCCTGTCCAGGGCAAAGTGAGTGCACCCTGTCACAGGGACTAATAATATTGATCTACCTAACTAAATTCAAAAGGGTGCCATGAGGATTAATAAGCTACTATTTGTAAAGCACTCTGAGGTCAGAAATGATGTGTGAATCTCAGGGTATTTCGAATTAGACACTGACAATTGCTTCAGTGAGCTATTTCTGGCATCTGACAAATTAAAAACAAAAAGTTTGTGCTAAAACGTTAATTAAAGAAGTGATTTCATAATAGTTCCTATACTAAGAAAGCTAACATTAAAGAAACTAAATATAGCAAATCAAGTTATTGTTAAAGTAGATTGTGAAGTGAATGAGACATGTCCTAGAATTTTGCATCCTGCTTTCTGTGAAGCTTACCCAGACACAAAATAAGCAATGGTATCAATCTTAAGCAATTGCTGTGTGCATTTGTAGGAATAGCATCTCCATCAAACATGTAAACAATTACAAATGATAGTTTAATTAATTCTTAATTTCAGTTCTTGGAAGAAAACAATTTACACTGTGGAAAAAGTGGAAGGATAATTCCTAAAAATCATCAGGAAATGGCAGAAGTGCTGACCTCATAGAACAGGGATGGACAAAATATAGCCTGTGGGCTAGATGTGGCCCACCAAACATTTTCCTCCTGCCTACCATGACCATGTCCAGAGCCCGAGGAAAATGTCCTGCGCCTCAGTAGGATGCTCAGGCAGTCTGCCTGCCTGTCACAGCCCCAACCACATCACTCCTAAAAGTGCCATAGCCGGAGGTTGCTGGGAGAGGCATTTCTCTGCAGTCTCTTTGGTGGTACAGGGGCCATGGTTCCCTGCCCCCACCCCCAGCACCATCCTCACAGCTCCTCTTGGTTGAAAACCTGCCATTGGGAGCTGCAGGGGTGGTGCTTGTGGGCATGGGTGCCGCTGACCGCTCTCCCCAAGGGGCATGCATAAACGGAGCAGCAGAAACCTTTGAGTGGTGTGGGGCCACAAGGGCATATAGGCAGCCTGCCTGCCTGAGTGCCCCACTGTGCCACTGGCTGGGAGCTGCCTATCATAAGCACCCTCCCATCCAGAGCCTGCACCTGGTATCCCCTCCTGTATCCCAGCTCCTTCCCCAGGTCACACAATCCCATTCTGTACCCAAAATCCTTCCCAGAGCCTGCTCCCCTGCATTCCTGCCCCAGGTTAGAACCCACCTGCACCTAAACTCCCTCTCAGAGTCCACACCCTATCCTACACCCGAATCCCTGCTTGGAGCTCCCTCCTGTCCTAGATCCCACAACCTTTCCATTAATATAATAGAAAAGTGGGTCCTGACCACGTACCAAAATTCTTGAAGTGCCCCCCCCCCGCAAAAATGATTACCTGCCCTGTCATAGACTGAACTCAACAATTTGCTGGAGTATGACAGGGAAAAGGAAGAGAAAGACTTAAAGAAGAATAATGTTGTTAATGTCACACAGTCTGTATTATTGATCTCTTACCATGCAGTCTTAGTAATATAGATACTTACTAACATAGATAAAAGCCCCTTATACAAAATCCCCAGAGCTTTAGATAGTTTTGATAGTTTGCAACAGCACCCGTGCTCAGGTTACAAGTGGGAATCCTGAAGGAAACAGAAACATATGATAATACCTTTACACTTAACCTTAAGAATAGGTGAAGGCTGCTTGATCAGTCAAGGGCATTTCCCTGTTACTAACAACAACTGAATATCCACACAGGAGTTTAATGCACTTCAAACTCACACCTTCAATTAATTCAGCTTAGCTTCCCGCATCCCCATGTAGACATACTGTCAATAACAGCCTGTGCCAAAATCCTGGATCCAAACCACCTCCAGATCCAAACTTGGCAGCCCAGACAAATTTATTTATATTGATTTTAAATGAGGATTGGATATAGACATAACAATTTAGTACATTTCAAACATTTGTGAAGAATTCCAAGCACCAGACACTACCAAAAGTTGTAGGAGAAAGTCTATTCATTGAAAGATCTCCTATCCAATTTTAACAGCAGTGAAGTTTCAATTAGATTTATCCAGACCTACTCTCTGAAAACCTTAAAGTTTGCCTGTCTCTTGGATAAAACCTGTTTCATTCTGAATCTGCACATTTCTGTACTTACATAGGGTTGGTATAATTCAAATCAACCAGTGCTGCATTAAAGCACTGTACACAGCACAAAAATGTCAAAACCGCAGATTTAAATATAATGAAAATGCTATGAATGGAGAAACAGAAAAGAGATTCTTTGGCTCTCAAGTATTGATACATGAATTACTGCACCAAGAGATATCAGAGCTTTGATCTTACACACCTAAAAATATCCAGCTTCAATAGCATACTCAGGCAATCCCATTCCTTCACAAGGAATTATGGTCTTTTAGCACAAAAGAAAATGAGTTTTTACTTTTCAAAATGAAATGATAAAGAACAAGCAAAAAATGTAGGTCATGCCAAGGGGGTCTATGGTCCAGTCAGAAAACCCAAACTAAGAAGGCTCACATCTTGGCAATATTTGGTGAAGGAGAGGGAGTACTGAGAAAAACCTAGAGTGCTGCAAAAATGTGGTGCTGCTGATTTAGTAGTTATCCTCCACTTTCAGCATCAGAACTCAACCAGCCAGGTCGACCTAGCATGAAATTGAAGCTTTAAGAGTTACAAGTGGCACAGTCGTTCAGATCAGATGCAAAAGCAATGTCATGACAACTGGTGGTCATTAAATTTCCATAACACTTGTCCCAAGAATAGCATTATTAGCCTTAGTGTCCTAGATAAATTCCAATTTGAGTAATGATATTCTGCTGACCTAAATCCCCCCTGCAGTTTGAAGTGGATATTTCTTCATTTCCTGTCCTAAACTGCTGTACTATATTGTGGTGTTCTCTACATTTATGCCACCTATGTTTTCTTGACAGTCACGTGGCAAGCACCAGAAGGCTAGTTTGAACTGTGATGACTTTGCATGTTTCAACTTCGGCAGAGGGACTGTCTCTTTCTCCATATTTGTCCGGACACCTGGCAAACTGGAGCTGTCCAGTCCTTAATAGGGTTTTGGGCTATATCATAATATAAATGCATATTAAGAATAACACGTTACATAAATGCAAATAGTATTGATGGCATCTACTGCTTGTTATAACTTATTATACACAACAGACCATCTTAATATAACCAGGGGATTTTTTTTTTAAATTGTGGCCTTGCATCTTACCCACACTGGCGACCAAGTATTACTTGTCTATTATAGACTGGGAAACAGAGGCACAGAGAAGTTTAGTGACTATCTCATGGTTACGCATCTAGGGTACATCTACAGTGCATGCTTCTTTGGGCAACATGTAGGGTACAGAGCTGAAGATCCCCCTGGCATGGTTACAAATAGCAGTGCAGCCAGTGAGACGTGGTTTAGGCAAGCAGACAGGTTTGAAGGGTGTGGGCAGGAATGCAAATACTCACTCTCTCTATTTTCTCCACCCATCTACACTGTCCTGGTGCCTCTGTCCTGCAGGCACTCTGGCAGTAGAGAAACACTCTGTTGCAGGAACCTTTCTCTGCCGCAGGGTAAATCTCGGGCAGTGAGGAAAGGTTTGGGCAGGGAGAGACAGCAAGAAAAGATTGTCCTAGACCCCTTCCCTGCTGCCTCCTCTCTGACAGAACCTTTCACTGCCAGGCATAGTTGCGAAGTACTGCATGGGTACAGCTTGCTTTTCACTGCGGTATGTAGCTATGTGTCCACTACATGCAGTTTCCCTCATGTAAAGTGTACATGTAGCCCTGGTAAATAGCAGAGATTGGTTTAGAAGCCAGGTCTCCTGCTTGACGTTCCTGTGCCTTAGGTACTATACCATGGAGCTCTGGCCAGCTCAGGAGACAGACTTCATTATATTGTACCTTTTATCTCTGCCAATGGTTCAAACATCTGTCCTAGGATGGCAGCAGCCACGTGGTCCAGTGACTGATGCAAAATGAACTGGTCATCTCAGTGCAGCTCCTGGCCGGCAAATGTCTGAATTCCACAGACAGTGGCACTAATGGCTCATCTAAGTCTCCAACGCAGCAGCTCTTATTGCCCCAGAAGCGTTTCTCCACCCGCCTGAGAAGAGGTTACTATGTCGATCTAGTTTGCATCTGCATGGGGATTAGGTGGGTATAATGGGATTTTCCACACCCCTGATTAACACGCTTATACTGATATATTAGTCGTGTAGCCCAAACCTAAGGGGCACCCGTTTGATGGTCTCAGCAAAAAGTCCAAAAAAGGAAAATGGAAACTCAATGACCTGCTCCACTGCAGAGAGGATGCCTCTTGTGGGGAAGTTTGCAATGCCACTGAATACGTTATACATATTCTATGCACAGAAAGAGATCTCCTTTAACGGTGATATTTGTCTAGCACCAGTCAAAAGCACTTTCTCTCTCCTCCCCGAACCCTCCCCCAAACAAATCAGAGGCAGAAAATAAGTGTTGAGGCAACATATGAACATCCATCAAGTTAAGCCAGGCTTTCTATCTCCAGCTCTCTAGTTTAGCTGAGGCACTTTTTTTTTTAACTTGGGCTACACACCGTGCTGTGACCTGACTGCTCCCATTATATCAGTTTCTTCTAGGGGAATGAATTATTAGCCTATTTTCCTAACTTCTGTATTAAGAAGACAAGTTAATTTTTCACCCCTCTGGTGAATTATTGTATGATCGGTTTATATGAGAGATGTCCCAGGAGTGAGAAAATGAGTCATAACTCACAGGAGGTGAAGCTACAAGTGAGTAATGAAGAATATGAAGATCGTACTTTCCCCTCAACACTTGCACAGGCTTGTTCCTCAATTAGGAGTGGAAGGAAATTGCTAAATATACTAGAAGATTTACTCAGCATTGCTTGTGTCCTTTACTCAATTTTTGGTTTTCTTCCTTGAAATCATTGCTCTGGGGTGGGGGTGGGGATAAGTATTTATGTGGCCCTCAGCCCTCTCTCACCCCAACAGTTTGGGAGGTGAGAAGCACCTCTCCATGGCCACTGCAGCTCCAGTGGGCACAGCTGGGGGATAGGTGCATGTCCCACAGCTGGGCCAGATCCAGGTTTATTTGCCCCCAACACTCCACAGAGTGAGGAAATGCAGCATACTGTGTACTTTCCCTTGACAAAGGGAAACAGCCAGCAATGTTTCCATGAAAATGGGGGCGGGGAGCTTCAGCCTCTCCACCCTCCCTAAAGCATGCTGGGGGTGGGAGGCTTGGGGCTAGGGCAATCCTGGATGGAGAGTGGAGTGGGTGGGGGGAGTGCCCTAAGCCAGCCCCTTTCACCTGCCTGGTATTCTGTCTCTTATCTGTATGGTTTTATGAGACGCAATCCTACTCCAGGCACATCCCATTCTCCTGGCCCAACTAAACCCTTATGTTGCTTTAAGTTATGATAAGATGAAGCTGTACGCCAAATGTGGTGATACTATCTCTTACTGTTTAGGAGGAGTTCTTGAACAAATAGACAGGCAAAAATGGACACATGGACAGACAGAAGAAGAGACAGGCAAACTCTCTCAAACATATGGTAAATTTTGGTTAGAAATTTATATTTGCTGCTTTGTAACACATCTGATTTTGCATCCCATAAATCCATTAGCATGGTAGGCCACAGAGCTGTTTAATTAAAATGTTGATGATGGCTGAATGCAGGCTCTGATCCTGCAAAGTGGTTGATGGCTCTCTGCGAGGCTCAGAGTTGTTTGTGCTCCAGTTAAAATTGCCATGGGGGAGGCAGTGATGGGCAGGATCGGGTCCCTGCAGAGTTGCTGCTATGATGGCTGGGATCTCTGGGAGAGCACAGGAGTCTGCAGAGAGAGGCTAAAGTCACATATAAAATATATTTTAAAATTGTGCGGCCATCTGATCTGCCTCAATCTACATCTCTTCATCACCCATTCCAAGTATGCTCGCTCTCCCCCTGCCTGGAGTGTCTACCTCAGGCTATGTCTACACTACGGGGCTTTATCAGAAAAAAGTTCGCAAATTGCGCTCTGTTTTTTCGGAAGAGGCTTTTCCAAACTTTGGCCCGTCTACACTGGGCCAAATTTCAGAAAAAAACCCTCTTTTGGAAGAGCCCTTCTTCCTTGTGGGAGGAGGAAGAATTGGGCTTCCAAAAGAGTGCTACATTAGGGATTTGAGGGTCATTGTTAGCTTTCTTAATTTACACAAAAACATCTAAACAACCCCACTCAAATGCTACACTGAACCCTTGTCCACAGTCCAAAGGTCTGGGGACACTATCAAAGGCCCTGGGAAACCAGAGTTAATTTCATCTCAGTGTATCTATCTTCATGGACATTCAGGGGAAGGGCTGTAAAGATGGAAACTGGGAATAGGGAGGATGGCATTGAGAAGCCACACCTCAGAACAATGGGGCTAGGTGGAATCTTCCATTATAGAGCTCTTCTGTTAAATTTCTTATTATGTTAACTTGATTTTCTTATTATAAGCATTAACATTTGAAAAAAAAGTCCTTGCTGAATAAAACCATTCTTCTTGCTGAATCATTCCACTAACTTACAGGGCCAAACTCCTTCATACTCCATTAAATCCAAACACACCTGAATGCTAGGGCAATATGGATCCAAACTTTGTGCCTTGGATGCATCTATGAATTCCACCTTATTGTATTAGTGTTTTTCATATGACCCCTTCTCATGCTTGCTTCTATGCTGCCTGTAGGGCTTGCAACTACCGTCACGGAGGAACAGCTGCAGAAGAATTAAAAAGACAGAGAGGAGCAGAGACATTGTATGCTGCAGTCTCAGGCTACGTCTACACTGCAGCGCTATTTCAGGATACTGGAGGTATCCCAAAATAGCTATTCCGTGTCTTTTGAGTGTGCCCGTTATTTCAAAATATAACGGGCTCACTATTCCAACGTCCTCATTCCATGAGGAGTAAGGGATGTTTTGGATTAACGATTTATTTCAAAATAAGTGCTGTGTAGACAGTGCCAAATTTTGAAATAAGCTATTTCAAAATTGATTTGAAATAAGCTACACAATTTGCGTAGCTTAAATTGCGTAGCTTATTTCGAGCTACGGGTGCAGTGTAGATACACCCTCAGAGAGGTCTCCATAACCAGGTCAAGTCTGCAGAAAGTTCAAAGTCATTTGCTCCATCTAGCCAGGAGGCTCTTCTGTACTCAAAACTCCAAAGACAAACATACAAAAAATAGATTCAATAGTCGCAAAGACTCATATTGGCAGCAAATCTCAAGGGACCTGTCCCGCACCAAACCAACTAACCAGCCTACCCCCCACTGCCTGGAAACCTCACATCTGTTGCCATCACATTCTAAACACACAGTTGTGCCCTTCATGCTGTGAAAACCAGCAGCAGCTGGCCCCCTATAGTGAATAAGGAATGAAACAATTTATTTACAAAGGGACCTCTCTAAATCAATCTAGAAATCAGTACCAGAGGACTGGAAGCAGATGTGACATGCAAAACTCTAAGCTATCCAAAGCGTAACAGTTTATTCATTCCATCAGTGTCTGATGGATTCTTCCCCAGAATTTGAAAAGATGCCTGAATACATTTTAAGTGGCAATATTTGAAAATCACAAGTTAGAAGAAATCATTTCCTTGCCCTCCCTGATGAAAGTACAGATAAAACATTTGGCACATCTGAAAGGCAAATACAGGCGACACACTGAAGTTGCATTTTCCTTGTTCTGAGGTCTTAAACAGACACTAGGCCTATACATGTACATTAAGCAAAAAGGCTTTGTGCTACCACTAAGATTAAAGTCTGATCTTGCAAACCCTTATTCACATGGTACGTAGAGGTCTGTGGGGCTGCTTGCATGAATAAGAATTTGTAGGATCTGCCCCCTTCAATATTTTTAGATTTCTCCCCTCAGATGCAGACTACATGCAAAAAATATTTTTCATATTAAATTAGTTGGCAGAAAAGCAGTTGCAGTCAGCAAGGAACTTCCCTTAAGTGGACATGTTTCCAATAATAAAATTGATGTAACATAATCTGAAATTTAACAGAAAAGCTCCCTCAAATAAGTTTCCACTCAGTTATGTGCTCCTAGGTGCGGAATCTGATCTTCTCAAAGCAAGTCTCTCCTTGCCCTGAATTTTGATAAGGAGGAAAGGGTAAGCAGAGATAGAGTTAACTTTTGTTTCCAAGAGACTTAGGTAGCACTCCTTGACCCTCTGACAAGCCCACTGTAGAGGTTGCTAAATAATGGAAAAAATTTGCACTGCAAGCACTTCCCCTAATTAAATATTAAACTAGTTAAGTAAGGGTTCCCTGTAATTTAGGATAGAAGATGGGATTTAGCTAAAGGCTCCAACTTGTTGATCCTGCAAAAGCCACACATGAATAAACAGGGACATGGATATTCATTTGTCTGAGAAATATATCCCCTAGGAACCATAACACATGACAGTGCTTTTAGGACCAAAATTGTCATGGCAGCTATTAGTGCTCTGTAGATTTTGAGGATGGTTGCTTTACTGAGGGAAGTTTTCAGTGTCTCTTGCTGAATGCCAACATAGACATTGCTTGGGGTTGTGGATTCTCATGTGAGGGCAAAACTGGACACCCTGGGTCTGATTTATTATTGTTCTGCATCTTGTGCAGCCAGTGCAATGAATCTGCCTTGGAAGTGTTTTACACCCACTTTGCAAGTGTGTACACAATCAGTCAGGCTCCTGATTCTGCTTTCCTGACAGAGTCATTGCAACTCCCCTTCTTAATGGGTGAATGGACTCTTCCTGGCTAGCTGAATCATGCTTCCCAAGGCTCCATGTTTATAGTGCAGTTCTACTGTGAAAAATGGCATTTGGTGGGGATTCCTGGCTGTCATGTCTCATGGACATACGCGTAGTCTATGGTCATATGCATATATGGTAAGCTCTTTGGGGGATGGACCATCTTCTGAAGTACAGCACCAAGCACAACAGGAAGCAATCTCTATCTGGGGCTCCACTGCACTGTGAGAATACAAAATAATAATAAACAACAAAAACAACATGTAAACTAAGCAAATTTCCATTTAAAGCGTTTTTTCCCCCTGACTGCCAGCCTACAAACTCACCTTGGGGTCTGAGAGTCATGTTGGTTTCTTTCCAAGAGCTTGTAAAAAAGAGTTTCTGTGGCGTGTGTGGGTTTTTTTAAATGAAAATGTATTTTCAAACAACGTAAAATTGTGTTTAGTACAAAAGAGAAGGGGAACTTGGGAAGAAAATGGGAATTATTTTCTGCATTTTTAAAAAATTTTTTATAAATGAAAGACAAATCCCTTCCTTCCCATATTTCCCAGAAACATTTGATGTTTTGGTAAAATTGATTTCTCCCCCTCTCCCATTTCTTTATTTTCATGGCAAATGGTTAACACATGTAGTGATCATCCTTGTTCTCTCCTTCTTGGGGTATCATTACCTGTATCAAAGCTTAGCAGCTCAAAATGTCTCTTCAGCTACAACAACGAGGAGTCCTATGGCACCTGAAATACGATCAAATTTATGCCCAAATAAATCTATTAGTCTTTTAGGTGTCTCAGGACTTCTCACTGTTTTGCTGAAACCGACTAACGTGGCTAACACCTCTGAAACTCTTCAGCTACAGCTGTGTAACCTCAATGCTTTAAAATCATGCTCTCAGTCATACTTCTGCTGCAAACCCATGATGCTTCAATATGGACAAAATCTGGAAAGCACAATTTTTGTTCCTGGTGGTGATACAAAAAAGAGAAATAACCCATCTTGACTGTTGGCTGCCTTTTGCATGGTGGGCAGCTCGACAGGACACACTTATAGGCCAACAGCTGATTCACATTAAAAAAGTCACACTGGTTTAATTTACTATTATTTGAGTATCAGTAACACTTACAGGTCTCATAGCTGCTCTGAGCTAGGCACTGTGCAGAGTAAAAGATGGTCCCTTCCCTAACAGTGCACATTGGGCTCAGTGCAGGAGTACCTGGATTTAATTCACTGTCCTGCCTTGCTTCAGCCCAGGAAAGGACTTGCTGATTTCTTAAGGGTCCCCCCCCATCCATGCATTTCTATGATTCTATGCATGAGGTCAGACTACATTTTCTGATGGTCCCCTCTGGTCATAAACTTGATGTATCAATCTAAACAAGCAAGGCAAATGATGGGAAGAAGGGATACAACATACAAATGAAGTGAACAGAATGATGGTTTGGCAGCATCTCATAGTTCCACATTTTGTTTCCTTTGAGGCTCTTTTTAAATTAAAATTTTTCAGATTAGAGCCACATTTTCAATGGCCAGAAGATTCTATCTAAAGTAAGATTATATTTATCAATATCCAACTTTCTTTCCAGACGAGAAATCACTCTGAACACGAGTGAGAAACACATCATGGACATTAAGGGATCTTAATTCAATTGGTGCGCCATTCATTTATTAAGCACTCAGAGCAAATCTCTACTTGATTTGGAGAGTTACAGAGGCAGCGAAAATCTTCACTGAATTATAAGCATAATCTTGTTTAAATTCAGAGGTAGAATGTCAACAGATCTTCAGTTTCAACCAGGGAATAGCCATCTGTTATGCTAGATAGACTCAAAAGTACATTCTCCTCCCCATACCTTCCCGCTCCCCTGGTACTAAATGGCTTGTTTATTTGATAACTACTTCTGTTGATTCTAGTGGTGCTTTGTTGGCTAAAAGGAATAATAACTAACCAGTAAAGAGCTTTGTAGTAAAAAATGGTTAACCCTCCAGCCTTTGTGATAAAAAATTCCAGATATGTAGGAGGGTTGGATATTTCAGAACATGTAAGGTACACGTTTATTATTTTTGGGAGAGGGGTCTTTCTGAAAGGGTACTGAGTATAAATATTGCTATCTGCAATGCCCCATCCAGAAGTTATTATATTTACTAAAATATAACCCTAGTTTTCAGACTTGCTCCATTATAGCTAGCCCCATGTGGACATCAAAAACAGATACAGTACTAGAAACTTTCAAAACCAGTTATGAAGAGGGAGTTAATAAGGATTCATTAATCTGGACAGTTCTCTCCCATATTCCTGGGCAGAGTGAGAGAAGAGAAATGTATCTTCCTAGTGTTGCAATTTCAGATGTGACCAGCCATGCACAGAGGAAAGGAATGGAAAGTGCTTGGTGAACCTTATTAATGTGGGGCTGTTTGGGGAACATTGTGAAATTAAAGAAAGAAATAGAATCTGGAAAGTGGAATCCTACTGAGCAACAGTTCAACAGAAGATCATTTGCACAACAAGCAGTCAGTTGTCTATGGAGTTCATTCCCTTATGGAAAAAAGGCCCATAAAATTTGATAGGGTAAGGTAATAAGGGTATATAGAACTTACACTAAAAACACTCATGGAAATTAATAGGAAAATGTAAACCAAATCAAGGAATTTAATAAAGAATTATATCCTTTAGAATAGATTTCTATAAGGCAGGTTAAAGTTTTATAGAAATGTTATAATTCTGTTACACTCTATATGGTTTTTCCAGAAGGGTTAATGGAACATAATTATTACACTGAGCTCAAAATGGAGTTGTTTGTCTTCACAAAATGGATAGATGTAGATTAGATTATAATCATGTCCATAAACACAGTGTTCTATAATATTCACTCTCTCACTGTTTTGCAATACATATGCAATGCCATCAATAGACATAATAGTTTACAGAACATAAAACCCCTTAGTAAACGGGTGCCTTACCCTGAACCTCATATTAATTAAAACCTTGAAAATCACACTGTGCACGACATAAGCTGAGACATGAGAAAGTACAGAGATATGGCTAGGAAGGAAACCAGTAGAGGAAGGTTACAGGTTAAACAGGATAAATATTGCTTCAGCAATCTAAATTGATTTTCCTTTTTGAATTTTTGAAAACATTTGTCAGCCCATTTTAGGGGGGTGTGTTGTTTCGGGAGGGGACTTTCCAAATCAGTTTTCAAGTGGAAGTGATCTAGAGAGCTAATAAAAACAGTGTTGGGACACTGTTTACATTCCCTGGTATAATCTTATTCATAGCAAAGGGTTCCCTGAATTAGAAAATCAAAATATTTCAGGAAACTGTTTTCTTAGACCTACATAAAATCAATATTTCCCTAACTATCAGATGAGACATTTCACTTTTATATCTCAGGGTATGTCATTTTCAACTTTCTCCAGCTAATTCAGTTAGGACCTATTGGATAACTCAGTGTTGACACTCATTAAATGCCACCTTCTAGAGTTTCCCTGAAATGGAAGGGCATTTGGCCAGTTGTATTAGATGCATTGCTTTCTTGTAAAATTAGACCAGACCATTAAGGAAAAGCAGCAGCAAGAAGAAAAGGGACATCAATCATCCCTAACTGTATAAGCCTTAATTCATAACAAAAACAGTTCAATGGAGCCTAAGAAGTATGATTTTAGGAACAAGCATTAAGCAAAACAAGCACAAGCAATGGTTAGGGTGATTATGGCATTTTTCCCCCATATGGACTTCTTACACACTCAAGGCAATCACAGAAGTCTTTTAAGCAAAACTATTTACATTATTCCTTGTCTGAGAAGACAGAAGGGACAGGTGTAAAGTTAGTAAGGCCTGACCATATGAATAGTGCCAGAAAGGACAGACAGGCCACACACTTTGCATGATTTGCTCTGCTAATTATATTGGTATTCAAGAGCACTGTTCTAGTTACAGGGCTTATCAGCATTTCTTCTATAAAATTTATTTCCAGGCTTTAATAAGAGCTGTAAGGAAATAAAATCTGGGCTGGATCTAAGTATTCAAGAGGTAATAGGCTTCTTATAAACACTGCACACAAACAGCATTCACCATTAAAAAAGTCAATACTCACCAACAGAGTGACATCTAGGATAATAAAGCATTTCCTTTTACTTATAATTGGAAATAACTGCATTATCCCAGATATCATGGCATGGATACAATTGCTACAGGGTGCTTTTCCACAGAGACCAGAGATACATAAATAAAATACAGCCTTTACCATCTATTCATTCTTTGATAATATAATAAATATCACCTGTTATGGAGGTAGACAAGCAACATAACATTGAGCTTGTATGGTATATGCCCCTTCCATGTATTCACTTTTATATTTGCCTCTCTGTTTTAGTTCTTCAAGTATATCAAAGAGCATGTCCCAGTAAATGCTGTTTAGATGTAATAAAAGATAGGCCCCTGAAGGTCAGTCCCAGAGTGCAGCAGAGTGTAGATCATATCATATGTTAGACTGAGGGTTGGCAGAATTTTCTTTTAAATTTCAGCAGATAATATCAATGCTCATTGTTAAATATTTTTTTCTATTTAAATTTTCACAGTTGAGGAATTTTTGTATGGGGGGGGATTAGTCAACTATTCAATGACAGTAGATGTCGAGATTCAAAATATCACTTTATAACTGTTAAAATTCAAATTGTCAACATCACATCAAGTTTACACAAAGTAAATATATTTAAGTTAAACTCTAGTAAGTTTTCAAGATGCATTTTTTCTTACTTTCCTGTAAAATTCAATTATTTATAGATAGAAGTATTTTTTCAGCAGTTTGTATGTGTGGGGAAATTGACATTTACTGACATTTATCTATAAAAATCAAATCTTTCCAAGCCTGTTTATGTTATTATCATACTTTAAAAAAAATCAACTCAAGGCAAATGCCAAACATAGAAAACTTCAGTCTACATAGTTCAGTTCTGACAAAGTTTCACACAACTGAAAACAGCGATCTTCTTCATTGATGTCCATTGGGCACTTCTACTATTTATTGAACAATTTTTATTTCTGTGTTCTTATTCAAGCATTCAGTGTAACGGGTAAGAGAGGTTTTCACTGCCATAATAGTATTTTGAGGGTTGTGACGCCTGCATGTACATTCCTGCGTGTTCTTATAAATCGCGTTTTCAAATGATTATTAGTTTCCAGTTTGTGTTTAGGTGTTTTGTCTTGCTTTCTTTTATATGGAGGTTATGTAAACAGAACTTCTCAATCTAACAGGGAGCACAAATGCCATTGAAAGCCAGTGGAACATGTGCTCTTGGGTTACTTGGGCTCTGTTAAAGATTTTACTCCTCAAGAAGCTAGAGGTTTAGTCAACAGAAGATGAACTGTAACCAATGCAGTTGCTCAACACTTTGAAAATATGGCCATGAATTTAGGTCCCTAAATATGGATTAGGTATGTAACTTTACATGCATCAGTTTCAGCAATAGTTGATTAAAGAAAAAATAATTTAACCTAACATTTGTTTAATCACAATAAATGTTAGCTTAAGTTAGTAGAAATTTGAATCCTTCCAAGTTTGATTGCAACATTCCTCCTACAAAGTCCCACTGTTTCAAGTTCTCTTGGGGTTTTTGATCTCCTCCCACCCATCTCCACAGGCATTTATTTTAGAATTTTCCATCTTATCTAGATTGGACAGTTAACTGCTATTTGCACTTTCAGCAGGGTTTGTCCTTTCCTGTTGGCATCATACAGCTGTGAAGTCTTCTCTTTCTTCTCTTCTTTGACATGACACTGATGCTACCCAAAGGGCAGGTAGTGAATGAGAAGAACACACATGTTGCAGCCAGCATGTGCGTACATATGCACATTTAGAAGTCTGCTTCCAATATAGCTGATTTGCTTCTCCTGTGGCAATTGCCCTCTAGAATGGGTTGGCTTCATAAATTTGTCCTAGTTTTTACTGCCTGTGCTTTGCAGCATAGGTAACCCTGAAATCAAGAAATCAGACATATGACTGTGGCACGCATAGACTAACTTTGGTCTAGCTAGTGCCAATAACAATCGCTGTGAAACTGCGGCAGTATGGAACGTACAAGCCTCCCTAGCATCTTTGGTAAGTTACTTCTGCCTCCTCACTTTACTACTGCCCGAACTAGCCAAAGCGAAGCTATCTTGGGATGTCCACAGCACTGCAGTCATCTTTGATTGAGTTTCAGAGTGGTAGCCATGTTAGTCTGTAATAGAAAAAAAACTAAAAAAAAAAAAAGAATCGTCCTGCAGCACCTTAGAAACTAACAAAAAATGTAGATGGTATCATGAGCTTTTGTGGGCACAACCCACTTCTTCAGATGGACATGCTCTCTCTGTGTTTGACCATCAGGGACCTGTTCTTAAACCCTTTCAGCAGGAGTCAGAGCTATAGGATGCTAAAACAGATTTTGTCACACAGGTTGCATCACTACCACAAGGGGCAAAACCATCTCTCTAAAGTGCTTTAAAGCTCTCTCAGGACACACAGGTATGAGCTCTAGGGATGGGATGGAAAGGTTTTGCAAAAACGAAACCAGGGATTGGTTTGGTAACAAGTTCCATTTTAATCTCAACCACCAGCATAGTGGTGGTGGTGTTCCAGATTGCATCTATCTATTTTTATTAATATTTATTAATTCATAACCCACGTCCTCTAAACACCACAACAAATGTCTAGGAAACAGTACTGATATTCCATAGCATGAAAAACTGATCCATCCGAAAAGCTGAGGAAGCTAGAATTACTTGTCACTTTTGAAAGCCTATATCTGATGTCATATAAACTATTCCTTTCTTTATACACTTTATTCCTATCTAAATACACTGACATTAAAGTGCGTATTGCATCTGTGATAATAATTTGCAAACAATGTGCTGGGCATGTTGCTATAAAAATGTAAAGACCTGGTTTTACTAAAGTTTACAGTCTAGTATCAGACATGACATGAAGAATTGGGCTAACAAAATGTAGCAAGACTAGGGTAAGGAAGGAAAGGGATAACAGAAATGAGATCAAGCAGAAACTCACTGTCCATTCTGGTTATGGAAGGGTTAACCCTTTCATTAGTTCAGTGACCTCCAGATTGTGTTCCAGTGTGAACCAGGCTGATTGCTTTCCCAGTTGGCAAGTCTGCTGCTCTGCATGTGCAAACAGGGGATAGAATTGTTTTTGCTGCAATGGTTAAGATCTATGCTTATGCCAGTGGGAAAGGTTCATTTCCATGTTATATACGTGACCTTTCCCTCCCCCACCTGGGAGGGAAGGGCTTTTGTAATGGATGAGGACACTGTCCCAGCAGTAACGTCTGAAGGATTATATGGAAGAAAATTGAGAAATACAGCTTTCTGTTTTCCTGCTATGTTTGCAACCTTTTCAGCAACATCCCAGGAAGCAGTTGCTCCTTGGATAATATGGAAGCATCAATCCTCAACTTTTCTTACTGTCTCACAGCTAGGAAATGCATCAGATTCCTAGTGGCTTGTGGTTTTGATTTACTGCCTAGAGGACTGAGGTCTAGAGAATTTTCTATATATTACAGGTATGGATATTATTTCTTCCTTGTCACACAAGTCCTCACAGAGGGTGGATGGTTAGTTTACTTCTAAGATAAATGTGGTGGTTGAATGAGCTTAGTTTTCCACTGGGCCTAAAATACAAATTTCATTAGTTCGGATGGCTGAACTAAATCGAAAATCGGTTAGAACATGGATGGACCAAGTGCAGCCTGACTGGCCAAAGGCCAGGCTGCTGGGATGAAAATGGAGCCGGGTATTCTGTGGAATAAAGCCTCTGCCAGCTACCCCTCTAGGGGTATGTCTATACTACAGCATTATTTTGAAATATCTTATTTCGAAATGTTAATTCGATATAAGTTATTTTGAAATAACACGTCTACACACAAAATGCATTTCGAAATAGTATTTTGCTATTTTGAAATAGCGTGTCCACAATGACTGGACGCTGAATTGCATTTAAGGCCGGACGGAACCAGGTCCGGCAGGGCATCAGGTCAGGAGTTACTTTGTGTGGCTGCTTCCTGAGGCTATCTGAGGCCTGTGCTTAAAGGGACCCCCCCTGGACAGCCGGTTCTCACGTTTCCCTGTTTGCTTGCCTCCCTCGATGAGGGACAGCAAATTATTTTGTCTCTGCATGCTCTGGTTGCTCTCACTCAGGACACCACAGCACTCTGTAACATGGAGCTGGAGCCGCCCCTGGGCACTCTGATGCTTCTCTTGGACGTGTTGCTGTGAGCCTGGCTGCACTTTCTGCAGGCTGCCATCCGGGAGGTCCATCGGGGGGCTGTCAGTATCCAGGAGGCCCTGAGTGAGAGCTTCCACCCTGAGGAGCACTAAAAGCCTCCCTGGTGTGCCCCACTGGGGGCTTGTGCCTCATTCCTCCCTCATGTCCTTCCACTTACCCCTCCCTAACCCCCTCTTCCTGATGTAAAATAAAATACATGTATTTTCATGAACACAAACTCTCTTTATTTAACAAAACCGGGGGGGGGGGAATGAAACTCTGGTGAGACTGGGGAAAGAAGGTGGGAGTGGGGAGGGGGAAACCTGGGAGGAGGGAGCTGGAAGGGGGAAGCAAGGGGAAGAAGGGGGAGGGAAAGCTCAGGGCTCAGGGTTGGGGGTCTCGCCGGACCAACTTGATTTTCAGGCAGACCTGCTCCTGGGTTCGCATGTGGCCTTTGGTGGCCAGGCTGGCAGCTATCCTGCCATAGATGGCCGCATTCCTCCATCTAGTGCGGAGATCATGGATGTTGGGAACATCCCCCCCAAACCTGAATAAGGTCCATGATCTCCACCCTGGATCAGGAAGGCACTCACCTTCTCCGGGCCCTGGCAGGCTCCTGGGAGCTGGCAGACTGGTCCTGGGGAGCGGCGGAGGGCTGGCTGCCAGTGGCTTGCTGGCTCATGTTTTGGGGCCACTGGGTCAGGGGCAGTGACTGCTGGCTCTGGGCTGGTAGGCTTGGAGCTGGCACAGGCATTGTGGCCAGAGTCAACCCCTTTAAGGGCTCCGGGGAGAGGGGAGGGAGAGGAGTGTTCTTGGTTGAGGCTGGAGTGGCCACCAGGGCACCCTAGGAAGGTGGGAGGCCCCCTATTTCGATATAAGTGTCTACACAGCACATATTTTGAAATAGCTATTTCAGATTTGGCATTATTCCTTGTGGAATGAGGTTTACCAAATTTGAAAGCACTCTGCTATTTCAAATTAATTTCGAAATAGCGGTTTGGCTGTGTAGATGCTAGTAAAGTTATTTCGAAATAACAGCTGTTATTTCGAAATTACTTTGCTGTGTAGACATACCCTAGGAAAAGAGGAGTGCAGCGGTTCTCTGTTTCCTTTCATGCAAATTAGCTGTGATGCCTCCCCCTATGTAGACTATGTTTAATTGGCCTAGGTTAATATATCCCAGAGTCTTTAACTGACAAGAAGACCCAACTACTATTAATCATTATTATAATTATAGCTGTGCCTAAAACGTGCCGGTGCTGTGGCCATGAACAGGAAAGCTCTGGGCTCCGGCAGGGGAGGAGACAGGGGCTAGTTTGTCTAGGCGGTTGGATCACCCATAATCATCTTCATGGCAGACATACTAAAAATGGTCTGACTGGGGACCCAAGGCAAATCAAGTGAAGACCACAATCCGGCACGATCACTCACGCACATGTGGCTAGTAGCACTGCAGTGAATGGTGGCTGCAGACATAGCCAGCTGAAGTGGGCTAGTCCATGGAACTGCTCACTTATGCAAGTGTTTAAGAGCCCTGTTGGATCAGGGCCGTAAACTGATTGCCTTTTACTGAATAACTCAAATATACACAAAAATTGTTCTCTAGTCCACTGTCCAATGCAACTTGAAATGACTAGGTTTCCAACAGACCCTCAGGAGGTTGTCTTGTACCATGGACGATACTTTTCCATAGATTGAGCCTACTATTTTCCTTTTGTTAAGCCTTTATTTTTTGTTATAGCCACATGGATGACCCTAATTCCTCCTCTCCCTCTGGGGTGTTGCACTTTTAACTTGCTGTAGATGATCCTTTTGGCCCTTTCTCTACCCCTTAGTTTCCATTTATTCTATTTATACAATTATTTCCTCCAATCCTAGTTTAATGCTCCTGTCCCCATTCTTCTCCACTGTGAGAGCCCACATTGCCAACTAATTCTGAGTGCTTCAAATCTTTGACAGTTTGTCCTTAATTGGCCATTCTGCAGAGGCACTCTGATGCTGACATTTTAGGATGGAAGAGATGCACTTTCCTGCCAGGGCACCACAGGTCGGGTAAGGATCATTCCAGTCCCCAGCGCTGCAAACCTGGTCTCAATAATAGATGACTGAATGTACAGTCACATTTTTCTGATCATATTTCTATTTTAGTCACAGCTGTGCAACCACCAGCCAAAGTTCAGTTTTAGGCTTTATCAAGGACTCATCAAGATGAAACAGAAACCTTTTAATATAAAAACCAACAAGAGACACCATACTACTCCAGAACAAGAAATAACCCACTGATTAGGACTCTCCCTTGAGATATGGGTTATGCAGAAGTTCACACTCAGGCAGGCCAATTTGGTCAGTTGTCCATTTTTGGTGTGTATGACTCTCTCTCCACTCCGCCCGCCTGCCTTCTCCCTCCCCAGACATTTTTATCAAAACTATCCCCGATAAAAGTTTCTGTTTCAATGGCCTGGCATTTTCAGGAAAAAAATGTGTCTGAAAAAAACACCTGACCATTTCTACCAAATAATCATACACCAGGATCATTGGGATCATATCACCAGGACATTGTTAAGAGCCCAAAGCAAGCTATTCCGCTGTGTCGGAAAGATAGAAAATATAGCAAAAGACCGCCTTGGCTTAACCATGAGATCTTGCATGATCTAATAATAAAAAAGGAGTCCTATAAAAAATGGAAAGTAGGACAAATTACAAAGGATGAATATAGGCAAACAACACAGGAATGCAGGGGCAAGATTAGAAAGGCAAAGGCACAAAATGAGCTCAAACTAGCTACAGGAATAAAGGGAAACAAGAAGACTTTTTATAAATACATTAGAAGCAAGAGGAAGACCGAGGACAGGGTAGGCCCACTGCTCAGTGGGGAGGGAGAAACAGTAACAGGAAACTTGGAAATGGCAGAGATGCTTAATGACTTCTTTGTTTCGGTCTTAACCGAGAAGTCTGAAGGAATGCCTAATATAGTGAATGCTAGTGGGAAGGGGGTAGGTTTAGAAGATAAAATAAAAAAAGAACAAGTTAAAAATCACCTAGAAAAGTTAGATGCCTGCAAGTCACCAGGGCCTGATGAAATGCATCCTAGAATACTCAAGGAGCTGATAGAGGAGGTATCTGAGCCTCTAGCTATCATCTTTGGAAAATCATGGGAGACAGGAGAGATTCCAGAAGACTGGAAAAGGGCAAATATAGTGCCCATTTATAAAAAGGGAAATAAGAACAACCCAGGAAACTACAGATCAGTTAGTTTAACTTCTGTGCCAGGGAAGATAATGGAGCAAGTAATTAAGGAAATCATCTGTAAACACTTGGAAGGTGGCAAGGTGATAGGGAACAGCCAGCATGGATTTGTAAAGAATAAATCATGTCAAACCAATCTGATAGCTTTCTTTGATAGGATAACTAGTCTTGTGGATAAGGGAGAAGCGGTGGATGTGGTATACCTAGACGTTAGTAAAGCATTTGATATGGTCTTGCATTATATTCTTACCAATAAACTAGGCAAATACAACTTACATGGGGATACTATAAGGTGGGTGCACAAGTGGCTGGATAATCGTACTCAGAGAGTAGTTATTAATGGTTCACAATCCTGCTGGAAAGGCATAACAAGTGAGGTTCCACAGGGGTCTGTTTTGGGACCGGCTCTGTTCAATATCTTCATCAACGATTTAGATATTGGCATAGAAAGTATGCTTATTAAGTTTGCAGATGATACCAAGCTGGGAGGGGTTGCGACTAATCTGGAGGTTAGGGTCATAATTCAAAATGATCTGGACAAATAGGAGAAATGGTCTGAGGTAAACAGGATGAAGTTTAATAAAGACAAATACAAAGTGCTCCACTTAGGAAAGAACAATCAGTTTCACACATACAGAATGGGAAGCGACTGTCTAGGAAGGAGTACTGCAGAAAAGGATCTAGGGGTCATAGTGGACCACAAGCTGAATATGAGTCAGCAGTGTGATGCTGTTGCAAAGAAAGCAAACATGATTCTGGGATGCATTAACAGGTATGTTGTGAGCAAGACACGAGAAGTCATTCTTCCGCTCTGCTCTGCGCTAGTTAGTCCTCAGTTGGAGTATTGTGTCCAGTTCTGGGCACCGCATTTCAAGAAAGATGTGGAGAGATTGGAGAGGGTCCAGAGAAGAGCAACAAGAATGATTAAAGGTCTGGAGAGCATGACCTATGAAGGAAGGCTGAAAGAATTGGGTTTGTTTAGTTTAGAAAAGAGAAGACTGAGGGGGGACATGATAGCAGTTTTCAGGTATCTAAAAGGGTGTCATAAGGAGGAGGGAGAAAACTTGTTCCTCTTGGCCTCTGAGGATAGAACAAGAAGCAATGGGCTTAAACTGCAGCAAGGGAGGTTTATGTTGGACATTAGGAAAAAGTTCCTAACTGTCAGGGTAGTCAAACACTGGAATAAATTGCCCAGGGAGGTTGTGGAATCTCCATCTCTGGAGATATTTAAGAGTAGGTTAGATAAATGTCTATCAGGGATGGTCTAGACAGTATTTGGTCCTGCCATGAGGGCAGGGGTCTGGACTCAATGACCTCTCAAGGTCCCTTCCAGTCCTAGTATTCTATGATTCTATCAGCATATCACCAGGATCATCCATAATATTAAAAATGCTTAGGATCATGCTTGCTAGCTAATGATATTTGGAGGTCATATATGAAAGAGCAGGAGGATAAGCCCAGATACTGATAACATGTGCTATCTATGGTGCATTCAATAAGATATTCATCTGCGTTGGGAATGTTTAGTTTCAATGGAAAACAAGAAACTTAAAAAACAACAGATAGTTTGGTAGCACTTTAAAGACTAACAAAACTTGTAGATGGTATCATGAGTCTTTAAAGTGCTACCAGATTACTTGTTTTTTAAGTTTATCCTGTACAGACTTACTCAGCTACCCCTCTGAAGCAGTTGAAGAGAAAACGAGTAAGAGCAGAGAATTTGAAAATTATAAACAGTATTGAATAGGTAAATCAGGAGCTCATTTACCTCACATCAGAATTCAAGAATACAGTATGCTCAATGCAACTGAAAGGCAGTGAAATTTAAAGCTGTAAAAGACTTTTTTTTCTTTTGTATAACATACTTAGCTTGTGGAACATAATGCCCACCCCCCCATATGACTGCGGCCAAGAGCACAGTGCAATTCACAATCAGAGAGAATTGACAGTGTTTATGAGAACACTCACAATTGTAAATTTGAGGTGAAATGTAGAAGGGATGCTTGCCTTATTTCAAAATAACATGAGTTATTTCCAAATAACGCTGTAGTGTAGACATGACCTTTCAGAGAGGAAGAATTAGTGCATTCTACAGCCTTAACTGAGAGCTCAAGCTGTACAGGCTCATGCACTAAGCTTCAGAGGTTCCAGGTGTGGTTCCTACTGTTGGCATTACACCTGTATAAAGCAAGGAAAAATTTGACAAGAATATATCCTATCTTCAGATACTCATGCACAATTCACACTGGTTTCAGTAGAAACTGTATGTGCATGTTTGGTTGATTTTGCTAAAGCAACAGTATTATGGAAGCTTTGGTAGTTAGACTAAAATCCCTGTTTTATATTGAATTATTTTAGCCTTTAGATTCAGCACATTAAGTCAGAGAACAACAGACTTTTTCCAAAGTGAACATTCCTGTATTTTCAGTGAAAACATTGTTACAAGTTCTCCTTTTGTAATTTTGCAAACAATCTCAGTTTCTTGGGTCCTGGAACCAAGTTTAAACCCAGAGAATCTTAGACACATGTCCTCATAACATCTTAGACATAGGCCATTTTTTAAACTTTAGATTATATTAAAAATGTAATTCCTCTGTGTGACCAATACCACAGCCATCTGTCATCCCCTGCTTCATCTTTCAATGTCTCCTCCTGGTTTCAATCATTGCATCCTAGTGGCAACACAACTCATTGGCATAGAACATTTTTGCCCACGTCCTTTGTATCTGAGAGAGGGACATAGGTTCCAGAAACTTTATTTTTCAGTACCTTTCATTAGATGTTATGGGGTTCCCCTCTCTTTGAGGAAGTCTGCATGAAGATATCTATACAAGAATGATCTTAACTAAAAAAAGATTAAAATACTGAAAATAGAGTTAAAACAAACTACACTGCGAGGGTTTTCTGGGATACCTCTGGTATCCCAGAAAAAACTCCACCATGTCCAGGGAACGCATTTGCTCTTCCGCTTTTTTTTTAGGAAGAGCAAATGCGCTCTTTTGGGGAGCCCTGTAGACCTCGTTGTACCAGGAATATGGGCTCCTCTGAAGGAGAAGGCTTTTCCGCCATTCGGCCCTGTGTAAATGGGGCCAAATGGTGGAAAAGCCTCTTCCGGAAAAGTAATCAGAAAAAGCTATGCAAATTGTGTAGACCGAGCCTAAATGAATTGTTTCTTGCATCTAGATTTAGGCTTCTTAGAATATAAGTATATGACATCTAAAGGAGTATATTATGGTGTTATGAAATGAGCTTTCACTTATGGGAATATGATAGTAAAGGTGAGGTTTCGGCCATGGGGACATAGACAAGCTTGATCGCTTAGGTCTGGTCTATCCTAGACCAGGGAAGTCAGTTTAAGGTAAGCAACTCCAGCTATGGAAAATGCATAGCTGGAGTTGGCTTACCTTAAGCCGAGCCATAGTGGCATTCATACAGCAGGAGGCTGATGGGAGTATACTCTCTCGTCAGCTTCCCTTACTCCTCACAGAACAAGGAGTACCGGATGCCAGTGGGGGGCTGCTCTTAGCATTCGATTTAGTGGGTCTATATTAGACCCACTAAATCGAATGCTAGAAGATTGATCTCCAGAGTGTCTATCTTCTCGCAAGTATAGACATGCCATTAGTGATGATCATCACCACCTCCCTGGAAGATGAATCTAAAAGTTTTGTTGCACAAATTATGTTTAGGTTAATCTATCTAGGGCATTATTTTTACGCTGAGTCAAATGCAGATACTTACTCTGCAAAGTTTGTGTGAATATTTTCTTTGGTTTTGATCCATGGGGGTTCACACCCCACCCCAGTGTTTTGCTTTTAGTTTTGAAAATGAACATAGTAAAACTTGTCAAAACCACAAAATGTCACCTGGCTTTGTGTCAAACTCATGCAAAAGTGTGATTAAAACAGCATTTTAATGCATGCTCTGAAATTGGCCCATGTTTCCATAAACTGTAAAAGGTTTGTGATCCTTAGTGAACTTTTGGCATGTTTCCAGTTTGTAATTAAACATGAAACTTGGACACAGTATTAGATTGCATTGTGAACATTTTGCTCCACTATAGATCCTATTTCATGTCGTAAATTTTCCCCAAGAATATTGTAAGCACCTATTTGTTAGAGATTAAAAATTTAAAAATTAGCAACAAATCAAAATAAAAAATTCAACACAACACCTTATCTATGGCCAAATCTTTTCTCCAATATGCTGTTTGACAATTTCTCTCAAAATGGTCAATTGTTTCTATTTATGTCACATTAAGGCTATATTAGGTTTGAGAGGGATAACATTGAATGACTTCTTAATGATATTCAAAAGATTCGTGATCAATGGGATGCGATCCTTTTTGAGTCCAAATCAGTAGCACAGGGTATTGACAGTTCATCTGAGGTTTCCACCAATCACAGCCTAACATTTCAATCTCATGCAGAAAGGCACTATCGAGTCAATTTTATTTGTTATTATTGACTCCATCAAATCTGGTCTTGCACATCAATTTGAGTCACTGCAACAAATTTGTATCCTTTTTGGATTCCTTTGGGAGTTCAGAGAACTAAGTGATGAAGATCTATATTCAGCGTCTGAACAGTTTTAACAAAGGTACAACAATGAAATTTCAAGAGATCTCTGTGATGAGATCGTGTTCCTGAAATGTGTATGTTCCACCAACTTTCAATTAGACTGCAAGCCAAAAGAACTGCTTCAAGAAATATTCACTCGCAGCCTGTCAACTGTATTTCCTAATTTCACAATTGCATTACATATTTTTTCAGTCTCCCTGCATCAGTGGCTTCAGGTGAACACACATTCAACGTGTTAAAACAAGTGAAGAACTATCATTGTTCTACAATGAGACAAAAGTATTTGAATGGGCTTGCAATGCTTAACATTAACAGTGATGTTACACGTAAATTAGATTTTTCTTCAATTATATATGAGTTTGCACACAGCAAAGCCAGAAAAGCATTCCTAAAATGAAGAGTTTTGCTTGTAGTGGAAACTCACAATTAAAGTTACATGTTTAATCTACACGCTAGTGATATAATGACTTAATTATTAATGGATAAATGACTCAAGTGTTCATTTTCATATATTCTTTTGGTTTTAGTATGACCCTGTGGATGAACAGTTAGATACATCAGAGGCCTGAGGCTGGGGCCTCTATACTCAAAGTGGCCCAGGTCTCTGTTATTCTCTGAGAGGGCCTGTTTATGTGTGAGCAGACTCTGAATGAGTTCTCCCTGGAAGAGGCAAAGAGACTTCAGGAGCAAACCATATTAACATGAACACACCTCCTTTGACAAGATATACAGCAAACAAGAGTGATGGAGCTCAAAGTGATCAACTTTGACTTGTGTTGAGTTACACATCACTTTAGTATTGAATGCAGGGCTAGTGAAATATTATCAATATTGTTGTCTTTATTGTATGAATAAAGGGGAGCAGAACTGTGCTTAACCTGTACCAAATGAGGAGGGTCACTCTCACCTGTAGGACCTTGTTAAGGCAGGAGCTCAAATGACAGAACCTTGTGAAAATCAGAAGGGTGGGGATAGATGTGCCCCCTAGTGGTATGAACTCTCCCTAAGGGTCCCCAGTCTGGTTTAACCTGTCTCTCTTCATTGTTCAAAGATATCATTAAATAGGCTTTATTAAGAGAGTTTTGTTATTTAAAGTACTCAATAAACACTGAAATCGCGTGTGAGCCAGTGTTTCTGCCCAACCTGCTGAGCTAAATATCGCTAAGAGACTGACCTGCAGAGGTCGCTGCAGGATGGGCAGCTGGCAGGAGGAGCCAGCAAAAGTGACAAGCAGTCGAGAGTAGCTGGCGGGAAGGCCAGGTGGCAAGAGGTCATGTCCAGCTCGGTGTCCAGGCAGAGCAAGTGCTCAGATAGCAGAGCAAGCAAGGTGCCTTATTCTCCAGGTGAGAGGTGAACTCACACAAAGGCACCTCTGAACCCAGGTCCTCACTGACCACGGACAACTGTTGTGAGTGGGGGATGGTGAGGGAGCAGAGGGGGGCACAGAAAAGGATCCTTTGGTTGTTGAACTCAAGAACTTGAGATAGAAGACTCTGCCCCACACACTCTGGGATGGATGTCCTGCTCATAGTTTTATGATTATGAATATTTCTTATCGGATTTTTTCTAATTTAATGCCACGTGACTTCTCTCCTTCCTTTTCTACATTCATGGTTTGTGCTTGCGAAAGGGGAATTGGCTCTCAAAGGCACCCAGGGGTGGTGTGTAATTTTCCTAGGTTACTGGGTGTGGGCTGGAGTTAGTTCTGTGGCACTGATGAAAAGGAGTCCCTAGATATTGAACCAGGCCCCTGTTGCTGCCAGCTCCATCTGGCAGAGGGGTTACATATATGTAAATGCTGTCTCCTCTATCAGTCGGCTCTATTGCCATCTCTTTATTCTAATTACTTTAAAAGCCTCATGTTTGTGACCCCCCAAAAAATGAACAGTAATTACTATTAGTGAATATCTTAGTCATGCTGTCCTGTGTCTGCACCTTGTTCAGGACTTTGGGTCAAAGATGGTTTATTGTGTGTATGGTACAATGGCAAACATATTGTTAGCATTTAGGCGGGAGATTGTCATCAAGAACAACAAAGGATTCAAGACCTCAAATCCCACTGAAAAATTAATGGGATCTGTGTGACTAAATCCTTTGGGTGGTTTTTGAAAATCTTTAGATAAATCCATGGTAAAGGAAATTATTTTCCATAGACGCTAGAGATGGACCCAAGATTCAGAGAGCAGATTTGGATCCAAATGCTTTTTAAAATTACAGCGTCTATAGCAGGAGTTTCAGTATTCCTTATGCTGCCACAAAGAGAGGGGCTGGCTGTGTAGTCTGAATCTTGACCCAACTTTTCCTGTGTTTAGGGGTTGGGTTTATGAATGCACATGTGGATCCAGGATCTCCTCTACCAGTGATAGTACTCAGGATTTTCACATTTTGAGATATGGATTGGCTCTATTTAGTAAGAAGTCCAGTTTAATTGGACTGGTGACAACATAGACATTAAGGAGTCTTCCTGAAGTGAGGCCCAGCTATAAACAATGAGATGTTTTAATGCTGAAGTGATTAAATCAAAGAGCTGTTAGTGAAATCCCCATTTCAGACTACTTCATGTTGGAATTGAATGACACAGCAGCATTCTCTCATCTAGTCATCAGACTGTTGATATATTTGCATCATTTTTTCAATAGACATAGGAAAGCCAAATTAGTATGCAAATATAACTTTTGGCAAGCAGACCATGTTAATCCAAACAGACTAAAAGTAGCTGATGATTTTCCAAGTACAAATTTACATATAAAAAGGACAAAACCATTCAATACTACATTCACTGATTAAAGTCCAGGTTAACCCAGAGGGAAAGGAAGCTTCTGGAGTAAGGCAGGTGTCCAAATAGTTATGATTATGGGAAACTCAGTGTTGTTTATTTTATAGTCATGCACAAATAGCCTTGCATCCTTCTTTTCTATTCCTATCTGATTCTACTCACATCTGATCACAAATCTTATACCCCTATCCTCTTGCCAAAAGAATGGGTAAGATTGTATTTTTAGGGTTCCTCTTCACCAGAAAACTTACTGTTCTTTACACTCAGTTTGTAATGATTAGGTTGGCATGATGCTGATTTACCTGTGGGACAAATGATTCTATGGCTTGAAGCATCCTCACTATAAAAACTTCTCCAGCATCCCAATTGTGCTAATTCAAGGTAGGTCAGTTTCTCTCAGGGGTTTTCAGCTGTCCTTCTTTCAAACTGTGTGCCCAGCCTATGAGAGTCAAGGAGAAAACTTCAGAACAAAAGAAATTCATATTCTTTCTGTTCTACTCTGAAAGCAGCAGTGAATACAAGAACTGACTTCCAAAGTGAGGGAACGTTTGAGGCTGAGGAAACTCAATTTCAACCTGCACATATGTGAAACTGGCCGTCACTTGTTGATTTTCCTCTTTGATATTCAAGGGTCTGATCCCACATCCACTGATGTTAATGAAAAGGCTACCTTTGACATCAAAGAGTATTAAAGTGGCTTTAAAGTAAACTTGCATCATGTGCAATTACAGCACTTTGCAAAAAGAGGGCATGCTTTGTAGGTCATTTTAACATCTACTTTGTGTGGATAACTGTCCAGCTAACTCCTCTGGATTCACCTGCTGAAAACAAAGGGCTCTTCCTAGACCAACCTGCCCTAATTCAAAGAATGACACGATATATTCCACACTGTTAATGGCTGAGACAGGAGAGCAGGAGACACATATATTTGATTCTGAGCTTATGCCACTGACACACTATGTTACCCTGGGCAAGTCCCTTCATCTTTGTTGTGCCCTTATGTTATAAGTCAGTGGTCCCCAACCTTTTGGGGCTGCTGGGTGCCCGGGGGCAGGGCCACTCATGCCCTGGCACCCGGGGGTCGGGCCGCGCACGTGCCTGGGGGCAGAGCCGCGCACACGCCCGGGGGCGGGGCCACCCATACGCCGCGTGCCCAGTGCTGGTGCCACCCATGCACTGCACTCCCGGGGCTGGCGCTGCTCCTGTGCCGCACGCCCAGGGGTGGGGCTGCCCATACGCCACACGCCCAGGGCCGGCGCCGCGTGCCCAGGGCGGGGACACCGATTCGCCGCATGCCCAGGGCTGGAACAGCCCATGCGCTGCATGCCCGGGGCCGGCACCGCTCCTGTGCCGTGCGCCCAGGAGCCGGCAGTGCCCATGCGCCGCGCGCCTGGGGCTGGTGCCACTCCTGTGCCGTGTGCCCAAGGGCCGGGATGCCCATACGCCACATGCCCAGGAGCCGGCAGCGCCCATGCGCTGCGCGTCTGGGGCTGGCGCCGCTCCTGTGCCAAGTGCCCAGGGGCCAGCACAGCCCATACGCCGTGCACCCGGGGCTGGTGCCGCCCCTGTGCCACGCGCCCAGGGCTGGCACAGCCCTTGCGCCGTGCACCCGGGGGCGGGGCTGCCCATACGCTGCGCGCCCAGGGGCTGGCACCACCCACATGCCCGGGGGCGGGGCCAGCCCCGATCACTCGGTGGGTGCACAGAAATGGCCCGGCGGGCGCCATGGCGCCCGCAGACACCACGTTGGGGACCACTGTTATAAGTGGTAAGATAATACTTACATATCTCATGGGTGTTGTAGGGCTTAATTAATGTATGGGTGTAAAGTGCCATGAAATCCTGCAACCAAATGTGCTGTTTGTATAAAACAAGGGAACAATGCTCTTATAGTCTTTTCATACAGAGATGTTAACAACAGCAGGACACCGAGGGTAGGGATGTTTGTGTGTATGGGTCTGAAGCTGTCATTTCAGTGCTCTCTCTCTCTCTCTCTCTCCTTTCTGTCTCCCATACACACATTATTGTGATGGCATCATAAAGAAAGTAGGGGACATTGTTAGCAATATTAGCAGCTCAGCAAAATCCAACCAATGCAGCTCAGTCAATAAAAAAAATGATTTAAAACTACCAAAAAAGACAACCACAGCACACACAAAAACAATCTCTGAGGGCTTTTAGCCTTTCCGAGATTATGCTGGTAAAACAAAGGCAAGGGCAATAAACCCCTAAAATGCAAATTTACTAATGCTGGGTAATCTATATAGAGCTCTCAAGGCATTTCCTTTTTTCTTTTTAACGTAAGGTTCCCTCAGAGCACTCAGGAAGTAGAGTGCATATAGAGAATTCTTCCTGTCCTGAATGTTAGCCATAAAACAAATTATTTTACTGCAGACAGTAATTAGACAAGAGGGCTCTGAGTAAAACCCTGCTATGCATAGTAGGCTTGCCGCAATAATCTTCTTTCCAGTGCTACTTGGAGTCGCCATTTCCCGTCCCCCTTGATATGCTTGATTCATTTTGTTCATGAGCCTCTGGGAACCCAGTGCATATCCTGAATAGATATTTACTACAGGCAATGTCTGCTGATTTTGAAGGCACCTGAGCAGTGCTGGGGTGCTGAATGTAAATTTAAAAGAAAAAGGACTTGCTTAATTTGCCTTTTCAAAGCAACTGCTTCTTTCCTACTGTCAAGCTACAAACCGGTGGCACTGACATCACTAACAAAAGGAAAGAAAGTAATAGATTCTAAGGCCAGAAGGAGCCATTGTGATAATCTAGTGTGACCTTCTGTAAACCGCGGGCCATAGAACTTCCCCTAAATAACCCCTAGAGCAGGTCTTTGAGAAAAGTACTCAACCTTGATTTAAAAACTGTCAGTTATAGGGAATCCACCATAACCCCTGGTAAATGGTTCCAATTGTTCTCACCATAAATTATACACCTTCTTTCCCAGTCCAAATTTGTCTAGCTCCAACTTCTAGCCACTGGCTTATGTCAAGCATTTCTCTGATAGATTGCAAGAGTGCATTATTAAAAGTTTGGTCCCCATGCTGGTACTTCTTGACTGTAATCAAGACACGCCCCAGCTTCCTCTTTGTTAAGATAAAGCTGAACTCATCGACTATCACTATAGGCATGTCTTCTAATCCTTCAGTCATTCTTGTGACTCTTTTCTGAACCCTCTCTGTTTATCAAATGACCTTGCACGAATCTGGACGAGTGAATGTTTCCACTGACTCCAGACTTGGAACATAGGCAAATCACAATTTCAATAATACTGGCTTTTACCTCAAGCTATAGAGGCTGAAAGTTCCAGAGGTCCCAGGTTTGGTTCTGCCTGTGGGCGTTACAAGTGGGGGCTCATCCAGGATTTCACCTAGGATGTCTCTGAAGCTCAGGATATGTTTCCTCAGTGAGGGGAAGTATGTTACCCACACATCTACTGGGTGTGATTCACTGTTCTATATAGTGGCACTGAGACCACTTATAGAGAGAAGGATTGCATTTCCTCTACAGCTTTAGCTGAGAGCAGGGCTGGCTTTTAGCTAAAGCTGTAGAGACTCATGCACTAAGCTCCAGAGATTCCAGATTTGGTTCCACCTGTTGGCATTACACCTCTGTCTTCCAAAGTTTTTGAAGTGCATGCTGATCACAGATTCATAGGGTTGGTAGGGACTGCAAGGGTCTGCTAGTCCAACTCCTGATGTTTGAGGATATGCTGTTTGATGTAATATTTTAATACTAGCCAATTAGCCCGTCATAAGACGGGATTTTCAGGTCTCTCCTCCAGGTCGGTGTTCTCACCTGAGTCTCTGGTCTCTCGCTCCATGTCTTTCTCTCTCTCTCCTCCTCCTACTGCCTCCCCCGTCTCTCTCTCAGCTCTCCTCTCCCTCCTGCCTCTCTCTCTCTGTCTCTCTCTCTTTCTCTTCTCCTCCCCCTCCTGCCTCTCACTCGGGGGACTGCGGAGCCCAAACGGCTGTTTGGGCACCATGCTCCCCATGCTGCATGGGGAGCACAGAGCCCAAACAGTCACTTGCGCCACTTGCTACCACGCGGCGGCCTGGCTGAGCGGCACAGAAGTCAGCCGAGCCCCACTGCGGGAGGCGAAGGGGGGCGGGGTGATGATGTACACAGCCAGGCCCCGCCCCCTGGCTGTGTACATCACCGCCCCGCCCCCTTCCCCTCCTGCTGTGGCACTCAGCTGCCTTCTGCGCCACTCAGCCGGGCCGCCGCGGAGGAGCAAGCGGCGCAAGCAGCCGTTTGGGCCCCGCGCTCCCCATGCAGCACCTCCATGCTGCATGGGGACCGTGGCGCCCAAACAGCCGCTTGCGCCGCTTGCTCCCCTGCGGCGGCCTGGCTGAGTGGTGCAGAAGTCAACCGAGCACCACGGCGGGAGGCAAAGGACGTGACTCAGGCAACAGCGCCGCCCAGAGGGAACAGCCAGGGAGGCAACAGCGCTGCCCAGAGGGAACAGCCAGCATTTCAGCGTTACAGAGTCACAGACATTGGGCTACTATATATATGATGCTTTGTGTTTGTCACTCACTTCCAGAAATGTACAACCAGGGCTTATTTAATTGGTATGTTCATGCAGAATAATATACCACTGAAGCATGACATGATTTCATCTTGAGCCTGCTCTATGGAAAGATCTATGGAGGCCTAGTGTAGAAGAAAGGGAATATTGTCTGGTGGGTAACGTCATGAGAAGATTGCTGAATATGGCACAGGATCAAATAAAATTAAAAAGACATGATTAAATCCATATCCATTCAACTGAACACTTACACGTGCTGAACACTGGCTGATTGGGGACTTTGTCTCTTTATTACAATCAGTTTCATATCTTGCCACCAATGGAACATAAGTACATGTTTTGATGAAGCAGGGCTTATAAGGGTACGTCTAGACTACATGGCTCCATCGATGAAGCCATGTAAAGTAGCTTACTCAGCATAGTCAAAGAAGCGGGGATTTAAATAATCCCCACTTCATTAAAATAAAAATGGCCGCCGTGCTGTGCCGACAATCAGCTGATCCGGCACAGTGCGGCAGTCTAGACGTGGCATGGTAGACAAGGGAAGCCTTTGTCGACCGCTCCGGTATACCTCTTGCATTTGGATTGTGCTGATGAAGGCATGGGGCCTTCTTTGACTATGCCGAGTAAACTATGGACGACGGAGCCATGTAGTCTAGATGTATCCTAACTTTACCTCAGTATTTGACATTGGTCAAGTTCTTCTGGAACCTGAGTTTTCCCATCTAAAATGATGTAAAAAATATGCACTTGTGTGATATGGGGCAAAGCTTAATGAATTCAGGTCTGTAAAGGGTATTGAGACCATTGGCAGAAAGGTGCTCTAGAAGTATAAAATATTGATATAAATGAGATGTTGGAACAAGTAACAAGTCAGAAGTATTTTTAACTAATATTAAGAAGGTACAGTCATCTCTGGCCTATCTTTGGGCAACTGTGGTTGTATGTTATACCCTAATCACCCAATTTTATTTCTTGACATTTTAGGTCCCAATTCTGCAATTATATCTACACAGGGCAAATCACTCAAGTCAAAAGAATTCCATGAAGACACAAGGAAGCTATCTGTGCAGAACCTCTTGTAGGACCAGGATTTTGGATACTAATCTCCCCAGGGCAGGTCCTAGGGCCTTGTTAGGTGCCTGTATTGTGCTCAGCATTTTTGAGCACCAATAAAATACTAAGAACATTTTATAAAAAATGTTTGGCTCTCCCACCAGCTGCTGAAGCCAGTTTCTTTAAGTAATGTTTCCTCAAGGAACCAGAACAATTACAGTCTATTCCTCAGATAATGAATTTATATAATATATACTAATGTAAGGAAAAACAGGAGAAAAGAGAAAAATCCAATTATTTGTGACTCTACAGGTCAGAGGCCTAACTAAAGCACTGCTGAGTACTAATTTTTCCTTATGATTGAGTGAGGAAATCAAAGTATGAAATGTAGTAGTATCATTCCCTGTACCAAAAACTTAACAATCTTACTTAGTTCTTCAAGAGTCACATGTTAATAGTGACTTCAGAAGCAGAAACAAAGAGTTGGATACACTGAGTTTTCAAAAGAAACTGGACAACCGCCTTGAACAGCATCATATACTGTGAAACTGTACATGGGTATGCAACATGTACAATATTGATGCAATATTTCATTAGCTGCAGATGACATCATCTTCCCACAACTGTCAGCAAAACACAGCTCATGTTACCAGCCAGCAGCCCTATATGACTTATTCATAAGATGGCATTTTATCATTTGGGGGGGGGGGAAGGGCAGTCAATGTATCCATAAATTTTAGCCCCAAATCCACAAACTTTATGCAGAAATTCTATGGTCAAGATTTATAAAAATGACTATCGAATAGGGCTGCCTGGCTTGAGATACCTCAATGAAGGTACCTGATTTATGGAGGGCTGGTGCTCAGTGCTTTCCAAAAATCAGGCCCTTTTAAAGAAGTTGTGCACCTCAAAATTATTAGACACGATTGGAAATCTTGGCCTTTCATTAAATATTACCCCTTTGTTATATTTCCTGGGCATAACACAGAGTTTTGCAATGAAAACTGGATTTAGATATTATTATCACATTTGCATTAAAAGCTAAGTAGCGAATATTTGGATTTTGAATGTAAAACCAATGATAGTAAATTGGAAACAAGATTTAACTATTAAAAATTAGTGGAGATGACACATATGTTATAGCCCAACAAATTCTGAGACATGTTTCCTTTAAAGAAACATCTGGATTTGGAAGAATAAACAACAGGATTCTGCTGAAATTCATCCTGCTATAAAAGAACTGCTACTCTTCACTATGGGCTTAGTATCTTCATCTAAAAAATGATATGTAGTTATTGCAACAGTACATATCCTGTGTTCCCACTAGTAAACCAAACTAAAATTATGGCTGCAAACAGCAACAACACGAGCAGTATTTTGCAATAGAATTAATTTTTATGTTGGTAAAAGCTCAGCAGCTTTAGATAACTTTTACGAAAACACGGAATCAGATTTTGCTCACTGGTTCAACAACAGCAAAAAATATACAAAAAATTGTTTGGCAAGTCTTCCTGCTTCTCTTCTGCCACACATTGGATGTGTTTTGCAGGGGAGGCAGTGGAGAGAGTTATTATTTGCAATAAGCAACAGCAGGGTGGGAAGGAAGAGGAGCCCCATTGCCAGGACTATGGGATTCTTAAAAATAAGTCTCGGCTTCCTGTGCTCCAGTTCCAATGTGCTGACATTCTATAGAGAGTCACCTCAGAAGATTAACAAATAAAATGTACAAAGCGATAGTACATCTGCCTCATTAAACTGTTCAGTGACACATTTCCAGCCACCCACTCCTTGCATTTGTCTTCAGCCAATGTCAGTATTTAAACAGCTTATGCTGTCTCTCTCTCACTCATGGAATAATAACGGAGATGATGGGCTATCTAAAATGGATATGGATTTGACTAGACTGCCTTATTCAGAGAGAGCATGGTTGCAGAGTAGGAATACAGTTTTATGGCTTTAAATAGAGAATCATTGTTTTGTAGATGCCTCTCACACTCTACTAACCACGAGAGCCACGTTTCTTCTTTACCTAGTTAATAAAGGGAAGGTTAACTCTGATTTCTTGCCTTTGCAAAAGTTCTTTTCCCCACTGATTCCCAATGGATAGCTCAATCCTGGTATTTTGTTCCTTTAAAAATGGGATTTTTTTGTCCATCCCCATTGCTATTTTTGCAGTTGGTTCACTAACATACAATTGTCCCTCATTAGTCTAAAGGCTTCTGTGCTAACAGCTTGAGTCTCACCATATTTTGTGGGGGGTTTTCTTAAAGCCCCAGCTCCAGGAGTCAGGCGATTAGGCAAAACTCTCAGCTTTCATTTAAATAAAGGTCCTTGCCTTCGAGGCAGCAGAGAAGAGCTTGAAAATGTAAACTGTAAAGGCTATAAGCAGCACCAAAAAAAAAAAAGTTTAAGACTGTAAGAAAGCAGTGTTTTTTTTCTTTAAAAGTTGGCGCCATCGCTAGTTAAAGTTGTTTCATCATGGTCAGTTCAAATACCATAAAAATAGGGGGGGAAAAGATTAAAAACTGGCCCCATGCCTTCATCAGCACAACCAAATGCAAGTGTGTGGAGAGATGCCCTCAAGCCAGAGGTGTGTTGGGAATGCAGGGTAAGGGGAAATTTCAGGACAGGCACAAGGAGGCACCTCGGGATAGTGGTATGGAAGATGCAGGACCTCGACCCTTGTTTTGTAACTGACTTGATGTTGAATGGATAGCAGGGTCCTTTACCTCTCAGTGGGGGGCTGGGTATTTACTCCCATTCCTCCAACCACTAAGGTAAGATGGGAGGGCCTGAGCCTTTCCTCCCAACAGCTGGCTTCAGCTCAGAGATCCCTGGAAGTCCTGTGAGGGGTCAGCAGCACTTGGGCTTCCCCATCCCAGTCCCATGCCTTGTGGGAGGCACAGGCACCAACATGTCTGGCCCCATTCACTCTGGCCTCCCTGAGACCATCCCCCACGGCAGCTGGGTAACTATGGAACCTGAAGTCCTCCAGGTTGTACAGGAACTGCTGTTGCTTGACAGGCTAGGCCTGCACCACCTGGTGGAGACAGAACTGCATCTGGATATGTGAGGTTAACACCATCAAGGTTGCATGCAGGGGATGGTGCTTGGTGTGGAGCTAGAGCTGAAAGTAGGGCTTGCCCACCCCCACCCCGAGAAGCCTGGCCCCAAGCCACACACATCCCTAGCCCCATCTGCTTCCTCATCCACTGCCATGACTGAGGGGCAGCCAGGCTAAATTTCAGTGGTGATTTGACCCTGTGAGCGAGTGGTGTAATGACCAGGAGCATGGGATCTCATGAGACCTCAGGACTGCAGCAGCTATAAAAAGTTGTAAGTGTTGAAAGTTGCAGCTTCTGCAACAAAATTGTGGTGCAGGTTTTTTTCACAGCCTTACAAAATTTGGTACTTTTTTAACCTCATGATTTTTAAGACAAGTCTCATAATTTTTTGGGGTGGGAGAATGGTTTTTGGAACACTTGGGAATGGGAACATTGATACTGTCACTTCTGCAGCTCACTTTAGCAGAAATTTCCCCTTATTAGGCATTCAGAGGGCTACCACCACTGCATAGCAATTACATTATCACCCCTGATTAGCCATTCATTGACTCATAAATAGCTATTCCCTCCCTCCCTCTCCCTCACCCACCTTCTGTACTAAATCTGATCTGTCCGTTTAATAATGTGTTCACTTTTTTCATTGTATTCCTTTGGTATATATGGTCATGCCAATTCTCATCCAGAATATGATCTGAGGAAGTGGGTCTGGCCCACGAAAGCTCATCACCTATTAAACAATCTTGTTAGTCTTTAAAGTGCTACATAGTTTTTCCTTTTGTTATAGCAAGTAGGTAACGCTTCCAGTCCAGTCAATGCCCATGGTGCACCTGCAAGGAAGGGAAGTATTATCAACTTCTGAAAGCTGATGATACTGAGGCAGAGAGTTTCAGTGACTTGCCTGGTGCCATGAGTAATTAGCACTGGATTCAAAGCAACAATTTGAGGTGTTCCTGATGGCGGGGAGGAGAAGGGGTTCTTGGCCTCCAGTCCTGAGTTCAGAGTACCCTTGTTTCATTTGTATTTCAGATTCCCAGGATAAGGGAACGTGAGGAAGGCTAAGATTTTGTCACAGAGGTCATGGATTCCATGTCTTCCAGAGATCTTGTGACATTTTCTGCTTTACCCTGAGGCAAGTTTGTGGGAGGGGTCAGCTGGCGGGGACCCCACAGCTCCCAGCAACTGCAGGTGTCAGGGTGACCCTGCAGCACCAGACCACTGAGGGTGGTGAGGGGCCTCCCACAGCTCCCTGCCACAGCAGGCGGCTAGAGGGCTCCCTTGCTGATCTGAGCTGCCAGAGGTGCAAGGAGGACCCCGCAGCTCCTGACTACCACAGGCTGGGAGGAAAGGAAGGGTGCTGCAGCCCTAGTACCTTTGAGTGCTGGACCATCCTCCCTTCCATTTTGTCATCCCTATTTTTAGTAAAAGTCAGGGCCGGGCCCCAGGCTTCCATGAATTTCTGGTTATTGTCTGTGACTTGTCCGTGATTTTTACTAAAAATAACGGAGACCAAATCTTAACCTTAAACATAAGGTTGGACATACTGGGTCAGGCCTGCTGGTGGGGGAGGGGGACAAAGAGGGCAGTTGTCCCAGGGCCTGACAATTCAAAAGGTCCTGGGCTCCTGGCTACTGCTGCCACTGCTACCACAGGAGTGGGGGTGGCCAGAGCTCTGGGCCCTTTAGATCGCCACCGGAATGCTCCAGGTGGCTCTCAGGGCTGGCTGGGGGAATGGGAGGAGCCAGAGGGGTGAGCTCCGGACGGTGCTGAGTGCTACCTACCCCCAGCCCTGCCCCTTCCACCCATGGCTTTGCCTCTTCTGGAAGTGCAGAGCCATCCTCCTACCTTGTCTAGGGGCTAGGCAAGTCTGTTGGTCCCCCCTGTACTTGGTCAGACCAATGGTCCTGGTAGCCCAGGATCCTGTCTTCCAACAGCTGTCAATGCCAGATGCTTCAAAGGGAATGAATAGGGTAATCAAGTGATCCATCCCTGTCATCTGGATCCACCTTCTGGCAATCAGACTTAGGGATACCCATACTATGGGGTTGTGTACGTACATGACCATCTTAGCTCCATAAATGTATCCAGTTCTTTTCTGAATCTAGTTTAGTTTTGGCCTTCATAGCATCTCCTAGAAATGAGTTTCACTGACTGACTGTGCATTGTGTGAAGCAATTCTTCCTTTTGTTTACTTTAAACTTGTGGCTTATTAATTTCATTGGGTGACCCCTAGTTCTTATGTTATGCAAAGGGGTAAATAATGTTTCCTTATTCACTTCCTTTATACCATTCATGTTTTTAAATCTTTATCCCAGTCCCCTTAGTCATCTCTTCAAGCTGAATAGCCCCAGTCTTTTAAATCTCTCTTCATAAGGAAGCTTTTCCAAACCCTTAATCATATTTGTAGCCCTTCTCTGCATCTTTTCTATTTCTAATATATCTTTTTTTGAGATGGGGCAATGTGACAGGCAATATTCAAGTTGTGGGCATACCCTGGAAGAAGAAAGATGAGATACACTACACATAAATACGTCTATTTCCTTGTCCTAAAAGGAATTTGGAAGGTGCTTAAAGCATTCTTATCTGTTTCTGTTGCTCTGTTTTCCCCAAGCACCTTCCACAGTTAAGGTAAATACAACTATTTACTTAAATCCTCTTTAAAAATACATAATAATTGAGGGAGTACAAAAACGAGGCACAGGGTGTGCTTTCAGAGTGGCTCTGAAGTGCATTGTCAAGTCTATGAAACAGAGGAATATAGAAAGGCTGCTTCAGGTGACAGGACCTCCAAAGGTCTAGCCATTCTCATCAACAGTGACAAGACAAATGGAGAAAGATAAGACTAGTGCTAGAAAGCTAACTGAGAAGAAGGCTATGAAGGAATCTGTGGCAGTTCCAGGGAGTATAGTAAAATATAATTAAATGTAGGGCTTCTCTTATTTTTTAAGAGGTAATTTTCATGGTGGAGGAATTTACAAGCCAATAATTGGCTCTTGTGGGTAATTATGTGATGAAGTGAAGCAGAGTCCATTGATAACCATGAAAAACACTCATTCTGAGGATCTTCTGGTGCCAGGAACATAATTCTATCAAACGGCAAGGAAACAAGGTTCAGCAAACCACAACAGGAGGGAAAAAAGATAAAACGGACACTCTCCATGCTTGGAGACGTTCCATTGATATCACCAGATGGGTGGGGATGAGGTGAAGAAGCTTTTGAAGAGGAAGTCAAGAAGATGAATGACTGTGCCATGGTCTGACCTGAATTGAAACAAAGGGTATTACATATTTTTTCAAAAGAGGATATGCACATTCCACGGGAATGTGCATATCTTCTTCTGATCTCACTTTCGAAAGAGGATCTTTCAAAAGTGAAAGTAGTCTGGACACTTTTTTTGGGAAAAAAAAACCCCTTTTTTGAAAAAACCGCGTAAACCTAATTTTTTAAGGAAAAGTGGTTTTTTCGAAAAAGGGTTTTTTCTTTCCAAAAAAAAAAAAAAAAACCCTGGGTCCAGACTACTTTCACTTTCGAAAGATCCTCTTTCAAAAGTGAGATCAGAAGAAGATATGCACATTCCCGTGGAATTTTCATACCCTCTTTAGAAAATAGAATGTAATCTAGACATAGCCAGAGTGATTAGGACTAGACAAACATTGGGCTACAATGTGGCTCTAAAGCCATAGCCCTACAGTAAGTGTGCATGGAGTTACATGGCTGAAGGCAGCTCCCAAAGGATTTGTGCACAGTGCCTCAGAGGAGCAGGGAAGCATAGGCCAGATCAGTCTCCAAAACATTTAATTACAACAGGCAGCATGGACTCTCTTCCTCTGCTGATTAGGTCTTTAAGGCTATTGTTGTGGGTAGGTTGGTATAAGGAGGAGTACGGCTCCTTATTTGATAGAGATGTGGAGGTAGCCACAGCTGGGAATTAAAATTGATTATGAATAGGTCCCATGCAAGGATACAAAAACCCATCTACCTTGCAGAGAGATACACAGGATTAGTCCACTGTCAAGAAGGATTTTCATTCCAAGTATCAGAGGGTCGTGTTTGAGAAAAGCATGGTCTAGTGATCTGAGAATAGGCCAGGGTCGGATTAAGCGGGGGGGGCTAGCTGGGCAGCTGCCCGGGGCGCCAACCTATGGGGGGCGCCGCGTGGCCTCTGCCCTCGGGCGTGTGGCGCCCCTTACAGCTGCAATCAGGCACTGCGCAGCCCCCGCCCCTGGGCACATGGTGCCCCTTACAGCCCGGGGGCGGGGGCTGTGGCGGCGCCTGATTACAGCTGTACGGGGCACCGCGCAGCGCACTCAGGGGGCGGGGGCCGCGCATGTGCCATGCGCCCGCTGCCTGGGGCACAAGAATGGCTTGAGCCGGCACTGGAACAGGCATCAAGAATTCTAATTTTGGCTGTGGCACAAATTCCCTCTCTGATCTTGGACAATTCATATTCACCTTCTGCCTCAGTCTCATTCTTTTCAAACCAGGGCTAACCGGAATTTTGTTAGGATTCATTTCTTTTAATAAAATGAAAAGCCCATGTAAGGACTAAGTATCCTTGTTCTGCTTGGTTGTAAAGAGCAGTGCCTTGCATTAGACACATCTGGCCAATTCCATTCCTCCTGTAACTTCACTGGCTTCAGTAGAGTTATCTTAAGGAAGAACTTTGCCCCTATGTCATCTTTTTGATAGACTGTAAAATATGTGCTGCTGTAATTTCTGCTGGCTGTTACATGTAATGATTTTGAGGCTTTTGTCAATCTGGGCCTTCATAAAACTGTGAAATACTAAGATCCCAGTTTGGTATTTAACTAAACTATTGAAAAGCCTAGTGCTCATATACTGTATTCTGAAAAGTTTACAAGGGTATCTTTTACCTCTCTGGCAATTACTTCTCCTCAGATGTCATCCATTTCTGTATCTTCCATGACTTGCACTCTCCTCTCTCTCCCTCACATTTAGCTGCCTGTCTCAGCTGTCAGCTCTTGGCTACACCATAACTTAGTATCACTAAAGCCATTTGTGTGGGTCCAGAGTTATGCCTGTCCAGCCTCCCTAGCTCTGCAACTGTTAATCATAGCTTTGCTCTCAAGGCTGGAAATCTGAATAGCCCTGGACCAAAGGTTACATTTTTCTTCCATATTTTCTCCTCCTGTTTCTCTGTCTATCACAATCACTGGTACATTGCCAAAGCTTGCCCTTGCAGTGCTGCTGCCAAAACCTTTATTCACACTTTAAGTGCAATTCCCTCTTTTTCAAGCTTTATTTCTACTATATGAGTTTCATGGGATGCAAAATGCTGGAAGGCACACTCCCCTGACTACTTCTATTTCCACTCAACCAATTCATAACTACCATACCTCTATGATCTTATATTCACCAATCCCCTGTCACATAGTAGCCTCAATGCCCACTGCCTGGAAGTATGGGAATCAGACACAAATAAGTGCTATTATAATATAAGCCTAAAAAAGAAGCCTTTTTAGCTCAAGGACTAAGACAGTTAACTTTAGAGCAGTTCTTTGTTTCAAGTCCCAATAGGAATTCCTCACAACCGCAGCTTTCAAGTTTCTCAGCATGTCAATTGTCTTGGAGAACCCTGGAACCAATTCACATTACATCTCTTTCAGTGACTAATAAAATAACCAGTTCAGATCAAACTTATACCTCGATTAAAATAAATCTGCAGGAAAAAAAAGAGTTACTCACCTTCCCTTAACTGTTGTTCCATGAGCTGTGCTGCACATGTCTGTTAAGCTGTAGGGGTATGTCTACACTAGCTCGTTAGTTCGAGCTAGGTAGGGTAATGAGGGCAAGCGGAGTTGCAAATGAAGCCCGGGATTGAAATATCCCGGGCTTCATTTGCACGTTCCCGGGCGCCGCCATTTTTAAATCCCCCTTAGTCCGAACTCCGTGCCCGCGGCTACACGCGGCACGGAGTAGGTAGTTCGAATTAAAGATCCTAATTCGAACTACCGTTAATCCTTGTGGAATGAGGAGTAACGGTAGTTCGAATTAGGATCTTTAATTCGAACTACCTACTCCGTGCCGCGTGTAGCCGCGGGCACGGAGTTCGGACTAAGGGGGATTTAAAAATGGCGGCGCCCGGGAACGTGCAAATGAAGCCCGGGATATTTCAATCCCGGGCTTCATTTGCAACTCCGCTTGCCCTCATTACCCTACCTAGCTCGAACTAACGAGCTCGTGTAGACGTACCCTAGGTGTGTTCATTTCCTGTGCTCCAGTGCCAAGAAATTGTCCTTGTCAGTGTCCACAGGGTAGCCCTGTCCACACCCCAGCTCTTTGTGTTCAGACCAGAGGGTACAGTGGAGGGAGCTACCCTACACCTTCTTTAGTGGCTTCATGCTAAAACACATGATGCACTGGAGAAAGAGCTTGGTTTGTTAATAGAAAAATGCAACACGTCTTGAAGAAGAACAGTTCTGAGAAGACGAGTAACAGTTTTTTTCTCCTTCAAGTGCTTGCATGTTTGTTGTATTGTAGTGACTCCTGAGCTATTATCCCTGCTGGTAAGGCTTGGAGTCTCCTCAGAAGAGGGATGGCAGGACCACTTTTTTCCCCAAACACTGATGAGGTTGAGTGCATTCTGGTTGAATTTGCTGCAGGAGGTATACCTTAGGAGGAATTTTGCATTCAGCAGGTTATCACCTAGTGGTGTGGGTGGTAATCCATTCTGAGAATTGCTCTATTGTAACAGGCCAATCTCTCATATGCTCTGCACAGGAAACAGAACTGGGGGGAAAAAAGAAAACCAAAGACAACAGAGCATGCAGGCTTCGCATATTCCTGCAAGCACGCTATCTTGGCAAGAAAACTCATAAGTATATAAACTGGTTCAGATGGCAGTCAGAAACCAGAGGAACTTTGTATGGGTCTTGAGCCATGCTTTAACTTTGTAAAAGATGGAAGACAGCAAATGAGTGATAAGTGCATTTGACTCTCCCTCTCTCTCCTTATCAAGGTCATGGCCAGGAAGAAGGTTCCCTTTGTTAAGAGGTACAGAAGCAAGCAGGAAACTAAAGACTTGTATGGAGGATCCATATAAGCTGACATCACTAAGTTCAAATCTCAAGTTGGTATGGGATCCCAGAGAGATGGGGACTATCTATCCAGGCTGTTCAGGAACCTGGTCATGAAAGTTTTCATAAAAACTATTCTACCATCAATTAGAACGAGAAATACTGAGGGTATGTCTACACAGAGATGCTATTTTGGGAAAACGTCCGTTATCCCAAAATAGCATTGTGCGCATCTTAATAGCATGCCCGTTATTTCAAAATAATTTCAAAATAACGGGTGGTTTATTCTGGCTTCCTGTAAAACTTGTTGCATGAGGAATAAGGAAGATGTCAGAATAGCACACTATTTCGAAATTTGGCGCTAAACTTTGAAGTAGGCTATCTCAAAATAAGCTACACACTTTGCATAGCTCAAATTGCTTAGCTTATTTCAAGCTATGTAGACGTATCCTGAGAGAGCAGCCAGATCAGTCCTCATGGAGCTCGGGACTAGCACTGACTCCTTAAGGGAGGGAAGAGACAATGAGATTAAGGTTGAGGAATTAACTTTCCTCAGCATAGGAATATTACAGACTGTTTTAAGACCTGTGGTTCCCTGGATGATGATACAGAGGAGGCATCCTTCTCTGAAATATTTTCCACCTCTTGGAATGACCAGGCTGCCAAAAGCAAAAATATTGATCCATTAGCTAATATTGGGAAAGACATTTAGATCTCTTCATAGCAGGTATGTACAGGCCTACGGACTTCAGGACTTCTCTAGAGACCATTAGTGTGTGTAAAGCTTCATATATTCTGGGTGAGACTGAAACACAGCTTTCTAAATGGAAATCCTCAATTGCTTGTTGCAATCACACAGGGATCCCTGGTGATGGCAGCCCTGAAGAATGGCACATAATCACTGCTGCTGCCATAGCTATGCAAGCAGAAAATGATGCATCCAAGGAAGGTGGCAGAGCCAGTTGAGAGACGAGGTGATTTCCTGCCACCGTGGTGTGAAACTGCTCCTTACAGGTTTCCAGCACATTATTTACCATTTGAGGGATGTCTGCTAGTTAGAGTGGCCATAGCTGGATACAAAGGCCCAATGGTTGACAACTTGGAGCTGTAAATTTGCTGTGGACTCAGTCTTTCTTCCCCATCCTCCTTTGGACTTTTCCTCTGGGGGTAGCCTTCATCAGGTCTTGATGACTCTATTAACTCAGTGAAGCCACTAATACTGAGCCCAGCCTAGAATGTAAATAAAACTGCTCAAACCCTTGGGATGGACCTGGAATTTATGTTCCGTTTGTTTTGGTACAAGAGGAATGGAGGAAGGGGTTTGCCACAGCGTCTTAGTAGGCTGCATAATGGCATCATTGATTAGCAGGATCTCCAAAAGAATCCACTGAAGACACCTCTTCCCACAGCTTTGCATGTCCTAGGCTTGACACTGCAACAGACTGAACCCTGGTTTTTTACATGGCTGTCTCCCAAGTGCCCGAGACAGGCAGATGAGAGTCACTGACAGCCATGGGCTTTTCAGCAAGCAAGATTTGAAACCTGAGGATCTTGATATAAGCTCCACCAGTACCTAACTGAACATTTTAAAACTAAAAACTGAAAATTCCAATAAAGAGAGAGAGAATGTTGAAGGATTAAAAGAAAACAGCATCACTAGGCAAATACAGGTAAGTCCCATGTAGTTTGTTCCCAAGGAACACAGACCATTCTGGACACCAAGAAGGAAGTGAAGGAGGTATGAGGCAGCTTCATCCATTATGTGGCTGTGACTGCCTTATGGGAAATGCTGGAGAAAACTCACTGGCATGAGATGTGAACACACCTTCAATGTAATGGACATAGGCAAGAACCTGAAGAATGATTTGTTAGATTTAAAAGGTATATAATAAGCACAAAGTAAATACCAAAAATTAGCAGAAATTGAACCCAGAATCTGTCAATTAAACTGTGCAATGTCTGGTACTCTCTGCCACCTGGTGGCTAGGTTTTGTAACTGCACACCTATTTGTTCGTTGAGGTAAGTAGAGTGAAGCATGATGGGAGGAGTAGCGGAATATTACTGTGTGAACCAAAGTTCTGTTGTTTGTCACTCTCTCACTCTTAGTTCTCCAGTTACTTCTGCACCGTCAGCTTTAATAATCTGTTAAAATTGATCTCACTACCATATGTTTACACCAGGGGTGGGGCCTGGATGTTGCCCCGTGCTTGCCTGGATCTGACCCCCAATGCTCAGGGGTCCCCTAGCATTGGGGAGTCTGTGCTAGTGCTCCAGACCCCTGCTGTCCCACTATGGAACTGGAGCACACAAAATCTACTAGGCTCTGGTGTGCAAAGGAAATGTGGGGAATGTCTTTCTCCTTCTTATTTACGGGGGCGACATCAGTGAGGGTTGGTTTTTTTCTTTTACTTCTCACCTATGTGCGGCCCCCGACTGATTTTTCGGTGGGTCAGTGGCAACGCAAAAAAGGTTCTGGTTTAAACCATGAGTGCCATGGTTATTAGGCCCATAATGATCTTATCACTGCTTCTGTTCATCCCCAGAAATGGGCTATGCAAATGCAACCCACAGTTAAGTCTGTGTTTTACACTATCCTCTGTGATTGTTCCACACAAAATAGCATGTAGAAGAGATGCTATCATTATATCAGAATATGGGGTGTGCTCACAAAGTCCAACTGTCAGGGCATGTCTAGACTACACGCCTCTGCTGAAATAGGCATGTAAAATAGGCTACCTGACATAGTCAATGAAGCCGGGATTTAAATATCCCCCGGCTTCATTAAAATAAAAACGGCCGCCACACTGTGCCAGCTCAGCTGATCGTCGGCACAGCGCGCGAGTCAAGACACGGATCGGTCGACAAGGGAAGCCTTTGTCGACTGCTCCCTTATGCCTCGTGAAATGAGGTTTACACGTCTGTCAACAGAGGCATATAGTCTAGACACACCCTCAGAGTTCAGGACTTCTGTCAGACCAAGGAACTACAGACAGGTGGTTCTGGTTACCCTATTCTACCATGTTTAGATAAAAACGTTTAATTGTCAAATACTAACTCCTTGCGTCTTGCTGAGAAGAATAACAGTCTGTTGACAGCTCCCCGCTGCAGGACTTAATACTGTAGTTCAACCTCTAGAGGCTTTTATGAAGACTTCAGGCTTGGTTGTGACTGGGGATTAAACGGAGGACCCACAGAATTAGAACCACGAGCCTCTAATGTAGCTAGGGTCTGTGACAGATTCTCCACTCTGGAATTTTCAGGCTGTATGTTGGGCGATTTGTTGCAACTAGACTACACCTAACATATGAAGCCATCATATATTAAAAAGTATTTGAGAGATTATTCATGCAAACTGGCTGTAGTTTCTCAGGATTTCAAATTAACCTAGATATTGCCCAGCTAAGAAATATGTCTTCTGTGTTTCCTTTGTATTATAATCTAAACAAAAAGAGACTATATAGTAAGATTAACAGCTGCAACCCTCAATTAATTTGCTGTGCTTGCTAGATTCACCTCTTCCTGACTTACATTACAAATATATCTTGGATAGACTGTTTTTTACACCAGCACATAAGGGTAAGTCTCTGCATGAACAGCCAGTCTTATTAAGGGGAAAAAATGTCTTTGTGTCAGCTGGACTGGCTTAGTCCAAATTGCCACAATCATGTAAATTATCATTTTTACTGATTTTATCATTCTTATCAGAAACTGTGGAAAGGGGGAAAATAAAAGCAGTTCAAATTCATCCCTGATGCAACTTTTTTGGTTCTGCCTCAGCACAGGAGGTTGGACTAGATGACCTGTTGAGGTCCCTTCCAGCCCTACAGTTCTATGAATCTGTGATCTGCTCAAGTCACACCAAGGGTGAACACAGGGCTGGCCCACAACATTTTGCCACCTGAGGCGGGGAGCTCAAATGATGCCCCCATGTCCCCTTTTCTCCTGCCTGCCTGTTATGTCTCTTGTGCCCTCCTTCCTCCAGCACAGCACTCCACCATCTCTGTGCTTTTAGAGTAGAGAGAATACATATGCACCAGCAGCAGATGCACTTTTCTACACTCTGGGTCCTAGTGGCACCCCCTCAGTCTGGCACCTGAGGCGGCCACCTCAGTTCGCCTCATGGTAAGGCCAGCCCTGGGTGAATTTTGCCCACTGCATATTTATGCATATGCATGTTTATTATGTTGAAGATAGGTTATATTTCAGTTTCTTAGAGCTGAACACCATATTTAAAAATACATACAACTGTATCACCAGATAGAAAATATGACACTCCTGTAGATGTACAACCTGAGTAGTGCTCTAATGAGCTGAATGAGGTTTCAAGGTCAGGCTCTCTGACCTTCCGGGATGGGACTGAGTAGGGTAGAATGGACTGGAATAAGAGAAAACATGAATTTTGGAACTCCTTTTTTATTTTAAGAACATGATGAGAACATTGCACCACAGAGACTTGACCTTTTCATTAGGACATAATCACTCGCCCACAACAAATCCCTCCTGGAGAAACTCAAGGCTATTTTTCACTTGTTTAAGATACTAGTGAAATTATGGACTTTGCACTAGGCTGTAGAACACGTTCTGAACTCTGCCCACATTGCTGGCTAAGATCCCCAGTGAGATACTCAATAAGTGGGCCTAGCTTCCTTTCTGAAGCCTGCAGGGGCACAAGGGAGAAGTAGTAGGGTTTTCAACCCTCCAAGATTGGCCTGGAGTCTCTAGGAATTAAAGATGAATACATCCTACCAAAATGCTGTGCCAGCACATAGCTGGGAACCAGATAGACACACTGAGCTAAATTGTTAACTGGAGACTTGAAATAAAGTCCACATGAACCATGTTCCTGTCTGACTGCTTAATTCAGCTGGAGTTGAACTTAGTTCTAACACAATTTGGCTGGGAGCAGTTATACCCATGCAGAGAGAAAGATGTAGGCTAGCGCATGAGTCTTCTCATTTGATTTGGTCCTATCCATAAGCCAGATCAGAAGACTGTTTGTAATCCATGTATCTAATAGGGAGATAGTTTTTTAAGAGACCCGCAGGGAGGAGGGAGGAGTGAGTTAAGTCTGGGTCATTGTTGCTAGGCGGATTTAGCAACTCCACACCCAGAACCTTCTGGAGTTGGGTGCGGTAGTTTTGGAGTCTGCTCAAATAGGTTCTCTCTCTGTTACCAGGTCAGATTCCACGGGAATGTCTACACAGCAAAGTTATTTTGGAATAATGACTGCTATTCTGAAATAACTTTGCAAACATCTATACAGCCAAATCACTATTTTGAAATAGCAGATGGCTTATTTTGAGTTCTGCAAACCTCATTCTTCAAGGAATAGTGCCTATTCCGAAATAGCTATTTCTGAATAGGCACTGTGTAGACAGGAAATAGGGGCTAAATTGAAATAGGAGGCCTCCAGCCCTTCCCAGGGTGCCCTGTTGGCTGCTCTGGCCACACACAGGTAAACTCTATCCCCCCACCTCCCATGGAGCCCTTAAAGGTGCAGAGTCTGCAGAAAGGGTTTGTGGCTCGCAGCAGGCCTGACAGCCCTGAGACACCCTGCAGCTGCCCCGACTCCATTTTGGTCCAAGATGAGCCAGACAGACGGTGCCAGCCAGCCCTACACTGCTCCCTGGGAGCATTCAGCCAGCTCCCAGGAGCCTGCCAGGGGCCACAAATGACGTGCGCCTTCCTGGTCTGGTGCGGAGGTCATGGACCTTATTGAAGTTTGGGGGGACAAGACAAAACTCCAGGATCTCCGTACCAGATGCAGGAATGCAGACATAGATGGCCGCATGGCAGACTGCCTGGGGAGCAAAGGCCACATCCTCACCCAAGAACAGATGTGGATGAAGGTCAAGGAGCTCCACCAGGCTTATGCCAGGGTCAAGGAGGGCAGCTCCCTATCTGGGGCAGAGCCCCACATCTGCCCATATTATAAGGAGCTGGACCGCATCCTGGGGGTGGGGCAGTCTCCCCCCCCCATAGTTATAAACTCCAGCATGAAGACACCCGTCGTCGTCCTTGCTGGGGGCTCAGACGATGACAACGAGGAGGAGGAGGCCCAGGACCCGGACAAGGCCAGCCTGACCACCAAGCTGATCCAGGAGCCCCAAGTCCTCCCTGTGGACATCTTCCAGGCATCGTCCGAAGCCAAAGAAGGAACATTGTGTGAGTGCCATCACTTTCCCGTCATGCAGGGCGTGGGGGAACTAGGCGCTCCACGCTTGGCCCTTGCTGGCCATGGATCACGCAGTAACCTGTGCACGTGGGAGCATGTGCCATGCCACTCCTGGGCATGTGGCCCCAGCATGCTGTGACACATGAGCCTTGGGCTATTGGCCACAGGGTGTCTGGCGAGACTTGCCATGCTCCTGTCCCCGGGGTGAGACATCCTCCCTCCATAAGCCCCACACCCTCCCGCCACAAGCCCCCTCCCTCCACAAACCACCTCTGGAAAGAGGCAGGGGACATCCGCCCTCCCCACACACACACTGAGCACTCCCGCACATGGGCATGGCCACAGTCTCAGGGCAGCCCCCAGTCCTGAGGACATCAGGGGCCACTGGCCATAGCACACATGGCCTGGCTCCAAGCACATCGCAGGAGGCGGGGGGAGGGTTTGGGCTTCAGGCACTGTCCCCCATGGGATGACTGACCATCTTTCTTTGTTCTCCACATCCAGACCAGCTGTGAGTGGAGGGCGGCCCACACTACCCGGGACATCCTCCCGCATCTGAGGCTTCCGCAGTCGTGCACGTCCAATGGACGAGTACCAGTGACAGCACCTGGCAGCATTGCGAGCCCTGCACAGGGCCATCGACTGCTGGGTGGAGGAGGACCTGCAGTTACAGCAGGAGAGCTGGTGGGAGCTGCTTGCACAGGGCTGCTCTCTATGTAGTGATGTGCACACCCTGGTGCAGAGCATGCTGCCTCCTCCCGTTCCAGCCTTTGCTCCCTCTCCAGCTATCACTCCCTCTCCCCCTCCTGCTTCTCCCTCCACACCCTCTCCACCCTCCCGTGGATGCTGAGACCCCTGCACTGGTGGGATCCACACAGGTCGGTGCCACTCCCAGCCTGAGCCCTGAGCCTCTCCTCTCCCTTCCTTTCCCTTCCAGCTCCCTCCTACAAGGTTCTCACCACCCCCTTTTCTCCTCCCCTCTCCCAGGTTCTTTCCCCTCTCTTTCCTCAGTTTCATTGACCCCCCCCAGTTCTGTAAAATGAAGAAAGTTAAGTTTTGCCCAAAAACAAAGTGTGTTTATTTGTTCATCAGGAACAGGGGGAAGGGAGGGGTAAGTGGAAGGATGGCAGTGAGGGGTGAAGCAGAATCCCCCACTGGGGCGGACCAGGAAACAGTGTCACAATTCCCCTGGGGAAAAGCTCCCCCTCAGGGCCTCCAGGACGTGCACAGCCCCCTGATGGGCCTGCCAGATGGCTGCTCGTAGGCCCTGCCTAAGGGGTCCACCTCCATCCCCACCCTGGCAGGAAGGCCTCCCCCTTCCTCTCGCATCCTTTGTGCAGGACACAGCACGAATCCACCACATGCAGAATGTTGTGCTCCCTGAGGTCCAGGAGGGTGAGGAGGCATCTAAAATGCACCTTCAGGCAGTCGAAGGCACCCTCAACCACCATGTGGGCCCTGCTCAGCCTGGCATTACATGCCTGTCGGGTTGAGGTGGCCGGTGTAGGATTTCATGAGCCACGGCTACAGGGGATAAGCCGCATCCCCCACCAGACATACGGGCATGTCCATGTCCCCAACCCTGATGTGGCGGTCGGGGACCACCTGCAGAAGGAGACAAACAAACTGAGAATCACAGAAGTGCCAGGGCACCTTAGAGTTCTCCCCTTCCCCTCTTCTACATCCCCTCTCCTCTACTCACCAGGAGCAACCCCATGCAATCACGGCCACCGCAAGCAGGGCTTTGTGCAGGTGGGACAGAACAAACCCTCCTGGGTAGGGGACTTGCACCACCTCTACTCCCAACCCCCTTTCCCTAGGGAAGCCCATTCCCTCCTTCCACCCCCCTCCTGGGACTGTAGCCCGAGAATGCCATACCTGCTTGAGCAGGGCCCCGACGGTCGATCTCCCCACCCCAAACTGGTTCCCCAAGGATCAGTGGCTGTCCAGTGTGGAGAGTTTCCAGAGGGCGATGGCAACACATTTCTGGAGGGAATGGCGGGCCTCATGTGCGTGTCAGGGCAAGGGTGAACCACTCACACAGCTCGAGGAAGGTGCCCTTCTTCATTCTGAAGTACTGGAGCAATGGCGCTCTCCCCAGTGCTCCAGAACAATGTGGTCCCACCAGTCTACACTGGTGTCCAGACATCAGATGCGGCAGGGCATGGTGCCCAGACTAGGTCCTGTAGCCACTCCCCCATATACCCGAGGAGGGTCTCCAAGAAGCCCTGGGGGTTGGGTTCCTGCAGAGCCTGGGAGGCAGCCTGCAGAAAGTGCTGCATGACTTGCAGCAAAAGCTCCAAGAGCTGAAGACTGCCCGGAGGCAGTTCTGGCTCCATAGCAGAGAGTTCTGTGGTGTCCTGAGTCAGGGCAACCAGAGCAAGAAGAGAAAATGCTTTGCTGTCCCTCAGAAAGGTAAGCCAACAAGCTGGGAAACCTGAGAAACAGCTGTCTAGGGGGGTGCCTTTAAGCACGAACATCTGCTAGCCTCAAGCAGCAGCCACACAAGTTAAGTACTGACCTGATGCCCTGCCTGAATTGGTTCCAGGCGGCCTTAAATGCGATTCAGCGTCCAATCAGTGTGGATGCACTATTTCGAAATAGCTAAGCACTATTTCGAAATGCATTTTGTGTGTAGATGTACTATTTCAAAATAAGCTATTCCGGAATATCTTTTCTGGAATACCTTATTCCTAAATCATGCTGCTGTGTAGACATAGTCCATGAGAACAAGTAGTAAGGGAGCTGCCTTACTAAGGGCCATGTGCCCTGTGTGAACTGGGAGAAGCTGGACTCAGGAACAGAAAGCAGGCTGTTGCCTCCAACTCTGAACCATTTTGCATCAGAGTTTTCTTGTGACTTAACTGAGTGACTGGTTAATCAGTTAGCTGACTGGCTAGCAGTGATCCATCATCCACAGCAGAGGAGGAGTCTGCCTGGATTCCACCTGAGGATTGTGGGAAGCATGTTGAGGGAAGATGTTTCAGACTGAGAAAATTGTGAAGATTTGGTGATCAAATACACTAACTGAGATATAGTTGAACTAAACCAAAATTGGGATCTCTCAATTTCTTCTTAACGTATTCTGTGTGAACTGAAATGTTCAAATGTTAATTTTGGTTTTCTCTTTATTAATGTTTGTTGTAACTGTGAAGATCATATCCGTGGGTTCTAAAATAGCTATGTTATATAGTAAAAATTAGACTATTATTTGTTTTATCACCATAAGATTTTATAAAGTTATGTGTTCAACTGAGCAGAAGCATGGTTGCTAAAGAGATTCAGCAAAGCACTAATGAGACAGCTCATACAGTTAAAAGTTCAGCATGTGCGTAAGTGCTTTGCAGTAGAACTGGGAGGCTCAGAACTATGTGAGTGAATATCCCAAAAGACAGAAGGAGAAAAGGGAGGGGAAGAGGAGTCAGAAGGTATGTCTACACAGCAGGGCTAAAGTTGGAATAAGCTACGCAACTTCGGCTATGTCAATTGCGTAGCTTAAGTCGAAATAGCTTAACTTGGCTTTAGGTGCTGTCTACACTGCAGGAAGTCAAAGAAAGAACACTCTTCAACTTCCCTTACTCTTCATGAAATGAAGGTTTTCATAAGTTAAAGTAAAAAGTCTTCTAGCTCAACATTATTTTGAAATAAAGGCTTTTTGTATAGACATGCACTGTGTTATTTCAGAATAATGTCAGTTATTCTGAAATAACTCTGCTGTGTAGATGTACCCAGAGGGTGGAGACAAAAGTGGAAAGAGACAGAAACAGCTGATGTCAAGACACAAATCAGTGTTATTAGCAACATTGTAAAACTCTAGTAAAGACTACTTATTAACCAAATACATCCTGGCATGTGTTTCTGATCTATTTTTAAAGCCTCCAAGTATTTTATTGTACCTGGCCCTTAATCCAATCTGCCTTGTTAAATTTTAAGACAGTTGGCAAATATATTAAAATATCTCAAAAGTAAATTCTGTGTTCTGCACTTTTTCAGTCAGACGTTTCTGATGGTACCCACCCAGCTCCTATTAGTGTCATCTATCTTGGCAACCCAGACAGCAATTTTCATTCAGTTTGAGTCTAGTTAAATTGAAGAATGTAAGCATTTTACAGCATATTTCATGGACAGCATATTTGTTAGCCCAAGTCCACAGCCCATAAATTGCAGCTGAATATCATTTCTTCTGAGTCTGATGACAGCACTGTTTTTTGCCCACTGGCCATTGTCCATCAATGTGAATGTGCACCCACAATACTAGACCTTCCAAGAGCTACTGTCTCCAATCAGGTACCTAACCTTTTACCTTTCCTTTCCTTTTCAAAATTGAGAGCTCTCTGATGAGATCTAGTTTTGTCCTTTTAACTTTACTTGGAGGATAAATATTCACGCCAACATCTTTTAATTCCCTTCTTCCTCTATTCATTATCTCTAACAATTTCATAAACAGCTTCCTCCATATAAAAGCTTCAGTTGCACTTGCTTGGATGATGATCCTAAACATATCTAGCACATCTAATATAATTTAATCTCTCACACTCACTCACTCATATAATGGTACCCACCCAGCTCCTATTAGTGTCAATAAGAAGACTTCCATTGACAACTTTAAAAGGGGTTGGATCAGCTCCTACATTTATTTTTACTTATAGAAACCTGTAACTAAACATGGCACAGAAGAAAATAAACAGGAAGAGATGTTCATTGTCCCAAAGAGTTTACATTCTCAAGGGCCAGTTCTGATAGGGTGCTGAACACGTTCAATTCCCATTTTGCTATAACAAGAGCTCAGCAACTCTCAGAACTCATTCCTATACCAAACAAAATTAATTTTCAACTGCCACCAAAGCACACTGGGCCAACATCTTTGAGCAGTCATTAGTAACTCCTGATTTTCAGGGACTGTTTCTCCATTTCTCTCTGCCTTGTGCGTTCACATCAGTACAAAGTGAGTGTAAAATGCTAAGAAATCAGAAGGAGTCAGCATTTGAAACCCACTTTGCATTGATGTGACTGTCCAAGGTGCAAGGCAATGGAACACAGTGCATCTTTTCCTCAGAGAACCCTGACAGGTCAAGGAACAGCAGCCCCGTGACAAATTTAGACTATGGTTGTCTCCCATTTTGAGATTCAGCAGCTATCATGATGCCCATTCCCCTATTGCAGAGTCTTTGGCATAGGACTGTCATTTACTATATGTCATCCAGTGTCTAGCACAATGGGGTAACAGTGGTTAAGGTCTGTAGGTGTTACCACAATATAAGAGATAAATGCATTTACCTTTACCAGGATTATCTCATAAGCCTCTGCAATTTTTACTTATCAAGAGGACTGTGCCATTGGCAAATGTCTCCAATTTAAGGTCCACTGCATCTTTCAGACGTCAATAAATATAACTATGGTCCTTTACCCTGACCCAACATTAGCCTCTCTCCACTCTGAGTCACTCACTAGTCTTTATTTCACTTGATTTTTAAATACACAGCAAGAGTCTGCTCCTTACTCAGTGGAGAATTATTTTCCTTAACAGCTTTATATGAGGGACTCTATCAAAAGATTTTTTGAAAATCCAAGTAAATTATGTCCACTGGGTCACCTTTATCTACTGTTTTATTAACTTTTTCAAAGAACAGGTTAGAAAGGCACAATATATTTCCTGAAAGGCTGCAAGATAGTTTGATTCCCTCTCAAAGTACTGCACTATCCTTTTCTTAATTAGGGCCGTCTCATTGCCTTGTCCTTTTTATTTCCAATTTGCACCTTTGCGGATTTAGTTTATATCCCAATATATTTGTGGCATTTGGGTAGGATTTCAGATTCTTTAAAAGCAAGCTTGTTCAGCCCTTATAAACCTGTGTGCTCTTTTCTAGTTAGCCAGACAGAGTATACTGTCTCCATTTTCTTCCTCAGAGGCATGGCAAACCATCTGTGTTCAATTCCAGTCTCACCAATGTAATTCTGACTTCAGGGGAGTTGTTCCCAAAGGCAAGTTCTCTGTTGGTAAAACAGTGGCAGATCTCCACTGACTCCAGTGGAACAACGCGGCTGTACAAACAGCAAAGACGATGACTCATGTTTTGCACAGCGGAGGAATAAATGAGATCAGAATCAGGCCCATTCCTTAACTCACTGCCAGCCCAGTTTGATGGTTAAGGTTGTTTTTATTCTTTCAGGCTGCCATTAACCATTTTCTTCATAATTTTCAAATTCCTGCCCTTTAAAAAATTGCCAAGGGGATTTTAATACTACTACATCAAATTTTACAGGGATCATTCCAAGGCAATGGAGCTCTGGTACTCACCTATTAACTTCTGTGGATTGCTTTATTGTAAATGCTTTACAAACCCACTTTCCAACATGCCCACAAGCAAGTTAATTGGGAAAACAATCTACACTAAGTTATCCCCACTTTTGGATTTTTCTGTGATGGGGCAGGTGTCCAAGAAATCACTTCAGTATCTGATTCCTCTTCAGTGTGGGAGTAATCTCCATTGACTGAGCTTGTCTACTAGCATTAATCAGGCTTGCCAACATGAGGTGTGTGTGTGGCGGGGGGGAGGAGGTAGAAAGAAGGCAAAGGGAGCAACTGCCACAGGGTCCAGCAATTCAAAAGGGACTGGAGCTCCTGGCCTCTGCCTCTGATACCAGTCGCGGCCGGAGCGCTAGGCCCTTTAAATCGCTGCTGGAATCCCCTCCTCTTCCCACATAGGCCAGGGGCCCTGCAATTTTGTTGGCTCCCTGGCATAAACTATTAAGTACTTTGCTAGGTCTCAGCCTTTGAAAATGTAAGCTCCTCAGGGTAGGTACTGGCCTTATTCTTTGTACAGTTCAAACACATTGTTGCTGCTAAGCAAACCCAGGGCTGGCTCTAGGTTTTTATGCCGCCCCAAGCAAAAAATTTTTTGCCCCCTCCCCCCCTTTTTTGTTGGCTTTTACACGTTTGCACTTTGCAATGTTTTTTTTTTTTTGCTTTCATTTTTGTCCCAGCATTTTAGCCCTATAAATAGCAAATATCATTTTAATTATTTTTTTTCCATAAATGCAAAGGCGCTTCAAGTAAACTCTCCCTCCCCTTTCACTCGCTGCTGGGTCACAACAGCCTTTTCCCTGCCCTGTCCAGCTCCTCCCTATGGACAAACACCCCTCACTCCCAACCTACAGGGGGTGCAGGGACAGCGCAGAGCCAGAGGGGCATGGGGAACAGGGGGAGCAGGGTTCACCATGGGGAATGGGAGGCGCAGAGCCAGAGGGGCGCGGGAACTGGGGGAAGCAGGGGGACTGGGGTGCTGGGTTGCGCAGAGCCAGAGGGGTGTGGGGAACAGTGTGGGGGGTACAGGGGTGGCACGGGGAATGGGAGGCACAGAGCCAGAGGAATGCAGGTACTGGGGGGAGTAGGGTGCAGGGGAGGCACGGGGAATGGGACGCGGGGAATGGGAGGGACAGAGGGATCGGGGTCCAAAGGCAGTGCGCGGAATGGGGGGCACAGAGCCAGAGGGGCGCAGGGAGAAGGGGCTGCTAGATACCTACACAATGTGGATGTATTCATGTAAATACAGTTAGTACCTGAAGTCTCTCCCTTTTCTGAACTAGTCTCATAGGAGAGTTGATTCCTTACATCAGCAGTGAGCATAACATCTTTGTGAGCATGACATCAGAATGTAATGACATCTGGGCTACAGGCAGAGTTTCAGGTGTCAAATTCTGGTGATCTGGGACCTGTCTGCTTCCGAGATCATTTTCATACTTGTGAGATGCTATCGCAACAGAGATATGTAGAGGAACTCAAATTTGAGATTTAGGGCTTGTCTGTCGACAAAAGGTAATCTGGGATCAGGTAGACTGTGAATTTAAAGCAGTTTAACTAGTCCTGATTAGTTCCATCCATTTTAGAAGTGGATGGGGGGAAAAACCCATGAATACACTAACACAAATTAAAAATCAAGAGAAAACAATTCTACTATTTTTTTCTTGGGGGTAACAGCTACATACATTTTGGTAATGAGAGGTCTCTAATAGCAGAGAAATCTGCAACCGGATAATAAACTCTGCAAAGTGTGACTGACAGTTATCAGATTATATTCTTTATCATGCTTTCATTTCTGTTAAGAAAGCCTTACACATTCAGAGTATTTCAACTATATATTAATGCTCAATGAGCTACTGAAGCATCAAAGGTATGCATATACAAAGACTCTGTGGTGGGTTTTAGTGTCTAATAAATTCAGTCAACATCACAAAAAAAAGATCACTTTAGCGTCCTTTAATTTAAACTCCCAGACAAACCACAAGTTAAACTGAAGAGAAGCATATATGGGTTACCAGAGTACTTAGCAATTGATCAGCAGACTCATTACACAGCTGTTATTGGCCCAAGAATTTGAGAGTTAACGTTAAAATGAGAAGAAATCCAAATATACTCTGATAGGGAAATACACAGTAAAGGCAGCCAAACAATTTTAATTCCACCCAGGACTGAGTGCCTGCAGTAATGGCCCAATTATTATTAGTGTATAAAAAATGTAGTCCGAAATTGGATTACATTGTTTTTTTTAAAAATTTCCCTCCCCCTCATGGTTTCAGTAAAGGACAGCGAGTAAGGCTGTTTGGATGTCATTGACAACACAGAGTACCGCCATTATCCCCAAATCTAACTTAGTTGGGCAGTGGCTACTATTAAGGAAGGCATCTGTGGCCCGAGACCCATTGAGAACAAGAGGAAATGGCAACCATTTTGAAAGAAAGGCAGTTCTTCATAGGTTTCTCTTTAAAAGAGCAGTATGTATCACTCTGTTCTGAAGAGTATAAGCAGAATAATGGCAAAATATCATTAATCCTAACACTTTTAAAAATGTAGTCGCTGCACAAAATGACTAAGTTTTAATGACACGGAGAGTTTGATTATAAGAATGGAATAAGGCCAACTCTTCTTTAGTGATGACAGAAACAAAGTCTGAAACAAAGTGCTAAGTTTCTTAAAAGAGTCTTTTAAAAAACATTTTAATGCCTTAACCTAATTGATGGATCTACTTGTAAATTTTCATAAAATTCATCATGTACTCAGAGTAAAAACAGTAATTTTGGGAAGATATATTGATTTCAGTGTACATAGCTATGTGGTTGAATCAGCTTTAAGTGTAAACAAACAACATAAATATGGAATTGTGATCAATTTGTGCATTCACTAATAACTGGCATTTCTTAGGCCAGGTCTACACTTAGGGTTGCCAGATGGTTTAACCAAAAATACTGAAACCCGTCCCCCCCCAACAAACAAACAAAGAAACCACCGGGGAAAAAATTCTGTTGAAGGAAAAAAAGGGGAAGACCAAAGTTGTTGAGCAAAAAAAAAAAAAAGGGGGGGGGGACTCCAAGAGTTTTTAAGCAATAAAATAAATAAATAATATATAAAAGAAAGAAAGAAAGTGTGGCCCCTTTAAGAAATGCCTTTGAAGCTTTTTGGCCCTAACAGGCTGCCGGCAGCCGTCCGCCATCTTGTCTTCCCGCTCTGGGCCAGACAGCCCCCCTGCAGAACCAGGTAAGCACCTGGCCTCTTGGCCGGGAAAAAATCAGAAAATACCGGACATTTTAGGAGTCCAATATTTTCTGAATTTTTTTACTGGACAGGAGGCGAAAATACTGGACTGTCCGGGTCAGTCCCGGACACCTGGCAACCCTATGTGCACTAGACCTGGAGGATTGGCTTAAGGTATGCAACTCCGGCAACGTAGAATATGTAGCTGGAGTTGGCTTATCTTAAGCTGAGGTTGGCAGCATCCTCACAGCAGGAGGCTGACGAGAGAAAAACTGTCCTATCAACTTCTCTTACTCCTCGCAACTGAGAGTCATACCGGCGCTCGCTGGAGTTGCCCTTAGTGTTCGATTTACAGGTCTGTACTAGATCCACTAAATCAAATGCCACAACATCGATCTCCAGCATGGTGAATAAAGACGTGTCCTGCGAAAAGATTTTGCAATTTTGGGAGAGCAAGTTCCTTACTGTGCTCAGAAAGGAAGCAAAAAGTGAGTAACTGCTAAGCATTCAAGGAAAAAGCTGGTTTTAAGGGCTTTTCTACTGTGGCAAGTTACTGAACTGTAACTTTCTCACTCTGGGGTGTGAAAAACGCTCCCCTAAGTGCAGCAAGTTACTGCTCTGTAAAGTGCCAGTGTAAACAGGTTCCTACTGCTGTTAGCTCTTCTCCTGGTGGAGGGGGTTTAAACTAGAGCACTGGTAGAGCTCTCTCTCAGTGTTGGTGTGGTGACCACTCTGTTGCATTTAAACTAGAAGTGAAGAACACAAGTTTCCATTCTTACAAGGACTTTTCAGAAGACTTAGTGCCATTAAGCAGCTTTTTAAGAGGTTACCAGGAGACAAGTGTAATTTTCTGAATTTCAAATCTGAAACCATATTAATAGTTTCATAGAATGTACAGGACTTTTTAGTCACTGCAGTTTTATAACACATCAGAAGAGAAATGAGTATCCAGCTACAGATTCTTCATTACACTTCTTGCATTAACTGAAGACTGGTACAAGAATGGTACAGTCTTGCAGATATTGAACTCCACTCCCCAACCAGCTCATTCTCCTTTCTGTGTATTTATAATAGTGATTTTTTAAAACCATTTCCTGACTTCTTTTCTTTCTGAATGGTCCAAAAACAGATTGTGGGTTTCTTGAAAAATTCTTGGTCTACTTCATACATTTTCTATAAGAAGTTAGCAGATTTTAAATTTGAGATACACTGGTTAGCTTTGATTAGCCACATAGGACACATGGTGTATTTCTGTTCTGTGACTATAAGCGTTTCTTGTCCAATCAAATTTCTAATGAAAATGAAAATTCATAAATGGAAGAGAGTGTGTATGGACCCAGTAGCATTACATGCATGATCACAACTACAATCTCCAAAATACTGCTGAACACATCTTCATATAGACATTGTCAACTGAAAAAAATTCTGTCTCAAAAACTTCAAAGATAAATAAATATATTTGAAAAGTTAGTGGAAAAATAATTTCCAGTTTATGTTTTTTTGGGCAGTTTTTTTAAAATAAACATTCACTTATCCTGACTGTTTCCCTCAATTTTCTTTTGATAAAAATGCATGTTGTTAAGGGGAAGACCATAAATACCCTTATAAAACTGTTAAGGGCTTAAAAAGTTGAAGACATACTATTTTAAATAATGCTCTATGAGAAGTTAGACAAGACGGTTGAGGTAATATCTTTACCTGTAATATCTGAAGAAGAGTTCTGTGTCAGTTCAAACACTTGTCTCTTTCACCACAGACTGGTCCAATAAAAGATCTTACTTCACCCACCTTGTCTCTCCAATATTCTGGGACCAACACAGCTACAACATTGCAAACTATGAGAAATTGGCATTAAAAAAAAAGAGTGAATTTCAGGCACACATTTTTCCTTCACTGGAACTCTTATACTACTGTTTAAGGATTCTCCTCTTGCTACCCATAGAACATGGTAATCAGGGTTGCCAACTCCCATTATTTCATTGTAAGCCTGCCAATGTACCCATACATTGTGAGCCCCAGCTCCGGGAGTCATGTGCTTGTGAGAATCTCAGCTTTCATTTACCCTTTACATTTGTGGAGCAAAACATGTGAACATGAGCCCATACAATTCTAAACCAGAATAACATTTTTAAAAAAAATCTCATTTTGGTGCCTGACTTGTGATTTTTGAACTCTTAGGGCTGGCATTACTGGTTACTACCCATTATGTCTAAAGTGATTTGAAGCAGAAAAATCACAATACTTTTCGTAGGGAAAGTCACCCCCACCAGAAACAGCAATGTGGATAAATTATTTTTCTTCTGAGAGCTTAATACATCATAGTACATAACAGTCTCCCAGAAAACAGCAGTTACATGATCACTTGTCTTCTTCTTATGTGCCATGTAGATGGTATCATGAGCTTTCGTGGGCACAGCCCACTTCTTCAGATGACTGGAGTTACGAGTAGGGGATATGAAAACTCGAAATAAATAGGAGAAGGAAAAGGGGGGGGGAGAGAATGATGCTCTGTCTCCCACCCCCTTCCTGTTTTTTCATTAAGTATCTGGAGAATGGGTGCTAAACCTAAGCAGATAAAGATCAAATGCAATAGATAGATTGCTAAGACAGGAAGGATAACACTCAGAAAGTTGTTAGCACCTTCAGTGATAGAGTCCCCACCAATTTAAATCACGATTGAGTCCATAAGCATGTGAACTGAATTTGTGTATGTAATGTAATTCCAGGCTTTCCCTGTGAATTTGGCTTGAGGAGCTGGCCTGTGGCAAGACCGCCACCTGCAGATCTGTCAGATTATGGTTAGGCAAGCAGGAATGTTCTCCAACGGGCTTCTGGGTATTCCCTTTCACTTAAGAAGCCCACTTCTTCAGATGACCAGAGTTATGAGTTTAGGATGTGCAGACCCCAAATAAATAGGAGAGGGGAAGGGGAGGGAGGAGGGGAAAAAAAGGGAAGGGGGATGGGAGACAGGGAGCTAGAGGGAATCAGTAAGTATCTGAAGATTGGGTAGTTAAAACAAAGCAGATAAGAATCAAAGTCAATTGATAGTATCCTTCCTGACTTAGGAGTCTACATAAAGAGCTGTTTGCAACTTCAATGGCTGTTAAGTTGGTAGTGCCCCAACCAACGTTCATCATGATTGAGTCACTATAAGCTTCCGTGGGCAAAGACCCACTTCGTCTGAAGCATGTAGTGGAAATTCCAGAGGCAGGTATAATATACAGGCATAAGAAAAGAGTTCCAATCAAGAGTAAGGTTAGAGATAACGAGGTCAATTCAGTCAGGGAGGATGAGGCCCACTTCTAGCAGCTGATGTGGAGGTGTGAATACCAAGAGAGGAGAAACTGCTTTTGAAGTTGGCTAGCCATTCAGTCTTTGGGAATGCAAACTGTTGTACTAAAGGAACATGGAAAAGGGGAGGAGTATGCTGGTGTATCTATAAATGCTTTTTACTGCACTCTGATAATTGGTAGCTGTAATGTAGGCCATTTAGATCACCAGCCAAAACCAAACCATTTATAATGACTGGAGCCACCTTTTGGCATCCAGGACATAGGACAGCAATTCCATACTTAGAAGAACTAAGTGAATTGTTTCTACTGAATAATTTATTTCAGCAATTTAGCCCCTTTTTCCTGTGGATGGATGGTCAGAAAGAAGCTTATGATTATGGCAATTGCATTTCTTATTTAAAGTTATTCCTCAAAAGTGCTTGGCAAATAACTCAGTCTCCACTGTTTGTGACCAATTTATTGTGAGGGTCTGAAATGAGAGCTGTGCTGCTTAGGTCTGACTGATCGCATGCTAGCATCATTCCATGATTGGATGAGCATAATTCATAGAGTGTGGTAGCTTTTAGAAACTCTTATTATGAGTTCAAAATTCAGTTCCTGCAAATAGTCTCCAATATTTGCATTAAATTCATCATTACCATAATCATCCCTTCCAGTAATCATAGTAACTAGCGCATTCATGGAAGTCTAACAGAGAACTGGTTGAGAAAAGAAAGAGTTTTCTCCTACCCACTTTCCCTAAGCCAATATTACAAGAAGGCTGCGTCTAGACTGGCATGATTTTCCGCAAATGCTTTTAACGGAAAAATTTTTCCGTTTAAAGCATTTGCGGAAAAGAGCGTCTAGATTGGCATGGACGCTTTTGCGCAAAAGCACTTTTTGCGGAAAAGCGTCCGTGCCACTCTAGACGCGGTTTTGCGCAAGAAAGCGCCGATCGCCATTTTCGCCATCGGGGCTTTTTGCGCAAAACGGTTCTCAGCTGTCTACACTGGCCCTCTTGCGCAAAAGCGTTTGCGCAAGAGGGCTTTTTCCCGAATGGGAGAGTCATTGTATTTGCGCAAGAACACTGATGATCATACATTAGATCGTCAGTGTTCTTGCGCAAATTCAAGCGGCCAGTCTAGACAGCTTGCCAGTCTAGACACAGCCGAAGTGTTTTGGAGGTATTTACCCAACGTTAGTGTTCAGAAAGGGGGTTAAGGAAGTCTTCTCTTTTCAGGGAACCAAATTAGTCAAGGAGATTGCAATGACAAGAGCAGATATGGGAGTTGCTGGAAAGCATGGATAAATGATACAGAAAAGAATCCCTCTCTGTTTGTAGAGGAGTCGGCACATAAGAGGCAGAGCAAATGGGCTATAAAACAAAGCTTCTTACAAGTTTGTGTGGATCAGTTTGGATTTAGAGAAGAAAGGGAGCTGCCTGGGTATAATTATATTTAGCTACTTCACAGAATTACAGTAAGGACTAATAGGCTAATTTTTAGTTTACAAGCTTTTCACCCCAATTAGCACTGTTAACACTTGTACAAACTAGTTGTAATACTTCCCTACATTGAATTATCCCCATTTTACAGATAAAGAGATTGAGGCAATGGTGACTTATCCAAGGCCCTGCTGTGGGTCACTTTCAGGGCCCTAAAGACTGAATTCTCGCTTCTGAAAATCTGTTTATCCTTTCGCCTCAGTCTACTAAATTTGCTGAAATATTCTTATATATATATATCATAGAATCATAGAATACTAGGACTGGAAGGGACCTCGAGAGGTCATCGAGTCCAGTCTCCTGCCCTCATGGCAGGACCAAATACTGTCTAGACCATCCCTGATAGACATTTATCTAACCTACTCTTAAATATCTCCAGAGATGGAGATTCCACAACCTCCCTGGGCAATTTATTCCAGTGTTTGACTACCCTGACAGTTAGGAACTTTTTCCTAATGTCCAACCTAAACCTCCCTTGTTTCAGTCTAAGCCCATTGCTTCTTGTTCTATCCTCAGAGGCCAAGATGAACAAGTTTTCTCCCGCCTCCTTGTGACACCCTTTTCGATACCTGAAAACCACTATCCTGCCCCTTCTCGATTGTCTCTTTTCCAAACTAAACAAGCCCAATTCTTTCAGTCTTCCTTCATAGGTCATGTTCTCTAGACCTTTAATCATTCTTGTTGCTCTTCTCTGGATCCTCTCCAATTTCTCCACATCCTTCTTGAAATGCGGTGCCCAAAACTGGACACAATACTCCAACTGAGGCCTAACTCAGTTAGGCCTCAGTTGGAGTATTACATTACATTACATTACAGCTACCAATACTCAGTTGGAATATTACATTACATTACAGCTACCAATATCCTACTGCTTTCTCCATGTGAGGCCCATGGTGGTTTATAGCCTCTCAGCAGAGATTAACTCCCGGAGAGTCATCCTAGATGATGATAACCAATTCTAGAAATATTAAAACACCTTTTGAAATTTGGCTCTTGTACACACCCTGCCTATGCAGGGAGGTGGACGAGATAGGGTTTTTTTGTTTGTTTATTTTTGAGAAAAGTAGGTCACTGGAATTTGCCTAGTTTTCATTCTCTTGAAAAAGATCTTCAACTGCAAAAACATCATAATATCTAATTGAAGTCATCAAATCGGACCAATATCAAATGACAGCCAAATGGAATTCTCTCTCACTTCTTTTCTGTCAGCTACCTGTGTAACAGCTCTGAAGAAAAGTGGCAGATTCAATACTCAACATTTGAATAAGTCCGATCCTGTGCCCATTATAATGAATGGCATAGCAGCCCTGGACATCAGTGGGGTAGAATCAGATTCTTTCTGAACTTTTAAGTTCTGGGTCACTTGGTTCAGGCCCCTATGGACCACATGACCAGCTGTGTGTGAAAGTTTGAAATTGCTCAGCCTTGTAGTTCTGTTTCAGGCTCTAATAGTGACTCATAGAAACGAACCATCCTTTGCTAAAATATTTCCATGACAGCCTTAAACTAGCAAGTGAAGTTGCATTCCTGTGTATGCCATGACTGTAATTCTGTGTGTCTTCTGTCTAACAGTTTTTCTGGTGTGCAAAACAAGAATGCAGTTGTGGACAGTTCCCTAAACATTCATGATGCTTGCACTCACATTCTGTAACACCCATGAATAGCTCCCACTGCAACCAATAGTAACTGCACACCTACCTAACAGCAGAAAGCAGGCCTCAAGACAATTGATTAAACTAATAAAATGTGTTCAAATTAATTTTTGACTCCTGGAAAGGATAAAAATCTATCAAAATGTCTTTTTTTAAAAAAAATTCTACAATCAAAGGCTTATTTGCTAGAGAACAGCTGAGAAAAGAAACCTCCAGTTTAACCTTGAGAAAGATTACTGTTTAGTGGTTAGTTCATAGGCCTGGGTGTTAGGAGGCTTGGGTTTTATAGCCAACTTGTTATGTGACAGCTATCAAGTCACTTAACTTTTATAGGCATCAAATGTCTCCGTGTGGAAAAGAGTAGCACTTTTCTTTTCCATCCGGCTGCTGGGTGGTACAAAACTTAACTAATGTTTGTAAAGTATTGCATGGTCCTTGGACGAAGGGTGCTATAAAACTTTGAACCATTCTTGATTGCTTCATGCTCTCCGGTAAATTTTAAGTCCCGTAGCTGCTTGAATCATGGATCTCTATTAAAGAAAGACTGCTAACTCTGCTGAATGTTGCTGTTGTTGGCTTTATAAACTGAGAAACAAGTGTCATAAAATCATATAATACTAGAACTGGAGAGGACATCAAGTCCAGTACCCTGCACTCACGGCAGGACCAAGTACCCTCTAGATCATCCCTGATAGATGCCTATCTAATCTGCTCTTAAATATAGCTCCAGTAATGGAGATTCCACAACCTCTTTAGGTAACTTATTCCAGTGTTTAACCACCCTGACAGATAGGAAGTTTTCCCTAATGTCCAACCTAAACATCCCTTGCTGCAATTCAAGCCCATTGCTTCTTGTCCTATCATCAGAGGCCAAGGAGAACAATTTTTTTCCCTCCTCCTTGTAACACCCTTTTAGATACTTGAAAACTTCCATCATGTCCCCTCTCAGTCTTCTCTTTTCTAAACTAAACCAACACGAATCTTTCAGTCTTCCCTCATAGGTCATGTTTTCTAGACCTTTAATCATTTTTGTTGATCTTCTCTGGACCTTGTCCAATTTCTCCACATCTTTCTTGAAATGTGGTGCCCAGAACGGGACACAATACTCTAGTTGAGGCCTAATCAGAGCAGAGTAGAGCAGAAGAATGACTTCTCGTGTCTTTTTCACAACACTCCTCTTAATGCATCCCAGAATCATGTTTGCTTTTTTTGCAACAGTGTCACACTGTTGACTCATATTTAGCTCCTGGTCCACTATGACCCCTAGATCCTTTTCTGCAGTACTCCTTCCTAGATAGTCACTTCCCATTCTGTATGTGTGAAACAGATTGTTCCTTCCTAAGTGGAGTACTTTGCATTTTTCCTTATTAAACTTCATCCTATTTACCTCAGATCATTTCTCCAGTTTGTCCAGATTGTTTTGAATTATGACCAGTGTTCTCTCTAAGATTTTCCATCCATGAGCAGAGTGAGTTTTGTCTTGTGCACCAGTATAGAGGTCCTGTGCACTTGTTCAGATGTGTGCCACCATGATACCCACTAGCTGCTAACAAATATCTTTTATATATTTTTAAAATTATTTTTACTGCATCCGGAAGCAAGAAGTAAATATAGCAATGCCTACCTCTCATACTGTGTTTTTCCTCAATAAATCACACAATACTTTACAAAGGAGAGCACAATCATCACTATTTTATACATGTGGAAACTGAGGTATAAACCAGTGAGTCATCTAAGGTCAGAGACACATCCAGGAATAGAACCCAGCGCTCCTAAGCCAGAATCCCATGCATCAGCCATTAGGCCTCAATGTTCTAGATGAAGGGATTAAGATCAACATTTTGAAGTCAGGTGACTGAATAAATTATCTCATAACCAGATGTGTTCAGAACCTGCATCTCCCACAGATTTCAGTTCCTGTATTTCTCAGCGTCTCACTTTCCCTGTCGGACACATGCCAAATTCTTGTGACAAAATAACAGATTGATTTTAGATATGCATAGAAACTAGGGTTTCTAGCTCTTTTTCCTGGGCGCAGTGGGTGGTTTCAAAAAACACAGATGCCAATTAATTAATTCTGTGCTGCTCCCAACCCAGCTCTACATCAGTTTATTCTATGCTTGCTGCACCAGTCCCTGCCTTATCCCCTTGCAGCATTTTTCAACTCCCCCCCGCCCCATTCATGAGTATGCTTAACATTGCTGCACTCCTGCACTGTTCAACTAGCATTAACAATAAACATTCATACTTGCAGGTGCACCCCGGGCAATAACACATGCGAATACCATTCCCATTTCCCCAAACACACAAATGTTTTGAAGAAAAAGTCAGTTACCTGTTTGCTCACCCAACTCTCACGTAGGCTGTGTGGCGTTCCACCATAGCTGGAACTGGGGCCATGATTCCAGTCTTAGAGATGCCTTCAAGGTCACTATGTTTCATCTGTAGAGCACTTTGTAAGGATCCCCCACCGTGCAGCCTCAGGCAGGCCAGGCAGGCCACCTGAGCAACCACCTGCCACCTGTGATGTGGCTCCGGCTCTGGTCTTGGCTGGGGCCACCGGAAAAGCATCTGCTGGCTGCCTGCATCATGGCACCAGCTCTGGTCCTAGTCAGGACCACCTGAGCAGCTGCCTACCACTTGGCACATGGCTCTGGCCCCAGCTGGGGCTGCTGAAGGAGCAGCCGCCCGCCACATGACCCACAGCTCTGGGGAAGGGCTGACACTAGAGCCAGGGCCCGGGTCCCGTGGTGGTTGCCCTGATGCTCCGGGGGCAGGGCAGCTGCCTAACACGTGGCCCAAGCCCGGAGCAGCTGAGCAGCCACTTTGCAGCTTTGCTGAGGAGGTGGGTGGGAGACAAATTTTTGGTGTGCGCCTACGCAGGCCGCACATCTTAAAGGGAACACTGATTGTGACCAGTGTTCCCTCTAAGATTTTCCAACCATGAGCGGAGTGAGTTTTGGCTGATGCACCAATATTGAGATCACGTATGTTGCTTTGGATGTGTGCCACCATAGCACCCAGTTTATTAACACACACACATTCCCAGCTGCAGGAGAGGAAACCCACCTCCTGCCACGCAGCATGGCCCGTTCCCAGCCGCTGGAGCAGAAAGGCCCTGCCATTCAGCAGGTCCCGTTCCCAGCACAAGCTGCCAGAACAGGCATCAGCCCCCCTTGCCACGTGGCAGCCAGGGCCACCAGAGCAGGCCCCCTCACCATGCCATCTCAGCCGGCCCAGCCTGCTGGAGCAGCTACCTGCCACACGAGTGTTGCTGCTCAGCTCTCCAGAGGAGGTTGGTGGGGGAAGAATTTTTTGTGTGGCCACGCTAGAGCGCACCTTAGCAGGAACTATGATTATGACCCTAAACTCCATAGCACTTGCAACCTCTCACAGCTTGGTATCATCCACAAACTTAATGAGAGCACTTTCTATGCCAATATCTAAATCGTTGATGAAGATATTGAACAGAACCATTCCCAAACCTGACCCCTATGGGACCGCACTTGTTATGCCCTTCCAGCATGATTGTGAACTGTTAATAACTACCCTCTGAGAACAGTTATCCAGCTAGTTATGCACCCACCTTATAGTAGCCCCATCTAGGTTGTATTTCCCTAGTTTATTGATAAGAAGGTCATGCGAGACCATATCAAATGGTCTTCTAAAGTCTTGGTATACCACGTCCACTGCTTCCCCCTTTATCCACAAAACTTGTTATCCTATCAAAGCAAGCTATCAGATTGGTTTGACATGATTTATTCCTTACAAATTCATGCTGGCTGTTGCCTGTCACCTTATTATCTTACAGATGTTTGCAGATGAATTCCTTAATTACTTGCTCCATTATCTTTCTTGGCACAGAAGTTAAACTGACTGGTCTGTAGTTTCCTGGGTTGTTCTTATTTCCCCTTTTTATAGATGGGCACTAGATTTGCCCTTTTCCAGTCTTCTGGAATCTCTCCCAACTTCCATGAATTTTCAAAGATGATAGCTAAAGTCTCAGATACCTCCTCTAGGAGCTCCTTGAGTATCCTAAGATGCATTTCATCAGGCCCTGGTGACATCCACCCATGGAAAGACCAGGAACAAAGCTTTGAACTGATAGTGAACGTGGGTTAGGAGGTAGAACACAAGCAATGATATGCTCATTTACCAGATAAGGTAAATCCTGTGTAGTACAGGAATGGGAATAAAGTTATCTATGGAGGATAATGCATTAAATCACTAAAATTCAATACTCATTTTTACTTGGAAATTTTTACAGATGCATGTGAAATGGAACAGAAATCTTCTGCAGCCAACTCTGGATGCAAAAAACAGATGTCTTTAATACAAAGAGAACACAAACTAAGTCATAATAATTTGTGTCCTATTATTTGACTAACAGTATATGCTAGCGAGCAAAACACATGATTTCAGCCTTGTGATTTTTGGTTTTGTCTTACATTTATGAAGCACCTTTGCAGGTGCAATGCATCAAATGAAATTCACTAATTCAATAATATGTCAGTCGTTTGATGCTATCGGATCACGAGACATCAGTTTTTTAAAATATCATTTGGATGAACCAGTTGCTATTGATTCAGACACTGATTGTCTCAGATTAGCTCAACTTTTTTTTTATCATCTGCAATTCACATTAGTGTCTGTAAGCCATTAGAATAACTCACCAGGCCATGCACTGAGGTAGACACTCCAGACACAGGATCCCACTCTCCCCTTTCTTCAGGGCTTCAGTTTCAGTTCTCCAGAACCAGTCCAATGTAGCAAACTTCTCCTTTTCCCTTGACTCCTACAGGAGCCTGCTGATACCCTACAGAATTAGTCCTCAGGCTATCTACCGAGGATCAAAGAGGCTCACCTTGCCTCCCACAGGATTACGCTCTGCCAGCCATGTGCCTGACAGTCATGTATAAATTTGGATCCTTTCCTCTGGCCCGTAGATTCCTAAGGTGCCTTCCTATTCTTCAGAGATGCTCTGGCGGCGATTTAAAGGGCTCAAGGCTCCGGCTACCACCCCTACCACAATATAAGCAGCAAGCAGCCAATAGCCCCAGGCCCCTTTGAATCTCCAGGCCCTGGGATAACTGCCCCCCCCCCCCCCGTCAGCAGGCCTGACAAAATCAATTTTACTATGCGCACTAAGGCATGTGTGGATGTGCACCACAAGTAGGAACACATACTGCCGGCTGTGTGTGCTCTGCTAATCAGCTGAGCAGCACCTGAATCTCTCCTGGGTGCCCTCACAAGTGCTCTGCTTTCAGGGAACACTGCCTACTGCTCCTCTATGAGGACCAGGTGATCTTCAAGCTGTCACCTGATCTTTGGACTCATAGCTTAAGTTTATCAGGGGTTAAGCCCCACACCCCTTCAAAGGCCAGTTACCCTAACAGTGTCCAAACTGTAGCTCTGATTAGACATTTACTTTTGAAATGGATGACAACGCTGGATCATTCAATCATAATTTCAGACTGAACAGTATTTCTGTGTGTGTGATGTGACCCAATACATGCTTAACCACGCTGCATAGATTTTACATAGAAATAGAAAAAAGTTCAATTTTCTCTTTGATTCATTAAGGTTCTTTGATGTGCTGGATTTATTTCATTCTGTCTGAAACTGCTAGAGAGAGAAGCCTCGAAAACATTCCCTTGGAAATGCGGCTAAAACCATGTTGCTGCTCAGTTCTGAACCTTGTGGCACCACTACTTGCTCTCTTTATCTGCCTCAAGCCAGGCACTTACTCAATTCAGATGCACTGCCATGCTGAAAAATTCAGTAGGCACATTGCTTGTCACTTTTAACTGCTGCCTGTCACTACACCGTTGTCTTTCCTCCCCATCCCCCCCTCTAACTAAACAGCACTTTTATCACCTTGCATTTAATGTAAATCCACAGAAAGAGGGAGGCCACTCCGCTGGTTAGCAATCTCAAGGATGCACAATGACAAACTCAGCATGAGCTATTAAGCCTGATATAACCAAATGCACTTGTATGCACAGGAATTGTGGAAAGTAAAATTCCAAACAATTCAAGTGTACAAGCTCAGCATTTCCACAGGTGGTTCTGAACAAGTGAAGGAGGCCATTAATCAGCAGGTAGCACAGCTCTACAAAACCATTTCAGAAAAATAGTGGATGATGATTAATGTAACTTTTCTGGAGTAAAACTGCATTTTTAAACATCCACGGAGGAGGACTACATCTTTTCCTCCAGCAAAAGCAAGATTAATCACTTTCCCCTTGACCTGGGGTCTGCTACAAAATAGGACCTAGTGTGCACCACTCAAATAAGAGTTGGCAGTAGCCTTCAGCCTCTGCCCTAGTTTGTGTTTAACTCTTTTATTTATTTAAAATGCTCCCAGTGCAGTTTGAATTTCTTTGACCAATATTTATTTTTGGTTGACCTGCATTAAAACAGCAATGTGCAAAAAGCACTTTGATCAATGGATTCAATTGTGAAAGGCCATCTGTTGTGGTTCACCACAGCTTCTGCAGAGTGCCTCTGTACTTGTAACACTACTCTTTCTAATCATTTGTATTGCCAAAGAAAATGGTTTATTCAAGGAGATTTGGATTTTTATTCTCATGCCCAACACAACCTCGACACACATTTCCAGATATCAGTCAACACACCAAACTATAAATTCCTCGGGTGGTAACAAAAAAGTTCATGATATAATATATTTGTTAGTCTCTAATTTAGGGTACGTCTACACTGCACAGCTATTTCGAAATAAATTAGTCCGGAGTAGTTATTCTGAAATAGCCCATCTACACTGCAGGGAAGCCTCAAAATTAGTCGGAGGCAGGCTTCCCTAATGTAGACGTGCTATCTTGATTTAGAGTCCCAGGAGGCACTGGGGAGGAATAACTTAGAATGGCCCTGGTGAGGGGCTATTTCGAAATAGCAGCAGTGGAGTGTCTACACACGCCTTATTTCAAAAGAGCTATTTTGAAATAGGTATTATTCCTTGTAGAATGAGGTTTATGGATTTTGGAATAAGCCGTCCATTATTTAAAAAATATTTGGAAATAAAAGAATGCCTGTGTAGATGCTCACATTGTTATTTCGAAATAAGGCTAGTTATCTCTAAATAACAGTGCAGTGTAGATGCGCCCTATGATGCCACAGGACTGTGTGTTGTTTTCAAACTATAAGGCTACATCTACACTGCGCTGTTTTGCACAAGAAATATGCAAATGAGGCAAAGCGTGGGATATTTGCTTTTTTTCAGGAAGAATGGCTCTTGTGCAAGAGTGGGGTTTTGTGCAAAAAGGAGCAGTGTAGACAACTCCTTTTTGCGCAAAAACAGAGCCTCAATTATGCTAATGAGGTGTGGCGATATTCCACACTTCATCTCATTTACATATTTTCTTGCGTAAGGGAGGGCAGTGTAGATGGAGCCTAAGTGTTGAGGACGGAGCCCACCTTGTGCATTAGGTAATACTATCAGTTCTGTTCTATATTCCAAGATAATTTTTAATTATTATTTAATTGGACACGATCAAGATGCTTAGGTCCAAAATTTTGGTATCTTACTGATATAGGTGTGACAAGATTTTACAAGTATTGCCAGTCAGGGCTGTTATATAAATAATAGTTCAAATGTGCAGAGTACTGTATACATATTAATTAATCAGTCATTAGAAAAACCCTACTGATAAGGTAGACAAGTATTATTTTCTGCTGGAAGGAGGGAAATAATGAATCCAAACATGGAAGCAGGGTTGCTCCTTAGTGTAACCACGAGGGGCCATGATTGAAAGGATAAGGCAATGACATGGGATTCAGGAGATTTTAGCAAGTCATAGGCAGAGCTGGAAATAGAACTGTGTCACTTGGAACAAGTTATTTCACATCTGTGGATGTTTTTCCTCCCACCCTCTGTCTTTGTCTATTGAAGCCATAAGCTATTCTGGGCAAGGACTATCACTATGTATACTTACAGCACGAAGGCCCTTAATCTCTCTGCATTGAGGGGGAGAGGGAGTCTTTTCATGCTGACCCCAACCCCAGCAAAATCTCTCAGCTCCTATTGGCCAGAAACTAGCCAATAGGAGCTGAGAAATTGTGCTGCACTGCCCCCGCTCCCAGGAAAAATGTTCTAGGCACCATAATACAATAATAATTAAATCTGACAGCTCCATCATTTGCTTAAGAAAACTTTCATCTATAGAGAGCTTCTTTTTGAGTGATTTTTGTGATTGGAAGCTGAAAAAAATTCTGTAAGAATCAGTTTTGAATACAAGAGTATTTTAGCCATGGTCTTGGGTGTTAGGTCCTTAAACACATAACTCTTCCAGCTCAGTCCCAAGTCCCCTCAGGAAAGCAAGAAGTGCTACGTCTTTTGCTTTTCCCGCAGGAGATATAATACAAAGGAACCACCTGGGTAAGGTGGGACTCAAAAGACTCCATTTACACACTACACACATAGAAAAGCCGATTTCTATTTTGTTATCCCTTTGTGATCTGAGCAATTAGCCAAAATTCAGGCTCCTGCAGTTTGTAAAAGTTGGAGGAGAAGCTGATGGAGACAGGTGTCTTGGATGCAATCCTGTTTATTTACAAAGAATGTAAAAATTCCTGTTTCCCTGACTACAGCCAGAGACAGTTCTTTGCTCCCATCTCCAAACCCCTTCCTAGCCAGCACTTGGCTCAAGAGTGCTCTCTCTTTTTCTCTCTGTTTTTTTGCTTATTCACTCTGTATCTGGTGCTTTTCTCTCAGCTTCTCTGCCTTTCTATCTCCCTTTCACACAAACCATCACAAAACAATAGCCAACAAGACATCTCTACCCACTTGTGCCTGTGCTTAGAGTGAAAGCTGCTTTTCTTCCCCTAGTTTTCTGGTTCCATAAAGAAGTTTAACTGTTTCTTACATTTATCCCAAATCAGGACGGGCAACAAACTTTGCCAGACCCTGTGGCTATGTCTAGACTATGGGGTTTTTCCAGGATATGTCCAGTATCCTGGAAAATCTCCACCGCATCCAGGGAAAGCATTTTTTCTAGGGAGCAACTAGACTCATTCCCTGAAGCCCCTAGCTTGGGGTAGGCAATAATTTTCATAGGGAGGCCACTCTATGCGTTTCTGTAAGTCATCAACAATTGTAGCATTTTACTGTATTCATGGAGGGGCTGCGGGGTCTTGGAGGGAGCTTTGGGCTGCTGTAGTGTTGGGCTGCAGGAAAGGGTGAGGGGTTTGGGCTCTGGGAAGGAGTTTGGTGTGTGAGGGGGTTCTGATCCAGGGCAGGGGATTGGGGCGTGGGAGGTGGGGGGCAAGGTGCTTACCACACGTGGCTCCTGGCCTGCAGTGAGCAGGGCACTCAGGCTCTACACACACGGCTCCATGCAGCTGGCTTCTGCTGCCACCATGTCTTTGTATGCCCCTTGAGGAGAGCGAGGGGGAGAGGGCAGCAGGTCCTGTGCTCTGCCGGCATCCAAAATCACTGCCCCGGCACCTCCTATTGGCCAGTTTCCAGCCAGTGGGAACTGCGAGGAAGTGTGTTGGGTGTGTGGGGTCAGCACGTGGAGACCCACTGCTCCTTCTCCTCATGGGGGACACATAGAAATGGCAGCAGCAGCAGACAGCTGCTTCCAGGAGAGGCCTGGGTCTATAGCAGGTAGGCAGGCAGGTAGGCAGCCAGCCTGCCTGAGTGCTCTGATGTACGTGGGCTGGATAGAAATGTTAAACAGGCTGGATCCAGCTCATGGGCTGTATTTTGCCCACCCCTGCTCTAGTTGCTCTCTGCTTCTGGGCTTCATATAAGCCCTGTCTGTCCATATCAAGCTGAGTCTCATTTCTAATCATTCCCTGCTCCCTGATTCCTCCTCCAGGTGCAGCCTGAGCAGTTAATTGGCCTACTGAGCTACCTGAACCCTTTCTAGATCCATGTGGGATGGACTCCCCATCACAGTCATCTTTCATTTGCCGTGCATGCACAGCTCTGTGCCTCGCAGGACAGACAGACAGAATCCCTGATCTAGATATTACACACAGCCTGCGCAGCAAACATCGGGGGCATTGCTGAGAAATGGAAATGTTGCATTACACAAGCCTAGGTAGTGACTCAGCAAGAGAACTAAGTCCCATTTCAAATTCTTTCCCTTTGTGTGTGTTTCTGGGAAAAGGTGCGTTCTTGGCACATTTAATTAGTGGGTTTTTATAAACTGACTGATGAGCTCACTGGTTACTTAAAGGAAGAGAAGGGAGTTTGCAAATTTGTCAGACTTCTTTGAAGAAACCCAGTTTTGCTCTACTTCACTGAGGGAGAAACTGAAGAAGAGAAGCATCATGATTGTTCAACGATGTATGGAAGCCAGTTACCGTAACCCTATAACCAGTCCCTTAGGGTATGTCTACACAGCAAAGTTATTTCGAAATAACAGCCATTATTTCGAAATAACTTTACCAGCGTCTACACAGACAAACAGCTATTTTGAAATTAAATCAAAATAGCAGAGGGTTTATTTTGAAATTGGTAAACCTCATTCCACAAGGAATAGCACCAATTTTGAAACTGCTATTTTGAAATAAGCGCTGTGTAGATGCTTATTTCGAAATAGGGGGCCTCCAGCCTTTCCCAGGGTGCCCTGGTGGCCACTCTGGGCACAACCAAGAAAACTCTCCCTCCCTGCATCCCCGGAGCCCTTAAAGGGATAGACTCTGGCCACAGTACCTGTGCCACTCCAAGCCTGCTAGCCCAGAGCCAGCAGTCGCTGCACCTGACCCAGTGGCCCCAGCATGAGCCAGGCAGCCAGTGCCAGCCAGCCCTCCACCACTCCCCAGGAGCCTGCCAGGGGCCAGAAAAGGCGGGCACCTGCCTGGTCCAGTGCGGAGATCAGGGACCTAATTCAGGTTTGGGGTGATGCCTCCAACGTCCATGATCTCCACACTAAATGGAGGAATGCAACCGTCTACAGGCAGATGGCTGCCAAAGGCCACATGTGAACCCAGGAGCAGGTTCACATGAAAATAAAGGAGCTGTGGCAGGCGTATGCCAGGTCCACAGGGGGCAGCTCCCAACCAGGGGCAGACCCAGACCCCTGCCCCTATTTTGATGCTGTGGACTGCATCCTGGGGGGCAGGACGGTCCGTGCACCCCAGGTGGTCATTGACCCTGGGGCAGAGTTTGCTGCCTCCTGCTGCTCCAGCTCCTGCTGCCTCCCCAGCTACTGCTCCTCCTCTCACTCCTTCTCCCCCTCCTGCTTCTTCCTCCCCACCCTCCCCACGCCCCCAGGGATGCCGAGGCTGCCGCACCCATGGTGCTGGGAGACAGTTGGGCCGGCGAGACCCCCAACCCTGAGCCCTGAGCTTCTCCTCCCCCTTCCTCCCCTTGCCTCTCCCTGCCAGCTCCCTCCTCCCAGGTTTCCCTCTCCCCTCTCCTACCCTCCCTCCTCCCGTCTCCCACCTTCTTTCCCCAGTCTCACCTCAGTTTCATTCCCCCCACGCACCCCAGTTTTGTTCAGTAAAGAGGCTTTGTTGTAATGAACACGTGTCTTTTATTGTACAGCAGGAAGGGGGGGTTAGGGAGGGGTAAGTGGAAGGACGTGAGGGAGGAATGAGGCACAAGCCCCCAGTAGGGCACACCGGGGAGACTGTTACTGCCTGCAGAACGTGCTGCCAGACTTGCAGCAACACGTCCAGGAGAAGCACCAGAGTGCCCAGGGGCGGCTCCGGCTCCATGTTGCAGAGTGCTGTGGTGTCCTGAGTGAGGGCAACCAGAGCAGGCAGAGAAAAAAATGCTTTGCTGTCCCTTAGTGAGGTAGGCAAGCAAGCAGGGAAACCTTAGAACTGGCTGTCCAGGGAGGGAAGGGTCCCTTTAAGCACAGGTCTCAGATAGCCTCAGGCAGCAGCCACACGAGGTAACTCCTGACATGATGCCCTGCCAGAACCGGTTCCGGCTGGCCTTAAATGCGATTCAGCGTCCTATCAGTGTGGACATGCTATTTCGAAATAGCAAAACGCTATTTCGAAATGCATTTTGTATCTAGATGCGTTATTTCGAAATAAGCTATTTCGAAATAATGCTGTACTGTAGACATACCCTTAGATTTTTGTACTTCTTGACTGTGTCTCTTTAAATACATTAAGATCTCTGAATAGCATTACTCAGATAGAAATAAAAGCTGCATTGGCACTTATAGACCTACAAGGTTTTTTAGTATCAACACCTGACCACCACTAATATAATACTTACAATAAACTCAGCATGCCACGTGCACTCCAAAAGTCAAAACAAAGACAGATTTCTTGCTCATGAAGAAGTATATAAGAAATTTAGTGCCATGGATTCTGAATAAGGGACCAACAGTAGATAAAACATTGTCTGCATTACCCCATGATGCACCATGAAATAAAATGGCTTACTTGCAAAGTGAAAACATTATCTTTCAAGAGACGGCATAGCTGGAATTTGCTGACATTATAGTTCTTCAGGCAAACAGAGGATCAGAGAAATTCAGAATAGCCTTTGATTTTAAGAAACATTTAATTGACCAGAATCTGATTGCAAACCACTTCACACAGATCAAGTTTAAAAATTGCAAAACAAAAAGAATAAAGGAACCTACTTACCAGTTCAGTTGTCTGCTGAGTAGATACTTCATTCATATGTAGATCACTAACTCCATATGCTGTCACCCAGAAGAGTTTTATATAGAAAGAGAGAGAAAAAACAAACAAACAACTAAGTCACAGGGCCATAACTCCAATATTAGTGTAAAATTATATCTTTAAAATATTTTAAAGGCATAAGAATACCCAAAAATAGAGGCTCCAAGGAAAATTGAGCAGCTATTGTTTTCTAGTCTTTTTATAACTGCAGAGAATAATTGGAGCAAATCAGCATATTTAATAAGATTCTCATTTTTATATTGTACTGAATCAAAACTGAGAAATTTAATTGTATAGTTTTATTACTATTTTTAAAGGGACACTGAATAATAGGTTCAGAAAGACAAGTCATCCTGTAAAAACAGTGTGTCCTTCTATCTGGCCCCTCTTCTCCATAAGTACTAGAAAACAGGGATGTCAACTTGTAGATGCCTACACGATTAAGCCTAGGCTTATCTGTTAATCCTGTTAACTATACTCATGAGGAACCAGCTTTCAAGCCAGCTCTAGGGTTGCCAGGTGTCTGGTATTGGCCTGGAGAGTCTGGTATTTGTGGCCTCTGTCCAGTAAAAAAAAACCAGAAAAAAATGTAAAATGTCCGGTATTTTCTGTTGTTCTTGGATGGAAAGCCACTTGGGACATTCCCACTTGGGACATTCCATGGGGATTTAAAGGCGCAGTGCCTCTTGCCTTTTTTTTTTTTTGCTCAACAACTTTGGTTCCCCCAGTTTTTTTGTTTTTGTTCTGCTCAACCAATTTTTTTCCCGCCATGTTTGGAATTTTTTTAAAAGTATCTGGCAACCTTAGCCAGCTCTCCGTGTATCCCCGTATGCTGGCTCCCTGGACCTGCCTGCTCCCCATCCCTTGCTGCCTCCTACAGTGGTGGGGAGGGGGTGGGCAGGTAGGTGCCAGTGGTCAGGGGGAGCTGACTTAAAAGCCAGCTCCCCTCAGGCACTGGCTCTGCCTGCTCTCCCCCTGCTCTATCAGAGGCAGCAACGGGGAAAGGAGGTTGTCAGGGGAAGCTTCTGCAGAGCAGCTTCTGTCCAGGCCTGGTCTCACCATGGCCAGAGGCTGCTCCACATCCTATACAGCAGCCTCTGCCCGCGGCGAGCCTGGGCCCTGGCAGCGCGGGGGGTCTGAGCAGCCTCTGTTAGAGAAACCGGTTCTCCTTGTGGAGCAGCTCCCGCCTGCCACCCCACGCTGCTGCCTCTGATAGAAAGGCAGCAGTGCGGGGTGTCAGTGGGCTCCTTGGGAGTGGGACCAGAGCACACTGGCTGCTGGCCCCACCCCCAGAAACTATCAAATAGTCATGTAACTGCTAAAATGTTATGCGGTTACACGACTATCCAATTACATGCTATCTGATATTCCTACTAGAAAGCATCACCAATGATGCTGGAAAACAAACCGATTTGAAACAAGAAGTCCAGTTTCACTGTCTCTCCATGATTTGCAGAAGGCACAACGAATAGGTAAGTGATGAAAGGTCATATGTAAACATGCATTTTGGTTACATTTAGCTAGACTCCAATCCTGCAATCTGATGCACTGCACCAGGTGCAGAACCCCACTGACTTCAGTGGGACAAATGTGTTGATGAAAGAGATCACATATACGGATCTGTGGACAAGTGGTGTGCCACCCCCCATGTCCCACTGCAGTACACCATGTCTTCCTTTCCCCAATCTGGTTGTCAGGAATTTCAGCAAGGCTTTCTGTGTATCGAACAGCGCCACCTTCTGAGCGTCATATTTATTAGCAGAAAACTCAACAGAAGCACGAGAAAGCCCCTCACTCGGGTGTCTTGGCAGGGAGGCAGGACTCAATTTAAAGTTCCATTCCACATCCAGGCCCCTTGTTGATGAGGACTCTCAGACCTTGATATCTTCCTAGAACCAGAGTTTGTGCAGGGCCTGCCTGCTGATAGTAGCTCTTCTCCAAGCAGCAGGGAACTCTGGAGGCTGGGCCTGCCACGGCCTTCTGTGGCTACCTGCCATTCCCTGGGAATGCCTCTCTCTATGGGCAACCCCTCCAGCTGAGCTCTAATTACTTGAGATGGGCTCATTTTCCTTAAAGAAGCTCAATATAGGTAAACTAGGCCCTAACTCCTCTAAAAGGGACAGCCCCCTGTGAAAGTCAGACTGCAAGACTTACCACAAACACAATATTGAGTGCAGTGGTGCACGGGAGGCAGTGAGCTCCAATGTTTTATTCTAATTAGGTTCTTACCCCATGCCCATTGCCATGATATTTGAGCACTTCAATGTCTCAAGTCCCAAACAGGTTGACAACTCCCTACTATGTGATGGGTTTTCATTCTCTGTACATTGTAAGCCTCAGGTGAATGAAACATACAACATTCCAGACATATGCTTGCTGAATAGGGCCCACAGGACAGTACAAAGAAAAGCTGGATATTAGAGATTAGATTCAACCTATTCATTAAGGGAACTGGTATTGCCATTGGGGATCAATTACGTTAAAGGTTTTCACAGTCTAGTCACAGCAGGCAGAAATCTGAAAAAAGGGCATACACCAACACCCAGGATAAGACTGCTTCTATATTTGGGGGAAAGCTTTAAAATCTGAACAAAGATATGATCCAAATTGTCTTCATTGGACCATTTATTTCTATGGAGCTTAAACCACAATACCAGATTTATATACCCCCAGCCTTTGTTATGGGGTGATAGAACTTCAGTATTCAGGCGGAGAATAATAATTATAAAGACTCAGGAGTCAGCTATCTTGTGTGTGAAATAGCAGAATGAACTAAGCCATTGCATAGCTTCACACAGGCATTCAAGTGTGTCTGCAAGATTTTTTTTCTTTTCTCCCTTGTACACGGCGACAAATTGCAGGACACAGATGCATGCGACTTTTCTGTTAACAGGTTAGCTTTCCTAACAATCTCTTTTAATGCAGAAGTTTTTAATGTTTTGTTTTTAAAAGGGTTTTATTACATTGAAGATACCGTACTGTATCTGAATCAAATGTGCTGTCTGTACTGTATTTCTGAATCCAATTTAATATGTTTTCCTTAAAATGTCCACAATCCCAGCCATTTACCAAGACAGATTCATGTATTTTGGATTTTTATTGTTGTTAAAAAATTAAGCGCACACATGCTATGACCATTGTGAGATGCCACTTGTTTTTAACCTGACTTGTAAAACCATGTAACACATTGCATGTAACACTAGAGGCTATTGTGCTTTGATATGTCATCCTGAATGTTTTTTATTTAGGATAAAGTGTTCCTGTTAACGTTTCCACTGTTGCTGGAGGCTTTCCTGTCTTTTTATATTGTGCTTTTCTAGTTGGTCTAATGGCTCTATTCAAAATAATTTACTTTTGCATGCATTATTTTTTGTCCTTCACAGACCTTGCATAGGTGCATGCATTTTGGCAACAAACTGATTCAGATAAGCAAATGTCAAAAAGCTGAGATGTTTATCTGAGCCTTTAAAATGCCTTGGATTTGCAAATGTGAGTTGTACGACTCAAAAGATCAGGTTCTTTTGCAAGATTTAAAGCAGTCCTGACTTCCAGCTGAATCAGAAATAGGTTAAAAAAAAGTCAGGCATTTCAGACCAAGAGAAGAAAGCAAGTTGTGCCTTCATGGAAAAAAATCCCATCATCAACTTCTCCCTTTTAACAGCAAAGGAGGTTTAGGTTGGATATTAGGAAAAACTTCCTGTCAGGGTGGTTAAGCACTAGGGAGGTTGTGGAATATTCATCATTGTCTAACCTGCTCTTAAAAATCTCCAAACACCTGTCAAGGATGGTCTAATGGTGCTTGGTCCTGCCATGAGTCTCGAGGTTCCTTCCAGTTCTATGATACTAGCAAGAGCAAGACTTGATCCTGTCAAAGTGAATGGGAGTTTTGTTGTGGTCTTTGAAAGCAGAAGCCACAGAACCATAAGAAATGGTAGAGCTTGATATGGAGAAGATATCAGTATTTCTTTTGTAGTGAATTCTCAGTGATTGTAAAGGCCTCCATCCACAGCAAGGATACTGCCATAAGATTATTTCTCAACCCTGATGCTCTGGATTGGGGAAAGAATAACTCCTACCTCCTTTGGCCTCCCTGATGAAATGACCAGTGAAGTTCCAGTTACAGTGGTGGTTTTGTGATGTGGTTCCATTGTCCACTAGGAACCAGACTGGACTTATTTGGAGTTAGTTCAGTATACTGGGCAACACCATGAATGTTTTGCTGAATCAAGAGTGCAGCATCTAGCTGTCCGCCATCATTTGGTGTGGTCCCCATTCTGTCTCTCCTATCTTTCCTTTGACTGTTCCCAGGTTCATTTATTGTAGATGTCCTCAAAGATGACCTCAGAGCACACCCCTTTTCCTGGGTGGGTCTTTAGATTTACTGTTGAAACAACAATTCAAAATACAGCTTAGCTTAGTCTAAGGTAGGTCATTGCTAGGAATTTCCTTCAGGACTTCTCCTGACTACACTCTAGCTCCACGTGCGCAAAGAGCCACTGACATCTACTTTATTACTTTTGCTATGGTAGTGCCTAGAGACCCCAATCAAGGTCAGGGCCCTATTGTACATACACAGGGTTCAAAAAAGAACTAGATACATTGATAGAGGATAGGCCCATCAGCACTACTTAGCCTGGATGTCCCTAGCCTCTGTTTGTCAGAGTCTGGAAATGGGTGACAGGGGAGGGATCACTTGATGATTACCTCTTCTGTTCACTCCCTCTGGGGCATCTGGTATGGGCTGCTGTTGGCAGGATACTGGGCTAGATGGACCTTTGGTCTGACCCAGTATGGATGTTCTTATGCTCTTTTGTACAGTTTGAGGCAGGTTTCTGTGTCTGAGAGAGCTTTTAGGGTAAATAAAAACAAGACAAAGGGTGGGAGGGGAAACTCAGGGGATGTGACTTGCCTAAGGTTACACAGTAGGTCAGTGGAGGGACCAGAAAAAGAACCTAAGCATCCCGACTCCCAAGCGAGCCACCTATGTACTGGAACATGCCACTTTATAGTGAAGATGGAGTTAATAAGTTGCATCTGCCAGAGGAAGTCAACATTTCCATGAACAGTTCTGGTACCTACTACTCAAGTCACAAATCCTTGCAGCAGTTAATTAGAGCATTACAGCTAAAATAAAAAAAATAAGTATAAAAAACAACAACGGCTGAACAAGAGAAACTGAGAGGCCACTGCCCTGTAACAAGCTGAAAATATCCCTTTCGTATCTAGAAAGCCAAGTTAGCACAGAAGTGAACAACGCTGGCGTTACGGCGGATAGCTGATAAATCAGGTCGACTCGGAAAAGATGTCAGCACTCATTTTCCTTCCTGTAACCTTTAAATAAAAATAAGTGACATCCTGACTCTCACCAGAATCCCTAATGAAACTGCTGAAATAATTACATGCCAAATCAACGTGTGTGTGTATATATATCTCCCATAAATATATATCACTTTGGTGCCTTCTCGCTTACATGCCTAACTTCTACTATCCATTTTGTTATTAAATCCGACATAGACAAGAAAAAGAGATACATGCACAGCCTACCACATCAGAATTGGGATAAAAGCAGGTAGCATGAGATTTAAGGATGAAAATGTGGCCCTCAATTTTCTCTTATTGCTATTTCACAATAGTCTCATTGATTCAAATTACTTCTGAATTACACTGGCACACGAGAATCAGGCCTAAGTGACTTCTCAAAGTAGTGAGATTTTCTGCTGGTGGAAATGGGTGTCATAGGAGTTTGGGGGTCATAGGAGTTTCACTTTCTTAGATCAGTAGAGACCCATTGATTCTAGATGTTGTCACTGTCATGGTGTAAGATCAGCCACTGTCCAAGTAGCCTTGTAGTGATTATTACACACAGCTGGATGATGTCTGTCACAATGCAGCAATTGATAAACTGGTGATCTCCATCCAGTTCCTAGTGAACAAACATTTACCATCTACCCACTAGCAGGATAACTAGCTCCTTGTTGCCACAGTCGGGACTGGTCTTCATTGCACTGTTAGTTAAAGTTATCAACATGCAAGTTTACTCTCATGTGAGCTACGCTGTCATTATGCAGAACAATACTTGAGCTACATAGAGTGACAGCCTGTAGCGGGGGTGGTCGGAGGAGATATAAAGGGAAATTCCCTCCTCCCCTGAAATATTTTGCTTCCTCTTTAGAAATGTAGTGTGTTCAAGGTTTTTAGTCTAAGTTTCCTCATATGAGTGATTGTAGACCCAAGGCCACAGAGTAGGGGTCGCAATTCTAGTAGTCTGGGAGAGAAGAGGGTGTTCTTGACCCAATTTAAACTAAGTGAAACGTGGTGACTTCCTCATGTTGCTGCTATAAGAAAAACTGTGCAAGCCTGATAAGAAAATCTGTGCAGAGAGAGCCTCTGCAGGGAAGCTCACAATGTACGTAAAGCAGCAAAATGGGCTTCTATGCTGGTGTGTCTGTGATCAGGCCCTGCCCACCTCTTTTGGTGGGGAATGAAGAGATGAAAGAGTTCCTTTTGGAGCATATGTGAAAGCATGGATGGGCTGATTAGAACTGGAATGCTCCCCTAGAACCCAGAAGATGCCCTAGATAGACTGTGTAGGGGGACTGAGACATTACTGGAGTATCAAGGGGAACTCCTTGATGGACTGTCAACAGAGCTGAGAGTACCATTTGTGTTTAAGCCGATGAAGCCTTTTGTATTCCTTGTCAGTAGTATGCACACTCTGACAATGCCGGTGGAATGGGAGCGGATATGGTTTCTATCAAATCTGCATTTTACAATGCATTCTCTCAAGCCAAAGGCTTAATCAAATGTGAAAACCGCTTAGTCTATTTGAAAGCAATGACTGATTGGAGTGCAGCAAGGAAAAGAGAAGTTACAGGTAACTTATGTTGCTTTTTCTACATTTCTGTGACAATCAGGGTCCACACACTCTAAAGGGAGAACAGGGGGTCAGAATCACAAAGAATATTCAATTGAATCAACTGGCTGTGTACAAAACTACTGTGTGTTAATGTGTCACATAAGGTTTCTTACAAAAGGCTGTAATGTTCTGAACCTGATGGCTATTATGGGAAATGTACAGAAACTGTGGTTATGAATTTGTGCGTATGAATTTCTGCTCAGAATTTGTGCTGCAACATTCAACTCTACCTTGCTACAGGGAGGTGAAAATCATACCGGAATTGGCCACCTCCCCAGGCAGAGAAGACTAACTCCAAGTACTTAGTACTATACAACCTAGAAAAGACAATGGTAGACCATTAAGAATAATGGGTAAACCACTAAAATAACTTGAAATTGAAAAGAAAGCCTAGCTGTGGAAAACTAAAAAGAAGATATTTTTTCCCACTGTGAATAAACTTAATTCACCATGCTGAGAGAGAGAAAGAGACAAACACCCTTTATAAATATGCTCTTTAGCACCTATAAAAAATCCTTATCAGGAGGAAAGATCCAAAATTTGATTGTGGTAGATTCAGTGTAGAAAAAAAATTACTAATTTTATTATTTCAGTTTATTCCTTTGCTCAAAAACATTACAGAATTGTGAATTTCATTATGATGTTTCATTATAACTTCATTTTTAAGATGCCACAATTGTTGCTTTGGCATCATTCTTATAAACTGAAAGAAACAGGTAATGTTTAAAATCTTTGGCAAAAATTATCGAGTTTGCCTTGAAAAATGAATTGCCTCTGAGGCCAGGTCTGCACTAGTGTGCAAAGTCGAACTCAGATATACAACTACATGAATAGTCCAAATTTCTGCAGTGTTCCCTCTGCAGGGGATTAATGGGAGAAACTCTTCTGTCGACTTCCCTTACTCCTCGCGACCCAGACTATGTCTACACTGTGTTCTTTTTCTGTTTACTTTTTTGCTTTTTTTTTTCCTGGAAGAGGCTTTTCCAAAATTTGGCTCATCTATACGGGGCCAAATGTGGGAAAAACCTCCTCTTACGGACGATCCCTTATTCCTCATAAAATGAGGAATATGGGGCTTCTGAAAGAACATGCCCACTTTTTCGGAAACTGTTCCAGAAAAGCGGACGCGTTCCCTGGATGTGGCAGTTTTTCCGGGATACCTCCAGTATGCCAGAAAAACTCTGTAGTGTAGACATAGCCCCAGTGGAGTACTGGAGTCAAAGTGCCCTTACTAGACCTGCTATATTGACTCATTTGGAAATTGATCTCCATAGCATTGATCTCCTGGTAAATGGAGACAAGGCCTGAGAGAATATCAAATACGCATAAATTTCAAGGACATAGATCTTATTCTGGACAGTCCATTAAGAACTGTCAATCAACCTACTTAAGTTTATTGCAGAATGAGATCCAACATTCAAAGATGCTCTGAAAACCATTCTGAAAAAATATGCAGTAAACTTCTGCTACCATTCAGAATGAAATAAACTGATATTATGAAGATGATTTTGAGGGATATTGTTGAAGAAACTCAGAACAATGGTGATGTAATGTCACATTTTAGGCAGAAGAACTTGACAGGGGATGCTATGAATATACAAAGCGTGTCCACTGTTCTACTCCAATTTGTTGATGGCAAAACTAAAGGGGAACTTATTGGTGTAGCCCAACAGAATAAGCTCACTGCTGAAGATATTACACAACACATTTTGAAAGACTTCCACAAAACTGGTTCTTGATGCTCAGAATACCTTTTGTTCTCACTTTGATGTTGCCAAAGTTATATAAGGATGCGCAAAGGAGGTGTATAAATGCTCTTACAAAAGAAATTAAATAAGCAAATATCTTAAATTCACTTCATGAATCACTAGTTACATCTAGTGTGTATTCTCTACAAATGCCAGCACCTACAAAGACTCACAGATGGACTGGTTACCAGAAAACCTTGGAAATTCTCCTCAATTTGGAAGAGATTCAGAGTATTCTGTTAAACTTTGTGAATGGATATGGCAATCTAGCCATTGAAGCAAGGGCAGTTGGAAGTTACAGAATCATCCAAACTCTTGTCCTTAAATTAAGTTATGAGAATGATTTTGAAAAGTTTTTCTCCTGTGAACAATTACATTCAAACAGAACTAATGCATCTGGCTAAAAGAACTGAACTGATCACTGTAGCCTCTGAAGATCTTCAGTAAAGAAAGGCATGTGTGAAGATTTTTCCTACAGAGACTTCAGCCAAGCATCCTGTTTTGAAAGATGCATGTGATAAAGCATCAACATTAAGACGTACCATCAAAAAAGCCCATGTATTGCCCTCAAAATTTCAGGATTCAATAGTCACTGAGTGCTTACCAGGATTTCAAAGTATAAGTGAGCATCTGTGGTCCCAGTCTTAACATGATTTGACTGATGAAACCAGTGGTGAACTGAAAAGCAGATTTGCTGAGAAGAACTCCAAATTATATAAAAGCATGTCAGCAGTGTATTCCACCAGCTCTCCTTGAAATTGGAATCACTGTGTACTTGGATTGACTTGTTTGGATTAGATATTCAGAAGGTGAAAGCTGAAATGGTTGTATTTAAATCACTGATAAGAGAAACTTCAAAGAATTTGAAAGTGTTCTAGGTACTGCCAAGGAATTAGCGGAGCTTTCCTGTGTATTTTTTAAATACCAATAATAGTCTTGTCGTCTGGAGCATCAGTAGGAGCTTGTGAGAATTCCTTTTCTTATTTGAAAATAATTTTATCACACTAGAGGATGAACAGGACCCACAAAAGAAAGAGAAAGTAAATAAGAGAGTTATTTACTTATTCCCACAAGATGAGAACTAGGGGTCACCAAATGAAATTAATAGGCAGCAGGTTTAAAACAAACAAAAGGAAGTTTGTCTTCACTCAGCTCACAATCAACCTGTGGAAATCTTTGCCAGAGGATGTGGTGAAGGCTAGGACTTTAGCAGGGTTCAAAAAAGAGCTAGATAGATTCATGGAGGTTAGGTCCATCAATGGCTATTAGCCAGGATGGGTAGGAATGGTGTCCCTAGCTTCTGTTTGTCTGGAAATGGGTTACGGGGAGGGATCACATGAGGATTACCTGTTGTGTTCCCTCCCTCTGGGGCATCCAGTCCACTGTCGGCAGACAGGATACCGGGCTAGATGGATCTTTGGTCTGACCCAGTATAGCCATTCTTATCTTCTTATGAAACCTTATTCTTCCACCATATTAAAGTGATTTGACATCAGAACTGAACCTGTATGTCTTTATGGAGAAACTCAGCGGCCATTCTCCAAGAAAACTTGGGCTTTAGTTTCATGAAATGGCTCTATGTTACTCTACACTTTCATGAAAAGATCTACACTTTTATTTTTCTGAATCTGTATTTGTTGATGACTGAATATTTATTATACTGAGCAATCATAAAATGTCGTATTTTTTCTTATTTCATAAAAAGTAAATCAGAAGAGGCTTCTGATGGAGACTGCATTTTTCACTAAGTACATGAGCTTCTGATGGCTGGCACAAGTGCCTCTTTTCTCTTGCAGTTTGTCTAGATGTCCTCGCTATGGGACTATGATTGGATCAGCTGCCCTGAGTAGTGGAGGTCCCCCTGCATTATTAGTAAGAGTATCAGCAGTACTCCAACTTCAACCCAGCTCTCAACAGATGAGGTTGCTTGATGTGAAAGCACCATTTAACTCAAGCTAAAGAGCTGTGTTTGAGAATGGGAGTCAGGTTAAGGGCAACACTCAGGTTATACCTTGATTTAACACTGCAGTAAAGACAAGATCTCTGAAACAGCCAAGGAATAAATGGCCAAGAAGTCTGAGATACACTCTCATAAAGTGTTTACGTGCAGTTATTTTGCCACTTTTATGTCTGTGGACTGCACAGAATTCCCTGGTAAACAAGAAACAAAGCCTAATCTGTTGTTGGAGTCCTTTTCTTTAATGAAGACCTCCTTCTTAAGAAGGACTATGATTCAATGCAGGCATAATGCATTCCTAGAAGTCTTCTTGAATGAGCCATAGCATGATGGTTGTGGCACTGAGTTGGGATGTGGGAAAATAGCAGATCAGGGTTTTGAACTTGGGTTTCCTACATCAATGCCTCAACCACTAAATTGTGCAAGGGTGTCTGTTTTGCTCACATTTTGGCCAGAAATTTCATCCTAAATCATGAAAAATATCCCAGTTAAAGTTTGGTCTAAACTAATATGTTCCCCTGAAAATGTTCAGTTTCAACAAACATAATAGAGGCCCAACTTAAATGTATACCCCAAATTAAAAAACATAGCAAGAGACCTAAAAAAGTGTCACCGTGGCTTAACCACCATGTAAAAGAAGCAGTGAGGGACAAAAAGGCATCTTTTAAGAAGTGGAAGTCCAATCCTAGTGAGATAAATAGAAAGGAACATAAACACTGTCAAATCAAGTGTAAAAATGTAATAAGAAAAGCAAAAAAAGATTTTGAGGAACAGCTAGCCAAAAACTCAAAAAGAAATAACAAAATGTTTTTTAAGTACATTAGAGGCAGGAAGCCTGCTAAAAAACCTGTGGGTCCCCTAGACGATCGAACTATAAAAGGCGCAATCAAGGACGATAAAGCCATTGCGGAGAAACTAAATGATTTCTTTGCTTCAGTCTTCACGGCTGAGGACGTTGGGGAGATTCCCAAATCTGCACCATCCTTTGTGGGTGATGAATCTGAGGAACTGTCCCGGATTGAAGTGTCATTAGAGGAGGTTTTGGAACAAATAGAAAAACTTAATGTTAACAAATCTCCGGGACCGGATGGCATTCATCCAAGGGTTCTAAAAGAACTCAAATGGGAAATTGCTGAACTATTATCTGTGGTTTGTAACCTATCCCTTAAATCGGCTTCCGTACCTAATGACCGGAAGGTAGCCAACGTGACACCAATATTTAAAAAGGGCTCTCGAGGCGATCCGGGCAATTACAAACCGGTAAGTCTAACTTCAGTACCGGGAAAATTAGTCGAAACAATAGTAAAGAATAAAATTGTGAAGCATGTAGAAGAACATAATTTGTTGGACAAAAGTCAACATGGTTTCTGTAAAGGGAAATCCTGTTTTACTAATCTATTAGAGTTCTTTGAAGAGGTTAATAAACCCCTTCAAATGCGGACAAGGGGGATCCAGTAGATATAGTATACTTAGATTTTCAGAAAGCCTTTGACAAGGTCCCTCACCAAAGGCTCTTGTGTAAATTACATGGCCATGGGATAAGAGGGAAGGTCCTTTCTTGGATTGAGAACTGGTTAAAAGACAGGAAACAAAGGGTAGGAATAAATGGTAAATTTTCAGAATGGAGAGGGGTAACTAGTGGTGTCCCCCAAGGGTCAGTCCTAGGACCAATCCTGTTCAACTTATTCATAAATGATCTGGAGAAAGGGGTAAGCAGTGAGGTGGTAAAGTTTGCAGATGATACCAAACTGTTTAAGATAGTCAAGACAGAAGCAGACTGTGAGGGACTCCAAGAAGATCTCACCAAACTGAGCGATTGGGCAACAAAATGGCAAATGAAATTTAATGTGGATAAGTGTAAAGTAATGCACATTGGGAAAAATAACCCCAACTATACGTACAGTATGATGGGGGCTAATTTGGCTACGACAAATCAGGAAAGAGATCTTGGAGTTATCGTGGACAGTTCTCTGAAAACTTCCACACAGTGTGCAGCGGCCGTCAAAAAGGCAAATAGAATGCTCGGAATTATTAAGAAAGGGATAGAAAATATGACCCAGAATATCTTACTGCCCCTGTATAAAACTATGGTACGCCCACATCTTGAATACTGTGTACAGATCTGGTCTCCTCACCTCAAAAAAGATATTTTGGCCTTGGAAAGGGTTCAGAAAAGGGCAACTAAAATGATTAGGGGTTTGGAACGGGTCCCATATGAGGAGAGGTTAAAGCGACTGGGACTTTTCAGTTTAGAAAAGAGGAGACTAAGGGGGGATATGATAGAAGTATATAAAATCATGAGTGGTGTGGAGAGGGCCGATAAAGAGAAGTTATTTATTAGTTCCCTAAATAGAAGAACTAGAGGACACCAAATGAAATTAATGGGTAGCAGGTTTAAAACTAATAAAAGAAAGTTCTTCTTCACACAGCGTGTAGTCAGCCTGTGGAACTGCTTGCCAGAGGAAGCTGTGAAGGCTAGGACTATAATAGAGTTTAAAGAGAAGCTAGATAATTTCATGGAGGTTAGGTCCATAAAAGGCTATTAGCCAGGGGATAAAATGGTGTCCTTGGCCTCTGTTTGTCAGAGGCTGGAGAGGGATGGCAGGAGACAAATCTCTTGATCATTGTCTTCGGTCCACCCTCTCCGGGGCACCTGGTGCTGGCCACTGTTGGCAGACAGGATACTGGGCTAGATGGACCTTTGGTCTGACCCAGTACGGCCATTCTTATGTTCTTATTTTCCAATGAAATACTGTTTTGTCAAACAATTCCATAGCAGCACTACCAAAAAGGCCAAGAGGAACCAGGTTGAATCAGCAAGAACTCCTCATTTCATTTCTGTTGAAAGGCAGTGCCTCGCCTTCCAAAGTGAACTATAAAGTAAAATCCACAATTAGGTACATGCTATTTCAATGCCAGACTGGAAGCAAGAAGCATCACAAGTCCTGCATTCGAAGTATATTACAAGAAGATTTCCAATCCCATTTTGCTGATTAGATACAAAAATATCCAAAGTCAAGGACCTGATCCAATGTGAATCTAGCCTCTAAACTTGTGATAACTGGAAGTGTTTATCATGATGTTAATGTAAGTATGAGAAAATGTAAATAATGGTAGAATGTTTCAAACATAGAAAAGGCATATTATTGTTAGATGCAATTAGTAAGGAGTTTATGTTTATGTAATAAGCAATCTCAAATCGACCTGGAATAGATACAGGGGATATCTCAATATGAATTATGTTTATTAGTGCTGGATGTACAGTGGTGTTTCACAGGCACCAATCTCTGCCAGAATGCATTCTTGATAGTACCTGGATGTGAAACACTCTTAATACAAGCAAGGAAGTTGAGTTCAGCACAGTGGGCTGCTTAATAATGATATTCAGCTAAACAAATGAAATTCATTTCTCTTGTCACATTTATTAACAGTGCTGATGAGCAGACATTTAAGGACCTGATCTTCCGTACTTACTCGGAAAGCTCATGTAATGGACCACAAAACCATCTACTGTTAAATGGGAAATATATGTCAAGATTCCTATTGATTACTCCTCAGTGACCATCTTACATATTTATGATTTCATGCAGAGGATGCTTCTTTGTTTTGCCTCTTCCCTCTGTCAGTAAACATGAATGCCTATTCTCCTTCAAGCAATTTTCATAGTTTTAAAGACACAATTGCCTGTTTACCTTAAACATAATTGTTCTCCTGATATATTACACGCTGAGAGAACTTTTTTTCTTAAAGGCAGTTTTACATCAAAACTCATATAATATTACCAAATTTGGGTCTACCTTTAAGGCACCAAAAGTTTGGTAAGCTATTTTGAAACACATTTAGTATTCTTTGGCCTCTGTTTCCTGATTTTTGGCAGGGAGGTAAGACAGAAATTCCCATTTTATTGTTGACCTGGAAGAAGACAAAAGTATTTGGCTGGAAAATCTTATTTTTGGGGAGATAATAGGGCACAGTCATGATAGATTTTGGATTACCTAGCACTGGTCTTCTTGGTTCAAATCCAGCCCAGCCCATTAGTGACTGAAAAGTACTAATAGGCTATTAAGTACCCTATATGAAAGGGTTTCTGGATCACAGTCGCTCCTGTTGGCTACTAGTACAGTCTATGACTCCAATGGAATAATACTAATTTATACCAGAAACTGATTTTGCCTGCAGCTGTTGTCTTCTGTTATATAAGAATCCTAGGGAACTTAGTAGGGAACTTAGTCATTAGTATTTTATAAAAAATATTAATGTATAGGCACTTCTATGCAACCTTATTAGAGAATACTCTTCTTTTCCATATTGTTTGTAGTGTTATTGCAGTTGTGTTGGTCCCATGATATTAGGAAATCAAGGATATCAAATTAGGATATTAGTGTGACGTTCTCTAGGGTTCACTCTGAACTGCAGCATCCCCTTAGATCCCTAGCTTGGGATGCTTTTCAGCCTGCTTGGTTAAAGAAAAGTAGGCGGCTGGGCCCTACTCACTCACAGCCACCAAGAATTGAATGAATTATGCACATGTGCAGTTGCCCAGAAGTCCCCCAGGAGTAATACCTGTTCTTTGCTAATAAGCATACTTTTGTTTTATTACAAAACCACCAAGGCATGTGCACGGTCTCCTTGGAAGCAGTGAATTTTATCTTCTGAGCAGGTCCAGTGAGAGGGACCAGCCCCTGCAGAAAGTTGTCTTTGGGAAACTCTGGAACTGGGGTTCATGGACTATTACCTGCAAGGCAAAGTTTGGACTGGCAGAGCCTTGAGGAATTTCTTAGCAAGCCTCACTCTTGCTGAGGGAGAGCAGTGATACAGAGACTCACAGCTCTGCATGACTTGAGCAGCGTGTGTCCTTTATAAACACTGGCCTTGGAATTTCACCCAGTCACAGCTGCATTAAAGTCCCCTTTCCTTGTGTTTGAATAAACACAACGCCTTCCGCAAAGGCATCTGGTCTTCTTTGAAAGACACAGGGAGATGGAGAATCTGCCCCTTCTGTTAGTAAATTATTTCAATGATTAACCTTCCTCACTATTAAAATGTTGTGCTTTATTTTTTATTTAAATTGGTCTGGCTTTAACTTCCAGTGATTGGCTTATTGTAGCTCTGCGTGGGGATACTGTGGAACTCTCTGTCTGAGAGGGAAGGAAAAATGTACCACTTTCTTTGGTGCTGGGCTACAACACTGATGATCAAATAAACATCGGAACCATTTCCAAGCACTGCTGATACAAGTCAGAGGAAAGAATTAGGTTCTTTAGTGATGAAAGTTATAAATCCCACTATTGTGAGAGTAGAAGCCAGACAGAATAAGCAGAGGCAAAGCGTTTAGTCAAAATTTCCCCCTTTCTAGAGGAGTTTAATCAGCAACATTGTAGTCAGACAACTCCAAAAGGATATCACAGCTTTCTTTCAAGCCTATCCATCTCCCTTGGAATGGAAGGGAGACTAGCATCACTTTTTTGATTCATCATTTCATCCCCGATCAAGGTCCATGCTGATGATTACTATTTATTCATCAGTTTCTCATACAGATGACCATGCAGTGATAGAGACGCCTCTGCAGGATATGCACTGAAAGGATTAAGACCCTTGTTGGGTTGAATGGGCCATTGAACAGGTCCCTCAATTAAAAAAAAACAGCAACAAGCAGTTCTCCAGCTTGTGCTCCCCAGCAACCTGGGAAGACTTCTGCTGGGCATTCTGGGAAGGTCACAGATAAAGCTAATTGCTGAGCTGTATGATTTGAGGTACTTGCCTTGCTGAACTTGATTGTGAATGGCATGTTAAAAGACAATCTCTCTCCCCCCCCTCCAAAAAAAACCCCAACCAAAAACCAAAATGCCCAAAAGACATTTCACTGGAACATGATGTCATTTTGATATGTGTCTACACGGTAAAGCTGAAGTTATGATGAAACTCTCTCAATTTGGATGTGTTTAAATTTGGGGGTCGAATTTGGACCATGAAATAGACAAAGCTGTGGCTGTGTTGATCAGAGTTTGTAGTTGTATGTTAGTTCCCTGAGTTCAGCTGTGGGGTTCCACTCTTGGCATGTATGTAGCCAGAGGATGTGCCTCATGTACTGTTGCAGCAATGCTGTAACAGAATCATAATACACAAGTTATTCCTATCCATAAGTGACAGCCCTAAGGGAAGTTTTTAAAGTATTTTATTATAAAGTCAAGGATCATCTCTCCTATCAGGCTAAGTGGGATTAAATTACATATGTTTTATCAAAATCAAAATATTCACTATGCATTCAACTTATGCAAGCACTTACACAGTCCCCCTTTAGGTTTGTTGATTGGGTTGTTAGTTGCATACCACAGTTATCCACAGAGACATGAGATTTCACATATTGCTGCCCGTACCTTTGCATGTAACTTTATACAATCCATTTTCTCCCCTCTTTAGTTCAGGAGTCTTTCCCACAACTTCAGCTACTTCTCTCCATTTCTAAGTTCTAAATCTCCCAATGGGCATGTATCTCACAAAGGCAATTTTCATATTTAAAATCTCCCTTATTCATTACTTCAGCAGTGGTTTGGTTACATTGGCCTACTCTACTCCCACTACCATGAGAGTATTCAACTCATTAGCACTCCAAAAATTAAACTGTTGCTTTTGTGGAATTAAAATTAGTCATATCAAGGAAACTGAACTAAGTTCTGAGTTCACTTCAAATAAGTGGTTTGCTGTACTGCAGGAAAATCATATATAAGAATGTAGCAAAAATAAATAAATAAATAAATAAAAAATCAGTAGGTAGAAAGTGACCAGCAGAAATATTTTTGCCCCCAAAAGAGAGAAGTCAAGTGTTCATACAACATTCTTCAATGCACTGTCAAGAAGATGGACTAGATCACATAATAGGCCTTTTCCATCTTAGTTTTGTGAACCATCAAAATGTCATTGACTTTCCTTAAGAAAATGATTTTTCCTATTGTACCTTAATGTGAAAAACTCAAATGTTCAGAATATATTTATCATCACTTTCCTTTTTACTTTATTTTAGCAGCTGTCAATGAGAGCAGGGCTGACGAGAGAGAGAAAGTAATATGCAGCGCTAATGGATACTGTACAAACGTCACCAGAGTTAGCACATCCCACTTTAGGCTTGCAATACTTCTACTTGAGCTCCAAGACTTTCTTCCACTAAATTATGTGAGAGTTTGCCAAAAGCTGGGAGGAGGACACCAAATTAAAATAATTAATTTGGATTTAGGCCTGGTAAAATGTTTTGAATTAAATATTTCTGTTTTGGAAAATAGCATGGAAATGCAGTTTTGCCAATTAATTCTATGTATGACTCATACTTTGGGACCCATGTCTCTATAGATAAAACTCTATAGAATAATCCCACTGAACTACCTAACACCCCCAGAGACACACAGAATTGTAGAAACATAGGAATTGGTGTAAGGTCCATTTTGTGCAGTAGCCTCTCTCACACAGTGACCAGAAGAAAATAATTCAGGTGAATGTGCAAGAACACTATAGCAGACAGATGTAGGATTATGAGCTTCTCGCCCCATTAGTTGAAAGATGAAGTTTTAATCCTTTCCAGCATTCCTGGTTTGCATTAGATAGAGCAACTATGGATATTCTTCTTATCCATAGATTGACAAAATCCTATTTCTTTGTTAACCCTAAAATCTTAGCCTCAGTGACCTCCCATGAATGCAATCTAATTATGCACCGAGTGAAAAAGTATCTTCTTTTATCCATTTGGAATTCACCACCTTTCAGTTTAATTGAAAGTCTCCTTGTTCTTGTGTTGTGACACAAAGAGAACAGAAACTGATGATCTAGTTTCTCCACCATTCATTATTTTGTACGCTTGTTATCTCTTTCTTTTTTTCATGGAAAGAAATCGCACTCTTTATCAATTTCTTTTGTGAGAGTTTTTCCATGCCCCCGGTCATTTTCATTGTTCATTTCTGATCCTCTTCTAATTCTGCAGTGTGCTTTTTGAAATGTGGTGACCACTACTCTAGGTTAGGGTGTACAATTCCTTTATACAATAGCATTATAACATTATCCATATTATTCTCCATCCATTCCTTACACATCATTACATCTTTTACCGTCTGTCAGCAACTGCACACAGAGAAGTATTGTAATGAATAAATAAAGCTTTTTTAAGACTAAATTTCTAATCAGCAGGAATTTATGTTAAGTAGAGTGCACAATAAAAAAGAATGACTTCTATTTCAAGGTTCATATTATTTTGAAGACACACAGAGAAAAATTCTTATTAGCTCAGGGTCAGATTATGCCACTCATTCATGTATTGAGTAGAGCACATTCACTAAGCATGAGTTAATTTGCTCAGCATGAGAAATGATTTGCAGAGTTAGGATGATGACCTCAAAAACCAGAGTAATAAAAAAAGTGATTAGATGTTATAGGTGCATGACTTTGCACTAAGGGATGAACAAGAATTGTTGCTGCAGACTGGGGACATGTCACTTGGAAGCAAGAGAAAGGCCTCATAGGATGAGTATCAGTTGCCAAATTGCTGGTATCAAGTGAGGTACTTCCAGTAGAGAAACTGGAAACTGTTATTATTATTATTCCAGTCACTTATGAGACATCATCTGGGATACCGCCTGCAATTCTGATTTCCCATGTTAAAGAAAGATGAATTCAAACTGGAACTGGAGTGCAGAGAAGGGCTGATAGGCAGAAGAATGGAGAACCTCCCTTTGGAGGGTAGACTTAACAAGCTTGGCTTGTTTAGCCTACCCTCACTCCGCAAAAGAAGGCTGAGGAGAGAGATGATTGCTCTCTATCAGTACATCAGAGTGATGAACACCTGGGTGGGAGAAGAATTGTTTAAATTAAGGGCCAATGGTAGCTCAAGAACAAATGGATCTAAATTGGCCACCAATAAATTTAGGCTTGAAATTAGACAAACACTTCTACCTATCAAAGGAATGAAATTCTGGAACGGCCTTACAGAGGGAGAAGTATGAGTGAAAAAACTAACTTATTTTAAGAATGAGTTTGGTAAGTTTATGGGGGGATGGCATGGGGAGAATACCTACAACGTCAGATGGCCCATCTGCAACTGCTGTTAGAAAATAGCTCCAAAGGCTGGAGATGGGACACTAGAACAGGAGGGCTCAGAGTTACTATGGAAATGCCTTTCCTGGGTGATTGGCTGGTGAGTTTTGCCCACATGCTCAGGATCTAACTGATCACCATATTTAGGGTCAGGAAGGAGTTTCCTCCCCAGTTGAATTTAGAAAATGCTCTGGGATTTTTTCTCCTTCCTTTGCAGTATGGGGAACTACAGATGAAAAACATTTTATGGGGGCCTTGAAAGCATGGCCTGTCCATAATGGAGGCTGGGGGAAGCTAAGCCTCCCCAAATCTCATACTGCTGCAGGGAGAGGTATATTTGGCACACCTGGAAAAAATATCTCCCCTTGCCACAGCCCTGTGATTTGAGTTCTCTCTCCCTGCTGTGGCCTCAGGGCCACAACAGGGACATACAGCTTTTCTGGTCTTGGGGCTGCAGGTGGGGGAGGGAAGGAAGAGTGGTGGCAGGGCCTGATGAGGAAGAGATGGAGTAGAAATGGAACAGGGGCAGGGCCATGGGAGAAGAGGTGCCTCCTTTTGTCTTGAAAAGCCCTAGGGAGCTAAGATACTGGACAGCTGTCAAGATGGAGTGCTAGACAAAGGATCTATGACATGAGAGGGTGTCTATGGATCCCAGAATTAGGCTAGTAATTGGACTCCATTCAGACTCCAAAGACTTTAAACACTCAGGGATCCAGAGAGTTGGACTCTGATTAGATTAATCTGGTGGGTTGCCAGTAGAAGGCTCCAATCCACCTCATGACACCAATATTTTACACCCTTTTTTGCACAGCAGTGGTTCAGGACAATGGAAAAATGGAGTCTGGGCAAAAATCTCAGCACAAGTCCTCTGGCAAGCTTCATTCTTGGTGGGAAGTGGGGGAGGTATTTGTTTTAACAAGCAATAGCTGTCTCACATCTCTGACTCCATTACCAGGGCCACAGTGCCTTCTGAACATTAGCCATATGATTTTAACTCATGAACCAGCAGCAAAGTGGCCACAGAGCAAGCAGTAATGCTAAATGTTATGCCCTTGCTGCAGGTTTGAGCTGTGGCCACCTTTTCAAGTCCTCATGGGCAATGTCTTATTAAACTAAGACTAGAGGCCACAAACATTGCACTGAAAAATGTAAGGCATTTTTAAAGCAAGAGTCCAGCAATACATAGACATGTGGGACAAAATTTGTAACACGACAGGCACTCAGAGATGGGACCATGCATTGGGGGTAAGGAACAGTGGGGTCTTCTCCTCTCTGCCCACATCCATCCCTGCTCTCCCAACTTCAGGGCCTCCGGAAGGAGTTGCCATCACACCCTGGAAGGGGAACTGCTGTCCAGCAGCAGCACAAGTTCCCTTCCCCTTTTCTCTCTCCCCCAGCACCAGAGATCCCTGATGGGCTGGTCTGGCAAGGGATGGGGGGAAACCATGAACAGCCTACCTGCTGACAGGTTGGCTTGAGCTGGTGGATCGAAGCACTGGTACTTGTCATATTAACTCATCAGCAGTACAAGAAACTTACATGTTGTATTTCTTGATTGTTGTGTTTAAAGACATAGACTTGGCATTGTAATAACATGTATTGTATTTGTATTGCATTTACCTAGGTGCTCACATGCCTCCATTATTGTAACAGTTGAACTTCCCAAACAATTATGAATTTATTCTCACAATACCCTTGTGCCACAGAGTATTATTGATTCTATTTTACACAAAAAGGAACAGAGATCCAAAATGAGGCAGCTAAAATTAACCGCCTACACCCATATTTAAGCACCCGAATGCATAGCCTAATTTTCGAAAAGTAACATCAAGGTTAATGGGAGCTGTTGAGTTCTCTGCACTTTTAAGGAAACAAACCAATCAACCCTCAGGTCATCAGTATAGATACAGATTTAGCAACAGCTGTGCATGTCTCTCTTTCATTGATAAAGGGGGCAAATTGTATGAACTTTCTCTATGTAAAACTTCTACACAGAGTAAGATGGATTTATATGGGGGTTTTGGTCCTATTTGGGCTGACAAGTCCCTGTAGCTGAACCTTCGCAGAACTGAGTTGCTATCAGCGTCCATGTTATTCTGCTGGGGGGCAGTTACCCCAACTCTGTTATCCCCCACTTAACTGCAGGAGACCAGATAATCTGGCCAGCTGGCCACGGTGTTGGGGCACCCCAGAGCTCAGCTAGGCAGGCCCAGTGGTATGATCAGCACACTGGGTAACTGGCCAAGGGGACCTCTGTGACCCAACCCATCAAAGACATAACACATTTTTCCCAGTGCATTTTTTATGAAGAATCTTATTTGGGTCCAGAGTGCAAGCTTTTTTCTGTCCCTAGCCCATGCCCCACACCCAACATTTTGGCAGAAATGGCATCATTTTGCTTTTGTCTGGACTTTTAGCTTCTCAGAAAACAACTTCACATTTCAATTTTTGAGTAAATTGGGGACTGCCCAAGCAACTCTGAGGTAGGGCTCCTAGACAAGGGCACTGAAATTCCACATGGACACCCAGTGGAGAATTTGGCCTGCAGTATTTTGTCTGACTTCTGTTCACATTAAGCCAGTTCCTCAGCTAATGTAAATGGACAACTTTAATGTAGCCATGCTAATTTACGTTAGCCGAGTTTCTGATCCCTGTGGCTATTTTGTGGACAGCACACTCTTAGCAAAGGGCCCTTGATTACAGAACATGGTTTCACTAGAAATCAAGATGAAACTTAAACTAGCTAACTTCAGATCACAATGCAAAAACTTTTAGAGGGTCTTTGCCTAACAGTGAAGCTAGAAAACAAAAAGGTCCTGGAAAACAGTCACTGAAATTCACCTGGAAGTGAGAGTTAAGCAGTAAACAGACCATCTGCACCTGGGAGAATTTAGCCTTTTGAGAGATATCAGAGCTTAAGAATTCAGTCTCTTGCAGGAATGGAGTTTCTTTTGTACAGGAAATCAATTGTACTTAGGGCAGATGACAGTTGCATCAGAAATGTCTGTATAGACAGGCAAATGTAAAGCTGTCATAAAAACTTGAAATGGGAGACACCTATTGGCTCATTTAATCTACTCTCTCTCAATGCTGATGTAGGACCCCCTACAGTATATTTCCCAGGGCTGCTAATAGTTTTCCTCTATCGCAAAGTCATTTCTATACGTTAGTGCTGATTTTCAGTCCTGCCTTGAAGGCAGTCAGAACTGAAACTTAAAGTCTGCCGCCACAGCAGCTTTCAGATAGTACTCTGCCCACCCACAGCTGACTTTGAACTTTTACTTGCTACTGAAAAAAGTGAAATTAGGACTTTTAAAATATTGCTTCAGCTAAGTTGTAAAACCTGTAATTGTGCACAGGGAGGGAAAAAAGGGTCCTTAAAAAAAGAAAGGGCCACCAACTAGTAAAAAGTAATAGTTAGAGGTCTCTGGTGGAATAACTCCCTTTTAACATCACAGTGAGATTAGTGCTTCATAGGCATTCGGGCATGCTTACTTTGGAAGCACAAAACGTACATTATGTATCTCCAGAGCCTAGGAGGAAGCTTGTGGCAACAGGAGATGGAAAGAAGCAGAGTCATAAGCGAGAGAGCATAGCAGAAAGACACAGAATGAGCACAGGTGAGCCAGTATGATCATCATCACCTTAGCCAATGCATCTGACAGCTGTGCAGGGCAGAGCATGAATAAGAGGCCTCTAGAGATCAAACTAAGGAGATACCTCTCCTAGCTAGAGGCTGTTACAGCTTCTCAGCTCCTGGGCACCGACTGGATTGGGGAGGCAGAACACACACTGACCAGTGGAGTGCATAAGGGAGCTGCTGATTGGAATGGGACAACTATAAAGCTTGTGAAATCCATTTTCCAAGGCTGGTTGAAGGCCTGACCAAGCAAAGAATTCTAAGGCTACATTTAACCCTTCCCTTCAAATGACCCAGTATTTTCCTAGTTGCAGTGAGACCAGATGACCCCCATTGATGTTACATTCCTATTTAGTCTCAGTACAAGCACAAATTAAACACTCTAGGGCAGTTTTCTTCATCCCAGTTTAAACATCCACAGCAAACCAGGGCAACTTCCTTTAGCAAAGGTTCCAGTCAGAGTAAACAGAAACAGGTCAATTCCTCTCACTCTCAGCTGCTGAGAGAATGAAGTAGAGGAGTAATTTATGCAGGCTGTGTACCTTCCCCTCACTCCCTGATAGTCAGAGAAGTGACAAGCAGAGAAAGCAGCATCCCAATACACAAGGCTGCAGCCCTCCCCTCCCCAACCCTCCTGAAATGGCACTCTTGCTTCAAGTTTCTGGTACCAACATTGACCTCTCCAGGACTTTGGACCTCAATAGTAAAATGGTGGTTCAAATGATTTCAACTACTGTGGTCGTGGGAATGTGTTGCTGGAGGATAAACTTGAAAAACAAAGCACAGAAACAGAGAATGCAAATGAAATGAATATATAAATAAGGCTATATATAAAAGGGAGCAGAACATAGGCCTGACTTGACATGACTCATTAAACATGGGGGGAGGCTTCATTTTTTAGACAGGAGTAGGGAAGTAAATAGGTCAGTGTACTGAAAACAGAATGTCTGTGATAAATCATATAGGTAAATGGCCAGTGAGCTCAAAGACAGAGTGTTTGAACTGGCTAAAATAAGGGGAGGGATCACACAGGGAGCCATTTACAAAAAATGAGATAACAGTGGACAAGTTAGGCTGGGAATGTAAAGATAAGATAACGAGTAGGTCGAATGTGAACAGTGTGTGGACAGAACATTCTGTACAGGGTTTGGCTCCTATAAAGTAATCAAACAGATCCCAAAATGTGTGATGCAATGTATGGCAAATGCAATGAGATGTGTAAATGTATATAGCGGATGCGGGTTTCTGTGGAAGTTTGAATCTGTGATGTACCTGCACCCATCTCCTGTGCTTGTGTCTGAACAACTCAGCCTAGTACTGCTGTATGCCAAATAAAAATACCGAAGTGACAAAGTCTGGAGTCAAACTGAGTTCTTGTGAAGCCAAGTGGAAAGAGGTCTCAGAGGGAATCCCAACAGCAGACATGTTTGCTCTCAGACCATATTGTGTTCACAGTTGACTTGCATCACATAGCAAGTGTCTGTCTCTGAGTCATGGATCAAGAGGTCTCCTCACAGGGCATAAAACCAAGTGCTAAGTCCAGGAAAACCCTCAAAACCCTCCTGGTGATGAAATTACATTTTTGCACATAAGCAAAAGGCTGTTGTACTACAAATGCAAAGATCTTGAGTTCAGCTATTTCTGGCTGAGGTGGTATCAGAGCTGCAAAATGTAGATCCTATTTTGAACTCCCATAGACTCAGATAGGGAGTTGCATAAAGGTTATAAACTGAACTCATTATACAAACAAACTTCTCAGTGAAGATTCACTTGAATTGGAATTGTACTCTCTTCATGTTGCCTTATGAGGTAGGTTTCATTCTAGCCAAATGACCTGGTGCTAAGACACACTCCAAACAAACCAAGTACTTTTTAAAAAAATGTTTGTTTTCATTGATACTGTTCAGAACAAGCTCACTAATGAGGGAGATTTCAATTAGTAGCCCATCTATTTTTGATGGGTAAAGCACCCACTCTAAACTCAGTGAGGAAAAGCTGGTTGTTTCATCAACTTGTGATTGGAATGCACACAGTACAGTTCACCTAGTTATCTCCTCGACAAGTGCATACTTCTGATTTGGAAAAAATGCTCAAGTGATTAAAAAGCATCTTTTGCGTTTTATAAGCCACTATGCAGAAACCTCCCAAAATATTTTGATTTTTGGATGAAAACATTTTTTAACATTTCATATAATTTTTTTCATGTGAATTTTTATTCCTATTAGCTTTTAACACAATGCCTTTTACTAATGGTGGGTCAAATGCTGCCCCACTCTCTGTTGTAGGGCATGAATACACTAGAATTGTCATTGTTCCACTGCAAGAGAGGGCAATGAAAGGATTCTTCCCAACTTTGCAGTTAGCAGCATGTGGTGGTGGAGTGGCCAGTGGACCCAGCATTATACAGATCCAACAGGCTCAAACCTTCTACGCAGGAGCATGCCAGAGAATCAGTGGAAACTAAAGCTCTTGGACTTGGAGCATCAGCATCAGCTTGAGCCCCTGGATTCTTTCCCACACACCCTTTTGGGTCCTCTGCACAAAGGCTGTTTATTTTTGAGGAAGCAAACTTTGTCCTAGTAGCATTGTACCTCTAATGCTAATCAAAGAGTCTGACACAATAAAAGGCCATGGGCTAAATGTGAAGAAGAATGCTACCAAACTATAGATGTATCGTATACTCTATATTAGCTAAGTCAGTAATTATTATTTATACTACTGTAGTGGCTGGAGGTCCCAACTGAAATCAGGGTTCCCGTGTGGCAGGAGCTGTACAAACTCATGGAAGAGACATTCTATTTATTAAGCTAAACAGACAGGTCAAAGGTCATACAGCAGGTCAGTGCCTGGGCTGGAAACAGAATGCAGTCTCCTGACATGTAGTCTAAGGGCACATCTTCACTTGCTGCACTGGAGATCGATGTTCTGGCTTCAATTTAGCGGATCTAGTATTGACTTGTAAATCGAATGCTGAGGGCAACCCCAGCCAGTGCCTGTACTCCTCATAGTCATGAGGAGTACAAGAAGCTGATGGGAACAATCCCCTCCCGCTCTGTGGATGCCACCAACCTCAACTTAAGGTAAGCCAACTCCAGCTAGGTATTCTACATAGCTGGAGTTGTATACTTTAAGCCGACCATCCAGGTCCCAGTGTAGACCTGACAAATGGCCTTTCCTCTGGACCAGATTACCTCTGAATGATTATGTTATTAATAGAACTGTCATTAGCTGCACCACTCTTGCCCCACCAGAAAATAGAAGTAAATAAAACAGTAGAGGGAATGCAAGGAAATGGCGATGATGATCCAGCACAGCAAAAGTGCCATCATTTCACCTATGTGACAGGCTGTGGCATCTGAGTGCACATTTAAAAAAAGAAAGCATCAGTTGTTCATGATATCTGTCAATCATGACTCTGCTTCATGACTCTGCTTGAATGTAACACCCCTTTCCAATACTGCCTATCGCAGAGTGGCAGTGATGCTGTTTGTGCTTGCTGGTGAGTCCACATGGTGCTGTATTCAGTATCTGGTAATTATGTGTCAGAAAGAGGCATGACATATGAAAGCTCTATGGAGTCATCATTGAGTTCTTTCCCCACCCCTATTTTCTGAATACCCTTACAACCTTTTTGCTGATATAACTAGTCAATTGTCTCCTACTAGGGAACTCATGGTGAGTTCTCCCAGCATGCACACTCAATGGCGTTTATGCATGGTTTCTCCCATGTGTAGACTATCAAGTTACTTGTCTATCATGCTAATAATATGGTTGTGTTAATTTAGATTAATTAGGTAATAGTTAAGAGCTGTAATGCAAAAAACATCTGCTAAAGGCTGGTCTGCAGCACAATGTGCCCTGCCTGCCCAGTGCCTCACACTGGAGCAATTTGGGGAGGGGGGCGCGCGGGGGCATATCTACCTGGCCAGAGGACTACACTCAGGGGAGTGGGAGGCAGGCATTGCAAAGCAGCTCTCAGCATTCCTGCAGGCCCTTTGTGTTAGCTTGACTGATGTCTGGGTTCAGGTGTAATACACTAGACCTTATGTCTGCCCATTGCAGTTTGTGAAGGCCCACTGAATACTAGCACAGAGGCGGTCAACTCCTTGTGGGGGGGAGGGAGCTTTGCCATTGACCCACCTGGGTACAGGTCCATGCCCTTTCTTGGCTGGGGCTAGGGCATGTTTGTAAATAAGAATGTAGCAAGAGCCCCAAATTAGTGGTCCTGTTGCTTGTAACTGTCTCTCCGTGTGTGCTGCTTGGTATGGTGCCCCTGGCTGGTAAAAAGCCCTGCCTCCCCCACCACAGCCAACCACAAGCTCATTGGTGCCATGCACTGTCTGGGCTGTGTGGCAGTCCAGATGCCATTGGGCAGTCCAGATGCCATGGATGCAGTACAGCCCAGACCAAGGGTTGTCTGGTGAATCGGGTTCCCCTGCAATGCAGTGGTTCCTGCTCTGGGGTATGGCGGAACGGTTTGGCCTCTGAATGCACTTTCCAATGAGTGCCATATCTGCATTAAAGCCAATTAGAGCGCAGGGTTGCACTTGAATAAAAAAACACACATAAGCTCAGAATTGAGGTCAAGTAATATGGGGCTATATTTTATCTTTGGTCTAGGCTGTAACAGGCCATTTGCAAGATCAGCAGAAGCTAAGGTTAGCAGATTTCCATGGTTGAGACATGGTCTTACCCAGATACAGGTCATAGCTTATTTATGGTTTCCTGGGACTGAAAAGGGGAACTTATTTCAAGGACCTTTCACCCACACAGGATGGTAGGAAAAATACCCTCAAACTCAGCAGCTGCATCATTACATAAAAGTCCCAAAATAACTGGTTCAGGCTGAGTTGAGTAATCAGGACACAGGGTACGATAAATGACCACAAAGGCCCATGGTAATGAATTGACATATATGATAAATAAGTTAAGAGCAATGATACATTGACCTATAGGAAAAGTACACTTCAACATTAGAAACATCCTCTAATGAATATGCACCAAACATGTCAGCATCAGCATCACATAGTATAAAAGTGGGACCCCAGCCTAGGGGCGATAGGGAGGAGATGTCATCCTTGGAAGGGCCAGAATGATGGCGCCTGGTGATGGGGAAGGTGAAGATAATGAGAAAGATGATGGGCTAACACCTAAGATTGTTCTAGAAGGAATGATGTAAGTATATGGTACGGAAATATGGATGCACGTTCCCTATCTTACGAAACTGGGGTGTTTGTGACTGTGCTAACTGTATTAATAAACTATATTTGTAAATACACAAGAGTTTCCATATTGTGAGTGTTGCAACTGTGCACATCAGGGTTCCCAATCATAGAATAAATGAATACTGGGCCTGATCCTGGGACAAAGAACCTGTCAACCCTAAAGGTGGGTAATTAGAAATTTAAACATAATCTTACATCAGGCAACACACGTCAGAGCAAAAAAGCAATTAATCTGTTAAAAATACAGTCATCTGAGAAGCAGGATGATTCTTTTGAGTTGAGTAGATTATTTTTATGCCATACAAGTCAGGACAGGAGTCATGGTTTAATTCTTTCTGGATTATAGTCCAATCAGGACTTGTTTGAGCTGCTCCCATGTGGAACCGTAATCCACAAACAAAGAAAAAGAGGAGTTAAGCTCACATTACAAGGACAAAAAGAAAAAAACAAAAACCCCACAACCTGTTCTGAAAACTGGGTAAGCAGAACAGATTTGACTTTTTCTATTCGGTAAAGAAGCCTGCAATATACAGAGTAATGTACAACTTAGAGGAAGTCTGTTCAAATTATATTATGAATACGGCACTAATAGAAAATTCACTTTCCATGCCTGCATAGAAATAAACCAGCTGCTTTCACTAGGAATGGCTGGGGTTCATTGTTATTTCATCTTGATTCAGAGCTCATGCATTTCCCTTATGGCAGAATTTCAAATATTTAAGCAAAAATGAAATAAAATCTTTTCCATTTTCTAAACAGTCAAGATTAAGACAGCAGCACATCTTCTGCTGTTTCTTCTGAAGATTATCCCTCCTAGGTTATTATGAATTCATTTATATACAAGTGATTATTCAATAGCCCTTTGGACACCTGATATAACGTAAGACATTTGAGTTTTGCACAAATAGAGAAACCATTTCCATGTGGGCTTGACAAATACCAATCAACAGGACGGGCAGAAATAAATATATGCTACTCTGGTAATGTGTAATTTTTCACTGTTTTTCTTCCAATACAGTAATTCTAACAGTCACAAGAATCTATAGATTTTTTAGAAAGTTCTCTGTTGTTGTGTCTAACCATAGTTCATATTTCATGATTCAAAGGCTCTTTCAGTAGTGTGCACTTCAGTGGCTATGGATTCAGTAGCTGGGCAGAAAACTGAATGATGAATTTGTCTTTATTCAGAGAGAATTTATGCATTCTGCTCCATTTTGTGCGTCTGCTGAACAAGACAAACTGTAACAAGCTATGTATATATGCCTGTTTATATATTGTGCACATACCCCAACAACAGTGTGAAAGAATACCTGGATAAAAAACTCAGCCATTGGAAATGGCAGAGTGTTTAGTTTAGCTACTCTATGTAGTAGATTCAAAGAGTGGAGTCTTTGTGCTATCAGGGTCAGTGGAAAGAGCTCTTTCGCAAAACGGCTTCTTCCTCATAGAATGAGGATTACCAATGCCAGAAAAACCCCTCTGTTCTTTCGATTTTCTTGCGGAAGAACACAGTTGCAGTGTGGATATTCCTCAAGTTTTGTCAGAAAAACGGTTGTTTTTCTGACAAAACTCTGTAGTGTAGACATACCCTCAATAAGAATTAGTATCAGCCCCCTTTTTGTTTATATAGTCTATTTGCAATAGTGATGCAAACCAACAGATTCCTGTACAGATTCTTGTTGACCTATAGGAAACACTTATTTTATTGTTTTGTTCAGGAACTCAGTAGAATTCAATGGAATTCATTTCACAGCAAAAGAAATATTGCACAAGAGATGAAGAATATTAAGGCTCCAAAATGTAGCATCATAACAGGAATCAGTCTCTGGGCAAACAAAGGAGCACTATTGGCCTGGTGTAGGCTACCTGATTGGCCCGATTCAATTGGAATACTCAGCAGCAGGCTCTTCAGACTACCAGCAACAAAGCATAGGAAATCCTTGGGAATTTAAATGTTCAGTCACAAAGGGAATGATCTTCACAAAGAAGAAAGATTACACAAGAATGTAATTTATAGAGAACAGGCCCATATAGTTAGCAGTTTGAAGTTTCTGGGTTAATTGTTTGCTAACAAACTAACTTGGAAGGGCCCTATACAAAGTATTAAAAATATAAAGGTAGGATTGATATATTTAAAAGTATTGCTGGGATCCACTAGGGAGCAGTTAAGAAAATGCTCATGATGCTATATACAGCATTAATATAATCAGTCATAGATTATTGGTATCAAAACTTTAGTTCTGAGTACAGATTGGATCTTAAAAAATTAGATTCAATTCGATCTCAAGAACTACAAATTGCAGGTGGAACATTTCGTATGACTCCTCTGTGTGTAATGCAAGTAACTATTGGAGAACTGCCTACTCATTTAGGAATGAAAATATTAGATGTGACATTTTGGGCTATGTTTGAGGGAAATAGTACTGATAAGAGTACTAGACAAATGTATGAGGAATGTTGGGAATTAAATGGACTAAATGTAGCCTGACACAATAAACTTGCTCGTGCTATTAGGGTTAAAATGTGGGTAAAATTTTAAGTGAAAAGGCTGGACTGAAAGATTAAAATCCAGTGTTACAGGGCAGTAAATTATACATGGAAAATCTTCTCTCTGGCTATGAAGTTAGAATGGTATAATAAAATGAAGGGAAAGAAAGTCATCCTATGTGATGGATAAAGTTTGATTTAGTATGTGGTAAATGGAATTACCATTGCCAACTACATACTGACAGTTCAAAAGATGAAAATTTAGGCAGTGCATCGTCTTTCACATCCTAGAGATGAGAGTTAAGACATCTAAAAGAATATCTAATTTTGAAGCCACTCTGGCAGCTGAATTGGCGGGAACAATAAAAACATAATATAAGAATGGCTATATCGGGTCAGACCAAAGGTCCATCTAGCCATGGGTAGTCAATGAAGGTAGGGCTGGGGGAGGCATGTGCCCAGCCCCACCTTAAGCCCCACCCCTTCTGCTGAGGCCCCGCTCCCATCACAGAGAGGAGAGGAGGCGTGGCATCACGCTAAGCACATGTGCCCCCCCACCATGGGGAATAGAGGAGGTGAGCATGCCTGCGTGCCCCAACCCCCGAGCACCAGGGAGGGAGGAGGGCATGCATCTCCAGCCTCCTTGGTCCTCGAGCACTGGGGAGGGTGGGTGCTCCGATGCAGCAACACTCCGCCTCAGTATACTTAAAACAGGCATTCTGGAGGCAGAGTGTGGGCAGGGCCATGCCTGGCGGTTTGGGAAGGCTGTGCCTTCTCCCACCTAGGATACCAGACACCCATGCATTCAGCCCAGTAACCTGTCTTCCAACAGTGACCAATGCCAGGTGCTCCAGATGGAATGAACTGACTAGGTAACCATCAAGTGATCCATCCCCTGTCATTCATTCCCAGCTTTTGGCAAATAGAGGCTAGGGATATCACCCCTGCCATCTTGGCTAATAGCCATTGGTGAACCTATCCTTTATGAATTTATGTAGTTCTTTTTGGAACCCTGTTATAGTGGCCTTCACATCATCTTCTGGCAAAAAGTTCCACAGGCTGGCTGTGCATTGTATGAAGAAATTAGGGATGTTAAAATCAGATTAATCAACTAATTGAACAGTCAATGGAATTTCCATCAACTATTTGATTAGTCAATAAGGGCACTTCCGCTTTGAAATGTAGCAAGAGCCCGCCCAGATGTCACTACATTTCAAAGGTGGAAGTGCCACACGGTGTTCTGCCTTTGAAATGTACAAGAGCCCTAGCAGGGGCTTTTATGCATTTTGAAGATTGAAATGCAGCATGAACCTGGGGCCAGTGGGGGACTCTTAGTCCACTGCTGGCCCCAGGCTCCATGCAGCGCTTCTGCTTTGAAATGTACAAGAACCCTGGTGGGGACTTTTGTACATTTCAAATGTGGAACGCCACTGCTGCGCCCCTGCCCCCTCCCACAGACGGGAGCTGGGGAGAACCAGCTTTTTGGACAGAGACAGCAAGGGGGAGGGTGAGGAGAAACAACTAGTCGACTAGAGTGTTGACTATCTGATAAGTTTTTGCTTATCAGACAGTCAACTAGTAGAGTAGTCACTTACATCCCTAGAAGAAATGCTTCCTTTTTGTTTGTTTTAAACGTGCTGCCTATTAATTTCATTGGGTGAACCCTAGATCTTGTGTTATGAAAAGAAGTAAATAACACTTCTTTATTTGCTTTCTCTACAGCAGTCATGATTTTGTAGACCTCCATCATAATTCCCCGTAGTTGAGTTACTACTAAACTGGATAAAGGACCTATAGTCTACTGTAATTATTTTCTTTTTGGATTTGCTATCGGGATTATCGGCAATCAGAAAGCAGAAGTTATCTAAGAAATGAAATATTGTTTTTGGCAACATACACATGTTGGGACATTTGTCAATGAAATGGCAGATAAGAACGGGAAAAATGCTTCAAACATGAAGAAACTGTTCTAAAAATTCCTTTGAGTAAGCAGGAATTACAAAGTTTAGTTAAAAAAAGGATTAAAAAAGGAACAGGAAGAAATGTGGACCAAGGAAAAAAGAGAAAGTAGATTCAATGAAGCACACCCCAAAATAGAGGACAATGTGATACTCCAATGTTCTGTGAGGATCAGCAAAGGGATCATATCTAGAAGGTAAACTAACTTTTGTGATTTCAATAATAACTTATCATTACTGAGTAGACACAGAGATGAGTTGTGTAACACATAGGAGGTTAAAGAAAAAGTTGATCACCTCTTAGGGAATGTAGGGGCATGTCCCTGGAGAGACAGGCTCTTTATGCGGAGCTTAGATGCAAGGGTGACATTTCAGGAGGGTAGGGGGGGCAGCAGCTGTGCGCTCTAGGACGCAGCTAGCTTTTCATCCTGTTCCCTGGATGCTAAGGGAGTGAGGGAAAGTGCTTGCATTCCATGCATTCCTCTCACACCTGGCTGGGGAGCTCCCTTCACCAGCCAGGTGAGAGAGGCATGCACGGAATGCAAGCACTTTCTGCTCACTCCCTTCGAGTCTAGGAAACAGGGTGAAAAGCTAGCTGTGTCCTGGAGTGCATGGCTGCTGCCCCCCCTACCCTCCCAAAACGGCGCCCTTGCTTAGATGCTTTCAGGAGACAGACGGTACAATGAGTGAGGGATTTGGGGAGAGTATTGGGAAATGGAACAACAAGAAAAAGGCTCTACTAGGTTGTTTTAAAAATGTAGAGCAGGGTCAGAGAGGGTAGTGACATGAATGTATACGGGGGAGAACAGAATTACTAGGCCTTTGGGGAAGGTTGGGGCAGCAGCTCTGCACCCCCAGAAGAGCTGGGGCCTCAGGCAGAAGCGGCAGGGATGGGGGAGTCAGGTCACAGTACAGCTCAGACCTCTTGCACCCCTCCCAGACAGCCCTTACCACTGCCTGGAATGTGCTGCCTGGGGCTCCAGCTGCTGCTGCAGTAGGCGGTAGCTGGGAGCCGTGAGCCCCTTTTGAATCATCGGGCTCCAGGCCACTTGCCCCTGCTGTCCCACCCCGTCGGCAGGCCTGAATGTACATGGAATACAACAGGTGGTGTTTATAGGCCCAAGAGATGAGTCTGCTTCACCACAAAGATAATAAGGAGCAGCAGTTCAGTGGCCGTTGAGGCATCTGCCCGCAGCTCCCTTGTGTGCTTTGGAGCCAGGGCTGCCTCACTCCAGGTAACCTGGCCCTGATCACCATCTCCAGAATTCTGACCTCTTACCCTTGGCTCTGGTACCAGGCCTTTGGCTCTGACTCCTGGCTGCGGCTCTGACTTTGGGCTCTGGTTCTGAACCATGGCTCCAATTTCTGACTAAACACTGGGCAGACCACCCATGCCCTTGTCATCGACACCTTGTTTAATTAATTGCCTGGAACTCACAATGTTTCAAGGAAATAATAGAGCTAAGAACTATTCCTTGTAACTGAAACTGTTGAGGAGCAAAAGGCAACTGTATAAGAACTTGGCCAAGTCATTAGTAAATCACTTGGTTTCTCTGGTATTCCTTCAACAATAACATTAATTATGATCCACTATTGTGCTAAGAATATGGATGCAACATGTAAATCTTTAGGACTGTGAAAGTAATTTACCCTCCATTAATGTTCTCTTATAAAGACATGTTACTGAATCCTATTTCTCTTTAACATGACATCTGAGATCTCTTATATTAAATTACATAACTTGCAACATCTGCTTTTGTGAGTATTTTCCTGTGCTTTGATTTTAATTCCATACATTATTTTCAAATGTATTTTATACAACCATTTTTTTCCAAACCTAAACAGCGAACAAGAGAAGGCTCTTCCAGGAACATTAATACATTGTCTGTAGGGATCATTTCAATGTTTATTCAAAAACTAGCATTTTTATATAATCAACTCTAAATCTTAGCTGTCAAACAGGAGATAAACAAGAGATGGTTTGAAATATAACAGACCTCTTTATAGTCTCATGCTTGTAACAAAGAAGATGTAAATCTGAACGGTAAGGATTTACTACATGATTTTTACGCACAGCCAGCCAGACACATACTAAATACATATATATATATAAGTATAGGTACCCTTATATTTAGGTTGCTAACACTTTCCATTATAAAAGTGTGATTTCTGTGATGTTTTTCAAGCTCTAAAGGAGGAAAATCATCATGCTAGAGAAGTATCTTTTCTTTGTTTCCTTAAAACCTATTCTGGAACAGGTTGAACCTTTAAAAACTGGGACCATGGATGTTCCTGGTCAGAGAGCCCCAGTGGCTGGGCATGAGGTCACAGGGGGCCCATGGCCAGGAGCCCTGCTGAGACTGGCAGCCATGGACAGCTGCAGCAAGACTGGCAGCGTGGCCAGGGCTGTAATCAGAACCAGTCCAGAGGACTAGGGATGGAGGTAGGGTTGGTCCTAACCAGTTGGCGGCCCCGGGAGACTGCCCGGCTCGCCTGTAGGGTTGCCAGATGGTTTAAAAAAAATACCAGATTCAGGAGGTTGGGCCGAAATGTGGTCACAGCCCACCCCTAAGACCGGCTCTGTTGGCAGCCCCTTGAAAATGGCAGCCCTGGGCGACTGTCCGGCTCGCCCGCCCCTACGAACAGTTCTGGGTGGAGGGAGTGGCTGCTGGGTTCAGGAGCGGAGATGGGCAATGGGGCTGGAATTGACTTTCTGGAAAACTCCCTCATTCAGGACCAGTCAGATTATGAGGGTGGTGGTTTAGGGAGGTCCAATCTGTACGTCAGAGATAAAGTTTTAAAAAATCCACCATTTCCCTTTTCTTGCTTTCATCCCCCCACCCCACCGCTGCTAAATCAGCAGTAGCACACACTTCACTGGGAGTCCTGAAAGCTGATAGTCTCTCCAGAAGTGATGGGTAGAGAACTGGACTGTGCTCCTTGTGACTCCTCTCCAAACCTAGTGGGCCATTGTCCTCTTTGGGGCACCATATAAGGACAGAGCTCCCCTCACCTTCTGTGAGGGTGGGGGGTAAAGAACAGGTTTCCCCTCAGAACTCTGTTTTGGACTCTACACATGCCCTAGTGACCCATTTCCTGGATAATAATTTTCTCTTTCTCCAAGCTGTTGTACTAAATCCTGTAGCTCAAATCATAAAAGTTTGTTCTTCAGGGTTCAAATGCTAACATAACAGTACATAACAGTAGTTTACTGTAATATATTTTTCTTTTTACCTAACTGCGAAAAAATTATTTGGTTTGCCTAGTCAAGCAGTTGAAAGCTAGGAAATGATAGATTTACAACTGTTCAAGCAATCTTGATTCTTCTCCCTTGTATGTGCATGCATTATGAGATAGCTTTTAGTTACAAGAGCCCATGCTAGGATTTTTTTACACAGGACCCTGCTCTCATTTGGCTCACAAACTGGAAACCCAAGAGTGAGGATTTACGATTGCATGGAAAATGATAAATATGGCATTTTCTAAGTTTGGAGTGCTTGTAACAGATACTGTGTTTGCATATGTACCATGCAAAAAAAAATTGTTGCATATGTTAAGCAAAGCAAATTGCTCAGAAGTTAGGAAATGCCAGAATTAAGGTTGATTGTAGCAACTTAGTTCTATCCCCCATTTTGTATGCACTAGGACAGTCCCTAGTTAGTATGCAATCATATCTTTTTTTCCCACAGAATTGCTTCAATAGGGTCAGAGATTTAATCGCTGCCAGCTCTTGATACCCAACTCATACTGAATAGTAGCTTATTCCATAAAGACTCTGGAGAAGGGGTGAGCAACTTGTGGCCTACAGGCTGCACATGGCCCATCAGGGTTCTATGTGTGGCCCGGGAAACATTTTGTTAACTGTTGCCCACGCACAGGGTTGCCAGATTCCACCTGTTTCCCTCCGCGTAGTTTTTTCCCCCTACCAGTATTGGCATATGAAGTGAGGTGCTTGCTGATTGCATTCAGCATGACTGGGAGAGCTGTGCGCTCGCTGTGTGTCCAATCAAAGTGCTGCTACTTCCCTGCAAATTCTAGGCATGCAAATGCAGCTAGAAAAACTACCTTATTCTGGGAGACCGTCTTGGTTATGACAATGTTGTGGCCCACTAAGCTGAAGGAGGACCACTCATGTGGCCAACTCACCAGTCCAGGATGGTCTGGAGCTACTATATGCACTAAGGCAGGGGCAGTGGAGAGTTACAGTGCCTCCAGAGAAGACTGGGAGCAGTGTTGTGACTCAGAGAAACCACCAAATTGGTCCCTGATTGTTTCTTGCTCTAAGGGAATGTTTATATAGGCAGCTGTACTGATGCAACATGTCTGGCGGAGATGCTCTGTGCTGATGGGTGAGAGCTTTCCAGCAAGTCAAACCACCTCCGCAAACAGCAGAAACTACGTTGGTCAGAGAAACTCTCCTGCTGACATAACACTATGCACACAAGCGCTTGTTAGAGTAACTTCTGTTGCTCAGGCCCCCGAGGGCATGTTTATTCTCGAAAATTATATTGAAATAACTAAATTCAAAATAATAACTCCCAAAAATAACAAAATTGAAATAGCGTCTCCCACTATGGGGGAGCCTCAAAATTAGTCCGAGGCAGACTCCATTATTGTGGACATGCTACCTCAACTTAGAGCCCCAGGAAACACTTGGGTAATTACTTCGATTTACTCTGGGGAGAGGTAATTTCAAAACAGAAGCTGCAGAGCATCCACACTAATGCTATTTTGAAATTACTATTTTGAAATGAGCATTATTCCCCAAGGAAAGCAGGAGTACCAATTTCAAAATAAGCAGTGTGGATGCTCCACTTATTATTTCAAAATAAGGGGGGGCTATTTCAAAATAAATCCCTAGTATAGACGAGGGCTGAGTGCCCTACATTTTGCTGACAGAGGCCGTAGTGTAGACTCAGCCTTAGACAGAAGCAAGATGCACCAATCCTTTACCCCTACTTTCTCCCTACTCTGTGGCTCGCTGAGTCTGCCATCATGTTGTGGTGACTGAGGAGAATGGGTCAACATTTGACCTCCCATTTATCTGTGTGGAAGCAAAAATCGCTGCCCCTGGAGGCTGTTCTCTCACTCATGGCTAGCTTTGTTCAGTCAGGCTTTTCTTCTTCTACTTGGCTATGCTTGGGGGTGGGGAAGGTGGGATAATGAAAACATTTTCTGCCCTGTCTGGCAAAACACCTTGGGATAATCCTATTCCCACCCATGAACTGACCTGTGAAACAGATAGCTCATGCAGGAAAGTAAGGAGGTATATTAGACACCTTTACTCCATTTAGAGGGTGCATGGGAGGGGTCAGGATTTGGCTCATTATGAGTAAGTGGTTTAGAATCTCGCCCTGTTCAAGCACCCAAAATATCCAAGATACAAAGTAAAGGCTGGCATATTAAGAAGCAGTGGTTTAGAATTTTACTGTAGAACACTGCAATATGGTTTTGCAAACTTGCTACCCTCTACAGAAGCTTGTGCCTGAACTATATCCCAGTGTAAGTTGGAAACTTGATGTCAAACAAGTAGTGCAATATTTTGAAAATTAACATTGAACTTTAATTGTTTGTTCCAATGTTGGTTTGGAAAGGATTCCTCTGTAGAAATGGAAGGAGTGTAGAAAAGGTCATGTTAAGATGTACATTTAAAAAGAAAAAAACCTCACCTTCAGTTTACCACCTTGCCTCTTTCTTGAAGAAAGCAAATGACTACAAGCCTATTTTGCATTAGAATCAAACAAGGAAGGTTATAATGGCCTCTGCTGCACCATGGAAAAGAAAAATAACCAATTTACTCTTGTATGGTTCAGGGGAAAATAGCCTTGAGAAAGAGCTATTGATGTAGTATGTTTATGTAGGGTTATAAGACAGATTATGCCATCAGCAAATAAGGTCAAAGTAGCAGAGTGTATTACGGTAAAAAGAGATTGCTTAAAAAGGACAAAGGTTGCTTTAATTGCATATGAACCTTGAAGTAAGCAGAGATGAAAAGATAAAAGGCTTCAATGTAGAATGTAAGTCTTTTGAAAACCTCAAAGCTATAAATGATATTTTCACTGATATGAATATTACAACAGTTTTAGTAAAGGTAAAATTGAATGCCCAAGGAAATACATATGTTTGCTCTTTTCTCCTCCCAATGAATTCACATCTGATTACTTCTAGTTAGATTAAGGGCCTCATGTAAAATCACTGCAGCCAAAGGCTTTACCCTGCTGACTTTAATAGCTTTTGGGCCAGATCCTAATTGCAGAAGGAAAATGTTGCAATTTAATAATCTTGTCCTTACACATGTAACTCAACAGAAGTGAATGGCCTTGTCTATTTTCTAATGTAGACACGGCTATTCACTTCAGTTGGGCTACATGAATAAGGCATCTTTTGCTGACAAAGGGAGCAGCTGGACCAATCAATCAAGTATGTTTTACTAGTTTGCATATGACATATGTCTTTTCCAACTACCAAAACATACAGCATATAAAATGCCAACATCCATATAATACATTGAAATGTCAATCAGAATGTAATAAACACTCTCATCTTCAACACAATGCTATAAGGGGAAAAAATTGCCACCAATTTGTTTTACTACTAGGGATTGCGAAAATGGTAAAAACATTATTGTTTGAGATGGTGATGAAGATTTTTTTGGTATACAAAAGAGCATGCCCACAGAAGCAGGAAAATTCAACATTCCTAAAGATAATGAGGTAGCTTTTCCAACACTCCAGATCTACATGGACAAAGCAAAGTTGTGAAGGAACCTTTCCATATCTATCGTTCAGGACAGGGGTTTGGAGTCTGTGCACATGCCGTACGGACATGAGGACAAGGAGAGAAGCTGGACTGGTGCTGAACGCACCATTTAACCCCAAGAGTTTACAAGGCCAAACTGTTCCATTCAGAACAGGGTTGAACCTTACGTTCTGGAATGATGCTAAACCTGGGTTGTCGTTGCCTCCTTGTGCAGTTAAAACCTGGTCCCCATTGGTTCTGCTCCATCCATTGCTGACACCCATGTTAAGCAGCTGATACTTTTCCTAGTATATGTGCCTTGGCCTGCATGCAACATTCTGGACAAATCTTGCTGTATTAAGTTAAACCTTACTGAGTTAAGTTTAAATATCTCAGCAGTTTGTAGTATTCAAAATGCAAAATTTAAGTATGTATAGTGACACTGGATGTAATTTCCCTGGAAGGGGAGCAAGGGGCATAAGCTGTATGGATTTTGCAGCATTAGACAGTATTTCATACCCAAACTGTGGGTATCTGGAGGTGTAAAGACCCAGAGATTCCTGGGGGGTGCTTGTTCTGAGCTATTGGCTGTTACAAATTTGTGATGACAGAAACTCCCCTGTGTAAGGTTTGAAGGGCTGTTAACCTGTCAGGACCCTTGCTGGAGTTGAGGTGATCTCTGCTAAGCTTATTCATGCAGGTTCTTTTATTGTTTTAATGTTTTCTCTAATGTTTTCACCTTAAGAACAAATGTGCTTGCTTAGAATGGGCTCTGTAATAACTGATACCTATGGACAATGACAATTTATTGCAGTTTGACTTTATGGCAGTCTGACTTGCTGGGGAATTCACAAGAACCTGAAAAAAAAAAACCAGTCAGGCAGGAGGGAGTCATGGGTCTTTACCCAAGAGAGTTAACTGCTGAGGGCCCTGAAGCAGGTGCCCTCACTGGGACACAGAGGGCCAAGATAGGTGCAGTGGCCCTGAACTGTGACATGTAGACAATGCTTATGAGACTAGTCACAGGAGTATGGATCACTCATAGGAGTGAGAATTTGAAGAAACCACCGCTGTATGAGCTCTGAGCTGTAGGTAGATCTACCCTCCAACTCAAGATCTTAAAGAAAGAAATCTGCATGTTTGTATTAATTTGGTGAAGGATCTTAAACACACATAAAAAAGTAAACAAAAAACCCAAACGAAAACTGCCTTTTAATTGCGATTGGGCATTACTGTGAGTTTTGAAATGAAAAGCACTTAATCTAGTGCAGTTTTAAAACAAACAATGAAAATCTATTTTTAAAAAAATCCTGCATACCTCTCTCCGACAAGGGAAAATACACCATTCTTTATTCATGATAATACATTTCACTATTCGGTCACTGCTGGTTAAATGACAATTATGGTCAGTTTCTTACACTTTATACTGATCCTTTTTAGGTTCTCTAAACTTTACCATGTCATGTCATCTTTTATTTGCTCAATTGGCAACATGTTGCCATTATACTTCTGCCATCTCTTATGATGTGCTGGGATGTTTTCTCTTCTGTGGTTGCTGCTGGTTTATCATGCCTCTCCCTATGCCAATTAGAAGCCTGCCTTGGGGATAATAAAACAGGCTTTAGCATGGAACCTTAGTGAAATTGTTTAGCTTCTGTTTGGGCTTAATTCTAATATAATTTACACCTATTCTACATTGCTGGAACTCAGTTAATTTCAGTGACATTACTTCTGCTTTACACCAGTGGAAGTAAAATCAGTATCTGACTCATTTTCACAGTTAAGCCAATTCTAAAGCAGATAAAATAACATATTAGTGCCAGCAGGGAATTTTCTGTTGGAATGTTTTCCTCACAGCCAATACATTTTATTCAAAATCGAAATTTTGGTGGGAAAATTTCAGCGTTGCAGACATTTTTATATTTTTCTTCACAGAAAATCAAAATGAAATATTTTGTTTGACTCAAACTGAAACATTTTGGAATATTGAACAGACTGACATTAAACTGCATTTCATCATGGCACTTTGCTCATGGTAATTGCAGTTTGGACCCCCCATTTTCCTGCAGGATAGGCTCCCTGATTGGGCTACATTTCCCAGGATGCATTAGTCTTCCTGCTGATGAAGTGACATGGTGCAGATGAGTTGTGACTGCAGACGCATTCATTAGGCAACCCACACTACCATTCCCACAAGACAGTGTACCATCAGGTGAAAATTTAAATTAATGTTGGACTAACTGAAAAAAAATCAGTTAAAAAAAGTCCGTTAAAAAAAATGAGATGAAACATTTCAATTTGGGAAAGCTGAAGTATTTTGTAATGACCAAAAATGTTACAACAAAACATTTCAACATTTCTTAATCAAAATTTTAGCAACTTTTTGTTCTGTGAAAAATGTCACTATGTCATTTTAAGTTCTGTGGTAAAACAAATATTGAAAGAGTAGAATTTCTGACAGAATAATATATTGATTTGTTTTTTGAATATTATAGGGGCCTTGGGCAGCCCAGCTAAGGTTTGTATAGCATTTTGAGATCTTTTGGTGAAAACAAAGTAAAAAAACACATGGTATTTTTATTAGGCCTTTCACTAAAATACAATTCCCTTATTTATCCTTGGCTGTAAAATCCCCAGGAGCTGCTTTGCTAGTGAGAATAGCTAGAGTATACACTTGGGGTGGGCAATAAGACAGAGGCAGTTTGCCAGGGTTAGCCCCTGGCAGGCTGTCACCTTTACTTACCTGTGCCTCTGCTCGTCTGGGTGCTTGCAGTTCCCATTGGTTGTTGATCACCATCCCCGGCCAATGGGAGTGGAGGGAAGTGGTATCCCTGTCTACGCCACTTCTTGCAGCTCCTATTGGCTGGGAACCATGATCCACAGCCAACGGGAGCTGCAAGCACCTGTACCTGCAGAGGCACAGGTAAATAAAGAGGCAGTGGCCCACCAGGGACTAACCCTTATGAACTGCATGCAGCCCACAGGTTGGTATTTGCCTTCCACTGCCATAGTCTCTTCTGGAAGTGCCCACTCCCTTCTTTGTCTAGCTCCCAGAACATCCAATACATTTGAAATGTAAGAACCATTCAGGTAGCTGTTTACTACCCAAGCATTCAGGTATTCTATGAAGACCATTTCCAATGATTGTCTATAACTTTTGGGCTGCCAGAGTGGTGTAAAGAGGCTGTAGCATGGTGGAGAAACTGAGCTGCTGAATGGAAGAAAAGGCATTTTTAGGTAGGAGATTGAATAGAGTCACTTAAACTGTCTGTGAGAAACAGTTCAGTGTTTCTTGTGACATGCTGTTATTATTGCTTTTTATTTCTTTTCTTCAGTCCAGAGAGTGCCATAGAGATGCAGCGTAGCAATGTCAGAAAGAGTCTGTAATCATTGCATAGCAACTGTACTACATAGAATACCCTTCTGTCAAAGGATATTTCTACACAGAATATAAGACAATGGCTGGGAAACGTAATGTTAAACGAGCTCCATTTGGCTTGTTTGCTGATATCTATAATAAAAACACTAACATTTTCTGCCTGAAATGCTTTGTATTGATCTTGGGTTCAGGTTACCTGAGGATGGTCTCGCTTAGCTGCAGGAGATGTTACCAGGCGCTCATGCTTCTTTCTCTCTCTCAAAAGAAGAAAGCAATATTCCCACTTGGGCCTTGATACAAAAGTCAGCATTTCCAAGTTGTTATCCAGATTAGGTACTTGTATGGGCCCTACAAGTATTTGAGCATCGTGCAATCTTTAAAGATTGAGATGAAGAAAGCCTAGATGAGAATTCTAGTTGCTTGGATGGTGGCTTTATTTTAGAAACCGTATACGGAAAGAATAAGCAAGATTTAAACATAACCTGGAAGTGATGATCAGGAGAGAGGTTTGAGCTGAAGATGACAGACAGGTTATGGTCTTAAGTGAACGCAGCATGGTGGTGTTTTCCAGCCTTAGAGAAATCTGAACCCCAGCTGGTGCCCTAATCAGTGGACTATTCTTCCCCTGATAAGTTGCCAAACTCAGTTCCTTGCTATAAGACCAAAAGGATCATGGGAGGAGGGAGTGTGTTTATGGTCTTGGTCTGGAAAGAGATACTTCCTTGATAACTAGCTCGATAACATAGGATTGAATGTGATTATTTACAGGTAGGACCTCTGCAGGGGCAGTGCTTGTAAGTGTGTGTAGCATGTGGAAATGTGCTGCCCCTGTCCACCTAAGGGATGCATTGCACAGAGACAGATGCTGGCCCCAGCAGCCAGCCACTTTGAGTAGAATGTAAGGCCACAATAACCAGGGAGCCTGCCTGAGGGTCCCACTGGGAGGCCGGGCAAGAGCTACCTATAAAAAGTACCTCCCGGCCAGAGCCTACACCTGCCACCCCACCCCCTCCCATATACCAAGCCCCTACCCCAGGTCACAATCCCCTCCTGTACCCAAACTCTTTGCACTTCCTCCTGTATGTCTCCACCAGATCAAAATCCTCTCCTGCATCCAACTCCCCTCCTAGACCCTCCACCCCCCCTCCACTCCAGTCCCCTGCCCCAGTTCACAATGCCCTCCAAACCCCACATCCCCTCCTATGTCCCCAAGCTCTCTTCATTAATATCATAGAAAACTGTGGCTCTTCACCTCTTACTAAATTCTTGGAGTGCTTGCCCCTCAAAAATTATTGCCCACCCCTGATTTATATCATAGATGTTTTTACTGTTACACAATTGCAACAAATCGTGTACAGACAATGTTACAGTTTATCAAATAGGATTATCCTAGTTAATCCGTGTATCATTTTTATATCTAAAATTACGAATATTGGCCACAGACTCATATCTTCCTCATGTGTTGTATTCCTGGATAAGGCCAACCAGATAACATTAACATCAAATCTAGACAGCTAAATGTCGATGGCCCATTAAGGACATTTCATTTTAATTATGGGCCGTAGAAGAAACTCATCCCACCCAGTAAACTTTCCTGAGGATGCCTCAGAAAGAATATGGGCAATGGATGCTTCTGTGGTCATCAAAGCATCTAAGAGCATGTGATCTGCTCATGTGACCTTGGACTCCATCTTGGGCCAGTAATTTTCCATGTCCCTAAGCTGCAAGCTTTGTTTGAGACAATTTCCAGGTACATGACAGAGTATATAAAAACTTTTGAAATATCTCCATTTTGCCTCTTTTCCACTCTGATTTTCTCGACTGTAGATTTACAACTAAAAGGAGCATTTTGAACTATGGACAGAAGACCTTCCAATCTTTTGTAAGTTACCAGGGAGACTCTTGCAAGCAAGAAGTTTATTCCATCACTGCCATAATCCTGACCTATGAGCACTGAAAAATCACATGTATACGGCTATGTCTACACTACCAGGTTATTATTTCAAAATAAGCTTATTTCTCTTCACAAGCAGGAGTTATTATTTTGAAATAACAAGCCCTTTATTTCGAAACAACAGGCTTGGTAATGTGGACGCTCGCCTTGTTATTTCGAAATAAGGGGCTTGTTATTTCAAAATAACTCCCCAGTGTAGACATGTGTTATCTGATCAATTAACCATTTATAACTGTCTTCTCTTCTGTTATTATTAAAGTTTTAGTGTCTAAATGATTGACACCAGTGTGATTACTCGGCAGAATCTGAGTTCTGTATAGACCTGGCTAAGTGATTGATCCCTTGGAATTAGAAGGACTCCGGATTTGATGAAATTGGTTTTCAGTAACAACTCATCATAAAGCCTAGTGTCTGTCTGGTGAGCCAAAGGTGGAATGTCTAAGGAGACTGTATTTTTTATTTCTTGTTAACTGGTGTGGTGAGACAGAAGTTACTTTTGTTACTAGCTTGGTATAATCTAATGCAGTGGATCTGAACCTTTCCAGACTACAAGAACTTCTTTCAAGAGTCTGATTTGTCTTGTGTACATCTAAACTCCACCTCACCTAAAAACAACTTGTTTACAAAATCAGACATAGGAATACAAAAGTGTCACAGCACACTATTACTGAAAAATTGCTTGGTTACTTTTTCATTTTTACTATATAATTATAAAATAAATCAATTGCAATAGGAATATTGTACTTACATTTCGGTGCATAGCGTATACAGCAGTATAAACAAGTCATTGCTGTATATAATTTTAGTTTGTGCTGACTTTGCTAGTGCTTTTTCTTTTTGTTGCCTATTGTAAAACTAGACAAATACCTAGAAGAGCTGAATACCTCCTGGAAGACCTTTGCGTACCCAAAGCAGTACACATACCCATGATTGAGAATCTATGATATAATGATAGAATAATCACCAGTTTGGTGTGAGTCTGCTGTAATTTACAGTGGTCTGCCCTGAATTTGGCACCCTCAGCTGTGACCCATTGAGGTACTGTGACCACTAGTAAGTGCCTCCTTCTGATAGGTGCTTACAGTAGGATACCAGTACAGGCTTCTTCTAGCCACAGCGTTGTTTATTAAGAAGAGTAGATACATATAAGGGCAGGCAGGAGAGAAGACTGAATTTGAGACTATATCTTAGTGCTGTAAAGAGCTGAGCCAAAACGCAGGATATGAACACATACCACACTTCACATTTTGGTAAATGTCCACTCTTGACCTAAACTTTATAGCCCTGTATCTGTGTGTGTCAAACCGGGTTATTAATTCTCAGTTTCAAATCCTAGCAGGCTATTGACATCTGAAGTTATATCAGAGTGTGGAATTGCTGCAAGAGGGAGTAGACTCTTGTTCAAATCAGCAGCCCCATCTTTCAGGAGATTCCAGGCTAACAACTCTGCAAACCACAGGGTTGGTGGTAGAATATGCCGTCAAGGTACAGCATATCATCACTTTATTACATGGTGTCCTGATGATGCAACACAGCACTGTTATGTCATGATGCCTTATCACAATGTATGGGTGTAGCACTGTCCAGGAGTGCAGGTCTGTGACACTTCCAAATGACGTTAGGAAAGCAGGTGGTTCCTTTACAATTTCACATCCTACCCTTTTGTTAGTCTATAAAGTGCTACCAGACCATTTGTTGTTTTTTAAATGTATCCTGTCCAGACTAACTCGCCTACCCCCTGAAACTGCTTAACAAATAGTTATGGGTGGAATCCAGTACTATAGTGAGAGGCACTGGCTGTTATGTATGTTACTGGATGCAATTAGACCTACTCAGCTATGTGGCACATATTTTATTTTACCGATAAGGATACTGACACTCTCTTTCAGTTCAGGAGCAGGGATCTTGTACTTTTGGAAAAAAAGGGTGTGAGTTTAATGTAACAGAGAAATGCATAGCAAGAGCCAATTGCTGGAAATGAAAATCAGGCAAATTCAAACTAGAAAGACTTGTACTAATGTTTAACAGTGAGGGCGTGACTACTCACTGAACAAGCTACCAAGAGAAGTGGTGAATTTTCCATCTCTTAGAGTCTCTGAATCATGACTGGATGTCTTTCTGGAAGATATATTTTAGTGAAAAACAAGTTATTAGCTTGATACAAGGGTAGTGGGGAAAATCCTAACGGCTGTGTTATACTTGGTGATTTAATGAACCCTTCTGGACTTAAAAATCTTTGACTCTATTAGTTCTATCCCTGCTGCTAATGTAAAGTTTCAATGAATAGTCTAGCAGCACCTTAAAGACTAACAAAACATGTAGATGGTACCACGAGCTTTCATGGATACAAACTACTTCTTCAGACAAAGCAAAAGCTCATGATACCATCTACATATTTTGTTAGTCTTTAAGGTGCTGCTAGACTATTTGTTGTTTTTTAAGGTTTTCCAGTTATAGACTAACTCAGCTACCCCTCTGAAGCTTGTAAAGTTTCAATTAGCCATGGTGTGCCACACAATGGCAATCACCAAGCCCAACATGAACACTGATCAGCTGCCATAGAAATCAGTCCCATTTTAATGCAAAGAACATTTAGAACAAAGTGAACAGATAGAGCAGGTGGCTCCAAAATCAGCTCCAAAAACGTGAGAACAATGGTGTGAGCAAAAGGAAAGATGAGGTCCTGGCTTCGTATGTTGCCCACAAAGCAAAACAGCCTCTCAGAGATCTTTCTCCCTGAATATTGGTTTAAATTGGTTTCTCCCTGAAATTGGTTTCAATTTGCACCAAGCTTCCAGAAATGATTCAGTAAAACAATGGCTGCAGAATATTTCCAACTCCTTGTGAGCCTGAGCGAGATCCCAGTGTCACCCCCCTGGATTGGTGAAGAGAGAAAGTGATAATTAAAAGAGAATGTGGGAAAACAACAGCCGTCTTGTTGAAATGTGACCTGATGTTTAGAGGGAGGAGGGAAAAGGTGCATTAATGGAGAGTGTATAAAATAATAACATTAATGGTAATAATGATCTCTTCATTTAATCAGAAGGTGCACTTAAAAGGAGCACTCTCATCCATAATTAAACAGAATGCCTTACATCTAAGCCATTTTCCAATATTAATTAGCACAGATCTAAAAACCTGCTCCTTGAAGAAGCCCTTTATATGCTCCAACAAGCCATTGTGATTCCAGACCTTTCATTTTCATGCTACAATTTTCTAAAAGTGTTTACATAGGGTTCAGAGGCTGGTGTTACCAAAAAGAGTCAGCATCAGCTTATGGCTGTGTAATTTGCTCACAAAATTGAAGTGTGGGACAGCCATATGGAATTTAATAATAATAATAATAATAATAATAATAAATTTGTCAAAATCAAAGGAACAGACTCTTCACAAAAGACCTTAAGAAATTCTTTGATCAGATCAATATTAAAAGCAGAGAAGGAAAAAATGGAGAGCCAGTAAATAAACAGTTTTTTGAATTATGGAATCACACAATCATAGGACTGGAAGGGACCTAAAAAACTCTTCTAACCCAGTGCCCTGGACTCATGGCAAGACTAAGTATTATATAGACTATTCCTGACAACTCTTTGTCTAACTAGCTCTTAAAAACTTCCCATGATGGAGATTCCATAACTTCCCTCATCAATTTATTCCAGTGAATAACTACCCTGATAGTTAGGAAATTTTTCCTAATGTGCAATTGAAATTGCCCTTGCTGCAATTTAAGCCTCTTGCTTATTGTTTTCTCCTTAGAAGTTAAGGAGAACATTTTTCTCCCTCCCCTTTGTAATAACCTTTTATGTACTTGGAAACTACCAACATGTCCCCTCTTAGTCTTCTTGTTTCAGGACTAAAGAGACCCATTTTTTTCAATCTTTAATAATTTTTGTTGCTCTTCTCTGGACTTTCTCCAATTTGTCCACATCTTTCTTGATGTGTGGTGCCCAGAACTGGATGCAATACTTCAGCTGAGGCCTAATCAGTGCAGAGTAGAGCAGAAGAATTACTTCTTGTGTCTTGCTTACAACACTCCTGCCAATACATCCTGGGATGATCACTTTTTTTGCAGCAGTGTTACACTGTTGATTTATATTTAGCTTGTGGTCCACTATTATCCTCAGATCCCTTCCTGCAGTTTTCCATCCTCTGCAGTTATTTTTCATCTTACACATGTGCAATTCATTGTTCCTTCCTAAGTAAAGTACTTTGAATTTCTCCTTATTGAATTCCAGTCTGATTTACTTCAGACCATTTCTCCAGATTGTCCAGATCATTTTGAATTTTAAACCTATCTTCCAAAGCACTTGTACATTTTCCCTGCTTGATATTTTCTGCAAATTTTATTAGCGTATTCTGTATGCCACTGTCTAAATCATTGATGAATTGAACAGAACTGGATTCAGAACTTATCCCTGAGAGACCCCACCTGATATGCCCTTCCAATTTGATTGTGATCACAGTCGACCATTTGCCAACCAGTTATGCACCAATCTCATAGCAGCTCCCCCCTAGGTTGCATTTCCCCAGTTCAGTGGCTTCCAAACTTTTTTATATATTGTGAACTGGCAAACCCATTCACAAACTTTTGGTGCACTGGTAACATTTATTTGCATATTTGTATATTCATTATTCAAATAATGAATACGCAAATGTGCAAATAAATGCTACCAGTCTGCCAAAAACCCCAACCCCCAGATCCTCCCAGCGCCAGCCATACCCCTAGAGCCCATTTATTCCCCAGCTGCTTTCCTATCAGCAGAATTAGGGAGTCCTGTTGGCAGAGATACTCCTGTACAGCCAGGGAGAAGTTCACACAGAAAATTGATATTCGTTACAAATTATTTTGGATGATTTACTGGAATGAATTAACTAACAGTGACATGGGGAAAATTCCAACAGCGCCTTCGCTGCCTGCTTGCCCTGGTTTTGGGAGAGCTCATCTTGCCTGCAGGTTTTGGGACAGAACAGCCCCAGCCCTGGCTACTGGAACTGTCACCACCTCCCATGTGGCTTCTCCGGATCTGGCTGGCAGAGTGGACTCCTGCCGCCCACCACGCAGCTCTTCCAGCTCTGGCTACTGGAACAGCCACCTGCCGCTTGCCATGCGGCTCTTCCAGTACCAGTGCCACACAGCTCCTCTGGCTCTGGCCACTGGAGCAGCTGCCTGCCGCCCACCACCTGGCTCCTCCAACCCCAGCCGCCATGCAGCTCCTCCGGTCCCCAGAGCCACCATGGCCCAGCAGCCAGTGGCCCACGGTCCAGACCCAGGCTTCAGACTGTCGGTGGGGAACCACTGCTCTAGCTATTTTATGAGAAATTCATGAGTTAGCATCAAAATCCTTATTAAATTCAAGATGTACCATATCTACCACTTCCCCTGATCTACAGGGATTGTTACTCTGTTAGAGAAAACTATTAGGTTGATTTGACACAATTTGTTCTTGATAAAGCCACGCTGACTTATCGTTTATGTTGACTGCTTAATGATTTGCTCCATTATCTTTAAGGGTACTGAAGTTAAATTGACTAGTCTGTAATTCCTAGATTGTCCTTCTTTCCTTATGTAGATGGGCACCGTGTTTGCCATTTTCCATTTTCCTGCAATCTCACCTGTGTCTTCTATGACTGTTTGAAGACTATCACTAATGGTTCAAATATCTTCTCAGTTTAGCTTCTTTGACATTCTGGGATGTATTTCATGTTGCCCTGGTAACTTCAAGACATCTAACATCTCCAAGTAATTTTTAAATTGTTCTTTTTCATATGATATAAAAATAGTCAGACAGTGGACTAGATTAAAACTTGAGAGAAAAATTTAAAAACCAGCAACAGAGAAATACATAGGAATATAAACGAAAGAAAGAAATGAGGTCCTGAGTAGAATGTAAAATTGGAAAACACCCAGACCAGATGAGATGCATGAATTCTGTCTGAAACACCTAACCTCACGCCAAGACTGTTTACTTTAACAACTTAATAAATGTCTGAAGAATGGATATTCAGGGTAGTTGGTGAAAAGGAGAACAATCCCTAGAAGAAAGAACACAGTCATCATTTACATTTTAGACTGATGATGTGTTTAAGAACTATGTGGAAATTTCTAATGGCAGTTCTGGCAAAGGTGATCTGGAAAGCTGCCTCCTGACCAAAATAATTGCATGTTAAACATGATAAGGGTAAAAGATCACCTTAGGAGGCTCACAGAAGATGCAAACAAAAACCAAAAATGTAGAGATGGTGTGGACAAAATTGCCAAAAAGCATACGACAGAAATTCACAATTTGTGTATAAGGGAGACATTGAAAATGCACAAGGTTCATTCAAATATCATTTTTATCTGCAGCAATCTATATTTATCTGGAATGTTTACTCTATCTGGAAGGGAATTGTTGACAGGGTCCAAATTAAAAGAGGAATTTTTAAGGGGATTCCTTATCAACAATGAGATAGATACTCTATGAGATAAACTGTGCTTATCATATCAGTAAAGAGTAGCAACCAGTTAAGTATTTGTTATACATGTATGACCTGAAACTATATGGTTGGTCACAAAAAGAGATTGATATGTGTAGAAGAATTTGGTGAAGCTATAAAGCTATGGGTTGACTTGGCTACATGTGCATCGGTGTGTATGAGAAAACTGGGACAAAGAGATGGATTAGAAATTAACTAAAGTGTTGTCCAATCTCTCTCTCAGAATGGCATTTACAAGCACCTTTCAGGCAGGGAACTATAAGAGTTGCAAAATAAGGAAGTCAAAGAGGATGTGAGGAACGTATATTAAAGAATTACTTTATGCACAACTCAAAGAATAAGACGTCTGATAGTACCTTAAAGACCAACAGTTTTATTAGGGCATAAGCTTTCATGAATTGTTTTATGAATTTGTGACGTTCATAAAATTACTAGTCTGGAAGGTGCCAAGAGTCTCTTTGTTGTTTTTGTTGAAACAGACTAATAAGGCTATTTCCCTGAAATTCAAATAATATGATCTGAGCCATTAATATATAGGTGATACCAGTAATAAAGTACACACTGCCAAAGTACTCAAGTGGAATCAAGAAGATAAAAAACAATCTGTCACTCAAACAAGAAAGTTCCTGGAGATGCATAGAGTAACAAATATCAATCAAAATGTGTACAGGATGCACACCCAAAGATGTTATAGGTGTTCTCTGTGTGCAGGAAGCAATTGACAATAAATAATCAGCCAGCATGAAAGATCATCTGGCCATGATAACAAGTGATGGCCAAGTATGCATCGCAACCAAAGAAAGAATAAGGAAAGGAGAAATGAACTCATCAAAGGAAGACTTCAAAGATTTACATAGAAATTAGTATATGGACATTGGTGGAGAGAGAGATCAAACTCACTACCAATTGTAAATTAACAAAATCATGGCTTGCAGAAGGATATTTCAAAAGATAGATAAGCTTGTTATGAATGTACAAGAGCAGTCCTTAAGTCCTACATTCAAAACAAACATTAGCCGACAGAACTGCTCCCCAAAATACACAAAGTAAAGGAAAAGACAGTAAAACATGTGTTGTGTGTGTGCAGGGGCCTGGCTGGGAGAGAATATATGAATAGACACAATGAGGTTGGCAAGTGTCTACATTGGCACCTCTATATCCAGTACAGATTTAAATACACCATGTGGTATTGCAGCCAGTGAATTAAAAGAACACTAAAGAATGAAGAAGCTAAGATTTTATGGAACCTGACAATTATCACAGACCAAATGGTGCAGGCAAACGGGATATAATAGTTATGCAAAAGAAGACAAATAGCCCATGTCAATTGATATTGCCATACTATCAGACAGAAATGCAACAAGAAAAGAAGTGATGGACATATGAAGAACTCTTCCCTGAAGTGGAGCAATTATGGAAAACAAAGACAAAAATAATCCCAGGAATTTAGTGGAGCACCTGGATTGATCCTTAAGGATATGAATGAATAGCTCAGTGTGTCAGGAATGCAAGATATCATGATCAATGACCTCCAGAAGACAGCACCCTTAAATATTGCAAGAATTTTAAGGAAAGTCAAGTAGACTGAATGAAGGAAATTTTGCGGAAGGTTTAACAAAGCTCCTGACAACCCAAACATATAGAATCGAATTTATTGGTGGCTCATGGAGCTACATTTTAGATACTGTAGTAGCTATCTCCTTTTATCTTGTATGCTATAAAGGCTATTTGTTTTTTTAAAGAAAATCACCATGATGTAATAGTGTTGGATTATAATAACGCTACAGGTTTGACCTCTCTGGTCTGACACTCTCAGGACTTAAGTGGTTCCAAATCAGAGAGTTTGCTGGATCAAGCAAAGTCAAGGATCCTCTCTGCACTGTGGGGATCCCAGGAGCCTAGGCTCTCTGCCTTGCTGCTGGCCCCATGCTGAGGCTCCTGGGCTGGAGTGAGCTGTTCTGTGTGGTGCTGCCACTTTGAATGCCACAAAGAGCTTGGTGTCAGGCTCCTCACAGCATTTCAAAGTGGCAGCGCTGCTTGGAGCCCGGGGTCAGCTGGAAACTCCTCAGCTGACCTGGGGTTCCGCAGCGCTCCCACTTTGAAATGCCAGGTGGAGCCCAGGATCAGCTGTGGCATTTCAGAGCAGCAGCACTGCTTGGAGCCCAGGATCAGCTTCAGTCGATAGGCACTTGAGCATTCAGTCGATAGGCACTTGAGCATTCTGCCTTTGAAATGTACAAAAGCCCCAGCAGGGGCTCTTATGCACTTCAAAGTTGGAACGCCCTGTGGAGCCCACGGCCAGCGGGAAGTCCCACTGATTCCAGGCTGCACCTGGGCGCTTCCGTTTTGAAATGCACTATTTCAAAATAGGCATTATTTCTCATGAAGTGAGGGTTACCCATTTCGGAATAAGAAGCCCGTCATTTCAAAATTATTTCGAAATAACAGGCTTGCTGCGTAGATGATCACCTTGTTATTTTGAAGTAATGTTGCACTGTAGGCATGTCCTATGATGCGACCCAGTCAGGATAGCCCCACCAGAGTAACACTTTGATGTCACAAACTTTCATCACACAAATGGCCCCATTAACTTCAGAACTGGGCTCAGAAGTTTTATGTATTCCTCATACATAGTTTTATCTCTTCACCCTCCCTCTGTCCCTTAGTTTAAAACTAAAGCAAACACAATATTTCACAATAAATTACTGCAAGATTATTGATTGGAGATGTTAGGTAGAATGGAAGTAGCAACACAGATAAGGGTAAGTTTGGTGGTTGAAATCTTATATTTCCCTGAAGACAGTTTTCAGACGTTCCCTCCCTCATTTGTTAGTTTTTCTCAACACTTCAGGGAGGGTAAGAGGCTTCCTAGCTTGAGAGAGTATGTTTTGTTCCACAACATGATTAGCAGCCTGGGCTTATGTCCAGATAGCTGGCAGTTATCAGTGCTGTTTCTCATTACTTGTCCCCGATATTTTGCCAAGTGCCAGGAAGTCCCCCAAAGAGGAACCATGCTGAAGAGTTTTTATTTCCTCACCTGACAATATTTTTTCTCCCAGTTCCATTCTTGGCAGGACTTCACTAGCTCTTCCAATTGAGGCAGGAAGTGTTCTTCCATTGCAAGACAGCACTCATTATTACTGAATTTTCCAGTCCTCCTTTTTTCATGGCTCTCACTCTCTTAATGATATGGTGAAATGGCACCTTGCACTTATAGAACTGGATTGTCTGCTTGGTCCCTGCCTATGCACAGCTCTGACAGCATACGGGGGAACAAGACTTGTCAGATTTCACCAGCTGAAAATTCCCCTTGTGTGGGGCAGTAGTCAGTTGACTAGAGCCAATATCTACGAATATACCATCAATCCAGGTTAGCGCTAAGGCAAGGGAGCTGACAGCTTCTGTGGGCTCTCAGGCAAGAGGGTGTGTGGCTCCATGCCCTGAAAGAGGTGGGGCCTTAGGTGAAAGGGGTGGGGCTGGGCACAGCCGGCACTCAGTGCTGCCTGCCCCAGCCCTCAATGCTGTGCAGAGTGCATGACACGGTGCTCTGGTGGTGATTTAAAAGGCTGGGGCTCCAGCTACTGCTGCTGCCACAGTAGTAGTGGCAGTGGCCAGGAGCCCTGGAGCCCAGTGATTCAAATTGCCCCCTTTGACCTCTCTGTTGGCAGGCCTGCTCTAGAGTAAAGGGAATGCTGGGACACGACCAGAATGCTACTGGACTCTTGCTATTCCAAACTGGCATAATTTAAAGCAATCTGCTATCTCTTATTGTGCGTCTCAGAGCCAGCTAGCTCCTCTGGGGCACCCCATTTCTTTGTCTTGTTGTCCCCATTGGCTCCTGAACCATGAAACTCTAAGAACTCAAAGTTACTGACCAACTTTAATGCAATTAACCTTCTCAGTACACTTGTAGCCCTGTGAAGTATGCTAAATGTTATTGCACACTTGGGCAAATTGAGTCCTACAGAACTAGCAAAGGAGCTGGAGGTGAACCCTTGAATCTTAAATTCTTGTCTTCCGTTCAAACCCTTGAATTATATGGGGAATGGGATAAACATATTTATGGAATCATTAAAAACAGAAATATACACTCCAACCTGTATATACAGCTAATGCAGTATTTGTATGTAGGCTATGAAAATGTCCCTGTCCACATACATTATTATTATAATGTTTCTATTACCTGGTTCTGAAAGGGAACAACCAACTATTTTCTTCACCACATCCTTTTTTTTTAAACATTCATTCAAAGGTTATTTACAGAAGGCAGAGTCAGGGTGTGTCTAGACTACAGGGTTTTTTCGAAAAAAGTGGCCTTTTTTCGAAAAAATTTCCCCTGCGTCTAGACTGCCGCTGCGTTCTTTCAAAATTAAATTGAAAGAACGCAGTGTTTTTTTCGACCACGGTAAACCTCATTTTACGAGGAAGAACGCCTTTTTTCAAAAGTGCACTATCGAAAAAAGGCATTCTTGAATGCAAACAGCGCTTTTTTCTAAAAAGAGCATCCAGACTGCTTGGATGCTCTCTTTCAAAAAAGCGGTTTGCTTTTTCGAAAGAAGTGGTTGCAGTCTAGGCACTCTCTTTCGAAAGAAGCTTTTTCGAAAGATTATTTTGAAAAAGCCTCTTTCAAAAGAGGCTTGTAGTCTAGACATAGCCTCAGTGTGCTAAGTCAATAATCAGATCTTGAGCCTGATTTTCTGCTATCTGGGGTTTTTATGGATAGTTACTTTTCTGCAGAATAAGGATCAAAACAATGGTTCTGATCTGGTAGCATTTTACACCTGCTTTGCATTTTTTACACAGGTTTAAATGAGAACATGAGGGGACAAGGCATGTTGGTTAAAACTGAGCAACAACGTATATTCTGAACTCATTGTACTAAACTCAGCTGATTTATTACCCAAACCTACTTATAGTGACATGAAGAGTTTAACTTTTATATGGAAAAAACTCTCTCTTCTCAGATGCTGAGGTATCAGAACAGCCAGGTGCCTCTCCGTGCTTAGCTAAATCTGCACATGCTTCCATGGCAGCTCCCACAACTTAGCATGGACAGTTAACGTGCAGTTAGCACTACTGGGAATGTTTAGTCTGAACACTGCTGCTGCTCTGTGCCAGAGAACACAGAAGGCCTTGTTTTTTTCCTCCTCTCAAATGCAACCTCAGCACTGAACTCATGGATTAACTTTAACTTAGATTTTTTAGTGTTATAAACTGAAGCTCTATGGATTTTTGTGTTTGTATTAAGCACATGAGAGCTTTCTTGGCACACTCTCCAATGCTTGTGAACACTTACAACTAAGAGCAGTGCTCACTTCCATGAGTAATTCCACGAGAGTATAAAATAATGTTAATGCTGTGGGTAGTTCCCTAAAGTTTGTGGGATCAGACATACTACAAGCTTCACAAGGCACAGAACGTGGCTGCTTCTATTTGTCTCAAGTACCGTGCACACCTATAGTGCTAAAAATGAATGATGGCTTTGGGCAAAAAAATCCAATATTTTAACGGAATACTCAATTTGTGTGCTGTACTGCATAGTTCTAACCCTGGGGCACAGCTAGGGAACCACTGAGAGACTCACCAGAAAAAGACCGGAATGGAGGAGCTTTGTCACTGCCCTAAATGCCAGAGGCATAATGGGAACATGATGATGATGATGATGATGAACCTGCCTAAGATTGATGCTTCAGGGCAAATTAACAATAAGATGCTACCTCTCACTGCAAAGCCATTTATACAATTCACTAAAATGTGAGTCCTTTAAACATCAGCTGGACCACATTCTTATTTATCAAGTTACCATTTCGATTATACAAGATGTTCTAACTAAGCACTGTAGTTTTCTTTCAGGCCTTAAAATAGCACCATCACCAACCTCGTTCTGATCCTTCACATATCTTGAATAGCTGTCCATTATTTTCCAGTGCTCTTGTCCCCACCCACAACACACACTCTCTCTCCCCCTTTCACACACACACACTTTGAGCGCTCCAACAATGTGACTACTCAGAAAAAATGAATTATCTGGACTATGAGGGATCCACAGGAATAAATCTTTTAATGAGAAGACTTCAACAGTGGCGTAGCATTAATACTACATTTTATAGTTATACGACACATGCCAACTCAAAGGATTCAAAATCACTGAACTACAGCATGACTGTCTTCTGTCTCTCCACTGGGAGGATCTTCCAGTCCTACCTTCCTGGGCCAATCCTACTGACTCCTGGGGGTAGCTGGGGGCCTAGGAGCAGGTAGCATGGACCTGACTGGGCCCAGCTGTTGCCGTGGCAGATTGAAGCCAGGGAACCTGTGCCCAGTGCCTTCCCCAGTGGCCTGCCAGCCCAGGGACCACTGTGCTCTCCTCACCCTACCAGAGTTATCTGTGAGGAGTGGGAGGCGGTGGAGGTGGAGGGGGGGAAGAGAAGGGGGGATCTCTATCCTCACACTCCACTTCCTCTCCTCCAGCACATTCAGTCCCTGTCTCTGATAGCCAGGCCCAGATGGGGAGTGGCATGGATGCTTCTCACATGGTTGAAGGACTGGTGGCTGCTTAGGGTGGCCGTATTTCTCAAAGAGAAAACAGGACACCTCACAAGACTGGCCCAAGTCCTCTCCCATCCTTTGCAGGGCTGGCCTGGGTGGCCTGGGTTCCACTCGCCAATCCCACCCCTTCTACTCCATACCCAGGCCCAGGTGCCAAGGACAGGTGCTAAATGTTCCAAGAGGCAGGTACAGTGGGAGATGAACAGATCTTCTCTCCAACCACTCCAGGCAGACTAGGCAGAAATCTGGGAGGGGACACTTGGTCCCCAGGCTGCCCTAAACATTGCTTATGCTGCAAACTTTTAGAAAATGGGATGTGTTTGAAGTGAAATCATCAACATACCAACGGACAGATGGGAAGCTAGCTATAAAGGCTAGACTGTGCCCCCCTCCACTCTCATAGCCCGCGGACTGTGAGACTCTTCAAAGGCTATGTATTAGAAAAGGGATTTTTACTAACGGGAAAGTGTAAAGTCTGAAGTTTTATCTTTATGCTTATTTTTCCATCTAACTCTTTGTATGTTTTCTTTCCCTTACTCATCGAATCATACAATCCTAGGACTGGAAGGGACCTCGAGAGGTCACTGAGCCCAGTCCCCTGCCCTCACGGCAGGACCAAGCACTGTCTGGATCATCCCTGATAGATGTCTGTCTAACCTGCTTTTAAATAACTCCAGTGATGGAGATTCCACAACCTCCCTAGGCAATTTATTCCAGAGTTTAACACCCTGACAGTTAGGAAGCTTTTCCTCATTTCCAACCTAAACCTCCCTTGTTGCAATTTAAGCCTGTTGCTTCTTGTCCTATCCTCAGAAGCCAATGAGAACAATTTTTCTCCCTCCTCCTTATAACACCCTTTTAGAAACGTGAAAACTGTTTTCATGTCCTCTCTCAGTCTTTTCTTTTCTAAACTAAACAAGCCCAATACTTTCAGTCTTCCCTCATAGGTCATGTTTTCTGGACCTTGAATCAGTTTTGTTGCTCTTCTCTGGACCTTCTACAATTTCTCCACATTTTTTCTGAAATGTGGTGCCCAGAATTGGACACAGTACTCCAACTAAGGCCTAATCCGTGCAGAGTAGAGCAGAAGAATCACTTCTTATGTCTCTCTTACAACACTCCTGTTAATGCAACCCAGAATCATGTTTGCTTTTTTTGCAACAGTGTCATATTTAACTTGTGGTCCACTATGACCCCTAAATCCCTTTCTGCAGTGCTCCTTCCTAGATAGTCATTTGCCATTCTGTATTGTTCCTTCCTAAATGGAGTACTTTGCTTGACTCATCTGTGACATAGTATAACGGTCAACAGCGTTATCAGCTGGAGGGTCCAGAGTCAATAGCCATGGAGATGAATGGGATAGCGTATACCTTTAAAGAATGGCAAAATGGCAGATGAAATTCAATGCTGATATGTGCAAAGTAATGCATCATGGAAAACAGAATCCCAACTATATGTATAAAATGATGGGGTTCAAATTAGCTGTTACCACTCAAGAGAGAGATCTTGGAGTCATTGTGGACAGTTCTCTGAAAACATCCACTCAGTGTCCAGCAGTAGCCAAAAAAGCAAACAGAATGCTGGGGATCATTAAGAAGGGGACAGAGAATAAGACAGAGAATATCGTATTGCCTCTCTATAAAACCATGATTCTCTATAAAACCATGTACAGATGTGGTCACCTTATCTTGAAAAAGATAACTTGGCACTGGAAAAAATTCAGAAAAGGGCAACAAAAATTATTAGGGATCTGGAACAGCTGACATATGAGGAGAAATTAACAAGACTGGGACTTTTCAGCTTGGGAAAGAAATGACTAAGGGGGGATATAATAGAGGTCTATAAAATCATCACTGGTGTGGAGAAAGTGAATAAAGAAGTTATTTACTCTTTTCCATAACACAAGAACTAGGGGTCACCAAGGGTATGTCTAGACTACATGCCTCTGCCGACAAAGGCATGTAAATTAGACATATTGACATAGTCAACGAAGCGGGGATTTAAATATCCCCCGCTTCATTAGAATAAAAACGGCCACCGCGTTGTGCCGGCTCAGCTGTTTGTCGGCACAAAGCGGCAGTCAAGACGGGGATCGGTCGGCAAGGAAAGCCTTTGCCAACTGATCCCTGATGCCTTGTGCAACAAGGTTTACAGGATTGGTCAGCAAAGGCTTTCCTTGCCGACCGATCCCTGTCTTGACTGCCGCTTTGTGCCGACAAACAGCTGAGCCGGCACAACGCGGTGGCCATTTTTATTCTAATGAAGCGGGGTAATTTAAGTCCCCGCTTCATTGATTATGTCGGTATGTCTAATTTACATGCCTCTGTTGGCAGAGGCATGTAGTATAGACATACCCCAAATGACATTAATAGGTAGCAGGTTTAAAACAAATAAAAGGAAGTATTTCTTCATGCAGCGCGCAGCCAACCTGTGGAACTCCTTGCCAGAAGATGTGAAGGCTAAGCATTCAAAAAAGAGCTAGATAGATTCATGGAGGATAGGTCTATCAATGGCAATTAACCAGGTTGGGCAGAGATGGTGTCCCTAGCCTCTGTTTGTAAGAAGCTGGGAATGGACAACAGTGGAGGGATCACTTGATGATTCCTTGTTCTGTTCATTCCCTCTGGAGCATCTGGCATTGGCCACTGTCAGAGGACAGGATAGTGGGCTAGATGGACTTTTGGTCTGAGCCAGTATGGCCGTTCTTATGTTCTAAAGCTGTGGTTTCAGGCAGCTTGCAAACTCAGGAAGACAATCCACAAATAGTGTAGCCTTAGGGCATGTTTTCTTCACAATTGTAAGGCTAGATTTTTTAAAGTGAACACTGAAAGCCAGAAGCAGACTTTGTTTCCCTTTGTTCGGGCATATGTATTCTAGGGTAATGGTTTTGTAACCACCAACAAGTGGATTTGAACTTGGGATCTTCTAGAGCTTAGTGTAGGAGCCTCTACAGCTGTGGTCACCAAACAGTAGATTGGGATCTACTAGTAGATCTTGGAGCCTCTGACAGGTGATCGTTCATCTTTGACTCTTTCTAGAAAATAAACTTTTTGTTTGTTTTTAGTCTTAGCAAGTTTCTGTCGTGCAAACTCTGTGTAGTATGTATCCCAAAGTGAACTAATAATTGAAGGGATAACTGGTGTCATGCCTTCAGGAGTGATGAACCATTGGGGAAGAGTCTGAGAGTAGATCTACACTACAAGGACAGGTCTGTCTAAGCTACGCAATTGGAGTAACATTAGTAGCACAGCTCAAATCAACGTATCATAGGTCTACTTACCTGGGGATCTGCACTGCAGGGAGTCAACAGAAAAAACTCTCCTGCTAACTCCCCTTACTCATCTTGTTCTGCTGGAGTACCAAAGTTGACGGAGAGTGATTGGTGATTGATTCAGTGAATCTTTACAAGCTGCATTGATCCATACTGTAGTGGAGATGAGCCCTGAGTGTTTTGGGCCTAAGAATGTGGGGAGAATGGGTTTGATGAGAGTTGGAACTGCAAGCGCTGTTTGCATCAGCCTGCAAGGAGTAACTAGGCTGGTGGAAACCAGTGTAAGACTTTGTGGGCTGGCTACTGGTGTCAGGGATCTGAACCAAACCACATGATGCCCTAGCACCTCAAATTTACAGGGCAAGTGTTGACAGAACCCCTTACTCGCTACCCATAAAAGTGTCCAGTTGTTTTCTGAATGATGTTAGGCTCCTGGCCACAATCAGGTCCTGTGACAATGCATTCCACAGTCTAATTTTGCATTATGTGAAAAAGCATTTCCTTTATCAGATTTCAATCTAGTCTCATTGAATACTCCTTTATTTTTGAATTATGAGAGAGGGTGCATTGACGTTCCCAATCTATTGTCCCTAGCCATTTGTTATTTCATGTACAGTGTTCCCATTGTATCACTCCAAACTTATACACTAGCAAGGGTCTGGGTTTACTGTATGAGCTCTCATATTCATCCATGCCGGGAAATTAATCAATGCTATTATTTATAGCCAGCCTTTACAATCCTAAACTAAATTAGCTAGGTAAAAGCATCACAACAAATAATGAGAAATTATGCTTTCCAAACAACAAAACATGGGTTCACAATGCGGCTGCATTTTCAGATAAAAAGGAGATGGAGAAACATGTGTGTGGTTTGAGCCATGCAGTCGAGATCTGGAATTCACTAGAATGTCTGTTATGCTTATTTGGGCAATAATAATAAAACTGCACTTTCAAAAAACTGCCAAAACAACTTCTATTGAAACTAGACAATGGGGAAAAAAAGGATATCAAGGCAAAACAATTCTGTGGTGGGAGCCTCAAAGCTAGAAGACTTGTAAACACAAGCAGAGGTGAGCCAAGCAACATGAAAGGGAAAATGAAACACCAGATGAGAGAGATCCGCTTGCAAAGTCACCCTCTGTATGGTTGTTCCATAACAACCAGGCGGATAGACAGTCCTGTCCCAAGCTGCAATTGACAGGAGTATTGCAACAGCTGGCAAGACAGCTGGATCCCATCATGAGAAATAAGAGCAAGTTTTAAAAGGCAGCTGGGTAGGGCAGCGAAGGCAGGGAGGATGACTCAGCAAAAAAGGCACATGCACTGAGTGTCAGCAGGGTGTTTTCTCTTCAGCAAGAGTCACCCGCAGCTAGGAAGGATGGTCAGGTGTATAAGGTGCTATCCTAGGGCTCAGGCTTCAATTCACTGCTCTGCCAGTAGCCAAGTCACTTAGGCGCTCTCTTTGTCTCAGTTCCCCATCTACAAAATGGGGCAATACCTGTTCCTTCCCTGTAGCGAAGATTAATATAGAGAATATTTTGAGACACCTTTCCCTCATCTATGGAATGGAGGTTATATAACTGCCTACAATAGGCTATGTAAAAAGAAAAAGTTAGCTTTGTCAGTTTGGGCGTTAGCCCAGTTCTGTGCCCCTTTACCACTGATTAATTAAAACTCATTCCCTCCACAAGGGGGAAAGGAACCAAATCTGAAACTGTCAATTTCCTGGGAACAAGAGGGTGCCTTTGCACTGTGTGATAGGCAGCTTTTAGCCTAAATAACATCACCTCTATCTCTTAGACAAAGGGAGTATCATAGAATCATTCAAAACCAAAACTGGAAGGAACCTCGAGAGGTATTCAAAGTCCTGTCCCCTGCACCGATGGCAGGACAAAGCATCAAGATGGTCTCTGATAGATGTTTGTCTAACCTGCTCTTATAAACCTCCAATGATGAAGATTCCACAATCTAGGCAAGTCAGCAGTTTGTTGGCAAAAAGCGGCTGTCAAGACGGGGATCAGGCGACAAAGAAAGCCTTTGTTGGCCGATCCCTTATGCCTCGTAAAATGAGGTTTACAGGATCGGCTGACAAAGGCTTTCTTTGTTGCCCAATCCCCGTCTTGACAGCCGCTTTTTGCCAACAAACTGCTGACTTGGCAAAACGCGGCGACCATTTTTATTCAAATGAAGCGTAGGAGATTTAATCCCCGCTTCATTTGCAATGTCAGTATGTCTAATTTACATCCCTCTGGCGACACAGGGATGTAGTCTAGACATACCCTATGTCTCCACACACACAGGCACCACCTGTTCCCCACCCATGCTCCTAACCTACAACCCTTCTTTCCCCTCACACATGTTTCTCTTTGGTGGAATGTTTCTCCCTTTCGCCACAAACCAGAGGTAGGATTGGAGGAGGCACTTTCTCCCTGCTGCCTTTTGTGGGGAGCAGGTAGTCTTTTCCTTATCCCTCAGCACAGTGTGGAAGAGAGCTGAGACTCCCCTCCATGTTACCTGCTAAGGAGAGCTCAGGGAGGTTGTTGGGAAAGCAGAGCTCAGGCAAGCTTCTGTAAGAATCATTTTGTCTAGCAGATGAGCAGCTCCCAAATAGGAGCCCAGGGCCCCTAAGGCTATGTCTGTCTACGGGGTTTTTCTGGGATACCTGAGGTTTTCCGGAAAAACTCTGCTGCCGCTGTTTTTTTTTTGTGGAAGAGCAGATGCACTCTTTCAGAAGCCCTGTCTTCCTCATTCCACGAGGAAGAAGGGCTCTTCCAAAAGAGCAGGTTTTTCCAAAATTTGGCCCAGTGTAGACAGGCCAAATTTCAGAAAAGCCTCTTCCGACAAAACTATCGGAAAAAGGTATGCAAATTTCAGAGCGCAATTTGTGTACCCTTTTCTGATAAAACCCCGAAGTCTAGACATAGTCTGAGAGGCCACAAGCAGGTTTGACTTGGTAGGGCCTAGGCCATAAGGCCAAAGCTGTGCTGTGCAGTGCTGAAGTCTGGGGCCCTGAGCCTTGCCATCCTGGGCTGAAGTCAAAGCCTGAGGAATGTAGCTTCCTGGGCCCCCCCTGTGGTGTGGGACCCTAGGTGATTGTCCTGCTTGCTACCTCCTAATGCCAGCCATGTTTTTATATGCTGTTGTGGCATAGGTGGTCCATGCAGTTTTTATAGCATGTTGGGGGGAGGGGTAGCACAGAAAGAAAAGGATTGAGAATCCCTGTGCTAGACACTGAGAGATGCAGGTGTCCATAAATTGGTCCGACAATGAAAGAGAGAAGAGAGGCCTGCAATAGGATAACAATGGGGCTAGTTCCACACTACTACCCAGTGTATCTAAGAAAAACAGTGAAGGAGATGGGGATTTTTTTTCATGCTCAGCATATTGACAGGAAAACAGATGATGATAATAGAGCGGTTTGTTTTAAATGTGAGCACACAAAGAGGACTAGAAACCACAAAGCCAACAGGATTATCTGCTAGGTTACACAGAACATTTGGAAATGCAGAAACAAACGTTTTCTTGTAAATTAGCCAGCAGTTGGTGCCCATGCAGCCTCATTAATTTAATGGAAGCATAGTATTGATGCTGCCAAAAGATGTTAATTAAGCATTTTAGTCAAGGATTACAGAGTTCAAACAAAATACATACAATGCTTTAAATGTAGATAAAACTTCATGAAAATTAGAGTTAGATAGGTTCTTCTTCTTCTGCTCCTACTTCTACATCATCTTCTAAAAAAAAGACCCCTGAAATATTCTAGTCAGATGGCAGCCAGTTTATAGACAATTATGTGGTGAGAATTTAGAATATTACAGTGAGAGCTAAACAGACACACAGAACATTTAATAAAGAAAACCCAGTAAGGTTTCAACTCACAGCTTTCTAAACCTAAGGCAGACAGTGTATCTCCTGGGACAGTCATTCTGCTTACACACTCTGGGGATCTGAATGTAAGTATTACAAGTGTGAAATCAGCAAAGAAACATAAAGGGGACAAAGTGTTTATATATAAAAAGCATCTGTGCATACAGAACATATTGAGAAATACAAGAACTCAAGTTTTAAAAAGCTATGAGTGATTCAAACAAAGCATTCACCAGTTTGTGCCAACATCTCTGGCAATATCTGATGCACTTTGATATTTTAAATCTTCAGCAACAATTAAAGAAACAAGTTTTCTCCCTCCTCCTCATGACACCCTTTTAGATACCTGAAAGGTATCTAAAAGGGTGTCATGAGGAGGAGGGAGAAAACTTGTTCATCTTGGCCTCTGAGGATAGAACAAGAAGCAATGGGCTTAAACTGCAGCAAGGGAGGTTTAGGTTGGATATTAGGAAAAAGTTCCTAACTGTCAGGGTAGTCAAACACTGGAATAAATTGTCCAGGGAGGTTGTGGAATCCCCATCTCTGGAGATATTTAAGAGTAGGTTAGATAAATGTCTAGCAGGGATGGTCTAGACAGTATTTGGTCCTGCCATGAGTGCACGGGACTGGACTCGATGACCTCTCGAGGTCCCTTCCAGTCCTATGATTCTATGATAAGAAACAGTGCAAAGGAGAAAATGAAAACTTGCTCACATTTCTTCATGTTCAGCTTCACATAATTTCTCTGGGTGATGCTAAGAACCATTCAATTATGCACACAGGAAAAAGAATCTTAAAAACACTTGTTCTGGTCACAAGCAAAACCCATCAAGCCAGAAAGTTTGATTTTGCTTTTTTATCTAACTTGGCTTAAGTTGCTATGGCAATTATATTCTGCAATGTCAAAATACTGTACAGAAAAATTAACTGTGTGCATTTTTAACGAGGTAGGATACTCTCTTTGTGATCAAGCTTTGAGAAACTATACCTTTTAGAAAGCCATTTACTTTTAATGACTACCCATCATAGGACTTAGAAGCACTGAGATTTTCCAGGGTTGTAGACTGTTGACAACTCTTATATTATTATTAGTATAGCCTTGAAGTTACTGTTTTTGTAGCACTGTGTATATACATGGCACTATAAAAGAGAAAATCTGTGCAAGCCAGTTGGTACCTGCCCTGAGGAACTTCCTGTTTAAAATCATCCTGTAACTCTCAATGTGCAATCAATTCTAAAATATTCTGATAAGTTTTTGTGATTTCTGGGTTCCATTAATAAAGATGTGCTAGAAATCCCAGGGAAAGGCCCTTTCCTGACAGACTTCCAGATCTGTGTTTGAAGACTAGGTTCCCAGCTGGGGTAATCTGTAGTTCCACTGAAGTCACTTTATACCAGGTGAGGAACATTTCTGTACAGTTTATATGTAACCACGTTTTATTTTTCTAAAAATGTAATTTTGACACTGCCATAATATAATTTACTCTTGCCTTTCATCTGAGGATTTTGGAGTGCTTACAAACCTTCATTAATCACCTTAACACACTCAAAACCACCAACATGGACACACCACCAGAGAAGTAATTAATCAAGGAATGAACCTCTCTAATATCCCAAGAATACTTGCGTCAATACACAGTAAAACATCCTCCAACCAGACACATCTAGCCATGTGGGGTATCATCAAACCTCTCATTCCATGGAGATTCTAGCCTCAAATCTTGCCTGAACCCTCCTCTTCTGGCCTTCAAATGATCTCCTGTTTCTCCAAGCTCACCATCAGAAGCAAACTCCCTTCAGATCAGGATACACCTAGTCAAAACAGCACCAGACCCTTCGAAAACAACAGGTGAAAATTCTGCAGCAATATCTCCACTGCTACAATAATCAGCATCCTTCACAACACAGCTTTTAAGATCCATGGGTCCTAGACATGCCTATGACAGCATGTGATGTACTCCATTCAGTGCACTAAATGCCCTAATATCAACTGTGTGGGAAACACCAGACAATCACTACACTCCTGAATGACAAAAAGAGAAAAACACAGTCACTTGCGGGTGAACACTTGTCACAAAGTGATCACTCTGTATCTGACCTATCATCATCCTCAAAAGAAACCTGCACAACACTTTCAAAAGATAAACCTGGCAGCTTAAATTCATAACTTTGCTACACATTAAAAACCATGGGCTCACTAGAGACACTGGATTTATGGCTTATTACAACAAGCTGTAACCCACAAACAACCACCCACAGCTGCTTCCCCCCTTCCTTTCCTCTTCATGATTGGAGGGCTGTTAACAGGCCACTTCACCTTGAATGGTCCCTTGAAATAATGTCAAGTACATATGCTAAACCATCTGCTCCATCTTGCATTTAGCTGTCACACTCAATGAGGCTTCCGAGACCTGAAGAATAGCTCTGTGTAAGCTCAAAAGTGGGTTTCTTTCACCAACGGAGGTTGGTCCAATAAAAGCTATTATCTCACTCACCTTATTTGCTTAATGTTCCCAAGAGACAGGTATGTACTGGTATACAACTGGAACCAGAAGCAGAAAAAAGTATCACCGAGAGCCTGTAGCAGAGCCAAGTAAAAAATTAGGATTTTGTGACTCTCAATTCTGCACTTTGAAAACATAACCAAGTTGTACCTGGGATCTCACTGAGATGACGTTGGTACTAACATAGCCCATCTTGGAGAAACCCCTGGGACTCCTAGGTCACTTTCTGCAAAGAATGTGTTTTAATTAACACTTAGCTAAAGGAACTAATGCACATATCTTTTTGTCTATATCTAGAAAGTCTCTGTGGGATGAATTAAGATTTTGCATCCCATTTCAACAGATGGTTTACCTGGATGATATGCTAGGACTAAACCAATGATCCTTGCGTTAGCTACATCAGGAAGATAGGCTTTTGTAATTAATACAAAGGTAAAATTATTTTTTTTCATGCTCCCCTGCCCAGTCACTCATTTCTAGTTTACTGTTTTGAACATGGAAAATAACTTCGGGCAGACATGACACTTTTAAGGCAACAATGCTTAGAATATATGAAGCCATAAAGAGATTATGATAAAAACATTGTGGAGATTTATACTGTAAATACCTGGGGATTTTATAGCTATGCATGGCTGGTGGTTCGAAATTACATGGAAAATGAAAAGGACAAAAGAGATATCACATAGCTAAGAGACAACTAATAAGAGACATAGAATCTGTCTACAATTATATAAAGAGTATAAATACCAAGGGCCACTTCTAGAAAAGTGCTGAATGCACTCAGCAGCCCATTGACTTCAGTGGGAGTTAGCAGCATTTAGTACCTCACATTACAGAGACTTAAGGAGGGGAAAGAGTGCTTAGAGTTACACCGTGGGGAATAACAGTGATGAATTTTTTTGAAGTAACTTTCAGGGAAAATGTCCCATGCTGAGAAATCTATAAAACCATGACCTTTCTCAGAAATGTTTCAAACTAAAATGTATAACATACTGGGGGTATGTCTAGACTACAGAGTTTTAGACTCTACACTCTGTCGCGTCCAAGGAATGTGTCTGCTATTCCAATTTTTTTTTCGGAAGAGCAGATGCGTTTTTTTGGCATTGCTGTAAACCTTGTTTTACGAGGAAGAAGGATGTTCCAAAAAGGGTTTTTTTCCCCCAACATTTGGCCCAGTGTAGATGAGCCAAATGTCAGAAAAGCCTCTTCCGAAAAAAGAAGTGGAAAAAGATACACAAATTGCAGTTCACAATTTGTGTATCTTTTTCTGGAAGAACTGTGTAGTCTAGAGACAGCCTGGAAAATATACTATGGGGAGCAAATCCAGAGCGGTAAGGGAGGATATATGAGATGACCTAGTAACATATCTTTTCCTGCTTTGATTTCTGTATATCAATAACATCAATTTCTTATACTGTGTCCATCACCATGGAATCGAGCATGTTCCAGAAACACAACAGCAGGTTTAGAATCTTTGAAACTGCAGACAGCCTACTGGTTCTGCACTGAAGACAACAACGTATTACTTTGAATTCTAAACTACTTCAGTTTTACAGGATAGCTTCAATAGATATGGACAGTAGTTTGTCCATGTCTGACTAGATGACCATAATGGTCTCTTATGGGCTTCAAATCTGTGAATCTATGACCATCCCCCCATTATCTGTGCAGAACCCCATTGTATATGGCAGTACACATAAGTGAAATTCAGAGGAACTAATAAAATTAAGAAATAGAAAAATTAGACTGAATCCAAGAGGAAACTTCCTAATGGTGAGAAATTGTCTTCAGGGAGGTCAATGTGGTTGCCAAATTGGGGCTTAAGACAAAGGAAAACATGAGGAAAAAACATAGGTGTTGAAGGAGGGCATGGTAAAGTCAAACATAATGATGTTACACAGTCACATGGGAAGCCAGCCTATGTGGGTGTGTGATTTCAACTTTATGAAATTAATTCATAATTTTGGTCTGATTTCAGTTATAGTTTGTGGAGGAAGTTGAGTAAGTGGGATTTTTTTTTTTTTTTTTGTCTAGAGACTTTTAAAGGAGGAGAGTAATGAGCCATGGCAGGTAGGGTCAGCAGGGGAGTTACAGATGCAGGGGACAATTTGTAAGAAAGAGTGAAGGTGAGACACATTTAAGGCCTGTATACAATACACATTTTAACCTTTTGATAACCAGGTCAAGAGACTACTCTTCAGAATCCCTGTTTCAGTTATCATCTCTCTCTCTCTCTCTCACTCTCAGCTGTTATAACTAAATCCTTGTCTATACTGCAGTTATATCAGTTTAGATTTCCTGAAACCCAATGCACCCTTACTTACTGGCACGGACCACCCTACAATTCTGAACTTGATTCTGTCACTTTGAGTACATACACCAGAGCAAGAATCAGTTAATTTTGTTATTATATTCCTCCTAGATTGATGCAAGATCAGGTTAACCAAATGGTGAACATCTCTAGGACCGTCCAATAAATGAAATGCATATTCTATTATTCCAGTGGCAAAATAAATATGCTTATCTTAAGTAAAAGCAAAGTTTTCATTAAAGGAACTTGATTTATTAAATGGACAAAGCTGGTGAGTCGAGAAAGTTGTACATGATGAGCTGTGTGACAAAATGCCTTAGCTCCATAACATAAGATCAAATACTCCCTAGAGCTAGCTGGCTAGGTCACCTGGGGAAATGTAAACATCGTTTCATTCCTGTAATTACATTTCTCTTGCTATGTCTGCAGAATGGCAATTGACCACCCACTTTGAGGCCCTACTGCCAAATATTTTCCTCAGAACTATTTGAAGTAAAAGGAAACAAACAAAAAATACTCCGCCCCCATATTTAAATCCCATCAAGCACATTGCATACCAAGTCTTACTCCAATTGTATTCACTAGGAGTATTTTCTCTGATTTCAATGAAAAGAGGAATGGACCCTAACAGGTATCAAGATTTTCTGTTTCAATAAACAAAGAGGATTAATTGCACTAATAGCCTATATATAAGAAGATTTTTCTTTTTATTACATGCAACAATTCAGTTCTTCCTTTTAGTTAATAAACTTGAACCAGTCTCAAGCCGGTTGATTTTAGAAATAGAATTAAAATCTGCTAGTTTTTTATGCTAAAGAAACCAAGAATTTCACCTAAGCAGCTTCTCCCCCTTTCCAGTCAGAAAAGGGAATTGAATCCTATCTACAGTTTCCAGGGTGATAGTGTAATTTGACAAGGATCCGTGTAGTACCTTTTATCTTCTAATTGAGAAGAGAGAATTGCTGGTAATCTCAAAAGTTTCTAGTTCCTAGCTGATTCCAACTGGAGAAAGGCAGGAGCAGGAACAGAAGTTTTGAGATAATTAAATAATGAAATTTTACATTTACAGTTCAGTCCAGAAGGATCTCATAGCGATTGATAAACTGGGCAAATCTTGGCCTAGAAGCTAGTTTGGCATAGAAAACAGCATAGGAAATTGTTGTGTAAAATGTGGGGACATAGGGGCCAGATTTTGAGGAGCAAAGCAAAGTGCTTCTGTAAAAAGCTAACCAAGCTATCACAGCCACACCCTGAGTAAACTCTTAACCTCATACAAATACAACACAGCAGCTATTCAGCAACTCATGGGGATACTGCTCAGTAATATAGGGTACAAAGTAAGGACCTACAGAGATGCTGTGGTTGGGTTGGTCCCAAGATATGAGAGAGACAAGGCAGGTGAGGTAACATCTTTCATTGGACTTGTTCAGATCTGTTGGAGAACTCAGTGTGAGCCTGAAAGCTTGATCAGGGAAGTTGGTCCAATAAAAGATATTACCTCACTCACCCTGTCTCTCGAGAAAATTATTAAGTACTAAGACCTGAGAATAAATATGCTTTACTATTATAAATATATATTATTGTTGTTGTTTATCTGTATTGCAGTGGCACCGAGGAGATCCAGATCTGAACCAGGACGCCTTTGTGCGAGGCGCTGTCCCAAACCAGAACTGATGGATGACTCCTCTGATGTCCTCTCCATTTAAATGCTCAGGAGGCTTTGTACTCTCCCCTCTCCTCTGAGCAAAGCCTCACTTTTGTGTTAGTTTCATCTTTGCAGCCAGAAGAGTAAAGCTACCTCAGACGACAGCTGGGTGTCCATCAGTTCCCTCTGCATTGGTCTCCCTCTTTTTCTGCTGGTTCCAGAAATATATAACCACCCAACCCACACAATCTTACACATTCAGTAAAACACCGCCTCACTCCCCTAAACACCGCTTGAACCAGTGGGTTTTGTGGGGGTATCGCTGCGTGGTTGAAAGGGGATGGAAATGACCCCCTCCACTGGGCATATGTTATGGAGCTGCAATGCAGCCTCTAGTTTGGAATAGCAGCTCCACAGCCATTACACAGGGACTCTGCAACATGCTGGATCCAGAGTATTACCAAACCCATTGTACACCAGGTTATTTGAGGCTGGTGTGGAGATCACCGCTGCAGTGTACATGGTGGAGGCAAAGACTTCCCAGTCCAGCTCATTTGCCTAGACCACCACTATCGTGGAACTGAAGTGATGCAGGTGGTGTTGCTCTGTACACCCACATGAGTGGGGTACTTCTTGTAGAACATCGTTTTCTCTAAACAACCCCAAGTAACTTTACAGACTCATGTCAGCCACCACTGAAAAGCACCTGCAAAGGGATGTGCAATTACATGATGGCCCTTGATGCTGCACAGGAGTTCAGGTAAATATATGAAAGCTGGACTGTCTTAAGTGATCACAATAAGAGCACTCAGAGGGCTAGACTGTAACTTTAGAATTGTCTCTTTGGAAACGGTCGGATGGGGCCACATGGTGTGAAATGTCTCGGTTACAATTCCTCCTCTGCTCGTTCTGAGAGAGCAGGGAGTTATTATAGCCATTTCCATGGAGCAACTAACTCCCCCTTGTGTCTCAGCCTAACTGCTCTGGTCCAAAAGCGTGGGCAGCAACAGGGCTCTCCCAGTGTATCTCACCTCTCAACCCCTTCCCACACACTTGATTGCAGCAGGACATATCATGCAAGCAGAGGAGTTGACAGCCACCCTGGGCAAGGTGGGGGGATGGCTCCATGCTCCTGAAAGGGGTGGGGCCTCGGATGGAAGGGATGTGCGTAGGGCAGAGCGTGCCATGTCACTTTCCCCACCCCAGTCTTTGGAGCTGTCCGGAATGTGCCATGGTGCTCTGGCAGCAATTTAAAGGGCCTGGGGCTCTGACGGCTGCCACAGTAATAGTGGTGGGGAATCCCAGGCCCATTAGAATCACCGGGCCCCTCAGCAGTTTCCCCCTTTGCCTCCCATGCTGGTGGGCCTTTTTGTAAGAAGTCTCTGTTCTTCCCCTCACAGCTAGTCACAGTCCAAGTAAAGGCAAGAAAGGGTGCTGGTGTTGGGGGTGGAGGGAGGTGGCTTAGTTTCTAGCATCCATGCCAGATCTAGGTGAGCAGGGTGTCAGGGTGGGGACCTTATTGTTCAGTACTTAAAAAAAAATCTTACTCAGTCTGTATCTTTTAATATTACACTGCAAAAAGGAAAGCCGGAATGCACTTTGCAGGCTACCTTTTCCAGATGCTGCTAAGTATGTTGGATTTTAGTAGCTAGATACCCACGACTGTGTATTGGCAGTTAAAAAAAAATGAAAAGAGAAAGTATATAATGAAGACAGTAGAGATAATAATCCTTCCTCCTCTTCCCCGCCTCCAGTAGTCTGCCTTGTCATTAGATTGTAAGCTCTTTGTGGCAGTGACTATGCCTTAAAATGTGTTTCAACCTTGGCTAGCCCATTGGGGCCCTGATCCTGGTTGGGGCCTTTAGACACTTCTGTAGCATAACTAATAATAATGAACTGCTTTCTGGAGGCAAGGAGTGGCAGAGAGAGACAGACTGACTCCATGGGTATGTCTAGACTACATGGCTCTGTCGCCAGAGCCATGTAGATTAGTTTACTAGACATACTCAAATGAAGCCACAATTGAAATAATTGTGGCTTCATTTACATGAAAATGGCTGCTGCGCTGTGCTGGGGATCAGCTATCCCGGCACAGTGGGGCAGTCTAGACGCGCCGCGGTCGACAGGGAAGCCTCTGTTGACCGCTCCAGTAAACCTCGTTTCACGAGGCATAACGGAGCCGTCGACAGAGGCTTCCTGTCAACCATGGCATGTCTAGACTGCCCCGCTGTGCTGGGACAGCTGATCCCCGGCACAGCGCGGCAGCCATTTTCATGTAAATAAAGCCGCGATTATTTAAATCGCGGCTTCATTTGGGTATGTCTAGGAAATTAATCTACATGGCTCTGGCGACAGAGCTATGTAGTCTAGACATACCCCATGTGGCTATACACCCTCTCTCACACACATGGATTCCTTAGGTGTAATGTATTATTTAAGGTTTCTGATTGCCTTAAATCATATTTTGTTTCCCTTTTGTACATAGGATACTAAAACAGATTCACCAGCCCTCTAATCATGATGCTGAATTTTAACACCGCTTATATTTTTATGTGTTACAGCGATTATATTCTATTTTCTATTAACATTTAAGGAAAGCAGAAGTGAGTGCTCTGGTTGATTTGTTCTGGGTAAAGATATTTTCTGATACTTTCAAAAGGAAAATATTTACCTCTTGTTGGTTGGCAAGCAAAACTGAAGGGTTGGTAATGGTCATGAGATAAGATCAAGACTAGAGATTTGACACATATGAAATGTCTTGGAGGGACAAAATCTGAAAACAAGAGGTCTTGCTACTGATTGATAGGAAATGAGACAGTAAAGTAAGGGCCTGAGCTTGTAAAATGCTAAGTGCCTAGTGTGCACAGCTACAGTTAGAGCCAATGAGACTTTTAATTTAGCAGCTTACCCAAGTTAAGGAACCATGAAAACATGCAAAACTTGAGTTAAGCATGGAGTAGATAAGGAAAAATTATCTGTGTGAGATACACTAGCTTGGACATGACTATATCAAACCTCTCTCTAAAGAAAAAGACAGTGCTTAAGCTTCCTATTCTGCAAGTAATTGAATGAATAATAGTAAAAAAATCCTTTGTACTGTTTATGGCAGAGAGCCAACTTTTGACTGAAAAGGAAATATGTAACAATTGTAAAACACAAGAGGCTGTTTTCATATACTTGGTTAACACACTGCTCAAAGCAGCCTTCAGAAAAGAAGAACAACATTGTGACAAGGGGCTATCAGGAGCACCCAGGATACAGATGTGGCTGCAGGTCCAGCTGAGGGCAATTACACAATTTCTGGTGAGGACTATGAGGAATTGGGTGACAATCCCTGGGTTAAGACGGAGAATATAAGGAGAGGAAACTGAACTGGCGAGGAAGTGCGGTTCACTGGGTAGTGATGAAGGTGTTCTGTGATATTGGGGGCTTGTCTGGAAGGAGTAACTCCCTCAGCTGAAGACGAGACATGAGGGGGATCTGCAGGAGATCTGGGAACTAGGGATGAGAAGCCACACTGGGTAGTGAAGCGACAAAAGGAGATGCAGCACTCCTGAATTGGCAGGCAGAGCAGCAAGAAATGCTGCAGGGACACATGAAAGAGCAGGCCCAGGCATAGCAACTGCTCCTGCAAGAGGCTGGTGAGTGCCACTGAGGAGAATAGGAATCAAACAATGGGCCTGGGATGACCCCAGTGCTTTTAAATAACTTTGAGTAGGTGGCTACTAGTGATGGATGGGACAAAGGGGCTTGGGCACTTTGGCTGTCTCCTTCTCTGGGTGGCAAGTCTCAGGAAGCCTACGTGGCTTGGCGCCAAACCCAGGTAAAAGACTACAATACACTGAAAGCTGCTTTTGTGGACAGAGTCAGTCTGTCAGTTGAGAAATACCACCCAAAGTTCAGGGCAGCCAGCCAGACGGGATGGTGGGATACGCCCCAGGGCCTGTGCACAGAAATGTTCACATGGGGACACTTGACAGTGGCGGCCAGACAGGCAGGAAACGGAAGCCCTAATGGGCTCCATTATTCTGGAGCAGTTTATACAGAGCTTCACTGAGATTGGGGGAGAGGCAAAGGGGGAACTTGTCCTGGGAACTGGTGATCCTGAAGGGCCTGAGGCTCCATGGTTGCCACTGCTGCTACTACTTTGAGGGCTGGCGGAGGGGGAGGGCGCGTCCCAGCACTTCCCCTTCTGCCCAAGGCCCCAGCCCACCTAGTAGGGTGAAGCTGCCCACCCCCTTGCCAAAGGGATCCAGCAATCCTGTCAGCTCCTTCCGGTTTGGAGGCACCAACCAATATCACTCAATTCAGCCATGAAATTAACAGGGGATTATGTGGCAGTTGATCTTCTGTAAAAAGAGCTCTGTACACCAGTGCCTGACAGGGCTGTAGCACCCCAGGCAGTGACATCCAGAAAAAAGAGGCGGGGGGGACAAAAGAGGATACCCCAGCTTCCCTGGAAGGTAGTCTGATGCTAGTACTGAGGTAAAGGACACATACAGAGAGACCACCCTGTATGGATTGTGGGTTCATGGAGTTCTGTGTGAGAAGGGAGCAGTGGTGCAGGGACACCTAGGAAAAGGAGGGTGGAGGCTCAGCTAATAACGTGGAGGAGCAAGGCCTGGATGAGACACAGGGTAAAGGACAAACTGAAGAAAGACAGAGAGGGAAGCCTTAGTGGGCGAACCTACCCCAATGGCTCCAAACCAAGGGTAAGGTCAGTCAGGGAAAGTGAGGGGTCCTGCAATTTACATGGGCAGTGATAAGCCCAGAGACGGGAGGAAGAGCTGTGGAGTGCGACTGATGTGATGACATAAGGGTTACCTCCACCCTCGAAGTGCATGTTTTATGGCAGGTGACCGCTCACCAGTTGTCCATAGAGAGCCATTCTTGAGGAACACAGGAACCTGCAATGGAGTGAGGGTAGGGCAAGGACACCTCTCCCAGAGGCAAGAAAGGGCCTCAGGTGAAATAAGGAGGGGGAGAAGTTGAGAGGAGGAGGTGTGTGACAAGGCGCTATCAGCTGTACTCTGTGCACTGACATGACGGCCTTCCTGGGAAGGTTGCAGGCCCAGCTGAGGGAAACAATGGACGTTGTTGAGGAGAGTAGTCTAATTCTGCACCATAAGTCCATTTACAATAATGGGAGTCTGGGTATATTGACTTCTTTGGAATTTGGACCAGGGCCTACATTAGTGCTCAATGCTGTGCTCACTGAACTCCATGGCAGAGTTCCCATTGAGTTTAATGGTGCTGGATCAGAGCCTTAGTGACTGCAGCATAATATGTTCTACTTTGTCAAACCCTCACCTGCATTTATTTTTAAGGCACATGCATCATCATTAAATAGGGATTCCCCACTCAACACTGATCCAAGCATCCATTCTCCTGGTTTGCAATAGTGAATCCAGTACCTCTAAAACAAGATATTGCGTGAGTTGAATCTTACTACTTTATCATTTTCCCATGTTACACAAGTGATTTATATGTGTGTCCTCCCACGCGCTTGTGACTCCAAAGCCTCCTTCATGTCAGCTGGCAAAGGGCACACCCCACACACTGCTGCCAGAAGGCTTAGCCAAACTGTCTTGTGAGGTATCATGTAAAAACTGGACACGTTAACATTACCTCATGGTGTATGGATGGATGATGTGTAAAGAACTGTGTGTGCTGGAAATAGGTTCCTAAAATAACTTTTGGGAGAAGACTCAATAAAAAAGTTTTTCCTGGTCAAAGGAAAAGTGTTTTGCCAGTGACTCCCATGCAAATTGAGCAAAGTGACTGCAGAGCAGTATTCCCTCTGATTTTTCCCATTCTTGTGCAGAAATAATGTTGTTACATGCACCAGTAAGAAGGTGATGGGTGTCACATCACTTCCATATTAGCGCGCATAACAAAGTTCATGTGCTAGGGTGAGACCGAGGAGTTTGGAATGTGGGAGGGGACCAAGGGCTGGGTTGGAGTATGGAGGAGGGTTGAGAGCTCTGGCTGGGGGTGTAGGCTCTGGGGTGGAACTGGGGATGAGGGACATGGGTGCAGGCTGCACCAGGGCTGTGTTGGGGAGAGAGGACTCCCTCCCATCTTTCTCTCACCACAGCAGCACCTAGGTTGGATGGGAGAGTCATCTCTCCCCTGGCTGCAGCAGGTGTGGGCCAGGCAGGGTCATAGTCAGGGCCACGGTCAGGGCCAGGGGAAACAGGCCTTTCCCCTGGCAAGTTCAGGGTTGTGGCTAGGTAGGGGGAGAGGCACTGGGCTGGGCTGAGTCAGGGTCAGGGGAGAGACACCATGGCAGATCTGCAACTTGGGGCACCTGCACGGTGTTTAAAAAGGAAGCTGTGAGGCCCCACAGCTTAGAGGGAACTTAGTTGCAGAGATAATGGAAGTTACACTTACCTATGGGAATTTGCAGGGGGCAGGGAAGCAGTGGGAAGTCAACAGGATGAGACAAACAGCAAGGGAGAAGAACTCTGTGCGGATATCCTTCAGCAGAACACATATGGTCTGGTAGCACTTTATAGACTAACAAAACATGTAGATGGTATCATGAGCTTTTGTGGGCACAGCCCACTTCTTCAAATGACTGGAGAACTCTGGTCATCTGAAGAAGTGGGCTGTGCCCAAAAAAGCTCATGATACCATCTACATGTTTTGTTAGTCTATAAAGTGCTACCAGACCATTTATTGTTTTTTTTTTCTGTAACAGACTAACTCGGCTACCCCCTGAAGCTTCAGAACACATACGTTACCCAGAGGCACTGAGACAGGGAGAGTAAAGTCTGCTTTACAAGTGGAGGCTCCTCTGGGATGAACTGCTGGGAGGTCTCTGAAGCTCGGGATGTGCTTCCTCAGCTGAGAGAAGTATGTAACCCAGAGATACTGAGACAGGGAGAGTGATGTCTGATCTACAGCCTTAGCTACGAGGCAGTTGGCTTCTACCTCATGTGGTAGAAGCACATGGCTTCACTTGCAACATCCCACTTTCATTCCCATCTGCCGATGACTCGGGGCTAAGCAGCAGACCCTGAGATACTGGACCTGTGACCTTTGGGGCTAAAGCCATGTGCCTCTACAGCATGCGCTAAAAGCCAACAGGCTCTCAGCTAACTAAGGCTGTAGAGCAGACTTCACTCTCCCTTTTCTGTGCCTCTGAGTTACGTATGTGATAAGTCTACTGGACTATAAAAAGAATGGGAGAGAACCCCTTAGTTATCCATCATGTATGGGTCGGAGGCGAGGGGAGGAGGGGGCAGCATCCTCTGATTCTGTGAACACTGGATCCTTCTACCAGTAGGGCTAGAGGTGTGAACTCTGCAAAGTAATGTCTGTGGAGAACTGGGGATCTCTGAATGTTACATGCAAGATTAAGACTGGCAGAGTCTCAGCAAGTTTGCTGCTAAGGCTGACAGAACATGTGTGGCAGGGAGCTGACCCACAATTTAAGCCCCATCAGATCACCCCATTGCTGAGGCAGAGAGGTAACACACTGACCCTGGATGGTCCTGGATCATCAAGAAAGCCTCACAGGCTTAGTCCTGAAAACTGAGCAGCACAGATGAAATCCTGCTCCTGTTTCCAGGTCTACTGAAGTCAGTGGGACACCAGGTTTGTAGGGTAGTTAAGACAGATTCCATCCATTTCCTGCCATTTGACCATGCAATTTTAACACACCTATCAATAACATTAAAATGGGCAATGTCTAATGTTCTACCCATCTTCCTTCTGTAGTCAATAAGGCTACGTCTAGACTGCAAGCCTCTTTCGAAAAAGGCTTTTTCGAAAAATACTTTCAAAAAAGCCTCTTTCGAAAAAGAGCGTCTAGACTACAACCAGTACTTTTGAAAAAGCAAGCCGCTTTTTCGAAAGAGAGCACCCAGGCAGTCTGGATGCTCTCTTTCGAAAAAGCACAGTTTGCATTACATAGTGCCTTTTTTCGAAAGAGCACTTTCAAAAAAAGGCATTCTTCCTCGTAAAAAGAGGTTTTCCGCAGTCAAAAAACTGCCACATTCTTTCGATTTACTTTTGAAAGAATGCAGCAGCAGTCTAGATGCAGGGGAAGTTTTTTAGAAAAAAGGCCACTTTTTTCGAAAAAACCCTGTAGTCTAGAAACACCCTTAGGCACTGTATATTGGCTAAGATTGGACCTCATTAAAGTAGACAAAATACAGGGCTAATGACATTCTCTCCACAAAGAACCTATAATTTCTTTTGTAAGTAATTTGAACTGTCCCTTGTTCTAATTACCACAAACCAAAAGAGACAATTTCAAATTCAATTTGAATAAAAAACACAAACAACAACAAAAAAATCCCCTTTACTACATCTCTGCATCACTATTGGCTGCTGTATTGTATCTTTACTTTTGATTTAGATATGCAGTCCATCTCATGTATCCTTTTGGCAAATTTCCAGAGCACAGCCAAGAAAATGCCTTGGCAGGTGGTGGCAAAAGTATATCAACTCCACTAAAGTAAGTGTTTTGGCTTTCGGACAGGACAGAGCTAAAGAAGGGAATATTTTGTAGAATAAAATACAAGTACTGGAAAATAACAAAAATCTACAGCAAGAGTTGGTTTTCTTGGTCACTTATAGTGGGTTGCAAGATTTTTGATTTCAGGGTTACTTTTATTTAAAAAATATTATTATGGATGCCATTTTATTTTACAAATCCAACCTTTCATTGGTGTGAGTGGATTCCCCTTTTAGTATTGGATAGTTGGTCTTTTGTTTATGGAGTTTACAGCTTTGATAGTCCATTAACTAAGGGGCTTCAGTTGCCAGGATGATTATGGTTCTGCAGCCAATGTTTTCCAACTTGGATACCTAAAATTAATAATCGAGTTTCACATTAGATACCTAAGTGGGCTGATTTGTAGTTGTGCAGAACAACAGCTCCTCCAGCTGAAATCAATGGACACTGTAGGTTCTCAGCGATACTGCAAATCTAGCCTCTTATTTAGGTGCCTAATTAATAAGTTAGGTCTCTAATTTTAAACAATCAAGTTTAATCTTGGCCATCCCCCTGACTGCTCAGTCCTTCAGCCCTCATATAGATTGTGCTGATCACAACACATCTTTCATTCTTCTCATATCCTGGCCTTCCTTCTCCACGTGTGGCCATGTCTTTTCATGATAAAAATCCTCCTGTGTCTTTGGAGGTTGGCCAAATGGTTATTTCAGTTCCCATTGGTACCATTTGTTGACAGCTATAAACCAATAAATGACAGTGAGCCTTGCTATATACCCATCCCCTCACATTTTACTGTACCTTCTCTCAACATCAATGCCCTGCACTCCACTCTGCTGTCAGAACCTTTCGTTGGGGACTTGGTCGTGGATTTAAATGTACAGAATTCTCCTTTCCACCTCCCTCTCTGTGACAGACAGCTGCTGCACTTCTGTCTTTATCAGTGAGTTGAAGCAGCTGGAGCATGTTGCCTTGTTGATATTTTTCCTTGGATGATCATCCTGGATAAAACTGAATATGCACCAATAAGCTTTCTTTTTTTGTGAGAGTTCACCCTCCTGATTATGGTACATGTTAATTTCTTGGCCTAAATAGACATATTTTCCAACTTCTTCTATTTGTTCCTCTCTTGATTGTTATTTGGAGTTTTAAGCAAGGAATCAGACTCCATACAACTTATTCTGGAGTGGTTAATTTTCAGTCTGACTTGGCTGTGTTGAGCTCTTGCAGCATTTTCTGTAATTTGATAGTATTTTCAGCGATCAACACAATATAGTCTACAAATGTGGTATGGTTTAACTGCGCTCCATTTATGTGAAATCCACCCTTCCAATTCATCTGCCATATTACCATTTTGAGACAGGCTGTGAAGAGTTTGAGTGAAACTATGTCACTTTGTTTCACACATTTCTTAAGAGGAAGAGAAGTAAAAGGGAGTATCAAAGTTATAACTGTAGTGCAGTCAGAATTTGCTTCCTTTAACAGTTTGATATAGTTTGTGTCAGTGACTTGCTCTGCAAGAGTGTTCAATACTACATTGATCTCTGTGCTGTCGAATGATTTTAATAGTTGATGAAGGCAATGGATAAAGGGAATTTTTATTCCCTTTAGAATTCCAATAGCTGAAAATATGGTCAATTGTGATGAAATTCCTTTGAAAGCCTGCCTGCTCTCTTGCCTGCGGCTCATCCAGACTCTGTGAGAGTCAGTTTGTTATTATTTTGGTGAACGGCTCGTAGACATGTGAGAGCAGGCATATTGGATGATAGTTCCTTATATCTTCACAATCTCCCTTCTTGTACAGCAGAATGATGTTGGACTCCTTCCAGCTAGATGGTATCTTCTGCATTTCCAAATAGCGGCTAAAACTGTGAGCAAGTGTTTCCCAGAGGTCTTGGACTCCAGCTCTTATCATTTTGACTGTCAGTCCATCTTTAACTGGGGCTTTTCCTTCCTTCGTTTGGTGAACTGCATGTGTAGCTTTCCTGACAAAGACTGGGAATACACACTCACTGGTCTGAAGTGCAGGGGACTGGACAGAAGGATGTAAGGCCTGGGAAGGCAATCATGGGTGGCAATATGGGTGCCAGGGTGGCCAATGGATCTAAGGGGTCAGGTCCTGGGATACAGAAGACCCCAAGAGTATCTGCACCATCGTAGTGGTGCAGGGATATACCCTTCTGGATGCACCAGATATGCACAGGCATCTGAGCTGAGCTGAAAAATAGGAGAAAAGGACAGATCTCCTTTGGAATAGATGTCAGAGTCTGAGGAGCCCTCTGGTGGTGGAAGAGCCAAGCAGGCATGTCTGGGGAGGGAATATGTTGTGCTTGGCAGCAGTCCACAATGGAGACTTGCTGCAATGCCCATGAGAGTGCTTGCAGTACTTGCATTTGGGCTTGCCCTACACCAGTGGTACCATCAGATCCAGATGGGAGGTGGTTGGTGAGGCACTTGCCACTGGTGATGGATGGTGTGCCATCGATTCCACTGGACCTGGATTGGACCCTGCTTGGGGCCAGAGAGCCTTCTGCAGTAGGAACATCCAAAGGCACAATAGATGTTCCTTGCCAGTTGACAGGAGAAAGGAGTTGCAGATCTTGCAGAAAGCAGCGAGATGCTCCTCCTAGAATCAGTCAAGGCAATAGCTATATTTGTTGCTCAGTGAGAACAAGTAAGGGCATGAAGTGGTTTTTGAACCCAAGAATGCAGCCTTGTCCCCTAATGGCATCAGGCTGGGCACTGAGAAGAGCAAGACTAACTACACTATCAACTACCTATGCAAGAAGGAAACAGAGACCTGGCTAACTATAGGCAAGGGATGAGAGTGTTCTTGAAGTCAGACTACTTGAACAGAAGAACACAGATTCTGACTCTGGCCATTCAGCAGTAAGAGGACCTGAAGGAGCCTCACCCAGCACAGACTCTTATAACCTCACCTGGAGCACAAGCCAATGTAAAATGCACATATGGGTCAATGGACACGGCTACTGAAAACTTCTTGCTCTGGCACATGGTACACATGCTCACCTCTGTATTTGGAACACATATAAGGACCACCACTCAAAAGAAGGATTCTAAAACATCCCCCTCAATGCCTCAAATCTTTGTCTTTACTCCTCAACCCACCATGCCCAAGTCAGCTATTTAAATAACTGCAGCATTCCTATCTTCATTTGCTTCTTATGGTTAACATGTAGATGCAGATCTCCAAAATCTGTCAGGGTAAAATTCCCCATGCATACCATTCACACTGTGGCTGGTGACAGAGAGACAACATCAAGCACTGAATTGAGGATCTTCAGCACTAAAGGGGAACATGCTTTGTAGTATGGTTACATGCGAGACTTGTACATCTAAGAACAAAGAATGCAAGTTACCATCTTAGGACTGTATTTTGGAATGCTGCAACATAGAAGAGGATTCCAGACCATAGTGGATAACTGGACTTGAACTCATAGTGTGAGTGGCTAAGATGCAGTGGCTAAGAGTCAAAACTGTATACTTGCATGTATAAGCAGAGGAATATAAAGTAGAAGTAGGAAAGTGTTATCATTCCCTGTGGCACTAGTCATACCATTTCCGTGTCCACATGTTAATTAAAAAAGTGATTAATGAATTGGGAAGGGTTCAAAAATACCTACAATGATGAACTGAGATTGGGAAAACTTGCCTTATGAGAATCTGAAGACTCTCAATCTCTATTGTTTAATAGAGAGGTGACTTATAAAAATCTAAGTAGGGATAAGGTTTTTCATAGTAGATGGTTCTTTAATCTTAGGCACAATGAGATTCTATGGCTAGATGCTGAAGGTAGATCCATTCTGACTAGGAAAAAGGCACAGCATTTTAATAGTGAATGTAATTAAGCACTGCAACAACTTGCCTAGAGATGTGTTGGATTCCTACTCATTTGAAGTATTAGGGTGAATTCTTGGCTCCACTAAAGACAATGGCAATATTCCTGTTGATTTCAATGGAGCCAAGATCTCACCCCTAAAATCAAGTCTGGATGTCTCACTAAAAGATAGACTCTAACTCAAATCGACATCATGGACTTAATTCAGCATCCCCTTTAAGCAATTCCTGACCCTTGGAGGTTAGATTAGATGATCATAGCGATCCCTTCTGACATTAAATATATATTAAGCTAATCTACTTTAGCGGCAAGTAAGTAGCAAACTATTGGAATTACTCAGTCAAATCACAAGAGGGAGACATTAGCACACACTTAAGCCAGCAATGTATTCATGTAAATGCAAATGGAGACGCTAGAAGCTTCAGAATAGAACATTCTTCCCCCAAACATGGGTCCCATTATTGGTCATAATTCACCAGATGGAAACAATTTTGTCATTCATAACAGATATGTGACCAGCAGCTTTTCTGTCAGCTCTGTTGTTTTGTATCTTGTTTCCATGGATTCATCTTGATTATTCCTTTTTATCATGTTTCATTACCCGTATTGGCTCTATTGTTTTTTTCATTCATTATTTATATGAATAACTATTGCCGGACATTGTTAGCTGTGCTGCATTTTATAGCTTCATGCCATACCATGTTGCAATGGCAGAAAATAACTGTGAAATTTCATTAGATCGAATGTTGTCAAGAATCTCAATTTTTATATTGGTAGCTAGAATTAACAGTCTGGCCTCATCACTTCTACTTTAACAGTAAATGCGGTTATATTAAAATCATGACTATATTTGTGCAAGTACATAAAGTTCAGGATATATTAATGTGGATTCTCCCTCAATATCAGAGCATACCTTAAATTTCTTGTGGACTCTCTGTGCAGCTTGGAAGGTGCTTTTGAAGACAATATTGTCATGGTAGACAACATTATTGCATGCTGTGCCTACACTGATGAGTAGTTGTGCTAATCACACTCTGGGGTTTTGGCACAGTAGTTCTGCTGTGTTAGATTAGACTTCCCCTCCAACCTTTGTGTCAATAGCTGTGCTACAGATTTAAAGTTCTGACACTGTTCATTATGGAAAACTGGGCTGGGGGGTTCCGATGAGATGTTCTGGTTTTGTATATACTATGCTGATTTGCAGCATAGAATGCAGCTTTCATTCTTTCATGCTGAAGGGGCTCAAACTGACTTTTTCTGTTTATTTTTGACTCATGAATTGCTGAAATTCATGGTTGTACAGTCAAGCCAGTGTCACTGGTAGTGCATTCCCTGGTGGTTTTAATTTCATGCTACAAACCAGACAAGCCTCTTTCTTTCTGTTTTTCTTTTAAGAAAAGAAATTAAAATATTCTTTTTCCAAAAGTTATTTAGTAAGTCTCTCTTTATATGCTGTGTTACTAAATGATGATGAAATTAAAATGAAACGTCTCCCCAAACAAATGGCAGGAGGGGCCCAAAACATGAGTTATTTAAAACTACCTCAGAGGAAGGGCTCAAGAACATACTATAGGGAAAAATCCTCCATTACTAATGATTTGCGCACTCAGGGTATGTCCACACTGAGGAGTTATTTCGGAAGTACCCTGAAATAGCTATTCCATGTCTACTGAAGCAGCCTGTTATTTCGTAATACATTTCAAAATAATGGGCAGCTTATTCCTATGTCCTAGTTAAGGGGAATTTCAGAATACTAAGTTATTTTGAAATTTGGTGCTGTGTAGACAGCGCCAAATTATGAAATAAGCTATTTTGAAATAGCATAGCACAAATTGCATAGCTTATTTCAAGCTAAGGGTGCTGTGTAGATGCACCCTCAGACTGCAAATCTTTGAGGCAGGCAGATTAGGGTTGCCATATGGTTTAACCAAAAATACCGAACACCTCCCCCCACCCCCGAAAAAAAACAAGGGAAAAATTCTGTTGAGAAAAAAAAGACAGAGACCAAAGTTATTAAGCAAAATAAATAAATAAATAAATAAATAAAATAAAAAAACCAGCATGGCCCCTTTAAGAAATGCCTTTGAGACTTTTTGCCGGTGGCCATCTTGTTTTCCTACTCTGAGCCAGAAGACAGCTCCTCTGCGGAACCAGGTAAGCGGGGGGGGGGGGGGGGGGAGGGGGAGGGGAGAAGGGGGAAGGGGAATGGGCTGGGCCCGGTTGCTGAGCATGTGTAGGGTTGCCAGGTGTTTGGTATTTTTGCCTCCTGGCAGGGAAAAAAAATCAGAAAATACCGGGCACCTGGCATCCCTAGGCAGATTTTTAAAATAATATGTGTATACATTGCTTAGTGTAATGGGACCCTGATCCTTGATTGGTAGCTCTAGGTGCTATAGTAACATTTAAATAAATAATAAAAAAGACTTGTAATGAACTATGGCATAGTGCAACTCATTGATTTCAATGCCAAAGAACCAGGCCCTGTATTTTTTGGTGCAAGGAGTACAAAGAAATGCAGAACTACGAAACAGGGCCAAATACATAAAATATCTTTTAGGGAAAAGATTTTACATAGGATTTAAAAATGATTATTCACCAACTCATAAGTTATGTACTATTTAAATTTAATTTTTAAAACTGGGTTCGTGCTTTCTTTTGAGTGTCCCTTCTCTTTTGTTTTCTTTTGCAATGATTCCTGTGTAAATCATTTATTCCAACAATAAAAAGAGAACACTATATAATTTGGAAAGTAAGGCTTTTCTTCCAGTCTTAGACATGTGATTGTTAATGTTCATTTCATTAGGTCTGAGTAAATTATTCAGATCTTATTTACCATATTATTAAATTTTAATTCTGCCACTGCATTTTCCCGAATGTAAACAAACCTGTACCAGAACAAAACACTGCTTAATTACTGCAGGTTCAATTACCCAACAAGAGACATTTCAGAGAGGAATTTTTAGATCGTTAAGCCTTTGTAAGTACTTCCCCCACAGGCAAACACAGCTTCCTCAAAGATGTCCACTACCCACCTTATTACATATCCACAAATATAACTTTCCTAAAGGAGATCACTTAAAGGAGACCATTTATATTCTTGAATACTTTTCTGTTAACTGCGTATAACCAAAGTTTTCCTTGGTGTAGCTTTATTCAGAGGATTGTATTCATGAGATACTACATAAAAAAAGTCAGGACTAGGTTTGTTTGCATAGTTGTATTAGACTTAGACATGACTCTCTAGTTTTGTATTACTCTAGTCTCTGTAATCTCTAGATGCAGAAACTTTGGGTCATAATTCTATCCCACTAGCTTCTTTATATTGAATGCTACAGAATACACAAGCAAGATGATGCCTTGTGTGTGGAAGGGTAAAGAAAAATGACAGCAGTGTATGTATGACTAACACTAAACATGTGCAAAGCACACATGCTGTCTGTTATTAAATTGAGGTTGCAGTGCTAAGGAGAAAAGAAAAACAGCGAGACTATATCCATGGGTGACACTAGAAGGATGGAATTCATCCCTGTGCCGAAAGACAGCACGGGCACAAGTGACGTCCCACACAAGCTCTGTTTGGAGAGTTTAAATCAGTTATGGGCAACGTAGGCTAGTTGTGGGCCTCATGAGTGGCCCCCCTTTATCTCAGTGGGCCGCAATATTGTCATAACCAAGACAATCTCCCGGGATAGGGTAGTTTTGCTAACTGCGCTTGTGTGCCTAGAATTTGCGGACTGTTCCAATTGAACTTGAGCAATGCTCTGATTGGATGCAGAGGGAGCACATGGCTCACGCAGTCAATATTGTGTGCAGTTAGCACACATCTCACTTCACATGCCTTTGTGCATGTCACTTTAGCAATACTAGTAGGAAAAAACCTGTGTAGATGGAAACCAGTAGAATCTGGCAACCCTGTGCATGGGAAATGCTAAACAAAATGTCTTGTGGGCCACACATTTATTTATGTATGTAAAATATTTTTACCCTGACACTCTATTTAAAATATTTGAGGTAGATTAAAATTAAAAAAAAACCACAATAAATAAATAAATATAAAGTAAAATACAGGACCCCATGGGGGGGGGGCATAAAACCTGCTAAAACACCTCAAGAGGAGGGACACACACACTCACATCTAAATACCAATAAAAGCATGGGTAAAAAGGGTGCCCTTTGCCTGGTGCCGAAACAATGCCAACATTGGCGCCAGGTGAATGTCCTGGGGGAGAGAATTCCACAGCCTAGGGGTGAAGTCTGAGAAGGCCCTGCTCCGCATAAAGGTCAACCTAATCTCCATAAGTGGAGGAACACGGAGCAGAGCCTCCCCAGCTGACCTCAATCCCTGGGCAGGTTCGTATAGGAGGAGACGGTCCTTCAGATACCCCGGTCCCAACCCATTTAGGGCTTTGTAAGTCATAACCAGTCATAGAACCCCGGTGGGCCATTTGCAGCCCACCGGTTGCCCATCACTGGCTTAAATGATACATTGGCAATGTGCAGATCATCTTCACATGGTGAATTTTACCTTAACTGAGCAAGCACATTACTAATAGGTAGAACAATTACCCATATTAATTGTCATCTGACGGTTGTTTACAAATTCAGATGTTACGTCCCTGGCTTATAAAAAGGATGGGATGGGGAACGTATCTATATTCTAATATTATTACTAATATTAAAACTGCAATCACTGAGGGCTGAAGTCTGAGTCTGGCTACACAACCATACAAGGGAGTAAGACTCATCCATCTTACACAGGCTTCTCAGAGCTTGGGTTCAGGTGTGTTGGAACATGCCTTCTCTCACACAGGTGGGTAGGAAGTGGGCAGAAAATGGGTACCCCATTAGCTTTTGTCATATTTACAGGGGTTCGTCCCAGGAATGAAGGGCACCATGGGAGAAAGCCCAAAGATGCTTGTTAAATATAAACAATTGGGTGATGGAGGCTGGCACCATGGCCAGTCGGAGATAAGAGTCAACCTCACTACATTAATGAGAGATGATAGGAAAGGCAGGGATTGGTTGTGAAGGGACTTGAAAAGGAAGACAAGTAGCTTATGTTTAACACAGTGGAGAAGGGGGAGTCAGTGGAGAGATGCTAAGGGAGGGCTGACATGGTCAAAATGATGGGCAAGGGAAATGATCTGTACAGCAGCATTCTGAACTGATATGAGCAGCAAAAAATGGAATTTGTCAAGGCCAGAGAGAAGAACGTTGCAGTCATTGAGATGGAGGGAAAAGGGCATCTTAGAAGCATGGAGGGATAGGAAAGGCTGCATCTTAGAGATGTTATGCAGGAAAAAATCTGCAAGACTTAGACATAGCCCGGATATGAGGACTGACAGGGAGGTCCAACTCTGTGATGTGATGGAGGGGAGTGGAAAAAGGCAAAGTTTGTTATGGGCAAAATCACTGTAATTCTCTGTCCCAAGACTCTCAGAAATTGTCTCATGCATTACTGTAAAACAGCCTGATCTCATCAAAGCCAGTTCATTTGTCTAAGATTTTGCTGCTGAGGCTGTCCATTGCTGAGGTTTATGACTGTTTCTGTACAGCTGTAGGGTCCCTCTGCCCTGTGAGCATGTCTGTAGCACAATGGTAAGATAATAGACTGTAGTTGTAAGTGAATGAACCAACATTCCCCTTCACCATTGATATGCAACATATTCCTAACCTAGAAAATAGACCCAAATTTCAACTAGCATTTATAAGCTTTAATCTTGTCAGGCTTGCAGCAAAAGATAAACAGCAAGTACCTGTATGCTGAAAAACCAAACAGGTAAATAGAATCCTACAGGCCTGTGTGCTTTTTACCTAATGAATTCACTTCTGTCATTCATCTATTTATGCCAGTGTCACAGAATGGGCTTGAGGAAGCCTGTAATACATGGCTGTGTCCTCAACAGCAGCTCACATATGCTCATAATAATTGGGGGAGGGGAAAAACTCCAGAAGTCACTTTTGTGGTTCCCTGCTCCTGGGGCCAGCTAGGAACTGGTCCAGTCTCCAGCGTAATTTAGAGAAGACTCAGGGCGGCTCAGGTTTATGCCTAGCTGACCCCAGTTTCAAGGGACTATTCCAGAAGCTGGAGATTACCATGTTGTAGAAATGCTCCAGCCATGTCCTTTGCACCAGGAGCTAGGACGGGAGTAGCATTAGAGATGCTATTACAGCTCCACACCATCAAGGATTCCTCTTATAACAGGTGAATCCTGAGAGATCCAGCTTTCTGGTTGCTTTGCACGGCCTGAGAGGTGCAAAGTCATTGGAGCAGACCCACGCAGCAGTCCAACAGAATTTCCAAGAACCTTCCAAGGTCACTGGTTGTGAACATCAGCTGAGCGTCTGCCACCATAAGGCAACTCTGGAAGCTAGTTAGGATCTTATTGGGAACTTGCCCATAAATGCACGTTTGAGCTAAGGCCAGTGCCTCTGGGACTTAAAGAGGCATCAGAAAAGAACCCAGCAATTATTGAGGGCCAAAAATCCTCAACCCCAGCAAAACAACTGTAAGAGCGTTGTTTATCTGGAGTGTTAGGAACACTCAGAAGAAATGAGAGAGCATGGGCTGAGCCTTCAGAGAGCAATTTAGAGTGATTTTTTATTTGCTATTGAACACCTGAGAGTGGATGGAGAGAGGAAGTGAAAGGAGAGAGGCACATGCACTGAGCATCATAAGAACAATCTGTACTTTAGAACTTCATGCTTGCCTGTTTTCCCCATTTTGCTGGCTTGTGCAACAGAAAAGCCCCTTAAAAAGACAGGCAGGGATTTAAAATAATGGATGAGGTGAAGGAAAGGGAAGAGAAGGGGGAGAGTATCATTTAAAATCCCAAAAGGTATTTCTTAAATCCCCTTTCCACATTGTTTGGATTTTTTTTATATGGTAGAGTTGATATTTAATCGCCTGAGTGTTTGATGCTAGTCTAGGAGAAAACTGTCATAAGGGATGTGAAAAAAGCATATTTTAGGGTTTTTGTTGTTGTTGTTGTTGTTCTGTTCATCCCCCCAAAAGTCAATGGAGGTGGGAAAATTTGTAAAAATTGCGTTTTGTTTTGTAACTGGAAAAAAAGCAAGTGACTTAAAGAGCAACAAAACATGCATTTCTGACCAAGAAGATTCCTTTCCCTAGCAAGTAAAAAGTACAGGTAGCCTGAGGTCTGGTAAATATCAGCACAAAGGAATGGAAACACCACTCATGTGGGGGTGAGTCCTGCATTTTCCAGTTCTATCTGATAAGAATGTTTTCTATGGCACCCTTTTCCAAGGATTTTAACTTTCTTGTCCCTATAGTAGTGTGGCTTTAAAATTCCACCTAAACTGTAGTAGTTACTGCTCTGTAGGGTCTGCCAGTTACTCAACAGAGGTGGAGGGGGATGGTGGGAACAATAGCAGAAAAGACAGAAAGAGAGAGAGAGAGAGAGAAATACATTCTAGAATAGGGTTGGCACATACTTTCACCAAAAATCCCGAACACGGTGGAGAAAAAAATTGGTTGAGCAAAAAAAACAAAAACAAAAACAAATGGGAGACCAAACTTGTTGAGCAAGGGGGAAAATGTCCCCGCCGGCCTTTCATCAGGGAAAAACAGAAAATATTTTCTGGTTTTATTTTACCGGACGGGGGCCACAAATACCGAACTATCCAGGCGAAAACCGGACACCTGGTAACCCTATTCTAGAATGTTCCAGGAACTGACTGATGAGATATCTGAGACATTAGTGATTATCTTCAAAAAGTCATAAAAGACAGGAGAGATTACAGAGGACTGGAAAAAGGGCAACTATAGTGCCCATTGATAAAAAGAGAAATAAGAACAATTTGGGGAATTACAGACCAGTCATCTTCATTTCAGTACCTAGAAAGATAATGGAGTAAATAATTAAGCAATCAATTTGCAGACATGTAGAAGATAATAAGGTGTTAAATGACAGTCAGCATAGATTTGTCAAGAACAAACTGTATCAAACCAGCCTAATCGCTTTCTTTGACAGGAGAACAAACTCTGTGGATTGGGGGAAGTGGCAGATGTGCTATATCTTGACCATAGTAAGATTTTGATGCAGTCTCATATGATCTTCTCAAAAACAAAATTGGGAAATACAACCTAGACGGAGCTAGTCTAAGGTGGGTGCGTAACTGTAGGAAAACCTTCCCAGAGAGTAGTTATCAGTGTTTCACAGGCATGCTGAAAGGGCATAACAATTGTCGTCCTGCAGGGATTGGTTCTGCGTCAGGTTCTGGTCAACATCTTCATTGATGATTCAGATAATGAGACAAAAAGTACACTTATTAATTTTATGGATAAATACCAAGCTGGGAAGGATTGCAAATGCTTTGGAGGATAAGATTAAAATTCAAAATGATCTGGACAAACCAAAGAAATGGTCTGAAGCAAACAGGATAAAATTCAATAAGCACAAATGCAAAGTACTCCACTTAGGAAGAAACAATCAATTATGCACAAACACAATGGAAAATGATTGCCGAGGAAGATGTGCTGCCGAAAAGGATCTCAGGGTCATAGTGGTCATAAGCTGAATATGAGTCAACAGTATAACTCTGTTGCAAAAAAAAGCAAACATCATCCTGGAATGTATTTAGCACAAGTGTTATAGACATAAGGTAGACTTGAAACTGGGACCTCTAAAGCTTACTATAGAAGCCTCTACAGCTTGAGCTATAAAGCCAGCTGGCTCTTACCCTAGGCTGTAGAGGTCTCTTGATCTTATCTGTTGCTGTGGTCTAAGTACCACTGTGTGGAACAGTGAACCACACTTGGGCTACGTCTACACTGCAGGCTTTTTGTGCAAGAACAGCTGTTCTTGTGCAAAAACTTGTGGAGCGTCTACACTGCATGCGTGTTCTTGCGCAAGTAAATTTACAGTAAAGCATCAGAAAAGAGGTCTTCTTGCGCAAGAGTTATTCCTCTCCTCACAAAGAATCAGCCCTCTTGCTCAAGAGCTCTTGCATAAGAAGGCAATGTGGACAGGCAACAGGGGTTTCTTGCGCAAGAAACCCCTATGGCTAAAATGGCCATCAGAGCTTTCTTGCGCAAGAGAACGTCCATACTGCCATGGATGCTGTTGCACAAAAGCACATCTTGCACAAAAGCACATCGCAGTGTGGATGCGCTCTTGCACAAGACCTTTTGTGCAAGAACTCTTGCGCAAAATAGTTCTTGAGCAAGAAGCCTGCAGTGTAGACGTAGCCTAGGTGTGTGGGTTACACAAGCAGAACACAAGTAATTTTTCTGTTTTACATCATGCTGATAAAGTTTAAGTCTGAATTTTTTCCAATTCTGGGCACCATATTTCACGAAAGTTGTGGAGAAACTGGAGAAAGTCCAGAGAAGAACAACAAAAATGATTAAAAATCTGCAAGGAAAGATTGAAAAAAATGGGTTAGTTTAGTCTGTAGAAGAGGGCAAGATAACAGTTTTCAGGTACATAAAAGGTTGTTACAAGGAGGAGGGTGAGATAGTATTCTCCTTAACCTCTGATGATAGGACAGGAAGCAATTGGCTTACACTGAAGCTAGGGAGGTTTAGGCTGGACATTGGAAAAAAAATCCTGTCAGGCTTGTTAAATTGTCAAGGGAGGTTGTGGAATATCCCTCACTGGAGATTCTCAAGAGCAGGATAGACAAAGGCCTGTCACAGATGCTTTAGATTATACTTAGTCCTGCCCTGAGTGCAGAAGACTGAATTAGATAACCTCTAGTGCTTCTTTTCATGCCTATGATCGTATCTTAAGTGTTTATATGACCCTTCCGTTTACTGTAATACCTGAGCACCTCATAATCTTATCACAATACCACAATGCACTACAGAAGTACTATTGGCCCCATTTTTAAGATGGGAAACTGAGGCACACTGCCTAAATGACTTATGCAAGTCCTAGCAGGAAGGCTATTGCAGAGCAGGGAATCAAATGTAGGTCTTTCAAATCCTAGAGTAGCATTCTAATCACCAGACTGATTAAATTTTTTGACTCCCGAGTCTCTGTCAAAAAGACGCTGCTTCCCAACAGGACAGAAACATTTTTGCAGCTCCAGAAATGTATGTCCTCAGCTTCCTAGCTGGCGGGCACTCATCCACCAGTAGGCCCCACTGTCTCAAACAGAACAATTTGTAAGAATCTTCCTGCAGCTTAGTTTATTGCCTCACCAGTGTACCACAGAAAATTTGTTTTGAAGCCAAACAAATGTCACCATCCCATAGTCAGTAAAATAGATCTGAATGGAAGGTGTATAATTTGGCTGAATTTCAGCTTTGCCATGTATTAATATGGACTGGAATAATTTAGGGACACTTTCAGTTTAACGCTCTAAGTATAATGCAGAAGTCAACCCAGGAATTTGGGTTGATTTACATGTAGGAAGAAGCCTGAAGTAAACCCTTACTCCTTAATTTCTCCCCCAACTTAATTTTAGTGGTGGGGCTGGGAATCTGCTATGGATCCAGATGTGAATTCCACAGCTGGCCACCATTTCTAACATGTCCATTCAGCCAAGGATGACATATACTGTATCTGGGTGGTCTGCTCCCCTAACAGCCAAGGGCCTGCAGCCAGCCAGCTTTGCTCCCGTATCAGACCCAGCCAGGAAGAGGTCAAGTGATGCCCATAAAGGCTGAGGGAGCTCATATGGAAGGGGAGAAGCTGGCTCCTGTGACTGCCCCTGGAGCAGCAAGGGAAAGACTGCTGAGCCCCTGTAGATGGTGCTCATCAAAGGAATAGCCCTGTTTTGTGTTACTTTGCATCTTTCTTGTTTGCATGAACAAATTGTGCTCTGAGAGTAGGGCCTTAAAGAGACTTTGGGGCCTTCTGAGTCCTCCTTGGACTGAGGAAACAGGTGAGTAAACCTACACTTACCTAGAGCAACATTGCAAGTACAGAAGCTCTATTTCTATTTAGGAATCAAAATGAGAGTGGGGCAGATATTCAGATGTAAAGTAATTCTGATGAAAGATCTTGCTGGTCAGATGCCTCTGTAGCAGCCACAGTCTAACAGCAGAGAAGATGGGGTAATAAGAGAAGGACTCACTGTTATCAACCATCCTCTTCCTGCATCTATTTCCCCCCCGCCACCCCAGCACTTCGTACACAGTGACTCAGTGCAGAAAGATAATGGCATTTGGTTTTAGACTGTAAGCGCTGCTGAGCAGGGGCTGCTGTTTCATTTGTGCATGTAGAACACTCAGCACGTCAGGGGCCCGATCCTGACTGCAGCCTCGGGGCAATACAAATAATAATAATCATAATAGTAGCTCCTCACGCACAGGAAAGCCCAGCTGGAAAGTTTAATTGCCGTGACCATACCAACATCTGCTCTGGTAAAAGCCAACTTCACATTAGTATTCTGGGAAGATTCTCCTTGCACACTGCCTTCTGCAATACAAAGCACATCTTGCTTGGCCTGGGAAACGGCTGTCAAGTATTTAAGCTGTCTTTCCTTCCAACATTTTCTAGTCTGAACACATTTTTAAGTGCAGCTGGGAATGCTGGTACTAAGTGACCAGCAACTCTGATTACTGCAAGTGCATAGTGGCTGACATCCTTTATGGATTTGAGCCTTGACTTAACACAGGGAGGCTAGTGCCCTATGTATCAGGTTGAGAGTGCACCCCTTGATAATTAACATGGGAGACTTTCCATCTTCATGCTATGGCTTATCTGCGTTGGCAGTGATGAGTGCTGAGCAATAAATCAGAAGAGACCCTACCAAACCATGGACAGGAATGCTTTGGCATCACTGCAGCAGCTCTTCAGAGCCTTGACTGTTATGATTAGGAAATGGTGACTGAGTAATATATTAGTAATCCAGGAACACATTGCTCTTCTGATGCAAAAGGAAAAAAATCCCCTTTTAAAAGAATGTTTTATATCAGGACAGGAAGAATGATTACACAGTAGAGGCACTAACCTGTGCTCAGAAGGTTCATTTCCCAGTGCTGCTGCAAACTGCCTGTGTAAACTGAGGCGAGGTCTACAGTAGACCCCCTCAGCTTAAGACATGCAACTCCAGCTATGCAGAATATGTAGCTGGAGTTGGCTTATCTTAAGCCAGGCCTGGGCAAGATACCCTCCATGAGCTGGATCCAGCCTGCAAAGCCGCCAGATCTGGCCCACAGATGCAGCAGGGAGCCCGAGGCAGACTCCCTGCCTGCTTCCCCCTGCACTGCTTAGAAAAGCGTCCATTGTGAACTTGCAGATCTCTGTTTGAACAGCTGTAATCCTGGGGGAGGGAGAAGCAGCTTGAGGCACTGCTCCCACTCCCAGCACAATCCCATTGGCTGGTTTCTGGCCAATGGGAGCTGCTTCTTGTCAACAGGCAGCTTGTGAAGCACCCTTTCCACTTCCCTCACACTCATAATGTTCAAAAACCACATGGTCCCAACAGCCAGTGCGGGGGCAGGGCGTTTGCTTGAGAAGGTTGCTGGCTGGGAGACAAGCAGGTAAGTCTGCCTCTGGCACCCCAACCCTTTGCCCCCTACCCCACAGAACTCAAAGTCTCTGTCCCCCTCCAGCCCCCATATTCCCTCCCAGATCCTGCACCTCAATTCCCTGCCCCAGGTCACAATCCAAACCCCTCCACCCCCTCCTGTACCCTAGTCCCCTTCCCCAGATCCCAACCCCCTCCTGCCCAAGGTCACAAAGCAAACTCTGGCACCCTCGTTCCCTAACCCAGGTCACAACTACCTCATTCACCCAAACCCCACATTCTCTGCTGCATCCCAATCGCTTACTGCAAGCTCCCTTCTGCACCCAACCTCCATCCCAGACCCTGCACCTCCTCCATTAATATGGGAGAGTGTGGCCCTTGACCACCTTCCAAATTCTTGGAGTGCCCCCGCTAAAAATTATTGCCCTTCCTTGCCTTAAGCTGAGCTTGGGAGCACACCCACAGCGGGAAGCTGATGGGAGCCAATGCTCCCATTGGTTTCCCTTGCTCCTCACAACAGCAAGAGTACCAGACACCAGTGGGGGTACCCTCTGAGTTTGATTTAGCAAGTCTTAACTAGACTCGCTAAATTGCACTACAAAAGATTGATCGCAGCAGCATTGCTCTTCCATGGAGTGAAGACATGGCCTGAGGCTAGTCACTTAATCTCTATGCCTCACTTCCCCATCTGTAAAAGATGTATCATATTTCTTATTTACCATTATTTTGTGCGTTTGTTAGATATAGCAGGATCTTCCCAGGACAGACTGAGACTACTATGCTTCAAGTCAGGTACATTGTGACCTTTATCTCTGACTCTAAAATGCTTTGAATATGCATCTCCAGTACATGCCATGCCAACATCCCCAACCTACTTTCAGATGTCACCAGCTTACACTAATGAGTTGTGTGTGTTTGTGTGCAGGCACTTGAGTTAAAAAGGCATTTCTCATTGCCCAAATTATTGATTTCTCCCTTTTACCTTCTCCTGTGACCTTAACTCAACTTCCACTGGCTTACTCTGCCAGAAGAGCCAGTTGCAGTAGTGCTTGTGGATTTTTCTTTTCCTTTTACAGATGCAGTCTTGCTCACTGCACAGATTTTTTTCATCTCTTCTTACAAAGTGTTTTACACTAATTTGCTCACACTGTTGACAGGGCCTGGATATTCAAAAGGACCCAGGACTCTTGGCTGCTGCTACCACAGGAGCAGCAGCAGTTAGAGCCCTGGGCCCTTTAAAATGCTGCAGGAAGACTGTTGCCTGCGTGGGGGGCTGGTGTGGTGCACTCCTGGCAGCACAACCCCACTCCTCCTGGGAGCACAGACATCCCTCTCTTGCCCATGCCCAGCAAGTCTGTCAGCACCTCTGACTGCTGATATCAAAGAGTATGAACCCTTGACCTCCTCTTCTGTACGGGGAGATTTCGGCAAATCCAGTAATGTGCCTGAACCACTACTGCTTACTGCTTAAACTTTAGCAACCAAGCTAACAGGCCCAAAATAGGCTTAGACAGCATGACCAAGTCAGGAAGGGGGACGAAGGGGGAGTTTGGGTGCCACAGAGAGGGAAGCTTGACCCTGCGTCCTTCCTGAGGCCCAAATCTCTAGTGAAATCGCTGAGCTATGCATTAAGAAAAACAGGAAGTTTGTCTAAATGCCCTAAGACATATATCTATCAGGGCCCCTGAGCATGAAGTCTCTGAAAAAGAAAAAAATGCATCTGTTAAAAGTGATGATCAGAAGAAAACCTCATGCCTAACCTTTCAAAAGTGCTTGCCTAACAAGTTTTTGAGTGACATGTTATTGTAATACTAATGGATAAATAGGGAAGGAAAGTTCGAGTTATGGGGGACAATTTTGGGAACACTTGGAGGGACGCCTTGAGGACTCTTCACTTCTGGACGCATCTTCGTCCCCACCGGAAGACTGGCCATCGGAAGTCTGCTCGGTGTCACTCGAGAGCCATGCTCAACTTCGGTAATTATCAAGGGTGGGAGTGTTTTACTCACCTGTTGCGGACGTGTGTAAGTGCTTGAGACTAAGTAAAGTTTAGCTTTAAGTGAAAGCACTCTTGTGTTGTCCTGTTTGTACCATCCATCTATCGGTCGGATGACCGTGTCTCCCCTGAATTATTTCCTGACACCACTTCGCAGAGAGTAAAAGTTACCAAGAGGTTTGGGTTGAAAGAACCCTGGGTAACACTTCCACCCTCATCCTCCAAAATAGGATAATATAACTATCTACAGCATGCTATTAAGGAAAAATGCTGGTAAGATTAAAGGCCCATTCTAGTAACCTTTTACAGTCTCATTTATTAATTTGGCCAAGGGACTCACGAAACAGTGTGATTCCTCCTCAACTACTAATTATCTGGCACTCAAATCCCAAATTAAAGCCCTTATACAGATGATTGGAGTCTTAGTGGGATGAGATTTTCTCCTGTCATTTTCAGGAGACAGACTCTCTCACATGCCATACGTACAAAATGGGAAGAAGATGAGAGGAGCAATTCTGCCTCCGTGTTATTAACATTCGTGACACCCATGCTATTTGGAAAAGAAAGAATTATTCTACAATAGCAATGTTTTGGCAGTCTGTGAGCAACTGCACTTATAAAGCGCTATTAATAGATTAAGATCGTGTCTGCTGCACTCCCAGCAGGTATCTAAGGATCTTGAAGTGTACTCGTAATAATAGCAGTGCTTAGTACTTCGATAGCGCTGTACATCTCCAAAGTGGTTTACAAACATTAACTAACTGATCATCAGATACACAGTGATCTGTCAACATTCAAAATACACCAGAAACACATTTGAAAAAGAAGGAAATGTATTTATTTTTACATCTGAAACAGAGGGAAGTGCACCTGTCCCTGTTAAGCACATAAAATCAATTCCCTGGCTCCGAAAATTCAATGACTTCTGAGCTAAGGAATGCAGCTTTTCTCCCTTACTCCCATGGGCCATACTGCACCCTCTGAAGAAACACCTAAAGAGTTGATCTACAAAGTTTATCTTGCCAAGTTTTTAACATCTGTTAGGGAAGGTGTCTATGGGTGACATGGGAGACAATGGGATGTTGCATCTGCCTCCTGGTACTCACATGTTTTACAGGCTGATATAACAAATACTCAGAGGGAGTCATTTGTAAGACAATAAGTTGTATTGGTCCGATATAAGCTCAGAACGAAGCTACATGTTCTTGAGGGTCATCTACTGGCATCTTATCTAGCAACTAATGGAAGACAACTCCTGTAGCAACAGGGAAGCTCCTGTCCTATGAGGGACAGGCATTTCAGCACTAGTACTTCTCTTCTTATGACATGGCTATCACTGGCCATTCTGAGCTCACACAAGTCCCCTTCTACTCTGTTCCTTATGAGGTGCAGGGGATGAGCCTAAACTAAAGCTAATATAGCACCAACCTAGGTACAGATACCAGTTTCCTCTTGAGCACAACACACTGTGAAGAGGGCCTCTTTCTTGAGTCCACTCTGTCTCAACCTCTAAACTTGCACACAATCCTGTGAATCCCATATGGAACAGTTTTAGTGGGGTCCAAGGGAAGATGGAAGGCATCCGACAGACATTGCTCCTTCTCTTCCCCAGCCAAGATTCACACTCATCTAGCTCTGCAATGCAGGAAGCAACACTTCTTTCTTTATTGCCTCTCACCCTCAGGTGGACAGAGGTTCCATTTCCATTTCTACTATTTATTTTGGTCTTGTGCTGGTCTGTTCATGCTTCTGAGTATCAAGTTGATATATTTAGCTTTTTTCTCTATTATACTACATAATTTTTCTCTTGATCACCCTCTTTTTTTCCCTCTTTCTAGTTGGTGTTCATATTATAGCTTGGAGTGAAAGTCATATCAGTAGCATCCTTGAAGTGTGTTCTAAAGATGTCTGTGGTCATTGCCTTGCATTTTTTGATACTTTAAATTGATTTGCTTTACTCTGAATTTCTGATGTTGCAATAAACTCTTTTTAATACAGTCTGAAAATGTCCTACCGGCATTTAGTTCAGTATGAGTTGAACTTATAAATTGGTGTGATGGATTTCCATGACCCTGCACTATAGAGGAGAACAAACCTGATATGTGCTGGGATTAAAATACATATAATAATCATCATGGTACTTTTCCAAATATAAAATTTATGAAAATTGTTTGCTGTTTTGGATTTAATTGCTTGATATCTACTATGGTGTCACATTGCAAAACTCGCACCCTAGATAACTAAAGTGGCTTACATAGTGTTTCTCCATCTACTCTGCTATTCTTCTGGAATTTTGATAGCCATATATTTTGTCTTCCCTTTGCTGATGAACAATCCAGCCTGTTTTGCTGTCTCCCCCAAAAGTTAGGTCTTTTCTTTCATTAAATAATAGGTTGAAGTGAACAGAAAAATGACATCAGCGAAAATGAGATCACCTGATTGTGCTTTACCATTTGTCCATAAAATTCCTTCATCGCTTTCTGTTATGTTGACACAATAATGAGCAGTGCAAACAAAAATGAGGATATAATATAGCCTTGCCTTACTCCATTTGCCATTTCAAACCATTGGCTGATATTACCACCATCTCTAATTGTACATTTGGCATTACCATGTAGGTCTTTGATTAGTCTGATTAGTTTTGCTGGTATTCCATATGACATGACATATTTTTCCAAAGACTGTCTCTAGGTATGCTGGCAAAAGCTTTCTGGACATTTATAAAATGTATTATAAGAGGTGTTTGCCATGCTGCACTTTATTCAGTAATAAGCCTGAGGATGACAATTTGGTGTACACATGATCTCAGTGGTCTAAAACCTGCTTGTTCCTTGGAGATATTTTTTTTTCTTGATGTTGTATATGACTTTCCCAGACACCAAGGCTGTGTCTAGACTGGCGCGATCTTGCGCCAGAGCTATGCAAATGAGGCTCAGCGTGGAATATCGCCGAGCCTCATTTGCATAACTAATGAGCCGCCATTTTTGCAGAAGAGGCTCTTGCGCAAGACGGAGCTGTCTACACTGCCCCGTCTTGCGCAAGAAAAACCCTCTTGTGCAAAGCCGTTATGCTGATTATTTTCAGGCATAACGGCTTTGCGCAAGAGGGTTTTTCTTGCGCAAGACGGGGCAGTGTAGACAGCTCCGTCTTGTGCAAGAGCCTCTTCTGCAAAAATGGCGGCTCATTAGTTATGCAAATGAGGCTCGGCGATATTCCACGCTGAGCTTCATTTGCATAGCTCTGGCGCAAAATCGCGCCAGTGTAGACACAGCCCAAGAGTAGATTCCTCTCTAGCTATTGCAGTTGATAAGGTCCCCCTTTTTTGGCAATTGTAACTTTTCCAGTAGGTTGGGTTTTCTTGAGACCACCTTTTATTCAAAAACACAAGGAAAGCATGAAGGATTGTCTCAGCACTTGCTTTAAGTATCTCTCCAGTAATATTATCCTCTCCAGGTACTTTTCTGCTTTTGAATTTACTGATAGCTCTTCTAACTTCTTCCAGTCTGTCTCCTAAATCAATATCAAGCTCTAGTTGTAGATCATCACATATTTGTAGTCATTTGCTTGAGCTTGGTCAATTTAAAAGAGCAAGAAATGTTCTGCCGATCTTTTCCTTTGGTTTTCTTTAGTACAGAGAATCTTTCCAATTACATCTTTGACAGGCCTCCCTGCTAAACTTTCCTGTTAGCTGTTTGAGAATCTTATACAAGGTTGAAAGGTCACGCTTTTGATTAGCATCTTCAGCCTCTTAATATTTTCTGTCAATATATACCCTGTTATCTCGTCTATTCCTCTTTTTTTACCTCTCTGTCTGGAGCTCTGTATTCTTCTTGCCACTTGCTTATCTCCTCACATCTATTATAAAGCAGCACAGGCCTTCTATATTTTTTCTTTTTGCTTCATTCAGTAAGTGACTTTTGTGACTTCCCCTTGCCCCCTCATAACTTCAGATATGCCCAGATGGCTTGTGGACTCCATTACACCCATTGCAAAAAGCAGGCATGTGTTAATAATACAATGAGAGCACAATACATCACGTAGGAAAATATGACCTCAGACCGACTAACCTGAAAAATAATAGAGGGCACCAAGTGAAGTGTGTGGTATGTACCAGAGACCCTTTGTGTGGAATAAAGCTATGCAAGCCATAAATATGTTCAGATTGCAACATCAGAATTTTATAGCAGCAGTACAAGAAGCAAAAGGGGCAGTTCCATGGACAGCACTAACCAATTAAAAAGCAGATGGGGAATATTTTCCAAGCCAACGGATGCCTCAGAGGAAGCTACAACTGGAATTAGACTGCCAGAATAGAACATGTAGGCTTACCACAAAGGAAAACTCCAGTGGTGCTACATGATTCAGTATGCAAGCACTCAAAACTCCTCCGAACAAGATAGTGTAGAATCTGCAGAAACCAATACAGTAAGTATTGGGGTGGTATGGAAGCAATCAGGCAAATTATCCATCTGCATAGACTCAAAGGCACTTGACGGATCAATGAAAAGATGCCACTATCTACTGCCCACAATTAATGACACCTTGCACAAATTTCTGTGATATGAGGAATTGGTTTGGGGACATAAGCCTGAGTAGAGTCCCACATGTTAACCTTTGCAGCAGTATTTGGTCACTAGAGATGGGTGTGCATGCTGATGGGCATAAGCCCCATGCCAGAGGTGTTCTGCAGAAGACTCACACAAGTGCTGAAAGGCTGCCCGGGGTGAAAATAATTGCAGATAATATGTTCATTATAGGTAAAGGGAGCAATCATACAGAAGCTGAACAAGACCATGACAGAAAAGGATACATTTTTCAACAGTGATTTAAGGACAAAAACATAAAACTGAACCCAGAAAAATATATGACTCCAAAAGCACGAGTGATTTACATTGGACAGCTACTCGCAGCAGAAGGACTGAAAGCAGATCCCAAGATGATCAAGACAGTTAGAGACATGCCAGTTCCAGTGGATGTGAAAGGGGGATAGCACTTCAGAGAAAAAAAATACATTTTCTGTCCAAGTTCTGTATACCTGGCTGCAAGAGCAGAACCTATGTATCAGCTCACAAGGCGGATGTTGAGTGAGACTGGGCAAGTCACCAACAACAAGCATGTGACACGGTGAAAGAAATGGTAATGGATGACCCTGTCCTGGAATACTACCAGGTAAGAGAGCCACTGACCCTCCAGTGTGATACACCCGAGAGAGGATTGGGTGTAGCTCTTCTGCAGGAGCAGGCAGTTGCTTATGCCAGTGAAGCTCTGACACAGGCTGAACAGGAGTATTCCCAACCAGAAAAAGGGCTTCTGGCTGTGGTATTTGTAGTGGTGTGATTCTATCAGTACCCATGAAGCCAACAGCTTCTGTGGCCCACTGGGCAAGGTTGGGGGGCCTGACTCCTCACTCCTGGAGGGTGTGGGGCTGAGGGTAGAGGGGGTCGGATGAGGTCCAGGCCAGCCAGCCCTCAGCGCTGCCCATATGTGGTGCCTCCCAACCCTCAGTGCTGCCTGTAGCGTGGCTCCCCCCAATCCTTCGTGCTGCCCAAAGCGCATGGCCCAGAGCTCCAGCCTAGCACTCCGGCTACTGTGCTGCTGCAGCAGCAATCAGAACCCTGGGCCCTTTGAATGTCAGGCCCGGGGCAGCTATGTCCTTTGCCACCCCTCCTCTCCTGTTGGTGGGCCTGATCAGTGTAACAGTGCTCACTCGGTACAATCAGACCACAAAGCCCTAGAGACAATCACGGCAAATTCCCTTCTTAGTGCTCCAAATGGATTGCAGCACATGCTGTGTTTGTAGCACTGCCAGGCAGAGATCAGATATTGTCCAGAACAATTACTGTGTTAGCTGACACCCTGAGCAGGGCATGTGTACCCAGCATCAGTAAGTTTGGGGAAGGGCATTGGGACAGTGAATCCATTAACCTGCTGCACTGTCTCCCACTTTCAATAGTGAAGCTGCTGGAAATCAAAGAGGCATTGGAGAAGGACATTTCAGCTGCAAACAGTTAAGAGGCTGAGGTGGACACATTCTCTTAACCTTTTGATTCTTTCATTGTTAGGTCTGAAAGAACTTAACCATTATTTGAGTATCTTTTAGTGGGAAGAAACTGAACATGGTTCCCGTTGAGTAGATAACTAGCTGCATTTCCTTTTTTATAATAATGAGCAAAACACTCTTCAAGGTTTGTATGTTTTTGCACTGTATTGCATTCAAGTCTTGGAATGGCAGAACTTTCCTCAAGTCCATCTTTTGTTCTCCCAGAAAATATTTTGTTAAAATCAAAGACAATGTTTCCTTTTGGAATTAATATTGAAAGAGGATCTTTGAAGGACAAAGCGATGAAAGGGCTGGTGCAGGGAGGGGAGAGGAACATCCAGGAACAGACATTTGATTTATTTAGTGGTAATAATAATTGAAACACAGAGCACATTTCACCAGCGGCTTCAATACTAGTTACAATTACATTAATCAGTCACTGATACAGATTAATATAATCAATGTGCACAAGGCTGTGTTCTTTTAAAACGCATGTCAGAAGTTAATGTCTGAATTTATTAACTGCTTAAAGTTGAACAGTACACAGGAAGGGGGAAAAGAGGAAATAAGGCTATTGTGGATTGACTATAGAAATCTGAAATGTCCTCAATATTGGGTGCACTGCGTTTATTAGGCCAGATCCAGTAGGAGACACAAGTGCTGAGAACTTTTTAGAATCATACCCCTTGAAGAGAAACCTGTGCTGAGGTAAAGAGTTTGAAATCTCCAAGGCTACTTAGTGAAAATGACAAATGGAGGAATAAAGCACAGAAGGATGGGAGTGCACAGCACTTACATGGGTGTTTTCATATTCAAAACAGCTTTACTTGTATTTATTTATTTATTCATAATCAACATTCCAATGAAATAGGTTGGTATCAGATTTCATATTTTTTAACAAATGGGGAAAATGAGGCACAGACTAAGTGACTTGCCCAATGTTACAAAGGAGATTGATGGCAGAGCCAAAATTTGAACCCAGTACTCCCTGCGTAGAAATCAGAGTGAGGTGGTGGGGGTGTGGATAGGCTGCTGGGGCCACACAGATGCTCAGCATGCTTGTAGGCTGGCGGTGAGTGACCAGGATGGGAGCTAGAGTAGAAGAGCATCATAAGGCACCCAGGATTCCATGGCAAATGGTCACATAACCTCTTGTGGTCTGAACTGTACTTCAGAAAAATGCACACGCCAGGAGGGATATGTTTTTCAAATTACTTTTCCACGATAAATCTTATTTTATTAATGTTCCTAATCGCTCTAGGTCTCTTTTTATTGTTTGTCTTCATTTATGTTTGCAATTCCTCCCAATTTAGTACCACCTGTAACTTTCATTAACATGGCATTTGCTTCCTCTTTTACACAATCAACAAAGATATTAAATTATATTGGTATTAAGACCTGTATAGGGCCCCAAGAGACACGTTCCCCCAATTAAATATTTTGCCATGTGCCAAAAATACATGTCCAAATCAAAGAATGCAGATCATTAAAAAAGTTCTATTTTTTTCATGTCTTGCATATTTTGCTTAGCTGCAGCTGCACAGTGATTTTATGTACTGAAAGATCAAAAATATATTGCTAGGCAAATGGATAAGAAGCTGGTATTGTAGTGGGCTAGAGATTCTTTTTTCCTGAAAATACAGACACACACATACATGTATAGAAGTATGTGGCAAAAAGCCTCTGTACTGGGAATATTCTTTTCCTGCATTTTTGTTGAACTCAGGATCTGCACCTCACCAGGGCGGGATCCACAGAGGTACTTGGATGCCTAAGTCTTGGTTTAGGCACCTATGGCCCTGCTATCGGCACACAGCAATCTGTAAAACTTCTACTGTAGGTGCACAAACTCACTCTGCACCTATGTTATTAGGGGAAAATTCCGTAGGTGCCTATGTTTCTGCTGCCTCCCAATAGGTATCTGAGGGTATGTCTACACTACATGGCTCCGTCAATGGAGCCATGTAGATTACCTTTGTAGACATAGGAAAATGAAGCAGCGATTTAAATAATCGCCGCTTCATTTAAATTAAAATGGCTGCCGCGCTGTGCCAATCAGCTGTTTGTCGGCACAGCGCTGTAGTCTGGACGCTCCACGGTTGACATCAAAGGCATTTGTCGACCTCCCCAGTATGCCTCGTAGGATGAGGTTTACCGGGGAGGTCGACAAATGCCTTTGATGTCAACCGCGGAGCGTCCAGACTACAGCGCTGTGCCGACAAACAGCTGATCGGCACAGCAAGGCAGCCATTTTAATTTAAATGAAGCGGCGATTATTTAAATCGCCGCTTCATTTTCCTATGTCTACAAAGGTAATCTACATGGCTCTGTCGACGGAACCATGTAGTGTAGACATAACCTGAATGTCCGTCTCTCACCTATCTCCCAGAGCAATCCATGACCTGGGGGAAGATAGGCAAGCTAATGCCTGTTTTGTGTGCATGGCCCAACCCAGTAGGTGTTCTTCAAGGGCACTTACCACATTGGGTCCCATTCAGAACATGACCCCTGCCACAAGAGGAGGGGGGGGAGGGGGTTGCTTACTGTAGAACTTTTAGCCCAGTGATTTGGGCACTCACCTGGTTTCTAGCATAGCCAGGTTTAATTCCCCTCTCTGTCACGGGGGAAAGAGTACTGACCCAGGGTCTCCCATGTTGCCTAAACTGCCTCAAGGAGGGCAACTGGTTCCCATTTATGGATCACTAATCAAAGATACATGACTCCTCGCAGCCCAGATTTAGGCACCCATCTGAAAAAGGGGTGGGGCTTGGCATACACCCCTCTCATAGCCATCTCCCATTGGCTAGCTTAGCTGCTTGCTGTCTAGCATGCTGGCTTCTGTGAATCTCATTGCGAGGTGCCTATCTCTTCCCTTTCATTGAATAACGAGCCTAGAAACCTAACTCCAGCTTTGTGGATCATAGTGGTGTTCTTGAGATATTCTAGGCCTCTAAAAGGCATGGTGTTGCTCAGTGTTTGAACACAAGTCCTGTTGTGGATCTGGGCTCCTGGTCCTTAAATAATGGTTCCAAAATCATATATATAGTAGCCCAATGTCTGAGAGTCTGTCAGCTGAGCGCCACGGTGGGAGGGGAAGGGGGCAGGGCGGTGACGTACACGGCCCTGCCCCCTGGTCGTGTACGTCACTGCCCGGCTCCCCTCACCTCCCACCGTGGCGCTCGGCTGAGTTCTGCGCCGCTCAGCCGGGCCGCCGCGGGGGAGCAAGCGGTGCAAGCGGCCGTTTAGGCTCCACGCTCCCGGTGCTGCATGAGGAGTGTGGAGCCCAAACAGCTGCTTGCACTGCTTGCCCCCGCACGGGGAGTGCGGAGCCCAAACAGCCATTTGGGCTCCGCGGCCCCCCGAATGAGAGGCAGGAGGGGGAGGAGAAGAGAAAGGGAGAGTGAGAGGCAGGAGGGGGAGAAGAGAAACAGAGATGGAGAGAGAGGCAGGAGGTGGAGGAGAGCTGAGGGAGAGACGGGGGAGGCAGGAGGAGGAGGAGGAGGAGGAGAGAGAGAGAGACAGACATGGGGGAGAGTCCCAAAAAATCCCATTGTATGATGGGTTATTGGCTAGTAATTAAATATTTGTGAAACAGCTTACCGTTAGTTACTATGAAAAGGAAAGGGACTGGGCTTTGTGTAAGTAAGTAGGCTGTTATATGCTGTCTAATAGTGCATGTATGTAAACAGACAGCAACGTAGAATCTGATTCCATTCAGAAAGCTGGGGAATTGCTAGATGTTCTAATATTTTGAGCAGACTTCTGATAATGCCTCATTTCACTCACATTCCAACTATTTTGAAATTATATCAGAAAGAAATTCCCTTTTTATCTATAATGTTAGGAAGGAAGGTCTCATGTACAGGAAAGACCAGCTCTGCCATAGATTTTTTTTGTATGACCTTGTGTAACTTACTTAATCAACTTTGTGTTTAACTTCCCCATTCATCAAATGGATAGCCTGTCCCTACCTCCTAGGGATGTTGCAAGGATAAAAGTCACTATTGATTGTGAGAAGCTCAGATTAATATTTCTCTGTACCCTGTTTTAGGCTCACTCCAAATATATAATATCTTAGAATCTATACTTCATATGGTTCATGGTTTTGGATTAATTAACTCTCTGAAGTATTTTGGAACAGAGAGGGCATCAGAGATAATATACAATGCACCATCATGTTTGTATTGTATTATCTCAAGTACGGAATTTCCATTTCTAATCTTTCAAATGTGTGCTTATTCAAACTGAAATTTTGAGGCTGGGTACTAAATCCATAGGTGAGCATCCAGACAAAACTGGCCTGGTATTCTAACAGCTCTCATTGACCGTAATATTGACTGCAGTGGGAAGTTATTTTTCACTTTTGAACTTCATCTGGAACTGGCAGTGCAAAAATACCAACACAGAGAGCGCTGTGCACTTTGTGGGGAGAAGTGCCAAGAATCCCTGCAAAATATCTCATGTCCTGAGAATTTCAGCTCCTTTACTGCGTTTTCAAGGTGTTGGGATTAATGCTACAGAAGGATCTAATTCTTAGATATCTATCTGAACTGCTGTCAATTCCTTGGCCAAATCTGACTTGTGCTGCGCATCTACCAAGCATCCACAATTATGATTGAAGTCAACTTCTGTGCATCACATTTTGAAGCTAGAAGTCTCTTTTTTCCCCATTTGTATCTGGCCACCCACTTCTAGCTTTGTAGAGTGATGAGATGAAAGACCATAAAACTCTCACTAGTCCATGAAATGTGGTCTTTGAAAGATGCCAATGCTTAACAAGTGTTCAACATAACCCACTGATTTGGTGGGTGTTATGGTTCCTCCTCTAGTAAACCACTACTCCACAGAAGAGGGTAATAAATTGTTACTAGCCTGTGAATGTACTCCTTTATTTCAAATGGTAGCAGCTCATACTTTCAGTGCAGAAGGTTCTGGGGTTCAATCTCACACCCCAGGGATAGAGGAAGATTAACTTAAATTAGCATCTCTCATGATTTACCTGTCAGAGCATAACCTTGGTTTGAAGACTGAACACTGACTGTTCCACATTACACAGAACCACTTTATATTGGAATCTGTTAGTTTCTGAAGTGCACTGTTGTGTCAATCTGCCTACTGGCTGGAAATAATAATACAGTAATAATAATAATAATAATAATAAAAACCTAGCAGCAGCGGAACCTGTGTCCCAGTCTGTGAAATGATGTACGCTTTGCTTTAAGCCTGGGTTAGCAATCCAGAAGGAAACCCTTAATACTGAATATGTTAAATCTTTTTGGTTTGGAAACCCAAAGTCCTGTCCAGGACTATGAAACTATCCGATTAAAGCAAAAGAATGGAGACCTTTTCTTTTACATTCCAATTCAGCACCCCCTGCTGCCTGTGGCACAAATGATGTCTCTTAAAGGCAATATATCAGCCTCCTGCTTGCAAATGCCAGCTCTAATTAATAAAAACTTCAATGTCAAATATATTTCACAGTTCCTCATTCCCAAGGAGAAGTGCTTGTTACATTCTGAACTTTCAGTCCAACAGACTGAGCACACAATTGGTGCAGTTTCTTTTTAAGTGGATAATCCAGTACGCAGCTGAGCAAATGACAAACCAGATGTAGAATGAAAGGTGCCCCCAGGGGCTTAGAGAACAGTGGAAACAATGCAACCCGCAGGACATTTTTCGTGAATCAGACCCTTGTTCTCTACCATAAAGGAGGAGAAAAACATGGTGACACAAAACATGTGGCAACAAATTGATGGCAACATCTACAAAATGGGAACATGAACTACATGGTGTGTGGATAAAAGAGACAGCATCTGCAAAATATGTGAGGAAAATTGTGAATATAATTCCGGCAATTATGATTATAGTGTTGTATACGCTACTGCACTTAATTACAATTTGCTGTTCTTTTCATGCTATGAAAATGGACTAAATGGACTACAAAATATATTTCAAAAAGACAAGCAATCTGTGGCATGAATAGGAACCTCCTTTATCTTAATACAATGAGGCCTACATTTCACAAACATGGCAGCGTCTCTATGATAATTCTCCAGTGCAGAATTTTGATTACAAAATGAACATTGTGAAAAAGCTGCCTTTATTATTTCATCCAAGGACATGAATAGGATTATTAGGAGTATTAAGAAGGGTTTTTTTAAGAACAAAAATCTTGTTCATTTTGAAAATTACATTTAAATGCTAAGTTCTCTATTTTGTGGAGGAGGAAAGGAAGGTTATAGCTTTTTAAACTTTTAGTCTGTGTTTAGCATTTTGCATTGCTGGAATGAGAAGGCATTTACATTTCAGGGTTTTAGTTGAGTTCATCCCAAGTTATATGAGAGACAAGGTGAGTGAGGTCATATCTTTTACTGGATGAACTTCAGTTGGTGAAAGCTTATCTCTTTCACCAAGAGTAGTTGGTCCAATAAAATATATGTCCTCACCCACCTTGTCTCTTTTTAAATTTCAAAACAGATACCTTGTAGATTCAATTAAGAATTAAAGATGATGATCATGATCTTACATGTATATGGTACATTTCATCTGGATGGCTCCCACAAGGTTATGGAAATTGCTGAATTTGTGTTTGTTTATTTAGATATAGTGTGCATATTTCAGGGCAGTTTCTCAGATGGTCTAAATGGACATCATTGAGTTCAATGTAGCTACATGGATTTATACTACTTGAGGATCCAGGCCACCATATCTATATGGCTAAAGGAATACATGATGGCGTGGGTAATAAGGGACAAAGCTTATAGTGATAGAATTTGGGGACAGCTGCATACTAAGGAATAGTCACAAGGGAGTTCTGAACTTCATCACAAACTAGCACCGATAAAACCTTGACAATATACAGCCCCATTGTGTAATGTACAGCCCTTTGCTTTTGTTTTATTTTTAACACAAAATCATAGGTTTTACAAAAAGCTATTTTGGAGGGGGGGAGGGGTTAATGATTTTCATCTAAATTTTGGACCACTCAGGTACATGAACATACTGATTATGTTAAGAAAATCCAGTTAATTACATTAGGTAAATAGTTTGTTAATTATAAATCAGTCTAAGTATAAACATGAGGCCGTCTTTTCAAGTAAGGCAATGAAGTGGAAGATCATGCATGTATGTATATGTACTGTTAAGGCACAGTTCATGAAATAAGCCACAGCCGTAAACTGCTTTGACTTCCAATACTCGTTCTCTATTTGTTGCTTTTTTCCCTTTCCCCAATATTTATCTAGAACATTGTGAAGTTTACATTTTGCACCAATTTTCACTCTTTTAAAATGTTTATAATGAAGCAAAATGTAAACCACTCTTAAACTTTAAAAATGGATATGCTGGATACACCATGTGTTTTAAATAATAATAATAATTATTTTAAGAAATGGTTGTGAGAGTTTGTAATTGGGGCTATTTCTTGTACCCTTCCCACTGTAAAAATAGGTGCCAGATTCTCTCCATTGCCTACCTGAACATAAGCTAGGAGTAACTTACTGACATGTTGCAGGCTTTCCTCATGTGAAATTCCCTGATGCCATCCACAGAATCATAAATACCTCTCTCAATAGCATTGTTTTTCCTGACCTTCTGTTCCAAGCACTAAACAGGTCCACCTTGCTTACCTTATGAAATCTAATACCACTCCTGGAGATCCTTTGGCTGAAGGCTTCTTGTACAGCCCAACTCTTCCCAGAGAGGCTTTGTCGAGAGTAGGCATGCGTCAGCTGAGTCTGACCTAAAATTCTATTGCGGTTCTCTGAACTCAATCTCTTCCATTGGTACTTTCTTGGAATTCAAACTATTTACAAATGCTTTATGTAGCTCACTACATCTGTAACTAAAATACCTGCATTTAGCTTCCCAATAACAAAACAGCAGAACTTGTCCTGCCTTGCTTTGTGTGTGATTAAAATCCTATTGCACCAAAAGTCTGGGAACTACTTCTCCCCTGATGCCTCCTCTTCTGCTTGGTTAATCTGTGAATATTTTTGCAGGAGGAGGAGGAGAAAATTGCTCCTTCTGCTGCTCCAAGTGCTTGATGATAAATCCAAGTGTGTTACCTTTTCTTGGCATGGATAGTTGCAGATGCAAAAGTATTAAACAGAGCCTTAAAAAGGTTCTTTGAATCTGTATAATCAGATTATGATAATTTCATTAACATCCATTTCAAAAAGCTAACGTGTATCATTAGCTTATGCACTTCCTCATTATTTGATGGACTTTATTTTCCAGGCAGGCATGACTAAAAATCTAAGCTTCACAAAGCTACTGAACACAATATATACACAGAGATATGCATTTACATATTATGTTTAGAAAGGGAATTGTCAGAAAGGCAAGACCATGCTATTTCACAAGGCAGAGTTAGAGCTTTGTTTTTAGCGATGTGGTGATTTTCTTTTCCTATTAACATTGAAAGCCTACATTACCAATTAATTTTTCAGCTGAAGATATTTTAACAAGGATAAGGATGAATAATATATGTTCAGCAAAGCCAAGAAATTCATTGATAAGAACAATATGCCACCATTAACTCATTGCATTGTCCTTTCTGTCTGTTCTTACAGTCTCTTGAGGTAGAAGGTTTGAAACTGATCTCCTTTAGGCCTCAGTCCTGCGAAAACTAATGCACATGGTTAACTTCATACAATATGCACTCCTGCTAAATTCAAGTGCTTAATTCTTTGCAAGATGAGAGCCTAAGGTGACAACAGAATCAAGCCCTATAATTCAAAACTGTAGGGGGACTTCAACTGGACAGCCTGGGTATACAGTTAAGCTAGGTCTATGCTTGCGGAAACAGGTCTTAGGATATGTCTACACTGCAGGCTTCTTTCACAAGTAGGTTTTTGCGGAAGAAATCTTCAGCAAAAACTTCTTGTGCAAGAGAGCATCCACACTGCAAAAGCGCATCGAAAAAGCGATGCGCTTTTGTGCTAGAGAGCGTCCAGACTGCATGAACGCTATCTTGAAAGAAAGCATTGATGGCCATTTACAGAATACAAACATTTTCAATAGGGTTTTTTTGCGTAAAAAGAGGTGGTTCCCCATCCACACACACCTTTTGTGCAAAAAGGAGATATTCCTCGTAGAAAGAGGAAAAACTATTGTGAAAAATCTCCTCTTCTTTCGATTTTTGTGCACAAAAATGTGTTTGAGGTGTGGACTCTCCACAAGTTTTTGTGGAAAAACTGCTGTTTTTCCGCAAAAGCTCTGTAGTGTAGACATAGCCTTAGACTACGAGCATGGGTTTATCCCACTGGATATAAGTAGCTATGTTGGTGTAAATGGGATCAGGATCAATTTCATAGGAACAGAGCATTCCCATTAGTTTTGAAGTTCCTGGCTTTTGGGAAATGCTCATTAAGAACATAAGAATGGCCGTACTGGGTCAGACCAAAGGTCCATCTAGCCCAGTATCCTGTCTGCCGACAGTGGCCAGCACCAGGTGCCCCAGAGAGGGTGGACCGAAGACAATGATCAAGCGATTTGTCTCCTGCCATCCCTCTCCAGCCTCTGACAAATAGAGGCCAAGGACACCATTTTATCCCCTGGCTAATAGCCTTTTATGGACCTAACCTCCATGAAATTATCTAGCTTCTCTTTAAACTCTATTATAGTCCTAGCCTTCACAGCCTCCTCTGGCAAGGAGTTCCACAGGCCGACTATACGCTGTGTGAAGAAGAACTTTCTTTTATTAGTTTTAAACCTGCTACCCATTAATTTCATTTGGTGTCCTCTAGTTCTTCTATTTAGGGAACTAATAAATAACTTTTCTTTATCGGCCCTCTCCACACCACTCATGATTTTATATATCTCTATCATATCCCCCCTCAGTCTCCTCTTTTCTAAACTGAAAAGTCCCAGTCGCTTTAACCTCTCCCCATATGGGACCCGTTCCAAACCCCTAATCATTTTAGTTGCCCTTTTCTGAACCCTTTCCAAGGCCAAAATATCTTTTTTGAGGTGAGGAGACCACATCTGTACACAGTATTCAAGATGTGGGCATACCATAGTTTTATACAGGGGCAGTAAGATATTCTGGGTCTTATTTTCTATCCCTTTCTTAATAATTCCTGCTCCCATTGAGACCAGTGGGCTTTTTGCTGGTTTGGGGGGATTCATGGTGCATGTGTTACGTTTTGTTTTGTTTTGAAAAGAAAAAAATGTGGAAGTGTGGGATATGTAGTTTAAAAGTGGCTTCCTGTGGCTGGAAGCTACTCCTGTCACTCACCTTCCACCCATGATGACAGAGATCAGGACTTGAAGGCTGCCTGACTCCTCTCTCAAGCCAATTCCAAGCAGCCAGTTAAGAGGGATGAGGATGATGGGGTGGGGAAGGAATAAAAAACACTATAGCCAAAGAAATGGTGACCCTAGCTGAAACACAACCTCCCTCCCTACTCCTCCTGTGAGGTACAAAAGAGGGCGTACAGAAGTCCCCAGACTCTAAAACAGAACATGATCATTAATTGTAATGGATGGTACCAGAGGTGGGCAATACAGTCATAGTTAAGCCTACTGAGAAAGAAGAGAGGGGGAAGGAAAAACCTCCTTTGGCATATAGAGCTGTGGATTATGTTTGCTTGGTAAACTTAAGAAACATTGCATTGCCTGCACCTCAGACTGTAGGCAATGACAAGAACCAAGGGAGGGTGAGGAGATACCTCGACAGCCTTTATGATGTGAAAAGTGAATGCTATTATCATAAGAATGTTGATCACAAAGTGAACAGGGGTATTGCCCAGAAAGGGATTGTATCCCCAAGGCAGATCAGTGCCCATTCAAAAGATCGCATCTTTAATCCATGTATTACCTGCTGTACCAGATGGTCAGAACAACGTACCAAAACATGAAGCAGATGGACTTGGTGTCTGATTCCTAACTATTGTAACTGGGAGTTGCTTCAGATGGAGGATTTATTCTTATGGTGAGGAAAGAAGATGTGACCCCAGATGGTTCCAAAAATGGTCCCTCTGGTTCCCTTAGTATTAATGGCTATCGTTGACTGTTCACAGTTTGCTGTAGCATCTGTGAAAACACTCCCACTGACCATTAATGGGCTTTGGATCAACACCTGAAAGTGTTTATGGCAGCAAATGCAACATAATATGAGACCAGAGACTCAAGAGGTATTCTCTGTCCCTCACTGTTCAATCTTCCCCAAGATAGATTCATACACTTGTTATCCGCTGCCTAAATGGACATAGCTGAACAATCTATTTGTACAAGAATGTGCAAAAATTACAGCAGCAGTTACTTCATGACTTGATTCTATACACCCAGGTGGTTAGAAGGATGTGTGCTTTTTAAAAATGGTATCTTGTTACTCAATATTTGTAACTAGCCAATTAGCCCGTCATAAGACAGGATTTTCAGGTCTCTCCTCCATGTTGGTCTTCTCTCCTGAGCCTCCAGTCTCTCTCCGTCTCTCTCTCTCTCTCTCTCCTCCTCCTACTGCCTCCCCCTCTCTCTCTCAGCTCTCCTCTGCCTCCTGCTTCTCTCGCCTTCTGCCTCTCTCTCCGTCTCTTTAGTTCTCTACTACGCCTCCTGCCTCTCACTCTCCCTTTCTCTTCTCCTCCTCCTGCCTCTCTCTCCACTCCATCTCTCCCTGCCCCCCTTCCCCTCCTGCCGCGGCACTTGGCTGAGTGCTGCGTGCTGAGCTGGGCTGCTGCGGGGGACAGGGGCAGGGCGGTGACGTACATGGCCAGGGGTGGAGCCGTGTACGTCACTGCCCCGCCCCCTTCCCATCCCACCGTGGCTCTTGGCTGAGTGCTGTGCGCTCAGCCGGGCCACCGCGGGGGAGCCCAAACGGCCACTTCCGCCGCTTGCTCCCCTGCAGCGGCCTGGGTCAGTGGCGCAGCACTCGGCCGAGCACCACGGTGGGAGGGGTAGGGGGCGGGGTGGTGACGTACACGGCCCCGGCCCCTGGACGTGTACGTCACCGCCCCGCCTCCCTTCCCCTCCCGCCCTGGTGCTCGGCTCGCTGCGCGAGCGCTGAGCGCATGCAGCCGCGGTGCTGCATGGGGACCGCAGACCCCAAACAGCCGCTTGCCACTGCTTGCTCCCCCGCCGCGGCCCAGCTGAGCGGCGCAGCACGCAGCCGAGCGCCAGGGCGGGAGGGGAAGGGGGGCGGGGCGGTGACGTACACGGCCAGGGGGTGGGGCCGTGTACATCACTGTTACAGACTCACAGACATTGGGCTACTATATTATTTGTAATGGGCTTATTTAGCAGAAAACAGCTTCCTCAATTTCTGGCCCACAAACCTCCCCCCTTGCCACACACACACATAGATTTTCCTGGCTTTTGCATCTGTTCATGGTATTCCATTATCCAAAGGGATGTATTAACATTACTGACTGAGGGATGGCTGCTCTCTTTGTGGGAAAGTACTCTAAAGGAATCTCCAAGTCCAATCATCTGAAATTGGACCTTTGGGAATGACAGCAGGGGATTGGGATGATATTTTAATGTGTCTCTGATGTGTTCTCTGGGTGAGGTGAGACAGAATACTGAGCTCTGTAACTTTGGACTGAAGCCTTTCTTTAACCAACAGCAGAGTTTGAGAGACTTTATGGTAGTGGCATAAAATTTGCTGCAGTTTGGAGGCTAAGTGTCAGGGAGAGGTATCAAAGGATGGGCACAGTCCATTAAGCTTATACAGTAGAGGTCACATTTTGAGCATGACAGATGGGATGTAGATACATGATTCCAGTGAAAGTCCCCCTCAATTCCTGTGCATATGAATGAAAAATTAGCCCCACGTCCTATTATTTAATCCTTATACACATACACCCAGGCTATGTCTAGACTGCATCCCTCTGTCGACAGAAGGATGCAAATCAAGAACATAGAAACTGCTAATGAAGCAGGGATTTAAATATCCTGCACTTCATTAGCATAAACATGGCCACCGCTTTTTTTCGAAACGGAGCTTTTTCAGAAAAAAACGGCAGTCTAGATGCAGATCTGTCGAAAATAAACCCTTTTTAGACAGATCCTATAAACCTCATTTTTTGAGGAATACAGGATCTGTTGAAAAAGGGTTTATTTTTGACAGGTCCGCATCTAGACTGCCCTTTTTTTCGGAAAAAACTCCATTTCGAAAAAAGCAGAAGCCATGTTTATGCTAATGAAGCATGGGATATTTAAATCCCTGCTTCATTAGCAATTTCTATGTGCCTAATCTACATCTCTCTGTCGACAGAGAGGTGTAGTCTAGACACACTCCCATGCTGTTGCCTCTCAACAAATCACCTTATTATTTACTCAAACGCCATATGCAGTTTCCGGGTTTGATGTTTCTGTTCACTGATTAGATTTAGCACACCCACAAAGAGAGAGGGAAAACTAAGTTAAAACCCATTTAACATCCTTTTTTGTCCAAGGTACTGCTTTATTTTCCCACAAATGCTTCTTGAGAAAGTAATTTAAAAAAGATGCATTAAACTGAGAAAGCTGACACAAGAAAAAAATATTACTTCAGTGTAGACATGGGCTTCCTTTGGTTAAGTTGTCTCAACTCAATAGCCAATGGTTCCTCTTTAAAAGACAAAAAACTGACCCTTAAAACAGTATGATTAATCTATAAAAAAAACCCAGAATACTTCAGGACTGAAGAACTCAGAATGAGGGTCTGCTTGGGGGCAGTGTGGAATGAGGCAAAATTCCATTCAAACAATATTTGTATTGCTTGTAGTAGGATGACAGAACCAGCTTGCTGATTTATTGCTCTGAATGATAAGCAGATACAGTAGAAATGCTAAAAGGTTTTAGGGGAGTGGGTGAGACCTGACATTGACCAGACACTTAAAGATAGTTTATAGAAAAAGAGAGAGCACTTTATATGACCTCCTCCTGACTCTTCCAGGAGTAGGTTTACAGTACAGTGGGGGCTTAGAAACTTTCCCTATGGCAATCAGAGTTGATTCAAAGATTTCTGGGACTCACTTGATGCAAATATTCATTAACCCCAATTAATTAGTCAGCTTCATTCAAATATAAGTGGTAATCTTACAGGATGGTCTATAATGTAAATAAAATGTAAACACTATAGGTTTTCTCATTGTCTCAGAGAGGCCTCACTACTACTACTTGCAAGGGAGAAGGAGCAGGGATGGCTGGACTGTGGGGCAAGCTGAGAGGAGACAGGTAACAGGCAGACTGGGAGGAGAAGCACTGTGAAATTATGTATAAAACTCCTTTATGGTCTCTAGCTTCAGGAGAAAACTCTTCTGCCGTGAGGTTTTGGATTTGGATTCCCTTTATGCAAGTTCTAGCTCATGCCATAAACATTTCAATTTGTGTAACTATGTTTTTCCCTGTGTACAGGGCATGTCTACACTACCAACTTTTGTTGACAAAACTTATGCCGACACCCAAAAGTCAACAAAACAAACATTGCCAGAGGGGGTTCACACTTGCTCCCTCTGTTGACAGCTCATATCCACCCTGGGGGCACCGTTATCGACAATGTGATTAATGCAGTGTGAGTATGTCTCCCACAGTGCAGTGTTGTGGGAAGGCAGATCTGAACCCTACACATCTTGAGATTCCCTCTGAAGTTTTCCCACAGCTTCTTCAGCTGCTGAGCAGCATCATGAGTAGCTCTGTGAGCTCTCCATGCTGAGGAATGTCAAAGCAGCAGCAGTCTGCCTGCCCCTGTGTTCCTAATGCAGGGCAGAACAGGAGCATTCCAATGATTTGTTCTTTGTTTGTTCCTCAGACTGAGCAGCTCATTCAGCTGCCAAATACTTCTTGGAGCTTTGAAAGGGGAGGGGCACATGCCTGCAGGGCAACAGAGATCAAAACACTGAGCGGAACTATCAGGAGAGGCATTGTGGGATACTGCCGAGGCCAGTTCTGCCGACAAAGCAAACAGCAGACTCTACACAGGATCTTGGTTGACAATAAAGGGCAGGGAAAAGAAAAAAAGTCTCTCGTAGGGCTGGAAGGTTTGTGTCGCCAAAAGCGGGTGTGTTTCTCCCAAAAAAGTTGCATTGCAGTATGAATGCTCTGTTTTGTCGCCCAAAGGCACTTTTTGGCAACAAAACTTGGTAGAGTAGACAAAGCCTGTAAAGTTCACCCTACCAGTTTCAATTGGATACAATATTATTTTACAGTTCCTGCCCTAAGCTGTCATGTAGGGCTGATTTCTGCTGATAAAACAGCCATTGCATCCCTCCCCAGAGGTGGGATCACGTGTGTGAAGGGATGCTTGTATACTTTAGATTTATAGATTCTAAAGCCAGAAAGGACCATTCAGATCAGCTAGCTTGACCTCCTGCATAACACAGGCCACAGATGCTCACCCAGCAATTCCTGCAGTGGAGGGAATTTTTCTTCCTTTCTCAGTAAGAGGGTTTAAAGATTTCATTTTGAAAAGAGCATTGGGATCCTTCAAGGTGAAAAGTGCTATCTAAATGTAAACTGCAACTATACTCAGAGATATCAATCACACACAACTAGACAAGGCTTTCAAGGATTTCACACTGCAGTGCTTCACATTATGTTCTACATCACATAGTGCATGGGAGCCAAACCAGGAGTGGGCAAAATATTCATAACAAAATGAGAGATTGCTGCATTTTGTTGGGAATCTGCAGAATGCGCTAACTTTATTTAAAAAAAGCACAAAAAGCAACAACAAAATAAGAACACAAAACAAAAGACCACCTGGGAAATTTCCATGTTTATGCTGAAAACAGGAATACTTTTGCAAACAATTTACAGCCACAGTACAGCTGTCATAATTGGACAATCCAGTCTGTACTTAAGGAATGCACTTGGATTCCTCATTGGTGCTAAACAATCCCATAACCACAACTGCACCTACCACTTTCTGCCATCTCCAGTTGGGCAGAAGACTGTCCAATCCTGGTTGATTATGTCACTTCCTGGCTGCCCAGCAGCAATGAAAATCTACTTGGGCATGAAGCCATCAGAGTTGCAGAAACTCCAGCTAGTACACAATGCTGCAATATGAGCTACTGCAAACACATCAGACCAGTCCTCCACTTTCTACATTGGCTTTCTAGAAAACACTGAGCAAAGATCAAGATCTCCATCCTTAACTTCGAGACACAATACGGCCCAGGACTAGCAAACATAAGATCACTTGAAGTTTCGGAAGGAGATTGTGGTGGACTGCCCTGCTCCTCCGGCACAATGGCACAGGGATAAAGACTGTCTCCTGCAGGAGACTTGTATCAGAGGGGTAGCCATGTTAGTCTGGATCTGCAAAAGCGACAAGGAGTCCTGTGGCACCTTATAGACTAACAGATGTCTTGGAGCATAAGCTTTCGTGGGCAAAGACCCACTTCGTCAGATGCATGTAGTGGAAATTTCCAGAGGCAGGTATAAATATGCAGGCCAGAATAAGTAAATAAGGCCTTATCCTGGCCTGCATATTTATACCTGCCTCTGGAAATTTCATTACATGCATCTGACGAAGTGGGTCTTTGCCCACAAAAGCTTATGCTCCAAGACATCTGTTAGTCTACAAGGTGCCACAGGACTCCTTGTCACTTTTGCAGGAGACTTGAGATTGACTCTGAGGCTGAGGAACAAGCTCCCATGGAAACTAACCACCATCACAAACCTTCCGCTTCAAGAGCAAGGCACAGTTCTTCAACTGCCCTTCCCTAACATTATCACATCACAGCCCATACATTTATTAAACAATAGCCTTATCTAAACACTACATTGCACACACAATATCTTCCCCACCCTCAAGGGCTGGAGAAGAGAGAAAATCAGCCAGCTGTGACAGTTATTAGTCATTGTACAACACACCACAGGAAGGTCCTCGGATGCTTAAATACTAAGGGTGGAGCAAGAACCAGACTAGGAAGGGGCCAGTTTTTACACACACCCATGTGGTCTTCTTTTCAAAGGTTATCAGTAATGCACCACCCTCCATACACACACCCTATATATTTATCTGTTAAATTTGGAGGAGGTGTCCATACGAATCCTTCAACTCCTTTTTATTCTCAGCCCAGCCCTGGTGTTAGTGAAGTGATTATGGTATCCAACAATAAGTTGCCTATGAAGGGATAGGGACAGTAGTCAGGCCTGCCCCAAAATGCCATGCTGTCTCTGGTTAACTGTCAAATTCCTGTTGCCTTCAGTGTGAGGAGTAGCTTAAAGCTTACATAGTTACTAGGATATTTGACAGTGCAAAAGACAGTCATTTTAAAATACCCTATTTGGACATAATCAGCCTCAATACTGGATTTTAGAAATAGTCAGTAATAATGATAATACCAAGTTCTAACATGCACTTCTCATCCATAGCACAACCAGTCCTTTATAAAGGATTTAAGAATAATTATCCCTGTTTCATAGATGGTGAAACAAAGAAATGAGCAAAAGGATTTGCCCAGGATCATCCAGCCAGGTCAGTGGCACAGAAAGAAAGAGAACCCAAGTCTCCTGAGTCACAGGCCGCTGCTCTGTGATCTAGACCACAATGCCTTACACTTAGCATGAACTCCGTTGACTCTCGGTTGCATTAATAGACATGCTGAGAAGAGGGAGAATTCTTCTGTGGAGAAGGTGCAGTTACTTGTTTTGGCTTTCTAGCATTTCAGATGAATTTTTTTCTCTCTCTCCCTTCAGTTGAAAGAGCATATAATCACCACTTTCTCCCCCTCCCTCCCATCCTTTAAATGTCCTTTGGGAATGCATCATTAATTCTCAGGTCTCTCCAGCACACATCTTCCTCAGACACAGCAGGGAATGAAGTAGAAGGGCAGAAGAGGTTCATGGATATTAAAGAGCAGATCTAAGAAGATTGATTAAATGGAAAATTAAAAGTTTGTTATAATTAGTGGTTACTCAGTAGTTTACCCAGTAATTGGCAAGACACATGCACAGGGTGAGCAGACATCCAATTTTTAAAGAGATGGTCCCATATTTTAGCCCTGCCAGTGTCCAACATTTTCTTAAAAATGAGCAAATTGTCTCATTTTTTCTGTCTATCATCCCCTTCAGTATTGGCAAGTCCTGCTGCTGGTCACAGCCACCTGCCCAGTAGGTGTGAGTGGGGGTGATTATGGGGGTGGGTATGCAAAGCTGGTGGTGGGTCAAAGCTGCAGCATGTGGGGCTGGTTGCTTTCCCTGCTGGTCCATCAGTGCAGCCCCTTTGCATGCCAGGTCTCAGCTAGCAGGGTCTAGCCTCCAGCCCCTTTCCTCTGCTGCCCACCTCTCAGCCGTTTACCTGCTTCCCTTCTTGCTCTTTTCTCCCTGCTTGACCCCACTCCCCTCCCGCAGCCTCACTTCTCCATATTGCCCTGGTGGGACGTGTTCCACTCCTAGGGTGTGTCTAGACTACATGGCTCCGTCGACGGAGCCATGTAAAGTAGTTTACCCGACATAGTCAATTAAGCGGGGATTTAAATAATCCCTGCTTCATTAAAATAAAAATGGCTGCTGCGCTGTGCCAACAATCAGCTAATCTGGCACAGTGCGGCAGTCTAGATGGGGATCGGTCGACACAGGAAGCCTTTGTCGACCGCTCCTGTAAACCTCGTTTCACGAGGCATAATGGAGCAGTCGACAAAGGCTTCCCTTGTCGACCGATCTCCGTCTAGACTGCCGCGCTGTACCGGATCAGCTGATTGTCAGCACAACGCGGCAGCCATTTTTATTTTAACAAAGCGGGGATTATTTAAATCCCCGCTTCATTGACTATGTCGGGTAAAGTACTTTACATGGCTCCGTCGACGGAGCCATGTAGTCTTGACACACCCCCAGTGTTGTGTGGAGAACCAGCCCTCATACTGCCTAGGCAAGACACAGCACCAGGTACCAGGAGTGGTGGATACATCCAATGGGCTCAGCCACGCACGGAGAGTGCTAGGTGGGGTGGTCGGGTTTGTTGGCCAATCTCCCTGTGTGGGTGAGAGGTACAAGAGTGTTCCTGTGTATTCTCTCCCCACGTGTGCGTCATGTCTCCCTCTTCCCCATGTGAACTCTAAAGACTTAAAGATAAGAAGGTAAATAAAAAGAATACAACTGCACAGTATTTCTTTTCAACAGGGGCTCAGTCAACTTTATGTGAATTTGAATATCTGTACTGCATAGTTCTGATTGCCATTGAACTTGTTTGAATACAAGTCATTTTACCAGGTGTCCCATATTCAGCATAGGGAAATATGGTCCCCTAAACATTCACAGCTTCAACAGAAAATTTCTGCCTAGGAGCAACAACAATGAGCTGTTAATTTGTGGTACTGATTGTATTTTTTTAATGAATTTCCTAGTTGAATAATCTTCATAAAATTCTCTTAGCTATTAAATAAACACAAATAAAATTAATCAGGTCAGAGAGAAATCTCATCTTCCGGTGCAGAGTTTGATTCATTTCTGTCCTGCTAGGAGATCCTAAATTGGACAAGCATTTTTTGGGGGTTCAGCTGAGACTAGAAAATGAGTGTGTGGGTCGTTGTGTGTGGTACATTTCTATGAAGAACATAAGACAGCTATGACAAAATAGCTCAAGTTGTAGCAAAAGAGACTTGTGTTTTTAGCTCTGGAAGTCACCAGTTTTATGAATTTGTAAGACCTAGATACATTCATCCAGGATAGGCCCTTAAATGGCTAATAATCAGGATGGGGGGGATGGTGTCTCTAGCTTCTGTTTGTCAGAAATTGGGAATGGGCAACTCGGGATGGATCATTTGACGATTACCTGTTCTGCTCATTCCATCTGGAGCACCAGACTGACTACCTGGCCATTGTCGGCAGACAGGATAGTGGGCTAGATGGACCTTTGATCTGACCCAGTATGGCCATTCTTATACATAAAAACAGCTATCACAAGGGCTTGAGCCCTGGCCCACATCTGTGGCACAAAGATTGAACTGAACCCTCCACTGCTGAAGAACTACGGGAAGAAGACCAGCTTCCGCCTTAGCAGCATTGTGGAATCCTACATTGTAAGATAATCCATAGATTGCATACACGGACAGGCTAGTAGATGCTCATTAGATAGCTGACCCCTTGGGACCTAATTGCATCTCTTTTCATGCTCTATCCCACAAAACAACAACAATAAATTGGACATCCCAGCAACGCAGTTTAACTTGAAAAAATCTCCTAACAAATTGTGATAAGCCTACTCTGAGGGATTAGATATTACATTTGTAGCAGGAAACTGATGCCTAGGAATCTTGGGTTACCTTTTTTTTTTTTTGGATGTGCCACTGAATCACAATGTGGCCTTCGTTCATCCACCTGTAAACTGGGGTAATAACATGTCTTCTTTCTAGGGGTTTTACAAGGCTCAGTCAATCAATATCCTTCCTTGAAAGGAAGATGCTATGAAAAGGCAAAGTGATATTTCTATCCCCCCTCAGAAAAACATAGTTAACATTGTTAAAGTTAATACAGCTAATTTCCTATCAATGCAATCACTGAATAAAACCACTCGCAAGTTTTACTGCTCAGCTATCATAGTAGCAAAACACATGCTTGGATGCAACTACTCGGCATGCACCTCTTTCTAGTCTAACATGTACAACCATTCACACTCAACTCGGAACTCTGACATCAGCAAGATAATTACAATTTTCCTATATTCATGCATATGCCATCAAATGCATTATTCTTACTTGAGGATGTCTGAAGTTAGAGGCAAGGTTGTGTGTCTGAGCATGACCTGTTAGCCCATGCTGCAGCCAAGGTCCCATTCCTCTTGCTTTCAAGATGCACGCATGCCCCAATACCAGCTGGTTAATAGTCTCCCTTTCTGGTGACTGGGTAGTTTAATTTAGCTCCTTTCCCAGTATGCATTGCTACTTACCTGGCCATTCCCATCTGCCCAATCCTCAAATTTTCTTGCTTTGCTCTTCCCCCTCTGGGATACCTTCCTGTATTTGCTTCCCTACCTGGCAGTCCCCTAGGCCTTCTTTCTGGCTTTTAACATCTTGCTCTCCCTCTCCTCCACATCTCTGTGTTCTACACTCTTTCATTTAGAATGGAAACTCTTTGTGGCAGGGACCATCTTTCTGTTCTATTCGCCCTACACAATGGAGCTCTGGCCTCTAGCTGCTGCTGGACTCAGACAAGCCACTCACAGTAACAAGCCTGAGTATGATTTTCTTGATATATTTGAGTTCCAACCTTGAAAGATGCATTGCACAAGCGGACTCTCATTGACTTCAGCGGGGCTCTACATAACCAGCACCTTACTTATTTTCTTCCCTTTCTCTCCCCTCCTTTTTCTCCCCTCCCCCTTCTACTTAACAAGGAATGCTGAGGATGCTGTTGTTTCACTTTTAATTCTCCATTTCAATAGTGACATTATAGAAGGCTAATAACTGTATGAGAATGCAAAGAAGGAGATTGTTGACTATTGCACTACAGAAGTCTTGAAGTTTATAAAAAAAATAATCTATCTAAATATATATCAGTAGATTCCATAGCTGGAATTTAGCCTTTTTACTACAAAAGAACTACAAAAGAGTATGTTAGTGACCGGCCATATGTGTGGAAAGGCATATGTATGTGTATATACACACATTTATACACACTTTACACATGTGCAGCCAGGAATAACACTTTTTGTAGTTTGTCAGTAGTAAAAGGGCTAAATACACACATAAACTGTGTGGAACATATATTTTTTGAAAGAATATATATAAAGGTACATTTAATATATGAGTCAACGTATTATCTGTGTATCTGATATGTTAGGCATAAGTTGCATATATAATATTTTCTCCATCCTACTTTTTTTGTTCCAGATGACAGGATGCAGGCATTTCAATGACATTATAAGATGCTAGATGTGTTCTGTTTAATTTTAGAATAGGCAATACAGTGGCGATGGCAGTGTAAATTTTGCACTTACTCCTCTATTGTGTCTCAAACCATGCTCTAGAGATCATCTTTAAGGATGAGTATGCAGTTCATAGTCAATGTCAATTCAAATATTTGCTGGCGCGGGGTGTCTTTAGCTGCACATGTGGTGGTGTATGTAATATAGGCACATTGCTGAAAAGAACTGGACACCACTGATTAATTTTGGACAAACCAAAGTAACATTTATTAATGGCATGTCGTTTCTCATCTAAGTAAAGTTTGAATTGCTGTTCTGGTGTCCTCCACCCAGTCCCCCAATCTATCCAATTCCTTGCATGAGGAATGGTTAGAACTAGGAATGTCCAGCCATTCCTATTCCTGTTCCCATTACAGAAATACATGTTGAACCTCTCTAGTCTGGCATTCTCTGGTCTGGCAACATCTGTGGTCCAGCATGATTTTAGTTAGCTGGATGTCCACTTATCATGGGAGTGGCTAAGTTTGCCGCAGTCCCATAAAGTTTGTTTACAGCCAGCAGTCCTGGCTCTCAATGTTCTGTGCTGTTATTTAGCTCTAATTTACCTCTAAATGTCTTCTAAGTGCCTAGTAAGCAGTGGAAGTATTGGTAATGCTGCTAGACAACATTGACTTCCCATGGTTTGGCAAGTTCTCTTGTTCGGCGCCCATCAGGTCCCAAGGTTGTCGGACTCGAGAGGTTCTTTCTGTACCAAAATGTTTAGCTTCAATATCTCTGCAGTATAAACTCACTTAATTACTTTTAAATCAGGAGTTACTATGCTTGAAGCTTAATGAGATGTATTACAGAGCACAGTTGGAAGGTGTTCATTTATGTAAGGGACACAAAGCACAGTAGAATAATGTTAAAACCCAGACACACAAAGCAATAAAAATCAGGAGACTCAAAGTTAAATGCTGGCATTGTATATTTAGTGTGTCTCTTTGTGTTGGCATTTCAGTAAATACTCTCTGTAACATCTCATAGCAATCAGAGACCATAATAGTAATTAGACCCAGCATGACGAGCCATATCCAATTTCCCTTCTCTGGTCAGTATGTCCCACACTGACTTTAAATCCTGTCCCCCTTTTTTAATCTCCCTCTGTTTTCAGCAATAGGGGGAGGGAGGTGAGTCTTCACCTGAAAGCAGGATTTGGCTTGTGCAACTTTTAAATGTGTGTACCAAATTTTCAACTAGCTTCCAATGGTGCACCCACTAAGTATGGGCAGCATTAAAATCATGAGTTTTAATCAATGAGTTCCTAGCTACTTGACAGCAGCACTGCCCATTGGCCGTGCACTGGACTGGAATAAAGAAAATCTGGAGGCAGATGACCTGCTGTGTGACCTTAGGCAAGTCATTTCATTTCCTTGTGCCTTGGCTTCCCCTCTACAACGGGAACAATGACATTTCCCCTTTGTAAACCTTTTTGAAAAGTACAGATGAAAAGGACTATGTAAGATCCAAGCATTATTAACTGACTAGTGCGAATGGATAATTTCTGGAGCCTGACTTAGAATGTGGCCTTTTGAGGGTGCACTTATAACACAAGGAATGACATATGCTCTCCTCAGTCCTCATGAACTGAAGGGCCTGAATTGTGCCACCTATTATCATTTATAATCCACAGGTGTGCTGAAAGCCTCTGCAGGACCCTGGGCAAGGTGTGTGGGAGCCCTGGAAAGGGGGAGGTGTCAGGCAGAAGGGGCACGGCCTGGCCCTGGGCTGTACCCAGAGTGTACCACATCAGCCCTCCCATCTCCCACAGCCCTCAGCACCATCTGCACACTGGCAGTGATTTAAAGGGCTCAGGGCTCCAGCTGCCGCCGCTGCTGCAGTAGTGGCAGTGGTGGCTGGGACCCCTGCGTTTAATCACCTATCACCTTTTAATCACCGGGGCCTGGTGCAATTGTCCTCTTTGTCTTCCCAACCCCCACTGGCAAGTTTGATATTTCATATAATGCCACTGACATGAATGGTGCTTTTCAAGACTTAGAGAGAGTCCTTGCCTCAATGGGGTGGGTAATGAAGTGTTCCTTAGGACTGTTCATTCTTTTGAAGCAGAATTTGAATTTTGGGTTGGAGGTGAGGAATTTATTATTACAGATATGCCAACCGACAGACACAGACAGCACTTTACAGAGACAAAAGGCCAGGTCTTTACCTAGATTCTGGAATACTTTACACTATAAATCTGCTCCACATGATCCCAGGAGTCACCACTGGTTGACCCCAAGATGGCGAGTGCTGATAGATCAACAGTACATGGTTATGTTTCATTACACCTAGCTCTTAAGCAAGAGGGCCCAAAATATTTCCACTAACACTTTTATTTTTTTAAATGGAAAATTGGGTTTTCAACCAAACAGAAATATTCACACAAAGTGTCTGGTTTTCACAAAAAATCTGTCTTCAAAATTAAAACCATAAAATTTTCATCCATTCATTGAAACATTTTCAGACTTTGCCCCTAAATTGCTGAGAACTTGAAAGCTTCACCCAAAAACTGATTTTCAGGGAGTGGAGGGGTGGAGGAGTTGTCTGGAAAAAAAAATCAGTTTGAAGGTTTTTGAAAAAAAATCAAATTTTTCCATATATAAAATCCCTGTTTTTCTCTGACGATCTCTACTATTAAGATTATACAAGGTGGTCCCTCATGTCTCAGTCACTCTATCTCTAGAGAAATAAGGCTTAGGTGTGGAGGAAAGATCAGTGCTAAAAGCTTAAGGAAGGAATTAATGGAAAAGTGGATAATTTCACAGAGCAGAGATAGATGGAGGACATTTCATATCTGGATGCAGCAGAAATCTCTCTCGAACATATTCCTCAATAAGGTACTTAAAAAGTGAAAACGAAAAACTACAGAATTGAGGCTGGGTGGGAAAACTAAACAATGAGGACTAGAATGAAGTCAGAGGATAAAATGACAGCTGAGATCCACGCAGGGTGCAGTTCTATAGTGTTTTGAAGGGGAGGACAAGGAGTCTGAATTTCATCTGAAACAGATTGCCGCTGAAGAGATTAAAGGGAAAAAGGAAGATTTGTGAAGCATAAGGTCAGAAATGTGGAAATTGCGACAGCTGAGGTAAGAGATGATGACACTCATGCAGGCATGTACAACACTCGAGTTTTAGAGGCAGCAAGAGGCGATTTAAGCAATACTGTTGTATAACATTCCATGACAGGTTTGAATGAAACGTGACTGTTGTAGCAATGTGGATTTAAACTATGGGAAGAAAGAGAAAAAAGGGGTCTGACCAATATTGGATGAGATGGAGTCTAGCAGTTGTTATCAAGAATGGTTGGGGGAAACCATCACAGATTAATTTTGCTGCTGAAATCTCTCCTGTCTACTCGGCCCTCCCAAGTTTCAGACACTTCTGTATTTAATACCTGCATTGTTCCTGTGGTAAAAGATGATATTTGATTGTATTGCTGACATTTACAGTGTGTCTCACACGACACATTTTCAGACAAGCCCAGATGTTGGTTACGGTAATTTAAATAAATATAGGGGCATTGAAAGCTCACGATCTGGAGGAAGCTGGTGGTGGGACTATACACAGTGGCTTTACTTTATACACCGGCACAAGAAACAGACTTTGAATTTGAATGTTTTTTTTTTTTTTTTACTCTTTTTGCTCCAAGCAAGAGTCTCCGTATGTGGCAGCAGAGCACACGCCTCCCTCTGTTTGTTCAGAATGCCATGCGTTGCATCTGTTTACAGGACTCAGCATTTATTTAAGAATGATGCAAGCAATATTTTTAAGTGCTCATTGTGCTTGCTAAACAGAGGATGATTGCATTTGTAAATTGCCTTCTGAGCCAGCATGTGCTCTTGTTGCTGTAGGCAGAGGCAATCTTGGGGCTTCTGAGAGCACCCAGCCAGAATTACCATCTCCTCCCCACTTCTCACACCAAACTAGTAAAAGCTCCCCAAACTTTAATACAAATCACTAATTGGTTCCATGCTTTTCTCACTACTAGCAAGAGTGACACCTTCCCTGGGGCCGCTCTGTCAGTTCGGCTTCTGCAGAGTCATGCACACATCATCACAGAGCACTAGAACAGAAAAAGAAGTACAGGGTTTTCATAGTGATGCCATAGCTATACACAGTAATAGAAATGAGCAACAGAATACTTGATCTCTATCTCCATCACTAGGCCATCGTCCAATATATTGGGATCCTCCAGGTATTGATAGTCCTCATAGAGAAGTGTATATAATCTGTTATTTTAGTTACTTGTGCCTAAATAGCATTTGGATATATGCATATGGAAATTCAACAAGCAAATTAAAAGGCAGCCTGGTCTAATGGACAGAGCACATAATGGGGAATCAGGATTCTAGTCCTAGCTCTTCAGAGTAAGCCTCTTATAAAGAGTTTGAGACCCAGGAAGCTATAAGAAAAATAAAAGAAACAGTATGCAACAAATAGAAGAAAGGGGAAGTCAATAGTACTGAATGTAAAGCAGAATTTAGGAAGTGAGGAAAATTGATGAGAAAAGTCAGGAACACAAGGAAAAAAATCTATGAGTAAAGGACATTAAAGAGTTTTAAAAAAATTAGGAACAAAAAGAATCCCAACAATTTTATTAGTCTGTTACTATAGAAATGGTAGAAATATCAATAATAAAGCAGATGTGTTTAATAAATATTTCAATGTGTATTTGGGAAAAACAAATTATATAGTTTTATCACATAGTGATACCTCTTTTTCCATTCAATTAGTAATGATGGAGATGTTAAACAGAAGCTACTAAAGTTAAACATTTTAAAATCAGCAGGTCCAAGTATCTTGCACTCAAGAGTTATAAAAGAGCTGCCTGAGGAGCTCACTGGACCAATAATGCTGATTTTCAATAAGACTAGAAGGGATTGGAAAATTCCAGAAGACTGAAAGAAAGCTAATGTTGTGCCAGTTTTTGGAAAGGGTAAACAGGATGACCAAGTTAATTATAGGCCTGTCAGCCTGACATAAATCCAGGCAGGATAAGGAACTGTTTTTATGGGGGTCTGTTAATAGAGAATTAAGGGAAGGAAATATAATCAATGCAAAATAAACATGGATTTATGGAAAATAGATCCTGTCAAACTAACCTGATACAGGTTTTTAATGAGATAACAAAGTTGGTTGATAAAAGTAATAGTCTTGAGGTACTCTGCTTAGACTTCTGTTTGGCTTGGTCCCCCAAGACATTTTGATTAAAAAACTAGAGTCATATAAAATCAACATGACACACTCAAAACTTATTACAAGCTGATTAGCTGATAGGTCTCAAAATGTAACTCTAAATAAGGAATGATCCTCAAGAAGGTATGTATCCAGTAAGGGTTTGCAAGGATTGGTTCTTGGCCCAGTGCTAATTAACAACTTTATCGATGACCTGGAAAAAACAAAACATCACTGATAAAGTTTGCATATGACACAAAAAATGGGGGAGTGGTAAATAATGAGGAGCATGGGTATACAGTGATCTAGATAAACTGGTCACAAGCAAATGGCATGTGTTTTTATATGGCTAAATATAAATGCATCCATCTGAGAACAAACAATGTAGGCCATTCTTATAGCACAGAAGAGACTATCCTAGGAAGTGGTGAGTCTGGAAACCATTTGGGGATTATGGTAGATAATAAGCTGTTGGTGAGCTCCCAGAGTGATGTTATTACCAAAAGACTTAATGTGATCCAGGGATACACAAATCTCAGTAGGAGCAGAGAGATTATTCCACCTCTGCATTTGGCAATGGCCTGTGCCTGTTGGTGGAATAGTGTGTCCAAATCTGACGTCCAAAATTCAAGGATATTAATTAACTGGAGAGACTTTAGAGAAGAGGCATAAATATTAGAAAAAAATATGCCTTCTAGTGATAGATGAAGAGCTCAGTCTATATACCTTAACAAAGAGAAAGTTAGGACGTGACTTGGTTACAGTCTATTACTGTTCCAAATGTAAATAAATATTTAATAATTGGCTCTTCAATCTAGCAAAGAAAGGCATAACACATTCTAATAGCTGCAAGTCGAACCTATACCTAGACTGGAAATAAGGTGTATTTGTTTTACAATGAGGGCAATTAACTAGTTGAGCAGTTTATCAAGGGTCCCAGTGGATTCTCCATCACTGACATTTTTAAAAATCAAAACTGGCTGTTTTTCTAAGGAACTATTTTGGGGAGATTGTATGACCTGTGTTATACTGGAGGTCAGATCAGATGGTCCCTTCTCAGCAGAATCTAGAATCTCTGAAATCTCTTTGTGCTCCATTTCGCCATTCCACGCTTGACTATTTATAGTGTTAAGCACTTCAGGACTGGGACATCTCTGAATACGTGTTTGTACAGAATTTATGTGAGTTCCTGGTTGGTTGGGGATTGTACACAGTTCTCTAACATAAACAATAATAATGTCAAATTAAATATACACTGCCCCGGATTACAAGACTGCACTGGGTTAAAATCCCCACTCTTTACTGAATGCTACATAGCCTTTACCTAAGGTGTGCCTAGACTACAGGGTTTTTTTGAAAAAAGTGGCCTTTTTTTTCGAAAAAAAATTCCCCTGCGTCTTCCCCTAGTTCTTTCGAAAGTAAATCGAAAGAACATGGCAGTTTTTTCGACTGTGGAAAACCTCATTTTACGAGGAAGAATGTCTTTTTTCGAAAGTGCTCTTTCGAAAAAAGGCGCTATGTGATGCAAACTGTGATTTTTCAAAAGAGAGCATCCAGATAGCCTGGGTGCTCTCTTTTGAAAAAGTGGCTTGCTTTTTTGAAAGTACTGGTTGTAGTCTAGACGCTCTTTTTCGAAAGAGGCTTTTTCGAAAGTATCTTTTGAAAAAGCCTCTTTCGAAAGAGGCTTGCAGTCTAGACATAGCCCTAGAGTCTGGCTAAAAAGATATTAGGAGAGTTGTAGGGCTAAGTTTTCAGAAGTTACTATTGATGAGGCGTACCCAACTTGAGACACTTTAAAAGGGAATGAGTTTCAGAGAGGCCTGTGGACAATCAGGACCTGTCAAAGCTGAAGTTGGGAACTATAAAATTACCAATTTTTTTTTAATTTAAGCCATTAATTCCCTATGAATCATAGGACAATACCAAAAATATTCCTGAACTTTAGGAAAGTCTGGATCATGATTTGATGATTGCTTCTGAGGACCATCTTTCATTTTCTCTTTCAGGAGCTGTGAACTGGAAATTTCTCAGAAGACAGGAATCTGATAGTGTGCAAGATGAGAGCTCTTGATCTCCTCAATGTCAATGGACTAAATATATTTTTCATGTAATTTACATCATGAAGTGCAGATGTTGCTCAAACATAGAATGAAAGTATAATATATCTACTTAAATCATGGCACAAGCAGTGGACTTGTTTCATAAGGTTTATCCCTTTTCTTTTGGCTGTGCCCAAGCAGATTCTTGAGAATTCAAGCCATTTTTCTAAGCCATGAGAAACTGGCAATATGGCTTTCTCAAGAGGATAGCCTAACAAAGACTACTGAAACTAATTTATTTGACTGGACCCGAGGTTTCTTTCTAGCCAGCGTCAGACAGGTGCAAGATCATGGCTTCCTCCATAAAAATCACTCACCCCTTCCTAATACAAGTCATTTTGGGAAGTGCTTTTTATAGTCACTTGTCACATTACAGTTCCACACAGTTAAAAGTATCATAGAAGCTACAGTTTTTATAGTTATTAACATTTTATAGCTTTGTTATTCACACCTTAAGCTCCTTACAATGAAACGGTGCATGTTAAAAGTGCAGCATAATCTTAATGGATTCCACAGTAAAAAGGTTGCCCTACTTCACTGGTTTCCAATAAGTCTCCTTGGGTATGAAATCCATTAATGAGGACAATATATATTTTATATGTTTCAGAGAAAAGTGATACAGGAATCCCTAAATTATTCTTACTGTGGAGATAATATATTTTGTGCATTGTTTATCATGTTCTTTTTCTTCCTGCTGCCATGAGAAAGGCCCTTCATATAATTTAGGAGTTTTCTGAGTTCCAAGCAGATATTAGGCTTTCTGTCTTTTACAAGCAAATGTGGCAGACTCCCTACTCAGGACAAATTCCACAGGAATCAGTGTATTTTTTTCTGTGAAGTAAAGATTGCAGGATTTGGCCTCATAACATATCTTAAATACTAGTGCCTAGAAGTAAGTAATTGTTTTTTTTTCTTTACCCTTTTTTATTCTTTCTTCTCACTGATTTATTTTGTTACCTACAGTTACAGGGACAGACTGATACTTAGGGCTGAATAAGTCACACTACCCTCCTGTCACCTTTGGAGGTTCATCAAAACAGAAATACAGAAGTAGTGTTTTATAGTCTAAAAACTATTATTTACTCTTCTTGTATACATCAGTTCACAGTTAGCCAGGCCCATTAAGAAAGGTTTTCACCTTCCTCTGGGTTGCCAGGTGTCCGGTTTCTGCCTGGACAGTCCAGAAATCTCATCTTCTGTCTGGTAAAAAAAACCCTGAAAATACCAGACATGTAAAATGTCTGGTATTTTCTGTTTCTCTTGGAAGGAAGGCCGGCATCCCCCCCCCCTTTTTTTTGCTCAATAAGTTTTGTCCCCTCTTTTTTTTTTTTCCTCAACCAATTTTTTCCCCTGCCATGTTCAGGATTTTTTGTGAAGGTATCTGGCAAGCCTACTTACAGCACCATGTACATGGCCCTGCAGAAGGTTGTTTGCAGTGTTAACTTATAGCTGTGTTGGTCCCAGGATATTAAAGAGACAAGTTCTTTTATTGAACCAAACTGTGTTTGAGAGAGACACATGCTTTCAACCTAGATGGAGTTGTGTATATCTCAAAAGTTTTGTCTCTCAATCAACAGAAGTTGGTTAAATAAACGATATTACTTCATCCAATTGTCACTGGACAAGGCGGCATACCAACAGATCTGATGACGGAGTGGGAGGGTGGGGGGGAAATGGAGCCTGGTGATTCAAAGGGGCCTGGAGCTCCCGGCAGCACTGACTACCCTTGATCCCATCCCTTCCACCTAAGGCCTCACCTCTTCCAGGGCGCAGAGATGGCCCTCCCACACCTTGCCCCAGGACTCACGTTGGCTGTTGGCCTCACTGCATACCAAAATAGATGGATTGCTGCAGGTCTTAAATTCTCAGAGATGATTTCCCCGCATGCCTCCATAGCTGGTGTTCCAGTTTTCAGGTGCAGGGTGGGCTGTCTTGGGACTTTAGCTCTGCAATGGGGGAGAGGGACTGGGCCTTCAGCTCAGAGGGATACACTGGGGCTCAGGGTTTTAGCTCCATGGGTGGGCTGAACACCAGGGCATGAAGCTTTAAGCCCTGTGAGTCATGCCAGGGCTTAGGGCTTCTGAGCTTCAGGGTGCAGTGGGGCTTTTGCTTTCAGCCCTGTGGGAGGAGGTGGGGCTTGCACAGGTATGGAAATGTTACTGGAGCTCAGCTCCAGATGGCTCCAGCTGAATGTAAGCTCTGGGGATTGCTGTTTATTTTTAGCGTGGCAATGTCTATGGCCAGTATTTTTAAACAGTGTGCTTAACGTTAGGTTCCTCAATAACAGTGCTCTGTGCTATCCAACCACTTCTTCAGTGGGGAAGCATAATCTTGTGGATAAGGATCGGATTTGCAATTTAGGGGATCAGTTCCCAGCTCTGCCACAGCTCCCTGTGTGACCTGAGGCAAGCCACTTAGTCTGCCTCAGTCCCTAAAAAGCCAAAATAGGGCTGATAATGCTACTCTCTTATGCTTTGTCTGTATAGTTAGGGTCAAAGACTGAGTCTCACATGGTGTTTGTAACTGTGTCTTGCACAATGGGGGCCTTGATATTGGCTAGGGCCCATAAGCGTATGTATAATATAAACCATCCTTTGTATGTGCACAGAACTTCTAAAAATCAGATTCCTTATTCTTTGAGGCCAAAATAACATTAAGCATCTGTAATCCACAAACCTTCTGGGTGTGGTTCACTATCCCATCTAGTGGCACCAAGAGCCCTTACAAAGAGAACGAGTCTGCTCTACAACCTTAGCCAACAGCCACCTGGCTTTTAGCTCATGTGTTAGAGGCTCATGCACTAAGCTCCAGAGGCCCCAGGTTCAATTTCACCCACAGACAACTCAGGTCTGTTGGTGTTACACACCTGTCTTTGAAAATGGTGGCTTATGGCATTTGCAGAACAGAAAGGCTGAAAATGAAGAGAATGGAAATATGCAGTAAACCGAATTACAGAATGCTGATAAAGTTCAAGCAGTACCGTTTACTGTTATCTTCCCTGGCCTCTACGAGTCATTACAATGCTAATGCCTTATTCTTATGACAAAGATTAATAGAACAGGAAATGACCCGGGCTGCATAAATTCAGTGTCATGAAAGAGTGTAATGAGAAAGGAGAACAGTACAAATATAATCCATTCTTTTCTACATCACAGCTACCGGACTATGGCACACTTCTACATTACTGGCCACCTCTACTATGGAGGCAGCCAGGAAATTAATCCTGCAGAGCTGCTACCAAACGTGCAGTTCAGGAGGTGGGTGATGTTCCCAGCTAAGACACAGTGATGTCTGGAAGCCTACACTGCATCTTCCTGCATATTTCAGCTAATTTGCAGGCTTAGGTAATGTTCAAAGCACCTTTCTTTTTTGTCCTGAAGATTATTTTAAGTAGAGGGAAATGGTGTAAAATGCAGTAATTTTTTTCTGTGAACGTAAGACAGAAAGTGCCTGGTCGCTGGTGGGCAGGATCAAACCTGGGAACCTCCAGAGCTAAATGCATGAGCCTCTACTGCATGGTCTAAAAGTCACATGCATCTTAGCTTACAAAATACCTCCCATCTGAGGATCTCAATGCTCTTTAGATCATGGATTAATTCTTATAGCCCACCCTGCAAAATAGTTTATTGATCTTCACTTCACACAGGAGCAAAAAAAAGCACAGAAAGGTCAACTGTTGTGCTCTAGGTAACTTTGTGAATCTGCACTAGAACCGGGGCAAAATAGAGAACTTCTTGGCTTCTAGATCTCTACTCAAGCTATCAGACAATGTTCCCTTCCTCTCACTTAGTAACAAGAATGAAACCTCATGTAAATGTCAACCATTATTTCGAGATAACTAGCATTATTTTGAAATAATGCAAGCATTTACACAGCCATTCTCTTATTTTGAAATAATTTCAGAATAACAGATGGCTTATTCCGAAATCTGTAAACCTCATTCTACGAGGAATAACACCGATTCCAAAACAGTTATTTCGAAATAAGGCATGTGTAAATGCTCCACTGCCACTATTTCAAAATAGCCCCTCACCAGGGCCATTCTAAGTTATTCCTCCCCATTGCCTCCTGGGGCTCTAAATCAAGATAGCACGTCTACATTAGGGAAGCCTGCCTCAGACTAATTATGAGACTTCTTTGCAGTGTAGACATGCTATTTAGAAATAAGCTATTTTGGAATAACCACTCTGCAATAGCTTATTTCAAAATAAGCATGCAGTGTAGACGTACCCCGAGTGGGTTGAGGCGCTAGAAAGTCAGAAGCACTAGAGGAGAAAATACACATAATCCAGCAGTTACAAATTACTTAAGGTATTCTTCTTCCTTACATCCACCATGAAAGTCTATTGGCGCCTTGGTGAATATAACTGTGCAACTCATTCGGCAAACCACTAAGGAACATGAAAAGAATTCCAGTGAGGATGGCACACACTGCCATTCTGAGCTGTTTCTTTCTCTGGCTGCCATTCTGAATTTGCTGCCATGCCTGTCAGTCCGCAGCTATCTTGTGTTGTCATCAGTACTACTGAACAATAAGGGAGCCATCAGTGACCGATGCAAACACAGCTGGTCTTAAAGAGTCTCCAACTCAAGAGATGGGAAAGAGAGACACACACACTACCAGCCATCCCAAACCTCTGCTCTCACCATGTTCTCTGACATCTACTGCTGCCTTAAATCCCTGTGGGGAGAAGCTCTGCTCTCTGTCGCCAATCAGTGCTTCGTATTGACCAAAGCAGCACGAGGCCATCATGCCAGACTGTCAGGAAGATCTTTGCAGTCCCTTGGCCAAGCTGTGTATGTTTAAGTCCTGTAATCTTGCCCCAAATACCCTTCCCACCTGTCCCTTGATTTCTTTGGTTGCTCTCCTCTAAACTCACTCTAATTTGTATGGATTTCTATGGCAAGCTGGAGGTGGAAGAGCATGTGCTAAGCCAATGTTTGTGTACTTATGTGGTGTCCATAAACCACTACAATATTCCAGGTGCAGACACATAGGGGCTATGTAGAGGGGAAGCATCACCATATTGCAAACTCATGTATAGGTTGCTATTCCCTAGCAGCCTGGGTATCTTCGTTTGATCTCATTTGAAGGGCCTATTTTCCCATACAAATTATCGTCTATATTTTCCAGGATGAATTTCCTTTTGCTACTTGCTGCCCATGTTTCTACCCTTTTGGTCTCTTTGTGTCCTTTCACCCTCTCTCTCTCAGCTGGTATTCACAATTGCCTCAAAATTTCTGTGAATCTCGCTCCCCTCTCTGATCATTAATAAAGTTATTAACTAAGCCATCAGTCAGTATTCTTCTCTGACAGTAGCCTGTTAGACACATCCTCTCGATTTGATACATTAAGATATATATCTTATTTATCAGTGACAATATCTATCATTATACTTAATATATTAGATATATTCATACTGTATTCATCCTCAACTAAACAATTTAATATCAAACCACTTGTGCTCTTCCACTTCACTGTCATTGAAAGCAATGATTGCCAGCCAAGTATCTGAGTCATAGAAGGGAACTACTAGAAAAAATGAAAAATGTCTACAGCATATAGTTAAGCAATGTATCAAGATTATCTGAATACCTTTTAAACAGCAGTCCTTCCCCTCACAATTCTTTCTTGACAGGTGTCAGTTGCACTGAGAGAGAAAGAGATGTGTGCGGGGGTGGGAGTTCAGATCTAAAAGGATTTTAAATAATATTTCTGACATTATTAGAAACAAAATTACCACTACTGATACATGGACGCTTCTCTTTGAAAAGGATATTCAGTTGTTAAGATTCTTAGTAGTACACCCTATCACCAGATCAGTGTCCTTCATACTTGCCTGTTTGGTAACAACGTGTGCATAAGACTCTGATCAGGAATGGTTATATACTGTACTTGTGACAAAGGCTGGTCTAAAGAGCCTCCAGTGAGCTTCGGGGGAATAAAATGCTGGCTGCATTTGCTCTGAGTCTGTGGCACTTCAGCAATCCCATGGCCACAGCGTGATGGGGAATTCTGAGGCCTAGTCATGAGGGTTTGGCATATGTTATGCTTTATGAAGGGCTGAATACAGCCAAGAACTCAAGACATGTTGCGACCACTTTACGTTTACTATAAAGAGAAAACAAATGAATCAATGATAAAAATGATAAGCTCACACAATCTATTCATAAAGCATGGATACAAAATTTGTATCTGCATCTGCATCTGCAAAAATGGGCCACGAATAGCTGCATCCACGTCCACAGATGTGGATACCCACGGATATAAAGCCAATATCTGTGGATCTGCAGGGCTTTATCTATGTGTGTGTCTGTGTCTGTGCACATGTGTGACAGAAAGCAGTTGATCTGGAACACAAAGGGTTTGTAGGGGGTGGGGGAGGACCTTTTCTTTGCTTTAGATGACAAAATATTCAACATCTCACAAACAGATAATTGCCTTTTGTGACCTTTCCTGAAAGTGAAGACCTGCCAGAAGAGACACACTGCCCTGGAGCATGCCCCTTATCACACATTCAGCAAATGATCCATGTGTGCTGTGAATGCAGATATACTGTGGAGCTCAGGGAGACCCAGAGGAGCATGCTGAGATGTTTCTCCAGCGCCAACCCTAGAATTCCCAGGGACTGAACACTAACACCAGCTCTTTCCTTTGTTGTTGATTATTACCAAGTCATATCCCTGATTGAGATGACGACTAGTGCTGTCCTTAATAAGGTCAAACTAAGGGCAGATCTATACTAAAAAATTACGTTAAACAAAATCATGCTCACGTGCCAGAGTATGGCCGAATACTGTTTCCCACAATACTGTACTGGGAATGTGGGCAGTGAGTGAAACTACAGCAGGGGGAGACATGGCCCCCTCCACTGTAAGGGCAGGTCCCCAGCTTCCCTAGCCCAAGAGCACAGGAAGGGTGGGCAGGTCTAATCTCATCTCAGCTGAAGCTCGGGTAGCCCTGGGAGTTCTGAAGCAGGGAGGAAACTGGGAACAGAGTGTAGACGGGGCCTGGAAGTTTGGGAAGGGCCCGCCCCTGCCTCTGATACTGCCACCCATGAGTTGGAAGCTCAGTTCCCTCTAAGCTGTGCAACCTCCCAGCACTTTAGATACCCTTACCCTCGCTGCTGTGCTTCTCTTGCCCTCTGCCTTGTTGTCTCTGGCCTGCTGTTTCTTAGAGCCTCCTGCTTGCTGTGTAATGTGTGTGTGGGGGTGCTGAAGTCAGAATGCCCCCTTCCTGCCCTGTTAGGGTTACCAGGTAGTCTCAAAAAAAATACCGGACACACTTGATTGGGGGCAGGGGGAAAAGGGGCTGGCCGGGAGGAAGGTGGGGGAGGCCGGGAGGAAGGGGGGGGACGGGAAGCTGAGCTGGCAGGGGAGTTCGGGGGCAGCGGGGCTGGCCGGGAGAGATCAGAGGAGGGGCAGCCAGCAGGAGCAGGGCTGGCTGGGGGGGAGGAGTGAATCAGCTGGCGGGGAATGGGACTGACCCGGGCACGTGCAGATTCCAGGGCGCTGCCTGTCCCGCACATGGTCCCAGTAAATGAGTCAGGCTGTGGCTCCACCACATGCTTGACCATCCTCTTCACATGCAACCAGAGGCTCCCAGCACCGATCGCGCCCTGCCTCCCAGCCACTCGCCCCACCCCCACCAGGTTTCCGTCCGGCGCCCCACCGGAAAACCAGAAAATGTCCGGTATTTTCTAAAATTTTTTTACCAGACAGAGGGCCCAAAAACCGGACTGTCCGGTAGAATACCGGACACCTGGCAACCCTATGCCCTGTACCCCATCTCAGAGGTGTGGGGGGGTACGATAGGCTCAGGAGTGGGATGGAGTGTATGGGTGACAGCTGCTGTGTCTGAACAAGCAGGCTTCAGATGGTGAGGACCAATTTTACCTGAAGGAGCAGTGAGTGTCTCTCTCTCTCTCTCACACACACACACACACACACACACACTCCCCCCGTGTGTCTGTTCCGATTGCCAGTTTCTAATCCCACAAAACCAAACACCTTAGTCCCTCCCCATCACCAAGGCCACTCCCCACCCCTTCCCTGAGGACATGCCCCCAGCTCACTACATTCCCCTTCCGTGACTCACTCTCTCCCTCCTCACTCAGTTTCTCTAGGCTGGGGCAGTGAGTTAGGATGTGGGAGGGGATGAGGGCTCCATCGGAGGGTACAGGCTTAGGGAGAGGCTCAGGGTGAAGGGTTCAGAGCCTGGGAGGGGACTGTGGGTTGAGAAAGAAGGTTTTGATGCAGCAGGCTGAGGGCTCTGTCAGGGGTGTGGGCTCTGGGGTGGAGCTATGGATAATGGATTTGGGGTGCAGGAGAGTGTTCAAGACTAGGGGGTGGAGCAGAAGCACTGGCTAAAGGCTCTGGGCTGAGGCAGGGGTATAGGCTCCATCTGGGGGTACAGACTTTGGGGTGGGGCCAAGGATGAGGAGATTGGGGTGCTGGAAGAGGCTCCAGGTTTGGTGGGGGGCTCAGGCTGGGGCAGAGAGTTGGTGATTGGAGTTTAGGCACAGGCTTACCATGTCAGTGGTGCAGCAGGGTGGCCAAGGCAGGCTCCTTGCCTATCCTGCCACCGTAGCCTGCCCTGTTCCTAGCTCTGCTAATGGCTTACAATGGCCTCTGTTCAGGAAAACATTTCAGTATGTACTTAGGTATGTACTGCTGAGCAATGCACTTACACATATGCTTAAATACCACAGAGACAAACCTAAGCATGCCCTTCTGTGTTTTGCTCAATAGGACTGAATGGTTAATTCAAGGCCTATGTAATTTGTAGAAAGCTGCTTAATTTCTCTGTGGCCAAGTTTGCTCATCTGTAAAATTGATATATTATAGAGTTAGATATACTGACTAAGGTCACTAGAGATATTTCAGTATTTTCCTTAGTAATAAGGATTTTCAAACACTAACATAACCAAAGCAATGTCTCTTTTGTGGAAATGGCCATACAAAGGGGAGAAAACCTCAAAGAATAACCCCAAACTGAAAACAATTAGCAACAACTGGCTAAAGGAGGAAACATACTCAAGTTAACAGAAATCGCACAGATGGCTATGTAAATATTATTACAATAAAACCAACCTGTACAGGTAAATAAAATACCTCCCAAAATAGTCAACATTCAGAGATTCACTAAAAATTACATACAGACATATAATATGATATTCTTTAGTCTATCCCTGTTAATGCAGGATTGCTCCCTACGGTAAATTTCTTAACCATATAAACAAACAAACAAAACAGACAGACAGACAAACACACAAACAAACCCAAAGAGGAATCCTAATAATTATGTTTCTAAGACCTATATTAAACAAACCCTGGTGATGTAATGACCTATAAGTATATTTTCTTTTATCTAGATTGAATTTTGAGGTGGTTTAAAGAGGCTGTTCTTCTTTCCTGAGTTATTTCCAGTATTCTGGCTGATCACCTATGGATGGATAGCTTTTAGGACTATTTTTTATGGTACAGAGATTTTGTTTGTTAAACCATGTGTAAATATTTATCATCTAAATGTGAAAAAGTACTTCCTGGAGCTGCTGTGATTTTCTACCAGTAAATAAATGTCTGTGCAGATAATTTAGTTAAGATATATCCTTTTAAGTAAGGCAGTAAATAAAGCAAAAGAAGCAGAATCTGGAACCTGATAGTCTGAAGAAAAGGGACATATGCTCAGCCTTTTGTCACTGAAGACTGACCTATAAAGGGGGCATTTTTCTAAGGCAAAGTAATTGAGAAAGCTCAATTGGTCATAGCATGCTTTGGACTTGACATTGTCCCAGATGACAGCATTGTTTTTATTGAATATTTATACAGCACAATATATTTACCACTTTTCACAGGAAGGGGAAAAGGACATGATCTTTGGCCCAGAGTACAGAAACAAGAAGTTATGACAAGAGATGAAGGACTGTGGGGGAGGGGAGAGACAATGATTACAACAAGTGAAGGTAATTCGGCTGCATATAGATTTGGTAAATTACACTGGGAATAGAAACAGGTAGAAAGGGGGTTACAGGACACCATGAAAGCAAGTGATGGCAAATATTCTAACCAAATGGCTCTGTGAAGAGATTTGAAGGCACAGACTGAAGACTCTTAGCACAGAGGAAGAGGGTGGTTGTGCCAGGAGTAGAGGACAGCAAGAAATTGAGCAAAACACTGCACATGGGAGAAGGAGCCCAATGGTAGGGCTACACTGGGTTTTTTTTTCTGAAGAAGGTATGCAAATTGTGCTCGCATGTGCATATCTTCTTCCATTTTTTTTCCGGAAGAGGATTTTCCGATATTTGGCCCATCTACACAGGACCAAATGTCAGAAAAAAACCCTCTTTCGGAAGCCCCCTTATTCCTTGTAAAATGAGGGTTTTTTTCCCAACATTTGGCCCAGTCTAGATGGGCCAAATATTGGAAAATCCTCTTCCGGAAAAAAAATGGAAGAATATATGCAAATGTGAGCATAATTTTCATACCTTCTTCGAAAAAAACCCCAGCGTAGCTGTACCCCAAAAGATGAACCACACTGAGAGACAGAGATGAAGCAGCCTTACTGGATGGGACTGGGCTGTTGCATGCCCATCCAGATGTTGGACAAATCCAGATTCTGATTACTTCTAGACCATGCTGCAGGAAATGCCTCTTTGAATGAACTTTTCCATCATAATTAGAATGAAAATTACAACCAGCAGTATACCTATAAAAATCCGACCCGAAGCAGAACTTCCATAGCCTGACAATAGAGAAGAGCCAAAGGCTCCATAAAATCTACCACATTTTGCTATTTGTTTCCTGATAGATACTCCGATATTGTGGTAATGGGCACATGGATAGATGGTGTAGGATGTTCTGCATGAGTATATGTGGGGCTCTGTGGCCTGGCAAGTGCAAGAGATCACACTAGATGATCACAATGGGCCCTTCTGATTTTAAGTTTGTAAATGTATTTCTGCCTCCCAATTCAGTACAGTTCTTGAGCACAAGGGAAAAAAAAAGAACATAAATGTAGCCCTAATTTGTAGAAGTTTTGAAAACTGACATTTGTTAATATCGGAAGGTTTCTCAAGGGGCTGGTTGGTGTTTACTATACTCCTTTTATCAAACCTTTCATTAAACTGTTTTATTGGAACTTTTCTTTATGTAAAGTCAGATGAAGAAAAACAAATTCTTACACAAACATGAGGCAAAATTAGAGGTAAGTTGGGAACTTGCTGGGAACTCCTATATTAACAACATGATTTTATTTCAAAGCTTACATTTTCTGAAAGCCAGTGATATACAATATGATATTGACTGCAAACTTCACTTATTTAATGTCTGGCTTTTTTGATAATACGAAGCAAAACTCGAAATAAGCTATTTTGAAATAAGCTATGCAATGGACGTAGCTCAATTTGCATAGCTTATTTCGAGTTAAGCCCTGCAGTGTAGACCAAAGATCTCATGTACTTCGGAGGGATAACTGAGACCATGAAAGAGAAATCAGACACTTGTAAATTTGAACCATCTGTTGTGAAGATGCAAAGGAAGGGAAGATAACAAGCTGTGAGATATGCACAGATAGGGAACTCGTAATTATCAGAGTGAAAGGGTCAGCCAGTGCTGGCAGTGCTGACAGCAGAGCTGTGGCGTGGGAATGGAATCAGCAAAAGTGTAAAAATGCAACTTGCTCTATATATAGTATTAAAGCAATTTAGAACTCAGAGGTGCTGTAGATCACCCACTGAACCTGTTTTAAGCTAATCTGTTTTGGTCTGGGGCTGAAAACTACATTCACTCACTTCTTCCCTGCTGGTCTCTATGCTCTCTTTCATAGCATCTTTTCCACTCCACAAAAAACTGAAGGATTACTGCAAAGCGCCATCTATAGTTGTCACTGCTCCTTACATTTACAGCACTAAGGCTTCTGGGCTGTGCTCCTGGCCACCGAGGAAATCAATTTTCAAATGTTAAAAAAAAGTCCAGGACTCCCCCCAAGCTGCATGCCTCTTTTTTCAGGGGAATTATGACCCTGTCCAGAACAGGTAACACACCACATTCCCGGACAGATGGATTCATGATCCACAGGACCTGGTCTTATCTGGATTCAGCTTCAGCCTATTCAACCTCATCCAGTTTATCACTGCCTCCAGACACTGATTCAGATTGATCTCTGCCATACCTGGATCCGATGTCACAGAGAAGTAGAGTTGGGTGTCATCTGCATATTGATGGCACAGTCCTCTAAATCTCCTTACAGTCTCTCCTAGCTATTATATACAGGGCTTGACAAACCCTGGCGAGAGCTACTTGCCAGCCCTGCACCGCGCATGTGCCAGACCAGCACTGCGCATGTGTGAAGCGCCGGTGAATGGGGCGCACGGAGTGACCGGCTGAAATCTACTTGCCACGGGTGAGTAGATTCAGCGGTTTGTCGAGCCCTGATTATATTTATATATATATGTGTATATATATATATATATATTAAACAGCATAGGGGACAAGATGGAACCTTGCGGGACCCCATAGCACAATCACCACCCAAGCTCCATCTTCTGAAAGTGGTATCGAAAGCTGCTGAGAGGTCCAAGAGAATCAACAGGGATGCACTCCCCTGTCTGTCTCCGGGTGTAGGTCATCTACCAGGGCAACCAAGGCGGTTTCTGTTCCAAAACCAGGCCTGAAGCCATACTGAAATGGATCTAGATATTCTTGGAGTTGCAACGCCACTGCCCGCTTGAGTACCTTGCCCAAGAAAGGAATATTAGTGACTGGGCAATAGTTACTCACATCATATGGGTCCAGGGAAGGCGTAAGGAACAGTTTTATCACTGCCTCTTTCAACGTGATGGGAACTGACCCAGATTTAAAAGATGCATTAACAATCCCCTGGATCTAACCAGTCATCCCTTCTTGGCTCGATTTAATAAGCCACGAAGGGCAGGGATTGAGTGAGCACGTGGTCAGTCGTACTCCTCCAAGCACCTTGTCCACATCCTCAGTCTGCAAGAGCTGGAACTGATCCAAAAAAAAATGACTGGACGGTGCACTCAACACATTCTGTACCCCGCTTATGTAACAGCGAGAGTCCAAATCAGACCAGATGCGAGTAATCTTATCTGCAAAGTGCTTTGCAAACAAGTCACAGTGGATTGCTGAGGACTCCTCCATTTCATCACAAGGGCCAGGCTGTAAGAGGCCCCGCACCACCTGAAACAATTCCACTGGATGGCACTGTGCAGACGCAATGTGGTTGAGTTCTCCTCCAGTGGCGCTCCAGCCTTCGCACCACAGTACAACACACAGCCTCAGTCTGCCCCGAAGGGCTGCACCAAAGGGCGCCCCCCTTTGGCTCGTCCCTTCGGTGTGACTCTGGGTTTAAGCCCACCCCTGGTAGTGGCTGCCAGCCACACCTGCAGCAAATGATCTTTGTCTTAAAGGTGCAGGCCTCTCACCCAGGCAGTGTGCAGCAGCAACAGTGGCGGCAGCAGGAACAGCAGGGCAACAGCAAGGCAAAGGTCTTTTTTCAAGGGGGGTTGGGAGAAATGGTGGTCCTCACTCTCAGCCCTCACCTCTCCCTCCTCCTTCTGAAATATGCCTTTTAAATGTCACTTTTTAATATAGAGGCAAAACTTACCATAAAGCATGCATGACCTCTGCCAGAGTCACATAAATGATTCTGTAAATCACAAATGATTCTGCTGAAAATATAAGCTCTGATTCTGATCTCACTCAAACTCTGAGCTGTATATTGGTAAAAAAACTTCTACCTGATTTTAATGGGTGTGAATCAGGACTACACTGACCAGAAAGACTCTCACTACAGAGGAATTCACCAAGGTTGTATCTAGACTACAATCGTCTTTCGAAAGAGGAATGCAAATAAGGGAAATAAAAAATGCAAATGAAACACTGATTTACAAATCTCTCACTTCATTTGCATAATCTCATCCGATCACCTTTTCAGAAGGGATTTTTTTGAAAAAAAAAAAAAAAGCAGTCTAGATGGGGTTCTTTCGAAAAAGAAAACCCAACCCTTTTTCAAAAGAACCCTGTAAACCTAATTTTTTCAGGAATAAGGGTTCTTTTGAAAAAGGGTGTTTTTTTTAAAGAATCCCATCTAGACTGCTTTTTTATCGAAAAAAATCTCTTCCGAAAAAGCAATCAGATGAAATTATGCAACTGAAGTGCGAGATTTGTAAATCAGCGCTTCATTTGCATTTTCGATTTCCTTCATTTGCATCCCTCTTTCAAAAGACGAATGTAGTCTAGATGCACCCCCAACTCTCGTCACAGGGGTTTATATCAGAGAGGCAGGCAAAGAGATATGGTACAAAATAATTCCATAGATTAAATCAGAGGGGGTTGCTATTAGAAATGTCTGTAGGAGGATGATTCCATTTCACAGAAACTTTGAGGTTTAGCAATTTGATTTTGTTCCACATTGGAATAAAAATAAAAGCTTTTTGAGCATTTTTGCAAAATGGAATTGTATTGAAATGTCCGTTTTCAGACTGAAAACCTGAGCTTTGCAAATTGGGCTCTTACTTATCGGAAGTGACCAGCCATGGAAACTAAACAAAAACCAAACAAACAGCAAAAACAAAAAACAAAAAACAAAAACAATCCTTCCCACTGAAAACTATCCAAATAAATAAAATCATGTGTCTGCACCAAACAGTAGATGTTCCGAGAAAATGTTCTGACCAGCTCTAGTTGCTATGGAATCAGCAGTGCTGCCCACTTGTGCACAATGCTATTCAGAAATAGAGCAAAATGTCTAAATGGCTGTCAGTATGACACTTATACTTCCTTGTGTTTCATTTGACCTACCAGTCAAATGTGTACAAGTATCCCCCTCTCAATCCATGTACTGAAAGCTGCCACGTACATGGAAAATACTAGCATTTACTAATTAAGGCTGGGAAGTTCAAAAGACCCATTGGGAGGCAGGAATCCAAATCCCAAGGAAATTGAATAAGAATTTGAAAATTCTAACTCAACAACACAATCATCAAAATTAAGATCAGTTGTCAACCAGCAGAGCGGGAGAATATTGGCAAGCGAATACATTTTTGGGAGTCTGTGCTATCAACACGCCATTCTTTTGGTATCAGAACTTGACATATCCATTACCAATCCATTCCTCTCTGTCTATTTAAATGTATCTACTCAGAGATAACCATCAACACAGCAGCACTTCAGATAATGCTGCTGACCTTTGTAAATTCAAGTGCTAGTAGAAATATCAAGCTCCCATTGCAAAGTGCACACTGTGGAGTATTACATTACACCACATTCTACTGCTTAAATTATTCACTGAGGGAACCCTCCCAATTTAACTATACCCTTCCTTTTCTTTTCTCTGAAATGCAGCGTGGAAGTGATGAAGTGGTTCTGATTTAAGCCAAATCAAAATAATCAAGCAATGCACATCAAGAAGGAAGGGAGGAAAAGAGAAAGAACTGGCTAAAACCCTGCACTGCAGTGGGTTTGATTTCAGTTACAGTACTTCTGTGTCAAGAGTGGATAACCTCTAAGCATCGTTACTGCAGACTGGAGTGGCGAGAAAAAGTTGATGACTATTCTTGATCCAACTGCAAGTATAGAAAAAAAATCAAGAAACGGTTGTAGTCATGTTCATCAAAGAAAGATTTACAACCTGTATTTTGGAGAGAACTGTACCAAGATGTGGCATAAAGAAGATTATTTCATGGACACAGAAAGACAAATGTTTGAATTGTTTACTATTACCATTTGTTTTTAGTGGGTAGGAGCTATTGGTGGAACAAGTTAATTGATTGGGAGTGTTATCTCCCACTGCTATTTGATTAAGGCTAATTTTAAAAGATAATCTTGTAAGATGGAAGTTGAAGCTAGACAAATTCAGCCTGGGGAAAAAAGCACACATTTTTAACAGTCAGAGCAATTAAACATTGGAACAATTTACGAAGGTTTGTGGTGGATTCTTCAGCACTAATAATTTTTAAATCAAAATTGGATGTTTTTCTAAACACTATGCTCTAGGGATTATTTTGATATGTTTCCATGGCCTGTTCTATACAGGCGCTCAGACAGGATGTCACAATGGTTCCTTCTGTGAATCGATGAAAAAGCGCTGCAGGTTGGATTACTGGATTTACAAGCTCTGCTGAAAAAGTTTGGAAATTCAATTCCATTCAGATACCTTGGGAAGATCCAGTTCCATTTGGATGCTTATCTGATCTGGCCAAGTATGCATACTACATCTGTTTTGGCCTCAGAGAAGCTCCTTCTATCCCCTCGGGCTATGTCTAGACTGCAGGCTTCTTTCGGAAGAACCATTTTTCAGAAGAGATCTTCTGAAAAAACTTCTTCCAAAAGAGAGAGTCCACACACAAAAGCACATCGAAAAAGTGATCTGCTTTTTTGAAAGATAGTGTCCACACTGAATGGACGCTATCTTGCATGTAAGCTGTGATTACTATGGATGGAATGGCCTCCAGGACACCTGTGCTTTTTCCGCTTTCCTCTTCTTTCGAAAGCACTTCCTGTTCCCCGTCCACACAGGCCTTTTTCTGAAAGAGCTCTTTCGGAAAAAGGCTACTTCCTCACAGAAAGAGGATTACCAATGCTGAAAAACCCCCTCTGTTCTTTCGATTTACTTTCAGAAGAACGTGATTGCAGTGTGGATGTAACTCAGGTTTTGTTGAAAAAAAGGGCCATTTTTCTGACAAAACTCTGTAGTGTAGACATACCCTCACTCAGAAGAGCATTTTTATTCAAGACAGGTGCTTTCTGTCATGTGATTAGTATAATTGGACTTTAATAGCTATTTAGTATCCTTAATTGCTGCCACAACAGAACTCCACAGCAACAAAACATCAGAGGTATTTTGGTGCCAAAGTCCTTTAAGATCTGACAATAACAGGTGCTGTGTGAAACTGCCGCAAAGTAGCACTTCAAAATGAAAAATAAAAAATTTGACAGAATTTTTCATATTTCTTCTCATCCTGGAATCAAAATGGAAATTTAAAAAAACCCTTCTGGCAACAATAGCTCTCTACCTCTTCCTCCTCCCCCCATGTCAGGTGTATTACATTTCTTTATCAGATGCTGAAGCTTTAAGGATGTTAAGGTTGGCATTATCAAAAAATCAAAGGAAACCACAGTAGCTGCAGTTTATATCAGGGAACAAAGTGAAATCTTTCCTGAACAAGCAATTATCAAATTACAGACCTGTCACTACAGTTTCCTGAAAAGGGTCAGCAACTTCCCTTGTTCCTGACAGACAAAGAACGTGTGACGGGCTGGATCAATACTTCAGTCAACTAAACAGCTGGCTAATAACAGGACTTGCAGCAGACAAAGATTTGTTTGAGGACAATGCAATAAATGCCTTTTCAAAAGAGAGGCTTTTGGGGGAGGCGTCTCCTTTTGTTTGTTTTGTTTGTTTTTGTTTGTTTTGTTTTCCCTATGTGATCAACAGCTGGGTTTCTTCAGAATCTCTCCTCCATGTCCCACCCTTTACAACATGAAGCTGAGAACAGGCAGCAATTCAATGAAGCTTGAGATTTTTGTGTCTAAAAAAAAAAAAAATTGCAAAAACTGCTAGACATGGAAAAAGATGGAGGCCAAAGAGATTAAAAGCCTTATATTCTCAAGTTTCCCATGAGATAACTGTAAATTGATAATGATAGCATTTCCTTTTGAATGTACGTATCACACTGAATGGTGTTTTACTTCACTGAACATTTTATGGTATAAAAACCTTTTGTGTCACCTGATTTCCATGGAAAGCGTAACTGAAATTGCTTTTCAGTGAAAATACCACAATTTGTATGGTTTATATGGCCAAAGTGATTAATAGCAGTCAGTCTGTCTGGCAGGACAGGACAAAACATCTTTTAAAACTTTGAGAATTTTCAGTGATTTTTAATGATACTGTCTCTTAACTATTTTCTATTGTTATTAGCAAGGATATAAACCAGACTGGGTGGTAAGTGTTATGTCATGTGTCTCATAATTTTCCATAGTAACAATAACAACAACAACAACGAGACATGAAGCAATGTTAACTAATCAATTAACATAAGCAAATGCCTGATTTGTAAAAAAAAGAGACAATCAGGTATTACACATAACTACATAGACAATTACTGGCTTGAAGATGAATACTACATTTTCTGGACTTACAAACTGTATCTGCCTATAAATCTCTTTCTACCGTGTCTCTCTTTGCAAATACATTTTCTGTCCTTTTGCATTAGTTTGAAAAAGGAACTACTACAAGCTACAAATTCATGACCAGAACAGAGAAGTTTTGTAATGTCTGATGAAGACATTAGAAAGTGTGCAGCAATAAAGGAAACAGTGTTTTAATGAAAACCACAGATTTACTGTCATTCAGATATAAATATTTACCACTTGAGTTAGCAAATGTTGATGCTCCCCTCAAAAAGGTTATGTTAAGAATTTCCACAACTTCAAGTTCCAAGATAAGCAGACACATATTTATTTTCTGCATTGTGTATCCCTGCACACCCCCTATTGTCAATTGTCATGTGCTGCCTCTTGGGCCTTTGAAGACATCAGCCTAGAAACACCCCAGAATTCAGCTCTGCCTCATAATATTTCAACATGTGTTTCAGGTCCTGGACAAGACCTGAAAATACCAGCAGCAATATGAAACAAAAAGTTAATAATAAAGTTTACCTTAAACAAACAATTAACATTGCCCTAAAACTTCAGTTTTTAGTGTTAATGAGCACTTCTATTTGAAAGCACTCTTTAAAAAGATATAGTAGGGTTCTATATTTACTGCTCATCAGTAAATATGGCCTGTTCTCAAGTAGGAGGTTTTGTTTTAACTGCCAGCCTTGCAAACTCAATTTGACTTTTGGAGGCAACGATGTGTCCTTTTTGGGTCACTCATCACAGTGAACTATAGTCTGCCTTTAGTTATATCAGCACTATCCGAACTTGAGTTAACAAGTGTATTGAAGATGAGTAAGAAATCAAATACACCCCCCGCCGACCAATCAAGCACCTCACAGTTTTGTTGGCTCTGTAGGGCTGATAAAATACGAGTAACAGCAAACTGTTTTTGCAATTAAAAATCAACAGATTCAACTCAGGTCCCACCCAGAGGCTACGTCTAGACTACAAGCCTCTTTCGAAAGAGAGCGTCTAGACTGCAACCACTTCTGTCGAAAAAATGAGCTGCTTTTTTGAAAGAGAGCACCCAGGCAGTCTGGATGCTTTCTTTCTAAAAAGCCCTGTTTGCATTCAAGAATGCCTTTTTTCGAAAGAGCATTTTCAAAAAAAGTCGTTCTTCCTCGTAAAATGAGGTTTACCGCGGTCAAAAAAACCACTGCGTTCTTTCTTTTTAATTTCGAAAGAACAGGGTGGCACTCTAGACGCAGGGGAAGTTTTTTCAAAAAAAGGCCACTTTTTTCGAAAAAATCCTGTAGTCTAGACACACCCGAGAGAAGATACTCTTAAGTAATTTGGCAATATTTCTCCAAAGACACATTTCAGAGCAAAACAGAATTTTCAAGTTAATCTTTTATCTTATTCAAACTAGATTTCACCCATTCCTCCTCAATAGCATAGTGTATCAAAGTGATATGGTGGGTCTCAAATGATGTTCAGGCTTCTAGCTCAGTGAGGCATTGCAATGCTGAGTATAGCAAGGGCTAAATACCTTTAAAAAGCTGCACCTTATTCTACAAGCAGGACACTTATTTCAATGACTACTGTCACATAGCATGCCTGCCTTGTAGCACCCCTGTTGATAGAACAACGTGTCTCAGCTTGTCAGTTGGGTACCCTCAATGTCCAATCCCCTTTCGGGGTGACAAAAGCCCCAACTAACAAGATATCATCTTGCTCTACTTGACTCCTGAGCCTGCCTTCTGGGCTCAGCTCCCAGCTCATTCCAGCCTAACCTTTAAGTTTCCCTGCTCTAAGATAGAGCATGGATGCCTAGGCTACTCCCCCTGGCCTCCTGTCACAATCTCCGCTCCTCCTTTTCCTCTTCTGTGCTCAGGGATGCTGTGCTGACTCTAAAGGTGTTTCTCTGGATCCTTCTAGATTCTCCATCAGGGCCTTTCATGGGACCCGAACTCATTCCCTGTGCTTCAGAGAGGTAGCTGAGTTAATCTGTAACTGGAAAAAATTAAAGAACAAATAGTCTAGCAGCACCTTAAAGACTAACAAAACATGTAGATGGTATCATGAGCTTTCGTGGGTAAAACCCACTTCTTCAGATGACTGGAGTATTAAAACTCCAGATCCAAGAATAAATAAGGGAAGACGGGGTGGGGGAGAGGGGAGAAAAAATATAGTGAATTGAATTGTTCAAGTTACAAGAACATTCCCTGTGGTTTATCTCCCGAATGGAGTTCTCTCTGAACTTTAAAAGAAAGCTCTGAGAGGATCAGGACCAGTTACAGGAAGGGGAGAATAGCTATTCAGCAGAGAGGTGGCTGAGCACAATTGATCCCTAAAGGGCGACCAATCTGCAACACTGCTTACAGAATAAAATTGTACTTAAGGCAAGAAAAGGTGCCAGAATGTGGTTCACCAGTGTGATCACTTTGGAAGAAAGAAATATTCATTGTAAGTGGATTCTGTCAAAACTGGAAGATTTTTAGGGGGAAAGCTGAGAATTAGTGTCTTGGACCTCAGTTATACTCTAAGCCCGTTGTGTCCAACCAGTTCTGAAGCCACATTATACCAGCACTATCAAATTAGCCACATTATTCTGAAAATGTAAATAATGTAATGTAAAAAATGTAAAGACAACCCCCCACTCTCAATCGGTCAAATAGCCACCTGTGGTTAGCATCTAGCATGTGGGACAGCACAGCTCTAAGTCCTCACTTTGCAAAACATTTCCCTTAATTCCTGGCCTTTCCCAAATGGCCAGCACGTGTTTGTTGGTTGGTCACAGTCGGATTTAAAGGATGGATGCAGAACTCCTGCCTTTCTTTGTGCTGTAAGGCCTCTGAAAAGGATTATATTGCAGATTTTGCCTTCTGTATACTCAGAACATTTAAAATGCCATTAAACCTTTGCTTTTGCTTCTCTGTGGGTTCCTGCATCCTACAGCTTGCAAAATTTCAGAGCCTGCAGGGGTTCATATTGTACTCCAAGCTTGTATGTTGCACATGTTTCTGTAAAGCCTTTCTGTGGAAGAACGTTGCAAGCCTTGTTTCTTATTTTTGTATGGCAATTTTGTGTGACATTTATTTATATACCTTATTATGTATTGGAGTCCCCAGTGCTCATTTTTCATAGTGATCTAACTTGCTTTATATTCTTCCCCTGAAAGCCCTAAGCACAGTGGTTCTATATAATCTCAAGGTTTTTCAGAACTCCACAACAGACAATCTGCTTTGATGCTGTGAGAAACAGCTAAAGCTTTCCACTTAAAATTTAGTTTCTCCATGTGGAACATCTGTTGGATTCTAGCACACTAAAGCTTCCCCCGCCAGAAAAACCAAAAGAACAAACACCCTTGCCAAGGATGGCCATTGATCAAGCATAGCGTACTGGTTCAGTGGCAGCCTGACTTCTCTTCTTCCTTCTGTTGTCCTCCCACAAGAAATTAAATACCCCAGGAAGACAGCTGTTGCCAGAATTTGGGTTACACAATGATATGGTCAAACATGTACTATTCAAGTAGGAGAGGGCCCTCATTTAAAGACACATGTTCAGAGTTGTTACAGGACACTGAATTGCCTTGACAGTTACCCTGTAATGAAAGCCTTATCTTCAAGATTTCAGATACATATTTTTTGTTCTTTAACCAGTCTTTGATGCACAGTCTGTAACAAAATCAGACATGTTATTGTAGTATTCTGTTCTTCAGCCATCCTTAGCACCCATGTTTCATTTCTGTGCAACAAAGATGGTATAATTATGCTTATATAGATCCACAGCTTTGCAGCAAGCTTGAGGACCAGTCTTTGGATTCAGCATCTGCCAGATGCACATCCACAACTTTTAAGCATCTTCCAGCACTGTCCATGGTGCTGCCCAAATAGTTGCCAGCTGCCAACTGCTTTATGTCCCATCTGGTTGTAATCTGCCACTGGTGGCTGCATAATGGTGAAGGCAGGAGACTTAGTTTTATCTGGATTAATAGCCAGACTAAAGCATGCTGCTTCTTGCCCAATCAGTACTCATCAGCTGTAGGACTTCACGAAAGGAAGACAACAAGGCAATATTACTGGTGTATCTGAAGCAAAATGATCTTCAGCCCAAGCACCAGTGACCATTACTTATTCAAGCTTAGTCATCAACCAACCATGGTAGTGTTGCATAAAAAAGCCTCCGCCTGAGCTTACTTGATTTTACACATGCATTTTCTGAAAATACACTAAACTGTAAGGTCTAAGATTTTACACTGCAGCTCACTGTAAACTGTCAAACCTTGCAACTTGCTGTTAGCTTTGTAAAACTTTGTAATCTTTGTAACTCTCAGAAACATACTGTAATCTGCAACTTTGTAATCTTTGTAACTCTCCATTAAGTGGTTTGGCCAAACTTTCTTTCCAATGATTCCGACTTCTGTTCCTGGATTTCAACCCAAGAGTTGCGTCAAAGATTTTCCTAAGTTTTGTTGGGGTTGTTAACCTATATTTCCTAGCCCCAACTGTACAGAGACATATTTAGGCTTTATGATGAATTGGGACAATATGAACGGCTGGGAAATTGATGTAACACACAGCATTTGATGAATGCATTTGTATGAAGTGTTATATGACGGATGTGAAACAGCAATGTCAGGGACAAAGAGATGTTCCAGTTCAGAAGTGAAAAGACTTTCTTTTCTAATGTCCCATTCTTTCACTTTCTTTTTCCATGTCCCTTCTTCAGATTTCTCACTGGATTTTTGATGCCCTCATCAGGTGCTGGCTAACAGTGAAAGGAAACCATCTAATTGAGATAATTGCATTAGGCCTGAGAATAAAATCAGTGTCAGCAGATAACAGTGAGGGCTGTAAAATTATTTATGGCCTATTTTAAAAGACCTCATTGAGCTTTATGAATGACTGCAGAAATTCAAGTAACATCTTAGGGAAAAAGTCCAATTCATATGAAAAAGACCTAGCAGAAACTTAAGGGGTAGATCCTCAGCTTGCATAAATGGGCACAGCTCCATTGAAGGCTCCGAGTTGATCTATACCAGCTTGAGTTCTGGTCTCATAATGTTAATAGGTGGCACATATTTGCACATTTTTTATCATCAGAAGAGTTTCAGGTTTTTTGACCAGCATGTGCAGGTTTTTACCCCCAAATAATACCATGTTCTGAGTGTGACGTGAGTACTATTATTATTTTTAAAGACAGAGTACTTTACTATTTTTTACCTGATTTTTAACAATTTACGTGGTCTATTTACTTGAAGGATGGTGTGATATATTGGACTTTGCAATGACCTGATAGCCAGAAACTCAGGAATTCTAATCTTGGATCAGACAATAATTCCTGTGATCTTGGGAAAATCCCTTTAACCTCTGTGTACTTCATTTCCCCAATCTATAAAGTGGAGTGATAACACTTTCTTACATTCTGACCAAGGTGCTCTGAGGAATAATTGGTATCTAAAGCACCATATAAGTAATAAGAATGCTTATCACATTTATTAGAGATTGAACAAAGCCTCGTGTTCCCAAAATAGGACAGGAATCCACATCTTCTTTTCCAATTTTTACATGGCAGAAATGCATATTGTCACATGTATAGAGCAGCTGTGCATCTGTGAAGACATGACTATACATGTAGCAGTGATAATGGCTAACATACTGAAGGCACTCTGAAAGGGCAGTTTGTTGTAGAACCAACATCCACTGTCTTAAGTTTGTAGACTCAAAGGCTGTGTCTAGATTGGCCAGTTTTTCCGGAAAATCAGCCGCTTTTCCGGAAAAACTTGCCAGCTATCTACACTGGCTGCTTGAATTTGCGCAAGAACACTGACAATCTAATGTATGATCATCAGTGTTCTTGCGCAAATACTATGACGCTCCCGTTCGGGCAAAAGCCCTCTCACGCAAATGCTTTTGCGCAAGAGGGCTAGTGTAGACAACCCAGAATTGTTTTGCGCAAAAAAGCCCCGATGGCTAAAATGGCGATTGGGGCTTTCTTGCGCAAAAGCGCGTCTAGATTGGCACGGACGCTTTTCCGCAAAAAGTGCTTTTGCGGAAAAGCGTCCGTGCCAATCTAGACGCTCTTTTCCGCAAATGCTCTTAACGGAAAACTTTTCCGTTAAAAGCATTTCCGGAAAATCATGCCAGTCTAGACGCAGCCAAAGGCTACGTCTAGACTACATCCCTTTTTCGGAAAAGGGATGTAAATTAGACGTATTGTAATTGCTAATGAAGCGGGGATAAGGGATCTTTCGGAAAAGCCTTTATTTTCCGCAAGATCAGCATCTAGACTGGCGCTTTTTTCCAGCAAATCTCCGTGCGGAAAAAAAGCGGCAGCCATTTTTATGCTAATGAAGTGGGGGAGATTTAAATCCCCGCTTCATTAGCAATTGCGATACGTCTAATTTACATCCCTTTTCTAAAAAAGGGATGTAGTCTAGACGTAGCCAAAGTATTAACTACCTAGATGAGTTAATAACTTTAGCTAAGTCCCTTTAAGCTGCAAGTCTAACTGAGTGACCTCATGGTGCCTTAGTTTACAAGGAATAATAATGTAAAATTCTCATATATATAGGCAGTTCTCAACCTGAGATGCTCACTGGGAAGTTGGTAGAGTATTACGATTCCTTACTCTTTGTTTTTATCTCATCAGCTTTGTTTATATTAGATTGTTCAAATGAAGGGTGAAAACTCATCTGAAAAAGCAGTGTATTCCTTTACATTGTTGTCATTTTACATTGTGTCACATCATGCAGGATTAAGAGATGTCTCATCACATCACAGTGTAAGTCAGCACAATGCTAATGTGATGGGACATTCCAGATATAGTCAGCATGAATCCAATCTGAATTCATTTGCATACTCTCATCAAAGATCTTGTTAGCTGGTTGGTGGCTCTACATGAGCACTATGCTCTAGTGTTCAAGAAATACAAACATTTTATCTCAATAAGGTACAACTAGGAGTATTGGGAAGTTACTGAGCAAAGGAAAATGTAGCCCGAATATCAGAGGAGAAACATTTACAAACGATTGTAGTTTCAGTCCATTGTAGCTTATGGAATACATTATAGATTTAAGTTATCTTAAATACAGAGATAAGATCAGTATATAGCAGTAATGCTGGACGCATATAGGGTCAACCTTGTAAGAAATCAGCAAGAAGCAGTTAGCATAAGAAAATTAAGTCTATGAAACTTAGCATAAGTAATTTAACCATTAGTGACCTAAATCACTAGATGGCATAATACTGCAGGTTGAACCTCTCTAGATTGACACTCTCTGGTCTGGCAACATCCATTGTCTGGCATGATGTCAGTTAGCTCAATGTCCACTTATCATGGATGGGGCCATGTTTCCAACGGTCCCTACCTTTTGTTTATGGCCACAAGTCTTGGTGCTCTGTGTTCTGTGCTATTATTTAGCTCTAATATTGATCTCCTGTGGTCCAGCAAATTTTCTGGTTCAGCACTGGTCAAGTCTCAAGGGTATCAGACTAGAGAGGTTCAACTTATATTTTGCTTATTTTGCAATATATAAAACTCTGCTGAGATCTTGCAAAAAACACTGATTGGAACTGGAAGAAGTCATTTGACACCAGCTTTTTATATTGTGGGACAGGAACATCAACAGATGTATAACCACAAGATTGCCATAGTAACCAATTGACATATATGTTGTTAAGTTTAAGATAATTAATATATTAGTCTATAAAGTAAGGATACCCCAACAGGATTAGGGTACAGAAGTTAGTTATAACAAAGAAGGTAGAACACTTATAAATATTCCTGGCAACCATCAGACCAAATAGTAGGCCCAATCATGAGACCTTGACTATTGGACTCCCTTGGCATGTAAGAGACAAGACTGGATTTCGTCGACCACAAGCTATCTTCCTGCTTGTAGGGCTTCACAAGAATTGTGTGAATAGGGGGTATGACATGATGCTGAGTGTCAAATTAATATTGAACTATTGCTACCTTCTTGTTTACTACAAGAGTTAATAAAGTGATTGAAAATTCAAAATATTTTTCCTAAGTGTGAGTATTGCAGCCATGAATGTCATGGTTCCCAACCACAGTAATTCTAATTCTACTATTGTGGAACCAGTACCTATCAAACTATCTGGGACCAGAACCTATCAAACCTCAGAAGTCTAATTTGGTAACTGGGAATTTTAAAGTAACCAGTATACCCAATACAATTCGTATACAATCAATAGGATCAGGTAACTACAAAAACTACCTCTGCCACCACCACCAGGCCAGCCACTCAAGCCATTCTGACATAACCAAGTCAAAATTGTTTTTCATAATGCTGGAATTGTCAGCAAAATGATTGACAAGACATTTGTCATACTTCTTGTGCAAATTGAACAATGACTAATATTCCACATTATAATCATGGAGGCACTGCACCAAATCAATTTAGCTGTTAATTTGTCAGAAGTGATTATTCTTCTGACTCATAATGAAAACTCATTTTATTTCAACCTAAATTAATAAAACAAGGGGGAAAAGCTATTTAAGCTTGTTAAACTTCCTCATTAGTCTGTTTATATTATGGTAAATACACATTGTTCTCCTCTGTCTTGTTTGTGCTTCTTGATTATATTATAAGTATTCTACAATAAGCAACGCTTAGTGAAAAAACTGTAGCTATGGAAAAGTTTGTTATTTTCCACTGAGCAGTGTCTACAGATTAGGGATCTGAGAGAAGAAACTACTTGGTTCTATAACTGACCCTTTTGAGTACATAGGCCTAATCTTAGAGGTGCAAAGTGCCTTTAATTACCAGTGAAGTTAATGGAAGTTGAAGGTCCTCCCCTCATCACAGAAGATACTTAGGTTGAAGATAACAGGAAGCTTATAATTACATGGATAGGCAGAATGTTTGCTGTACACAGTATATAAATAGGACCAAATACTCAGCTGATGTAGATTGATATTTTTCCATTGATTTCAACAGAGCTATAAAAATTTCTACTAGTTGAAAATCTAGGCCTGAGTTTTGAACAGATATTATTCTCCTCATAGTCTGATGCAATGCTTGAGCTGGGAGTTGCTGGGGTTCTCATTAGATTTGTTTCTTCTAACAGATTATTAAACCTGTCTATTTTGTGATATGGGACAGGCTTCTACTAGCATGTGGGTTGAACTGTCACTTAGAAAAGCTTTGTTCTTCAGCAAAATCTCTCTCTTCTAGTGCAGTTGAACCATGCAATGCATGTGCTGTCTCTGTCCACACTTTTTCACATAATAGAGCCAATGTCCATGCCAAACAGTTGAAGTGAGAGAATGCATCCTTGTTTGACAACTGTGTCTATGGTGAGCCATTTATTCAAGTCTGTTTTTACTTTAACTGTGCACCTTGTCACAAAGACTTGATGATGTCTATTTTTGCTGGCATACAATAACAATTCAAGATGTTCTATGCTAAATCACGATGAAGGCTGTCAAGCGATTGCTTGAAATCCATGAAGTTTGTGGGCTTTTGCCATTCAGTGCTCTCCTCAGAGATGGTTCTTAGGGTGAAAGTCTGGTTTGAAGTATTGCCTGGTCTGCTCTTAGCTTTTCTTCAACTCTTTCCTTTATTATGCTTAAAATAATGCTGCAGAAGACTTTATCACTGAAAGGAGTATAAAGTGCAAGCCAAATTGGATTACTTGAAAGAATGTCACAAATAAACAAGGTGGTCATTTCAATGACCAGTTAAAACAAGATTTGGTCATCAAATATCTATAACTTAAAGAAGAGGAGCCCAAAGCCTATGCAAGCCCCTGGGCAAGGCAGTAAGGTGTGTGTGGGGGGGGAGGGGGCAGAACTCCTGCTCTCAGAAGGAGTGGGGTTGAGGGCAGCCAGCTCTCTGTACTGCTCAGAGCATGATGCTCCACGCTCCCCCTCCTTCCCCCGTCATCAGAGACACATGGAGCTTGTGATGGGATGCTCTGGCAGTGATTTAAAGGGCCAAGGACAGCAGCAGTTGCAGTGATTTTTAATTTGGGGTATACAGTTAAGTTGAGCCTCTATTATGGTGTCTTTGAAAAGTTTCCATGCAGCTTGCAGGGTTTCTCTCTTGGCACTGTACCTTTTAATTTCTGTTTAACTTCCTCATTTTTTGTAGTTTCCTTTTCTGAAATTAAATGCCACAGCATTGGGCTGATGTGGTGTTTTTCCCACCACGAGGATGTTAAATTTAATTATATTGTGGTCACTATTTTCAAGCGGTCTAGCTTATATTCACCTCTTGGACCAGATCCTGAGCTCCATTTAGGACTAAATAAAGAACTGCATCTCCTCTTGTGGGTTCCAGAACCAGCTGCTCCAAGAAGCAGTCATTTAAGGTGTCAAGAAACTTTACCTCTGCATCCCGTTCTGAGGTGGTGTGTACCCAGTCAATATGGGGATAGTTGAAATCCCCCTCTGTTATTGAGTTTTTTATTTTTATAGACACTCTAATCTCCCTTAGCATTTCATAGTCGCTGTCCTGGTCAGGTGGTCGGTAATATATTCCCACTGGTATATTCATATTATTATAGCATGGAATTACTATCCATAAAGATTCTTTAGCACAGTTTGGTTCCTTTACCATTTTTACTGTACTTCATTTGATTCTATGCTTTCTTTCACATATATTGCTGCCACTCCAGCAGCATGAACTGTTCTGTCCTTCTGATATATTTTGTACCCTGGTATTACTGTGTCCCATTGATTATTCTCATTCCACCAAGTTTCTATGGTGCCTATTATATCAATATCCTCATTCAATACAAACATAAGAACATAAGAATGGCCATACTGGGTCAGACCAAAGGTCCATCCAGCCCAGTATCCTGTCTCCCAACAGTGGCCAATGCCAGGTGTCCCAGAGGGAGTGAACCGAATAGGTAATGATCAAGTGATCTCTCTCCTGCCATCCATCTCCACCCTTTGTCAAACAGAGGCTAGGAACACCAGTCCTTACCCATCCTGGCTAATAGCCATTAATGGACTTAATCTCCATGAATTTATCTAGTTCTCTTTTTAACCCTGTTATAGTCCTAGCCTTCACAACCTCCTCAGGCAAGGAGTTCCACAGGTTGACTGTGCACTGTGTGAAGAAGAACTTCCTTTTATTTGTTTTAAACCTGCTGCCCATTAATTTCAAGGCTAGTTCATCCAGCTTATTATTTAGACTTTTAGCATTTCTATATAAGGATTTTAAAAGTTACTATGTAAGTCAGTATTTAACTGTCTGTCATTACCTTAGGTGACTGAATGGGACTCTTTCTCATATGACTTTCTCATCAGATCTTACCCATATTTTTTCATCCTCCATCCTTTCCTATTTACTAGGACATAGAGAATCTCTATTAATAAACCCTCTACAAAAAAATATCTCTCTCTGATCCACGTGCTCCTCCACGGCTATCAGCTTTCCCCTGTCCTTAGTTTAAAAACTGCTCTACATCCTCTTTAATTTTAAGTACAAGCAATCTGGTTCCATTTTGGTTTAGGTGGCTCCCATCCTTCCTGTATAGGCTCCCACTTTCCCAAAAGTTTCCCCGGTGCCTAATAAATCTAAACGCCTCTTCTCTATACCATTGTCTCATCCATGTATCGAGACCCTGTAGTTCTGCTTGTCTACCTGGCCCTGCACGTGGAACTGGAAACACTTCAGAGACTGCTACTATTGAGGTCCTGCATTTCAGTATCTTTCCTAGCAGCCTAAATTTGACCTTCAGGACCTCTTGCCTATCCTTCCCTATGTTATTAGTATCTACATGTATCACAACCACCAACTCCATGCAGCACGACACATAAATCTATCTAGATGTCTTAAGGGAGCCGTAACCTTCGTACCAGGCAGGCAAGTCACCATACAGTTGTCCTGCTCATCGTACACCCAGCTGTCAGTTTCGAATGACTGAATCCCCCATTACTAAAACCAGTCTTTTCCTAATAACTGGTGTTCCCTCTTCTTGTTCTTTTAAAGATGTAAACACCAGTTTATGGGCTGTCCTGAAAAGGATTTTTTTTCCTGAATTAAGAACGCAAAATGTATGCAATACTCTTTGTGGTAAAGATCTTTCATTTCTGTCTCTTAAGTGTGACTGCTTCTCTAGTATGGCTCTATACAAATCAATAAGAACAACATCTATCCCTAAGGAAAGGCACTTTCAAAAAGTTTAAGAACCTTTTCAAAAGCGACTTAGGCACGAAGCAGCCTAAGCTTCATTGACTTTCCAAATCATTTAGATGGTTTTTACAATATTTACTCTATGTATTTTTTGGGAAACAAATGTGTCTGGTAGACTATTTGTGTGGGTTCCAGTCAATGAAGAAATGCAGGATTTCTTTACTAAGGACCAGATTTTCAAACATGCAAATCCTGCCTGTATTACAAATATCATAGGTACATTGCAAACGAGGTGTTGTCACATAGATGTGTTCAGACAGGCATTCTTAGCATGCATCCCTGTTATGCCTGATTGGTGTGTAAATAGCCCATCTTGGTACACAGCTGTATTATCTCCTGCAGCAGGGAAGAAATGGGATTCCTCTAATGACTACAAAGGAGGTGGGCAAGCAGTAATAGAGAGGGCTGCAATTTATGTTGTAATAACTTAGGTAAAAACAACTGTGTGTGTGCCAACTTTGTGCGTCTAAATCTAAAATCCTTTGTCAGACAGTTCTGTTTCTACAGCATGAGATTGCTCCAAAATAATTGGCTACAACACTTCTATTACTAACCAGAAACATAAGGACACATTTTTTTATAGTTGCTCATGCAGTAGATTAGGGGAAATGGATATATACTGTATTGCTTACATTACCTTTTTGTGTTTTCAGAGTGTCTGTCTGCAGTGGAGACATTCTGATACCATGGTGATGAGTGGGGAAGAAAACTGATAGATTCAGAATGATTTTTCTTGCAATTTTTCCCCTGATATGCCTGTTTGTGTTCTGTATCTGGTCTGTGTGCAGTCTTTAAATTACTCAAGCCCCTCTAGTTTGTCCAGCAGTTGAATTAAATCTGTGTTCTGTTTATATATACTTTTTTTCTGTATCTTGTATTATGCCTGTAACTAGAAATGGGATAGAACTTATTGTAAATAAACTCTCCAGTTAGTTTCATAAGATTCACCCCAGTGAAATGAATATAATTACAGATTATAAGTTTACAGATAAGTTTCATAGCCACCCCAGTGAAATGAATATAATTACAGATGTGTATTTCTAAGTGGCTTCATTTCAAAATACTTGCAGCATACAGAGATAGGAAAATAAACATTTAAGAACTACACATCTGGTGCTATTATTCTTTACTGTCTTGCACAAGTGTGTTCTTTTTAAATAAAGAAACTATTATGCTGTGGCAGCTCTGGAAAATGAGGGAAATGGTGTGAAAAAAATGTATCCACCTCAGCTTTCAATGAGTAGTGCCTGGGCTCACTTCATTGTCATACTAGTCCCTTTCAAGACAGAGAGCTGTGATCACACATTTTATATATCATTTTTTCATAAAATAGTGGAAAAGAGAAGTTGGTACATTACTCCTTGGTAATGAGGGATGCAAATAATAATAATAAAAAAGTTTATGGACCATATATGCACAAAAGTCTGTGAAATAGCACCTGAACAATTTCTGCATATATCCATTGGCATGGCATGTATCGAGATCCACATGTACATTCATAAAGAGACATTTCACCTGTTTTGCCAAGGCAAATACCGATTTGCATGCAAACATATCACGGTGAGTGGAATTTACTGTAAAAAGCGTGTGACCATTCTGACTGATTAAGTCCATGCTGGGAACAACAGAACTGCAGTTATGACTGAGCACAGATGAGGGAAGCAAGGACGTTTTGTTTGTTTATTCAGGACATTTGAGTTTTATCGCTGGCTGTAACACTGACCAAATCACTCAGCTGCTTGGTATCTCAGACTTGAACACTTTTTTTAAAAACTGACTAGTCATGATGGCCTCATTTTCTGGATGCCAAAGTAGACTGGGGAGCAGCCATTTTGTGCCGGCAGCCTTGCGGAACTAGGTAAGCATGGGGGCTGGGGTTGGGGGTCTGGGGGTGTTGGGACCCAGAGGGGGACTTGGGCGGGGGGAGGCTGGGCGCTGAGTGTTTGTAGGGTTGCCAGGTGCCTGGCATTTTCACCTCCTGGCCGGGGAAAAAAAATCAGAAAATACCGGCCATTTTAGGTGTCCGGTATTCTCTGAATTTTTTTACTGGACAGGAGGCGAAAATACTGGACTGTCCGGGTGAATATCGGACACCTGGCAACCCTATCTGGAAAAGCAGGCCTCTTTAAGGTGTATGAAATAGGGCACCCAAAATCACTAGTCAGTTTTGAAAACCTATGTCCTTATCTATAAAATGGGACTGATAATATTTATTTATATCACAGAACAGATGTATGTTAAATTTATTGAAGTTTGAAATGTGCATCAAAATCAGCAGATGGAAGGTGTTATAGCAGTAGTGGACAACCTGCACCCCATGGCCACATGTGGCTCACTGGGATTCTATTTGTGGCCCGTGAGACATTTTGTTTTCCGTTGCCAATACACAGGTTTGCTAGATTCCGCTGGTTTCCATATGCATCTTTTTCCCCCTAAGGTATTACCAAAGTGACATGCATGAATAGCAAGGGCATGTGAAGTGAGATATGTGCTGATTGCACACAGCATTGACTGTGAGAGCTGTACACTAGCTTGGCATAGTTGTGTCTCTGTTACCTTGTGCTCCCCATCTGTTTGTTGTACCTGTATGTTGTCTATCACCCTAATAAATGTATGGTCTTTGGGGCCAGGACTATTTTTTTCACAATGTGTGAGCTCAGAGACAATGCTCTGATCCCGGATTGAGATCTCCAGGCAGTAACATAAATGACTTCTACTACTGATTAATAGGAGTGCAAATTGTCATACCCATCATGAGTCTATGCAAGTTTAGAAGATGCGACAAGAATCCTTAAGTGTGGAACCACAAAGCAATATGGACACAGTGTAGGAAAGGTTCTTGATGCTGGATAAACAATGAATTATTAGAAAGAGGCATCTTCTCTCCTCTCACCCCCACTCAGTCCCTGCCACCCATGCACCACCCTGCTGTGCTGAAATCAAGGGAAGCAAATCTGTGTTAACAGTAGTAGCCGAGAAAATTATACATGCAGTGTCATGCACTTGAGCTGGATTTTTTTTTAATACAGAGGGCATTTCTGAATGTGATAATTAGTTATGTTTATGATGGGCATTAACAAAATTTCTCCGCATCATGCTTTTCAGAAATATGTGCCTTCGTGCTAATGGTTTAAATGTATGAGTTTAGAAACTGTTCACAGTCAGACATTTACAACTTGCTGAATATTAACACTTCACTTGCTCATTTGTTCTACTTATAACTAATTTTATGGATTTTAATCCTGCATGCCCCATACCTGAATTATTGAGATGAATGACTCCCTCCTCTACCCCACTTCTCCTCTTAAAGATATATATATCAGTCCCAGTTCTGCAAGTGTAACAGTAAACATGCAACTACTCCCAGTGAGGTCAACATGTCTTCATAGTTAGTCAAACATGCTTAAATATCTGGCTGAACTGAGGCTGTAAAGTCTAAACTTCTTATCAGTGACATTCTGGGATTTGCACAATCAGGGGCAGATGATAATTTTGCGGGGTCCAGGGCTGCGCCGTGGGGCCCAGGAGGCACAATTTTGCGCATGCGCCTCGGCAGCAGCCGACCAGAAGTAGCATTTCGCGCATGCGCCTTGGCAGCAGCCAACCGGAAGTAGCATGCGCGGGGTGCGTGCGTGGGGCCTATTGAAGCGCGGGGCCCAGGGCAGCCGCCCTGCTCGCCCTGCCCTATATCCGCCGCTGTGCACAATCCCATGAGGTACTAGGTCCTCGTTCTCTTTTGCTCCTTCCATTCCTCCCCACATGTTCTACATTCTCCCTTCTGTATATTTCTCTGACTTTGCCTCTGACACTCGGAACTCTCTTTACTCACCTACCTAACAACCTGCCTGTATGATTTCAGACCTTTTCTTAAGACTTGATGAGAAAGGGGACTCAAATCTGTGCCCATCAGCTCCGAGAACACAAGCTTCCTCCACTTATGCAAAAAGAAAGCCCCTTTAGCTAACAGTAAGGAGTACATTACAGCAAAGCATTGTCACCCTTCTTACAACACCAGTGTCCCATTCTGACATCAGCGTTGCCCCTCTAGGAAGCAGTAGCCCGGGGCCTGGCAGGTGGGCTTACTAGAGAAAGAGAAACCAATGACACAGAATCCAGGTATATTCTAAGTGTTGTTTGTTTTACTTATACACGCACACACATCCTGGAAAGAGGTAGCCATACAATATGCAGGCAATCCTTTTTTTTTCAGAAATTATAGCCCAACACCAAAACTTAGTTCCTGGGGGAAACAGCTTCAAGAATTGACTCTAATCAGAGATGAAGACACAGCCCTCTGTCCAACGATCAAGCATCCACACAGAACTGTGCCTAATTTAAAATAAATCATAACACAGTATGTCTTCCCAAGACTGAACATTTGTTCACACATTTAAACAGAAATAACAACAACCCCCCCACCAACCAACTATGTGTAACATTGCCATCTGGGGACATCTGCCTTCAGTGAAGGCTACACGTGCTTAAAGCTGCATATGTGCTGAAAAGCTGTAGTAGACAGGGGCCTAAGGGAGTGCATTACACTGACATTTCAGAACTCCAGAAAAGTTTGATTTGAATTTGTTTCTAAATGCATTTGAATGTTCATGGACAGAAGTGTCACTTCCACTCAGGCCTCAGCCATATTATTCATCCCTAACCATGAGAATAACAAGACTACCCAGTTACTACCTTTTTCAGAGGCAGATAAGCATCAGGCTACAGATCTTAACCCAACCCCTCATATTAGATCTCAGAACAAAGGATGAGCGTGAAAGTGGGGAGTGGACAAGAAACAAAACACGAAACAATGTTCTAGAGGGAAATGTGGTAAATACAGCTTCTGATCAGCTTCAGGAAATACTGCAAAACTTTTTCCTTTGAAAAAGACTTTATATCACAAGAGTGTCATCCAGAACACTTAAAAAACAACAAATAGACTAGTAGCACCTTAAAGACTAACAAACATGTAGATGGTATTATGAGCCCTCGTGGGCGCAAGATGTCTACCAGAATAAACCAGAGAGCAGGGCTGGTGTTAGACCTTCTGGGTCCCAGGGCAGAAAGTTGAGTCCCATTGCCAAGGACTGAAGCCAAAGTCTGAGCCCCACTGCTTGGAACTGAAGCTGAACCCTGAGCAACTTAATTTCGCGGAGCCCACTGTGGCCTCGTGCCCAGGGCAACTGCGCTGCTTGTTATGCCCTAATGCTGGCCCTGGATTTAATGTACTGGACATTCAGAAAAGCAGTTGTTGTGGCATAGGTGGGCTGTGAAATGGGTATAGAATTTTGAGGGGTGGGCTCAGAAGATAAAAAGGTTGAGAATCTCTAGTCTAGTCTCCTGTGGGTTGCAACACTCTGGTTTCTGTTGTTGGGTTTAGTATGCAGATGCTGCGTAGGGTTGGTGGCCCAGGATGCACAGGTCAGAGTATGTGATCTTGTTGTCCCCTTTGGTCTTAAAAGCTATGGCGGAGAGTAAGAATTACCTGAACTCTCAGATGAACGTTTATTTCCTTGACACCCTCATCCTATTTTGTGCCCTAAGTTTAAACACCAAATTTATAAATGTTCATCCTAATCCAACCTGAACTTCAAACATTTTGAGATGTACAGAACAGCAGAAACATATGGAATAGCAGAACAGTATTGGTACCCCAAGCCCCCTGGGGGGAGCAGTAACTCTGTGGGGGGAGGGAGGAGGGACAGAAGCTGTGAGGAGGTGGAAGGTAGGGCTGCCATCTCACCCGGATCAGATACAATTTGCGGAAATGGTGTCCTGTCCATCTGGTCTGGGAGAGTTGGCAACCCTGGAGCAAGGCAGGGAGGGACTATCCTGGCTACAGCCAATCATAGCTTCAGAAGCACTGAAGAGGAGGAGATACTTGTATGGTAAGATACTACTACCCAGGTGCAGGGCATGGATCAGGATTCACATTCCATTCCCCATCAGTACCCATCCCAGACTGGCGAAGCTAATGATGCAACCAGTGGAACAAATTCAGTGATGAATGCTGCTCAAGGGCCAAATTGGATATATTGCACATAGGCTAAGTGAAAATAAAAAAACATTATTTTTTTATTATAAATGTACATAGGTCCCTATAAAAAAAACCCAGCACACGTGGAGACTTATTGTTTCTCTTAAAGTGCCCATAAAACCCTTTTTGACTGACTCCTTGAAGAACTGGGAAATCCTGTCTTTCCAGAAGTAGTATATTAGGAGGGGTCAGCATCCCTTGACAATAAATTATTAGGCCCTCTCAGCACTTTTATTCTCTCTTTTTAACGCCATCCACTATGAAACTCCTAGCAGTGGTGTCCAGTTCCGAGCTGTCTCTCAAAGTGAATTATTCCTCATAGACTTGTTATGTAGCATGTGTATCTTGGTTGCCTGACAGTATTGTTGAGACAACTCTTCGGGTTCTACAGCTCCTGGCAGGCACTCTCGTTCATCACAAAAGACACCAGAAATCGTTCGCCATTGAAAACAGCAAAATCCTACTAGAATATCACACCTCACTGAGCAGTAAGAGTAAGAAGTCCTACAATGTGCCTGGAGGTTGGGATCCGCTAGTACAAAGCTCATTGCAGGATGATGGCTTATGTGAACACCCAGGGAACTCTGTCTAGAAAAGGGGGACAAATTGGGGAAAGAAAACATGCTAGAACAAAAGCCCAGTTTTGACATGTAATAGCTGTAGGAGGATCTAGCTGCTTGATGCTCAGATCCACTGAATACACACAACTCCCACTAAAGTGAATGGGATCTGCTTGTACTCAACATCTTTGAAAATGAGGTCACATATTTACTTTAAACACTTTAGTCCTTCAACCTTTTAACCAATTTTCCACCTCTCATCCTTAACATATTTAGAAGGATACTGAATTGAAAATCAGAGTGAGACAAATAGCATAATAATTGTACATTTAGTGTGGATACAAAACTGTACGAAGGTCTGTATAATGTTTGAAAACATTACTTAGTTCTCTGGAAGATCAAACTCCTGTTATAAGGTATAAATGTAAGTGTCAATAACATTGTTTATTACATGCATATTTGCAGCATAATTTCTTATACCCACGGAAAGAATGTGTTATTTCTCTGCCTCATATTTTCCATTCACACACTCTAATTATCAGGTAAAGAACATACGTTTAAATTTATAGTCCAGGATAGTAATTTCTTTAGAGCAAATGGATTCTCCTGAAGAAAGATTTAACTGCTGCCCCCAGGCTACTCTTAGAAATAAGATAATGAATTTCCTCAACTACTTTATCATTAACAATCTTCAGATCCATCAATGGACACTATTATCCCAGTACAGAGCTATTAAATGTGCCTCTGTATTTAGCAGAAGGGGGAGAATACTGTAGCACAAGCAGTGTTGTTTCACCTGGTTTTCCTGCCTAAAACACATCAGAGGAGAATAATTATGGCCCAGTTATTAGTGGTGGAAATCTACAACATGGTTGTATGCTTTAAAATTGGGAACAAGAAGGAGCTCATGATCAGTAGCCTTTAATTCTTCCATAAGAGCCATTAAGGTACATATTCAAGTGAAGTGTCCCCCCAATATAGTTGCTGCAAAAATTGGAGATTAACTATAAGCAGAACTGTGATTTGGAAATTTCAGCACATTCAGACAGAACAGGATTTCTAGTCTTCTTTAGACAAGAAGATTTTCTATGTCCTAATTATCTATGGACTCCATTTTGCAACCGGGAGAGACACATTCTCCCCATTAGAGTCCATAAGAGTTCAAAGGTTGCAAGATCAGGTCCTGTAATCTGGCTCTTCTGTATATGTATTTGATTAGGCTCTCATCACAACTCAAAAACTGACATCAAAACAAAAAGACAATCAGCACCACATAATTTAGTCATAAAACTAAACCATGAAGCAATCCTTAGCTACAGAAATCTTACCTCTAATCAATTATTGGACTCCCATTACAACTCCCTGACTGCCAGGAACCATTTGGCTAAACAGCAGACCAAATTGAACAGCTCTCTCTTGCACCAAAAGTAGTAACTGAAGCTTTGATGGAACAATGATCAAGTGAATTCCAAAGCCAAAGGCCCTCCAAATCAGAGTGTTTTTCTGCCCAACTCCAGGAGTTCAAAACTGGATACAGAGAAGAATATTGTCTGCAAGGGGGACTGAAAAATTTCAAACACTGTTGCATATTACTCAACAAATGATTTAGAGTAAAATTTGTATACTCTGCTTCCTGAAAATATCTCCTTTACCTTTAGACACAGGTAGGATCAGAAAATATTCTGCAAAAAATAATATTAACATTCATTGTAATTACAAAGAGCACTTATTTTGGGTCATTCCCACAATCAATTGTGTTTGCTTTCCATGGGCATTCAATTGTTTAAGTTTTGGAGGCAAAAGTGTTCGTTCACAGCAAATGCATTTCGTAATTGCCTGTGTGATTATTTTTGGAAACAAAATAATATATTTGCATGCATGCTCATACACTCAAGGCACTAAACCAATCACAACTAAGCAAAATAGCTCAAATTTAGCTCACTGAGCATTGAATATTTGTGGATTGCTATTTGTCATTATCCACAGAAGGGGCAAAATAGGGTGAAAATTTCAATGAATCTGAATAAATATATTTGAGGAAACTGATCTGCTTGAGGATATTTGAGAATAGAAGAGGTGGCTGAATTTATCAGTTACATTATTCACTTTCAATTATTTTGTTCAGATTGTGGAGAATATTTGGTGTTATCTTGAGATAATGTTATTTCATGTATAGGTTTGTAGTGGGAATAAGACCTGTGGTTTGACATGAGACAGGGATGTAATATCTAAGGTTTCTGTAAAGACCCATTGGACTTTCTGTAGTGGCCTTTAAAGAGTACCAACTATACTTATCACCGATCACCCTGCTCTGAGGGATAGAGTTCATGGAACAACTGAGCAGAGTAAAGGGTGACACGAGGCCAAATTTCCAAGGCTAAACAGTGGTGATCGCACTAGTTACATGAATCCTGACTTTGGAAACCTGAGGTTTTGACACAGCTCTATTTTTGTTTTATCCCAAGGAGAGCACAGCTCCCTGGATACAACCCTGATTTAGTGAGTGTGACATTTGCATAAGTATCCTAAATGTATACACACTTAATTCAATCTCTTTAATTTTTAAATATGTCATAATGAGGTCAGATATTTTTATAAAATATCTGAGACAGGTTACTTTGATTGCATTAACCAAAAAGCACTACCAACCAGCGCTGTCTCACCTAGTATTTCTTTACTTTCATCTGAAACAAGAAATCACAAAAGGAGCACAAAAATGAAACCAAAAAGTTAACCAAAGTTACTCAAATTTAAAAAGAAAAGTCTGTAGTTCAATCTGTTGACTCCAATGTTGAACAAAGTTTGAAGTCAGTTTGTATGTTGCTCAAATTCAGTACATTCATTGTTAACATTAATCTACTATATATTTTAGAGAGAGTTTGTTTGATCACGAACTCCTCCTAAATAGTAAGTTTTTCCTCCAAAATAGTAAGAGCTAGAACCCACACATTTCAGCATACAGCCTCCTCTTATCGTAACTTAAAGTAACATAAAGGTTTGGATGTACCAAGAAAATGGGATGTGCCTGGAATGGGATTATTTCTCATAAAATTAAACAGAAAAGAGACAATCACCAAAGCAAGTACAATCCTCACAATTGACACAACTGAGCGAATGTTGAAAGAGAATGAACCAAGATGAGTCAGAAAAATAGGATGAACCTGGAATAGGATTGCTTCTCAATAAACCTTACTGAAGAGAGATAAAAATGGAGAAATTTGGAGTAGTGTTCTGTTTTGGATTACCAGCAAACGCCGGGTAAACCTGCTTGTAAATTATAAAGCCTACCTTCCATATTTACTTCACAAAGCTTTTCAATCTGCCTATGACAATGAAATGCTTGAGGATATTTCAGCTGCATGATGCTATATGTCTTCTGAAAAATGTTATTAGGTGATCTGGTTGGCTAGATATTGTGAAGAATGTCTTGATATTTAATATATGCATAGTAATTCAGAAGAGATTAAATCATAGTCCCTTTTAAGGACTCTTATGGATTCTTAAGCACTTAAGGGAGAGATAAATAGCCTTTTATTTAAAAAGGGGCACCACTGGGGAACAACAATACCCATGGTGGCTGGCTTCTCCTGCTTTAAGAAAAAGAGGCACATTAGTATTCTACTAATAGATAAAATGCCACAGGAAAGTTCACCCTTCTTCATAATACTGCAATTAGAATTTCATATACTATAATTTTACTCTTGATGAGATAAGCACTTTGAGGAAATTTCAATATCTATATTGCTAGTGCTAGCAAAAAAAGCAATTTAAAATGACAAATTTTAATACATGATGTCTGTCCCAACCTTTTGATGCAGTGGCATGAATATAAAATCTTGGAGACTAAAAACAAGTTTTAGTTGACAACACTCAATGTTCAACCTTCCCCCACGTTCTTTATTTTTCCTGGCCCTGTGTGTTGAAAGCCTTAGCATCACAGACAAACTTGGTATTTGCTGCCCTAACCTAAAAACTTGAGTATTATTACTAATTTTATCTGGAAGAGCCTGACAACGTCACTTCAGCATGCAAGTTTCTTTTTCATCACCAGGTGCCAGTTGTTTAGACAGGAAAAGCTATGGAGAACCTTAAAAAATCCCACTGGATGTATAAGATGACACAGCTGAAGACAATAGAGTGTATTCTCTATTATCTTCTTGACATACTGGGATGTGTGTGTGTAATTGCAAGGCACACTAATTCTTTTCTTGATGTGCTTAAATCTCTGCTCATCAATATGGTTCCACACCTCACAGCATTTTTAGAGGGCTTGATTTACTTCAGTCTTTTCCAGGGCCTAATTCATTTACTGTAGATTAAAAAGTAGTAGTAGCGGTGGAATAATTTCTACCAACACATTAGAGAACGGAAATTCATTATTTCTAGAGCCATGAAAAATTCTTTCAAGGCAACGGAAACCAGGCAAGTTTCATGTAATTTGGGTTTCATTATAGACATTAAACTCTTAGCTCAGGTTCACTGAAAGGGATATTAAAGTTGTGCAAATATTTTAAGTAAAGCCAAGCCCCTGTTTTATCTTCAGTTTCTGGAATTTAATGTTAAAAATAAGTGAAGTTCAGTGATTCTGACTGAGGTTATGATGAAATTTGGAGTTGGTTCCAATGTTAACCTCCAGATTTTTACAGGTATGAATATAGGTTGAATCAACTTGCTGAGTCACTATGAAGAGAAAACAAAAATTTTGCAGAGCTGAAATGATAAATTTCAAATTTGTACTCTCTGCAAAACACCAAAATGCAATCTGCATCGTGCTCTAGAACAGGTAGATTTCTAGAACTTTCTAGAGCTCTTTGACTGCTAATCCACTCCAGGAGTGACCTCTACCTTTAGGGCCATATTATCCATATGAGCCTTGGTACTCACCTAATACTGAAGGGAACTGGTGCAGAAGAAATTGCTGTCTTTGTGGGACTACCACCCTCCTCTACTCCAAGTGTAACCACACCAGGCAGATTTCAACCTGGGACCTTTGGAGTTTAGTGTAGGAGCCTCTACAGCTTGAGCTATAAAGTCAGCTGGCTCTCAGCTTAGGCTGTAGAGCTCCCTTGTTCTTATCTCTTACTAGAAATAGTCTAAGTGCCACTACATAGGACAGTGAACTACAGTAGGTGTGTCGGTTACATTAGCACATGTGGAGCAGTGATAAAGCATGAAGGAGGCTGTACTCTCACAACCTTGCCAATTTGACATGGTTGTGTTGTACTAATATGATTAAAACAGAAGATATGATGCAGAAACATTACATAGAGTTAAAGGAAGAAAAGCTGGGCCCACTGAAGTGAGTGGAAAAAACTGACATTGACTTTAGTGAATCCACATATACCAGCATAAGGCACTTTTACATCAGTGTAACGGCATCCACATTAGGACTGGTGCTAGTATAACTATATCAGTGAAAAATCACCCCCAACCAACATATTTATACGAATATGTATGTGTAGACTAGACATTAGTGACCATGCTTTTTTTAAAAATTCACCTTTTCTCCAGGGAAAACAAGCCTCAAGCTATGTTTACACTATATCTTCACTAATAAAAAAAGGTGTGGCTTTTAGAATAAGACAGCTAACAGGAGACAGTTAATGCTTAATTTGTGCCAGGAGTTGCCATGGCTGAGCCCTGACACCTCTACGCTTGGCACTTCATAGCCCCAGCGCCTCTGGGTTTGGCAGTTCATAGCCCCAGGAGAAGCATGAAAGTAAAAACAAAATGCTTAAGTCCCAGCACCTCTTTCATTACAATCTAAGCCCTGGAGACAGGTAACCTAGAATCCGAAGACAAAATGCATGGCTTTTAGTTTGATACAGTAGATTGAAGTAAATAATAAATACCACTCTCAGGCTATGTCTACACTGGAGGCTTCTTGCGCAAGAACTTCTTGTGCAAGAAAACGTCCACACTGCCATGTGCGAGCTGTGCTTTTGCGCAAGAGCGCCCGTGGCAGTGTGGACGCTCTCTTGCGCAAGAAAGCTCTGATGGCCATTTTAGCCATAGGGGTTTCTTGCGCAAGAAATCCCTGCCGAGCGTCCACACTGCCCTCTTGTGCAAGAGCTCCTGCACAAGAGGGCTTACACCTGTTAGAAAAGAAAGTAGCTCTTGCGCAAGAAGCCCTCTCTTACCACTCCGTACTGTAAATTTCCTTGCGCAAGAACAGCCTTACTTGCGCAAGAAGCCACGAGTGTAGACATAGCCTCCATGTTTACCTCATTCAACTACAAGATTACCCTGTAACAATGTTTACCCTTGCTAATAACTCTTATGAACACCACAAACTGTCTTGTCTTTGCTATTACGTTACCTTACATTAACTAACACATGGTCACTAACATAACATTAAACATACTGTTTTCCTAGTTAAAATATACCTTTGCTTAGGCTGTTCCATAGGGTAAACCACACATATTGGGGAAATGCTTTGACTAGCCTTTAGAAAGGTTAAAACTATCTCACAATAACTAGTAATCACTTGAGATAAAAATGTCTTGTGATGATAAAACCTCAATTTCACCATCTCAAGTGAACAGAGTAAACAAAACCCAGCTCTGCATGCTCAGCTAGAGTTATGTTTCATGTAAAGTTACAAGGCATGCAAAGTATATTATTGTTACATAAAGTGTTCTCCATCGTGTAAATAATGTGCATTCCCCAAGACAAGTGGATACCATTAATGCATATGACTTGCACAAACCTGCACACAAACGCGCTACATTTATAAAAAAAAGTAAAATGACAAAATGAAAAATAAATTACAAAGCCATAATTTTTAGTAACTTTATGACAAGCTCTAAATGTCTTCCAGTCAAGTGAGAGCAGAAAATATGTTAGTTGCTTTTTAAACTATTACTCCAATAAAATATAATTATAGTGATTAATTGCATAATGATTACAGTAATCACAGCCTATTCTTAGTTGATTAAGAAAGACAGAACAAACTCAAAAAAGCTTTCCAGTAAAACTAGCTATATTTATTTCATTTTATTTGGCATTTGGTAATTCTCTTAATAGAATCTTCCAAAGGGGATTCTTGAAAGGCTAATTTCCCAGTAGCTAGGAGTCCAGTTAAGAGCCCATTGAAGATAACTCTTTTACTTGAATGGGCATTGAATTGGGTCGCATCAGCCTAAACAACACAGGAGAGGTGACAGAATAAGGAAGGTAAAAAAAGAGCAACTCTTCTGATCTGTGACATTAGTTCTGTTATTCATTATTCAATGGTCAGTAAACAAACGTTTAGGTCCAATTTTTCCAAAGTGGTCACTGATTTTTAGATGCTTCAGTTTTTTGTACACTACGCGAGACTCTTTGGGCCTGATGTTTACTGGGGACAAGCATCTGCAGCTCCCATGGACTTGAACTAGAGTCTGGAGCTCAGCACCTCTGAAAAATGAAGCACAAGGAGTACATATGAAAGGTACCCAAAATCAGCACCTAGTTTGGAAAACTGTGACCAACTCCTCCCTCACTCAGTTTTTCTTTGGGCAAAATGGGGACAGTAGAATGTTTGTAAATCAATTGCTAAGTATTATTGTCAAGGCAGGGCAAGTTCTTCAATTCTTATATTTTCTGTCTTTTTTGCCTTCTCACTTTATTTTTTTTTATCTTAATTGGGCACTGTTGCATTATACCTCCCTCTGCCTCACAGGCTGTGTTTGCAACTATTTCTAGTTATTTTAATTTATGTTCCATTAGAGGCCATGAAAGAACAGGGCATACATACTGGCAAAAGTGGAGCAGGTCTGATGTAAATGGTTATAACCAGTACTCCCTGTAAACTGTGCACTTGTGCAGTCATCCAGCAGAAAGTCAAATACCGCCCATAAGAGCATAAGAATGACCATACTGGGTCAGACCAAGTGTCCCTCTAGCCCAGTATCCTGTCTGCTGACAGTGGCCAATACCAGATGCCCCAGAGGGAGGGAACAACAGCTAATCCTCACATGAACCCTCTCCTGTCACCCATTTCCGGACAAACAGCCCAGCTGATTAGAAGAGAATCCACGGCGAGGTTTTGTTTCTAGTGGTGGTACACATTCACAAGTGTCTTGGCGTACAGAAAAAGATATTCTGCACGTGGATGGAAAAAATCCACATATGGATGGAAAAGATTAGAAGGAACATTGGTTACAAATCCACTGACGTCAATAGAGCTATGATAAGTGACATCCGCTGAATATCAGTGGAGCTATAACAACATATACCAGCTGAAGATCTGCTCCTGTATTAAGATTCTTTCCCATGGATAACGCTTCAAAGACAGAAATTGAATGCTCTTCAAATAGGAGAAGATCCAGAGACTTCATAAAGACCACTGGGGCGTGGATACTGGTAACTGATGCTGTGTGAACTGTGCTCAGATACCACAGTGATGTACAGCAGTACAAAATTCTAAGATAAGGAGACAGACAAATATAGGTCTGAACATGTTGTCAACTCTTGGCTACTGTGAGGAATTGGATAAAGCAAGTCTTTCATAGTAGCAAATAGGTAATGCAGAATATTGTTTTAGGTGACTCATTCCCCATGTTAGTACAGTGTCTAGAAGAAGGGGGCCCTGGTCAATGATGTGAGCTTATAGGACTGTGATAATATAAATAATAATAATAGTTGCATAGTCAGCTTTTCTGGAGTGAGCTTCCCATTCACCTATGGGGAGAGGTTGATTATGACCTGCTATCGTGGGTCTGTGTGATGTTAGTAGTAAATAGCTGTGATGGTACAATGGTAATGTGTGTCTCTAGAATATATAGAATGGACTTTGAGAAACTTCAGTGGTAAGTTATTTTAAAAGACCAGACATACAGATCAAGTAAAGCCACCAGATAGACACATATTGGACTAAGGATGTCAGGAGAGGGCCTTGCCTACCCACTAAAGCCAAATTTTTCATACAAAGAGGCAGAACACAAAACTGAAAGCAATAAAATCCAAAACAAGGTTGAAGAACAATACCAAATGGCTTTTTTGGGGGAGGGGGGAAGAGGATAAAGGGCAGGAGGAAGGATGTGAAAATGTTAGTGAATGTGAAAATCTACCTTGGAATGGAAACTCTTTTATCACTCCACCTATGCTGAGGAGTTACCATGTTACAAACATGGAACAATCTTGCTTTGACATGGAGGAGATGATGATGATGGCTGATACTACACTTGTCCTGTGAGACCCGAGCCAAGATCAAATTTCTGATACAGTAAAGAATACAAGAGAAATCCCTGCCACAAAGAGTATGCATTCTAAATAGACAAGACAGATAAAGTAGGAGAGAAATGGGGTCCCTCCTCTTTTACAGATGAGAGGTGGGGAAAGTAAGTGATTGGCCAAGGTTATGCAGTAAGCCTGTGACAGCTAGAAAATGAATGTGCTCTCCTGAACTGAGCGCCTCAACCCACAAGACCAGCCTCCCATTCTGTGAGGATCAAGCTCAAGATGAGTTTTAGAGGGCCTTCTAGGCCTTTTCTAACCTCTGTTGCTCTATGTGTACAGTGTTTTATACAATAGTTCTGAATATCTCTAAAAACAACAGAGATGAATGCCAATGCACAGCAGTAGGGATGAAAAAGACAAAACATTCTTTGGCACAATACATGTGGATGGGGAGGGGGATGTGGAGCAGTTCTTACATTCCATTATACTGTTTTATGTTCCTCTTGAATTAAGAGGCATGCAGCTATTGCAACTGAAGGTTTTTTATTATAAATGCATACATGCATTAGAAATTCATCTCACTCTTATCTTCTCTGTCCAACTATAGGCATAAGAACATAAGACGGCCATACTGAGTAAGCCCCAAGGTCCATCTAGCCCAGTATCCTGTTTTCCGACATTGGCCAATGCCAGATGCCCCGGAGGGAATGAACAGAACAGGTAATCAAGTGATGCCTCCCATGTCACCCATTCCCAGCTTCTCACAAAGAGAGGCTGAGGACACGAAGCCTACTGATCCTGGCTAATAAGCCTTCAGTTTATTCCTGATTCCCTTATGATTCTGCTAAATATATCCTGCTTGGCAAGGGTGTATTGAACCTGTCAAGTTTATTTAAAGTGAAGTCAAACTGGGGCAAATCCAGGAGTATGTCAGTCAGACAGGTACGTGAAGGTATTTAAGACAGACCCATGCTCCACTTAGCTGACTACAAATTCTCCAGACATTGAGGAAAGCACAGAAAAGCAGATACTAAATGGCAAGTGAAAAACTGCACACTGATAAATGAGGCTGCAAAGAAGAATGCATCTCCAGCAAGCCCTTCTTTGTGCCTCACAACTCCACTGAATTGCAGAGTGCTATTTATATAATCAAACCTGACAGTAATCACTTAGCAGAAAGCATGGTCCTACATGCGTATGACTGGCAAAAGGGAAAGGAAATAGCAGAAGAGTGCAGAGAAAATATTTAGATTGTGCAGGTCTCCCTGAGTGGGTGGATGTGTTTCTTGTTGCTATGGAGTGAGGGCCCCCTGAGAAAAGGAAACAGAAACTCCTGGGATGAAATGGACCAGCAGCATCATTCACACAATTGCAACAAACCCAGGGAAAGCAAGGTGTTGTTATGTGTGGGACACCTTCCCACCATAAGCGACCACTAAGGAGGATGGGGTCAGAGAAACACACAGCAGTGCTGCACACGGCACAGGCTCATGCTTGCACTCTTGGGCAGCATTTGCTCCCAGGCAAATGCAGCAAGGCGGAGATAACCAAGACCCTGCATGGGAACCTGCCAGGGAGAGGAAGAGGAGGGGACCCCAGTAGCACATTCCCCAGCAAGCAGTGTCTGCCACTCACACAGAACTCCCTCAACACCCAACCCCCCTCTTCTCCAGCAGCTAGGGATAGAAGTCCTCTCCCTGTGGGATGCCACCACTGCCAGACATGGCATGTGCACAGCACAGAGGGAAGGCGAGGTCCTGGGATGACTGCCCTTCTGTCTGTTCTTCACAGCTGGACCAGCTGCAAGTGAGGCATGTCCACCACCTCCCATGCCATCCTCACAACCCTGCGAGACCCGCAGGTGCCCTCAACCCTGGAAAGATCTTGAGCAGGAACACATCGCCTGCCTGCATGCCCTGCAGTGCTCTCTGGAAAGGCAGGACTGCAGGTTGGAGCTGTGCCACACTGCCTGGCAGGAACTGTTGCAACAGTCCCGGAACATGTGTGCGGCATACACCACCACTGTCAAGGCAGGAACTGTTGCAACAGTCCCGGAACATGTGTGAGGCATATACCACCACTGTCAACCATCTGGTGGCTGCTATTGAGCAGTCCAGCAGCTGCTCTCCCCCGCCCCATCTGCCCCGCCCAGCTACCGCTCCTGTTCCTGCCTCTCCAGGTTCTGCCCCTAACCATCCCCCGTGGCCATCGAGGGCCCTGCACATGAGGTGATGGGATCACCTCCCTGAGCCCCTCCTCCCCCTCCCAGGTTCTTTCTCCAGTCCCTCCCCAGTTTTACTTACCCCAAATTAAAAAACAGTTTATTCTTTCAAAACAAAAAGTGTGCTTTATTATGTCTGCAGGGGAGGAAGTTGGGAAGGGAGGGCAAGAGAAGGGAGGTGAGTGGGAGGAAAGGCACAGAAAGGCAATGCAGAAGCCTCTTGGGGGGAGGCCCAGGGGCAAGTGTCACAGGTGTCCTTGTCTGAAATACTCCCTCAGGGCCTCTTGCATGGGCCTACCAGATAGCAGCGGTGTGCGACTGCTCAAAGGCCCTTGTGAAGTGCTTGGCCTCTGTCCCCCACTGTGTCAGGAACGTCTCCCCCTTGTTCTCACACAGGTTGTGTAGGACAGAACAAGCCACCACCACCTGAGGGACATTACATTTGCCAGGGTCCAGGCAGGTGAGGAGACAGCGGAACCTCCCCTTCAAATCGCTGAAGGTATCCACATCCCCAACCCTGATGGTATGGTCAGGAAAAAATGTGCTGGCGTGCATCTCCTGGAAGAGGCTGTCGTTGCAATATGTGGGTGTCATGCGCCTTCCCCGACCACCTGATGTTGATGAACCGGTCTCAGTGGTCCATGAGGGCCGCAGGACTATTGAAAAGTACCCCTTCTGGTTGATATAATCATAGGCCCAGTGTGAAGGGCCTGGATGGGAATGTGGGTGTCATCAATGCCCCCGCCCGGCAGTTGAGGAAGCACATGGCAGCAAAACAGGCCATGGTGGGGTCCACATTGCTTAGGATGATGGCCCTGCACAGCAGGATAGTGTTGATGACCCTCACCACCTGTAGAAGGAGACAAACAGAGAATCACAGGGTTGCCAGAGCCCTTGGGAATTCTGCAAGTCCAAGCCCCTTCTCATACCAGGCCCAACCCCAACTTACCCCATCCCTGGCTTTGTAAAGGAGGGACTGCAAAACCTCAGGAAGGAGAGTTCACCTTCCCCCCCCCCCCCGGGAACTCCATTCCAGTAATTCACCACCCTCCTAGGACAAAGCAAGAGAATCATACCTGCACAAGCATGTTGATCTCCCCATACCGAACTGGTTCCCAATGGAGAGGTAGTTGCTGGCGTGGCAAGCTTCTAAATAGTGATGGCAACTCACTTCTAGAGGGAGATGGAGAGTCTAAGGTGGGTGTCCCATCACTGGAGGCCAGGGGCTAGCCACTCGCAGAGCTCCAGGAAGGTGTCCTTCTGCATGAGGAAGTTCCAGAGCCACTGCTGGTTGTCCCACCGCTCCATGACAACTGGTGTCCCATCTCCAGAAGCAGCGATGCATGGTGTGCAGGGGAGAATGGGAGGGTTGTGCTGCATCAGCAGCATGTGAAGAGAGGTGAGGAGGTGCCCCACAGTGAGCTGCAGTTCTGTTCCTGCAGTGCCAAGTGGGCAGTGTGAAGTAACTGCCCCAGGAGGTGTGGCACGAGGTCTAAGAGCCGGTGAGTGCTTTGCAGCAGGTCCGGTTCCATGGCTGGAGTGATGTGGTGTCCGCAAGAGCAACCAGAGCACACAGTGAGGAAAGTTTGCTGTCCCTTGAGGAGGTAGGCAAAGGTGAAGAGCCTGAGACGTGGCTGTAGAGGGTAGACACGTTAAGCACGAGCCTCAGACGGCCTCAGGAAACAGATACAGGAAGTGACTGCTGTCCTGATGCCATGCCCAGAGTGCTTCCAGGGGGCCTTAAATGCAATTCAGCCTCCAATCAGTGTGGACATGCTATTTTGATACATTGATACAGATCTGCATTATTTTGATGGGCATTTGTAGTGTGGATGCGCTACTTTGAAATAGCTTATTTTGAAATAAGCACGTAGTGTAGACCTTACCCTTTAAAGTGATCTATCCCGTCACCCATTCCCAGCTTCTGACAGAGGCTAAGGACACCATCCTTTCTCATCCTGGCTAATAGCTATTGATGGACCTATCTTGCATGAGTTTATCTAGCTCTGTTTTGAACCCTGTTATAGTCTTTGCTTTCACAAATTTTCTAGCAAGAAGCTCCACAGGTTGACTGTGTGTTGTGTGAATTACTTCCTTTTGTTTGTTTAAAACCTGCTGTCTACTAATTTCATTGGGTGACCAGTGAATAACTCTTCTTTATTCACTTTCTCCATACTAGTCATGATTTTATAGACCTTTATCATATCCCTCCTTAGTTGTCTCTTTTCCAAGCTGAAAAGACTCAGTCTTATTAATTTCTCCTCATATGGCAACCATTCCATTCCCCTTTTCTGAACCTTTTCCAATGCCAATATATCTTTTTTTAGATGAGGCAACTACATCTGCATGAAGTATTCAAGATGTAGGTGTATCATGGATTTATATAGAGGCAATATGATATTCTCTCGTTCTATATCTCTCTCAATTATTCCCAATATTCTGTTTCAATTTTTGACTGCTGCTGCACATTGAGTGGATGTTTTCAGAGAACTAGTCACAGTGACTCCAAGATCTCTCTCTGAGTGGTAACAGGTAATTTCATCCAGTTGACATTTAACAAACTTGAACTCTTGAGTGGTAACAGCATGTTCAACCAGTTGATATGCAACATCTAATTTTCAGCATCAGATGCATAGACCATTTAAGGGTATTAGATATGGGCCACAAAGGTGTAATTTGCATCTGGATTAATTTTAAGGTAAGGCTTTGGTTCCAGGTGGGACATCCAATCATGATTAGTGATCAGGAATGGATCTGATGAGACTCAAATCTTGTGGGCTATTGTAGAATGAATCTGTCATGAAAAGTCATGCACCCAGATTCTTCACATCATGGGGACCAGTATAGTGCCTTAAGAAAGCTCAATATATAGACGTGGTAGAAATCTTTGGAGATCAGACATTCTTTGAGGCCAAAGCCTCCTTGGAACCACAACTTGCAAATTTTGATTTCATATGAACAACAAAAGATAATGGGGATCAGACTTCTATCTGGAACCAAATCAATAACAGCAGATTCATATCCAAGGACACAAACCCAACCCCAAGCTCATCAAATTCAAAGAGGTTCTGTTTCACATTTTGAATTTTGGCCTCTCTCTAGCAGCATTTGGCCTGGTCTACACTCTGTTTTTGTACCTACGTAATTATGCTGGTTAAGGATGTGATTTGTTCTACTAATATAGTTACACCAGAACAATCCGCAGGGTAGATGGAGTTATATTGATCACCACAGAACAATCCCCAGGGTAGATGAAGTTATATTGATCTAAAGGTGCATTATACCGGGATAGCTTATTATTTTTCCTATATACTGGTCTCAGTACGTTTTTACACATGGGGGCAGGGGGCGGAGTTACTGCTTTATCCATACTAGTATAGTTACAGTGGTACGACTTGTTTGTGAAGACAAACTCTTTTATCCATTGATGAGTCGATGGTTACAAATATCTCTCTGTAGACATCTCTTTCTGTCTATAAGTATTCACAAGTACATGCATACAGACACCTTCTATAAATGATAAGTTTTCTATTATGTTCTAGTGAATTTAAAAACTAAATTGTATGGTTCCTCTTCGCAATACAGCTGGTGAAAGACACTCCCCCCCCCTACTCTCCAGACAAAGTGTTCATGCTTGCATTTATAATGCAAATTTAAATACCTCTAGGATTCTTAAACTCACATATAATATGCAAATTATTGGTGCTATGAAAAATCACATTGATTTACATTGCAATCGTTCCATTAGTGACGATAATGGAAGCTACATGTCCATAAGTGCTCATTCTTATCTGGCAGGATCACTGCAAAAAGGCTGACATTGTAATGACTTCTTCAAAACCATGGCAATGGCAATGGAAGAATCATAACATTCCCATGCAGAGTGTATCACACTGAAAGGGACCATGGGCCTGCCAGTGTTTCAGAGGTATCTGCCCTCTCTTTTTAAACACTTAGCTCATCTACTCATGACTACAGTTAAAACTGGAATAATATCTATGAAAGTGATCTGGCTCAGGTGATGAAAGTTCATTGTCACAAGTCAGGGGTGGATTCTCCCCAGCTTGCAAAGGATCCACTGCTACATACACAGTGTCTTTGAAGCAGTTTTATTTCTACAAATGCAACTGAAGGAAAGACATGAGTTCCCCCAGCTGTCCCTTTACCTGGTTGCCCAGCCTCCCATGGAACTCTGGCACTCCCACTTCCTGCAGCAACTTCCTGCTCTGACTCACTAGGTTTCTCTCTCTTTCCAAGGTCCAAGTGCCCTCTTTTAAAGCCTACCTGGTCACTTGAGGCAGGATGTGTGCACTGCACCTGTTCCCTCTTAAAGGTCTATTGTCACCCTGTGACATTCATACTTAACAGCATGGAACCATTGTTGGAAAAGTTCATCATAACTAAGTCCTTCCGCACCTGACAGACTACTCCTCATATTGTTCCAGTCCAAACAACTCTGGGATGAAGATCTCTCTCTCTTTCTGGTTTTTATTCTTCTGTTTTGTTTTCAAGAGTCTAATAATGCTGTGCCACCTTACAGATGGACCAATTATAGTCAACATACTTTGAATTCATTCTGAGTGTCGAATTCCCAGTAAAATTAAATCCATATAAAGCATTAATATAGAATAAGCAGCAAAGATCCACCCCTGAGATAGGTCTCAAGAATATACCAGGGATCATATTCTTACTCCAATATGTGCAATGATGGGCTATGTCTACACTGGCGGGTTCTTGAGCAAGAATGGCCGTTCTTGCACAAGAACCCGCAGAGCGTCCACACCGCCTGCCCGCTCTTGCGCAAGATTTACAGTACGGCATTGGAAGACAGGGCTTCTTGCGCAAGAGCTACGCTCATTTCTAACAAGTGTAAGCCCTCTTGCGCAAGAGCTCCTGCGCAAGAGGGCAGTGTGGATGTGCAGCAGGGGTTTCTTCTGCAAGAAAGCCCTATGACTAAAATGGCCATCAGAGCGTTCTTGCGCAAGAGAGAGTCCACACTGCCATGGATGTTCTTGCGCAAAAGCACATGGCTGTGTGGACGTGTTCTTGCACAAGAACCCTTGCGCAAGATGTTCGTGTGCAAGAACTCGCCAGTGTAGACATAGCCCTAGAGTATAAGGAAATCCAGTGAAAGGCAGAGTAGTTCAGAATTTCTCCTCTTCAGATTATTTAAGTATGAGGCTAAACTTTATTGTTAAAGCGATGGGGAGTTTAGGGCTTGTCCGTGTTGTCCCACAATTTGGATTACTGAGACGTGACAAGCTGCGGACAACAAAGTGCTGAAAGCTGCAGGTGCAAATTAAAAGGTTCCTAGTTTGCTTTGATGCAATACTGTTCAGTTCACACCCATAGCATCCATATTGGGTGCTACAGCATAGCTCTTCAGTAAATGACACTATTTACACCTCTGTAATCTGAACTGCAGGCCATAGTAGAGCCAGCCTCAGTGAAGGCAGTTTGTATGTTTTCATTGGGTTTGAGTCACTTGGGATTTGGACTGAGTTTTTCTTTCAGACCTAGGTCACTTGGTTTTACAAATTCATTGCCAGAGCATGTGGTAGCCAAGGGAGCTGTGGCCTAGTGGACTGAGCACAGGATTGTAAGCCAGGAATGCCTTGCTTCTAGCCATTGCCCCGATAGTGATTTATACTGTGGTCTTGGGCAAATCTCTTGATTTCTATGTGCCATCTGCATGATGGATAATGGCTTAAAATATAGGTATGTTGTTAGGTCGTAAGGACTTATTACTTCAAAGTGAAAAGTGGTACAATTCAAGGTGAGATCTGTTCATAGATCTGATTTTGGTCTATTCCCAATGAAAACTGAGATAGTTTCAGAATATCTCACTGGTTAGGCTTTTGCTTTGCAAAAAAACCAGTGGTTGTTCCTTTCCAAATCCTATCTCATCGGAACCCCCCTAAGACACGCAGTATTTCAGATGAATGGCTACAGGTAGTGGCCATTTTTTATCTTTATGTTTGAACAAACCCCAAACCTCATACTACCACTCAGCTGGAACTGCTATTTCAGCTGACATTGAAACCAACTCACGCAAAAGAATGAATTATCCATAGTTTCAACTAGAACCATAAATCAGGTCAGATTTGCTTGGCAGTGGCCCAGAGTTGCTCATAAAGTTAACAAAAGTTTTGGAAAACTTGTGGTGAATTTGAAATTTACAACAAAAGCAAAAGCCAGAATTGTTTCACATGATTGTGGGTTTACTCAAACCTAAGTATCACTGCAAGTGATTTGTACTTAAATCCACAGGCCAGGAATTCACATTCACAACTACAGAAAAGCACGAAACAGTTTTCCCATCTGACAAAGAAAAATTAATTCAGATTTAAAAAAATTTGAGCCAAATTGGGATAAAAAGTTGAAATCATGAACATTTTCACAAACAGAAAATCCACAATAAATGTGGGTTGGATTAATACAAGAACACAGTTTGATCAGTTTTTGTTTGTTGAGTTTCTTTATTTTCTTAAACTTTAAATTAACAAATTTGTAAACAAAAAGTAATTTCAAATAAAAAATTAACTTTAATTTAGAAAATGTCAACACAGAGCATCTGAAATAAGAAATTCATTTAAACGAGGAGTGGACAATAACCCAGAAGCAGTTTGCCAGGGTTAGCCCCTGGCAGGCCTCCAGCACTTTATGTACCTCTGCACTCACCGGTATGGCTGTTCACAGCTCCCATTGGCCACAGATCACCATTCCTGGCTAATGGGATCTGCTGGAAATAGTGCAGACCAGGACACTGCTTCCCGCAGCTCCCATTGGTCAGAAACGACAATCTGCAGCCAACAGGAGCTGTGAACAGCTGTACCTGCAGACGTGAAGGTAAATAAAATGTTGGCAGCCTGCCGGGGTTAACCCTGGCAAACTGCATCAAGTCCGCAGGCCACTTATTGTCCACCCCGATTTAAACTATTTTTTCCCATGACAAATTTTGGTTTCAGTTAATTACCTTGCTCCAATTTTTCTAAATACAATTTCCAAACAGCTCTAATAATGGCCTTTAGCTACAGCTCTGTGTTGTGAGCAATAAGGAATGGCATCATCCCAAGGAAAGACTGTAGAATAGGGAGGCATAAGAGCTCCTACTTGTTAGTGGGGAGCAGAATAGCTGCTACTCTCCTATGGGGGATCCAGTGTGGGTTTAGGAAGCTGCAGAGAGCCTGGGATCATTCCAGTTTTTTTTTTTTGAAGAATCACAAAAGGTGAATAATCCCTGTGTCCTGACATTTCAGCTACTTCAGAAACACAATCTTGCCTTTATTACAATAGCTAGTCCTGGACCTAGCGCAAGCCAAGACTGAGCTGGGCTGCTGGCCAGCCTGCTAAAAAATTTACTGGCGGGGGGGAGAGGAGGGAAATGCATATAGTCTATAGCATTAACTCATAAGTTTTTGCTTATCAGTTAATTGGTTAATTGACTACACTATTACATCCCTATCCCCAGGCCTTTAACTGGGGTAACCATGCAGGAAATAGCTTTATCCCCTGTCGAAATAACTTCTCTGGCCCAGGGGTTAGGTCTGAGTGTCGCGACAAAATCCGTGAGGTTCACAGTTTAGCCCAGGGAGAGGCACCGCAGGAGGTTAGCCACCAGTATGCAGCAGGCTTCCCTACTCCAGGGGAGGCCCTTGATGTCTTTGGGGAGAGATTGGTATTAGCAGGGTTGTTAACTGGGTGGTATCTGGCCCGTGCCCCAGGGGGAGCAGTTCCCAGGACTCTGTCCAAGATTGTGGTTCCAACAGCCAAATTGAGGCTTATCGCAACAATGTTGCCCTGGATATATCGCACATTAAGGAAGCAGTGTGTCAGGCCACTAGAGTGGTGGGTTAGCCTGGAGCGGGGGCTTCTGCTCCCGTTGCTACAGCTGTGGCCTCAGTGCCCTGACCTAGGTGCCCCTGAGTGGACACCAATCGGCTCCACACACAGTTGTGGATGGCCTTAAATGACCATGGGAAACAGATGGAGCAGTAGGACGGGAAACCCATGGAGTCCTTGGTGCTCCGCTGATTCAGCTGGGCCTGATGCTCCCAGAGCTGGGAGGTCATAGTGGGGCTAGGGAAGCAGATTCAGATGGGGGGCCCCAGCACCACTGGGAGAGGAAGGCACTCATGGATAGACCTGGGTGGGACCACTCCAGGTGGATTCAGGAGGAAGGTTGTCCCTTCGGGTGGGGGGGCTACATGAGCACCCTGAAATATCTGAGCTAGATATTGTAGCGCTGGTGGACACTGGTGCAGCTGTTTCACTGCTTCACTGCCCTGTACAGGGAGTTCCAATCCGGGGAACCACTGAGATCCAGGGATTTGATGGCACCCCAGCATAGGGACAAGTGTTGGGACAGGTGGGAAATCTTACCCAAAGGTGGCCCTGGATTTATAGCCCCATAAACACTGAGCCAATTTTCGGCATAGACTGTTTGCAGGAGTGAGGAACAGTGGTTGATTGTGCTAATAAATGTTTATGGAGGTCCCTAGAGAAAGACTGGACCCCAGAGGTGAGAAAGGGAGATACTGGACTGCTGAGGCGCAGCATGTTGGGAGTGGCAGCGGTGGCTAGGCATAACAAGACATAAATGGAGAAAGTGTTTCCCACAAGTATGGGCAGCCCACAAATTGGACTGTGGTAAATGGAATGGGGAACCAGCAAAAAAACAGAAGGGCCAATGGTTCCCCCACAGAGACAATATCCTAACCCCACTGCAGCACACCGAGCTTCAGCAGAAATATTTAAAGAGCTGGAAAAGCAGGGGGTAATGAGGAGAACAACTTCCACTTTTAACTCCCCCATATGGCTGGTGAGGAAAGGCGATGGCATTTCATTGAGGTTGACTGTAGACTACTGGAGAGTTAATGCGATGACCCCTCAAAGGATGCTGTTAGTCGTGGATATGACCCAGATGTTGCAAGATATACTTAGAGAAGCTAAAAGATTCTCTGTATTGGATATGCCTGTTTCTTTGCTATCCTGCGGGAGGAAGGATCGCAGGAAGAATTTTAAAAGCAAGGTGGCAAGGGTTACCCCCCAGGGAAGGAGGGTGTACTTCGCTTTTGATAGTAGTAGATGCATTTTCGGGATGGGTAGAGGCATTTTCCATGAAAACCCAGAGTGCTGAAAAAACGGCCAAGGTTTTGTTTGGAGATCATTTGTAGTACAGACCTCCTGAGGTGATCAATCTGGAAGGCATTGTTGGATGCCCAAAGGTGGATATTAATAGAAGATAATCAGGTCATTATTCAGAGCATTCATACCCCCTTAACAATAAAATATATATCAATACCAAATACAACCAAGCCAGCAAACTTCAGTCAATATCCAAATATAAGGAAGCAAATCTAACCATACTCATTCAGATAGCTGGATATCATAAAAATGATTTTTTTTTAAATGAAAGGAGCTAACCCTTTGCTTAATGCTGCATGTGGCATTTGTTTTCTGTAATGTCAATAGGAGTTTTTGATCTGCCAAAGCACCTTCTATTCGGTAATACTGAGTCTGAAATGCTAAGACATTGTGTAGACAGTAAGCACAGTAGAAATAGGAAGAAGAGTGGTATAAGAGTCAAAAGCCACAGTAGAAATAGGAAGAAGAGTGGTATAAGAGTCAAAAGCAAAGTTAATTTTTTCTAGTACCTGGGCTACCCCAGCTGGAAAGCTACATGCTGCCAGAACAGGTGAGTTAGCATTCCCATGGCACCTGCAGCATTTCCAGCTCAGGGAATGCACCCTGTGAACGTGAGATGAGGCCTTAGTATATACCATGGATTGAACGGCAATGGATGGCTATGAAGATGTACCATTGTGAATGTTTTCTGGACTGTATTAGAGGAGAAGAGGGCTTTAAAAATCAAATCCCTCAAAACATAAAATAGTTCCATTTTGCGGTGTCGAACATTAAGTACAAATGTGTCATGCTTACCTCCTTCATAGGCTAGGAGCTCATCCCTCAGAAGCACAGGAATTTGGAAACAATGCTATTTATGATAAAATGAAATATTATACATAGAGTGTATGTGTGTCTCTGTATGTGGGGGAAAATCAATATTTTTCTCCGAAAAACAATCTATTATTTTGCTGAAAAAGAAACACCTAAAAGTAGAAAACAAACACTTAAAAATGGAAACCTGAATTATACCACAGACATTTCCTGACATGAACTCATGAAACTGCCAAGCCAGTAAAATTTGAATGCTGTTTTAGCCTGTATTTTTTTTATGTTGTTTGTATAAGAATAACATGCCTTTCACTGACCTTGAATACAATTCCTGTTCATAAAATCTAGGGGAATCGCTTCCTTGAATAAAACTCCCACTCACAGAATCTATGAGAAAACAAATATTCAGCCCCCGTTTCTGATGTAAAACAGAGGTTTCCCTGGTATAAGAATGTTCTGCCTACACAAATATACTGTATCTTAACTTCTATAGAAATTAGCAATTTAATTTGCTAGCCCCCCCCCCCCACTGTAAAATTAGACATTTCCCATCTAAGGTTTTCTGTTTTGGGACAAAGGGAACCCTCCTCCTCCTACCCCCAAAGATAAGTTCCTGAATAGCAAATTGGAATAACTGAGAAGAGGAAAGCAATCCCTATATACTCTATACAACTGCTTTTTTTGTAATGCCCATATACTTAAACTGTGTTTGACACATGGTACTGTTTATTTTTGCCTTAGTTGGATGTAATTTATTTCACCTCTGTATGATAATAAAAAGGAGTTGGTGTGAATGGAGGATGCCTCTCAAACAGAGACACTCATGCCACTTGCTGCATTTGTTTGTGTTTATGTAAGCAAAAAATGGCATGCATTATATTTTTATGAGCCTAGCGATTTATTCTGTTTTGTTGTCAGACCTTTGGGAATGCATTCTATAAACTTTATTGAGACAAGATATCTAGAGGCGTTTGCATACTTGTGAGCTCAGCACAATATTACTTTTTAATGCACTTCTGACTTTGTAGGGAGAAAGAGTAAAAAAATGTAAAACTGCAATATTTGAGGGTGTTTTGTTTTTCTTACCTGCCTTTTTGCTTCCTTAGGTTAAAAACAGATAATGACTAGATTATTTCAATGCAATAAACTAGTGAACACAGATACAGCAGTTTAAGTTCTGATTAATTGTGTGGTTAGTTGTCCAGCCCCTGGTTAATTGTCTGCTCAGAGCATCTTAGGAGAGGAAACCCACTCCCTGAATCACTTACAAAGGAAAAAAAAACCATTCTATATGCTCTGAGCAATTTTTCCCCCAGGTCTTACAATGACATGTAAGAAAAGGAACTATCCTGTCACAGAATGACCATCTCCTTGTGGCTTGCTTCTCGCCAATACACAAATATTACTCATGTTAGAAAACACTCTGGTGATGGCAATTAACAGACTCTGTTCCCAAAGCGTAGCAAAGGGGCTTTCCTATGAAAAAATGTGTTTTTTTCTTTGGAAGAGAGGAAAGTGATCAGGAATGGTCAACATGGATTCAGCAAGGGCAAGTTGTGCCTTACCAACCTGACTGCCTTCTATGATGATGTAACTGGCTCTGTAGACATAGAATCATAGAATCATAGAACCATAGAGCTGGAAGAGACCTCAGAAGGCCATCAAGTCCAGCCCCCTGCTCAAGGCAGGACCAATTCCAACTAAATCAACCCAGCCAGGGCTTTGTCAAGCCGAGACTTAAACACCTCTAGGGATGGAGACTCCACTACTTCCCTAGGTAACCCATTCCAGTGCTTCACCACTCTCCTAGTGAAATAGTTTTTCCTAATATCCAACCTGGACCTCTCTCACCACAGCTTGAGACCATTGCTCCTTGTTCTGCCATCCATCACTACTGTGAACAGCCTTTCTCCATCCTCTTTGGAATCTCCCTTCAAGAAGTTGAAGGCTGCTATTAAATACCCCCTCACTCTTCTCTTCTGCAGACTAAACAGACCCAACTCCCTCAGCCTCTCCTCATGGGTCATATGCTCCAGCCCCCTAATCATTTTGGTCACCTTCCGCTGGACCTTCTCCAATGCATCCATATCCTTCCTGTAATTGGGGGCCCAGAACTGGACACACTACTCCAGATGTGGCCTCACCAGAGCTGAATAAAGAGGAATAATCACATCTCTGGATCTACTGGCAATGCTCCTCTTAATGCAACCTAATATGCAATTAGCCTTCTTGGCTACAAGGGCACACTGTTGACTCATATCCAGCTTCTCATCCACTGTAGTCCTCAGGTCCTTTTCTTCTGAACTGCTACTTAGCCATTCAATCCCCAGCCTGTAACAATGCTTGGGATTCTTCCATCCCAAGTGCAGGACTCTACACTTATCCTTGTTGAACCTCATCAGATTTCTTGTGGCCCAATCCTCCAATTTGTCTAAGTCAATCTGGACTCTATCCCTGCCCTCCAGCGTATCTACCTCTCCCCCTAGCTTAGTGTCATCCGCAAACTTGCTGAGGGTGCAATCCATCCCCTCATCCAGGTCATTAATAAAGATGTTGAACAAAAACCGGTCCCAGAACCGAACCTTGGGGCACTCCACTAGAAACCGACCACCATCCTGACATCGAGCTGTTGATCACTACCCGCTGGGCCCGACCTTCCAGCCAGCTTTCTATCCATCTTACCGTCCATTTATCCAATCCACATTCCCTTAACTTGCTGGCAAGAATACTGTGGAAGACCGTATCAAAAGCCTTGCTAAAGTCAAGGTATATCACATCCATTGACTTTCCCATATCCACGGAGCCAGTTAACTCATCATAGAAGCTAATCAGATTGGTCAGGCATGACTTGCCCTTCGTGAATCCATGTTGACTATTCCTGATCACCTTCCCCTCTTCCAAGTGCTTCAAAATGGATTCCTTGAGAATCCCCTCCATAATTTTTCCAGGGACTGAGGTAAGAGTGACCGGCCTATAGTTCCCTGGATCGTCCTTCTTCCCTTTCTTAAAGATGGGCACTACATTTGCCTTTTTCCAATCATCCGGAATCTCTCCCGATCTCCATGACAGTTCAAAGATAATGGCCAAAGGCTTCTCAATGACATTTACCAACTCCCTCAGTACCCTCGGATGTATTAAGTCTGGACCCATGGATTTATGTACGTTTAGCTTTTTTAAATAGTTCCTAACCTGTTCTCTCTCCACCAAGGGCTGTCCACCTTTGTCCCATATTGCGTCACTTAGCGCATTAGTCTGGGAGCTGAACTTGTCCGTGAAGACAGAGGCAAAGAAAGCATTAAGTACTTCAGCTTTCCCCGCATCATCCGTCACTAGGTTACCGGCCTCATCCAGTAGGGGCCCCAAAACCTCTCTGATCACCTTCTTCTTGCTAACATGCCAGTAGAAACCTTTCTTGTTATCCTTCACATCCCTTGTGAGTAGCAATTCCAATTGCGCTTTCGCCTTCCTGATAACTCCCCTGCATTCTCGAGCTATACATTTATACCCCTCCCTAGTCATCTGTCCAAGTTTCCACTTTTTGAAAGTTCCCTTTTTGTGCTTAAGTTCACCAAGGATTTCCCCAGTAAGCCAATCTGGTCTCCTACCATATCTGCTTCTCTTGCTACGCATTGGAATGGTTTCTTTCTGTGCCTTCAATAAGGCTTCTTTAAAATACTGCCAGCTTTCTTGGGCTCCTTTCCCCTTCATAGAATCATAGAATACTAGGACTGGAAGGGACCTCGAGAGGTCATCAAGTCCAATCCCCTGCCCTCATGGCAGGACCAAATACTGTCTAGACCATCCCTGATAGACATTTATCTAACCTACTCTTAAATATCTCCAGAGATGGAGATTCCACAACCTCCCTGGGCAATTTATTCCAGTGTTTGACTATCCTGACAGTTAGGAACTTTTTCCGAATGTCCAACCTAAACCTTCCTTGCTGCAGTTTAAGCCCATTGCTTCTTGTTCTATCCTCAGAGGCCAAGAGGAACAAGTTTCCTCCCTCCTCCTTATGACACCCTTTTAGATACCTGAAAACTGCTGTCATGTCCCCCCTCAATCTTCTCTTTTCTAAACTAAACAAACTCAATTCTTTCAGCCTTCCTTCATAGGTCATGTTCTCTAAGTCATGTTTAATCATTCTTGTTTCTCTTCTCTGGACCCTCTCCAATTTCTCCACATTTTTCTTGAAATGCGGTGCCCAGAACTGGACACAATACTGCAACTGAGGCCTAATTAGCGCAGAGTAGAGTGGAAGAATGACTTCTCGTGTCTTGCTCACAACACACCTGTTAATGCATCTCAGAATCATGTCTGCTTTTTTTCAACAGCATCACACTGCTGACTCATATTCAGCTTGTGGTCCACTATAACCCTAGATCCCTTTCTGCTGTACTCCTTCTTAAACAGTCACTTCCCATTCTGTATGTATGAAACTGATTGTTCCTTCCTAAATGGAGCACTTCACATTTGTCTTTATTAAACTTCATCCTGTTTACCTCAGACCATTTCTCCTATTTGTCCAGATCATTTTGAATTATGACCCTATCCTCCAGAGCAGTCGCAACCCCTCCCAGCTTGGTATCATCTGCAAACTTAATAAGCATACTTTCTATGCGAATATCTAAATTGTTGATGAAGATATTGAACAGAGCCGGACCCAAAACAGACCCCTGCGGAACCCCACTTGTTATACCTTTCCAGCAGGATTGTGAACCATTAATAACTACTCTCTGAGTACGGTTATCCAGCCAGTTATGCACCCACCTTATAGTAGCCCCATCTAAGTTGTATTTGCCTATTTTATTGATAAGAATATCATGCGAGACCGTACCAACGCCTTACTAAAGTCTAGGTATACCACATCCACCGCTTCTCCCTTATCCACAAGACTCGTTATCCTGTCAAAAAAAGCTGTCAGATTGGTTTGACATGATTTGTTCTTTACAAATCCATGCTGGCTATTCCCTATCACCTTGCCACCTTCCAAGCGTTTACAGATGATTTCCTTAATTACTTGCTCCATTATCTTCCCTGGCACAGAAGTTAAACTAACTGGTCTATAGTTTCCTGGATTGTTCTTATTTCCCTTTTTATAAATGGGCACTATATTTGCCCTTTTCCAGTCTTCTGGAATCTCTTCTGTCTCCCATGATTTTCCAAAGATGATAGCTAGAGGCTCAGATACTGCCTCTATCAGCTCCTTGAGTATTCTAGGATGCATTTCATCAGGCCCTGGTGACTTGCAGGCATCTAACTTTTCTAGGTGATTTTTAACTTGTTTCTTTTTTTATTTTACCTTCTAAACCTACCCCCTTCCCACTAGAATTCACTATGACAGGCATTCCTTCATCAGACTTCTCGGTGAAGACTGAAACAAAGAAGTCATTTAGCATCGCTACCATTTCCAAGTTTCCTGTTACTATTTCTCCCTCCTCACTGAGCAGTGGGCCCACCCTGTCCTTGGTCTTCCTCTTGCTTCTAATGTATTTATAAAAAGTCTTCTTGTTTCCCTTTATTCCCATAGCTAGTTTGAGCTCATTTTGTGCCTTTGCCTTTCTAATCTTGCCCCTGCATTCCTGTGTTGTTTGCCTATATTCATCCTTTGTAATTTGTCCTACTTTCCATTTTTTATAGGACTCCTTTTTTATTTTTAGATCATGCAAGATCTCGTGGTTAAGCCAAGGCGGTCTTTTGCCATATTTTCTATCTTTCCGACACAGTGGAATAGCTTGCTTTTGGGCCCTTAATAATGTCCCTTTGAAAAACTGCCAACTCTCCTCAGCTGTTTTTCCCCTCAGTTTCGATTCCCATGGGACCTTATCTATCAGCTCTCTGAGCTTACCAAAATCCGCCTTCCTGAAATCCATTGTCTCTATTTTGCTGTTCTCCCTTCTACCGTTCCTTAGAATTGTAAACTCTATGATTTCATGATCACTTTCATACAAGCTGCATTCCACTTTCAAATTCTCAACCAGTTCCTCCCTATTTGTTAGGATCAAATCTAGAACAGCTTCCCCCTGGTAGCTTTTTCAACCTTCTGAAATAAAAAGTTGTCTCCAATGCAGTCCAAGAACTTATTGGATAGTCTGTGCCCCGCTGTGTTATTTTCCCAACATATATCTGGATAGCTGAAGTCCCCTATCACCACCAAATCTTGGGCTTTGGATGATATTGTTAGTTGTTTAAAAAAAGCCTCATCCACTTCTTCCACCTGGGTAGGTGGCCTGTAGTAGACTCCTAGCATGACATCACCCAGGGGATTCTGCCCATTAGGTCTCTGAGGGAGTTGAAGTCTGGTTTTCTGAAGCCCAAGGTGTGTATTTTACTACTCTCTTTTCTTCCTTTGGTCAGGATCCTGAAATCTACCATCTCATGATCACTGCTTCCCAGGTTGTCACTCACCTCTACTTCCCCTATTAGTTCCTCCTTGTTTGTGAGCAGAAGGTCAAGCTGCGCATGGCCCTTGGTCAGATCCTTCAGAACTTGTAATAAGAAGTTATCCCCAACATTCTCCAAAAACTTCCTGGATTGTCTATGTACTGCCATTTTGGTCTCCCAACAGATGTCAGGGTGATTCAAGTGCACCATGAGCACTAGGGCCTACAATCTGGAAGCTTCTCTCAGTTGTCCGAAGAAAGCCTCATCTACCTCATCCACCTGATTCGGTGGCCTGTAGCAGACACCAACCACAACATCACTGCTGTTGCTTACATGGGGAAAGCAGTGGACATGATATACCTTGACTGTACCAAAGCTTTTGATATGGTCTTCTATAGTATTCTTCCTGCAAGTTAAAGAAGCATGCATTGGATAAAAGGACGGTAAGGTGGATAGAGAGTTGGCTAGATCATTTAGCTCAATGGGTAGTGATCAATGTTTCGATGTCTGGTTGGCAGTCAGTATCAAGCAGAGTTTCCCAAGGATCCATTCTAGGGATGGTTTTGTTCAACATCTTTATTAATGACCAGGATGAGAGGATGGATTGCACCCTCAGCAAGTTTGTGGATGACACTGAGCTAGGGGGAGAGGTGAATACACTGGAGGTTAGGGATAGGGTCCAGAGTGACCTAGACAAATTGGAGGATTGGGCCAAAAGAAATCTGATGAGGTTCAACAAGGACAAGTGCAGAACCCTGCAGTTGGGATGGAAGAATCCCAAGCACAGTCACAGGCTGGGAGCTGACTGGCTAAACAGCATTTCTGCAGAAATGGACCTGGGGATTACAGTGGATGAGAAGCTGGATAGGGGTCAACAGTGTGCCCTGGTATCCAAGAAGGCTAACAGCATATTGGGCTGCATTAGTAGGAGCATTTCCAGCAGATCAAGGGAAGTGATTACCTCCCTTTATTCAGCTCTGGTGAGGCTACATCTGGAGTACTGCATTCAATTCTGCCCGCCCCCATTACAGAAAGGATGTGGACACATTGGAGAGTGTCCCACAGAGGGCAACAAAAATGATGAGGGGACTGAAGCATATAACTTGTGAGGAGAACCTGGGGAATTTGGGCTTATTTATACTACAGAAGAGAAGAGTGAGGGGGGATTTGATAGCAGCCTTCAACTACCTGAAGAGGGGATCCAAAGAAAATGTAGAGAGGCTATTTTCAGTGGTGACAGATGACAACACAAGGAGCAATGGTCTCAAGTTGCAGTGGGGGACATTTAGCTTGGATATTAGGAAAAGCTATTTCACTAGTAGGGTGGTATAATACTGGAATGGGTTGTCTAGGGAGGTGGTGGAATCTCCATCCCTAGGGGTTTTTAAAACCCAGCTTGACAAAGCCTTGCCAGGGATGATTTAGTTGGGATTGGTCCTGCTTTTAGCAGGGGGTTGGACTCAGTGACCTCTTGAGGTCTCCTCTGATTGTATGACTCTATGAAAGCAATGGAAGAATAGTCTCATTATATGGAAAACCAGTTCAGACATCACTACAGCCCCTCAGACGCAGCAATATCTCTGTCTGTTGTGCCCTCCTTCTACCATATGGAGATTTAAGTCAATGGATTTGTACAGCAATAGATCCAACAGCCTTGACTGTCTTCTCTACCTCACCTCATTGCTCAGACCACACTACCATGGAGAAGACCACTGCTCAGCTTAGTACCATTCCACGTAGGGGATATAGAGCCACTTTTTTTCAAGACCCTACAAGCCTTCCCAACTTTGCTGTGATAATAGTTGGGAGTGGAAGGCCCTACTCAGAGATGATGGTTGGCATCCCTAGGCTCCATGACAATATCATGGTAAACACAGGACACGTGTCTAATGAGCATCGCTACTCACTGAGAGAGTTTCATATCTTTTTTTTAATCCCCCCTGCCCCAGGAACATAATTGCCCTCTATCATAGTTTGGAACTTAATGTAAGAACCATGATTCAGAATCATAAGTGCTGGAAGTATGGGTGCGGGCTGCAGAACCCCCAGGTTTTGGGCATGCTGGCCACATGCCCTTGTTGCCCAAGGTCATAGCCACTGGGCTTACTGTTCCCCAGGGCCTCCGGCTCAGCTGCTATCCCTACATGAAAGATCTTGGCTATCAGCTCCAGGTCACATTTGCTGCCAGCCACCAGGCCCCCACCCAGCTGCTAGGCCCAAGGTCCTGGCTACTGTCCCCACATGCGGGGTTCTAGCTGCTGGCTCCAGCTCTAACTGATAGTGGGGGGTGCTCACCACCCCTCTTCCTGACATTGTTCCCATGCCACTAATCGGAATAGAATACACAGAATTATTTTTATTATGTAAATGGTAGATAATGCTCCGTTCCCTAAGTAAATAATTGTTTCAATGGAAGCTCAATACTCTTCTCAGGAAAAGCTAACCTGGTGCTGACAGTGCACAGGTGGAATGCTATCAGCCTGATTGCCTAGAGAGGACAAATGCATTAACAACTAATAGGATTATTGACCTTATGTCACTGAAATGAAATAATTTCAATTTTGTAATTCTGCTCTAATTGTCATCATTAAGAACTCCTTCCCTGGACTTTCACGGGGACTGGAAGTACATTCACTAGAGAAGGACATGTACATAATCAAACCCCAGGCAGGTTGCAAATCAAACGGGCAAGAGCATATAAGTGGCAATACAGAAAATTTTCATTAAAAAAAATAGTTCCTGAATGTATATTTGAGTAAGATAGCACTGCAGCTTTGAACTAATCAACAAGTCTAGTTATTACAGTTCAGAGGCCTGGATTCTCTTTCCACCTCTGTGGGTAACTAAGTTGCTTCATGCCTCTATGTCCTGGTGTGGCGATAATCCTTCACTTTTACTTATTGCAAAAGTGTTGAGTATTTAGAAGCCACTTAGATTGCTAGATTACTGTGTGTGTTCACCCGGGACATTAGCAAATAATACCCTGGTTTCAGAACAAGTTTCAAGTTGCAGTGGGGGACGTCTAGGTTGGATATTAGGAAAAACTATTTCACTGGGAGGGTGGAAGCACTGAAATAGGTTACCTAGGGAGGTGGTGGAATCTCCATCCCTAGAGGTTTTTAAGTACCGGCTAGACCAGTGTTTCTTAAATGTTTTAAAACCAAGGAACACCAAACAATAATTTATTTTAATGAGGAATGCCAAGGATTTTTTGTTGAGGGGGGAAAAAAAGGGTTGGGGGAGGAGGGAGTTATTGATCAAAAAAGGTTGCCTGCCCCTTTAAGGGCAGCCATTTGAACTCTGTTCTCCACAGCACACCTCCGACTGCCTTGTTTAAGCAACACTGGGCTAGACAAGCCCGGGCTGGGATGATTTAGTTGGGGTTGGTCCTGCTTTGGGAAGGGGGTTGGACTCGATGACCTAATATTTCTTTCAACCCTATGAGTCTAAGTTTATATAATATCAAGATACTCCAAAGTGTGGAAGTCTTACTCTGATATGTATCACTCTGGCTTAAATCAGGATGTACAACGTGTGTGATTTCCAGGTCCCCAAATCTGATGAGTCCTTACACAAGAATGAACTAAAATCAGAATCCTTACTAAGGATTTACTGGACTCTTATTCGGACACAAACTGTCAACTTCAATGGGAAGGAGGGCAAAGATCTCAGGACTTGGTCCGTTATTACCCAGTGGGCTGCCTTAGACTTTTAAGCAACCAAGAGAATCAGTGAACATGTTAAGTGTCCTCACCCATATTCAGGGATACTGTTTGGTACTATGCAGTGAGCACAGCTGCTGCACTAACATTTCATTCTTCCAAAAGTAGGAAGAGTCACCAAAATCCTGTGTAAATTTATGAGCTTCACAATGGGGCAGTCGTGACAGTTACTCTTCCAGATATGTTTTAACAATGGTTGGTTAAAATTATATTTTTTCAGAGGGGTAGCCGAGTTTGTAAGAGGAAAAACTAAAAGAACAACAACAAATAGTCTGGTAGCACTTTAAAGACTAACAAAACATGTAGATGGTATCATGAGCTTTCGTGGGCATAGCCCACTTCTTCAGATGACTGGAGTGTAGGAAGTCTTTGAGGTGCTAATAGACTGTTGTTTTTTAAGTGTTTCCTGTTACAGACTGGCTCGGCTATCCCTTTGAAACTTATCTACCCAATGTCCTCTTTCCCCCTCCCTCCAATTTTTTTCTTCCCTCCCCTCCTTCCCTTAAAATTATATTGAAACTCTTCAGTGCAATAGGCACTCTGCATTCAGGATACATTGAAAAAGCAGGTAAACTTGTTTTTTGGAGTAAGAGATCCAACAATAGGGGCCACCACCCAGAGTGCATGTGCACAAGGCCAGGCAGCAATTGAGCAATGAGGACAAAAGGCTTTTTGCTGGGAACTGAATGTAAATTCATGTGGTTGGGAATTGCTGAGTGGCGTCTAAAGAGAAGTGCCAAGCACCAAAGTATACAGCAGAAAGCCAAGGAGACAGCAAGCAAAACACTTGAAATGAGAAGCTCACAGAAAGCCAAGGAAAAGGGATTTTAGGGCAAAGTTCTGGCTGGGAAAAGGCTTGCAGCTGTGTCTCCTGTTGGATTCCTACTGTGCTCTGAGAAACAGGACTTCATGTGCATTCTTTGAAAATAAGCAAGACTGCATCAAAAAAATGCCCATCTCCATCACCATTTTCTCTTTATAAGAAAACATCCAACAAATCCCCAAATATTGGCTAATTGCTTGGACAAAGGGGGTAAACAGCAACTCTCTCCCCACCCCTGAGCAGCAACTTTTGCATTCTGGAGTGTAACACAACAAGTCTTAGTCTCCTGAACACTGTTTGTCATCTAACATAACTGTCCCTACATCTGAATCCACATTGCACACTTCTGAACCCAAGGAATTTTTGAAGCCAAAAGGAAAGTTTACACTTAGGCTATGTCTACACTATGGGTTTTTTTTTGCGGAAGGGCAATTCAAATGAAGTGCTCATTAGCAACTTCGCACACTTCATTTGTATAGTCTCTACCTATCTGTTTTTGTGCAAGAGGTTTTTGCGCAAAAACAAGCCGTGTGGACGTTTACGTTTTGCACAAAAACCCCTTTTTGCACAAGATCCTTATGCCTGTAAAATAGAGGGTCGGAAGAGACTATGCAAATGAAGAGAGCGAAGTTGCTAATGAGCACTTCATTTGCATTGCCCTTCCACAAAATAAAACACCACAGGATAGACATAGCCTTACAGACAACACCTTGTGAAAAATCCTACTGATGTTATTATGGCTCCATATAGACAAGGGGGGATCTAGTAATGGAACCTGGGCCTATGCTATTGTATGCACTGAGTATGGTGCATTTAATCACAGAAGTACAGAAATTAGCTATGGTTTATGAGGTCAGCTAGTCCATCCCCTTGACAGTACAGGATTAGTCCACCCAATATGTTTTCTAGTGTCTAGCATGGGGTGGCCAACCCGCAGCTCTAGAACTGCATGTGGCTCTTTGCTTAAAGAAATGCAGCTCTTGGTAGTTCTGAGCCATGCGCCCAGACTGCTCATGGCTGGCCACTCTGTGCACGCACCCCAGCACCTGCTCATGGCCGACCACTCTGCGCATGCGCCCCAGTGCCTGGAGGGAGAAGTGCATGGCAGCAGCTCTGGAACCTAGGCATTGGATTAGAGCAGGGGAAAATGGGGGTGCTGGGCTCTGGGGAGGGCATTAGGTTAGAGCAGGGAGGCTGGGAGTGCCTGGTTCTGGGGGAGGTGAGGGCATTGGTTTAGAGTGGGGGGGCTGGAAGTGCCTGGCTCTGGGGGAGGGCATTAGGTTGGGGGGGCTGGGAATGCTTCGTTCTGGGGGAGGGGTAGGTGCATTGGGTCAAGCGGGGGGAGGCGGGCTAGGAGTGCCTGGCTCTGGGGGAGAGAAAGGGGGATTGGGTCAGAGCAGGGGGCTGAAGCACCCTCAAACTCAAAGTCTTCATGGGTGCAGAATAAGGCAGCCAACACACGTCATATTTAAATTCCAGGGCAAAAAAAGAATCATCATGTACCTGGTTTACACTGTGTTTCTTTAAAGAAAATTCAAAGGCTATTGTTTGCCAGGCTGAAGCAATTATTCTGAGATATGAGTCTCTCCCTTACTGTTTTTGAAACTCACATATTTTCAGTCTGGGACAGACCTGAATTTTTAGAATTATAAAAAAGCCATAATCTTCATAAGTTAAAAAAATGAGGAAACCATACTAGAGATCAACAAGCTGGAGTGAAACAGGCACTTCAAATTGTTCTAATTTACATCTCAGTTCAGTTTAATTTTAAAAAACTAACAGGACATAATAGGGCAGTAGTGTTAAACTTAAAATACATGGTGGGGATGCTTTTTTTTTTAAGTGTGAGAATGTTACTGTATTTTTAATTTTTTTTTTTTAATTTGATGTTTGTTCCTTGTCAAGTTCTCTGAAGATCTGTGGTCTGGCTGTGAATTTTTTAACTGACTAGAGACTTTTTTATTGTTTTTTGTCTGAAATGTCCTGTAATGTTATTTTTATCACTACATTTTGTGTACTATATCTATCTATAGATAGATATATAAAAATAAATATATAATATGTGGCTCTTTGCACTCTATCCACAGCTATTTTGGCTCTTCATCTCTAACTGGCTGGCCACCCCTGGTCTAGCAGATTACTGAAATGTAGTAGAGTTTACACACAGGACAGAAATTGTGCTCAGCGCTTTCTTCTAATAAAAGGTGCTTAAAAGCCAGCATTGTGCGCTTCAGATTTTGTTTGGCAGGAACTGGGCCTGAGAGAGCCAATTCACTAACCTTTACAGCACATGATTTCTTTAACACAAAGCAGCAGAAATGAGACTATTCATACAACTCTTGCGTTATTTTAGAAAATTACAAAATTTTTAATAATGCAAAAAGAGCCCATTTTGATCATATCTGCGTGTCCCCAGCCAGTCGGCCAGTGTATATTGTACAATAAATATTCATTACAAAGGTTTAGAAATGTACAGTTCATTTTCTAACAGCAGGAGAGAAAAACAGAAATATATTTTGTCCAGATAATTCCACTGATGCTATAGGGCTTTGTGATTGAAGTCTACAGGAGTGGCCTTCACTCACTCCATTGTATCAACTATCAACATGAAAGGCAGAGACTCAGGGAGCTCATCCTCAAAAGACAGGAGGTCTATTTAAGTCTTAATCAAATGCAGAATATGATGGGAAGGGCCATTTAAAATGTTTGGACATGAAACAAATTTCTACGAAGGAAGAAACAAGATGCTAAAAATCAAATGAAACTCAACCCAGGCCTGTGGGATCAGGCTAAGACATTTGCATTTTCAGGGTCTGCTGGACTGAAAATAAAACAATGTTGTTGTAAATATCAGTGTGTCATATATGACAGGCAGAGCAATTTTGATAAAACAAGTTTTGGTTCGCATTTTAACAATTACTCCCATTGATATTACATCTCTATCTTTCTGGTAGTCAGAGAACACCACTATATAGTGAGAAACGGTCATGGTATTATTTGAAATTTCATGTTACTTTCATCCAAATTTGCAAATGAAAGGTGTTTTGGTAAAGACTGGGTGAAGAGTCTTTTAGGTGCTCAAATCAAAATCTCTACAGTCTTGAATTTTGGATTTGGGATATATGGGAGAACTGGGTTGTAATCCTGCTTCTGAGAATAATCTGGCCCATAACTTGGAGCAAAGTGAACTGATGATAATGACTTACTGCATAATTAATTGCTATTTCTAAAGTACTACAAATGCAAAGTCTTATTAAGGTTAAAAGTCTCAGAGGGGTAGCCATGTTAGTCTGTAACTTTAAAAAACGAGTAGTCCTGTGGTACCTTAGAGACTAACAAATATATATATAGTATCACAAGCTTTCCTGGGCAAAAACCACTTCTTCAGTTGCTCATCTACAGAGTGGGTTTTGCCCAGGAAAGTTCGTGATACTATATATTTTTGTTAGTCTCTAAGGTGACAGAGGACTACTTGTTGTTATTAAGGTTAGTAAGTGATGGAGGAGGGAATGCAGCTTGGGGCCTCCTGACTTCTAGCACTGCCAGGAATAGTAAGTGGCTTTTGGAGAGATGCAGTGTCTGATAATCAGTATTCCTCTTTCACTACCTGAGAGTTACACAGTTGCTTGTTTCTCGATCTTTCTGTTACGTGCTCACATAAACTTAAAGGGGAAACACTGAAGCTCCCCTCCCACCCAGGTGGACACATGACATTGACAGTTGAAATGCAGCTGTTTGTAATGGTGGCCCTGGGCATCCCTGTATTATTATTTTGTTGCAATATATTGTAGTAATTATTGACTCATTTCCTGGGAAAATAAAAGAAGCTATTAGCCATTAGGAAGGATTTGAATGAAGAGAGGGATAGTGGAGCATCAGAAGGGAATTTTATGGAAAGGAGGTATTATTGGGGGGGGGGGCGCGCGGAGGAATATCATTTTGCTATGGGAGAAACACTCATCAAAATTTTAGGATTTCTTTGGTTTTTGAGGCACCGTGCTGCCTACACTAGTGGTTCTCAACCTTTTTGGGCTAAGCACCCATTTGTAAAGGTTTATGGCCTGTCATAATCCAGCAAATTGCCTTAGAGTGGAGACCGTGGGATGGTTTTGTTGGATTCTGTCCATGAGGGAGGTTGGGTCCTGCCCAGTACTCACCTCTCAGCGGTGGCTCCTGCAGCTACTGTGCTGTGGGGCTGGCTAGGCGTAGCTCTCTGCTAAAGACATTGTAACCTCTGGGATTGTCACACTGCTCAGGTTTCATCCTTTCCCTCTGACTAGACCAAATTTCTGAGAGTGGGGTTGTGATCTGGTTTGTGAGGTTGCAGTGCCACTCTCACAGGTTTGGCCTACCCAGACTCATAACCACATATGAATGACCATACTGGGTCAGACCAAAAGATCCATCTAGCCCACTATCTTGTCTTTTGATAGAGGCCAATGCCAGGTGCCCCAGAGGGAATGAACAGAACAGGTAACCATCAAGTGATCCCTCCCCTATCATCCATTCCTAGCTTCTGACAAACAGACTAGGAACACCTTCCCTCCATTCTGGCCATTGATAGACCTGTCCTCCATGAATTTGTCTAGATCTTTTTTTTAACCCTATTATAGTCTTGGCCTTCACAACCTCCTCTGGCAAGGAGTTCCACAGGTTGGCTGAGTTCTGTGTAAAGAAATACTTCCTTTTGTTTGTTTTAAACCTGTTACCCATTAATTTCATTTGGTGTCCCCTCATTCAGGCGTTATGGGAACAAGTAAATAACTATTCCTTATTTACGGAAAAGTGAAGTCTTATTAATCTCTCCTCATATGGCTGCTGTTCCATACCCCTAATCATTTTTGTTGCCTTTTTTGAACACTTTCCAAGGCTAAAACATCTTTTTTGAGATTAGATGATCACATCTGCATGGAGTATTAAAGATATGGACTCACCATGATTTATATAGAGGCAATAAGATATTATCCGTCTGGTTCTTTATCCCGTTCTTAATGATTCCCAACATTCTGTTTGCTTTTTTTTTTTTTTTACTGCCGCTGCAAATTGAGTGGATGTTTCCAGAGATCTACCCACAGTGTCTCCAAAAGCTCTCTCTTCAGTGATAAGAGCTAATTTAGTCTCCATCATTTTCTAAGTATAGTTGGGATTATTTTTTGCAATATGCATTATTCTGCATTTATCAACATTAAAATTCATTTTGGTGCCCACTCACCTAGCTTTGTGAAATCCTTTTGAAGGTCTTTACAGTCTGCTTTGGTCTTAACTATCTTGAGCAGTTTTGTAGCATCCACAAATTTTGCCACCTCGCTGTTTACCCCTTTCCCCAGATCATTTATGAATATGTTCGATAGGACTGGTCCCAATATGGGCTCCTGGGGGACACTGATAGTTACCTCTCTTCCATCTGAAAACTGACTCCTGTTGTAAAAGACAGCTGGGCCAAACTTGGGACCCCAGTGCCTGGAGCAGGAGAAATTTGGGTCTTGACCTACAAGTTGAGAAAACCCTGTCCTACAGCACTCCCTCTGGTTTAAAAGGCTTTGCCTCAATTCTGGAGCTCTGAATAAAAAGAAAACTGGAGACTAGATTGGCTTGTATACATCCAGTTTTATTGTAGCATTCTTGTTCTGTGCATTGACATTTATTTGACATATGGAGTTTTGGTATGTATATATATTTGTTGTTCATCATTGCAAAAGCCTGATACGTACATATGAATAAAATAAATGTAAAATAACTCTGTCTAGATAAGATGTTGCATCTTTGATGTCTCTCTCTAGTATCTTTTGAATGATTAAGCAACCCAACCATAGGACTAGTAAATCTTTGGGTTTAAGCAATGATTTTTCTATACTAAAATGCCACAGGGACATTATATTGAGCATAAATAACTTATGAAATCATTTTCGTTTGAAACATGAAGTTACACTGATTGAGAAAGTACAAGAAAGTTGGCGGTAATGAATCTTAGCACTTCTATCTGGTCATTAAACATTCTGACACTGTCAATCTTACAGAAATGAAATTAAAGCAGTTTTATATAATTATTGAATGTGCCACTCCATCCTCACTTAAATGGGCTTTGATATTAATCAAACTTCCCTGCTTGAAAAAGCTTCTAAATTTAATGATCATGGTCTGCTGTTCAAATCAGATGTCATTCAAATTTTCTCTAAAGATGGATGTGTCTTTTTATGTTTTTGATTAGAAGTTGGAAGAGAAGAAAGTTTCAATGGAAATAAAAAGTAAATACAGGATATTAAAGATAAAACAAGACTGTTAAAAAGAATCAAATAGCATTACTTTAATATTTCATGTGTCCTCTATCAGAGAATTATTTTCTGCAATTGAAAGGAAAATGGTGATTTGGTAGGTGTCATGTTCTTCACAGAAAGCTATTACATACTTTGTCTGAATGTCATTTATTTTAAACTGGAAAACTGAGCCAAAACAAGAAAGAACGAAAGTGAGGTCTCAATGGGAAAATCTGTTATGTGTCTTGTTCTAACATGCTGCATCAGGCACTATTTGTTCAAATGGCAGCTTCCCTCACAGTCTGCAAACTTCTAAAAATGTAGAGAGAGTACAAGATATACAGCTGGGGCAAATCAGCATAGTTTAATTGAAATCAACTGTAATTGGGAAGAGAATATATAGTAAGTTAAATCAGTAGAGGTATGCCAATTTACACCATCTGGGGATTATAGAAAAAAGAAATTGTAAATGAAATAGCTACTTACACTACACTAAGTCTTCAGACTTACTCTGATCTGTCATGTCATCCTAACGGATAGCATAGATAGTAAACTGCCTATGCAGCTTACATTTCAGACCCACCTCTGGAAGCCAAAGGTAAATAAAGCATGCCACGTCTAAACAGGAAAACAATTAGTTGGAGTTGCCTCTTTCTGTCGTTCTAGTAGTAGTAGGGCAGCCTGCCTTAGTCTTTACTTATTCAAAGAACCACCCTAACCTTCCTTTGGAAGGTGTCAAGTATCAGAGGGGTAGCCGTGTTAGTCTGGATCTGCAAAAGTGACAAGGAGTCAGATGCATCTGACGAAGTGGGTCTTTGCTCACGAAAGCTTATGCGCCAATACATCTGTTAGTCTATAAGGTGCCACAGGACTCCTTGTCGCTTCCTTTGGAAGGTGAATAAGGTCACTAATATTTTGGACAGTCATCATCAACAAACATGAGTTCAACGTCCGTTGGGGTCCGATGTCAAATCAGCAAATGGGAGCATCCTCCTCTGATAGCTGTGTTAGGGTGGCAGATCACTCATCTCTCCTTTGTCTCTCGCCTGGATTTCAGAATTCAAATGTTTTAACTAGCTCTATGTTCCCCAGGGTCATTATCAGGAGTCCATTAGTTGGGTCACACTCCATATTAAGGTGCTATTTATACATAGTTTATAGAGGGTTAATAAATTATGAATAGAAGTTAGAAGTCTGCTGCAAACAAAGCAGATGTTAACACTTGTTGAGCTAATTGAGTTAAAGTGGAGCCTGACTAATGGCTTTACCTTGGTATCTTTTCTGTTTTATGAGAAATGCCAGTTTGGTTAATAAAAGTAACAGTGTGGATGCAACTTTATTTAGACTTCTACCAGGCTTTTGACTTGGTATCACCCAACATTTTGATTGATAAACTGAATGGTACAAGACCACCACATCATACTGTACATGGATTAAAAATTGGCTAAATGATAGGTCACAACATAGCCGTGTAAATAAGGAATTTTCATCAAGCAGGTGATGTTCTATTGGGGTTCTGCAGGGGGACTGCCTCTTGACCCAATGCTATTTACCACCTTTTTTTTCAACTGAAAAACAAACAGTTTGCAGATGACACAAAAGACTGGGGAACTGGTAATTGAAGATGAGGACAGAACACTGACACAGAGTGATTTGGATCACTTCGGAAACTGGGCACTAAGATGCATTTTAATATAGGCAAATGTAAAGTAATACATTCAGGAACAAGACTGTGTAGGCCATACTTACTGGATGGAGGACTCTTCCTGGGAAGCAGTTACTCAAAGGACTTAAAGTTCATGGTGGTTCATCAGCTAAACATGAGCTCCCATTGAAACACTGTGGCCCAAAGGGCTAATGTGATCTTGGCCTTCATAAACAAGAAGTTATGAAGTAAGAGTAGAGAGGTTATATTGGTATTTGGCTTTGGTGTGACTCCTATTGAAATGCCATCTTCTCTTCTACAAAGATTGAGTGGTTCTGTGGCACCTTAGAGACTAACCAAACATATAGAATCATGAGCTTTAGTGAGTAAAACCCACTTCACCAGATGAATCCATAGTTCAAGAAGGATGTTGATAAACTGGAGAAGATTCACAAGAACCCTTAAAGAGCAGGAAAAGGGCTGTCATTCTAGAAGACAAGGTACAACAAGATCCAATGACTGGAAGTTGAAGCTACACAAATTCAGGCAAGAAATAAGGCAGGTTTTTTGTTTTTAAAAACAGTATAGATTAATTAACTATTGGAATAACTTATCAAGAGTAAAAAATTAAAACAGCGAATAATCCTGCAGCACCTTAGAGACTAACAAAAAATGTAGATGGTATCACGAGTTTTCGTGGGCACAACCCACTTCTTCAGATGAATGGAGTTAAGGGGTCCAGGTTGCAAATAAATAGCAGAGAAAGAGAAGTGATGGGGAGGGAAAGGGAACGGAAAAGTAGAGAAAATTATTTCCATTTAGCACAGACACTCTAATTGACAATATTTTTTCTCCAATGTTTTCCTTCCCTTTTCCTCCCCATCCCCTCTCTTTCTTTGCTATTTATTTGCATCCTGGATCCCTTAACTACTGGCTAGCCCTCTGAAACTTTATCAGGAATAGTGGTGAATTCCCATCACTGGAAGTTTTTAACTCAAGACTGGATTTTTCTCCTCAAAGATATGCTTTAAATTGAAACAGGAATTAATTCAGGGAAATCCTGTCACTTTGGTTACACTGAAATTCAGAACAAATTATCACAGTGGTCCCATCAGGTTTTATAATCTATGAAACAATACAATATGACCCACTTGGCACTAGAGTAGAAAGATGAAGCAGATGAAGTAATACCTTTTTGGACTAACTTCTCTTGGTGACAGAGACAAGCCTTCAAGTTGCACAGAACTCTTCTTCAGGTCTGGGAAAGATATTCATAGTGTCACAGGTTATGTCTACATGACAAATAGATACCCCTGGCTGGCTTATGCCAGCTGACTCAGGCTTGTGTATCTTGGACTTGAAGAGTGGTTTATTTAGAGTAGAGATGTTCAGGCTCAAGCTACAGCCTGAGCTCTGGCACCCTCCCACTTCGCAGGGTCCTAGAACTCAGGAAGCAGCTCAAAATTGAACATCTACACTGCATTTAAACAGGCTCTTAGCCTGAGCCCTGGAAGCCCAAGTCAGCTGGCACAGAGCATCTGTGCATGTCTAATTGCAGTACAGACATACCTACGCTGTCTAAAAAGTACAGTGTCGCAATGTCTAATGCTCTTGGACTGACACGACTATAACAATGATACTGCACACAACATTTGTCTATGCTGGAATTTCCAAACAGGTTAGTTCTCTCTCCTGTGATGATGGGCTCTTTGCTCCATCCCCTGTCCTCGCCCCACCCGCACACTCTTCTCCTCAGCCTCTACCTTCCTTCTTTTTCCTCTTCTGCCCTGGTCTCCTGAACTCATCCTGTTGATGCCCCCTCTCCCTTTGTCTTTCTATCTAGCCAACGTGGGGTGAAAGTAAGTACTGGGGCTTACTGGTGCACACCCTGGGGCAGCTGGGGTCCTGGGCAAGGTGGGGAGTAGCTCTAGGCCCCTGGAAGGAGCAGGGCCTTGGGTGGGAGGGGCAGGGATTGGAACCAGACTCCATAGTGACCAGAAGCCCTGGATTCAGTGGTAGGACCCAGGAGCCCCCGGACTCCAGTGGTGTTTTGAAGGGCCTGGGGCTCCTGCTGCCATAGCTGCACCTTTTGCTACCCCCTAGCAAAGCTGCTGATGGGGACAGAGGGGGAGACCAAAAGGGGCAGTGATGTTATAGCACTGCCATGGAAGAACTTCAGTGCTGGCAACATATGGGCCAGTATCAGCGGCCGCTTCTTTCCAGTACCTCATACCGTCCAGTACCAGCCCACTTTCACCTCTGAGCTAACCCCTTTCCCAAATAAACCCCACCAAAGAGTGGAACTAATGTGATGTTTATAAACCATCTCTACTTGCATGCTGTCCCCTACCCTTTTCTGTCTTTTGTATATGGATTGTAAACTCTTAGGGTATGTCTACACTACAGCACTATTTCGAATTAACTTATTTCGAATTAGTTAACTGGAAATAAGCTAATTCGAAATAATGCATCTAGACACAAAAACTAATTCGAAATAGCGTTTTTCTAATTCAAAATAGCGTGTCCACATTGAGTGGACCCTGAATCGAAGGTAAGGTTGGCCGGAACCAGTGCCAGCAGGGCATCAGGGTCGGACTTAGTGTGTGGGTCTGCTGCCTCAGGCTATCCGAGGTCTGTGCTTAAAGGGACCCGACCCCCCATCCCGGCCAGACAGTTCTCAGGTTTCTCTGCTTGTTGGTCTACCTCGCTGAGGGACAGCAAAGCATTTGTGTCTCGGAGTGTTCTGCTTGCCCTCACTCAGGACACCACAGGACTCTGCAACATGGAACCAGACCTGTCCCTGGGCATGCCGGTGCGTCTCATGGGGTCGTTGCCATCAGCCCGGCTGCACTTGCTGCAGGCTGCCATCCAGGAGGTCCACTGGGGGGCTGTCAGGATCTAGGAGGCCCTGCAGGAAAGTGTCCACCCCGAGGAGCCCTCAGAGCCTCCCTGGTCCTCCCCACCAGGGGCTCATGCCCCATTCCTCCTTCACGTTCTTCCACTTACCTCTCCCTAGCCCCCCTTCCTGATGTCAAATAAAATACACGTTTTTTTCATAAACATGAACTGTCTTTATTTAACAAAACTGGGGAGGGGGAATGAAACTCTGGGGAGACTGGGGAAAGGAGGCGGGAGAGGGGAGGAGAGAGGGTGGGAGAGGGGAGAGGGAAAACTGGGAGGAGGGAGCTGGAAGGGGGAAGCAAGGGGAAGAAGGGAGAGAGGAAGCTCAGCGTTCAGGGGTGGGGGTCTCGTCGGGCCACATATCTCCCAGCACAGTGGGTGCGGGGGCCTCGGTGTCCCCGGGGGGATGGAGAGGAGGGTGTGGAGGTTGAGGTGGGGCTGTGGAGATTGAGGAGGAGGGTGAGGAGGTTGAGGAGGGAAAGGTGGGAGGGGCGGCAGCAGCCACTGGGGTGGCACGGGGCAGCACACTCTGCAGCAGGGCCTGCAGGTGTGAGCACATGGCACAGTCCTGGGCAAGCTGCTCCCGGCGGAGCTGCAGGCCCTCCTGCACCCAGGCCTGGTGCAGGGCTCACAGGGCCCCCAGGTGCTGGTCCCGGTACCCCTGCCGCATGCTGGTGGTCTGGAGGAGCCCTCGGGTGCGGGAGCATGTTCCAGGCAGGGTGGTGCGCCCTGTACATGCAGCTGGTACGGCTGTGGAGAAAGAAGGGGAGTGGTCATTTCTCCCTGGGGACGCAGCGGATGATGCCCAGTGCCCTCTGCGAGGTGCGGATGACTGTGCCCTGCACCGTCAGAGCCGATGTGCTTGCACAGAGGCCATGGTCGGGATGTCTGGCTCTCCTGGGAGTGGGAGCTGCCCCAAGACCACACCCATGTCCCTGTGCCGTGTATAGTGCGGCTGAGGTGGGGGGGAGATGTCCCCTGCCTCTCTGTAGAGGGGGTGTGTGAAGGGAGGGCATCCTGCTGGGTCCCGCCCCGGGGTCGGGAGCGTGTCAGGTCTCTTCACACATGCGTGTGGCTATTGGGCCACAGCCCCTGGGTGTCGCGCAGCTGGAGCCACCTGCCCAAAGGTGGCATCACACGTGCATACACGTGCACAGCTGGCTGCATTATCCATGGGAGGCATGGCCCACGTGCGCGGTCCCTGGTCTGCTTCCCCTCCCTCTCTCTCTCTCTCTCTCTCTCTCCCTCTCCCCCCCCCCCCCCCCCCCCGGGTAGGGGACAGTGCTGGCACTTACCTGGTATGGCCTCCCTGGACGACCCTGCCAACTCCGGTGGTGGGACAGCTGGTAGCGGCCCCTCTGCGGCGCCTAGATCAGGGTCCTCAGCTCCCAGCTCACTGCCTCCTGGGCTGGCGCGGACCGCCCCGCCCCCCAGGATTCGGTCGAGGGCGGGGAAGTAGGAGCAGGTGGCAGCCCCTGCTGTGGTGCCGCCCCTGGTGTATGCCTGCCGCAGCTCCTTCACCTTTAGGCACCCCTGCTCCTGGGTGCGCCTGTGGCCTTTCCTGGCCATGGTGGCCGCTATGCGGCCGTAGATGGCCACATTCCTCCGCCTAGTGCAGAGATCATGGACGTTGGGGGCCTCCCCCCAAACCTCAATGAAGTCCATGATCTCCACACTAGTCCACGAGGGTGCGCGCTGTCTACGGCCCCTGGCTGGCCCCGGGTGACTGGGCGGTGGACGGCTGCCTGCCATTGGATGGCATTGTGCGGCCACTGGCTGAGGGTCTGCAGCTGCTGGCAGGCCTGGCTCTCGCACGTGCCCAGTGGCCAGACTCTACCCCTTTAAGGGCCCTGGGGCTGGGGGAGAGGAGAAGAGTTTTCCTGGTTGTGCCCAGAGTGGCCACCAGGGGAAACTGGGAAAGGCTGGAGGCCCCCTAATTCGAAATAAGTGTCTACACAGCACTTATTTCGAATTAGCTATTTCGAATTTGGTGTTATTCCTCATAAAATGAGGTTTACCAAATTTGAAATAAGTGCTCCACTATTTCGAATTTATTTCGAAATAGCGGTTTGGCTGTGTAGACGCTATTAAAGTTAATTTGAAATAACTGCTGTTATTTCGAATTAACTTTGTAGTGTAGACATACCCTTAGGGACAGGGACTTTGTATTATTCCAACAATGTCTAGCATAATGGGGGGGGCCCTTCTTGGTTATTTCTGAGGCATTATCGTAATAAACATAATACACAATAACATAATACACAAGATGTTCTTACGCATCTTTTATCCTCGTTTGAACAAGACCCACAAAAGGTCATTTTGCAAAGGTTCTTAGATTTCCACTGAAGGCTTGAAGGGTTAACATAGAAGCCTGATATATTTTCCTTATGTGAATAACCCTTCCCCTACTGGTTTTATTATAATAAGAATGCATTCAAAAGAAGAAAAAATAATGCAGTATTTGGATAAAGGAACTATTTAGAGAAAAATGTAAGCAGCAGCAATTGCATATGGAAAATCAGCTTCAATCTTCATCAGTATATTTTCTTCGTTAAATTCATTGGCCTCGGGCCTCTCCACAGGTTTTCTCGCCATATATTCCACCAAATTAAACATTTAAGGCACAGTATATCACAGCGACACGTATGGAATGTCTCAGGCCATTCATGGTGCTAATGGAATTTAGAACCTTTCGCCTCTGTCACCAGTTCAAATCCAGCCAAGGTGAATAGTGACAGAAAGTTTTCACTCCCAATAGCTATTTTTGACCTATATGAAATGAGTTGGTGGTCCCAGAAGAGATTTTAAAGGTAAGATAGTGAAATAATAACCAGGTCACCATTACCACCAATCTCAGGAGGTGGCAAAGGTCTGAACGGGACTAGCATGGAGACAGAATTACTCATTCACTTGTACAAAGTAGCACTCTGGACTGTAGCTGAAGTATATAGGAGATGTTATACAGAGAAGCATGCATTGTGTCTGCCAAGACTTAATTTGTTCTATGGATAAACAGAGCAACTCAGCATTCAGGCTACCAGACTGGCAACTTAAGGGGCAGAGGCCAGAAGAAGGAGCTGAAGAACAAAGGCACCAGTTCATACAGATTTTCTTCATTTCATATATGCTTTAAAAAAATTCCTTTTGTAGACTTTTTTAAAATGGACATTTGTAGTGCATAAAAGTTAGAGATGGTTTTAAGCTGAAAATTTCAGTCCTGGGTCTGAATCCTCCTATCTGGGTGCTTGAACCTGGGATTTTGAGAGATACTTTTTTGGTCATCTTACTATGTTTTTTTTTTAATTGGGGATATACATTTAAGTTGAGCCTATATTACAGCGTTTTTAAAAAGTTTCCGTGTAGTTTTCAGGAATTTCACTTTGGTGCCATACCTTTTAATTTTGGCTTAACTAGCTTCTTCAGTTTTTATGTTGTTTTCTTTTCTGAAATTCAATACTACTATAGTGGGCTTGTTTACTAATTCTCCCAGCCAGTGGTGTTAATTGTGATGATATTACAGTCACAATTCCAAGCGGTTCAGCTATATTCACCTCTCACAGCTTCTGTGCATCACTGAGGAAGGATGGTCTTATGACTAACGCCCAAGATTTAGGATCAGGGGGTCAAAATTCTATTCATGGCTCTGACATTGATTTCCTTTATAACAGTAGTCAACCCATTTTACTTTTTTGTGTCTCGCTCTTCCTATTTGTGTCTTATTCCCTCCCACCCTCCAGGTAAAACACAGGATCTCCCACAAACAAAACACATCCTTGTTTAAAGCTATCAGGACAACACTGCTTTCTGAGTCCTCTGCCTTGTTTGGAAGTCTAAAATAAACAAGCATGAATAAGATAACTCCCCCTTCTATTTTCCATACAGTTCAATTGCAAATATAGCTCTAGTGAGACACAAGTCACACTCATTGATCAATATTTTCTTGTTTTGGTTGCATAATTAATGATTTGGGCTTCTCACAAAGACATCTGAGAAGCAATAGTCATTGGTGTGTCCTTAATAATCCTGATTATGAATCCCCTAAAATGTGATTGAATAAAGAATAATTAGAGGAGGGTATGAGAACTAATCAGTCTGTCAATCTGCATTTTTTGAATCCAGCAAATGAAAAGCAAGCAAGACATTTACTAGAACAAGCAAGACATGCCTTCTACGGTGATAAAGATGCAATCCAATACAAATCTACTGAATGTCATCTTCTCTTGGAGTCAGAATGACATCTCTATTCTCCACGTTTTTAATCCTGAGGCACCTCACAGCACAAACTGTCAAACTAGTGCTAATTCAAAAAAGGCCCTGGAGGTGAAACTGTTTGACAGCCTCTCTCAGTTTATCCAAATGAAAAATCAGGCTATTTCACTTCACCATCCGTTTTTGTCCACGCTACGTGTCTTTGCTCCAACATCCACTTCCCTTAGTTCATATTCCATTTTTTCTGTCATTTGGCCTAGTAAGATTGTCATTACTCTCTCCCCTCCGCCCCCCGACACACACACACACACGCCTCCCACAACATCCATCATTTTTATTATGGTATAAACGCCATACAATTATTTGTTCCAGATGCTCATACAAATTGTTGACAAAATTGGGAACAGGAGGGTTTTTTAAAACTTACATTTTTACCGCTTCACTTTATTGGTTTGTTTGTTTTGTTAGAATTTTTTTATCATTGGCAATAATCGTGTAAGTTACAATAGTATATTTTAAAAATTCACTGGCTGAAAAAACTGGTGACTGTGCATGGAGGATTTTAGTGCACAAGTAGCCCCGTTACAAAAATACCAACACCACTGACTGGGTTTCCTGCAAGTGATCTCAGACCAGAAAAAAGAACTGATTGGGTATGGAGGCTGAGGATTAAACTCTCTGCAGGTATAACTCAATAGATTTTGCTGGAGTTACCCCAACAAAAACTTCAGTTTGAACTTTCCGCACTCCCTAAAGATAGCTCTTTCAAGTCAGGGTTATTAACTGGCAATAGAAGTTTCATGATAAACATAGGATATTAGTCTCCACAGCAGTCAAGCATTAGTCATAAACATTGCACTCACACAGACATTATAAATAAGAAATCTAAGAGGTTTTTACAGCACTTAGCACAAAGAGGACAAAGTCAGCTGTGGCCTTTAGTTACTATAGCAATATAATTGTCAGATAAGATTAATAAAAGAAAAAAAACCCCAGCTAGTTTTCATTTCTGAAGTCTTTCTATTCCACCCATCACACCCTGGATTTATTTTGTCCACTACAAATATTTTCTTTATTTTGATTTTTCCCAGTCAGCTCAGAATAACATCTCAGTTCTAGAAGATGGCCATATTTCTATTTAAGGTGGCTCACAATGCTGAATTTCTTCAAAAGAGAATATCTGTAGCCACAGCCCAACTGCCAAAGGAATTGTTTAAAACCTATACAAGTGCTCTCGGCCTGTGTTGCAGAAATCATACATGAAAAAACCCATGATTTTGACTCTCAGCTTTTACATCCCCTGTTAAAGATTGAATCATTATATATATATATATGTGTGTGAAAGATTGCATACGCTGCTTTTAACAATATTATTTATTTTTATGATGGTAGTACCTTGAGACACAAACCAGGTTCAGGTCCTCATTGAGGCCAAAAGATATAAACATTTACTTCTCTCCTGGATTTAATCCTGGATGAGTTGTTTGTTTACCCCACACAAAATGGAGTCTATTCCCTATTTTTTAAGGTAATAATCGGACTTGGATATAAAAGAAATTAGATGTCTCAATTTCTTTTTTGCTGTTTTTCTTACAATATCCAGAATGAAGATGGTAATCACCAGGTGAGATAATATAAAAGTTTAGTGCCATGCAATGGAATAACTTCACTCGAGGCCTTTCTTGAGTCTCTTAGACGCAACTTCACATTTTGTCTTTTAACATTTCCTTTAACATTGCCTTATAGCAAAGTTAAGCCTTCTCACAAAATGAGATCAGATTCTTCTGTTATATAGGTGTAAATCCAGAGAAACTCCCTTGAAAATAATGGATTTATAACGGTGGAGAACACAGTGTGGTTTGTAATGTACTGTTGTTCTGAAGTTCCATTTTCTTAGCGATTAAATTACTCTATTTCAAATGTAGTCAGTTTACAAGAAAATACGTTTTTCTGCCACCTTGCAAATTCAACCTAGGAGCTGAAAGATAAGCTAGTTTCTTTCCTTCTCTTGCATCTTCATGAGGAATAAAGATTCAGATGAAATTATGTCCTCAGTTATTACTAGCCAATCCCTTTCCAGCTTCTAATTATGCCCTCAGTTACACATGCACAACCTTCCAGAAGGTTGAGGGAAGTATCTGGCCTGTAAAATTTTACTGCTATTGATGATGTAGAATAAAGAAAAACATCCCAGGTTGAGTCTGGAGGCCAGCAGTATTTTCTTTAAAAATGTTAGCTTTTACTTTATTTGTAGTAAAATTGATGTAGAGCCGTTAAGACTCCATAAATACAGAGACCCATAAACCATTGTCATAGAATAATACTAAATGCCTCATTCAAAGACCAGCAGTGTATCCAAGGTCTTTCCACTGAACTCAATGAGCTTTGAATCAGAACTCCTGGACAAAAGGTTTTTGTTTTGTTGTTTTCAACAGATGGAACTTATTTGCGAGGGTGATATTAAGCTGTGAAGGACTAACAGCATTCTCCTATCCTAATGGCTTTAACTTCAAAAAAGCATTGTGCCTCCGATTCACTTGTGAAAAGGGATGCAAACAGTCTGTAATGTATTTCAGTTTCTTTGGCTTCAGATTCTCCTATTTGTATTATGGCCACGGCACCTCACTGCTCCCACTCATTTGGGACCATCAGTTTAGGACAGGTTTTCTAATACAGGGAGGGCTTTTTTTTCTGTAATTAAGTTAATTGCCAGTCCACCCTTTGTTATAACCTTACCACTGAATATTCTAAGCTTTGCTTTGGGGTCTTTTAACACTTCTATTTTATATTTTCCAGAGTGTTTTTGATCTTTGTATGTACACAAAATTAGTGTGTTTCTCCCCTCCATCTCTCCTCAGGACCTGCATTAAGAAGTATGGAGGGAGAAGAAAGGGGAACAGGCAGAAAAAGAAGAGCAAAGAACTTCCTTTACACGTCTTACTCCGGGGGTGTTTCAGAACCTTTTCCCAGAAGGGGAGAGAGATTTATTTCTTTTGATCATTAGCATGATCCTTATGCTTATTCCCCTATGACAGGACAGAGGGAGGGCATCACTGTTAGGCAGAATGTTTCTTCACTTTGCTGCCACATGTATTTACTGTGTGTTTGTTTTCATTTAAAATGAAGGATCAACTAATCTTTTCAACTCTTTTAACTTGGCTGCTGGGAAGATGTGCCATTCCACACAGGAGACTGTTTTCTTTATGTATCATTTTGAGAAAATATACTCCAGAGACTGACCCAACCCTTTGAATGAGAGAGAAAGATGCTAGTATTTACATGACGTTTACCTCCCTTTTTACCTTCCAGAACCATAAAATTATTTGATTCAATGTCATACCGGAATTTCAATGGGTTGTGGAGTCCCTGAGGAAACCATTTAGATATGAGCCATTCTTCACAGAAACAATGGAATCACATACTAGACTATATCTGGAATCTTAATTCCCTCATACTAAGTCAGGTCGATTATTGTTTTAGTGAAACTAAAAATCGATAGGGATTATAGTTTGTCTGGAAATTTATGTTTTTGACTCAGACAAGTAAGCACAGACACTTCATTTTTCAACAATAGCATAATTTAAAGAACAATCAGTACAGATATTTTCAGGTTTCTCATTTTATTTTTTATAAATGCTTCCAGAATGTCACATTCATGATCTGCAAGTGTTACTGGATTTGAAATTCACACAAAAATTCCAAAAGAGCAATACCACCCAAACACAAGCCTTGAAACACCCACGCTGGCATAGGTAAATGTGATATACATCTCCTTACATCAGCCTTACCCCGGTGTTCCACTAGTAATGTTCCCTTGAGGTAGGAAAGCAAAGCTCCTGGTTCATGAAGAAGAATGCTTAGTTATGATGAGGACAATTTCATTAGATTTGATTTTGACAAATAGAGAGGAACTGGTTGAGAATATAAAAGTGGAAGGCAGGTTGGATGAAATGAAATGATAGCATTCATTATTCTAATGGTAGGAGAGAGGACAGCAAAATAAAGACAAGGGATTTCAAGAAGGAGAATTTTAGCAAACTCAGGGAGTTGGAAGGAAAGATCCCATGGGAAGCAAGTCTAAGAGGAAACAAACAATTGGAGACAGTTGACAGTTTTTCAAAGACTGAGGCACAAGAATAGAGTTGCCATATGGTTTCAACAAAAATACCGGACACGCTTGACATTACATCACAATCTACATTACATCTTATTTAGAAAATACCGGACATTTATATTATCTCAATTTGTTTCCCGAACAGAAAGCTCAAATACTAGACTGTCCAGTTCAAAACCGGACACCTGGCAACGTTACACAAGAGCAATCTATTCCACTGTATGAAATATAGGAAGTATGGCAAAAGGCCACCTTTCCCAGATCAGCAATGAATACATTGAACAGCACTTATTGCAGTATAGATTGTTGGAGACCACACTCTTTACCAATGTGAAAAATGAATGTTTATTACTACACTGCTTTCTATTTTAACCAGTTACTGATACAAAAGAGGACCCTCTTAACCCATGACTGCTTACATTGCTTAACAGCCTTTGATGCAGGACCTTGTCCAAAATTTGATAGTCAGTGCGATATAACCCTGGATCACTATTTTGCACATTTCCTGACCGCCGTTTTAAGAACAACAAATGGTCTGGTAGCACTTTATAGACTAACAAAACATGTAGGGTATGTCTAGACTACATGCCTCTGCTGGCAGAGGCATGTGAATTAGATTACCCAACATAATCAATGAAGTGGGGATTTAATTATCCCCCGCTTCATTAAAATAAAAATGGCCGCCATGCTGTGCCGGCTCAGCTGATCATCGGCACAACACGGCAGTCAAGACGCAGATAGGTCGGCAAGGAAAGCCTTTTCCGACCGATCCTGTAAACCTCATTTCATGAGGCATAAGGGATCAGTCGGCAAAGGCTTTCCTCGTCGACCAATCTGCGTCTTTGTCACCTAAAAAGAATGGCTTGGGTGTTGAAATTTCCCTTGCATTCTCTGCAGTGAAGTCTGATGCAAACAATTCATTTGGCTTCTCAAAAATGGCCTTATTTTTAAGCGTTTAGCACCTCCAGGGACCCCACTGTTTGTCTGGCAGGCTCTCTGCTTCTGATATGCTATTTTTTCCTGTTTGTGTGTCTTTTGCTTGTTCTTCAAATCCTTTTTTTGGCCTGATTATGCTTTTGCATGTGCCAGAATTTCAATTTCTTTCTGTTTGACTCAGTAAGATTTGACTTCCAATTTTTAAAGGACATCTGTCTCTTTTACTCTGTTAAGTCACAGTGCTGGGCTTTTTATGGTCACCTTGTTTGTTTATTTAATTTGGTATATATATGTGTGTGTGTGTAGCCTCTCATATGATGTTTTTTAAAAGTTTCTATGCAATTTACAGACATTTTACCCTTGTGACTTTTTATTTTAATTTCCATTGAACTAGCCTTATTTTTGCTGTATTTTCCACTTTTGAAGCTAAATGCTTTTGAGGAGGGTTTCTTTGGCATATTACTCCTTATAGGGAAGTTAATATGGAAGCTATCACTTCTTGGACCAGATCCCGCTTTCCACTTGGGACTAAATCAAGAATCGCTTCTCCCATTGCAGGCTCCAGAACTAGCTGCACCAGGAAGCAGCCATTTGCGGTGTCTAGAAACTTTCTCTCTGATTCCCATCCTGAGGTGACATGTATCCAGACAATATAGAGATGGTTGATATCCCCCATTGTTGCTGGGGTTTTGTAGTTTTCTCTACTCTCCCTGAGCCTTTCATAATTATCATCATCATCATCACCACTATCATATACTCTTATTATTCAAGCATGGAATTTCTATTCATGGGGACTCTGTGGTGCTGTTTGATTCATTTAAGATTTGTACTGCTGTATGTTTGTCTGTATGGTTTCTTTCAAATGCAGTGCCATTACCCCACAGTACACTCTATTCTATCATTCCTATGTATTTTATACCGTGGTATTACTGTGCACCATTGATTATCATCATTCCACCAAGTTTCGTTAGAATATCAACATCTTAATTTGATACCAGGCACTCAAATTCACCCACCTTTGTGTTTACACGTCTTGACTTTGTATACAAGCCCTTACAACATTTGTCCATTTTCAATTGTCTGTCTTCATGTGATGTAGTTGATTAGGACACTTTTTGATTTGACTGCTTCCTTCTAGTTCCAACCTATATGTTATCAACTTATAGCCTTTTCTCTATACTAGGGTTTGGAGTATCCCTTTTAATCAATCCTCCTGAAAGGGATGTGCCTTTCCTAAACATACTCCTCCTCACCTCTCGCCCCACCCGCCCTGACCATAGTTTGAAAACTCCTCCTTGGCCTTTTTAATTTTGCATGCTGGTGTAATCTACTGGGTGTGATTCACTGTCCCATGTAGTGTCACTTAACCCATTTAGAGAGAGAAAATGAGTTTCCTCTACAGCCTTAGCTGAGAGCCAGCTGGCTCATGCACTAAGCTCCAGATGGTCCCCGGTTTAGTTCCTCTCAGTGTTACACTTGCAATCTGGTTCCTTTTCCATATAGGTGGAGCCCATACTTCCTCAATAGACTCCTCCTTTCCCAAAAGACTACCCAATTCCTAATTAACCTAAATCCCTCGTCCCAACAGCACCATCTCCCACTCTCATCCACACTGAGACCCTGCAGGTGGAAATGGAAGCATTTCAGAGAATGTTACCATAGAGGTCCTGGAATTCAGTCTCTAACCTACTAGCCTAAAACTGGATCTTAGAACCTACATGTGCCGTTAACAGTGGCTTCTCCCCCACATTGCACATAAATATATATAGGTGTCCTGAGAACTCCTCAATCTTTATCCAGCAGGCAATTCACCATGCAATTCTCCTGGTCATCACAAACTCAACTTTATAATTTCCAATAATCAAATCCCCCATTATTACTATCTGTCTCTTCCTAATACCTGTCCCTACCCCAGAGGAGTACCCAGAATTTAGGGAAAGAATCAGTTCACACATTGCGGTTACTTTTTTCAAGTGTAATCACACTGGCATTGGTGAGCAATTTGATAAAAGTAGGCTTTTACAAGTGATTTTAATGTAGTAAATCTTGATGGGTTGATTCCAGAATGGAATTCCACATATAAAAAGCAGGAAGAGGAAAGCACATTTTTACATCTGAGAGAAGGAGATGGAAGGGGCCTGAAGGAGGTTTTATATCTTGTTGGAGCTGTAAGGGCATGTCTACACCACGGAGAAGATCGATCCTCCAGAGGTCAATCTTCTAGCGTTTGATTTAGCAGGTCTAGTGTAGACCCCCCCAATTCAATGCTGAGGGCAGCCCCCACTGGCATCCCATACTCCTCATTCTGTGTAAGCATGTGCTCCTGTTGGCCTCCCACAGTGCAAACACTGCAGTGGCTCAGCTTAAAGTAAACTGAATTGTTGGCATACCTTAAACTGACCTGCCTGGTCTAACGTAGATTGGGCCTTAGGGTGGAGGGTTCTGGTGGCAAAGATGATAAGATAGGAGATACAGGCAGGAAGTGTATTATGATTAACTTCAACAAGAGCACTCTCGTGAGCAGGGATACTCAATTTATTAAGGTTGTTGAGAAATGGACACTAATTGGATTACATTATCTAATGTCTAACCACAGTTCAAAATCTTTGCCTAAAAGTTATATTTTCTTAAATGTGAATTTGGTTTAAGTTCCCAAGAGTTTAGCAGCTTCCCAAACAAAATTTTCCTATAATTAAGAGATCCAAATGTATTTAAAATCTAGTGTTTCCGACCATTCATTTTAGTTGAGTCTGCTCTCAAATCATTTTGTCAAGTATCCTCTTTACTATGGCTTATTTGCTGATCAGCTGTACAAAATAATTACTGAGTCTGATAAAATGTTTTACTTCTTTCCCAGCCAATTCAAATGTTCATTGCCAGTGAAACTGCTTAAACTATAGAATCCTTATGAGGTTTATTCATCACTGAAGTCTTATTTCCTGAAGTAAATTAATGATTTGCAATTCCCGGAGTGTTTGTGGTGCTTATCACTGTGTTAACTTGCATCAAAAATTACAGCAAGACATTTTTCGAACTCTGACAAAAAATTGCCTAGAGAAATTCTGGTGAATGAAGGACTTGCGGGGGTGGGGGTGGGGGTGGGGGGAGGTAAGTGGGGGGTGGTGAACCCCTCCCCCCCAAGCATATTTTAGATAAAGGAAATATGCTTAGTTAATATGAGATAAAATGTCAAAAGTTATTTCTGGCATTCAGAATAATTCCTTGTTTCTTTAGACAATGTCAATGCATAGTTAGATGCTGCCTTTTTGAGGATGTGGATAATGAAGAGTAATGTTCAGCTCTCCTGAATTTGGCCTGGCGGTGGATGTTTTACGAAAGCTGAATGCCAATATTCACATTGGTATTAAGAAAGTAACATTTAGAGATCCACTTAAGAAACCCTACAAAATCTGCAGTGTGCAATACAACAGCAGACTTCTGTTAAAGGGAAGCAGAGAGGAGAAAAAGTGGTAGAATGGGATACAATGTAATTAATGCAAACAGAACTGGGAACAAAATAAAGAGGGGGAGAGTGCTGAATCAGCATGTGGCCTACAAATGGGACAAAGAAAATGAGTTTCTCACACAGGGCAAATATTGAATCCCCATTTTTCTTAGATGAACAGCTAGCTTAATACAAGTCTGAAACAGACAGATATGAAACTGGTAATATTTCCAAAGCAGAACCCTTCATTCTGACAGATCTAAGAGCGTGTCTAATGCCAAGTGAAGATGTGACCATACCACAGGAAGGCAACTAATCTTGGTAGCGCAGCTCCAATCTATCTTGCCTGGATAACAATATTAGTGTTGATGCTGTGGCACAATCTTCAGGATGGTCTAGCAACTCAAGTGCAAGTCTACCAGAGACTCAGGGAATATGGTCTGGCTGCTAACTCAAGCCACTGTGCCTACAATTACTACTCAGAGGGGTAGCTGTGTTAGTCTGTAACTGAAAAAACGTAAATAAATGGCCATGAAGCAGTCTCTTCAGGACCACTCATTTTTTTTTACGTTTTACAACTACAGCTGCTCCCTGAGTTACGAACAAGTTACGGACCAACACTTGGTCCGTAATTCGAAGTGTTCGTAACTCGGATCCCATAGAGTTACATGGCGACCGCGCTGTTCGTAAGCGCAGATCGCCATTCGTAGCTCGGATCTGCATTTACGACCACTTTGGTCATAAGTGAGGATGGTCATAAGTGGAGGTGGTCATAACTCAGGGAGCGGCTGTACTACTGTTACCTGTCCAGCCAGACTAAAGTGAATGGGGGTATGCCTGCTTGTGCTACCATCACACCTTCCTTTGCATGTAGATGTACTCTAAAAAGGAGCACTTAGGCTGTGATAACATGAGCTGAACTGGGATTACTTCGAAAGCTTGAGGCCTTATGGTCATAAATTATATGGGCCACATGTTTCTTTCTGCTGAGTAGATAAACCCCCAATTCCACAAAAAGGGTGTAGATGCATGGAGTTGCCACCAGACACCATAGGGGCCTCTATGTAGGAGATCCACGGGATTAGTGTTTCGCAATACAGAATAATTAATAGTATTATTATTACTACTTATTTGTATTACCATTTTGCCCAGGAGTCCTACTCATTGATCAGGATACCATTGTGCTAGATGCTGTTCACACAAAGAATAAAAATATGGTCACTGATCAAACATTTTACAATATAAGAATAAGATAAGAAACAGGTGACTAGACAGATAGATGTGGTAAGGACAAGAAAACAATGAGACAAGGGGTATTCAAGACCTTGGGAAGAGAGAGACTGAAACTGGGTGGCAGATGTTATGCAAGTCACTTCACCTCTCTATGTCTCTATTTCTCCCTCACCCCTCTTTGTGTGGAGCATCTATTTATATTGTAAGCTCTTTGTGGCTGGGGCTGTCTCCGGCTATGCATGCACAGTGCCTAGCACTTCAGGGCTCCAAACTCAGTTAGGGTCTCTAGGCACTTCCGAAGGGTAAATAATAAACAAGAATAAGATTATGTTGGTGCAATAAGAAGTGATTAGTACAGAATACAAATGTCATGCAAATCCCAGCTGTCATTGGCCATATGGAAAGTTAAAAAGCTATGAGAGAAGCACAGAAAATAAGAAATTTGGATTATCTTCGGTACTGTACCAATACACAGACACACTGGGACACCAGGAATCTGAAACATCTGCTATGGCACTTGTTCAAAGCCACAAGAGTGTTAGAGAGAAATTAGGAGTATAAGGATGGCTCTAAGCATGGGTCTATTTGGAGACTCAAAGATCCTCTTTGTATTGATAGAGCCGAATCCTTTAGAGGTTTAAACACCCTCAGACAACTGACCTATATGCAAAACACTATGACATGGTGGAATGTACAAGGGAGAAAACCTAGACCCTCCTCTGTCAGTGTGGAGGTTCCTCTGATAGGGTGGCTGAACACAGAGCTGCAAGGGAATCCTGGCTGGGAGCAGAGGTAAACCGAGGAGAGATGGGACTGGAGGACATATGACTACATGTTTCTTCCAATTTCTCCACGCTCCATGCTTAGCAATGGTAACCAAGATGGAGGCTCATTCAGCCAAAGTAAGAACTATGCTTTGTTCTCTCCATAGAAATTTCCATTGTCGGGCCCAGTTTACTAGGGGGAAAAAATCTGATCCTGAGTAAAAGACTTGGAGAAAATAACATGCTCTACAAGAGAAAATGTTGAGTAATGTTGGCCCTCATTCCTAAATCTTTATTATTAGCTTTTCTTCATACAAGGGTATTGTTTTTAATACAATGGGGGCCTGATCCAAAGCCCACTGAAATAAATGGAAAGGATTGTTGCTTTAAAAGGACTTAGGATGTGACCCAGACAGAATATTGTATTTTTTTTCCAGCTTAGGTATTTTCTCTATCTATATAGGTTCTGGGACAAATTCTCAGCTATACCTAATTTTCAGAGAAATATTAGACATGTATCTCAGGACAAAAAGCAGAGACACTATTCTCCCTTCCTCTTTACTTTTATTTTTAGTAATAAAGACAAAACTTTTCTTGTGTTCTAAGAATGTAATTGGAACACCGAAAAGTGAAACACTAATTCACATGTCTGCCATGTTTTGCAGACCGTAATGTTTTCCTTTTAAGATAATTAGTAATATGAAAAATAGAATACAATAAGAAATACTATCCAAATAGAATACAATAAGAAATGCTATCCAAAATCCAAAGAAAGGTCTAAACATGATTGCTTTCCCATTCAGAGCTTTTGCCTCATAATCCATAGTCTATAATATTCACTCTTATGGCTTTGTAAATAATTTCTTTGTCATTTCATACACCTGCCCTGATTAGCAAAGGGATGATTATTTCCTAAAACAGTTTTGTAATTAATACCAAAGTCACACTCCATCCCACTGTTGGTCCCTGCCTCTACATGTTTTTGATAAAATATAATTGTCTTAATTCTCTCAGGATTGATTAGATGTAATGTTCAAAAGGAAGTGTGCCTTATTACTGACCTAACATACCTTTGCTAATAAGAATTTTTTATTGTACTTCAAAGATGAAAGTTTCTTAATTAACAACACGAGCTTCACTGAATCAAGTTTACTGAAGTCACATCACCTTTTCCTGAGGCGCTATTATTTTCTTTATTAACAAAATCTACTAGAAATGAGGGTACGAGAATAATATGTAGAAATGACAATGAAAAACGTACTATCCTGTACCATACCCACCCTCAAAATCAAATCTTTGAGAGTTAAAGGATTTACATAAGAATTCATATTTTACAATTGGTATTTAGGTGAAATATACCACTTAATTTAAATCCTATCACTTAATTTTGCTAAATTTCATTTGGAGGATTTAACTGGACTTAAATGATTCACATGCCTTGAATGTCTATGGGGGAAGAAGGGAATTCTACCCTTGATCAATACACTGAAAATTTTTCACTCTGTCTTTTGTAAAGCAGCATTGGCTAGTTTCAGGACATCATTCTTATTTTGTATATTCTACAATATGCTATTTTCAGGGTTTCATACGTAGAGATCTAGATCATAAAAACGTTAGCTAGGCTCAAATTTAACAAATGCAATAGGGTGTCAAGGAAGGAACAAAACATATTTCTGGATTGTTTACTTGAGATTATAATATAGCAATTGCTGCACAAATGTTCCAATACCATGAGTCAGCCCCATCCCAAAACCAGACCTTGACTTAAAAAAAACCAACACACTTGATTTTTAACAACTTTGGTATTTCCTTTTGTCTTCTGATGTTTGATCCTACAAGACTCATATTTTCAACCATTTTTGTGCAACCATTAAGTTTAGAAACTTTTGTTCACCCTCCCCCCACAAAAACAAAACAGGAGTTCTTAGGTAATTGCGCTATGCAAGAAGCTGGGGCCTTGAGAAAAAGATAAAATATTGTGAGACTAGCAGAAAAATAGCTAGACTTGGCAACACTAGTCTGATTAATAGAAGCAGAAACAGAGAAAGAGGAAATGGAAAAGAGACATATATTAGTACAGAACTGAACACTCAGGAATTCAAATCCTGAGGATTATAACAGGGTTGGATGACTCCCATCTGCTCCCTTGTTATTGGTGTATCTTTGCAGCACTCCCACCTCTATTTTTCCCTCTTCAGGGTCCTTAAACTTTCAACAGACCAAATAAAGCTGGAGTCCAAATTAGTCAGTCCCTAAATACATTAAAACATTGCCCAGCGGGGATCCAAGTTAGTTAATCCTCAAGTACACACTGGCTTTCCAGGTCCGAATCCAGTTCAGTCTCTCTTTCTCCCTAGTTCAATGGCTCTGCAGCAGCCAAATTTGCACCTTCAAACCAGCTACAGCTCTTCAGACAGTTGTTTCTGGAGCATCCTCTCACTTCACTTCAGCCACCTGCTGCCCTCTACGGGGAAATATCTGATCTTACCCAGGGGGGGCTCATTTTGTAATGAGGGTTGGTATAGCCTCAGCCAGCTGATGCCCTGGGGCCCATAGGAGGAGGAGAGGGGGGGATTGGCAGATTCTCAGAGATTCTGAGCCCTGTTGCATTGGGTCAGGTGGGCTGCCTTGGAGCCTGGAAGCTCTGGTACTGGGCAGCAACCCTGGAACCCATGGGCCTAGGCTCCCTATGCAGCGCTGGGGAGTTGCCTGAGAGCCCAGATTTGGTTGTGTGGGGCCAGCCAGCTTCCTTGACCCTGCCACATTGGGCAGCAGGGCAGCCCGGAACCCAGAAATCCACCACAGCCCTTTAGCACACAGCTGAGCTGGTCCACAGGTGTGTACGATAATATGAAGAAGGCTGGAAGAGGAGGAAGAGAGAAGAAACAACATGTGACAGACGTGTCGTCACATTCCTAATGTACTAATAGAAAGTGCTCAGTTCCCACAGTGATAAGTGTAAGATCAAACCTGCATAGAACATAATTTGACTGATGTACACACAGCCATGTGCTTTGACAATGCCTTCTCACCAGATACTCATAAAACAGACCCCAAGATACTGGGACAGAGTGATGTGCTTAGGTGTTTGGAAACCCAGAAAGTTAGAGTGCATCTTTTCTCCATCTATAAATCATAGGTGTGCCATTGTCCAGGGAAACCTGGAACGATTCCTAGAAGCAGCAGCACAGAGGATGGGAAAAGCTTCCCACATAAGTAGTGTCTTTTTCCTTTGCCTTTAGAAGCAGAGCATGGGGTTGGTGGTCGGTGGTGATGAGAAGAAGGAAAGGGTGAGTCTTGCATCAATCTCTGGTGATAGTTTGGACCAGATTTATGCAACAACTTTGATGTTTAATTACAGTGTAGACACTCTGGAACCTGGGCTCTAGGACCCGTGAGATATAAGGGTTTCAGAGCTCTGGGTACCAAAACAACTACACCTCAATTAAACCACTCCTGAGTGTGGTCCAGCTGGCAGGAGCCAACTGTGGGTATCTAACTGCAGCACAGACATACCTTACTGGTTCCCTAATTCACTGCCAGGCTCAATTCAAAGTGTTCAGACTGATCTATAAAACCCACTGTCTTCATCTCAACCACTTAAGAAAGCATCTCTCCACATGCTGAGCTTGGCTTGTCCAGCACTGTTTCTGATCCCTATGCTAGGTTTACGGTACTTTTACAGCAGAAGAACCCCACTGACTCCTGATTTAACACCTGAATAGACAAGATCAGCATCAGACCCTTGATCTCAATGTCTGCGGTCAGAGCATTTTCAGGGGAGGCTATGGAATTTGCTTCCCCTGACAGTCTGAGAGAACACAGGTCTATTGACCTTCAGGGCACAGGGAAAAGCCTATCTGTTTAAAGTGAGACTTTTGCCTCCGATGGCTAAGGGGGCAGTAGAAGCAGGCATATTTGATTGTCTGGTTGAGTACCTTTTTACTTATTGACATCAGTCCACTCATTTTCTATTGTACTTAATTAGTGTACATACATCCATAGACATTGAGATGAATAATAAATTAGAAAAAAGCTAAGTCAAACAAAGGCAGAAGCAAAAGAATGAGGATGTCATTCTGAAAATACTCTATCCAGGAGGATGCATCACAGTAGGAAAATCAGCTATTAGGCTTTTTATGTTACAAAAGCCAGCTTCTTCCCTGGTGTTTTGAAGTAATCCCTGGCTTTAGAAGCCTGAATCCATCATGTGGTCTCTCTATTCCTGTCTCATATTAAGCTGAATATAAGAAACTTTCCCTACCAGTGAAGTACATTGCTATGTCCTTCTCTGGAAATGGTGGAGTTTTGACATTAAGCTCACTTTAAAATTAGGCTGAACAAAGCACTGGACTATCATAGAATTGCAGGACTACAAGGGAACTCAAGAGGTCTTTTAGTCCAGTTCCCTGACTAAATATTATATAGATATTCCCTGGTAGGCAGAGGAGCTGGCTACCTATTTCCCTGGAGGTGCTCACCCCCCAATCTTCACTCCATCCCTTTCTCCAGCCCAATTCTTCTCACCCCCTCCCCCAAACACACCTTGTGCTTACTCCATTCCTCTCTCCCTGCACCTCCTGCACACCACTGAACAGTTGACTGTCGCAGGTGGAAGGCACTATGGGATAGGTAGGGGGAGGAGCTGAGTGGCAGGTCCTCCAGCAGGAGGCACTGTGGGGTTGTGTTAGGAGTGGATGAGCCACTCCACAGGGCTGCTGGCAGGTACTGAGCACCCATGATTTTTTTTCCTTTCGGTATGCCAGCCCTGGAGCTCCCATGGATTGGTGCCTATGCTGACAGGTGTTTGCTCAACCTGTTCAGAGATTCCACAACCTCCCAAGGCAATTTATTTCAGTGTTTGACCACCCTGACAGGATGTTTTTCCTAATGTCCAACCTAAACCTCCCTTGCTGCAATTTAAACTCATTGCTTCTTCTCCTCAGATAACATTTTTTCTCGCTCCTCTTTTTAACAACCTTTTTTGTAATTGAAAACTGTTATAATGTGCCCCCTCATTCATTTCCCATTTTGTATGTGTGGAATTGATTGCTTCTTCCTAACTAGAGCACTTTGCATTGTCATTATTGAATTTCATCCTATTTACTAAAGACCATTTTTCCAGTATGTCCAAATCATTTTGAAGTTGAATTCCATCCTCCAAAGCATTTGCAACCCCTCCCAGCTTGGTATCATCCAGAACTTTATAAGTGAACTGTCTAAGCCATTATCTACATAATTCATAAACATAATGAACAGAACTTAACCCAGCACTGAACGTAGAGGGACCCCACTCACTATACCCTTCCAGCCTAACTTTGACCATTGATAATTATTCTCTGGGAATGGTTATCCAACCAGTTATGCGCCCACCTTATGGTAGCCATTTCTAGCTGGTATTTTCCTGGTTTATTAATGAGAAGGTCAGGCAAGACTTTATCAAAAAGCCTTACTAAAGTCAAAATGTACCACATCAATCACTTTCCTCTATCCACAAGGCTTGTTACCCTGTCAAAGAAGCCTATTACTTTGGTTTGACATGATTTATTCTTAACAAATCCATGGGCACTGTCACCTTATTATCTTTTAAGTGTTTGTAAATTGATTGCTTAATTATTTGTTCCATTATCTTTCCTGGGATTAAAGTTAAAATGACTGGTCTTTAATTCCCCAGGCTATCCTTATTTCTCTTTTTATAGATTGGCACTACATTTGCCCTTTTCCAGTTTCCTAGAACCTCTCCTGTTTTACATGACTTTTTGAAGATAATCGCTAATAGCTCAGATAACTCCTCAGTCAGCTGTCTGAGTATTCTAGAATATAATTCATCAGGCACAAGTGACTTGAAGACATGTCTAAGTAAAGTTTAACTTATTTCCCTATTTTTAAACTCAGATTCTACCTAATTTTCACTGGTAGACATCCAGTTGGTACTAATTTTTTGGTGAAAACTGAAGAAAAAAATCTTTTAGCAATTCTTCCATTTCCACATTTTCTGTTATTGTATCCCCCCTTCACTGAGTAATGGATTTACTCTTTTAGTCTTTCTTTTGCTTCTACTGTATTTGTAGATTTTTTTCTTGTTACCCTTTATGTCTCTTGCTAGTTTAACCTTATTTTGTGCCTGGACCTTTCTAAATGTATCCTTACATGCTTGTGCTATTTAACTTCATCCTTTGTAATTTGACCTAGTTTCCAATTTATGTAGGACTCTTTTCTGAGTTTCAGATAATTGAAGATTCCCGGGTTAAGACAATGTAGTCTCTTGCCATGCTTCCTATGTTTCCTATCAGTGGGATAGTTTGCTCTTGTGCCCTTAATATCTCTGAAACATTGCCATCTCTTTTGAACTGTTTTTCCCCTTAGATTTGCTTCCCAGGAGATCTTAACAACCAACTCCTTGAGTTTGCTAAAGTCTGACTTCTTGAAAATCTTTATTCTGCTCTTTTCCCTCCTACTATACTTTAGAATCATAAACTCTTTCCATTTTATCATCATTTTCACCCCAACTGCCTTCCACTTTCAAATTCTCAATCAGTTCCGCCTTATTTGTCAAAATCAAATCTAGAACCTCCTCTTCCCGACAGGCTTTCTCTACCTCCTGAAATAAAAATATGAAATGTCTCCAATACATTCTAACAACATGTTGGGTAATTTATGTTCTGCTGTGTTATTTTCCCACCAAATGTATGGGTAGTTAATGTGCTCCATCTCCACTAAGTCCTGTGCTTTGGACGAGTGAGTTTGTTGTTTATAAAAAGCCTCATCCACCTCTTCTTCCTCATTAGATGGTTTGTGCTATGCCCATACCCTCACATCACCCTTAACCCCCCCCCCAACCCACTTTTATCCTTATCCAGAGACTTTCAACGAATCTGTTTCTTATTTCCATTATACCAATATTCCAGTCATATGTATTATCCTACCAAGTTGCCACTGGGTCAGTTATGTTTATTTACTAGCATTTTTAGTTCTTGCTGACGATTCCCATACTTCTTGCTATTAGGGTACAGATTTCTAAAACACTGATTTCTCGATGTTCTTTTTTGTCTCTCCCTTATCCTTGCAATAATGCCTCATATTCCCTCTCCACCAAATTCTGACCTTTCTCCCAGGTCTCCATATTTTTTACTTATCTGTGGATTTTTGTGTCTTGCCACCATCAAACCTATCCCATGGTATAGGAAACATTGTCACACCTAAGTGGGGCATATTTGGTGGTCTCTTTCATCTATAGTGTGTTTAATCATGCCACCTCACAAATTAGCCCCCTGTTGGGTCAGTATTATTCATTCAAGCTCCGAAATGTGTGCTGTGCACTTGAGAGAGAAATAAAGAAATACAGTCCCTAACCCAAGGAGCTTGCAAACTAAATGCATCTGCCTGAAAGACTTGTGCACATTCTTAACTTTATGCACTGGGAGTGGTCCCCTGGAGGTGAAAACGCATATATAAATAATTATAGGATCAGAGTCTAAATATAACAAGTTCCAGCAATTTAGGAAAAGGCAATGGAGAAAGGGAAAATTAGAGGACAAATGATAAGGCTGCATGGTTACTAATAGAAATCTTAATTGGTTATTAATAACCTATATATAAACATATTTGCACTTATTCACTCACACACACATATCTATCTATCTATATATAACATATACATAGGAGTTGTTTCAAAACATTTTAATTATTTCTATAAATAAGTAAATCTTAAAATCTGATCATTTCTGAATCAGTTTTTTATTGTAACTTCTCTCGCCTATCCCCCTGACATTACTTGCATATCATCTCTCACCCTCTGGATTATAAGTCACTTAATTCTTTACTATTAATTGCTTTCTCTCTCTACTTGGTATTTAACAGTTTCCACATACTTCTCTATCTGCCTACCTCAACTTTTTGTATTCTACATTTTCTCTCATTAATAATGATATGAGTGAATAAACGCAGAACTACGGAGCTGAACAAGACAGAAAGAAGTATGTGGACTCTATTATGCAATATACAGTATACAATATACAGATAGTTATAGCTATCTTATACTGGTGACATGGAAAAATACTTCCATATTATGATGGCATGAAAGATGCATTTGACTTTTTCAATAAAGCGAGAATTGTCCCCTTCTAGTTGCCAGCCTATCTTCTAGAAACAATTACTTCCAGCATGCTCAAGCAATAAGGGAGCTCAAGCATATGAAATAGTGTGTCACATTGCACAAGATGGGAAGATAATGTGTGTCACCCCATGCCTCCTCTTCTTAATTATTGGTATTGTACATTAAAGCTGTGTCAAAACATTTTGCATTGCTGGAGAAGCCAGGAAAAAAAACGTGTTTATATATAAAATCCCGGCTCGACTTTTTTATTTTCAAACGGCATCTTTAAGGATTAGGGTTACAATTCACACATATTAAAAAATTCAGTAGAGACAGCACAAACCCTTAGGGAACCATCCTTACAGTAATCCGTCCCCCCAATTTGACACAGTTCTTTTTATAACTACTCCTATTTTATATGTCAGGCATCCACATTTTTATCCTAGCTGCTTTGTGGTTTACACAGAATTCTGTGAAGTGGAACTATACCTAATGCTTCCTGAAAATTAAAATGTTATTCCCTCCCGATGCTACAGTACTTAACTGCACTATTTTAAAAGGTCAGTGATTTTGGGTTTGAGATGTTTGCCAAATCATGACTCTTGATAGCCCAGGATGCACGAGATGGAGAGAACCTTCATCACTCAAGGACATTGGAAGGGAACATGGGCCTAGTTTCGGAATCTGCCTGTAAGTTGCCAGCAAAGAATTTATCTTCACAGAGAACTCCCTGCTGACATAGTGTTTGGTGTAGCTGGCTCCTGTGTCAACCTCCCAACCAGCACAGGGAGCATGACAGGAGGAAAAAGGGGTGTAGTGGATCTTTGGGACAGCGACTTAAGTTACAGCAGCTCCATCACCAGTCTAATATTGGAGACTAGCAGCTTGGAATCACAAAGCCATAATTAGCTCACTAACAGCTTAATCGTGACAAACATAGCTCAGAGACAGAGGAGAATTGAGGTTCACAACACCCCCGAGCATGGCTGTGTTTCTATGCAGTTTTTTTAAATGTTTGTATTTGTAACAGAAAACACCATCAATTCTTATTAGTCAGAATGGGTAGGAACGGTGTCCCTAGCCTCTGTTTGTCAGAGCCTGGAAATGGATGACAGGAGAGGGATCTCTTGAGGATTACCTGTTTCTGTTCACTCCCTCTGAAGCACCTGGCATTGGCCACTGTTGGCAGACAGGATACTGGGCTAGATGGACCTTTGGTCTAACCCAGTATGCCCATTCTTATGTACTTCCTTTTGCAAATTTTGCCCTGTTTTCCTCCCATTTCTTTGGGCACCTCAAATAAATAATTAGTACCTACTCATTCCAAAATTTGCACACACATGTGCTGACATCTTGGGCATAGTCCACTGATGAACTTTTAAAATTAAATGCACAGAGTTGCCTCTTTTCCAGAATTGCTATTTGGAGCTAGGCAAGGGTAAGTGCTGGTGCAGTGACATTAGGTTGCTCCTCACAGCTCTGCTTCTCTCTATAAGCTCCTAACCTAATCCTCAGCCAGCACAAGTACCACAAGCCATGATCATCACCAGATCTTCCAACAGTGCTGCTTATTCCTCCCTCCCCCTTGTTGTAGCCAGTGTAGCATGATGGAAAAAAATGGCCATGTCATATGGGGTTGGGACTAGGGGCATGTAGCTATGAGAAAGGATGTGTAGGAAAATTAGGCCTTCAGCTGGGAGGGTCTTAACGGGGAGACCAGAATGGAGATGTTTGTCAGCGTGGCATTTAACAGCTGTGGTTCATCAGCTTATTAGAGAGCCACTTATAGATTATCCGTAAAAATCTGTTTGGAAAATGTTCAGGTTGGAAAGTGAAATCACTTCACACTAAGGGGAAACATCAACATTAAGTTGGAAGGCAAAAGAATCATAGACGATTAGGGCTGGAAGAGACCTCAGGAGGTCATCTAGTCCAACCTCCTGCTCAAAGCAGGACCAATCCCAACTAAATCATACGTGCTGATATTGCTTGTTAAAGTTTAAAACAGTGGTTCCCAAACTTTTTGGCATCACGCCGCCCTTTTTGATTTTTGAAAAATTTTCACGCTCCCTCCCAAAATAGCAGCAAAACTTGTTGAGCAAAAGAAAGGAAAAAAGGAACTGAATTGGGCAGCAAAATTTGATGGGGGGGGGGGGAGGCTGGGTTGCCTCACGCCCCCCCTGGAATTTCTTCATGCCCCCCAGTTTGGGAACTCATGGTTTAAAAGGATTGCTGCACAAGTTAAATAAATAATAGATTGTAAGTTATGCATGTACATAGCCTGCTAGGATGTCATTGTGGCATTTTTGGCTCATAGGAAATTCAAAGTTTTGAAAATTTCCCAAGTGTGTTTGTTTTGTTTTTTTCATTTAGCAATATTGCTTGTATCCAACTGATTTTTCTCTAACTATGAACTTTATTTGTTTATTGCTCCTACATTTGCTTAAAATTCCTTCTCCATGTTTCACCTTTGAAAGGATCCATGGAATAATTTGTAAGAATTTTCATGGACTCTAGAGCAGACCTGGGTAAAATGCGCCCCACAGGCTGAATCCAGCCCACTAAGCCACAAGATCCAGCCTGCAGACACTGCAGGGAGCCCCAGGAAGGCTCCCCACTTGCCTTGCTCCACCCACACGCCACTCAGAAACATGGCTATGGGGCAGTTTCACTTTAAAAACAGCCTGGAGGGGAGGGGAGAAAGCTTTAGGAGCTGCTCCCTCACCTAGCACAATCCCATTGGCTGGCTTCTGGCCAGAAACTGGACAATGGGAGCTGCTTGTTTCAATAACAGGCAGCCATGAAGCACAAGGGGCTCATAGCTATTCACAGAGCACATGGCTGCAGACTGTGTAGGGGTGGGGCAGGCAGGGAGGCTGATTCAGGAACAGGATGTTGGTTGGTAAGTCACCTGGCCAGACCCTGCCTCTGGCACCCCAGCTCCTCCCTTCCCTAACCCTCTGCCCCCACTCCTGCCCCCCTACTCCACATACCCAAATCCTCTGACCCCCGCCCCTCTTGCACTCATATCCCTTCCCAGATCAGGCACCCCAATCCCTGCTCCAGATCACAGTCCCCTCTGCCCTAGCTCACAACCCAAACTCCTGCACCCCCTCCTGTATACCAATTCCCTGCTCTTGGTCACAATCCAACCCCTGCATCTCAGTCCAGTGCTCCAGGTCACAACTGCCTTCTTCACCCAAATTCCCTTTCTTACCCCAAGCTCCCTTCTGCACCTAACCTCCATCCCAGATCCTGCACCTCCTCCATTAATATCATGGAATAGTGCTACCCTCAATCACTTTCCAAATTCTTGAAGCCCCCTCCCCTGTAAAAAATTATTGCCCACTCCTGCTCTAGGGGGTGCAGGCTGATATTAAACTAGTTGTTAATCTTTATCTCTGAAGTCCAGGTTCACACTGAGATTAGGTCAGAAATGGATCTAGTTTCACCATATTCTACCCCAAGCCATAAAAACTGCCTCACACATTTCAAACTCTGCAGTGCCTAGGAATCTCCAGATACTATTGTGTGAGTGGGATGGGGGACTGAAGGAAGATCCTGTATAGCAGAACTTAAGTATAAGTAGTTTCCTGTATAGCAGAACTTAAGTATAACTTAAGTAGAGGTGGAAGGGGACTCAGGACTGGAACTGAAACTGAAATTCAGAACAGAATTAAATAGCCATAACCATAGGAAGGACAGGGGAGCCAACATCCACACCAGACAACTGGGTAAATTGGGGTGTGGGAGGTGGCTCCATACTCTCAAAAGGGGTGGGGCTTTGGGTAAAAGGGGCGGGGCCAGAAGCAGCCAGCACTTAGGTCCGCTTGGAGTGTACCATGCAACCCCTTCCTTCCCAGGCCTTACAACTACCTGGACTAGAGGCAATGGTGGTCAAAGGAGAGCTCTATGCTCTTTTGAATCACCGGGCCCCACAGCAGTTGCCCCTTTTGCTTCCCCCCATTGGCAGTCACAAGAATGTTATAATTCAGGACTGTGGGCCAGGGAATCAAGCACTGTAGTATCAGGAATGATGCACCTTGGAACTGATGTGCATCGGCAGAACTATGTTGAGAATATTTGCACATGGACTGCCACCACTCTGTCTCATTGTAACCAGCATTATTAATCCTTCATGTCTAATGAACCTCCCCCTCCTAGCACACACCCGATTTATTCTTAAAGTTTCTCCTGGTGTACTTTTTAAAGACATCCTGTCTGTCTGCATCACTAGTAACTGATTTTGGTTTTCAGGTAACACAGTCTATTTAACATTTTACGCATTAGGTCAAATGGCTGAATGATTTCTTATTTGCTTATTAATATCTTGAACACTGAATAACATCAAATTCCGAAATGACTTATTCCGAACAGAGTCCTCAACACGTTGCTTCAGGAAATAAATCATTTGAAATGTCAATCATTCCACATGCCATCATCCAATATCTCAAAGGTTTCTCTAATTATTAGGGAGGCTAAAAATCACCCATAATCACAATGTTACCTGTCTTCCTTATCTGATCATATAGTATTTCATTCTCCTTCCTTTCCTGTCACATCTGTCTCTTGCAGTCCCCTGCTATTAGCCTCAAAAATTCTATCTCTATCCGATTGATTCTCTGGAGTTACAGTTCCTTTATGTGTTTTCTCAATAGATAAGGGCAAATCTTCCCCTCTATTTCAGGCCTTCACTTTGAAACATCCTATAATCATGAATCCTATGCTCAGACTTATTTTCAGCAGGAACACTTACTGTAATTTTCTTCTTTCACACATACTGTAATTGTAAATTTTAAAAAATACTCTTGACCAGAAATCATTTACTTCTATTTTCTTGTTCATTACACACTGTATGTTTTCTTACTTGGATTTTCATATCTGTGCTCTCTACTCTGTTCACCATATATTTCTACATTCTGAACAGCTTTGACTATCCAAATATTTGTGACACCTCTGCCATTTTGTTTCCCACTCACCGAGTTTTGTGAAATCCTTTTGAAGATCTTCCTAATCTGTTTTGGACTTAATCTTGAGTTGTTTTGTATAATCTGCACATTTTGCCACCTCACTGTTTACCCTTTTCTCTAGATCATTTATGGATATGTGGAATAGGATTGGTCCCAGTATGGTCTTGTGGGGGACAACTAATTTTTAACTCTCTCCATTCTGAAAACTGTACATTTATTCCGATCCTTTGTTTCTGATCTTTTAATCAATCATTAATCCATGAGAGGATCTTCCCTCCTACTCCATGAGGGTATGTCTACACTACCACCCTAGCTCGAACTAGGGTGGTTAATGTAGGCATTCGAAGTTGCAAATGAAGCCCGGGATTTAAACACGAGGAGTAACGGTAGTAACGGTAGTTCGTATTAGAGATCCTAATTCGAACTACCTACTCCGTGGCGCGTGTAGCCGCGGGCACGGAGTTCGAACTAAGGGCATTTAAAAATGGCGCCCTCCCGGCAAGATGCAAATGAAGCCCGGGATATTTAAATCCCGGGCTTCATTTGCAACTTCGAATGCCTACATTAACCACCCTAGTTCGAACTAGGGTGGTAGTGTAGACATACCCTGAGAGATTACTTTGCTCAAGAGTCTCTGGTGAGGGACCTTGTCAAAAGCTTACTGGAAATCTAAGTACACTTTATCCACTGGACTCCTTTGTCCCCTCAAAGAACTCCAATAGATTAGTCAAAAATGATTTCCCGTTACAAAAAACACATTGATTCTTCCCCAACAAATTATGTTCATCTATGTGTCTGATAATTCTGTTCTTTACTATTGTTTTAACAAGTTTTCCCAATACTGAAGGTAGACCTACTATCCTGTAGTTGCCAGCATCACCTCTGGAGCCCTTTTTAAAAATTGGCATCACATTAGCTATCTTCTAATCATTCCGTAAAAGGTTGATTTAAACTATAGGTTGCAAACCATAGTTAGTAATTGTACAATTTCACATGTGAGTTCTCTCAGAACTCTTGGGTGAATGCCATTAGGTCCTGGTGACTTGTTACATATATCATATGACCAGAATGAAATGCAGATGTGGTCTGGGGACTGATAAACAAAGAGTCATGTCTACAAACTGAGCACTGTCCTCTATATGGTAAACGGTAGTGGTCAGAGACTACAGAACCAACACATAGCTGAAGTATATGGTGATGTAAGTTTAATCTTGCATAGGTAATAATACTTGACCTTGGGATCTGCAGAGGAGAAGTGCAATATAAGAGCTATGTAGTTTTACTATTAGAATAGATGCACATTCCTGTAGATCTATTAGCCCCCATTTGCTGATGGGCAAATGAATCAAAGAGCCTATTTTGTGATTTTCATGCCAAGGATGTGGAAATAAGATATCCGCTAGAGTAGAGAGTGGCCTGTTTTAACTTACTCACTCTGGGGTTGTTTTAGATTTTTCTTCTCTTTCTGGTACAATTACGCAATGGGGAGCAGGTGTCAATCTGTGGTTGTGTAGCTTGAATTTAGGTTTGCTAGCAAGAAAGTTAGGTTAGAAGCACATGCAGAGGGTGGAGATTTGGTGTAAATGTAAATTACACCAATTGCCAGCAGACTCACACTCGCCTCTGAATTTGGCTGCAAATATCTATGTGATAATATCAATAAGGTCTCATGGTCCTCACATTGCCTTTTGCCTCCTGTTCTTTGATGGTAAGATTATCACACCTATTAAAGACAATAGCACATGCCCTCATTCCTAATCTAATTTATACCTTAGAATTTATACAGCACGTACTACTGCAGTATCCTAACACCCTTCAGAACACAGTATATAGCTTTGCTTATATATGGTATTAAGTTTCTGTTCCTCATTAAAATGAAACATTTCTCATTTTTAAATATATTGCACATTTAACTCCACAGCCTCCTTGGAGACGTACCGCTACCTATCTCCCCAGCTGCCTCTTCTGGATCTTTTTTCTCTTAGTATAAAAAAGTGATCAGTTCAACAATGGAACTTTATACTGTGCTCCCAGTTTCAGGAAGATCCTGAAAGCACAGAGGTATGTGAAAATTAACACTTAAAATAATATCATGTAGTAATGTAATTCTAGTTCATTTTGTGAAACATCTTTCAGACAAACTCTACCTTGTAAAGCTTTTTCCGGTTCAAATGTACAGTGAAAGCGCTAAATAGTAAAAACTGAAAAGAGAAGCCAAGAAGTAAAAATGAAGGATGAGAGCTGTCTTTTAGAATTGGTTTAAAAATGAATGGAGAATTGCTGATAAGTAATGCCATACGAAAAGTATTCCACGTGGCAGGTGATTCTGAGAAGGTACATTGTTGATGACACAACTGTGCACAGGGACAAAGAAGAGGGTTCTAAAGTACCGTAGTCACCATTCAATAGTTAGAATTCACCATCAGCATTAACTACTCCCCCCCCCCCCCAGAGCTGGCTGAGATTTACTACATGATTATTTTTTATCACTCAAAAACTTTCAGAAAACCTTTCCCCCCACAAATCTTCCTGACATTTTTGGTCCCTCATTTCCTGAAATAATGGCAACTGTTTGGCATGTTTATCAAAAATATTATTGAAAACCTCAGCACATAAGCCACAACATCAGAGGCTCATACAACTGCACATCCTCTAATGTGATATATTCCATCAAGTGCCAGCAATGCTCCTCTGCCACATATATTGGTCAAACTGGACAGTCTCTAGGACAAAGAATAAATGGACACAAATCAGATGTTAAAAATGGTAATGCATAAACCTGTAGTAGAGGAACATTTGAACCTGCCTGAGCACTCATTAATTGATTAAAAAGTAACCATTCTTCTACAAAGGAATTTCACAAGCCAACTAGAGAGAATAGCATATGGAATAGACCTTAATATGCAAATTTTACATGGTTTTCCTTGGCCTGAACAAAGACATAAACTGGATGGCCCATTATAAAACCAGCTTCCCTTACATTTAACACTTTAACACTTCACTGACATCAAAAGCTAAGTATGGGACTCTTCCAGCCCACTCAATTAGCCTCATTAGCACTACGATTGACAGGTACTTTTCTTTTTCCCCCCCTCCCTTCTTTTTCTGTTATAATTCTGAGACATCTTTTTTTTCCCTTACTCAAGCTCATTTGAGGAAGAGGGTTTTGCCCACGAAAGCTTGTGATACTGTATATATTTTTGTTAGTCTCTAAATGTGCCACAAGACTACTTGTTGTTTTTAAAGTTACAGACTAACATGGCTACCCCCCTGAGATTACTGAAAACATTATAAAAATGAGCGTAGACATTTTTGGCTCACCAAAACCTGGATTTTGACTGTAGCCTATTATTTTGGTATATTCATTCAATTTTCATTCTACTCTGTTGGGTTTAAATTCCACTTAGTCTGATAATGACAATTTTAAAATTTTTTTATATTCAGTTAAACTGTATTTGCCTCTCTAGGTTTCCATATCAAATTCTAAACTACGTTTTGTGGGCTTCAGTGATCAGTTGCAAGTAATTTAATCCTATGTGCAATTTAATGTATTCCCTTAAAATTCTATCTACTAAATAAATACGGGCCATAAAAGATATACCAACATTGAGAAACTGTCTGAGGTGGGTTAGGGAAACCTTAAATCAATTGTTTCTACTACAAGATTCATGGTTTTTAAGGACAGGGCATTTTACTCTATATCTGTATAATGTACAGTGCTTTGAGATTTCACAGTAAAGTCTGAAACAAAGAGTGATAAATAACAAAAATATATCATTTAATATCAGTGAATTCAAGATCCTTTATATGCCACTGTGCATTTCTTACTGTCTTTGCAGTTTTTAGCCCCTTAAATTATTATGAGAAATCTTCCCAACTAAAATTCCAGAGATCTTTTTTGGGGATTTAATCCCTCCCCCACTTTCAGTTTTAAAATTGCACAGGATCTGGTCCAGGAGGTGAAGAGTAATGAACCACTTGGTAATAGAAACCATAATGGAATTAAAATTAAACTTCCTTGTATCTGGGAGAATATCAAAGAAACCTACCACAATAGTATTTGTCTTCAAAAAGGGGAACAACTCAAAAATGAGGTTGCTAGTTAAATAGAAATTAAAAGGAATAGTCACAAGAATAAAATACATGTAAGCTGCATGGAAATGTTTTTAAAACACCATAGAGGTTAAAAACTATATGTATACCTCTAATAAAAAAAATAAAACAGCAAGAGGACCAAACAACCACCACCATGGTTAAACAGAGTAAAAGAGGTGGTTAGAGACAACAACAACAAAACCCCAATATATTTAAAAATTGGAACCACACTGAGGAAAATAGAAAGAAAAAAAAGTTCTGGTAAGTGTAAAAGTATAGTTAGGCAGGCCACAAAAGAATTTGAAGAAGAACTAGTTAAGGATGCAAAATCTAACAGCCGATTTTTTAAGTACATCAGAAGCAGGAAGCTTGCCAGAGTATAAGCAGGGCCATTAGACGATTGAGGTACTGAAGGAGGCCTCAAGGAAGATATCATCATCCTGGAGAAGCTAAATGAATATTTTGCATAAGTTTTCACTGAAAGTGATGTGAGGAAGATTCTTGCACCTGAACAGTGCTTTTAAGTTTAGATATCTGAGGAACTGTCCCAGATTATGGTGTGAATAGAGACAGCTTTGGAAGAAACTGATGAAATTGAATTAAACAAAAAACAAACCAACAAACAAACAAAAAAACTCACCAGGAGCAGATGGTATTTAGCCAAGAGTTCAGCAGGAATTCATCAAGTAACTATGGTATGTAACCTCTCTCTCAAATCAGCCTCTGTACCAGTTGATTAGTGGATAGCTAATATAATACCAATTTTTAAAAAGAGGCTCTAGAGTCAATCCTGGCAATTACAGACTAATAAACCTAACTTCAGCACCAGGCAAACTAGTTGAAACTATAGTAAAGAGCAGAATTATCAGATCCAAAAATGACCACGATTTGTTAGGGAAACTGAACATGACTTTTAAAAGGGAAATCATAACTCAAACTATTATGATTCTTTGAAGGAGGTGGGGCTCAACAAATATGTGGACAAGATGATCCAAGGGATCCAGTGAGGTTAACCAAACTAATAGGCAACAGTTTTTTTTTTATAAATGCATTTCTTCACGTAACACGTGGCACCTGTGGAACACACTGCCAGGAGATGATTTGAAGGCCAAAACTAACTGGCTTCAAAACTGAATTATCTAAATTAATGGACATGTCCATTCATGGCTCTTAGCCCAGATGCAACCCTATGCTCTGGGTGTCTCCAAACCTTTGACTGCCAGAACCTGGGACTAGACAACAGAAGATGGAATAATTACGTTTTCTAAGTTTCAATACTTTTCTTGAGACAATTAACAGGATGAAACCAGCACAGCTTAACAATGGAAGAGTTTTAAGACATTTTACCAGGAACAAGACAGTTTTATTAGTACAGTGTAAGCAGTATTCAGATATTCTAGATCCAAATTAATGTTTTTTCCCCAGTAAAGATTGAGTCCCATTCATAAAAATACTGAACTTTGGTTTGAGAGGCCATTCCATGGTGTAATGCGCAACGAAGGCTACTTAATCCAATGTACCTTAACACTATGGTGCACACTGAGGACCTTCAGAGGGGTAGCCGAGTTAGTCTGTACAGGATAAACTTAAAAAACAACAAATAGTCTGGTAGCACTTTAAAGACTAACAAAACATGTAGATGGTATCATGAGCTTTCGGAGGCACAGCCCACTTCTTCAGATGACCCTTGTGTAGTTGACGTATTTCTACTCCATATGGCTGAATGCACTGCCTTGCATGCTGCAAGACCTTGTTACACAAAGACCTTATTGCTCATAAGAATGGCCATACTGGGTCAGACCAATGGTACAGCTAGTTCAGTACCTGGTCTTTCAACAGTGACCAATGCCAGATTCTTTTGAGGGAATGAACAGGCAGGAAATCATCAAGTGATCCATCTTCTGTGGGCCATTCCCAGCTTCTGAGCATGGTTTTGCATCCCTCTCCATCCCAGTAGCCACTGATGGACCTATCCTCCATGTGCTCCTTACATAAAAATCTATTTGTACAGTGCAGATAAGTGTTGCTTGGGTCTGTTTAGTAGTGTTTGACGCTTTGGCAAGGACAACGTGTATGTCCATTCGGATGTCATAACAAGGAAAGCCAGCTCCTGGTACAAAAGGATTTTAATACTCCTTTCTCCCGAGCAAACGACTCAACTGGGATATACACTGTCATCCACCCATGCTAAAACTGAGCAAATACTAACAGTACTAGATGACTGGCACTTGTATGATACATGAAGCAAAGTGGCTCAACCAAAACCCGGTATTCCAGTGATGAATACAGGAGATGGGGATTTGTCCTATCTTGACTCTCACCAGAAAGGTCCACATTAGCTCCATGTGAGCCATTTGTTGTCCCTTTACAAAAAGGGGAGAAAAGAAGGACATGCGTTCCTGAACTACTTCTCTTAACTGGAACATCATTACTGATGGGTGAGGGATTGGAAAATCAGACTAATGTCCAATGCATGTCAATTTATCAGCTGTTCAGAGACCACTGCTATGCATAGATAAAACAGGTGAATTTTACTCTGGATTTTCTGCCTCATGATTTCAGAAAGACCTTTATGACTTTTGTGGTTTAATTTCCTGTGACATTTATTATACTATTTTAAAAGGTAAAAGAACAATGAGTAATATCAGAAAAATGAGAACTATAATAAAAGGAGACTTTAAAAAAAAACAAAGCAAAAGATCTATGTATACCATTTTTGTATAAAACAGGCAATAAGACTTAAAACAATACATATTATTTTTACATAGAAACCCCTACTCCCACCACCTTGCTGCTATAACAAATGATGTTTAGGTTGCATAGCTGAACATTCATTTATGTTGCTCTTGTAAACTTAATTCTGCCTAATGTACTCAACTTGTGCATTGAATAAGACAGAGGCTCTCTGGAAAAAAATAGTATGGATCGTGTAAAGACTGTATGATATACTGAATGTACACTACTTTTACAGCTTCTGAGAAAATAAATTACCAGAATCTGTCATAATGGAAAGAATTAAGCAAAATATAGTAGTTGCTTCTAGCTTCCCTCAGAACTGGTAAATTAGTGGTGATCATCAGAATAGGATATATAAGGAGCAGAAAGTTTAAAATTAGGCCATAGAGAGATGATAGTCTCTTATCTGTAAATGTTACAGATATATGTATTCAATTATAATATGTACATTTCAACTCCGATAAAACAGTATTGTTTGGAACATGTTTAAAGCTATACACCTATCAGGGGATTTTTAACCTACTCTGTGAATTATTGCAAGCTTATTTTTATTAAATAATTCTATACACTACTGAATAAAAACATACCTTCAAGTGTGTGTGATATATTGTGCATGGCTCCAAAGACAATAAAGTGCTGTTCACTGACTCCTATATAAACTTCCCTCAAACTCTGTTTTCCATTGTAGGACATAGCAGCTCATAATAGATTGTAATACTCAGTTATGATCATTTACATTTATTTCCTGACGCATTGTTAAAGAAGTTCATTCAGTAGTCAGCTTTCAAATGGTAAAGTTTTTATTATTTCATTCATTTATTTATTGTAAGAAGTGGGCCTTAGCAATTGAGCATGGAATATCAACAAAATTTTACTTTCTTTTTAAAAATGTCATGTCAGGTTAGAGTTCATATTTTGAGGTAAAATTACAAATACATTACTGGTTACTACTATTATTTCTTAAACAGGTATTCGGACCAGTCATTGTTATCTCATCAATCTTTTGTATCTGGGTTGTAAAACCCCTTGAAAAACAAGTTTTAATAAGAGTACCATGCAACATGATCCTGAACCATAGCAACACTAGTGGGTGCAATTGTAATATTAATGAGTTTGGGAACTGATGATTTTACAATTCCTGACCTTTCAGCTTTGATCCATTAGTGGGTATGGATTCAGTGGCAGCTAGCACAATTGGGCAAAAGCTGTCTAAGTGGAAAATTGATCCTGGTAAGTGCTAGCACAGTTCCTTGACACATTAATGTTTCCCATTTTAGTGCTTTGAACTTTTGCTCCGTGAAAACATGAGTTCAAGTCCCAGTTGGGAAGTTGAACTTCCAGTGAGACTTCAAGTGAATATGGGGACATTTGCCATTTCTTAACATTTTAATTAAAAGGATAAGTTAAAACCAATAGCAAAAAACATCATGAAATTGCCATCATCACCATCTAACTCTGGAGCTGGGAAATAGACCTTCTCTGACATGTAGTCAAGAGAAATGCTCCATAGGGACTTAAAGTAGGAATTGCCAATTACTGAAAGATGCTACTTCCATAGCCCGGTCTATTTAGTCCCTTTGCCTAGGGACCTAAATTCCTGCCCAGCCTATTGGAGGCAAAAAAACCCTAAAACAAAACTCCCTTCTCCTCTTACCAAATAGTGAATCTGGGTAGAGTTCAGATCCCCAGAACTTTTCTTTTAGGCACAATATTAATAATTGTGTAGTTCCAAAAGCACATTACAGACTAATTAACTAATTAACTGTGATTCTCAAAACAGTCTTTAGATGTAGGTAATTAAATGTTTTTCTCAGTGGAGAAAATGAGGAACGAGATAAAAGGATGAAGTAACCTGCGTAAGGTCACCAAGAAAGCCAGGTTGGTGTGAACTCTGATTTATAAGCCTGTGCTTAGAACACTGGGCAGTGACTGAACCAAAACATGAAAAATAAATATTTCTAAACACCCAGGAATTGACCAAAGAATATAATGGAGTGATATTTAATGGCAGGTGGGCAACTTGCTCCTCCCAGGATCCTTTGCTAATCCACGCCTAGGCTAAAGTTTAGCCTTTTAATAAGAATAGATCAGTTTCTACCTCAACCACTAAAATAGTCATGACAGATCTGGGTTATATAGAATTTTGAGATATTGGCTCAACTGTTACTCCTGATGCTTGCCATCTGCTTCCAGAGAATGGGGTGAGAGTTCCCTCTGAGTATGGAGCCCTCGTCCTGGAGAGTCTTCACAGAAATTTGAGAACAGATTTTGAAACTATCATTTTAAAGGTTTCAAAAGATCTGGTCAGTTCTATTTTAACTTTTGTTTAAACTGTCACTGGAAGCAGAAGTGCCAGAAATTCTCAAGTGAGAGATCTCCAGTCCCGTTTTGTAAATTTGTTATGTCTAGAGAAGCTTTAGAAATCAAACTGATCCTGAACTCATAACAGTTTAACATTTGAAGTTTAACTATATCTATTAGTTGTGCATATATGTGTGAAGAGGATAAAAATATCTCTTATGTATTGACTCCACTAATTAGCCGTGTGTCCATAAAATGCTGCTAAACTTTCAACAAGTTGCTAGCATAAGTACAGAAAGCTGCCTTAAGGATGTTAAAACCATAAGCACTGATATTTATGACTGATGCTACAGAAACACAGAGAAAAAAGGCACAACTTCTTCTGTTTTAAAATCTTTTTGGAAGTTACAAGATAAATATTTAAATATTTGCATATTTATCCACATTTATCTAGTCCCTGGTCTGCTTTCTGTTATCTGTAATAGCTTTATTCAAATGGAAGCACCTTCCCACATGCTAACGCATTCACTTGTTTCTACAAGTGATCCAAAGTTCTAATAAATGACTTATCTGGCTCTCTTGACTCCCTCCCCCGCCCCCAACCACCTCACAGAAAGCCTTTGGTGATCAAGATTCTCCCTACACCAGCTGATTTCCATAATCCTCACTAGGCTTTACCTTGCTTTTTGCCAGATATGATAGGCAAGAAATAGCAATGGATGGACCAGCTGGAGTAACAGGTAGAGGTTTTGTGTAAACTTGTTGGGATTAAACAGCAGAGGGCAACTGGGGATTTTATTCTTTTCAAATAGAGCGACCTTGAAAGGGTTTTGAGTTCAGTTTTGCTAGCACCAGGGCACAAATACAGGATGAAGAAGTCTAATTGTTCCTAACTCCTCCATGGAATCAATTTACAAACTTTGGGTGCTGTTGTCATTATAGTGGTTAGATAGCATTGGGCTCCATCTTGCTAGAGTCAATGGGAAGGAAACAGTTGACAGGAGAGGGATCACATGATGATTACCTGTTGTGTTCCCTTCCTCTGGGGCATCTGGTATTGGCCACTGTCAGCAGACAGGATACTGGCTAGATGGACCTTGGATCTGACCCAGTATGGACATTCTTATGTTGTTCTTATGGGATTTTTGCCTTGGACTTCGTTGGGAAATTTGTGTTTAGTGATAAGACTCAGTGCAACACTTGGGTCAGTGCTTACCTGTGAGAAAATGAGTGATCTCATTCCTATTCAACAAAGCAAAAAAGTAGGTGCTTAACTTCCAGCCTGTGTTTAAGTCCAGTTGAGGTAACTGAGAATTAAACACACACATTATATGTTGGGTACACACCTATGCGTTTTGCTGAGCAGGGATGAATTTTTCCGGTGTACTTAAAGGTGAGCACCTGTTTAAAAGTTTTGTTGAACTTGTGCCGAAAGCACTGGCTTTCAGAGGTTCTGCGTGCATGCACATGCTGCTCCCTTTGATTTTAGCTGGAGCATGTTGAAAAGCCAGGTTTTGGTGAACACAAATGGAGGCACCCCCAATGCACTAATCAGATGCATCTTGCGTGTTTACCTCCTTGCCCTCAAAACTGAACACATTACTCTGCCATTGTGAGTCTATTTGAAATAAATAGAAAATAATCTAATTGATCTCTACCCTCCATTACCAAGCAAACATTTGTTTGCGTCAACTTATAAAATGTTCAAATGCCCAGGGAAGGATTCTCAGCGTTCTAAGAGTCAGTGGAATTTATAGACAGAAATTTGTCTAATTCTGATCTTTTAGTCATTTGCTAGGTCATTCCACACTGTTTCAGTCATTTCATGCAGCTCAGGGGGTTTCAATTCTCGATTGAGGCAGCAGTGTATATTTGAGTGTCATTTCTGTCAGTCTGGTTTGTTTTTATCCAACTAATGAATTTGAAGCTCTCTGGTCAAAAGTCAGGCCATCTGATTTACAGATGGCATGTTATTGTGGAGGGAGGTGATTTACAAATGGCCTTTTAAATTGTGTGTCTTTTTATTACTGAATCAACCCTTTAGAAACCAAGAACTAGCCCATGTAAGATGAGCATCTTACGCAGTCCTGTCTCCTGCTTTTTATTTTACACACTCTCTCCTTTTGTCTCTTCCGCTGTCACAGTTAGGGTATGTCTAGACTACATGGCTCTGTCGACGGAGCCACGTAGATTAGGTTTCTAGACATAGGAAAATGAAGCGGCGATTTAAATAATCGCTGCTTCATTTACATCAAAATGGCTGTTTGGCGGCACAGCGCGGTAGTCTGGTCGCTCCGCGGTCAACAAGGGAAGCCCTTGTCGACCGCCCCGGTAAACCTCATTCCACGAGGCATAACGGGGCGGTCGACAAGGGCTTCTCTTGTTGACCACGGAGCATCCAGACTACTGCACTGTGCTGCCAAACAGCTGATCGGCACAGCGCGGCAGCCATTTTGATGTAAATGAAGCAGCGATTATTTAAATCTCCGCTTCATTTTCCTATGTCTAGTAAACTCATCTACATGGCTCCGTCAATGGAGCCATATAGTCTAGACATACCCTTACAGATCAGCCTTCGATCCTAGTTAATATGCTGCTCTGAATACTGTATTTGCTGCTTGTGGCTGGTATTGAAAAGAGAAAACAACATGTTTTTAGAACAGTGATAAATTCCTGTGCCTTTAGGTGCCAGAAGCCAGTCTCTGAGTTTCCTCCATGGCAGGAAATCTCTATTTGATTCAGTGATACAAGCTATCTACAACACCCGACTCTGTAAAAGGGGCATCACTCAAACTGGTGCAACCCACAAATTAAGCCGGATCAGCTACAGAAAAGGCAGGCACAGACCACCTGCAAGATCTGCTGATGACATACTCACATGCACAGAGCAGCCACCAATGCAGGGATCTACAAGGGAGAGTAGGCGTATGGAAACAACCCTTCTCCCCATCCAATGCTGCATCCCCATATGGAGCAACATTGGGTGTATGGAAAATTTCTCCTACTGTACCTGCAAGGATGAAACAAGCCCTCTCTCTGTATGGATCAGAGACTGGGTACAACTTCCTCCCCCTCCCAAGCAAAATCAGGGCAAATAATTGATGAAAGATTCCCACAATTATACACATCAGAGTGTACAAACATACTTAGAATCCTATTCAAATTCTTCTTTTAACTGCATCAGAACATAATCTCCCACAAACACTTCTAAGATTCATATGAATTTAATTAGGGAGGCTTCTACCAGGAGAGAGTAGGAGGTAAGGTATACTAGAGAATATTCATACCAGTTTGACAAATTTAATCCCACACTTCAAATAGTCTATATCTTTGTGTTTCCTATAGCTGGCAAACAAGTACATGGTTTTCCTAGCTAGACACGTTAAATTTATTGACAATCTTAAGCAGTAGAAAACACACTGCTATTTCGAAAGTTGAAGCATTCCCAAGACAATCATCAGTAAATGGCTAGGAACTTCGATGGCAAGACAGGTTTGTAAGAAATCAGAGATCACAAACGTTCAATACTCACTGGATGGAAAGTGGATAGCTAAGAGCTTTGAGAAATCAGGTAATTAACCTGAAATTCTCTCTTGTCAATAGGGAGTCCTTAAGATGACAACGTACTTTGCTATGTGCTGATGTTGTCACACCCTAAGTGTTGGTCAAAAATAAACAGCTTCTTCCTGGCTGTGATGTAGTAGGTAACCACAGTCTACTTACAGTATAAACCTTTACATTTTACAGGCAACATTTTGCCCATTCCCACTATAAATAGGTGTATTTGTAATTTTATAGTAACACAAGAAGATTTATCCAGCATTGCTTGGGTCCTCAACTCAATTAATTTTTGTTTTGTGTAAAATAAAATGAAAATGTACTTAACTCCTCATTCCCAGCCCCACCTCAGACCAATGGTTTAAATGAAGTATGTACATTTTTCTTCTAGTAACATTTATGTGAGTGGTTCTGAATGTATGCATGGCTGGATGGATGCAAAATTCTGAAGTCTATTAAAGAAGGCAAACCCCTTTGTTTCTTAACAAATGCCCAGGGAAGGATTCTCAGTGCTCTGAGAGTCAGTGGAATTTATAGACACAAATTTGTCTAATTCCAATCTTTTAGCCATTTTCTGGTTCATTCCACATTGGGTGCTTCACCCAGGCGTTTTAATAAGAGGCCTGATTCCAAATGTGGACTTGATATCATAATTAGGTAATCCTTCATACAGACTTAGTAACAAGGTGTGCAGGACGGATGAGTCCTGTTGATGCCTGGATCCAAGCCGGAAGCATTTTGGAGTCTATTCTTCAGATGGAGAGTGGGAACTGGTAGGCTAAGAGCAGGGCCTGCTGGGAACTCAGAGGACTAGGCTACAAGAGCCTCCCCAAACCCAGCAGTAGTGTTGTCATCTCAGAGGCATGAGCAGAAGCTAAGAAGAGCAGCCTGTAAAAGGGGCAGAAGAGTGGGTCTAAGAGGAAGACAAGTAGACAAATGCACAAAGTAGCCCTGAGGTGGGGAAATAACACAGGGGGCATCTGAGTTAGGAATAGATAGTTCCAAGAGCTGGATCTCCTGGCAGAAGAAGGGAATGATACTGCTGTGCATCAGTAGAGACAAGCTCCTAATAGAAGGGTAGAAGGTTTGCACAGACTGTGCGGAGCGGGCTATGGTCTGGAGAGCAGGGAACAGGATGGATGAATACATGGGAGATCCCTGCATCAAGAAGGTGAATCTCTGAACAGATCCAGACCCCAAGGGGAAGGGAGAGGTGAAAGACTGTTTTCCCAGAGTTTAATTTGATTTGAGGATTTACATTCACCCTGAAAGGGGCTGGCAGTGAACTTTTCATTTGGTTGGCAAGAGAAGAAGTCCAACAACTAGTGGGAAAATTAGGGTACAGATGCATCCTGGGAGAAAGAGATTAGTGGCAGTGCCCACTAGTGCCACTTGTCACTAACAAACTCAGTCTTCCTTGTGTAAAATGCAATTAAATTTGTTATTGTAGGGAGTCAAAACCTGGAGCAATGTAGGGATCAGGGTAAAAAATGTGGGGGAAGTGAAATAGGAGTCATTTGAGATGGGGAGTGGCCGTCCCAAGATCTGGAAGCGTAGGGAGCATGGTAAACTCCCTATATAGTTAGTTCTGAAATAAATGGGACTTCCTCTCCCTGTATTAAGAGCACTCAGTTACATTTTTTTTAGATTGACTCAAATTTGAGAAGTTAGAATTTAGAGAGACCACAGATGCACAGAGATCAAAGTCACGAAAGAGTTTCAGCAGGAAGGCAGTCAAGATAATGCCTGATGTTGGTGATATTTGGAGGTGATAGTTAGCAGACAAGAGATGCGAGTGAAAGGAATGTCTGCAATCAAGAGTGTCCAAAGAAAGAGGGCTGAAATTCAATTTTGCTCCAGCTGCAATATGAAACATTGAACACTATAGTAGGTGGCTGAGATGAGATATATTGGGGTTAGATGTAGCATAGTTGAAAACGAGAGATAGAGGATGGCAGCATGCAAGAAGGCTGAAGACCACGTGTATGGAAAGATAGTTTTATTATGTTTCTGGAGTACTGAGAGAGTCTCATATATATACACACACACCAAGACAGACAAATTTGAATACATAACATTCATGGTTTTCTAGCATGAAATCCCTCCCATGCAGAAATGACAAAACAAAACTTTAGCAAGGGCCAAACTATAAATATATTGTATCAAGTGAATCAGTTGTTAGAAGAGATAAAGTTGAAGAGTTCCTTAAAGTAAAAAGCAATTTGAACTTCCACAATTCAAATGTCTTCAACATACATAATCAAGAAGACAGATGTTGTATTCTTAATTGGACAGTATGGATTTTTTTTCTTATATCTATTACTGGAAAGTGCTATGAGTGGATTTTCCAGAATGGTGCTATAAAAATAAAGATTGATTGAATAATTCTATACCTACAGCTAGGAAATGTCTTCAAGGAATGCTTAAAGGAAATGAACAGAGCGCTACAAATAGTGCCAGTTTAACATATGCATATTTAGTAGGAAACTTGACAGGTAGCTAGTACTTTCAGCGGTATAACTGTAAATGTTTTCCTTGCTAATTTTTTCCCGTGATCCTGAACTGGGAGATGATGATAATATTAGCATTGCAAGATGTCTTAGTGACACTGCTTACTTACCCTGCTAATGCTCTGTGGAAAAATATCTAAGTAGGTACACTAGGCATCACAGCTGTAACAAATCAGGCTGCTCATAGTGAGCTCAGCTGAAAAAGCTTTAAAAATAGGTCAGTGTAAATTATTCTCTGCCTGGCATGGCAAGTGGCTTGTGTTACTAATATTGCATCTGTATATTTTTAACCCTTTCATCATTCTATTTTACTATGTTTGGTTATATCAAATGTTAATATAACCAGCACATTTCTCAAGAACAGGAAGCAATTTCACTAACTTATGTCACAGTTGCAGTTCAATCACAAATAATCTAGAGAATTGCTAACTTATTGTAATGCAAAGGGATTGTGAAGATGGTACCTCTTGTCCTTACAAGGCTTTACCACCAGTTTAGTTATCGGTCCTGCTTTTGTACTGTATTGCATATAATTATTCTAAATGCTGGTTATTCATGAAAGAATATTCATTGGTGTTTACTCTGAACATAGAAAATAAAAAAAATCAGTCCATGTGCTTGCCATACAAAAACCATAATTTTCATTAAATCCAAGTTGTGGCGAAAGAATCAAAGTAACATACTGAACTGTTGTTATTTGAGTGTATTTCCCTCTATACAGTAAAACACTTTCCTTGTCATGTTTATTGATACAGGGAATAAAAGTATAAGAACCAATATTCACTTTTGCTAGAATATAATTTCATGGTTAGTTAGCAATGTGATGGGCAGGCACCAAAAAAAGCAGCCTAACATACACAGCCACCTTAAAAAATAAATCAATATAATCAATCTTCGGCTTTGCATAATACAGTTCCCCAGCTCCTTAAAATGATAATTTTCTTTTTCATGCCATTGTTTGTTTTTCCTGGTAGCTCTGCAGATGGATGGATGCATAATGAACTGTAGTCAGGGGGGTTTATTTCCTCTTATAAGATGAAGTTTGAGTACTTCAAATTGAGTCCTGTCAGTATGGGGAAAACACTCAACAATCATTGTCCCTACTATTATTGTTGGCAATTCATTCTGCTATTTTGGGCATCCAAAACAACTTACCCTAATACAATTATTGAAAACTATCTTATTGATTAGGCAAATAGGCACAGGTAACCATAGGTGCTGCAGGTAGGGGTGCTGGGGGAGCTACCATATCTCCCTGGCTTGAAGTGGATCCCATTATATCCAGGGTCTACAGTTTGGTTCAATGGCTCTCAGCACCCTCTCCCCCTAGAAAAATTGTTCCATCTCCCATGTGGGTGACGTGAATGGAAAGATTTATTTTCTGACATTGTTAGACGTGTAGGTACTTCAGACAATGTAGGAGGAGGACACCATTGTATGCCATCAAACTTAAGACTGAATTATCTTTCACACTGAAGGGGCAGTAGTCTAATGATACTGAAGTGTCACATATGCCTTAAGGTGCCCTAGTGAGTCCAACTGTAGGAAAAATGTAAACAACAGAGTTTAAAAGTTTAAAGAAATGTTGCTACTGGATTTAATGGTAGTGCTGAGAAACTGGATGTTATGCTGCTCAGTTCCCCTGTCTATATCCACCTGTGGTCTCTAGTGAGTTTAGACTGTAAGCTTCCTGGGGCAGGAATCTTCCTTTTTCTCTGTTTGTTCATTAAGTGCTTCACACAAGGTCCCCTAGTGGGGCTTCTTGATTGTACAGTAATATTACCTTTTCTAATGGCAAACATTGATACCACACACCACTTATGGCCGCATGCAGGATATGTGCAGCTACTCACCGCAGCGTAGAGCAGGCTGTGTCTACACTGCAGTGTGTAGCTACACATGTCAGTGAAAGCCGCTGGCAATGGGGCAGGCAGTGGGAACTGCCCCCCACTGACAGCCTTTTCCTGCCGCTTCCGCCCAGTGAGGAAAGGCTTTGGTAAGGGGAGACAACAAGGGAAGTCTGGGATGAGGAAGGCTGCTCATCCCCTGCCAGAGCTTTTACAGGCTGCAAGAGTAATTTCCGGTGGACTGAAAAGGCTTCAGCAGCCAGAAGGCAGTAGAAGACTTCCCTCAGCAGTGCTGTTCTTAGCAGTGGATGCACAGTTTGGGCAAGCAGACAGCATGTAGGATATGGAGTCACATATATGCCACACACTTCAGGCATGTCTTATTCCTAGGGCAACCTTGTGTTTGGCACCACTTCTTTGAGTCTAGATGCATTGAGGTTGGGTGCAAACGTGTGTGTATGTGGGTACACAATATCCGTTCCCCATGGTTAGGGAGAGATGGGGACAGGAAGTGGAGGGAGAGATGTATGGCAATTCCTGCAGCCGAGGGAGGTTCCCAGTGGTGGGGGGCCTGACTTGAACCCAGGAGTGGGGAAAAGGAAGTCCCTTCTCTCCACAGCCCAGACAGGACTAGCTGCTGACACTGGGAACCTCCCCCCTAATCCTGGCTGCCCCTGCAGTTCTAGGCCTAGTGCTCAGAAATTAAAGGGCCCTTGCCTGGCTATGGGGAGATTGACATAGCACCTTCTAACCACAGTGACCTGGTCAGCCCTGCTCATTCCACCTTGCTAAAGACACGATTACACTAAAGGGAAGGTTGAATTAAGATATGCAACTCCAACTATGTTAATTACATAGCTGGAGACAACGTACCTTGGTTCGCAATTCCCTGTCATCCCCACAGTGGGAGGCCAATGGGAGAAAATGCTCCCATCAGCTTCCCTTACTCCTTGCAGGAACAGGAGCACCGGCTGCTGATGGGGTCAGCCTCTGATTTGGATTTAGTGGGTCTTTTTTAGACCCACTAAATCAAACTCTGAAAGATTGATCACAACAATGTCAACCTTCCCCAGAGTGAAGACATGATTTAGGATGGGTCTTGCTGGCTACACTGCTATTTATACCTAGGAGGAGCCATGCAAGGAGGTATGCTACATGCCTCTCATGCAGTAAAGATGTGCCCCTAGACAGCTGTCACATGAACCCCATATATTTCCACTGGTTGCACTACATATCTTCTTGCAGAAATAGTGTAAGGCAGTGGTTCCTAAGCTTTTTACTGCATTTTGATCCACCACTACATAGGTAACCCTTCTGCCAGGTAGTGCCAGGAGCAACCAGGGACGGGTTCAATATCTAGGGGTTTCTCTCCATTCATCCAACACAGAACTGGCTTGAGCCTCTACCCACTAACCTGGGAAATGCACATAATACCCCTGCACACCTCTGAGAGGAAATGCTTCCCCACTTGCAAGCACAGCGTCTGAGTATAGAGAAGAAACCTTTAATATGAGGGGAGGGAAGTAACATGGCATTAATTTGGGAAGACACCATAAGTTTCATAAACAAAATCATGAGGAAACATCCCAGCCAAAGTAGGTTGGGCAATGTCCTTTTCCTCTCAGGTTCTTAAGTCCATCAATGTAAATGTCCCCTTCACATGCCCAGACTTTCTCTGCACACCCCTCTCAGTTGCTGCTCTGAAACAGGGAAGACCCAGAATTCAGAGGTGCATCTGCAAAGTTCACCTCCCATCCTCAGTGGTGGTGGTGGGAGGGAGGAGGCATCTTACTCTACTGGGTCACTCGCCATCCATTTGCTCACTGCTCTGCTGGCCATTCGTTGCCTCTCGCTGCCACCGCTCAGCACGCCTCTCCATTGATGTCCTGCTTGCTGCTCATCATGCTGCTGCTGATCTCATCTTCTGCTGGCTTGTGGTGGGTTTGGCTCTGGTCCAAACCTAGTAATTTCTGTTCTTGGCCCAAAACACGGTCCAACCACGAGAGATTCCAGCAGCCACTGGAGTAAATGTAAATACTAAGAGAGACTCCTTATAGAACCTTCCTTTAGCTCTATCATTGAAACAGAGGGGAGAAACAGGATGAACCAGTCTTACAGTTCACATGTGGAGGACATGTAGCCTGCTGACTCAGAGTCCTGCCCCGACCTCAGCTTAATCTCATAGGGCTCTGGAAGCAGAGCCTCTGTCCATCTAAGTGTATTTATTCTGACAGAGTCTCTACTTTTGAACTGAGTTAAACGGAGTCTGGCTTTCCTGCAAGCATTGGTGACCATATCACACAATTCTTGCATTTAGTGTTAACACAATTTGTGACTCCACAACATCCAAATTGGTTACAATGGGCAAAATACCATTCTAACAGCTGAATATCTAACACATCTAAATGAAGCAGGGACAAACTGTATTTATATAAACACACCCTAGATTTTTCCCATTCCAGACATCTGAAATGGAAACATTGATTCAGACTCTGCTTATGTAACCCACACACGTAGTGTGGTTCACTGTCCCATGCAGTGGCACCTAGACCACCGCAACACATAAGAACAAGAGACCTCTACAGCATGGGCTGAGAGGCAGCTGGCTTTTAGATCAAAGGGTAGAGGCTCCTATACTAAGCTTCAGAAGTCCTATGTTCAAATCTTCCCGGTGACAGTTACACTTGCATGTCTTCACTTCAAGTTCTTCCAGCAGAAAATATTCTAATGAGGGACTCATTAGCATGAGTCATTATCTCATTAGCATGTTTTCTGCCATTTCTTTTTGCACAAGAGGTTTTTGCGCAAAAAGAAGCCATGTGGACGGGGGCTTTTTTGCACAAAAACCCCGTTTTGTGCAAGATCCTTATGCCTGTCCAGGAGGAAATATGCTAATGAGATCATGACTCATGCTAACGAGTCCCTCATTAGCATATTTTCTGCCAGAAGAACTCGCAGTGGAGATGTAGCCATACATTCGCCCGCCATCTCAGCACCACAACCCTGATCCCATCACAGTATGGAAGGGTATGTGTGGGTTGGTGCAGGGAAGATGTCAGAGAGCAAGCCCACACTGCACTCACCCACCCTCCATGGTGGCACCTATCTTGTGGATCTGTATCCAGCTGTCTGCTACAGACAGCTTGTGAGGAACAGGATTGCAATGCCATTAAGATTTGGCATAGGAATTCCTCCATCATGAGAGTAGAGTGTCTAGACTAAACCTGAGTGATGCTGCAACTGTGCACCAGGTCCCAGAGACAGATTAATATGGTGGGCCTGGACATAATGATTTATCTGGAACCTTCCCTCAACCCACTGGTAGGCTGGAACTTACCCTTTGGGAAACATTGATCTAAAGCCAACATTGCATATTTTACTAGCCCTTGAGCCCATTATCAAACAGAAGTGGTGTCCTTCTCTGTCCCACAAATACTTTTGGGAGCAGCAAGGCCTTCTGAAATCAACATTTGTCAAACTGAAGTCATACAGATACCCTGTGTGATCACAGAATATTTTAAAGCCTAAAGAAATCCAGAAATCAGAGAGCTGAGAAGAAGCAGCCCTTTGAAGAGAGGGAACAGCAGACCTGTAGGCCATTACTGTCTAACAAACTATATTTATGAACAGCATTGTAACTAATGTCTCCTGTTAACTGCAGCCATCACCTTCGACTGTCACATCACAGAGACATAAGAAAACAAATAGGCCTTAAAACTGGATTTTCTATCAGACAGTAATAACATTAGCCACCTTTAAGCATTCTCCCTTGCACAGCATATAAGTCAGTGCATACTTTTAACTTGTATTGAAACTAAATTTCTTCAATTTGTGTTGCCCCTTTCCCAGGAGAGGTAAGGACTGTAATTCTTCAAGCTGTAATAGGCATTGGTACAACTGGAATTCAGAACTGCCAAGGTCCCTTACTTTTTGAACTGTGACTTAGTTGTCTCAGAGAGAATAAGTGAATAGACATGGAGACAGAGATATCCTGTTATCCTTAGAGACTGGCCTCTTGCTCTCTTATGTGAACAGACTGAAGTTTCTCGGGTTTATCCCTGAAGCCAATCCCTAGTGTTGCCAACTTTCACGATCTTCCTGCAAGTCTCAAACTAGTTGATGTTCTTCTTAAGACTCTCATTCCTGGAGTCATGTGATTGTTGGAGAACCTCAGCTTTCATTTACAGAAGACATTTCTACATCTCAGAGTTGTGGAGGTAAACTGGAAAATGAACCAGAGAGATTAAAAAAAATCTAGAAGTTTTAAATTTAAAGAACCCCAAATGTATCATTAAAAAAATGTTGTTGGGGACCTGACTCCTGATTTTTGAATGCTTGAGATTGTTGACAATACTTAAATCTATCCCCTACGTAGTGTGTGTAGCTTTCGCTGTCACAGAAACAGAGATGTGTTACAACCCTCTGAAGAGGTTGTTCCTGCCACAGTTATGAAATGTGTAAGCACTAAAACAAGTAGACCATGCATCCATACTTTAGGTTGTCCTAGAATTACTTAACCCATGACCTTTACAGACATGGCAAACCAGCAGTGTAGCACAAAAAGTGTATTTCAATTGGTTCTCTCTTTTATTCCATTGTATATTATATGGTTCCTGAATTTTTCCCAGGTATTTGATTATTTCATAAAATAAGTATTTATTAAAGATTGGAAAATTATGACTGAAGAGATCATCAAAATTAAGGATTAAGAAACAAAACCTCAGCAAAGTTTCTGACAGAAGTACGGTAAAGAGGCTCTTTTGATCTACAGATATAAAGTTGAAATGAATAAGAAAGCAAATCTGATTACAAAATTCATCTTTTTTTTTTTTACTGACATGATCATGATCATGGGATGTAAATGTACCTGGCCCTAACCTGGACCATGCAACATGGGGTGAGGCTCCTTATTTTCTCTCACCCTTCTCCTCATGCAAGGGTACACCATAACTTAACTGCCAAATATGAACATAGAAACACAATAGTATTGTTGTGTACCGTGCAAATCTGTGCCAGGTGATGTATATACATAGTAAGACACAGTCTTGCCCCAAAAGATCTTAAATGGACCCAAGGCTTCAGCAGCCAGGAGCAGCTGCCCCTTTTGCCTCTACCATGTCAGCTGCCCTGGGCTTTTTAATCTGGCAGAGAAAGGTATAACAAGAATTAGCAGCTGATAGTTGAAGCAGATAAATTAAGATCAGAAATAAACTCACAGAAAGGGTGATTAACCACTGGAATAACCTACTAGGAAAGTGGTGGATTTTAAATTTCAGTGTCTTCATCTCAAGACAAGATGCCTTTCTGGAAGACATGCATTAGCCACAGAAGTTATAGGGTTCAATACAGGGGTAAACTGGGTGAAATTTAAAGACCCATGTTATACAACAGGTCATGCCATACAATCAAATGGCTTTAAACACTGTGAATCTGGGAGGAAAATCAAAGCCTTGCCTCTGCCAGTGTTTTATTCCATTTATCTGAATACAGCTGCATCAGTCCACCCAGGAGAACTAATAACGATATTTCTGAAGCCTACATTTGTTGCTTTTAAAATGGACCAGATTTCACTGATTGGCAGATGTTTTTATAAAACAAATTCCTGGGAGAGAACATCTCTGTCTCTCTTACAAGGACTTGCTTCCTTAGCCAGGTCACACTAGCTGAAGACTGAGCTCTGATAGCAGTAGATTTGATACAATTTTCAGGGAAAACACAATATCAGCATTTCTATATAAACTTGTCTCCTTCTCTCCTGGTATGGAGAAAACATTTTCTTTGGTCTAAGTGGAAAACAAATTAATAGATTTTCTACTCTTTCACTTTTCACCCCTCACGCAGGTCAAAACCCTCCACTTGCGACTTTTAGCAAATGTTCACCAATAAAGACAGATTTATTTTATTATGTGGAAGATCTATCGGGAGAGAGGCTACTTCTATTTATATCTCATGCCAACTAAGCTCTTACACATATGCGCCCAATACCTGCTGAATCAATAGGATTTGTGAGACCCATATTGTTAATGTTTATTTCACCATGCAATTATTAGGAGTACAGGTCTTTAGACCAGCAACATCTGTCCACTTATTATAGATGTGGCCAAGTTTCCCACAGTCCCATCAAGTTTGTTTATAGCCACCGGTCCTGGCTCTCAATGTTTTGTGCTGTTAGCGCTAATGCTGCTAAGCGTAAGCATTGTTTTTATGCTTTCTCTACTTATTTCCTTGTGCCAATACAATACATTTGGTGTCGCAACACCAACACTTTGTTATGAAGAGAGCTGATAAGCCTTGGCTAGGTATAGGCTTATATAGGGTGTACCAGTACAACCATATATTATTAAGCAACATTGCAAGCACTGTTCCATTTATTCACCTCAGTGAAATAAAAATAAAGAGACCCGCTTGCTACAATATTGACCTCACGTGGTTCAGCACATTCTCTGGTTCTGTACCTGTCAGGTCCCGAGGGTGCCAAATTAGAGAGGTTCAACCTGTGTAATGATTTCCCCTCCTCCTTCCACTCTGAGCTTCAATGGAGGAAAAAATGTCATGGTTGATGCACTGCTAACTACCAGCACTCAGAAGTCTGGAATGAATACACAGATGCAATCAATCACGAATACCTCTAGTCACATGTGGCTGGATGTCTTCTAATAGCTAAATATCCAGACACCCTATGTCAAATAAACCCAGAATTCTGTACAAATCTTCAATGGTGGGCATTCAAAGATTTTAGAACCAAACTGAAAACATTTGTATGATGACATTATACAGTAAAACCTGCGTTATCTGGCACGCTCAGGGATTAGGGCGTTCCGGTTATCTAAAAATTCCGGTTATCTGAGGGTCCCATCAACCTAGGAAAAACCAATGGACACTAATAGTAAAACTCAAGTTTTTAATATTGGTAGTTTTGTAGTGAGAGTCAGTTGGTCTCACATTTCTATTTTGAGTTAAAGATGATTAGCACTTCTTAAATAAAACATTGTTAAGCCAATCATGGTAAACCAAACTAGGCCCGTGAGCCTGAAGATGACACAGTATTGTGGCTGGGGACAATGCCACAAAGTTTTCTGGTTAACAGAGGTTTCACTGTACTACTATCTGTCAGCAATATGCTGTCATTCTTTAAAACCATCAGGCTTCATGCCACCACTTGACTTTTATGGTATAAATTCACCCAATCAATGGCACACTGGTGTAAAATGCACAAAACCAGGCCCAACTTCTGAAAACCATATAAGTGGAATCAGTATTTCCGTTTTATGAACTTTCCCTCACTCCAATGCTACCTAACCTCCTCACTAACTAATATGACATGGAAACATCACTTGAAATTTTAGAAGTGTAGTTTTATTTTAAGAAAGAGAAACTCTCTTTCTCTAACTCTCTGTGTTGGGCTACTGTGTTTCATCTTTGAACAATCTGTCCAGTTTCATCAAATCAACTCAAGTTACATGTTAAGATGTAATAAAATGTGACCAATGCAATCAAGTACAATAACATAACATGTTAGTAAAAGAGTATTTCTGACAACTGTGGGTAAGGAAACTGCAAGTTAGTAATTTCCTTACAAGCTTCAGGATGCCTTTCTTTGCTCTGTACGTTCTTCTAGGAGAGAGCTCACTCCATCACAAATTTTTTTTGACTCTGTTAGGTAAAACTTTGAAGGTCACACACAGAACAGTAACCATAAAATATTCTGTGACATGGAAGGTCACCACTGCTTTTCCCCAACCCTAGAGCTGGGAAGACTTAATTTTCAAATGCTGAACTAGATATACCTATCCTGAACATCAGGAAATCTAGTCAAACATTTGGATTTCCTGGCAGTAGGGTCAGAGGCATTGACTATTCTATGAAAGAATATCTTAACTGAGGCAAGAATAAAACCACCATGGCACAGTGAATGATGTACTGTTGCCCATTCATTAGCTGAGGACTACCAGGTCAGATTTCTAGGGTCTTCTGCTGATGGGAATTCCAGTGCAGGAATGCCACTTATTATAGCATGCCTGTAACAAATGCACATCTTTCAGACAACCAACATAGTTATTGAATGAACCATATAGACACAAAAAACCGGGAAGCTTTGGTTAGAACCCTTATCCATTTAGCTAGAATAATGCAGGTCTCTAAGGGTGTGTCTAGACTACATGGCTCTGTCGACGGAACCATGTAGATGAGTGTACTCGGCAAAGGGAAATGAAGCGGCGATTTAAATAATTCGTGAAGGCATAAGGGATCTAATGACAAAGGGATCTGGGGTCGGTTGATCCCGTCTAGACTACCGCGCTGTGCCGACAAACAGCTGATCAGCACAGCACGGCGGCCATTTTGATGTAAATGAAGCGGCGATTATTTAAATCGCCGCTTCATTTCCCTTTGCCGAGTACACTCATCTACAAGGTTCCGTCGACAGAGCCATGTAGTCTAGACACACCCTAAGACTAGAGATGTAGGAGAGTTTTCATGGCTGGGAATAGCCATATAGCTTATGTTCAGCTGTACTTCAATCCTATTGCACATCTGATGAGCACAATGCTTGAAAAATGTACCAAGGAAGAGAACAGCAAGAAGCTAATCACTGAAAGACCTCTATGGAGACTCTGTCCCTGCCTCTTATCCTGTTATTATCTTACTCACACATAGCAGTGCACTGTTATTTCTTCACCACAAGCTGCCCCAGGGGGCTTAGATTCTTAGGTTACAGTAACCTCATGCAGTATGTACTAAGGGTAAACTCAACGAAAAGCAGAAAAGCTGGTGTCGTTCTAGGAATGATTCAGGTCCCACTTCCTACATTTAACTTAAATGTAAGCACACCTTCAGTGTTGCTTATGATTTGGATTTTCAGAGGAGCTAGGCACTCAACTCCCATTGAATTTCACTAGTATTTGGATGCATCCAATACATCTGTTAGTCTATAAGGTGCCACAGGACTCCTTGTTTCTTATCGGTAAAATTATCAAAAGCTCATAAGTCAGTTAGGATCCTTAAGTCCTACTGAAAAAAAAATCAATGGGACTCTGGTTATCAAGTCTCTTAAATTTCAATGACTTTTAATGGGAATTAGTGTACTATGTGATGTGAATGCTTTTCAAACTTTTATTCAAAATTGTAGAGTGTTCAAAATCTCAGTCTGGATCCTGAGGCCTTAACATTCCTTCAAGATGAATTTCATTGAAATAACACAATGACTGCACAAGTTACAATCCCTTCTTACACAGCTGGTAGAATTTTAAGAGTCAAGGCCTCCACAAAGCCAAGACAGGCCACAGGGACTATTATGGCTTAATAAGCTACTGTAACCAGAGTCTTAATAGCATTCAGAATTCAAACAGTTGCCTCCAGTTTTTAAATGAAGCATGACATAGTAGCCTAGCCTAAGAAAATGAGCACAACTAGGTAACTGCAATCATCACACCTTCCATCACAAAAAGCTGTAGACCACCAGTTTACACAAAAATTATAGTTGGTCATTTTTTACCTTAATTACAGGTTTTTTTCAGTGTCCAAGAAGCACAGAGCAAGCCATATGTTAATGTGATGAAATGCATCCATCCTAAAAAGGAAAAGGCATAAAAAAATTATTGAAATCTCAAAGATACAATTCATTTTCTACCATATTCAATTCTGAAAAAAACCCCACATGATTATGGTGACATTTTAAGGTTGTACCACCTTTGTGCCATATGGTTATTTTATAGCACCTGTTTTAAGAGGATGCCAAAAATGTAATTGCTTTTTATTTCAATCTGTGTCATTTTCTTTGATTTATACAGAAGGGTTTCTCCGCTCTTTAAAAAGAAATTGTACAAACTAGGCAGGTGTGTTTTTATGCACATACCCACACCTATAAAATTATTATTACATATTTTAATTATTATTTTTGCATTATCACAGTGCCTACAAGTCTCTATAGTGAATGAGGGCCCAATTGTGTTAGGCCCTGAAAAGAAAAAAAAAACAGTCCCTATATCAGAGGCCTCAAGACAGTATGCCCCAGGCAAAACTTCACTATGGCTCCCCCTCCTATAACAGTGAGTCTCAACCAGGGGTGTAGTGGATGAACCATACTTTCTGGAGAAGCACAGCAAGCCTTCTAATCGTTTGGTGGCAAAGCTAGAGGTGGAGAGGGCCAAGCACCAGACTGCAGCTCCACTTACTCAGCCTTGGCTTGATGCCAGTCTCGCATGCTGTGGCAGATGGGGAGAGCAACCAGGTCAAATTTAAGTAAGAGGCATTGTGATCTGGCATGAGGGGTCACTGCCACTGGGGCTCAACCCCTCCAAAGCAGAGCCATCCCACCACTCACATGCACAGCCCTGCTTGCCTAGAGAAGCCCACCTCCAGCGGCACCAGGACCTGCGAAGTACTGAGCCATGTGGCTTCCAGCAGCAGGACAAACAGGGAATGGCCTTGGAGCCTGGTGCGGGTGGTGAGAGGAGTCTGCAGGATCTGTCTAAAAGGCTGCAAGCCGAGTCCATCCCAATACCAAGCAAGCGAACCTTATCCCGTGTAAGAGTGTGCGCGGTTGGGGGGGGGGAGGGCCATTGGGACAGTCCTCCTGAGATGGCTGAGAGTGGAGCTGGGACTGGTGCCAGTGCCAATTAGGGAGCGTTGGAGGGGGCAAGTGAGACTGAGGGGAGGAGAAAAGAGGAGAGCAAAGGGGGAGGAGGGCAGCCATAGCCAGTTGTGTTATGACACTGCCACATAGCTCCCAACCCTCATCCCTCCTACCCATTTCCCTTCAGCTCCATACTGTACAACTCCAAGTTCCCACAGATATCACCAGCCACAGCCCTCATACTTCCAGCCAACTCCTCTCCACCCCCTCCAGCCCTCACCACATCCCAACATAGCCCTCAACCTGATCCTTCCACCCATTGTGCCTCAGCCACCGTTTACATCCATCCAGCCCCTGCTATCTCATCCTCAAACACACCCAACCTCTTTTAATCCCTCCAGAGAAACCTACAAAAACTACCCACTACATAAACCGAAATACCACAAAGCCTTCTCCTACCAGTGCCTCACTCATCCCACTTTCCCACCACATCAATCCCTATCTCCCCAAGTACCCCATAAAACATCATCCTGCCAAACCTTCCCTCCACTATCAAAGCCCCACATCTTCTCCCCAAACCTTGCCCTGCCCAAGACCCAATCTTAAAACCTCCTTTATTCCCATCTGCCACAATCACTAAACTACTTTCCTCTTCTGACTTCATCCTTCCTGTCCCCCTGCTACTTACTTTTCCCAGAGCCTTTTTCTGCCCCCAATACCTGAGTCCATCTGCCCTAGAAGTCAGCCCAAATGCCCCCGACTCCTGTATGCACCAATGCCCCTCTTCTTCTATTACCCTAGGTCTCTATAACTCACCCAGTAACACCCCACCAGCCCTTGACCCATTTAACCTTGGCATCAGCCCCCAGCATCACTTTGAAACATTATGCAGGACTGATGTTCCCCTGCCCCCTTATTGCTTTCTTGGGGTGGTCACATGGCTAGCCCCTCCCTCATTCAACAAATCTGAGTGCTGGGGCAGGGAGCTGGGCTCAGATGCGTGAGGCAGGAGCTATGGGTGTGGGGTGAATTCACTCTCCAATGTCCCTCCCCACCACAAGCCTCTCCTCTCCTAGACAGATACTGATTCCCCTTTACCGGCCTCACACACCCTAGGATTAGGACCTGACATCCTGACTCAGCCTTTATTTTCACCGTCCAACTCTGATCATAGTTCCACACAGGTTTGGCCCAGCCACCAGTCAACCATAACACCAGGGCAGCCTGGCCAAATCTGGGCCATTGGTGTATAGGGATGTAAGCAACTAATGTAGTAGTCAACCATCCAATAGGCCTAGGCTTATCTGGTAGTCAAGTCACTACTCGACTATTTGCTCTCCCCCCCACTTGATGCCTCTGTAGAAAAGGCAGCAAGGGGGGCGTGGAGCAGGAGCCAGTGCTGGGGGGAGCCCGATTAAAAGCCAGTTCCCCCCAGCACTGTCTTCACGGTGTGGAGAAGGGAGGCAGAGGCACAGCAATGTGGGAGCTGGTGTGAGCCAGGACTGCTCAGTCCCAGCTCACGCCAGGTCTGGGAACTACTCCTGCTTGGCTCTGCAGTTTAAATGTAGTAGGAACTGGGCTGCCTGCATGCGCAGCTCCTACTACATTTAAACTGCAGATTTTTAATGGGGCCCTTTATCGACTAATCGTATAGTCGATCCAAATTGTATTGAGTACACTATTCATCAATTACCCACTTCTTAACATCCTTAGTGGTGTAACCTGTCACACGGGGTCACTGAGGTTTGGCTTGGCCACCCTTAGTGCCCTAGGCAGAATTTGCACCCTGAAGCAGCTGCCTAGTTTGCCTATAGCTAGTTTGGCCCCACACCAATGTACAACTTCCATTGTAACAACTTGGACCAATCCAAAATTTCCCATCACTCAAGGAACTGAATCCACCTACAAAAATAAATATATAGAAGGGGAGTTGGGGATGGGGGGAAGTGAAGCAAGAAGAATGTGGCGGGGAACTCTGAATCAAACCTCTGTCAAAACTAAGGCCTCCTAAGGTCAATACAATGCTTAGGGATGATCAAACTTTTAGTGGAGACAGTAGGTCTAGAGGGCATCTGACTTGGAGACAGAGGGCCTGATTCTTCATTGTCCTGCTCACAGTCAGTCATTTATATCAATACAAAGTGAATGTAAAATCCTGTCACTGAGGGGATAATACTTCCCACTCACACTCAGGCCTAGAGCAATTTGGGTGGCTAGATGTACTTGTGAAACTTTTCTACAAGAGCAGCAGATGAGACCAAACTCCCCAGCCTGCAGAACAAGTTGCCAGACCCACCTCCATTTACTAGAGCTTTCCTGTAAGAGTAAGGATAATTACATTTAAAACCAATAACCCAGTATTCGGCCTGCCCTTGGAATGGAGCAGTGAAGATTAATTGACACAAAAATTAGAAGAAAAAAAAATATCTGGCTCATCTACAGGCAAGTCAGACACCATGGTGATTGTGTGACACTTAGGTGGTGTCAACTGCAATATAAATGCCTCAGTATGTGGTAGGGCGCCTCGGAATTTTCAGAGCTTTTTGCAGGACCAGAGAGGCTCTGATGTTCTAATTCAAAACTATCCCTTTATGTCTTGTGACCTGTCAGGCCATAAACATGAAGAGATCTAAGACACTGTTTTAGAAGCTGGGCAAGGTTAGCTAGTCTCACCAGGCTGCTGCCTCAATCTCATGAGATTTTGGGGCCACAGAAGCTGATCCCTGAATCCCTGATTTAGTCTCAAACCCAACCCTCCAACTCTGGTCTCAATCCTAATCTCAGACTAACCACCAGCCAATCAGTCCATCACTCATTTATAGGGCATCTCCACTATCTTGCAACAGCACTGTTCACAGAGAATAAAATTGTTGATTTAGGAGACTTGCGAGAATAGTCAGAAAGAACCTGATCTGTCCCCGTTTCCCAATTCTTATGCATTATACAGTGAGCTATGTAATACAGCCCTGACAATGAAATACATGACAAACTGCCTGGAAGAATCAGCGATGGCAATTTATAAATGGCAATGTTTGTCACTGAAGTTTTGCTGTGTGTCCTTCGCTCTTAAGGGGACAAGCGTATGTGCTGCTTCTGCCTTTCACTGGAGCTGAATGGAAGCTCACAAAATTATAAGGACAACTGGGAAGAGCAGATGGGACTGAAATAAATATGGTTTCCATCAACCAGAAAAATTTGAATTTTTTTTTAATCTAGGTCTGCATTGTACATTCAAAAATAGTTATATGATCAGCAGGCATTAAACAGAATTCTTAACATTCACATCATATGCAAGAACCTTTGCCATGGTTAGTGATGGCATATCCCTCTCAAATTAATACCATGAAAATACCATGAAAATTAGGTCTTGCTGAAAGGATTCAAAATAAGAGACACATTCACACACACACCTTCTCTGGGTGAATTAAGTCCTTGAAACACAAATGCTCAGGAGCTACTAATGCTCCCCTGTGAAAACACATGTAATAGTTAGGGAATACCTGATTCTCCTCTTACTTCACCACTGACTTCAGTGAAATTACTCCTGACTTAAACTAGAGTGAATGAAAGAATCAAGCCTAGATGTCTCTCAGTATCTAAGTCTTTTCCATCTTTAATTTCTATCATTTCTTTGTTTCCTATTATCTACATTTTTTGACAGCTCATCTAACTTTCTCACTCTTTTCAGCTTGTCTTAAATATTTTGCCCTAGCTGCATCTCACACTAGAGCTGTTTCTTTGCTGTGTGCACCAGATTAGTAATGTTAACAAGTGAAAATCTTTAAAATCTAAAAATAATAAAATGGGCATTTTCAAGTGAAATATTGTCCCTTAATTTAAAGGAAAAGGGCTTCCTGGCCTGGGTTTGAGCAACAACAAAAAAGGTTTTTTACTAGAGAATTCAGAAAAAATAAATCCACTAATCATTCCTCCTGCTGTGGCTGGAACTTTTACAACTGTTTTGGAAAGACTTGCCTGTTACTGAATCAGAAACTTGCATGTAAAGAGTCCATCCTAAAATGCAGGTGTTTCCTTCCAAGTAAATGGCATTAACACATTTGGGCACAATTAAAGGACCCATTGTTAGTTATAATACAGAAAGTTATCATAACATACAATACATATTGTCAAGTATCAGAGGAGTAGCTGTGTTAGTCTGAATCTACAAAAGTGACGAGGAATCCTGTGGCACCTTATAGACTAACAGATTTACTGGAGCATAAGCTTTCATGGGCAAAGACCCACTTAGTCAGATACATCTCTTTTTTCTATCTTATGATCATTTCATTGCTGCACTTTCTCTTATGACGCCTTTTGGTGGTTAACCCCTTTCTTACTGAGGTTAGCCAGTGTGCAGAAACAGCTATACAGAGAATAATGGCCCAGTGGTGAGCGGGTTTGAGAGAGATGTGGGTTCAATGACTTGCTCTGCCACTCTTCCTGTTAGCCCTCCAGCAAGTCACTTTATTTCTCTGTGCCTCAGTTACCCATCTGCAAATGGAGATTTCAGCTCTGCTGCCTAGTAGCCTCAGGAGTGGTTGAAGATAAATATATTGGTGACTGTAGGGTGCTCAAATACTATGCTAAGCTGGAGGGGGGCGGAGGAGCAGACAACTACATGAGATACCTAGAGCAGATCTGGGGAGGGACCTTATGAGTCAGGCTCTCCTGAAAAGGGGAAGTGTGTGGTGAATTGCTCAGAATAGCATTGCAGGTCTTTGCAGCATTAATCTCAGATGTATGGGGAAAACCATATGTCTCAATATACCAACCTACAGAAAAAGGACACATCAACATTAGTATTATAAAGAATTATAAATAAGGAAAAGAGGGAAAACAACCATGCATTGGTTATAGTGGTGTTAGTTTAACATTATGAAAATTGCACCCCAACCTCTGGGCAGTCAGAGAGAGATGTAGCCTTTGAAAGGGGCTGGAACGATAGCCACTGGTGATGAAGAGGAAAGTAACGGTGATGAGGAAGATAATGGCTACCATTTCAAGCTATCAGGCAAGGCGTATGTGGATGTACAGATGTCCATTCAGTTTGTCTGTCTACACTTTATTGAGAATGTCTGTGAAGATGCTCAAAGTCTTAAATTTATTTGAATTTGCTCCTCTCCCATTGGTGACCCTATCGACAGGGCTGCCAACAGTAGCGTGTGTGGCGGGGAAGAGCAGCTACCCTGGGGCCCGGGCCTGGCGATTCAAGAGAGGCCAGAGCTCCCAGCCGCTGATACTGCATCAGCTGCTACTGTGACAGCAGCTGAAAGCCCCAGGCCCTTCAGATTGCCACCTGAATCCCAGGGCTCCCAGCTTCCACTGCTGCAGCCCCGCCCAGTCTGCCTGGTGCACTGCCTCTTCTAGGACTTCCAAGCCACCTTTACTTACTTAGGACACCAGCGCAGGGTGCACTGGTAAGTCCCACCCCCATGTATTTTCACTCCTGAGTGTTACTATTGAAATCATGCTCATCAGAGTTCCCAACGATACAGTCATTTTAATACTAGGTCTAAGAACTTGGGGTAAGAACCTGTCAATCTTCCAAGCAATACCTGGAAATTCTAAGGTAATCAATATCATTAATACACTATCTATAGGTCAGGCTACACATGCACTCAGCTGGAAAGGGGATCCTGGAAGGCGCAGAAAAGGAACTTGGCTCTGTCTGACTCTGAATCAGAATCTGTGCAGCTGAGCCCAGAGTTTCTCTTGCATCATCCCATGGCCTATCTTTTGCTCCTTAGCTGAGGCTGCGATCCCTGCCTGGCAGAGAGGAATATGTGGCGTCACAGCTGCTCGGAAAAACCTTGCAGCTTGTGAGAAGTACGTTTCTGTGCTCTGCAGCTTTCTCTGAGGGAAGGTCTGATTCAGCCTTATGAATGGTGCCAGTGCCTCCCCTGGGAGCTTTCTCTTGCTATGTCAGATATTCAAGGATATGTTGCTTTCCTGGTCTGCTGATTTATAGATAGTATAAGCCAATGTTTCTCAATCAGTGGTATGTGTTCTCTTAGGGGCACTCAAGAGAAGTCTAGGGGGTACATCAACGCAACTGAAATTTGGAGAAAACTGATTTTTTAAGTTTTACAGCGCTTTTTTATTTTTGTACTTTTTACACCCAAAAATTTCATCGCCCGCCCAGCTACAATTAAATTGTTTAAACAAAAGTTTTGCAAAGGTAGAAAAAAAAATTGTGTGTCTGAAAACTGTAGGTACTGGGGGTACTTATAATTTTTTTTAAAAAAGGTACTTTATATAAAAAGGTTGAGAAACACTGGTATAAGCAACAGCACCTATCTGCTTATGAACTCATTGTTATAGCATATTTATGACACTTTCCAAAACTTTCTAGGTGGCTTGCTCCTCATTATGGCCAGATTCAATGATTAAAGTATCTTCGATATTGTATTGCTTCTCTCCTCAACATATATCCAAGCTGCTCTATTTTAGTAGCATTACGGGGTAAACTCCCTCTATAGATGCGTCTGTAAACAATTCAGTGGTAGAGTTGGAAATCTAGGTCAATTTTTCCACCGAGAAGTGAATAAAATTGCTTTTTGTTAATGTTGGAGAAGGAGGAAAAAACACTCTCCTCAAGCACCGGCTTTTTATATATGCTTCAACCTCCATCAGTATTAGTGACCGATGATGTGAAATCTCGCTCTCCTATATGTAGTGGCCATTAATAAATGCTCAGCCAACGGATGCTTCATGACAGGTTGCTGCTTACACATTCTAGGAACCATATTCTGCCTTCAGTTACATCCATCCAATCTCAAATTCTGTCCCTCAGTCACATCTCTGCAACCCTCAAAAGGTGTCAGGGTAAAAAGAAGCCTAGAGAATCTGTGCCAAAGAACAGATAGACATCCCCTGATATGGGGAATAAATTATATGGTGAATGAGGTGTAGTAAATACCCTGCCTCCCTGGGCAGCCTCAGCAGCCCTCATTCTCTCATATAACTGGTTCAACTAACTTGACAATAAAAAATCCATGGAGCCACACTGTTGTTGGAGAGGAAATGATTACCTCCAGTATGCTGGTTGGTGACTGTCAGAATATATTTGGGAGTAAATAACCCGTTTTAATATGATTATCCAGCATACCATTTTGACATGTTATTCTGGGCCAGACTGTGCCACCTTTACTCACACCAAACTGTGTTTTTAGCCCTCTTTGTCCCACTGTCATAAACAGATATACTTGAGGAGCAAACCACTACTGCATTTCACCATCCAGCCTATACGACCACAGAAAAATCTGATTGTATGCAAGGCAGGCAGAGTTTTCCAGTGGTTAGAGCACTTGACAACAAGGCAGGAGGCCTGTGTCCTACTTCTGCCTCTGTCACAGACTCACTGTGTGGCCTTGGGCAAGCCACATAACTTCACGGTGCCTCAGTTTCATCATCTTTAAAATAAAATAAAATAACCTCGGCTTTCAGAAGTGTTCTGAGCTCTTTTGGATGCAAGTTGCTAATAAGCGCTATGTATTTATTCAGATATTAATTCTCTCTTGCATATCAGTTTCATGAAGCTTTACTTCAGTTCAAGGCACTGGGAAAAACCAACATCAAAGAAATGCAGAATTACAGAGAGTGCATGCACTCAGAAGAGAAGCTGGCCAGACTTGACACAGTTCTAAAAAAACAACAGAACATAACATAACAAGCTCTGTAATCCCCTTACGGAAAAAAAAATCACATAACATGCTAACTTTCCTATAGTTTTTTGGGGGGAGGGAGATTCTGTAGCATTGAAGAGACTTATCTCTTTTTAGAGATGTTATATGATTGTGCAGCACACATATGGAAATAGCTGACTAGAGAATGAGATTCTACTGGGCAAAAGTCATCACTGATTTTGAGTTCCTTGGTGCTCAGCTCGTGATACCTTACAGGGGCCTGATATTTAGAAAGTGCTGAGCTTAAAAATCATCATTTAAAGCAGTGGTCCCCAACCTGTGGGCATGCCTCCATAGGAGGGCACAGAGGAACATTCAAGGGATAAGCTGTGGGATCTAGGAAGCCATCACAAGGGGTGGAGAAAGTGTAACAGCCAGATTCATTCTGTCCCCACCAGTGTTCCCTCTAAGATTTTCCATCCATGAGCGGAGTGAGTTTTGTCTTGTGCACCAACAATGAGGTCATGGGCGCTTGTTCAGTTGTGTGCCACTGTGGCACCTACCCAATGGGAGAATTCCCCTCTGTGCTTCCCCTTTCTTGCAGCTCTGAGCAAGGGGACATGAGGGCATGAAGCTGAGGGAAGGGGTGGCATGGATGCACATTTGGTGCTTTGGCGATGGGGAGAAAGCCCATAGCTTGACCTGCTAAAGTGAGATTAGGCACTCAGTGTAGCAGATAACTGTTTCCCCTTGGCGCTGGCAGTCTCATGCCACTTTGCCCACATTAAATAAACAAGGCATCCCAAACCTTCTGTGATGCTTTTGAGGCACAATGTCCCTATGTTATAGACAGGGAAACTGAGGCATGGAGTAGCCAACAAATTGCCTGAAGTCACACAGGAAGTCATCAGCAGAGCTGGACACAAATAAAAGCAAACTGCAATAGTCCTACCTTCTCCCCTCCCAGCTCACTACACACAATACCTCCTACACTTCAAGGCTGCAATAAAAGACAATAGAGCTCTTAGCTCCAGACTTACTTATGGCATGGATTTTTGGGCAGTGATCCATTCATTCAGCATACACAGCAAGAGAGCTTCACATCCAGGATCTGTTCTCAACTCTAATCATTTCTTTTTTTTTTTTTTTTTGGTACCTTTCCCTTCTCTGTTTTAATGGGAATGAAGAATCTCTTCAACCCTAACCTCTGGCAGCAGCAACTCGACCACCCGCCCTGCAGCTCCTCTGGCCCTGGCCAGCCAGAGCAGCTGCCCACCCACCTACCACATGCTACCTGAGCAGTTGCCTGCTTCCTGCCATGCTTTTGCACAGCTCTGCTTAGAAGGTGGGTGGGGTAGAAATTTCCTCTGCGCGCGCAGCTTAGAGGAAACTATGGTCCCCACCTCTGCCCTGACCCTCACTTAGCCCCAGCTGATCTCTTCCTTCATTCCCTCTTCATCTCCTAGCCAGTCCTACCTCTCACCATAGCTCCTCCCCTATCTTCAATTTAGCCCCAGCTCTGCCTTCAGCCCAAGCTCCTCTGCTGAGCCAATTGTGCAGTAATAGAGGGGTGCATGGACAGATTCCTCACTGGTAAGTGTGTGCATGTGGCAGGACACTTTGGTCACCACTGCTTTAAGGGGTCTTAAGTCAGGCATCCAAAAACAGAGATGCAAATTCACTTGTTACTTTCGAAATTCTTATCCTATAGATCTATAAATTGTACACTGCTTTACCCTAAGCCATCCAGCATTTAACCAACCAACTTCAGACCATGAAAAAAAAAAACTTGTTAAAATGTTGGTTGAGGGGAGTAAGAGAGAACCATTTCCAAAAGAGTTTTCACATATATGCATGAAATAAAAAGCACTGAGCCTCTAAAATGAATTGCATTGAATCTTGAGGTCAAAGTGACATTTCTGCATGAAGCACCAAACTGCTTTTTAAAACTTTAGCCAGATTTACTTTAATAATGGCAGCAAATTTTAGCTCTGCATTCAATAAACAAAGGCAGTATGTGTGCTCTGAGGGAAGACAGTTCATAGTAATTTTGTCAGCAAAATTGTTACAATAAAGGCCTAAACAACACTTCATCTACCTGTCACTTGTCTTGAAAGGGCAGATTACTTTTTCCTCAAACTTGGCACATCCAATTAAGGTAGACTTACAAGCCAGGCAGGTGTAAAGTGCAAGCCAGCACTTGTTCACATTAGCAATTATCAATGGAAAAATACATAAGTGTTGAGGCTTGGCACAACAGTTACCCTGGCAACCGTTAGCACTTGGAGTCTCAGCGGAGACTAACATGACAGTTTGACATCTTTTCCCATAAAAAAGATGATTGCATTCTCTTTCTTCCTCCCTGGCACCCGCCTCACAAAATGCTTTTTTTTGTGGGGGGGCGGGGGGGAGGGTGTTGTTGTGGTGGCTTTTTTCTCTAAAGCTCTCAGCAGTCTTGTTTAATTTTAGTCCCTTGCCTGCAAGCTTCCAGTGCACCAATTAGAACTCCATGTATTTTATGGACCAGTACTGTGTGTTTACTGTTTATCTGGCTAAGGTCATGTGGGAGGTGGGTAGGAGGATGGGAGTTGCATTAGTGGCGTTGATCCACAGCAACTAGAGGCCTGTTGGGCAGAACAAGTTTGGTGAACATTATCATTTCTCATCCTGAGATTCTGGACTATCTAGTAATTCATACAATTTACCGGCAGCATCTCATCTCAGTGAGGTGCCTCTAACCAACTACCTAGAGGCTAGCAGTGCAATCCCTATTACACCTGCCAACTTTTCAGAAAGGAAGCGAGGCTGTACCACAATTCAGGGTTACATGTCAGGAAGTGGGCATCACCCCTCTTCACTAAAGTTACATATGTTTTCAGCTGTTGTTCCTCAGGGCATTTGAGCCACCTGCTTTCACCACTAGCCCAAAATGGCTGAGGACTATTGACCAAGAGGTCACACTGCTAGGTGCACCCACTTACTCAGGCTGGGAGGGCAGAGGAGATGGAAAGGGACTAGGATTTGTTATGGGATGGAGCTAGACATTGTCCTACAGGATCTTGTTGTGGGCTGAGTTCTGTTGGAGGCTGTTTAAACTAGCTGCTAGTTTCCATTGGTTTGGTAATCCATGATAAGGAGATAGAGGCCTTGTCTTCCTGTAATCTTGCAAATCAAAAGATGATAAATCAAAATCTTGCATAATATGAGGTTGTGGTCTAAAATAGATTGTCCCCTCTGTTTTTCTCCCTCCTCCCACTAATCTTTCTCTTTTTGCTTCCTGTTCTCCACTCTTCTTTCTATGTTAATCATCCAGAATTCAGCATTTTCCCAGTCTCAACCTTTGATTTTTCATCCTTTTTCTTAAAAAAAAAAAAAAAAAAAAAGTCTTGCCTGAAAGTTTGTTCCCCCATCTGGTTTTACTTTTCTTTTCCTAACTCTTTCTCTCTCTTCCCTAAGTCCAGTCCAATATTCCACATTCGTCCTGTCTTATTTCCATTCCTCTGTCCATTTACAAACTCTTCCTCCAAATGCAGGTGAGGAAAGTATTCTGGAGATCATGTGCATGACAGAGAGGATTGGGGGTTGTCACACTGCTAAAGTGAGCGGTTACCCTTCTGCCAGAACCTCCATTCTGAAGGGTGTGCAAAAAAAAGCAAAGTAAATTAAACACAAGTATTTAAGGGCAGACTCAACTGTCAGCTTTTACTATTATGGACTGTGTACTCTTTGACTTCACAGGGTTTAAGAGAGCAAAATGTGTCCCTGAAATAGAACTGAACTAGAAAGCCTGAACCTAGGCCTGCTGCCTATATTCACATGAGCAGGCCTACTGAGCCAAATTCATTCCCATGGTAACTCCACTGGTGTTAGTAGGAGCAGTAAATCAAAGCAATATCCGGCTGGTAAGGTTAAGCTTTCAGGGCTGATGGATTTGGCAACTTTGACAAGGCCTGAAACTCACTTGCCAATCTTTTCTAGCAGTCTGTGCTGCTATCTAATGAGCATTCCCTTTGATTGAAATAGTTCTCAGCTGTTACTTTAAGAATTTTGCCTAACTCATATGGGTCAAAATATAGGCCTCCTTCCCTCCTCTTGCTACTTTATGAATGTCATTGCAATCCTTTCCACGACATAATTTAATTTCAAAATCATGATGCTATAAGTACTTCAGAAGCATTTAAACCCATTCAATCAGAGAAAGGTCACGTTAACATAAATATTGAAAAGAATGATAATTAGGCAAGGAAAACAGCAAAAACACATTAAAGAGAAATGAGGCAATTTTAAAATGTTAACATCCTAATTCAGTAATGTTTACACGACATTTAATAGTTTAATTTTCAACAAGAGTTTCAGTGGAAAAAAATAACTAAGGAATTTACAACGGAGCATTACATCATAAAAATGGCATTCCACAAGCTTTGCCATTTGGAGATAAAATGAATTGTCTGAGCTTAGTTAAATAAAATTCTAACAGACCAAGTTGGAAACCTTTCAGAATAAAGCAATATTCTTACGGATATGAACATATTTAGTGTTTTGTGATACTTAATCCCATGGACTTCAGGATATTTGGCTTAGCCACCAAATATTCAGCTGATTACCTGATTAATCAAAATCGTATAGGCCTGCAGACACTGGGCTAGGACTCTCCCAGGATCGCTAACATTTTATAGCTAGAGATGGACTGGAAATACAGAGTTAATATAATCTCACAATATTCTGGGCTGTCCACTTCTGGTCCCTCCTGGGATCAGGAAATACACACTAATGGAGTGCTTTTGAACTTCAGAAAAAAAAGTTTTGCTCTTTGTTGCTTTTTGGGTGAATCATGCACTGCAAGGTTTAAGCCTCCATTGATATTACTACTATTTGAATTTAGGTCTGGTTGAAACGTTTCCAGCAATTTTTTTTAAAAAGAAAGTTAGGTTTTCAATAAATTGTCATGACCTACAGGTCTTAAATTCAGGTCTGTTGGGGATCATTACACCACACCACACTCTAATGTTCCACCAGTTGTCTTACTGCCATCAACTAGAACCAGGACTTCCTTAAGGACTGCTCTTCACAATCTTCACCTCTGGGCCCTGACTGATGGAAGTCGTGGAACACTGGAGCTTCTACTTGGCCTGCCTGCGCTGCTGAAACTGGAAGGCAGAAAAGGAAGCTGCCCAACTGGGCTCCTTCCTGCTTTGGATTGCTCATCCTGTACTATCTGCTTTTATCTCACAATCCCAATCTCTTGATTATCTGATTTCTGGTATCTGAATCTTGGTTCCTAACTTCCTGTTTCTGAACCTTGATTGATCTGGTGATGTGGCCCCATCCTAGCTAACCACTGGGCCATGACTAACAAATCTGCTTTTATCTCACAATCCCAATCTCTTGATTATCTGATTTCTGGTATCTGAATCTTGGTTCCTAACTTCCTGTTTCTGAACCTTGATTGATCTGGTGATGTGGCCCCATCCTAGCTAACCACTGGGCCATGACTAACTATATCTCAGCCCTGACACTAAATGAAAGTTTTCATAGAGAGGGTTTGCATTCCCTGAAATGTTCTGTATCTCACAGAAAAGCAAACAATAAAAATGGTTATCAGAAAATGGAATAGTTTTTGGTTTTCTGCTGTTTACAGGCAAATTTTTCCATTTTGAGTTTTTTGAAAGCAAAAGTGTTTGACCCTCCCATCTTTTCTTCTGAATAACTGTATTTAATTTGTATTCCTGTAATTCCTAGAGAGCATGGCTGAGAGGAGGGCCCCATTGTCCTACATGCTGTACATACAAGCAGTGAGATACAGTCCCTATCCTAAAGATATTATAATTCGAGTAGAGATGACAAAGTGAGAGGAGAAACTGAGGCATACACCAAGGAAGTGACTTGCAAGGGTCACACATCAGGTCAGTGACAGAACCAACAGCTCTTAGGTAGATTATCCCCTAGGCCTCTTACCTCCTTAAGGTTATTGAGGAGTGCCTGGCATTCTTTGAAAGCATCCGGATGCTGGCACTAGTACTCAATCCATTTTCCAGTTCAAGGAATTTATTTCTGATTTACTAAATTCTGTTATTAGACCAATAGAGCTCCTGCTCCAAGCCCTCTATTGGAATGTTACCTTTCACCCCATTTCACACTCATTCCATAACATCTCGCCTTGGTTTCTTGATTCTTGGCATATTTGCCAGGCTGTATTTCCTCACATTAAATCTTCAGAATTAGCAAGTCAAAAAGATGTTGCTGATCATGTTCATTTTCTCAAGAAAGGTTCAAAAGAAATGTGAATGTATAGCACAATAACTGGCTGTAGTTGCCAGTTTTGATTGGACATATTCCTGAAGGTTTCATCACGACATAATCTTTAATTAAAGATAAAGCTTTGATTCCTGGAGAGTCTAGGATAATCCTGGAGGGTTGGCAGCCCTAAATGTGGCTGTTTGGAGAAATGATCAGAAGACTCTGAGCTTAGGGCAATCCTAAAAGAAATCTCTTTTTGATTCCTACCCTCTTGCTTCCCCTTTAAATGCAAATTATGCGACAAATCTATTTGGAAAGGAAAAGGTTTTCAGGGAACAGGGCAAATCAGAACTTCAATAAGAACAATAGCTGGGGACCTGAGAGCTTACAGCTTACGGATGAAATCTTGGTGCAAGTTTTCATCATTGTGGTTCACATTTCCAGGGGGCAAAGGGTTTGGATTTTGTTGGCTCTATAGCCTCATGCAATACCTTTGCCAACAGTATAATGCCAGCAGGGATAAGGATGAGCACATCACCACAGCTTTGAAATAACTGCTCGCTGTTACTGCAAATAGCAGTGGTTTGCTTGTTTTAGGAGTGGGGGGAGGGGTCACTGCATATCCTGGAAAGGGCCAAACATCTTCCACTTTTTCCCACTGAGATCTTTCAAACTTAATTACAACAATGAAGTTTAAAAAGCGCTATGTAACAGCAGCAAAAGCAATGCAAGCAAATCCAAGAATACAGCTAAAAATCTGATTCTATATAGGTTCTTATGTAGCCCTCATTCCGATGGTATTTGAGTGCCAAATTTCAAAATTATTAAAATTAGACTACCTGCAGAACCCATATTATTTATTGTCCAAATAATGTTATTGATTCTTGGACAAAAGAATATTTTGCCTATGGCTCATAAAACGTGGGGGTTAAACGGAACCAAGGACATTCCCAATGTTAACTTTTAAGCTTATTTTAAAAGGTGTGGTTTGGTGCATGGGCAAGCTATTCAATGTGGGGAAGCCACCTTTTTTCCCAAAGGGACTAAATAGCACTGCAAGTTAAATCTGTGGAAACAAATGAACTAATTTAGCTGCCGATGACTACAAAAATGGGTTATATACTGTTTCACTATTACCTTTTCAAGCAGGAGCATGAACTTAGAAGAATTACAGCAAAAGTGTCATTAAGAAGAGACAGACGGCCTGGCATTTACAACACAAATCTATTCTTATCCCTTATGCAGAGGAAAGATAAGTGGGAAAAAATTAACAACAACCAGAGTCCTCTCCCTGATGCAATTTAGCATTATTTATTGATATTTATATATATGTTAAATGATTCAGAACTAGAAAGCTGTGCAAAAAGCTAATCGACATAAGGCACATTTTATTGCTCATTATGTATGGTTATTGCAGCTGTGCTGAGTGGCCAGTTTCAGGAATTTGGGTGCTGTTGTGCTAGTTACTGTACAGATGAGTAAATCAAGGAAAGCCACTGTCTCAGAGGATTCAGTGTAGGATTACGAAAATATGAAACAGGTGGATAAACTGAAAGAAGGGATGAGGTGGGGCAAAAGGTAACAGTAAAGTCAGTATGTTTATATGAGTAAACAGTTATTTGTATGTGGAGTAGGTAGGTTATAAGGAGGACTTCCTCCCTGCACTTCCATTTTATAGTATTTCATGTCTGCTTATTACATCTTGTGGTTGTAACCCATGCCTGTTGGATGTGGCATTCTCTCCCTCTCTAGTCCAGAACTCTGTGGTCCAGAAAACTCCATCATCTGGAATAATTTTAGTTAGCCCGATGTCCACTTTTCATGGGCGTGGCCAAGTTTCCCGAGATCCCATAAAGTCTGTTTACAGCCACCAGTCCTAACTCTCAGTGTTCTATGCTGCTGTTTAGCTCTAATTTACCCTTAAATGTCCTCTAACAGCTCAGTAAGTAGTGGACGTCTTGGTAAGGCTGCTAGACAATATTGACTTCCAATGGTCCAGAAAATTCTCTGGTTTGGAACTGGTCAGGTCCGGAGGGTGCAATATGTAGCAGCTAGATGTGTTAAAGGTTCGTGAATCTGCTACAGGCTTGGTCAAGAGATTTGTGTCTTTTAGCTCATGCAGTAGAAGCTCATGCACTAAGCTCTAGTGATCCAAGGTTTGAGCCTGCGCCAGCCGGGTCCATCAGCAATACAACTGGGGGTTTGTCCAGGTTGCCAACGGGGATGATACTAAAGCTTGGGATGCACTTCCTCTCCTAAGGGAAGTATGTAACCAATGTCTGCTTGGGGTGACACTGTCTCCCTCTTCTATGCTACGTCTAGACTGCAAGCCTCTTTTGACCACGAAAAAGAGCGTCTAGATAACAAGAAGATTTTTTGAAAAAGCAGCTCAATTTTTCGAAAGAGTCTAGACGCTCTCTTTCGAAAAAGCCCTGTTTTCATTCAATAGAGCCTTTTTTCAAACCATGACTTTCGAAAAATGGTGTTATTCCCCGTAGAATGAGGTTTACCGTGATCGACAAAACTGCCGCATTCTTTCAATTTACTTTCAAAAGAACGCAGCTGTAGTATAGATACAGGTGAAGTTTTTTTGAAAAAAGGCTACTTTTGTCGGAAAAAACCCTGTAGTCTAGACACATCCTTACAGTCTTGGTCAAAAACACATTTTTAGCTTATTCAGTAGAAGCTCATGAATTAAGCTACAGAAGTCGTAAGTTTGATCCTGGCTGATGAAGATTGGGATCTGCTGATGTTACATATTATATTAAGCCCCAGTCCTGCAACTGGTTTCACATAAGCTTACCTCTGCACCTGCGCTGAGCCTATTACAGGATTGGTGCCTTAGGCTTGAAAGCTCTTCAGAACATCAGCTTCCTGTGTATTTACAAAGCATCTAACACAATGATGTCTCAGTTCAGATTGGGGCCTTTGGCCCTGCCAGAATACAGTTTAAATAGGTAGTCCAATTTCTAGAAGTACAATTTATAGATGCCCATCCACTGCTGTGGGCACTTATTCCATAAATTTTTAAAAAATCACAGCATAAATAAAACTCTGCCATAAATATGGCACTCACACTACTCTGTGTTCCATGATCTGAGAGAAGGGAGAAGAAAAACATGCATGCTTAGTTGCTTCAGAAATGCAGCTTAACTGATAAACCAAAGTAAGGGGTGGGGAATCCAAACCTGATTACCCTGTCAGGAGCTCCCTCTTACTTACATTGACAGAGTCCTGCCCAAGTTTCTCTGCAGCAGTATGTTATGGGAGTGAAATGAGATGTGTCAGGTAGTCAGGCCCTGAACCATTTATGGCCCTTATAGGAGAAAACCAACACTTTGAATTCCAAATACTACCAAACAAATGAAGGAATGTTATGGCCATCATCACATTGCCTGTCCTGTGAAACCAAGTTTCATGATTGAATTGGCCAGTTGCTGATTAGTATATTATTCACATTTATTCTGTATATTCCTACCTGAACTTATCTTCTCCCCTCCCCCACCCCATCATTCATCTCAGGCATTGTGATCAGCTGAGATGCTTTAATTAACAACCCCTACAATGGAACATATGAGGGCTGTAATGTTCTTGGTGGATGGCCCTCAATTCTGAAATTCATCCTCCTCAGTTGGTCTCATGGAGCACTGATTTGTGCATTTAAGTGAATTTATGGCCCCAATTTATTGAGAGTTAACTTGTTTAAGGAGATGGTGAGGGCAGAATGTAGGACAAGCATGGAGGTCTATTTAGGAAGGAGGCCATCTTAAGTTATATTGAGGTTATTATTCTGAATGTTAGTATATTGCACCTACTGAAAAAGAAAGCACATCTCAAAAAGAATAAGTGCATTGATATTGCTTCATGGGCAATAAAAAAAGTCCTGGTCAATAATAAACTACTGGTCTATTTTGCTATAAAATGGAACTGTAGGACATTTCATCCTGTTGGTCTTGCTACTCATATAAGAAAACAGTGTAGACATTGTCAAGAGGCAAACTTTGTTAATATCTTGGACATTTTTAATTGAAATAATTGTAACACTTGAGTTTCACAAAGGTGATGTAATATAGTAATATCTCACAATCTAGATCTATATTTATATGGAGAGAGAGAGAGTCTACTAACACCTGAGATCCCAAAACACTTTAGAACCTTACGTACATGCCAAGTGTGCTTTATTGGTGGTGCGCAGGATCTGGTTCAAGAAGTAAATATAACTGGACCACTTGGAAATAGTGACCATAATGTAATAAAATTTAACATCCCTGTGATGAGAAAAACACCTCAGCAGCCTAACACGATAGTATTTAATTTCAGAAAGTGGAACTACACAAAAATGAGGAAGTTAGTTAAACAGAAATTAAAAGGTAGAGTGACAAAAGTAAGACTCTGCAAGCTGCATGGAAACTTTTCAAGGACACCATAATAGAGGCCCAACTTAAATGTATGCCCCAAACTAAAAACACAGTAAGAGAACCAAAAAAGTACCACCATGGCTTAAAAACCAAATAAAAGAAACAGTGACAGATAAAAAGACATGTTTTAAAAAGTGGAGATCAAATCCAGGTGAGGAAAATAGAAAGGAGCATAAACTTTATCAAATTAAGTGTAAAAATATAATAAGAAAACCAAAAAGGAGTTTGAAGAACAGCTAGCCAAAAACTCAAAAAGTAATAGCAAAATGTTTTTTAAGTACAGCAGAAGCAGGAAGTCAGCTAAACATCCAGTGGGGCCATTGGATGATTGAAATGCTAAAGGAGCACTCAAAGAGGATAAACTCATTGCAGAGAAACTAAATGAATTAGTTGCTTTAGTCTTTATAGCTGAGGATATTGGGCAGATTCCCAAACCTGAGCCATTCTCTTTAGGTGACAAATCTGAGGAATTGTCCCAGACTGAGGTGTTATTAAAGGAGGTTTTGGAACAAATTGATAAACTTAACAGTAACAAATCACTGAGACCAGACGGCATTCACCCAAGAGTTCCGAAAGAACTCAAATGAGAAATTGTGGAACTATTAACTATGGTTTGTAACCTATCCTTTAAATCAGCTTCCGTACCTAATGATTGAAGGATCGCTAACATGACACTAATATTGAAAAAGGGCTTTAGAGGTGATCCTGGCAATTACAGACCGGTAAGTCTGATGTCAGTACTGGGCAAATTAGTTGAAACTATAGTAAAAAATAAAATTGTCAGACACATAGTTGAACATAATTTGTTGGGGGAAAATCAACATGGTTTTTGTAAAGGGAAATGATAACTTACTAATCTGCTAGAATTCTTTGAGGGGGGGGGGGGTCAACAAACATGTGGACAAGGGGGATCCAGTGGATATAGTATACTTAGATTTCCAGAAAGCCTTTCACAAAGTCCCTCACCAAAGGCTCTTAAGTAAAGTAAGTTGTCATGGGATAAGAAGGAAGGTCCTTTCATGGATTGATAACTGGTTAAAAGACAGGAAACAAAGGATAGGAATAAATTGTACATTTTCAGAGTGGAGAGAGGGGGGTCCCCCAAGGGTCTGTTCTGGGACCAATCCTATTCAACTTATTTATAAATGATCTAGAGAAAGGGATAAAAAGTGAGGTGGCAAAATTTGCAGGTGATACCAAACTGCTCAAGATATTTAAGACCGAAGCAGACTGTGAAGAGCTTCAAAGAGATCTTACCAAACTAAGTGATTGGGCAACAAAATGGCAAATTAAATGTAATGTTGATAAATGTAAAGTAATGCACATTGGAAAAAATAATTCCAACTATACGCACAATATGATGGGGACTAATTTAGCTACAACTACTCAAGAGAGAGATCTTGGAGTCACTGTGGATAGTTCTCTAAAAACATCCACTCAATGTGCAGCGGCAGTCAAAAAAAAGCAAATAGAATGTTAGGAATCATTTAAAAAGGGATAGAGAATAAGACAGAAAATATCCTATTGCCTCTATATAAAACCCGGGTATGCCCACATCTTGAATACTGCATACAGATGTGGTTGCCTCATCTCAAAAAAGATATACTGGCTTTGGAAAAGGTTCAGAAAAGGGCAACAAAAGTGATTAGGGGTTTGGAATGGGTCTCATATGAAGAGAGATTAAAAAGACTTGGACTTTTCAGCTTAGAAAAGAGGAAACTAAGGGGGGATATGATAGAGGTCTATAAAATCATGATTGGTATGGAGAAAGTGAATAAGGAAAAGTTATTTACTTATTCCCACAATATAAGAACTAGGGGTCACCAAATGAAATTAATAGGCAGCAGGTTTAAAACAAACAAAAGTAAGTTTTTCTTCACTCAGTGCACAGTCAACCTGTGGAACTCTTTGCCAGAGGATGTGGTGAAAGCTAGGACTTTAACGGGGTTCAAAAAAGAGCTAGATAAATTGATGGAGGTTAGGTCCATCAATGGCTATTAGCCAGGTTGGGTAGGAATGGTGTCCCTAGCCTGTTTCTCTGGAGGTGGGTGAGAGGGGAGGGATCACGTGAGGATTACCTGTTGTGTTCCCTCCCCCTGGGCATCTGGTATGGCAATTGTTGGCAGACAGGATACTGGGCTGGATGTATCGTTGGTCTGACACAGTATTGCCATTCTTATATTCTTATGTTGTTCTTATTGGTCATCACAAGTTGAGTGAAAGGGCGCAACTGCTTAACAGCACATGGTAATACGTAATAGATTACTGCACAAATGTGGAAAACAACTCATTCAATGGAAGTTGCAGGAAAATTTTTCTAGGCAGAATGTATCTATGAATGGGAGAGTGGCCAGGACACACAGGTTAACATCCGAACCCTTACAAAATGTCATGTGCAACTTACACTATTAGTAGGGACCATCATAATAATCTCATCTGACCTCCAGTAGATGGCAAACCACATAATCTCCCCCACCAACTCCATAATAGACCTCTAACCTCTGGCTCAGTTACTTAAGTGCTCACATCATGAGTTAAAGACTTCAGGGTAACTGAAAATCCACCAATACCACCTGCAAGTGATCTGTGCTGCAAAAGAAGGTGAAAACCTCCCATGAGTATTAAAACCATGAATTTAAAATGCATTTCAAAGAGACCATCGCCAAAAGCGCAATGACCTCCTGCTCACACTAAGTGAAAAGGAGGTTACCTTCTGACTAATCATTTCCCTAGAGGCTTTCCAGGAAAGTGGCTACATGGCCTGACCCTGTTGAAGCCTGGATATCTGTTGAATTTATAGTAGAAGTTTACACAATTGCCAGTTAGGATGATCCAGAGGTTAGGTTACTGGCCTATGACTTGGTAGATCTTGATTCAATTTTCTGCCCAACTACAGTCATCCTGTATGACTTAGTATCTCTGTACCTCAGTTCCCTGTCCATAAAATCGTGCATTGCAAGGATAAATGCATGAAAGATTGCGAGATGTTGTGGTAGTAAAGTAATTAGGGTTACAAAAGCACTTTATGGAGAAGGATCTATGGATTAACAGGAAAGTTAACCCAAAGTAGATTATATTTGTACATCTTTTTAAATGTTATGTGGCTGCTCCTAGGTCTCGTGTAGAAAGACTCCATTGTCATTTTTTAAGTCTTTTTTTCTCTATTCTTCCATCTTTCCTCTAAAATCTAAAGACAAATTTGAGGGCACAATTAAGCTAGTTTACCATGCTGGATGCTGAGCCATGTGTGCATGCCGAATCTATTTAAATCCTAATGCCATTTTTGCTCATTTACTCTATACTGAATTCTCTGATAGACACTTCTGAAACACTGAGGGGGCTCTCAGGAAGAGTTGTGCACCTTCCATGGTCTGTCACTTAGGTAGGCTTATAGATCAGTAATGTCTTGTTGGTTTAATAGAGGAACCCTATTATCCACTCTTTCTCTAGTCCTCCATGTCCTTAGTGAGCCATCAAAAATCTTTGCCGAAGGGCTTTCCTGTTTTCTTTGCTATTTCTCTCAGAATTATGGGATCTAATTCATCTGGGAACTGGTGCTTTGTCAATTTTTAATAGTTCTAACTGCCTTGTTATCTGCTCTGGTGCAGTAAGAAAGCCTTTAACATTTCAGTTTCCCTCCAGGAAAATCTCTCTCTAGCTCAGGGATGTTACCATACTTTCTGCCTCCTTTGTAAATAATGAGAAATCATTTAGGCCCCAGTGACATCACACTCATTTGTCACTAACTTTCCACTTGGGTCCTTCAAAGGCCCTACTTGCAGTCTTCTTGGTTTTCTGCTGGTCAGATAGCCAAAAAGCCACTCCTTTCCCCATCATTATTGCATTTGCCATCTTCATTTTGTACAATCCCTCTGTTTTTGGAGAGTGGTATTCCCAATATGAGAGGCAATGTCTACATGACTATTTTTTAGCAACATACCAGCCTCTGAGATTCACTGCTGGTATGTTGTGTAGACTTGCTTGCACTCTTCCTTCTCAGTTCTCCATCTGTAAAGTCAGGCAGTATATCTTTTCATTACTTATATTCATAACACCCCTGTATAGTAGAGATTGTGAGATACCATGGTAACAAGAACCATAAGCTCCTAAGACAGACTCATCTGTGGTAGTTTAGTGTAGTCAAAACATTTTTCTTCAAAAGGGACATTGTCAAGATTTGACAAGCTCAAAAATCAGCTACCTTAAAGAGTTACATTTAATACATCAATAAATTAGCTTCCTCCTAGCACTTAAAACCTCTATGTCTTCATATTTTTCAGTACTCTGACTGCTCAAAAGAGTGGAGCAGATTAATAGAATGCAAGAATATGATTGACTTTGCAAAGTGATGTCAGCAGGTAAACAAAACTGGTAGGTCTCAATTCACATGTAGCAATCTTAACAATGGCTCAACTTTTATAATTTCCCTGCAAATTCTGGCCTGATGTGCCCAATTAAATAGTCCTGGACTAGGTATTGGCCCGTACCTCTAGGGTTTGCTTTCTTGGTTTACTTTGACCCTAGCCAGGCAACTAAGTAATTCAGTCCCCCTTCTGGGGGGGGGGGGGCTGTTCAATGTTCTATTATAGGCCAGTTCACTGTGGCCCCAGTTTTCATCAAACCTCGAGCCTTACCTTAGGGCTCATCTAAATTCAGGCCCAGCCGGCAGCCAGGAGTGTCTCTTGACTTGTCCAGTGTCTTCCAGCACTGAACTGTCCAAGGTTCTGCAGTTTCCTTCAGTCAGGCAAAAATACCACATGCACATCGCTGCCCTGAGCAAAGAACTAGCTCTAGCTCTGAAGCTCTTTTTTATAGGGCCTCCTAGGTCTTGCTTGGCAGTCCTCTGCAACCACTCTAGCATGCTTGGAGGACTCCTCTACTGCTCCTTTCTGGAACAGGTGTGGCAAGTCACTGAGGCCTCCAGCAAGGAGCCTTTGAGCCTATCCCATACCATCTCCATTCCTTTATTCTCAGTGGGAAACTCAGGCATCCATATGGCTTATTTTATGCACAGTGTATGTGTGTGTTGGGAGGTGTGGATATTGCACACAAAAACTAACTGAAGAAAAAATGAAGACTGTAAAATCAATAATTCAAAACTGAGGAAATGGCAGAAATAAATGCATGTGTGTGTGTAAAACATTAAATTAATTGCCCAAGTGGCATAATTATTGAAGTTATGCTGAATTCTTAACTATCTTAGAAATAGAATCAGGCAGATAATCCCAACTTCACCTACAAAACCATCTTCCACAAGCTCTGTAAGAAAATTCCAAAACTTTAAAATCCTCCTAATTTCATCTCAGTCTTTCAGGGAACTAAGTTTTTTTCTGTGAGTGAGACAGAATATCACACTTTAACATGCAATCTTTTTCCTCTGTCATGCAATGGTATTGGCAAACACTTCCACTGCTGGAGACAAGCTGAATACCCTGCCCTCCTAAAATGATCAATTGTGCAGTTGTTCAAATTGCTTCTCTCTTGGACTTCTACTACCTACTTCTCCTGCCAGTTCAGTTAAATGTGCTTTTAATAGACATGTCTTAAATTAATGTGAAAAGATGCCTGACCCACTCAGAGATAAATTTCTACATAGGTGGTCTGGCAAGTTGTGGAATGTAATTAACTGAACATCTCTGATCTGTGAAATCAGTATATTCGAACAAGCTGGATATGCACACTGGTGTACGGCAAAAAGCAGCTTGTGACTGTTTCTTGGTAGACAGAAAAAAAAATGAAAAAAGGAAGAGGATCGGACACTCATGAGAAACAATGTGGCTTTTGACTCCAAAACCCAGGAAACTTCCTGATACCATATGCAGTTGATAGTTATGTTGCTAATGTGCCAACACAACACATTCTTCTTATTTCAACCTTGTCCCTAAACACTTAAACATCTTCTGCAATGTCCAAAAAAAGATCAATACTGATTTAAAAACACCCAAAGCACACACCAAGTTATTTCCTTCTCTTGTTTATAAAATCTGATTCTTCAGTGAAAGGACTATCTTCAATGTTGTGTATTGACCAGCTCCAATCACATTTTTATTGCTTTACTAATGTATAACTCTAGAGTCAATGCCATCAGGACTGTGCCATCCTAAATCTATTTTTCAGCCCCAAAGTAATGTGTTCTTTTATTTCTCTTGGTTAGTCTCAGCCTGAAGATGATTTTGTCATTGTGGGAATTTTGAATATTGCCTTGCAAGCCGTTTTGGAGTTGTAAGTTATATGAAACTATTTTAAAAAATCATCGAGAAGGTAAGATTTATTTTTATATCACTGTGGTTTTCAGCTTATTTTCCCTAAAAATCTAGATAGAAGATAGTTTAATTTGTTCCTAGTTTTTGGACAGAAGAGAAACATTGGATAACTGGATGTTGGCTTCTGTGATATGCTATGAAAAGATCAATACATCAGTTTTGGAGCAGTTTGTGGGCATAACAGTGAGTGATGGTTGCATTTGCTCTCTGAAGGAGTTTGCAGAAAGCACATCACTGTGTAAAATATTCTTAAACCCATTTGACTAATTGTCATGAACAGCTACCTTGAAAATAGGCATGCTGGGCCACCACTGCTTACTCTACTGCTAGGGTACATTCTACTTTCCATTAAACGCCAATGAAAGCAATACATTTTTGGAAGACTTCAACCTACTCACAATAATTCTAAGTGTCTGCATGAGGGACAAAGCAGCCAAGGAGTGGGTTAGGGTAAAGATAGATAATTGTACAATGATAAAGACAGTCCAAGGTAAATAGACAACAGAATTGGATTTCAGATAACCAACAATCAGACTTTGGTGTAAAGCTATAGTAGAAAGAGGATTAATAAGAGGAAAAAAATGTGCCTGGAAAATCTGCAGCCATGCACTGAAAAGGTGTTAAAGGGCAAGAGGGAGAGAATACAATTTATCCAGTCAAAACTGAAATCTAAAAACAATAACAGCAGGCAATCGTGCTCAGTAAACAATTAGGGGATAGAACAGAAGATAAACTGAAAGTGTTTATAAGCTATATGATCTGGAAAATGGAAAGAAAGAAGATTAGGGTAAAAAGAAAACAATTAATTGAGGCCAGAAGAAATATAAACATTAAATAGCACAGAACTTCTCAATTAGCAGTCAAATTTTTTTTTCTTTTTAAACATATACAAAATGGGAAAGTACACTTGTTCAAATAATGATGAATATTACTGGAAGAATAGTGAAGATTAGGTTTTTAATTTGTACCAACTCAAGAAAGAGACGTGGGGACTATTGAAGACAGCTCAACATAGACCTGTGGTCAGAGTGCAGCTGCAGTCAGAAAGTTAACAAGTTGCTAGTATTAGAGCTGTACAAGAACTGGATTTTTCATTTCCAAGGGAGATTTTTGAACTGAAAATGTCTGCTGATCCAGGGTTCAACCTAAACCAAACATTTTCAACATTTATTGAAAATGGAAATTCTGAAAAAATTATTGCATTTCAGTTTCCTCAAAATATTTTGTTTTGGCAAAATTAATTCAGATTTTTATTTCTTAAAAATTAAATGTATTTCTATATCTATTTCATATTATAAAATTTTAATGAAATTAGAATGAAAATTAAATTCAAAATGGTTAAAGTAGAATGCTACAATCTTATCAAAACACTAACATATTTGTTTCAAAATGAATTTTTTCCAGAGCTGACATTTCCATGAAGCATTTTATTTTTGACAAATCAAAACTTTCTGAAGGAAAAATGTTCCATGGAAAAAATTCTGATGTGAAAGAAATGGGATGGTTAATAATACAATAATTTAACAATGTCTTTTTTCTAAATTAGTGGCATGCCCTCATCTGGAATACTCATTCTGGTGCCTTTCTGCACCAGAGAAGAGTAAGGAAATGGAAACACATTCCGATGAAGAGCACTGACTAGATTGGGACTGTTTACCTTTAAGAAGCAGTCAAGAAATGAAGACCTGATCAAAATATGCATAATAATAAAGAAGGAAGACTGGGAAACTTTTGTTCTTCCTCTCTCTGTCTCATAACAGAAGGAAGTATTTTTTCCATAAAGCATGCAATTAGACTGTGGAACTCATTGTCACAGGATATCACTGAGACCTTAACAAGAATAATTATCCAATCATTTTTTACATGGTTATCAAGAATATAGAGAATTATAAACTCTGATGTGGGAGTTGGAAAAGGGGGCAGAGTTGTTCCAGGGCCTGGCAATTCAAAAGGGCCCAGGGCTTTCGGATACTGCTACTGCAGCGGCCATCACAGGCCCAGGCCCTTTAAATCATCCCCAAAGTACCACACACTGCCCCCAGCAACACTCTTTCCACCCAAAGTCCCTTCGCTTCTGGGAGTGCAAAGCTCTCCCCTACCTTGCCTGGGGGGACCAGCAAATCTTTCAGCCCTACTGCTGCTAACACTTTTTGGAAGGGATATTTAATCTTGTGTTTCAGATCTTAAGCCAATATGTAACTACTGTACTGGAAATCAGGATGAGATTTCATGTGGGGTAGATTATCCTATACCTGCTTACTATGAGATTCTTACACTTGTCCCTGAAGCATCTGGCATTAGCCACTTACTAGACTTTAAGTCTGAGCCAACAGGCAATTCTTAGGAACTTACATTCTCCAAACATGGAATGTGCTTAATTTTTTGCAAAAATAGTCTCAGAACCAAATATAATTATGTATTCCTGCCTCTGACATATGCTAGGTGCTTTTTTTGGAAAGTCACTCGGTTAATTCATCTGTAAAATGGACATACTACTAATTACCTGTCATTACTCATGGTTGCAGTAAAACCTAATTTAAGAACCTCAGAGCACTTTGCAACTATTAATGATCTGCATAAGTGTGACAAGTGTACAACCTTATACATACATCTGCTATATATTTGAGAGAGTTTGTTTGTGACTGTTCAAGAATGCCTCCTATAAGGTAAGAGCTAGGACCACCAAATTCAGCATACAGCTTCCTCTTATCATAACTTAAAAGCAATGCAAGGGTTTGGCTATTCAAGGAAAATCAGATGTGCCTGGAATGGGATTGCTTCTCATAAAACTATAACCCCCCTTCCCCCCCAAAAAAAAGATTCAGAGGGGTAGCCGAGTTAGTCTGTAACTAGAAAAACTTTAAAAACAACCAATAGTCTAGTAGCACCTTAAAGACTAACAAAACACATAGATGGTATCGTGAGCTTTCATGGGTATAACCCACTTCTTCAGATGACTGGAGTATTAGAAGTCCAGATCTAACATAAGAACATAAGAACATAAGAATGGCCATACTGGGTCAGACCAAAGGTCCATCGAGCCCAGCATCCCATCTGCCGACGGTGGCCAATGCCAGGTGCCCCAGAGAAGGAGAACAGAAGACAATGATCAAGTGATTTATCTCCTGCCATCCATCTCCTGCCCTTGTTATGAAGGCTAGGGCACCATACTTTATCCCTGGCTAATAGCCATTTATGGACCTAACCTGCAAAAATTTATCAAGCTCTTTTTTAAACCCTAATAGAGTCCTGGCCTTCACAGCCTCCTCGGGCAAGGAGTTCCACAGGTTGACTGTGCGCTGTGTGAAGAAACATTTCCTTTTATTAGTTTTGAACCTACTACCCATCAATTTCATTTGGTGTCCCCTAGTTCTTGTATTATGGGAAAAGGTAAATAATTTTTCTATAATCACTTTCTCCACACCATTCATGATTTTATATACCTCTATCATATCGCCCCTCAATCACCTTTTTTCCAAACTGAAAAGTCCCAGTCTCTCTAGCCTCTCCCCATATGGGACCCTTTCCAAGCCCCTAATCATCTTAGTCGCCCTTTTCTGAACCTTTTCTAATGCCAATATATCTTTTTTGAGGTGAGGAGACCACATCTGCACGCAGTACTCGAGATGTGGGCGTACCATAGTTTTATATAGGGGAAGTATGATATCTTTTGTCTTATTATCTATCCCTTTTTTAATAATTCCTAACATCCTATTTGCCTTACTAACTGCCGCTGCACACTGCGTGGATGTCTTCATAGAACTATCCACTATAACTCCAAGATCCCTTTCCTGATCTGTCGTAGCTAAATTTGACCCCATCATGTAGTACGTGTAATTTGGGTTATTTTTTCCAACATGCATTACCTTACACTTACCCACATTAAATTTCATTTGCCATTTTGCTGCCCAATCACTCAGTTTGCTGAGATCTTTTTGTAGTTCTTCACAATCCCTTTTGCTTTTTGACTGTCCTGAACAACTTTGTGTCATCTGCAAACTTGGCCACCTCACTGCTTACCTCATTTTCTAGATCATTGATGAACAAGTTGAACAGGATTGGTCCCAGTACTGACCCCTGGGGAACACCACTAGTTACCCTCCTCCATTGTGAAAATTTACCATTTATTCCCACCCTTTGTTTTCTGTCTTTTAACCAATTCTTGATCCATGAATGGACCTTTCCTCCTATCCCATGACCACCTAATTTACGTAAAAGCCTTTGGTGTGGGACCGTGTCAAAGGCTTTCTGGAAATCTAGGTATATTATATCCACTGGGTGCCCCTTGTCCGCATGTTTATTAACCCCTTCAAAGAATTCTAACAGATTAGTTAGACACGACTTCCCTCTGCAGAAACCATGCTGACTTTTGCCCAACAATTCATGCTCTTCTATGTGCCTTGCAATTTTACTCTTTACTAGTGTTTCTACTAATTTGCCTGGTACTGATGTTAAACTTATCGGTCTATAATTGCCAGGATCTCCTCTAGAGCCTTTTTTAAATATTGGTGTTATATTGGCCATCTTCCAGTCATTTGGTACCAAAGTGGATTTAAAGGATAGGTTACAAACCACTGTTAATAACTCCGCAATTTCACATTTGAGTTCTTTCAGAACCCTTGGGTGAATGCCGTCTGGTCCCGGAGACTTGTTACTATTCAGCTTATCAATTAATTCCATAACCTCCTCTAATGTCACTTCAATCTGAGTGAGTTCCTCAGATTTGTCACCTAAAAAGGCTGGCTCAGATTTAGGAACCTCTGTAACATCCTCAGCCGTGAAGACTGAAGCAAAGAAATCATTTAATCGCTCCACAATGGCACTGTCTTCCTTGATCGCTCCTTTTATATCTTTATCATCCAAGGGCCCCACTGCTTTTTTAGCGGGCTTCCTGCTTCTAATGTATTTAAAAAACATTTTACTATCATTTTTTGAATTTTTGGCTAGCTGTTCCTCAAACTCTTTTTTGGCTTTTCTTACTACATTATGACACTTAATTTGGGAGTGTTTATGTTCCTTTCTATTTTCCTCACTAGGATTTGACTTCCACTTTTTAAAAGCTGCCCTTTTCTCTCTCACTGCCTTTTTAACATGGCTGTTTAGCCATGGTGGTTCTTTGTTAGGTCTCTTACTGTGTTTTTTTATTTGGGGTATACATTTAAGTTGGGCCTCTAGTATGGTGTCTTTAAACAGTTCCCATGCAGCTTCCAGGGATTTTAGTTTAATTACTCTCCCTTTTAGTTTCTGTTTAACTAGCTTCCTCATTTTAGTGTAATTCCCCTTTTTGAAATTAAATGCCAGAGTGTTTGACCGCTGCGGTGTTCTTCCCAACACAGGAATATTAAAAGTTATTATATTGTGGTCACTATTTCCAAGCGGTCCAGTAACAGTTACCTCTTGGACCAGATCCTGCGTTCCAGTCAAGACTAGGTCGAGAATCGACTCTCCCCTTGTGGGTTCCTGTACTAGCTGCTCCAAGAAGCAGTCATTTAAGGCATCAAGAAATTTAATCTCTGAATCCCGTCCTGAGGTGACATGCACCCAATCAATATGGGGATAATTGAAATCTCCTATTATTACTGTGTTTTTTATTTTGGTAGCCTCTCTAATCTCCCTTATCATTTCAGCATCACTATCACTGTCCTGGTTAGGTGGTCGGTAATATATTCCTAATGCCATATTCATATTAGAGGAATGAATTGTTGTCCATAATGATTCTATGGAACATTTTGATTCCTTTACGATTTTTACTTCATTTGATTCTATATTATCCTTCACATATAGTACCACTCCGCCACCCGCACGACCTGTTCTGTCTTTCCGATATAATTTATATCCCGGTATGATAGTGTCCCACTGATTGTCCTCATTCCACCATGTTTCTGAGATGCCTATTATGTCAACTTCCTCCTTTGATATGAGGTACTCCAGTTCACCCATCTTATTAGACAGACTCCTAGCATTAGTGTAAAAGCATGTTAGAAAACCACCACTATTTATATGTCCGCCTTTCACAGACACATTGGATTTTTTTATGCACGATTGTTTCACATCTGATCTTGCCCATATATTATTTCCCACGTTCCCTATCTGACTAACTTCTAGGGAATCCCTACCTATGGAGCCTCGTGTAAGAGAAGTCTCCGTCCGATCCAGGTGCTCCCCCGCACCAATCGGCTTTCCCCCACCTCTTAGTTTAAAAACTGCTCTACGACCTTTTTAATGTTTAATGCCAGCAGTCTGGATCCACCTTGATTTAGGTGGAGCCCATCATTCCTGTATAGGCTCCCCCTACCCCAAAAGTGTCCCCAGTTCCTAATAAATCTAAACCCCTCTTCCCTGCACCATCGTCTCATCCACGCATTGAGACTCTGAAGTTCTGCCTGTCTATCTGGCCCTGCGCGTGGAACTGGAAGCATTTCAGAGAATGCCACCAAAGATGTTCTGGATTTCAGTCTCTTTCCTAGTAACCTAAATTTGGCCTCCAGAACATCTCTTCTACCCTTCCCTATGTCATTGGTACCAACATGTACCACGACGACCGGCTCCTCCCCAGCACTGCCCATAAGTCTGTCTAGATGCCTCGAGAGATCCGCAACCTTCGCACCAGGCAGGCAAGTAACCATACGGTTCTCCCGGTCATCACAAACCCAACTATCTATATTTCTAATGATCGAATCCCCCACTACTAAAACCTGCTTCTTCCTAACAGCTGGAGCTCCCTCCCCCGGAGAAGTATCCTCGGCACGAGAGGATACATCATCACCCTCTGGAAGGATATATATAAAGAATAAATAAGGGATATAAATAAGGGATGGGGGGGTAAGGTGAGAGAAAAAAGATAGTGAATAGATTGTTCAAGTAGTTACAAGAGGTTGATAAGAACAATTAGCACCTACGGGCTTTGTCTTCACTGCCAGGTCTTCTGGCAGATAATATGCTAATGAGGGGCTCATTAGCATAAGTTATTATCTTATTAGCATATTTTCTTTTTGCACAAGGGGTTTTTGTGCAAAAAGCAGCAGTGTGGACAGGGTTTTTTGGCGCAAAACCCCCATTTTGTACAAGATCCTTATGCCTGTCCTTATGCGCAAGAAGCAGCAGTATAGATGGGTCCATTTTGTGCAAAAAAAACCTTTTGCGCAAGATCCCTTATGCCTCAAAAAAGGCAAAACAGACCCGATGTTGTTGGGTCTAGGGATGAAATCACTACTGTAGATGTGTGGGCAGAGTTGGCACTGGGCCTGATTGCAGGGGTGGGTTCCTGGATGATTGATGGAGGTGTATTGTGTGGTTACTGGAAAGAATTTGTTTGCGGTTGGGGGTGGTCTGTAGGCAAGGATTGGCCTTTTCCCCCCCGCCCAGGAAGGCCTGTGACAGTGAGGGGTAATTTTCCAGGATAGGTTGTAGATTGTTGATAATGCATTGGAGGAGTTTGAGTTGTGGACTGTAGGTTGATGACAAGTGGAATTCTGTTGTTTTCTCTTTTGGGCCTGTCTTGAAGTAGTTCATGGCTGGGTACTCTTCAGGCTCTGTCAATCTGTTTTTCCCTTCTCCGGGTGGGTATTTCAGTTTTAAGAATGCTCTATATAGATCCTGTAGGGCTATGTCTACACTGCAAGCTTCTTGCGCAAGAACAGTTTTGCGGAAGAGTTCTTGTGCAAAAAATCTTCCACAAGAGCACATCCACACTGCCATGTGCTTTTGCACAAGAGATGTGCTTTTGCGCAAGAGCATCCATGGCAGTGTGGACGCTCTCTTGTGCAAGAAAGCTCTGATGGCCATTTTAACCATAGGGGCTTCTTGTACAAGTAATTCATGTTGCCTATCTACACTGCCCTTTTGTGGAAGAGCTCTTGCGCAGGAGGGCTTATTCCTCAGGGGGAGAGGAATACCTCTTCTGGAAGAAGCCCTGTTTTCCAACACTATACTGTAAATTTACTTGTGCAAGAACACACGTGCAGTGTAGTCAGCCAGCAAGTTTTTGCACAATGGCTGTTCTTGAGCAAGAAGCATACAATGCAGACACAGCCTAGGTGTTTGTCTCTGTCTGTGGGATGGGAGCACAGCTGGTTGTATCTTAGGGTGTGGCTATATACACTAGATTGAGAAATGTATCTGGAATGGAAGCTAGAGGCATGAAGGTAAGTGTAGCAGTGGGTAGGTTTCTGGTATAGGGAAAATTGTGGGTTTTTTGTTTTTTTAAATGAAGAGACAGAATCACCAGACAACCATCAAAAAGGGGCTGGCTGGGGGCACTGCCCCCATCCAGGACTACTCCAGCCCCTAGGCCTCCCAGCTCATAGGCACCCTTTGGGGGGACTGAAGCTTCCACCCCATTTGTATGAGCTACTCCCCTTCATGAAGGAGCAAGAGGAAAGGACACGGTTTGCTGCATTCCTCCCAGTGGTTGGGGAGCTCAGCAGGGAGACAGACCTAGACATGCCCCTGCTGGGGAACATGCACCTTTCCCCCAGCTATGCCTACTGGAGCTGCAGCAGCCCCAGGGAGGTGCTTCTCATCTGGCCCCAAGCTGCTGTGGCAAGAGAGTACTGGGGTAGTCAACTCTCCCTAGGACACCCTTCCTACTGAACCCCTCATCTCCAGCCCCACCTCAGCCCAAAGATTTCAGTGAAGCATGCACAGTTTCATTTTATTTTCCACATACCTAAAGTTAATTCACATAAAGCCACATAAATGTTCTAGTATTTTATATATGTAGTGGCAAGGCCCCTTCTTTCCCTTGCCAGCCTCTGTACTTCTTCCCCTTTGTGAAATGGGCCTCAGGTAAAGCATTCACTCTCTTCCCCAGCCAGGCAATCAGCCTTACCCTTAGCAGAAGGTTAGGCTTGTAGTCTTCCCTCTGGGGAAAGGAGCCCAGCCTCTCCTCCTGAAGCTGTTCACTTTCCCCTATTGTCTCTCATTTTGTGGCTTCTCTCCCCTCCCTGCAACTAGGGGTGGCTTTAAAAGGTCTCAGCAGGCCTGAAGTGGAACCAGTTGACCCTAATTCTTTCAAGTTAGCCTTGTCTCAGCTGCTCCTAATCAGTCTGAGGCAACTCCTTGTCAGCTGACCAACAATGGCCTGCAATAACCTATTTCTAGTTAATAGGGGAGTGGGCCTTTTACCTTCTAGGGCTGCCTTTTCCCACTCTATTGCAATCTTCTGGCCTGACTTTGTTGCTGTGTGTACACACTTACATGTAATATGACTAGTTCAGAGTCATGAAATAATTGGGAAAGTCATTAAGGATCAAGAAAGTGACAATCTCTTTGAGGGATCCCCTTTCCAGTTGAATAAACATACAAATGAGATACTACAGAGACCAGTGTTGGCTTCACAGAGACCCATGATTGACATTGGATCCCATCAACTAGACTGCCTATGTCAAATTTCAGAGGTTCAAAATGATATTAAAAAGAGAATGAAGAACCATGTAGCAAAGACTAAGGGGACACAGCTCAATCAATTACATGGATTAATAAACAGCTAAGGCAATTATGGTGGTCAGTATGAGAAAGACAAAAATGAAAAGACTTAGAACAAAGAATAAAAAACCCCCATGTCTGCAAAATGGAACCAGCTGTAGTCTATAGATCAGAAAAAGTTTTTGGAAATTATTGCAGTAAAATCTCTAAAGCCTCAGCTCAATGAAAACTGCAGTGGAAAAGGCAAACCAGATGCAGGTAATATTTAGGGGAACATAACTGAAATCTAGAGGAGATAGTGGTTCTGCTACAATAACAATGCATTGCAAAGGTTCCAGATAAACCCAAGTGTTAGTGCTGTCTGCAATTTCAACCACCTGAACACACACAGAAGGAAGAAATAGTTTTGGAAGGGAGGCAGTACCAAGCAGCCAGAATGCCAGGCTTTGGAGATTTATGGTATAAAAGCTCTCCTGCTTCCTAGCCACAGGCAAAGTAAAGAAGATATTTAGCAATAAAATGTTGATGAAGAAGACTGATAATAGCATGCCTATTAACCCCTTCACATTTGCAGAGAACAACTTCACATAAAACTACCAGGAATGTTGGCTCAAGAGAGATGAGGCATGAGTACTAAAGGAGAGTAAAATTTGTAGGCAGATGGTGTTACCAATCCAGGCAGTGTAAATGAATTAAAGAGATTGCTCGGTAAGATTATAAAGACATAAATGCAGGGTTAGTACACTGATTTTACTGAGTCAGTACACTATTGTTGAACATGTACTGTGTTGGCGTGCCTCCAGCCCACTCACAGGTCTTTGAGAAGGCTCCATTTTATTTTGTAGATAAAGGTGACACCACTCCATCCAGATTTCTGGGGCAACTCCCCCTGCTTCCTGACTGGGAGCCTGGCTCTTTTAGCCCCAGGTACTGCCACACCTTCTTAAATGGTCAAACGGGGAGCCCCTGTTCTAGCATATGGAAGGCTGGATCTACTTCTTTTGAAGGGGCCAGCCACTCTGTGGCTTACTGGGTTATTTCATAGCTGATCACACCCACAAAATCTACAGTCATATTTCTTCTTGGTTGAAAGGAAACTTTGCTGAAAAATTACTCCTTATGAACTCTGTGCAACCTAAGAGATCCAATTGAAATGGAGGATCTTTTTTTCTTTTACCCTAAAATCTTATAACCAGTTTAAAAAAAAGATCTTACTGGGAACAGCATCTGAAACCTTGTGTCTGAATGGACATTTGCTGCTTCAGTGAGGCTCAGCACAAATACACATCTCTGCACATGTTCACAGTGCAGGATATCAGGGTCACAGGGCAAAATTCTGCCCTGGTATTTCTGTACTGTACTAGGAATCACAGCAGTAGTTCCACCAAAGTCCACGTGCCATCTAGCCTTCCCAGGGCGGACTGCTCCAGGAGCAAATCATTCTGCAGTGAACATTGCAGCTCCTCACAAAGAGCTTGATCTGAAGTTTACAGAAGGTAAGAGAAGTCTTAAATGGATCAAATCTTCCAAGAAAAGTCACAAGGAGTCGAGAGCTTCATCTTCCTCTCAAGAGAGTCACCAGTTTCAAGAAGGCTTTAAGTTGCCCTTCATGGCTATAGGTGCTAATATTGCTAAATGTATCTCAAGAGATGGATGAATTATTCCCCTCCTTCTCATAGAAGCATTACTTTATGAGTAATGGGATCATACACTTCCCTTCCATCATATTTTCCCTGGCTTGCTATGAAAAAGGACAGAAGACAAAGCCAAAAAAACAAAATGCCTTTTAAGCCCACTATATACAATTATAGAGAAGCCTACCCCCACCATCAAAAAAGGGAAGGGGTGGACCCGTATTTTCTTTTCCTTGTCACTTTAAATGGGTGAATGTAATCTTCTCTGCTAGGAAAGGATGGTGATTAATTAATTGGAGATGGAGGTCTCCAGTTCATACAGAGTAAAAGAATGTTGTTGGATACATGTAGGTTAGAAATGACACTGTGGTGTCTGCACCAGGGCTTAGATTGCACAGGGTGATGTAACTTTTTAGTGTAGATCAGCCCCTAATGTGAAAGTAATCACTCTCGGACCATGGTTCTGTTGCCCACATGAAATGGTTGCATGGTTCCAGATGGTAAGAAATCCACATCCCCACAACCACTGTCTTTGCTGGCCACCTCAGCAGAGGGTTAATTGGTTAACATCCCTAACACAGAGTTAAACAAAGATATTTTTTCCATAATTGTTCTATGCCTAAAGCTCATCTCATGGCACAAGAAATGCACAAAATAACTCAAGTAACTATACGCACAGCAACTAATGCAATCCCCCTCCTTTCTCTACTCCTCCCTCAGAGAGTGTCACTATAATTTGTGCCATGTCTTTATTTAGGGCTTGATTGCACTGTCAGAGTAAGTGCTGGGAGACATTCTATCTCAGAGAGCAACAGAGGCAATGCACCTATTATTACACAGCTTTGTGGAGTGGAACTTATGCTGCTTCCTCTCACCCCTCCACCCCATCTAGCTGCTGACACTTAGGGGCCCTGAGCCATGCCCCCACTTCTCTTCCCTCCAACTCTTTAGGGTAGCATATACGCTCAGGGGAGCAGGTATGGAGTAGGCTCTGCATTCCCCCGAGTTTACTGGCTGCTATGCATTCTGGACACTATGCATTCCCAGTCCAGTGGCTGGCAGTTGAAACTAAACAAACTCAGACTGAAAATAAGATATATACTTTCATGGTAAGAATACTCAGCCACTGGAACAATTTACCAAGGTTCATGATGGAGTTTCTATTACTGGTAATTTTAAAATCAAGATTGGATATTTTATCTAATAATATCTGCTCTAGGAATTACTTTGGGGAAGTTCTATGGTCTATGTTACATAGGAGTTCAGAGCAGATTAGCCCCTTCTGGCCTGAGAATCTCTGAAACTATGGCATGGATAAGGGCTGCTCAAGGGCTAGAGGAGAAAGCTCCTTAAACTCTTTCCCATGTTGCACATCTGCATATGGAACAAGCAGAAACTGGCCCTGAGAGTGAAAACTCTTGAGGCAGGTGCAGTGTCTTCTTTATATGGTGTGGAAGTGCCGTAAACACTTCCAGGCACTTGACAGAAATGTTATTCTATTATTACTGATAAACTACCAGTGATGTAAACTCAGTCTAGGATCTGAAGCAAAGCCAAAACCAAACCAAATCCCATCCAACTATCAACCACCTTCTTTCTGTATCTTAGGGTACGGATAGACTGCAAGGATCTATTGGAAAAAGATACTTTTGTCAGAAGAGGCTTTTCCAAAATTTGTCCCATCTAGACTGGGCCAAATTTCAGAAAAAAATCCCCTCTTTTGAAAGCCCCTTTCTTCCTCATGGAACGAGGAATACAGGGGCTTCCGAAAGAGCGCGTTTGCTCTTCCGCAAAAAAAAGTGGAAGAGCAAATGTGTTCCCTGGATGCGGCGGAGATTTTTCATGATACCTCCGGTATCCTGAATCCCCCCTCCCCCCAGTCTAGCTGTACCCTTAGAGACAGTTTTATGGATATAGAGGGCTGTGACGAATGGGAGGGTTACTACACTGCTCTAGACATCCCAGCCATTCAGTTAACTAAATTGCCTTTAAAGGGTTAACCCCAGAGACAGCGGGTCTTCAAGAAGTGTTGGTAGGGAGCCAGAAGAGCCAATGGGAAGAGTGTGTGAGTATTTGAATTGGCAAAAAAGAAGCAGTGATCTGCTTGCTTTGTTTTTTGTGTGGCCAGAGGAGAGACACAGAGATGGATTAAACCTGAAAATAAGCATGGAATTTCCAGCAATATCCAGGACTAGAAAGGACTGAACCTTGTAACAACAGAGGTGTAAGTGAACAGGGAATGTTTAATTCAATGTAATCAGGCTATTTTCTTTATTTTTTGGTTTGTGGGACTCCTCTGTGCTGATCTATGTAACCCCCCATAAACTGTAACTTTTGAATTAAATCCCAGGGAACCAATTCTCTGTGCTTTTAATCTGCCTTGTTTCAGCTGCTCTGTAATACCTAGCCACCAAGTATAATTTACCAAATATATTTTCGTTTTATTAATAAAATCACCTTTTACGACTATAATCTGATTCCTGTGTCCTAGAAGGCAGAATGTTCTGTGTGCACAAGCCTGAGAATGAAGATCAGCTTTTAAGAAATTTCAGGGTTTTTTCAAGCTCTGTCCTGAGGAAGGGCTAAAGAGCTTGGGGGTACCCCACAGGAAGAAATTTCCAAGTGCATCTTCTTGGGTTCTCAAAGGATTATTTTTTATTTATTTATTTATTTATTTTTACATTTGGGTGGTGACAGGGTAGACAATCTCTGACCTTTAGACTCAGGGCATTTTAAAGTCTCTTGCAGGCCCCCACCTTCTGCACTCAAAGTGCCAGAGTGGGGAACAGCCTTAACAAGGGCAGATTCGTAAAAATATAACATACTGTCACAGATCTATAGGGCTAAAAAGAGAGATAACTACCTGTAGTCGGACAAACCTAGTATACAGTCATGATACAGATATTTTGAGCAAGAAGTTTCAGTATTCATATGAACACACTGAAAAATAATCACTTTTAAAATAATGAAGAACAATAAATATTGCTATAATGTGTGGTCTTATGGCATCTTTTACGTGAAAATCTCAAAGCATTTTACTAATATTAACTTTAAAACTACACTGGATAGACTATAAAGTACTCCATTGTGCTAAGTGCTGGATGTACACATAGTAAGAGACAGGCTCCGCCTTGTGGGGCTTTACCATTTAAATACCAGGACAACTAAAGCATTATCATCCATCCTCATTATGGACAGGGAAAGCAGGGACATGGATAGATAAATTGGCTAGCCTAATGTCACACAGTAACTGTGTGGCAGATACAGAAAGTGAACCAGCTCTCCTAAGTCCCAGTGCAGTGGCTTGACAACAAAACCATAATTCTGCCCATCTCTGAAGTGCAGCCACCTATTGAAAATGAACACAAGAATTGTTTACCAGTGTACATCAACAGTTTGCACCAGTTTAGTAGAGAAAGAGATGATTGTTGCCATAAAACAATTTGGGGAATGTAGGTGGGAAAGATGTATTTTCTTGATGAATGAAAAAAACGTGTTGCTGTGTTATGAAACCATTTGACAAGCGTTATTTGTGAGGTGGGAAAGGTCTGAATGATGCTCCATTTCCCAGAGACAATTTTAGTTGATGATCTGTACCGTGTTACTTCCATTACAAATAATATAATTTCAGAAATAATGCATTTGCAATATTTACTATTCCATCTTAATGTTCTTTCCACCCTTAGGTTTAGGGACTGTCCTTCAGGACTGCAAGAAAGGTGACTTCCCCCACTCATGTAATTCAAATTTTAAATTATTTAATCTACTTTGTGATATCATGAATGCAAACATAAGCATAAATGACCTGACATACTGTACTCTGTAGGAGCTCTGTGACTTGGTTTTGAAGCTGCTGACCTTTCAACATGGACATTTTGAGGGCGATACTACTTTTGCTACTATATGTAAAGCACTGCATTGATTTAACAATAGGAAGTGAACATTACAATGGATATCTTTTTCTCACATCTGTCCTGAAAATGGACAAATTGTAAGGGAATTTATGATAATCTGACCCATAGGACTCAAAGCATTCTATAGATATTAGAGCTTGAAACTCTCTAACCTGGCACCCTTGGGATCTGACTGGTGCTGACCAAGATAATTTGCCAAACAATGGAAGGTCAGTATTATCTAGCAGCTTTATCATCACTTCTGCTGCCTACTAGGCTCTTTGAAGACATTTAGGGGCAAATTAGAGCTAAACAACAGCACAGAACACTGACAGCAAAGATTGATGGCTGTAAACAAACTTTATGGGTCCGTGGGAAACTTGGCTACACCCATGATAAGTGGACATCTGGCTAACTAAAATCATGCTGGACCACGGATGTTGCTAGCTCAAAGAGTGCCAGGTTAGAGATGTTCTATCTATAGTTGATTCTCAGAGTACCCTTGCAGGGTAAATGTATATGTTAATACATATACTACATGCAGCAATTAAATTTACTGCGGCATTTTCTTATCTAATTATAGGGAACATAGACTATAGCATAGTAAAACATATTACCACACTGCAGTAATAACCTGTCAATTTGAGAGGGAAGAAGATCACTCTCAGAATCTATGCTTATTTTCTCAGCAGATACACACAGAGCAACATTTTTATTTGTCACACATCGAGGTTCTGATCTGACAAGGTCTGTGCCCAGGTTTAAACGCTCCCTGTTAACTTCAAATGCAGGATTCAAAGTGAGGCCCATGTTTAAGTAGTGTGACGAATTGAGGCCTAATTTTCTTGCAATCAAGTGACTCCCCATCTTTCCTCTGACACACCTTCCAAATTACATTAGCAACTTGACTAGCTTTAAAAACAAACATTCTTTTTTTATTGCCTTCCTGCTTCATTTACACATTGTCATTTGTCTTGTGATGACACAGCAAAAATAATGCACTGCTTGGCTGATTTGTATTGTAGCTAGCAATGCTGTTCGTATTCTGTAGACTTTCCTCCTGATTTACAGTATCCCTGCTCGTCCTATCACATCAATCACCGCATCTCTCATTACAGAAAGAGCAGTAACTAGAAAGATGAAAGGAGAAAAAAAAGCGTCCAACACATAATTGCCACATAAGGAATGGTTGGTGTTAAATTTCTGTCTATAGAGATAGAAGATAAAATCTGGCATATAGGAATCTCCACTAGGAATGACTGTTTGCTCTTCATTAAAACACCCCCCTGTGATTATTACTGAATATAGGGAGGAAATAATGTCTCTTTTAAAGGAACATACAATCAGTAGAACAGCTCCTTCCCTAAAGGGAAATCAGTATGACAAATAGCTTGAATGATGAGTATGAATTTTAATGGTAATTCTAGTCTGTTGTCAACATTCCAAAGGCAAATGTAGGTAACTATAAGGTAGACAATACACAACTCTGACAAGTTTCAGCGTTTTATTAGCTCCTTGCTGTATCCATATGCCAGCACATACCAACACCAGACAGTTCCTGATTGCATGGTTTTGGAAATTACCAGCTCATCTCTTTGTGAAGTATAGGTTGATTACTATCCTCAAGCTACATCTCACAGTTCCCCATGTGCACTATACTATTTCCATTATCAATTAAAGACACCTTATGTTAAACCAATGACTTTAAATTTATTTTCTCTGTATGCTCAGTTCTATACCGAGTTCCAGTCATACACATTTGCCAGTCACATGCATTACATCACGTGCCTAGCTATTAACATCCATTTTTGTTCCCCATACTTTTATAGGACATATCATTTGGCATTATAACTAGCAATGAGTCTGAACAACCACTCTTTAGCAAATCTCCTCTTTCATCACCAAACTTTAGGGAAATTTGACTTCAGAGTGGTTTTTTGTGGCGCAGATGACTCTGCTGCTGATTCTGCACCCAGCATCCCAGTTGCTGCCCCGCGCATCCAGGGCTCTGCTGCTGGCCCTATATGCCATTGGGCTCTGCTTTGGCCCCACATACTGGGGGGGTTTGCTACAAGCCCTGTGCCCCAGGTCGTGGCTGCTGGCCCTGCACACCAGGGTTTTGCTCCCAGCCTCAGCTGGGGGAACAAGGGTAAGGGTGAGTGTCAGCACCCCCCACTCTTAAAAATGGTCCCACCCCACTGCATAGAACTTGTAAGAAAAAAGTATGACTTTGGGAAATGTGTTATTTTACATGGTCGTGGCCTTTATGAAGAGGCTCACAGTTTGGGACAGAAAAATTAGATGATTTCATCTTTTATCTTACTTTTTAAATTATTATTAACATACAGAAGCTTCAGGGGTTAGCTGAGTTAGTCTGTTACAGAAAAAAACAACAAATGGTCTGGTAGCACTTTATAGACTAACAAAACATGTAGCCATTCTTCCTGAAAAAATTAGGAAGAATGGCTTTTTTGATTTAACAGCTAACTTATTGCAGAAGGCCATTTTGGGGGTGACCTGAAAAAATGAGGAACAATGGCTCTTGCTCAAGAGGGGTTTTTTGCACAAAAAGGAGCCTTCTACACAGCTCCTTTCTGCGCAAAAGACTCTTGTGCGAAAACGTCCCCTAATTAATTATGCAAATTAAGCGTGGCAATATGCTAATCTGGACTTCATTTGCATAGGCTTTTGCACAATAGAGGTGCAGTGTAGATGTAGCCTCTGTTCTGTATGTTCTGTGACTAACCATAGGTTTTAGGTTGTCACATTACAACACTTTTCTCAACCACTTACCTCACAGTGCCAACAGCTGCATTTCACGCTATATATGACCCTAAGTAGGCAAAAAAAAAAAAAAAAAAAAGATTTGATCGGAGTGCTAAAGCTGGATTTTTTTCCTAAAATCTAGATTCAAAGTCTTGACTAAATATGTACCACTTTCAAATATTTTCTGTGGTTTTTTTCCTCAATGGCTTTGTTGTTTTTCTGAGGTTGCTATAACAACTGTGGACAGTTCTCCTGAGCAACCGTTCTGTAAAGCAACATGAGCTCAAAGGCAGAAGACCACATTCTAATGTCAGCTACAGTGCTGTAAATCTGGACTAACTACACTAGACCTGATTCTGTATGGCTTTCTACACTTTGGGCCTGATCCACTATTGTTTTACCCCAGTCTGACACGAGCAGAACTCTGACGTGTGTGTGATGCTCAAAGAAAATTAGAATAATGCAGTAGTGAATGAGACCCTGGGTGTAGGTAATTTATAACTGTCCAAAATAAAGTAATGTTTTGCACTCACTTTGCACATATGTAGATGACTGCACAAGGTGCAAAACTATGGGACAGTGAAGTTGAATGATTGCAATGACATAACATTTATACCCCAGGGTCTGTAATGATAATATATATTTAAATCAATTATTATTTCACTGCAACCATTGTAACATGTTAACATTTCCCAATTTTCCTGAGCTATTTGGTAAATAAGTAACAGTTGCTACATACATCTCTCCATTTGCTGAGAGGAAGCTCTCTTAACTAATGTATTCAAAATACCACACTTATTTTTGCTTGCAAAACTAGGCATGAATAACTAGAAAGCTATAAAAAGAAATGATTAAATCATTTAAGTTTTAATAAGCAGACTACTAGCACTAAGGAGCATACACACACACATACACAGATATAAATAATGCTTTTTACAAGGAGATAGTAAAAAAAGAAAGAAAAATAGTTTTAATTTAAAACACAATGAATTAAATTAATTCAGGGAAAGGAAAGACTGTCGCTTCATTTAACTTTCTATTAGAATTTTCTATAATTTTAGTAACATAAAAGAACCTTTCTCGGAATGTTCTTTATATTTTAACCTGTATATTGTATCACTGATTTCTTTCAATGATGTTCCCCATCTAATGTCCTTAAGTACATATGAAATGTGTAAATAAATATAGAGTATAGTGTAAACTATTGTTGATCTGAAATGGAGCTAAAGAGTAGGGTTGCAAAACCTGCAGATAATTATTTTAAGTTAGTTTATACTAGAGGAGACTACAAGAAGCTTCAGAGAGATTTAAGGCTAGGGAAACTTAATGGCAGATGGAGAGCAAGGCTGACAAATGCAAAATAAGTGCACAGTATAAGGAAAAATTTTAACTCCTGAAGTCATTTTAGACTCTAAATCACATGAAACCATTCAGGAAACAAACCTCAACTTAGATCTGTGTGCAATTTTTTGGTTGAACAGCTAACTTATTGCAAAAGGCCATTTTGGGGGTGACCAAAATGTTGTGCAAATTCACGCTGCCTAGCAGTTGTGGGGAACAGGAGAACCCTTTAAATAGAAACAGCTGAGAGGGCTCCCAGCTTCCCGCGCCTCTAGCGCGTTGCTAGGGAGCCAGAGATGCCAGCCCTTTCAGCTGTTTCTATTTAAAGGGGTTGTGGCTTCCCCACCCCTGCTACCCAAGGCTGGGGAAGACGCAAGTCCCTTAAATAGAAGGAGTTAGAAGGACTCCCACCCCTCTTCTGCTCCAAAGCAACGAGCTAGGGGGTGGGGCCTGGAACTGCCTCGCAGGCCGGATCAAAGCCCTAGTCTGGATCCAGCCCGCTGAGAGCCTTTTGCCCACCTCTGCTCTGTATAACTATCCCTTGTAGCTGCCCTCCTCTCCCTTTCTGTGTTATGGAAAACAATCTATTCCAGGATTCAGGAGTTAAAATGAGGTTTACAGGATCTGTCGAAAAAGAAAAGATTTTTGACAGATCCGCATCTAGACTGCCGTTTTTTTCGGAAAAACTCCGTTTCGAAAAAAAACGGTGGCCATGTTTCTGCTAATGAAGCGTGGGATATTTAAATCCCTGCTTCATTAGCAATTTTGATGTGCCTAAGCTACATCTCTCTGTCGACAGAGAGATGTAGTCTAGACATACCCTCAGACAGATGGACAGACACACACAGATGCACATTTCTAAAATATATAGTAAATGATGGCTTGTTTAAAAAAATTGAAGCATGTATATTACACCCCCAAAATATAATGAAAAGCTAAAAAAAGAAAAAAACCATTTTGGATTAAAAGAAACATTTTGTTTGACTCAAAATGAATTTTTGTTCCTTTGCTTGATTGTGTTTTTTTATGTCATAAAAAGAAATGGAAAAGTAAAGTTGGATGCAAAACTAACCATTTTTTAATGCAGCTGCAGAACTGAAAAACAAATTACTTGTTTTGTTCTATCTGGATCATACTGTGGAGAGCTCAATGAAAATTTCTGCCCAATATGCAGCAGCAATCAAAAAGCAAACAGTTTTACGTATTAAGAAGAATCTGACCCAAAATATTGAAAATATTAAATTGTCACTTTTTAGAGAATATCCTCAGCGGTGCTCAGTCCAGAAAACTTAATGGAAATAAAAGCATGTAGAGATCTAAATGGTTCAAGAGGCATGGAAATCTTCAGTGTAAAGAGAGAACAGTTAGGGTAATTCCCCTCTTCCACATGATTTTCTTATTGCTTCCTAACTGGGAAAAATTAGCATGCATCAATAAAGTTTGGGAGAGTGGGAGGAAAACTTTTTCCTACATTTTCAGAATTTTGAAAGGCTATTTTACCATGAAAATGTTCATGGGAAAAATTCCATTTAGTGGCCAACTCTAAAATCTGAATTTTTGATCTTTAATCTAATTAGATAATTTTCTAAATAACATTCCCGCCTTTGTGGTATATCTCTCACACAGCCCTTTAGGTCATACAGCCTTCTTCCAGTTTTCAGGAATTATGTAGATAGAAAAATGCCATAATGAGACTTCCCTACTTGCCCTTTTCTTTAGGGTTGTCAGATACTTTCACAAAAAATCCTGAACATGGCGGGGGAAAAAATTGATTGAGCAAAAAAAACCCAACAAAAGGTCACTGCACCTTTAAATCCACATGCTAAATATACATGTCTGGTATTTTCTGGGGTTTTTTTACCAGACAGGAGCCACAAATACCAGACTGTCTGGGCAAAAACCGGACACCTGGCAACGCTACTTTTATTACCTCCTTTAATGCAAGCATGTTATCTTGACTTTTGGTCCATGTTAAAAGTATAGTTACTGGCAGACAAGAGAGAATATAAAAATGGCACTTTCTTAATCAGCCAATCTGTTCCCCACATTGATCTGAATCATACCTTCTTACCTAAATGCATCAGAGACAGACTGTACAATATGGATTCTATTTCTTGTTTACTGTCAAGAAATTTAAGTTCTTATTGCAAAATCTATTACTGATAACAGCAGAAGAAAAGTTAGAGTGTAGCTTTATTTACTGATCCTAGTTTGCAGCACTAGAAGGTAGAACATTATTTTTATTTGTAAAGTAATCAAATTGAATCCATATAGCACTGAATTTTTTTTTTTTTAAATCCCCGGAATCCTGATATTGGTACTCCACTGTCACTTTTCCAATCGTAGCCTTATTTAAGAATGTGTATTTGCAACTATTTCTATCATTACTGTTGTTTGCCTATCATCCCACTCCTGCTTCCTACTCGATCTAGACTTATTTCTGTGATAGGCAGCTCTCTAAAGTCTGCTCTTGCTTTAAAGTCAGATGGAAACAGCTATTTAATGAAACTGTGCTTTCCTTATTGTCTCCATTTCTGCAGCCTGATAATTTGCTGAGTAAAGAATTGTCTTTTAGGAGATATTTCTTATAGGATGAACAAGTCACATTTTCTTCTGTATTTCCAGTATTTATGTCACCTTGGAAAAAATCCTCTTAACATTAAATCTTTAATACCAAAACAGCTAGGGAATAAGCTGATACATTAGACTTTGAATTTTATATCATGTTTTACAAGTCTGATCTCAAAGGAAATTGTCATGTTGTCAAAGGAAATTCTTTTGCTTGGTCATATGCTTATGAATTGAATGCCATTTTGATATTTGATGGAAGTAATTTAAAATTACATGTTAAAATGCCACATATACACTGTGTTGTTGGAGGTGTAATGGTCCCAGGATATGAGAGAGACATGGTGCATGAGGAGTATCTTTTGTTAGACCAAGTTTGGATGGTGGAAGAGATAAGCTTATGAGCTTCATGGAGCTCTTCTTCAAGTCTGCAAAAGGTAAGCAGAGTGTCACAGCTAACTACAAGGTGGGACTGATTGTTAAGGACAAGGGGTTAATATAGTTGCAGGAAACTGTGATTTTTAGTGTCATCAGAATAAACCACGGACCAGGACTCACCAACTCACAGCAGCACCAGATCCTACCAGAACAACAGACACAAAATCTGAGACCTCTGCTGCTATGCTAATCAACACCCTCCATCACACCTTTCAAGACACAGGCCTATCACAACATGAGGCTTCCTCATCCAGTACAGCAACTGCCCCAACTATGTGGATGAAACCAGACAATCACTATGCTCTCAAATGAACACATACAGAAAAATGACAAAAGACAAAAAATCACCCTGTGACAGAGTGTCCACTCCACACAGGAGAGAAAGAGGTAAAGGGAGGTCCCTAGCATCCCACCAGAACTTGTCCTATAAAGGAGAAGTGGAGCTGAGTCCTCCAAGTGGCCTAGAGAGACTGCATGAAGTACACCCAGAGAAAGACTGCAGGCAGCAGCCGCTCCAGAGCCAGCAGGCCCATATAAGAAGAGCTGCAGGGCAGAACAGGGTCATAGAATCATAGAATTGGAAGGAACCACAAGAAGTCATCAACTCCAGTCCCCTGCACTCATGGCAGGACCAAGCTTCATCTCAACCAGTGGTGGGCAACCTGCAGCCATGGGTCACTGTGGCTCCACCTGCAGCCTGCACACCCCCTGTCTGCCCTCTTCCCCCACACCCCTCTGGCACTCAGGGAACTAGAGCCCTGCACTTCCTACTCTCCCCTCCCTCCCAGCCTCTCAGAGCATGAGAATAACCTGATGTGTGTTCCATCCCTGCTCCTCTCCCTCCCTCCCAGAGCTTGAACAGCTGTGAACAGCTGATTCACAGTGCTCCAAAAGTGCTGGGAGGGAGAGGGAGGAGCAGGAAGTGCAGGGTTCCAGTGCTGCCGTGTACGAGAGGCACATGAGTGAGGGGGGCCACAGGTGTAATCCTAGTGAGTTGCAGGTTGCTGTGGTCTGCTGAGGTGAAGGAGGGCCAACTCATGTGGTCCACTCCCTGATTTTGGTTACCCATCTCTGATCTACACCATCTCTGACAGATGTTTGTCTAACCTACTCTTAAAAATCTCCAATGATGGAGATTCCACAACCTCTATAGGCAATTTATTCTAGTGCTTAACCACCCTGACAATTAGAAAGTTTTTCCTAATGTGCAACCTAAAACTCCCGTGCTGCAATTTAAGACCATTGCTTCTTGTCCTATCACCAGAAATTGAGAAGATGTTTTCTCTCTTCTGCTTGTTACAACCTTTCAGATTCTTAGAAAGTGTTATTAAGTCCCCTCAGTCTTCTTTCCAGACTAAACAAACAAGATTGTTTTTTCAATCTTCTCTTATACGTCATGTCTTCTAGACCTTTAAACATTTTTGTTGCTCTTCTCTGGACCTTCTCCAGTTTGTCCACATCTTTTCTGAAATGCAGTGCCCCAAACTGGACACACTACTTCAGCGGAGGCCTAATCAGTGCAGCATAGCGTGGAAGAATTACTTTTTTGTGTTTTTCTTACGACACTCTTGTTAATACATCCCAGAATGGATTTTTTTTGTAATAGTGTCACACTGTTAACTCATATTTGGCTTGTGGTCCACTAGGACCCCTAGATCCCTTTTTGCAGTACTTCTTCATAGGCGGTCATTTATCATTTTGTATGTGCACAACTGATTGTTCCTTCCTAAGTGGAGTATTTTGCATTTGTCCCTATTGAATTTCACCCTATTTACCTCAAGTCATTTCTCTAGTTTATCTTCAGGGTCAGTTACTGCAGGGAGCTCAAGGAGTAAGCACTGTCTCTCTAGCAGGCTGAGACACCTGTGGCACTTTGGACAAAGCAACTGCTGGATGGGACCTGGGAAACAAGGGAGATTTCCTGGTATGATGCTGAGACAGGGTTGTTGCATGCCCTGAAGCAAAGATGAAGAAGGTACTGGGGCCATGGAGAAGATGCCTACGGAGACATAGCAGCATTGAGAGAAGTTAAAGAATCACAGTAAAAGGCTATCTAAAGTGTCCCTGAGTCAAGACTTGTAGAAAGTGGGCCTGGAGGAAGTGGCTGGACTATTGGACAGTGTTACCAACTCCCAGAAGTGGAGAAACACAGAGTGGCCTATCTGTGGGCTTAGGGGTGGAGGGCTGAGTTGTGTGGAGGATGTGTCAGTTCCTGAGGCTGAGAGAGAGGCCATGGATGTGGGATTTGGCTTTAAACTAATCATCAAAGTGAACAACAGGAGGTGTCAGCTCAATGGTGAGTGGTAAATCCTGAGACACACCATATTACTTGTGTAGGTGAACACTTTTCACATAGCAGTCACTCCATAGCTGACTTATAGGTCCTTATCTTAAAGAAACCTGCATGACATTTTCGAAAGACAAGCCTTGGAACATAAATTCATAACTCTGTTAGACACTAAAAATCATGGTCTCAGAAAGACCAGTTTTAGGGTTCATTAGAAACACTGAAGCCTACTAATCTTCCTTTGTCCCGTGATTGCAGAGATATTGATTGACCACTTCACTGTGAAAACCTAAGGTTTAAGACATATTGCAAGAAACAGTTTGTCCCACCTTGTATTTAGCTGTAACACTGGTTACCTTTTCCACACCAGGAGAAGAATGCTGTAAAAATCAAAATCTTGTCTTTTCCAACCACCCCAGCTGGTCCAATAAAAATATTACTTCACCAACCGTGTCTCTCACATCATAGAAAAGCAGTTTTCTCTGAACACCAGATGATTTCTGAAAACATTGACAGTGACCACGATAGTACTAGACTATACTGTGTAGTTGATATATATTGAATGACAGATCCAGGATTAGAGTGAAATACATCTGCATGTGAAGATAAGAGAGGATGGGAGGGAAAGGAGGATAAAATTACAGAGATGGGAGGGCATATCTAAAATCATTTAGGACTATAAATTGCAAGTTAGGATCAGAACCATAAGAAGTCAAGTAAAATATCACCTGAGAAATTATATGTAGCAATCCAAAGGGACTGATACGCTTTCTATTCTAGTGAGTACACATGATCTTCCCCGGAATAAGTGTAAACAAAGCCATTTTAAAAGAGCAGCATATATTGTACTAGAGTGATAGAGTATGATTTTCAATTTAGAATTGCTGTTAAGGACGAGTTATTTCCTCTGTTCCTCTTTTTCTCATAACCAAGCTCTGAACCCAAAGCTAAAATTCACACTTTTACTGTGACACAAATTCACAATAATCATCCCTCTCTAAATGATGGAATTTCAAATGTCAAATACAAGTCAATTCCTCTTTATAGCTTTTGTCGATCTGGGAGGAGACACACAAAGACAGAAAATTGGATCCCTCAGAACCTGCTTATCAGCTGATCCTTTCACTGGATCCAGCCCGATGATTGTCTGGGAGCTCTTTTATCAGTAGTTTGGCAACTGATGAGCCTGTCCTCCTTTGTAACTACACAGTCTGTAACCTGTGCACCCAGTGATCATGTGATTCACTTGAAGTAGCTTCTTTATGATGTGCGCTCATTCTAGCATCAACTCGAGCACCAATGATTTGTATTGCTCCATTTTTCATCTCTCTCATTAAGGTCTCAGTCCTGAAGCCCTTACTCATGTAAAGCTTGCTTTCCAGCCAACGCTTGAATGTCTACACTACTATTCTGAGTCCTACAGCCCAAGGTCTGTGTCCTTCAGTCAATTGACCTTGGCTCTGAGACTTTATCTTTTTTTTATGGCAATGTAGATGTACCCGCTTTTACCTGCAGCCATATTGAGCTTCCAATAGATTCCTTTCCTCTAACAACCTGTTCTAAATGGGCGAAAAGATTCACAATATTTCCTGTACTGAAATACTATATCTAAATTATTTTTCATTCTGTTAATCCATCAGATAGAGTCCTGTACCATACATATTCCTGCTGGAAACTGAATGCCATTGTCCACTTATGAAATATCTGACAGTGAAAGAAACGAATGGATTTTTTTAATGGTGGGAATTGTTCAGCAAGGAATCTCAGGGAATATATCTATAAGTTTCCCCCATACAAAAACCTTCCAACAATGCATTTTATTTACTTTGTTGGTCATTTTTTTCTGTGCCTTACCACTTAAGGTTTCATAATTTGCAGTTGTGCACATTTTACTTGACTAGTTTTAAGTTTCTTCCGTATGTGAGATGCTGCCATCATTTAGAAAAGCAGATAGAAAAGCAATTTCCAGCTACAAACTCTGTTTAGTTCCATTCCTGAAGAATATGTATAAGTTACACATCTTGTATTAACTGCATTTTGAAGAGGAATAAAGTATAAAATCACTGCAGAAATATGAAATACATTTTAGGAAATATTTTAAAAAGCACCGAGAAAAAAATTACTGTAGTGTTTCTGTAAGGTGTCAGATAGACAGATGAAGGAACAACTATGGTAGGTACAGAGGTTTAGGGTAGTTGGCCTATGCAGAGTGTGCTTGTGCAGGTAAAGGAAACATTAGCATGCATCACCACTGTCTACACCAATTAATTTACAACACGAGTGTGCTTTAGAAATTAGACCCTTCCCTAGTGTGCATTGTTGTTCTTTGTGGACAAGCCCTAAGTGAGCTGAATATTAGTTTAAATAGTTTCCCCATGTGTCTTTCATTTTGCCTACCTTTAACTAATGTCCCCTCAAGATTCCTCTCCATACGAAATGAACAGTTTTCAGGTTCATTCTTTGCAAAGGGCAACCCCAATTTTGATCACAGTCTGATTCAATCAGAAGGCATCTGCAAAAAAGGGACTGTCTTTGGCTCAGAACCAGGAATCAGTGACGCAAGTTGGGGAAAGGGGAAGAAATCAGTCTAACCCGTTTCAGAGGTATTGCCAGTCCCTTCATATTCTGCCCCACTGATTTTATTCATGTTATCTTGCTGGCCCTTGTTGGATTTGCAGTGCACCCTACATTCTTAGAAAAACTGCTGCCAAATGGGGAAGGGCATCACTTCTCTGATTGTTATAGGTGCCGCTGTTTTCTAAGGCCTGAGACTTCTTCTCCATTTGTTGCATGACCAGCTGAGCTCTCACACTGGCTTGTCTCACCATTTTTAATCAGGTAAGTATTTTCTTAGCTATATAAGACAACCTGTGGTTTACTCTTGTACACTTTTTTTATATCTGTAATGACACAATTTCATAATATGAGATTAAAAAAAACCCCAACAATGATTCTTCCAGAGCTAAGCCTGTTTCTTTCCCACATACTAGATTTCTAAGCATTTCCTCAAAATCAACAATCCATGATAGAACTTTTAATCTACACTACTGACAGAAACAAACAATTTGAAGCCCGGCTCCTGGAGACAAGTCATTGGGTGAGAATCTAAACGTTCTTTTAAAGAAATGTTTCTGGTCCTCACAGTTGTGGGGAAAAGCAGAAGAATGTCACTCCAAATTAATTAGAATGCACAAAAAGGAATGTGATCACTGTGCTGTAGGCATGGAACTTATTATTTGCTCTTTGGAGAGAAGAAAAGGTATGTGTTTGACATTCTCTTGTCTCTATTCAAGTCTCATAATTTCCCCATTTTTTAGTCCTTATTCCTCTCAATCCCAAAATTCACTCCCTCCGCATAAATGAATCTATACTAAATCAGATCAGTAATTCATTATCCCAGTATTCTGTTTTCTCCAATGTCTGACACTACAGAGCAAATATGAAGACTTCACTCCCTGAATTTTTTTAAATTTTTGCTGCAAAAAAACCAAAATCCTTTTAGATTTTTCTTTCTTATTTTTGTTAGCCCAAAATCAAAATGACTTTTTGACAAAACCTAGAAAAAAAATTAGTCAAATTGACATTTCCCACAGAAGTTTCCATTTTGATGAAAAATCTATCAATTTTTTGACCACTTCTAGCCAATGTGATTCGGTGGAAGGTGCAAAAATATTCAACAGTACTCAGATGCAGGTCTCAAGAAGACAAAAACTTTGGCTCCACGTGATGGAAGATATTTTCAGTAAGCTCTGAAGATGGAATTGCAGCTGGTGAACATTTGTTCTCTACAATTCTTGGAAATGTGAACAAAAAATGACTAATCGCTTGGCTGAAACCTCAAATGCCACAACAGGGTGACAGATGCCACTAAGTAGTGTTTACAATACTAATGAAGCAGTAATGACTAATAGCTTGTGAATGCTTAGTTAAGAATTAATACACATTTGGAAATGGAATTCTAAAATAAAAAGAACGCAAAAAAATCCTGGCTTAATCTCAAAGGTTGGTGGAAAACTCCTCAAATGTATTATACACTCTCCTTTACATAAAACAACCAGGGATTTTGGATGCCTGAGACACCATAAAGGGGGCTGACTTTCAAAGGGTAGGTGGCCCTACTCTTCCTGCAAATAAAGTCCTATAAAGCCTCTTAAGATGAGCTACTAAGAAAGAAACCAAAATTACAAGTCAGTTACAAAAACATCAGCCTCTACTTTTATGTAGCAGTAAGAGACAGGTTCTGCCACTGATTTTTGATAGGACTTTGCAGATTGAATTTAGCCTTGTTGCTATAAAAACAACCATTTGTACCCTGCTCAGAGTTAGTATCATCACTTTGGGTTTGCATTTGATTCCAGAAAGGTCATGCTAATACAATGGTGTCTAATCAGTAACAAGTAAAGGGAAACAAATGTTGTGCATAAATAATTTGCTTTTTTGAAAGACCTGCAGAAGAACTGACACTGGTTAAGGTGCTTGGTTTTAGAATAAGCTAAATAGGTGATAATGCTGAGACAGAACATGACTATCTTCAGCATAGGCTTCTAGATTTATCTTGAAATCTCTCAACATGAACAGTTCAAATTGTGGGCTACAGTTTGCATAGATTCTCATTTTGTCATCTGAATTGGTTCACTTGTTGCTATCTGCATTTTTATACAAAAACAATGATATAATTTTGTGAGATATTTTCACTGTTTATTCTTTTGTCCTTGTGAAAGATGCTAGATAAACACCCCTGGAGACTAATGTCCTGTTAATCCACAAGTCAGGTACAGTACAGGCTGAGGTAGTGTAATTAGCCTCTTATTGTACTTAAACTTGAAAAAGAGATTATGGAATATGGGAGTTCTTTAACCAAGTGATACACACCCCTAAAAGTTCTGCTCAGATTGGTCTCCGAGAATGCGCAAAAGTTCATGAACAACCTTTTTCCAAACTCAGTTGTAGAGCTCAAATATAAACCTAGCAAAATGCTTTGGAGTAACTAGAGGACTTAGTAGATATTTTTCCTCAGACACACTAAACCATTATGGGAAAGAAAAGTGTACACTGGTTATAGGCACTCTGTTTTTGGAACGTTCGCAACTTTAGTTAGTACGATAAGCTTTAGCCCTCTTAATCATAACAGAAAATCAGTTTGCCTCTGCCAGAGCAGAAATTGTACTTGGCATTTTATAGCTTTTTACATCTGCAAAGCACTTGGCAATTATTAACAAATTAAAGACAGATTTTTTAAAGATCTCTTAAACAATTTCTGTCTTTCCAGAACTGTGGACCTTAAAGCTCTACAATGAAAATAATTCTTATGAAAAATACTTTATACAAATTTAGCCCTCCTTTGAATAAGAAGTTATTTGCAGGGAAAACTTGACAAAAATGTGAATAGTCATATATATTCACCAAATACTTCAGATGAATACTTTGTATTCAATTAGCTGGCTGTGAACCATGTTTGGGTAGTCAATATACCTTAGTTACAGTACATGTGATTGGTCATTTAGGTAACATGGTATTGCTTCTGCTTTTAGGATGCATGCTAGAAACCTTTTAAACAGGAGAATAATGAATAAATTACAAACTAATCTGATTTTTTAAGGAGAATCTCAAACCTTAGTGGAAATCTCCTCAAATGACTGTCTTATATAGGATCCTTCACAGAAACATTTTGGCCTAAATTTTCAAAAGTGACTAGTGACTGGATGGCTTGAGTCTTAGGGTTCACATGATATTATCCATATATCTGGCATCCTTTGAATACTCTTAAATTACATGAGAAATCATAACAAAGGGAATTTACTATCTTTATTTGCAAAGATATTTCTGATTTTTAGTTTTTAAAGCTATTCTACTAGACAGGCATCAATATGCGTTATCCTCCAGTGAAGAGTTACTGGATCCAAATTGCTATTATGTCTTTTTGTTTGCTTTTGCTTACTCAAAATATAAGCACAAGCATGTGCACGTGTGGCATACAGCTGGCATCCACTTTGGGGATGATTTATTACTTCCAAATTGTATTCTATACAGGTTCTTTTACCACCCTCATCACTGTAGGATCTGAGCATCTTCTAGTATTCATTAAGTGATGTCACATTCTGCTGTCAAGCATGGTTCATCTTTTCCTCGGGGAAGATTGCATGTGCAGGGGAGCATTTTGTTTTTCTGGAGCTTTTTGTTCTGTTTTAAATACACTGACTGGTCTGAGTTCATGTTAGAGAATGCAGAGTGAAGTGGTACACCTCACATTTGCAGTAGAAGAGGGTTCATAGTTCTTGGAGTAGTTAATTCCTCACTCTCAGGAAGGCCTTCAAAAAACATCTGTCTCCTGTGCAAATGGATGAGCTTGGCCCTTATGGTAGATTGTTCAACTATGCCAGGGGAATAGAGTTTTTGACCATCGTCTTCAGCTCCAAGTTTTAGATGGTGTTTTAGATATCATGGGCCCAGACTATTGAGTGCACTGAAGATACCTTGACTCAGTATTCTATGGGAAGAAAGTGTAGTGTGTGGAGGATGAGTATGATGTGCTTCCAGTAACCTATGTAGGTGAGGTGAGCTGGTGCAGTGTTCTGTAATAGCTGGAGTCCCTTAAGGGCTGATGGCTTCATACCCAAGCTTTTCACATTGTTGTAGTACAGATGGAAGGTAAAATAAACCATGTATATTCAAGATTATACATAAAAACAACAGGGAGCCCAGTGGCACTTTAAAGACTAATGCATTTATTAGGGCATAAGCTTTCATGAGCTACAACTCACTTCATCAGATGCTGCTACCTCTCTGAAGATTATTATACATGTCTTTTTTACCCTCCATCTGCACTACAGCAGGATGGGATTATAGAAGGACCCATTTGCTCTTAAGAACATAAGAAAGGCCAGACTGGCTCAGACCAACATTCCATCTAGCTCAGTATCCTGTCTTCCAACAGTGGCCAAAGCCATAAGCTTCAGAGGGAATGATCAGAACAGGTAATCATCAAGTGATCCACACCATCACCCATCCCCAGCTTCTGGCAAATGGAGACACTGAAGTGCATGGGTTTGCATCCCTACTCATCCTGGCTAATAACCATTGATGGACCTATCCTCCATGAATTTATCTAGTTAATTTTTAACACTGTTATAGTGTTAGCCTTCACAGGGCAATTAGTTCTCCTGGCAGTTAGTTCTGCAGATTGACTGTACACTGCATGAGGAAATACTTCCTTTTCTTTGTTTTAAACCCACTGCTTATTCATTTCTTTTGGTGACCCCTAGTTCTTGTGTAACCCACGCACCTAGTGTGGTTCACTGTCCTACATAGTGGCATTTAGACCACTTACAGTGAGTGATAAGAACAAGGGAGATCTACAGCCTGAACTGTGAGCCAGCTGGCTTTATAGTTCAAGCTATAGTGGCACCTAAACTAAGCTCCAGAGCTCCCAGGTTCAAATCCATCTAGTGGCAGTTACACTTGTATTATGAGACAGAGTACATATCACTTCCTTATTTACTTTCTCCACACTAGTCGTGATTTTATAGACCTTTGTCATACCTCCCTCAGTCATCGCTTTTCCAAGCTGGAAAGTCCCAGTGTTATTAATCTCTACTCGTACAGAAGCTGTTCCATTTCCTTCATCATTTTGTTGCCCTTTTCTGTACCTTTTCCAGTTCTATTATATCTATTCAATATGTGGCTGTATCATGGATTTATATAGAGGCAAGATTATATTTTCTGTCTTATTATTATCCCTTTCCTAATGATTCCCAACATTGTTAGCTTTTTTGACTGCTACTGCACATTGAGTGGATGTTTTCTTTCAGAGGACTATCCACAGTGGCTTAAAGGACTCTTTCTTGAGTGGTAACAGCTAATTTAGAGCCACTCATTTTATAAGTATAGTTGGGATTATGTTTTCCTATGTGCATGACTTCATATTCATTAGCATTTTGTTGCCCAGTCACCCAGGTTTTGTAATTCTTTGCAATCTGCTGTGAATTTAACTTAAGTAGTTTTGAATCATCTACAAATTTGGCCTCCCTTTTTCCATATCTTTATCAATATGTTGAATACTACAGACCTTTGGACCACGTCTATACTGCACCCTTCTTCCACAAAAGCTTATGCAAATGAAGCGCGGATTAGCATATTGCTGCACATCATTTTCATAATTAATTAGGGGTCTTTTTTGCGCAAGAGGCTTTTGCGCAAAAAGGAGCTGTGTAGATGGTTTCTTTGTGCACAAAAACCTCCTCTTGTGCAAGAGCCATTCTTCCTGAAAAAATGAGAAAGAGCAGCTCTTGAGCAAGAGGGGTTTTTTGCGCAAAAAGGAGCCATCTACACAACTCCTTTTTGTGCAAAAGCCTCTTGTGCAAAAACGGCCCCTAATTAATTATGCAGATGAAGTGCAGCAATATGCTAATCCATGCTTCGTTTGCATAAGCTTTTGCAGAAGAAGGGTGCAGTATAGATGTAGCCATGGGGATACCTACAGACCTCTGGGGATACCACTATTTATCTCTCTGTAGTCTGAAAACTTACCATTTATTCCTATCCTTTGTTTCCTATCATTTAACCAGTTACTGATCAATGAGAACACCTTTCCTCTCATCCCATGTCATCTCCCAGGGCAGACAGATCTTAATTCTATCTAAACCTAGTCAGGGCCAGAAGACAGATAATCACTGCACTCTAAAGGTGCTTTACCTTGAAATAAGCTACACAATTTGCGCTATGCAAATTGCCTAGCTTATTTTGAGAAATAGCTTATTTTGAAATTTGGTGCTGTCTACATAGCACCAAATTTACAAATAAAGACTATTCTGAAATGTCCCTTAACCCTTATGGAACGAGGGTTGCAGGGACGGCAGAATAGGGAGCCCATTATTTCAAAATCTATTTTGAAATAACAGGCTGCTTTAAAGACATGGAATAGCTATTTTGGGATACTTCTGGTATCCCGAAATAGCTCCACTGTATAGACTTAGCCTAACATCAGCAGAAACTAGTGATGTTGTAACAGGCCTCAGTGTCCAGTCGACTCAGCCTAAGTTGCATTGAACCATGGTGATGCTTGCAAAGCAACTGCTGAAGGCTGGCCACTGAAGAGCACTGTCATCAAGTAATTTCTTGATCATCTTTTTGATAGATCAAACAGATTCAGTCACTTAAGTCACTCAAAGTAAAGCGCATTTTTTCCATCCCTCTAGACATTTTTGTGGACTTTTTCTGCAACTTTTTCACCATTAAGACTTTGCACTGATGTAACTAATTAATCCACTGCACATTTTGCCCCTCACTATGCAGATGAGAAGTAAGTGTAGCTCAACAACAGAAATTCATTGGCAGATTTACTCACAGGTGAATTTATACTAAGAAACAAAGAGGGGGTTGTTTTGTTCTTAAATTAGTAATTTAAGTGATTAAAATTAAAATGCTTCTGTAAACCAGATCTTCTGGACTACAAGTCATAGGAAGTAACACAGCTTGAAGCCAGACAAATGCTTCATCTCTAGGTCAGAAGCAGATCCATGGATCACAGCTTGGTTTTGGGCCATTCTGTGATTGCTGTTGAGTTTTTCACAGCATTTTAACCACACTGGCAGAGAGCTACAGTGTGTTGTTGGCTGGAGACTCTGGCAAATAAAGCAATCTCTAAAATTCTTGGAAAACTCACTGCTGTCTGCTTGATAGTCTCAAAGTAGCAGGAAGCCTAAATGCTGGCAAGATTTACATTTGAAGAGCCAGAAGTATTTGTAAAGCATAAGAGCAATTGGAGAATGGACCAACCTGCACATATGCATAGTTATTTGTATTTTCTTATAAAATTCATAGGTAACTTTTTTGAAGATTTCTCCAAGTATCACAGCTTTGAAACAAACAACCAAGAGCAAAAACTCAAAATCTTGCTCATGGGGCAATTTAATGCACAATTGTATATAACTACTTTTACATCTGTATTGTTGGGGGGGGGGGGTATGCATTAACAGACCTACCTGGGGTTTTTTCCCTGTTTGAAAGTTATAAAAGAAACAATTTTATGTGAAAAATTTTGTTTTCGGTATTTTCCAGTTTTGCAACAAAAAAGAAAGCCATTTTGTTTTTCATTCTTTAAAAACTGATGTTTTCTTTAATTTTTCAGAAACAGAAAATAAATTTGTTTTCCTAAAAAGAATTTCTACCAAAAATCCCCCACTTATTTTCTGTTCAATCCACTTTTTCACAAATGGTTTCCTGCTTCCAGGATACTTCTAAACCCTTTCCGTACATCATCTGTGAAGACCAAATAATAAAAGGAAAAAAACCCTTGAAATAAATGAACCCAGAGCAAAACAAGACTTTCTGTGTAATCATTGCAAGGGAAGAGAAGAAATAATTTGAAATGTTTAGTGTTACTATGCACACCCCTCCTGTACAGCCACTCATTTTATGTATTTATTTTATAGTACATTTGAAGTTACAGTTCAGGATAGGAGAAATTCATACAGAGTTTGAAGTTTTGTGAACCTCCCACACTATTTTTTTTCAATTCACAGATCCCTTTCACTGCATTTATACCTTTTGATTTATTCAAGGAAGAACCTCTAATCTATTAAAAGTTGTGTTGGGACAAGAGAGTGATCTTTGCTCACATCCTACCTGCCCTCCCCCACAAGCACAAGCACTTACATGCTCTTCCCATTTTAACTTTTCTCTTTCCTTTCCTTCTTTTACAAATCGTCACACTTGTCAGTTTTACATTTACATCTTTTCTTTCATGTGATTGATTTCCTCTTGCCCTTCTCTCCTTCTCCTCTTGTAACACAGTCAATGCTCACCACATGAGCCAATTAATGAGTTGAACTTCCAAGTCCACAATGTCCAAATGGGTTCAAAGTAAAAAAAGTAAGTTTTCTCCAGGTTTCATCTCAGTTGTACTTAAATTGATTTCCTTGCCTTTCTTCCATGTGCCTAATACAAACTGGAAAGGGATTCCCCCGCAACACATGCCCCCATCCTAGTTTTAGTGGTGCAAAACATTAAATGAGGACGATACCATGGTGCCTAGAAACCCTCAGTCTGGCATGTGTTATACAAATATGGAATAAAAGACATCCATGTCCATATACGTTGGGCCATTGTTGATGTTGGAACACCAGGGAATATGCACTAATTAGGCACTCTATTAACCTATAAAAGCTTGTTTCTTGTACTTATGCCAGGAGCACAACTTATCAGGACACAATGATAATCCTTAGAGACACAGGGAACCCAATTTCAATCCAAGAAATCTGAGCAGTTTCTAAACACACCAAAAAGAGAAAGGGATAAATAGATTCTAGTTCATATGATCTGTCTGGAAATCCTGCTTTCCAGGTATCCTACTCTTAGATAGCTTTAAAAACCTTTTACCATCAGGAAGATTTGGGTCTTTTGTAAATTGATACACGCCAAGTTTGGTGTCATTGCACAACTAGTCAATTCCAAACAATGCACATCACTGAACAAGTTTAACAAAGATTAAAGGATTCCATCTATCCCTTCCATCCTCTTTTATATTTAATTTCCAATACTTGTTCTTTGGGGATGCATAATGAGAATAGCAGCACAAACGGGGATGCAGAAAATACAAAGGAATGAGTGCAGGTTTAAGTGACAGCTGCCATTGGAGATAAGGTAATTCTCCTAAAAGGCTCCAGCAGAGATTTAAAAACTAGCCCACAGTGTCATGCTGTGAAAGAAAGAAAAGAGCTTATTTCTAGGTATTTTTCCCCTGTTGTGGCTTTTTGGTAGTTGTACAGAATTTCTTCTAGTCCCTTTCATATCCTCCTTTAAATAGCTAGAAAAGACTCTCTTTAACTTTAAAGATATGTTTTCTTCTCTACAGAGGTTGTCCCCCCACAACCCCTACCATGCTATCATGTCCCATGACTGGGAAGAAAGCATGCAAAATATGGTATCTTTTAAAGAATGCACTCAGCATTGTGTTTGAAAATAATCATATTTCTGAAACAGATATTGTTAAATATTATACTGGTTTAATGCTTCACCTTAGCTCCTTTCATCTTCCAAATACAGGGAATACTACTATTAACGCTGAGCAGGAATTTTGCTATTAAGGATGTATGGTCATGGTAGTGTTTCTTTCCTTACCTACATTTCCTTTTTAAAAGTCCAACCCTGATGACTGGTGGGGGTCATGCGGTTTGAGCCATGACACTGGTAAAATTAAAGGAACGCGTCAGAGGATGAAGAGTTGTATTCTCAGTTCTGTTACAGGCTTCCTGTGTGACCTTGGGTAAGTCGCTTACATTCTCTCTCAATTCTCCCATTTGTAATATGAAGAAATACCTCCTGACCTCAGTGGGCTATTTTGAGGACAAAACTTATCATTGCTTGTAAAGGAAAAGGTGGGAAAGGCATACAAAACACATTGGTGACAAGCTCCCAGGTTATTGAGAAATAGCTTTACAATAGCTGCAGTTAGGTACGGCGAAGTGGATGGTAACTACCTGCTGACTTTTTTGCAGCATAGTTGATATGACAGCTCACTCACCTCTGCCAGCTAGCAACTGGAATATGCTTTCAATAACATGGACCAACTCTCTGGGGAGCGTTAAATGAATGCAACAGATGAATTTGGAAAAATTACTAATTTATAAAGTTAATTGGAACTAGGTATCCCATCTTTATAATTGGCTAGAATTTCCTTCTTTGAAGACAGGAATGTGTAGCAACTACTTTAAATGATTAAATTACCTTGGAATAATAATTACTAAGAATCTTTAAATGTAATCAAATCCAATTCTGATCCGATTTGGAATAGTGTGAAGCTTGACATAGATAGGAAGGAGCAATTAACACACACTCTATGGGGCAAAGTCAATGCTGTAAAGATGACTGTGCTGCTAAAATCCTCTTATTTGACTTTAAGTATCCCCAAATATTAATTTATAAAGCCCATACAAAAAGTTCTCTGTCATTTCTGTCATTCAAACATTTCATTGACTTCCTTTGTGATGTTTTCTCAAACCCACAGATGTTTCAGTTTACTGATATTTTTGAAAAAATAAAAACCCTCACACATATTAGGTTGACCAGAAACATTTTTCAAAACTTATCATAGATAAACATGAAAAATATTCAGGTCAAACAAAATATCGTGTTTTCATTTTTCTGCATTTTTATAAAATTGAAATGGAAAGAAATGACAAAAGTAGCTTCAAACTGAAAAATCATGTAATTTCATTTTTAAAATCTTAGAAAAAATATTTTAATTTGGGGAGGGGGAATTATTTTACAGTTCTTTTTTCTCACTGAAATAATTTGGCCAAGTGTACATGAACTGAAAAAATCTTTAGGTGTCACCAAAACTGCATTTTTGCAGGAAAAAGTTTAAATGAAAAAATTTTGCTCAACTCCACTTATAGCATATGGTAAAATTCACCATTGTGTAGAGTGCCTATGTCCCAACTTAGTCATATAATGGTGAGAATTAATGTATGCATACAACTTCTTCCTTGGAGCAAAATTCACCTTATAACCAACATTCCTCTATAACAGTGGTACGAGTATCCAGAGGGGTACGTGAGAGAAGTCTGCGGGGTTCATCAACAAACTGAAATTTGGATAAATCTGAATTTTTGTTTTAAGTTTTACAGTGCTTTATTATTTTTGTACTTTTTACACCCAAAAATTTCATCACCCGCCCAGCTACGATTAAGTTGTTTAAACAAATGAGTTGCGATGGTAGAAAAAAATTGTGTGTCTGAAAACTGTAGGTACTCGGGGTACTTATAAATTTTTTTATTTTTTTATTGTTTTAAAAAGGGGTACTTTATAAAAAAAGGTTGAGAAACACTGCTCTATAAGACCACGGTACTGCATTGCAAAAGGACCTCCTTCTGCCTGCAGAGGGCACTAAGGGCATGTCTATACTTAGTGCAAGATCGACACTCCAGAGGTTAATCTTCTAGCATTCAATTTAGTCGATCTAGTATAGACCCATAAATTGAACGCTGAGGGCAGACACTGCTGGCATCCGGTTCCCCTCCTTCTGCGAGGAGCAAGGGAAGCCAATGGGAACATTGGCTTCCGGCTGCCTCTGGCTGCGTGGATGCCACCATAGCGCAGTTTAAGGCAAGCCAACTAAAGCTACACATTGTGTAGTTCGAGTTGCGTACCTTAAGCCGACCTTCCTGGTGAAGGTCTCTGAAAGGTAATATCTTCATTCCCAGAAGGGAGTTTAAGCAAGACTGTTTTGGTATTAGATCAGTGGTTCCCAAACTTTTTGGCATCACGCCCCCCTTTTGATTTTTGAGAAACCCTCACGCTCCCCCCTCCCAAAAAATAGCAGCAAAACTTGGGGTGGGATTGACGGGGGTGTGTGTGGCTGGGTCGCCTCACGCCCCCCTGGAATTTCTTCATGCGCCCCCAGTTTGGGAACCCACGTATCAGATACTGGGAGCAGCAGTAGCAAGATGAATCAGAGATTTGTCTCCTTGCCCCCAAGAACTTCATGGCATCCTGACAATTTCTCTTCTCCTCATTAGGCTGAGCAAGAGGAGTAATTGATGGAAAGTGATAATATAGCAATTATCACCTACTTTGTAGCTGATAGATACATCATTTCAGGGAGAGGAGACCAAAAACACAATTATGGGATGAAGCATCAGAGGGGTAGCCGTGTTAGTCTGAATCTGCAAAATTCACAGGACTCCTCGTCAATTATGGGATGGGATTTCATGAAGCAGCTGCCCATACACTGAGGATGGGGGCAGGGGAAGCGTGAATCTTCCACTGTCACTCTAACATTAGTGTTAGCAATGACAGAACCTCTAATGTAGACAGGCATTTTGCTTTTTTACCATCATTTCATTTACACCTGCTCAGAGCAAGTATATATTCAATGTAGACAAACATCGGCAGCTAGAATGTTTCTAGTACCAGTGGAGCTTCACCAGGGCTAGATTTCATTAAAATCATGAGGTTAGACCAAACCTCAGCTGAGTAAAATTCCATTCCAGCTTGATGAGGCAATCAGACAATATCCCTCTATGTGTCCCATCCACAGAGGACACAAGTCTGTTGCTGCTTTCAGCTTGAAAGCCTGACTCTTCAGCGCAAGCTATAGCTCCCTCGTTCAGTCCCTGGTGTGTTAGCCAAGATAGCTGATGTCCCATATTCAGACTTTAAAGGGGACAAGTTTTTTTAAGAAAGCAATGTATTTTTTCTGTGATGCACGTGTAACTCCAATAGGTAGGACTGAACCTGGGAACCTCTGGAGCTTAACGCATGAGCCTCTACTACCACATGAACTAAAAGCCAGCTGGCTCTCAGCTAAGGCTGTGGAGCAGACACATTATTCTCTTTGTAAGTGGTCTCAGTGCCACAGGTGGGACAGTGAATCACTCCAGAAGGTGTGAGAGTTTCATATGCACAAAACCCCTCAAACAGAAACAAAAATGAAACTGGTAGTTAGCCAGAGGGTTATTTTGCACTCTTGAACTTAAAAACCAAATTGTTATTTCTTTTACTTTCTAGCTAGCAGTGCAGGGGTTTTCAGGCAGGCGGATCCCTGGCTGGCATATTCTGAAGAAATATCTCACCAATTTTAGCTGTCAAATATTGAAAAGTAAACATTTTAAGATTTCACACTGTGAACATGAGTGAAACATAGCTAGATCTGCACTAAAAAGTTAGCTAACTCAGGAGTTCATGACTAAGTCACATTATGAAATAACCTCATGCTTAAAAGTGACAAAAATGGTCAAAAATTGTTTGGATTAATTATATAAAAAAGAGGATAATTAGTATAAATCACTGATTTGGTGATATGATGCTCCTTAAATTTTCAAATGTTACTGAACTGTATAACCTGGACAAAAGCTGCCCATGGCAATATCTTCCACTGAGACATATGATTAGACATCTGACAGACTTGAACTGAAATAGTATCCCCAGGCAACCAAACCTATTAACCTTTCTTCAGCAGCTGGCAACATTTAAAAACCTCAGCAGCATCAATTTATACATTTGTGCAGTCCTCAGTGAAATAGAAGTGGAATGATTCAAAAGCAAACTCAAGTGTTGATTTATAATGTAATATTAATAGTCAAACTCAGCAGGAAATGATGCAGAAATATCCACATATCTACTCTAGATTGGAAGCTGAAGATAACTGAGCCAAACATAATATTTACAATTTACTGGATCATCTTTTCAGATGATGCAAGTCTTCATGACCATAAATGATGTTGGAGCTATGGTACAAAAAAATAGAGAGCTAATTCAGATGTTGAAGAAATGTAAGTAGTTAAAAGGATAAATATGATCCTCAGACCAATCTAGCTAAACACAAGCAATTTTACTGCAGTAGTTCTAGGCTTCTAGAACTGCTATTGAAAAGATGGGATTTAAAAAAAAATTACAGAGCAATATCTAATTAAAAAGTTAGTTCACAAAAAACTGAAGGTGGAAACAGTCTTTCCTTTTTAAATTGGTAGATCTGATCATTTCACATTCAGTGAATGAAAGAGATTTCATAAAGATAATATTGGACTTCAATTGAGAAAATTGCACAGCCATGCACTGGAGGACAAGATTTAGGCCAGACTTTTTATGTTATCTTAGTTAAATCACATTCACACACACAAAATCTGTTCGAATGTCAGTAAAATCAATGAGTGATATGTGCTTACAAGGTCAGAATATGGTAGTATGCCACAAATCTTGCACTCCATGAACTGAAGAGAGGATTAATATGCATGCATTGTTTTTGTTTTCCTTCGTCCCTCAAGTCTCCCCTCTTTATAACTCCGAGAAATAAAAACTGAAGAAGCCCAACAAGGATCAAGGAATAGCTTTACCCACTGTCAGTCAAATTACTCATTCTTTTGGTAGTTTTAAGTACCAGAGTTTTTTTTCCTGACAGCAAGACAGTGTTATCAGCTCCGATTACCAGCTGTGTTCTTGCTACTAACAGCTGTCAGACTCCTTATTCTCAATATGGATCAGCTGAAATAGGTAGAGAAGGCATATCAAATCACCTTTTAAACTCTGGAGAAAGGAGGATGTGTGTGGCACCCGGATTTGAAGATGCCTGAATTAAAAAAAAAAGTCTGAGAAATCAACGAAGCTGGGGAAAAATGCCAAACACTCATATGCTCACCATTAACCACTCATACTCTTTTCTTCTGTCCCTATGCCAGCTGAAAGGAACCAAACCCCTCTTCATTCCAATCCTCCATTAGCACCATCAACCCTCTATCAGCAAAAAGGGCTGTTATGCCCCCACTATCACAGAAAAGGAGAGTGCCAAGGACTTAGATTATATCCCAGGCCCTTTGTAAAGGACAGCATATTGCTGCACCATGGGAGCAGTACAAGGAAGGAACTGTGTCTCAGAGAATGGAAAATTCCTCCCTGCTTCACTGTTACTGGGGTAGTAATTTTCTGCTGTTCTCTAGCAGGGGCTGGCTGGTGTTGGGGAAGGGATAGCTCAGTGGTTTGAGCATTGGTCTGCTTAAATGTGGGGTTGTGAGCTCAATCCTTGAGGGGGCTATTTAGGGATCTAGGGAAAATCTGTCAGGGATGGTCCTTAGTCCTGCTGTGAGGGCAGGGGACTGGACTCAATGACCTCTCAAGGTCCTTTCCAGTTCCATGAGATAGTGATTCAAAGCTCCACCCCCTGTTACATAGGTGCTCTATTTATGTGTATAGGTAAATAGCTAGTGGAAGACCTGTTGCATTTTTCCTGGGTTTTGTAGGACCAATAAATATTGTACACAGCCAATGGCTTTCTCTAGCAGCTCCTAACATATCCGTCCCCAACCCCATCCTACTTACTATGCACATACTTTGGAGACAGAGTGCTGGCATGTGACCATTCCTTCCTATGTAGTAATTCCTTGTGGAGCAACTTCATTCCAGGCATGTAGGAGTTAAGAGCAGCGTTAATGCAATGGGCTAGCCCCAAGCTTGAGGACAGTATATCTAAGGATGGACAACAGCAGTGCAAATTGGAGAGCGCACCAAACCAATCTAACTGGCCTCTATATGTGTGCTACTGGCACAGACTAAAAGGCACCAACTTTTTATTAATTTTGGGTACCTTTTACTTTGTATCAGCAGTATGCACACAGGGCAATTAGATCACAACCCTCTGGTTCTCTCTGCACTTCACACTCCCATAGTTCACACTGTGGTGCAGTGTAGACATAATTCTTATAAATAGAAATTATCCCTGTGGCATGGAAACCCTGCCCATAAATAAGAAGCTCAGAACAATGGTGGTTTCTTCTCCCCATTCTTCCGGGCGGAGGTGCTTGATTTTGTGCATATAGCAGGGGAGGGCTTTTTGGATGGGGGAGAAGCAGAGGGAGGCAGATAGAACATCAAGATCTCGAGGAAGAATTTATCATTGATCCAAATGGCCATCTAGTTTGGGTGCATTCTCTGGGAGACCCAGCGCATGATATGGGTGTTCATTTAGACACCTTCCATAGTACAGGTTAGAATTCTTTCTGGAGCTGCCTTTGATAAGACGAGTGCCTGAAACATAAGTCCATGTATCACAAGTCTGGTGTGAGGCCAGCAATGGTCAAGGGAGTGCTTATAGGGCTCAAGCATAAAACTACAGTCCTCGGTTATAGTCCCAGGGCCTAACATTTCCAGGACCACTACAAGAGATTAAAATTAATTGGCAAATAAAATCTGTCCATCGATCAGATAAGGGAATATGCAGACTAAGGGACAGATGGGGCATGAATGTGCGAACAGTAAAGTAAGGTGGTCACATAACACTGTTTAGCCAATTGGCTCCCCTTCAGTCCAGGCATTATGCTTTTCCAGGCTGATGGGTAAATACCCTCCCCCAAAAAACACAAGTATGTCGTAAGACGAGGGCCTGGAACATAAGCCCACGTATCACAGGCCTGGTGTGAGGCCTGAGGCCTGACCCACAGTGTCCAAGACTTTTCTAAAATAAAGCAAAGTGAAGCTGTGAGCAAGAGGCAGGCTCTGCTTACAATCTGGCATGAACAGGGTTAATGGTGTAAAATACTAAATGGGGCTAGGTGCTGGCTGGAAGCACATTCCAGAGGGGTCTAATAGAACACCCCTGAAGAAACACCTTGGTACTAACACACTGCCCACAAATAACAGACATACTGATCCAGGGTCAGGACAGGGTCTAAACTGACTGCATGATAGATAGTGATCAAACCCCAGTGTACAAGGTAATGGGTTGTACCTAGGTAACATCAGGAGGTTGCAACCTGATACGACAGGAGTGATGTATAGCTTGTTTGTACCTCTGTATAAAAATGTACCCCAAGGGAATTGTCTTTGTCTGACCTGTGGGGCAGTGGTGAATCCCATGCTACTGACTGAGTTGAATCCATTTTCACAGACACACATTCTTAGCCTAACTGTAGGCACTTGAACTGGGAAAGGGTTAGGGCCACATGTTGCCCACCACTGCATTGAGAGGTGGGAAGAGTAGAGTTTAGTATAATAACTTGTGTGCTTACTGTTAAATTGGTAATAGCTGAGTCCTCAGTTAATAAACCTGGAAGTTATGTAGCCTGGGATATGGTTATCACCTCATAAACAGCAAGCACTCTCAAGATATCATCAAAGCAATATGGGCATCCCAAATGCAGTGTAGAACAAAGACTTTTGTAGTTACAACTCCCAAACAGCTTTGCATTAATCAGTCTTTTTATGGCAACATTATAGTAAGTGTTTTTAATATAGGACTATTTCAGAATAACAGCAAACTATTTTCTATTCCTCTGTCATTTCAAGTCTGGCTATTAACATAGGAATGTGAAATCGACATAGGGAGTGTTAAGAGGCATGGAATTTGTGAATTAAAAGACTAGAATTTAATTCTGAATCTTTAGAGCTTGTCTATACTACTGATTATAAACCTATGTTGTTCAAAGGTGTGAATAAGCCAGCCCCTGAGCGATGTAAGTTACAGCAACCTCAGTGCTGGTATGGACATCGCTGTGTCGGTGATAGAGCTTTTCCTGCCAACATAGCTGTTGACTCTCAGGGAAGTGGTTTTATTCTGCCAATGGGAAAGCGCTGTCCCATTGGCAGAGAGCATCTTCACCAGACACGCTACAGTGTGCAGTTATATTGGTGCGACTGGGCCACTGTAGCACTTCTAGTACAGACAAGTCCTTATATTGCTTTACCAGGAGATCTTGCACAACTCACAGTCAAGCTTTCAAGAGTTCAGGTGTCTCAGTTTTTGGATGCCCAACTAGAAATCCCCCTTGGCTGAAATTTTGGATGCCCAACTAAGATGCCCTCTTGGCTGAAATTTTCACAGATGCACTGTTAATATCTGTCATTTGGCAATAGGCCTGCTATGTGCTGGTACATTGTCAACGCTTGCAGAACGCACAGTGGCTTGGTGTTGAGACTTTCTGCTGACAACTGTTAATGCATAGCATTTGGCCATAAACCTGCTCGTTTGGTTTCATCTTGCCTGAATCTGTCGTTTCCAGGGGCTCTTAGAGATCTACAGTGTAGGCCCAAGTGGACAGGTTTTAGCGCTTTAGATAAAGGGGTCACACACTTGCACGCATGCAGCCGAAAGTTTATCATCACTGACTGAGTAGAGGACCTGTCAGGAACGCACTGGGACAACCCCAAAACCCTGACTGACGACACCCATAATGCTATTTGAGTGTAAAGGAATCTTATACAAAGGCTTTGTCTAAGTGAGGAGTAGGCCCAATTTCTGTCATTGGTGCTCATCAACTGATATAGTGCAGAACTGCCTGGTGCAGAACCCTAGTAGTGACAAGGAAAGTGGTAATTTTCACTGGGGAAACTTCCTCCTGCTGGAAATAGGGTTAAGTTGCATGCTGTTAAGAACTAGCACAACGTAAAAAATGGAAGCCATTTGCAATGTACAGGAAACTGTTGCCATTCACCGTTTCCTCGTACATGGTAAATGGTGAAATTCATAAATACTGAGAGCTGTGGCTCCTGGCCCGCATGGTGAGCTTCCCACGGCTCCCAATCTCACCATGGGGACTGGGAGCTACAGGCAATTTACCCCAGATGCTGTGAGCTATGAGGAACCCATCTTGGCTACCTGGCAGCTGTGGAGAACTCATTGATATCAGTTTGCCCATGTGCTTGAGTGTGTTAGAATCTGACCCAATATTGGATTGTACTTTCAGTTTCCATTATTTTCAAATATAGTAATTTGAATCTGTGATTAGCAATAACTCTAAAAATTAAAGATGACTGGCTAGATATTAAACTGATGGAAAGCAGTGGAATCAGTATTGCAACCCTGAATATGCTTTCTCAGGATCTGACCTGAATGTCCTTTATAATCAGTTTCCTGCTGAGAGAGAATCATTCCCTGCCACGTGGAGAAAAATTGGTGGCAAAACCCCCAGATTTCTATTGCCTGGCAGTGCTGAGTTCTTATGGGAAACTGGATATTTTAGGGAAGCATGTGATTTGTAAAAAAAGAAAAAAGAAAAAAAGGGCTTTTAAATATAAAATATTGGTTAAATATTCAAATGAAGAGTGTGCTACATTGTCAGGCAGGCAGGGAGGGGCCACTCACTCATAAAAGGTGCAAGTCAACATTGGGAAAGGGTTGGGACGCTGATTTTGTGGGAGGGCTGGTGTGAGAGGGGAACTGGGAAGACGGGAGCAGAGTGAAGGGAGTTCAAAAAGAATAAGAAGCATTGTGATACATTCAACTTCCAGAGTGATGGATTAAGTTTTACCTTAAAGGGCAGGGGCTTGTAAGGGTTGTGACAGATGTGTGGGTGGGTGAGAGAGAGAGAGAGAGAGAGAGATAATCACAGCTGCCTTTGAAGCACCTTCTGATGAGGACAGAGAAGCAAAAAAGCAGCCAAAAGAAAAAAAAAGGCCAGTAACAATTACAATCAGCAAAGTGGACACAACCCCCAGGACTTTTGTGGATGGTGGCCCAAACAATAAATTCTATAGGTGAGGACTCACAAGGCCATGATGGCACCATATTCACTGGTCATACAGCCTCTGTCATCAACATCACTCAAACATAAATGTTTCTGGAAAGGTCTGCACAAGAAACATTTTCATATTTTATTTGCAGAGAAATCAGCCTCTGAAAATAGTCTGGTTTTGAAGGTTCTTGTAGCAACTGTGCTACAGACAAGCACAACACAGAACACCAAGTTCAGTTCAAGCTTGTCACTTCACTTTACACCTTTCTTAAATAACTTAAACAGTCTTTTTTGTCTCCAGTTACATGTATAATAATGCTTCATTTCCCTGCTATCATGTTAGGAGAAAACAACAATTCTTTCTCTACACTAGACATTTTGGTCCTTTTGATTGAATCAGTTCAGGCAACTATTTTGTAAGGGAGATAACAAAATATAACAATCTCCCCTTTCCACCTTTTTAAGCTAAAGAACCAAAATGTTTAGAGTAGCAATTTGCTCCCATGACAGATTGCTTTTTAAGCACAGTGTAATCTAAAACCAAGCACTCATCTGATTATATATTCACCCAGAGGAAATCACAAAAGGAATCACAACCAATATCAAGAAAGCTCAAGTTAGGTTAAAACGAAATCTAAATCCTTTGCTGCTAACTTCAGTTTTCCCTTGAGAAATACACCTGTCAAGTTAACTTGCATACATAGGACGAGTCCTGCGAAGCAATAAAGTCACACTTAGATGTACTGGCTGCTCTGTTTCTCCTAAGTAGATGACCAAATCATTCCCGAATCTGAATCCAAGAAAGGGAGGTTAGATTTCAGGTTAGATTTCAATTCCAGCTGTCAATGCCAATGGGCAAGAAAAGTAAAGAGGTAATGAAAAGATATTTCGCTGAAACAGAAGCTCCTCCCCATAGAACAAGAATCTCTCTCAGTGACCATCTGTTTTATGTTCAAATTTCTTTGCCAACTGTGAAGAAAACATAAGTGTTTCCAAATCCTATACCATGAACTTAGATAATACAAAATAATCTGCAATAAACTAGAGAGTATTTTAAAAAATCCAGACTATATTAGATTACAGGCCAGGCCTGGGTAAAATACCCTCCACTGTCTGGATCTGGCTCAGCAAGCCACCAGATTCAGCCCTGGCCGGTAGACTCCCAGCCTGTCCCTTGCACATTGCTGATAAAAGCAGCCGTTGTAGGGCTGTTAGAACAGCTGGGAGCCAGGGGGAGGAAGAAAGGGATTTGTGCTCTGCTCCCACCTCTAGCACAATCCCATTGGCTGGTTTCTGGCCAGTGGGAGCTACCTGTTGTCAACAAGCAGCTTGGGAAGCACCCTGCCCTCTCCCCTCAGGTTTGTAGCTGGTCAGAAACCACATGGCCCTGCAGCCAGTGTGGGGGCAGAGCAGGCAGGAAGTCTGCTTGGGATAGTTGCTGGCTGGGAGTCAAGCAAATAAGTCTCCAGCTAGAGCCAGCCTCTGGCACCCCAACCCTTTGCCCTCCTCCCCCACGTAACTCAAACCTTCTGCCCCTTTCTTGCCCCCTAACCCAGGTCACAACTGCCTCCTTCACCCAAACTTCCTCTCAGGCCCCCTTTCCTGCACTCCAATCCCTTACTGCAAGCTCCCTTCTGCATCCAACCTCCATCCCAGACCCCACACCTCCTCCATTAATATGGAAGAGTGCGGGCCTTGACCACTTTCCAAATTTTTGGAGTGGATCCCCATCAAAAATTGTTGCCCACCCCTATTATAGACTGTCTGGCACAGGGCCTGTCGGATTTATATATTTTTAAAGCTCTGCGCACACTGCTGGTGCTAAACAAACAAGCAAGCAAACAAACAAACAGACAAGCAAACAAACATCCGTAGTAGTAGTGCCAGAAGAACTTAATGGTCTGACAGAATCTAGGAGAGTTCACGGCCTAAAGCATCTCACTTCCTGGGGACAGCGAAGTCTAAGGGTATGCCTTCACAGTGCGGTGGGCTGAAGTTATAATTCAAATGTCACCTCTAACTTGATTCCTGTCCACAAACAAAACCTCTGGTGTGAGTCAAGTGATGATTTAAGCTGGAGCTAGCTGGCTTATCTGCCAGTGAAGCTGGAGTAACCATGATGATGGAGCTAGTAATACAGTAGGGATGCAGCAGTTTGAGTTAAAACAACTCATCAGCAACTAATTCCATGTGTCTATGCTGCTAATAAAATCACTCTGTGTAACTCCAGTCTTGTCTCAGTCCGGCTAGGCTAGCTACGATGCTGTAAATCAATTGTACTAATTTGAGCTAACCGTTGCAGTGAAGACAACCCCTAGGAGAGCAGCAGAGTTGGAGCTGGTTGCATTTTTACAACATTTTTTTTCATTGAAAAATGTAATTTCATCTTTCAGCTTCAGCACAGTATCTCACAGAGAGAGAGCGAGAGAGAGAACACACTCCATACCAGACTAGCTACTAGCTGAGCTTGGTATCTGGGAATGGATCCTGAGTTTCTCACAAGGAAATTATTTCAAAATTGCTAAATTCAACTTAATAACTTCCGATTTAACAAATTCAGACTGGAGTGTCCATACTGTGGGGAAGCCTTGAAATTAGTCCAAGGCAGGCTTCATTAATGTGGATGTGCTACCTCGACTTAGAACCCCAGGAAGCATAGGGGCGTAATTACTATGAATGGCCCTGGGGAGTTGAAAGTTTGAATTAGTGACACCGGAGCATCCACACTACCGTTATTTTGAAATAATTATTTTGGAATTAGCATTACTCCCGATGAAAAGCAGGAGTACAGATTTCAAATTCTGCGGCCCATTATTTTGAAATAACGGGCTTGGTAGTGTGGACACCCTGTTTATAAATTTGACTGGAGGGGGTTATTTTGAAATAAAATCCTAGTGTAGACCAGGGCCAGAAGTGTCCCATAACCACCTGAGCTATTGGCTGGTGGTGCACTGCTTTTCTCATCCGAAAGTCTATTCTAGATCTGAGAAACCTTGTTGCAACACATACAATTGGCATTTTCTAACTAAAAAATATTTCCTCAAAAAATTTCTGAGCCTCTGCAAGATGTTGCAGTTTGGGTTTGTACAGGCTGTTTGCTTGTTTTCATTTCAATTGGTTCACATCTTTTTTTAGTATGGCACTGATTTATGGATCACACAAACCCCAGAACTCAAAGTGAAACTAGGCTTTACTGTCGCTTTTGGGGCAAAAATTATGGAGTGGTTTTCTTCTAAAATTGGGCCAGGCATATGTGAAACTCAGCTCTGGTTCACCAGAAAATTCATGAGCATAAGGCCAAGTCTACATTATAAACATACATCCATTTAAATATGTTGCACAGGCGTGTGAAATATACCCCCCACCACATGTAGACAATGCAAGAGCTTCTCCCATCAACATAGCTACCGCCTCTCATGAAGGTGGATTAACTATGCTGATGAGAGAAGTTCTGCTATTGGTGTAGTAGCATCTTCACTGAAGTACAATGTTCAAATTTCTTTCCACCCATGTGCTGAATACATTTTGTTATGTGCTCCTAGGAGGCTTGTGCAGATGTGCACCACCAGGGCTTTGTCTATACTCTGACTTTTGCCGCAAGAGGCAATGCAAATGAAGCATGAATTAGCATTTTCCCGTGCTTCATTTGCATACTCTTTCGTTCCATTTTTGTGCAAAACCAGGCAGTGTCGCCGTGGCCATTTTGTGCAAAAAAAAAGCTTTTTCCACAAGGCATAAGGATCTTACAGACAAAGAGGTTTTTGCACAAAATGGCCACAGCCACACTGTCTGTTTTTGTGCAAAAACAGAACAAAAGAGAGTATCCACATGAAGCACGGGAAAATGCTAATCTGCATTTCATTTGCATTGCCTCTTGTGGCAAAAGTCATAGTGTAGCCATAGCCCAGTAGAAACACATGCTGCCAGCTGTTGATGCTCTGCTAATCTACTGGGTGGCATTTGAAGGTCTCCTGGGTGGCCACCCAAGTACTCAGCTTACAGGGAACACTGTCAAAGTGCTACAGTGGTACAGCTGTGCTGCTGCAGTGCTATAAGGGTATGTCTACATTGCATGGCTATTTCGGGATACCAAAGGTATCCCGAAAGAGCTACCCCGTGTCTACACAAGCTGCCTGTTATTTCAAAATATTTTTCAAAGTAATGGGCACGCTATTTCACCATCCCAGTGAACCTCGTTGCACGAGGGATAAGGGATGGCTAAAAATAGCTTGTTATTTCGAAATTTGGCACTGTGTAGACATACCAAATTTCAAAATAAGCTATTTCAAAATATTCAAAATAAGATACGCAATTTACGTAGCTCAGATTATGTATTTTATTTCAAGTTTAGGGTGCCGCATAGATGCACCCTAAGTGTGTAGACCTGACTTAAGTCTACAATTTTGAGCCATATTCAGCCATGTCTGGAGCAGGTAGTAGAGATGTAAGCAAGTACTCGACTACTCGGTTCCCCACCCTGCTTCTATCAGAGGCAGTGTGGGGAAAGGGCATAGAGGAGGCTGTGGTGAAGCAGCCCGTGTCCGCAATTACACGATTAGCAAAATATTTGTTCCTTAACATCCTTAGTAGGTAGTAGTAGTTGTTTGACAGCAATGCTCTGAGAAACAAAGCAAATCACTCTCCCCTGGGAAACTGCAGGGAATTTGAAACTCATATGAAGAGCAATTTTCAAGACTAGGATTGTTTACCTTAGAGAGGAGATGAGCAGAGGAAATAATAAAGGTATGCCAATGCAAAATGGTGAATGGTATAGAAGAGGTAGATCAGGATCTTATATTCACCTTCCAATACAAAAACTCAAGGTTGTTGAAAGATGGTTGTTTATCTGTTATTCAAAATTGATAAAAAATACTTTCACAAAGCCCAAATTAGCCTGGGGCACACAAAAACCATTTAGGCCAAGAGCTAAGCAGGATTTAAAAGAAGGCCTAGACATTTATATGGATACAAAAGTTTCTAAAATTATAACAATATAGAATAAAGAAACATTTTGGAAGGGATATAAACGCTCATACTTCTAGGATTTAAGTCAATCACAAACTATGAGTAGCCCTCCTTCATCTCCATGGGCTGCAAGACTGTGGTAACCAAGATGGTCTCCTGGGATAGGGTAGTTTTGCTAACTGCACTTGCATACTTAGAATTTGCAGGGTGTGCCGACTGAACCTCACCAGTGTGGCAAAAGGAGCATACAGCTCTCACGGTCAATAATGTGAACAATTGGCACGTACCTCACTTCATGTTCCCTTGCTTTATGTTCATGTCATTTTAGTAATACTGGCAGGGGGGAAAAAAAACTAAATAGAAGGAAGTCAGTGGAATCTGGCAACCTATGCATGGGCAATGGAAAAGAAAATGTCTTGCAACCACCCGTAGAACCCCAATAAGCTGCATGTGGCTCATGAGTTGCCAGCATGCCCATTTCTGGGCTAGTTGGATCCACTTGTCTGATCTGGTATGGCAGGTTCCTACCCTGCAGCCCTGGACTCAGATATGTAACTCTACCGAAATGAGTGGGTATTAAATAAGAAACAGCAACAGGAAAAAAAATCTAAATCAAAGACATTTACAGAAAGACAATACCTGTTTTATAATAAGAAAAGGAGGAAATTAGCATTTCCTGTGTGTTGTCTAAACTTCAAATAGGCAGGTGAATGGAACAAAACTGAATGTGTGTGTTGACATGACACTAGGGAAATCCACATCTTTTGTAAGTCACAACACCTTCAGATCAAACATCATCCCACAATCCCCCAAACAGGCTCAGGGGTTGTAGCAAATCTCCTTGACACAGGCTAACTAACCTTTTACTTCAGCCACTTAACACATTTGTTCCTACTCCCTTTGTTGACAAGGAGTTCAGAATGAACTAGCATTGACAAGACTTCTGAGAAAAATGTCACTCTAAAGGATGACAGGCTGTTAGAAAGCTCTCTACTGTTGCATAGAGAAGGTAAACTTATACTAGAGTTTTAACTTAAAGTCTAGGAATAACATTTCCAGAAGCAGCTAAGTGACCAAGGTTTTTTTATTCCATCTTCAAAGTGTCTTTGGCAGTTAAGGATCTAAATATCATTGACTTCCAGTGAGACATAGGCTCCTAGGTACATAAGCAATTCTCAAAATGGGACTTTGGATCCAGCATCACTCCAGTGCTTTTGAAAATATCACTGTAGCATGATTAAAGGACATTTTATGGGCTCTATTTTCATATCTTTAATACTGAACTTATTTTCTGTTCTATCTCTTCTTTAAAGTAACTATTCCATAGTACAGAAATTTAAATATGAAATGCCTATAATATACCTATATATACCTGTTACATCTTATTTAATGTAAGATTAAACTGAATTCTTAATTGAAGGATATTATGAAGACAACAGTCTTCAAGGAACAAAAACATGTTTATAGACCAGAGCCATGGAAAAGGCTGCACTGGTCCACGAGAACCATGCCACAGAAATACCTGCAGGCTGCATTTTGTGTCCTATGGGTAAAAGAGACTATGGGGTACCAGTTACTTTCAAAAGCTACATCGCTCACTTCAGAATTAATTCTAGAATAGCGGCGAGGAGTCCTGTGGCACCTTATAGACTAACCGAAGTGTTGGAGCATAAGCTTTCGTGGGCAAAGACCCACTTCGTCAGATGCATGTAGTGGAAATTTCCAGAGGCAGGTATAAATATGCAGGCCAGAACCAGGCTAGAGATGATGAGGTGGATCCAATCAGGGAGGATGAGGCCCACTCTAGTAGCTGATCTAGAGGTGTGAATTCCAAGAGAGGAGAAGCTGCTTTTGTAGTTAGCTAACCATTCTCTAGCCTGATTCTGGCCTGAATATTTATACCTGCCTCTGGAAATTTCCACTACATGCATCTGACGAAGTGGGTCTTTGCCCACGAAAGCTTATGCTCCAACACTTCGGTTAGTCTATAAGGTGCCACAGGACTCCTCGCCGCTTTTGCAGATTCAGACTAACACGGCTACCCCTCTGATAATTCTAGAATAGTTTCCTGATCAACTCCAACCTAGAACATTTTTCGAAGAAGTTCTGTCATCTTTTCCCCAGCTTAGAAAGCAAAGCTGTTATTTCAGTGAATCCTCTGGAACTATTCTAAGCCAGAACTCAAGCATATCTGTGAGCTCAATGGTATCCTAAGATATATTTTTTTTCAGAGGTGTCTAGAAGTGGAATAGCTATTTCATCACCAGCCATGGACAGATTTTATATATCAGCTCTTATATCATGCTTTTCATAAGCAGGTCTCAAAATGTTTTACGCAGAGATCAGTATCATTATCCCCATTTTACACTCAGGAAAACCGAAGCACAGAGGGTTAATGTGACTTGCTCCAGGTCCCCCAACAGGCTCATGGAAGAGCCAGAAATAGAACCCAAGTCTCTTGGCTCCCTGTCTAATGCTTTACTGCAGCTAAATTTGCCAAAACTAACTAGTGATTTTGAATGACCAACTTGAGCATCCCCTCACTGAAAATCAATCACCTCTAAAATGTTTTAAGAGGGGCATTGAAAAACTAAGACATTCTAATTCATTGTTGAAAATGCTGGAATCAAGGTATAAGTGAAATTATCACAGTGAATTGGCACAGTTTAATCATCTGTCTCTTCCCCAATCTTCCCCGATCCATGAATCCCAATCCAGAACAGGATTTAGGGAGATTCTGCCTGGCAACAATAAGCAAAACTAGCTTTGCGTAGTTTGCCTGGGAACAAGAAAACCAGCTACAACTGAAGGTTTTCCTGGGGCTAGTACCCTCAAAAAAAGAGACTTCTTCATATTACAGCTGATATGTATCTAATCGCATTTTGAATAAAAATACTGGATCACAATTTTCCCATTTTAATAATGAAAAGTTATTTTCAGTTCAGTTTTAATGTTTTTGATAACTAAAAATGTGTTTTGAAAAAAATCCCCAAAATTAGTTTAAGAACCAACATAGTTTCACAGAACATTTAAAAATAAAAATGTGCCCTCCCCCTTTTTAAACTTCCTATAAAATTATTCCTATTGGGACTAGGTCGATTTTATACTTATTAAAACACAGTTTTTTCTCTTTTTATGCTGTCTAGGACATTTCACTCTCCTAGGTTTCCTTTAAAATACAAATTACAAACAAGGAGTATTGTTTAAACATAACAGAATGTCTTCGACTATTTAGATTAGTGCATAAAATATAAAAGCAACTAAAATGAAAATGCCATTTGTGTGTTTCCTCCACGATGGAAGATATTTTTATCTATGATAAAAAAAACCAACCCTAACAACCAACAAGCTAGCCTGGGTAACGTAAGGAATGGAATAAATTAAAGTGTAATGCCTCTGTTTTCCTTTAAAATTGAGGTAGTCAAACAAATTATTAAAAAATATTCTAAATACACTAATTATAGCCCTATATATTTCCATGACACTACTTATGGAGTAAGGTACTATCATGAGTAAGGGGAGCAGAATCTAGCCCTTAGTTAGTGATCAGTAATCAGCTTATTTTCTTCTGTAGAACAGTGTTCTTCTCCTGAGCTTCTCTTGTATGGCACCTGCCCTAGCCAATTTTCTAACCCGTAGCTCACCCCACATTGTTTTTAAGACTTAAGGTCACACCATTTATCATCAGTAACTATATCACTTCCTGTATTGAAGATATGCTCCTTTCCCACCTCTCACTATTTGAACCTATTCTCCCCTCGCTTACCAGATGGAAAAGTTCAAATAATAAAAAGGATTTAAATTAGTGGCAGCCAGAACCTTACTTTGTTCCTGTTCCAAATGAAACACCCGTAATGCACACTTGCTAACAGATTTAGCAAGAGAAATTTCCAGCAGGGGGGTATGAAATCTAAAACTGCTTTCAGCCCCATAATTAGGTGTGAAAGATAGAAACTAAATGTTAAATGTTTTATCCCAACACAATGAGCCCATCTCTCTATTCTGTTACCTCTGTTTTACACAATGAAGCTCTACAAGAAGTAAGGGGAAAAATATGTTGTGAAAGAGTGGAGAATCATGCCCTCTAATCTTACAGAAACTGTTCATTTTAGTTTCGCCGACCCATTTTCCAGAGGTGTACACAGAATGTTCTCGCGTGTTCTGCATTTCAGCTGTTATGATATTGTGCTTAGTAACTGCTCATTTTTTCATGGTTTTGTTCGGGTGCTGGTGTTAGAGGTTCTGTTTTTCTTGAGGCTACTTAAGTCACAATTCCATTTATCCTAACTGGAAAATGTTCTCTCTCCAAATTGTTACAAGATGGCAGTGTTGTAGAATATGTTATGTTAAGGAAGAGACTTGTTTCTGTTGTTTTGATAGACTGCCTTCTGATTGTATTAAGGAGGTAAGGGTCAGCAGTGATGATGTACAGCTGCTGAATCTCAACACTGACAGAAACCCTCATTCAGTACAATAATTGCTCCTAGTCAATACTGCTATATGGGTGCAGTACAAAACCTTAAGAAAGCATGTCAGGATTGTCTATCAATCTTTCTCCCTAGCCTAGGGTTCATAGTGGAAGTGGAAGATATTTGAATTCACTTCTCTTTTGGTTTTATTAATGTCTCCCAAACTTTCTTGGGATTGAATGTATACTCCATAAGATTCCAGCTTACTTCAATTCAATCCCCAGCATTTCACCCAGGAACCTTGTTGAGTGCATTTTGATAGCATTTCTGGCTAAAAGTTCGGAGATGTGCTCAAAGAAAAACAACTGACATAAGGCAAAACTTACAAAGAACTTTGAACCATTTTAAAGAAAATACAGAATAGGAATAGGGAACTTACGTTTTATCATTCTGTATTGTCTGATTAAATGACAGATCTCAGGATTTTAAAGACTCAGCCTCCTAATTCAGGGGTGTCAGAACTCATTGTGTGGGATGGCCAATTGCATATTAAATCATGATCTGTGGGCTGTAAGTATTTAGGTCTGTTTGCTAGCCTGGGATAGAATTTTGGGTTTGACTTTTGAACACTCTTATATCCATACTAATATGTGTGAACAAAGAACAGACACAATGTTACCTCTGACCACAAGCAGATGGGGGTGAAAAGAGATAAGAGCTGGAGTTAAAAGCATTGCTGGGTATGATGGGAGTGTAATATATATGAGCATACAGTGCAAGGCAACCTGGCTCTTCTCTTAAAGAAAGATCGAGCAACCAGTTAAGAGGGAGGAAGTGAGGATGGGAGGGTGACAAACATAAACAACTAAAAGCCAAGGAAAATCCTGTCCTTCACCAGACCACTCCTCACCTCTCTCATGGGAAACAAAACAGATGGGATGAAGACCCCAGACTCGCCACCCTCCAAAACGGAACATGGATGTCAGATGTAAGGGATGAGACTAAGGGCATGCATGGTAGGAATAGGTGGGCCTATGCAGAAGGAGGAGGTGGGAATGAGGAACAGGAACAAAGTCAAACTTCTGTGATGTCAGAGCTGGGAACGGAACACAGGGAAACTGACTGCCAGCATGTAGAGCAGTGGATGGGCTTGCTTGACAATAAGCCCAATATGCCTAACATTGCTTACACTTTGGTCTTCTGGTCTTCTGCTTTCTATATGTGTGAAAGAACCAGGAGAAGGGGTGAAGGAAAAGCCCTCAAACATTGACCAGGGTGTGAACTAGGATTACAAACTACTGAGATTAATGGAAAACTAACACAAAGCTCAAGACTACCATGTAGCTTTTATGCAGTAACTACTGTAAACTTTTCACAAACAACGAGTAGTCTTGTAGCACTTTAGAGACTAACAAAAAATAGTATCATGAACTTTTGTGGGCAAAACCCACTTCCTCAGATGAGCATAAGAACATAAGAACGGCCGTACTGGGTCAGACCGAAGGTCCATCTAGCCCAGTAGCCTGTCTGCCAACAGTGGCCAGCACCAGGTGCCCCAGAGAGGGTGGACCGAAGACAATGATCAAGCAATTTGTCTCATGCCATCCTTCTCCAGCCTCTGACAAACAGAGGCCAGGGACACCATTTCTATCCCCTGGCTAATAGCCTTTTATGGACCTAACCTCCATGAAATTATCTAACTTCTCTTTAAACTCTGTTATAGTCCTAGCCTTCACAGCATCCTCTGGCAAGGAGTTCCACAGGTTGACTACACGCTGTGTGAAGAACTTTCTTTTATTAGTTTTAAACCTGCTACCCATTAATTTCATTTGGTGTCCTCTAGTTCTTCTATTATGGGAACTAATAAATAACTTTTCTTTATTCGCCCTCTCCACACCACTCATGATTTTATATATCTCTATCATATCCCCCCTCAGTCTCCTCTTTTCTAAACTGAAAAGTCCCGGTCGCTTTAACCTCTCTTCATATGGGACCCATTCCAAACCCCTAATCATTTTAGTTGCCCTTTTCTGAACCCTTTCCAAGGCCAAAATATCTTTTTTGAGGCGAGGAGACCACATCTGTACACAGTACTCAAGATGTGGGCGTACCATAGTTTTATACAGGGGCAGTAAGATATTCTGGGTCTTATTTTCTATCCCTTTCTTAATAATTCCTAGCATCCTATTTGCCTTTTTGACCACCGCTGCACACTGTGTGGAAGTTTTCAGAGAACTATCCACAATAACTCCAAGATCTCTTTCCTGATTTGTCATAGCCAAATTAGCCCCCGTCATACTGTACGTATAGTTGGGGTTATTTTTCCCGATGTGCATTACTTTACACTTATCCACATTAAATTTCATTTGCCATTTTGTTGCCCAATCACTCAGTTTGGTGAGATCTTTTTGGAGTCCCTCACAGTCTGCTTCTGTCTTGACTATCCTAAACAGTTTGGTATCATCCGCAAACTTTACCTCCTCACTGCTTACCCCTTTCTCCAGATCATTTATGAATAAGTTGAACAGGATTGGTCCCAGGACTGACCATTGGGGGACACCACTAGTTACCCCTCTCCATTCTGAAAATTTACCATTTATTCCTACCCTTTGTTTCCTGTCTTTTAACCAGTTCTCAATCCAAGAAAGGACCTTCCTTCTTATCCCATGGCAATGTAATTTACACAAGAGCCTTTGGTGAGGGACCTTGTCAAAGGCTTTCTGAAAATCTAAGTATACTGTATCTACTGGAGCCCCCTTGTCCGCATGTTTGTTAACCCCTTCAAAGAACTCTAATAGATTAGTAAGACATGATTTCCCTTTACAGAAACCATGTTGACTTTTGTCCAACAAATTATGTTCTTCTATGTGCCTCACAATTTTATTCTTTACTATTGTTTCAACTAATTTGCCCGGTACTGAAGTTAGACTTACCAATCTGTAATTGCCCGGATCGCCTCTAGAGCCCTTTTTAAATATTGGTGTCACATTGGCTACCTTCCAGTCATTAGGTACGGAAGACGATTTAAAGGATAGGTTACAAACCACAGATAATAGTTCAGCAATTTCCCATTTGAGTTCTTTTAGAACCCTTGGATGAATGCCATCCGGTCCCGGAGATTTGTTAACATTAAGTTTTTCTATTTGTTCCAAAACCTCCTCTAATGACACTTCAATCTGGGACAGTTCCTCAGATTCATCACCCACAAAGGACGGTGCAGATTTGGGAATCTCCCTAATGTCCTCAGCCGTGAAGACTGACGCAAAGAAATCATTTAGTTTCTCCGCGATGGCTTTATGATCCTTGATTGCTCCTTTTATATCTCAATCGTCTAGGGGACCCACAGGTTTTTTAGCAGGCTTCCTGCTTCTAATGTACTTAAAAAACATTTTGTTATTTCTTTTTGAGTTTTTGGCTAGCTGTTCCTCAAAATCTTTTTTTGCTTTTCTTATTACATTTTTACACTTGATTTGACAGTGTTTATATTCCTTTCTATTTATCTCACTAGGATTGGACTTCCACTTCTTAAAAGATGCCTTTTTGTCCCTCACTGCTTCTTTTACATGGTGGTTAAGCCACGGTGACTCTTTTTTAGGTCTCTTGCTATGTTTTTTAATTTGGGGTATACATTTAAGTTGGGCCTCTATTATGGTGTCTTTAAAAAGTTTCCATGCAGCTTGCAGGGATTTGGCTCCAGTCATTGTGGAGCAGAGTGGAGAGAAAAGATTTATAGCAAAATGTATTAAAATTTATAAGAAAAAAAGTAGGGAGAAGGGGTGGGGGAAGTACCTGTCAATTGTAGTGCCGGTGCTAATGAGGCTAAGTAAGTAGGCTGGAAGTGTCTCATACTTAGCTTTTGATGTCAGTGAAGTGTTAAATGTAAGGGAAGCTGGTTTTATAACGGGCCACCCAGTTCATGTCTTTGTTCAAGCCATGAGAGAGAGTGTCAAATTTGCATATGAGGGCCAATTCCGCTCTCTCTCTTTGTAGTGACAGATGACAGAATGAGGAGCAATGGTCTCAAGTTGCAGTGGGGGAGGTCTAGGTTGGATATTAGGAAAAACTATTTCACTAGGAGGGGATGAAGTACTTCCAACCCTATGACTTTATATGAACATTCTGGATGCCTTCTTCTCCTGACAAAGACTATTATAGAAACAGATGGAGAAATAACACAGCTTGTACACACACATGAACACAAAGGCTCATGAACACTGAGGTGGAGTGAGAAGCCTGCAATCTTCTTCTGATCTCAAACCAAAGAACAGAACTGCAAGAGACGACAGTAATAAGAAAGATTATGAACACAGAACAATGTGTGTAAAAGGCACTGGCATAAATTGCCAAACAGATTTTGTGCCTATATCCTAAAAACTGTCCCTGGGGTATTTAGAGATGTTTCTGTGTGAAAATACAGGGTGCTAGGAGAAAGGAAAAGAAACATGACAATAAGGACCAGAAGAGAGAGAACTTTCTTTACTGGAAAGGTGCCTCTCAGGATTCAGCTTTCTTCTGCAGCTGAAAGAGGAATCTCTATAGCAGCAGAAATGCCACACCTGCAAATTCTTCTGGGGATTAAAAGTTATAATCGCTGCCTTCTATATTAGCTTGCCCCCAGCACTGGAATCTGATTTTAATTCCAGAGATCTTATTGCTTGCTGGCAGAGCAGAGGGCCCTACAGAGATAATGCTTCCAACAATATATGTTTGCCCAGAGAGACATAATTCCAATACCAGAGACCTGTTCCCAGAGTCTGGTCTACACTAGGAGATAAGTTCAAATTAAGATACACAACTTCAGCTACATTAATTGTATAGCTTAAGTCAAAGTATCTTAACTCAAATTTTGGTGCCGTCCACACTGCAGAAAGTCGTAGGGAGCACACTACCCTTTGACTTCCCTTACTCCTTGAAGGAGCAGGATTATTGGCATTGATAGGAGCACTCTCTCAGTTTGAATTAGCGTTTCTTCACTAGACCCACTAATTCGAACCCTGGAAGATGGACTGCAGCTGCTTCAATCTTCTATGTAGTGTAGACATGGCCAGAGAGACTTGCTGCTTGCTCTCTTCCACCCTTCTCACCGCAAAGAAAGCTGAGAGAGTAAAGAGGTTTGATATGTTTTTATTGTCTTCAAAAGGGAAATCCTACTCCACTCCCACTCAGAACATAGACCCACTAATTCAGCAAATACATTTTCCCCCTTCATGGGCCTCTTGAAATCAGCCAGAAAACACTAGGAAATTATTCTGAAATAACTAAATACAAAATAATAACTCCCAAAATAACTATTTTGAAATAACTGTTATTCCCCAAGGAAAGCAAGAGTTATTATTTCAAAATAACCAGCCCATTATTTCGAAATAACGGGCTTGGTAGTGTGGCCACTCCACTTGTTATTTCAAAATAAGGGGAGTTATTTAAAATAACTGTAGTGTAGACCAGGGCTTAGTGACTAAAGAGCTCATGTCTTACTTGGCTTAGGAGTCTAAATCCCATGGGCTTTCAGTGAGCCTTAGGAACCTAAGTAATTTTATAAAATAGCACTGAGGCTTTTGAGTCAGTGAGGTGTTCCTGAAAAACCTTTCCCAGGGCCTCCTATTAATGTAAATACACAGTTCTGCCTGGGAGACTGAACTGAGACTCAGGAGACCGGGGTTATATGTTGCGTGCATCCTTGGTCAAATCACTTATTCTTTCTCTGCCTCAGTTCCCCATCTGTGAAATAGAGATAACAAGGCTCCCATACCTCCTGTGGGTGTTGTGAGGATATATCCATCAATAGCTGGAAGGCATGAAAAAGATTCAGTGAAAGAGTGCACAAATGTGCCCAGAAAGACATAAAAGAGTTTCTTCTATCATTTAAGTACCTGCTGAGTTGTGGTTAAGTACCCCATAAATTGAGCTACAGGAGGGCTAAAAGGCTCTTAAGATTAAGAATATTTTCCTTATGGTTATTTTTCTAGCATGAGAGAGGATGTGTTAACTACTTCAGCATTCTCCACTTCTGCCTGAACCATTCCTGCATTTCTACACTTTTAGGGTGACCACAGTTTAAGGTATGCAACTCTAGCTATGCAAAATACATAGCTAGAACTGGCTTACTTTAAGCCCAGTCTTGGCAGTGTCCACACAGTGGGAGTCCGAAAGGAGCAAACGCTCCCGTAAGCTTCCCTTAGTCCTTGCAGAAGGAGGAGTTCCGGACCCTGGTGGGAACTGCCCTCAGCATTCAATTTAGTGGGTCTATACTAGACCCACTAAATTGAATGCTAGAAGATCAACCCCCAGAGTGTTGATCTTCTTGCAAGTATAGACGTGCCCATAGTGTGCATATTATATACTCCTTTAGTGTATTTAAAACAAATCAATAAATATATTCTGTTTCTAGAACACCATTGGATTAGTACATTAGAAAGTAAGCTCCTAACGAATTTGTATTTCTGTAGTTTATGAATCAACTTTATGGTTTTAATTTTATAACTGTTATTAAAGAGACAGATTGCATTTAATAACAATTTTAGTACTGCCTGCTGCTCTAACTAGCAAGCAATAAAGCAAACAGAAATTAAAACAGGCACCCGCTGCTAGGGACACACAAATGAAAGGTGGTGGTTTGGTGTTCTAACCTCCATAAAAGGTGGCAGCGATAGTATTTCTGCCGCCGCTGTGCTTCTTCTCGCAGCTAGGAAAGCAAGCTGTAGGTCCTGGGAGTCATTTTTCCAGCTGAAAAAAACATCCTATCTGATTCTTTGTGACACTCAGTCATCACAGAGAAGCTGCATACACTCTATTCATGCAAGACCAGGCATTCCAAAATTCTCTTGGCTCTTCTGTCTATGTGGCTTGCCCAGTATTCAGCAAAGACATGCAGGACCTATTTGGATGAAGTGAATTTCTTAGTGGTATGTGCTGTATCCAATGACTCCCTGCCACTTGCAGAAAATTGCATAACCCAGCAGCACATAATGCAGAGGAATAGATTTCTGCAGAGATGGGCACTACATCATCAGGGGTTGTGCATATTCCAGTATCAGAGGATTTTCCTGCTCTACGGTAGTCTAGAGCCCTAATACAGCTCAATCTCAAATGGCTTGGCATGCTTAGGTAAACGTCCAACAGCCCAAGGTGCTTACCTGGAATGTATTGAAATTATTGGACTCTTGGGTCTATTACAAAAAATGGGTGGAATATCTCATGGGTTTATTTCCAAGGTTTTGACCCTTCGTATTGTGAAACCAGGAAAAAATACTATGGATCTGAGTAGTGTTTTCTCTGTTCTTCTGATTGGCACAGGGATGGAGATGAGCAAAGGTGGCTTTGTGCTGCTATGCCTCCAATATGCTAGAGATGGCTCGGGCCTGACTGCACGTTGGTGCGATTTACAGGTGTGGAAGGGCTGCTGTAACTTTCACTCAGGATGCTGTGTGCAGTGTTATTGTAGTGGTGTTGGTCCAGGACACTAGAAAGACATGGTGGGAGAGATAATATGTTTTATTAGACCAACTTCTGTTGGTGAGATAGAAAAGCTTTCACAGAGCTTGTCAATGGTCATGGGCAGTCATGTAGAGTACAGTCCTCTCACCTGACCCTTCACTGCTGCCAGTATGGCCCCTAAATGAGAGGCCAGTATAAAGCCTCTCCACTCCACTAGCTCTATACTTAGTGTAGAGACACTTTATCTTGAGGTTGTACTCCACAGATTATTTCCTCCCCTTTATGCTGCTGGAGCACTACAGACAATTAGTCTCCGTGAGAAATGCCTTCCTCACCATAGCATCCTACTAATGACTAATTCTTTTCCGGTGCTCACAAGCAGTGAGGAAATGAACAGTCCCCTCTGTTCAGTTTCACTGTGCATGCTGATTTCTTTGTGCCCGTCTTTCAGAATGCAAGCTTCACAGGAGAGGTAATCTCATTCATAGAATCACAGAGTTGGAAGAGACCTCAGGAGGTCATTGAGTCCAACCCCCTGCCCAAAGCAAGACCGATCGCAACTAAATCTTCCCAGCCAGGACTTTGTCAAGCCAGAGCTTAAAAACCTCTAGGGATGGAGATTCCATCACCTCCCTAGGTAACCCATTCCAGTGCTTCACTACCCTTCTTGTGAAATAAGTGCTTTACCACCCTCCTAGATGGCACTTAAAGAAAACAATAATATATTGACACTTCTAGTCCTGCATCACCAAGTTCAAAACCAGGATCTGGCCAAGTTTGACTCAGTGCAGGACCCAAAGAGTGGGTAAAGGTAACACAGATCCATGTGCTTCCCTAATACCTAGAGCAATTCGGGTGAGGAAGCTGCCCCAGCATAATGTAGAACAACTTTTGAGCTTCTGTGAGTTACACTCACCAGCCGCAATAGCAGAGGGCACCTACATAAGAGGCGAACTTGTAGGAGAGCAAAGGAGCTCAGCTGTAATCTGCATATGAGAGAGATGATCTGGGTTGGAAATGAGGAATAATGGTGGAGATGGTGCGGCTTGTGGTAAGCAGAATCTTTTCTTTCCATTTATTTATAGATTGTAGGGCCAGCAGGTAATTTAGTTTGACCTCATGTATAACACAAGCTGTAGGACTTCCCTGAATTAATTCCTGTTTAAACTAGAGCTTCCTGCAGTTTCTCTGATGTATTCAGGGAGGTGCCATGTTTCACAATTGCTGTCATAGTGGTGAATTCACAAGCTCTGAGTTGCAACATCATCAAAAGAGTCACAAAGGAAGGAGCGGCTTCTCTAGAGCAAGGAGCTAATCTCCATTGTCTCTGAACAAGCATATATTACTTTTAATTTTCTACATTTGTTTGCCTATAATAAAATTTCAATTAGCGAAAAAAAGAGAGAAAGCTTGTTTGCACACAAATACCCTAGTAATTAGCAACAATGGGAAAGGGATACATGATAGTTTAATAGGGGTTCAGCAAAATATTATATGTCTCACAGTTTGCCTGAGATTGGCACGGTCCTTTAGGTAAATATGAATAATTATGTGGGTCTCATTTGTGTGCAGTTTTCCTTGTGAGCCAGCTTTAAGATATTCTGTAACATGCTCTTCCAAAAACAATCACTCGCATACACAGAAAACTTTTTTTATTTGGACACAGAGTACCGCAATCTGGAGGAATGGGAAGACACAATGCTGCAATCACTAACAAGAGTAAAGAAAGAAATGTGGTACCTGCGTTTGGGGTTCACTAAAGCCCATTTCACTGCTTAGGTGGGTTTTGACAGCTTGGCATTGCTCTGTGCCACCTCACTTCACTGTGGGTATGTCTACACTACAAAGTTAATTCGAAATAACAGCCGATATTTCGAATTAACTTTAATAGCATCTACACATACAAACTGCTATTTCGAAATAAATTCGAAATAGTGGAGCCCTTATTTCGAATTTGGTAAACCTCATTCTACGAGGAATAACACCAAATTCGAAATAGCTAATTCGAACTAAGTGCTGTGTAGACACTTATTTCGAATTAGGGGGCCTCCAGCCCTTCCCAGGGAGCCCTGGTGGCCACTCTGGGCACAACCAGGAAACTTGTCTGCTCCCCCCCGAGCCCCGGAGCCCTTAAAGGGGCAGACTCTGGCCACAGTGCCTGTGCCAGTTGCCAGCACACAGCCAGCAGACCATGCACCTGGCACAGCATGAGCCAGCAACCAACTGCCACCCAGCCCTGCACTGCTCCCCAGGACCAGGCTGGCGGCTCCCAGGAGCCTGCCAGGGGCCGCAAAAGGCGGGCACCTTCCTGGTCAAGTACGGAGATCGTGGACCTCATTGAGGTGTGGGGGGAGGCCTCCAATGCCCACAATCTCTGCACTAGGCACAGGAATGCGGCCGTCTACAGCTGCATGGCTGCCAGCCTGACCACCAGAGGCCACATGCGCAGCCAGGAGCAGGTGCGGAGCAAGATCAAAGAGCTGCGGCAGGCCTATGCCAGGGCCTCCCAACCAGGGGCTGACCCAGAGGCCTGCCCGCAGTTCAAGGCCCTGGACCGCATCCTGGGGGGTCAGATGGTCCGTGCCCCCTGGTCGTCATTGACCCCGGGGCAGAGGGCTCTGCCCCGACACAGGGGAAGAGGAGGAAGAGGAACAGGGCATGCAGCCAGAAGCCTTCAGGGAGCATGCCCTGCATCCAGGACCCCTGAGCCGTACCAGAGAGCCCGTCAGCAGCCTCATCCAAACGTGTGAGTGCCATCACGGTCCCCTTACACGGGGTGGGTGGGGGGAGGGGGAGCCCAGGGACCGTGCATGTGGGCCTTGCCGACCACGGAGCAGGTGGCAACCTGTGCATCTGCCTTGCCAGCCGGGACTTGTGGCCCCAGCTGGGTGCCATGCAGGGGCCTTGGCGATCTACATGTGAAGGCACATGACAGGCTTCTGACCCCGGGGAGAGACACTGCACACTGCCCTCCCTCCAGACGCCCCCTCTACACAGAGGCAGGGCACATCTCCTCCCCCCCCCACACACCACACACCACACTATAGGCAGCACAGGGGCTGGGGTGCAGTCCTGGGCTGGCTCACACTCCTGGGGATAGCAGGACGTGATGGTGCGGACACCTGCCGTCCTCGCCTTGCAGAGGGGGGCTGGGTTTCACCCACTGTGTCCCCAGGGAGAACTGACCATTTCTCTTGTTTCACCACAGCCGCAGCACCTGCGAGTGCAGGACGCACCACCCCATCTGGACCATCCACCCGCACCTGGGCCAGCAGGCGCACCCGCAACCTGGAGGAGTTCCAGAGGCAGCAGCTGCGGTTGCAGGGACGGCAGGTCCACAGCCAGGAGCAGTGGGTGCAAGAGAACCTGCAGCTGCAGCGGGAGAGCTTGCGGGAGCTGCGGGAGCAGGGCCGTGCCCTCCTCGAGCACCTGCAGACCCTGGCGGACCGATTGCTGCCTCCTGCTGCTCCAGCCCCTGCGGCCGCCCCAGCTATCGCTCCTCCTCCCACCCCTGCTCCCCTTCCCGCTTCTTCCGCACCCCCCGTCCCTCCTGCCCCACCCTCCATACCCACTCCCCCCGGGAACGCCGAGGCCCCCGCACCCGCAGTGCTGGGAGACGAGAGGGCCGGCAAGACCCCCAACCCTGAGCTTCCCCTCCCCTTGCCTCCCCCTTCCAGCTCCCTCCTCCCAGGTTTCCCCCCTCCCCTCTCCCACCCTCATTCCCCCCCTCCTCCCACCCTAGTTATGTTAAATAAAGAGAGTTTTTTGTGGCAACACAGGTGTCTTTATTGTATATCAGGAAGGGGGGTTAGGAAGGGGAAAAGGGAAGGAGGTGGGGGTGGAATGTAAGGCACAAGGCCACAGTGGGGCACTCCAGGGGGACTTCAGTCCTTGTCCGCCTGGAAGCTTTCCCGCAGGGCTTCCCGGATGCGGACAGCCCCCCAAAGGGCCTCCCGGCTGGCAGCCATGCGGGGCTGTGCGTACTGGCCAGCCAGATGGTCAGCCTCTACCATCCAGGCTGGCAGGAAAGCCTCCCCCTTCCTCTCACATAAATTGTGGAGCACACAGCACGCTGCCACCACATGTGGAATATTGTGCTGGGAGAGGTTGAGGCGGGTGAGGAGGCACCTAAACCGTGCTTTCAGTCAGCCGAAGGCCCCCTCGAACACGATGCGGGCCCTGCTGAGCCTGGCATTGAAGGCCTGCCGGGAGGGGCTGAGGTGTCCCGTGTAGGGCTTCATCAGCCAGGGCTGTAGGGGGTAGGCCAGATCCCCCAGCAGGCACACTGGCATGTCCACCTCCCCGACCCTGATGTGGCGGTTGGGGAAGAAAGTCCCGGCATGCAGCCTCTGGCACATGGAGGAGTTGCAGTACACCCGTGCGTCGTGTGCCTTGCCGGACCAGGCCACACTGATGTCCGTGAACTGGCCCCAGTGGTCAGACATGGCCTGCAGGATCACAGAGAAGTACCCCTTCCTGTTTATGTAGAGGGAGGCCTGGTGGTCCGGGGCACGGATGGGGATGTGCGTCCTGTCGATTGCCCCCCTGGGGAAGCCCAGGGCGCCGAACCCCTGGATGACCACATCCAGGTCGGTGAGGCGGACGACTCTGCGGAGCAGCACCCTGTTGATGGCCTTCACCACTTGCAGAGAGACACACAAAATCGAGGGTCACTGGGGTGCCCGGGTGGCTGGGAGTGTTTGTTCCCCGCCCCCCACTCCCAGGAGCAACTCCTGCTGCAATCCTGGCCACCATGGGTGGTCTTTAGGGTGGCTGGGACAGACCAAACCCTCCCAGGGAGGGCACTTACACCATCTCCCCCCGTTTTCCCTAGGGCAGCCCATGTCCTCCTTGCAGCCCCCCATCCTGGCCCAGTGGCCGGTGAATGCCGTACCTGCATGAGCACCGCTCCGACAGTGGATCTCCCCACGCCGAATTGGTTCCCCAAGGATCGTTAGCTATCTGGCATGGAAAGCTTCTAGAGGGCGATGGCCACCTGCTTGTGGAGGGGAATGGCAGGCCTCATGCATGTGTCCTGTTGCCGTAGAGCAGGGGCGAGCCACTCACAGAGCTCAAGGAAGGTGACCTTCTTCATCCTGAAGTTCTGGGTCCACTGTTGGTCTCCCCAGTGCTCCAGGACGATGTGGTCCCACCAGTCACTGCTGTGTCCAGACGCCAGATGTGGCAGGGCACGCTGGCGTCTGGGTGCTGCTCCTCCAGGGCCCCCAAAGGGGGCAGGGGGAGGGTCAGGGGGCTGGCCTGCAGCAGAAGGTGCCAGGCAGCCTCCAGCAATTGCTGTCAGGCTTGCAGCAAGACGTTCAACATGAGCATCAGAGTGCCCAGGGGCGGCTCTGGCTCCACGGTGCCAAGTGCTGCGGTGTCCCAAACGAGAGCGACCGAAGCAGGAGGAGAGGAAAACGCTTTGCTGTCCCTCAGCGAGGTAGGCAAGCAAGCGGGAAAGCTGAGAACCAGCTGTCCAGGGGGGTCCCTTTAAGCACGAGCCTCAGATAGCCTCAGATAGCAGCCACACAAAGCATCCACTGACCTGATGCCCTGCTGGAACCGGTTTCAGCTGCCCTTAAATGTGATCCAGCATCCAATCAGTGTGAACGCACTATTTCAAAATAGCAAAACGCTATTTCGAATTAGTTTTTGTGTCTAGATGCGTTATTTCGAATAAGCTTATTTTGAATGAACTAATTCGAAATAAGTTAATGCGAAATAGTGCTGCAGTGTAGACATACCCTGTACATGGTGTAGGGGGGGAGGGCCTTTGGGCTTGAGCTATTCCTAGCTGTTAGAATGAGCTAAGGATAAATTAGAACTGCTCTATTGTCATGATCCAAAGATAAATGAAGTAAAGGAGAATGTTTCCATTGACCTCAATGGATGTAGGAACTGGTCCTCACTTAGATGACAAGCTCATTCAGTTCCAGACTGGCCCCAGATCCTACATGCCACAAGAGTGGCTTGGCTCTTCACCGAAGGAATGCATTTACTAGTGTCAACAGCATGTTACTCCCCCCACTACACACCCTCCAATGTACACATTGTAGGGTTAGTTGCAAGTGAGTGGCAGAGTTGGGTGGGAAAACATTAAAACCCCGGGCAGAGTTGCAGAGAGGAAAGTGAGGTTTACTGTGGATTTCTGAAAGCACGCAGCTTGATGTTTTCCTACTGAGCTTTTCAGTGCTGGTGGAATAGATGCCAGGCCCTGCACCCGAAGTCTGCGGTGAAGTGTACAGCGCCCTACACCATGTTGACACTAAATAAATCCTTCATAGTGATGATGGGGTTCCTACCTAATGCCAGTCAGTGCTCTCAGGTTTGACAAAGCTTTTTGTTCACTACAAAATCGAAAGTGTGCAATTAAGAAATAACTCTGCTTCTTGCTGTCTACAAAGTCAGTCTTTCTGCTCCTTGCTTTGGCCACCAGGATCACTGTAGCTGGAGCCCCTGTCTCCCAACCACTCTTCTGGGGCCTGAGAAAGTATTGTAGTGAGGACCATAGTCCATTCTGCAATTACTAACTCGGGGCCAGCAATTCAGCAGACCCCATGCAGCACAAGCGATGGTCCTCCGTCTACAAGCTAGGGTGATGGGTGGAGCCAGCATCTGTGTTGAGAAGCCTCTTTGTTTTTATTACGTCCAAGCCCTGTCTCCTGTGCATTACGATGGATGGGATGGAAGGTAATTTCACAGGAGTTTGATGGCCCAACTCTGTTCCTGCTCAACTCAAGGGGCGTTTTCTCACCAATTTCCGGGAAGAACAAACTTAAGCCAGGGCTGAGAGCTTTTGAAAATTCCATTGCACAAGCCCACTGCTTCCTTCAAAGGAGAGAAACAAACAAACAAACAAACAAAACAAAACAGGCACTGCATCAGAAAGAGTCCAATCCCACAAGGTAATGACTGGATTCTGCCAGGCGCTAAACAAGAGGAGTCGAGAGCATGCTCATAGCTTGGTCAGGCTCAAGGTTTTCTTGACAGGTGGGAATTCAACCAGTACTGCCTAGGCACCATGACTGTGGGTTGCTGAATGGAACGAGCACTGGAAGAAATGATTGCTCTCTCAGTATCTTGTTAACACATGCGCTGTAGCAGGCAGCTTCACCAGCTGATTTACAAGGAACCTAAATGCAAACTACCTTCCTCCAAACTAATGGCAAAGATAGGGCATGCCCCTGTAGAAGTCATTTACTAAGCAGACAAATAAAAGTGGCATTACCATGACAGAGCTTATTATTGCTTCATAAAACATTACATGTGGGCCACATGCTTTCATACACTAAGCTCAAATGGGAAATAGAAGTGAGCTTCTGTGTGGAACATATGGGAAATACTTTGTGTTCATAGAAAACTGAAATGCCTGCAGACAAAATACTCGAAAGAAGACGTGATGTGATAAAAACTAGAGACACACCAAATATGTAATTCCCAAGCAGATTTATATAATAATTAGATGTGACTGTATAGAAAGTATGAAGGGAACAAAAATAAAATGTGATACAAACCTATGAAGACCGAGGCAGAAAAGATACTTTCTGCAAAATGAAAACCATGCAGGCTTGGGCCCAATTACCATGAGTAACTAGCAGTGTTCCCTCTAATTTTTTCCCTCCACGTGCAGAATACATTTTGTTACTTGCACTATGGATGTTAAAATGAAATTTTCTCGCTAATTATATAGTCGATACAATTTGCATTGACAATACGATTAGTCAATAAGCGCCTTTGCAGAGATGCAGCAGGGGTAGCTCCAGGAGTTGACTTGAGCCGGGACTGAGCAGTCTTGACTTGTGCCGGTTCCAAAGTCATCTGCACTGTGGCTCTGCATTTTAAATGTAGTAAGAGCCACTGGGCAGAGGCGCAGTGATCAGCACGAGCTGGGACTGCTCGGTCCCAGCTCGCATTGGGTCCAGCAGCCCCTATTCGCGGCGGACAGAACTGACATTTCAAAAGCAGAGGAGATTGCAGTGAGAACCAGCACAAGCAGGGACTGAAACAGTCCCCACTCCTGCCATTTCCCACTGTGTCTCTGCTTCCCTTGCCCCCCTCAGAGAAGAGCGACTGGTAAAGTCAGCTATCCGATAAACATTTGCTTATCCGATAGTCGACTAGTCACTTACATCCCTAACTTGCACTGAGGCATGTGCAAATGTGCAGCAACACATGCTGCCAGCTGTGGGCACTCTGCTGAAGTGCTATGTTGCATTTGAATCTCTCCTGGGTGCCCAAGCACTGAGCTTACTGGGAACACTGGTAACTTGTGATTTTGAGTGCCCAATTTGAGTGACTTTAAAAGGACTTGATTTTCAGGGAGTGAGTTTCAGCACTTTCTGAAAACCAGGCACTTTTTCACATGTCAAAAATTAGGCACTCAATCACTAGTCACTTTTGGTCTTGGAACCTTAAACAGTGTTATTGAATGGCATTCACACTGCAGAGAGCAAGAAATATCCTGCAGTCATTTGGAATTCTGATGTTCAGGCTGATTTAACTGCAACCAGCGTTAAATAGCTGGAGGAGGCAACAAAGAAGTGGTTTCAGAGGTAGCCGTGTTTGTCTGTTTCAGCAAAAACTATATGGAATCTGGTGGTACTTTAAAGACTAATAATTTTATTATAACAAACTTTTGCAAGTTGTAACTAACTTCCTCAGATACATGAAGGGAAAGACAAAGAAGTAGATAATTGGGGTACAAAGATGGGAGTGTTACATCGGAGCTAATTCAATCACAGTGGATGTGGATAAGATGATCAGAATACCTAAAGTGGGAAATTGATTATGGTACTGAGCAAGCCATTCACAATCTATATTTAGACCCATTTCCAGGGTGTCAAATTTTCATATGAATTCTAGTCAGCAGTTTCGTGTTGCAGCCTGGTTTTGAAGTTTTTTGCTTGGGGATGGCACCTTTCAAGTCTGTTACTGTGTGTCCAGGGAGATTAGAATGTTCTCCCACTGGTTTTTTAATGTTACCTTTCTTGATATCCAATTTGTATCCTATTATTCTGTTGCGTAGAAACAGTCTAGCTTATCCAATGTACATGGCAGAGGGGTATTGCTGGCACACAATGGCATATATCACATTAGTAGATGTGCAGGTGAATGAGCCTTTGATTTTTGTGGCTGAATTGGTTAGGTTCTATGATGGTGTCACACTAGGGTAGATATATGGACAGAATTGGCAATGGGGTTTGTTGCAGGGATTGGTTCCTAGGTTAGCGTGCCTGTTGTGGGATGTGTGGTTGGTGGCAATATGGTGTTTCAGGCTGAGCAGCTATTTGTGAGGACTGACCTGCCTCCCAAGGTCTGTAAAAGCAAAGGATCATCATCTAGGATAAGTTGTAGATCCTTGACATGATCGGATATGTCTACACTACAAAGTTAATTCGAACTAACAGCCGTTAGTTTGAATTAACTTTCATAGCGTCTATACATACAAACCACTAGTTCGAACTAAATTCGAACTAGCGGGGCGCTTAATTCGAACTAGGTAAACCTCATTCTACGAGGACTAACTCCTAATTCGAATAAAGTAGTTCAAATTAAGGGCTGTGTAGCCACTTAATTCGAACTAGTTGGAGGCTAGCCCTTCTCATGTTCCACCTGGTGGCCACTCTGGGCCAAACCACGAAAACTCCTCTCCTCTCCCCCAGCCCCGGGGCCCTTAAAGGGGTAGACTGTGGCCAGACGGCACTTGCCACAGCCAGCCCTGCCAGCAGTCTCTGCCCCAACCCAGTGGCCGCAGGATGAGCCAGGCAGCCAGTGACAGCCAGCCGTCCCCCACCCAGTCCCCCAGCACCCAGGGGACAGCCAGGGGCTGTAGACGGCGCGCGACCTCCTGGTCTAGTGCAGAGGTCATGGACCTCATTGAGGTTTGGGGGCAGGCCCCCAACCTCCATGATCTCCGCACTAGGAGGAGGAACGCGGCTGTCTATAGCCGCATAGTGACTGCCATGGCCCGAAAGGGACACAGGCACACGCAAGAGCAGGTGTGCCTGAAAATTAAACAGCTGCGGCAGGCGTACACCAGGGCCACCAGGGGCGGCGCCGCAGCAGGGGCTGCCACCTGCCCCTACTTCCCCGCCCTCGACCAACTCTTGGGGGGCGGGGTGGTCTGTGCCAGCCTGGGAGGCAGCGAGCCGGGACTGGAGGGCCCTGACCCGGGCGCACCGGAGGGGCCACCACAAGGTGTTCCAGCACCGGAGTTGGCAGGGTCATCCAGGGAGGCCCATACCGGGTAAGTGCCAGCACTGTCCCCTGCCTGAGGGGGAAGGCGGGGGGGGAGACCAGGGACCGTGCGCGTGGGCCATGCCTCCCACGGATCATGCAGCCACCTGTGCACGTGCGAGCATGTGCCATGCCACCCTTGGGCAGGTGGCTCCAGCTGTGACACATCCAGGGGCCATGGCCCAATAGGCACACGCGTGTGTGAAGAGACCTGACATGCTCCCAACCCCGGGTTGGGACCCAGCAGGATGCCCTCCCTTCACACGCCCCCTCTACACAGAGGCAGGAGACATCTCCCCCCCCGCCACAGCCACACTATACACAGCACAGGGACATGGGTGTGGTCTTGGGGCAGCTCCCAGTCCTGGGGAGAGTCAGACATCATCCACTGTGTCCCCAGGGAGAACTGACCACTTCTCTTCTTTCTCTACAGCTGCACCAGCTGCTCATGCAGGGCGCACCACCCCGCCTGGGACATGCTCCCGCACCCGCGGCCTGCTCCGGACCACCACCACGGAGCAGGAGTACTGGGACCAGCACCTAGGGTCCCTGCGAGCCCTGAACCGCACCGTGGAGGCCTGGATGTGGGCAGACCTGCAGCTCCGCCAGGAGCAGTTGGCTGAGGAGCGAGCCAGAAACACTACCCTGCAGGCCCTGCTGCAGAGCATGGTGCCCCGTGCCCATCCTGCGTCTGCTGCCCCCCCAACACTGTCCCTCTACCCACTCCTGCCCCCCCTCCCACCTCTTCCTCCTCAACCCCCACACCCTCCTCCTCAATGTCCACACCCCCCACCTCAACCTCCGCACCCTCCACCCCATCCCCCCGGGGACGCCGAGGCCCCCTCCCTCGCCATGCTGGGAGGCGGTTGGCCCGGCGAGACCCCCACCCCTGATCGCTGAGTTTCCCCTCCCTCTCCTTCCCCTGGCTTCCCCCTTCCAGCTTTCCCCCTCCCCTCTCCCACCCTCTCTCCTGCCCTCTTCTGCCTCCTTTCCCCCATCTCCCCACAGTTTTATTCCCCCTCCCCAGTTTTGTTAAATAAAGAGAGTTTCTATTTTTGAACACGTGTCCTTTATTTTTTTACATCAGGAAGGGGGGGCTAGGGAAGGGTTAGTGGAAGGAGGTGAGGGAGGAATGGGGCACGAGCCCCCAGTGGGGAGGACTGGGGTGGCTCTGCGGGCTCCTCGGGGTGGAAGCTCTCCTGCAGGGCCTCCTGGATCCTGACAGTCCCCCGATTGACCCCCCCAGATGGCAGCCTGCGGCAAGTGCAGCTGGGCTGATGGCTGAGTGCTGTGATGTGCCAAGTGTGGGCACTCAGGGCACTCCAAGACAGGACTGCTTTGCTGTCCCTCATCGAGTTAGACAAGCAAGTGGGGAACCCTGAGAACTGTCTGTCCGGGGTGGGGGTCGGGTCCCTTTAAGCACAGCCCTCGGCTAGCCTGAGGCAGCAGCTCCACACTCTAAGCCCTAACTTGATGCCCTGCCAGCACTGGTTCCGGCCAGCCTTAACTTCGGTTCAGGGTCCACTCAATGTGGACATGCTAGTTCGAATTAGTAAAACGCTAATTCAAATTAGTTTTTAGGTCTAGATGCACTAATTCGAATTAGTTTAGTTCGAATTAACTAATTCGAACTAAGTTAGTTCGAATTAGTGCTGTAGTGTAGACATACCCATCGAGAGGTTTTAGCTGGGGGCTGTAGGTAATGACCAATGGCACTCTATCACTTTCCTTATTGGACCTGTCCTATGGTAAATAGTTTCTGAGTACCTGCCTGGCTCTGTCAATCTGTTTCTTCACTTCCCCGTGTGGGTAAATTAGGTTGTCATGGGATAAGAGCGAAGATCCTTTCATGGATTGAGAACTGGTTAAAACACAGAAAACAAACGGTAGGAATAAATAGTAAATTTTTAGAATGGAGAGGGGTAATTAGTGGTGTCCCCCAAAGGTCAGTCCTAGGATCAATCCTATTCAACTTATTCATAAACGATCTAGAGAAAGGGGTAAGCAGTGAGGTGGCAAAGTTTGCAGACAATACTAAACTGTTCAAGATAGTCAAGACCAAAGCAGACTGTGAAGAACTTCAAAAAGATCTCACCAAACTAAGTGATTGGGCAACAAAATGGCAAATGAAATTTAATGTGGATAAGTGTAAAGTAATGCACATTGGAAAAAATAACCCCAACTATATATATAATATGATGGGGGCTAATTTAGCTACAACTAATCAGGAAAAAGACCTTGGAGTCATCGTGGATAGTTCTCTGAAAACGTCCACGCAGTGTGCAGCGGCAGTCAAAAAAGCAAATAGGATGCTAGGAATTATTAAAAAAGAGATAGAAAATAAGATGAAGAATATCTTACTGCCCCTATATAAAACTATAGTACGCCCACATCTTGAATACTGCGTACACATGTGGTCTCCTCACCTCAAAAAAGATATTTTGGCATTAGAAAAGGTTCAGAAAAGAGAAACTAAAATGATTAGGGGTTTGGAACGGGTCCCATATGAGGAGAGGCTAAAGAGACTGGGACTTTTCAGTTTAGAAAAGAGGAGACTGAGGGGGGATATGATAGAGGTATATAAAATCATGAGTGGTGTGGAGAGGGTGAATAAAGAAAAGTTATTTACTTGTTCCCATAATATAAGAACTAGAGGATACCAAATGAAATTAATGGGTAGCAGGTTTAAAACTAAGAAAAGAAAGTTCTTCTTCACACAGCGCACAGTCAATCTGTGGAACTCCTTGCCCGAGGAGGCTGTGAAGGCTAGAACTATAACAGAGTTTAAAAAAGAGCTAAATAAGTTCATGGAGGTTAGGTCCATAAAAGTCCAGGGGGTAAGGAATAGTGCCCCTGTTTGTCAAAGGCTGGAGAAGGATGGCATGAGACAAATTGCTTGGTCATTGTCTTCGGTCCACCCCCTCTGAGGTACCTGGCACTGGCCACTGTCAGCAGACAGGATACTGGACTAGATGGATCTTTGGTCTGACTCTGTACGGCCAGTCTTATGTTCTTATGGGTATTGTAGTTTTAAGAATGCTTGATAAAGATCTTGTAGGTGTTTGTCTCTGTCTCAGGGACTGAAGCAAATGTGGTTGTATTTTAGGTTATATCTACACAGCAACGTTATTCCAAAATAACAGTCTGCATCTGCACAGCAATCAGTTATTTCAACATAATGTTGAAATAACGTTGAGCTGGAGGACTTTTTACTCTGACTCCTGTAACCCTCATTTGACGAGGAGTAAGGGAAGTTGGAGTAAGAGTGCTCTAACTTGGACTTCCTGCTGTGTAGACAGCCCCAAAAGCCAAAATAAGCTACCAATTGGCATTGCTCAAGTTGCATAGCTTAATTCAACTTTTGCCCTGCTGTGTAAATGTGCCCTGAGAAAGGAGAAGTGACCAGGCAAAATGAAACTTTGCAGGAGAAGTTATATAAGAACACAGAACATCCTTTGGAAGAGTATCCCACAAAGGCAGTGATGAATGCAGTATACTAGGAGGAAAAAGGGGATTAAATGGCCAGTAGAATACTGCCACCTACTAAGACAAACTCAGAAATCTAAGCTGATGTCATAAAACAAGTCACATGCTCTGTTCATTTTCAGTTCAAACATATTACACGTTGTACTGGCTAATAGAAACATCTTATTGAAAGCATCTGCAGATTGGCATTCAAGTAGTGAGTGGAATACAGCCCGTCCCCGACTTACCACCACCTCCACTTACGACCAACCGCACTTACAACCAAAGCGGTCGTAAATGCAGTCCCCAAGTTACGAATGCGATCCGCGCTTACAAACAGCATGATCGCCATGTAACTCAATGGGATCCGAGTTACGAACACTTCGAGTTATGGCCAAGTGTTTGGTCCATAACTCATTCGTAACTCGGGGACCGGCTGTAACATGTTAAAAGAACAGACAGGTTTTGTATGTTCATTTCAAGAGCTGGCTGGCCAGAACACTTAAGGATGTTGTTGTTGTTGTTCTGATGTGCTATTTCATGGAACCAGAAACATTCTGCAGAAAGGTATTGAGTTTGGACACAATTCTGCTTCCTGAAAACATTTTAAAGGGTTGGTTTTCATTCCAAAGTGAAACACAAACAAATTTAGAAACATGAAAAAGTTGTGAAACAGGGTTATCCTCCTTCAGCCCACTCTAAAACCATCATTATAGACAGTGAACATTAATGTATAGAGGCTGCTATACTGCCCCCTTTTAGTGAGGATGAAAAAGCTGGAACTGAATAAAGAAGACTGATTTATCATCTTTGGGGATTATTATACACGATCTTCCAATATAACTGAATTGCCAGGTATGAAAATCATTTTGATCAAATGTGGTGTGACCCTCTTTTTTTTTTTCAAGAGCCTACTCCTGATCTTCTAGAAACCACTGACTTCAGGATCAGGACCTTGACTAGCAGTTGGATGTATTGTTATTCATATTGCAGTAGGGCATAAATGTCCCAATCAGGAGTGCAGCTGTATGGTGCTTCCTACTGATACCAGACATGTGGAATACGTCTGAGTTGCACTGATCAAGTTAATCATAGAAATGCAGGACAGGAAGGGACCTTGAGTGGTCATCTAGTCCAGTCCCCTGCACTTAAGGCAGGACTAAGTAATAACTAGATCTATCCTGACAGATAAGTGTTTAACATTTTCTTACAAACCTCCAATGATGACATCAGCATTGCCTATCTGCCAGGCAATAAACGACTCTTGTGCAAAACAGCGTTCTTCCTCGTAGAATGAGGATTACCAATTGTGCAAAAACTCCTCTGATCTTTCAATTTCCTTGTGCAAAAACGCACTTGAGATGTGGATACTCTGCGAGTTTTTGCAGAAAAAAGGCCGTTTTTCCACAAAAACTCTGCAGTGTAGGGGACATCAATGATGTGGAGTCTGGATATAAGCATAGCTTGTTTTATGAACCCACATACATAAGTCTGTCACAAACAGTATGCATGAAAGCCTCTCTCCTCCAGAAATCTCACCATACACACTGATGCCCATTTTTTAGGAACCTACTTTGTCCCAAGAACTCGAAAGCACATAGCAATCTATCTGCTATCTATTACAGCTTCTCTCCAAGGACTACTCCATAAACAAAAACTCCCAATGATACAGCATTTCTTCAGACACTAAAAACAGCTTGTGTCTGTGCAGCAGCTTCACCAAAAAACCCTTTTTATTTATTAAAACAGAGTGCAGAGTCTAATCTATTGCAAGGAACACAAGAGGCACCAGGGTAACATTAAGGGTTAGGATTGATAATATCTGGCACAAACCTGAATGGTTCAGGTAGGTTTTCCTCCACCTCTTTTTGTTGAATTTAGCTCTCTCTTTTAAGTGATGCCTGTTAGGATCTAGATAGTCAGGCCAGCCTCTTATGGCCCATTTTTTTAAATTTAGGCGTATTCTTAACAGGGTATAAGAACAAAAAATCACAGTCATAGTCCATTTGTATATGATGGTCTGAGACCTCATTCTTGAACTACGGCTTTTGGTTAAGCAGCAGGAGTAGCCATAAGCTGGGAAACCAGTCCTGGAAAACTCCAACGCAGTCATATTGAAACAAGGCAATTTGGGGCTGTTAGAAAGGCCACCCAATCTATCCCCTCCAGATGAAGGGAAGAGCCTAGAAGATTTAAAGGAAACATAGGTTGATAGCTTTCTGTCTGGCAAGGACTACATATCAATAGTTGGGGTTATGAAATCTGCATTTCTTTATTGCTTTGTTATTATGCTCCCCACCACTGTGTCGTTTATATGTATTGTCTGTGTCTGGTTCTTCCATTGTTTCCGACTGCTGTATAATTAATATTTCTGGGTGTAAACAAATTGACCTTCATAAGCAAATTTGACACTGTTTCCCTTGGTCTGAACAAATACTTGAACTGGATGGCCCATTATACAACCAGCTTTCTTTACATTCCACACCTCATTGCCATCAAAAGCTAAGTATGGGACACTTCCAGCCCACTCAGTTAGCCTCACTAGTACCGGCACTACAATTGACATATTTTTTTTCTTTCCACTCTCCCTTCTTTTTCTGCTATATATTCTGAGGGTCCTCCATTTTTTCTCCACTCAGGCTCATCTGAGGAAGTGGATTTTGCCCACAAAATCTCATGATTAGTCTCTAAGATGCACGGGACTACTCATTGTTTTTAGATTTTCTTTGTCCTTCTTATGGACAGACTGTCCTTGTTTGTCATACTAAAAATCTAACACTGTGTTGCACTGCAGCTTGATTCAGCTGGTTCTTGGATAAAAGAACTACAGTTTTACAAATATGTATAGAGAGCTGATGTTATTGTCAAGACCTGAATTTCCCAAACAATATTGATAATAGACATACAGATGGTAGATCGGATTTGCTAGTGTTCCAATTGAAACCAGGAAGAGATATTCCCCATCTACTCACTAGTATTAAAATATACAGAGATATACCTAGCTCATAGAACTGGAAGGGACCTTAAGAGGTCATTGAGTCCAATCCCCTACCCTTGCAGCAGGACCAAGTACCATCCCTGACAGACTTACCCCAGATTCCCTAAATGGCCCCCTTAAGGATTGACCTCATAATCCTGGGTTTAGCAGGCCAATGCCCAAACCACTAAGCTATCCCTCTCCCCAATACTTCAGAGGTGTTTCATGTATCCAGTATTTGTAAAGCACCTTGAAATTCTATTCTTACCAGTGCAATGAGCACTTATTCACCTTTGCAGGACATAAACGCTCTGTCATTCTTTTCAGCTCTAAGTTTTAGAACTTTTTAATTACAAACAAAATGCTATTTTTAATGAAAGACTCTATAATCTAGGAAGAGGACTAAAGATATTGTAGTACTGATATTATTTTCAAACTATACATATATTTCAGAGTGATGAGATGTCCTTTCAGGGATGGTCCCTTGATATGACTGTTTTTACCTATTGAAAATACTGCAAATTAGGGATCTTCAAGAAGATCATACATGTCAAGTTGTTTATATTAATTCAAATGCATATAAGGGCCTAGTCTCCTCTATATTCCAGTGCATTAGTCCCAACATGAAAGGAATTACACACGCACATCAAGGGTGAGATCACAGTCAGAAGGATAATTATATCTTACATTAATGGAGTAATTTTCATCCCAAAGGATTCCAAAGAGCTTTTGAAACTCCACATATTATACAATCTACAGTCACTGTTGATAGACATTGTAGACAGGAAAATGTGGGCAGATACAATGTAATTATTGCAAATGGGATTTGACCAAGCCATCAGGGATAACTGCATTACGCACATGATAAGCTTTAGTTACGTATGTATGTATACATCCATTGAAATAGGTTAGAATTTTGGCTTTTCTGTTCCTAGACTTCATTTATTATCTTATCATTCTCTTTTTCCAATGTTTTAAGTACCTCCTTTATGCTGCTGTTTTCCAAACATAACACTCCAGCCACAACCTCTCCCACCTCTCAAATTGTCTCTTTAACACAGGGCTACTCAACTCTGGAAGCCCGGGGGGCCACAATGATACTCACAGCACATGCCAAGGGCCACAGCTTAAGTGTGGTTGCATATACATGCAAATATATGCAAATAGCTTCTTTCACACTGATGGGGATGACTACAAAGCACTTCCCACAATGCCGCAGCACTCCCAGCACCTCCTCTCTGGGGGCTAGAAATGCCGACACCCAGTACCCTCTGTTCTAGCCAGCCCGTCTGCTTGTGTCTTTCAATGCTCATCCCGCTTGGGAGATGCCTCGCTATTGTGGAGAGCGTTACCAGTGGAGGCCATGTTCAAAGAATCCCACCAGTGGGCCGTGTGTTGAGCCCCGAATAAACCCAAACTGCACTGCAGGCTGCGTGTTGGGTAGCCCTGCTCTAACAGGTCCTCTTCAAAGTTCAACCATTTCATACTCAGACTCACCAAAGCTGAATGTATCCTTTTTTCCTAAAAACTTTCCTTCTGCCTCTGTCTCTAGTGACAAACCCTTATATCCCAGACCTGCAGACTGTTTGTCGACACATTTCTCTCTCTCTCTCTCTCTCAGCTTCCATCCAGTCTGTCTGGTGCATGAATTATTATCCAGAATAACCACGTAGGTTGGCACAAGTTATCTTATTGAAATAACTACAAGAAAAAATCTATAGTAAAGAACATGTTGTATGACTTGTCATTGCCATTTCTGTTTTCTAGGGAGTGAGACAAGAAACAGAAGTTACACCCTGGCGTGAAACTGGCTGTTCTCACAATATTTTCTGTTAATTTTGCACTCAGGACATTCAGATAAACATACAGAATTTTAGATGCTTGTCTGGTCTGACCGGCTCTTTAGAGCTTTGCCTATCACTACACTATTCCATTGAGCTGAAGTTCATTTTCTTTCCCGATAGAGATGATAAAGTCTGCCAATCTCCATTCTAATTCTGTTTTTTGTCCTATCTACTACACTACCAGCAAGGGTGCTTGTGGATGAAAATTGTTATTTTGTTTTTCAGTGTGAACACACGTCCCAAGAACTGGCTTGCGTCCACCAAATTCCTTTCACAACTAAACAGTCATCAGATTGCAACCAAATTTCGCCCTCATTATTTCATCAGCTGGATCTGAACCACTATCCTAGAGGTGAAAGACTATAACTTACTTCCAGTCCTGACAAACATTAGGTCTCAAACTCCCTCCACATGTCACAAAAATGGGATTATGTTGTACTGTCTCCTATTCTCATTACAATCTGAATCTCACAGAGAAGACAGAGTTTTAATACCCAGTAGTATCTATGAAAGATAATTCCATGCTGCACTAGTTTAACCTTTGCTGCATTCTGACTTATTTTCCACCTCTTTCTCGACTCTCACAGGCCAAAAAGCCGCCGATGACGAGCCAATCAAATTAGAGAACGTTGAAAAGGCCACCATGGTAGTTTCCTATTTCACAGAATATATGAGGGATTTAAAGACTGGCACCTAATTTTGGTGACTGAAATTGTAATGCGGGCTGGAGATGAACAATACGAATTTTTTTACATGATGCGGATAGTAATAAGAGCAGAAAATGGTACAACAGACTCTCAAGTCTCATTAGAGTTTTATCTCTGCTGTTTTATAGCCTGCCTAAGGTGCTGTAATGGTAGGTACAATACTTTATATCACCACACCTGTGTGTGTGTTGTTTGTTTGGGTTTTTTAAAAGAATATAATTCCTCAACTTTTGGTTTAATTCAAATGTTAAAGGAATTATTGATTATAATTTTGAGAAAAAATAAAATATTTCAAGAAGGAAGATTGGCTTATACATGAGACTGAAAACAACTCATTTCATTTATATAACACTAAAAAGATTTGCCTGGTATTACTTGGGTCTTTAACTTAAAAAATGTTGCTTGTTTTTCTTCATTTGAATCATTGTTCAGCCCTCTTTCACTGCAGCAACTTGGGGCCAGGTGAGAATCATCTCTCCATGGATGCTGCAATTCCAGTGAGCACAGCTGGGGGAGACATGCATGACCCTTGGCTGGGGCAGGTCCAGGTTCATGTGCCCCTTGGACTCTTCAGCTAGACTGAGGAATGCAGCAAACTGAGCACTTTCCCCTTGTTCCATAATGAAGGGGAACAGCCAGCAATGTTCCCATATAAATTGGGGAGGGGGGAAGCTTCAGCCCCACCGCCACTCTTCCTAAGGGTGCCCGCAGGATGGAAGGTATGCAGGCTGCCCAAAGGAGAGAGGACTACTCCAGCCCTCTCTCACCACAGCAGCATGGGACTAGGTGTAAAACGCCTCTCCATGGCTGCTGTAGCTCCAGCGGATACAGCCAGGGGAGAGGTGAATGTGCCCCAGCTAGGGCAGGTCCAGGTTTGTCTGCCTCCTGCACTTCCTAGCTAGAGCGAGGAAGGCAACAAAGTGTGCACTTTCCCCTCGCTCCCTGACAATGTTCACGTACAAATTGGGTGGGGATGGAGCTTCAGCCTAAAGGGTGCCTAGGTGGTGGGGGGCATGGAGCTGGAGTAGTCAAGTAGACAAGGGAGATGCACCCTCATGCAGTCCCTTTTACCTGTCTGGCGATTGTCCCTTTTCTGTATGGTTTTCGGAGAAGCAATTCCATTCCAGGCACATCCCATTTTCCTGGCACAACCAAACCCTTACTTTGCTTTAAGTTATAATAAGAGGAAGCTAGTGGTCCTAGCTCTTACTGTATAGACGGAGTTCTTGAACAGACAGACAGACTCTCTCAAATATATAGTAGATTTACCATCTGAAATGATGCAGGAGTACTATAGAAACTGTGCTTATAGGCAAGGGGGATGACAAACTTGCTGGGCCTCATGCTCTTTGAATGGGCAGGGCCTCAGAAAGAAGGGGTGGGACTGGAGCAATCAGCCTCCTCCTCCTCCTCATCATCCAGAGCTTGCCACACCATCCCTCCTGCCAGCCTTCGGAGCTGCCCAAAGTGCCCTGCTTGGCTCTCCAGAAGTGATTTAATGAGCCTGGGGATCTGACCTTCCCCGCTGTTGCCCTTTTGAATCACTGGGCCTTTTGTGCCCCGCCCCTTCCATTAGTGGGCCTGCCTGGTATTAATTATGTCACCATCCTTTAACCCTTGATTGCATGCCAGCCTTCACTGATTTAACTGCTCTATAGTTACCCTGTTCATCCTATTTTCCTAATAGACATAATGGTCCAGCATTTTTTCCTAGTCCCCTGATGTGACAGAGAGGATCCTTGGGAAAGGGTCCCACAGCTCTTTGCAAAGCTCACCTGCTCAGATCAGACAAACTCACTATACCAAACCTGTCTTGCAGGATAATTACCCATAAAGAGTAACATGTAAATTATCTACAGACAGCTTCTGACTAATCAAAACTCATAATCATTGTGAGATGCATAGACCAGCAATGCTTAAGGAATAATACAACTATATGGAAAATACGCTTTATGGGCTTCATGGTCATTGGGGATATTATTTCTCAGCGATAGCCCATTTGAGCAAGAGAGAGTTATCATCCCACCTAATTAGGTGGTGATGTAATGCAAGGCTCAGGAGTCTAGCCTTGCTCCATCCCAAGGCTTTCAAAGGAAAATCTTCAGACACAACTGCAAACAACCAAAACCACTTGAAGGTTAAAAAAAAAAGGATAATTACAGCAGCGAACCACCCTGTTTATGAAGAAAGACAAAAGACTGTTTGGCTACATCTACACTGGCAGCTTCATGCGCAAGAACTCTTTTGCGGAAGAGTTCTTGTGCAAAAACTCTTCCAGAAGAGAGCGTCTACACTGGCATGTGCTTTTGCGCAAGAGCATCCATGCCAGTGTAGATGCTCTCCTGCACAAGAAAGCTCTGATGGCCATTTTTAACCATAGGGCTTTCTTGCGCAAGAAATTCATGTTGCCTGTCTACACTGGCCTCTTGCAGAAGAACAGTTGCGCAAAAGGGCTTATTCCTGAGTGGGAGTGTGACGGGGCGGGCGACCTCCGCCCTGCAGAGGCAGACCCACCCCGCACTGACCCCGAGGTAGCGCTCGCGCTCCTGGGGGCAGCCCGAGAAGTGAGGGTGGCATGCGGCCCCTGTACCGACGCTGCCTCTCAGCTGAGAGGCGGGGGAAGGGCCAGAGCGGAGTACCGGCCGGTGTGCCAGAACCGGGTGCGCTGCGCATGAGCCGCAATGTGCGCAGTGGCTGATGTCACGCTGAGGGGACGCCAGCGCGGCCCATTTTAAACCCAGGAGAGGAGGATCCCGGGGGAAGGACACCGAGGGAGGAGGCGAGGAGAGAGTAGGCTACCCGGGGAGAGGAGGACCCTGGGGAAGGAGCCCGCTCCGGGGAGGGGCCGCCCTGGACTGAGAACCGGATCCACGCGGACGACAGTGGGTCAAGGGAGTGACTGTGGGGTAGGAAGTAGCCCAGGGCGGGGCGTGGAGCTGGTGAGCCGGTGTGTTGCGGGCGTTAGCCCCGCCGGCTGGATGGGTTCCAGCGAACCTGTCCTTAGGGCCCTGGGCTGGGGCACGTGAGAGAGGGCGGGCCCGGGCCCCCCTACCCTCGCGCCCCAGCAATAACGGGCGAACAAAGCACCTAACAACAGGCCTGAGTGCACGAGGGACACTAAGGACCTTCCCCAGGGCAGGGAAAACGCAAGTGGGGGCCTCTAAGTACATGCCTGACTGGGCAGGGCTGACACCCCGCTTGTACAGGGAGCATCATAGTTCTTGCGCAAGAAGCCCTGATTTTATATAGTAGAACGTCAGTTTACTTGCGCAAGAACACACGGCCAGTGTTGACAGGCAGCAAGTTTTTGCGCAAGAGCGGCCGCTTTGGCGCAAGATCGCGCCAGTGAAGACACAGCCTTCCAGTATAGCACACAGGGAGAAGCACTATAGATCCATTCACTGAGAAGACATCTTGAGGTGCAAGGATGTTCCAATGAAAAATTGAATCCTGGTTCCTGAGAAGCCAGCCAGTTTGAACTTTGTGGGAGGGCAAACTTTATTAAACAGGTAAAGTAACTATTAACAAGTTTGTGTTTTATGATTTTGTTTTCCTTTTTAACCCCATTGATTTCTGTAATTTTCTCCTGTTTCTAATTAAATCTCTATCCTTTTGTAAAGGAAAAGGAGGTGTGTTTATTACCCGTGGTATGTGTTATCTAGGAAGAGGGAGCAGAGTGGTTCCTTGGGAGGAAAGGATCTGGGCATTCTGAGAGAAGCTAGTGGGAGGTACTGGATATCACAGAGGAAAGTTTCAAAGACAGTCAGGGATGGGGGGTACACCTATCATAAACCTACAAGGGAGATAGGGCTGACACAACCCAGAGAAGAGTGAATGAGTGGCTGAAAGACTGGTCGTGTTAGAGAGCTGATTCTAGGCACAAGCAAGACTTCCTCATGCTGTAGGCCAGTGTTTTCCAATTTTATTTGGCCACATAACCCTTTTAAACTCAAAAGAATTTTGCAGAACCCCTTACGATGGTATATAACAGGCGATCGTACCACTGACTGACTACACATGAAGCGCTGAGTAGTTATTGTTATTGTGATGGAATTTTCTCGCAGAACCCTTATTTTCACTTTGTGGAATCCTGGGGTTCCGTGGAACACCATTGGGAAACACTGCTGTAGGCAAAGGGTAACAAATTTATTGAGAATTTTGGGTAATCTGAGAACCATCACACCCGAAACCCGGACAGGGTCTCAGTATTAATTTAAAATCAATATTAATGATACAACTTATAAAATAACAAATAGTCTAGCAGCACCGTAAAGACTAACAAAACATGTAAGGGTTTAAATTGTGGGCTGTAGATGATAAGTGGAATTCTGTTGTTTTCTATTCTTGTCTTGGAGTAGTTCATGTCTGGGTACTCTTCTGGTTCTGTTGATCTGTTTTTTCACTTCTCCGGGTGAATATTTCAGTTTTAAGAATGCTCTATATAGATCCTGTAGGTGTTTGTCTCTGTCTGTGGGATTGGAGCAAATCCGGTTGTATTTTAGGACTTGTTTCTGGCCAATTCCACAAGCCAAATACACAGGGAAGTCTTGAAACTTAACTTCATTTACAGGCTTGGGACCCATCACAAAGGTATGAATAAAGACATTACCTGGCTAGCGTACTACCTTCCACATCCTAATGACTTAAGAAACTAAACAATGGGTACTTAAGAACAATTTGCACCTTCCCTATCAGCTTCATGTGGCATGAACACTCTAATTGACCATTTCTTTCCCCCTTTTTCCTTCTTATACCCCCCACGTCCTATTTATTTTGGAACTGGGACTTTATTAACTCCGTTCATCTGAAGAAGTGGGTTTAGCCCACGAAAGTTCATGATACCATCTACAAGTTTTGTTAGTCTTTAAGGTGCTGCTAGTTTATTCATTGTTTTTTAAGTTTTTCCAGTTACAAACTAACTCCACTATCCCTCTGAAGCTTTTAAATTAATCATACAGTTATCTTGGCCAGTTCTTTTATTACTCTTGAGTGCACATTATTAAGTCCTGCCAAATTAAAAATGTTTAACTGTAATAGATGCTTTCTAATGTCCTCCCTACATACTGATGTCACACTGATAAGTACTTTCTGTAAGTTATGAATACATAAACCTACTCTTTCCCACATATACAAGAGAAATATTTATTGAATGTGCTACCTTTTCTGCATGATGATTGACAGTTTTACCATCCTTAACTATGAGAGCTATCCCCTTCCAAGAATTTTGTTTTCTCCTGGTATATTTGAAGAATTTCTTTTCATTGTCATTAATCCTACTGGCCGTAGATTTGTAATGGATACTTTCAGCCTTCCTTATGATTTTCTATAGATTGATTTGTGTTAATTGCCATCAGCTTCACTATTTTCCATTGTTTTATTTTACAGTCACTTCTTCTCCATCAGGATATTGTTGTTTTGTTTTCATCCTAAAGAGCCTTCCTTTGTAACTCTGGAATTGTATGGATTGATTTTTTAGCCCTAAAATGGAGCTTTTCAGCTTTTAAAAAGTGACTCCATTCCCCTAATGGTAACCTGTTTGATATTCTGACAGCAATCAATCCATCATCTACAGCAGGAGTCGTGCCACTTACCAGGAACTTACCAGTTACACCTAATTCTACAAACTGCAGCTCCCTTTATTTTCAACATGGAAGTGTGGCCCACAGATACCATGCTTGTCAGCATGAATAATTCCATCCTCAGATGCATGGTCTGGCTGGGGTTGTGATTGCCAGGAAATTGCGCCGGATGACTGGAAATGAGTGGGTCACGAGCCAACTGGCAACATTGTGGCCTACATTTTTGAACAGTAGTATTCCAGGCAGTTCTAACATCCCTAGTAAGCAATTCATAGAAGATGGAATTAATCTGGGTTAAAATATCACTGTACCTCCTACTCCTTCCCATGGTAAGCCCTCGAAGGCAGGGACCAGGTGTAGGTATAGCCCGAATTGCTTACTGAACAACATATTGTAGAGGGATGGAGCTATAGATACGTAATGCTAAGTAGCAAACACACTGAAAAACAAACAGCATCATGTGAGAAGAAATTAATTCACACAGCTAAGGAGTGTCTGTAAGGTAGAGATGATAAAACGGTTAACCAGTTAATCACTGTAACTCAGAGCCCGCCATCTGGCCCACTGCCCAGCCACAGTTGCAGATATGGGGTTCCTTCATGGCTGTGACATCCTACCATCTGCCCCACTGGCTTCTTCATGGTTTAACATTTCTCTTTTAAAGATAATATTTATCTAGACAGTGTCACTTCACAGTTTAATAAAGACTCTGCTCATCCATTTGTGTGTCATCTCATTCAGTTGTGTCTTGCAGGTATAGTGCTTCCCCCGACTGGTCATCAGGAGATATTACCTGCAGCAATGCTGCTGGACATAAATTTCACTGGTTGTGGTAAAGGAGGAGATGTCTACACTTGCACCCTCTTTCGAGAGAGGGATGCATTCGAAATTGCAAATGAAGCCGGGATTTAAATATCCTGCACTTCATTTGCATATTCACGTTATGGCACTATTTCAAAATAGTGCTATTTCGAAAAAAGAAACGCTGTCTAGACGCGGTTATTTCAAAAGAAAACCCTTCTTCTGAAATAACCCTTATTCCTCCTACAACAAGGTTTACCAGTTATCTGGGAAGAAGGGTTTTCTTTCGAAATAACTGCGTCTAGACAGAGTTTCTTTTTTCGAAATAGCGCTATTTTGAAATAGTGCCATAACACGAATATGCAAATGAAGTGTGGGATATTTAAATCCTGGTTTCATTTGCATTTTTGAATGTCTACATTTGCATCCCTCTCTCGAAAGAGGGTGCAAGTGTAGACATACTCGGAGGTAACTGCATTTTCTCGTGGTGCATCACCCTATAGCAGGGTTTCCCAACCTATGTGTCGGGACCCAAATATGGGTTGCCATTACTTTTCAAAAGGGTTGCCAGGTGGCTCTTAAGGAGCCAGTCACACATTTTTTGAATTGCCCTGGGTCACCAAGTCTGCCTGAATTGTCAAAATGGGTCCCCATCTGGAAAAGGCTGGGAACCGCTGCCCTATAGGGTTTTCTTTTCTTTGAAAAACAAGACATTTAACATAAGAATGGCCATACTGCATCAGACCAAAGGTCCATCTGTCTTCCGACAGCAGCCAATGCTAGGTGTCCTCAGAGGGAATGAACAGAACATGTAATCATCAAGTGATCCCAACCTGTCACCCATTTCCAGTTTCTGACAAACAGAGGCTAGGGACAACATTCCTACCCATCCTCGATAATAGCCATTGATGTACCTATCCTCCATGAATTTATCTAGCTCTTTTTTGAATCCTGTTAAAGTCCTAGCCTTCACAACATCCCCTGGCAAGGAGTTCCACAGGTTGACTGTGCATTGCATGAAGAAGTTCTTCCTTTTGTTTGTTTTAAACCTACTGCCTATTAATTTCATTTGGTGAATCTATTTGACCATCTCCAGCAATAGTCTGAACAGTAGATTGTGGGTGAAATCCTGGCCCCAGTGAGGTCAATGACAGTGAAGCCAGTATTTCACCACCTGGCTGTAGGAGAAATGAGAGAGAAGTAGTCAGAAGTACTGAGCTGGGGGGAGGGCAGTAATTATTATTATAAAGATTTTTCAAAGGAGAACTGACAGCCTTAACTGAGCACACTCACAAATATGCGTAAATCTAGAAAGTGATCAGATAAGAAAAACAGAATCTATTTTTATGCAACTGTCCCTAGTAATAAAGAAAATTCAGAAAACCGGGCATCTGAGCAGACTCATTTTTAAGGCATTATTAAAACCATAACTAAAACCGGTACAAGTGTAAGCTACAGAATTGTCATAATGAAAATTACTTGTTGTGCCAAGTATAATTATTATTCTGTTCCTGAATTTAGAAGACAGACAAATGCAAAAGAAAAGAAAGCAATGCAGTCCAAAATAATAACAAATTGAAGAAGTTTATGGATCCACGGGATTGTTTGTTTAACCATTGGTTATACTGTGTATGCCACATCACAGTGTCTTAGGCTACGTCTAGACTGCAGGCTTCTTTTGGAAGAAGCTTTTCCGGAAGAGATCTTCTGAAAAAACTTCTTCTGAAAGAGAGCATCCACACTGCCACAGTGCATCGAAAATGCAATCTGATTTTTCGAAAGATAGCATCCACACTGAATGGACGCTATTTCGCATTTAAGCTGTGATTACTATGGATGGAGTGGCCACCAGGGCACCTGTGCTTTTTCCTCTTTCCTCTTCTTTTGAAAGAACTCCCTCTTCCCCATCCACACATGCCTTTTTCCGATGAAAAATGAGCTCTTTCGGAAAAAGGCTTCTTCCTCGTAGAAAGAGCTTTACCAATGTTGGAAAAACCCCTCTGTTCTTTCGATTTTTTTCCCGAAAGAACGTGATTGCAGTGTGGACGGGCATTTTTCTGAAAAAACTCTGTAGTGTAGACATAGCCTGAGTTACCTGCTATCTTGAGATTGAAAATAGCTGGAAGAAATAATAATCATAATGGCAAAGGACCTGGCTTTCCCTCTATGAGTTAATGGCAGGTAACTACAGTGAAATACTCAGTGTCGCTGTTACTTGTTGCCTCCCTTCCATGTGCAAAGAGATCAACTTCGTGATATTCCTTCTCCCGCAGCAAGGCAGGCTCTGTACCTACAATGAGAACAGGTAGTTCCTGAGATTTGGTTGGCTCTTCAGTTATTAGCAGAACACTATATATTAAAACATTTTTCAGAACCTATTTTTTATTTTTAAACTAAAAACTTAACAATTCTATTTTTTTAAACCCATCAGAATAATGTATTTAGTCACAACTGCCTAGTTCTTGATATGGCTCCCATTGTTGCAATAGCACAGTTGTGAATGAATTTATCCTCACAGCATCCCTGTGACAGAGGGAAGCAAGAAGAACCCGCTTTACCAATGAGAAACTGAGGCAAATAGAAAAACTATTTTCCCATGGTCCCATGCAGACTCAGAGCTGAGAATCAAACCTACTAACTGTTCTAAATCCATGTCTAGTGCCTTAAACCCAAATGAGCCCTTCTCTTTCATTCATAGAGTCACAGATTCTAAGGCCAGGAGAGGACTGTGATCATCTGCTCTGACCTCCTGCATAACACAGCCCAATGATCTTCCCCCAAATAATTCCTGTTTGGATGAGAGCAAATCAGTTTGAAAAACATTGAATATTGATATTAAAAAATGCCAGTGAGAGAGACTCCCCTAAGCCTTTGGTAAATTTTTCCAAGGATTAACTGTCCTCACTGACATGAAAGATGCTGTATTATCATCCATGGAGATTGAAGTCCATAGCTGTGGAAGGCCATAAAAAGCACCAGTGCAAACTTTCCATGTACACTACTCCATCAGTGTATTTCATCTCCGCCCTGGCGGATCAACAGGATATTCAGCCTCCATGCCCTCTCCTTCTTTGCCCCCACAGAAATAGCCATCAAGAATGCAAAACAATGTCCTAGAATTTTATCCAGAGTAGACAACTCTGGACTAATATCTGGACTGAGATAATTAACCTCCTCCATTTAGACAGTCATTGGAAAATGGCAACCAAGCAGCTGGTTGATGACCACGGTAAATGATCGAACAGTCAGCAGCAGGGAGCTATAGCTGGACATCAATAATGTGAGATGGATTAAAGCCAGAATTTTGTGTGGCCTTTTCTCCAGTAGTCTAAAGCAGCCAAAGAGGCAGTAGATTCAGCCAGCTGGAGGTGTTTTGCAGGGAAAGGGATATGGCCGGATCACTGTTGCAGTCTATTGTCAGTTGCTGAACTGCCTGTTGCAACCAAGTGTAATTTAAAGCTTGCCCTGGGGCTACTCTAAATTGTATGGGAGCTGAACAGGCCCATGGTAGCTCTGTTGATTGGAAAAGAATAAAGATGTCTCAAAGCTACCTATGCCCTTTGTCCTCCCCATTCCACAGCTATAACTAACAAAGCTCTGGCACAGGTAATGAACTAGCTTTTAGATTTTCTCAATGGTTATCCTCTGCTTACAATAGGGAGAAATGGGACTCATGCCCCATATACACAAGTAAAATTTCATTGACACAACTATCTTAAGTGCTTACATGGCCCCCATCACCATAACATCTAATCACCTCAAAATGCCCTTATGGGATAGGGAAGTGTCATTACTCCCATTTTACAGAGGGAGAGTTGAAGCACAAAGAGACTGGGGCTATGTCTACAGAGCAGCATTATTTTGGAATAACTAACATTATTCTGAAACAACATAGTCCATGTCTTCACAGCAAGCAGTTTTATTTCAACATAATGTCGAGCTGGAGGATTTCTTACTCTGACTCCTGTAACCATGATTTTACAAGGAGTAAGGGAATTTGGAGGAAGAGTGCTCTGACTTGGACTTCCAGCTGTGTAGACAGTACTGATAGCCAAAATAAGCTGTTCTGACTTAAGCTACAAACTGATGTAGCTCAAGTTGCATATCTTATTGCAGCTTTAGCCTTGCTGTGCAGATGTGGCCTAAATGACTTGCTCAAGGTCACACAGGAAATCTGTGCAAGAGCAAGGAATTGAACCTAGATCTCCTAAGTCCTAGTTACTGTCCTAGCCCCTGCACAATGTTTCTTCTTTCTTCAGGATGGTGTCAGTGATAGGAGAATCAGGACTGATTTACATTTAGGCCACCTCCCCTGAACTCAATGGGATTATGAAGGATGCATAATTTAGTGCAGAATTTAGGTCCCTTGCAAATGAAAGCAAGATTCATACCCTGATTTAGCACCGTGTCATTCCCCTGATATCAATGGATTTCCATTGCTGTTAAACTGGTATAACACAGTCAAGGGTTTGTCCCTGGGTATGGTGTCAGGTCCATCAACATGCCATAACAACTCACTTCTGAATGGTTTCATACTCTGTATGTTAGAGCAGTTGTTCTCCTCTGGGGGATACATACAGATCTTACAGAGGGTACATCAACTTATCGAGACATTTGCCTACTTTTGCAACAGGCTGCATAAAAAAAGCACTAAGTCTGTTCAACTTATTCATAAATGATCTGGAGAAAGGGGTAAGCAGTGAGGTAGGAAAGTTTGCGGATGATACTAAACTGTTTAAGATAGTCAAGACAGAAGCAGACTGTGAAGAACTTCAAAAAGATCTCACCAAACTGAGTGATTGGGCAACAAAATGGCAAATGAAATTTAATGTGGATAAGTGTAAAGTAATGCACACTGGAAAAAATAACCCCAACTATATGTACAGTATGATGGGGGCTAATTTGGCTATGACAAATCAGGAAAGAGATCTTGGAGTTATCATGGATAGTTCTCTGAAAACTTCCACACAGTGTGCAGCGACGGTCAAAAAGGCAAATAGGATGTTAGGAATTATTAAGAAAGGGACAGAAAATAAGACACAGAATATCTTACAGCCCCTGTATAAAACTATGGTATGCCCACATCTTGAATACTGTGTACAGATGTGGTCTCCTCACCTCAAAAAAGATATTTTGGCCTTGGAAAGGGTTCAGAAAAGGCAACTAAAATGATTAGGGGTTTGGAACAGGTCCCATATGAGGACAGGTTAAAGCGACTGGGACTTTTCAGTTTAGAAAAGAGGAGACTAAGGGGGGATATGATAGAGGTATATAAAATCATGAGTGGTGTGGAGAGGGTGAATAAAGAAAAGTTATTTATTAGTTCCCATAATAGAAGAACTAGAGGACACCAAAGGAAGTTAATGGGTAGCAGGTTTAAAACTAATAAAAGGAAGTTCTTCTTCACACAGCGCGTAGTCAACCTGTGGAACTCCTTGCCAGAGGAGGCTGTGAAGGCTAGGACTATAACAGAGTTTAAAGAGAAGCTAGATAATTTCATGGAGGCTAGGTCCATAAAAGGCTATTAGCCAGGGGATAGAAATAGTGTCCCTGGCCTCTGTTTGTCAGAGGCTGGAGAAGGATGGCAGGAGACAAATCGCTTGATCATTGTCTTTGGTCTACCCCCTCTGGGGCACCTGGATGCTGGCCACTGTTGGCAGACAGGATACTGGGCTAGATGGACCTTTGGTCTGACCCAGTATGGCCATTCTTATGTTCTTATGTACAAATTAAAATTTCACACAGACAGGGACTTGTTTATATTGCTCTACATACTATACTCTGAAATGTAAGTATAATTGATTTATTTTAGAATAAATCATTCTCTTGCAAGGGGTACAGTACCCTGGAAAGGTTGAGACACACTGTGCTACAGCCTAGAGACAGCCACAGCCAGCACGTCAGCATTAATCATTTGCTCACAGACAACATAATGAAGCCCTACTACTGACATTAGTTAAACAGAGAATAGAAACCATCTCTGTGAAGAAGTCTCCCCAGTATTAGACAGACCGTTATGGTACTGTCAACCATTGCATCTTGCTCATCATGACATTGCACCTAAATTAGTCATTTACACCTGAGCAAAGTGAATGTAAAATGCCATCAGTTCAGATTTCTCCAGTCACACAGGTGGTAGCATTTTACACCAATGTGACTGCAGTGGAGAAGCAGATTTTAAGAGCCCATGCCATCTTTTTCTATTACCTAAAAGACAGTTTGAGAAAAGGAACAAAACAATTCATTTTTAATCATTTAAGAACCATTCTAAACAGCCCCACAGTGGTTTAACTTTCCCCTCCTCAACTCTGTGTTTCAGTCATATGCTAAAAACTCCAGCTTCATTGATGCCTTCCTTAATTGCCTTTTCCATTACTAAAGAGTCTCTTTATAAACATTACTGTACAGTGTTAGGACTCAAATGCTTAGGCTCCATGCTGGGTTCTTCCACTACCTGTTTATTATATATGATTAGAGAATGCAACAGTGACTTTGAAGTGCTATCAAGCCTTGACAACACAAATATATTCTCTCTCTCCTCTGAGCACATACACAGTCAATGCTGTAATTTTCTTAATCATCTTAGATTTTCTTTGTTTCTCTCTCTACACCACTGATTATGATTTTCCCAAAGAACTAAGAAACACTGGTTTTATTGTCAAGCTTTAATTATTTTTTCACGCAAAGAAAAAGTGAAGTAAACAAGCAGTAACCAAAGGTAAGCGACAGTATTAATATATTCTCTTCTATGTGCACGACTGTACTGTGTTTTGTAAGAAACAATTAATCCGTCCAGCATGTCAGAAAAATGCAACCACACATATAAAATAGTGCAGGAACACTCAGGATAATTTAGGATTCAGCACAAAGTTCTAATGAACTCTAAGACCATTTACTGTTATCTATTTTATAGGACTCAGAAGTATGATGGCAACTTCATAAACATATGGGACAGAACACAGGATACATGCCCTGAAATGTTACAGTCTAAAGACCTGATTCATATGCACAGTAAGGTCTCTTTACACTATTCTGGCATTATATAGCTTAGAGAAAAAAACTTTAATTTACACAAGTAGAATAGTTTGCCTAGTTTTAGGCAGTAATAGAATTTTCAACAATGTCAACCAATTTACACTTGGCATCATAGTGGGGCATTACGATGGATATAAATATAATTTATGTCCACTTTAAGGCCACTTTACACTTCCCGGGTGATATAAAGGAAGCTTAGTGTAAATGAGAATCAGGCCCGAAAGCCTCCATCCTACAATCTGCTCTGCATGGATAGAACCCCATGCTTTCAGAGGACCAAGATAACTGCAATGGGACTTTTCACAGGTGAACCTACAGAGGTCAAATTGCAAGACTGAGGCCTAAATAAAGATATAACAAATGGACACAAAAGACACAAGGAAGGGTAAGAATGACAAGGTTTCATTATATGTAACATACCTATTATTCCTTTGAATCTCCTCTTTTTATGCAAGATTTTAGAATCTTTTACAATTTAAAATATTAATTTATGGCCGGATCCCACTCTGCTATCGTCAATTGAGTTTAGTGGGAACAGAATAGAGAACTTAACTAGCAACTTAACTTCCCTTTGAACTTGAAGATGTGTCAAGGTATTAGTTGTGCTAAACTTTCATATTGAAAAAAAAAATCAAATCACAACATTTCTCTGAGTGTGGCTTTCAGCAGGTTCTGAAACACAAGACAACTCCAAATCTTCTGGCTAACTTGGGCCAAGTTTCAAAGAGACCTGAACCAATTTACATTAAGGGCTGAAATGATGGGAAAAGGTTGTTTTTGCATTACCTCAAACAAAACTAAGAAAAAGTTGGACAGTTTCAACTGAATTTTGCTTCAGGTTTGTCATCTTTATAGTTGACACCACACTGAAATGAGTAAGTTGTAAAGGGCTGAATCACAATCTTTACCACTACCAATGTTCCTCTGAAGACATTTTTTTCATCAGACTCTGCAAATCAATGCTTATTCCAAACACAGAAACATTGTTTCAAAAATCCAGTTAAGGTTGCTAAGGAAACTACACTGTTGTCACTCTCACATCATTTATAAAACCCATACACTTAAAAGCAAGGAAATGAATAGTTAAAGGCATTATACATCTTACATTGTTAACACAATGAACAAACACATTCTTCTAATAAAAAAGAAAAGCAGGGCACCTATTAAGCTGAAGACCAATTCCTCTTAACTGTCAGCTATAGAAACATCCTTATGTTTTTTCTAAGTTTCAACCAGTCAATAGAAGAGTATATTCACAAACATTTAAAGTAACATTTTACAAAGTGCCTACCAACTCAAGGAACCTGGATTTTTAAAGTACCCATTCATGAGAACCTACGACTAGATTTTTTCCAAAATCCTGAGTGACTACAGCTCCTTTAACTTCAGAGGGAATTCTGAGTGTTCAGTAATTCTGAAAATTAGGTCAAAGTGCTCCCAAAAACTGAAATTAGAGCCCACTTTAGAAAACATTGAATGTTGTGCACAGAAATGTTTCTACTTAAGTTGACAACAAAAACAAACAAAAAAATCCCAGTGACATCAAAGACAGCACATGTGTGTCCTAATCTCCAGCAGGAATCCATGTGAACAGGAGTGGTTCACACTTTGTAAATACATTTTCTTTCACCTTTATGTAATTCTGAGTCCAAACCAGTTCTCCAAATCAAATGTATAGTGAGAAGACAGAAATGCAACTATATAACATAAGCTGGTGACATCTCTAACTATGCAGAAGCTAGTGTCTTCTCCAAATTAACCCTGATGAATATTTAATATCTTCACCCCCTCTCATTATATTTGCTTTCCACCCCTCAAAGTCTTGCTGACTTTTTAAAGGAGATAACTGATGAGAACTCATCTGAGCTTCCTTTAAAAAATCCTGCCCGTTTCCTCCTTTACCTGATCTCTGACTATGAGGAATCAACTCCATTCCAGCTTAGCTGCTGACCTCTTTCGCTACTACCCTCCACCCCTCCTTGTCTCTAGATCATCCTCCCTTCATTAAATCATACTTTTTATCCTCATGGCTAGAAGAATGACCACTGACTCCAACTTCTGTCCCCAACTACAGTCTCGTCTCCCTTATCATCTCTAAGCTCTTTCAACAGCTTGTGAGAAGTTGGTATCTCCAACTGTTCCAAATAAACTCTACTCACATTGTCTCAAGTCACACATCAGTGGTCACGACTGGTTGAGTGCAACTGACAGGTCGATCCTGGGGAGTCTCCCAGTCGATCACGGCTGGCACTCGACAGGCTCCCTGCCTGCCCAAGCCCATGCATCTGGCCTATTCCTAGGATTGGCTAGTGTGGCCCTGTGTGTGTGGTGGGTGTGGAGAAGAGGAGTCTCAGTGTACTGCTCCTGCCTGAAAGCTCATTGACTCACAGCTCCTATTGGCTTGGAATGGAAAACTGTGGCCAATGGGAGCTGATGGGGGTGGTGCTGGCAGAGACGAGCAGTGAGCACAGACATGTAACCCCTCCTCCCACACCCAGGATCACAGGGGCTTTTTGTTCCCTTCCAGGAGCGACGTGTAGGGCTCTGTGTGTGGAAAGATATCGGTATCCGATGACCCGCAGGACTCTGCTTCCATGGATGCTGTGGCCAAAAGAGAGGAGTGTGGTGCTGCCAGCTCCTGCACCCTGTGCCAGCAGCTCCTCCCAGCCTGGTCCCCAGCGAGACTGTATGAATGCGGATAGGAGGTGGGGTTGGGGTCAGTACAGCCACACAGTTGGAAGGACCTGTTAGCTCCTGAGAATGAAAGCACTGTGCTCCTCTTCTTTGGCCACAGCGTCTCCTGGAAGCAGAGACTTGCAGATCAGCAGATAATGATCTCTAACCATGGGTATACATTTGTATCCATGCAGGGCTCTAGCGTGGGGCAGGGAGCCCACCTCAGCCTCACTGCATTGCCAACCAAGAGCTGCTGGTGGTAAGTACTGCCCAGCAAGTGCCCACAGCATGACACCCAGCTCCCTCCCAGAGCCAGCAGCTCTCCTGCATCCCTGCTCCCCAAACCCCAGCCCAAAGCCAGCACCTTGCACCCGCTCCTGCACCTCAAGTCCATTCTCAGAGCCAGCACCCTGCATCCCCACCCTAACTCTCCTCCCTGAGCCAAAACCCCAACCAAACTTTGAGCCCATTCTCACAGCCAGCACACCCTCCTGCACCCGGAACCCTTTACTGCACCTCAGTCCTCTTCCCCAACCCTGACCTGCTTCCCAGAGCCAGCATGTCCTACCTCCTCCTGCACCCCAGGCCCCAGCCCTGATCCCCCTCGTAGAGCCGCATGCATACCTTCCCTACCCCCTGAACTCCCTCCTGCACCTCAGGCCTCTGCCTCAACCCTGCCCACCTCCCAGAGCCAGCACCCCATACTTCCTCCTGAATGCTGTACTCCCTCCTGCATCCCAAGCCTCATCCCTGAGCCCCCTCCCAAAATCCCACACCCAAGCTCCAGAGCTGAGTCCCTTCCCAGAGCCAGCACCTAATCCTCCTCCTGAATCCCAACTCCCTGCTCCAGCCCAATAAACATGAGTTAGGGTGGGGGAAAATAAGCAATGGAAGGGTGGGGGACTGAAGTGAGTGGGGTGGGACCTCAGGGAAGTGGTAGGGTAGATTTTGGGTTGCCCTTCAATTCCAAAAGTGATCTTGGGAACAAAAAGGTTGGGGGACCACTGCCATAGATTTTAGCAAGAACTTTCTTCCCTAGCCTAGATATTCTAAGGATTTCTTGCATGACCTCCCAAGCTACATTCAATTCCTCCCAACCAGAGTCCCATACCTTTCTTATATTCTAGGGGTATGTCTACACTACCACCCTAGTTCGAACTAGGGTGGTTAATGTAGGCATTCGAAGTTGCAAATGAAGCCCGGGATTTAAATATCCCGGGCTTCATTTGCATCTTGCCGGGCGGGCGCCATTTTTAAAATGCCCTTAGTTCGAACTCCGTGCCCACGGCTACACGCGGCACGGAGTAGGTAGTTCGAATTAGGTTCTCTAATTCGAACTACCGGTCCACCTCGTTCCACGAGGAGTAACGGTAGTTCGAATTAGAGAACCTAATTCGAACTACCTACTCCGTGCCGCGTGTAGCCGCGGGCCCGGAGTTCGAACTAAGGGCATTTAAAAATGGCGCCCGCCCGGCAAGATGCAAATGAAGCCCGGGATATTTAAATCCCGGGCTTCATTTGCAACTTCGAATGCCTACATTAACCACCCTAGTTCGAACTAGGGTGGTAGTGTAGACATACCCTCGTAGATTTAACTAGATCCACCTGGAATAATGAAGTTACTCAGCAGCTTCATGAAGGTTCTAATACTTACCAAAAGTCTGAGTCAAAGACAGCTATGCCTGGGGGAAGATCTAATGGGTCACATAGTCATCACTAGCTGACTGGACCCCCTGTCCCTTATGTAAACAAAAGACTGCAGCCATTTCTGGAAAGTTCCATCTCTTAACAATGACCAGATATCTCCTATGAGCTAGGCTAGGATTCCTCTCCCCTTCATTCATTCCAATGGGGAAACCAACTCATTGGGCCCCAACTCCCTTGCACTCTGCCAGCAAGCTTACTCTGCAGCTATTCCAAACTGTCCAGCTAAGATCCTTTCTCTGGGTCAGATTGCTCAGGATAAGGATAAAAGGAGGGAGCATAAGAAAAATCACAGAGCACTGCAGGGAGAGAGGAAGAGGCAGTCATTTCCCTCCTCCACACACACATGCACACAGTTCTGACCTGGGGTACAGAGGAGCGAGAAGTATAAAAATACAACATTCTCTGGAGGCTGCTGGCAACATGTGGATGCTTAAATAAGAAGGGCAGGGTTTGTTGATGGTTCCATGGAGGCATGACAAGGATGGATCTATGCAGCTAGAATGACATCCGATATTCCTGGCATGACAAATGCAGGGGAGATCATCACTGTGCTTTGCTGCAATGTTACACAAAACAACTTGTGAGCTACCCTTGGAAATAAAAAATAGATGTTGCTCAGACTAATTTGTTAATTTATCCTATTTGCATGCATCAACAAAGGTGTCAAAGGCCCTGGTTAGAGAAGTACACATTGTGCACTTGTAGCCAACTCAGAGCAAGATCTATAGATAATTACATCTCATTATGCAGCAGCCTACGTGAACTCTGGCTTCTCAATTAGCATTGTAAAGATCAATATTATTCACCAATCATGCCAAATAAACAGTATATTGAACCAAACATTGGGGTCAATGGTACAATGCTAAAGAGAGCGTTATAACGTACCTATCTTGGAAATGTCCTTATTAATAATGCTCTTCTAGAGATGTAAAAGTCACATATACAAAAAAAAGCAATCTTTTATTCAAGGTTTTGCTGCTGTTTGCAATGGTGTGTGAAAGTAAAATGGCATTTGTATTTGCAGAGGGACCGTGCAGTAGTGCTTTCCACCCTATTCTGTGGAACTGAGATATGGACTTGCTACCAAGGCCAGATGTGACACCTTACATCACACGTTGATAATTACATGGGAAGAGAAAATAGTTAAAAACAGTATTGCTAATGAGGATGCGATCAATATCGACTGGTCTGTTAATACCAAAGCAATTGATCTTTGGTGAGCTGGCTGTTGGAGAGAGAACACAAACTCAGAGGAATGAGCATTTAAAAAAAGAGTTTGAGAAATAGAATACTAGTAAGACAGCCCATTGGCAAACTACATCTATCACGCTAACTGAACATGAAGGATAAATAACAGCTGTTTGAAAGTGAAAATGACACAAAATGCCAAGCACATCAAAAACTACAGTCATGTCCAGTATACAGGTGCAAACAGCAGCAAAACAAGTCTGCCTGATCTGCAAGAGAAGATGACAGATAAATTCATAAGATATACGCTATAACACTTGCACTATTATTATAAACTGATAACTGTCACCTGTGTTGTGGCTAAATTGAGGATATTGATAGATGGTACATGCCTCCTGCCAGAAGTGGCCAGGGTGTTTTAAAAGACCTGCATATCTGACAATTCAAAGTAGCCTAAGGACTCCAGCTTGGAGAATGAGGATAAGAGAAATTATAGTCTCAGGATGTTCATCTGCCTCAAATGTCATTTTACTAGATTGACACTTGAATCTATCCTTGAATGAGCAATCCATAGTACTTTACATTCATTCATTCCACATTAGTTTGATCAATGTAGATGAAGTCCAGCATTATCTAAAAGGCAACATACCTTTCAATACTGATGTATTTAGAAAGGGAAAGTAAATAGAAATATTTTATAAGTTAGTGACTAGTCTCCATTGCTCAGACCCATGATAGTATATAGGCTACTTGCTTCCACTGGTTCCAGTGGATATTAGTAGCCAAAATACCTTTGGGAAGCTAGACCAAGTACAAACAGGTAACTCTTCTTTACAAACAGGTAACTCTTACACAGTACAATGGAATGGAAAGATAGTCCCAAGGTTAACATGGGGACCTAGTAGATCTGGGTCAATTGCTGATGCTATAAAACCGTGGATAAATCATTAGTGTCTTAGCTCCCTACTACCCCATCCCTTTGGTCTGTCTCCTCTGTTTACAGTGTAAATTCTTCAAGAAGGGACTGTCTCTCAATATGTGTATATGCAGCACCTACTAAAATGGCACGTCCTTTCAGTTGGGATACTTACATGCTACTGTAATATAAATCCTATACCAATGCCTAGACATCATGGGAAGCAGAACTTACATAGAGATTTAGTCACCCATCTTTGCTTTTTCCTGGTTACTGTACTGTACACAAGGCCTTTAGTACTGTTGGAATAGAACTTTTTTTCTTTTTTAATTCTTGTTATTAAGAGCGGTTTGAGAAGATTTTTATGGCTTTTTCAGTAGATAGACTCAAAAACATCTGAATATACATATGCCATTGTCACAGAAGATTTTCCAGTTGTCATATAATTAAGTACTTTAAAATGATCAATAATTAAGAGCATTTAAGAGCAGCAGCAAACATATCCTTTCAGTCTAAATGTAAATGTCAGCACTGACTGGAGCATTCTGAAAAAGTAGGGAGAAATATGGTGATAACTGGAAAATGCTCTGCTTCAGTAAAATCTATTGTGTAATTATTTACAGTACTTGCTAATCAAATAAGTGGCCTATTCCCACCCCAAGACTTCAAAGGTGAAGACTTCTTAACTCTCGACAGGTTCACAGGTTTACCACAGAAGGCCCATCTATGCTACAGAGAAGATTGATGCTGTGCAGTTGATCTTCTGGGGTTGAATTATCAGGTGTAGTATAGACCTGCTAGATTGAACTGAACGAGCACCCCCGTCAGTGCTAGTACTCTTACTCCTCATGAAGAGTAAGGGTATGTCTACACTAGCCCCCTAGTTTGAACTAGGGAGGCTAATGTAGGCATTCGAATTTGCAAATGAAGCCCAGGATTTAAATATCCCGGGCTTCATTTGCATGTTCCCGGGCGGGCGCCATTTTTAAATCCCCCTAGTCCGAACTAACTGCCCATGGCTACACGCGGCAGTTAAAAGTTAATTCGAACTAAGTCCTTAGTTCGAATTAACTGTTACACCTCGTGGAATGAGGTGTGACAGTTAATTCGAACTAAGGACTTAGTTCGAATTAACTTTTAACTGCCGCGTGTAGCCGCAGGCAGTTAGTTTGGACTAGGGAGATTTAAAAATGGTGCCCGCCCGGGAACATGCAAATGAAGCCCGGAATATTTAAATCCTGGGCTTCATTTGCAAGTTCGAATGCCAACATTAGCCTCTCTAGTTCGAACTAGGGGGCGAGTGTAGACATACCCGAAGGGAAGATGATGGGAGCACTTGCTCCAATCAACCTGCTGCTGTGTGGATGGGAATTTAAGATGCGTCGACTCCTGGAGTTGGGTATCTTAATTCGACCTTCCCATGTAGTGTAGAACAAGTCAGTGTCAATAAAACTTTGAAATAGTGCTTGTGGCCTTATTTCTTGCTATTTAAGGAGTTTGCCACATGTTTTAACTGAATATATCTACTTCCTTTTATTTCTGGTACAAGGTGCCAGAAGCTTCCCCAACATATATGCATGGCGATGAGGAAGAAACTGATCCTGTGCAAGGGAACCTGCCAGGGAGAGGAAGAGGAGGGGAACCCAATAGCACTCTCTCTGGCAAGCGGAGTCTGCCACTCACATACCACCTCTCCCAACACTCCTCCCACCTCCAGAGGGCAGGGATAGAAGTTCCCTCTGCAGGATGCAGACCCATCATGTGCAGGAAACTGAAGGAAACCTCCCCCCCCACCACACACACACCTGCAGGCACCTTCCTATGCCTGCTTGTCCTCAGGCCATGGGTGTAATGATGTCCCCTGGGATGTCTGTGCCCCTACAGGAAAGTGCCCGCTGTCTAGGCAACGCATGGCCCTCCGTGAAGCACATCGCCATCGTCTGAAACGAGACCTGCAGCGTCAGCTCAGACATTAGGGCTGGGCTTCATACACAGTGTCTCCTGGGATGACTGCCCTTGTAACTCTTCTTCACAGCTGGGACAGCTGTGAGCTTGGCGCGTCCCCACCTCCCATGCCATCTGCACGACTCCACGGGATCTACAGGAAGAAGAGAACCCGCAAGGACATGATGTGGGAGCCGATGACCTGTCTGCAGTCCCTAGTCCGGGGGCTCAAGGAGGAGCACCAGCATCAGGCCACTGACCAGGAACAGTGGAAGGCCGCCTGGGACTTCCTTCCACTTCCCTCATTCCAGGTTCTTTCCCTAGTCCTTCCCCTGTTGTATATCCCTGAATAAACAGTCCTGTTGTTTCAAGAAAGGTGGCTTTATTATTTGCTCTGCAGAGGAGGAGGATAAGGTGGGAAAGGAAGGCAGGAGAAAGGAGTGGGGGAGGAAAGGCACACAGAGGAAATGCAGGGGCCTTTCGTGGAGAGACACGAGGGAGAGTCTCACAGCTGGCCTTGCCCAAAACTCTCCCTCAAAGCCTCTCTGATGAGCACAACCCATTGATGTGCTCTCTGAATGGCTCTGGTGTGTGGCTGCTTGTATGCCCTGGCCAGCTGTTCAGCCTCTGCTCCTCACCTTGGCAGAAAAGTCTCCCCTTTGCTCTCTCAAAGGCTGTGGAGCATACAGCAAGTCGCCATAATGATGGGGATGTTGTGCTCACTGAGGTCCAGACATTAAACGAACATTCCACAACCATGCAGAACCTGCTCATCCTGGCCTTCAAGTGCTCCGTGGTGGGGTCCAGGCTGCCCATGTAGGGTTTCATGAGCCAGCAGCGCAAGGGATAGGCTGCGTCACCCAGGATGCAAATGGGCATGTCCACCTCCCCAAGTCTGATAGTGCGGCTGGGGGAAAAAGTGCTGGTGTGCATCTTTCGGAACAGGCAGGAATTCCGTAAGATGCAAGCATTGTGCGGCTTCCCTGACCACCCAACCTTGATGTCAGGGAAGCATCCCTCATGATCCACGAGTGCCTGCAGCACCATGGAGAAGTACCCCTTTCTGTTTATGCAGTCCGAGGCACAGTGATCAGGGGCCAGGATGGGGATATGCATGCCGTCTATGGTCCTCCCATGCAGTTGGGGAAGCCCATTGCAGCAAAGCCTTCGATGATGTGTCCACGTTCCCCAGAAGGATGACTCTCTGCAGCAGAATGTCATTGATGGCCTCGGCTACTGGCAGGAGCACGGCCCTGACTGTAGATTTCCCTATGCTGAACTGGTTCCTGATGGAATGGTAGCTGTCTGGACTGGTGAGCTTCCACAGGGTGATGGCGATGTGCTTCTGCATGGGGATGGCAGGTCTGTCTGCTGTCCTGCCACCTGAGGGGAGGGGCGAGCCACTCACAGAGCTCAAGGAAGGTGAGAAGTTGCATGCAGAAGTTCTGCAGCCACTGCTGGTCATTCCATAGTTGCAGGACGATGTGGTCCAACCAGTCAGAACTGGTCTCCCTCCATCAGACACGGTGTTCCACGGTATCCAGGGGACTGAGAGGCATGTGGAGCAGCAGGAGCACCAGGACCTGAGTGATTAGGGCCTGTGATCTGGGCTGGTCCTTGTCCGGCTGGAGCAGTATGTGGGCAGTTTAGAAATACTGCGCCATGAGGCGCAACATGAGCCCTATGAGCCTGGCACTGCTTTGCAGTAGCTCTATGGTGTGGGTGCTGTGGTATCTACAAGGGCAACCAGAGCACACTGCGTCCATTTTATGTCCCATAAGGGGGGAAGGCAGTAGATGAGTGGCATGTGAGACATGGCCGCAGAGAGGAGCCCTTGAAAGCATGCATCATAGCTTGCATGACTAAGTAGCCACAGGAAGTGTCTGCACTTCTGGTGCCCTTCCCACAGTGCTTCCGGGGGCTTTAAGTCTGACGAAGGCTCCAATCAGTGTGGCTGTGTATTTTAAAATAATTCTGCGTAATTCTGATGCTCCCCCATAGTGTGGGCATGCTATTTCCATTTTGTGATTTTGGGAGTTATTATTTTGAATGCAGTTATTTGGAAATAATTCCCTGGTGTAGAAATGCCCGCAGGGCAGAGACCCGAATCCTAAGGGATCCCCAGTTGTTTAGCTTTGGTTAACCATAAAGGCCATATAATGTGTTTATCTTTTGAAACCTAAGACTGTAACACATTTGTGCGTGTTTACCTGCTTTAACTTTGTCTGTGATAGGGGGATTGTCTGTGACCATTTGTTAAGGCTGAAGAGTTCACACTTGATGCTTGTTTGCTGAAATTAAGTATAGAATTCAGAGTCTGTCTGCGGTTGTGCTTACTTCTTGACAGTCTGCCCTGAGATTGGTACTCACATTTGTGAGCCACTCCAGATAATTTGACAATGGTCATGAGGGGTAGTAGTAAGGTGCTTGAAAAATTTCCTAGGCTTGGCGATTCCTATGGCTTTCCTAGGCATTTTCAATTTTGAGTGATTTTTTTTAACCAAAATGCTTCTGAGTTTACTAAAGACATTTTCTTATTGAAAACCAGGTTTCCATGCATGCAAATTTCAAAAATGAATTTGATAAAAATAGCCATAAAGTACTGAGAGCAAAGCGTCACAAGAAATGTCACAAAATAAAAGAAAATGTGATGTGAGTCTATCCTTCTTTCTGATGCAAATAATTGCCCACAAAGCACTGCCCATCAGCTCAATTCACAGAAACTATTAAAAAGCTCATTACAAATATAAAGTCAGATGCAAATTCAGAAACAGCTTAACATGGGTTTAGTGAAATGCTGAATATTTTGGGCTATATTTGGGCTATTCTGCACAACCCTATTAAATATACATTTTATGTGGTACCCATTAATCATATGAGCACAATCTTGAGTTATTCAGTCTTGTGATATAATGGATTCCTTTCCAACACCTTGGGTGAGCAATCAGAGACTGACTTTCTTCATTTAGTCAAATAGATTTATCTAAGCCATGTTTCAAATGAGTAGATTAAGTAGGGTAATGCTTATTTTTTAAGTCTGTGGAAAAATCCATTTAATAGGACTGTTACTTTGATTTTAGAGTAAGAATTACCATTAAAGTACTGGACTCTTTCCTTTGTAGTTTTTGTTATAATGATCTAGGCTCTCTTATCTTCCTGTACAGCAATTGAGTGTATTACTACTCCTGTGTCATCTCTGCAATAAAATACATTCCTGGACAAAAGAGACAAAGAGCCTCCCCAAAGAGGCTGTTTATGCAACTCGGAATTTGCAGTAATGAGGATAGTGAACAAATGTCCTTTTGTTATTATGTCATGGAAAAGATTTTCATGAAGGATTAATTCATTAAAAGCAACAAAGGAACATATCTACTTTTCTTATTCATAATTAATTATGGGAGGACAAAGGTTTTGTGCAGTGGAGGAGTGCAATTAGCTTGCTGCAGGAAACTTAACATCCTTTAAATGACGGTGTGAAAGCTAACTAACACACATATCCAGCACTGCCCTCTGCTGAATGGAATTGGAACTTGTTAGCTGAATGTCAAAGACCTTATTATGCTAGCAGAGATCTAGATTGTGACTTTCCATGGTACAACTCATAGTAGGGGGCACAAGGGAGGAAAACAGTGAAGATTCACTTTGAGTTTCTCCTAAAGTCTGACATGGGAGGAAATGAGGAAACACAAAGTATTATTTTACAGGAATTTAGTCTCAGACCAGAGGTGAACATTTATATACAACTGAATCATTTCAGATAGTCTACATGAACTAAAAGGGTATATTCTTAAAGAAAATGAATATTATGCTTTCTTGTGCTTAGATAGTTATAGCATTAGTTAGTTCTCCTTTGACTGTATCTTTCCCATGAATTTAGCTCTCCCCAAAGGTGAATGTTTTTTAACTAGCTGAAGACATTTTGTTCATAAATACAGTTAAAGGGAATGGAAATGACACAGTAGCCATACTCAGTGTGATAGAGGCAGTGTGATCTAGCGGGGGTAAGTATACAGCTAATTGTCATAAGTTCCGGGACTCTAATCCTAGCTCTACCTTTGACTTACTGGGCTTGTATGAGACCTGTCCAGATCATTAGGTTCTGCCAAAGTCACAAATCCCCCAGGTGGCTTCTCTACTTCTGTGGCTCTTCCCAGCTATCTTCCCATTCAGCTCCAGTAAAGCCAGGTTTCCACTGAGAAATTAGTACTAATTCAATGCTGTACTAAATTATGAGAGGATTCACCCTGCTCTTGGTGGGAAACAATGCATTTCCTCACTGCCCTACCCCAGCCATCCTCTTGCTGATGTTCTTCTTCAGCCTATACTTGAAGCCTGAGGCTCCATACAAGACACTTTGTGGAGTCAGGGGCAATGAGGGAGATGGATGATCATCACATCCACACACCCAGGCAGGGGACTCACTTTGTGTAGATGTAGGAGAAGTGATCAGACTCCTGGTCATTAGCAAGGAGGAGTCAGAGCAAAGGGGCTCTGAAATTTTACAAATTATGGATCAAATTCCATCCTGGCTTAATGCATGTGACTTCAGCAGTTAATATATATGACTTCAATGGGGCCACACAATTACTTTCAAATATCAAAATTTGGTTTTCTGAGCACACACAGCCTTTTGCACTTCCTGCCCTGCGTAATCAACCAGAGACCAAATTTGTTTCGCTTCAGCACATGCTCCAAGAAATAAGCTTTTTCTAGTGTCAGAAGAGGGCCAGAGGTCTGTTTGAGGGGATGAACATGTCTTGGTTATTGATGTCATGCAGAACATCTGTTCTTCCTTGTAATTCTAGTTAGTTCTGTGAGTCGTCTGATTCATGGAGGTGTGAAATTGTTAGTGATGTGTCCATTTCGTGGGTCTTTCAGATTTTATTGTTTAATATAGTTTTGTGTAGTGCTCAGAACACTGGTTGGGAACTTTATAAATCACACACGTGTAAAATATATGAGCTTTGTCAACTGCTGAAAGGTGTTTGTCTTTGGGATGGAAGGTGGCAGCATAATACCACCATGATCTCATACAGGACTGAGAGTTCCTCTGCAGTTGTTTTATTTGTTTTTATTAGGATAATGAATTCCCCATTTGGTTCCTGTAGGGTGCTGAGAAACTCTTGAGTATGCTCAGCATTGTGCAAGCTAGAATCCATGTAAAACACATTGAGTAGGTGGTTATAAGTCTGCCCTTGGAAGACAGCTCTACTGACATCACAGTGCCTGCTAATACCAATAGGGCATGTCTACACCGAGGAGTTATTTCAAAATAACTCCCCTTATTTCACAAGGTGAATGTCCACACAGCAAGCCCATTATTTCGAAATTATTTTGAAATAATGGGTTTGTTATTTTGAAATAATAACCCCTGCTTCTTATGAGGAATAATGCCTATTTTGAAATAGCTATTTGGGGAGTTATTATTTCAAAATAACTTATTTTGAAATAATCTTGTAGTGTAGACCTAGCCACACTGTTCAGCATAGCTGTCTCATTGGGTCACAGGATGGCACCTATTTTATCACCAGCACTAATTATGGCAATATCTAGACTTTCCTTTCAGATCTTCTTTCCAAGCCCAAATCAGGTCCAATGCTACTTATTTAATGAGCCCTGACAAGGCTGTAGGTCTTCTGCAAAACTGCTACTTGGAAACAGCAGCTGAAGCAGCTTTTGGAAACAGGGAGGGATAACAACAATTAACATTCATACAGCCTGCCTTGTCTGACAGTGCTCCACAAACTTTAGATTATGGAATCACTGCAGTGACTTCTAAAATGCAGATACTTCCGGAGTGGAACACAATGGATATTTGACAGAATGCAGTTACAGAATGAAATAATTTAACACTAGAATTTATAGACAATACTATGTTCTGGTATGCATGAATCAACAAATATATGGAGCTATTCTGATATACACCACTGGTCCCCATCATTTGTCGAAACTAGATGTGCTGAAACATAATAACTGAATTAAGGACTATGGGGTGGTACTTCAAGTTTATTCATTTAAATGTATGACTTACCCTTGAAATGAACAAGGCAGAATATGGATTTTGTAAAATATATGCAAACAGCTGTTCTTGTAAGTAGAAGCTATGTCTGGAGGCTATACTGTATGACACAGGATGAGTAGCAAGCAGATGGCTTGGAGGACAAAGTTTAAAAGAGCTAATTGTTCTTTGCCTTAGTCTTGTAAAGAAGCTGTTGATGCAGAAGCAACATGATATCGAAGAAAGCCTTTTAGATTTGAATAGCAGCTGAAGTATGGCTAAAGGTTGTATACCTCATATTAATATTGCACAGTCATTGAACTGAAGCACCTGAATCACCATCAAGGATTAAAAGATTTCACCAGTGCAAATATGTGACATGAAGTTAGCTTTAGATTCTACATCTGTTTTCTTTCTGTATTGGTAATGGTAAGGGACTCTCTTCATTGCCGTACCTGAGCTCCAGTTCCTGTATGACACAGTTTAGTAGGACATCTAGCCTAGCAATGAGCTACCTTAGCGGCTTTGGAAGAGAGGCTGTGCTGGTACAAGTTTCGTCTTCTCAAGTCAGCAATGCACCATTTAAACATGTGCAGCGCTAGCAATACCCACAGAAAGGGAGAGCATGCCTAGTTCACCAGGCGCCATTCTAAAGCAAACATTGTGTGGCATTAGCTTTGATGATACACACGCTCTAAGGCAGGGATGGGCAATAATTTTTCATGGGGGTGCACTCCAAAATTTTGGAAAGTGGTCGAAGGTCTCACTTTTCCATGGTATTAAAGGAGGAGATGCGGGGTCTGGGATGGAAGTTGGGTGCAGAAGGGAGCTTGGGGTAAGGGATTGGGGCGCAGGAGGGAGAATGAAGTCTGAGAGGGAGTTTTGGTGAAGGAGTCAGTTGTGACCTAGGGCAGGGGACTGGGATGCAGGGTTTTGGCATGTGACCTAGGGTAGGAAGGATTGTGATCTCAGGCAGGAGATTGGGGTGCCAGATCTGGGAGGGGGTATGGGTGCATATGGAGTATTGGGGCAGGCCTGGGGGACAGAGGGTTGGGGAAGGGAAGGGATGGGGTGCCAGATGCAGATTCTGGTCAGGAGACTTACCAGCCAGCAGCCAAACCAGCCTGCCTGCCTGCCTGCAGAGCGAAGGCCTTGAAGAGCTTAAAATGTTTCTGCCTGCTCGGCCATGTGCTTGGGTGGGTAACTGAACAGGAGGGTTGTGCTTTGTGGCTGCCAGTTATTCAAACAGGCAGCTCCCATTGGCCAGTTTCTAGACAGAAACTGGCCAATGGGATTTTGCTGGGGGCGAGAGCTGCATCTGAATCTTCCCCCTTCCCCTCTGGACTCATAAATAGAAAGCACCCCACAGCTGTGTTTTAGAGCAGCGTGCGGACTGCGAGGCAAGGAGAGGAACCTGTCTGGGGCTCTCCATTGCCTCCAGAGGCCAGATCCAATGGCTTGGTGAGCTGGATCCAGCTCGTGGGCTGTGTTTTGCCCAGGCCTGCTCTAAGGTTTAAAGGCTAACACTACAGCTCTAAATTAAATCCCTAAATCAAACCACCAGAAGAATAGAGTACACTCCTAATGCCTCCTCTCTTGGCACCCCAACTCTCAAGAACAATGGAACAGGGAAAACTAAAAGGAAGTTTGAATAACTTACAAAAAACGTCTTCTTTCAAGATCCATAGGTCCCTTCCTGAACAGAGACCCTAAAATCTTAGGCATTATAAATTATTTAATGGTGAAGTACAAAAATATCACATTGTTAACCTTGTCTGCTACTGTTTCCTGTTATAACACGACTAAGATGAATACTAAGAGCTTTCCCAAATGCACAGCACTACAACCTCAACCTTTGGGACACAGAGGGGAGTAATTTTCTCCTTGCTGTGCAATTCCTATTACTGGCATGTGTCTGCACAGGAAAGGTGGGATGTCACAGGAGGAGACTTTCCAGGTTGTAGAAAAGTGCTGCTGGCGTCACAATGTGAAAAAGTGGCCATAAAGATCATAAACATCTGTGCCCTTAGGAGTCTCTGCTCAATTGTCATGGGGGATAATCAGATCTTTTCAGTTAGTAGAGCACTCCTGCCCCAATAAATAACTCCGGGACACCAACATGACAGTGTGTAGCAGCCTTGCTTAAAAGGTAGAAATAAGCTAAAATTATATCCTTAATAGTACATGCTTGTATACCCCTGTGATGGGCATGTAATATTAACCTATTGGAGAGAGAACACACAGCCTTAACCACAGTGCAAATATATAAATTAGAAATTACTCCAATCCCTGGCTCCCAACCAGAAATCCCAAATTGAAACACCCTTGGACATTGCAGAAGTTTGGATCCAGATCCAAACCCCTCGCTAAAATTAATTTCCAAATGACTTTAACTCAGATGTAATATAATCAGTATAAACAAATAAGGTGGGTTGTTTTTTTTTTTTTCATACTGATGCCATGTGCTCTGATAGGTGGACCAATAGACAAGGCTGTAATCAGATACCTAGATCACTGCTCTGACACTGAGAGGCACTGAGATAAGCTCTGCTTCCATTGGTTTCAGTGGAAAGTATCAGAGCATAAGCAGGTGCTCTGGATACACAATGCTTTTGAAAATCAAGGATGCTCTTTAGACGCCTTTCACTGATTATGGTGTTTTAACCTCTCAGTAGAGGTGTTTTAACCTCTCCATTTAACCGTCTGTCTTATGGGTATGACAATATGTGTAGCAGCATTACTGACAACTTTTAAGGCTTAATCAACCTGTGCTAGAGAGGCACTTTGAGATGATAGAATGGAACATATCACATTTATGAAAAGAAATGTTACTACTAGAAACAAAAACACGTTATTTATTATTTATTTTTTCCTCTTTCTTTAAGGCATTTAAAAACTCTTATTTATATTCTGCTTTAAGTGGCATCCATATCCACGCATTTTTAATCATCCATTCTTTGTGAAAAGATTTTTATGATTGATCTGATTTAGTGCAGCACTGTTTACTTACATCTGAGACACGGCTAAGTTAAATATTCAAAAATGAGATTCAGGTCAAGGTATAACTTTAATTACAAAACACTACTGTGGTTCCTTTTGAAAAGGCACTTTGATAGAAAGAGATGAAAGACATTGCATCTGGCAATGAAATAGCACAAAAACATTGCTTTTCTTGTTCAAAGGCCTTGTTTACACCATGTAAGGTCACAGTGGTCACTACAGAAAGTCCCACCACAATCCAAAAGCAGTAGCACTAAGGAATCACTTCAAGGCAAACTAAACTTTAATTAAATGTAATTCTTCGAATTGCGAGAAAATGGAAAACTTTCAGAGCAAAACTATCTTGCAAGGTTTACATTCAAGGTCTTTTATGCACATACATAGGCAATGAATTACATTTAACAGCAACAAGGCTCTTTTGCATGATTTTGGACTCTCATTCATATTTTGAAGCTGATGGCACAGTCAATTCAAAACCTCAAGGTATTGTGTTGCCTACATCAACGGAAATCTTCAAGGTATATATATTCTGACTACACAGCAAGCTAAATTATCCAGTAGAGCCGCATGTTAACAAAATGATCAATCTGCATTTCAATATGATAGGTGCTATTTAAAACCTAAGAGAGAGACAGACAGACAGGTGCCAATCAGCGTGGCATCATCATGATTTACTAATTACTAAGCTTACTGATAATCCTGCTTATTTTAAGAAAAACCACTGAGAATGAAAAACTGGTTAGGGCATTAATTACTTTTTTTCAAAAGTAAATTTACTGTGAAACTGTTTATTTTACTAAAAGGGCAAGTAACTGATTGCATGTAATTTTTGTTACTAATGAGAAATTAGTAACATTTTACTAAAACAAAATTGAGCATCTATTCTGGAGAGCATTACATGAAACCTGCCTATGTGAGATATCAAGTTATGTTCTTCTATAGTTGCCTGAGCTATTATAGATCATCCCCCCCTGTGGGTTTAAAAGATGGAAAAAATGTGCTCTTCTAGCCCAAATGTTCTTGAAAGAGACAAGGGACATAGATCCTTGTGGTTTCTTCCTCCTAACTCATGGTGCTCCCTACATACAGAATCATAGGGCTAGAAGAGACCCAAGGAGGTCATTGAGTCCAATACCTTGTCCAAAACAAGACCAATCCCAACTAAATCATCCCAGCCAGGGCTTTGTCAAGCTGGGACTTAAAAACTTCAGGGGTGGAGATTCTACCACTTCCCTAGGTAACCTATTCCACTGCTTCAACACCCTCTTAGTGAAATAGTTTTTTCCTAATATCCAACCTAGACACTGAGTGAAACACCAATTCCAGTGGGGATTAAATTAGGAAGAAAAGAAAGACGTAGGCCACACTGAGAGAACACCTCCAGTTTGGATTCCTTTTTTGATCTTGACATTTTCATTGACACTCAGCTGTGAGATAGAAAAGAGGAGAGGAGAGTGTTCTTCTCCCCTCATTCATAAACAGGACCAAAGTCTCTTGTGCTAACCCCTGAGCTGAAGACGATTGACTTGGGTCACCACTGCCCAACCTGGGATGAGAAGGAGCACTGCCACCACAATCAGCTTTCATTGAAGGGTACCCAGACATGCCCTCACCTCTTCTGCACTTAGAAGGAATAGGGGAAACAAGCCCAGGGAGATGGTCTGGACTCCATCAAGGCTCCCTGCTCTGGAGTTGCTCCCTAATTGATGGTAGGAACCTGTGGAACCTCCTCCTTGTATCTCCAAGTACTGATATAGTTCTTTATCCTCAGCAGGGCCAGGCTGCTTCCCATCCAGCATGCCCTGACCTACTCTAGGTCTGTGGAGAACTTTGTCAAAGCCGAGGCAGCTCAAACCCTGTGAATTTGCCTTGAGCCGAAGTGCACACCAGATATTATAGAGAAAGCAGGTAAGTCACTCTTGTCTTTGGAGCCAGCAACCCAAGAAACAGTGCCTCTTGAAGCTCGACTCCATGGACACAGGGACGTGTTGTGGTTTAATGAAATTTGTCCACTATATTTTCCTCCAATCTTTGGCATGGCCTTAATAATGTCTGAACGGTCAACTCTCTTGAATTCTTTCTCCCCTTAGACTTGTTCTGCATGTGATCTTACCTACCAACTCTTTGAGTTTGTTAAAGTCTGCCTTCTTGAAATCCATTGTCTTTTTTTAGCTGTTTTCTCTCCTACCAGCCCTTATAATAATGAACATTACCATTTCATAATACTTTCACCCAAGCTGCTTTGCACTTTCAAATTCTCATCCAGTTCCTCCCTACTTGTCCAAATCAAATCTCCACCTCCTGAAACAAAAATCGTCTCCAATATGTTCCAAGCACTTTTTGGATTATCTGCTCTATTACTTTCTCAACAGATGTCTGTGTAGATGAAGTCCTGTATCTCCCACATCCAAAGCAAAGGACGATTTTGTTATTTGTTTAATAAAACATCATTCACCTCTTCTTGCTGGTTATGCAGTCGAGAATAGACTCCCTACCATAACATTTCCTTGATTTTACGCCTTAAGGGTGAGGAGAGACTTTCAGCAGGTCTGTCTCTGATTTCTGGCTGCACCTCAGCACAAGTGGATATATTTTTGATTCACCAAATGAAGCAGCAATCATCTAGGTCCAATGGATACACAACATCGAGGAGGAATCATGGGCCACATAGAAGACACACAAAAAAAGCAGCAGGTGGAGCAGCATTTTGAATAGGCCAAATGGCCTGTCTCACCACAAAATACTCCACAGGACTTTCTTGCTGGTTGGATCACCAGTTCCTTGGTTGCTTCTGGTTCTGGCAGTAAATTAGCCCCATTGCCTTCAAATGGCAAGTCTCCCAATTTCTCAGAATACATCCAATGTTTCATGTGATCATTTTGGAAGCCTCATATGAAGGGCCCATTCCCTAACCAATCCCAGGAGCTGCTATCATGGGTCAACACATAGTGCATGTTATTCTTCATTCCAAACTGCAGCAAGGCTGATCGTACCACCTCATACACTGGGAGGGGCTATTGCATGGAGAAATATTCCTGGAAAATGATGCCCACGCTCATACTCTCAACCAAGTAAAAAAGCTCTCGGGGGAACAGTCTGACAGGCTGTGCCTGGCAGCACCCCAGAAGGTGCACTCCTTAAGAGGATGGTGGTGGAATGGACTTTCAGAGTCCTGGGCAACCAGTATCTCCACATCACTACATTAGAGCTAGATGCAGTACCACTCAACTATTACTGGAGAGTCAGGCACTGCAGGATGTAGTGCCTGAAGACGACAGAGGGACAAAACCCTGTGGCTGCTTGATTGAGCCACACCAGCTGCTTAAAGCAAGAAGTTGCTCCAGAGGTCTGTCTGATCAGCAGAGCTCATCTTTTGCCCCATCTTGCTCCTGACTTGACCTTAGTATCCGTCTCTTGACTCAGTTAGATAAATAGACCGAACTCTTGCCTTCAACCCTTGCCTTGGGAAGCACTCCTGTCTTGGCTTGGCAACTAGTCTCAACATTTGCCATTGACCCACTGGCCCAGCTGCCTATGAGCCTGCCAGCACACCTCCACAGTTTTGTCTGTGCATTTTATTTCCTCCCCTGCACATGGGGCTTTTAATGCTTAAATACTCAGAAGTTATGGGGGGGGTCCCCTAAATACTTAGCCAGACATTTATTAGCACTCAATCTATCCATTGTTGCCTGCAGCCCCTACTGTTCCCAGGCTGACGGGTCCCTCTGGAGCATGGTTCTTTCAGCGAGTTTACTTTCTCTCCATGGTTAATATTATGTACTTATGTGAAAGGAGCAAAAAGAGAGTGATAGGATCTGAAGTGGCCATGTAGGAATTCAAATGGTCAAAAATATCTCAAGAAATCTTAAAGAAACCCTGAACTGTAAAACAGGGGCTCTTCATGTGGACAGTATTTCCTCTTGAATATTATCAGGTCTATCCCTATGACAATGAGGAGGAATGGTCTCAAGTTGCAGTGGGAGAGGTGTAGGTTGGATATTAGGAAAAAAACTATTTCATTAGGAGGGTGGTAAAGCACTGGAATAGGTTATGTAGGGAGGTGGTAGAATCTCCATCCCTAGAGGTTTTTAAGTCCTGGCTTGACAAAGTCCTGGCTGGAATGATTTAGTTTGGGCAGGGGGCTGGACTCCTGAGGTCTCTTCCAGCCCTATGATTGCTTGAGAACTGCTAAATGAAAGGGTCTAATCAGTTGTTTACATCTGTGGTACTCTAATATTAAGCTAGCGTAACTCAACTGGTTTCTATGATGTAAAACTGGAGTAATATGATGCTGAACGAGCCTCCTACTTTGTACAATTTGTATTATACTTATATGTTTTACTGTTTTGCATTGGCTCACAATACCTGATAGATGCGATGAAATCTAAAGCATTTAGTTAGATAACTAGCAAAGTTAGAAGACTTTTTACTGCATACAGTGAACACTTAGTGAAGCCTGACCTAAAGGTTCTCTCTCCAATAAGCAACCCCTCCTTTCCTATGTGATCATTTAAGTATCCCCAAGGATTTCAGTACTAATTTGTTTGACTTTTAGCTAAAGACCATCTCCATTAGGCAATCAATTTCTTCTGTTGGGTGGTCGCTTAAGGCAGTTTTCCCAGTATATTCAATTTGCACAGTTTCTGTGAAAAGAACTTCAGCAAATTAACATTAAGTAGATATTGGGCCTATAAGCAGTAAGAATACAGAACATAGCAGTTTGGGGAAGAATAGTCCTGATTCTCTTCTCTCTTACCCTGGGTTGTAACTCCATTAATTTCAGTAATTCCATTGATGTTAACGAGATAAAACCAAGCCCACGGGGTTTTGTGTCTGCATCTACTTATTTCTGCTTCAGAAAATTCAAACACAAATGATTGGACTGACATCAGGGGTATCTAGATGCAAATTGTTATACAGGTGGTCAAGGCTAGATGACCTGGTGGTGTTTTTCTGGCCCTAAATTGAAAATAAAACAAACTGGATTATGAATAGGAGAAAAGAATAACAAATGTTTGGAGTCTGTTTTCCCCAACCACACACAGAAACTCACTATGGGCCAAATACATCCCTGATATAATATGAGTGAAGATACCTACAACATTATATTTGCCCAGTTTTGGTCTACACCAAGGAGGTAAATCGATCTACGTTATGCTAGTTAAGTTACATAAAATACATAACTTGTGTCAAAGTAGATTAGATTGACTTACAGCGATGTCTACACCATGCTATGTTGATAGGAGACACTCTCCTGTCAACATAGCTTCCACTTCCCAGGGAGCTGTAGTGAAATCGATGGGAGAATGCTCTTCTATTGACTTATCACATCTTCAGCAGACCTGCAAAATCAATGCTCGTTACATGGATCACAGCAATGCCATTTTAGCGGGTAGTGAAGACATGCCCCCTAATTTGTTTAACAAGTATTATACCAGTCGGAGTTCACTACTATTTCTAATGAAGAAAATTGGGATTTTGCTATTGACTACAAACAGAGGAAGATCTGATCTAATACATAATTTGAGGGGAGGCATAAAGGTAGGTAACTGTATTAGACAGCAAACCTTCTGGATTGGACAGTACCATATCTTTGCACACTAAATACTGCCATTGACTTCAAGGAGCTGTGCCAATGTCTACAGGGGGAATTCTGGCTGTGGGAAGACTGCAAAATCAGTCCAATCCCATTCGGCTGGTGTTTTGATGAAAGTCTTCTTTCTAGTTCACATTAAGCTATTAAGTACTTAAATAATTACTTGGTTTGAGTACTTACATTTTCACATTAAGCAATGCAATCATTTATAAGAAATTTATTACTGAAAAATGAGATTTAACTATGACACCAAAGCAATTTATTAAGTAATTAAAATATTTCCTAGATGTGACAAATTATACACTCTAAGTAATTCAATTAAAGTGTGATTACATCCTCAACCTAAAATTCTAAACTATGGATAGGATCTTGACAGTAAAACACACACCTTTGTGTTTCTCTTAACACTGACACTGTTTAATTTGAGACTGTATTTGTTACCCACACCTCCTGCCTTCAGTTCTTGTGTGAAAGCAGTGGGGTAGGACAGGCAGTTGGAGGGCTAGCAAACTGCTGTGGATAACTCCTTTTCATAGCGTACTGTTTCTGTAAGGAGAAGGGGGTAACAATACCCCACCTATGGTCGTCTACATGGAGTGAACCAGGACTGCTAGTTCTAAACATGTGAGTGTCTCACTGAGCTAAATTAGGGTATGTCTACATTAGCCCCCTAGTTCGAACTAGGGTGGCTAATGTAGGCATTCGAACTTGCAAATGAAGCCCGGGATTTAAATATCCCGGGCTTCATTTGCATGTTCCCGGGCGGGCGCCATTTTTAAATCCCCTTAGTTCGAACTGACTGCCTGCGGCTACACGCAGCAGTCAGAAGTTAATCCGAACTAAGTCCTTAGTTTGGATTAACTGTTACTCCTCCTGCAATGAGGTGTAACAGTTAATCCGAACTAAGGACTTAGTTCGAACTGACTGCCCACGGCTACACGCGGCAGTCAGAAGTTAATCCGAACTAAGGGGATTTAAAAATGGCGCCCGGATAGGAAGATGCAAATAAAGCCCGGGATATTTAAATCCCGGGCTTCATTTGCAAGTTCGAATGACTACATTAGCCACCCTAGTTCGAACTAGGGGGCTAGTGTAGACATACCCTTACTGGCTGCAAGGAGGTGCCTGACTTGTAAATCTGTATATACAGTCTGGCCTCTAGCAGGAAACAATCAGCCACATTGTGTTAGTGAGAGTTATTTATGTGGGGCTACTCATGATAGGAAGCAGTATGCCTCGTATGCCACTATGCAATTTTCCCTAATATCTCTACACTTGAGTATGCACTGGTCTAAGTACAAAAGTACCATGGAAGGTTGATGGTTTGACACCTGAACTACTCCTTCAGTTCTAGAAGGGGTCCTACTGAACTAGTCATAGCTGAGTATCGGTAGCAGATCACACTGACTATGAAAAAGCTTTCAGAGCAGCTACTGTATGTGCGGATAAATAATCACTGTTCAGAGATGCTAATCTAACAACTCTTGTTACCACAAGATCTAAAAATGTTTAAAACAAAGGAAGAAAAATATCCCCCAAATATTATAAGCTAACTGGGAGCAGAAAGTACTTGGAAAGTTTGTTTCTACTGGATTTCTAAATCAAAGAAACCAGCTTTGTATCCAAACTCACTGGAAACTTCCTGAAATTATCCCATCTACCTTATAAGTACCCATTTTACTATACCATATGTATATCTTGAAGCAAAATATAGATACAGGGACCTGATTTTGTTCACACACCACAAAAAATCAGGAGTAACTCAACTGAAATCAATGTAATTATATAGTGTAAAACCAATGTAGAATAAGACCAGAATCAGTCCCATGATATTACTGTGTGGTAGAACTATAAGTCCTAATCCAGTTAGTTCCCAGAGACTTGAACTGGAGTTTCACCCTTTTCTGTAAATTCAGAATTGGATCTATTTTCTTCATCCATCTCTGTTTCCCTAGATGTCTGACTACTCTTGAGGCATTACTTTCAAAAGTATTCACACATATGGTGAAGACTCTCTGAACCCCAGTCCAGCTGCTGAGAAGCATGCTTTTCCAGTGAAGTAGTAAAGGTGATTTGGAAGGGTCTCTGCAGATGCCGGTTATCTTTGCTTAGTGCGTGGGAAGTTGATATTTAAAAAATGTAGTTATGCTAAAAGTTTGGAAAAAATATTTCTCCAAAGGGCATTTATATTTGAGTATTGGGAGGAGGAAAAAACCATGACAGAGACAGAAGATTATATTGCTTTACAAAACAAGTAATTGCTATTTACATAGAGTCCAATCTTCTTTCACTTGGCAGTCTTCCACGTAAACGCATTAACTGTGTGTCAACACCTTTAGGAAATTCTAAGTAGTTTAATTTTCACCTAATAACAATAATAAATTCTCACTCTCAGGCTCTGATTCTCATCTCACTTACATTAGCTTTACTCTACTGACTTCAGTGGAGTTAAATCCTGCTTTGAATGGTGTAAATGAGAATTGTGCCCATAGGACCACAATGTGATCTGCCTTGCACCATTTTAAAACCATTATAAGTCTAGCGGTTTCCTGATTTACCACCATTTAAGTACTATCAGTGCCATTATGCAGAAAATAGCATAGAGAGAAAACAAATACAGCTCAGTGTAAATGTAGAGGAACTCTGCTGGTGATAGTGGAGTTGCTCTAAAGGTATATTGGTGTAACAGTGCAGAATTGGACACCAAACATATTACAATGTGTTTCCATAAGTATGCTGTACTTAGCACCTCTTAAAAATGTGTATTTTTTCAATATCAGCCCTGTTCTTGCCAAAGTCTGAAAGCAGGTCCTGTTGCCTACCGGGCCTCTTATACAGGGCTGGGCAAGATGAGGCTCAGGGGCCAGATCTGGCCTGTTTAACACTTGGACCCAGCCCTTGGACTGCATGTGGCCACATTCTATTTATATCCTGCTGCCTGTGCCACCGAATCACCAGGCAATGGCTCAGGCAGCAAGATCCTATTTAAATTGCTCACAGCTCCTGGCTGCGGTGCTGCCTTGGCAGGGGCCAGAGCAATGAACCCTTTAAATAGCCGCAGTAACTCCGGGCAGCTGCCAGGTATCGTGGTAGCAGCAGGTCTGGAAGCCGTGAACCCTTTGATGTGTGTTTAACTCAAAGCTTCTGGCCCCAGACAACTCTGGGGGAGGCTAGTCCCCAGGCCATGCCCCTTATGGGGGTGGAGCCAGTCCATGACTACCTACCAACATTCATTAAGTGACCCCTCCGGGAAAATTATTGCCCACCCCCGCTCTAATACAAGGGCTTATGTTTCAGGCTTTCTTCTCTATATTATACTTGGGGTGAAATCTTGTCCCACTGGACACTTTAGAAAATTAGGTATCAACATTACCATAGCATGCTCTTTTTAAAATATACATGTGGGCCACAATCATCTCTGCCAGAAGTTCATTAAACTTCTGTTTATTTGAAATTATTAACTCGTAGCAGATTTTCATCCAAACTTAGATCTCATTTATGTCTGAAGGAAGCACCTTGTGGTATCCAAGCTGCAGTGGTTAAAACAGTGTGATTGTATCATCAGCGAAGCGTGAACACTTTCTAATTAGCATAATTGGAGCTCTTGCGATTATGCTGTTTTTTCATTTATTGTTGTTATTAACACATTTAGTAGAGGTAACAGGGTAACCAAGTTGTAAAGGAAGACAGAAAGTTCTAGTGTTCATTTGCTGCGTTCATCCTGCAGTCTGAACAGCACTCTATATATGTGAATTTTAACTGTGGAATAACAAAGGCAATAGGCATTCTGTTCTCATCCTTATTCTGAGCTCTTTGGCACATGTAAACACAGCAACTGCACTGAAACTCTACGGTATTTTCAACACAACACTGTGAATGCAGCATTTTGCCTGCAAGTTATTGGTTCAAAGTTGACCCAAGTCAGCACTGGCTAAAGGTCATAGGAAATGAATCTGCTGTCCAGTTCTCTGTAGATAAGTGAACACATCACACAAAATACATTTACAGCTGCCATTAATTGATGGCCTTATTTGTCATTTGAGCTGCAAACCAGGAGTTTCCAGACAGATCAATCTCTTTACCAAAGCAACTACAGGTACCTTTTTCTGTGTTATCAGTGGGTGACTGAGACTAAGAGCTGATGATCTTGGTATGTTTTTTTTAATTACAAGCAATATTGGAGCTGGGATCTTTGCTGTGATGTCTACAAAACACCTAACAATGCATAGGCAGCAGGTTAACACTATCATGGTGAACAGGACTGCCTCATCATTTATTTGTGCTACCCTGACTCTGTCTGTATCACTCCGCTGGCTCTTGTCTTAGATTTTGGGCTAGGGACCAATGCCTAGCACAATGCAAACCTCAGCTCATGGCTGGCTCTCCTCAGTACTACCACGTTACAAATATGAAACACTTTTGCAGACAGCAATCACAGATATTTTTATTGAACTACTATGCCATTTGCCACAAGCCAGTGAATACCAAACGAACAAGAAATCTTCAAAAACACTGGGGGGAGAGGAGAGGAAACCTGGCAACAAATGAACCTAAAACCTGGCAAATCCTACCATTCGCATTTTCAGTTTGAGGACTATTTTTTCTAGAACTGTGGGATTTTCTTATGAAGCCAAGTGAGTTATGAATGATTGCTGGGAATGAGGGGAAAGAGGTTGAGCAGGTATCAGAGCAACAGCAGAGAAAGCCCTCTGAGCAGTGAGAGAGGTCTGACATTAAGATATTCCAACAAGAGAAGAATGTTCCTTAAAGTCTCTGATGGGCTAAGAAGACAAGGAGAAGAGGGGGCTAAGTAAACATCAGTTGCCAATGATGTGGTAAGCCAAATCCTCTCTGGAAATTTAGACTGTGGTCTCAAATGTGCATATTATTATCAATGTTTGTATTTCAGTAGTGTCTAGCAGCCCTCACCAAGATTGGGGCTCCACTGTGTTTGACATCGTATACAGCATCTAGTAAGACACAACCCCTGTCTCAAACATCTTATAATACAGATAGATATGCCAAGGGTACAGACAGAAATGACTTGCCTGAGGTCATACAGTGAGTCTGTGGGCAGGCCAGGGATTGAATCTAGACCTGCTGTGCTTTAACCAGAAGATCGCTCTTCCATTTTCCTTATTTTGGCTCCTTACTTAGTGATTAGTGCTTTATTAATGTGCAACTTGGTAAAGCAGCTATATCAGCTGCTTGGAGAAAATAAGGCTATTGATTGATGTTCCAGTTTCTAAATGAAGTCAAAGATCTCGAAACTGAAGTGACAGATACGCTAACAAAAGCTAAGATAGATAGGATGCATATTTCTATGGTATGCAAGGTAGTTTCCTTTCTGGATGATAACATTTGACCTTGCTGGATCTGCAGTTGGAACATATAAAAAGAAACAGGGATGGAGGAAAGAGAGTCAAAAACCCCAGTTTTGAGAATATATGTGAGACAGCTGTGGAATAAGGAAATGGAAGAATATGCAACAAATAGTAGCAAGAAAAACACATGAAGGATTTGTCCAAGAGAAAGTGAAGAATAAAGATCAAATAGCTTTCCCAGAGTCACACAGTACCAGAAAAATATAATTCAGCATAGAATACTAAGAGGACTGGAGAGTGCATTTTTGGTTTGTTTTTATGATTTTCCAAGTCTTGTGTAATAATATAGTAAGGTTAGAAAATAAACTACTTTTGGGACAAGTCCCTTTCAGAACAGGGTTTTGGTCAGTAGACTATATGAATGTTGCAAAACATCTTCCATACATAGAATCATAAAATCATAGAGCTGGAAGAGACTTCAGGAGGTCATCAAGTCCAGCCCAAGGCAGGACCAATCCCATACATAATTGTTTGAATTTTAAATACATTCCCTCTAGCTGTGCTGGTGCCAAATTTGTATTCACTTGCTATGGATAGCCTGGCAACTGAATTTATTAGCATGAACGCTCATGAAAACTTGAAAAGTAAATCTTAACCTCAAAGTGTTCCCTGAAAGTGACTGCTGACATTCCTAATAAATGACACAACAGGTTTCAAATTGTGAACCTGAAATTGAAATATGAGCTAGAGTTGGCTAAATCAATCAGGTAACATAAATACACAAATAATAAAGTATCTTAAGCAACCACAGCACTCATTTCAAATCTACAACAGTCTCATTGCATTGTGTACAAATGATCTCCAGACTAAGAATTATTTGCCAGAGAAACTTACAATCAGGTATGATGCTGAATACACTTGGAAATTTGTTCATGGAGAAGTTTTTTGGAATAATTTGTTTGTTTCTACTACAAAGAGAAATTACTGGACACTAATGAACTGTGTCAGCTAGCAAGGAACGGTAAAGCAAGAACCAATGGCTGGAAGTTAAAGCCAGACAATCTCAAATTAGAAATAAGACATTAAAAAAAAACCACACAAGGAAGGTGATTAAACATTCTACCAAGATACCATTGGAAGTGGTGGATTCCCAATATTTTGATACCTTCAAATCAAGGCCGGATGCCTTTCTGAAAGATATACTTAGGATGAAATTTTGTGGCATTTGAGAGACAGAAGGTCAGACCAGGTGATCTTTGAAATGATTCACACAGCTGTGAGCCATGTGAGGCTTTTTTGCAATGGTAGAAAGAGAGAATTCTCCCTTACAGGGCTGACTTTACTATTTGACAGCTAGCCTCAAGGTCCTTACACACCAGGCAGCAGCGCTTCCTCTGCTCATTTCAACTCTCTATTGATTGCAGAGGGAAATTCTCTCTCTTCCTGGTTAGCTGCTGGGTATAATTAGAGCAGAGATGGGGAGACTTTTTTGAGTCAGGGGCCACTGACCCACAGAAAAATCAGTTAGGGGCCACACACACAAACAACAACCAAATCCTCACTTACATGGCCCCTGACTGAGAAGCAAAAAGACACTCCCCACGTTCCCCTCACACACCAAAGCCAAGAGGGGCCCAGGCTAGTAGATTTAGTGTGCTCCAGCCCTGTGGTGGGGTGGCAGGGGGGCTGAAGCACCAGAACAGGCTCCCCGATGCTGGGGGAGGAGGCCTGAGCCTCACATGCAAGATCCAGGAAAGCCAAGCACCGCATCTGGCCTCTGGGCCTGAGGTTCCCCTCCCCTGAATTAGAGGAAAGGCTGCTCCTTCTTAGTTATGTGTCTTGGATATGGGAAGTGTCACAGCATGGGTTTATTTGGGCACAAGTGTTCCTCCTCTTTCCCACTTGCATCTGAGACTTTTGCTGCAGCCTGTTGAGTTGTCTGCTCAGAAAGTGTCTGCTGCTTTCCCAGCTGCAAACAGTGTGACAGCAGCCATCTTGGTTGCTACCAAAGACCTCTAGAGCTAAGACATGGGCCTCTATACCTTGAGAGAAGAGCCACGTTCTGTAGCTAAGAACTCTAGCACACCAACATCCGCTCTAGACTGGGCACCGATAGCCACACATAGCAAACACTGACTAGTGGGATGCATACTTCCTTTGAACAGAGAATGCATTATGGGTATGTCTATGCAGCAAAGAAAAGCCTGTGGCTGGCCAGTGTTAGCTGACTCAGGCTTGCAGGCTCAGGCTTTGGAGTTTTCATTGCTGTGCAGATTTCTGGGTGTGGGTGGGACTCCAAGTTGTAGGAACCTTCGGGGGGGGGGGACTCTGGGCTGGCTAGAAAAACATCTCAGCAACTATGGCTAGGGGCTTCACAGGAGCACTGTATCACCTGGGTCACCACAAAAGATGGCACAGTGTTTGCCACCTGAATGTGGAGACCCTAAGTTATCTCCTACCTCCACAAAACTTTGGGCTTGGCTCAGTTCAGGAGTCACACAGAGCTTCAAAGGAGGGAACGAGGCGATTTTGAACCAGTTTATCCACCCTGAAATTCCACCAGATACAGAATTCAGTCACTGCTCCACTTGTCTGATGGTAGCAAGCTTGTTGCACAGTAATAGACATTATAGACACATTCGTATCACCTGTTGTGCTTAACTGGGATCAGAAAACCACTAATGCAAAATATTTATAAACTAGTGACTGATATGATGTTAAATACAGAAGATGTGACACCTTGCCAGGGGATGCCTGAATTTTCACTTAAACGTGTTACAGGTGACAGGACCAAATGGTTTTTTTTTTTAATCAGGTGAAGTTACTCTATAATTGCATGAGTGGATCTGGTGTACATTAATTATATTCTAAAATGCCTCAGTTTGTGGTTGATTTTTAATGAGCAAGTGTTGCTAAGCAGTGATGCTCACTCTGTAAGTCCTTATTAGGTACAAAATACATACTTCTGGTGTTAAGTTTCTTTTTATCATCATATTTAAACCAGAGATGAATCTGAATCAAAACACTCACTTAGTTTCCACCCTACTTTGTATCTGAGGCTAAATAACATCAGGATCCAGACTTCTGGCATGGGTACACATTCAATTTTGCCAACTTCCTACTAGTTTTGTTTTTCCATCCCTGTCTATCCTGGCTAATAGCCACTGATGGACCTATTCTTCCTAAACGTATCTAGTTCTTTTGTGAACCCTGTTATAGTCTTGGCCTTCATAACATGCTCTTGCAAAGGGTTCCACTGTGTGTTGTGTGAAGAAATATATACTTTTGTTTTAAACCTGCTCCCTATTAACTTAATTTGGTGACACCTAGTTATGGGGTTATCAGATGGGCTTAAACGCTATCAATAAAAATTAATTACTTTCTGTCCATGTACCATGGTGTCTCCATTGGGAACTAGCACTAGACCCAAGCCTCTGGTCTAAGTGGTCAATGAATATTTTCACAGGCAGGTTGTAGGCAGAAAGACCTAGTGATCAGAGCAAGGTATGTGGTCATGTTATGTGATTGTGGACAGTTTGGGATACCAGATGATCAGCCCCTATGCTCTGGTCTAGCATCATACAGAGGTCAATACATGGGCTTTAAGGGACTGTAGAAAATGTTCCCAATATGGCAATAGAGTAAGAATGGTATAATCAGCCCTTTATACTTCTGCCTGCAAGCCTTGATGAAGGGATTATGGCAATAGCAGGGTTAAAGTTGGAGAGAGTGCGTATGTCATGAATGGTGCTATGGTGATTCTGGGTTATGATAGAGTTTCTGGCAGTGGGTTGTTCAAAAATTTTCCTTCAGAACTGTTTTTCAGTGTCTTCCATGGAAAATTTAGCAATTAGGTTTAAAAACCCCCCCTAATATATGTATGGAAATCACAGTTTTGGTGCTTTATGGTCACCTTCTTCTGCAGGTGATGGAATCTCTGGCCAGACTACATTTCCCATAAGGTACCATAATCAAAGGTTGCCATGCTGTATCTTCTCCTCATCAAGATGGGAGAACATAGTGCCTCATGGGAGATGTAGTGTGACTGGAGAGTTGGGACAGAATGGGAGCATAAATCACCCAAACAACTCTCAGGAGATGCCATAGCACCATAAAATATTTTGGTTTTCAGCTGAAAATTTACTTCAAGTTTTAACCAAAATAGTAAGCCCAAAAGTTAAAGTTTTAGATGGAAAACAGCTTATCTTCCAACCAGCTCTGTGTTGGAGGCTGCTGCACATCTGGGTGGTTGTTTTCATTTACAGTAGGATGCATGCCATCTCCAGCCAACTCAGAATTGGGGTAACACAAAGGTAGCTTATGACCACCTTTGCCCTCTACCCTATATTTCCTGCACGCACATGTAGAAGACATGATCCCTGCTCAGAAGAACTCTCAGAGGATAAGTGATGCACAAAGGGTGGGGAAAGAGATACAGTCAAACTGATGTAATTGTATGATACACCTGCATATAGTATTACAATACATAAGTAAAATGTTGTGGAGATAAAAAACTGCAAAGATTCAGACACCACATGGATATATGGGACAAGAGAGAGGGAGGAGTCAGTAATGACAGAGTTGGGTTTCTAGTGTGTCTAGAGATTCCCAGGCCAGAAAGGAGCTTTGTGATTATCTAGTCTGACCTCATATAGAACACAGACCACAGAAATGCAAAATACTCTGAAGAGTGTACTTAACATTACTTTTGCGTGTCTGGAGGAACTGGTACTGGGCCCTCCTTGGAGATGTTCTGAGAGCTCATAGTTTGGAGTGTGTAGGCCAAGAGGGGAGTCCTTCTGAAACTGATTGAGACAGAGATCTTGCTCCTGCCGGGTGCAGACAAGGCTTCCAGAGACTAAGAGCAGGTGCCTCACAACCCTGGGTGTATTGGGAAGCATCACAGTTTTTGGCTGATGTTTTAGAAAAGGAAAAAATAATGTAAGACTACAACAGGGAGTGATGCAAATTATTCTACTGTATCTGTCAAGGAGAAAGGAGAGCAGTGGAACAGAAAATATTTACTGAAAAATCTAATGAGTAAGTGCCATGCCAGAATGAAAGCACTGGCAAGTCATTACTGCAGGTGGTGTAATTACTATAAATTGCTTCAAGTACCAAAATTTGACTTCTAATCTCTTTTCAGGACAAAGGTCTAAGTAATGGATAATCAGTTAAAAACCCTCAAATAAAACTGATGCCATCATCAGCTTATTAAACCTCATGTTTTTTCCACAGTAGTGAAGTATATATTTTCTTCTTTAATAAAAAGCAACTACTGTAGTTTCTGATTCACCATTTATTTTCTGTGTGTGGGATTAAGAATCACTGAAAAGGAAGGCCCATGTACCACTTTAAATTATTTAACTCCACAGGGTTAAAACATTGGCTATATATAAGGCACCCATATTTTCCCCAATCACCAGGTCCTTCCACTAGACCTGTGGTTCTCAACTGGTGGTCCATGGTGACTTTTTCGGTGGTCCACAGGAACATTGTCCAAAGTCACACGGCGTGAGCAGGCACCGCTGTTAGTCTGTTTTACACCATGTTTACAAGCATGCGGTGCGTCATCCATAGCGTCACCTAGGACACAACTGTGTTGTGTTACCAGTAACTTCCGTCTGAGGCTCTGAGCGTCAGTGCAGCTGCCGCCGTCGTGCTGAGCAGTTGCTGTGTTGTTCGTCCTGTGCTACATGTGCTGGAGGTGGTCCATGAAAATTTTTTGATTGGCCTGGTGGTCCGTGGACTGAAACGAGTTGAGAACCACTGACCTAGACCCATCAAAGTTAAAATATAGGGTCCAATTCTGTCAGCTACAGAACCTGTTAGCTTCTCTTTACTACACTGGGAGTCAAGGGCATGGGGCACATGGGTTTACACTGGGTAAGTTCCCTGTGCTGCATTTGGTTACTGTTACTATTTTTAATGCTGAAATAAAATATTAAAAAAAAATCAAAATTGGTTATGAATGATCTGCCAAATGAGTCAAATAAACTCACTTTTAAAATCAATGTTAGTACATGACACTAATTTTGTCTGTTGGATTTCCTTGAAATAGGATTAAGGGAATTTATACTGCAAAGACATAATTCAATTAATATTTCTGATTGACTTGCAGTGACTACATTCTCATGGGTTCAATAAAACACATCACAAGCATGTTAGAATAAATACCAGTAGAATACAGCAGGTAGTGTATTTCTGTGGAATGGTTTGCTGGCCATTAACATCAGCCTTTGGTCTCACGCATTATATTACCTCCACATGTAGATTTTTGTTGGCGGGAATATGGTCTAGTTATCAAAGCATAGGGCTGCAAATAGATTTCTGCAGTGAAAACATAGGCCCATGTAGGTCCATTGAAGCTTTGCTATTGGCTTCAACTAAGACAAGACATCAACCCTGTATCCTGTTTCTGCTGCTGCTACTGATCTGCTTTGTGATATCAGGCAAGTTGCTTAGGTGCTTTACTTATCAGTTAACCCCCGTGTTAAACTGGGAGCAGATTATAAATTAGCGTTACCATATTTGAACTTTCAAAAAAAGAGGACACTCCTGAGAGGGAATGTCTCTGTATCAGTCTCTGTATCTCCTCATTTTGTATTAATGTGTTATATATATACACTATGAATCCATTTGTCTGTAGAGTTTTGAAGACAACAGAGGTATGAAAAAAACTGAGCTCTGGTGAATCCAAGGCAAGGTGTAGTGGATGTTATTGCTGGATGATATAACTCTACTTCAGTTGAAGTAGATGATGATCAGATGGGATATTCTGTAATTCATCATAACTGTCCATCCATAGTCAGATCTTAAAGAGGTAATGCAAAGGGTGAAAAGTTGGTCGAGTACATTGTAAACATTGTGAGGTAGGGGCTGTTATTTCCAAACCTTTAAAACAGAATTGGTTCATGAGGAAAGGATTTGTCCGCAATGTTTGTTCCGCTGAACATGCAGTACAAAATGGAAGTCTGTCTGTCTTAGTCCTAGTCTATACTAGATCAAGCAGGTTGGCCTAAGATACGCAATTTCAGCTACTCAAAAAGCATAGCTGGAATAAGCTTATCGTAAGCAGAGCCGTGGCGGCGTCCACACAACAGAAGGCTAACAGGAGTGTTTGCTTACTCCTCACAGAACAAGGAGTACTGAATGCCAGAGGGGGCTGCCCTGAATGTTAAATTTAAGGGTCTATACTAGATGTGCTAAATCGAATGCTAGAAAATCAACCTCTGGAGTGTCAATCTTCTCGTAAGTGTAGACATGTCCTTAGGTTTTTATATGGTTTACATCACTGTAATATCTGAGCATCTCACAGCGTTCAAGCTATTTACTCTCACAACCTTCCTGTGAGGTAAAGATTTTACAGATGGGGAACTGAGGCAAAGATCCCCAATTGTATATAGGCTCCTGATTTCCACTGAAATCAGTTAACCTTCTGCAGTGGGGTCATAGTCTAAACAGCTTGTTTAAATTCCAACAGATAGTTGAGGGCAAAGCCAGGAATTCATCTTTTTTTTTATTCCATGATAACATGTCAACTACTGCACCATCATTGCCCTTCTTAAATATTGGTTGTTTGAAGGCAGATCTATACTAACTTAGGGTACGTCTACATTGCGGAGATATTTCGGGAATCCAGAGGTATCCCAAAATAGATATTCCATGTCTATTGAAACAGCCCATTATCTCACAATATATTTCGAAATAATGGGCTGTTTATTCCAATGTCCCGATAAGCCTTGTTCTATGAGGATTAAGGGGAATTTTGGAATAGAGTGGTATTTTGAAATTTGGCGCTGTGTACGAAATAAGCTACAGTTTGCATAGCACATGTTAGAGACAAATGCTTAATGCTCCTTAACGCTGCACTTACTTATAGAAAGTATGAAAAGGAGATCTGAAAAATTTCTTATAGAGTAGATAAAAGGAAAACACATTGTCTAAGTCCAGTACCAGGGAATTCTGGAGAATGTTTTGAACAACAGAAAAAACTCATTTTGTTTTTTAACACCAGAATAAAGATGGTGATCAAGTTCTTAATGCTACTTTATACATCAGAAATAGGCCTGATTTTTTAGTGTGGTGGCCAAATAAAATCACCATGATAAGTTACTAGTAAGAATTTGAAGAGAACAAGGGTTTTCTCCAGCCTAAGCCTGAATAGCTAAACTGAAATCTTAAAACCCCACAGCCTGAGCATGGTGTGCCTTCTTTAACTTGACGTAGGCCAGCTGCAGTGTATACACACCCTCAGTTAGACTCAGTGCCTCTTACTAGTGAGGAAAAGAAAAGGATAGGCTAAGTCCCCATGGCTGTGTCTAGACTGGTAAGTTTTTCCGCAAAAGCACCTGCTTTTGCGGAAAAACTTGCCAGCTGTCTAGACTGGCCGCTTGAATTTGCACAAGAACACTGACGATCTAATGTATGATCATCAGTGTTCTTGCGCAAATACAATGACTCTCCCGTTCGGGAAAAAGCCCTCTTGCGCAAATGCTTTTGCGCAAGAGGGCCAGTGTAGACAGCTGAGAACCGTTTTGCGCAAAAAAGCCCCGATGGCGAAAATGGCGATCGGCGCTTTCTTGCGCAAAACCGCGTCTAGAGTGGCACAGACGCTTTTCCGCAAAAAGTGCTTTTGCGCAAAAGCGTCCATGCCAATCTAGATGCTCTTTTCCACAAATGCTTTTAACGGAAAAACTTTTCCGTTAAAAGCATTTGCAGAAAATCATGCCAGTCTAGACGCAGCCCATATGTGTCCATTTTGTCCAGATCAGAGAAGGAGACATAAAAGGCATAATGGTGGAGCATCAAATAGCAGAGAAAAGAAATGAAACCAGAGGATGTATCAAAGGAAATAACTCATGATCGATAATCAAAGACAAAGGAAAACAACCATGGTTTTGCTTAACTGAGTGAATTCAATAAAATAATGTCATGGTCTTGTGTAAGATTTAGATTAACCCAAAGATGTGACAAAAATCCACCCCCACCAGATTAAATGACTGATACTTAGAATTAGATTGTTACTTTCCTTACGTGGATAGATGTCCTCATAGTAATAGAACTTGGGGTTCAAAGATCGGCCTTATCAGCCACCTGAGAGTCCACAACTCCCATGGAAGATGACCATAGTCAGCAATGAGTGATCGCCCATCATCATACCACAAGGGGAATAAGGGAGAAGTAATTCCTCTCTTCACCCTTCCTACTGCACTGCTACCTCAGCTCACAGGTGACTCTGATCACGGAGAGAAGTCTGCTATTCTCCATGAGAGGAAGTGAGTGGAGAGGAGCAGAGAGAAGAGGGCAGTTGGAAGAGTGCTGGGCCCACCCCCTCATTTACAAGCCAGTCAGCTGGAGATGCAGCAAGGAGAAAACAACTCCACAAACAAACTAAAAAGGGACAACAACTAATTCACTTCCCAGAAGATGGGAGAACTAGTAGAGGAAGCATGACTGAATCACAATTCATTCTCCGGGCTAGCATAGGACAACATGTAGTATTAGCCCTTGATATTGGCTGAAACTGGACAGCATTGAGGAAGCCATCATGCATGGGTTTGGCTCACTTCACTTGATATAAGATTTGTCTTAGTATTGTCTTTTTAGGACTGTAATTTCCCTTTTTGATTACTAGGAGCGATGAGAGTCTTATAACATGTGTGAAGCTGCTGATTAGCATGAATACAGTGAATAGGGGGATTGACAGTGGAAACTTGACAATTAGTGATTAGTGTGTTTCACTTACACATGGAAACAATTAAGACAGTTGGCAGAATTCATCAAAAGGGAATCACTGGGTGAAATTCTATGTTGTGTATTATATAACAGGTCAAACTAGATGATCATTGTGGTTCCTTAAATTCTATGAATCTTTGACATTTATTTTGCTTTTCTTTCCCCTTCTATCAATCTCCACTTAACAGAATTATTTTGGCTTTAATTAAAACCCTTTTGGAAGTTGGTGTGCTTCAGGAGAGCAGGACAGCAGCAGAAATTTTAAAAAAATAGCAAACCAACATGAAAAGTCAATTTCAGTTTCAAAAAAGAATAAAACCACCATTAATGACATATCATGTAGCTATTTTACATGTTATGTAAAGAATATGCCCAGTAAGAAATATAAATTTGCAACAGCAAGAAAGGAAAAATCATTACTGTCCTTGTAATAGCTGAAAATGGTCAGCCAAGCAGAAATGATGCGTATGTAATAGAGAGCTGTAAACATTCATTAAAAAAAAAAATCTCATGATGCCTTATTTATTTATTTGCAAGTGTCAGGATGTTGCAACTAGAGCGGTTTGATTTAGCTGAATACAAAATTTGTCAACTGTTGCCCTTTCTGGGCTACACAAAGCTTTCCAGAACCAATCTTATTGTACATGTGTATTAAGTATTTGAAAATATTTTGCAGATGTGACGTGTGAACAAATAAGAATGTAAGAATGATTATTCTGTGTTGGAACAAAGGTCCATCTAGCCTGGTATCCTGTCTTCTGACAGTGACCTATGCCAGATGCCCCCAAAGAAATGAGTAGAGCTAGTTATCATCTAGTGATCCATGCCCTGGCGCTCATTCCCAGCTTCTGGCTAACAGAGACAAGGGACACTGTCTCTGTCCATCCCGGTTAATATCCAGCGATGTACCCATTCTCCATGAATTTGTCAAGTTCTTTTTTGATCCCTGAAATAGTCCTGGCTTTAACAACATCCTCTGGCAAAGAGTTCCACAGGTTGCCTGTGTATTGTGTGAAGAAATACTTTTGTTTGTTTTAACCCTGCTGCTATTAATTTCATTTTGTGCTCTTTTCTGCGTCTTTTTCAATTAGCTGACAATTTCGTTCTTTATTAGTTTCAGCCAGTCAGGGTCAGAGTCAGGCCAGGGTTGAAGATGATGTGTCATACCAGGTTGAAATCAGAAGGCAACAGTCAGGATCAGCGTCCAGCTGGACTTGGAGATTGGAGATTGAAAAGCAAGGAGAGATTGGGAGTCATAGAGGCACAAAGTCTGTGTGGTTGCTCAGACAACTTCCTACATCACCCTCTAGAGTTAAACAGAGAGCCTCGGTCATCAGTGGTTCACAGGATGCTGTTACTTTGGGCTGTTTGGCCAGAACTTCCTGAAGTGCCTCATCTCCACTGTTCTCATAGGCTGGGGTTGTACATGGTGTTGGTGATGAGGGATTAACTCTGATCTCTGTCACCTGGCTTTTATCAGAGTGATTTAGCTTGAATCTTGGCTGGGGGCTCTGCAATTGGAAAGGCTTTTTGCTGTTTTGGCCAGTCTTTCCACACAGTCCTAAAATCCACTCCCACTCGGTAAAACTTACATCAGCTTTGGTTTTCTTGGATTCATTTAGGCTTCCCTCTGAATTGGGCAGTATGTGTTTTACATCTAACAATTACATCTCTAAGCCATCTTCTGGCAGGCTGAACTGAATACCTGTCGTTAATTATGATGGCTTGGAAAACAAATGCAGCCTGAAAATGAAAGAACCAGAGAATCAGAAATGTGGTATAACATGAGTGCCCTTTGTTTAAACAAAACCATCTTATCAGACAAGTGCTCAATTATAATTTGAACTGGAAAATGTTTAATTTTATTCTTATTTGCTCTCAGCAAATATTAATTTCAGCGCATATAATGGACAAAAGTGATGATCCTGAAAGTGCAAAACTCCATTGTAGATGATTTAAAATCTTTCAAAGAATCAAAATGGCCATTCTGCTGATTGAAATTACTTTTCTTTTCTGAACATGCTGAAAGACTCCAGGCGAAAACTCAAGAACACCAGCCGGCTTTAAGGATGCTATTAACTGTAGCTAATGAGAAATGCATTCAGGACTAGAGAAACTGATTTAAAAAAAAACCAAAAAGCCAAGCCATTTTAATTACCAGAGATGTTATGTTATAATTTTGGGTAGAAAGTGATTTGATAAATTTGTCATAGGGAATTATTAGTATAATGATGGTAAAAGAGATTATTTAGGAAATGGCATTGGGCATATCCCAGAAGATTTAACCCTTATGTAGTAATTTATGCCAGTGCGAAGTGTATAACGCCCAAATCAGAATGATAGCATTTTTCATCTACTTCCACAGGTACCAGGAACACAAGCAGGTAAATGCACTGCAGAATCAGGCTGAATATTTGTTCAGCACACTGCATACACTGGGAACAAATAATAAAATCTGACATATAGGCTTGAAATATGCACAGTGTCATGGTTCATGAAGTATGATAGTTGTCATGATACAATGGATGTGGGAATGGAGTTCTTAGCCAACTATGGACCAGTATCCTTAAGTATTTATTTGTCTACCCCCACACATACTTTCTGCTTGGACATTCAGTTAGTAGGGGTTCATTTTAAAGTCCAGATTTTCCTGCATTTAGCTAGCTTTCCGGGCATTTAATACCTCATTTTTACATCGAAAGCTAATTATGGGACACATTTAGCCCACTTAATTAGCCTCATTAGCACTGGTCCTGTAATTGATAGGTATCTTTCCCCCCTTTCTTTTCTGGTTATAAATTTCTGTGTTCCTGTGATTCCTTTCCCACTCATCTGATGAAGTGGGTTTAGCCCACAAATGCTCATGATACAATATATTTTTTTGTTAGTCTCGAAGGTGCCACAGACTTCTAGTTGTTTTTACAGTTACAGACTAACACAGTTACCCCTCTCAGATTTTCCTGGTTCATTCACAACAAGGACACCACCAGGGGCATTGTTACATGCATATGAGCTGTCAGCAATAACATCAGTTCGTATTTGAGCCAAGGTACCAGACTCTCCTGTCCTCCTTTTTCACCCTCACTAAATGGGGATAGAATAAATGCCCCAGTGATGCCTGTCATGTAATTATTATAAACAATTACAGAAGCTGGTTTCTTCTAACTTTGAACAAGAGGCTTTATTAGATTAAAACCAAATGATTTCTCTAGCATTTATGAGGTATTTCTGCCTAACACCTTCTCTGGCTGTATCCTGCCTTATTTTAAAGAAATAGTACACATTCTCACAGTCCCTTGCATCCCAAAGTACAACAGGATCTTGAAAAAACTGATCTTGCTCTAAATAGGACTTGATGCTGCCTGTTTCCTTTACATAAAGGGAGGAGTTAAATTTTCTCTTTCCCCTCACACTCTCCTTCAGAGAAGGTAGTTTGAAAAACTCCTCCTGGAAATCATCCCACCCCTCTAATATTACTGGATGAGAAATTAAAGCACAGATGACTTTTTCAAATGCACTCAGCATTGGGATAAGTTTGCTTCTTTTGCTTTCATTGGGCGCATAATTAGGCCTCTGCTGAACCACTTTTTAAAACTCCCTCTCTTAGGGCATGTCTTCACAGCAGGGCTAAAACCAAAATAAGCTACACAACTCGAGTTATGTCAATTGTGTGGCTTAAGTCAAAATAGCTTATTTTGGCTTTTGGTGCTGTCTGCATACTCTTCCTCTTTGTAAAATGAGAGTTACAGGAATCAGAGTAAGAAGTCCTCCATTATGTCAAAATAACTGCTTGAAGTGTAGACGTAGACTATGTTCGTTCAGAATAACATGAGTTATTCCAAAATAACACGCTGTGTAGACGTACTTCTAGAGACTGGCCTAAATTGGCATGGAAACTCAGTGTCCAAATGGTAATAAACACACTCCCATTCTCATGTTCAAACTACTAGATGACACAGTCACTTCCCAGAGCTTCTGCTAGGACTATGGAGTCCAAGACATGCCAGGAATATATCTGTGTTTCTTTGGGGATCACCCAGACCAATAAGAGGTTGCATTACTTCCTGCCCAAAACCATCTCAGGGCTGTGTATTAAACTGGAGTGTGTTCTCTTGTCCTTTGAATGCAGTGAACTTGGTAACTTTTCTGAGGGTTGAGCGAGAGAGGCTGAATAATTCAGGAGAGGTGGTTTGTGGGGAGAGTTCATATTGGAGAGGTTGTTGGTGTCACCTTATAAGGAGTAACCAGGATGGTGAAAGGCAGGGTGAGGCCAATGTGTAGTGAGCAGGCTGCTCATGTCAGGGCTCTGACCATATAGCAAGTATGACAGACAAGGACAGGGGTGCAGGGACAAGAGTAGGCACCTATGCAAGACATAGCTCTGAATATAGGGACTGTCCCTATAAAATCAGGGCATCTGGTTCTCCTACTTCTGAGCCAAAGCTCCTTAGGACACAAGCACCCATGGTTACAGGGCAAGGCCTCAGTCTGTAGGGTATGGTGTTACAAGATCTGCTTATGGGCTAGGAAACCCCGTAAGATATGTAACAGTGCCCAGACAGGATTAGTACATTTCCAAGAATGTAGCACACAAGTGTTTCGTATCTATTTAAACAGATATATATATATCAGTACAACATCTCAGATCTAGACATTACATACATTTATATCTCATGAGAAACCAGATGTGCCTGGAAGAGCCTGAGTGTATATCCAGTTTAGCTAGTCTTTAAACTAATAGTTTCTTGCTTACATTTATAATCTTTCATCTCCACCTCCTGCCTCTGATTGATAATATACACTGTATTCATCACCTCAATAAATATTCCACACGGGCTAAACACTAATGAATTGAGAATGGAAGAATATGAACTTAAATTACAAAACCCATCACAGGAGCTCAGACTTTTAAACCTGACGGAAAATACTTATGATTGGGCAGGATGGAAAAAAAAAATCTTCAAATTTCACTCCCACTGCAATAAGTTAATTAAACTAAGAATTGACATTCCAAGCTATTCTTCCAACATATAGGGCCTGATCATTGCAGTCTGCTGCACACACACAACTCTCATTGAAGTTACTGACACATAACTGATAGGATAACCAATCTTTATGTAAAGGACTAACATTTCAGGGCCCCTCTGTGTGGCCCAACTGGTGCACTGCTCTTAGCCCTCTGTGGGCCATTCTAAGAACTCACCCCCACACCCTATGTACATTAAACTAATATTGGTAAATTAATTTTTTTCTTCACTCCTCAAGTCCAAACCTGGTCCTCTTAATTCAGGAATCCTACGGCCTTCCTTCTGCCTGTACTGAAAATCCATACCCACTATGGGCCTCACTCATCTTCTCCACACTGTCTTTTTGCCCTAGACACAGGCAATCACATTCTTCTCTTCTGCTTTTGCCTCTTAGGAAGCTTCTCTTAGCTCCAGGCCTGGGCTGATTTATCCACATGTACCCTCTCCTTGGGAGAAGGGCAGAATGGATCTGTGACATCTCCCAGGTGCACCAAGGGCTGTGAGGCATCTCACCAGCCCTTAGCATGATGAAGCCTTTTCTGTGCCTATCTTGGGTTCATTCTGCAGCAAGGCATGGCTGTGGCCCTCTGTCTCTGAGAAAAGTCATGATGTCAATTTTGCCTCTTCAGTGGAAGATATAGGATGTGTGTGTGTGTGTGTTTAAATGCCTAAGTACATCAGAAAAAACAACAAATGGCCTGGTAGCACTTTATAGACTAACAAAACATGTAGATGGTATCATGAGCTTTTGTGGGCACAGCCCACTTCTTCAGATGACCATAACTCCAGTCATCTGAAGAAGTGGGCTGTGCCCACGAAAGCTCATGATACCATATACATGTTTTGTTAGTCTATAAAGTGCTACCAGGCCATTTGTTGTTTTTTTTTCTGTGACAGACTAACTCGGCTAACCTCTGAAGCTTAAGTACATCAGAATAGTCCAAAAGGCAAAAGAAAGGAGCACACACTAGCCAGATGAAACGCAAGAGTTTATCTAGATAAGGAAAAGGGAAAAGTTAGGGCAGGATTAGTCAGATACGTTTGAGATAACATGGGTGGGCAATTGCCCAGTTCATTTTAAGCTGTTTCTTGCAATGTGTTAACCCCTCATTTGTCCCTTCTTGTCTTTAGCTGCAACACTCTGGTTACCTTTCCACACCTGAAGAAAAGCTCTGTGAAACTCAAAAAGCTTCTCTCTCCCATCAACAGAAACTGAAAAATATGACCTCACCCATCTCTTAGCTTTTGTGACCATCATATCTACAACATCTCAAACAATGTCAGATTTTTTGTGTACCCTTATATTCTGAAAGAGCCACTAATATGGTAACATGAGAATCTTGGCCATATTAAAAAAAAAACTAGCCTTCACAGCTGCAGAGAAAATCTTGAAAACAAGCTACAAACTATTTTTGAAGGCTACAAACTATTTTTAAACAAATGAAAATGGAGCGTCATGTATAGTCACATGAAAGTCACCCTGTATCACAAGGCTCACAATAAAATCGTGAGAACTGGCAACAGGAAGCTGGGTAGCCATTTGGGCTTGCTCAGGCATTCTAGGAGCCTGTAAGCGGGGAGGATCCTAGAGTCTGGGCTCCAGCCTGAGCCTAATGTTTATAAAGCAATATTTAGCTTTGCCAAAGCCGAGGTCCCATGAGCCCAAGTCAGCCAACCAGAGCCAGCTAAGACCATGCCTAGGTCTTTTATTTCAGTGTAGACATACCCTACAGGGACAGCTAAGGCAGTTTTAGAGCAGTAAAGGAGACAAAGCTGTCAGAGGGAGACCTTGCTCCAACAGCATATTATATAGAGATGGCTCCTGGTCACAAAACTAGTGTCCACATTTAGAACTCTCCCAGTTTTGGAGAGTTCTGCTTCAGCTGGTTATGAAGATGGCAAATATAGATGAATTATCAGTTCTAGGTGTGGATTCCAAATCCAAATCCCCAAAGCTTGGAGTGAATGGGAACATCTGGTACATCTCTTGTATTGATTTTCAACATGGTTCAATTTTCAGGAATAACATCAGATGGCAAAATATTGCTGCTTCATCCTTCGTCCAATTTCCCTTTTGTCTCCAAGTCTGCTTTTCATTTTCTTCTTGCAATGACTATTAATTTCCTTGAGTCCTTCTCCGTGTAAGGATTGCTGAGCATTTCTGCAATCACTTTTTTAAAAGGAGTGATTTTTTCTGGTTATAAAACAAACAAAATTATTTTCCCCCTTGAGCAGAAGAGGAGGGTTATAATAACAGGACTTGGAACATTAAGCAATAAGACAAGAACGTGAAAGCTGAGTAGAAAGGGAAGCTGTGAGTGGATTAACAGACACTTGAGACAGAAACAAAGCAGAGCACTGACAAGAAATTTACACACATTAATAATACAGAGGGTAGCAAGGTTAGGACACCAGTCTGAGGTGAAATGCTGAGTTTCAGACAAATTGATCCTAAAAATAATAAGAGTAAGACACCAGAAATAATTCACTGCCTTTTGTCAGACTTTCCATTTTGCTTTCTTAAAAAAATATTGTTTCACATCAGGGTCATAAAATTCCAAAATGATGGATGCTTTCGTGTTACAATTACAGTCAGAGGCTAAGGCAGGGGCACCATATATGGAAAGCAAACTTGCATTTTTCTCTCATTTGTCTCCAATCCCCAGAGCCTAAGGTTAGGTTTTGAACCAGTTAATACAGAAATTAAAATGAAGGGATTTGTGAGGATAGAGAAAACATGGGTTCCTTAAGGGTGGTCTCACTCAAGTCCTGACTGTCTGGAAGAATGTTTTTGATTTGGTACAAAAGGAGGCCTGGTGTCTACACAGGTTGTTTTTTTTTAAATTGATTTAACTATTTCAAGGTGTGGACAAAGTTATATTGGTGTAGATATGGCTCTTACTGGTATGGCTATCCCCTGTACATTTAGCAAAATAAACTTTACCACTACAAGGCATCTTTCTACCTGAATAACTGCATCCATTCTAATTGCTGTACCTTTTTCCATTATACCAGCTTCAATCTGTACAAATAATGTATTTGAACAACCCCTAATTCATTTTTAGTCATTTTTATCTCTAATTCTTTATGACTTTTTAGTTTATAAAAGTTTTGGGGCGAATATTGTCTAAGAGAAAGTAATCAGTATGCTTCTCTAGCATATCACTGAAGATCCAGTTCTGCAATCACTTATGTACACAAGATGTTTTCTGAGTAGTTCCATTGATCATTTATTTTAAATCAACAGGTCCAGAGATCTTGCATCCAAGAATTTTAAAAGTCCTAAGAGCTCACTGCACCTTTAACATTGATTTTTAGTAAGTGTTGGCACGTGAGAAGTTTCAAGAGATTGGAAGAAAGCTAACATTCAGCCACTTTTTAAAGTGGGTGGATAGCATGACCTGACTAATTACAAACCTGTCAGCCCAACACTGATCTCAGACAAGATTATGGAGCAGCTGATACGGACTTTATTAATAAAGAGCTAAAGGAGAGTAATGTAATTAATGCAAATCAACATAGGTTTATGGAAAATAGTGTGATGCAATACCCTTATATTTTTAATAGAAATATGTTTTGAATATGAACATCAAATATGCTTTATTCAAACTGGGGCATGTGATCTATCATAGAAGAGCTTGTAATCCCCCAAATGTGTATATTCTATTTGTGTGTATGTAAAGTTAGAAATATGAAGTGGAAACCTGCTTAATCTGTGATCCAACCCACCACAAATAGATCCTGTCAAGCTAACTAATCTTTTTTTGATGCGATCACAAGTTTGACTGATAAAGATAATAGTGCTGATATTGACTATTTAGGCTTCTGTAAGGCATTTAACATTACATTTGATTTACAAACTAGACTGATACAAAATTAACACATAATAAACTGATTAAAAACCTGATTAACTGATACCTCTCAAAATGTAACTGTACCTGGGGAATTGTCATCAAGCAGATGTGTTTCTAGTGATATCCCACAGGGACTGGCTCTTGGCTTTCACTGGTTAACATTTTCACCAGTGACCAGGAGGAAAACATTGGTAAATAACGAAGAGCACAGATTACTGATTCAGTGTGATTGGGATCACTTGGTAAAATAGGCATAACCAAGGAATATGTGTTTTAATATGGATCAATGGGAACGTACACATGTAGAAACAAAGAATGTAGGTCATACTTACCAGATGGGAGACTCAATAGGTGCCAACTTCTCCTCTCGTCAGGGGTGTGTGTGTATGCTCAGCCCTTCCTGTGCCCAGGCCCTGCCCATACTCCACTCCTTCCCCTAAGTCCTTGCCTCCACAACAGCTCCTGCCCCAAATGCACCCAGTCCCTGCTTCTCCTCTTCTTTCCTAGAGCTCAATGAACACCTCAGAAAAGCTGTTCATGTGGACAGAAGGCTCCGGGAGAGTGTGGAGGAGGGAGCTGGTTAGTGGGACCACTGGCGTGCGAGAGGCACTGGGGGAGAGGGTTTGAGGGGGAGCTTGGCTGCTAGCGGTTGCTAAGGCCCTGCTAATTTTGCCCTGTGGGTGCTGCAATCCTGGAGCACTCCTGGAGTTGGCGCCTATGGGTGACTCTATATTGAGTAGCAGTGGTTTTGTAAAAGACCAGGGTGTTGTGGTAGATAATCAGCTGGGATGCTGTTGCCAAAAGAGCTAATGCAATCCTTGGATGGATAAATGGATGAATCTTGAGTAGTAGAGAGATTATTTTAACTCTCATTGAGCACTAGCGTGACTGCTGTTGGAATAGTGTATCTGGTTCCAGCGTTCACAGTTTGAGAAGGATGTTAATAATCTGGAGATGATTCAGAGAAGAGGCATGAGAATGATTAAAAGATTAGAAAACATTTCTTATAGTGACAGACCCAAATAGCTCAATCTGTGTAGCTGAATGAAGAGAAGGTTAAGGGGCGATTTAATTACAGGCTATAAGTACTTACCTGGGGAACAAATATTAATAACAGGCTCTTCAGCCTAGCAGAGAAAGATGATACATGAGCCAGTGGCTGGATACGTAAGCTAGACAAATTCAGAATGGAAATGAGGTTTAAATTTTTAATGGTGAGAGTAATTCACCACTGGGACAACTGGCTCATGGTGGGCTCTTCACCACTGACAATTTTTAATTCAAGAATCGATGTTTTTCTAAGGCTAGGTCTACACTATAGCCTTTTTTCAGAAAAAGCTACGCATATTGCACTCCACAATTTGCATAGCTTTTTCTGATTGCTTTTCCGCCATTTGAGCCAAAAGAGCAAAAAAAAGTGGAAGAGCAGACGTGTTCCCTGGACACAGCAGAGTTTTTCCGGGATACCTCTGGTATCCTGGAAAACCCCCGCAGTCTAGACCTACCCAAAAAGACCTGCTCTAGGAGTTATTTGTTGAGAAGTTCCATGGCCTGCAGTAAGTAAGAGAGCAGACTAAATGATCACAGTGGTCCCTTCTGGCCTGAGAAGATACGAATTCATGATCAGCATGGTCCTAATCCTAGGCAGACCCTTGTAGGAGCAAGGTGCACCTGCAGGACTGGGACCTAAACAGCATATCCTCAGCTCATGTAAACTGTCATAGTGGCATCACCATAATGCCAATATACAACACCATACTCATTTTTCAAATACATGCCTCAAATAAGCATAATATAGTCAGAAACCAGACTTCAGTGAATGCCCATGCAATTATCACAGGCACAATAAGTAACTCTAATTTTATAGATGAATTAGGGATGTTAAATTTACTTAATTGGCTAATTGAATAGTCAATGCAATTTGGATCAACTATTTGATTAGCTGATGAGGGCGCCTCCACCTTTGAAGTGTAGCCCTCAGAGGTGTTGCTACACTTCAAAGGTGAAAGCTGTCCCCCACTGGCCCCTTGCTCCCTGCAGCATTTCAAAGTGGCAGTGCCGCATGGAGTTAGGGGTCAGCTGGGGCATCAGGCTCCATGCAGTGTTTCAAAGCAGCAGTGCTGCATGGAGCCCAGGGTCAGCAGGGGACTCCCCAGCTGGTCCCAGCATTTCAAAGTGGCAGTGACATGTGGAGCCCAGAGTCTGTCCCTGGGCTCCATGTGGCACTGCTACTTTGAAGCACCCCTACCTCTTTCCCCCCCTTGCTGCCTTTTTCTGATAGAGGCAGCAAGGGGGAGGGGAAGCAACTAGTTGACTAGTCATTCACATCCCTAAGATGAACATCTCCAGAGGCTGGAGAAAGAAGGGAGAGTTCAGAATGCAGACCAGAACCTCAATATTTGTCCATCTCTAAGAGGAAATTAACCAAAATCATAGCTCTGAATATGTCCACCATGAAATTTGGAGAATTCCAAATTGGATCATTCAGAATGTTGGGGCTAGATATACCACTGATTTAGTCCTGTGATTTTCCATTGTATGCTTTTGTCTTGTCTAGAAAAAAGGGCAAAATTACTTGATGTATATTGCCAACCCCAAGTTTTCAAAAGTCCACCAAAATCAGAACATTAAAAATCATATATATACACACACACACACACGCACACGCACACGCACACGCACACGCACACGCACACATTTTGAGTTCTAATTATTTGCCTTCTGATTTTTGTGCCCCCAAAAGTGGCATGATTGGCTATGGAGAAAAAGAAGATAAAATTTAGGGAACATTTTATAGCCCCAACCCTGCAAGCCCAAGTCAGCTGACCCAGGCTAGCTGCCGGTATTCAGTTGCTGTGCAGACATACCCTTAGAACAGGGATGGGCAATAATTTTTGATGAGGGGGCCACTCCAGGAATTTGGAAAGTGGTCAAGGGCCACACTCTTCCATGATATTAATGGAAGAGGAGTGGGGTCTAGGATGGAGATTAGGTTCAGAAGGGAGCTTGGGGTAAGGGAGGGAGTTTGGGTGAAGGAGGCAGTTGTGACCTGAGGCATGGGACTGGGGTGCAGAGGGTTGGATTGTGACCTAGGAGAGGAAATTGGGGTACAGGAGTGGGTACAGGTGTTTGGGTCGTGAGCTAGGACAGGAGGGGACTGTGATCTGGGACAGGGGATTGGGGTGCTGGACCTGGGTGCAGATATGGGTGCAGAAGGGGGGCAGAGGATTTGGGTATGTAGAGTAAGGGGGTCAGGAGTGGGGGGCAGAGGGTTGGGGAAGGAAGGACTGGGGTGCCAGAGGCAGGGTCTGGCCAGGAGACTTATGAGCCAGCAGCATAGTCCTAAATCATCCTCTCTGCCTGTCCTGCTCCTGCACGGGCTGCAGCCATGTGCTCTGTGAATAACTATGAGCCCCTTGTGCTTCATGGCTGCCTGTTATTGAAACAGGCAGCTCCCATTGGCCAGTTTATGGCCAGAAGCCAGCCAATGGGATTGTGCTGGGAGTGGAAGCAGCTCCCAAAGCTTTACCCCCCCTGCCTCTCTGGGCTCAATTTTTAAAGTTAAACTGCTTCTGAGCGGCATGTGGGTGGGGCAAGGCAAGTGTGGAGCCTGCCTGGGGCTCCCCGCAGCATCCGTGGGCTGGATCTGGTGGCTTGGTGGGCAGATTCGGCCCATGAGCTGTATTGTGCCCAGGCCCGTCTGAGAGATTCCCCTCAGTACTGGAGAATCCTTGGATGGTATAGAAGCACAGAAGAGGTTCCTCTCTCACTCCCGAGCACAGAGGTGGTGGATACATTGCCCTTATGTTCTGGCAATTCCCAGATGCTTACATTACGGATGAGGATATAGCCTATTCTCTTTACCCAACCCTTTGTTGTAGCAATGGCTCAAAAATGAAAGCCAGGCCCCAGGGAAACCAATAAACATATCCATTCCAAGCAACAGGACTACGAGTAGGGAAGGTGAAACTTTGTAATATGAATGTCATTGACAAGAGTCCTTTTAAAGTCAGATTTTCCTGGATAACACTCCTTGACAGTTTGTGCTATATGTAATCTGACACACTATCTATTTTATGAAAGGACTGACTGGTCAAAGCCACACACAATAAATATGTCTTGCTTTATACATTCACATTTAACAAGGTCATTTTGAAATAATCCATCAGACAAATCATACAGATACTTACAGAGAGGGACGGAAAGGAAGCAAATCATGCAGTGTTCCTTGACCAACCAAATGTGATAGTTGCCATAATGATAAAGGTGGAATAGTTATCTATGATGATGAGAAGTCTAGGCAGAAAGACCCTCAAGGAAACAAAAGCAATGCTGATACATATTGGAAACCAGTGGTGTAAAATATTGCTCATCCCTTAAAGAAAACCTCTAGTGTAATATAAAAGGTATTCTAACTGCAGTATCTAATTGCAAAGAAGTGTAAGTCACTATACAATGTGTAAAGCATATCTAAAATGTAATAAAATTAATAATTAACAATTAAGTTGGAAATTCTGGTGCAACCTACCTGAGAAGGTCATCACATTACTAGAAAAACATTGATCAACTGAAAGGAATTCAAAGAAGAGAAACAAAAATTGCCAGAGCACTAATGGAGAAAAGATATAAGTAAGTAGCTCTATATAGCCCGACTATATAAGGGGTATGTCTACGCTACATACTTATTTTGAAATAAGTTATTCTAGAAGAAATACTCCGAAATAGCTTATTTTGAAATAACACATTTACACTACAGGGAAGCCTCAAAATTAGTCCGAGGCAGGCTTCCCAACTGTGGATGTGCTACCTTGATTTAGAGCCCCAGGAGGCATTGAGGAGTAATTAGTTTGAATGGCCCTGGGGAGGAGCTATTTCGAAATAGCAGCAGTGGAGCATCCACACTGGCATTATTCCTCATGAAATGAGGTTTACAGAAGTTGGAATAAGCCGTCTGTTATTTCAAATTTATTTTGAAATAATGGAATTGCTGTGTAGACGCTTGCGTCATTTCAGAATAACGGCCGTTATTCTGAAATAATGCCGCTGTGTAGACGCACCCAAGTTGACTAAGGTCCTGAATCAGCAATACATTTAAACACACGTTTAACTGTATTTTGATGAATAGGAATAGGTTTCAGCATGTTCTTAGCTGCTTTGGTATGAGGAGATATAACAGTCTATGAAATTTTTCATGGTTGAAATGTGGAGACATTGCTCAGGAGGCTGCACAGAGATATAATTGGGAAATATTGGATGAAAACAGAAATGGAAGAATTTAAATTGTGCATAAAAATACATTCCTGGGAATGAGAAGCATTATGCCATGGAAGGGTCACCAAAAGGAAGTGATTGGAGCCCCATCACTTGAGACCTTTTAACCTGTCCTAAATTAAACACTGAGGTTTTGGCCAAATCTACACTGGCACTTTACAGCACTGTAACTTTCTGGCTCAGGGGCATGAAAAAACACCCCTTCCCCGAGCACAGTAGGGCTATGTCTACACTGCAGGCTTCTTGCACAAGAAGCTTTTTGTGGATGAGATCTTCCGCAAAAACTTCTTGTGCAGGAGAGCGTCCACACTGCATGGACACTATCTCTAAAGAAAGTGCTGATTGCTATTCAAGAATGGCCACCAGGGCACCTGTACTTTTTCCTCTTTCCTGTTTTTGCAGAAAAAAACCCTCTTGTCCATCCACACACACCTTTTTGTGCAAGAGTGCTTTCTTTCCGCAAAAAACCCTCTGTTCTGTCGATTCACTGTAAATTTATTTGTGCAAAACGTGCTTGAGGTGTGGATGCTCAGTGGGTTGTTGTGCAAAACCGGCCATTTTTGCGCAAAACCCCTGTAATGTAGATGTAGTCTAGGTTACTGTGCTGTAAACCACCAGTGTGAACCAGGCTACAGGGCTGGGAGCCATGCTCCCGACAGTATTTGCTGCTCCCCTTGCAGAGGTGGTTTACATAGAGCATTGGGAGAACAATGTTTACGTGGCCTGACTTTTAGTGAAATGGCTGTTTTGACGTGGCTGTGTCGCTAAAAGATGTATAGTGTAGGCAAAGCCTAAGAAATATCTCAGACGCTGGCTAGGAAATGTACTAGGTAATCTAATATTAAGTCTTTCCTCTTTCCCCTCTTTTATTCTATAAACTTCTTCAATCATCTGATGCTATTGCTATGATGTAGATTGGACCACTTCAAGGGGAGTATATCTTTAACCTACAGGCACTCATAAACCTCACTACAGCTGGTGGATGTGATAGCTTCCTTTCATTCAGTTTAAATAAAAGAGCAGTTAAATGCCTATTTGTCTGTTAATAGCTGAAATAGTAAAAGTGGCCAAATCAATGACTAGCATGACAAGCCTGGAGTAGGAGCTGAGCTTCCAGCCTGAGGTTCTCCCTGCGGCTGAATGCTGCAGGTGTTGTGACATGGCGGTGCTTCTGTCTGTGACTCAGAAGCAGACAGACACAGAAGAGCCTGCAGAAAGGCAAGCAGAATGCCAGGAAACAACAAGAAAAGCATTAGTAATATGGTCCTGAGGAAAAAGCCAGATGAGAAAGCTTTTGCAGCAGAGTGCTGTCTGGAAGGAGGCTTGGCTCTGTGAAGAAAGAAACTGACTTCTGTTTGGTTCCTACAGGGTTCAGGGAGAGAAGGCTTTGCGCACACGTGTTGTAAATAAACAGGTTCACGCTGAAGAAACAATTTATCCTCCAAACAGAAAAAAAAAACCTACACCCATAAAATATTGCTAACTGCTCAGGCTAAAGAGGGATAAGCTATACACTCCAAGCAGCAAGAAGCATTGACACTCATTTGAATGTATGAGAAAACAAGGAGCTTTCAGGACTATAAAGACAGTTATGTATGTACACCCAGACATTGGGTTTGGTTCAGACTCATATGCTCTGCAAATATACACCCACACTCCTCCTCCCCATAAAAATCCCTGCTTTCCCTTTTCAATTAGGAGCATTAAGATCTACGGAAACTATCACAACTAGCTTCCATGCAGCTTTCAGGGACAGACTCTTCATTGTTGTGGAGACCATGACAAAGCATTTTTACTATCTATGGGGCAGATTCTCAGCTCTTCTTCAGTTCATTGTACCAAGGGCAATGCTTGTGTTATAAAAATGGAGAATCCTGCGAGGTATAAAGTTAATGTAGTGGCATTCAGCCATATGGCTGGAATGTCCCTGTGCCCCAGGGATCCTCAGTGTCATAATGGCCATTTGGCTATCATAGTCAGCAATGAACAATTCAGAGAAGCTCTGAGATATCTCTATATGGTTGAAACTGAAGTAGATATCTGGGTATTCATTTATTTGATCACTTAACTAACTAAGTTATCATAAGCGTCAGAGGGTAGCCGAGTTAGTCTGTACTAAAGAGCCCACGAAAGCTCATGATACCATCTACATGTTTTGTTAGTCTTTAAAGTGCTACCAGACTATTTGTTGTTTTTTAAGTTTATTTAAGTTATCATAGATAGATTATTATAAAGCAAGAGATTTTCTGGAAACTTTTCTCACCGTTGTTGAAAGTATACAGGGAACAGATGTTTAGCAATGTGAGATTTTTTAGAAGAGGATTGTAGAGGGTTGCATGAGCCAAAGTAAAAAGGACTGATGTAGTGTGAAATTAGAGCTGTAAGTGATTAACAAAATGGAAAGGTTCTGCCTATAACTCTTAAATGACCTTGCAGGATTATATATTTGACTGTGATCGGCAAATGCGTAGGAAAGCATATCAGATAAAATTTGTAGGGTTAGTATGGAAAATCTGTTTTTCACAGAACATATAAAGTATTCGAGCATTACTAATGTTCCTGTTTACCATTCGCTCATCTAGGCCCCTTCCCCCCATGTCTTCATTTTTCTGCAAGAAAATCCTTTAAAGGCAAATGCTTCTCTGGTTACTGTGAAAGGTTTCATAGTCAAAACGTGTCCTCTTTTCCAACAGAAAACATTGATTGTGGAGTTTGAGGGCTTTTGAATCTGCCTCCAATGTTTGTTCAAAGTTCAAATGTGGGAGACAGCATAAGATTTAGATTTAAAAAAAAAAGAGCAAAATATGCTGTACCCAATTTTCCTCTCAGATACCATTGTAAGGCCCTGATGTAACGAGATACTTTCAGTGTGTAGCATATAATTAGTCTCACTGTCTTCAACTCTCCTACTTTAAAAGCGGTGCATGAAAGCAAGATTATGCCCAATACACTTCAGATGCTGTTTAAGATTTGTGTGTGTGTATGTTATAAGGCAATATTTTGAAATATAAGCTGGAGGTGAGGAGATACCAACTAATTATTTGTGAAATTAACATACACCGGAATGTATGTACTGAGCCATGGTATGATTCCACTGAAGTCACTGGCAAATTTTTCATTGACTTCAAAGGGCACAGGATGTGGCCTGTACTGAGTTTAGATTGTGAAACTCCAATTATTTTCAAGTGTGTTGAAGAATCCCTATTGTTACAGTGCCTTTGCAATGTACAAATTTCAATCCCTGTTACAATGATTTTAATTTTATAGAGAAATTGTTTTGTAAAAAATGTGATGTCAGTAAATTACTACTCATAATCTCATTTTTAGCATCTGGAGCTCTTGGTATCTGAGGTATGCTGAGGTATGCAGGTGGATATGTAGATATATAGATCCAAGATGCCAAGGTTTTTATTAGGGTCTACACCATGTCAGATAACTGATTTGGGGGGAGGGATATTTTACTGCATCTTAGCCATTATGTGTTCTTACTGTGCAAAAACTCATATTTTCACTAGATTTAAACAAATACTGCCATGAGGTCTCCACAAACATTCATTCCGAGTACTAAATGAATTCACTTCATTTTCATGGCTTTTCATGTCCATTCAATGTCCATGGACATTTATGCAACTGAGCTTTTTTAATGCTACTGATTATGGAAAGTGAATGTTAAGCTCACTCAGTTTTTCACAGACAGGGCTGAGGACAGACACCACCAGGCCTGGGGGAGGGGAGGTCTGTTCCAGGCTCCCAAAAGGGGTAGGGCCTTGGGTGGAAGGGGCAAAGATGGAGCTAGCTTCTCAGCCATTCAGTGCTACCAGGCGTGTGCTACCCGGATCTTCCACTGAGCCCAGGGCCCCTTTAAATTGCTAGACCTTGGTACAGCTGACTGTCTTTGCCCCTTCACCCTTCCGCAGCCCTATTCACAGGAAACGAATTTCAACTCAGCTTTCTGTGAATATTCCCACCATAAAAGACTTAGAGTTACTATCATTCAATCAAGAACAGAGAAAGTATCATGTGACTTAGGTAACCAATAACAAATTGACACAAAATATTGTGAATTAATTTTAAATAAGGAAGAACAAGAATAAATTGTAGTCTGTTTTGCTGACATTATTACAGACTTACTCAGCTTCAGCACTCAATTTGCATGCAACACAAAGCGTTGATCATCACACAAATATCTCCATGTTAGAAGGAATCATCATAGTGTGTACAGTGAATGAAAATCAAGAATAAGAAAACATGACAATCTTTACAGATCAAATGACAAAATATTGAGTCTATAGGAGCTCAAGGCCCTATCACATGTCACAGAACACAAGTTGTTCATTCACTTTGTCATTTTATGTACAGAATGTAATCAGCTGTGAATATACTTCAATCTCCTGACACTAAAACGTGGGGAAAAAACTTGAAACTGGGAGCATAGGGGAGGGGTGGGTAAAAGCGAAGAAAATGTAGTGAGATTAATTTTCTTAACCTTGACTGTCTTCTCAGGTCCATGCCTCACAGTTTCAGGGGTAAAATTATTCCATTAATAAAAAGGAAGATGAAAAAAGCACGTTTGGATGGGAAATTAGTAAATTTGGGTCTGTAATAGGAATCAATGAAGAGCAAAATATGGACGCATTCTACAATACACAGAGTACCAGTTCTGAATTTAACAGCTGCAATGCTTGATTCTGGGTTTGAACTTTCTTAACTGGCCATATGTAGGATGTTGATTTGAGTCCATCTCTAAAACAAAAGCAGAGAGGAAGCTCAGAATCAAGATGGCAGCTCCATCTTTAATTCACTGGCTGTGCCATATATTATATACAGGATTATCATGAATACAGGATGCATTCTGATGGGCCAGAAAGGACAACAAATGGTTGCACCAAGAAAGGAATCATCTGGATAACAATTTTTAGAGCAAGCATAGTAAACCCCACACCCATATTAAAAAGCATCCACATCCAAACAGGAAAGAAAAGTCACACGGTTACAATGTCCAAATACAGAGTACTGAGATTCTGACAGCTTCAGATTTATACAATCCATAACTGATCTTCCAGTGGCACAAATGAAAATATGAGAGTAGGCATATCTGACAACCAGTTCTAACCACTCAACTTCCTGTCCCCCAGCTGCTGTTCATATCTGCCCAATACATGTTTGGAGAACAAGCATATAAGGACTGTATTCATCTCTGGCCTAACTCTGTTGATGCTCTTAGTATTAGGCTGGGGATAAATTTGGTTCACAGTATGTTGGCTTTTTATATAATTTTGCAAATCATTCAGGTTTCACTAGCCGGCAGGTAGCACATTCTCATGATTATTTCTATATGAATATTCCTGAAATGTTTTCCAGCAATCTCTAAAGCAGAATAGTACATGATAGGCTGGATTCTGAGCTCCTATTGGTTTTATACCAGTGTAATTCCATCGATGTCAAGTAGAGAATTGAGAGCAGAAAATTAGGGCTCCAATATTTTCATGTTGAAAACGACTGAAATAAGCCAGGTAAAAAACCTGAGCTGTGGTTTCTGGGGATCCTAGGCTGCATGTATCTACTGAAGGGCAAAATAGTCTATAAACTGGAAAAAGAGAGTGGGGAAGGGAAAGTAGAGGGAACAAGAGATTTCGACACAGCCTTTTGAGGAAAGGAAAGCACAAATGTGTATTCATTATTTGTGATGTTTTCAGTTCCTCAGCTCAAGTCTAAAGAAGCTACTGAAAAATATACTTCAGTATTTACTACCTGGGATTTATAGATGTTAAATTTTATTATTAAACTAGTGATAGATTTAAGTATGAAGAAGTTATAGGGCGAAATCCCAATCCATTGACATCAATGGAAGCATAACTGTTGACTTCAATGGAGCCAGTGTTTCCCATAATGTTTTTTATTTAACAATCAATGGAAAACTGTCTATATTTTCCCTCTCTATGCATAGAGGTGGAAAAAAATTTGAGTCACTAGAGTTTACTGAGTAAGAAAAAATAAAGGAATTATTTATTTTATGAGAAAAATATTGAAAATTCCCAATTAATGTTGTTCAACTATACGTGGAACTATTTGAATAATTGGAAAAAATTATTTATAAGTTTATCTCCTCTGAGCACTAGCTCTGATGTTAGGAATTGTCAGATGGTGCTTTTACAAACAGCCCTACAAATTAAGCAAATGTATAGGCAGTTAGACCTTGGAGAAATTAATTATTGGTTGTGGTGCAGTTCTTTATAGAAGGTAAGTGTTTCACTATATAGTTTGTTTCTTGTCTGAGTCTCTCTACGGACATCATTCTTCAGTGCATAATTATGGTCTATAGATAAACCCATGTCAGGAGGAAAACAAAAATATTACATGGTGTCAAAACGTCACACCAGATAGTTGTGAAGACAATTCTAGAGACGTGAAGAAAATACCATGTGACTTTGTGACAGAGTGGGATATGTTTGTAGCAAATTATGAACTCCTTTTTGTATTATCTGCTGAACAAAAGTCTAAACTTGTTGGAGGGCAGCTTACTGTAGTGATTTACCAACAATTTCTGGCCCAGGAAAAATTCTTAACACCTCATTGAATACATCAAGACTGCATTATGGGGACATTGATTATCTCTAAACTGCTGGTCCACATTCAAAGAAATATGGCTTTTCTACCCAGAGACCCATGAGTAGGGCATGTACGTCTGTGTCTACACTTAAAATGCGAGAGAAGCACAGCACAGTCTACACGAGGAGGGGTTCTCGCATCACTGTCGTAAATCCACTTTCCAGAAAGACAATAGCTAGTGCTTCCAACAACCTAGCACTGACCACACAGTGAAAAAGGGCTCCTGATGGTTCCCTACCTACCCTGGCTATATTTGGCTCTGGGAAGAGGCCACCAAGTGCCTCTGGGTGTAGGGATGATCCATACGCTACCCCCACCCTGAGTGCCAGCTCTGCATCTCCCGTGGGCCAGGAGCCACGGCCAATGAGAGCTGCAGGGGTGGTAAATGCAGGCATGAGGGCAGCTCCCTTCATCTAGGGACTACAGAGACCTAGCACAAGTCATCACATCCTGATCCCTGGCAGACATGCTAGACAGATGGAGTGGGGCAAGTCCCTGACACTGCTCCCCAGCAGTAGTATTGGGTGAATGGGCAGAGTGGAGCAAGGGCCAGAGTTGCTGTAGGGGTCGGGCCTGGAGGCTAAGTAGGTGGGCCATAGCCTACCCAGGCTCACCCATGGCTATGCTCCTGCTTCGCCTCACCCCACCTCCCACACCCCAAACCCTTGCCCTAGTTGGGTGAAAGTGTGTGAGGGTGGGGAGGGAGTGACAGAAGGAATTGGATGAAAAAAGCAGATGGCATGGCTTCAAAGAAGGAGTGGGGTATCAGGGAAGGGGTCTTCAGTTTTGCGCTATTAGAAGGTTGGCAACATTAATCCACTCAGTGTAAGGCAAGTTTAAGATGCTACCCAAATCAGAATGGTAGCACTTTTATAGCTACTTTGCATGAGTGTAAATGACTGCAGAGGTGCAAGGCAGTGCAGAAGCAAGCCTAATGGATGTACACTAATGGCTATATCTTCCTTAGCTGGGACTCTGTGGTCTGGCAACATCCGTGGTCTGCCAGGATCACGGATATTCCTGGACCAGAGTCCAAGTATAAAGAGGTCAGGCTGCAGGTCAAGACCGGGGAGAAGGGGTGTGACTCAGCCAGGAGCCCTGTGTTGAGGGGGGGGGGTACAGCAGGGAGTTCTGGCCCCCCTCCTGCCGGGTGGTAGCTGCGGAGCCCTGGTTGGAGGCCTAGCCAGGGATAGCAGGGGCCATGTTGGGAGGGGCCTCCCCTCATTCAGCAAATCCTCTTGTTCGGGACCAGCCAGATCCTGAGGGTGCCAGACCAGGGAGGTACAACCTGTAGTGTAAAAGGTATTGGAATGAGGCCTGGTGTCTACTGCATTTATGGACTCTGTATTTTCACAAATGTACCAGCACCACTGAGGCTGTAAGTCTCAGATGCCATCGATGACTTAGGATACACAACAACTTTTTTCCCCACCAGAGTACAATTTTTGACATTTGAAATTTTATTCTGATGCGCAAGTGTTTAGGTGAATGTTTACAATGTGTAATTCATAAAGCAATAAGCTACCAGGCTAACTGGTAAAGTGCAAAGGGCAGCAGTGGAGTCAGGAATGAAAAAAAAACCAACCCAAACTATTTAGAAGACCTTTTCCAGCAGTTACACATACAGTTTTCAGTGCTAGCATGGTTTTCCTTATCCTTATAACAACTGCGTATTAGATATTACCTTGAGGTAATGCTGGAACAGGTAACCATTTAATGGTGATCACTTTAGAAGGCAGCCATCAGTGGATATAAGAAAGTGTTGGATAACATTTAAGAGACCGGGCCTATTCTGGGAACAATAAATATGCAGGTAAAAGGGGGTGGTGAAGGGAAAGTAACTATTTCAGGACATAATAGTATGAATAAGAGACTGAAAGAACTGTTACATTATGGAGTCCAACCATTGCCAGTTAAGGAGGCCATGCTGGAGTAACACTATTAATAAAGACAAAACTGAAAAAAAATTGGAGTGTGTAACACAGCACTAGTCACTGCCACAGGCACCTCCTGCGGGAGATTCTGGGAATTAGCTTTTCAGCTCTGAAGCATCCCCTTTCAGCTGGTGTCACGCTTGCTGTTAGCAGCTCTGCCATTCTGTGTTAGGACCCATGTTCCTCCTAGACTGTGGCACCCTTCCTGCTTGGTACTGCCCTGCCGCAGTGCCCCCACGCCCTGGAGTCCTTCTCAGGGAACCCCCAACCCCACGATACCCACCTTACTTCAGTGACCCACTGCCAGTCATCATCTAGCCCCTTACCTCAGGGACAAACTGCAGTCTGAAATGGCCACTCCTCATTGGCAAGGGGGGCCATGCTGCCTTTGCCTACCATGCTGCCCCCCTGCAGCCCTAGTACTCTCAGGCCTTGCTTCAGGCCATGCAGCTTGGGAGCTTTCCTGGGCAGAGCTTCTCCAGCTCTGCCTGCCTTTCCCTGGCCTTGCTCTAGGTCAAGAAGCCTCTAGCCTCCTGAGAAGCTAGGTCCCTCCTGCTCCACAGCTGGAGCAAGACTGAGTCAGTGTCTACCCCGCCAGGAGCCCTATTTATACAGCCCCAGCTGGGCCCTAATTAGGGCTGCCAGATGGTTTAACCAAAAATACCGAACCCCCCCCCCCAAAAAAAAAAAAAACAACAGGGAAAAAATTCTGTTGACAAAAAAAAGGGGGGAGACCAAAAAAAAGGACCCCGAGAGTTAAGGAAAAAAACCCCTAGCATGGCCCCTTTAAGAAATGCTTTTAAGGCTTTTTGGCCCTAACAGGCTGCCGGCAGCTGTCTGCCATGTTGTCTTCCTTCTCGGGACCAGACAGCTCCCCTGAGGAATCAGGTAAGCACCCGGGATTTTCACCTTCTGGCCAGGAAAAAAAAGAATCAGAAAATACCGGACATTTTAGGTGTCCAGTATTTTCTGAATTTTTTTTTACTGGACAGGAGGTGAAACAACCGGACTGTCCGGGTCAATACTGGACACCTGGCAACCCTAGCCCTAATTGGCTGTCCCTGCCTCAGCTGCTGGCTCCATAGCTCCACCACTCCAGCCCTCTCCCAAGGCTGGGTTTTAACACTTAAAGGGCCAGTGCGGGGCAGACGCCCTGTCACAGAGTGCCAAGAAAGCTCCCTGATTTTCTATGTATCTTGTCATACTTTCCATGACTTTGGGCATTTTTATCTCAACTTACTCTTTAATTTATCCTGACAAACCTGCAGCCCTACTTAGAATTCTAGTGCGGGAGACATGTGAAGATATAAGTAGGAGTGACAGGGACATGCCAAACCTCAAAGAAATGACAGGACACTTTGTGTCACCTCCAGAGAGTCCCCTCTAAAGCATTTCCTAAAGGCTATACTGTCTCCACTTCCTCCACCCACGATGATTATTAAGCTAGAGTGTCTGGAACGTCCAGATGAGAGATGGGGAAATCGCACATGATTGGAGCGAAAACGAGAGCATGCCAGTCTGTTGTTTGCTGTAAATAGATGGCCAGCCTTGACCACTGAAAGTATGTGATGCTATAGTGTCCTGCCTGCGGGGATATTGCACAAAATAATGTGACACGACACATGAACACATGGTATCCATAGTGACCAGTCTTTTTTTGTTTTTAACGGATTGAAAGGTTTTCAGCAAGTAACACTTGCTGGGAATTATTAGTACCATGCAAATATACAAACAACTAACATTGTATTCAGCCCAAAGGTACAGTGGTTAAGGTGCTAGCTATGCAGCCACCCTCAGGGGGGAGTTCACTTTTCAGAATATGCAGGAGCCTTCATGGTTGTTATTCTTTCATGGTTGTCACATATTTCAGGCTGGGCTCCATGCCAGAGTATGCCTCAGAGCCAAAATACCTGAAGGCAGGTAATCTGCATTGACTGATAAATTGCATTGCCTTCAATAAACCAAGTCTGTGCTTTTTATATAGTTTCTGGCCAGGAAAACTTGCAGGAAACCCTCAGAGTAGCTCCTAAATAATTTACCTTGGCACAAAAGGCCCAGGTAGTTGCCACAGACACATTTTTGCATCCAATTGGAGCTAAATGAAGGAACTGGGGATGGATGAAGAGTAACAGATCCAGTAATCACAGAATCACAGGACTGGAAGGGACCTTGAGAAATCATCTAGTCCAGTCCCATGCCCTCAAGGCAGGACTAAGTATTATCTAGATCATCTCTGACAGGTGTTTGTCTAACCTGCTCTTAAAAATCTCCCATGATGGAGAGTGCACAGGCTCCCTGAGCAATTTATTCTAGTGCTTAACCACCCTGAGACCCTTTTTTCTAATGTCCAATCTAAAACACCCTTTCTGCAATTTAAGTCCATTGCTTCTTGTCCTATCTGCAGAGGTTAAGGAGAACAATTTTTTTTATCCTCCTCCTTGTCACCACCTTTATATACTTGAAAACTCTTAGCACGTCTCCTTTCAAGTTTTCTCTTCTCCAGACTAAACAAACCCATTTTAAAAAAAATCTTCCATCATAAGTCATGTTTTCTAGACCTTTAGTCATTTTTACTGCTCTTCTTGGGATCCTCTCTAATTTCTCCACATCTTTCCTGAAATGCACAATACTCCAGTTCAGGCCTAATAAGCATGAAGTAGAACAGAAGAATTACATTTAGTAATTATTGTTTATAATAATCCTACTAACACAGCTCAGAATGATGTTTGCTTTTTTTTTCTTTTTACAACAGTGTTACACTATTGACTCATATTTAACATGTGATCCATTATGACCCCTACAGTCCTTTCTGCAGTACTCCTTTCTAGGAAATAATTTCCGATTTTTTATGTGTGTGACTGATTGCTCCTTCCTAAGTGAAATACTTTGCATTTGTCCTTACTGAATTTTATCCTATTCAAACCATTTCTCCAGTTTGTCCAGATCAATTTGAATTTTAGTCCTCTCCTCTAAAACACTTGGAACCATAGTTCTCTCTAAGCTGCGCACTTGCAGAAATGTCTACCCCGCCCGCCTCCTCAGCAGAGCCACACAGTAGCGTGGTAGGAGGCAGGTAGCTGCTCGGGTGGCAGGTAGGCGGCTTTTCTGGTGGCTGGGGCCGAGGAGTCATGTGGCGGGTGGGTAGGCAGGCTGCTGTTCCGGCCAGCCAGGGCTGGAGAACTGCGTGGCGGGTGGGCTGCTGTTCCGGCTGGTCAGGGCCAGGGGAACCATGTAGTGGGTGGGTAGCTGTTCTGGTGGCCAGAGGAACCGCGTGTTGGGCGGGCAGCTGCTCTGGCTGGCTGAGACCGGAGGAACTGCATGGCAGGCGGGTGGCTGCTCCAGTCAGCCAGCTGTCTGGGAGAACTGCGTGATGGGTGGGCGGCTGCACCTGAGGTTTGGGACCGCGGGCAAGTGGGAGGGTAGCTGCAACCAGGGGTTGGGGCCATGGGCGGGCTGGAGGGTGGGATGCTACCACCAAGGATTGGGGCCATGAGCTGGAGAGTTGCTACCACCGGTAGTTGGGGTTGAAGGGATTCTTCATTCCTATTACTGAAACAGAGAAGGGAAAGGTGCCAAAAAAATGAAATGCTCAGAGTTGAGAACAGATCCTGGATTTGAAGCCTGCTTGCTGTCTATGATGGATGAATGGATCATTGCCCAAGAATCCACACCATAAGCAAGTTTAGAGCTAAGAACTGTATTGAATCTTTTATTGCAGCCTTGAAGTGTAGGAGGTATTCTGTGTAGTGAGCTGAAGGTAGGACTCTTGGGGTGCATCTAGACTACATTCCTCTTTTGAAAGAGGAATGCAAATGAGGGAAATAAAAAATGCAAATGAAGTGCTGATTTACAAATCTCATGCTTCATTTGCATAATCTCATCCGATCGCTTTTTTGGAAGAGATTTTTTTTTAAAAAAAAAAGCAGTCTAGATGGGGTTCTTTTAAAAAAAAAAACCCTTTTCAAAAGAATCTTTTAAAAAAAAACAAAAAACCCCACCTTTTTCGAAAGAATCCTTATTGCTGAAAAAATGAGGTTTACAGGGTTCTTTCGAAAAAGGGTTTTTTTTCGAAAGAACCCCATCTAGACTGTTTTTTTTTTAAATCTCTTCCGAAAAAGTGATAGGACGAGATTATGCAAATGAGTGTGAGATTTGCATGTTCAATTTCCTCATTTGCATTCCTCTTTTGAAAGAGGAATGTAGTCTATACGCACCCTTGCAGTTTGCTTTTATCTGTGTCCAGCTCTGCTGATGACTTCCGGTGTGTTACAAACAATGTATCGTATCGTCTGTTGTCTGTATAAATGTATCATGTATGGCTTGTAACGTGCAACTATGTATATATCCAGCTTGCAAAATGTTGTGATGCGCTATTAATTTAAGTACAATGCCAGAATGCTTATGCTAGCACCTTAGACACAGAGCTGTCAATCATTGAAAGAACCATTACTGTAAGGTGATTTAGCACGTAGGGTTAAACTGACTGTGTAAGTTTGAAAATATATGAATATTCATTAGAGGGACTGTTACTCATGAATATGGAATTTTCGAAATGTGTCATCCAGTCATTTTAAACTTATGTAAATAAGCATTCTTGTCCACCAATCATTTTAAAAGTATAAAGCTTATGAATATGCATAAGCCCAGCCTTATAAGTCCTCGCAACACTCTTTGGGGTTCGGTTGCGTCGGGGCGTCGGGCTTAGGCATAGATCTAGCTTAGAGAGAGAGAGAGAGTGAGAGGTCTAGCGTCTTGTCCCGGGTCGAATGAGTGAGGGTTAAGCATCATCTCAGATTTAAGACAGGCGGAAGGCTTGTTCTTATATTCTGATAATCTTCATTTAGTTTAGGTTTAGTTTAGTTAGTTTAGTTTTTAGGTAGATTAGATTTCGTCTTCGTGTTTGTCCGTCAGGCAGCGTCGGTCTATGCATGTCGGCCGTCGTCGTGTCTGTTCGGCGGGCGCGTCGCGAATTAGTTAAGGTATTATTTTAGGATAGATTAAGTTTAGGGTAGAGGTAGAGTCTTAGCATCCATCGCCGTCGAGCTGCTTCCGAAGCGCAGGAAGAGCCGGAAGAGTCGTGACCCGCGGAAGGCGAAGTCATCGCACTCAACCTCAGCGCTTCGTGGGATCGCCTGGCAGCTCCTCTCCCGCGGCTTTAAATTAGCCAACGGATTGAGGTCGCCAGCTTCAGCGCCGGCAGCCGTCGAGGGACTCCTGGCCGTTCCTCCCTGAGGGCTTTCAATTAGCCCAAAGGTTGTAGGTCGCCAGCAACCCATCCATCGCCACTGCGACGTGAGACTCTGGTAGTATAATTGGTTATTTAAAAAGGGGACTTCCCCCTAGTTTGTAAATCCTGAGATTTAGTTCAATATAGTCCTGTGGTTATAAAACTTATCTAAATTGTCAGGTATTTATTTCATGCGCCACTCTTTGGGTAAGGACAATCTGCAACCGGTGAACAGATACGGCATTCGGGGTCGCACCTGCCTTTGTAAGTTATTAGCATCATAATCAATTAGGCTAATCAGGCATCTCCTATCATTGTTACCCATGAGGGCGTAACAGGTGTGACTTCAGACAATTTGTTAACTATGCTGTGCCTCAGTTTCCCTGCCTATAACATAGGGACGTTGTGCCTCAAAAGCATCACAGAAGGTTTGGGATGCCTTGTTCATTTAATGTGGGCAAAGTGGCATGAGACTGCAAGTGCCAAGGGGAAACAGTTATCTGCTACACTGAGTGCCTAATCTCACATTAGCAGGTCAAGCTATGAGCTTCTTCCACATCGCCAAAGCACCAAATGTATATCCACACCACCCCTGCCCTCATCTTCATGCCCTCATGCCCCCTTGCCCGGAGCTGCAAGAAAGGGGAAGCACAGAGCTGCTCCGTTGTCAGGGGAATTCTCCCCTTGGGTAGGTGCCACAGTGGCACACATCTGAACAAGTGCACATGACCTTATTTTCGGTGCACAAGACAAAACTCACTCTGCTCATGGATGGAAAATATTAGAGCGAATACTGCTTGAAACCCCTCCAATGTTGGTAAGACTTGCAAACTTTATAATTTAACACTCTTATACTATTATCTAAATAATTTATGAAGACATTGGACATAATGAGTCCCAGAACTGATTGCTGTGGGACCCCATTCATTATGCCCTTCAAGCATGACTATGAACCACTGCTAACTACTCTCTGGGAACAGTTTTCCAACCGGTTATGCATCCACCTTTTAGTAGCTCCATCTAGGTTGTATTTCCTTAGTTAGCTTTTGAGAAGACCATAAGCAAAAGTCTTCATGAAATACATCTACTGCTTCCCGCCTATCCGCAAGGCTTGTAATCCTGTCAGAAAAAACTGTTAGGTTGGTTTGACCCGATCTGATGTTGACAAATCCATACTGACTATTATTTATGACCTTATTATCTTATCAGTGTTTGCACACGGATTGCTTAATTATTTGCTCTATTATCTTTCTAGATATTGTTATAAAGCTTACTGGTCTGTAATTCCATGGGTTGTCATTATTTCCATTTTTATAGATGGGCACTATATTTGCCTTTTTTCCCCAGTCCCCTGAAATCTCTCCCATCTGACTTTTCCATGACTTTTCAAAGGTAATTGCTAATAGTTCAGACACCTACAGTCCTGAAAATCCATGGATATTTGCTTTATATCCATGGATGTGGATTTGGATATCTGTGACTCATTTTTGCGGATACAGGTGCGGATGCAGATACAAATTTTTTATCTAGAATCCTGCAAATTTTCAGATATCCACTTGATATCCATCGGTATCCACATCGACAGATGTGGATACGGATATCTGCAGATCATTTTTGCAGAAGTGCATACCAATTTTGTATCCGCACAGGACTCTACAAATACCCCCTCAGTCAACTCTTTGAGTATTCTAGTCCTAACATTCTGCTGATGTGCGGGGGTGAAAGTTGATGCCGGGACTGCACTAGGCTCGGCATCCTTAGCAAGGGAAGGGAGTTTTATGGGACCCCAGAAGGGGCAGGGCCTTAAGCGGAAAGGGTGGGGCTGCGAGAAGACCCCTGCCAGTCGACATCTTCCGTGGCCAGTGGCTGGAGTCCCAGACCCTTTCAAATCACCAGACTCCAGGACAGCTGCCCCTTATGGTCCTCCCCTCCCATCAGCAGACCTGCCACAGGGTCTGGCACCATTGCCACAGCAATGCTTTAATGTCACTGCCTCCCTGGGCAAAAGGGGCAGTGAAGTGCTGTTGCAGCAGGACTGCCAGACCCTATTGGCAGGGCTGCTAACAGGGGGAGCAGCTGACTTTTACTGAGGCACCACACTGGCCTGCACCAGGGCCCAACATTTTGAGGTGGTTTTCTCTTCTCCTGTACTTATTGTTTCATGTCCATTGTGTGTATGACAATGAGTGGCTTGCTTATGAGCAGCTAAGCTCCACCACTAATGTCACAGTTGTCATCCACACTATAGACACTGTGTTGTGAGTCACTGGTGACAACTTCCCCTCTCTCTGGGAGGGTGCTTGAATCCCTCTCCCCGACTCTGCTCTGGGCCCTGCCCTCACTACACCCTCTTCTCCTAAGTCTCCACCCCTACTCCATCCCTTCCCTAAAACCTCTGCCTCTTCCTGCTCCTGCTCCACTCGGCCCCATCTTGTTCATGCTTATTTTTGTCACCTCCCCTCAGCCTGCCCCATCCTTGCTCCTCCTATGAAACAGCTGTGTGCGGGGGGAGGGGGAAGGGGAGATGCTGAGAGGGAAGGGGAGGAGCTGATCTTCGGGACCATAAGTGGGCAAGAGGCAGTGTGGGGAGGAGATAGGGGAGGGAGCATGATTGCTGGTGGGTGCTGAGCACTCACTAATTTTTCTCTGTGGGTGTTCCAGCCCTGAAGCACCATGGAGTCGCACCTATGCTGTGACTGCTGTACTGCAGGGTGAGACCACATTATAGACACTGAGTAGTCTGTATGATGTATTTTAATGTGCAGGCACGATGCAGGGTTTGGCACACCTGTGTGATTAAAGTGCAGGAGGCAGAGGTGTGTATGGCTGTGTTTATGTATCTACACACATGGTGGAACATGGAAAGGCTTCTCTTTAACAAAATTATTTTAAATCCAACTGCAATACATTTCCTCAAGCCATGTAACTTGGTTCAGTTGACACCATGCTTCCGCAAAGATATTTTCTTGCTATCTGCTAGGACTGCTACCATTCTGCACTAGCTCCCGTTTTGCTTTGCTAACAATGCTGAAAATAACTTGCAGTGAGTCACACAGCTGGCACTTTGACATCTGATCAGCTTTCCCTATGCTGGCCACCCAAAACCCACAGCTGCTAAATAGATGCCTAGGAAGCAGTGGGAAATCCAAAAAAAAGGTGCCCTTGCAGATGTGAAATTTTGTCCCAAAGCAGTGCCAAATTCCTTTTAGACATATCCAGCCTGAGCTAAGGCACAAGAAAGATACTATATATTTGATTTGCCAAGTTCAAAGTGCAGACTGTGATTATAAGGAAACATACTAAGCAAGGATTAATGTCTGAGGTTGTGTTTGCAAAAGAATTTACTGCAGGTGACCAAATCCTAGTATTTGTTTTTGTGGACTGCAAAAGAAACTGTTCTGGATTTTAAAATGATGTGGTATATAGACAGGCCCAAACCTTCAAATACCAACAGCAAAAATGCACTTACTTCATATGCAAATAGCTGAGCAAATGCAATTGCAACAAAACATGCAAGCTGAATAAATGTGTTTGACTTGTTGGTCTGTGATCATGGAAAAGGATGTTTTGCGCATGCAAATTCTTTACAAACACATTTTCTGGGTGTAACAAATGTTTTGGCTCCCAGAACTGCCCTTTTTTTGTTCCCACAACACATATGTGGTTCCAGTACTTTATTTTTTTCTCTTGGTGCTACCTGATGTTACTACAGTTTCCTCACCTCTCTCTCTTATGCAAGGACCTCTACTTGAAAAGGCCAGCCAAAGGAACTGGGTCATTGTAGCATGAATCCTAGGGCATAAGAGGGAGAAATAAAAAGGAAAGAAAGGAAAATGCATCCAACTCACACTCAACTGTGCTTATGTGTAAAGCAGAGGTGGCTTCTACACACAACAACATGAACACCACACACAAGGAAATAGAGCCAAAAGAAGGCCAATGTCTGACAACAGAAAAACTAGGAGATTCCTCACCTGTCCAATCAGAGAAGTAACGTGTGGAGAGAGAAAGGAAATGAAAACCCATCCGCAAGGCAGCTCCAGTGACCAGGGACCTTCAGGCAGTCCCTCAATTTGGAAATAATCGTATTCCAGGACACAGCAAAGGTGGTCGGTATCTTGGACTTAAAGCCATCAGTGCAATGCTGATGGCTTTAAACAAGAGGTATCTTAGATAACTTCATAGACTTTGAGAGGGCTTTAGATAGGATTCCCAGGAGCAGCCTATGACACATTCTGTTGGGCATATGGAATCCCTCTCCATTTAATCAACATGATCAAAAGTTTCTATTTAAACTTTACTTCCAGTGTGGATCACCAGTCTCTGAAGGGTAGCCATGGTAGTCTGCAAAAATAACAAGGCGTCCTGTGGCACCTTAAAGATGAACAGATTTATTTGGGCATAAATATTTGTGAGCAAAAGCATACTGTGTATCTGGTTTTTATCCATGAAAGGTTATGCCCAAATAAACTTGTTGATCTTTAAGGTGCCACAGGACTCCTCATGTTGATCATAGTTAACTTGGTTTTGAAGTCAAAACAGGAGTATGTTGGGAAATGCCATGTCTGCAATACTTTTTGACATTTCCATTGACTGGGTAATGCAGCTCACAACTGAAGACATGCCAAGAGGCATTAAATGGACATATTTTTATTCCCAGAAGACCTGGACTTCACAGATGATCTTGCTCTCCTGTCACATAACCAACACCATATACAAGAAAAAAAACAAACACATTCAGCCAGCAGAATGGACTAAAAATAATCTGCAGTAAGACACATATCATGACCTTTAATTTTCCCTCATTCACACCAATAAGGATAAAAGCTAATGTTCTCAGCCAAACAGAAACATGCACATACTGGGGCAGCACCATCAGCCAGGGTGGTGGAACAAGCCAAGATATCCAGAACAAAATTAGTAAAGCTGGGAACACTTTTAGGAGCTTAAATACAGTCTGGAAATCATCAAAAGACAACACCAAAACCATACTCAAGATTTATCAGAGCTGCGTACTTTCAACATTACTTTATAATGCAGAATGCTAGGGAATAAGTACGACATGTCCAAACTGTTTTCATTCCATACAACCTGCCTCAGAAACATCCTCCATATCTTTTGGGCTAAAACAATCTCGAACCACGATCACTTGACACTGTGCAGCCAAGAGGATATGAGCAGCATTTTTACCTGGATGCACTGAAGATTCATTGGCCATGTGCTTTGGATGGAAACTGATTCTATCACCAGCGTGGCAACAAGATATACACCTGAAGGCAAGAAAAAAACAACCCAAAACTGCGATAGCTGAGTTGAAAAACCTGGGGCACAGCTGGGAAACCATTCAAAGACTCGCCAGAAACAGATGGGAGTGGAGGTGCTTTGACATTGCCCTAAATGCCAGAGGCATAATGGAAACATGACAATGATGAGATGAGGCATCTGGCAGGGCTGGCATTAATGAGACTTGTTTGGGATGTTATTGCCTCGACTCATGCCTGCAGTTAGAAATTGGGAGTGGGTAGTTTGGCAGATGGTCCAATCACAGTGTATAAAACTGATTTTCAGATGGATATAAGCCTCCAGAACAAGACACTTGATGGAGGCCAGATCTCAACACCTTTAGAGAAAAATATTAAACATCAGGAATTAATTGCTTTCTCACTTAAATTGTGTAAATTAGCAATAACTGAGCTGGAGTCAATGAAGTTACTAGTGTAAAAATGGAGTGAAAGAATCAGTTCCATCTTTCTTTGCAATGGCCTTGCAGCAATAAAAGTTCAAAAGGAATGACTAACCAGTATTTCTTGGGAAGAAAATAATAATCACACTTAAACAATGTAAAATGTGAGAGGAGTGTAGAAAACTATAAGGATGTCCTTAAAACTGGGCACCATTACACAGTCTAAAAATGCTGATATCTGAGATCCCACATACAAGTCTTGATATTATAGTGGTGGGCATACATTAGGTAGATTTCCAAATATCTGTCTCTAATCAGAAAGAACCTAATCTGGCTCTTGTTTACCCAATAGCAAACTTATTGCCTTAAAATTTGATCTCTAACCAGCACTGTATTAATTAATCTCAAGTATTTGGATAGATTTGATTTTTCTAAATTCGAATGGATTATTGAAGACAAAAATCTAAATAATCCACCCATTTACATTTACACCAGTGGAAACTGGCCCATAGATTCTAAGCAGATGAAAATGGACATATTAATCTTCCAAAAATATGCTAAATTAAACACATGGTACTATTTAATATGCAATAACTTTCTTTTCACTGTCTTTTACAATGAAAGTGAATGTTCATTAGGGAACCTAAAGGGAGACATGTTAATAGGAGTGCCACATTATTAGGTGATAATGCAACCATTAGCACATGTCACTGTTGTAAATCTATTTGTTAAGTTACATTATAATTCTGAAAGAGCTTTAAGGCATGATAGCAATAAGTTTTCTTGTTAATCACATCCTTGCCAGATGGAGTGGAGGAACAGACTAGCTTTTGTTACAATTATATTTGAATTTCCTCTTTATTTTCTGTAAATTAATGAGATAACATAATCTGTGCAGATGCTTTGACCTTTCTAGGTTTACATCATCAAGGGAAGAAAATATTTGACTCCAATATATTTTATTCTGTGTTCAAAACCAAATAATAATAGTAAAAAATAAATAAATAAATAAATAAATAAAACAACTCAGCACCTTGCTTCCTTTTTCTTGCCTTGTAGACCTCTTGTATATAGATGTTCAGCCCTCAGTTCAGGAACATATTTAAGCATATGATGAAGTCCATTCCTGTTTTGCAAAAACTTAAGCCAGTGCTTAACTCCATGCATGAAAAACACACGTGCAAAATTAAGCAAGTGCTAAATTGAGTTGCTGAATAAGGATGAATTGCTGAATCTGGGCCCAAATAGCATGGTGATGAGCATTGTGTAAGAGACTAAATACAGTTCTTTATAAACAACGAATAGTCCTGTGGCACCTTAGAGACTAACCAAAATATACAGAATCATGAGCTTTCATTTGCAAAACCCACTTCATCAGATGAATTAGTATGGAGATAACAGAAACCAAGAGCAGAAGCAGTACCTGTCAATTGTAACAAAAAACAGGACTATGTAGTACTTTAAAGACTAACAAGATGGTTTATTAGATGATGAGCTTCCGTGGGCCAGACCCACTTCCTCAGATCAAATTGTGGAAGAAAATTTTCTTCCACAACTTGATCTGAGGAAGTGGGTCTGGCGCACGAAAGCTCATCATCTAATAAACCATCTTGTTAGTCTTTAAAGTGCTACATAGTCCTGTTTTTTTGTTTCAGCTAGACTAGACTAACATGGCTACATCTCTATTACTGTCAGTTGTAGAACCCATGTTAATGAGGCTAATTAAGTGGTCAGGATGTGTCCCATACATAACTTTTAATGTGGAAATGCAGATGTTAATATTAGGAGAAATTGGCTTTGTAATGTGCCAACCAATTAATGTCTTTATTTAAACCCAGGGTCAAATCTGTAGATGAATTCCAGTTTTGTAGACTCTCTTTGCAATCGGTTAGTGAAATTCCTTTGTAGAAACAGTTACTTTTAAATCCATGACTGAGTGACCAGGCAGGTTAAAATGTTCTTTATGTTATATTCTGCATTCATTTTATATTTGGCACTTTCATAACACTTCAGATTTCCATTGAATATGCCACGTTATCTTAGCATGTGCACATGAAACTATGAATAGATTGATGTAAGGGAGTCCAGGCCACGGAGAAGAGACCTGCAATGCAGATCTTCAGGGCAATGGAAGTCCCGTTCCTCAAATGAGAACAGAACGTGCAGAACTGCCCATGTAGATCAGGGGTGAAATGCTGTGATGTGCCTCTCCAGGTGTGTCTGCAATACATGCTGAAGGTGTAAATTCCAGCTCCAGATGACATATCTGTGCTGGCTCTGATAGAGCTAGCAGGCTAAAAATGGAGTATAGCTTTCACAGAGGGATTCAGACTGTGGGATGGGGCTCCGAGCTGAGCCTGGGGCAGGGGGTTGAGGTCCTGGAGGGGGTGTGGAATGCAGGTTCTGGGAGAGAGTAGGTGCAGAAGGGAATTCAAAGCTGAGTTAGGGGGTTGGAGTGTGGGAAAGGGTTTGGGGCATGGGAGAGTGTATGGGGTGCTGGTGCTGGTTCAGAGTGCAGGCTGCAGCCACACAGTGTTAACTCAGGCAGGTCATGGCTGACAGCGCAGCAGGGCTAAGGCAAGCGTCCTGCCTGACCTGGCTCCGTGCCACTCTCAGAAGCAGCCAGCATGTCCGTATGGTCCGTGGGAGGGCAAGGGGGCTCGACACGTGGCAGACGCCATCCTCTGTAGCTCCCATTAGATGCAGTTCCTGGTCAATGGGATCTGCAGAATCAGTGCTTGGGAGGGGGCAGTATGCTGACACCTCTTGAGCGCTCTCCTGCCTCAGAGCTACAGGAACATGTTGGCTGCTTCCAGGAGTGGTGTGGGACCAGAGCAGGCAAGGAATCTGCCTGAGCCTTGCTACACCACTGAACTTTTAGCAGTTTAAAATCTCCGGGACTGGCTGCAGTAGCCTCTGGGAGAATAAGCCTGATTCCAGGAGACTCCTGATGAAATCAGAAGGGTTGGCAACCCTAAATCAGAAGCTGATAACAGAGCTGATGGCCAGGAGCTGGAGCAAGCAGCATGAGGGCAATGAGGGGTTCCAAACAGGGCTAGGACCACATCAAGGCTAGGTGCAAGGCAGAAGCAGTAGGAACAAGGTAACACAGGGGAAATCACAGAGCCAGCCTGCTGCCCCTTCATGCCAATCATGTGGCCAATCTGGCAACCTGTTGCAGACCAGCTGTACTGATGAGGCTGCATGAACACTAGTGCTGCTGCAAACCCTGATTCTTGACATAACCTCCCTGAGGACCAAGCTTCCTTATCTTAGGAACCAGCTCTCTTTCTTCTCCCCTCTCCATACTGTGCATGGATGGAGTGGTGAATCCAGGCCCAATGGAGTCATAGAACTGATAATAGCTCTGTGTGGCCTAATACATCCTTTTCCCTTTTCTCTACCAGAAGAAGCAAAACACAACCTAGGTTTTCCCTGTGCCACCTGGGTCTCCAGTATTATTCTTACACCTCACTTCCCTGACAGCTTTGTAGGAAGAAGTGCCATATGTGAGTGGCATGTTTATTTATGTACTTCATCTGGGAATACTATGTGACAAGTGGCAAGGATGTATTTCTTCCCCACCGAACCAGTCTCTGTTTAGTGTGTCAATTCTTTATTATGAGGTGGCTCTGCATGAGTATTTACAGCTTTTTTTTATTCTATTTGAACATCTCATAATCTTACAGTGCATTAACTATAATTTGTGAATTAATTCTCTCACTTCACTTTGAATCCCTTTCATGCTTCCTTACAAAATTATTCATGTATCTCAACTAACAATGGCTCTAGGCCTGTCCCAGATTCTCTATGCCTGGGAAGTTGAGCATAGCATCAGTTTAAAATCACCATATTGATTAAAAGAAACATGCTGCTGTTTTTAACATGGGCAATTACTTGCTCTTGGCCACTCCGAGTGAGCAAACCTGTAACTAGAAATGTGGGTAACTTTGTGAGCTTGTTTCTACGGTATTATAGGACCACTTGATTTTTAAGGTTTGGGGTTTTTTTTTATGTTACAGACTAACACAGCTACCCCTCCGAAAGTTTGTGAGCTTTGTTTCTTATGATATGATATAGCTGAATTTTTACACTGGAGAAAATGATTGAGAGTATGTGACAACATAGAAACATACGTCTACACATCAAAGTTCAATAGTACTTTGTGCCAAAACTTGACACTGCTAATGTCAGTGGCCCACAGTCCATAGCTACTCTACATTCAAGGGAAAGAAGTGGAACCCTTGGGCACAACTCAGCAGCAGCTAGCACAGAATGGAGCTCTGTCTCCTATGAAAAGTGGGCTATGCAGCCTACTAAGTTGTCTCCCAAAGAGAACAGCCACCAAAGAGAAAGGGCAGGCCCAACAAAGTCAAAGATCGCCCCCCACACACATGGCACAAGCAATGAGACAGGTTAGAGGACAACAGTCCACCCCATCCATTGTGTTCCCTTGTTATATGTGCCTGTGTGTTTGCTGGCTAGAGCAGTTGTAGGTATGCAGTAACTTCTGTGATATTGCACAGGTGATAGATGGGAATCAACACAAACCTGCTTGATGGATGGGGTGAGGAGCTCTTCTGGAAGGGTTCCCTAACCTCCCTTGTCAACAATTCACCTACCGCCCAGGGAGTATCAAACAGCTAATGTGAAGCGTCCCCTTGACTTCTGAATTAAACAGCTGGTATAACATTTCCAGTGAGGTTTTGCATCTCTGCACAGCATAGGCTTTCCTGGAAGGAATTTTTGCTTATGTGACTAACTCCCAAAATGGTGCTATACATCCATCATCATAGAGTCAGTCTGACAGGCAGGAAATCACCATACGCTGTGCTGGGTTTTGGTACCCAGGCCTCGATCAGGTAGGCCTACCATGTGGAGTTAGTGATGGGCTTAACACATGTTAAAGTTACTCCTCCCACACAAGGATTTTCTCCCTCACTAAGGGCATGTCTATACTAGGAAATTATTTTGAAATAACTTACTTCAAAATAATAACTCCCAAAATAACTGTAGTAAGTAGAGGGTTGGTAACATGGAGTCAGCAGGCCTGAATAAAGGCCTGCAACATAAAAACAGCAACTGGCCTGGAATCCAATAAGCAAGACATTGGTTCAGTAATACGGCAGCCAGGAAAGAGGCCCTATTGATAATTGTATGATTGTGTAAATTAGGTCAAGCATGGAAGAACATAGGGAGGCACCAGATCGAGTACAGGCTGTAAGCCAGAAGGGAGTAGCAGAAAATCTCAATAAGAAACCTCTTGGTACCAACCAACTCCCCAAAATCTAATGTACATACTGACCGAGGTTCAGGACCGGGTCGAAGTTAACAGCATGAAGGATAGTAAGTAAGCCCCCCTTCTGTGAGGTAAAAGGTAGTAACTAGGTAACAGAGGGTGGCAGTCTGGTACATCAGAAGTGATGTAATTTGTTTGTATGTGTCTATAAAAGGGCACTGCAAAGGGTGATCTCCAGCAGACCATGGGGGGGCATAATGGTGGTGTAACCACCACCGGGCAGATTTGAACCTCGGGAGCTGAGCATAGGAGCCTCTACCCTCTGAGCTAAAAGCCAGCTGCCTCTTAGCCCATGCTGTAGAAGTCTCTTGGTCTTAACTGTTGCTGTGGTCTAGGTACCACTTGCATTGCTCAGTAACCACACTAGGGCTATGTCTACACTCGTGGCTTCTTGCACAAGTAAGGCCGTTCTTGTGCAAGAATCCGCAGAGCGTCCACACTGCCCGCCTGCTCTTGCGCAAGGAAATTTACAGTACGGTGTGGTAAGAGAGGGCTTCTTGCGCATGAGCTACGCTCTTTTCTAACAGGTATAAGTCCTCTTGCACAGGAGCTCTTGCGCAAGAGGGCAGTGTGGACACTCGGCAGGGATTTCTTGTCCAAGAGAGCCCTGTGGCTAAAATGGCCATCAGAACTTTCTTGCGCAAGAGAGTGTCCACACTGCCATGGACACTCTTGTGCAAAAGCACAGCTCGCACATGGCAGTGTGGACATTTTCTTGCACAAGACTTCTTGCACAAGAACCCTTGTGCAAGATGTTCTTGCGCAAGAAGCCGCCAGTGTAGACATAGCCTAGGTGTGTGGGTTACATAAGCACATTGTCACAGCTTACATCAGATGTAGTGGCACAGTGGCGAGTCTATCAGCTGACAACTATTTCTGTATGTCATTTGGCAATAAACCTGCTCAGGTGATTTCAATCCTTATCTGATTTGTGGTTTCTGGGGGCTCTCTGGGAGTCAGTTGTGTTGACTCAAGTGCACATGTTTAACACGATAGACAGGGGAGCATGCACGCATGTGGCTGAAAGTTTATCATGATCGATGGAGTAAATGACCTGTCAGGAACCCATTGAGACAACCCTGAAACCCTGACTGATGACAGTAACTATTTCAGAATAAGGGTTATTCTGCATGGAAAGCAGGAGTTATTATTTCAAAATAACCAGCCCATTACTTCAAAATAACAGGCTCGGTAGTGTGGACACTCTGCTTGTTATTTTGAAATAAGAAGAGTTATTTTGAAATAACTCCCTAGTGTAGATCAAGGCTAAGACTGTTGCCTTTCTCAAGATCACAAAATCAGAGAAATCAAAATCTTCGAAGGCCAATTTCAGTCAGTTATCCCCTTGGGGCCACTGCAGGATTGTTAACAGACTGCAGTGTGTTACTGAGTGCTTTGTCCCATCCAGTTACAAATGCCTCGTGTGATCGTGTTTCCAACACTTCCCCTTGGGACACTGGTCCATGGCCCATAACATGTGTGGGAGAATGAATAAAAGGAAATGCTGTATAATAGAAGGCAACGGCTTTGACTCTGGCTCAGCAATGTCTACTAGTTGTTTATGAAAACCTGTGTGGAGCACAAATGTTACTTATCGACCTCTGAGAAGATGCTTTAAGATGTTCAGCAAATAATTTGGCATTAACTCTGCCCAGCAGCCTTATGTCATTTATTGGCATTTACATTGTTTATGCCAAGAGTTTGTCATTCTTGGGTCTGCTCCAGCTGCGTTGCACAGCTTCAGTAGCGCACATGGTGGATCATTGCGTGTGTGGAGCCCCCACCAGGCCATGGTTGGAAAGTTGCATTCACAGGAAAAATGGTGTAGCTGGAGCATCCTTAACCCTTGCAATCCCCAGCTGCCACAACAGACCTAGAGGCAGCAAAGTATGAAATTACAGAAGTTTTCAAGCTGCTGTACTTTACACTAGCCTCAATATTGGGGGGATGGAAGGTGGTATAAAGCCACCTCTGGTTCTGCTCCACTCTCTGGTTCTGTATCAAGCACAGTGGGACTGGAAAATTGAGAGGTAATTTTGAATATTTTGGGCTTTTGCTTTGTAACTCATGACAAGGTTAACATAGACATAGGCAACAGAGTTACAATTGCATATGTGTCAGTGGAATAAAAAAACAAGACTAAATTCCCAGAGCTAGGCAGATATTGCCAATGTTCTTTCAAACTTTTAAACAAATTTACTTCAGCAGTATTTGCACATCTATTTTTAATATTACTTATTATAGGCTTTGCAAGTAGCAACACCTACCCTTAGGGCAACATTTTCTTTTATAAGACCCCTGTTTAGTTGCTTAAAGGTTTGCCAAACCTGAACTATTCAGCCTGAAATATCTCATGCAGAGTGTCTGTTTCTGGCTGAATGGTTTGGGGAAGTTTTAGCTAAAATAATTCCACTATTTCCAAGAATGAGGTTAGGCAAAAATAACATAATTTCCTTTATGTTAAAAATTCTTACAACAGTTTCCCTGAAAAGCCTTGGGGTCCCCATGCTTTAGAGCAAGTATTTGAAATTTTGCAGGTGGGTGAATTACCCTGGTGCCATGAATGTGTTCTTTGGTGTCTTTGTGAAAATGCACCCAAATTTGACTAAATTATAAGTCTCTCTGGGGGAAAAAAGGGTTCACCCATGTTCAGTAAAGAATTATTAGAGTTTGGCTGAAAAATTCTCAGGAGATTCTGTATGAGAAGAATGGCTAAAATTAGGCCATTCTCTATCCCCACACTGCTCCAAGCACTGTAGTGATCACAGGCACACTTTTCCTACTTTTTATCTGTGTGGGGAAGAACACAAGGGCTGATGTGTCCTGCTGTTTGTGAAAGGCAGAATGGACAGCACTGGATTTAGCTTCATCCTCCACTGTTTCTTTTCTGCAAGAGAGATGGGGTAGTCTACTGACTAGGCTACCAGCCTGAGACTTGAAAGATATGAGTTCAATCCCCTGATCTACAATCAACCTTGTGTGTAATGTTAGTCAAAACTTTTAGTACTGTGCCTCAGTTCCCAACCTGTAAAATGGGGATAACAGTTCTTTTGGTTCCTGAATGGTAATTAGGGCTATATAAGCGCTTAAGAGCAGAGTTATTATCTAAATGGCTCCTTAGAATCAAAATAAACAAAATTTACTCTACTGAAGCTCACTGACAGTTGATCTTGGGTGGGAATGTGCTACTGCTAGAGCTAAATACTAAATAATGGTATAAGACCCTTGCTTACTCTCTCTCACTGGAAAGCTGAAGGAAAAATAAAAGGAATAAGTGGGAAGCCATATCATTAGAGATTGCCACTAGAAAAAGGCCAAGTACATATTACTTGTTAAAAGTGGCTGTAGTTAGTGTAACAGTTGCCATTGGTAAAGCTTATTTAGAAGTAAAAGCTTAGATCCAAAATCTATTCTGAACAGCACATGACATGTTGGGCAAAGGGAACTAAAACAGCATGTGTGATGGCAGCACAGGTGAGAGATTTCTTTCGTAATAATCTGTGTGCCATGCTGGAATCAATGGCATTTTTGCACTAACATTGAAGCCACTCCAATCCAAAGCATCCTGATATTCCTGGGAGTCTTCCATATTTGTTTACTGGCCTGCTTTGGATTAGACTGGCACAATACTCTCTGAAGCTCTGACTGACACAAAGGAATGCAATAATTTTAGCATTAAGAAGTTCAATCTATTGGTTTGAGCATGGATGTGGAAAATAAGGAACTCTCAGAGGCCTGGTGTACATTAGACCAGGCAGGTCGGCTTAAAGTACACAAGGGAATTGGCTTACCTTAAACCGAGCCGCAACAGTGTCTACACTGTGGGAGGCTGACAGGAGCATACACTCCTGTCAGCTTCCCTTACTCCTCAGAATGAGGAGTACCGGACTCTGGTAGGGCTACCCTCAACATTTGATTTGGGGGTCTACACTAGACCTGCTAAATCAAATGTTAGAAGATCGACCTCTGGAGGGTTGATCTTTACATAGTGTAAACATGCCCTAACAGAGTCTCCAACTCCAGATTTGGGAGACTTTCACTCTGCTTCAGTTTCCCCCATGGAAAAATGGAATAATAATAGTGATGTATGTACCCCATAAAGCTGTTTGGAGAGCCAGTTAAATATACTACTGCATTTGTTTAAATAAAAAAGATCCTGTTTTGAAAATGTAGATCAGCATTGCTCCATTGCCTATAAGGCTATTCACTGCCATTGAGTTTCTTTTGACATCAGCTCTGGATCTGGCCCTTAATAGGGATTCCCAATGGCTTAAGTCAGCACTGGGCTCCCAAAATGCTGGGCACTGTTGAAAAACTTACCAAGATGCAGTCCCTTCCCTAGAGAGCTAACAAACTAACCCCCGGATGTCGCTATCTGATTTCACCCACCGGAAGCCTCTTTGATTCCATGGGGACAAGCAGAGCCAGTTGTGATATTGTGCCTCTCCAACGGTGTGTCTACACTGCACCGTTATTTCGGAATAACTAGCATTATTCCAAAATAACAATGCGAGCATCTACACAGCAATTCATTTTTTAAAAATAATACTGAAATAACAGGCAGCTTATTCCAACTTCTGTAAACCTCATTCCATGAGGAATAACTCCTCTTACGAAATAGCTGTTTTGAAATAGCTGCAGTGTGGACGCTCTACTGCTGCCATTTCGAAATAGCTCCTCCCCAGGGCCATTCAAAGTAATTTCTTCCCAGTGCTTCCTGGGGCTCTAAATCAAGATAGCATGTCCACATTAGGGGAGCCTGCCTCGAACTAATTTTGATGCTTCCCTGTAGTGTGGATGCTCTATTTTGAAATAAGCTATTTCAAAATATATCTTCTGGAATAGCTTATTCCGAAATAAGCACGCAGTGTAGACATACCCTAAAGCTTGTGACCTGAAAAGAGGGAACATAGGGAGTTTTGGTGTATTTAGCCAAAGAAAGACTGAGGGGCCATATGATGGCTTTCAGTCACCAGGGAGGAAGAGAACTGTTTAAGTTAGGGGCAAATATTAGCACAAGAATAACTCAGCCATTATCAAGTTTATGCTGGAAATTAAACAAATGTTTCTAACCCTCAGAGGACTGAAGTTCTGGTAAAGCTTTTCAAGGCAAGTAGTAAGAGCAAAAAACCAACTTGTTTTAAGACAGAGCTTGATGAGTTTGTGGAGGGGAGGGGAAGACAAAGGTGCCTACAATTGCATATGGCCTATCAACGATTGCTATTAGCAAATATCTTCAATGGCCAGAGAGGGGACACTAGGTGGCAGGCCTCTTGGTTACTACAGAGAATTCTTTCTTGGTATCTGGCATTGATGGTCATATTTGGGGTGGGAAGGGATTACCTCCCAGGTCAGACTGGCAGAGATTCTGGAATATTTTTTTTTTACCTTCCTCTACATTGTGGGGCATGGATAAGTTGCTGGTTTTAACTACTGTAAATAGTGGTTTATCTGTGACTTGAACTCTTTAAATCAAGATCTGAGGACTTCAGTATTTTTGCCAGAGGTTATGGACATATTACCGGAGTGGGTGGGTGGGGTTCTGTGGCTTGCATTGTGCAGGACATCAGACTAGGTCAATGGTTTTCCACCTGTGGTCGGTGGACCCCTGTAGGCCCATAGATTCTGTTTAAGGGGTTCACAAAAGCTGACTCTGAAAATAAAGGTTCTGATTCCAGCAATGGTATTCTGGTCTTCTTGATGAATCAAAGTATGTGAATAGCCGCACCTACAGGTAAAACCCCAGAGGTGTTCAGAAGCTTCAGGGGGTAGCTGAGTTAGTCTGTACAGAATAAACTTAAAAAAACAACAAATAGGGTATGTCTGGACTACACGCCTCTGCCAACAAAGGCATGTAAACTAGGCTATCTGACATAGTCAAAGAAGCCGGGATTTAAATATCCCCAGCTTCATTAAAATAAACATGGCCGCCACGCTGTGCTGGCTCAGCTAATTGTCGGCACAGAGTGCGAGTCAAGACGCAGCTTGGTCAACAGGGGAAGCCTTTGTCGATCGCTCCCTTATGCCTCATGAAACGAGGTTTACAGGAGCGGTCGACAAAGGCTTCCCCTGTCGACCGATCCACGTCTTGACTCGCGTGCTGTGCCGACGATCAGCTGAGCCGGCACAGTGCGGCAGCCATGTTTATTTTAATGAAGCCGGGGATATTTAAATCCCGGCTTCTTTGACTATGTCGGGTAGCCTAGTTTACATGCCTCTGTAGGCAGAGGCATGTAGTCTAGACATACCCATAGTTTGAAGCTATCACTACTGCAGTTTGGTGCCATTTCTCATGCTGTGTCAAATGCTGTGCTGAGGAGGTGTAACTTTTATTGTTGAATTCTACTCAGTCAGTTCTCAGTCTAAGACTCCTATGGTGGGGGGTGGTGCCTATGGACTATAGATTGAATTTCCAAAAGTGTCTGGACCCCCATGTGAAATGTTTTAAGAGTCTGCAAATGAAAAACAAAAAAGGTTGAAAACCACTGGATTAGATAATCATAATGGTCCCTTCTGGTCATAATCTACATGTCCAAAAATTCCTTGTCTATATAATTGGGACAATAGCACTTCTCTACTTTACAGCATTTTTGTAAGGATCAATACATTAAGCATTGTGAGGCACACAGAAATTATAACAGGGGTCACCTCAGAACCCGACATAACCACAATACGCCCCTCCTTCCATTTCACTGATAAAGTCCAGTGTGCCATGGCTCTATAAGAACAACACAAATAATTTTTTTCTAATGAGGGTGAGTGGAAAGACTGGAAAATAACATCAACATTGAGCTTCTGTGAGCACCGAGACACGTCTGTTACACTTGAAATCATAGAACCATACAGTTAGAATGGACCAAAAGGTCATCAAGTCTGATCTCCTGCCAAGATGCAGGATTTGTTGTGTTTGAGCCATCAAAGATAGACAGCTATCTACCTCCTTTTGACAACCTCCAGTGAAGAAGCTTCCCTGACTTTTCTAGGCACTTTGTTCCATTGTCCTACTGTTCTTAGTTAGGAAATTTTTCCTGCGATTTAATCTAAACCTGCTGTACTGTAGTTTGGACTGATTGAAAATGCACAACAACTAGCACAACTTTTGTTCTCTTTTAGTGTAGTCTTTGTGGAGGTGACTTGTTTTGTTGTTTCAGTGCAGGGAAAGCTAGCTAGGGTATTTTTTTCTATATCCCATTAGAAGCTATTCTTGTTTACACAAGTTCAGAATGTGGCCTGCACTTTCTCATTTCTTGATTATCTCTTACAATCATGCCTGATTCAGAGAGCTACAATGGAGGATCTCAGATCAGAAATTTTTCCTTTGGTATTAAAGAAAAATCTGCCAATGGCTGGTAAGAAAGAAGTCCAGAAACCTGTATTGAGTGTTGCTTTCTTTTACACATCCATGAAAATCGGAGACTGCTATCTTTCTAAGCAGTCATTTAATTAATGCATACTAGAAATATCTTTTTGCTGTCATATTTATAGTAATTATGTCAAAGGGCAAATATAAATCATTTGAGTTGATTGCCACCGGTTTGTTGAAAACACACTGATGTATTCACAAGGTGCCATTTCTATATGTGGAATGTAATCATATGGAACACAAAACTCTAGGGGAAGCTACATTTGCTGAATACACTCTGTTTGAAACTGAGTGCTGTTTAGTAATTTTTCCAAATTTGAGAATGCCCTGAGCTCAGCCTGTGCATTTACCAGACTTAAAACAAAAAATGTTTTGGAATGTAAAAAGCATATTTAGCTGAGCCACACAAACGTGCAAAAGTGACTATTTGGATACAAAGATTTTGGCTGTTGCCAAGACTGTGTGAGAATTTTTGCTCTGCAGCGAAAGTGCGTAGCATATTTCACTCCTCCAAAAAATGAACTTTTTGTAATGAAACAAAATAGAGGTCTACTGGTACCTTACAGTTATATGTTAAGCATCATTTAATTAATGTCTGTCAAGCATGTTCAGTCTTTAATATGCTTTAATGCTTGAAAGTTAGGGACAAATAAGTAATATTATTTTGTGATGTCATTCACTTTAGTAGTTAGAAGTCAGCTTATCCTTTGAAACACTCAGGCTGTGTCTAGACTGGCATGATTTTGCGCAAATACTTTTAACGGAAAAGTTTTTCCGTTAAAAGTATTTGCGCAAGAGAGCGTCTACACGGGCATGTGCCTTTGCGCAAAAGATTTGCTTTTGCGCAAAAGCATCCGTGCTAGTGTAGATGCTCTCTTGCGCAAGAAAGCTCCGATGGCCATTTTAGCCATCGGGCTTTCTTGCGCAAGAAATTAACATTGCTGTCTACACTGGCCTCTTGCGCAAGAATACTTGCGCAAGAGGGCTTATCCCTGAGCGGGAGCGTCAGAGTATTTGCGAAAGAAGCACTGATTTTGTACATTACAACGTCAGTGTTCTTGCGCAAATACTCGCGGCCAGTGTAGACAGGTGGCAAGATTTTGTGCAAAATCTTGCCAATGTAGACACAGCCTCGAAGACTAACTATGTATAATTATTTCTTCTTTTCAGGCAGTGTGCCCATAGGGATATAATACTAGAAAGGAATTCAAGAAACCTGACTTCTAGTCATTCCTTTGCCACTAGCCTCTCTGTGCCTCAGAGTCTCTATCTGTAAAATGGGTATAATGATATTTACCTCTTTTTGTAAAGTGCTCTGAGATCACTATATAAGACATAGCTATTATTAGGATGTGCTAACCTTATTATCCTGTTAAATTTCCAACATTAGTAATTACCTCCTCCTGCTCTTATTAGATCTGATTTTCCTCTTCCTTTTCTGGTTTGAAGCATTCCTTATGTTCCCCATAAGTGTCTGCATTTTGTTGATGAATGAAGCAATACCTTTGCTGAGCACTGTGTGCATATTTGTTAACATTTTGATGACTAATGCATCAGACATGACAAGAAGGCATTAACCCAGGGGTTCTCAAGCTTTGTGATACTACAACCCCCTAAAATGCTAAATTAATTTGTGTGACCCCCCTCCCCACCCTCACTGCCCTGGGTTGCTTCCTCCCCCCTTCTCACCAGACTCTTTGCCCTCCTGGAGTTCCTTCAAGGTGTTTGCGGTCCTCAATGCCCTTCCCCCCTGCAGGCTCCTTCCCCCCATCTCTTTCTCCTCTGTGCCTCTTTTCCACTCCACATCCCTTTGGTGTGTGTGGGATTTTTTGTTTGTTTGTTTGTTTGTTTGTTTTCTCTCTCTCTCCTCTCCTCTCCTCTCCTCTCCTCTCCTCTGAACCCCACATGCCCTTATTTACCTCTGGGTCCTCTGCCCCGACCCAATCCCCCAGCCCACTGCCTGAGGGACCCCGCCCTCTACCAGATGGGGAAGCGTTCAGTCGCCCGGCAACTGTGCCCTAGCCGGGCTCAAGAAAGGGCAGCTCCTTTCACTTACAGTGAGTTATAGGCCCCAGTCCTACGAATACTCACATTCTAGACTTTACACACACATAGACAGATATAATTCCATTCATTTCAAGCATGTGCACACATGCGCGCACACACATGCACATACACACACACAAACAGTTCCATTGACTTCAAGCATGTCTTGTCATACAAAATTACATATACAAAGAGTGTATTTTTCTGTATATTTGAAAACACAATTGACTTGAATGGAGCTACTGACATATGTGAAGTTAAATGTGTGTTTGCAATATTCAGACCATTGTATATGTGTGCTCCACATCTGACATGTCTTGGAAATATGGGAACTGTTTATTTCTGAAGACAAGACCTGATAGAAAAAAAGAGACAATGGAAATATACAAAATAATGAATTGTACAGAAAAAGTAAAAGTGACGCTCCTCTTTATCCTCTTCTACATGGATTCCTTGCACCATCCGGGTTCTTTGACTCAACACAGACTCCAAAGAAAATGTACACCAATAGCACACACAAAGTGAATTCCTTGAAAGTTTCTCAACCAAGTACTCTCCGCTTTGTTTTTAAGATCACAGTGTATTGTAGCATAAACAATCTCAATGTGAGATTTTCAAAAGCACTGCATATTAATTAACTGCTTCTAGTGAGGTTGATGGGAGTTTTACCATTGGTTTCAATGGAAGCAGTGTCAAGTCAATGCAGCGTATTTTGAAAAACCTCACCCACAATATTTCTCCTGATCATTTGTTTTGCAATCTAGGAAGCTGCCATACCTGCTGAGTTTAAGTTCAGGGTTCTGGGATATGATGAAAGAAGAACACAAACTGTTTGCTATTTCAACAGCAAACGAGTATTTTCATCAATAGGAAAATAAATCCACCATCTCAGCAAGCGTGTCTTGTCGATTTGCCTAATAAACCTAATCTTTATTATCTGTTGTGAACTAAGGCTATGTGTGCCTGACTGACACAGGTGTGTCTTGCAGTAATTTGAGCGTTGGGGGAATATCTCAAAATGTTCCAGTAGTTCTTAAAACGAATTCATTGTTATTGTGCCCAAGTCAATCTGCATTCACAAAAGTTCTAATGAATGGCTGACATTTTTTCAATTTTTGAAAATTTAGTCAAAAATGTTTGAGGAAATTTTTCATCTCTTTACTCTCACTGCTAAAAATTTACTCCTTGTTTCCATTCTGAATTTATTTAGCTTCAACTTCAAGCATTAGATCAGGTGAAATCTTTTTCTGCTAGACTGAAGAGCCCATCTACTATATATTTGAGAGAGTTTGTCTGTTCAAGAACTCCTAAATGGTAAGAGCTAGGACCACAAGTTTAGTATATAGTTTCCTTTTATCATAACTTGAAGTAAGGTAAGAATTTGGTTATGCCAGGAAAATGGGATGTTCTTGGAATGGGATTGCTTCTCAGGAAACTATATAGAAAAGAAACAGAATCTCTGGGCAGGTGAAAGGGACTGGCTGGAGGGACACCCCCCGCCAATCTGGAACTGTCCCCAACCTGGAGCCTCCCACCCCCAGGCACCTTTTAGGGAAGGCAGGGGCTGAACTTCCCCCCTAAAAATGTGCATAGGGACATTGCTGATTGTTCCCCTTCTTCAGGGGGTGAGGGGAAAGATGGGAAGGGTAAGAGCAAGCAGCTCATATGCACGCACACACAGTCCCCTGCTCAGAGTGCCTCCTCAGCCCCCAAATCCTGACGCCTGCACGCCCCATACCCTCAGCCCCCTGCACAGAGCCCCTCCTTAAAGACCTTAGCAATGCCAGATAAATGTGCTAGTTATTAAGTATTTGTTCCACATGTACATATTTAGAGACTGTCAACAAGTCACCCTTTAAAATTCCCTTTGTTAAGCTAAACAGATTAAGCTGTTTGTGTCTATCGCTATAAGGCGGGTTTTTAATCCTTTATTTCATCTCAGGGCTCTTCTTTGAACCCGCTCCAATTTTTCAACATCCTTCTTGATTGGGGCTCCCCAAGTGGATACTGAGTTTTCAGTAACTGTCACACTAGTGCCAAATAAAAAGGTAAAATAGCGATCTACTCCAACTTTATTTCCTCTTTATGCATCCCAGGATCATATTAGCTTATTAATCATATTTGTTAGAGCAGTCTCTAAACACCAACCAAGAATAGGGCCCCACCGTGCTAGAGTCCAGGATTTCACATGCAGTTTTTCTCTTCCATGACACTGTTATGTTTCCATGGCAGAAGACAGCTCAATCCAGTTTAGCAAAGTATCATGAAAATCCACTTTGTCTGTACATTAACAGGAACATAACATGACCTATGAGGGAAGACTGAAAGAATTGGGTTTGTTAAGTTTGAAAAAGAGAAGACTCAGAGGGGACATGAACAGTTTTCAGGTACCTTAAAAGGGTGTTACGCAGAGGAGGGAGAAAAATTGTTCTCCTTGACCTCTGATGACAAGACAAGAAGCAATGGACTTAAATTGCAGCAAGGGAGGTTTAGGTTGGACATTAGGAAAAACTTTCTAACTGTCAATTTATTCCTCACTGGAATAAATTGCCAAGGGAGGTTGTGGAATCTCCATCACCGGAGATATTTAAGAGTAGGTAAGACAAATACCTGTCAGGGATGGTCTAGCTGGTGCTTGGTCCTGCTGTGAGGGCAGGGGACTGGACTTAATGACCTCTCAAGGTCCCTTCCAGTTCCATGATTGTATAATTTTTGACACTGAAAAAAACTTGACTTTATAACCAAATGGAGGCAGCTGTGATTCACCAGGCTGTCAGCCAATCCGAACAACCCCACCAGGCAAGACAGAGCTAAAAGAAACTTTCCATTGTCGGGCTTCAAATGAGGCTGCAGTCACTTAAATAAAAATAGATTCATTAGAAGCCTACTTACTGTAGAGTATGCGAATAGAACTAGATGACAGACAAAATGAAAAAAGATTAACTTCCCAAAGCAGGGCTGTCAGGGAATTGATGGAGTGAAACACAGGTTACTGGTTACACTTCCCTTCTGCCTGCCTTAGAAAAAATAGCATTTACAGAACGCTGGTGCACGGCAGTGGCTCATGTGCCAATATGATTAAGTAACGATTGCTTAGAATTCCAATCTGTGTTGTCAGAAGTCTCCCTTCCCATCTCTACCAGTCCATTCTCTTAATGAGCTGGGACATTCATCTTGGCTCTGATACTGTGCTCCCCCACTCCCACTGCTAACCTGACAGGCTGATTTCTATGTAATGGATGTGCTCTTTCCTTTTCACCTAATTAGTTACATTTTATGGTAGTTGGTGTGGAACAGCAGCATCAATTACAGCTCCAAGAGGGTCACATTTTGGTTGTTAGTGTTTTTATTTTTTTTAAAGGCGCTAATGAATTAATTTAGCCACAAAATTGTGGGCTGTGCTAACTGAACCTCTTAATTAACAGGAAAAGTTTCTTATAATTAATAAAATATCCAGGACTTAAAGGACAGAAAAAATGTACCCAACAGGGGGAAAAATATACGCACCTTCAAAATTAGTAGAGAATGGGTCTTTTCACCCATAGATTACAGATTTCAGTTTCACCCAAGTCAGCAGAACAATTGAAGACATTATTGGCTTGTCTAAATGAAATGAGCTGATGGACTTATTCCTGTCTGTAATAGACAGGACTCAAAATTGCTGCCATCAGGTGTGGGTCCCTTGCTGGAAGTCTCAGGGTTGACGAGGCAGAGTGACTGTACTACTGTGGTGGGCAATCTGTGGCCCTAGGGCCACATGCGACCCATTGGTGTTCTACGTGTTGCACATGAGATATCTGTTGGTGTTGTTTTCCTACCAGTCTTACTGAAGTGAAACATATGTAAAGCAAGGGCACATAAAGTGAGGTGCATGTTGATTGCACATAACACTGACTGTCAGTGCCTTTGGCTCTCTCTGCATCCAAACACAGATCTTCTATAGTTCAAATGGCATTCCCCGCCAATTCTAGGTACGCAAGCGCAGTTAGCACAACTGCCCTATCCCGGGAGATCGTCTTGGGTACAACAGTTTTGCAACCCACTGAGATGAAGGAGGGCCACTCATGTGGCCCACTCACTAGCTTAGGCTGCCCATCACTGCTTTACCATCATCTCATTGCTAGAGAGAAGACTTGGTGGCATATTGGTAATGCTGTACAAGATGCCTTGAGCTGTAATTTATGAGGCTGTATCTCTTGTGACTAAGTAAAGATCACTTTCTTTCCAGCAGTCAGTCTGATAATAATTCTTGTAAAAATACAATTAAAATAATACCTATGTTCTGTAATTAATAAATAATAGTGTGTAGAAGGTATATAGTGCATGTGCTGGCTTCCATTTAGAATCTCAGCTCCTCTAGAGGCTGACCCAAAGCCACTGTAACCAATGGGCAGACTCAGCTGATTTCAATGAACTGTATATCGGGCTCTATGAAGCCAGTTTCAAATGTTCCTCTTCATAGTCAGACTTGGTTTTGTGTAATATTGTTGTCACTTTCAACCTGAGAAGCTAGTCATAATTCAAGGCCCTGGGGATGTTCCAGTTGGGAGTAGAATTGATGGGGTCTAGTGCAGGTTGAACCTTTCTGGTCTGGAACTCTCTGATCCAGCAATATCCATGGTCTGGCAGGACTACAGATGTTGCTGGACCAGAGAACCCCTGGACAAGACAGCCCTAGCAACAGAGGTTGCAGATGGGGCCAGCAGAGCAGCAGAGCCTGCGGGACAGCAGAATTCATGGGGTTGGCAGGGCAGTAGAGCTGGCTGGACAGTAGGGCTCTCAGGGCTGCTGGAGCCTGGTGGCTGGGGAGGGGAGCCTAGTGGGGAGGCTGGCACCCTCCCCCCAGAGCCCAGCACCCTCCCCCCCATAGTATGGAGGCCTGACCTCCCCTGCTCCAGTAAACTCCTTTGCCTGGACCAGTCAGGTCTTGAGGGTATTTCCTTTGATACAGTTTTGTTTGTGTACAAAGAATGTACAAAGTCCTATGTCTCTGAATACAGAAGGAATCAGAGAGCAGGACACAGGGTCTTTTGTTCACAATGCCAAGAGCACCCTCTGAACCTGCACCTTGCACCCAGAAACCTCTTCTCAGGTTTCTTTCCGGGCCAGCCAGGGAAAGCTTTCAGCTGTTCATTCAAGTTGTTTCTGCCTCTCATTCTGTTCTTATGTGGATGCAATTTGCAGGTCATCTCTCACTCCTGCCCTGCCCCAAACAATATTCAGCCAATAGACATACTTAAATTTGTGTTAATTGAAGGGTAAGTCCATGTCTACCAATCTCCCGTAGGGTTTTAACTCAACCCAAAATAAGGTTTCACCCAGCTCATAATATGAAAGTGTGGCATATACCGTTTTCATTGTGAGTCCAATCATTCCAGTTAGAAACCTACTACAGGAAGGACCTCCCTCGTCAGGCACCCTCGGAACCTGACCAGTCCCAGATGAGGGATTTTGCCAGACCAGGGGAGGTCATATCAGGACCTCCTGCTGCCGTCCCTCCTCTCCCCGCCTGGCCCGCTGGCCTCCTGGCTGGTGCCTCACTTCCTGCTGGCCCCGGAGGGCAGCCATCTCTGCCATGGCTCGGGGACCCACTGGGCAGCTGCACACACTGCACTGGAGGTCTGGGACCCACCGGGCAGCTGTGCGCTGCAGATCCCTGCCCTGCCGAGTTACCACGGCTCCCAACCCTGCTGGACAGACCTGCTGCCACGCACTGGATGTCCCTGCTGTCAGCTCACTGCAGGCAGCCCACTGCCCTGCTGGCCCCACAGGGATCCTTCCTCTGGCCCTACACTGGGACTCTTTGGTCCTGCAACATCTGTGCTGGACCTTGGATGTTGCTGGGCCAGAGAATCCTGATTAAGAAAGTTTCAACTGGGAGCTGGCAAATACTCCTAAAAATCAAAGGCACCGTATCATATACGAAAGCAAATCAAGATAATTGAAAAGAAAAGCCAAACAGTTAATCAAATCCTCAGATCCCTTACTTGTAAACTACTAGAGGAATTGATATGTCATTTTACGGTTGGATTCATGGCATTTTATTGATAAGTAATCATAATAATAGATGTGCATATCACTATAGAATCATAGATGATTGAGCTGAAGATGCCCTATTTACTCAGTTCAAGTCTCTGCCAGTTCAACATGATATGTTTTCTAGAATCATCAAAAATAATGCAATATCAATTGCAGATTAGCTGGGAAATAATACAATAAGAAGTTCATGCAAGGAGGGAAAGTCCATTTTCAGGTCATTTGCCTGTGAACTTAATTGGGGTCAATCCTTGCTTTGCTATATTAACATTAGTGTTAATGGAAGTGGAGTTTCTGCGACAAGAAGAATTGAATGTGAAATTTATAACCAACATTTCCCAATTAGGCTGCTTAATGCTAGGCTCCTAAATCCATATTTAAAGTTGAAGTGACCTCATTTTTTAGAAGTGAACATCTACAAATCCAGATGAACTCCAGGGGAGCTGTGAGTGATATGTATCTGAGAAAATCAGGTCACCTCTAGGTAGGTGCTTACATTTAATTTTAGATGATCAGTGCGCGGCATCCGCATTTGAAAGTTAAAAAAAGTGATTGTGTTTGAACTGAAATGTCCAAACCTTAAGTGCACCTGAATTATACCTGGCAAACATGAGGTATGGGGTAGGAGCGAGGTAGCGTTCTGCTGCTCCCTCTTGCACTCTACCTAGGAACTAGTTTACTCCCTGTGCATCTTATAGCACCCTAAGGGCTGCTCTATCTTGTACCATTGACAGTGATGCCAACCTAGGGAGTATTTGCCAGCTCAGGATTCCCAGAGCAGGCAGTATTTTGAGCTTTCCCCTGCATGGCTGGGGACGGAACCATTTTCTTTTAAATACATTTTGGATAAACCTTTTTTATAGGAGCACTTTATTCTCCCAGATTGGAAATTAAGATATAAACTTAGCCCCGGCAATGGTCTAAGACACCTCTGTTTAAGACAGTCTGGGTGCATCTACACAGCAGAGTTAAAGTCGAATTAAGCTATGCAACTTCAGCTACGTAAATTGTGTAGCTTAAGTCAAAATAGCGTAATTTGGCTTTTGGCGCTGCCTACACAGTAGGAAGTCGAAGAAAGAACACTCTTCCTTCAACTTCTTTTACTCTTCATGAAATGAGGAGTCAGAGTAAGAAGTCCTCCAGCTCAACATTATTTTGAAATAAAGGCTTGTAGTGTAGATGTGCATTATGTTATTTTGAAATAAGATCAGTTATTCTGAAATAACGCTGCTGTGTAGACACAGCTTCTGTGACCTGAGGTTTTCCACAACTTTTCCTTCACGTTCCCAAGGGATGTCAGCTTATGAGCAGTGATTTAGAAAGCTGCAAGAAGCAACATGGCATACCAATCTGCTGAGCAGGTCAAAACAGCTTCCAGTAGCGCAGAAAAAAAAACATACACTGGCTTGATATATTGAAGTGCTAATTTTTTTTGCCCTTAACTGTTTGATGGTGCTGAATTTCAATTTGAACATGGCCGTGCAGTTAAGATGCCATTCTCTAAGTACAGCTGCAGCAAGTATCTGGACCTTTAATCAAAGCAATGTTTGTTATAAATTAGCACTGCTGAGGAAAGCAGTTGCCGTCAGGATCGAGTGACAGGAAAGAGGCAGCTGCTTTCATATCAGTTTAGTGTCCAGTTCTTTAATAAGCCTGAGGGGCCTCTCCCTGCAGGCTGCCTGCTAATTAATGAATTTATGAGTAGAGAAGAGTTATCAGCATGCAGACTACTTAAAGAGCAGGTGACAGTGCAGGTAATGAACATATTGACAAAAGGAAGCTGATGAATAAAGGGACTGATTTGAAGGGATGTTTAACAAAAGTGTAACCCTCCCCACTCACCACACACACACACTCCCCACAACGACACCACTGTGGCGTGATTCACTCACAGCTCCTTTGAAATCCATTGTAAATCATTCAGCCATGACACCTCAGTCTGTAGTCTGTAAGGCACGTAAGAGCTAAGTAGCCCTGGGCATATTTAGTGACCACAAAGGAAACTCCAGGTGCTACAGGAAGCAGTGCTGCTAATTGATGATTTTTTTCTCTGAGTGAGAGCTGGTGTTTACACTGGTTCACAGGAATTAGTCCAGAACCAACCTGCTCCTACAAGAAAACCCATTAGTCCTTCTGACTGATTTGCCTTTTGTGCAGGGGATATCAAATGGCCTGCCCTATGCTTCCCTTTCTTGATAGGTCTCTCCTCTCCTCCATGAGTTCTTCAGGGGAAGACAAATGGCTGCTCAAAACCCCATAGTGGCCTTCTTGTGAGTGACTGCCTCAACCTGTATGGGTCTCAGGTCAGGAGGACTGAATAGCATAGAGTTTGAATGCAGGAAAGAACTGAGACTTGTGAATTTCAGTTGAAGGCTGCAATATTTTCTGGATTATACAGGATTTTAGAATAAGATTACTGACAATGGGAGAAGGAAAGCTTCATTTCTGGAGAGGCTAATATATGCAGTGTTTTCTATCATCTCCTTCCCACATTCCACCCTTAAAATGTCTTTTCAACAAAATCCTCCCTGCAATGCAGTAGCCGTGTCTGCTGCTTCTTTCTTGACATGCTACATGCAGCATTCATACTGCCCTGCATGTGTATGCACCCCATGCAGCTACAATGCGTGCCTTTTCTAAAAAAGAGCTTGAATGTCAGAGACGTGATACATTTTTCATAATGCTACTTTCACCTACTGCTTTGATGATTAAGGAACAAGAAGAAAGTCAAGCAATTTGCCCAAGGTCAGACAAAGTGACTCAGTAACTGTTCAGCATTTGAATGCAAAACATATCTGGCATCTCTCAAAAAGATTTTTAAACTCTCCATTGTTTTCAACTTTAAGCAATTTTATCATGAGTTTCCTGCTCCAAGGTATTTGTCAAAAACTCCAGCTTCTGGAGTCATGTGATTAAATGAGAATCTCAACTTCCATTATATATTTTTAAAAGGAAGTTTCCAGTCCTAATGGCTGCAGAGAAAAGCCTGGAAAACCAAGAGAAAATATAAAAAAGACATCTCCTAATAACCTCATAATTTCCAAACCAACCTCACGATTTGTTTGGTTGGGTTTTTTTTTGGGGGGGGGACCTGTTGGGAGCTGTCTGATTCATGATTTTTGAATGCTTGCTTAAATTGGGCAACCTAGCAGGCAGATCTGTCATTTACTATGTGATTATATAGCACCTAGCACATGGTACCCTGACCTAATTTAGGCTTGAAGGCACAACTCCAATATAAATGTTACCTCACAGCAATAATTAAAACCTCTAGCCACCTGAATGAGAAGCGATCTCCTAACTGGTGGTAGCGGGTCTCTTATCCACCCTGCAGTCAATCCTCTAGAGTGAACTCTTTCTCTCTCTGTCTGTCTTTCTCTCTGATATACACAGACAGGCAGGGCCAGATTAAGGGGGGGGGGCTATCCGGGCAGCTGCCCAGGATGCCAACCTATGGGGGGCGCCTGATGGCAGCTGTAAGGGGCGCTGTGCGCCCGGGGCCGGGGGCCGCGCTGTAAGGGCCCCTTAGAGCCGCCATCAGGCGCCGCGCGCCCGGGGCCGGGGGCCGCGCGGCACCCCTTTGAGCTGCAATCAGGCACCGCATGCCCGATTGCAGCTGTAAAGTGCGCAGCGCACCGGGGGGTGGGGCTGCACATGCGCCGTGCGCCCAGGGGTGGAGCCGCACATGCGTCGCGCACCCACTGCCCGGGGCGCAGGAATGGCTCGAGCCGGCCCTGCAGACAGGCCCGCCAACTGGGGGGAAGGCAAAAGGGGCAGTTGCCTCGGGGCACCGTGATTTAAAAGGGATCCAGGGCACCCAGCAGTCACTACCGTTGCTTTGGCAGCAGTGGTGCCTGGAACTCTGGGTCCTTTAAATTGGAGGGATTCGGTGTGTGGGGGGGGGGGGCACTCCAGGCAGAACAGAGGGTTGGCTGCCCCTAGCTCCTTTCCTTCCACCAGAGGCCCTGACCTTTCTAGGAGCACAGAATTGGCCGCCCTCACCTTGCCCAGGGGCCTGTGCAGGCTGTCGGCTTGCCTCCACAGAACACTGACTGACAGAAATGCAGAAGACATGCTTTAAATCAGTGCATTCCCCTTCTTCCTCTCCAGGCCCCTCTCAGGCAGTGCTGCCTGTGTTTTCAGCTATGCTGCTCTGCAGTGGGCATGCAAGTTGCAGGCTGGTATGTGGAAAAGGTTCACTTCTGCCATTCCCCTCTGTCTTATGGTAGTATATGCTATGGAGCCTCTCACCTCATTGAGGAAATCTGTGTATGTGGTAAGTCATCTGATGTTAGTATGATAATAGTGATGGTCAGGAGGCAATTGGAATTCTCGGGGTACATCCATTCCCAGTGTAGGTACAATGAAGTCACTAGCAAAGTCATTGACAAAGCCTTGAATGCCACCACAGGAGCCAGGGATGAGATATACAAACACTCAAAGCTGGGAGCTTTCTCACACCCAGGAAATACAACAGGGGGTAGCACAGGGCAAAGATACATCACGGGTAGCACGCTGCTCAGTAACTGGCTTGCAATGATAGGTTGCTTGGGGAGGTTCAGCAGATTCCCCTAGGGCAGTAGGCCAATTGGCAGTGAAACTCTGGGAAGAATTTCACAAGGCTAGACAGCAAAACTAGCAAAAAGTTCTGGGATTGTCAAAGGAGCTTAATGGAGCTAGGAATCCAAATCCACATGAAATTCAATGAGAGTTGGGACCTAACATCCCAACCACAGAGTTTCACATTTTTTCAGGGGGAGGGGTGAGACGGAGAAGCACTGAACTCCACTCCACTTGTGTTTCATGGTTCTCATAAAGTGGAGCAGTTTGAGTAAGCACCCATTTCCAGGCTCCGTCAATCCTGGTGAAGTCAATGGGAGTTGAGCAGCTTGCAGGATGTACATAGCATGGGCTCGTGACCCTGGACATGCAGTACTTTGCACTCTCTCATTCAGCACGTGTACAGGTCACAGCTGCACCTGTAGGTGCACATGGGTCTGTGCCTCAGGCACACACCAACATGACTAAGATTCCCTGTAAGAGCTGACCTAATTATGCTCTACTGGCCAAGTTACAACATAAAATTAATTGCTTTAGCCACAAGCTTTGTTTCACATGGAAATTAGCTTTTCCATCTGACACCCCCACGCTCAGCCACCCATGATTTCTTCATTGATTTTAAACTTAGGTGTACATCAGAGTTGATGATCAGGGTTTGTGAAATGTACATATTCTATCTCATATGCTTACATTAATAAACACAGCAGGATGCTTAAACGAAGCCAGTAAAAATGCTGATTGTCTAGGAAAGAGGAAAAAAGCTATATAGAGAAAGAGTGTGGCTGCTTGGTATATTAGCAACATTTCAAAATGCATATCCATTTTTTTGTTTGGCTAACTTCAGAGTTAGATGAAAGTGCTTCAATATTAATTTTCTGGCCATAATAAGGAACAGCATATGAGACCTGACTGTACATATTGTGTCATAAATGAAAAATGAAATTAATAATGATTGATGTATTCTCTGTTTTAATCTTCTGTGAAATGATTAATTAAACAACTAATTTCAACATAAAACCTGTGATCTCCTCGGGAATTCATGAAGACCTTAATTTAATACTATAACCCTTTTATGGCTTATGGTGGTCATCACTGTTTTACTTTTATATCTAATGAAGATCTAAAACTTTGAATTAAACAAAAGAAAATCCAAATTCCTTACAGTAAAAGTTAGGATTATTCTTCAGTCAGTAACAATTGCAGAAATAAAATAAATAAAGCAATCTTATTGTTTCCGTTACATTCACAAGACTACAGCCCTTGCAATGAAAGCAAAAGGAAGCAGTGAGAGGGTGGCTTCCAAAGGTGGTCAACACACTAATTTTTCCCTGTGGGTGTTCCAGCCTGGCTGATTTGGCACCTATGACCATTGATAAACTATTTTAGTGGTTAATTACCTCCACTGTTAAAAATGTTGTGCTTTATTTCTAGTCTGAATTTGTCTAGCTTCAACTTCCAGCTATTGGACCACATTATGCCTTTCTCTGCCCAGTTGAAGAGCCCATTATTAAATATTTGTCCCCTAATATGTACTTAGACTGTAATCAAGTCACCCCTTAACCTTCTCTTTGTGAAGCTAAATTGATTGAGCTCTTTGAGTCTATGTCTATCCCTACCAGGCTTGTTTTCTAATCCTTTAATCATTCTTGTGGTTAGTCTCTGAACTCTCCTCAATATATCAACATCCTTCTTGAATTGTGGGCATCAGAAGTGGACACAATATTCCAGCAGTGGTAGTGCCAGAGCCAAATGTACTGGTAAATTAACCTCTCCTAATTGAGATTCCCCTATTTATGCATCTCTGGCTCTCATTAACTCTTTTATCCATAGCATCATGCCAGGAGTTCATGTTCAGCTGATTAACCACCATGACCTCCAAGTCTTTGTCAGACTCACTGCTTCCCAGGATAGAGCAAATGTGGTCTATAACTTTTATTCCGAGACATGGACATTTACCCAGATTACAGTGTTTATTGTGTGCTTGCGCATAGTTTACCAAGTGATCCATATCATTCCATAACAGTCCTTTTCCTTATTTGCCACTCCCATAAATTTTGACTTATCTGCAAACTTTATAAGCGATGATTGGATGTTTTCTTCCATCTCACTGGCAAAAATATCAGCTAGCATAGGAATAAGAGCTGATTCCAGAACACCCCTGGAAACATCCCCGTTCAATTATGATTCCCTGTTTATATTTACATTTTGAGACCTTTCTGTTAGGCATCTTTTAATCTAGTTATTGTCTGCCATGTTAATTTTATATCATTCTACTTTTTTAATTGAAATGTCATGTGGTACCAAGTCAAATGTCTTACAGAAGTCTATTATGTCATGATTACTTGTATCAGTCTTGTGATCTCATTAACAAAGATATCAAGTTAATTTGACAGGCTCTGTTTCTCATAAATCGATGTTGGTTTGCACTAATTACATTACACTCCTTTAGGTCTTTATAATTTGAGTCTTATATCAGCCTTTCCATTATCTTGCCCAGAGTCAGTGTCAGGCTGGCAGGTCTATAATTATCTGGCTCCACTCATTTAGCCTTTCTAGAAAATGGCACAATGTTAGCTTTCTTCCAGTCTTCTGGAATTTCCACTTCATACCAAGACATTCTGAAAAACCAACATAATAGTCCAGTGAGCTCCTCAGACAGCTCTTTTAAAACTCTCGCATGCAATTTATCTGGACCTGCTGATTTTAAAAAAAAGTCTCTCTTTAATAACGTTCTCTAGAGATACTTGTGGAATGGAAAGAATGTTATTGCCACCGTATGATGAGATTATATCATCTCTGTTCCCCAGAATAGAAGAGAAATATTAATTGAATTATACTGACTTTTTTTTTTGCTTTATTATTGATAATTCTATCATTTCCATCTAATTAACAGATGTCAAAGTCTTTCTCCTCCTAATATATTAAAAAAACCAAAAACAACCTTGCCTTTTATCATCTTTAAGCCTGCTGGCCATAAATTTCTCCTTATAATCCTTAGCTTCCGTTACCAATTTTCTATGGTTCCTGGATTTTAATTTATATTGATTACTACCATTTTTATCTTTTCTTCCATTTGTTATATATTATTTTTAAAACACATTTTACAACTGCCTTCACTTCCCCTCTAAGCCTGGTCTAGGAAACATGACCTATGAGGGAAGAATGAAAGAACTGTGTTTGTTTAGTATAGTAAAAAGAAGATTGAAATGTGACATGAAAACAGCTTTCAAGTACCTAAAAGTTATTTCAAGGAGAAGGGAGAAAGATTATTTTGCTTAACCTCTGGGGATAGGACAAGAAGCAGTGAGCTTAAATTGCAGCAAAGGAGGTTTAGATTGGACATTAGGAAAAACTTCCTAACTTTCAGGGGAGGTAAGCACTGGAATAAATTGCCTATGGAAGCTGTGGAATCTCCATAATTAGATATTCTTTAGAGCCGGTTAGACAAACACCTCTCAGGGATGGTCTGGATCAGAAGTAGGCAAATACCAGCCTGTGGGCCAGATCCGGTTCACCAGGATTAACTGCCGGCAGGCCGCCGCCACTCTATTTACCTGTGCCTCCACAGTTACAGGCACTTGCAGCTCCCATTGACCACAGATTGCCATTTGCGGCCAACAGGAGCTGCAGGAAGTGATGTCCCGGTACATGCAACTTCCCACAGCTCCCATTGGCCAGGAACAGCGATCATGGCCAACAGGAGCTTGCAAGCACCCATACCTGCAGAGGTACAGGTAAATATAGCGGCTAGGCCCATCAGGGGCTAATCCTGGTGAACCACTGACATCTTATTGCTCACACCTGGTCTAGATGGTGCTTGGTCCTGCCATGAGTGCAGGGGACTGGGCTTCATGTTCTCTCAAGGTTCTTTCCACTTCTATAATTCTAAGTTATAATATCCAACATGTTTTAAATAAATACGAGTTTTGGAAGCCATATAAATCCTTATGCTTCAGGCCATATGCCAGCCACTTATTAATGGTAGTCAGGAAGAAAGTTTCCCTGAGGGCAGGTTATCTTGTGACTGCAGGGATCTCTGAGTCTTCCTGTCAAGCATAAGGTAGCAGACCACTATCAGAGACAGGATAATGGACTAGATGGACCTCATATCTAATCCAGGTTTTTAATGTTTCATCTTAGGCTAATGAAGTTATTTCTAATTCTGGTGATATTTTTAGTTGTGAAAAGTGCCCACCTAACAATACTGGAAATTTAAATTCCATGTAAATATCCATGGAAGAGGTGTTCTATGAGCAATAGTGTTGAAAGTGTCTGCTACTGTTTTCTGTCTCGGGGGGGGGGCAGTCTCAGTTCTGATCTGGAGGGCTTATCACTAATTTAATTCAGTCTCTTGGTCTCTTCAGTGCATAGCCCGTTGATGAAACTGTCAGAGGACATAACTGGGTGGGGGCTTATGATTCAGACCTCTGACCACTGAGACACAAAAGAAAAACAAAAATGGCATATTACAAACAAAGCATCATATGGTAACATTTGTGATCACTACTTTTCCTGGTGCATACGTGTGACCTACAGGTAAAATGTTTACCAGCTCATTACTATTTCCCTGTGCCAATCAGTCCTTGCATGCTTTTGTTTTATTCTTTATTCTTTATATTAATGTAGTGTCAAGGAGTCCCAAGTTATTGATCACAACCCCACCATGCTAGGTGTGGTAAACTCCAATAAAGAAGACAGTCCCTGCGCCCAAAGAGCTTACCCACCAAATGGAACATTAAGAGACAATAGAGAAACATACAAAAATGGGGAAGTATACGGAAACAATGAGACAATATCAGGCAGCATGACAGGCTGTAATTTTGGCACAGTAACATCCTGGCCATGGTCAAGTTTATTACATATCTTGGAGCAAAACAGAATGTTAAGAAGGGAGTTGAAGGACATAAATGAGTTAGTTTTGTGGATACTTAAGAGGAGCATCATCCAAGAGTGAGGGGCAGCATGGGATAAAAGCATGACAGTTCTTGTTTCAAAATGTAAGAAGTGGATGATGGAGGAATATCAAAGGATGGTTGAAGGTGGGAGTCAACATTTCGATACTGAATGACAGATGATACGTATGGGGGGATTGGCTATGAAGGGCCTTGCAATACTGTTATTTTATGTGATCTAGAGTTTGAGTGCACATGCGGAGGACCAAGTGTTGTCCCCACCTGGCTCTGACCAGAACATGTACACAGTTTGTCTGAATCAAATTATCCCCCAAGGGCTCAGCTTCATTGGTTACTCAATAACATCAACCAAAATTTGGCCTAAGCCTTCCTCTCAAGCCTGGCCTTCCCAAAGGGATTTCCCTGCAGGATATCTTGGTCCTAGGCCCTTAGTTCCTTCTATTTCTTTTATATCTTGGTGGAGCTAACTTGACTGTCTGACTCAGCAGCAATTCCACTTTACCTGCATGCAAGGTTCAAGAGGACTGCTCAGCAGAGGCACTGTGTATTGCTAGGCAGGATCCCTACTATCTGTCTGTTATGGATGTAAGTGGCTCTAAATTTGAATAGCTCATAAACATGCTTGGTTTCAACACTGGATTTTTTATATTTTTAATTTTCCAACAGATTGGCTATAGTTTTAAGAGTTTCAGCTGGAGCTGTCTGGTCTATTTAAAGGGAATAATGTATTTAACTATTCAATAGGCACTTGATCTCTTTGAGTGCACTTTGTTAGTAACAGGATTGTCATTTTCCAGGCCAGTAGAAAGCTATTACTCACTGGAACACAAACAGATTGTGATAGGGAGCACTCGTGCTGATGGTTGGCAGTGTGAATAAGGGAAAATGCAAAATGTGGTCCTTTATTGAAACAAGCTGCATAGACTCTATCTGTTCCAAACGTTTGACTTGACTCTTTTCTCCTATGATACTTATGACAACAATAGGCTAATAGATTTATGCCATAAAGGCATTGACCTTTGTCAGCAAGAACATTTTGTCAAGCAAAAGATGTGAAATGCTGTTCCACTCTATAATTCTGACAATGACTGACAGCACAGGCACTATCTAGACATGGGAAAGCTTATGCTTATGTTTTTATATTGTTACCCTTCGATTAACTTCTGATGTACTTTATTACACAACACCTTTTCTAGTGAAATTGCTAGGTAAAGCCAGGGGGCAATATGAAAAGTCATTGTTACTAAAAAACTCCCCAGAGGGGCTAATTTCTGGCTTCCGAGTACATCTGAAAGGCCATCGGAAGGAAGGGAACTGTGGGGTGTCATCACAGGGTCCTTCTCAAGCTGCCCAGTGAGCGGTGCCATCTCGCCTTGTGTTGTAGTCTCACAGTCACGCACACACTCTGTTTCTTTTCCATCACATGCACCTTTAATCTGCAGTTTCCAAACATGGTGGGATGTATACAGCAGGAAGGACCTTTCACACACCTTTCATTTTTCCACCCACTGAGCTTCTCCCTCGCTTTGCCTTCCTTCCATTGCACCTCCTCCCTCATACTGAACCAACTGCCCCATTAGCTCAGCAATTGCCACCTAGTGGCAGTAATCACCACTGGTAACTGACTGATTCTAATTAAGTCTGCAAACTACTCTGTGATGCAGCAGGCTCAGGGACCAAGGTGCTGCATGCAGCTAGTGCCCTCTGCACATGTGCATCTGTTCCACTGTGAACTGAGGCTTCTCTCTAAAACTATGGAGATACCACTCCATTTGTCCCCCACCACTCCAGAGAGTGTTCCAGGTCTGGCTTCAGGGACTAAGGGCTTGGGTATCCAGGTTCAGGTACAGGGACTGTTTACGTATTTCAGCATGTGCAGACCCAGCCTACCCATAATTCCAAGCTTGCATTCATGCCCCGGGGAATAATTTGTGTTCTTGAGTAATTGTGGTGGTTCAGGTCATGGGTAGCTGTAGCTTACACTGATGCCATCTTTGCATGGTTCATTTGCTTTATGTTGGGAAATAAAGATGAGGAGAGACAGAATGTGGCCCATCATGTACAATCCTGCTATAATGCTCCTGCACTTGTATTCAATCTCAGCTACAATTCCCTTCAGGTTTTAAGAGTTGTTGTAAGCGCTGTAGATGTACATTTGTCCCTGGGTCTGTAGTCATAAGTCCACAGATGGATACAGTTTCCATTCTTAGTGTTATAGTCAGGTTCTTACACTTTGCCAATCACTGTGCTGCCAGAGGCTTAGCACAGAGTAAGAGAAAGCCCTTTTCCCATAGTGTTTACAAATCAAACAGACAAGGCAAAGAGTAGAAGAGGAACACAGAAGCAAAGTCACATAGCAGGGTTTTTAAGGGTGAGAGCTGGAATAATAAACCATGGCTCCTAACTCCCTGTTCAGTGCCCTACTTATTAGATCAGACTGTCTCCATTTTCAGTACCATGACATGATCTCATTATTGGCATGGGACATCATGTATGCTGTATAGCATTCAGTCTTCACCTCGATTATTATTTGTTTAGCATTAATTATGTGCTTGATGCTAGACAGCACAAACAAAAATGACAGCTCCTACTCTGAAAAACGTATAGTGTAAAAGGCTTTAGCTTGCAAACACTTACACATAGCAACTTTGTTCACATCGGATTTAATCCTGTTCCAGTTGAAGCTAATAGTGAAATTCCCAAAGATTTCCGTGGAGCAGGATCAAGCCATGAATACCAGGATCAAGCCATGGAATAGAAGTGAAATGCGTAGAAATGAAGTGAATAGAAGTGCTGATTTTTATGTGTAGTCCCCGAAAAAATTATGTTAAAATATGGTGAACTAATCTCAGAAAACTTGTTTCCTATCTTTTCCTCCATAATTTAAGTACAGCATCACTTGGATGTAATACCTCTTTCCATACAATGCTTTGTGACATGAAACTTTACTGCCACAACACTGTTGATAAACACTGTATTTCTGCTACTTTTTGGTTTGATTATACAGACCACCTCCACCCTGTACGGACAGCTTGAATAAGGGAAAAATCAAAATGAATAATGCATGAAATCCAAGACCCAAAGCAAGCGTTAAGTAATTTCAAAATGGGTCAGAATCACAACAATTAAGTCAGTGAGAAGCAAAGTCATATTTCTAAAATATCAACCAATTTTTGTCCCTTCTGCTAGATTTATTTGTAGATCAGGAAAGGTCATTTCCCAGGCAGATGGGGAATTTCCCAGGCCGAGGGGAATTTAGCTTCCTACATGCCAGATATAATGAGAACCAATAAATTAGGCAAAGCTCCTGTTTAGCTAAGCTAAAATATTGATGCCCAAACCCACACCGAATGCAAATATCTACATTAATCATTTTTCTTTCTAGCCTGGAAATTTAGACCATGTTAAGACATGTTTTGATAGACCTATACATCATAGTTACAGCAACATTAGAATGAGTACCACTGACAGAATACAAATATAGTGTAACAAACTGAGTAACTTCATTTTCACCCATGTGACTCTGACTTGTATTTGTGGATACTGTATTAGGATTTAGAGGGGAACTGAGGGTGAACTATATGGCTCAATGGGATTGGGATATAAGAGCTTTAAATCTCTAAGTCACAGTTTCAATTCTAACCCGGGCGACTAGAAGCTACTAGGTAAACTGCATGAAATGAACTGGTCTCTGTCCTGTTCCAATACACATCATATGAATGTTGCAGCATGATTTGTAGCAAGAATTTAAGGACTGAACAGCCATGGAAAATAAGCTCTAGGCTCTGGTTCATCAAAGCATTTAAGCACCTGCTTAGTTTTAAGCACATGCCTAAGTCCATCCCTATTCAGCTCAACACATGAGCTTATGCTGAAGTGGGGATTTTGTTCAGACTGCCATTCGGAAGCCAGGAAGATGAGCATCTAATAAACCTCTGTAAAATTAAACAAACTATGCTGCTACCTCCTTGAGATGAAAGTTGAGGAACCTTGGACTGGTTAATGCATTACAAAGGCAATTTCCTCTCTGTGGATATTCATATCTCCATACTAAATGCTGTGAATGACTCACTCCCACTCTGACTTGATTAGCTTCATTAACACAAGCAACTTTTTGCTTATATATACCCCTGCATCTGTAACTCCAATTCATCTGATGAAGTGGGTTTTACCCTCAAAAGCTTATGCCCTAACAAATCTGTGAGTCGCTAGGGCCTGGTCTATACTAGACCAGGCAGGTCAGCTTAAGGTACGCCATCCTCCTATGCAAAATGCATAGCTGGATTCAGCTTACCTTAAGCCGAGCTCCCGCAGTGTATACACTGCAGTAGGCTGACGGAAGCACAGGCTCCCAATGGCTTCCTTGACTCCTCACTGAATGAAGTGTATGGGACGCCAGGAAGGGCTGCCCTCAGTGTTCAATTTGGGGGTGTAGACCAGACCCGCTAAATAGAATGCTAGAAGATCAACATCCAGCGGGTCAATCCTCTCCATTGTGTAGACATGATCTAAGGTGCCACAGGATTCCTTCTTGTTTTTGCAGATACAGACTAATACAGTTACCCCTCTGAGACTGGGAAGAACAGTGCAGGGAAGCTTGTGCTACCTTTGCCCGTGATAGATCTCTCATTGCATATATATGGATAACTTCAGCCACCAGGCATGTCACTCTAGCTAGCATCTTTAGCAAATGCAGAAAATAGCAGGAGCATTTATTTGTGACCAATTTTCCAAAAGAGAAAAAAATAGCAAATATTATTGAATCAGCTCTAATATGACAGGGCATGAGGTAGGTGGAGCCCCATCCTTGGCTCCAAGTACAAATCCTTTGCATTGCATTGGTTCAGAGTGTGGGAGGGGGCTCCAGGCTGGGACAGGGATTTGGACTGAAGCAGGGGTGAGAGCTTTACCTGAGGGTGTGGGCTCTTGGATGGGGCTGGGAATAAGGAGTTTGGGATACAGGAGGGGGCTTAAGCTTGAGGTGTAGAGGGGTGGAGGAGGGGCTAGGGGCTCCAGCTAGGGATGCAGGCTCTGAGGTGGGGCTAGGTCAGGGATATAGGAGGGGATTCAAGTTTGGAGTGTACAGGGGTGCAGGCTCCAGGCGGGAGTTTGGATGTGGGAGGAGACCCCAGGCTACAGCAGGGGTTGGGATACAGGAGGGGGTGCGGTGTCCCAGCAGCACTTACTGAGACTCCCAGGAAGCAGCTGCCAGATTTCTGTGGCCTGGGAGGCTTCACGCACTGGCCTCATGCCCACAAATGCCACTTCCTCACCACTTCCTCTCATTGGTCGCGGTTCCTAGCCAGAAGGAGTTGCAGAGCTAGCACACAGGGCAGGGGCAATGTGCAGAGCCTGCCTGTGCTTAGGGGCCACAGGGATCTGTCAGCCACTTTTGGAAGCCACTTGGAGCCAGGGGAGGCAGGGAGCCTGCCACGGCCCCAAGCCTCCACTGATCAGACTTTAATGGCCTTGTCAGCAATCCGAACCAGAGCTGCCAGGGTCCCTATATCAGCCAGGCATTCTGGTCACAAACTGGACGCTTGGCAGCCCTAGATTAGCCCAAGCTACTGTGCATGCTACCTCTGGGTAAACTGGTATTTTTTTAGCATGATATTTCAAGCAGAGCTAGCAACATTCTGTCTACCTGCACTGTAAGCACACTCCCAAGTGCAGCATAAGTATATCCTTTGGGGGTAGGCACTGTCTTTTTGTTCTGTGTTTGTACAGTATCTAGTACAGTTAGATCCTGGTCCACAACTGGAGTTGGTATATACTACAATAACATAAGTAATAAATAGTTATGTTAATCACAACTAAAATAGATCTTTACAATGGAACAATGTTTCTTAAACTGTGTTCCGCGGCACACTGGTGTGCCACGACGCAGTCAGAAGTGTGCCGCGGAGAACAACAGAATTCAAAATGGCCGCCCTTAAAGGGCAGGGGACCTTTTTTTTTTTTGCTCAGTAACTTTCCCCTGATCCTTTTTTTTCTCAATAACTTTCCCCCGACTCTTTTTTCCCCTGACTTTTTTTTTCTCAACAAAAAATCCTTGGTGTTCCTCATTAAAAAAATATTTTTTGGTGTTCCTCAGTCTTAAAAAGTTTAAGAAACACTGCAGTGCAGCCTGGTTTCCACCTTAGTTAAGAATAGTCTACTGCCTCTGCATATAAATTCATTCACCCACACTGATCACTAAAATAGTTACACTTTGTTTACATGGTTTTGTATGTAAAGTTTAATCTAATGGACTTCAAAAGATTCTTAAAATATTGATTTTTTTTACCTTTTCCCCAGTATTTTAGTACAGGTTGAACCTCTCTAGTCTGGCACCCCTGGGACCTGACTGGTGCTGAATCAGAATTTGCCAGATCACGGGAAATCAATATTCTCTAGCAGTATTACCAACACTTCCACTGAGTACTGGGCTCTTAGAAGACAGTTAGGGATAAATTAGACTTAAATAAGAGCACAGAACACTTAGAGCCAGGACTGGTGGCTGTAAACTAACTTTATGAGATTGCAGGAAACTTGGCCACACCCATGATAAGTGGACATCCAGCTAACTAAAATGATGCCGAACCACGGATGTTGCCAGATCAGAAAGTGCCAGACTAGACAGGTTCAATCTTCAGTATCTAAACCAGCCAAACTATAAAAACACTGCAGAATAACACAGAGAAGATGGAATTATAATATATTAATGAATACTCCAGAGACTATATCTCTTGCGATTCCAGTGTTCTCTGCTGTGGACCTGGATTGTGAGCTCCGTTCCACTCGTGTATATCCAGAGAAACACAGCTAGATTGAACTGAGTTATTCTGGATCTTCACAGGGAAACTAAGATCAGGCCATGTCTACACTATGAGATTATTTCAGATTTACTAAATTTGACTTCTAGGCATCCGATTTTACAAATTTGAAGTTCTGTGTCCTCACTGTGAGGAAGAATCGAATTTAGTCTGAGGCAAGCTTCGTTAGTGTGGACACGCTACCTCAGACTCAGAGCCCTAGGAAGCACCCTGGGGAGCTCTGGGAGGCCTCCCAGAAACCAATTAGTTCAAATTAGTGGCACTGGAGCACACACAATAACATTATTTCGGACTTACAAGTTTGGGAATAGCTTAATTCCTCAAGAAAAGCAGAACTACAGAGTTTGAATTCTGTGGCCCCTTATTCTGGAATAACGGATTTGGTAGTTTGGATGCATTGCTTACAAAACTGACCTGTGGGAGGAGGGGGCTAATTTTGGACTAAAGTCCTAGTGTAGACCAGGCCTCAGGATCCAGTCCTTTGAACTGCAGTGCTTCCATTCTTCCTCAGTTTTATTTTTTACAACAACAGAGACACTGTCTGTAGCACAGCTGACTGTAGAATGAAAACACTACACAACAACCTCTAAAAAATGCATTCCCTTTGAAAGTGCATCCTATTAACTAATTAGGACCAAATCTAACAAAGCATCTAATATGCTGGTCATCTGAAGAAGTGGGCTGTGCCCACTAAAGCTCATGAACCTATCTACATGTTTTGTTAGTCTTTAAATAGCTACCAGATTATTTGTTGTTTTTTAAGTTTATCATCTAATATGAGTCATTTCCCAAACCTAACCAAGAAAAATATCACAATGGTATCAGCAAGATATTTATGTTTTCTTAGGATTTTATGCTAACTTTTGATTAGTATGATTGTTATAAAACAGAGTTTTCAGTACAGCTCAGAATCTGCAAAGAGTCACGTCTGCCATTCGCTTTTAGTCTAGTTATGGATTGCAGGTGAAATCCCAGAGGTGAAAGATTTGTGCAATGTGCACACAGTGGCAAAGTCCATTAATTTTAAACACGACTATCAGCTGAACTACAGGACATAGTGACAACTACATCATCACCCTTTTAAAAGTACCTTTCCTGATACACGGGGATTACTTCCTTTGAACTTGTACACTTTTGTACACACAATATGGCTAAAGAGATACATCTAAAACATACGTATTACAAATATATATGCATGCCCAGCACATGCCTGCAGTTGCACGATCAGAGTTCCAAATAAAAAAAACCAAACTGTTCCTAAAGATGAGCCAGTTTAACTGCATATAGCATATGTATACGTTTATGTCAAATACTCTTGTATTTTTGTAGTCTGTTTTGTGCAGACTCAAAAGAGTTGGGTAAGTATCTAGACTAAATTTTGCCATTCTCTTAAGCTTAGCTAAATATTCTGGGGTTCTATATGCACATATACTTTTGTTTCTTTATGGCAAATTATGTTTTAGATGAGATTTTCAAAAGGCATAGAAAAAGGTTGAAACCATCTCCCTTTAAATTTCAAAGGAAATTGTGCACCTATAAATCCCTTCAATGCTATTTTCATATTTTAAGATGAATTTCTGAAATTCCCTGAATTGTGCCTAACATTAATTGTGGGTGCAAATACCAGCATTTAGATCTCCAGAACATATACAACTGCATCCAGAAATGAGGTACTTAGATAACCAAATGTTGCTATATATACCACAAATGAACTGTGCCCATATATTTGTGAAAATTCCCATTTCAAGTTGTACTCCCAAAACCAGAGGTAAGGTTGAGCTCCCCTATAAAAGTTTGGCCCTTTATATCAGCAACAGCACTCAACAGGATAAAAAGTAGTTGTTCATAGATTTGGTGTATGCCTGTGAATGAGACAGAATCGTTAGAGGTGGAAGGGACTAATGACCAGATGCTCTAATTCACACACTGCCTTTTTCTGCTGAGATTATCTCTAATAGGTTCCTATCAGCTGGAAACATGGAAGCAATTGTGATTATGGCACCTTGTTCAGAATTTTGTCACTGTCAAGGGCTGGTAAACAATTCTCCTGGAAGTGGCTTGTGGGTTTTTTTGGAAAATTTTGGTTTAAACTGAATACAATTCTTCTCCAAAAAGTGCCTGCTTTCCTGGAAAACTTCATTTTTGTTGCTGAAAAAAAGCCAATTCCTGTCAACTGAAATATTTTACCAAAACTTGAAATAGTTCAGTTAGGATACCCTGCCACAGTGCCTTATGGGAGTTGTAGCTCAGTTTTCCCATGTCCTATTTACATCTATGTGCCAAATTTCTCAGCTTCATGATAGCACCTATGATGTACAGGGCATCCCCATTATAAGTTACCCCGGTATACATTGTTCCGCGCTAACATCGTGGAACTGATGCGTTATAAGTCTTTCTGTTCCCTGCTCTTATGTCGCACGCAAAAAACCCCCAACAAAACAATTTGCACAAATGGAAGTCAGCCATGGGAAAAAAATTCCCTGCTTTACATCGTTTTGCTATGCAGCCACATTTTTGGAACTTATCTTGGATCTATAGCAGGGATGCTCTGTACCACCAGGGAAGAGAGGCCCTCTGGGGAGCCAATGGTGCACCTGGGAGATGTAGTTCAACTAGAGAGACCAGAAGATTGAAGTAACATTGCAGTTTCTCAACGAAAATATTTTGGTTTTCAGCATCTACTCTTGACAGTCTGAAATATTTAATGGATGCCAAACTCCAGCAATGTAAACCCCACCACTAATCTTGAATTGAAAAATTAGTTTTTCTCACCATCGGTTTTCCCTCGGTTACTGACCCTCCCACCCCAACTTTCTCTTGTTTAACCCAGTAATGAGGACCAACAGGCCGACATCATTGGCTGTACTGAGGTGAAGTGCCTTCAAAAGGGGCTTTATAGTAAACTCTTTGTGACAAACACTTGTAATTTTATGTTTCTACAGCACCCAGCACAGAGATATAGTGATCCTGAATAGAGTGCTTTTACAATATAAATAATAAATAAACCTGCCTCCTCCAAGAAATGTGGTTAGGAAGGATTGTGGATATTGAGTCAAATATTGCTATCCTTCAAACTCTCAGTGAACTTCATATACATAGCAGGGAATGGAATTTAGCTTAGACCAATCCTCAGCAGAACACTGTGTAAAAAACTAACTATCGGTGTGTCTATACAGCACCCTAAACTTGAAATAAGATACACAATTTGCGCTATGCAAATTGCATATCTTATTTCAAATCTATTTTGAAATAGCTTATTTTGAAATTTGACACGTCTACACAGCACCAAATTTTGAAATAATGCGCTATTTTGAGCCATCCCTTAACCCTCATGCAAAGAGGTTTACCAAGATGGTGAAATAGTGCACCCGTTATTTCGAAAAATATTTCAAAATAACCGGCGGCTTGTGTAGACATAGGTAGATATTTCAGGATACCTTTGGTATCCCAAAATAGCCGTGCAGTGTAGATGTAACCTATGTTGCGTTAACACAGCCAGAAAACTCAGTTGTAATGGAGCTGTAAAGATACACAGTCTTTTAGCTTATTGCCTGTGAGTTTGCACTTGGAGCTCTTTGTACTCGGATGCTGAGAATGAGTGCACAAAACTGCTAAAGCATGATCTGGCTTATTTATGCCATTTGCAGCCTTAGTGGAATTAGTACAATAAATATTGGAAATGTCACAGGAGGACTAATTATTTCCAACTCAGTTGGTAGATTCAAGAGCTTTACATATGTACATCACTTTTGAGTATTAACCTGACCATTTTCAGGTTCTACTATTACTATGTTATTTTATTTATCTTTATGTAACTGCTTCCATTTCTGCTCATCAGTTTTTCCATGTGCATTGGGACAGGGTAAAATGAAGGCACGTGTTCAACAATTTCTCTTAATTTGTTCATCTTTTTCTCAGAATAACTCTACAATATTTTTAAAAAATTAAAATGGATGCATATTTTTGTCAGTATTAAAATAACCCAGCCCTTCTTTAGTCAAATTACACAGCTCTGGTCCGAGATAATGATTGTAGGTGTTAATAGTTTTATTTAAGAAGGAGTCTAGGTGAAAAACACTTGGTGTAAATCTAATACCCAGCACTGCTGATATGGTTAGTGTGATGAAAGGGAAGAAAATAAACTGCCAGCAAAATATCAGAACAGATGACTTTTTTGCCTCCACAGTGTCAAGTTGCTTACATACCAAGTGTCACAGTGTCGTTTATCTTTGTTAGCAGGACCCTGGGTGAACTAAGAATCACATTAAGAAAAGTGACTTTTCCAGGTAAATTACTTCAGAAAGGAGCAACGGCATCGCTGGGGTCATTTATTGATTAATTACCCATCTTGTTGGTTACCATTTCCAATGCAGCTTCTGCAGGAGCAGAGGTATAGAAATCCTGCTGAACTCTCTGTGTTCAGAAAGCATAAACAGTCGATGTCTAAATCCGAAATCTGAAATCGAAATGCAATTGCAAAGTGTAGTTTTTCTTGATACGGTGAGAGAGAGAGCACACGCACACACTGTGTTATTCACCCAGAAGAGACATTCAGGTCCTCTGTCGGCAAGCACTTATGCAGTTGCTTAATTTTACTCATGGGAGAAATCCCACTGAAATGTACACATGTTGGCAAAATGAGGGCCTTCATAGATAGCTCTGGCAAGTTTAAAGTTGTACCGTTGGTGTCTTGGGGGCAAAGGAGGAGAATGGAATGGAACAAACTAAAGTACATTTTTTTGCTATTGGAAGGTTATCATTTTCTCGCAAATGTGTTTTTCCCTACTTCTTTTCAACATTAGGCTTTAGCATAGGTGTTGGAATTAGGGGTGCTGCCACACTCCCTGGCGTGAAGTAGTTTCCTATATATAGAGGCTTTATGGTTTGGTCCAGTGACTATCTCAGCACCCCCACTGCACAAATTGTTCCAGTGACCTCTCAGCTGTCAGCACTGTGCCAGTATCCACATTTATCCCATCCCTGACCTTGTGTTTTTTATTGAGTTACATAACAGGAAACCATAAACCCCCAACCTAAATGTCACCTGAGATTGGCCTATTCTCAAACCACCTCACTGCAGAGTCCCTTTGTCTCCAACTCAGGAGGGATGTGCAACTTCTTTTGGGGAAAGAGAAGACTAAACTGATCCGGTGAATAAGAACTAACTGCCTCCTTCTGCACCGTAGCGTTCCAGAGCCTGACCATACAATGCCCTCCAACACTGAAACTTCAGGTTTTTTAGGACATAAAAGAACTTTTGAAAATCTTAATAAAATGGTTTTAGACATGATGTTGTGTCCTGATGAAAAATTAATTAACTGGAAGCTATTTTATTTATATCCATATGCTTTCTGTGCTGTGTTGGAGTTGTACCAATACTAGAGAATCAGCACGAGAAGTAGAAGTGAAACCCATCATATTATATCATTGTCCTATGAGAAATGGAAAATGTGAACAAACAACATATAGGGGTGACCCCAGGGGCAATCTAGATTTCTAAGTGGCCACTTGGCCAATACAAGAAGCAGTTGGATGAACTGCCCGCAGCGCGCCTGAAAATGTAAAGGTGCATTGCAGGCTGTGCAAGCAAAATTGCAGGAGCTGATTCTGCCGGGAATGGGAAAGCAGCTGGAGGTTGGTGCAGAAAGAGACCAAATACAGCTGGTCCCCAAGTTACAAATGCATCGACTTACGACCATTTGTATTTACGACCAACCTTCTATACAGCCGGAACCCAAATTATGAACAAAATCCGCACTTACGAACAGCGTGGCCATACGTAAGTGAATGTGATCCGACTTACAAACAGATCAAGTTACAACCAGGTGTTTGGTACCCGTTCATAAATCGGGGATCGGCTGTAATCTGTAAACAATCTGTGATTTAGGGTATATCCCCACAACAGCTAGGAGGAGTAATTCCTAGCTAGCTAGATGTACCCAGGCTAGCTCTGCTTGAGCTAGTGCCTTAAACTAGTTCCAACCCAGAGTCTGTGCCCAGACCTCATTTTCAGTGCTGCCTTTGACCCAGTCCCAAAACTACAGTTGGCTTCAATTCTTGGTACCTGTGCTCTACAACTGCTACAACCACCAACCTTGACTTCTTAGAACTGTCAGTAGCACCTGACACAATCAGCGAGTAATAACACTTTTCCATAGTGTTAAAATTTCCACTCAAAGACACCAAGTAACTTTAATGCATTCATTAAGCTCCACCACCTTCCTGTGAGGTGAGGAAATACCATGCATTTAACAACATAAATATAAAATGTATTAAACTACACATTTATTTAATGGGAAAATCAGGAACAGAAAACACTGCACATGCGCTATGTGAAAGGTGACCTTCTCCAGAAACATTTTGTGCCAAGCTCTGCAGTTCTAGCCAGGGATGGATTCAGGGGCAGATGACTCAGGTGACTGCCTGAAGAGCCAGGCTTGGGTGCTATTTCTGTTGTTATCATATTTACTGTCGTATATGACAAAGATAAATCATTCATGCAAGTCATACGTGCATGCTGTGCATCAAAGTTGTGAAATGGGCTACAAATGCAATACAAAACAACATATTCAAAAGTATAACAAATTGAGAGCGTGGGGCACTGAAGACCCTCCTCATTTGGCCTAGGGCCAGCCGTGGCTGTGGCTAAAAGATTCTGCCTGTGGAAAGGAGTATGGGCATTATTTAAATCCTGAGTACTTTTTTCTGTGTTTTGGGTGGGCCCTTGGGATACATTTGAGAACTACAGTAGGGGAGTGCACTAGAAACTGAAACACACTGTTTATTGCTTTCTCCTCTCCAGTGAAGACCCAAAATGACTCCCCTTGTTTTATATTTTGCAATATCAGGAATGACATAATTAAGCTGGTTTATAATTTATACTGCTAGAAATGGTAAACTGTGTCAGAAATGAATTAGAATGCTATCCTGTCATAGTAAAGGTCCCATCATTCATCTTAAGGGCTCCAAATTGTCCCCACAGTATCAAGGAAATGCAAGCAAGTAATCATTTATAAAAGAACTGCATTAAAGCTAAAAAGGTAGAGAAAATTTAGTCAGGCCTTCAAAGTCTCAAACTAACTGCATATTTTACGTGCATTCCCTGGCCATTCTCTGCTCTCCTGTGGGCTCACATCTCACTGACAGTACTAAATTGATTCGGTGAGATTACACTGATACAAGGAAGTGCACAATGTGGCCCACTATATTTCCTCCAAGATATGCCTCTTTATCTCAATGGATTAAGATTACGATGGATTACTGACACAACCCCCTGCCTCATAGTTGATCCTTATTCATTCCATGTTCTCAAGTAAGACCTTGCTTAGAGGTTTTCCATTAATATTAACACAAAGAGATCATTTCATGTTGTTGCTGACAGAGTAAAAATTCTGCCTTGGAAATGTTATATTTGTCATAATGGATTTGGGAGATCTTAGAAACTAGTGATGGAAAAGATCTGTTAGGACATCTTCTCCTTAATTCAGGAGTCTTCCTACAGAAGATTCTTGACAGCTTTCTCCAGTCTTGTTTTACATTTCCCAAAATAGTATTCCATTGGGACAGTATTCCACCAGCCTTTCCTCATATTAAGTCTTGTGCCACACACGCCAAGGCTTCGTCTATGCTGCAGGGTTTTTGCATAAGAATTCTTACACAAAAACTTCTTTCGCAAAAGCACGTCCAGACCTCAAAGCGCATCGCAAAAGCAATGTGCTCTTGCTCAAGACAGCATCCACACGGCATGGACACACTTACACAAGAAAGCTCTAATGGCCATTCACAGAATGGCCATCAGAGCACCTGTGCTTTTTCTAATAGGGATTTCTTGTGCAAAACCCCCCTGCAGAGAGTCCACACTTGCCTTTTTTGCAAGAACTCTTGCACAAAAAGGAGTTATTCCTCATGGGGAGGGGAATAACTGTACTGCCAAAAGCCTTCTCTTCTGCCGATTTACTTGCGCAAAAGTGAGCTTGAGGTGTGGACACTCTGACGGTTTTTGCGCAAAAACCTTGCAGTGTAGACGTAGCCCAATAGCATAGTGTACACTATAGAATGAATGTAAAATTGAGGAGAGTCTTCTCACTACTTATGGGCTTTGCAGACCCCATAGTACTTTTTTGCAAGAGGAGGGACGTGAGCCCTGCTGTCCTGCTAACAAATTAATTTTGGATACAGGTTGAAATGCTCTTAGCCAGGAATCTCTGACCTGGCAAAATCCATGGTCTAGCACGGATGTTGTAGGACCAGAGAGTCCCGGTGGAGGACCAGTGGCAAGGATCCCTGTGGGGCCAGCAGGGCACTGGGCTGCCTTCAGCGAGCCGTCTGTCAGCATGTGGCAGCAGGTCTCCCCAGCAGGATTAGGAGATACGCGCATGGCTGCCCAGTAGGGCTGGGAGCTGCAGTAGCTCGTTGGGGCAGGGATCCATGGTGTGTGGCTGCCCGTTGGGTCCCGGATTCTCTATGCAGCATGCATGGCTGCCCAGTAGGACCCAGCACCCTAGCACAGCATGCACAGCTGCCCACTGGGACCCAGAGCCAGTGCAGTGATGGCTGCCCAGTGGGGTCCACAGGGCAGTGAGGCCAGCAGTAGTGATGAGCTGGCCAGGAGGCCAGTGGGCTGGGCACGGGGGGTGGGGTGGGGTGGGGGGGTGGCACGAAGGGGTCCAGAATTCAAAGAATTGTCTTCCCCTGGTCTGGCAAAATCCCTCATCTAGGAACAATCAGATCCCGAGGGTGCCAGACTAGGGAGATCCAACCTGTACTTTCATTCTGCCCCCATAAAATTTGCTTTGTGCAGTTTTTTTCTCCTTTTATTTCTTACCCTTTGGTGTCATTCTGTTGTGTACTGTTCAATGCTTGCCTTTTTCCATACCTAATGTGAATAATAATACATTCTGCCCAATGAACCTCTGAACTCACAAGTGAAACAATGGCTATGTATTACGGGCCAAAGTTTAAAAGTGCTCATTAAGGCAAACCTCTGTTGTCTCCAATGCTGAATGATTACAGTTCTGTTTAGTGACACAGTCACTAGTGACTAACTAGATTCTGCTCAGGACATTTCTATTCGAATGCTTAGCGTGCAGGAAGCAGTGGAGGGGTAAGTCTGCCCTGCACTATCCACCTGCACGCTCATGAGCTTTGCTGTTGCACACTAACAGTTCCTTTGTGCATTTTAATTTAGTTCTGTTTCAGTGCAGAGTAGACTGAAGCACACTGCAGAACTTTCAGCCCACAGTGGCATGGAACACATGGACACTTAGCCTTAGTACCCAGCATGCGTGGATAAATCACCAGCTGTTGTTCATAAGTGCTAAAAAACCCACAAAACCCTGAAAGAAAAAAACCTTTTGTCACGACAAGTGCCACTGTGAACAGCGCTTTGTCAGCAGAAATGCTGTCCTTTCAACAATGTGGACGCTGCTCATTGTGGGTGGAAGTATTTTGTCATAAAAAAAAACAACTGACAAACAGCATCTACACTTCCTGACTTTTAGCAACACGGGTGTGTCGATACAGTCATGCCGCTAAAAGTTTCATAGTGTAGACAAAGCTTAAATGTTTCCACATAAAAGCCCTCAGTGTAAATCTGGAAAAACTCCAGTTACTTCAGTTGATTTACATTGAGGGAAGCAGTCCATTGAAAGGCGTTACCGTGGGTTTACATAATGGTAGCAGATCAGAATCTGATCCTAAGTCTTTGTGTACATGATTATATAGGGGCAAGTTTGAACAGGCAATACAAGGACCAATTTGATTAATACTTCCTGTAGAACTGTGTATTGTTGTATTTGTGTGTTTTGTAAGAATCTTTTTTGTATGAGCTAGGAGGATTCTTGGAGGAACCAGGAAAGCACAAAATCCCATTTACAAAAGCTAACATGCCATAGTCTTATCTCTGACACATTTCAATTAAAGTATAATATACTTTAATTGCCCCTAATTGGCATTTCAGCACAAAGCTGACAGCCCCCATAGCCATCTTCAGGGTTTTTTCTCAGCTATCTTTCATGCCATAAAATATTACATCTCACCTGAATGGCTATTTAAAAATCCATTTAGATACAAAGAACAAAATGAGGCAGCTATGTCTGTTTATTATATGTCCATTCCCTTGTTGCGCTGGCTACCAAAACCACCCAGTACTGAGGGTGGAAATAAATCTTGTTAATTTAATGATTCAACACTAAAAGAATATGTCCTGCTCATGTTTAATAGTATAATATCTAACAAACCACTCTTCAGGATCCAGCTTGTGGGAATAAATTTATTTTCATATTATTCACAGTGAATTGCTCTTGGATATTAATTACATTACAGCAGTAATACTCAATCAACTGCTCTTCAGAGCCCTCTTTGCCTATTGGTTTACTTGACATTCCTTTTGCTCTGACTACATATCGGCATAAATGTGATCCTTCAAAAAGAGGAAGGCAATGCTGAAGAATTGGACTGGCTTTACAGGAGCTGCTAACTCTGCAGAGCCAAATGAAATGGCCACTAAAAACTTCTATGGAGACATAATTTGAGGTGCTTTGTGGATAGGGTTGCCAACCCTCCAGGACCATCCTCCTTTGTCCCTCCCGTTCTCTGCCGATGGCACATTATAGTCTAATCTCCTGGGGGAATTTAATACTTTGGTAGTTGTTGGGTAAGCTTGTGGGTGCTTCATCACATTGGCAGCCTGTTCTATACAGGTCAGACTAGCTGCTCTAGTGGACTCTTTTGGCATTAAATTCTATGACTGCGAGAAGGCGGCAGAAGTTCTGTCCAAGTTAGGGATCAGTTTTTGAAAGATGACAAGCCAGTCACTTAGCACATAAGAAAAGGTTAGATACAGTTAAGGTAGGCAAAAAAACCCTGAACCAGATGGAGCTTCACAGCTGAGAATCTGGTCCCATATATTCCTGAGCTTTAAGGAATGCAAGGGAAATAAACTCCAGAAGCTAAATCTATTTAGCTTAACAAACAGAAGGCTAAGAGTGATTTATCTGTATCTATATATGAGGAGCAAATATTGACAGCAGGCTCCTCAAACTAGCAGACAGAGGTATAACATGATCCAATGGCTCAAAATTGAAGAGAGATAAAATCAGACTAGAAATAACATGGTAGGAATTAACAGTTGGAACAATTTGCAGAGGATTGTTGTGGATCTCCATTGCCGAAACATTTTAAACCAAGATTGGGTGTTTTCCTAGCAGATATGCTTAAACGGGAATTATTTTCAGGGACGTTTTATGGCCTTTGTTAGGTCAGATGATTGCAGTAGTCCCTTCCGGCTTTAAAATGTATCAATCTGCATCCTTCGCTGTCATCTTTTCCGCCATGAGATGTAAGAGGTTTTTTTTATTACTGGAAAGTGGCAAGCCTAGCCACCATTATTTTAAAAGTCTCATAGGTCAAACCAGGAAACAGTAGGTCTTCAGTAGGTCCAGCCATAAACAGGAATGTGAAGCTGGTTGTGATAGAAGTCTTGGAGAGATTTAGGTAAATGCTCCCCAACAATGAAAAGACCCAAACAAGAAGGTGTTGGAGGAGGAAATAGCTGAAAGGTTACCCACATCATACAGAAAAATCTAGTAAGCAAACATGCACGGACCTGTACAAAAGCCCTGTGCTTTTGTGGAGGTGCTAGAGCATCTTGCCCTTCTCTATGTCCATGGCAACATTACTTCTTTGGCTATGTCTACAGCCGTTTTTCCGAAAAAATTTCACTTACGTCCACACTATAATCGCATTCTTTCAGAAAAAAAATGGAAAGAACAGAGGCATTTTTCTGGAATTGGTAATCTTTCTACGAGGAAGAAGCCTTTTTCCGAAAGAGCTCTTTCAGAAAAAGGCATGTGTGGACGGGAAAGAGGGAGTTCTTTTGAAAGAAGAAGAAAGAGGAAAAAGCACAGATGGCTTGGTGGCCACTCCATCCATAGTAATCACAGCTTAAATGCGAGATAGCGTCCATTCAGTGTGAACGCTATCTTTCGAAAAAACAGATCACTTTTTCGGAAGAAGTTCTTTCAGAAGATCTCTTCTGGAAAAGCTTCTTCCGAAAGAAGCCTGCAGTCTAGATGTAGCCATAGAGATGCACCCATTTAAGCTGATGTCTCAGTGTGATGAGCTGGGAAAGTTTCTGCCCAGTTTATGAATTCTGGTTACATAAGAACATAAGAACGGTCGTACTGGGTCAGACCAAAGGTCCATCTAGCCCAGTATCCTGTCTGCCAACAGTGGCCAGCATCAGGTGCCCCAGAAGGGTGGATTGAAGACAATGATCAAGCGATTTTTCTCTTGCCAGCCCTCTCCAGCCTCTGACAAACAGAGGCCAGGGACACCATTTCTATCCCCTGGCTAATAGCCTTTTATGGACCTAACCTCCATGAAATTATCTAGCTTCTCTTTAAACTCTGTTATAGTCCTAGCCTTCACAGCCTCCTCTGGCAAGGAGTTCCACAGGTTGACTACACGCTGTGTGAAGAAGAACTTTCTGTTATTAGTTTTAAACCTGCTACCCATTAATTTCATTTGGTGTCCTCTAGTTCTTCTATTTAGGGAACTAATAAATAACTTCTCTTTATCGGCCCTCTTCACAGTATAATATCTCTTGATATTGTGAAGTTGTATTATAAAAAAAACCAGCTATATTGTTGGTGCCTATATGTATGTGGATCCAACAATACTCAGAGGTCCTGTAGCAGAGACACAATAGAAAACACAATGGGAAATATTTAAGGTTAAGCATATTCAGTGTTTCTGTAGCTGTATCAGTCCCAGGATATTAGAGAGACAAGGTGGGTGATATAATTTTTTTTATTGGGTCTTCTGCTGTTGCTGAGCGAGAAGCTTTTGAGCCATCTTCAGGTCAGTGTGGCTCTGTGTAGCTCAAAAGCTTTTCTCTCTCACCAACAGAAGCTAGTCCAATAACATATATTCTCTCACCCACTTTGTCTCTCTAAGGCTGATGATAGCACTTAGTCTACACAGGGAGTCCGCTAAAAAGCAGCTTAAGCCTTGGAATCCCTTTGGCTCCACTCTTTAAAAAAAGGGGGATAGTAGGGACATTGGAAATTTACCACAGGACAAAATAGGTCAGGTGACTGGGAGTGGGTTAAATAAACACACAGAAACAGGGGAGGAGTAGTATAGAGCAGGAGAGATCAAGGTCACAGAAGCTGGTAAGGGACTCAGAGAAGGAGAATGACCAGTTAGCATTCAATAGCCTGCTTGAGGAGGAGCCACTCCATCAGGCTGCCTGCCTTCTTGGACTTGAATGGCTCCTCAAAACACATTCAGCTACTATGTGACCCCCATTCTAATCGGGGCCCTCACCTCCTCACACATGTGTTCTGAAAGAAAGCAGAACATGATCCTGCCCTCCACTGGAGGAGACAGACCATGGACAGTAGGGAGTGGAAAGCACCTCCAGGCAGTCTCAGAAAGGGGAAAGCAACTCTTCCCCTAACTGGGGGGCTAGCTTGGGATCTGTCCTCTCCAAGGTCACTGTCCAAGACAGTACAAGAGAAAATGGGCAGGCCCGCTTCTGCGGGATGTAGGGAGCGAGCAAAGAGGGCAATTACCCTGGGGTCTGACAGCACCGACGGCTGGAGCTCCCACCCCTTTAAATTGTCGCCAGACCACACACTCCAAGCAGCCCTAAGGGTAATGGGGGTGGGGGTCATGCCACATTCCAGGTAGCACGGAGGGATGGCTGACTTTGGCCCTGCCCTTTCTGCCTTCAACCCTGCCCCTTCCAGGAGCATTGAGCTGGGCTTCCCTCACATGTCCAGCAGCCCACAGAGGCTGTTGGCTCCACTGATATTGGAAAGCTGTGGGCAGAGGTAAATGCTTAGAAATGGGTCTTATCCTATGGATAAAATTTCTAACCTAATCGGACGAAGTGGGTCTTTGCACACAAAAGCTTATGCTCCAATAAATCTGTTAGGGTACGTCTACACTAGCCCCCTAGATTGATCTAGGGAGGCTAATGAGGGCAACCTGAATTGCAAATCAAGCCCGGGATTTAAATATCCTGCGCTTGATTTGTATGTTCCCGGCCGGTCGCCATTTTAGAAATTGACTAGCCCAAAGTAACTGCCCGCGTCTACACATGGTAGTGAAACGGGATTCCGGAATAAAGCCCTAAATCCAGTTAGGTGGTATTCCTCGTGGAATGAGGTTTACCACCTAATTTGATTTAAGGGCTTTAAATCGGAATCCCATTTCACTGCTGCGTGTAGACGCGGGCAGTTACTTCGGGCTAGTCAATTTCTAAAATGGCGACCAGCCGGAAACATGCAAATCAAGTGCAGGATATTTAAATCCCGGGCTTGATTTGCAATTCCGGTCACCCTCGTTAGCCTCCCTAGATCGATCTAGGGGGCAAGTAGAGACATACCCTTAGTCTATAAGGTGCCACAGGACTTTTTGTTGTTTATGCAGATTCAGACTAACACGGCCACCCCTCTGATAGTTCTAACCTAGTTACCTAACTTTGTGAATTTCATCCACTGTAGTGTCACCAATTCCTGAGTGCTTTTGAAAGCAAGGCAGCATGGTTTAATGATGGTACTTAACATTTAGTCTCATTTAACCATACCCACCACGTTATAACTTTATTTAGACAGTACTTAATATGCTCCCCACAGTCCTTTCCCAACATGCACTGGGCTAACTGAAAAAGCTGGGAAGGATTAAGAGGATAGTCTCTTTTTCATTTGTTTTAAGACACCATACCTCCAACCAACTCCCACACAGCAAAACATTCTTGCCCAAGCCAGAAAGTCTAGCGATCATATCTAGAATATGTGTGCACCATGGCACTGAAATATGCAGTAAATCCTCTGTAGCAATTTTCCATCTTATGCCTATGTGGGCTCCCCAGATTTTTCCTTCTTTATCTCATCTAAGAACAATGTAGCACATTTTTAAATAGTCCAAATGTTAACTCTTGAAAAGTTTTGCCGCCACTGGTCTTAAATCCTCTTTTTCCTGTGATGTGCACAGAACATAGTAACACATCAATCCAAAGTGTTTGGATAATCTCTTAAAAAAATGAGGTAATCTTTTTTTTTTCATTAATTCAAAATCCCCAATGTTTATTAGGGACTTCCAGTTTATCCTGCCCTACACCTGCAGATATGTCCAATTCCCCCCACCCACCCTGAAAACATGATTTGATATGGTAAACTGATGCTACTATTCTTAATATTGATTTTTTTCCTTGTCAGATGGAAAGTTTTAGGGCTACTGTCAAATCCTTTCCCAAAGCTAATGTAGTTGAAATAATCCTCTACAGCTGATGGAGCTCATGGTTCTATAAAAGTTGCTTAAAATGGTTAATCATTTTCTGATATAGTTTTTAATGACTAGGAGATTTTGTTTGATAAAAAAAAATACATTAGAGTACCATTAGGGGGTCTGATTCACATGCACTAAAATAATGATATTCAGAAATAAAGTAGAAAATCATTCGCTATGTGATGCCTAGGTGCTGCAGCACATGTTATTTAAAAGAATATTTTCAAGACCACGCATATTTGCATCTCTGTTACTAACAAAAACTCTCAGACTGTAAATTCAGAGAAAAAGAGAGCTGCTACTTTCTGCTGCATAACAAAATATGTATTAAACCACACACCTTACTCTTGATAGCAGTAATTAGACTAGCCTTTTGAAAATTCTCATCAAGAACCATTGAATTATTGTTATGTCTGTCTCAAAAACAATTTCCATTTTGTCAAAAATTTAGAGGTTTTGGGATTTGGTTTTGTTTGGGGAAAAGACCAACAATTTTCTTGGAAAAAAGAGAAAGAGAAAAACATACATTTCTGTGAAACTTTTTGGTTCAACAAGTCAACATTTTCTGATCCAAACCCCCAAGTTAGTTGAAAATCTCCAAACCAGCTCTAATTATTGTTCTAGTTCAACTCAATTATATCCCAGTTTTAGAAAGGGATATGTCCTCCCGCCCCAAAATTGAGTGTTGTTATGACATTAGCGTTAGGGTTGCCAACTCTCCAGGATTGTGCTAGAGTTTCCAGGAATTGAAAATTATATCATACAATGAAACTTCCAGCCAAAATGGCAACCCTGACTAGGGCAGAGGTTTTATTCCCTCTTTCAGAAACAGGAAGCCTATGCAAATTTGGCATGGACACGTCCAAGTTGACACTTGTCCTGTGCTGGGAATCTGCAGAGTACATCAGTTGCTGCAAAGCTAGAAGGAGAAGGTCTCCGTTTTCAAAAGTGACTAATGAATGTATGTTCCTCGGTTTTTGGGTGTTCAACCTGGAGAACTTTAAATAGTCCCGATTTTCAGAAAGTGCTGAGCATCCATGCCCAACAAATCAGGACCCTCTAAGGAGTTTCAAACTAGGCACCTAAAAACTGAGGAAAAATGAAGGCACTCCAGAATATTAGAATATACTGAAATTTAGGCCTATAGACATGGATACATAAACTGCTAGTATTTTTAACAATAATGTAGATGGAACCTATTCCAAGCAGACTTAGGCTATGTCTGCCATGCCCCACGGTTGGGATTACAAGAGCGTGAGTAACGATGTATATCAAAGTGCTGCGCGCTAACTCCCATGCATAGATACATGTACTAAAAGATTCCTGGTTCACATGAATGTAATCCTGTTTACAGAAGAATGCATCAGTGTGAACAAGGAACAAAGAACCTTTTAGTTTGCAGCCACAGCATTCACAAGGGAGGGTTACAGTGGAGCACTTTGATGTGAGCTATTACAGATTGGACCTCCCTGGTCCGGCACCCTCGGAGTTTTGCTGGTCCTGAATGAGGGAGTTTTGCTGGACCCGAGGGAGGTCAATTCCACCCCTCTGCTGATGGGACTCTGGGCTCTCCCGGGGTCTGTCAGCAGACCTAGTGGAGCTCACTTGCCCCCAGGCCTCCAGCTCCCAGCTCCGCTGGCCAGTCCCCAGTGCTGCAGCTCTGCTGCCCTGGGGCCATCACACTCCACTCACCTTAGGGCTGCCACAGCTCCAATGCCCAGGGACTGCCAGGACTCCACTATCACTGCGGCCAGGCTACCATGGCTCTCAGGCACTGACACTGCCACAGCTCCGGGGTGCTGGGGCTGCTATGGCTCTGGATCTGCCAAGGCTGCTGGACTCTGTTATCCCAGGGCTGCCATGGCTTCCTGGCTCCAGCGCTGCCAGGGCTTTGGGCACCAGGGTGGGGAGGGGTGTTCGGGGCAGCCGCAGACGCCATGGCTCTGCTCCCAGAGCTGCCAGAGCTCTGCTCCTTGGGGCCACCAGGGCTTCCGCAGCTTCACTACCTCAGGGCCACCAGAGCTGCTGTGGATCCACAGCTCTGGAACCACCGGGGCTCTGCTGTCCCAAGGCTGCCACAGTCAGCCCCATGGCCACCCAGACCTCTGGTTCAGGGGCTCTCTGGTCCAGCAATATCCATGATCCCACCAGACCACGGAGGTTGGTTGGCCAGAAAGTCCCAGACAAGAGAGGTTCAACCTGTATTCACAACCCACAGTCTGAACTGCAGGACAATTAACAGTAAGGTTTTTCTATATTAAAAATAGCTGCCGTAGATATCCATATGAGAGATACAGGTCTGCACTGTTGAGAAGAACAGGAATTTTTTTAGAAAAAATCCCAAATTTAGACAATGTCTTACTTTACAACATGGTCTGCAAATATTTGGAAGGCGTAGGCACCTAAGGAGTTATTTAGAGTGAGACAGTAGGTTATAGCTTGAAAAAATGAGAGGAGAGATAGGGCCAGATCTTCAGCTAGTATAGATCAGCCATAATGGATCTTTGCATTTTACTCCAACTGAGGATGTGGTCCGAAGAAAGAGAAATTTTAGACTGAAAACTAAAGTAGACAAACTACTAGGAAAATGTGCAATAGTGGACAATATTTCAGTAGCTAAGGGAAGGGCAAATTGACCTAATTTGTATTTCTGATATTTAACATCTATGATTATGTTTGGACAAAGCGAGCATTCTTTGAAGTACAATTATTTCAGTGGAATTTCATTAGACATTTATGGAAGGCAAATAGGTTTGGAGAGCAGCAGAGATGTATTCTGCAACATATGCTTGGTATATTAGGCAATCATGACATACAGTAACTCCTCACTTAATATTGTCCCGATCATTGTTGTTCTTTTGTTACATTGCTTATCTAGTAGAGCACATGTGCATTTAAAATTGTGCAGTGCTCCCCTACAACATCATTTGGCTGCCTGCTTTGTCCACTACCTCCCCATTTTTCTGCAAAAGCTGCCTATCCATGTGCGGTTTTGGAACCATGGTGGGCCGGCACAATCCTGTCAGCTCCTCTAAGTTCCCTTGTAAGGTATGCAGCTGGGCAGCTGTACTTCAGCTATCCCTCCTCCCACTGCCATACTTCTCCTGCCCTCTCATCTGGCTTGGAGCTGCTCCTCGGAACCTCCTGCTCACTGAGCAGAAGGTGGGGGCCAAGTCTTAGTTCATTATTTAGAAGCAAGACATTCCCTGGGAAATATTCCACCCTCTGACTCCACCAAATTAACTAATTATCATTGCTGTGTACAGTATTAAATTGTTTAAAAATTATACTGTATATGTATATACTGCCTTTTGCCTAATGAAATTTTTTTTCCCAGGAACCTAACTCCCCCTCTTTACTTTAATTCTTATGGGGAAGTTGGATTTGCTTAACATCATCTTGCTTAAAGTAGCATTTTTCAGGAACAGCGCTACAATGTTAAGCAAGAAGTTACTGTAGTTAAACTCTCCTTCGAGTCTTCTAGCCATTGTCCTAAACATGTTTTTAAATAATTTGTCATGGATTTTCAATGGAAAATGCTGTAAATATTCTGATATGAACAGCAATTCTGTTCTAATGGAATGGGACTTGCCCAGTCAATTGCCCTTATAATATCAGAAGCTATTTGATGGAGCAATAAAAGATAACTGTGAATAAGTCATTCATGTAAGATACTATATATAGTGGAATACCAAGGTATTCAAAGTCCTTGAACTACTTCAAAAAGGAAGGATGTAAGCATTCTTTCTCTCATCAGTGAGCAGGCCACCTGTTGGGACTAGAGTACCATGGCAAAGGATTCTTACATCCTATTGAACTTGAAACCCAACATCCCCCATGCTTAATTGTTCTCAGTAGATCAGTGACAGAGAGGGAGCACTGTGTCATTAACTTATGTGGCTTGATGGCATGTGCTGCTGCTGCTTTCAAAAACGAATTGAAGCAGGTGTGGACAATCCTTCAGATGTCCCTACTCAACTGGAAGCAATCAGATCATTCACCCCTGGCACCAAGGGAAGAAGGTCATAGTCCTTTTGAACTCACTATATTGTGTCACTTAATTATGTTTAGATTTTATAGTTGAGGAGCTGAACACAGGTACCTGTTTATGTTACCACACATAATAAATAATAATGATTTTTATGCGCATACCAGTTATTCTTGGTTAACTGCTGTCCATGAGCTTGGCACTGTTCAAGACAGAAAAAGTGGGCAAAGCTTGATTTTGTTGCTAAGAAAATGGGTTGGGTTGGTTGATAGATGGAAAGGTTCATTTCCTGGTTCTGCCACAGACTTCTTGTGTGTTGCTGGTGGATATGGAGTTGTCCTGCGATAATTTATGAACAGTTTTTTTGGCCTGGTTAATGGGATGGTGCTGAGTATATGAATAGCCTCACATATTGGTTTAAATCTATCAACAAGAATTTAAGAGCTGTTAAAGGGTAATGCCTGAACTATTCATTTTCATGACCCTGGGCTTATCTGTGTGATGATTTAGGGCATGCCAAGCAGGGGCATGAATTTGCTGCACATCAGCCCACTGCAGACTATGGTAGTCATGCAGACCCTGATACTGCATACTGAAAGTTCCATAGTGCCCTTTGGCCTACTGCTGTCAATCAAGTTATCCCTTACCCACACTCTTAGTAAAATAAATTAAATTAAGAGGAATCTGATTTAGGAGAGGATGGTGGCTTGGCAGAATGGACTCGGGAATAAGTTAAGACAATACTTGGAGAAAGTATCACAAAAATGCCATTGGTCTTCATACCTCTTTATAAGTTCTGCCTTTTGACTGGATCCTCTGTCTTACCTGCATGGATGAAATATCACAAGTAGCTCTTGATGACCAGCCTGAATGAAGAACATTGGTATCTCATTCAATATTTTCCTTCCTTTATTTATTTAGGTTCAATGTTTGTATAGCATCTAGTACGATGGGATCCTGTTTCCTGAATGGAGCTCCATCACCAGACCCCTTTGTGTCTGGATGTGGCGTTTCACAGCTTTTTTTTTTTTTTCAGTCCAGTATCCCCTTTCATCATTCTGAAGGTACAAGAGTCTGATACTGTCTATAGCCAAGCATTCTATCATGGTCCCTGGTCAGCCCATTCTCTTTTGGAGGTTAACAGAAAAATTTCCACAAAAGAAATCCTAAAGTCTAGTGGCTTTAGAGCCCAGTCCTCAACCTCTGTCTGGGGTTCATGAAACTTGGCCTCTTCTCCTTCTGATGACTGTACCTCCCCTCTTGGTGTGAGGAAAGGCAGAGCCCACCCTCTCCTCCGAGTGTCAGCCCAGGAAACTTATTCAGACAGCCAAGGACTCTTCCTTCCTTCAATCCTTCCACCATTTCCCCTGGGCTGCTTCCACTTATTTTCCCTGCAGTCAATGTCTTTCTTCAGGTTTCTCGATTGTACTGTCCCCACCTGTGATCTGTGGTTCCTCACTGCTGCTTCTTTGGCAGCTACAGCGATATCCCTTCAAAGCTGTTCCTAGCCTTTCCTACAGCAGTTGGGCTGTAATCAGGAACTCCTCTATATTTTGCCTAATCACTCTTTTCCTCCTCCATACAAGAATTTTCCCTCAGTCCTGTCTTGGGATTTAGGCTTGTGCCTCAGGCCTCTTTGGCTCAGGTTAACCAAGCAGGAGCTGTACCCCAGCACTCTCTCTGGAGCCAGTGTTATCTGCCAGGCTACTTTGCTTTAGGATAATCAGTTTTATCTTCCTTTAAGCAGGTCATTAACTTAGGACTTGGGAGATCCAGTAAGCAAGTCCTGTCTCTGCTCTGCCACAGACTTACTGTGTGACCTTGGGGAAGTCAGTTTCTCTATGCCTCACTTCCCCATAGGGACAATGGAGATAACAGCACTGTCCTGTAAACAGATTAGAGGTTTTGAAATGCTTTGACTAACAAAGGGTGCTATGTTATCATTTAATCACACTGCAATATCAGCATAAAGCAGTATTTATTTTATTAATTCAAGCTCCAAAGCATCCCAAAAGCATGACAAGTGTACCTGCTGTGTAATAACCTGGGTTCATTTAAAACAATTACAACTTAGTAAGTCAACATGTTTAGTATTCACGCTGTTCACTGCTGGCTGCATCTAAAGAGCATCCCCCAGCTTCCTGACTACCATGCTACACTCATGAATGTGGCAGACACAACCTCAAACAGTAATCAAGAGCAGACTATACTTTTCCACCAGCCCATTTCAGGAAGAACAACAACAACAACAACAAAACAAGCTAACAGTTGGGATTTCATTGCACCTCAGGTTTTCTGATATTAATTGGGAGGGGGGGAATTGAATTCCAGAGGTGAGGGCCTTCTCTTGAGAATTGTTTTCCACCTGCCCTCGAGATGTTCAAAATCTGAGGATAGTGAGCAACAGTGCATCAGCAATCTGGATGGAGGACGAGTTTCATGGGACACTAGGATCTAAACCACACAATGGCCTAAAAAGAAAAATTGATGCATTCACCTGCACATTGTCACAAACCAGAACCTATTGGATTCCATGGGGTAGTAGATATGTCCTCTCTGGCTACATCTACACTGCAGGCTTCTTGCGCAAGAAGCTTTTTCCGGAAGAGATCTTCCACAAAAACTTCTTGCACAAGAGTGTGTCCACACTGCAAAAGCACATCGGAAAAGCGATGCGCTTTTGCGTAAGCGAGCGTCCAGACTGTATGGATGCTCTCTCGCAAGAAAGCTCTGATTGCCATTCACAGAATGGCCACCAGGGCACTTGTGCTTCTTTTGATAGGCTGTTTTTGTGCAAGAAACCCCTGTTTCCCATCCACACACACCTTTGTGCGCAAGAGCTCTTGTGCAAAAAGGAGTTATTCCTCACAGAAAGAGGAATACCTATACCGCAAAAACCCCTCTGTTCTCTCAATTCATTGTACATTTTCATGTGCAAAAACGCGCTTGTGGTGTGGAGGCTCTGTGAGTTTTTGCGCAAAAATTCTGCAGTGTAGACATAGCCTCTATGGCCAGCTCTGCTCAGTAAACAAAGCACAGCATTCTGACATCAGTCAGTGAATGAAACACGATATCACATAATGTCCTCAACAATGAGGGCAGCGTTCACTAGCTCCTTCCCCAAGCCAACCAATATAAACCTATCTGCAAGGGCTGCAGTATGCTCAGAACATCTGAAATGCAGGCCATTTTGTTTAGGAGTCTGACTATGGACTTGAGAGCCTTACTTTGAGGCTCCTTGTTTTAAAAATAATGGCCAACTTAGGTTCAGAAAAGGTGAATATTGCCATACAAATAAAAGAAAATAAAAGCAGGATAAGTCTCCTTCATTTTTACATCATTTTAATTTTTTTTTGCTTTTCTAAAGCTTAATAGTTTTGATAATTCATGTTATTTAGCACAAACAATTGACATAGACCGGTGGGAAGTCAAGGGAATTAATGTTATGCTTAAAGCCTTTGTGAGCTCAGGGCTGGTATCTGCAATTGCCCAAAATTTCATGTGGAACACCTTTATTTTAAATAAGAGGAATCATTTTCAGTATAATCCTTATGTTTCTACTTCTTTCTTTGTGTATTCTTCCACTCTGTGACATTATTTTAATTAATGTTTTCCACAAACTGGAAGGCTATTATCAATACATTTCACATAAAAGTATGTAAAAGAAAATACAATCAACAGAGTTAACTCCATTTCAGTAAATGGTGTATTGATTTTACAGTTTTGCATGCGTATTGTTCCACTTAGAGAAAGAGTCTATTTCAGGGGTCTGTGTGCTCCCCACGAAGCTGCACCAGTAAAGCTAAATAGTTTTGCAAAAGCTGCATTAATTTATTTACATTACAAGTTGTTCACTCGGGTAGGTGAGAACTACCATACAAAATTATTTTCGTGCTTCATTTCTGGTCAAATACAAAATTTGGTCTAGTAGCATAGTAAGGAACTCTATCCTGTTTAAAAACTAGGTAGCATAGTTTGTGTTTATCTCTTTTGCTTTCTCTTTTCCCTTTCCTATATAGTGGCTAGAAGTTGATGCTAGACAAAGTTATAATAGAAAAGAGAAATTAACCACTGGAGCAATTTACCAAGGGTTGTAGTGGATTCTGTAGCTTTTGACATTTTAACGTGAAAACAGGATATTTTTCTAAGGAAATGCTCTAATTCAAATAGGAATTAATTCAGGAAAATCCTATGACCTGTGTTATACAGGTCAAATAAGTTTATCAAAGTGGTCCCAAATAATCTATGATTCTGTAATTTCACAATATAGATCTCTTACTTTATAAAATCATCTTTGAACCAGTTTATTTTCAATTACTTTTATAGACATACTCTGAATTTATACACTGGTATAATTGAGTGCAAACGAGACTCCACTATGAAACATTTGATTATGTAAAACTAACTCCACACTACCATACACCCCATGCAATTCTTCTGAAGTCAGTGGAACTGGAGGGCATGAAATTGTTGGTACAGAATTTCTGTATACAAAAAAATGCAATCTTCAGGCTTGTTTCTCATCTAAAGCCAAAAGAGATGGACAGAAGCATTTGCTATCCTATCTGAAAGAGCCTGGAGAGACCTGTTTGCCAACATTTGATTCCCTAGCAGGGAGCTTCCTGTAGTTCTTTTAATTAGCCAGTGTAGGATATTCTCTGGAATTCTCCAGCCCAGAGTGGATTTTGTGAACACACATCAGAAAAAAAAAAAGACAAAAAAAAAAAAAAATAGCAGCAGCAACAACCACCAGCCAAAGAAAGACTCTTTCTCTTGCCTGGAGGATTGGAACAAAAGCACTGAAGAAAGAATTCCAGAGGCACAGTTTTTTATGTATGGCTTTGTCACAGTTTAGCAATCCTATAGTGCTGTTCATTTGTCTTGCCAAGCAGAAAACATTGGTTCATCTTTATCAAGCACTCAAGCAGAGGCACTTGTGAGATATTACAAACAAAAGGCTAGAATGAAAATATACTTTAATTTCTCAAAAGTAAATTCTATCTAATAGTCAGTTCTTCATGATATCAAAGCCATAAAATGTACCAGGCAATGGATACACTGACCTAAAGATGACAGGCTGGATTATAAAAATATATAGATCAAAGAAAATTTAAAAATAAAATCACCTCAGCAAGATTTAGTTTTGTTTATCATAAACAACATGCACTCCCTCGTCATTTAAACATGATCTCGATGCACTGTAACACAGAAAGCAAAATTGAAGGTCATGACATAACAAGGATGCATAACAGCTTAAAGGCACACCAAGCTTTCTACAAGCAGCACACAGTTCAAAATGCATAAATCCAGCAGGGACACTAAATCCACAGCTGGTGAAAGTTCAGTGAATTATAGAAAAATGGATAAATTGGTTTCTACAGATAATTACGTGTATGCCAGCATTGTTCGTATGGTGACATGCTCTGCTTTGGAAGGCTGACCAGCTGAGCGTCAATGCTTTGTTTAGAGGGATAAATATGGTTGGGCAACTTCCTAGTGTTTGTAACAGTTCGAGCACTCACTGGCATGGCACCTCCTGCTGCTCTCCTTGGGAATTAGCTCTTCTTCAGCCTCAGAGCACCTTCTGCTGGCCAGTGTCTTGCCCTCATTTACCTGCCGCCTTCTCCACTGGCTCAGGTCCCATGTCCCTGCTGACACAGGGTGCCCTTTCTTTATGGTACTCTCTCATAGTAGTATCCCCACACTCTGTATCCTCGCCTCCCAGGGAGCCCCAGTCCCACTTTGCCTCCTTGACCCACTGCTAGTCATCCTCTAGCCCCTGCCTCAAGGGCAAACTGCAGTCTGAAATAGCTACTCATCATTGGCAAGGGGGTGTGGCCCTGCTGCCTTCTCTTGCCCCTTGCTGCCTCCCTGCAGCCCTAATACCCATCACAGGCCCCTGTATCAGGGCTGCAGAAAGGGAGTTTGGGTCAAGCCAGAGCTCCCCAGCTCTGCGTGCCTTTCCCCAGCACTGCTCTGTCTCAGGTACCCTCTCTAGCTTACCGAAGCAGCCAGGACCTTCCTGCTCCACAGCTGGAGCAGGAGAGTTTGTCTGAGTTTGGCAGACCCTATTTATAATGCTCCAGCTAGGCTCGAATTGGCTGCTCCTTGTCTCATTACAGATTGGACTTCCCTGGTCCTAACTGGTTCCGAATGAGGGAATTTGCCGGACTAAGGGAGGTCCCCTGACACTGCCCCCCACACAGCCCCCCACCCCTCCCTGCTGCTAGCTCTGATTCCAGCCCTGCCAGACCTCCTGCCTCTGGCCTGGCCAGATGCTGCTCCCCCTACCACCAGTCCTAGCTGTCCCCTCTACCTCTGGCCCTGGCCAGCCCCCTTATGGCCAGATGCCAGGCTATCTACTGCTGGGCTGCCAGGCACCAGCCCTGCTACCACCTTCTCTGGCCCTGGCTGGGCTGCCAGACACTGGTCCCACTTTCTCTGGCCCCAGAACGACTTCCCGACAGCACCCCCCACCACCACTTTACCCGGCAGGGCTCCCTGCTGCTGGCCTTTCTGCCACTGGGCTCCTGGCTGGCCAGGGCTCCCAGCTGCCAGCCCTCCTGCCACCAGGCTCCTGGCTCCAGGGTTCTCTTGTCCAGGAACATCTGTGGTCCTGCTGGACCACGGATGTTGTCAGACCAGAGAGTCCCATTTAGGGAAGTACTATCTGTAAATTAAACAGGTGCATATAAACAAAGTGATTGGCATTTCAAAGAAATGGGTAACCTAAACCATGTCAATACAAGATGCTTTATATAAGGATCAAAGGTCCCTGTAATAGACAATTATGAAACAACAGTTTAATAGGGGAATATTTTCTAACACCATCAAATTAGTGGCTGTACAAATTAATGTACATTTTTAAGTATTTAATCCCAAAGCTATTGAAGTCAATGGAAAAAATCCAACTGACTTTAATGGGATTTGAATCAAGCCCTAAAATGGAAGGCAACTATAGGGAAGTTTGCGCTACTGCCGTCAGGTCTATACTGAGGTTATGAACATTAAATAGAGGGAACCAGTCTCCAAGTCTTTCAATCTGACAGGTTTCACGAGCAGAAAATCCACAACAAAAGTTATATCAAGTAAACTAAACTCATGGTATCTTTGCTATAGCACGGTATAATATGTAATTGTTTCTGAGACCCACTGACTTTTGATGAACAATTTTCCTTGAGTCACTGGACATCCTGTAACAGTATCTGCATTTGGAGATTTATTAGCAGAACGATGGCCCTCTTAAGCCAAGCTGGGCTTTGCCTGATGTGGCAAAACATACAGCAAGTTTTTGGACAATGGTGTAAAAGAATCAGAAATGATTTTTTTTAATTTTGCTTTTTTTTATTAAGGTTTAACTGATCTTTGTTTCAGAGTACTGGACTGTGAAACTAGGATAGGAAGATTAGACTTTGCTAAGAAAAAGATACATATGAAATATTACTATGACAAGGTTGTGTGGATAGTTTGTGATGTGTGAAATGAAATCTCTACTCAATGTGCCTAGACAATGCAATTAGTGTTAGAGTACTGTACTGGCCAGGGATTTCTTGTAAGAGCAATAAGGAGGTTTGTCTGGAAAAACTAGATCAACTTAATACTTCCAATTTTCCATGAAAAATTTTTCCTAAACAAATGGAAATGAATTTCAGTTATGGGATCTTTTTCAGTATAGGCTAAGGTCATGAATAGAGGAGGGAGGGTTCGTTTTGGAGTTCTGCAAACTGAATTGTGAATGCTATAATGCCACATCAGAGAACACAGACTTCAAGATGTATTTAGACTTAATTTCTCCCCTGTGCAGAAGACCAGCACTACAGCTAGTTGCCTGTTTTGCAAAATCAGAATTTTCCACGGGGAATATTTCAGTTTTGCTGAAAATTTCTGATATTTTTCCATCAGGAAAATAAAATAAACCCAACAGTTTCCTGGCAGCTTATCTGGGTAGCCTGCAGAGAGAAAATGAAATTGGAAAGATCCCTCCAAGCGGGTAGGTGGCAAGTTGAAAAAAATTCCATTTTAATTATCTCCTAATAGAATTTTACTGTAGCTCCCTTTCCACAAAAAATATACACATTTTTGACTTTTGGATTTCCATTCTCTGAGCAGCATTAGCCACGAAGTCTTTACACCACTTAATGCCCATTTAAACTCTATTTTGAGGATTTAAATGGAAGTGATGCATAAGTCTTGTTGGTAGTTTTCCTCCGTAGACTTTAAAGTGTGCATAGGCTTGAGCTGTAGAGCTGCTGATTAGTTGGCTTTACATCTTTAATGTTGCATAGGGCCTTGTACTGGTCCTCTGCACGGGAGGGCTATGTCTACACTGGTGGCTTCTTATGCAAGAACATCTTGCGCAAGGGTTCTTTTGCAAGAAGTCTTGCGCAAGACAACGTCCACACTGCCATGTGCGAGCTGTGCTTTTGCACAAGAGCATCCATGGCAGTGTGGATGCTCTCTTGCGCAAGAAAGCTCTGATGGCCATTTTAGCCATAGGGCTTTCTTGCGCAAGAAATCCCTGCCGAGCATCCACACTGTCCTCTTGCACAAGAGCTCCTGCGCAAGAAGGCTTACACCTGATAAAAAAGAGCGTAGTGCTTGCGCAAGAAGCCCTCTCTTACCACGCCGTACTGTAAATTTCCTTGCTCAAGAGCAGGTGGGCAGTGTGGATGCTCTACAGATTCTTGCGCAAGAACTGCTGTACTTGCGCAAGAAGCCACGAGTGTAGACATAGCCGAGGTGGGGAAGGGGAGGAGAGTGAGGGTGAATTTCATCCTTACTTCATTGTGCCGTTTACTATGAAAATAGTGTAAGAAAATGAAACATACAGTAGAACCTCAGGCTATGTCTAGAATGCAGGCTTCTTTCAGAGGAAGCTTTTCCAGAAGACATCTTTCGGCCGTTTTTCTGAAAAAAACTCTGTAGTGTAGACATACCCTCAGTGTTACAAACACCAAAGTTACAAACTGACCGGTCAACCAAGCACCTCATTTGGAACTGAAAATATGCAATCAGGCAGCAGAGATTATAAAAACATTTTAAAAATCAAATACTGTACAATACCGTACTATGTTACATGTAAATTGCTAAAAATAAAGAGAAAGTTTAAATATAGATTTGACAAGATAAGGAAATGGCTTTGGTGCTTGTTTCATTTGAACTAAGATGGTTAATAGCAGCATTTTTCTTCTGCATAGTAATGTTTCAAAGCTGCATTCAGTCAATGTTTAATTGCCAACTTTTGAAAAAAAACACCCTAATGTTTTGTTCACAGTTTTGAACAACCTCGATTTCTGAAGTGTTTGTAAGTCTCAATTGCTACTGTACATATGAAAACTTCATATTACACATATAATATGGTTTTGATTTTATATTAGGTAAAAGATGAGCCCAACCAGCACTTCAGATAACATTTCATTGCTTCCTGCCCGCCCTAGCTCCACAAAACTCCTGGAAGTAGCCTAGGGCCACAGGGACATGCTAGCCATCAGGGAAGCTCCATGCACTGCCCCCCTCCCGAACGATCTCCAAAGCTCCCAAGGGCCAGGAACCACAGTCAAAGGGAGCTGCAGGGGTAGCACCTGTGGATATGGGCAACATGCAGAGCCCTCTGGCCCCTCCTCTTAGGAATCAGACCTGCTGGCCACTTCTGAGGTAAATGCGGTCTGGCTGGAGCCCACACCGTGATCCCTCTCCTGCATCCTAACATCCTCTCCAAGTCGGAATCCACTCCTGCATCCTAACTCCCTCCCATGGCCAGTGCCCCAGCTTTGAGCCCTCTCCCAGAGTCTGCATCCCTTATCTCCTCTTGCCTCCCAATACCCTGCCCCAACCCTGAGCCCCCTTCCACACTCTGAACTCCTCAAAATCCCTTTCTGTAGCCTAAACCCCTCATCTTTGGCCCCACCACAGAACCCAGACTCCCAACCAGAGGCCTCATCCCTTCCTGCACCTCAACTCCCTGCCCCAATCTGGAGCTCCCTCCTGCACCCTGAACCCTTCATTTTGGCCCCACCCCAGAGCCTGTACCCCAACCAGAGCCCTTGCCTCCTCCCACACCCCAACTTCCTGCCCCAACCCAGTGACAATAAGTAAGGGTGGTGGAGAGAGCGAGCAACAATAAAAAGGGGAATGAACTGAGTGGAGGTGGGGTCTCAGTGACAGGGTGGCATTCGAGAAGGGGTGGAGTAGGGGTGTTCAGTTTTGTGTGAATAGAAAGTTGGGCATTCTAAGGCCAGAATTGGAACATGTCATCTGAAAAGGAAGAGGAATGGGAATCTCTGTCAGCAACTGGCTCCTAGAGGGAATGATCTAGCCTACAGAGACTAGGAGCCAATGAGGGAGAAATCTTGTCTCTCTCACCAACAGACCTTGGTCCAGCTTGCCTCTCTATAACCTGAGACCAAAACAACTTCAACAATACTTAAACCCGCCCTGGCAATCAGCCCCGGTGCCAACTCTGTCCACACATCTACACAAACGATTTCATCACTGGACCCAACCACATCAGCCACCAAATCGTAGGCTCATTTAACTGCACATCCACTAATGTGATCTATGCCATCATATGCCAACAATGCCCCACTGCCATGTATATTGGCCAAACTGGACAGTCTCTGCCAGAAAGAATTAATGGACACAAATCAGCTATCCAAAAAGGCAATACACAAAAACCTGTTGGAGAACACTTTTAATATGCCTGGAGACTCATTAATCGATCTCCAAGTCACCACTTTGTTTCAGGCCAATACCACAAGCCAAATACACAGAGAAGGATTGGAACTTAACTTCATTTACAAGTTTAATTCTTATGCAAATGGTACGAACAAGGACATCGGCTGGCTCGCACACTACCTTCCACATCCTATGACTTAACCTACCAACCAAACAACGGAGGATCTAATTGTTCTTATCAGCCTGTTGTAACTATTTGAACCATCTACTCACTGTCTCTCTCTTTTAATTTTTTCTCCTTTCCCCTCTTCTTCTTTTTTTTTCCCCTCCCCCTCTTATTTATTCTTGAATCTGGACTTCTAATACTCCTGTTATCTAAAGAAGTGGGTTGCGCCCATGAAAGCTCATGATAGCATATACAAGTTTTGTTAGTCTTTAAGGTGCTACTAGTCTATTTGTTGTTTTTTAAGTTTATCCATTCAGACTCTCTGTGACAGAGATTCTTTCCAAGCTTGCAGATTACCTAGTGTAATGAGGCCCTGATATGGGATGGAGTCTCTGGATGCTATAGTACAACAAACAATAAAGTTATCAGTAAGTAAAAACTGACAGTGTTTCATAGCTCCACTACTCTGTGCTGTAATTTAAAGGCTAAAGGTGGAGACAACTTGATGGTCAAATTGAAGTTAGGATAGTTTAAAACAGTAATACTAACACAAAGATGTTGGGAAATGTCAAAAGACTCACCTGGAATAACCTTTCATTTGGGGAGGTGAGGGAAAAGGAGTTCAAAGCAGCTGGGAGATTGGGAGATGAATAAACATTCAAATGAACCTTGCTTTGTAGAATTAATCACACTGTTTCTTGCAAGAAGTAATCCTATTGAAAGTACCACTGAGAGGAACGGTAATATTTATGAGAAGGAATTGCTGGTTGAGACAAGATTACAAACCTTAATTATAACACTGGTTCCCACTGAGGCATATTTGTCAGGTGATCATCCAAATCCTTTATAAAGAACTATTTCCAAGATTGTGACCTTTCCCTTCTTTTCATTTCCATTTCACTTAAATTATCACTGTAAATACATCAAAGAGACTAGCTCAGCAATCTGACAGATTAGAGCTACCTGGCAGACACAGGAAACATTGATTTGAAAAGTAAAGAACAGGATAAAAAAGGAAGGATTTTTTTTAAAATGTTCTACCCTGCTGGAATTTTGTGTCTGCCACAAGATACATATGCAATGAAAATGATTATTCAAAAGAACAGAAGATGCTATCTACATTTTTGTTGCGGTGCTAATTATTTCTTTCATAGTGAAAATGCTTTACAAGCATAGATCCTGAAGATGTATATTCAAGCTGGCTGAAATGTTTTGGTCCGTTCAAGTTGGTTTTTTTTGAAATATATGTTTTTGACACTATGATTTGTATTCATTTATTTTTTGAGAAAAGCATCTGTTTTCTGTGGAAAACTTCAATCCTTTTATTAATAAACTGAAAATAAAATGCTGAGAATGGTGATTGGACTTCTCTCCTGATACACTGGAGCCATGTAACTGCCATGGAGCACCACTAAGAGGTTCTCAACCTTTTCCACATGAGGATCACTGGACACTCCCCATCCAGATAGTCAGGATCCTCTTCCCAGTTAGCACAAAGAAAGGGCAGAGTAGTTGCAAAACTCCTATGAGTGCTGAATCATAGGTTCCAAACCTCTCCCTTAGGCAGTAGGACCTGATCCAAAACACGCTTAACTAGTAGTTCATACCTAGATGACTAGATATTCAGGCAAGTAATGTACTGAAGCCAGTGTAAGGACTGTAACAGTCTGGAGAAAAGTCTATGCCCACTTCTAAATTCCATTTGTGTTTGTTAGCACTGTTGGACTTGTAACAGTCATTGTGAATTAGATCATCCATTTGGTAGCAGGGACTTGGCAGAATGTGACCAAGCAATCAAGAGATCATTAGCATTAAATGGCTCTCCCTTGCTTTACCAGCAGGATCTTTGCCTTTGAATGGACAATCTCTTCACAGAAACCCCTCTGGGGAGAAGCATGTGTGTGGAATCCTCCCTGGGCTGAGCTTGTGACTGAAAAAGTTGCAGCTGAGCCTAGTCAGCAGATTACTTGACTAAAGGAGGTTAGAAATGGTTTAGAAAGGAGTAAGCCAAATATACCAATTCATCACAAGCAATAGAAAGTAGAGCCGGAGGAGTGGCAGTAGGAGATGGGTTGCCTTTCTCCAAGAAGAGGAACCAACTCCAAGAACTCTCAGGAGCTGTGAGGACTCTGCAGAGGAGAATTGTAATTATGGTTTGCATTGAGCTGTAACTCATCTCTGCTAAGAGTAAAGTGTGTACATATGGTTAAGAAGTTCCTGTTAAAAAAACACAACAGTGTTCCTTCCTTTATCTATTTCATGTCCATGAGAATTAAACGACAAACAAAAGTCCCATGGGGGTGGACTCTGTTGGAGCAAACTTAAGTGACTGGGGAGACGCGAGGTTCAGCCCTGCTTTCAGGGTGTAGGGCAGTTGGACTGCAGAGTCCCAAGGAACGGGGTCAGAGAAGGATGTGTACATTCCTGGAGCATGCCTTGGATACTGCCCATACACATCTGGGATCCAAAGGCTTGCTCTGAAACAATTTTTTGACAGTCTTCTAGGGGGATCCAGCCAGGCTGTGACCAGGATTACCTTTGAGAATCAGGATTTATAGACTCACATCCTGATTATGTAACTTGGGGATATGTTTTGTTGTCTGTATTCCTTGTAGGTGGATATTAGAGCTAGATGAATGGGACAAAAATATGACAAGATTTTTGTTATTTCAAGTACTGATGTTGGTGTGGAGCCTTACTGCTTTTCACTTTCAGAAATAAACTTTCTCCTCCTCCTCCTCTTTGCTAAGTCAATGAATGGTGGCAATACATTTGGTTCTAGGGTTTACCTGGGGTGTAATACTGACCTCATTTTAATCAATGTCTAAACTCCCAGGGACTTCAGTGGGGCTAGGATTTCTCTTTTGGGGTTCAATCCTGGTTCTGGTGTCAGGGCCAGGATTGTCCAAAGGGGGAAGCTGAGGTTTCCATCTGGCCCAGGGAAATCCTTGGGAAGCATAAATGCAGTGTATTGCATAAGAGATGTGCCGTGGTTGGGGAGAAGGCATGTTGGCCGCAGATGGTTTTATGTAAAGCCTTGAGACTGCTCTAAGTTATGTTGGAGCCATTGGAGGCCAGATTGTAAGTGGTGCTGAAAGATTCCCCATCTCATTACCACTCTCCTAAGCCACACAGCAGTTATGTTGGAGCCAGAGGAGGCTGTGAAGGCGAGGACTATAATAGAGTTTAAAGAGAAGCTAGATAATTTCATGGAGGTTAGGTCCATAAAAGGCTATTAGCCAGGGGATAAAATGGTGTCCTTGGCCTCTGTTTGTCAGAGGCTGGAGAGGGATGGCAGGAGACAAATCGCTTGATCATTGTCTTCAGTCCACCCTCTCTGGGGCACCTGGTGCTGGCCACTGTCGGCAGACAGGATACTGGGCTAGATGGACCTTTGGTCTGACCCAGTACGGCCATTCTTATGTTTTTATGTTCTTATGTTCTTATTTCAGCCCCTCGTTTGCCCAGGATTGGGGAAACATAAATGAGATGCACAGGCAGAGGTGAAAGTAAGCGAGCTGGTGCATAGTTCCAGCAAGAGTTGGCTGAGCTCCTGAAAAAGCCAGCAGGGAGCTATTTAAAGAGCTGGCAGGGACTCGGGCAGCAATACGACAGTACCTGTAAGAAATTTTAAGTTACTTTCACTGTTGTTTGACACCACAGGACAGAACCTCTAGATACTGAAACTCGAGAGAGACACATCCTTCTATCCATCCAGGCCACGGAGCAGCCTCATCTTGTAAATTCTTTTGGTCAGTAATAAACCAGGCCAGATTGTAAGTGGTGCTGAAAGGTTCCCCATCTCATTACCACTCTCCTGAGCCACACAGCAGTTAGTGTTTTGGCATTCAAGCTTCGTCTTGCTGCTTGTTAACATTTGTATTTATTAGCTTGGCAATTTTTTTTTATGGTACAAAGCTCGCTACTCCTGTCTCTATAATATAGGATTGCCTATAATTATGTTAAAATAAAATTCCTCAAACTCTCTACCCTCTCCCCTGCTAAAAAAACCAAACCAAAACAAAAGTTAACCAACCAAAACAAAGAAACACAAAGCATTTTCTGAAGGTCCCAAAGGAAGTAGTGTTTTTTGAGTGATAAATAATATAATTTATGAATTATACATTTTAGACATACTTTGTTTTGTGTTACTAAAAGATAAGATTGTCTTCCAATTTTATTTTATTTTTTTTAAGTTTTATAAAAACATAAGGGAAGAAGAGAGCTTTGGCATAATTATCTGCTGTTTCTAAGATTTGCTTGTCCCACTTTTGTTTTATCTGTTGGAAGACCGTGGCATGGATTATCGGCTCAAGTATATTTTATTTTAAATTTAAATGTAGCTATTGTTTTATTCCCCTTGTAGTCATTTAAGGAACTGCCAAAGTCTTAATAAAATGTTTTAACCTACACCTTAAGCCTTGGATATTGAGGTAGCAGCCAAAACAGCAGTGGAACATTTATAGCTGTAAACAAAGTGACGGATTATTATTCTAAATGGAAAAATATGTATGTAAAGGTCTGATGCAAGAAGAAAATAGTACAGCTATAAATGAAACTTTATTATGCTTTAAAAATGCAGTGGTATCTAAAATATTGCCAATACCTTCTTCAAATAAAAACCATCACTATTAGCAACAAACAGACAAATTAGACCATCACAAATGAAATGATGGCGTGCATTTCAAGAACTTTAAAACTAATGCATCATACAGATACTGTGAAGCTAAGCTGCTGGGCTGCTCATTCAATGGCACTGGCTCACACTTCAAGCCCAGCATGCAGTGACTTAACCACAGACATGCCTGCAGCAGTCTATCCCTGAGAAGATCCCTGGTTACATGATCCCCAGGCACAGGATTTTCTTTCATGGCCAGAGCCAAAATTTAGTCTGCATGGGTGCATCTACACAGCAGACTTAACTCAAAATAAGCCACACAAATTGAGTTACGTAAATTGCGTAGCTTATTTCGAAATAGCTTATTTCAAAATTGGGAGAAGGTACACAGCACTTATTTAGAAATAGAGCACTCTTCCTCCAATTTCCCTTACTCCTCGTACAATGAGGGTTACAGGAGTTGGAGTAAGAAGTTCTCCAGCTTGACAGTATTTCGACACTATTTCAAAATAACTGCTTGCTGTGTAGACGCGGCCTAAGTCATTTTGAAATAATGCTAGTTATTTCGAAATACTGTTGCTGTGTAGACACATCCTCTAACAGCACCACTGGGCTAGGTACCCTCCTACTGCCTTGGGGACCTGCTAATTCTATACTTGCCCCAGACTTGTAGGGGCCTTCTTCCAGCCCATTTCAGCTTTGTCCATCCCTATTTCTACTCTATTTTAAACCTGTTACTGACTTGCTCTAGCAACCCACCTACTCACCCCCAGACCTTGACTTCAACCTTCTGTCTGCATCCAGACTCTGACTGTGATTCTGACTTGGCTTGTCCACAGACTCTGATGCTGGTTCTCACCCATATCCTGTCCCTGGATCCTGGCTTTAATGCAGATTTTAGATGAGGCTTCAACCCATGGCACCAGTTCTTGACCACTGCGCCAACCACTATGCCTGACCACTGAGTACCCAGAGCCTGACAGACCTGCCCACAGCCATTTGTATGCTACCTATGCTAAGCCAGGGCCTAAGCAGATACATAGCTCTTATCATTGTACTGTCTGATCATCTCTAAAGTATTTAAAATAAAATTAGATTCACTTTCTTTTTCTTCCTTGTCAGTCTGTACATAAAAATCCACTGAAGACAATGGAAAGTCTCCCTTTTATTTTGCTGGGTTTTGGATTAGATCACTAGTTCTGAAGGTGGTTAGTTCCATGGTAGTTCTTATTTCTTGTGGAAAGGTGTTCTATAGTCTAGTTTCAGCTCTGCAGTAAAGTTCCACCTCCTGCACTCATGAGCCCTGCTCTAGTGGTTGGCAGTTTAAATACTTTCTGACGGAGGTAAGTGTTGTGGCGGGTCACGATCATAGAAGGGTGGTATCTCCAGTGGTTGTGGCAGATCCCAAGAAGGGCTTTCACTCTCAGCAGAGAGATCTTAAACTCTATATTCAATGAGATGACAATGCAGAGAGCAGAATACCAGGCTGATGTGTTTGTGGTGTTCTGTGTTACAAAGCAGATGGTCTGCTGAATTTTGCACCTTTTTTTCACAGTGCATGATTCTTTCCCACCTCTTATAAATTGCAATATTTATGCACAAACCACTCAAACAAATATCAATAATAATAATATTAACTACTGCACTACCAACATGTGAAAAATCCACACAATTCTGCATGGGCACAGATCTTATGATGTACTGCTTAGTGGTATAACATCTAATTTAAAAGAACATCCCAGCAGAGATGATGCAAATTCAACACCATAGTCTTTGGAGATATTTAAAATTATACATTCAGAGATTGTAAAGAAGTTGGTATTAACAGCAGGTTACAAATGAATATAGGGAGCTTAATTCTATAAACCCCATTGGTATCTCTGACATGCCTGAGGAAAGGTTTTTAATTGGGAATTACCAACATTTTTCAGGGATCATAGCAGATTATGCATGTGAATTTGTGTAGTCAGAAGTTAGGATCTGTTCTGTATGTGGTATTTTGGGGCCCAAAAAGGCCTCCTAGTTTAGTGTACAAAATGATACACCAATGTTTGTTATAGTTGGAAGACCCTGGATAGTAAGGACAGCCTAGACAGCTTTATCCTTTTTAAACCAATGGGAGATTTTTTATTGACTTGAATGGGAGCAGGATCATGCCCAGAGTTGGAATAATAATTCTTTGACTGGATGAGAAATAGAAGAAAACAAAAGTTACCCCCCAAATTGAAATCTATCCTATTATCTTAGAGATGCAATGTAATATAATGCTGTAGTAAATATTATTTACAAGTTAGACTGAATCTTTCCAGCGTGTGGAAAAATGTGTATGTCTTTTGGCTTGTTCCTCTCTCACACCTACTCCCTCCCCAGGGTGGAACACAGCATACAATTTTTTTCAGCCCCTGGGCTCAATTTAAATGGTGAGTGAACATCCTGAGCAATTCTTATTTAACTGCACAAGTCTGACTAATCTCAGTATAAAAAGAGTGATCTCTAGGCTGATGTGGGGGAATTATGTTTAGATTTTTTACTGGCTACTCTTCTTCTTTAATAACATAACTAAACAGTGACATATGGGACAGTGGGAAAACATTTCCTTTCATTTAATGTGGCCTTTGATATTGATCAGTATAAAACCCAGGAGATAACCTTGCCTTGCTGTCAGAGGGCACAGTCACCTCACCTTAGATTCCTTGCTGAAAACATTTCTCACTCATGTTAGTGGCAAGTTAAACATCATCTGCCTTTTTGCAACACACTTCACAAATGTTTGTTCCACACAGCATGATGTTTTTCTCTGAGCTGTCACCCACTACCTAGGCACAGTATGGCCGTGGAAGAGAATCCCATCTCTCTGAGATGCTGGACTGCTTTCCCCTTCCTTCAGGCCTCTGCCTTCCCTCCTTTCTGTCAACCATTCTCAGTTGAGGAGTGAATCCCTTTGTTGATTGGTTAATCACCTGGTACTTAATTACCTCATCACTTTGGCCCATGTGGGGATGCTTACTAAGTGCACAGAGTGGTCCAGTTAGCCTGAGGCTACTCTCACACTGTCACATTTACTAATTAAGCTTTGCCAAGATGAAGTGTCATTCTTAAATAGTTGATGCAACTATAATTGACAGTGGCCTAGCTTCTCAGTTGTTGCCAACGGGTTGAATTGAATTCAATATACCTACACCAATTTACACCAGGCTGAGGATTTAAACCCTGTGTTTTTGATTCCACTGAAGAACAAGTAGGGCTACGTTAAAAAATTCAAATCTTGTGTAGAAGAAATAGATCATGAATCAGACAGAATAGTTAGTGCTTTAGAAGTGGATATTTGCCAGCTAAGAACTGATGGGACTATGATTCACCTAATTTATTATCATTACACACATTTCCAAGTCATCCATCACTGTAGTACATTATCTGGGTGATATGTACATAATTTGGGAGATGATCAATTATACACAAAGGGAACATAACTCTTTTCTTCTTTCCAACAGTCTCAAATCTGCCTTTTCAGAGACAGCAGGAGTTGGCCTGACACGACAATTCAGTCAGAAAAAAGCTTTCACAAAGAGGTTTGTCATGTACCATGTCCTGAAGGTAAGCGTCTCAGCATGTGAGAATTCGATAGGCAGAAGTGTACCAATGAGCAAGATACGCATCTGACATGTGCAGTCTGCACCCTCGTAGTCAAACTTTCTTTGCCAATCACATCAGCTGCAGCAATATTGTTAAGACGACTCTCTCTGGGGTCATCCTTTCAGGTCTATGAAGATTAGATTTTTAAATGGATTCACAACCTATCTGACAATGTATGTGAACAACAGAGCACTGCTCTTCTCCATATGCTCTGCCTAAAAGTTTACAATGATACATTCTGGCCACCATAAGGAAGTAACATATTCAAGTGGAAAGGGGAAAATTTCTTGGCCAGACTGAAGATGAAAGAAAGTATTTCTGGTCACTGGCAATATTTAGGAATCTAGAGGAAGAGAGGAGTTCAACAGAAGATTTCACAAAGGGTACGTCTACACTACAGCGCTATTTCAAATTAACTTAATTCAAAATAGTTAATTCAAATTAAGCTAATTCTAAATAATGCATCTATACACAAAAACTATTTCAAAATAGCACGTCCACACTGAGTGGACCCTGAACCGAAGTTAAGGCTGGCCGGAACCAGTGCAGGCAGGGCATCAGGTTAGGACTTAGTGTCTGGGGCTAACTGAGCCTGAGGCTAACTGAGCTCTGTGCTTAAAGGGACCCTACCCCAACCCCGGACAGACAGTTCTCAGGGTTCCTCGCTTGCTTGTCTACCTCGATGAGGGACAGCAAAGCAGTCCTGTTTTGGAGTGCCCTGAGTGCCCGAACTCGAGACACCACAGCACTCAGCCACATGGAGCCAGAGCTGCCCCTGGGCACGCCAGTGCGTCTCGTGGGGTCGTTGCCATCAGCCCGGCTGCACTTGCTGCAGGCTGCCATCCGGGGGGTCCATCGGGGGGCTGTCAGGATCCAGGAGGCCCTGAGGGAGAGCGTCCACCCTGAGGAGCCCTCAGAGCCTCCCCGGTCCTCCCCACTGGGGGCTCATGCCCCATTCCTCCCTCACGTCCTTCCACTTACCCCTCCCTAGCCCCCCTTCCTAATGTCAAATAAAAGACACGTATGTTCAAAAATAGAAACTGGGTTTCTTGAACAAAACTGGGGGGGGGATTGAACCTCTGGGGAGACTGGGAAAAGGAGGTGGGAGAGGGGAAGAGAGAGGGTGGAAGAGGGGAGGGGGAAACCTGGGAGGAGGGAGCTGGAAGGGGGAAGCAAGGGGAAGAAGGGGGAGGGGAAGCTCAGGGCTCAGGGTTGGGGGTCTCGCCGGACCAACTTGACTTTCATGCAAACCTGCTCCTGGGTTCACATGTGGCCTTTGGTGGCCTGGCTGGCAGCTATCCTGCCATAGACGGCCGCGTTCCTCCATCTAGTGTGGAGATCATGGACGTTGGGGGCATCCCCCCCAAACCTGAATAAGGTCCATGATCTCCACCCTGGACCAGGAAGGCAGCCACCTTCTCCAGCCCCTGACAGGCTCCTGGAAGCTGGCAGACTGCTCCTGGGGAGTGGTGGAGGGCTGGCTGCCAGTGGCTTGCTGGGTCATGTTTGGGGCCACTGGATCAGGGGCCCCGGTGGCCATTGCTGGCTCTGGGGTGGCAGGCTTGGAGCTGGCACAGGCACTGTGGCCAGGGTCTACCCCTTTAATGGCTCCGGGGCTGGGGAGAGGAGAGTAAGTTTTCCTGTTTGTGCCCAGAGTGGCCACCAGGGCTCCCTGGGAAGGGCTGGAGGCCCCCCATTTCAAATTAAGTGTCTACACAGCACTTCATTTGAAATAGCTATTTCGAATTTGGCATTACTCCTCGTAGAATGAGGTTTACCAAATTCAAATTCAGGGCTCCGCTATTTTGAATTAAATTCGAAATAGTGGTTTGCATGTATAGACGCTATTAAAGTTAATTCGAAATAACGGCTGTTATTTCAAATTAACTTTGCAGTGTAGACATACCCAAAGATAGATCGAGGATAGATGCCTCCAACTGAGAGCGAGGCCACTGTTCCTCTTTACTCCTTTGTGCCTCTTTGTTTTAGGGAACAGCTTGCTTTGTCTCTCTGTTTTGGGGTTCTTGTGTGTGGTTCTGAATTCTAACATATCAAGTAGTGTTTTGCTGCAAGCTTCCAGCAAGAATACTTTATTTTTTAATCTAGCTACTCTGTCTGTATGCAATGAACATAACACAAAATCATTGATGAGAATCGGACTATTAATAAAAGAAGGGAGAGTATGAGTCCATATTGCTATGTTGACTGTTCCCAGTTTAATAAAACTGAGAGGCAAAATTCAGCCCACCTAACTCTAGGCTTCAGAGGGGAGCTGAGTTAGTCTGTAACTGGAAAAACTTACTCTAGTCTGACACTGATCACACACATCCCTACAGAGCGTCCCTTAGCCTGCAAGAGAGGAGAGGCAAGCAGGAAGCCTCTCCTCTCTTAAAGCTATAGCTTGAAATTCCATCACAGTCCTCAATACACCACAAGAAATACATTTCAAACAGGCCTCATCTGTACTTTGTTAAAACGTAATTCTGAAGGCAAAATTCCAACAATATAAACATATGACCCACACAAACCAAACATAATAAATGAAGGCTTTCCCAATTACTGGTCAGATTTCTGAAACTGCCTTTGCTATGACATTATTACTTATGCAGACTAAAATTGGACTAAAGTAGTCAGTTAAAATACATGCATGCTATGTGTTCTCAATACAAAAAAACAAAATAAATCATTCTTTACAGAGCCTAATTTAGTAGCTGGGCAGAAAACTTCAATAAGTAATGCCACAAAAATTCATGAAGCAGAGAAAGGTCTAAATGTAAATACACATCATATTTGTCCCTATGTCTTAGAAATTCAGTGGCTAAAGCACTGATGTAGTGTTCAGGAAACGTGGGTTGGGTTCCTAGTTCTGCCATAGATTTTGAGTAATGTGAGGATAGACACTTGAGGGATGTATAGAAATAATGATGATGAGGGGCCATGTATGTAAGTACTAAAATTGACAGTGTTCCTGTAAGGAAGAGCACCTGGAAATGCAGAGACGGGGCTGCATTTTTTAAAAATACATCTGTGTAGATTCAAGAATGAGACAGAAAGTTATGGTCTTCAACAGGAATCCAGGTCCAGTTTCTATCAATGTACCTGCTACATTACTCACCATCAATTTTTTGGTGTGCAAGCCTTGTTATAGTTTGTGATCTACACACTGCCTTTCTTCAGCAGTTGGTCTGTTTAAAAAAATCCCACAAGGTAAAAAAGTTTATAACTTACCATTTGAAAATATACACTAATGGATACTGCAGGATAAATGTATTACAGACAAAAATCTGCCATTCACACATCTGTCTTTTTTCACATCCCCTTGTGGCTTGGCTATGTACTCAACTGCATTATGCAAGACATCCAGATTGAACAGCCTTGTATTTTTGTTCACTTGTGTGAGCTTGTTTTTGATTTTCACATACGCTTTACTTAGGAGTGCTCATAATTACAGTGCTAATATAATTTATCCTTTTCTAAAAATGGGCTACATTATGAGGTGAGGTGGAAATGTGTATGCAACATCAGGAAAAAGCAACGAGCCTTCCAGAAGGTAAACATGAGTATGAATGTTGATAGTGATAACATCCTTTTCTCACTGTACATCAGAGATTCTACTTAAGTCAATAAAAGTCTGAGAAAGAAGGGGTCAGCTTCTGCTCTTAGTTACCCTGATTTAAACATAGAGTAACTCCATGGTAACTAAGAATTTGTCATAGAATTGTACTGTAATTAAAAGAACTGACAACATTTGGCTCATAATTTCTAAATACCAAAACAAAAGTAATTTTATAAGTGGCCCGTTGGCAGTGAGTAATCCCTCCCCCCTCCGATATAACCCCTAGCTGTATATTTATATATACAGCTTGAAAATTGCAACCATAGCTCATTTTGGCAATTCTCTTTGCGATATCGTTACAAGCACAAATCAAGCATTTTTACGCACAAATGCACACTGGTATAAATAAAAAAAAAAAAGCTAATAAAAAAGCCACGTAGGTTCCAAAGATCTACCCTTAGCATTATGAGAATGCCACAATGCACTTCACAATGCTTTGTTAGGACTCAGGGATGGGAGGAAAAAAGCCATGGCCAACTGAGTCTGGCCCAATAAAACAAACACTATCTCTGACAGGTGTTTGTATAACCTGTTTGCCAGTGAGGGGATACTAGAGACTTATTCCAATATTTAATTATCCTTATACTTAGAAAGCTTTTCCTAACATCTAACCAACATCTCCCTTCCTAATGAATAAACCCATTCCTTATACTTAGAAAGCTTTTCCTAACATCTAACCAACATCTCTCTTGCTAATGAATAAGCCCATTACTTCTTGTACTACTGACAACAGATATAAGGAACAATTGGTCTCCCATTCTCTATATAACAGCCCTTAACATATTTGAAGACTGTTATGTTCCCCTCAATCATTTCTCAAAACTAAACATACCCTTTTTTTGCCTTTTACTTATAGGTCAGATTTTCTTAAATCTTTTATCATTTTTCTTGCTTGCCTCTGGACTCTCTCAAATTTATCCACATTTTTCTTATATATATTTCTATAATTAGTTAATAGATAAATACCAGTAGGTGGCACTCAAGAATATTTAGCATAATTCTAGGTTTTATAGGACCAACCTTTTGATGAACACTGAAACTGCCATCCTTTGCACTCTTAACATGATAATATCTAACAAGAGTCTTGCATATAACTCCAAGACACAAATCATTTTATTCTTTTATTTCTTATTTAAACAAAGGATACTGCAGGATAGTATCCAAACCTTTTGAAAGCTATGGGCTAGTTTCTGATTTGAGATTATGCCACTGTAACTGAGATCAAAATCTGGCCTGTTATAGTTTGAGAGAAATATGTTCTGAATAGAAAGGGGGAAAAGTATCAATAATAAATTAGAGATAAAGAAATAAAGAAATTCACTTGTCATTCAGTATGCTGAATATCTCTGAGTTTGAAAGGCTTTTATATCCTTAAGTATTTTAACCGAAGCTTTAATAGATTAAATTAAAGGATAACTGAAGAGAGTTTAGTCTAAAACTACTTGAGTTAAGACTATTTGTCTTCTACTGCAACACTCCTCTTTACCTGGCTGCAACAAGATAAATTCTCTCATTCAGACACAAAGATATGGCACGCTCATGAGATTCTAGGATTCTGTTGAGGCTCAAAGAGAGAATCCATCATGTTTCATATACTCATGTAAAGAAAGCTACCCAATCAAAATCAGATATGTAACTTCAAGCTCCCTACTAAATCTTTGCTTGAGGGAAGAAGCAGAGTTATAAAACCTGAAAAGGATTTATAAATCATAATTTAGAGTTAAATATGAAAGTGGGATTTATAAACTTGATTATTATGGCAGGACCTCAGAGCCCTGATTTATAGACTAAATCAGTTATATTTCAAGTGCAAAATAAGGTTGGGGTGAACAAAATCTTTTTTATTTAGCGTTTTATCACATGATTTGTAACTATGTCATTAAATTTGTTTATCTGCCTTGTGATGCAGAAGAATGGTAAATGTGTCTGTGGATTTGTAAATCCATCTTGCAATCAATCAAGTGCTTTAAAAATGAGGTTGGCTAAATGTAATCCTAAAAATAAGTTTGTAAAGTAAAACACAGCCCATCAGATTTACTAAGATTTATAAATCAGAACCAGGAGAGGATTTCCCAAAGGCTACTTTTCAAATACAAATCCTAAACAGTTTGGGCCTGATTCTCCTCTCTCAGATTTTGGTCTAAACAAGAAGTAATTCCACTGAAGGAAAGAGAATTTGCTAAATCTTGTAAGGATTTGTGTTAGTTGACAGCCAAAGTCCTTGAATCCTGATTTCACCATAGAAGCAAAAAGTGATTGATCATTCCCATTGTTCCTATACAAAAGCAATACCAGGACGGAGATGGGAGAATGAATATTCTTCCACTGCCCATCGTGATGTGTTAAGTACACTGACAGTGTGATCTTCATTACCACTCTTCTATGAGCTAACATCTCCCGTAAGGTCTCTGAAACATCTTTTATTAGCAACTCAGCCAAATCCAGTTTTAATTCTGTTTCCATTAAAACCTTGGCCCATATCCCCATCTAATGTAAACTGATGTGGCTCAACTGGAGTGTTTGTTAAAGGGAAGCAGTGTAGCCCAGGAGATAGGGATCTTGAGTCCGACTCAGGAGATTTGAGTACTACTTTCAGTTATATCTGCGGTGAGTGACCTTAGGTACATCTCTTCCCTTCATTATGTTTCTGGGCATATCTACATTTAACAACAGCTTGGGACTGTCACAATCAATGCAGCCACTGTCAATTTAGCAGGTATGGTGAAGACACACTTAGGGTACACACAGCACTGTACCTTGAAATAAGATACGCAATTTGAGTTACACAAATTGCGTATCTTATTTCGATGCTTTGTGAAATAGCTTATTTCATTATTTGGCACTGTCTACACAGTGCCAAATTTCAAAATAAAGTGCTATTCTGAAACATCCCTTACTCCTCGTAGAATGAGATTTACAGGGTTGTCAGAATAGCAAGCCCAAAATAATGGACTTGCTCTGTAGCCTACCTATCTGATCACCAACAGCAACAGTGTCCATCTGTTGTATTCTACCTTTGTTATGACCACATTTTTGCTAACGAGAAAAAGTTCTTTTTGTCTTCTCCCTTCTAGTGTTTAATATGAGACTGAACTCTAAACCAATATAAATACCTGGTTGGAGAAAAAAGATGCAGATAAATGTTTTACAGTAGAGACCTGGATGTAGTTCTCATAGAATATGCCAAATTTTTCTCAGTATCATTGTCCAGCCCACCGAATTCCATATTTTGATACCCTAAAGGTGAACTCCTGGCCCCATGGAATTCAACTCCCATTGACCACAGTGGAACCAGGATTACACTTAAAAACATAATTGTCAGTCAATGCCATCTCAAACCCAGCAAACTCATTTATCTAAACCACCACCTACAGCTAAATCCTGTGCAGCTTAAATATCCTTTACAATAACCAACACAGCTTAACTCCTCGTTCCCTTTTTTGTTTTCCATCATTTCAAAATAAAAACCAAATACAATAAAAAATATTGAATAGATTTCCCTGTTTCACCACAAGCTGTCCTGGAAACATGTGAATAAAACTGAAACAAGTCCCAACAAAGTGCCCTTTTCCATTTGCATACCCTAAACACCCTGAAAAGCTTGGAAATACTGACAAGATTTCAGACGGTCATGTGGAAACTTGAACAAGCATAAATACCTTTGAACTGAGAGGTCTTGCCAGTATTTGACAACTAATAAATTAATAATGCTATTAAATAGTTCTTAGAACTTTAGGTAAATATTCATGAGGGTTAATCACAATGAGACTGTCACTCTGAATTGTAACTTTTATTCAAGTTCAGTAACCCTTCTCCCTAAAAACAACATTTCTCCATCAGGACAGTATTTTTTAAAGAGGATGATATTGGTAATGCTGGTGATATGGGGAGGGCAAAGACAGTTGTAGTGGAAGGCTATTCTTCACTTATATTGCACCTTCCATTTTCTCAAAAAGCCTCATATCTCTGGAAAAACAACTTAACACTGTATTTTTTTTATGTACTGTACACTATAGATTTTATCAGCTGCAGTTCTCCAAAACTATAGTATTTATTAGTAGTACCAAAGCCTGTAAGTTGAATGGAAAAAATAAGATTAAAACAATGCCAAACTTACACCTTGACTGACCTCATATCCAGTTCCTCCCAGTCACATTGGATCTCCGCTCATAACAAAGGCAAAGTTCATGTATGTCTCTAACACTGCAAGTGAGCCTGGGTGTACTTCTCATAGACTATATCAATTATTACCTTGTATCAAAGTCCTGCCTACTGAATTCCATGTGTTAATACACTTAAGATGGACTCTTGGCTCCACTACAGTCAATGGAAAGACTCGCATTGACCATAGAGCCAGGATTTCATGCTAATAATATAATTGCCACCACAAGCTAGACAGAGCTATCTCAACTTCACCTATGTTATCTGCTCCCTTAAAAATTTATATTATGAAACAGAATCAGCTAGAAGAATAAAAGCAGGAGAATGTTCTCATCTGATTGAAAAAATCTTGTCCTGCTTCTCTAAGGGCACGTCTACAGGAGAAGGTCAACTTAAGATACGCAGCTCCAGGTACATTAATTATGTAACAGGAGTCAACGTATCTTCAATCACCATCCACACAATGGGAGGGTGACAGGAGCAAACGCTCCCATTGGTTTCCCTTACTCCTCGTGAGGAGCCAGAGTACCGGCACCTATGGGGGCGCCCTCTCAGTTCAAATTAGCAGATCTTCACTAGATTGAATCCCGAAAGATTGACCGCAGCAGCGTCGATCTTCCCCGTAGTGTAGACATGGCCTAAGTCTAGAATTAGAGCAAAGATATGAGTTCAAATCCTCCTTCCCCACATGACTTGCTGTGTTAACTCTGTCTGAGCTTTCCTTCTGCAAAATGGGGATAGGACTTTATCTCACCAAACGTTTGTGAAGATTTATGATGGACCACATTTTCCCAGCCTACTCATGGCTGAGCAGTTCTTTTCTCATCAAGAAGTCTCACTGATTTCAATAGAACTATTTTCAGTGCTAGTTACTACTCATACCAATAAATGAAAAAAATTAATCCTATGTAAATGCCAGAGTTGTCCCTAGGGGTTTGTGATGTCCTCGTGACTACCCCTCATGTTGAGTTTTTTACTCCTATAAGCTGAAATGACTAAAGGTCTAAAAAAACCTATGAGGAAAGATTGAAAAAACTGGATTTGTTTAGTTTAGAGAAAACTGAGTGGAAACAACAGTTTCCAAATACATAAAAGATTGTTACAAGGACGGAAACATTTGTTTCCTTAACCTCTGATGATAGGACAAGAAGCAATGGTCTTGTATTGCAGCATGGGAGGTTTAGGATGGACATTAGGAAAAAGCTTCCTAGCTGTAAGGGTAATTAAGCACAGTCATAAATTGCCCAGGAAGATTGTGAAATCTCCTCCATTGGAGATTTTTAAGAGCAGGTTAAATAAACAATTTCCAGGTCTGATCTTGATAATACTTAGTCTTGCCATGGGTGCAGAGAACTGGACTAGATGACCTCTTAGAATCCTAGGACTGGAAGGGACCTTTTCTCAATCAGTGATCTTGTTCTCCAGAATCCCAGATTTTACGTAATTAAAACATTAAGTTACTAACTGTTATAGTCACAAAAAAAAACCAAAACAAAAAAAATGAGATGAATGTAAACAATTTTTCTATGGGTTTGTCTATACATTAGTTATTCATTCCCATGTAGAAATGGAGAGGGAGGTTTGCAGGTATGCATAATTTATGGAATGATGCCTCATTTTGTTCCCACTAGTGGGAGGAATTTAGGAGATATCACCATTTATTTCGTCCAATAAATCAGGACCCAAGTCCAAGGAGACTAGCAGAAGCAAAGGAAAGTCTCTCCAAGGAGAAGTCAAAGTCAAGAACCGCAGTGGAGCTATGAGAGCAATATTACCGTAATACAAACATCTGCATCTGTAATGAGTGAGGTGTTATTCTGGCAGTTCAGATGGATGGAATTTATTTTGTGAGCTGAGCTAGAATCTGTACTACTCCTTCAATCTGATCCTTGGATGTACTTCTCCAATTTGCTCACATATTGCACATGTGTTTACAAATCAGAGTGTTGGGGGAACATATAATTTAAATAGCAAGATTCTGCCTATCCCTGGCTTACACACATGTTAGGGCCTGAGGGCATGAGAAAATCCTCTTGGTTTTCATGGCCTATGTTTGGCCAAACTGTTTCCCGGCACTCAGTGATTTGTCTGCTCCATCTCTATTTCTCCAGGGAAACACAATGTCCCAAATGATGCAGGATGGAGGCAAGTGTTGAGTCAGGCAGGCAGAGATGTAGGAAAGAGATCTTTACCAAGCATCCCAAGAGGCCAGTGTTACAAAGTCCAAAGTCTCAGCATGTAGGTTACCAACCTGGGATTCTTCAGCTCCCAGTGTTGCACAAACAAGTTCCTTCTTGAAACCAAACCATCTTTCTCCTCCTCTCCTCTCATCTTTCTTCAAAAACCTGGATGCTGTAATTTACATTCCAACTCATCTGATAAAGTGGGGTTTACCCATGAAAGTTCACAACCTAATACATTTGTTAGTCTCTAGGGTGCCACAGGACTGCTTGTTGTTTTTAAAATTACAAACTAACATGGCTAACATCTTTCTCCAGTTACTCTAAAACTGCAAAGCTGGGACTACTCCCCTTCCTTCCCACTACCTTGAAAATCTAGATGGGTCCATGGCGAGTGGAGAGTGGGAAAGCAGGCTACAAATGTAACCAGATGTCCTGATCTTAGGGACTTTGTCTCATATAAGACCCTCGCCTTCCAATTTTTTATCTTGCTATCTGACTTGCCTAAGGCCACACTCCATAAAGAGATGCAGAGCACAGTATAATCCCCCAGTATGCCAGGGAGTTCAGAAAGACATTTTTACTTCCCTGAGACAGAATGCAGCATTGCTAACTATTCCAATTTTATCTTGAATCTAGCAATATTAGGCATTTTCTTAAAGCCACAGCTTTAAGAGTTATGGGATTATGGGATTACATAGGAATCTCAGTTTTCCTTTAAAAATAACTCACAAGTTGCTTGCTGTCATGGCTGAGGAGAAAAGGTTGGAAACTTGATCCAAGTGAACCTTAAAGGTTCAGAAACCAGAAAGCATATATAAGAACCCACACTTTCTTATATATTTTGTGGGTTCTTTTATGTATATACTTCCCAAATTGTGGTTTTTATTTATACACACACACACACTCCAAACAGCAACAACAAAGAAATAAACCCCAGCCCTCTGTACCTCCTGAATTTTGGGGGCCTGACTCCTGGCTTTTGAACACGTGGGGTTAGCAATACTGAGCATGCATCCTGGTTCTCCCTGGAATATGGTGGATCTGCCCTGCTCCCAAGGCAGGGCTGTTCCTTAAAGTCATTTAAAAAGAAAATCTGTTGTTGACATAGTGTTAGTGTTCTATCTGCATTAAAGGATATCATAAAGATGAAAGCCAGTCAATTTTAAAAACAATTAACATTCATCTTGCCTTGCCCCCCATTCTAGTTTTTGTGAATTTATGGTCAAATTGTCCTATTTTTTCTGACCCAAAGTTGCCATGTGAAAAACCCTTGCAAAAGAAGGTCACTATCACCATGCAGTGGAAACAGTGAAACTGATTAAAAGTGTTGTGAAGGACACAGTGTAAACAAATGGAAAAAAACCAAACAACTCCTCTAATTTCTTTCAGGGATGTCTGAAACAACAGCAGACAAAATTATTGAGCTGGAATACTGATTTTTTTAAAGCAAACTGCTTCTCCAACAGGTAAATTGCTGGCACAAAGTCTGCATACATCAAATAAAGTTAATATCAAATTCTCAGTTTATTAGTATGTGATCCCTGGTTGAGATTAGCCTTGCGCTGAGCACTTTACCAACACAGAGGAAAACAAGCTTTGCTTGATGAGCTTTGCAGTGTAAAAAAGACAAAGAACAGGTGAGCAGTGCGAGGGGAAAGTGATATCATAAAAGGAAATGATCGGTGTGATTTTGGACAGAGTTTTTGTATAAAACTACACATTTGCAAATCATGTGTAAATCAATGTAGCCAATGGTTTCTAAACAATGGCAAGTACAAAAATGACCATTTTTACATGGTGTTTGAAGGCGACTTTTTAAAATGGGATTCCTTACCTTGTTTCTTTTTGCTAGTCTGCAGTGTTAACTTAAGCTACGTCCAGACTGCAGTGCTTTTTCGGGATACAGGAGGTATCCTGGAAAAGCAATGCCGTGTCCAAGGAACACGTCCGCTTTTAAAAAATATATTTCAAAAAAGCGGACATGCTTTTTTGCCATCGCTGTAAACCTCATTCTATGAGGCATAAGGAATGTGGCGAAAGAGCAGGTTTTTCCAAAATCTGAAAGAACATCGGAAAAAAGATATGCAATTTGCATACCTCAAACTGAGTCTCTTTTTCCAATTTAACTCTGCAGTCTAGACGTAGCCTTATGGTTTAATTTTTAAAGCCTTTAAAATCAACACAATTTTACTGATATCCTTGGCTGAAATAATTTTCAAATGTGTGCTTCAACATGCTAGATAAGATTGAGGAATGAAAGCACTGCTCTTTATATATCAGCTGTGAGGGCATTCCCAATATTCATTTGCTGTCACTTTCATCACTTCATTCTAGCTCCTCAGCATCAAACTGAAAGTCCTGCGCTTAGCTCTACTGCCCCTCATTAAGAGTCACTGAATCTCTCTCCTAAAAACAACCTCTCTCTGTCGAGCTAAAACAATTCCGCTGTAACAATGGCATACATTATTGGGAAGTGACAATCTCCATTCTTCCTTTAGCAGGTTAAAATCCAGTCTACCTTCTGTGGAATTTGGACATGAAAAAATCTTTCTGTACTGAGTACAGTTTATCCTTCACCTCAACTCGTTCATCTCTTGTTATTAAACATACATGGTCTACTTATTAGTCAAAATGACACAGAGGCAACTAAGCCCAAGCCTGCAAAGATTTATGCAAATGAATAGGTTCAGTCTTTCAGATACTCCCATTGATGTCAATCAGTCTACTCATAGGAATGAAGTGACTGACAGGTCTTTAAAGGACTGGGTCTATAACCTTTATATTTGTTTCTAGAAAATGCTCACAATTCAAGTATTTGCACGTGCAAACAGCTAATGAAATGAACACACAATATTCAGTATGTGTCCTACTGCCATACTTGCAGATGCAAAATAGGTGCACAATTGGGTATGCACTATTTGAGAGCAAGTTTGCAATTCAGTCCACGAAACTAAGCAAACTCAAAGTCAAATGCATTCAGTGTGTGCTCCTAATACAAGAAACAGAACTTGTAACAGTGCACGGGGTGGGGTTTGCGCCAATTGAATTCAATGAGACTGTCACAATTTCCTTCAGAATGGGAACAGAAGTAGCTCATTGCTGAGTGCTTTTGAACATCCTACCTGAATAGATCATATTTTGCCAGGGGAATTTATTATGAACTTATTTTAAAGTTGCTGAACAAAACCCACTGCAGCAGAGGTTCCTTATTTTCGAATTCATAGATTTTAAGGCCAGAAGGCAGTAGGACAGTACAAATAGTATTTAATAATTATGGTAATCTAGGCCAACTTGCATTAAAAAACACTATAGAATTTCATCAGGTATTCCCTGCCTCATGTCTATAACTTCTGGTTGAATGACAGTGTAACCCACATACCTACTAGGTGTGGATCACTGTCCCATGTAGTGGCATTTAGACCACTTACAGAGAGAAGGAATGAGTTTGCTCTACAGCCTTAGTTGAGAGCCAGCTGGCTTTTAGCTCAAGCTGTAGAGGCTCATGCAGTAAGCTCCAGAGGTCCCAGATTTGGTTCTCTTTATAGATGTTGCAATAGCATCTCTTGTAAAAACACGTCCTGTACAGATTTAAAAACACTGCATGTGGAAAAACTACCACATCCTCCCTGGGTAAGTGGTTCCAATGGTTTTCTCATTATAGTAGAACCTAGAGTTCTGAACTAACCAGTCAACCGCATGCCTCATTTGGAACTAGAAGTGTGCAATCAATCATTCAGCTGCTGAGACAAAACAAAAACCCAAATACAGTGTGGTACTATATTAAATATAAACTACTTAAAAAGGGGAACATTTAAAGACAAGATTTGACAAGGTAGGGAAACTGTTTCTGTGCTTGTTTCATTTAAATTAAGATGGTTTAAAGCAGCATTTTTCTTCTGCATAGAAGAGTTTCAAAGCTGTATTAAGTCAATGTTCAGTTGTAAAGATATGAAAGAACAGCAGTAACATTTTTGTAAGAGTTATGAACATTTCAGAGTTATGAACAACCTCCATTCCCAAATTGTTCATAACTCAGAGGTTAAAAATCGCCTTCCCTGGTTAAGGACTGTGTCTGTTCGGAGATGGAATTAATGCTTTTAAAAATACATTTTGAAGGTAAGGAGACAGGCAGTGATCTTTGCAAAATTAAAATACATTTTCCCAGACACAATGGAGAGAAAGACAGCATACTGACAAGCTGAAGAGTTGACTGACATTTCCTATAACTCAATCACCTGTCAACCAAACACTTTAAATCATTAATATTCAGGAGAAAAAATACAATGTGTATCATATCTTGATATAACCGATGATATCATGTAAGTCAACTTATTTTTACCCAGCACCTTTCATCACAAAGGATCCTAAAATGCTGCATAAACTATGCATCTCATTCTTGTCCCACTGAAGTCAACTCATACTGTCTGGCTGTACCAAAAGAAGAACAGGAAACAATTGATATGGCTTTCATCAGGCCATAACTTTATTATTATGTGTCTGATACTATCTGGAAGATAAAAGTGTGCGGGGCTGTTAACCTCATGTTCATTCAATAACTACCCAGATACTTTCACCAGCCCCCACGTCTTTTTCCATTCATGTCTCCCAGCGAACCCATTGCTAGGACCTTTCCATCCACCCCATCTTCTAGGGTTAAGGTTGGTGGCTCTCTGCCCTACCATCCATAGGAGCCTCAACCTCCCCCATTCTGTTATTTTATCCGACACCTCCTTTTTAAGGCATTTACCAAAGCATTTATCCAGTCACTCTACTCCTTCCTCAGGAAGTAACTGCACTGGACATCCGACTCACACTTATATAATGAGTTACAACACAGAACCTAGCTCCCTTCATGCCACATGTCAAAAAAGCACTCCCTGAATCCATTGTGGGAAAGGTGAAAAAGCCCCAACTCCCCGTAGTCCAATTTGGTGGTAAGGCAAAAATTCCTTCCCAGCCCCCAAAAATGGGGCAGCTAGTGCAATGCCCTGAGTAGGTCTTGACGAAACCTGGTATTTTTCTTTTGTTGTTCTAATATAATGACTGGTTTTATTTATTTATTTATTGTTTATTTTATTCTTGTGTTGGATGTAAAGTGAAAACATAGTATAGTTGTGGCAGCTCCCTAGCTTCATGAAGTTTGAAGTATGTATGTATATTTTATTACAAACAAGCTCCCAGGACTTCTGCTCTAGTAGCTAAGCTAATTTAACATCTAAATAAGCATTTAAAATATGTATACCAAATAATGTTATGACTCTAAATAAATTTGCGAGAGCAATCAAATTATAGACAAGGCCGGTGTGCATTTTTAATAAAGCTGATTTTGGTTTTATTTTCATGGGTCATACTTAAATAGCACCAGAAATTCTGCAAATACTCTGGTTTCGAAAGTAAGAGCTAAAAATAGGCTTATTTGGAGTTAGATATAAAACTGTCTACTTACACACTGGTAATCATTAAAGAGCCCATCACTTTTCACAAGACTAGGCTATTTATGAGTGCCAAATTCCAGTTTAGGGGCACAGTCCGACTAACCTTTCTCATTGAAATACTCCTATTGCAGTCTGCATCCTGTCTCCAAAAATTCTCAAATACAAGGATACTGTTAAAAAGTAAGAACCTTGATAAAAGATAGATTCTGTCTGCACTTTCAAATGAGTAAGGTATTTTTTACTTCCTGTCTTAAAAGGCAGTCTAATGTTCTGTGTGGTGTCAAACAGCAGCTGTGTTCCATTCCAACTGTTTCCATATGGTTTGGTGAAATAGCTTCTACACAGTACCTGATATTACACCTTTCAAAGTCCATGGCAGAATCATCACACCTGTAAGTGGGGGAGAGAGAGGAAGGGACAGATTTTTCTGTCTAGCCAAATGAAGGGAATGGTGCTTTATGACTAGGGAGAGAGGAAAAACTGATACAAAAATTGGACAAGGGATTAGCCTAGTGTCACTGACACTGGAAAATGGATGGCTGGAAGAGTTTAAAAGGGCAGTGCCGTGTGGTGAGCCTCATTTTACATGGAGCAGGCTGAGGCAGCAACCTCCCCTTTAGGTGGTAAAACCTCCTTTTTTCCTGTGTCACTAATAAACAATACTATGTAAACGTACTGCATCTTCTACTAGGAACTTAAAATGTTTTACAAACACGTAATTAAAATTCAAAGTACTTTGTGAGATAGGTAAGAATGACTGTGTCATTTTCCCAGGGAGGGTACTGATGTTGAGTGAAATTATCATTGATTCTGATTGACAACTAGAGTAAAGCTGGTGAATTTGGCTAAGGCCATAGAAAGCAGACTGATCTACAAATTTTGAATTGGGAAGAGGTGTGTGTGTGTGTGTCCCTAGCCCTGCACTCTCCAAGAGACAGTAAGAAGAAATCGGTTTTTAAGAGGAATTTTAAACATGGACCGAGTAAGAGCCTTGTGAGTGAATTCAGTGAGATAGTGCCATGCATAGAGGCCATGTGGAAGACAGCGAAGAGGTGACTGTTGCATGGTCTACACTACAAACTTAACATGATAAATCTACGTCCGTGAAAATTCATATCCCTGAATGAGGTAATTATATTGACCAAACACCCAATGCAGACAGTGCTATGTTGACAGGATGGCTTTTTCCATCGACATAGCTACCATCTCTCAGGGAGGTGGTGTACCTGTACCTCCGCAGCACTCTATGTGGAAACAAGCCCTGAGTTTGGGAAATATATAAGGCTTGAAACACTGGTGGAGCGGAGGGGAAATTCAAAGTTAACAAAGAGGCAAGAAGTAGTGAGGGGCAGAGCTATGAAAGTGGTAACAAAAAGCTTCACTTTGATACAAGAGTTTATTGGACGCCACTGGAAAGATAGGCTGGAACCAGTGTTCCCTGTAAACTGTGCGCTTGTGCAGCTGTTCAGGAGAAATTAAAATTCCGCCCAGATGACAAGCAGAGCGCCCACAGTTAGGTTTTTTGTTTCTACTGGTAGTGCACATACGCTTGTGCTTTGGTGCACATAAAAAGGTATTCCACACATGGATGGAAGAAACTCATGCATGGACCAAAAAGATTAGAGGGAATATTGACCGGATTCCTCTAAGAATTACTCTTTGGCATAATCCGACTGAGGTCATTACATGGCAAGGCTCCAGTGAAAACCGTACATGTATTACACATGGGGTAGAAACTATAGGCTTGTGTCTAGTTCTGAAATCGGGAACACTATGAAAATAATTATAAATTCTAGGATTGTTTGTTTTGTCAACAAGACTAAACAAAGAGAATGTTCTCTAATCTCAATAGCTCATTCATATCTGAGCTGCATGGAAAAAGTTGGCACTGGCTGAAAAGTCCAACTTGGTGTACATCCAGTTTGTGTACTGATTGAACTATTTCATTTAGGGGTGTGACATTTTTACTAAAACAGTCAACTTGGCACAATACTCAATAGTGATGCAGGTGAAGGTACTTATACCATATCACGTATTCTGCTAAGTTTACATCCAAACTGGAGTGGGGTAAAAAAGCTTTAACTATACTACCATAGTGAATGGGGCACCTTCTGGATGTGTAGACAAACCCTAAGTGCTTAATCTTCCCTTCTTTGCTCACCCCAAAATCTCACTGAAATCTACAGACATTTGGGTTGCAGCAAGGAAGTGCTCTGGTGGGTGGCACACAAGCCTCAGAGTCACAACAGCTGGGTTCTATCGTTAGCTCTGCCACAGACCTACTATGTGACTTTGGGCAAATCATTCTGTGTGCCCACCTAGTGTAGTGTGAAAATATACTCTTTTTCTCTCCCACATCTGCACACATGGAAAGCAGATATAAAGACTCATTGATGGTATCTATAAAGTATCTATAAATGTGCTCTGAAAATGAGAATTTTTCACTAGCTTCTGTAATACAGCTGCCAGGCCTGGATTTGTGGTTCATTGGCTCAAAGACCAATACCTCTCAACATAAAGTTTGTTAGTCAGGCTCAGGCCATTACGAATCCTTACTCAATGCACCTGCCCATAAGAACGAGCTGTGATGTGATTTCCTCTACTGCTCCCAGAGTGGGGAATGTCCAGTGGTTCTCTCAGGATAGAGGATTTACTACATCTATAAATTTTAATCTTGGAGAGAACATTGATTTACACCTCAGAAAAGTCAGGGATTACATTTGACAGCTTGCTAAGAGGAATTTACTCTGCTCATAGACATGCTTTTCTTTCCTATAAAGATAAAAGGCAATGATAGAAATCTTATTAAAAGTCACCTTAGCTCACTGTTTCAAGGTAGTCAGGTCACATTTACTATTCCATTATAGACACTGTAGCATGTGAATGAGGAACAAAATATATTTGTTGATGTATTGACTAGCCTAGGGCTCTCATTTTGGAAGATGGCATTCTAGTCACATGTTTGGAATCTAAAAGATCTAAATAAAGCTAATAAATCTCAAAATAATCCAATATTTAAACAACATTTTATAAGTGGTATTTCCAAATCTCCTAGACACCTTTGAAACCCCCCACCCCCCTCAGTTTACACCTTCAGTAGCGAAGAGCAAATATTAATGGCTTGATCTGCAGAAGTGCTGAGTATAGACAGTTTAACTTCCATGGGAACTTGGGATGATCAGTGCCTTTAAAAAAATCAATCTGTAAATAATGGTTCTTCACTACCCCACTGTGCAGTAAGTAAATATTATTATTATTATTATTATTTTCATAGACTGGGAAATAGAAAGAGATTAAAAGATTTGCCTAAACCTACACATAATGGCTGAGTCTAGACTGGCAAGTTTTTCCACAAAAGCAACTGCTTTTGCGGAAAAACTTGCCAGCTGTCTACACTGGCCACTTGAATTTGCGCAAGAACATTGATGATCGTCAGTGTTCTTGCGCAAATACAATGACTCTCCCATTCGGGAAAAAGCCCTCTTGCGCAAATGCTTTTGCACAAGAGGGCCAGTGTAGACAACTGAGAACCGCTTTGCGCAAAAAAGCCCTGATGGCGAAAATGGCGATCGGGGCTTTCTTGCGCAAAACCGCGTCTAGATTGGCACGGACACTTTTCCACAAAAAGTGCTTTTGCGCAAAAGCATCCATGCCAATCTAGACGCTCTTTTCCGCAAATGTTTTTAACGGAAAAACTTTTCCGTTAAAAGCATTTGCGGAAAATCATGCCAGTCTAGACGTAGCCAATCAGTAAATGAGCCAGGAATAGATTTCAGGCGATCTTGGCTCCCAGACCCAATACAGATAATTAGGTGCAAGGCACCTTAAGAATCTAACTGAAGATGACTGACATGAGATAGGAAATATTTGCTTAGTGTCTTTCAGAATCAGATGGTTCCCTTTGATTTGCTTATATCTAAAGAACAGTGAGACAGCTTTTACTGACATTTGTGCATCATTGTTGTATACTATAGTAACAAACACCTCGAGAATGGAGTTTGTAACTCTGAAATGTTCATAATGCTCAACAAAATGTTATGGCTTTTCTTTCAAAAGTTTACAACTACACACGATTTAATACAGATTTGAAACTTTACTATGCAGAAGAAAAATGCTACTTTGTACCATCCTAATTTAAAAGAAACAAGCAAAGAAACAGTTTCCTCCCTTGTCAATTTTTAAGGCCTCCCCTCCCTCCCCTTTTTAAAGTAGTTTACATTTAACACCATGCTGTGCTGTATTTGCTTTTCTTTTTTTTTATTTCTGATACTCCCTGATTGCATATATTCGGTTCCAAATAAGAGGTGTGGTAGGCCAGTCCTATTGTAACTCTGGTGTTTGTAACATTAAGGTTCTACTGTATGTAATACTAACAACCATATACATTATATTTATATACATATAAAAATACATACAGTAAATGGAATGGGTTACTATGAGGTACCATCTATTGATTTATTTTATTCACATTACTAGCATATTAAACTCCTATTAAAGTTCACTGTGTTAGCATCCAGATCCACAACTTGTATTAAGTGTCATCGTGGTTTACTAATATCAGTGGAGCTACACTGATTTACACCATCTGATGATAAGCCCGAAGAATATAAAACTGCTGGAGATGAGCCGATGTTGCCAAGTTTGAATCCAATCTCGCTCTAAGTTGGAGGATGTCTATTACTGGGGCTTTGGTTTGGTCTCTCTCCAGAATCCCTTTCTGAAGCATAAGCAGAATCACAGCTCTATTGAAATTGCTACCATAAGAGCCTTGCAGAGCTGTATAATTTCATCTGCACATCCCCATCAGTATTTTCAGTGATTTTTTAATACAGAGTGTAGAACCAATGCAGCATGAAAAATGAAGCCTACATTTGTAAATAGACTGTGGTGCTAATGTGATTTAGAACTTCTCCCTTTATACACATCTTGAATGTAAAATATTTCCAAACCACAGCTCCAGGGCATATGCTATTTACCCAGCAATGTAAATCTGTGTTACACAAGTGTTACTGTTTGCTAACAAGTAAATTGAAAAATAAAATTATTTACCTATGTTACACAAACATATAAAATCTTGGTTCAGACCATCTGCAGGGTGACCATTAATCAATAGCTTACTTTCATCCCAAACTTTTGATATTTCTGGCAAAACAGGCCTAGAAATGTTGCAACAACAGGCTCTGTGGTAAGATTTCATTCTGCCCAATTTAGAAATAACCAGGAAGCAGAATTTTTGGTGATATGTCACCCGTTCTTTCTCCTGCCCACTCTGAAACCAAGAAGAATAATGGTGCACAAAAACAATAGACATGAGGGCTAAAAGGGACCTTAAGGAGGTCTTCTTGGTCCTGCAGCAAAACAGGAACAAGTAAGCCTAGACTATCACCAACAAGTGTTTCTCCAACTTGTTTTTAAAAGCCTCCAATTGTGGGGATTCCAAAGCTTCTTTTGAAAACCTATTGTGGAGCTTAACCACCATTATAGTTAGTGAGCTTTTCCTAATATCTAACCTAAATCTCCTAAATGCCAATTAATCCTATTACTTCCTGTCTCAGCTTTGGTGGACATAGACAACAATTGATCAACATCCTCTTTATAACAGTACTTAATATATTTAAGACTTATCATGAACCCCTCCCCTAAATCTTCTTTTCTCCAGACTAAACATGACCAGTTTTTTTTAAACTTTCTTCAGGGATTAGGCTTCTTAAATGTTCTTCTTGTTCTCCTCTGGGGTCTCTCCAGTTTGTCCACATCTTTCCTAAAAATTTGCCAGAATTGGACACAATGCTATAGCTGAGGCTTCACCTGTCCCAAGTAGAGCGGGCCAATTACCTCCCGTATCTTAGATACAACATTTTTGTTAATAGCCCAGATTAACCTTTTTGCAAATGCATCACGCCAATGTCTCAGATTCAATTTGTGGTTCACTATATCCCCCTCTTTCAGCAGTACTATTGCCGTGCTGGTTATTTCCCATTTTGTATTTGTGCATTCAGTTTCTTCCTTCTGATGGGAGGAATATTATGGAATTTGATTTTGTTGAATTCAGACCAATGTTCCAATTTCTTTTTTGAATGCTAATCCTGTCCTCCAATCCCACCTAGTGTGATACCATCTGCAAAATTTACAAGCACACTCTCCACATCATTATTCAAGTCATCAAGGTACATAAGGGAATAATACCAGATCTAGTACTCACACCTATGCAACCCTACTAAAAACACCCTCCCAGACAGACAGCAATACACTGGTAATTATTCTTTGACTATGGTCTTTCACCCAGTAAACTGAATGAGACCACACTTTCCCAAGTTTACCTATAAGAATGTCATGTACAAATGTGTCACAAGCCTTCCTAAAATCAAGAAATATCAGATCTACTTCTTCCCCTCATCCACTAGACCAGTAACCGTGTCAAAGAAGGACATTAGGTTGATTTGTCAGGTTTTATTCCTGACAAATCCATGCTGGGTTTTCTTTATAACTCTATTATCCTCTTACTGCTTACAAATGAATTGTTTAATAATTTTTGCTGGTATCTTTTCAGGTATCGATGTTAATCTGACTGATCTGTAAATCCCAGGTCTTTGTTTTTCCTTTTTAACAACAGATATTATATTTACTCTTTTCCCAGTTCTCTGGGACTTCCTGTGTACTCCATGAATGCTCAAAGATCATTGGTAACAATTCCAACAATTGTTTCAGCTAGTTCCTTAAGTATCCCAAAATGATTTAATCAGGCCCCAACAATTTGAAAACATCTAATTTATCTATCAGAGGGTTAGTCGTGTTAGTCTGAATCTGCAAGAACAACAAGAAGTCCTGTGGCACTTTATATATCTGTTAGCCTATAAGGTGCCACAGGACTTCTCGTTGTTCTAATTTATCTAAAAATTCTTTAGTCTGTTCTTTCCCTATTTTGGCTTGTGTTCCTTCCCTCCTTGTGTTGAATATCTGGTCACCTTTTTAATGAAGACCAAGCAAAATAAGTATTAAACACCTCAGGTTTCTTAACGTCATCATTTATTTGCTCTCTTTCTCTAATGAGCAGAGGATCTTCACTTACTCCTAATATATTTAAATAACCTATTTTTATTCCCTTTTATGTATCTTGAAAGATGTAATGCCCATATTTCCACTTTTTGTAAGATTCCTTTTAGATCTGCAGGTCATTAAAGATCGCCTGATGGAGCCATATTGGCATCTTCTTATTCTTCCTAGAATTCCTTCTCTTCCATACAGTATTAAAGGCAGAGCTGCTAGCTATCTTCTTGAGAAATCACCATTTTCCAGTATAGCCTTTTCCTCTTCCCTTGGGACCTTTACTATCAGTCATCTATGTTTATTAAAGCCTGGGGTTTTTTTAAGTTCATTGTCCTTATTTTGCATTAAATCATTAAATCTACTTTTTTGCAATCACTCTCACCCAAATTGTCTTCCACCTTCAGATTTGCTTCCATTTCCTTTATGTTGGTCAGAATCACATCTGAAATCCCTCCCCCTTGCATTCTTTACTTTCCAAAACAATAATTTGTCCCCAGTACTTTCTAACAACTTATTGAAAATTTTGAGTTTTGCTCTATTGCTCATCCAACAGATACATGGGGAGTTAAAGTTCCCCCTTACTACCAGGTTTTCTGTTTTGGATATCTCTGTTTATTCCAGAAATGCCTCCTCACCTCCTCTTCCTGATATAATGGTTTACAGTCAACACCTACTGTGATAAAATAAAAGGAAAAACTATGTAGCACTTTAAAGACTAACAAGATGGTTTAATAGGTGATGAGCTTTTGTGGGCCAAACCCACTTCCTCAGATCATATTCTGGAAGAGAATTGGCATGACCATATATACCAAAGGAATACAATGGAAAAAGTGAACACATTATTAAACTGACAAATCAGATTTAGTACACAAGGTGGGGTGAGGGAGAGGGAGGGAGGGAATAGCTATTTATGAGTCAATGAATGGCTAATCGGGGTGATAAGTAGGGAAGCTATCTTTGTAATGGTTAAGGTAATTAGCATCTTTGTTAAGGCCCATTCGTAAAGTGTCAAATTTAAGCATGAAAGAAAGTTCTGAAGTTTCCCTCTGTAATCTGGTGTTAAAGTCTCTTGGAAGTAAGATGCATGTAGTAAGGTCATTAAGACTATGTCCAGGTAGGTTGAAATGAAAAGCAACTGGTTTTTCCTTGTGAAGATGTCTGATGTCTGATTTGTGGGCATTAATTCTTTGGCGAACTATCTGAGAAGTCTGTCCAATATACATAGCAGAAGGACACTGTTGGCACATGATGGCATAAATTATATTTCTGAATGAACAGGAATATGTGTTCTTGATCATATAACTGACATGGTTAGGTCCAGTGATGGTGTCACCAGAGTAAATATGCAGACAAAGTTGGCAATGGGGTTTGTTGCAAGGGAAAGTTCCAGGATTGGTATTAATGTGGTATGTCCTGTGGTTGTTGGTAAGAATCTTCTTGAGGTTAGGTGGTTGTCTATAGGAGACTATGGGTCTGCCCCCCAGAGCTTCTCGGAGTGTAGTATCCTGTTCAAGTATAGGTTGTAGGTTATTGATAATGCATTGGAGGGGTTTAAGTTGGGGGCTATAGGTGATGACAAGGGGTGTTCTATTGTTGATTTTCTTGGGCCTATCTTGAAGTAGATGGTTTCTGGGTATTCGTCTGGCTCTTTCAATTTGTTTTTTTATTTCCCACGGTGGGTAATTGAGATTTACAAATGCTTGGTAGAGATCTTGAAGTTTCTGGTCTCTGTCAGTGGGATTAGAGCAGATGCGGTTGTACCTAAGGGCTTGACTATAGATGATGGATCGTATGGTGTGTCCTGGATGGAAGCTGGAGGCATATAGGTAAGTGTAGCAGTCAGTGGGTTTTCTGTAGAGAGTGGTATTTAATTTTCCATTAGTGATTTGTACTGTGGTGTCCAGGAAATGGATCTCTCGTGTTGAATGGTCCAGGCTGAGATTGATGGTGGGGTGTAGGATTTTAAAGTCTCTGTGGAAAGCGTCCAGTGTTTCTTGGCCAGGGGTCCAGATCATAAAGATGTCATCGATGTAGCATAAGTAAAGGAGAGGTAAAAGGGGACGGGATCTGAGGAAACGCTGTTATAAGTCAGCCATAAAGATGTTTGCGTACTGTGGGGCCATGGGATGTATCCCCGCTGCTTTTTCATCCTTACATATTTATCCAGAGAATTTCAAATAGTCTACCTCCAACTTCATTTGGATCTCAGAACAAGTGTATGTATTTTGTATGTATAAAGCAACTCCTCCTCCTTTTTCTCCTACTTCTTGTTCCTGAACACATTATACCCCTCTATACCAATATTCCAGAAATGAAAATGAAACAATCTTTAAAAACAGCTAATCAAACTTTTACGAATAACAGCAAAGTTCCCCTGATGCATTTGGATTTACTTGGAAAAGGTCTGACTTAGTTTCTTTTATATTCATACAGGCTCTCTCATTGCCAATATATTTATTCTTATAATTAAATTCTCCTAAACCAATAGCATCTAGGATCCCTGATTGTGAATCAGAGCCCATTATTCAAGGCACTATGACAAGATGACAGGGCAGTCACCATCCTAGAGAGTTTACAAACTCATTGCCAGATGGCATTCAGCTGGATATAACAGACAAATAGGGGTGTGAATGAGGTGGAGGAGGGAAGACTATAACCATAGCTTTTTATAGTTTTCTACTGGGAGTTTTACAGCACTCAGCACTTACAAGAGTTGCTCAGCACTTGGCTGAATCAAGCCCACAATCCCCCTGAAAGACCTTCAGGTTGGTCCATAAATGCCTCTTAGAAGCCTTTACCCTTGAGCTGGCTCCAGACATCCAGAAAATCTTTCACTTCTTTTTGTAATTGAAATCTTGGACGATGAAGAATCATTTTCTCTTGCGTTCCAAATGATTCACTTCCAAATTGCTTCCATAATTCTCAACTTGTCTGTGAAGTAGAAAAGTCTCATTATTATCACTGCCCTTGCTCTCTGACTCATCTGGGCACAGCAGGCTCTGTGGGCTCTATCAATTTTAGTTCTTTTTTTTTTTTTGCATAGGATGTGCAGCACCTCAAGAAGCCATGCACTTACAGATATCTACTGGGCTGCTGCCTTCAGTTCCCTTGCATAAATAATAGGGAACGGTGGTATTATTTTGGTGGTTTCTATTAGCAGCATCGTCTATTGCTTTTTTCCAAACCAATCATTCTTGTTTTCTCTATTTCTCTCTCAAAGTTCATATTCCACCTAGAAAATGTACCTTTCTGCTTTTCCTGTATGATGGTGATGCAACAAAGTACTTAATCGTGCATTTAACTTTAAGCATGTGATTAGTCCCAGTGAAATCAATGGGACTCCTCAGGGGCTTAAAGTTAAGTGCCTGCCTAAGTGCTTCGCTGAATCAAGGCCTGTAAAGGGAAAATTCTGGTAAGCAATTTAAGGGTGAAGAAGACTACAGAATTTTCTAGGAGCCACTCCACAAAAACAGGTGCTTAGCTCTGTCTGCTCTAAGTCCCTGCAGCACAATTTCATTTTCACACTCAGCCTAGCATAGCAGGTCCCTTCTTGGATTATTATCTTCCCCGCCCCATCCGCTCTGAGAATTCTGGTCCCTTTACTGTTGTTGTTTCTCAGGGGAAGTTCCTGTGTGGGTTTGCTGCAAGGTTTATACTGCATTAAAGATGAAGTTCTTTCCCTTTCTATTTTACAGAATTTAGTCAATAATGGAGGATTTACTACTTGAAAAGTGGGTAATCACTGTGGATGAGCCAAGAACAATAGTACATGTTCTGAAGTCTCAGAGAAAATCCACTGGGATGATTAATATGAAATGATGCACATTTCCCAATGTTAGAGATGCAAGAAGAGGTTTAACTTATTAGACTATAATGGGATGAAGTCTCTCTCTCACACCTACAGTTTCCTAGCTATAGGAGTTAAAAGGAGAAGCAATTTAATTAAACTTTAAGGAGGGCTAATCCAATAACATATTACAGTGGATTTGACTCTACTTCATGTCAGAAATCCCCTCTCTAGCCCTCCGCCTTTGGAAACTAATCTGATCCTAATGTATCACCAACAAGTACAGTCACTGTGGTCCCATAGACATCAGAGTGAAAGGTGCTGTTCAGTAAAATACTACTCTCTATAAGATGCATGAATAACAGTATGAGGGACAAATTCCCACTGGGCTGTGTAGATGAAGAGCATGGATCTGACAGGAGTACAGCACAGAGAGGGTGATGAGGGGTGAGAGCAGCATGAATCTAAGCACAAGAAATAGTGAAAAGCTTTTTATCATTTTAATTTGTTCCGTACAGTGTGTACAGTGTTTAGTGCAATGACCTTGTGCTCCACATTGTGAAGCTTTTAGGAGAGAGCAATACTAAATATTACTGTTATAGAGCTTTCCAAAATGGAAAACTGTGAAGGACTCAGCAGAGGTACTTTGCTTCTGAATACATGGCTGTTAACATTAAGCTCTGTGACCCTTTTACCTGGCACGTTAGGCAATTCCAGATGTGCATTATGCTTGGTTACAGAGGAACCACTATGTTATGCAGCATTCGTTTGGCTAAAATAATCACCTCTATACCTCTATGTCTATTCAGTGGGACGCCTCTCTCCTGTAAACCATTCAATGGATGTTTGGCAATCCAGCCATTTTGGAACAAAACTTGGAAACAGCCTAGTTGATTCTTCTACTACCATAATAAAAGGATTTTCTTGAACTGACTTACTATGGGTATGTCTACACTGCAGAGTTTTTTCAGAAAAACGGCAGTTTTTCCAAAAAAAAGCCTTCACTTATGTCCACAATGCAATCATGTTCTTTTGAAAAAAAAAATAGAAAGAACAGAGGGTTTTTTCTGACATTGGTAAACCTCTTTCTATGAGAAAGAAGCCTTTTTCTCAAAGAGCTCTTTGGGAAAAAGGGGTGTGTGGACGGGGAAGAGGGAGTTATTTCAAAAGAAGAGGAAAGAGGAAAAAGCACAGGTGCCCTAGTGGCCACTCTGTCCATAGTAATCACAGCTTAAATGCAAGATAGCATCCGTTCAGTGTGGATGCTATCTTTAGAAAAAGCAGAAAGCTACATATCAGGATCTTAAAAAAAACAAACAAAAGAAATAAAAAGCAACCTCTACCCTGCACAACTAACCCACCACCCCAAATTGTTTCTCTAAATCACTTCTCACTGAATTCTATTCCACAAGATTATAGATTCTGAATTACTATGTAACGTCCTCAGGGCCAGTTCTCAACATTTTGGCACCTGAGGCGGGGAGCTCAAATGACGTCCCCATGCCCCCTCGCTTGGACCAAAACTTTGAAAGGTCTCAATTCTGCCTTCTTCCTGTTCTGCTCCTCTCATGGCACCCCATCTCTGTGCATCTAGAGCAGAGAGAATACATCTGCACCAGCAGCAGAAACAATTTTCTGCACTCTGGGTCCTTGTGGCACCCCCACACAGTCTGGCACCTGAGGCAGCTGCCTCAGTTCGCCTCATGGTAAGGCCAGCCCTGAATGTCCTCTGTGGAATAGAGGACTTTTTCCTATCTGGCTGCTTTAATGATGAGGGTTAGGATTTTGGTTTATAGAAATAATGCAGCTTATTTCTCTGGAATCTTTTTTCCTGGAACTTTTCACCCCCCAATTCAATAACACTTCCAACCAAAACAACAATTGCAGTGCAGTGTTGCCAACAAGAATGAAAAGGAGATAGTGTACTTTTGTTAAGAGGCTAAATCAGTAAAAGCACTGTGAACTGCTTTAACAATATCAGAGATAATTTTTTTTCAACTTTTTTTGTGAAACCAAATCATATTGTGTAAAAGCTCCTGTTACCTATTTACTGAATTTATCTTTCAATGTAGTGAACTGCCTTTAAGATTATATGGCCCTCATACTTGCACATTTTGAACAATGACTGCAGCCACACAGCTGAAATATGGAAGGCCATCAAATGAATGAATGTGAAACTCAAGTTTCCAAGGTACTTGAACATTGTTGGCCCTAAGGAAATAATAGTAAAATAATCTAATGCGTGATTTTCTGTGAATGAGATCTGAGTCTGAAAGCTCCACAGAAGCACACGGATGTCAGGCCGCATTGTGTATCAACACAGTGTAATACATGCATAAAACATGGTAGTACTTGTGGGAGACTTGTCTTTATTTCCTAGCCCCATTTTGCTCTTCTTTGCATTCAGGCTTTGAAAGCTTGTATTTAACAAAGGAAGTATTTTTAATTTAAACAATATATAACTAGCGTAGCCAGGTGTCTAGTTTTTCACCAGAATGCCAGGTCAAAAAGGGTCGCTGGTGGTTCAGGTGGGCACTACCGACCAGGCTGTTAAAAGTCCAGTCAGTAGTGTAGCAGGAGCCTGGGGCTAAGGCAGACTCCTGCCCTGCCTCAGCATGTCTCCCAGAAGTGGCTGTCAGGTCCTTGTGGCCCCTAAGTACAGGGAGGCTCTCTGTGCTGCCACTCCCCTGAGTGCCTGCTCTGCTGCTGCCATTGGCTGGGAACTGTGACCAATGGGAGCTGCGGGGGCAGTGCCTGCAGATGTGAGGATAGCATATGGATCTTCCTTTGTCACCTATTCACCTAAGGACCACAGAATCTGGCAGCTGTTTCCTGAGAGCAGCAATAAGCTACATCAGGAGCCCACACATCAAACCTCCTTCCACTTCTCAACCCTCTGACCCAGCCCGGAGTCCCCTCCTGTACCCCAAACCGCTCATTCTCAGCCACCCTCCAGAGCCTGCACCCTCAACCAGAGTCCTCACCCCCACCCCCTTTGCACCTCAATCCCTGCCCCAGCCTGGTGAAAGTGAATGACAGGGGTAGGAAAGCAAGCAATGGAGGGAGGGGGGGATGGAAGGAGCAGGGGATAGAGCCTCAGAGAAGGGGCAGGAAGGGGGCAAGGCTGCAGTGTTTGATTTTGTGCAATTTGAAAACCAGCAGCCCTATACACAACACAGCATCAAGAAGCCTCGCTAAAAGCCGCAGCCTGTTATAGTCTGTTAGGGCGCTTGCTGTCCAGACCCCACATTTCAAAATGGAGGGCTACTTTTATCTCTGCAGCCACACTCCCACATCCTTATATGACCACGATAGCTGCACTGCATAGCAGTCACACCACTTGGGTGAATATTACCAAAGATTGTTACTTTATCACAATACATTAAGACCTGGCAGTGCACACACAGGAACAGTTCAACACCTGGTCTAACCTCTCCTATACTTCTACGCATGAGTGAGGGGCAGTAGCAGTCATGGCACACCCACAGCACAAAGTCTACTTCTGGTGACAACTAGACCTTCAGAGTATATCTCCACTGCATGCTTTCCTTGGCCACCACTACTGTATGTACATAAGTAGTCCTCCTAGAATAGGTATAAATAGCAGTTCAGAAGGTGGGCATATACTTGAGTCCTTAGACTAAATGCCTCTCTACTCTCCCAAGCTCTGCATACCTGTCTGTACAGCTGCTCTTAGCAGTGTAGTATCCTGCTGCCTCTGCTGCTGAAGCCAAGGTTCAGGTAGGGACAGCTCCTCATTGCTGGAGCCTTTCCTGGGATTAGGGAGACACGACATTTGGAAAAGGCTCAGCCCTCCCTGTTGTCTCCCTGCTGAGGCAGAACCCTTCTTTGCCTTGATGTAAGGATCTAGCATGGGGAGCTATTGTTGCCTTTCCCTGTTATTTCTCCACTGCCAGAGACTTTCACTTTTGTAGAGCTACACCCTGCAATGTGGACACTTTTTTTGCTGCAGCACATAGCTACACATACTCTACATGCCAGAGGCACTGTTGCATAGGGGCAGACATAGCCAAAAAAGGCAGGGAACAGAAGATTAGAGGGGAATGTTGCCTGATGCTTCCTCCAACATAAAACAATCCGTGCATTCACCAGAAAGTTTCCCCAAGAGCCCAAATGTCCATTGAGCCCACCATACTAATAACTGCATTTTTTAAGTGATAGCACTTCTATAAAAATGATGGGTATGACTATTGATCTGATACATCATCCACATTGACAATGAGCCAAGAAAAAGGAGGAAGACTTGTCCGCAGAATTTAAGTATCTTTAAAAATGTCTAGAAACATGGCATTCTGTCTGCTGCTTAATTTCCACACTAGTAGATGTTGAACGAATTACATCACTCCTGCAAGGGCCTACTTCAGATCTCAATGACACTGGTGTAAATCTGGAGTAATTCCATTGATTTCACTGGAGCTGTGGCAGATTTATACCTGCACAAGTGGCCTAAAATAGAAGGTACAAGAATGACATCCCAGCCTCAAGCTAAGTTAATTGGATAATGCTGTGAGGTTATTTCTGTAGAGCTCACATTTTTAATGGAATAATTTTTCTGACATTTATTTCCCTATCTTTCTTAAGTATATATATAGCATCAGTCAGCATGCTACCTAAGCATTTACCAGGTCATGCATTGGGCTGCCATCAGTAAAAAGGACAATAATTGATGATAGGTTTGTTATTGTAACTTTCTTTTAAAACTATGTACAACTGATCACAATATTTGTTGAGAGAATATTAGCTCAGGTTCAGGATTTCCCATGGATGTCACTGTACAGTTTTTATCTGTATATATATTCTAAACAGTGTATACATTTTTCCATAAAGTATAAGGTGTGTGGCATGGGTTGTGCCTCCATGGCTTGAATTTGTGGAAGGTGAATCCACTTCTTCCCCTTTGAGGAAGACTTAAACCTATACTTATGGTTAGTTTCCTTATCTCCCAACTCGGCCAAGCACAGCTCTATGGGGTCGTTCTGCTGGCACTGGATTTGGACTTGGTAGCAGGAGGGGTTGATTAATGATGGGGTTTTCCTGGCCTGGGTCCGAGTGAAGCTTCATGGCAAGTTCTGTGAGGTGCTACTGAAGGTGAAGATGTGAGTTTCCCCCAAGCAGTAGATGCGGCATTGGTGTTTGTCATTTACCAAGAAAAAGCATGGACATGAGCTACAGAATTCAAAGCTCAGGATCCTGGCCATAATCTGGTACCCACACGTGGCTTTGTTTCTTTTCATCTCCAATCTAAAGGAAACACTAATTACCACAGTAAATCTTATTAAACTACTATAAAACTATTTACAACTATGTATTTAAAGATGCCTCAGAAAGGACATTGAAAGTTCTGACCCAAACCATGTGGTAATGAGAAGGACAGGAGATACAATCTGCCCCACTCCTTAACACCTCCCCAGATGATGGGACTGGGGGTGCTGCAATTGCTCCTGCACTCCCTGGCTTGAAGTAGCTTCCAACATATGCAGGGTTTACCATTTGGTTCGATGGCTCTCAGCACCCCGACACGTTGGATGGAAGCATGAGGCAATCTAGGGTACACATACAGACCAACAGACATTACTTTCAAATTCTCTGACTGCAGGAGCACGGTGCTTCTGCAACCCCCCCTCCCCCCTCAGTGGATCACAATAGGGACCACTACTTGAAGGAGGAACAGGGCTTCCAGCATGACCAACCATGATCCGGGGGGCAAAAATCTTAGAGTTAAGAAACCTACTCGGGGCAGATCTGCAAGTAGAGCAAGGGCACTCTCTTATGGAAGAGGTGTATCCTTATCCCATGGATAGCAATCTCACACTTAAGCTGGCCAATCTGGAAAAGGGCAGGATCAGCCCCTGAATATCCTTGATATTTCTTCAACAGAAATGCAAGTGTTATTAGTGTGTGCAGAGAGGGACTGTCTGCCTATACAGAAAGTACCAAGGGTATATCTACACAGCAGGGCTAAAGTTGAATTAAGCTACACAACTTAAGCTACATCAATTGTGTAGCTTAAGTCGAAAAAGCTTAGTTCGGCTTTAGGCACTGTCTACACAGCAGTAAGTCGAAGGAAGTCTTCTTCCTTCAATTTCCCTTACTCCTTGTGAAATGAGGGTTACAGAAGTCAGAGTAAGAAGTCTTCCAGCTTTACATTATTTTGAAACAAAGGCTTGTAGTGTAGACGCGCTCTTGTTATTTTGGAATATAGTCTGTTATTGCGAAATAACAATGCTGCTGTGTAGACATATCCAAGAGAACCCAAAGCATTAGTGAAATAAAATTTAACTGTGCAGCCCTCCCGGTAGTAGAAACTGACTGATTCATCCCTTGAAACTCAACTATGGATTATTTCAAATAAAGCTGACAGCATCAGCCATCTGTGAACAATCCAGCTACGTCTAACTTCTCTGACCTTTTCTAGCAGGAGCAACTGCCTTGGCAGCACTAGCTGAAACCTCAGCAGAGTCTTTATTCAGCTTCTGCAAATGCTCTAAATCAATCAAACACTGCAAGTGCAAGGCCAGACTGTTTATTCTGTACTTTCTGTTGCCACCACCCCTACCTTGGGTTCTTCATCTATCATTAAAGAGCGTATGATAGAGAAAACTGAGTGGCTAAGAGGATTATTAATGGGGTAGAGATCATAGCCATGATTTTCAAAACATATTGGTAATTTTGGAAGTCTAAATTGAGGCACTGAAATTCAGGTGGTGCACACTCAGCACTTTCCAGTAGTTTGGGACTTTGAAGTGTCTCAAGTTGGGCACCCCAAACCGCTAGTCATTTTGGGAATTCTTGGCACAGAATTTCATCCTCTTCTTTTGTACCTGACAAACTGAGTGTCTGCTTTGCTGGGAGTTACTGTGATATAGATATTCCACAAGAGTAACAGAGTTATTATGAATCCTATGAAGGTTGCTTATTCAAACCCACACTAGCAAATAAAAATAACTGTTCTGTGGCATACATGCACTCCTACTGCACTTCCTAGTAGAGAGATGTGCACATTGCAAACCCGTGGTGGCAGAAAACGTATTTACTGTTTATACTGAACAATGCTGGACACACAGTCAATGTTAAAAATAAATAAGGAAGCACATAAATAATGTTATTTCTTATAATCATGGGCCATATCATACCACCAATTTCAAAGCAGAACTCTCCATTGATTCTCCTGCATAAACATCACAGTCCAAGCCTTTCAGTCATCTTTTAGTGTAGTCATCACAAGCTGAAATGAAATGTACGTAAGAACTGCGTGACATGCAGTAGCTCTATAGGTTGGACCTCCCTGGTCTGGCACCCTCAGGTCCTGGAGGAGGGATTTTGCCAGACCAGGGAAGGTCATTTCTGGTCCCCTTAGTGTCAGCCCCACCCCCTGCCCTGCCACCTCACCAAGCTTCCTGGCTTCTATGGTAGCCCAGCTGGGTCACGCACCAGGCTTTCTGCCCCCCATTCTGATCTCTCCCAGCCAGCTGGGCCTTGGACCGGCCTTTCTGGCTTTCCCCCTAAACCCAGCTGAGCTACAGCATGCCACAACAGTCTGGTCCAGCAACATCCATGGTCCTGTCGGACCACGAATGTTGCTGGACCAGAGAGTTCCAATGTATAGAGGTGCAACCTGTATATAGAAATAAGAACATAAAAACAGCAATACTGTGTCAGAACAAAGATCCATAAAGCCCAGTGGCAAATGCTTCCAACAGCGACAAATGCTACGTGCCCCCAGAGGGAATGAACAGAACACGTAATCATCAAGGGCATGTCTAAATAGCAGAGCTAAAGCCAAAACGAGCTACACAACTTCAGGTATGTCAATTGCATAGCTGAAGCTGAAATAGCTTATTTCAGCTTTTGGCAATGTCTACACAACAGGAAGTCTGAGATAGAGCACTCTTCCTCCTACTTCCCTTACCCTTACTCTTCGTAAAATGAGGGTTACAGGAGTCGGAGTAAGAAGTCCTCCAGCTCTCCATTATGTCGAAATAACTGTTTGTAGTGTAGACGCAGACTGTGTTATTTCACAATAACGTCAGTTATTCCAAAATAACACTGCTGTGTACATGTACCCTAAGCAATCTCTCCCCTGTCACCCATTCCCAACTTCTGACAAACAGAGGTAGGGACAGCATTGCTACCCAGCTAATAGCCAGTGAAGGAGCTAATCTCCATGAATTTATCTAGATTTTTTTGAACCCCGTTAAAGTCCTGGCCTTTAAAAACTCAACCTAATTTTGTCCATAAGGCGATTGTGTGTAAAATTTAACCAGGAAGGATATATTGAATACCTGTTAAAATATGAAAAATAATAATAATCAGTAAAGGCCCTACTGAATTCAGAGCTGTGAAGAATGTGTCTCAGACCCTGAAATCAGTCCTACCCTGGGAAATCAAACTATTAGAGAAGAAAGGGAGAAGCAGATCTGGATGTGCCCTGGCTGGTGGCTCTCACTCTGCCCAGTGCTCCAGCTGCTTGTCCTGAATAGGCTAGGAAGGGAAAGGATGGAACTTCATCTCCTGCATGGCTGCTTTCAGGGGGAGATCAGACCCACCTCTGGGTACCTCCTCTGGCTGCATGAAACTCCTTGGCTGCTGTCTTGAAACCCAGCCATGGAGGCAACACAGAAGTGAGGATGGCAATCCCACAACAGCAGCTTTGTGACTCTTCCACAGCCCTCTTTCAGGTTGGGACCCCCCAGTTACAACACCATCAAATTTCTGATGTAAACATCTGAAAATGTGAAATTGACTAATTTTAAATCTCTCTGGCTCAGACACACACAATCTCTCTCTCTGAAATTGACCAAAATGGACTGTGAATTTGGTAGGGCTCTAAATATCAGACCAAAATAAATTGTACCATTTCATTGTGATATGTACACATTTTAACACTAAAACATTTTAGAAGAATAGTACGATACTACTTCAGTACTCTGTGTGTGTGCATGCACATATCCCCACAAAAGTCTTGTATAATGTATGACTGTGAATGAATGTGTCTGTATGCGCACCCATCCCTACATAAATCTAGGTGTGCTTATGAGTAATATATATTTGTCTTGTGTGTATGTCATGAATGTTATTTTAGCTCTTTGGTACATTGATACTGAGAGAGAGAGAGAGAGAGAAAGACATTATGTATATGGCTTTTATACAAATAATTGGATTAAAAAAGGAGAGAAAAAATAGAAAAGAAAAATGATGAAAATATTATATAATTATCGTGGCTTTTGTTAAGAGACTTATGATGACAGTAACGAGTGTAACAATGAATCTTTTCACCTTCATATCCGTAAATAGAGAACAAAGAGAAAATGACAGGCAATGACATTCCACAGTTCTTCGGCTGCTGAGGAAATATTTCCCAGAATAAGTAACTTTAAGACTCTGGGTTTGTACAGTATGGCTGGCAATATGAACAGAATTTTTCATATATAATATAATTTCAATACATGGCCTCATACCTTACTTAACATCACACATCATAGGATCCTAGAGTTGTAGGAGGAGAAGGAAACTTGAGGGGTCATCTCGTCCAGTCCCCTACATTCGTGGCAGATCTAAAGATTATTTAAACCACCCCTGACCGGTGTTTGTTAAACCTGCTCCTAAAAATTTCCAATGATGGAGATTCCACAACCTCCCTGGGCAATTTATTCCAGTGCTTAACCACTGTGGCTGGATTCCTGGTAGCTGAGTAACCTAGTGTCTGGGTCACTGAGCATGAGGGAGAAAAAGGGGGGAGCATTGCCCCCCTGCAGGCCTGTATGCAGGGTGTGCGAAGGGTGCAAAAGCACCCCTCCACCCATGGTGCCCCAAGTAAGCATGCTCTGGCTGGCCAGGGGAAGGCAGGAGCAGTGTGCCGCCTGAGCCTCCCTCCCCCGTGTTCTGACCAGCTGGGGGAAGGCTGGGGCTGATTTCCCCACTTACTTGGGGGACTATAGGAGGTGCATTCACACCCTTGTGGTCTGCATTTGCAAAAAAAAGCACCCCCCCACCCAGAAATCCCTGCATACAGGCCTGCCCTGTTCCCTGTGCTGCTGGCTCAGGAACTCCAAGCCACTCCCTGTTCAAGTCCTTAAGTTTGGGGCATGGACAAAAGATTCCAGATTTCCTTAATTGGGGCTTCTCGTTAGGTTCCCTTGTTTTCCAAGAAGGTAGGGTGATGGCTTACTTGCTCCTGTGGGTGCTGAGTGGACAAGCTCTGGTTCGTGTCCTTAGACCAGTGAACCAGGCTCCTGCCTCTTTGCTGGTCAGCCTAAAATTGAGCCAGGCTTCTTCTTTTTCTCCTCCCTCCAGGCCTGGCATTAGTTGCAGGTAAAACGAGCGGGGCTTGCTGAGACCACTGGGACTCTGGGCCCTCCTTTCTTCTCTCCCTTACACTTTCCCCCCAATGATCCCTTTTGGGTTCAGCCCCCCTCCAACTGCACTCCACCTTCCCAAAAGAAGTCAGCATTAACATGGGCCCTCTTGGCCCAGTGCTAGACCCAGAAGGAGAAGGGCTGAAGGGAGCGGTATCACTGCATGATTCTAGGGTTTGCATCCTTCATCACATCTAGCCAGCAGAGTGAGGCGTGGTCTAGGGTAAAGTGTCTGCCCAGGAGGTAATAGTTGAATGAGTCCACTACCCACTTCACTGATAATGCTTCCTTCTTGATCATGGAGTAGGCCTTCTCCCTCATGAATAACTTCTGGTAGATGTATAGGATTGAGTGTTCATCACCTCTCACTATCTAGGAGAGAATGGCTCCTAAGCCCATATTGGAGGCACGCGTTTGTAATAGGAACTCCTTTGTGAAGTTGGGCTTCAAGATGGGTTCTCATCAGAGCTGGTCCTTGAGGGCTTGGAAAGCTCTCACAGGCCTTGGTTTACTTACTCCTGTTTGGACTCTCATTTGTGAGGAGATTGGTGAGAAGGGCCATGATGGAAGAGACCCTGGGATGAAACTGATAGTAATCAGGTAGCCTCAAAAACTGGTATACTTCTTTTTTGAAGATGGAGAGGCACAACTCTGGAGGGGCTGGAGCTTTCAGATCAAGAGTCAGACAGTGCCTTTCCCTTAACTGTAGCCAAGGTAAGTGGACTCAACCATCACAAGGTGGTAGTTAACAGGGTTTAACATCAAGCTGGCTTCTTTGAGTTACTGTAGCACGGCAGCCACATGTTGTAGGTGGGTCTGCCAAGTGGGGGTATAAATCACCACATCATCTAAATAAGCAACCATGTACTGGCTATGGGGGCAAAGAATACAGTCTATTAGCTGTTGAAACGTGGCAGGAGCTCCATCTCCATTCACAGGCTGGGCTCACATTAAAGGAAAATACAATGAGAAAAGTGGATAAGTCCTTTTAGCAGGACTAGTGTGATGCCTGCATTCTCCACCACTTGTGCCCCTGTCCCTGGAGGCTGAGTAGTCTAGTCGCTAGGTCTTTGAGTAAGTGGGCAGAAAATGGGCACACTGACCCCCCATGATCCTGGCCTAGGAACTCCAAACCACTCCCTGTTCAAGTCCTTAAGTTTGAGGCATGGCACCAAGAGTCCAGATTCCCATTACCTGGGGCTTCTCGGTAGATTCCTCCCTTTTCCCAGCGGGGTAAAGTGGGGCTTACTTTCTCCAGTGGCTGCTGAGTGGACAAGCTCCAGTTCATGTCCTTACACCAGTGAACCAGGCTCCTGCCTCCTTGATAGTCAGTGCCAAACTGAGCCAGGCTCTTTCCTTTTCCTCTCCCACCAGGCCTGATATTGGTTTCAGGTAAAGCAGGGTGGGACTAATTGTGCTCAGGGGCTTTCTTTAACTCCTGTGATGCCAGGCTCTCCTTTTGAAAAAGCTATACTGACTATTACTTATCACTTTATTATCTTTTACATGTTTGAAAATTGATTGCTTAATTATTTGCTACATTATCTTTCCTGGTACAGAAGTTAAAGGACTGACCTATAATTCACCAGCTTGCCTGTTTCTCCCTTTTTACAGATTGCCACTACATTTGCCCTTTTCCAGTCTTCTGGATCTCTCCTGTCTTCTGTGACTTTTTGAAGATAATTACTAATGACTCAGATATCTTCTCAAACAGATCCTTGAATATTCTGGGATGTATTTTCACCGAAGTCCTGCACTGAATATGGAATTAGCAATTGCCTCATGGTATTCATCATCATAAGTATCTGAGCCTGCATGCTGGAGGTTATACAAGATCTTTTACCATTTCTACTATAAACTTCTCTCTGAGTGGCTTAATACATCATCTATGTTAAGTCACTTTGGCTGTAAATTCTTATACATGCTGCCAATCCATGATGCTTTTATTTTTCTGTATACTTAAAATTAAGCCCATTTTTATTCCTGTTTAGGAGGAGTCAAGAAATAGATTTCAAACTAGATTCAAAAACTTTCTAGGCAGTTAGATTATCAGAATACCACAAACTAACCCAAAGGGGAGGTAGAGAGTACTATATTTCTAGAAAGATTGTGGAAAGACAATTTGAGCTGCATAATTTAAAAAACAATGTTAAATACATAAAAAATTAAAAGTAGTTTCAAGGCAACACACCTTCTTCCTTAGTCTCCTGCCATTTTTTCTGCACTCTCTGGAACATTCACACAAGCAGCAGGGCTACAATCCTGATTCTGAAAAACCTCATGCACACGTTTAACTTATAATCATTTGTGTCAATGGGTTTACTGTTTCACGTTAAGACTGTGTGTATAAATGTAAGTTTTAACAGAATTGGCGGCCTAACTGCCTACAGGGGAAAAGAATGAAATGGACTATGTAGAAAGGGCAAGCAAATGCACAAAACAGACAGACTAAAATAATGAGAGATATTATTTTTCCCTGCTCTCTTTCAGTGACAGTAAGTTTGACAGTACTCATTACATCAGACAGAAAAAATATTTTAAAAAGCTCCACCAAACAAACAATGATCCTTTAAGGGAAGTTGTGAATATGGGAATCCATGCCAGTGTGTGAGCTAGTACAGCACAACATTTTCAGTGCCATGGTTTTCTTTTTGCTGTCTTCTAATGTGAATAGTGCTATTTTCCTTTTTGTTCTCTTTGGGAGTCCAATCTTGATTTTATACACTGGACCCCACTTTGAGTCCTCTGGATGCAAATGGAGAATTTTTGGTATTTTGAAACAAAAATAATTGAAATGAGCTGCGATATTAAAATCTGACATATTGTCATTGTGGATGAAAGGCACAGTGTGTTTTCATCCTTGAAATGAACATCTCAGCACTCATGAGGTGCTACAACAATTCATAGTCACTGTACACTGACATCCTAATATCTCCAATGATAGCCTTCATTCTGACACACTTCCCTGGACAGTGTAATTAATGTAAGCGTATGAGAAAATATAATTGACATTCTAATCAATAAAGCTCTACTTGACAAACTTGCAAATGACATTGAAGTGGTTCCCTGGAGCCTGGCTAATGTCAGCACAAGTGTACATCACATGACTTACTTTAGCTGATCTATGACTTGCTCGATCATTAAGCCTCATACATTTTTCTCCATTTGCTTCTTTCTAAATATGCAGTTGAAAGGATACCTCGTATAAGTCATACAAAGACAAACCTTTCAAGCACACACACACACACAGCACATATTTTTGTAAGTACCCATTAAGGCTGGCCCACCCAGAACAAATCTATCACAAAACAACAAAAGCAAGGAAATAAAAAGACAGGGGCTTATGTGTAGACTGCAGAGTTTTTCCGGGAAACCATAGGAATCCCGGAAAAGCTCTGCCGCGTCCAGGGAATACGTCTGCTTTTTCGGAAGAGTTTCCAAAAGAGCAGGCATGTTCTTTTAGCATCCCTATATTGCTCTCGGCAAGAGGTGTAAGGGATGTTTGGAAAGGGGAGGTTTTTTCCGAAATTTGGCCCCGAAATCTGCGATTCACAATTTGTGTATCTTTTTCCAATAAAACTCTGCAGTCTAGACATAGCCTAAGGTTTCACTAACATCACAGTCTTCCATCTACCCCAGACCACAAACTGCAACATTAATCCAACCCGCCACTCAAACTGTCAATAAGTTTAAATAGAAACTAACAGCAAGAAAATGTCGCCAAACAGAAAAAGGGGACATAGAATCAAAGGGTTGGAAGAGACCTCAGGAGGTCATTAAGTCCAACTCGGCTAAAAACAGGACCAACCCCAACTAAATCATCCCAGCCAGGGCTTTTTCAAGACAGGACTTAAAAACTTCTAGGGATGGAGATTCTACCACATCCCTAGGTAACCCATTCCAGTGCTTCACCACCCTCCTAGTGAAATAGTTTTTCCTAATATCCAACCTAGACCTCCCACACTGCAACTTGAGACCATTGCTCCTTGTTCTGTCATCTGTCTTGCTGAACTAATTTCTCATTATGAGCTATTCACTTAGCTCTAAGAAGGAATCACTTGCTAATATTATTGCTAGCACAAAGTAGGCAATTAGAAGGCAAAAGAAAAAATAATACTTAACATTGTGTGTTTCAATATGAATAAATGCTAATGACAGCAATTACTAATAAATCCCTATCACACTCTGAGGTAGGCATTGCGACCATTTTCCAGATGAGGAACTATGTAATCTGTGTCAGATTCTGCTCTCCATCACACCACTTTAAATCCAGAGTAACTCCCCTGCAGTCAGTGAAGTTACTCTGGATTTATAGTTGCGTACAAAGAGCTGAATCCAGCCTGGGATTTGGGATTATGACCCTGATTCAGCAAAGCATTTAAGAATATGATTAAGTCTTCTCTGTTCAGCAAAGCACAGGTGCTTAAGTATTGCTGAATTGGGCCCAAAGTGATTTGTTCAACACCACACTAAATGATCAGAGCCAGGGATAAAATTCAGGAGTGCAACAACAACTTCACTGAATCAATTAACCAGGCCTGCTGAGAGGAGGGGCTAAAGGGGGCATTACCCCTGAGCCTAGTGATTCTGCAGTGGTGGCTATAGCCCCGGGCCCTCTGAATCATAGCTGGAGCACCACACGCCCTGCTCCTGGTGGCTGAGGGCTGCGAGGAGAAAGGGGGGCATCACATCACGGTCCAGATGGCTCAGCCCCACCCCTTCTGACTGAGGCCACACCCCTTCTGAAAGCTCAAACCCACCCCCACCCACCTTGTCCAGGAGTCCAGCAAGTCTGTCAGCACCCCTGCAATTAGCATATGAATAATTCTACATATTGTTTTGTGCCAGAGGCCAGCAATTTTCTTCTTTCAAATGTTGTGTTCAGCGCTGTATTTCTTCATCAAAGTTGGACATTCAAACTCTCCAGCCAGTGAGCAGAGTCTCTGGTTAGATTGTAGATATCCTCCAGTGAGCCAGTATATTTTTGTGTTGGGCATTCCACAACAATGTGGTGAATAATTTGCGGACTGCCACAATCACAAAGTGGAGATGGCAACAAATTCCACTTATGCAGTAGATAACCGCACCTGCCCTGACTGATCCTAAGCCAGTTTAGAACACACCACAGTCTCCGGGGAAGATCGAAACCTTTCTGCTCAGTGGTGGGATCTGACACAAGATGTTTGTTTGGGACGTCTACTTGCTGCCATTCAGCTAGCCATAGTTCCTTAACACCGGCTATGACTTCCTTCGCTCACTGCCAGGAAAGCTTGCGGGATTTTAAACGCAATAGTGGAGGCTGATCTAGGTACTTCTGGATGGGAAGAGATAGGCTGCTGCGGTTGATATGTTGGTATAGTGTGAATTCCTGCTCCTGTTGACGGATGCTTGGTGGGGCGATGTTTGCCGGCAGCAGTAACCATTCTACGGCAGTGGGCTGGTAATAACGGCAGTGGGCAATAACAGATGGCTTTAGGTGTGGGCAAGCAGGGTGGTCACTCTTGGCAGCAGATCACTGTTCTGCTTGGGTTTTTTTATGTTTGCTGGGCCACTTCAGGAGCTGGGGCCCTGAAAAGACTGGACAGCAAACACATTCTCTCTCTCTGTAAGTGGTCTAAGTGCTACTACATGAGGCAGTACACCACACCTAGTAGGTGTGTGGGTTAACTGGCACATTTTTATGGGGGAGTGGGGTTACTGAGTGCCATAGAGCCCAAATGTAAATCCTATTTATAATGGAAATCACTTCAAGTCAGGCAGGGGGTGTTGGCTCCTAATATGAAAGTAGCTCAAGTAGGCAGTGGGTTAGGAGAACATGGGGAGGAACCACTGAAAGGACAAACAGGTGGAAAGATGGAATCATGGAGCTGTGTGCGATGAGGGGGAAGAAAGGAGACAGAAAAAAAGAGGGGCTTGGAAATGTTGAGGAGAGACATGACAGCTGGGAGAGGGGAAATGGGGAGTGATCAGTGACTTAGGAGGGTTTGGGGAGTGCCTCAGGACAATTTACTGAGGACAACCTGTGCTCAGAGGGCTTAGAAACCATTCATTGCAGAAGGGCAAAGGAAGAAATTGAAAACTGACAGAAAGCGATTCTACTACTAGATCTAAATCAGTGTCTGAAAGTTTGTCCAGCCTTCCTAGATTAGAGGAGTGGGGACAAAATTCTTCTTTCATTGGGTTCCTTCTGCACAGAATATAACCACACAAATGGCTGGTGTTTCACCCTTCACAGGACTGCCTGGCTCCCCTCTTGAGCCTGCTGTCTGAGCTCTTAAATGTTATCACCTCAAGAAAACTGACATTTCCAAAAATAGGTTTTTGCCTATCTTGAGATAATTACAACCCTGGAGAATTACAAGCATTAGGCATATGTGGAGCCCCATGCAGTTCTCAGAGTATGATTCATCTCCTAACTTGTGTGGGACAATGAGAAACATCAGGTAATGCAAAGGAATGGGAAAGACAGCTTTAAACTTCCCAGAGTTACATTACTGGGGGAAAGAGACTGTGGGTTCTATAGCACGTGAGAGAAATCAGAATTTCTCTTGCTTCCGGTTATCAACTTCAAAATGTTGGCACTACCAAAAACAAATCATGAAGAAAACAACAACAAATAGAACTACTATTTTAACATGGTGAGGTGACCTAATGAGACATTAGCTGCAGTTCTCTTGTATGTGGGGAAGAGCAATGGCTTCAAGGAACACCTCTCCGAAGGCTTGATCTTGAGTGCTTGTATGAGGTGCTCTGCACCTTCAGCTCCCGCTAAAGTGAAGGACGCCCTAGGTACAAGCTGGTATGGTTAGGTCTTTTAACCATTGACCAGTGGGGCCAACAGACTTGCGCTAAGCCCTGGGCAAGGTGTGTGTGTCGGGGGCGGGGGGGGGGCAGCTCTATGCTCCCAGAAGTGGTGGGGCTGCAGGCAGAAGGGGCAAGGCTGGGGGCATCCAGCCGTCACAACTGTCCAGAGTGTGCTGTATCCCCTCTTCTTCCCAGATGGCCCTGAGAGCCAACCAGAGTGAGCTTCACAGCATTCCAGTGGTGATTTAAAGAGCCAGGGTCTCTGGCCACTGTCACTACTGCAGTAAAAACTTAAACAGTGAGTAGTCCTGCAGCACTGCACTGCAGTAGTGGAGGCAATGGCTGAGAGCTCTAGGCCCTTTTGAATCGCTGGGCCACAGGGCAGTTTCCCCTTTCACCCCCTTTTGCCTGCCCCTGACATTCATCAGCCCCTTTGACTGCAGTTTCAGCTGAGATGTTAAGGATGAATTACCCCCCAGGGCTCAACCCCCAGGGCTGTGCCCTTTCTAGACACTGGTGTGAGACAGAAAAGCAGGACAAGGTAAGAAACCTCACTGTGCCAGTGCCTGTTCAGTCCATAGCAAACTGCAATTTAGCAGTTTTCATGGGTCCCAAATTTACTTTAAAAGCCAAGGAGCAGAAAACCCAGCATGCTAGCTTTAGTTTCCAGTGTGCACCATCACTGCGAACAATAAGAGCAGTTTTCCCAAAATCATTTCAAAGAGGTGTAGTCAACTATTTATTTCCGGAGCTCACTGCCACAGAGCATTACCAGGGCTAAAAGACTGATCTGAGTGTTAAAGGATGTACACTATAAAAACAGCTGCAATTAGATTAGTTCAGATAACCATTTGTGTGGTTAAAAACCTCTATGTTTCTGGAGAAAAGCCATTCAAAACTGCCTAAATTAGAAGGCTATATTGGCTATTATGATGATTATACATCTTCTGAAAGGGCTGCTTTAGGCCACTGTTGGAGACAGGCAACTGAGCTAGATGGACTATTGGTCTAATCCAGCATAGCAATTCCTTGGGGGTGCAGGCTCATATAATACTTATTTTTCAGTTGTGGAAACTTGAGATATAAGCACAATTCCTTTGATACAGGGAAGTAGTTAAATAGATTCACCCATTCTTTTCAATATTACATAAATTTACAAGGCCTTAAATCTATATTACATGCCTTACATCTAAAAGACCATTTTATATTTCCAACCGTCCCCTTGCCTTATGTGGGGAGTAACTGATCAAAGAAATCTCTAGGTTGTAATTAGGCCCATGTCAGGAGTACCTACCTTCACACAAGAAAGGCTATTAGGTTCTTTACAGGAAGGAAAAGAATATCTTCAAAGAGTACCACTCATTTCAACTTACCCAACACTGGCGTATTTGGTGTAGGGATGTTAAATTTTGTTTATCTGACTAATGGTGTAGCCGATATTTGTATCAACTACACAATTAGTTGGTAAGGACCACTCTGCAGTGGGAGGGGAGTCGCACCAGGACTGCTCAGTCCCAGCTCATGCTGACTCTGGGTGCCACCAGCGCTGCGGCTCCGCATTTTAAATATAGTAAAACCCAGTGGCTCTTACTACATTTAAAATGCAGAAGTGCAGCGTCCCAGACCTGGCTCGCACTGAGTCCAGCAGTCTCTGTTTGCGGCAGCCAGCCCTGTCTGCCACAAACAGAGGCTGCTCCAGCACCAGCCCCTGTTCATGGTGGCCAAGGCTGGCCGTAGCGAGGGGTTACTGCTAGAGCAGCCCCTGCGTGCAGCCACCCTGGACTGCTGAGAACAGGGGCTGCTTGGCGGCAGCAGCCACTGTCAGCAGGAAGGCCCAGCTCCTTTCTGATAGATGCAGCAGGGGGGGCAGGCAGCAAAGCTGACTCCCCCCAGCACCAGCTCGTTTCTCCCTCCCCGCTTGCTGCCTCTCAGAGAGGCAGCAAGGGCGGGGGAAGTGAGTAGTCGATACTCCAGTCGACTATCCAATAAGCTTATGCTTACTGGGTAGTTGATTTGTTGATTACTCGCTCACAACTCTAGTTTGGTGTTGGCAACACGAGAGCAAAACAATCTGTATTTTGCACCCTGGGTTTCCTGAATCTCATGACATTTCTGGCATTTTTTCTTCCACTATTCAATAAAATAATAATAATAAATATATTACTATTAATTATAGCAGTGCCTACAGTTACCAACCAAGCTGATGTCCCATTTCACTAGCTGCTGTACAAATCTCAAGTAAGAAAGTCTCTGCCCTGGAAAAGCTGCAATCTAAATAGAGAAGATATAGAGAGGGATAACTGAAAAAGAGGAAGAGAAAGGAAATCTATTGGCCCTCATATTATGGATGAGCAACTGAGGCACAGAAGAGTTAAATGAATCACCTAAGGTCATACAAGAAGTCTGGGACAGACACAGAATAGAACCCATATATTCTGAGTCCCCACTCCATGCCTTATTTACAAGGCCACCTTGTTAAAACAGCTGTTCTTAAGAGTATTTTGGCATTTGCATTTCTGACACGTCATAAACAGTTAGGAAACACTCTAACTTCTTCACACAGTGTTAGGAGGTACTAAGCCAGAAGCCTTATGCAATATAACACATGACTTTACTGAGTCTATGCACTTATGAATAATTCTCTAGCCTTATATGCCAATACATCTTTGTATATATGGTCTATTTACATATGCTGGATAGTACCTAGAGCCTATGTAAGGGGAACAAGAAGTCAATGGAGTGGCAAGGCACCTCCTTTGCCTTGCCAGGCTCAGCATATCCCCTTCATGGGGGAGGGGGGTTAGAGAAAAATCAGTCCCAACCCAGTCTGTTTTTATTCACTCAATTTTATTTTTCAATGTTTACAAGGTGGGCCTCACGGTAGGCCCTAGCAACACTTTTCAGCCAAACAAACAGAAACAAATTCATAAACACAAAAAGGGAATAGCTCTCCCTAACCCTTCTCCAGGGCAGTGTTTCCCAAACTATGGGCTGTGGCCCGCTACCGGGCCACAGGAAAAAAATACTGGGCCTCAGCGTGGTTGCTGGGGTGTTCCAGGCTCCCGGAGTGCCCGTGTGGCACACTTGGCCGGCCTGGGCATAACCTGCAGCCCGATGTTCCGGCTCCCGGCAAAGGCGTAGCTAGGGGAGGTTGGGAGCGGGGCGGGGAGGAGGAGGAGGAAGAGGGGAGAGCCGGCCACCAGAAGCAGCACTGGACAGGGGAATCGGGGCGGGCTTTGGAGATTTGGGGTGGGGGGCAACCAGCGGAAGCAGAGCTGGCCGGGGGGAAGGGGACAGGGGGCTGGCCGGGAGATCGGGAGGTGGAGTAGGGGAGAAGCGGCTGCCGGAAGTAGGGCTTGCCTGGGGCATCGGAGCTGGCCGGGAGAGATTGGGGAGGCCGGTGGAAGCAGGGCTGCCGGGGGGCGCGAGGTTGGGGATAGGGAGCTGGCCGGGGAAGATGTGGGGGGGGAGGGGAGAAGCGGCCGCCAGAAGCAGGGCTGGACGTGGGCAGCAGGGCTGGCCAAGGGAGATTGGGAGGAGAAGCGGGGGAGAACTGGCTGTCCGGGAGGGGGTTGGGGGAAGTGGGGCTGGCCAGAGGTGCAGCAGGGGGAGTGGGACTGACCCGGCCATATGTTGATCTCGGGGCGCTGCCCCCCGCCCGCCCCACAAGGCACGAGTGAGTCCGGCCTGGGGATTCTATTGTGCCCCCCCCACACACCCCCTCGAGTAGTTGCGAACGGGCTGGCTGGTAGACACACTCATGCAGCCTGAGCACATTTAGCAGCCAAGCAGTTCGAAACTACAAACTGATATATCTAGTAATAATAAAACGTACCTAATGAGAAAATACCAGACATGTTATATGTCTGCTATTTTCTCAGTTTGTTTTTTATGTGTTTATATTTTTGGGCTGCAAAAAACAGTACTGAAAAAAATGGGTTCCAACTAAAGTAAAAAGTTTGGGAAACCCTGGTCTAACCAGCTTTCTGTCTGTCTTACACTCCATTTATCCAATCCATATTCTTTAACTTGCTGGCAAGAATATCGTGGGTGACCATATCAAAAGCTTTGCTAAAGCTGGCACTGGGGGCTTTGGGAGGACCAGAAACAACGTATTTGAATATTCATCATTTGATTAATGAATATGCAAATATGCAAATGAATGTTACCGGTCCTCCAAAAGTTCGTGAATGGATTTACTGGTCCCTGTGTCAAAAAGTTTGGGAACCCCTGCTCCAGGGTGTTGTCTCCTTGTACTGGCCTTTGGGTGACAGTCCTTCCTCAGTCTATCAGAGTAGTTGCTTCATGTACAGAGAGGAAAGCAGCCTTTTCCCCCAGGAGAAACCGTTTTTCCACTTGCTGCCTCTAGCTCTGCTGTAGTTTATCTCTCCACCTCCCCTCTCATCATAAAAGGGGTTTTTAAAGGTTAGAGACAGCCCCTAATCGGACTCAGTTGACCCTAGTTGATTTGAGATAACCTCTTTTCAATTCGTAGGGAATATAACCGTCACCATTCTGGGGCTAATATACCTGTCTTTCTCCACTCTCTGGTAGCTATCTACTCTGACTTTGTTGCAACACAATGAAAAGTAATGGGGGAAAAAAGTTAACTAAAAAGTTTTCAGAAATTCTCAAAGATGTTCAGGTTACTAAAAATGGGTCAATGTTTACGAGACTTACTTGTTTCTGAGGCTGTCTACCTACTAAGAATGCATCATACTGTTGTTAAATTCTGTCCAGCACTAGGATTCCATGCTAGCGGGCATGGTATATATAGATTAGTAGACAGATATTTCTTAATTTTTCCAAAGGCAACAGTACTGTGCATTATTGGACTTAGCAGGGTTGTCCAATTTCAAGCAGGATAGTTGGAAAATTTTGACTGAGGTTGAACTTTACAGGCATCTCCATTTCGAGGAGACTTGGGGAAAGCAGAGAGGGGCAAACAAAATCCATGGAAAACATGAAAAATAGAAGTGTGTGGGCAGATGGAGAACAAATAACACAGCAATGGAAAAATAATATCATATAGAGGCTACCCATTTGTGCATACCTAGGTTCAGTGGGAGAAGTTTCTTTTATAGATAGTACGCTGTATGGGCTTCCCTCTGTCTAGACAAACACTTAAAAAGGTTGGAAAAACAGAAAGCAAGGGTTTCATTTACAGGACAAAACATCTGAAGAACTTGAACTGGTTTTGTTAGTACTGTACAACAAACACAGACATAGGACCTGATCTAATTTCTGTGGAAGCCAATGGGGAGCCTTTTATTTGCTTTAATGGGTGTAAGATCAGTCCGAAAGATAGCAGTGTTGGCAAAAATCCAAAAGATTGAATGCTGTGAGGTTCACCCATTCCTACTTATTTCTTGAGGGGTCAATGAGAACCTTTTAATGGAAGTTAGGCCAAAGTTCATTTTGGCCAGCATGAAAAATATTCTCTGTTCCTTGGTGGGTGGGTCTCTTTGTAAGATCGCATGCTGATTAATCAGCTACTAGAGCCCTGATTACACTATCTGACCTTTCTTTTACATATGGGATTTCCTTTTTTAAAAAAGTCAAACTTTTTATCAGAGATTAAGCAAGTTATCAGCCAGAAAAGAGAAAATCATTACAACAGCAGGAATAACTAATGAAGTATAAGCAAGGTTGTGTGGAGTCACCAGAAAAAGCACCTCCACGTTGCTTCAGGGAGCGCTTGGTATGCCTGACACATTCCAAATGTTAGTCCATCGCAGTGTGGAAAATAGGGATTTAATACTATATGATTCTGCACAAACTACCAAGCAGAGGGGAGCCAAAGGATTTAAAATGAAGTCCAGTCCTAGGAGTTTGTATTTTCAGCAACAACCCTTGTTTTAGAAATGATGGCCACACATGTAAGGTGGGCAAACACTCATAAGAGTGTTAAGGTGGGATTTTCAAAGCATTAGGATACAGACACCTGTCAAAATTGCTAAAACAGCTTTAAAAATCTCAGTCTTGACTTTTATGTTTCTTTTTCAGATGGATTGTGTGCTGTACTGTGCTTATATTCTGAGGTCACTGATGAAAGTACAGGATTTTCTTTAGAGTCATAGTTTTGGCTCTTGCGGGGTGGTGACCTATGCACTTCTACCTGCTTGATCAGAACAATCTCCTTACCTGTGTAATGCAGCCAGAGTAAGAATGGTAACTAATAATACTATTGTAACCCTTCCACCGGGTAGGCCTGGCAGCAACCAGGGCCAGGTTCCACATCTAGGGGTCCATCTCACACAGAACCGGCTCGAGCCCCCACCCAGTAGCCTGGGAAATTCACACACCCCGGGCGCCTCTGAGAGGCAATGCTTCCCCACTCGCAAGCACAGAGTCTGAGTGTAGAAAAGAAACTTTTAATGAAAGAGAGAGAGAAGTCACATGGCATTATCTTGGGAAAATACCACAAACAGAGTTCGTAGGCCCCTCCCCCACTAGTAACTGTCCCAGCTCAAAAGGACTGAGCAATGTCTTTTGCCTTTCAGGCTCACCAGTCCAACAAGGGAAGGGTTCCGTTCACTTACCCAAACTTTCTCTGTACCCCACGTCAAACGCCCCACTTACATCTCTGTCTAGTCAGTGCAGACTCTGACACATCATCCTGATGACTTTACTCCTTGAGCCTGAGGCTATGCCACCTTTGTGCTGCTCCTACCGGCCGCCCGCCAGTCGTTCCCGCCAGCCTCTCCACTGGCCGCCTGCTGCCGCTCCTACCGGCCGCCCGCCGGTTGTTCCTGCCAGCTGCACTGCTGTCTGCTGTCCACCTGCCGCCGCTCCTACCGGCCGCCTGCGGGTTGTTCCCGCCAGCGGCTCCACTGGCTGCCTGCCGCCACTCCTACCGGCCGCCCACTGGTCGTTCCCGCCAGCCGCTCTGCTGGCCGCCTGCCGCCACTCCTACCGGCCACCCGCCGGTCGTTCCCGCCAGCCGTACTGCTGGCCACTGGCCGCCTGCCGCCACTCCTACCAGCCACCTGCCACTGCTCCTACCAGCCACCCGCTGGTCGTTCCTGCCAGCCGCTCGCTCCACTGGACGCCTGCCACCACTCCTACCGGCCACCTGCCGGTCGTTCCCGCCAGCCATACCGCTGGCCACTGGCCGCCTGCCGCTGCTCCTACCAGCCACCTGCCGCTGCTCCTACCAGCCACCCGCTGGTCGTTCCTGCCAGCCGCTCCACTGGACGCCTGCCACCACTCCTACCGGCCACCCGCCAGTCATTCCCGCCAGCCACACCGCTGGCCACTGTCTGCCTGCTGCCGCTGCTACTGGCCGCCTGCTAGTCGTTCCCATCAGCCACTCCGCTGGCCGTCTGCTGGCGCTCCTACCGGCCGCCCACTAGTCGCTCCCGCCAGCCGCTCTGGCTGCAATGGATCTGGCTCCCAGCCAAACCAGTGATTTCAGCCCTTAGTGAGTTCAACTCTTTAGCCACTACCTAAGCTGGCCAAAGATTCCAGCTTCCACTGGACTAGCAAAAAGACTCCTCATGAAGTCTGCTTTAGGTCTGTCCTTAAAACCAGGGAGAAAGGGGCAGGTTGAGCCAGCCTTACAGCTCCCACTTGGCAGGCATGAAGCAGGCTTACTCAAGCCCTCAAGCCCTTTCCCCCACCAACTCAGTTCACTCAGCTCTGGCAGGGGGGAAGCTTCTTCCTCTGAGACCTTTTACAATGATGGTGTCGCTCCTGCAAGCACTGGTGTCATATTTTACAGTTCCCACATTTAGGGGTAGCATGATTTGTGACCCCCCACAACAGCCCCAAATTAGTTACAATACACCACATTCCATTCCAACACTGATCCTCCATCAGCCCTGGCTGAATTGGATTTACACAGCCACACCTCGGATTCCTTCCTCCTCCTGGCATGAGCTGTATTTACATATCAACAGTTAACAGTTAATTATCTTGCAGAGCTAAACAATTGGAGTGAGCACACCCACCCCCAGGGCAGCTCTCTCCTTTTAGCTGGCTGATAGCATGCAGTAGTTCAGCCCCGGCTTACATCATTAATCTTAAATACTTGGTATATACAAATGATACCATTTTTTTGTAGATGGTTATACTCAGCAACCACAATTAAACCAAAAGATTTTTTGCTTTAAGAACTTCCAAGCCTTTTGTCTTTCCTTAAATAAAAAGAAACAAGGGTGCACGGGCTTATTAAACAAAAGAAATTACTGGCACTAGCAAAGCTAATAATGACTGAACACATCTGCATACCTCTAACAACTGTGAAATGACCGTTGAAAGAGCCAGTAGGGAAGAGCACTGGCTACCAATAATAAACCCAGAAAGTTTGTAGGGGCTGTGAAAAGCAACACACTGTGAACAAACGTATTTCTTCAGTGTATTTGCTTTGGTTGTTGAAAGATTTAGTCAATGACAGAATATATTCTCCATTAGCTTTTTATCTTCTCTCCCAACAGCTAAAACACTGGTGCATGCATTAGCTACTGGTCTAACAACATCCTCTTCCTGTTACAGCTCTCTCCATTTCAGTCTATCTTAGCAGCAACATTGATGCTCAAATTTCTATTCTACCATGGCTCTGTTCCGACCCTGTACTCCTCTTTAAGGTCCTGGTGAAGGAAAACACTTAAGCATCCACTTCTTACATAATTCTTAAGACCCATAAACATCAGTAAGAGTTAAAATCTGGGCTTTAGTTCTTTCTTGGTTAGGGCCTTAATGCCTTCACAGTCTAAATTCTTATCTTTCGCGACATTAAGGTAAAACTGCACAAAGTTTGGTCCCATTTACACATCTTTTCTCTCCTCTTTTTCATCCTCTGGCTCCCTACACACTTCTCTCAAATCCTGTTCCCTTTGATATTCTTGCACACTTGAACATGAGGCTTCTTTGATGCAACCCCTCATGTCTGAAATTCTCCCACTTCTAAACGTGATTCTTTTGAAAGAGGGAAATGTTCTGCCTTGTGAAAGAATCTATGTCAATAGACAGAAACCAGTTTGGGGTCTAATGTTGTCCTGAGTTTGCACATGTACACATATTGAGTTCATCTGTATCAATCAACAGAATATTAAAGATACCTTTGTCCTGAAAGAACATGTCTGGTGGATGTAGGCAGCATCCATTAATGCATCGAAAAGGATCCAAATGCCATACAAGAACAAAAATATGGATTTTGAATACACACACCATTTTAACCCAATTCCCTGACCTTATGACCATTTAAGTTCTTGGGAAATACACTGAGTTCACTAGTTTATGATCAGGTTCTTACTGTGGAAGGAAGTAAAAGTAAAGAGTCTATTGTTCACAGCTGCCTCATTCCCAGCCCCTTTTTCTTTTTAAAGGATTCCTTTCTAATTTGAAACTACCCACCCATCTCTGTATTTCAGTTGGTAGGCTAGATTTTGGGGTCTAAAAAGACAGAGTCTTTTGAAGAAAAGTTACTGCCAAGGAATAAAAGTCCAGTTGCTAACATAATTAGGACACAGCACATTTACTGTGGATTATTCAAATGAAGAGAGATTTTTTATGCATTAACTGAATACTGAATATATAGAATAGAAACTGAAAATGTTAATCAGCAATGTACCAAACCCCCCCCCCCAATATAGCACAGTCTCTTATTTAGAATATACAAGGAAACCATTAATTTCTCTCTCATGCACACACACACACACCTTGCAAAATCCTACACACTCATCTCAGATGGGCAAATAAATCTTTCATTTTTACATTATTGGCAATCATCTTGGGAAAGACTAGGATGATGGGGACTTTTTGACCTGCTGTAGTTCATTTTCATGACCATTTTTAAGTCTAATTTTTTATTTATATTATACTTGCATACAATATGTTCTACACACATTATATAAATAGTATGCATTGTTATCATATTTCTAAGAAGTAAATACAGTGTATACCCTTACTGCATGCCAGTAGAAGTAGTCACCTTTTTTTTCTCCTCTTAGCTTTGATGCTGGTGGGTAGGAGCTACAGATGCTGTAAAATATATTTTTAAATAATGTGTCCACTCAAGCTAGATCGAATTTTCTTGATAAAATATATATGAGAACATTCTTTCCAACCACCAGCTCTGATTCATTTATTACTTGGCTTGCAAAAGAAATGAAATCTCTCTTTTATGGTCTTTTTGGCAACTCTGGACCTCATATACAACTCATCATTTCCTTCATCAGAATTGATACTTTAGTTACATTCAAAGATGGACTCAAATATTTTTGTACAGATTTGAGACAACAGGATTGCCATTAAGGGGATACAGTAAGATCTGACAGAACCTGCATTTATTTTTAGCTTTCTTACAAGTCTTTTTAAATAGCTCCTCTCTTCTGTATCAGGCATAATTCCAGAAATTTATACCAGCACTCAGATTTTTTACTGACCTCCTGCGCTCATATGTTACAATTAGTAATTCCACAATTAACCTTTTATACCTATCATAAATAAAACATCATCAAGCCAACAAAAGATAGCATAGAAAAATAATATTTTAAGCCCTAGTGTAATGTCTTTTTTTTTTTTTTTTTTTTAGCATTCAGCACACCTAATTAGGAAAATCTTGGCCCAAGAATAGTTTATTTATGTAGTTCTGAATCAAAAGCCAGAGCATGATTCAGAAATCATGATAAGCTTGGTGAATTGAAGTGTAGATTTACATTAAGATTTCATTATGGATCACTGACCAAATGACAAGTGGTCTGAATCTCCTATTATTTTACATTGTTGTAATTATATTCATATCAGTAAAGTTATTCCTGAATTATATTGGTACTAGCAGACTTAACTTGCATTGCCTGGGTCCTTCAGGGCAGGGCCAGGCGATGTGTGTTTGTGGGGGAGAGTGTGCAGGAGGCTGGGGGCCAGGGGCATGTTCTTCCCCCCCACCAACATCCTCGCCCCTCCCAAGGCCTGTTCTCTTCTTTCCAGACCTCCCCCCACTAGCATTCCTGGGGTCTATTTTCTTTCCCCCTCCCCCCAGCCATTCTCCCAGCCCAACCAGGACCAATTCTCTCCCCCTCGAGGAAACCTCCCCAGACTGCCTGCCTGGGGCCTGTTCTCTCCCATTCCCCCAGGCCACCCCCTGGCCTGTTCTCTTCTCTGAAGGCCCCCCCAGCTATCAGGTGCCTGTTCTCTACCCCCACTTCCGGCATTACGGGCAAGGGCTAGGAGGGGGGAAAGGATTTGGGGGCAGCGGGGCTACTTACTAGGGCAGGCAAGATGGTGGAGCTCCAGCCCTGCTGGCCAATCCCATGGTGCTGTGGTTGCCCCCAGTAGGCACTCTACAAGATAGCTCCCCTCTGCGGGCTGGCTGCCCCCAGTGGCCACTCTCATATCGCATCCCTCCAAACAGCAGCCCCTCCCTTTGCATGTTATGGAAAACAACCCATTTCTCAGGGCTTCTGGTTCTCCTCGCACAACCAACCCCTGACTTTGCTTTAAGTTAGGAGAAGGGGAAGCTGTATACCTAATTTGGTGGCCCTAGCTCTTATTGTTTAGTAGGAGTTCTTGAACAAATAAAGTTACAAACAGACACAATCTAAAATAGATAGAGAGATAGATAGAACTCTCCTGCACAACTCTCAGAATTCAGTAAACAATGGAAAAGTGGGACTGTAAATTAACATGGAGTGTCCATTTATTGCAAATCTTTTTCTTCCTTCCTTCCTTCGTAAACTTCACATCTCTAGTAGTAGTATGTGGAAAGAAGCACTCTGTAAGGAAGGCAGCCTCAAGTTTTTATATACCTGGGAAAGGTAGAGTACCACAGAACCCTTAGTTGCTGCTTGCAGCCCTGTGGGCCCTATGACAGACACTTTTGTATGCAGTGTTCTTGTTGCAGTTTTTGTCCTAATATAATATATAGGCAAGGTGGGTAAGGTAATATCTTTTGTTGTGCCAGCTTCTACCTGGTGAGAGAGAATTTTGTGAGCTCATAAAGAGCTGTAAAGAAGCTCTACTACAGTTTGTCTCTTTCATCAAGAACAGTGGATCCAGTAAAAGATATCATCTCATCTGCCTTGTCTCTTTAATAGCAGACTTTTGGTATTTAAGGACCATTTGAGGTAGTATGTAATCACTGCCTGGAAATAAGGGAAAGGTTTATGCAGAGAAGAAGTTTACATTTGAGTAACTGAGACTTAAAAATCAGCCATTCAATGGTGGGGTTCAATGGGGTATATAGGTGTGAGTTTGAAACTTTACTTTAATTACAATGAAAGTTGCTGAGTTGTGCGGAATAGTTTCCCAAGACAAATGTTGAGGAATGTAAAGCAAAGAGGACGGTAGACTGCGACAACAGAAATTGACTAATATTAGGAGACTGGGCTTCAATCCCAGTTCTTTCACAGATTCAATGTGACTAAATAAGTCACTAAATCTCTCTGTGACTTAGTTCCATATCTGTAATATGGTGAATAATATTACCTTCCTTCCACCTTTTGTCTAGCTTGTCTATTTAGACTATAGGGCAAAGCCTGCTGCTTTTTATATGTATGGACAGCCTGAATTTGGTTGTGACATTGGAGCTAGTGAAATGTATTGTTGAGAGCCAGCCTACAATATCTTTGTGATATAGCTAAGTCTAGGGGGCAGATTCTGCAGGACATTCAGATTAATTGTATTGCATTCAGTAGGCTAATTCTCAATTGAAAATGAAAGTAGGAAAGAACAGACTTTATTAACTAATCTTCTCCTGAGTCAACAATGGCAAATATTGGATATAATCACGGAGTTCTTGTTCAAAGAGAAATCTCGTGGACTTCCCAAAATTTTCACTGATTTCATCATTGGGTCTATGCTATCTTTCAAAAATCTTTTTGGTTAGTGGAGCACAGTATCAGCAAATCTGTATATGGTGCAGATACTAAATTTGTATTTCCCTTTGCAGCATATGTGTGTGTGCACTGCATAATATAGCATTTAGTTACTTTGCATTGGAACATACCAACTGACTTTCATACAGGTCATTTCTTGTGGGTTTTGCCATATGTCATATCATATCAGAGGTCAAAAATACAAGAAAATGCTAGAAAATTACACATTTCATGAGGCAACAGCAGTAATTCATGCAAGAACGAAATTAATTGCTACATGAAAAAACTCCATCAGAAAATTTCACAGCAGTACATGGAACAATTAGCATGGACCACTGTCTCCCCCCCACACACCATATGCCTATTCCTGAAGCACTCAACAGGAGGGAAAAATCTGACAAAAACTGTTTATGTGAAGCTTTCTCTAGAATGAAACAGAACATAGTCCATAATCCAAGGAAGTTGCAAAACTTGAAGATAGATGTGGATGGAAAAAGTCAGACAGTGATTGGGAAGAAGTGTAGAAAATCTGCTTCCTGATCCCAAATTGCCATATTTTAGGGGCTGTAGAAGAAAGTCATGTTCATCGGAACAAATGGTTCAGGTATGGTTTCCCGAGCTGCAGACCTACAAACCTGTCTGCAACCAGAGAGGACCTTCCTCACAGTCTCCAGTAGTCAGGGCTCTGCACATGCTGGGGCCTTCCTTGCAAATAAATGTTCTGACTAAGCAGCATGCTGTTGCCAATATCTGAATCCCATTAAGTTAAAGTCAGTGGGCCACGATTGGCTCCTGGTAAAATGTTGCTGTGAACCAGAGTTGTTAATATATGACGTCCTATTAAGCAGGGTCAATGCTAAACGTTTGTAAGGAGTCTTAAAATCTTCCAACAAGAGGCCATCGTAGCAGTGTTATTTTTTCAACACGCTATGAAGAACAAACCTTCTACCCTCACAGCGGAGAACTCGCAGGCTAAAGTTCACAAGCAATAAGGAGCTACTTCACTTAATCTTGCTGACAAGATGAATTGCTTGCTGCAAGGGCACCCACTAGCAGCAGTTGCTGCTCTGGTCTCTGTTGGTTGGCCACCTAAGCAACATGCTAATGTGTATTGGGATTCAGGGATAGCAAGCAATGTAATAGCCAATACAATGCTACCATAATGGCAGTACGGTACATTATGTAGACACCTATTAGCTTTGCTATAAATTTGTTTTATCACAAAACCCAGGGAAATGCACCAAATAAAACCTCCATTGGCTTGCCATTAAACAGACTCTGATGATGCCATCACAGCAAGGTGATTTACGGAGTCTACCACTGAACCTTTAGGGTATGTCTAGACTACATGCCTCTGGCGACAGAGGCATGTAGATTAGGCTACCCGGCATAGGAAAATGAAGCGGCGATTTAAATAATCACTGCTTCATTTAAATTTAAATGGCTGCCGCGCTGAGCTGATCAGCTGTTTGTCGGCTAAGCACGGTAGTCTGGACGCTCCGCGGTTGACATCAAAGGCATTTGTCGACCTCCCCAGTAAACCTCATCCCAGGAGGCATACCTGGGAGGTGGACAAATGCCTTTGATGTCGACTGCGGAGCGTCCAGACTACCGCGCTGAGCCGACAAACAGCTGATCGGCTCAGCGCAACAGCCATTTAAATTTAAATGAAGTGGCGATTATTTAAATCGCTGCTTCATTTTCCTATGCCAGGTAGCCTAATCTACATGCCTCTGTCGCCAGAGGTATGTAGTCTAGACGTACCCTTAGTTACTAAGGATCTTTAGAACGCTCACTTAACGTCTTTGCATTGACACCTATTATGCCAAATTATTGGCTGGCTGGTAGTGACTGGCAATTTTTCTTGGCTTTTCACAGCTTGCTTTATATACTCCACGATTGTATAGTATGTTTTTCTGAGTGAAAACAGTAAATTATATGAGCCTCATAGGGAGCACTGAGGAACGCCACAGGAGAACTATAATCAACAGAACATTACTGAATGGAACAAGGCTAGAGGACAACTGGCTTCTGATGTCCTTTGTTTTATTCTCAGAATGAGAAATAAACCACGGTCCAATTTCTCTAGGTGGTAGAAGAGCCAATTTGGATGGCTTTCCTGCGTGAAAGATGTGGCTGATGGCATAAAATAGGAAAGCAGGGCAACTGGTATGCTCTATAATTAAGTTAGAACAATAAACAGTTCTGGCTTAATTCAAAGCATGTCTATATAAATGAGTGGGCTTTGTCAGGGTTTGAACTTTGCCATAAACTCAAAGCCTTTGAGTGTTGCAGCAACAGTGAGAAATCTGCTTCTGTTAGGGTTTGAAAACAAGACCATCTGAACCAAAAAATTAAGTTAGATTCCCTGCTGGTTCAAATCTATTAACTTCAGTGAGATTATGCCCAAAGGTATTTGACCACATAAGTCTAAATGAGAATCATCTTCATTAAATAAGAGTTACTAGTGGGCTCACTATGCTCGCCAACCCCCTCTTTCTGGAGGTAGGCAACCCCAGCTGTCCCTCTAGCCACCAGGGAGGGCTGTGGCCTTGCCAGTCCCTGCCCTTTCTCCCCCGCCCTCCCTGGCCATGGCAGCCCCTGCGCCAGCCCTGGCCCTTTCTCTCTCCAGCCTCTGGCTGCAGCCGCAGCCGCATCAGCCCCAGCCCTAGCCCTTTCTCTCCCCGCCACCCAGTTGCAGTTACCCAGCCACGGCTCTGCCCCTGGCAGATCCATTTTTTCAGTCCTCTTGAACCCAGGGCCAGATCCTTGGCCAATGTAAATTACTGAGCTGTGAAAATTTACATAGATTTAGGATCTGGTCCTAGATGACAAGAATTCCTTCCAAGGCAGCTGAGTCCATGTGAGGATGTAGGGAGATACTCTATGATGATACCTACACAAATTGTTTTTGATTAATTCAGGACATGGAGGGCAAGGTAAAACTATGGATTTTCTTCATGTCTAGGGCACTTTTCACCGTGGTCTGTGAATACTGTCTTACACCAAAGCCTGTCACCTTCCAAAGTTAAGCAAACAATGGGTAGAATTTTCAGAAAAATTCAATATTAGCAAAACTTTGCTAGTCTAGAAGGCAAAAGCTCCAGTAACTGTAAAGTTAGGCCAACTCTGAGTGCTTATGAAAAAAAAACCCAGAGCCAAAAGGAATTATTCAAGTTATGGAAAGCACAGATTTGTTAGACAGGCTTTCCCACAAAACAGATCTCGACAAAAAAAATAAAAGAGTGTGTTATTATTTAGAGGCATGTAAGCTTCTGCTATGATATTCATAGTTGCTATGCAACATAGTTGCAATTTTTTATTGTTTCCTGTCTCTTCTGATACGCTAACCAAGATGTACTTTAGGATTAAGACTTTTTAATGCTGTTCCAACTAGTTGGATTAGCACATAATTTTTGTCTGAAAACCTGAGATTCATTATTTAGGTAGCAGTGTATCCATCCAACTTTTTTTCCCCTTGCTCAGAAAGAAATTCCCCCTTGGCAAGTATAATTTGTCTCTGGGCTATTATTACCATCAGCTGTTTTCTTGCTGAAATAAATGAAAAGTTCATTGCTGACTGGAAGGACCTTGTATTTAAAGGGACTTAAGTGCCTGGGTGAAGAAAATAACTTCCTTTGGGAGCCTAGTGAAGGCAGCAGGAAAATATGTATGCTGCTGTTTGCCATGTCATGAAGTTCTATTTGTGTTTTTAAGACTGTACATCAGAGTCCAAGAATATTACATTTAATCATGCAGAATAGAATTAAAATTAGTTTAATTGCATAAGACAATTGTGTTCGCTCATGTTCAAGGGGAAAAAAATAAATAAAATGAACCATTGTAGAGGCCTCATTGATTTGCTCAGTGACAGAAGTCATTAACTGAGCTATGGTTAAATAGCGCTCTGTCTGCTCCCTGAGGAAATGGGCCTGTGCGGTAGGTCTGTGATATATTCTAAAGGATTCTGCTTTTCATGCATGGTGTGATGGGTAGCACAATCAGCAGGACTTATTTTGACAGCTAAATGGCAAACTAAAATGTGACTTTTCTTTTTATTGTTTGGAAGATTCTGCTCCCCCCCCCCCCGGGTTCTATATGTTCTTATCCAGGATTTTAAATACTCCAGGAAACCTCCCCGTAATGTATTGCTCTTTAAATTTAGATAAGTGTCTCCGTGTACATTAAATGAAGGCTACAAATTCTGCATTGTTACAATGTATTGGTTCATGAATGTCTTTAGGCTTCTTCACACAGCAATTATCATAGCATCAGTAGACAGAACACCGTAAAAAGATGGGAGATTTTTCCCTTGTTTGAGAGAAAACAACATGTTTTATTTTTAAAAGGGAGAGTCAATTAAAATGTTTAACTTTGCATGGAACTTTAAGGGGAAATATCGAACACTAGCCTCAGTGGCTAATATGAAAGGAACCACTAGATAACATTTGGCAATTTTAGAACATACATGACCCAAAGAATTCAAAACACTTCAGTATTATTGGACTGGCTCCTCAGAAAGCAGAAACTGGAATAGCTCTATTGACTTTGTGGAGTTATAACAATTCACACCAGCTTCAGAGGGGGTAGCCAAGTTAGTCTGTAACAGGAAAAACTTAAAAAACAACAAATAGTCCAGTAGCAACTTAAAGACTAACAAAACATGTAGATGGTATCATGATCTTTCGTGGGCACAACCCACTTTTTCAGATGACAGGAGTATTAGAAGTCCAGATCCAATAATAAATAAAGAAAGGCGAGAGGGGGGAGGAGGAAAAAAAGACAGTGAGTAGATGGTTCAGATAGTTACAAGAGGCTGATAAGAATAATTAGCCCTCCATTGTTTGGTTGGTTAAGTCATTGGGATGTGGAATGTAGTGTGGGAGCCAGCTGATGTCCCTATTCATGCTATTTGCATATGAATTAAACTTGTGAATTTACACTAGTTGAGGACTGAGCTAGCCCCACAGAGGGATGGTATTACAATGTTCATTTTATAGAAGGGTAAAGTGATACCCAAAGAAAATCAACAAGTCAGTGGCTCAGCTTTTCCTGAATGCTCATATCTTCTTTTTCTGCACCCAGAGTGAAAAGGCAGACTCAGCATTGGCCAGATGAACAGCATAGAAGTTCAGCATAGAAGTATACCCATTGGTGATCACACAGCAACTTTAAAACAAGGCCACAGGCCGGTTTGCCAGATGGTTTCAACAAAAATACCAGACAGACTTGACATTACATCACAATCTACATTATATCTTACTTAGAAAATACCGGACATTTATATTTTCTCATTTATATTTTCTCAATTTTTTTCCCAAACAGAAAGCTCAAATATGGGACTGTCCAGTTCAAAACTGGACACCTGGCAACCCTAGGCCCAACAGCAACCCAGTGGGTGAACTAGCCTTATACATGCATAGCAACTGATCTTTCTGCTCTGCAGCAGCTTGTCCTGTTTCCTTGTCTGCCTCCTCAGACACGGTACAAGGTTGCTGTGACATAATTAACTATGAGGCACAGAGGGAAGGGAAAACTCCAAATGCTATGGGAGAACAAAAGAAATGACAGGTATGTCAGTAACTCTTTGCATTGTTTGCCTATATGTAAATTTCTATTATCATCAGTGGAAATATTTTTTCATCATTGTGTGTGTGGTGAAATTGACATTTGCTGACATTTATCTTTATCGATAAAAATCTAATCCTTCCAAGACTAATTGTAAGTAATGTCAGTACAAGCTTCCCCATGCTGCTCTGCTAATGGGTTCAATCCAGTGATGAACAACCTCACCTCTCATTAAAATCAATGGGAATTGAGGACATTCAATATTGTACAAGAAGCAAAAATACACAATTGACTAGACAGTCCATCCAACGGATAGGGAGGATATCTCTACGTACCTTCTAGCTTCTCCTAAAGATTGTTTGGTTCTTGTTGAAATAAGTGAAAATGAAGGCTCATCATCTAAAATCCGCAACGTTTACAAGGCTTACAAGCTTAACAGTTTACTCAATGCTGAGAACTCCAAAACCTGCCTCAATAGTGATATTTAAAGCCTGCCTAGGAGAGAAATCCCAATGACCCTAAATCAGACTTGTCTATCAACCGTGGCATAGAGACTTCCTGATGTGGGAGTAGGTGACATTCTTTTAGAAAAATTTTCTCCATCTTCCCTCAGCAATAAAAAGACTGAACTGTGGATGGTATGTGTAGACAAACATAATGTCCGCAGTCTCTTTTCCTTCTAATTATAATTCAGCTCTTTGACTTGCCAATGTTTGAAAGGGGATGGGGGGTTGGGGGACAGGGAAGAGGATAAGGTCTGTAAAAGTAACCATTAGTTTTTCAACAGGAAAAAGAAAAACTTTTTTTTCAGATCTGACCTCTTATCTCACATCAAAGTAATAGTAATTACATTCTTCTCCATGTTATTCAAAGATTCTTCTCCATGTTATTCAAAGTGCCAACTTGCTCTCAACAATGCACTATGCCTTAACAGACTCATCACAGAATTTATATGAAGTTTGTTTCTAAGGCCTGGCAAACTTCAGAACATTTCTTGAATGAATTTAAATCCTATGATAATGCACATTCTAGCACACAAATATCTCCAAAGGCCATGTACTTAATTACACAAAATTTACTTATACAGGTTGTACCTCTCTTAACCAGGACTCTCTGGTCTGTCAACATTCATGATCTGGCAGGACCAGGAATGTTCCTGGACCACAGAGCCCATAGGGAGGTTAGGCCGTGGGCAGGAGTGCAGTATGTGTGTGTGGGGGGGTACAGCGATTCAGCTAGGAGCCCCATGTGGGAGGGGGGATGCAGAGGGATGGGCAGCACAGTGGAGAGTTCTGCCCCCTGTGGCTGGGAGGTAGCAGGGGTCTGGCAGAAGCTGTGGAGTTCCGGCCTCGGCCGCAGGACTCAGGGTCCAGCAGCAGCAGCAGCTAGGGAGCTCCAGCCTGGGGACCCATGGCCGGGCAGGCAGCAGTGGTGCTGGGCTGGAGCCCTACCAGGGAGCAAGAGTTCAGCTGGGTCACGTTGGGAAGGGCCTCCCCCTGGTCTGGCAAATCCTCTCGATCGGCACCAGACAGGTCCCAAGGGTGCCAGACGTGGGAGGTCCAACCTGTACTTCAGTTATTTTACCTCAGTTCAGAACTCAAGTGGATATTACCAGATCCTTAATGATGCTTCACTTTGCCAGTCAGATATTCTGAACACAGAACTATTCAGAGTAAAAACTCAGCACAAAACCGTCTATTATATAACAGGCAAGTGGGGGTGGGACACACAAAAACATTACATTACAATCGTTTAATTATATCTAAGGTATTATCTCACAGCTCAGTCCTGGGAAGTGCTGAGTGTCTTCAACTCCCTGCAATTTGCCAAGCTAGGCCTTGCCATTGAGACTAGACCAGCTTAGAAAGAAAAAGGGCAATTTTAGCGCAGCGGGGATGAAAGGATTTATCATGCCTTCCCTCCCATGGGCAAAGATACACAACAAGGCTTAATATGGATAACAAGATAAGGTTCTTTGGCCCAGTATAACATGTTGTTCAATGGTATGTTCTGAACTAGTTCCCCCCACCCCGCACCTAGCCAACTTACTCCTGAAGTTTCTGTGTGTTGCTGCCATTTCTTGTCTCTCACATTCTCATTTGCTAACTTACTGCACAACAAACATTCAAAACAGTTTTTATATTCAAATAATGTATTGTACTATCCCTTGTACTCTGGGAAGGACTAGAAGACAGATAAATGGCTTCCATGACTAACACAAAGAAATTTAAAAAAAAACCCAAAAGAAGAATGTGCTAGCATTCCTACTTCATTCTTCTCTCACCCTCCCAATTTTTGTGCCAGCTGCAAACTTTGTCAGAAATTATTTATGTTTTCTTCCAACTCATTGATAATAATGTTAAATACTTCAGGGCCAAATAGTCAACATCAGTGGGACCACTCTTGAAACATACGCACTTGATGATGTTTCTCCATATACAATTACATTTTAAGACCTATCAGTAAGCCAGTTTTTAATCGAGTTAGTGTGTGCCTTGTTAATTTTATATTGTTCTAATTTTTAACCAGAATATTGTGTGATACCCAGTCAAACAACTTACAGAAGTCTAAGTATATTATATTAACACAATTATCTTTAGCCAACCAAATTTATAATCTCATAAAAAAGATATCAAGTTAATTTGACAGAATCTATTTTCCAAAAACCCATGTTGGTTTGCATTAATTACATTAACCTCTTTTAATTTTTTATTAATTGAATCCCATATTAGTTGCTCGATTATCTTGCCTTGAATCAATGTCAGGCTGATAGGTCCATAGTTAGAGAAGTCATCCCAACTGTTCTTTTAAAAAATTGGCACAACATTAGTTTTCTTCCAGTCTACAGGTATTTTCCCAGTGCACCATCACTTATTGAAAATCAACAGTAATGGGGAGCGCCTCAGAAAGCTCTTTTAAAATTCTTGGATTCTAGGGCCTTCTGATTTAACTATGTCTGAATTTAGTATCTACTATTTTACATTCCCCTGAGATACTAATGGAATGTAAAGAGTTGTCACCATATGATGAGACAACATCTGTTTTTCCCCCAATAGGAAACAAAAGTATTTATTGGATGCGTCTGCCTTTTCTGCATCATTATTGCTAAATTTTCCATTTCCGTCTACTGTTGAACCAATACCATCGTCAGATTCTTTTTCTGAATATATTTTAAGAACTCTTTCTTATTGTCCTTTACTTTGCTAGCTATTACTACTTGTGTCCCTTTGCTTCTCTTACTAATTTTGCATAAATCCAAACTTATGATTGATACTTATTACTATCCACTTCCCCTTTCTTTCATTTGTTAAATAATCTACAGCTTCCTTTACCTCCCCTTAAAACTTGGTCAGTTTTTTAACCAGTCTGGTCTGCTTTTCTTATTGTGGGTTTTTTTTTTTTTTTTTTTGTTTTTTTGAGGTAGGCAGGGAAGCATCTATTAAGGTGTTCTTAAATGATTCCCAAATATCATTCTCATTTTTCTGATTAAATTTTTCTCCCACCTGATCTGGCTAATTGTTTTCAGCTTTATTTTCACCTCAACTCTATTAGAGCACCAGATATTTTCTGTTACTGGTCTGGACTTTATTCTACTTGTATATTTCAAATTTTATCAAGTCATGATCACTTGTACCTAAGCTACTATTAATTCTTAGTCCAGTGATCAGTTCTTTTTTATCTAGCAAGGTCTCATAAAGAAGTTCACCATGTTGGCTGCAACAGTTTTCAGTTAGGAAATTTTCATCAGTTAACTTTAGAAATAACAAGGATTGGTATTGGTAGCATGATACCTCTAGCATGTGTCACTTAACCGGAATTCCCCTATGAACATGAAAATCTTTTCCTACTCATTACAGAAGGGTGTGTAAACAGGCAGTCATCCTGTTTCATAATGTTTTTGTGGTCGGTGGCAGACATCAACTGATATCCCATCTTGTGATTTATCAATAGGATATAGATCCATAAGCATTCAAGATTCTTTTGTTCTGAGCCACTTGTAAACAGATAGTGCTATTTTTAACGGAGTGCCACACATTCTCTCCACTTGATCCTTCCTAAATAAGTTATAACCACTGATTTTTACATTCTAATTGTATGAGTCATCCCACTAGGTTTCAGTAATACCAACTAAATAAAATGTATTCTAATAAATGAGCAATTGCAATTTCTCTTGTTTGTTACTTAGGCTCATAACATAGGTGCATAGGCAATTCAAGAATTTCTTCTTTTTGTGTCCTTTGCCTAGAATCATAGAATCATAAGGCTGGAAGAGACCTCAAGCGGTTGAGTCCAACCCCCCGCCCAAAGCAGGACCAACCCTAACTAAATCATTCCAGCCAGGCCTTTGTCAATCTGGGATTTAAAAACCTCTAGGGATGGAGATTTTACCCCCTCCCTAGATAACGCATTCCAGTGCTTCACCAGCCTCCTAGTAAAATAGTTTTTCCTAATATCCAACCTAGACCTCCCCCACTGCAATTTGAGACCATTACTCCACATTCTACCATCCGTCACTACTGAGAACAGCCTCTCTCCATCCTCTTTGGAACCTCCCTTCAGGTAGTTAAAGGCTGCTATCAAATTCCCCCTCACTCTTCTCTTCTGTAGACTAAACAAGCCCAAATCCCTCAGCCTCTCCTCATAAGTTCTGTGCTCCAGCCCCCCTAATCATTTTCACTGATATCCTCTGGACCCTCTCCAATGCATCCACAACCTTTCTGTAATGGAGCCCCCAGAATCGGATGCAATACTCCAAATGTAGCCTCACCAGTGCCAAATAAAGGGGAATAATTTCTCTAGATCTGCTGGCAATGCTCCTTCTAATGCACCCTAATATGCCATTAGCCTTCTTGGCTACAAGGTCACACTCTTGACTCATATCCAGCTTCTCATGCACTGTAATCCCCAGGTCCTTTTCTGCTACTTACTCAGTCGGTCCCCAGCCTGGAACTGTGCTTGGGATTCTTCTGTCCCAAGTGCAAGACTCTGCATTTGTTTTTGTTGAACCTTATCGGATTTCTTTTGGCCCAATTCTCCAACTTGTCTAGGTCACTCTGAACCCTATCCCTACCCTCCAATGTATCTACCTCTCTCCCTGGCTTAGTGTCATCTGCAAACTTGCTGAAGGTGCAATCCATCCCCTCAACCAGGTCATTAATAAAGATGTTGAACTGACCCTTGGGTCACTCCACTTGATATTGACTGCCAACCAGACATCGAACCATTGATCGCTACGCATTGAGCCCAACAATCTAGCCAGCTTTCTATTCACCTTACAGTCCATTTATCCAATCCATACTTCCTTAACTTGCTGGCAAGAATACTGAGGGAGCCCAAATCAAAAGCTTTGCTAAAGTCAAGGTGTATCACATCCACAGAGCCAGTTACCTCATCATAGAAGCCAATCAGGTTGGTTAGGCATGACTTGCCCTTGGTGAATCCATGTTGACTATTCCTGATCACTGTCCACTCTTCCGAATGCTTCAAAATGGATTTCTTGAGGATCCCCTCCATGATTTTTCCAGAGACTGAGGTGAGGCTGATCGGTCTGTAGTTCCCTGGATTGTCCTTCCCTTTTTTAAAGATGGGCACTACATTTGCCTTTTTCCAATTATCCAGAACCTCCCCCAATCTCTCTTTCAAAGATAATGGCCTATGGCTCTGCAATGACATCTTCTATCTCCCTCAGCACCCTCAGATGCATTAAATCCAGCCCCATTGATCTGTGTATGTCCAACTTTTCTAAATAGTTCTTAACCTGTTATTTCTCCACTAAGGACTGCCCACCTCTTTCCCATACTGTGTTGCCTAGTTCATTGATACCAGTAGCCTGGAAGCTGACTTTGTCTGTGAAGGTCAGGCTGTTTGATTAATTTTGTTCTCAGCATCTTGATTTTGTGCCGCTCATATTTTACTTCTTTTTTACCCTCCCATTTTGCTAGTAATTCAGCTAACTCCTGGCCACTCTAGCCAGCCTGTCTCCAATGAAATTGATTCCCATCCTACTGAGGTAGAGGTCATCCAAACTATACAACTCCTCCTCCCCATAGAAGGTGGACCAATGTTCCACAAAACCAACCCCCCACCATCATTTACCGAGCCAGTAGTTTATTTCTAGCACCCTCTGCTTTCTCTCCTCCTTTGTACATGGGTCAAGAAGGATCTTATAGAACATTGCTAGGATACTCTTCTTCAGTATGTGTCTGAGTTCCCTGAAGTCATCTATTATTTGCAAGTATCAGAGGGGTAGCCGTGTTAGTCTGGACTGCAAAAGCGACAAGGAGTCCTGTGGCACCTTATAGACTAATAGATGTATTGGAGCATAAGCTTTCGTGGGCAAAGACCTGAAAGCTTATGCTCCAATACACCTGTTAGTCTATAAGGTGCCACAGAACTCCTTGTCGCTGTTATCTGCAAGATATCCCATAGAGTGAGACCTGTATCACTTTATATCCCAGTAATTAGGTCATTCACCTGAGAAACAGGAGAGCTGGGCTTCCTCTTAGGCAGAGTGAGAATTTAAGTCTACATTTTACTGGGTTATAGGATGGAGGAGGGGCACCCGAAGCTCCACCAACTCCTCTGGCTGTGTTATGTGAGGAGCCTGATTCAGTAAGGAGCCTGATTCAGCTCTTATACACCCTTGGCAATATGTACTTGTTCCTGCCCTGTAGGTGAGATAAATGGTGAAATATCTAATTTGAGAATCCTGCCAGGGCTTACGTTTGAGCTTGGAATCAGGACTTAGAAACTTACGTTGCATGTCTACCAGCAGACAATTAGGCATATAGAGAATTCAGACATCAATAAGGTAAGTAAATAGCAATTTGGAATTTTGAGGATCTAAATTTTAGAGTTAGATACCTAAACTGGAAATTAATCTCCAAAACCTCTTTACAGGTCTATCCATCGGTGTTTGATTTTTAAAAGTTCCTGAGCACCCACAATTCCAGGTGAAACCAACATTGGCTGCAGGTGCTCAGCAGCTCAAAATAAAAGTTAGGCTCATTACTCTGTTATGATCTCAAAAACATAGTAAAAGAAAAAGCTAACATTGTAAAATCTCAGGCCCAAACACATGAAGAATTGCCAGTATTAAGGTATATCTCCTTAATGCATTCTTATGCATCTACAGAGGCAGAGGTCATTATAAAATGATATTAAAATTGGCTATTCTTCTAGTCTTCAGATAATAGAAAGTGTAAGGCCTACCATGTGCTACATAAAATACCTTTTAAAGGAACCAGAAATGGATATTACCCTTATAGCAATTTTTTAGTGTATAGATTACCTGCTACTAAAGTCTCAAGCATTTAAAATATTCAATCTGCATCTTGATGGGCCAATTCCACAATATTTTATTTCCCAAATTTACAAGAACCTGTTAGGAGATTATTATCTTTTCCTCATACTATAGAGGCAGTCAGATACTATGGTGATGAAGATGGTATAAATAGATAGCAAGGTAGAGGTGCCTACCTTTAATATTCTCTTCCCATCTTCTCTAAGAAGTACAATTTATTTTCTAATGCATAAGTATAAAATACAGATCTTATTATTGTAATGTAGTAAAACTTAATAACATGCATGCTAAGAATGGGGAAGGTCTTCCATGACTGTAGCTTCAAAGCTAATGGAAAGAGAACTCAGTGCAAGCAGAGCATGAATGTTTTAGGGTTTGATTTTTTCTACATGCTCGTGCAGTCCTCAGCTTTCTTGGGTGCTAAGGAGCTAAGAGTAGTTACGCAAAACTAAGGAGTTCCATTTCTTTTATTTTATTTAAAAAAAAAGTCTAAAATGGCCATGAGCTTTCCAACTTGGGTGCCTGACGATAGGCACTGAAATCCATATAACCAGATAAAGAGACATACTGGTTTTCAACCCACACTTAGGGCACATGTATACTTACAGGAAGATTAGCACTCCAGAGCTTGAATTTCTAGCATTCGATTTAGTGGGTCTAGTATAGACCTATAAATCAAAAGCTGTGAGCAGCCCCTGCTAGCATCCAGTACTCCTTCTGCAAGGGAGTGATAGGAGTGTTTGATCCTGTCGGCTTTCACTGTGTGGATGCCACCACAGCTCATCTTAAATTAAGCCGACCTTCCTGGTCTAGTATAGGCCTTAGTGTGGCATTCTGTTTCAGTCTAGTGTCTGGAATGCTAGAAATTCAAGCTCTGGAGTGCTAATCTTCCCGTGAGTATACATGTGCCCTAAGTGTGGGTTGAAAACCAGTATGTCTCTTTATCTGGCTATCGTCAGGCACCCAAGTTGGAAAGCTCATGGGTTGGAAAGCTCATTTCTATTACAGCCTTTGAGCTAACAAGGTTGTGTCTTTTAGCTCATGCAGACAGTGGAACAAGACCTGGATTCAAGCTTAACTGCTGACAACTCACCCAGTGATAGTTCATGCGTGCACCCTTGCCTCTTACTGAAATCAGTGGTTACTTCGCAAATACAGAGGCCTGACATATATACCTATCCTAGTGTTATCTAGTCAACAGCATTATCCAGTCCCTAGGAATCCATTTTATTAATAATGTTTAATGAGTGGTTCACTAAGTAGCAAATATAAGGAAATGTGTTAGCGAGTGTGCCAGTCTCTATTTTTATCTCATTCTTTAATTGGAGATTATGCAAATCACAAATCAAGTGTAGAGGCAAAAAATAGACATAGATTAACCTTTGAATTGACAATTATGCAATGATATTTACCTCATTCAGCACAGTCACCAGAACTGTACGTACTGTAGGATTTTAAAAGTAATTTTACCATATTTTGTACAGAGATATGTACTATGTACATATAAATACATATAATGCTATATATGTACATATACACAGTCACCCAGTAGTCACTCTTGAACATGTTTATAAATCCCTCCAAAGCATTGATTTAAATAAAATAATGTTTTCCCCTTTTTTAATTGTAATTTTCTTTTAAATACAAGCATCTCTTAGGTGATCATTTGAGCAAGGTCTTTTTATTTGTTGCAGTGATGGTGCACAAATGTATTTTTCAGTTTCTGCAAAGTCTGCAAAATGTAATTATTTATTTCAGTCCCCTTCCCAGTGACACCTATGTCAAATGACTTCCTATAACCTACCCCTCTGAAGCTTTTTCCTATAACTTAATAGGAATGAAACTGAAGTGCTGATTATTAGCCCTCATGCTAAATTACAGCTGACTGAGTCACCTTTTCAATCAGCCTTTTTTTTTTTACCTTAAAGAGCTGCTGATGAGGCCTGACAAAAAACTTTGACAGCTATTCTATTTAGAATCAATGTATATAACATTTAGGGATAAGCATGAGGGAATCTGGCTCCTTATGATTACAGAGGTCTGCCCAAGAACCGGAGTTTACAGTCACACATTTTGCTCCTGAACTGATGACATAGATACAGCTGTTTCTGACACTATAGTCATTTTTAATCCTGCAGACAGTTACGTCATGGGGAATGGAAGATGGCTTTAGGTACCATGATGATGGTACAATATCAGTTTCAACATTCTCACATACCCAAGGTCTGAGTTCTGGAGTTCTGTTGAATGAGCTCTCACATAAGCCTTAATCCAGTTATTAAAAAGAAATCTTCTTATGCTTCCCCCAAAACAATGTATCAGATCTCATGGGAGTAATAATAACTACTATATTGTATTGTGGTCACAACTGCAGGCCTCAGTTGGGGATTGTAACTCCGTTGTGCTAGGGGCTGTATACCTGCAATGTCCCTCCCGGAAGAATTTACTGTCTAAGGTTTCCATACTATAAGGCAGGGGTGGGCAATAATTTTTGACGGGGGGGGGGGGTACGCCATGATTTTGGAAAGTGGTGGAGGGCCGCACTCTTCCATGATATGAATGGAGGAGGTGCGGGGTCTGGGATGCAGGTTAGTTGCAGAAGGGAGCTTTGGGTAAGGGAGGGAATTTGGGTGAAGGAAGCAGTTGTGACCTGGAACACTGGACTGAGGTGCCGGGGGCTGGATTGTGACCTAGGGCTGGGAATTGGTGTACAGGAGGGGGTATAGGGGCTTGGGTTGTGATCGAGGACAGGAAGGAATTGTGATCTGGTACAGGGGATATGGGTGCAGGAGGGGGGCTGAGGATTTGGGCATGTGGAATGGGGGGCAGGAGTGGGGGGCAGAGGGTTGGTGAAGGGAGGGGCTGGGGTGCCAGAGGCAGGGTCTGGCCAAGAGACTTACCATCCAGCAGCCTGTTCCATCAGCCTCCCTGCCTGCCCTGTCCCCACACAGTCTGCAGCCATGTGCTCTGTGAATAACTGTGAGTCCCTTGTGCTTGGTGGCTGCTGTTATTGAAACAGGCAGCTCACACTGGCCAGTTTCTGGCCAGAATTTGGCCCGCCCAAATTCTATGCCTGTGCAGGGTAGGCACACCTGCTACAGCATCTCTAAGTCCACATCAATGAATTTGGCTTCTTATAACATCTCTGTGATGTTTGCGGCATTCTTTCTATTCTGTTTATGAGAAGCTGAGGTACAGAAATGTCAGTTGATTTGCCCAAGGTTATACTGCAGGGCAGCACCAGAGACAGGAAAAGAAACCAAGAATCCTGACTTTTAAGTCTGTTCTCTGAGTTTTCTCCCCCATTGTCAATCTTATTGACCAAGGACAATTCTTAATAGCTGTTATGAAAAAATACAGGTTTATTTCTGTGATCAAATCCCCTTTGTGCTGTCATTCCCACAGATGAAGGAAGCCATTGTGGCTCCCTCACTTCTCAGATGCATTTCGGAGCCTAACTTAATAGGTTTGAAAATTCTGGCCTGCATTTTTATGCCTGCTGTAGCATAATTTTAATTGTCATTCTGGGGGATATATTGTACACGTGGTTTATTGCTGATTTTTTTTATCCAGAATGCACTGAATTTCAAAGCCTCACGTTAAATTACCTTTATCCCAGTGTGAAACCTCAGCCCAGGTATGGAAACATGACTGGATCAAACTGATGCCACATCAGCAGTAACTGAAATGGTATTTTTTCTCCCCCTTCCCACTACCAGAAAAAAAGCTTGCTGTTTCAAAAAAGCATTCCACTATGTAAGGGTTTGGTTCAAACAAACCCTGTCCATATGGTTGTCAGAGAAATTATCTTAAATGAGAAGACAAGGAAGAACTCTTCAACAAGCAAGACAATTACACTGAAACATCTGAATCAGTCAACTGCATAATGAATGTAAAGGAAAGCAGTTTAACATTCTGGTAGACAAATATCTTACTGACCACAGCCACAGCTGCTATTGCTATTGCCAGTGTCCTGGACTCACCGAAGCTTCTTTTTTGAACATCTGGAGGCTTTAATTCTCTTGGGTATATATGTGACATTGAGGGATTATCTGAGGTGCTGTCAACTATACGGGAACAGGGCATGCCAAGAGACACCTTGTTGGAACATCTTCAGTTTCGAGCACCCCATCTCACAGAAAACAACTACTCCAGGTACTTTACAAGAGTATTGATTTCTTGATATGCCTGGAAGGAAGCCTTTGGCTCAGCTGTGGCTGAATCAATACCACGAGGGAAGTCAATGCAGCCAGTCCACACAATGTCATTCTACAATTTAGTACCTCATGTTTTGACTTGCAGATTGCAGCAGGGATTCCACAGCATGTTAGCCATTGCAGACATTCTACCTGTAGTAGCAGAAACTCACTGTAGTAAATAATGCTACCCAGTGTGAGAGCATTCAGCAAATCATCACCATCTACTTCTTCAAGGCGGTGGAATTCTTAGAGTAGCTATCTGTATATTTTTCTTCCGACACAATTACTGCTGTGCAGAGAAGCAAGGCTGCAGAGTGCAGATATTAACATTTGGGCCAACTCAATGTGGGGGGAGCTTGTTTATGTAACAGGTCAAGGGTGCTGAGGTAAAATGATGTATATTTAACCCTGTAACATTACTGCACTTCCACCTACTTCTCTGCTGATGCACAGGCTAGAGTTCAGGTATTTCAGAGCTTTTTTAAAGGAGTGTCGGACAGAATTAAGCCATGGGGAGAGAGTGCCATATAGAGATAGATTCATAGATAAACATATTTTTTCTTAAGCAACTATTATTCAGTCTCTATTTGTGATTTCCCACAAAGGTTCCTCACTTCGTTGTTGTGACATAAGTTTTAGTGAAAGAGAGATCTAGCCTGCACACACATGTGCACACTCCATCTCATCTTTTGACAGAGATGACTTCTCAAACTCTGCAGTATGGTATCCGTGTGCATCACCTGGACTCCTCGGAGCCAGAGGAGAAAAGACAGCCCCACGTTTCCCTTCCAAACGCCTCAAAATTTCCTCAGCAAAGCAGTCTGAAGAGCCTCACAGCCATCCACAAGTCCAGTCTTAGAAACAATAGCTGTCTTTCTCTGCAGCATCCAAAGAGATAGGAGTCTGTAGTGTGGAAACAAAGTGTCAAGGGCACTGGGACAAACCTCTCACAGCTGACAAAACTTGGTCTTGCATTGGCTAGTAATAGTCACTGAGGCTATGTCTACACTACAGAGGTTTTTTTCGGAAGAACAGCAATTTTTCCAGAAAAACTTCACTTACATCCACACTGCAATCACATTCTTTGGAAAAAAAATCAAAAGAACAGAGGCAGGGAGGGTTTCTGACATTGGTAAACCTCTTTCTATGAGGAAGAAGCCTTTTTCCGAAAGAGCTCTTTCGGAAAAAGGCGTGTGTGGACGGGGAAGAGGGAGTTCTTTCGCAAGAAGAGGAAAGAGGAAAAAGCACAGGTGCCCTGGTGGCAACTCCGATCATAGTAATCACAGCTGAAATGCGAGATAGCGTCCATTCAGTGTGGATGCTATCTTTCGAAAAAGCTGATCGCTTTTTCGATGTGCTTTGGCAGTGTGGACGCTCTCTTTTGGAAGAATTTTTTTCAGAAGATCTCTTCTGGAAAAGCTTCTTCCAAAAGAAGCCTGCAGTCTAGATGTAGCCTGAATCCACAGGGCAGTCTCCAACATCCATATTTATAATCTTTTCCCCACTAAGCTAGCTACTGAACCACTTGCCTTTAATGGAAACCCTCTGCACAGCTTCAAAGACAACAACCAAGTATGCCTTGTAAGAACCACACTCCCTCCTCAGGATATTTCTTTACCCTTGGAACTAAGTGCCTTGCGCTGGTCTCTGCTTGTGTGGTGTGAACTCTTGTCTAGGGAGTCCTACGTCATACTTGATCTGCTCCTCTTCAGCATTTATTTACAGAGTTGATTGGACTCAGCTGAGAGTCCTTGTTTCTGACTGGTAATTCCTAGAGCTGACATCCCTGATGAGCATGTCTAGGTGCTAAGCCTTAGACCTTGTATGGGGAAAGAGAAAGATGACACAGCAATTGCACTGGCCATGGGATCCCCCACTCCCTGCCGAAATCAGGAAAACTGAAATCACTAAGACCTGGGTTAAGTGGTAGAACCTCAGATCCTGACATTACGGGAGCAGCAAGCAGTGGTGGCTAGTGGCAGCAGAAAGGCAGGGACAGAGAAACAGCAGCATTTCTGAGACCGTTGCAGAGGCAGCAGTAGAGGCATTGCTCAGTGTTCGCCCTGGAGGAAGGGCGGAGGCGAACCCCTATGAACTCTGGGTCTTTGTTAACCAAGGACAGCCAGCTGTGGGTGGGATGTAGCAGTGGGAGAGGTGAGTGCTGGTTTAAAGGGACACTACTTTGTTCGACGATCCTATCTCAAGGCAGGAAACTGAGGAAAAGGACACTGCCCACTGCACTGAATGGTTGGGTATATGTATAGACAGACGTGTTTGAATATGCTTGTGGTGTTTTCCCAGATTCATGCTGGGTTCCCTTTCCCCTTTAATAAAAATTATACACAGACTCTGTGCTTACAAAAAGGGAAGTACTTCCCCTTTGAGGTGCCCTGGAGCAGTGTTACATTTTCCCAGATTACTGGACTTGCGCTCGGGCTGTTTCTGTTTTGCATTGTTAGGAGGACTCCCTGATCCACTGAACCCAGCCATTGTTGCTGCTGACTCCACCTGGCAGAAGGGTGACACTTCTGTGTTGTTTCTTCACTTCACCTTCCAAGGAAAATCCAGCTGCCTGCGGTGGTTGTGGGCAGATAGTGTAGAAGGGTATTTGCATCCTCGGTGATCACCAATATTATCTCATAATTTCCTTGCACTCCCTCACTGGTCTGTATCCATCTATAGAGCCTTGCGTGTATGTAATTATATAGCTGTGGATGAAGATATTCACAGATCTAAATTGGTATCTAGAAGTGCGGGGTATCCTAGGAACCACAGCAGTGAAAGGAGCAAAACCTGGAGCCACCGCTCACACGAGCCAGTGTCCCATGCTGGCAGCTCCATCAGTGTGGTCATACCATCCACAGCCAGCCACACTGGGGTGGGCACCAGGCTCACCGGAACAGCCCCGGAGAGGACACTGAGACAGCTCTGTGGAAGGGTCAGGGCAGGCCTGGAGGTGGGGCTATACAGCCACACTGGAGGAGCTGTCCGCACAGGGCTCTGGCTCCTGGGAGCAGGGGGGCTACATTCTGCTCCTGTCCTCACTGTGGTTCACAAGAGAGCCCCTACAGTTCACCAGAAACCTATTTATATCCCTGAAAAATCTGCAGCTGTGGATATCAATTGGTATCTGTTCAAGGCTCTATCCATCCATCATCTCTGTTGTTATAGTGAGATCATAAGCTCTTTGGGGGTTGGAACCAGCTTTTTGCTCTGTATTTGTATGGCACCTGGCACAATGGGGTCCCGATCCATGTCTGGGCTCCTAAGCATGATGATGGTAATAATAAAAAAGGAGAGGGTGAACAGCCAGCTCTGTGAGGTATTGATTGGCATCAGCCATAATTTGTTGTTCTGTCAAAGATTCAGCATGCCAATTATGGGAAATGATGTGCAGTTGCTTAAAACTGATTGTAAATTGCATCTGACTGATTGGCAGACTAATGAGCTGAGGTTGTGGGAATCGACATTGGGCACACACGGTACCTTTTCATGCCATCGGCTATTTTTGCAGCTGCGGGGATTCTTCGTCTGTTCACGAGAGGACGGATTCAACTGGCAACTCTGCACAAGCACTTCACATGAGCATTTTGGGTAGTTTGTTGCCCTGTGTGATTTGCTCCTGGCTGGTATCCACCCACTCAGAGCCTCTCCACAGGCCTGCTTGTGCACTTTACACCACAATTTTGTTTTTGTCGACATTCATGGTGTCTATGTAAAATCTGCTTTTTACCTATTAGAGAGAGATGCTGGGAGTAAAATACAGTCTTTTTCCCTGGAGAAGCTGCCCCACACTTCCAGTCATCCTTCAAAAGATTTCTAAAATACATATGAAAATGATGCAGGCCTGGCTGATCATTGCAGAAGAGAGCCAAGGCAAAACACTGCTTCTGCTGTACCTGCCTTCGTGTTTGTTTAAACAAGAGTTAATTTTGAACCCTAAAAGTGTTCATTGTAAGTACATTTGTATGTGTATATATATTATATATACCTTCCTAAAACATGTGTGTGTTTGAGAGAGAGAAAGGGAAATTTGTATACACATATGAATACTTAACACACCATTTATAGGTGCTTAGACAAGACATTAGTACTTCATAGCTGATCTCTTACCATATTCACAGGTCATTTTGGCTAATGTTAGTGATCGGATTTTAAGAATTGTGAATTTCATCTCTATAAACTTGAGACTCTCTGGTCCAGCAACATCTGTGGCCCAAGAGGACTATGGATGTTCCAGGATCAGAGTCCTGATGTGCAGCTGATGTCAACTCCAGCCCTGGGGAAGATGGTGGTGGCTGCCAACTGCTCCTGGGTGGATGGCTTGCTCTGGGGCTGCATCGCACCCCAGCGGTGGACCAGGAGCCAGGCATGATGAGGGGGATGTGAGCCTGGTGCAATGCAGAGGAGGGGGCCAGAGGCCATTGCATAGCCCAGCTGGGCTGCCACTGCCTGGGGTGCTGGGAGCCAGGAAGCTACCGTGCTGCATGAGGGAAGGGGAAGGGAGGAGCAGAGAAGATCGGAGCATGGCTCATCTGGGCTGTGGGGAGCCAGGAAGCCTGACACACGGCACAGCTGAGCTGGGGGAACTGGGAGCTGGGCTAGGGAGGTGGGAGCCGGTGTATGGCTAAGCTGGGCTGGGGGGGGGGGCAGAAGCTGGCATGCAGCTTAACTGTGCTGGGGAGGGCCCAGCTGGACTAGAGGTAGGGAAGGGGGTGCAGGCAGCCTGGCGCGTGACCCAGCTGGGCTACCCAGGGGAGCTAGTGGCACAGCAGTGCAGCAGGTGGGGCTGGCAGCATTGGGGCCAGAAATGGCCTCCTGTGATCCGGCAAAATCCCTCATCCAGGACCAGTCAGGTTCCGAGGGTGCCGGACCTTTCAGGTCAAACTTGTATTTAAATCTGAAATATGATGATGTAAATATAAGAGTCCTGACCCCAAAAGGAGTTTGGTGGAGGTGAGGTTACAAGATTACTGCTGCCCTTCTATACCGATGCTGCTGGCTGTGGAGCTGGGCAGCTGGAGAGTGGTGGCTGCTGGCTGGGAACACAGCCCTGAAGGCTCAGCTGCTGCAGTGGCAGCACGGAAGCAGTGATGGCATGGCATGGTATAGCCACCCTTACTTCTGAGCTGCTCCTGGTGGGGCGCTGCCACATGGCTGAAAGCCGCTGCTTTCCAGCCACCCAGGTCTGAAGGAAGAGTAGAAATAAGGAGGGCCATAACATGACCATCCCCTAAAATAACCTTTTGACGCCTGTGCAACTCCCTTTAGGGTCAAGGACCCCCAGTTTGAGAAACGCTGGTCTAACCCATGGAATCTGAATAGCGTAGGGGAAAATGACACACAAGACAAGATTTCATAGGGAGAGACCAAATTTCACAGTCTGTGATGCATTTTTCATGACCATGAATTTAGTTGGGCCCTATACATAGCCTATTGCAAAGGGATGAAACCTACGCTTTTCTCTTTTATCTACAAGTTATGAAATCAGTTGCAGATGCAACATAAGTAAAATGCTTTGGAGGGGTAGCCGAGTTAATCTGTAACAGGAAAATCTTAAAAAACAACAAATAGTCCAGTAGCACCTTAAACATGTAGATGGTATCATGAGCTTTCGTGGGCACAACCCACTTCTTCAGATGACCGGAGTATTAGAAGTCCAGATCCAAGAATAAATAAGGGAAGGGGGGTGGAGGGAGGAGGAGAAAAAGAGAAAAAAAGAGGGGAGGAAAAAAGAGAAACAGTGAGTTGATGGTTCAAATAGTTACAAGAGGCTGATAAGAACAATTAGCACCTCCATTGTTTGGTTGGTTGGTTAAGTCATTGGGATGTGGAAGATAGTGTGCTCACCAGCAGATGTCCCTATTCATACCATTTGCATAAGAATTAAACTTGTGAACGAAGTTAAGTTCCAGCCCTTCTCTGTGTATTTGGCTTGTGGAATTGGCCTGAAACAAAGAGGTGACTTAGAGATCCATTAATGAGTGTTCAGGCAGATTAAAGTGTTCTCCAACAGGTTTTTGTGTGTTGCCTTTTCAGATATCTGATTTGTGTCCATTAATTCTTTCCCATAGAGACAGCCCAGTTTGGCCAATATACACGGCAGTGGGGCATTGCTGGCATTTGATGGCATAGCTCACATTAGTGGATGTGCAGTTAAATGAGCCTCTGATTTGGTGGCTCCCCTAGCTTCCAACCCAGACACATTTCTCAGTCTATTGTGTACAGCCAGGCCCTGGGATACAGCCGGATTTTCTCCGGTCCCACAGGCATCTGCAGGATCTGTGCAGAGCATTCTTGAGACTGAAATTCCTACCCAGAGAGGTGAGAAGGCAGATCAAGAGAGCCAAAAAAGTGCCCAGATGTGAACTACTTCGGGACGGGCCTAGAAGAGAGGACGGCAGGGTTCCACTCGTCATCGCCTGCAGTCCACAGCTTGGACCCCTCCAGTGCTTTGTCAGCAGTCTGCAACCTATCCTGGAGGGTGATCGCTCGCTCTCAGAGGCCTTGGGGGAAGGGCCGGTTCTTTCCTGCAGATAGCCTCCTAGCCTTGACCAGGTTCTTTCCAGTGGCCACGCAGCATGCCTCCATCGTGGTCATCCAGGAGCACAACCCTGCGGTTGGCCCCAGTGCCAACTCTGAGCGCGTGTCTACACTGGCGATTTCTTCGCTGGACCTAACCACATCAGCCACCAAATCAGAGGCTCATTGCATTTAAAAAAAGAAGTAGCAGTAAGAATTATTGTAATAAAAATACTATATGTCACATAGAAAATATAAGGTCACTATATGCATCTTCAAGAACAGTGTAATGTTGAACAGAAACAGGAAAGACTAACATTAATTATGAAGTATTTTATATAAAAAAATTTAATAGCTTCAACACATTTCATCTTCTATGAATTTAATAAACAGATATGAGTTTTCACGATATTTGCCATCGGTAACATTTCTAATGCTGGTAAATTTCTCCATGGAGAGGAGATCCCATGATTTATTAAACTGTTCATTTCTAGGGCTGCTGCTGGGGGTTTCCATTCAGGAGCTAGAACCACTCTGGCAGCTAAATAAGATGGTTGTAAAAGACAGCAAGGGGAACTATTATCAGGGCCACCTTCATACTCTGAAAGTGCTAATCCTGGTGTGAGATTAATTTAGGGGTGTAGATGTTAATATTAGTTATTATTTGTATAACAGAAGCACCTAGAGGCAACTTCTGTGAATAGGGCCTCAGAGTGCTAGGCACTGTAAGAATGCACAGTGAAAGACAATCCCTGCCACCAAGATTTGAATCTAAAAAAGAAGGTAGATGAAACAAACCAGCTGATTAGGGTAACAAATATAGAACAAGCTAGACCATATGAAAATGATGCACTTCTGAGGGACTGGCAAACAAGGGAACCTAAGCAAAATATTGCTTCTGCTATTCCTGCTTTCAAATCATTTGACTGATATTGAAACATGAGTAATTTTGGACCCTAAAAGTATTTGTGTATGTACATTATATATAAACGTCTGTTACTTTCAGTGCAGTCAGTGTGTGTGTGTGTGTGTGTGTGTGTGTGTGTGTGTCTGTGTCTGTGTGAGATAGAGAGAGAGAGAGATACAGACAGACAGACAGAAATGTTTAGATACACACTCATTGTTTATAAGTAATAGAGAGGTAGCCGTGTTAGTCTGATCTTGGTAAACCAAAAGGAAAAAATATATAGCACTTTAAAGACTAACAAGATAGTTTATTAGGTGATGAGCTTTTGTGGGGCAGACTCACTTCTTCAGATCATATTCTGAAAGTGAATCAGCATGACCATATATAACAAAGGAATACAATCAAGAAAGTAAACAGTAATGTACGCCCCCACCTTCTGTTCTAATATCTGATTTGTTGTACATCATCTGTTTACTTTCTTCATTGTATTCCTTTGTTATATATGGTCATGCCAATTCACTTTCAGAATATGATCTGAAGAAGTGGGTCTGCCCCACGAAAAGCTCATCACCTAATAAACTAACTTGTTAGTCTTTAAAGTGCTACATATTTTTTCCTTTTGTTTTACTCATTGTTTATAAATACTTAAGAATAAGTGATTCATAGCCTATTGCAGGAAGATACATTTCATTCTTTGAGGCATACTATTTTCTCTTTTTACTATTATTTATTGGAAGTAGTTGCTGATACAAAACAAGTCAAAAACCAGGCCTGAAGATAGTGCAAGGGGAGGATCTTGAAACAGGGGTGAAGTGACTTGCTCGAGGTCATACAGCAGTCATTGTCAGTGCTCACACATCTGAACTCAGAAGTTCTACATACTGCTTGTTGCCTTTACATTTATCACCACCTTTATAAGCACAGTAAAATCGATACTACAACCATAGCTTCCAATATTGCTGCATATCCACCCATTCCAAATTTGCCATGACCTAAGAATCTTTCAGGAGTCCCATTGCATTAGAGGTAACAAGGATCTTCTAATATTGAAGAGACTAATGAACATACTGCAATTCTGACTCACGTTAGAAAACCTTTTTGGCATTCAGTGTAAGAGCTTGAAGACTTGGGGTTCTCCTCCAAAGATTGTTGGCAAGCAAGGATGCCAGCACCCTGAACAAACACATCTCATAAAGGACCCAACTTAAGAACCTGGTGGTTTTTTATTCCCTTGACAATATAGTCCACTTTGAATTGTATCCACACATCATAAACATATCCAGATATCAGCTGGACTGAGTAAGCTCAACTCAGTACCCCAGCCAGAAATATTTCTCAAAACCCACCAGGTGGGTGCTGTCTTATTGTCAGTGCCATGGACTTTCCACCCTATTTTAAACGGCCCCATGGAAGGGGTACCTGGAGTGCTTTGGGGCCTTTCATTTGCCTTCCTTCCCTTGTTCAGAAAGACTTATGAAAGTCCACAAAGGGTGGGGCCCCCCTGCAAGACCTGAGGCCAGTCTATACTAGACCCGAAAGGTTAGCTTAAGGTATGCAACTCCAGCTAGGTAAATAATGTAGCTAGAGCTGACATACCTTAAGCCAAGCTTGGTGCTGTCTTCACAGTGGAAGGTCAATAGGAGCAAATGCTCCTGTTGGCTTCCCTTACTCCTTGCGACTGCAGGGAGTACTTGTGCTGACTGGGGATGCCTGGGTCTTTCCTAGACCAGCTAAATCAAATGCCAGAAGATCGATCTCCAGCACGTAAAGTATAGACCTGGTCTGAGAAACTGTAACCTGTGCTGTAACCATGGTTTTCAGAACCTGAAGCAGTGATAACTTTTCCTGTTTCTCTCCAGGCAGTGTGAGAATAAATCAGTTATGGCACACTAGTTTGTCTGATGAGTAATTGGCAAAAAACAGTGTGCTTTCACCTAAAACTACATTTTTATTAGGGCATCAAGCGCACATGCATGCACGCACACACACAGCGTAGTAATAGGTTTAAAGCATTTCAATACTTTTATAGTTACCCGAAAGTCTGAAATGGTTCTGAAGGGTTAGCAGAATTGCAAGAACAATTTGTATAGTGGGGGTGCTGAGAGATATTGAACCAAACTTTAAACCCTGAATATGATGGAACCCGCTTCAACCCAGGCGGTGCAGCAGCACCCCCAGCATCCCGAGTTCCAGCACCTATGAGGGGTCAGTGTCCAGGCTTCAAGGGGGCCCTCATTCCATCTGACAGCTGGAGAGCTTAGATGCCAGATCCTTGACCAAAGAAAATTTCCTCAGACTGCTCCAAAACAAATTCTTTCATATTATCTTTTTATAGCTAACTTCAAACAAAGCACATAACCTGTCTTGACTCCTAGCGGGTCACCATAGTAACCCCCAATGGGTTACCAGCTCTCCTACAAAACTACTTCAGCAAAACCACTCATTATTTCTTACCAAAACATGTCTACTCCTAACAATAATAGGACTTACCCATCAAAGGTGTCAGAGGCACTGCCATCTGAACACTCCTTCTATTTTAACAATACATCACTTCTTCTTCCAACCTCCCATTACTATAGCAATAACTGCAAGTGGTTATTTGGCCATGCATTACAAGACCTAAGGTTTTCTTAGCCATGTGATGTTTGGTTTTCAGCTGACAGTGGCTGAACATTCAGAGGCTGACTTCATTATTGTAAAATTCTAGAGTAACAGAATCACCCAGGGTAAATAACCAGGTACAGCCGCATTCTCTTACAATCTGGGAGGAAAAACCAGAGGGGCTTCCTTTACGGACACAAAAAATGTTGCATAATAATTTAGGATCTGTATCTCTCAGACCTTATCCTCAAAGATCTTCAATGTAGACTTTTGTCAGTTTTCTTCTGTGATTGAGTAGATTAAAATGTTTCACCTTCTCTTGTGCATGTTCTCTGTCCGTGGATATTTAATTACTAGTAAGGAATATAATTTGGAAGTCCTTCCTCCCTTGGTCAGTTTGGAACTTTATACACTCTAGTTTATCTAGAGCCAGAATTTACCCTAGTGAGAATATACTCACTAGAATTCCCAGTAAAGTCAGTGTGGGACAGTTGATGAGAAGAACTGCTCTCCAATGGAAATAAGGTGAGCCCTCAATGTCTGCAGGAAAGAATTTTGAAATGATTATTCTGAAAACAAGTGTTGTCCTGGTCTAGGGGATAGTATTACAGTACTGTGAATCAGGAAACTTGATTTCAGCTCTTGGTTATGCCACTAAACTTCTAGATGACCATTAGACATGTCAATTCACCACTTTGTTCTTCTCTTTTCCCTTCCCAGATTTTGGCTATGTGTAGGGTACACTCTTCAGGAGAGGAACAGTGTCTTGCTATGTGTTGTGCAATGCCTAGCTCAGTATTCTGGTTTGGGTCTCTAGATGCTACTGTGGCATGATAAATAGTGATGAAGATAAAATGGAAGCATTATTTTATCTGAAATTATTTGTAGGTCATCACTATGGGTTTTTTAACCCCTTTCAATTGCATGAATAAGTTGGGTAAATCCCTCTCTTGGCCAAACTTAATATCCTGATGATGTAAAACTGGAGAACACAAATGAGAAAATGGAGGAGATAATGGTTATGAACATATCTTTGTCTTGAGTGTGAGTGACACTTCAGTGAATTCTCTTTCCATTGAGAGGGGTTTAAGATTCTCATCTGTAATAAAACCGTAATAAATTTCTGAGCTAATTGAACCATGGTTTGTTTTCTGAGGTTGTACTGTTCTCTTCACTTATCGTCACATTCAAGAAGAATATGCTGACAGCTAGTTGGTCCACTGAAAAGGAAAATCCTGATGATGCTTCCCCATGGCCATCCATACTGAGGGGAGGATGGCTGCATTCTAGGTTACCTGAGGGCAGACACATGGTGAAAAGTGATCAGATCGACTACCTTTAAATGAGCCGCATTATTTGGAGCCGTAAACCATTAAAGCCCACACAGTAGTAGATCATTTCCCCTATTTATCCTAAGGTCTTGTTTGTCCTCTGAACCTTCAGAAATGGAATAAATAACTATTTGTGGGGGGAGGGCTAAACTTTAAAAAGCAGTTGAATATTACTTTACGAAAACTTGACAAATGGAGTTATGGTACCAAACTATTAATAAAAGTGAGATAAATGAGCTGATGTTCCAAATTAATTATTTCCCTTATTAATGCAATCTCCACCTTTTCTTTTTTAAAAGGGGTGGCTAAAGTTCCCCCAACAACTCTGGCTACAGAGGGAGGGGCATGTTAGTCTGTTTTGGCAAAAACAACAAGAAGTCCGGTGGCACTTTAAAGACTAACACATTTATTAGGGCATTAGAGCATAAGCTTCCATGAGATACAACTCACTTCCTCAGATGCTGAAAGGAAAAGAAAAGAAAAAAAGGAATGGAAACAGAGAGTGCCACTCTCCCATCTCTGTATCCTGTCCTTGTTTCTTTTCTTTTCTTTTCTTTTCTTTTCTTTTTAGGAAGTGAGTTGTTTCTCACAAAAACTTAATCCCTAATACCCTAATAAATTAATTAGTCTTTAAAGTATCACCAAACTCCTTGTTTTTCCTCAAACCTCTGTGGTTTATGCACATAGATAATCAGGGTTGTGTTGTAGCTATGTTTGGGCTTTGAATTGGCTTTTTTTGGCTAAGCACTGGAAGAATACTATTTTAAAAGATCCATGTTAGCAAGACAGATCTACCATAGTAGTACATAAAACGTTAAATCTTTTCTTTTGTCCACCATCTCTTAACTTGACAGACTGGTGATCTGAACACTTTCTGACATTATTCAGAAGTCACTACACGATTAAGTGTTCTGGAAAATAGTTGCTCGAAAGAGAGCCTCACTTCTAAGCTTTGTAAACTGAATAGATATTCTAAAAGCATTCCTGGAGCTATTGGACTGTGAAAATATCAGCAAACAACATGAGAAACAGTACAATTTACTTGAACTGTCCTTATCTAACCCATGTTGCCCTCACACCCACATGTTTGCAGCATGGTTACATCACATACTCTCTCTCTTCCTAAAAAGCACCAGAAGGCAATTCAGATTCTTGCTGAAGTGGCCTAGAGGTCAGACCAAGATACGGTTGCATAGACAGTCAACTGAGCATTGCAAAATGTACTGGAGAAAAGAACTGAGGAACTTTTTAGTGCTTAATGTTCACATTTTATAGACACTGCACTCTGGCAAAAGAGCAAAGGACTGGAAGTACAGATTGTGATGGGGGGTTCATTTGTGTGAGAGACCAAAGTTAGAGAAAGAGAAGAGAAACTGGGCAGAGCCAGTCAATGTACCCAGGATATGCACAGTGAATGAATGACTATAGAAACTAGACATCTTCCATATACAAAAGTTCAATGTGCCCTAGCATTGAATCAGCTCAATGGCTTGTCTAGTCTAGTGTCTTTGTCTCTGACGGGAGCAATACCAGATGACTCACAGGAATAGGCAAACCCTCCCACTGATTTTGATATAACCACTTTTTTCCAAAGGACTTTTTTTTTTCCAGACAAAATGTCAATGAACTATATCTTTAAAAACAAAAAACAAACCAAAAAAAAAAAAATAGGCCTACCAAACCCCCCTTAAATATCCAGTAACAATACATTTTGATGGAGGTATTTTGATGCAGTGCTGAATGGAAGAGGAACAGAGTTTCACCTTACTGTTTTGGTTCCTTATAACGTCAAACAATTTATGTAGTACTTGTTTGGATGCACAGAATTTTCAGGATGCATGTCAAGACTCTCCTTGCGGCCCATCGCTGACTTTTTTTCCCCAAACATAGGTACATGCATTTGTTAAAGTATCTGAGTGTTTTTTTAAGATTCAACAGTCATCTATTTTTACATTTTTAAATTTACTGAGAACTTTCATGTGTTAAAATCCACAACTTATCTGTAAAGAATTTTACCCAAGGAGATTTAAAATCCTATTAAGGTTCATGAAATAATGCTCAACTGTGGACAATTCTAGTTCAGTAAGAAAGGATGCATATAGTATATTTGACCTTGAATAAGTCCATAATCGCCACCACCACCACAAGACCCTTCCTTTTAATGCCTTTAAAAGATGTAAATCTATTGGGGTACAATTTACACACTAAAACAAACAAACAAACAAACAGAAAAAACACACACTACTTACTACAACTTTTCCAGCTTCACATCTTTTTGAGATAACATGTACAGTAGCCATATAATAATCTAATATTCCTTCTGATTACTAAATTAGATCTATTTTCCCTCAGACACTGATACACTGCTACTGCTTATACAAAGTAGTTCCCCATAAAAATCTGCACAGCCACTACAGTAACCTTCTGTGACTCACTTCACCTCTGCTGTGATGCCCTCCAAATGCTTGACAATGATTACCACCTAGTGTGCTGCAACTGCCACTTTTGAGGCTAATTATAAATATCTTGCTGTTTCCCTGTCCTCCTTCCTCCACCCATTTTGTATAACTACCTGTTACGTACTTTGGCCCTGAAGTCAGTGGGAATCTGTCCAGGTTTGAGTTTTTAGAGATGTGTTCAGAACAGATGTATATTGTTTAGTCATAATGGTGAATACATTTTAATGATTGTATATATTTTAATGATGACATAAAGTGTACAAGAAGAGAAATAGGAGCACCATCTAGACAGTGGTGCTATTTTGGGATACCAGAAGAAGTATCCCGAAATAGCTATTCCGTGTCTTTAAATGCGCCCGTTATTTTGAAATAGATTTTGAAATAATGGGCGTGCTATTCTGGAATCCCTGTAACCTTCGTTCCATGAGGGTTAAGGGACTTGTCAGCTTTATTTTGAAATTTGGCATTGTGGTGCTGCATAGCTCAAATTGCGTATCTTATTTTGATCTGCAGGTGCAGCGTACATGCACCCTGAGTGAGCAACTGAAGGAGTCAGAGGAGCATTTGGGGCTGTCGCAGAAGGCATCTGGTCTGTAGCTATGTACTCAGGAGGTCTTTGTCTAGATCTGAAAAATACTCCGAAAGAAAAGGGATGAATTCTCCCAATTAAACAAAATTCTCTCTAAAAAGCTACACAGTTTATTTGGGGGAATTCATAGGTTTATAGAGTGAAATCCCAGCCCCACTGAAGTAAGTGGAAAAACTTCCCTTGTCCTCAATGAGGCCAAGATTCCACATATTGTAAAGCCAGAAATGACTATTTTGGTAACGTAGTCTGACCTCCATCTTACACAGGCCATATATTTTTCACTCAGTAATTCCAGCTCAAGCCCATAATTTCTGGTTGAGCTACAGCATGTTCTTTAGAAAGAAATTCAAACTTGATTTGAAGTCTCCAAGTGCTAGATAATGCACCATATTCCTAAATGGTTCCAACTCTTCATTCTCCTCACTGTTAACATTTTGTTCCTTGTTTGTAGTCTGAGCTGGTCTAGTTTTAGTTTTCAGCCATTGCATCTTATCAGCCCACCAACCGGGGGATGGGGGAGGGAAGAAGGAAGGGGGCAACTGCCCTGAGATTCAAATGGGCCTGGAGCTTCTGGGTGCCACCATTGCTGTGGCAGCAGTGGCATTGGCCAGAGCCCCAGGGCCCTTTGAATTGCCACCAGAGCACTACTCCATGAAACTCTTAGAGTGGGGGGTTGGAAACTTGCCATGTTCTGGGCAGCACTAAGGACTGACTGCCCTCAGCGCCAGCCCTTCTGGAAGTGCAGAGCCACGCCTCGCACCCCCCCCACACACACACATATGCACACCTTGCACTGGGGCCCACAGTGACAGTCGTCCCTGCTGCATCTTATTGTGTCTTTGTTTTCTGGTTTTCCGAGCCCTCTAATATCAGATATCCCCCTGTAAGTTCATATAGACCATAATCAAGTTACCATGATCAAATTACCTCTTTGTTAAGCTATCTAGATTATTTCTATAGTCTCCTCTGTGCTGCAATCAGCATACTTTACAGCAGGCCTGGGCAAAACATGGCCCGTGGGCTGGATGCAGCCCACTAAGCCACCGGATCTGGCCTGCAGATGCTGCGGGGAGCCCCAGGTAGGCTCCCCGCTTACCTCACTCAGAAACGCAGCTGCAGGGCGGTTTCACTTTAAAAACTGAGCCTGGAGCGGGGCGGGGGGGAGCTTTAGGAGCGGCATAGAAGAGGTTAATCATGTCCTGAATTGAAAGAAGCAATGGAGGTAAATCTTCCAGGGAGGAATTGCAGCGAGCAATCAATCTGGGTCCAGCAGGCTCAGATAAAAGGGAGCTGCAGGGCAAAATAAGTTCAGTTGCTGAGGGGTATCCCAGGGAGTAAGGACTGTATCCCTGGAGGGCTGAGAGAACTGAAAGAACCTTGAACAGGGCAGTGGCTGGCAACTGGGACTGAGTAGCTGAGGCTCCTGAGGCCAGGGTGAAGAAGGTGCTGAGGCCATGGAGAAATCACCTGGGGAAATAGAGCAGTATTGACAGAGGTTACAGAGAAGCAGCAGGAGGCTGCTATTTAGAAGGTTCCTGGGTGGGGGCCCAGCATAGGGGGACAGGCCTGAGTCCCCCTCTCTTGCCATTGGAGAACTGGCTGCTCTGTTGGAAAGAGATACCACCTCTCCAGAAGGAGGAAACACAGAGGCTGACCTCGCCAGAGGGCTGAGCCACAGCGAGGATGCTGCAATTCTGGAAGCAGAGACAGAATGATGGTGTGCAGACTGCAGACATGAGCGTTGACCTCAAACTAACCCCCAGTATGACCAGGGAAAGGAGTCAAACTGGCAATGAGGGCAGCACCCCATGACAGAGGGGACAGATTTAACTTCCCTGTGTGATTTCAGAACTCTATTTTTTTTAACTACAATGTATCATTTTAGTAGGACAAGTTCTCTAGGAAGTCAATGGATCTTCACCAGCTCAGATTCTAGCCTTGTATGCTTAATGTAAGAAGTAACCAAAAAAGTGAAGTACCCTTTAAAACAGTACCTCTTTGCAAGGCTTTTTCTTAAAATGCTGCTGTGCTGTTCTTGCTTCAAACAATGATTCAAAAAGCAAAGCAAAAGGAGGAAGTTTTATTTTACTGGCAAAGTCTCCTGGTCCTCAGTTTGCAGGCAATATGGGTTTTCAAGTGTCCACTTCCAGTGTGGATTTCACGGGGCATGTTTTGCACATTTCTCTGTCTTGAATATAGAAGCCAGACTGCTGGCCTGATCATCTCAGAACATAAACTCCACTGCCACTATAAAACAAGCATTAAAAATTCAAATGTTTAAACCATGGTTTTCAAAAGATTACATCTTCCACATTTCATGCTTGCCATGACCAATCACACCAATATGAGGTCACAGTCAGCTATATCAATTATTTGGTACAATGTGCACGTGTGTGTCTGTATAATTACCAATTAAAGTAAAAATCTGATCATTAGTGTACAGTCCAGCATCCTAGTAGATACTCTAGAAGCAGGTGAAAACTCCCTATGAGACACCTGAATGTACAAAACTGTAATAGAAAAGGTAATTTTTACTGACTCCAGGTGATGATTCCTTCATTCCTTGGAAAATGTGGTGAACCAATAAGTTGTAGTCATTATTTTACCTAGTTTAACTGCAAATACCAGTCACATTAAACATTTTCATGGCAACTGATGCTCTACTCAAGACAGCAAAACAATATCACGTTAACCCCTTTTTATCCTACTTCTAATTTTTTTGAAATATAGATTGTTTGGCTGAAATTGTAGTTGGTTGATTCAAGTGCATTGCTTTCTCTAGGTTGCTTAAGCAAAAAGACCATGCTAATGGCTGAGTGCCACTGTTCAAGATAACTGAATCCATTTCCTGATACTGGACATTTGGTGTCAGCGGAGACTACTAGGGTGCAAATTGTGCAGCTTATTTTGGGTGTGTCTAGACTACACCTCTCTGTCGACAGACAGATGTAGGTTAGGCACATCGAAATTGCTAATGAAGCAGGGATTTAAATATCCTGTGCCTCATTAGCATAAACATGGCTGCCACTTTTTTTCGAAATAGAGTTTTTTTGAAAAAAACGGCATTCTAGACACGGATCTATCAAAAATAAAGCCTTTTTCGTCAGATCCTGTAAACGTCATTTTTTGAGGAATACAGGATCTGTCGAAAAAGGCTTTATTTTCGACAGATCTGCGTCTAGACTGCCGGGTTTTTTTTTTTTCGAAAAAACGCCGTTTTGAAAAAAAAGCGGTGGCCATGTTTATGCTAATGAGGCACGGGATATTTAAATCCCTGCTTCATTAGCAATTTTGTTGTGCTTGATTTGCATCCCTCTGTTGACAGAGGGATGCAGTCTAGACGTAGCTTTTGATGTAATTTCAAAATAGCTTATTTTGAAATTTGGCACTATCTACACAGCACCAAATTTTGAAATAAAGTGCTCTTCTGACAAGTCACTTAACCCTTGGTAAATGAGGGTTACAGGGATTCTGGATTAGCATGTCCGTTATTTCGAAATATATTTCGAAATAACGGGAGCGTTTAAAGATGTGGAATAGCTATTTCAGGATACTTCAGGTATCCTGAAATCGTGCCACTGTTTAGACATAGCCCTACAGTTGGAAAGCTTATCTGAAATTTGTTACGGTCACCTGGAATAGTTCACATGAAAAAATTTCCATACTTGTTCTGAACTGGAATGACACTGAACTCATACATTTTACGCTGCTGAGTAGAGAAAAGGATTCCAAATGTGAAATCTGACATTACCATGCATTGTTGCTACATGATCAGTTTTTCATATCATAATTCAATTATTCACTTGCCTTTATCTGCATATTAAAGGATATGAGGCACCCTGTCTGAACCTAAATAAATAAAGACAGTCACGCAATGCTTTAGAACCAAAAGTAAAAGGAGAAAAAAATTAACTTAATGGAAGCAAACAGTAAAGGGAAGATAATACAATATTGTTTACAAAAAGTATATAAATGCCAGACTAGCCTTATGTACTTAGTTGAGGAAGATCTGATTTTTTTTAGATAAGTGAATTCACTAAATCTAATACACCTGAACTTCAATAAAGCATTTGCAATGGCACCACATGGAAAATTATTAGTTATATTGGAGAAGAAATGTATGTGGATAAGGAACTGTCTGAAGGCAAGAAAGCAATGGATTGTGCTGAAAGGTGAGTTATTGGACTGGAGGGAGGTTATTAGTGAATTCCTCAATGATCAATCTTGGGATTAAATTTATTTAATAGTTTTATTAATGACCTTGCCAATAAAAAGCAGGCGTGTGGTAATGAATTTTGATGATAAACATAAATGAAAATGTCTGGGGTAGAATTGTGTCTAGCTTTTGTTAATAGAGCTCATAATCTGCAGATTGTAAAGTATTTAAATAAGAAGCTCAGTATCATTATTCCCATTTTACAGATGGAGAAATTAATTCAAGTTTGGGAAGCATCTTTCAACCCAGGGCAGGATCAGAATATTATACAGGAAGATGCAGATGACCTTGAAAACTGGAGTGAGAGAAATGGGATGAAATTCAGTTGTATGAGGCTACACATGTAGGGTCTAATATTAAGGATTTTGGCTACAAGCTGGGGGCTCATCAGTTGGACACAACAGAGGAGGAGAGGGATCTGGGTTTTTGGACTGATCACAGGATGATTATGAGCCATGAATAGGATGTTGCAGTGAAAAAGACAAATATGATTCTAGATGAGGCAAGGATGATTCTAGGATGTATCAGATGAGGCATTTACAGTAGAGAAAACCACCAAAGTGGAAATGGAGGGTATTGGTGGTTGGTGAACTCATTAGTCAGCCTGATATGGCATCCCAAGAGCTGCCTGTCAGGGGCCTGCATCTGAGACATTACAGAGGGATTGTCAAGAATCACCCAGACCTCTAACTGCAACCCCATGCATCTCATCCATTTGGGCACTAACGATACCCCTAAGCAGATCAGAAGTGATTGCTGAGCTCTGGAGTAAGGATAAAGAAGCCTATGGGCACAGATGTTGTTCTCTTTGATCCTGCTGGTGAAGTGTAGGGACCCATGCAGAGAGAGATGCATCCTGCAAGTGAGTACATAGCTGTACAGATGATGTCACCAGGAATGCTTTAGGCTCCTTGACCACGGGATGCTGTTGCAGGAAGGACTATTAAGCAGAGATGGGCTTCTCCTATTGAGGAATAGGAACAGTATCTTTGGATAGAGACCAGCTAACCTTGTGAGGCAGGCTTTAAACTACATTCAATGGGGAGGGGGTAAGAGACAAATGACCACAGGTAAGTCGAAGACCTTGAAACCTGAGAGAATGTCATAATCTGGGAGAACATGGGCAATTTTAGCAGGAACAAAGGAGAGACCAGAGGGAACATGGAGGGGAAATCAAATCAGTATCTTAGAGGTCTGTATGCTAGCAAAAGAATATGGGAAATAATTAGGAAGAATATTAATAAACAAATCCAACTGTGGTTGGCATAGTTGGCACCACAAAGACTTAGTGGGGTAATACAATTGACCCAGATATTGGTATAGAAGGGTGCAGCTTGCTCAGAAAAGACAGGCAGGAGAAAAAAAGGAAGGAGGAGGTGCCTTGTGAATCAAAGGTATATACTGAGGCTGAAGGTACGTCTACACTGTAGGGTTCAGCTCTGCCACATCCAAGGAATGCATTTGCTCTTCTGCTTTTCTTTTGTGGAAGAGTAAACACGCTCTTTTGGGGAGCCCTGTATACCTCATTTTACAAGGGATGAGGGATCTGCCAAGAGAGGAGGCTTTTCTGCCATTTGGGCCCGTCTAGACGGGCCCAAATGGTGGAAAAGCCTCTTCCGGAAAAGCAATCGGGAAAAGCTACGCAAATCCAGGCAGTGCTGAAGGCTGGCTGTCCCCAGTCCTGTCCCTTCTGTCTGAAGCCCCTCTCCTTCTGGGAGCATGGAGCTATCCCCACACATTGTTCATGGGCCTAGTAAGTCTGTCGGACCCACAGTTTTGTTTACCCATTCCAGCTTTTCTTTAAGATCATAAGCTCTTTGTGATAGAGTCTATCATTTACTTCATGTTTGTAGAATGCCTACCAGTGGGTGGTCCCAAAACTGGGGCAGGCTTCTGCAGTATAAATGAACAGCAACAAGACTGGAAGCTAAGACAACAGAAATCTGAAGGAAAAAAAACCTTAAAAGAAAAATACAAAGGTCTGCAGTTCAATTTTTATGACTACAATTTGGAAAGAAATTCAAAGAGAACTGTATCCATTCTTTCTACAAAGTGCAATTATAATGTATTTTGAACTGGAATTAGGGAAAGATTTTTCTACTGACAATTCTAAAGGCAGATGAATAATTTTAAAAAAAGCACAACCGAAAAAAATCTTTCACAAATAAATGAATAAACAGAAAAAAATTGCTAGAGATAAATTATCTATAAATTAAACTTGTTACAGAATGAAACATTAATAGGAATCAATGTGTGGTTTTAAAATGTTGGAAAGACCCAAATAATTAGAACAATTAATGATATTATCTTAAAGGAAAGTAGAAAGGTCAACTAATTAAATTGTCTTAATGTGAACAATAATGGGTAAAAGCTACACAGCTTTCAAATGTACTGGAATAAAGCACAGACAATTATTAGGGAGTAAGTTATTCAATGCCAAGAAAATTTAAACTTAAAAAAAGCCCTTGCAAATTGACATTACTGGAAGGTACTTAATGTAAACCCTTAACAAAGCAAATTACCTATAAAACGAAAATTGATAATTTACTTGGCTCACAGCGATTTTCAGGTCCAAACATATTGTGAAAAGATTGTATCTTAATTCACACAGTGCACTGGCAATTACCAAAGACATAAGACATATTGATTAGCAGGAGGAAAAGACTGTGTACTCCCTAGTGGAAAAACTAACTTCCTTTATTCTTGTGGACCACTTTTTTAACTCTGCTATGCAGTAATAAAAGAAAAGGAAATGTAATTACTTCTAAAAGCTTTTTTTGCTTTCCAGGCTAAAGCCTACCTTTGATATTCATCCATGTACATGACATCCTGCCACCTCCCCTAACATTATTTTTAGGGGGGGGGGAATTATTGTATTCTTTCAAATACAGGCATAACTTGTGTGAAAATAATAGAATGCCAGCATGAGTGTTTCTAATGGCGTGAGTTGGTGCAATCTCTGTCGCTGTTCAATTATATTCCCACAAAGAACTCTGCTGTGTTCATTACAAGAGCAATGGTGTAATACCTGGAAAAGCTCTGTAATGTAAACTGAGTTCTCTGAGCATCTTTAGCCCTCCCTGCAACTTTTTTCCTTCGGGGAGGGCATGACCTGAGCCTTATGACTGACGGATGTAACTTTTGCTATTGCACTATGGGCACATCTAGACTACATGGCTCCATCGACGGAGCCAGGTAAATTACCTTTGTAGACATAGGAAAATGAAGCGGCGATTTAAATAATCGCCGCTTCATTTAAATTTAAATGGCTGCCGCGCTGTGCCGATCAGCTGTTTGTCGGCACAGCGCTGTAGTCTGGATGCTCCGCGGTTGACATCAAAGGCATTTGTCGACCTCCCTGGTAAACCTCATCCCAGGAGGCATAAAGGGGAGGTCAACAAATGCCTTTGATGTCGACCGTGGAGCATCCAGACTGCAGCGCTGTGCCAACAAACAGCTGATTGGCACAGCACGGCAGCCATTTTAATTTAAATGAAATGGCGATTAGGAAAATGAAGCGGCGATTTAAATAATCGCCATTTCATTTAAATTAAAATGGCTGCCGTGCTGTGCCAATCAGCTGTTTGTCGGCACAGCGCTGCAGTCTGGATGCTCCACGGTCGACATCAAAGGCATTTGTTGACCTCCCCTTTATGCCTCGTGGGATGAGGTTTACCAGGGAGGTCGACAAATGCCTTTGATGTCAACCGCGGAGCATCCAGACTACAGCGCTGTGCCGACAAACAGCTGATCGGCACAGCGCGGCAGCCATTTAAATTTAAATGAAGCGGCGATTATTTAAATCGCCGCTTCATTTTCCTATGTCTACAAAGGTAATCTACATGGCTCCCTCGATGGAGCCATGTAGTCTAGACGTGCCCCACATATCTTCCTACAGCCAATTGTTACCAAAGTATTTCAGGAGAGGGGTAACATTCTTGCAGACAGGGATTGCGGATAGCTCTGTTTGTATAATGCAGAGAACATTCAGGCTCCAATTCAGAATGGGGACTACAGTATTACAAGTAATAAATCAATAATACTGCAATTCTGTAGAAGGAATGTAGCCCTTGCTTGTTTCATTGGGTATGCACCACAAGCATCTTTTTATTTTGTCCTTAAATTTCTTCCACTGGCTAGGAGTGGTAGCACTGTATAGATCGATTTGCCGAAACAACACCTCATCAATTACAGCTTGTCAGCTACTGTACATGTGCAGGTGGTTATCTGGTTAGACAGTTAAAAGCACGTTAGGACAATATATGCCGAAATAAGTGAAAATGTCTGGTATAGGACTGTGTCTGTCTTTTGTTACCAAAGTGTTTAATCTGACTATTTTAAAAAACTTCAATAAGAGGCTCAGTGTCATTGTTTCCATATGACAGATGGGGAAACTGAGGTATAAAATAATGAAGTAACTTGCCACAGTCACCGAGTAGACCAAGAACAGAATCATGATCTCCTGAATGTTAGTTCAGTCCTGTCAAGTGGACTGTGCTGTCCACCCCATGCTCAGGAGTATGTACTAACAGTGTGTGAAAATGACAGGTTTGCCTGACATTGAGAAAGATAGTGAGAATTCTTAATCGATAAGTAGTGCTTTTCCCACAAAAGGGTTACTAACCCTTCAAGGACATACACAAATTTCATCTTAAAATAAAGTTTAATGATGATTTTAATAAAAAGATTAAAATGTAAAAATACTAAAAATGTAGGAAAGAGTATTTAGATACCTAACTCCTGCTGATTCCTAATTACCTGTAACATTCTGGTCCATACTATTTAACAGGATCTACATCTGAACATTTCAGAGTATTTTTTCATTGCTAATTTGAATCATTTTGGTAAAAAGGTGAAAGCTATTAATTGAGAATTTTTTGTACTTTGGGTTTTTTTTTTAATATTTCACACAGCCCTAGTCATAAAACTGCGTAGGACTGTAGATATCAGCTGCAACTGCTACAATATAAGTAGCAATGCAATGAAGTGTTCAATAATGCCAGATAACCATCTACACATAAGAGGCAGGGAAGATGAGAGGGCTGTGGTTAGTGACTGGCTATTTAAGAGGATCTGCTTTCTGTGCTAAGTCACAGAATTGACCATATGCTGCCAACCCCTGTCAGTGAAGAGAACAAGAGATTTAAGGACAAAAAGAGGCCTGTGATACTTCATTAATAAAAAGAAATAAACCCCACACTCCTTCCTCAGAATGATTCATCTAAGGAAAACTCAAGGAAGTTTGATGAGACTGAAAACTAGATGGCTACAGTGACAGTGAGGCAGTATGGCTGAATGGATAGAGCACTGGACTGGCAGTCAGTGGACATGGTTTTTCACTGCCTGCTGTGTGACCTTGACAAGTCACTTTATCCCTCTATATCTGTTTCCCTTTTCACCCTTTGTCTGGCTTCTAGTTAAGGCCAGATTGTGGCTTATCCAAAATTGTTTCTCAGTGTGTCCTAACTATCCTGTGTGGGCATGAAGAGGCACAAGGGGCATGGGTAACTGTGGAGGGAAGGGCCATGAGTAACTGTGGAGGGAAGAATAATTTCCACCCAATGCTAATATGCTCACCAACACCCCTATATGTGGACAGTGAGTGGGTAGGAAGGAGAGGAGATTACTCTGCAGGAGGTATAAGGTTAGATGGGTATAGGCATGAGAGCAGAAGGAAACCACGACTCAGCTACGATCTGTCTCCCAGTCTAATTCCTGGTAATTGTAACTATGTAAATGATAATCTTGCCCTTAGACTGTAGGGTCCGTGGAGCAGGGACTGTCCCTCTCTATGTCTATGGACAATTAATTATCAAATGAAGCTCTGATCTCGGTTTGGTCTCTAAGTATTACCGTAATACAAAGAAACAACAATGGCCATTACTGCCACATGATGAATCGGACAAAAATGTCCATGAGCGACGTGAAACAATATCTAGAAATCAAAGTATCTGGAGGAAAAGTGAATAGGCTGCATAGCAACATGGGCAAGGAAACAGCAACATCAAGTGTCTGTAAATTATGCATTAGTATGATATAAAGATTTACTGGACTACATTGGGTAGAGATATGGTATTCTCAAGCCATGAGTGAATAATGTAGGGCATAAAAATGAGTGTCAATACAAGGTTTTTGCCATGTCATACCTTCCTGTAATCCAGTGGTTCTCAAACTTTTTGGCCCATGGCCCACCAGACTCAATATGCAAATCTTTCCGTGGATCACTAGTTGCTAATGGAAACCCAGGGTTAATTACACAAATACACCCGAGCCATTTTGCTTGTGCTGCAGCTAAGGAGAATGGCCTAATTTAAATTATTAAATAGATTAAGCATTTTAACTTTCTCATGTTAGTTTATTTTAAATAAAGTAAATATTTTATTTTATTTTAAATAAAGTAAAATACTAAGTTATGTCTAACACAAAAGGTTTCAATGTTTTCTTTAGTTATGGCAGGGGTGGGAAACTTTTTTGGGGGCGGGGATCACTGACCCACAGAAAAATTAGTTGGGGACCACAAGTGAGTAGCAAAAAAAAAAAAAAGAAAACCTTCTCCAAAACCCCCCTCACTGAGGCACCTCACTCCTCTAGTGCTCCATCCCCATGGGATGAGGAGAATGGACATGGAGGACTGAGGTTCAGGGCTTCCCATAAGCCAGATTTACTTTTCAGGGCTTACAGAGTTAATGGATTTTGTGGACCCCCTTAGGCTCTGGGGTGGGGACAAAAATAAGGGCTTCAGTGTGCGGGACAAGGCTGCCAGCAAGTGGGATAGAGATGGGGGGCGCAGGATCTGGGTGGGAGGTGTGGTACAGGATGTGGTGAGAGATCTGGGTGGGAAATAGAGTACAGAAACAGGCTGGGAGTAGAGCATTTGGACAGGGTGGAGAGAGCAAAAACAAGGGAGGATGCAGTGTGTGGCCAGGAGGGAGGGTGCTGGAGCAACAGTGGATGCAGGAGCAGGGTGAGGGTAGGTGTCTGGCCAGACAGGACGTGCAGGAGCAAGGGAGGGTGCAGAGTGTGGCTAGGAAGGAGGTTGCAGGAGCAAAGGAAACCATAGGAGTAAGCTGGGGGTGCGGGGTCTTGAAGGGGGGAGGGGAGTGAGCGGGATTGGGTGCGGGGGTCTGGGTATGGGGGGATGTTTTCCTGGCTTTACACCCCGTTGATCTTGCGGAAAAAGGTGGTTTTGTGCAAAAAGAAAATGTCCACACTGCGTGTTTTTGCGCAAAAACAGATCAGCAGAAAATATGCAAATGAGATCGTGACTCATGCAAATGAGTCCCTCGTTAGCATATTTTTTGCCAAGAAAACTCGTAGTGTAGACGTACACCATGGGTATATGGGAAACAGATCCTGTCAAGCTAACTTGATACCTTTTTATTTTGAAAAGACTAGAAATTTGGTTGGTAAAGGTCATAGTGTAGATATAATATACCTAGACTTCAGTAAAGCATTTGATTTAGTAGTGCATGACATTTTAATTAAAAAAATCTATACAGAAAAAAATAATATGGCATGCATTAAATGAAATAAAATGATTTAGCTGATAGGGCTCAAAACATAATTTTAAAATAAATATCCTCAACAAATGTGTGTATTTCTTGTGAGGTCCAAAGGGATTGGTTCTTGGCCCAACACATTTTAACATTTTTATCAATGACAAAAGAAAACAAAATAATAACTGAAAGTTTATGATGTCATAAAAACTGGGGAAGTGGCACATAAAGAAGAGGTCTCATCACTTACAAAGAGTGAATGGAATTGACTGGGAAGCTGCATGCAAGCAAATTATATGTATTTTAATATAGCAGATTGCAAATTTATACATCTAGGGAAAAAGACGGTGGGCCATACTTCCGGGATGGAGACATTATTCTGGGAAGCACTGACTCCGAAAGAAATTTGAGGATCATGGTGGATAATCAGCTGAACATGAGCTCCTCATGTGACACTGTGGCCAAAAGAGCCCAGGTGGCCCTGGGATGTTTAAATAGGGGAATCTAGCGTAGAGAGGTGATTTTACCTCTGAATTTGGCACTGGTGAGACTGCTGCTGAAATACTGAGTCCGGTTCTCAATATCCACAATTGGAGATGGTTCAGAAAAGAGCCACAAGAATGATAAAAATATTAGAAAACATGCCTTATAGTGGTAGATTCAAGGAACCCAAACTATTTAGCTTAACAAATGAGTAAGATTCTGGGGAGCCTTGATCACAGTCTATAATGACATACAGGGAGAATAAATATTTAATAATGGGCTTTTCAATTTACCAGAGAAAGATATAACCCAATCCAATGGCAGGAAGTTGAAGCTAGACAAATTCAGACTAGGAATAAGGTATAAAATTGTAATGCCGAGAGTAATTTACCACTGGAACAATTTCCCAAGTGTTGTAGTGGCTTCTTTATCACTGACCATTTTTTTTCTAAAACATCTCTTCTATGAATTATTTTGGGGACGTTCTATGGCCTCCATTATATAGGGGGGATCAGACTAGATGATCGCAACATTCATTTCTGGCTGTAGAATCTATGAGATGAGAGGAACAGTACATTGGCCATGTCTAAGAACAGGATATATGGGGGAAAATAAAGAGGCAAACCAATATGGGACATTCTGACTCATCATTTCAAGGCACAGCAAACATTGCGATCAGAACATTGGTTTTGGGAGAGCAGGTTCTGCATGTGCAATGCTGCATTGTATTTTTTCAGTAAGAGCAGTAAAGGCACCCACAGCTTGCAGTGGATATGAATGTGAACAGTACAAATAAGAAGAATTAATATAGATGGGCCTGAATTTCTTAACACTTAAACTTTTATTTGCAAGTTCATGTTTGGTTTAAGTATTTCATGGCTAGCTTGGAGCTACTTCATTTAATGTTACCCTTTGTGTATATCATTTGTCACAATATTTACACAGTCTATTTATTTATATCTGGCAGTATATCTAGATACAGCCACGAATAAACTATTTGATCTGTATATATACACATACAACACATTCTTAAAGTAATATTAGTGACAGCTGTATTCAACCTTAACAATAATTTAAACTTTGGACCTTTTATACAAAAATGAATACTTAGTCTATCAAATTCATTAAATGTGGCTGGTAAAGTATTTACACCTAATTTTTGTTTTTTCCTTAATCCTTTACATTTCTTCTTTGTAGATTTTGAATACTGTAAGAGGAAGAAAGGCACATGTTATTCTTATTTCACCCTGTAATAAATTCCCAGAACTTCATAAAAATATGTACCTGCTTCTTTCTTTGGCAGGGAAGCTAGGATTTATTGGAAGTTGTTCAATTTATTCTCTCTCCTCAGGATAATTAACTTTGAAACTTACAATCATGGCATCCACACTAATGAGTTATACTGTATGTACATATTTTTGTAGGTGCTAAATACATTACCCTGCAGTCATCACTGGCATTTCAACAGCTGACACAAATTTACACTTACTGCATATTAAAGCAGTGAGAAAGACCTATATAGTAGATAATTTGTTTTAAAATGCCATTGTGTTTAAATTCCAACAGGTGGTCTTATTTTGAGAATCATCATCTGGAGCCTTTGACCCCTTTCCACATCCCTGTACACCATGGTGGAAAAAATACTGAGTACAGAATCAGGGAATCTTGAGCCCCATGGAAGTTTTGCCATTTACTCTGGTAGGGCAAGAATTTAGTGATATGCTTATAGAAACAATGGGAAAAGGTGGCCTTGGGGAGGAGGAAGAGGTTGAACAGGGATAAAGTGAGAACTTGTCATAGATGTCAAGTCAGGAATGGAACTGAGAAAGAGAAGCATTAAAATTAATGGACACTTGAAAAGTTTGACCTAAGAGCTGTGGGTAAAATTCTAGGATGCACCTGTAAGAAAGAAGGCACAGAGCTCAACTCACCACCCAGGGAAATTGGAAACTATGTCTTTATGATGCCTTTGTGCTCTCCTGATTCTCATCTGCCATAATTTAGACAACATTGAGAACTTAAGATACGGCAGACTCACTGGACTGAAGTATGGGCACCAATGCAACCCAGGATGTCAGTAGCACTGTATGTTAAGTCACCACATCCAGCACACCCATCTCTTGCACAGCTCTGCCCCTGTCTTGTCCCCTAGGCCAATACTAGTGAGGGGTCCTTAGGAGGCAGCCTGTGGTTGTCTGCCTCTGTTCCAGCACCAAAGGAATTCTCCAGTGGTCAGATATGGGGCTTTACTGATTTACAGATCTGGCCCCTTTACTGACAAATAGAAGCAGGAGCAGTGTGACATTCTTACCCTCTATGACTGAAAGCAGGTGCACTGGAAATGTAACATTCAAGGCTGTGTCTAGACTACATCCCTCTTTCGATAGAAATGAGGAGTACAGGATCTTTCGAAAAAGCCTGCCATTTTTGAAAGAACCGCATCTAGACTGCAGTTTTACTTTCGAAATGGTGCTTGTTCAAAAAAGCACCATGACGCGATTATGCAAATGAAGTGTGGGATATTTAAATCCCCGCTTATTTGCAATTTTGAAGTGTCTAATTTACATCCCTCTGTCGAAAGAGGGATGTAGTCTAGACACAGCCCAATTAAATACTTCTGACAATACACAATACTAGACTATCATACAGCACTTTCCATGGGGCAACACCTTTAATCTGTTTGGAAACTAGTCAACACAGAATGCAGCAGCCTGCTTGGTAAGTGGAGTGTCTTGCTGTGGATATATTCAGCTGCTCCTCCGCCCAGGGTTGCCAGATGGTTTCAACAAAAATACTGGACACACTTGACATTACATCACAATCTACATTACATCTTATTTAGAAAATTCCAGACATTTATATTTTCTCATTTATATTTCTCAATTTGTTTCCTGAACAGAAAGCACAAATACTGGACTGTCCGGTTCAAAACTGGACACCTGGCAACCCTACCTCTGCCTATATTTGTATCATAGGTTCTTGAGTCACAGTGTCCAAAAGAAGAGCCTTGTTGGGTACTCAGCTCCCTCAGAAGCCATTAAACACTTAAAATATGCAAAACTCCCTAGTGTGAGAGAGAACCCATATAGGAAGTACAATCTAAGTACAATCTAAGTTCAGGAACAATATTTATACTTAGCACTGATGTAGCTCTTAGCATCTTCAATGTCGTTTACAACAATCCACCAACTCCCATTCTCTAGTGAAGAGCTGTGGCTAAGACACCAGCCTAGCACATAGAAGACCAGAATTCAATTCCCTGCTCTGACACAGAGTTGCTCTGTGACCTTGGCTAAGGGTACGTCTAGACTACAGGCTTTGGTCGACAGAAGCTTTGTCGATAGATACTGTCGACAAAGCTTCTGTCGACAAAGAGCATCTAGACTACATCCAGTTCTGTCGACAAACGAAACCACTTTGTCGACATAAGAGTGTAGACGCAAAGGACAGTGTAGATGCAATAACGCCTTCTGTTGACAGAACTCTGTCGACAAAAGGCGTTATTCCTCGCAGAATGAGGTTTACCGCCGTTGACAAAACTTAAGAACTTAAGAATGGCCGTACTGGGTCAGACCAAAGGTCCATCTAGCCCAGTATCCTGTCTGCCGACAGTGGCCAGCACCAGGTGCCCCAGAGAGGGTGGACCGAAGACAATGATCAAGCGATGTGTCTCCTGCCATCCCTCTCCAGCCTCTGACAAACAGAGGCCAAGGACACCATTTTATCCCTTGGCTAATAGCCTTTTATGGACCTAACCTCCATGAAATTATCTAGCTTCTCTTTAAACTCTATTATAGTCCTAGCCTTCATAGCCTCCTCTGGCAAGGAGTTCCACAGGTTGACTACACGCTGTGTGAAGAAGAACTTTCTTTTATTAGTTTTAAACCTGCTACCCATTAATTTCATTTGGTGTCCTCTAGTTCTTCTATTTAGGGAACTAATAAATAACTTTTCTTTATCGGCCCTCTCCACACCACTCATGATTTTATATACCTCTATCATATCCCCCTCAGTCTCCTCTTTTCTAAACTGAAAAGTCCCAGTCGCTTTAACCTCTCCTCATATAGGATCCGTTCCAAACCCCTAATCATTTTAGTTGCCCTTTTCTGAACCCTTTCCAAGGTCAAAATATCTTTTTTGAGGTGAGGAGACCACATCTGTACACAGTACTCAAGATGTGGGCGTACCATAGTTTTATACAGGGGCAGTAAGATATTCTGGGTCTTATTTTCTATCCCTTTCTTAATAATTCCTAGCATCCTATTTGCCTTTTTGACCGCCGCTGCACACTGTGTGGAAGTTTTCAGAGAACTATCCACGATAACTCCAAGATCTCTTTCCTGATTTGTCATAGCCAAATTAGCCCCCATCATACTGTACGTATAGTTGGGGTTATTTTTCCCGATGTGCATTACTTTACACTTATCCACATTAAATTTCATTTGCCATTTTGTTGCCCAATAACTCAATTTGGTGAGATCTTCTTGGAGTCCCTCACAGTCTGCTTCTGTCTTGACTATCCTAAACAGTTTGGTGTCATCTTCAAACTTTACCACCTCACTGCTTACCCCTTTCTCCAGATCATTTATGAATAAGTTGAACAGGACTGGTCCTAGGACCGACCCTTGGGGGACACCACTAGTTACCCCTCTCCATTCTGAAAATTTACCATTTATTCTGACCCTTTGTTTCCTGTCTTTTAACCAGTTCTCAATCCAAGAAAGGACCTTCCCTCTTATCCCATGGCCATGTAATTTACACAATAACACCTCCCTGCTCACAGCGGTGTTGTGATGATAAATATATCAAAGACTCTCAGGGGCTCAGGTAATATGATTTTAAAAAGGGATATAAGTAGGCATGTTAAATACTACTATCCCTCTTTTACAGATAGAGAAACTGAGGCAAACAGATTGAGTGACTTTTCCAATGTCCCAAAGGGAGTCAGTATGAGAGCCCAGTCTAGATAACAGTTTCTGACTCCCAGGACTAAACTTTCACCATGCAACATAGGCAAATATATTTAGGAACTTTTGGGATCGTTGCAGGGAATTCCACTGGTTGTGCATCTCTGGCACTCTGTATTGCACCATGGACAGCTTCTGTTCTATAGAAATTATATTAGTCTAGTTGCTCCAAATTCTAATCAATACACATCTAGATAGTCACTTGCTACCTTTATTGCTTATACATGTGCATTTGCTCTTTTTGACAGCATGCACCAGGAGATTAAGACTGAAATATGAATCTGAACCATGTAGTCAGGAGCTCATGTCAGAAAATGGGCATAAAATAGTTCATAACCTCCATTATAAATATTGACACTGTGCAGAATGCAACCGGCAGACTCATTCACTGAGGGGAAGCTGAACCATTTGTGAAAAGGGAGAAATTAAAAAAAATATAGGATGGGTCCTGAAAATGGCAGGACTAATCACAGTATTAGTGTGTGATTGCTTGGAAAGCGCAGTGCAAGTATTTTCAATTCGGAACAGCTTGTGACAGTCTACAAAATTCATGGAGATGCTGTCAGGTTTGGTGAAGGCTTAAATGAAAATTTTATAATAAAGAAAAGGCTGCTTGGTCTGTCACACTGAAGTATTTTTATATCTTTCCACACAGATCGCAAGAAAGTGGACATCCAAAATAAGTTACTCTTAACCCTGGAAAAACAATGAGGGGTCCTGCGGTACTTTAAAGACTAACAGATCTATTTGGGCACTACCTTTTGTGGGTAAAAAACACTTTGTCAAATGCATGCATGTTTCCACTCCATGCATCTGATGAAGTGGTTTTTACCCACGAAAGATTATGCCCAAATAAATCTGTTCGTCTCTAACGTGTCACTGGACTCCTCGTTTTTGCAGATACAGACTAACATGGCTACCCCTCTCTTAATACTGAAGATTATTCATCTATATTATAAGAAGGTCCTGAGGATGAAGACCTAGGCTGTAAATGTATATCATGTTACTACCAGCCATATGCTACTAAATTACCTAGTGGGTTATGATCTCTCACCCTGGCTTTAGAAATGAGTATCAGGGCAGTGACGTTGGAAATATTTGGGGTGGGGGTGCTGAGCTGCACCCTTCCCACCTTTTACACTTGTTGAAGCTGGATTGTCAGCTCTCCAGGACTACATGGAACAGACTCCATTGCTGCAAATGGCATTTGGTCCAGCCAGTGTGGAAGAGTCGGCAACACTCACCACCCCAGGCTGAGGCCTCAACTAGGGCAGCTACAGAACCCTGGGCTGGCAACAGGACTCCGGGGCTGATGGGGCCAGCTGGCTGAAGACCACGTGGCAGGGCCAGCAGGCAGAGGCACCCTGAGGCCAAGTAGAGTCTGTGCGGCCAGTGGGTGATGGGACCCTGAAGGCCAGTGGGACCACAGGGGGCCGGTGAAGCTCATGGCAGCAGGATGCTGGGGGAGCAAATAAAGCTCAGGCTGATGAATTAGCAGAGAAGCTCTTAAGCCCAGCAATGATTTTGCAGCTACTCAAAAACTTTGTCCATGGCTGTGATAGCTTGTACTTGTTCCCTGCTGTGCCTTGGCTCCAGCTTCACCTTGCTCTAGGTAACCATATCTTGACTGTTGGCTCTGATTTTAAACTCTACTTACTTCTACTCTGTCCTCGAGACCTGACTCCTGCTTCACTAGCTAGGTTTAACACCAACAGACAGAATTGAACCTGGGACCCTTGCAGCTTAGTGGATGAGCCTTTGCCTCTGCTATAGAGCAGACTCATTATTCTCTCTGTAAGTGCCACTAAGGGCACAAAGGGGTTCAGTACACCCCACCCCATGTGTGGGTTACACTGGCACACCTATCCATATCCTGATCATTCTCCCCACGCCTCAAAAAAAAAAAATCTAGTTGCCAGGTAATGTCCTTCTTCTTGTCAAACCCTTCCAGGAAAAAAAAGTTCAAACTATCCTGTAGCATTTAACTGACAACTTCGATATACAGACACATAACTATTGTTCTCTGTTAAATTCTATATATTTTAAGAGTATTTTTATGGAACTGTATTACATTTCTGTACTATTTCTACTATATTGTGTTTCCATTATAGTGGCTACCAGCACAAAAGAAATGGGCTTTTAAGAGATATAAATGTTAACATGGTATGTTAATATGGATAAACTTGAGGATCACATACTATGCATAGGGAGCCAATACATAATCATAGGGGGCACCTGGATGTCACTTTTTTGAGGTGGCATACCCAAAAGTAAGACTACTGGAAAAATGACATTTAAAGAAGTATGGATACAAAGCTAGCCAGTCCATGATTGGGAATTATGAAAAAGCAAGCTTGTGGTGTTATCCGAAGCAGAGAGCCTTGCATTTTGTGGGTGTTCATACTGACTGAAAGCTATTTGGTTGATCAATTTTCTAGGGAGCTCAAAAATTAGTTCAGGTTGCACCTCGCTAAACCGGGAGGCTCTAATCTGGTAACATCTGTGATCCAGCAGAACAATGGATATTCCAGGACCAGAGAGCCCCGGTGGAGGGCTAGTGGCTGGGAGCCCTGAGGACCAGCAGAACAGTGGGCTGCCGGCAGCAAGCTATAAGTAGGCTAGGAGCCCAGTGTGTGGCAGCGGGGCTGCCCAGGGGAGCTGGGAGCTCAGTGCTTGGCCCAGCAGGGCTGCCTGGTGGGGCTGGAAAGCCCGGTGGGTTCTGGCTGGGCAGGAGGGCTGGTGGCAGGGGAGGGGAGCCAGCTGGGAGGCCAGTGGTGGGCCAGCACGAGGGGGGCAAGAAAGGACCTCTCTTAGTCCGGCAAAATCCCTCATCCAGGAGCAGTCAGTTCATGAGGGTGCCGAACCAGGTAGTTCCAACCTGTAACAGAACATGCAGTTTACTGCTGGCTGCCTTTAAAAAGCCCTCTAACTCTAATTTGTCATTTTCTCTCTTCGTTTTCATGAGAAAGTCAGTATAATGGAAACTGATAAGAGAGCCAAGCCACTGAAATATGAAAATCACAGCATTAGCATTTATCCAGATTCTTTAGCTGAGCCTATCAAGAAAAGAGCTAGTTTTAATCACCTCAAGTAGATGCTTCATGACTCCAGAGTTCGTTACAAGCTAAAACACCCACTATTCTTCTAGTCAAAATTAATGGTTCAACCAAAGAATTAGATTAGCCAGAGCAAGCAGCCTTTGAAGATCTCCGAAAAGACCCTGCTCAACATTTTCAAGTTGTCACCCCATGAAATAGAAACTGAAATGCTAAATCCCTTGTGAGTTTATACTCCTGCCTGAATTACACAATCTAATGATAACCTCCTTAATGCTTGATATCCTAGGACAAAATATCTGAGTGTTCATGTTTAAAATCCCATGCCTCTGAAATATTATGTTTAGTTTAAGAACTGCTGCTGTTTGCTTATTTCCATTCTCTCTCTGGAATTAACACTATAAAAGATAAATGCAGCCAAATAGTTATATAAGACCTACTTTAAGTGAAACAAATTATGCTCATGTTGCTTATCTTCAAAGTTTGCTTTAATACTGGATTTTGCCTTGCTTTATACATTGCATAAGTTATGTGACATTTACCTCTTTTCTGATTCAGGGTTAAAGGTAAATTTCATTCCCTTATGATCCCAGAAAGACAGAATAATCATCAAGATGCTTAGTACGTCCCTTCATATATCTGAATCTCATTATAATTCACTCTTCTCCTTTGAAATTATTTGTCCGTATACAGGGTTTGCAAGTACTTTAGTAACCATTTCTCATCTAAGGAATCCAGGGTTTATTATAATGTTTTCTGCCAAGAGAACAGCTGATCTGGGTCATCTATGTGATGAGTTTACTCTAATTATTTTGTTTATAGACAAGCAGGTGATGTGGATCAACAGTGAACTTAAGCCATGCCACCGATAATGCCTGAAACTACTTTCTGAAGTTGTTAAATATTAAAACATACCAAAAGACAGGATTCTTGCCACAAGAAACTCTGATAGAAATTTTCAAGGCCAATTAGAAGATTTAGTTCTACAACTCTCATTAATTAAAAGATTCCTTTACCATACCCATTACAATGAAATATGTGATCCCGGTTACTAAATTTTGTAGGGGAGTTGTTTGACTAAATCCTTTAGTTGGGTTTGCTAACAACCATAAAATCATGGGACTGGCCTAATATCTAATGAAATCAATAGGCATTTTGCCATTGACTTCAAAGGGAATTGGATCAGGCCCAAAACTAGGATCTCAAACCCCATGGTGATGGGAGCAGCATAAAAACCTGACTAGAACTCAGACAGAGCAATATGAAAGACGTGAAAATATGGAGGGAGCAAGAGGACATAATCAGTTAGAATAGCAATATAGGAAGGGTTGGAGAAGTGAGCCTTGAGGACCTTGAACAATAGTGAAGATCCTCTTTTAAACAGCTCTTGGAATGTCTCTACAGAATTGCCTCTCCATATCATGTTCATTGTCCCCAAAGAAACTTGCAGGAATATTACTTCCCTCTGACAGATTCTTTGCTTCACATCACAGTAAGAGGTGCACAAATGAAAGTTGAGGGGATGGAGAAAGATAATCAGACATTTTCAAAACTTTAAAAGGTGCAATTCCAAATTTTGAGCAAGAGTTTGATTAAGGGTTATGTTCATACTGCATGCAAGCCGCTTGGTCCATCCTATTCTGTGCATGTGTCCTCTTCTTAGAAATGCTTCACTTTATTATTACAGAACTCTACAGTGCTATCTCTAAGTCACTGAGATGGGTTCAAAGCTTTGTGGACTGATACGTTTGTAATAAGAGCTCCCCTCCCAATGGCAGCCATATTTGGATGATATCAGACCTCATAACACCATAGCTCACACAGATTTTTCTTTCCCTCCAGTGGCAGAGATCTGTGGTAAAGCTGGGTGAACTTTTTTGACTGAATTTATTTTCAGCAAAATAATGCAGATTTGGCAACACTAAAACATTTTGGAACTTTGTGTTTATTTCAATGACTTGTTTGGTGGTTTTTTTGGGGGGGAAGGAGAGGGTTGAAGGAAGAACGAAGTTTCAAAAAATTTTAAATATGTTGGTTCAAGATTTAGTAAGTAAACAGACAGTTTTCAGATTGAAATGACTGCAGTTTTAAATGTTTTTGACATTTTAAAATAAAATTTAAGTAATCAAAATGACTTGTTTTGCTTTATCAAACTAAAATGTTCAACGCCAATTTTTTTTTTTATTTTCAATATTGCCAACAACTGAAAAATCTGTTTACCCAGCTCTAGTTTTCTGAGTAAAATACCGAGAATTCACTAACTATACAATAGGGTCAATATAACCCACATGAATAGAGCCACTGACATGGCACACACAGTCCACAGATATGGATATACTTACGCTGCTCCAGAATTATCCCAGGTCAAAGCATTTTGAATGGATAGTTGTATATCTATGGAAATGGATGACATGGTTTATATGTAACTTGCCTATAAGTAACTGTTCTATTGTTCTTCTCAGCTAGATTTTCTTATGAAGCTCTTAAAGCAGTGTGGCATATTATTTAATTTTCTCTCCTGGTTTCTACCATCTTCTCAGCATGTTATCCTGTATTTTGAAAAAAAAGTAAATGTGCAATTTAATTTTATTTTCTTCCCTGCTTTTTTACTGCATTCACTGTTCCACCCTGAGCAATCCATCGTCATGTTAAGTAGTAGCTTACCCTGCGAGGAGTCCTAATTATTTAAATGGGGATACTCAGAGAGTAAGCTACTGCTTTGCATGGGTAAGTTTGGCAGTGTCTAGCTCTTAGACTCTTTGACATCAGGTTTCTTTCCCCAATAGCTTTGCTTATTTTCCTTTTTCAAGCACAGCCCACTTGTTTGATTACAGTATTATTTATATAAGAGTGGTTGTCTGCATATCTGAGTTAGTGTTGGTTAAATTTTTTCCATGGAAGAGTTTTTATTAAAAAAAAAGTTATCTAAATCTAAACATTCGCTGAAGAATACAACAAAGCCCTCTTGAAGCCAGCATGACAAGTGCTCACCAAAATGAGTAAGGATTGAACAATCAGGTCTTACAATGCAAGTTTTTGTAAGGGACAGCATAGTGTTTGAGATCTGAATCAACCTTGACTCACTGTGAGATATGCTCTGCAAACAATTTTTATTCTATAAGGTGCAATATATAGATATCAGACTTTCAGTAACATACATCACATCATTTCACCTTTTGCAGTGGGAAGAGGAGAGGAATGATCGCAGGGCAGTACCAAATTGGGGGAAGATTCCATTACAGTATCAATGACATAATGGATACAAGCCTCCACTCCATATACATGGCGCAGAATTGTAATTTATTTTTTTCCTCACAAAACTCCCCAACCTCTACCCCAATGTACAGATTCAGCAGCACTGATATGTTCAATTAGCTTGTGTTGGTTTTGCAGAATTTGTTCGGGGTTCTTTTATTTATTTATTTATCTTACATTTTAAATGTTTGTAAAATTAAAATTAATGTAATTTGTTTTTCAACAAAATATTTTGTTCTTCTGGTTTGAAAAGGCCTTTTCTTTCAACATTCCCCTTAATTTTATTAGGAACTCAAAAACTTCTAAAAGTGGTCAATATCAAAATGAAATGTTTTGTTTGACCCAAATAAGTTTTCTTATGAATTTTTGGAATTTTTAGCTTACAGGCGGAAAAAAACCACCTTGTGATTCAACCAAGAATTTGAAGGCATGGGAAATTCCATAGGCTAGTTAATGATAGAAAGATAAAGTAACTGTCATTGATTCATAAAGTGTTGAATCATAATTTCATGGTGTCTCCTTCTGCAGCATGGCAGGGGGATTTGCTCCTCCCCACTCCGCACCCTGGGACCTAGATATTTTGATAATACAGTGTCATTAGAAATCAATCGAATTGGGTTTCACTTGAAAGCCTTTTCTCCTGCTAGCACAATGGTACCAAACACAGCAAATATAGAATAATTATGAAGATTATAGCGGGGCAGCTGCCCCACTCTGACCAGAAGGGCTTAAAGCAGGCTGGAGAGAGCCTGCACAGAGCCCTGGCCAAACAGGAAAGGGCTTTAAAGGAGCCAATGAGAAGGCAGTTTTCTGGGGCAGCCCTGGTTATAAGGAGATGCTCAGCAGAGCAGTGGGAAGTTGGGTCCTGACCACAGAGGATGCTGGACTGGTTCCCAGATGGAAGCACCTTAGAGGGAGCAGTGCTGAGGAGAGTGAGAGAGAGGCTGCAGGCTTTGACACAAGGGTCAAGAAGGTGCAAGGGTCACAGGGGAAGTGACCCAGAAAACAGGAGGCAGTAGAGGGGGAGAGCAAAAGAGCAGGACAAGTCTGCCACCAGAGGGTCCCTGCGCCGAGACCCAGAGTAGTGAGTAGGTCTGGGTCCCAACCTTCCTCCTGCACCTAGCCACACTGAGGAAAGGTCTTTATAGCCTGTGGCTTGCCCATGATGTGAGGGGCTAGACTGATGCTGCAGTTGGACACGGTGGCAGGCACAAGACTAAGGACTGCTGATAACCTCCAAAAGGGGGGCGAGAAACTAGTGTGGTGGACACTGCCGGAAGGCAGTTTCCTGAAGAGGACGCTGTGATCTGAGTAGTGACATGGGTCCAGAACAGAGCTTGGAGAGAGCATGGAGCATTGACAAGTGAGACACTGGCCAGAAGGAGGCACACTGCTGAGAACAGAGCTAATTCCTGGAGTGACCAGCAGGATGGGCTGTGGCGGTAAGTCCTAACCCCATTACAAAGATACATATTTAAGAAAATGTTTAAAAATTAACTTTTTAAAAATTATACTGTAACACAGGCATGTCAAATACGCAGCCCTCTCGAACTTATAGAATCATAGAATCATAGAGCTGGAAGAAACCTCAGGATGTCATCAAGTCCAGCCCCCTGCCCAAGGAAGGACCAATCCCAACTAAATCAACCACCTCCCTACGTAACCCATTCCAGTGCTTCACCACCCTCCTAGGGAAATAGTTTTTCCTAATATCCAACCTAGACCTCTCCCATTGTAACTTGAGACCATTGCTCCTTGTTCTGCCATCCGTCACTGCTGTGAACAGCCTTTCTCCATCCTCTTTGGAACCTCCCTTCAGGAAGTTGAAGGCTGCTATCAAATCCCCCCTCGCTCTTCTCTTCTGCAGACTAAACAAACCCAAATCCCTCAGTCATGCACTCCAGACCCCTAATCATTTGGTTGCCCTCTACTGGACCCTCTCCAATGCATCTGCATCCTTTCTATACTGGGGAGCTGAGAACTGGACACAATACTCCAGATGTGGCCTCACCAGAGCCTAATAAAGGGGAATAATCACATCTCTGGATCTGATGGCTCCTCCTAATGCACCCTAATATGCCATTAGCCCTCTTGGCTACAAGGGCACACTGTTGACTCATATCCAGCTTCTCATCCACTATAATCCCCAGGTCTTTTTCTGCTGAACTGCTACTTAGCCATTCGGTCCCTAGCCTGTAACAATGCTTGGGATTCTTCTGTCCCCAGTGCAGGACTCTACACTTGTCCTTGTTGAACCTCATCAGATTTCTTTTGGCCCAATCCTCTAATCTGTCCAGGTCACTCTGGACCCTATCCCTGCCCTCCAGCATAGCTACCTCTCCCCCTAGCTTAGAGTCATTTGCGAACTTTCTGAGGGTGCAATCCATCCCCTCAACCAGGTCATTAATAAAGATGTTGAACAAAACCGGTCCTAGAACAGATCCTTGGGGCACTCTGCTAGAAATTGACCACCAACCTGACATTGAGCCATTGATCACTACCCATTGGGCCCGACAGTCTAGCCAGCTTTCTGTCCATCTTACAGTCCATTTATCCAATCCATATTCTCTTAACTTGCTGTCAAGAATATTGTGGGACACCGTATCAAAAGCTTTGCTAAAGTCAAGGTATATCACATCAACTGACTTTCCCATATCCACAGAGCCAGTTACCTCATCACAGAAGCTAATCAGGTTGGTCAGGCATGACTTGCCCTTGGTGAATCCATGTTGACTATTCCTGATCACTTTCCCCTCTTCCAAGTGCTTCAAAATGGATTCCTTGAGGATCCCCACCATAAGTTAAATGGTGGTCCTTGAGTGACTAGTTATCAGTTAATACTCTGAACATGATACCTGATTGGTTTGCCATTGTCGGCAAAAAATGGAAGCAGTTCAGTGATCCTGATTATCACCTTTCTTTATTATACCAAAAGAGTCATAATGGGGCCCTGGTTAAGCTGTCAACATTAAATCAGAAATTACTGGAATCCATCCATACAAGTGGTATGTACATAGTTATATAACAAATCGTTACGGAACATGATCGATTGCAATCCCAAAGCAATTTATCACAAAATCTATGTTTTTACTTTGGTCTTCATCATTTTTTTTGCATGAAGGGAAGACTAAGAGGACAGCCCAGTAACTGGATCTTCAGAGAATACCACTACGGAGGACCAGGCTAAATAGCATCCAGTGGCACCTTACGTGCTGTGAGATATATATCAATAAGCAGAATTTGGCAAGGTTGGAGAAGAAGTATGGTAAGTATTAGGAAAAAGTTAAAGATGGCAGAACAAGTGCCAACTGGCCAGATTTGTCTTATAATAGATCCCCGGTATGTGTTTCAAGAACAGCTGCTTTTTCTGCAGTAAGCCAGAGGCCTGAAGGCATCCATTAAGCACAGATTCAGCACGAGTCAGGTGAGAAAACATGAAACAATCACTCCTAGTGAAAACAGTGTATGGAAAGTAAAGTGGGTGTTTTGACCCAAAAGACGTGTGAGCATACTCTATTGCGTAACACATTGAGTGCTACAGCAAGAATGTCTGTAATGTGTTGTGTCAAAAGGTAAAAGCAAAAGAAACAAATACAGATTTTACTACTGCACACTGTGCAACTCAGCTGGAGTTCATAAATTGCCTTGCAGAAGCTCTAATGGATGGGAAAGTGGTGATGGCCAATGCAGAGGTGAAGCACAGAGAAATATGTGCTTTGAATGGTATTGAAAAGGAACAAATGCTCGACTGAGAGACTCTTAAAACACATACAGCAGATGAACTGTGGGACTTGGCCATAGGTTTTAGCAATGCCATGTGCACAAATAAATCACAGTGTGTATTCTTAAAAGCTGCAAAGGACATGGTGCTATCACAAGTGGAAGAAAGCACTGATTTTTTTTTTAATTAAAATGAAGTCTCCTTTCAGCTGCTATATTTTTATGGAAAAACATTTTGTCCTGCAGTATGTGAGAGTTTCAGGGGCCTATAGCTGATGCCAAGCTTGAAAAAAGTAATGTTGCAGGACCCGTACTACTACTTTAAATGGTGCACTAGAGGTTGCAATGACTTCAACACCAGCAAGCATGACAGAAAGCAAGTGGAGCAGAAAGCTGATATTTTATCTCAAACCATTATATATAGGGCCCTACCAATGTCAGGGCCCATTTTGGTCAGTTGCAGTTATAGGATTGTAAAAATAATACATTTCATGATTTCAGCTATTTAAATCTGAAATTTCATGGTTTTGTAATTGTAGGGGTCCTGACCCAAAAAGGAATTGTGTGAGGGTCACAAGGGGTATGTCTACATACAATTTTTGTTTCGGGAGAAGGATGCAAATAGCGCTGCGCATTTGCATACTTCCTCTGGGGTTTTTTCTGGAAGACGCTCTTCCAGTATTTACCCTCATCTACACGCGGCTGAATTTTGAAATAAACCCCTTTTTCGAAAGACTCCTGTAAACCTCATTGTAGGAGGAATAAGGGGTCTTTTGAAATAGGGGTTTCTTTTGAAATTCGGCTGCGTGTAGACGTGGGTAAATACCGGAAGAGCATCTTCCGAAAAAACCCCGGAAGAAGTATGCAAATGCGCAGTGCTATTTGCATCCTTTTCCCAAAATACAAATTGTGTGTAGACATACCGAAGGTTATTGTAAGGTGGGTATGCTCCTCCTACCCTTACTTCTCTGCTGCTGTAAATGGCATTGCTGCCTACCAGAGCTGCTGGCTAGTAGCCTAACTCTGAAGGCAGAGCTGCCGCCAACAGCACTGCAGAAGTAAGGATGGAATAGTGAGGCATTTCCACCCTTACTTCTGCACTGCCCTCTGCAGAGAAGAGCCCTCAGTCAGCAATCACCACTGACTGGTTACCCAGCTCTGAAGGCAGCGCAGAAGTAAGGGTGGCAATGCTGCAACCCCCCTAAAATAACCTTGTGAGCCCCCTTCAACTAACTTCTGGGCAGGACCCCCAATTTTAGAAATGCTGATCTTCCCCAGGTGTAGTCATACAACAGACCAGATTTCACAGGGGGAGACCAGATTTCACAGTCCATGACGTGTCATTCATGGCTATGAATTTGGTAGAGACCTACTAATATACAGGTGTTTCAGTGAAAAGCAGGTTTCCAACATATATATGATAACTGTGCAATCTACCACTACTAGTATCTACTAGTTTAACAATTCATTCCAAAACTGTAGTGATTTCCCTGTGCAGCTTATGCATAACTGTGGCTTCTCCATTGATTACAATGACGTACTCCACCCAGAAACTGCAATGGCAAATAGAACTGAAGGAAAGGTTGTACATCACCACAGACCTTGCCAAGAGCACTTTTATATTCTGTGCTGAGGTTAACTTGGACTTCCTGGAAGGTATTGTTTGTGCTATTTTAACCTATTGTAACACTACTGTCAGTGTCAACAGCACCAAGGCCCATTTTCAGAATCTAGGGATTCCTCTTATGACACACAGCAGAATCAGTTCAGGTCCCCCACCCAGTAACCTGGGAAAACTTGACACCACCCTGGGTATATCTAAGAAGCAGTACTTTCCCTCTTGCAAGCACTGCGTCTGTCTATAACAATAGAACTATTTTAAAAAAAGGAAAAGCATTGTTTTGGAAAAACCTCACAAGTACATTAAAGCATGAGAATGTCCAACAAATAAACATTCCGTTAATTTACCATTCCCCTCTCACTCTATTTCTCATCTCACTTGCAGTTTCTGTCCTGTCCTGGGTTAGCAACGACTCAGAGGTCAGTTCACAGGGGTTCACCTCCCGTCCTTTGAGCAATTCCTTGTTGTAGCTGTCTCTCAGTCACTGTTCTCTGCTACTGAAGGGTGCCACTGACTGCTGTCCCTCTGCTGCTGCTGGCTACAGTTGTTCCCATGATGTTACTTTCTGAGGACAAGTCTACACTAAAAGGGAAGGTCAAATCAAGATATGCAACTCCAGCTACGTTAATTATGTAGCTGGAATCAATGTACCTTGTTACAAGTTTCCCCATTGTCCCCACAGCATGAGACTGATGGGAGCAAACACTCCCATCAGCTTCCCTTACTCCTCACAGAAGCAGGAGTATCAGACACTGATAGGGGATCTTCCCTCGCTAAATTGAACACTGGAAGATCAATCACGGTAGCATCGATCTTCTGTTTAGTGAAGACATGGCTTGAGGTTCCACACTTACACCAGTTTTCAGTAATTTCAGCAGGTAAGGAGGAATCACCTTATAGCCAGTGCACACTTTGTGTTCATTGTCCTCACTCAAGATTTATGGCTTAACTTCTAGACCAAATCAACCAACCAGAAACAAGGACTCTCAGCTGAGTCTGATCAGCTCCATTATGAAATGCTGGAGAAAAGCAGGTCAAAGAGTGTCTAGGATCCTTTGACTGGCATCTACATCACCAAGTAGGAACACTTGTCCCCACCTACTTCCCTCTTCACTGGGATTTAGCATCTCTATCCCTTGCTTAGCAAATGAGGTTGAGTTTAGAGTGACCCCCTCAATCAGGGTATGCCAATCACAGTTCTGCTGCGCTTTACTCATACAATAAGGCTAACATTTCATTACCCCTGCATTCAAATACTAGAATGATTTGCAACCCAGCCCATCCAAAATTAATCTTTATAGCAAAGAAGTCCCATCTGCTATGCAGGTACGCAAGGCAAGCATATTACACATGGCCTACACTTGAAATCTTTTCTCCAGCTTATCATATATATAGTAGCCCAATGTTTGTGAGGCTGTAACGCTGACATACATAGCCCCGCTCCCTGGCTGTGTACGTCAGTGCCCCGCCCCCTTCCCCTCCCTCCGTGGTGGCTCGGCTGAGTGCTGCGCCACTCAGCTGGGCCGCGGCGGGGGAGCAAGCATAGGGAGCGCGGACCCCAAACGGCCACTTGCTGCCACTTGCTCTCCTGCCGCGGCTCAGCTGAGCGGTGCAGCACTCAGCCGAGCCACCACGGAGGCAGGGGAAGGGAGTGGGGCGCTGACGTACACAGCCAGGGGGCAGGGCCGTGTACGTTACCGCCCTGCCCCCCCTTCCCCTCCCGCCGTGGTGCTCAGCTGAGTGTTGCGCCCCTCAGCCAGGCCGCTGCGGGGGAGCCAGCGGTGCAAGCGGCCGTTTGGGCTCCCCCGCGGCGGGAGGGGAAGGGGGGGCAGGGCGGTGACGTACACAGCCCTGCCCCCGGCTGTGTATGTCACCGCCCCGCTCCCCTCCCTCGCGGCAGCCCGGCTGAGCAGGCAGCACTCAGCCGAGTGCCACGGTGGGAGGGGAAGGGGAAGGGGGGCGGGGAGAGATGGTGGGGAGAGAGAGGCAGGAGGAGGAGGAGAAGAGAAAGAAAGAGACGGAGAGAGAGGCAGAAGGCGAGAGAGGCAGGAGGCGGAGGAGAGCTGAGAGAGAGAGGGGGAGGCAGTAGGAGGAGAGAGAGAGAGAGAGACAGACAGACAGACAGACAGAGCGAGAGACCAGAGGCTCAGGAGAGAAGACCAACGTGGAGGAGAGACCTGAAAATCCCGTCTTATGATGGGCTAATTGGCTAGTCACTAGATGTCAGCAGTGAGTTCATTCAAACTCTGCTTGCCCTACTGTTATGATCAACTGTCAGAAGCATATTGATGGAGACAAACACCAGTTTCAAGTGATGCCTGGTCCAGCAAAGAATTATTCCTAAAGGAGATTCCTAACTTCCTGACTCACTCACTTTCCTACCAAGAGACTCTGCATCTGTCTAATAAAAAATTATTGACTCCACAAGCATCTCAAGTGTCATAATGAAAAAGCTACTCTCATACTCATAAAAAGGATGAGTGAACTGCATACCTAGCAGGAAAAAACTCCCCAGTATACAAATAATTGCTTGAAGAATTCCATTGCCACATGGTGTAAAGAAGCCCCTATCTCACACTATTCAGTAGTGTTTCTTTGTAGTTCCCATGAGGAGGCAGACACTCAAGTAATCTTAAAAAAAAAAGAGTCATATGGCACCTTAAGCTATGTTTACACTACCAAGTTATTTTGAAATAAGTTATTTCGAATTAATAACTCCCGAAATAACTCTCTACTGTTGACATAGCCTAAGGTGCTACTGGACTCCTCATTTTTGCAAATACAGACTAATACAGCTACTCAACTCCACAGTTTTACACACAAACACATCTTGTGAAATGCTACCCAAGACTTCCCCAAGACTCTGTTTTTGTGTCTGGTGCTGCAGAACAGAACTGTGGTATGTCCCTCACAGATGTGTTCAGAGAAGTTTCAGGGTGTGACATTACCGGAAGGTTGGCCAGAAGGACATTACTGGAAGGAACTTGATTCAGCCTCTGAAAACTCTCTTCTGGTGTTTTAGGTACTCAGAACATCATCAATGAGGTCATACGTGCATTGAAGTGCATGCTGAATTTACCACTACAAGACCAACATTACAACTCTTGCAGAGCTACATTGACAGATGTTTTCCAAAAAGCAGATTAAGGGAGAAATCTGCCATTCATAAGAGGTGCATTAGCATGTACTAGCAAGAGGGCAAATTAGGAAGCAATAGAATGGGCTCCAGAATGACTGAGCTCAGCCAAAACTATCCTCCCTATCAGCCCTGGATTGGTTTCTGGAGGAAGGACTGATCACAGCAATATTTGTGAAATACCATACACTCCTGAATCAATTCTTTAACCAATCAAATGCTCACATGCAAACATGAGAAGCTAATCCGCCTGCAAACACTTGACTAGCAGCTAGCCTGGTACAGAGATGTGTGAGTGTGGTGTCAATGAGGTCATCAGCATGACAAGTTCTCTTGAAGTGAGACGTTGGAAACAATAATGATGACTTTGATGAGTAAATATTTTCAGTCCTGTAAGTCAAGGTTATTTTCCCCCGAATTATCAAAAATCATTGGGTTTTTTATGTAACATTGCTATGGTAAAGTATCATTTAAAAAGTTGTGTTTAAGTCATTTTCTCATATGTATCTACATAACTGTTATATGTTTACATATTTGGCATCACTATGTTCATCTGATTTTTGATGGCTCCCTTGTCAACCCATTTCCAACAGCTTTGTATTATCAAAATTTCTACTAGTCGGAAGATCCGGAGCTGGGAGCCAGAGGAGGAAGGGCAGAAATTGCACCCTGCCACCTGGAGAGGGTGAAACCATTGAAATTATGATTCAGCAGATCATAGAAAGTTACACGTCTCTAAAGCTTTCTTTCCCTAACTTGCCTATAGAATGAGATTATACTTCATTAAGCTCCTGTACTATAACTATACTTGACATCTTTCTGAAGTACTTTTGAGAGAAAAATAATTAAATGAGAAATATTTCAACCATTAAGTTAAATTTAAATAGCATTAACTTTCAGATCCTGTTCCTTAAACATGTCAGTTGTGCTTACTGCTTTATTTTTCTTCTTTCGGCCACATACACCATATTTTCCATTGTGTCCATGAGGACTAGATGTAGCTTCTTAGAAATCAACTGCTTTCTCTCATTCTCTTGTCTAGAGATACGTATATTGTCTAGAGATGCATATATCATCTCTTGTCTAGAGATGCGTATATCATAATAACGTGCATGATTCCCTTAACTGTTTTATTTCAGGGCTTTTGCATAATTATTGAAGTTCCTTCAAGGAACAGCCATTTTTTTAAAGCCCCACCATGCTGCATGATAAGTAAACACAACATTACAAACATAATCATTATAAATACAAATTGTAAGGAGAGTTTATACTTACTGACACACCAGAGAAAAATCTCTCTCTAGATGGGACAGAATTGGAAGATAAATGATATTGTGTAATGAAATATGAAGATCCCAATATACCATTCCACAAGAAAAATATATCCTAAGGTGTATTTATCTCACACAGCTTTAAAAAATGCACTATTAATTCATTTACTAATGTGCAACAGTGAGACACATAACATTCAATAACTCTTGTAAAGTACTTTTAAAGTATACACTGTGTATTTATTGGATAATTAAGATATCTATACTATAACTAGGAATCACACACTGGGATAATTTGTAAACATGAGTTGATTTTCCTCCCTTTTAAACTATCTTCTCTGTTTACCATAGCAATCTGAGAACTTTAAGTAATCAGAATCATTTGGATTGGAAAAAACATCCCATAGTTACTTAGAACAGGTCTACACTAGAAAATTAAGTCCGTTCAACTATATCAGTCAGAAGTGTGAAATATCCATACACTCTGGGTGGCATAGTTAAGCCAACCTAAGACCAGATTGATCTTTTGGCATTCGATTTAGCAGGTCTAATTAAGACCCACTAAATCAAAGTCTGATGGTGGCTCCAGTTGGCACCAGTACCCCTGGCTTGTCACATGGAATAAGGGAAGCCAATGGGAGCATTGGTCTACCTCTGTGAAGACAGAACCAACTCTAACCATAGCTGGAGTTGTATACCTTAACCTGACTTTCCAGGTCTAGTATAAACCTGGCCTATGTCCCTTTCTAGACAGCACTGAGGTCGACCTCACTGCTGCCTCTTATGGAGGATGATTACCTATGCTGACAGGAAAATCTCTCTCATCGGTGTAGATAGTGTCCACACTGAAATGCCGTAACAGCACAGCAGTGCCGCTGTGGTCTTTTGAGTGTAGACAAACCCATACAGAGTCTCCCTGCCTGCTGTGACAATATGTTTAACTTTGTACTGACTTGTTTAAATTGAAATAAAACAGAAGGAGAAGTTCTGGTCCCAGTAACATCCCTCCTACTCTACTGACATCATTGCGGCTGGGCAGGGGTCAAGCAGCTTGCACCATCCAACTTTTTCAGTAAAGTCTATTCTGGAGCCAATCTCTCTTGCTTCACAAGTTTTGTGGCACCAGATAAGCAGATATACCTGCCAATTTCTCCTCAGGTCAGCATATTCTGGTAATTTGTTGAAAACAGCCCAGATACATTTTTGTATCCATACTATAACAGCTACCAGTTCCATTTCATTGCATATTCCTTGTTGGGCCATTTATAGCATCCAAAAGCATGCTGTATGTTTTGCAGACAAATGAGATCTCTTGCCTAAAGAGATTAGAATCACCAAACCTTTTTCTGGAATTGAATTTACATACTTGGAGCCCTGCTTAGATTGCAGGATGCCAGACAGACAGAGAGAAGTGAGAGTGTTTTCCCTTGTGATTATAGGTCACAGCTCTATCTAAAAAGCAAATTTGAACTTACTAAGACAGTGGTTCCCAAACTTTTTTTTACTAAAGTGATCTACCAACTATATTTTGGTATATGTAGGGGGTGGAGAGAGAAAAAGAGTAAAATCTAGAAACTACAGCTTGCCAGGAGCTGTCCCACAGGCTGTGGAACTCCATTTAAAGTTAGAGAGATCCACATCTGCACAGCTCTCTGGCTCACAGGGTCCCAGAACTGTCCTCTCCTGCTAGCTTCTCTCTCCCAGTGGCTGGGCTGCAATGCTAACAGGCTTCTTGCTGTTTCGGTCACTTCCTCCGGATCCTGTTCCCCACACCAGGGCCACAGGAAGGGGCAAAATATGAGACCATGGACTCAGGCGTTCCAAAAATCCTAGCAACATGCAGGAACACTGAGAGAAGACTTCAGGGCAGGGGGACAGATAGTGAAGCCAGCACCCACTCACCCCACAGCATCAACTCGTGTCCCTCTGGACATTTTATGCCCCTCAGTTTTGGCCTGGCCACCCTTCCATCATGACAAGCAATTGGCCAATAACACTCAGTGGGTCACTGTAACACTGTGAGGCAATTTGCAAAGCCACTTGCTCAGTTTTGGCTCAGCTGCTCTTCTCTCAAGACAGAGGGGTGACTGGGCCAAAATTACATTGGGCTGCGACCCCCCCAAGCACCAGGTCACAATGTCTCTCAGCTTGGGGGCCTTCTCAAACTGGAGGCTCAGACAAACTGCTCCATGCTGGGGGAAGGGGGGTCCCTAAATGCACTGCCTGCTGCTCTGTCTAGTGGGAGGGAGAGAGTGGTGGGGAAGTTCTTTGGGGCTGCATGCAGGATTGGGAATCATAGAATATTAGAACTAGATGGAACCTCAAGAGATCATCAAGTCCAGTCCCCTGCACCCAGGACTGAGCACCATCTAGATCATCCCTGACAGAGAGACCTGATGGTGTGGCCCTGCTTAAGGATCCTCACCAACATTTGACCATCCCCATCTCCACTGTGTAATGACAGAGCTGATTAAGACTCAACTGCAATCTAGTGTTTCAGATCAATAGAGCAGAAACCACTGAAACCCAGGTCTGAGCATTAAACCTGCTGATGAGACAGACTGCCTGCCCAGCCTGCACTAGCAGCGGGCCACTAACAGCTGAAATCACTGAAAGCTGCCTTAAGTGGTGGGACCTCAAGACATTCTGAGTGGCTGGTGAAGCAGCAAAAAGATGGCAAAGCAGTGGATGGCTGGAGCAAGGTGAGTGGGATGCAATGGAGCGATATTTACTTGTTCCCATAACATAAGAACTAGAGGTCACCAAGGGTATGTCTAGACTACATCCCTCTGTCGGCAGAGGGATGTAAATGAAGCACTTTGAAAGTGCAAATGAAGCGGGGATTTAAATATCCCACGCTTCATTTGCATAATCACGTAATGGCGTTCTTTCGAAAAAGCGCAATTTCAAAATTGAAACCGCAGTCTAGACACGGTTCTTTCAAAAACAGGGTGCTTTTTTGAAAGATCCTGTAAACCTCAAATGAAAAGCACCCTGTTTTCGAAAGAACCGCATCTAGACTGCAGTTTCAATGTCAAAAGAGCGCTTTTTCAAAAGAGCGCCATTACGTGATTATGCAAATGAAGCGTGGGATATTTAAATCCCCGCTTCATATGCACTTTCAAAGTGCTTCATTTACATCCCTCTGCAGACAGAGGGATGTAGTCTAAATGTAGCCCAAATGATATTAACAGGTAGCAGGTTTAAAACAAACAAAAGGAAATATTTCTTCACACAATGCACAGCCAACTGTGGAACTTCTTGCCAGAGGATGCTGTGAAGACTAGGGCTTTAATGGGGTTCAAAAAAGAACTAGATAAATTCATGGAGGGATGAGTAGGAATGGTGTCCCTTGTCTCTGTTTGTCAGAGGCTAGAAATAGGGGACAGGGGAGGGATCACTTGATAATTTCCTGTTCTGTTTGTTCCCTCTGGGGCAACTGGCACTGGCCATTGTCGGCAGACAGGATACTGGGCTAGATGGTTGTTTGGTCTGACCCAATAAGGCCGTTCTTATGTTCTGGGAGGGGTGCATTACAGCAACTTTGGTTGTTGCACTGAAGAACTCTATTTTACTGCTCCCCTTATATGCCCCTTTGTGAATAAATATTTCCCTTTTTGTATTCTCATTGTACTATTCTAGTGTCTCTGTGTTCACTCTGGGGTGGTGGTGATTGGAACAGGTGTCCTTGGGCTGAAGGGTCTTTCCCTGCAGCATTCCCGCACAAGCTTTTTCCTGACCAGAGCTGCCTGCAGAGTAGACTCCATCTTGGCCATGAGGGTGCTAATGTTACATGCTTAAGCACCATTGACACTATTTGCAGAGGATAGACTGGAAGATTTTTGTTACTGTTAGAAATCAGCATCTTATATTCTGCTATTTTGAGGGGAAATGAGTTGATTAAATTTTAATCACAATTTTCATGTCATGTTATGATGTTAATTATTCCTGTAACAGTGGTGCTCCTCAGAACTCTACAGAACTGTCATACCTTTAATTAAAACTGAAAGTATTTGTCCTTAAAATATTTAACATGCATAAAAATGTGCCTCACCATGAAAATGATTGAAAATGAAAAAAATATGCTGAATAGCCTGTATGTGAATGGTGTGTCACACCGACTGAAAACTGGCAGAAGGATCAGAATCAAGAGGTTACACTAAAATGGCATTGTTAAGAGTGGAAGACTGGTGTCCCAGCGGGATACTGCAGGGATTGGTGTTAGGTTGGCTCTTAGTCCATGTCTACACTATAAGCAGAAAATTGATGGTGCTGCAATCAATCTTCTGGGGTTCGATTTAGCAGATCTAGTGAAGACCCGCTAAATTGAATTTAGAGGGTGTCCCCATCAGTGCCGGTATTCCTGCTCCTCAGGAGGAGTAAGGGAAGCCAATCTCCCACTGTGCGCGTGGCTTGGAAATCTGACTTAAGATATGTAATTAATATAGTTGGAGTTGAGTATCTTAAGTCGACCTTCCGCTGTAGTGTAGATCAGATGCTAGGTCAGATCCTAGGGGTTAATTCAAATCCCTTTGAAATCAGCAAGAGTCCTTTCATCGACTTCAGGGGGTTTGGATCAGAACTTTATTTAATGTCTTTGTTACTTAGCTGGAAAAGAGGGGTAATTGTTAGATTGATTAATTTGGAAAATGATATTAAACTATAAGTGTTGTAACTGGCAATGAGAACAGGGCAATACTCTAGGGCTGCGTCTACATTGGCATGATTTTGCGCAAAAACATGCTGCCTGTCTACATTGGCGGGGAGTTCTTGCGCAAGAACACTGACGTTCTAACGTGTGAAATCAGTGCTTCTTGTGCAAGAACTATGATGCTCCTGCTCAGAAATAAACCCTCTTGCACAACTGTTCTTGCTCAAGAGGCCAGTGTAGACAGGCAACATGAATTTCTTGCGCAAGAAAGCCGTATGGCTAAGATGGCCATCGGAGCTTTCTTGCGCAAGAGAGCGTCTACACTGGGCACGGATGCTCTTGCTCAAAAGCACATCTCTTGCGCAAAGGCACATGCCAGTGTAGATGCTCTCTTGCGCAAATACTCTAACGCAAAAGCTCTTGCGTTAAAGAGTATTTGCGCAAAATCTTGCCAATGTAGACGTAGCCCCAAAGTATCTAGAAAAAGCAAGAAACGGAAGCAGGTTTTGATTTCAAAAGCCACAGACAGAAGAAATACAACCTAATGCACTGAGAGTTTGGGGGGAGGGGACTCAACACAGATGTTGTAGACAAATTTTTCAAGAGATTCAATTGTGATGCAGCCATTGTGATTTCAAGCAACCTGCACCATGACTTACGAAGATGATAACCACTCAGCTGGCGAACAGCATTCACTTTTGAGCACTGCAGCAATGGACATGTGACAAAATCACTAACCAGACAGGTCCATATTTTCTAAGGACAGATGCTCACTGGCCTCTGCCAAAAATATACTGAATGTACACGCACAAACTGCTTGATCAATCTGTAACTGGCTGGACTGTCTTCCCTGAGCGCACAACGCAGTTGGCATTATGTGTAAACAGACACTCATTTTCACATGACAAACCACCACTAGGTAGTCTCAAGGACTGTATGGGTATGTCTACACGACAAAGTTAATTCGAACTAACAGCCGTTAGTTCGAATTAACTTTCATGGCGTCTACACACGCAAACCGCTAGTTCGAACTTAATTTGAACTAGTGGGGCGCTTAATTTGAATGAGGTAAACCTCATTCTAGGAGGACTAACGCCTAGTTTGAATTAAGTAGTTCGAATTAAGGGCTGTGTAGCTACTTAATTCGAACTAGTGGGAGGCTAGCCCTTCCCAGCTTGCCCTGGTGGCCACTCTGGGCCAAACCAGGGAAATTCTTCTGCCCCCCTCCCGGCCCCGAAGCCCTTAAAGGGGCATGGTCTGGCTACGGTGCTTGTGCCAGCTGCAAGCCTGCCAGCACCCAGCCAGCAGACCCTGCACCTGGCACGGCATGAGCCAGCCACCCGCTGCCACCCAGCCCTCCGTCTCTTCCCAGGACCAGGCTGGTGGCTCCCAAAACCCTGCCCGGGGCCACAAGAGGCGGGCGCCCGCCTGGTCTAGTGCGGAGATCATGGACCTCATCGAGGTTTGGGGGGAGGCCTCCAATGTCCACGATCTCCACACTAGCCACAGGAACGCGGCCATCTACAGCCACATGGCTGACAGCCTGGCCACCAGAGGCCACATGCGGACCCGGGAGCAGGTCCGCTGCAAAATCAAGGACCTGTGGCAGGCCTACTCGAGGGCCTCCCAGCCAGGGGCCGACCCGGAGGCATGCCCTCATTATGAGGCCCTGGACCGCGTCCTGGGGGCTCACACAGTCCATGCCCCCCGGGTGGTGATCGACCCCGGGGCAGAGGGCCCTGTCCCTGACACGGAGGAGGAGGAAGAGGATGCTGAGAGCCAGGAGCCTGCAAGGAGCCTGCCCAGGACCCAGGACCGCCGAGGCATCCAACAGAGCACATCGGCTGTGTCGTCCGAGGCCGGGGAGGGCTCCACATGTGAATGCCATTATGCTCCCCTTATGTGTATGCGGGGGGTGGGGGGAGACGGAGCCCAGGGACCGTGCGACTGGGCCTTGCCCACCATGGAGCAGCAGCTGGGTGTCATGCAGGGGCCCTGGCCCATTCCCCACACGCCGACCTCGCCTTACAGAGGGGGGCTGGGTTTCACCCACTGTGTCCCCAGGGAGAACTGACCACTGCTCTTGTTTCACCACAGCCGCAGCACCTGGGACTGCAGGGCTCACCACCCCGCCTGCAACAGCCACCCACACCCAGGCCAGCAGGTGCACCAGGAACCTGGAGGACTACCACCGGCAGCACCTGCGGCTACTGGAGCACCAGCTCCGCACCCAGGACCACTGGGTCCGGGAGGACCTGTGGCTGCAGCAGCGGAGCTTGGAGGCACTGGAGGAGCAGGGCCATGCCCTCAGAGGTCACCTCCAGACCTTGGTGGACAGGTTCCTGCCTCATCCTGCTCCAGCCCTGCGGCCGCCCCAGCTCTCGCTCCTCCTCCCACCCCTGCTCCCCCTCCCACTTCCACCACACCCCCCATCCCCCCTGCCCCACCCTCCATACCCACTCCTTCCTGACGCCGCCGCACCCACAGTGTTGTCAGACGGGAGAGCCAGCAGGACCCCCAACCCTGGGCTTTCCCTTCCATTCTTCCCCTTCCTCCCCCTTCCAGCTCCCTCCTCCCAGGTTTCCTCCTCCCCTCTCCCACCCTCATTCTTCCCTCCCCCCACCCCAGTTATGTACAATAAAGAGAGGGTTTTTTGGCAAAACAGGTGTTTTTATTTTACATTAGGAAGGGGGGGTTAGGGAGGGGGAAGAAGGCCCCAGTGGGGCATGCAGGGAGAGTTCAGTCCTCCTCCTCCACCTGGAAGCTCTCCCGCAGGGCTTCCCGGATCTGGACGCCCCCCCCCGCTGGGCCTCCCGGACAGCAGCAGTGCGGGGCTGCATGTACTGGCCAGCCATGCGCTCAGCCTCAGCCATCCAGGCTGGCAGGAAAGCCTCCGCATTCCTTTCACATAAATTGTGCAGCACACAACATGCTGCCACCACAGGAGGGATACTGTGTTCGGCGAGGTCGAGGCGGGTGAGGAGGCATCAAAATCGAACTTTCAGGCATCCGAAGGCCCCCTTGACCACAGTGCGGGCCCTGGGGAGCCTGGCATTGAAGGCCTGCCAGGAAGGGTTGAGGTGCCCTGTGTACGGCTTCATCAGCCAGGGCTGTAGGGGGTAGGCCGCATCTCCCACCAGACAGACAGGCATGTCCACGTCCCCGACCCTGATGTGGTGGTCGGGGAAGAAGGTCCCGGCCTGCAGCCTCTGGCACAAGGAGGAGTTGCAGAACACCCTGGCATCGTGTGCCTTGCCGGACCAGCCCACATTAATGTCCGTGAACTGGCCCTGGTGGTCAGACACGGCCTGCAGGAGGACGGAGAAGTACCCCTTCCTGTTGATGTACTGGGAGGCCTGGTGTTCCGGGGCACGGATGGGGATGTGCCGAGGGCGCCGAACCCCTGGATGACCGCGTCCGGGTCGGCGAGGCGGACCACCCTGCGGAGCAGCACCCGGTTGATGGCCTTGACCACCTGCAGAGAGACACAGCAAACCACGAATCACTGGGGCACCCGGGTGGCTGGGAGTGTTCATTCCCTGGCACTGCCCCGCGCCCCACTCCTGGAAGCGACCCCCGCTGTGATCCTGGCTGCCGCGAGCGGCCTGTAGTACGGCCGGGACAGACCGAACCCTCCCGTGTGGGGCACTTTCGCCTCCTCCCCCCGCTGTTTTCCCTGGGGCGGCCCATCCCCTCCTTGCAGCCCCCCTCCTCCCCAGCCCATGTGGGTGCCGTACCTGCATGAGCACTGCTCCGACGGTGGATTTCCCCATGCCAATCTGGTTCCTGACGGATCAGTAGCTGTCCGGAGTGGAGAGCTTCTACAGGGCGATGGCCACACGCTTCTGGAGGGGGATGGCGGGCCTCATGCGAGTGTCCCGTCACCACAGAGCAGGGGCGAGCCACCCGCAGAGCTCCAGGAAGGTGTCCTTCATCCTGAAGTTCTGGGTCCACTGTTGGTCTCCCCAGCGCTCCAGGACAATGTGGTCCCACCAGTCGCTGCTGGTGTCCAGACGCCAGATGCGGCGGGGCACACTGGCATCTGGCCACTGCTGTGGCTCCTCCACGACCCCCAGGGAGGCCAGGGGGAGAGTCAGGGGGCTGACGTGCACCAGATGGTGCCAGGCAGCCTCCAGTGGCAGGCTTGCAGCAGCAAGTCCAAAAACTGGAGCAGCATGCCCAGGGCGAGCTCTGGCTCCATGGTGCCAACTGTGGCGGCGTCCCCAATGGGAACCACCGACACAGGCAGGCGGAGAGAAAAACGCTTTGCTGTCCCTCGGCGAGGTAGGCAAGCAAGCAGAAAAGCTGAGAACCGGCTGTCCGGGGGGTCCCTTTAAGCACAAGCCTCAGATAGCCTCAGACAGCAGCCACACAAAGCAACTACTGACCTGATGCCCTGCCGGAACTGGTTTCAGCTACCCTTAAATGTGACCCAGCATCCAATCAGTGTGGATGCGCTAGTTCGAATTAGCAAAATGCTAATTCGAATTAGTTTTTGGGTCTAGATGCATTGGTTCAAATTAGCTTAGTTCGAATTAACTAATTCGAACCAAGTTAGTTCGAATTAGCACTGTAGTGTAGACATACCCTAAATGATTAGGTAAATCCTTTTGTTCTATACCAGCTCCAATTAAGGATAATAAGAACAGCACACACATTGTGTGTATTATTTATTAAAGTGCGACTTTTATAAAACACCCATTTATAGGTAATAGCTCCTAGAGCTTCAAGAAAGTGAGGGCCTCACTAAGCAGTTCTCTATATAAACACTTGGCGAAAGAGAGTCCCTGCCCTGAACAGCCTACATTCTAAACAGATAAGGAGGACACGAAACAGAGGCAGAGATAAGTAAAGTGACTTGCCCAAGGTTACATAGCAGACCAGTGGCAGAGCCAGGAATAGAGCCCAGGTCTCCTAACTTGCAAGCTAATGTCTTGTCCACTGGATCATTATGTCTGATATTTTTAATATTGAGATACCATTAAAATTGACTTCTTCCTAGATTAATAAATTTTAAAGACCAGAGAGGACCATTGTGATAATGTAGTCTGACCTCCTGTATAACACTGGCAGTAGAACTTCTCCAAATAATTCATAGATTGTATCTTTGAGAAAAACATCCAATCTTGATTAGAAAAATTCTCAGTGATTGAGAATCCATGACCTGGTTACATGGTTTCAATGGCTAATTACTTTCATTGTTTAAAATGCATATCTTATTTGCGGTCTGTATTTGTCTAGCTTCAAATTCCAGCAATTGGATCATGTTATACCTTTATCTGGTAGATAGAAGAGCCCATTATTAAAGCCATACAGATAGAGTGTAGTTAGGTCATCTCTTACCCTTGTCTTTGTTAAGCTTGTTTTATGAATAAAAAGGGAAGTATGAGCTTAAATATCAACCATTGTTTTTTATAATAGGGATTTTATAAATTTACTCTGTACTAATTTTACAATAGAAATATGCTGCACAAAAGTACTGGTTAGTATTAGATTAGGTTAATTGAAACTAAACAAATCATATATAGGTTGAACCTCTTTAGTCCAGCACCCTCAGGACCTGACTGGTGCTGAGCAAGGGAATTTGCTGAACAACAGGAGGTCAATATTGTCTAGCAAATTACCAACACTTCGACTGCTTATTAGCTCTTACAGGACATTTAGGAGTAAATTACAGCTAAACAACAGCACAGAACACTGAGGCTATGTCTAGACTGCAGGCTTCTTTCAGGAGAAGCTTTTCCGGATGAGATCTTCTGAAAAACATCTTCCGAAAGAGAGCATCTACACAGCAAAAGTGCATCGATAAAGCAATTTGCTTTTTCAAAAGATAGCGTCCATACTGAACGAACGCTATCTCACATTTAAGCTGTGATTACTATGGATGGAGTGGCCACCAGGGCACCTGTGCTTTTTTCCTCTTTCCTCTTCTTTCGAAAGAACTCCCTCTTCCCCGTCCACACATGCTTTTTTCCGAAAAAAGCTCTTTTGGAAAAAGGCTTCTTCCTCACAGAAAGAGGTTTACCAATGTCGGAAAACCCCCTCTCTTCTTTTGATTTTCTTTCAAAAGAATGCAATTACAGTTTGGACGTAATTCAAGTTTTTTCGGGAAAACGGCCATTTTTCTGAAAAAACTCTGCAGTGTAGACATAGCCTGAGATCGAGGACTGGTGGCTGTAAACAAACTTAATGGTCTCATGGGAAACGTGACCACACCTATGATAAGTGGACTTCTGGCTAACTAAAATGATGCCGGACCATAGATGTTACTGGGCCAGAGAGTGCTGAACTAGAAAGGTCCGTCCTGTACTATGCAATAAGTGTTTGACACAGTAAGTGGCAACCAAGGCTAGTGAGTGGGCTGCATGAGTTTTCCCTTTCATTTCAGTGGGCTGAAAGATTGTGGTAACCAAGATGGTCTCCTAGGATAGGGTAGTTTTGCTAACTGTGCTGGCATACCTAGCATTTGCTAACTGAACTGTAGCAGCACATTGATGAGATGCAGAGGGAGCACACAGCTCTCAATCAATGCTGTGTGCAATCAGCATGCACCTCTCTTCACCTGCCCTTGCTTTAAGTGTGTGTCACTTTTGTAATAGTGATACGAAAAAAAAAAACTACGCAGAAGGAAACCAGTAGAATCTGGCAATCCTGTGCATGGGCAACAGGAAACAAAATGTCTCAGGGGCCACACATAGAACCCCAGTGGGTTGTATATGGCCCTTCCTGACAATATTGGAATGTCCCATTTTGATTTTTCATTTTGAAACTACTGTTCAATTATATTTTTTAAAATGTACATCGTAATATAAAATAAAGTCAAAATAAAAAAGAAACATTTCAATTGAGCCAAAATGACGTTTTCCCCAGAATTCTCTTTCATGCATAATTTAGAAATTTTTGAGATTTCATTCTACACTGGAATAAAATCAAATTTGGAAATTCTTTTGCAAACAGGAATTTCCATCCTTCATGATGCTAGAACATTACAACAGAAGTGGAGCAGGCTTTCTCTTGAGGGGGCAACTGAAACCTCTCCCCTGGTGCTTGCTACTTGGAGTGGTTTCTCCCCTCTCCATGCACAGTTTGGGTCTTGGGTTTGTTTTTGTAATGCCTGGTGTCTCCACTCTTCACTGTGTCCATACACAAAATATGCTTTTTCTTGAGAAAGGGACCATTACTTCCAGAAAAGAGTATAAAACCCGATACTCAAGAAACAATGAAGTTCATTAACACAAAACTCAGCAGTGGAATGACACACCCCAAAATGAGAATACTTGTCTCTGCAGGCTTTGAATTACCTGACCCCTGCATTAGATCCCACAGCAGTTGAAAGACTCCCTTTTGTTGGGAAATGGGAATTAATCAGTGAGAACTGTTCTGCTTCCCTCTCAGCTCCAAAAAACAAAGCTCAAAACTGACAGTAAAACTAATCTCTGTTTCCAAGTCAGGCTGAGCAGATCTGGCTCACCACTGGCCAAGCAACCTGCTTTCTCATATCAATCCATGCACAAGCCTTCCTACAACTTCAACAGGATATTCTAGTCCATCTAGTCCCTTGCCCAACTCCATGCATGTGGGGAAATGATATCAGAGGGCTATGGTAGCCATTATTATTGTAGTAAATAGGGTAGGATACTCTAGTGACTCAGTCCATACGTCCAGAAGCTGGAAAACTACACGTGGTTTTTAGGAACCACAAATAAAAGTTACTCATGCTGTAGCTAGATTACTATTTTAAGCCTCTTTGGCTGTGCAGGGAAACCGGCCAAGGTCAGACCCCATATACTCATTTCATTTTAAATGGCACCTCCGAGGGATGACATGGCCAGATTTGCAAGCTAAGGAAGATCAATATTATGATATTGCCACCACTCAGTTGGTCATCCTGGGAGTGGAATATGGGGCCAATTCATACTGCAGGGACAGAACACAAAGCCCTTCCTAATAAACTGATCTGGATGAGAGGAAAATCTGGCCATGGGTTAGGCCAGGGGATCCACTCTCAAGCCCTAAGGGATCTTCTGGGACACCCATGTGCCTCAAGGGTCTGCAGCTGTGTGGCTGCTCTTGCCTCACGGCTTCACCTGCATGCCAGCAAATAGAACTTCCCTACTTCACAAGAGTAATGAAATGTAATAAGAGCAAAGATTGTGAGGTGATCAGAGACTATGGTGACAGAGGCCATAAAAGTAGTTGAGATCAAAAGTACAATACCAGGATGTCAGACCACCGGAAGCCATGTCTCCTTATTGTTTCCACAGTAACTTTTTATGTATTTTACACATATACAAGTGACTGAAGTATTTAATTGTTTCAACACTTTCGAAATGATCACAGTGCAAACCAAGGTTTGCCTTGCACTGTTATAATAGCTGCAGCTATCGGATCCTCTTGGAATAAGAAATTGTAATAGCTATTGACAGCATTCCTAGTAAGCCAATGAGTTAACATCAACTACATTTAGAATCACAGGACCTTGTTATTGTCACTGGAGATGGAGCAATAAACCCACTGAGTCTATCTCTAAGCAAGTGCAGCATACAATCATCTCCAAAGAGGATGAATCAGATATTAAACTGATAGACTTGATCCAAGCCAGGTCTCATTCTTGTTAGTTTCCCAAGATACTTGTTTTGAACTCTTGCTGAATTGTTATCACTTCTCCGGTTGGAACACCAGTGCAAACTGGACCATCTCTGCAGAGTAGAATGAAAGATTTCTATTGTGCAAGACAATAAACAACAGCATCCTAGCCTAGGAAATGAAACAATCATTTTTGCTATTACACTTGCTCTCAGCATAACATGAGCCCAGTGTTGGCTCTTTTTATCTTTCCCAATTTTCTAGTTTCTTGTCTGAATGCACTTCATCACTTTTAGATTTTCCTTCTGCTGTATTCAATACCCAGCTAACTATGACTTTGCAATGCACAGGCAGTAATGCCAAATTTCCATTCAGTGGATTTTCTTCATTTTCTGAGGAAAAATTGTACTTCATTACAGATCTATTCATCAGTGTGTCTGGTGAAATGTGGGAGTATTCCAGTCTGAATTGGAACTAAATCACTTTCTCTCTCTCTCAGAATGGATGGGAGAAGCAATAGTGGAGTAGTGAGAAGGTAGGTTTAGAAGTGTGGAAAAATGGGCTGCTGCCACATGACTTCTTATGACCAGGGTGCCTCTGATCTTTCCTTTTTTTGGGGGGGGGGGGGGTTTAAACAGTGACATTCCACACACTTGGCTTGTCCAATTGCCACCCTTATAGAGGTACATTCAGACCCTAACTTAAAAGTATTACTCAGAGTCACCCAAAAAGCCCCTGGGTCTCATGGCATGGCTCTTCAGAGCCTTAGTGAGCAGAAGTGTTCCTCCAGTGAGTCATTTTCCTTTTTTAAGATTTCTTAAGGGGTGACCTGGCTGAAGGTTTGGTTGGCAGCTGGCTTCTTTTTCATTAGAAATTAAGCACTGGTTGTTTGGAGTTCCTGACCCATACCAGGTGTCTCTGGTTAGTTCTTGCTCCAGACTCAAAGGGTGCATCTAAACAGCAGTGTTATTTCGGAATAACGGCCGTTATTCTGATATAACAATGCGAGTGTCTACATAGCAATTCTGTTATTTTGAAATAAATTCGAAATAAAGGATGGCTTATTCCAATGTCTGTAAACCTCATTCCATGAGGAATAACACCTGTTCCGAAATAGCTATTTCAGAATAGCAATTGTGTGGACACTCCACTGCTGCTATTTTGACACAGCTCCTCCCCAGGGCCATTCAAAGTAATTACTCCCCAGTGCCTCTTGGGGCTCTAAATCGAAGTAGAGCATACATGTTAGGGAAGCCTGCCTCAGATTAATTTTGAGGCTCCCCTGTAGTGTAGATGTGTTATTTTGAAATAAGCTATCTTAGCGTATTTCTTCTGGAATAGCTTATTTTGAAATAAGAGTGCAGTGTAGACGTACCCAAAGTCTCCTGCAAGCAGCTCCCTCAGTCCCTCTCACTGTCTTTGCTTTCTCTCACTATCCCACAAACCCACTGAGTAGTCCTGTCAGATAGCCACTGTATAGATTGCCATCTGCATCTGCCCTGGACAGACAGTCTGCATTTTGGCCATTCATGCTGGGACAACGCTCTATCTGAATTCAAAAGGGTTGCAAGCTGAGGTGCCAATGGGTAAGCTGGACATTTGAATCTTTCATCATCTGGAACCACATAAAGGGAATCACATAAAAATAGCGTCTGATGGCTTTCACCGCCCACTGTACAGCTTGGCACTGCTTCTCCAGGACCGAGCTTCAGAGTACTCACACATTTGAGGTAACAGACAAGTTGAAACACTTGGGATATATTTTTTGCAGCTTTATCCAGATGTCTGGCCAGTGGGACAAATGGACTAGTCGAAACAGTTCTCAGCAAGGGGGCTTGGGAACCAGGAGGTGGATTCTGGGCTCTTCAGTGTGAGATTGTTTCTCCAACCAGTACAGAATTTCATTTCTTAAACTGAAATGGGGAAATTTGTTTTGTGGCTTCCTTGCCAATCACAGTGACTTGATCAAAACATTCTTGGAGGCCCTGAGCTTCATGCTATGCAGTGATGAGACCAAAGTTATTGTCTAGAGCAATGGTTCTCTAACTGCTGGTCAGGACCCCAAAGTTTGTCGGGTCCCTGCTTTAATGGTGTTGTCAGTGTTGTCTTAGACTTGCTGGACCCTGGGGCCAAAGCCTGATGGCTTCAGCTCTGGGTGGCAGGGCTCACGTTACAAGCCCCCATCTGAGGCTGAAGCCCTAGGACTTCGGTTTTGCTCTCAGCCCCACAAGGGCAGTGGGGCTTGGGATTTGGCATTGCTCCTCCACCCGTTGTGGTGGGGCTCAGGTGGGCTCAGGCTTCTCTCTAACCTCCGGGGGTAATGAAGTTATTTTTGTTGACAGAAGGGGGTCAAGGCACAATGAAGTTTGAGATACCCTGGTGTAGAGGAGGGTAGTCCAGATTGAGTAGGGTCTTTCTCTCATGGGTGGAAGTTGACAGTTCCCCATGCACACAGGAAATCCAAACTATTCAATCCCGTTGAAAGGCCTTGGGTAGGAGCAGGTCTGGGCATAGATTTGTTTATCCACAGTCAGAGTATGTTAACCATTCTGCCTGGTATAGTCCAGTCTTGATGGGAAATGAGGGAGGGTCTTACGGCTTCCTTTGGTCGTGGGTTTGATTTCTTACCCTGATGGGTGAAGTGTCACCTAAGATAGTTACACTTCACGAGGGGGCACAACTGCAGCATGTATTTTAGCTGCCCACCATGATAGTATTTGATTGAGCCCTCTTGACCCTTGGGCCTTGGAATGCAGAGCCCTTAGGTTCCCCTGAGAGGTAGGATTTCTGTACCTTGAGGGTTTGCAATGCAGGAAGCACCTCCTAGCTCCGGGGGCCACAAAACCAGGCCTGGCTTCAATGAGCCTGAAGAAACCACAGAGGGGAATCTTCTAACACATGAGTCCTCTCCTTCCAAAAACCTTTCTGTCATGTCTATGGAATCTGCAGTGGTTGTCAGATGTGTAATGCCACTGGGAGAATTTTTAAATACTGTTCTAAAACAATGCTGCCCACGATCTTAGTTTCTAAGTCAGCCAGCAAGTGGCCAAATCTAGAGTTCTTGGGTGACAGGCCCATGTACAGTCCCCTTTTGGGAACACTTTCATGTGAAACATCCTCCAATAGATCTCAAGAGATAGTCTGAGCTCATCCAATATGGTACCCTCCAGAGTGAAGGCTGATTGGGCTTCTTCTGTACTTAGGTCTCTGTGAACAGCCTGGGCCTCTCTGGTAAGGTAGCCTAGGAGCTCTTCTCTTCCTGCCAGTAGTGGCCACCAACTGGTCAAACTTACACAAGAAGACTTCTGGATTTTTGTAGTTAGTTTGGTCAGGGTGGGCCCTGAGAGAGCCTCAGCAGGGGCTCAGCAGACCTTGTACAAATAGCCTAGCCACCTAGAACTCATGGTTTCACTCCTTCTCTTCCCATTGCTGCTGTATCATTAATTATAAAATTTCCTCTGTGGCTTTTCATGCAGGAGAGGAGGTTCGGAGCCCACTGTTGGTACCAAATGTGGAAGAGTGAGTTGCCCCCGCACGCCTGCTTGTAGTCAGCATGCTTCTGATGTGCCCTTTAGTCTTCCCATTCCAGGTCCTTTTACAACGACCCCACACACTTGCTTGTCCGATTGCCACCCCCAAAAGGGGTTCTGGCTTTACTCAGATAACAATTTAAAAGTAATATTCAGAGTCCCAAAAAGCTGTCCCACAACATGGCCCTTTTCTCAGAGGTTAGTTAAACAAAAAGGTTACTTCATTGAGTCCTTTTCTTTCTGTATGTGTTCCCACAGGGTGAGCTGCCTGGGGTTTTGGTTTGAAGCTATTCTGCTTAAAGCTGGATTCCTCTGTCCAATTCTCAGAAACAGCATCCTCAAACAATTGCTTCAGCTCCCTTATCAGAAATCAGCTACTTGAGGTTCCCTCCTGGCACCAGGTCTCACTGGTTAGCTCCTTTGGCAAGCCTGCTCCAGGTTTCAAGTCTCCAACAAGCAACTCCCTCTTCTCTCTCACAGTTCCTCATTTTGGACACGAGAATGTTCTGCCCTTAATATTTGGCTACTAGAAATCCCTTATCTGCAATGTAACATTTATATTATATCCTGAGACAGATGTTCAGGGTTGTAGGAGAAAATTATAGTCTAATGGTTTAAAAAAATGTGACCAAGACAAGGATCTACAGAATGAGGGTTGTATTTTCAACCTTGGGGGATATAGTTTGCATACATATTCAAACTTCAGTGAATATTTATTACAACCATCCAGAAGAGGATTTTTGGGGTCTCTTGAATCCCTTATTCGCACTAAGAGAGACAACAACAAATCTATAGGGAAAGTGGGGTATGCCTACACAGCAGGGCTAAACTCAAAATAAGCTACGCAACTTGAGCTACACCAATTGCATAGCTTAAGTTGCAATAGCTTATTTCGACGTTTGGCACTGTCTACATAGCAGTTATTTCTGTTTTCTTCCCCTAACTTCCCTTACTCCTCATACAATGAGGTTTACAGAAGTCGGAGTAAGAAGCCCATTATTTCGAATTTATTTATCTGTGAATAAATGTGTCATCTCATTTCTTTTATTTATTTACTTTCTGTATGTTACATCACCAAAATATTTATAGGAAAATGTAAACTGGAAATAGCCTTAATCTGGGCTATTAAATTACTCCGGTCATCTGAAGAAGTGAGCTGTACCCACGAATGCTCATGATACCATCTACATGATTTGTTAGTCTATAAAGTGCTACCAGACCATTTGTTGTTTTTTAAGTTTATCCTGTACAGACTAACTCGGCTACCCCCTGAAGCTTCCATTTAAAGTGTTTATTTCTTAGAATAACCTGTACTTTTTTCTTACAAGGACTATTATAGTATTCTGTCCTTTTTTTGATAAGAGTGTAAAGTCTTCACCGGGATGACAATGCATTCTGTTATGATTACACAACATTTAATACGCGAGGAAATTACTGAAAAGACAAGGATTACTGTAGAGTTTTGGGTTACAATGGAGTACTACAGGGTTCATTCTCTCTCCCCCTCCACTTACACATATTATACTAGCTACAGATTTCATTTACCCCACTGAACACTTACTGCTTCATGAATAAGAAGCAAACTAACTAGTAGCTGAAAGCTTGTGCTGCTGCGTGGGTGTAATTTTGTAAAGTCAGATGTGTAAAAATGCTGAAAATGACTGAGAATCTAAAAACAGCAATAATAAACCATAAATCCCAGTGAATACGTTACTATCCTAAGTAAAAAGAGCTCTCATCTACACTTACAGCTGTTTCCATTGTTTCCCATTGATTCAGATATTCTAGGCTTTATAGCAGTGGTTCTCAACCAGGGGTGCACTTATCTGTGGGGATATGAAGAGGTGTTCCACAGGGTAAATCGACTCCTCTAGATATTTGCCTAGTTTTATAGCAGGCTACATAAAAAGCACTAGTGAAGTCAATAACAACTAAAATTTCACACAATGACATGTTTATACTGCTTCATGTACTGCACACTAAAATGTAAGTACAATATTTATATTCCAATTGATTTTATAATTATATGGTAAAAATGCGAAAGTCAGCAGTTTCTCAGTGTGCTGCAATACTTTTGTATTTTTATGTCTGATTTCGTAAGCAAGTAGTTTTTAAGTGAGGTGAAACTTGGGGTACGAAAGACAAATCAAACTTCTGAAAGTGATACAGTTCTGGAAGGAGGAGAGCCATCACATATATAGCAGCCCAATGTCTGTGAGTCTGTAACGCTGAAATGCTGGCTATTCCCTCTGGGTGGCGTTGTTGCTGAAATGCTGGCTGTTCCCTCTGGGCGGCTGTGCTGCATGGGTAGTGCGGGGCCTAAACAGCCGCTTGCTCCCCCGCGGCGCAGAAGTCAGCTGAGCGCCACGGCAGGAGGGGAAGGGGGCGGGGCGGTGACGTACAGCATGACAGCGCCTCCATGCCCCACCCCCTGGCCGTGAACGTCACCTCCCCGCCCCCCTTCGCCTCCCACTGTGGCGCTCAGCTGACTTCTGCGCCACTCAACCAGGCCGCCACGTGGGAGCAAGTGGTGCAAGCGACCGTTTGGGCTCCGCGCTCCCCATGCAGCATGGGGAGGGCGGAGCCCAAACGGCCGGTTGGGCTCTGCAGTCCCCCGAGTGAGAGGCAGGAGTGGGAGGAGAAGAGAAAGAGAGAGACAGAGAGAGAGTCAGGAGGCGGAGGAGAGCTGAGAGAGAGGGGGGGAGGCAGTAGGAGGAGGAGAGAGAGACCGGAGGCTCAGGAGAGAAGACCAACGTGGAGGAGAGACCTGAAAATCCCGTCTTATGACGGGCTAATTGGCTAGTCATTTAAGAATGACAGTGGGGTGTTTTTAGTGCATGAATTGTGCAGATTTGTGTGGGCGTCATATTGTGTGGACGTGCATAGTTGGTGAATGAGAGAGGTTTGCTGCAGGGAGATAATTGTATATGCTGATTTGATGTGCTCAATTTTGTGCAAGGCTGTTGGGACAAATAATCCATCATTTTTGTAATCACACGACCAATGACATAGTTGCATATAATTCACTGTAGAGTAAGGATAGTGATTGTTTGATTTACCTCTGATAATATAATGGGTTAGGATTTGGCGGGCATAGATACATGCCTAACTGTTGTTGTATTTCTACATGGATGTAATGTGCAAAGTCAATGACTAAGAATTAAAAAAACTGGATTGTGTCAGACCATGAAACTCAGTGATGATTCAACCAGGTGGTATTCCAAGCAAAGGGAGCTTTCAGCGATGCTTGTAGCTGTTTCCAGTGCTTCACACTGACTGAACAGACATTTTAGACTTAGATTGACACAATGACAATCCTTGGAATCTTATTATAGAGATGCTCTATTCCTTATAAAACTAATGCACATACCTAACTACTCATGCTGAGCAGTCCCATTGAAGGTCCCAGCATTGTTTGACTCTACGCAGGTGAGTAGTCCCAATGACTAAACTGGACTTCATATGCTTAAAAGCTAAATGTATGTATATGTGCTTATAGAACTGTACGCTAAATGTTGTTTTATAAATAACATATTGACCTCAACCTGGCTACTTTTTTCATTCTTTTCCAGCCCTAACAACCAAGGCAGAGCCCTAAATGTAAAACAGAGTACATCAGGTAAACAGATAAAGCTGCTGAAAAAAATGAGAACCACTGTGCAGAATTGTATAAGAACACAGAACATTAAGAAGTCTAATCCAGTAATGCATAAAGGATAGCCAGTGGTTATTTCCAACAAATTAATTTAATTGGCTCTACTACAGTAGCAAGAAAAAGCCATTTACTGTTCCTGAGGGAGAAGAATTGAAAGTAACTGAAGGAAAGTACAGAAAATCTACTACAGATCTAATGTTTCTGCAGAACTCACTGTTTACTGCATTACCTAATTGCAATTTTACATGCTAATGTGTTGTATTGTACTGGAAGTTTTAAAAATCTACTTGATGCACCTATGTAATTAAATATGGTCTTTTCATAACACATTAGTGAAATTAATGCTAATATGACACAATGTCAAATTACTCCTAAGGCAAAATGCTCTTATCTTCATATTAATTTGATAATGACATCTCTGTCTATTCCAAATACCATGCAAATGCTTCCTCTCAGCCTTCTGTACTAGGAAAGATTCCTATCTTTGCCAAGAGTTCACAAAACATTTATCACTTGTAGAAAAGGGGAAAAAGTCTTCATTCCATATTTCTGCCAACAAATACATACATGCATGCTCACATTTATATACATGGGTGGCCTTGGTTAAGTCAAAGGGATGGTATACGTGCACAGAATTAAACACATATTTTGCACAACTTGGGTTTTAGGATCAAATCTTGCAGCAACCATTGGTGGGAAGGAATGATGGGGAATTTGTACACGTATGGAAGACAGATATACACCCCTGGGCAGCTGGCAGCCTTTATTCCTCATCCTGATTCAAGTGTTTATCTCCAGTTCATTTTTCAGCTTGATAGGACTAATTGCTTATGCCTGAAATGAATGCCCGAGTTCAAAGCTATAAACAGACAAAAGCCCAGCTTAGCCCAACACTGTTTACTCTCCATTTGCTTCTTCCCCTTATGCAACTAAATACCAGTTAAGAAATCAACAGAACTCCATGCTGGCATAACTTTGAAGAATCTGGGGCATGAACAATAGTGAATGAGACAGGAGTTTATGTGTAGCACAGAAATTTGAGCAAGAGACAGAGCAGTGCTAAATTTATGCCCAGGGTTGCCAGGGCTGAGCCTCAGCAACTCTAGGCTTGGCAGTTCATAGCCCTGGCACATCTGAGCTTGCTGTACCAGTTATTAAGGGGGGAAAAAACCGCTGGAGCCCCGGCACCTCTTTCATTACAAATTAAGCACTCACACAGAGCAACAGGTCCACACTGGTAGAGCCTCTTTGCACTGAAGTGCACTTGCTATTCTGCATTAAGCAGCTCATTCCTGTGGGATTGTCTCTTCATGATGCTAAAATTATTATGGCTTTAGAGTCTGAAGCTGCGTGAAATGCTTGCATCAAAATCCAAAACAACACAGCAAATCACTGGGTAGTTTCAGGCTCAGCTACAAAGCTGAAAGGAAAATCAGGGTCATCGACCGTGTGGAAATTTGCATGAACTTGTCAAACAAATCCAGCACCAGTTTTGAGTAGAGAAAAGAAGGCCTTGTCATTAAGGGTGTCAACTTTTATGCAAGAGATTTGAGTTCAGGTTTTTTTTGGCTCTGCCATACATGTACTTAAATGTATCCTTGAAGTGGAGCCTCTTTACCTGTATAGGTTGAACCTCTCTACTACCACACCCTTGGGACCTGACCATGCTGAACCAGAGAATTTGCTAAACCACGGAAGGTCAATATTGTCTAGCAGCATTACCAACACTTCCACTCCTCACTGAGCTCTTAGAAGACATTTAGGGGGTGAATTAGAGCTAAATAACAGCACAGAACACTGAGAGCCAGGACCGGTGGCTGTAAACAAAGTTTATGGGACAGTGGGAAACTTGACGGTGGGAAACCTTAAAGTAACTAAAATCATTCTGGACCAAGGCTGTTGCCAGACAAGAGAGTGACGGACTACAGAGGTTCAACCTGTAAAAGGAGAATGCTGTTTCCCTACCTCACGATGATGCAAAGATAGGTTCATTAACTAATGCAGGCTTCTCGGTAGGGATGTTAGATAATATGTAATTGAATAGTTGTGTAACGGCATCAATTTTAAGTGGTTACTCAAATATTCAATAGTTCCCAGAGGTAGGACCAGCAGCCAGTGTGCTCCTGGCCCCGCTCCCGGGGATCATCCTGCCGCCCTGTGTTGCTGCGTAGGATGGCAGCAGCCCCTGTCCATGGTGGGATCTGAGCTTCCCATGGACAGAGGCTGCTCCCCAGCAGCAGCTCCTGTCTGCGAGGAACTTAGACCCCTCCCCCCCGCAGAAAGGGGATATTGCCATGCAGCAGCCTCTGTCCACAACGAGCCCAGACCCACCACGGACAAAGGCTGCTTTGTAGCAGCCTTCCCTGCCCCCCGCACGTGCTGCCTCTATTAGAGGCAGCAGCATGAGGGGAGGGGAGGCAGCACCATGGAGCTGGTGCTGGGTCGGATGGCTTTTAAGCCATCTTCCCCCAGCACTGGTTCCTTCCTGCCTCGCCCACGCCTGCCTCTCTCACTCTCCGTACTGCTGCCTCTCTATCAGAGGTAGCAGCACGGGGTGGAGGCAGGCAGATCCAGTGCTCGTGGGGTGCCTGCTTAAAGCCAGCTTCCCATGGGCACCAGCTCCCACCTCCCTTCTCCCCTTTTCCTGCCTCTGATACAGAGGTAGCAAGGGGAGGGGGAGATGCATGTAGTCAACAAGATTAACCAATAAGCCCAGGATTATCAGTTAATCATGTAGTTGTCTACAGGTTGACATCCCTAGTCCTCAGATACTCTCATAATAACATAACAGAAGCTGGCCAGTTAATGTTTTTATATAAGAAGCATATGAAATTCTGTTTCAGCTTTACTTAGAAACTGTGGCTTTGTTTAAATTTGAAACAAAAACTGAAACTTAGGGGAGCAAGGCAACCTGGATTTCAACTAAAGAAAATAGTTGCATGAACCCTGCAACATAAAACTATTGAGTTTTCCATAAAGGAGCTTCATTAAACCCGTTTTGCTCTCTGTATCTTCTTCGGATACAAGCTCTCTGACAAGCATAACAATGCATATCTCACTGTGCCTCTCAGTTTTAACCAAGTGTATTTTTATTTCTGAAGAAGTGGGTTGCTGTATGCAAAACTGTGTTCTTAATTTGAGTTAATTGAGTAGGATCAAGGAAATTAAATTTGCTTAAACAAAGCCATGTTATAATAGTTTTCTGGGGTAATGAAAACTTGGTATATATAATAAAGACCTAAAAGTGGAAACAAATTAAGGTTGACATTTCAACTCAATCTACTCTAATGTAAAATGGTCTAATGCATCTGATTTGTGCTGTCCTTTTCACAGTACTTCCAATATTTGAAAGAGATGTGGACAACATTTTGCTTTCGTAGGGCCCCCAGATAGATGTTTCTGGTAAGTGGCCTTTCATTAGCTCATTTCTAGTTTTAACACTCAGGTCAAGAGTCTTTACTGCTGGAACTAAATAATTGACCTATTAGTTTGGAGATGATAGCAAACTACTTTACATGCTTCAGTCACGAGAGGGTCTCTGACCAGTGTTTTATAATTTCTAATGGTAGTAACAGTGTAATTTCTAACATTTGGCCAGTAGAAAAATCTGAAAAATGTATTGATTAATTCCATCTTCTTTGGAGAGAAGGATGAACGAACTTGCCTCCTGTACACACACCCCTTCTCTCCATTTTAATGAATAACTAGTAATATATAAAAAACCAACAAATAGTCTAATAGCACCTTAAAGACTAACAAACATTTTGATGGTATCATGAGCTTTCGTAGGTGCAACCCTCTTCATAAGTGGGTTGCTCACACAAAAGCTCATGATACCATCTCCATGTTTTGTTAGTCTTTAAGGTGCTACTAGATTATTTGATTTTTAAGTTTTTCCTGTTACAGACTAACTCGGCTACCCCTCTAAGCTTTAGTAATATATACCTAGTAGTAAACTAACCATGAGCCATCTGCTTTTGACTCTTTTACCATGAAAGATATAACAGCAAATCAAAGTTAAAATACTTTAAAATTATTCAAAAAAGCTGAAAATAAATAACACGTTTAACTCAACTAATCCCAGTTACTTGACTTTTATATTCCATCCCTTGCTCCCTCTATTGTCTGTAATATACGTTGTCCCATCTAATCCCTGCTCATGTCAGGTGATTCAATATAGGAGAACTCTTCAAGTTTTGTGAAGTTATATTGATGTTACTGCCCCTCTCACAGTTTCACCTCCCAGGATCAGCTACAGGATTAGGACCTTTGATGGTCAACCATTTTGGGTAGGACCTTACATAAGAACATAAGAATGGCTGTACTGGGTCAGACCAAAGGTCCATCTAGCCCAGTAACCTGTCTGCTGGTTACTACCAGTGCCAGATGCCCCGGAGGGGGTGGACCAAAGACAATGATCAAGTGATTTGTCTTGTGCCATCTGTCTCCAGCCTCTGACAAACAGAGGCCAGGGACACCATTCCTACCCCCTGGCTAATAGCCTTTTATGGACTTAACCTCCATGAATTTATCTAGCTTCTCTTTAAACTCTGTTATAGTTCTAGCCTTCACAGCCTCCTCTGGCAAGGAGTTCCACAGGCTGACTACACGCTGTGTGAAGAAGAACCTTCGCTTATTAGTTTTAAACCTGCTACCCATTAATTTCATTTGGTGTCCTCTAGTCCCTATATTATGGGAACTAATGAATAAATTTTCTTTATTCACCCTCTCCACACCACTCATGATTTTATATACCTCTATCATATCCCCCCTCAGTCTCCTCCTTTCCAAACTGAAAAGTCCCAGTCGCTTTAGCCTCTCCTCATATGGGACCTGTTCCAAACCCCTGATCATTTTAGTTGCCCTTTTCTGAATCCTTTCCAAGGCCAAAATATCTTTTTTGAGGTGAGGAGACCACATCTGTACACAGTACTCAAGATGTGGGCGTACCATAGTTTTATACAGGGGCAGTAAGATATTCTGGGTCTTATTTTCTATCCCTTTCTTAATATTCCTAACATTCTATTTGCCTTTTTGACCACTGCAGCACACTGTGTGGACGTTTTCAGAGAACTATCCACAAGAACTCCAAGATCTCTTTCCTGATTTGTCGTAGCCAAAATAGCCCCCATCATACTGTACATATAGTTGGGGTTATTTTTTCCAACGTGCATTACTTTACACTTATCCACTTAAACTTCATTTGCCATTTTGTTGCCCAATCACTCAGTTTTGTAAGATCTTGTGTAGGATTTTCTAAAGCGTCTAATGTGACTTTGGAGCACAAGTTTCATTGAAAGTCAACAGGAAGTGCTCTCCTCCCTTACTAAGCTGTTCTTACAATCCCCACTCCATGTTGTATTGTAGGGCCCAGATTCTGTGCCCAATCTCTCTGGATGTACAGCACAGAAGGTAGAGGCCAGGATGAGAGTGGAGTTGGGGGGAAGGGAGAATGGATTTAAGCCACGTGGATTCTGTATACTCAGTTTTATAGCAGATTTTTATAAACTGTTCTGCAGCCTAGAACAGTTGTAGCCTTTTATGCCATTGCCTGCTCATTCTCTCTACAGCAGGATAGGTGAAATGCATGTAGGACACTGCATGTATTGATCTCACTTATACCATCTGTATCCCATGGTATAACTTGATAATGAAGGGTATGTATGTGTTGTAACTCTCTGTAACGGTATAACTCACCAAACTGGAAAGAAGCATTAACTAATGTATAGTGCTGGTTCTGCACATGAGAAGACTCACTGAAACCAAATGAACCTTTCTGGAACATCAAAAGACAAGGATTTTGTTGACTGCCCTCCACACACCTCCATGAAAAGAAAGCAGTCGCAAACCATTGTCCTCTTGAATTCTGGGGAAAGAGAATACAAATTCCTGCCCAGAAGGAACTGTGTCTCAATGTAGCTTGAACTCTGAGAGGTGATGATTCCTAAGCATAAGCAAGCAATCCCTAGCTATGTAGCTTTGTTTAGCCCTAAAGGAGATATAGAGCTGGTACAGTTCAGAAACTTCCATTACTTTTTGAAACCTAAAAATATGGTAAAGCATTTAAATATGTATGTTTATCTGCTTTAAACCTATAAATAACCAGAGGGGCTGGCTGGAGCAAGGGATGCTGGGATTGTTCCTGCACCCCCTGGCTTAAAGTGGTTTCCATGATATACAGAGTGTAGAGTTTGTTCAGTGGCTGCCAGCACTGCCTGCTGTACAAATTGTTCCAGAACCCAGGTAAATAACTCATTAATTTTCTTCATGAATACATTTCTGGATAATTTAGTACAGAATTATGTTGTCTTTGAGAGAGATCTAGGGTCCGACTGATCTGGGGTAAGTGGTTGATCCTTTTTGACAGGGAGTACCTGTATACTGTTGTGATGTGTGACGTAAGGGACCATCTATTACAAAGGCAGGCATGCCTAAGCAGTAGGATAGACCAGACTATTGAAGGGGTTGGTGAAATTGAATTATAGAAAACACAACCAGTCTGGGGTTTGTGCCCTGATTTGAAACAGGGCCCCGAGGTTGCTATTCATCATCATGGGCCACTCCAGATAGCTTGATAGCTGTGTATTTGTCCCCAATGTATGTGATAGCTGCATATTTGTCCCCAATGTATGTGAAAATCAAACCATTCCTATGTTTGCAGATAGAAGTATTATCTGCTTTAATACAGCATTTTTTTGTCCTGAAAACCTCAAAGATTTGCAGCATATGAGGCTAAGACAAATGATCATTGCAGTCAACAATGAATAAACAAATGAAGACAATTGTGTTGAGAATGAGCAGTTAAACCAAATGTTTTATTAGAGAAATCTGGAATATGGTCAATGGATCAACCCAACTTTGCCAACTACTTTTCAAAATGTCAGAAACAATAATGGCTCATTTGGAATGCTATTATTTAGTGTTAATGAACAATTGTTTGGTGATGGGAGAAATCAATTGTGATAGCAGTGGGGGATGCTGTCCTGGTTCTATTATTTGAAAAATAAATAGCCAAGCTACCTGCTAATAAAGGAAATAAACTGGCACCCCCCGAGAAAGGCACATGTTATAGCAAAATTGTCACCATAACATGGTGTTTACTGATGAAGCTAAAGGCAAAATTAAAAGACCTTGAATTATCAAAAACAAGCCCAGCTTTTTCCTAGTTATATAACTGACTGGCATGTTGTCTTCCAACAGGCACATGCTCAACTCTTCCTGAGAGACTGAAGCATCAAACTCTGCTTTTGAGGAAACCCTCTATGTTTGATCCAGCTGTGGCAGTTACAGATGCCAGAGAGATAGATTTGGTTTGTGAGACAGGAAATAATTTTATTTGGAAAACCTGCCAATGCACTCAGGATGCTGAACAAGATAGAAATATGATATATAAAAAACACCCATGTCTCTTAAAAGCAAATGGAGAGGCACATATGGATCAGGTCAGATCAAACTCAGGCCATCTTATTTTCATATTGAAATGGAGTGGTAAGTCTTTAGGCCAAGGACTGTGTATGTTTGGATAGACAATGTCTGCTATAACTAAACCTCCTCCTTCCATTATGAGCAGAGCTTTTCAAACATGACTACAGTATAACACACAAGCCATCATGAAGTCGCTGAAATGGCATATACATAATTCCAGTAGGGCAGCATTTTTCATTTGACTCTGACAAAAAATTGCATTATTTAGACAATGAAAACCTTAAAAAAAAAACAAAAACGAAAGTGTCTCTTTCTTCCGAAGAAAAAGAAAAAAATGCTAAAAGTGTTTTAATTTTTTAAACGAAAACTTTTCATTTGTTCTCTACTTTTCTTCATTCTTTCCCTTTTCTTTCTTCTTCCTTCACACCTCTCCCTTTTTTCTGCTTTCCTGACCAATGGATGTGTTGGGTTTATGGGGCTTCAGTCTGCAAGGGTTCAAAAAAGATATATGGACAGACCCTTTCACTGTAAAATTGCTGAGATTCACAAACATCTGCTCATGTTTACTTCCAGGGCAAAAATTAGTGAACATGGCATTTCCCCTTGAATGACATGGGACTAAATTTCCATCCAGGCTCATGTAATGTCTATCTCTGAGCTCAAATGGATTTGTACTTGTTTTATTTCTACTTACACTGACAGAAAACACATTCTGGCTGGCTAGAAAAAAGGTGGGGTTTTTTTGTTTTTGTTTTTTATTATTCTTTAGATTAAACCAACATCAAAGCAAGGAAGGAGAGAAGTCTCCATGAGAGAGCACCTACAGTGTGCTTGTGTCCTTTAAAAAAGTCTACACTGAATACAAAATGGCTGCCTGTCTTCAGAAATTTAGATATGGAATGCAGGTAGTTGCATAGCTAAATATAACATGTTATCGTGTATGCATGTGTGTGTGTGTGTCAGCTCTGCAGAGCAACAGCCTAATCTGATGCCCGCTAAAATCCACTAAAAGACCATGAGACTGGGAAAACAAATGGCAGTGACATATTTTAGTATTTTTAGTCAGTAACAGAAGTAGCATGTTTTGAATGCTTGTCCTGAAAAGTGCTGAATAGCTCAGGCAGTGAGCAGAGAGGAGAGAATATTCTAAAAATAATCAGTTTATAAAATTTCATAAAATGAAACAAGTTTAATCTGTGACTTCATTACTCCAGTGATAAAAAAAAAAATCAGTTGTACTAGTATGTCACAAAACTAGACACAAATTGAAAGAGACTACACTTACCATTATCTGAAACTCCCCTGGTAATAGAAAATTATTGTTAAAGACAGTTGCTAATATGACTTGCTCTGAATTTATCTATAGGAACCAGTACTTTTTATTACCATCTAAAATGAGTGTTTTACTCATTTGGGGCTCCATTATATCACAGTCAATAGAAGTTTTGCCACTGACTTCATTGGGAGCAGGATGACATTAGAGACATTGACGGCTTTGTATTGCCCTTGAAATTTCTGGGGAACTCATCATTGTTACATGAATATAAATAAATAATGCTACTGGAAAGGATAATGGTTCTGGAAAGGATAAAATCTAAAGCATGAGGTTTTGTAAAAACAATGAACTTAACAAGGGGCAGATTATTTCACAACTGCCTGCTGTGGAGTTTCTTGCAACATTCCTCTGTGAAAATGGTTCTGGCAACTGTCAGAGACAGAATACGGGTTTAGGTGAATTGTGGGCCTGACCCAGTACAGCCATTCTTATGAGTGCAATATCATAGAATCATAGAATACTAGGCCTGGAAGGGACCTCGAGAGGTCATCGAGTCCAGTCCCTTGCCCCCATGGCAGGACCAAATACTGTCTAGACCATCCCTGATAGACATTTATCTAACCTACTCTTAAATATCTCCAGAGATGGAGATTCCACAACCTCCCTGGGCAATTTATTCCAGTGTTTGACTACCCTGACAGTTAGGAACTTTTTCCTAATGTCCAACCTAAACCTCCCTTGCTGCAGTTTAAGCCCATTGCTTCTTGTTCTATCCTCAGAGGCCGAGATGAACAAGTTTTCTCCCTCCTCCTTATGACACCCTTTTAGATACCTGAAAACTGCTATCATGTCCCCCCTCAATCTTCTCTTTTGTAAACTAAACAAACCCAATTCTTTCAGCCTTCCTTCATAGGTCATGTTCTCTAGACCTTTAATCATTCTTGTTGCTCTTCTCTGGACCCTCTCCAATTTCTCCACATCCTTCTTGAAATGCTGTGCCCAGAACTGGACACAATACTCCAACTGAGGCCTAACTAGCGCAGAGTAGAGCGGAAGAATGACTTCGCGTGTCTTGCTCACAACACACCTGTTAATGCATCCCAGAATCATATTTGCTTTTTTTGCAACAGCATCACACTGCTGACTCATATTCAGCTTGTGGTCCACTATAACCCCTAGATCCCTTTCTGCCATACTCCTTACTAGACAGTCGCTTCCCATTCTGTATGTGTGAAACTGATTGTTCCTTCCTAAGTGGAGCACTTTGCATTTGTCTTTGTTAAACTTCATCCTGTTTACCTCAGACCATTTTTCCAATTTGTCCAGATCATTTTGAATTATGACCCTATCCTCCAGATTAGTCGCAACCCCTCCCAGCTTGGTATCATCTGCAAACTTAATAAGCGTACTTTCTATGCCAATATCTAAATCGTTGATGAAGATATTGAACAGAGCCGGTCCCAAAAGAGACCCTTGCGGAACTCCACTAATTATACCTTTCCAGCAGGATTGTGAGCCATTAATAACTACTCTCTGAATATACAGTTGTTAAGGCTCATAAAGAGAAGTATCTCCAGTGGGCTCTGCTTATCACATCTCCCAGGATTGGCAACACTTTATCTTCAGTTAATATGAGACGATAGGGAAGCATTAGTATAAGCTGAACTTGTTCTTGGACTATGCAAAACCTGTGACCAAATCAAACCTTTGACAAAGGGAAACCATAAGTGCAAAAGAAAAAGCTTGAAAATGTAATTGATGAACATTTCTATAAGGGCTGAAAGCTTCTAGGATTCACTTCAGAAAAAGGCTGAGGGAAGGGTCAAGAATGAAGTCTAACACACACAAACACCCACCCACTTCTTTTTTTAATGTAAAATTATTCCGGTTAAGATTGCAGGATAAGTCAAAGAATTGTCTTGCTGACCATCCTCTTAGTACTCCTGGCAACACTGTAGATGGAGTGGTAGGAATATATGGAAATCATTATATTCTAAGTGTTTGTGGTCGAGGAAAGATGTTTTTCAGGCCAGCTCAAAATCAATAGATTCCAAGAGCAGAAGGGGCAACAGTGATCAACCAGTCTGACCTCTGGTATAACAGAATTCCCCCAAAATAATTGCTAGTAGATATCTTTTAGCAAGACATCTAATCTTGACTTACACATTGTTAGTGATGGGGACTCCACCATGATCCTTGGCAAATTGTTCCAGTTACCCTCACTGTTAAAAATGTACTCTTTATTTCCAGTCTGAATTTGTCCTGTTTTAATTTCTTGCCATTAGATCATGTTATGCCTTTCTCAGATAGACTGGAAAAATACACAATACATTATTAAATAGTTGTTCCTCATGCAGGTACTTCCAGACTGCAAATCACCCTTTAACTTTCTCTTTGTTAAGGTAAGTAAATTGAGATTTCTTAGTCTATTACTATGAGGCAGGTTATCTAAGCTCCATTCTCGTGGTTCTTCTCTGAACCGTCTCCAACTGACAAAATCCGTCTGCAGTTGTGGACACCAAGACTGGGCCATGTTGTCCAGCAGTAGTTACACAGGTACCAAATACAGAGGTAAAATAATCTTTGTATTCTACTCAGCTTTCTAGTGTTTATGTATCCAAGGACTGAATTAGCCCTTTTGGCCAGAGTATTACATTGGGAACTTATAATCAATCCTGCATTACCCCACCTCTCCCTCAAGATTTTTCAGTGAGCATTTCCCAAGATGGAGTCCCCCATCCTGTAAATAAGGCCTGCATTCTTTGTTCCCAGAGGTATAACTTTAAATTTAACCCTACTAAAACATACATTGTTTGCTTGCACCCAGTTTGCCAAAAGATCCAGATCACTCTGTATCAGTGATCTGTACCCTTTATTATTTACCACTTTCCTGGTTTCTGTGTCCTCTGTACATTAACAGGGATGATTTTGTTTTCTTCTGTGACACGAATAAAAATGTTAATCATGGACATCCAAGAAAAGATCCAAGTGGGACCACAGTAGAAAAATAGTCATGTGATGTTGATTCCCCTTTTACAATTACAGTTTGAGACCTATCAGTTAGCCAGCTTTTAATCCGTTTAACATGTGCCATGTTAATTTTATATCTTTCCTGGGTTTTTTAATCAAAATGTCATGTCGGTCCAAGTCAAATACATTAGAGAAGTCTAAATACATTACATCAATACCTTTATCAACCAAATTTATAACCTCATTAAAAAAAATAAGATGTCAAGCGAGTTTGACAGGATCTATTTTCCAGGCCCACATAGATTGGCATTTATTACATTGCCCTTCTTTTTCATTAATGGCGTCCCATATCAGCTTCTCCGTTATCTTGTCTGGAACTGATGTCGGACTGACAGGTGAATAATTATCTGGGTCATCCTATTCACCCTTTTAAAATACTGGCACAACATTAACTTTCTTCCAGTCTTCTGAAGCTTCCCCAGTGTTTCAAGACATGCATAGGCTGGCTCTGAAGGAAGATGACACAATAATCAAGGGGAACCAGTGCCAAGTCTTCAGTGCCAGATGGGCTGAAGGGTCAGACTTATGGTTCAATAAGTCATTTATTATACTATAAATAAGCCATGAATGATATTCCTATGGTTTGAGCTTTCTCCACATAAATATAATTCAGATTTTCTTTAAAGCAAATTCAGAACTAATTGTGTCCTGACTTTTCTCTACATATTGTCCTTTTACCTATAAAATATTTGTCATTGGGGGAGTTCAGGCTACGTCTAGATTGCAGGCTTCTCACACAAGAAGCTTTTATTGGAAGAGATCTTCCACAAAAACTTCTTGCACAAGAGTGCATCCACACTGCAAAAGTACATCAAAAAAGCAATGCACTGTTGTGCAACAGAGTGTCCAGGCTGCATGGACGCTCTCTCGAAAGTAAGCTGTGATTGTTATGCACAGAATGGCCACCAGGGCACCTGTGCTTTTTTCTTTTTCTTCTTTTTGCACAAAAAAAGCCTTTTCCCCTTCCACATGCACCTTTTTGCAAAAGAGCTGTTTCGCAAAAAGGCGTTCTTCCTCGTAGAATGAGGAATACCTATGCCGGAAAAACCCCTCTGTTCTTTCGATTTTTTTGTGCAAAAATGTGCTTGAGGTGTGACCATTTTTCTGAAAAAACTCTGTAGTGTAGACATAGCCTCAGTGGCCAGCTCGGAGGGAGGCTCAAAGACCCCCTCAGTATCCAGGGAATCTCCCTTTCCCAGTTCCTGCTCTCCTGCCTCCATCCGGTACATAGTGAATGGGATTAAAATTCACATCTTTCAGTCACTCTGGGCACTGGCAGATGGTTCCAGAATCAGGAGGGATTTAAACACTTTCACTTTGCCCCTGGCACAAATGCACTTAAATCAGGGAAGCATAGGAGCTCATGCACAAGCCAGAAGAGAACATGTTTGGGAGATGAGGGGGGGGAGGAGGTGGTAAGAAGAACAAAACCAGAGGATAGGAGAGAGACCAAAAGATGAGACACAAAAGAGGAAAAGAAGAGTGTAGCTAACTCACAGTTTTATTGCAAGTCTCGCCACATTTGGCATTTAGATCTCTGACTCGTGGAGTGAGGTGATTACATTAAAGAGACAATCTCTTGTAAAGAAAAAAAAGGGCAAAAAGGGGAGGAGGTTTCTGATTGCAGAGAAAAGCTTGAAAATGGGAACACTAGAGGGCAAGTAGAGGGCACTAGAGGGCAAGTCATTTTTAAAAGCTTATAAGTCAAACCTCCTGCCAGTCATAATTTTTGAATGTTTGGGGTCAGCAATTCTGGGGGGGGAAGGGGAAAGACCACACATGGGAAAAGATATGAAGGAATGGTGTGAAAAAGCATGAAGAGAGTCTTGGGGAAAGTCAGTTAAAAAGGGGTCAGGAGCAAAGCAAAGTAGGTTAAAGGTAGTATCGGTTTAACGTATCTAAATATGTGCAATGAAGAAGAAACGGGAATCTTGTATCCAGGTCCAGTAACCATGCAGAAAAAAGGTCTGATCCAAGTATTGGCTATCTGAGTGAGTCTCAGTCACATAATAATCAAAACATAGTTAGGTTTTTGTGCCTTCATCTATTCAGCTATTTCCTTCCAAATTGTTTAAGTATTAGGCATGGGCTTAGGTTTAATTGATACTAGAACCTAGAGTATCTGGCTTGAATTCAGCACAGCCTGGGAAGGCGCCAGTGGCTTAAAGTTGTTACCATCTGTTTGGCAGTTTAGTGACCTCTTCTACATGAAAAGGGTAGAAAAATCTCTGTTTAGATACCCAAACTGCAAATTATACCACTGCTGTTGGAACCAACTGGCAAGCTCATTGGCAAGCTCAGCAGAAGGAAGGTTCTCTAGCTAGGTTTTTTATCCTGTGCTCACCATTGTGGAGTGTGTTGTAACATTTAAATACTTGACACAAGCAGGCTATGAGAGTATCTAATTTTCCATTTTTCTCCCTTTGTGCAGAGACAGGGAGAATTTTCTCTGTTCTTCTCCTGGTGGGAGGGAGGGCGAAGGGAGGGGAGCCTGAACTATACAACTTTCCCCTCTCCCCATGTCCTGAGGTAGATCTGCATAGGGAAGGCAGTGTAGAGAAGCGTGGACTGCTGCTGTCTATGTTGTATTTTGATTTTTGAGGCATGTGGATCTGGGAGTCTGGTTTGGTTCTACTCCGAAAAATAGTCTGTCTACTAAGAAAGGATCAATTTTTAGACATGTCTGGGCAAATCCAGCTCCCACTGAAGTGATGTGGAGCTGAAGTTCCTCTGAAGGGAAGAAAAAAATCATCAGAGCAGAGTCTGCATCAAGCATAATGTGTACACAAGACAGCACAATGAAATGACACATATTTCCAAGAATACCACTATGGATGAGAAGGATATAAGCCTAGAGGTGGGAAAAGAAGATCTTAATGAGAAGGCAGCTTGGCTTCTCCATTGCATTTTATAATCAAATACTTTGTCTCTGCAAGAAACCAGAACAACTGTAAAGATTATTTTAAAAACAACAAGTAGTTCTGTGGTATCTCAGGGTATGGTTACACTACAGGACAAGGTTGAATTAAGATCTGCAACTTCAGCTACGTTAATTGCATAGCTGAAGTTGAAGTAGCTTAACTCGGCTTTTGGCGCCATCTGCACTGCAGGAAGTCGAAGGGAGAACGCTCTTCCTTCGACTTCCCTTACTCCTCATGAAAATAGGGTTACCAGCATCAGCCGGAGTGCCCCTCTCACTTTGAATTAGCTGTCTAAACTAGGCCGCTAATTCGAACCCTGGAAGATCGACAGCGGCAGGTTCGATCTTCCTTTGTAGTATAGACCTACCCTTAGAGCAGGGGTTGGTAACGTATGGCATGCGTGCCATAAGTGGCGTGCAAGATGATTTTTTGTGGCACACGCTGCATGGCATAGGGGCTGAGCAGCCTGGTGAGTGGTGCGGGCGGCATGACCCTGCGCTGGGCTCTGCGTCCTTGTGGCATGCAGCTCCCAGGAGCTAAGGGCTTAATAACCCCCCTTTCTACAGGCTGTGCCTCCTACTCCAGGAGGGGACAGGGCTGGGGATACTCTGCAGATCAGGGAGGTACAGCTGGTCATGCATTGCTGTCGCCTCTGTGGGATGCGGGGCCCAGGCTAAGCGGCAGCTGCTCCCTGCCCACAGGCAGACTCGTCTCCAGCACCCTGCTCTGCCCGGCCAGAGACTGGAGGCACCCTGAGCAGCCGCGGACTCTGCCTGCCCCAACCCCAGAGCCGCAGCCTACAGGTGAAGGGTGAGCCCCAGGCAAAGGGCTGGGCCAGGCAGGGAAGTAACTCTGCCCCACCAACCCTTCTTACCCCAGCACTGCTCCTGGGGGCCTGAGAGTCTCAGCGCTGCTGCCCTGCTGGTGTGTGTGCTGGGGCACAGGGATGTGGGGGTAGGATGGGGGTGAAGGAGGATGCAGGGGCAGGATGGGAGGGGGTAGGGCTTGAACTGAACGGGATGGGGAAAGTTAAATCTTGATACGCCACTTCTGAAAGATTGCAGACCCCTGCCTTACAGACTAACAAAACTATGTATAGTATCATGAGCTTTTGTGGGTAAAACCCACTTCATCAGATGAGCTGTCTAGGTGCCACAAAATCTCATGATTCTATATATTTTTGTGAGTCCTTCAAGGCATATCTACATTAGGAAATTATTTCGAAATAACTTATTTCAAAATAATAACTCCCGAAATAACTATTTCAAAATATGTGTCATTCCTTGTGGAAAGCAGGAGTTATTATTTTGAAATAATGGGCTTGGTAGTGTGGACGCTCCTCTTGTTATTTCAAAATAACTCCCTCGTATAGACTAGGGTTCAGGTACCTCAGGACTACTTGTTGTTTTTAAAGTTACAGACTAACGTGGCTACCCCTCCGAGAGTTTTTAAAGATGATTTTGAAATTCCTACAGGCAAAAATTAAACCAATCTGCAAGATTGTCCTCACCGGAGGTTTCATATTGGAAACTTTGATCTGTGTGCACTATCATGCCCACAAAATATGCAGATGTGTGTTTTTTCTTTCTCCCTCACCTTGAAGTTTGCGTTGAGTAGGAAAGAGCCAGGCATTTTGAAATGAAGAAGCTCCAGGCTTGCCTCAGGCCTCTTCTTGCTGAGATGTATTATAGGCAAAAGGAACCTGCCTCTGAGCAGGTCAGTCCAAAAAAATGCAGAGTTCACATACATCATCTCTGCAATTAACTAATGCATGTTGTTTAACAACAAATACTCTTGAAACCATCTACACTGAATACTGCACACTTCAGAATGAAAGAACCCAAAGACAGAAATGACTTAGTAGGTCATGGAACAATGAATAGTCTAGCAGCACCTTAAAGACTAACAAAACACATAGATGGTGTCATTGTTAGTCTTCAAGGTGCTGCTAGACTATTAGTTGTTTTTTAAGTTTTTCCAGTTACAGACTAACATGGCTACCCCCTGAAGCTTTAGTTGGTCATGCAGCTTCTCTCCTTATTGATGCAAGATAGTTCCCTACAGTACAGTGATGGAACAGATTGACATCCATCACTTCCACTGGGAAATTATTCCACAGGCTAACACATCTCATTCTGAGAAAGTCGGTGTTATGTAATACTCAACTGAAATTTTCCTCTGACAATATTATGCTACTTCAGTTCTCTTCCCCTTTTGCTATGTCTAGTATATGCTGCTTTACCTTCTGCTGTGGTTCCCTAGAGTAATCAGATAATTTTGCACTTGTCTTTTTTAAAGATCCCAAAAAGCTTGGACAAGAATTAATTATCCTCACAACCCTGTGAGGTTGGCATCCCGGTACTGTGTTGATTAAACATGACAGATGAGAAGGTGTCATTCATTTGGTCAGAAAATGGCTTTTTGTTCATGAAAATAATTCTTAAGGGTTTTTTTTTTTTTTTTGGAAATGTCAAATACCCCAAAATACTGAGACAAAAAATAGGTGGGTTTTGGAAGAAAAAAATATGCACATTTTTCTGTACAGTGTGGACATTTTTTGTAAAGAAAACTTTTAATGATTCATAGATCCAATTTTGCATTTAAACTGTTTGCAGTAAAAATTTCTGATCACCCCTAATCATAAAGCATTAAAATCTCCATGAAGAAATGGATCACTCTGAAAAGTGATTTTGCTGGAGTTGCACAGAGTTGATGACATAGCATGGCGCACAACCCATGGCTCCTGACTCTCAATCTGCTTCCCTTACCAAGACAGGACCAAAGCAATCTGAGGCCCTTGTGCCTCTAACCCTTACATGGAGGACAGAGGGCCATCAAAGAAGCATCAGCAGCATCAGCATGGTGCATCCTTTCCCCTTCAGGAATGGCTTTAGGAATCTCTTCTACCAGTGGAATAGGCCAGGATATCTGACAGCAGATGGAGCATACCAGGTTGAGTGGGTGGATTTGTTGGTACCACTTTACTCTTCTAGTATTGACATACAGAGCCTTCTTTTGGGACCTGGCAAAAGGTCCCCCACTCTGCATCTATGCATAATTAACAATGGTGCAATATTCACACCTCTCTGCAGTATTCACACCTCTCAGAACTACTGTTTCAGGATCTCTGCAGATGTCCCAACATTGGTTATAACATAGGTCACACGTTAAAGGTTTTTATCAAAAACCAAGGCCAATAAGAAACACACCAACCTCCTTTTCTTTAAAGAACAAAAAAGAAAAGCAAAAATCCTAATGTAGCAAGCTGAGATTCAGATGTTATCCCATAAATCTATGGGAGCTCTGGAGAGAGATTATAAGTGCTTATACCTTAAACTGGCCTTGGCCCTAACACCACTCTAGCAATCCCTTCCTTGTGGCACAGCACGGTGGTGGCTTGGAGAATATGAAGCTGTCAGTGCTTACACTGACCATAAAGCACAGTACGTCATTCACTTTAATTAACAAGGTAAAGAAACAGTGTACTCTTTAGTGAAGCAGATTATATTTCTCTCTGGTCTGCTGCATTAATGGACTCATTTCATTTCTCCTTAACTGTAGATTCCAGATTAAAAAAGTAGATATAAAAGCTATCTGCCTTTAACAGCTGAAGTTCAACACAGGTGTCATTGCATCCCTCGTCCCTTTCCTCTTCTAGATCTCTAGATAGGAAGCCTGGCAGAATGCTCAACAGCTGATACCCCTGCTAACAATTTCAGTCTTTGATTCCCTCTCATCAAGCGAGAGGACACAGGATATTAAAATTCCATGTAATTAAACACATCTCTCAGAGTGAGATCACAGCTCTATGGCTCTGTGCATTAGTTCTCTCTCTTCAGCTTCTGCTAAGTGATAATTCTCTGCCTTAGCAACCTCACCCCTTCCTACTCTCCCCAAGCTATAAAACTTTCCTTCATTTACAAGGCACCACTAAGGTTTTAGGGGATGTATGAGCTGACATCCAGTGGGAAGTCAATTGGAGTTTTTCCAGACATTTCATTGGGTGTCGGATCAATGTGTAGAATCTGATTCTGCCACTTTTACACACCTTGTCTTGCTCACTAAGGCTATGTCTACACTGCGGAGCTATATCGGGATACTTCCAGTATCCGGTATCCAAAATAGCTGTTTTGAGTCTTTTGAGCAAGCCCATTATTTCAAAATATAACGGGCTTGAGATTCTGATGTCCCTGTAAACCTCGTTCCACAAGAAGTAAGGGACGTTTTGAAGTAGAGCTCTATTTCAAAATTAACTTGAAATAAGCTACATAATTTGCATAGCTCAAATTGTGTAGCTTATTTCAAGTTACAGGTGCAGTGTAGACGCACCTTAAATACCACTCACTGAGAGTAAGGGTGGTGGAATCAGATACTCATTTATTCACCCCCACCACACACTCATCTCTGAATGGGAAAGAAAAACATGCCCTAAAAAGGAAACACCCAATATCACAATAACCAGCATCAGAGTTTCAGAGGGGCAGCCGAGTTAGTCTAGAACTAAAAAAACTTAAAAAACAACAAATAGTTTAGTAGCACCTTAAAGAATAACAAAACGTAGATGGTATCAGGAGCTTTTGTGGGCATAACACTCTTCTTCAGATGACTGGAGTATTAAAAGTCCAGATCCAAGAATAAATAAGGGAAGGGTGGGGGATGAGGAAAAAAAAAGAGAAAAAAACCACAGTGAATAGATTGTTCAAGTAGTTACAAGAGGCTGATAAGAACATTTAGCACCTCCATTGTTTGTTTGTTTGGTTAAGTCATTAGGATGTGGAAGGTAGTGTGCAAGCCAGCTGATAACTCTGTTCATTCCATTCTGATAAGAATTAAACTTGTAAATGAAGTTAAGTTCCAACCCTTCCCTGTGTATTTGGCTTGTGGAATTGGCCTGAAACACAACATGGTGACTTGGAAATCCATAATGAGTGCCAGGCAGGTTAAAGTGTTCTTCAGCAGGTTTCTGTCTAGTATTAGAGGGGTAGCCATGTTAGTCTGGATCTGCAAAAGCGACAAGGAGTCCTGTGGCACCTTATAGACTAACAGATGTATTGGAGCATAAGCTTTCGTGGACAAAGTCCCACTTTGTCAGATGCATGTAGTGGAAATTTCCAGAGGCAGGTACCAATCCATGCAACAAACCTTGGTGCCAACTCTGCCCACATATGTATACCAGCGACACCATCACAGGACCTAACCAGATCAGCCACACCATCACTGGTTCATTCACCTGCACAGCTACCAATGTAATATACGCCATCATGTGCCAGCAATGCCCCTCTGCTATATACATTGGCCAAACTGGACAGTCCCTACGTAAAAGAATAAACGGACATAAATCAGATATCAGGAATGGAAATATACATAAACCTGTAGTAGAACACTTCAATCTCCCTGGACACACAGTAGCAGATTTAAAGGTAGCCATCCTGCAGCAAAAAAACTTCAAGACCAGACTTCAAAGAGAAACTGCTGAGCTACAGTTCATCTGCAAATTTGACACCAATTTTAGGATTAAACAAAGACTGTGAATGGCTAACCAAGTACAAAAGCAGTTTCTCCTCTCTTGGTGTTCACACCTCCAGATCATATGCTAGAAGTGGGCCTCACCCTCCCTGACTGAATTAAGCTCATTATCTCTAGCCTTATTCTGGCCTGCATATTTACCTGCTTCTGGAAATTTCCACTACATGCATCTGATGAAGTGGGTCTTTGCCCACGAAAGCTTATGCTCCAATAAATCTGTTAGTCTATAAAGTGCCACAGGACTCCTTGTCAGGTTTCTGTCTGTTGCCTTAATCCCTAACATCCTTAATCACTATTATAGCATCAAGTGAAGAGTGATCTTATCTTACAGAGAGAAGGAATTTTTTCTATGCCATCTTTACCTAGAGAGGATGTTGCATAGTAACTACTAAATACAAACATTTTAAAAATCCATATGATTTACACCCAGGAATGGTAAATGAAATTGGCAGAGGACCTGACTGAAGAATTGCTGGTAAAGTTTGCCAGTGACGGAAAAATTGATGGAATCAAGAATAATGACGGGGACAGGTCATCTCTACAATCCAACCTGTACCCTGGGTAAAATGGACTTAATTGAAGATCCTGAATCTTAGAGTCTCCGTTTTTAATTTCTTAACAGCCAGGGGCTAGCAGCAGTCTCTTTTCACTTGCCCACCTTTGTCAATTAGTCTGGAGAAGTAACAAAGTCTTGAAAGAATGTTGAGGGACTAAAAAAAAAAAGAGTGAGAAAGGTCAACTGATAATAACTGGATCACACCAGCACCCCAGCTATTCTAGTATCCCTCCACAAAGTCAGTATAAGATGCTTCAAAGAAAAATAAAGGAAACCCCGAAGGAAGCAATATCGGGAAACTTCCCCCAGGAAAGCTTATGCCCTAAAAATCAGTAAATTGCAAAGGTACCACTGGACCCCTCATTGTTCTCCCCCCAGGAGATATTTCCTCCTCACTCTTAGTAATTAGTGACTGTTTTATAAGCTGAAGCATGAGGAATTACATCCCTTCCAAAACTCATTTTGGGGCTTTTGTAATGTTTACTGCACACAACGCTGGATGTTCTCATTAGCCATGCAGAAGTCCAACGCTTTTAGGAATCCTGCAAAACTCTTAGCTTCTTGCATATATTGTGGCAATGAGTTCCACAGATTAACTGCTCATTGCGTGGAAAAAGTGTTTCCTATTAATGGTTTTGAACTTGTCCCCTTGTTCTTGGGCACATTGTACTGGAAAAGAGTTTCACCCCTCTCAAATTGAATGTTTCAGGCTACCTGTAGAGTCAAGAAGGAAAATACTGGATTTGATATATATTCTGGTCTACCTCTTTAAGGTTCTCTCTGCTATTAAAAGAGCCAGAAACTTTTTTGAATTAAAGTTTAGATTTTTCATTCTAGAGAACAGTTCTGCAGGAAAGAGAAGATCCTACAAGGCCTTGATTGTAAGGTTTAATTCATTAATGTCTATAATACTTTGAATTCCTGATAATAGAGACCAAATTGCCAAGAATATTTATTCTCATACACTATTTCTACTGTCTGAAAGAGATGCCTCTATTTATCCACTCAAGTTTTTTATTTTGCACTCTGTAATATGCCCATGCCTCTCTAGTCTGTAGTCTCCCAAGACTGGGTTATTTATACAGACTAATTGGCAAAGGCACATAAGTGATATGATGTCAGTCTAATGTTTGCATAGAGTTTTGCAGTTGGCCTTTACATTCTGACAAGTTGGCATGCTTAAGGTTAATGAGAGAATTCATTTCAAGTGGCATATTGGAGACACTAGATTTACCACAATGCAACATTTGCATGCTCCATGCATTTCATAGCTCTTAGCAATTATCATTGTAAAGCCAGCGAATGTGCCTGCACAGCTATGGTCACAAAACAGTTCTGCTGAAAAATATTTCTGAGGTTTCTCACATGCAACTGTGTGGTCTGTGGGTAGTAGTTTCAAAGGTCCAAAATGAAAATGTTGTTAAATTACAATCAACGGTTTACAAAGTGCAATGCAAAAGAACTAAATCCATCGAAAACAGATACTAAAATAACAGAGGCATTATCACCTAATGGAAATCATGCCTTAATGTTACATAACCAACCTTAATCACCCAGCTTAATCATCCATCTGACACCAACCTTAATCATCCAGCTTAGTTAGGGAACAGACAGACACACAACCTTAACTTTGCCCTAGTAACAGACCACTCAATATAGCTGCAAAGCACAATTTAAAGTTTATTCATCACATTGCTTTCTTCTATTTTTACTCATACATACAAAGAGGTCAAAAAGTCATACACACCCACACACAAATCACACATGAAAAATACTTTGAAAACATAAGAATGTCCAGACTGGGTCAGACCAAAGGTCCATCTAGCCCAGAATCCCGTCTTTCGACAGTGGCTGATGCCAGGTGCCCCAGAGGAAGTGAATAGAACAGGTAATCATCACATGATCCCTCTCCCATGATTTTCAGCCTCTGACAGAGGCTATGGACACCATTCCTGCCCATCCTGGCCTAACCTCCATGAATTTATCTACTTCTTTCTTGAAGCCTGTTAGGGTATGTCTATACAGTAATGTTATCTCGGAATAACTAACGTTATTCTGAAATTAACACAGTCTACGTCTACACTATAAGCAGTTATTTCAACATAATGTCAAAATAATGTCGAGCTGGAGGACTTCTTACTCTGACTCCTATAATCCTCATTTTAGGAGGAGTAAGGGAAATTGGAGGAAGAGTGCTCTCTCTCAGACTTCCTGCTGTGTAGACAGCGCCAAAAGCCGAAATAAGCTATTTCAACTTAAGCTACACAAGTGACGTAGCTGAAGTTGCGTAGCTTATTTTGGCTTTAGCCCTGCTGTGTAGACATGCCCTTAATGTCCTGGTCTTCACAACCTCTTTTGTCAAGAAGTGCCATAGACCAAACATGCACTGTGTGAAGAAATAATTCCTTTTGTTGTGTTTTAAATCTGCTACCTATTGATTTCATCTGGTGACCCCTAGTTTTTATGTTATGGGAACAAGTAAATAACTTTTCCTTATTCACTTTTCCCAAAACAGTCATAACTTTATAGACCACTATCATAATCCCCTTAGTCTCCTCTTTTCTAAGATTAAAAGTCCCAGCCTTTTTAATCGCTCTTCATATGGGACTTGTTCCAAGCCCCTAATCATTTTGTTGCCCTTTTCTGAACCTTTTCCAATGCCAATATATCTTTTTTGAGATGAGGCTCCTACATCTGTATGAAGTACTCAAAATGTGGGCCTACCATGGTTTTATATAGAGGCAACAAGATGTTCTCTGTCTTATTTAATGATTCCTCACATGCTGTTTGTTTTTTTGACTGCCGCTGCACATTGAGTGGATGTTTTCAGAGAACTATCGACAATAACTCCAACTCTCTCTTGACTAGCTATATCTAAATTAGTCCCCATCACATTGTATGTATAGTTGGGATTATTTTTCCAATGTGCATTACTTTATATTAATCAACATTAAATTTCATTTGCCATTTTGTTGCCCCAATCACTTAGATTTGTGAGATTTTTTTGAAGCTCTTCACAGTCTGCTTTGGTTTTAACTATCTTAAACAGTTTAATATCATCTGCAAATTTTGCCACTTTCTCCAGATCATATATAAATAGGTTGAATAGGATTGGTCCCAGTACAAAACCTTGGGGGGACATCACTAGTTACCGATCTCCATTCTGAAAACTTACCATTTATTGCTACCCTTTGTTTCCTATCTTTTAGCCAGTTATCGATCCATGAGAGAACCTTTCCTCTTATCCCACGACAACTTACTTTACTTAAGAGCCTTTCGTGAGAAACCTTGTCAAAGGCTTTCTGGAAATCCAAGTACACTATATACTGGATCTCCCTTGTCCACATGCTTGTTGACCCCTTCAAAGAACTCTTAAACAGATTAGTAAGATATGATTTCCCTTTACAGAAACCATGTTGGCTTTTCCTCAACAAATTATGTTCATCTATGTTTCTGACAATGTTATTCTTTACAGTAGTTTCAACTAATTTGCCTGGTACTGATGTTAGATTTACCGAACTGTAATTGCCAGGAGCACCTCTAGAGCCCTTTGTAAATATTCACATTACATTAGCTATCTTCCAGTCATTAGCTACAGAAGCTGATTTAAAGGATAGGTTATAAACCACAGTTAATAGTTCCGCAATTTCACATTTGAAGTTCTTTCAGAACTCTTGGGTGAATGCCATCTGGTCCTGGTGACTTGTTACTCTATAAGAGTAACATTAAACTTCCTTTAATGATACCTCAGTCTGGGACAATTCCTCAGATTTGTCACCTAAAAAGAATGGCTCAGGTTTGGGAATCTCCCTAATATCCTTAGCCGTGAAGACCAAAGCAAAGCATTCATTTAGCTTCTCGCAATGACATTATCATCTTTGAGTGCTCTTTTGGCATCTCGATCATCCAGGGGCCCCACTGGTTGTTTAGCAGGCTTCCTGCTTCTGATGTACTTAAAAACATTTTGCTATTACTTTTTGAGTTTTTGGGATAGCTGTTGTTCAAATTCCTTTTTGGTTTTTCTTATTATATTTTTACACTTAATTTAACAGAATTTATGTTCCTTTCTATTTTCCTCACTAAGATTTAACTTCTACTTTTTAAATGATGCTTTTTTATCTCTCACTGCTTCTTTTACTTGTTTGTTCAGCCACGGTGGCACTTTTTTGGTTCTCTTACTGTGTTTTTTAATTTGGGGTATACATTTAAGTCGGGCCTCTATTATGGTGTCTTTGAAAAGTTTCCATGCAGCTTGCAGGGATTTTACTTTTGTCACTGTACCTTTTAATTTCGGTTTAACTAACCTCATTTTTGTGTAGTTCCCTTTTCTAAAATTAAATGCCACAGTGTTGGGCTGCTGAGGTGTTCTTCCCACCACCGGAAAGTTAAATTTTATTACGTGATGGTCACTATGTCCAAGCAGTCCACTTATATTTACCCGTTGGTCCAGATCCTATGCTCCACTTAGGACTACATCAAGAATTGCCTCTCCCCTTGTGGGTGCCACAACCAGCTGCTCTAAGACTGTCATTTAAGGTGTCAAGAAATTTTATCTCTGGGTCCCGTCCTGATGAGACGTGTACCCACTCAATATGGAGATAGTTGAAATCCCCCACTATTATTGAGTTTTTTTATTTTGATAGCCTCTCTATTCTCCCTTAGCATTTCATAGTCACTATCACTGTCCTGTTCAGGTGGTCCATAATGTATTCCTACTGCTATATTCTTATTATTAGAGCATGGAATTACTACCCATTGAGATTGTATGGAACATTTTGGTTTATTTAAGATTTTTACTTCATTTGATTCTACATTTTCTTTCACATACAGTGCAACTCCCCCACCAGCATGACCTGTTCTGTCTTTCCGATATATTTTGTACCCTGGTGTGAGTCTGTCCCATTCAGTGTTCTCATTCCACCAAGTTTCTGTGATGCCTATTATATCAATATCCTCCTTTAATACGAGGCACTCTAGTTCACCCATCTTATTATTTAGATTTCTAGTTTTTGTATATAAGAACTTTAAAAATGTCACTTTTTTTCTGTCTGCCATTTCCTGATGTGTTAGACTCTTTTTTTATTTGATTGATTCTCATCTGATCTTACCCATTCTTCATCATCTACAAAAGCTACAGACTAAGGCTATGTCTATATCAGTGGTGGGCAATCTGCAGCCCATAGGTCACATGTAGCCCATTGGTGCTCCACCTGCAAAACATGGAGCATCTGGTTACCGTCCTCCCCCACGTGCAAAGTAATCCATATTGGAAAACATAATCCCAACTATACCTATGAGACATTGGGGATTAAATTAGCTATTAGCACTCAAGAGAAATCTTGGAGTCATTGTGGATAATTCTCTGAAAACATCCACTCACTGTGCAGCAGAATGTTCGGAATCATAAGAAAGGGATAGAGATTAAGACAAACAATATTTTATTGCCTCTATGTACAATCATGGTGCGCCCACATCTTGAATACTGCATGCAGATATGAAATTAATAGTAGGTTTAAAACAAACAAAAGGGATAAGTTTTTCACACAACACACACTCAGTCTGTGGAACTTCTTGCCAGCAGATGTTGTAAAAAGCAGGACTTTAACAAGGTTTACAAAAAAAGAGCTAGATACATTCAGGGAGAATAGGTCCATTAATAGCTATTAGCCAGGATGAGCAGGAATGGTGTCCCTAGCCTATTTGTCTGAAGCTGAGAATGAGCATCAGGGGGTGAATCACTTGATGATTACCTGTTCTGTTCATTCCCTCTGGGGTACCTGGTGTTGGCCATTGTCAGAAGACAGGATACTGGGCAAGTTGGACCTTTGGTCTGACCCACTATGGCCATTTTTATGTTCATATGTTCACTGAGGGAGGTAATGTAGCTATGCTAGTAGAACTTCCATTGGCATGTTCTGTGCCTCTACTAGGGGGCTTTGCTGGCATGTTTATGCCAGCCCAGAATCTGTAACACAGGGAGCCCTTGTTTCATTGTTCAAGTGGTTTTACTATATCAGTACAAAGTACAGCTTTGTTGGTAGAGGTGCATCCACACTAGAATCAGTTTGCTGGCATAGCATACTTGTATTCCTAGATCAGTAAAGTGCTTCTAGTCTAGACCTAGTGTAACTAAACTTTCTTAGTGTGCCCATCACCACAACGCATCCAAAGACTGAAATCTCTTCTTACAGAACAAAATAATTAAATGTGCTTCTCATTACAAAAGCATATTATATGAAAATGTTAATACAACAGAAATTGTTCTCTTTATAGAGAATCATGAAACAAATCTAGATAGCGTAAATCTGGATACTTCTCTCTCTGTAGTATCTTTCGTTATATTGGATTGGACCCTAAAATAGTAACTAGGGACATTGATTAATCAGTTAACTCACACGATTAACTAAAAAAATTAATCTCAATTACAAAATTAATCACAGTTTTAATGGAACTGTTACACAATAGAATACAAATTTAAATTTATTAAATATCTTGCATACTTTTCTACACTTTCAAATATATTGATTTCAATTATGACACAGAAAACGAAGTGCACGGTGATCACTTTATTTTTACTAAAAATATTTGCACTGTAAAAAAGATAAAAGAAATAGTATTTTTCTGTTCTCCTCATACAAGTACTGTAGTGCAATCTCTTTATCACGAAAGGGCTATTTACAAATGTAGATTTATTTTGTTACATAACTGCAATCAAAAACTAAACAATATAAAACTTTAGTGCCTACATGTCCAGTTAGTCCTACTTTTTGTCTACCCAATCACTGAGGCAAACATGTTTGTTTACATTTGTGGGAAATAATGCTCTCCTCTTATTTACTATGCCACCTGAAAGTGAGAACAGGTGTTCACATGGCACATTTGTAGCCAGCACTGCAAGGTATTTACGTGCCAGATATGTTAAACGTTCGGGTGTCCCTTCATGCTTTGACCACCATTCCAGAGGACATGCTTCTAGCTGATGATGTCCATTAAAGAAATACATTTGTGACTTAGCTACTTGGGGAGAATTGTATGCCTTCTTCTACTCTGTTTTATCCACATTCTGCCATATATTTCATATTATAGCAGTCTTGGATGATGACCCAGCACATGTTGTTCACTTTAAGAACATTTTCACTGAAGAACTGAAAAAAGGGGAAGAAGGTACCCATATGAGATTTCTAAAGACAGCCATAGCACTCAACTCAAGGTTTAAGATTGGTGTGATGACCCAGGTGTGGAACATGCTTTCCAAAATTTTAAAAGACCAACATTCCTTGGTGGAAACTACAAACCCAAACCATCAAAAAAGAAAATTCACCTTCTGCGGATGGCATCTGACTCAGATGATGAAAATGAGCATGCACTGGTCTGCACTGCTTTGGATTTTATTGAGCAAAACCTATCATCAGCATGAACGTATCTTCGCAGAAATGGTGGCTGAAGCATGAAGGGACATATGAATCTTCAGCACATCTGGAATGTACATATATATTAAAATGATGGCTACAACAGTGCCATGTGAATATTATTATACAATTTATTTTGTTTTTACAGTGCAAATGTTTGTAATAAAATAAATATAATTACTGTAAACTTTGTATTCTGTGTTGTAATTGAAATCAGTATATTTGAAAATGTAGAAAACCTCCAAAATATTATTGTTTAACAGCGTGATTAATCATGTGATTAACTGCAATTAATTTTTTTAATCACTTGACAGCCCTAATAGTAACAGAAGTCCAAGAGCAGAGTTAAGGCTGTTTCCATGCAGGCCACTGAAAATGTATTTATTGAATATTATGTGCATGAATTGGAAGTTAAGGCGGATTTTTCCAAAGCTCTTAGTAAATAATATTGAGCTAGTATTTACACCAAGATCTCAATACACTTTGCAAAGGAGGTAAGTACCATTTTCCCCAATTTACTAATCTACTTACCACTATGACATTCTCTATGGGTTAGTCACACACTGCAGTGAAGTATTTTTCCTTTTGTAACTATGCTGACTTTTAAATTCGACAACACATACAGGGCAGAGATAAAGCTGACTTCAACAATGTGAATGTCCTCAGATGACAGGAAACAATGTTGCGAGTGGAGTCAATCTTCCACTGATGCACTGATTTACCATGGGAAGTGAAATTGGATATGTATTTTTATTTTTAAAAAGTAGGCATTGTCACATTATTTAACTAGACATTAAGCATTCTAAATGGTGTTTATGCATTTTTCTGGACAGGATGCCACCTTTAAAATGAATTTTTTAATAACCTTTAAGACTTACAGCCTTCAGGGAATCATTTCTTTCAAATTAGTTCAAAGGTTTAATTTCCCAGTAAAAGCTTTTGCAATATGATATGATCCCTTTTGTTCTATAAAATTACTAGGTTTTTTTTAAGAAGGAAATTTCAAAGGAATGATCATAATGAGAAAAAGATATGGAGTCTAACTTCAAAAGTTGGGGGTGGGGAAGAGGAATGAACCATAGCCCTGATAACCCTCTTGTGAGATTTTTTTTCCTATTCTTTCTAATGTTTAACAGCTCTAAAATCTTCAGGATCCTCCATGGTAATCTCTAATTTGAGTTATAGCCAAAGCTATACTCTCTGTCTTCCCTCAATCCACATAAGACAAGTCTAACTGATCAAGTTAAATCTCAGAATATAGCAGAGCAATCATGGTAAACAACATAAATAATAAAATGCAGCAAGTCTTCAATCCTGCTGTGTATATATATTCTGCAGGATAATTTTATATTGATACGGCTTTAGGAGTTGAAAGCAGCTATTTGAGATTAAGGTGCTATTTATAGTTAATAGTCCTCTTTTAAAAAATAGTTACTGAATTTTCTTTTCCTTTGTTCACTATATGGATTTGCTGCAAAATTGTTTTAATAGACTAGTTAAATTAAATGCAAAATGAGTTGTTCCCCCTTTTGGCAACCATGCCTGGAAATATTCTCACTATTAAGGGAATAATCTCATTTGTATAGATGTGGGACGAGCTCACCTTTAACTATTTGTATGTCACCATGTCATTTATCATCACATTGTTTGGATCAAATTCTGCCTTCAGGCATATGTTGTGTTATGAAGAACTTCTTGCATTATCTATCTTAGCTTCTTATATGGCCCTCCCTTAACACAACATCTAACCTCTGTGATGTAGGACAGTGCTACTAGCTCCACTGTGAAGATGTCAAACTGAGGCACAAATGCTATGTTTACACTACGGGTTTTCTCTTAAAAAATATGCTAATGAAGGAGATCGGTATACCTCCTTTTTTGGGGCATAAGGATCTTGCAGAAAAAGGGATTTTTTGCAAAAAGAAAACGTCCACACTGCTTGTTTTTGTGCAAAAACCCCTAACGTAAAAACAGATTGGCAGAAAATATGCAAATGAGATCACAACTCATGCAAATTAGTCCTTCATTAGCATATTTTTTGCAGAGAAAACTCGTAGTGTAGACGTAGCCAGAGAGACACAGAAACTTGTCTAAGGTCACACAGAGAGTCCATGGTGGAGCAGGAAATTGAGCACATTGCCCTGAGTCCCACACTAGCAGCCTAACCACTGGGCCATCCTCTCTCCCATAAGATCTATCCTTCCTCTACATTAGAGACCAAACTTTTTATTTGAAAGGGAGGGTACATCTAGACTGAAAGCTTCTTTTGAAAGAAGCTTTTTCGGAAGAGATTTTCTGAAAAAAACTTCTTCTGAAAGAGAGCGTCTACACTGCAAAAGCACATTGAAAAAGCAATGCGCTTTTTTGAAAGAGAGCGTCCACACTCATTGGATGCTCTCTCGCATGTAAGCTGTGATTACTATGGATGGAGTGGCCACCAGGGCACCTGTGCTTTTTCCTGGAGGCCTCTTCTTTCGAAAAAACACCCTCTTCTGCATCCGCATACATTTTTTTCCGAAAGAGCTCTTTTGGAAAAGGTGTTCTTCCTCATAGAATGAGGTTTACCAATGTTGGAAAAACCCCGGCATTCTTTTGATTTTCTTTCGAAAGAATGCAATAGCAGTGTGGATGTAAGTGAAGTTTTTTCGGAAAAATGGCCGTTTTTAAAAAAAAACCCTTCAATCTAGACGCACCCGGAGAAAATTATTTCTGATAGCATATTGAATTGGATGTATAATGTGTGCCAACACCATTTCTGCATTTGAAATTCTGTCAATCCATCCAAGGGTACATCTACGCTGCAATGCTATTTTGATACCAGAGTATCCCAAAATAGCTATCCCATGTCTTAACTGCAAGCCCGTTATTTTGGGCTCACTATTCTGACGTCCCTGTAAACCACATTCTACAAGCAGTAAGGGACATTTCGGAATAGCACTTTATTTCGAAATTTGGTGCTGTGTAGATAGTGCCAAATGATGAAATAAGCTATTTCAAAATAGCATTGAAATAAGCTACACAATTTGTGTAGCTCAAATTACATATCTGATTTCGAGTTACAGTGCACTGTAGACGCAGCCTAAGGAACAATACCGGCATCAAGGTAAGCCTAATGTCTGTTTGGGAATTGTGGGTACAAGAATATAATATAACTGTGAGTCATGGACCAAACATCACCACACGAGATAACTTTTTAGGATTAAATGCTGGGACAAGATTCCCAATATCAAAATTACTTATTGTCAGATGTCTGGCACTCATGTTCAAAAAAGCTTAGCTACTTTGGCCTGGGCACCTTGTTTATATGACTGACTCAAGAGTACCCAAGCCCGTAATTTTATGGTAGAATTAAAGCAATCATTCTCATAATGGGCTACGTCTATACTGCACAGTTATTTCAGAATAAGCTATTCCGGAATAGTTATTCCGAAATGGCTTATTTTGAAATAGAATGTCTACACTGCAGGGAGCCTCAAAATTAGCCCAAGGCAGGCTTCCCTAATGTAGACATGCTATCTCAATTTAGAGTCCCAGGAGGAATAACTTAGAATGGCCCTGGTGAGGGGCTATTTCGAAATAGCAGCAGTGGAGTGTCTGCACACACCTTATTTCAAAATAGCTATTACGGAATAGGCATTATTCTATACAGAATGAGGTTTACAGAAGTTGGAAAAGCCATCCATTATTTCAAAATTATTTTGAAATAACGGAATTGCTGTGTAGACGCTCACATAGTTATTTCTGAATAACGGTCATTATTCTGAAATAACTTTGCTGTATAGACACACTGATAGTGGCCAGTACAAACAATATAAAGACACACTGAATGCAATCTTGAAAACTTAGCCTACGTTGCTGAATCCTAGTATGATTACCTTGACATAAGAATCTATCATCGTTTACTCAGTGTGACTCATATGGCAAAATCTATTCCACATTGTATAACTATTTTTTTCTGCAAGTTCCTCAATTGAATCAATGTTATTATTATTCAGAATGCTATTCAATGTAAGGAAGACGAGAAGATTCTGATCATATATATAAAAGAAAATATGAAATTACCAAACTCCACCTCTCAGAAGAACCACCCTAACCAATTAACTCGACATTGCAAATAATTTCAGCAGGGTAGCTGTGTTAGTCTGCAACTTTAAAAACAATGGGTGGTCCTGTGGCACCTTAGAGACTAACCAAAATATATATAATCATGCACAAAACCCACTTCATCGGAGACCAAAAGATATATATAATAGCAGAAGAAATATGTCAGTTGTAGGACCAGTGGTATGTATCTCTTGGTTTCTGTTATTTCCACTCCAATTCATCTGATGAAGTGGGTTTTGCCCACAAAAAGCTCATGATTCTATATATTTTGGTTAACAGAAGTTAGAAAATGCAAGAATGTAGGTGACTTGTACAACCTTAGTTCAGCCCCACTGTATGTATGTATTTATATGATCACCTATTACTTTTTCCTCAGAACCTCTTCCATATTGCATGAATGGAATGGAGCATGATCTGAGGATCAATCAAGGTTGTGCAGAGGAGTAGGTGATGGTCTGTCTCATTTGCCCCACCTTGTTTGTTCCAGCTGTTGGAAGGAGGTAGTGTAAGTGATACTCCGGGATCTGAGCAGAAGAGCTGAGTACTTCTAGCTACAACTAAAATCAATGGGAGCTGTGTTTTGAACATGACAAGCTATAGAACGTGTTCTTAAACAGTACAGACATTTGAATTACATTTCCAAAAATGCTTCCGCCTGAAGCAGACACCCAGCAAGGAAAATTTCAGCCCAGATGGTTCATGTTTTGCAAAATTATAAGACTTTGTTGTCTGCTACTCTTAAAAATAGGCAATGGTACCAGGCCCCCTTTTAATCTCTTTGTCTCCCTGTTGAAGGGATAAGGAACATCTCTGAATAACATCTTGAGGCAGACCTCAGTTACCATGATAACTAGGAAATTCCTACATGGCAAGCTGGGTGACTTTTTGGTAGGAAACTGTCATTCAGGCAGAGGATTCAAATATAAATTTCATGCGGGAAGAGACAGACATATCTGCCAAGAGACAACAGAAGCATGTGCCTTTTCCCCTCATTTCCTCTTGTACTTATAGACTGTTTCCTAATTTCCTACAACAATTGGCAAGATTAATTGAGTGCAATGCCTCTAGAGGCTTCACACCATTAATGCAAACAGTTGCAGATACACACTGTATGCTAACATACTATTATTTGGAACATTTTTAAGCCTTCTGTGAGGATTTTTTTTTCTTCACACTTTGAATCATTCATTCTCTGGCTTGTATAATGTAGAAATCTGCTAACATCAGAGTAGCAGGGCTGGCTGAAATATAATCAATGTCAGCTCCAAACAGAGCATTGCCTTTCTTGCTTTTCCCCTGTAACAGAACTACTGAGAAAAGCTATGTAAATGATAGTAAACGAGGGACTTGATTGCTTATTCCTTTCAAACTGTTTTTCAGAAAAGATGACACCAAAGAAAGATAGGGAGATAAAAGTCAAATATGCAGTGAAACAAAACAAAATCCTCAAGTTTGAATCATTTTTTTCCATTTCAGCAACATGGAGCCTAGTATCTCTATGCAATAGGAACAAGAAAACAAACACACACACACGCTCCAACACCAGTGAAAGAGGAGAACATGTACCTTTATCATTCCACAGAGCAGCAACAGTTCACATGGAAAAGTGATAGTTGCAAAATGCATACCTATTTTTAGCTCAAGGTAACTGTTTTGCTCTGTGGGAAAGAAGAAAAGCTTAATTATTAGGTTTCAACATTTCCCTCTACCCACTGCACTACTTACACACCAAAATGAAATTTTAGAGGAGTTTAAACAAAAATGAAAACGCAAATAATGTAAAAAAGTGTGGTCAGTTGAGAGGTTTTGAATTATTTTCAGTGGAAGTGGCTTCCCCTCAAAAACACATTTTTTACTGGAAAAACAGACAATATTTTAATCTAACTCTGTCAATAAGCCTGTCCCTGCTTGTCCTCTTTTTCACCAGTTCTATTCAAGCAGCCTACTTCAGATGAAACTGAGAACCAGCAAGAAAGGATCACAAAAATATAGGCCTTGAAAGGACTCCCACAGGTCATCTTGTCCCACTGCTCCTCACTGAAGTCTGCCTACACCATCCCTGTCAAACGTTTGTGTAGATGAAACCACTCACCTCTCCACAAATCAGCAGCAGGGCTGGACTAAAGGGTGGGCTAGCCGGGCAGCTGCCTGGGGTGCCAACCTATGGGGGGCGCCTGATGGCAGCTGTAAGGGCCGTGCAGCGTCCCTTATAGCTGCCATCGGGCATCGTGTGCCAGGCTCCCGCAGCGCTGGCCCCCCATCCCCGTGGCACCGGCCAGCAGCGCCCTTCCCCCCACGGCCGCGGGGCCCTGCACGGCCAGGCACGGCCCGCCCCGGGCGGCCCTGGGCTGCGCTCCAGCAGCGGTGGCCATGCTGTGCCGGGCAGCACATGCGCTGTGCACTCCGGGGCGGGCCTGTGCTCCTTAGGGGGGGCGGGCCCGCACCCCAGGGGTGGGCCCGTGCATGCGCCGTGTGCCCGGCGGTGGCGCCATGCGCCCGGGCCCAGGGCACCAAAATGACTCGGGCTGGCCCTGATCAGCAGCATATGTTCTATATATCACAAACAGATTTGGAGCCTAGAAAACCAGAAGTAACTATTTTTTTCTGTAAAGGAACCCCAACATATGTTGCTCAGGCAGGCCCTAAACATGAGGGCAACAAAAATGATTAGGGACCCTGAGCACGTGACTTATGAGGAGAAGCTGAGGGATTTGGGCTTATTTAGTCTACATAAGAGTGAGGGGGGATTTCATAGCAGCCTTCAACTACCTGAAGGGGGGTTCCAAAGAGGTTGTTCTCAGTAGTGACAGATGACAGAATGAGGAGGTTTCAAGTTGCAGGGTGGGAGGTCTAGGTTGAATATTAGGAAAAAACTTTCACTAGGAGGGTGGTGAAACACTAGAATGGATTACCTAAGGAGGTGGTAGAATTTCCATTCCTAGAGGTTTTAAGTCCCAAATTGAGAAAGTCCTGGCTGGGATGATTTAGTTGGGCTTGGGCCTGCTTTTAGACTCGATGACCTTCTGAGGTCTCTTTCAACCCTATGATTCTATATGAATTAAGCTACAAAAAAAAAAAAAAGAAATTAAGCAGGAGCCAGGCTCTGATCTCAATTGCAGCAGTGTAAGTCTAGTTATTTTTGTTGAGTCATTCCAGATTTCTAGTGTTATCGAGTTCAAACTATAGATCACAGCGTCCAAAACTCAAAACCTCACCAGCAACAGAAACTTTATCATAAACAAGTCTATAAACCAAAAGATTTCCCAGTATTTTGAGCAAGATATCATATTACGTGCCTGTAAATTGTTCAATGTTTTGCTTGCCCCATGGCAAGCAAAAAGTTAAGGTTGGCTGGTCTATTTTATCATGTCATTATTATGTAAACCAAACTCCAGAAGATGAGTTTCTATCATGTTGAAGTTGTGTCTTGTGCAGTAAGGGAAGAAGAAAAAATAGGGTGTACATTTCCAGTTCCTTGAGTTTAATTGAACTGAACGATTCCGTCAGTCATATTTTGGGGAATAGAATGAAGAATGATCATAAAATGGCTACACCTCACCAGCTCACCAATGCTTTGACCTACAGCCACTTAACACAGTACCCTTTGTTTGCCTAATTGCATCTCTGTGTCTCAGTAATTTGTCCATGTTGGCTGTGAAGCCAGGATAATTTTATTTTAATACACAAATACTCACTTCTCCACTCTTCTCACATATGCCGCTATATTATGGAGATACAAGTCAACCCCATTTTTAAAAAGAGCAAATACTGAAATGCTTCAATCATTATCTCTTCAAAACAGAATGTAAATGAATCTTTTGTCAGTTTTAAAGAGAAGCATGTGACTTCACTTCTTGAATGTTACACGCACAATGGCTCTTTGCTATTCTCACAGTCACATCATGATCAACATTAAACCTCATTATTTCACAAATCATGTTGAGAGATGCTTTGGAGTGCTCAATAGTGCTCCATTCCAGAAGTAGTTCATGCCTTATCATCAGAGTGACATGGAGAGCAAGTGTTGGCTATTAAAAAGCAGTGTAATATAATGGCTAGAGTGGGGGCTTAGACTGGGGCCTCTTAGGATGTATCTACACAGCACAGGTATTTCGGAATAATGGTTGTTATTCTGAAATAACTATGCGAGCTTCTACACAGCAATTCCGTTATTTTGAAATAATTTCAAAATAACCGGCAGCTTATTCCAACTTCTGTTATCCTCATTCTACGAAGAATAACGCCTATTCCTAAATAATTATTTCGGAATAGGGACTGTGTAGATGCTCCACTTCTGCTATTTCGAAATAGCCCCTTACCAGGGCCATTCTAAGTTGTTCCTCCAGGGGCTCTAAATTGAGATAGCACGTCTGCATTAGGGAAGCCTGCCTTGGACTAATTTTGAAGCTTCCCTGCAGTGTAGACGTGCTATTTCGAAATAAGCTATTTTGGAATAATTATTGCGGAATAACTTATTCCAAAATAACTGTGCAGTGTAGATGTAGTCTTAGGTTCCTTTCACAATATTCCCTTCATTGCTGCATGACCTGCAGAAATTCATAACTGGTGTCAAACTTTGATTTTAAAAAATTTCACAAATTTTGCTTTGGGTTTGCTGCTAGCGACAGAGCTGGTTGGATTTTTTTTAAAGTAGTCTTTAAAATCACAAGTCTCCTGAGAATACTAGTTAGAAAGTACGCTCTTTCTGTTCTTCCCTTTTTGTCCTAGTCTCTCTCTACTGAGTCTTATTTCCACTCACTGGGTGATGTCCTTAGATGACTTTCTCTGTGGTGTTTTATGTCCTTTTGAAAACCCCTCCTCCCAACCCACAGCATTATAAAATATTCCACACCAGGGCTTCTAGTCTTGTTAGAAGCACCATTAATGGGCAAAGATTAGGTAATCTCCATGGGATGAATGGTGATTACCCTCATTCTGGGTGCATCTACACTGCACTGTTATTTCAAGATAACGAATGTTATTTTGAAATAACAATGTGATCCTCTACACAACCATTCTGTTATTTTGAAATAATTTCGAAACAACGGACGGCTTATTCCAAAATCTGTAAACCTCATTCTACGAGGAATAAGGCCTATTCCAAAATAGCTATTTTGAAATTAGGCGTGTGTAGACGCTCCACTCCTGCTATTTCGAAATAGCCCCTCACCAGGGCCATTCTAAGTTATTCCTCCCCAGTGCCTCCTGGGGCTCTAAACTGAGATACCATATTAGGGAAGCCTGCCTCGGACTAATTTTGAGGCTTCCCTGCCGTGTAGACGTGCTATTTCGAAATAAGCATGCAATGTAGATGTACCTTCTGTTCACTTCCCCCTTTTTCCTTCACTGGTCCACAAATCATAACTATACAGATACACCTACTTTGGCTTCCAAAAATGGGAGGGATGTTGCTCTCAGAGGCAGTGGGTACCTCTCTCCAACTGGCACTTTCTACTTGGATCTTAGGTGCTCAATTAGGGCCTACATGTTTATACAGTGATTTGGGATCCTCAGATGAAGGAGGCTACGGAAATGCCAAATTCTAAGGATTACTGTTCTTTCTGATGGATTTAGGTATCTAACCTAATTAAATTCTCCCATGTAGTAGGGCTGGCAGATTTGCTGAGCCCCTGAGCAAGGTAGGGGAAGCAGCTTGGCTCCTCACTCTGGAAGGGGCAGGGCCTGAGGCAGAAGGGATGGTGCTGGGGTTAGCCTCTCCCAGGCAGCCCTCACTGCCACCCAGAGCCCACCATGTGTCCACCAGGCAGCTCTCAGCATTGCCTGGAGCAATTTAAAGGACCCGGGGCTCTGGCTGCCACTGCAGTAGCCGCACTAGCGGCCAGGAGTCCCAGGCCCTTTTGAATTACGGGGCCTCAGGGCCATTGATCCCTTTGCCCCTCCACTGTCAGTCATGGGGGAGCAACAGGAAAAAAGGAATGAAAATGTATAAAATTCAATACCATTTTACTTAAGTGCACAAACCCCAGGAGCAAAAAAAAAAAAAATCTCCAAGGGATCATGTGGAAGGGTTTTTTTTCCTTTTGGCAGGGGAGTTCGTTTACACAGCAGACAGATGCAGGTTCAGTTTTGCTTCAATGGCTGTTGTCTCATCGTTGACAAATTCAGGAAAGACACACCAAAGTTGACGTTGTAAGGCTGAGGTTACTAAGCGTAAAACAGAACGATGGCATTGGAACAAATATTGTTCCCGACTCACATCAGGGGAGCGAAGGTGTAAAACACAAAAGGCAACATTTCAGTGAGTCTCCGACATTCTGCTCCTGGGGGACATTGTTGTTGTGCATGACAGCAGAATGACCTTGTGGATGAGTGTTTGGGAGGACTGATGTGTCAGAAGAGTCAAGCGTTAAAAGGCAATTATAAACCACCTGCATTCGCATGCATTCACATCTCTTGCTTCATCAGTGTTTATATTAATGGTATCCATGACCTACCCTATAAAAATTTTTCCCCCACTTGAAAAGAGCAAAAATCCTCCTGATACATGAGTCATTACTATACAGAATCACCCCTTTCAATAAAGGAGGTAGTATAACTCGGCAACTGGTACAATTCTGTATCAGTTCAAGACCTTCTAATTAAGACCTGTGTCATTTTTGTCAATGCCAGCCTTTGCAGAGGCTCTTATTTATTAGCATCATGCTTGTTTCAATACCTGTGTTAAACTGCGTCAGTCACACAAAAAGAGCATGTGGCAAAGCCTAAGGAAACTGAACATTAACTTTCTTCACAAACACTTGTGGATGTCTTGGCCATGATCTGCCAGAGGCTGGTGATTAGCCTCAGTTTTTGTCAGGTGCCCAACTTGAGACCTCTAAACGGCACTTATTTTCAGAAAGTGCTGATCAACCTCCGAAAAACAAGCCCTTTTCAGGTGTTTCATGTTGGACGTCCAGAAAGAAGGCATCCAAAATCATGTGACTTTTGAAAATATCAGGCATAATGAGTTGGTTTTTTTTTTCATGACCAAAAGGGTAACTGCTCTGGAGCAGACCAGTTTGCCAGTAGAAGTGGGTGTGAAAGTTAACGGTAGGGCTGGTCAAATCATTTAGATCAAAACCAGTTTTTCAACAGAAAATTGGGTTCTTGCCTCAATGTTTCTCATGAGAAGTGCCTGCATGACAGGGCATGCCTGCTGTTCTCCTCCTTCCGTGAACACAGACTGCTCTGAGACGTTCTTGCTTGTAAACATCAGCAAGTATTTTATTTACAGAGCCCCAATCCCTCTATTAGCACACAGTGGTTCATCCACATCATTGCAATGTTTCCCAGCTTTCTACACCAAGAACTTCCCTTGACAAGGTGTCCTAATAGTGCTCCTCCCTTCTTCCTCAAAGCACTTCCTTCCAGTGTTCTTTTTAAACCACTTGCCTGTTAATGGACCAGTTTTGTTCATTAATTTCCTCACCCACGTCTGGCCTAGTAATCATTGATCAATTAGGCTTTCTTTGTAGGGGGAGGTCAGGGGTTAATTGGCACTGATAGTGACCTCGCCTGCTCTCAGCACTCTGAGCCTGCTTTCCATAGAAAATTTTAACTTCTCATCAAATCAACGGCAGACAGCCTAACTGAAACCTGCAAATTATTGATTTTTAGCTTCTTGAGGAAAAGTTGAAATTTTCAGCAGAAATTTTCAAGGAAAAATGATTTTTTCCCTGTTCTGATTGAAGTGTTCCATGAAAAAGACTGTTTTTGAGAGGGCTTAGTTGAGGATGATGATAAAGATGATTAAGAAAGTAGGAGACATTTTAATTTTAATAATAATCCACAGTCCTCTTCTTTCCACAGGTTGGTCCTCATGACAGTTCTCAAAGAATTGTTGTTTTGGGGGAATCATCATCTAGAGAGTTTGTTTCTAGTGGGGTGTCACAGGGCTGAGTCTTAGGTGTAGCCCTTTCCACTATTTTTATTAATGATCTGCTGGAAGTATAATCTGGATCACATTGGTAAGCAAGCCCTGTCCCAACAAAATGTGTTAAATGATGCCAAATGCAAGTCATACATCTTGGAACAAAGACTGTAGCCATACCTATAGAATGGGAACTCTGTCCTGCAAAGCAGTGACTCTCAAAGGGACTTAAGGGTCATAGTGGATAAGCAACTCAGCATGCACTCCCAGTTGTGATGCTGAGGCAAGAAAGGGAAATGTGATCCTTGGATGTATACACAAGAGAGGAGCAGGAGGGAATGATTTTTACCTCGATAGGTGGCACTGGTGAGACTAGGATACTACATACAGTTCTGTGTCCACATTTTAAAAGGAACACTGAAAACTTGGAGGAGGTGCAGAAAAGACCTGTTAAAATGATTTGAGAGCTGGAATTAATGCCTGATGAGAGACTTAAAGAGCTCATTTGTTTAGCTTATCAAAATGAAGCTCAAGAGATGATGTGATCATCCAATATAAAATACCTTTACAGGAGAAAATCCAGGTACTAAGAAGCTCAGAAAGACACAACAAGAATCAAGGATTACAAATTGAAGCCAGACAATTCAGATTAGAAACAGGATAGAAATTTTTAACACTGAGGATGACACACACCTGGCAGACACTACCAACGGAAGTGTTGGATCCTCCAACTCTTCACACAACACACAGTCAACCTGTGGAACTCCTTGCCAGATGATGTTGAGAAGACCATCCTCTTTAACAGGGTTCAAATAAGAACTAGGTAAATACATGGAGGTTAGGTCCATCAATGCTTATTAACCAGGATGTGTACGAATGGTATCCCTACCCTCTGTTTGTCAGAGGCTGGGAATGGGTGACAGGAATGGGATCACTTGATGATTCCCTGTTCTGTTCTTTCTCTCTGGGGCACCTGGCATTGGCCACTATTGGAAGACAGGATACTGAGGTAGAAGGTCCTTTGGTCGACCCACTGTGGCCATTCTTATATTCTCTTCACATCAAGATTGGATGCCTTGCTGGGAGATATGCTTTAGCCAAACACAAGTTACCAGCTCAATGCATTAGCAATCAAATGAAATTTCATAGCCTGTGATATATAGGAATTTAGACTAGAGTGCTTTTATGGTCCTTTCTGATCATAAAAACCAAACCAAACCAAACCCTATAAATTTATGAATTACCATATGCTATTTTTATTCCAGACAAACATCTCTCCTTATTGCTTCTTATCTCTCCCCTCTATTACTTGTGTCTTTTTTGATGCTGTTCCTTGTGTTTGAATCATGTTCCTATTGATAACAATGACCCATCCTTAATATCTTTGATACAGTCATTATACTCAAAGCCTTTCCACTAACACTGTATAATAAACTGCCTGTTCTGAGAAAAAATCCAGTTGACAGGACTACATAACTACTGTTTTATTTTTCCTCATTTTAGATGAGGTGTGGTAACGGCTGTTCTAGAAAACATTAAGTGCTTCCCAAACAGAGCCTGTACCTGCCACTACCTCTCACACCTCAACACCCTGTCCCAGGCTGCAACACCCTCTTGCACCCAAACACATTGCACCCCCTCTTATATCCTTGTCCCAAGTCAGAACCCACTCTTGAATTCAACCTCCCTCCCAGAACCCACACCCCCACTGCACTCCTATCCACTACCCAGAGCTCCCTTCTGTATCCAAACTCTGTCCCAGACCCTGTATCCCCTTAATATAATTGAAAAGTGTGGCCTCTGATCACTTACACAATTCTTGTAGTGGTCCCTCATGGAAAATTATTGCCCACCCAGGTCTTTACAGTCACAATTTCTCTGTCAAGCAGTTCCACAGGTTGACTGTGCAATGTATTAAAAATACATCCTTTTCTTTGTTTGAAACATGATGCCTACTTTATTTGGTGACCCCTAGCTCCTGTATTATGAGGAGTGAATAACACTTCTACAGTTGCTTACTCCACAAAGGTCATGATTTTATAGACCCCATCATATTACCCCCTTATCATCTCTTTTCCAAGCTGAAAAGTCCCTGTGTTATTAATCACTCCTCCGAACAAATCATCTCTTGTAGAGAGCCCAATACAACTATATAAGTAATAAAAAGTATAATCCCATGAGGCTAACCAGGAACTAAGCCACAGGAGGTTTATTTTACCTCAGCACAGCACTTTGTTTTCATATATTTAATTGACATGTTTAATTGGTATTAAGGAGTGTTTGACTGGATCAACAGTGCACAAATTAGCACTAATTAATTCTTCTGCTTACAGCTTGCTAGAAAACTCTAACCCCTCCTCCCAGCTGGGAAACTAGACAAGAGTTCAGACATTTGGTGTTGCCTGCCTGGATTATTGCAGTTCATTTTAGTTGGGTCTGAATATGGATAAAATGTGGAGTGGCCATCTTCCTGAGAATGCAGAGTCCTACAGCATATCCCTCCTTTGTTCCTGTCCCTCCCACCCTGTCCACCTTACGGGCATGTGTACACTGCCCACTTATTTTGGAATAAGTTATTTCAGAGGAAATACTCCGAAATAGATTATTTCAAAAAAGTGCATCTACACAGCAAATGTCCATTGAAATAGCACTGAACTATTTTGAAATAGAGCGTCCACACTCATTGGACACTGAATCACATTTAAGGCCAAATGGACGCACTTCAGGCAGGGTGTCAGGATGTAGACGTCCGCATTCCTGCACCTGGTGTGGAGATCATGGAGGTTTTCCCTCCTTTCCCCAGACCTCAATGAGGTCTAGTGTCTCCACACCATACCTGAAAGGCACACACCTCTTCCGTCCCCAGACAGGATCCTGGGAGCCAGCTGATGGCTCCCTTGTAGCCGTGGAGGCCTCAGTGGGAGCAATGGGGTCACTCATGGCAACCAAAAACGCTGGTCTGGCAGCTGCTGTGTGGCTCAGGGCCTGCTGTGAGCCAGAAGCCCTTTCCCCTGTGGCTGCAGCTTTAAGGGCTGCCAGGGAAGGGGGACTACAGTGTTTTGATGAGTGTGGACAGAGTTGCCAGCAGGGCACCCATTGGAAGGGCTGAAGGCCCCTTATTTCAAAATAACTCCATCTGCCCTGTCTACACATATCCTATTCCAAAACAACTATTTCAGAATAGGTGTTATTCCTCAGACAATGAGGGTTACAGATTTCGGAATAAGACACCTGTTATTCTGAAATAATTTCAGAATAATGGGCTTGCTGTGTAGATGCTCATGAAGTTATTTTGGCAGAACATCCGTTATTCCAAAATAACACTGCTGTGTAGACATAGTCTAATAGTACAAAGCCTTGGTCCTGATCTTCACAGCCACGAGGGAGTCATTTTTTTATCTAATGATTTATTTGCTGAAAAAAATGCAGCGTTAGTCAATCTGAAGCTATTTGCAGATTCACAGAGTCAAGGGAATAGTTTTGGCTGAACCAAAGCAAAATCCAAAACATTTTAGTAAAATAAAAATGGAACATTTTTCTTTTTCAGTGTCATGCATTTTGACAACAGCAAAAAAGGGGGCTGGAGTCACAAAACAAGATGGATCAGAGTCATCCTCCCTTATAACATTAAACCTAACTTGTGGGAGATCCTGGTTCAATTCCTTCCTGTTTCTGATGTGGAGAATGAGATCCAGGGTCCTCCTGCTGCAGAGAGTAAGAGTACCTTAGCCACTAGGCTATGGGATATTCTGGTGTGCAGACCTCTCAATCTCTCCTGTTGAAGATATTTTAGTTTAATTATTTTGATAAATAAATCTTGAAGTAGGAATTGGCATGTAGGTCTCTCACTTCCTAATCACTAGGCTACAGAGTCATTCTCACTCTTTCCCTAACCCACTGGCTCATCATTGTGTTCATGAATGTCTATGAATTGCCACTATGAATGAGAGCTCTGAACACCAAAATATCTCACAGCCCAATGGGGAGAGCACACTTCAGTACTATGGGAAAGCCATGTTCAAATCCCTTTTCCACATAAAGATGGGAGGGAAATGAGGAATGTGAAAAACTCAGAATCAAAGACTATGAAGGAGGTCCCTCTTCCACAACCCCATTCTGCCAATCTCATCCTTCTTTACCTTTGTCAAAATGAACAAAGTCAAAACAACAAAAATCATATGGTAGAGAAACAAAAAGTGTGTCAATTTGACATTTATCAAAATTTGACTTTCTGGTTTGCCAAAAATGTCAGAAACATTTCATTTTTGTTCCACCTGAAAACAAAACTTTTCTTTAGTCTTTCAGAAATGCCAGCAAACTAAAAAACAAATCCATTCTGTGCCTGCCTTTCCTCAGGACCTAGTTACACCGCCACCCACATCCCTATCCATAACCCACCAAGACAACTGCAGTCTTCATGGGCAGTGCAATTTACAACCCCAGAATTAAGGGTATAAACACAAGAGAATAGCATTCTTGGTCAAAGGTGCTGAGGGACAAGGTTCACCAGGAGGGCAGGGTAACCTAGATGGGCTGCTTTTAGACTGTGCTGCAAGGTTCCTCGTGGCAGCAAAGATTCTGAGCAATAACTGGAATGAGGAACCATCTAATACAAACGTTACCCTATGTATTTCCTGCCCCTATGCAGGAAAAGGGAAACGGTGGAACATGCCTTAAAAAGATGTCACTATGTAAGTTTAATTTACCTATGAAGTTCTTTGATACCACAACAATGAGCACTACAGATCCCCCCACGCTCCCACCAGGCAGAACAGGCTTTGATTTGGGATTTTTGTTGTATTACACTTCTATCACTTGCAGGAACTCTCCGTTGACCTGAATTTATAACTGGCCGCATAGTGCACAGGTAACCCTAGTAGCCAGCTAAATAATAATAGAGCCTGATCATAATCCCACCAATGCTCCCTCACAGGGGAGATAGAGAAGGTGAAAGAGCCCATTCAGATGAGGAAGATCTTGGCTCTGTCCCTGGCTGCTACTTCTCATGACATGCTAGTGGATGACACGTGGGAAGCAGGGGTCAGGAGTAGCAGCTTTTCCACCACCCAATACACTGGTCAGCACGCATGATTTGGCATGGCAGGGTGCAGCAGGGACACATGTGTGATATTCCAAGTCATTATTCAGTCCCTGGTGTGCTATGCTTCTGGGGCACCACAACTACATGCTGCACACTACTCAGGGCACGTTGCCAGGTAGTAATGTAGCCCACAACAGTAAATGTGCTGCTTGCCCATTTGGGTTACTCGTAACATCACCTGGGGCTAAAAAAGATTTTTATTTTTCATTTTTGAAGCAATAACAACAAGCAAATGTACAGAGTAGTAGCTATATAGGAAATGACTGGCTTTTTCAATTGTCAAAATGTCAAGTTTCTTACGTCACTTAAATTAATAGGTTTCTATGTGCCATTGCTTTGACAGGGATGTGAGCTAATTTTAGGAATAAACTCTGGCTTTGCCACTGCTTACCTGCCAATTCTCCCAGTTCAGGTAGGACATTCCCAGAACTGCTAGTGGACTCCCATCCCCTGACCAGACTGGAGGGCAGACACAGACAGGGTCATTTAAGCCCTTTAATAAGGTCACCTTCTTGGAGTGCCTCTTTTGGGCAGGCTGTAGCTTTGTAGATGCCCCACCCTCTTTCCTTTGGCTAGGACTTCTCAAGAATATTTCTTCAGGCTGGAAAAAGTGACAGACTAACTGATTACTATGGACAGCTCAAGTTACAAAATAAAGTCCAGGAGAGTAACTCAAAAAGTTCTAGCTCTGCTGCCTTCTTTGACTTTTGGCTCTTCATCAGTCTCCATTGTCCTTCAGAGTTCCCTAAACTATAGCCCCAAACTCAAACGAAACAATAACAGACAATGCCCACCTGTTCTGGGCTCTTCTCCCTGCTGCTTTTATGGGTCAGTCCCCTAGGCCAGTGGTGCTCAACCTTTTTAAATTCTTTTGGTTGAGAAAAAAAAACCAGAACATTTTGTTGTGGCCCCTTTAATTTCAAGCACCGGTCTGCTCCCCTGCCACTTCCCTCGCCTCCACTGTGCGCACGTCGAACACCAAGCCAGGAACACAAAATGGCGGCCGGCCCAGCACTGCGACCCCCCAGGAAGACAGCCACGACCCCCCGGGTTGCGCACCCCTGCCCTAGGCCCTCCTTTTGCTCCAGAGTCCTCTTTCAGGCTTTGAGAGCACCAAGTCTGCTTTCAGCCCTTTCCCTGGCTCTCACCTTAACTCTCTGCTTCTTCCCCTTAGGGCCCATGCACCTTCACTTATCACAGGTCAGCTGAACTGCAGCGGGGACTCTTGAAAGACAAATTCCATCTAGTAACAGCCCCCACATTTAGCTTTAGGGTAAAGTTTTCAAAAGCATTAAAGTGATTTCAAAACTTAATTCCCACTGACTTTCAGTATCTAAAGTCACTTGTGAAAATGGGACTTTGGTGCTCTTTTAAAATATTTACCCTTAGGAAAAGCAAGTAAAAAACCTAAAAATAACTGAACACGATTAGATGTGTTTCTGTGGTATTACACACACACATACACACACCGATCAAGAGATGTTGCTAAATCTTTTTTACTGAAGCAGGTGCTGTACACCTACATGATGAGTATGGTGCAGTCTATTTTTGATTAAACATTTAAAACTAGAGAATGACATTTTTCAGTTTTTCAAATACATTGTTTTCATGAACACAAGGGAGATAATATCACACTTCTCTGACCATATCTCTTAGAAACATGTTGATATCCTGATACAGAATCAAGAATATGGACAAACCTTGTAGAAACTTAAAAAAAATTGGAGCATGTACAGAAAATATCAAATCAGTGTAAAAAGTACAACAGTTACCTCGTGAGGGCAATACCAGAGGCTTTCAGACTGATTGTTATGCAGATAACAACCTGAGTCCACTGAGAATGTTACATCATCTCTACCACCATCTACTCTAGAAGGTAATGGCCTGTCAGGGTTTATTCACAAGTGGAGAAAGTAAGGCTTAAAAAACCAGAAATCTGCAAATGACTGTGCTAATTATTGGAGTTTCTTTGGATCACAGTGATCATCATCTTAACCTGAAGAAAGGAATGCAAGCTGCTTGTATCCTTACTGAGAATGTATTGCTAAAATATGGGGAAAATCCACAGGTAAAGTCCAGATTCTTTTGTAATGGTGCATCTACACAGCACCCTTACCTCAAAATAAGCTACACAATTTCATAGAATCATAGAACACTAGAACTGGAAGGCACCTTGAGAGGTCATCAAGTCCAGTCCCCTACCTCACAGCAGGACCAAACACCATCTAGACCAGCCTTGATAGATGTTTATCAAACCTGCTCTTAAACATCTCCAGAGACGGAGATTCCACAACCTCCCTAGGCAATTTATTCCAGGGTTTAACCACCCTGGCAGGCAGGAAAATTTTCCTAATGTCCAACCTAAATCCTCCTTGCTGCAGTTTAAGCCCATTGCTTCTTGTCCTATCATCAGAGACCAAGGAGAACAATTTCTCTCCCTCCTTGTAATATCCTTTTAGACACTTGAAAACCGCTATCATGTCCTCTTTCAATCTTCCCCTTTCCAAACTAAACAAGCCCATTTCTTTCAGTCTTCCCTCATAGGTCATGTTTGCTAGACCTATAATCATTTTTGTTGCTCTTCTCTGGACCTTCTCCAATTTCTCCACATCTTTCTTGAAATGTGGTGCCCAGAACTGGATACAATACTCCAGTCGAGGCCTAATCAGCGCAGAGTAGAGCGGAAGAATGACTTCTGGTGTCTTGCTCACAACACTCCTGTTAATGCATCCCAGAATCGTGTTTGCATTTTTGGCAGCAGTGTCACACTGTTGACTCATATTTAGCTTGTGGTCCACTATGACCACTAGATTCCTTTCTGCAGTACTCCTTCCTAGACAGTCACTTCCCATTCTGTATGTGTGAAACTGATTGTTCCTTCCGAAGTGGAGTACTTTGCATTTGTCCATTTCTCCAGTTTGTCCAGATCATTTTGAATTATGACCCTATCCTCCACAGCACTTGTAACCCCTCCGAGCTTGGTATCATCTTCAAACTTAATAAATTTACTCTCTATGCTAATATCTAAATCGTTGATGAAGATATTGAACAGAACCGGTCCCAAAACTGACCCCTGCAGAACCCCACTTGTTATGCCCTTCCAGCATCATTGTGAACCATTAATAATTACTCTCTGAGAATGGTTATCCAGCCAGTTATGCGCCCACATTATATTTGCCCCATCTAATTTGTATTTGCCTAGTTTATTGATAAGAAGATCATGTGAAAATGTATCAAATGCCTTAATAAAGTCTAGGTATATCATGTCCACTGCTTCTCCGTTATCTACAAGACTTGTTATCCTATCAAATTTATGGACAGAAAACGCAAAAGACAACAATGCTAAGAGACACACTCCACTCACCAGCATGCCCATGATTCAGACATCATCCCAAACATCCATAAGGGTCCTACATGCACCATTTCAGAGCACCTTGTGAAACCTTGGTTCTGCTATGCATTATTCATAGATGGACCCCTGTGCCTGCACACAGATCAATTGAAATCAATAGGGTTCCATCTTGGTTCTATTTACTACCAAATATTTGCAGGATTAGGACCTGACATAGTTTACATGTGTAGGGCAGATACAGCCAATCCTACTACAGAATACTTACTGCTGTGAGGAACTTTATTAAACCTGCAGTGTTTACTGAGTTAGCCTCTTAAATGCCACATTAAAGCATTATAGGTAAAAAATTGATTAATTCCTTCCAATAAGGACCCTGAAGTATTTAAAAGTACGATAGACTCAGCAGTTACCTACTTCTGTCATTCCCAACTCCTGGGAGTGCACTCAGATTTACAATGCAACATTTCTAATTGCACCTAATGTAGGCTCCATTAGCTTATATGTAGCAGGGTAATTCACAATGAGGCGCCTTGCAGGTTTCTGCTTGAGAAGGACAGAGAGTGAAAGGAGCACATATTTCAGAACCCGCAAAATAGATTTTTGACTACCCCAGTCACATGCATTAATCTCCCAAGATCTCTGCATGGGTCCTCCCCAAATAAGGGCACATGGTAAATTCCTGAGAAACAAGGGGGTGCCATAAAAAGAGCATTTAATGGCAATGTTACTGCATGCACAGGGGAGCTGGAACTATTTTTTATAGTGGAGATGCTGAGAGCCATTGATCCAAAGTATAAATCCTGGATACAATGGAAACCATTTCAAGCCCCAGTGTGCTGCAGCACCCCCTGCACCTCTCGTTACAGAACCTATGTGCATACATCAGACACAGACTGAAACTCAGAAGGTTTGGTAAGGGTCATGAGCACACATGCAGCATGAAATAAAAAAAATACTTCTAGTGATAACAATGCAGTGCTGACACAACTTGTACCTTACAATAGCACAATCTGTTTGGAACTGCCTCTCAGAATGCCTGAGGCCAGGTTTATACTAGACCCAGAAGGTCAGCTTAAGTTACACAACTCCAGCTACGTAAATGGAGTCGACGTACCTTAAGCTGAGCTGGGTGCCATCTTCACAGTGGGAGGCTGACAGGAGCAAATGCTCCCATTGACTTACTTTACTTGTGACTACAAGGAGTACCGGCGCTGATTGGGGGGGTGCCCTCAGCATTTGATTTAGCAGGTCTTTACTAGACTCCCTAAATTGAATGCCAGAAGATCGATCTCTGGCATGGCAAGTGAAACTATGCACTGTGATCACAAACACTGCACCTTTGCTTATAAAGATTCCTTTCATACCATTTTTCCTAGCAGGGGTAAATTTGTAACAAGTAAAACAGGGTTTTAGCCTTGATCTCACTTACTCTTTCTGACTTAAAGAGGAACTATCAAGTTAATGGAAGTGTTTACTGTTCCATAACTTTTATTTTCCATTCACAAATATTTTAAGTTGATTTGTGGTTAAACATGAACTGATGTTCTTATATGTGAGTTAGGCCACATCTAGGTGAAGTGAGAGAAGTATTCTTAGTATGTGCTGGTTTACACATGTTAACACATGTTACATTTCTGGTGTAGACAAGGTAATTGTTTTAATATATTTCAGCTGATCAGGTAAGCCCTAGCAGGGAGGTTCATCTCAACCAGCTAACCTGTTAAAATGATATCAACCTCACGTAAAATACACATCCTTTTCCCTACTGAAGTATAAGCTTTCCTAAGTGCTAATGTGCCTGTTATACAGGCTGTGTACAATGCTCTAACCAAAATTTGGAATGTATGGAGCCATGCTGTCTCAGGGGTACAGTCCTTCTCCTTACTACCTGGCATGCACAGAACCTACTCACTCTGCCACATGCAACCATCATGGAAAGAGGTGGAAAGAGGTGGGGGAAGGAAGGTGTGGTATCATGGTTCCAGCTACTTCCCACCCAATTTGGGATGATTTGCACAGGAAATGAGTAATCCCTTCTGGTGGAAACCAGATCTCCAGTAATCACAAGACAATGGAGAAGGGTCCTTGTACTTTCCCCACATCTGTGCTAGGGTCAGACTCATTCTAGCCCTCAGTAAGGACGTTATCGAATCTTGTATTGCCCTTCTATGACTTGGGCAGGCATATGCTGAGCCAGTGTGAACAGAGGTTCCTTTAAACACCGCACAAATAGATATGGAAGGAGACATTAGAGCAAGTGAATTTGTACTAATGTGGAGCGGGAGAAAGAGTATGGGAAATCTGTGGCAGCTAATGCACCTTATTGGCTAGACCAGTGTTTCCCAATTTTATTTGGCCACGGAACCCTTTTGAACTCAAAATAATTTTGCGGAACCTGATTGACTGTGCGCGCAGTGCTGAGTAGTGACATCATCATCCCCACTCTCTGGCTAAACTGGTATTGCACAGGGACACTTATCATGGCAAACACAAATGAAAATGGTTTTCGATAAAATTCATAAATGAATGAAAATTCCATTCCATTCCAATCATTCAGGTTGTAATGGAATTTTTTCGTGGAACTCCTATTTTCACTTCCCGGAACTCCGGGGTTCCGCAGAACACCACTTGGGAAACACTGGGCTAGAATAACAGCTATAGTGGTAGGTGCCGACAGGTCAGAAGCAAATCTTCCCTGCCATTCACCTTCCCCACACAAAGCCAGAATATGTTAGCTTTGTGAAGGGGGAGTAGAACTTCATACTCTTCCAGAAGAGGAATGTATTCATGTGATCCTCACTGTGTTCCCTAGTTTGCATTACTAGTCATTCTATGAGTTAATGGAATCTAACACTTTGACTAAATTATCAAGCATTCTATTGAAAGGCTGACATTTCTACAGAAAAAGCCCAAATTAATTAGTTAGGATTTTTTTCATTATTATCCTTGCAAACAAGAAATCAGAAAGACAGGTCACATTACCACACAGCAGAATTTAGTTAGAAACATTCACAGTCAGTTACAGAAATAACAGAATCAACTTAGGCAAGAACTTCCCTTTGCATAATTTAAATAAGATGGTAAATCTTTAATGTTCCTTAAAAATCCTAGAACACAATTCACAGAGTCTTCAGCTTTGAAACCTTTCCACTGGGTCTTTTAGGTCCTCTTATCTTCCTCCCCCCCTCGCCCCCCTGCACACACAGAAATTTCACAAACATTGGGTTCCTTCTCCTGTAGGCTATCTCGATCCTACAGTGAAATCACAATAATAGTTTTGGGAGAAAACAATAAAACAAACCGCATATGCAGGATCACCAGAAAAAGCAGCTTGTTCATGATGAGATCTGGCAACACCCAGAACTGAAAATAACAGCTATAGTCAAATTAGCTGTTCAAGCCTGTGGCGAATGGAGACAACCATTAATGACTGGGGAGAACTGTGTCCACTTATACCAAGACTGCAGTGGTTTATGGACAATTCCAAATAGTTCCGTTTGGTAAGTTTTAATTAAAATCTTATAAAAAAACCAAATATACATATTTGACCCTGAAAAAAGATTGTGACATGCTTTTGTTTTGATCTACTGGAGATTCTCGAAGCGGAAAATTCATGAATAGATTTGAAAATTTCAATCACGGTCCTCAATTAAAATGTATCCCTTTCATTCTAGATTAGTTTATTTTCTGGAAACAACCACCACTGTTTTGCATACATTTCCTTTACAGTGTTTATTTAAGTGAAGAACATAATTTGGCAAAGAACAGGGAGAATGATTACATTTACTCTTTCTGACCCCACTTTCATCTTAGGCATATAAAATAATACTAAAAAAATGCAATAATTCATGATTGACTCTTCTCCATACTTCAGTTACTCATCACCATGCCCATTAGAAGCTTTTGGACTAGACATGATTACAGCTTCATTGGTATGCTTCTGAAAACCCTTTGTAACAGCATACAGTAACAAAATTTTCTAGTGAAGAGCAAAACGGTGCTGTAGACTTTAAGTTCATGCCAACAATTATAACAAAAGAGGAACTAACTGATAATGAGATTGAGTAAGGCTCTATAAAGAATATTTGTTAAAAATATATATGGTAAAAATTACCAAGCAGCAACTGTAATAACAAGTTTAAAAATATAAAGAAATCACATACATGTATGAAGGAAACAAATTATTTTGTATAACAGATAATTCAGTGGAGCACCCTTTCAATGGACTTGCTGTATCCAGATCCTTGAAACTTAAAACTATGTTTTGGTCCCTATATTGCTTAATTAAATTTCAGTAAGAAAGATTTTAAAAGAAAATAAGAACTTACTTGTACCACCACTGTCCGTAATGCATCAACAATACCTTTACATCAGAATTGTTAGCACATTAATGCGTCTGGAAACTGTAATGTCCTGTGGAGACAAATAATGAGACATATTGTAAAGGTTTCCACTATTTTTAGTTAATAATAACCCAAAATAGCTAAACTAACATTCAGAAGTTATTATTCATCTCAAATATCTATCCATCCTACGTAGATAAGGCACCTATCTTACTGATAGCTTGATATTATCTACTTCTACAGGAAATCGTCAGAGAATTCATGTTTTAGTTCAGCTAAAACGATTCAAAGCTGAATATCTCCATTAGACCATAGTTCTTATGAATTAAACTTTCAAGAACTAAAAGGGAAAGGAAAAATCTGGACAATGCATTTTAAATAAACCCCCCAAACAATGCAGACTTGTGTTGACTGACATATTCTGGGAATTTATATTGAATTTAAATTGTTTGGTAAAAAACACAACATCCCTATTTCCCTTCCCCCTTAAAATGAAGTATTTAATTTACATTTTTGGAATGAAATTTTTTAATTTTCTAATTGAAAACAGACTTTTGTTTCTAATTTTACTTATTTTTTCCATTGTTAAAAATGTATAACAAATAACTCTAAACAAAATGGCTTGTTCAGTTTGATTTGTTTTAAATTTTACTTTTTGGTTCACTAAAATTTCTGGTTTTGGAATGACACACGACAAATTCTATTCCCCCTGATTTTTCAGGTTGGCCAGCAAACAAACAAATAAATCAATTATTTACTCAGTAGTAATTTTAAAAAACCCTCTAGTTAATTAAATACATTTTTGATACACAGTTTTACAGTGCTAAGGTCAGATGTCTTGGCATCTTATTGATTAAGAAGCAATAAGAGCCAAGTTATCTATTAGAAGTTCGGATTCTTTTGTTGCCGTTAGTATATACAGGTAGTCTCCCTTTCTAGCAGCAAGAATTCCAAGGTACTGAACCTTTGCAATTTCACTGCCCAGCAAATATCACCTGATTTAGGTCACCTCTACATTGCCCCATAGTTCAGACTCTTGAGATGCAAAGAGCAGTGTACAATAATTCGTTGTGCTGTATATCTCATCCCCTGTATGAGTGTTATGGGCATGGTCTTAAGGATACTGAGATTAGTGCAAACTCAAGTCCTTTAAGTTTTCCCTGGCAGCATTCACACTGGGAAGTTACAACTCAGTTACGCAGCATGAATTCCTCTTCATTTGCCCTGAGTCCAAACTGCAGGACAGCTTATATGTGCCCTCATACCTTAACCCAGTATATTTAAGGGGAAGACAGAATTCTACTTTTATCAGAGTGTGAGGGAAGTTTCTTTTTGGGGGCAAGCCTACACTACCGCACCACAGTAGTACAGCAACTCTGGTAGAGTTGTGCCAGTGTAGAACATCTGGTGAAGATGCAGGATGCAACAATCGCTCTGTTGTTGGCATAATTACTCCCTCCATGAGAGGCGGAAACTGTGTCAGCAAGAGAGCATGTTAGTGTGGACAGCACTTTTAGTCAATGTAACTCATAATGCTCAGGGCGGGTGTCATTTTCATACCCCTGGGCAATGTAAATGACTTTGATTTAAGTGATAGTGTAGACCTGCCCTGGATTTTACATCTGATATTTTATTAAAAGTAACAGAAGGTATGTGTCTTTGTCCTCCCGATTACTTTAAATGCTCATCCTCTGTCCGGATACTTTTATGGCTCTCTAGCTTTTTTTTCTTTCTTTTAAAATGGTGCTTATTGTGGCACACCGTTGAGCAATTTATGAGCATAACACCATGAGGTATGCTGCATGCTCCACAACGTAACAGAATATGTATTGTGTTTCATGCACACACTGTATAATTTACACACACATATACATACACAGTTATTCAACTTGTATTATTAAAAGAGAAAGGATGGTTGTGTGCTAAAGCCTATGACACGTCATTCAAATGCATGTGGTTAAATCCTACTTGTAAAACAGACTTCAAGGTCTTGATCAAGTTGTTTATGGGCAAGGGTTGAGAACCTCTGGTCCAGTGGCCACACATAGTTTGTAAGGGTCATCCACTGGCAGGCCACCAGATGGTTTGTTTATTGCTGCATCCACCGGCACGGCTGCTTGCAGCTCCCAATGACCATGGTTTGCCATTTCCAGCCAACGGAAGTGCACACCACTTCCTGCAGCTCTCGTTGGCTGGGAATGGTGAATGGGTACCACTGGGAGCTAGGAGCAGCATGCCTGCAGACGCTCAGGTGAATAAAGCATCTTGTTGTTCACCAGTGTCTAACTCTGATGAATGGTGCACTGCCTGCACCACAGGTTCCCAACCCCTGGTTTGGGGTTTGATTCAAAGCCATTGAAGTCAAATGGGGGTCCTTCCAACTTCATTGTGCATTTTATTATGCTCTAAGCGCTTAAATGAGTTTTACACAAGTGTGTCTACCCAGACTTTGGCAGATTCTTGATTCACTTCAGTGTCAGAACAGAATCTGGTCCAATGTTTGTTAAAATACTGTGAAAAGAACTCAGGGCATCTTAGCTCATTATCCCTGAGTAAAATCCAATGTAGCTTTTCTGGAGATAGTACATCACATTTTTTTTTCATATTTACTAATTCTCCCAGAGTAATATAGTATCATGTGCAAAACACTTTCAGGGGCTATAAACAGCAGAGAATTAATTGCTATTGAAAGTGAGGGCCACAAAGAGCTTAAGTAAACAGAGTTTTTAAAATAAAATTGGCTAAATTTTGAAAAAGCAGCTTGTAACTCAAACATTAAACATTTACAGCTTTTTGAATACCAAGACAGAGTATGAACTTGAACTGCAGTGATCAGATGGCTCTAACTGTCATTCTCTTTACAACTGGATGTAGGGAACCTATGTAGAATGATAGCGAGAGCCCTTGGTTTGCATGTGTGGGAATGGGTGTGACTGGTGTTCCTCGTTCTCCAATGTTCTGACATTTTGGAAATAATTGTATTTTCTTTCTTTCTTTACACCATCACTAGAAATGACTCTAAACAAACTGCTGTGCTTCTTATCACTCACTTTGTTAATTCTCTAGCATTTAGAAATATTAAAAACAGTTCCACCCTCAAAGAGCTTTGTTGAATTATACAAGAGCAAGCTTCATATTTCAACTTCCATGAGGAAAATGAAAGTGATGTTGGATATTAGGAAAACACATCAGGTTCAGAGGTCTGTAATTAATCTTGTCAGTGCATGCAGCAGCCCAGGCCTGTGTGCATGAACACAGCATCTTGGGACAACTCTGATTTATTGCATAAAGTACTGAGCCAGCTTGGGACGTCTGGGATTTGAACCCATTACAGTGTTTGGACATGGTTTTTAGTGAAGTTCCTACTCATCACATACTCTGCCATATACTTAGAAGCATTAAATATTTAACTGCCTGGTTCATAAATTTTGTACAGAAAACAGACTAACAGAATGGTTTTATTATCTACTGTAAGAGCAGAGAAGAAAGAACACCCATTTCTAGGACAGATCTCTAGCTTAGTATAAATGGAAGAACAAAGATTTTAAGGCAGCACTTACATAGAGTTTTTGTTGTTATATAATTATACTAGAAGATTTAGTCAGATCCTTAACTCAATTAATTTTTGTTTTTGGAAAATACAAAAAGAAATGTACATGTTTAATTTAAATCATTGCTCTGGGGTGTGGGTAGTGATTAGGGGTTCAGTATGCAGGCTGCCTAGGGGAGAGAGGATTACCCCAACCATCTCTTACTTCAGAAGCTTGGCTTCAGGTAAGAAGCATCTCTCCCTGGCCACTGCAGCTGCAGCAGCCACAGCTGGGGGAAGGGTGCATGTTCCCCATCTAGGGCAGATCCAGGTTCGTCTGCTCCCAGAGTGAGAAATGCAGAAAACTGTGCACTTTCTCTTTTGCTCCCTGATGAAGGGGAGAAGCCAGCAATGTTCCTGTACAAATTAGGGGGAGGGGAGGTTCAGTCCACCCCCCACAAAAGGGCACCAGGGGTCGGGAGACTCATGGTGGAGTAATCTAGGATTGGGGGGGAGAGGGAAGCATCTCCCTAATCAGCCCCTTTTACCTGACTTAAGATGCTGTCTTTTTTCTGTATGTTTTCTGAGAAACAATCCTGTCCCAGGCACACCACATTTTCCTGGCACAGCTAAACACTTACCTTGCTTTAAGTTATGATAAGAGGAAGCTGTGTAACAAGTTTGGTGGTCCTAGCTCTTACCGAATAGGAGGAGTTCTTGAGCAAACAGACAGACAGTCAGATGGACAGATACACAGACAAACTCTTTCAAATATATAGTAGGTTTTGAAAAGAGTAGCCCCACATAAGAAGTATATTGAGTGCACCTCAGCTCAGCAACATCATGTTTTGTTAGCAATTAGCGATTGGCCATGCAGCCAGAACTGTAGCAAATATCTTTATAAAGTATGTTGAATGGCCAGCAATATAAACTTGGGCTGTAGACTTTCAGAGCTAGCAGTCTGCATGCAACTTGCATTCCTGGGCCCTTCAGTGACTCACCAAACTAGGTCCTCTCCTGAAATCTATCCCTTTTCTCCATACCCACTCCCCCAGAGCTTCTTGGAGAGGTGCATCTCAATACAAAAATAAACCAAGAAACAAAACAATAAAAAAGTATCTCCCAGGGATATCACAGAATGCAGAAGAGACTTAGGCCTTCCAGAACAACAAACAACAACAACAACAAAAAAGGGCATTGTGCCACTCTACTTTGTGAGCATATTACTCCTCTCTTTATTCATTACCATAGACTGACCCAGCAAATTCATCATAATCCTGTATAATGTTTGGGGCATATTGTTTGTATATGGTAGCATCTAAGGCATCACCTGAGATGAGGGCACAATTGTGCTAGGTACTGTCTACACAAACAGCAAGACACATCCCCCTACCAAAAGAGCTTATGATCCAAACCGACTATGGATGTGAAGCAAAACAACAGCTCAGAAAGAGGCAATAGCTTGCCCAAAGGCACACAGCAACCCAGTAGCAGAGTGCAGGATAGATCCCATACCTCTTGACTTCCAGACTAGTATCAGAGATCATGTCTACACTAGGAAATTATTTCAAAATAACTTATTTTGAAATAATAACTCCCGAAATAACACTACAAGGAAGCCTCAAAATTAGTCCAAGGCAGGCTCTAGATGTGCTACCTTGACCCACAGCCCCAGGAAGCACTGACCAGTAATTACTTTTAATGACTCTGAGGAGTAGTTATTTTGAAATAGCAGCAGTGGAGCATCCAAACTACCGCTATTTTGAAATAACTATTTTGAAATAAGTGTTATTCCTCGTGGAAAGCAGGAGTTGTTATTTTGAAATAACTACCCTGTTATTTCAAAATAATGGGCTTGGGAGTGTGGATGTTCCTCTTGTTATTTCGAAATAAGGGGAGTTTTTCTAAATAACGGGCTTGGTAATGTAGACCAGGGCATAGCCCCTAATTGTACTGCAGCACTAAAATGTCTCAGTCTAGAACAGTGTTTCCCAAAAGGTGTTCCATGGAACTCCAGGGTTCCACGAACTGAAAATAAGGGTTCCGCGAGAAAATTCCATTACAATAACATTTTACGATTAAAAAAATGAATATTTAAGCATTTATTAATTTTATTGAAAACAATTTTCATTTGTGTTGGCCATGATAAGTGTCCCTATGTAATGCCAGCTTAGCCAGAGAGTGGGAATGATGATGTCACTACTCAGCGCTGTGCGGGCAGTCAGTCAGTGGTGCAATCGCTTGTTATATACCACCGTAAATCCTCGTACTCACTCTCAGGGAGCGTGGATCGCATGAGTGACTGAATACGAATATACTAGCGCCGCGTTGGACAAAGTTGAAGCTTCAGCTGTCAAACCAGTTGCTTGTTTGGGAATGCGCAGGCAGTGCTCTTGCCAATACTTTACTTCAGTATAGTCGTATGATTTCTTGTATTTAAAAATTTAACCGTGACACTATAAATTGACGATGGTAGATTATTCTGTGTGCAATTAAAATAATGTTGATCTCATGACCTTGTTTAGCATTTGTTTATTATTAATCCTTACTTATTTGTGGTCTACTTTTTTAGCTCTCTATATAAGACTTATTAGGGGTTCTGCAAAATTCTTTAAAGTTAAAAAGGGTTCTGTGGCCAAATAAAATTGGGAAACACTGGTCTAGAAAGAGCTTTCAGTACCTTAAAGAGCAGAGAGCTCAGGATCAGCAACTCTGATTTCTGAAAAATGATATCTTTTTTTTTCTTTTCAACACACTATCTCTGAGTTCCTCACCATTATGTTACTCAAAGCACCTCCTTGGTGGTACTCAAAGCAATGGTATAATCCAGGAGGACACTGTTTAATGTAGCCAGTGTTGAACCCTTTGATATTTAAAGAATAATCTGGATCATTTCCCAGACTATACATCTGCCCATCTAATTTAGATTTCCGTAGATGAAGCTGCACGGGGACACAATGAGGACGATTAAGAACCTAATACCGATAACTACACCATTCTCGCTCATTGTCAAACCACAGTGGGCCATGCTCTAAAGACAATCTGACAGATGGCTGGATGGTCAACAAATCCACACTGATACACATCTTCTAGATATGCTGCAGTTTAACATGTGCCACTGTTTATCCATCTGTAGAACAAGACACCTGCCAGTTGTTTGAGTGATATGACTGGCTGAGCATTGCTAAGTGCTGAATAACGATAACACTACCAAAAGGAATTGTATACAAGATACAAGCACTGATGCCATTTGCAGACAAAAATTGCAAATTAAGGCTCAGAAGAAAGCAATTTCTGCTGTCAATATTTATTCATGACTTGCATTATCTGTACAATTCAGAAACATATACACCTCTAATATGCTAGAAAATGTGCTGACATGATGTAGAAAAGGTTATAATAGCCTAGAATCTATGCACTTTCTTGAGTGTTGCATTGAGGCAGAAGTACATGCATACATTTTCAAAACTAGTTATATAGCTGATTGTCAGTGATTCATTCTCCAGCAGTTTCATTGTCTGTCGTTCATTCAATTAACCCCAGAGTCATCAACATTCAAAGACAAATGTGAACGTACTTTTTTTTTTCCAGCCTGCAATGGAAGTAAACATTATTTAGCAATCCATGTGCCTAGTGTCAGCAGTGATATCTCCCTGGAAAGATTGACTGGCTCCAAATCATAAACTGAGTGGTGACGTTAAATAATTCTCTCATTCCATCATGGATTAGGTGGCTCCAGAGAGCTTTAGGAGCCTTCCGAATGCCACATTGCAGAGAATTCAAACAAGTGCTCCCACTGGCCTGCTTTGAATGCAACTTGTAAACCTTACATACATGGCCTGTTTGTGTTTGTATGAACATGAGCACATTTCCTCATTCACAGACACAGTTTTCCTTAACTTTCTAGGGTTACCTGTATTTGCTCTGTAACGTTATATAGCCAAAATGTTCTCAGATCTGACTTGTGCTTTATGTTTGGCCTTTACAACAATCAAGGATGTACAATGGTTGAACTACCCAGGTCTCGTGTTCCTTTCAGAGTGTGTGGAATTTAATTATTCAGTTTAATAGGCATTACGTTGGTGCTCATAGTCATAGCTCCTCACAAATGTTAATGAGTTAACTCTCAACACCCTTGTAATTTATGCCAACTTCCCCTTAATCCACACCAAATTAAATTCACTTCTTTAGAAATAATACAATACACGGTTGCCAAGCTAAACATTTGACAGTGAAGATACCACCAGAGTTAATGCTTTTCTGGCGGTGTTAAGTCTGCCACACACTGCAAATACATTTATTCCATTTTGCACTCTCGTATTCTCTGTTGAATCATCACATTTACCAGTGAGCAGTGCAGGTCCTAAGAGAGAAAACATGCTATGTTCTGATGTATCAGATCCACAGGAGGGAACCCTAAAAGCTAGGAGAACACCACCTCAATCAAACCTCCTTATTGGGACATGTCTCCAGTAACATACCCTTTTCCTCAACTGATTTCCAAATTGGAGAAAGCTGCTGGATCCTCAACTCTTCTCAGTCTCTCTGTGGCACCCTGAGCCATCCTTACCCATATGCAAAATATGCAGCTGCACAGAACACCTGAAAATTTGGAGCACCACTGGGTCTTAATGTCTACTTGCCTGCCTCTTTCAATCTCCATTCTGTGACTCGAGTTAACTTAAAAGTGAAAAAGTCTGGCAGAGCAATTAGAACACTGAAAGAACCATTCAAGTGGTAATGAAACCATTCAACAGGCATTTGCCAACCCCAGGTACATACTAGCAGTTTCTAAATATACTGTATTAGTCTATAGGATCTTAGTTTAAACTTTGGTTTAAAATATGTCATTAGTGTGCTGCTGAAGACTATAAAATCACATCTCTAAAACAATCATCATTCCTTCTGCCCTGGGGCGGCTGTCGGGCATAGGGGCACCAGTATAATAGTACTGGGCAAGGCCCCATAGATCCTAAGGATGGCCCTGGGAGCCCGGTATACGTTTATATAATTTTTGTCACACCAGCACTCAGAGGCCCCCAATCAGGATGTGACCATCGTGTCTAATTATGCTATGAAGGGTTGTCCTCCCATGACCCCCAAATTCCAGACATTGCAGAAGGCAGTGTCTGTCAACCTGTAAGAGCAAGAATACTGCCACTAAAGCTTCCCAGTCACAGGCAGGGCTTGTTATATTTGCAACTTGCACATTTCTGTAGCCAATGCTCAGCCTCATACCTTTTATAATCAATTGATCAACTCACAACATGCAGAGCCTGAACAGAATTACCAGTCACTACTGCAAGACCACTGGAGATGGCTTCTGTTATTAGCTATTTCCCTTTTTGTAAGCATAGAATCATAGACTCACAGAAGATTTGGGTTGGAAGAGACCTCAGGAGGTCATCAAGAAAAACTGCTTGCTAAAAGCAGAACAAATCCCAACTAAAGGTGTGTCTACACTGCAGGGCTTAACTCAAAATAAGCTATGCAAATTGAGCTACATCAATTACGTATCTTATTTCGGAATAGTTTATTTTGAAATAGAGAGTGTCTACACAGCACTTATTTTGAAATAGAGCACTCTTCCTCCGACTTCCCTTATTCCTCATACAATGAGGGTTATAGGTGTCGAAGTAAGAAGTCCTCCAGCTTGACAGTGTTTTGACACTATTTTGAAATAACTGCCTGCTGTGTAGATGCGGACTAAGTTATTTTGGAATAGTGCTAGTTATTTCAAAATAATGTTTCAGTGTACCCTTAGAAACCTCTATGGATAGAACTACCACCACCTCTCTAGGTAACCCATTCCAGTGCTTCATCACCCTTCTACTAAAATAGTTTTTCCTAATATCCAACCTGAACCTCCCCCACTTGCAACTTGAGATCATTGCACCTCATTCTGTCGTCTGTCACCACTGAGACCAGCCTCTCTCCATCCTTCTTGAAACCACCCTTCAGGTAGTTGAAGCATTACTGTTATAGAAGCCCCCTGCCAAATACTAATACAGTTATCCAATTCTGGTGTGTTCCTGCCAAGTCTTAGGCCTGTTCAATTTGGCATGGAGTAAATCTGCTTCTCTGAAATATTGATCTTTCAATTGCAAATCTCTAGTTTTCTAAAGTAATGATCTTTTTGTATGAGAGCTGGGGAAACTGGAATCCCCTCTTCTTGTTAGATGAGGTGCTAAAGGCAGAGGTATTTAAAAATTACAACAAAAGCCACATCCCTCTGATTTATGCATTAAAGATATTGTATCAAATCTTTAACTGATGTAAACCAGCCAATACAATAAGCAAGAGTCTCTAAGCAGAAATCAAAGTGGTGGGGAATCTATTACATTTACTAGCAATTTCAGCAGAAAAAAAAACTTTTATTCTATCTAAATTCTAGTGCAGAACAGTTTGTACAGTAAACAAATCAGAAACAGAGAAATAATGTTTTATTCATGTTTCAACAAGCAGAACAAAATACCGTCTTGTCAGCTATGTGACAGAATAACCTGTAACATACACACACAGGGAAACCTAACCAGACAAATCAGTTCCAGGCTCTAAAGAGATGGTCTTAAAGTTTCTGTAAGAGTGTGTGAAAAATTTTAAATACAGAAAATATTGGGCAAACATTCCCAATTTCTTTTGCCTGCTGCTTTTTATTAACTACTCTGAAGCACTGGATAATGAAAAGCAATTGAAACAAGTTCTGTCTCTCCATCCAGCTTATTTTATAATTACTAAAGTTACTGACTTGGCATGTGACAGCCTTTTCTCAATCTACTGAATTAACAAAGCACTTTTTTCCTGATTTATTCATAGGCGGGGAGGTGAATTGTTCTCTGTCAAACACTAGGCTGTTTTAGTCATTTGATAAACCACAGGATTAGGTGGAGGATATTTAGTCACGAGGCACATAAACTGTTTTTTCCCTACCCCATCTCCACCTTGCAATGAAATTTTGTGCTCATTATGTGACTTCTTTTCTAATTTTCTGATTACTCGGATTAACTGGAGAGTCAGAGAGTATTGGATTTGTTCAGTCACTCTTCCTGCAAGCTAATTCAATGTAATGCTGTTCTTTACTTGAAGAAAAAAACACAAATTTTACTGTCTTAAAGACGAAATACAGTCGTTAAGCTGGAATATAATACATTATTTAATTAAGATTCAGGCCTTTCTGTTGTGTTATTTTGCTTAATTTAAGACGGGGAAAGTGAGATACAGATAAGGCCCATTCCCTTCTACCTAGCACTTGTTCTCATCATTTGCATCTTTGCAAAATGGCATAAAGCAATATGCCTTGCTGACTTAGAACCTTCCCCAGGCGGCATCAACTGCACAAGGTAAGTGGCAAGAGAAAACGTAGGCCCAATGAGGTTAAAAGATTTTCCTCATGCTCACACAGCAAATCCATGGCACACTCAAAAAAGAGAATTCAGCTCTCTGGCTCCTGCTTCACCACACCCATACAAAGTCCAAGGCCCCTATGCTCTTCCTCTGCATTGCACAACACCAATGGGAACAGAAATCTCTTACTCAATCAGGAGAGAGCTGAATGGAATGAGAGGCAGTTATGCAGCACTGATTTGGAATAGCAACACCACCCCTGTTCCACGTGTGGGATAATACACACGATTGGAATGTTTGTATGGAAGGGTACAACTTGCTCAGGAAAGATAGACAGGGAAAAAAAGGGAGGAGGTGTTGCCTTATATATTAAAAATGAACACACTTGGAGTGAGGTGGAGATGGACATAGGAGGTGGAAGTGTTGAGAGTCTCTGGGTTAGGCTAAAAGGGGTTAAAAACAAGGGTGATGTAATGCTAGGAGTCTACTACAGGCCACCTACCCAGGTGGAAGAAGTGGATGAGGCTTTTTTTAAACAGCTAACAATATCATCCAAAGCCCAAGATTTGGTGGTGATGGGGGACTTCCAACTATCCAGATATATGTTGGGAAAATAACACAGCGGGGCACAGACTATCCAATAAGTTCTTGGACTGCATTGGAGACAACTTTTTATTTCAGAAGGTTGAAAAAGCTAGCGGGAGGAAGCTGTTCTAGATTTGATCCTAACAAATAGGGAGGAACTGGTTGAGAATTTGAAAGTGGAAGGCAGCTTGGGTGAAAGTGATCATGAAATCATAGAGTTCACAATTCTAAGGAACGGTAGAAGGGAGAACAGCAAAATAGAGACAATGGATTTTGGGAAGGCGGATTTTGGTAACCTCAGAGAGCTGATAGGCAAGGTCCCATGGGAATCAAGACTGAGGGGAAAAACAACTGAGGAGAGTTGGCAGTTTTCCAAAGGGACATTGTTAAGGTCCCAAAAGCAAGCTATTCCGCTGCGTTGGAAAGATAGAAAATATGGCAAAAGACTGCCTTGGCTTAACCACGAGATCTTGCATGATCTAAAAATAAAAAAGGAGTCATATAAAAAATGGAAACTAGGACAAATTACAAAAGATGAATATAGGCAAACAACACAGGAATGCAGGGGCAAGATTAGAAAGGCAAAGGCACAAAATGAGCTCAAACTAGCAACGGAAATAAAGGGAAACAAGAAGACATTTTATAAATACATTAGAAGCAAGAGGAAGACCAAGGACAGGGTAGGCCCACTGGTCAGTGAGGAGGGAGAAACAGTAACAGGAAACTTGGAAATGGCAGAGATGCTTAATGACTTCTTTGTTTCGGTCTTCACCGAGAAGTGTGAAGGAATGCCTAACATAGTGAAAGCTAGTGGGAAGGGGGGTAGGTTTAGAAGATAAAATAAAAAAAGAACAGGTTAAAAATCACTTAGAAAAGTTAGATGCCTGCAAGTCACCAGGGCCTGATGAAATGTATCCTAGAATACTCAAGGAGCTGATAGAGGAGGTATCTGAGCCTCTAGCTACCATCTTTGGAAAATCATGGGAGACAGGAGAGATTCCAGAAGACTGGAAAAGGGCAAATATAGTGCCCATTTATAAAAAGGGAAATAAGAACAACCCAGGAAACTATAGACCAGTTAGCTTAACTTCTGTGCCAGGGAAGATAATGGAGCAAGTAATTAAGGAAATCATCTGTAAACACTTGGAAGGTGGCAAGGTGATAGGGAACAGCCAGCATGGATTTGTAAAGAATAAATCATGTCAAACCAATCTGATAGCTTTCTTTGATAGGATAATGAGTCTTATGGATAAGGGAGAAGCGGTGGATGTGGTATACCTAGACTTTAGTAAGGCGTTTGATACGATCTCGTATGATATTCTTATCAATAAACTAGGCAAATCCAACTTAGATGGGGCTACTATAAGGTGGGTGCATAACTGGCTGGATAACTGTACTCAGAGAGTAGTTATTCATGGTTCACAATCCTGCTGGAAAGGTATAACTAGTGGGGTTCCACAGGGGTCTGTTGTGGGACCGGCTCTGTTCAATATCTTCATCAACGATTTAGATATTGGCATAGAAAGTACGCTTATTAAGTTTGCAGATGATACCAAGCTGGGAGGGGTTGCGACTGCTCTGGAGGATAAGGTCATAATTCAAAATGATCTGGACAAATTGGAGAAATGCTCTGAGGTAAACAGGATGAAGTTTAATAAAGACAAATGCAAAGTGCTCCACTTCGGAAGGAACAATCAGTTTCACACATACACAGTGGGAAGCGACTGTCTAGGAAGGAGTATGACAGAAAGGGATCTGGGGGTTATAGTGGACCACAAGCTGAATATGAGTCAGCAGTGTGATGCTGTTGCAAAAAAAGCAAACATGATTCTGGGATGCATTAACAGGTGTGTTGTGAGCAAGACACGAGGAGTCATTCTTCCGCTCTACTCTGTGCTGGTTAGGCCTCAGCTGGAGTATTGTGTCCAGTTCTGGGCACCACATTTCAAGAAAGATGTGGACAAATTGGAGAGGGTCCAGAGAAGAGCAACAAGAATGATTAATGGTCTAGAGAACATGACCTATGAAGGAAGGCTGAAAGAATTGGGTTTGTTTAGTTTACAAAAGAGAAGATTGAGGGGGGACATGATAGCAGTTTTCAGGTATCTAAAAGGGTGTCATAAGGAGGAGGGAGAAAACTTGTTCATCTTGGCCTCTGAGGATAGAACAAGAAGCAATGGGCTTAAACTGCAGCAAGGGAGGTTTAGGTTGGACATTAGGAAAAAGTTCCTAACTGTCAGGGTAGTCAAACACTGGAATAAATTGCCCAGGGAGGTTGTGGAATCCCCATCTCTGGAGATATTTAAGAGTAGGTTAGATAAATGTCTATCAGGGATGGTCTAGACAGTATTTGGTCCTGCCATGGGGGCAGGGGACTGGACTCGATGACCTCTCAAGGTCCCTCCCAGTCCTAGTATTCTATGATTCTATGTGCATTGTGGAATGCCTGCTGTGAAAGTGGCATGCCAGAGAGCAGTCACTCTACGGGTACGGCTAAACTACATTTTTTTCCGAAAGAGGATTTGCAAATTCCGTGGGAATTTGCATATCTTCTTCCGATCTCAATTTTGAAAGAGGATCTTTCGAAAGTCAGAGTAGTCTGGATGCAGGTTTTTTTTCAGGAAAAAAAAAACCCTTTTTCAAAAAACCCGCGTAAATCTCATTTTTTTAAGGAAGATCCTCTTTCGAAAGTGAAATTGGAAGAAGATATGCAAATTCCTGCAGAATTCGCATATTATCTTTCGGAACCCCCCCCCCCCCGTAGTCTAGACATAGTCTAGGTGATACATTCATATGGGAATGGCACATCATTTCTATTACAAATTGTTACATATTCCAATGGAAAGTTGTTTCAATTTAACCTACTCTTTGTGGTCAGCACACAAAATTGCAGAAAATACTTGACAGAGATTCTGGGGGGTAGGGAGAATGGGAACAGAGCCAATGTCCCTACAATACAGGTGAAAGACAGGTTGTGATGTTGTGGCCTTGTAGTGCAGTAGTTCCCAACCTTTTTTATACTGCAGACCGGCAAACACATTCACAAACTTTTGGTGACCCAGTAACATTTTATTTGCATATTTGCATGTCTTTATACAAATAATGAACATGCAAATACGCAAAGAAAATGTTACTGGGCCGCCAAAAGCCCCAGCCCCCAGAGCCACCCTGAACATCTGGCTTCAGCTCCGGCAGATGCCACATGGCGGGCAGCTGTCACAGCTGAAGACAGCTGTTCACGGCAGCTCTGGGGGCCGAGATTGGGGTACACCCTGGTCCTCTGAGACTGCATTGCCAGCCCTAACCCCTAGAATCCCTCACCCCTCCGCTAACCCCCAACCGCCAGCCACTGACCCCAGAGTCTCCTGCACCCAACTCTCCCATGACAGCCTCCTGCTCTCAGAGCCCCCAGTGCCAGCCCCCCATCCCAAATGCCTCAGTGCCAGCCCCCTGCCCCTTAGAGTCCCCCACCACCAGACCCCCACTGCACCCAAACCTGCAGAGCCCTCCCCAAGGGTCAGTCCCCAATATTAGCGCCAGCCCCAGAGCCCCTCAGTGCCAGCCCCCGGCTGCTTAAAGACCCCCACTCCCAGCGCCACCCAGCTCTAGCTTTACCCCCAGAGCCACCAGTGCCTGCCCCACCCTCCTCACCTAGCCCTGTGCTGGCTTCCAGGCACCAGCTGAGCGCTGCTGCTTGGGTCACAGCTGCCCTAAGGCTGCTATGCCATGCTCCGTGCGGCCCTCCCACATCACAGCAAACCACGCTTCCAAGGAGCAAACCACAAGTCTGGGAGGAGACTCCACCCCTACCGAGTGCTGGCTGGCTGAGAGGTGGGGCAGGACACGCCTCTCCCAACAGCCACAGCAGGAGGGGAGGTGCTGGGCAGGGTATCCCAGCTCCGGCCCCCAGGATCGCTGTGGCCCGACGGCCAGTAGTTCATGAACTGGAGATGAGGAACTGCTGTTGCAGTGCATGCACAGGCAGCAGGGGGAAGCTGATGCATGTCTGACCCACACATCTACTGGGTGCAGTTCCCTGTCCCATGTAGTAACACTTAGACCACTTACAGAAAGAGAAGAATGAGTTTGTTCTATAGCCTTAGCTGAGAGCCAGCTGGCTTTTAGCTCTAGCGGTAGAGACTTGTGCACCAGAGGTCCCAGCTTTGGTTCCACCTTTTGGCATTACACATGCACAGATCCTGGATTTTCTCATTCATCTATGGTTCCTGGAAGCCAACAGATAATGCGCTCTCTCAGCACTGCAAGACATGATCCCTACATGGACAGCAAGAAGCCTGGACACCGGCAACTTGAAGTTGTTGATAAGAACTAAGTCAGCTCTCCCATGTTTGTACTTTAAGGTGGGTAAAAGTTTTTAGACAAATAGTTTATTGCATGAGAAATTAAGTTTAGGTCAACCCCAAAAACATTTTTGAATTTGAAACTAATTGGCCGTTCACAAAATGGCCAGAGGAGGCGGTGGCATGTGCTGGTGCTGCTCCTTCTCCACTCTAGGTGGTATACTCACATGGGAAGGCCACTTAATTTCCAAGCTGCAAATTGTTACATACACCAGTGCCAAGGTGTTTCAATTTAACTCTCACTTTGCACACAATATTACAGGAAATACTGGACTCTAGGGCAGAGGAGCTAATGTAGCTCTTAGCCAAGTGGTTATTGCACTCATGTAGGACAATAAGGCTACGTCTACACTGCAATGCTATTTTGGGATACCAGAGTACTCCTCATTCCACGAGGAGTAAGGGGCATTTAGGAATAGTGGGTTATTTTGAAATTTGGTGCTGTGTAGAAAGTGATAACGAAACAAGCTATTCCGAAATAAGATATGCAATTTGCATAGCTCAAATTGCATATCTCATTTCAAACTACAGTGCAGCGTAGATGTAGCCTTAGGGAAACCCAGGCTCAAATCCCCTCTCTGGAACCCACCTGAAATTGGCTTAATCAATATAGCAAAGATACCACAAAATATCAGATTTGGTGGGACCTGATGGAAACTATTTTTTAAATTTTTTTTAGAATTGCCATCGGATCAAAAAAAATGTATTCACTCAAGTTTATTGGTATTCCCTCAGCTCACTGTTTATCTAGGTAATCCACACAGGAAGTGAACTTGTTTCGGGAAAATCAATGGGCACATTCACAGAGCCACTGTTGGGACTTTTGGTGCAAAGTGTTCTTGTACACTGTTGCATAGTACAATAAGATGGTTGACCTAATACTTGTCAAATTATAGGGGATATAAATTATGAAATCATCAAGTTTTTCTACCCAACTCTTTTTGGAAAAAAAAATCCATCACAATTCTAATAATTTCAACCAATTTTAGATCCATCTCCTTTGGAGAGCTAAGAAATCGCTTACCCTCCCATTAAAATTGTATCTCTGCTATTAATTCATTTTCACTTTGCCTACAACTATCATCCCAGCTAATAGCGCACAGCCAAAGTATGTAGACTGAACATTCTTAGATAGCGGATCCCCCAGCCTTCCCAATTCAAACAAAGATAAATCTTACCTAGCTCCCACAGAGATGTCTAGCTGTATAGTTCACACTATACAAACAGTTAAGAACACAAACCAAGTTAATGCAATATGCAGTTGTATGGGGTCTGGGCCCACTCCACTGTTGCTGCAATGTCTGATCTGTTCAGGTATCCAGTATGAACTGAAAAGGAGTTAATGTTAGTTTTGGCAGAATGCCTTAGCCTTTAATGTGATTGACAAACTCCAGGCTCTCCTTAAAAGAGAAACCCTTAGCTACGTTTTAAAGGCTGAGTTTACTCCAGTGGGTCCTCTGCATTGGGAGTGTCACCTCTCCTTTTTCTAGCATCTTCTCAATATCTCAAGCATTAAATCCCTGAGCTGGAGAGTGTGTAATATTTAAGATGAGTGTTATTTATTTGTGTAATGGGGACTAAAAGATAAATGGTGTGTGAATTGCTGATGCCTTCCTCCCCTGCCATTCACAGAATGCCCACAATGTCATTGCATGGGTCTCCTGTTATCCCTGTCTAGATGACTGTACAGCAGCATCACCTATCTGTTCCAAACAGGCACTGCCTCAATTTCCAGTCTTGGGCCTGAGGGCTCCACTTACCTACTTTCTCCACCATGCGTTAATTGTTGCCTTTTTTTCCCAGCCCAGGAAGTACTCATTGCCAAGTCCAAGTCTCTTCACAGGCAGTTTTTTTCTTCAGGCAAAAGATCCAAAGAAGAAGCAGTTTCTCTCCTCCTCCTAGCCCACCCCGATCTATTGCTTGCAGCTTTTCTCTTTGCCTCTCATACCACTTCCCTTCAATCCCCCCACTTCAGGACCTACTGCAGAGGCCCATCTCCTCCTCAGCTGAGCCTCTTGTTGGTTTTTTGTCATCACTTGTTCCCTTTCCAGCCTGACTGATAATTGAACAGGGATGGGTGACCACCCTGATGTGGACTGTCCCATTCTTCAAGAGGGGGCACAGCTGGTGACATGAGAGCACTCTTTCCCACTATCCTAGGGCCACATTGCTCCTCTGCTCACATGAACACTGGGCAAAACACCAGGCTTTTCATTTTACTAACTATTTGCAGCACAACTGGATTGTAGACATTGAGGATGGCAGAAACAGTCATTGTCTGCAACTTCTCGACAACTCAGGATTGTTCCCCAGGTTCTTGTGCTTTGTTTAGTCTGACCAGGCTTCCTTTAGGAAACTATTTTACTGCCTGAACATTTCCCCATTACAATTTCCCACTGGTGGTGCACACTGGAATGGCGAATGCACGTGGCCAACCATAGTAGCTGCTACTGATAGCACACTCCTTACAATGCCCCTGGAGGCATAAAATCTGCTCATGGCTTTTCACAGTATTACCACTAACCCCTTGCCATGCATATGCTGAATCTCCCTTGTATTCTCAGAGTTGCTTTTAGGGGCAAAATTCAACTCTAAGTCTGTCTCTCTCTCTCTCTCTCTCTCCAGCCCAAAACAACAAAAACATTGACTTTACCAACAGAATCCACCATGCTGTAAGTACTGATAACTGGTTTTGTCCCCAGAAATTGTCAGAATCATACTATGAAAATGTGTTGGTAAGAAGCAGTATACAGGCTGAATTTTCCTATCTGCCTGATAATGATATTACTTAATGATGGGCAAACCTTAAAATGAACTATTCAAAAGTGTCTCTAAGAATACAGTGGAAAGATTTATTCTTCATCGTACCTCATTGATTTCTAGTGCAAATTTGCACAGTATTTTTTCCTACCAGCCACAAACTCTCTATGGGCTGTGACAGCAAAACTGGCTTATTTCCCATCTCATGCAATGTTACCAGTAATCAGTCATTCTCCAGACTGAATGTAACCCACATACCTACTGTCCCATCTAGTGCCACCTAGACCACTTACAGAGAATGTTGAATAACCTCACGCTGGGCTAGTGAACAGGAGGGGCTACAATAGCATAATTTATTTTTTGTTCAAATATTCTTGAAAAGCCTCATTGTATTAGTTTATCTTTCCCTACCTATAGAGCATTTCCCGAAAGTGATATTTTGGGGAGTTTCCCCCTCAGTTTTCCATCATTTTTTAATGTTGGACTATAACAGTTTTTCACCATTCAAGATTTTGTCCAGTTTACATGTAAAAAACAGAGATTTAAAACATAAAAATGGTACCTTGCTCATATAAAATCCCATCTGACTAACAGTACTGCAGTGAATAGTCCAAATACAGTCCTCAGGACTACTGATGGAAATAAACAGAATGGTTAGTGGTGGGATCCAATGTGTATCTTTCCCCAAACTATTTTGAAGGTTGCTGGAGAAAGCTGACCCCCAGGTTTTTATTTTTTCATTCCTCCATTTTACACAGTGCTTGAAGGGCCAAGTTCCGCCAACACATATGCTTGTTACAGTCCCATTTATCTCATTGGGACTGCTCATGTGTATACCTAAGCACATGCATAAGTAATTGCAAGATGGTATCTTTGTTGTGCTTTATTTCTTTTGTTGTGATTGTTGTACTTTTAGCCAATAAGGTCTCAGTCCTGCACAGTGCTACATCCTCTGGCCCTGGTCCAACAAAGAATGTGTGCATATTCTTCATTTGAAGCCCGTGGATTTGGGGGGCTCAGTGGTAATCAAAGGGGGAATCTGTCACATGCACGTGGAGTTTACTTGTCAGCCTCCTGCCCCTTCCTTGGATTTGTTGGTCCTCAGTACCTTGAACAACACAAAGCCTGATTCAGAGAAACTTAGCCATTATTGTCAGAGGAGAAAGTTTCATCCTGGAAGCCTTAGGCCTAATAAAGGTTTCAGACTCACTGGGGGATTCATGATGCTGATATGGATACAGTTATCACCCTAATGTGTTTCTGACAACCCACAACACAAACAGGATAAAAGCTGTGGCCCCTATACCTATATCAAGACTAGGCTTGGTAGTAAAACCACTGCCCTTAAAATATCAAGAAATAAAATGGTTACAATTAATGAAAAATTGCTACCACAGTAACACAAATGACAACATCAACTAAATCATAAGAGCTCAGAAAAAATAGAAAGTAGAAGCCAGAAATCTCTTTAAAAAGAACGCTTCATGTAGAATAATTATTTAACAATGTCTATGCAAATCTGGTAGCCTTTTCAGCTTTAACTCCATTTCCTGGCTGTTCTAAAACAAAGCTTTAAAATTATTCACTGGATGCTATTTTAACTAAGTATGGGGGGAGATGCTCTATAATAGTTTACTCTAAAGACCCCAAACTAAATGTTGCAGCAACAAAAAAATTCCAGAATACTCAAATATTTACAAACTTTGTTTTAGTATATGCCACTAGGAACTATTTTTCACAGTGGAAGGATCTGTGAAATAAAAGAAGGAAGGCAGGGTTTTTTTGGCTATCAGCATAAAACACCCCTGGCTTGTCTAGCTGTTCATCTCTGGGCCCAAGAATTTAGGGGTAGTGGGTCAGAACTGACCACAAATATAACGATTTCTATTTTAATGGAGGTGTGTATATGTAATAATCTGATAAAACAATGAATGAGCTGTTAGAATCTTCATGTCTCACATTATATGGGATAACTGTGCATCACTGAAGCTGCAGGAGTTTTGAAATTGACATGAATAGCAGAAATCCTGCCTCTGTATTGACTGAACTTGTGGCTAATAAAAGTTGTTTAATGGTTATCCTGGATGTACACTTATCCAAAGTTCTAAACCTTGCAATAATATATGTTAACCAATTGTATCTCATGTATATGCGGATTGTTGTCATGCGGTGCCCATACATGGAGTTTTTCACTATTACTCAGCCCCGCTAATATTATAGTAATCATTTTAAATATTTATTCAAATTCCAATTAATTTTAATCTGCCTTGCCCTCAGACTCTAAATAAAGGGGGAGTTGGCAAGAGAAAATTAAGTAATAATTAGTGAATAATTGTTAGTATTGTTTTACAAGAGTGTTGGGGGGGGAAAACCATTTATGTAGGAGAAATAATGCTTTTAGTACACTATGCTATGTACATTGCCTGTAAGAGCAACAAATTTTCCACGTATTCTGGTTTATAATAGCTAAGCATATATATGTCAATGAAAGGAAACAGGGTTTTCATTATGAAACTATTTAAAAATAACATGTGAATACAAATCATCTATTTGTATGCAAGCTTCAGTAGATTTAAAAGGAAAGTCAAAAAGCAAAATGGGCACTGATTTAGATAGTAGTCTATCTTTCAATTTATGATTCCAGTTTAACATCAGTGAAAACAAAATCTGCACCTAACAGCACTTGCAAATTATTGCTTACTTAGAGCTCGCTCTCTCTCTCTCTCTCTCTCTAATTTATGGTTTAATGACCCTTTATTGCCTCTAGGATGGTGGCTTTGATTTTGCTGTTTCCTTGGTAATTCAAGAGAAAGAGACACATGGCTGTTGTACAGACATTGCCTCTGCTGAGTAGGTGTGCAGAGGGGCAACATGTTATACCGATTCACACATAACGGAGCCCCAGGTAGCTGGGGGAGCATATGCCACAATATGGGCTACAATACCCATTCACTGTGTGTAGTATGTACTATAATAGACAGGGCTAGATTAAGGCATAGGCACATGACTTCTGCCTGGGCTCCACAGTCATAGAATGACTTCATAATCCAAGCTGTTGTATTAAGAAAAAATATGGGTAAAACTGTATCTTCTTTATGCTGGACTTCTATATTCCTAGGTGGCTGCTATTTGCAATGGCATCCATCAGTCACCTTGCGAAGCTAGAATGGATTGGAGATTTTACAGACTTGACATCACTGTCCTCTCTCTTGAATATTTTACTATCCTATCTTGTTTTGGTGTTTTGTCCTCTCATCTCCAATAGAAGTCATTGAGATATAAAAGTACATAGTTGCTCTTTGTGTACTGAATACATAACAAAAACATTGTGAAATTTATGTGGAGATAGAGCACTGCAAAGGTTCAAATCTACCTCCTGTGCAAAGTGAAGGCTTAACCTCATTTTAAGAAATGTTTAGTCTGATCTAGATCTCAGATGCTAAATAGGCTAAAGTGAAGGAAAAAGGGAAAATAAGAAAGAATTAAATAGACAACCCAATGAAATCACACAGAAATTAGTCTTCTAACAATGGCCCCCATGCTACCGATGTAAATAAATTAAACATTCTAGCAGAGAGTTGTCATTCTCAGTGAAAATCCACAGAGTTTTTTCTCTAAGCAGAATGGTGACAGGTAAACATGGGAAATGTTGGTGTTTTAACAAATTCATCAACAGGGTCAAGAAAGATACTTTGCATTTTCCACAAAATAGACTGATGCTCTGATGAAACTTTCATCTCTGGAAAAAGGTTCTTTAATCCATTTGCTCCAGAAGGAAATTCTCCCTATTTTGCTATGCTTCGATATTATTTTTAGCCAGGAAGGATTTTTCAACCTTCAAACAGCTACTGTTGGTTTGCCCCATTCTGGTTGAAATGACTCAAACAATGGGACTTTCATCACTTCTCCTACAAGACCTCTCAGCTGTATTCCAGTTCTTTGTTCAGTTTCCTCCCACTGTTCCCTTGGACCATTACACACAATTCCTTTTCATCCTGCAGGCTTATGTTCTAGACTGTACCGAGGTTCTGGTCCTGCACTACAGACTGTACAGGCCCTCAGTCCTTTCGCCACTGACTTCACTTGGGAAAGCATCAATCTGTTGAGCTGTTTAGCAATGGGGTTTGACCAGTTCATCTAACCTACTGCAGTCTGAGCCCCATGCACTACTCTTCTAACCAATTCCACTTAAGATATTACCAAGTTTTCAATCACAGACCCTCACAGCTATAAAAATCAGTGTCTAAATCTTGAGCTAAAGGACTGAGGGCCCAAGTCTCATTTATACTAAGTCCACTTCACACTGCTGAGGGTTTAAAATGGGTGTAAAAACAATTTTGATTATTCATCAGTTTTCATCACACCAGCCTTCCTCTTATGAGGCCCAGTTTCTAGAAAGCAGGAAACATCACGATCTTCTAATATTGATTCACATTTATACTCTTCATATGCTTGTAGGTTGTTACCATAAAGCAGCCTTTTAAATGTATGATCAAACTATCCATACTTAATTCATTTTAGTATATTGCTCATATGTCAATCACTCTAGTCTTTTAATGAACTTTTGCTATTAGAGATAATTAGTTTTGATATTAGAAATAGTCAGGACATTAATGTTTTTTTCCCATGGCAAATTTATATTTCTCATGAACCAAACAGAACATTGGAAAATCTTTCTGTTTCTTCAGGAAAATGTCAAAATTTCCCATGGTGTCCAAAATTGCATGCACTTTTCCCAGTGTGCATTATACCAAACTCTAGCCAGTTCAATGCAACACTGAAAACTAAAACATTTTCACTCATTTTATCAAACTATCACATTTTAATCCACCTGTAGCAATAGATTCCCACATCATAAAAAGCACTGAAGAATTGTTTCTCTCATATACATTTTGAAAGATGTGGTATTCCAATAACTTGAAGGCCATACAAGTTTAAACTGAAATAAGAACTTTTATTGCTAGAGTCTTATAGGCAGCCCTTCTCTACATTTCTCCACAATGTCCCAGGGCTCTTCCTCTTCCCCTTCCAAGCTCTTCTTCCTAGTTTCTTAAAGGAGCCATGCCCCATAAGCAGTTGTTCCCACATACTACCTTGTCCTCTTTCAAACACTTTTTATACAATAATTTTTTTTTCAATTTAAACCTTCAAAATTCCACTAATTCCTTCAGAGGTTTTACTACAAAGTCCTTCAGCCACTTTGGGGATCCACAGCAACTTAAAGCTCTATACTTCTTCTGGGGAAAACCAGCAGCCCGCAGTGATGGGACTGGAAGCAAATGGAGCCTCTACGAGAAGAGGCCGAACTTATGTTGGGGCAGGCAGTACTTCTTCAGCTGCTGATGGTGCAGTGGGGATTTCTACACACATTTCCCAGACCTTGACTAAATTACTGATATGACAATAGGACTTGTGCAGTTCATGGTACTGCTGTGAGATGCCATGTGACCTTCATTGGAATTGAAAGCCATGACTCAAAGTTGAACCCCTTATGTGGTCTGTTTAGATATGCCCTTTATCCCACTGCTAGAGCCTTCACCCTAAGCTTCCATTTTTCGACAGTATAACCTTTGGAGAATGCCTAATACTTCTGTACATAGTTGTGAACCTCTCTCTATTGTGTTTGGGATCCTGAAGGAAGGGAGCAATAAGTTTAATGATAAGCACAATCCTTACCCCAGCATCAGCAAAGCCAGGGACTGACCTGTAGCTCTCTGGGAGAACAGCCCAATAATGCTGTAATAGTGAGCAAAGAGCTTGCAGAAATGGCACACATCAATGTGACATTAAATCTCTCTACACCCCAGTTAGCCCGAGGGTGGTATCTGAGAGAATAGATACGCTGGGTCCTTTACCTGCTAGGAAGTGGGTATAACAAGCAGAAACAAACTATGATCTATTATCATAGTTTTTAGTAATTATTGTGCAGAGATAACCCCACCTAGAGGACCATTTCTCTAGCTGATCGTAGACCATTTGTGCTGTTGCTAGGCTGTGAGCTGCTATCTCTGGTCGTTTAGAAAAAAAATGGATAAGAGACTACAAACAGAATGCCCTGATGCTGTGAGGTAGGGATTATTGCTCTGCATATGTCTAACTTTATGGACTGAGACAACCCAGGAGGTAGCAAGTCAGGGCTCGTATGTACCCCGGTGGGCGTATAGGGTTTACCACTCACGGGTTTCAATTTTTGACCAACAATTAGTTCCCAGCCACCACTCCACAGTGTGATACCTCTGCTTTATGCACATCTCTCCAAAGTGCCCTTTATAGGCAACAGTCAGCATCTCTGCCCATTATTGGGCTGGTCTGTCTGCATGGCCTCTGAGAGGACCAACGTAGGCCATCATCATCCCATGGTGACAATTCACCTGTCACATGAAACTTATCTGGAACAGGCTTTGGTCAACCTGACAAATATCTCTGAGAACACTACATCCTGGGGCAGTGCCTCTAACAATGGTTTAGTGGTCATAGTCAAACCACAATATTGTGCTTCCAGTTCCTACATAGTCAGCATGGTCTGTAGAGAGTAGCGGTCAGGTATGACTGCTTTGTTCACTTGGCACAAAGTGCTCCTTGAGCAAGCGAGAAATGGCTACAGCAGTCTTTAACACCAGGAGAAGTCTGCAGAATGGTTGTATAACTGGTGTGGCCAGTGGGCCCACCCATGGACAATGCTCATAGCCATAGTTCCCGCTAAAGTGTGCACCTGTGCGACTGTGCACAAAAAATTCTTCCCCCGCCCTGCAGAGCCATGTAGCAGGTGGCTGCTCCGGTGGGCGGGGCCAGCTGAGGTGATGTGGTGAGGGAGCCACTGGGACAGAGGGCTGGGACCTGCTGTAGCCGCGTGGTGGGGAGGAGAGGTGAGGCCTACTCCAGTGGCTGGGGCTGCCGCATGGCGCGGGGTGGCTGGGGCTGCCGCATGGTTGTGGGGGGCATTCTGGCAGCTGGGACTGGGAATGGGACCTTCTACATGGCAGGGGTGTGTGTGTTTGCTCTGGCGGCTGGGAACAGGACAGGTCACATAGCCGGGGGGTGGGGTCTGCTCCAATGGCTGGGAATGGAACATATTGCATGGCAGAGGTTGAAGGGGTTCTGCTCTGGCAGCCAGGAACGTGTGTGTGTTAAATTGGGTGCCATCCAAACCAGTTCACATGACCTCAATATTGGTGCACAAGACAAAACTCACTCCGCACATGGTTGGAAAATTTTAGAGGGAACACTGACTCATAGCTATAGCAACAGCAGAGACCAGAGGAGACCCCAGGAAGTATGCCTCTTCTGTCATTCCATGTCAGGTGGATTTCTGTGTTCTGCAAGTCTAATACTCTAAAGCCCAGAGCCCAGAGCAGACCCAGCCTCAGAAGGTTGACCCCAGAACTGACCATATAAAATAAGAACATTTTCTCTTCTTATACATCATGGAGAGAGAGCCATCATCCAGGGATTTTAAAGTTGCCAAATCTGGGTAGTGTAAACTCTGCTGTCCACAAGGCGAAATAGGCAAAATACCTACCGTACGTGGTGTAGTTTCTTAGTGAGTATCTCCACATTAGCTAAATGGCAGGGGCAGATTTTATACCTTTTCTGGGCCTTTGTCACTGAGTTTAACACCTCAGACATGGACTCTTCCTTCATCTCCAGCTGGGGCAGAATGATGCCATCTTGCCAAATGGTCAAGTTTTTCAGATTAGGGGCACATTTGTCCCTGGGCTGGATAGACTCAGCCACAGTTGCTATAGCAAGGATGCCTATCAGCACCCTCTTCCTGCATCCGCTGACTATTGGGGCAGTGCCCTCTGCCACCCACACAGTTGCCTGAACCTCTGTCAACATGCAATACTGGGGGAGCTGCAGCGGTGAATGATGTCCCCAAAGAAGAAGAACCCAGAATGGTCTGAGAAAGGACCTGGATCTTTGAATTGCAAATTCAAATTGCTAGCCCATCAGCACTGCCATGTGGAGTGTCAGGGAAGATGGTTCCATTAAGAGGCTGTTCCACAACCATGGGGCCAAAATCTGCTCCACATAACCTCATCTGTTGGGGTGAAAATTTCCCCATAACTATTTGCTCCTGGAGGTTAGTTACAAACAGGTGAGCTGGTTCCCTGGGGAATTGTGCTTGCTGCTGAAACTTAATGCACAGAATTGGGTGGAAGTGAGCTGCTGGTGCCTAGATGTGCTAGTTTCCAAAGCGGAAAGGATCTGAAAGCTTTTGGTACCTAGTGCATGGAGTAGGAGTGCATGCCATCAAAAGCTTCAGACACCACTTCCAGGCCGGTTACCACGGAATACACACCAAATTTTGCAATTCATCAAGTCCATGGTAAGGATGGGTTCCCTAGAAGCATCAGGCATTGAGTAGTTGAGGTCACAGAGACTCTGAAGTGCAAGTGTAACCACCACCAGCTGGATTTGAACATGGGACTTCTAGAGCTTAGTGCAGAAGCCTCCTACAGCTTGAGCTATAAAACCAGCTGCCTTGCAGCATAGGCTCTCCCTTGTTCTTATCTCTTGCTGTAAGTTGTCTAAGTGCCACTACATAGGACAGTGAACCACACTAGGTGTGTGGGGTTACATGTGGTAGCCAGGACCACACTTGGGAATGACAGACTCATTGCCATTCTGGTGTTCCAATAACTTTAAGATCACTTGGGTTTAAAGCAAACAAGAACAAACTTTTATTCCCAGGGTCTTACTATCAACCATTCTACAGATTTCTCAATGACCCTCCCCCTCGCCAAGAATCCTTCTCTTCTCCTTCCACAAACCTGGTTTCTTAAAGGAGCCATTTCCATACACTGCATCACACAGTAAATACTTGACTGTGTGAGGGATTCTTTTGCCAGTGTACATATGAGTGCTTAACATTTGCTGCCAATTAAAATAATAAATAAGCAACATGAACTATACAGATTAGAGAAGGGTATAATTGTCCTTTATAGTTATACAAATGAGCAGTTGTCTTCCTACAGGGAAGAGAAAAACTAGACTGGAATTCATTTCCACCTCCCATGGTGCAATTTTTTATTATGTTTTCTATGCTACAATGGCTAAATACAAAGCCTAAATCAGAACAAAGCAATAACATCACATTGAAGTATTCCCAGAATTGGAGCTATGGGCAAGCAACACTGCATATTGCCAATCCCCAATTCAAGTCTTTTTACAACCCTCTAGGCATTTCCAGACTAAATAGCTTTTCAAAGGGAACAGCACATTAGCAGTCCCTTTGAGACAATCTGAGTAGTGGTACTGTAAATAAATCCCAGTTTAAATTATGTTAATAAAGCTGCAAGCCCCAAAGAAATTATTTATCAAAACTAGCACAGGACCCAAGAGTTTATGCATTTTTTACATCAAACACTCTCTCTGCAATCCCAAACTTCTCCAATAACTCTTTGGTGATATTTAATTAGTGACAAGGAAGCTCTGGTCTTGATCCTCTCACCTATGATCAGCTGCAGCTTTAAATGTCATGAATTTTAGGGTTTCCTTAGATCATATGCCCTAGAATACATCCACTTGCTCTCTGTTGTCCCAGAGGACTCCACATCCTAGTGAGAACCCAGTACCGCAGCTGCCACAAACCAAGATTGCCAGACTGTTTTGATTCTCAAAGTATATTGTTGCAAGGCTGTTTTTATTAAGGCCTAGTCTACAGTACTGTGGGCTGTCGATCTTAGTGACACAATTTCAGTTACATGAATAACATAGCTAAGTCAGAGACAGAGACAAACACCCACAAGATCTTTATTAGACATTTTAAAACTTAAATACCCACCTAGGGAAGTGAGGAAACAGATTGACAGAGCCACACGAGTACCCAGATATCAACTACTTCAACTACCCCTAACCTGACGTAAATCCTTTCCAGCAGCCACACATCACACCTCAGATATATTCACCGAGGAACCTACCCCTGCAACAAACCCCATTGCCAACTCTGTCCATATATCTATAAAAGTGAGACCATCACAAGACCAATCACAGAAGCCACAATATGAGGCGCTCATGCAACTGCAGATCCTCAGACGTGATAGATGCCATCAAGTGCCAGCAATGCCCCCTGCCATATATATTGGCCAAACTAGACAGTCTCTATGACACAGGATAAATGGACACAAATCAGACATCAGCTATGGCAGGGGTGGCCAACCCATTAAATGAAGAGAGATGAAATAGCGGCAGAAAAATGCAAAGAGACACGCCAGAATTTTTTTTTGAGCAACAATTTTTGTTGCACACACAAGAAAAAGACACTACTATAAAAGACAAGGCTTTTGGGCCACATCAGGCTCCTGTTGGCCGCCACCATCTTGGCAACAGCATTTTGAATCGCAGCACCGGACGGCTCCTCTGCCCCAGTGAAGGGAGTCGGGGGCCATTTCTAGGCGTGCAGGGGCGACTGCGCGAGTCGTACTTTAAAGGGGGAAGAGCCGCGGGTTGGCCACCCCTGAGGTACGGTAACACATAAAAACATGTGTAGGAGAACATTTTAATCAGCTTGGACTCTCCATCATGGATTTAAAAGTAGACATTCTTCTACAAAGGAGAGAGAGACTGCAGAACTGGAATTCATCTACAAATTGGACACTGTTACCTTGGGCTTGAATAAAGATATGGTTGGCCCATGACAAAGCCAATTTCTTATGCTTTTAAGACCTGCATGTTCACATCAAAAGTTATGAATGGGACACATCCAGCCTACGTAATTAGCCTCATTAACACAGGTCCTACAACTGACATGTACTTCAGCAGAGGAATGATATATATATATATAGGTTTCTGTTATTTCCACTCCAACTCATCTGATGAGGTGGGTTTTACCCATGCAAGCTCATGATTCTATATCTTTTTGTTGGTCTCTAAAGTTCCACTCATTTTTAAAGTTACAGACTAACACAGCTGCCTTCTGAGTATTTTTAGAGTATTAGCTCAGTGAGACACAGCATGAGTATGCCTGCTCAAAATGGAAAATGCATCCCTAATTCTTAGTGTAACCTAAATTTAGGTTTCATTTCCAGTCCCAATCTCATATCCCTTGGATCTGCCATACACTTTGCTCCTTGAAGAAGGCAGAGTTGCTTCATGGGATGCCATTCAAGGTGACTGGATGGTGTTGTTTAAGCTTGAAAGAATCTTGCATTTGAACTTTCCCATTTCGAAGAATGGAACTCGGATGGGGGAGGCGGCTGATTTTGATTTCACTCACACCAGTGCAAATCAGGGGTAATTCAAGGAAGCTGATGGAATATTGAGGTCAGTGGAATTAATGCAACCTTAAAACTATCTCATAAGTGTGTGAAAAACTGCGGGAGAGGGGAAAATGCTCATGTATCAGAACTGTAGGCATTTTCATAGACTTAATGTATAAGAATAACAGTTATAAAAATAAAACAAGGGTAATCTCAGATTATAAACATGTGCATTTAGTTTTGACAGCAAAGGTGGAAGTCATCTTTTTGACTCTTACTAATCATTTCATTCTGCTCTTCCATAATTCATAGCTTTTCACCGCATATTGAATCATTCAGGATCACTCATCCTTTCTCCTTCATCTATTTATTTTAGTTCTAAGGAATTTTTTTGTGCCTAGGAAGAAATGTAAAAGAGCCACTTAGCATTTGAAGGAGAGCTGCAAACAGTTATTTCAAGGCTTTTTGTTCTACAATAAAATAAAGAGCCCAAGGAGGAGACTTTCAAATTTGTTGCAAAAAAAGGACTTTTCCTCATTAAGATTTCAGGGCCATATTCTCATCTGGTGTAAATTGGCATAGGTCCATGGAACAACAGAAATTTATATCAGTTGAGGATTGAAAGTGGCAAACTGCAACTGAGAAGAGGAAAGAGTCCATATCACTAATGCTAACTACATCACTTAATACACTCTTGGAAGATGCTTCAGTACTATGGTGGTGAGAGATGGGTAAAAATTAGAGCAGAGTAGGGGAAAGAGAGCTTCATCATCATGCTAAGAAGTTTTTGACAATCTCAGTGGGGAAAAAAAGGATATGGAACAAAAAAGGTGCATGGAGGGGTGGGAAGAAATCTGTGGGATATGGAAAGTCATTCAACAATTGCAGTGATTATTTTTTTTTAAATCCTTATATAAATGTTTCAACACAGTCGCTCTATTGTGAACTATTAGCAACAAAACAATTTTACAGTCATAACCCATCTGTTTATGACTTATCCACAGACAGACTTTGTTGTTTATAGAAGAACTAGACAATTAGCCCATCATAAGACGGGATTTTCAGGTCTCTCCTCCACATCGGTCTTCTCTCCTGAGCCTCCGGTCTCTCACTCCGTCTCTCTCTCTCTCTCTCTCTCTTTCCTCCTCCTACTGCCTCCCCCTCTCTTCCTCTCAGCTCTCCTCTGCCTCCTGCCTCTCTCTTTCTCTTCTCCTCCCCCTCCTGCCTCTCACTCGGGGGACCGCAGAGCCCAAACGACCGTTTGGGCTCCGCACTCCCCGTGCTGCATGGGGAGCGCGGAGCCCAAATGGCTGCTTGCGCCACTTGCTCCCCTGTGGCAGCCCGGCTGAGTAGCACAGAAGTCAGCTGAGTGCCACGGTGGGAGGCGAAGGGGGGCAGGGCAGTGACGTTCACGGCCAGGGGGTGGGGCGTGGAGCCGCTGTCACGCCGCACATCACCGCCCCACCGCTCTTCACCTCCCGCCATGGCGCTCGGCTAACTTCTGCGCCGCTCAGCCGGGCCGCCACAGGGGAGCAAGCGGAGCAAGCGGCCATTTGGGCTCCCCCGTAGCGGCCCGGCTGAGCAGCGCAGAAGTCAGCCGAGCACCATGGTGGGAGGCGAAGGGGGGCGGGGCAGTGACGTACACGGCCAGGCCCTGCCACCTGGCCATGTACGTCACCACCCCTCCCCTCTTCCCCTCCCGCCGTGGCACTCGGCTGACTTCTGCACCGCTCAGCCGGGCCACCCGCGGGGGAGCAAGCGGCGCAAGCGGCCGTTTGGGCCCCGTGCTCCCCATGCAGCACGGGCCACCCAGAGGGAACAGCCAGCATTTCAGCAACAGCGCCGCCCAGAGGGAACAGCCAGCATTTCAGCAACAACGCGCCCAAAGGGAACAGCCAGCATTTCAGCAACAGCGCGCCCAGAGGGAACAGCCAGCATTTCAGGCAACAGTGCTGCCCAGAGGGAACAGCCAGCATTTCAGCGTTACAGACTCTCAGACATTGGGCTACTATATATATGATATGTTTATTCAAAATTATTTGATGAATAATTTATGGGGACTATATTTCAGCCCATGGATTGATTCCTCGCAGGCTAGTCCTTGCAGCTATTGCTTCATGTATTTACTATAACTTCTCTGGCTTGTGTTATACAGGAGATCAGAATAGATAGTCACAATGGTCCCTGCTAGTCTATTACTCTATGGATCTGCTCTTAGTTCATAGAACACTTGAGAGCTCACAACCAGCTCTTTATCACTGCAGGTTTTTGCATGCGAGCAGTAGGATTGGCAGTCCAGGTGGTCTGCTTAGTCCTCAGCAGAGCAGCCAGAGGAAAGACTATTTTGACTTTCCCCAGAGAGATGCTACTGGGGACAGCTGAAGCAAGGGGAGTTCCTGGATCCATGCTGTGGGAGGGCTCAGTGCGTCCCTGGGGTTTGCGGACAACTCCTCCACTCCTTAAGAAGAAACACAGCATGGAAACTTCATAGAACTCGCTGCTCCTCATTACAGCAGGGGGATAGATTGGAGAGACCTGGTCCTAGGGCCTGTCTCCAAGGGTGCATCTAGACTACATGGCTCCGTTGATGGAGCCATGTAAAGTAGTTTACTCGACATAGTCAATGAAGCGGGGATTTAAATAATCCCTGCTTCATTAAAATAAAAATGGCCTCCACGCTGTGCCGACAATCAGCTGATCTGGCACAGCGTGGCAGTCTAGACGTGGCACGGTCAACAAGGGAAGCCTTTGTCGACCGCTCCGGTAAACCTCCAGAGTGGTCGACAAAGGCTTCCCTTGTCGACTGCGCCGCGTCTAGACTGCTGCGCTGTGCCGGATCAGCTGATCGTCGGCACAGCGCGGAGGCCATTTTTATTTTAATGAAGCTGGGATTATTTAAATCCCCACTTCATTGACTATGTCTAGTAAATTACTTTACATGGCTCCGTCGACGGAGCTATGTAGTCTAGACACACCCCAAATGACATCAGCTACACCTTGCTTCCTATGTTTTATAATATAAGAATGCTGAGAGATGACAAAGGATTAATTTATTTATTGTTAGTTCCTAATAGAGTTCTTGGCATCCTTTCCACCCTGTGGTGGCACCGATCTGTCAGCAACACCCTAGAGAAAATAGCACACATAGAAATGTTCCAGTGACAGCCAGCTGTTAGTTTGACAGATTGTAAGTCTCTTTCCTTATATGCCATGTAAAATAATGCCATGAAAACCTGGGTTATATTATGGTGACATCTGCCAGGAGATCTACACTATATGATTTCCCATCCTCATTTACTTTGGATGGAAAGACTAAACCTCTCTCATTGCCCATAGCACCCTGTAGCACTGGGTCATTGGGATTTCATGGGTCAGGCCAGCTACAGAATTCTCATGCTTCCTGTTGTTTGGTAGAAGCTTGAAAGTGACTTTTGATTTTACATACCCAATCTGAAGCATCTAGAAGAAGCCTGATTTTCTCATAGAGCCAAGCACTTGCCCCAGAAAAAACATGCTCCTCTAAAGTATCTAAAATTGGACACCCCGAATCACTAGTCAATTTGGAAAATCTTGGTCATGCTGCATCAGATCAATGAATTCTTTGCTGCTGTGCTTTTATCCCAGTCTCCTTATCAGTATACCCTCTGCAGAAAAGTACGTTTTTCTTTGTCATTTAAGAGTGAGAAGAGTTTGTAAAGGACAGGAAAGAAACGGAGAGGTAGCCATTTTAGCCTGTAATTAAAAAAAAATAAAATAAAAACCAACAATGATCCTGTAGCACCATAGAGACTAACGAAAATATATAAATAGTATCATGAGCTTTTGTGGGACCATTGTTGTTTTTAAAGGAAAACATCAGATTGTGAGGATCATTTTATAATCTTCAGCAACACCCTAATGAAATATTTTAAAGCAAATTTTAAACTAAGTACGTAGACTAACACAGTAAATTCAGAAAGTGATAGTATGTACCTGGGTTTGGCAAATGCCTGTTAAATGGCTTCATTACCACTTGAAAATCTCTTTCACAGGTTCAGTTTTCTTCAAAATAGGTCTGACAGGCTTTTTCACTTTTAAGTTAACCAGATCAGCTCTAGAGGAAGCAGAGCCACAGAACAGGGATAGGAAGAGGAAGGTGGACATTAAGACCCAGTGGTGCCCCAAATTTTCAGGTGTCCTATGCAGCTGCATATTCTGCATATGGGTGCAGATGACCCTGTGTTCTTTGAGTGGGGGTGAAAGACGAAGTCTGTAAGGAGCCCTAGTTCCCTGCTTGTGCAGGAGGGCAGACAAATCCCTGAAGTTTTCAATCTGACTGCCAAAGTTTGATGAGATAGTGCCACCATTCATCCTAGAAACCCTAAGGGAGTACACCAGCTAGCCATCAGAGGGTTGGCACTGATGGGAATGCTTGCGACACCCTTTTAAAGTGAATAACACTGATTAAGAGATGATATAAACAGTATTGCCAGCCATAAGAGAAGACAAATCCTAAGTCACAGCATCAATAAGCATGAGATTGACCTCCTGAAATCACGGTGTTTTATAGTAAAAATGACGACTTCGTGCTTTTTCAGTCTGCATTTTGATTCTTGTACTCCCCCTGCCCATGCAGAGAGAGAGAGAGAGAGAGTCCGTGCGCGCATTGATCTCTTCTGCAGGAGTGGTTACCCTCATGTTTTCCTGCGTACTCCCTCCACTGGTTCTATCCCCAGCTCCCAGCATTTCAGCCCTCCAAAGCTCCCCTCTGCTCCTCCTGGGGTTCTTAAGCCAAATGTAGGGGCATGGGATTGTGAGGTTCCCTTTCCTCTTCCAGGCAGGGGAACCACTCCAGGAATTCTTCACCTACCCCCTCTGCCCGTTCCTAGCCCATGTTGGGAGGAGCAGAAGTACTGTCCTGTTCCTCACAAGAGAAGAAGGTGAAGGAGGGAAGGGAGCTGACCTTAGCTGCTAGACTCTAGCTCCCTAGTCCCCCCTGTGAAAATGTCTTTGGGTTGCTGTAGAGAAGGGAAGGGGGACAGAGAGCTCTTCCTCTAGCAGCTCAGATGGTCTGCGCAGCCTCAGGAGGTGTGAGGCCTCTCAAAAGGATCACATTCACTGGCAGGCTACAGCTTCCCAAGTCATGATAAGACTGGACTTGGTTCCTGCCAAAACACTACCCCTTGTGAAAACGTTGTGAGAGTTGGCAATGCTGCAAAGAGCAGACAAAGGAAGCCACACACAGAGCACAATAAGAAATTGTGTTAGTCCTACAAAACCCAGGAATTATGCTACGCATTGTTGAATGCCTTCTACTGACGCCTTATCTACTGCATACTGACATATAGCTGACCCTCCTATAACAGTATTTGCTACTTCTGCATGAGCTGCCCTGTGCTAACAAAGGCACTCTGTCTCCTACTCTATATGCTTCTCGATGCAGTTGCAAGTGTGTGTATGTATAGTACCCTTTCCTGCTCCCCTACTGTAGATCTGGCTTCTTAATCATAGTATAGCCTAGTCCCTTCTCTGGTAAATTGTGAACATGTGTTGTGCACAGCAATTTCCCTCTGAACAGGCCATGCTGGTACAATCTGTCTCTTTTTGTAACATAATAATTTTGCCCCTCTCCAGCTGTTGCAGCCAGTCTGTTCTACAGATGGCATGGAAGAGTCAGGTAAGTCCTTCAATACCCAAATCATATGCAGGTTGAAGAGGACATGCAGAAAGCGGTAGTAATATTGACTGAATTCATCACTTGCTTTTGCTATTCAGAGTGATGCAGAAAAGAGCCATGAGCACTGCTGTATGGGCCTATAAGGATGCATCTACACTGCACCGTTTTTTCGAAATAACAATGTGAGCATCTACATAGCCATTCTGTTATTTTGAAATAATTTCAAAATAACGGACGGCTTATTCTGAAATTTGTAAATCTCATTTTACAAGGAATAAGGCCTATTCCAAAATAGCCATTTCAAAATAAGATGTGTGTGATGCTCCACTGCTGCTATTTCAAAATAGCCCCTCACCAGGGCCATTCTAAGTTATTCCTCCCCAGTGCCTCCCGGGGCTCTAAATTGAGATAGCACATCTACATTAGGGAAGCCTGCCTCCGACTAATTTTGAGGCTTCCCTGCACTGTAGATGTGCTATTTCGAAATAAGCTATTTCGGAATAACTATAAGCTATTTCAGACCCTCCTTCTAGTGGACAAAGAACACAAAAAAAATTCTTACAAACAAATCAGTAGAACCTGTCATCTTTCCTTACTATGTCCTCTTTGAGAAAACTAATCAGAAGTGCAGGTCTGGTTATGGAGCGCTATATTCTGGCTATACCAAGCTCCATCAAACTGAAAACTGGAAGGAAGCAGCAAACAAAGAGAGAAAAATAGAATGGAGCCTTCCTAACTGAAAATGAGGTGTCTACGAAGAAATCTATCAAGTACACTTTTTGGCAGGAGAAACCTGTGTTGTAACAGGTGGTATCAGAAATTCTTTATGCAGAAATAAAATGGTAAAGGCTAGTCTGTATGTTATAGATTCAGACTTGCACTGTCTGTGTTTGTGTGTGTATTTATTAGTATTATTACTACTTATATGATGGTAGAACCTAGAGTTACATATCTCTAATCTGAGCTAGGTGCTGTACATTCATGCAGCAAGAAACAGTCTCTACCCTGAAGAATTTAAATCTAAATAAGTAAGGCAGAGGAAATATTTTACAGGTGGGAAACAGAGGCACAGAGAGGTTTGGTGACTTGTCCATGGCCACACTGGAAGATTTGGGCAGAGTTAGATATTGAATCCAGATCCCCAGGCCAGTGCCTTAACCAAAAGGCCACCTTTCACTTTTATTTATGTGCCTTGGTAAAGCTGTAGACTCAGGAGGAACTCCAGGTGCCTTGGCCAGAAGATTTCTTTTGGCTCCTGAAGGGTAGGAGCAGAATGCTTCAGCAGCAGCTCTCCCACAAGAGTGACAGACTGATAGAGCTCCCAAGAATCCAGCCAGCTGTGCTACAAAATTAGCCAGGAAACTGAATTTCACTTCCATCAAAAATATAGAGATTCTGGGGGGAAAATCATCCCAAGTTTGGACAAAAAGCCAGAAACCTCAAAAATGGCTGCAGAATTATTTCAATGCCACAGCAGTTTGTAACAACCGAAACATTCCTACCATGGGAATATTTCAATGTTTCTAAAACAAAATATGTTTCCTGGGCTCCTAGGCTGCTCAGGAGATTGGAAGACCTAGGAGCCATGGCTCCACAGCATCCTGCCAGGCAAGCAGCCAACGAGCTGGAGAAGCAGGCAGGTGGGTGGTGAGCTGTCAGGAATCCTGCCTAGATTCTGTCGAAAAAGAGTAGAAAACATGTTCCCACAGGGCATTTCACTTTGGATGATTCTAATTTATCTGATGGGAGAATGTTCTGTCAGAAAATTTCCATCCACGCTCCAAGGTTACGACCCTACCTGGATCCCAAATTATCCTGTCCCCTTTGGGCATGCTCTCCCTTCTAGCACTGCTGGCATAGAAGAGACACTTTTCTCTCAAGCCACACTGTATAACTCCCCTCTGAGCAGAGCTAAGAGACTGTGGGGTGGGCAATGACTCCTTGTACTCACTCCCTATAACTCACATTTATATAGTACCCAACACAATCCTGCCATAGCATCTGTGGGCTAAGCTGAAGTTTGTTTTTACTCCATGGAGAAGTTTGTACCCTTGCATGTATGTGAGAGAGAGCATTGGAGGGAGACAATGCTGGCCTACAATTTCTTACCTGACAGGAGGTTGTCTGAATGCAAGCAAATGAGAGTGCTGATTTTTTTTTTTAAATAAGGGAGCAGATTTAATTATGGGTATGGTGGGGAAAAAAGCCTCTTGCCCTTCCTTTAAGAAGGGCAAACTAACAGGTACCACATCATGCATTATGCATTCAGCTGTTGGCACAGTTTTAATGAAAACCCATCACTCCATTTCAATGTCTCTTTTTTCCCCTCCAAATATGCAATTAACAAATAGTGATTAGTTGAGACATTTCCAAATTGTATCCAAATAAAAGTGATTTGGTCAGTGTGTCATTTCAATAGGTGGTAGTTTTTTGTAAGAGAGTTGGATGTTTCCATCCAATCATGCTGTAAGATGATAAATAATAATAATAATAATAATAATAATATATATTTTAAATGCTCTCCTTCTGTGTGGAATCTTTGACTTTCATAATGCAGATAGCAACAGATGAGAAGCATCTTCTTAGCTTTACTGACCAGGAGGAATTTCTGATTAATTTGCAACTTTGCACCAGAAGTTTTTCTTTTTGGGAGCAGTAAACATCAGTTGCAGTGCAAAGTACTATCATTCAGCAAAATGACACCATAAACAAACAGCACATAAATAATTCTGTTCATACTGGATTGTCATATGGGCCCCTATCCAGGAAGGAACCATTCCTATCTATTCCATTAACTTTTGGCAAGCTGATAAATCAATGGCCTATTAATATAGGCATAATCATCTTGCTTTCTTCCTATAGTATCTGGTCAAGCAGAGCTCACAGTGGAGACACAATTTTGCAAATGAGTTTAGGCTATCACTGTAGTTTAGGTTTCAAAGAAGTATAGCATCACATCAGCATGGCGATGTCTTTGAGTGCAGGCTTAATAGATTTAGTCCTAACTGGAAAATTTTCCATTAGGGCTGCAATAGTTCCACAAAGTTCATTATTTCTCACATGCCAGAAGTGAGACTTATGGTCCTGCATTCTGCATTTTTTTTTCCAAGAAAAAGTCTTAAGTCTAAAAAACATTGAGAGATTCTAAGGCCACTTATCCACTTGTGGGAAGATGGACACTGCTGCAGTTGACCTTCCAGGGTTTGATTTAGTGCAGGAGTGGGGAACCTCAGGCCCAGGGGCCACATCCAGCCCCCAGCTTGCCTGGATCCATCCCCTGAGGCTCAGGGCTCTCCCCCCCCCACATTGGGGAGCCCCACCCACCGCCACCCCAACTGCAGGACTATATCACACCAAATGTACTAGCCTGGACCCCCATAGACTCTGGTGTGCAAGGGGAATGTGGGGAGTGTCTTTCTCCTTCTCAGTCATGGGCCGTGTCAGTGAGGGGTTTTTTTCCTTCTCACTTATGTGTGGCCCCTGACTGATTTTTCTGTGGGTCAGCGGCCCCCAACCCAAAATAGGTTCCCCACTCCTGACTTAGTGGGTCTCTTGTATGGGAACTATGTGGATCAAGTGAACAGAGAATTGTCATCTGTCTTTCTAGTCTCATCATTCATTAATGGACACGAGATCTGCCTTTTTGACGGTTTTGTTTGTATTTTGTGATGCAAAAAGAGCTGTGGAAGTCATCTTTATACTACGCTTATCTGCACTGAATCACCTTTGTTGTCTGTCAGTCTTTTTCCATGTTCCAAGTCTTTTAGCAGTTCTCCATCATTTGCTGCCTCCATCTCATTTATTCTATTCCTGGAATTTCTCTCCCCACACCCTTGACAATTCACCCCCCTCTCTCTATACACACCTGCTTTATGGAATTGATTCATGGATATAAATATGCATAACTCGAAGATGCTTTGGACAAAATACCTCATGTAACCTATCAATTTTAATGTCACAAATCTGCTGGATTTCTACATCTTATTTTGGTGCATGTATCATTCTTGTATGTAAAATTAGAAATATGAAAGTATAAGATTGTTTATGGTTTTAAATGTACAAATGAGAGCCATCAGTGGTGCTCTAGAAGCCTTAAAGATTGGGGGATCAACTTAACAACTTATAAACAGCCTTGTTTGTCCTTTAAGTCTAAGCAGCGATTGGTCCTAGGAAGACATGCAGCCATACCATCTAGTACTGAGATACCAGTTTGACCAGATAATTTTCCATCAAAGGGGGGTGAGATGTAGAACAAAAGATTCCTGCCCAGCAAAGAGTCTATTTAAACAATGGGACGCTATGTGTCCATTTGTCTTTGGCTGACATGACACACCCAAAAGGAGAGCTGGGCACTCAAGTTAGAAGAAAAGATTATTTTTCACTTGAAGTTTAGCCTGAAAGAAGAACAGGTTTTAGGATAAGTTTGTAATAAGTGTTAGTGTATGACAACTAGCTATGCATTCTCTATTTATTGTAATTCTGTAACTTACTTTGATCTGTCTGTTTTCACTTGCAACCACTTAAATCCTGCTGTTTGCACTCCATAAAAAACACTTTTGTTTGCTATTAAGTCCAGTGAAAATAATTGCTACCTGGGGGGGACAATCAGCATGTGCATCCTCCTTTCATTGTTAAAGAAGGCTTACCCAAATGAGCTTTCATCATGTAAAACCCTACAAAGAGAAAAACAAGTTTATTTGGGGTTTTGATCCATTGGGGAGGGGGCTAGTTTCCTGGGTGCTGAGCTCTTAAACTGTATCCTCCGAGGGCTGAAGAGGGGAGGGGGTTGGTTTACCCCAGCTCTTTGCCTTACCTGGAGGAGAGCAAAAGATCTGGCCCAGCAAGATGGGGGGAGGGACCCCACAGAGCAAGAAGGCAAATGTCAGCAGCATAAACCTGCACACTGGGGAACAGTCCCAAAGGATCTTCTGTGATCACACCTTGTCATACACCCTTTCCCTCATTTGTTAATTTTCTGGGCCAAATATTGCTGTGCATAAATTTCTACTTGTCTGGATTCAAAAGAAGCCAATGCTTTTTATGGTTGCTAAATGAATTATTACTTGCATTGATCTTCATCCTCACAACCTATTATTCCCTCTCTCTTCCCTTCCCAGGAATGCGAAGCCTTTGCTGGTTAATTTTTATTGTAGGTATCAAATATGCAGACATTCTGCCACCAGTGAGTCAGATAAAGGGAAAGTGAAGGGTAATTTAACTGTAACCACTTGTAGAAGCTCATGCTTTTATACAGGGGAAGTGAGTTAAATTTACAGTGAAAAAATAATTTAATAGATTATCAGATTTTAAGCTTGGAAAGAACCATGGTAATGATCTGCTCTGACATCTTGCCTAACACAGACTGTAGCAATTCAGACATCAGAGCCAGTCACTTTTGGTTGAAGAATTCATTACAACCAGGATTCATATAATTCCCTGAACTCCCTAAACCTTAAGGCAAATGGTCTATCAGATACGGGGCTGGACTGGAGACAAAGAGGACAGACCCTGTGGTCTGTTCTCCAACCCTATCCCTCCATGCACATGTGGGTCTTTAAAGAAAGAGATGTTTTGAGGGTGAGGAAAAATATAGAACAGCAGACGGAGCAAACTTCACCATCATGGCTGCCACCCTCATCATTTCTTCATAACCTGGGCCCTTGTCATCCTTATCATTGGAGATGTCCAGACCAGACTGAGCCAGAGAGAGTTAGCCAGATGACCTCGCCACCTCTATCAGCTCCAATTGAATTTAGAACACCAGCTGGGAAGAAACAGACTTTATCAGCAGCAGCAAACATAGATGACTTGTGGTAGCACTTGGGAGGTGCACCCCTGTGCCCCCACCAACACTGAGGCTATGTATAGCCTGCAGGCTTTTGCTGGCAGAGAGTATGCTAATGAAGTGCTTATTAGCATTTGTTGCATATTCTCTGCCGATGTTTTTTGAGCAAGAGGTTTTTGCGCAAAAACAAGCACTGTAGATGGGTCCGTTTTGCGCAAAAACCCCTTTTTGTACAAGATCCTTATGCCTCAAAAAAGGAGCTATAAGGATCGTGTGCAAAAGAGTTTTTTTGTGTGCAAAATGGACCCGTCTGCACTGCTTGTTTTTTCGCAAAAACCTCTTGCGCAAAAAGCATCAGCAGAGAATATGCAAATGACAGCACGACAAATGTTAGTGAGCGCTTCATTAGCACACTCTCTGCCAGCAAAAGCCTGCAGTGTAAATGGGATGCCCCCTCGTGCCCCCTTCCTGTTCCTCTGGGTGGTGCTCCATGTACCCCCTCCCCACAAAGGCACCACTTACCTATGCTAGCACAAACAGCTCCAGCCCATCTCAACCAACTTTTCTTTTACTCCAAAGGACAATTACTACCATCTTTGATACTATTTAAAACATTGTCAAGCAAGAGGGGGCTTTCTTCTAAATACTCTCTCCTGCTAAAGGGACAGGCAACAAGAGGTGTTCAAATGAAAGCCTTACTTGGTATTTTATATTTCAAAAGCTTTAGCTGGGTTTCTTTCTCTTCATCTTGAATAAAGCGCTTAAAAGGCTTTTTACTGGTTTGCCGTGGAACTCTTTCTTCCAAACCCTAAACCTTGTTTAACACTGTATTAAACTGGGACCAGGTGATGCTCACAACTTTGGTCAATATATTCTAATACCATCTGCCAATCCATTTATCCAGGACCTAACATAACAGAGCCCCATTCTTGTTTTATCCTTAGGTACTACTATCATAAAAATGCTTAATAACAGCAGGCCACAGACTCATAGAATCATAAGATTGGAAGAGACATTGAGAGGTCATCTAGGCAGGTCCAAGCACCATATAGGCTAGTACTGACAGGTGTTTGCCTAACCCTAACCCTCCCTACTCCACCTTGCTCTTAAAAATCTCCTATGATGGAGATTCCAAAACTTCCCTAGGCTATTTATTCCAGTGCTAAATGACCCTGACAGTTAGGAAGATTTTTCTAATGTCTAACCTAAAACTCCCTTGCTGTATTTTAAGTCCATTGCTGCAGGCCAATGGCAGAACCACTGATAAACTCATGTCTACTGACTTCTACCCCACATTAAGGCTCTAGTCCATATTAAGACTCTAGCAGAGCTTAATGATTAGATCTGGCTGCAAGGCAATTTTAGCTCCATCAGTCAGCCACTTTATAGACAGTAAAGGGAGCACAGGGTGGGCCCAACAGTACCATGACTGATCCCTAAGTGACCAGTGTGAAGGCAAGTTGTATTTTACGGCATCCTCAGCTATGTAGTTGCTAGGAAGCCCAGGTTGTTCATGTGTGCATGTATGATTTCCAAGGATTGCTCAGTGTACCTCTGGCATCGCTGCACCTCTGCCCATTCAGCAGCCTCTGCAGCTTGAGTAGGACCATTTTGGGGTTGATGTTTGATTAGTGCTACTTGGAACTTTTTCTGGATGCATTGTTTTACTATGAGATATGTGCTGCACTTACCATTCTTGGAGGTCATGAGTGTGTGAAGTGCTGAAGCGAGGTCTATAGCTACTAGTATGGGGTAGGTTACTGATGGCAGTGGGCATTTTTTTCATCTATGTCTATTTCAACATTCAGTAGCTTTCAAGAGCTCAAAAGGATCCCAAGGCAACAGATAAACTGAATCTGAAGGCAGACGACTTAGACAGTTAAGGATATTGTAGGGGAAGCGAGTTCTTTAAGGTGCTTCTTTCCATATCACATCATAGGAACCTAGGAACTGCCATTTTGGATCAGGCTGAAGGTCTTTCTAATCCAATATATTTTCTCTGCTAACAGCTAGTGAAGATGAAGATGAGAGGAAGATGCTAGAATCCTATAACAGAGAAATATGGGATATCTGCCTGTCATGAGGTGGTGTGCTCATCCCTCCCCCAGGTGGAGCTGTCCACTCCCAGGAGATCTGGAAGCCATGCCCCAACCCTATGTGTACCGTAACTCAATTGTTGTTCCAAATCTGTGACCCTCTCACTGGGGCAGTATGGCCTAGTAACCAAAATCTATAACAAATGCCCCTCCCTGAGGCAGTGTGGCCTAGTCTGTAGCAAACTCCCTTCTTGCTGGGGCAGTGCAGCCTAGCAGCCAAAGTCCATATCAAATGCCCCTCCCACTGAGGCAGTGTGGCCTAGTCACCCGAGTCTGTAGCAAACGCACCTCTCACTGGGGGCAGTGTGGCCTAACAGCCAAAGCTGGTAGCAGTGGGTGCTGGCCCCATGGTGTGGGGGTTTGAGGTGGTGGTTGGGGGCACATAGGCCCTCCTTACTTCACCGGGTCCCAGCCCAGGTCCCTTTTAGCAGTGGCATGGTCCACTGCTAGCTCAATGGGAACTCCCTCAATATCCAATTCCTTTTTGAATATTGTTAAACTCTTTGCCCCAAGGATTTGTTGTGGTTATGAGTTTCACTATTTAATCACAGATTGTGTGCATATATATTTTATTTTATTGAATTTCACATCTACTATGTCACTGAATATCCACTTGTCTTTGTGTTATGAGGCAGGGAGCACATCAGCTTTGGAGAAATACAGAAAATGTAAGCAAAATTGTGCCTCCAAGGAAGGTTTTCCAAATATGGGATAATATTTCCTTCAATGGCAGATAATATATTTGTGAACAAACCAGACAAAATAATTCCGTAATTGTCAAACTCAACATTAAACAATAAACACAGTTCTCCAGAATTTGAATATTGCTCAAGAATTTGTCAAGTTCACAGGATTTTCCACTTTTCGTTATTACTTTAAGAATGTTCAATAATTCTTCTCAAATGAAACCAATTAATTTGCCAGCTGTACCTGATTCTAAGAACACAAAGCCCCTAGTGATTTATAATAAATTAATACATATACTTATGATACATCTTACCATGAGACTCTTACTCAGGCATTAGATGTCTGAATTGATTAGTTTTGCTTCCTGGTTCTTTCACTAAAAATACTTTAATACATCACTCACTCTGCCAATAAGTACAACTGGCAACATGTTAATTTACAATAAGCAGATTTTTTATTTATGTTTACAATGTTGAAATAGGACTACTGAAAAACTATTTAAATTCCAGTATTCTCTTATTACCCCAATTTTCCCCTCTACCCAACTGCTTTCTGTTATATGACCTTTAAACACATGGCCACAAATAATTGCTAGATCAGTATCTAAGTAGCGACAGTCCACTCCTAAGGACATGTCTACATTGGCATGCAAAATCAACTCTGCTATAATCAATGCAGCAGCATCGATTTAGTGGGTCTGGTGAAGACGTGATAAATCAATGAAAGAGTGCTCTCCCATCATCTTCGGTACTCCGCTTTCCCAAGAGGCAAGAGTCAACAGGAGAGCATCTGCCACCGACATAGTGCAGTGCGGACACCGCATCAGGTTATGTGAGCTATGTGGTACTTAGGAAGCTGATTTTTTCAGACCCCTGAGCAAAATTACATACATCAATTTAAGCAGTAGTATAGGCTAGGCCTCAGTCTCATCTTCTATCCATCCCTGTAATTTCCCTTTGAGTATGAAATAGTTACTGTGCTTTTCATCTCAATGCTATTGACATATTCTTCCTGCAGTTTTTAGGGCTGAGAAATAATCATCAGATGAATTGATCTTATTTTTCTGCTCATGGACTATCCATGATCAAACAGCTATTTTCTTAAAATGAGTTCATTGTTCAAAAATATACGATGAAAGTTTCTAGAAGCTCTCTCAATTCTGCAAGTGTATGGACAGATCCTGAATGGTACTCCATGAGTATCTGCTATCCAAGCTGTGCCGTTAAATTTTCATTGTCCAAATAAACCACATAGCATTGTTTTGGTAATGCTACTGCAAGTGTATGGATGCAAACAAACTTGAAATAGAAATACAAACTCATGTGACTTTGAAATTCACATTTGGTACATACTCTGGCCAGTAGAACTCGATCACCCGCAAATGTGGAAAGCAGACACAGAGAGGATGTATGTAAAATCAAAGAAAGCCATTAATAATTTGGCCAAGTAATTTTAGCATATTTTGCAGCATTTACATTGTTCAGATGGTTGACAATGGACCATGGGACACTACTGAACTCCTTACTCATTTCAATGGTGCAAAAACAGACAGCAGAAGATGCTTCTATGTTTCCTTTTCCAGTAAAAAAGCTATGTAAAATATGGACACTTGGATACTGAGCTGTTCAAGATCCCAGTCTTGCAAAGACTTAACAGTATGAAGTCAGTGGGACCACTCACATGGATTAAAAACAAAGTATGATCACAACTCTTTGAAGAACTGGGACAAGTGACTATGACTGCCATTTGACTGGGGGAGGGGGGAGCTCAGGAAGTATGATGTAACCATAACCAGAAGTGGGTATGATGGGAAATATCCATTGATGAGATTAAACACAAATCTTGGATATTCTGTTGAGAACAATTCAGAATGGGAAGAGGGGACTAGCAGCATGGTGTTTTCATCCCTAAATGGATCCTCTAGGCACTACTGTAATAACATAAATACAAAAGATGGGTTTTGAAGGCAACTAAAGAAATCGGAAACCTAACTTCCACAGATTTCAATTGAACTTATACTCCTTACTCTCAGTTACAGAAATATTTTCAGAAGAACCTAAATGACATGCATCTGATGAAGTGGGTCTTTGCCCACGAAAGCTTATGCTCCAATAAATCTGTTAGTCTATAAGGGGCCACAGGACTCCTTGTCGTTTTTGCAGATCCAGACTAACACGACTACCCTTCTGATAAATGACTTAGGAGCCCAAGTCATAGAGATTTTCAGTGAGGCTTCTGCTCTAATATCCCTCAAGTATTTGAAAAATTCCCACATTTGGGTGGATAGAAGCGGTCAGGAAATGGGAAAGTAAGACATCCACTGTCTGTTTTGCCTGAACCTGCTATTACATCATGAGAGTGGGAGATGCATCATAGGTATGTTTATAAAAATGTGTTCCTTTTAATGAAAAGAAGAAATAAAATCAATCAATAATATTCTATCAAACCTTAGGTCTATGAATTTGCTTTAAGAAACAGTTTTGATTGGAATGCACAGGGTATTGTGGAGAATTAATATTCTGTCCACTAGCCAACTGGAGTGCTTGATTCAAGTTTCCACCACTGCATCCTTTCTCCAGTGATTTATTAATCCACAGCATCTGGATTAGCAGCTCTCCTTCTCGGAGCTAAAGGTAAGTCTTCCGGAAGAATGACCAAATCAATCTGCAGGATTCCACTAGATTCCCTGGTGACAGAAGTAAAGTAGTTCTGGGAGCTTGGATCCACATGTGATGCTGTAGCTGAGATATAAAAGTGTAATGAACATTCTGGGCATTTGAAACAATTCATTTTGAAAGGCTGGAGGATTACGCCTCACATCCAGTCACTGGAGTGAGCGCACATGGGCCCCATGTTAACAGAGGCAGCCTTTGGAACACATAAAAGAATCATAGCTTATTTTAAAAACATTTTTAATGTTTCCATCCCTGTTCGTTATGAAGACAGTCTTTAAATGTGAATTGATGCAAACTGAACTTTCTGTTTGAAGGGGAGCAAGCAGCGGAACTCCACTTCTGCAGCAGAAACCAGCTGGGCTGTATCCCAGAGACAACTTGGTAGAGCTCCCCAAAATGCAGAGCCCAGCCCCAGGTTACAATGTTCTTTTATTTTGACTCAGAACAAAAAAAGCACCCATAGGCAGGATCAGAGCTCCCTGCCACTCAGCTGGAGCTACAAAACCAAACACTAGGTCCATTCCGCCCTTCCCCTCCCCCATCTTCTAGAAAGCAGCTGCTCTTAATGCAAGCACCACATTGAGGAAAGTGAGAGACTGAGGTATTGCCAGAGGCCAGGAAAAACAGAAGAGCCTTACAGGTGACCTGAAAGTAAGCTTCTAAACCAGAGTTCAAGGGCATTCCCAGGCTCTAGGACCCTTATGGAAAGTGCTCTGCCAGCAACCCCCTTTCCTGTAGGTGAGTGGGCTCTAGCATTAGCTCTTCAACTGATTGCAACTGCATTTCATGAAGAAAGACGTAGCTCCCATCCTCCATAACCAACAATGTAATGTCATTTTCTGATAAGGTTTTAAGGGCTCCAGTGAGCAGTAAGTGGCTTTGTTCAGGCACAGTGTATGAGGAGACTTTCGCACCAGAGAGCAAATTTCAGATTTGTAATCATGAATATTAAATGCCAGAAATTTCATTCTAATGGACCATCACAGGTTATGTCACACAGCCACCTCCATGCGGTGACAAGTGGTAGGGCTAATGCTAGGGGTGGAGGAGCAGGGTGGCACCATGCACACCAATTTCTAAAGGGCACTGTGCCACTTGGCTTTTTCCTCTGCTGATTCATTGATAGGCCATTTCTGTCCACTAATCCACAGGCTGTATGTTTTGTTTGGCTGTCGCAGGGAACACTGACAACAGTCTCTGTTCTGGCTAACAAAAGAACTAGGATAACTCCTGCAGGTGGGCTCCTCATTTACCTCATACATTGTACATCATTGCATGAGCAAGAGAAATCCTGTGGCTTGGTACTAGGTATGGAGTATAGTCCTTAAACTATACCTCTTACTGAGGTTGACTACTTTCAGAGGGTGTAGAATAGTCCAGGCTAAAAGGTCCACAAGAGGGCAAGGCCCTGTCTCAATAAGGAAGGGAAGTAGCCTTTCATGTTCTGCAGTGTCACCTCTTACCCATTTGCTTAGCTAAAGGGTAAAACTATATCCTGGGTAGTTCAACAAATGAAGCGAATTAATCTGTTTTCTTTCCCCAGAGGGCTCAGGGTTGAGGTAAGGTACTCTCAAGCTGTTTTTTGGCCCCTCACCCAGTGCCTTGTTTTGGGAGTGCTGGCTCTGCTTGTTTCAGAGAACATCTCCTAGTGGGCCTTGTTCCTCCCTTTTAAAGGTCCAGACCTGACAAGTCACACAGGTGAGGCAGGTTGGTGTGGACTATAAACAGGAGTTCTTTAACTCCCTTCTTGACCCTTGGGGGTGTGTAATCCACCCCACCAGAGTTACATAAGGGAACAGAAAACATTCTTGTGACATATTCCTAAATAGAGTAGTTTGAATTTTAAATTGTGAACACTGGCAATGAACTATTCTCAACTTGAGACCAGTAACTTCATAGAAGTTATTTGCTGAACAGGGAGTGTATTTGGTAACTGCAATATATAATTGGGACAAAGAGAAAGTTGCCAAATGCATTGGCTAGGCTAGATTATTCATTATAAATTATGAGCCTAACTCTAGCTCCTGCATCTCAAATGATATCACCACAAACAAGCCACCCTCAAGTGGGAAACCAACAAAAGGATAGGCATGGCATTTCAGTCACCTTCCAAACTGACTGTCCAGATTATCTGTGGGACAACATACATAACGTGCACCTCTGCAATCCCTCCTTTGGCCTTTTTTGTGGCTAAAAGAACCATGGTTATCCAGCATCTTCCATAAGCCAAAAATTCACTATTTTGAAAAGAAGGCTGACAGGAAGTAGGACTAATTCCCAAAGAGAATTTCTTACCAAGGACTATAGTTCATACTGCTCTTGTTCAAGAGCCCAACCAGCAGCATTGTCTGTCCCAGCAGAGGGTGTTCACTACCTTGCAGTACCAAGCCCTGGAAAGCTTTGGCTTCAAAGCCACAGTCTGCCTTAACAGGATACGGAAGGGCCACAATGCCTCACCAAGAGTGTTTCAACAACTATGCTCTTCTGCCCCAATAAGATTAAAGTGTGCATGTGTGGGAGAAAACTTCTTTGAAGGACAGTCTGAGACTGCAGAAGGAACACCCTCAGGAGCTAACCATCACAAACTTCACCACCTTCTGCTCTTATTCAGGGCACATTTCTTTCACCTGCCTTCTCTAATATAAATACATAGTGACATTTTTTTTTTAAAAATCACACTTCTAAAACATTTCCCAGCACAAGACACTGCCCAGGAGGGATGAGTGAACAAACACCACAGCTCTAGTCATATTGCTGAAGGCACTGCTGGGAAGTGCTCAGACACTATGCACAGTTTACAGGTGTATATAGAATACCACTTAGGAGGAAGTCAGACTGATTCATCCAGAGTTTTTCTGGAGGCTTCTGTGCAATGCACACTGCAGAGATTGCCACATAAATATTCAGATATGGAGCAGAGAGGCCTAACTTGTACTTTGCCACCTTTTAGAAAACTCTCTAAAGTCTCCGTTCTTTGCAAACATCAGTGTTGTGCTCCCCTGCAGGATTTTGTCAAGTGTTGAGCACAGAAGAAAGGCCTGTGGGTTCCATGATCTCCTTTGTGCTCTCTCATATAGGGCTGGACACAATCAAGGCCAAAGGCTACATTTCATCCAAGTACATTTGTTGAATTAGGGCCTAAATGTATCAGGCTGAGTTTCTTATTAATTTAAATCTGTTCTTAGATTAAATACCAAATGCCAGTTCTACCTTCTTCCATAATCAGTAAATTACAGGGGAAGGTGGGAGTCCTGTGTGCAGTTAAGATTGTCAACAACTTCCCATTATATAAGCACCTTGTTTTCAGGTGCTTATAACATTGCCTTTTTATTACCATTTCAGCTGAGAGTTTTCATGCAGGTTGTCTGCCTCAGGCAGAATTTTTTGTTTCAACAAAATATGGTTCAGCCATTTCTTAGAATCTGACTGGGTTTAAAATACATGTTTTTGCCCATCGTAAGGTTTTGGCACAGGTTTTTTTTTTAATGTGCCTTCTGGTTGCATATGTCCACAATCCTTAAGTAGTCCTGGTCCTAGTATCAAGCCCTACCCCCATGCTACCCTCCTGGAGGCAATGGTTTTAGCCTCTTGCTCCACTCTGGTCTCAGTTCTCCAGCTGGGTCACTAAGAAATTCAATTTCCCTTTCAGAGAGGGTGGGGGAGGGTTCCTCACTGTCTGATCGCAGGACAATTCCCCAGTGGTCTATGTGGGGGGAACTATGCCCACTCAGTATTCTGGATCCCAAGCCAGGGATCCTAAGAATAGCAGCCAGGTGTTGCTGTGTCCCTTTAACTACACTGCTTTCCATTCCCTGGGTCAATTCCCTGCAACTCCAACCTTCACCAAAGCTTTACCTGTACTTCAGGGCTCATCCAAGTTCAGGACCAACAGTCAGTCCTGAGCTCTTCCTCTGTGCCCTAGATCCATCTTGTACTGAGCTGTCCATGGTGCTGTAGTTCCCTTTTGCCAGAGAAAGCATCATTTGCACTTCTCTAGCTTCAGCAAGAAACTGTCTCTGGCTCTGCAGCTTCTTTTATATGGTCCTGCTGGGCCCTCCTGCGCTGCTCTTACAGACACTGTTGGCTGCTTGGAGGAGTCCTTTATTGCTCCTTTCCTGGGATGGATAAGGCAGGATGTTGAGACATCCAGTATGAGGCTTCTGGGCCTAGCCCACCACCTGCTGCCCTTTCCCTCCCTGACAGGATTGGGGTGTTAGTTCTATAGAAGATAATCCCTCTTTTTTACTCTGGCAGGGCCTCCTCTCTCCCAGACCTCTCTGTCTGGAGGGCTATTAGTTATAGTCTCTCTGCCCTGATCTCCCAGGATCCTTTTCTCCCAGATTTCTTCTCCTAGAGAACTTGTCTTAGTTCTTTGCCATTTTCAGGCAGGGCTCTCTCCCACAGACATCTCTGTCAATGGAGCCGCTAACTAGTCTTTGCCCTAGTCTTGAGGGTCTATTTTCCCAGGTATTTCTTACCTGGAAAGTATGGCATGTTCATGGTCCCTTGACTCACATTCTAGTATGGGATTTTGGGTCTTTGTACGCCAAGCCTCTAATCACAACTCACAATCATATCCTGTGTGGAGCAAGCATTATTTTTCCATCCTTGGGGAACTGGAGATCTTTAGTCAGCTGTTCATTACAGCATTTGAGATCCTCCAATTCCTCTTCTGTTGCCTTTAGCCACTTTCCTAGGTTATTGTCTCTTAAGGGGGAGCTGACAAGGCCTGCCTACACTATTCCATTCCTTATCAAAGGGCCCTGTTCTCTACTCTGATCTTTCTCTTTTACCTTTCCCTGTGGAGATTCTGTCTCTGCTTCTCTGCCCGTTAGCACACTGAGTTTTTTAGCCTCAGTTCCTACAGTGGTGTGCAGCACTGGGGGCTCTGTGTTCTCTCCCTCTGGGCCTGGGCCTGGGCCTGTGTTCCTCATGATTTGGGCATTCTGTTCTTGCCTCTTGGCTCTTCTTTGGGATCTTCTTATACAGGCTCCCATTCTCTCTAGTCCTGGATCACTGTCCTCATTTTTCCCGCACAAGGGCAGAGTAGCCCACTCAGCCTCTTCCCAAGATTAGGGGCCATAGCAAGTCTTTGACAGTTTCAAGTTGGAGTCAATCTCAACCCTGTAACAGAAGCTCCACTTCTGCCATGGGATAGACTATGGTCTCTCCATATGTACACAGGAGATATGTACTGGGCAGCATTGGTCCAGTCTAGTTCCCTTTTTCCTTGCTGACTGTCACTATTTTCTAATCTTTGGAGTAAACCCCCACAATTAGTCACACTGTAACAACAGCTTAAGTGTCATATTTCATTACTGTGCAGTTCCTTTTAATATACCTGGGCTGGCTGTGCCTGTAGTGTACTACCAAGTTGTCTAGCCCCTTCCCAGGGGTAGTTCCTGTAGGCTGCATGGCTCCATTGACCCCTTTGCTGTTGTGGTACACTCCCTGAGTCTAGAAGCTTTGGGGCTATCCTCCCTTGTGAACCTCTCTGGGTCATCCTCTCAGTTTACCAGTCACTCTGGGCCATTCCTCTCCTTTGGCATCAAAGGAGACTTCAGTTTCCCAACTGCTTCTCGCACTGAGGTTGGCTTGAAATGCCTTACCCAGCTCTTTGTTCTTTCGAGGACCACCTGATTTTGGAGCTCCTCCACCAAGCTTGTCTCTGGAGAAAGCCAGCATTTGACTAGGTCTTGTAACTTCTGTGCCACTACCCATGGTCATGCCCCTTGCTGGAATGACTTAATCTAGAACTTCTGCTTATACACCTCCAATATTAGCCCTAGCTGATCCAAAATGGCTGTTTCCACAATTGTGTAGGAACTTCCCTGCTCATTGTTTACCACGTGATAAGCAGCCTGTGCCTTAATCATCAGGTACAGTGTATATGGCCTGCCCACGTCAACTCTCTCCACTCTGTTGACTTTTCCACCCACTCAAAGGTCTGAAGGAAGGCTTTGGGGTGATTCCTCAGCCCAAGATTCACCAAACCCTGAGCCAGTTAACCACCAGTTCCATTACGAACGGCATCCTCCTGTATGGTGTAACCCAACTACTTCTGTACCTGATCCTGCTGGTTGGAGTGGATCTTCTATCTCTATTGCTGTGCCATAGACCGGGTCTTCCATTGCCTCTACAGGTTCTCCATTAATTCATCAGCAGGGTCTGGTTCTACTGCTGCTACTGCTCTTGGTGCTACTGCATAGCTGCTGCGTGATACTGCTGCTGGCCTGCCACCAGTAGGCAGGTCATCACTTCAGTGGTCACTCCCCTTCCTTATCAGGGATCAGTTCAGAGGGTCTCACTTCTAGTACCAAATGCAACATTGTGGTATCCACTTCTTGTGAGTGCCCCTTCTGGATGAGTGAGTCTTTATGTAGTTCTGACCATGGTGTCACTATACCTCCAGGCCATCCTTCCTGGATACAATGGTTTCACCCTCTTTGGTCTACTCTGGCCTCAGCTCTCCAGCTGAGCCACTAAGTAGTTTGGTTCCCCTTCTGGATATTTCTCGGTATTTCTTGCTGTCTGATTGTAGGCCAGTTCCCCAGTGGCATATGGGGGAGGAGGGATCCCAACCCAGGGGACCTAAGAATAACAGACATATGCCATGGTGTCCTTTTAATTAAAATGCTTTCATTTCCTTGGGCCACTTCCCTGAAGCCTACCCTTCACCAAAGCTTCACCCTTACTTCAAGGGTCATCCAAGCTCAGGTCCAGCAGGCAGTCAGGAGTTCTTCTGCATTGCCACATTCCCTACTGGTTCTGAACTGTTCATGGTCCTTGGTCCTTCAGTTTCCTTTGGCCAGCCAGGAGCACTTTCTGCATGTCTCAAGCTCCAGCAAGAAACTGTTTCTGGTTCCACAGATCCTTTTATATGGCTGCCTTACCACCTCATTGCCTGCTCCCTGCAGCCTCTCTGATTGGCTGCTTCTCCTGCAGTCACTCTAGGTTGCTTGGATTAATCGTCTAATGCTACTTACCTGGGATGGATGTGGCAGGATACTGAGGCTTCCAGCAAGGGGCCTTGGGGCTGACTCCACCCTAGCACACACATGTTAAACAAATTTTATAACTGGGTTTTTTTCAGAAGCTCTAGCACTTTTATGGAGCCAGGCCTTTAAATTTGGCAAAGATAAGGAGGGTTGTCATAGTGACAGGCATGCAATTGTTGCCAATTCTGTGAAAATCCACTCAACCTTGGCCAAATTGTAGCACTTGAAAAAAATAAAAATCTTAGCTTACACATACTCAGTACAGACTAATGAATATGCATAAGAAGGATGAAATAAGGTGGCACATTCAGCTTTAATGATGGTATTGCCTACCTTTCAAAATGTATGAGTTTGAAAGCATAGCCTGGTTCTGGATGTGTAATAATGTAGTACACTGGGATGAATAGTTATTGGGGGGGATTGTTAGGATGATAGCAACTATATAGTATTTAAGAACACATATATTATATAGGATATAAGAATGCAGGGAAGCTACCTCATTGCTAGTAAAATTCTGCATCATTAAAAGTTGCCATGTACTCAAACAAGGAATAATGCTGAAAAATCATTAGTTATGGTGCCATCTTGTGTTTGAAATTGGAAAGTGTAGTACAATTTTACTTCATTGTAAAAATAGTTGTATATTCTACTTCTCTGAAACAAGAGCATATGTAATACTTCAGGTTAAATTCCGATTGACACTCACAGAAGAATTCAGGTTGGATATATTAACACTGTAAAACCATTGTATTTAATGAGTGTTGTGGTAAGAGTGAAAGATCGGGCTATTAATGGGTGTCAAGGATGGTTAGCTTTTAAGAATAAAATATTGTTTTAATTGTTTTCTAAGTGTGTCAATTAAGAACGAGTCAGCCAAGTCAACTTCCTCCCACATCATCTTGGATTAACATTTATTTTAATCTGTGTATAGAATTTAGGTTTGAAATGTCATAGAAACAAGATCAACATCTTTTTATAACACTGATTTCATCTACTTGTAGAAGAAAGAGCTATGTAGTTACCATAAAAGAAGGTCAAGCAAACTTGGTGGTTTGGGTTTGTGGATGGGTAAGGGGGAGTCTGATATTAATTAATATAATATATATGTACTAAATACCTGACTCTCATGTAGTGCTGTTCATGGGTAAATCTCAAAGGGCTTTACAAAGGAGGTTAGTTTCTTAATAGTCCATGTTTTCAGAGTGAAAATAATTTTGTTCAATGACGGACTCATGGGATATAAACAATGCTTAGGTTCTGTGATGGTGCTATGCACAGAGGTACGTTTCACCTCAAATGCAAGACAGCTCAAATTTTGAGATAAATATGTAGGCACCCCTCCCCTGGTGGTCAGATGTAAAGCTTCTTGAAAAAGTGGTGAGATTGTGTTGCCCAAATTTTCACAGTTTTGTCAGGGGGAGAAAGGAAAGTGTCAGCATTTGAAATATTTGAAACATTTCAATTTGTCAGGCTGTACTTTGGCCATCTCCCTCCCCCTTCACAAGGCTGAGTCTGTCACTCACATCACCTACATTTAATGTATATCCCATCACAGTTAGCAGCCCAGTAAATCATCATCACATCTAGGGCTTGAGCCTACATTATGAGTGTCAGTGGGAGCTATTTGGCTGACTTGAATGGGAGCTGGATCAAGCACTTGAGTTGTTTTCTATATGGGATAGTGTTGTTCTACATAGGCTAATATATGTTTAAATTGTGCCAAAGTAGCCAACACTATCCATTAACAATCTAGACCATAACATTTAAAAAAACAGCTTTAGATTCCTGTTCACCTGAAACAAATTGTATTATTATCTCTCTCTATATATAAAAAAGCTTTTCCTGATGGGCGACAGAATGACATCATCACACACTCTGGACATCAACACGCTTTCATGCTCTCTGGATGTCATCATGCTCTCATGCTCTTTGGCCATGAAAGACTCCAGAGAGAAGGGGGTTAGTGAGCATAGCGAGCACAGGGCACAGCCCACTAGTATTTATTTATTCAGATGTATAGCTACACCGAGTTGTTGCATGCAGTACGTTGATGGATTGGTGAGGGAAAGGAAATGAATGAAAACAAGAATGGATTGTATAACTTATTTATCATGTTGTCTGGTGCAACTTTGAATTGCAAATCTCAGGATGCAAAAGTGCTTTCCTTTAACACTGAAGTGTAACATATTTGGATTCAAAAAGAGTTTTTCGGTATGGCAATAAGCAGGGTTTGTTATTTCTGATTTGGCCAGGTACTCTGCTTGTCTGACCCAGTAGCATTTAGCTCTCCAGTATTTGCATTTCTGAAAGAGTGACATATGTCCCTGTATTTGTATCTTTTGTTGCTGGATTTAGCTCTGGTCCTATTTTACCAGAAATGCCAAATATATCTCCCTTAAATATTTACACACATGACACCATGAGTTGGTTTCTACCAATAACGATAGCTCGTCCAGTTCTCTCTCAATCACCTCTGTGTTTTTTCCCCAGTATGCTTCCTATGCATGGGAAGATCTACTTGTCAGACTAGATAGATGTGCCACTTAATCTTTTACATCCCTCTTTAAAACAAGCAGCTGCCATACCACCAATAGATTAGGCACTTCTTTCATGAGTTTTGAGCTGAAGCGTCTGCTCTCATACAGATGGCACTCTTACCCATCTTCCAAGCTGAGAGTAAGGGCTAAGACAGAACATATTCATACTGGTGATGAAGGCATGACTGTGCTGTTAGGATTGACAGTGTGGCTTTGACTTCCATGACCATGTGATGTTGTTCTGGGAAGGAGGACCGTATGGAAGCAATGGTCCATATGACCAAGAAGGGGAACAGTATTCTTGAGACAGTGACATGCTAACTTAGTGAGGAGGGCTTTAATTTTGATAAAAAGATGGTAGGCAACAAAAGACAACAGGCTGGAGTAAAAATAGTGACCTTAATAGATGTTCAGCAGTTGTAGGGAGGGAGGGGTGGGAAGAATTGGAAAATTACAATAACGAATAACAAGAGGGATAACAATGTGGAAATTTGCTCAGCATCTTAGATGGCTATAAAAACAATGAGTAGGCCTGTGGCACCTGAGAGACTAACTATATATATATATATATATATATCATCATGAGCTTTCTTGTGCAAAACCCACTTCTTCATAATGAGATGATCTTGATCATCTGAAGAAGTGGGTTTTGCCAATGAAAGACTACTCATTTTTAAAGTTACAGACTGACACAGCCACCCCTCTAAAACCTTTACAGATGTCTATAAAAGAAAGTCAAGGAGTCCGGGGAATAAACAGGAAGAACTGTAAGTATTAATACATAAGATAAATTATGAAATAATTTGCAGCACTGAGACTTTATGGGATAAACCTCATGACTAGAATATTGGTATGAAAGGATGCAGCTTGTTCAGAAATGACAGGCAGGGACAAAAGAGAGAAGATGTTGCATAATATATCAAAAATATATATACACGTGTTCTGAAGTCCACAAGGAGGTGAGAAGCAGAACAGTGGAATGTCTCTGGGTGAAAATAAAAGAGGAAAAAAATAAGGGTGATGGATATCATAGTAGGGATCTAGTAGATACCACCAAATCAGGAGAATATTATGCATAAGGCATTTCTGATACAAATAAGAAAAATATCCAAAATACAAGATTTGGTAGGAACAGGATATCTGTTGGAAAAATAGTATGAGAAATGCAAAATGTTCAGTACATGTTGGAGTGGATTGGGACACCTACTTGTTTCACAAGGTTGAGGAAGCAACCCTGGGGACAGTCTTTTTTACTTGATTCTGACCAATAGGGAGGAATTGCTTGTGTATCTGAACGTTGAGGGCAATTTGAATGAAAGTGGTTATGAAATGGTAGAAATCATGATTCTAAGGAAAAGAAGGCATGAAAGAAGAATAAAGAGAATGGATTTTCTTTTTAAATCCATTAGGTGAAAAATAAGTTCAAGTTCAAGAGGTGGAACAGGTGAAAAATAAGTTCAAGTTCAAGAGGTGGCAGTTTCTCAAAGACAACATGAAAAAACTACTCCAATGTGAAGGAATGAAAGACAGAATAATAAGTGGCCAACATAGCTCCACCAGTGGTCTTCAATAACCTGAAAAAAAAAACCCACTACAAAGAATGGAATCATGGATACATTTCTAAGGAGAAATACGAAAGAAGATTATAATATTCAAAAAAGCAAAATCAGTCGGGTTAAGGCATAAAATGAGTTACACCTAGGAAGGGGCATACAAGGTTCTATAAACATAGTAGAAGCATTAGAAAAACTAAGGAAAGTGTAGGTCCACTACCCAGCATGGATGGAGAGCTAATACTGAATGTTATCAAGAAGCCGGAAATGTTTAATGCCAATTTTGCATCAGTCTTTCACTTTAAAAGTTATTTATGATCAAATTCTTAACATGATAGTATTAATAATGGGGGAAGAAACACAAGCCAGAGTAGGGAAAGAACAGCCAAACACACTATTAATGTTAAAAAAGGGGAACAAAAATGATTCAGTGAATTATAGACCAGTTCTCCTAACTTCAATATCAGGAAGGATACTGAAACAAAATATTAAACAATTTGTAAATAGGGTTATAAGGAACAGCCAGCATGGATTTCTAAGACTAAATCTTGCCAAATCAATTTAATTTCCTTCTTTGATGGGGCTATTGGCCAAGTTGACAGAGGAAGATATAGACCTGATTTTAATAATGCTTTGTACACAGTCCAATATGACATTTTCATAAGTAAGTGAGGAAAATGTGGTCTGGAGGAAACAACTATAAGGTACATGCAAAACTGCTTGAAATATTATACTCAATGAGTAGTTCTCAATGATTTGCTGTGAAAATAAGAGAATGTATGTAGCAGCAACCCACATGGATTTATCGTAGGTCTGGTTCTATTCAATATTTTCTTTAACTACTTGCTGTGGAATGTATGCTTCTAAAATTTATGGAAGATGAGCTGAGAGGCGTTGCTATAACTTAAGAGGACTGGATTTGAATTCAAAATGACCTTGAAAGTTTAGAGAATTGGTCTGAAATCAACAATTTGAAATTCAATTAGACAACTGCAAAGTACTACAATTAGAAAGGCAAAATCAAATACACAACTTCAAAATGGGGAATAACTGGATAACTACCATGTATATTGGCCACACTGGACAGTCTCTACAGGAAAGAATTGATGAACACAAATCAGAAACCTGCTGGGGAACACTTTAACTTGTCCAGGCACTCATTAGAGGATCTCAGAGTCATAATGTTGTTTCAGGCCAATTCCACAAGCCAACTACACAGGGAAGCCTTAGAAAGTAACTTCATTTCCAGGTTTGATTCCTATCACAAAGATATGAATAAAGACATTGGCTGGATGGCTCACTTCATTCCACATCCTAATGACATAAAAAATAACAGATACTTAAGAACAATTTGCACCTTCTCTATCAGCTTCATGTAGTATGGACACTCTAATTGACTATTTCTCTTCCTGTTTTTAACTTCTCTCTCCCTGCCTCCATCCCCTATTTATTTAGAAACTGGACCTTTACTAACTCCATTTATCTGAAGAAGTGGGCTGTGCCCACGAAAGCTCATGATACCATCTACATGTTTTGTTAGTCTTTAAGGTGCTGCAAGACTATTTGTTGTTGGGTAAGCAGTGGCAGCAAAGATGTAGAGGAATTGGAGGGACCCAGAGAAGATCCATGAGGAAAGACTAAAAAAACTAGCCATGTTTGTAGGCCTAATGGATGATATGAGCATGATAAGCTAAGACAAGTTAAGCTAAGACAAGCCAGAACAATTGCAAAAACCATTAGCTATTGTGAATATGTTTCTAGTAAATAAAGGAGGCAGAAACTAACTAAACAAATTCTTGTGGGTATTGGAGAGACAAGTTGAGTGAAGTAATATCTTTTCTTGGACCAACTTCTATTGGTGAGAGGGACCAGCTTTCTAGCTACACAGAGCTTTTCTTCAGGTCTGGGAAAGCTATTCAGAGTATCCCAGCTCAATACATGTTCAAACACATTATTTAGTGCAAGTAGTTAGCAATATATTCTGACAGATGATTCAAGGTGAAGTCACCTGCCAACACCCCTGTAGTCATAGGACAAAAATGGAGGTTAGTGGGTTATAGATTTCTGTAGTAAGCCATAAACCCAGTACCCTTATTAAAAGCAGGATTTTTAGTGTCTATCAAAGCTTAGCTCCTACACTCACCTTTTGAAAGCACTATGCATATTTCCTTTGAGAATGAGAACTGATTGCTCAGATATAGTGTGATCACTGTATGGAAAGAGTTCTCCCGCAGGTGATGTGCTAATTTTTTTCTCTTTTATTGTTTTCCTGTGTGAGTTCATCCAACAGTGCAGTGACTGTCTGATGTCACCCAAGTAGCTGCTTTTGGGGCATTCAGTGTGCCATATGATTGGATAGGCACGTGATGAACTCTTGCATCTTGAAAAATGTATTGGGCGGGGGTTGTGTTATGGATATGTTTATAGTAAACAAAACAGGCAGGGACACTCTGCACTGATAAGTTTGCCTTATGCAATCTGAAAAGCCATTGCTTCTTACAAGCAAGAGGTAAAGATGCTAAACTTGCAGAAATGTTGCCAATTGATGCTTGGTTGTCTCTGTCTCTTAATTTTATTCAGACTCATTTGCCCACATTTGTGCCAAGTACACTATTTGTAGGAAATATCAGTTTATATTTATAACCTATTTCCTGACCATTCCAATGGTTTTGACTTTGCAGCAGTGACTCTGATTGTTTATCAGACCATCAATGAAAAATACAATTGAGGGAGATATGAAAATTGTGATTTTAAAAAGTGATTGTTATGAATGCTTTGCAGAACAGCATGTGTGTGTGGAAATTGCAACTTACACTGTTTCCCATCTGTAAAATGGGGATAGTAGCATTTCCTTTCTCATGGCTATGTCACAATGAAAAACACATTAAAGACTGTGAGGTGCCCAGATTCTATGGTGATGGGGGCTGTATTTCACACTTAGCGAGCCATCATGAAAAATGACCAGTATATGTACAGACTCTTTACTATCAGCAGTAATAATAAAACAAATGAATGATGTTTTATTTACTTCTTAAAATAAAGAGCTCACTCATTCCTGCTGAATGGGCAAACAGATTTTTCACAAGCCAGTATCAATATTTGCATGCATTCACACACACACCATAAAATATTTTGAATTTCTACAAGCAATTTAACATGAAGACCTCAAAGCATTTTACAATGATCAAGGTTTGCACCATGCTTGAGAATGAAGTATCACATCCACGTCACACTTATCACATTGAGAGAGAAGCACTGAATAGTGAGTTTGTCAAGAGTTTGGCAATCTCTCTTCAGCAATTTTACTGCACCTAGGGACTTCCACAACTTGCACTATCAAAATCCCTGTGTGAACTTAGTCTTTGCAACCTAACAGACTTTCCAGAAACAGGTCTTTCAGTCCTCATGGGTGTTAAAGAAAATCAGCATATGAATGTTGCAAGCCTAGATCCTCTGGGAAATTTACTGCTGTTGATTCTGCTCTGCAGGTTAACTTCCATTTTCCTCTTTTATTTCTATTGTGTAGCAAGTATACTCCAATTAGTCATGAGTGTGAAGACTTGAAACCCAGAAACCACAGCCTAGTGCTCTGGATTCTTCTTTTTTTTTTCCCCCTCACTTGACTCAGTCTGCAAGTGTTATTAGCCTACTGATTCAATAACCATGTGTTTTGCTCTTGGGATTCTGTATTGGTGACAGTCACTGGGGTATGCACAAGAGTACAGTTTCATATACCATTTGATTCTCTTAATACAGAGGATTTAGAGACTAAACACTGATCATTCTTTTCCCCACCAAACCGTGGGAAGACATAAGCACTAGAGGCAATTAAAGGCATTAAAGTGACAGTCTGCTGATGCATGGCTACACAACATGGAAAGGTTTTAAATATTTTATGAAGTATAAAATGAGCAATGAACTGTGTAGCATTTTACTTGCATACAATCCCGGCAATTACTAACTGAAACATGGTGGGTCTTCAAAAAAAACAAAACAAAACAAAACACTGCTAGCTCATAGATTCACAGTTTCCCCCTTCTAGTGCAACATGCTGTATGCAAGTGGGTAGCTATCCCCAATTTAGAGAGGCCCGCGTTTCAACAATGGTGTGAACGAAGTGCTTTTAAATCCTTCGGGACATTGGGCCCTAGACAGAGTCATAGACTTTGTTCTTTTGTCTTTTTGAAGTGCTTTGGTGCTGGATACTTTGGCACTGGTGATGGGGCTGTATATAAGTAGATAGAGCCTGGATACCCAGTGCTTTGGTCCTTGTATAATTTTTTAGAGCAGGGTGGGGTGGGTTTAAATGTGACCAGATGCAGGTACATTAGACTTAGACATTTAATCATTAGCCTTAGAGATTTAAGCACATACATAATTTGAAGCATGAATTGTTCTGTAGTTTTGCACTTTGTGATTTCTATAAGCCCAATGTACTATAAATCAGGGGTGGGCAATAAAATGGAGGCGGTTCACCAGGGTTAGCCCCTGGCTGGCCACCGCTGCTTTATTTATCTGTGGCTTTGTCTAGACAGCAGAGTTTTTCCGGGATACAGTATCCTGGAAAAGCTCTGCCACATCCAGGGAATGTGTCCACTTTTTCGGAACAGTTTCCAACAAAGCGGGCTCATTCTTTCAGCATCCCTGTATTCCTGTTCTGAAAGAAGAGGTTTTTCTGAAATTTGCCCTCCTGTAGACGGGCCAAATTTTGGAAAAGCCTCTTTCAGAAAAAAAAGCAGAAAAAGATACGCAAATTGCAGTTCACAATTTGCGTATCTTTTCCTGATAAAACTCTGCAGTCTAGACGTAGCCTGTGTGTCCCATTCCTGGCCAATGGGAGCTGTGGGAAGTGGTCTGGACAGGGGCTGTGAGAAGCAGTGTACCAATTGGCGGAAATGGTGATCCATGGCCAATGAGAGCTTCAAACACCAATACCTGCAGAGGTGCACAGAAATACATTAGTGGCAGCCTGCCGTGGATTAACCTCGACAAATCGCATCTGGCCCGTGGGCCGGTATTTGCCCGCTGCTGCTATAGATTCTGATTTCAAACTCTTTTACACAATCTTCATTGGCATTAGTGGAACCACTCCTGATTTATATGTAAGATCAACATCAGACCCTCTAACTCTGCAATGTCAATAACTGCTTTGTGAAATGTCTGTGGCCAAGACTTTCTCCTCCTAAAGAAACCCATCATAACCGCCTGGAAATAATTACAGCACCTGTTTGTCAATAAGAAATGGATGTATCAGTTTGAATAACAGGGGCTAATACTCATGACTAACAATTTATCTCAAAGTACCTGTGATACTTCGTAGCAGAAATAAGTCCTATAAAGTATATGTGCCACCCAGTTGAAAAGCACAAAAGTACAAAAGGTCCCTTGCAGACTGCGTATTTACGTAAGTGGCCTGAGAGCAGAAAGGGAAGGAAAGGGCAAATGGCTTGTTCTGGAGAGATATCATTCTGTTATTATTGAGCATAAACAGTGAGTGCAGGAATCATGGGAAGAGGAGATGATGTGGCCTAATCCCTGAGCCTCTAAGAAGTAGAGGAAGGCAAAGCCTTTCACCAGGCGTTCACAGCCATGGATCCTGGAGGAGTTTGTTTTATACAGTTAGTCAGGATATGGGGGGCTTAGATCCCAATGGGGAGCAGAGATGTGAACTTCAATCTCCCATCTCTCCCCAAAAAGGTATCCTAAGTGGTGGGATATTCTGGGGTGGGTTTCTCCTGCTGAAGCTGTTCTGCTGTGCATAAATAATTAAAATTCATTAGCATTAAGGGAACTGGAACCTGACGACTTTTGTTATAATACAAGAGATCAAACTAGATACTCACCATGGTCCCTTCTAGCCTTGGACTCTCATACATCACTGACCCAGACCAATCTGGATTTCATAGTAAGCCTTGCACATGTAAACAACATGCTTTTAAATATGGCTAAATGTAAAGGCCTATACCTTGGAGCAAAGAACACAGGCCATACAAAAGTAGTGAAGGACTCTCTTCTGGGAAGCAGTGGCTTCCCAACTACACAGCCAACATACTAGAAAATCAGTTACCTTCTCAAGGAAATCATGCTTTGTTCTTCATGCATATTATATTTCCTATTTTGGATTCCAAATATAACAGAGGCTGACATAGAAAAAATAATGTCTCTGTTAAAATAGTGCTCTCTAGTGTTAATAAAGCTACACTGCATGGGGTTTCTGAAATCAGACTATTCTTGAATACTTCTTACTTTGTGAAATTGAATTTGCATATCCTGCAGCTGAAAAAGGCATAATTAGTAATTTGTGAGTAATTTAAGCAGCAGCAGCTATAAAAATCCTAGGTATTTACATAGTTCTCATAAATTAGAGTCACAAACTGTAATTTGTTAAATTGCAATTCTGCTAAAAGCTTGCATTTACATAGGATGTTCAGATGCTAAAATGTTGACATGCATTTTAAATTCAACACTGCCAGCACATTCATAATTCATATCAAGCAGCTAAAGGGATTATTTCTGCAGTTATTTGGACAGTAAAGTAAAATGCCCAATTGGAAACAACAAATGGGACTACTCACAATCTACCAAATGTGAGGTCTGTTGGTTAAAAGCAGATGCTAACTCTATAGAGAATCACAACTCAGTCCAACTCAAATTTGCTCACTGATCAGTATGAAAATGATCTCCAAAAATAATGATCAAGGTGTTTGGGGTGAACGCTACTGCTCTGCTTGGCAACCATTAACTTAATGATTAAGGCCAAGAAACAGGCTTCACAAACATATGTCTGGTCAAGATGACTTATGGTCTTTTCACCTATAAAATGGCATTAAGTCCTGAGTCTTAACTAGCAGATGACTGTACTCATAAATTCAGCCACTATGTTGGATTAGGAGGATTTAAATAAAGTCAAGATGCATCATGGTCAACACAAAATTCTTTTTTTTAATGCACCTGCTGTTGAAGTGTAAAGGGAACATCAAGGTCCTGCAAAGCCCTATGCTAGAATGTTGCAGCTGCCAAATTTAATATGTACATCACTTCTGCTTTTAGTGGTCTTGAATAATGAGGAAATCAGAGTCAGAATGTCAGTGGCATTAAGATGCTCAACTGAGTTACAACCGGCTGAGACGCTGGGCCCTGACATTAAGTTATGAAATAATTCTCTTGTTTCTCAGTGATACAATAATTCTCTTGTCTCTCTAATGTTCTTAAAAGATCCATTTTCATGGAACCACAAACATCTACAAATGTACAAGAAACCTTCCCCATTGTAGTGTAATTTTTAAAAAAAATATCTACTAGATGTAAGAAATATATAAATAAAGATACCAAGAACAATTCATGCTTTTTAAGCCAAGGCGCTCACGGTGTTGGTAGGTATTGAATAGCCCCATTTTACAGATGGGGTAACTGAGACATAGAAGTTACATGTGGGATCCACTAAGGGATTTAGGCATTATATAATACTTAGAGTCTCAGTACCTACCTCTTAGGCACCTAGGCTACGTCTACACTACATGCTTCTTGCGCAAGAAGCCTTTTGTGCAAGAGTTTTTGCACAAAAACTTCTTGTGCAAGAGCACATCCACACCTCAAAGCACATCGCAAAAGTGTCCACAATGCATGGACGCTCTTGCACAAGAAAGCTCTGATTGTCATTCACTTGTGCTTTTTTCCATAGGGGTTTCTTGTGCAGGAAACCCCTCTGGAGTGTCCATACTTGCCTTTTTGCACAATAGCTGTAGCAGAAACAGGAGTTATGCCTCATAAAAGGAGGTTTACCTATGCTGGAAAAAGCCCTCCCTTCTGCCGTTTTACGTTGATTTACTTGTGCAAAAGCACATTTGAGGTGTGGACGCAAAAACCTTGCAGTGTAGACGTAGCCCTAGAAAAAATAACACAGGATTGACACTGTGATCCACCAAGCCTGAGTGAGGCACCTACAAAGAGATAGACACCTTAGAATGGGATTCACAAAAGCCAGTATGCTAGATGGGGACCCAGCCAGTGGAAGATGCTGATGAAATGGGAGTTTGCTAAGCCCCAGGATTCTCTCAGAAATAGGTGCCTACATCTTGACTGCAGGGAAGGACCTAGCTCCACCAGCGATCCAAGGGTTGGATGAAGATAGGCAGTCAGCCTTTTAAGTTGTGAATGGGGCCTGAAACAAAACAAGGGAAAGGATTATCCAGGGAGGAAATCAGTCTTTAGCCTCGTGGTTGTGGGCCACACCACAGAGGTGGGAGACCCCTGGTTCCAATCTTCCTGCTTTCGAAGGAAGGGAAAGATTTGAAGTGGGATCAGCCACGTATGACATGAATGCATTAGGCAATAGCATCGTTCTAATTTTTGTAGTGGGCCAATTAGTATTAAATGATTCAGTTACTTAATTCAAATGGAAGACATTGAGAGAGCCCCACATGAAACTATTTCATAGCTTAGTGGTTAGGGCACTCACCTAAGGTGGCTGATTCATGTTCAAATCCCTTCTCACTCTCAGGTGGAAGGGGGGCTTATACCATGAGTCTTGCACAAACTTGCTGAGGATCCTAACCACGAAGCTAACGGGTATAAAGGAGATCATCCATCTTCCCACTTGGCAGCTTTGTGTAAACTCATGTGAGGGGCTTGCTCATAGGCCACCTGCTGGATTGGGCTCTTGTATATGACTTAGTTTGCCAACTTCCTGTCTTTCCAGCTTTTGAATCATTCTGGGGCTGAGGCAGGAGATAGACGTCAAAGCACCTATCAAGAGGCAGGAAAGCACATGTTGTGGGAGGAGATAGGTGCGTGGATACTTGGAGTCAGGCTATAGTGTGCACGCACAGAGCAAAAACCTAGGCACTGAGTGAGTTTAGGTATCTACTTGGCAAGGCAATACCTGAGTGGGAGTTTTAGATCTCAGTGGCACCTAAATGAGGGACATAGGCTTCTAAGTACCTTCATGGATCACATCCTGAGTGATTTGTCAGAGGAAACTCAATAAGTCAGTGCATAGTAGCAGCCATGGAAGCACAATTAGATATTGTCTTGTTTCTCTGCTCAAAGCACTTGGAAATATCTCCCTGCACAGCCATGGAGTTGTTAGTGGAAATACCATTACTAAAGCCTTGATGCAGCAAAGCATTAAAACACTTTTAACTTTGATCGTGTATGGAAATCCGTCCCTATTCAGGACAGCAGCTCACACATGCTTTAAGTTAAACATTTGCTTTAAGTCCCCCTGACATCATTATTTGGCTTCAAAGCACAGGTCTGAGCCAATGGAGCCTAAGTGCTGATAGTCTTAAGCCACTTGGTAGGTCGCCCAGTCGAGGAAGATCTTGCCAGTCTGACATTCAATCCTGTATTGGACAGGGGTTCTTACAGATATCAGCCAGTTCATTATACCACAGCAATGTCAGATCAGTCTAGCCATGACTTTACATCAACTTAACAGATTCTATAACTGCAATACTTATTAAGGTGTGGGAAAAAAATCCAAGTTAAAAAAAGAATCCTTTTTTCTGAAATAAAAGTGATTAACCATTAGTATGAAAAAATGTTGACCTAAAGAATTACATTTCCTTTCATTATTTTGTATTTTCTTTTCAAGAATAACCCCCATCATCTAATCTGTGGCCAATTTTTAAATCTGAGACTAGATAAAAAAATTACGTCAACAAAATTGAGCAATCTGCATGCATGGTTTGCCACAGCGACTTGCTCTCACGAGAAAAAACAGCTGAAATCTCTTACTGCAAAATATGCCATTGCTAATAAGCTAAGAGATAACACACACTTATATTTTTACCATTACTAACTTAGCATGGCTCCCATGTGTTTAACTTTACAAATCATTACAATGACCTCTTTTCAGAATCCCAAGCATTTAGCAGCTACCAAAGAGCTAAGTGGAGCTGGTGGGGCTGAGCAGTTTGGAAAATAGATCTTAAGGCCAAAAGGAGTCATAATAATAATGATAATAATCTAATTTTACCGCCTGCACAGAACAGGCATCAGGCCAATTATTTAGATGCCTAAATAAATATTTAGGCCCTTATGAATAAGCATCCAGTTATGTGCATTATCAACATGATTAAATTCATAGAATCCTAGGACTAGAAGGGACCTTGAGAGGTCATCCAGTCCAGTCCTGTGCACTCATGGCAGGATTAAGTATTATTAAGTATTAGACCATTCCCATCACGTGTTTGTCTAACCTGCACTTACTCTTCATTAAAGAGTTTTTTAAGGAGCATTTGTGATTTTTTTGTTCTAGTTTTGCTCCAGATGTGTTTGAATTCACATCCTTCAAGATTTAAATTTGAAATGACCCAAACATTTCCTGTGTAAGTTGGTGGAAACTGCCAAGTTTTTGTTTGGTTGCAACTGGAACTCATACATCAGCATAGTTTTGATAAGAAGTTTTGAATAGCAGAGGGTTTTGTTCAAAACTTCATCATTGTGCATCATTCTACATACAATTGCTGCGCTGGCAGAAATCGAGGTATCTAGGCTAGGGAATTTACAATTGAGGCATGATTGCGCTATGGAATCAGACAAAATCTCATGAATAAAGCAAATGATCATTCAAAAAAACAAAACAAAACAATAAAACCTGTTTTTCCCTTTGCTTTGCTGTAAAGTTGGCAGGGTAAACTTGAGCATGGAGTGGAGTGGTCACCTTTAATTTCATGTCTCCCGATTCAACTTTCTCCTAGGGTTTGTTTTATCATATTGCTGAAAAACAAAGACTGGACTTACAAGTTCATCACAGTGATGAGATGTGGGAGAATCAGTGCCAAGTAAAATATACCATCTAAATATAATAGATATAATAGGCACTCAGATATGATTATGGTGGACAGATAAACAGCTCAAATGTCTGAAACTGGAGAGGCCAGAGTATACCAAGTACAAGTATTCTTTGGAGAATGTCTGTTCTCACCAGAACCAAGTCCTCCACTTACACATGTGAACAAGTCATTACATGTGATTAGTTCTGGAATAAAGGCCAGATCCCACCACACCCAACTATCCAGAGTACTCCTCACATATATGATGATTGTTATACACTAGGGACTCAGGTCCAGATTTTTAGGTATTTAGACAGCTGAAGATGTGCCTAGTGCAGATAATGATATTGTCACAAATACCTAGTTACCTAATGTCCATTGATTTCAGTGGGAGTTGGGATTTTGAAGAGTGAAAAAAGGGTGGTGTTTCTGAAGATCCCACTAGGCACCTTTTTGCATGGGGGTGGGCAGTTATTTTTGATGGGGGGCCACTCCAAGATCTTGGTAAGTGGTCAAGGACTGCACTTTTCTATGGAGGGCTGCAGGTGGAGGCAGCATGCAATGTCTCCTTCCTCCTTCACCCCTACCCCTCCCACCCCCGTCAGGGGCACTCGTCACCTAGAGGGAGCTACAAGCCATTTTGAGCAACCTCTGGTTGCAGCGGGCAGAGAACCTGTCTCGGGATCTCGGCAGGGTGGCCTATGGGCCAGCTCAAAACGCTTGGCGGGCCATATCCAGCCCATGGGCTACATCTGGCCCACCCCTGGTTTTTGCATCTTTTAGGTGCCTAAATGCTGTTAAAATTCTTTCCTTAAATGTTTTCAGCATAAAGTCCTGACTTTGCAGTCTACTGAGGCTGTGATGTTACAGATATGCATCAGGATATAATGGATTTATCTGAGCTAAACAAATACTCTTGAAGTCACCTGTTTAGGCTCCTGGAGTCAGTGACTCTGGAGGAAAAAGAGAAACACTTGAACCTTTTTCCATTTTTAGAATTAAACTAGCTTATGTATTAAATTAACATATGTGTGCACCCGTTGCAAGGAGCTCCTGACCCTCAGAGACTGGGTTTGGGCTTTGGAGGCCAGGGTGGCTGAACTGGAGAAGCTAAGGGAGGTAGAGGGATATGTTGATGAGACTTTCTGGGACACTGTAGTACTGTCCCACCTCCAGTCTGAGAGCCCCAGTGCTCTTAAGGAGGATGAAAGTCTCAAGGGAACAGAGAATTCAGTGGGAGCAGAGGGAAACCATCCCATAGTTGGGACCCTCCTCCCAGAGGATGTTGCGGTATCCTCTCGCACTGAGGATACCTCTGAGGGGGAGGGAATGCCAGTTAGGAAGAGGCAGGTGTTAGTAGTGGGTGATTCGATTGTTAGAAACATAGATAGTTGGGTTTGTGATGACCGGGAGAAACGTATGGTCACTTGCCTGCCTGGTGCGAAGGTTGCGGATCTCTCGAGGCATCTAGATAGACTTATGTGTAGTGCTGGGGAGGAGCCGGTGGTTGTGGTAAAAATGACGTAGGGAAGGATAGGAGAGATGTCCTGGAGGCCAAATTTAGGCTGCTAGGAAAGAGACTGAAATCCAGGACCTCTATGGTGGCATTCTCGGAAATGCTTCCAGTTCCACACGCAGGGCCAGGTAGGCAGGCAGAGCTTCAGAGTCTCAATGCGTGGATGAGACGATGGTGTAGGGAAGAGGGGTTTGGATTTATTAGGAACTGGGGACACTTTTGGGAGAGGGGGAGCCTATACAGGAAGGATAGGCTCCACCTAAACCAGGGTGGAACCAGACTGCTGGCACTAAACATTAAAAAGGCCGTAGAGCAGTTTTTAAACTAAGAGATAGGGGAAAGCCGATTGGTGCGGAGATGCACGTAAATCGGAGGGAGACTTCTCTTAGAGGAGAATCCATTGATAGAGATTCTCTAAGCTGTAGTCAGAAAGAGAGGAGGGGAGAGGGCAAACCATGGGCCAGAGCAGACAAACAACCAATGCACCAGGGAAGGGCAGACAAATAAGCAGTGGCAAATTTTTAAAGTGCTTCTACACAAATGCAAGGAGTCTGACTAATAAGATGGGTGAACTAGAGTACCTAGTATTAAATGAGGAGATTGACATAATAGGCATCACTGAAACCTGGTGGAATGAGGAAAATCTGTGGGACACAATCATACCGGGATATAAAATATATCAAAAGGATAGAGCAGGCCGGTGGGTGGCGGAGTGGCACTGTATGTGAAAGATAATGTAGAATCAAATGAAATAAAAATATTAAGTGAATCAACATGTTCGATAGAATCGCTATGGATAGTAATTCCATGCTCCAATAATAAGAAATTAGCAGTAGGGATATATTATCGACCACCTGACCAGGACAGCGATACTGACATTGAAATGCTGAGGGAGATTAGAGAGGCTACCAAAATAAAGAACTCTATAATAATGGGGGATTTTAATTATCCCCATATTGACTGGGTACATGTCACCTCAGGAAGAGAAAGCAGAGATAAAATTTCTCAATGGCCTAAATGACTGCTTCTTGGAGCAGCTGGTGCAGGAACCCACAAAGGGAGAGGCAATTCTCGATTTAGTCCTGAGTGGAGCACAGGATCAGGTCCAGGAAATAACCATTACAGGACCGCTTGGGAATAGTGACCATAATATAATAACATTCAACATTCCTGTCGTGGGTAGAACACCTCAGCAGTCCAGCAGTCTGGCATTTAATTTCAAAAAGGGGAATTACACAAAAATGAGGAGGCTAGTTAAACAGAAATTAAAAGGCACAGTGACTAAAGCCAAATCCCTGCAAGCTGCATGGAAACTTTTTAAAGACACCATAATAGAGGCCCAACTTAAATGTATACCCCAAATTAAAAAACATAGCAAGAGACCTAAAAAAGTGTCACCGTGGCTTAACCACCATGAAAAAGAAGCAGTGAGGGACAAAAAGGCATCTTTTAAGAAGTGGAAGTCCAATCCTAGTGCGATAAATAGAAAGGAACATAAACACTGTCAAATCAAGTGTAAAAATGTCATAAGAAAAGCAAAAAAAGATTTTGAGGAACAGCTAGCCAAAAATTCAAAAAGAAATAACAAAATGTTTTTTAAGTACATTAGAAGCAGGAAGCCGGCTAAAAAACCTGTGGGTCCCCTAGACGATCGAACTATAAAAGGCGCAATCAAGGACGATAAAGCCATTGCGGAGAAACTAAATGATTTCTTTGCTTCAGTCTTCACGGCTGAGGACGTTGGGGAGACTCCCAAATCTGCACCATCCTTTGCGGGTGATGAATCTGAGGAACTGTCCCGGATTGAAGTGTCATTAGAGGAGGTTTTGGAACAAATAGAAAAACTTAATGTTAACAGATCTCCGGGACCGGATGGCATTCATCCAAGGGTTCGAAAAGAACTCAAATGGGAAATTGCTGAACTATTATCTGTGGTTTGTAACCTATCCCTTAAATCGGCTTCCGTACCTAATGACTGGAAGGTAGCCAATGTGACACCAATATTTAAAAAGGGCTCTAGAGGCAAACCCGGTCTAACTTCAGTACCGGGCAAATTAGTCGAAACAATAGTAAAGAATAAAATTGTGAAGCATGTAGAAGAACATAATTTGTTGGACAAAAGTCAACATGGTTTCTGTAAAGGGAAATCCTGTCTTACTAATCTATTAGAGTTCTTTGAAGGGGTTAACCAACATGCGGACAAGGGGGATCCAGTAGATATAGTATACTTAGATTTTCAGAAAGTCTTTGACAAGGTCCCTCACCAAAGGCTCTTGTGTAAATTACATGGCCATGGGATAAGAGGGAAGGTCCTTTCTTGGATTGAGAACTGGTTAAAAGACAGAAAACAAAGGGTAGGAATAAATGGTAAATTTTCAGAATGGAGAGGCGTAACTAGTGGTGTCCCCCAAGGGTCGGTCCTAGGACCAATCCTGTTCAACTTATTCATAAATGATCTGGAGAAAGGGGTAAGCAGTGAGGTGGTGAAGTTTGCAGATGATACCAAACTGTTTAGGATAGTCAAGACAGAAGCAGACTGTGAGGGACTCCAAGAAGATCTCACCAAACTGAGTGATTGGGCAACAAAATGGCAAATGAAATGTAATGTGGATAAGTGTAAAGTAATGCACATCGGGAAAAATAACCCCAACTATACGTACAGTATTATGGGGGCTAATTTGGCTACGACAAAACAGGAAAGAGATCTTGGAGTTATCGTGGACAGTTCTCTGAAAACTTCCACGCAGTGTGCAGTGGCGGTCAAAAAGGCAAATAGGATGCTAGGAATTATTAAGAAAGGGATAGAAAATAAGGCCCAGAATATCTTACTGCCCCTGTATAAAACTATGGTACGCCCACATCTTGAATACTGTGTACAGATGTGGTGTCCTCACCTCAAAAAAGATATTTTGGCCTTGGAAAGGGTTCAGAAAAGGGCAACTAAAATGATTAGGGGTTTGGAACGGGTCCCATATGAGGAGAGGTTAAAGCGACTGGGACTTTTCAGTTTAGAAAAGAGGAGACTGAGGGGGGATATGATAGAGGTATATAAAATCATGAGTGGTGTGGAGAGGGCCGATAAAGAAAAGTTATTTATTAGTTCCCTAAATAGAAGAACTAGAGGACACCAAATGAAATTAATGGGTAGCAGGTTTAAAACTAATAAAAGAAAGTTCTTCTTCACACAGCGTGTAGTCAGCCTGTGGAACTCCTTGCCAGAGGAGGCTCTGAAGGCTAGGACTATAATAGAGTTTAAAGAGAAGCTAGATGATTTCATGGAGGTTAGGTCCATAAAAGGCTATTAGCCAGGGGATAAAATGGTGTCCTTGGCCTCTGTTTGTCAGAGGCTGGAGAGGGATGGCAGGAGACAAATCGCTTGATCATTGTCTTTGGTCCACCCTCTCTGGGGCACCTGGTGCTGGCCACTGTCAGCAGACAGGATACTGGGCTAGATGGACCTTTGGTCTGACCCAGTACGGCCGTTCTTATGTGAATTATCCGTAATAGCAAAAGAGGCTGGTGCTTTTAGAGCAGCAGTTCCAGGCACATTCACCTGCAGGACTGTCTGGAAAACAAGAATTCCATTTCAAGAAAACTTCTGGGGTTTTACCATTTGGTTCTATTTATCTTCAAGCTGCATCCTAGGATTTCATTCCTCTTACCTAGGAGCAATTCCCTGATAAGATCAACCTTAGAAGACACTCTGGAACAGGGATGCACTGTGAGACAAGAGGGTTGTTAGCATTATAAAAGGTTGTTCTCATATTGTTTCCAATCAGAAGAGAAAGAAAAAACCAGGAAATCCCACAAGAAATCCCTAACATTTCAGCATAGTTCTAAACTCAGTTTAGGCAAATAAGTATCCAAACTTCTGCATTTTTCCCCAAACAGAAACTTTCAAAGTTTTCCAAATCTTGCTGTTGCTCTAAAGATGTGCATGTAAGTTTATAATGGAAACATAAGAGTACAGGTCTCACATTTCTTTATCTGTCAATCAACATGTTCTTTTAATGATATTTGAAAATACTAACCGGCATTTACTTACCCATTGCTAAAAAAAATTATTTAGGTCTCAGCAGGCAATTTGCATCTGACACTAGTTTAAGTAAGCAAGGATTAGTAAATAAAATGTAATTAGCTTTTTGCATAATTTGCCAAAATTATATGTTTTGTGTGAGTGACAGGTGGGAGGTAAATATTTTAATACAGAGTAAACTTTAAAAGTTTTTTTTCTCAACTTTGTAGCAATTTAAAAAAAAACACATTTTTTAAATTGATTTAGAAATATACCTACCCAGAGTGCTAAGCTCATACACATTACACAATAAAACATATGAGGCCAATGTTCAAAATCTAAAATTCTCCCGTATTTAGTACTTTATTAATTATTATTATTATTATTATTAACAGTAATAATGATGATGATAATAATAGTAATTAAATAGCTTCCATGGGCCTCACTAGAGATTATACCTATAGAAAGGAACAGTTCTTCTCCTAAGGTGTTTACAGTCTAAGCCAGGGGTTCCCAAACTTTTTGACACGGGGACCAGTAAAATCCATTCACGAGCTTTTGGAGGACCGGTAACATTCCTTTGCATATTTGCATATTCATTAAGCAAATGATGAATATTCAAATAAGTTCTTTCTGGTCCTCCCAAAGCCCCCAGTGCCAGCGTTAGCAAAGCTTTTGATACAGTCACCCACAATATTCTTGCCAGCAAGTTAAGGGAATATGGATTGAATAAATGGACTGTAAGATGGATAGAAAGCTGGCTAGATCAGGGTTTCCCAAACTTTTTACTTTACTTGGAACCCGGTTTTTTTCAGTACTGTTTTTTGCAGCTCAAAAATATAAACACATATATAAAAAAAGAATAAAAAATGAATAATTTTTCAGTGTTTCACCCGTCTGCATCCTCCATCCAGCCTGGGCCAGGGCTTGGGGGACCTGGCGCTGCATGGGCACTCTAGGAGGCGGAAGCAGGGGCAGATTAGGGGTAGGGTATCTGGCTAGGAGGGAGGGTGCAAGGAAGGGTAGGGTTGCCAGGTGTCCGGTTTTGTACCGGACAGTCCGGTATTCGAGAGTTTTGTCCAGGAAACAAATTGAGAAATTACCAGACATATAAAATGTCTGGTCTTTTCTAATTAGGTAAGTTTTATTATAATTAGGTGTATCAGTCCTTAGCTGCGAACTGCCTGACTGGTAGATGTGCTCACTCTGCCTGAGTGTTTCTACCTGCCAGGCAGTTCGCAACTACTCGAGGGAGGGCATGGGGGGCGGGCAAAATGGAATCCCCGGCCAGACTCACTCACCTGCCAGGGTCTGCAGGGTCTGCATGTGCCCAGGTCAGTCCCACTCCCCGCCCTCTTCTCCTCCCGATCTCCCCGGTCCAGCCCTGCTGCCCCCATCCGGCCCTGCTTCCAGCGGCTGGTTCCCCCCACCCCCACTAATCTCCCCCAGTCAGCCCCGCTATCCCGATGACCCCCCCACCACCACCAGCCCCGCTGCCCCCATCCAGCCCTGCTTCTGGCAGCTGGTTCTCCCATCCTCCTCCTCCTGATCTCCCCCGGCCAGCCCTCCTGCCCCCCGGCCAGCCCTGGTTCCGCCGCCTGCCCTCCCCAATCTCCACCAGACAGCCCCGCTACCCCCAACCCTGCTTCCGCCGCCCGTCCTCCCCCCATCTCTGCGGGACAGCCTGCTACCCCCAACCCTGCTTCCACCGCCCGCCCACCCCCCATTTCCGCAGGACAGCCCCACTACCCCCAACCCTGCTTCCGCCACCCGCCCACCTGCCCGGATCTGCGCGGGACAGCCCCTCTACGCCCAACCCTGCTTCCGCCGCCCGCCCTGATCTCCGCCGGACAGCCCCGCTGCCCCCAACCCTGCTTCCCAGCGGCCGGTTTCCCCCTACCCCCATCTCCTCCCAGGCCGCCCCGCTCTGCTCCCCTCCCGGCAGCCACGCTGAGGCCCGGCATTTTTTTCCCATGGCCTGGTACCGGGCCACAGCCCATAGTTTGGGAAATGCTGGTCTAAGCAGACTAGGCAGACAGAATGAAAGAAAGGAAGTTTTACTATCCCCATTTTACAGGTGGGGAACTGAGGCACAGAGAGATTAAATGAGTGGCTCAAAGTCATAGAATGAGTCAATTGCAGAGGAAAATTGCACCTCCAGTATTGACTCCTCACTTGTAGCATTCCACAGGGATCAGTTCTCCCTTTCCAGTCCTTTTCAATATCAATACACAGCCACTAAGTGAACTGGTCAGATAATGTGGACACGAATTCAGCAATACACAAATGACTCACAGCTCTACTCACCTTTTATCTCTTCTGACCAAAGGTTATCACCATGAGCACTTCACATCTGTCCTCCACTGTCGACACTGGCTTCCCACAGAATTTTGAATCAAGTTCAAGGTCTCAGTCCTTATATTCAAAGTGCTTTATGGCTCAGGCCCAGTATACCTAACAGACTGTATAAAGCTCTGGGATGAAGACAGTGATGAACACTTAAGGCCTGTGGCACAGTAGAACTTTAAATAACAAAGAGGCAAAGCATGTCTCTGTGGGAGACAGAACTTTCATTTGGTGTGATCTGAGATGGTGGAAGGAATTATCCCTGGAACTAAGGGCAGTCACAAACCGCAACACTTTTCACTCCAAGTGCCTTTTCTAATGTAAACACTTAGGCCACATCTTCACTGTACGGAACATCAATGCTGCCATGGTCATCTTCCAGAGTTCAATTTAGCGGGTCTAGTAGAGCTAAATCCAACTCAAGACACCCCCTGTTGGCACTAGTACTTCTGCTGTTCACAAGGAGTAAGGGAAGCTGATGGGAGCATTTCCTCCCGTTGACCTCCCACTGTGTGAATGGTTCAGAAATGAAATTTAAGACACATCAACTCCAGATACATAATGAACATAGCTGGAGTTGCATATCCTAATTCAACCTTCCGCTATAGTGTAGGCCAGGTCTTAGTAATAAGTATATAAACAAAACCAAATCACCCTACCATAACAAGCTACTCTTTCCACATGTTTCTTCCTCTGGGGTCAGTATAAGAGACAGAACAACACATGAAGGATGTGTCATTGCATTGTTTAATGCATTCCTGGAAAGCGATCAGATAACGGAGAGATACTCACGGTATAAAAACTGGCATAGACTAGAACAGCAAGGAACACAGCCAGAGTTCCCAAGTGTCAGTCTAATGCCTCAGCCATAAGCCCATCTCTTTTGCAGTCTCACTTCAGACTGAGACCCTTTTACCATGCACTGCAATATATTCAGGACAATGGCTCACACCCTGGGAAAGAGTTGACTTTGACTATGTAATTGGAAGGCCAGGAAATGCAAACTGTGGTGGATCAAGGGAGAGACACTGTGGGAGTGAGATCCAGAGCTGAGGTCCCTACACTTCAAAACATTTTTTTGAAAGGCTGTTTTCTCATTCACGTCACATATTCTGCTTCTAACCTCTGAGGCTAGTTGTGAAGTGTAGAAGGAGAACTATTCAACAGGGGTGAAGTCAGAAGGGAGCGGGCAGACTGAGGCAGCAGGACACATGGAAAGAAGACAGGGAGGAACAGATATTTTTGTTATAATAATCATTTCACAAAAGAACATGCTACCAACATACCAAAGACTTAATATTAGCTAGGATAACTTGCTAATATTTTCATCTTCCTTCCCACATCCTTTGTCTAAATTTAAAAAAAACATCAAATGGCCTGGTAGCACTTTTTAGACTAACAAAACATGTAGATGGTATCGTGAGCTTTCGTGGGCACAGCCCACTTCTTCAGGTCACCTGAAGAAGTGGGCTGTGCCCACGAAAGCTCACGATACCATCTACATGTTTTGTTAGTCTATAAAGAGCTACCAGACCATTTGTTATTTTTAAAAATTTATCCTGTACAGACTAAGTTGGCTACCCCCTGAAGCATCCTTTGTCTAGTTTGTCTATTTAGACTGCAAGATCTCCAGTGTGGAAGGGATATTTGCCACCACTATCTTAAAAAAAAAAAGACTTGGCTCTTTAGAAAGAAGGAAGCTGTATATTTATAATAGTTAGCCCTCAAAATCTGAATCAAACAGGACAAAAAGCAATTAAAATAGTAGCCTCTGGCTTTTGCCATTCAAATCAGCCTATTCTCACTAATTGTATGTTCCTCATTTTCCAGGTGCTCAATTTGAGACTCTGGGATCTAGTCTACAGAAGTACTGAGTGCTTACAACTGCAACAGATGTCAATGGCAGCTGCGATTTGAACACGTAAGTTAAGATATAATGTTATAAGGCTCTAAAAAATCAGGTCATAAGATCACAAATCTTACGTACCTAATAATTTTGACCTTAATCTCTCTGTGCCTCAATTCCCCGTCTGTCACACAAGGGCTAATTATATCCCACCATTTCACAGAGATATTGTGCAAATAAATGAATGAATGATTGTGACCCACTCAGCTACTGTAGTGATGAGTGCCATAATAAAGACTAAGAGGAAATTTATAATTCTGACTTTGGAGTGGGGATTGAATAGTTTGCAGACAGAAAGTGTTGAGGCCACCCATTGAACAATGAGGGGAAACAAACTATTGAAAGCTGCTCATTAACTGAATGACATCCATTCTGTGCACTAAACAAGACAAAAGCCCTGTGGAAAAAGTACTCTACAATCATTTAATTAAAGACTATATCACAATGTAGAAGCAGAAGGGAGCCGAATTAAGGTGGGAACAGACAACCTTTATACTGTCATTTCCTAGTTTTAAGTGCTTGACTTTGCAGCTGTAATGTTCTTTTACCTTGGAGATTTGCTGTGGGTGGGGGTGACATATAATGTATCCGAGGAATTTATCTATACTTATATTTCTATCTGGGAATGTCAGGGCAACACAGTGTTAGATAAATGTGCTGTCAGAGTTTCTGCAGACACTGTCCATTTGGTTACCCATCATAGACACTGTGCTGATTCATGTCTATAGCTTCTATATTCAGAGTGCTAACAAGATGCGCTGTACGTTGTTAAATAGCCAGAAAGAGTAGCATGGGTTCTTTCACTCTGTATTAGTCATGCGGGCTTAGAGAGATTCCTTCATTTTATAGCAATGTAGTACAGCATATTTTGCAAAGGCCTCTAGCTTGTGAATAATGAGCTATGACACACACTTAGCTGAAGCCCTAACAGCATCCACTCGTTTGGACTATTGAGCCCCCTGCATTTGAAAACAGGCTTGGAAATCGGATTCTTAAAGCAGTAAGTGTTGAGTGTGTTGTAAAGTGATGCAGGGAGGGGATACTTGCCATGTTCGGTCTCTAGTGCTTTCTGACTTCACTACAGTTGATCCTATTGTATTACTACACCCACTGAGCCTGGGCCTGACATAGTATTTTAAGAACACATTGAAGAACCTCATTTAAATGCTGCTAGAGATAACTAAATCTGCCAAAGTGATGGACCCAGAGATTGAGATACACGCTCAGAGCCCAATGCAAAGTGCATTTGAGGTCAACCGCATGACCATTGATTCAATTGATCAGTCTCTCAGTGAAAAGAATGAGCTAATAATACAGTAATGATCCCATACTTTCCAGCTGTCAATAGTATGATTCATTATGTATGTAGATGTTACTTACATAGATCTTTCTTTGATTATGGGCATCCTCGCTCCATTTTATTGAGATATGCTGTTAGATCAATCCTTAAAAAATTCAACCATATTTTATACTAATGGCCAAAAAACACCCACATTTTGGTAATGTTCTGGGTTATATCCAGTAGGGAAGCTACAGAATATCAGGATATTTGATCTATTTTCATCTTGGGCACCAACCACCGAGATCTATATTGATCTATATTCCTAGGGTACCAACCATCTAGATGCCAAAATAACATCCAGTAGTGAAGGTTCTAAACCGTCTGAACCTATTTATATTTTTCAAGGCATGTATGCTGGCTAGCCTACAGGAAAGGAATCTAAACATATTGGAAGTATAGGAGGGTGATTGGGGACACAGAATTTGAACAAACATCTAAACTTTTCAATGAACCTTCAAAACTTCTTGATGTTCACCCATAAAAACAATTAAAGACATACATGCCTACTCTAATGTAAAATTTTCCTGCTAGCATGCTTTTTCTCCAAAGATGTAGTTACTGAACATAAGACAGTAACTTAGAATAGGTGCACAGTGCTTCTCAAAACTTAGACTATGTCAGTGTGATGGCATTAGCAGACTATATCCAGTAATATATTGACTGACGGCCCAATCTTCCTTTTGTTATAGTCTGGATAAATAGCAATCTTAAAGTGGTCTAAATGTTTGAGTTTGGAATTATAAATCAGTTTTAGCATTTATTTCCAATGGCATAATTTATAACATTTAAGGAAGACACTTAAGGTGATTTACTCATTGTAACCTAACAACCCAGCCCAAATAAGGGGCAGTGAATAGCCATTCTAACTGAAGAGTGAGTCAGAAACCAGACTGCAACTAAAATTCACACTGAGTTGTTCCCTTGCTCTACAGAGGAAGTAACTTGTGCCAGTTTTTTGATGCTGCAGACTACTTCTCCTGTGCCAGCTTCAGTACTCTGCCTGGCATGCTAGGGGTGCGGCCAAGGCTTCTCCCACTTCTTGTCCCTCCCAAGCTAACTGCAGAAAAGAGGATAAGTAGCCAGGCAGTGGCTGCTCTGTCCCCTGCAAAGGGCCTGGTGAATCAACGTTCATTCCATGTATGAAGCTAGGCCTACAGACAGCAATTCCAGGCCTTGGGGCAGAAACAAATGGGTCCCCTGACCCCTTCCCTCAGCTGGGGCTACAAGGCCCTCCACCAGCACAGAGAAGCCTAAAGTGCCACCCCTCCACCAGAAGATCCCTGCACCTGCCCAACCCTGTTTGCCACCTGCTTGGAGGAGCCCCAGAGAAGCTATACACATTTCCTAGGGTTGCCAGGGTCTGGTTTTGAACCAGACGGTCCAGTATTTGAGCTTTCTGTTTGGGAAACAAATTGAGAAAATATAAATGAGAAAATATAAATGTCCGGTATTTTCTAAATAAGATGTAATGTAAATTGTGATGTCATGTCAAGTGTGTCCGGTATTTTTGTTGAAATCATCTGGCAACCCTAACACTTCCCCTTTTCCTTCCCTGGACTAAACCAACTGCTGCAGTGTTTCTTGATTTAAAGACACTTTAGATATGCCCTGTGCAGGTTCTAGGGCCAGTAACCCCAGCTCTGGAACCTGCGTGGGGCATATCAAAAGCATCTTTGAATCAAGAGATGCTTTCACTTTCCCCAGAGCAGGCAGAGCTACTGAAGCAGTGGCTGGGACCCCCAGGCTCTTTTAAATTGCCCCAGCCTCTGGGCAATTGCCCCCTTTGCCCCCTCTCAGTGTCCCTGCATAAAACTAAGTACTAGATTAAACCCTAGTTTAGGAAAGCCTGCAAGCATGTGCCTTCAATCATACTGAAGTCAGTAAAGTCAAGCATGTGCCTAAGTGTTTCACTGAAACATGCCCCAAATCTTTCCAGGATCAGGACCTAAACACAGACACATGAAATAGGACTTTACATTTCTATTCCTGGCTCTATCACCAATACAGTTTTATTGCCCTCAGTTGCCTAGTCTGTGTAACAAGTATTATAATTCTCACAGAGGTATGCTGATACTCAATTAAATTATATATCAAGTGATTTGAGAGCCTGGAATGGGGTTCTCTGTAAATGCAGTGCATGCCATTGAAAGTAAGATCCAGGTTTACTTTGAGTTTAAACTAGTTGGGGAACAAACATTAGACATATCGTCTTCACATATAGCTATTCTCAAGGCAAGTTTTCCACAGAGGTTTTAAGAATGACAGAATGCAGTTATAAATAAGCTGTGGTCTGTTCAGCTTCAGATGATAAATTCGGTTGCCATAATGCTTTGCCTCCTGTGATGCTTTAAAAAAAACAAAACAAAACAAAACACTAAAGCATCTGATGGTTTCAGCAAAACTGAGCTCAGGTACTGAAAATTCACAGGAGAACAATTAACAGAACCAGGGCCATTGTTTCTGACAGTTGTGTGATAATACAAACTCTTGAGACCACCCAAAATATTTTAAAAGATTAAAACAAAACAGTAATATTTGTCAGTTCTTTTGTCTTTAATTCAAAAGATCACTTTCATTTTCTTTTGTATGATGAAATGATTAATTAGGTGATAGCACAGGTTGAACCTCCCAAATCCAGGACTCTCTGGTCCGGCAACATCCCTGGTTCTGCAGGGCCAGGGATGTTGCTGGACCAAAGAGCCCTGGAGCAACGCAGGAGCTGGGAAGCCCTGGCTGGGCCAGGCGGCATCTGCGGAGTCGTCATGCTGGCTCAGAACACTAAACATCAATGGGGTCAGGAGTTGTTTGAGGAGCCCCAGCCCCGGCTAGGGAACCCCCAGTGTCAGCGAGGCCAGGCAGTAGCTCAGGAGCACTTGCCTGGGCCGGGGAACCACTGGCATTAGCAGGGCCATGTGGCCGGGGAGTCTCGGTGTTAGCCGGGGAACTCCTGGCTGCAGCTGGGCTGCCTGTGGCTGGGTGGCCCTGGCCAGCAACCCCAAGAAACCCCCAGTGGCAGTGGGGTTGGGATGACCAGACAGCCTCCACTGGGGAACCTCCAGCTGAAGCGGGGCTGGCAGAGGTGGGTGGCTGGAATCCCCAGTGGCATCAGGGCAGCCCAGGCAGCAGGGCAGGGTGGCCAAGCAGCCCCAGCTGGGGAACCCCCAGCGGCATCAGGGCCAGTGGTTGAGTGGCCCTAGCCGGGAACCCTGGGGAACACTCTGACAACAGGGCCGGTGGCAGGGCAGGGAGCCCCAGGCAGAGGAGCGGGGGAGTGGGGCAGCCAGCAGGGGGGCACTCCCCTGATCTGGCATACTTCCTGGTCCGGGACTGTATATAATGTGACTGTATATGATTAACTGTTTCCCTGACCCATGGCATAGATAGACAAAGCAGATAAAGGAAGTATTTTACCTATTGTACGGATGGGAACTGATTCACAGAGAGATTATATTGAAGCAAGAGGAAGACAAAGGTCAGGGTAGGCCCACTGCTCAGTGAAGAGAGAGAAACAGTAACAGGAAACTTGGAAATGGCAGAGGTGCTTAATGACTTATTTGTTTCGGTCTTCACCGAGAAGTTTGATGATGAAGGGATGCCTAACATAGTGAATGCTAGTGGAAATGGAGTAGGTTTAGATGATAAAAAACAAGTTTAAATTACTTAGAAAAGTTAAAAAAACTTAAAAAACAACAAATAGTCCAGCAGCTCCTTAAAGACTACCAAAACATATTGATAATATCATGAGCTTTTGTGGACACAATCCACTTCTTCAGATGAATGGAGTATTAAAAGTCCAGTTCCAAAATAAATAGGAGATGGGGAGAAGGGGGAAGGAAGGGAAGAAAATAGAAGTGAATTAGAGTGTGCAAGTTACATGAAGTTAACAGAGAAGGTGCAAATTGTTCTAAAGTACCCATTGTTTGGTTGGTTAAGTCATTAGGGTGTGGAAGGTAGTGTGCTAGCCAAGTGCTGTCTTTATTCATAGCTTTGTGATGGGTCCCAAACTTGTAAATGAAGTTAAGTTCCAATGCTTCCCTATGTATTTGGCTTGTGGAGTTGGCCTGAAACACCATGGTGATTTGAGATCCATTAATGAGCGCCTGGGCAGGTTAAAGTGTTCTCCAACCGGTTTCCTTGTGTTGCCTTTTTGGATATCTGATTTGTGTCCATTAATTCTTTCCCATAGATGTCTTCAAGTCACCAGGGGCTGATGAAATGCATCCTAGAATACTCAAGGAGCTGACAGAGGAGGTACCTGAGCCTTTAGCTATCATCTTTGAAAAGTCATAGAAGTCGGGAAAGATTCCAGAAAACTGGAAAAAGGCAAATATGGTGCCCATCTATAAAAAGGGAAATAACAACTCCTCAGGAAACTACAGACCAGTCAGTTTAACTTCTGTGCCAGGAAAGATAATGGAGCAAGTAATTAAGGAATTCATCTTCAAACAACTGGAAGATAATAAGGTGATACGTAACAGCCAGCATGGATTTGTAAAGAACAAATCATGTCAAAGCAATCTGATAGTTGTCTTTGATAGGATAACAAGTCTTGTGGATAAGGGAGAAGTGGTGGACATGGCATACCTAGACTTTAGTAAGCCATTTGATACGGTCTAGCATGACCTTCTTATCAATAAACTAGGCAAATACAACTTAGATAGGGCTACTATAAGGTGGGTGTATAACTGGCTGGATAACTGTTCTCAGAGAGTAGTTATTAACAGTTCACAGTCATGCTGGAAGAGCATAACAACCAGGGGTCCACAAGGGTCTGTTTTGGGACCAATTCTGTTCAATATCTTCATCAACAATTTAGATGATGGTATAGAGAGTACACTTATTAAGTTAGCAGATGATACCAAGCTGAAAGGGGTTGCAAGTGGCTTGGAGGATAGAGTCATAATTCAAAATGATCTGGACAAACTGGATAATTGGTCTGAGGTAAATAGGATGAAGTTTAATAAGAAGAAATGCAAAGTACTCCACTTAGGAAAGAACTACCTGTTTCACCCATACCGAATGGGAAATGACTGTCTAGGAAGGAGTACTACAGAAAGGGATATCAGGGGTCATAGTGGATCACAAACTAAATTTGAGTCAACAGTGTGACACTGTTGCAAAAAAAAAAAAAAGCAAACATGATTCTGGGATGCATTAACAGGAGTGCTATGAGCAAGACATGAGAAGTCATTCTTCCACTCTACTCTGCTCTGATTAGGCTTCATTTGCAGTATTGTGTCTAGTTCTGGGTACCACATTTCAAGAAAGATGTGAAGAAATTGGAGAAGGTCCAGAGAAAAGCAACAAAAATGATTAAAGATCTAGAAAACATGAGCTATGAGGAAAGACTGAAAGAATTGGGCTTGTTTAGTTTAGAAAAGAGAAGACCGAAAGGGGACATGATAGCAGTTTTCAAGTATCTAAAGGGGTGTTACAAGGAGGAGGGAGAGAAATTGTTCTCCTTGGCTTCTGATCATGGGAGAAGAAAGAAGAAGCTTAAATTGCAGCAAGGGAGGTTTAGGTTGGACATCAGGAAAAATTTCCTCACTGTCAGGGTGGTTAAGCACTGGAATAAATTGCCTAGAGAGGTTGTGGAATCTCCATCACTGGAGATATTTAAGAGCAAGTTGGATAAACATTTATCAGGGATGATCTAGACCAGGGCTACTCAACTTTGGAAGTCCAGAGGGCCACAAGGATACTCACAATACATGCCAAGGGCCACAACAACTCAGTGTGGTTGCAAATATATGCAAATGTATGCAAATAGCTTCTTTCACACTGACGGTCACAAATACAAGGATTAAGTCCTAAGACACGGAGCCGGACCCAAATGTGGTCTGTGTGAGCTAGTCAGCACCTCTCAGGCTCTGCCCATAAGACCCATAAGACCAGCACTTCCCACAATGCCTCGGTGCTCCTTGCATTTCCTACCTGGGGGCTAGAAACATCTACACCCTGTACCTGTCTGTTCCAGCCAGCCCATCTGCTTGCCTCTTTCAATGCTCATCCCACGTGAGAGATGCCTCGCCATTGTGGAGCGTGTTCTCAGTGGAAGCCATGTTCAATGGATCCCACCCGCAGGGCACGTTGAGCCCCACGTAAACCCAAACTTCACCGTGGGCCACAAACAGGCCGTGGGCCTCATGCAGCCCGCGGGCCACATGTTGAGTGGCCCTGATCTAGACTGTGCTTGGTCCTGCTGTGGGGGAAGGAGGCTGGACTTGATGATCTCTCGAGGTCCCTTCCAGTTCTAGTATTCTATGATTCTATTAGTTCATCCCTGTTCAGGAAAGTACTTCAAAACCCAGGCGGTAATCTTTCTGTGTCTCAGTTCCCATCCATACAATAGGTATAATACTTCCTTTAGCTGCTTTGTCTATCTATGCCATGAGTCAGGGAAGCAGTAAAGCATATGCAGTCACACCTTTCTAAGCAGGATACTTTTCTGAATCAGGACCTGGCATTGTAAGCTCTATGTTTTTGTACTGTGCCTAGTACGATGGGTCACTTATCTCAGGCTGAGCAGCTGATAATGATCTGCATACTTCTGGGATGAAGATGTAACCTTTCAGTGGCAAGCATTTTGTACGTTAACAGTTTTGAGGGTGAAAAATGAGATCATCAAATGTATAGTAAATGTACAGCATTCATAGTTTTAACCATTAGTGAGGAAGATGTGGCTAGTATCTCTTCTCACACGCAGGCCTTCGCAATGAAATGTTCTTACTGCATTTCCATCAGCCTGAAATATGGTTTTGTAATGTGTTAAGAGCCTGAGATCTCTAAGTGCTAAGAACCCTCAATTCCCATAGAAGTCTATGGTGACTGAATGCACTTAGCATGTTGCATGATGGGGCCAAAAAGATGCAAAGTTACTGTAGACATGTATTCATTTCTGCTTTGAATGGGAAGGATTTCAAGTGGAACTCGGCTCTCCTAACATTTAAAGTAGTAGATCACTTAAGGAATCTTGTGGCTGCTATTAGGTTTGCTAGACCCTTGTTCACTTAAATTAATAATGCCTTGCTTGATGGACGTGCTCTCTATTTCTGCCACTTCACATCTAACAACTCACTGTATTAAAACCGCCTCAAGAAATTACTCTACATTGCCATTGATTAACTCAGCGCTCAGATGCTTTCATGTCCAAGATCATTTAATTACAGGCTGCCCAAGGAATCAGGTAATGAGTTGTATCCCCCTTTGGTCCTGCTTCAGACAATGAATACCCCATTGATAGAAGCCGGAGTGGAGTCCTGCTCAATAATTTATGCTCGTAACCTGTTAGGTAAGAGAAGTTGCAACATACTCTAGCTCTTTCCATTCAGAATGTAATAGTAACTGTTGGCATTAAAGAAAGCAGTGAGGAAAGAGCATTCTATGGAGTAACAGCAGCAGAATGAAACTGATGAAAGGAAAGATTAATCTGTATTCCATTTATTGTGCATTCTGCTTCAGCCAGTGTAATATCAGCATCTTCTATTTTTAATTTTTGCATCTGAGTTTGATCACAGCCTGTGCAGATGTTGTTTCATGCTTCAGGTGTTTAAACTAACTAATTTTAAAGATGTCCATAGGGCTTGCATCTTTTAGCACTCAGAGCGGCTTTTCACACTTCTGTTCTCTGTAGGCTGTGGGAAATATTTCTTTACACTTGAAGACGCTTTTGTTAAGTGGCCTGGAAGCAGGATTTTTGTACTGTCATCTTAGCAAATTCAGACTAAGGCTGAAAAGAAAAAGCCTGAAGAAAATCTATTTTTCCCAATTTGAGAGCCCTCTGTAACATTCCCCCACCTGGTATTTTATGTAAGTGGCACAGGCTTCTCGCAAATGAGCTGTATATTTAAAATGTACATTAGCTGAACTTTATTTACTGGACATATTTTTCTAGCAAAAGACAGGAGGAAAATTTAAGCTACCAGAATGGGGATGGGGACTTGGTAGAGAGTGAGTGAAAGGGCATGTCTAGACTACATCCCTCTTTCGGAAGAGGGATGTAAATTAGACAGATTGAAATTGCAAATGAAGCTGGGATTTGAATTTCCTGTGCTTCATTTGCGTAATGGTGGCCACACATTTTTTTCTAAAAAGGGCTTTGTGAAAGGGTGTGTCTAAACTACACCCCTCTGTCAGCAGAGGGATGTAAATTAGATGTATATAAAGTGCAAATGAAGCTGCCGCCGCTTTTTTTCGAAACAGGGATTTTTGAAAAAAACCCGGCAGTTTAGACGGGGCATTTTTGACAGAAATGCCCCATTTCAAAAGATCCTGTACTCCCATCTGAACTGCCATTTTTTTTCAAAAAGCCCCATTTCGAAAAAAGCAGCAGCCGCCATTATGCAAATGAAGCACGGGATATTTAAATCCCGGCTTCATTTGCACTTTCGATACATCTAATTTACATCTCTCTGCTGACAGCGGGGTGTAGTTTAGACGTACCCAAAGTGAAACCGCCATCTAGATGCGGTTCTTTTGAAAAAAAATCCTTTTCAAAAGATCCTGTACTCCTCAAAAAATCCCAGCTTCATTTGCAATTTTGATCTGTCTAATCCTTCTTTCGAAAGAGGGATGTAGTCTAGACATGCCCTTAAATTGGCAATGAAGCTCACTTTAGACACAAAACAAAAGCTTACCAACGCTCATGAGAAGATAAAGAAAATCCTAAATAAAATCAATGGATATCTTAGAAAAAGGAATATATTAAAGACCAGCAATCATTAAATTCTATCAATTTAAACTAGCTGAGGAGGAACCAGAAGTGACTCATGGCAATCAGCGCTGAGTCATAGGATGATTAGTATCAGGAACAGAGACTGCCATATGGCTATTACATAAAATGAAACACGGGGAATGAACAAAATATTAAGAGTAAGATTCAATCCATAAGAAATGAAGATTGGGAGTCAAGACTCGGGGGTTCTATTTTTGGCTCTACCACAACATATTAAGTACCTCGTGGACAATTTACTGAGACTGGATTTTCATACATAACCTATCATTTTAGCTGCTCACCTTGACAAACTAGGAACTGATTTTCAGGGAGGATTTCATGACCCTACAATATTATTTCTACAAATATCAGTATTCCAAAGACTGTACATCTTGGAATAGTCAAAGTTACAACTAGAAAAGGGTTGCACAAGATCCAATCAATACCCAATTCAAATATTTTAGTCAGGAATATGAAATTTAACTATTTATTATAGTGGGTTTTTTAAAGAAAATTCTTCTCCAAGAATTTAAGATAAAGCAATGCAATCATAAAAATAAATCCTGACTGTAAGAGAAGGAGGTTTTTGGAATCTGCCTACAATACTTATATCTCCTTGATCACAGTAACATTAGAACACTTCATGATCTGCAGAAAGTCCATCCTTAAAACACTTTGGCTACGTCTAGACTACAAGCCTCTTTCGAAAGAGGCTTTTTCGAAAGAATCTTTTGAAAAAGCTTCTTTTGACAGAGATCGTGTAGACTGCAGCCAGTATTTTCAAAAAAGTGAGCCACTTTTTCGAAAGACAGCACCCAGGCAGTCTGGATGCTCTCTTTCGAAAAAGCACTGTTTGCGTTCAATAACACCTTTTTTCGAAAGAGCACTTTCAAAAAAAGGCGTTATTCCTCATAAAATGAGGTTTTCCGCAGTCGAAAAAACAGTCTAGATGCAGGTGAAGTTTTTTTAAAAAAAGGTCACTTTTCTCAAAAAAAACCCCTGTAGTCTAGACACACCCTGGTGAGGTAATGACATTATTCCCACTTTTCCACTGAACAACTGAGGCAAAGAGAGATCAAGCAACTTGGTCGAAGTTACATTGTTCTCTTTGAATGAACAGATCATGGCTTTCCCAAATTGTATGGTAATACTCTAACCACTGGATCATCTTCCCTCTAAGACTTATGCTCAGGGACATTAAGACTTATGCTCAGGGACATTTTTTTTATCTTTCTCTGAAACACATCTACTAGGAGGGCTGGTTCTTTCTACTGTATTCTCCTATATTTCTTTAATGGTCAATTAATTTTTCCCCACTTGTTATGTGGTGGTAATATTGATGGACTTTCACTGTATTTGGAAATCATGATGCAGCATATATCAGCCTGATGTAAAAGAATGTTCTAATGGAGACTCTGGTGTGGAAGATGTTGCTGTGATCTCACACTTGGAATGTTAATCAAGTAGCATTATTCTATTACTGTAGTAACCTGGCACTGCAAGATAGTAGAAGCTGGAGGAAAAGAAACATTAAGTGTTATTTGTCAAGACCAGTTATCTTTATTAGATCTGACCTTTGTCTAAGCCAGCACAATAAAAAGATGAGTGCCATTTTTATTCTTGGGAAGATTAGTTTTGCTTACAGTAAGCAAAAGATAGGTTGCTCAGGGGGCTTAAAATTCTCATGGGAAATAAATTGAATCTCATTATCAAGTGCACATCATGAAGCTCTTATAATTTGCCCTGATCAACCATTAAAATGTGTTTCTGCTCAGAGAATTGTCTTACCAACCTCTGCTGCTCTATACTGCAGAACCAGTGAGCTGACCTTTTGTGAAGGCTTAAAACCCCATATAATTAATTTTTCTATGTACAGAGTTAAAACTTAATGAAACTGTGAGGCTAAATGTCAATACTTTCTTTCTACACATCTTTTATATTACGGATCTTGGCTTTCAGGTGCTCCTGATGCACTTCAACTTTCCTTACCCAATTTGTTTTTCTACAACAGCTACATGTGCAAAAATGAATTTCACTACACACATAGGCTCAATTTTATCCTTTGCTCAACCCCACTTAATGATAAACAGCACAAGTATTTCACCCTCATTGCCAGCGACCAATTAGTCGGTGAAACAGCACCTCTTGGTTAGGAATTCTTCTGTTGCATAAAGAAAACTCCTCTGTTACACACTATCTGGGCTTCCAGCCTGCCCTCATTCTATTCCTGCACAAGCCATATATTCCAGCCTACTACAGCTTTTGTCTGTGGCCTATCCTGACCTTGCTCCAGCCCTGCTGACTGAGTGACTGGGATATTGAAATTTACCCATCATTTGTAAAATGCTGTATGTTTACTGGATTAAAGATATATGTGGTGGACAGTCAGGATTATTGTTATTTACTGTTTGCATTATCGTATCACCTGGGAATTCCCAACCATCACCTTATTGTGTTAGGTACTGTACAAACAGGAGATGGAACAAAAAGACAGTCACAGTCGCAAAGCTCTTAAAATCTAAGGCTAGGTCTACACTGAAGGGGAAAGTTGAATCAAGCTATGCAACTTCAACTACATTAATTACATAGCTGGAGTCGATGTACCCTGATTTGAATTTCTCCAATGTCCACACAGCAGGAGGCCAATAGGAGAAAACACTCCTGTCAGCTTCCCCTACTCCTCACAGGAGCAGGAGTATTAGCTACTGATGGGGGTGTACCCTGAGTTTGATTTTACAGTCTTAACTAGACCCATTAAATCAAACTCTGGAAGATCAACTGCAGTAGCATCGATCTTCCCTGGAGTGTAGACATGGCCTAAGTAAATGTTGCCATATTGTCTAATCACTTGGCTTAAGATACATGTAAGCTAGCTACCCAAGTGGGGCTTGAAAGCACATTTCAGTAGGGCAGCCCAAGGACTACAGTCAGGCTCAGTGTGGCTGCCTTGGGATAGGGAGCTACTACATGCTTGAGGGGTGAGTCACTGGAGGAATCAATCAGTGTAGCTGGGTTGCTGCAGCTAGCTTGAGAGATGAGTCAAGTTTCCCTGGAGAAGTGAGTTATTGTACTTATTGAGTCTCCAGGGGGTGGGAGGATGCAAGCCCTCCCACATTTAAGGCCCTCTACCCTAGCATAAGGGGAGGAGCCACTGAACCCAGAGTTCAAATAACTTCAGGGGACAATGAATGGAAAACAGGGATGGGATTAAGAGTCACTGGGTCAAAAGCATATAACCAGAAGGGGTCACCAAACAGAGAACCCCAGACATCACCCATTGATCTTCAAAGGTGTCTAGGAAGCCAGTTGAGGTGGCTTAAAAGGAACGCTACTGGATACATGACCTAATGGAAGAGCAGAAATAGGCCCCATCAGTCACAGAGTACCTCCCATACCAATGTACCACCTCCTGCTGGAAAGGATGCCGCCCTTGGCCAGTGCCAAGAGGAAGTTGATGAAGAGGTCTCATGGTTCCACAGATGGGATATAAACTGAGCAGGAGGTGCAGGGAGAACAGCATCCAGAACCAGAGGAGAAAGTTCTGAAAAGGTGCTGGAAAAGGGGGTTTGCCTCACATTAGCGCACATAACACCTACAATAAATTACACATTTTAGCTCCCATTTTTTTTACTTGTAACCAAGAAGTTGTATATGTGGATTAATTTTAATGTTGATAATGCAAAGTAATGCATATTAGAAAACATAATCCCAACTACATGTATGCAATGATAGGGACTAAATTAGCTATTAGCACTCAAACACAATGTTAGGAATAATTAAAAAGGTATAGAGAATAAGACAGAGAATATGTTATTGTCTCTATATAAATTCATGGTACACTCACATTTTGAATACTTCATGCAGATGTGGTCGCCTCATCTCAAAAAAATATCTTGGCATTGGAAAAAAGTTCAGAAAAGGGCAACAAAAATGATTACGACTTAGGACTTTTCAGCTTAGATAAGATGGGGGTGATATAATGGAGGCCTATAAAACCATGACCGGTGTGAAGAAAGTAGATAAAGTATTTACTTCCTCCCATAATGCAAGAACTAGGGGTCACCAAATGAAATTAATAGGTAACAGATTTAAAATAAACAAAAGGAAGTTTTTCTTCACACAATGCACCGTCAACCTGTGGAATTCCTTGGCAGAAGATGTTATGAAGACCAGGACTTTAACAGGGTTCACAGAAGAATAAGATATATTCAAGGAGGATAGGTCCATCAATAGCTAATAGCCAGGATGGGTAGGAATGGTGTCCCTAGCCTCTGTTTGTCACAGGCTGGGAATGGATAACAGGGGAGAGATCACTCGTTCCCTCGGGGGCACCTAGCACTGGCCACTGTTGGAAGACAGGATATTGGGTTAGATGGACCTTTGGACTGACGCAGCATGGCTGTTTTTATGTAGTTCAACTATGTCACCTTGTTGTCATCTACCTCCTTCAGCACTTCTATTGTTTAACTCATTCATTGCTTTAGTCTTCACATACATTGCAAGGTGTCTTCCTATGAAGACAGAGCATAATGGGGCTCTGACTCAACCAAAGGCTACAGCCAGACACAACACATCAGATACCACAACTTCTCTTGTGTACTATCAAAGCTGAATGATTTCCTTGATTGAATCATCCCATAAACATTAGCTCCCATACTTCAACTGGTGTTATGTCTCAGTTTCATAGAGACTTAATAAGAAAATCCCACTACTCTGGACTGTAAGCTACTTAGTTGACATGCACACTATTTAATAGATCATTAATTCTAAGTAACAAAATTAAGAAATACATGTTACTAGGGCAAATTCACATTCCTTTTTTTTAAAGAAATAACATATTGGAAACTGGTCTGACACCAAGATATAAATTAATGTGTTTTGTAATTTATAAAAATCACAATTTTCTTTCACTAATTGGTTTGTCTCATGCATTTTATGAAACTTATCAAAGATTTCCACACACACACCCCCTTCTTGAAACCATTTGCTGCAGAACTTGTCAAACTGGAGGCAAAAGCACTTTTTCATATGCATTGGGACAGCACAGGGTGGTGAATATTTTACTCAGGAGCAATGAGTTATGGTAAGAAATGATTTAAAACTAGCCAGTAGGCAATAGACAGTAGGCCAGACTATGAAGTCTCAGCAATAACCTGTTGGGTCCCCTCCCCTAATCTGACCTTCTAAAAATGTAAAAGAAAGAAAGAAAATGTGGACTTCTGAAAAAGCCAAAAAAGGAAATCTTAAATTACGTGGTGTGATGGATAGGAGGAGTGCTGGCCAGCACTCGGTGACTAAAGGGTTAAACTAAAGTAGCTAAGGGTATTGGCAGGGGGCCAGAAGAACCAATGGGATACAGTGCTGAAATTTAAATCCTGCTGCTGTGTTCCTTTGTGTGAGTTCTAAGCTAACAGAATCACCATGCCTACAAGAAATATTGGGCATGGGAATGGACTGAGCCTTGAAGTACGAATCAGTACAGATCGTGAATAGAGGGAAAATGTATATTTAGTCATGATCAGGTTATTTTCCTTTATTTTTGCTGATTGGTTAAAACTTCTCTGTGTGAAATCCCTGTGCCTCCCTGCCTTCCTCCCCTTATTCACTATCTAAGCAAGTGGTCTCCAACCTTTTTGAGCATGAGATCATTTTTTGAATTTAAGTGCAATCCAAGATCTACCTCATATATAAATACCCTTGCCCCCACCTGCTTCTCACCCCTGCTCACTCCATCCTCTCTTGCCTATCCTCACTCACTTTCATCAGGCTGAGGCACAGAGTGGGATGCAGACTCTGGTCTTGAATTAAGGGATCTGGAGGGGGTTCTAGACGCAGGGGCATTTGGATGCAGGGGTTCTCAGGGCTAGGACAAGAGCTTGGGGTGCAGGAGGGGGTTCATGACTGGAGTAGGAGTTTGGAATGGGGTCTCCAGCTGGGCATTGCTGGTGGATCCTGGTTGGTGGTGCAGTGGGCTAAGGCAGGCTCACCCCTGCCCTGGCCCTGGACTACTCCCTGAAGCAGCCAGCAAACTCCCTCCCGAGTCCTGTTGTACCCCCTCTCTTCTCTGTGGAGATAGGATACAGAGTGGGAGTGGGAGTGACCTGACATCAGCACCCATCCTCTCCTTCCCCTGCCCAGAAAGCAGGATGCTCCCAAGCAGAGGGGCAGCTCCAAGGCAAAGGGCAGGAGATGAGCTGCATTGCAGGGACGGGTAGCTGAAGTGCTGGCACTTGATAGCCTCTTGGCCAAACCAGTCAGGATCACCTGTCAGAGGCTCAAAGATCTACCAGTAGATCCTGATCTTCTGGTTGGTGACCACTGATCTAAGCTGTGCCAGAGATACCATTTATTTCTCTGTGTTTTAATCTGCTCTTTTCTCAGTTGCTCTGTACCTAGCAACCAAGTATGCTTTATCAAATATAGCTTTTTGTTTTGTTAATAAAATCACCTTTTTTACGGTGATGATTTGATTCTTGTGTCCTGGAAGATATCTGGAGGTCTATGTGGGTGCTGGCCTAGACTGAAGGGCTAGCTATCTGATTTGTAGCTTGTTTCCTGTGGGTTTTTTTTTTTCAAGTTCTCTTATACTAGAAGAGCTTGGGGTACCTGTTGGGAAGAAATCCAAGTGTTTCTTCCTGGTTTTCAGGATTTAATTCACTTGATGGTGGCAGTCTATCTCCCAATGCTAGTGCATCTGTAACTCAGGGAGTTTTTGTGAGCAGAGCCTACAGAGGCAAGTTATTTTTAATTTCTCTTGCGGGCCCCCACTTTCTGCACTCGGAGTGCCAGAGTGGGGAATATCCCTAAGACATGGAAATTGTGCTTCAAGCCTTATCTAGCCTACAGTACTGCAGTTTGTGAAAAGGCTAATTGCTTCAGAAGTTTTACCTTCAGGTTTGCAGGGGAAAAGGTCTTTTATTGCAGCCAGCAGTGGAGAAGTGCTTTTGGACAGCTTTACAATGTCTGCCCTCCCACACCACACTCAAATGCATGAGTTGGCTTCTGGGAGACAACTAGAGTTAAAGAAGAGATGTTGTGATAAATAATTTATTATACATCAACCCACTGGATACTGAAGCCAGGGGCCGTGTTATCTAAGGGCAAGATAGGCCTTCAGATTCCACTCTGTGTAAGGGTCAGCACGTAGCTGACAACCCAGGAAGGGGCCCTCGGAAGGAACAACAACTCAGATACACAATTTCTCCGATTCCTCATCTTGGTGTTGGAGGGCAAATAAGACGTGACAGCACCTGCAAGATACAACTTACTTTTCTCTTTTTGCATTTACCTTAGTATGTTTTATGGTGAAGCCATGGCTCTGTCCATTACCTATCCATTTCCATTCCCCCACCATCTACCTGCTTATGTTGGTGGGGTGGAGAATATCAGGTACACAGCTCTTTTTTCATGCTAGAGTCTAGGCTGAACATCCAGGGAGCCCTCTCTCATCTGAAATGGGTGCTGGGGCCAGGGATGTGTGTCAGGAGTCTTACTCCCCTGATAGACAGTATTACATGTAATCACCATGAAATTATAAATGATCAGTTTCTTCCCATCTGTCCCCAACTCCTTTCCCCAGAGCGGACGTGTGGCTTATTTCCTTCAGTTGGAATTTAATAGCAAGCTCTTCCAAGCCAGGTGCCAACACTCAGAAGTTATAAATGCTGAGCTAGATGGCACCTGCTGGTTTTCACAATAAAACAGTACTGGCCCTAACACATACTTACCAATGGAAAAAAGGTACTTTTGTGACATGGATGAATGCTGTACACTTTTATTCATTATGTCATATAAAAGAGAGTTTCTTAATGTTGGCGTAACAAAGGCTCTCTGTGTGTAGAAGTACTTTCTTAAAAAAAATAACATTTTTATAATAAAGATTTCATTCAAATGCAAAGAAATGCAACCTACCTTGCCTACTTTTATTTGCTGTGCTCTGACAAAACAGGTATGTGAGGCTATGCCTCTCCTTTGGGGATGAGAAAATGTTTTTGAGTCTTTTATTTTGAAAAGGAGAGAGCCATATTACTACAAGATACAGATGAGCTGTATCTATCCTCTGGGGACAGGTATTCTTCTAGGGCCCAATTGATGTGCATGTGGACAAATGGAATGATCTCTTTTTTTTCTAAGGGGTCTGCAAATGCTATTGTATCTTCTTTTCTTTCATAATTTGATGGAAAACAATAGGATCTTCTCTGGGATGCCTTTTGCCTTGCCGACTTTCATTAACATGCAGTTGGATATGGATTATAAATGCCTAAGGTTAATTTAAAAGTAATCCTGAATGTGTGTATCCCTGAAAAGAAACAGGAAATTCAGGCAGGGGAAAAATTTACCACTTGCAGAGTGATTTTCAGCCCTTTGCAAAGACAGCTAATTGTCAGTATTATCATTTTTCAGACAGGAAGACTTGGAGACAAATTTCATAAATTACCCCAAAACTAAGATGAAGAGGAAGAGAATAGCTCCTACATCACCTGAATTCCACCCCCTTCCCCACCCCACAGCAGGCCATCAAATGAGATGAGAATATTTGCCTCCTAAACACGATGCAGCATTAAGCAGCTGTCAAAGTTGCCACCTTAGGGTGACAGCTCACTGTTTCCCCCACACTTAACAGGTCCGCTGCCAGAGGAAAACATGCTGGAAAAGGCCTCCCTACGGGGATGTTTCCCCTGGAATACAATATTCCTGTGGCTGGCTGATTCAGCTGATGTGGGCTCACGGGGATTGGATTCTGGGGCTGAGAAATCACTGTAAACATATTTGAGCTTGATCTGGAAGCTGAGTGCTGATGGGATCTGTGAGGGTGTTGGATCCCAGTGCTCAAGGCCAACTGTCTACACCACAAATTCAACCCCACCTCATGAATCCCAAAAACTCAAGTCAGTTGGAACAGGCCAGCCATAGCAGTGATGAAAGACTTTTATCTCCACATAGACATACCCGAACAAGAGTCAGCTAGGACCTTACCCAGTCAGCAATCAAGAAGTTAGCTTTGGTTAAAAATGATATGTATATATTTGCAAAAAGTGGGTGGGCCCTAGGTTTCAGGTGGGTACGCAGCAATGGGGGTGGTTAGGAAGGAGGGCCCTGGGTGGCGGGAAGGATTGGAGGAAAGAAGGATCAGGTGTGCAGGAGATATCAGGTGTCCTGTGGAGGCGTAAGGGGGCAGGAGGGATCCAGTGCCATAGGGAGGGGGAAGGAGGAGAAGGGGTGCAGGAGGGATCAAGTGCCCTGGGGAGAGGGGCAGGAGGAATGGGAGATCTGCCTCTCCTCACCCCTTCATACTGCACAGCAGCTACCTGAGGCACACAGCTACCTGAGGCACCCACGGGAGAGAGGGAGGCCCTGCTGGATCTTGAGCTCCACCCACCCTTCCCAACACCAGTTCCATGTCTGCCAGTCTGGCCACATCCCCCTCCTGCCAATGTGCTGCTGCCCCAGTTTCTGGCCTCAGTGCTGGCTCTGCCCCCATGAGACACACCGCCTGGGGGGTCTAGTGCTGAGGCTGGAGACCGGGGCAGCAATGTATGGTATCAGTAGGAGGGTGATGCCATCCAGCTGATGGACACCCAAGTAGGGTCAGGAATCCCAGCCTGTGAATTCAGGAGCTCTGGCCCTGATGTGGGTGTGTCTGGATGCTAAGTGGGTGGGCCATGGTCCACTCAGGCCTACCTGTTGCTATGCCCCTGGTGTTAACAACAAAATGTTTTTGGCTATTATACTTTTTATGGTACGCACACCTACAGGATCTATATAGAGCATTCCTAAAACTGAAATATCAACCTGGAGAAGTGAAAAAACAGATCGACAGAGCCAAAAATGTATCCAGACAAGAATTACTTCAAGACAGACCCAAAAGAGAAAACAACAGATTCCACTTGTCATTACCTACAGTCTACAACTTAAACCCCTCCAACGCGTTATCCACAATCTACAACCTGTCTTGGAAAATGATCCCTCATTCTCAGAAGACTTGGGGGAAAGGTCTATTCTCACTTACAGACAATCCCCTAACCTCAAACAAATTATTTTTGGTAACCACACCACACAGCTACATCATAAGGATCCAGGAACCCACCCCTGCAATCAACCCCTGTGCCAACTCTGCCCACACATCTATACAAGCGATTTCATCACTGGACCCAACCACATCAGCCACCAAATCAGACGCTCATTTAACTGCACATCCAGTACTGTGATCTATGTCATCAAATGCCAGCAATGCCCCACTGCTGGACAGTCCCTATGGGAAAGAATTAATTGACACAAATCAGATATCCGAAAAGGCAACATACAAAAACCTGTTGGGGAACACTTTAACCTTCCTGTCCACTCATTAACCTTCTCACTCAGAGAAGGATTGGAACTCCACTTCATTCACAAGTTTAATTCTGTCTAAATCGCGATATCAGATGGCTCGCACATTATCAACTAACCAAACAATGAAGGTGCCAATGTTTCTTGATGTCTGCGTAGAATCTGGTGTTAGTACTCTTCCTTTCCTAGTGCATCAGCCTCTTTTAAATATTTAGTCTTTATAGTGCTAATTGACTACTGGTTGTTTTTTAAGTTTTTCCTGTTACAGACTGGCTCAGCTATCCCTTTGAAACTCACCTACTCACTGTCTTTCCCCTCCCCCTCCAATTTTTTTCCTTCTCCCCTCCCTCCTTCCCTTATTTATTCATGGTTCTGGACTTCCAGCACTCCGGTCATCTGAAGAAGTGGGCTGTGCCCATGAAAGCTCATGATACCATCCACATGTTTTGTTAGTCTTTAAAGTGCTGCTAATCTATTTGTTGTTTTTTAAGTTTTTCAAGTGGAGAGTTATTCCTCAGCACCTTAAAAAAATTAAGTCAAAATGTATTGCAGAAAGGACTTTGCTCTATTGGTAACTGAAATTATTCACTAAGAAATATAGAGGCTATGTTGTCTATTCAATGATGTTTTTTACCATTAACATGTCCTTGGTTAACCAGGTGGTTTGAGGTTTGAGCAATCAGTAAATGTAAATTGGGGATTATTCCAGATGGTCTTGGAAGAAGAGTCAATAAGATTAAAAGTAGTAATGGACTTGATTTTCTGCAGAACACTATCAGGAGATAAACTTTGTGGCTTTCCTTAAAATGGCAATTTCAAAGAATCAAAGGGGCTCACTAATTTTTCTTCTATCTCAAGCAACACTGGGGCATGAGAAGATGCTTGGATGGAACTATTTATTAAAAATATCATTTGAAAAGGCAGGTGATTTAAATACAAAACAGATAATTTTGGTTATGATTTCTATTTTATGGGACAGCTCTTGGGTCTTCGTACTCAATAAATACTGTTGTAGTTTCACCACTCAATTTTTGTGAAAGCTGAAGCATGAAATTTAAGTGGATTTAAGCTAAACGTATGCGTTAATCTTGATCCTACATTCACTGTTATTGGTTCAACCTTTCCCGATACAGATATTGGTAGCAAACACCATTTCTCCATGTCTTTTGTCACTTCCCTGAGCATCACATTCATATTTGCTGATACTAACTTTGATAAATCAGAGCACATCCTGATCTCTAAGTAGGTCATCTCTTTGTGTGAATGAGAGAATGATTGTATTTTAGATAGATTTGACTCATGAGAAATATCCATCAATTGAGACATGTTCCAATTTATCCAAATTCCTGATATTTCACCAAAGTAGTTTCCTGCAGATATTAGCAGTGGAATCAAAGAAGAGGAATTTTTGACAGTGTATGAATATCATTTGTGTATGGGCTAATCTTATACTCTTAATCCAAAGTTGTAAAACCTTCTGTGGTGGGCATCTCTCTGAAATATGCTGCTAGAATTTCCATGGTTATGTAAAATAGTAGAGCCGATAGAGGGTATCCCTGACTTATTATTTGACGTAACTGAAAAAAATAGAGGTGATAAACACTATTATCAGAATAGACACAAAGGGTGTTTTGTGCATAATATCAATCCAAGAAAGAAATTTAGGTTTAAATCCTAATTTTCACAGGATTGTTTGTTGATACAGCCATTCCACTTGTCTGAAGGACTTTTTGGCATCTAACAGTAGGATAACAGCTGGACCATCAGTTATCAGTACCTCATAGATTAAATGGTATATCTTCCGAGTATTGTCCACAGCTAATACTGACATGAATAATAATATCCCCTGGTCCACTGGTCCACATGAATCATTGATTGGAGTATTGTTGCTTCAGTGTGAAGTGGGAATCTCTGTGATTTCAACAAAAATATAGGGTGGTGATGACCAAAATGGTGATCATGCTTGGCGCTTTTTTTTTTTTTTTTTTTTAAAGAATTAGGGTAATTACTGCTATTCTTATCCTGTTACTAAGCTTTTGTAAATAATTCATTGTAGACTTCTGATAGTCTGACTGATTGATAAATGTCTTATTCGATTCTGCAGAAAAGCTATTGAATCCAGGTGGTTGGACTATCCAATTGCTTGCTTATCTTTTAGCAGAGAGAGGTATTGGCAATAAATTAGGGAAACTCCCTCCACAGTATCCACTGTTCATAAAAGTCTTTGCATTATTAATTTTATCAGCTTCCAGTTAAAAAAGAGGGCATACTGTTATTGCATGAAGCTGTTTTAATTTTCCTTCCTTTATCCCTCCATTGAGTATGCCTCAGTTTAACTCTAATAAGCATGAATTCAATCTGGGTAGATATATGTTCACCGTCTTTGTATTTTGAGGTAATGAGAGAGTGTAGTAGCTCATTATTCTATATGTGTTTATGGTTTCTTTTTTGGCAATCTCCTTTGCCAAAGAATTAAGTAATGTATTACTTTCTTTTTTATGCAAATTTTATGCATTCGACCCTTAAGATAGCCTGCAGCCCTCCCATAAAGTTGTAGTAAAGGAGCCAGTATTTTTATTTTCCTTTAAAACGTTAATGGCTGCTTCAATCATCTAAAAAAATTCAGGGTCTCTAAGCAGAAGTGAATTTTACTTTTATTTTGAGGATCTTGTAGCACTATTACTACTACATATGTGATAAGAAATTGGGGCATGATCAGATGATGTTGCCAATCTTCACATATGCAAGTATTAGCACTTTAGATATCGTAAAAAATCTGATTGTGAATAAGAGACAGGAACTTTTAAGAAATGTGTAGCCACTCTTCCTAGGATGCTGCATTCTCCAAATCTTCTTTAGTCCAATACTGGATAGTTTGCAAATGCTTGAAGTTTCCACCTAAAATACTGAAATTTATCTATGATATCATCCATGACAGTAATCCAGTCACTTCCTAGGACAATGGACACATTAGGTCCATTGGAAATAATGTCAGTTATTTCTGCAGCAAAGGACGTATTCCCATCATTAGGATGATATGTACTTCCCAAAATTAAACTCTTACATAATAATTGAAGTAATTCCTTAAGAATATTTGTCCTCTAGATCAGACCATGACTGAAATATATTGGAAAGTTCAACTCTTGTTGATGAGTACCACTATTCTGTTGTTTCTAGAGTTTAAAAAAAAAAAGTCCTACCATTATTTTTATTATTCTATCTGTATTTCATTCTTTACATGGGTCTCCCAAAATAAAGTTACATAACAATCATTTGATTTTAAGTGCCTACAAGTGTTGATTCTCTTGGAGATTTCATTAATCTCACATACATTCCACAAATAAAACTTATGAGAGTTTGTGAAACTCAGTGATTGTTCAGCTGCTAATTGTTGACCAATATATCAACAGCCTCCAAGCGCTTCTTCATGCAAAAAAACATACACCACACAACTTACCCTTAACATCTCAGAATTCCAGTCAGGAGCATAGCCAAAGGTAGGTCTAGATGGGCCATGGCCTACCCACTTAGCATCCTGCCCCGGCTCTACTCCCATTCTAGGACTTTCCCCACTGTGCCAGCTCAGTGCTCCAGCTGGGGCACTGGGGGTGGGCCTGAATGCTAAGTGGATTGGCCATGGCTCCCCATGCCCTACACAACACCCACTTACCAAATAGGCCCCACCCTAAGTGTCCTGCCCCTGCTCCCCCGCTGGGCTATGTCTACACTGCGAGTTTTTGCAGCAGAACATATGCTAATGAGGGACTCATTAGCATAAGTCTCCATATCATTAGCATATTTTCTGCCGTTTCTTTTTGTGCAAGGGGTTTTTGTGCAAAAAGAAGCAGTGTAACAGCTTCTGTTGTCTGCAAAAACCCCGTTTTGCACAAGAGCCTTATGCCTCTCCCGGAGAAGGATAAGGATCCTGCGCAAAAAGGGATTTTTGTGCAAAACGGAAACATCCACACTGCTTGTTTTTGCGCAAAAACCTCTTGCACAAAAACAGCTCGCATAAATTATGCAAATGAAGCACGACAAAATGCTAATCAGCACTTCATTTGCATACTCTCTGCTGGCAAAGCTGGCAGTGTAGACAAAGCCCTGGAGCATCAGGCAGGTGGAGTGGGCCAAGCCATAAGTACTAGACAGGGGGCAGAGCAGGTGGGATTGCAGGCCTCACATTTTTCTTGCACTCCCCATTTTTACAGGGACCCTGAGCTCAGCTTCTATCTATCACTTGCCCCTGCTAGATCACCTGGACAGGTTAGAAGTGCCCCCTCTCTCCTACTCATGCTTCCTTCCCACCTGAAGTCAGGGTCCACCCAAGTGTCCAATACTGGCTACATCAATAGTTCCAGCACTGGCAAGTTCAGATCACACATGGTGTATCCTCAATCCACCCCCTCTCCTCCCATGCACAATATGAATTAATTAGGAATCTGCCATATATGTACTTCTATTTACCAAAATATCTAGATGTGCCAAGATCGATAAATGAATGAAACTTACTGCATCATAGATATGAATTCATATGTAATAGCATCTAGTACTTAAATGTGTTAATGTGATCATCATATATCATAGTTATACCAACATGCTAATAAAAAAAGGTAAATATGAAGTTATATAAATGATAATACATCTTCAAATAAATATGAATATATCATTACCATGCACATAAATATATAAACTATAATGGAATAAAAAAGCAAAAATAAATATGCAAATACCCATATAAAGTGACAATGATAGTCACAAATAACACACAAATAAATATGAGCATATTAGCATAATTTTTATATAGTATAACCATATACATATCCTTCTAAATCTATAAATAAATAGAAGTTGAACATATGTACATAAGATGCCTGGTTTTCCAAATACCAGTCCCTGCTCTTCAGGGCTAATACACTCCATTTTATTTTCCTGTCTGACAGGATCATTCTGTCACCCTTTGTGAGATCTGGTCTCACTTTCTGTAGTGCTTGCTAAGCCTCCACTGGGATACTGAGGTATTTCACAAAGCCTGTCAGCTTCATTATTAAGATTGCAGGATATCTGAGGCAATAGTTTATATCTGATCCTCTGAGAGCTAGCTTGATGCCATTAAAAATGTCTCCTGCTTAAATTTACAGAGAAGTCTGGATTAAAAAAATAAATACAAATTCTTATATTTGACTGTTCCTTTTTTGCCTAGCGCAGATGTTAAACTCTGTCATTGAATCTTACCAATTTGAAGACGATGGGTCTAGAGTTATTATTGTTCTCACTTCTTCTGGCCTCTGATACTTGAAAAGCCCTTCCCATCCTCAGGCGAGACTAATCAGGGGACAATATTAGTACTACAGGAGTCCAGGGAGATTTTCTGGTGAAAAACTAATTATGTTTTTGTCCTTCTAATCCTTCACCCTCACCCTTTCTCCAGGAACCACAAATTATTCCTGTATTACCCATTGTCCAGATCTTCTTGGTTCTCCTCAAGACTGATTATTCTTTTTAAGCTTGCTCCATTTTAACCACCTTCAGTTTTATGGCAGTTTTTCTTAGTTTTTACCTAATAGGTCAAATGAGCTTTGACTTCTCTTACATTTTTAGAGAGCTCACATGTTCCTTAAGATAAAAATCAAAGTTGGTCTTATTTTTCCCAGAAGGATCCATAACTACACAACAAACAGTGGAGTCCTTATCTAATCAGTATATTTCTAGCAGCAAATTATATTTTAGATACCTGGAAGCCCTTAACAAATAAGAATTAGTAGGGAGAGTGAATAAGGCAGTTGAAGGGACCAGGAATCAGGCAGCCATCTTCACTAGTGGTCACACCCCTCCATTTCTCCTCTTATGCCCTGGTTTCCATCCAATTCCTTCTCTTTTTCTCTTCCACTTCTTGTTTCCCCATTCCTTTTCATCCATTCTTCCATTTCCTCTTGCTTTTCCCATCCATCATTCTCACTGATTTTTCCCACTATATATATTTTAGAGATCATTTGGTATAGTTTCTAACTGGTGGCAGGAAAACCATGACAGCTATCTGAGTGGCTCATTATTCCTGTAACATCTTTTTATTACGCTTGGAAGGATCAGATTTTTATCAGTAAATATTGATTTCATCACACATATGCAAAGCAACAACACTTTCACCATGGGTAATACTCAAAATTTACAGATAGGCAAAGTGAGAAAATTGCTTCTTGAGAACTTATTAGAGTCAAATCCTGTGATTTAGGTTTTTTAATTAGGCTTTTACAAGAAGACTAATGAATGAATAGTAAAAACAGGTATGATTTTTTGATTTACAGATATTTATTTGGACATGTAATGCTTTGGTAATTTGTGTTTTAATGGCTTACAGACCTTTCATTTTCTGAATCTCAGCGTCTCTCATCAAATGATTGTCTGATGCCTCCTCTTAGTGTTCCACAACAGTGAAATGTAAATTGATAAAAGTCTAAAAAAATCTTTAAAATAATCAATTTAATTGAATTCTGCCAACCCTACTTATTATAAATATTATGAAAATATAATGATCTTCCTTTCTCCAGAAACTGCAGAATGCTATGTGTTCATGCACTGAAGAAACCCAAGTATTTGGAAAAGCCTAATATTGTTGTCTGTATTTGTGTTTTATGTGGACTTTTTAATGTTTGAAGGAAATATTAGTGGGACAGAAATAGCATGAGATGTAGATCCAGATTCTGATTGCACTTACAATGATATAAATGTGGAATAATCCCATTGAAGTCAACATTGCTACTCCAGATTGACACAAGCATGAAATTAGAATTAGGCTTCTGATTCTCAGTGTACTTTCACAACATGGGATTTTTGGGGGAAATAACAATAAAATTATACATATATTAACAACAGGCACCAACAAGAAAACTCATGTCACAAAGTTGTCCTCATGGGAACAAGTGACTTGTTTTCTTCATCAAAAGACAAAAAAAAAGCATTATTTTACACACTGTTAACATTCTAAAGCATAGTAAATTCTCTGACATGAATAACAATGAATAGTCTAGCTGCACTTAAAGACTAAAAAACATGTAGAAGGTATGAGCTTTCGTGGGCACAATCCACTTCTTCAGATGAATGGAGTTAATCAAGGTCCAGTTCCAAAATAAATAGAGGATGGGGAGGGGGGAAAAGAAGGAAAAAGGGGGAAATAAATAGTCAATTAGAGAAGGTGCAAATTTTTCTTAAATACCCATTATTTGTTTTTTAAAACCATTAGGCTGTGGAATGGAGTGTGCTAGCCAGGTAATGTCTTTGTTCATACCTTTGTGATGGGTCCCAAACCTGTAAATGAAGTTAAGTTCCAAGGCTTCCCCTGTGTATTTGGCTTGTGGAATTGGCCTGACACAACACGGTGACTTTGAGATCCATTAATGAGTGCCTGGGCAGGTTAAAGTATTCTTCAACAGGTTTTTGGTGTGTTGCCTTTTCAGATATCTGATTTGTGTCCATTAATTCTTTCCCGTAGAGACTGTCCAGTTTGGCCAATATACATGGCAGAGGGGCATTGCTGGCATAGATCACATTAGTGGATGTGCAGTTAAATATACCTCTGATGTGGTGGCTGATGTGTGGGTCCAGTGATGAAACTGATTGTGTAGATGTGCAGACAGAATTGGCACTGGGGCTGACTGCAGAGGTGCATTTCTGGATGAGTATGATGGAGGTATGCTGTGTGGTTACTGCATCTATAAATAATAGCACCCCTTAAAAGAAATTAGTGGCCCAAAGCAAAGCTTCTGAAACTTGGAGGTATTTGAAATTTGAACCTTAATCTAAATTTTACAAATGTTTCCCATCCTAGTAATGGGTAGGCTCAAAAACTCACATCAGAACCCTCCAGTATGTGAAATTCATACCCAGAATTATTTCCAAACCACCTTGACATCATGCATTTAAGGCCCTGATCCAGGACAGCACATAACCACATGCTAAATTCCATCCCTTGATTTTGAGGGACGTCAGCACACACCTAAGGGTTGTTCTGAATGGGGCCTAAAAGCACAGTGATTAACTCCTGAGCTAATCATTGACAGTTGGGCCCATGTCACTAAGGGCAGAACATAGCCTTTTGTTCAGTAAAACGTCGTTATCCGGCACTCAGGGGGAATGGAAGTTGCCAGTTAATCAAGTGTGTTGGATACTTGAGCTTATTGCTCTGTCCCTGCCCCCTGCCCGGAGGAAACCATGGCAACCAATCCCCACCCCCTTGGAAATCCTGGGTGACTCTCTTCCTCCCCCCAAGGCACAAAGACATCCTCTATGGCAGGCAGATGAATGGGGCAGATGCCTGGGAGCCCGCCAGCAGAGCCAGCTCCTGATAGCTTGAGGCAGGCTGAGGGGGAAGGAGGTTCCTGAGGCATCAAGTTGGCCAAATGGGAGCAGGGCACGCACGTCCAAAGACACGGGGTATAGTGGCAGGGGGAAATGCTGGTTAACTGAGTTTTCCAGATATTCAAGTGTCTGATAACAAAACTTTTATATATATAAGGTGTTATAAGCCATATTTTCCCTATTTGATTAAATCATAAACTGGCGAAGCACACAACATGCTAAATGACACTCTTTATGTGTTGCCTACAAGCACACTAGACATTTACAAACCATGTGGAAAAATTAGTGGAATTTATTACCTCACAAGATAAATCTAATTTTTTTAAGAAGGAAAGAAAGGCTACTATACATTATTTTCTGTTTCAGCTCCGTTCTCTTTCAACTACAGAACTATAACTTTGGGGTATAAATCTCATCTTCAAGCAATTTAAGGGTATGTAAGGAGGAATTTATTTTTCTCCATTGTTTTCAAAAGCCAATATGTCCTGAAGGAAGTCAAACAGTGATATTCATTTACTCGACAAAGTAACTAATCTCAGTTGTCTGGCACAGAATATCCCTTTGTGGGCCTCCATCTAAGCCCAGGGCCACTTTAGGAAAGCAGAGAGTATTATTTTTCTATGCAATGGCATCCAAGTGCCAGGATATCATGCTATGGGTCCTGAGGCTCTGAAAGGTTTGTTTTGAGGCCTTAATGGTCTCAGATGAAGTGCTATTATTGTGCAATGACATTTTGTAGTTAAATGTGTTTCAAAATTGTTCTAATAAAATTCACTGTTATACATGATTCATTTCTTAATCAGAACATTGCTCTTGAATACTCTTTTGAGAGCTACAGGCTCTTTAATTTTGCAATTAGCATTGATTAAGTCACTATGTGACCATCTTTATTTCTCCCCCCCACCCCTCCATTATTGTACACATTAGAAACTAAGCCTTTAATTCCTGGGTCATGGTTAGCTTTAAACTGTTCCCATCAACTCTGCAACTTTATATACCTCAAAGAAGATATGGGCAACAATTAGATCTATGCTAACTTACATACTGAGTATTTGTCCCTTTTCATTGAGAGATTCCAAGTGATGGAGAATCTGCTGCATCCCCAGAGAATCTGTTTCAATGGCTAATTACCCTCATTATTAAAAATGTGCTTCTTATTTCCAGTTGTAATTTTGCTGATGTCAACTTTCAGCTGCTGAATCCTGATACTCTTTTGTCTTCTAAAAAGACTCAGATTGCCTTCTCTGAGGCACAGCCTCAGGACCATCAGACCAGGAGACTGACATACTGCCTACTGAGCTAAAACAACCTTTGTTGGATGCTGTTATTAATCTTTCAAGATATTTTGATTGAAAGCTCTTCTGAACCTGGAGTTTTCACTTTGTTTAACCAAAATTTATGGCAGTATTTTTAAAAAAAACCCTACTCACTATAAATAGGAAGTTAAGTGGTGAATTAATCAGTTTAGAAATATGGACTCGGGAACAAATTTCTAGTGGACAAAGACATATCAAGATCTAATGGACGGAAGATGTAGCTAGATAAATTCAGACTGGAAATAAGGTACAAATTATTAACAGCAATTATGTACTGGAATAATTTACCATGGTATGTGGTATATTTTTCATCACTTGAAGTCACTAAATCAAAACTGCATATCTTTATAAGGCCTGGTCTATACTAAAGGGGAAAGTTGACTTAAGATACACAACTCCAGCTATGTTAATTATGTAGCTAGAGTCAAAGTATCTTAAATCATGTTTTGGTGCTGTCCACTTAGCGGGAGGTTGATGGACGCACATGCTCCCATCGACTTCCCTTACTCCTTGTGAGGAGCAGGACTACTGGCGCTGACAGGAATGCCCTCTTAGTTTGAATTAGAGGGACTTCACTAGACCCACTAATTTGGACTGCCCTTAGAGACATGGTCTACGTCAATCTTAAATCATAGGCTTCATGAAGGAGTTACTGAGTGAAATTCTAGACTCAGGCCACGCCGCCGCCTCCTCCACCAGTCCACCACCACTATTGCCGGGGGACCTCCACGCCTTGGAGCTCCAGCAGGAGGCATGGAGCCGAATGGCTTGTAGGTGGCCAAGCTGCCACAGCTCGAGCAAGGCCTCTGCTTGCACTGAGGGGAAGTGCTGGCCTGCACCAGCCACATGGCCGAGGCCCTGGAGGTCTACAGTGCCACTGCCCAGCTAGCCCGGCTGCGGCCCAAGGAGCTGCGAGAGCTGGCCAAGAGCTTGTTCTCAGCCTTCATGAGAAGGTTCTGCACGTACCACCCTGGCCCACTGGTGGCCCTGAGGGAGCAAGCGAGGCACTGGGCGATCCCTGCTCAGTTGCCCCCTGTGCTCGTGGCTGCTGTGCGAGCACACTGCTCTGAGCCCAGCAACTGTGGCCACTGCCATTGGCCCCGATGAGCTGCCACCAACGCACCCAGCCCCGCCAGCCCCAGATCAACATGATGCTGGGCAACCTGCCGGAGAAGTGGCTAAAGGAGGAGAGCTGAACTGTGCTATGATCACAAGACTTGAGCAGCAGTGTGGGCTCCCCACTGTGTGTGTGTGTGTGGTGGGGGGGGGCTGGCACTGGGGGAATGGCAGCACAGTGACATACTCTCTGGAGGCTTTCCACGCTGCTCCCATTGGCCTGCCAATGAGAGCAGTGGGGGCAGTGCTTAGCAGCAACGGGGGCACAAAGCCAGGTAAGCGTCCCTCCTAATGCCCAGACCTCCACACCCGAATCCACCCTTACCACTCACCCCTTTTCCAAGCCTCTGCACCTACATCCTCCCTTGCTCCTGCACCTTCCCTTCTGGCCATACGCTGCACCCTCCCTTGCTCCTGTGCCCTCCCTCCTAGCTAGACACTCTACTCCCAGCCTGCTTCTGCACCCCACCTTCCATCCAGACCTCACACCCTCACCTCCTCCTGCACTCCACATCCTGCCCAGATCCTGCACCCCCATCCCTGTCCTACTCTTTGGCAGCCCTGTCCCACACACAACTGAATTTTCTGTGGGTCAGTGGCCCCCAACCCAAAAAAGGTTCCCCACCTCTGACATAAATAAAGAAAACATAGAAATCTTTTGTATTGGACGTAAATTAATATTTTACTTTATTTTAAATGAAGTTTGATAAACTAACATGAGAAAGTTAAAATGCTTAGTCTGTTTAATAATTGAGATTAAACCATTCTCCCCAGCTGCACCACTAACAAAATGGCTTCAGCGTAATTATGTAATTAATGGTGAATTTCCATCAGCAACTGGTGGTCTGTAGAAAGGTTTGCATTGAGCCAAGTGGTCCATGGGGTGTGTGGTGGAGAGAGCCTGTCTCCCCTCTTGGGAGAGTGGCATGGCCCAGTGCAGGAGCATCAAATCTTGGCATGCCGCTTCGGAAAAGTTGCTGACCCCTGTTCTAGAAAATGGCACTGTCTGGTCACACCAAAAGAGACACCTGATATAGATTTAATGAGGTTGCAACTTTATTATTAGATGTTTTGGACTATCCAGGAAATACAAGTGTACTGTGTGGGCACGTCTACACTTCATGGCAAAAGTTGAATTAAGCTATGCGACTTTAGCTATGTTAATTGTGTAGCTGAAGTCAAAATAGCTTAATTCGGCTTTTGGCACCGTCTACGCAGCAGGAAGTTGAAAGAAGAACACTCTTCCTTCAACTTCCCTTAATCCTCGTAAAATGAGGGTTACAGGAGATGGAATAAGAAGTCCTCCAGCTTGCCATTATTTCAAATAATTGCTTGCTGTGCTGACGTGCTCTTTGTTATTTCGGAATAATGTCAGTTATTCTAAAATAACGCTGCTGTGTAGATATAGCCTTATAATAAAACCTCATAGTTATGAACATCAGAATTATGAACTGATCAGTCAACCATTCTGAACCAGAAATGCATAATCAGACAGCAACACAGACCAAAATAAAAAGCAAATATGGTACAGTACTGTGTTAAATGTTAACAAATAAAGGAAAAGCAGCATTTTTCTTCTGCACAGGAAAGATTCAAAACTGTATTAAAGTCAATGTTTAGTTGTAAACTTTTGACAGAACCACCATTAACTTTTGTTCAGAATTACAAATATTTCAGAGTTATGAACAGCCTTCACTCCTGAGGGGTTCATAACTCTGAGGTTTTACTATATTTAGAATTTCAGATCTAGGAAATCCAGATATACTGTACAGGCCTGTGTCTGATTTCATTTACGTATCTGTTTGAAAATATGTACAAGGCATGATTCTGACCTTACGTGCACTAGGTTGAACATACAGTAACTCATACCATTGTAATTAATCCTGATTTACACTACAGTAAATGAAGTTAGAATCAGACCTATGTAGATTTACTAATTATAAAATTCTGAATGTGAGCCTTGTCACAGAAGCACAAAAACATAGACACAGACCGTTAACCAGCATGAATATTGAAAGACCTGATGGAAATTGTATATATTAAAGCAAAATACATACTTGATCTAGACTAGCGACAAGGAGTCCTGTAGCACCTTATAGACTAACAGATGTATAGGAACATAAGCTTTCGTGGGCAAAGACCCACTTCGTCAGATGCATGCATTATCATTGAATGATCATTCGAACCAAGGGGTTTGGTTCGAACTAACGCGTCCTGGCGCGCACTTATGCATGCATCTGACGAAGTGGGTCTTTGCCCACGAAAGCTTATGCTCCTATACATCTGTTAGTCTATAAGGTGCTACAGGACTCCTTGTCACTTGTGCGGATCCAGACTAATACGGCTACCCCTCTGATCTAGACTAGTTGAAATTCATTTCTTTACAGAAGGCTAGTGCAAGGTCTAGGAACCATGACTTGAGTCCCATTTACCATTCTCATACATAGGCCTTTTGTGAATTTCGCCAAAGGAGAGGAAGGTACTGATGGCAGAACATTGGTACATGAAAGTAGGAAAAGAGTACAAGCAAGGCTTGGGAGAAGTAGGTGGAGCCTTGCGTCCTGCTTGGGTGAGAGGTGGCTTTTCACCCAGTGTGGAGCTTTGGTTAAATATCACAATGTAGCCCTAAGTAACAAATTTCACCTTTTTGGAACCATTAATGGACATCAAAAAGCAATATGAAAAACACTGTTTGAAAGCTGCAATGGCACCACTATGTAGGGAAAGTCTCTCACTAATTCGTTGACACAAAGGGAAGTTCCATTCACAGAAGAAAGACAGAGGAAAAGTTTCTAAGACTATTACGTTAATAAATGGTATGCTTTCTGTTGCATTCTTTTCAGAAAACTTGACAGTATTTTTTCCTCTGCAGAGAGAGCCCTAAATGATTTTCAGTCCTGAACAAAACTCCCAATCCTTTTGGTTTTATATTATTACGAGAAGATTTACCTGGTGTTGCTCAGATCCTTCAGAGCAAGGGTCTCGGGGTGTGGGAAGTGCAAGGGTGTCATAATCAGGAGTGCTGACCAGCACCTGGTAACTTAGGGTACATCTACACTTGCACCCTAGTTCAAACTAGGGATGCAAATGTAGGCGACCGAAATTGCTAATGAAGCAGGGATTTAAATATCCCGCGCTTCATTAGCATGATCTCGCTGGTGCATTACTCCGCTCAACAGCTGTTCTGAAAGTGAAAATGCACGCCGGGATGCGTTAGTTCGAACCAAACCCCTTGGTTTGAACTAACATTACTCCTCAAAAAATGAGTAACGATAATTTGAACCAAGGGGTTTGGTTCGAACTAACGCATCCCGGCGTGCACTTTCACTTTCAGAACAGCTGTTGAGCAGAGTAACGCGCCGCGAGATCATGCTAATGAAGCGTGGGATATTTAAATCCCCGCTTCATTAGCAATTTCAGTTGCCTACATTTGCATCCCTAGTTTGAACTAGGGTGCAAGTGTAGACGTACCCTAAGGGCTTAACTCAGGGATCTAGCAAGGTATTGGGTGGTCAGCAAATTACAATGCAGGTAAGAATTTCAAACTGGAAAAGGGGGGGAGTGTTTCTCTCCCTCTTCTTTGTTTGAGAGGCACAGCAGTTTCTCCCAGGTATTAAGGGAGATGGGAGACACTTCTCTCTCCGAGAACAGACTTCTTAAAATGTTTAGTAGGGAGAAGTTTTAGATAGTCCCTCAGGGTTTATTGTTTTCCTTGTTTGGGGATTTGGAAATAATGTCTGAGCTTGTTAAGTGTTTTTTTTTTCTCTTTTGTAACTAAGCCTTACAACCCAGAGGTTATTCCCTGAGTATCTATATCAAATGGTGGCTCCTTCCATCTAGCCAATTTACTGTGTTTGCAACTGTAGTTTTGTTTTGATAATAAAAGATTGTTTCTTTTTTCTAATTAACCAGTATTGGTTGATTGTTGTGTCCTTAGGACTCAGTGCCTAGTTACATGGGATGGAAGTACCATTGTTGTCTGTGGATTCCCTCTGTTTTCCCAATTCCAAGCAAAATGTAGGTTGGGGCAGAGGGGAGAGTTTTACCTTAGAGAGGGGATTTCCCAAGTGATCTCTTCCCTGATTTCTTGGAATTACTTGGGTGGTGATAGCGAGTCCCCCAAAATCTGGGTATTAGAATTTTGTAGAGAAAGTTTTTGTACCAGAGCCTGTAGAGGTAAGGTTTTGGAGCGCTCTTGCGGGTCCCCAACTTCTGCATTTGTTGTGCCAGACTGGGGTACAGCCTTGACAAGGGGTCAGGGAGCTTGGGGGTTGTGGGGGGTTCAGGGCAGGAAGCTGGCTGTGTGGCAGGATACAGGAGTCAGGATTGGGGGTAAGGAGGGGCTCAGGGCAGGGGGCTGGGGCTGCGTGGAGTGCAGGAGTCAGAGCAGGGCGTGGGGGGACTCAGGGCAGGGAGTGGGGTGCAGAAGTCAGGACAGAGGATTGGGAGGTATGGACAGGCTCAGGGCAGGGGGTGCTGAGAGCCACTGGCTTCTCCCCAGGGCTGGCCCAGTTTGACAGGGCCATGCAGCCCACCTGCACACTTCCCCCCAGGGCTAGCCGGATGGAAGGGCCATGCAAGCTGCCCACCAGTTTCTCCCTGGGGCCAGGCTAGGGCGGCAAAGGCTGTGCTGCCTGGCCAGCAGCTACTCTCCAGGGCTGTGATCATTCTGGGGTATAACTGTCCCCCGCACTTGCTGCTCCCCTCTGTGGTCATTCAGGGGTATAACTGTCCCTGCTATTATAGCTCTCCCTTTCCATATGATATGAATGTTTGCTTTAAGTTCTGAGAAAAGGAAGCTGCATACTACATTTGCTCCTAGCTCCTACTATTTAGTAGGAGTTCTTGAACAAACAGACTCACAGACAGACGGACAGACAAGACAGATGCACAAACTCTCTCATATATTGGGTTGATTATTTCACAGTATTTCACATCTTAATTTGCTAACCATATGCTCCTCCAATAAAAATCAGCAGATTGTTCTTCTCTCTGGCTTAACCTGTAAATTTCTAAGTACTGTCAGAATAAAAATGTGCCCAAAACACTGAACTAATCATGTAGTTGAAGTCAACAAAACCTTTAATGAGCAGATTTCTGATTTTTTTTTTTGTCATTGTCTCATAGTTACCATTAGGCTAACCAAAAATGAATTGATTGTTGGGGCTTTGACCATTCTCTTAGAGACATCAGCGCATCAGAATTCATCTTCTGCACATTCTCTTAGGCAACTTAAAAGAGCCAGCATTTTTAATACGTGAGTCAGGACAGAATCAGACTCAGCCCTGTCACATCTTTCTCATCTCTATCAATATTTTAAACTCTGTATTTAACATTTCACTCCCCTTTCCCATCACTCCACTCCACTTTCTTTGAGCTAAGAATCTGTATGTAGCTGTAGTCACCAGTGAAAGAGGTTCACTGCATTATTTAGTTGTGTTTGCTTTGTCTGAGCATTGGAAAGAATATTAATATACATAGGTGTCTTCTCGAAATCTGAGGAAGAGCTCTGTGAAGCTCAAAAGCTTGTCCTCTCCACCAATAAAAATTAGCCAAATAAAAGAATTGTCTCTCTCTTGTTCAAACCAAAAATTTATGAGCTGTCTCTCATAGATTTTACAGGGGAGGACTAGACTTGTTGTTTAGTTTGCTTTTAAATAACTTATTTTCCAAAATATTAGGTAACCTTCCAAAACCGGGACTCTCTGGTCCAACAACATCCGTGGTCTGGCGGGACCATGGATGACCCTGGATCAGGGAGTTCTGGCTGGGAGCCCAGTGGCAAGAGGGCCAGCAGAAGAGCAAGGGCTGTGGCACAGTGACCCAGCAGGAGAACCTGCACAGGGCAGGGAGAGGGAGTGCAGAAGTCAAGGCAGGTGGGAGGTGCTGGACTCAGGGCACGGGGCTCAGGACGGGTGGCTGGGAGGAGGGGGCTTACTGGGCCTTACCAGGGCCACCCACGGTGGCAAGGATGGCGCTGCTCTAGCTATGACCCCTCCTAAGGGGGCAGGACAGTGCTTCACTGCCAGTGGGCCCCACAATTGACTCTCCCCCATAGCCTATTTGGAAGGCCAGGATCTGGAGGCAGCCAGCCTCTCCAATGGCTCCCCAGATGGATTGCAGGCTGTCTGATGGGTCAAGCTCTAAGTGCTGCCCTCCATCCAGTTGCGCTCCCTGCAGCCTGAAGGCTTTCAGGGGAAGGGGAGAAGGCTCCAGGGGCTGCCCCCCACTTCCAGCTGTGATTCCTGCAGCCTGAAATCTGTGTGTGGGATGGGGGTGAGTCTCTGGGGGCTGCCCTGACCTCCAGTGCCCCCCACCCAAGCCTGTAGCCAGGCTCTGGGAGTCTTCCCCTTCCCTTGTGGCCTGCAGGCTGTCTGGGGTGGGCAAGGCTCTGGGGGCTGTCCCCTCCTGCAGCTCTCCCCTGTGGCCTGCAGGCTGTCTGTGGGGGACAAGGTTCTGGGGGCTGCCTCCTCCTGCAGTGCTTCTCTCCTCCCTTTTGGCCTGTAGGCTGGCTGGGGGTGGGGACAAGACTCTGGGGGCTGCTCCCTCTTGTAGTACCCCCATGGCCTTCAGAATCTCTGGGGAGAAGTGGGGAGGCTCTGGTGGCTGCCTCCACCTCCACTGTCGCCTCCCATGGCCTACAGGCTCTCCATGGAAGGGAGAGGCTCCAGGTTTGGGTCAGAAGGGTTACTTACCTGGTCTGGAGGCAGGCAAGATGGTGGAGCCCCAGCTTTGCTGGCCAATCCATTGGTGCTGCAGCTGCCCTCAGTGGCCACTCTCAATATCACATTCCTCCTCTCTATGTCCCCTCCCTTTCCATGTTATGGAAAACATTCCCATTCCCAGCACTTCCTGTTTTCCAGGCACAAGCAAATCCTGACCTTGGTTTAAGGTAGGGTAAGAGGAAGCTACATACCAAATTTGGTGGTCCTAGCTCTTATGGTTTAGGAGAAGTTCGTGAACAAACAGACTCACCGATGCACAGACAGACAGATACACTCTAAAATAGATAGATAGATAGATAGATAGATAGATAATGCTAAACACTTTCTATTTAGATGTCACATTTTGAGTACATTTCCCAAACCTGAAGAAGAGCTCTATGCTTGAAAGTTTATCTCTTTCACCAACAGAAGCTGGTCCAATGAAATATATTTCCTTGCCTATCTTTTCTCTCTAAGCATAGGCAGTTACACAAGATGCAAGGGACCATTCAAAATAAGTCCAGCTCCAGTCATGGGACAAAGGAAGATTAGTTGACAGCTGATAGGGTGCTTTTGTCTTTACCATTTTTCTCTGTGAATTCATTCAAGAATTTCACCCACATAGCCGTTGTTGGGGAATTTGATGCAAGAGGGAGTGAGCAACAAAACAATGGAGATATGTCTGGAGATTTTGCATCTGTTGTTATGGAGGGCTTTAGTGCCACTTTGAGTTGATGTTTGCTTATCTGTGGGGAGCTTGCATCTGCTGATGCACTTGGTGAGGTTGATGCACTTGGTGAGGGTTCTTTGAAGCCAGAAGTGGGGGTTTAGGAATGATTTGTTCCAGGATGTTGTCTCCACTAGATTGTAAGCTTTCTGAGACGAGGTCTATCACTTACTATAAGTTTGTCCTGTGCCTAGCACAAAGAGGTTGTGATCTTGCTTGGATCCTTTACATACTCCAAAAACACTACGGCTGCGTCTAGACTGGCATGATTTAGCGCAAATACTTTTCACGGAAAAGTTTTTCCATGAAAAGTATTTGCGCAAAAGAGCGTCTAGACTGGCACGGATGCATTTGCGCAAAAGACATCTTTTGCGCAAAAGCATCAGTGCCCAGTATAGTCGCGCTTTTGTGCAAGAAAGCTCCGATGGCCATTTTAGCCATCGAGCTTTCTTGCGCAAGAAATTAAGGTGCCTGTCTACACTAGCTTATCCCTGAGCAGGAGCGTCAAAGTATTTGCGCAAGAAGCACTGATTTCTTACAGTAGAACATCAGTGCTCTTGCGCAAATTCAAGCGGCCAGTGTAGACAGGTGGCAAGCTTTTGCGCAAAAGCAGCCGCTTTTGCGCAAAATCTTGCCAGTCTAGACGCACCCTACTAGTGGTAGCACTAACAAATAGAATAGACAGCTCTTGGAATTGTCCCCATTATGTTATTCATGTCTGCTCAGAGCAGGTAGTCAAAAAAGCCTGTTCTTTGCCATCAGTCTGTCTCTGGTACTGTAGCACCTCTGAATGAAACTGACACTGTCAATTCAGAACAGAATAGCAGAGAGACAATTTTATGTAAATCAGTGACAGTAACCTAAGGCACAAGCTTTGTTGTTAGATAAATCCTTGGTGCAGACTTTTTCATTTCAGAAGCAGAAAATGCACTTTGGATCCTAACACACGTGATATTTTTCATTGCTGGGAAGTAGTTAACATCCAACGCTCACTAGGTGGGAAAACAACAAGTATGCTCCTAGTGCCATACACTAGCTTTATGTTTGCTAAGCTTGTAGCATTCCAGGCTTTCAAGAAAATGCCTTGCAGTCTCTATCTCCATTTATATTTAATTTGATTTTCTTCATGAGTTCAGCTGAGGAGAATTGTTCAGTTGTAGAAAACAGTTTGGAGATTTGTCTTCAGTCCATAGTTAGGCATCAACATAAGTAGCCTGATTTTCAAAACTGCTGATCACCCATGAACTCCCACTGATTTCTGAAGAGTCTGAGGATACGTTGTTGTTGTTGTCGCTGTTTTTAATCCAAGTCACTTGTTCAGATGCCAAAATGTGGATTTAAGAGCCCAACATAAAGAACCTAGGCCCAGGAATATTAGCACCTCACTTTCGCTGAATTTCATTGTATGTTAGGTATCAAAATACCTTTGAGAGTCTGGGCTCTAGTTTTGAAAATATTATCCAGGGCTTTTTGACCGTGCCTGAAGGTTCAAGATGTTCTTGAGTGTAGAAAAACCTACTAGATTAGATCAAATCGATATCAGCCTTCACTATGCTCGACTTCCACTTTTAAATAAAACAAATTAAAGAAGTCCTTTTGGGCAGGCACCATCTTTGTGTTCTCTGGTTGTACAGCACATAGGACAGTAAGATCCTGGTCCATGTCTAGGGCTCTTCAGCGCTATTACAAAACAATAAATAATCTGAGAAAGCTTTCATGGGATATAGATCTCCCTGCTCTGAGTCCCTGCTGCTTACTTGCTTTGCTCCCTGTCCTTCCTATTAAATGGGTAGTAATGCAACTGCAGTAAACCCCCTTTCCAAACTGAATACCATACATTCCCACTTTTCAGGAGAGATGCTTTTTACATGTGAGAAGGCTACTCCTATCAGAAGGATCAGAAATGGGAGATAGCAGACTTTACTTGTGCTGAGAAGTGAGTCACTTTTGGAAGTTCCAGGCTGCTGAGCAGAAGAAAATGGACATATTTCCACTTCCCAAGCTTTGATAGGTGACTAATGAGTGAATCAGGACAAATGGAACCACCAACCACCAACGGATTTGGATGGGCCAGAACTTTTATGCCACTTCTAACCATGTAAGTCAAGGGCCATCATTCCCTGCTAGGGTATAAATGTGAATTAAAAATCCCAAGTGAATGGCAATGAAAAACAGTAGGGGAAAGATGATTCGGTCAACATAAGAGTAATTCTGTTGACAGGTATACTGTTTTCTATAGCCACAGTTTTATGGTTTGATTAATTTATAATAATAAAGCATGAGGAAACATCCCCTTTACGGCAGAAATAAACTGGATGAAAAAAGGAATAACTCCTTAGGTACAATTAAGAGGACGCCTATTTATAGTGTAGCTATATATAATCTCCAGATGAAGGTAGAATCAAGCAAGGTATTTCATTAACTTCAAGTTTTTCATCTCTGCATTGCTCAGAGATTCTCCTTGCACACTCTTTTAGCTGTAGGTAAGCTCTGTTTATGAAAATTCTTGATCACTTTATCACCAATCCAACACCTTGAGGAGTGGACTTCAAACCTTATAAATTCTAACCATGATAAGTCATAGGAGGATCTCTTTTGCAAATTCAAATGACAAAAAAAAATCATATTGTGATCAAGAGAAGTAAGCAAATGGGCATGGTCTTCACCCTAAAACTATCGTTAAACTTAATCTGCAAAAACACATAAAGCTGCTAGCAAAACCGACTTCCTTCTTTGCTCATGTCCTTTATTTGCAGGGATTTTGTCTTGTGATATTCATCCCATGAACCTCATTCAAATGACCAGCTATAAAACCCACAATGGCTTTTCACCTGTGCACCTCCATTTATTTGCTGACATCTTAACTGATCTTTGCTGGGATCTGAGACTTTTATTTTGATAGCGGAATCCAAAATATATAGAAAACACAATGAGAGAGTGAGAGGCATATAGATAGAGATAAATCTGATATTAATGACACCAATGAAACCTTCTTTGAAGAGTATAAAGTAATATTAATGTATTTTGCACTTATGAAAAGTCTTCTGTTTAAGGATATCAAAGTACTTCATGCACAATAATTAAGTGTCTAAAAGTAGGAAATCTGTCATTTGACCTTGTCCTAAGGACCTAACATGAAGAAGAACTGATTACTGAAGTAAAAGTTACTGAAATCTTGGGTACAAATGCTCATGACTTCATCACATTTATAATGTGCAAAGCAGAATAAAGCCCAGTGCAGAGTGTGTGTGTGTGTGTGTGTGTGTGTGTGTGTGTGTGTGTGTGTGTGTGTGTGTGTGTGTGTGTATTCTGCTTGCTTGTGTTAGGACAATATTCAAGGACACTTAGTGCTTTAATAGGACCATTTTCAAAAATCCGAAACCTTTTATGAGCTAAATCAGTTGGGTGGAAAAATGTAATCAGAAAAATTTGAATGATAATTGAAAATCATGCCAGAACCCCTGAACTAAATGTGCAAGAAACCACAACCCCACATATGGGGAGAACTATGCTCATTTAAAACCACCACCACCACCACCTGGTTTAGAGGGAAAGTGGCAGCTGTAAAATGAACCCCATATACATATGGATAATTCTGATATTATTGACACCAGTAATCATCTTCCTTGAGGATTATAGAGTACTACTAATATATTTTGCACTTATAAAAAGCCTACAACTAAGGATTTAAGGATCTCAAAGCATGTCATGCAGAATAAAGTCCTATACACCTGTGAGATATTCTAACCATTTTACACAAGGTGTTTGCTGAACTGTTTATGTTGATTTTCAATAAGTGTTGGTGCACTGAGGAAATTGGTGGAAGAAATTGTGGAAGAAAACAAGCCTTCACTCTGCATTTGTAAGCAACAAGTAGCCAGAGGCAGTTTATTTGAGCAATATTGCAAGGGAAAATACTGCAAAGCAGACCTTCAAAATACAAAACAATTAAAGCAAATATATATACTGTCCATTACATATAATAACACTGAACAATTAGGTTATGTCTACGCTAGCCCCCTAGTTTGATCTAGGGAGGCTAATGAGGGCGACCGAAATTGCAAACGAAGTGTGGGATTTAAATATCCCGTGCTTCATTAGCATGTTCCCGGCCGCTCACCATTTTAGAAATTGACTAGCCCGAAGTAACTGCTCGCGTCTACACGCAGCAGTGAAACGGGATTCCGAATTAAAGCCCTTAAATCAAATTAGCTGGTAAACCTCATTGCAGGTCAATTTCTAAAATGGCGACCGGCCGAGAACATGCTAATGAAGCACGGGATATTTAAATCCCATGGTTCATTTGCAATTTCGGTCGCCCTCATTAGCCTCCCTAGATTGAACTAGGGGGCTAGTGTAGGCTAGTGTAGACATACCCTTAGTCTCTTTCCCATAATAATTCCCTTCGGATGCCACCTTATCTCAAGGTCTTCACCAGAGTCAGCATTCTATACTTATCTCCTAAAGCAAGGCAAGAAGCGAAGGCAGTGTCTTATTACAGCTTTCGCGTTATCAGGCCACAGACTTAGCCTGACACTTGCTCTGCTACTGACAAACCTGAAATGGCTTCCCGCAAATCCCCTTATCCCCTATCCCTGCTTCCACACTCCCCCCTTTTGTGCTTTTAGCAGAACTAACTTTCTAGACCTCTATATTCATTAAGCATTTTATTTCTGTTTGCACATCAAGGGAACCGACCCCACAGGTTTTTGTTGGTCGTAACGGTAATACATGATTGGTATGAACATGAAAGCTATTTCTATTATTACATCTTTTGCAACAACAATAACATAATCCTAAAATAAGCAAAAACAATAAGACTGTTAATATCCCCAGCGTAATTCTATAATGGGGTTGTTTCATAGCCTTGGTTACATAACATAATATATCATAAGTGGTACACAAGAGAGATGTTCTATAGACTGTATGGAAAGCATGCTTCTCGATTTGATAGGTAGTTTGGAGTACATGAATCTAACCCTGTAGTTCAGAGATCTTCTGGATCTCTGGTAAAAGTGAAAGCAAATTTTGGAATTGGTCAGGTACTAAAGCAGTCCAATTAAAGGGTATTTGGAACCTAAGGGCTGTTTGTACGGCTTTGTCTGCTGGCCAATAGATTATATGATTTCCTGTAGCAGTGGTGAGATTAAAGTGTATGTCTTGCAAGGCAGTATTGTTAACATATGCACAGCTATCGTTAGCTTGAAAGAACTGGTGTCCTGTCAGGGTAGTTCCTTGCCCCATACCTTCCCAACAAATTTTGTCGTAAACAGTGACAACTTCCTCAGTGCACAAGACTGGAAGAAAGCTAATGTGCCATTTTTTAAAAAGAGTAAATGGGATGAGTTGGCTAATTGTAGTCCAGTCAGCCTGCCACCAATTCTGGGCGAGATAATGGAGTAACTGATACAGCACCTGATTAATAAAGAACAAGAGGAGGGTATCATAGTAAATTCCAATCAACATCTGCTTATGGAAATTGAATCCCAACAAAATAACTTGATATTGTCAGCTTTCAGATAGGTGTTTGACTTGGTGCTGCATTGCAATTAATTTTATATCATTCTAGTTTTCTAATCTAACAGATTAAATGGATTAAAAACTGGCTAAGTGATAGCTCTCAAAATGTAAATTGTGAATCATCATTGAGTGGGGCTGTTTTGTTTTCAGTCCCACAGACTTTGGCTCTTGGCCTTACACTATTTTATATCTTTATCAATGATTTGGAATAAAACATACAATCACGACTAGTATAGTTTGCAAATGAGCCCAAAACTGGGGAAGTGGTAAATAACAAAGAGGACAGGTAACTGATGCAGAGTGCTTTTGGTCACTCGGTATGTTGGCACAAGCAAACAGCGTGCATTCTAAAATGGCACTATGTAAATGTATACATCTGGGAGCAAAGTACATAGGTTATCTCTACAGGATGGTGGACTCTATTCGGGGAAGCAGTGATGCTGAAAAAAGACTTGGGGGCTATGGTAGAGAATCAGCTGAAAATGAGTTCCCAGTGAGATGCCATGGCAAAAAGAGCGAATACAATCCTTGGATGCATAAATCGTGATGTGAAATAAAGAGCTTATTTGTAAGGTTTACCCTACATTATTTAACCACTGTATTTGGCAAAATGTGACCCTTACTAGAATAGCGTGTGTAGTTGTGCCCACAATTGAAGAGGGATGTTGATAAATTGGACAAGCTTCAGAGAAGAGCTTTGAGAATGACTGACAAATTAGAAAACATGCTATATAGTGATAACTCAACAAGCTCAACCTATATAGCTCAACAAAAAGAAGATTAAGGGGTCTCTTGATTACCGTCTAAAGTACCTACATGCAGGATAAATATTTAATAATGGGCTCTTCAGTCTAGCAGAGAAAGGTATAACATGATCCAATCGCTGGAAGTTGAAGTCAGACAAATTCAGACTGGAAATAAGATATCAAATCTTAATGATGAGAGTAGTTAACCCATTGGAACAATTTACCAAGGGTCATGGTGGATTCTTCATCACTGACCATTTTTTAAGTCAAGACTGTTTTTTTTTCTAAAAGACCTGCTCTAGAAATTATTTTGGAGAAATTCTGTGACTCTATAGGAAGTGATACAAGATTACAATTGCCCCTGTATTCTAAGAATCAGTAAATAAAGACTGGTAGCAATGCTTCCTTATTTGGAAAATTATTGATTTTAAATCTGATACCAGAAGCCAGCTATTGAGCCCATCCTTAACCATTTTTTGTATGTGCAAGTAAAAACAGACACAATTTTTCACCCACAGTTATGTGTGAACTAGAGATGACACACAAATGAATCAAGAAACTCCTGGAGTGGTACTTATAAATGTTTAGCCCAGCAATACTCAACTTTGGAAGCCCCAGGGGCCACAATGATACTCACAGCACATGCTGAGGGCCGCAACTCAAGTGGGGTTGCAAATAGCTTCTTTTACACTGATGGGCATGAATACAAAGTTTAAGCATTAAGCTGTGGTACCAGACCCAAACGTGGCCAGTGTGAGCCAGTCAGCACCTCTCAGGCTCTGCCAACAAGGCTAAGAAGCCAGTACTTCCCACAATGCCCTGGCACTCCTGGCACCTCCACCCTCGGGGCTAGAACTGCCGATACCCTGTACCCGCCTGTTCCAGCCAGTCCATCTGCTTGCAACTTTCAGTCCTCATGGTGCCTGGGAGACGCCTCACCATTCTGGAGCACGTTCCCAGTGGAAGCCATGTTCAAAGGATCCCAGCCGCGGGCTGCGTGTTGAGCCCCGCGTAAACCCAAATTGCACTGCGGGCTGCAAACAAATGGGCTGTGGGCCATGTGAGTCCCATGTGCTATGTGTTGAGTAGCCCTGGTTTAGCCTCTTCCAGAGGTGCAAGTTAAAATAAATGTTTTGTGACCCTGTGTATAATAGGGATCTTCAGAGATGTGCTATTTTAAAAAGTGGTGCTGATTTAAAGAGCTAATCAGGCCATGATGTTCTGCATAAACAGAAAAGTACAGGATCATTCCTCCTCTCTGGAAGACCTGAATAGATGGATGTGGGCCGAATCCCACAAAATAATCCCGATGATGACAAGACCATGATTCACATTTGTATGGGTGATGACTAGTTTAGGGAGTTGTATGCCAGACCTACCTTCCAGCAATGTCACAGGAGGTAGAAAGTTGTCTTTGCTACTCACATGAATACAGAGTATGCCAGACTCTTACTCCTACCACCAAGAACAGAGCGTGCTTTCAAAGGATGCTTCCTCCAATCCATGGGAAGGGAAACTCACATGTCTTTCAACCAAATTCACGAGGGATAAAATGCAATTATTTTAGTGATTCTTACTCATCCAGCTACTGAAGATGTTAGTGATTCATACTTTCACCTGATGGTCATTCAGAACAAGTGTGTCCATTTTCAGTCTCAGCCTCGGATCTGTTTCCCTGTCAGCATGCCTTCTCAATGGGTGGGAGTCAAGAGACATGGTGTCTCAAATAACTGTAAGCAGAAAAGTTTTACAGTATGTACTTGAGGAGAGATGAATGAGATAATTTAAGATTTTTCATCTCTGGATTCTACTGTCCTTGTCTTGATCTCAATTACATCAATGTGCATCAGAAGTGACTTCACTTAAGCTTTTTCAGTTATGTCAGTGTAAAACCAGAGTGAGATTGGAATTAGGCTTAAAATTCAAACCATTTTCATTGTTAGCACTTTTGTTGTGATACTCAGCTTATTTGTGGTTTTCCCCTTTCTTAACATCAGAACAGCTCTTCTACCTATAGCTCTTTTTAATTTCCTTCTTTCTTGGAAAACTTTCAAATAAATTCTTTTTCAATTCTCTCTGACTTCATAGTACACCTGCATATATTTTTCCAGGATATTTTCTTTCTGTGTTTCCAGGCGCCTGTTAAATTTTTTTTTCCATAGAAACTACTTCTTCACTTTTGGCAGGTTCTACATAATATTACATGCAACAGGAAAAAACACAATAAAATTAACAGTTATGTGGTTAAGAACGAACAGAAGAAATATACCATTGCTTCACTCTATGCTCATCATCAATAGTAGGTGACATTACAGCCACTGTCAGCAATTCACATTTTATATGTGGGTGGGAAGATGGATATAAATACATTGGAAAGCAGTGTTTTGACACAATCTCTTCCTATACACCCACAATGTGTACAGCAACTTGGGAACTATTAGGGTCCTCATATTTGCTGTGTACGGTGGCAATGGCTAAACAGACATGGAACAAGGATTTTCTGGAAGCTTTATATTAATATAAATACTCTCCTGGCACATGGAGACATCAGCCAAGATCAGGGGCCCAATTTTCTAGCCATTGTACATACACTTAGTAAGAGCCAGATGCTATAAACTTACAACTGAATTAGTCAAGACAGACAATGGATGGGAGAAACAATTTGTTATCTCTATTGTGTAAATCAGGAATTGAGGCACAGACTAAATTACTTATTCAAAGTGACATGGGAATTTTATGGCTGAGTCAGGAAAGGAATCCAGATCATCTCTTGGTCCTAGATAAAGTGGGACCATCACAAGATTAGTCATATACTCACCACAGCTACTGAAGTCAGCTCGGATGCACAAGGTAACAGCCCCTTGTTTTAATTGATTGGGGACTCCCAATGGCAGGTCATAGGAACCAGAGTCCTCTGGCCAAGGGAACCAATAGCCATGGTGGGGCCCTTGGGCAAGGTGGGCAGGTGGCCAGCTCTGCACTCCTGGAAGGAATGGGGTCTTGGGTCAATGCTGCCCCCCAGCCCTTAGAGCCACCCAGAGTGTGCTGAGTGGTGTTCTGGCAGTGATTTAAAGGACCAGGGGCTTCGGGCACTTAAGACTCGCCAGGAACTGAGGCAGTTGTCCCCTACCCCCCAATCGACAGGCTTGCCTCTGACCCAGCTGATTTCACAAACACAAGTTTGAGCCTTGAGGGTACACACTGTTCAAGCCACATTCCTTCCCCTCCCCCCCAATTGTTTGATGGAGCTTGTCCATTATCTGGAGTAGAAGGTAGGGCGGGAGAGGTGCATCTTTTGCCTCCGCAAAGCAACAGATTCATACAGGCAACATGTGGGCCTTGGTCTATGTGGAAGGGATCCTGTTGAGATTAGTACACTACTTAAACTAATAATTAGTTTCATAGAAAAAGCCATAACACTTTTGATTATTGCAAATTGCTTGCGAAACCTGCTGCATAGTGAAAATGACACAGCAAAAGACTGCTTAGCATTTCAGGCATGTTAAACAAGCTACTGGGTGAAATCCTCAACCCAATGAAGTCAGTTGGAAAACTCCCATTGGCTTCCGTTGGGTCAGAATGTCATCCATTGTTTACACTGTATCAATATTTGAGCATTACTTTACCATGTTGATTGCTTTTCAATTAGTAGGTATATCTTTAAAACTATCACGGTTTAAAATAGTTGCAAAGCATTTGGATGCTATTTGCTGAATGACAGCTGGTCATTACTGTGAAATTGAGTTTTCCATCTGGAAATGAATCATCATTTTGTTTTGTTTTTCCTTTTACAGCTGTATCTCTGTCTTTTCCATTTACCCTCCTCCCCAGCATGTTAGGATATCTTCAAGATATATTACCTTTTCAATTGCAAAACACAGAAGTATTTATCTCAATTAACTCTCAAACAAGATAAAAATTAAGCTTTGACTTGTTTGTAGAGGCACCTCAAAGAGACATGAGGGTGGGTTGATATTTATATTTGGGGTGGTGTCTTTTTATTCCTTTCTCCCCAAATAATAAATTAGTCCAGATGTGACAGACCTCAGCTGGCATAAACTACCATACTTCCCCGGAAGTCAATAAAGCTATTAATGCCAACTGGGACTTAATCCCCCTCCCTATTCTTTTTAAAGCAACTGTTACAAATAACATTAGATGCATTTATGAATCTTCACAATGTTCAGTTTCCTCTCCCAGGTAGAGTGTGACTTTATTGAAAAATCTATATCTGCTACTTGTATTAAAATGGCAACAGATTTTATTCTCTCTTATCAGTCTCCTTTAAGGCACAACAGGTTAAAGAAAGAGAAAATATTGGGTATGAATAAGTAATATAAAAAGAAGTAGTGCAGAAAGTACCACACCAATAGATTGTAGCTCTCAAGCCAGTATATGTGTGCTCTTAAAATAACCATTTCAATCTGTTACTTTAAAGCATTGCCAGCTATTTTAATAGCTTGTGGCCAAATCCTGATCCCAAGAGGGAAAAAATGCTGAAGAGGAGAAACTGCACTAAGTTAGACAGAAAATGGGTCACAAAGCCACTTAACTGCAGGGAAGCTGGCTTAGGAAGCTCGTGTCATTTGCACCAAATGTACTGAAATTACTATGGGCGTGGTCAGGAGATAGGGCTTGTAGTAAGGGGGAAAATGGGCAGAAGTATATTATGGAGAAAAAAGTCCAATAAAGCACTTGCAAATCATTTAAATAAATGCAGAAAGCTTCAATCATAACTCATGCCAAAAGATTCTTCTACTCCATTACTCAGACTAGGGGGAAAAGTTTTGTGCTGCTAAGCTTATTAAATGTCCTCTTTTGAGAACATTGAGAGACATGCAATATACTGAAAATATCTATTAAATTCTGTCTGGAACTCTCCCACATCAGCATCAAATTCCTGGACACTACCATCAGCTTCAGGAATCGAACCCCAGAGACAACTATAGACAGGAAGCCAGACTGACCGATAACCAGACTGACTTTCATAGATCCATTAACCAACCCAAACAAACTGAGAAATCTGATATCTACAGCCAGGCACTCAGCTACCATAGCATATGCTTTTTGGAGAAAGTTCAGGATGTACATCTTAGCACACTCAACACAGACTTCCTCAAAGGAGGACCCTCCACCTGAGAAGCAGAGAAAATCATGGAACGGGCCCACCTTACCCCCAGAAAACCTGCTTCAATACAGAAATGAAACTCCCTCTTATTGCACATCCCTAGTTGCAACCTGCTACTCCACACTGTAACCTACACCATCAAACAAATACGATCCATACTCAATGGGGACTGCATCCTGAAAGAAACATGAACTGAACATGTCTTTTTGCCTTCAAGCAGCTACCTAAGCTCATCATCAGAGACAAGCTCCCCACAGATCAGGATACCACAACTCAAAGCAGCATCAGACCTTTCCAGAATAGCAAATAAAAGCCTGCAGACATATCTTCACTTCCACACTGATCAACACCCCTCAACAGTACACCTTTCAAGATCCATGGGTCCTACACACCCCTAACACAATATATAATGTCCTTCATCCAGGGCACTAAATGCACCAATGTGGGCGAAGTCAGACAATTACTATGTTCTTGAATGAGGAAAATTTAAAAAGACAAAAGCACCACATTACTGGTCCATCTGACCCATCAGTCTTGATCAACAAAATAAATCAGCTTAACACTTTCAAAAGATGAGCTGGGAGTTTAAAATCATACCTTTACTGGACACTAAAATCATGGATTGAATAGAGACACTGAATGTATGGCTTATTACAGCAATCTGTAACCCACTTACTATCCCTCCCCAACTACTTTCCCATTCCTTTCCTTTTTCACCTTATAACTGGTGGGTGCTAACAAGCCTCTTCACCTTGAATAGTCCCTTGAAATACGCTAATTACTTATGAAAATCAATCCATTCCAGCTTGCATTGAGCAGTGACACTCTGGGTATGTCTACACTTCATTCCTCTCTCTCTCGAGAGGAATGCAAATGCAGACACCCAAAATTGCAAATGAAGCAGGGATTTAAATATCCCGTGCTTCATTTGCATAATTGCGTTATGGCGCTATTTTGCAATAGCGCTATTTCAAGAGAGAAAACGGGGTTATGTCGAGATAAAACCCTTCCCTCGAAATAACCCTTACTCCTCATTTTTTGGATTAAAGAAAAAAATCAAGAAAATGCATTTTATCCATAACTATAGGAAAAGTGGGTCCACAAGAACAACCTCAAAGTCAATACCTTTACTAGGCAGCTACAGGTTATATGGGTATAATGCCATCCCTTTATTACACACATTTAACTTATTTTTTAATGCAACTTGCCTTTTCTAGCATTATTTTTTTGTGACAATCCAGTTAACTTAGCTTCTAAAACTAAAAGTATACACATTTATGTTTGGACCTTAAATGGTTCTCGTTAGTACTGTTACTGAACATTAGGGTCACTATCCCAAAAGGACAGTCACTACCAAATTCCACATTGGGACCAGAGGTTGCTTAAAGTATAGAGACACAGATTGGGTCCAGTGCCTAGATTATATCAGATCATTCGGTCATTGCATGTTCAAAATTCTAGGAAGATTTTGGTCTTTCTCTGTATTCTAACAGATAACATAAAAATACGATAGGTATGCAGATTAAAAAAAAAGCAGTGAGGTCTTTTCAGCACACATAAATATTTTTGTAGTATAACCTTAGTCAAGAAATATTCTAATTTAGCCAAAGATTGCTAATATCTGACATGGCATGCATCAGCAATCTGAGTGTTAATGTCTGCAATCTCAAATGAAAACCTGTGAACACAAAGACCTATCTGATCTCCCAACAGATATGGTTCATAAAAGCTGATAAGAATGAAAATAGTTTAAATTGGAATTTTTTTTTGTTTTTTTGACTTGACTTTCTTCCAAGAACAATATTCTTAATGCTCCCTCTTTTCTTTATTTTCCACCACATTGTTTATTGCACAGCACCCATGCTAGAAAAAAAATCTCAAATATGATTGCTTGGTTTGCCAGAGATATTTCCAGTTTGCTTAATTTGTTAGACACATCTGACCTATCTAAAAGGTCCCACTGTGGAATATGTTTCCTTGCCAGAAGAAAGGTTCAGATTAGATCCCACCAGAATCTAATAATCAGTGTGTAGTAAGCACTGACTGCTGCAGATGGATCCATCAAGAGTTAATGGAATGGCCTCTTGTTTTGACAAAAGAAGATGATCCAGAATAAGCAGCTTCTGGGGCTTTAAGTTTTTGTTACTCCCCTCTAGAGAAACACTTTCACCTGGCTAAGTAGCATTTATGATGGAAGCTTTTCTACTATTAGTATGCATGCTTTGAATGACTTCAGAGCATGGAAGTTTTGGAGCTGACACCCTTTCAACTAAAAGCTATTGGATAAAATTTTAAAACTATTACAAAATATATAAATACTAGAAGACTTACCTGGCTTTATCTGGGGTCAGGGCTCACCTGGGAAGGTGGAGGCCATGTGGCCCACTTGCCTTCTTTTCCCCAGGCCAGCCCAGGGTGGGGCGGGTGCCATGTAGGTCACCCACCATCTTTTGCCTGGGGCCTGCCTGTTGTGGCAGGGGCTGTACTGTCGGACAGCTGCTGCACCCCAGGTTTGGAGCACTTGCTCCTCCTGTGGTCATTCCTGAGTATAACTGTCCCTCCTATCACATCCCTCCCTTTCCATTTGATGCAAAACAATCACATACCATGTATATCCCATTATCCTGGCATTACCAAACTCTGAACTTACTTTACATTATTATAGGAGGAAGCTGCATACTAAATGTCATGGTCCTAGCTCTTGCCATTTAGGAGGAGTTCCTGAACAAATGGAATCACAGATGGACAGATGAATACACAGACAAACAAACTTTCTAAAATATATAGTAGATGTATATACAGATCAAAGAACAAAGGAAGGAAGATGAAGCTCCAGAAACTGGAGGTTCTGAACCTGAACATTCAGTGGTAAGAAGGAACTGGAGAGCTGTTCAGACTGCTCCATCCTTTATGTCCTCAGCTGGAGGCAGCAGAGAGCAAGGGCACATGAATGAACCAACAGACACTGCTTTCAAGACTTCTCTGCCTCTGGATGCTTGGAGAACATGCATACCCCTTGACTAATACACATATGGACCAGCACTCAAAGAAGAACTGCAGTTCTTAAGAAAGCCAGTCCTTTGGCAAAAATGTTACATTTAAGAAAGCTTTTCACTTCTAAGCCAATTTTAATCTAATAAAAATAAGTTTCAGAGGGCTAGCTGTGTTAGTCTGTAACTTTAAAAACAACATGTAGTCCTGTGGCACCTTAGAGACTAACATATTTTTATTACCCTCTAAACTGCCACAGAATGACTTGTAATAAAAATAAGTACATGATAAATTACACAATCAAATACAGTTCTTATGCTGTACAGATGTATGGAGAAGTAGCTGACATTAAAATCAGATCAGGAAAATGCAAGCACTGAGACTTGGGAAACAGGGTAGGTAAATTAATATAAATATTATAAAAGACTTCTCTCTTGCAGATATTGAGACAGGCCGCGAGCACTAAACAGCCACACAAACAGACCACACTGCAATTGTCCTACTGAAAAGCACTTGATTTTTTGTAATGTATTTTCCTTTGGTCGAATAAACTCCAATTTTGTATCACAGGAAGCCTACTTCTCTTTTAAGTACCATCACTACAGCTTCCAGCTGACCTTTTCATGCCTTCTATAAGGAAGCTAAATGTTACTAGCTTTTCACATTCAATAAAAACTATTACTATGTTCTAGTTCAATGCATATCTGTGTCATCATGGGAGAAAGTCACTTTGCACTACGTGGTAAACTTGTCTTTAAAGTTCATTTTCAAGCCTTCCAATATCTAAATTTATCACCTTCCTTTATTCATGAGCACCACGCTGCTGTGTGACAAAGTAACTTGAAGTTCATGGGAAGGTCTTCAGATGTGTAGTCCCTCAGATCTATTTGTCATCGATATAAAAATTTTTAAAAGTTACCAAAGGCAACCAGACAATATTTTATATTTAGCTTAATGCTAGGCAGAATATCAGCCAGCTTCCAAAAATCTGACCATTCTTCTGGGACAGATTTTCATGAAGAGCTTTACTCTTTTATGTCAGCTGAGGATTTGGCCCAGACTTTGTGCCTCTATTGAATTGCCATCTTGTTTCACAAATGCACTGAATGCATTCATTGGCTAACACCACTTGTAATTGAATTTGGATGTCAAAAAGTTTCACCTTTTTTAGGAGAATTTGTGTTTTTCTTACAATTCCTCATCATCACTTCTTCAGATCTAGATCTCAGATTGTACTCATTAGGTCTCAATAAGTAGCAGAGTTTGAAGATGATAGGGCTTAAGAATGTAATTGAGTGTATTTCTACATTGGGATAGATTTTAAGCACTTTGTAATTGGAGCCTTAGCACAGGAAATGTCCAGGTGGCCAAGCAAAGGAAATGTGGCTGAACTCTACTAAAGTGATTTGCAAAATTCAAAGGGGTTATTGGTCAATCTGAGGCCCATTTTACTTTATTGGAGTCTTTTCATTGACTGAACTGGGAATTAAATGAGGACTATGGAACCATAGCTCTTGAAGTGCCTCATTCTAACCTGGAGTGTCCTCTTATCCTACCTAGTAGAAATCTGGACCTCAACAAAGAGGGAGTCATCACTACCAGACTGGCTGGGGACATGTAAGCTTCTGGGCCCACCATTACCTTATATCTTCCTTTCTGCCTGAAAAGGGTTCACTTTCCTGTGCATGCCCTTTGTGTCTGAAAATTTTTTGGCCCGGCTTTTCTCCAGGAGTGGAAATGTCCTCAAAGGATTTCAGGTCCATTGCCTGGGACCAGGCCTTTTCTTATCCCCTTGCTGCAGCTGCTGGCAGTTGCTGGGGACCCCAGCCCACCCACTCCTCTGGGTCCCGGCCCAGGGACCCTGTAAGTAGCAGTTGCTTACTGAGAGTCTCTAGTGTCTGCTGCTACCTTGCTCTCTGGGCCATTTCCCCAAAGTTGCTGCTCCATCCAGCTCTCCCTCTCGGGGCTATGAGGCCAAGCTTTCAACACAACCTGCCCCGGGTTCTACAAAGTTCTGTAGCTAGTTGTGTCTAGTCTTCAGTCTCTGGACCTGGGTCTTAACAAGGTCTAAAGTTCAGCTCATACTCAGAGCTGTCTGAGGTGCTGCTGTCCTCCCAGTCAGAGCCTACATCTGACTGAACCAAGCTCCAGTGAGGAATTGCCAGGCCCTGGCTCAGCAGCTTCTTTTATATCAGCCTGCTGGGCCCTGATTGGCTGCAGCAGAGGCAGACACTCTATTCTGCTTGGAGGACTTCTCTTCTGCTCTTCTTCCTGGGACAGGATGCAGCAAGGCCTCCAGCAGGGGACACTGGTCTTAGCCCACCCTGTCACGTTGCCTCACTATTTTGTTTCCTATTTTCTCTCTCTTTCTTTGATGTGATCCTGAGGACAACTGTATCACATGTCACCAGCACATTGAGATAAGGCGGACCATCCAATTCTGCCCAGACTCAGAGAGACTGGTAAAGGAATGGGACCAGACCAAACACAGGACATCCCAGCCCAGAGACCAGGTGATGAGTCAGAGCCTCTTGCACTTCTGTCATGGCTGATCCAGAGCATTTATCTGTGACCTTTCTGATCCTCCCGCTTAACTCTCCTGTCTCTTTCCCCCCTCTTGTCTTCTGTTAAAAGCAGGAAAAATGACGTTCTAAGAACTCAGACACAAAACTAACCCATTCTTTCTCATCACAAATGGCTGTCCAGCAGAATTTATTTATTCAGTATATGCAGTCTGGTCAAGACAAACCATGTTGCTCTTATCACTAATGTTCACGGTATGGAGATCTCCAGGAAACTGAGTCATTTTGCAGTCCACAATAATGTATGTCATGGTTTGTGGTTGCCCAAACTGACATATTGGACTGTCTCTAAAACAACACTGAAACTTCCATGCAGAACAAACTCCATGTCTGGCATGAAACTGGTTCACAAAGCTCCATTGCCTTCACAGTAAATCAAATCTGGTTAACACTGAGCAGGGTACAAGACAAGATAATTATCTGTCACTTCCTCTGTGGACCATGAAAGCTCACCACATTACCCTGCCATTAATCTTCACCCTGCAAATTCATCCACAATGGATGCCATGAGGGCAGATGACTATGTGGCAGAGCAAGTCTTTAATTAATGGTAGACATGACAGTGTGTGACAAAGTGGGGATTGTATTTGCTCTGTTTGCTTTGTTAAGTTGCATGTGATTTCCACTGTCCTGTAGTAACCCCGCATGTGCCTCAGTTTCCCTGGGCACTGCACAAGTAGCAAGGTTGTATTGGGTGTTTTGGTGTGACAGCCTTCCTCACATATACAATGGCCGATGCTTTCTGCAACCTGAGCCTGGGTGGGAGAGTGTGACCTGGTGACACCTTTTGCTGGGAAGCTGGAGCCAGCATTGGCTGCAGAGGGAGATGGGCTGTGGGGTGTGTGTGAGTGAGTCTTGCTAGCTTGGGGTACAGGGAAGTGGGTTGGGGCCTTTGGCTCTGGGCCACCTCTTTCCAAGATGGATTGTACTGACTGCTTCTGGTTTCTGTGCTGACAGGTCTGTTCTAATCTGTATCAATGTGGACTAATAACCCTTCTGTTGCACCTGCTGGCTGACAGTCACATCTGGCTGCACATGGGGGAGGGGAGAAGGGGAAGAGGAAAAAAAAGAGGCGGGGGGAAAAAAGAGGCAGCAGGTTCTTCCCCTCCCTCCCATTTTTTTCCTTCCTCTCCGCTCTCTCCTTCCCTATTTATTTTTGGTTCTACACATCCAACACTCTGGTCATCTGAAGAAGTGGACTGTGCCCACGAAAGCTCATGATACCATCTATATGTTTTGTTAGTCTTTAAAGTGCTACCAGACTTTTTGTTGTTTTTTAAGTTGATACACTCCAATTAGGGGACTTCTTTTTTGTTTGTTTTGCATAATCATTCGATTTTTATTTTAAACTGTGCTATAACAGGTTTAAAATCCTCCCCTCCAGTATTTTAATTAATTTTTAAATTTGACATAAGTATCTATGTATTTTTGCCATAAAACTAACAAACTCAGGTCTCTATATACCAAACCTTGAATGCTATTTAATACGGCTTAGTTTTGGACAGTGACAAGGCCTTGTTGATGCCTTTCCCTCTTTAGGTCTCTTTATTCCAGCTAACTTAATACAGAAGATCATTTCAGCCTCTCTGATGAGACCTTTTCCCACCTTGTTACTTAGCATTTCTGTGACTTCTGATCCATCAGTGTTAATGACTTCACCTTGAATGGTCCCTTGAAATATGGTTAAGTACTTATGTCAAACAATCTGTTCCACCTTGTATTAAGCTGTGAGACTCTGAGACTCCATTTCCTAGACCTGAGGAAGAACTCTGTGTAATTGAAATTGAAACCGCAGTCTAGACGCAGTTCTTTCGAAAACGGGGCACTTTTTCAAAAACCTCATTTTTTTAGGTTTACAGGATCTTTCGAAAAAGCACCCCGTTTTCAAAAGAACCACATCTAGACTGCAGTTTCAATTTTGAAATAGTGCTTTTTTGAAAGAGTACCATTACGTGATTATGCAAATGAAGCGTGGGATATTTAAATCCCAGCTTCATTGTTTACAGGATCTTTCAAAAAAGCGCCCCATTTTCAAAAGAACCGCGTCTAGACTGCGCTTTCAATTTTGAAATAGCGCTTTTTCGAAAGAGTGCCATTACGTGACTCTGCAAATGAAGCATGGGATATTTAAATCCCGGCTTCATTTGCACTTTCAAGGTGCTTCATTTACATCCCTCTGCTGACACAGGGATGTAGTCTAGACGCAGCCCCTATCTTTCTTTACTATGTAAGCGTATGTCTATACTAGCTCGTTAGTTTGAGCTAGGTAGGCAAATGAGGGCAACCGGAGTTGCAAATGAAGCCCGTGATTTAAATATCCCAGGCTTCATTTGCATGTTCCCGGGCGCCGCCATTTTTAAATCCCCCTTAGTCCGAACTCCGTGCCTGCGGCTACACACGGCACGGAGTAGGTAGTTCGAATCAGAGATCCTAATTCCCGCCAGATCCTTAAATCCTGCCAGATTGCCCTCCTGCTCAGTATCCTCCACTCTCTTTGCTAAGCAACACCCATTCGTACTTGCCCTTCACTCTCTGGCTATGGTGCCCTGGGCATGGGCCCAGTTTCCCTGGACCTAAAGCTGGCCTAAAGCTACCTTAGCATACAGTTCCAAACAGCAATACACTGACTTAATGGGACTGAATCAAATTGTTTAAAAAACAAAACAAAATGCCCATACCCAAAGAACCCCCACAGAATTCCACTCATGGACAACTTCGAGCTTCAGTTAATTAGTAAAGGATCAGGCATGATCCAAAGACAATTGAAGGCAATAGGAGTAGTTTCAATAGGTCTTCAGTCGGGTATTTGCTGAACACTACTGGTGATGGGGTATATAAACCCCACATTGGTTGGGAAAGGGTTGATTCCATGGTAGCTGATTACTCAGCCCTGCCTGGCTTTACCTTTCATAGGTGTCACGCTTGAAGGGAAGCATCAAAAGGTAAAAACACAGCTCAGATGGAGGCTTATTGGAAAAGAGAGCAGATCTCTGGGTCTCACTCTGAAGGAGAAGCCTGGCTAGGGCCTGGAACAGCTCAAGAGATTGCTGTCAATCAGACATTCGCTGAGGGAAGGTAGGCATGATGGTGTATCTTTTGATTTGTACTGGTGACTCACCTGCAGTTGTGAAGGAAGGAAACTGCTAGTAATGCCCTGCCTGAATGGCTGACAGTCCAATTAAAAAAAACCTTTTTTCTTCATACCTGACTGATGATTTGTTAGTAGTTTGTTCTGACCCCAGGCACAAACTAGGTAACACCATTTATGAAACATGACCTCAGATACCACTTGTATGCAATTAATGTCATGTTTTCATATAAAAGTAAGATTTTGTTTAAATCTTTCAAGGAGGTTGTGTGATTGTGGTGTAGTCGTGGGTTTGTTTGTTTGTTTGTTTTCTTGGGATAGCTACTTTTTTCCAGCCCACATGCCATATATTGCAAAACAGATGTGTTGTGACAGGCTCCGTCCATGGGATTAATTTACATTATGGAATTTGAAGTGATGCAGCTGACAACCTAACATGAGTTGTCTCAATGCAAAACTCACCCAGACCACTGAAAAGGGCAATTTGAAATTGAAATGAGAATGACATAGATCTGGATGGAGTTTTCATACTGTAATTGCTATAATGCACAGCAAAGTTTCAGATTGGGGATATCTTAACTCCCACCCCCCACCTCCCACCCCAGATCAACTTGACTAGTCCACACTTTGTCCCTTCCCCTCCTTATGTTATTTTCTTTTTCACGTCTCTTATAAGGATGATTTTGAGATGATGAATCACAGGTTTCTCATCTTTCCCTTCCCCTTTAAACAATCTGCTTCCAATTAAAATAATGCTGTGATGATACAATGTACATATGTCTCTATTTTCTATTGTGGAATTTTACCCTTGGGTAATATCAGGCCAGCTTTTCAAGGATGGTTCAGCTTAGCTTCCATCGGAGTGTGTTTAATGGGAAAGGGATATTGAGGTAATAGGTTTAACACTACCACTCTTCCCTTTGCCCTGTACCTCAGCTTGGCTTTTTGCCAGTGTACAGGTCAAAGTTCTCTTTTCAGAAAGCATTACAGAGAGGTAAACTTCACCAATACTACATGTAGATGTTAATAACAATTCCCAGGCAGTTCCAAGACAGGGTGCTATAAAATGAGCAGCAGTCAACAAATATTTAATACACAAATACTATAAATAGTATTTGGACAATTTTAAGAAAAACTTTGAAATTTTAAAATATTTGGTTGTATACAAACTTCCATGTATTGTTGCTGCATAAATGCATGTTTTCTATACTACATTTCCATTTCCATACTTTTGTACACACTTTCCCCTGGGATCTGCTGTCAGAGATGAATTCTCAATCTGTAGAGAGCAGACATAATATGTAATGTATGTCCCATGGAGTCTTGAAAGTGTGAGAAGAATGACAACATTCCTTTTCTTTTCCAAACAATTCAAAGCTGTGTCATCAAACAGAAGTTTAAGGTCACAAAAACTTAAGAATGGCCATATACTGGGTCTCCTCAGCTGCTGGTGAAACAGAAGTGTGTAGTCTGTATTCAAGATGGTACATGGTTTGGAACCTAATTCTCATAGCGGATACATCTCTTGATCTTGAACTGACAAGCCACTGAATTGAAGGCTCTCTTTAACTCCACTATTTATAACCTATAACTCTGTTTCCCCCCTCTGCTCTTTGACTGGCCCAGCTTTCAAAGACTAACTATGTGGGGGGATTGTTTGCCCTAAATGAAAACTTTCTGCACAGCTTAAGAAACAGCTACTGAGCACATTCAGTAAAGGCCACACCTTTTTTTCTGGATGTTTCTGAGAGCATCGATTGACCTGCCTTGAATGCTGCAGAGACACAGAGTATTCAGCTAAAATCCATATCTCCTCCCCACTCCTTGTCTTTCATTTTTTGGGCCAAATGTATATATGCTGCAGTGTAGAACAGTGAACCTCTGGAACTCATTGCCAGGGGATGCTATGAAGGCCAAAAGTATAACTGGGTGCAAAAAAGAATTAGGTAAATTCATGGAGAATAGGTCTATCAATGATTATTAGCCAAGAAGCTCGGGGATGCATCCCTTGTTCTGGTGTCCCTAAACTTCTGACTGCCAGAAGTTGTTAGTGAATGAGAAGAGATGGATCAGTCAATAATTAAGTACATAAGAATGGCCATATTGGGTCAGACCAAACGTCCATCTAGCTCAGTATCCTGTCTTCCAGCAGTGGCCAATGCCAGGTGCCCCAGAAGGAATGAATAGAACAAGTCATCATCAAGTGATCCCTCCACTGTTGCCCATTCCCAGCTTCTGACAAACAGAGGCTAGGGACACCATTCCCATTCCTACGTTTCTTGGCTGATTGCCCTTGATGGACCTGTTCTCCATGAATTTATCTAGCCCTGTTCTGTTCATTCCCTCCAAAGTATCTGGGACTGGCCACTGTCGAAAGATGTGATACTGAGCTAGATGGACCATTGGTTTGAACCAGCACGGTCATTCCTATGTTCTTTTCTTCTAAAATTATGCAGGCTACATATGCAAGCACTTACATATCTATTTCTGAACACAGCCTCCTGTATGCACAGATGATTATTCTTACAAATGTATGTGCGTTCGTGATCAAAAAATTGTGCACTACGAGGTGGCCATATTTTGCATATTTAGCCCATACATTCCCTCACAAGGAAAATAAGCTAACTTTTTCTTCCTCATCAGGGATCTTGTGGGCATCTTCAGGGAACTGATGAAAGCGAAGTAAAACCATGCGAACATCTGGTTGTGAACGTCATCAGGAGTTTATTGCAAGTCTTAATGCATCTGGAGTTAATTCACTTGGGTGTGATATCCTCAACTGGGAGAATAACATTTTAATGTGAAGTTAATATTGCTTATCAGCATTAACGCTTTGTTGACTGACATCAATGTACAGAACATTATTAATAATGTTTTCCTGAGGTCATTTTAGAACTAGGCCATTCTATTGACTTTAGCAGAATCATTCCAAATGTATACATGTGTGAAAGATGAGAATTAGGCCCTTTTTCTATAATGTTCCCTTGTCTGAAGGCTTTTGACTGCTTAAAAGCATCAACAGTTATTAAATTAAATTAAATTAAATCGAAACCAAAAGGAAGCGGGTCATATCAATGTATTCCAAAGTGGGTGCAGAAACAACACCCTGCCACTTGTGCCATCCTCAATTTTAAAAGCACAATAAATAAAATAACAGCATCCCTAAAATAGAAAAAAAAACCCACTACAATGTCACCTGCAAAGGAGAGTTACAGTCTTGAATATATTAAGTTAGTGTTCTATAGCACTTTATATATTCAAAGTACAGCTCCCATTGGCTTCAGCTGCCACTGGAGACACTCAGAACTTCTGCAAATGAAACCGTGGGCTCTCTCGTTGGGCACCCAGAAGATGGGGGGACATGCGCCTGGGAAAGCTTTGGTTTAAGTGACTTGGACAGCATCACATAGGAACACATAGTTGCCTTAATGATGAGACCTTTTTTTTTTTTTTTTTTTTTTGCAGGTCCCAGCTTCTTTCATTACATACCTTCTAACATCTCCAACAAATGAGGTGGGAGGGGGGCTATGATAACAGCCTCCTTTGTTATATAATCCACCAAGCAGTCCATCCTGCTGAATGAGTTAGGGGTCCTGTTCAAACATAGTATGTGAGTATATAAATAAAGACTGTTTCATAATACATATATACACAGAGCTAAATTATGTTTCCACAAGCCATGTAACTTCTGAGTGTTGGACACTGCACTCAATAATATTCTTTTAACACAGGGTTATTTGTTTCTTTGGGGTTTTTTTTGGGGGGGGGGGTGTTCTAATTTCCCATGCTTTTAAAAAAGCAAACGAAAAACTTATCTTGTAGACTTAGACTGACATCCAATGGCTCATCGGGAAAGCTGGTACCTTTAGATCTACAGTACAGACCTCTACCACTTGAGCTAATGGACTAACCAATTTCAGTAGTAGCTTGTCATCCCCTATGTCAATAAACACTGAAAGATGATGAACCATACAGTTTTACAGTGAGCTTCATAGATATTTGCTGACAGAGGAATAGTGAGAATCAGGTTCAAGAGGGGAATCTACTGTAAGATCCCTATTTACCACATGCTTAATTCCTTCTGCCTCTCATCTCCAGCCTATACCCTTCCTGTTTCTTCTTAGGGTGTGTCTACACAGCACCCTAAACTTGAAATAAGATACACAATTTGCATTATGCAACAAAAAATACCCACAAAAAATAATAATGAAACAAACAAAGAAAACAGCTGGGAGCAGATACTTGGAAAGGAATTTTTCAGCTTCAAATGGCTGGTTTGAAAAAATAAGCAGAAACTCTATACATGGCCTGTAATGGGAAATGTCAGACAGCTTCAACTCTAAGGCTATGTCTACACTGCCACTTTTTATTGGAAAAAGGTACGCAAATTGAACTCTGCAATTTGCGTACCTTTTTCCGATAGTTTTGTTGGAAGAGGCTTTTCCAAAATTTGGCCCATCTACAAATTTTGGAAAAACCTCCTCTTTTGGAAGAGCCCTTCTTCCTCATGGCATGAGCAAGACAGGGCTTCCGAAAGAGCATGTCTGCTCTTCCGCAAAAAATGTCAAAAGAGAAGACGCGTTCCCTGGATGCAGCGAAGTTTTTCCGGGATACCTCCGAAATCCCAGAAATACTCCTTAGTCTAGACATAGCCTAAGTGTTGCTATCAGAATCACCAATAAATAAAGATTCTTTTATGCTAAAGTTGTCTGAATTATAAAGTTTGATCACCTCACACTAACTAGATACTTAGAGGATACTTTCTAAATAAATGACATATTTATTAACATTCAAGATCCTCATCATTGTAGTATTCCTCAATATTCAGATATTAACTCTTGCTACTATATATAAGAATAAAAACCTGCTTTCTGCAGTCCATTTATGGGGTGTCTTGGATCAAAGTATATCTTATTAACCTGTGCACATTGCACATTGTTTTAAGCTTTGTCTTCTATCACTGAGAGTAGATATGCTATAAATCTCTATTTTTCAATTAGTAAAGTTAATGAAGCCATTTAAAGAGATCTATAAAGGGGTCATCCATTTTACAGTCTTTTAGTAATGTTGGAATAATGGTCTTCAAGTTCTTTTCCCCTTATAAACTGCCCAAACCTTACAAGATGTTTTATTGTGAGGGCAGCAGAGCTTACTTTAGTCCACTACTGTTGCAAATTCAAAATGACTTACTTATAAATGTTATTTAAGTTTCAAATAAAATTGAGCCAAAAATAGTTTAACATTTTATCTCCATGCCTTTGCCTATCCTAAATACAAATTATTAAAAATTTCTGGGATTTAGCAGCAAGAGTTGTCAGAGAGTTGGTACAAAAGATATCTTATTTATCCAAAGTTTTTAGGGGGCTTTCAAATTAGTGTGAGTAACAGAAATATGTAGGATCGATACTGTAAAATGCTTTGAAATCTATGGGCTAAGAAACAGCTACATGTTAATTATATTTATTGCTCTTTATTTATTCATTTATTCATTCATTCATAGCCTGCTGGCCATTTTTTTTTAGATTATATGAGAAAACCTGGCTGACAGCTTTCTGGGGAAGAGCAGAGAGATTTATTAATTTCTTTCCTTGAATCTCTATACACCAATTCTCTGTTCTTGGCATTTTGCTATAGATCATATCCACAATACAAAAAGTAAAAGCCACACAATGTAGAGTAAACTTCCCATAAAATATCACAATAATTGCTTCCCACCAAGAATTAAAATAACCCTAATAATCCTTCTATCTGAGCACTTATACAAACCCACCCGCTCTTCAGCCTTGTCTATACTTACCCAGATATTGACACTGCGGAGATCAAACTTCCAGGGTTTGATTTAGTAGATCTAGTAAAGATCTGCTAAATCAAATGCTTATGATGCTCCCATCAATCCTGATACTCCATGGGGTCACGAAGAGTAAGGAAAGTAGATGGGAGAGTTTCTACCATTGACCTCGTGCAGTGGGGTCACCGCAGAATTTCAAAGTATACTAACTCCAGCTATACTATTCTCTTAGCTGGAGCTGTGTGTCTTAAGTCAGTATAGACCTGGCCTTCATATGCTCAAAAACAAAGGTGATCCCAGCTCCGGAGGACCAATGGGCAATGTAAGTTCCATAGCCAAGGAGTTCTAATGGCAAATAACTTAGCAACAACCTTGTTCAAACCAAGCGTGAGAGCGCAAGGAATATCAGCTGAAGTTCTAGCAGCTTTGCATGCAAACAGTGATTGTCTTTCAAGCCATTTACATCTTCATTGTTTAAAAGTAAAATCTGAATCTCCAGACAGAGCCTTTCATGTACGTAGCACGCATACTGCAGCACAATTGTAACATGCTTCTCGCATGATGCACTAGGACAGCCATGTTCCATGATGCTCTAACATCAGGCTCCTCACTGTAAAGAAGACACCTAAACGGAGACCCTGGATTGCAAACAATGGCCCACACACTCTCAGTCCTGGGGCCAGCATAGAAATAGCTTCCTTATTGGCAGCTGGCATTCACCAATCCCATGTCCACAAAAGGAAATCAGAGACAATTTAAACCACTAGAGCCAACTAGCCTTCATCATACCACACAATCATGGCTATAAGGCACATGCTGTAGTCAGCCTGGAGCATCTCTGTAGCACTTCCGAGATCAACAGAGGCTAAAAACAAAAACTTGCTACAGTAAAACTCCAATTGTCCGGCATCCAGTGGTCTGGCACTCCTGATAGTCTGGCACCAACTGGAACCCGGAAGTGCTCCGGCCAGCTGGACAATTGGAGCTGCCCAGAGGCAGTGGCGGAGAGGGGGCGAGAGGCAGGCAGCTGTTGAAGGCAGGCAGGCGGGGGGGTGCGGCAAGGGGCGAACCCTCTGTCGTGTTGCGGGGAGGCGGTGGAAGCCCTGTGCAGCCGGCTTGCAAGAGGGGAAACTCAGCTGCCGGCTTGTAAGCAGCGGCAGCAGAGAGGGGGTGAGAGGCAGGCAGCGTTCCCCGCCAACCCCCGCCTAAAACAGCTGCCTGCCTCTTGCCCCCTCTCCGCTGCCGCCGCTTGCAAGCCGGCTGTGAGGGGCTTCCACCGCCTCCCTGCAACACAGCAGAGGGTTCGCCCCTCGCCATGCCATTCCCCGCCGACACCCCCCGCCCGCCTTAAACAGCTGCCTTCCTCTCGCCTCCTCTCCACCACCGCCACTTGCAAGCCGGCTGCGCGTGGCTTCCACCCCCTCCCCGCAACATGGCGGAGGGTTCTCCCCTCCGCGCACCATTCCCCGCCGACCCCCCCACGCAGTGCAGGTCCCGTGAGACTCGTCACAGCACCCCGCCAGAGTACCTCCCGATACTCCGGCATATCCGATAATCCGGCACCCCCTGGGTCCCAAGGGTGCCGGATTATTGGAAGTCTACTGTAATATAGCACAAGACCATGAATAAATTGCTGCTGACCATCTGCCCACCCGTGCAGGTCCACCCACAAGGGAGGGGAGGGGGGGCAATAGAGGCAACAACCCTGGAGCTTGGTGATTCAAAAGAGTCTGGGGCTCCTTGTTGGAGTCCTGGGCCCTTTAAATCATTGCCGGAGGCCCATGTGGCATGCTACAGACCTGCTGAGGACTGGCTGAGGGAGGCTAGTCCCAGCCCTGACTCTTCTGGGGGCATAGAGCCCACCCCCCACACACACCTTGCCCAGGGGCCAGATAGGTCTGTCAGCTCCACTGCTCACATGCTCGACCCTGTATACACTGTACTGTCATTTGAAGGCAGACATGTTGGTAGAACTCATTGTGAGGCTGCATGATCAGTGCCACAGCATGTGATGCTTGCAAAGACTGGAAAAGCAGCAAGCCGCAGCTCTGGGGTTCTTAAAGGCAGAGACTTTGTCTTAATGACACATATTTATGCCAGCCACAGAGTCAAGTAATTATAATTACAAAAGGTAAATGTGTTATTTGCTGGGAGCTCCACCATAGCTAATGCAAACTTTTTCCTTAGAGAATATCAGGTATTTGTCTAAATCAAGAAAATATTTCCCTGAGAAGCATATGTATATTCCCATTTGATAGACCTGATCCTCCACTCTGTTACACTTCATTTACACTAATCTCACTCCACTGCTATCCTGCTGCTGTTTTGTGTATGTGAATTTTACTGATTTTTGCAAGAATCACTCTGTGCTGGAGAGATTAAAAAGAAATTGTGTAAACATACAATCACAATGCCAGATGAACAAAAGCCATTCCAATATTTTGGCCCAGATGACCCTTCTCTGCATTTATTCGAAGAAACAAATTGCCTCTTAGTGTTTGTTGAAGGCCACTGAAGGGTGACCATATCTGTATCTCTATATAACAGAATGTGAAAATGATTAAATATTTCAAAATAGTCTGGGAGTCATACTGTGCCTGACTTTCTCAGATAGACTTTTGACAAAATAATTCAAAGGCATGTGCTAACACTGTACAATGCCACTCACTCTAGAGAGTGCTATTGTTCGCTAGTTCTGCTGAATGCTTGCAAGCCAAGACAATGCAGAGCAGATTTCATCAGCTACATATTTTCATGTTCAATAAGAAGATTTTTTTGGAACAAATATCAAAAGAGACAATGTTGGTGGAAGAAATTAGTGAGCTTTGATGATAACAAAAAAAGATTAAGTTGTCAGATAAACTGCTAGCACTGATTGTCTAATTTCATAAAAGAAGCCAATACGCCTGCTGAAATGGAATATCAGAGGGCTGAATTCTGCTCTCTTTTACATTTGTGCAAAAATGGAGTAACTCCACTGAAGTTGATGTAGCAAATACAGATTTACTCTAGTGTTACAGAGCAGAATTTGGTCTCTTTTCTCTGCTTACAATGAGATACATCTTCATGTCAGATGTCTTTATTACAAAGCTACCAAAACACCTTCATTACTACAAATCCTTCTGTAAGAATAATTTTGACATGATGACTATCTGTAGGGTATCAATAATAAATTATTATTTAATAAACAATTACCATGATCCAAGAACCTCTGAAAGCCAGGTGACAAGGGGCTGCACCAGGGAACAGGTATCGCTGGGTAGCGACATATACCTTCTAGTTCCACAAAGAATGTTATGTGAGGTCTCAAATCCAGCCCGTATCACAGTAGCTATCAATGTCATTGTGAAATGTACATGTAGATACTATGTAAGAAATTACATCACTGGAAAGGAAAATTACATTTTTAAGCATGTACATTAAAGGCAGATAACCAGAGGTGATGGCTCAGACCAATTCCTCCAGATAAGAGGTAAGGAATGTGAATCTCTCAGTTGGGATGTGAATTAAGCATTTCCCATTTGCAAAAGAAGTCATATGTAAATGAAGAGATGTGAAAACAGAAAAGGAGCACAGTGGAAATAAAAAAAACACCACATCATAGGAGATTTTCTTGTCTATGAGAAAAAACAATGAACTTTGAAGGTATTTCAAGAAGGCAAAGAAAGACACCCTGGAATTTGGAACCTTATGATGTTCTCCTAAACTGTGGTGCCCCAGGGGAACATCGCAGTTACTTTTAATCAAATCACAAAGTTATGGTCTCCTACTTTTCTCTACCCCGTTTGCCAAACCCACTCGCTACATCACAGCAACACTTACAATGCAAATTTTATTATTTGTATTATTGTAGTGCCTAGAAGCTCCAGCTATGGTCAGGACTGCATTGTGTTAGGTACTGTACAAATTTATTCATAATAAGAAAACAGCCCCTTCCCCTAACAGCTTACAATTCAATTAGATAAGAGAAACAAAAGTGGAAGAGGAATAGAGGTATAGAACGTCTTAGTCAGATATTCCACTCACTAGTGCTTCAGTTCTAGTTTCCAGCTGAGCATGTTTACTCAGTTGTTTAATGTGTTAGATTGGCTGAAAAAGTGACTTGGGATTTGTTCAAGTATAAGAAATTGTCTTGATTTGCCATGAATAAAAATGTGTATTCCTCACAACTATTGATAATTGCAATAACAAAACATAATGCAATAGTAGAGTAACATGGTTACATAACCCCTCATTAAGAATAACATCCATGTCAAATGTTTTCACAGTCTGCCTCTCTATCTAGAACACATAGGCTGCATCTAGACTGGCATGATTTTCCGCAAATGCTTTTAACGGAAAAGTTTTTCCATTAAAAGCATTTGCGGAAAAGAGTGTCTAGATTGGCACGGATGCTTTTGCGCAAAAGCACTTTTTGCAGAAAAGCATCCATGCCAATCTAGATGCGGTTTTGCGCAAGAAAGCCCCGATCGCCATTTTCGCCATCGGGGCTTTTTTGCGCAAAACAGTTTTTATCTGTCTACACTGGCCCTCTTGTGCAAAAGCATTTGCGCAAGAGGGCTTTTCCCCGAGCGGGAGCGTCATTGTATTTGCTCAAGAACACTGATGATCATACATTAGATCGTCAGTGTTCTTGCGCAAATTCAAGCGGCCAGTGTAGACAGCTGGCAAGTTTTTGCGCAAAAGCCCAAACTTGTGCCAATAAAAAACGTTTATATCCCACCCTTTTACACTTTGTCTAAGCCTCACGTTTTATAGAACAAAAACATTGACTCTTTAAAAATGTATTGATACCGTAATCCTTATTTGTTGAATTCTTATGTCTGTAAAATGTGGGTTATCTTGATATAAGGAATCCAGTTGTTCTGGTGGTGGGAAAGAAAAATGAGCAGGACTATATTTCTAAAACCTATTAAAATATTTAAAATATCTTGGGACTGATTCCCTATTCTTTCATCTCAGTGTAAATCAGGAGTAACTCTTCTGAACTTAGTGGAGATACATCAGTGTAAAAATAGCATCAGTCAGAATATAAATATAAATCAAATACAGATTGCCATGTGAATGCCCGAATCACCAGGCTATTAGCTAAAGTGGGTCTCTCTTAATATCTGCTGTTGGAACTTGTCCATCTTGCATAAATAATTAAAGGTGCATTGGAGCAGGGACTTGAACCTGACTTTCCCACCTCTCCCCTCTTTAATTGTTTATACAAAGTGAAACAGCTCCAACAGGAAAGGAACTGAGAGGGTCTTTCCTCAGGCCAGCAATAGTATTGCGGTTAGCTAGTCTGTGGGAGACAGTGATTCATGCACCGGGTCTGCCTACTTTGGGACAAGGATCTGAACTCAAGCCTAACCAGCAAGATATTTATGATGATCGCTCTCTTCCCCTCCCTCATGCAGAACAGCCAGAAACTTTTGTGGGCTAGGGCAACCATGTCCTACCCAGATTTGCTTGGGTTTGGTCAAACTGTTGATGAAATGAACCCTCTCCATAAAATATTTCAATTTTGATCAACTGGCAAATTCCAGTGAAAAAATGTTTAGTCAGAATTTTTCCAGCCAGCTCTAATGCTAATACTATCTAGTTCATAACAACATCAGCCACTTCTTTCAGATGCATCGTTTGACTATTGTCATATACTAAGATGTAGGTGGTCAGACCTAGCAGTCAGAAGAAGGGTGGTCATGGCTAGAGGTCGCAGCTGAAATCAGAGCCGGGAGTCAAGGTGAGGGTCAAAGCATCAGACAATAGTCAGAGGTTTTGCATATAAGCAGGTGTTTGGAACAATGCAAGAAGGGAGGAACAAGAGAGGAAGGCAGAAATCAGGCAGGGGTCAGGAAGCAGGGTCTAAGATAGTAGCCAGCCACAGATTCACCTTGTAGCTCAGACAATTTCTTGTGTCATCTTCTAGCTTCAGTAGTGAGTCTGGCCAATAGGAAATGCTGGATATTTCCTCCAACTGGGAGCTTCATGGGCAATGCATATAGCAAGCTAAGATCTATCCACACATTCTAGAGTACCCATAAACTGCTAGGAGGTGGCAGAACAGGACTTGTGTTCAAGACCTATGCTTCCTCAGAAATATCTCGATTGGATAGGAAGGTGTTATAGTCCACCCTCCAAATTTCTAATTGCATACCTCACATTTGGCCATTGGCACTTCCTTCCCTCAGTGTGCTGAGTGAGTAGCAGAAGGCAAAATAAAAGGAAATGAAATGCATAAAACAGGGTCATAGACTAAGCGAATTAGGCACTATAGAGGTGTATATTATCCTGCTGATGTTTCAGATTATGCTCCACAAAAATTATGCAAGTATCTTTAAATTACTTTGACTAAAACATCTGAGTTTCTAACGTGACAGAGAATGGATTCCCTCCCTTCAATATGGTGAAGATTCTTTCAGGAATTTATTGGTACATAAATTACTGTGCTAGACTAGATATGATTATCTCACCTTTGCATTATGTCATTGCAGAATGTTGTACAGTTTTGAAAATTGTATATACATATGCATGTGTAACCCACACACGTAGTGTGGTTCACCATCCAGTGCAGTGGCACTTAGACCCCAGCACCAGATAAGACCAAGAGACCTCCACAGCATGGGCTGAGAGCCAGCTGGCTTTATAACTCAAAGCTGTAGGGCAGGGCTACTCAATTTTGGAAGCCCTGAGGGCCACAATGATACTCTCCACACACACAAAGGGCCACAACTTAAGTGTGGTTGCATATACATGCAAATTGGTTCTTTCACACTGACCTGCATGAATACAAAGATAAAGACAAGACTACACAACATGCAGGCCCCATTTAAGTCAGTTCTGCTGATATTAATAAAATGCAATATTTACCCATTTTCACCCATATGACAGCACTTTAAATGAGCAATAACAGTCCAGGAATTTAACTACTAAAACATATATCAACAGAAGACTATTATATTGACTCTCCAGTGTGGAATGTGTTCCCATTGGAGGCCATGTTCATAGGATCTCACCTGCAGGATATGTGTTTAGCCCTGTGTAAACCCAAACCACACTGTGGGCTGCAAAGAAATGGGCCACAGGCCACATGTTGAGTAGCCCTGCTGTAGGGTCTCCTATACTAAGCTTCAGAGGTCATGGGTTCAAATCTACCCAGTGGCTTTTACACAAGGAGAGAGAAGGCCTGTCAACCAAGCACTTCAAAGTGCTAAACAAAAATGAGATGTCAATTATTACAATGAACAAGATTGAGATGTGCCCTATCTCACCTCACAGGGGTGGAGGATGGTGAGGATGTGTTGGGCTGGAGGATGGTGATTTGGCTATCTCCTGTATCTCTGCCCCACAGCCAGCTGAGCTAGTGACCTTCTATTGGTAAACAGCAGCAGGAGATTGCTACTTCTCTGGAACAAGGAAGGGGAACCAGGAAGGAATTGGGGTTTCTGAAAATATACTGTATTCTAAATGTATTTATGAGCAGTGGAGAGTGCACACAATCAGCAGTATAATATATACATTTTGTATATATAAAACTCCAAACTACTGTTAAAATGCATGATCACTAAAAGAGTCTATGCACCTTCAGATATTATAGTTGGCTATCTATTCAACAGCACAGAACAAATCAACATAGCCCCCCCCCCTCCTGCCTCCAAGCTGTTTATCTTTGATCAGAAGGCACAGTAATTCAAGTGACAAATGTATTACGTTTCTGTGATTAAACTGAGACTAACAACATCTTGAAGCTCTCTCTGTGTTACCAGACAAAGCCACTAGAGTCATATTCCATCTAACGCATCTGGTTTTCAGCTTAGCCTTTAAATTAATAAATCAACTGTCATTTAATTGTGACTGCCACCTGAATGACAGCTCCAATTAATTTTGTATCAGTTCCCAGTGCAGAGGTGAGGTCAAGGTATCTTTGGCTGCATTCCTAAATTTAAACACCAGACAGAATCATCCTTCTGGTTAAAAGTAATCAATATTAGCAATTTATCATAATTTGCTCTGCAACACACACTTGTGCTGTTTAATCAAGCATCCTGCCTGGTTTGTTTGTCCACAGTTGCGTGAAAGACATCAACTGAGCATGCCCAATAACATTACTATAGTAACTACTGTGACATGATTCATACTTAGAATTGCCAGATGACTTCAGCAGACTGGAAAAGACTAGAAATAAGACAGAGTTCTAAAGATATAGCTGGTAAATTAATCACTGTTATAAAAGAGTTTGACTAGAAACTTTCTTGTCTCAAATGTAGATCAATCTTCAATCAGATTTGGCTGTGAAATACCGAAAGCTGCCTGCAATGACTTATTATAGCCAAAATATGGATAGAATATTTACAATCTGGAGATAACTTGCCTCAGGCACATAGCCTTCAAACAATAGGGGTCTTATTTGAATGAAGATTGGAGGGTGGGTTAGGAAAATGGAATCTGCCTCCCAATTAAAGTCTAAAGAACACGGCTGCCATCAATGTCCCCTCTAATTTTTTCCATTCATCTGTGGAATAAATTTTGTTATGTGCATCAAGGCATGTGCAAATTTGCACCACCAAAATAAATACATGCTGCTGACTGTGGGTGCAGCCTGAATCTTTCCTGGGTTGCTGCCCAACCATTCAGGTTACAGCAGTGTTTCTCAAACTGTGGGTCCTGACCCCCCAGGGGGTCACGAGCAACTTAGAGGGGGATCGCAAACAAATTAGAGGGGGGGTCGCGAGCAACTGAGAGGCTGGTTGCAGCAATGGGGAGGGGGGTCACAAGCAACTGAGAGGGGGGTCATGGTATCACAAGTTTGAGAACCCCTGGGTTACAGGGAACATTGGCTACAATGTAACCTTTCTATACTGTATGGGCAAATCAACCAGCAAATCAACCAGCAAACACTGTTCAGCAGGCCTGCACAACATACGGCCCAAGGGCCGCATGTGGCCCGCAGGGGCTCACTGTGCAGCCTGTGCCGACTACGGGCGGTGCAGCCGCATCCGATCCGCCAGCTGGGCAGAGGAGCGGAGCGCCGCCGGGGAAGGGGAAGTGCATGCAGCTCCGGCATGAGGAGGAGGGGTGCACGCCAGAGGGCGGGACGCTGGCAGACGCCAGGATGCTGGCATGACGTGGCGTTGTGACATCACGGCCAGTGACCACCGGATTCAAAAAGGCTCCAGCAGCCCCGCAAACTGGAAGGCAGAAGCCAGGTAGGGGAGGGGAAGGGTCTTGTGCTGAGGGTAGAGGGGGCAGGTCAGGAGAAAGGGGAAGGCACCAAGGGGCAGGGTGCAGGAGAGACAAATGCCAGGGGGCCAAGTGGAGACATGCGTGGTTTGTTTGTTTTTTTTGGCTGCTTGACAAAAATTTTTAGCCCGCGTGTTCGGTATTTTTGGGGAGAGCATCCCTACTTGAGGCCCGCAGCTGTTTTCTTTGGAGTAATATGGCCCTCGCCGCTTTCCGAGTTGTGCAGGCCTGCTGTTCAGAGTAGGGATGGGCTTTCTTTTAAATGTATTTGCCTAGTACCTAGTCCAGTGGAACCCCAGGTCAGTGAGTGTGAGCCACTGGGTGTACCTTAATACAAGTATTTGCTTGCCCATAATGGCATATAAAGAACCAGCACAGAGATGCCCTCCAGAGCAGGCCCGGTCAAAGAGTTTGCAGGGCCCAAAAGACAGCATGGCTAAGGCACACGGCCGCACAGGCAGGGCTGAGAATTGGGCAGCATGGTGCCCTGAGTTGCTTGGCCATGCATCTCCCAGTCAGAGCAGCGAGTAAGTGTCTGAGCAGGTGGGGCCGGGAGCTGGGCAGTGCGGGGCCCTGAATGTGTGGGGCCCAAGGCAACCACTTCGCTCGCCTTGCCCAAAGGCCGGGCCTGCTCAAGAGTATGTCTGGTCCCTAAATGCATCCCCACCCAGCCCACTCCACTGTTGCTCCATGTTCTATCAACCCTTTTGCAGTTACAGGTTGTACAGAGGGCTCATTCCTAAGGCTGAATCTCATCCATTATGGTAGGAAATATCAGTGAATGCTCATGAAAACGCATAGTAACACTAGTCTACAAGAAATGGAATGTGCTAGTTCAGAGTGAAGGGACATTTTACTTTTATCGGTCCATTTTTTTTTCTGAACAAAATCCTACACCAAAACCAAAACACATAAAGAAACAGACATACTTGTACCCAGTAACTGAGACCCAGAGCCAGGAGCATGATCTTGCAAAGGCAAGTTCAGCTCCTGCTTCAGCTATAGACTTCCTAAAACAGCTTGATCAAATCATTCAACCTTTATTTCCACGATGAAATTTTAACCAAGATTTCCCCCTAGTGCTTCTACTGGGACAACTGCATTAGTGGAAGCTATAACAACACTTGGCTTTACCAGCTAATATAGACAAGATTGCATTTTCTGATGTTGTAAGCCACTTTGTCAGTTAAACCTGCCAGGGAGCATGACTGGAAGGGACATATCTCCGGAGTTATAGCCACACATATTCTTTTTGAGTGTGTGTTGGGGGTTGCAGAGAAGTCCTGGAGAGTTGTGTCTTAGTAGGGACACAGAGAAGCAGTTTGTTCAAAGAAACCATGGCTGACAGCTAACGGTTTTCAGATAGCTTTTGCAGAGGAACAATGCTTGTGTTGTTAAGAATGCTGCTGAAGAACATTGTTACTGTTGCCTGTCGGAAACAATAGGCCTTAGGAGAAACTTATTTCCAATATGGTGAGTGTTTCTGAGTATGCTCCCGCTAGCCTATGAGTAATGACTGAATGTGACCAGGACCACATGACACTGAATTCTATTTCATTACCTGTGTTTTTGCACAAACTAGACTGGGAACGGAGCTGCAACTCCCCACAAAAGAGAACTAAATACCCGAGGAACAAAGACAGAACTGACTGGGGGAAGAGCTGGTCCCAGTCTAAAGGGATTTCTCTCCTGTGTATAGAAATGTGGGGAATTGCTTGTCGTCAGCCAGGGTGAGAGATTACTGATTAAAAGTCTAACTACAGGTTGCACCTCTATAAACCGGAATTCTCTGGTCTGGCAACACCCATGATGTAGAAGCAGCATGGATGTTCCAGGATCAGAGAGTCTTGGCACACTGTGGGGGGTGGCAGGGCGGAAGCTTGGCATGATAGGAGGGGGGCAATGTGCAGTCCAGCTGGTCCGGGGGGGGAGGGGAGGAGAGGGTTGAGAGCTGGGAAACCCAGTGTGCGGCTGGGCTGGGCAGTGAGGGGGCCTGGAGTCAGCAGCACATGGCTCAGCTAGGTTGCAGGGGGAGCCAGGAAGCCCGGTGGGGGAGAAGAGCAGGGGGAAGTGGTAGCATGGGGGCCAGAAATGACCTCCCTTGGTCAGGCAAAATCCCTCATCTGGGACCCGTCAGGGACTGTAGTATTTTAGGCTTACCTTGTGTTGTTGTGTATTTGCTAGGTAATCTGCTTCTGTCTATTTGATGTGACTTATAATCACTTAAAATGTATCTTTTTGTAGTTAAGCAACTTGCTTTATGCTTTTTCTAAGGCAGTGTATTTTGAGTGAAGTGTTTGGGGGAAAATTTCAGCCCAGACAACAAGGGCTGGTGTGACCATTCCTCTGCACATCCGGGGAAGGGCAAACTGCATCATAAATTCAAATTGGTTGGGTTTATGGGTGGCACAGCTCTGGTGTCCTAGGCTGAGGGCATGTGGGGCTGAACCCTCTCTCTTGATGGTTCATTCAGTGGCTGGCAAGAGCCTTCAGGTAACTGCATCTGGGTGTGTCCCTGTCTGTGTGAATGCTGGTGGTAGGAGTGTAGAACGGGGAGCAGCCCGCACCTTGTCACAGTGGCACAATGTGAAGGGGAACCCTGGAGAGTCAGAGTGCTCAGTGGTACCTCAGTTCCAGATGGCTCCCTGGGGACCCATCACATGGGGTAACACTATGGGCCTCAGATCAGGACCGTTATGCATAAAGACATGCTATATGTGCCATAACAGCACAGAAACCATCAAAGCGTGCCTTTCTGTTTGTAAGAGAAAAAATATACTTCCCTCTTCACCTACATTTCATATTTTTTTAAATCAGAACCATCCCTCATAGGGAAAAATTACTTTCACTAAGAATAAAACAAATCAAAAAGCAAAATAAAATTTAAAAAAAAGTTAAAAACAACCCTCACTGCCCCTAAGCGAAAAGAGAGGTTAATCTAATTTTCACTGTAACTATCTGTTTCTGATTCTCAGTTTGAACATTGATTCACAAGGCGACACAGTATCTGATTATTAACAATCAACAGAACAGGAAATAAAATGGATTTCTGTACCAGAGCTCTCTGTTATGTCTCTGTCTAAGCCATTAACTGCTGTACATGATTGTATTATTAACACTTGATATTTCTCAGTGTTGCTAAAACACCAGGACATCTAGACAGCAAAGAACTTTTATGCTTTAGAGGTGAAAATGATATTTAAGATGTGTAGCGTGGAAAGCAGAATGAAGTGAATTCAGAGATTGTGTTAACTAGCAACTGAATATAACTATGGCACAGACAGGGAACTGATGGGCAGCAACACATATGGGAAACTCCCAACAGAGCCGGAAATGAGCCCATTTCTCAAGTTACCCAATCTAATCTCTTAAATACACAGGGTGTTGATCTAATGGACTTAGATGCTCAGCTCTTATTAAAATCCAACTCCTTTTTAAAAACTCTATCCCAGAGCTGCTTCCCTCTCTTGCAGAGAAAAGATTATTATGTTGCAAAGGCTGACATGGCCTCTTTTGAAGAGGGCAAAATCTTGGTTCCATTGAGTACAGTGGGAGAGTTTTGCCATTGGTTTTTGTGAGGCAAGGATTCTACTCAGAGTGAATACATCTTTCTAAATACAAAACAATTGGGGTGACTTCTGATACAGTAAATTAAATCCTCACTACCATATGCCCTACTGAAGTGCTCAGGCCATAGTTCAACGATATTAAAAATAGTGGAAACCAAGCAATATAATACAACATCCTCTCAAAAATTACAGTAAAAGTAATCAGATACATGTAGGATGGATGGGGAAAATGGGGAAGGAAGGAAAGGCATGTATTCGGGCTGATTAATGTTGAATCACTGGTGGTAACTGGCTCTTGTTAAATAAATTATATCACGTCAGCAGGATATTTGATCTGTGTGGGGTTTGATTGTTTCCTTATTATTTTATATTGATTTTGTACAGGGCTCTTTTCCATTCATTCAGCTCGAAGACCTTTATACAAGTAATTCATACATCCTTCCCTGACTGTTGTGAAGTACTTAGATATATGGCCCTCTTCATTATAATTATTAGATGACAGATAGATGGATAGATAGATATGCCCCAGATCTGTTGTCTTCAGGATCAGTTAGTCTGATAGGGTATGTCTACACTACAGCACTAATTCGAACTAACTTAATTTGAATTAGTTAATTCGAACTAAGCTAATTCGAACTAGTGCATCTAGACCTAAAAACTAATTTGAATTAGCGTTTTGCTAATTCAAACTAGCATGTCCACATTGAGTGGACCCTGAACCGAAGTTAAGGTTGGCCGGAACCAGTGCCAGCAGGGCATCAGGTTAGGGCTTAGAGCATGGAGCTGCTGCCTCAGGCTAGCCGAGGGCTGTGCTTAAAGGGACCCAACCCCCACCCTGGACAGACAGTTCTCAGGGTTCCCCTCTTGCTTGTCTACCTCGATGAGGGACAGCAAAGCAGTCCTGACTTGGAGTGCCCTGAGTGCCCATGTTTGGCACATCAGAGCACTCAGCCATCAGCCCGGCTGCACTTGCCTCAGGCTGCCATCCGGGGGGGGGTCATTTGGGGGGCTGTCAGGATCCAGGAGGCCCTGCAGAAGAGTTTCCACCCCGAGGAGCCCGCAGAGCCACCCCAGTCCTCCCCATCGGGGGCTCGTGCCCCATTCCTCCCTCACCTCCTTCCACTTACCCTTCTCTAGCCCCCCTTCCTGATGTAAAAAATAAAGGACATGTGTTCAAAAATAGAAACTCTCTTTATTTAACAAAACTGGGGGTGGGGGGATTAACCTCTGGGGAGACTGGAAAAAGGAGGTAGGAGAGGAGAAGAGAGAGGGGAGGTGAAAACCTGGGAGGAGGGAGCTGGAAGGGGGAAGCCAGGGGAAGAAGGAGGAGGGGAAGTATAAAACTATGGTACGCCATATGTTCAGTATTGTGTAGAGATGTGGTCTCCTCACCTCAAAAAAGATATTTTGGCCTTGGAAAGGGTTCAGAAAAGGATAACTAAAATGATTAGGGGTTTGGAACAGGTCCCATATGAAGAGAGGCTAAAGAGACTGGGACTTTTCAGCTTAGAAAAGAGTAGACTGAAGGGGGATATGATAGAGGTCTATAAAATCATGAGTGGTGTGGAGAGGGTGCATAAAGAAAAGTTCTTCATTAGTTTCCATAATAGAAATGAATGGGTAGCAGGCTTCAAACTAATAAAAGAAAGTTCTTCTTCACAAAGCAAATAGTCAGCCTGTGGAACTCCTTGCCACAGGAGGCTGTGAAGCCTAGAACTAGAACAGAGTTTAAAGAGAAGTTAGATAAAGTCATGGAGGTTGGGTCCATGGAATGCTATTAGCCAGGGCGTAGGAACGGTGTCCCTGGCCTCTGTTTGTGGAAGGCTGGAGATGGATGGCACGAGACAAATGGCTTGGTCATTGTCTTCGGTCCATCCCCTCCAGGGTACCTGGTGTTGGCCGCTGTCGGCAGACAGGCTACTGGGCTAGATGGACCTTTGGTCTGACCCAGTACGGCCATTCTTATGTTCTTATGTTCTAAGCTCAGGGTCGGGGGTCTCACTGGACCAACTTGATTTTCATGCAAACCTGCTCCTGGGTTCGCATGTGGCCTTTGGTGGCCAGGCTGGCAGCTATCCTGCCCTAGACGGCTGCATTCCTGTGCCTAGTGTGGAGATTGTGGACGTTGGAGGCCTCCCCCCAAACCTGGATGAGGTCCACGATCTCCACACTAGACCAGGCGGGCGCCCGCCTCTTGCGGCCCCCGGCAGGCTCCTGGGAGCCACCAGCCTGGTCCTGGGAAGAGGGGGAGGGCTGGGTGGCAGCGGGTGGCTGGCTCATGCCGTGCCAGGTGCAGGGTCTGCTGGCTGGGTGCTGGCAGGCTTGCACCTGGCACAGGCACTGTAGCCAGACCGTGACCCTTTAAGGGCATCGGGGCTGGGAGGGGGGCAGAAGAGTTTCCCTGGCTTGGCCCAGAGTGGCCACTAGGGCAAGCTGGGGAGGGCTAGCCTCCAACTAGTTCAAATTAAGTGGCTACACAGCCCTTAATTCGAACTACATAATTCGAACTAGGCGTTAGTCCTCGTAGAATGAGGTTTAGCTAGTTTGAATTAAGTGCTCCGCTAGTTGGAATTAAGTTCGAACTAGCGGTTTGCGTGTGTAGCGCCTATGAAAGTTAATTCGAACTAACGGCTGTTAGTTCGAATTAACTTTGTAGTGTAGACATACCCATACAGAGATAGTTTGCATTGCTGCATCAAGTCTCGTCTTTGGACTTAGAGTCAAACTCATTGCTGTGCAAAAGGTCTGTACAAAAGTTCGAGGCAAAAGCCAAGCCCTGCTTAAACTCATGACACACCTGTTAAGATTGTTACCTGTAAAGTTGTGCACTGAAGAGAATTACACCCTTTAATGAGTTTAAATGTTTGTCGTACCTGATCACTGATCACTTTTTTCTACATTTTGGTGTGGTTTTTTTTCTGGCCGTCATAACATTGTTACTAGATTTTATTTAATTAATTATTTTATTTTTAAACAAAACTATTCTGGCAGCAACTTTCTGATGCAGATTATCACATTCCCTCTCCTCTCTCTCTCTCTCTCTCTCTCTCTCTCCTCTTCTCAGTGGCCCAAGCACCAAATGCACAAGGTACCAAATTCTTTTTATCTACCACTGCTGGGCATGTATATAATTAACTTCAGAGGGGTAGCCGAGTTAGTCTCTAACAGGAAAAACTTAAAAAAACAATAAATAGTCTAGTAGCACCTTAAAGACTAACAAAACACCATCTACATGTTTTGTTAGTCTTTAAGGTGCTACTAGACTATTTGTTGTTTTTAAGTTTTTCCTGTTACAGACTTTATTGTTTTATAATTAACTTGCACTTGTAACCCCTGGTTTCACAATTGCTTTGATGCAACAACCACTTTTTTCCGCCAAGTCCTCACTTTTGTCCATATTTTTTATTTAGTTCCAGTCCTTCATTGCAAAGTATACTAGATTTATAAGCCTTGACACTGATGTAACAGGGATCCTCTGGCTGGCATCAATCACACTCCCAAATGTTCTCTCAGTTAGACATCAGGCCATACTGCAAAGTAGTTCTCACTGGCTACTTGGCAGCAGCTAAAACCTGCCAAAAGCTAACTGATGTGATAAGTGGGAACTTCAGTGAGAAGTGACAAGAGCAGCAATAGGAATGGGGATTGATGCAAAATGGTGGGTCTGTGTTATTCTGTGCATTTCACAACAGTTCTCTAGGAAGACGAGTAACAAAAGGACAAGTAGTAGCATGGGGAAGAAAAAACTTTGAAAAAGAAAATATAATTATGCTGTTTCATATTTCTTCTTCACCTGCTGGTATGCTTGGGATCTGCCTCTTAGAACTAGGTGAGTATTTTCAGAATCTTGCTACATATGCAAGAATGAAATAGGTGATGAAAAATAGAATAAAGGAAAATACACACAGGCTACAGCACTAATTCTCTATAGTGCTGTGAGCTTTGCAATAATCATGTACTTCAGTTCCAGATGCAAAAAAATTTAAACTGGAAGATTTGCAGGGAAAAGAAAGCTTATTACAGCTCTGCCAGTATACAGTCTGTTGCACTGCACATTCTTGTTCTTTGAACACACTTTCTGACTCTCTCTCTCACACACACACACACACACATATATACATATGCATGCACATACGCACGGTATATGGTGATCAAAACAATGGAGGAAGAACGATTTATGGTTAAGCAAAATATTGAGAACTGGGAGACCTGGATTGTAATCCAGGCTCTATCACTGACTTCTATGTGTAAATCTCTTAGGGTACGTCTACATTTGCTCCCTAGTTCGAACTAGGGAAATGAGGAGTAATGTTAGTTCTAACCAAGGGGTTTGATTCGAACTAACGCGTCCCGGAGTGCACTTCCTGGTTCGAATCAGCTGGCAAACGGAATAGCGTGCGGGTGAGATTATGCTAATGAAGCATGGGATATTTAAATCCCTACTTCATTAGCAATTTCGGTCGCCTACATTTGCATCCCTAGTTCGAACTATGTGCCCCTCTGAGAAAATAAACTATGTTATGGCCAAGGAACTCCATGTCATTCCACTCTAGAATTTCCTAAATGTTCTTCTGGGAGCAAAGAGATAGGGTTTGCTCACTACATAAGGGTTCAGAAGGATTCCCCTGCAAATCCTTGAGGAGCGCTATACAATGCCATCCAGTGAGAGTACTTGTGGCTATCAGCTCCTTTACAGCCATACTGCCATGCATTCTTCAGCTGGTGCCATTAAGGAGGTTTTTCAAGGCAGAGTTGGCTCTCCAGGAAACTTAATTCAGCTTGTGGCTATATAAACTCTTCTCTGCTGGATGCACGGGTGGTATGATGTGACTCTGCAGTACAATTTTTAGCAGAGATAAAAAAGTTGACAGTGCACTGTCGGCTTGGGAAGTCTTTTATAAGGGGATTGACGTGACAGATTTGTGTCTGAATTACAGTCATAGGAAACATTAAGAAAGCAACTAGCACAAATGCTAATGCTGATCAATTTCTGAGGTTGCCCTTAGAGGAATATGCAATATGTTCTAAAGATACATTATCTTGAACACAAAGGGCCACTGGCCTGAATATTGTCCAAACCAACTAATTGTCTGGGACAATAAAACAAATCTACCAGGCCACACAAAAATATAGTAAGTTGTTTACTAAAGATCAGAAGTTAATATTAAATGAATAGCAGACAAATATGAAATAATTCTGGAGAGGAGAGCACATTGCTATATGAAAGATGCCTCCGGTGGGGCAATGAATGGAAAATTTTTTGTCTTAAAGAATTTCAGGCACAAGATGCAGAGAGAGTACCACATGCCTGGCAATCAGACACGTACAAAGGTACCAAAAAGACACTTTGAAACTGTAACTTCTCAGTTTGTACAGCTAAACTCAATCTGTGACACTGATATGCCCACAAATCACTGGATCCATATATCAAACTCTAGTCTCCACCTCACATTCATTTTCATAGTTCTTCCTCAGATGGTGATTTCCTGAAACAGATGTTCAGGTAACTTCCATTCGGTTAGGTGGTGTGTACATCATCAATAAATTGTGTACCCATTTATATCTCCTTCTGAGAGCCATGGTTGCTAGAAGAACAATGGGCCCTTCTTTACATCTCAAGATTAGAAGATTTTTTTTCCAGGTTAACAATAATTAAGTTTTATTTTATCTCACTAGTTGAGTTCCACCAGAGAAGCTTAACATTTTGTTGATTTTTTTAAGCTATTCAGACTTTGGAAGGATCAGAAAAGGGGTATCTTTCATGTGTCATGTTGAAATTAACACACTTCTATGAAATGTGTGCATGCTTGTCAATTGGTAGAAACATATCTGTGTACCTGACATGCCACTCTCTGACCTTATTTGTGTCATAGTATTAAAGGGGAAAACTGAAACAACATCTCTATTCCCCAGAGCCAAAACGCAAGACAGGAGACTCTGTAGACCCAACAATAGAGTTTTGGGGGTCAGATACACCAGATCCAGACAGAAGGGCTTTGCCGGAAAAACTATTACTAGCTCTATTCTTCATCAGAATGTCATTTATAATTAATATAGTTGTAAATGTACCACTCCCCAGTACAGACGAATCTAAAATCAGTGACAAGGGAATCTCAACCCCCTAATAAAGCACCCATTTTTTCTCTTTGTCCAGCTAGCTGAACTATCTATTCTTTCCTTTTTGTTAAATCCCTCTACCTGCATATTTCTAACAATTCCATATTTTAGGACTATTGAAATTCTATGCATTTTTGATCAGAGAGTAAGACTATTTTCTTAGTAATTTCCAGTTCCAGGGGCCCTACACGTGAAACAAATGCCTTTGAGCTAGAACTTGCTATGCACATTGATGTGTGATATAATATTTTATTTGAACAAACATTTCTAAGGTTGTCCCTAATGTAAAGTTGGCCCCAACTTTATGCTTGGCATCCCTCCTTTCTTTAAGAAAAAATAAATAAAACAAAAAATCTTGGTTTTTTTTCCCTAAGAGAGAGGCAAATCATCCAAAACTTTGTATATTTTAGAACATTTACAGTATGCTGATACTGTGATAAGCCCCCCAAATCTCAGAGTCTGTGTTAATTAACATAGGTTTGCAGGGTTTGAGCTCAAGAGCTATAAAACTGCAGAGTAAATGCTTACGCTCGGGTTGGAAGCCAGGCCCCGAGACTCTCCTCATTGTGGGGTCTCAGGACCAAGATTCTGGCCCCAGCCCAAATATCTACATTACAATTTTACAGCCTCACAGCTTTAGCACTGAAAACCTGCATCAGGGGACCTCGGCCAGCTGTGGCTATGCCACAAGTCTGTAATGACAGACCCTTGAGCACTGTCTCACCAACTAATGAATAGGGCTTTAATTATACTGTGCTACTGTCTGAAATCTAACCTTGATCTCCAAGTTAAAAGAGTATGTAACTGCACCTCTCTGACTTATAAAACCTCTATACAAAGCAGATTAAATTTGCTACAAATGGAGCAGATACATCCATAGGGTCATAATTCAGGCTGTAATTTTCCAATCTCAAGATTGAAATTCTGTGGACCAAAGTTAAAATGTGAATAATATTAAAGTATGTAAGGCATTGGAGAAAAGAATTACAGTAAGGACTGATTTTGATATACCACATGTCCTTTTTGGCATGAGTATTCTTGTACTTTATGGAAAAAATACAGATATGTAACACTGAGCAAGATATCTATACTTAGAAACCTCTGTCTAATTCATCTGCAGATTTAGCATGATCAAATTAGGACTGAATAAGGACTTAGAATTGTTATTTGCTACAAAGGTAATTTCTTCTTTCTTGGTATTCACACCTCTCCATCAGCTGCTGGGAGTGAGCCACATCCACTCTGATTGAACTGGCCCTACACTTGATAAGATATATATATATATATATATGTATCCCTATCTCTGTGATTTCCACTCCATGCGTCTGATGAAGTGGTTTTGACCCACGAAAGCTTATGCTCAAATAAATCTGTTAGTCTGTAAGTTGTTTTTGCAGATACAGACTAACGTGGCTACCCTTCTGAGATTTGACTGGCAACTTTTTTTTTTTTTAAGAAAATTTGATTTTGTGGGAAATTTTGAAATTGTTTGTTTTTCTTCCAAATCAGGATAAAAACAAATGTCAAAATCAAGGAATTCCATATGCAACATAAGTTCTAGCTCCTGCCCATAAACAGAAGAACTGCCTCATATGTGTATGGTAGTGCATCAATGATTTCTGCAGAAATTCCATTCATCTTCCTATTTTGCCACCAATGTTCGGTGTGTGGCCTTTGGTGATCAAAAACTCTGTGCTTCAGTTTATCTGTTATAAAATGGGGGTAAAACATCAATCTTTCAATTGTCTTGTTGCACTTAACTAAGTAGTGTCTACCAAGCTCTGACGGCTGAATTTGTAGATCTCAAGTAGTACATATGCACAATTACATTTAAATTCATCCTGAAATACAAAGCTCCTTATCACTAAGTATGCAGTAGCATGTGGCTTTTGTGTTTATCAGGTTGGATAATGACAAATAAATAACATTGATTCCAGTTCAGACAGATTTCCTTTGGACCTGTTCACACCTGAATGAACACATAGCAAGAACACACAAAAAGACACATCTGTTCCTCAGTGACAAAAGGTCATTGGTGCACCTCTGTTAAGGTATATGAAATAGTCCTAAGAAAGTTGTCACACTTTCAGCCATGTTACTAGACTTAATCGTCTTTGAACCATGTCACAGCTGCTGGAATAAACAGGGACATGGTTGTCAAGGACTTTTAATTTTCAGTGACAGCTGTCAAACGATCTTTCTTAGACACTAGTCATATATTAGATAAGAAAATAGAGTTTCAAAATGTACGATGGCCACAGGACATGAGCAGTTGTGATTGCATGCAGTCTCATTTCCCCAGTTTAATTTGAAATAGCAAATGGTAAATTGGATTTTATGGTTCAAATAAGATAGAAACAGAGACCAATTTTCTCCAGTTTATTTATCACTTTTATCAATCGGTGTTTATTTTATAAATTAAAAGACATGCTGTCCAAGCTCAGCGCAGTGAGATTGAAAATTCATTTCTTTTGACTTTCTCATATTTAAAAAAATGAATTATGGATTCCACAGAACCCAAACCATCATGATGGAATTGTAGTTGGGAGATAGTGCTCATCTATAGAAGTTTCTCTAAAAGACTGTCAGTGGCCCTTTAAGAGGGAAGCAGCGAACAGGTGACTGAGCAGCTGATCCCCAGTTGGGCTGTAAGAGAAGATACTCTGCCTGGCCCTCAGACACTACTATAATAAACATGCTAAATAAATAAATAATAAACACATGCCTCCTGTTTACATGGATAGCAAGGATATCCTGAGTTAAAATAATACATCATTAAAAAAGCAATTTTGGAAGGGATATAAAACCTCATGCCATTCAGGTTTTGCCAGGGGCACACAGCAACCCCTGAGTCATCTGAGACTCCCTCTTCAGTGCCCAGACCCTGTTCCACTCAACAATCACAGAGCTCTCAGATTTGCTATTCCAAAAGGAATTGTACATACGACATTGCAAATGCAACCCAGGATCCACACTTCATTTAACACACCGCACTCACATATAGTGAAAACAAGTTTATCACCGAAGAACTGAGATTCAAGTGATAGAGAGTGAGGATGCTGGAAACACGTACTTTCATATGAAACAAAACCAAAACAAACTTTCTAGAGCCTAAACTTAACACACAAGACATCTTCTATTGCCTACAGCAGAGGTTCTCAAAATGGGGAGCAGGAGTCCCGGGGGTGCATAGAATGTATTCTGGGGAGCTGTGAGAAGCTTTTTTGGGGGAGAGGGGGAGAGAGAAACCATACTGCACACATGTTACACACAGGATTTGTCCAGACATTGCTGGTCCTCAGATGCTGCTGCACATTTTGACAAGTTTCTGTTAAGAGTCCATAGCATTATGCAAAGCATCTGTACATGAATCTGTTTGTTATGATGTGGTGTACACATTTAATTGTAAGCAGGGACCACAACTGTAGATTATTTTTGTTCTTATTGCAATTGATTGTTGGCTTATTAATGCGATGGGGGAAAAAACTTCACATGAAAAACAAAGAAGCTGTAACTCATTCAAGTAAAGCCCTACCCTGCATATACTAGTGTATGTTTAGTTTGCTGGGAGGGTAAACCACTACAGACATAAAGAAGAGGGTTACAATCAAATAATTACTCCTTCAGATTCATGCTACTCCTCCCCCAGCCACTTCCAATTTGCTAACTCAATAGAGGGACAGCAGACTGTGTCTCTGCAGCACCATTCTACTGCAAGCTTCCTGGCTTTGTAATCACCACCTAACACCTCCCCTTCCAGCAGGGCTTCATTATCAGTTTTGCCTGGCTTTCTCTCTCTCTCAGGTGCTACCAAGAATTTTAATTGGCCTCTCAGGCTTACCTTAATTCATTCAGGATCAGGATAAAGTACAGACCCCAACACATCTTTCCATGGTGGTCACTTCCATCACACATACGCCGACTGTGAATTACTGAGACCCATAGGAAGCACTTGGTCCTTTACAGGCTCAGCCTTTTGCTATGTACCCAAATCTACTGCCCATTTTTACTGTAAACCATAAGAACACAGCACACACTATGATTACAGTTCTGACCACAGATGGTGTCCTACCAGAGCTGACCTCGGTAAACTCCACCGTTTTTCCACACTTGAAAAATGGTAGGTTTTGTTTATTTTGTAATGTTGGGGAAGAACTGAATTACCCTCATGACCCCCTGGTTTCCTGATTCAGTCCTTTGGGTGACAGATGAACTCCTGCTCCCAATTAGATTCCTAATGAAGCCTCCAGGGTGATTTAATCTTGTGGCTTTCAATGAAATTTAAGTGTTAAGTATGCATATGTACAAGCAGGCCCAAATCCCAAAGTACCAATGGAGAGTTGTTAAACACAAGAACAATGGAAGTTAGGACTCCTAAAACAACCCTAATGTGAAGTCCAGCTTAACTCATGCTCAGGGGAAGAGGTTTGCAGTTCTAAACTCTAATTTTCTTTTCCATTCAGAGCTTTGTGTTTTTTCACAAAGATAATCTGATGCATGTTGCCTAATCGGGTTCCAACTATTTACCACTACAACAAAGCTGCAACTAAAACTAGAGAAATGGAACATGATGCTTTCTCCTTGGTTTGTTCCCTGTATTTGCAGAGAACTTGATTAACAACAGATGGGGAGAAGAGAATTTTTTATGCAGCTGTTGTCATATTTCAATGATTTCTCCAATTTCACTGGAACAGTTTGGAGCTAATTTTTTTCAGCAGGTAAGCTAGGACTCCTAACTCCTGCTATTTGGTTTTTAAAAATAGCCTTTTTACAACTATTCTCCTGATAATCCTGAGAAAAAAATAAATGTATTTTTTCTCATCTATGACTGTGTTCATATCTTTACAGACAGGAATTGGTTATTTGTTTAAAAAAATTATGTTGAGAACAAATGAAGTCAAAGCTACATTATGCTTAAATCTCATTTCTATTAAATTACTTACTGGTGTTCTCCCCGTTTCCATATAACATATGGCAACACAGATATTAAAGATGAAAAAGACTTTTTAGGTTACCTTCTCCATCATTCTGTAAACATAGAAGTGTTTTATTTATTTATTTAAAATATTTTTACCCTGCCTCTCTATTTAAAATATTCGAGGTGGCTTAACATTTTTAAAAACACAATACAAATATATGTTTAAAAATACAAGACCCCAGAGGGACATAAAACCTGCTAAAAACAGGAGGAGGAACACACACATACAGACTCAAACACCAATAAAAGCTTGAGTAAAAAGGGCGGCTTTAGCCTAACGCCGAAACAATACTAACATTGGTGTCATGCGAATATCCCGAGGAAGAGAATTCCACAGCCTGGGAGCAAAAGCTGAGAAGGCCCTGCTCCACATAGATGTTAATCTTATATCCATAAGTGAGGGAACACTGAGCAGAGCCTCCCAACTGACCTAAATCCCCGGGCTGGTTCATATGGGAGAAGACGGTCCTTCAGATACCCCAGATCCAACCCATTTCGGGCTTTATAGGTCATAACCAAAACCTTAAATTGTGCCCAGAAACATACTGGAAGCCAGTATAGCTGCTGGAGCACTGGCATAATGTGCTCTGTATAACGAGTATTAGTTAAAACTCAAGCAGCCGCATTCTGGACCAGCTGAGGTCTCCAAAGCCTCTTTATAGGCAACCCCACATAAAGCGCATTACAGTAATCCAGTCGGGATATTATATTTTCTCCAATATTATTCATATACACTCTATAGATTGGTCAATGAGTGCAATGACAGCATAATTTAAAAATATAACCCATATACTGTAGTATTACATCTGGGAATAAGACTATCTTACAGGTACATGTATATAAAAGGAAAACATCAGAATAAGTACAGTATAATGTATGCAGTATAAAATTCCTCATCTGATTTTTCTGTTCCATGTAGGAGCTATGAAGGAATGGAGTATGTTCATTAGCTTTTTGGGATTGGCAAAGTGGTCAGTGTGCGTAGCTGTGAGGGGACAGAGCATGCTCAGTGAGGATAGAATCTTTGGAGATTTTAGCTGCTATAGGTTACATCTACACTGCAGGGTTTTTGCACAAGAAGTCTTTTGCGGAAGAGTTCTTTCCCAAAAAGGGTATGTCTACACTACCACCCTAATTCGAACTAGAGTGGCTAATGTAGGCATTCAAAGTTGCAAATGAAGCCCGGGATTTCATTTGCATCTTCCCGGGCACCGCCATTTTTAAAAGTTCCCTAGTCCGAACTCCGTGCCCGCAGCTACACGCGGCACGGAGTAGGTAGTTCGAATTAGGTTCTCTAATTCGAACTACCGTTACTCCTCATGGAATGAGGTGTGGGATTGTACCTTAAAGGCAGGCAGGCCCCTAACTGAAAAGGAGTTGGAGTTTCTCCTACGGATGGAGGACAAGCGTGCACAACAAGAGGCCAAGGACAAGCGTACACAACGAGAGGCCAAGGACAAGCGTGCACGAGAGGCTAAGGACAAACGTGCACAACAGGAGGCCAAGGACAAGCGTGCACAACAAGAGGCCAAGGACAAGCGTGCACAACGAGAGGCTAAGGACAAACGTGCACAACAGGAGGCCAAGGACAAGCGTGCACAACAGGAGACCAAGGACAAGCGTGCACAACAAGAGGCCAAGGACAAGCGTGCACAACGAGAGGCCAAGAACAAGTGTGCACAACGAGAGGCTAAGGACAAGCATTCACAACGAGAGGCTAAGGACAAGCATGCACAACAAGAGGCCGAGGACTGGTGTATACAACAGGAGGTGAAGCTGGCAGAGATAGCGGCAGAGACGAGGTGAACAGAACTAGAGGCTCAAGTGGCACTGGAGAAAGCTAAACGGCCAGACGTTTCAGGTACCCCACCCAACAACCCCACCTCCATCACCATTCAACCCCCCGGGAGGCTCTCCATGTACCAAGTAGGGGATAATGTCGAGGACTTTTTCCTCAACTTTGAGAGGGCTTGCCAGAGGTACAACATTCCTCCTGGTCAGTACATGATGGAGTTAAGATCACAAATCACTGGTCCCTTACAGGGGGTAGCAGCTGACCTGCCAGGGGACATGGTAAATAATTATGAACTGTTTAAGCAAGAGGCCAGACTCAGGATGGGACTCACTCCTGAACAAGCCCGGTGTCGCTTCAGGGCCTCCAAGTGGACCCCAACCATACCATTCCCCGAACATGCTAGTCATCTACTCAAAGGCTGGGAAACATGGCTCTCTGGAAACAACCAGGGGAAACGTAGGAGGTGGTAAAACAGGATTGAACACAAGGCCACAGTGGTACCACAGTCTGAAAGGGCAGATGCCAGGGAATGTGTCTGCTCAAAGAGTTCAGAGTCCTGGCAAAGTTCCAGTCCAGTGATGAGTCTTGGGTCTCCTGGTCACCTTTGGTGCCAGTGAACTTTTCCCAACAAACCTCTCTGGGGCACCCTTCTCCTGCTCTCTGCAAAGCCACACTGAGTGACCATCGCCCCACTTAGCTAGCTAACAACCTCCCTGCTTATTCCCAATGCAAAGTCCCAAGTCCCAGTGTTCAATGTGCTATGTAGCTCTGGGCAGCTGTGATGCTGTCTCCAGCTACAGTTTGTCATTCTTGGGTGATTCCTCCCTGGCACCGTGCTCCTCCAACTCCTGTTCTGGGCTTTTTCTGTCCTTTGGGTAGATTCTCCACTCCGCGAGGGCCTGCTGGCTGCAGCCCTTCTGTCCGGAGCTCCGAATGTACACCCTGTCACTATCCCTCTTTGCAAGGTCCCCTCACACAAAACAGCACTTGCAGTTCCTGGAACAATCAGCCCTTCCTCCCTTCAGTCCACAGATTTAAATGGTCCAGGGCCCCAGCGGGGTCCCATATTGTTTCATTCAAGCTATCTGGCCACTTTGTAAGGAGCCATAGGACTAGAACATGGGTCTGAAGAGCCTGAGGCCAAAGGGAAAGCACCTTGCAGTGCTGGTCCCTGGCCAGACTCTGTCCCTGATGCTTGCTTATTGCAATAATTCTGATCTCTGTTTGCTAGTGATTGACTTATGGATGTGCTGGATTCTGGGACACCAGCCCAGCTGTGACCAATATGCCTATGCCATGGTCCCTGACATATTTACTTAGTTCTCATAGCTGAGGTATTCTTGGGTTTTATCCTCAGAATGCCTTGCTGAGATAAGGAAACACTAGGCCTATATTACAGATAGGGTTGTAACCCCTTCCAGATCCTCTGTCCTCACCTGCAACTTCCCTTCCCATTACTCTTTAGTGTCCACTGTTTAGGAACTTGAAATATGGCTTCCCTAAGCAGCTTCTTGCACAATGGAGCCCTGACCCATAATTAAGGAGCTTAAGTGCTGCTGTTATATCAATAATACCACCATCTAATATTTATTCTGTTCCTTAAGCATTTGTCTGATTCTCTTCATCCCTATTCTTAGGAAATCCACAGACCTGATTTCACCTGCAAATTATATATTTGTATCCAGGGAACTTCCTCCTATGATTAAGAATTTGGCATAAGCAGCAGCCTCTTTGTAAACAAATAAGGAAAATTGCATCTAAAATGCAGGTCGGTGTTTCAGCCAAACAGGTGCAATGAAAGTGACACTGGAGTAATTCAGAAACATCCCCTACTGAAATGTATAAAACATAGCGTCACTGTAACAGTATAGAAATGACCTCCTAGCTTCAGGGCGGTAGGAGAAGAAGATATAGTCCATGGGAGGTGCCAGAATGATGGCCACTGGTGATGACGGGGAAGATGACACCGAAGATGATGGCTGACACCTTAGGTTGTTCTACAAGGAATGGTGTGACTATATGGAATGGAAATATAGAGATACATTCCCTATCCTATGAAACTTGGGTGTCTGTGACTGCTAAATGTATTAATAAACCATATTTGTAAATATACAAGAGTTCCTATAGTGTGAGTGTTGTAACTGTGCAAATCAGGGCTCCCAATCATAAAATGATTAAATATGTGCCCTGATCCTGGAACAAAGGACCTTTCCACCTGAAAGGTGGTTACTGGAGATTCATGGGTAATCTAAGATCAGGCAATACAGAGCTGATTTTATTCAGAGTCTGTGTATGTAACCACCACCAGGCAGATTTGAGGCTGGGACCACTGGAGGTTAGTGTAGGAGCTTCTACCACTTGATCCAGCCAGCTCTCAGCCCAGGCTATAAAGGTCTCTTGTTCTTATCTGTTGCTGCAAGTTGTCTTAAGTGCCACTACATGGGACAATGAACCATACTAGGTGTGTGGGTTACATATAGCTCTGCAGGAGTGCAGTAATGCCAGCTCTCTGCCTTGGATGAGATAGACCATAGCTTCTGGCCCAGAAGGACAGAGCTGTGGGGAGCTCAAAAGGGCAGGAAGACAGGCATCAATGTATCAGGGGACAACCCTAAGAGGATTTCTTTGATCAAATCTATCACAGTGACCATATTGGCTAACAGTCATTGATAGATCTGTCCTCCATGAACTTGCCTAATTCTGTTTTGAATCCCGTTATACTGTTGGCTTTCAAGACATCCCCTGGCAACAGAATCTATAGGTTGACTGTGCATTCCCGATAGAAAAAAAAGTTTAGGTTTCAACAAATCATATTCTGATGAAAATACATTTTGCTGAGAAATTCCCAACCAGCTCTAGTGCCAGAGATAATGGTGGAAGCAGGGCAGTGGGGTAGGTTGTAGGGTCAAGGAGACATTCAGCAAGAGCAGGATAATATGGCTCAAGGAGGTCTTGGGACAACCATGCAGTTTTATGGCTAGAAACCCTCCTTGCTGCTTCTGGGTGAGCACATTGAAATTAGATGTCTATTAAAGACTAACAGTTGAGGAGTTAGATATTCATGAATATTTGCCATTCATTTCTCTTTTTCTGTCTAATCTTCCCTCAGCAGTTCTGGATGATCCAAAGAGCACTCAAGTCAACTAAAAGACTCAAACTCACTTCAGTGGATTCTATATCAGGCATATTGGGAATTCATTTGCATGGGGACATCCAGGAAAATTAATCCAGAGTAACTAAAATTGTGATTTTAAACTTGATTAAACTATATTAAACCCTTTTGTGGACATTCTCGTTCAGAATTAAAGAGGCCTTAATTGGGTTTAAACTGAACTGAATTACAAACCACTATAATTTAGAGTGAGAGTATTCACACAGGTTTAATGCACCTTGTATAAATTCACACTATTAATTAATTCAGATTAACTTCCCTGAGTATCCCGGTGTCGATAAGACCTTAGGGTACAATAAGAATGGAGAGTGATAATCTGCAAACAAACTCTACTATCTCCTGTCTTCTTTTGAATTTCTTCATAACGTTGTGCTTGCATTCAGAATTTCAAAACTATTTTTCTAAAATTATCTCTTTTCCTCAGGTATATTTTAAAAGGTAAACTTTTTAATATCCCCCCCAACCATTCCTAAAAATGTCCCAAAAGGGCAGCTTATATTTTATGAATTTTAAATGGAAAATAATTGTGTATATAAATATGATATAATATACCTATAGATATAATCATTATTTGTTTTTATTCTGAAAAAGAAATCCACTGAGGGTATGTCTACACTATGGGACAAAGTCGAATTAAGATATGCAATGTCAGTTAAGTTAATTGCATAGCTGAAGTCAAAGTACCTTAAACTCAGCTTCTGGCATTGTCTATACCCGTGGTAACCAACCAGTCGATCGCGATCGACTGGTTGATCCTGAGGCCTCGACCAGTCGATCGCAAGGCGTTCTGGGCCCCCCATTTTCCCCCACCCCCAAGAAGCCCCACTATCTACCTTGAGCAACAACAGAGGTAGTGGCAGCTTCCTGCGGGGTGGACGGAAGTCCTATAGCTGTGTGTTCTTTCCGGGGTTCCGGAAATGCACTAGCTGCTTCCTTGCCCCAGCTCCCTGGCGTTCCGGGAAGTTACCGGGTAAGTCCCCAGAGGCGCATGCTGGGACTTCCCTTCTCTGCGGGAGGGGGGAGTCAGGCCCAGAGGGGGCATGTAACGGAGGCTCCCCTGCTCCGCGGGGGGTGGGGAGAGTCAGGTCCAGCAGAGGCGCGTGACGGGGATTCCTTCCTCTGCGGGAGGGGGGGTCGGCCCCAGAGGGAGCACGCAACAGAGACTTCCCTGCTCGGCGGGAGGGGGGAGTCAGGCCTGGCGGAGGCGCGCGATGGGGCTTCCTTCCTCCACACGGGGGCGGGGGGTTGGCCCCAGAGGGAACGTGCAATGGAAGCTTCCCTCAGAGGCTGGTGTAGGGGACTCCCTGCCCCCACTGGCACCCTGCCCCCGAACCCTGTTCCCTCTCCCCTTCCCCCAGCCACAGAACTCTGTCTCCCCTGCCCCCCTGCTGCAGAAACCTGTCCCCTCTCTGCAGAAACCTGCCCCCCTGGCACCCTGCCCCCCGCTGCAGAAACCATTCCCCACTGGCACCCTGCCCCCTACTGCAGAATCCTGTTCCTGCCCCCGCTGCAGAAACCTGCCCCCCGCTGCAGAAACCTGCTCCCAGCACCTCCCCCCCCCCGCACCCTGTCCCCTGCTACAGAAACCTGTCCTCCTGGCACCCTGTTTCCTCTCCCCTGCCCCCAGCCACAAAACTCTGTCCCCACTGGCAACCTGTCCCCTGCCCTCCCGGCACCCTGTTTCCTCTCCCCTGCCCTCAGCCGCAGAACCCTGCCCCCACTGGCACCCTGTTCCCTGCCCCAGCACCCACTAGCACCCTTCCCCATACCATGTCCCCTGCTCCCAACAGATTTTTCTGTGAGTCAGTGACCCCTGACTCAAGACAGGTTCCCTGCCCTTCTCATAAATAAAGACAATGCAGAAACTTTTTGTGTTTGACATAGTATTTTATTTAAAAATGAAGCCTGGCCAACGCACCCCCAATTGGGGCCAAGCCCCCATCTGGCTACAACCACTCTTGAACTTCCCCTTCCCCCAGACCCTAGATCTGAGCCTATCTTACACTGGAACCCCCTACCCTGAGCCCCTCACATACCCTAACCCAAATTCCTGCACCCTCACATCCACAAGCCTGTGGCTTGATTAGTACCCCAACACTGCCCAGCCTGGAGCCCACTCCCCGAGCCAGTGTTGCCCTCTCCACCTCCTCCTGCATCCAGATTTCCTCCCAGAGCTTGCATCTCTCACCCCTTCCCACACGCAAATCCCTCATTCCCACCCCAGAGCCTACCCATCCTGTCTCAACCCAGCGAGGGTATGGCTAGACTGCAGGAGTTTTTCAGGATTCTGGAGATATCCCAGAAACACTCTTCTGCATCCAGGGATGTGTTTATTCTTCCGCTTTTTTTAGTGGAAGAGCAAACATGCTCTTTCGGTCACCCCTACATTCCTCTTTCCATGAGGAATAAGGGGGCTTCCAAAAGAAGGGGTTTTTCTGACATTTGGTCCAGTCTAGACAGGCCAAATGTTGGAAAAACCTCTTCCTACAGAAGAATTGAAAAAAAAAGCAGCAGTATAAGGATTGGGGATAGCAAGTGATGGAGAGGAGGAGAATAGAGAGGACGGGGCTTCAAGGAAGGGGCGGGGCAGTAGATCTTGGCTTGGTCTGTCATTTAAAAAGTGATCTTGGGTGTAAAAAGGTTGGAGACCACTAGTCTACACTGTAGGAGGTCAAAAGGAGAACACTTTCCCTTCAATTTCCCTTACTCCTCATGGAAGCAGGGCTACAGACATCCACCAGAGTGCCCCTCTCAGTCTGAATTAGCTGTCTTAACTAGACGCACTATTTCGAACCCTGGAAGATCAACAGCAGCAGCTTCAATCTTCCTCTGTAGTGTAGACGTACCCTGAGGGTTTAACATTTTGGCTGTTTTTGCAGAGCAATATTACTGCTGAATAAGGGTCTAAGTTTAAGGATTTAACCATTAATGGTTGACCCTCTGCCAGGAGGAAAAAAAAACCCAGGAAGCAAATGCAAGAAATAGAAAAAAGATAGTGAAAATAAATTGGCTGGACAAATTATACCTGACCTACTTTAAATCTATATTGTCGACAATCTGAAACAAACAAAGACTCCCTGTGACTGCTGGACCTGAAGTGCAGCTGAATTTTCTATCATTTCAGGAACTTACTCTGTTATAAAACACATTGAAGCTTGTTTATTTACCCTCTGAGAAGGGAGGAAGGAACAGTGGCTTTTATGTGTTACACTTTAATGAGTTATGAAGCATTATAATCCCTTTCTTGGTCTTCACAAGGCAATATTTAAATGCAGTATTTTAACAGGAAAAGTCTTAAGAGAATTTGAAGGAGGAGGGGAGAAAAAGTGACTGTTTAGAATACCCTCCCAGAAAAATCAAATTAAAAAGAGACATTCTAGCATCTAAGAATAATTAGAAGGTGCCCTGGTGGGGGAGTAGGTTGAAAGCAACATGTATAACTAGGATTTTTTTAAAAAGCAGTCTATTACAAATACAGGGCAACTTTATTATGCATGCCATTTTCCATACAGGTCCTAGCCAGACACTCAACTGGTATAAGGTGACACAGTTTTACTGACATCAGTGTACATTGAGGCTCATGGATCTATTCTCACTCCAACTGGAAATGCCTCCTTAGAATCATTACTGGCAAAAAGAGTTGTAGCCACCTCCCGCCCCACTTACTTACACAGCACTGCAGGACAGATGACACCTGAACCCCGTGATAGTCCTAGGGGGTGTTTGCTCCCATTATTATAGTACTATCTACAGTCCTTTTATCCTGACTCTATCATGCTACAATACTGTACACACACAAACAGACTCCAAAACGGTGGTGGCTGTCCCAAAGAGTTTATAATCGAAGTAAGTGGTAGGGAACAGATGGATACCAGGGACACACAGGGTAACACTGAGATAACACAGACTACCATCATAAGCAGCAGTCACAGTGCACCAGCCTCCAAACCATTACTGAAGGCTTTCTAGGCAATGCACCAGAGGTGAGACTCAAATAAAACTTTGGAGAAAGATACTGTAGTGGCTTTTCTGGATTTTTGTTTCCATCAGCTACTTCCAAACAGAAAGGTTGTCATTAGTGAAAGGACATTAAGAAAGTGAGAGTGAGAGTGAGAGTGAGAGTGTGTGTGTGTGTGTGTGTGTGTGTGTATTGGGGGAAGGATAGATATATCTGTGGTATCCTTAAAAATCTATTGCCCTATCAACTATTTACAAGTTGAGGCTCTATAACCTAGGGAAAGTCAATTTCCATATACTAGAATGACACTTAATAGCCCTGAAAATTATATGTATAATCTACCAAGAATGCCTGCTCTAATTATTAGGTTTCCAAGTCAATACATCTAGAAAAAAATGTGTATCTTTTTATAAAGAAGAATCAATATTTTTGTACTGTGAGGTCTCAGAGGTTAATTAGAAAGTGCAAAGAATGATAAATAAGTCTTTTTGTAGGAGACAATGTTTTGTTTTTTCCACAGGAAAAATTTAGCAATGTCTTTCAAACTAGCTTGTTTAAAGATCACATCAGTGAATAACAGAAATGTAAGTGCCAAAAACAATCTTAGTAAAATAGAAATGCTAACAGTATGGGGATGAGAAGAAACTGCTGTAGTCAAAAACAACAGAGATGAGGTGTGTGTTTACAGACAAATGAAGAAAGCTAAGAAGAGAAATACTTAAAGTCATGTTTTCTTTCTGATGTCATTTCTGCCAATTTCAATTTAAGGAAACAACATTATTTTCTGGATGAAAGATAACAAAAACCTGGCTGTATGATGTTTTAGGTGTAGATAATTTAATATTTCTAGAATTAACATTTTATGGCAGTCTCACCAAAGGCCAGCTAAAATTGTGTGCGGCTGTAAATAAAATGAGATGAAATACTTCAGAGAGAAAATGTATCTAAGAATAAAAAAAGAGACAGACCAAATCCCCATGAGTATTAGTGCTGATAGCCTGCAGCCATCACACCTGGGGCTATGATCTTATTCAGCCTCATAAAACAAACTGGGTCAGGCTTGGTCAATACTCAAATAGGAATCCCACCTGGTAAACCCAGATGCTGCAAATTGTGCTGCTGGTACTTCACTTTTCTTTGTTCCCAAGCATTTAACAAATGCCACAGTTTTGGTCATTGGGGTCACTTTGCTCCTGGAAATGTTGCCTTCTCATAAGTTGTAAAACCGAGATTGACCCTGTGAATGGGGCAGCAGAATGAACCCCAATAAGCTGCACAAATTCCAACTGGGCAATTATTTTAGCTACCTAAAATTCTTCAGGCCATTTGAACAGAGAAAATATTCTTTTTCATGTCCTTTTTAAAACAATTTTTTAAAGGTGGTGCAATGCTGCTAAGTAGCTTCTCTGTTCCACTCCAGAAGTGGATCCATTATTCACTTTGTCCCTCTCAGATCCATACACATATTTTGCAATGTGCTTTACAGTCCTTCTGGTTGAAATGATTTATATTTATATATACTCCATTTAAAATAACAAGCTGTGCATAAATCCTACTTCGCTTTGTCATTGTGATATACCCAGGATGCAATTCAGACTTGTGAGTTGCTCTATCATGCCTGTCTAACCTGGGGCAGTGCCTTTTACACTGCTTTGCTGCTGTAGCCCTGAGTCCTAGACTATTCACAAACAGAATCTAGAATACAAAGTATTCCGTTATGTCTGTGTGCTGCTCCAGCCACACCTAATCTCTTACCAGCCTTGTTAAGTTGCAAGCAAACCATAGCACACTCTGGGTACATCTACACAGCAGGGCTAAAGTCAAATTAAGCTATGCAACTTCATCTACATCAAATGCGTACCTTAAGTTGAAATAGCTTAACTCGGCTTTTGGCGCTGTCTACACAGGAGGAAGTCAAAGGAAGAACACTCTTCCTTCAACTTCACTTACTCCTCGTGAAATGAGGGATATACCATGAGTCAGAGTAAGAAGTTCTCCAGCTCTACATTATTTAAAAATAAAGGCTTGTAGTTGAAACAGAGACAGTCAGGCATTTTGAAATAACACTGCTGTGTAGATGTACCCTCTCAGTTGTAGATTCCCCCCAGGAATACATATCCTGTACTTCCCAGCTCTCTTCTGGGCTATACAATCTTATATAAAGTTTGCCATTTTATTAACAGACAAGACATGCACAAGACTTGTTACTACTAAAATGTCCAATTGTTTTAGAAAAAAACAATACAAACAAGTTTGTCAACAACAGAGAAATCAATGTTAAGTGAATGCATGTGGTAAGGCGTTTAAGCCAGAAATAGTTACAAGAAAAATAAAAGATAAGATAAGCATTAGTTGCATTTTCAACAACAAATTCAAAGCAACATTTTTCCTAATTGAATGCTCTCAACAGCCTTACTGGCCAAACTGGTTTTGAAACTTGGAGTTTGTCTTCTAAATCATTTAGATGCTTTTGAATATCTTATCCCAAATCTTAACTTAATGCATCTTAAAGTATAATATATACCAATTACCCAACTACTTTTAAGAAGGGGATTTAAAAAAAAAAGATAATCTTCTTGTTCTCCAGTGTATTTGTATTATGTATTTATTTTGACTGTAATTGTCTCTGGATCACAGATTTTTTTCTTTTCCCTTTTCTTCTGTCTAAAAATGTAGCCTACTATTTAGCATTAAAGGGACACCATGTTCTTAGTCAGAACTTAGCAATCACATCAATATAAGTGCAGAATACAACCAACTGTGTTATTGCCTGAGAACTTGGTTTTGCCAAAGCTGAAATTTCCAACCTTGACAGATAATGCAGATTTTTTTATATGGAAAACTTCAAAATGACCATGTTGATTTTGAATGACACTTCAAAATTGAAACAAAAGTTGTCATTTAATTTCAACTAAATGAAATCAAAGCCCTCAAAATGAGGCAACAGTTTAAGTTGAAATGGAACTAATATTTCCATATCATTTCAAAATATCAATCTGAACACAAGTTTTCTGTCACATTTCTTTCCAAACTTACAAAATCAAAATTTTTTCAATAAAAATACAAGGAGGTTTCAGTTTTATGATCAACTTTAGTACTACGATGCTTGGTAAATATAAACCATTAATGTCAACTATAAAATTTCATCTTCTTCTGAATTAAATGTGCCCAAATACTCAATTATACACTAAAGGTGGTATGGGGCTACCAATCAAATTCTAACTCAACATACAGACACGAGATATAAGTAAAAAATACAGATTTTATTATTGCAACCAACACTCCATCTTGGCATATCAAATGAATGCAATATTATTCATTGGATTGATTGCATTCTATTATACATTACAGCCTGAACACCATGGGTGTTCATTAAGAGGTCTGAGGATCTGTAAGATACAGAGACTATAAAGTGTATATATGTAATGAGACAGATCTTCAGTTGTTTTATAGTAAGGTAGTACTGCTGAAGTTAATGGAGCTTCATCAATTTAAAAAAGACAAGACTCTGGCCCAATATTTTTAGCATTAAATATTGACTCGTGTTATGGGTTATGCACACTTTTCCTAGATGGCAGATGATGCATTAAAGTTATTAGGCACAGACTGAGTGCCAATGGAACAGCTGAAAATTTAAATTTATGCAGCTTTTCTTAAGCATGGACACAAATACTTCCTGTTCTCTGACAGTACAGAAAACACAAGGCCGGATTTGACACTCTTATTCATCCTGAAGAGTGTTCCACTGCCCCACAAGTTAATCAAAATAATGGCACTACTCACAGAGAAAGGTTCTGCTCATGGTGAAGATATCCGAATCTGAACCTTGAGATTTTTTAAACAAAAACAAAAATTCAAACTACTATTTAATGTACGTAAAGTTAAAAAAAAAAGAGCAAGAGAGAAAGAGAGAGAGTGTACTTCTTGGTAGGGATGCACTAGTCCAAAATCAATTTGTCCTATTTACAAGAGTTCAGTACCCCATGGCACTTAGAAGCTTGCTCGTTTTCTGATCCACCGGGAGCATACAATGAATTTCAGGTAAACTGCTTTTGGTCACATCCTTTGTAGAACTGAATACCCTCAGTGCTATTCTGTAATGAGTATATCCTGATTCGAATACAAATGTGGTCTTTTTCATGGTGTCTGTGCATTCTGGAAGACAACAACATGATCCCCGAGCAGATTGGCAGATAAATGGCACCAGAATGCTCTCTAGGCAACACACATCTCTGTTAGCTGAAAGAGCTGAAAGAGTTTCAGCCCGTCACACTGCAGCAGATGAGCCAAATATTATCCTGCTCAAACCCATAGGCCTGATTAGCACCTGGACTGTCACTCTTTTATAGTTGTGAGGAAACAACAGACCTGTTCAACATCTGTGCAGGTAAAGAAATGCCCCGTGGTACACTTGCCATCTCTGCAATCTGCTGGTACAGACAGCAGTCCTCAAACGAGCGCACTGCAAAGCCTGATAAGCATTTAACACACTTCTTTCTCAGGGGCCTAATTTCTCAGATCAACAGATGGGACTATGGATAATGAAGGAAACGTCATGGTTAAAACTAGAGTCTGAATTTACACCATGTGTGAGAGTCTGATCTCAGCAACTCTGGTGTAATCTGAGGCAACTCCACATGAGTCACTTAGGTTACAAGCTCTTTGGGAAGAAAGAGTGTTGTTTCTGTGTGTGTATTTTAACAGCAACTCCCACAGTTTTGGATGTACAGTGAAGAAGCTTTGTTTTGTGGTTGAGGTAATGAACTGGGCCTCAGGAGGTCTGGGATGAATTTTCCTTTCTGCTTCCTGCTCCTTGGATGATTTTATTCAAGTCACTTCATCTCTCCGTTGCTCAGTCCCTAACCTGAGAAATGGACATGTTAGGAGGGTCTGAATGAACTGTCCCCTGACAGCTTGTGATGAGTTGAGGAGGGGAAAAGGCTTCTGAATCAGACTGTAATTTCATTATCACACCCAGTCTGCCTAGTAGAGCTTTGTTGTCAAAGCGATCAACTTTGGCTGGTGTTGGGTTGCAAATCTCTTTAGTAATTAATAGAAGGGTAATGAAATGTTGTTATCCCTCTTGCATAAGTAAAGGGCAGCCGAATTAGTTTGTCCTAATTGAGGAGGCATCCTCAACTGAAATAAATTTCCTATGCTGGGGGGCTTGGATGCCAGACACCAGTGAAGAGTAAGAGAGAGAGGGGACAGGTGTTCTTGCTGAGTAGTGTGAGCTCAGCCTAAAAGTCCTAGGCATGGTTTAACCTGCCCTTCCCACTGTTTCAAGAGAGGGTTAATTAAGAGTCCATTAGTGGATTTTCTGTTTTGTTAAGTGATCACAAGGTGAAACTACCTATTGTGAGATACCGTTTCTGTCCATCCTGCTTCAGCACTGAGCCCCCCCACTCCCCTACCACTAAGAGTTAAGAATCACTGAGAGTTGAACATTACTGAGACCTGAGTGGAACCACTAGAGGCTGACCTACACAGGTCACAGTAGAGAAAAAGAGGGCCACAGAAGGTGATGATGTGCATTGGTTACAACCAATGAGCAGAGGGGTGAGCAGCTGGCAGGGTGGCTCACAGAATGGAGTGGAGATTAACTAGCAGGGTGGCCAGTGGAGTAGCAAACATCTGACAGGGTGGCTGATGGCAGAGTAAGCATCCAGATAGCAGAGCAAGCAAGGTGCTTCTCTCCCTCCTGCACACACACCAGGTGGGAGGTGAATTGAGCAAATGCACCTCCACTAACCCTGGACAACTGTGAGAGGTGTGTGGTGGAGGGAGAAAGGAGGGGCACACTGAAAGAATGTTTGGGTGTTGGATTTAAGAACTTGAGGCAGAAGACACTGCCCAGCATCATCTGGAGTGGGTGTTTTGGTCACAGTTTTATGTTTATATATCTTGTTTGTGGAGTTTTCCCAAATTAACGCCATGTCACTTTCCTCCTTTTATTAAAAGTTTTTTCCCTATGCTCAAACATTGCTTATAAGAGAGAAAATATTGCCTCGTAGGGTGATGTATAATTTTCCACTGTTACTGTATTAAGGCTCAAGTCAGTTTTGTGTTATATTGTTGAAAAGGAACCCCTAGATATTGAAGCCAGCTCTGGTCACTGCCAAGTCCACTGGGCAGGAGCGCTACAGGGATAAGACTTCCCTTCTTCCTTGGTTTGTCTGTCATCAGCCAGGTGTGAGAGGCATGCATGGAATGCAAGCACTTTCCCTTCACTCCCCGACAGACCCCGGGGAACAGGACAAAAAGTAAGCCGCGTCCCGGAGTGCATGGCTGCTGCCCTCCCTACCCTCCCGAAATTCCACCCTTGAATGGAGCTCTGATTGCTGCTGGAGTCTTTAGATGCTACAGTAAAACAAACAAACAGCAATCTGTGAATAATTATTAAATTTACCTTTTATCAGACTATAGCACCTTGTCTTTATATGAGAACAGATCAGATAAAACAATTTTCTTCTGAAACAGAACACTACAATATAACATAGAGCTGAAATACAATGAGATAAGAAAGCCTATGCAATGAGCTCTCACTCATTCTGTTTGTAATGCATTAGGAAGTTCCTGAGAAACCCACATAATATTTCTTTTCTCCGGAAATCTTGTAGGTTTTTTAGTTTCCTTAAGAAGAAGACAAATCTGAGGAGGAAGGTAAAAGAAATACGTAATGCTCCCCTCCAGTAATCCAGAATAAGCCACTAAGTTAATTCTCTGCTTTTGCTGGAATTTAGACCGTGTGTTATCTCCCAGACACACCAGTCTATCTACCTCAATGGAAAACTCAAGACTCTGCCAGTCTAAACTTTGCTTTGCAGGGATCATTCAGTGAAGTCCAGTTCTGGCATTCCCCAGAGACAATCCCCTGCAGAGTCCAGTTCCTCTCTCTAGACACTCACATAAATTAGACACGGCACCCTAAACTTGAAATAAGCTTATCTTATTTTGATTTTATTTCGAAATAGCTTATTTTGAAATTTGGCGCATCTACATGGCACCAAAGTTCAAAATAAAGCACTATTTTGAGCCATCCCTTATTCCTCGTGCAATGAGGTTTACTGGGATGGCAAAATAGCGCACCTGTAATTTTGAAATAACGGGCGGCTTGTGTAGACTCCGGGTAGCCATTTCGGGATACCTCCAGTATCCTGAAATAGCCTTGCAGTATAGATGTACCCTTATTAAGTTTGCTTCTTCTAGAAATTCAGGACAAACCCACACCCAGTCTAGTAGTTTAGCTGAGGCCCCACACTTCATTTTACTATACAGCACTGAGCTGGTTTTGTAATAAAAGAAGAAAAATTTCCTTAATAAATAACACAGAGGCAAGTGATACTAAGCAACAGTAAAAGAGACAGGTATGGCTACAAACAAAAAATAAAGCATTCTTTCTAGTGTTCAAGACTCAATTATCTACCTACTGTGTTTCCCTAACCAGCTTTCTCACATACATCAGATTACTAGCATCTCTAGCTTTTCCTGCAATAGGATCCAATTTTCACAGAATCTGAGGGTGCTGTTCCTTTCATTTCCTAAATGATGGATAATCAAAATGTCTTTTTGCTCTTCCTATATTTTCCAAAGTCCATTGTCTTTGCTTCAGCTGCTTCAAAGGATTCAGACACTGGAGTGCCAAGCTGTGTTCTCTACCACTGGTTAATCTGATTGCTTTATTTATCTTATATTTAAATATTCTTTCACTGTCCTCTGCCTATAACCAAGTCTGACAGACTGGTAAATTCACATTCCCCTGCACAGGGCAAGCATTTTATCCACTGCTTCCAATACATATTTCAAGAACATATTTCCAGGACACACATGTGCCTCTTTACACACAACACCTACCATGCATCACTCAATAATATTCATGACCAGCATGTCTCTATATTTTATAATCATCTTACAAGACACTAGCTAAATATTCTGATAAAAGTCTGTGGGGTATCACTTATACCAGCTGGCATAATGACTCTAAAGCTCACAAAAGATTCATAGTAGTTGACAGTTTTCTAATTAAGAATTTTGGATACAGGTTTTCCCTAGGCTATTATGAGGGGGAAACCATATTAGCCATAGGCATTTCATATACACTAAATTTATAGTAAAGTGGCAGACACTGAGAACAGGAAATTACTACGTGGTATCTTTTGATATGCTGAGTTTCTAATGGTGACCATTCTGAGATCACAGTGTCATTTTAAGGTTGTTAATGTATTTATTCTTTGAATAAGTTCCTCAATTCCCCATGAGTTGTAGCGATTTTTAATGGTGCCATAAGTAAGCAGTAGCAAGTGGAAACAATTCAAGAATTTTAAAGATTCAATTTGTTGTTACAATGGAATGCACAGTAACTCCATGCTGCATATGACATGTTTGGGAAGCAGAATGGGGAATACACAAATGGCCAATTGGAGAGACTGGCACTTACAAAGTGGGCAAAAGAGGAACCAAGGGTTACATGGCTTTTGTGTTCCGTAGCACACTTTTACAAAGTACTGTCTTTCAACAACGAAAATGCTATTATAAAAAGAGATACATTAAAAACCCCTGTCCACATCATGCCCATATTATATGGGCCTGCTTCTGATCTCTCTTATAAAAGGTTTATAACCGGTATAACTTCACTGATTTTAATAATATTTCTCCTGATTTACCCCAGTTTTGGATTCGCTCAGGTCCTGTATATTTTAAGTGTACCGGAAAGCTGTATAAAGGCATTTGTGATTCTTTAGTGTTCTGACCCGGTACAGAACAGTTTCAGAAATTATATGTAAACTATGCGAGACTTTTAAGGAACCCTCTCTAAAGGTCTTTCACATATCCATAAGCGTAATCAGGCAGAGAATACTAATATTCAATCTGTGCTACAAGAAATTTGCATATAGTAAACAGTATTTCACCCCAATTAATTAGTGAATTGTGCAGCTCATTTTTGGAGCCACCCATAAGCAAAACTCACTGCAAATGTTACTTTAAGTGGGACTGCTGTGATATGGTTTCAGTATAGACTGTTCTAAAGGAACTCAGAACAACAAGGTAGATACATCCTCTTATGCAAGATGAAATTGCCTGTAAACTGGTCTGTTGCAAACAAAAACTGTCCATTTCGGTTACTCTCTATTTGAACAGTAGTGCGACAATTTGATAGTCTCGCAAACTCAAGTCCTAATGCATATTATGCTTTTCCCAGCTTTATGAAAACACTAATCCTTGGAGGGTGTGTGGCTATATGTACCACTTCACTGTACGATTCTCTTCTCCTCCTTAACCAGGCCAGCCGGCTGTGTTCAATTCTTCCCTGATCATTCCCTCTCATAGCCAGGTTCTGGCCAAGTCCTGACACCACTTCTTCCACAATCGGTCAAAATTCACCCTTATCTTTCGTTCCCAGTGCCCACTCTCCGGTCCCATCCCAATTTGTCTTCTGCCACAATCTTCTTGATGCTAAATGTATGCATCCAAAATGCTGCCCCCTAAATCATTCATCACATGTGTTTTGGGTGTTTGTCTTCAATGCCATACAAAGCTCACAGTCAGTCTACATCTCAGACCTGATCTTTTTTGGTGTCCCTCTTTTTTATTCTGTACCTCACAGATAACATTATACTAAACATCCCTTTTATCACCTTCCTTCACAGAGATCTCTGTGCCTTCTTCAGCACTGGGCCCATACACTTGTAACACAGTCAACAAACCTGCTTATAGGCCTGGCTTGACACATGCAACTGAACATGGCTGAGGCCTTATTTCTTGGGAGACCGGACTAGGGAGGTAAATGGATACAGGATGTCTGTACTAACTAAAATAAAGGAGAATACCCAGGGAGCCATTTTCAGCATACAAGGCTACACTGAATAAAATAAGCCTGAAACATAAGACAAAGCAAAGAGTAAGTTGTGCATGGACAGTGAATAGACAGACCATGCTGTACAGGGACTGGTTTCAGTGAAGTGACCAAAGCTATCCTAAAATGTATGATGCAATGTCTAGTAAATGCAATGTGATGTGTAAATGTATATAAAGGAAGAGCTTTGCTGTGTAACTTCTGTGATATACCTTATATCTACCCTCTGTGCTTGAGTCTGATAAACTCAGCATAGCTTTGCTGTATGTCATATTAAGGAACCTGAGTGATCAGAGTGGAGTTGAACTGAGTTAATGGGGATCAAGGTGGAAGAAGTCTTCGGGGAGCCCCAATATTGTTTACCAGATTATGACCTTCAGCACATTCATCCATGTAGGCTATTAAACCAGAGGAAGTAAGGAAAGGGAAATATGAAAAAATAATATTGCAACCACCAAGCTGTGCCCATGAGTAGCACATGTTCATATTGTCACCCTGGCACATATTATCATTCTCAATGTTATTTTTATTTCAAGAATGCCTAGGAGCCTGTCTTATCCCTGGGAGAGAATACAACCAGTATTTCATTTCCCTTACGAATAACACAGTGTAGTTCTCTAGCGAAACTACCGAACTTTCATCCTCTCCAGGACAATGAAATTCCAAGTAAATGAAAGTGCAAATAAAAGCAAACTCTCCAGCTCTTTGACTCTTCCGGTATAAGTCAGGAGTAAGTCCATTGAAAGCAATTGATGTAATGAGCACTTTCAAATCCACATAAGTTCCTTGTGAAGCCCAAGAGAGGAACCTTACCACCTTCGAATTGTATGTTAAACCTTTCTGTTACTACAGGTTAAAAGTCTGTAATCTGAACTTCTCTAGTCCAGCAACACGCTTGGTACAGTACCCTCAGGGTGACCGCGTGGGAGATAATTCATGGAGATAAGACAGAGGGCCGGAGTCAGGAGCGTTACCAGATTAGGTCACTGGGGGGAGAGTGGAACTCCCAGTCGCCAGGACGAGGATGGCAGCAGAGTCACCGGGCAGAGCACAGAGCCCCGAGCAGCTGGAGAGTCGTTGGGGAGATAATGGAGCCCCTGGCCACGAGTAGGAGTATAGAGCCCTGGGCAGCAGCGAAGCCATCGGGGAGAGAGCAGAGCCCCTGCCAGAGGGAGAGTGGCACTCCAGGAGGCAGCAGAGGCCCTTGCTACTACGTGGAGAGAGGAGCACTGGCAACAGATTGGAGCCCCAGGGAGCAATGGAGCCACTGAGGGAAGAGCAGAGCCCCAAGGGAAAAGTGGAGCTCCCGGGCCACCAGGAAAATCAGAGTTACCACCACCTTGACCTCCCCCCATCCAGCAATTTCCCTGGCTCAGGCACTATCAGACCAGGATTGCTGTTCTAGAGAGGTTCAGCCGGTCTTACTCACGCCCTTAGAGTAAGGCAAGGAAAACTCCGACTGTATTATTATTACTGTTACATAAGCAATATGGACGTGAACCCACTTCATAGTCTTAGAATGCTAAAACAAAAAGAAAGTGAGCATTCCTACTGTGGAACATTACAATTTATCACACACCATTCATTTGAAGCAAGTGGGAGAAAATTGAGTAACCAACGGTGGCAACAGAGCTCTCTATAAATTGCACAGACATTTGAGACCAGGATTTTTTTTTCTTGGAAACCCCAAGTGATTTGTCCTTTTCAGAATCCCCTCCCACCCCCCAAATAATCTTTTTCGGGTTTGCATAGAGAACAACTGGTAGTGAACAAAATCATAATGCAAACACAATTAGGCATGGACAAAATGCATGCAGCTGTCAAATATGCCCCCTCCACCTCCCCAGATTAATTTGCTAAAATGATTTATCCACCAGGGGAACAGCCAGGTGTAGGGTAAAAGCAGTAACCAATTTCCTCTCTGCATTTAATAGCAGTGAATATCTCAGCATGAAGTTGGGTGTTTGTTTATTTTTTAAAAAAAACAAGCGAATAAAACACAAAGCTCCCCACATATTTAAATCTTGTTCAGGTTTTCACATAGAAGAGAGTGAGGAAGTGCTAGCTATTGGGCAGAACAGGGGGGCTGGGAGCTAGACCATCTCTGCTCTATTTCTTCCTCTGCCATGGACAGTGTGTGCAATGGTAGATACACTTATAAGGCTGAAATAGTCATACCTTAAAATATAAAGAAAGATAGATTAGTGGATAGGACTAGTCTGGACCTGAGGAGCCCCAGATTCAATTCTCTCATCCACCACAGGTTTCCTGTTCAAACCTGGAAATGTCACTTGGTTTCTCTGTGCCTTAGTTCCCCCTCTGTAAAAAGGGGAATATTTCAATGCCCTATCTCCTGGGATGTTATGAGGATAAAATCTCTAGGTACTTGAATGCTCTGATGTTGAGGGACCTCAAAGATACTATTTAGTCAACCCACAATTAATTTGCCGTAAAGAATATCTGAAACCTTTGAATAATTGGGAATTCAGTTCATTAGAGAATCTGGCCTGAATAACTCAGCTGTTGCAGGCAGCAAATGTACTCTCTCTCTTTTCAAAATGAACCCCGGGAGTCACAGACCTTGCGGACCCAAAAGGCCTGATAAAGAGAAAAAGAAAAGTACAGACAGTTGCTCTAGCCTCCCTCACTTTCTGCTGATGAGCTTTCGGAATGCCAACGGACTGACAAAGGCAGTAACTTTTTCCTCTTCAGCAGTCCATCCTTGGGGAAACCCGGCATCAGATGACACATCAGATCTTCAGATAACACATAGTCTTCAGATAACCATGGTCTGGATTAGTGATGCTTTAAAGTATTAGAAATCTTAGTTTAAGGCTTAACTCTGATGCTTTCACTTCTCCTCCCTCCCCCTGCTCCTGATCTGAAAGCCATATGAAAGAAAGCCAGGAGATCTAACCTCACAGCCTGCAGACCAATGCTAGTCTCCACGAATTTGTCAAACTTCAGACAAATTACAGTTTTGGGTAGAAATGAGGCAATGGTCAATTTCTTCAACTGTCTTTCATGACTATGGTGGGGGTGGGAAGGTTGTTTAAAGCTGATACTCAAAGTGAAACTTGAGGTACAAACAGAAGTTCATGTGAACCAAAATCCCTGAATTTTTATATCCCCAAAAGTGTTAATCTTGTCAATATTGAGAGATCCAGTATTGGCTAACTGCATTACAAAGTTACTATTATTTAAAGGGTTGAGTTTGTGACATTAGAAATGTACACAAATCTATAAAACTGCTCTTGAGGTTGATTAAATACCTAAGAAGAGCAGACACACTTTCCCATGAGAGCTCAGAAAACGTACCCAGTAAAAAACAAAAAAAAGTTAGGTATTAATTGCCCAAGTGAGATTGGCCCCTTTTATACTACCAATAAATTCCTTTTTGTGTGAGGACATTGCATATCACTCACATAATCTTCTTTATGTCTGAACTTCCCCTATCAAAAAAAAAAAAAGAAAAGAAAAGAAAAAGAGAGAGAGACAGAGAGAGACAAAGAGAAATCTCTTCCTTTTTTCTGTTTACCTTAATTCATGTCCAAGGGCTTCTGACTTTTGTTTCTGCAAAGAAATTTATTAAGAAATTCTTGCTTTTTGAAAAAGTGCTAAAAGCAGTTCCAGGGTGTTTGTTCTCCAGGAGTAAAAGTGCCTCAGGAGAAACTTTCAAAATTGAACTTCTGAAAAAAGTGACTTTTATACTTAGAAGTGGAAAACTGTTAAAACAGCTGAAATTGAGTTAGAGAACATAAGAACGGGCATACTGGGTCAGACCAAAGGTCCATCTAGCCCAGTATCCTGTCTGCCGACAGTGGCCAATACGAGATGCCCCACAGGGAGGGAACACAACCGGTAATCATCATGTGATCCCTCTCCTGTCTCCCATTTCCCTAGCCTCTGTTTGTCAGTTCCAGACAAACAGAGGCTAGGGACACCATTCCTACCCATCCTGGCAATAGTCATTGATGGATCTAACCTCATGAATCTATCTAGCTCTTTTTCGAACCCTGTTAAAGTCCTAGTCTTCACCACATCCTCTGGCAATGAGTTCCAGAGTCTGATTGTGTGCTGAGTGAAGAAAAACTTCCTTTTGTTTGTTTTAAACCTTCTGCCTATTAATTTCATGTGGTGACCCCTAGTTCTTGTATTGTGGGAATAAGTAAATAACTTTTCCTTATTCACCTTTTCCATAACAGTCATGATTTTATGGAGCTAAGGGGGAAATATTCACTATCTTGTGTCCAAAAATTTGTAGGGAAGTAATATGTCTGTGGAAGTTCATGCCATAGGAGATCACAATAAGCCTCAACATGATTATCATCAGAGCATTACACCTAATCTTTCTGCACAACCCTCCCTCAATAATGAAGGCTTCACAACAAAGGAAGGAGTAAAGAGAGGAGGAGGGAAAACTACATTAAACAACAATGGTAGACTCAAGTAACAAGACAATCCTATCACAAACATATTTTATGTTATTCTTAATCTTGTTTTTAGCAGGTAGTTAGCATAGTGATACATGCCCTATGAACAATGTGCCTAAATCCTTTGGACATCAGCCAGGAAGGATTCAGACTGGATAAGGTAAGAACATTAGTCTCAGTGGTCAAAGCTTGGAATTTCCATTCCACAGGGAAATTTAAAATTTAGAAATTGGTTTTAAATTAAAAATTGGAACAAAGATGACTATTTTTGAAACATTCCATGAAAGAAAAGATTTGAAAATATATTTTCAGAAAATGTTGGAAAAAATTCCAAATTTTGTTTCAATGTGAAATGTTAATTTAGAAATGCATTTTATTTTAAGTATTTTCATTTTGATGTTATATTTTACATCATTTTGTGACGTCAGTAGAAATTGCAAATAGTATGATATGTCAAGCTTTGTCATGCACATTTTTCACACAAAACTTCATCGAACACAACACAATTTACCCCCCTAAAAAAATCAGTTTCGTAAAGATGACATTTTCCAATGTTTGAACAAATTTATTCCATATGGCTCTACCAAAGTTTTCTGTGTAGTGGGCAAGAACTATATGCTTCAGTTAATACTGCTATATCTTTGGTGTTGTTCATTAAAAAAAATCCCAAATCCCTGTTAGATACTGAATCAGGAAAGGGTCTCCATAGTTTAGAAATCAAAATATTATGTAAATGCTTCAGGTAACCAGTTCTTTGGCTCACATAACAATTGCATTTTGCTTACTATAAATATATTGTATGTATTGCTTTCAAAATGAATAAACAAATATATCATCCTGCCATTTCAAATGGTCTTGAATCAAAGCAACAGAGAGCACTATGCAAGAAAATATAATTATACTACTAAATTATATCTTAAATTATTGATGGTATATTGACCTGTTTAGTATAGCTCTAATAACCAATTCCTAGAAGCCACACTTACAAGTTCATACACCCCAACCAGGGATTAACAGAACAGTAGATGGAACTATAAATTCTGTCTGTTTATCATTCTGTGTTTTATTAAAATCCATTAGATTCTTTCTGGGCATAATATGGTCAAAAAATAAAAGGAACCCAACATTTGTTTAACCACATTGCAGCAGGAATAAAAACATGCTGAAGAGTTCATTGCATTTTCATCTTCAAAAAATCATTTGGAGCAAGTTCAACATGAGAAAGACAAGGAAAGTACCACAGATTCCATTCACTGAGTTATTTAACTTGCAGTCAGGGTAGGAAATGTGACTCTGGGCTTAAAAAGCTAGAATGACTTAGCTGCGCTGCTGTCACACTTCAGTGTAGACACTACCTAGACTGTTAGAAGGTATTCTCCTATAACATAGGTAATCCCTCTTCCTGAGATGTGGTAGCTAGGAGTTCTTCCATTAACCTGTCATTGTTTATATGGAGTCTTAGGTCAATTCTGCTCAGGGATTTGGATTTGTCATACCCCTTACTGAGACAGCTAAAACCAAACCAAACTGGTAGTGTTGACCAGGCCTATATGGAAATGGGTAAGTTCTTAAGAGCCCTGGTCTAAGGTACTTCTGTTGATTAGCCATGTAACCATGAAAAAGTCAAGTAGGGGTATTTTCACCTACCTGCCTCTGTAAATGCTGACACAATTCGCACATATATGCACTGGCATTTTATTACATTTATTACATTAGCATTTTATTACATATTACTTGTAGTAGAGTAGTACCTAGAGGCCTCTACTGAAATTGGGGAACAATTGTACTAGGTGCTTTACAAAATATCTAGTACGACAGGCTCTCTACCCCTAAGAGCCCAAACAACCAAGATAGAAACAATGAGATGTGAGAAAGGGATGCAGAGAGATGAAATGACATTCTTACGCTCACAAGCAGGTCAGTGCTTGAGTCAGGAATAGAATCCAGAGTTCCTAACTCTCAGGTGAGTGTTGTAGCCATATTATGCTACCTCTGTGTCTGCAGGTGTAGATATTTGAGTTGCATTTTAAGTAGCTTAATAACTGCACTCACATGCCAGGTTTAGGTTGTAAATCCCAAACCCTACTATGCATGGAAGTATTAACCTTTTTAAAGTGCACTGACATGTTTGCACTTGCTCAGTTTTGCATGTGTACACATGAAGCCCCTGTATAATGGGCTTTTTGAAAATTTGCCTCTTAATCTTCCTGGTGATTCAGTGAACTTAACCATAAAATGACAATACATTTTGTAGGTTCTGAGACAAAACTAATTACTGCTAGGCTGCAAAATCTTTGTTTCATTTATTTAGAGCCCAGTTATGCAAACCCTTTTTTCAGTAGTATCTTATTCAGCAGCAACTTCAACTGAGTAAGGCTGGCAGACTCAAGCCCTTATTAAAAGCCAATGTTTACAGTGCTCGGTATAAGCCAGTGAAGGACAGACTCCCTACATCACACAACTTGCAATACAAATCAGAGTGACTTCAATTGTTTTCTCTAAAATAGGTGGAAGTCTGTGAAGATATAAAGTGTAAAAAAGTCAAACATGGCTAAGAACTTAAAAACTAGATGGTAACAAGCTGTAAATCCTTGTAATGGTTGAGTCTGGAGATCTTCTAAAACAGGGATTCTGAAACTTCTTTGTACCGCAATTCTCTTTATCCACAAAAATACTACATTACCCTAGCGCTACCCCTTCCGCCCAAAGCCCCGCCCCTTCTGGGAATGCAGAGCTGCCCCCCCTCACTTTGCCCAGGGCTCCAGCAAAGCTGTTGCCCTCTTCCCCCTGAAAAGGACTGATCATGTGCTTAAGTTAAGCACATTTTGAAGCATTTTGCTACAGTGTGGCCACAGTAGCATAGCACCCAGCTAGATCCAGTCTTGAAATTTTGGAAAATCAGTGCTTGAAAAGGTAACGTAAGTAAATAAAACTGTGAACTAAATCAATTCACCACTTATACCTTGATTCATACTTTACCAAACACTAGCCCTGTGCCTAAGGCCATCAAAGGAAGTTATTTTCCCCAATGACATCCTCAGAGAAGCTGTCACAGAATGAAGTCTTGACTTTATGTTTTTTTGGTGTTTGTTCAACTGGAGGTTGAATTTTACAGAGTGGCCAGATAATTACTTTGATGTTTTCTTAACGTTTAGGAGAGCATTCTCCTTTCTTTACACTCAGGTGACTGATATAAACACCCATGAAATCACAATGAATTTCATTGGTTAAAAATACAGTCTAAAAATATGCTTCCCCCCCCCCAAGATATAATAGCAATGAGATGTATTATTGGCCAACAATCACTGTTTCCTCATTTTTATAACTGTAGGCTATTTTACCTACACTTGCAGCAACAAAGGTGTCCATTTTCCCTAGTTGTTGATTTTGACTTTGGAACCATCATCCATCAAAATCAGAGTAGCTAGACACGTATGGGAATTATCCTAGATAACATTTCATTTCATACACAATAGATCCTCTCTAAAAGGAACTAAATCTAAAGAGAAACCTTCAAATGATTAAATGTTTCAGAGTACAAAATAAATAATGGAAAATTAAAAGGGCATACCCTTATTTTATGTTCACATGCCACAAAAAAATAACTTGATACCAAAAACTGGTCATCTTGCTCACACTTTCACACATAGATTGGATTAATCCTTGCTTTTGGCTACGCTAAATTCAACGCAGGGACTGAGGGGGCCAAAGGTGGCTATATGTCATCTGTATGCTGTCCTGATCCTAGGCACACTTGGAACTCTGGTGAAGTTAGAGCAACCTCCAACATATCAGACCACAATTCCTATGCTTTTTGCCATAGGATGCCACTAAAGAAGTGGGTTTAAGGGTGGCAGCGTAGAGACAGCTACATGTTATTCAAGGACTTCTCTTATATTAGAAGATTCATCAGCTACCCATCAAAACCAGGCTCAATTCATCTTTGCACAGTCAGAGTGGCCGCAAAAAGCTGACTTAATGTGGGTTAGATCTGGCCCAGGTAGTACAAACAAAGCTGAAAATAATCATTTGTGACTCCCAAAGTCAATAATTCCCTCAAGCTCCATATTGAATAGTTGTAGAAAAGTTACCCTTTCGCTGCTTTGTGATTAATATGTCAAATTCATATGAGAATGGAATATGGAATATTTCTAGCAGACACATTAGAAGGATGCTTGGCTTAGCTCAAAACCAAACCAAACCACAACATAAAGAGCTTGAGAACTGCCCAAGGAGCATTCAGATTAGGGATATCTCAGGTTTAAACTTTTCCAGTGCAGCAGAACCATGAATCAGAAGTGATCACTTCGATGTAGAGAGAAACAGCTTGATGTATTGCGACTAGAATAATCCATTTGGAAACAGTGCATCTGGGAAAATGTCTTGTGTCTGTTTTCATGTAAATAATGCAGGAGTCCTGCAACAACAGGATAAATAAAGCCGATAAATGAAGCCTTATATTTTCAATGAAAGCTCTCAACACCATGATCTCAATCTTAATTTTAGTTTCAGGCTATGTCTAAACTACACCCCTCTGTCAGCAGAGGGATGTAAATTAGACGTATCAAAAGTGCAAATGAAGCTGGGATTTAAATATCCTGCACTTCATTTGCATAATGGTGGCCACCGCTTTTTTCGAAACGGGGATTTTCGAAAAAAACGGCAGTTTAGACAGGGCATTGTCGACAGAAATGCCCCATTTAGAAAGATCCTATACTCCTCAAAAAATGCCGACAGAGGGGTGTAGTTTAGACGTCGCCTCACAGAGGTAGTGAAATATTTTTCAACCTCAGGTTTCTTCTAGACCAGGGGTGGGGAACTTCAGGCCTGGGGGCCAGATGTGGCCCTCAGCTTGCCTGGATCCAGCCCCCAAGGCTCAGGGATCCTTCTGCATTGTGGAGCCTATGCTGGTGCTCCAGCCCCACGCACAAGGCTGGAGCACACAAAATCTACTAGCTTGGACCCCTCCTAGGCTCTGGTGTGTGAGGGGGATGTGTGGAGTGTCTTTCTTCTTCTCAGTCAGGGGCTTCTCACTTTGCTTCTCACTTGGTGTGGCCCCCGACTGATTTTTCTGTGGGTCAGTGGCCCCTGATCCAAAAAAGGTTCCCCACCCCTGATCTAGACCAAACAAAGGGCTTTGGAGAGTCTTAGCATGAGAAACTTATATACATGTAAAGCACCAGATTTATACCTAGAATAATTCCACTGAAGCCAGAGAAGAACTTGGATCAATGTATCTAAATTACAGTAAACCTGATTACTCCACCCTGCATTTCTGCTGTTGAGAGGAGCTCTGGAGAGGAAACCTCTTTGTTGGAGGGGAAGGGGGGATTTTGCCACATGGAATAAGCTGTGCTTTGCTCCTCAAACCTTAGAGAGCTCAGGGGATCTGCAGGAGATGAAGAATGTCCGCAAGGACTATTGTGCCAAACTACAGGCCTCATTATAGCCCCTCACAATATAGGATGATGGAAAAGAGAGTACAGATCCAAAAGCCATGAATCCTGCAAGAGATACTATGATTTGCTATTACGAAAATGAAATATGAGAAAGCCAAAGAGATACATAATGTATCAGCAGAACTGATAAGTGACTGTAACTGTGATATTGATCTCAATAGAAAATTTGCGACAATGTATGGATGACTATGACTGGACAAAAGGAAACTTTCTGCCTTTGATGTGTGGTAACAATCGGATCATTGCCTTGGTATCACACACAAGCAAAATTCGGCTTCACGTAATCCAAGACTGAATGAAACAAATGTTATAACAGAACTGCCACCACAACACACTATTCAGAGATGAAGAGGGCATACATGATTGAATTGTGAACCTCTCTTACATGGGAAAATATAAGGAGTACAGTCACGTACCGATCATATGTTTCATATAAGTTCAATGAGATGCTTTGAAATCCCCATATCTGCCAGATTTCTGCCAAGACAGTAATGTCAGATGGTACTGAATGCTTTTGAGTAGTGTTGGGAGGATTCTGGCTGATATTCTGATCACTCATGGAACTCAGTGCAAGTCTCCACCATCACAACAGAGCACAGTGTGAACAGCTGTTTTCCCAGTTGTCTTCCACTGGGCAGGGTGTGAGAGAAGGATGAATTCTACCCACAAGCCTTGTCAATATGCATGCAAATTGTGGTCTGAAACAATCCCTGACAGATTCTGACGAAGTGGAACGAACTGGGATCTCCATTGATGGACACGTCTTAACCAACCTCAGATATGTTGACAGAATAAAACGCTCTTTGCTGCAACCAGAAACAAAAGCAGTCTGGAGTCTGTAAAGGTACATCTAACTGCAACGCTATTTCGGGATACTGGAGTATCCTGTGTCTTCACAGCAAGCCCGTTATTTCAGGCTTGCTATTCCGATGTCCCTGTAAACCTCATTCTACGAGGAGTAGGGGAGTTTCGGATTAGTGCTTTATTTCAAAATTCGGCAATGTGTAGACAGCACCAAATGATGAAATAAGCTATTTTGAAATAGCATCAAAATAAGACATGTAATTTGTGTAGCTCAAATTGCATACCTTATTTCGAGTTATGGTGCAGTGTAGATGCACTCTAAGAGCAGTTAGTGAGGAACATGGACTACCCTGATTATGGTAAAAGCAAGGTATATGTACACTGACATGATTAATAAAAAAGGATGCAAGACAACATAATTACTATGGGTCAAATTATAGAGTTATAGTGTGATTAACTTACCCAGAAGAGTCTGGTCAACCATGATCCATTCTAGTGTGAATTTAGCAGTATTCATCCTGACATGTAGCACAATCATTGGATTTTCCCTGCTCCCATCATTATCCTTTTCAGACTTTGTGCTTACACCTCATACGTTTGTTTCTGGTAGACAGAACACTCCCCGTTGCTCTAGACCTGCCCTGTTAATAGTTATGTCAATTCTTCTGAGTACAGTCTCAGTTCATACATATATGTCTCTTCCAGATGTTGGTCTGTATCCATCTTATGTGCTCTCTTGCAGTCCCCTGTAAATATCATCCTAATTTTTCCTGGGGTCCCAGTCCCTGGCTATCTATCATCTCATCATCTCTTCTACAAGGATGGTATTCCCTTCTTTTTTTCTTGCCCTCCCCATCTCCTGTTTGTTTCTCACTCTCATTCCTCAGGGCAGCAAATCACTTATGCAACTTAATTTCACCAGATCTTCCTGGGACTTGTCCGTGTGGTCACATTCTTCCATGGATCACTCTTCTCTTTGGGCAATCCTCCTTCCAGGTCCTTTTGTTCAGCAGGTGTACAGTAATCTTGAGTTGTTAGTACTACTTCCTCTCTCCTGTCCTGCATTATACCTTCAATATTTTAGGCTATATTGTTGATTCCCTGAGACACTGGATAGAGATTTTTGTTCATTTTAAGGAATGATACTCACCAAGATGTGCTCTTCCCAAAGTGGGATTCACAACATAGGAGGAGGTTTTAAGTTACCCTTCCCCCTATCTTTGCCACAAATCCTATGTTGGAACACTTCTAGCAAATAGCTGTTTTTAACCACTGTTTTAACTTTCATGGATAAGGATCAACTATGTAAATCAGTAGATTGTTTTGTACATTATTATGGGAAACAGGACACATAAGGGCCAATCTCACCAGCCATGATTTTGGCCCAGAAGATTACATGAAATGAACACTCTTTGCTGGCTCTGAATCTTCTTTGTGTCTCAGCTTTCTCTACTAGCTGTGCAGTGCCTAAAGTGTCCTAAAAGTTTGCAATAGTCAAAGATGAACGGAATACTCTCAATGAGTATTTGCCAGCACTTATGCAGGAGTAACTGCTGTCCTTGTAATCAAGGAAGCTTACTGAGTTCAAATACCCATTTGTCATACCATTAACTCTGTGCCCAATTTAATACAGAGGATAGCAGCATTAGAGGGGAGCTCATTGCTGAATTAAAACTAAAACTGTTGTCCGCTGTTCATTTGCTACAGTACATAGATTCCTGGTGACATTCAGCTAATGAATTTTCTTGGTGATTAACTACCCGTTATATGTTTCCATTGTAATGGAAACATATTAGCTCCTGTTACAAGTGAGGTGATTGTGTAAAGGGTCATTAATATGATTTTTTTTCTCTCGCTCTCTCTCTCTTTCGAAATATGAAAAAATATCACTGAAATCCAACAAACTGCTGAAACACATGTGCTCTCCATGCAGAAGTATTATTTATTGAGATGCAGCTTTTTTATATGTTGTACAATTAATAGTAAAGTAGAATGCAGACAGGGATATAAAGTAGACACTACACAGATTTTGACTGGCATTATAGTTCTAAATACACAGGACAAAACCCTTTTTCTCTGATGAGATCTATTCTATCACCACTTTCCTCTGAGAAAATGATTCATAATTCAGTGTGATCCCGTCCCCATGCCTATTTTCAGTACTGTTCACAATACAGCAATCTTCTGTCATTGCTTAAACTGTACTGACATCTTGTGGCACTGAATCAGTAAGATACAGGACAGAAGCCACCACATTTTTGTAAGAAATAAATAAGTCTTCTGATCTAGTTATTTCTCTTTATGCAAAGGATGGTATCGTGTGTGTGTGTGTGTGTGTGTGTGTGTGTGTGTGTGTATGTGTGTGTTCAGATTTATCTACCTTTTCAGATTTAGGATACTAATGTGATAAATTACTATTTATAATTTTACATGAGCACTTAGTGGTGCTAGTCAGGAAAACAGAATTTCATTCAACTATAAGTTTGAGGGTTATGTGTGGAAAAAAATTATAAAATTCTGGTATTTCATGATAGAACAAGGATTTGCCTTGTAAAAAGTAAACTATGTGCTTAAAGTCTGTTTGCTAATAGGAGATCTTTGTGTATGCATTCACATCCAGAGAAGAATACCCTTAATTTCCTATCTGGTGTCTTATTACATTGGTAACAGCAAAGCTGTAATAATAAGTGTAAGCATTTTAATCACTGAAAATAAAGACAAGACAGTGTCTGTAATCATCAGGGAATAAAGATATCCTAGTGGAAGACTATATATTATTCTTCTATAAATTAGGTTCTTGATTTCAAAGGGTTTTTAAAAAAATATTTTGAAAAGAATAGGTAATAATTTATGAGGATCCATGGAAGGTATAACAAAAAGTAAAATATCCCTGTATAAAAAAGATTAGTATGGAAAAAAAAACCCTACATTACATTTTTTTCCTGATGTTATTTCGCTCATGGTATGTGCATAATTTCTGTTAAAACTAATGGAAATTTTATACATGCATTAAGAGGAACTAAAGCTTTTTGGGGAGTCAATGGGATGTGGTTAAGTACTCAGATGAATTGGACAATTGAAATGTATGATATCTATATGAGGTACTTATGGCACACTGTCACCATAGTATCTGAGCACCTCACAATCTTTAAGGTATTTATCCCCTGTGAAGTAGGATTTTAATCCCCACTTTACACATAACGCACAGAGAGGCTACGTGAGAGAACTGACCTCACGTCTCCCAAGTGCTAGAAGAGTACCTGTCTCTTTATTCAGTATTAAATTATAATTTAAGTCACAGATTTTTCTTCCATTGAATCTCCCTGTAGAACTGTTTGGCACATGATTCACAGGTTATCACATTTCTTCAGGATTTACATAAATGCAGAAGAATTGGGGAAAAGAAAATGGATCGGTAAGGAAAAAAAGAGAGAAATGCTGATTGCAAGTAAAATACGACTGCTTAATGTTTAAGATGAAGCTCAGAAATGACAAAAATACTGATTGTTTTCACTTCAACCTCACACTGTGTTCACTTCAGGTACGTGTGCAACCCTTGCATTTTTTTTATTTCTCTCTGCTTTTGAGAGATTACATTTTATTCATATGATGCTTGCAGAAAGCAAATTTTAATCACACCCACTTGAATATTTACATTTAGACGTGGCTATGAAAGACTTGTATTTACCCAATCAGAGGACAAACATTATACCATGTGAAACATCAAACATTCAACGCAAGAGAAATTCCAAACATTGAGTATCTTATCTCCCCATTATACCATCCACCAACATGTGCCTATTACATTTTCTCAGAATTCAGACTTGCTATAAAAATATTTTCTGGGGCCTCTGGAAAGACGCAATCTCAAAGGGTGAGTCTAAATAGCAGGGCTTATTTCAAAATAGCTTATTTCAAAATTGGGAGTGTCTACACAGCACTTATTTCGAAATAGAGCACTCTTCCTCTGATTTCCCTTCCTCCTTGTACACTGAGGGTTACAGGAGTCAGAGTAAGAAGTCCTGCAGCTTGACAGTATTTCGACATTATTTTGAAATAACTGCCTGCTGTGTAGACGTGGACAAAGTTATTTTGAAATAACTAGCTTTATTTTGAAATATTATTGCTATGTAGACATACCTTAAGAGAATGGAATCTGGAAAGCCCAGTGCCTATGCTGGAAAAGATCATTTTTCAAAGAATAATTACATGGAAATATTTTTTTTTGTCTTGAGAACTTCCACAAGAAATCACAGCCTATAAATACCAGCTGCTAAGGCACAACTACATTACCGTTCTCCACCAATTAGGCCACTTCCCTTTCTACATGGATGGCAGGTGAAGCTTTGCCTTGAGGAGAATAGCACAATGCTCCACCCCTTCCAACAAAGTCCCAAGGTCTTCTGTCTGCAGCCCCGCTAACTGCTCTCAGCCTCCCTGTGGCTCCAGCCAGGGCAGAGAGATGGTGCGTGCTCGGGCCCTCGCCCCCTGGTCCTTAGGTGCCCCAGTGTTGGGCTGTTGAGGTGTTTTTCCCACCACAGGGATGTTACATTTTACTATATTATGGTCTCTCTTTCCAAACGGTCCAGTTATAATCACCTCTTGGATCAGATTCTGCACTCCATTTACGGTTAAATCAAGGACTGCCTCTCCTTTTGTAGGTTCCAGAACCAGCTTCTCCAAGAAGCAGTCACTTAAGGTGTCAAGAGACTTTATCTCTGTCCTGAGGTGACATGTACCCAGTCAATGTGGGGACAGTTGAAATCCCCCACTATTAATGAGTTTTTTTGTTTTGATAGTCACTATCACCATCTTGGTCAGGTGTTCGGTAATATACCCCGACTGCTATATTCTTATTATTAGAGAGTGGAATTACTACTCATAGAGACTCTATGGAACATTTTGGTTCATTTTAAGATTTTTACTTTATTTGATTCTACATTTTTTTCATGTATTGTGTCACACCCCCACCAGCAAGACGTATTCTGTCCTTCCGATATAGTTTGTACCCAGCCATCACTAGGTCCCATTGATTGTCCTCATTCCACCAAGTTTCTGTGATGCCTATTATATCAATATCCTCCTTAAATACAAGGTACTCTAGTTCAGTGTTTCTCAACCTTTTTTTATAAAGTACCCCCTTTTTAAAAAAAATGATAAGTACCCTGAGTACCTACAGTTTTCAGACACACAACATTTTTTCTACGATTGCAACACATTTGTTTAAACAACTTACTCGGAGCTGGGTGGGCGATAACATTTTTGAGCGTAAAAAGTACAAAAATAACAAAACGCTGTAAAACTTAAAACCAAAATTCACTTTTCTCCAAGTGTCAGTTGTGTTGCTGTACCCCCCCCAGACTTCTCTCGAGTACCCCTGAGGATACTCGTACTACTGGTTGAGAAACACTGCTCTATCTAGTCCATCTTGTTATTTAGACTTCTAGCTATTATGTAGACTTCCCACTTGAGCAACTCACCAAACAGCAATAGCATACAGAGACAACTGCATGCTCACCTTGTCTACTCTGTTAATCACTCTTATTTCTTGCATATCTGTACATAAAATTTTTTGGATATTCCCCTATGTTGAAAATGTTTGTTTATAGTTGACTGTTTTACTTCATCTACAATGCCCTAAACGTTTAAAATAAGAGTATTTGATACCCATAGGGTACTGCTTATGATCCAGATTTTTCAAAAGAAACGAAGTAATTCTGAATAGCAATTTCATTAGATGGAATTTTGTTCTCTTTTTCAATAGTTTGGCCTACATTTTCAAATGTGGCTAATGGTCTGAGGGGCTTAATTTCAGACAAATTAAAAGGAACTAGCTCTCACATAATGCTGAGCCCTCATGCCTCTGAAAATCAGGCCCTTTCCATGTACTTTGGGGTGGGAACCCAATAACTGACACACCCTACAATGACTTGTCACCTTTGAAAAAGTAGATAACTGTGACCGGAATCCATCAATCAACTAACTTGTTCTAATAAATATTCACTGTCATCATTCACTCATCTCTAATGGACCAACTACATTAAAGAATTACAAAAATCAGAAATGGAAAAGAAAGTTACCATTTTATCCATATCTCGATCTTCACAGAATAGTTCACACTAGGACTGACAGAAGTTACAAATTATAAACCTCACAACATTTGAAGAAAAGGGGGTAGACTAACCGCAGAGCCAGCTCCACACTGAAGAGAGAAGTAATTTCAAGTACCTATGCATTAAGAAATTAGAAGTCTTTCAGAGAAGTGGTCCCCTTTGCAAGAAAGCAAAGGTTAAAAGCCAAGAGGGAAAGGTTTTTTTGGATTGCATGGCAGCCCCACCCAACCTGTTCAAGCTCAGCTTGCATCTTGGAATCACGTGACTTTTAATGTGTTTGAAGTAGGTTCTTAGGAGGGAAAAACCCACCCTCATTTATTTTTGACTTACAAAGTGTTCCAGAACCAGTAGGATATTTTTTAACATCATTATTTCATGCTGAGGAAACCTTTCAAATATTTTACACGTTCAAATAAACATAACTTACATATCTTGTATACATATTAATTCTTAAAGGTACTAGTGTCCCACACAGCATGCCTTCATCCTGGTCTGACAGAGAAATCCATAATTCTGTGTTTGTGATAGTGTGACTTAGATGGCCCGATTTTGTGCAATACTTAGAATTCTCAATGCCCACTGAAGTCAACAGGAAAGTTGAAAGCCCTCAGCACCTATCAGAATGCAGCTAAAGATCACAGATTTCTGACTTGAATCCAGGATAAAGGGAAAGTGGAACTAAAGTTATTAAATATACGGTATATGATGTATATTTGATGTATATTGTACAGCTTTACTGTGGCTTAAGAACATTAATTGTATAATATTAATACCTTTTATTACTGAATAATTTTAAATCTCATTTTAGGGATGTTTCTATCGAGTGTAAATCAAGTCAGTAAAAAAAAATTCCATCCTCACAAACCTTAGCAAACTAAAGGCTCAGGCTGTAACCTTGTTTGTCATGCACTTCAGTCAACATTAATGGAAAATTCATCCTCACAGAGAAGGAAGCATGGAGATGGGAGATGCCTTGGATTCCTTAGGAAATATTTTAAGTATATGGAGTACAAATATTGTGAGGTTTCTAGGTACAGACTTTTTCCCCCCCTCAGGCAGACCCCCTCATCTTGTCACATTCAAATTAAGGGGAAAGGTGCCATTGGCCTGAAAGATGCAGGATCAAGCCTGTAATGATATACTGGGTGCCTGTCTTGTGCTTGGTGCTCTCTCAAAAAAATGAGGAATACACAGTGTCTTTTCCAAACATTTTCCATGAAAAATCAACAGAAATTACAGCTCATGCACATACAGCAATGCAGCTGAGGACCAAAATATTCTTTCATCTCATACCTTCACCATTTTAGCATACTTCTCTTTGGAGTAAGGCTGATTGACTCTGCAGAAGAAGTCTCCTTTACAGTTTTAACAAAGAGAAATTGGTTGTGTTTTGAATGAAAAAAGAGGGCTCTCTAGTTTGAAGGGAAGGTAGTTGAAAGTAGCAGGATGACACAAAGGGGAATTTAGGACAGCACCAGGACTCATTTTTGCTCTAGCATTAAGGGTCTATTCATTTAATCACCGTAGTCCTATACTTCACATCAGTGTCAATGACAAACTCTCTCTCTGAGATCAGGAAAAATTATGAACTTATGGGAGAGTAGACACCTTAGTGTACACTATAGTTTATTTGGATCAAGAGAAGTATCGCACCATGTAACCTTTTGGCCACAGTGAAAAATTTGTCACAAAATGAAAGTACTTTGTATTTGACTCACTGGAAGTGAAGTATAGTCTGGACTTGCAATACAATGGGGAAAGCTTTACTGACATTCCTCATTATTGAAGCTGGGATTACAGAAACTCTTATGTGTTACTTATGAATGCCAATGGGTAAAGAGATTGTTTTCTAATAGCGGACCCTGACACATTCAAAATGTTTGGAAGTTTTGGCACGTGTGAATGTCTTGTATATACACGTGTGCGCATACACACACATGGTATTAGGATTGTTCCTCAAAATGTTATGACCAGCAAGAATGGACCATACAATTTCATGTGGCCAATGGATACAGCCATCAGCGAAGCAAAAATACAATTTGTGAAGTCTTTCACATTATCATGGTATCCTACAAGAATGCTCTATACAGAAGCCATATGAGTGATCCATAATAAATGACCGACAGGTAAAAGGGATTAATAGTATTTGCAATTGTTGCTATAAGAAGGTGAATCACCTTTCAGTGTAAAAAGATTGCCTGGCTGATGCATATTTAGAGATATGAGCATAGATGCACCGCAGATGGGCATAAAATACCAGTTATACCTTTTAAATAACATTGTTCTTTTTAAAGGAAAAATACTAAAGATATTTTAAAAATGCAAACTCAAATGAGCATTGGAGAAAAGTGATCCCTTTGGGCACCAACATGAACTGGTCATATGTAGAGCTGGCATAAGGTGGCACTAAACAGATGGTCCACAAGATACTGCCTTACTCCATTTCCCAAAAGAGCAAACAGTTGATGTACAAGATGAGCCATGACGTATTGTGTGTCTGTTCTACATGTAACTGTACAATCTCAAAATAATGTAACTTTTTCCAAGAAGGACATTTGTTTTTATCTCAGGGTTCTCTTCTTATCCCTGTGAAGTTCTCTATGACTTATTATTTTATTCTGCTACCTTTAAGTGGTTATGTCCTTATCTGGCATTTGCAACATGAAAAACGACATATACTATCTATTAACATGAATGTGACATTAAATACTCCCTTCTAGTAGCCTTCTCACTGGAGACTCCTAGTTTTTGGACTGTTATCCAACACAGATGTATCTGACTCAATGTCTGGTCACACCATTGGTAGGAAATGGAGAACATTCATTTTGATATGTCTTCCTCTAAATATAGTCCTTGGAATTCTTTCATACTTAGATGAAATTGCATGGAAGTCAATGGAAAAAGTTTCATTGACCTGATGGAACTGGGATTAACTTTTCACCCTTCATCTCCTAACAGTTAGTCATTACCATTGGTCCTCATAAAGCAAGGGTTCTCAATCTTTTCCTTTCTTAGGACCCCTGAATGTGCTATAAAACCTTTATGGCCCACCCATGCCACAACTGTTTTTCTGCATATCCAGTAAATTAAAAGCCAGGGTAGGCATTAGGGCAGCAGCGGACAATAATTGACCCATAGGCCGGATGTGATTCACTAGGGTTAGCCTCCAGTGGGCCACAGCCACTGTATGGGCCTCTGTAGGTATTGGTGCTTGTGTAACCCACACACCTAGTATGGTACATTGTCCAATGTAGTGGCACTTAGAGCACTTACGGTGAGAGATAAGAACAAGGGAGCTCTACTCCTAAAGCTGAGAGCCAGCTGGATTTATAGTTCAAACTGTAGAGGCTCCTACACTAAGCTCCAGAGGTCCCGGTTTAAATCCACCTGGTGGCGGTTACACTTGCAGTCCCTGGTGGCTGCAAATTACTATTCGCAGCCAATGGGAGCTGCAGGAAGCAGTATCCTGGTCCATGCCACTTTCCACAGCTCCCATTTGCTGGGAACAGCAATCTGCAGCCATCAGAATCTACAAGTGCTTGTACTTGCGGAGGTGCAAGTAAATAAAGTGGCAGGGGCCCTTCAGGGGCCAACCCTGGTGAGCCACCAACATCTTATTTCCCACCCCTATATTAGGGAGCAGCAAGCAGGACAATAACTCAGGACCTGATACCACAGGGGGTGCATAAAGCTAAGTTGCTCAGGCTTTGGCCTCCACCTCAAGTGGTCGGGCTCAAGGCCTTGGGTTTCGTGGTGGCTTCAGTTTCTATCTTGGGTTCCAGCAAGCCTAATGCCAATTCCACTTGGTGGACCCCCTGAAACCTGCTCCTGGCTCTTCTGGGGGACCCAGAACCCTAGTTCAGAACTGCTGTCATAGAAAACTTGATATATACTCCCTAGGTGGGTTATTGCTAGGGATGTAAAATTTCGAGTAATTGACTAATCGAAAAGTCGATGCAATTTGCATCGACTATTCGATTAGTCAATAGGGTGCCACCGCCTTTTCACTGTAGCACCAGCCCTAAGGTTGTTGCTACATTTCAAAGGTGAAAGCACTGCGGGGAGCATGGGGCCATCAGGGCAGTGTGGCAAGTGGCAGCGCAGCGTGGAGCCCAGGGTCAGCTGGGGACTCCACCACTGAGCCGGGCTCCTTGCGGCGCTGCTGCTTTGAAATGCCGCGGGGGGCCTGGCATCCAGCTCCAAGCAGCATTTCAAAGCAGCAGTGCCACACAGAGCTCAGGGTCAGCAAGGGAGTCCCCAGCTGATCCTGGGCTCCACACAGCGCTGAAGCTTTGAAATGCCACGTGCAGCCTCGGGACATCCCACCTGGCCCCGGGCTGCATGCGGTGTTTCAAAGCAGAAGCACCACTTGGAGGCCAGGGTCTGGCCCCAGGCTCCACATGGTGCTGCCACTTTGAAGTACCCTCTTCTTTCCCGCCTCTTTCTGATAGAGGCAGCGGGGGTGGGCGAATTCCATGGGAAAATATACAGCTAGGCTTTTGTGTGTGCTTGTGTGCGCGTGTGTGTGTGTCTGTGTGTGAAGAGATATTTCTTGAATGTACTGAAAAAAGCCAAATACATGTTTCACACTCATACAAAACTGTCTTTCTAAATTTTGTCCTTTTGTGACATTAAACCAGTTTATAGGTGGACAGTTAAACCCTGTGAATACTTTTTTATTGGACTTAGTTCCCTCCTTGATTTCTTTCAGAACTGTACACAATATATTTTTTTGATTAGGAGTCTAGTACTGTCACTTTCCTAGTATATTTGTTTCTTATGAGTTGGCATTTTTCATTCAGATTCTACACTATGGTCTTGTCCACTCAACATTTGCTCTTACTATATATAGTCTATGGAGAATCTTTTACTGCTGTACGCTGACCTCTCTGCAACCTAATCTGTTCTTCCTTTTTATTTTGCAGTCAGGTACAAAACTACTCAAGACAGTTAAGTCCCAGGAAGACTGTGAAAGCTACAAAGGGATCTCTCAACATTTGGTGACTGGGCAACAAAATTGCAGATGAAATTGAATCTTGATAAATACAAAGTAAATCACCATGGAAAACATAATCCCAACAATATGTATAAAATGATGGAATCTAAATTAGCTGTTACCATTCATGAAAAAGATCTTGGAGTGATTGTGGATAGTTTGCTGTAAATAGCCACTCAATGTGCAACAGCAGTCAAAAAAAGTGAACAGAATTCTGGGAATCATTAAAGAAAGGGATAGATAATAAGGCAGAAAATACCATATTGCCTTTCCATATAAATCCATGCTATGCCCAGCTCTTGAATACTGAATGCAGATGTCACTCATCACTAAAAAGATATACTGGAATTGGAAAAGCTTCAGAAAATGGCAATAAAATAATTAGGAATATGGAATGGTTTCTGTATGAGGGGAGATTAATAAAACTGGAACCATTTATCTTGGGAAAGAGATGACTAAGGGAGGGGGTGGTATGATTGAGGGCTATGGCTGGTACAGAGAAAGTAAATAAGGAAATGTTATGTTCTCCTCAGATGTCATAACAGAAGAACTAGAGGTCACCAAGTGAAATTAATAGGCAGCAGATTTTTAAAAAAATGAAAGGAAATATTTCTTCACAAAACACCCAGTCAACCTATGTAACTCATAGCCAGAGAACATTGTGAAGGACAAGACTAAAACAGGGTTAAAAAATGAGTTAGATAAATTCATGTAGGTCCATCAATGGACGTTAGCCAGGATGGGCTAGTAATAGGCAACAGGGGATGGATCACTTGATGATTACCAGTTCTGTTCATTCCCTTTGTGGTAGCTGGAATTGGTCACTGTTAGAAGACAGGACACTGGGCTTGATGGACCTTTGGTCTGGCCCAGTATGGCTATTCATGTGTTCTTGTGTAAATATTGAACATTCTATTGATATTTGTCATGGTCAAGTAATACCTACTATGTCAAAGTCCTCCTCTACTGTAAAGCATTCTACTGATGTTGCTGCTTCATGTGCAGCCTTTTTCTTTGGATTAACTCCCACTCTATAATGCTGCAACATCATTTCATGTTATTGTTTTAATTTAAGGAAAGCAAAATGTGATCATTGTAAAGATGCTTTTGTCTTAAGCACCAATCCCTCATCCACAGCTTTTCAGCCCCCAAGTAACACTGAAAATGAAATGAAGTTAAGATTACTGTGTATTCAAATGCTAGAGAATTTGGAGCAAGACCACTTTCCTGAGACTGATGTTTAACCACAAACAATGTAATATCACCGAAAGGAAGGATGGCATTGGACATTGGGACTGGGACTCCTGAGATTAGAGTTCAGTTTTCCACTCTGCTAGTTAAGTCCCTCAATCTCTCTATGCCTCTGTTTTTTATGTGTAAGGTGGTTCTTAAAATGCAGCATGTCAATGCAAGTTTTGTCATCACCCGTCTAATATTTCTGGAAATGTTCTCGATTAAATTCCATAGAACTGGTGACTTGAGATGATTTTCATTTCTCCAAATTGGGGACTTCATACTCAAGACCACAACTTCAGGGAGGAAATCATTACCATATTACAAATTCTTTTATATATGAAATCATTTGAATGGTAGAACTCAGATTAAGACATGACTGATGAATAAGAAGACAAATGTTTAAAATGTCTTGCATACCTCTGCTGTTTCCTACATCTCATCTTGTCACATTTCCCGCACCTACCCCTTTCACTCTTACTCATGATGCCAAGTTCAATGACCCATCATCCTGCTTCTCCCACAACATCACCTCAGTAACTTTTTTCAAGGGACCTACTTCACTGGAATCATCTACCTTACTAGGTACTGCCTTTCCCTTATTCATTTACCTCCTGCACTCAGGGCAGATTGTAAAGTTAAAATTTAGCCTTGTTTTAGACTAGGGTAGCTAATGTCACTCTTATAACCTTTAATAACTGCTCTAAAGCCAGTGACTGTGGCCAAAGGTTATATTGGAATGCTGTCTCTTCCATTTACTTTCTCCCTGATTTTTTTTAAATAGGCATGAAAGACGTTAAGTAGGAAATTGCAGAAAAGGACACATTATAAAATGGTCTTGCTGGTACATCACTTTACATTAGCATTGTTCTTCCATAATTTAGCACTATCACACCAGATTAGGAATTATTTTCACAAATACTGTATGAGTCACACTCCCCTACTGCAACACATGAGCAATACAATGCTTGCTGGGGCCTTCAGCAAGAAACCATCATGCTAGGTCATGTGAATTCCCATAAAATTATACCCATTAAGGATAGGTGAATAATGGTGGGTAACAGTAAAGCCAAGGGGCCCAGAGGATTCTAAGCATTATTCAAATCATGACTAAGAAATACTAAAATTGTCTCCTATATTTATTCCTGCTGGACATCCAAAGTCCCAGCAGATTAAATTATGAGTGTTTTAAAGCTCTTAACTTGAATGCTCTGGTTTGCAAACCTTTCCTGTTGTGATTAGCCCTAGTGTACTCAAAGAGAGAAGTCAATTGAGACCCAATCAACTGATTTCAGATTTTCAAAATCTGGCAGGCATGGTGAGATGAAGTATTGTCCAGTTAATAGGGGGCATTGGGCTTGGACTCAGGATATCTTTCTGTTCCTAGATCGAGCATTGTCCTTGTAAGTGACACTGGGCAAGTTATTTTATCACTCTGTACTTCTGTTCCCCTTCACTTATTCTTCTTGTCTTTTTTAGATTGTATTCTCTGGGGAAAGGACTCTCTCTTAATATGTGTCTCTACAATGAAGCTCAATCTCAGTTGACACTGCTATGTGCGACTATAATACACATAATTATTATTAATATTTATTCCTACTTCATCATTTCAGTTAGTCTGCTAACTAGTGGCAGCCTTTTGAATGTGAACATTTAGTTCTTCACCCCGTAAGAGATCGCTATAGACTCCAAACAGCTGAACTCGTAGACTGCTTCTAGCTGGTTTGCATTTCATGTAACTGAAGGATCTTGTAAAATCCTCTGTCTTAATACAACCATTTTCCGGATGCTGAGGGTGATAGCTAATGCCTGATGGGTACTCAAAAGGCAGTCTATAAGTTCATGGAGGACTATGAGAGCAGCATCCTCAGCAAATAGAAATTCCCTATAATTATACCTTTTTTACTTTGACTAAGTAAAAAAGCATGAAACAACTCAACGCTTGCCATCAAGACAAACATGCTAGTGTACCAAGTTTGCATCCTCAGCACGCTCATGTATGGTGGGGAAACATGGATCATAGAACCATAGAGCTGAAAGAGACCTCAGGAGGTCATCAAGTCCAGCCCCCTGCTCTAGGCAGGACCAATCCCAACTAGATCAACGCAGTCAGGGCTTTGTCAAGCTGAGACTTAAACACCTCTAGGGATGGAGACTCCACTACTTCCCTAGGTAACTCATTCCAGTGTTTCACCACTCTCCTAGTGAAATAGTTTTTCTTAATATCCAACCTGGACCTCTGCCACCACAACTTAAGACCATTGCTCCTTGTTCTGCCATCCGTCACTACTGAGAACAGCCTTTCTCCATCCTCTTTGGAACCTCCCTTCAGGAAGTTGAAGGCTGCTATCAAATCCCCCCTCACTCTTCGCTTCTGCAGACTAAACAGACCCAACTCCCTCAGCCTCTCCTCATAGGTCATATGCTCCAGCCCCCTTATCATTTTGGTTGCCCTCCACTGGACCCTCTTCAATGCGTCCACATCCTTTCTAAAGTGGGGGGCCCAGAACTGGACACAATACTCCAGATGTGGCCTCACCAGAGCCGAATAAAGGGGAATAATGACATCTCTGGATGTGCTGGCAATGCTCCTCTTAATGCAACCTAATATGCCATTAGCCTTCTTGGCTACAAGGGCACACTGTTGACTCATATCCAGCTTCTCATCCACTGTAACCCCCAGGTCCTTTTCTGCAGAACTACTACTTAGCTGGTTGGTCCCCAGCCTATAACAATGCTTGGGATTCTTCCGTCCCAAGTGCAGGACTCTGCACTTGTCCTTGTTGAACCTCATCAGATTTCTTGTGGCCCAATCCTCCAAATTGTCTAAGTCACTCTGGACCCTATCTCTGCCCTCAAGAGTATCTACCTCTCCCCCTAGCTTAGTATCATCTGCAAACTTGCTGAGGGTGCAATCCATCCCCTCACCCAGGTCATTAATAAAGATATTGAACAAAACCGGTCCTAGAACCGAACCTTGGGGCACTCCGCTAGAAACCGACCGCCATCCTGATATCGAGCTGTTGATCACTACCCGCTGGGCCTGGCCTTCTAGCCAGTTTTCTATCCATCTTACCGTCCATTTATCCAATCCGCATTCCCTTAACTTCCTGGCAAGAATATTGTGGGAGACCATATCAAAAGCCTTGCTAAAGTCAAGGTATATCATATCCACTGACTTTCCCATGTCCACAGAGCCAGTTACCTCATCATAGAAGCTAATCAGATTGGTCAGGCACGACTTGCCCTTTGTGAATCCATGCTGACTATTCCTAATCACTTTCCTCTCCTCCAAGTGCCTCAAAATGGATTCCTTAAGGATCCCTTCCATGATTTTTCCAGGAACCGAGGTAAGACTGACCGGCCTATAGTTCCCTGGATCGTCCGTCTTGCCTTTTTTGAAGATGGGCACTATATTTGCCTTTTTCCAATCATCCGGGATCTCTCCCGATCTCCACAACTTTTCAAAGATAATGGCCAAAGGCTCCTCAATGACATTTGCCAACTCCCTCAGTACCCTCGGATGCATTAAGTCCGGACCCATGAATTTGTGTACGTTTAGCTTTTCTAAATAGTTCCTAACCTGTTCTTTACCCACTAAGGGCTGTCGACCTTCATCCCATCTTGCGTCACTTAGCACATTAGTCCGGGAAGCCCACCTTGTCCGTGAATACAGAGGCAAAGAAAGCATTGAGTACTTCAGCTTTCCCCACATCATCTGACACTAGGTTACCTCCTTCATCCAGTAGGGGCCGCACACCCTCTCTGATCACCTTCTTCTTGTTAATATGCCAGTAGAAACCTTTCTTGTTATCCTTCACATCCTTAGCCAGTCGCACTTCCATTTGCACTTTCGCCTTCCTGATAACCCCCCGGCATTCTCGAGCTATACATTTAAACCCCTCCCTGGTCATCTGTCCAAGTTTCCACTTTTTGTAAGCTTCCTTTTTGTGCTTAAGTTCACCAGGGATTTCCCCTGTAAGCCAATCCGGTCTCCTACCATGTTTGCCTCTCTTGCTACGCATCGGGATGGTTTCTTTCTGTGCCTTCAATAAGGCTTCTTTAAAATACTGCCAGCTGTCCTGGACTCCTTTCCCCTTCATGTTAGCATCCCAGGGGATTCTGCCCATCAGGTCTCTGAGGGAGTCAAAATCTGCTTTTCTGAAGTCCAAGGTGTGTATTTTACTACTCTCTTTTCTTCCTTTGGTCAGGATCCTGAAATCTACCATCTCATGATCACTGCTTCCCAGGTTGTCCACTTCCCCTATTAGTTCCTCCCTGTTTGGATGACTTATGCTTATCAAGAAAAAGATTAAACAGTTTCTACCTGCACAATTTACACCTAATACTCAACACCACATGGCACAATGAAGTCACCAATGGAGAGGTTCTTCAAAAGGCAAATGTACCAGTTGTGACAGCTTTGCTCAACCAAAAATGACTGCAATGGCTGGACCATCTGAGTAGACTGGAAAATGGATGCATATGCAAGGACATGTTATATGGGGAGCTAATAGGATGCCCCAAGCTTCACTATCAAGACACGTGTAAGCAAGATATGAAATAATTTGGAATTGATCCTGACCAATAGGAAATCTTGGTAAGTGATTGTAGCAAGTGCCATTGTCTCTATCAAGGTATCAAAGTCCATAACAGAAGATGGCTCCTCAAAAGAGGAGCCTATAGAAGCAAGCATATATCCAAGATGCATATATTTGCAATAATTGCCAGAGACCATGCAAATCTCAGATTGGACTATTCATAGGAGACATGGCAAACTATCTGCATCATAGGCTGCAATTCCCACCATCTCTCGCAGATGAAAGGATGACAACAAATCATTTCAGAGCCAACATCTGAAATACATAAAATAATAACAACAACAATTATTATTTATATTATCATCATCTCTGAGTGAGACAAGGGGCCTCTTGTGCCCACGCAGCATGGGCTAGGCAGTTCGAACTAAAGCCCCTAATTCGGACTACCATTACTCCTCGTGTAGCCGCGGGCAGGAGTTCGAACTACCGGGCATTTAAAAATGGCGGCGCCTGGGAACATGCAAATAAAGCCCGGAATATTTTAATCCCGGGCTTCATTTGCAAGTTTGAATGCCTACATTAGACACCCTAGTTTGAACTAGGGTGACTAGTGTAGACATACCCTAAGTGCTTATATAAATATAGCTTATTCCAATTCAAGATGTGAAATAAGCTATATCACTACAGAACATTATTTTGGTACAACTGTGTCCAGACTAGGGCTTATAAATGGTGTAATTACTGGTAAAAAGTATTATATCCCTAAGGGTATGTCTACACTAGCCCCCTAGTTCGATCTAGGGAGGTGAATGAGGGCAACCGAAATTGCAAATAAAGCGCGGGATTTAAATATCCCGTGCTTCATTAGCATGTTCCCGGCCGGTCGCCATTTTAGAAATTGACTAGCCTGAAGTAACTGCCCAGGTCTATACGCGGCAGTGAAACGGGATTCCGATTTAAAGCCCTAAATCGAATTAGCTGGTAAACCTCATTGCAGGAGGAATACCAGCTAATTCGATTTAAGGCTTTAAATCAGAATCCTGTTTCACTGCCGCGTGTAGAAGCAGGCAGTTACTTCGGGCTAGTCAATTTCTAAAATGGCGACCGGCCGGGAACATGCGAATGAAGTGTGGGATATTTAAATCCCATGCTTCATTTGCAATTTCGGTCGCCCTCATTAGCCTCCCTAGATCGAACTAGGGGATTAGTGTAGACATACCCTAATTGACAAAGTTGTATCTTATAACTTTTCTAATGTAGTTCTGGCCTACGTGACATCTAAGGGTGTGTCTCAACTACGCCCCTCTGCCGACAGAGGGATGTAGATTAGGCACATTGCTATTGCAAATGAAGCAGGGATTTAAATATCCCGCATTTCATTTGAATAGAAATGGCTGCCGCTTTTTGCTGCCGCAGCACTTTGCCGGCAAAAAGTGGCAGTCTAGACGGGGATCGGTCGACAAGGAAAGCCTTTTCCGACTGATCCCTTATGCCTTGTGCAACGAGGTATACAGGATCGGTCGGAAAAGGCTTTCCTTGCCAACCGATCCCCGTCTAGACTGCTGCTTTTTGCCAGCAAAGTGCCGCGGCGGCAAAAAGCGGTGGCCATTTCTATTCAAATGAAGCACGGGATATTAAAATCCCCGCTTCATTTGCAATAGCGATGTGCCTAATCTACATCCCTCTGTCGGCAGAGGGGTGTAGTTTAGACACCACCCTAAGTGTCCAACATCATCCAGAAGATCTGGGTTACAGCTGGGAACAGGAATCAGCCCTGCTGAACCTCAGACAATCCCCTTAGCCATGACAATAGCCCTCCCATTCTACAACACATGTATTGGTACCACCTATTTAGAATGGTACTGCCTATTTAGAGTGTAAATTCAGCAACACTCTCCTGCATTATACTCTAATTGATGGTGGTTAAACACATAACCTCACCTCATCTGATCCTGAAGCGAGCACAGCTCAGGCAGAAGACCCTTAGCCCAGGTGCCCCTGTATGAATATTGTGCTTTAAAAGATCCTACCCATCAGTGTTGCCATCTCTTGGGATCCTTGCTGTTTTTCTTAAAGCTTTTCATGTGTCCAGTTTTTTTGCCCAATCAGCAACTCTATGATCTTCCCATGTCACAAACTGTGACACTGAAACAACTTAATTTTTCACACCTACCTCCTTAGGGATCCACTGACCTGTGAATGCCACAACGGAATAAGCTCTCCCTTTCCCTGTGTACAATAGCTGCAAAGGAGCTATACAAATGCAGAAGGCTACCGGAATATTTGAAACTTGGTGTTTGTAATGCAGGGTAAAAATATTGTAAATAAAAAAATAAATAATGCTTCCCTTTTTGAGGGGAAAAAGAATGAATAAAGCATTTAAAATGCCTGGCAAGGATCCACTTTCACTACCCTTCAGTGGTTTGAACTAAACTTAATCAAGTCTTAATATAACTTTAAAATTATCATATATACTTTTACAGATGCTGAACTTCAATAAGGAAAAGGTGAGAACCAAAAACATAGCCAAGGAGGAGTTCTCTCTCTAGCTACGTCTAGACTACATCCCCTTTTCGTAAAAGGGATGTAAATTAGACGTATCGCAATTGCTAATGAAGCGGGGTTTAAATCTCCCCCGCTTCATTAGCATAAAAATGGCTGCCGCTTTTTTTCCGCACAGAGCTTTGCCGGAAAAAAGCGCCAGTCTAGACACTGATCTTGAGGAAAATAAAGCCTTTTCTGAAAGATCCCTTATCCCTTATTTCATAGAGCGATAAGGGATCTTGCGGAAAAAGGATCTTTTGGAAAAGGCTTTATTTTCCACAAGATCAGCGTCTAAACTGGGGCTTTTTTCCGGCAAAGCTCCGTGCGGAAAAAAAGCAGCAGCCATTTTTATGCTAACGAAGCGGGGGAGATTTAAATCCCCGCTTCATTAGCAATTGCGATACATCTAATTTACATCCCTTTTCCGAAAAAGGGATGTAGTCTAGACGTAGCCTCTGTGTTTGTGTTTTAATAATGCCACCTGTATTCCTTTCTGTTCGTTTCACTTTTTAAGTGTGAGCTTTTTTATTCTTTTGATTTGGTTGACGAACTTTCCCAATCATTTAACAAGAAAAAGTACTTTGAGAAGACAAACAAAATGGTAGAGCATTCAAATAAAAACATTTTCCCATGGAAGCAATTATACAAAGCTATATCTGCCTCAAATGTTGCATCTGTTTTGGTTGCTCTGAAATTTATATCCTATTAAAAAAAGGTCTTTGGGTTTACTTCTCTCTAAAAAGTCATTTAATTGCATAGTATGCAAATATATTGTCAATCATCAATAGGTATCACAGAGTTCAAGCTATTTTTCCACTTCCTTCTTGCACAGCATGTTAAATCTTTTAGAAATATCACTTCAGAGGACATGAACTTTTTCAGCCCTTAATGTTATTGAAATAGTCACATCCTACATTATTGCAAATCTTTATACCCTAACATTCAAGAATAAACATAAACATCAGCTCTGTTGATTAAAACCAAAACATATCAAATGCCTTAACAGCTTCTTGACTGAATTATTAATTAGATAGGTTTGTGGATCCTAATTATTCATGTATAGTTATCAGAGAGACAGAGATTTTGGTAGCATGTAGAGTACCAGCCAATATCACTAAAGACTATACAATTAAAAATGGTTAAATGATCAGATCCTCCAGTGCTCAGTAGATAACACCCCCTGAAGTTAATGGAAATGTATAGGTTATAAATATATTATTACATTTTATTTATACATGTATTTATTTGCACAATTTTATAAGAGTACAATCCAATTTTCACTGAAATCATTAGCACTCTGTCTACTGACTAAAATGCTGTACTTCCCAACAAAACCTTTAAAAATCATGGTTTGGAAAAGTTATATTTCCAAGATACGTGGCATAAATTAGAGCACTGACACTATATTATCACTAACTTAAACAAAGATGGAACTATTTTTATGGATTGTCAGACTGAGACATATTGAGTGTGATACCTGTCAATGGCCATGCGGCCTCTCCTATAGATTTCAAAAAGGGAGGATGAATTTCATGTCCATGGCATTCTTTGAACTTCAGGAGTGATAGGCAACCAGCATCACTGTGAGAATCTGCAAATGATTCTAATTTCTAAAGGGGTCAGTGCTACATTCAACTGACCTGTAAGTCACCCAGAAATGATGCAAAAGAAGAGGAGTGAGTATTAAGCTGTATGCCACATTAGTCGATGAGATAGGAAAATTCACAAAAGTATACATTTCCTTTAACAAAATGAGTGCTGTGCTTAAGGAAATATTAAAAGAATCAGCTGCTGCCAAACGAGAGCAAATTATTTAACATAATGTGCCAAAAATAAAATGTACAAATGTAATCAAATATTACTTACCAGTGTGTCATTTATATTTTAAAGTCAGTTTTCCTTGACAGTTATAGAAGCCTGGGGAGAGAAGAGGAATAAAAAATGCTTGCTGAGTTTCTTTCCAAATTATACGGTAATAACTGAAGTATAGCTGCATGGGCCAGATACCCCAAGTGGTGTAAATCAGTACAGTTCCATTGACTTTAAGAGAACAAATACTGATTTATGTCAGCTGAAGATTTTAATAAGCGTAGTAATATTTTTGCACTTCTATCACACCTTTCATATTGCAATCACAAAGCCATAAATTATACATTATAAGCATACATTAAATTATACATTATAAATATACATTAAATTACACTAGATAAATCTTCTAGAAGCACTGTGAAGTGTTGAATCTATATTACCCATGTGCAGACTAAAGCACTGAGGTTAAACAATTTGCTCATGGTCATAGTGTGAGTCAGTAAGTGCTGAGATATAACCCAGGAGTCCTGATTTCAGGTGCCTGATTTACTAAAGTGAAATTAGATTATAGGGGTCCTGTCCAGACCCCTCTGGCTTCAACATCACTCCCACTGACTTCAGTCGGAATTGAATCTGACCTTACATCTACCATCAATCTGAAACACACTGATACTTAAAAAGAAAAATGAGCAGGTTAGGATTTCCCCTTCCATTAGCCACAATGTGGAATGTGTTTTGTAGCATTATTATAAACACTCCAAGTTACGGTAGTAGAGAGAGAGAGCCTGAGACACAAGGCCCGCTATAAGGCTTAACGCCTGAAATGAGGTAGCCAGGACATGCTGATACAACAAACAAAAACCAACAAAAAACAAAACAACAATGGCAAAAATCAGGCTGTGAACAGAAGTTAGGCCCTGCTACAAAACCTGTGTGCTTCAAAGTTCACAGAATCTGGCAAGAACAGGGCGGGTGAAGCAAAAACACGAATACTCGGAGGCTCTATGTATTCATATAAACACATTCTAGAAGCATGACACCACAACACCCCGATACAAGGCTATGGTGCAATCATGCTTCTCAAAGATGATAGAAGAACACACTGGCTCCCTCTTACAGTTGCAGTCAGATGAAGCATATTGGACAGAGGTGTTTTGATCAAACCAACATGTACAAGATTAAGGGTGGTATGGAAAAAGAGAATAAGGAAAAGTTATTTACTTATTCCCACAATATAAGAACTAGGGGTCACCAAATGAAATTAATAGGCAGCAGGTTTAAAACAAACAAGAGGAAGTTTTTCTTTATTCAGTGCACAGTCAACCTGTGGAACTCCTTGCCAGAGGATGCAGTGAAGGCTAGAACTGTAACAGAGTTCAAAAAAGAGATAGATAGATTCATGGAGGTTCTTAACTGTGAGACACACAGACAGCTTATCCTTTCTTACTGGATTGGAGAACAAAGGAGTTGTAAGGAGATGCAAAATGGTTAGCATATATTTTACCTTCTTCAATAAGGCCTAGATTTTGTTATTAAGCCGAGCCCAGAAGAGGGGAAATTGTACCAGCCCCGGGAGCAACCCTAGGAGAGGGTAAATCTGAGACAGCCTTCTAACTATCTATAGAGCAAGACTGTGCTCTTTACCTGATCAAGATACAAGATTTAGGTATGTCTTACTTCGCTAAATAATACAGATATTTTCTTCTTTTCTTCGTCAAAAGTGTGTATACTAACTAGCTCTTACTATATAAATCCGAAAAGCTAGAAGTTACAAAGTTGAAAATATCTTTTGGACTGTCCCCTCCTCCTGGCAATGTTGGATGCTTCTTTACTGTTCATTTTTGCCTAGATAAATTTTAATTCGCTAATATCACCGTCATTTTGGAGACTATTCCACAGTATATCACAGCTGTCTGTTGGGAAGACTTTTTTCTTTTTATTTGTCTACATTTTTCCATTTTTCCTTCCTTGGTTTTATGACATTTTTCCTCGTTACTTCTGTGTTCTACACTAAATAGTTCTTTTTTCTTGGTGCAAAAACTGTTCAGACAACACATATCTAGACTGCTTATGAACTTGGTAGCAGTCCTAGCTATATTTGTTACATGCTAGATTTGGTCATGCTTACATTGAGTAATATCTCACTTCATAGCTATTCATTGTGAGTAAGTGACCAAATCTGCCCCTGTGTGATTTTCAGGCATGTGCCCAGACCAAAAACCAGGATCAAGAAGCATACATGAACTAACAATGGGATTAGTATCCAAATGCCACAGATTGTGGGGGAAATATACACATGCATAAATATAAAAAAAGTCTCAGATCCATGTATCTATACGATTTAGTGTGCTAGAAATCCTGATCAGTTCATTGCATTTCAGGCCATCCCTAGCAACTAGCAAGAAAGGCTCAGGACTCACTTTGACAACAATGGTAAATAGATACAATCATTTAGTACTTGCAAGCCTTTGTGATGATTGTTGCCATATTGGTTTGTTTGACGGGAGAAATGTATAAAAGCTTAAACACATACAATTTAAGGAGATATTTATTCTGCCACCTTATACCACTGAGCTTCATGGAAGTAATGCAATCTAATTGTTAAAATTCTGAACCACAGAGGCATAAAATGATGTCGGCATAAAATCCCACGATACATAGTAGTGTTTGTGAATGACTAATGCACTTAGGGATATTGCCTGTCATTATCTTCTCATGAAGAAGGCTGAGTGGGATTTCTTCAGATAAGGTATTAAGCCTTTCTACACAGAGTACAAACTATGTGGCGAGTGGTATTAAAGGAAAACACAGTGGAGATTACATTCCGTGAAATGCCATATTTGCCTGTCTTCATTTTTTTAAAGTACCACAATGGTTTTAGTGACAGCTGCTTAACCTTCATCTATTGAGCATTTCACCTTCCCTTTTTAAGTCCTCACAGTATGAAATAATTAGTATAAAGAAACGCAATCCACCATCATCCTTGCAACAAACCTCAGAAGCTGTGTTCTATACTGACCATATTAATTGTATTCTAATAGTTTAGGTAAAATCATTCCAATACAGAGTTAGGCCATGTGAGCTTTGGCTGTGATCTCTTATCTCCAAGTTGATCAAGGACAGGTTCATAATATCTGGAATGGGAGGCCTCCAGAGAAATCAGAAAGCGAGGCTGATTCTCCCTTTCGATGACACTAATAACTCTCATTGCCCCCACAGAATATTATTTGTATCTAGACTAATTCAACTCCCACTGAAATCAATGGCAAAATATTTGCTGCCTTCAGTAGGAGTTGGATCAGACCCGTCCATCAAGAGACTAAGGTCAGTAGTTTCACAGGATGATACATTGGTTGCATTCTTCACTTTGAGCTAATAACAAATGACTCACCATGATATTAGAGCTACCATGTGACTAAAGGTACTCCAGGTGAGATATCAGCCTTATGCCCTGCCAGTTGTGACCTCTAAACATGCCATTGCACATTTTCAAATACATTCTTCCTCACTACAGCAAATTTCCACTGCAATTTCTGTTAGATGGTGTTTTCCACCTCCCAAACTGAAATATGTGGGAATAACTCTCTAAACCATTGTTCAGTGCTGCTGTGTCACATACTAGAGAGGGTTGCATTTCAGTAGTTATTATACTGATTCCTGTACGGACAGATATAGTGAGGGTTGCTGAAGCACTTCCATTCAAAGCCCCAGTTTCCCACTGCACATACAAACATGGAAACAATCAGGGTGTGGAAGTGGCAACTATAATCGATTATTGGCTGTGTGTTTGTGTTCTCAGTGTATGCTGTCCCACCTCCTTGTAGATATCTGTCACAGTAGTCCTCAACTGAACTACCTCAAAAGACCCCAGACTTGGTTCCATAGTGAAGGCACTTGGCTGGGTTTATTGTCAACGCAGTTTAGTAGTAGCTCCCAGCAAATTCTACAGGGCTAAGATATGTATCCTCATAACAATGAACTCAGTGAAGGATTGGACTTTCCTTTCTCCATTCAGCTGGACAAAGACACATCCCTCTGACACTCGTCTTTATACGCTTACACAAACAACATACTATTGTCCCTCTGACAAGGTTAATTACCACATAAGAACGGCCATATTGGGTCAAACCAAAGGTCCATCGAGCCCAGTATCCTGTCTGCCGACAGTGGCCAATACCAGATGCCCCAGGGGGAGGGATCACAACAGGTAATCCCCATGTGATCCTCCCCTGTCACCCATTTCCAGACAAACAGAGGCTAGGCACACCATTCCTACCCATCCTGGCTAATAGCCATTAATGGATATAACCTCCAGGAATCTATCTAGCTCTTTTTTTAACCCTGTTCAAGTCCTAATCTTCACAACATCCTCTGGCAAGGAGTTCCACAGGTAGACTGTGTGCTGAGTGAAGAAAAACTTCCTTTTGTTTGTTTTAAACCTGCTGCCTATTAATTTCATTTGGGGACCCCCTAGTTCTTCTTGAAGTGTGGGAATAAGTAAATAGCTTTTCCTTATTCACTTTTGCCACACCAGTCATGGTTTTTATAGACCTTTATCATATCCCCCCTTAGTCTCCTCTTTTCTAAGCTGAAAAGTCCAAGTCTTTTTAATCTCTCTTCATGTGGGACCCTTTCCAAACCCCTAATCATTTTGTGGGCGTACCATGATTTTTTATAGAGGCGATAGTTAATTGCTACCTTAACATTGTGCCCTATCTGTGCACAAAATGTCCTAGAATAAGACAGAGGCAGAAGCTATGTCAGCAGGAGCTCAGCCTCCACCAACATTGTGCAGTGTAGACACCACTTTAAGTCACTGTGACTTACGTGACTCAGGCTATGTCTAGACTGCCGCTTTTGCATACCTTTTTCCGATTGTTTTTTTGGAAGAGGCTTTTCCAAAATTTGGCCCGTCTACACTGGGCCAAATTTCAGAAAAACCTCCTCTTTCGAAAGAACCCCTCTTCCTCATAAAACGAGGAAGACAGGGCTTCCGAAAGAGTGCATCTGCTCTTCCGCAAAAAATGTCGGAAGAACAAATGCGTTCCCTGGACATGGCGGAGTTTTTCTGGGATACCTCCCGTAGTCTAGTCATAGCTTCAGGAAGTGGCCTTTTCACACCCTGAGCAACATATATTACATCAGCGTAAGTGGTAGAGTAAATAAGTCCTATGGCAATGGAGACCGGAAGAGGGGAAAACAAAATCCCTATAAAGTGAACATTTCTGAGAGGGTTTTCTGTTATGGCTATCTGAGCATTAACAAAGAAAAATGATTGTCTTTCCTCAGGATTGCTTGGAATTGGATTTGATTAACTAGGATAGAGATGTATGCTTCTGACAAGTCAAGGTGGGTCAGACTGGGATTATTAAAACCTTTTCACTGTGGGACTTTAAGCAACTTCTTAACCCATTTCTGTTCTCTCAGGTTACATCTACACTACAGTGCTATTTTGTGATTCCGGAGGTACCCCAAAATGGCTATTCTATGTTTTTTGAGCATACCCCTTATTTCAAAATATAACAGGATCGCTATTCCAACGTCCCTGTAAACCTCATTCCACAAGGAGTAAGGGATGTTTTGGAATAGCGATTTATTTCAAAATAAGTGCTATGTAGACAGCACCAAATTGCGAAATAAGCTATTTCGAAATTGACTCAAAATAAGCTAGGCAATTTACGTAGCTCAAATTGTGTAGCTTATTTCACGTGATGGGTGTAGTGTAGACGCACTCTCAGAGATTCAATTCAATGTCTGGAAGTGGTTAGAGCAGCTGTAACAGTTAACCTAGGACAAGGATCCAACTATCCGTACCCTTTCTAGAAGCTACACATGGAGCATGAGCTCCTGCAACTCCCAGTGGAGGGGGGAGGGGAGACAGAGAGAAAGAGAGCACTGGGATGGGTTCCTCTTCTAAGATCTCCAAACCCAGAATACAGTGACAAGAGCTCTCCCCATTTTGGGGTCACCTCCTACATGAGACAGGAGTTCTACTGTAATAACTGGGCCTAAAATAAACCCTAAATATGAGCCCAGCTGTAGGAAGGGAGTGAAATTTGATAAAATGTTTGAATCTAAAACAATAAATGTTGATAGGGAAAAGAGCACAAGACAGAATGAATGAATTAGTACAAATAAAACAAGTCGACAGATATTCAAGGATAGATTTAAGATCATTCCTGGAAAAACAGTAAAATGTATGGCCCAAAATCAGGGCCCCAAACTGATGTATTGAAAATTAGGCCTAAATGGTGATCAAAAGAATGAGGGATGGTCTAATCCACCCATCATTCCTCTTTCCAAAAATGTTAAAAAAAAAAAGATTTTGGGAGGAAAATCAGGAAGAAGCAGCTGTTTGTGAGCAAGGGCTGCAGGGACTTTTGGCAACATAGCTGCCACTCTCATCATCTCTTAGGAACATCGCACCTTCATCATCCAGATCCTACAAGATGTCCCTATGACAACGGTAAACCAAGTGCCATTTTATGCCACTGTCCATGTGTCTCGCTTAGAAACTGACAAATACCTGGCTGGAATTAGTCTGGCTCACCTATGAGAGTTTTGGTAAAACAGATATGACAGATATTTTAAAATGTGCTTAATATTTATTGAATGCTTGTCAATTGCTTCATGAATTAATCTTTATTATATCATATGTATCCCATGTCATAAATTAACGGAAATCAGAAAACAGGAGAAAGACATTAGATGTGTGTAGGTGTTATCTCCTGCCCAATAAAGGAAGCCCAACAACACCAAACAAAATACTGTGGAACATCAGAGTGCAAAAGACTTTATTGCTTGCTCTCTCCTTCACCCACTCCACCATGAAAAGAAGACTAACAAGTGAATTAATCCCCATCTGCTGAAATGGGAGGTTAAAATGTTCTCTCACTGGTTTTTGTATATTATCATTCTTGATGTCGGATTTGTGTCCATTTTGTTGTGTAGAGACAGTTCGGTTTGTTTAAACTTCTCACCCTTGCCTTCCACAGCTCTGTCTTCACTTCCATCTCTATGCATTTCTTAATACCTAGGTATACAATCAGATCTCCAGTGTATGGAGGGCCCCAATTTAGGTAACAGCCTTCTTCTTATTCAGAGCTTAAAGAGATATCCCCTCGACTTAGATAGTAGCCACATGTCATGTAATTGTGATGTGGATTGTAGTTGAATTCTAGCCCCAACAATAACCAGTGTCTGCATGCATGTGGCGAAACATTTGTTACATTTTCTTTCTCTCTCTCTTCACTCTACTCCTTTCTTGTATGCAGTGTTATTGTAGCTGTGTCAGTCCCAAGGTATAAAAAGAGAAATATTGGGGAACTTTTATTCAACCAACTTCTGCTGATGAGATACACAAGCTTTATTGGTTCAATAAAAAAATCCTTCCTCACTCACTTTGTGTACGTCTAGACTACAAGCCTATTTCGAAAGAGGCTTTTTCGAAATAATCTTTCAAAAAAGCCTCTTTCGAAAGAGAGCATCTAGACTGCAACCACTTTTTGAAAAAGCGAGCTGCTTTTTCGAAAGAGAGCACCCAGGCAGTCTGGATGCTCTCTTTCAAAAAAGCCCTGTTTGCATTCAAGAATGCCTTTTTTCGAAAGAGCACTTTCGAAAAAAAGGCATTCTTCCTCGTAAAATGAGGCTTACTGCAGTCGAAAAAAATGCCGTGTTCTTTCAATTTAATTTCGAAAGAATGCGACAGCAATCTAGACACAGGGGAAGTTTTTTTTAAAAAAAGGCCGCTTTTTTCGAAAAAACCCTGTAGTCGAGACACACCCTTTGTCCACTTCTTTGTGTCATTCTCACACTCATTTTCAGATCTTCTTCCAATGTAGCCTCCTGTTACAGGAATTTAACCTATTCCAGTGCATCAGGGACTTACCCTCACATTTTGAATTCCAGACTCACTACGAAAAACCAGCAATGCTGACCCAGAGCTAGCAGAATGCAGCCATCAGTTCCTCATTAACTAACACACATGAAGGGTTACTCTAAGTGCTTTTCACTGAGGGTATGTCTACACTACAGCGCTATTTCGAATTAACTTATTTCGAATTAGTTAATTCGAAATAAGCTAATTCGAAATAACGCATCTAGACACAAAAACTAATTCGAAATAGCGTTTTGCTATTTCGAAATAGCGCATCCACACTGATTGGATGCTGGATCGCATTTAAGGGCAGCTGAAACCGGTTCCAGCAGGGCATCAGGTCAGTAGTTGCTTTGTGTGGCTGCTGTCTGAGGCTCGTGCTTAAAGGGACGCCCCTGGACAGCTGGTTCTCAGCTTTCCCGCTTGCTTGCCTACCTCGCCGAGGGACAGCAAAGCATTTTCCTCTCCGCCTGCTTCGGTCGCTCTCGTTTGGGACACCACAGCACTCGGCACCATGGAGCCAGAGCTGCCCCTGGGCACTCTGGTGCTCATGCTGAACATCTTGCTGCAAGCCTGGCAGCAATTGCTGGAGGCTGCCTGGCACCTTCTGCTGCAGGCCAGCCCCCTGGCCCTCCCTCTGCCCCCCCCCGGGGGCCCTGGAGGAGCGGTGCCCAGACGCCAGCGTGCCCCGCCGCATCTAGAGTCTGGACACCAGCAGCGACTGGTGGGACCACATCGTCCTGGAGTGCTGGGGAGACCAACAGTGGACCCAGAACTTCAGGATGAAGAAGGACACCTTCCTGGAGCTCTGTGAGTGGCTCACCCCTGCTCTGCAGCGACGGGACACACGCACGAGGCCCGCCACTCCCCTCCACAAGTGGGTGGCCATCGCCCTCTGGAAGCTCTCCACGCTGGATAGTTACCAATCCGTGGGGAACCAGTTCGGCGTGGGGAGATCCACTGTCAGAGCAGTGCTCATGCACGTATGGCACTCACCAGCCACTGGGCCAGGACGGGGGGCTGCAAGGAGGACGTGGGCTGCCCCAGGGAAAACGGGGCGGAGGTGGTGTAAGTGCCCTCCCCGGAAAGGCTCGATCCGTCCCAGCCGCGCTACAGACCGCCCACGGTGGCCAGGATTGCAGCGGGGGTTCCTCCTGGGAGTGGGGCATGGGGCAGTGGCAGGGAAAGAACACTCCCAGCTAAACAGGCACCCCAGTGACCCTCGGTTTTGTGTGTCTCTCTGCAGGTGGTCAAGGCCATCAACAGGGTGCTGCTCCGCAGAGTCGTCTGCCTCACCGACCTGGACGCGGTCATCCAGGGGTTCGGCGCCCTGGGCTTCCCCAATTGCGGGGGGGGGGGGGGCAATCGACGTGACGCACATCCCCATCTGTGTCCCGGACCACCAGGCCTCCCTCTTCATCAACAGGAAGGGGTACTTCTCCATGATCCTGCAGGCCATGTCTGACCACCAGGGCCAGTTCACGGACATCAATGTGGGCTGGTCTGGCAAGGCACACAATGCGCGGGTGTACCTCAGCTCCTCCGTGTGCCAGAGGCTGCACGCCGGGACTTTCTTCCCCGACCGCCACATCAGGGTCAGGGACGTGGACATGCCAGTGTGCCTGGTGGGGGATGCAGCCTACGCCCTACAGCCCTGGCTCATGAAGCCCTACACGGGACACCTCAGCCCCTCCCGGCAGGCCTTCAATGCCAGGCTCAGCAGGGCCCGCACTGTGGTCGAGGGGGCCTTCAGCTGACTGAAAGCACGGTTTAGGTGCCTCCTCACCCGCCTTGACCTCTCCCAGCACAATATTCCGCATGTGGTGGCAGCGTGCTGTGTGCTCCACAATTTGTGCGAGAGGAAGGTGGAGGCTTTCCTGCCAGCCTGGATGGCAGAGGCTGACCGTCTGGCTGGCCAGTACGCAGAGCCCTGCATGGCTGCCAGCCGGGAGGCCCTTTGGGGGGCTGTCCGCATCCGGGAAGCCCTGAGGGAGAGCTTCCAGGCGGACGAGGACTGAAGTCCTCCTGGCGTGCCCCACTGGGGCCTGGGGCCCCACTGGGGCCTGGGGCCCTACATTCCTCCCCCACCTTCTCCCCCTTTCCCCTCCCTAACTCCCCTTCCTGATCTACAATAAAAACACCTGTGTTGCCACAAAAAACTCTCCTTATTTCACATAACTGGGGTGGGGGGAGGGTGGGAGAGGGGAGGGGGGAAACCTGGGAGGAGGGAGCTGGAAGGGGGAGGCAAGGGGAGGAAGGGGGAGGGGAAGCTCAGGGTTGGGGGTCTTGCTGGCTCTCCCGTCTCCCAGCACTGCAGGTACGGGAGCTTCAGGGGGGAGTGGGTGTGGAGGGTGGGGCAGGAGGGACGGGGGGGGTGCGGAAGAAGCGGGAGGGGGAGCAGGGGTGGGAGGAGGAGCTATAGGTGGGGCAGCCACAGGGGCTGGAGCAGCAGGAGGCAGCAATCGGTCCGCCAGGGCCTGCAGGTGCTCGAGGAGGGCACGGCCCTGCTCCCAGAGCTCCCTCAAGCTCTCCCTCCGTAGCTGCAGGTTCTCTTGCACCCACTGCTCCTGGCTGTGGACCTGCCGTCCCTGCAACCGCAGCTGCTGCCTCTGGAACTCCTCCTGGTTGCGGGTGCGCCTGCTGGCCCAGGTGTGGGTGGATGGTCCAGATGGGGTGGTGCATCCTGCACTCGCAGGTGCTGCGGCTGTGGTGAAACAAGAGAAGTGGTCAGTTCTCCCTGGGGACACAGTGAGTGAAACCCAGCCCCCCTCTGCAAGGCGAGGACGGCAGGTCTCCGCACCATCACGTCCTGCTATCCCCGGGAGTGTGAGCTGGCCCAGGACTGCACCCCAGCCCCTGTGCTGCCTATAGTGTGGTGTGTGTGTGGGGAGAGGGGGGGAGATGTGCCCTGCCTCTGTGTAGAGGGGGTGCCTGGAGGGAGGGCAGTGTGCAGTGTCTCTCCCCGGGGTAAGGTCCCTGGGCTCCCGCTCCCCTCCTGCCCCGCATAAGGGGACCGTGATGTCACTCACATGTGGAGGCCTCCCCAGCCTCGGATGAGGCTGCTGACGGGCTCTCTGGGATGGCTCGGGGTTCCTGGGTGCAGGACAGGCTCCCTGCAGGCTCCTGGCTGCCGTCGTCCTCCTCCTCCTCCTCTTCCCCTGTGTCAGGGGCAGGGCCCTCTGCTCCGGGGTCAATGATGACCAGGGGGGCACGGACCGTCTGACCCCCCAGGATGCGGTCCAGGGCTTCACAGTAGGGGCAGGCCTCCGGGTCAGCCCCTGGTTGGGAGGCCCTGGTATAGGCTTGCCGCAGTTCTTTAATTTTGCTGCGCACCTGCTCTTGGATACGCATGTGGCCTCTGGTGGCCAGGCTGGTAGCCATGTGGCTGTAGATGGCCGCATTCCTGCACCTAGTGCAGAGATCATGGGCATTGGAGGCCTCCCCCCAAATCTCAATGAGGTCCACGATCTCCGCACTTGACCAGGAAGGCGCCTGCCTTTTGCGGCCCCTAGCAGGCTCCTGGGTGCTGCCAGCCTGGTCCTGGGGAGCGGTGGAGGGCTGGGTTGCAGCGGGTGGCTGGCTCATGGTGTGCCAGGTGCACGGTCTGCTGGCTGTGTGCTGGCAGGCTGGAAACTGGCACAGGCACTGTGGCCAGAGTCTGCCTCTTTAAGGGCTCCAGGGCTAGGGGGGGAGCAGACAAGTTTTCCTGGTTGTGCCCAGAGTGGCCACCAGGGGGAACTGGGAAGGGCTGGAGGCCCCCTAATTCGAAATAAGTGTCTACACAGCACTTATTTCGAATTAGCTATTTCGAATGAGGTGTTATTCCTCGTAGAATGAGGTTTACCTAATTAGAAATAAGGGCTCCGCTATTTCAAATTTATTTCGAAATAGCGGTTTGTATGTGTAGACAGCTATTACAGTTAATTCGAAATAACGTCTGTTATTTCGAATTAACTCTGTAGTGTAGACATACCCTGAGATTGTTTTGTGGTGAAAGTTGATTATTTGAGTAGTCTATTTAAACCTTAATTCAATCATTGTATCTCTGTCAGGATGTAGCAGTAAAGTACTATGTGGACTGTCCACTGGAACTATTAACTCTAACTTCCTTTTTCCTTCTACTGCACAAGTGTTAAAGGTCCTGGATTGAATGTTCAATAAAAGGCAAGCTTTGGCTCAGATCTCATCCTGAGCTTTGAGAACTTGGTTGATCTTTCAGACTGGAAAGTTTTTGATGTATTGATGCTTTGGCGTATGTTAAACTTTTGGGGGGTTATGGTTATAGAGATTCTCCACTGTAGAAACAGACCTTATTGCTTGTTGCTTTGTTTTGAAATTTGACTTTTTAGGTGATGTTTCTGCTGAGTTGGATGTGCATTAAATTCTATCTGTAGATCATTTCTACTTTGACAACTTGTTAAGCATCCATTTTCTCCTCTGCAAATTCTGCTCATTCACTCAAGTCCTTACTGTGGATCATTGTGGTAGCCTTGTATAGTGGCCTTTTCCATATATTGTAGGCCATACAGGGGAAGCAAAGAGGTGAAGTGAAATAGGGAGAATGGAAGCCATTCAGATGGCCCACAGATGACGTTAGCCAGATAGCAAAACAGCCAAAGTTGTTCAAAATTGGTCTCCTATAGTAAACTAGAAGTAAAAGTAGTCACTAATTAGCAACAGAATACTTAAGTTCAAGCACAGTTTCTGGCAGCCTTTGTCAATATGATCGACAAAAAGGCAAAGATCCTGGGTCTATCTGGGCTTAAAGAAAAAATTAGTTCAAGATAAAATTCCACAACACACAAATATTCTTCTAGAAAGGCCTGATCCTCTTTTAGTTACAACTAATTTAAGCCTCAGATAAAACAAATAAACTTGATAGAGATCCCAGCGTGAAGAGGGAGGAGAATCAGGCCATCCATCTTGATTACACCACTTCAGGGCTTGTGAGCAAACCAGTAGAGTCAGAAGATTTTTGTGAAAAACGTAGGCTGACCCAGTGCAAGCTATACATGTCAAGGAAAATCAATATTGTACTGCCAGCTCTCTAGCAGTCAATACAAATATTTCCAAAGTATGTACGGTCAGATTTAGCACAGACAAGAAGCCTTAGAAGCCTTGCTGTGTTTGAACTACATCCTCAACAGAATGTTGCTTTCAGCTCTGTGAAGGGAAATTATTGCCAGCCTTGAAAGTCTATGGCGTGTGTTAGGTAGGGGGTCAGCCCAGACAATCATAATGATCCCTTCTGGCCTTCCATTTCTGAATCTATAAAACTAGCAGGAAATGAAAGTATTACGGTCTCCATAATGAATATTAGTATCTATCCCAACATGCATGAAGCATGAAATATATACTCATCTTTTTCCTTTTATAACAGAGAATGATGATGATGATAACTTCCATTACCATAGCAGCGAGAGACCTCATCTGAGAACAAGGGCACATTGTGCAAGCCATTTTACAATCACATGATAACAGATGATGTCTGTTCTGAAGATGTTGCACTCGAAATAGACAAGACAGAGAAGAGGTGGGCAGGGGAAAGGAATCACAGAGAGGTGAAATGACTTGCAGAAAGTCACACAGCCTGTCAGTGGCAGAGCAAGGAAGAGAACCCAGCTCTATAATGCCCTGTCCGCTAGACCACACTACTTTCTTTTTGAGAGGCAGGGGCTTCCACGAAACAGAGCTTTTACAAATTGCCTCGACTAGCATTTGTGAATGTGCCAGGATGGGCAGGCATGGGGTCCCTAGCCTCTGTTTGCCAGAAACTCGCAATAGAGAACTGGCAATGGATCACTTGATGATTGTCTGGCCTGTTCATTCCCTCTGTGCCACTGTTGGAAGACAGGATTCTGGGATAGATGGATTGTTGCACTTACACAGTATGTCCATTCTTATGTTATGTAATGTGGGATGGGTGTATATCCTATTTTCACAGCCACTGATCAGAGTCCAATTGTCCTCATGCATATGCACTTAACTTCTAGTGACCTTTGTGGGAACTGCATGTTTACATCTGGGAGGATAATCAGAACTTGGGGACTTGAAGAATAAACAAAACTGCTCAAATCAGTAATGAATTGGTGGTTTTAAGGCTTGACCCTTCAGCAAGCTCCATACGATGTGTATTGCAGGATCTGGACTTCAAGTGGTAAATGCCCTAGACATGTAAAACACAAGTGATATTATATTTATGCTAAAGTTGTACATTTGTAAGTCAGCTATTTTAAACAGAAAGCCTTCAGAGATTTCCAGGCTAGATTTTGCTGATATTTCATTTCACAGTGTTAAATTGTACCACCTACAGAGTCCTCAGACAGCTCTTCAATGGAACATCATCATACCTTGAAAAAACCATAGAGATTTCACAGTTGTTGAATGAGCCTAACTGGTCTCTTAATAGGTCCCTCATTTATATCATCTGCAAGGTGGATGCTTAAACTGCCAGTTGTCTATATTATTTATATATGTAGAGTTGTGAAGGGTAGCACATAAGCTTAACACACAAATAGCATATTCAACACCATTAGTCTGTACAGCACTTCACTGATGAATAAGAGATGTTCCTGATTCATGCATAAAATTCTACCCAATTCTCGCTCTGTGTTTTCAAGACAGCCCTGGAACAGCAAAGGACTCTACTTCTAGAGTCATATCACTGAAAGCTAGAATTGACTGTGAGATCATCTAGTGTGATTCTCTTGTATCATGTGCTTAATTTGCAATAAAAAAGGTGCTGGGGCTCAAGCAATTAGGCGATGGGGCTCAAGCAATTTTTTTAAAAATCATAACTGATGCAGCAAGCCCAGAAGTTCCAGGACTTGCCCTGGCAAAAAATAAGCACTATCTATATCAGATGCCATTAAATTTCACCCACTTACCCCTGTACTGAACTCAGTAAGCCATGTCTGAGTAAAGCTTAACTTCCAGAAAGTTCTTGATCTGAAGACGCTTAAGAGATGGAGAAGCCCAATGGCCAATCATCCTAATTTTTGACAATGTGACCTTATTTGTAATTTGAATTTTTCTGCCTTCATCTACCAGGCATTGGTTCTTGTTATGCTTTTGCCCCTAGTTTGTATTATCAGTATAATCATTATTATTAATACAGTGCATTTTCCTTCTCCAATAAAGTTTTAAATAACTTTAATTCCCCCTCCCCCATCTCATAAACATAGCAAAATGGAAACTAAAGGAAGATTGATGATTGAGTCAAGTTTTGCCATGTAAATGCATGCGTGAAGTCATTTATTTTTACATTTTCTCAGTGCTATTCAGAATGCTTCCTTTCTGGGGCTACTCCACTTGAGTGTCTGAACACTGCTGATAGCAAAGATTCCTATAGAAAAGAAGCATTGTGTAGAATTCTTATGAAATTCCAAAGGTATTACAAGCAGAATGACTAGGAACAGATTGTAGAGACTTTCTTATCTCACTGTTAGCAGTACATTATATTTTTGCATTCAGTGCTAGAAGAAAATAAATCTCTTTAACATAATCTCTTTTTATGTAAAGTCAAGGGGCTATATTATGATAATATTAATATATTTACCTATTGATTATGAGCAGTAGTCACAGTACAGCTGAGAGCCCTCAAGAGAGATCAGAGCCCCATTATGTTATACATACATATGTACAGATAGTGACTAAACAGATAAGAAAAAAAGGTGGAGAGAGGGCATCAATTCCTGTATTTTGCAGGGATGGGTAAGTGGAAAACAGAGCAAAGAAGTGATTTCCTAAAATCCAACCAGGAATTCTGCTTATTTAAGCTCCCAATTCTACAGGGTTTCAAAGCATCTCACAGTATTTAATGGATTTATCTTCACAACACTTCTGTGAGGCTGGCAGTGCTGTTTCCCCCCATTTTATAGACCAGGAACTAAGACACAGACTAAGCAAAATGACCAAGGTCATCCAGAACGTCTGTGCCAGAGAAGAAAAGTTCTGAACATAGGTCTTACATGTCGCTAGCTAATGCCCTGAGCAATGGATCACCATTTTGTCCTTCTTCATTTTGTAACTATTGGGTATTTTTGTTTAGTTTAAGTTAGATAAATTAGTGGATTTCTTCAGTTTATGGATTAGTTTTTCCATATATAAGCTTCCTAGAAACTCATTTTTGCACACAGCAACAAGTTTTGGCAGCTTTCTGCAGATCACAGAAAGAAAATTCTTGATTGCTGCACCAGACTAGCTATTATTATATTTAATACACCTCACAGTATTGAAACAAGCACCTTTGTGCTTGTCTTTTATTATACCATCCGTTAAAATATACCAGCAATACTGCTCACAAATATTTTTAGTTTCTTCATTTGTAGCAATATCCATAAATCTCAGAAACTATAAATGTATATCAAGGTCAGACTTACTACAATAACCCATTCATTTTGTTTTCCTTTCACTAAATCCATTATCTGAACAAATCATTATGTGACCTTTTTTAGTTACAGCAATTCAATAAAACTTACATTAGATGGAGTTTCAGGAACATTAGTCTAATGTGCTTTAAAAGATCACCTTCTCTGAGCAATATAATAAGTTTGTGTGAAAAGCATAAAGCATGTAATATGTAATAAAATCTGGCCTTTAATGAACCATCTAGGCAAACTTACTAGTGTTATAACTCAACAGAAAACCTTGTTTAATTAGTGAATACAGAAGCCAATAGTAGCTGCTAAATGTTACTCCTGATCATAGATATAGCTTGTTTTTCTTTTTTAAAATGTGTAGCCTTGCTTTAAGAAATTAAATGTTTAAATGGCATTGGTCAGAGCAGTAATATGCTATGAAAAACAATGCTCAGAACTAATAAAAAGAGCGCTGTGAGTATCAGATATTGCTAGTCATGCTAAGATTCTGCATCATTTTCCAAAGTGTTAATCAACAGTCTCAATTTTATATTTTTTCATAAATTCATAAATTACCAGGCCAAAAGGAAATGTCGTGATCATCTAGTCTGACCTCCTGCCTAACACAGGCTGGTCTAAATCATCAACAGTTAACTGAAAACAAGGAAATAGTCTATATTCTAAGAATCTAGATTGCTACCAAATTTTTCTTTTCCAGTAAACATATTTGGCTCTCATTGATTATTTGTGGCAGTATTTCTCTGTACAACAGTGATTAGACAGGTAGCTTTTTAATTGTTCAGTACTCACAAATTTGGCAGCAATCTGGATTTTTAGAGTATAGACAATTTCCTCTAGTTTTTAGGTAATTATGTATGGTTTCGACTCAAGTAAGCCAGACAGTCAGGTGTAATATATTATGTTCTTAACGGAAATATTAGGATTTAGTGGGACTTCATGTTCTCCTTGTTTTCTGGATACAAATGATGCTGAATAACAAGTAGCAAATATTTTATCCGTTGTTTAATTATCTTACCACAACGTATATTTGTATATATCAAATCAGCAGCTAAGTAACCAAGGATCACACACAGATAAAAATGGAGTGGAGACGGCAACATGTCATAATATTATCCTAATACTCATACTAGTCTATAGACCAGAGGCATGTTTTTCAGGTTAGAATTTTGAACTGATATTCATCGGAGGGATATGGGAACAATTCTTGTGTGGATGTAGCAGTCCACACTATTAAAATTTTATATGAAGTATCCTTGTAATGTATCATTTGCAACATCATAACCTACTGAACATTTTTCTCTTGGTAAAATATGTGTATTAACATGATATGGGAGGTTATAAAACCTCCCTGTATGGTTACTACTGATAATACTGCTATTTTGGGGGGTAATATCCACAAAAGTTTTCAGTGACAAAGACACACAGGCCCCTACTATTACTATTACTGTATTAGGCATCCCTTTTTCAGCAACAGGAATGTGCAAACAAGAAATTTACATTTCATCACAAAGATGGTCCAACCTTACATCCATAAGAGACTATTTGTCATTTGTATCCAAATTAGGACTAATCCTCAAAGAGGGGAGTATAGTATCAGAGAGAGACACAGTGGCCCCCATTTCACCTCTCCTCATTCATCTTTCTGCTCATGACTTCAACCAAGGCCTCCCTACCAATACACAAAGTAGATTGCTGCATAGGACCTAGTGGTACTGGGGTCATCATGAAGCTGCTGGAGGGAGAGCAGGGAAGGGAGCAGATGGGCAGCTGAATGCGCTGACACATGCTGGGGGAAGGTCTCTATTAGACTGGCAAGGGGTGGGGGGAAAGGGGAGTGCACCACCTGGACTCAGTCTTAGTTGGTTCCCCTAACACTGGGTCCATGGACTCTCAGCACCAAGCTCAGTGCCCTGTGGCAGAGCAGCTGGCCAGTACCCCGCTACAGCAGGAGGGTTTGCAGGTGCTCAGCTGAGAGATGGCTGCCTGCATTCCCAGCCAGACAGTCAGCTGGAGAGCCACTCTACTCCACTTCAAGTGCTCACACGCTGAGCTGGGAGTGAGGGAGTGGGCAGGGAGATGGTGGAGTCGCCACTCCCCTAATCCAGCCCAGAGCATCAGGAAGCTTGGGTTTGGTGGTCCTCCATAGCCCCACTTCTAGAAACGTTTTTCCAAAGCTTGCCAAGAGTTTGGACTTACCATAAGCCTAAAACAGACTAACACATTGTGCACAAGAGTTGAGGAAACACCATCCATCAAGATCAACAGCTATGAATTTGAAGTGGCAAATGAGTTCACATACCTGGGTCCATTGTCACAGTCAACCTTTCACTTGAAATGGAACTCAATATCTGCATTGGAAAAGCTGCACAACGTCTAGTCTGAGCAAGAGGGTAAGGCAAAACACCAAACTGCCAGCACATACAAAGAGCTGTGTGTATTACACATGTCATCAGCACATTTTTGTATGGGAACAAGATGAGCCACATGGACTCTATGTATGGTGAACTGGATTCTGGAAAAAGACTCCAAATGCATATGGAATTGAGTTTCAAGGATATGTCCAAGTGAGAACTCAAAGACATGGACCTGTATGTGGATATCTGGACTCCAGGGTTGTGAGAGGAAGCAGTCCAGCTTAGCAGAGGAGGAAAGAGCTCACAGAAGGCAGAGTTCACAGGGTCAAAACTTCATCTTTAAATGTGCAGAAATTGTCTCTTTCAAGTGGGTTTCTTCATCTACAACTGCTCCTGCCATAAAATCAACTGAATAAATTCTTTACCTCTCAGGGTCACATATCCCTGGTTTCTGAAACTGAAAAATGCCTATTACTAACAATAATTCAAAGCCATGCAAAGAATAAGTGTCAATAAGATAACCAAAGGCTCAAACAGCAAATCAAACCAGATAGCACATATTTAAAATAGGGAACAAAATCTCAGTATTTTAAATCAAAACCCACAAGATATGAATCTGTGTATCTTGAGCCTCACATTGCTTCTGATAATAACTAGAGAAATTTTTGTTTCTTTGATAGAGATGAATAAGTGTCTTACAAACTCTGTAATGGATGAGTCCCTTGTACAACATGCTACATTTAGACAATAAAGTCATATAATACTGCAGCTCCTATCAATAAAGCATATATGTTTTTTACTTCACCTGAGGACCAAGTTCATAACTTTTTATTGCCCTAATCAACCTCGGATATTAGTCCTTTCAAATGCCTTTTTGTAACTGCCACTGGGCAGATATGAAACTGGGACCTCTGGAGTTTAGTGCAGGAGCCTCTACACCTTGAATTCTAAAGCCAGCTGGCTCTAAACTTAGGCTGTTCTTATCTCTCACTCTAAGTGGACTAAGTGCCACTACATGGAACAGTAAACCACCCTAAAGTTACGTCTAAACTACGATCCACTTGTGGAAGAGCAAATGCAAATGAAGCGCTAGTTTGCATATGTCGCACTCTCATTTGCATTTCCTCTACCCTTCCCTTTTGCGCAAGAGGTTTCTGCACAAAAAAGTGCTGTGTAGACCCCCTTTTGTGCAAGAGCCATTCTTCCTCTTGCGCAAAAGGGGGTTTTGTACAAAAAGGCGCCATCTACACAGCGCTTTTTTGGCGCAAAAACCTTGCGCCAAAGGGAAAGGAAGAGGAAATGCAAATGAGAGCACGACATATGCAAATGAGTGCTCCATTTGCATTTGCTCTTCCGCAACAGGCTCATAGTATAGACGTAGCCCAAGTGAGTAGGTTACATTTTCACTGCATTTTCTTTTCTTTTTTTCCTAATAACATGGGACTGCTATCAGAATGTATTGGGTAGCTTATTAGTTATAACTTACAATTTTGTACAATTTAATAGCTATACCATTACTAAACCACCATCTAAAATTCACCAGCTCTGTTACATTTAAATACATCCTAACAGATGAGGAACAGGCATTTTGCTTAAATAAAGTGTGATCTAATCTGCTTATATGACAAAAGGCCATTTAATATATTAATACTTTCACAACATTTTCCCTAGATAACACAAGATATTCCAAGAAAAGATGCAGTTCCAGTGTCCTATTTATACAGTCTGTCTCTATTTTTAGGGATGTCTCAAGTATTCATGTTCCTATTTTTCCATCTTAACTCACTAAAGAATGAATTCCACACACACAATGGTCTATGTGGGATGCCCAGTAGTAATATTGCAAATTAAAAGAAAATAAAGGCCCCTTTTACCTAATGGGTTCATAACTATCAAGCATTTAGATGAGGCTTTTACCCTTGAGAGATAAATTATTTTACATTATCTATGTATAAAGACAACAATGAAAAATAATATAGACCTCTGCTATTTTAATTGTATTTATTTCCCCAAGGCAGTCAGGTAAGTAATTGTTCCAGTTAAAAAGAAATGTTATTAAATCACAGGAAAACAAGTGTTGCCATTGACTTCAGTGGGAGCAGGTCTAAGTTCATAATTGGCTGTTTAAGGATGAACTTCACTCACAAGTGCAAGGCCATGTGTAAGTCTTCAAAATAGGGGTTAATGGGCCTTAAATGTTGCTTATGCTTTTAGGAGGCTGTTTGGACAGTGGAAATTTCCATAGAATCATAGGACTGGAAGGGACCTTGAGAAATCATCAAGTCCAGTCCTCTGCACTCACAGCAGGACCAAGCACCATTTATATGAGGGGTGGGCAATAATTTTTGACAGGGGCCACTCCAAGATTTTGGAAAGTGGTTGAGGGCCGCACTCTTCCATGATATTAATGGATGATGGGTAAAAAGGGAGCTTGGAGTAAGGGATTGGAGTGCAGGAAGGAGACTAGAGTCTGGGAGGGAGTTTGGGTGAAGGAGGCGATTGTGACTGAGGGCAGGGGACTAGAGTGCAGGGGACTGGGGTGCAAGATCTGGGAGGGGGTATGGGTGTAAGAGGGGGACAGAGGGTTTGGGAATGTTGAGTGGGGGAGCAGAGGGTTGGGGCAGGAAAGGGCTGGGGTGCCAGAAGCAGGCTGTGGCCAAGAGACTTACCTGCCTAACCAGCCTGCCTGCCTGCAGAGCTAAGGTTTGCAGAGCTTAAATTGTTTCCCAGCTAGCCTGCCTGCCTGCTTGCCTGGCCATATGCTTCAGTGAAGCCAAGGAGAGGGGGCATGGTTCTTCTTGGCTGCCTGGTATTCCAACATGCAGTTCCCATTGGCTAGTTCCTGGCCAGAAACCAACCAATGGGATTGTGCTGGGGATGGGGTGGCTCCTGAAACTTCCCCCCTCCCCTCCAGTTTTAAAACAGAAATGAAGCCCTGTGGCCACTTTTCTGCACGGTACGCGAGGCAAGCAGGGTAGCCAGTCAGAGGCTCCCCACTGCCTCTGCAGGCTGGAACCGGAGGCTTGGCAGGATGGATCCAGCCCGCGGGCCATATTTTTCCCAGGCCTGATTTAGATCATCTCTGGCAGATGGCTGTCTGACCTGCTTTTCAAAATCTCCAATAATGGAGATTCCACAGCCTCCCTAGGCAATTTATTCATTTATTCATATTTATTCATTCCACAAGGAGTAACAGTTAATTCGAACTAAGGGGTTTATCTCGGAATCCCGCTTCTCTGCCGCGTATAGACGCGGGCAGTTACTTCGGGCTAATCAGTTTCCAAAATGGCGACCGGCCGGGAATATGCTAATCAAGTGAGGGATATTTAAATCCCGTGCTTCATTAGAAACTTCAGTCGCCCTCATTAGCCTCCCTAGTTCGAACTAGGGGGCTAGTGTAGACGTACCCTTTGAGGGAGGGAACCATGAATCAGTGTTCAGCTCCTAGCACAATGGAGCCATGTACTAGGTATGCTGTTTGCAACAAAAAATGATCAATAACAACCTTTTGATTAGCTAGTAACTCTAAAGACTACACCTTCCTAAACATTCTTGCATTGGAACCCAGATGCAATCTCTAAGCTTCAACAATACTTCCAATGATCACTGCAGCTCACATCCTGTACTTACACCACAAGTTAAAAACAGTCTGAACTCTTCTATTCCAACCCAGTACTGACATGAGATCACCTTGGTGAATTAGCTATGCAACCATTTTGGAAAATGCATTGCTAATCTGAGCTCTATGCATAATTGCATAAGTAATCCAGATGCCAAGGAAACAAATGGTCACAATCCTCACAGACTCCATACAACAGTTAATCCAGAATGCAAAATGGTTGGCAACTTAAAGGATGAAGCTGTTTACTAATTTTCTAGCTGGAAGCTTAAATAGGAAGGAAGCAGCTCTGAAACATATGCAAGCAGTCTGACTTGCCCACTCTTGTAAGTCCCCAAACAGCTGGTATAGAGACAACCTACTATTGTGTATTGCCACACTACTGATGGGGATCAGAAGAATCAACCTTTCTGCTAGTTTTCAAAGATGTTTCATTTAGCAATATGGGATAAGGCGACTAGGGTAACGCGTCAATGAAAGTCAGACTTTCACCAAAGACATGGGTCATAAAGGACACTAGCAGTACCAGTAATGGCCACAGTTATCAACGCTAGGTGGCTGAATACACTCTTAGACTACTAGATAAATGGCCTGCTTTCTAGAAGTTCTGGGAACATGTCATTCCTACCCAATGAGAGAGTGACAGAGGTGAAAGGAGTTTCAAGTCTGGAATCACAGGTAGAGTGAAAGGAAATATGAGATTTTGCTAGATAACAGAAGAATGGCTTTGGCTACTGCACTTCGGACAGTTTTTGTGTGGGTAGGGCAAGGTTAATAAAAAGACGACCCAAAAGGAGGGGATTGTCAGAGCTGAGGCAGGAGACTATGAGGGGACATGACAGGGGCCTGATTCTCCACTTCTTTCTACCACATGTCATCCTTTCCAATGGGCCAAAGTTGGCCTAACCATTCTGATATGTGAATGACTCCTCAAGGAGCAACACAGCAGAGAATCAGATACAAAACGTCCTTACAGATTTATGCTCTGAGCTCTTTAAAGCATATCACCCCTTGGTCCTACAATGTCATTTAATGACGCGCTCAAGGCACTGTGAAACCACAGATCTGCTGCTTCAAAAAGCAGATCAGAGGGAGCTCCTGTTTTGAGTTCCTCTGTCCATGCTCTTGTGACAACCCCACTCTTTTGGATATCACAGAGCTAGAGCTCTTGTGGCAACTCCCAGGTGTGATCACAGAACCACAGGTCCCCTAAACTCCTGCTGTTCTCTTCAGGACATTTTGTAGAATGGAACACAATCTGGTTTCCTTTAACTAGGGTTGCCAGATGGTTTAACCAAAAATACCAAACACGCCCCCTGCCAAAAAAAAGGGGGGGAGGGAATTCTGTTGAGGGAAAAAAAGGGGGGGGGGGAACCAAAGTTGTTGAGAAAAAAAAGGACCCCAAGAGTTAAGCAAAAATCAATCAATCAATCAATCAATCAGCATGGCCCCTTTAAGTGTGTGCAGAGTCAGAATAGGGATAGGAAGAGGAGAGGTTGAGCACTACAACCCAGGGAAGGCATTGCTTCCCCTTGCTCAGGTCTTTAGGCTTTTTGCCAGTGGCCATCTTGTTTTATTGGCTGAGCCAGAAGGGAGCTTCCCTGTGGAACCAGGTAAGCAGGGGGTCCGGGGGTGGGGGTCTAGGGGTCCGGAGGATGGGCGGGGACTGGGCCCAGTTGCTGAGTGTGTTGTTGGGTTGCCAGGTGTCCAGTATTTTTGCCTCCTGGCAGGGAAAAAACCCCAGAAAATACCGGACATGTTAGGTGTCTGGTATTTTCTGAATTTTTTTACCAGACAGGAGGCAAAAATACCAGACTGTCCGGGTCAATACTGGACACCTGGCAACCCTACCTTTAACAGACTCAATAGCCTCGTTTTCCTCAATAATCTCCCCACCATATAGCATGACTCCCTCCTCCTGCCCATTCTACTCCCCACCTGTCATCCTCTCCCCAGCTGCTGCTTCCCACAACATCACCCCACCTCTGACTCACAGCCCATCTAACCCCTTCACACCTCTGCCCAACTCCTGGATCTCATCCAAGTTCTTCTGTGAGTCATTTCTATTTCATTTCTCTGTCCCCTGGTTCTCACCTTACACTTTCCTGTGCATCCTCCCTCCCATGTTCCATATCTCACGTCCAACCTGAGCCCAGTGAGGTGGTGGACTTCCACATTCTCCACTTCTCTAGACCTGAATTTTCCAGGAAGCCAAGAACAAGTGGCTTAGGACCAGTTTCTTTCCCCAGCACTCAGAACACAACACACATCCTCGTTCCTCTGTTATCACAGTACAGAAGTTGCATTTCTGGCTAAATAGTGTTTTGGAGTCGAGCTGTCACAATTTCTATATGGTCAGGATATGGCTAGCAGTTAGCTTAATGGGTGGATGTAAACACAGAATTGCTAGTTTACCTCAGTATTAACACTCCTGAACCTACATGCTGAGGTAGCAACCAAGTTTTTAACTTATAAGTCTTCCCTTTGAACATGTCAGCTAAAGTAGCTGTATATGAACACCTTCCATATGTCAGCTGCTGTTCCTCCTTCTGCTACTTCCTTCCTCCCATTCTCCATCTCACTTTCAATAGTGTAACTTTATCAGTGCTTACCCTTAGCTACTGTAAATCAGCATAGTAGCACTAAAGACAATGGAGATAGACCTGATTTTCACCCAGAAAGGATTTGGCCCCAGTGTTTCAGCTGAATGATGCTGATTCCATCCCCAAACACATTCAAGATCCTTTTTTTCTTTCTTTCTTTTTTTTTTTCTTTTGATTCTCCGTTGCCTTGTACCTTGTCTGGCCAGTGACACCTTCCCCAAAGTGAGTCTTAAGCAGTGGTTCCCAACCTTTTTGAGTATTTGGACCCCTTTTCAATCTATTAATATGTCACGGACCCCCCGCCCTGGGGAAGAAAAGAAAAAAAAGAGTAAGGTGGTGGTCCTGATCCTTACTTTTAAACTTTCCATGGACCCCCCTGCAGTATCATTGCAGACCACCAGGGGTTTGTGGACTACAGCAGTGTTTTTCAACCTTTTTTTTTTTATAAAGTACCCCTTTTTCAAAAAAAAAGTACCCCCAGTACCTACAGTTTTCAGACAATTTTTTTTTCTACCACTGCAACACATTTGTTTAAACAACTTAATCGTAGCTGGGTGGGCGATGAAATTTTTGGGTGTAGAAAGTACAAAAATAACAAGGCACTGTAAAACTTAAAACAAAAATTCAGTTTTCTCCAAATTTCAATTGTGTTAACGTACCCCCCCAGACTTCTCTCGAGTACCCCTAAAAGTATTCGTACCACTGGTTGAGAAACACTGGACTACAGGGTTGGAACCACTGATCTAAAGAGACTACCAGGTGCATTTTTGTGACTAGTATACTAAGGGCTTGATTCTCCACTGCCTTAACCTGGCTGCAGTTATTTACCCCTGTGCAAAAAGAGTGTCAGATGCTGCCATTCTAATTTGAAACACCCACGTTTTCAATTATTGACATACATTTGTACGTATGTGCTTACAAGGAAGGCAGGGAAAAGAAAGCTCCATCTCACAGATGGGACCCCTGAAGTTAAATTAAAGAACAAATATCCTTTTAAATTTTCATCTCCCCCAAACCGTAATATGAATACATTCTCAAAGCATTTGTGCTAGCTTCTTTGCATCACTAACAATGCCTTATTTACTTGCTTTATAATGACTTCCTGCTGCTTTTTTCATTAAGTTGTCTCATCTGGAATGGAACACATGTATTGCATACTCTAATTAAGGCTAACTGAAGTACTCTCTGCTTTCTGTTTAATCCAGTCTGCAAGCAATCAACACAATTGACCTTATGACAGCATACACAGGGCAACATCACTTCAATACAGCACCTGTGTCTCCAATGGTGCGATAAAAGATAGTAACTAGGTGGAAAAAAATATGGCATGGCCATGGAATGAAAAATTATGGGTTTGAATAAACAGTCACACTAAGCCATCACCAATTTTCAGGAGTTACAAAAAAGCCTTATGCGATGGGCCACGTGTTAACAGCATAATTCAAAAGAGTTCTGGCTTATAACTCATAAACTTTGCAGTAAATTACATTTTCTTCCAAACACATAAACTAGTTTTTTTTTTCTTTTGTCCTGCAACCAGAAAAATTCAAAGTCCTATTTCTTGAGACTCAACAAAAGGAATTTGTCATATGGAGGAATTGTTCGTCTGAAAGCTACTCTTCCTAGGGAAGCTGGTGTATCCAGTCACAAGTTAATTTAATGCTATTTTAAGCATGCTCACATCCACCATGCATTTGGGGTGTCCAGCATCTGAACGTAAGCGCTTTATAAACTGCTCACATTAAAATAGAAAATAATACAATTCAGTGGAGTTTATGTATTTTTCCTGGGTCTGATTGAATTCTTTTTATACCAGTGTATAGAGGTTCTAAGGAACATAAAGGAACCATTGTGCTCAATGCTGTGCATACACACAATGAGATAAAGTCACCTCTGCCACAAATAGCTTTTAATATAAGCAGACAAGACAAAGTAGTCCCTCCCTCTGAGATGGGAATGTGGCCTAGTACATAAAGCAAGGAGAGATTGTAGTCAGGACCCTGGGGTTCTATTCCACACCCAGTGAAGTTAATGGAAAGACTCCCATTGACTTTAATGAGAGTTTGATCTGACTGTTCCATTTCAAATTAACAAGAGTCAAAAAAAAGAGACTGGATATTTATATAGATACAAAAAATCCATACATCTAGATATAAATCTGGAGATGTTGCTACATGTGTGTTGCTACACATATGGTTTCAGGGTTTAAATCAATCTCTATCTCAACAGAGACAAGGATCAGACATATGTTGAGATAAGGACAGATTTTGGGACTCAACCTGATAACTTAAAAACCTTCCCTGTAGTATATCAAGACAAGAAAGAATCACAAATGCACCTGGACTATAGGATTTGCAGCTTTAAGTATTCTGGATTTAGCAAAACAACACAGTTTTTCCTTCACTTCTTATACTAGTGTCTAAAACAGATGAATCAGAAGCCAGATTAGCCAATGTTATTAAAAAAGGTCCCAGTATAGCTAAACAACCATGTGATTAACTGCAAACACATGATTTTAGAGTTTTGCTGAAGGGATGGACATAAATACATGCTTAAAGTTAAGCATATGCTTAAGTGCTTTGTTGAATCATGACCTATAGCAACAGAGGAAATGCTACAATAAGTATTTTCAAATAAGTATTCAGAAGTTTGGCTCAAATTTCATAAGGGCTGTCTCCTGTGGGATTTCCAATACTCCTTAGAATCATAAAAAGATTAGAGTTGAAAGGGACCTCAGGAAATCGAGTCTAACCCACTGCTCAAAGCAAGACGAGCCCCGGCTAAATCATCCCAGACAGGGTTTTGTCAAGCCGGGCCTTAAAAACCTGTAGGGATGGAGATTCCATCACTTCCCTAGGCAACCCATTCCAGTGCTTCACCACCCTCCTAGTGAAATAGTTTTGTTTTGTTTTTTTAAATCCAACCTAGACCTCCTCCCCTATAAGTTGAGAACACTGCTCTTTGTTCTGTCATATGTGACCACTGAGAATAGCCTAGCATCATCCTCTTTGGAATCCCCCTTCAGGAAGTTGACAGCTGCTATCAAATCTCCCTTCACTCTTCTCTTCTCCCCTGATAAGCCATGTGACTGACCTCATCTGCCTAATTATTTTTGTTACCTTATGCTGGATTCTCTCCAATTTGTCCACATACTCTCTTCCTTCTGGATAGATTGGAAGTCCACTACAGAAAAGTCTAGGTCACGAGTAAAAAAAATCTTTCTTGTGGATCAAGAAATCACACCAAAAATCTGGTCAACGAGTCAGACAAATTCAGTAAAGATCATCCATCCATCTAAGTCATTTTCATCCAGATAGGGCAACTACAGATGTTACTTCGCTCACTTCTAACTGATTATACAAACTAGACATTCATGTCACTACATAGACACTAATGATGAGCCATTTCTGAGTGAAATGAAGAACCAACATTGCACAGCAAAGCTACAAAACTTTAGGCGAGATGACTATGATTCAACTGAAGCTTGAAGGGGAATTTCACGACTCTATACAGAATGCTATCATTATTCAAATTCAAACTTGGCAGGATATTAGAGTTAATCACCACTACTCTTTCTACAATGTTTAATGATCAGAAAGAGTCAGGACCTCAAATTTACATCTCATTTGCAAGATGACACCTCTAGCAGCATGAGGCTTCCTAACACAGATTCAGCTACTAAATGATTAAAGACCCATTCTTGCAGTACCTAGATTTTCCAATTTCAACCCTACTGAGCTCTGCTAATACTACAGCAGGATGGTGCTATGTCCTCTGGTACTGGGAGATGTTATGCTGTAGTTATAGGATACAGATATGTGTTTACACTTCATAAGCTTCTTTCTTCAAGAGGGCAAAATGGAAGTTTATGAGAGGGAACAACATTATCTGTTCTCCTCTACTTAAAATACTACTAAAATATCATGATCAGCTCTCTCACTCTCTGAAGCACTCTCCATAGAAGCAGATGAACAGAGCAGATGTACACAGCTTGTCTGCTACCTTGCTGCTTCCATAATTTTCATTATAGTAATTGTTGCTTAATGTTGCTATAATTTGTAGCTCCGAGGAAATAGTTTTTGCTTTCTTTAATGTTATTACAATGATGCTCACTCCACTCCTTCACTGGAAAATCTAGGAGGCCCTCCAACCTAGGAAGCAACCTGTGGCCTAAATTGACTTTAAGAACCTGAAATAAAGCATAAGGTAGTAAGGTTGTGAGCATGGTGTAATTTAAAAAACAAATGTGAATTAGAAAGGGTTCAGAAAAGGGCAACTAAAATGATTAGGAGTTTGGAACAGGTCCCATATGAAGAGAGGTTAAAGCGACTGGGACTTTTCAGTTTAGAAAAGAGGAGACTAAGGGGGGATATGATAGAGGTATATAAAATCATGAGTGGTGTGGAGGGGGTGAATAAAGAAAAGTTATTTATTAGTTCCCATAATAGAAGAACTAGAGGACACCAAATGAAGTTAATGGGTAGCAGGTTTAAAACTAATAAAAGAAAGTTCTTCTTCACACAGTGCATAGTCAACCTGTGGAACTCCTTGCCAGAGGAGGCTGTGAAGGCTAGTACTATAACAGAGTTTAAAGAGAAGCTAGATAATTTTATGGAGGTTAGGTCCATAAAAGGCTATTAGGCAGGGGATAGAAATGGTGTCCCTGGCCTCTGTTTGTCAGAGGCTGGAGAAGGATGGCAGGAGACAAATCGCTTGATCATTGTCTTCGGTCCACACCCTCTGGGGCACCTGGTGCTGGCCACTGTCGGCAGACAGGCTAATGGGCTAGATGGACCTTTGGTCTGACTCAGTATGGCCATTCTTATGTTCTTACGTAATTCTGTAGATCTGTATACAGCTATATATCTATCTATACCTGTATCTACCTACACATATTTTTGCACAACTCATGCTTTGAGTCAGCAGCACCCAGCAACTGTTCACAGCTTTTTAGCAGCAATCATGAATTTGCACCAAGTGGGGTTTTATTATACAAGGTTCAATTTGATTAATGGTAGCAAGTGATGAAAAATACTATTTGCATATAAACATGTCCCACCCAGATACACATTTTTAATATAGGAGACAATGCTTCACACATACACTGTGGAAATAATCCTTTATTAACAAAACTGCTCTGTACAAATATTACACAGCAATGGCCTCAGAGATTCATGCATAGGAAGTATTCAGTGTGAAGCTATAGAGATGAGTAAACCCTAAGTGAAATAGGTTTGCTCATCTCTTTTACTTGTTTCCCATTAACCTTACCTTTTCACCGTGCCGAAGTTTAACTCCTGTTTATACAAAGTGAATATCCCTACATACAAGCAAAAATGATTGAGAGGTTCAAGATACAGCCTAGGCACAGATATAGACCACTGGCAGCCAAGGAGATGAATGTCATTATTCTTTACAAAATAGGAACAAATGAAAAACTTCCTACAGCAAAAAACCTTCCTCCCCTCTCTTTTTCCTCAGAGAATGATGTCTAAAGAGAAGAACAGGGGTTTTTAGGAGATCTTTGAAGTGCAGGATCTGAACATTGTAACATCAAATGCTTTGTGCCCCATATTCATACAGGTGCTATCCCTTTAGCACTTGAAATCTTTTCTCTTGTATCACTAAGGCCACTGTAGCTTCTCTGAGTACACTATGTCCTGAACTCTTGTACAATGATATAATCCTTCTCCCCAGCTCAGCGAGGGTGGTGGAGTTTAATTGGACCAGCTAAGATGATAAAGATGCCAAGTGATAATTGCTCCCAGAGGCTAAGGCAGAGGTCTAATTGGCCTGGGGGCGGGGGAGTGTGCGAAGCCTCCAACCACTCTGCCAGGAACACGTGGTGCTTTGAAGCACTGCACACTGCTCGCAGGGTCAGAGCAGACTGGAGAAGGCTTTGCGCGCTTCCCTGCCCCCAGGTCCTAATTGGCCTGGGGGCGGAGGGAGTGCACAAAGCCTCCTCCCACCCTGCTAGGAGCACATGGTGCCTTGAAGCACCGTGCGCTGCTTGCAGGGTGTGGGGAGAGCAGAGGAGGCTTCGCGTGCTCCCCCACCCCCAGACCCTAGGGGCATGGGCACTTAGGGGAAACATGGGGGGGGGGGCAAAGGCACTCCTTCACCACCAGACCAATCATTGTCTGGGGGTGGGGAATCTGGAAATATCTTGGTCCCAACCCCTTCCATTTGATGCCCCGCTGTACGCAGAATTTTATGTATATGTAAATGTCTTGATTATTATTATTATTATTGTTATTACTATTATTGTATTTTAATAAGAGCAAATATGGAAAATGTAAAGCCTGAGTTCATACGTTATCTGGACACCTTATGTAAAGGAAACAGAAAGGAGAGCATTAGAATGAATTGAGATCACATGTCAATCAATGAGGTTGTCAATCATTGTAAACTACCATAATGACAAAATGTTTTGGCACGTAGCTCACGTATGTCACATCCACCAACTTACCTGTTGGAATTTGAAAGCTAATGTATGCGCTTGTTATGATTCTCCTTAGTCAATCATTGTAAAGCTATGTAAATTAGCATTCTGAATGAGCCAACCAGTTTAAAGTGAAATATTATGAATATTCATGAACCCATGTTATAAAAGCCTGTACCACGCAACAGTTGGTGTGGCATCGGGGACATGTGCGTCGGGTTAGGTATAGTGTAAGAGAGTGAGAGAGGTCCAAATCTTAGTCCTAGGTCAAGAGAATGTGTGAGGTCTAATAGAGTCTTTAAGAATTAAGCAGGGCGGAAGGCTTTGTTTCTTTCTTTTTAGGTAGTGTTCGGTTTAGTTAGCTAGTTTAGTATTTCAGAGTAGTTTAACTTTCGTCGTCGTGCTTGTTCGGCAGGCTGCGTCGCGGTACCGCTTGTCGGCCGTCATCGCGTCTGTTCGACGGGTGCGTCGGTGATTAGATTAGGGTTTTCTTTTAGGTTAAATAGGATAGGATTATTAGAGTCTAGCGTCCATCGTCTGCTCCGGCCGCAGCTGAAGAGCGGGAAGAGGACCGAAGACCAGACGCATCTGCGGAAGGTAGGTCGGCCGTCTTCAAAATCTTCCTTAGCGCTTCGAGGGATCACACAGGCTGTTCCTCTCCAAGGGCTTCAAATTAGCCTAAGGATTGAGGTCGCCTGACCAACGACCCTGCCACCGAGGGACTCCTGGTTGTTCCTCGCCCGAGGCTCTCCATCAGCCAGAGGCTTGAGGTCACCAGCATCGCCACCATCGTCCTGTTTGCGCCGAGGACTCTGGTAATTATTATTAGGGGTAACCATAGGAGGACTGCCCTCCATGGTTATTCGATGTATGTGATTTAAATTTGCACTACAATATAGTCCTGTTGTTTAACTCTAACCACTTGCCAGTTTTTATTGACTGCGCCTAAAATCTACTGATATTACGACCGGTGATAGATCCGAGTAGTGAGGACCTTAGTCCATCCCACGAGGATGTAAATCAACTGTAGCTTCCCCGCTAACACCGCCCCTTCCGTTTGATGCCCTGCCCCTTCCTGTGCAGACCAGGGCCACTTAAAATATTTCCGAAGTGGCCCCTGGCAAAAAATTGTTGCCCACCCGTGGGCGAAGGGGTTAAATATGTGCAGTAAAGAACTCTCCATTGTAGTCAGTCAAAGCTCTGAGGCTGCTTGGTACCCCAGAGCAGCTGCACGAGAAGCATAGATCACCTTTTCCAGGTCATACGGTCCCAATGAGTAGCCAAGACTCAGGGTTTTCCAGGTGAGGAACTCAGGGACTGTGGCAAGAAAGACGACTGTGAAGCCATAAGACTTGTGCAAGGTCCTTGAAGGGAGATAGTGACACAAGGCAGCAGCTTCTGGGAACAGGGCAGAGGAGTCTGACCTGAGCTTTTTGTAAGTGGGAGCTGTCCATCTGCCACTTGTCTCCACCCTGTGGAATAGAACACGACGTGTGTACATTCTATAAATAAAAGTACACTCTGAAAATACTGGGCTGTGCATCATCAATTTCTGCTCTGAATAGAGAGAACTGACCTACAAGGCCAAATTCTGTTATCACTCTGCAAATGGACCACACTATATTGGCAGTGACAAGCATGATGGGGATGCAGTCTTGGTTGGAGTCTTTGGGCACTGCTACAGTACAAGTGAGTTAACAATAACATATCCATTGATACTAATGGAATTTGACCAGCTCTGCCATAGCTGAATCAATAGACTCATTCTGTACCAATTTGATCTCCTCTTGTCTGTAGGTATGAAACAATTTCCTACCTATCCCTTAGCATAGGGTATTTATCCTGATGCATTGCTGTGCACTAAAATTAGAACATGAGTGTACAATTTGAAACATTTATTTTAAAAGATTAATGCTCCCAACTTCAAAGTTAATGGTGACTGGACACTATACAGTTCACATGAAGTCTTGTCTTTTTGCAGAACATTTCTCATTTTAACTATAGAAACGTATCTGGCTTTCTTAAACTTTTTGTGGAATATTTCCATTCATTAAATAGAACATTTTCTATCTAAACATTGCTCATTTTTGTCTGGATCTATAGAAAATATATCCCTTTAGCTCTCTTGATCCTCTTAACAGCTGTCCTTTGAAGCATGCCACCCCGGCTTCATCTCACAGTAACCTTCAGTCAATCAGCACAATCTTCAATGTATGTTCTCATCACAGCAACCTACTCTAATAACAGGGAAATCCAGTATGGTGTTGTGAAATTCTGTTAACTGCTATTCAGCAACCTGAATTGCCAAGTTTGAAATGAATAAGGCATGTAATGCCTCAGGCATAATATTTTAGAGGCTGGAAAATCTGACATTAAATGCATGCTGAGTATATATAATCCTATAGTTATTCTAACAGGACAGGGATTCTTGCTCTGTTACAATATGGATGTGTCTACACTGCACCGTAGGTCAAAAATAAGATATGCAATTTGAGCTACGCAAATTGCGTATCTTATGTCGATGTTATTTCAAAAGAGCTTATTTCAAAATTTGGCACCCTTTACACAGCACTTATTTCGAAATAAATTGCTATTCTGAAACATCCCTTTGTCCTCGTGGAATGAGATTTACAGGGACGTCAGAATAGCGAGCCTGTTATATTTTGAAATATCCAGAAGACCGGAGGTATCCCGAAATAGGCTACATCTACTCTGCAGTGCTATCTACAGCATGCGGGAAATGATTAAAAATAATGTATTAATGGCATACAATAAGCAAATTTAGTTACAGAGGTAGATCTCTCTGTTAATGGGTGTAGTATGCAAATGTCTGACCCAGAATTCAGCTGATCCGCAGTTCTCCTGTATCTGAAGTCAGTTCTCTCCCTCTATCTTCCTGTTAAGCCCCTGAACAGTTCTCAAATTGGACAGGTCCTGCCCTCTTCTAGAGTTTAACTAGATCCAAGGGTCTAAACCAAGAACACCTCCACTGAAGTCAATGGGATTGGAAGGGAATCAGGCCCTCAATCCTCTGTGACAAGGAGCCATACAGGATCCACTGCTGCCACCCTGACTCTACTAATCAACATGGATTTCTATGGCATTTCAGACCAGCTCCACCACTCCCGTGGGCATATCAGAGACATTGGGGAGCAAAGAAGCTAATTGCCGCCTGGGATTCTCTGGTGTACAGGGAGCACAAAATCTGCTATTCCCCTTTATAAGGAGGAGCTTCCTCAGTCCTGCTCAGCCAACTAGCTCAGCTGAAAGGGTGTGTGGGGAAACCCTCTGGAAGTATTGTGAGATTCCTGTAATCACTTTTCGAGGGACCATGAGACCATGATCACAAATTAAAAACAATGCAAAGATCTTGCAACTGGAATATCTCACCTAATATTCAGGAAGGGTTCATTTCAATATTAATTGGTTGGTTGTTGACATTTTTTTCCATGCAATTTAGTGAATGTTCAACTGATTGGAGTGTTCCAATGACTGTTCTCTATTTCAGCTGGCATCCTCAACAGGAGCTCTCAGCCAGTACTCAAATGAAACCAATAAGGAGCATTTGGCTAGAAATGTTGTTTAACTGGAGCTCTCACACAGCACTCAACTGTAAAAGTCAACTGGAGCCCTCAACTGGCAGTTGGAACTAATATATCACTCAAATGTTAAGGACACGCCACGTTTCACCCATCCTCATAGAAAGGTATTGAAGAGTGATGAAAAGCTTGTTGCCTCCACTGGATTAAAGAATAAGGGAATCACCCTAGACCAAAGTTTGAATCCCTTAAGTAATCACCAGGTTCCCAACCCATCTGAAAAGTACCCAGGTGTAAAGTATCCATGAAAGAAAGGACAAACCAGAATCCGTATCACTACCAAGCTTTGGAAAAATATGGATCTGGTTCCAAATTTTGCTGTTTGGACCCAACTAAAAAACCCCCACCATTTGTGTGTCTATTAAAGAGGTCCTTTATGGCTGACAGTGGGAGATCTGCACTCAATTCTTGGCTGTGACACAGACTTCTGGTCAGACCCTGGATAAGTCAATAAGTTTTTATGTGACTCGTTCCCCCATTTGTGAAATGAGGATAATATAACTTTCTTTGTCCTTCCTTCTGTGTTTTCTACTTTCAGTATAATACAATATAAACTCTGCAGAACAGAGGCTGTTGTCTACTACACATCTGTATAATTTCTAGCACGATGGGGCTCTACTCTCTGTTAGGGCCTCTAAACTCTAGTCACCACACATTTCTACATCTTCTTCACTATATAGGGCCATTCTACTACTATCTTAATGGCGTGAACAAGATCATCTCATGAGTGAACAACAGTTGGTTAAAAATAAACTCAATAAATGCAGAGGTTATGCTGATGGGAAGAGCCTGTAGGTATTTAGATGGCTTGCATCACAACAGAATCTGCAAACCTCACAATGTTTCATGTTTTTAACCTTACAATTCCACGGTAAAGTAATGCTATCATTCCTGTTTTAAAGATGGGGAACAGTAGCACAAAGAGACTAAGCAGAGTCAAAAAAATTCTATCTGTCATATGCTTATATGATCTGCATTATGATCATATGTGAGCACCTCACAATCTTTAATGAATTTATTCTCATAAGGTCCCTCTGAGAGAGGGAAGTGCTATTATTCCCATTTTACAGATGGGAACCTGGAACACAGAGAAATTAAGTGACTAATCCATGGCCACACATCTGTCTCCAGTGGAACAGAGAATTGAATTTGTGTCTCCTAAGTTCCAGACTGGTATCCTCATGACTGGTCCATATTTAATTTCCAAGTCTCTGATGGTAGACAGTACACATTCACAACTGTTCAGTTCAATTCACATTTCAGCAGTGTTCTTGGACTTGGTCTTCAGTGATATGAAATTGTCATATTGCTACAACCATGAATAACACTTTCTACTGTACTTGGGCTGGAGTTTCCATCCCATCCTGATGGATAATGACCTGGCCTCAACTATACATGATTTTATCAATGCCCATCTGGACTGCAACAAACAGATATTCCTGGGCACAAAGCCACTAAGGAATTCCTGTTAGTAGAGAACAAAGAAATACAGCTCCCCAGCAATAAGGTTACGTGAGCATACAAGATTCATGCTCTGATCTCTGTACTGGCTTTCCATAGAATACTGAATGATATTAAAGGTCTCAGACACTAGCATTCATGGATTCCAAGGCTAGAACAGACTATGCCGATCATCTGGGGCACAAGGGCCACAGTAAAACCTCCCAAATAGTTTCTGAATAATCTTCAAGGCATTCCATGGCCTGAGACTACGATTTCTAAATGATTGACTAAAGGTCTGGGATTTAGACCAAGACATGCAACTTCACTCCTCAGGCACAATGGAACTTTGTAACATAAGGGTAAAGTTTGTCTGTACAAGAGATAGAACTTTTGTGGGGGAGCTTGATATACCATAATGAATTCCCACAGATAATAGAAAGCACCATAAACCTCAGCACCTTCAACTACAAGTGCAAGGAACATTTCTACAAATTGCTTTCCCTTATACACAGTAATGTGTCCATTAAGAACAAAACCTACCAAATCAAAACACTCAAACACACACACCCATCTCTCCCCTGGGGAAAGGATAAGAGAACAAACCACACAAACACCAGAGGTGCTTGCATTGGAGGCCAAATTTAGGCTGCTAGGAAAGAGACTGAAATCCAGGACCTCTATGGTGGAATTCTCAGAAATGCTTCAAGTTCCACGTGCAGGGCCAGGTAGGCAGGCAGAGCTTCAGAGTCTCAATGCATGGATGAGACAATGGTGTAGGGAGGAGGGGTTTAGCTTTATAAGGAACTGGGGAAACTTTTGGGATAGGGGGAGCCTATACAGGAAGGATGGGCTCCACCTAAACCATAGTGGATCCAGACTGCTGGCACTTAACATTAAAAAGGTCGCAGATCAGTTTTTAAACTAAGAGATGGGGGAAAGCCGATTGGTGTGGAGGAGCATGTGGATTGGACGGAGACGTCTCCTAGAGGAGAGTCTATCGATAGAGATTCTCTAGGTTTTAGTCAGGAGGAGAGGATGGAAGAGGTATGGGCCAGATCAGATGAAAAACATTCACATAAAAAAGAATCTGACACATCAGAAAAGGGCAGATAAATAAACAGTGACAATCAATGGGGGACAATCATTCCAGGGTACAAAATATATCGGAAGGACAGAACAGGTCGTGCGGGTGGGGGAGTGGCACTATATGTGAAAGAAAATTTAGAATCAAATGAAGTAAAAATCTTAAATGAATCAACATGTTCCATAGAATCGCTATGGATAGTAATTCCCTGCTCTAATAAGAATATAACAGTAGGGATCTATTATCGACCACTTGACCAGGACAGTAATAGTGACTATGAAATGCTAAGGGAGATTAGAGAGGCTATCAAAATAAAGAACTCAATAATAGTGGGGGATTTCAACTATCCCCGTTTTGACTGGGTACACGTCACCTCAGGACGAGATACAGAGACAAAATTTCTTGATACCTTAAACGACTGCTTCTTGGAGCAGCTGGAACAGGAACCCACAAGGGGATAGGCAATTCTCGATTTAGTCCTGAGTGGCATGAAAGATCTGGTCCAAGAGGTAACTATAACAGGACCGCTTGGAAATAGTGACCATAATATAATAACATTTAACATTCCTGTGGTGGGAAGAACACCTCAGCAGCCCAACACTGTGGCATTTAATTTCAAAAAGGAGAACTATGCAAAAATGAGGAGGTTAATTAAACAGAAGTTAAAAGGTACAGTGACTAAAGTAAAATCCCTGCAAGCTGCATGGACACTTTTCAAAGACACCATAATAGATGCCCAACTTAAATGTATACTCCAAATTAAAAAACATAGTAGAAGAACTAAAAAAGAGCCACCGTGGCTTAACAACCATGTAAGAGAAGCAGTGAGAGATAAAAAGTCAAATCCTAGTGAAGTAAATTGAAAGGAGCATAAACACTGCCAAATTAAGTGTAAAAGTGTAATAAGAAAATCCAAAAAGGAGTTTGAAGAACAGCTAGCCAAAAATTCAAAAGGTAATAATAAAATGTTTAAGTACATCAGAAGCAGGAAGCCTGCTAAACAACCATTGGGGCCCCTGGATGACTGAGATACAAAAGGAGCAATCAAGGACGATAAAGTCATTGCGGAGAAACTAAATGAATTCTTTGCTTCAGTCTTCACTGCTGAGGATGTTAGGAAGATTCCCAAACCTGACCCATCCTTTGTAGGTGACAAATCTGAGGACTGTCACAGATTGAAGTGTCATTAGAGGAGGTTTTGGAATTAATTGATAAACTTAACAGTAAAAAGTCACTGGGACCAGATGGCATTCACCCTAGAGTTCTGAAAGAACTCAAATGTGAAATTGCAGAACTATTAACTGTGGTTTGTAACCTATCCTTTAAATCAGCTTCTGTACCCAACGACAGGAAGATAGCTATGTAATGCCAATATTTAAAAAGGGCTCTAGAGGAGATCCCAGCAATTACAGACTGGTAAGTCTAACGTCAGTACCGGGCAAATTAATTGAAACAATAGTAAAGAATAAAATTGTCAGACACATAGAAGAACATAATTTGTTGGGCAAAAGTCAACATGGTTTCTGTAAAGGGAAATCATGTCTTACTAATCTGTTAGAGTTCTTTGAAGGGGTCAACAACATGTGAACAAGGGGGATCCAGTAGATATAGTATACTTCGATTTCCAGAGAGCCTTTGACAAGGTCTCTCACCAAAGGCTCTTACGTAAATTAAGTTGTCATGGGATAAGAGGGAAGATCCTTTCATGTACTGAGAACTGGTTAAAAGACAGGAAACAAAGGGTAGGAATAAATACTAAATTTTCAGACTGGAGAGGGGTAACTAGTGGTGTTCCCCAAGGGACCAATCCTGTTCAACTTATTCATAAATGATCTGAAGAAAGGAGTAAATAGTGAGGTGGCAAAGTTTGCAGACGATACTAAACTGCTCAAGGTAGTTAAGACCAAAGCAGACTGTGAAGAACTTCAAAAAGATCTCACAAAACTGAGTGATTGGGCAACAAAATGAAATTTAATGTGGATAAATATAACGTAATGCACATTGGAAAAAATAACCCCAACTATACATATAATATGATGGGGGCTAATTTAGCTACAACTAATCAGGAAAGAGATCTTGGAATCATCATGGATAGTTCTCTGAAGACGTCCATGCAGTGTGCAGCAGCAGTCAAAAAAGGAAAGAGAATGTTAGGAATCATTAAAAAAGGGATAGAGAATAAGACGGAGAATATCTTATTGCCCTTATATAAATCCATGGTACGCCCACATCTTGAATACTGAGTACAGATGTGGTCTCCTCATCTCAAAAAAATATACTGGCATTAGAAAAGGTTCAGAAAAGGGCAACTAAAATGATTAGGGGTTTGGAATGGGTTCCATATGAGGAGAGATTAAAGAGACTAGGACATGTCAGCTAGGAAAAGAGGAGACTAAGAGGGGATATGATAGATAAAATCATGAGTGGTGTGGAGAAAGTGAATAAGGAAAAGTTATTTACTTGTTCCCATAATACAAGAACTAGGGGCCACCAAATGAAACTAATGGGCAGCAGGTTTAAAACAAATAAAAGGAAGTTCTTCTTCACACAGCGCATAGTCAATCTGTGGAACTCCTTGCCTGAGGAGATTGTGAAGGCTAGGACTATAATAGGGTTTAAAAGAGAACTAGATAAATTCATGGAGGTTAAGTCCAGTAATGGCTATTAACCAGTATGGGTAAGGAATGGTGTCCATGACTTCTATTTGTCAGAGGGTGGAGATGGATGGCAGGAGAGAGATCGCTTGATAAGTACCTGTTCAGTTCACTCCCTCTGGGACACCTGGCATTGGCCGCTGTCGGCAGACAGGGTATTGGGCTGGATGGACCTTTGGGCTGACCCAGTATGGCCATTCTTATGTTCATTACGAAACATACTACTACTGGCACTCATACTATAGTGGCAACTACATATGTGCTGGATCTAGGGGTACTGTGGATGCTACCAAACCCCCAACATGACATGGTTGCCATCATATACAGGGTTTACAGATTGGTTTAATGGCTCTTAGTACCTCCACTATAAAAATTGTTCCAGCAGCCTTTGATAAAGTCTGACATTAAAAACAAGATAGATTGAGTCGGTAGTGTATTATAAATAAATTATAATAGATTTATGTCATTAATCATGGAGGTGAATTTGCTAAGATCTATTCTCTCTTTATGGAATAAAGAAGTGAACAAAAAGTTGCATTTCTTTCAAACTGGCTTCCACTGAAGATGTTGATTTGTGGAGTCAATGATGCTAAAGTGCCATCACTGCAGATAGCCTAGGGAGGTACAGAAAGATATTTATTGGAAGGATGTAGGGAATAGACCCCAAAAACATTTGTTCATCATTATAGTGTCTGAGCAACATTGAATAATTGAAGCAATAAGTAAGAAGTATGAGCCAACTCTCAGGGTACTTAAAATCACAGGATGCCATTCTCAAATGGGAAGTTTATCTACCCAGACATCTGTTGGTTTGAAAGGCCTGTTCATGTCCATGTATGTCCATGCATGTCCATGAAAGGCCTATTCATGTCCATACAGTCCTCATCATTGTCATATCTAAACAACTCTTTTGACCAAATATACACAATCAAAGAGACCCTGATTTTTTGAGGAATTCAAAGAGCGTAGACACCAATTTCTAGAAGCGACAGCCTGATAGTCTGCTACTTTCTAAACAGCAGTAGTTAAAGTACAGGAAAGAGGAATGAGGGGGAGAGAAGTGCACAGCTTCACCTGGGCTGTCTAAAAACAAGGGAAACGTCTTCTATCTCTCCTTAGCTCATTGTCTATCTACAGCATCCCCTGCAGGTGCAATGAAAGATTCTGTGGTAATTGCATCTGCGTTAACCACTTGCTATTTGAAAGACACGAACTAAAAATGTGACAATAAAAGAAGCTTCATACCAGGCCCCAAGAGCTACTTGAATTCAGCATATTGAACGGGTTAACAAAATTAAAACTATACTGAAGCATTCAATTGCAGGGAAGAAAGTTTTGAGGAACTGAGAAATTTACTAAATTTGATAACAGTACTAAAATCCACCAGTGCATACAGCAGGGGGAGAACTACAAAATATACTGTAACTGAGGTATAGCGACTACCATTACTATGAAAACCATGAGTGCAAAGAACGGTCAGCAATTCACTACTCAGTTAAAAAACACACAATTCTTCATGAGAAATGAAAACAAAAGAGAAAGCAACAAAACAACAGCAATGAGTCAGATCCAGCAAATGGACAGAACTTTGTTAGTTGAAGGGATTATCAGGAAAAAAATGTTTCTGCAAAATGTATAAGGTGCTAAACAAATACCAGACAGAATGGAACGGCACTGTAGTTAGCCCTGAGGATGGCTAATCTCCCAATGACACCCTTTTCTGCAGTTTTTGCCTTTTAACTTTCTTCACAGACTGGTCTCGGGTGTTTCAAACTCTTCTTGCAATTAGTATAAGGATGGTGTTGGAAAACAATTTTGCTAATATACACTTTGGGTAATGAAGGCCAGCATCAGCATATATCACATACATTTCCACTTAATGACAGCCCATTTGCTGCTTCATCTTGTTTATAACTAGGTCATAATTAGATAGCTGCTATTCACTAATTTTAAAATAACTCTTTTGAAATAAACACGATTGTACAAAGATGCATATTTTGCCAGTGTGTGCAGAAGAGACACATCTGTCTGTGGATCTACAGACTCATGTTCCTTCTTTTCATGAATGTGACATTACTTGCTCAATGCCTCAAGAGATTATTCAACAGAGGGTCACCACCCATAAATTGAGTCTTCGGCGATAAGGGCTAGAGTAATTATTCAGGGGATTATCAATCAGATTCTATATTAAGGTCCTAATCTATTGCCCATTTGGGCCAATGGAAAGACTCCTGACTATAAGGGGTTTCTGCATTTGTCTATGGTTGCATTAACACAGCAGTCTCCAAACACACAGGGGTAAAAGGAATATACTATTTGGATTAGGGACGTTAAAATGTGTTTATTCAAGTAAACGTGTAACCACTGAACATTTCACCAATTACATGGTTACACATGAGGGGTGAGGGCAGGTGGCTCCCCAGGAGCCAGTGCAGTACTGGCTCCCGCCTGCCCACTCCCCAGTGCAGAGCTGCTGCCTCTGATACACAGGCAGCAGTGTGGTGAATGGGGAAGGCTGCATGTAACCATGAACAAGGTTACACTTTCACATCCCTAAATTGGGTATACATCAGAATATATCTAATTACAAGAGCATTAGAACATGGTTCTCATTTTGTGACATCTATTTACCACCGAGTCATATCGCAGAAGTTAATAAGCAATGTGTATTTTTACATTAATGTCATGCCAGTGAAACCATGCAGAACATTGCCAGCAGAACAGGTGAGTTTCAAAAGATGCCCAATGCCATCAGTAAGGAAACAGACCAGACTTTTACACTAAAGAATGCAGCATTTCTGACATCAGGTGCCCAACACCACGGTTCTGAATAGGGATAACTGTTTTGCTACATGGACAGATACATACCACTGGTTCACCAGTAGAAATTTTGCTGGAATCTACTTGCCTGAAACATTTTGAGTTCACATCTTACTTGTGTGCAGTAACTCGCTTAGATAAGGAAACAATATGCAAGCAATGGATATTGTCCCCAAGCATGCTTGCTCCCAATGGATGTTTTTCCTCAATCAAAATAAAGTCATAAATTACATTAGCAAGGGAATCTACAAAGTATTTTTGTGCATCAGAGACCAGATTACAAATGCATAGGAAGTCTGTAGCAGTTTACTCATATTCATGCAGTGTGCTGCTGCTGTATCACAATGCTTTAATACTGGAAATTGCTATTTCATTCTATTCCATTCACACCTATTAAATATTTACAGTTGCCAGTGGCAAGTAATTAACATTCCCGCATGCTATGCCCTGTACTAAAATACTGAGATCTTAGTATCAGAATGCAGTGCTGTCACATTAATTTCTTGCCAATGGCAGCTGTAAATATTTTAATGGTGACCATTGTATTTACGACTGACAGCTGCAAAAGTGTAAGCAGAATTTAAAGAGACAAGGTGGGTAAGGTCATATTGTTTACTCAACCCACTTCTATTGGTGAGAGAGACAAGCTTTTGAGCTCATAAGAACATATCCTGTCTTCTGACAGTGGCCAATGCTAACTGCTCCCAGAGGGAATGAACAGAACAGGTAACACTGCTCTACAGCCAAAATGCTTCTGAAATAAATGTAGTCAAACTTTACTAATTCTGGGTCACTGAGAACGAAAATGATGCTTAAAATTGTTGATTGGCTCTAGTTTTCAAGATCTGCTATTGGGTCAGTATATACGACCCTTGACTTGGGAATGGCGGAGGATAAGTGAGTTATAAAGGGAAGGGATCTCAATTTAAACCAGAAATGACTAAAATACATCTTTGACTGGATCTATGAATAAATCAATGACTGGGTTTGGACAGTACTTGCTTTTTAGGCAAAACAATGAATGATGCAATCTGAAGCTGGTATTGCGTCATACATGATATGAATTACATCATGTTATTCCTAGAAGTCATGGATGATGCAATCATAACGAAGCTTACATCACTCTGCTGAACAAATTGCCCTATATCAGCTCTAGAAATCATACAGTGTCGTGCTCTCTTATTTGTCAGTGTTTGGTTTTGCAAAGGGACACATTTCTGTTTAGCCAAAGTGAGCAGAGATGCCTCATACTTGTGTGAACAGTGCAGATAACTTCTGCTATGTTTGTGGTGAAGTGACTTTTGCATCACAAAAGCACAGTATAACCACTATGGTTAAGAAAGTCTATCACCTTTATTTTGGCTGCAAAATTGGAGATCAGAACAAGAGGTGGGCCCCACACATATGCTGCAACACTTGTGCAACAAATCTTCGCCAGTGGTTGAACAGGAAAAGGAAATCTATGCCTTTTGCAGTGCCAATGATTTGGAGAGAGCCAACAGATCATACCAGCAATTGTTACTTCTGCATGGTGCCTCCAGTTGGGAAAGGTGTGTCAAAGAAGAAAAAGTGGACTGTGCATTATCCAAACATTCCATCAGCTATACGCCCAGTATCCCACGGAGAAGGACTGCCGGTTCCTGATGCACCAGAATCATTCTCACTTGAGTCAGACGAGGAAGAGGAAGAGGATGAAACTTCTGGTCCTGAACCATCAATGTCACAGGACCCACATTTTCTCCCATCCTCCTCCTCTGAACCACACCTCATAACATAAGGGCTGTGTCTAGACTGGCCAGTTTTTCCGGAAAATCAGCCACTTTTCCGGAAAAACTTGCCAGCTGTCTTCACTGGCTGCTTGAATTTCCGCAAGAACACTGACGATCTAATGTATGATCGTCAGTGTTCTTGCGTAAATACTATGATGCTCCCGTTTGGGCAAAAGCCCTCTTGCGCAAATGCTTTTGCGCAAGAGGGCCAGTGCAGACAACCCAGAATTCTTTTGCGCAAAAAAGCCCCGATGGCTAAAATGGCTATCGGGGCTTTCTTGCGCAAAAGCGCGTCTAGATTGGCATGGACGCTTTTCCGCAAAAAGTGCTTTGGTGGAAAAGCATCCATGCCAATCTAGATGCTCTTTTCTGCAAATGCTTTTAACGGAAAAACTTTTCCGTTAAAAGCATTTGCGGAAAATCATGCCAGTCTAGACGTACCCAAGGTGAACTGAATGACCTTGTCAGGGATTTGGAACTACCCAAGAGTAAGGCAGAGCTGTTGGGCTCCAGACTACAGCAGTGGAATCTCCTGGCAGGTGATGTTAGGGTTTCCACGTTCCGTGACCGTCAAAAGGATCTTGTCCCATTCTTCTTCATGGAAGGTGATCTTGTAGCCTGCAACAACATCAATGGTGTGATGGCAGCCCTCAACATTGCTCACGATCCAGATGAGTGGAGACTGTTCATTGATTCATCGAAGACGAGTCTTAAAGCTGTTTTGCTGCATAATGGCAATGTTTTGCCATCAATTCCAGTTGGTCATGCAGTCCATATGAAGGAAACCTATGACAACATGAAACAACTTTTGAGGTGCATAAACTATGACCAACATCAGTGGCAGCTTTGTGGCGATTTGAAGGTTGTTGCTCTCTTGCTTGGTCTGCAGACTGGATACACAAAGTACTGCTGTTTTCTCTGCGAATGGGATAGTCATGCAAGAGATTCCCACTACATCAAGATAGATTGGCCACTCCGACAGTCATTGGAGCGTGGGAGGAAAAGTGTTCAGCATCCACCACTTGCTGAATCAAGGAAGATTTTGTTACCACCCTTACACATCAAGCTGGGTCTGATGAAGAACTTTGTCAAGGCCATGGACAAAACACAAGCAGCTTTCAAGTACCTCCGTGGACAATTTCCAAGGTTAAGTGAAACTAAGATAAAGGAAGGTGTCTTTGTTGGTCCTCTGATTCGTGAATTTCTTCGAGATGATGCATTTGACCATGCACTGCGTGGCAAGGAAAAGACGGCATGGAAAGCCTTCCAGTTAGTGGCAATAAATTTTCTCAGAAACAACAAGGCAGACAACTACAGGTTGTTGGTGGAAAACCTCCTCAAGGCATACAAAAGCCTTGGTTGCAACATCTCACTAAAGATACATTTTTTGCACTCTCATCTAGATTTTTTTCCACCGAACTGCGGAGCAGTGAGCGACAAGCACGGCGAGCGATTTCACCAGGACATTGCAACAATGGAAAAACGCTATCAGGGCAAATGGAGCCCATCAATGCTTGCAGACTATTGCTGGACAGTGACAAGAGATGCTCCATTTAATGAATACAAGAGACAAGCCAAGAAGCGCCGAGTAGACACTGAATAGGACTAAACTATGTACGTAATAGTTTTTTGCCTTTTGTTTCATAATAAATTTGATTTATATAACCCTTTTGCTGATTTTTAAAGTGTTACATAAACAGGAAAGGTGAAATATTATCATGTAAAGCAACCATAAACACATGAAAAGACCTAAGTTTACAATTTATGATTAAAACTCTATTATCTACACAATATACATAGACGTAAAATGTAAAAACTTAAATATCTTGGAAACAGTAGCCAATCAGTTGTTTTAATTGTCATATTTGAATTCAGCACATCAAAATACATAATAAATAGCACATTTTATCTCTGAAGCAGACGACTTCTAAAAAATTGTAGACCAGTGTAATCATCAAGTGATCCTACCCCTGTTATTCATTTGCACTTCTGACAAACATAGGCTAGGGGCATCATTCCTACCCATCTTGGCTAACAGCCACTGATTGGCCTATTTTCCATGAATTTATCCAGATCTTTTTAAAATCCTGTTGAAGTCCTGGCTTTCACAACATCCTCTGGCAAGAAGTACCACAACGTTGACTGTGTGTTGCATGAGGAAATGCTTCCTTTTGTTTGTTTTATATCTGCTTCATGTTAATTTCCTTTGGTGATCCCTTGTTCTTATGTTACAGGAACAAGTTAATACTTTTTTCTTATTTACTTTCTCCACACCAATGATGATTTTATAGACCTCTATCATATCCCCCTTAGTCTTCTCTTTTCTGTGCTGAAAAGTCCCATTCTTTTTAATCTCTCTTCATAGAGGACCCTTCCATGTTGCTCTTCACCATGTAAGTTTCAAAGCTTTTCTCTCTCACCAACAGAAGTTGGTTCAATGAAGGATTTTACCTCACTCACCTTGTTGCCCTAATAACCTGGGACCCATATGGCTACACCACCACTGCGTGTAGCAGAATTTAAGCACTTCTGTTATTTCATTTGAGGCACGTAGAGCAGTGAATTATCAAGGGAGATAGCTAGATGGCACTAAAACATATTTCTTATAACTCTCACATGATTGTTGTTTATTACATTTTGCCATAAAAAAGATTGTTTTAGGTGCAGGGGTGACTCCTGATTCCAGTACATATCTTGGCATTTTACACAGCTACTCATCAGCCTGGAATCCAAGTGCCTGTCAAACATTAAAGAATTTATCCTCATAAAATGCATTTGAGATTGGAAAGTATTATCCCTGTTTTACAGCTGAGGAACAGAGAAGTGAAATGTCTTAACCATAGTCACTCAGGGGCACAGCACAAGACCAGGCCTTCTGAGTCCCAAACCAGCGTGTTAGCCACAAGACCACGCTTCCTCCATATAATATGCTGACCACTGAAATGCAGCTGTCTTTGGCTTGTCACACAGCAGCTGTTTTGCAATACACATGTAACCCCCAAGGAGATTACTTAGATTCCTGGGGCTCTGTGTGCTGGCAGCTCAGCACACTGTCCCTTGTAGGGAGGGGGAGCCAAGGCAAACTCAGAGTCTGCCCGGGGGAGTGAGATGCCCCTTCCAGGGAGTTCAGGAAAGGGTAGAAGCCATTTTTTTTTTTGAGTAAAGCTGGAGCCAGCCAAGGCAAGGGCAGGACTGGCTCTGTGGGGAGCTGGTAAGCCCCAGGCCTGCATGCAGGGTTCCTCCTGAGAACCGGCCTCTAGGGACCTGAAAGAAAGATCCCTCCACTCGGCTTTTCCTTCTCCACTGATGATTCCCAGTTTGTAGAGTTTGGCTGGGAAACTTCCCAGCCAGGCTGAGTTAGCCCTCCAGCTCCCTAGGTGAGACCAGTCGCCACATGGTCAGCTCTGCTCTGCCTGCTAGTTCAGGGCTGCTGACTGCTGTGGGTGTGTCTGGATGCTGGGCTAGGAGACTACAGTTTGGATTTTAGTACAGTTGTGTAATCTGCACCTTGAGCCCTGCACCCCTTTGTGGTGAGGGGAAATCCTGGGACCGAAGCCACCTGATTCCTGCCTGAAGAGGATCCCTGCTGGCAGAGATCAGCCCTCTGCAGTGACTGAGGAGTCCAGAGTCATCTCTGAACCTGAGGATCATTCACAGAATTTGTGAGTGCACCATCTTTTAGTTAGTCAGGGAATTTGTTTTGGGGACCCCCCCCCCTACTCCCTGCGCTGTGTCCTCAAGCCAGGGAGTAAGGGTTTGGGGATTTTATAACCTGCTGCATATTAAACCTGTGGAGGGATTTACCACCTTCTCCCACTTGTGAGTCCTTTGGGCTGTACTGAACCCAGTCAGCCACACTGCTAAACCACTGCAGAGAGGAATTTTGTGGTCATAGGTCATCAGGGGCCCCAACAAAGTATGCGTACCAAGGGGACACTAATCTTACATTTGCTGGGGCAAGTCACAGGTATTAGCAGCGTGGGCACCGGTGAACCTAAAAATAGCGTTTTACCCTGTTTTGTTATATTTGTCTCCTGTTTAATATAATTATTGTGCTGAATCTATTGTATGTGTTTGTGTTATTTTCTGGAAGTGTCCAACTATCTGGCAAGTAAGTGGGGATTACCCTGTGGTTAGAATTTTCCTCCCAAACTGCCCCGGTGACCCTGCCAGGAAGGAGTGACGGGGGTGGAGGCACCGCCAAATAAATCCATAGGAAAAAAAGAAAGAAGATACACCCTGCCAAGTGGGTGGCGGGATCCAGAAGAACCCAGACCTGTCCATCAAAACTTGTAAGCAGATTGGCATTAAAGAAGGTGGAGAGGGGGCGCTACACGCAGCAATGCTAAGCAGAAATTTTGCACAGAAAGTGGAAATTCAAGAGGGTATATCCAGCCTATGGAAGAAAAATGTAAGCCTCCCATAGATACTTTGACAACATTTACAGAACCTTGTTAGCGGTGGGAAAAAAAAGATATTATAGGAAATATAGAGTAACATTGTTTTGGGAAACAAGTATAATAGGTGTGGTGGCAGTGAGAAATCAGAGGGAAGTCTCTTGCAACAGTTTGCCAGAGCACTGCGTTGTCATTGTGGATGCTCTATTAACTGTTTGTATTAAATTCATGGTAACTGCTCAGGTAAACTTGTTATTTTTCCCACCACAATCTTTTAATCACCTGGTTACACATATTTTATACCTACTTATTCATGCAGTTAATCTGCCAGAAATATAAAATATTTGAAACTATCTTTTGAGTGTACTCACGTAAATTATTTCCTTTCCTGTCATATTGTCTGATTATAAACCAATATTAAACTACCTCAGCCTTATTTACTTTACCTGAGGCTGCAAAGCTGCTCTACATTAGTGAAACATCTTGAGGCAGTTCCATGTTCTTCATTTTATGCTCCTAAAATGTCCTTAATTAAAAATTAACTGAAAAGCTTTTTAACCTGACACGAAGGGCCAGATTTTTAAAAGAACTCAGCTCTCACTGAGGCAATTAAACACTGGACAGATTTAAAAAAACAAAAGTTAGACACCAAGCTCTTTTGAAAAACTGGACCATATTTAGATTCGTAAACAGGAGCAGAGGCCCTTTGAAAGGCTATTCCCAATTGTGGGTGCTGAGCACTTCACTTATGGCTACTAAGACAAGCACATATTACAGAATAAAGGCTGTGAAGTTTTTAATCAATAATGATCCACTGAGTTACCACTTCTGATCTTTGCACTCTTGGGATTGACAGGACACATTGCCAGACGACACTTTCTTTTTCTAATTCCTGCAGAGATCTGGGCTCTAGAACTTGCATTTCAGGAGTTACTTTCCACGGGTCATGACACACACCCCCTGCCCTAACAAGGCAGGGATTAGCAGGAAGTGTGGATGGAAATCTGGTTAGCATATGCTGGCGGAGAGCGTCTCACAAATCAGAAAACCTTGGCTCCCCTCAATCCACACTTGTTCAACTGCCACCATGATGAGGGCTGAAGTGGAATATGATTGAATTTAAATACCTCCCTCAGCTGCTTAGTGCAAACCAGTTTTGGAGTAGTTATGCTCTGGCTCAAAAAGGGCTGATCTCAGCTATATGAAAATATCCTCTCAGCATTTTAAAAGTCCATCAACTCCTGCTGTTATACTCTACCTGAAGCCACATCCCCCATTGGCTGTGACATCCCCGTCGGTGGCTTTAGAAATTATTATTGAATTGTATGGAAAATAAGCAGCAGCATTTGTTCCTTTATGTAAGCATGCCCCAGCAATTGGAATTATCCCAGTCTCATTCCTCTTTGGAAATAAATGGTAAATGTAGTTCTGACTACATTAGTTTCCACAGTTTCATGTAGCTATCAGGTGCTTTTCAAATTCATTTAAGGCTTAACTTTGAGAACACTCAACTTAGAATCATAGGGCTGGAAGAGACCTCAGGAGGTCATCGCATTCAGTCCACTGCCCAAAGCAGGACCAATCCCAGCCAGGCTTTGTCAAGCCAAGACTTAAAAACCTCTAGGGAATGGAGATTCCATCACCTCCCTAGGTAACCCATTCCAGTGCTTCACCACCCTCCTAGTGATGTAGTTTTTCCTAATATCCAGCTTAGATCTCCCCCACTGTAACTTGAGACCACTTGGGTTCTTAGAACAGCATTCTTCATCAGCTTATTCATGACCACTGTTATATTACATATTTTGTATTGGGAATGTATTAAAAAGGTGTCTGGTTTAACAGCTTGTGAACTGAAGCCATCCACATGTTGCTCAAAACAGGCCAACGGCGCAGTGGGGCTAAGGCAAGCAGTTCCCTGTTTGTCCTGGATGGCTCCGCACCCTGGAAGCAACCAGCAGGTCCAGTGCCTACACTTGGGTGGGGCAGCCCAGGAGGTTCTGCATACTACTCTTGCCCACAGGTACCCCCCAAGCTCCCATTGGCCAGGAACCAGTGCAGAGCCAGTGCTTGGAGCATGAGAAGCAAGCAGAACCTCCAGGCCCTTCTTCCTGCTTAGAAGCCAGATCTGCTGGCCACTTCTGGAGTGCAGCATGGTGCCAGGACAAGTGAAGAGTATACTGCCTTCGCCCCACAGCACCTCTGACCGGACTTTTAACTTCTTGGTCAACAGTGCTGACCAAAGTCACTGGGTTCCCTTTTTGACCAAGTGTGCTGGTCGAAAACTGGACACCTGGATACCCTATCCCATAGGCATACACCTTACCCTATGCCAGAGTCCATGCACCACAACGTCAGCTCTGCCCCCTTCACTTTTCAGCATACCTCTTTACCCAACTATATTCTTCCAACCATGTAAGCTGTGGATGATGACTGGTGTGTGTGACACGTTGTAGTAATTAGATAAAGGGGATGATAAATCGTCTGGAGGGTGGATAGGGCTAAACCAGCAGGTTTCATTGAAGGGAAAATTCCAAAACCAAAAACGTGTCCATGGCCCTGTAAAATACCCAATGGTGCTAGAGATTTAAACGCTGCAGACAGCTGAGAAACTCATTCTTTCCTTGGCATTTTGTTTAAATATTTATTTACGGTATTTGTACAGATGTAATGGTGTGGTATTTTCCTGATAATAAATACACAAAATACTACTCTCTCATCAATCTCACTAAATCTACTCATCTTACTTTCAGCATCACAGTGACCTTTTCATGGTGCCTGAATAATGCATCCCTTACGCTGTGTGTAACAGATATAGATTGCATAGCCCCTCTTTCTGCATGATGACATACTGATTAATAGCAGCAAGAGAGCTAGCTCCTTATGATCAATTAATCATCTGCCATAATTATTCAGCAGTTAAATAATTATTAATTTGGGGTTCTTGTGAAAATGAAGGTTGACAGGGTTGGACGGTGAACATGTTCTTTTTATGCGGCTGGGGACTTGGTCCTAAAAGCTTTAGCCAAGTAGATTTGTGTCAAGTATTTTTTTTTTATAATTTGGTTTGCAATGACTGATTTCAGGGAATAGCTCAAAGATTCACTATGGATTGCAAGGGGGATGTGGTAATGGGACATAGCCTTTCACAACCATCCCACTTCTGTAGTGGGATTCACTAATAAAGTCATTACTTTGCAATGGCTGTTCAGTGATCTAAAATGAGTTAATTAACTTAGTTATCTCTGTCCCATTGACATAATAGCATCTATAAACATCTCACTGAAGGATGCTATTGTCATCAGGCACAGCAAAAATGCCAAAAATTAACTTGGCCTTGACCTTGAACTATCCTTTCATGCCCAGAGTTGGCCTGGTGGAGTGAGACATTTCTGTGGAAGTGATGGGAAAGGAGCACATTTCTATATATGCTGTACCCATTCTGTGGTTAAGTAGAGGACATTAGACTCCAGAAACCTGGTTCTCCACTGCCTGGAACCTTGTGCATGGTACCAAAGTGGGTGTGAAACAAGAGAAGAGTGCATAAGTGAGGGAATCTGATTTGGTAGCATTTCATATCCACATGGCTCAGAAAGAAATGACCACACTAGGGATGTGAAAGGACTAGTGACTATCTGATAAGCCAATGCTTATCAGATAGTCAACAGGATAGTTTACTAGTTGCTTCCTTCCCCTTGCTGCCTTTCTTCAACTTACCTTACTCCTGGTATAATTATGGTCACAGGAGTCAGAGTAAGTTGTCCTCCAGATTGCCATTATTTCAAAATTATGGTTTGCAGCATAGACACGCTCTTTGTTATTTCGGAATAATGTCAGTTATTCCAAAAAAAGGTGCTATATAGACATAGCCGAAGGTGCTGCAGGACCATTTGTTGTTTTTTACATAAACACATTGTTTCTCAAACCATTGAGCATGCTTTCCTGGGACAGAGAGGAAAACTTTAACTTTGTGCATGTGGCTGCTCTCTTGGTTTTGATGCAGATTTTTAGGGTTAATCTCCAGCAATTACGGTTGAAAATAGTTTCTTCAAAAATGACCTTAGTGCAGACCTGGGCAAAATACGGTCCGCAGGCTGGATCAGGCCCACCAAGACACTAGATCTGTCCCATGTAGGCAGTGGGGAGCCCTAGGCAGGCTCCCCTGCTTTCCCTGCAGCCCCATGCGCTGTGCAGAAATGCGGCTGCTGGGCTCCCTTTCTGTTTCAAAACTGGAGGGGAGGAGGGAAGCTTCAAGAGTCACCTCTGCCCCCAGCACAATCCCATTGGCTGGTTTCCGGAGAGAATAATGGGCAGCCAAGAAGAACCACACCCCCTCGCCTCGGCTCAGTTATTCACTGAAGCACATGGCCAGGCAAGCTGAGAAATGTTTTAAGCTCTGCAAGCCTTAGCTCTGCAGGCAGGCAGGGTGGTTTGGCTGCTGGCCAGTAAGTCTCCTGGCCACAGCCTGCCTCTGGCACCCCGGTCCCTCCCCTTCCCCAACCCTCTGCCCCCCCCCCACTCAACATACCCAAACCCTCTGTCCCCTCTTGCACCGTACCCCCTCCCAGATCTGGCACCCCAATCTCCTGGCCCAGATCACAGTCCCCTTCTACCCTGGGTAATATCCCAGATCCCTGCACTCCAGTCCCCTGCCCTAGGTCACAATCGCCTCCTTCACCCAAACTCCTTCCCAGATTACAGGCTCCTTCCTGCACCCTAATCCCTTACCCCAAGCTCCCCTCTGAATCCAATCTCCATTGCAGACCCCGCATCTCCTCCATTAATATCATGGAAGAGTGCGACACTCAGCCACTTTCCAAAATCTTGGAGTGGCCCCCTGTCAAAAATTATTGCCCATCCCTGCCTTAGTGTAACCAATGCAGCCAGCTAAAACAATTTGCAGACAACCCGAAACAATAGTTCTAAGGTCAGAACTCAGATGCCAGAGATAACAATATCAGTATCCAACAAGTTCTCCAAAATATTCCAAGAACATTTTTTTTATTTTAGAAGGTGGAAAAGCCTATTGGAAGGGAGTCTGTTTTAGATTTGATTTAACAAATAGGCAGGAACTGGTGGAGAATTTGGAAATGAAAGGCATTTGAATGTGATTATGAAATAAGACAGTTCATGATTCTAAGGAATGGTAAAAGGGAGAACAGCAAAATATAGACAATGGATTTCAAGAAGACAGACTTTAGTAAACTCAGGAAACTAGAGTCAACTTAACTTCTGTGCCACAGAGATAATAAGGTGATAAATAACAGTCAGAACAAATCATGTAAAACCAGCCTGATAGCTTTCCTTGATCTAATAACATGCCTTGTAGGTAAGGGAGAAGAGGTAGAGGTGGTATACCTAGACTGTAATAAAGCATTTGATTCAGTCTTATATGACCTTCTTATAAACAAACTAGAGAAATACAATGGAGATGGGGCTACTAAAAGGTCGGGGCATAACAGGTTGGTTAGCTGTTCTACAGAGTAGTGATCAATTGTTCCAAGTCAGGCTGGAAGTGCATGACAAGTGGGGTTCTGCAGGGATCAGTTTTGTTCAATATCTTCATCAATTATTTAGATGCATTGAAGGGTGAGGTGCTCTTCGTAAAGTTGCAGCGTAGGTTTGTTTATCCGCAGGGATAAGAGGAAACAACATTTTCCTTCCTGAGTTAGTAGATAATGTCTGTATCCACAACTTTAGCCTTTGTGACAATGACCTGTAGGAAGTGAGCGCAGCTTCACTGAAGATGCTCTGAGGGAAAGTAGGCACTTAGTATTTTGTTGTCTGCATGTTCATGCATTTGCAGGGGAGAAAACGTAACTTCATCAATTATTTGTGCATTTCAAAGAAGGTACCCGCATGCAGCCCAGAGTCAGCGGGACTTCCCGCTGGCCCCAGGCTGTATGCGGAGTTCCGCATTCCTCCTTTGAAATGTACAAGAGCCCCAGCAGGGGTTCTTGTACATTTCAAAGGAGGAATGTGGAAGTGCCTATTGACTAGTTGATGGAAATTCCATCGACTAGTCAACTAGTCAATTAACCGCATTTTAACATCCTTAGACTGAGGGATGGTGAAAGTTGCTCCTCTGTGATGGTCAGATAGCTCCTTCTTGTCCTCCATGTGAAGCTGGGGCTGGCACCCTTGCTCGCCTGAGCCCTGCCTGTTCCCCACAAGAGACTATTGCTGCAACCTAAGCACTGCCTCTTCCTGTGTGGGCTGAGATGGCTGCTTGTGCTCACCTTCTTTCTGACAAACGCGGGCATTTGTCTCATTTGCTGTGGCCAACTGATCAAGTTGTCATGAGCAAACAGGACAAATGCCCACTTCTGCCAAAAACATTGGGACGGCCGGGACACTTAAGAAAAAGAAGCCTCCCGGCCAAAACAGGATGTATGGTCACCCTACGTCAACATTCATTATGGTGTTGTGAAATCTATTATGTGAATACATTTTAAAAAAATCAAAAATATTTTTTTTAAATAGAAGCATTCAGGGAAAATTCTCTCATGAACATTTATTCCTGTGGTCTTCACAATGCATGTGCTGGCTGCAAACATTCCTGGAAACAAAAAGGTGCACTAGAAAGTTCATGAAGTGATTACCAGGGACTCATGAATATTAATTCAGTGAAACACTGAGATTTATTGAAAAGAATATTTTCAGATAGCTTCTTTTTTTTTGTATTCACCCATAATATTTCATAAATATTATGACATTTCTTTATATGTCTAGCAATACAACATATTCCCCACTTTGCAGTACTAAATCAGATGGAAAACAAAGGAGGAAAATTACAGGTACTTTCTGGAAAGAAATAGAAGCAGAGAAAGATTAATAGTGTTTCCCCACAAGGGACAAGTGGGCATGAAGGGTGAGGTGCTCTTCGTAAAGTTGCAGCGTAGGTTTGTTTATCTGCAGGGATAAGAGGAAAGGACATTTTCCTTCCTGAGTTAGTAGATAATGTCTATATCCACAACTTTAGCCTTTGTGACAGTGACCTGTAGGAAGTGAGTGCAGTTTCACTGAAGATCCTCTGAGGGAAAGCAGGCACTTAGTATTTTGTTGTCTACATGTTCATGCTTTTGCAGGGGAGAAAACATATCTTCTTTGAAGTAATATTGGCTTCAGCATAAAACTAAGGCTGTAACAAATTTCCTGGACTTGCCAGTTATCAAATATCAGCTATTTCTGGTAGCTGATGGTGTCACACTGTCACCTTGTATTTTGCCTCCACAGCCTGAAGTAGTGGCTTAAGGAAGGAGATGTGGTTCCCCCAATCAATAAGTATTCTGGAGCATAGGGTGAAATGCCACAGCTTGACAGAACTTTACAGGTAGTTGTATTCATGAGTTCCCCTTTAAAGAAGAACCTGGTGCTGCTCCCTATACATGAGGGAGAAGGATATATTTTGTACCAATTATTAGACTACTGTGGACTAATATTATCGGCGGTTCAGGCAACGACAGAGTAGTGAAGGTTGCCTGAGGCTTGTTATTATAAGAAGCAGTTTCCAGTTGCTTATAACTTTGTCAAATTTTAACCATTTAGTCTGAAATTTTTCATGCCAAGTGTCTGCCTCAAGGTGATTTTTTTAAAGTTGAAGCTAAAACAGTTCTGCTGTTTCAGGGAATTAGAATAAAAGGAAGATATATTGTTTTCAACATGTTAAAAATCTTCTTATAGCTGTTTGGCTGAGAAGCTCCCGCAACTCCATGTTTTATAGCAGAGACTTGACATTCACCAAGGGATCAGCCTAGTCCAGCAACGTGCATTTTGACATGCTGTAGCAGAGTGATCACCCCACTCCACAAGAAAAAAGGGTTAAACCCAGCCCTGGGAGAGGTCTGGGACTGTGCAGCAGGCAGCTGAGACAGGTAGCTTCCAAATAGGGCCCAGCGGGGACAGCATAAATAGGGGCTCCAGGAGAACTGACGCTTGCTACGCATCCCTACTGGGATGGAGCAAGAAGGACCTGGCTGCTTGGGTAAGCTAGAGAAGGTACCTGAGACAGAGCAGTGCTGCGGAAAGGCAGGCAGAGTTGGGGAGCTCTGCCCAACTCCCAGCCTGCAGGTCTGATTCAGGGGCCTGATGGGTGCTAGGGCTACAGGGAGGCAGCCAGGGCTGGAGAATGCAGCCTGGTTACACTCCCTTGCCAATGATGAGTGGCCATTTCAGACTGCAGTTTGCTAGATGATGACTGGTCACTGAGGCAAGATGGGTATAGTAGATTAGGATTCCCTAGGAGAAGAGGACCCCAGAGTGCAGGGGCACTGTTGCAGGGCGGTGCCATGAGGAAATGGTACTATGGACCAGGAGGGACATGGAGCATGAACCAGCACAGAAGATAGGTACCTGAGGGTGAGAAAGTGGCCAGCAGAAGGCGCTCCAAGGCTGAAGACTTAATTCCTGAAGAGATCAGCAGGAGGTGCTGTGGTGGTGAGTCATGACCCATTACACATGCCCATGAAAATATTCCTTAACTTTGATCAAATTATGAACCTCTGAAAGTCTCAGTCCACATATGTTCTACACATACTTGCTGGAGTTTGGTCACTAAGTTTTCACAAAATTCTATCTGCACTGGGCATGCTCCAGCCCTTCATAGTTCCTATGTGCCAAATGAACTGCACACGAGCCATCCAGCCACACAGACTGAATGAGTATGCTCCATTTTACCAGCCACGGAGAAGGAGATTACGTAAACTCACCGAAATGAGAGGACCATTTGTACAACACAAGCCTGGTGACTTCCAGGGGCTTTGGTTCAGGATTATAAGCAGATGCCCAAATGGCAGCATTGTATTCCACCTCTGCCTTGTAGAAAGTGTGTGACATTTCCTTTCCCAAGCAGACCTTACCCAATATCAATGGCTTTATCACCTTGAGATTAGTTTGCGATAACACGATCTACGTGGAGCTATGTTTTAGGTCCAATGGAGTACTGAAATGAGCACAGAATGAGGCTGTTTTTTCTACAACAAAATTTTAGTTGGGAGCATACTACACCACTCTTGCCAGGATCAGCATTAGTTTGGGTGCAATTCATGTGTTGGTTGTTACCTTTGAAGGCTTAATATGTAAGGAGCTAACTAACTGAGGAACTGTTTGTCTCTGCATTTCATACAGCTAAAATCAGCAGTGGTTGTTGAGTAAGAGATGCTTCTGTATAAATTGGGGTAGTATAAGTAGATGCTGGCCATGAGTCCACCCTGAAGGACACTTGGGTTTGGAAACCATGAGCCTTCTTGTTCAGGAAAAGCTCTAGGGACTCACTTAAAAAAAACTAAATGAAAACTAAAGTCTCCTTTTTGGAGCCCTAAGATTGACAATGCTAAGTAGGGGCATGTGAAACCCACCATAAATTACTGTGGGGAAAATTAAAATATGGCAACAGACTAGAAGAAGAAAGTCATCATTGTATCACAGCATGAGCTGTGTACAGATTTATAGCATGTGAGTTTCCTGAATTTGCTAGGTCCACGATGTGAGGACCTATTACCACATAGAGACAATTTAGAAAGGCAGGTAGGTAGCTTTAGATGCTGCTATACTTATAGTCAAGATCTCACATAGCACACTAAGTACTGATCCTTGATTGGAGCCTCTAGATGCTGATATAATACAAATACAATAGAAATAATAATGATGGTTGTAGAAGCAGAAAATAAACAAAAGCAATGGTGCTCTTATAATGCTCCGAACACACCTCTACACACCAAAGAGTATGGTGGAGGGGAGTAACAGTCTTTCTATCTGCCAAATAATCCCCTTTAATTAGGTGCAATCCATGGGACCAGTTCCACCCAGTATGTACATCTCCTTTATTCGAAGTAGTATGGAACAAGGAAGGCAGAATGGGGAATCAAGCCACAGGAAAGCTAAGCTTCCACAGAACAAAAACTCAGCTGTTTTTTTCCTGAATGAATCTTAACTGATATTGATTTTTATAGAGAGAGGATTTTAAGCGCCATGTAGCTGCCATATTGGTTTATATTAAAATATATTTTCTGCATTACTTCAGGGATAATACCTGTGCTAAGCTGCATAGGTTACAGCAAATCTATATTCATTTTAAGTAAAAATGTGCTGGTTAAGAACATCACGTTAGATTCAATAAAGACGCACACTACACTGGTTTAAAGACTAATATCTTGGTCATACCCAACATGAAACTATTTGAAATGTATTGATTTAAACCAACATACAAAAATACATTTCTTCAAATAAATTCCTTGTGATTGCAAGGAGAGAATATTAAGTTACTGAAATGTTTTTAGTTGATACAGGTTGGCTAAAAAGCAAAACTGCTTCTTTACATTACTAAGTGGGATTTCAGAAAAGTAGAATGTTTTGTATATTAATTCATACATAAATAAGTGCATGTTTTAAAATGTGTTTCTACATATTATATAGACACACACTGTGTGTTCATATGAAATATAATAAAAATGGAATAGCTCAATACATTTTCCCCTAAATGATTCGAAAACAAAGTCCCCTTATATTATTATTTGTGTTCTCATGGTCGCTGGAGACCCAAATGGAAAAGAAGAATTGGTGTTCTAGGTGTTGTACAGGCCTAGGGTAAAGGACAATCCAAATGGACAAGATAATAGAATGGAAGTATCATTGTCCTTATTTTACAGATGAGGGAATCAGGACAGAAAGATAGACCAGTGTTTCTCAAGCTTTTTTTTATAAAGTCTCTCTTTTTCAAAATAAATAAGTACCTTTAGTACCTATAGTTTTCAGACACACAAATTTTTTTTCTACCGTTGCAATATATTTTGTTTAAACAACTCAATCATAGCCGGGTGGGCAATGAAATTTTTAGGTGTAAAAAGTACAAAAATAATAAAATGCTGTAAAACTTAAAACAAAAATTCAGTTTTTTCCAAATTTCAGTTGTGTTGACATACCCCCCAGACTCTCGAGTACCCCTAAGGGAACTCGTACCACTGGTTGAGAAACACTAAGATACACTAAGGTTTTTAAAGGTATTTCTGCACCTAAAGAAACAGTTGGATACTTAGTGGGATATTCAAAAGTGCCAAAGTGTCTAGACACTTTTGAAAACCCAACTATAGGAATCATGAGGTGACTACATTTCTTTTAAAAATATGGCTGTTAAAGGAGTGTTTACACAGAAGAGGGGCTCACACAGCATTCTAGGTTTGGCAGAAGCAAACCTCCTAGTCTGAATGGACAAGGCTCACATTAGCACTCTAAAAATAACTCCATAGCCATTGCTTTGAAGTTGCAGCTTGGACTGGAACTCAGGCTCTGAAGCCTTAACAGCTGTTTTTAGAGGATCACCCCAAGTCTGTTGGTGTGGGCTGGAAGGCTCAATCCCAGGGACTCTGTAGATGTACCTGATGTAACTTGCTCAAGGCTACACAGTAAGTCTGAGACCAAGGCAAATACAGATCTCCCTCTTTCCAGCCATATACCTTAAATGCAAGGTCATCCTTCCTTTCCTTTTGGGCTCAGACTTCCCATCAGACTAACATGCATGGACTTTTAGCTTTGATGGGGCTCTGCATGGATGCCGCACCATCAGGGATTTAGTTCACAAATCATTCATTAGCTGATCCTTTTTCTCATGATATATTTTAAGACTACAAATCATAAAGTTAGTCAAATTGTTCAGTTATTTGTGGTCCATTTCTTTACCATTTGTGATGCATGGTTGGTTGCCTGACTCATGCAGTGTTGTTCCTGTTATTTGATTGGATGGCAGCAACTTTTAAAAGAGAATCTATAGGACTATAAAAGGAGGGGTGTCAGTCATGCCATCTCTCACAGAGAATATCTGAGAATACACTGCTAGAGCTGGCAACAGCTGAGGGTAGGGAGGTGGGTAACCAGCTTCCCCGGGGCTTGAGTTGGCAAGGGCAAGCAGCTTGTTATGGACCGCAGAGCTGTTTGCTCTGGCTGGAGTGAATGGAGTCATGACCAGGCCCAGGCAGAGAGATTGCGTGTGTGGGGGCAGTTGCTTCAGCTCCAGGGCGTGCAGAGCAGTCCTGGGCCCGCCCGCGGAAGGGAAGGCGGGATGGGGGAAGGGATCTGGAGCATGCGATGCCTGCACACGGGGGCTCCCAATCCTGGCAGAAGTCGGCAAAGTGGAGGCACGGTGCTCCCTGCTTTCTGCGTCTCACCTTCAGATAGCACCCAGCTCCACAACCCCTCCCTGGCCAGGGCAGCTTCACGGGTCCTTTACAGGCAAGATGGTGGCCAGGTCTGCTTTTGCCCCCTGTGCCAGGCCAACCTGAGTGTACGTCACAATGGGACGGGTAGTACTAATAGTAATAAACGGTGAACAACATACTTTCAGTAGGAATTTTCAGCCAAAAATGTGGGAGACTTCCAAGATTCACAGACATTAAACAACATAAGAACATAAGAATGGCCGTGCTGGGTCAGACCAAAGGTCCATCTAGCCCAGTATCCTGTCTGCCGACAGTGGCCAGCACCAGGTGCCCCAGAGAGGGTGGACCGAAGACAATGATCAAGCGATTTGTCTCCTGCCATCCCTCTCCAGCCTCTGACAAACAGAGGCCAAGGACACCATTTTATCCCCTGGCTAATAGCCTTTTACATTCATAGACAACTAATAATTATCAAAATACTCACAATGCAACCACAGTAAACCAAACATGGTGCTTTTGTTTACAAAATATTCAGAAATCTGGATTCATTTTAAAACTATGACCAAAACATAGATTCTTAGATAATTTAATCCGGCCTTTTGTGTAACACATTCCGTAGAATTTCACCCAGTCATTTCTGATCAAGTCAAGCATTCTGTGATTGACCTAGAGCCAATTATTATATTTATTTGGCACCTATAATCAGAATGGATTACCAAATGGTTTGTAAATATTAGTTATGCAAGAATTACTCCCTCCACTACCAAGAGGCCATCAGCTCCAGGGTGCAAAGTAACAGCTGTCTAGCAGCGCACAGCAGGGAGATTTAAGTAGGGCAGAAAGTATTGCAAACTGGGACAAATCAGAATGGCATCCCAATGGGATACAGTAGGTAGGGTTATGAGGAACATAGCTTCATCCTTCTGTGCTAAAAAAGTATATGGCAGATCTACCTTCTTTTCCTGATTAGGGAGACCTGGACTACCCACATTATTCCATTTCCTCCTCTTCAGCCAGTGCAACTAGAGCATGCCCTCAATCTAGTTTAAGCTGAAAAGTCATTAGTGAGCAAGCAAAATACATTTCTTTCCAGCCAACCATATTCTGTAACAGAGGGCAGCCTCAAAGTCACTCCTTCACCTGACTGTTGTCACTATTCAGAAGTGCTTGTTACATGGGACTGTCCTCAATGCTGAATGTCCTGGCTTTTATCAGTGTAAGCCAGACCTATAATATATTCTAATGTACTGTTTATTGTGTTCTTAATGTCATATTAGTGGCTCTGTTTGCAAATACAATTCCAGAACATTATAGCTTAAGTAACTTTCATATTGAATCAGCAAACTGAATAACAACAGGAAAGAAACACCACTGCATGCTGCTGGATAGCACCTCTAACAAAATTTCAGCTCTCTGTACCATAACACAATACCCTTGACCTTTCTGTTTCCTTTTCAGCACTTCCAGTCAGCCTGAGAAGCTCTGCTCTATTGTTATAAATAAACCACCATCATTATAAATAGGGGTGTTGCTGCTCAGAGGCACAAGCATGTTGACCTTGTAGTAAAAAAGAACAGTAGTCTCCTTTCTTGGACCAATGTAAATCTTTTACTCCAGCAAAAATGTTCAGTGTCCTTCGTGGGCATATTGACGGGCTGATATTAAGCACCAGTGGGTTTTGTTTTTACTTTATGTTGTGTCCTCCCTGAACTGATCTCTAAAACACCTAACTATAACTCTTTTAAATCCTTCTTGAAGATCCATTTGTTTGCTCATACTTACAAGAAAAGGGTAATGATAATGGGCAGGTTGGGGGGAAGCTGAGGAAACTCAATCTGTATTTATTCCATAAGTCAAAGTAAAACCAAACACATTATGGAGGCTTTGGTCCTGAATCCGTAGTTATGGCTAAACCGATATTTTGCATTTAAAGCAGGAATTAAGCCTTTTCCTTACCTATGAATAATGTATCCATCCCAAACTTGACTTCCTGGGTACTACTCATGTGATTAAAACTAAGCACACGTTTAGATATCAGCAGGATCATAACCTGAGTGCAGAATTAAATAATTTAGTTTATTGTTAATTTACATTTTATTTTATCTGCATATCTCCCCTTTCTCTATAGCCCTCACATCGATTGTTGCGATTAAAAAAAATGCTCACTTGTTGATGTTGAGAGGAGTATGCTACTTTTTAAATTTTTGCTAATTAAATTGGCAATTTTCATCAATATACATCACCTCTCATGTTCACTGTTGAATATTTTTTATGTGAAATGGATGTTTGAGAGTCTCAAATGTCATATTTAAAGCAATATTTTAGCTTCAGTGGTCATGGGTAAAAAAACCCTGAATAGGTGAACCAAGTTTGACCTATGAGGCATTCATAGAATCATAGAATCCTAGGGCTGGAAGAGACCTCAGGATATCATCGAGTCCAGCCCGCTGCCCAAAGCAGGACCAATCCCAACTAAATCATCCCAGCCATTTGATCTTGGTGATTTACCTCTCTCCCAGCTATACAAAAGAGAGGCTACCATCTAGGCTAGACATTTCCTCTATCTTTGTACTATTTGAGCCCCTGGCAAGTATTTATCAATTTGTCTTCAACACCCCTGAAAACCAGGGAAGTATTTCCCCATTTTACACAAAGAAATTTGAGGCACAGAGTGAGGAAAGGCCAGATTCTTAAAGGTATTTAAGTTCCAAAAGATGCAGATAGGCTCCTAATGGAATTTTCAATAGTGTCAATGGGAGTTAGCCATTTATCTGCCAGGCTCACTAGGCACTTACCTGCATGTTTAGGTGCCTAAATACTTTTGAAAGTCTGGTCTCATGTGACTTGTCCAAAATTGACACAGATGGACGGTTGAACCCAGGCCACTTTGGTGCCTTAACTGCACCATCTTTTTATCCTCTTCAGAAGTTTTCGATCTCTAGCCACACTCTGAAGCTTTGCCAGTTCTCCCAAACACATGTACCACACCAATCCAAAAACGATTCTGCAATAAGCTCTCACATAACAACACTTGCATTTCCTGATCAGAGAGCTCTGCAAACCAAATACTGTTATTACACAGCAAACTGACTGGAAAGTGATCCAAAATCAATGCAAATTGGAGAGGTTTAGGAGCATTGTCTCATAACTCCTATAATTTCAAAGGGCAGCTGTGGTTAGTGGATTCAGTTTGGAGCAGGAAATCAGACCTTCTGAGTTTGCCACTTATGTGCTATATAATCTTGAACTTCACCCTGCTTTTGTTACCTTGGCTGTACAATGGGATGGAGCTACATTATAAAGTGCAGAAGAGTATATTTCATAAATATGAAAATTGGCCATTTGACTATACAAGTTTTTTTGTGACTGTCTGCTCATTGAAAATGCCTTCTCAAAACCTGAAAAAAATTCTCTTCAGAAATGCTGCTGAAGTGCCTCATGGGAGTGGTAGTTCAGGGCCCTCATATCCACATTTTCTCCTCTAGTTTTCAGTCAACATATTTCAGTTTTCAGCCAAATAGCTCATATTTTCCTCAGAAAATAAACCTATTTCCTATGACTCCTACTACAAGATGCCCAGGGATCCAAAGGAATCTTGTTGCATACCAGGAACTCCTGAGCACTTTGCACATTTGATATTTCCTCACCAAAGTCAAAGGAGTTACACAAATGTACAGTAGCTAAGGGTTTGGCCTTCCAAGTCACAAACTAGCCATGTAAGAATTCTGCTATCAATGAACAATGGAACAGGAAACACTGTTTTCTGAGGGAATGCGGGGTAGGAAAGCTGCTGTTTTCCAGAGAGTTTAGGATTAGACTTTAAGGCCACACACAAGCCTGCTGACAGGTGTTTGGGGGGCAACTGCTCTGGGGCCTGGCAATTCAAAAGGACCGATGGCTCTTGGCTGCTGCTACTGTGGCAGCTGCAGTGGCTGGAGCTCCAGGCCCTTTCCATTGCTGGAGCCCAGGTTCTGAGGCTGCCTAAGGGCCCGGTGAGGCTGTCGGCTCTACTATCAATGCAGGACCAAAACAACAAATGATTACTGCCTCGAGCCCGTAGCTTCTGTTTCAGCTAGACAGACTAGGCCAAAGAGTTTGTGGGGCCCAAGGCAGCGTGGCTTGGCCACACTGCTCCCAGTCAGGGCAGCGAGTGAGCGGCCAGGTGGGTGTGGGTGGGAGCTGGGCAGCATGGGGCCCTGAGCCTCACGGCTCCCAGTCAGGGCAATGAGTGAGCAGCCAGGTGGGTGGGTCCAGGAGCTGGGCACCGCAGGGCCCTGAGCCACAGAGTCATGCGGATCCCAGGCAGGGCAGCGAGTGAGCAGCCAAGTGGCCGGGGCGGGAGCTGGGCAGCACAGGGCCCTAGGCAACCACCTCACTCACCTTGCCCAAAGGCCAGGCCTGGAGCTAGAGCATAGCTTTTTAGAAGGAGATTCAATCTTCTTTCAAGACTTCAAATTACAGACAAATCCTCCACACATTTAAGCACTTCGTTCCAATGGTTATGTAGCCTCACAGATAATTTGCTTCTTGTTTCTAATTTTTTTGGTCCAGCTTCATCTTCCAGCTACTGGATCGTATTATGCCTTTCTCTCACAGATGAAAGAGCTATATGTTGTCAGAAATCTTTTCCTTTGTATTTATAGACCAGGATCAAGTCACGTCTTAACCCTCCCTTTGGTATGATAAATAGATTGTACTTCTTTCAGCTCTTACTGTAAGACAAGTTTTCCAGCCCTTGATTAATTCTAGTAGCTCCTTTCTGAACACACTGTCCCCATCTAATGTAATATAGCATCACGGTCTCTTCACTGATCAACAGAACTCATCAGAGATAGTCATGAGACAGTGTGGTTTAACACCACCACCCAATCTATTACTATCAAGCAATGCCAGACATGAGCTGCAAGTCCTTGATGCTGTAAACATCATATACAAAGCACAACTGATTAAAACAAAACAAACCTCTTGAGGAAATTTCATAGGATTTTTCCTTCACATTCCTCCATCTCCCCTCTACCCCCAGTAAGAAATCTGAAACACATGCAGATTTAAAAAACAGGACTATATAGCACTTTAAAGACTAACAAGATGGTTTATTAGGTGATGAGCTTTCGTGGGCCAGACCCACTTCCTCAAATCAAATAATGGAAGAAAATTTGATCTGAGGAAGTGGGTCTGGCCCAAAAAAGCTCATCACCTAATAAACCATCTTGTTAGTCTTTAAAGTGCAACATAGTCCTGTTTTTTGTTTCGGCTAGACCAGACTAACACGGCTACATTTCTATTACTATTCTACATGCAGATTTGGCTTTCAAGATTACATCTAACTTCATTCTCACCAGAGACTTTTAGATAGTCTTGTGTCTAAAACAAGTACTGATATATATGTTTGCAAACCACTTGGTTCAGCATCTCCAGGTGCATGAAGTTCTTCAGTTCTACTTAGCTAGTTTTTCTGCAGTTGAAGCTGAGAATTGCTAAGATGCTTTCATTGTGTGCCTGGTTTTAGAGCTGTTCCTTCTGCTACCTCTCTCCCTTTTGTCTGGGTTAATTATAGAACTTACCTATTGAACTTAATGTAAAAAGTAGGGCAGCAGGTATTAACTGGGACATCTCAGATTTCCACATTTTTCTTCTGTGTATGATACAAGGTCTTCCCTTTCTCTTACACTATTTTTGGAGTCATCCATAATGTTAATTACCTCTCTTTGGTCCACCTGGTGCCTATAACACAAGTGCAGCCAGCTTCATCATTCTTACTGCAAGTGCTCATATATAGGCCATAAAAGCTCTGATGCTTTTTCTTATCATCGGTTTTCCAGGCTACAAAATATATTGCAAATATATTGGCATTTTTTCTGTCACATTTAGGCTTGTTATTTCTTTATTCTTCCAAAATGTGAAGGGTATAGGAAGGAAGACTTCCATATCCATCTTATTACTCTAATCCCCTTCTTCACTCACTCCCCAAACTTTTTCCTTCTCCACTATCGTGGGCTACATCTGCACTACAGTGCTATTTCGGGATACTGGAGGTATCCCAAAATAGCTATTCCATATCTTTTGAGCATGCCCGTTATTTCGAAATATACTGGGCTCGCTATTCCGACATCCCTGTAAACCTCATTTCATGAGGAGTAAGGGATGTTTTGGAATAGCTATTTATTTCAAAATAAGTGCTGTGTAGATAGCACCAAATTTTGAAATAAGCTATTTCAAAATTGGCTCAAATTGCACAGCTTATTTTGAGCTTCAGGCGCAATGTAGACACACCCTTGGAGCACACATTGTCCCCTTCCTGGAATATAGATTATCACCCAATCATTTTCTATAGAGAGAATAGATAAAATGCAGTCGGGCACCTCTAAACAGTAGTGTGAAAGAATAGTCAGATACCATTGGGTAGCAATTAAATGTTTCCAAGATTTGTATCCCCAAAATGCAACAAGAGAAAATATTTTCAGGTTTTCTGAAAATGGAGCATTTTTTTTCTTTTGTCTACTCATAAGAATAAACCAGATAGAGAAATGAGCCAAATGCACCCTTTACCATGTTATAGTTTACTGTATTATAGCCATCTAAAGGAATTACTTTAAACCAACCAAGAAAGGAAAGTGAGGCAGCATATGTAGGAAATAAATTGCATATTTCAGGATGGGCAAAGGAAAGCTCTCAATGGCAAGAAAAAGATGAATGAAAGAGGGAATCTACTCAACATCATAGATGTCTATCCACAAATGCAAAATAAACAGAAACAACTTTAAATATAAGTACATAAGCCTAATCCCCCAAGGATCTGTCCTGGGAGCAATCCTAATCAATTTATTTATAAATGATCTAGAGAAAGGGGTAAATAGTGAGGTGGCAAAATTTGCAGATGATACCAAACTGCTCAAGATAGTTAAGACCAAAGCAGACTGTGAAGAGCTTCAGAAAGATCTCACCAAACTAAGTGATTGGGCAACAAGATGGCAAATGAAATTTAATGCTGATAAATGTAAAGTAATGCATATTGGGAAAAAAAATCCCAACTATATATACACAATATGATGGGGACTAATTTGGCTACAACTACTCAAGAGAGAGATCTTGGAGTCATTGTGGATAGTTCTCTGAAAACATCCACTCAGTGTGCAGTGGCAGTCAAAAATGCAAAGAGAATGTTAGGAATCATTTAAAAAGGAATAGAGAATAAAACAGAAAATATCTTATTGCCACTATATAAAACCACTGAATACTGTGTACAGATGTGGTGGCCTCATCTCAAAAAAGATATATCGGCATTGGAAAAGGCTCACAAAAGGGCAACAAAAATGATTAGGGGCTTGGAACGGGTCCCATATGAAGAGAGATTAAAAAGACTTGGATTTTTCAGCTTAGAAAAGAGGAGACTAAGGGGGTATATGATAGAGGTCTAAATAATCGTGACTGGTATGGAAAAAGTGAATAAAGAAAAGTTATTTATTTATTTCCAAAATAAAAGAATTAGGGGTCACCACATGAAATTAATGGCTGCAAGTTTAAAACAAACAAAAGGAAGTTTTTCTTCACTCCATGCACAATCAACCTCTGGAACTCCTTGCCAGAGGATGTGGTGAACGCTAGGACTTTAACAGGGTTCAAAAAAGAGCTACATAGATTCATGGAGGTTAGGTCCATCAATGGCTATTAGCCAGGATGGGTAGAAATGATTTCCCTAGCCTCCATTTCTCTGGAGGTGGGTGACAGGGGAGGGATCACGTGAGGATTATCTGTTGTGTTCCCTTCCTCTAGGGCATCTGCTATTGGCCACTGTCTGCAGACAGGATACTTGGCTGGATGGACCGTTGGTCTGACCCAATATGGCCGTTTTTACGTTCTTATGTAACTTTTACTGAAGTGGTGACACAGACTTGGTGAAGAAAGGCTTGACTGAAATATTGGTGAAGAAGTGTACAGATTTTTATGAAGGACAGGAAGAACCTAAGGGATGAAGTTCACATTATATATTAAGAATATATACAGTTGCTCTGTGGTCCACGAGTAGATAAGAGGCAGACCAGTTGAAAGTCTCTGGCTAAAAAGGAAAAAAAAAAAAAAAACCCAACTACAACAAATACGACGAATATCCCAAACACAAAACCTGGTAATAATGGGGGACTTTAAAGACCAGACATGTTGGAAAAGTAATACAGTGATACAGTGGAGTCCGGATTATCCGCCCTTCACTTATCCGACCTTCTGGTTTATCCGACTGAGCCATTCGACGTCCTATTTACGCGTCCATGCACCGCAAACCGCCGTGGCCATAGCTTCATTTGTTCCTTTGCACCAGTGATTTCTCTTTGTGCTGTGATTGTGTTTCATTTTTCCAAATGCATTTTCCCCTTAGTGTAATATAATTTTATTGTTTGAGGAACATGGCATGTGGAAAGAGAAAAAAAGTGGTTCTTTCCATTGAAGAAAAACATGAAGCGTTAAAGAGAATAGACAAAGGCGAGTCCATGCTAAAAATTGCATCTGAACTCGGTGTGGGGCGAGTTACAGTTGGTGACTGGAAGAGGAAAAAAAGTGAGTTAGAAAAGTGGTGCTCTGATCGACCCTCAATTGCAGGACTGAAGGACAGAAAAACAATGAAAAAATGTGAATATGAAAAAGTGAGTGAAACTTTGTTCTTATGGTTCACACAGCAAAGGGATAAGGGCATGCCTATCACAGGCCCAATTCTGCAAGAGAAAGCTCTGCGTTTCCAAAAGGAATTTAATGAAGGGGAACCTGATTTCACGGCTAGTGTAGGCTGGCTTGATCACTGGAAAAAACGATACGGGTTAAGGCAGCTTAGTCTATGTGGTGAAAAATTATTGGCAAATCAGGAAGGGTTTCAGAAATTTAAAGCAAATTTTCATTGTCTCATCGAAAATGAAGGATTATCATGTGAGCAGATATACATCTGCGATGAGACAGGCTTAAACTATAAAATGCTGCCTTCAAAAACTCTAGCTTCCCGGGCTGAAGCTTCAGCTCCTGGGTATAAACGAAGTAAAGAAAGAGTGACGATTCTAGCCTGTAGTAACGCTACTGGTAACCACAAACTAAGACTAGCATTTATTGGAAAGGCAAAAAAAACCACGAGCTTTCAAAAACATATCACCTAGTGCTCTACCAGTTTCGTACAAGAATCAGAGGAATTCATGGATCGATTCAGCAATTTTCCAAGGCTGGTTTTTTTCTTCCTCCTAATATTACCTCGTTATGTCAGCCTATGGACCAGGGTGTGTTTGAAGCGTTAAAGAAAAAATATCGTCGTAAGCTTTTAACTATGCTCATTGAGGCAATAGACGATGGAAATGGTATGCTAGATAAGCTAAGGACAGTGAACATAAAAGATGTTATTTATTGGATCGCACAATCATGGGAAGAGATTGAACCTCAAACTCTGGCAAGATCATGGAGAAAGTTACTTCCGAAAGATGAAAACACACAAGAAATGGTGCAAGAAAATTGTGATACCCTGCTACCTTTGTTACAACAAATTCCAGGCTGTGAGAAGGTGAATGGTGATGATATACAGGAATGGATGGAGAAAGACGAGCAACAGGAACTGACTGACCGCGACATAATAGCTCTGGTGAATCGGGATGACAATGACAATGAAGATGATGAAGATGAAGATACAAACGACAATGACAAAACAGAGAATTAGTCATAGCGAAAGGGTCAAGGCTCTCGAGGCAGCACTGGCTTACATTGAACAAGGGGAGGCAACTGCTAGTGATGTTATGTTATTGAGACGCTGGCGCGACCTCGCCGCAAGGAAGAGAAACAAAGCTGGGAAACATACTTCAATCACTAATTTCTTTAAACAATAACTTTAGTGTTTTGCCATACTGCATACTAAATGTTCTGTACTCTATTATGTTAGTTATTCTGTTATTATGTTAGTTGTTCTGTAGAATAAAATTCTGTTATTACAGTGTTAGTTCTGTAGAATAATAAGTAATAAACCTGATTTCATACCAGTTTCCGTTTTATCCGACATTTTCATTAATCCGAGCACCCCTCACTCCCGATTATCCGACGTAAACGGGACTCTACTGTATGGCCAAATATAACATTTTCAATACTTTTTTGGAAAGTACTAGTGGAAAACTTTGTTTCAAAAAGTGGGGGAACTAACAAGGGGGACAGCCATTTTAGACTTGTTTCTGAAAGTGGACGACAATTTGGGTAAATGTGATTATGATTCTAAGAAATCGAAGTAGTGAAATCAGCAGAATAAGGACAAGAGATTTCAAAAAAGTAGGCTTTAACCGAGTCCAGGAATAGGTATGTAAGGTCCCATGGTAGGAAAATCTATGGGAAAAAAGAGTTCAGGGGTAGCTGGTGATTCCTCGAGGAGACAGTGTTAAAGGCACAACAGCAAACTATCCTGATGTGAAGGATGGCTAGGAAAAACAGTAAGAGGACCATATAGCTCCATCCAGAGACCTTTAATCACATGAAAATCAAAAAGAAATCCTTCAAAAAGTGGAAACGCGGACAAGTTGTTAGAGGAGTACAAAAGAACAGCACATGAATACAGAGACAATCAGAAAGAGTAGGCAAAAAAATGAGTTATACCTGGCAAGGGATATAAAAAGTAAAAGGAAAATGTTCTTTAACAGCATTAGAATCAAGAGAAAGATGAAGGAAAGTTTAAGCTCTCAGCAGACAGCTAATACTTGATGACATCAAGAAAGCAGAGGTGTTTGACAATTTTGCTTAAGTTTTCAATGACAGGATTAATGGTGAAACAAAAAACAGGACTATGTAGCACTTTAAAGACTAACAAGATGGTGTGTGACAATTTTCTTCCACTATTTGATCTGAGGAAGTGGGTCTGGCCCACGAAAGCTCATCACCTAATAAACCATCTTGTTAGTCTTTAAAGTGCTACATAGTCCTGTTTTTTGTTTCAGCTACACCAGACTAACACGGCTACATTTCTATCAGGATTAATGGTGACTAGCTATTCAACACTACCAGGGAGAAGGGGTGCAAGCCAAATTAGGAAAAGAAAGGCTTGAAGACTATTTAGGTAAGTTAGATGTATTCAGGTTGGCAGGGCCTGATGGCATTCACCCTATGGTATTTAACCAGCTAATTAAACAGCCTTGTAACTGTTTGCAATTATCTTCAAGAACTCATGGAAGATGTATGGGGCCTCTGAGGACTGGAGAAAGGAAAACATAATACTTGCATTATAAAGGGGAGAAAAGAACTCAGGGAATTATATACAGACTAACACTGATACCTGAAAATATATTGGAACAAATTATTAAACACTTAGGCTGCGTCTAGACTGGCATGATTTTTCCGCAAATGCTTTTAACGGAAAAGTTTTTCCGTTAAAAGCATTTGCGGAAAAGAGCGTCTAGATTGGCACGGATGCTTTTGCGCAAAAGCACTTTTTGCGCAAAAGCGTCCGTGCCAATCTAGACATGGTTTTGCGCAAGAAAGCCCCGATTGCCATTTTCGCCATCAGGGCTTTTTTGCACAAAACGGTTCTCAGCTGTCTACACTGGCCCTCTTGCGCAAAAGCATTTGCGCAAGAGGGCTTTTTCCCCGAACGGGAGAGTCATTGTATTTGCGCAAGAACACTGACGATCATACATTAGATCGTCAGCGTTCTTGCGCAAATTCAAGTGGCCAGTGTAGACAGCTGGCAAGTTTTTAAATTCCTAGTGAACAACAGTTGTAAAGAATAGCCAGCATGGATTTGACAGGAACAAAGAAGAACATAAGAATGGCCACACTGCATCAGACTAAAGGACAGTAACCTGTTTTCCAACAGTGGCCAATGCCAGATGTCCCAGAGGGAGTGAACAGAACAGGTAATCATCAAGTGATGCATCCTGTTGCCCACTCACAGATTCTGACAAACAGAGGCTAGGGACATCATCTCTGCTCATCCGGGTAATAGCCACTTACCGATGTATCCTCCATTAATTTATCTTAATTCTTTCTTGAACCCTGTTGAAGTCCTGGACTTCACAGTATATTCTGGCAAGGAATTCCACTGATTGTGTGAAGAAATCCTTATGTTTGAGGAAGTGGGTTTTGCCCACAAAAACTCACAATACAATATTTTATATAGAGAGAGATATTTGTTAGTCTCTGAAGTGCTACAGGACTACTCATTTTTTTAAACTGAAATGAAGGTTATTCTTTCCACATTTACCGAACTAAGTGACATTGAGAGCAAATACTTTCCCCAGTATGCCGTGTACTATGCTATGACATCCAGTAGTGATTGAAAATCATACACAATTTTTCTGCTGCATTGGTCAGCAGTAAAATGCTTATTATTTATTAGTAGTAGATCTCAAAGATAAGACTAACAAGATGAGAGAGAGGACTCGACTCCCCCCATAGTATTGATTGTGTGCTTGGAGGCAGATATCACAATATCTGTTCACTTTTTGCAAGTCACTTTGAAACTGTTACAAACTTCATTATTTACAAAATGAAACTAGAGTTCGCAGAAAATTATGCAATGAATCTCCTACTCTTACCCCCACACACACCAAAAAAATCAATTATGCGGTCATTTACATGTTCACTATATTGCATAAATGTTTATTTACCTATAAAATCTCCTTTGACAAGACAAATGAAAAACTACAACATAATCAAAGTAAACCAATATATTTATATAGGATTTTTTTGTGGTGATCTGAAGGCATTTTACAGATATGGGTAAATACAATTAATTCAGGTTTTTTTAGACAGACACAGACACAAAAAGAGCAAGTGATTTATCCTAAACCGTGCTGCTAGTCAGTTTCAGGACTGGGACCACATTACTTCATGCTGAACATATAGTGTAAGAACTGGAGCTGGGGAAATACCTTAAAAATTGAACAATTCAGCACATTATTGGATCAATCATGACAACATTTGTTGAATTATGTATTTGATCAAGAATATTCCACTAGCTCTAGTGGCTATACAGTATGTGAAACTGCAATGAATATACAATATAGAAGGCTGCAGTACTCGGAATAGCTCATGATTGCTCAACAAGCAATCAGTTATCAAATCATATGACAGTGCAGGAACTGGATTAGAACATTGACAATTCAATGCACAGAGGAATTTTCTAAAGCAGCCGTGAAAGTCAGTGGTTGTGCCTATATCTATCTATATCACATTCATCATCGTGGCAATAAACTTTCAAAAAGCAAGCCATTATAAGGTACATCCTGTACAGGAGGTAGAATTTAAATCAGCTATTCAAAATTGTTGAAAGCATATCAGAGGCTTAATGTATGCAAACTCTGTTCAGGTTATAATGTACAAACACTATTCACTTGCACATTTTCACATACCTAGTTTTCTCCTTTCTATTATTTTGAGCTGAATCATCAATTTAGGAAACACATTCCATGTACATACTAAGCCTATTATGTACTAATACAAGTATGTTTCCTCCAAGTCTAATCTTTCTGTGGTCCCAGGTCTTGCAGCAATGAGAGGATGTTCAATGCCAGGTTCACTGAGCCCTGTGTAAGTTTTCACTGTGCTCTCCTCCTCTCCCTCTCTCCCCCCCTCCTACACCTCCGCCTCCAGGTGTGTATATAATTTTATTGTCCAATTCAAATACATCTCTAAACTGGAAGAATGTGCCCACACAGCATCCTGTCCATGGTTTGTCCACTAAGATGTGCAGAATATTCACATTTGGCTTCCTGTATATTCCCACTGGTCTTTAGAAACGACAAACTCAGATATTCTTCTTCATGATTATACAGATGATTTGTCTCCAAATGGATTCCTCTTGTGATGTGTTTATGGGAAAAAGTGATGGAAATAAAACTTCAATCTCTGCAAATATTCTGAGGTTGTAAAGAGTGCCAGTAATACTAAAAACAAGCAAGAGAAGGAAGTAATTTTTAATTGAGGAAAAGAGACTAAATGTTGATAAAAGGGCAGTGCAGGCTTGATTCCAGTTATATTTCAGGAGGGCTGGTTTAAGAAGTCTGTTTTCTCAGATGGCACTTCATACAATGGAGAATTCTCATTTATGCCTCTCTTAGTTTGGAATTAATAAAAATCAAGATAATGGAATGGACTGATGGATATGCAGCAATCATTATTGTACAGATCGCAACAGTCCAGATGTTATCTACCTTATTCAAGAGTAATAATAGAATGTGAGCAGCAAAACTGGAAACATAGAAGATAAGGAAAGAGATCAATGCTTTCATGGCATTTATATGAGCATCTGTCTTCAAATTCCTGAAACTGTCTGCATTTTGTTCCATCTTCTTGGTGTGCTTCCACAGAGAAGTAAGTAACAGTATGGAAGACACCACAGATACTGTAAGAGGAAAGAAACCCCCCATAGTGTGCAGAAAAAGAAAGAGATCTGGGCTACTCAAATTAGTATCTGTCACCGAGTTGTTCTCTAGCCGGGTTGAATTACACACAGAGTCCACAACAATGGGACAGAGGGGATAGAAGAAACCAGCACTGATCCCAGGAGCAGCCATGGAACTGTCCCAGAGATTCTCTGCTTCATTCGCAGTAAGAGAGGTTGGGTGAAAGTGATGATCTTCACACAGTACAAGACACCGAGCCAGGTGACGAACCAGAGACCTGGCCTGGTTCACAAACATCCATAAGATACTAGATGCTGTATACAGAAGAGACCGTTTGGGAATATCTGGAAAATAGAGACTGTGGATAAACACTGTGAACGTCCCCTGCAACACAAATCTTGATGTGCTCAGAGGGATCAGGATCATATCAGAAGGAGATATTTTTCCACTTTTGGTCCAGTCAAGGCAATTAATGACTGGAATAAATCCATTTCCCACAAGCCCCACAATGATTAAAATTGTTACGGTATTTAGTGGAATGCTAAGCAGAGGCAACATCTTTCTACTCTCAGACACCACTGCCTGCGTCTTGCAGAGTTCCAGAAGAAATCTTGCCCAGGCATCAGTTGCTATTCACAAAGTTGATTGCATGATCTGCCTGCCTTTTATCTATGATCTAAGAGAGACAGTGGAAAGCATTTTGACAGTGAGTGCTGATATTTGGGATGCAAATCTCGGAATAGTTTAACTCTGGAATCCACACCCTATTCACAAATCTGGTATTTACATATTCTCTTCCACAGATCAGGGGACAGGTGGCCAGCTGCTACTCACTATGGTTCACTCTATTATTTATATTCCTGCTCAGAGGGAGAGGTGAGACCTCTATAGCTAAGCTTATGAACATACCTTATATTGTGGAAGAGGGGAACTGCTGGAGCTCATGAATGTGGGGGATGCCAGAGAGAGAGAAAGATACTCCCTTATTCTGACTTGGGAGACCAAAATAAAAATTAGCCTTCCATAGGGAACAGCTGGGAAAAAGATAGTCAACTCTGTAAATAACATGAAGAGCTGCAGGCAGTTGTGGGGTGAGGGAAGGAGGGGGAAGCTCAAAGGGAGGAATAACCAAGTAGAATGTGTGAAAGAAAAATTTCTGGCCTGTCTTTGAAGTGGTTGAGCACTCACAGCTCCCACTGTCTTCATGGAGAGTAGCTGGTGATCTGTAAGGGTGGGAGTGACTTTAAAAAGGAGGAAGAGAGAGATTTAAATTCCTCAGTTCTGAAGCCTGGAAACCCAACCAACCACCAGCTCTTCAGCTGTCACACAGGCACATATTTTCATTACATCCAAACTTAATATTTCTGCTAACATGCCCAGCACTGAAATAGTTAATCTAGATTAACACAAATAGACTTTCTAGTTAAAATTCCACTGTGATGAAACCAAACAATTCATACGTTCCTCAGAGATAGTTGTTTCTGCAGACAACACTAGGGCACATTAACACTGGAGTTAGAGGTGAAATTTCCAGCTTGGGTAGATATATTCATGCTATCTGATCAAGCTAGTGAGCTACAATTGTCACCTGAGCAATATCCTGTCCAAGACCTTCAGTACATATGTAGCCAGCTAGCCTGTGCCATCAGGTTCACACATACTTCTCTATTGCAGCCCACTCACTCAATCAAACCAAGTGTGTATATGTCAACTGAAGCCAGAAATGACACTTCTAGCTGCAGTGCAGATATACCTACTTATAATCAATTTATATTTTGGAGGTTATATCTTATAATGTGACAGTGCACTCTGCAGAGTAATAGTTCAATACATTTAAAAAATCAGTGAGGGGGAAATTGTGCATTTGTATAATAGCATCATATTTGAGTCTCCAAACGTTTAAAAAAAAAACAAAAACCCAAAGCTTCAGCTTCTTCCAAGAAGAAGGTAAGGGGGAAAAAAAGCAAATTGATGTATTTAGCATTTTATATAGTGCTTTCACCCAGAGGTATCACAGTATTTGTAAAGGAAGTTAAAAAGCATTAGCCAGCTTTTTTAAGGCTGTGAATAATGTTAACATGGACCACAGCTTCCTTCTCAATAAAATATGGCTAATAATATTAATTTACTGTTAAAAAAACAAAGCAAGTCAACAAACTAGACTCTAAACTAAATTTAAACCAGTTGACTTCCAGTCATATATGCATGCTGTTTCTTACGCTTAGTAAATAATATGCATATTGGAACTTATCACATACCTTAAATATTTAATTGAAGGCAATTTCCCGGACCCTTCACATTCACATTTCACATCAGAAGTTATTAATGGAACATATCCAGTCTACTTGAATAGCTTCATTAACATGAATCCTACAATTAACAGGTAACTACTTTTGCTACTATATATACACCTTGGATTCTGTTATTTCCACTTCAACTCCTATGATGAAGTAGGTTTTACTCACAAAAGTCCATGATCCTATTTATTTGTTAGTCTCTAAGGTGTCGCAGGATTACTAATTGTTTTAAAAGTTACAGTCTAACATGGCTATTTCTTGGAGACTTCTTCAATTGAAGACTAAGTCATTCAGTGAAACATGGCAACTTTTTAAAGTTATACCTTTGTACGAACAATATTAAACAAACTAGTGGTGACAGAGCATAACAACTTGTATTGGATCTCCAGTATAGAAGGATGTAGAGATATAGTTCTAGTTGCTCTCAGCAAGTTCTATGTAGTCTAAGTACTTTCTACTACAGAGATAAGATCACAATTCATTCAACTGATTTAAATACAAAGAAGGAGATTTTAAAGAAAACTAAAAAAATCCACCTATCTAGATCCACTTATATCACATTTGCCACCTGTTCAATCAACCTAAAAATAATAAATCAGTTAAATTTATAAAAGAAGTTACTATATAGGAGAGTAACTTTAGTGAACTGCTTATTTCTTGAGTTTCAGACATAGTTTTATCTTCAAAAGAAATGTACTCCCTGCTCAATGTCCAATTTGGTAACAGTATTCAGTGAGAATTAGAACACTGAAAATCTCGGTCCTCACTATTACTTTCAGCTAATCCCTCACACTAGGATTTTACTACAGTGTGCATGTGAAAGGCCAATTCTATCTTGTCCTAGATGGGTTTCATCTGATTCTAAACTTTACTTTGTTCTTCGATCTTGCTGCAAAGTAATGGTATTGAATATCAGGTTTTATATAGCATGTAGGTTTGCTTCCCTACCACCTCTCATCGGTCCACATACCTTTCCTGTCAAATTTAAGGCCATCATAACTGCTAGAGATGTAAGGTGTGTGGAAGATTGTTCCAGCAATATGCCCAGGCCATAGTTTATCACCTAACCCTAACCTCTGGACCTTCAGGGTGTGTAGCCTCCTTTCAATTAATTGGTGCTTCAAGTAACAATCTCAGAGGCTCTTGTAATGAATAAAGATGGCTTTGTACAACATAACTATAAGCAAGCAGGCTATATACCCTTATTATTCATTGTTTGTAGTAGTGTCAGCACCTCAGAACTCTAGTCGTGGACAGGGCCAAGTGGTGCTACAGCTTCAAGGTGTAATGGACTTCACTTGTAATGATGGAGAGAAAAAATGATTGGAGAATCTCATATTTTCCCCATTCCATAGGTATTTCAAGGGCCATAGTAGCTACTCCAGTGAAATATACGGCAGTATGATGGAGAAGGGAAAGTAGTGTAGAGAAACAAGTATTGACTCCAAATGTCTCTTCCAGAGGCTGCTCTATACCTGGAATCTTCTGATATTCCTTAAGAGGTCCCTTCTCTCAGACGTCACTTTGAACAGTGAAGAATCCTCACTGATGCCTGTTTCAGTTTGGAATTCATTAGAATCAAGATAACGGAGTATCCTGAAGAATATCCGGCAACCAATAATAAAGAGACTGAAGGTGTCCAGAGGCTGCCAGCTAGACAGAGAGTCAACGCTGTCAGGACCATAGATACAAAATCAGAAATATAGAGGGCAAGGAAGGAGTGCAGAGCTTTAATGGCGTTTACATCAGCATCTGACCTGGGATCCATGAAACTAGAAGTGGTATGTCTCATCTGCTTGGTGTGTCTCCTCAGAGAGGTCAGCAGCAGGATGGATGACACCAAAAATATAATCAACTAAAGAAACACTCCCAAATACAAAAGGGGGTTATGCAATTCTGATACAATTCAGTCCATGTCTCCAACAGAGACGTTCTTTGATAGATTCCATACTGATTTGAAGTGATGAAGGCTCTGATAAACTGAGATGTAAGGAGAGTGGTGACAGAGGAGACCAGCACTGACCCTACCAACATCCATAGAACCATCTCAGAGATTCTCAGCTTCATCTGCAGGAAGAGTGGCTGGGTAAAGTTGGCAGTGTTCACAAGGTAAAAGATGCTGAGCCATGCGGCAAGGCAGAAACTGGCAGTGGTTACATTAATCCATAGGAAGATGAGTACTATATTTATATGCCCAAACTCCTCTCTGGAAACAACAGAGCATGGATGCACAATAACATCACCTACAAGATGAATCTCAATGTACTCAGAGAGACCAGGATCATGTCACAGGGAGACAGCCTCTTCCTTTTGATCCAGTCAACGCAATTAATCACTGCCATAAATAGATTTTCTATAACCTTTACAATGATTTTAATCACCAAAATAATGAGAGAGATTATTAGGAGTGGAGTCAGCATCTTCCCTCTCACATTCACCAATGCCGACTCACTTTCAACAGGCCTCATGAGCAGCCTGATAGCAAGTTACCCCAGACACTATCCTTCTGCCTTTTATCTTGGAGCAGGAAAATACCTGATTGTGATACTTTCTGGCATTGTTGCCAAGAATGCAAATTTTGGAAGGATTTTATTCTTGAGGCTACATCCTACCAACACACAGATTATTTGCATGTTTTCTTCCCAAAGGCTGTCTACAGATAGGCAACTACATTTTAAACTGAAAAATCTAGGCCAAAATGGTGCAGCTGTGTCCAATAATGAGGCGACGTGAAATTACATTATTTTCCCCATGTGAAAAACTTCTGGCAACCATTTTTAAAAAACGTTTAGTGCCCCCCCGTGCTCTGGAGCAGATACTTCAAATTTAGCATTTGAGGTGGCCTGTGTGCTAAGGATGTGCCTTTTGCTATTCCTGGAAAAATCCAGCCAGACTTGGCCAAGTTATTAGCCTCTGCAAATTCCCAGTTTGCACATTGCTCAGCAGAGCACTACCGGAGCTTAGCAGCTAAAATGCCAGAACATTTTGTTCACAAAGTGAACCTGAGTGAGCCTCTCACTGCTTCCAGTGCTGACCATCCTGTGCATGCACTATTCCCACAAACCAACTGAGAATGCTTCCTCCAATCCAGGGCTGTGGGGACTCAGAAGGACTTTCCTTGTAAATGCCACTTTGAGCCAGGGTGTGGGAAGGAGATTAGGCAGTCTCTCTCTCCTGGGCTCTCAGCAAACCCCTGTTTTGGCATTGGCAATGAATGGGAAAGGGCTATGTGCAGGGGGTCCGACAGACTTGCCAGGCCCATGGGTACAATGGGGAGGCAACTCTGTGTTCCTGGAAGGGGCGGGGCCTTGGGTAGAAGGGGCAGGACTGGGGATAGTCAGCCTTCAATACTACTCAGAACGGTTGTGCTGACCTCCCCTCTCCCCGCCAGCCCTGGGAGCAGCCTGGAGTATGCTGCATGGCGTTCCAGTGGTGATTCAAAGGGCCTGGGGCTCTAGCTGTTGCGGCACGTGACGTAGCAGCAGCAGCAGTCAGAAGCCCCAAGCCCCTTTAAATCACTGGGCCCTGGGACAATTGCACCCTTTGTCCCCCACCATTGGCAGACCTGACTATTTGCTAGTGTTGAATACAGTGGGTATCTAAGCTGGACTAGGTGGAAGGGAGAGAAGCAGATTGAGCGAAGGAGTCAGGGAAAGGCGTTCTGGGAGTGGGGTGCAGAAGGAAAGAGATTGGGACAAGAAGTTGCGGCAAGGGCTAGGGGGGAGACCAAGCTTGGATGAGGAGCCCAGCAAGGGAGACAGGACTGAGCGCCAGAAGTATGGGAAGGAAAGAGACAGACTGTATGAGTAGCTGTGAGGGAAACTGGGACTGGCTGTGCACGTAGACTGGGGACAAGGATTAGGGGCAGGAGTGGGAGATGCAAACTCTAGGAGGAAGGAGACAGACTGAATGTAGAAGGGATTTGCGGGGAGACTGAGGCTTGGGCAGCAAGCTTTATTGCTGCTTTACTGAGATCTAAATGTCTCATATAGGACAAGGGGCCTTGTCTATTGCACAGTGAGGTGCACATTTTACATGGAGGGGCCAATTCTCCTGGCGGTACCCAGTCACAATAGATTTGTGGCCAGCCAGAGAATTTCCCCTCTCCCCACCAGAATGCAGAGTAGTTCTGTAGCTGTTCTGTCATGGCTGCTCACATTTTAGAGCTCTCCCCCAATATATGCCAAAGTCTGTAGCTAATAGTGCAATTGTGACTAGAAGGACCATGTGGTAAGCTCCATCTCATCTCAAGTCACTTTTTCCCAAAAAAGACAGTTGATACATTTTTTCCATACTATTTATGAAGTTTTCTTTTCTTCTGAAGAGTCTCTTGAGCTAAAGGGAAAAAAAACCCATGGGGTATGGCTAAAATGAAAGCCTTCTTCATTGCTTTTCATTTCAAATGGTGAAATTTTCCATGCTTCTTCTCTGTATCTTCAATAAAGAGTTTAAATAATTTTTAATAACTTCAGGGGGTAGCTGAGTTAATCTGTACAGGATAAACTTAAAAAACAACAAATGTTTAATGCCCCTACCAGATGCCGCAGGGGAAAATTGTCCCAGCCGGGCTTCCGTCCGGTATTTCATGTATTTTTTTTACCGGATGGAGCCCGCGAGGAGAGACAACATTTTTCAAGAAAAATAACGGATCCAGCTGGAACCCCCTGTAAGTTTGTCGCGACCCCACCCACAGTTTGAGAAACGCTGGCTTAGTCAATAACAGACCTGAGACTGGGAAAAAGACACCCAAATCCCAATCCAGCAGCCACATAGTTTTCTGCATACACAATATGAAGTATGTAAATATTACAGCTGGTCAAATACTGTACAACTGAGCAATCAAATCACTTCTAGTGCACTAGGTCACGTGTGAAATTGCATGTGAATGTACAGCATAAGAAGCTGCAGTGCTAATAGCTCATGGCTGCTCATAGCACACAACAGTAACATGTTCACGACAGCACGATAATATGTTCACAACAAAGACAACCCATTGAATGCAAAAAGAGACTTTTTAAAGAAAGGATCCAAGTCAGTCTGTCTGCTGCGATCTAAACCACGTTCCCTAGCTGGGTAATCAACTTAAATCATGACATATATAAAATAAAGAAACTCAGATTAGATTTAACATACACACTTTGGAGCAGCTAATTCACATAAATGAGAAGAATGGAACATATTCACTTAAACTGCAGTGAAATACGCTGTTTCATCTCAACAAATGTTTTGTAGAGATATACAGGTTGGACCTCCCTCATCCAGCACCCTTGGGAACTCACTGGTCCTGAACAAGGGGATTTGCCGGACCAGGGGAGGTCCCTTCCAACATCACCCATGGTGCCCTGTTGCCCCAGCTAGGGCTCCAACCCCGCCCCGCTGCTGCCTGGCTGGCCGTGGCTCCCCAGGCCAGAGTTCCATGGCTGGGGACGGAGCTCCCTAGCTGCTGCTCGGGCTGGAGGTCAGTGGCTGGGCTGGAACTCCCTAACTGCCTCTGTTGGCCCCCAAGCTCCATCGCCCGAGCTCCCTAGCTGTCACTGGGGACCAGAACCGTATCTCCCTCGATGCTGTTGTCAGCCCCCAAGCTCCACGACTGGAGCTCTACAGCCACTGCCTGCCTCCTGCTACTGCTCGGCTGCAGGGGCCGAACTCCCTGCAGTGCTACCTGCCCCTCTGTGCCCCCCTCCTCCAACATGGGGCTCCCAGCTGAGCCCCCCACCCTGACAATCGCCACTTCTGCCCTGCAGCCTGGCCTCCCTGCACCTAGGTTCCAGGGTCCAGGAACATCCGTGGTCTGGTTGCTGGACCAGAGAGTCCTGGTTAAGGGAGGTGCAACCTGTATCTGTTTCTGACAAACTTTTGTCAGAAGGTTACTGTAGGTTAAGGGCACACACACCCCAACCACGTGCCACAGCTCTACATGGATGGTTAGGTTAGGTTACTGGCTTGGCATGTAGGAGAGCCAGGTTGTTAACCCCATTCTGTTGGATTTTGAGTGATTTGGGATTAAAAATCTCTGGTCTGTATCAGATAGAGCAAGAACTTGAATCTGGCTTTCCTACATCCCAGGCCAGTACTCCACACACTTCAGATTTTGCAAAAACAGCAGTTTGGTTTAGTCAAACACAGAAGGAAAACAGCATATTTGAAGCCTTGAAAGTTGCTGTGAAATTTAATTGTCCTCCTCTTAGACCGGGGTGGGCAAAAGGGCCTCCGCAGCCCAGATCCAGCCCGCCAAGTGGGTTGATCCAGCCTGTGGAGACCCTGCTGCTCCCCTGCCCCTAGGCCAATTAGGGCCTGGGAGCGGGGGAGCTGCACGAAGCTTCCTTCGCCCTGTCCCAGCCCTGCGAGGAGTGCGCGGCACTTCAAAGTGCCATGAGCTGCTTGCGGGGGGGAGGAGGCTTCTTGCGCTTCCCTCGCCCCCAGGCCAATCATGGCCTGGGGGCGGGGGGTATGTGTGAAGTCTCTTTCCACTCTGCCAGGAGCATGGAGGCCTTGTCGGGGGGGGGCGGCAAAGGGGCTCCTCCACCCCTAGATCAATTATGGTCTGGGGGTGGGGAAACCCAGAAGCATTCTGGCCCTGTCCTTTCCGGGCCAGCGTGGGGCCACTTCAAAAATGTTTAAAGTGCCCCCCCGGACAAAAATTATTGCCCACCCTTGTCTTAGACCTATACACGAGCCCTGTCTGCTTCTTTTCAATCACGTCTTTCCGAAGAAAAACAGAAAGTTTCAGATTCTATTTCTGTCTTTAGCGCGTACAGAGGCCCTGTTATGAGCATATCTAATAGCTGGAAACATTTGTTTGAGAAATAGGACAGAGAAGGGAAGAAGTATGGATTCCAGATGTTTCTCCTTCAGGAGAGAAAGAGTCTTTCTGAGCTCTTGCAGTAGGCTTAAGAAGTCCCTTGTCTCAGTTAGCATTCTGCATGATGGAGAATCCTCCGCAGTGCCTGTCTGAGTTTGATTAATTAGAATCAAAATAACAGTGTACAGCAGGCTATGCAGTAGCAGTGACTGCAGGTGTTCAGTTGCTCTGACAGCTGGATGGACAGGTAATACCAGCAGAAACTGAGCTACAAAACTGGCAACATGCAGACTAAAGAAAAGGGATCAGAGTGCTAGTGGCTTTTGCACAAGAAGCTGTCTTGGGATCCCTTAAGGAGGATTTCTGTTTGCTTGTTTGTTTAGCATCTGCTTGCTTTGTCTCCATGGAGAGGCAGGTAACATAATGGAGGGCAGCAAATTTATGATAAGGGGTAGGCAGAAGGATGCCATAGGGTAGAAAATGATGTAGCTGTAAAAGATATCCCAGATACGGTCTGTTCTGGAGATTCTCCATTGAGTTACAAAGTAAAGTCTGTGATTAATTGAAATGTAAGGGACAGGTGTTCTGACTGGTCAGGGCTGTGTCACAGGAGGACAGTTCCCCATTTGTGTGCCTGCCACTGCAATTAGCAACTGCAATAAATCAATTTCCCATCATCCCTAGAATAGTCTGAATCATTACAATGATTAGTGTTATATTTCCTGGAATCTGCATCTTCCCACTGACTCATGTCATTGCTTGGGAAATTCGAAGAGATTTCACTGAAACATCAAACAGCTGACACCCGTCTACGACAAGCACCTGTCTTCTGCCCTTTGACTAGGTGCAGGAGGAAATCTGAAAATGACATTGGATTTTTTTTGTGGTATTATAACTGAAGATGTAAATCTTGGAAGGATTTCCATCCTGATTCAACATACTATCACCATAAACTTTATTTACACATTATCTTTCATAAGGTTGAATGAGAATTTAGCTCCCCAGTCTTTCACCGTCATACATATAGAAAACAAAAGGTAAGCCTATGAAGCTACTGATGCACTGCTTTTCATACTATGGGAAGGGGAAAATGTCACAGAATAATACACTCTGGTGAAGTACTGTCAAGCGAGAACAATGCTTGTTCACCACATTTGAGGTTATGGGGGGGAAGGAGGAATAAACAAGGAAAAATAAGAAGAGTTGCATTTTAGGGATAAATGAAAAGACATCATTGGCACAGAGAGAACAACTCGGGGGGAAGAGGCACAGAAAGGGGGTGAAGCAATAAAGCAAAAGTGAAAAGAAACAGAACCTAAGAGAGCTTCCAGATACCCTAATGTTAGAGTGAGCTTTGTTTGCTGCATTGTAATAAGAAAACCAGAAATACAAACATGCCACATGTTACCTGTTTGCCATTGGCGTAGGAGCTAGGAATAGAAATGGATCCTGAATGGTTTCAGCTGTTATCATACCAGAACTAAATAGGTGAGATTTCAAGGGAGCCTATCATGGGGTCCTCTGTTCTTTTATGGCAAGAAGGTCATACTACCCCACCTTGTATTTTGGCCCCTTTTTCACTCTAGGGAAATTATAAATAGAAGTTAAATGGAAAGAGAAAGTGTTCTCAAGGAATAGTCTGCATTTAGGGGAAACCTGTGCTTTTATTTCTCCCAGGGCCTATAGCCCTGTATAAAGAATGGGGGCAAGGCCTCCATCTTTCCCTTTCAACTAGAGCCGGGGCCATTTCCCTCAGAACAGGGAGAGAACCAGCGGAGGAAGGTTCCCTGCTGAACCTCTGAGCCTGGGGATTAATTGGGGTGAGGGATTAGCTCAAAAAGAAATTGTGAAAGCCACAGCTGGCCAAGATAACGAGTACAGCTACAACAAGGGGAGCTGTGGGCCTTCTGTGACAAGGAGGGAGAACTGGACAGAAACCCCTAGTCTCAAAGGCGTGGACTGGGAAGACTCCTAGCCTTAGGAGAGAACCTATGAGCTAGGGAGAGCAGGACTAAAATGCCTAGCCTCAAGAAGGCAACTGCTGAACATAAAGGTGAGCTCTCTTTTGGGAAGCTGTATGCACTAAATAATTTAGACACCTGGAAAAGGAAATATCGGTTAAAAACTCTGAAAGCAATTGATTCATTGCCTGCAGTGCCTCATTCAGCCAGTTGGGGGCACTATACGACAGGCATGTTCTGTGACAAAACCCAAGCCAGCAGAGAATGAGTAGTGTTGATTAAAACACAGAAAGACAAGATTGGCCAGCGTCCTGAGAATTATCCACTCACTCAAAAAAAGCACTGTTAAAGTGACTGAAGGTGGACACATGTCTAGCTTATGTAGCAAAGGAATACCATGGTGATTTCTCTCCACCTCCTCCCTTCCCACCTTTTGTTCCAGGACTCGAGAGAATGCAACAAATAAATTATTCCATTAGGAGAGAATGTGTTGGTTAGTCAGGTTGTGGATACTTACATTGCAGTTGTGGTTTTCAGTGACATGCAAGCACTGTGTTGTTTATATCAGCACTTGAAGCCGTAGCCAAAATCAAGACTCCACTGAACATCATGCAACAAAGACATATACTAAAAAACAATCCTTGCCCCAAAAACGTACAGGCTGATGAGACAAGACAAAGGGTGAGTGATATTCTGGTTTCACAAATGGAGAACTGAGGCACAGAAAGGAAGTGATTTGCCCAAGGATACACAGTAAGCTTGTGGTAGAACCAGGAACTAACCTTGGAGTCGAGTTTCGAGGCAATACTGTAGACTATCCTCATTATATCTGTTCGTATCTAGATTGTAAGCTTCTTACAGGGGCCATATCTTCCTCAGGACGTGTCTTATGCACCACAGACTGATCTTCTGGCATTCCATTTAGCAGGTCTACTGAAGACCCGCTAAATCAAATGCTCAGGGTGCCTCCACTTGGCACCAGTACTCCTCACAGTCATGAGGAGTCACGGGAGTATTTGCTCCCATCAACCTCCCTCTGTGGCGATCGCACCAAGCTTGACTTCAGGTATGTCAACTCAAGCTACATTATTTACATAGCTGGAACTGCATACCTTAAGCCAACCTTCTGGGTCTAGCATAGGCCTGACCTAAGTGTTTGTACAACACCCAACACCCTGCTGCTGACTGAGGCTTCTGAGAACAACAGTAATACAAACAATACCCTTGCCTCAAAATGCTGACAATCTAACTCAGGGTGGGCAATAATTTTTTTACAGGGGCCACTCCAAGATTTTGGAAAGTGGTTGAGGGCCGCACTCTTCCATGATATTAATGGAGATGCGGGTCTGGGGTGGAGGTTGGGTGCAGAAGGGAGCTTGGGGTAAGGGACTGGGGTGTATGAGGGAGACTGGAGTCCGGGAGGGAGTTGGGATGAAGCAGGTGGTTGTGACCTAGGGCAGGGGACTGGAGTGCAGGGGTTTGGGATGTGACCTAGGGTAGGAGGGGATTGTGATCTGGGGCAGGAGATTGGGGTGCCAGATCTGGGAGGGGGCATGGGTATAAGAGGAGGACAGAGGATTTGGGTATGTTGAGCTGGGAGGGGGGCAGAGAGTTCAGAGGAAAGGGCTGGGGTGCCAGAAGCAGGCTGTGGCCAAGAGACTTACTTGTCAGCTGCCAAACTAGCCTACCTGCAGAGCGTAAATTGTTTCCCAGCCTGCCTGCCTGGCCACGTGCTTCATGAATAACTGAGCCCAGGAAAGGGGGTGTGATTCTTCTTAGCTGCCTATTACTCTAACATGCAGCTCCCATTGGCCAGTTTCTGCCAGAAACTGGCCAATGGGAATGTGCTGGTGGCTCCTAAAACTTCCCCCCTCCCCTCCACTTTTAAAACCCTGCAGCTGTGTTTCTGCACAGCACGCAGGGCTAGCTGGGGAGTCTGCCTGGGGCTCCCTGCTGCCTCCACGGGCCGGATCCAGTGGCTTGGTGGACCGAATCCAGCCTGCCAGCCATATTTTGCCCAGGCCTGATCTAACTGAATGATACAGTACATGGGACCAAATTTCTAGTAAAAGGACACGAGGAGACAACACTGCTGAAGAAACACTTCACAAAGGAATGTAGAGATATCAGCAACTGAGTTTAGATACTTGTCCTCAGAGAAATGTAACATACTTTGTTTATTACGTTAAACATGGCTGATTACATTCATGATACGTTGTAAAATAATAGTATCAAAAGACATCTGGTGTGTATTGTGAAAAAACAAAGTCTTGCTTGCCTTTATAAAATATTCCCCCATATGGCAAGGGGCAATAGACCATGCTGCCATTTAACACATCATATTGCACAGAGAAAGTTTTGGAAACTCTGTTGAAAGACTGTGAGAAAGGGCGATAATCCCTTTTAATGTTTATTTGCAGGTTGTCACGCCCAGTCTCATTACTGTGCTGGAGAGATTGTTAATTGCTGTATAATACAACATGGTTTTCAAAACCGTAGCTTCCATGCAGAGGATCGCATAGAAGCACTAAATGGAGAAAGAGCCCTTCAAAACGACAGGCAGAATGACTGTCTTGGGCACAGTAGTGAAAAAATGATTTTGCAAAAAAAGGAGAGAATATTAAGGAGGCAAAACCACAAGGCTATTATTGCCAATGAGCTACAGTGAAGGGACTGCATGGGAAATGGGAAAGGTTAAGTGGCTAAATAGTACCAACTGTACATGAAAATTATAATGGTAGGTTTGTTAAGAATTAGCTCAGTGGAGAAAACATGTAAGCGAAGACAAATTTGTGCTAATTCACCCCATGTCAAGGATAAACTGGCTTAAATGAACGTCCTTTGTCACTCCAATGCCAGCTTCTCTATTGACTTCATTTCCTTCTCCCCCACATCTCTAGGCCTTATGTTCATGTTCTCTCCTATTCCTGAAGTTATTTCAGGCTCCCTTCTTGCCACTGAAGTGTCTTGCAAACCCACTTGTTCCCATGAGGCCTACAAAACCACTAATCCCTCTGAGTGCAACACTACCACCGCTCTCCATCCCTCTCTTCCCCAAGCATAGGTGAAATCTTCGACTGCACTAGACTCTAAGGCTATGTCTGCACTGGCAGTTTCTTGCGCAAGAACAGTTGTTCTTGCGCAAAAACTTGCCTGCTGTCTACACTGAACGAGCGTTCTTGCACAAGTAAATTTACAGTATAGCATTGTAAAACAGGGCTTCTTCCAGAAAAGTTATTCCTCTCCCCACGAGGAATAAGACCTCTTGCGCAAGAGCTCTTCCACAAGAGGGCAGTGTAGGAAACATGAATTTCTTCCGCAAGAAGCCCCTATGGTTAAAATGGCCATCAGAGCTTTCTTGCGCAAGAGAGCGTCCACACTGCCATGGATGCTCTTGCGCAAAAGGACATGGCAGTATATACACTGTCTTGTGAAAGAGTTTTTGCACAAGAACTCTTCTGCAAAAGAGTTCTTGCGCAATTAGCCGCCAGTGTAGACGTAGCCCAAGGGTACGTCAACACAGCAGCTGGGGCTGTGCCTTAGACAGAGCTGAAGTAGCTCTGCTCCAGCCAGCTCACCTAAAAACAATGGTGTTGATGTTGTAACATGGGCAGTGAGTGTCTCAGGCTAGCCAGCCATACTCAGACCTAAGGGATAAGCAGGTATGGACTCAGGTGGCTAGCTTGAGCTGCTACAATATCTATGCTTAACTTGCTAGATCAAGCAGGGTGGGAGGCATGCTACCAGATGCAGTGTAGACATACCATAAGCAATGGTTTTCAAACTGTGGATCGTGACTGAGTACTGGCATGGAATGTCAGGTACTGGGTCTCATTGCTGCAGGGGGAATCAGGTGATTAGTGGAGGTGCTAAGGCAGGCTTCCTGCCTGTCCTGGCACCGCAGATTGTACTGTGCCCAAGAAACAGCTGGCACCAGGCTTGGCTCCTAGGTGGGCCAGGAGAAGAGAGTGCACAGGCCCTGCACTGCCCCTGCACTAAGCTCTAAGTGGCACTCCCATTGGCTGGGAATCTGCTGCTGGCTGCGTCTGGGGCGCAGCATGGTCTGCGGTGGCAGGAGAAGCATGAAGCCCGCCTTAGCACCCTGCTGCAATGCTGACCAGGAGCTGCTCCAGGTAAGCCCCTCCTGCCCCAGCCCTGACCTAGTCTCCAAAGCCAGAATCCGGTCCAACATTCCAAAGCTCTTCTGAGCTCCAACCTGGAGCTCACATTCTCGTCAAATCATGTTGGGTCTTGAGTGTCAACAATTTCCCTCAACTCGGTCATGAGAAAAAAAAGTTTGAAAACTGCTGCCCTAAGGTACATTTATCTTGGGCCAGAAACAGGGCAGCACAAAGTTAACAGGCAACTAGGAATCCAAAGGGACTTCAGCCAAGGTCAAAGAGTAGGCCCTTTGCTTTCATCTCTGTTTCAAAATTGTAAATTTTCACTTTGTGCAGCAATGGCTACATCTGTGACTGGTCTTAGTCTCTAAGGCTGTAAACGCTTCAGGGCAGATTTGTCATTGGGTATTACATAATATTGGACATACTTAATAATTAATAAGTACTGAATAATTAATAAGTACTAATAAGCATTTCTGTGCACACATGTTGTCCCTCAGCTCTCTATATCCATAACTCTAGTTTTTCTTTTCTATAATTAAGGCATTTAAGAAATAAACAGGTACTTGGAAACATTACTGAATTATTTAAACTTTCTGAGTTCCTACAGTCACTGAAATCTGCCTTTCATTCAGCTGAAATCTTGCAAAATTGTTAGTGATCATACAAAGCACCTGGAAGAAAAAATCTCTAATTGCATCAGACAATGCAACAGACCTTAGTAACCTTCTCTGCCCAGGGGACCCAATGACATTTTATGCTTTGAGACAGGCAGTGCTGAATCACAGGGAGAAATGCAGCTGAAATGCTTCTCTTTTAGGTGAGAGTATAAAAAAAATTGACAAAGCCAGAAAAGCTGCTGGGAGAACCAAATCATAGGTAAGTCAGTTTGCATGCAGTATGCTCTTTATAAATCAAATGACAAGTTCAGCCAAATGAACTGATCTTATACATAATGAATGGGGGATGCAGCCACATGCATGACTTACAGAATTGTTCAGCTGCAACTGCAACACTGATTTTAGCAGTATTGCCTCTGGCTTCTCCATGCCAAGCAGAGATATTTCAAGAAAGAATCTTGCAGCCCATCCAGTGATTTACATGAGACAGATTTACCTGATTCTCTGGAACTAGTGCAAATCTTCTTTGCAAAGAAAGTCACAGCTACCGATAAATGCCAAGATTCAAATATTCTGTGTTTCACCAATACCCCCATAATTTCCAGCAAACAACCACAGCACTAAAAACAATGCTAAATACAGTATTAGAGAATTAACCACACTACATTGTGCATCTACAACACTTTGCACATGACCATATGCTTTAGCAGGGCTAAGACTCAGTATCTGTGCTAAGTGTATATATATATATATATATATATATATTCATATTGCAGATGGCTACACTGAGAAATTATAGGAAACATCTTCTGCCTTCATTATTCAGAATGTGGCAAAGTCCTTGCTCAGGCCCCTTACCTGGTCACAAATCAACTGGAGACTCTTTCTGGTGCAGTCACTCGTGCCTTTTATGGTCAGTGCCAATTTCCTACCACCTTCTATTTACAGAGCTTTGGTTTTCCAGCAGCTAACTCAGCCAACCTCTCCTTGGCTACTGGAGGTATCCCGGAAAAAACTCTGCTGCATCTAGGGAAGGTATCTGCTCTTCCGAAATGTTTTTCAGAAGAGCAGACGCACTCTTTCGGAAGCCCTGTAAACCTCATTTCACAAGGAAGAAGGGCTCTTCCAAAAGAGGAGGTTTTTCCAAAATTTGGCCCAGTGTATATGTGTATATATGGGCCAAATTTCAGAAAAGTCTCTTCCAAAAAAAAATCGGAAAAAGATACACAAATTGTGGAGTGCAATTTGCGTACCTTTTTCCGAAAAAGAAGTGTAGTTTACTGTAGACATAGCCTTTCTAGCTGGGGGGCACACTTAGCCACCTCCTGGCTCCTCCCCTTTTCACATCCCCTCTGGCTGCCTCATATAGCCCTCTGGCTAATGAGGCCCACAGCTACTTCCATTAGCCCTTCAGGCCTGGGCTTGCTCAGCTGGCTGTAATTGGCCTTTTCAGCCAGGCTGTAGTGGCAGAGTTCCAGCTTAGCCAGCAGTCTGTCACAATAAGTACTAAATAAAACCAGTCTTTTTCAGAAGTGTAGACTTCCCATTGACATCAGATATTCCCAGTTATTGTTATTTGAGATGACTCTAGTGACCTACCTGTGAATGAAACGCAGGAGATGTGTCAGACCAGTGGTGCTGGAACTAAAGGTGTAGAGGGAGCTGACTCACCCCTGGCTTGAAAGAGTAATAACAAATGACAAAAATATGGCTTCTGTGTTTCCCATCATGGACACCCCAGCTACAGAAATTGGTCTAGCACCACTGTGCCAGATGCAAATGTGTTACATCTCTTAATTGCCCATTGCATCTAATGATGGGAGAGACCAAATCTGACAATATGGACCAAGACCACAGTGGAAGACATGCATGTCAACTTGAACAGTCCCTTTCTGGGCCTCAGTCAAAGAGGGCACTTATTACAATTGCATGGAAGGATTTTTTACAGAGAAGGCCCATGTTCTATCTGGCATGGTCACAGGAGGTGCACACAGAGAGACAGCAGCTTCAAGGCAGCTTCAAGCATGCATGGCTTGCATATTGCTGTGTACATGGAAAGCAACTCCTATTATAGCCTGATACTTATGCACAAGGGAACTGACAGGCTCGCTAGGCCTCTGTGCAATGTGGGGGGTCCCAGCTGTGCACTCCTGGAAGGGGTGGAGTGGGGAGAAGGGGCAGGGTGGCCAGCCCCCAGCTCTGCCCAGAGAGTATGCAATCCCCTCTTCCCCCCCAACCAGACCTCAGAGCTGGCTGGAGTGCACCACACAGGGCTCTGGGGGTGATTCTAAAAGGCCCACAGCTCTGGCCACTGCAACTTTCAGAGCAGTAGTGAAAAATACTGCTGACTGGAACATTAACAAGATAGACAGAAACTTTCTGGCTTAGAATTCTGTTCAGTTCTTCTCTCCACCTTTTATGCTTCCACTGTTAGGGTGTATTTCTTTCATATCCCTCTTAAATTTTCCCTGGGACAGAGGCCCTTGTGACCTCATGTTAAAAAACAGTGTCTAGACTAGACATGTGTAGTATACATCAGGGGTGGGGAACTGAAGGCCCAGGAGCCAGATGTAGCCCCAGCATTGGAGAACCTGCGCTGGTGCTCCAGCCCCTCTGCTACCATCCCATGGGGATGGAGCACACAAAAATGTACTAGCCTGGGCACCCCAAGGCTCTGGTGTGCAGGGGGAGTGTGGAGAATGTCTTTCTTCTTCTCAGCTAGGGACCACCTTTTTTTTTTTTCTGTGGGTCAGTGGCCTCTAACCCAAAAAAGGTTCCTCACTCCTGGTATACATATTTAAACAGTCAGGTTCATCAGTTAACCTTCATGATTACATGCAACACACACAACCCCACGCTGCTGCTTCTGATATAGAGGCAGCAGTGTGTGTGGGAGGGGGGGAAATAGGCGACTATGTGAGAGCCTGTGCTCACAGGGAGCTGGCTTAAAAATTCAGTGGCTGCATGTTTATCAAAAAATTCTTTTTAACATCCCTAGTCTAGGCAGGCTTTCCCATTGTTTTGGGACACCTCTTTCCTCTAATTTTAGCCATAAAGAAAAGGTCAAAGGGCTGTTTGCACCCCCTAGCCCAAGAACTGTGTCCTGGCCTTGTGAATCACTGACACCTCGTCTTGTGGTTGCTCAGAAATTGAGTTAGCCTTGGAACATTGAACACTCTCCCCTCCCAATTCCAGACCTGCTTCTTCAACTTCCCAAAATGGGGATCTGAGGAGTCTCTCTAGGCAGTGCCGCTGTGGTAATGGCTGCTCTAGACAAGACAACTAGGCCTACAGAGACTTACCCCTTGAGTCTCCCCTCCTGCAGTCACTGTGCTGCAGGGAAGCCACTGACGTCATGCTCCTCCTCCGGGGCTGACACCCCCTCCCGCAGCGTGCCCGGCACGCTACGCAACTGTGGGAGGGGAGCACACTTCTGGAATCCCCGGAAGTGGCGCGAAGGACCCCAGCAGCTGCGACCCCCCCCTGTAAGTTGGTCGCGACCCCCCGGGAGTCGCGACCCACACTTTGAGAAAGCAGCTCTAACCAACAAGATTTAGCAAGGGCAGAATCCTCCTAATCCATCCATGGCCACAGATGATAGGCAATAGCTGGAGTGAGTCTGCCAGCCACAGCAACCTGTGAATAGTAACCATAGGATAGCCACCAATTGACACTTCACCCTGCACGTAAGTTTTTCAAAGAAATGCTTATTGTAAGTTGCGGTGCAATTCTTTCTAGCAAACTCTGCATATCACCAGTATAATCTGTTTTCTACCTCAGCTTTTGTGATTGATTAATTAATTAAGTGGAGCTGTGTGACATAGCCAGATGGGTAAAAAAACCCAACACATAATATCAACATTTCAGTATAGTCTCTGATTACAAGAGTTCCTATATCACAAGAGAAGGGATGTTGGGGATTACTGTTCAGGTAACTTGCCTTGGCTTTGTCAATGTGAAGTAATAATGACCACCAACATCTTTCACTTGCAGGAGGTTTCTGCTTCTGCCATTGACATAACAGTTTTCTCCCCCCGCCTATAAGACATTCTTGGGTAATGAGCCTGGATTTTCAGAAGTGCTAAACACTCCTTTCTATTTTGACTGGAGTTGTGGTGGATTTATTTATTTATGTATTTGCATTTGAAAAGTCTCTAGAACCTAATGCGTTGGAATAATAGCAGTCAGCATACAAAGAAGAGTATTAACAAATTGTTAAATCAAAGCCACTGATTATTCCTTATTTTTATATGAATGTAATGCTTACAAAAGTGAATAACTATTTGCACTGGTAAGTAACACTTGGTTCAGATGGGCTCTGAGAATACTATGGGTTTCTTTCCAAAGAGATGTAAATTTGTTCCTGTTCATGAAAGATTTGACAGCATTCTTCTCAAAAATATGGGTGGATTGCCATGATGGCTTATGGATGAAGTTTAATTGTGTAATTATCTAATACAGCTAAATTGCCCTTCATTTTGTCCCGGGTTTCTGGATATGCCCTCTGGCTCTGCATAAATTCTACCTTTTTCTATTTGAGGAAATGTGTTTTAATAATTATGCTTTCGAAGTGCAAATGTAGAATTTTGCCCGTTCTCCATAGTCCTAAGTGGTTGAGCAGGAAGGCAATTTGAGTTTCTACATAAGGCTCTAGTGACTCTGTGTTACAGGTCCTCCTTGGTCGCTGATCTGGAGGGGATGTGAGTCTATTATCCCCCCACCTATGAACCTTTGCTTTTTATTTCCAGCTGTAGGAGCTCATGCTGCTAGCTGCAGAAGTCCCCAATTTACCTGCCAGTGCATCAGCCAAAATGTGGACCTTGGGCTAATTTCAAAGTAGGCGATCCATGGTGTAACATGGCACCTACAGTAGGCCTGGCACAGCAACTGGGAGTATGTGTGTTGCAGCAATGCCAGGATTGGCACCAGTAAAATTTAAAGGGCAGGTGAAGTTGAAGAGTATATGTTTGGGGTATGATGAATAATTTGCACATTTGGCACATTCACTGCTAGTGCAAGAAAGCTAAGTGATGGTGCAATTTAAGGATGGGTCTTTGTTTTAAAAAAAGGTGTAACAGGATTGTCCTGATCCCAGCATCCAACCCTGCCACTGCTGCACTTTTCCCTTCTTGGATTTTCCAATCACTATACCAAGGTTCTCATGTCTGTCAAACACTTTCCCTTCTTGGGAGAATCTCCTTTTCTAAAATATCATGGTTCATATTTCAACTTACAATTAAAATACGCCTCCCCAAACTGCAAATTTTTCTTTCTTTACCCTACTGTACCCTCAGATGCATGTGGTTACCACCAGTTTCTGACATTTTAAAAATGTGGTCACGTGTAGGCTGTCAAGTTGATGGATTTGGCTCCTGTTTCAGTGGTTCTGTGTAATGCTTCTGTAGGTTACCCTCTTTCTCTTTCCATGTGATAACCTTATCACTTGACATAGAAGTCATGGTGATGGCATCCTTAAAGCATGTAAATATGTTCATTGTTATTTATGATTTTGCCAGAAACAATTTCTAACTCTGAAGATCTTCCACAAGCATCCACATCAGAATTCATAAATGGCTATTGTGTATTTGTGTGTCATTTTTTTTTTCTTAAAGGAGACAGAAGTCATACCTGTATGAAAAAATCATTTTTGTGTCACTGTCAACCATGCTAAATTCCAAAGTCTTTCCATATTTATGAAAGTTGCTCGCTGCTTTTGATATTTGTTGCTCGATGTTTGCTGCCACCATCACTCCACATCTCTCTCCCTAGATCACAGTAACACAAATTATTTCTTTTATCACTTCTCTGTCTACACTGGCTGCTGCTTTTGGCATATTGATAGCCTTATATTTTGTCTTCCCTTTGTCAATGAATGAATCTAATTGTTTTGTCATGTCTGCCAATAGATGGGTCTTTTCTTTCATTAAGTGATGTGTTAAACTAAGCAGGACAATGTCATCAGCAAAAAAGAATGTCAACCAGTTGTACTTTATCATATGTCCATAATATTCCTTTGTGTTTTGTGATTACAATCCTGACAACACGGTCAATGACCAGAGTGAACAATAGAGAGGGTATAATGCACCTTTGTCTTCCTGCAGTTGTCACTGTAAGCCATTGACTGATGTTGTCACTATCGCTAACTGCACATTTGACATTATCATACAGAATATTAATTATTCTAATTATTTTTGCTAGTATCCTGAAGTATGCCATAATTTTCCAAAGACTGTGTGCACCATCAAAAGAGTGCTGGAAAAGAACACTGACACTGTTGCAAAAAAAGCAAACACTATTCTGGGATGCATTAACATGAGTGGTGTAAACAAGACATGAGAAGTCATTCTTCCGCTCTACTCTGTGCTGATTAGGCCTTAGCTAGAATACTGTGTCCAGTTCTGGTCATCACATTTCAGGAAAGATGTGGACAAATTGGAGAAGGTCCAGAGAAGAGCAACAATGATTAAAGGTCTAGAAAACATGACCTATGAGAGAAGATGTAAAGAACTGGGTTTGTTTAGTTTGGAAAAGAGAAGACTGAGAGGGGACATGATAGCAGCTTTCAAGTACCTAAAAGAGTGTCACAAGAAGGGGGGGGGGGAGAAGAGCAGGATTATTCTCCTTAACCTCCCATGATAGGACAAGAAGAAATGGGCTTAAATAGCAGCAATGTGTTATTTTTTTGTTACTCTCCAGTACAAAAACCTTCCTAACTGTCAGGGTGGTAAGGCACTGGAATAAATGGCTAGAGAGGTTGTGGAGTCTCCATCATTGGAGATATTTAAGAGCAGGTTAGATAAACATCTGTCAAGAATGTGCAAGATGGTGGTTGGTGCCGCCATGAGTGCAGGGGACTGGACCTGATATCCCTTCTAGTTTTAGTACTTCATGGTTCTATGAAATCAGTAACATTTTCCAATAGTGGAGCTTGCCACTTTCCATTTTCAATAATATGTCTGGGTACATCTACACTTGCTCCCTAGGGATGCAAATGTAGCCAACTGAAATTGCTAATGAAGCAGGGATTTAAATATCCCGCGCTTCATTAGCATAATCTTGCCTGCGCGTTATTCCACTCAACAGCTGATTCGAACCAGGAAGTGCACTCCTGGACGCGTTAGTTTGAATCAAACCCCTTGGTTCGAACTAACGTCCAGGAGCACACTTCCTGGTTCGAATCAGCTGTTGAGTGGAATAACGCACGGGCAAGATTATGCTAATGAAGTGCGGGATATTTAAATCTCCACTTCATTAGCAATTTCCGTTGGCTACGTTTGCATCCCTAGCTCGAACTAGGGAGCAAGTATAGATGTACCCCCAGAGAACAAAGATATGTGCTGCACCTGATCTCGGTGCTCTAAAACCTGCTTGTTCCTCTCTAAATTAGAGATCTGTTTCTTGGTACATTCCCTTGATACAGTCCAGGAGGATATTGCACATGATTTTCCCAGACACTGAAAGTAATGTGATTCTTCTCCCATTATTGCAGTTGGCAAGGTCTCCTTTCTTTCACAATTTAGCTGTAAGGCATCTCCTCTACTATGTTCTTTTTTCCAATCCACATTCTAGCTGAAACCCTAAGGAAAGTCACTCACATGAAGCAACTCTTCTGTAATATTATCCTTTACCGCTGCTTTCCCATTGTTAAGGTTATCAATGGCTTTTCTAACTACCATTGTAATATCTCCTAAACCAACAAGTATGTCTAGTGGTAGGTCTTCATCACATGTTTTTAGTAGTTTGCTTGGGCTTGGTCTACTTAAAATAGCCTGAAAATGTTATGAGCATCTTTTTCTTCGTTACTATTCTGTACAAAGAATCTTTCAATTTATATCTTTCACAGGGCCTCCCTTGCTTCAAAAGTTTCCTATTAGACATTTGATTATTTGATAAGGCCATCTCTTTTTTTTTTCTAGCATCTTTAGCCTTTTGGTATTTTCTATCATCTGCCCTTTTATCTCATCTAGTGCTCTATTTGCCTCTCTATATTCTGTCTGTTTCACACGTTTTAGTCTTTATGTAAATTTGCATGCTGTAAATAGCACTCTGTTCCACAGTATGGCTTAGTTTTTCCTGATCCTGCTGCCTTGCAGATCTTTAAGCCACTTATGGCTTCTGCTCCAGCCCCTTACTGCAAGTAGGTCCAGCTAGCTTTCTGGCTGTTGTGGAGAGGCCCTCCCCAGTCCTCCCTGATTCTGGGTCCCACCTGGATCTCCTACAAGAGCCTCCTTGCCAATCTGTCTCAGTTACTCTTCTGTCAGGGCATCAGGTCCAAACTCCCCAGATATTTCTGAGCATAAAAGCTCTGCCAGGCCCACTCTAGGCATATGTGGAGAGACCTTCCGAGATCTTTCCTCGCCATGACCCTCCTTTCTCTGACCGAGGAGACTTCCTCTTAGGGAGACATATACTCCAGGTATCATCACATGATGCCTAATCATCTGATTCCCTCCTCCAAGACCCCATGTTTGAATCCAGAGCTACTCAACACGCAGCCCGCAGGCCACATGCGGCCCCGTTTTTTTGTGGCCCGCGGTTCGGTTTGGGTTTATGCAGGGCTCAACATGTGGCCCCCGGGTGGGAGCCAAACAAAAAAGTAGTCAATATAATGGTCTTCTGTTGCATTTTAGTCATTAAATTCCTGGACTATCATTGCTCTTTAAAAGTGCTGTCATATGGGTGGAAATCAGGTAAATATTGCATTTTATTAATATCAGCAGAACTGACTTAAATGGGGCCTGGGTGTTGTGTAGTCTTGCCTTAATCTTTGCATTCATGACTAAGTGTGAAAACAGCTATTTGCATATATATTTGCATGTATATGCAACCACACTTAAGTTGCGCGGCCCTTGGCATGTGATATGAGTGTCATTGTGGCCCACGAGGCTTCCAAAGTTGAGTAGCCCTGTTCTAATTCATCGCCTGAAACCAAATAACAAGGCACAGGTGAGGATGAACCCACATTCTTTAAAGGTGATGATATGCATATGTGCCACCATCAGCTATGTGGGCCAGGAGCCACACCACCCACTTTCTACAGGGAGAGCTGCCTTTAAACTTGACAGGTCACATTTTTCTGTTTTTTCCTTCCAAACAGAGGCTGGACATTTTCCTATAGGAAGCAAGGGGGCCAGGGAGTAAAGGAGTTTGGTTGGCGCAAGTAGGACAGAGAAAGTTTGGGAAGTATGCAGTTCTTGAGAAAGAGAGAGAGAAATGGGGGGCAAATGTTTATGAGTCCTGTATTTCTGACAATTATTTTTTTCATCTACACTAGCTAATATGTAACCTCTTTAGATTACAAAAAGGAAGTACCTTTTATTTGAAAGCTCCAATTCAGGACCTGCATACAATCATCCCTACTCAGGACAGCCCCCGTAAGCTCATGCTTAAAGTTAAATGTGTGCTGAAGTACCTTTGAACAAGTACTGATTTCCACCACATTCTGTAAAGAAAAAGTGTTATCTAAATAGAATCCAAATCCAGGTACCATTTAATTACTACAGAAGCTGGTAGTGCATGTAATGCTTAGATAAGTTAATATTATCCACAATAAAAATTTCTTCCAACCTTTTTTTGAGACAAGCTTACATGTCTGTTCTTTACAGCAGGCCTTTGAAACTCAGCTGGTGGAAAACCACATGCTTATAGCACTGCATAAGATAGGACTTCTGTGGAATAAATAGTATTTGATCATATAATTAAAATCTGTATCACAATGCATATGTACAGGAAGGCTCAATTAAGATTGCACAGGCAATCTAATTCTGGTATATCTTAACTTGCTAGTTCTTTTCTTTGCAACCTAAATATTTCAACGTACTGGTAGTATTTGTGCTAGATATATTTTCAAAACACATTGTTTGCAGACACCAGCTATTTTATAGCTATTAGCTGATGTTGATATTATGCTGGGCATTCTGACAGCTGACTGCAATTCAAATCCCTCTGTAAACGTTTTACATCACTTGTGATGCAAATTTACGTTAGTTCTGCTTTCTTTGCTTGCTTATACCTACAGTGTGGCAAACGACTGTGTTAGGGCAAATCCTGTTCCCAGTGAAAGTCAGCAGGAATTCTGCCACAGACTTAAGTGGGAGGAGAAATTGGCTTAGCTCAGACATGCACAGTTTTATGCAGCTGCTTCTGAATCTGGTCCCTGAAGTGGGTTAATTGGGCTGTTTTTATCTGGGTCCAACTTCCCAAGGCACAAAGAAAATGAACCAATACACCATCTTGCTAACTCTTATTTATTTTTAAGTCAGTAGATGTCACTTGGATGGGAATGCATCCTGTGATTTTAGAGTACAAAGAAATCCATTATGAATATACCTAACTACAATTATTCCTCAATTTCCTTTCAGCTTTTTAGCTGTGTTAATGAAATATTGCTTTGTAGGATTTCTGCTGCAAGGAGCAAATGGTTCAGGAAGTGAGAAGATGTCCAAAGGCTACAGAACGCACACAACCAGGCCCACCAACACTGGAAGAAGAGAGCGGTTGCCCTGGGGCCGAGCAATTCAAAGGGGCCTGGGGCTCATCGCTGCTGCCACCACTACTATGGCAGCAGCGGCGGCCAGCCCTGGGCCCTATAAATAACTTCTGGAGTGCTGCTCTATGTGCTCTGCATGGCTCTAAGGGTGGGGGAGAGGGAGCAGCGCCACACTCCAAGCAGCACTGAGGACCATTTGGCCCGGCCCTGCCTCTTCTACCCTAGGCCATGCCCTTTCCAGGAGCATGAAACCAACTCCCATACCTAGCTCAGGGGCCTACAGAGGCTGTCGGTGCCCCTGCACACAACACAGTGACACAGACATGTTTCCTGAAATCAGCTGGCGCAGAGAGCTTAAAAAGCACATGCCGTGCATGATGGACCCGACTCTGAGTGTGGGTGAGGGCTTTTCTTAAACACAGTGGAAGTGTCGCACAGGATTTGCTTCAAAGTGGTTCATTCATTAGGCTCTAAGGGTATGTCTACACAGCAAAGTTATTTCGAAATAACAGCCGTATTTTGAAACAACTTTACCAGCATCTACCAAAGTGCTATTTCGAAATTAAATCAAAATAGCCGAGGGCTTATTTCGAAATTGGTAAACCTCATTCCACGAGGAATAGTACCAATTTCGAAATAAGCATTGTGTAGATGCTTATTTCGAAATAGGGGGCCTCTAGCCCTTCCCAGGGTGCCCTGGTGGCCACTCTGGGAACAACCAAGAAAATTCCTCTCCCTTCCCCCCCCATCTCCGGAGCCCTTAAAGTGGTAGACTCTGGCCACAGTGCCTGTGCCAGCTCCAAGCCTGCCAGCCCAGAGCCAGCAGTCGCTGCACTTGACCCAGTGGCCCCAGCATAAGCCAGGCAGCCAGTGCCAGCCAGCCCTCCACTGTTCCCCAGGACTAGTCTGCCAGCTCCCAGGAGCCTGCCAGGGGCTGGAAAAGGCGGGCGCCTGCCTGGTCCAGCGCGGAGATCAGGGACCTAATTCAGGTTGGGGGGATGCCTCCAATGTCCATGATCTCTGCACTAAACGGAGGAACACAACTGTCTACAGGCGGATGGCTGCCAGCTTGGCCACCAAAGGCCACATGCGAACCCAGGAGCAGATTCGCATGAAAATAAAGGAGCTGCGGCAGGCGTATGCCTGGGCCACAGGGGGCAGCTCCCAACCAGGGGCAGACCCAGACCTCTGCCCCTATTTTGATGCCATGGACCACATCCTGGGAGGCAGGATGTTCCGTGCCCCCCAGGTGGTCATCGACCCTGGGGCAGAGCTTGCTGCCTCCTGCTGCTCCAGTCCCTGCTGCCTCCCCAGCGACCGCTCCTCCTCCTACTCCCCCTCCTGCTTCTTTCTCCACACTCTCCCCACACCCCCAGGGATGCTGAGGCCCCCCGCACCCACGGTGCTGGGAGACAGTTGGGCCGGCGAGACCCCCAACCCTGAGCCCTGAGCTTCTCCTCCCCCTTCCTCCCCTTGCCTCCCCCGCCAGCTCCCTCCTCCCAGGTTTCCCCCTCCCCTCTCCCACCCTCCCTTCTCCCCCTCCCACCTTCTTTCCCCAGTCTCACTTCAGTTTCATCCCCCCCCCCCGCATCCCAGTTTTGTTCAGTAAAGAGGCTTTGTTGTAATGAACACGTGTCTTTTATTGTACAGCAGGAAGGGTTAGGGAGGGGTAAGTGGAAGGACGTGAGGAAGGAATAAGGCACAAGCCCCCAGTGGGGCACACCGGGGAGACTGTTACTGCCTGCAGAACGTGCTACCAGGCTTGCAGCAACACGTCCAGGAGAAGCACCAGAGTGCCCAAGGGCGGCTCTGGCTCCATGCTGCAGAGTGCTGTGGTGTCCTGAGTGAGGACAACCAGAGTACACAGAGAAAAAAATGCTTTTCTGTCCCTCAGCGAGGCAGGCAAGCAAGCAGGGAAACCTTAGAACCAGCTGTCCGGGGGGTCCCTTTAAGCACAGGTCTCAGATACCTTGTATGGCTGCTGCCTGAGGCTAACTCCTGAACTGCTGCCCTGCCAGAACCGGTTCCAGCCAGCCTTAAATGCGATTCAGTGTCCTATCAGTGTGGACGCGTTATTTCGAAATAGCAAAATGCTATTTTGTGTCTAGACGTGTTTTGTGTCTAGACGTGTTATTTTGAAATAAGAAATTTCAAAATAACTATTTCAAAATAAGATATTTTGAAATAACGCTGTAGTGTAGACATACCCTAATTCTTGTACAACCGTTATAAGATTTTATACCAAATTGATGGAAGTACAAGGTCAGCCAATCCCAAGTTGTATTCATTTCTAAAAGTGGAAGTCTTCCAAGATAAGATACACAGTGAATTTTTTCACCATGTGGAATGAATTTTCACAAGAATAGCTTTTCTCACATGATTTTGGTCGCATTCAAACCAAAACCAAAATTTGACGATAGTTATATTCATTAATCTAGCACCGACAGGCAGTTAAGGATTGGGCCCCATTGTACTAGGCACTATACTCTTCCCCAGTGCGCACACACACCACAGTAAGAATAGTCCTGTCCCTAAGAGTCTCCAATAGTGAGGTAGAAAATAGGTCCCATTCTGGTTTGGATCTAAGAGTGGCCTCCCACACAAAACTCGTCTACACTGTGAAAGATTGAAATATTGAATTTCTGCTTATACCTGCTCCTATCCAGAAAAGGAGCAAGAGCATGTTAGCCTGATTCACCACTCACTTACATCACTGAACAGCAGACATCAATAGTGTTACTCCTACTCTCACTTACACCAACGTAAATCAAAATAAGACCTGTTATTTCAGGATATAAAAGGCATGTTTCCATTGATATTGTCATTCATGGTTGCCTTCATTATGTCAAACCTATTTATATTTTCAGTATGAATGTGTGCTGCTGACTGTGGGGTTTTGGGAATTAGTTCACATGTCTTCATATCCTTTGAGCTTGCTTGTAAATTCGAGGTCTGTACACACAGAATATAGTAATGTCTAAAATGAGGAGCAGCAATAGCAATGATTTTAACTATTATTTCACTCTGATTTCCTACCTTCCTCCTCAGAAATCAAAATTCTGAAATTTGGAAGTGGCATTTCAAATAGCTTAATGGGTTAAAAAGTTTTAAGAGAAGAACAATCTACAAATACTTTGTTGATAGGGTTATCCTTTTTTTAAAAAAAATCAAAACTGGGTTTAAATTTCTAAATTGACAATAGACAAAACTGTCAACATGTCCAGCAAAGGCAAATCTTAAGAACAAAAGAGCTGAGCTTCAAGATCTGCATACTGTAGATGTATTCTGTCTGAAAGCTTCATTCAGTGGGCCCCACAAATTTAGATTTACAACGGCCATGAAAATCCCCCTTGAAAAATGTGCACCTTTGCAGGAACACCTAAACACTTTGCTTCAAGTTCTGTAGAAAACTACTGACTTTGCTGGTATGCCTGAAGCTGAATCAGCAGAATTTTGTAAGGTCTTGGGTTGCACTTCTAAAGGTTGACACACAGGATTTATTAACATGGACACTGCGATATTAAAAGAAATGTTACAGAAATCCAAAGGATCAATAGTGAACACTAAAACTAGGAAAAATAGTTTACTGTCATAGATCTTAATACTCCCCCTCCCCCAAATACCAGCGGGGGGAGTATTATGTCTCTTGGTAGGTAGCATGTTTTCTTTGTCTGAGTTCCTGCGTGTTGTATGATCGAAATAGGTCAAACTGTTCATTTCATAATGAGCCCAACTTTTGATCTGAACTATACAGGTTTTATACCGAGGCAACTCAGCACTGAGTTTAGTGAAATCAGTCAGGAATCACAACAATATAACCTATATCAGAAATCAAGGCAATTTTATTCTCCCGCACACACATCTTTATCTCAACAGGGAGAGAGAGGTGTGGGGGTAAATTTAATAAAAGAAAATAGTATTTCCATATCCTTGCTAGTTGGGCCCTGTTGAGAAGCAGTGCAAATAGTCCGCTGAGAATTTATGAACTGGGTCCTCCTAAGAGCTAAACTGGTTTCTTGAGAGACAAACTGGATTTGTTGCTATAGTTTTAAGTCATAATTCTGGTTGACTGCTTGAAACTCAGTCAGCCAGCTAACCATTCCACCCAGCTCTTTCTCTGCCTGGGTAATGAATATGAATCTGTCATGTCTTCAGTCAGGTATGGCTCGCATCTGACACCAAGTAGCAGTTGGTATTATTGATCCAATCAGAGCAGCTGGCTTCCCCTCCTCATCTCTACCTCCTCCTTTGATGAGGATTTTCAATCTGATGAGTAAGGGCAGCAAAACCCACTTCATCATTCTATTGTGGTGCACCAGCCTGCCCTCCATATGGTGTTTTGCTCCTGTCCCCATATTTCAGTAGCTTGAAGGGAAATGTTCATCCACTTATCTGATACTGTGTTGCCCCCTAGTGACACATATAACTTCTTTTATGCTTCATTCCACTCCAGCCAGCTCCTACAGAGCTGAATCCTTTCTCTGCAGTCTCCCCCAAGGTCTGTTCTCATCATGCCCTTTCTGGTGTTACACCAAAGTCCCTTAATCTTATCCCTCTGGGACAGTAGCTGAGTCAGACACACTTTGACTCCGCTCTGGGAAGAGAGCCTAACTTACTGTTATGCTCTCTGCCACAGCTATTTATAAACCGTGGGCTACATTCACCTAGGCAGAGTCTCGGCTGGAGGCTTAGCTGTAGCTAAAAGCAGCTGAAATTTCCCCCCGTCAGGATGATTGCAGGTGGCAAGTAAGCCTGGAGAGTGGGATAGAGAGAAAGGGGAAACTGAGGAATATGGGGCATAGCCAGATTTAAGTGTGTTAATTCAGTGAACCCCTAAACACTCTATTCTCTCTTCCTATGGACCCATTTTCTGGCAGTGGGCACCTTCCCAGTCCAGGCAGGGTGTGGGCAATAAGATGACCAGATGTCCCAACTTTATAGGGACAATCCTAATATTTGGGGCTGTATCTTAGCTAGGAGCCTACTGCCTTCTGTCTGATATTTCACACTTGCTGTCTGGTCATCCCAATGGGCTGTGGGAGAGTTGGTGAATCTAACCAACTCACAGAGAGCTTTACAGGGGCGGGCAAAGGGAGTGGTCTTTACTTTTTGAAAACTGCACTGGTGTCTCCGGCTGGGAAAACAAGAATGGACAGGTATTTTTTGTGTGTGGGGAGGGAGAGGAAAGTTCGCATAACCAGCAGTTCTGGACTAATAACAGGATTTCTTCAGCACTAAAAACCTGAGCTTCTATGGCTTAAAATAGATTAGTATATTCCTTAGAAGGAACCTATTGCAAATTGAGACCTCTTATATAGACCAACCACTAGAGGGGGACAGTGACCCACAAACTGCTTATTTGAGTTCTCTGCATAACTCAAACTCTTTCCCAATGAATGAGAGGTGAGAGAGCTCACAAAGTTACTGTATTCCCCTACATTTATTTTTTGTTTACTTATTCCAAAGGTGGACATGCATTTGCTCATGTTTGCCGAGGCAGTAAAATAGCATCTTGTGATTCCTGCAGCTGTTTACAAACCTAAGCAGCACATGGAAGTTTTCTCCTGATCTTCTAGTTTAACCTATTGAGTCACTTGCATTGTTCTTAATGATCAGAAAATATACTCAGACAAAACAGGAGCAAAGCTATCCTGTAGTCAAAGTGAATGCCTGTGCCATTATCTTATCACTATTCCCTGCACAAAGAATAATTCAGATTGTACAGCATGCCGGGTATTCAAACATCTTGTTTCACTAAAGACTGTAATTCAGCATAATCTTACTTATGTTGTTAAATGTCTTCGCATATGTTTTGCTTAATTTATTTTCCTTTGACACCAACTCCCAGTGATGTTGCCAAAAGCAACTAGTAGATGTCTTTGTCTGAACTAGGTAATCTCCTTAACAAGATGACACATAAATGGGAATTTTCTGTAATACTTTTTTATGAATTATCTGTGTGACTCCAAACCACCCAATGGATACACAGGGGTTAAAATGCTGCTTCTGGTGAGAAATCAGGAGACAGAAGGTGCTTTATCATATAGCTGTCTGGGTTGAGATGAATGGGTCACTAAGAAATGGCTGGGCTCAACCCTTCTCAATGGAAGACCCTACAGAGACAACAGAAGCCCCAACAACTGAACAGTTGATATTTAATCACAAGAGGCTTCCAGCATGCTGAACACATGAATGCAGCATGGCTTTGAAGCAGGACAGGGGTAATGTAGACACGGCTCACAGAGAAACTGGTCTCTTGCGTGGGACTGAAACAAGAGGAACAGAGGCAGAGAAAGAAAGTGAAGATGGTTCCTACAGCAGGATGGCATGACAAGGCTCTGGCACTGGCCAGTCAGAATTCTGTCTTATCCTTTGTTTCTCTTTGTGACTTTAAGAATGCAATGGCACTCTGCTTTGAAAAGGCTCCATAGCGTTACGGCACATACTTGCCAAAGTGCATTAGTCTGGCAGAGGAAGTACAATCCACATCTCCTTGGCAGAGCTCACATTGAGAAGCCGATGACCTGGAGCCCCTGGCTCAGATTAGGAGGTGCTAAGCTCCTGTGGCCTCTCCTTGTGGAAAAGTCTGGCCTCCTTGTGGGTCTGACACACTGATGGGGTCCTCCCAAGAAACTGCTTAAAGCCAGGCTACAGCACGTCTTGTGGGTCTGACAGAAAGATATTCCACCTATGAATTGGCTCCACCTTAGACCCGATTCTAACTAATGGCAAAACTCCCATTGAAGAGCATTGGCTTCACCAATGATATCTGATCATGGAACACCACAAACCCAATACTTATGTAGCAAAATATCAGCACACACTGTCTGGTTAATGTCTACATTAATATAGTAGCATGTAATGCTATTCCTTCTGCACTGTTTCAGTCAATTAGCAAATAACATGTCTTCATCCTTGGCTATGGAATCATTATTTCCCTTTCCCCTTCTGCTCTGCAATCTCTTATCTTTCAGTATAATAACAGCATTCAGCAAATAATGAGACAAGAAGTATTCCCACTTGTGTCAGAGTTATCTAGTGACATGCATAAATATCACAATGTTTAGAAAGCAGAGGGATGGGTGCTCTAGAAAGAGTTCAGAAGACAAGACAGCCTAGTTCCTGACTTTTTAAAGAATAGGTTCTATATCGAATACATTGTTTTTTGCCTAACCCACCAAGCGATCTTTTTAACTTTTAAAAAAGTTTTATAGTCCTCAACATCTGATCCTCCTGGTGGAGGCTTGTTTTATGGGGAAATGCCAGGTGTGCAGTCCAACCAAGTCCTCCTATAACTCTGTAGTAGTTGTTTACATGTACTGATCATCTCAAACAATAATCTGATATGGACAGACAATATCCACTTCTGTCATTGGTTGCCATGAATATGTGTTTCTGAAATCCATTTTTGATGAGTGCATATATTGAGTAAAATCTGCATGTCATAAAGTATCATTTGTTACATCTTTCCCTCATTATTTTTGCCCATTTCAACATGATATCCACCCAGTCACCCACTGCTATTCTGTTTCAATATAGTATGGTGGGGTTCAATTACCAGCCTATCACCCAGTTCAGAATGGTTCCATATCATCATTCATTGCACCACATGTGTGCATTTCATCCTCTGAGCAAACTTCATTGCTGCTCTTGAAGACTTAGCCACATGAGACTTCCTAGGAGACTATCCAAGTAGAGCAGCATTAGCAACACTACAGGGATAGGACCAGAAAAAGTAATTTAGCATTTGTGATCATTAGATCATAGGTCTTGGAGAAAGCTTGATTGTAACAATAGGGGGGGAAAATCCAAGAACAAAATGAAACAAAATAGAAACAAAACAAACAAACAAAAACAGCATGCCAAATCTCTTTTTTGGAATTTGGTGAAAACATTTTAACTAAGATGAGAACTCACAAGGATGTTTTTTTCCCCCAGAATTGTAGCTTAAGTTGATTTGTTTTTCCAAACAGATTCATCCATTCTTATTCAACAACCCCACCTGTCCCTGTTGGGAAAGTCTGCAACTCTTTTTCTGGCTGTGCAGAATTGGTATTTCCAGAAGTAATTACCTCATTGAAGTGCCTTTGAACATCCAGAAATACGAAGAATTGCTAATTCAATGCCAGCTCTGCTGATTCACTATGCTGAAAATGCCTGTTCAACTCAGCAAGGGATGGAGGAGGAACATGGAGGAATAGGACATTACCAACAGACACAGAGGGCTAGACAGCTGGAAGGAGAGGGGATGGCTGACTGTTTCTGAATTGTGGATCCAAGACACTGTCTAAATTAACAAAAAAGCTACTGTTACAGAAGAGTTAGATAAGAAAGAGATATAAGCACATAGCTATATATGGAAGTAGTTAATGTAATAAGGGCACCATCTGCTGGCACATAAGAATATGTAATATTGCCATTAATAAGTTAAGTAAAATTGTTCCTGCTGTTGTTATCCACTGCAAATTACTTCCAGGGTTCTGAGCTTAATACTAAAAGCCATCTTGTTGTTCTGAACGAACTGAATCATACTTGGGCAAAGCCGTTCTTCCCTGAATTATTATCACAGATTCAAATAAGTCAATTAAAGTACACTAGCAAGCACCTGAAGGGGCATTGAGAAGCTGTTGCTTTTGCAAAGGTGTTGAATTTAGTCTCTCCATGACACAAACATTTTACTGATTTCACAACTCTACATCATTTTCCATGGAAAGTCTTCCTGCATATCCACAACATGCTGGAGCCAGAGATTCATCTACATTGCTAATATTACATGGAACTGTATGCATGATGTGTATAGTTATGAAATCACAAGGTCTTCTCAGTACCGCAAGCAAGACAGTGTGCTCCGGTACACTGTACCACCCAGATATATTTAGCCAGTACAGCTTAGCGGAATAAAATAGGCAGAGCCAGTTGCTCCCTCACAACTCCTCTCAGTCTCTCTGGCCTGGCAGTATGCCCCCTGCCATTCTATGGAGCTGCTGCATCTACGTGCAGGACTGTGGGGGGCTGGGTGGGGTGTTCTGCTTCTTTCCCTTCTGAGAGGGGCAGCCTGGAAAGGAGCAAGCTCCATCCCCCCCAGCTCTGTACACAGAGACAGAGCTCTGTGGAGAGGCTGGGGCTGGCAGTTCTGCTCCTTTTTCCGCTACCCTTCTCTCCCAGCAGGGAAAGGAGCAGAACTGCACCTTTAGCCCATACACAGACGTGGCAGCTCTGTACAGGGTCTGGGGGTTTTGCTCCTTCCACTCCTGCCCCCCCGTCACCTTTGCCCTCTGGCTGCCACCCTGCCCTGAGCCACCTCACCCTAGGTAACATGGCATGGGGAGGTCAGAGAAAGAACGTGGGGGTCCGGGGCTGAAGCAGAGTCACATGGGAGGGGGTCACATGCCCCCCACAGCTGGTGTGCCCTCCCCTTCCATACTGGCAAAAGCTTGTACCATTAGGTTTACAACTCTGTACCTCACCTTTGTCTTTCAGGAGCCCACCCCCCCATCTCTAACTCCCTATGAGCTATTTCCAAATAGCCGCTGTGATATAGTGAATCACACATCCAGTCTAAACCCTGTGTAAAAAAATAATAATAAAAAAAAGCTTCATATCTGGCCTGTTGTTTTCTTTCCACTAAAATCAAAGTTTCCATTAAGAAAAGTACAGTACCTGGCTGCTCTTTGTTAACAGTATAGCACAACACTATTGTTGATCGTCTCATCTTGAAGTTGCCCAAAGTGCTGATCTCACTGCTGCTATTTAACTTGCTTATTCCCCACTGAAACAGAGCAATGGAGATGGAAAGCCGCAGTAATACAGGTTTGGGGAGGAGAAGTGAAGACTAATTTCTCACACCGAAATTGCAGTATGAATTTAGGCAGGCAGCATGTAATCGTCAGAGCTCGAATTTGGTCAGAAAACCAAGGTTAGGACCCTTACTCTCATAAACAGGACCATGGGATCACTTTATCATTTAATAGTCATGAGTAGCTGGAAGAGCTATTTAAATCTAAAAGACAGCTCCCACAGTAAACAATTTTTTTCTGCTTTTTCCTGTTAGTCTTGTATAGAATTAATTAGAGATTTCTCCAGTCTACAGGGAGTCTCCCTTATATGGCTTTGTATCACTGATGTCTATACATTATTACTTTATGCAGACTGAACTGTGAAAGCTAATGCCTTACATAAAATACAAAACTCTTTATTCATTATGAGTAAGTCACTTTATATTGCATATTAGCAACATCTTGCTAGTGTTTCGATCTGGCTAATAACTGTAAAGTGTTCCTTCACTTCCCATCTAACTTGATGGAAAGGCATTCGAATAGTACCAGATATCTCTGTCATTCACTTGCTATAGCATTTAGCCATTCACTCAAAACAATGCTGCACCAGATATCCTTGAAGTTTCTCTCATGGATTAATAACTGTTTAGATGATAGAGAACTATGGGTAGGGCTACACAGTTAGTTTGCAGAATGGAGCAAGATAAATAGTCGTGTCTCCCAGAAGTTTATCTTGGGACCAGTGCTGTTCAATATATTCTCATAAACTATCTAGAAAAAAAATAAGCAATGAAGTGGCAACGGATGGTATAAAATTACTCAAGATAGTTAAGTCCAAAGCAGACTTTGAAGAGTTACAAAGGGATCTCAGAAAACTAGATGACTGGACAACAAAATTGCACATAAAATTTCATGTTGAAAAAGGCAAAGTAATGCACACCGGAAAACATAATCCCAACTATGCATACAAAATGAAGGGGTCTAAATTAGCTGTTACCACTCAAGAAAGAGATCTTGGAGCCACTGTGAACAGTTGACCAAAAGCCTTTTTGTACAGTAGCAGCCAAAAAAAAGCAAACAAAATGTTGGGAATTATTAGGAAAGGGATAATAAAACAGAAAATACCATAATGCCTCTATATAAATCCATGGTACACCCACATCTTAAATACTGCATACAGCTCTGGTCACTCCATCTCAAGAAAAGATTATATTGGTATTGGAAAAGGTACAGAGAAGGACAACAAAAATTATTAGCAGTATGGGATATCTTCCATATGGAGTCCCAAGCTTACAAATGAGAAGACAATGATGTAGGTCTATAAAATCTTGGCTAGTGTCGATAAATTGAAAAAGGAAATATTATTTACTCCCTTTACATAACACAAGAACTGGAGGTCACCAATGAAATTAATAAACAGCAAACAAACAAAAAGAAGTACTTTTTCACATAATACACAATCAACCTGTGGAACTCCTTTCCAGAAGATGCTGTGGTGGCCAAAAATATAACCAGGTTCAAAAAAGAACTAAAGTTCTTAGAGGATAAGTCCATCAACAGTTATTCGTAGGATCCCACCAAATTTACCACCACGTGAAATGTGTCCTGGCCAGGAAATCTGGTCTCTCACTGTGAAATGTGGTCTTTAGTATGCTTTTATCCTATGTTCTAGGGATTTCATAGGGGAGACCAGCATTGCTCAAATTAGGGGTCCTGACCCAAAAGGGAGTTGCAGTGAGGGTGCAGTATTGCCACCCTTACTTCTGTGCTGCCTCCAGAGATGGGCCATTGGAGAGCAGTGGCTGCTCTCTGAGGGCCCAGCGCTGCAGGGAACTGTGCAGATGTAAGGGTGGCAATACAATACAATACCATGCTTACTTCTGCACTGCTGCTGGCAGATTCTCTACCTTCAGATATGGGCTCCTGGCCAGAAGTCACCACTCACAAGCTGCCCAGCTCTGAAAGCAGCACCGCTGCCAGCACCTGTGCAAAAATAAGAGTAGTAGTACCACAGTTCCCCCTGAAATATCCTTGCAACCACCCCATAACTGCTTTTATGGTCAGGATCCCTACACTCGCAACACCATGACATTTCAGATGTAAACAGGTGAAATCAAGGAATTTATGATTTTGAAAAGCCTGTGACTGTGAAAGAGACCAAAATGGACCGTGATTGTGGTAAGGCCCTAATCATTGGCTAGGATGTGCAGGGATGCAAGACCATGCTCTGATGTGTCCTTACATTCTTTTTGCCAGATGCTGGGAGTGGATGGCACAGCATGGGAGGGGATGGATCACTTGTTGCTTATCTATTTTGTTCATTCTCTCTGAAGCACCTGGCACTGGTAGCTGTTGGAAGATAGGATACTGGGCTAGATAGACTATTGGTCTGACTTAGCATGACCATTCTTATGCATGCTGATCCACCAACTTAGTTAGTTGCATGCAGTGCTTGCTTGCACATATCAGATATATTGGGTATTTCCACTGTAATGCTCACAACATTTTTGGTAGTGAAAAACTAAAAGATACATTCCATCCATATAATTTTGAACATGGTACAGAGCCAGATTTTCCACTGGTTTGCACTTCATGTTTCAAAGTTGGTATAAAAACTTAGCATTTACTTTTGTATTCCCTTTGCAGATAGGTAAATGACTACAGAACAAGAGGACATGGAAAAAACAAATATTCAGTGGCTGAACTGATTAACTTTCAGTAATACATATAGGGCTATTGTGCCTTGAGTTACACCCATCTAAACTCAGTGTTCTCCACAGGATTGGACAGGTGTAAGTGAGAGCAGAATTTGGTTTATAAAGTTTACATGGCTATGATACAGGAATGATGATGGATAAAACTACATCTTAAAAATATTGTATCATCTATATGTAGTTCCATTAAAAACAATTATCTGCATATATATATATATATATATCACGTCTCTAAGATGCATAAACACATAGCAAAATTAAGAAGAAAGCAGTAGCTGTCAAAGAACAGTACTTACACGGGAAAAAGTACTAGGGTGAAGATAGGCAACTATGAAATCTCTCTGGCAAAATTAGCAGATTCATCAGCATTAGCTTCTGCATGACCAAATGGGAACAGAATTACTTCCACAAGCAAGTGTGTCCTCCAAGTGCTATAAAAACTTAGCATTAATTAAAGTGTTTATTCTCCATCTGCAGTTTGTACTTCAATTTTCATCCAGTCTGTTCCACACAATATTGTGCATTCTATACAGGCACATGGTTGAAATAATGTAATTTAGACATTTTCATTAAGTTTCCGCTTGGCACATGCAAGTCTAGTTTTAATAAAACCTGTTTTAATAACATTAACATGATACACAAGGAACAGTGGTGCTTAGGGGAAAAGAAATCAGCCTATTAATTTTGGATTCAGGCATGCCAGCAGGCTCCTTTTATCTGCCACAAAACTCATCACTTGTTGAAGCAGCTAACGAGTCACAGGTGAGCTGAGTCCATTGACCTTAAGGGCCAGCCCGGCCTGTGACAATGCCTAAGTGGTGTCATTTGAATCAGAGAATCATAGGGCTAGAAGAGACCTCAGGAGGTCATCAAGTCTAATCCCCTGCCCAAAGCAGGGCCAACTGCAACTAAATCATCCTCACCAGGGCTTTGTCAAGCTAGGACTTAAAAACCTTTAAGGATGGAGATTCCACCACCTCCATAGGTAACCCATTCCAGCGCTTCACCACCCTCATAGTAAAAGAGTTTTTCCTAATATCCAACCTACACCTCCGACACTACAACTTGAGACTGTCCATCCTCTTTGGAACCCTTCTTCAGGCAGCTGAAGGCAGCTTTCAAATCCCCCCTCACTCTTCTCTTATGCAGACTAAATATGACCAAATCCCTCAGCCTTTCCTCATAAATCAAGTGCTCAAGCCCCCTAATCATTTTTGTTGCCCCCTCCTGGATTTTCTCCAATGTATCCACATCCTTTCTGTAATGGGTGGTCCAGAATTGGATGCAGTATTCCAGACATGCCCTCAGCAGTGCCGAATAAAGGGGAATAATCACTTCTCTAGATCTGCTGGCAATGTTCGTCCTCGTGGCTGACAGGAGAGGGATCACATGAGGATTACCTGTTGTGTTCCCTTCCTCTGGGGCATCTGGTATTGGCCACTGTCAGCAGACAGGATACTAGGTAAGATGGACCTTTTGGTCTGACCAAGTATGGCTGTTCTCATGTTCCTAATGCACCCTAATATTCTGTTAGCCTTCTTGGCTACAAGGGCACACTGTTGACTCATATCCAGCTTCTCATCCACTATAATCCCCAGGTCTTTTTCTACTGAACTTCTGCTTAGCCGGTTGGTCCTCAACCCGTAACAGTGCTTGGGATTCTTCCATCCCAAGTGCAGGACTCTGCATGTGTCCTTGTTGAACCTCATTGGATTTCTTTTGGCCCAAACCTCCCATTTGTCTCGGTCACTGTGGACCCTATCCCTACCCTCCAATGTATCTACCCCTCCCCTAGCTTAGTGTCATCTGTGAACTTTAAAAAGGGTGCAATCCATCCCCTCATCCAGGTCATTAATAAAGATGTTGAACAAAACTGGTCCTAGAACCAACCCTTGGGGTACCCCGCTTGATATTGACTGCCAACCAGACATTGAACTGTTGATCCCTACCCGTTGAGCCCGACAATCTAGCCAGCATTCTATCCACCTTACAGTCCATTTAGCCAACCCGTACTTCCTTAACTTGCTGGCAAGAATATTGTGGGAGACTGAATCAAAAGCTTTGCTAAAGTCAAGGTGTATCACGTCCACTGCCCTCCCCATATCTACAGAGCCAGTTATTTTGTTATAGAAGGCAATCATGTTGGTCAGGCATGACTTGCCCATGGTGAATCCATGCTGACTGTTCCTGATCACTTTCCCCTCTTCCAAGTGTTTCAAAATGAATTCCTTGAGGATCCCCGCCATGATTTTTCCAGGGACTGAGGTGAGGCTGATCAGTCTGCAGTTCCCTGGATTGTCCTTCTTCCCTTTTTTAAAAGATGGGCATTACATTTGCCTGTTTTCAGTAGTCTGGGACCTCTCCTGATCATCACAAGTTTTTTAAGATAATGGCCAATGACTCTGCAATCACATCAGCCCATTCCCTCTGCACCTTCAGATGCAGTAGATCCGGCCCCATGGATTTGTGTATGTCTTGCTTTTCTAAATAGTTCTTAACCTGTTCTTTCTCCACTGTGGGCTGCCCACCTCTTTCCCATACTGCATTGCCTAGTGCAGTAGTCTGGGAGCTGACCTTGTCTGTGAAGACAAAGGCAAAAAAAGCATTCAGTGCTTCAGCTTTTCCCACATCATCTGTCACTAGGTTACCTCCCTCATCCAGTTAGAGTCCTACACCTTCCCTTACCACCCTCTTATTGCTAACATGCCTGTAGAAACCTTCCTTTAACCCTTCATATCCCTTGCTCACTGCAATTCCAATTGCGCTTTTACCTTTCTGATTATACCCCTGCATGCTAGAGCAATATATTTATACTCCTCCCTAGTCACCAGTCCAAGTTTCCACTTTTTGTCAGCTTCCTTTTTGTGTTTAAACTCACCAAGGATTTCACCACTAAGCCAAGCTGGTAGCCTACCATATTTGCTTTTCTTACGGCGCTTCAGGATGGTTTGTTCCTGTGCCTTCACTAAGGCTTCTTTAAAATACAGCCAGTTGTCATGGATTCCTTTCCCCTTCATGTTAACATCCCCTTCAGACTTGGGCAACCCTTGTCTATAGCCACTGCAGTGGTTTTCTCATCCTCATCCCATAGCTCTTCAACCAAATTACCCTTTTTGGAAGGGGAAAAAGTCTAGTGACCTTTCGCCAGGTCTTCAATAGTCCTTGCCACCTTGTGTCAGGAGGTCTTTATATCCCCTTCCTTGCTGTTCTGTGCATTAACCCTTTGGTGGCCATTGCAGTATGTGTATGTACACCTGACGATAGGAGAGCCAAGATCGGGTTGGGAAGGCTGAGTTCTCCCTTTCTATGCACCTCGGGAATCTGGCCCCAGAACTAGGGATGTGGCAGCAAAGGCAAAATGAGCCACTCGTACCCAGCATCATTTTTGACAGCTTTATCTTTGTTTTGCTTTTCATTGTTTCATTTAGAGGGTGGCACTGCACAAAACAGCCCAAGCAAAACAAACAGGCAATGGACAAGACAACAAACTCAAATCAACCCTTTATTAATAGCTGCAAGCTCCTTAACGTTCCTGCTAAGGATGTTAAGAAGCAGGTAACTGACTAATTGAGTACTCAGTACAATTTGTATCAAGTACACGATTAGTCGATAAGGAGCCCCACTACGGCTCTGCAGTTTAAATGTAGTAAGAGCCAGGCATGCAGGTAGCCCAGCTCCTACTATATTTAAACTGCAGAGCTGCAGCGGGCATAGGTCCCACACCTGGTGTGAGCCGGGACTGCAGAGTTCCGGATCGCACTGGATCCCGGATCTACCGCGCTGCGTCTCTGCCTTTTAAATGTAGTAAGAGCCACCCGTGCTGCAATATAAGTCCATTGTTAAAGAAAACAATTTTTCTGTCTTCTCCTTGTAATAATTTTTTATGTACTTGAAAGCTATTATGTCCTCCTTCAGATTTCTCTTCTCTAGACTAAAGAAGAACAATGTTTTCAATCTTCCCTCATAGGTAATGTTTCCTAAACTTATAATCTTTTTGTTTGTTTTTTTTTTTCCTCTGGACTTGCTCCCATTTGTCCACATCTTTCCTGAAATGTGGCGCCTGGAATTGGACACAGTACCCTAGCTGAAGCCTAAAGTGCAAAGTCCAGTGGAAGAATGAATTCTTCGTTTGGCTCCCAACACCCATGCTAATGCATCCCAGAATTAAGTTTGCTTTTTTTGCAACAGTGTTACATTCTTGACTCATATTTTGATGGTGAGCCACTATGACCCCCCCGATCTCTTTCCATCCATTTATTGAGCTTCCCCTTTTCAGATCACTGATGCGTTAACAGATTTAACTAAACATGAAAAAATGGTGATTTGAGAACATAGACCATTCACTTTGCAGAGGTGTAAATGATCACACAAAGTTCAAGGTAATGAAAAATCGGTGCAAAACCCGTACAAAACATGAATCTGCTACAGATTTTCACTCTATAGAAGGATTCTTTTTCTGAGAGGTACTTGTGACCACATCAATCACAAACCTCTTTAAGACTGGGTGTGAATACATCTTTCAGTTAACCATAACTCTCAGAAAAATTAATTAGAAGGCCCCCATACAAAAAGGGTTGGGCAGAGGGCTCTGGGTGTTGGCTGAGCAGTGCATGAGTGTGTGCATGCGCAGGAAGACAGAACTCACAGAAGTGGAGAACAAACAGAACAGATTGAAAGGTAGAGGCAAAAAGCAAGACAGCCAAGCAGTCACCAGTGAACATAGTACCACTCTGGTAAAAGCTAGAGAGAAAACTTGGTTTCTGAGCCTTGGCACTGTAGGCTAACAAACTACTTTTCATATTCTTGGTTCCCCCTATAGCCAGAGAAGCAGAGTGTTGTACATAAACTACACTGCATTCAGAGGTGAAAGGAACTTAAATTTCTTACAGGTACTGTCCTATCACAGCCTGGGTCCCTGTCAGCTTTTTAAATAGCTCCCTGCTGGTTTTTGCCGCAGTTCAGCCAGTTCTTGTCGGAGCTGCGCACCCAGGCTCACCTGCTTACTTTCACCTCCCACTGCATCAAAGAAAATACCTGACTGTCCCCTATTTCAGCTCCTATATAGAACATGCTCAGAATCCTGAGCTTTGACTAACCACTTCAGTCAAAAAGAAGCAACAGGATGTTTGTCTCTTTATGAGGTGGTTGAAGCTTCTCAAGTAAAACGCTGCCTTACTATGTAACAACTTAAATCTTGGTCCCTAGAAAAAACCATGGTTTCCTCAAGGAATCCATTCTGAAACTCTTGGAGAAGAGGAAGGTGATCAGGAACAGTCAACATGGATTCACCAAGGGCAAGTCATGTCTGACCAACCTGACTGCCTTCTATGATGAGATAACTGGTTCTGTGGATATGAGGAAAGCAATGGACATGATATCCCTTGACTTTAGCAAAGCTTTTGATATGGTCTTCCAAGTATTCTTGCCAGCAAGTTAAGGAAGTATGGATTGGAGAAATGGGCTGTGAGGTAGATAGAAAGCTGGCTAGATCGTTGGGCCCAACAGGTAGTGATCAATGTCTTGATGTCTAGTTGGAAGCTGGTATCAAGCAGAGTGGTCCTGGAGCCAGTTCTGTTCAGAATGTTCATTAATGACCTGGATGAGAGGATGGATTACACTCTCAGCAAGTTCATGGGTGACACTGAACTGGGGGAGAGGTAGATACATTAGTGGGTAGCAATAGGGCCCACAGTGACCTAGATAAATGGGAGGATTGGACAAAAAGATATCTGATGAGATTCAACAAGGGCCAGTACATAGTGCTTCACTTAAGATGAAAGAATCCCAAGCACTGCCACATGTTTGGGACCAACTGGCTAAGAAGCAGTTATACAGAAAAGAAAATGGGGATTACAGTAGATGAGAAGTTGGCTATGAGGCAACACTGTGCCCTTGTAGTCAAAAAGGCTGATGGCATTTTGGGGTCCATCAGTAGAGCAATACCAGCACATCAAGTGAAGGGCTTAGTTACCTCTGTTCGATATGGGTCAGGCCACATCTGGAGTATTGCTTCCAGTTTTGTCCCCCTTTCCCCAGTAGGGATGTGGACAAACTGGGGAGATCAAAGAAAATAATTAGGGGGCTGTGGCACATGACTTATGAGGAGATGCAGAGGGAGCTGGGCTCATTTTTTCTGCAGAAGAAAAAAACAAGCTATAGGGGGGAATTTGATAGCAGCCTTCAACTATCTGAAAGTGGTTCCAAAGTGGATGGAGCCAGGTGATGGAGCCAAAGTGGATGGAGCCAGAATCTCAGTGATGATAGAACAAGAAACAATGATCCCAAGTTGCAGTGGGGGAGGTCTAGGTTGGATATTAGGAAAAACTACTTCATAGGAGGTTGGTGAAGCACTGGAATGGGTTGCCTAGGGAGGAGGTAGAAACTCCATACTAAAGGTTTTTAAAGCCAAGCTTCACAAAGCCCTGTCTGGATGATTTATTTGGGGTTGGTCCTGCAACGAGCAGGGGGGTTGGCCAGGTTGGATGCAGTTCATCCCTGGTGGCTGCTGTACATTTATTTACTTGTGTATCTGCTGGTATAGCCATTCGTAGCTCCCATTGGCTGTGGAGCTCCGTTCCCAACCAATGGGAGCTCCAGAAACTGTCACAGACTGGGACACTGCTTCCCACGGAGAATGGCAATCGGCAGCCAATGGAAAGTGCGCGTGGCCATAACTGTGGGTGAACAGGTAAATTACATGTTTGGTGGCCTGCCAGGGGTTAATTTTAGTGAACTGCATCCAGCCCACAGGCTGATTATTGCCCAGCCTTGGCCTAGATGATCTCCTGCGGTTTCTTCTAACCCTAATCTTCTGTGACATCTCTCCCATACACACAGACTTGTTCTTTTTTTTTTAACACCACCAGCAGCAGCAGCATGTGATCCACCAAGCAAACCTTGATGGCTTTCACAAATGATATTTGGAAGGTGAAATTTATTTTCCAGTGGATGAAGAGAAATTACAAAATTCAAACAGAAGAAAAGCAAGTCTGTGTATGAAAACATCCCTCTTGTACATGTATGTGGCAACAATCCATTTCTACTCCTGATTTTGTAGTGCTGAAAAATTTACACTTGATTTGCTTTAAAACACGTCTCTTGTGTAATTTAAAGCCTGCTGTTCCACAACATTCTAATCTGCTGTGTTTTATATAGTCTCTGTTTCCTACCTATTTTACCCCTTAACGTTTAACTACTTTTTCCCCACATTTTAATTTCTCTGTTCCCACACCTGGGCAATAAAAGATTTGATAGTTAAGCCTCCTTGTCTTACCCGTTAATTCAGCAGCCAGTTTGCAATTCCATCGGGCTCTGCATGTATGCCTTTTAGGGCTCAAATTAGTTTCTTTTACTTAGCACTGAAGGAAAAACAACACCTCCATACACCGGCCAAGTGGCACAATCAATATCAGGGAATCTCATTTTAGTTTGATCACTGTTTACTTCAGAAAGAAAGCACTTGAACCAAAGCCATGATCCCTGATGCAACTAGCACGCACTGGGATGTGTAGCATGTGTGTCAAGCATGTTATGAATGATCTATCTGCTAGGAGTAAGTGTTGCCCTCTGAGTAATGTTAAAGTGGGTTTTGATCATCTGATCAAAGAATGCAGTAAATCAACCTGCACTTTAATGCACTGAATATAATGTTTTGTTCTTTCTGGAGCAGAAGGAACTTGCTTAATGTAGGGCAAAGCTGTTTATAAAATAAACTGCATTATTTGTTTCAATAGCAATTTTTGCACATTGCTTTCCCACTGGGAGCCATTAGCTTCTTAAAATGTGCAAGGGATTTTGCAGCCCAAAAGCAAAATCAGAAATGTTCTTTATAACTGTTTTATCAGGAAGCTTAAGGGTGGAGCAGGAAAGCCTCTGCTTTCTAAATTACTGAGCTTTTGTGTTTTGATCATATACATTGCTGGTATGGAGTTTTGTGCAAAGTAAGATCATGGCAGTGCAGAAGAATCTCACTGATGAAAGAGCTACTGGCTGGGCACATTCCTCACATTGGAATAGAGCCTAACAAGTAGCTAAATGTTGATTAACAGAATGAGAATTGTGCTCAAACCCATGCTGCCTTGCACATCTATTCACCAGCTTTGTCATACTCTGTTCTTAGCCTGTGAATTTTCCATGGAGGTAGTGGTCACACACAGACAGAATACTACTTAGAGAACAGAGAACCATGCCAAGCATCTGAACTTACTCACCATTGTACAGAACCCCCATTTGCTAAACACTTTTATACACCTAGTTATGCACAGGATTTTGCAGGATCCAGTCCATAAAGTTCTGGTAGTAGTGCTATATGATATAGTACATTATACTACCTATACAGAGATCAGGGGATTTCAACAGTAGTAGCAGTAATATTATTCTACCTTCTGTTATCTTTTATTGTTCTGGTTTTCTGCTTGTGTTCTATTCCTCTTGGGAAAAACAAAGAAACAAGCAACATCTAAAAAAACAACTCACTCAAAATCAGTTTTAACAACAAACAGATCATTCCATATTGCAAACCTTCCTGACTGTCCCACTCCATCCCTGTAGTTCTAGGGTTGCCAGGTGTCCGGTTTTGAACCAGACAGTCCAGTATTTGAGTTTTCTGTTTGGGAAACAAATTGAGAAAATATAAATGAGATCAAATGAGACCTAAACAAGATGTAATGTAGATTGTGATGTAATGTCAAGTGTGTCCGGTATTTTTGTTGAAACCATCTTGCAACCCTATGTAGTTCACTCTGGGTATGTTTATGCTATGCAGCTTTTAGCGACAAGTCTGTGTCGGCATATCCCTGTCTCTAGAAGTCAGCATTTGTGAATGCTATTTGTTGGCACTTTTATTGACAAAATACTTCCCCTGATGAAAGGGTTTCACTTTCTCAACAGCAGAGCGCTCTTGCCGACAAAGCAGTGTTCACATTTTCGCTTGCCCCAGCAAAACTTTGTCATTCATGGGGGGAGGAGTTGAGCACCCATCAATGCCAAAAGTTTTGTCAATCAATCAAGTGTAGACAAAGCCTTTAAGTCAGATTTTGCAAGAACTGAGTATCTAGCATTATAACTCACAACCTCCTAGGCAGACTCTACAGGCATGGACAGACATGGAGGCGTGTACTGTCACCTCCCTTGCTGCACATGTTCTGTGGATAAAGAGCAATTTCATCTCCAGGACTTTAAATATGGCAATCTCTCACCAGCAGTACAATCACAGATTTTTTTTAACTACATAAAGAAGGAAGCATTTGAGTAAGTGAACAATACAGAATCCACACAGAAATCACTGTAAACCTATGGGCTTGAATAATCATGCAAAATGCACTGCAGACTGATTCAGGCACCATAAGAATCAGTCAAAACTGGCCATTCCCTGAATTGAACATGATTTGATTTTTATGTCAGCCTCTGTGTATCTGCATGCCTCAGACTGAGAGGGGCAGCTACTAGATAGTGCAGTTTGTTTATCTCTTTTCTTTTTCAAGCTCTTTTGCTGCAGAAGAGCTTGGGGTACCCCTGGGGGTGATTTCAAGTGTTCAGCCCCAGTTTTTAGGGATAAAAAAAATCACTTGATGGTGGCAGCTTGTTTGTTTGCTTGCTTTGCTTGTTTCTCAGAGCCAGGGAATCCGTGACTCTGGGAAGTTTTGGTAACCAGTGCCTGTAGAGTAGTGGTCACCAACCAGTAGATCGGGATCTACTGGTAGATCTTGGAACCTTTGACAGGTGATCCTGACTGGTTTGGCCAAGAGGCTATCAAGTGCCAGCACTTCAGCTGCCCCTCCCTCCACTGCTGCACATCTCCTGCCCTTTGCCTTTGAGCTGCCCCTTCCCCTGGGGAGTCTCCTGCTTTCTGTGCAGGGCAGGGGAGGGAGAGAAAGGTGCTGATGTTAAGGTGCCCCCTCTTGCACCCTGTATCTTTTCTCCACAGAGCAGAGAGGGGGTACAACAGGACTTGGGAGAGAGTATGCTGGCTGCTTTAGGGAGTTATGCAGGGCCAGGGCAGGGGTGATCCTGCCTTAGCCCCACTGCACCACCAACCAGGAGCCCCTGAGGTAAATGGTGCCCAGTAAGAGCCCACACTGAGGGTTGCCAGATGTTTGAAACAAAAATACCAAACACCCTCCCCCAAAAAACCGAAAAATTCTGTTGAAGGGGAAGAAAATGGGAGGGAGACCAAAGTTGTTGAGAAAAAAAAAAGGACTCCAAGGACTGACTTATTAAGCCATAAAAAACATTTAAAATAAAACAGCATTAAAACAGCATATCCCCTTTAAAAGTGAGTGCAGGAATAGGAATGGGAGCGGTTGAGCACTAAGACCCAGGGGAAAGCATTGCTTCCCCTAGGTCTTTTGGCCAGCAGCCATTTTGTGCCCGCAGGTGAATACCAGACACTTGGCAACCCTACCCACACCCCAAACTCCTACCTTAGTCATGAACCCCCTCCTTCACCCCAAGTCCCTGCCCCAGCCCTGAGCACCCCTGCATCCAAATGCCCTCTGATGAAAGTCAGTGAGGATGGGCAAGAGAGGCAGGATGGAGTGAGCAGGGGCAGGGCCTTGGAGAAGGGGCAGGAGGGAGGCAGGGCAAGGGTACTTATATTTGAGGGAGATCTTGGTTTGCACTTAAATTCAAAAAGTGATCTCGTGCTTTAAAAGGTTGGAGACCACTGCTGTAGAGGCAAGGTTTTTTAGCTGTCTTATGGGCCCTCACCTTCTGCACTCCGAGTGCCAGAGTAGGGAACAGCCCTGACAGCTAGGAACTGAACTGAGTTCTTCCAGATTATAAGGAAGCACCCTAAACTATGGGCCATCCTCAAGCAATAGTTTATTTCTGCTGCACACATAGCTGGAATGGCAAAAAGTTTAACTTTGGTTTATTCCAGCAGTTCTAAAGCCTTAGCAATGCAAGAACCCCCATTTTGATTTAATATTTTTTCAGGGATCCTTAGTCCTGCTCCTTCAGTGAGGCCCACCCCTTCTCTGAGGTATTTGGGGGGGCAGGATCCAGGAGGGAGTTTGGGTGTGGGAGGGAATTGTGGACTGGTGCAGTGGTTGCGGTGCAGGGGGAAGAGGGCTCTGGCTGGAGAGGTCAGGGATGAGGGGTGTTGGAGGGATGCAGGGAGGGCAGGCTCCAGGAGGGAGTTTGGGTTCAGGAGAGGACTCTGCGTTGGGACAGGGAGTTGAGGTGCAGGGTCCTGGCACCATTTACCATGACTCCCAGGAAGAGGCCATCAGGTTCCTGAGCTCCCTATGTGTATGAGCAGCCCAGGAAGCTCAGGACACTGCCCTCTTGCCATAGGCACTGCTCCTTCAGATCCCATTAATCACAACTCCTGACCAGTTGGAACTCTGGAAGTGGCACTTGGGGGGAGGAAGGGCAGCGCATGCAGCCTCCATGGCTGCCATATGCCTAGGGGCCTCAGGAACCTGGCAGCCACTTCTGGGAGCCCCATGAAACCAGGACGGGTAGCAAGCCAGCCTTAGTCCTGAGAGTGGGAGGAGTAGAGAGGGAAAAGTTGATCAGTTGGGCCTGTGGACCAACCGGAATTCCCTCATTGACCCCAGTTTGAGAAACACTGGTTTATTCTGAAGGTGCAGCAACTTTGTCCATTGCATGAATAAATCAGGTCTTATTAGTCCACTCTGTCTATGTAGACAGGTTGGTATGGTTCCACAGTCTGGTAATCACATTCTGTGTGGCCAAAATCAAATGTGAACAGAATTCTTTGTAATGATTCATTAAGGCTCTGATCTAGCTATCTCTGAAGTCAATGGCTGTCTCTGAGCTGAGTTCATCAGGAGCTGGGATAAATGTGTAAGAAGAGAGAGAGATTGAAGAAACAACAATTAACAAGTGTTTTCTTTTTTTTCCCCACAGGCTGCTGGAAATTAGAAATAAAAGGATGAGCCCACCAGAGGTGGAGAAAAGGAGCTTCTATCTGATCAGATTTTCCAGTAGTCTTGGGAAAGGAAATCTGAATTTACCAGGAGTGATGCATATTCTGAATACATCTTTAACTTGTCACTGACTGTCAAAGTACTTTGAGCATCTGAGCACATGCTGACCAGTCCGAGGAAGCAGTCCAACTGTCCTTCTCCCAGTCTTAAAATATAAGACCTTCTCAACAATTTGTACTTCCTACACAAAATCATCTCCCAGAAGATCAGATCCTGTGTCCTTGGGGAACTGACCAAATAACTGATCCTCACCATGTAGGTGGCACAATATATTAACTATAGATCATTAAAAAAATCAGACACCCTTCCAAATAGCAAATAGTTTCCTACATGTTCTGAATGGCACAAACAGCAGCATTAATAGGTAGCTTTGACATAAATAGCAATATTGAGCGAAAAAAATCACATTGACTTCTGCAGGGCCAAGATATAACACAACTATTCTCTCTACTTAATATTTGGTGAGGTTGTATGCCTAGGGTTTTTTTTTTTATTATTATTCTTACTATCGTGGGTAAAAATTGGAAAATTTTGCAAATACCTAAGGGAGGTAAGTGTCCTGTAGGCCCCTGATAAAAATCACAGTTTTTATGTGTAATAGCCAAGAGAAATTGGGAATGCTCATCACCTTGGAAAAATAGGCCATTTATTTAAGGGCCTAACTTTAACTGGAATTTGGATTCAGTTCCCTCTTTAGCCACACACTTCCTGTGTAACCTTGAGCAAATAACTAAGGCCCTGTTTTGTAAAAGTATTATTGTTCACCTAGAGATGCACTTAGGAGACTAGTGGTATTTTCAAAAGTGCCTCAGTGCTTTTGAAAATCCCACTAAGTACCATCTTGTATTATCTATCAGTCCCTTTTTTCCTCATCTATAAGTGAGGGTTGTAACCAGTGTTCCCTCTAATTTTTTCCATCAGTGTGCAGCATAAATGTTATGTGCACAGAGGTATGTGTAGATGTTTACCACTAGTAGAAACATATGCTGTTGGCTCTGGGCAACTGCGGGCACTCAGCTTACAGGGAACACTCGTAGCAATTCGCTACTTCACAGCTTGTGGGATTCATTACTTTAAAGGCTGTGAAGTGCATAGATGCTATGATAAAGGGAGGCCACAGAAGTAACTAAGAGAAATACGGAAATTTGTTGAACCCTATTTTTAAAACAAAATGATAAAGGTTTATAAAGCAAAGCCTGCAGGGATTTATGCTTCTTTTAAAAAGGCCCCCATAATAGTTTTCTATGACTGATGATATATTGTTAATGCAAAATATAGTACAATTGAGCAGGAAGTAGTTTTCCCAGCCAGCAAGAAGGTTGTTTCAAATGGAAATTTGCTGAAACAGACAAATTAGCATTTTCTGACCGCAAAAAAGCACCTTTCTCAAAAAATTTCCAACCATCTCCACTATGTAGTACATGTTGATGTAATGGAGGATGCCACATGGAGAGGAAAGCAACCTATCTTCAATTCATATAGGAAGCTACATTCTGTTTGACCAAGAGTACTTCTCTTAGAAGTTCCACTCAAAGGCTCAGGGTGAAGCACAGCATTCTTTCTTGCTCAGTCTGGCTGTGTGATAACCCAGAGATAAAATCAAGAATGAGAAGAGATGTTTGAGCTCAAGGAGAATGGTGTCACAGGAACAAATGAGTATAAAACTAGCTATGAATAAATTTAGGCTGAGGAGTGAGGCTCTGGGGCTGCCTTCTACTAGGAGGAGTAAGGTTAACAACCTAATTAGTTTTAAGAAGAAGCTTGATATATTTATGAATGGGATCTGACAGGGTTGCCTGCGATCACATACAATCATAGGACTAGAAGGAGCCTAGAGGGGTCATTTAGTTCATTCCCCTGCACTCATGGAAGGACTAAGCAATATCTAGACCAGTATGAAATTGGACTTGGTGATTAGGAGGTCCTTCCAAGCTTTATGTTATATGGATATAGAAGAGAGTATGAGAAGAGATTACAGACGTTTTTCGTTAACTACGTTTTAAGAAAATTCAAGGGGATTCTTTTAATTATTCACACACTGATTGTTTGATCTAGCTCTATTATTTTTATTTTATTTTTTAAAGAACCCACTACAACAAGGCTATTCAACTTTGGAAGCCCGAGGGACCACAATGATACTCACAGTACATGCCAAGGGCCGCAACTTAAATGTGGTTGCATATATATGCAAATATATATGGAAATAGCTTCTTTCACACTGACAGGCATGAATACAAAGATTAAGGCAAGACTACACAACACGCAGGCCCCATTTAAGTCAGTTCTGCTGATACTAATAAAATGCAATGTTTACCCGATTTCCACCCATATGACAGCACTTTTAATGAGCAATGACAGTCCCGGAATTTAACTACTAAACCACATATCAACAGAAGACCATTATACTGACTCGCCGTTGTGGAGCGTTTTCCCAGTGGAGGCCATATTCAAAGGATCCCGCCTATGGGCCAGGTATTGAGCCCCGCATAAACCCAAACCGCATTGCAGGCCGCAAACAAATGGCCTGTGGGCTGTAGGCTGCATGCGGCCCATGGCCTGTGTGTTGAGTAGCGCTGCACTACAATATGGAGACATGGTGTCGGCTTACATAAAATTGATTTATAAAATTGTCATTTTTTCCAGAAATGATATAATAAAATTGTATAATATATTACCAGTCAGAGGCTGATGAGTGCTAAGATCCACACCTGGAAATGAAAGCGTATGGATTTCTGTTAAGTCTCAGTAACACTGAAGTCTCATAAGATGAGCATGTGAATCTTTCAAAAAGGTAGAAAAATCTAGTTTATTAAGCCTGTTTTACTTTATTTATAAAGTGCACACTGGCAGTACTCTAATTGTCTTTAGTAGGAGCAATATCCAGCCTATAATGATGCAATACTCTCGACCCATTGCTGCCAGGGCCTACTCCCAGTGACTGAACACAGAAGCAGTAGTGATTGCAAGCACTTTTCACTTCACACTACTGGGGCCTCTGATTGGTCTGCATTGTATTTTAACCATTTTCCCCTTAACAAATGGATGGGGAGTTTATAATTTTATTATGCAGTTTACCTATTCTCTTATCTAGTGTATCTTATCTTGACTGATGGCATTACATACGTTATCCCAAATGTTTGCTTATACTGCAGACACATTTTCTCTACTTTAATGACAATCACCGCTGACCACATACATTTCTATAGCTTCCTTCACAGAGGAGTTGTAAATCAATGTATTATTAAATGCCATAAAACAGTGAATACTTCATGAGACAAAACAGCGATTTTTTTTCTTCAAGCCTTCTAAATGTTGAATAGCGGCATGCAATGAATTTGATAAACAAAAAGCATAGTTAGAAAATACCCTGGCAGCCATTTCACTGGGATTACAACTAGGACAAATCAAAAGAGATGTAAGCAACTGAACAATTAAATAATGTGAAGCAACCTGGTTTTCTGTAAATCTGGAAAATTAACCATTATTGGGACTTATTAACACTTGAGAACAGGCATTCATTTGTTATGTACTGAAAAATAAAATACACATTTCCCATTTAATATAGCTGTAGATGTGTGATGTATACGAAGAGGCCACACATCAGCAGAGAAAGGCATAAGGAGAGCCTATGTCCCAGCTAACCCCATTCTGTAGACCAGAAGCCAAAGCCAAGACGGGAGAGGGGTTGAGGGATGAATGAAGAGAACCTGACTCTGTTTATTGGACATGGCTGACTGGTCAAGGAGGAGGATAGAACTGTGCCTGAAGGGACCTTTGCTTACAGAACTGAAGGGAGTTGAGCCTGCTAGCCAGAGGCCACTGTGGATGAACAGTTAGACCTCAAGGCTCACATAATTGCAAGTAAGAGATTGGGAACGAAGCCTGAAGAGGAGGGCAGGGATTGATCCATTAGAAAAGTGAGGGGAAAGCCCATTATTAGGTGGGCTTGTTCTTTGTTTTGGAATGTTTTGTGGCTAGGGACACCATTCCTACCCATACTGGCTATTTTATAAGCTATCCTCCATGACATCTAGTTGTTTTCCTGAACCCTGTTAAAGTCCTGGTCTTCACAATATTCTCTGGCAATGAGTTCCACAGGTTGACTGTGTGTTGTGTGAAGAAATACTTCCTCTTGTTAGTTTTAAACCTACTATCTATTAATTTCATATAATTTTTAGTTCTTATGGTAGTACCGCTTAACCTCACCCTTCCTTCGGGATTGTGACTAAGACATCAGAGAGCTTTGGGTTACAGCAGAGGGACTGTGTTTGCATCATTTAAACCAGATGGTGTTAAGATAGGACATAAAACGCTTCCAGAGGAAGATATTTGGAGTGCACAGCACCATACTTTATAAACCAAACAAAATTTCTGAATCATGTCACACATTCTTGGGTGCCATCTTTTGGCATTTCATTTATTATTAAACTACCTCCATGCACACAATGAGAGAGCAACCTTGTTATGCAGGGTGAAAGGTTATTTATCTTTATATGTACTTATTTGTATTTTAAAAGACAACCCAGCTTGACACAGCGCTGCCGCCCAATCTTAAACATGTTCATTTATAAGTGGTTTTATACAGACCAGTTATCAGAATGATAAATTCATATTTATATCTGGCCTGTATTTTTTTCACAAAATAGTAATTGCATCTATAGGCAAATGGCTATACATATGCAGACAGCTGCCTGTATTACTAACTATGTGAGAGACGGGATTTTGTGAGCCCACCATCGGGGCGAGGCCTCCTGTGTGTTATGGGGCCCAGATCCAAGTGGATCCCCACAAATCACAGCATTGGGGATTTGACAGGGAGCCTAAAGCAATACAGGTGAGAGGCTGGTGGGTCTGCTACTGCATGGCTCCACCAGTCAATCCTCCCAGAGGCTAGAGTATCTGCCATGGCTCATTTTTATAATGTGGGGGTTGATGCATTTGGGAAATAAAATAATTAATATTGATGAGAGGTGGGGTTCAGCTTACTGGTGATACATTTATATACCAGACCAAAGGGCACATTAGGAATACGATCGCCTCTGATAACAAAGCTTTATCTCGGGCAGAAAGCATACACTGAATATTTAACAGTACGGAAAGAAAAAAATGGCACCTATTCTCCAAACAAAACCTGATTTTTTTCTTTTAAGACTTTTAATGGAATGTATTTTTTTCAATAAATTGATCTGAAAAAAAGTTTAGAATTTGTTTAATCAAAAAATAAAAATTACTTTTAAAATGTTATTTTCCTTAAAAATGTTATTTTACCCTAAAAAGAAAAAAAAATCAGTCAATTCTGCTTTCTGATATGTATTTCTTACAAAGTCTAATACATTATTATAGTACATGTTTAAAAAGAACAGGAATACACAAATTATTGGGCTTAAGAGAGGGCTAACTGGGTAACATTTAATGGTCTATTATATAAAAGAGATCGAACAAGAGAATAAAATAATAATTTCTGTTTTTAAACTCTGATTCTATAAATTGGACAAGCCATTTACAGAATGCGCCATGTGGCTGAGATTATGTTATGATAGAAATATTAATTTATTCTTTTACTGACTTTTATGGTCTTATATTAAATTGTGAGGTCTCTGACCAAAAAAATGGTCCATGTTTTGGACAGCAATGGATCCCTAATGCCCACTTGGATCTTAAGGCACTAATATAAGTGTCAGGGCTGTTCCCCACTCTAGCACTCCAAGTGCAGAAGGTGGGGGCCCGCAAGAGACCTTAAAAATACCTTGCCTTTACAAGGTATGCTCACAGAAACTCCCCAGTGTCACAGATTTACTGACTTTGGGGGGTAGCTGCCACCATCAAGCGATTTACCCTAAAAAAATAGGGGGAACACTTGAATTCCCTCCCGGGGTACCCCAAGATCTTATCCCAAGAGAGCTTGAAAAATAAGAGACGCGAAAAACAAACTGCAGTCTCTGGTAGCTGACCACTCAGTCTGGGCAGCCAGACATGCACACACAGACCCCTAGTCCTTCCCAGGACACAAGAAACAAATCATCACCTTAAAAAGGTGATTTTTATTAACAAAACAAAAGATATACTTGATAAAGCATACTTTATTTCTAGGTGTGACAGAGCAACTAAGTAAAACAAATTAAAACACAGAGAAAATCTCTGGGAACAACTCTTAGATAGTGAATGGGGGAGGGAAGGCACAGATTCACACAGAGCAGCTCAAACCAAACTACAAAAATAAAGAAAAATACCCTGATCACGAATAGATGCATTTTTCCTCTTTATTTACTCAATATCCTTTCCTTGCTTAGTCCATTTCCATGCCCCAAATTCCTTGGAGACATGGTAATCCTGCCTGGATTTAAATCATTCTGTGTCTCTCAACTCACAATTTAACTCTCCCTCACAAAGAAAACAGGCAAGGTATCTTATACAATTCAAATGTCAGCCCTCTATCTCCATTGGTTCTTCTGGCTCCCTGCCAGCAAACTTGCTAGCTATCTGAGTTTAACTCCTTAGTCACCAGGCACCGGCCAGCACTCCTCCTATCCATCACAATAAGTAATTAAGTATGTAAATAAATAAATAATGAAGTACTAATAATGGTTGGAAATTTTAGTTATTTTACTGGAAAAAACAACTAGTTTTCTCCCATAGTTTCTCACTTTGTGGGGTAGAATGGGTCGTTTTTCAGCTATGTCTAATTTTAGTGAAAGTGATCGTTAATAATACGGACTCCTCATTGTTTATGCTGATACAGACTAACACAACTACCCCTCTGACACTTGATACATTCATGTAATTTTTGTACTAGTGCCTGCCAGAAGGCTGACTATGTTTCTATAAGGAGGACTATGTTTAGAACAGGACATTGTAGTAGAAAAGGACCATGGGATCTGAAAAAAGAAGATGCTGAGAGGTGCAAGAGAAACTGTTTCCTTCTTCATGTTTTAGAAAATTCTTTTCCCAAAAAAAGAAGGGATGTAAACCCATTTAAAATGGAAATAAGTTAAAATGATCTTTCTGGAACTCAAAAAGAGATTGGATTTTCCCCCAAACAGATTTGACTATTCTTAGGTCTGGTTGCTTCTCATTGTTCTACATTTAGATTGCAAACAGACACTACACCATATGTCTCTACACATGCATAAAATTAACCTCCCAAATAAATTACAGCCCTGACACTATTTGCACAAATAAGATAAACTGCTATCCTATCACATTTAGTTAATTTTCAGAAAACAGCTTATTGAAAAGAATTACAAAGGTCAGATGATGTGAGTAGAAGCTGATTTCCTTAAAACTCTGAAGTTCGTTAATTTTGATGTTTGACTTTGCCATTTCATTGTGTGTGCTGTGAACACTCTCCAGTGTATCAAGATCCAGAGTTGTAAATGTAAAAGAAAAGTAAATATTTCAACTTGTCATGTCTCAGTCTTTTAATATAAAAATCTGAGCCAGGTGGATAATTAACAAAAATAAATTATCTGATATATATTTGCCTTTTATTGGGTTTGTGATGCTGCTTCCATAATGAAACTGCAAGATTATCATTATGGACTTCAAGATTTATGTATTCTTGTGATGGTTAGGAGTAGGGCTGGCCAACATTCGGTGACTAAAGGGTTAAACACAGGTTGCTAGAGGGTGTTGGCATGGAGCCAGGAGAGCCAATGAGAGAGGATGTTGAAATTTGAATTGAAAAGATATACCTACCTGCCTGCTGTTTTCTTTGTGGGAGTTTTAAGATAGGAACTGGGGAAGATGACAGGAGATCAGTATGTGCATGCCTAAGACTGAGAGGTCTGCTATCAGAGATTGCCGTTTGTTTTCTATTTTTTTATTCAAGCTCTCTTATGGGGTAAAAGACCTTGGGGGTACCCTTCTGGAAGAAGTTCAAATGCTTCATCCTGGGTCTCAGAAGAAGGGTTTTTTTTTACGTGATAGTGGCAGCCTATTTCCCAAGGTCAGGGAATCTGTGATCTTGGGGAGTTTGACATGGTGACAGCAGTGGTATCATGTCAAGGATGTTCCCCACTCTGGCACTCTGAGTGCAGAAGGTGGGGGCCTGCAAGAGACCTTAAAAATGCCTTGCTTCTGTAGGCTTCTGCTTAAAAGCTCCTGTTACCTTCCAGAACACAAGAATCAAATCATCACCTAAAAAAAGGTACTTTTATTATCAAAACACAAAAAATTACTTGATAAAGCATATTTGGTTGCTAGGTGTTACAGACTAACTGAGAAAAGAACAGATTAAAACAGAGAAAAATGGTATATTTAGGCTACATCTTAGACAGCGTATGTGGAGGTAGGGGGAGCGCATGGACTTAGCACAGAGAAGTTTAACCAAACCACAAAACAAAACAAAAAACTTGATCATGACTAAATAAACATTTTCCTATCTACTCACAATCTGTGCTTCAAGGTCCAGTCAATTTCCATGAACAGTATTCCTTGTAGGCATGGTTCAATTCATCTTGTTTCCCCAGCTCCTAGCTTAGAACTCCCACATAGAAAACAGCAGGCAGGTATATATTTTCATTTCAAATTTCAACATCCTCTCCTATTGGCTTTCCTGGCTCACTGCCAACACCCCCTAGCTACTTGAGTATAATAGTTTAATCACCGAATGCTGGCCAGCACTACTCTCCTATCCATTACAATGCTGTAAGACTGTCTTTGGTGGTTTCTTCTCCCAAGAGTGGGAGGGTCCAGACTAGGGATGCAATAATATAGTCAATTAACCAATTAACGGATAAGCAAAAGCTTATCAGTTAATGCTATAGACTACACGCATTCCTCACCCCTTGCCAGTAAATTTTTACCAGGCTGGCAAGCAGCCTGGCTCAGTCCTAGCTTGCACTGGGTCCAGGACCTACCTCTGCTGCGGCTCTGCATTTAAAGTATATTAGGAGCCAGGCGAGCAGGCAGCCCAGCTCAGTTCCAGCTCGCACCAGGTCCGGGAACTCAGACCTGCTACTCTGGACAGGGGCTGCTGCCAACCCAATCTGTATCGGAGGCAGGAGTACGGGGTGACAGGCAGCCGGTCTGTGAGGGGAGCTGGTTTTTAAATTGGCTCCCCTCATGGACCAGCTCCTGCCTGGCATCTTCTTAAATCTCTTCAGATAGGGGATCAAAATGAAAGTCACAAACCACAACATGTCTGGGGATATTCTATCTTTGTGGCCCCAGGAAAGAGGGGTACAGCAATTCTACAGTGATGCTAATGTTCTAGCATCTATGTGGGGATGAGGTGGGGAAAATCACTTTGTCTGGGCTGTTAAGTCAGCCTCACCTTTGGAGTCTGATTACTTTCGGAGTCCTCTTACCTTCAGAGTCTCTTGTACTCTTCTCAGGGTCAAGGTGAATGTCCCGTGGCTTGGAGTTCCCTCTGCTGCTTTAGGAGTCATCCTGCAGTCTTCCACTTTGGGTATTCCTGCTCCTCCCCAGCTGACTGCAACTTCCTCCCTTTTAAAGGGTCCCTCCCTATACAGTATTGATAGTGCTGGAAAGAGGGAGCTATCTCTACCAGTAGGGCCTCTCTGGTGCCTTCTTTGTTCAAGTGTGGTTTATACACCCCTGTCACACACACGCTTAATAGTGCACTCTGTAAGTGTTCCCACTGAAGTCAGTAGGACTGCTTACCATGGAGAAAGGGAAGTATGTGTGTATTTCTTTGTGCAGGATCATTTATTTCAAGTCATTTACAAACACTTGCAGTGACTAATTCTTAGTCAACAGAATGTTTACAAATGTCAAACAGAACATTCCAGGAGGTGGCATTAGTTACATAAATCTGCAACTTCATGGGATTATTTATGTTAAGTAGCCAACACAGTACAAACTGAAAATTGTATATTCCTTTTAAAATACTCCCATTTGTAATTCATACTTTGTTGTCAAGTTCCATAACTCACATGGGCCTTGTGATGTTCCCTGATTGGTAGATATACCTAACTAGCCAACATAGCAATAATTAGGTAGGGAACATCCCCAATATATGTCAGGCTTGCTGAAGCAGGATGGTGATGGTGGAAGGAGACGCAATAGTTCCAGAGGCCTGCCTATTCAAAAGGTCCTGGGGATCTGGCCACCACCACCACTGCAGGAGCAGAAACGGCCAGAGCCCTAAGCCCTTTAAATCACCGCTGGAGCACCGTGCACTGTGTTCCAGGCAGCTATGAGGGCTGACTGCTACCAGCCCTGAGCCTTCTTCCCGAGGCCTCACCTCTTCTGGAGTGGACAACTGTGCCCCCCTCTCCCCTACACACACACCTTGCTCAGGTGCTTGGCAAATTTATTGGCTCCCCTTATAGGTGTTACCTGGCACTGATATCTGTGGAGCCATACCGATTTACATTAGCTCAGAAACTGACCCACTGTGTATTTTTCAAAGAAATGTATAAATTGCAAACAATGGTGAGTCACATAAGTCATCCAATTAGGAAAGAGAAAAAATACTGTGTGATTCCTGTGATTAACCGGTACAGTGTCACTTATGACTGTTTCGTTGTGAATTTCAGGTCAGATACACAGTCAGAACTCCACAAGTTGATCATTCAAACTTAAAACTTACTTTTCTTAAGTATTTCCACTACTAAAGCTCTAATGCTGTACTGTTCCTAGAAAGCAAACATAAAAGGGTTGCAAAATATGCTTGAACCGAAATTAGCTTTTGAATGTGAAGAATTCCTCCCACACTATTCACTCAACTTATTAAATTGTTTCCCACTCTCATCCAATTATTACTATTTTTAACTTATCGGGAGTAAGGACTATACCTTAATCCAGTTCTAGGCTAGTATGCTTCACTTCACTTCCCACGCAAACTGGGGGAAGGAGAAGTGAAACAGAAAAGCCGCTTCAAAATGATAACACATTTGACCTCCATGCTAATATTAAAAAAGATGGTCAGAAAGGTTAGGACAGGAGCAAACATCAGCTCTCTTTCACAACTCTTAGCTCATTCTACAAATTAATAACATCAGACTGGGGGCAGCCAAGCCCCTGGGTAATAAATGTTAGCAGTAGTTCCTGCTGGCTGCTTCAGAAGATGCATTTATTTTTCTCATTATCTTACACACAATCTCCTAGCTATTGTCTGCTACTGCTGCTCACTCAGGAAACCTAAGAAAGTGCTAAAGATGTCAAGAAGCAATAAGCCTCATTTATTTTTATGGCCTTCATCAGCACTTTCTTTTTTGCTTAAAGGACTATAATAGAATCCACTGATTAGAATCAGCACCATATCAGAATATAGATATGATCTCCCTTTTCTGAAGGTGAATGGGCTACTGAAGGACACTTTATCCATTTGATACTTACAGATGATACTGAGGCTAAATACAATTAATTGTTATTCTTTCCCCCACTACTGACTAACTGCCCAGATGTTTGGAAATTGCTTAAATAAAACAACAGGATAGATTATCATAAATCGCTCTAGTTAATTAGAAGCAAATTACAGCACTGATACATTGCCAGAAAGCAAGGATTTGGATCTGACAACTATTTGTAAAATACTGAACCTGAACTGGAAAAATTCCCTCACTACAATGCAATATTTATTAATAAAATATGAAGCAAAACAATATACAATAGAAGCCTATTATTTACACTTTTCAAAATGAAAATATAGTGCTACTGAAAAAAGGAGTAAATGGTACCAGCTAAAGGGTGACAGGACAGCTCTCTCAACATTTCCACAATGCAACTCGGTTCTGACCTGAAAAAAACATCTGTTTCTAAAACTCATGAAATCTTTGTAAAGGAAAAGTTAGGTTTCTTCTTAGCAGATGTGTATTCCTCATGGAACCCACTGTATGAACACTTAGCTTCCATCGAAAGGGAGTGTAAATCTCTCCTGCACTAGCCTGCCATGCTCTATTTGTCCATATAGACCAGGGGTGGGCAAAAGCCTCTCAGCAGGCTGGATCCAGCCACCTTGGGCTTTGATCCATCCTACGAGGCAATTACAGGTCCTGGCCGCTAACGGGCACACGCGGGGGGAGAGAGAAGGAGTTCAGCCCTGCCACTCCACCCCCCCTCCTCCCGCACAGCTGCTAGAGAGGAGGCAGTGCTGGAGCTGAGGCTCCTCAACAGGGCTGGTCTCGGAGGCACCACCACCGCAGCCATGCAGCCTGGGACCGGCCCCAGAGGCTGGAGGTGCTACTGCCACGGTGCCTCCAGGGTCAGCCCAGGCTGCATGGCTGTAGTAGCAGTGCCTCAGGGGACAGCCCCAGACCACAGTAGCAGCGCCTCCAGGGCCACCCTGAGCCGCCTGGCCACAGTAGTGGCACCTTCAGGGCCGGCCCTGGGCCTGCTGGCTGCAGTAGCAGTGCCTTCAGGGCTGGCGCCAGACTGCGGTAGTGATGCCTCTGGGCCTGGCCACAGTAGCAGCACCTCTGGGGCTGGCTCTGGGCTGCCTGGCCATAGTAGTGGCACCTGTGGGGCCGGCCCTGAGCTGCTTGGCTGCAGGGGCAGCACCTCTGGGGCTGGCCCCGGATTACCTGGCTGCAGTAGTGGCGCCTCCGGGGCTAGCTCCAGGCTGTGGTAGCGATGCCTGTGGGCCTGGCCATGGTAGAGGCACCTGCGGGGCTGGCCCAGGGTCACCTGGCCATGGTAGCAGCACTTCTAGGGCGGCCTGGGGCCGCATGGCCACAACGCCTCCAGGGCCTGCCCCAAGCTTTATAGCTATGGCAGTAGCACCTCCGGGGCTGGCCCCGGGCTGCAGTGCCTCCGGGGCAGCCTGGGGCCGCTGGCCCCGGAGGCTGGCCCCAAGTCACATGGCCGTGGCAGTGGCACCTCTGGCCTCCGGGGTGGCCTGTGGCTGCAGTGCCTTGGGACCAGTCCCAGGTTGCATGGCTGTGACAGCTGTGCCTGTGGCCTCTGGGGTGGCCTTTGGCTGCGGTGCCTCGGGGCCGGTCCTGGACTGCATGGCTGTGGCAGCTGTGTCTCCGGCCTCCGGGCCCACATGGCGTGGCAGTGGGCCTCCCTCCGGGGCTTCCGGGACAGCGTGGCTGCAGCCATTGCTGCAAGGGAGCACAAAGCCATGTAAGGTTTCCCCTCATTCCCAGACCCCCCCACCTTCACCCCAATCCCATCACTTCCCCCCTCCCACAAGACCCAGCACCCCCAGCTTGCTCCGACATCCTCCCTTGTTCTTACACCCTCTCTCCTGGCCACACACTGAACCCTCCCTTGTTCTTGCTCCCTCCACCTGGCCAGACATCCTACTTCCAGCCTGCTTCTGTACCCCAGCTCCCTCCCAGATCCTGCACCCCATCCCTATACTACTTGCTCACAGCCCTGTCTCATGCACTGTACCCCTCCATTTTGTCTCTACCTCAGAGCCTAAGGAGATACATAAAATCCACTAATTCCAGAATCCCAGAAAAGTAAATCTGGTCTATGGAAAGCCCTGAAACTCAGTTTCCCCCTTCCCTTCCCCTCACCCTGTGAGGCTGGAGTGCCAGAGGGGTGAGGCGTTTCAGTTGGAGCCACATCAGTAAGCACTGTGGGAGGACGGGGATAGGGGGGTTGGAGGAGGTTTTTTGCTTCTCACTTGTGTGATCCCCAACTGATTTTTTGTGGGTCTGTGACCCCAGACCCAAAAAGGGTTCCCCAGCCCTTCCATAAATTAAGAAAACATTGAAACCTTTTGTGTTAGACATAATATTTTACTTTATTTAAAATGAAGTTTGATAAACTAACATGGGAAAGTTAAAACGCTTAATCTGTTTCATAATTTAAATTAAACTGTTCTTACTAGCTGCAGCTGGTTCAGAAAATAAGGTCACCATAGACAGCAGAGTAGTTGTCAACCCCACCCCTCTGTATGAGACCCCGCCCCTTCTACCTGGGCCCTGTCCCTTCCACCCTAGACCCCGCCCTTTCTGGGCCTGCCAAAAGTCACTTCTGAAATTTGTGAAGTGGCCCCCCTTCCAAAATTATTGCCCACCCCGATATAGCCCCTGCTCCTGCACGTTAACATTTTGTTAGTATAGTTTCATTTAGTCCCATTTCAAAGATTGCTTTGCCAAACTAATGTGCATCAGCAGAGTCCACATGGTCAGTCAGTGCATTGCACGTGAGCACAGGACATATACAATCACGATAAGTCATATCAGTGAAAAGTGCTACATTTGCATAGAAGTAATGTTCAGATCACAATAGCTTGATTTTCACATCTAATACATTAATAATACATGTTGAACCTTTCCAATTCAAACCCCTCAAAACTTGACCAGTGCAAAACCACAGGAGGTCAAAATCATCTAGCAGCATTACCAACATTTCCGTGGCTCACTGGGCTCTTAGAAGTCATTTACGGCCGCAATTAGAACTAGATAACAGCACAGAGCACTGAGAGCTAGGACTGTAAGCAAATTTTATGGGACTGTGAGACAGTTGGCCACATCCATGATAAGTGGACATCCAGCTAACTAAAATCATGCCGGACCATGGATGTTGCCGAACCAGAGTGTGCCAGACTAAAGAGGTTCATCCTGCAGTCAGCTTTTTTTTCTGTCAGTCTCAAAGCTCTTTATAAAAGGCAGAGTTCCGAGATGAAAACTAGTGTAGGGATTGAACCCCATCCTTTTGAACTTGGACCATCCAGGTATATCATCCACTTATCCTCAACAACTGAAATCAGAAGACTAGAACAGTTTTTGAAAGGACCACTCAGGATATATGACATACTGTGTGCTAAAAATTGCTCAAATAACCTATCAACAGAGACGGTACAGCGCTCCATAGACTCCTGACCAGACTTCGGAGATGGACCCTGTGGTAAGGGGACCCACCCTTTCCAACTAGGATTGTACACACTCAGAGTATGTCTACACTGCAAAGTTAATTCGAAATAACAGCCGTTATTTCGAATTAACTTTAATAGCATCTATACATGCAAACCTCTATTTCGAAATTAATTCTAATTAATTAATTTCAGGCAGCAGCCCCACACACTAGGTCCTAACCTGATGCCCTGCCGGCACTGGTTCCGGCCAGCCTTAACTTCAGTTAAGGGTCTACTCAGTGTGGACGCGCTATTTTGAAATAGCAAAACGCTATTTCGAAATAGGTTTTGTGTGTAGATGCATTAATTCGAATTAAGCTAATTCGAATGAACTATTTCAAATTAAGTTAACTCGAATTAACGCTGTAGTGTGGACATACTCTCAGTTACAAAGGTAAACCAGAACTACCATTTGTTTATGACAATTAATTGGAGGCCAATAAATTCAACACATGCTCGTGTAAGGTGTATGAAATAGTGCCATGAATAGAATGGGAATGCATACTTAGCAGTACAGAAAAACCCTATGCCAAAGTCTGACACTAACAGTTACATAGGGTACATATACTGTTATACAAACATAGGGAATAAGACACTGTTGTACAAAGTGGATAAGCATATGTGACAGCACATTTCACAGAATTTTACCATGCCAAAAGCTCTGGCCAGACAATGGAATTAAGATAATTAGACAATTATCCTATGTCAATATGGCCCCAGAATATTTGACCCCCCTTCTCCCTCCTTCCCATCACCTACAACATTGAAAGAGGATTTTTTTTCTAGAACTGATGTTTCAGGTCAGGCTGGACTCAAGTGAGTTTTAAACAGAAATACTTTAAATGTCCTATAAATTCCCCAGTCTTGGTACTCTACCTCGTTATCCATTGGGAGAAGTGCTCTATCATGCAAGGATTCCCTAACGCTGAGGGAATTCCCTCTCCCAGCAGGCGGGATTTTCTGGCCCCTTAACAAGCAGATGGAGGCAGCTTGTCTACACTCCCGACTCTGGCCTTCATTTAAAGTTTTACTAATGAGTCTGACCACTACACTGGTTTAAGTGTTTGGGAATCTAAAGAAGTTGTGTTCTCTTTTTCTTCTTACAGGACTCCCAAACTGGAAGAAGATTCTGAAGCACCCTCCCATTCCAATCTGCTCCTCTGCACGCACGTTCACACTTGAGCAACCCTGTTTGGACCTGCATGTGTTAGCACACTGCTGTGAGATTTTCAGGTAAAGCTTGCTATTGTAATCTACCTGCTTGGCTTCAAAAGTGGAGTTAGTACCTGGGGCCTTGAGGGCTAGAAGCGTGCACCTCTGCTTTAGGTGGCAAAGAAGTAAATTCATTAGGGTACGTCTAGACTGCAAGCTTCTTCTGAAAGAAGCTTTTTCAGAAGAGATGTTTCAAAAAGACTTCTTCCAAAAGAGAGCGTCCACACTTCAAAAGTACATCGAAAAAGTGATCTGCTTTTTTGAAAGAGCACGTCCATACTCTTTGGACCCTTTCTCACATGTAAGCTGAAATTACTATGGATGGAGTGGCCACCAGGGCACCTGTGCTTTTTCCTGGAGGCCTCTTCTTTCAAAACAACTCCCTCTTCTGCGCCCACACACACCTTTTTCCGAAAGAGCTCTTTTGGAAAAGGCGTTCTTCCTCATAGAATGAGGTTTACAAATGTCAGAAAACCCCCTACATTCTTTTGATTTTATTTAGAAAGAACGCAATAGCACTGTGGACGTACTGAAGTTTTTTCTAAAAAAAACCCTGCAGTCTAGACGCACCCTTAGATGGTAGCATTAGCCAACTCATAAGGCTCTTCTATAGATCTGCCACTGCAAGGGGACTAAGAGCGACACTTTCAAGGATGCGGGTTATTATTACTGTCTTACATCCACTGTGATGTATTTTAGCATTATAAAGAATAAAAACCTTAGAAATGTGAGCAGCTCCAGTCCTGTTTCCAATTATTCTGAAGTGTCTGACTTCTCATTTGCAGAGATTAACATTTCCTCATCAATTTTACACTGAATAAAAACAGTAAGAAAGCCTTTAGCTTGTCATCCTTGCTAAATTCTTATTAATTCTAGCCCAAGGGAAAATATTTAAAAAATATATATATATATACAGAGAGAGAGAGAGAGAGAGAGAGAGAGAGTTTAGAAAACCCCTCCAAACTCCCCTTAACTATTTGTTAATGAAACACACTGAAATCTTTTTAAATAAAACAGGATGAGGGTGGAATAAGATACCATCATTGGTAGGGAGATTTCTAGTCGGGCGGGTAGAGCAAGAGCAATGGATAAACATTTCCATTGTGTAAAACAGATGTCAGGATGCAAGGATGTCAAGCTGCCTAAGGAAAAAATAAAGATAATGGTGTGTGTCTCAGGGATGGTGGTTGTACAAAGGAACAAGGTGGCACGTAAATCCACTGAAATGTGAAGTATTACAGCTGATGGCAGCCAACTCCTTTGTATTCAAAATCATGACTCTCTTGGACATGACAAATTTTGCTAGCAGAAGGGAATAAATTCCAGATAATAAGTTTTCAAGTAATGAATAACTCTTGCCTATGAAGTGCTTTAATGACTCTCCTTGTCAGAATTCAGTTTTTATTATTAACTCTCTAGAATGGCAGCAGCCTGAAGAGATAGTTACAAATCAATTTCACTGCTTCTTCATAATGAGTGCCTAATTGACCTCCATTTCTGATAGAGTCACATATTTCCTTCCATACGTTGTTTCAACGACATGTATATCTGAGGATTGAGTGAATGGTCATAAAAGATTTTATTTTAACTCAGTGATACCTCATATGGACATGAATGGAAGGAATATAAATCATTCCAACAACAGTAACTCTGATGGTTGGGAATATATTTTGTGGTATTCCTTTTTAGATCAGATCATCATCATTTTGTTAAATTAAGTGTTTCATTTATCTATCAACTTTAAAATGAGATGGGATTATAGCTAACAAAGAACACACAGATTTTCAATATGATCTTTATGGTTATGGACTGTTAAAGACATTATTTGGCTTTCACTAGATCTTTAAATAAAGTGGCATTAAAATTAACTAACAGGGGTGGTGAAACGTGTCGTACTGAATCCTGCAAAATAATAATGGTTGAATGTCAAATTTCATGCAGCACATCTGTCCAAACGTTTAAAGCACTAACACTTCAAAGCAGCAAAATATATTTAAAAATTTCACACCTGATTTTAGTGCATCTTGGAGGAGATTAAGACACATGGGCCAGAGCCTCAACTGGTGCTAATTTGATGCAGTTCCAGCCATTTGAACAGATCTGCACTGATTTGCCACAGATGAGACCTGGAACATTGTATTTGCCCATCCTATTGATCAGAACATGGATTCCAAAAAGTGAGAACTATTTGAAAAATATATTTTAGTATTTAACACTGTTTATTTACTTTGCATTTCACTCAGCCAGTACACTCACTAGAGAGGTAAATGTCCTGCTTCTCAAGCTCTACTATTGTTCAGGAGTTTTAGATCGCTACATGGGACTTTCTATATCCCTTTTATATGCTTGAAATTAAAGAAAATGGGGATTTTGCTTAAGGAGTGCAGAACAGGACCCACAGTGCCCTTGGAAGTTGTTTCCTTGCCCTTTCTTGACTTGTACCATCTAAAGTGTGCCATGGAGAAAGTCACCATAAAGCTAAAGATCAACTATAGCTCCTGAAGCAAAGCATCCACTATATAGTCTAGGCTCAACACTTATTAGGATAATTATCAGGATCAACAATTTTCACTTACATAGTATGGAATAAAGAAGTTGATAGGTAAAATTCTAAGGCCTGTGTTATGCAACAGGAAAGACTAGATGATCATGGATTCTCCATCACTCTCAATTTTTAAATCAAGGCTGGATGTGTTTCTACAAATCTCTGCTCTAGGTATTATTTTGGGGAAGTTCTAGGGTCTATGTTGTACAGGTCAGTCAACATCACCATGGTCCTTCCTGACATTCAAATCTATGAAATTATACTTTACATCAGTGATGGGCAACCTAGGCTAGTGAGTGGGATGCATGAGTGGGATGCAGGATTGTTGTACCAAGATGGTCTCCTGGAATAGAGTAATTTTGTTAACTGCATTGGTCTACCTAGGATTTTCAGGGTATGCCAACTGAACCATACCAGCACTTTCATTGGATGCAGAAGAATGCATGGCTCTCACAATGTTGTGCGCAATCAGAATGCAGTGCACTTCATGTGTCCTTGCTTTAAGTGCATGTCACTTCAGTAATACCGGTAAGGGGGAAAAAAACCCTATACAGTCACTACCCAGCCTAATCTGACCATCCTGCATGTGAGCAATGGTAAACAAAATGTCTCACAGGCCACACATAGAACCTTTGGGCTGCAGTTTGCCCACCACTGGTTTAGATCTAGCTGTTTTAATTAAATAAGTCCAGTAAGAAAGATTATTGCCTGCACTTAAAAAAAGCACAACAGGTTGACTCATTCTAGTTCGGTGCTGTCAGGACCTGACTGGCGCCTAACCAGAGAATTTGTCAAATCATGGGAGGTCAGCATTGTCTAGCAGCATTACCAACACTTCCATTGCTTACCACTAAGTTCTTCTAAGAGCCCAATAACTTAGAGCTAAATAACAGCACAGAACACTGAGAACCAGAACTGGTAGCTGTAAACAAACTTTATGAGACGGTGGGAAACTTGGCCATACCCATGATAAGTGGACATCCAGCTAACTAAAATCATGCCGGACCATGATGTTGTTAGAGAGTGCCAGACTAGAATGGTTCAACCTGTACTATTCAATCTTGCCATACTCTCTGCTTCTATGATGACACAGATAGATTCCTCTTCGCTCCCTAAACAAATAGCACAGCCACTGTCCACAGCATATTTCAAGGGAGCCATTCTGATCATCATTATATTGCTGTACGTCCCTCCACATTTGTCCACTAGGCATAGGTGCTGGAACTAGGGGAAACTGGAGGGTGCTGGTGTACCCCCCACTTGAACTGATTCCCATTATATACAGGGTTTATAGTTTTGTTCAATGGCTCTCAGCACCCCCACTATATAAACTGTTCCAGCACCCATGCCACCAGGTAGGATGGAGTTTTCAGTGGTGGGAGAGGTTTTGTATATGTGATTGGAGGTACCAGATTCCATCTTTTATTTGTTAGGGAACATTTAATTGCTGTGTTTGTTAGTACAATATCTGCTATCCTTTCTTAAGATTGAAAAAAGAGCAGTAAACTAGCAAGTCTGGAGAAACCTTGGGCTTGAGCATGGTCTAGACAGATTTAACACATAATATCTTGACAGAACATGAGAAAATTGAAGGTAAAGAGAAGTGAAATAAAAGATAGGTAGCCATCTGCTATCTGTGCCAGGGGTTCTAGTCCTGAATTAATACAGATTGCTGTGAATTAATGGAAATGATTCAGCGGATCGGAGGAAGAGAAAGAAATATGAAAGCTTTTTTTCACTCTCAAGAATCCTAAGAGAGTCAAGACGCTACACTTTAAAAACTATTTGGCCACTTTCACATACGTGCTCCCATTCTTTATAGGAGACAATATGAAATGAATGGTATGCCATTATTACTAACCCTCACTTCTTTCATGATGTAGTGTATACAACTATGGCAGTGAACACACTGATGAAGAACAGAAAAGACAACATTTATAGCTTTGACATTAAACATATAAATAGATCTCAAGCCTGGTCCAGCGTCAGGAATCATACTGCTTACTCATCACTTGCCAACAATTGAGGTTTCTGTATTGGAACGGACACCTAGAGCTTGTTCATGGTGGAGCCTTCAATCATGTTTTAACATCCTATTGTAAACTCTTGGATGCACATCTTTGTTCCTAGTTTTGTTTCACCTTAGCCTGGAACATTTGTCTACCACGTAAACAATGGATAAGACATGGAATGCTCTCATATCAAAAGGGATCCAAGCATTTGTTGCTAGTTGTGTTTGACTGTAGGGTAGAGTTAAACAAAGCTAAGGACAAACATCTGTATCATGTCTTCACTTGAATTGAAACTGTGTTCATTGACACATGAAAATACCATTAAAGGTTCTAGTGTAGTTAAGCTCTAAGAAAGGTAAATAAGTGCAAAACTTGATCATGTACCAATTGAACTAATCAGGGTTCACCACCACTTGCAGTGAGAATCAATTCAAAACTAGTTCAGTCAGTACAAAAGCCAACACTCTCTCTGTATAAACTGGGTATGTATTAGGGAAATGGTTACATTTGAAAAGCCCTGGAGCTTTCAAATTCTACCTGTCCTACAAGATGAGTTTCACTGCTTAATAATGCCTTCCTGTGAAATGGACACCTCACCTCTCCTGCAGGATAGAGGTGTTTCAGAAATCAAAGTCTATATCATTCATATGTTAATTCTACAATCGAAACACACATCAGTTTAGCCTATAGCTTTCCATACTGCTAACCAAACATCATTACATCTTCCTTGAAGCTGCCCTTACACATGGAATGCTCTCCTGTAACTCCTCCAAAACACAGGTACACCTCCTTTTTCAAACACCTTCTTAAAATCCTTTAGGAGGTAGGCAGAAAAGCAGCTGGGAAATTTTCATATGTATGTAATTACTAAATTAGTATGGTCACTAATGTACTATGACCATGTCAGACCTGATGATTCTGGAAGGGTGATTGAAGGCAAATATATCAGTTTTAGAATGGTTACAGCTCTTTTTTCTCTGAACTGAAAGAGGTCACCTCAGCTTAATTATGGACATCTGGGTTAATTAAGGGCAGTTTGGGACCTTTAAAAACCTCTTACACTAAGAGAGGAAGAAGGAGCAAGAATAAAAAGCAACCTGAAAAAGGGCTATGTCCAGTGAGGGAAAAAGGGATTTCATAGGTAAAGAGCTATTTTACTTTATAACCGGAAATCTTGTGTTTTTTCCTGTTTGATTCCCAGCAAACCTGGGCCCCAAAATGGGCAAGAGAGACTGGCTGGCAATTGGTAACAGGCATAAGAAAATTATTAGGAAATATAGTATCTTTAATATTTACAGAACCCCTCAGCCAACCATGTACATACTTGTAAGTAAAACTATGTGAAGACTGCACCACTTGAGCTGGCCCTCTGTAAGGCCATGTAGAGCTCTCTCATTTGCATAATTAAACTGCCCCCAGTGAGTAGCAGTAGGTGTGTCCAGGGGAGAACATCTCCCATCAACAAAGTGCTGTCCATAACAATGCTTTGGCTGTTGAAACCTGTCAGGGTGAAACTTTTTTTTTAACATCCTGATTCACAAAATTACAAGTGTAGTCATAGCCTAAATTCCCAGCATCTGACTTATTTACCTCAGCACTTTCCTGCCCCCTCAACACCAGAGGTAGAAATACTGAGCTCTGATGTGACAAAACAGATGTATGATCACAATACATAGAGTTATATATATTTGATTACCTCCCTCCCTAACATTTGTCTTCCTTAACTGTCCTTGTCTTCCTTAACTGTAACTTCTTCCAGGACCATATCTTCCTCTTTGTTCATATAGCACCTTGCACAAAATCCCAATCCAATCTGAGGCAATTGGCAGCAGTTTAATTTGAGATTATACCTTATTATTTAAAGAACTACATTTGAAGTTATTTTTTTGACTTACATGAGGTCTCATTTTACAGAAAAAATATATTAAAAGAATGTTACTGTTGCAAAGCCAAGCACTCAAAAGGAAGGAAATACTTGAACCTTAATTCATCCCTCTTGTGAGTATGCCTTATGCATCTCCTGTTGGCCGTGGATCACCATTCCTGGCCAAGGGGAACTGTGGGAAGCGGTGTCCCATTCCATGCCTCAGCATAAAATTGAACTGGGGAACTGGGGCATAAATTTCATTTTATGGGAGATCCTGGTATTTAATAACACAACAGCATATAATTTCATATTGATTTTTAAAAGATTTATAACAAAACTGTTGTCATAAGAGTTGGGAACACAAATCCCTGTGCATCTGTAACGTATTTTGGTCCTTCATTTGCCCATCAATCACATCTTCAATTGTTGAAGGCCACAAAGCCACTCAGTGCTAGTGAAAGTCTCAGAATTTCCTGCTTATTGGATCCATCTTCCTTGTTGCCTTTTTTTGCATGCTGTGCAGATGTGTTAGCAAGACAAATACTTTCAGATAAAGTAATAATATCTGTACAAGAGTAATATTTGTATTCTCCAGGGTTTGTTTTACACTGATTTGTTTTAAGTTTTGTTTTTTAAACATTAGATTACCTTAATTTGTTGTGCTGACTTCCACAAAGGGTAGTGCTCTCTAAATTGCAGCTCTTGTTGTCATAATTAGAAGATATGTGGTGAGATATGAATTCTTCTTGGGCTAATGAGAGATGGAGGTCATACCATCTCTCATTATCAAGGTAATTTCCTCCAGATTTGCAATAACAACCTTAGTGTTGTGTTAGTTTGGGCATGTATAAAACACTTGTTTCTTAAGGTCGCTCCACTAATATGTTACTATATACAGGGCTTGCTGGAACAATTTTTGTAGTGCTAGTGCTGAAAGCAGAAAACAAGTATTTGGTTTTTATTATTACCTCATGCCAGGGAGTGTTGTCAAAGCCCCTGTACCACTAATTCCAGCACCCCTGGAACTCACATGTTGTGGCTTGGGGTCCCCCTTTCCACAGCAGACTGTATTTTAATACTTTGGCTTACTAGAAAACTATTACCTATTCACAACATTCTCTATATTAGAATATTCCAGTTTCTCCTCAGATGCTAAGAAAAGTATCAAATGGAGAAATAAGCAAAGCTTCTCTATCGCTACGTCTAGACTGCAGGCTTCTTTTGGAAGAAGCTTTTCCGGAAGAGATCTTCCAGAAAAACTCCCGAAAGAGAGCATCCACACTGGCCAAGCGCATCAAAAAAGAGATCTGCTTTTTCGAAAGATAGCGTCCAGACTGACTGGACGCTATCTCGCATATAAGGCCACCCAGAACCAGTTCAGGCAGGGCTTTAGGTCACCAGTTGCTTCTCAGTGCTGATGCTGGAGCATAGCTGAGACACACGCTTAAAAGGCCTTCCTCCTGGGGTGAGGGGCAGAGGCCAGCCACGAGGGGAGATGGCAGACAGCTGCCATCCACCAGGCCCATCAGGCTGGGGTGTACATCTGGACATCTGGGAGGCCCTGAAGGAGAGTTTCTCTCAAGGACCCCAGTAACTCTCCCCAGGCCTTCCTCCCTAGGGGCCTCTGGGTCGCTCCACTATCCCTTTCCCACCACAACCCCTCCCTTTGCCCGCTCCCTGACCTCTGAATAAACACACCTGTTTGGATTTGAACACAACAAACTTTGTATTTGTCTTAAAAAAAAAAAAAGAGGGGAAAGGGGCTCATAACCTGGAGGAGAAGGTAGGCTCATAAACTGGAGGGGGAGAGGGGCTCAGAGTGATGTGGGGGGCAGCTGGATGTGCCACCTCAGTTGCGGGGACCTCGTCTGACTTGGGGTTGCGTGGGCCCTGGGACCAGAGAGGTGTGGGCAGGAGGGGGGGGCGGGAGCAGGGTCAGGGGTGGCAGGGGGGGCAGAGGGAGGGGGCATAGGCATCACTTGGGGTGGGAGCAGAGGCATCACTTGGGGACAGAGGGAGGGGTAATGGGCATAGCGGGGGGGGCAGGAGGGTGGTAGGCAGGAGCAGTGACAGTAGCCGGGTGTGCCATCATGTCGCGCATGCTGGCACACATGCTATCGCACCGCTGCATGAGCTGGTCCCATGCACAGTTCCACCACTCTGCGTCCTCCCAGATCTTCTGTGCCAGGGTCTGCTGCATATGGTGTAGGACGCGGATATGCTGCCGCATTAGGTCTTCATGGATCCTGGCGTGCTTTCAGGTCCCCCGGGCTCTGGCAGCTGGCTTGGGTGACGTGGCTTGCCCCTCAGTCCTGACTGGTCCTGCTGGGGAGAACACACAGAGGGAGAGATGGTCAGTCATCCCTGCAGACACCGTCCCTGAGGCTGTGCCCTCCTCTGTGAGCAACAACCAACAGCCCTCAGGCCAGAGGAGGGGGATGTCCCGGGAGCAAGGCCATGTGTGGCCTGCACAGCAGGCCCTGCCTCACAGGGGCCCCAAGGTGAGATGGGGATCATGTTGCCCACTTCTCCCCACTCCACCCCATCCCACCCATCGCAGCCCAAGAGAAAGCAGGCAAGGGAAGTGTCCGGTCACAATGGGATGCCCATGAGTCAGGCAGAGGAGTCAGGAGCAGCCTGGCCCTCCCTGGGGCCCACACACACACCTATACCTCCCAGCGCTGCCCGCAGGAGTAGGTGGTGCCTTGGATGTGCAGGCATGTCCGTGTGCCGTGTGCGGCACTCCTCAGGGTGTCTGATGTCATGCCAGCACCCTTGTGGCTAGCCTGCTTCCAGCTGTCGCAGGTGGTGGAAGAGCGCCCCTCCCTCCCCTTCCCGAGGGCCAGATGTTTGTGTGGCCTCCCCAAAGCCTGGGAGCAGGATCCTCGGCATGCTTAGGGACTGCCTGCTGAGACCACGTGGCACACACTAACGCTGCATGTGGTCCCACATGTGCAGCATAATGTCCAGCTCGAGCAGGCCGAGAAAAACTCACACCCTATCCCCTCTGCACCTGCCTCCCCTGCCCTGTGTGTGTGACAAACAGAGCGCTCACCTGAAGATCCCTCCCCAGCATCAGACGATGCCTGGGAGATGTCCTGGCTCATGGCAACCAGCTCCAAGGACTGTATGATGGTGGCCATGTCATCTTCCTCCTTCTCCTCCTCTTGCTGCTGTCCCTCGTCATTCTCTGCCATGACCTCTGTCCGGGTGACAACAGGCGTGTCGAGGCGGAGCTCAGCGTAGAAGGGGTAGGTGTGGGGTCCTGCACCGGAGTGCGAGCTGCGCTTGCTGGCCCGGACATATCCCTGGTGGAGCTCTTTCACCTTAGTCCAGACCTGTTCCAAGGTCCAGGGTGGGTGTCCGCGCTCCACCAGGGACTCGGCCATCCGGCCCTAAATGTCCACATTGCAGCATTTGGAGCGGAGATCCTGCAAGGTGTCCTCCTTGCCCCACAGCTCAAGGAGGGACAGGATCTCCACTCCAGACCACGAGGGTGCCCACCTCTTGGTACCCCTTGATGGGTCCTGGGAGCCCTGCTCGAGCTCCCTGCAAGGGTCAGGAGGTTTCGGGGGGCTTGTGACTGTGCCATCAGTGATCAGGCCTGTGGCAGGGAGAGCTGCGTGGTCAGGGTGCTGCTCCAAGGCTGGCTTCCTGCCACAAGGCTTGTCCAGGGTGCCTGCAGCTTAAAGAGGTGCCAGGAGACAGGAACTATAGAGTTGTGATTACTTTGGATGGAGTGGCCACCAGGGCACCTGTGTTATTTCTGGGAGGCCTCTTCTTTCCAAAAAAAAAAAAAAAAAAAAACCACCTTTTATCTGTCCACACATGCCTTTTTCCCAAGGAGCTCTTTTGGAAAAAGACTTCTTCCTCGTAGATAGAGGATTATCACTGTCAGAAAACCCCCTCTGTTCTTTCAATTTCCTTTCGAAAGAACATAATTGCAGTGTGGACGTAAATCAAGTATTTTCAGAAAAACAGCCGTAGACATAGCCTATCATTATATTTCTGTCCTGAGCAGATGTGGATTACTGGTGCAATATTAGAAAGTGAAGTGGAAAAACAGTGAGAGTCTGAATTATACCATATAGATTTAGAGTTTGTGTGTCTGTCTGTGTATTCATCCATCCATCCATCTGAGGGTCCATTCTTCCTAAGACCACCAAATTTGGTATGCAGCTTCTTCTTATCATAACTTAAAGTGGGGTGAAAGCAAGGTTTGGTTGTGCCAGGACAATGGGATGTACATGCAGTGTGATTGTTTTGCATCAAATAGAAAGGGATAGGAAGGACAGTTATACTCAAAAATAACCACAGGGGGCCAGCAAGCACTCCATCTATGGAGAGCAGCTGCTGGGCAGCACAGCCCCAGCCACCCTGGCAGGCCCCAAGAAGCAGCTGCTGGCTGCTGCTCCAGGCTGACCTGGGAAGCAGCCAACAACTGGTCTGTGCAGCACCATCTCATGCCAGGGAGAAGCTGGTGGGGCAGCCTGCGCGCCCCCCCCAGGGGAAAAGCTAGTGGGCGGCCTACAGTGCCCCTGTCCTCCAGCCTGCACTGGGCAGCAGTCACGAACCAGTCCATGTAGCCCCTCGCTCTGGGCTGGCCCTGGGGAAAAGCCAGTAGGTGGGCTGTGAGGCCACCCTGGGGCAAAGCTGGGTAACTTGTCTAGCTTAGTATATCCTTTATTTCTTCTTCCAACAAGGCTGCTATGACTAAGGAACAATAAAATCTAACTATTAAACAGATTCCAGATCTGGTAGTCAGTTAATTGGGAATTGTTTCAAATTTTGTGACCCACTTCTGAGAAGACCACAAGATCTATAAAAATAGAATCTTGTTCTTAATATAGCATTTTAAGTAGCCCCACTGCTCTAACCATTAAGAAACACTGCCTTCATGCCATGCTTGTTTTTCCATGCAGATGGGCATTTGCTAAAACACTGTCTGTATCTGATTAAATTTTAAAAATTGAGAAAACAATTATGTGAACCTGCATTAGTCTGATTGAATGATCTTACATTTCTTTAATCAGACTGCACTGTCAATTCTTTGCATACAATGACCATAAAACACTGGTGAAAAATTAATGTTCAATTTGAGAGGAGTGGATATAATAGCAATAATTCAGCTAAGTAAGTAATGAAATTAAGAAATAAATTATGTCTTTGAGTCACTATATTATTTTTCTCTGCTTACATGATTATTCAATCTAACAAGTAACAGAAAATGAGTAAATAAAATCTTTGTTGTAAATGAGGAAATTCCCAGAAGGCGAGCTATGTTAGAAATAGATTGTTTTCTATTGACATCTGGGATATCCTTCTCCCCTCATTAGCCCTTCTAGTCGATTTCATGTTTGCATAATGAAAGTTCATGCCAGCTTTGTGTCTGACATTAGATTTTAATGAGTGGTTCTTACATGTATAGTCAAATTAGGGTGGTCACAAGGGCTTTTTGGCATAACAAAATAGCACTAACGTGCCTTGAGTTTTGGTTTGCTCAGTATTGTGAATAATTGTAAACAATATGAATAGTACAGTCCTTAAACCTCATTGCAACATTTCTCTGAATATTGGGGAGCTACCTGAACTGTAAAAACTTCTTTGGCTATTACCAGGATACATAAATATGAGCAGGGAATCTGGAAGGAATCTGGGGAAAATTTTATATGATTTGCCTCTGAAATCTGTATAAATTCTAGCTGAAGCGTGTGGACTGAGTTTTTTCCCACTGATACACAAATATGACTGCAATGACCTCAACGTGAGTTGCATCCATATATCTAAGGATGGAGTTATATTTGATCCTGGAATATAGAGTGGGCTGCTGAGAGTCATATCTCGAATCCACTGTGCAGGAGGGCCTGATTCACCGCTCACTTATACCAGCTTTAAAGTAATTCCACTCACTTCAGTGTCAATCCTGGATTAACATTACATTAATATTATATCAATGTTTATATATGTTATTGTATATAGGAGGTTCTATATGCTTTTCAAATATGAATTTATTAAACTAAATAGACTTGTAAACAGATGCAGGGATTTCTAGAAAACAGAGAAAATCCACAGCTATTTAATGAAAAGTGACAGATATACTCTGTGCCATAAAAGTAGCCTCATAAATGGTTTAGCAGGGGCATCCGGGAGTAATTCATTAAGAATACAGATGAACAGCACTGGAAGTTATCCACAGTGCAGCAGAGGGCAGTGCAAACGTTCTGCTAAGCTGCCCATCCAGTGCTTGCCCTTGTGACAAGCTGAAATGCTGGATGGAAGCACAAACTCTCTGACAAGCCTCAAAATGCATTGTGCCAACTCAGTGTGAGACCACAGGTGATCACAGTATCCAACATGTCTTCTTCACTTTAGAGAAAGAGATACCTTAGAAACAAGGTGCCCATTCAAATAATCCCTGCTCTTCCTGACTCATGAGGACCAAAACAGATCTGTTTGTAACTGACACACTTTGAGTATACACTCTGAAGCCAGGCCCTGGGAGAAAGTTGCCATGAAACACAAAGGCAGTCACAGGATTATCCATTCATTCATTGCTTTTTCATAATAGAAAAAAAATCGAAATACAAGAAAGGCAACTAAAACATAGATGATGCAGAAACTGCATTACTACAGAACTAGTTAGTAGATTGGTAATTCTAGTAGCCATCATTTGCTACTGAGGAAAGCAGGTAATCTCTCTCTATATATAAAACTTTTTTTCCCTATGGAACAACAGTGACATCAGCACATCACTCTGTGTCTTGCCTGCCTCCTCCCCCCTCCCCTTTCCCCAGTGCTCAGGAGTTAGGGCTGCGATGCTGTAGCCTCCTTCCTCCCTGGTGCACTGGGGTGGGGAGGCGGGGGAAGAGCCAGGGATTCCATCCCGCGGCCTCGTTTCCCCCCTCTCCCCCCAGTGATCAGAGGGAGAGAGCCAGGGCTGGAGAGGCCTCAACCCGTCCCCCATCCGGGCAGCTGGTGGGAGAGCGCAGGGCCTGGCGAGGTCTCAGTCCAGCCCGCCTCCTCCCCAGCCACTGGTGGAGAGAGAGCCAAGGCTGGCACAGCCTCAGCCCTGCCCGACAGCCGTGGGGGGAGCAGGGGCTGGTGCGGCCTCGGCTCTTCCTGAGGGCGGTGGGGGGACAGGAGGAAAAGCCGCAGGAGGGCCAGACTCGACCCAATTGCTGGGGGAGAGGAGAAGGGGCAGGCCAGGGCTGCTACGCCTCGGCCGGGCTTTTCCCAGCGGCCGGGGGGACCCTGGGCTGGTGCAGCTAGGCTGTAGATGGGGTAGAGCCGGAACTGTCTTGGCCTCTGCCCCCCTGCCCTCCAGCCTCTGGGGGGAGATAGCCAGGGCTGGCCTGGCCTTGGGGCAGCTGCGGGGGAGCCGGGACTGGACCGGGGTGGGAGGGGATAGGAGGGGCTGGGCCGGCCTTGGCCCAACAGCCGGGGCGGGTGGAGGGAGCAAGCCAGGACTGCCACGCCTCAGCCTCGGCCTCCCTGGTGGCAAGGGGGACAGCCAGGGCTGCCTAACTCCAGAGAGAGGGGGTCTGGCAAGCGTAGTGATCCAAGGGCACTGCCCCTTTGTAAACTTGAACAAAACATCCAACTGCTATATTTTATATTTCATATGTTGTTTTTGTGTCAACTCTACATGCCTGTTACTTGTCATGTGTGTCAGAGAAGGGGTAATGTAGCAGTTCAGATACTATGATGACAATGAAATAAAGCCATAAAAATCTGGGTTTAGTCAATGGCCTTACACCTCTCTGGGCCTTATAACCATCCTGGCTAGGCACCAACACCGGAGTCAAATGTCTGGCCTTTAAGTCTGTGCTAGATCTTTATTTAAAACTACCTGACTTTGAAAATGCTCTCATGCATGCTGTGTGAAGAAGGAATGTTGACCCCTAATTGAATTAAAGGCCTTTTGATTCTCTGCTGGCTGGCAGTTTTAACTTTCATAATTGGCCTCAGACATGAGGTTGCTATTTCTTAAGGACTGATAATGAGCAGAACATTATACAATAAATAGATGAAAACAAGGCCTCTGACCTAAAGAGATAACAGTCTACAATGCAGACCCAGTGCAGACTAGATGAAGACTGAAGGGTCCAGTAACAATAGGGTGTCCAGACAGGTGTCCAGTTTTCAACCAGAACACATGATCAAAAAGGGATGTTGGCAGTTCCAGTCAGCACTGCTGACCAGGCCGCTAAAAGTCTGGTTGGCAGCACAGCGGCGCTAAGGCAGGCTCCCTACCAAGCCTGGCTCCACACAGCTCTCAGAAGCAACCAGCATGTCCATGCTGTCCTTAGGCACAGGAGCAATCAGGAAAGAGCCAAGTGCTGACCCTGCCCCCAGTGGGTGAGGGCAGCGTACACTGCACAGAGCCACCTGGCTGTGCCTCCACATAGGGGCTAGATATGCTGGCCCTTTCCAGGAGCAGAATGGAGCCAGGGCAAGCAGGGAGTCTGCCTTAGCCCTGCTGCACCACTGACCATGTAGGGTTGCCAGGTGTCCGGTTTTCTACCAGACAGTCCGTTTTTTGGGCCCTCTGTCTGGTAAAAAAATGCAGAAAATACCGGACATGTGCAGTGCCCAGTACTTCCTGGTTTTCCAGATGGGTGCCAGACAGAAGCCTGGCGGGTGCAGGGGGAGTGACTGGGAGGCGGGGTGCAATTGGCGCTGGGAGCCCTGGTTGCGTGTGAGAAGGAGGAGGGGCAGCCCAGTCCATGCTCCTGCGCGCTGGTCAAGTGCTTGGTGGAGCCGCAGCCGGACTGACTCGTGTGGGACGGGAGCACCCTGAGATCTGCACAGTCCCGGTCAGTCCTGCTCCCCGCCGGCTGATTTCGCTACCCCGCCACCTCCTAGCCGGCCGGTTGGTTGATTCTCCCCGACTTCTCCTCCCAGTCTTCCCCAGCCAGTCCCTTCCCACCCACCCCCCCCGCTGCCAGCTCTGCCTCCCGCTGGCCAGTTCCTGCTCTGGATCTTCCCCAGCCAGCCCCGCTGCACCCCCCACTGCGCCCTGCTTCCGGCAGCCAGTGCTCCCTTCCTCCTCCTCCTGAGCTCCCCTGGCCAGCTCCACCCCCCGCCGGCCACCCCGTTCCACCCGACCCCCCCCCCCCCCACCGACCAGCCCTGCTTCCCGTCAGCTCCCCCATCTCCTCCGGCCAGCCCCGTTCCCCCCACCCGCCCGTTAGCTCTGTTTCCCAGCCCCCCCCTCCTCCCGGCCAGCACCATCCCCTCCCGGCCAGTCCCTCTCCCCCTCCCCCCATGAAGTGTGTGCAGTATTTTTTTTATGACTACCTGGTAACCCTACTGACCAGGAGATACCTGACGTAAGCACCACCTGACCTGAGCCTACACTTAGGGTTGCCAGGTGTCCGGTTTTTGCCCGGACAGTTTGGTATTCAGGTCCGATATTGCCTGTTTCCCTTGGATGGAAGCCCGGTGAGGACAATTTTCCCCTGCCACGTCTGGTGGGGACAGGGGAGTGAGGAGCACAGGGCCATTTAAAGGCGCAACACCCTTTTTTTTCCCCTTAACAACTTTGGTCTCCCCCCTCTTTTTTTTCCTCAACAGAATTTTTTCCTGTTTTTTGGGGGGGATGTGGGGGGGTGTTTGGTATTTTTTGTTAAACCACCTGACAACCCTACCTACACTGGGGCCCTCTCCTGCACCCCAACTCCATGCCCCAGGTCAGAAACCCTTCCTACTCCCAAACTTCGTTCCAGACCATACCTCTCCACCTGCACCCGTAGCCTCCACCTGAGCATTCTCCTATGTCCCCAAACCTTCATCTCTGGCCCCATCCTAGAGTCCACTCCCTCAGTGAGAGCCCTCACTCCCTCCTGCATCCAAATACCCTGCCCCAGCCTGGAGTCACCTCCTGCACCTTAAACTCTATTTTTGATGCCACCCTGGAGCTTATACCCCTAGCTGGAGCCCTCATCCCAATCCCCCGCCCCAGCCCAGTACTGAAAAATTCAAAACATTTTCATTTGGAGTTAATCTGAGCAAGCTTATTTTGTTTGCAATGTTTTTGGTTTCACCAATAAACTAAAAAAAAAAAAATCAGGTATTCTCTCAGCTGTTGTGATTACAGGGAAAGAGTTAGTAAATCTTTGTTTTATGTGTGTGATTAGCAAATAGGATAGTGTGATCTTTGGGTAATTGCTAGAGGCTTTGTTTTTTGAGAGGAATTGTAGGCGTTTGGTAAGGGCACACTTCTGTTTATTACAATACAAACTTGCATGAATAAATATGCTGAAAACTGAATGTCTGCTTAGATGAGCGTTTCTTCTCAGGTGACAACAGTAAATTATTCCAGCCATTTTTTTTATCTAACACTAAAAAAGGAATTTTAATGGAATAAAGTTGTGAAAAGTTTTGCCTATGACTTTTTCCAGCTCTCCTCCTTTTGTATGGCTTCCTACTATGGTTGTTTACCACATAAACAAACAGTGTGCACATCCTGACTGCCTGTACCGCCCATATGGCAGGTACATCTTTATGTTCCCTGGATTTCATCTTACAGGGAAAATACTGACACCTCTCTCTCCTGGATCTGGATACTGCCCTATGCCTTAAATGGAAAATCCATTTAAGGCATAGGACAATGTCCAGATCCAGGAGAGAGAGGTGTCAGTATTTTCCCTGTAAGGTGCTAGACAGAATTGCGTAGTCTTTACTTTTCCTTCATATGCTCTCAAAGTCCCCATTGCTCCTGATCTGCCTGCCTGTAATAGATACTTGACATAACCGACACAATCAGCATCTGGCAGAAGCACAGGTGTTTCTCTTGGAACCATCATACCATATAGTACTTCACTATGTTCATCCCAAATGATGGGAAGGCAGTGAATTTAAAGACTCAGATGTCTTTTTGTTTCATGCCAGCATGCTTTCTATAGAAATAATGTGTTCTGAAGATTTGGGTTAATTTCTCAGAGTTAATTGTTCACAAGTGGCTACAAGCTGAGTGATGCGCAGCAGTTGCTGTCAAAATGGTACCTGCATGATTAGTGTGTATATTGTGCAATATAAAACATTTGGGGTAGACTAGTTATTTTTACTGCCTTTGTGTCTTTGTTTAGCCTCAGCAATTTTTCAAGGTGTCTTAAGTTGGGACAAATATCGTGGCACCCAAAATGGCCACTAAAGCAAAATGTTGATGACAGTGTATTTTATCCAAGCATCTCAGTGTTTTAAAAATGAAAATATGGGTTATGTCCAACTCACAGATGAAGAAACTGATGTCAGACCCAACAAGGAAAATACCACCACCATTAGTCATCACTGTCTCCCAGGGTTTGAACAAAGACATTAACTGGATGTTGAATTATAAAGCCAGCCTTCCATGCATTTAACACCTCATTTACATAAAAAGCTAAGTATGGAACACTTCCAGCCCAATTAGCCTCATTAGCACCTGTCCTACTATTGACAGGTAACTCCCCCCCCCCTTCTCTTTCTGTTATACATTTTGAGTTTCTGTCATTTCTATTACACTTCTAGCTCATCTGAAGAAGTGGATTTTGCCCATGAAAAGTTCATGTACACTTTCTCTGTCTCTCTCAATCTGTGTGTGTGTGTGTGTGTGTGTTTCTTTTGTAAATTTACAGACTAACACAGCTACCGCTCTGAGACTTGAAAATAACAAAAGTCTTTAGAAATAACACAAAAAGAGTGACACTCAAAAACAAGAGAACTGATGTGTTCAAACACAGTAGGGACTCTTTTAGAACCTGACTCTGTTTCCATTGATTGTCATGTTGAGATCTCCATATGACCAGATATTCACCTGCAAGGCAACATTCCACAAGCTCTTACATTTCCATCTGAATGTCCTTGGTTATTGCATAAAGAGCCAAATGAACCCCCTTGTTTTAGTATACACAAACTGTCACTGCTATACTGCCTGTTGGTGAGCCCACTGCAGAGGGGTAGCCAATTAAAATAAAATCTGTATTGAATTAAGCTCCCTAAATAGATACAAACATTTATGAAAGATACTGCAGGAAAAAAGCATACTAACCTAATTTTGTATCATGGGATTTACTAATAGAAGATGAATTACCATTCCAAATAATTAAGTCATAAAATAATAAAGTATTGCAATTTCATTGGTCTCTAGAATATACTTTATTTGAGTATAACATATATTTAAGACCCAGTGCTAAGAAGTACTTTAATATATCAAGCTGTATTGAAGTAACATTAACTTTTATTTAGATGTTAGTCTGTTCCTATTAAAATACATTACACTTCAGAGAATATTTAAATGAAGAAAGAATAAAATTCACTTATCATAGAAATTCAGGTGCTACAGGAAATGGTGATAGCATTCTACTTTCAGAACCAGTGCAGACAACAGAGTTTTATAATGTTTTATATAATGTACTTAATGGGTAGTATGAGAATAAATGTTAAACAACTATAATTCCACCGGCCACCCCTGTCTGGTAAGCAGGGAAGAACTGTCTTCTAGGCCCTTAAAGATCCATCACACAGATTGCCTGTGTTTGTATCTGATGTTAGCACAGAAAGAGATCAGAAGAGTCCTTGTGATTCAGCATGATCATACTGTTGCTCTTGGGAGTAGTTAAAATATAGGTTGTGTTATAAAGAAAATATGATGAATGATTAAAAGTTTGTACTAACAGAAGCTTTATATTAGAAGTAGACTGATACCTTTTGTATAGTCAATTGTATTCCTTTCCCCATGTGAAACAATTGTGGGAGGGGGAGTGAATGAGTTTGGAATATAAATGTTTGGAGAGATAACAACTTGTAGGCCTAGCAGTTTCAGAGGTCAGATGGTCGAAGAAGGGGGAGAAGAAACTGGAAGACTCAGAGACGCCAAGGTACCATAAATGGGGGCCCAAAATAAAGCAGACCAATGCAAGACATATGGGCTACGTCTCGACTGCAAGCCTCTTTCGAAAGAGGCTTTTTAGAAAGATCCTTTCGAAAAAGCCTCTTTCAAAAAAGAGCGTCTAGACTACAACCAGTACTTTTGAAAAAGGAAGCCGCTTTTTCGAAACAGAGTACCCAGGCAGTCTAGATGCTCTCTTTCGAAAAAGCACAGTTTGCATTACATACCACCTTTTTTTCGAAAGAGCACTTTCGAAAAAAGGCATTCTTCCTCATAAAATGAGATTTTCCGCGGTCGAAAAAACTGCCACGTTCTTTTGATTTACTTTCGAAAGAATGTGGCAGCAGTCTAGACGCAGGGGAATTTTTTTCGAAAAAAAGCCACTTTTTTCAAAAAAACCCTGTAGTCTAGGCACACCCATGCAGACCAATGCAGGTCTTGGAGTTGAGGGTAAGCATCCCTTTACAAACAAGACAGCCTTGAAATAACACTGGAAAGGAGGCACCAACATACAGATGTCAGAGAAAAATAACTTGCAGGTAATCAATCACCATTTTAACATCTGTTTAAGAGCTGATGAAACAAAATGTATAGGACTTGAATGGGAGAAAAGCCCTATAAAAGATGAGGTGTCTTGCATGAATCTTTGGATCTCATCTTGTCAAGATCAGAGCATCAGTCCAAACCAAGAGAAGATCTCGCTCCTCCCCCTCACATTTGACTCACCTGGCCAGTGAGTTAATGTGTGCAAGAGAATGGTATCTTTAAGCAATGACAAGACTCTGTGTGTGTGTGCGTGCACACGCGTGTATGTTTGTGGGTATGTGTGAATATGAATATAACAAAATAATGTGGCGTTTTGCTTCATCTCCCTAAAAAGATCCTGTGAATTGTTTTCAAGTATAACACCAATCCTACTGTAGAGTAATACGCTTTGAAGAAAACTCCGTTCCCATATTCTCAGCAGAGACTTGCATGAGAGTTTGGCTGATACATTTCCCAGAGTCTGTATGCCCTATGCATGGACCAGCCCTAAGGAGAGACCGAGCAGGCTTCATCACAGGGCTGAGACAGCTTTTCCCAGTTTCCCTGCCATTGCTGTTTCCGGCTACTATAGAGCTGGGCATAGAAACTGAGCCAGGGAGACTGTCCTGTGTTCTCACTGTTCACCCTGATAATGCCCAGACATCATGGAAGACAAAAAGATGAAGAAACCTTCCTGGAATGTAGAGAGATAAGGAATTGGAGTGGGGAAGAGGAAAATAGGGAGGGTAGCAAGAAACAGAGGGTGGGTGGAGAGCAGAGGGAGAGTGGGATAGAAACTTGTTGGGGGTTGTGGGAGAATAGGATAGGCAGAGGGAGCAGGAGCTGGAGCATTCATATGAGTAGTGATCGACGTGAGGGTCACGACTCAGTACATGGAGTGCATAGGAGCAAAAGGAAACAGAGACATGCTGAGAGCAGGGAGGCAGAAGAGTTCTCTAAACAGTAGGCCTGGAATTGAACTCAGAAGCCCTGACGTACTTCCTATTCCATTGTTGTCAGCAGGTAGCTGTAAAGCCTAATGCATGCTCCTCATGTTCTGGGTGGCAGGCCTGACCCCTGCATCCAGATTTGTAGATATACTGGGCACTTGTGACTGCAACTGAAAGATATTGTAGCTGTGCTTTGAACAAATACACTGCTAGAAAAAATGCCAAGTACTCTGGAAAATCAGAGCTTAGATGTCGAGATAAATTAATTAATGTTTGCAAAGCACTCTGATACAATGGTGAGAGAACCATATAAACACCAATGAGGAAATACTTTTGAAGTCAATGAAGAATTTAGATGCTGTCCATTGAATAAGGATGGAAGATGAAAAGAAATATTGTGAATAACTGACTTGATATAATAAAATAATAAGAATAATAATGCACTCAATCAGGTATGAGTCCTATAGAAAAATATAGTAAGAGATCACATAGTTAAATGGATGAAGTTTCTTGGTCTTTACTTAGCTGCACAGGGCAGTTAGCTGGAGCAAATCTCTCACTCACACACCTCCCGCCACTCAGAGGGTGATTCTGGGTAAATTGGAGTGTAACTATTCTCTCAGGGCATGACTATGCTTACTAGGGAATCAGCACTACGGCAATTGATTCTCCAGGAATTGATTTTGCAGGTCTAGTGAAGACCCACTAATTCAATTGCCGATCACTCTCTTGGCAACTCTGGTAATCCACCAGAATGAGAAGCATAAGGAAAGTTGATGGGAGACTTTCTACCATCGAACCCCCGCAGTGGAGACCCTGTGGCAACTCGACCTAAGGTACATCAACTGCAGATGCTCTATTCCAGCGTTTCCCAAACTATGGGCCGTGGCCCGGTACCAGCCCGCGGGAAAAAAATACCGGGCCTCAGCATGCCTGGTGGCTGCGAGGAGGGGAGCAGAGCAGGGCAGAGCAGAGCAGGCTGGGAGGAGGCGGCGGGGGGGAACCGGCCGCTGGGAAGCAGGGTTGGGGGCAGCGGGGCTGTCCTGCGGAGATCAGGGCAGGTGGGTGGGCGGCCGGCGGAAGCAGGGTTAGGGGTAGCGGGGCTGTCCGGCAGAGATCTGGGTGGGCGTGTGGTGGAAGCAGGGTTGGGGTTAGCAGGCCTGTCCGGCGGAGATCCAAGCGGGCGGGCAGCCAGCAGAAGCAGGGTTGGGGGCAGTGGGGCTGTCCTGCGGAGATCCGGGCAGGCGGGTGGGCAGCGGAAGCAGGGTTGGAGGCAGCGGGGCTGTCCCGTGGAGATCGGGGAGGGCAGGCGGCGGAACCAGGGCTGGGCGGGGGAGATCAGGAGGAGGAGGAGAACAGGAGAACCAGCTGCCAGAAGCAGGGCTGGATGGGGGCAGCGGGGCTGGTCGGGGGGGTCGTCGGGGGAGCGGGGCTGACCAGGGGAGATGGGTGGGGGGAACCGGCCACTGGAAGCAGGGCTGGACAGGGGCAGCAGGGCAGGGCTGGACTGGGGAGATCGGGAGGAGAAATGGGGGGGGGGGAGCGGGACTGACCCGGGCACATGCAGACCCTACAGACCCTGGCAGACGAGTGAGTCTGGCCGGGGATTCCATTTTGCTCTCCTCCCCTTCCCCCCCCCCCACGTACCCTCCCTTGAGTAGTTGCGAACTGCCTGGCAGGTAGACACACTCAGGCAGCGTGAGCACATCTACCAGCCAGGCAGTTCCCAGCTAAGGACTGATACACCTAATTATAATAAAACTTACCTAATTAGAAAAGACCAGACATTTTATATGTCTGGTAATTTCTCAATTTGTTTCCTGGACAAAACCCTCAAATACCAGACTGTCCGGTACAAAACTGGACACCTGGCAATCCTACCCTTCCTTGCACCCTCCCTCCTAGCCAGATACCCTACCCCCAATCTGCTCCTGCTCCCACCTCCTGGAGTGCCCATGTGGCGCTGGGTTCCCCAAGCCCTGGCCCAGGCTGGGTGGAGGATGCAGCTGGCTGAAACACTGAAAATGTATTCATTTTTCATTTTTTTATATGCGTTTATATTTTTGGGCTGCAAAAATCAGTACTGAAAAAAAAAAGGGGTTCCAACTAAAGTAAAAAGTTTGGGAAACCCTAGATCTAGCCAGCTTTCTATCCATCTTACAGTCCATTTATCCAATCCATATTCCCTTAACTTGCTGGCAAGAATATTGTGGGTGACTGTATCAAAAGCTTTGCTAACACTGGCACTGGGGGCTTTGGGAGGACCAGAAAGAACTTATTTGAATATTCATTTGCTTAATGAATATGCAAATATGCAAATGAATGTTACTGGTCCTCCAAAAGCTCATGAAGGGATTTACTGGTCCCCGTGTCAAAAAGTTTAGGAACCCCTGCTCTATTCCTGTAGCTGGAATTGTGTGCCTTGTGTCAACATTTCCCGGTAGTATAGACCTCATTATTCACAGCAGCAAGCAATTTAAAGGATGAGATAAAGAGGAAGTCTGTGCTTAGCCCACACCTATAAACACTGGCCAGGTGCATAGGGTGGAATAAACTGCTTCACAGAAAGAAGTAGAGGGACATTTCCCAGCCTTAGGGCAAGAGGAAGCAAGCAATAATTATAAAAGTCTGCATCAAAATTCATTTTCTGTTCTGCCCTTTGGGAAGTGTGGCTATGAACAGCTCCTTAAAATCAGTGCAGATTGCAGTGTTATGATCTCTAAAGCATTGTGAGATAATTAGTGAATGGACAAATTTAAGCACGTAAAAATAAATGAGATAGTTTCAGGGCATGGATTATTGCCTAGAAAAAAACATAGATCTGGGTTCATTATTAAAGGAAAGTTGATCCAGTGGTTTGCAAGCCTGCTTCATGCTTAGGGGAAAAAAAAAGGTCAACTCTCTTCTTTGCCACAGACTTCTTGTGTGACTCTGGGGAAATTACTTATCCTTTCCGTGCCTCAGTTCCACCATTTGTAAAATGGGGATAAAAAGCACTGCCCCACCTAATAGAAATGCTGTGATTATTAAAAACTATAACAATTATAAAGTGAGTGCAGAGATTGTGGTGATTGGGGGATAGAGACGTTCCCAAAATAGATACATTAAAGCTGAACTTAAATCCATTCTTGCCGGCAAATGTGATCAAATTTCAAAACTAAAAAGCACTTTACATGCAATGGAGCCATACCAAATAATTTGATTAACAAAATATATAGTTATAGTATTTCAGACAAACTTTCAGTGAGTTAAAAATCTCTAACACTGCAAGTTCACATTGATTAACATTTTTTGGAAGAACTGCTTTGCTGAACATTGGCCTTTTGTTGAAAATAAAACTCCCAGAGAAATATTAATTTTGATTGTTGTAAAAAATTTTTTTTCCTTTAACCTCTAATATTAAAGTGAAAAATTGATCAAAGAAAAAAAGAAAAGGTCTGAGAAAAAGAAAGTTTACAAAAGATTTAATTTATTTGAAAAAGTTAATGAAATATTTTATGGTTATTGACCAGCTCTGCTAGCAATGTTTACAAGGGAGATACCCCCTGAACTTGTTAGTGGATATGTATCTTCTCCCGACTTGGTGACATTGTTGCCAAGAGCAGAGATTCACTATCTTTAACATATATTTTACTTTTATTTATTTTTTCAATATTTGTTGAAAGCTCCTGTCCCTGTAATTCTAGGTTATAGTCCGAAGATGGATATACAATAAAGAAACGTCAGCAAAGTTCCCAATAGAATTGACTTGCTTTATTAATCATTAAATCAATTTAGATTAAAAAGTTATGAAAGCAAGCAAAATACAATAAAACCCCACAACCCTCTTTGCCAAATCTTCGCTTTTAACCTACTCCAGAGATAATCAGTAATTGTTTTGTCCCCCCAACGCCCGCATAAAACGTTGACAAAAACAAAAAAAAAATAACCTTCTGACTTCTCAGTGAAATACATGAAAATGAAAATTTTGGATAGAAAACTGAACATTTTGATTTGGAAACACACCACAGGGCATTGGGAGAATTATGGTTTTGGGTTTTTAATGTTGCCATTATCCCTTATGCCTCACATTAATGACCCATCTACGGCACCAATAATGTGCCATGGTCTCCCCTCTTGCTGAGTCTCTGAGGTGCACCCAAGGAGATGACAAAAGCGATGAGGAATCCTGTGTCACCTTATAGACTAACAGATTTATTGCTGCAATAAATCTGTTAGTCTATAAGCTGCCACAGGACTTCTCGTCACTTTTGCAGATTCAGACTAACACGGCAACCCCTCTGATACTTGACGCTAGGAAGATGAACAAGTTTTGGGGTGTTTGGTTTTTCAACAAGAAGTCTACATTTTCTTTAGAAAGGTGGCGCCTCTTTTTCTCTGAAAAACTGCCAAAAAAATTTCAGCCTGTCCTATCACCTTCATTCCCAAGACAAATGAGCTTTTCTCTGATTTCCATAGCTAATCATATTTGTGCTTTAATGGATCACGCTAAGTTATTCCAGAGTTAAGGCACCTTTACAAAGAAGAGGAAGCTGTTATCCTAAGTGCCTCCACTGACCACAGAGTGTGTTCCATAGGTAGCCAGGTTCTGCACCTGTTAAGGTTTCATATTCAAGCCCAACACCTTAACCTCACCATAATTTTAGGGCATCACTTTTAATGGCTCTCACTATATTTTAAGATCACCCTCTATATGCTTGAGAAAGATCCAAGAGATGCTTGGAACAATTTTGGAAGAGTTATAGAGAAGGAAATACAGAAGAAAAGGAACATGGGGAAGTGAGGCTAGCAGCCAAAGAGAGGTGAAAGTGGTCTGGTATGAACCGGTAAGAAGTGGCCACAAATACAGGCCTGTACACAGCCAATATTAAAGGGTTGCCACAGCAGCACTTTAAAGACCTCTTCCCCCCACCCGTCAGAGACCTTGCCAGTAGGATCCAGCAGCACTGCCATGGCAGCGCTTTAATGCCACTGCCCTTTTTACACCCCACCCCCATCGGTGACCCTACCAGTAGGGCCACCAACAGCAGGCAAGGTTGAGCGAAAGGGGCAACTGCCCTGGGTCTAGTAATTTAAAAGGGCCCAATAGGCTCCCAGAGTCCCAGACCCTATAAATTGCTTCTGGAGCCATGGGCAGTGTGTGCTGTCCCGTGCTGTAAGGCTGGCTGGGGGAGGCTAGCCACCCAGCAGTGCGCCCTTTGCCCACGGCCCCACCTCTTCCAGGAGCCCAGAGCCAGGCCTCCCATAGTGGGAAGATTTTAAAATTACTTGTAGCCCGGCAGCCAAAGGACTGAGGCAAAGGGAGGGTAGGACAAACCAATGTATCAGCTGAGAGAAAAGAACAGTCTGCTAAAGGTAGTGACATCCAAAGTGGTGACGCTGCCTCACATTCTGCCCTGTGCAATTGCACCTCTGGCTGAGCTACGATATTCCTACTGTCCTGGAGACACTCCTGGGAAGTTTGTTGAAGCTTGGCACCTCAGAAGTCTGGTCCACAAAGCTCCACCTATCCCTGTCCTCTCCTGCTAATGAGATAGTTGAATGACTGGTATCTAAGGCTATGTCTACACAGCACAGTTATTTCAGAATAAGCTATTCCGGAATAGTTATTCTGAAATAGCCTATTTCAAATAGCATGTCTACATTGCAGGGAAGCCTCAAAATTAATCCAAGGCAGGCTTCCCTAATGTAGATGTGCTATCTCGATTTAGAGCACTAGGAGGAATAATTTAGTCCCTCACCAGGGCCAGTCAATTTTGAAATAGCAGAAGTGGAGCGTCTACACACACCTAATTTCGAAATAGCTATTTCAGAATAGGTGTTATTCTTCGTAGAATGAGGTTTACAGAAGTTGGAATAACTGTTCATTATTTCAAAATTATTTAAAAATAATGAAATTGCTGTGTAAAGGCTCAGATAGTTATTTTGGAATAACAGCCGTTATTCCAAAATAACTTTGCTGTGTAGACACACCCTAAGTGAGTTTGAAATCAGGTCAAAATAACGTTACTGCTTTTGACCCGTGCAGTTACCTGATATTTGGGGTCTTATGGCTTGTGTTCAACAGAAGAAACTGGTGATGGAGGCAGGTATTTCTTTAGTGCAATCTTTATTTACAAAGAAAGTATCAAAATGTTCTTTTTTCCAGAACACAGCAGGAATCAAACAACCTGAGGCAGTTTCTTTACTCACAGCTTCAAGTGTCTTTCCAGACAGCACTCAGCCCCCAAAGCGGTTTCTCTGAGGTATGTTTCCAGGCCTTGTCTGCCTAACTACCTTTTTTCTGCCTGATCTCTGGCTACTTCTGTGCCTACTCTCAGGCACACAGACATCCCATTAAACAATATCCACCAAACCCCTCTGCCCACATAGGTCAGTTTTTCAGTAGGTATACATATGGCCCATTTTAAGGGTGACAATTTGTATTGTTTCAGCTATTTTACTCCTAAAAATACTTGTTGCATTTATCCTGAATGTAGAGCAGGCATCAAACCTATTAGCTTCAATGAGATTTCGCTCACCCTCTCTCCAAACAATAAATTCATCCATTCCCATTGTATCTGGAAGACAATTCATTATACTCATTGCATCCTGAAGAGAATTTTGACACAGCTGCCTGAGGTTACATGAAATGCTTGTCCCCACAGAACTCAACAATTCACCAACTCTGTGCTTGTCTTCTGCCCCTCTGAGACCTCCCAAAACTCACTGCAGCATGAAAAGAATTCAGCTGGGAGTGTTTATTTCTGAGATGTTTTTATTTATGAGGGGAACAGCCATAGCTTATGGCAACAGTAACTTATGAACTGCTAATTGCCATACCTAAGTGTGCCACCTTTGCCATTCACACACATACTGACACGTCCCCATGTTTGCTTAGCAATGCCACAGCCTTTGCATCTAAGCAGCTGAGCCTCTCTTAATGATACAAACATGACATATTTTTGCAGCTGAATGTAAAATGTGATTAAACACCTTTTTGAGTCTTTGGGCCAGATTCTGATACCATTCTTCATATCGAACGTCAACATTATGGCAAGAGCCACCCAGAAGGCAGAATTACTGTGACACTGAGCCAGACGATGGTAAGCAACTCGCAGGCTGAATGACCAAAATTCAACTTTTAAAGAAATATTAAAAAGTATATAAATGGTTAAGTGGGACCATTCCTAAATGGCTAAAAAAGCCATGTTAAATAAACATGAGCTTTGAAACATAAATGTCTATTGTTAAGAGAATGAGAAGATTGTGAGTTCATTTGTTTGTGTTTACCTTATCTTTTCAGATGTTAACAATGTTACCAGATTTACTTGTAGACGCTAAACTTCAGGTCCTGTCAGTGACTATATTCTACTGATTTGGCGGTCAAATGGGAATATTAGCAACTGGATAAAATGCGGTGTAATAAAAATCATTGTATTTCTCTTTGAAGTTTCTAGTAAAGTAGCCTTAAATCTTGGAATGTTTAATTACCTTATGCTAATCAATGTAACTAATTACCTGTGTATAAACAGGATATAGAAATTGATTTCAAAGTCACCGTGTATATTATCTACATTCTTCATCCAAGAAATGCCCTCTGTGTTATCCCTGTCAAGAGATTGCAGTAGCCTACCAGAGATCTGTGAAAGAGCCCTAGGGCCTGATTTTATCATCAGCATCCAGTCTGCTTGAACCTTACCGGGGGAGGTTTTGAGTCACAAGGTTGAAGATTCCAGCTCTAATTTGGATTACTCTGCTATTCATCATGGAAGAATTTACACAGACTCTGCACCTGGCCTGCCTATTGGATTATAACCCAAGGAATTGATTCTGAAAGAGTTTTTTGCAAATATGAAACTGACCTAAGAACTTTACCCCAGCCTGTTCTACTAACCCCTGACGTACATCTAATCTAGAAGTTGATGTATTTACCTCAGCGTCTTGTGTGTGGTAAGGTCTGCAGAGGCTGATCTCTGGTTGACGCTGGCAGAGCTGTCCTGTCCATAGGACGGTTCAGGGTGGCTGCTCCAAGCCCAGTGCTTTGGGGAGGCCCTGCAGCAGCAACCTCAAACATCCTATGGATGGGCCTGGCATGAGGTGGCAGCAGGGGTAGCCCCCGCACCCCATGGCGACAGGAGTCAGAGCACCCACCAGTCTGCTCCAATCTGCCCCACCACACTGCCCTCTGCTGGCCCACTGCATTCAGCAGCAGGAAGCAGAGCAGAGAAGCCAGTCACAATGGGCCAGGAGAGGGTGGTGCGGCAGGACACAGCATGCTGCTGGGCTGCTTCGACTCCCACCGCCAAGGTGAGGGCGGGGGGCGAGGGAGGGTGATCTCTGCAGTCACTCAACCCCTGCTTAACCCCAGCTTGCATCAAGCAGGGAGGGGGGTAGAGCAGAGGCGGGAAGGGGTGTGGCAGGGGCAGAGCAGGGGTAGCGCTAGGAAGAAGGAGTGGAGCAGGGATGGAGCAGAGGCAAAGCAGAATGGGGCCTGCAGGGTGGGATTGCCCCTTGACCCGTGCCAGGAGTCCCTGCACCTCTCAAGGGATGGCCCTCGATCCCAGTTACTCCTTTCATCCTTTTGGAATACCAGCATTGACGGGAGAGTGCTCAGAAGTCGATTTGTCTCTTCTATTCAGACACAATAAACTGACAGATGGTGGATCAATCACCGCAGCGTTCAGTCCCAGTGCAGTGGAGATAAGCCCCCATAGTTGTACGTGTAATGGTCTTTTCACCCCAGTAACTCTCTTTTTAAATCAGTCTTAGGCTAGTTAGAAAGGATGGTCCATAAGCATGTATTTGGGTAAAATCTGAAATATTCTTTGACCTTGTGGGTAGAACTTTATATATGGTGAACAAAATTTGAAATAATCCTCACCACATTTGACTTGGCTGGTTTTTTGCTGGGAGCCCAGGGCTGGATTGCTTATGGGAAACTGTATCTGGGGACTTCCTGGTAACCAGTAAAGCACTCGAGAAGCTTTTCTGTTACAGACTTCATACATTCATTATTAGAACAAACCACCAGTTGTGTCAGTCACCTCCCCATTCTCTGCAGTTTGCTTTGGTTGAGCAATCTCTGAGGCAAGGGGGGGCCTCCAGTAATGATGTCAAGTTACATAGTCTATAAATTCTTGGGTTTTTTTAAGCATGCAAACAATAGTTCAAGCTATGGTTGCTGTTGTCAGTTTTGTTATGCAGTTATCCTTTGGGAGAAGCTGTGGCAGTCAGCAGTGAATTTAGTCTCAGTTTTAGTCTCTGTATTTGGAGGCAATTCGGGACAGAATTGCTTCCTGGGAATCAGGCAATGATGTCAGGACTGAGATGTTTCTAGGGAAGAGGACTGTCTATTGCTGCTTGTGACTGCCTCTGTTCCAAGATGTACACGCATGTATATGATCGAAGTTACACTTCAGGATTCTCAGGCTCTGTATCTGATTTTTCCTCCACTGGGAAGCTGACTCATGAGACTACAGAATGGTGCCGCCATTTGAGAGTGTGTTGACACTGGAAAACAGGGTAATAATACCTGGTCTCGTTAGCTAGCCCCATTGCTCTCAAGTGCATCAGTGCAGAGCATCAGAATCTGGCCATCAGAGCTACACTGCCACAGCCTTACTTAGCCATGCAGGGGAGAAAGGGCCTCTTATGAGGCCTTCTACTCACCCAGTAGGGCTCCTCCCTTACATGCCTGGGACCTCATATAGAGGACGGCAGAAAGGAGAAGTTTTGACCCAATCACAATTCATTTTCTGTTCTGCTCCACGGTCAGAACATCGACTCACAGCTTCTTCTTGAGAACAGATAGTACAGTTACACTCCAGCACTTAATGACTCTTGTGAAATCATTTTCTTAGTTGAAATATCGCTATCCCCCCCCTTCATTTCCTCCTCTGTTTTATCTTTTCCCTTCTTTCACTTATTTGAGAGGGAAATTATGAAAAGGTCATTTCAGTGTTACTCCCAGGTAGAACTGATACTGCATAGAAATATTTCCACACTACTTAAACAAGGGAAGACTCAAAAACAACAAAGTCGGGCCTAAATCTGGCCAGATGCAACCCTCCTTCCCCCTCCAGCCATTATTCATATTCCTTAAATCAACTGGGTGTGATGTTTCCCAGGCAGACGAGAGGCACTAGAATACCCTCTGTTTCATTCAAGCAAAAATTCCTTTCCCTACCCTCACATCGAGTATGCTGATTTGCATAGGGGATATTTCTTTTCAGGCCCATCCATTGCAGAACAAAGCTCTTCTTGAAATAGGTCCCCTCCGCTCTCTCTTTAAAGGAATTCTAAAATGATCCTTTCATACAATGCAGCCCACAGGTTACAAAGTGCAGCAAGAGGCAGCTTTTTATCACTCAGGAAAGGATAAGAGACATTTTCCTCAGCAGGCAGGAACAATGTCACTAGGGTTCAAATACTCGCAAGCTACTAAAAAGAGGATAAGAATGGGGAGAGCAATGCCTTCCATTTCAGCCACTAGTGGAACTGGCTGGAGGGCAAGAAAAAGGGGCGCTCCAAGTGAAAGGTTAGTGCAGATTCTATTGCAGGAAGTACTCAGTTGATCAGCCAGAATTTCCTTCTTGGGGCTCCCACAGCAAAGCAGCCAATCCAGCCAAACCACTGGTACAAAAACAAAGAAACAAAACAATGTATAAATCAGGCCTGTAGGTAGGAAAATTGTGTTACTGTGGCATTGTTATGCCAACATATGCATATTTCAAATGTGAAATGCTTTTTAATTCAATTTAATTAGCCATGCTACAGCTTAAACTTGCTTGGTACATTACAAAGTCATACAGCTTTGGAATTTTCAAGTCCCTAGACACTGCCTCAGCTAAGCCCAAAACAATTCACTCCTCACAGAAAATCACATAGCACAGCGGGCACTAAATAGGTATTGGGGGGGGGGGGATTATTACTGCAGACAGGGCAAAGGGAGAAAAGGAAAAAAATTGCACAAGGGAGTGGAATTTTTCTTTTTCTTTCTAGAATGCCTGTTATTGTTCAGTGAGCTTAGCATTTTAAATACTGCCTTTGTGTATCTTCTTCCCCTGTTGTGAATGCTGCTAAATGAATCTTGTTACATGCCTTTTATCCTGTCTCAAAAACAAAATAATAATTAAAAAACCACCACCACAACACATCTGGAAAGGAAACACTATTGCATGTTTATCTTGCCAGAAATTGAGGTTCCAGTCTTCAACAATGCTTTAATATGATGTATAGTTTTTTTGATTATTTTATGGAAAATGTAGCAATAATTGTATAGAGCGATATAGAGTCCTTCTCAGAAAAGCTTTAAGTTTTACTGACAGGCAGTATAGTTTCTTTTTATTAGACACAAATTGTTTCCTTCTTGGCAGAAAAGTAACTTGAGATACATTAACAAGACTAAAGCAAGATAAAAAGAAATACACAAAGAAATACAAGAGGCAAAACAAACAAACAAAAACCAACAACCAAAAACGTGGTTTGTCAAAAAGAAAAAGGGTGACCAACTGAGAATAATATAGAAGGTAATTTTATTCTCTCCCATTTTCCAGGTGACAATGCTGTCATCAACTGCCTGTAGTCATCTTTTTTGACTGTGCTGTTTGAAAAAGGTCAGTGACACGTAAATAGGGTTTGTTTTAGAAATTTTGGGGTTAGAAACTCAGCTAATGTAAACCTGCATAAGCTCTTCTGAAACCAATGAAGCTATTCTGGCTTGCTGCTAATAGAGAAGCTATGTGCATATCAACTCTCTATAGCTAGCTCATAAAGTCAGAGATGACAGCATCACTATGATTATGCGGTTTGTGAAGATTTGTTTCCTAAACAAAATCATCCCGAAGGTAGGTTTTCCCTGACAAATAGCTCTAGGTTTTACATCAGGGACTCAGAACAGAAAGTCACATCAGTGGTTTGCTGCCTCCTTCAAGGTATGCACTTGATGGGTATGTCTACACTTCAGGGAAGATCAAAGCTGCGCTCTCAATCTTCCAGGGTTCGAATTAGCGGGTATAGTGAAGACACACTAATTCAAACTGAGAGGGGCACTCTGGTCAATGCCGGTAGTCCCACTTCCACAAGGAGTAAGGGAAGTCGAAGGGAGAGTGTTCTATCTTCTACTTCCTACAGTGTGGACAGCACCAAAATTTGAGTTAAGGTACTTCAACTATAATGTAGACATGCCCAATGAGTCCTGATAAGGGAGGAACTATTCAAAGAGTTATGGAAGCCATGTGGTGTGTCTTAGGACTTGTTTACACTAAATGGAAGGTTGCCACTGCCATGACCGATCTTTTGGAGTTTGATTTAGTGAGTCTAGTTAAGACTCACTAAATCAAACTCAGGGGATGCTGCCTCTGGTGTCTGGTACTTCTGCTATTGTGAGGAATAAGGGAAGCTGACGGGAGTGTGTGCTCCCATCGGCCTCCTGCTATGGAGACGCCACCAAGCTTGGCTTAAGGTAAGCTGACTCCAGCTATGTATTCTATATAGCTGGAGTTGTGTACCTTAAGCTGAGCTACTGGGTATAGTGTATACCTGGTCTCAGAGGGTATGTTTACAATGCAGAAAAAATCCGTGGCAGAGAGTCTCTGACCCCGGGTCATCTGACTCAGGCTTGCAAATCCCATGCGATGGGGCTCAAAATAGCAGTGTAGATGTTTGGGTCCCAGCACGCGGCCTTCAATCTGAGTCTAAATATCTATGCCACTATTTTCAGCCTTGTACCATGAATCCCATAAGCCTGAACTGGTTGATCCAGACTCTGAGACTTGCAGCTGTAAGTCTTTCTTTCTTGAGCTTTAATTTTATGTATTGATTTTTGCAGCATAGACATACCCCACGCGTAAAAAAACCCTCAAAACAAAACACACACACACACACACACACACACACACACACACACAAAACCAAAAACCCACAAGTAAGAATCAACCAAAAAGAGGTTGGGATTTATTTTTGGCGTGTGTTAGGTGCACCCAGCCATTTAATAAATTTGGAAACATGTTTAATCATTCATAGTTTAACATCATCTTCTGTATTTTTGAAATGGCATCAGTTAAAACCCTTTGTACTTGGGGGGTGGGGAGAGGAGCGGAGGGGGGCTAGAAACTGAATTCTCCACCTATCATCTTTCCAAAAACTGTTACCACTACATTTTCATTGAGCTTTGTGTAAAAATAGCTATGCAGAAATAAGACTGTGTTGTTATATTGAAGGTCCTAATATGAATAAGCCATAGTTTCTCAAAATATGAAGCTGGCAGACACTTGGGTGGAGAATCAAGTTATAGGAAAATAATAAGTATCTTGTCTCTGTACCTATATCCTATGGCCTTTGGGCATCTTTGATTATATGGTCTGGCTCCTCAGCTAGTATAAGTCACCATACTTTTTCTGAAGTCAGTGGCATAGATTCTCATCAGTGGAGATGTTTATCAGCGGAGATGGGAGCATTACTCACTGTGACATGCAGGAATGATAAGACACTGAACCTTCTTTCTTGATCCCAGCCAAATGATAGGGGTCAGGATTACAAGTACTGATTCCAATGGCTACTGTTACACATACAAGTGTCGGTCAGTCAGTGCCAGTCAACAGTGAGTTCTCCAGGCCACCTTAGGCAAGCAGCAATAAATCCTTTCCCTCCTACCTTTATGGATGTTGTTTATCCCACATGTGGCACACAGGAAAAAGTTACTTTTAGGAATGCTTGAGAGTTATGGTCTTACTTATTGTGACTATTTGTTGTATCCTGCCAAAGATAATGGCAGGTACCCTAGTCCTCCATCACCTCATCATTATAGGATTTAGATGGGCAAACCTGTACAGTTATCCAATGAAATCAACTAGAAGCCAACTGATTTCACCGAGTGAAATCAACTGGAAGCTGACTGTACAGTGGTAAGGATCCATTTGGTGGATCCCTTTGCAGGATGGAGGCCAACTGCAAAGGCTTCAGAGGGAGCAGCAAAACCTTTGGAAGGCTTTGTGCTTTCGTGGACAGCACACTGGACTGGGAATCAGGAAACTTGGCTTCTAGTCTTAGCTCTACCGTTCACCTGCTGAGTGCCAACCCCCACTCTCTCTTCTCTCTGTTCAGCTATTTGAGGGTAGGGAGGGTCTCTCGATGTGTGTTTGTGCAGCCAATAGAATCAGGGTTCCCCAATTAACGTTGGGATCTGTCAGCAGCAGTGTGATAAAAATAATAATTCTCCAAATGAACAAGAATTGCCTTTATTTTTCAAACTAGAAGATTTACCCGGCGTTGGTCAGATCCTTAACTCAATTAATTTTTGTTTTTCTTCATTTAAATCATGGCTCTGGGGTGGGACTGAAGATGAGCGGTTCAGTATGGGAAAGAGCACTACCCCAGCCCTCTCTCACAGCAGCTTGAGGCCAGGTGCAAAGCACCTCTCCAAGGCTGCTGCAGCTCCAGTGGTCACAGCCTGGGGAGGGGCATGTCCCCCAGCTGGGGCAGGTCCAGATTCATCTATCCCCTGTGCTCCCTAGCCAGAGTGAGGAATGCAGAAAATGTGCACTTTCCCCTCACTCCTTGAGTAAAAGGAACAGTCAGCAATGTTCCCGTATGAACGGGGGGTGGGGGGGGAGCTTCAGTCTCCCCCCCCCATGCTTCTTAAGGGATGCCTGGGGGATGAGAGGCTGCACCTCCAGTAAGCCCCTTTCACCTGCCTGATGATTTTCTCTCTTTTCTGTATGGTTTTATGAGAAGCAATACCATTCCACACACATCTCATTTTCCTGGTACAATCCAGCCCTTATCTTGCTCTAAGATATGATAAGAGGAAGCTGCATACCAAATTTGGTGGTCCTAGCTCTTACCATTTAGGACTTCTTGAGGAGACACACAGACAGATGCATGCACAGGTCTCTCAAATATATATTTGTACTGTGACGTCAACAATGCATGTCTTACCTGCTGAATTATTAGACTTGATGCTCATTTTTTGCCCATACACATGCTTTTAAAAAGTTTCATAGAGACCACATTTCTCCCAGTAGTCCCTGTGCCCACACACTATTAAGATACATCAATCAACTTTATGCAAGAAGTTTACAAGAGAAAAGTTGTGTAGTTATCAAATTGTCTAAAATGCAGTAAATGCATCAATCACACTGGTGGCAGAGTGCAATCAGTTGAAGGGCAACATATGGTCAAGTCAGAAAGAACTTCCACAAATTCTATCAACCGCAGCAGAACCATAAATAATAGCATCTCAGGCAGAGCGAGACTACACATGCACGTTAGGGGATTCCCAAAGTTCAGGGACCCTCCTGACTTGCTAGCTTGTGTGAAAGAATCAGTGACATTTGATAGCCTGAACATGAGGTGTGCTCAAATTTTGTGGAAACTCATGTATTTTACTGGTTTGAGAAGAGGTTGCTTTGTTTTGGTGATGGGTTTTTGTGTTGTGATTGTATTGTTTATTTTGCCTGAAATTGACCCACTTTTGGAGCCAAATGTGAATTAAAAAAATGTTTTTGAAACATCTTTCATATTCTTACCTATGCATCCTAAGTTTCTTTTAATGGAAGTTTCGTTTTCATATAACTCTGATGATCCCTGAACTAGGTCATCATAGTGGTCTCCCTTCTGGCTTTAAAATCCATAAATCTACTACATGAGGACCAAATCAAGTTTTAATGCATATTGGTCTTGATAAATTATGGGAGTCTTTCTATTAGCTTCAATAGATGTTGGATAAGGCCCTTGTATGAATGACAAATGTAATAAATGACAAGTTTCAAAATTAAAGTGATATTTATGTTTTGGGAGGGAAACAATCAGTGAAATATAGTGTTAAAATAAAGGTGGTGTATATCAACTGCATACAAGCGCGATACTTTTCTCAGAAGTCATAGGCAGGATCCACTTGATAGGATTTAAGACATTTTATCTTTACAAGGTACAAATGTGTGACATACCCTAATGTTTATGCAATCTACTTACACTGCTGTGCATCCCTACTGCCCTATTGTACTGTGAAGTAAGCAGATTAGAAAGTGAAGTAAAAATTGATGTGATGACTCTACAGACCTTGGAGCAGACCACAGAATTAGCAGGGATTCTGTTCATCACAGTATTCCTCCATTACCCCCCCTTTTTCTGCCCTCCTTCCTCCACCTTTCTTTTTGCCCCCTTTATTCTTTTCCCCTCCATCCTCCCCTCCCCCCCATGACAACTCTAGAGTCCTGGTATCAGACCACAGAATTAACAGTGATTCTGTGCATCACAATATCCCCCCGTTGCCTCCCCTTTTTCTCCCCCCCCCTTTCTTTTTGCCCCCTTTTTCCCTCCATCATCAGCACCCTCTCCCCGCTGACTCTACAGACCTGGTAGCAGACCACAGAATTAATAGTGATTCTGTGCATCACAATATCCCTCCATTGCCCCCTTTCTTTTTCTGGGGCGAAAAAGTAAATCATTTCATCCTTTTTGTGGAACAGCAATTAGGTGAGGTTTGTTCTTCCCTCTGCTGCGCTCCCACCCTTCCTTTCTTCCCCGCATGTTTGCGGCAGGGAGGATTGGGAAAAGAATCTGACTGCAGCCAGAGTTACATTTTGAACAGGGACAAGTGAGGCTGTGAGAGTCTAGCTGTATGTGCCAACTTCTGACTTCATCATTCCCAGTTCAAATAGCTCCATGGAAGCCAGAGGAGCCCTCCAGATTTACACTGGTGTAACAAGCCAAATTTAGCCCTTGAATTGCTTTTTATTTAGACTTTAAGATCTTCCCAACAGGGGTGGTCGCCCATTATATGCTTGTACAGTGCCTGCCATTACAGGGTTCCATTTTCTATTGGCCCCTAGGTGCTACTGTGCTCAAGAAGATAACCAATCAACAGTAACAGCAACTCTTCAAGGATGAGGCTGGTACTTAACCATAAACTACATCAAGATAAATGATCACAGCAGAAGCTGCACAGCTCCCTGTGACCAGGCCAGACTTATACATTTGGAGGGCTGCACTACCTGTTCCCTTTCCTCCCCCACTTTTCCCCTCCCCAGACCACTTGCAGACAGAACAGGAATGGTGGTTTTCTTGGGCCACCACACCCTGACTCTATATGGTGACAGAACCAGGTGTGGCCCAATATATTGTACATATGAAAAAAATCGATACCACAGTTACAACTTTCTTCTGGAAAACTTCACCTTCAGCAATAAAGTATCATTAGCCCAAAATATCAGCTCCTGAAGCTGCCAATCAGGGATAAAGCCACCTGGGCTATTAATAACCTGCAAAATGTAAGAGTGCTTTTTGCATCAGGCTGTGGAGGATGGGCTATGATTGGGAAGCACCTGTGCACACAGCCTCCTTCATTTTACATCAGAACAATTGCAACAAATTATACCAGGGATGAAAAATACTTGACTCACTATTACATCTTGACATGATTTTAAAGATTCTTTCCCCTGTAACTCAGAGGCAAATGCTACTCAGAGACGACAGAGAAAAAGATATAATTAGACTAGCATTGGGGAAAATGGAGGCACTAGAATGATTTTAGGAATGGGGGCAAGCAATGAAGAAAAAGTTAAGGGCCGTGATTATGCCTCACATCAATAGGATTCACACAATGCCTTGCAGGATTGGGCCTCAGAACAGAAAAAAGTAGTATAAAACACATCCATCCATAACTGTTATGCACACCACTGGTGTCTCTTGCTGTATGCTTCAGTTATAAGCCCTTGGAGAAGGGGGCCAGTTTTGTGTTGTGTGTTTGTGCAGCACCTTGCACAATGAGGTGCTGGCCGATGACTAGGTTGGTAATACAAATACCCCATAGTAAGGGGTGATGCACAACGGTGTTGCTCCAGGAAAAAGACTTATGGCAGATTTACGCATCCTTTCCATACGCACACACTCTGCCCCCAGTTCAACAAGGAAATCGTTTGCTACTGCACCACACAACAATCAGTTTGTTTATTTCTCCATCCTCACTGGCTTATTTCAGTCAGCTTCCAACCTGAGGAACATATAGCTTCACTCATTCCCACCTCCTTCCATCCCACCAGAATAGCAGCAGCCCTGTTATTACCTCCATATAATGTGGGATCAGAATCCTGGGTAGCCTATGCAAGGCTGTGAGGAGGAGCGCTTTTCACCTCCTCACCCTTTTGCATGGGATCACAGGGCAAGGACAATTTTGCTTCACATTTATAACCTTTCTATTGAAATTCCCTCTGTATTATTTCTATGCCCCCGATGGTTTAATTACATAATTTCTCTGCTCCTCTGAGAAACATTTACTGCTGAGTTATGGAACAGCATTTTTAATAAGAGCTGTTATAAATATATTAATTGGATGCACATGTAGAGAAACCATGATTCCCTAAGGAGCATACATCTCACTGCTGATACTGCCCAAGAAATCAAGGTGGACTAATGAATTGGGCACTGGCCTGAGAATCAGGAGACATGTGGTCTATTAAACTTGGTCATTAATCTTCTGTGTGACCCTAAAGTTCCCCTTCTGAACTTTATTTATCTTGTCAGTAAGGACTGTAAGCTTGTTGGGATCTGGAAGGGGGAAAATCAGTGTTAAAGTGTGTTTCAACAGAAAACAACAAGGAGTCCAGTGGCACTTTAATGACTAACACGTTTATTGGTGTATATGACCATACACTTGCATGAATTATAACTCACTTCCTCAGATGCAGAAGAGAAAAAGAAAGGAAAAAAAGACAGAGAAAGAGAGAGAGATAGGATGTATCCTTTTTCCTCTCTTTCTGTCTTTCTTCCTTTTTTTTTTTTTCTCTTCAGTATCTGAGGAAATGAGTTATAGCTCATGCTCTAATACTCCAACACATTCGTTAGTCTTTAAAGTGCCACCGGACTCCTTGTTATTTTAGAACATAATCATGTAACTCAAGACTCTCTTATAACATCCTGGTCTCCCTTTCCTGATTGCCTGTGCCAGTCCAAACCCCCCCCCCCCAACACACCTGTAACCATTCCCAATACCATTCTCCCAACACAGCCATTCCAAGTTTCACTTTCACTATTCTACAGATGTTCCTGTCCAGTAATCTCACCTTGCCAATCCCAGTACCCCCCTCCTTGTTCTTTGTCTGATCCATTGCCTACACCCACTGGCTCCTACTCAGTGTGCTTCCTACCTCATTGTCCCAGTCTCTTTGAGAGTCAGCCCCAGTTCTCCCTCTGCACCTGACTTGTCAGATTTGTCTCTCCTCTCTTCACCTCCTTCCCCCTACCCCAGTGGTTCCTAATCCCAATCTTCTTCTCCAACAGAACCAGCTTCATACCCAGAATGGAGAGGGAGGAAGAAAACAAGCAAGAAAACAGATTGGAATATATTTTTAATAGGTTAACACAAAATCGCCTGACAGATTCTTGTTCCATTGCTAGAGAGAGAATTGAGAGAGGAGTGGGGAGAAGAAAGGAAATTATTGTATTCACCACTAACCTGGACTTTTCTAGCAACTTAAAGTCCTTGGAAGCAAGCTGATCTTTATCAGCTACTGCATGGCATTGTGATCTGAGTTCATGTTTCTTATGCTGTTCACGTTCTCTGTATGGATTTTAGTGAAATAACAGCATCAGAGACGAAAGGATAATCACTATTAGTAGTCATTTCCTCTTCTATGCTAGTGTACTATGTTCTTCATGATCTTTTCGCCCCATTGTGTCACTCAGCTGTATAAAGAATAAATAAAACACTGAACACTTGAGTACACACTCTAGGGAATGAGGGGGTAAACTAACAAGTCTTCTGGCACTGCTAAAGTATATGATTCTGCATTGCTTCCTATATTAAATTAGGCAATACGTCCTTGCTGTACAAGCAGCATGAGTTAACTTTAAGGGTCATACATGAGATGCAGCTTTTGAATTAATATTAAAAGATCAAAAGATGTTCAACTGAACTATTCAGTACTTTGAATCTGAAAAAAAAAATCACAGAGGAATCTTGTAAAAATAGACTCTTAGAAAATTGCTTATACTGCTGCTTTTGGTCACAGCTGGAAACCCAACAAGAGCAGTGTCTCTCTCAGTGTCTGGACCTTCTCATTCCTTGTCCAGTCTAGGAACGAGTAGTAAAAAGACACATTTCAAAACCCAAAAAAGGTTTGGTTTGAGTTTAAATCTAAAATTAGGCCACTGTTCGGGGCAATCTTGTGACTGAACCAGGATGTTTGTCCTTACTGCAGAGCATACTTGCTTTAGAAGTGGTTATTATTGTTGGAGCCCCATTCAGCTAGCTACTATGCCAACACGTAGGTAGACTTTTTCAAAGGCAATGGGTAGAAATTAAGTATGTGATACATTGAAAATTGTATGAAAATTGTAAGCTACTGCTTTAAAATCTGTATTTTTTCTTCCTGTTCCTGCTTGCAAAAGCCAAGTGTTCTACAGGGTGAAGCATGTGATCCAGGTGTAGCACCAGTTGCCCTACAAAGAGCTTGTCTAGAGCAGGGATGGGCAATAAAATGGAGGCAGTTTGCCAGGATTAGCCCCTGGCAGGCCACCACTGCTTTATTTACCTGTGCCTCCATCAGTATGGGTACTTGCAGCTCCTGTTGGCCACAGATTGTCTTTCCTGGCCAATGGGAGCTGCAGGAAGCAGTGTGGAGCAGGATACCATTTCCTGAAGCTCCCATTGGCCGGGAACAGCAATCTGCAGCCAATGGGTGCTGCAAGCATCTGTAAATGCAGAAGCGCAGGAAAATGCAGTGGCACCTGCCCTCCAGAGGCTAACCCTGGCAAACCACATCTACCCACAAGCTGGAATTTATCCACTGCTGGTCTAGAGCAAGATGGCACTTCTGCATTAGGGAGCAGACTCTCTCTATCACTTTGGTTAAGGTTCTGGATTTTAAGAAATTGCAACATTGCAATCTTCTAAAAAGAGTATTCCATAGTTTTATCTAAGTTCTCTTTTTGTATGCTGTGGACATTACAAGATGCACAATTTTGTAGATTTTCAACAAGATTTGGTCATATAACTCCCTTAGATGACTTTGAAAGAGACAGTCCTCACCACAGAATAGTTACAATTAAAATGGACACAACCAAGTGGAAGAAAGGAAACAATTATTACACTAATTAGCCCCATTTTCCAAATGATGAACTGAGGCCTGTGTGTTCTTAAATCAAGGAAGCTAACACAAGGTAAAAATCCTAGTGAAGACAGGTCAGTTCATCGTTAAACACAATTTTACAGATCTAGTTAAAGACTGTGAGTAACCTAGGGTTTGTCCCAATCTGTTAGCTTGTGTAAAAACTACAAACCTGTTGTCTTCACTACCAATTTACCTGATGTTAATTAACTTGAGTTAAGAACATCCTTTTTTCCCCGAGCAAAAGTTTGTATCAGAGCCAAGATCTGAATATGATGTCTGAAGTTACAGTCACATACCTTAACCAGAAGGCCACTCTCCATCTTTGGAAATGTTCATTTTAAAAAGGTAAAATAATTAGGATGCATATTTTGGTTTTCTTGTTAGTAGAATCATCTTGTGACCAATGATGGCTTTTGAATGCATAACATGCACAGTGGATAGTTGAACAGAAAGAACTATTACATATTAGCACTGAGATTTTCTTCATAGCAACATATGGGATTTGGATGCCCAGCTCCATTAATTTTAAGGAATTTGGACACCCCAATCCCCATTTGGCATCTGCAAAAATCTCTAATAGAAACCTAAAAGAAGTTAGAGATGAAAAAGTTAGTCCTCTTCTGTGGAAAGAATTGGCTTGCGTTAGCACTAGAGAGTTCCAGACAAAAGGGAAGAAATAAGAGCTGTTTCTTGTAATTTAACCACATGAGCAATATACAAAAGTCTGTAAGAATTCCATTCCTTTTATTCAGATGGAATAAATAATCAATATTTACAGTTAAAGGGTTATGCATGTACCTCCTGAGATCAGTTTATTTCAGTCAAAATTATGCTTGTTGTGCTACCAGGAATGAATGCTAAGTTTAAAAAAAAAATACACCCCTCTCCCCAAGTCCATTTGTAATTCAAATGTGAAACTTTCAGCAAAACTGCAGTGCATCAATCCAGAACAAACAACTCATCAAACCCAATAAACATGGCATGATCCCAGTAATGAAAAATGAGCTTTGCCACAAGCTTATAATTAGCATGGGAATGATCGGCACATTCTAAACATTTCTGCACATATGGATAATTGTGAAAGAACTATGACTGTAGTGAATCAGCAAGCATATCCGACTTAAGGCAGTTCTAAGGTTTCACTGCCTCTTAATGGATCTTAACATGTCATTTATTAATACAATGAAAACCTTATCACCCAAGGGTGACAGGGCTCCTCTACACAGAGACATAACATTATTTTAGAAAAATCCACCACTCAAGAACAATTCTAGGATTCAGCCTAGTACTCCAAAGTTTTATGATGCATTCATCACTTTTTTCCCAAACCTCTAGACTCTGCAACCTTGGCCTATGCATCTCAGTAAGCTACATTTTTTAAAAATGGTATTTTGAGCTTTACCATGGGAGCAGACATTCTCCTAGAATTTGGGAACCAGAAGTGAAAACAATATCTAAACACTGAATAACCTTTAAGGAGGGTAAAGAGTTGCAGACTCAACTTCACCAGGAGTCTCACAATGCCAATATCATTAATCCAGGTGGCACTCTGATACCATAATAATGGGTGCCATCATGAGTCCAAACTGAGATTGACCCTCATCGGCCTACACATGAATGGAAGCACATTATAGGGCCCCATCCTGAAGAGCTTATGATTTAAATAGATCCCACAGATATAACAGTGAGGAAAAATGAAGTGTTATTTCCTCCACAGTTTACAGATGGAGAACTGAGGCATAGTTCTCCTGTTACTATTCTCCTGCCACAGAATAACACCACAAATAGCCCCACTGACTCCACTGGGATTGTTCCGTTTATAATATATCCCTAGGTGGTTACTTACAGTTCCACTGAAAGTCTGTAGCAAAGAGTAGAATTGAACCCAGATCACCCAAGTCCTGGTCAAATGACTTGGGCATTTAAAAATGTCCTTCTGACAAATCAGAGTTAAAAAATGGGCAGCTGGTTTTGCTTTAGACAGAGGCAAAGGGCTTTTTGGGAAGGAAAGGTGGCAATGGTCTCCTTTGTACTGACTGTTTCTCCCAGCCCTAGTTATGGACAAGAACATAAAGGAACGAGCTTGCATCAATCATCCTTATAGATCTTTACTTTTTATTCATTGTACTATTGATCTGTTTCAGCATTATTTCATAGGAAGATTGCAGTAAAAGTCATTTCTTATTATGTCTCTATTTTAACACATAAAACATGTCACACAATAGTTTTTGAGTGAAGGACAGGCTCCCTAAGGGAAAGAACAAAATCCTAGATAAAAGCAGAGTGATTTATTGATCTCTCCTTCAATAATAATGATTAAAATCTAACCCAAGCATTATTGCCTTACTAAATTATTCAGCTGTCTTCTCCCCTCACCTGCCACCCCAAGTGAATACAAACTTAAAAAAAAAAGTTTGATGGTAAAATGCTGAAACACTCTATGAAGTAAGCTAAGGTGATCTCTCTCTCTCTCGCGCATGCGCGCACACACACACACACACACACACACACACACTATAGGCAGTTGAAAAGAGGAGAAATACACTGGTCTATTTATCTGTGGGGCAAGGGGGAAGAGATCCTCATAGCACATAGTAAGTTCCGTGGGAGGCAATATTGGAAACTTGCTATGATTTTCACAATTCATTCCATTTGTTGGGAAGGTCGTGCACAGTTTTTTCACCCCCTGCTAAACGAGGGTTCACTGTCCTGGGAACCTGTACATCTCGGCACTTTGCCTATACCTTGGGGAATTTTGCCAGAGTCTCACACAGTCATCCATCAACTCAAGTGCCTTCAGTTCCTCCCAGCTCCCAGAAGCCTGGTTCCACCATAGTCACATTGCTAAGGCACCTACAGAGACATCCCAACCCAAGAGGAGGACATTTTCAGTATGGGCGATGAGAGATGCGCTGCAGAATTAAGGGTAGCAGAACCTGACACTAGGTTGGAGCATGTATTTTTTCTCCTTTCTTTCAGCCTCATTGTATTCTCTCAAATCTCCATGCAAAGTTCCCAGTGAGGATGATATATCTTGCAAATTTACAGAGACTAGAATTTGTTCACCAGAGGGTCATCCTGGAAACCTAACACACTTATGCATATTACATCCCAGCACTATCTATTACCTCCCATTGGAAATGACAAACTATAACTCATTGGTAACCTTGCCATTACTGCATTTTTAAGGAGCCTCCTTTAGTCACGCTGGATGAAAACTGGAGATGAATGAACATTGCTATTGGCACAAAAGGTAACATTTCTACATGAAGACAAGATATATTATAAAGAACCATTGCACGTAACAATGGTTGCACGTTCAAATTAACCTCTATATTGAAGTCATAGCTACATAATTATATACCTGTATGGTTAGGAACACTTGTTGTCAAGATGATATTGGCTGGTTTTGAATTAGATGCATCAGTCATTTAGAGACAGATTATTATTTATTCTATTAGGCTTTCACCTTAAATTTCCAGCAAGGTCAAAAAGACGTATATAAACTACTGAAAAATGCGTAAAACATTATATATGCATATATTCCAAACCATTTTCCTTCCTCCTCCCATAATATCAATTTAGTTGTTTTTTTTTTAATCCAGAATGATTTTATATACATATTTAAACACACACACCAACCTACACACCCTAAAGTGGCATAAACTATTTATTAATTATAATTTCTGGTTTACAATACTTTTCACAGAACAAACACCATGTCTTGACAGAAAATTAACTGCCATGTTTGACAGTTTCAGGCTAGAAGAACCTCATACATACTAACTAAAAATAATATTAATGCACAGGAAGTGCTTCTCACCCATCCTGAGTTCAGTGTCATATGCTTTCTTTGAAAATGTGCATGCAGTTCCCCTCTTCTTGAGCCACAAACCCATGGATGGGACAACTTTAGACTTTCATTGCCTATAATACTGTGAAGTCCTATTCTTTCAGTGCTCTATTTAAAGTTTCAGCTTCATGCAATAGCACACATCTGCTGAATGAGCCATGCTTAACTCCTCCATGAAAAAGCCATTTACACATAATCAGCAAATGCTTAAATATAACGTTAGCATACGACAGACCGAAGTTTCTGTATAATAATCCCTATTCAAAATTATAACTGTGCTTAAGTTTCTATTCTGATGGATGCTATAGAAACGTAGTAGCTTTGGTCAGAAAGGCAGATATTGAAAACATGAGGCAGCATTTCCAGGTAAATCGTCTTAGATCAGAAATGGAAACTCTGGCATCTAATGCTAATCAGGCTTGCAAATGGGGGGAGGGAGTGGCAAAGGGGGCAATTGCTCTAAGGCCCGGCAATTCAAAGGGGCCCAGAGCTCCTGACTGCCACTGTTACCAATGTGGGAGAGCCCTAGGCTCTTTAAATGGCCGCCAGAATGCCGCATGGCATGCTCTAGACAATGCAAAGGGTTGGGGGTACCATGCTGCACTCTGGGAAATGCTGAAGGCTGCCTGGGGCCAGCATGGTGCGCTCTGGGTGGCACTCAGGGCAGGCTGTTCCCATCCCTACACTTTCTGCCCAAACCCCCATCCATTCTAGGAGCAGGAGCGTCCCACCTCTCCCTCTCCCCACACACCTTGCCCAGGGACCTGAGGAAGCTGCCAGCGCCCCTGATGCTAACAGAACACTTAACTTCCATTTCATATATACACAGCACTGCACAGTATGAAAATGTTCTCCAAGCCCAACCTTCACTGACCTTTAGGCCTGTCCAGATATTGATTTCCACTGCCAACCCAACACTTCTAACAGCCTCTTCTTTCCCTGTGATTGTGGTCTCTCTGTTTCTAAGCATTGCTCTCCCCTTTAAGTGGGAGATGGATGTTAAGTAGCCCACATAAATGCCCAATGGCCAAACTACAACACCTCTGAGGCTTGTGCATCAAAGGAAACGCTATTCCAACAGGCTTCCTCTACCGATTCTCCTAGTGCTCTCTGTAGCTTTGCTCCCCTTCCTGATACCAAACTGTTCCTACATTTTGGAGGGCTGCAGATATTCCCATCAGTTAATTTGGAGAAAAAGCTGTGGCTTTCCCCAAGATGTCTATATTAATCTCTACATATTAGACCCTCTGGTTGTAGATATATCCCCAAAGATAACTTGTGCATTGCATGTCCTTAGAATACAATTATTAGTTACTTGGGAGGTTCCCTTTCAAATTTAGGATAAGAAAGATAACATTCTGATGGTAGTAATTCTGTCTGCTGCCTGATTGTCAGCCGCTACAGGTCTGAACCTGTTAGGGAACTGGATTTATTATGTGTATCCTGCACATAACAGGTCATACCACTGAGATCCTAATGAAACATGAGGTAAGCAACCCCATGAGCTAAATATTCTTCCCTGGGATGAGCCAATAAGCAGCTATGCTAAACTGATCAACTCCAGAATTTATTTGTTGCAGGCCATTTACTGCATTGTGCTCAACAGGAGAGCTAGTTACAATTCAAGAAACAGTTATTGTGAATCATAACAAGACACAGGCTTCTGAAACCCAGTTTATTATGTTCACTGGGAATAAAAGCTTCATACTCAAGATGTATTATCATGATTTTTGTGCTATAAATTTCTATCAAAAGTAGTTACTCACATTGGAGCTACAAGCACACATCCATCTTCAAGTAGACCCTAAATGACAACTTCCAAGCAGGAATATACGGAGAGAGAGAACTCCTCTGAGAATCCAAATAAAAATGGTAAGGATACAGAGCTAGCTACTACTACACCTCTTTTTATGTTTGCTGCTCAGTATTACCACATCCCTTAGGGTCTGCTTTCAAAGCCAGCTCTAAAATGCATAAAACTGCAACTCAGATATTCTGAGCACCAAACACAAAAATACACAAGAAGAGAAATGTCGACTGGGGAATTCCTAAGGGAGCACATGTAATTATCCAGAGTGAGGAGTAGGAGAGGAAGATATTGACAAAGCAGGACTTATTGAATTTAGGAGTAACTGGGCAGGCACTGCTATTGACTCTCAATAAAGTTTTCACTCACCGCAAGATTTAATCTGTGGAAAAAGCCAATCTTAATGTAGAGGCATATTGTTTAATTGCTTTCCCAACAGAAAATGTAGAGGAAGAAGAAATAAAGTGAACATTTCAAGGCTCACTAACTGAATGTAGGTTTGAGAGTCTCACAAAGCTACAGATAATTATGATCTACCAGGCTGATCTAATGGGTTAGAAATTGGACTGGGACCAATGAATCTGCAGTTCCATTCCTAACACTTGATATTGAATTCATAGTTTAGACCATATTTTTCAGAGTTAGGTGCCCAACTTTTGCAGCCAAGTCCATATCTGAGTGGCTAATAAAAGATCTTAATTTCATAAACTGTCTTTTCCTCAAAGAGCTCAGTTGTCATTCTTTTCACCCCAAATGCAATCAGTGTTTTCATTCCCAGTTTTACTATCCGTAAAATTCTTAGGGGCTTAGAGAAAACGCACAGGGATCCAGCTGATTTTCCATTTTCAGAATCTGAACAGAAAAGATACAGATAATGAGACGAGGATGGCAAAATAAAATGGGTATTTTAAAAAGTAAGAAATACAGGATATGAATAAGATTTGTTAATACACATAGAGATAGTTCTTATACAAGTTGAAACTCTCTAATCCAGAACTCTCTGGTCCAGCAACGTTGGTGGTCTGACAATTTTAGTTAACCAGATGTCCACCTATCATGGGTGTGGCCAAGTTTCTGTGGTCCCATAAAGTTTGTTTACAACCACCATTCGGACTCCCAGTGTCCTGTGCTGTTATCTGGCTCTAATTTACTCCTAAATGTCTAAGAGCCCACTAAGCAGGGAAGTGTTGGTAATGCTGCTAGACACTATTGACATCCCGAGGTTCTGCAAGCTCAACACTGGTCAGGTCCCACGGGTGCCAGACTAGAGAGGTTCAATGTGTACTGATAAAATAAAAAGTGAAAAGATAGGTATTTAGCCCTATTGTAGTGTGGAGCTTCCATAAGGTTTCCAAAGTTTACTCAGATTGAAGGCGCTAGTTGATGCATATTATTGTTACTGAGGAAAATCCTGGAGTTTTTACTAAGACCTTACTCAGGGAAATATCTTATTGACTCTCATTAGTTTTATAATCAGTGGGCCAACAGCCGCTGCAGGCCCCAAGGCAAGTGGGGGTTGGCTCCACACCCCCAAAAGGGGCAGGGCCAAGGGCAGTCAGCTTTTAGCAGTGCCCAGACCATGGCACTGCTCCCCCCCTCAAAACTGTGCAGAGTGTCACTCTGGCGCTCCCGTGGCGGTTCAAAGGGGTCCAGGTCTCCAGCAGCTGTTGCTGTTGAAGTAGCAGCAGTTGGGAGCTCCAGGCCCCTTTGAATGGCCGAACCCAGCGCAATTGTCCCCTGTGCTTCCCCCTTGTCAGTGGGCCTGGAGAGAAATTGAATAAAGACTTCCGAATTTTGTCCCCTCTGTTTTATTCTTGCCTCTATCAGATTAGACACAAAGAAAAATGAAGGCTTTTTTAATCAGAGCAATCAATGGTAACAGATTATTTCTGTCTGACTTCATTTTCTCCCAGAACAGTACATATTATTAAGGATATTTTCCTAAAATATATTTAAAAAAGTGGGAAATACAGTGTGATTCTCCATGTGAATGCCACCCTTAAATACACCATCTCACTGATGATCAAAGTTAAATAATAATGTAAGCAATAATTAAAATGTAAGTTAAATAATTTCCATTATGAACAACTAGGTCAATAATTGGGCTGATTGAAAAACTGTTGCGACGGAAACTTTTCACTGGAAAACTAGGGCTTTGACTCAATGAATTTTTGTGGAAAGTATCTGCTTTCCACAGAAAATGTTGATTTTCATAGAAAACTGAATGCCCCAAACCAAAATAAGGCAATATGGATATGCTGCTTTGATGCCTCATGGGAGTTGTAGTCCAGTATTAATATCCTCTCAGTGGGTCAGGACCCCTGTCAGACTATGCCTACCATGAAGCACCATTTCCTCTCCCCAAGAGAAGAGACTGTGGTGCATCATGGAAAATGTAGTCTGTTCAGGGAGCCTGGCATATTCTGTGGAATGGAAACACAAGGCTCTTGAACTACAATTCTCCTGAAATACCCCAGCAGCATTTCCAAACCAAAATATTTCATTTGGCTGAAACTTCGCTGAAGTTCTTTGGTTTTCAAGTTTTCACAGAAAAGTCAAAATTTTCCACATCCAGAAAATAAATGTTTCAGCCACTCTGTCAATGGTCTTATCGAACAACAATGGACAGTTTGTTGTATGTCTGTGAAAAGAAAAAAAAAAAATCCTTTCCCGCTGAGTCACAGCAATTGAAATATTGAATAATAGTTTGATAGGAAATGCACTGTAGTTAGAAGATGACAAAATGGCTTTTAAGTTCCAAGTAGACAACACCTGGACATTGTTAAGTTGTATCTAATCAACAGTCTCCTTTGAATTATATTTTTGAAAAAAAATACTGCTATATGTGGGCAACAGCAGTACTTTTATCAAAACCCAGGTAAATGTTTGGCACTGAAACTGTTTCAAATTTATTTTCTTATGCAGTTAATTGTACCATAAAATGTGTTTTTGGATTAGATCTGTGTGAAATTTTAATGTCTGTAAAATTAAAAGAGAACACAGAAAAAAAAAATCACAGCTTGGATTTGGACTACAAACCCAAAATTCAGCCCAACTTGTTTGAGTTTCAGGCAAACCTTACAGAGGAAAGTTGGTGTTGTAGTTAAACAATCAGCCAAGAACAAAGAAGAGTTCAATTCAATTGTCTACTTGATCCCTAAATCCCCTTGTGATAACAGGGCCTTTATTTAATCTCTCTGCCCCCTCCCATCTGTAAAATGGGGCTAACAATACCTTTATTTTGTCTGTCTTGCTGGCCAAACAATACAAATCTAACACACAGTTCAATGGCATTTATCTTTAATGCAATAAATGTGGAAGGCGGCAACCAATGAATAATCACGTTTCAGGAAATGTTCTATTTGTTCATGGATACAACCCTATTCATTTGGGTGCAAATTGGAATGCCAGAAAAGCCTGATTCACAAGAAAATCTGGTGCCTCAGGCTGCCTAGTGTTTCAGGCAGAAGAATCTCTCTGCTGCTTCCAGCTGCTACTTACATAGATCATGGGTAGCAGTTTAATTTGATGTGTGGTGTCATTATCTATCACCTGGAGTAACGGAAACAAGAATTATAGGGAGGGTTTGTGGAGAAGTGGGCAAAAATGGGAGAAAAGTAGCAGACCCATCTATGGAGGGGAGGGAAGAAATGCCGAGAAAGAGCAGGGGATTGGGAATGGAGGTTGGGGAATGATGGAAATAATGATCCGTAAGGGTGGGGGAGGGAGTGGATAGGAGGTATAGAAGCAGGAACCTGGGGTGGGGTGAATGGAGACGGGGGAGGAGAAAGATGGGATTTGGGAGTAAAAAAGGAATGAATATAGATGGGAGATATGGGGAAAACAAAAACCTAACATGTGCAGGGCAGAAAATGTAGGAAGGGAATGGGGACACAGAATTCCTGGCATGAAGAAGTGGTGGGGGTGGGGGGAAGAAGTTCCAAGAAGTTCTTGAAATAAGAAGGGATGGGAACACAAGGTGTGGTGGATGGAGGATGCCAATAGCCCCAGTGGTGCAGTGCGTTCAGTCTCTGCTCTGAAGCATGCAACTCTTTGGTCTATGTAGCTTTTAAGCTCTCCAGGGCAGGGACTCTCTCTTACTCCATGTCTGTACAGTACCTGCTGCAATGAGGTTCCAGTCAAGATACTATCATGAAACAAACAGTGGTAATAAGAACACCAATCTCTCTACTGAGGCTTCACGTGGAACAGTGGCAATGTGTTAGCTTTGCATGGTTTCAACACAAACCAGACCAAAAAAACCCAAACCTCACAGTGGTCATTGGAATTTTTGGACTTATTTGAACATTCAATTCTAAGCAAAAGTTCAAACCTATAGGAAATGACCCTTTAACATCCAATTCTCACACACACGAACATGCTTCTCAGAGAAAGAGCCTGCAAATTCCATCAGGACTTATTTCCATGGAAGTAACGGGGACATCCTATATACCTGGCCATGGTCCTGAGAATCAGGCAGTTTAGAATGGTAGAATTTTTTGATATTTGAAGTCCTTGAAAAATCAATATTTGACAACTACACTAACTCAGCCAGAGGGTGTGGACTTATTTCAGCTTGTGGCCTACAATAAGCATGAGGTTAGACCTGGTGATGATGGTCCTTCTGGACTTATAGTCTATTGTCCCTCCCCTGTGGCAATATTACATTAAAATGTGGTGATAAATAAAATAAGTCTATCAATGTGCACAATAGCGAGCAGAAGTTTGAGTAACCATCTATGATTTGATCTGGCAAGACAGTAACACACAGATCCTCTTGATGTCAAATTGAACCAGCATGTCCAGCACATATAGGAACAAATACTGAGGTGCCAAATCAGGAAATCACTTAAGCACATGTTTCAGTAATATCCTGAACACGGAGGCTCTAGAGGTGATCCTGGAAATTACAGACTGGTAAATCTAACGTCAGTACTGGGCAAATTAGTTGAAATTATAGTAAAGAATAAAATTGTCAGACACATGGATGAATATAAATTGTTGGAGGAAAGTCAGCATAGTTTCTGTAAAGGGAAATCACGCCTTACTAATCTGCTAGAGTTCTTTGAGGGAGTCGACATACATGTGGACAAAGGGGGGGGTCCAATGGATATAGTATACTTAGATTTCCAAGAAGCCTTTAAGAAGGTCCCTCACCAAAGGCTCTTAAGTAAAGTAAGTTGTCATGGGATAAGAGGGAAGGTCCTTTTGTTGATTAAGAGCTGGTTAAAAGACAGGAAACAAAGGGTAGAAATAAATGGTCAGTTTTCCGAGTGGAGAGAGGTAACTAGTGGGGTCCCCGAAGGGTCTGTCCTGGGACCAATCCTATTCAATTTATTTACAAATGATCTAGAGAAAGGGGTAAATAGTGAGGTGGCAACATTTTCAGATGATACCAAACTGCTCAAGATAGTTAAGACCAAAGCAGACTGTTAAAAGCTCCAAAAAGATCTCACCAAACTATGTGATTGGGCAACAAAATGGCAAATGGATTTTAATGTGGATAAATGTAAAGTAATGCACATTGGAAAAATAATCACAGCTATATATACACAATATGATGGGGACTAATTTGGCTACAATTACTCAAGAGAGATCTTGGAGTCATTGTGGATAATTCTCTGAAAACATCCACTCTGTGTAGCAGCAGTCAAAAAAAGCAAATGGAATGTTAGGAGTCATTAAAAAAGGGATAGAGAATATCTTATTGCCTCTGTATAAAACCATGGTATACCCACATCTTGAATATTGTGTACAGATGTGGTCGGCTCATCTCAAAAAATAGATATTGGCATTGGAAAAGATTCAGAAAAAGGGCAACAAAAATGATTAGGGGTTTGAAACGGGTCCCATATGAAGAGAGATTAAAAAGACTTAGACTTTTCAGCTTAGAAAAGAGGAAACTAAGGGGCGATATGATAGAGGTCTATAAAATCATGACTCGTGTGGAAAAAGTGAATAAGGAAAAGTTATTTACTTATTCCCACAATACAAGAACTAGGGGTCACCACATGAAATTAATAGGCAGCAGGTTTAGAACAAACAAAAGGAAGATTTTCTTCACTCAGTGCACAGTTAACCTGTGGAACTCCTTGCCAGAGGATATGGTGAAGACTAGAACTTTAACAGGGTTCAAAAAAGAGCTAGACAGATTCATGGAGGTTAGATCCATCAAAGGCTATTGGCCTCTGTTTCTCTGGAGGTGGGTGACAATGGAGGGATCACGTGAGGATTACCTGTTGTGTTCCCTCCTTCTGGGGCATCTGGTATTGGCCACTGTCAGCAGACAGGATACTGGGTTAGATGGACTTTTGGTCTGACCCAGAATGGCTACAGACCAAATTACAGCATTTCTCTATTTTTTTCCACACTTAGCCGAATGCATGCGTAACACAATGCTTAATCACTTGCTTCCCGATTAATTTACATCCTAGAATTCACAACCTGATCTAGCTCTCTCTCCATTTAAAAGGCCTTTTCTCAAAGTTTACAAGACGAAAAGTCGCTAAAAGATTAAGCGGAATCTAATGGCTATATTTGCATCCACTCATATCCTTGTGAAGGGAGTTTGAATTGTATTTATCAGTGTGCTCATCACTTTTCTATTTGGATGCCATTCAATGAATCAATGCCTCTTATAATCTTCAGTTTGTTTATACTAATAATACCTCTGTAATGTGGTCAAGTAATGTTACACCTATTCTGGAGATAGGAAGTACCTGAGAAAGGAGAGATGAATAGATGTGCCTGAAATCACACAGGAAGTTTGAGGCAGATGGGAAGTTTGAAGCAGGGATCTGAACTGAGACATCCAACATCTCAGATCAAGACCAGCAACTCCTCAATCACTGGACTATCCATCCAGCACCAGGGCCACAGGCTTACATCTGAAGGTACAATTTGGTCCTTAACTCTTCATGCTTTGTTTGGTGTTATGGCCAAGGAGACTTTGTCTGTGGCTCTTTCATAGGTTATCATCGGAGACAGATTATTGGCAGTTGATGCAGCAAGAGTTTCCTGAAACAATTACTCAGCCCTTAGGATGTGAAAAACAAATTTGAAATGAAAAGTTGAAGTCTGAACGGTTGACATTGCAATTAGATCCAAGATGAATTCTTCATTATGCTTTTAAGGCTCCATGCTGCAATTCTTACTTAGGATCCAGTCCAACTCCCTCAATGGGACTCTTTCAATTGAGTTGAAGGCTTTAGGCTATGCTCACACCAAAATGCCATCGATATCAATGAGAGCTGAGCCTGAAATTTTGAAGCACTCTTTTTATTGTGTGTGCAAAACCCTGTATCAGGATAGACATATTATACATCTATGAATTATTAGTAGAGTAAAAGCATATTCCACAAAGGGAGAACACACAGCAATAAAAGGCACATATTTCAAAATCCTAAAAAAAACGGTAGCAAACTTGGACTAAATTTAGTGTGTTTCCATGACAGCAGCATATTTAACATTTTATTTTTAAATGAAATAGCAGTTAAAGAAACAAAAGGGAAACACTGATTGATTAAAAAATAATGCACACAGTTCAAAATTGGCACAAACAATAATGCGTCATCAATTGGTGTACTGTCCATTTTATTAAAGATCTGGGGTTCTTTTCGATTTCATAAAAAAAGCCACGGAAGATCATTAAAGCTTTTCTGGGATTCACAAACATGAAAGGAAGAAGAACTACAGAGGATTTGTTCAAGGTATTTAGAGATCAAAGAATAGTGTGAAAACTGATTACCCCCTCACATTTTACATTGAACCTTACAATGAGGACTAAGGAGTGTGTCAATTTAACTGATAGCAACATTTAAAATAAATAACATGAACTCTTTCTTGACCTAGAATGTGTTCAGACACCCTATGGAAACTGTCACTGAAGCAGATCAAAGAGTTAAATAATGAATGAGAATTTAAATTGGACTAAATAAATGTATGGCCATGAAAGAAAAGTACAGATACTGTACATTTGTGAAAATAAGGGGATTGAGTCCTCAAGGTTGCAAACTGATTCCCAGAGATCTGGAAGAAATTTATCCCTTCATGCGTGGTGTAAAATTAGCGTCGGGGTTGGTCCCTAAGTCATCTCAGTCCCTTCCTTCTCCTGCTCTATGGTTCACTGATGGCCCAGGACAGATAAAATAATAGGGGAAGACACCAGAATGCAACTGGCAAAGAATGAAATCTGAATCCCAATCAACTGCGCCATGAAGAGTTGGCAGGAGTTTGTGTCATTGCAGTGAGAAAAGACCAAGAAATCCTCTTTCTGTGAAATAGCCTCAGCTAAAAAAATCATTTGCCAGGTGACTGGTTTTTATGAATGTATTTATAATAATCTGGAGCTCAGTGTGGAGGCACCCAGAGGGAGGCATTCTGCCACAACATTCTTGAGTTCTTAGGCATGCACAAGTTGCATAATTGCTACTGCGGCCCATTCTAGGGTGCAGTGCAGTTTGCAGCCTTGCCTGGAGCTGGTAGTGAGGCAAAGGATAGAGAAATGGCCTATGGAGAATTCACCCATTCTCCTCCTTTTAGGGACAAATGGAGAATAGAAAGCTCATTGCATGGAAGATTTCAAAATTTGTTTTTATTCCACTTTGTAACAAAATCTGCACGTTTCAAAATTCTCCATGAAAGAAAATCCTAAAAGAACTCTGGCTCAATTGAAAACAATTCTTTTGGGTTTCTCTTTATTGAATTTCATACAGTATTACATATAAAACGTTGAGGAGCCCTTTGGCACCTTAAAGACTATGGGTACGTCTACACTACAGAGGAAGATTGAAGCTGCCACTATTTTGGAGTATTTCTTCCTGAATAGCTTATTTCAAAATATGCATGCAATGTAGATGTACCCATGAGCGTCCAGGGAGGTTAAAGTGTTCTCCTACTGGTTTTTGTACATTACCTTTCTTGATGTCTGATTTGTGTCCATTTGTCCTTTGGCACTGAGATTGTCCAGTATACATGGCAAAGGGGCATTGCTGGCACATGATGGCATATAACATATTACTAGATATGCAGGGGGATGAGCCCCTAATGGGGTGGCTGTTATGATGATGTCACTTGTATAAATATGTAGACAGAGTTAGCAATGAGGTTGGTTGCAGAGATAAGTTCCTGGCTTAGAGTTTCTGTGATTTGCTTCAGGTGAGGACTGGCCTGTTTTTTTACAAAGCAATAGAACCAAGCTTGAAAAGATGTGCAAAGATATTCACATTCACCATGCATGGAACATGTTAGTTTCTTTTTCTTTGTCTCCACTCTTCAGATCTCTGTTTAAGGCAGTGGTAGCAAACTATTTCACATGCTATACGAGGAAAGAGTTATTTCTTGATTTAGCTCATTTAAAGAGTAAAAATAACAAATCTGTGATCTACAGTACATTCCTCACAACATTAATATTCATCCTACAAAATCCAGTTGCAGACATTTCAGTAAAAGCCTGCTCTTGCTCCCAGTAAAGTTGACAAGGGTCTGATTTTCAGAAGTGTATAATCTGCACTCATGGTAGCTATGATTGTTGAAATCCATATGTAAATTGGGTATAGCTGTACATGGAAATCACCAGTTAGATGCATGTCCCTTTCTGTCCACAAATACTCAGTTTGAATCTCACTGTACCGGAATGTAAGGGAGCAATTATTTTTGCAGACAGGAAGCAGCACACAATTTTGAAAATCAAGACCTGGGAGCCTTGCAACCAACTTCAATGACATGTGCGTTTCTCAGTATGCTTCCCCATAGCCAGTGACTTGGCCAGAGAAAGTATGACACTGATGGATATAAATCATTAATTTCAAGAGCAATATAAGTAGTCCTTAAAGAATTCCGTACATTTATACTGAGATGGTTAAGGTAATATTTCCTGGCTTTTGGGTATTTGTCACTTTTTTTTAGAACTCAAAGCATTTCAATAAAGTTATTAGAATATAATATTAGCCAACATTTGTGTTTTGGAATTCTAAACAATAATCTCTTCTGCTTTTCATGGTGGTGATTCACCACATCTTTAAACCCTATTGTCCAATCCTTCCCATTTGTGAAAATACATGTAAAATGCAAACAGATCAAAATGGGAATGTTCTGAACCTACTTAGTACAAATACAAATGATGACACAAATCAAAGGCAATGGAGGTTGAAAGGATAATTTAGCTTGCAACATATTAGTGGAATTTTCAGAACTAATTCTCTTGATGATTCTTTTCTGTGTGAAGTTCAGTTAAGCAGCAATTTAAACAGAAGTGAAGTTGGCTTGTTAGCAATTCAGCGTCAAGGTCTGTGTGACACTCCTCAGTATCGGTGTGTTCACTGGAACATGGATGCATCCGTATCTCTTCCAGCCAAATAAACATACAGGATATTTTCTCCAGGGGAGATGGTGTAGATGCATTTTATGAATAAGCAGTGCTGTGAGAATGTATGCTGCAGTGCAGGAAGTGCTCAATATGCAGCTCAAAAGCAACAGAGGTGCACATGGGGTTAATAACATGGCAAGCATAAATGGAAAGTCACTGGATCTTTCCCAGATGAGACCAGGATTTTACTCAGCCTGAATTGGGAAGCTGAATTGCATTGGTCATACACTCTCAAAAAGAGGAAGGGCCATTGTGTATGTTCTGCTTAAATAGTTATAGATGAGTTATACAGATAATATCAGACAATGCACTGTCTTTTCAGAGTCACAATAAGGATATCTTCCCTCCTCAGAGAATTACCTCCTATCACAGCAGCTTACCCAGACCTTGGGTCTGGTGGGGAGCAGTGCCCCACATTCTGGCTAGTGGTCAGAGAGGGGCAGAGAGTATGTGGAACCTTAGCTCCACCCCTCACAATTCATTTACCAGACAAGACACAAGTGGGGAGAGGCAGGCTAGAAGTCAAGTTCACATCATTGTTTTCACATTCATTGAGTGAATGAGTGAAGGGTTGGCATTTCCTTTTATCCTCACTCAGACTCAGTTTCATAGTGATTGCTACCACCTAGACCCTGCACTGAACACAAATTATTCATTCCCTCCTTGGTCTTAGGGTGAGCTCATTATACTCAGTGCTTTGCAAATGCTAATTTATCTTCACAACATCCTGAAAATTTGACATTATTCCTCCTGTAGGAAAGATGGGGAAACTGAGGCACAGGGCTTACACCAAAAATTGTGAAAAGTGTACACTCATTTTGGATGCTCAGCTTGAAACCCCAAGGCCTTTATTTTTCCAGCATTTACATACTTAGCATTTTTAATAGCATCCTATATGTTCAAAGCATCACTCCAGTCAACTTCAACTGCCATTGTGAGTGCTCAGGACATGCACATTTAGACCCAGGTCTCAAGCTGGGCATCCAGAAAATGACGAACTCACAATTAGTGGCCAGCTGAACATTTTGGTTCAAGTGACTTTTCCAGCATGATGTAGAGTAGGGGTAGGCTATAAGCCAGATGCGGTTCCCCAGGGTTAGCTCCTTGCGGGCCGCTGACACTTTATTTACCTGCACCTCCTCAGGTGTGGGTACTTGCAGCTCCCATTGGCCGAGGCTCGCCATTCCCAGCCAATGGGAGCTGCAGGAAGCGTCACACACCGGGATGCAATTTCCCAGAGCTCCCATTGGCTGGGAACAGCAATCCACGGACAAAAAGAGCTGTAAGCTCCCATACCTGTGGCGGTGCCGGTAAATATGGCAGCAGCAGTCCACCAGAGCTAACTGGCAAGCTGCATCTGATCTACAGGTCCGTTATTGCCCACTGTTGACATAGATGCTTTGGCAAAGACAAGAAGAGAATCCAGTTCCTCATAGCAGCATTTAACTTCCCCAACCATGAGACCATCATCCTACTTCATCCAACACATACTTTCCAATAAATGATGCAGGATTTCTACACACAAGTCTCCTGCACTACACAACCATAATACATTCCTAGATCAAGTCTGCCCTGTGCACTGAAATCAAGCGGTGTCCTGAAAAAAAAAATAGTATCAATTTATTAAAAATTGTATCATCATGCATATGCATAAAAGGACTGTGTGATGGAGTGCACTAAGCCCTGATGCCCCCTACAGGAGGCCAGAGGCCTTGCCACACAACATCCCAGCAAAAGGAGAAGAAAACAGGTCCTCCAGGCAGGATAGGACCCATGCAGCCAATCAGGACCCAGCAGACAGGTATAAAAGAAGCTGCTGGGCCTGGCAGTTCCTTCCTGGAGCTTGACCCAGGCAGACCTAAGGGCTGACTGGGAGAAGAGCAGCACTATGGACCGCTCTGAGTGGAAGCTGGACTTCAGACCTGGTCAGAACCAGGTCCAGTGGCTGAAGACTAGCTAGTAAGCCAAGGGCAACCCTTGCAGAACCCTGGATGGGGAGGACTTGCCCACAAGGCCCAAAAGAAAGGGCTGGACAGAGCACCTTCCCAGGGAAGTGGCCCAGGGAACATGACTGCAACCAATCTCTTGAGACTCAGCAGGTGGTTACTACTTATTGGGTCCCTGGGCCAGGACCCAGAGGAGTGGGTGGTCCTGGGTCCCCCCCCAGTCCTCCAGCAGCCCCAACCAGGGGTAAGAAGAAGCCTGGTTCCAGGCTACATATTGGACACTTCCTCTCCTGCAGACAACCGGGCAGAGAGACTATAAGGCTCCCCGCAGCCATCGAGGGGCGCTAACAAGAAGGGCAGAGCCCTTTACAGGCTGATATAAGGTTGCACAGCCAAACTTCTGTTTGACATTTCCCAACTTTGAGCACTTGGCTTTGCAACCTTAACATCCGTTTCAGAGTTTTCTATTTTTTTTTCCACTTATACACATATTTCATTATTCTGATTGATTGGTGACATTTATGAGAAGTGAAGCAAATCAAATGCAATTTGAGAACTCATCTATTTCTACTCCACTCAAACCAAATCAGTCCATAGAGAATTGCAGTGATCGTATGGATAATTAGCACTGTGATTGTTGTATCTGTTTCTTCATGAGACATTAATAGGTTATTTGTCCCCTCCCCCCCCCAATCTCCTCTTGATATTTTAATAGGAGTTACTTAGCCAGAAAAATATTACAGTATATCTACAAAAACAGATACATTGTTAACTGTCTGCCCAGGTTGGTCTTTTTGCTATATTTTTCACTATAGTTTCCTTTGGTAACGCATATTGGTTTTCCACCAGAATCAGAGGCAGCTACTTGAGTAGCATCAATTCCAGGAAGAAAGCTCCTGGCTGTACACTAATGTTGTGTCTATTCCCAGAAGAACTTGGATCTTCAAGCACTTTGGTCATTGCCTTTTAGTTCTGTAGCTTGCAAGGTTCTCTCACCAAAAGAGATGTTTCCCTGTAGAATTTTCCTGTATTGGTGGCTCTTCTCTGCACCCTGCCATGGAGAGATAATCTGAATCCACAAAATTAGAAGCCTCTGAGCCCCTCTGACATCACTGGTAATCCAAAAAAGAATTCTAACAGCACATAACTTCCATCTTTTTCATAACACAAAAGCAACAGGGGGATTTTCCTCAAACTTGCCGAACAAATTTACTTATAGCTTGAGACAAAATCTGAGAAGTGGGCAGTGCCAAAGATGAATGTTTCAGAAATGTATGAGCATGTGGAAAGAGAGGTTTACTTTGAAAGCCCTGTAAAAAGAGCCATGTTGGTTTGTCGATCATCAGAACACACTTCAAAACACCTCTGTTCTCATCAGCTTTTGTTCAGAGGTGGGTTAAGGAATACCCGGAGTTTGCATATGGCGCTATTACCACCTGTGAGTATAATTTTTAAGGCTGAGTTGGTGTAGCTCAACTTTTAATGGCCAGATTTTCATGAGTGCTTAGCCCTATGAACCTCATATTGGTCCCAACTTTGGAAAGCTCTTAAACAGATGTTTATATCATAACTCAGGAAAGTAAAAGTAGGGATGGGCCAATGAACTGATGCCACTGAGAACAACAGGAAATGTTGAATCCTGACCACATTTGAGAATCTGACCATTTCACACTTTTAAAGACTAAATGCTGAGCTCATTAGAAAATCTGACTCCTATATATTCAAATCTCTGTGATAACATAAAGGATCAATAGGTTCTGTTTCCACAAACACTTAGATAATGTGCTGAGATGTCCCACTGCAGTCAATTTCTAGCCAGTATTTGAAGGAGTGTTAAGCACATCCATAAGTGTTTTCAGGATTAGCACCCAAAGCATCAAAATTAAATATGGCATTCACAATATTGAAACAATTCTGGGTTTAGCCACCACATCATGGAAAAAGCAAATTTATGTCCCTCCAGTGTTAGCAGCTGCAAACCAACTTTTAGTGGATGCAGTAAAAATATCAAAATGAAGATGCTCTGCTGTAAATTAAAAAAAAAAAATTTACGATGACAATTTTCCAGGAAAAAAAACATTATATATTCACATTTGACTTTCATGATAAAACCATTGTGATTTACATGGGATTGTGCACAATAATTTTATGGCCATATAAATAATACTTGCAGTTACCCAAGCTGCTAATAAGGGCAATAAAAAATGCATGCTGCAGATCATGAAATGAGCACCACAGAGGTCAGGAAATCATTCCCTCCATCCCAGCACCATATACCGCAAAGCAGAATTGCCATGTGTACCAATAGGAAAACTGTGCTTCCAAAAGATGCATGGGAGAGTATGATTGCTGGTAAGAGGCAAAATATAAGATATGGGGGGGGGGAGGGGAAACAAGGGAAATTAATAAAATCTAAAATCAAAACCAAAACCCTTATTCCAAACAAAGCTTTCACCCCCAAAAGGACTACTCATTGTTTTTAAAGTTACAGATTAGTACAGCTACCCCTCTGAAACTCTGCACTATAGATTAGGTTGTTCCATCTACAACCTAATGGAGCTCATTCTTGGACTGAGAGGTAAACATGGTCTGCATTATGAATCTCTCATCTCTAATTTTATTTGCCTTGCATAACAATTTTTGGCTATTTCTCTGATTCTGCCATTCATCCTACTGTCTCTCCACATACCAGGGCCGATTATAACTTTATATATACAGCAATGTAATGTGAAATAGCTAATCACTCCCTTGGCACATGAGTCCATTAACCTCTCCATCCACTAAATTGGAATGATGGAACTGTGTTTCTGCAGTCATGCGATTTCATTGGCGCGTTCCTTAATCACTAGCTATATTAAGACCATCAAAATGCAGTCCAATGAATTTCAATGAGACTTTATAACAGGACCAATAATTATATAAATGTATGTTTGTTCTGGGTAATAATTAATAATTTTTAAGAGCTGAAAGCTGTAAAAGAGTTTGGATGTAGGAATATTGAGGAGCAGATTTGCATATTTACTTGGTTATGTAATTAATGACCACACAGGGAGAAACAAAAATCAAATTATGGTGCATGGTGGAATAGAACACAGATCACCCTGTCTGCCCATCATCAGCTTTTTTTTTCTTTTGTGGCCTTTGATCATAAGGAAAATTCATAAGGAAAATTCATGTTCTCAGTTGGCATAAAGGGGCTTAGGCCTTACAAAAGGCCCCTTGTACCAGGCTTTATGTCTCTGACTCTTTTCTACTACACATGTAAATTTTCCAGAGGTGTTTTACACAGTCCAAATAGCTCTTCAGACTACAGATAATCATTGGCACGAATCTCTGCTGGAGCTCTCCTCTATGTCTAAATCCTGAAAAAGCTTAAGAGCTGGTCCTCAATGCTCTTACTTATGAAAATGTAATGACTGACCCCCACAGTCATCCCTGGAAATTGAAAGCAGACCTCTGGGGCTGAAACCACCTGCCTGTACAGATTGACCAAAGGGATTAGCTACCCTTGAGTATGAGAGGATTCATACCCTACAGAAAAGGGGCATTTTCAAGATATGCTTCAGCCACACACGTTATTGGGCACCATATGGGTATGTCTACACTACCACCCTAGTTCGAACTAGGGTGGTTAATGTAGGCATTCGAAGTTGCAAATGAAGCCCGGGATTTAAATATCCCGGGCTTCATTTGCATCTTGCCGGGCGGGCGCCATTTTTAAATCCTCTTAGGTCGAACTCCATGCCCGTGGCTACACGCGGCACGGAGTAGGTAGTTCGAATTAGGATTTCTAATTCGAACTACCGGTACTCCTCGTGTACATACATACACACACACACTCGTGGAATGAGGAGTACCGGTAGTTCGAATTAGAGATCCTAATTCGAACTACCTACTCCGTGCCGCGTGTAGCCGCGGGCACTGAGTTCGACCTAAGGGGATTTAAAAATGGCGCCCGCCCGGCAAGATGCAAATGAAGCCCGGGATATTTAAATCCCGGGCTTCATTTGCAACTTCGAATGCCTACATTAACCACCCTAGTTTGAACTAGGGTGGTAGTGTAGACATACCCTATGAGAGTAAATGAAAGAAATTCTATGGCCTGTGATTTATAGGAGATCAGACTAGCTGACCTAATGGAACCTTCTGGCCTTCGGCTCTACATGACCCATACTGAACAGTGGGTTACACCAGCAGTTTCATTGATTTTTCACACAGCCAGTCACAAAGGCAAGGGCTAGTGGCATGACTTAGAGATTAGCAAGACTGAAATGAAGTCATTTCATCCCTTTCCAATAACACACTGAAATCACAAGGCCAGGGCTGGCCACATCATGGGCTTATTCTAAAGCTGCCAAAATCAACAGAAAGTCTCCAGTTGACTTCAATGCCATTTTGGATCAGGCCCTTTGGCCACTTTGAGCCCTTCCTTAGATAACAATATATATTCGACTGAAACATAAAAAGAGATTTTACGATAATGATCAATTCTTGTTGAGGAAAAAGAAGAAAGCATTAAATGAACTACAACTGACACCTTTTCTGGAGCTACATTCTCTCTTGGATAATGATCAATGTTTTATATCAGAGAGTAAAAGACATTTACATTTCTTTGTTATCACTGAAATCTTCTATTCACTTGGAAAGAAGAAAGAGTGTGTGTGTGTGTGTGTGTGTGTACATGCAGTAATTACTGTCCTTGCTTATCACAACTTTGTGCTGAATTTATATAACAAACTCCTTAATAATTTGAATTAAGTGAGGAACAGCAGTAAGCATGCCTTCCAACTCCAGTAACAAATAATGTGCTTCGTCTAAGCGCAATTAATATGGATAAGCTTTTAAAAGGATTATGAAAGTGTCTTTTTGAAATCATTACTCTGATTAGCATAACATTAGTTCACACAGACTTAGGAAAAAATAAAGGATGTATAAATGCTGGGGCATAAAGGAGAGAATCTCCATTCTTCCACAATAATATGATGAATAGTCAGCTGTATTCAGATTTATTTGATGGCTGCATGGATGATAAAACTAACAGAAGTAGGGCCCTACAAAGTTCATGGTCATGAAAAATGCACCATGGACCATTAAATCAGATCTCCCCCATGAAATCTAGCTATCGGGAATGGGGGCGGGAACCAGCTAGGATCTCGCACTGTTCATGGGATTACAGTTCTAGTCCGGGCAGCGCTGGGAGGGACAGGACTTCCTCTTTCCCTTCTCTTGGGGAGAGATCAGACCCACTTTCCAGTAACTTCCCCAGCTCCAGAAAGCTCCTCAACTGTGCTGCCTTCAGAGCTCAGGATAGAGCTTCTTGCTTGGAAGTAAATCTGATCTCCCCCCATGCTGCTGGGAACAGCCCAACTGGGGGCTCCAAGCTGCTAGTACCTGCCAGGCTGGAGAGGGATGGTACATCCTATTCCCCTATATGGAAGTGAAGTCTCTCCCCCTCCCGCAGCTGTGTGACCCACCCTCCAATCCTTTTTTTGGATCAGGACCCTCACTGTTACAACACCTTGACACTTCAGATGTAAATGTCTGAAACCATGAAACTGACTAAGTTTTAAAATGCTATGGCCATGAAATTGACCAAAATGGACAGTGAATTAGGACACAGAAGGTTAGCGACTCTGTCTGCCATGATGTAGTCTTTTCAGCACTCAGGAATTTTTAGTTAAAGACACCGAGGATGATTCTGTGCTTCAGAAGTGGAGTCACTCTGCTATTAATCATGATGATTATTTAACGTGAGAGCTCTTTGGGGCTGAGACAGTCTTTTTGTTATATGGATATGCAGCACCTAGCAGAACAGATCTCTGAGCCCTGACACGGGGACTCTAAAGTTACATGTACACTGCACAGTTATTTCGGAATAAGCTATTCCAGAATAGTTATTCTAAAATAGCTTATTTCGAAACAGCACATCTACACTGCAGGGAAGCCTCAAAATTAGTCTGATGTAGATGTGCTATCTAGATTTAGAGCCCCAGGAGGAATAACTTAGAATGGCCCTGGTGAGGGGCTATTTAGAAATAGCAGAAGCGGAGCGTCTACACACACCTTATTTTGAAACAGCTATTTTGGAATAGGTGTTATTCTTTGTAGAATGAGGTTTACAGAAGTTGGAATAAGCCATCCGTTATTTCAAAATTATTTTGAAATAACGGAATTGCTGTGTAGATAGTCACATAGTTATTATAACTTTGCTGTCTAGACACACCCTGGGTGATACTGTGACACAAATAATAGCTAATTTGTACTACAATAGCAGCCAAAATTCCCAACAGAGAACAGGGCCCCAGCATGCCAAAGACAAAGGGCTAAAGTTGTGACTTGCGAGAAAAGGACAGGTAGTTGCACTGGCCTGAAAACAGACCAGAACATTATTTGTGATTCTTCTCTGGGGGAAGAATAAATTACTTCTCCCCTTTTCATCAAGTGGCTTGTATCCAGCCAGCTTCTCTGTCCAGAGTGTATGGATGCACAAAAGCCAGGCTTCCTCCCACTGGCTTGCACAAGAGAATCCTGGATGAGTAGCCCTTTGTTGCCCTGCCTCAGCTGGAGTCACAACTCTGAGCAAGGCCACAAGGTTGGCCTTGGTCCCCATTACACTCCTGTGCACTTGAGTGAGGGTTGACAGAGACTAGACAATAGGAAGAGGCATTTCCTTATCCTGATGTGCTTACAGAGTAAGAGATGAGAGTCACAGGATGGGACAAAAGAAGCCTTATTATCCTCAAGTTATCGACGCACAGAAAAATTGTGCATCTTGGCCAAGGTCCCACAGGAAATTTACAGCACAGGTGAGAATTGAAATGTCCCTGAATCCTAGTACAGTGCCTAACTCCCTCCTACAGCAGGTGCTAGGCTGAACCGTGTAATGCAAGAGTGCAATGCAATATGTCTTAGAAAACCAACACGCCAGGATTCTGCTCATCTCGACTTGTTTTCTTGCCTTACTCCTGGCCAGAGAACCCTCAACACCACAATGGAAACAGTGAACTCCACAGCCACATTCGCTCTCATTCTGAGAGGGAAGCGTCACACTGAGGTGGCTGTACAGTACCGACACAGCTCCCCAACACTGACTTGCTGGCTTCAAGTGCCAGAGCCCTCTCAAGTTAATGTCCTTTGATTAGTTACCTTGCTCATTATGTCCTATGTATTCTATGCAGCGGGGATGGCAGCCGCAGCAGACTCTGGGACTAGGTATGGTGTGTGTGTATGTGCGGGGGTGGGGGGGCAGCTCCACACCCCTGAAAGGGGTCAGGCTTTAAGTGGAAGGGGTGGGGCCAAGGGCAGGCAACCCTGAGCACTGCCCAGACTGTAGTGTCCCTCCCCCCAGCCACGCAGAGTGATGCTCCAGCGCTCTGGAAGCAATTCAAAAGGGTCCCATGGCTTTGGCCGCCGCCACTGCTGCAGTAGTAGTGGCAGCAACTGGGAGGGAGCTCTGGGCTCCTTTGAATCTCCAGGGCCCAGGGAATCTATCCCTTCTACCCCTTTCCCTATCCTCCCCCCATCGGCCGTCCTGATTCTATGCATATTTTCAGCAGATAAATACAGACGCTTTCATTGATTTTTCTTTTCTCTTTTTCTTTACATAGGTAAAACAAGGGTGCTTCCTAATCTGAACTAAGCCACAAAACTGTGTTATCCATCAATGCCGTCCCATTCCTAGAGAGCATTTTTCTGTGATAATAGATTATTTTATTTTTAATGGAATATATTTCAAAGAATTTCCAGCAACGCAAAGCAAAATGTTTGCATGTCATATCAAAGTTTTCCAGTTAGTCAGATGGTGTGCGAGAAAGAGAAGGAAAGTGAAATGAATGTTTGTAGCGCTTATCTCAAAGAAAAAATAGCTCAGTTGGTTTTTCCTCTTGATAAAATTGAGAATCCCTTATGTGATTTATTTTCTATCTTTTCCCCAACTAAATGCCTGCTTTTCAGTAATGGATGATTTATAGTGCATTTAAACAGACAAATTCTATGAAACACCAGAGATTAGTTCAGGGTCTGCCGAGCAGGAGCACATTTGTTTAACAAGGTTTAAAACTAGAACTGGGATCCAAGCCTGCTTTATCACTCTGACATACACCTCCTCCCCTCGGTGACATTCAAAGCCACTTCCCCCTTCCAACCTTCTCATTATCCCTTTCTAATTTTGTCAACAAATCAACTTGATAATTTGCAAAACTACTTACCACAACAAGGCTTCAATCCAGCAAAGCATTTCAGTATGAATATTAAGGAGCTGGAAAGACTGTTTTATTAGGAAATGTGTGAGATAAGAGACCCAGATGTCTTAGATACAATGACAGGGTCATATATTGCTTTTCAGGTGACTTACTCTGGATTTGTCCAAGGTACAGGAGTATAAAAGCAGGGTTTTACTTCTAGATAAAATTGGGAGCATTGAAATCAATTATTGAGTTTGTTCGTAAAAATCTCAGAGGAGTAGCTGTATTGGCCTGAATGATCCTGTGGCACCTTAGAGATTAACCAAAATGTAAAACCCACTTTATCAGATGAATTGGAATGAAAACAACAAAAACCAATATATATAACAGCAGAAGAAAAACCTGTCAATTGTAGGACCTATGTTAATGAGGCTAATTCAGTGGGTGGGTTGTATCCCAAACATAACTTTTCATGTGGAACTGCAGATGTTAAAGGCAGAAGAAATTGCCTTTGTAATGCGCCAACCCTGGGCTTGAACAAAGATACTAACTAGTTGGCCCATTACAAAGCCAATTTCTCCTGCCTTTAACATCTGCATTTCCACATCAAAAGCATCATCCAGCCTATTAGATTAGCCTCATTAACAGGGGTCTTACAATTGACAGGCACTTCTTCTGCTGTTATATATACCCATGAAACCTCATGATTCTATATATTTTGGTTAGTCTCTAAGGGTACATTTACACTACAGAGGAAGATTGAAGCTGCTGCTGTCAATCTTCCAGGGTTCGAATTAGTCTAGTTAAGACAGCTAATTTGAAGTGAGAGGGGCACTCTGGTCAATGCCAGTAGTCCCACTTCCACAAGGAGTAAGGGAAGTTGAAGGAAGAGTGTTCTTCTTTCAACTTCCTGTAGCGTAAAAAGCACCAAAAGCTAAGTTAAGCTAGTTTGACCTCAGCGATGCAGTTAATGTAGCTGAAGTTGCGTATCTTAATTCGACTTTGTCCCGTAGTGTAGACATACCCTCAGGTACCACAGAAGTTCTCGCTGAGACTCTTCATGTGATTCAAGTTAAGGATATGTTTAATTGATTTGGCCACCTTGCAACAGACTATATTTTATGGTATATTTATTGCAGACAGTTTTGCTTTTCTCTTCATCACACTTACCGCCTTAAGATGAGCTAAACATTTTAGATATAAAAAACTGTCCCACATTTAAAAGGTTATTTGGTCTAGATGTACAAAAAGGTATTGTTTTAAAGAAAGTTCCTTGCTAAAGCTAGCACAGAGAATGAAACCTGGAGCTATTCTATTTTCACTGATCAATTTTTGAATCTTGGAAAACTTGGCTAATGGAATAGAATCTTAGGACCCAATTGTGTCTCTACAGCTCTACCCCGGATTAGGAGAATGTTGAGACTCCCTGTACCCTCGCCCAGAGTAAGTTCTGAAACCAACTGTGCCTAAAGCAGAGAGAATGCCTCTCAAAGATCCAGTGCACAGAGCCATCGCACCACCCTTAAAAACATTCTTTCCTCACTGCTCTGCTGGTGGATGTGTGAGGCCTGGAAATGCCAGAACCCCACACTTCTCTGTCTACTTTGGAGAGGGTAATGTGAGGAATGACACTAGTGTTGCATAGTCCTGGTGCTTAGGATAGCTGAGGAGTCCTGTTTACCCTGCTACTTGCATGAGGAGATGCAACTGGGCATGGAGGCCTATTTAGTTATTGTATCAATGCACATCTACTCCTTACTATTATAACGCCGATGGACACCCAGTCGTCTGCAGGCGAAATTGAACCTAGGACCTCTGAAGCTTAGCACATGAGTCTCTGCTGAATGAGCTAAAAGCCGAGTGGCTATTAGTTCAGGCTGTAGAGCATACTCATTATTCTTTTTGTAAGCTGCCTCAGTGCCATTAGATGGGACAGTGCACCACACGCAGAAGGTGTTATGGGTTACACTATATTATCCTATATTTTGTCCTGTCAAGATTTCCATATCTTACCTAATAGGGTTTCCACCAGTTCCCTTGAAAAATTATTCTGCATGCTATGCTCACCATTAGGCAGTTTCTCCAATTAAACAAAGGCCTGTCTCCTCTCCCTTATTTACAGCTACTTCCCTCACACAAAAATTCCCTTTCTATAAATTTTTACACTCTTCAAAAACTTACAGGCAGCCATTATGTTGCCCTCCATGGGGCTGCTTCTGCTGCTTCTCCTGTAAACTCCTATTTACCTCCATCATAGTAGAATTATAATTTAGCTTTTTAATTATTCCTCAATAATCAGTCCCTCCAGCCTCTTAATCATCTTCAGTCCTTTTCCTTCTAACTTGATTAGTTTTTTTTTCTGGTAGTGTGGCAGGGCTGGTCCTTCACTGTTTGGTAGAATCTGCTAATCCCCTCTTCTGATTCACAGTGAAAGTATTGAATACATACAGTATTTATAGTGGGTCCTTGTGACCATCACAATCCACTAGAAAATTCCCAGGCATCATTACCCTTCCTTGATGGCCCTTCACTCATTTTTCAGTCAGCATGACTATGCTTATATCCCAAAGCAGTGTCTTACAGAATTAATACAGATGCATATTCTATACTGAAGTTGTCTCACCCAACCCTACCCGCACCTGACAAAGTCAGGGAAGCTTAATAAAACTACACAAAGTTTAGTACAGCGAGTGAAGAATATTATATGTATCTGAAACCGCAAGGGCACATTTGATTGGCAGAATGTAATGATCTACATTGGAATTTTGTATTTCCCTAGTTTATTGATAAGAAGGTGATGTGAGACTATCAAATACTTTACTAACGTCTAAGTATATTATGTTTACTTCTTCTCTCTTATCCCCAAAGACTTGATATCCTGTCAAAGATAGCTACCAGATTGGTTTGACATGATTTATTCTTTACAAATCCATGCTGATTGTTGTTTATCACCTAATTAATTTCCAGATGTTTGCAGATGGATTCCTTGATTATTTGTTCCATTAGCTTTCTTGGCCCAGAAGTCAAACTGACTGGTCTGTGGTTTGCTGGGTTGTTCCTATTTCCTTTTTTATCGATGGGCACTATATATGCCCTTTTCCAGTTATCTAGAATTAGTCCCTTTTTCCATGAATTTTCAAAGGTTATAGCTAATGACTCAGATATCTCCTCCATCAGCTCCTCGAGTATTCTAGGATGCATTTTATCAGGCCCTGGTGACTGAAGACATCTAACTCTCAGTAATTTTTAACTTTTTCCTTTCTTATTTTAACTTCTGAACCTACTCCATTTTCACTGACATTTACTAGGTTAGTCCAATCGCCATCAACCTTGTTGGTGAAAATCGACACAAGGAAGTCATTAAGCACCTCTTTCATTTCCATATTTTCTGTTATTATTTTTGCCTTACCATTGAGCAACTGGCCTATCCTGTCCTTGATCTTCCTCTTGCTTCTAATATATTTGTAGGTTTTCTTATTACCCTTTATGTCTCTAGCTAGTTTGAGCTCATTTCGTGCCTTCACTTCTCTAATTTGCCCATAACTTGTGTTATTTGTAGGACTGTAAACAGATTTAAAAAATTAATCATGATTAATCGCGTGCATTGCCCCTTTGAAACGCTGTGGTGGCATTTCAAAGGGGCAGCGCTGTGGAAGCCTGGGATCAGCTGCAGTCCTCAGCTGACCCCAGCTCAGTGCAGTTGCCTCTTGGAAAGGCTGCCCCGTTGTTTCCAAGCAGCACCACAGGAGCCCAGGATCAGCTGAAGTCCTCAGCTGACCCCAGGCTCAGTGCAGCTGCCCTTTGGAAAGGCCACCCTGACATTTCCAAGGGGCAGCACAATGGGTCCCCAGGGTCAGCTGGAGTCCCCAGCTGTCCCTGGGCTCCGTGCAGCGCTGCCCCTTTGAAGTGCTGTGGCAGCGCTTCAAAGGGGCAGCACAAGGCGGAGCCCAGGATCAGCTGGGCACTCCAGATCAGCTGGGCGCTCCAGTTTATCCCCGGCTCCACATTGCGCTGCCCCTTTGAAGCACCAGACCGGCGCTTCAAAAGGGCAGCGCTGCACGGAGCCCGGGGTCAGCTGGGGACTCCAGCTGATCCCAGGGTCCTCATGCATTGCCCCTTTGAAGCGCTGGAGCAGCACTTCAAAGGGGCAGCACAGCATTAATACCTGCGATTAACACGTTAAAAAAATTAACACTTTAATCCTTCCCTGCGTTAATCGCAGGCGTTAACACACATCAGTTGACAGTCCTAGTTATTTGTTTATATTCATCTTTTTTATACTTTGACCTAGTTTCCACCTTTGACAGGACTCCTTTCTGATGTTTAGATCATTCAAGATCTGCTGCTTAAGCCAGGGTGGTCTCGTGCCATATTTCCTATATTTTCTAAGCAGTAGAGATGTAAGGGATTAGTCGACCATTGGACTACCTGATAAGCATATGCAAATTGGGTAGTCGAGTCACTACTTGGCTACTCACTTCCCCCCTTCCTGCCTCTATAAGGGGAGGCAGAGGCAAAGCAGAGGACTGGGCACAAGCTGGGATTCAGCTATCTTGGCTCACGCCCCTTCCCAGAAGCGGTGCTTCTGCTTTTGAAATGTATGTAAGGGGACTGTTAGCCCCTTACTAAAACTCTGTGGGAGTTTTTGGTTTGCCAGCTCCCAGTATCAAAAGGGGAAGGGTCCATGAGACTGACAGACTCCAGAGACAATGGAAAGCAGCCAACACCAGCTCGGCCTGATTGACAGGTTGGACAGGCCAGCGAGGGAAGTAAGAGGCCAGGCCCCATCCTCCGTGTGAGCTGGGATTTTTCTGGGTCTCTCTGAGCAAGAAGAGAGAGCTAAGAGGAGCAAGCCGTGTGGAGAGGCAGTCCTGCAGCAACAGAGCCAGGCGCACACAGCCCAAGGAGCGCAGGCCCTGTGTTGAGCAGCAGTCTGGCAGTGATCAGAGAGCCAAAGGGGACAGAGAAGCAACACAAGGAGCTGGAGACTGGCAAAGCAGCACAGCCTGCAGCTGGGTGTGGTGAGCAGCTGGGACCAGCAAAGTGGGGGGAGAGGCTCTGGGCAGGGGGACACCACCAGCCAAGAGGCCCTGCAGGCCAGGCTGGGAGAGGGGTCCTGCCACCTAGAGCCTGAGGCCATGTGGTCACTGCCAGAGCAAGCATGTCCAGCCTGCAGCCCCTGCAGCACAGCTAGGATCTATAAGGGACCTATAAGGAACAGACTGTGAACTGTCCTTACACTTTGCAGACTGCTGTTTTGATGTCCCCATGCTACAGAGCAGGACTGTGTGTTCTCATTTAACCATTCTCATTTTTTCTTATTCTTTTCTCTTTAATCAGTTGATGGTTAATAAATTGTATTTGCTTTGAACCTTATGAAATGATCACTGGGCCAAGAAAGCATGCAGTGTGAAGGGAGCACCTCGGAGTGGGGACACCCTAGCCCCTGCCCCAACTGACTACAAGGTCGGGGATTAAGCCCCAGGAAACCTGGGCCCAGCCTTGTTGGGGTTTCGAGGACTCTGCTACTCAGGAGAGTAGAAGGGGAGCCCTCAGGATCAGGGAGGCCGTGGGGTAAAGGAAGTGGGAGCGGGGACTCAGATCCTTTCGTTGGTCCATTTCACCGGGGTGGTATAGAAGCCAGGAAAGTTCCCCACAATAGCGGGACCATTCCCCCACTTACATGTAGCAAGAGCCAGAGTGGCTGTCCCTGCTCACCCTGGGTTCCCTGCTGCACCTCTGCCTTTGAAAGGCAACGACCTACGGATGGCTCTTGCTACATTTCAAAGACAGAGACACAGCTGGGGTAACAAGGGTCCCGTTCCCCTCTTATCGACTAATCGAGTAGTCGATGGAAATTTCATCGACTACTTGATTAGCTGACTAATCAAAACTGAACATCCCTACCACGCAGTGGAATAGTGTGCTCTTTTGCCCTTAATAGTACCCCTTTGAAAAACTACTAACTGTCTTCAATTGTTTTTCCTCTTAGTGTTGCTTCCCACGGGACCTTACCTACTAGCTCCCTGAGTTAACTAGAGTCTGCCTTCTTGAAATCCACTGTGTTTATTTTGCTGTTCTCCCGTCTACCATTTCTTGGAATCATGAACTGTATGGTTTCATGATCACTTTCACCCCTTCCACTTTCAAAATCTCCACCATTTCCTCCCGATTTGTCAAAATCAAATCTAGAAGAGCCTTCCCCCAGTAGGTTTTTCCGCCTTCTGAAATAAAACGTCGTCTCCAATACAATGGATAATCTTTCTCCTGCTGTTATTTTCCCAGAAGATGTCTGGATAGTTGAAACCTCCCATCACCACCAAGTCCTGTACTTTGGATAATTTTGTTAGTTGTTTACCTATATACACAGGATAACATTTTAAAATCACTTATTTCAAAGTTATTCCTGTTATTTCCAACCATTTAGCAGCATTTGTCCATAGTTCTGGATCTACAACTTTACATCTCTTGGCATTCAAGTGGTTAAACATAAAATCGAGGGCAAGATTTTTCAATAAGTCTGACTGTTGATTTTTGCTTTCAGGCTATGACTGTACCAGTTAACTGCCAAGTGATATGTGCCACAATGTGGTGTTTAATTAGAGCTGTTAAAGCTATTAGTTATTATCAGTTAATCTCCATACCAGTGTAAAGAAAAAAAACTCTCTCCTGAGACTCAGATAGCCTATACAATCCCAGGGGTGGATGAAAGGCAGCAGCAGGAATGAGTAAAGCACATATTTTGTAATATGCACCCCAGTGAATTTGATGCAGTTGTCAAACAAGATCACTCTGACACAGGATAATAAGATTACAGTGAAAAACAATAAAAAGGTATTGAGCTGGGTCATTCTTGACCCATTCTGTAAATTACTCTGGGGATCTTAATACAGAAGCAGATGATGGTGCAGTCATTAGGCCTATGTCCTGAATAATTTAACAGCTGCATAAAATAAGAACAACCTTTGCTTCCACTTCATTTCAACCATTTCCTGGTAAGTCCCTTTTCTTCTGTGCATCTTTCTCCATCACCCTGTACTTCTCTGCCACTCGCTGATTATTAAACTGTACCTCTGCCCAGCCAACCTAAGAATGCTTGTGAGTAGTTGAGCAATGACTGGAAGGTGAAGCTAAACAAATTCAAACTGGAAATTAGGCATACATTTTGAAGAGTGAGGGTAATTAATCATTGGCTCAATTTAACTATAGTTGTGGTGGATTTTCTATCTTTGCACATTTTAAATCAAGTTTGATTGTTTTTCAAGAGTTATGCTCTTGTGCCAACAGGGTTTTATTCATGGAATGTCTATTGCCTGACTAGGTCAGGCTACATGATCCCAGTGGTCCACCTGATTTTGTAGTCTTTGAATCTATTAAAAACTGGCTCTTCTGCGCCTGAGGCAGGAAATACTTTTAGTGAAGGCTTCTCTGCTCTTTGGATTTCCAGTATCAGCAATGGGTCAGTGAATGAGTTAACCTTGAAAAGCCAAAAATTTACCAATAATGTAGGATTGGACAAAGCAGAAATGGAGATTATTTCCTAGGTTATTCCCCTTACTCTACAGGATTGTTACCTATAACGTACAATTTAGTGGTTTGTCCATTGTATTTCAGTTGCTCATGTGCTCACCATTCCCTTATGTTTTATCAATAAAAAAATCCCTCCTATTTAATATCCCTTTGCTCCTTGTCATTTTTCCATTTTGCCACCCTAATATTCTTTATCTTTCACTACTGTTTTCTGTTTAAATTTCCATCATACATCAAGATAGTTCTGTCTTCTCTCCACTTGTTTTCAAATGTGCTGTCTCTGTTTAGCAACTTAACCACAGAGCGCCAGCTGCCACTGGGTCAAAGTTAACCGAACTAGTCACTTAGCTTATGCTTATAGTGCTGCATATATTGGGTTCAAGTACTGACAGCGCTGGTCTGAAACTTCCCAAAGGAAATTCTGTTCAGTTTCATTTCTAGGGATTTCACTAGCAAAAATAATAATAAAAAACCCTCCGACCAAAAAACAGCTTATTGGACAAACATTTGGTTTTAGTCAGCATTTTAACTTGACTGGCCAAAATATTTTAGTTTTATTGAAAATCTGCAACAATTTTGAAAGTCTGATCTGTTTATCAACAAAATCCTATATATTGTGTAGAAGATTTCACAGAAAGACTTTGGGTTTTGTCACAGAAGTCCCTCTCCAGCTCTGATCCCCATCCAGGGGCATCATTACAAATGCTGGAGCTTTTCCAGCCAGCGGGAGCGTGCCGTCTATTGGCTATCTTGGGCCATTAACAGTTGTATTACACAATGCAAATGTTTCCAGGGAACCACTGTAGCTGCCTGTAACATCCTTGGGCCAAATCCAGCTCCTAGTCATTAGTGTGGCTTTTACCCATTCTGCTTTGATTACAGTTGGCAGTTCTCTAGGTGTTGATTCTCACAAATCATAGTAAAGGGTTCGTTGGAATATTTCCTCTCCATCCCCACCCTCTTCCACATCCATACGCACACACTATTCTTGCCCATGTCACCAGCAAATTCTTGAAAAAAGCTCATGTATCTGTGAGAAGTTATATGAGTGGACCTTTTCTATTTGAAAACTGGTGAAGGGAAGAATGTTGGATATACCATAAGGGATTTAGTAGCCTCTAGAGAACCCTAATGACATTTTAATTTTTGTTCAAACTGGAGTCCAATAAAATGGTTATAGTGAAGTATTTGGACAAGCCTCACAAATTTCTAATTTGCCTTTCCTCTGCTTATTTAATGGGGACTGCTTTATACAAAACTAATGACTAATCTCCATTTCGATTAGTTTAACTATATGACACAAACATTAGCTGCCATGGAAACGGAAGTCTCATACCTCATAGAATGGCATTAGTCATCTCAGACAGTGCAGGAGACCAAGATAGGACACAGAACCCTGTGTCCCCCAAAAATGACACATCTCCTTCCAAAGGGGTTTGCTCTCAGCCAACCCTTACATGTATAAGAGACATTTGGATTGGCATATAGGTGGCAGGTGTTGCTGGTAAAGGTCACTGCTGGGGAGATGTGGGTCTATTCTTTCTTCACTCAAACTCGCATCAGCATGTTTGCTGGTTAGCAGCTCAAACTTTCTGACCCTCCCACCAGGAATGGGGCATCACTCCTTTTACCTGCAGCACTTCCTTGCTCTCCTTCAATCTTTATTTCCCTACATGAAGATAGCTACACACCAGCTGGGTTACCAGACCATGACTACCCTGCCACATGCTGTAAGGCGTTTGGATTCCCTTGTCCACCTTTCAATGCCGGGCTGAGTGACCACATGGACTTCTCTACTTTCCTTCTCCTGCCACTTGGCTACAGCACACACTATCATAACTAGCAAGACTGTAATATTCCCTCATTTACTCGCACCATTTTAATACCGCCCACAAATTTTAAAGCCTCTTGCCATCTGCTTTTCAGCTTGCTTTCTTTCTTCTTACCTCACCTATACATTAATCAGAACCCTCACATGTTAGGAGAAAACTTGTGCTTTCTGCAGACTGTTATGACAGAAAAGGATGATAATTCATTTAACATTTTCTGCTGTTTTACATCCTCTCAGGTTTTTGTGCTAGCATCTCCATGGATTCAAAGAGAAATTGAAGAACGTTTAAAGTGAAATCTCTCTCTCACGGCTGGGCTGAATGACAGTTGACCTAATAGACTGCAGTGGCTCCTGCAGAGCTCTTATGTTTTATCATGCAAATCTCCAGTAACATGGATTGTTGACCAAATAGACTCTAGCAAATCTTCTGAAGCTGCTAAGATCCATCATGTCAATGAGTACTTAGGAACTCTTCACTACACACGTTTGAGTAAATAGGCAGCAAGGAAGTCAGTGAAGCCGTTACTGTCTGTGGTGTTAAGCTCTCTCTCTCTCTCTCTCTCTCTCTCACACACACACACACACACACGAGATATTATTATTATTAAAAATATCTCTTTTTAGTGCTTTTCATATATAGATCTTAAAATGGTTTACAATAGAAGTGTCATCTTTTTACTCCATGTACTTGCTTCCCAAATGCCTTTTAAACACATCCACTTACTTTTCGGAATGTAAATATTCACTTCTGTTAGCATTCTCAAGCCAGAAAAATCAATAAAAATCATCCACATTTTGTTTCACCTCATGTTGGCCCTGATTCTGCAAATGGTTCCTACAGGCGAACTCTGCACAGAGGCTAGTGCCTTCAGTTAATTCACTTTCATTTGGCTTTCAAATCCATTAGGGAGTTTCAAAAAAATCAGCTATATCATATGGATTTGAGCTCTCTAGGCTTGGGGGAAGAACTAGGAACTTTCAAATCTGAAAGCATGAGTCTCTACACCTTGAGTTAAAGACCTGGGTTCTTGAACACGGAATCATAGCAGACTCTGAACTTCTGTTGTATGGATATGGCCAATGGGTTGCATTGGTTCGGAAGGACATAAGCCTGGTTAGATTTTTAACTTGGGAAACCCAAAGTACTTTATCTCAACTAAGTGAGAGCAACCAACACTTATGGTATAAACTCAGGATAGGGCCAGAGGTCAGGAATTACCCAGTTCTGATGGCATCTCTTATGCTATGTCTGCACTACTGACCTTAAAGCTGCATGGCTGCAGTTGGACCACGGTAAGATCTCCCATGTCACTGCTCTTTGTCGATGGGAGAGCTTTCCTGCAGCCACAAGTAAACCAACCCAACATGCTCTCCCATCGGCACTGCACTGTCCACATTGGGGCTTTTGTTGATTAAACTAACTTTGGCCAAGGGGATGTATTGTGTTCCTCCTCACCGCTGACAAAAGTGCTAGGGTAGACTTAGCCTGAACTGTGGCCTTGAATTAAATCACTTCAGGCTGAATCATCCAAAACTGGCTCCTGCAATTTCCCTAAATGGGTATAAGAGATTTATGTGCAAGTGAGTTTCTAGGACCCATGCCACACAGGAGTTCAGTGATGTGCTGCAGTGCCCATCTCTTCCAGGCCAACCAGACAGCACACACTACTCACAAAGGGCACCCTGGCTGTAGAACATAGTCTTCAACAAACACGGAAACAATTTACTCTCCCCCAGGCACTTAATAGCTGTCCATAATGCCAACAAGTCGTTCACTGCCATGGCCGTCCAGAACCTGGGATTCTGTCACATGCCTTCAGTCTACAATAGCTAAATATCTTTGAAGCATTCACGATAACTGAGACTTAGAGGAGGACATGTCTTCTGGCTGGCAGCTAGGTGAGGGTATGCCAGGCACCAAAATGTTCAAAGTGGAATGTCTCCAGGTCAGAATCTAATGGAATTCCAGCATTAGGCACTAAGGGAATTAAACACTACTAATAATTATTTGCATTCTGCTAACTCCTAAATACCCTGACCATTATTGTGGCCCAACTGTGTAATGTGCCGTACACATGCATCCAAGAGGTAGCCTTTCCCTTACAATGTATACACACAAGACATGTATAGGGTGGGAGGAGAAGCAGAGGGGCATTGACTTACCCCAGGTCACATAGTAGGTCCAAACAAAAACTCACTCTCCTAAATCCCAACCACAGAATGAGATGGTTGATTGTAGTTGTTGAGCACCAGCATCCCCTATTGATCAGCAGGGCCAGGCATGAGTCAGGATGTTCTTCCCTAACATATTTGAATTCTTTGATGTTGAGTGCATACGTATTTTATTTATTACAAGTGCTCATATTTTACTAACCTGCTAACTGGAAATCAGAGCAACATTACCTCCCAAGACTCAGGGAAGAGGTATTACCTCCGTATGCAGCACTAATGAGGCCAGTACTAGAATATTATATCCAGCCCTGGCGTTGACTCTTCTTAGAGAGTGTTGAGAAATTGGAAAGCATGCATAAAAGTGTTACAAGGATGACCCAAAGCCAGGAGAAGTGTCCCTATCGCATTCAGCTAAAAAAAGCTAGTTTATCCAGGAGTCAACTTATTCAAAAGCTGCAAATATCCATCTGGGGAAGAGATTTCTAATAGTAGATGGCTCTTTAATTAACCTAGGAGAAAAAAGCCTGAGATCTTATGGCTTGGAGGTGAAGCTAGACAAATTCAGATTAGAAATAAAATGCAAATTTTTAAACATTAAGGGTAATTAACCCCTGGAACTATTTACCGAGAAACTCTGTGCAATCTCCACTTGATGTCTTTTAAATCAAGACTGGATGGTTTTCTAGTGCAAGCAGAAGCTGCTGTCTCGAACCGGTGTTACACAAGAGGTCGGAGGTAATGATCATAGTGGTAAATTCTGATGCAAAAATCTAAGTGCTGTTTGTGTGCCTGTATTGTTTAATACGTTGTTGTTACAGTTTGCATCTGGAGAACGCAGGTCTGGTCTTCACTGAGACCAAAGTGATTTATATTTTTAACATAGAAGAGATATAAATGCCTGGAAATATAGGGTTGTCATGGAAAACACTGACAGACTCTTAAATGCAGCAGTATTGTCTGGCACTTATAATTAGTTACCACAGGGAGCTAGAAGCACTATCATTACTCTAATTAATGAATGATGCTCCCTTACCTCAACCACTGAGTGTCTATTTGCTACTACCAATGCCACTAATCTGCTACTTCCACCACAGTGCACTTACAATAGTTACTGTAATAACTCACTGCACTGACGCCTGCTGTGATTATTGACTTGTATTATAGTGCCCACTTAATTACTAAGCTGCTAAATGTACTACCATATACTCACAGGTATAATTGCCTTCTTTAGATAACTAACCAATATTAACCTGACCCAGATGCATAATAAATACAACAGGGAGAAAAGGCGCCAGGAACAACAAGCCTGTGTTTCCAGTCCCTGCCAACATTTGACAGATTGATGTCCCAGTCCATCAACACTAGACCTGGAGGTGATGAGAATTCTTTCAAATTCAATAAATACAAGCAACTGAGAGCTCTGGCTTTATGAGAATCAGCAGGTCATGTGCCATCCCCCAATTTAATTGCAGATGTTTCAACTGACAGATGAAACCATAACCACTTGGCATGTAATTAAAAACTCAAACTTCCTGTAAATATCAAGATATAACAATGGGGGTCTGATTTTATGGTATTGTCAACATGGTAATAGAAAAAAAAGCCAGAGAAACTTCAAAGGATTCATATTCCATGGGTTGACCCTAAACTAGTTCTTACTTAACTTTACTCGTTTCCTTTATGGAGAATTTCAGAATTCTCAGTCTTCATTCCAATTTTGACTAAAGCTAAATTAAGGAGTCTCAAAAAACCTGCACCAAAGCACAGCTCTACTAAGAAACGTGAAAACAAAAGAACACATTGCTGGTAATAATGGGTATACCTGAAATGATTTGGAGTTTGCATAAGGTTTGTATAGGCATCTGACAGAACAGCAAAAGCATAGCTATACATCACTCAATGCTCCACACTAGACCTGGGCCTGTCTGTGATATGCAAAGTACTTTTGTGGTAGTCAGTCACTTATCTCACATTCAGATGGAAATCTTAACAAGTACCTCTTCAGTCATCACTGACATATTACTGATACACTTCAGTCCTGAAATTGCACTATGCCAGACATGTACATGTGCACATTTATTATTTTTATCAAGCAAAAATTTTTTCTAGGAGCTTGACCAAGGACACAGAGAGCTGACAATTTAAATATTCTGTGTAACATGGTTTGAAAGGGTAAGAGCCAATATGGATGAGGTGGGATGACTCCTAAATGGATGTGCTAGAAAAGTGGTTATGAGTGTAACTAAGTGTTGTAAGCACTTCAGGTAGAAAAATGTCATTCAGGGCATGAAGTCAAGAGAAAGTCTCACTTACTATATTGGCCTTGTAGTTTGCATAATTAATTCTGCCTCATGAAAATAAGTGGAACTTGAAGAATCACGCTGGATAATTGTCCACTGTCATTCCCTATATCACACAGAGAATTAGTAGCCGAGTCAGGAAAAGAGCCCAAAAAAGTTCTGGCTCTCAATCATAGGCTACAGCTACCACACTGTACTTCTTCCATTAATTAATGCTAATGAGTGAAGTATTCCTTGGCCTTTACAATATAAATAAAAATACCGCCCCAACAAAACTCTTAAAATTGGTTTCCATTTTTTGTTACTTTTACAATCAGTAAATTCCTGTACTAGGCGCATGATCCAAGTTTCATTTAAGTCAGTGGCAAGATTCTTGCTGAGTTCACTGAGCTTTGGATCAGGCCTTTATTACTTCTGATAATATTTTCCCCAAATGTGTTGTAATACAGACTCTGAATTTCCTATTGTAATTTTCCCTCTCTCCAGCAACATAGTAGCAATAGTATTTTGTCTAGTTTGTGCTACATTAACCATTGTTTGTTACTGTCTAATATTTCTAACTAATATGAAAGCTTAGGCATGCTTTCAGGCATTTTTTGGAAAGTTGCAGCTTTTCCCCTTGTGAGACTCTACTGAGATTAACAAAATGCAAAGCCCCCTATTAAAGCTCAACACTTTACCAATGGCCTCTCCACTAACAATATATGCCTCATAAAGTAAAGTGTCTGCTGTGAATATGGCAAAATGGGAGACGTTTCTTTTGGTATGATACAGCAGCAAAGGAAGTGTTTTTACATGAGAGGTTATCTCAATTTAGTTAATGGAGTTGCCCTTGATGGAATTACATTGATGTGAGAGGTGAATAAGGTTCACATATTTCTGCAATCTCATATCAAGACATGAAGTTCATCAGTTCACACCTGGGCTACAGAAGGCAAACACCACAGGTGGAAAGCAAATCATTAGCATCTTCCCCCTCTCTGTTCTTTGAAAAGCTGAGCAGAGAACATTTCTGTGTGATTTAGCACATAATATTGCATTCCCCAATCTTACTTGCTCAAAAGACAGCTGTACAAAGGCTGATTCAAAAATATTTCTTAATTACATATTACTACCTTAGGTATAGTCTAACGCAGGATAGGAAAACACAACTGCAGGGTAAACATGCAGTGGCTACATCTTCTTACAATGTTGTTTTTTTCAAAGAATAAAGACTAGGCCCTTCTTACCTTATACAATGAACTCAGCAGAGTTTTCTCTAGAACAAGCAAACCCATGGTACTTTTTAGTAACTATACAGCTCCATTTTATGTCATGTGAGAGGGACTTTGAGTACTCTTTTTTATACTTTCACACAGCACCATCTGATGTTAGGAATGCAGTAGTGCAAAGAAAAGTAGCACTTTTGCTTCCACATAGAAGAGCTTGGGCTCTTACTATTGCTTCTCTGTTTTAATTTTATTTGTCATGTGCATTTGGTGGGGGGGGGTGGTCTGTGCTTCCTCCTGGCAAGAGTTACGATTTTTTTTTTGAGGGAGAAAATAATACATACAGACACAAAAGAGAAAAATTAACTAGGGTTGGGGGGAGGGGTGATTGGCAAAACCAATAAGGGATAGCGTAAAGGGATTATAAAGTTAATCACTGAGTCTAGGACCCTAATCCGGACCAGGATTTATTGTTGATGAAGATTTAGCTTTTTAATGGGGTTGCCAGGACTAGCATTGGACTGCTGGGGCCTGCAGCCAAACCCACAGCTTAAGCCCTACTGCCCAGGGCCAAAGCTGAAACCACCCTTCCTCTCTAAGGGTATGTCTACACAGCAAAGTTAATTCGAAATAACAGCCGTTATTTCAAATTAACTTTAATAGCGTCTATACAGGCAAACCGCTATTTCGAAATAAATTCAAAATAGCGGGGCGCTTAATTCGAATTAGTTAAACCTCATTCTACAAGGAATAATGCCAAATTCAAAATAGCTAATTCGAAATAAGTGCTGTGTAGACGCTTATTTCGAATTAGGGGGCCTCCAGCCCTTCCCAGGGTGCCCTGGCGGCCACTCTGGGCACAACCAGGAAAACTCCTCTCCTCTCCCCCAGCCTCGGGGCCCTTAAAGGGGTAGAGTCTGGCCACATACCAGCTACCGGACTGCCTGCACACAGCAGCAGTGACAGCCCCTTACCCAGTGGCCAGACCATGAGCCGGGCATCCAGTGGCAGCCAGCCGTCCCCGCCCAGTCCCCCAGCACCCAGGGGCCAACCAGGAGCCATAGACGGCGCACGCCCTCCTGGACTGATGCGGAGATCATGGACTTCATTGAGGTTTGGGGGGAGGCCCCCAATGTCCATGATCTCCGCACCAGGTGGAGGAACGCAGCCGTCTACGGAGCAGGTGCACCTTAAAATCAAGGAGCTGCAGCAGGCGTACGCCAGGGCCACAAGGGGCAGCTCCGCAGCAGGGGCCAACACCTGACCCTACTTCCATGCCCTTGACCACATCCTGGGGGGCGGGACGGTCCGTGCCACCCCGGGGGGCAGTGAGCCGGGACTGCAGGCCCTGACCTGGGTGCGGCGGAGGAGCCAGCGTGGAGAGTGCCATGCCACCAGGACCCCCGAGCTGTCCCAGGTAAGTGCCATCACCATCCCCTACCCGGGAGGGGAGCAGTGGGGGAGACCAGGGATCACGCACGTGGGCCTTGCCTACCACGGATCACACAGCAACCTGTGCACGTGCGGGCACGTGCCGTACCATCCTTGGGCAGGTGGCTCCAGCTGTGTGACACACAGGGGTCATGGCCTGATAGCCACACGCATGTGTGAAGAGACCTGACACGCTCCTGACCCCAGGGTGGGACACAGCAGGATGCCCTCCCTTCACACACCCCCTATACACAGAGTCAGGGGACATCTCCCCCTCACCTCACCCACACTATACACAGCACAGAGGCACGGGTGCAGTCTTGGGGCAGCTCCCACTCATTGGGAGAGCCAGACTTTCCAACCATGGCCTCTGTGCAAGCACATTGGCTCTGACGGTGCAGGGCACGGTCATCCTCACCTCGCAGGGGGGGCTGGGCTTCATCCACTGTGTCCCCAGGGAGAACTGACTACGCCTCTTCTTGCCCCACAGCCACACCAGCTGCACATGCAGGGTGCACCACCCCACACGGGACAGCCTCCCGCACCCGTGGGCTCATCAGGACCACCACCACGCGGCAGGGGTACCAGGACCAGCACCTGGGGGCCCTGTGAGCCCTGCACTGCACCATCCGGGACTGGGTGCAGGAGGACCTGCAGCTCCGGCAGGAGCAGCTTGCCCAGGGCCATGCCATCTGCGAACACCTGCAGGCCCTGGTGCAGAGCGTGCTGCCTCGTGCCGCCCCAGTGCCTGCTGCCCCCCCACTCCCGCTCCTCCTCCCACTCCTGCTCTCCCTCCCACCTCACCCTCCACAACCTCCACACCCTCCCTCCTCAATCTCCACACCCCCCACCTCAACCTCCACACACTCCTCCCCGCGGCCCCCAAGGCCCCCTCACCCATGGTGCTGGGAGTCAGTTGGCCCGGCGAGACCCCCACCTTTGAACTTCCCCTCCCGCTTCTTCCCCTTGCTTCCCCCTTCCAGCTCCATCCTCCCAGTTTCCCTCCTCCCCCTCCCACCCTCTCTCCTGCCCTCTCCCGCCTCCTTTCTCCAGTCTCCCCAGAGTTTCAAACCCCCCCCCCAGTTTTGTTAAATAAACAGTGTTGATATTTTTGAAAAAAATGTGTCCTTTATTGTTTACAGCAGGAAGGGGGCTAGGGAGGGGTAAGTGGAAGGATGTGAGGGTGGAATAAGGCCCCAGTGTGGCACGCCAGGGAGACTTCAGACCTGCTCCATGTGGAAGCTCTCCTGCAGGGCCTCCCGGATATAGACAGCCCCCCGATGGGCCGCCCGGATGGCAGCCGTGTGGTGCTGTGCGTACGGGCCAGCCAGGTGGTCGGCCGCTGCCATCCAGGCTGACAGGAAAGCCTCCCCCTTCCGCTCACACAAATTGTGCAGCATGCAACACACTGCCACCACGTGCGGAATATTCTTCTTGGAGAGGTCGAGGCGGGTGAGGAGGCATCTGAATCTGGCCTTCAGAAAGCCGAAGGCCCCCTCCACAAATTTGCGGGCCCTGCTTAGCCTGGTATTAAAGGCCTGTCGGGAGGGGGTCAGGTGTCCCATATAGGGCTTCATTAGCTAGGATTGTAGTGGGTAGACCGCATCCCCCACCAGGCACATGGGCATGTCCACATCCCTGACCCTGATGTGGCGGTCGGGGAAGAAGGTCCCGGAGTGCAGCCTCTGGCACAAGGAGGAGTTGTGGTAGACCCGCGCATCGTGTGCTTTGCCGGACCTGCCCATGTTGATGTCCAGGAAGCGGCCCCGGGAGTCAGACATGGCCTGCAGGATCACCGAGAAGTGCCCTTTCTGGTTAATGTAGTGGGAGGCCTGGTGTTCTGGGGCACGGATGGGGATGTGCTGGTGTTCTGGGGCACGGCTGTCCCGTCGATTGCCCCCCCCCATAATTGGGGAAGCCCAGGGCGCCAAACCCCTCAATCACCACATCCAAATCCATGAGGCGGACAACTCTGAGGAGCAGCACTCTGTTGATGGCCTTGACCACCTGCAGAGAGAGACACAAAACCGAGAGTCACTGGGGTGCCAGGGTGGCCGAGAGTGTTCCTTCCTCGCCACTGCCCCACGCCCCCACTCCCCCACTCTCCAGGAGCACCCCCCCCCCGCAATCCTGGCCACTGTGGGCAGTCCATAGTGCGGCTGGGACAGAACAAACCCTCCCGTGGAGGGGACTTGCACCATCTCCCCCCCTTTTCCCTCGGGCAGCCCATCTCCTCCTCCCCCCCCACACCCGCGTCAGTGGCCGGAGACTGCCTTACCTGCATGAGCACTGCTCCAATGGTGGATCTCCCCACGCTGAACTGGTTCGCCACGGATCCGGTGTGGAGAGCTTCCAGAGGGCGATGGCCACCCTCTTGTGGAGGGGAGTGGCGGGCCTCCTGTGCATGTCCTGTCGCTGCAGAGCAGGGGCGAGCCACTCACAGAGCTCGAGGAAGGTGTCCTTCTTCATCCTGAAGTTCTGGGTCCATTGCTGGTCTCCCCAACGCTCCAGGACGATGTGGTCCCACCAGTCGCTGCTGGTGTCCAGATGCCAGATGCAGCAGGGCACGCTGGCATCCAGGAGATGCTGCTGCTCCTCCTCGCCCTCCTGCGGGGTCCAGAAGAGGGCCTGGGGGTCAGGCTGCAGTAGCTGCTGCCTGGCAGTCTCCTGCAATTGCTGCCCGGCTGGCAGCAAGTCTTCCAAATTGGACACCAGAGTGCCCAGGGGTGTCTCCGGCTCCATGGTGCTGAGTACTGTGGTGTCCCGAGTCAAGGCAACCAAAGCAAGCAGAGAAAAAAAATGCTTTGCTGTCCCTCAGCGAGGTAGGCAAGCAAGCAGGGAAACCTGAGAGCCTGCTGTCCAGGGGTGTCCCTCTAAGCACGAGCCTCAGATAGCCTCAGGCAGCAGCCACACAAAGCAACTACTGACCTGATGCCCTGCTGGTAACTGGCAGCAGCTGGCCTAAAATGCGATTCAGCGTCCAATCAGTGTGGACGTGGTAGCTCGAATTAGCAAAATGCTAATTCGAACTGCATTTTGTGTATAGATGCGTTAATTTGAATTAGCTTAATTCGAATTAACTATTTCAAATTAAGATAACTCGAATTAACGCTGTAGTGTAGACATACCCTAAGACAGCAGGGCTAGGCTGGGCTCAGGCTTTGTGCCCCCTTCTCAGCTCATGTAGTAATTTTCATGGTCAGAAAGGGATTGTGGTGCAATGAAGTTTGAAAACCTTTAGAGTCATGTAAAGTGAAGGCATTATTTGCTGCAGTGAAAGGCAGGCTGTGGCCACCCTTTTCTCTGCAATGTTTAGCTGAACACCTCAGTGAAAGGCTGAGACAGGGTGGAAAGAGTCCAGCATCTCCCTGCTGCCAAAGCCTTTCCTGGCCACAGCCTTTCACTCTTGGGGGCAGTGGATCACTGCCCAGCTAAAAATAGCTATGTAGAGGGAGGAGGCACTGCCTGGGCATGTGGAGAGCCTATGCAGAGCCCTGTGGGTAAGGTGTGTAGAGCACTCTACCCATTTTAGCCACCACTGGTGTCTACACTGTTATTCCTATGCCTGCTATCTGGTCCCGTAGTGTCTGTACTGTCCATATCACTGTAAGTGTAGACATCTCTTCCACTGAGTTCCAGAACTGCCAGGCTATGGGGCCATTCTCCCTTTTCTCTTCCCTCCTTCATATTTAACTGAAGTGGAACAACTTCCTTAGGAGAGATGAAAGGAGCCTCACATCAGAAGTATCTGTAGGTGAGTAGTGAGAGCACTCACCTGAGGGACAGCAGAAACTTTTTCAAATTCCTTTTCCTCACCAGGAAAAGGAAAGGGACTTGACAATGTTCCTCCCACCTTGGCAAGCCCAAGTGAGGGGTGTCCTCAGGCAACCCCTTCAAGGCCTGCAATTGACAGAGAAGGACCTATTTTTCCTGTCAGCCCATGGGTTGCCCTGCAGTGTTAGCAGGAGTTTGGCAGCTGGATGCCTAGAGTGGGGCAGAAAAATGCATGCTCAGAGGCAGGAGCAGAGGCATCTAGGGAAAATGCACTGAGAAAACATAGGCCTCAAGAAAATTTAGATGCCCCCAGGGCTAGGTGGCAGCCAAATGGGAGTTTTGCAGATTTCAATAGCATCTGAAAACAGGACACAGGCATCTAATACCTTTGTGGGTCCCATCCTTGGCCTTTCAACTGGGAGCTGAGTCAGAGGACTCATTGTTCCGAGGGAGTTTTTAACATAGTGAGTGTTGTTATGGAATCTGCATTGCAGAAAATTGCTCAGCTACTGTAGCTGGTAGAAATGCTTTGATTGTACAACGGGTGTATGGCAGCAAGCCTTCTAGGTTCAGCTATAACATCTTGCAACATATTCAGTGAGATTTCAGCACCTCTGTAAAGTGTATGCAAACATGGAATATTGACTGTCTGATGCCCTTTAAGACAGACTTTCAAGGCAAGCATCTAGTTGGATATCTTTTCTTCTTTAATGTGCTTTCAACTGCTGCACAATGGTGAATTTTTTGAAAGGACCAGATTAATTGGTCATTGCCCATGTATTGTAATAGGGGATACTGGGCCAATGTTTCACATAAGACATTAAATGAGGGAGGGGGTGTAGACTGGTGTAGTAGCCCTAGCCCTGTACTGGGATTCAAGGGACTTGAATTCTAGTCCCTGCTGTATAGCTAACTTGAGTAGTGCCAGTCACTTTCCCTGCATGTTTCCACAGCTACTCTTGTCTACTTAGTTTTTAGACACTGTTACATAACTAATAATATTCAATACATTGTTTCTAAATGGAACATTTATCAAGGTTGTCTACATGTTGTTATTGGAACATTAAGGGCCCAATTTTGCTTGTCCTCCCTTTGCCTCTCACATAAAGCATTAATTTTTGTGGCATTTTGCCTCTGCTTTCGCTTCCTCCGCCTCACCCACACATGCTCCCTCTCTCCCACAGCACAGATTAATTGTGCTAGGAACGGGAATAATCCAAGTGGATACTGATATATATCATCTGCAGTCAGACCCAGGCTGTCCAAAATATTTAATAGCTGCATGTATTGTATTGTGATTTATTTCATAATGCATCCAGGCAAAGTGCTGGGTACACGCGCAGACAGCATCAATAAGAAATATACAATTAAAATTCAGAATGATAGACAGTTCCCCCTGCACACTTACACCTTTTCCAGAACAATCTACTGTGGTTTCATGAACTAAGGATATGCATACATTAGGGAAGTGCATGTAAGGAACTTACTCAACAGGCTAGAAAAAAGACAAGTTTGGGTTGTGTTACATCAGAGCTACTCAACTTTGGAAGCCCCGAGGGCCACAATGATACTCACAGCACATGCCGAGGACCACAACTTAAGTGTGGTTAAATGTACATGCAAATATATATATGCAAATATATGCAAATAGCTTCTTTCACACTGACGGGCATGAATACAAAGATTAATGCAAGACAACACAACACTCAGGCCTCCTTTAAGTCAGTTCTGCTGACATTAATAAAATACAATACTTACCCGATTTCCACCCATATGACAGCACTTTTAATGAGTAATGACAGTCCAGGAATTTAACTACTAAAACGCATAGTAACAGAAGACCATTATATTGTGGAGCGTGTTCCCAGTGGAGGCCAGGTTCAAAGGATCCCACCTGCATGTTGAGCCCCGTGTTAAGGCCAAACTGCACCGTAGGCCACAAACAAACGGGCTGTGGACTGCATGCAACCTGGGGGCCACGTGTTGAGTAGCCCTGTGTTACATCTTACTTGGCTATTCCCCTGTCATCAGTCATGATCATTTAAACTTATGTGCCCAAAGCCAGATTTGGCCCCAGAAATGCTTTGTGTTCTAATCAGTAATTTCATCCACATATATTTACAGTCTAGGGGTGGGGTTGCTTTTGAGAAATGAGGTGTCACCTGGAACAAGTAACTTCACTTTTTTCTTTCTCCCTTAGCGTATGTCTACACTGCATGGCTCTTTCGGGATACCTCTGGTATCCCAAAATTGCTACCCCACATCTACACAAGCCGCCCATTATTTTGGCATCCCAGTAACCCTCATTCCAAGGGTTAAGGGATGTCTCGAAATAGCATGTTATTTCAAAATTTGGTGCTGTGTAGGTGTGCCAAATTTCAAAATAAGCTATTTTGAAATAGATTTGAAATAAGATACGCAATTTGCATAGCACAAATTGAGTATCTTATTTCGAGTTTAGGGTGCCGGGTAGACCCACCCTTACTGATTCTTTCTTGTCAATTTGAGGGTATGCTTTTCAAGGTAAGCCCTTCACTGACCATGTGTCTGTGCACAAAGGGGTTCCAAACTTGAATGAGACCTTTAAGCACTACAGTAAAACAAAAGCTAAAATAATACAACAGCTTTTTCTTTTTTTGTCTACCCCATTTCTCTTTGGATACGTGTGATCCAAACCAAGGTATTTTCTTCCTTACCGTTGTTTCTTAATTTCTATTATTAATTTAATGCAATAATTCATTCAAGGCAGAGGTTCTCAAACTTCATTGCACTGTGACTTCCTCTGACAAAAAAATTACTACATGATCCCAGTGGGGGGACCGAAGACTGAGCCCACCCAAACCCCCCATCCATGTTGGGAAATCCATGCCCAAACTGCACCGCCCAAAGTCAAAACCCAAGCGCTTCAGCAATGGACAGGAGCCAGGTGTGCTAGGACGGTTTGTATTGTGGGGGTGCTAAGATCTATTGAACCAAACTGGCAACCTTATATATGATGAAAACCATTTCAAGACAGGGGATATGCAGCACCCCTAGTTCCAGCATCCATGCAGAAGGCCTACAACCTGAACTCTGCTGCCTTGAGGTGGGGGGCGTGGGCTTTGGCCCCAAGCTCCAGCAAATGACAGCCCCATTAAAACAGGGTCATGACCCACTTTGGTGTCCCAATCCACAGTTTCAGAACCGCTGCTTTAGGTACATTATATTTAAACACCACTCTTTCTCCTACTGCTGTCTGTCTTCTTGATTTGGTAAACCATCTGGGAACAGAGGTTGTATGAGAAGCCATTATACAGAAGGAGGCAATGTGCATGACTTGAAAAATATTTTTGTCTGTACAAATTATACTCACCCTATGACAGTGATTTTCAAACTTTTTTTCTTATGAACCAGTTGAAGAAAAATTTTGATGCCTGCAACCCAACATAATTTGACTAGAGTGCGGGCTCTGGGATGAGGCTGAGGATGAGAACTTTGGTATGTAGAAGGGGGCTCCGGCTTTGCGGTTGTTGGGGCTGTGGCAGGAGGGGCTTAGCTTGAGCAGCTTCCGGTCAGCGGTGCAGCAGGGGTGCTGAGGCCGGCTTCCTGCTTCTCTGGCACCACAGGCCAGGCTGCACCCCAGAAGCAGCCAGCAGCAGGTTCCCAGCCAATGGGAGTGTACAGCTAGTGCTCAGGGCAGGGGAGGCCTGTGTGCTCTCCTCCCCCCCACACCTAGGAGCCGGGTCTATTGCCAGCTGCTTCTGGGGCACAGCACAGTCTGCAGTGCCAGGACAGGCAGGGAGCTACCTTAGCCCCCCACTGGTCACCTGATCCCCCTGCAGCAACAAGACCCAATGCCCGGCATTCCATGACCCAGCACTGTGTCCTGACCCATAGTCTGAAAATTCTCTGCTTTATGAATATGAGGGTGCAAAGGGTCACACACGACACAGTGTGATGGTCCTGTCACCCCCAAGGACAGGTCTAAGCACTAGCTGCAGTTTATGAAGCTGAAAGTAGAACAGATCTCTGAGTTACATTTAACTGAATGCCTAAGAAAGAAATTAACGTTTTAAAAGTGCAGTGTTGATGTGATTCATCAGGTTGAAAGGTTAGCATAAGCTTTTCTTAGAATATGAGGCCCTTCAGGACTGAGTTTTAGCTTTCAACTGTTTTATCAAATGTGCTTTACAATTTGACAAACGTTTGTCCCTAACTCCCCCTTGCTCTTCAGATGTACAGCTCCGGAATCTGGGATGGGTGAGGTCCCAATGGTGCCAGACAAGGGTGGTCCAACCTGTAGCTACATTTCTGACTATGCTCAAGATTGCCCTGCTGCCCTCTAGAATGAGCTGGATTACATGAATGCACCACAAGCTTCTATGCAGATACATTGCCATTCAGCCAGGTGGATCTCTATTCCATTGGGAGCTCATTTGCACTGAAATGTGCCAGAAGTTAATACCTCCAGTGATATAGTGAAAAAGAATCGGGTCAGTTCCTTTTCTTTCATGCACCAGCCCTTTGCTTTCTATACAAATAATGGAGAAGTAAAAGCTGTTTGTGGGTTTTCAAAAGGGAGCTTTGTTTTGTGGAGAAGGTAGTAGTCTGGGAATGATGAAACCTTGGTTCTTGCATCTGGTTTGCTGTGTGATCTTTAGCAAATAACTTCACCTCTCTTTTTGCACTGTGGCAGTCATGCCTAATTTAGATTAAAAACTCACTGAGGCACCGAATGTCTCTAACTACATGTTCATGTAACACCTAGTCAAATAAGGCCTTAGTCTTGGTTAGGGCCTGCGGGAATTACAGTAATGTCAATAAAAACAACAGTGCAAAAGGGGGAGAGCTTATGTATCTTTTGAAGGTTGACAAGGTTCAGGAGACATAAATGGGATACTGCTGATTTTTTTAAAGAGTCTCAAGACAAACTGAGAGACTAACACACACATTCATTAGGGAAAGCTAGTAGGAAAGCTAATTAGCTGTATGGGTTTCTCCTGTGTGTCTTACATTTTACAGCTATTTGTACATTTCATATTTTATTATTTAGGCCTGGAGATATTAACCTAAAAAGGCACACAAAAGTGCATTGGGAACTAAGGGAAAATGAAAGCCACATCTATGGAGCTAGGGGTATAATTCCCAGCTTTCACAGCCATATACAACAGCTTTCATTGAGCCTGTGTGCAAAAAATAGCGGTGTCGCCACTGTAGCACAAGCAACAGGGGCATGGGCTAGTTGCCCCAAGTATGTACCTATAGAGTCCAGGCAGCTTTGTCCTGGGGGGGAGGGGGTAGCCAGTCTGTGCTGCCACTGCCCATGCAACCATGACTGCACTACTCTATTTAAAACGGTAGCTTGATGGGCACTAGCATGAGCATGTGCACATGAGCTGGGAATCACACTCTGAGCTCCAAGTACACACAGGCCCTAAGTGTGAAACCAGGTATAATTAGACAGAGTCTTAGTTGCCACCACTCGTGTTATGCACGAAACTGGAGTTAGAAGGATAGAAATTAAATTCCCAGGATGGAGAGGTTATGAAAATCAAATGATGTCCTGGGTAGTCTGGCACTGACTGTGCTAATGAGTGTTTTAAGCTCTGAGCATTGTCACTGTGAACAAAACATTTCCAGAGTCTGGGAAGTCACAATCAGAGGTGCAGAACTTACTTAAGAGGGCTGAAGCCTTTCTCCTACCTACCTGATTCCTGAGTGATGTAAACATTACATCAGTACCAATAGTATTTGGAATGAATAAATGAGTGGTCAAAAGGGGGCAGCAGGTCTTGCTGTTAGGGACAATATCAGGGAGGCCACCAATAGGGAGGGACAAAGGGGACAGTTGCCATGGGGACTGGTCATTCAAAGGGCTCTGGGGCTCTTGGTCACTGCTACTGTAGTTCCCTCCCTGTGGCTCTGAGGTTCTGCGGGGGAAAGGGGGCGCCACAATCTGCGCAGTTCTGAGTGATGGCTGCCCCCGGCCCCACCCCTTCCACCCAAGGCCTTACCTCTTCCATGAGTGTGGAGCTGGGCCCTCCCCACCCTGACTAGGGGTCCATATAGGCAGTTGGCACCTGCTATCAAGAGACAAAGAGGCCATATCTGAAGAGAAGAAAGTGTCTTTTGGAGACAAGTGGGTTTTGTGGCTGACTTACAGGAACAGGGAATGGAGTGCTGTACGTGACTAGGGAAAGGCTGATCCAGGTATAGAAAGGTTTGTCCTCAGCTTGAAGGAACTAAGGTTTCCATTTGTAAATGTCAATAAGGGTATGTCTACACTGCAGAGTTTTTCCAGAAAAACAGACGTTTTTCTGGAAAAACTACACTTACGTCCACACTGCAATTGCGTTCTTTTGACAGAAAGTCGAAAGAATGCAGGGAGTTTTCCGACAGCGGTAAACCTCTTTCTACGAGGAAGAAGCCTTTTTTCCGAAAGAGTACTTTCGGAAAAAGTCGTGTGTGGATGGGAAAGAGGGGGTTTTTTTTCGAAAGAAGAGGCCTCCAGGAAAAAGCACAGGTGCCCTAGTGGCCATTCCATCCATAGTAGTCCAATCAATGTGGACGCTATCTTTCGAAAAAGCAGATCGCTTTTTTGATGCACTTTTGCTGTATGGATGCTCTCTTTTGAAAGAAGTTTTTCTGGAAGATCTCTTCTGGAAAAGCTTCTTCTGAAAGAAGCCTGCAGTCTAGATGTAGCTTTAGAAATCATTAATGGGGGGGGGAGGGCATTTTTGGTGGGTTCTTGAGGAAACAGTTCTCATCCCAAAGCTCTTGTGTGACTTGGAAGAACGAAGAAGATCACTGGTGCTAAATATTGCAGATGACACAACGATTGACATGGTGATAAAGGCAGATCAGTGATACAGAGCAATTTGGATTGCCTGGCAAACTGGATGCACTAAAACAATGGGTATTTTAGTAGTGTGAAATGCAAGGCCATGCATCTAGAAACAAAGAATGGAGGCCATCCTTACTGAATAAATGATTATATTCTTGAAAGCAGTGGTTATGTAAAGGGCAAGCAACTGGACATGAATCCGCACTGTGATCCTGTGTCAAAAAGAGCTAAAATAATCCTTGGAAGAATATACAAGCTCTTGCCTGGAATGTATTACAAAGGAGCAGCTGTACCTGTACCAATATCACTGTATCAGTTCTTCCCACTGGCTCCCCAAAATGTCATTTGAATCTAAAGTGATTCTAATCTGAAAAAAGTGAAATAGGATAAATATGCTCCCTTTATTCTTTACACACTGAAGTCAGAGCCTGCAGTGCAGATCACTGATAATGAAGGACAGTGTTAAAAAGATATTCAGACAGGGATGTACTGAGCACAGAGCACCGTGCTCATAGAACATTCAGAGGATTTTTGGTGGATCATGCCAGACTCCCATGGTACTGTTATTATTGCCCATCTTCACTGTACAATATAATCAGTGCTGCAACGTTCTCTGCAGCAGCAATTGTGCTCTGTACAATCATATACCACATGTACAAGAGAACAAAGATCACACATTTTTATCTATAAGCAGCACTTCTAAAGATACCCACGTGTTTCACGGTGACACAAAGAGACAAGTCTCCTTTTTTCCTCCCACAGACAGAAGATTCAAAGTCAGAAGAAAAATTCTTAAACTATTCAACCCTGACTTTCCCAATCATCAGAAAGTTGCAACACAGAGAGAAGTCAGGCCAGCTTTTCAATCATTTCCAAATGAATAGTTACTATTGACTTTTGGTTTTACCACATCACCATTCATTTATAATTTCATTGAATGGCTAGGTTCTCAGAACCTTTGAAAAAAACCCAGGCCCTAAATGTCTTAGGCAACGTTTACACTAGCGGGGAAGGTCAAATTAAGATACACAACTCCAGCTATGTTAAATATGTAGCTGGAGTTGATGTACCTTAATTCAAGTTTCCATGAGGTCTCCACAGTGGCAAACTGTCAGGAGCAAACACTCCTGTTAGCTCCCCTTTTTCCCCACAAGAGCAGGAGTACTGGTGCCAATGGGGGTATCGTCTGAGTTTAATTTAGTGGGTCTTTACTAGACTTGCTAAATCAAACTCTAGAAGATTGATCATGGCAGCAACAATCTTCCCCATCGTAAGGATATGGCCTTAAACTGAGCACCCAAAATTCAAATATCAGAATTTAATGGGGACCTTTGAAAATATGTGTTTTAACCACTGTATACTAGGAACAGTGTTATGTACTTCTAGCAAACACTTTGAAAGCTGCAAATGGAAAAACCTCTATAAGTATTTTTACTGCTAAGTGTTAATTAAATTTATAATTTGTCACATAATCTAGCCTCTGAATCCATAGTTATAAAATAGCACTCGGTGTCTTTCTCCTTCAAGGTGTGGTGTATAAAACATTTCTGACTCTTCCCCTCTATTTATCCATCAGTTTTCATTGATGCCCTGAATATTACAGGATGCGTGATCTCCAGGTATAAACTGGCATATTTCCATTGAGCTCACTGGACCAGCACTAAAGTACACCAGCACAGTATTTGGCCTTTTATTGACTCTAGATAGGTTTGTTTAGGACTGGAGGATTAGAAGTCTTAAAAATACTGATCTTGCTTTCCTGAAACCTTTGCTAGTTTCTCAAAGCCTTAATTATCTGGCTTCTAAGCTGTGACAAGTAGAGTATTCAATACTCAACATTGTTACAAATGTAATGGAATCAATGGTGTGAGATTAAGTAAATCAGTATTTAAACAGACTTCACCAGTCAATTACCCAATAAAGGTGTGGATTTATATACATATCTGAGCATGGTGCATGAAAACTGAAACTACCTATTTTCATAACAGATGACTTGAAACACCCTTAAAAAAAGGTAGATGTGAAATCTTTTCTTTAGAAACTTAGAAAAGCTTAGAAAAGAGGAGACTAAGAGGAGGATATGATAGAGATTTATAATATCATGACTGATGTGAATAGTGAATAAAGAAAAAGTGAATAAGGAAAAGTTATTTACTTATTCCCACAATATAAGAACTAGGGCTCACCAAATGAAATTAATAGGCAGCAGGTTTAAAACAAACAAAAGAAAGTTTTTCTTCACTCAGCGCATAGTCAACCTGTGGAACTCCCTGCCAGAGGATGTGGTGAAGGCTAGGACTTTAACAGGGTTCAAAAAAGAGCTGGATAGATTTATGGAGGTTAGGTCCATCGATGGATATTAGTCAGGATAGGTAGGAATGGTGTCCCTAACCTCTGTTTCTCTGGAGGTGGGTGACAGGGGAGGGATCACGTGAGGATTACCTGTTGTGTTCCCTTCCTCTGGGGCATGTGGTATTGGCCACTGTCGGCAGACAGGATAATGGGCTGGATGGACCGTTGGTCTGACCCAGTATGGCTGTTCTTATATTCTTATGATCTAAGATTAAGATAAGGAATGTTTGTAAAAAAGGAGAGAGACTTTGGAAATAGTAATGGAGGTTGGAAATCTTCATAAAAACAAAACCCAAACCCCTAAACTTTAACATGTTGTCAAAGAATATTCCTCCTGATTGGTTCCATGCAATAAATGAGGGGTGAGGAACCCAAGGCCCAGGGGCCAAATGTGTTCCCCAGCTTGCCTGGATCTGGTACCCCAGCACTGGGGAGCCCACACTGGCACTCTGGCCCCCGTTGGCCTCCCACCTGCTGATTTTCCTGTGGGTCAGCGCAGGGGCTCCCGGACCAAAAAATGTTCCCCACCCCTGCAATAAATAATCGCAGACTTGCCAGGATGCCTATATGCCAACTCTAAGATTATTTAACATGGCTCCTGCACAAAGTGAAAACACAGGCTGTGATGAAACTGCTTTTCTCTGCTTTTCCCCGTGGTCTCCTGGGGACCACATCAAAGTGATTTTTTTCATTTAGAGCCCTTTTGGTATGAACAGTAAATTACATTTCTTTAACTGCATGCAATCTATTCCTTTTATATATCTCTTCTTTGAAAACATCCATTTTATTAAATAAGTGGGAATTTAATTGCCATCATTATAATCTCCTTGGATTTATAATAGTTTAATTTATGTTTGCACATGCAGCTGTTGGAAGTGATTGAAGGAAGTAAAACCCACATGGCCTTACACAGCATTTTCTTCAATAAGAACCAATGTCTCAGAGAGTAACAATTAGGAATGAAGCTGGGGATCTGCCGAGAAAAAGGTCATATGCCTGAGATGGAGGCAATGATCAGAAGACACCAGAACGGTTTCTAAAGTAATGAAAGAAAGGATTTCTTGGCAAGAAAGCCACACTACTGAAGCGTCAGTCACTCATGTGACTAAGTAGGCGTTACACACATTCCATCTTCATTTATGCCTTCCAGTTGGAGGGAAGGAGGAAGGGCAAATGACTCCCTTACGCAGTCCCCGGTAATTGAGAAGCACAGAAAAGGTACATGGAAAATAGAAGAGGGGTAGCCGTGTTAGTCTGAATCTGCATAACACCGAGAAGTCCTGTGGCACCTTATAGACTAACAGATTTATTGGAACATAAGCTTTCATGGGCAAAGACCCACTTCGTCAGATGCATCTGACAAAGTGGGTCTTTGCCCACGAAAGCTTATGCTCTAATAAATCTGTTAGTCTATAAGGTGCCACAGGACTTCTTGTTTTTTATGGAAAATAGAATGTACACTATGGCTATGTCTACACTGGCGCGATCTTGCACCAGAAATATGCAAATGAGGCTAAGCGTGGAATATCGCCAAGCCTCATTTGCATATCTAATGAGCTGCCATTTTTTTCAGAAGAGGCTCTTGCACAAGAAGGAGCATCTACACTGCCCTCTTGCGCAATACCATTACACCTATTACTTTTCAGGAAGAACGGTATTGCGCAAGAGGGTTTTTCTTGCACAAGAAGGGGCAGTGTAGACGCTCCTTCTTGCGAAAGAGGCTCTTCTGAAAAAAATGGCGGCTCATTAGATATGCAAATGAGGCTTGGCGATATTCCACGCTTAGCCTCATTTGCATATTTCTGGCGCAAGATCGCGCCAGTGTAGACATAGCCTATGAGTTCATCTAGACAGCAGTACCTCCACTACCCTGAAATAGCTACTCCATGTCTTTTAAACATACCTGTTATTTTTTGAAATAATGGGTGCACTATTTCAGAATCCCTGTAACCCTCATTAAGGGATGTGTCAAAATAGCACATTATTTCAAAATTTAGCGCTGTGTAGACATGCCAAATTTTGAAATAAGCCATTTCAAAATACAATTGAAAAAAGATACGGATTGTGTATCTTGTTTTGAGTTCAGGGTGCTGTGTAGACCCACCCTAATAGAGAACATTCTCTTAAAACTGACAGTGTGCCAAAATTTGCCCTGAGGTACAGGCATGCAATATCACTGTAGTCAACAGAGATCAGAATGTCAATGGTTTCAGTCGTCTCCTGTCACTGGATTGTGGTACCTGTTCTCCCTACTCTGTTTTCTTCACCACTAAATCTCTTTTCAATTTCCTGCGATCTGGCTTCTATCTTTTCCTGCTTCTTGAAATTGTTGTTACCTAACTTTCTGATTGTCTCTTCTTGGCCAGATCTCAAGTCTCATCCACCTCAATTTATCCTATTGACAATGTTGTTAAGTCTTCCTCTGCCTACAAACATGACTTCAATCACTTCCAACAGCTACATGCACAAATACATATAAATGTTCCCCATTATCATAGTATCTGAGCACTTCACAATTCTAAATGTATTTACCCTGTGAAGGGCGCCCCTTTGTGGCTGAGTGTGTGCGTGTAACTTCTGCGTCCCAACTGTCTTTGGGAGAGGAGGTGCTCCAAATGGCTTTTCTGTCAATTGCCTGGAACCCAGCTTATTCTAACCCCCTAGTTTTAGCTGTTGGGGGAGACTCAGGCCCACCCACTCCTCTGGGTCCCATCCCAAGAACCCTGTAAGTAGCAATTGCCTGCTACCTATCTCCACTATCCACTGCTTCCTTGCTCCCTGGACCACTTCCCCAAGAAGCAGCTCCATCCAGCCCTCTCTCTCAGGACTTTGAGATCTGGTTCTCAGTGCACCTTGTTCAGAGTTCTGTAATTTTTTGTAGTCTGTTACAGCTAGTCTTCAGCAACTGGACCTGGGTCTTAACCAGATCTGAAGTCCAGTTTCCACTCAGGGTTGTCCAATGGGCTGCTGGCCTCCCAGTCAGTCCCTGGGTCTAACTGGGTCAAACTCCAGTAAAGAACTGCCAGGCCCTTGCCCAGAAGCTTCTTTTATATCAGCCTGCTGGGCCGTGATTGGCTGAAGCAGAAGCAGCCACTCTTGTCTGCTTGGAGGACCTACTTTCTGCTCTTCTCCCTGGGGTTGGGAGCAGCAAGGCCTCCAGCCTCCAGTAGGAGGCTTTGGGCCTAGTCCAACCTGTCACATACCCCATGAGACAGGGAAGCACTATTCTGCACCGGGTATAAATGAGTAACTGGAGCACAGAGAAAGACTAAGGGCTCATTTTTTTAAAGTCTAAGGATGCTGATAAGTAGCTAAGCTCTTGTTAAAGGTGCATGTGTGTCTAAATACCTTCAAGGTTTTGGGTGCAGGTATTTTCAAACTCACCTACGCAGTGTTAGAAGACTAGGTGCTTTAAAAAATCACAGTAGGTGTGCCTAGCTCAATCTTTTGGCACCTAAATACCCTGCCAATCACCATACAGAAAATTTGTGTGGCAAAGCAGGGACTTGAGCCCATGTGTCCATAGTTTCAACCACTGGACTGTTCATTGGCTCTAACCACTGGATTATCTTTTCTCTCTAATTGTTCTGCCTCTTGGCTTACCTGTATATCCATTCTTGCAGAGTGTATTCCTCCAGCATTTCACATTATGTCACTGGGGGTTCAAGCCCTGGCTCGCTTCTTCTTGCCATCTAGGCACTACCTTAGAGCAGCCTTGTCTGGTCATACAGCCTTGAGTACCATTTCTACATCACGTGCCTTCCTTTCCAAACTTGCTCCCCACTCAAAATCAACTCCTCATTTTCCCTTTCCCATGATTCTTGTAAGTTCCACTATCCGCTCTGTCCCTTTGGCTATAGAGCATTAGTGTCATTCTTTGGTCCCTCTCTCTCCCATTCTTTCCTGGTACTGATGCTGTCACTAAATCTTAGTGCTTTTTTTTCTTTGCATCTCTTCAAAACTTTGTACATTCCTGCTGTCTACACTCCCAGATCCTGGTAATTTCTCAGTTTCACCTCTGCAACCTCATCTCTTCATGTCTTTAAATCAAATACTATAGCTGGACTTTTAAAAGTTCAGGACAATTTTTATGACAAATAACCTTTCTTTATGAGGAGTCGAGTCCTGAGAGCAGTGCTCTTTTTAATCAGTCCTTACACAGGGAAATGCCCAATGGCTTCAAACACTGTATAAAAATACAGTAATGTGTTCCAAATTTAACTTACTATGCCCAATATTGCCAACTCCAAGCATGGAAAGTGCATGTCAAGCCCTCAAAAGCAAAGGATTGGCTCAAAACTCTTGAGAGAGAGAGAATGGACATCTATTTGGTTTTGAAAGCTCGTAAGGTGCACTTGGGTCATATTTTCAAGCTTTTTATTGTTTTTTTTTCATAATCAGTGGGTAGATGTTCATAAATTCACATGACTCCAGAAGATCATGCTTTCACAGTCTGTGTTCCTCAACAATAATTCTTCAGTCATCAAAAAAAAATCCTCTTCCTTGTCTGTGGATGAGTCTGCATGTCCTTCTCTGGCTTGACATGAGTTCTGGCTAAGAAGCAGGGCCCTGTTAAGTCTGTTGCTAGCAAGCATGCAGCTGGGCCTCAGGGAAAAGCAAACGTGGAAATATAACCTTTTGCCTTCAGTCAGGGGGCAAAGGCTTGACCATAAACTGCTTACAGTGCTGAAACTGCTAACTTTGTGCCCTCAGGCATTGGGCGAGGTCTGCTAATAAGTTGCTGAAACTGCTGAAATCATTAAAGTATATACCATTAAAAACAAGCATGATCAAAATTTCCAGAATTATTATGACGTGGCTTATAGGAATAGAGGGTTACGCAACAGGCACACCCTGTATTTTACAAAAGTGCTAACCGCAAAAGGGGTAAACAACTTAGGATAATGGCGTAAATTAAAGATTAACATTATTTGTTCAAGTGAGTAGCTTATCTAAGGGTGTTGGACTAAAGAATTGTGTATGGCTAGAAGACCATGTGGCAACAAGGTGTGAAGCATCCGAGTTTCGCCTGGGATAAAAGATGTTTCTGCACGCATGTGCTTTGGGAGAGAGGAAGAGAGAGGACCCGCAAACTCTGTTCATGTAACCATAAGTTTTGGGGCCTGTTCATCCAAATCACGCAGTCTAGGATGTCTCAGCACGCGGGAAGGAATGAGACCATGATCTCCTGTCCATGGATTATTGGGAATCAAGGGTGAACTGTAAGTGAATTAGGCTTGAATATTGTAATATAGCTAATTTTTTATTAACTGCTTTGCATTATAGGTATTTTAGGCTAACCCTTTTAAAAATCTATAGTAAATAAAATTACATTGCATAGTAATAAGCTAGTCTATAATATATCATAGCTGAAGCCTGTATCGTGACTTGTGCCGTGTTTATTTGTCTTGCACTGCTTATGGGAATTATATCGACCATCTTACTTGCAAAGTTCTTTGGTTATTGTAATTGCTTGAACTTTCAATAAATTAGGTAATGGTTAAGTTCAGATCTCTCTCATTGGTCGGTCCTGCGCCTCTGAATCTAAAAATATTCTGAAAGAACCATCACATGACACTTGTCCCAATCGCAACTGTATAGGGACAAAATTTCAAAAAATTGACATTTCAAATAGGGTTTGTGCTGTACATTCATACATAGGTAATGTGAACAAAATATTGCAAATGAAATGAGCCATAAAGTTGTGGAGTGATGTACAAAAAATATCAAGGGATTGGCAGGACAGGGAATCCTCCCCTGAATGAATGTTAGTACTATATGCAGCCATCAAATTACAATATACAGCCTGCCTTGCAGCAAAGTTAAAATGATAGCTAAGTGCCTTAGTGTGATCAAACTTAACCCCTCTTCTTCTTCCAGTCATGCAAACTCTTCTTGAATTCCACCTCTTACCTATATCATACTACTGATGTTAAGGGAGTAGGTGCATATCAAATGAATGAGAATTATGCCTACCATTTAATCTGGTATGGCTCCAGCCACACATGTGCAATAATCTTGAATTCCCTGCTGCACACATAAGAACATAAGAATTAACACACTGGGTCACAGAATCATAGGGCTGGAAGAGCCCTCAGGAGGTCATCAAGTTCAGTCCCCTGCCCAGAGCAGGGCCAATCCCAACTAAATCAACCCAGCCAGGGCTTTGTCAAGCCAAGACTTAAAAACCTCTAGGGATGAAGATTCCACCACCTCCCTAGGGAACCCATTCCAGTGCTTCACCACCCTCCTAGGGAAATAGTTTTTCCTAATATCCAACCTAGACCTTCCCCACGGTAACTGGAGACCATTGCTCCTTGTTCTGCCATCCATCACTACTGTGAACAGCCTCTCTCCATCCTCTTTGGAACCTCCCTTCAGGAAGTTGAAGGCTGCTATCAAATCCCCCCTCACTCTTCTCTTCTGCAGACTAAACAAACCCATATCCCTCAGTCATGCACTCCAGACCCCTAATCATTTGGTTGCCCTCCGCTGGACCCTCTCCAATGCATCCACATCCTTTCTATACTGGGGAGCCGAGAACTGGACACAATACTCCAGATGTGGCCTCACCAGAGCCGAATAAAGGGGAATAATCACTTCTCTGGATCTGCTGGCAATGCTCCTGCTAATGCACCCTAATATTCCATTCACCTTCTTGGCTATAAGGGCACACTGTTGATTCATATCCAGCTTCTCATCCTCTGTAATCCCCACATCCTTTTCTTCTGAACTGCTACTTAGCCATTTAGTCCCGGCCTATAATAATGCTTGGGATTCTTCCATCCCAAGTGCAGGACTCTACACGTGTCCTTGTTGAACTTCATCAGATTTCTTTTGGCCCAATCCTCTAATCTGTCTAGGTCACTCTGGATCCTATACCTGCCCTCCAAGGGTATGTCTACACTGCCACCCTAGTTCGAACTAGGGTGGCTAATGTAGGCATTCGAACTTGCAAATGAAGCCCGGGATTTAAATATCCCGGGCTTTATTTGCATGTTCCCGGGTGCCGCCATTTTTAAATGCCCCGTAGTTCGAACTCCCTGCCCGCGGCTACACGCGGCACGGACTAGGTAGTTCGAATTAAAGCTCCTAATTCAAACTACCGTTACTCCTCATTGCAGGAGGAGTAACGGTAGTTTGAATTAGGAGCTTTAATTCGAACTACCTACTCCGTGCCGCGTGTAGCCGCGGGCAGGGAGTTCGAACTACGGGGCATTTAAAAATGGCGGCACCCGGGAACATGCAAATAAAGCCCGGGATATTTAAATCCCGGGCTTCATTTGCAAGTTCGAATGCCTACATTAGCCACCCTAGTTCGAACTAGGGTGGCAGTGTAGACATACCCCAATGTATCTACCTCTCCCCCTGTCTTAGCGTCATCCGCAAACTTGCTGAGGGTGCAATCCGTCCCCTCATCCAGGTCATTAATAAAGATATTGAACAAAACCGGCCCAAAAATCCATCAATCCCAGTATCTTGTCTTCCAATAGTGGCCAATGCCAGATGCCACAGAGAGAATGAACAGAACAGGTAATCAAGTGATCTATCTCCTGTCATCCATTCCCAGCTTCTGTTAAACAGATGACAGTATTAACACCTTCAGCTAACTTTTACTATTTTATCATTTTGAATGTGTATCTTTCTATTCTGTTAAAACCCTATTGGACACCACAAACCAGAACAATGTATATTCTCCTTATGATTTGCGTGTTAATTAAACATTTCTGACTGAATGATTGGATTCAGTATGATCTCGCTAGACAATTGAGCCCTGCATTTTTAATTGTTGTGTGTCAGGTCAAGCGGATGATAATGTATTTACTCTAGTGGAAGTAAAGAATTTACTCCTTGTTCAAAGCATTGGGCTTCACTTTATATACAATCATAAAAGCCTCCTCAGTAATAAGACAGTATAATTAGATAATTGTTATATTCAAAGCTATTTGCTTCTGATTAAATAAAAATCCTGAATAGTTTTAGTTTCTGTCTCTGCTAATTAGTGGTTTTTGTGTCTGTTTAATTTAAGCGCATGCCAAGACTGATTCAGTATGTTCACCTCTGGGAGTCCATTTGTTATAGGCTTGGTCCTTTGGGATTTCATGCAATTAAAAATAAATTGAATTTATGGCTTAATCCTTCTTGAGAATGTCAGGACAAAAATTATTAGAGCTTTCAAAGGTTTTCTTTTTTTAGATGTAGCATCTGTCCTGTTGGATTCCTGGTGCAGATTTATCCACTGATGTAAATAGATGCAGCTTCATGAACTTCAATCCAGTGTGAGCCCATTTATGCGGATAGATATAGATATAACTCTGATTTTGTTAAAATGAAACATACTTCTCTAGCTTATGGCAGCTTCATGCAAATCATACTCCTGGCATTTCAGGTTTAAATAACTTTACTGACTTTGAAGAGTGCAATAAGAGCGATTATTTTAAGCAGATGTCACAACAGCCTGCTTTTACTTAAAATGGGCGTGAAAATGATCAACGGTGACATGACATGACAAATTAGAGGGTGAGCACTAATACCTCAGCTTTAAAAATCCCAAAACCCATTGCCAGAAGTACCAGGGCTGGAAGCATAAAAAGGAGGCCTTCAGCTCATTTGGCCCAGAGACTGTGGAAGAGATGGATGCCTCTGTGTTGCTATGGCACCCAGATGTAGACCCCTCACCTTGCTAGGGTGTATATATTGTGATTACTTCCTGGTTGCCTGAGACCACAAGCCCAGGATAAAGTCTGCCCTCTACTCAAACCGACCCAAAGGGTTAGCACTAATTGATAGATTGTTATTTGTTGTTAGCCCTCTTGTGGAGCTGTGAGCTAGCAAATCCATATAGCATTGACCTCCAAGGGCAGGGCCGAAGGTTGTTACTGTGAGTTTGCCTCTGCCAGATGGGCCTAGAACTGGAGACCGCCGATGGCGTGGCCCCAGCATAGTGATACCAGGCCAACAGCTAAACCTTGAGACAATGTGGCAAAGTGGCCTCCCTCCCCATTGGAGAGCGAGGGAGCACTACAGACTCCCTTCCAAATACTCTTCTCAAACCTACATTTTTACACTCTTCATTGTCAGTAATCTAAGGGGGAAGAGTGGGGACCATGCTGGCAAGAACTAAAGTAGGGAGGAGCAGTCCCTTCCTGGAGGGGGGAATGGGTTCACACAAGTGCCACATGGGCTGGAGAGTCAAGAAGGGTGGCTGGCATAGTAAGAAATTAATTGGCACTCTAGTCTCTGCTCTTTAGCAACAAGTGCACTGTCAGTAGGGCAATAAAGATGAGAAAAAATTAACCCCTTCCTGTCTCATCTCCACTCTGTTAGGCATGTAAATCAGATTAATTACTCCGTACATTCCTCAGGATTGAAGACACAAGAGGAATGGAAATATGCATGTCTTTGGATAATTCAGGGAGAAAAAAAATGCATGCATGACAGAACCAAATGATCATGTACACAAAACACATCCCTAAGAATCTTGGCTGAACTAGTGGAGGTCACTATACAATGTACGTACTTCCCAAGTTCTTCAACCAATTTAGGTGGAAGTCCCATCTATGACAACTATTCCATATAGGCCCTAGGTATTAGAAGGTGGTAGATGATCCTCTGTCACACTTTAGATGCCCATAGGTTTGTTATACTTGTGTCAGAGCAGGATTTGAAGGATTTCAAGACCCACAAGCTCAAGGATCTATTCTGCATAGCTACCCTCTGCTGTATAAAGTGAGAACTGCTGAGCAGTATAGGGACTATACTGATGAACTAGTGGAGGTCACTGCACAATATTTGTGCTTGCCAAGTTCTTTAACCAGTTTTAGACATGTGTCTCTGTCTGTCCATCTGTGAATCCATCTGTTCAAGAACTCCTCCTAAATGGTAAGACCTCAAAATTTGTTAGGCAGCTTCCTCTTACCATAACTTGAAGCAAGGTCAGATTTTGGTTCTGCCAGGACAATGGGATGTGCCTGGAATTCAATTGTTTCTCAGAAAATGGAAAGGGAAGGGTCTGATAAGAGGGGCACTTATATTGTACAATAACCACAAGGGAGCGCAAGGGGCCAGAGATGGGGAGCAGGATAGATATAACTCCTTTGTGCCAGAAGGCGGCAGGGGTGAAGAGAGGAACAGCTATCTACTATATATTTCACTCAGAGAGTTTGGTTGTTTGTGTGTCTATCTGTCCCAGAGTCAGGGGACATGCAGCTCTCCTCCAAGCTGTGCCTGCCACTGCTACAGTGGCCCTGGACAGGCACTTCTCACCTGAGCCTAAGCTGCTTAAGTGAGAGGGGGCTGGGATAGTCCTCTCGCCCCAGTTTCAGAGGGGTAGCTGTGTTAACTTGGGTGTGTCTACACAGCAAAGTATTTTGGAATATCGGCTATTATTCTGAAATAACTAACTATGCAAGCATCTATACAGCAATTCCTTTATTTCAAAATAATTTAGAAATAAGTGACAGCTTATTCCGATTTCTGTAAACCTCATTCTACAAAGAATGCCTATTCTGAAATAGTTATTTCAAATTAGAGCCCTAGGAGGAATAACTTAGCCCTTCATCAGGGCTATTCTATTTCAAAATAGCAGAACTGGAGCATCTACACAGACTATTTCAAAATAGTTATTTGGGAATAGGGTCTGCGTAGATGCTCCACTTCTGCTATTTCAAAATAGCCCCTTATCAGGGCCATTCTAAATTATTCCTCCTGGGGCTCTAAATCGAGATAGCATGTCTACATTAGGGAAGTCTCCCTCGGATTAACTTTGAGGCTTCCTTGTAGTGTAGACCAGCTATTTTGAAATAACTATTCTGGAATAACTTATTCCAAAATAACTGTGCAGTGTAGACAGACCTTAGTCTGTAAGGGCACATCTACACAGCAGTGTTATTTTGGAATAACTGATGTTATTCTGAAATAACATTGTCCGTGTTTATACTACAAGCAGTTATTTTAACATGATATCAAAATAATGTCAAGCTCTAGGACTTCTTACTCCGACTCCTGTAACCCTCATTTTACGAGCAGTAACAGAAGTTGAAGGAAAAGTGCTCTACTTCAAACTTCCTGCTGTGTAGATAGCGCCAAAAGCCGAAATAAGCTATTGTGACTTCAGCTACGCAATTGACCTACCTGAAGTTGCGTAGCTCCATTCAGCTTTAGACCTGCTGCGTAGACATTCCCTAACTGAAAAAACTTAAACAGTGAGTACCCCTGCAGAACCAAAGACTGTGTCTCGACTACATCCCTCTTTCGACAGAGGGATGTAAATTAGGCACTTCGAAATTGCAAATGAAGCGGGGATTTAAATATCCCATGCTTCATTTGCATAATTGCATCATGGCGCTTTCGAAAAAGCACCATTTCAAAAGTAAAACTGTAGTCTAGACACGGTTCTTTGAAAAATAGAAACCTTTCAAAAGATCCTGTAAACCTCACTGTCTAGACTGCAGTTTTACTTTTGAAATGGTGTTTTTTCAAAAAGTATTACATGTACATACACACACTGCTGTGTAAAATGTCAAATGCTGAGCACTATATGGACTTTGACACTTTTGCTCAAAAGAAAGGAACCTGTATTCTGGAGCATGCAGAGCTGAGGTTTTTCCATTTTTTCTTTCATTTCTTTAAAAAAAGATCCAGCCTCTCGTACACTGTTCTAGATCTTTGCAACCTAAGAATACACCGAATGTTTAGTGTTTGTATTACGATAGCACTTAAAGGCCCATCCAAGACTAGATCCCCATTGTACACACTCAAACTAAAGGACCTGTAAGGAAAAGCTTAAAATCTAAATTAAGAAAAGGGAGTGCAACAGATGATTGGAGAGGATGGGCAAAGGAAAATGATAGTAACAATGATAGGGTCACCACCAGTGCCTTGGTTTTTTGATTGGCATCTTTATGCAAATGCCAAAAATGTGATACTGGAGTTAGAGTAGATGCTCTCTGGCAATGCCTTCCAGTCGCTGAGCCCCATAACCAACCTCTTCATTTCTAAGCAAAGTTCATCTTTAAAAAATCCTGTGCAATGATGTTGACATTAATGAAGTCACACCTTGAGCAAATCAATGTGGAATTTAGCCTAATATCTTTACATATCATGTTCCATGTCATTTATACCATCTTCTGCACTTTATTTCATTCTGTAATAAGATCAAAGCAACTGAATGATTGTCAGGAGAAAAAGCTACTCCCTTCATTTCCGCCACATAAAACCTTGCACAGCACAAAGCTACATCATGATGAAAGGAATGTGGGCAGAAGACCCTTCTCTTTAGAAGCAGCATGTGCGGGGTGCTGCTGGTGGCAGAATACTGAACTTGATGTAGTGCACCAGAGATCTCAAACAGTTTGGCAAATGCTATGTTCCTATTTTCTATAATGCATATGAATAGCATGATGCAAAATAAAGCCCAACTCAGGGTTCCCACACATGAAACTCTCCCAGTGAATTCAAGGCGAGGTCCATGAATGTTGCTTTTCTAGTTGTGATCAATAATGGCATTCCATTGTGGAAAAATTTGAAGGGAATGAGTATTCTACATTATATAGCACAGAGGTTTAACATCCGCCTTTTTCTAATGTTCCTTACTTTTCTGATTAGTTCTGATGCTATAAATGGCATTTATTCCTTCATCCATTGTTAAAAAAGGAAGAAAACCTGTCCCTGAATGTTTTATAGATTGGCACATTGCTATGTCACTTTCTCCTACCAGGGCATCTTAAGCTTGCCCTGTTTCACTCAGAAGTAATATTTCACTGTGATTTTCATAAGGTTATATTTGGTCATTGAGCAGTTACCATATATCTCTGCTATTTTTTATTTTGAAGGTTTTGAGGGACGTTTCCTTAATTCAACACTGACATTCACAACACTTACTACATTTCTCTATGCATTCCCATCAACAATATCTAATATATGGTAATTATTAGGTTTCTCTGGATAAGTCAGGATCTGAAATGAAAAAAATCTTATGGATTATTAATACCATGCTGATGTTCTCTTCCTTAATAAAATTCATCATCAAAAACACAGTTCAAGATAATTTACAGGCAAATACTATACAAACAATCATACCCAATGTTATTGATCATACTTTTCCTGGTATGTTTCTGTCTTGTCTATGCACTTTAGCAAGGCATGTTACAAGGCCTATGTATACCATACTGGCATGCTCTAAAAGTTCTCTAGTGTGTGTTAATATAGTATGGTTTCTCAAGAGAATGATAAATGGAACTTAAGTATTTTGCACAATACAGACAGTTCCAGACATCTTGCAAGTATTTCCTGTATTATTCCAGTTCCTTTATTGCTAGGATAAACAAAATGCATCTCCAAACTTCAAAAAAAAGTTTAAGCAATTCTGAAGAAAATATGGAAAACATGTAAATAAACAGAACAAAATACAAAGACATGATCTGTGTAATCAATACACTAAGTCACTAAGTACAGGGCTAATTTGAATTAAGGAATTGTCTGTGCTCCCATAGGTGGAGATGCAACTGAATAGGTTGTAAAAGGAGACCCAACTTCATCTTGTAATGGACAGATGGAAGGCCTGATCTAGTTAACTAGCCAAAAGAAAAACTGTTTCCCATGTAATTCATCTACATTCCCATGACAATAAAAATTCAATCCATCTTTTAAAAACAGTGCTCATTGTTCTTCTTTATTTTCCTTTTTTCCAATGCTTTAGCAGTTACACTACTGTAATCATGAAAATATGTCTATTAGATGTTTTCTCTAGAGGTAATCTGAGGTGACCCTGCAGAGTAAAGATATCTGCAGTATTTTGACAAGCACATTGATTCCATCTTTTTTGCAAAGACTGGATGTGATAGGTATTGTAAGCCTGGTGAGTCACCCTTGAGCCCGCATGTTCTGAATTCTCAGAACCTGAAGTGTCATTTTAGATCACTTCCTGTAAGTTCTAAGGGCCCAGCCAATCCACAAGCAAGGGGCTAACCAAGTGTCCTACAGCAGGTATATAGGCTCCTAAGGAAAGCAGCCACTCCAGCCCACTCAAATTTGCTGCCATGTTGGGGATAATCTAAGCTACCATGTAAGCCTGACAGACTACTCCTGCTCCAGCCGGGGTCTGCTCCTGCTCACAGCATAGCTGGTTGCTGTCTGGATTCTTGAGCACACTGCTCGGTTGTGCTTGGCCAATATTGCAACCTGGAGCATGTCTGTCACTGAGATGATGGCGCTGGTCTGCAACTATCATGGTCAGCTTGTCCAGGTGCAAAGGAGAATTCCTCACTTCAGTCAATGCTACCAGCAGCTCCAGTGTTGCAGGTACAGCCAGCTTCAGTTCCTTTGGAATGTGCCCTGAAGGTTCCACTGCTGGGAGTAATGATGGGGACCACCAGAAGATCTGGGGTTTACAAACCTTCTCTTCTCAATGTGTCCCACTATGTCCCCTGATAAACAGACCAGGGTGGGGCTTATCAGCACTTTGTTGACCTAGAAAGCATTGGAAGGTGGCTTGTCACTTGTGGTGCAGGTGAGCCAGATCCTTACTAATCTCAATGAATTCACCCATGCCTTGTCCGTCATCTCTAAATCCAAATTGCCCTCCTGGTGCTGAAGCTTCCTGTAGTTTTTCACACAAGGGTTTTGGCTCATTTTAGTATTTACCACCCACTTTCAGAAACTGGTCACCAATGCACATGGATCAAGGCATCCCAGATCTCTCTGCCAGGGTCATGTAGTACAGGAGACCCTCATGATTTGCAGAACTGCTATTTGCGGTTTCACATACACAGGAGTCTCTCCCATCCCCCTATTGCACCCCATCTCCCTAGACTGGGGGAGGGGAACATGGCCTCATGGCAGGGGGTCTGTTTCTGGATGGCAGCTGCAGTCAGGGCCCCCACTGTGAGTTCCCTGCAGTTCCCGGCCCCCACAGAGAGTTCCCCACAGCTACATGCAGCTGCTGTGAGTTCAGGAACCACGTGGAGCCCCTCCCAGGCCTCACGGTGAGTTTCCTATGGGTCCCGGCAGCCACAGTGAATTCCCTATGTCTCCCAGCCCCCGCAGTGAGCTCCCCACAGCTCCTGTGGTGGCTCCACATGGTTTCTGACAGCTGTGTGTGTTCAGGAGCCAAAGGGAGCTCACCTCAAGGGCCAGGAACTGTGGGCAGCTCATCTTGGCAGCCAGGGGCTTCCACCCGCAGTATTCACAGATTTTGCCATTTGCAGTGGTGCCAGGAATGCATCCATCTGAGCGGCACAGGTTTATTGGTTTAATTTGGATGGAATAAATGGCCAAACATGTTATCATAACCCAGCCGCTGTCTAATATTAAATAGCGTTACACAAGGTTTGAGATTTGGTATTCAAGAGCCTTGGTACTATGGCAATCCCATAATTAAAAGTCTTTTAAACCTTTTATTAAAGGTAAAGAAGGAAAAAGGGTTAAAGCATTTGAAACGTAACATTGTGTAAGGCTTTCATTTCAATAACCTCCTTTGTTCCCTTTCCCTTTAGCTGGAAAGAGTTAAGAAAAAAAACTTATTTGATGGTCTCTTAGATGATATCAAAGATGCTCATAATTGTACTTTCGAGCAAAAGAGAAGTTAGGTGTGAGATGGCCTGGAGCTGTTTTCTGCTGTTAACACCTGATCCTGTTTCATCCCAACTGGTGGTTGGGATTCATCTGGAGCTGGTAGTGTTGGCAATACCATGTAGGTTCTTCTCTAGTCAGGATATCTTTCAGAATCAGAATGAAGCAGCCCTGGAAATCCCAGGTGACAGTGGGAGTGGAAGCAATCATGGTGAAATTTGCTCTAATAGGTTTTTTTTCCTCCACACAGATTCTTTCCTTAAGGACCCACAAGGTGATTGATGGGTGGAACAGCCCATTCTCTCATTATTTTGCTCACCAATTAGGCCTAGTTTCTTACAATCCAATATGGTTCCCTGATGTGTGATTCTACGCTTTTCTTACTCACCAAGAATTATCTTAACACAGTCCTTGAGTTGTAGTAGTAAGCCTTTTTGTCTGGACTAATTCAATTTCTGTCTCTTTTGTACCTTTTCCCTGCCACATCTGTTATTGTAGGTTATTATGACATCTTACAAACATTTGCATACCTTTTATAGTTGAGTTTACAATGAGGATTGATGCATAAACCCAACTACCACAGCATAATTCTTCTCTATGATTCACTTCACCAAGGATCAGATATTTGTTCCTAAAAATCACATTTATAAAGTAAAACCTTATTTTAGTTTAAGCACTGAGAAAAAAGGAAAAGAAAAATGCACTTGATCACATTTTAAGCTTCGCATCTTCCTTATCCTACAATTGAGATTTACAAATCTTACATGATTAGATATTACAAAAATCTTTTAGGTGTTAATAGGGCTTAGAATGTAGAATTTACTTAATTTGTAGCTAAAGCAACACGTAAAACTGCTACTGTTACCTATTTGAAAAATGTTAGGAAGAAGCTAGCTCTTATCACTTCTTGGCTGTTTGCCCAGGACACATAAAAATCCCCTCTTTTTTTTGCTTGAACTATTAAAACCCTAAATTTACACAAACCAGGAAAATGTTATGCCCTAGTCATTGAGTTTGCTTACTTGGAAAAAAATGTTAGTCTTGATGGCATTTTAACCAAGGGCATGTTGACACTAGGAAATTTCAGAATAACTAAATTCAAAATAACTCCTGAAATAATTTTGAAATAAGCATTGTTCCTCGAGGAAAGCAGGAGTACAGATTTCAAAATAATCAGCCTGTTATTTCAAAATAACGGGTTTGGTAGTGTGGGGACACGACTTATTTTTTTGGAATAACTGTAGACCAGTTGTAGACCAGGGCCAAGTGTGTTACTTCCTCTACAAAGAAACAACAAATTATGTTTTTTTTAACCACTTTGGATTCATGAGTCTTTTGCAACACCAAAAAGTAGTACAAGTTTGCTGGAATTTTTAGTCTATAACAGAGTTGCCCACCTTGTTTTACCACCAACATTTGTGAGGATACAACCTTCATCGCAATTTAGCATATGATGGGGATCAAACCTTCAACATTAGCATCATTCAGTCTCACATGCACAGAAAAACAAAAATATGACATCAAAACCAAAATAATCCAGGATTGCCAAAGCACAAAATGAAAAACAAAACCATTTCAAAAAGACAAACACAAGAAAAAAAAACTTTGCAGAAATAATCACAAAACGTTTGGTGCTGCAACAGCTGTTGGTTCTACTGGGAAATAATAATCAAGCGCTGGGGCAAAATCAATTATGAAGAAAAGCAGTTGAAAGGGACTGGCATTTCCTAAAAGATGTAATTTTAGAGGCTCAACATCAAGCACAGAGGAAAGATAAGAAGGTACAGAAAGATAAGAACCACAGGAGACCACACAAATGTATAGGCTCCTACGGAAGGTGGCCACTCCAGTCTGCTCAAGGTTTCTACCTTATACAGTGTTGGCAGGCCCACTGATAGGGGGACGGAGCAAAGACGACAGTTGCCCCAGGGCCAAGCAATTCAAGGCTACTGGCGCTGCCTCTGCACGAACAGCGGCGGCTGGATCCCAGGCCCTTTAAATTACCACTGGAGTGCAAGGCAGCTCTGAGAACACGGGGGGAGGGGGCAGTGCACTCTGGGCATCACTGATGGCTGGCTGCTTCAACTCTGCCCCTTCCATTTGAGGTTCCACCCCTTCCAGGAGCACAGAGCTGCCCCTCCCTTTACCCAGCGGCCTGGCAAGTCTGTCAGCACCCCTGATTGGTTACAGTGCCTCCTGTTGGATGTTCCTTTAGCAATTCTATCCAATGAAGCATCGGATTCTATTCCTGGCTCTCACACTGGCCTAAGTGCATTTGGGCAAATCATCTCATCCTCTGCAAAGTGTTTGAGGTCTAAGATGAATAGCACACTATATTAGAGCTAGCTATTATTACACAGTAAATTTATTCATAAAGCCAGATGCTGTGGTGAGTGGCTGCATGTATGTGCTGCACTTGCTAAATATCAATTCATTAGAGTTTAACTTTAAAAGTTTTCTAATGAAATATTTAAACTGCCCATGGGGAAACCAAACTTTGGAAACAGTTGGCATCTGACAGTTTTTAAAGACAACAGCTGTTTCAGTTTTGTTTGAAAAGTCCAATTTATTGCTACCTAGATCGCAGCTCCATGCCAATATGCAATATCTTTGGCACCGGATAAGGCTCCGCTTTCCTTTCACTCTCTTCTAGCAGATAAAACATGTAATTTGTATATATTGTAGCAGGTTCAACTCACTTTCCGCACGGCTTCTCCCCTCAGGGTGGCTTTGGGGAAGTAGCTGGCCACTCCGATGCCGACACGCCCCTTTTGGGTGAGGTGTTGTTTTCAGGGCACTGCCCTCTGGCAGTGACCACTCCAGTCTTGGTCTGCACCCCCTTCCGGGGGGCAGGAGGGAGAAAGGGGGAGCCATTGTTCTTCCTTCAGTTCAGGGTCCTCCCTATTCCCTAGGACCCCCAGTTCTTCTTCCCAGGAACACCCAGCTCCCTCCAGGAACACACAGCCCCTCAGCACCCTCCAGGCCTCAGTGGCCTACTACCAGTCCCTCTCTAGCCCTGTCTCAGGACAGACTGCAGTCTCTCCCAGCCATTCCTCCCTGCCCAAAGGCATGCCTCTGCCTGCCCGGTTGCCTCCTGCAACCCTACCTTGTGGTCTTATGGCCTGGAGCTTCCCTGGCTCGAACTCCCCCAGCCTACCGCAGCTGCCTTCTTGCAGCCCGGCCTTTTAGGGCTGCCTCCATGCGACCCCCACCCTCCATGACTGCCTCCTCTCAGGCCAGGTAGCCTGGGTTTGCTAGGCCAAAGCCTCTCTCATTACTGGCAGGTAGGTCTGGTCTGGTCTCTCTCCTCCTACCAGGAGCTGCTCTTATAGTCTCCAGCTGGGCTTCCCCCTGACTCTAGGGCTCAGCCCCTTAAAGGGCCAGTGCAGGGCAACGCCATGCCACAATATGTACTGCCATGACCCATTTGTCACATGAAACACTTGATCCTGATTTATCTTGAGCCCGTCTGGATGACAATAGAGGCCAACTATCCAAATTATAGTGACATTTAAAAGATGTTGCCTGTACTTAGCCAGAAACTGCCTTGCTTCAGCAGCACAAAAGTCTATGTAAAGCTCTCCCCAGCCCGATGTGGATTCTCCTGCCACAAAGGGACTCTCACTTGGCACACTGCTGATATAGTTCTTTGCATACTGCATTCTCCAAGCATCACTACTGGAGGGGCATGGTGGGGAGGGAGAAGGCATGGCCAGATAGCATTATACTCTGGCAATTCCTAGCTGTGGAGCCCATGTGTTTTGTGCTTTTGTGCTACAGTATAATTTAGAGTAGATGTGGGGTTGCTCTATATTAAATGAGAGACTGGAGTGGACCATTACAGTGTTGGAAATAAAAAAAGATGGTTTAAAGCCACTTTTGCCCCCCAACCCCACAGCTATGCTAGAGTTCCAGTGCAGTTCAGAATCTAGCTCTATGTCTTAATTCCAATTCAGCAACATCCCTGCATAACTTTGGGCACCTAAATAGTCCCTCTGAAGTTACAAATAGGCTCCTGTTCACAACTCTGACTATGTCTAGATTGCAGGCTTCTTTCGGAAGAAGTTTTTCCGGAAAAGATCTTCCAAAAAAACTTCTTCCAAAAGAGGGCGTCTACACAGCAAAAGTGCATCGAAAAAGCGATCTTGCTTTTAGGCTGTGATTACTATGAATGGAGTGGCCACCAGGGCCCTCTTTCCTCTTTTTTCGAAAGCACTCCCTCTTCCCCGTCCACACATGCCTTTTTTCAAAAGAGTTCTTTCAGAAAAAGGCTTCTTCCTCATAGAAAGAAGTTTACCAATGTCAGAAAATCCCCTCTGTTCTTTCGATTTTTTTTCAAAAGAACGCAATTGCAGTTTGGACATAACTGGAGATTTTTTGGAAAAACGGCTATTTTTCCGAAAAAAACTCAGCAGTTTAGACATACCGTCTGAGAGCTCGCAGCACTACACATTGATGCATAGAGCCTTTCTCACTTGTAGAAGAAGACTGGATGTGCCAGAAGACAACTGTTAGAAAACAGAACACCTCACCTTTAGACGTAGTGTTTGCAATCCTGCTTTGGTTGGTAGCAAATTGGACTCTTTCCATTTTAGAGCCAATCAGTGTCCTTTGTGGATAATCTGAATCTAGCTCTGAAAGGCCACACCACAAGAAACAACTCAGATGGTGATGTTGTGACCAGTTTGTGTATCATTGGAAAGACCATAAACTAAATGGAAACAAATCTATAAACTACCCTTTCACTTTCAGTGGTAATGCATTTAAGTCTGTACCTTTCTCTTCTATTGGATTTTTCACCAGCAGACCTCAAAGATCTTTACAAAGAAGTGCAGCAGTATTATCCCTATTTTACAGATGGGTAAACTAAAGCCTCTGGGAGAGAAAGTCACTCAAAAAAGTTGTAGCAGAACTAGAAACTGAACTCAGGTCTTCAGTCCAGTTTCCTAGCCACTATTCCAGACTGCCTCAGTGAACACTGTGGAGAATGATGTAGCATTATCAACTGTACTATACCTGTCAATCAGCTACAGGAATAATAGATATCATAACAGCACCTTCTGTAAGCACTAATTTTTGCTTTTCAGATAACTCAACAACTAGCTTCTTTTGTAAATCTATGCTACAGTTCAATATTTACACACATAAAGGGTTCACCTTTTAAAATTAATGGCATCTTTTCACAGATTACTGAACAATGGTAAGTACTGCATATCTGGTGCTGAGTGTGAAACAGGACTTTAAAATTAATACAGTATCCTATCGTGATAGCGCAAATCACTAGCTAGGGTCAATTGCTATAGAATACTTTAGCAGCATCTGCATAACATCTTTCATCTGATGATTCATTGATTATAAAGCCAGAATGTGAAGGGGTGACTAGATCAACATGGGAACAAATATTTCATAATAGGCTCTTCCATCAACCAGAGAAAAACATAATACAAACAAATGGCTGGAAGTTGAAGATAGACGAGTTCAGGCTGGACTTAAGGCATAAAATTTTAAGAGTCAGGGTCTTTAACCATTGGGAGAATTTACCAGGGGTCAGGGTGGATTCACTACTTGCAATTTTTAAATTAAAATTGGATTTTGTTTAAGGGTCTTTTCACATAAATTATTTTGGGGAAGTTTTATGACCTGTGTGTGACAAGGCAATTTCTTGTAATATCCTTGAAAAACTTAATAGTATTCAGTTTAAGTATTTTTGGAGTCTGTTGTGTTGAATGCAAAGTTTATACAATATTGTGGGATAGGATGCAAGTGCTCTGCAGGAGGAGACATGTCCAATGTAAATATTGAAAAGTGTTATGAGCTTCAAATGTCTATTTTGAACATTGGGCCAGACAAGAAGGAACTTCTGCCACAAACAAAGCTAAATTAATACTTGGGAATGCAAATTCCCACCTGCTTCCATCCTTCTCCGAAGAGAGAAGCTATGCCCTGAAGAGAGAACCATTGTCTGCCAATTACTATAAACTGGAATTACTGGAAACCGTAATTTTTAATTACTGGAAACTGTAGAGGTGTCATTAGAGACCTCAGAGCAGGAAAAGAAAAGGTTGTCCAAATTACCAAGGCTCCTCAATCTTTGTGTATGTGTCTTCATCAGACCTGAATTTGATACTGACCAAAACAAAATCTATTGCAGTACTATTTGCACAAGAAAGCTGATGCAGGAATGGAAAAATGTAGTGGAGTCTATTCAACAAAATGAGCAGTGGTTATTTCTAGGGTGGTGTAAGAAGCAGAAAGATCTCAGCTAAATTTTCAGATGCCAGAGGTTGTAGCAAAAAAATTAAAGTAATCGGCCATTTTCAACTTTGTCCAGTAGTAGGCTTTTCGCTCCATTTTAAAGACACAAATAAAAACTTTAGTTGCCTGAAATGATAGAGAACCTCACAAAACAGAAGAGCATAAGACTTAAGAAAACATAATATCATCATTGATAAAATTTTCAGATGACACAAAAATCAGGGTAGGAGTAAATAACAAAAAGGATAGGTTTTTGTTCAGAGTGATCTCTGGATTGCTTGGTAAACTTGGTCAAAGCGAACAATTATGGCAGAATGGCAATGTATACACCTAGGAACAAAGGTTGTAGGCCATTCTTACTGGACAGGGGACCCTATCCTGAGAAGCACTGACTTTGAAAGCAATTTGGGAATTGTGGTGAAAAATCAGCTGTACATGAGTTCCCAGTGTGATGTTGCTGTCAAAAGAGCTAATGTTATCCTATATATATATATATATGTATAATGTTATCCTGAGCTAATGTTATCCTATATATATATATATATGTATAATGGAATCTGGAGAAGGAGCAAATGATTAAAGAATTAGAAAACATGCCTTATAGTGAAACATGCCTTCTACTCAAGGAATTCAGTCTACAGTATATAGTATAAGAAAGAGAACGATGGGGTGATTTGATTACCATCTATAAATATTACAGGGAATAAATGTTTCATAATGGGTTCTTCTATTTAGAAGAGAAAGATATAACATTGACCAATGTCTAGAAGCTAAGGATAAACAAATTCAGACTGGAAATAAGGCATAATGTTTTGAGAGTAAGGTAATTAACCATTGGAATAAGTTATCAGTGATGGAAGTGGTTTTTCTGTCATTGACAATTTTTAAATCAAGATTGGATGTTTTTCTAAAAGATTTTCTCTAGGAATTAATTTGAGAAAGTAATCTGGCCCATGTTATACAGGAAATCAGACCAGACTGTCCCTTCTAACTTTGGAATCTATGAATCATTAAGAAACAACATTTGAAAATTTGGCAAATGTCTTGATTTATAAACTCAGGAACTCACTAAAAGAGAATGAATATGCAGCTGTTCAGTGCAATTTTTGCTGTCACTTTTCAAAGTCTACTTTTGCTTCATCGTGTATTGTAAATGGCCAGACCTTACTTAATGGATCTATTTTTATTATGATGCGGCAGTAGTTTGTATTTCACACGTGAGGAAAATGGCCTGATTTTCTTCCCATTGTCTTTTGAAAATCAGGCCAATTATTAGGTGCTCAAAAAGCCTATCTGCAGACACCCATTATTCAAAATTGTGGATTCCATTTTTCTACAGCCGAAGTGTTTTTGTTTCTTTGTACTTTGTTTAAAACTTGGCTTACTATAAAATGTTGTGGAACAGATTTTAAATGGCTGGTATAAGATGGGGTGTTTGAGGAAGGAAATTGTCTCCATTATACTAAAATATCCAATGGTAATTTCATCTTGCATTTATCTATAGGAATGTTCCATTGTGATTTACCAACTGCACATACTAATTGTCCATCATAATCATGGAATTTGATGCAGCATCTGTTTGAAATTTAAAAAAAATATATAAAAGAGTCTGTAGAGAAAACTTGTAGGGGGCTAAAGTTACATATGCTTCCTTATAAACATGCAAGCATCCATACTAATTGATCACATTCTTCTGAAACATAACTAAAACAAATATAAAAATGTAAAGTGTATACTGCAAACAACTATGAATGTGCCAAAAATTACACGGAGGAAAATTATCTTGTGTATTGGACTGTTCATAGGGTGGGGAACTGGGATTCTGGGTTCTTGTCTCTTCTTTGATTAGAGTGACCAGATAGCAAGTTTGAAAAATCAGGACACATTTTGTGTGTGTGTGCGTGTGTGTAGTTGTGTATATAAGACAAAAACCCGTGTGTGTATGTATGTAGGGTTGTGTATTGAAGACAAATACCCTAATATCAGGACGGTCCCAATAACATTAGGATGACTGATCACCCAAGCTCTGAATCTATGACCCCAGGTGCATCTATGACCTCAGGCAAGTAATCAAATCTTTCTGTATCATCTCAATTTTGTAGATGTGGAAATTAAAAATAGCTTACTTACATCACAGAGATGTTCATTCTGAGGATTAATTTAATGAGCTAAATTCAATGCTGCTATCAATAACAAATTCAAAGTTGCTTCAATACCTTCAGTGGAATGGTATCCCGGTGCATTCAGTTCACTGCCAAGAAATATGCAAATACAAAATAATATATTTGAGTGCTAATGTAAAAGTAATTTAAAGCCTCATTCTTCAAACACAATTTGGCCAAGCTGCCCATATGTCCTTCTACGAATCCACATTATTCTTTACTCTTAGGATATGTCTATACTACAGCGTTATTTCAAAATATCTAATTTCGAAATAGCTATTTTGAAATAGGCGCTATTCCTCATAGAATGAAGTTTACCAATTTCAAAATAAGCCCTCCACTATTTCAAAATAATTTTGAAATAGCGGTTGGCTTGTGTAGACGCTAGGAAAGTTATTTTGAAATAACAGCTGTTATTTCTAAATAACTTTGCTGTGTAGACATACCCTCTCTGTGTGTATATATACTCTAGGTAACCAGTGTTGGCTGCATGGCAGTCTCTAGGCATCGCTGTAATAGAAATAAAAGATTAACACATAAAAAGGTGTTTCGTTTGTTTACCTGAAAAGATGAGAGACAAGGTGGGTGAGATAAAATCTTTATTGGACCAACTTCTGTTGATGTAAGAGACTTGGGAAGCTGTAATTCTCTGTATTCTACTCTGTGCAACTTTCTGTAGAAGGCAGATTCCATTAGGAAACACTGTGAGATGAAGAAAACACTAGAGCACTTCTGTTCCTTAGAGAACCCCACTCTGGCACACTTTAAACAATGTAATATTTCATCAGAGCTCCTGTTAAACTGTCAGGCACTTTCTTTTCTGAATTTCCTTTTCCCACCATGCCTGATTAGCAAGATAAATGTATAAATAAAAGCCTTCTACTTCATTTTCGGTATGTGCTTCCACCATGATTCATTCCGAGGTGCCACAATCCAGGGCTGGCAATATTAGTTTTATCGCCATGGGATCAATTCTGATATCATATACAGCTCTGTGTGTATTCCACTCATTATGCTGTTGCAGGCACATGGTTGGCTGTTGAACTCTTAAGAGTTCTATTGTATTTTAAAAAGAATGAAAACAGAAAAGACAGGGAAAGGTCTCCAAGTAGTCATTTACAGTGGTATGTATAAATAAATAAATAAACAGGTAAGTAAGCAAGCCCAACAGCCTTGGATCTGAATGCACAGATAAATCCAGCCGGCGAAATCAAATCCAGAGGAGTGGGGGGAGCAAAAGTAATAACAGTTAAATCAAATGAGCAATCCAGTAATCAATCTAATGCTCAGAAAAATAAGCGAATAAAACGATGGCAAAAGAGTATGATTTGCTTAGGAATAAAAACGTACTTGTGTAAGCAGAAGAATTTTAATAGCAGCATTCTGTACAGATTCTATTATATGGAGAGACGGGTGAGCAATGAATTCCTGTGAACTCTTTTGTTGCCTTTTAATAGGAGCTGTGTGCCCTTTCAACCACCAATCTGAGAAGGCTCAACAACTAGGGCCATCTAGCACAGAAGATTAATGGGCTAGAGGAATGTGGTTCAAGTACAGGTTGATAGGGGCTGCAAGTTATTAGAATAGGTTGAAAAATATGATAAGCTTTTAAATGAAAACACTTTTGAAGAAAAATCTCTGCTGAGCTCCCGTGGTTAACATTTAATGGCAGTTCAGAGGCCTACATGGAAACTCATTGCTGCTTTCAGCCCAGTTCTTAGTGGATAGGTATCAATATCTCACCACTACTTTAAAGCAGTATCCTGGTCTACAATCTCTGCAGCCCTGTTGCTTCCAGAGATGGCTCTTCCAGGGCACAGCTGTGGCACATTTTCAAGCTACTTCAGACATCTGCACAAGTGCTTCCTGTCTTCTGGCTACCGAGGTTTCAGTGGCGTCTGTCCTACCCACAACGTGAGCACAATATCACCAAGCAGTGGAAATTATTCTTTATTTTTAGCCTTCATAATGATCAGGCAGAGGGCTTGGACTAGTACCTTTATGAGTATTGTTTAGAAAAACAGTCCACATTGCACAATGGCCAGCAAGCCCGAGTGCTCAACGGCAATCACCTAAATGCCTGCTGAGCCTGGGATCTGTGAATGAGATTCAGGGAATGAGGCACCCAGCTCCTATGGAATTTCAAAGGGAGTCAGGCACTTGTTTCCGGGAGGCACTAAATGTATCTTGCCTGATATTTCAGGGTGCTGCACATTCATCACCCCTTTGGACTTGTATGGGAGTTGGGGGTCCCCAATATCCCCCAGGGTCAGAGGCGGATTAGAATGCTGCTGGGCCCTCCCCACCCCTTCCACCTGCACTCTTGCTGGGGAAATGGGGTAGGGGTGCTGGGGCTTGCCTTACCCATGACCCCTGCCTGGCACTCCTGCTGAGAGGTAGAGTTGGGTTGTGGGAACTTACCCCGCGCACCTGGTGCCCCTGCTGGGCAGTAGGCTCAGAGCTCTGGGCAGGTGGAGTGGATTGAGGAACAGCGGTGCCCTTTTTTCTGGGCCCCCCATTTGGCCAGGGCCCTTGGACATGGGCCCTGTTGGCCCAGTGGCTCCTCTGCCAATGTCCAGGATGAACTCAGCACCTTATTCACAAGCTTACAGGGTAAAATAGGTTAGGATGGAAGTGGAGCAAGAGCAAGTCTAAGAAAGCATGAGCTTTCTCATGATCCTCAGTATACCAACAAAGAAATTACCTACACTTTTTTTTTTCGCCCTATCCCTTTTGCTACATAGGAGTAAACTGGCAATTACCAAGTAGCATGTTTATTAATCTAGGATTGCATTCCTCTGCTCTTCTATGCACTGATAATTTTCATGTCTCACGCTTATGCACACAACATCGTCCTATATGTAAGAGTAACTTAGATGGAAAATGAGATTTAATTTCATCAGAGAACTCATTCTGTGTAATTGTGAATAATGATTATTTTAGAACAGTTGTTGTGATAGTACCATGCATTAGCGATTTGACTTTAAAAGAAAAAAATACTTTGTGTGAGTGAGACTGCTTTGCTATTTTACCCCCAAAACACACAGAGACTCTGAAGCCAAATTAGAATACAAGAATACAATGATCACCTAGTCTTGCCTCCTGTATATAGAGGCCATAATTTTTTTCTCTAGAAACTTGACTGTTTTTACATAGTTATCTAATCTCATTTCAAAGACTCTAGGAGATGGCGAATCCACTACTTCCCCCATTCCTGTTCCAAGGTTTCATTACCATCACTCATAGATCAGTGTCTCCAAGAGAGCTTGAATTACTCCCGGCAGCTGCATTTTCTGGCCCGTTACAGCTTCTCAGACTTTTGTTTCCTCAGCATCCCCAGCTTATTGCCTGGCCTCAGCTACTTACCTCACTCCCATTGCAGACTCCCAGTGCTCTTTTATACAGGAATCACATGCTTCTTCTCAAGGGCCTGGTCTACACCACATCAGAAGGTCGAAGTAAGATAAACATCTCCAGCTATGTAAATTACATAGCTGCAGTAGATGCACCTTACATCACATTTCTGCACTGTTCATGCAGTGTGAGGCCAACAGAAGGAAATGCTTCCATCAGCTTCCCTTACTCCTTGTGAGGAGCAGGAGTATCAGTGCTGACAGGGGCGCACTCTGAGTTTGATTTAGTGGGTTTATACTAGACCCGCTAAATCAAATGCCGGATGATCGACCACAGCAGTGTTGATCGTCCACATGGTGTAGGCGTGCCCCTGGTGAGGCTCATCTTGTAAATAGGTTTGGCTTAGCTTTAATGTGGGCTTGCTAGCACAAGCAAGCCACCTTATTGCACACATCTATGAGGAATTACCTCTGTTCATCAAGAGGGAAGACCAGATGCACTCTCTTGATTTAGAATGACCAGGGAGTCTAGCAAATAGGAGCATGAGGCTTCCATCCCACATATGGAAGGCAGCATTTCTGTATCAGAATATTTTGGGTTTTGGCTGTAATAGTTCAGTATTGGAAATTTAGCTACCTCTTTAGTCAGCTTGATTTTTTTCTCTCTCTTCGCCAGTGTGTTTCCTTGCATGGATATGTACAACTAGTTCTGCCTTAATAGTATAATAAATTAATCCTTCCCATCCTCTTGCCTGGGTAGGTGGCTAAAAACAAACATTAAAGCTTTAACAAAAACACTGGAATTTGTTTTCTCACCTCATTGTTCAATGATCTACCACTGCTGTTCCAGGGGAAAGTAACTATGTAGAACTTACACTTTTGGTTATTTACATGAACAAATAAACGTTAAAACTTCCCCTCTATTTTTGTGTTTGCCATCATTTTGTGCAGCAACAGAAGTTATTTTTCCCCACTAGAAAAAGAAAAGGCACATTATATCAACTGGGATCTTTAAAACAAATGTTAAAAGATCTACAGAAAACTCATTTGGTGAAAGTGTCCCAAAGGAGCTATGTTTTTTTCCAAATCACCATATAAAAAGGCTTTTAGAGTTTACCAACATTTGAGTTGAATTATTCAGTTTAAGCTAAACTAATACATTATTCATATTAAGTGACATATATAAATAATGCCAATTTTATCTCCAAAAGATGTTTTCATAAGCTTATGTGGCTGCAAGTTGTTGTTTATTACTGAGGAATTGCCAACTCATTAGCAGCGAAGGCTTGTAAAAAAAATTACCCCTTAGCTGAATAGGGAAAGAGCTGACAAGTCATTGCATAATAAGATGAATTCTAAATATACCTGCTGAACGTTATGTATAGCCATGCTCAAAATGATATAGCTGTAGCCTTTAAACACACGTATTCTCTCCCCCTTGTGTGTGCTTAAATGTCGTGTCGCTACTGTGTGCCGTCTGCAAAGAGGTGAATTTCATCCACTGATACCAGTGGAAACAGGACATGTTGGATACATCTGAAGATTAGGTTACCTAGTACTGATCCCAGCTCATCAACATTTTTTGCATGTTCCTAAATTTATCCCTGTTCAGCAAAGTACTTAAGCATATGCTTATGTTTAAAGACATGCTTCAGTACTATGGATGTCAGAGGGACTTAAGTATGTGCCCAAAGATTGTTTGCTGACTAAAGACTCACTGGGAAGATTTTCAAAAAGCACAAAATGTCAAGGAGGTGCTTAATTCCCATTGACTTTCAATGAGAATTAGGCACTAATGCACACTCTGCATTTGAAAATCTCACCTTACATGTGCCTAAATTTAGGCAAACAATGTTGAAAAAGTCGCTTTCAGGGTCTGATCCATTTTTTGTAGTAAACAAAAAGACACTTTGTGGCTATTGGGAGTTTTCTAGCACATGTTGAATCATGGCTTTTAGCTTCACCTACTTAAGTTTTCCCATATTTAGAAGGGGGGAGGGATAACTGCCTCAGAAGGTGTGCTCTGGAATATATTGGTTTATGCAAAAAATGTTGATGTCCTCAAGCAGAAGGTGCTTTAGAAACATATATTTTAATATAGAAAAATATTCCTAAATTAACACTCTCTTCTTAATTAAAGGGGATGGTTGTTTTTATCAGAGACTGCAAGTACTGCTCCTATATCTCCTCGTGAAATTGTTAGACTCCTAATCATGCTAATCAATCAATATAGCCTTTATATTTCAAATATTTTTCTCAAAATTACATAGGCAGGAGTTGCCATTGTTTCCTATTTTGTGATCCATAGACTTGTCAAATGCCTTTTTTTTTTTTTTTTTTGCTTCTTATTTCCTTTTGTTCTAGTGTGTTAGGGAATTATCCAGTTGTCATTTTTCTATGAATGGACACGCAGACATATCCTTTTTCTCTTCCTTTAATTTTCCCCACTTCTTTCACATATTTGATGGCAATTGCTTTAGGTGATATGGATTTGTCAATGTTGTTATTCTCTCTCTGGATCTGCTCAATAGTCCTTGTCCTTTATTAATTTTTAAATAATACATCACTCTCTGTATTTGGGCACAGTTAAGGTCCCAATTCCAAAAGGTACTGAAGCACATTTCTAGACCATTGGGATGACACTGTTCCTAGGGTCTATCTCAGGTTTAGGTCACAGCTCAATTCACAAATCCACACAAGATGTGCGTAGTCCAGTATGGACGCATAAGTACTACCCTGACATCCAAGTACAGTGACTCTAAACCCAAGTTTATAATGAAGTGTGGATACCCAAGCATGGGATTGGCAGTATTAGGCCCCACAGACATGCATATGCAATGTAGTGTAGACATAACTGCATAGATTTAAAGCTTGGTATGTTCCTAATTACATTTCTTGAAATGGGGAGTATTTGCTGATCCTCTGTTGTCCATTTGTAGCTGGTTCTACTTTTTGCTGATATTATTTAATTTTGTGAATGAAACAATCATCATTATGACCATCTAGGATCACATTTTGTCATTGGAACTTGACACAGGGGCTTTCATATTAGCTGTACTGGGACCAATTCAAGTACTGAATCTCCTGGAGGCAGTCATTAAATAGGAATTTTGATCTTCATCCATTGCTTTATCAGTTTTATTTGATGGTGACAGAGGTTATAGCTGGCATTACTATTAAACCAAGGACAGGTGAAGCAACACAAGATAAAGTAGGACCTATTCCAAATCTTTGCCCCAAATTCAAACCTTTTTCAGGGATTTAGACACATTTTTGTGCATTTCAGCTTGCTTCGGTTCTTTCTGGGACTGGAAACCACAAGAATGAGGCACCAGAAATCTGGTGAAAGGGCCTGTCCTCTCAGAATATCCGACACAATTTTGCACTCTCAGAAAGTCTGGGTAGTTTGGTTCAAAATTTTTGGATGATCTTCTGAGTCACTGCAGGTTTACCCATCACTAAATGGAAACTCATGGTTAATGTGGTACAGTGCAGCCTCATTCTGATGAACCAGTCCCTCCGCTAACCAAAGCTTGGCCATGTCCAACAGAGCCCAATGAAGAGCTGTTGGCTGATTTATCCAAGTGTGCTTCCTTGAACATTGGCAAGTAAGCTGTCTTTGTGAAGGTGAGTAGATGTGGGACAGATCCTGTAGGGATGGAGAAAGCTCTTGTGGCAGGGATTAGATCATTAAAAGTACAGGTACATGGACATATGTTGACCACATGAAATAGAAACTTAACTATCATATTCAAACGTGACAGTTCTCATAAAATCTGTAAGTCTTTCTCTTACTGAGCACTGGGAACAGTCAGTAGTTGTACATATTTGTGTGAATGATGTAGGAGAGGTCATGGAAGCTAAATTTTGATTGCTAGTAAATTGGCTTAGGCAGCTCTTCCAGAAATGCTTCCAGTTCCATGCACAGGAACAGCTAGATTAGGAGCTCCAGGAAGAACGACAGGGTCTCAATACAAGCATGAAAACATGGTATGAATAATAGGGGTTTCCCTTTATTAAACACAGAGGAACATTCTGGGATAAGAACATCCTATAAAGGAGGGGTGGACCAAATTTAACTACAAGCACATTGAAATGACAAAGCTTCAGGAGGTAGCCGAGTTAGTCATACAGGAAAAAACAACAAATGGTCTGGTAGTACTTTATAGACTAACAAAACATGTAGATGGTATCATGAGTGTTATAAAGTTATATAAAGTGCTACCAGACCATTTGTTGTTTTTTGAAATGATAAAGTTTTGGAAGAAAGTTTAGGTGGAAAGGCTGTTAGTGCAGAGAAAAACTTGGGTTGGACATAGACATTACTTAGGGTATGTCTACACTAGCTCGTTAGTTCGAGCTAAGTAGGCAAATCAGGCAACCGGGGTTGCAAATGAAGCCCAGGATTTAAATATTCCGGGCTTTATTTGCATGTTCCCATCCGGCCGCCATTTTTAAATCCCCCTTAGTCCGAACTAACTGCCCGCGGCTACATGCGGCAGTTTAAAGTTAACCCAAACTAAGTCCTTAGTTCGGATTAACTGTTACTCCTCATTCCACGAGGAGTAACAATTAATCCGAACTAAGGAGTTAGTTCAGATTAACTTTAAACTGCCGCGTGTAGCCGCGGGCAGTTAGTTCGGACTAAGGGGGATTTAAAAATAGCGGCCGGATGGGAACATGCAAATAAAGCCCGGGATATTTAAATCCTGGGCTTCATTTGCAACCCCGGTTGCCTGATTTGCCTACCTAGCTCGAACTAACGAGCTAGTGTAGACATACCCTCAGAGATGTCTAAAATGCAAAGTAGCCTGTAAATGATGGGACAGAAAACACGAGTCAATTGGAGCAGGGATAGGCAAAGATCAGATGTAGTCAGTCAGATTAAGGAGTTAACAATAGGCACATAAGATTCATGTCTCTCGATAAAAAAAAAGAGCGAGGAACTTAGAAGCAGAAATAGGTGAATTAGAATGCCTGGCCTCACCCCTTGCTTTAGAGTAGCTTTATGTTCCTTTTGCAATAGGAGATTTCTGTGGTTAAGGATCATTAAACATGGGGCACCAACCTTCTTGTTACTAATGTATTTCACTAACCTCTCAGCCACAAGGAGAGATTGGATTTCCTTAGGGGACTAACCAAGGAGAACTATCACTTAAAGGCTTTCACTTTCTTCAGAAGCTCATCCCTCTGGAGCCCTGTGAGCTTTTCTGTTTCATAGCATCACAAGTGGCCATTTTAGCTTGTGCCTGGAAAGACAGGCCGGGCTAACTCCATGATGGCAGAGACACAAAAAACAATAAAGCACACAATCCATTTCAAATCCTGCTGTAATCACTGGGGGGGGGGGGGAACCCGCTTTGAAGAGGCTTGTGGTAAAAAGTACTTTTATTCAGTTGAAATTTGATGCAGCAAACTTTCCCAAAAGGTTCTACAGATCTGGCTGCAGAAGGAGATGAGCTAACGACTAGGAGAACCAGAAAAAAACAACTTTAAAATCCCTTTAATAAAAATGGTTTATTTCCATGGGGTTTCTTCTGGTTTTATGGTGCACTTCCAGCTTTATTGGATACTGTGCATCTGTGCAGCACAAAGCAAATAGCACAGCACACAGGAGCCTGACATCTCTGTGTGAGAGGATGAACAAGGATATTTCATTCCATACAGCTTTCACAGCCCTCTCTGTGATTCCACAAAGTCATCCAGACTGTACCTATAACACAAAAGGAGGAACAAAAAGCTAAAAGAAGAGAAAATAGATTTGGGAAATTCTGCTAAGGCACATTGAGCATGGATATAATTGCATGGCCCAAAGTCAGAAGCTGACCCTAAATTCAAGGGGCACCTTTTTCAACAACAACAACAACAACAAAAATAAATAAATGCCACTGGTTTTGTTGGTGTAGCTATGCTCTGGAGCAGATGCTCTACTCAGGTTGTGCAAATGTAGTAAAGCCTGATTGTACCTCCCAAACTAGGATTCCCTTAGCATAGATTCTACGGCCAGAAGAGACCACTGTGATCATCTCATCTGGCCTCCTGTATAACACAGGTCATAGAACCTCCCCAAAATAATTTCTAGAGTCGATCTTTTGGAAAATAGCTAATTTTGATTAAACATTGGCTCAAAGTTGAGAATCCACCACAACAGTTAATAAATTGATAAAGTGGTTAATGACTCTCACCGTTAAATATTTTCAACTTATTTCCCATTTAAATTTGTCTAGCTCTGACTTCCAGCCACCGGATCATATTATACAAGTTGAACCTCTAAAATCTGGGACTCTCTGATCTGGCAACATCCATGGTCCAGCAGTTTTAGGCTGGCCAGTTTCAGGGGCTAGGCTGGTGGCGGGAAGTGCAGCCCCAGTTGTAGCAGGAGCAGCACAGCACGAAGCATAGGCCTGCCAGGGCCAGAGGCAGCAGGGCTGGTGCCCAGGAGTGCAGCCCAGACTGGAGCCCAGGAGGACAGCCTTAGCTGGGATCAGCGCGCTGGGGAGCATAGCCCTGGCACTGGGAAGGGAGTGCAGCCCCAGCCGTTCTGGGGGCAGTGGGCCTGCTGTGTGGAGGAGGGCCAACAGCTGGGAGGTGAGCCTTGACCTCCCCATGTTTGGCAAACTCTGTCATTCGGGACTGCTAAGGTTCCGAGGGTGCCAGATCAGGGAGGTACCACCTGTACCTCTCTTTGCTAGCCCTTTATGAAATATTGATTCCCTATGCAGCTGCTTTAGGCTGTAATAAAGTCACTCCTTACTCTTATCTTTGGGAAATTGATTGAGCTCCTTGAGTCTATCATTATAATAATTTACTCACTCTTTATGGTTCTTCCTTGAACCCTCACCCTTATATCAACATCCTTCTTGAGCAGTGGACCTCAGAACTAGACACAGAGTTCTAGCAAAGGTTGCACCAGTGCCAAATATAGAAATAAAATAATCTCTCTGTTCCTACATGAGACTCTTGTTTATCCCAGGATCACATTAGCTCTTCTGCAGCTTTTAGCATCACATTGGGAATTGTTGACCCCCCTGGAGCCCTAGTTTTTTTTCCAGAATCATTGCTGCTCAGAGAAGAGTAAGTATGGCATCTGTTCTTTGTTCCGAGATTTAGCCCTTGTCATGCTGTCTGCAGTAGCTCACCACTGTGAGAGCCTGCCATAGGGCAGACTGTCAGAAAACAGGGCAGACACTTCAAACTGGTGGTGGAAATCATTCAATTTCACCAAGCTACTGACAAATGTGAACTCCTGGATCACTATTCCAGCCTTACCATGGAGTCGCAGGCAGTCCTCTTAGACTCTCCAACCTATCTTGCCACCCAAATAAATGGGACTTCGTAATAAAAGGTCACTTACATCAACAATCGGACCACATTCTGCTTGTTCCCAGTCCCAAGAGATCAGTCATTTACCCATACCAAATGGTATTCTCAGTCTTACATCACAGACAACTCCAGTAGCCATTCTATAGTAAATTAACTCAAGGCTTATTAGTAAGAAAAGAAAATGAGAGTTACTCAGAGGTAAAGCAGGTACAATGCACACACAGATGAGTCACAGTTTATTATTCCAAATGGTAATGGAGATGCAGTAATCTGTCAGTTTCCCAAAAATCTGTGAGAATTACCCAGAGTAACTCCAGAGATCTCTATCTTCTTCAGTTATTCCACCTCATTAGAACCCAAATGTTCCAGAGATTCAGGATTTTTCTCTCAATCCATATTTACAGCTTCTTCTCTCAGAAAGCCAGTTGATATGGTCACCATCTACGTGGGCTCTTCCTTTGCCCTCCAGTCCTCACGTGCCATGACCACTTGTTTTGAAATTAGCACCTTTCTGTTATAGTTCTTCATTTGCATTACACAAGGGCTTCTTTCTCATTTCATGGGATAGTTACTAACTGGGGTGTACACGGTGTAAATGGTTGCTACTACATTAGAACGGGATACAGAGAAGTAAAAGCAATGCAAGTAACATCCCACTAGTTTTCATCAAATTTTAATAACAAATACACTCTTATTCATTGATCAAGTGAATTGGCCTGCCTTCCAGATATACATTTGTAAGCATTCAATGAGACCTGGGACTTTGGCATGTGCTGGCACCTGGTATGCCAGCATCACAGCCGTATTGTTTGCTTATGGCCAGTTTACATCATGATCAGATTCCACTGAATTAGTGACCTTCATTAATTACCTCTCCCTGATTTCTATGTCCTCTGCAATCTATCAGTCATTATTTTATGTTTTGAGTGAGTAAGTCTCCCACTGGCTGTTGCATTGGTATATGCCACCCTCATTTCAACCCTGGTGCTGGGGCTAGAAAGAGCCTAAGAAGAGTTTGTGCAGCCAGCTACTGGACCAGAGTGTCAAAAACCAACTTCCTGTCACCCCTCCCTTTTGTGCACTGTTTCTGGAAATGGCTGGGGAACGGTCCCTCTCAGCAGTATCATATCCCTATGTGCTTCATAAAGATATTTGCCTCCCTACAATACTGCAGCACTGCCTGTACCATTCAGGCATATATGTCATAGATCTATTTACAGAGAGGCACTGTAGTGAACCACAACAACCGAGCTACAGTTACCTCAGCAACCTTGTCACTTGCGTTCTTCAGTCATTTCCTGCCAGGCAATGTAGGCATGTATTCCTGTTCCCAGCCAAATCCCTGCACTTCAGCCTGTGGGCAAAATTTGTTCAGGTTGTTTCCAGGGGTTATCCAAGTGCATGGTGTACAGGCTGCTGAAAGGACCATGCAGTGTCGATGTAGCAATTATATCACCATAGTACATAAAATTATTGTATTTACTGTCTCTCATAAAATTGATGCATTTTAATGAAACCTGCACCAGAATTATAAACTCTCTCTCTCTCTCTCTCTCTCTTTCGCACTCTTTGGGTCAAAGGGATCATTTTTAGGGAGGAGAAATATGAATAAGGAAGTCTATCAGATGCAGCTTCCCCATGCTACTATATATTACTGCTGTGAAAATTCATTACTTCAGTGAATAAGACGTTCCATAAATTCCCATGGAAAAGATGTCATTGGGTCCCTGAGGCAAGAAAGTGCATGTTGGTACACATCTGCAGGAGCAAAAAACCTTCAGCTGTTTTCATTTCTGACTAATCTACAGGAATGAACAGTGATTTAAAACAGCAAACGTAGGCTTTTTGCTATAGTGTGAACCATCTCTCTATGCTAACTCCATTGCCCTAGATCTAGAGCAGGTCATCACAGTTACTCTTTTTACATTTCAAAAATATAAAAAGTTGTTTCTACTTCAAAGTTTTCCAAATGTAAACATTTTAACACCAATTTTCTTCGTTTCTGAAAACCAGTATCTTTCCAAATGACAGAGAAATCCTTGCATGAGAGGTAACTGGATGGAGTACATAATGTATTTATATGCATCCTTCTCCAATCAATGTATCAGGCACACATGTGAACACCTGTACTCAATTAAATGAAATATAGTAGCAAAGTGAAAAGTAAAATAATTCAAAAACAAAACAAAAATTGTGATTTTTTTTAGCAAAGCATAAAATTCCTCCAAAATTTAAAACACAGTTTTGATGGAAATTATCATACAGATGGAATATTTTGTTAGAAACAATTTCTAAAGAAAAAGCTTTTATTTTTGAATAGATGCTGCTTTTTACGGGAAAAATCATTTAAAATATGCCAGCCAGCTATATCTGGGTGTCTTATGAATGCAGGAAAGTAATGCATACAAGTACGGAAGAGAATAAGGCTAGGTCGATGGACAATAAGTATGGGGACTGTGTATAAAACAATTATATTTACCTTATTGACTCAAAACCATCTAGTGGAGCCCATGGTGAGCCTATCCAATTATGTCTCTTACTCTTGCCTTCATCTTCCCTTGACTATTCCCTCAAATTGTAAGCCCACTACTGTATATTGTCTAAAATTACCTTGTGTTTTCCTCAGAGCAGAAACCAGGTCTTCCTCTGTGGTGTTCACACAGGCATAACACAATAGGGTCCCATTCCTGACTGAAAGATGAGATGTAGCCTGTCAGGCCACTGAAGCTACTATAATAAAATGATGGCTATTGCAAGGCCTGTGGAAGAGTGTGGGCACACAGAGTATCCTCTGGGGACTATATCCTTTGCTTCTACAGAATGCTGCATCCTACCTTGATTAAACGAATATAGCCGCAGTGTGATTAGTTGGGAAGCCCGGTTATCATTTATTATTGCATCTATCATTTATAACACTTTTTAGTTGAGGATCCCAAATCATTTTTCCAAATTTACTGACAGCATGTGTAGCTGTAGGTCTCAAGGAATTCCTGAAAACTTGGAATTACTGTGACCTGGGAGATTTGGAAAGTCACAGAATTTGGATCTCTAGACATTGAGATCTGTCGCTTTAAGAGCTGTATCCCTAGAGAAGGTACCTTCCGTGTAAAATACACTGTCTGGCTTGCGGAAAGCCAGTCAGTTCTGGTACAAACAGTAGGATACTGGCAGTTCAAAATATCTAGCTCTATTATCCAGTAGTCAAGTCTGTTGCTCTAGCATAGAGCACAGTCTGTGAATGATGGATCAGCTCTGCAGGAGAGATGGATGGATGGCTAAGATCCTGAGACAGGTGAGGAATAGCACATGGCAGACATGCTGTCCCATGCTGGAGAGCTTGTGTAGAGCCATGGTAGTGAGTAAAATGAGGCCCCTATGGGATAAAACCTGCTCTCATTTACCATTGTAAATGTGGTAGAGCCAAAAGAAGGTACAACTGGATTTACATCACTATAACTGAGAGCAGAATTTTTGGCCCTGAAAAATTAAAAGACTTTCCCAAACACACCCAGAGACCCAGGGTATGTCTACACTGCAGAGGTTTTTTTTTCAGAAAAACGTCCATTGTTCCGAAAAAACTCCAGTTACGTCCACACAGCAATCGCGTTCTTTCAAAAAAAATCAAAAGAACAGAGGGGTTTTTCTGACATTGGTAAACCTCTTTCTACAAAGAAGAAGCCTTTTTCCGAAAGAGCTCTTTCGGAAAAAGGCATGTGTGGATGGGGAATAGGGAGTTCTTTCGAAAGAAGAGGAAAGAGGAAAAAGTACAGGTGCCCTGGTGGCCACTCCATCCATAGTAATCACAGTTTAAATGCGAGATAGCATCCATTCAGTCTGGACGCTATCTGTTGAAAAAGCAGATCACTTTTTCAATGTGCTTTGGCAGTGTGGATGCTCTCTTTTGGGAGAAGTTTTTCCAGAAGATCTCTTCCGGAAAAGTTTCTTCCGAAAAAAGCTATCAGTCTAGACGTAGCCCCAGTGGCACCACTGGGAACAGATCCCAGGAACCCTGACTCCCAATCTTCTGCTCAAACCATGATCTCCCTCTGCCCTCATAGTCACCCAATAAGAAAAACAAACTGCTTTCAAGCCCAGAAGAAAAAAAATGCCTGAAGAATAAAAGCGAGTATCATATTGTTGACCGAACTAAGCCAAGACCTCGAGGTGTCTGCAGCCAAGTCAAAGGCAAAATGGAAAAACCCAGCTTGCAAAGCTTTACCTTGTTAAAATGCTGCAGAGGTAGTTATCAGACAAGGAAGAGACTTTATCAAGGGTTGTGAAGTTGACTGTTGTAAAACAGAGTATATGGGGAACACAGCTCTCCCAAATAGAATTATTAACTGGGAAGGTAAATTGCTTTGCTAAGCACCAGCAAATAGATATGTTCAGCTCATGCACAAAATACATTCATCAAAGGTTGGAAGGTGGTGGTATAGCTATAACTATGAATAAAAATAAGCTGTTATGTAACCAATAGATGCAGCTAATTCTAAATAAGTATAGTACACTATAGCTTCGAATGCCTTGTAGTTGTGTTGAATTATATAACACTGAAACTAAACTATAATTAAATGCTGTCACCTTTGCATGATCCTGGCTCTGTGTAAGGCAGGAACCAACAATGCGGCTTGAGAAATAAGAACATAAGAACGGCCATACTGGGTCAGACCAAAGCAGGCTAGTATCCTGTCTTCCTACAGTGGCCAATGCCAGATGTTCCAGAGGGAATGAACAAAACAGATAATCAGCAAACGATTCCTTCCCTGTCATCCATTTCCAGCCTTTGACAAACAGAGGCTAAGGACACCATCCCTACCCATCCTGGCTAATAAATTTTGATGGATCTATCCTCTATGTATTTATCTAGTTCTTTTCTGAACCCTGTTAAAGTCCTGGTCTTCACAACATCTCTGGAAAGGAGTTCCACAGGTTGACTGGAAATATACACAACTTATCAATCGTTAGGTATTCTACTGTGCTTAGCTACTCCAAACACTCTGTGTCTTACAAAATATACACGACCCAGATAAGAGAGCATCTATAAGATTTATAGTCTTAGCCATTATTGTATACAATATAAGCTATTTTTTTGTTTATCAATTAATTTTATTCATGTTCAGCTTTTCCCCAAATGGTTTCTACTTGTGTTAAGCTGTTTACTCAATAGGAGTATTGTAATCTCAATGTTAGATATACATATAGAGACATTCCAGAGAACATGAACAAGACAAACAATTTTGCTGATGTTTAGTTAACATTGCTTCTATAACTGACAAAAGAGGTCTCTAAAGTTTTGCTGTCTTCTGAAATACTACGTTGAAAAGAAGGTAACAAGCTAGTTAAAGACTTTGTTCTATTTACTGTAGGGTCTGTGCAAGTCTAGCAAAAAGGCTTCAGAATTTTGCGGTTTTAATCATTGACTAATCATCTTTGATTGATAAAGTTAATTACGCTGAGCTATTTGATATCTCTTATTATTGAATTAAATGGAAGCCATATCAGTATAAATACCTGTTGTGCTGCTCAATTTAAGTCCCTTAGGGTATGTCTACACTACAGCACTAATTCGAACTAACTTAGTTCGAATTAGTTAATTCGAACTAAGCTAATTCGAATTAGCGCATCTAGACTTAAAAACTAGTTTGAATTAGTGTTTTGCTAATTCGAACTAGCATGTCCACATTGAGTGGACCCTGAACCGAAGTTAAGGCTGGCCGGAACCAGTGCCAGCAGGGCACCAGGTTAGGACTTAGAGTGTGGAGCTGCTGCCTCAGGCTAGCCGAGGGCTGTGCTTAAAGGGACCCGACCCCCACCCCGGACAGACAGGGTTCCCCGCTTGCTTGTCTACCTCGATGAGGGACAGCAAAGCAGTCCTGTCTTGGAGTGCCCTGAGTGCCCACACTCGGCACATCACAGCACTCGGCCATCAGCCCGGCTGCACTTGCCTCAGGCTGCCATCTGGGGGGGTCATTTGGGCGGCTGTCAGGATCCAGGAGGCCCTGCAGGGGAGCTTCCACCCCGAGGAGCCCGCAGAGCCACCCCAGTCCTCCCCATCAGGGGCTCGTGCCCCATTCCTCCCTCACCTCCTTCCACTTACCCTTCCCTAGCCCCCCTTCCTGATGTAAAAAATAAAGGACACGTGTGTTCAAAAATAGAAACTCTCTTTATTTAACAAAACTGAGGGGGGGGATTAACCTCTGGGGAGACTGGGAAAAGGAGGTGGGAGAGGGGAAGAGAGAGGGTGGGAGAGGGGAGGGGGAAACCTGGGAGGAGGGAGCTGGAAGGGGGAAGCCAGGGGAAGAAGGAGGAGGGGAAGTATAAAACTATGGTACGCCATATCTTCAGTATTGTGTAGAGATGGGGTCTCCTCACCTCAAAAAAGATATTTTGGCCTTGGAAAGGGTTCAGAAAAGGGCAACTAAAATGATTAGGGGTTTGGAACTGGTCCCATATGAAGAGAGGCTAAAGAGACTGGGACTTTTCAGCTAAGAAAAAAGGAGACTGAGGGGGGATATGATAGCGGTCTATAAAATCATGAGTGGTGTAGAGAGGGTGCATAAAGAAAAGTTCTTCACTAGTTCCCATAATAGAAGGACTAGAGGACACCAAATGAAATGAATGGGTAGCAGGCTTCAAACTAATAAAAGAAAGTTCTTCTTCACAAAGCAAATACTCAGCCTGTGGAACTCCTTGCCACAGGAGTCTGTGAAGGTGAGAACTAGAACAGAGTTTAAAGAGAAGTTAGATAAAGTCATGGAGGTTGGGTCCATGGAGTGCTATTAGCCAGGGGGTAGGAATGGTGTCCCTGGCCTCTGTTTGTGGAAGGCTGGAGATGCATGGCACGAGACAAATGGCTTGGCCATTGTCTTCGGTCCATCTCCTATGGGGTACCTGGTGTTGGCTGCTGTTGGCAGACAGGCTACTGGGCGAGATGGACCTTTGGTCTGACCCAGTACGGCCATTCTTATGTTCTTATGTTCTAAGCTCAGGGTCGGGGGTCTCACTGGACCAACTTGATTTTCATGCAAACCTGCTCCTGGGTTCGCATGTGGCCTTTGGTGGCCAGGCTGGCAGCTATCCTGCCCTAGACGGCCGCTTTCCTGTGCCTAGTGCGGAGATTGTGGACGTTGGAGGCCTCCCCCCAAACCTGGATGATGTCCACGATCTCCGCACTAGATCAGGCGGGCGTCCGCCTCTTGCAGCCCCGGGCAGCTCCTGGGAGCTGCCAGCCTGGTTCTGGGAAGAGGGGGAGGGCTGGGTGGCAGCGTGTGGCTGGCTCATGCCGTGCCAGGTGCAGGGTCTGCTGGCCTGGTGCTGGCAGGCTTGCACCTGGCACGGGAACTGTAGCCAGACCGTGCCCCTTTAAGGGCTCCGGGGCCGAGAGGGGGGCAGACGAGTTTTCCCTGGCTTAGCCCAGAGTGGCCACCAGGGCAAGCTGGGAAGGGCTAGCCTCCCACTAGTTCGAATTAAGTGGCTACACAGCCCTTAATTCGAACTACTTAATTCGAACTAGGCGTTAGTCCTCGTAGAATGAGGTTTACCTAGTTCGAATTAAGCGCTCCGCTAGTTCGAATTAAGTTCAAACTAGCGGTTTGCATGTGTAGCGCCTATGAAAGTTAATTCGAACTAACAGCTGTTAGTTTGAATTAACTTTGTAGTGTAGACATACCCTTACCTTGGCAGTCTGTGTCTTCCACAATACTGCAGGCTTAATTTTAATTTTTTTCTGAACTGCAATGGTTTTGGTTTGCTTATAACCTCTTAATGGTCCTTCATGATATCCAGAAGGCCCCAGACATGGAAGTTGGGAGCAAAATATGGAGACGCAGCACACAGAATCAGAAATGTGACTGGATGCAGGTTTTTCAGAACAGGAGGAAAGATGCTTGCTTGAAGGAGTTCATAGAAAGATATCAGGTAATCCGCTTGCTGTGCGTTCTTACTGTATTCCTCAGAGGTTCATAGGGTGCCTGCTCTGCACTGCTATAAAAGTCTTCAAGTGAACACAAGAGCGAGCGTCCTACCCAATCAACTCCAAAAAGATTCAGGCAACTGCTGTGAATCTGATTGGCAGCTTCCTCAGTCTCTTATAATTTTGAAATTGTTCTTGTCAAGTTCCTACATCTAATTCCTGGTTTACTGGAATTAAACAGAAACATTCATGTACAGAGCTAAATGTTGTCTTCCCATCCAAGCAAGTAATAAAATTATAATAATTCCACCCAGCTCTAATAGAACACTTTGTACCAGTAGATCACACAGCACTTTTCAGAGGAGTAAGAATCATTAGCTACATTTAAGAGATGGGGGAAACTGAGGCACAAAACAGTGAAGTGGCTTGCCCAAAATCACCTAGGAGGGCAGTGAATACCAGTCCATTGTTCTATCCCCCAAGCCACACTTCAGCTATGCCCACTTTCATGGCTGACAATGGAATAAATGTTTCTTAGCCTAACCGATTCCTTTCTCACATCAATTTTACAGGGTGCATCTGCACTGCACTGTAACTCAAAATAAGATGCACAATTTGAGCTGTGCAAATTGTGTATCTTATTTTGATGCTATTTCAAAATAGCTTATTTAATCATTTGGAACTATTTACACATTGCCAAATTTCAAAATAAAGTGTTATTCCGAAACAGCCCTTACTTCTTGTAGAATGAGGTTTACAGGGAAATCAGAATAGTGAGCCCAAAATAACGGGCTTGGTGTGAAGACACGGGATAGCTATTTTGGGATACTCTGGTATCGTGAAATAGCACCGAAGTGTAGACGTACCCTGACACTGATGTACCATTCATATCATTGGGGTGATGCCTGATTTTCACACAAGAGAAAGTGATTGTTTTTTTTATTAGAGCAGCACCTAGAGACCCCCAACTGTGAACAGATACCATTGAAGCAGGCGTGGCACTAGCACAGGCTAACTTTGCACAGCAAAAGTTGTTTTTTTCAGATGAGATACTAAAGCCAGATCTACACTAGACCCGGAAGGTTGGGTTAAGGTATGCAATTCCAGCTATGTAAAATATATAGCTGGAGTTGGCTTCCCTTAAATTGAACTTGGCACTGTCTTCACAGAGTGAGGACAACCAGAGCCATTTGCAGCATTCGATTTAGAGGGTCTTAACTAGACCTGCTAAATTGAATGCCAGAAGATCGATCTCTGGCATGGCAAGTGAAGACATGGCCTTAGTCAGTGTACTGCTTAACAGCATGTCCAATCTCCTATTCTGGGATCAGTGCTCCAGTCAGACAGTAGATGGCACAGCATTATCAATCAATATTAAGCAATATCAAACAATTATTTTATCATTTTGCAGTTAGGACTGTAGCATGAAACATGTCACTTAGCAAAGCTGAAGTCATATCCCAGTTTATTTTACCAGCGTGGGTATCCCTTCCTCTAGTCAGACCAGCACTGACATGCCACATGGGACAAAAGATGCAGATGCGCTTCCAAATCCTTAGAGTAGGAATCTCAAACTCCATCTATGGCCCAGCAGTTCCGATGGCCCAGAGGGTGTGTGCCTGTCCTTGTTCCCCAAGCCATGCCCCTTCCCGCCAATGCCCTGCCCTCCTCCCACCACTGCACAAGGAACATGGCTTCATAGTTTACTGGGGAAGCCTGGTGTTGGGTGGCAGTAACAGGTTGCCCTCCCCCACAGTGATGGGAGCCCCAGAGAAGTGTGTGTGTGTGGGGGGGGAAAGTGGTCCAACTGTTGCTGCTGCCCTGCATCAGGTCCCCTGGTAATCCCCAAGGCCATGTCCTTCAGAGGAAGAGCTGCCAGGAGGAGAGAGGGCAGAGTAGTGGTGGGAAGGGGAGTGTCTGACGGGACAGGAATGTTTATGCCCCCAACCTGGGCAACCAAGTCTCCTAGACCAGATTGAAAATATGCTCCATCCTATAGCTGACCCATGGGACATGAGCTTGAGACCCTTGCTTCAGAGAGTTAGCCCTCACTTTGTAAAATGTGACACTGTCAAATTATGAACAAAAGACAGCCCGTTTTCTATACTGCCTCATTATCTCACACATGGATATTGCAGGGTGAAAAGAAACATGTACAGCCAGAGAAAATGTGGAAACAGTTTCACATAAATAGAATAAAGGATTATTTCAGTCCTTGTGCTAGAAAAGTTAAAGTTCTATTTCAACAACAAACGGGTTGTGATACAGTGCAATGAGTGTTATAAAAATGTTTTTCGGGTGACTAGACTATCAGCCAGCACTTATCATGACTCACAGTTCAATCCTAAAGATGGTGCTTCCATATGGCGGGTACTTACTATTCACTGTCAGATGACTAAAATAGAAGTTTGGTTTTGTTCACAGGACAAATCCTCGGAGGTGTCAAGGACCCACAACTTCAATGGCAGCCGCAAGGTGCTCAGCACCAATTAGCATGTGGACTTATGTTAATTATGCTGCTAAACATATTGAAGAGAAATTGCATCTCCTCATTAGCTGTGGGGAAAGAAAATGTTGTTAACCTATTTTTTCCCTTTTAATCACAAAATATTTGTAAAGTGTAAGCCATCTCTATCTCTATTAAGCTATAAATCAATCCGTGCACATTAAGAACACAATCTGAAGCTCATTTTTTAAATATCCTCTAATATACTCACTTCAAACACTTGACTCAAAACCTGCCTATTATATATTCTATACATATAGCAAGCCTATGTACAACATTTTCCAATTTCATCCTAATTCCCGAGACACCACAAGATCTTATTCCTGCTTGTTTATCCTGTCCTGAGGCAGATGCTGGTCCTGGGAACACTTACACATGTGTTCACATAAAGTTAAGCACATATGTAGGTACTTGCAGTGTCAGAGCGTAAGACAGTAAATTCTTCCTGGCAGGGATTGTTTCATGCTATGTGCTAGAACTATGACTCACATGGTGGGTTTCCAGTCCTGGTTAGAGCTCATGAGTACATCTGAAAAATTCTAAATAATTATACATGAACTTTGACTGAGAAATCTTAAATTTGACATGTCTCAGCATCACACCTTTAAAACGGCCCATTTTTACTGAACCATCCACATTTCCCCTTTGTTTTCTGGGGGTGAGGTGGCCTTATTCATGCTGAAGGCAAGAAAGTACATACTAGCTTAATCCTTCTCACCTTGTGACAGTAATAAAACTCTCAAACTTTAACAGAGCAGAAACAAGACAATGTCTGCTTCTTGTCTTTGTGCCTCCCATAGGGTTTGAATCAACCCAAGCAAATTGTACATGCACCTGGACTATCAAGAAACACACTTGGCTGCTGAGGCTAATAGCTGAGGCTCATTTCCTAGAACATTTCTTGACCCACCTCAGACATCTTTGTGTCGAATCAGTGTTAAGTTTAGCAATAATATTGCAACTCCTGAGACTAAGGCTTTATCTACACTGCTAAGTTTAAAGCACAGTGCTTTAAGGCGGAAGGGTGGTCATGGCACCAGCACTGGGAGACAGGTAAACCACCCCCATGAGGGAATTAGCTAAGAGCACTGGGAGCCTGTTTACAGCGGCGCTTTACAGCATTGTAACTTGCTGCACTGGGTGCGGGGGAGGGTTTTACAGCCCATGAGAGAAAAGGTACAGCTCAGTAAAGCAGCAGTGTAGACAAGCCCTAAGGGTACGTCTAGACTACAGACTTTTGTCGACAGAGGCTTTGTAGACAGATACTGTCGACAAAGAGCATCTAGACTACATCCAGCTCTGTCGATACAGCAAGCCTCTTTGTGGACATGAGAGTGTAGACGCAAAGGACAGTGTAGATGCAATAATGCCTTCTGTCGACAGAACTCTGTCTACAAAAAGCGTTATTCCTCGTAGAATGAGGTTTACCGCCGTCGACAAAACTGCCGAGTTCTGTCGACATTATGTCGACAGAACTCGGCAGTAGTGTAGACGCACGTATAGTTTTCTCGACAAAAGGCCACTTTTGTTGACGAAACCCTGTAGTCTAGACACACCCTAAGAGTCATAGATTCATAGACTCTGAGGCCAGAAGGGACAACTCTGACTATCTAGTCTGAATCTCCATTACACGCAGGGAGAAGAATTGTTCCCAGGAGCTGGAATATGGAGAGTATGTTCCAAAGACTTCTAATTCTGTTCTAAAGATTCCAGTCAAGAGTGATTCCATCACCATCCCTCGTAAACTGTTTAAATACCATTACTGGCAGAGCCTGACCCTGATCATGAATGCTGTCTTTGGACACAGATCTAAGGAACTGGTCACCACTCACCTCTACTCCTATTCTGAATTACTTTGCTTCGAAACAGAGTTAGGCCATGGGTGAAGGGTTTTTGAGAAATCCCACCCTTTATCTTCAATATTCACTGTACTTAACATCACAGCTGATGATACAATGCCAAAGGGTGTAACCAATAGATATTTTAAAAGTTGTTTTGTTCTTTTCAAGAAATCCAAATATTTGTTCCTTAACAGTGAAAGTTTATTATTGGACCACTTTTTCATGGTCCATGGAATCCCCTCATTGCAGGACAGGAAGCATTTAAAGATTTATCCAGAGTAGTTTTCCTTTGTTTGGAAAGTGGCAGATGTTTAATGAGCTCAATTACAAACCACAAATATCCCTGCTCTACGGCTGAGTAGCAGCATGGGGTCAGGTTTCCAACAGATGTTTACCAAAAAAAAAATAATAATTAAATATTGACTTGATATGATGGGTTTTTCCTTCTGTGAGCAAGACACACTCTTTGCTGGAAATCATATAGGAATTTAATTTGCTAAAGTATTATTAAAAGCCATCTTGCTCCAGTGTCTCTAAGAAATATTGCTTATAGGAAGCAAAGAGATAGAAAAAAATCCATACATTTTGCAGTAAACAAAGTGGAATAAACCTAATGGTTTCCTTAAAGTTTTTTTGCATAGTAAAAAATGATGAAAAGCAAGGAAGCTGAGGCACATTGTGCTTGGGGATGATGAAGGTATATTTTAAAGCAGAATACACTCTGTGGCCCACTCCAGCAATTACTAGGCAGAATAAACCCCTGTTGACTTCTAGACGCATATGAGACTTGCAAGAATGGCTCTGAGAACCATCCTGTGATATGCCCAGCATTGATTCCAGTGGGAACTGAAGGTTTTTAGCACCATTTAAGGTGTATTCAGGACGTCACATGGTCGAGCTCTTCGATAGGCCAGTGACCTGCATGAGTCTCCAAGTATAGAATTTTATAGTCAATCCACCCTAAGTACCTACATGGCTCCCGTAATTGTAGTATCATAGTCTATAATCATAGGCATTATGTGTTCAGGCCCGCTGACGGGGGGTGAGGGAGGGAGAGGGAATGAGGGCCGTTGCCCTGGCTCCTGGTGATTCAGAGGGGCCCAGGATTTTGGCAGCTGGAGCCTCTGACCCTTTAAATAGCTGCGGGAGCACTGTTCTGGAACTCTGTGCCGTGCACTCTGAGCAGTGCTAAGGGTTTAGGGGGCGGGGAGCCACACTCTAGGCAGTGCTCAGGGCCAGCTGTCCTTGGCCCTACCCCTTTTGGGAACACAGGGCCAGCCCCTACCACTTTGCCAGATCCACTGATTGTGTTCCTCACTGGAAATCTCCAGAGAAAAAAAAACATGACCCTTTGCAGCATGAGCTAAAGAACGAAGTCCCCTCTCTAAAATCTGAAGCAGTCTGGATGAGGCACCGGGAGAAGCACAAAATGTGTGTCTTAGTGAAACCCACGGACCACCTACACAGCATAAAGACACTGTTGAATGTTAATTCATTAAAAAAACCTCCTGTTTAGAGCAACATCATCTTGGCTGCAGCTAATGTAAACATCTTATCCTGGCTTTCAGAGCTTTACATTGCTCTTTTCCTCCCTAGCTCTCTGCCTTTCTCACTCCACACAGACACTATTCCACTACTTTTGCCAGCCTGGGTGCTCCATTCATCTGCTTCTCCCAGGAAAGCCGATGTGCCTTTTTTTTCAATCCGTGGACTAGCCCTTTGACTTTGGTCTTCAAGAACACCCCCCATCCTCATTTCAGTGCCTCCCAAAATGAAATCCATGTTCGTATAGTGCTCATAACAGCAATATAGAATTAGCTTCACCCTCCTTCTTTCAGGTACATTGAAAAAAAAACCAAACCAAATCCCACTCTAGATCCCTCAGGACGTGCACATGCCTCAAAGTGAAGAATGGTGTGTTTTTGTATTGCTGTTACCTTCTTCCCAGCATCTTTGCCTTCATTCCCCGCTTCATCCCCGCTCATTCAATTATTTCTAACATTTACGTTATTTATGGGGAGGGATCACGCATCATATTCCTCAAATGCATCAGAGTAGCATGCAGTGCCGCTGGAGAGGGGAGGAGAATATGTGGCCTTATGGCACTTTTTTGGCTTGATCCAGTTTGGCCTCTGGTGCAAGCAAGAGCAGCCTCAGGGCTACCAAACTTTGTTGCCAGTGAAGACTGCAGAAGCACACCACCTTATGGCTCCCTCCCCTCCCACCTTTGACACTCCCCACCCATGAGTACACCTCCGTTTCATGAGGCATAAGGGATCAGTCGAAACGGCTTTCCCTGTCAACCGATCTGCGTCTTGACTGCTGCGTTGTGCCGACAATCAGCTGAGCCGGCACAACACGGCGGCCATTTTTGTTTTAATGAAGAGGGGGATATTTAAATCCCCGCTTCATTGACTATGTTGGTATGTCTAATTTACATGCCTCTGTCAGCAGAGGTATGTAGTCTAGACATACCCATTATGCTCACAGGACCCCAATAAATCCAGGCTATCTCTTAGGACAGGATTGGCTCTGTAAGCCATTTAAGTAAAAAGATTAGGGTATGTCTACACTACAAAGTTAATTCGAACTAACAGCTGTTAGTTCGAATTAACTTTCATGGCGTCTATACATGCAAACCGCTAGTTCGAACTTAATTTGAACTAGCGGAGCGCTTAATTCGAACTAGGTAAACCTCATTCTACAAGGACTAACGCCTAGTTCGAATTAAGTAGTTCGAATTAAGGGCTGTGTAGCCACTTAATTCGAACTAGTTGGAGGCTAGCCCTTCCCAGGTTCCCCCTGGTGGCCACTCTGGGTCAAACCAGGAAAACTCTCCTCTCCCCCAGCCCCTTAAAGGGGTAGACTCTGGCCAGAAGGCACTTGTCAGAGACAGCCCTGCCAGCAGTCTCTGCCCCTGACCCAAAGGCCCCAGTATAAGCCAGGGAGCCAGTGGCAGCCAGCCGTCCCCTGCCCAGTCCCCCAGCACCCAGGGGCCAGCCAGGGGCCGTAGACAGCGCGCGCCCTCCTGGAGTAGTGCGGAGGTCATGGACCTCATTGAGGTTTGGGGGTAGGCCCCCAACCTCCATGATCTCCGCACTAGGAGGAGGAATGCAGCCGTCTACAGCCGCATAGCGGCCGCCATGTCCCGCAAGGGACACAGGCGCACCCAGGAGCAGGTGCGCCTGAAAGTTAAACAGCTGTGGCAGGTGTACGCCAGGGCCACCAGGGGCGGCGCTGCAGCAGGGGCTGCCACCTGTCCCTACTTCCCCGCCCTCAACCAACTCTTGGGGGGCGGGGCGGTCTGCGCTAGCCCAGGAGGCAGCGAGCCAGGACCAGAGGGCCCTGACCCGGGCACACCAGAGGGGCCTCCGCCAGCTGTTCCGGCACCGGAGTCGGCAGGGTCGTCCGGGGAGGCCATACCGGGTAAGTGCCAGCACGGTCCCCTGCCCGGGGGGGAGGCGGGAAGGGAGACCAGAGACTGTGTGCGTGGGCCATGCCTCCCACGGATCATGCAGACACCCGTGCATGTGCGAGCACATGCCATGCCACCCTTGGGCAGGTGGCTCCAGCTGCGTGACAGCCAGCACGTGCGTGTGTGAAGAGACCTGACATGCTCCCGACGCCAGGGCGGGACCCAGCAGGATGCTCTCCCTTCACATGCCCCCTCTACACAGAGGCAGGGCACATCTCCCCCCTGCCCCAGCCACACTATACACGGCACAGGGGACATGGGTGCGGTCTTGGGGCAGCTCCCAGTCCCGGGGAGAGCCAGACATCCTGACCATGGCCTCTGTGCAAGCACATCGGCTCTGGCGGTGCAGGGCATGGTCGCCCTCACGTTGCAGGGGCGGAGAGGGGGGTGGGGGGCTGGGCATCATCCACTGTGTACCCAGGGAGAACTGAGCACTTCTCTTCTTTTTCTACAGCTGCACCAGCTGCTCGTGCAGGGCGCACCACCCCGCCTGGGACATGCTCCGGACCTGCTCCGGACCACCACCACGGAGCAGGATTACTGGGACCAGCACCTGGGGTCCCTGCGAGCCCTGAACCGCACCATGGAGGCCTGGATGCGGGCAGACCTGCAGCTCCGCCAGGAGCAGTTGGCTGAGGAGCGAGCCAGAAACGCTACCCTGCAGGCCCTGCTGCAGAGCATGGTGCCCCGTGCCTATCCTGCGTCTGCTGCCCCCCGCAACTATTGTCCCTCCTCCCACTCCTGCCCCCCTCCCACCTCTTCCTCCTCAACCCCCACACCCTCCTCCTCAATGTCCACACCCCCCACCTCAACCTCCGCACCCTCTACCCCATCCCCCAGGGGACGCCGAGGCCCCCTCCCTCGCCGTGCTGGGAGGCGGTTGGCCCGGCGAGACCCGCACCCCGATCCCTGAGTTTCCCCTCCCCCTCCTTCCCCTTGCTTCCCCCTTCCAGCTCCCTCCTCCCAGGTTTCCCCCTCCCCTCTCCCACCCTCTCTCCTGCCCGCTCCTGCCTCCTTTCTCCCATCTCCCCACAGTTTCATTCCCCCTCCCCAGTTGTGTTGAATAAAGAGAATTGTTATTTTTGAAAATACATGTCTTTTATTTGACATCAGGAAGGGGGGGCTAGGGAAGTGGAAGGAGGAGAGGGAGGAATGGGGCACAAGCCCCCGGTGGGGCAGACCGGGGAGACTGTTAGCGCTCCTCAGGGTGGAAGCTCTCCCGCAGGGCCCCCTGGATCCTGACATCCCCTCGATGGTCCTCCCGGATGGCAGCCTGCAGAGAGTGCAGCCAGGCTGCCGGCAACGTGTCCACAAGACACAGCAGAGTCCCCGGGGGCAGGTCTGGTTCCATGTTGCAGAGTGCCGTGGTGTCCCAAGTGAGGGCAAGCAGAGCACTCCGAGACACAAATGCTTTGCTGTCCCTCAGCGAGGTAGACCAGCAAGCGGGGAACCCTGAGAACTGTCTGTCCGGGGTGGGGGGTCGGGTCCCTTTAAGCACAGCCCTTGACTAGCCTGAGGCAGCAGCTCCACACTCTAAGTCCTGGTTCCGGCCAGCCTTAACCTCGGTTCAGGGTCCACTCAATGTAGACATGCTAGTTCGAATTAGCAAAACGCTAATTCGAATTAGTTTTTAGGTCTAGATGCACTAATTCAAATTAGCTTAGTTCGAATTAACTAATTTGAACTAAGTTAGTTCGAATTAGTGCTGTAGTGTAGACATACCCTCTGTTATTTAGCCATACAACAAGCTCTGTAGTGCAGGAGGTAACTCACAAGAACACAGGCTGTATCTGTTTCAAGCAGCCTCATCCCTCTGCATAACATAACACCAATTTTTTTTTCTGTTCCCTGATTGATAGTCAGAGAGTGGATGGCTTTACTAAAGATATCAAAGCATGGTGGCTGAATTTCTAAATATCTGACCAGAATTTGGCTCAATCCTCTTCAGAGCACAACTGGTGCTCTTCCATGATGAATAGATGAAAATTGCCCATTTTGTGCATGCCTTGAGGAATTTTGAAGTTAATAAATATTATTGTATAAATATAAAATAAAATATTTTTGTCTTTTCAGCTAGACAAAGATAAAATTCAGTATCATATAATGTATGACTTTAGCTGCTGGGAGCAAAGTGCTAGGAGTTACTGGGGTTGAAATGAATTTGAAAGCACAGCAGTGGTTTTGGATTAAAGTGTATCTAAAATAAAAGAGAAAATTACCTTGCAAAATAAAGAAAAATGTTTATGATGTGAAGCTATTATGCAAGCATCTATTCAGAGTGTTGAGTGGTAAAGCTACGCTACTTCAGAAATCCTGTAAAAAAAAAGAGTGAAAGGCCAACTGTCTTGCTGTGCATTAAGATTATACCTGCTAATCACCAATTATGTTTTAAAATTCAATAGAGCACTTGAAACACAGTCAGGCTTTAATTCATCTAAACAAACAAAAGAATTATTATTAGATGTGTTCCTACATGTTCTTGAGTCCTTGTGTTTCCACCTGCTGTTATGAACTAGTGAAAGCTGTCAAAAATTCAGCTTTCATGAGATAATTTTAATCAGAGCAGGTCAGGATTTGTCTGGGAGACTTCCAAAAATATAAAACACACACACACATACACAGAGAAAACAAACACAGCTTCTGGCAGAAGCGATGTTGGTAACAGTGGGAGACATTTTCACTCTCGCTGTGTCTAGACTATCTCCCTCTGTCGGCAGAGGGATGTAAATGAGGCACTTCGAAAGTGCAAATGAAGCGGGGATTTAAATATCCCACGTGTCATTTGCATAATCTCATGGAGCTCTTTCGAAAAAGTGCCATTTCGAAAGTAAAACCGCGGTCTAGATGCTGTTCTTTAAAAAATGTCAGGCTTTTTCAAAAGATCGTGTACTCCTCAAAATATGAGGTTTACAGGATCTTTCGAAGAAGCCTGCCATTTTCGAAAGAACCGCGTCTAGACCGCGGTTTTACTTTCGAAATGGTGCTTTTTCGAAAGAGTGCCATGACGCGATTATGCAAATGAAGCACGGGATATTTAAATCCCCGCTTCATTTGCACTTTCGAAGTGCCTCATTTACATCCCTCTGCCGACAGAGGGATGTAGCCTAGACACAGAGTCTGAGTAAATAAATACTGTCTTTGGTAAGGTGTTTGGGGCCACTCTTCATCTATGATGCGCCTAGATTGAGCGCTGAAGATTCCTGGGAATTGTAGTTCCAAGGGATTGATGGGAGTAATAGGCTACCATATGGGTATATCAGGAAGGACAGCCTACATAAAAGTGGTTTCCTTGTGTGGGTGGGAGATATGGAAGGATCAGGAGCTCTTTGTCTCTCTACCAAACAACTTGGAGGCGGATGAACAAAGTGGCCTTGGCCAAAGAGGCAGCACAATGGGCATGTACTTAATTTTAGGACCTAATATTCTAAGGGAGAGAAGATGGGAGCACAGTGTGGACCCTGCAGTATCTCCCTTGTGACCTAGGCAAGCACAGTGAAAGACCTGGCCTCAACCTGACACTTGTGAGTCGGACTTTCATTATACGAGAAGGGGTGAAGTTTGGATATATAAATATCAACATTATACATATAGAACAAAACACAAACCCCCCAACTCCTTCTACAACAAAACTCTCTCCTTCCGACACAGTTCTCCCTGTGGGGATCAGATGAGAGAGAAAAAGCCAGGGTGACAGATGTTCGTCACCTTGTCTAATGCACTACTAGAAGGTGCTGAGATAGTGTGGTAATGAGTGAAGCATAAAAACCTAAATAGAGTAGACTAGATAGAGCTGGAGACCTATTTTCCCACAGGGGAGAGGGAAATGAGATAGTGGCCATGTTATCTTGGCAACAAAATAAGTCCCTCTCGTTCTGTTAACATAAAAAAATGGAGCTGATCAAGACATTTTCTGCACTTGGAAAACATTTCAACATTTGAAATTTGTAATAAAATAAGAGCAAAGGAAATTTCAGAACTGTATGCAAAATATTTCCAGATATGACAGTTGACATAAACTGGGGATTGGCCTTGGAAAATCCGTGTGTACTGCCCATGAAAACTTTTTCAAGTGTGCTTCCTCACTTGTTTTCAGACATCCATTGTTGGTGGGATTCCCTGGTCCCTCTGGAGCTTGGCTCACTGGATAGGCCACACAGGGCAAGTCTTGTATTGTTTTGTATCCCTGACTGACTGTATTTCTCTTGCACAATTATGGGGGCCAGTCCAGATCAAAACAAGCTATTTCCATCTGATCACTCAGCAGGACAGAAAGACGTGATTAAGTTTCTTTGAAATCTTTGATCAAGCTGCACAAACACATAAAACTCCCTGTATTGGAGTTTGCAAGCAATGGCCTAGTACCATTGCTACCTTTTGTAATTCTTTAGGGTACCACTGTCTTGATCAAACCAAATATAAAATGAATATAAGTATTTCCCAGAAATGTATTTGTTTCTCTGATATCTGAGCTCTTTTATACTATTCGTCTAGGCAAAGCACATTGAGGAAAAAACAGAAGACTCAGAATGTGTGTGTGTGTGTGTGTGTGTTGTGAGTGTGTGCATGTGTACATTTTGCCAGCTATACTGCCAGTTATAATATTAACTCTATGTGTGGGTCTTGGTGGGTATGTCTAGACTGCGTCCAGGGAACGTGTCTGCATTTATGGAACAGTTTCCGAAAAAGCGAGCGCATTCTTTCGGAAGCACTGTATTCCTCATTTTATGAGGAATAAGGGAGCTTCTGAAAGAGGAGGTTTTTCCCACGTTTGTCCCCATGTAGATGGGCCAAATGTTGGAAAAGCCTGTTCCGAAAAAAAAGCAGAGAAAGGTACGCAAATTGCAGTTCGCAACTTTTTCCAGAAAAAGAACGCAGTGTAGACGTAGTCATTGTGTGTCTGCGTGTGTGTGTGACATTACTCTCCAGATGTCTAATATTATTGGACTCATTTCTATCTTTTATCACAATTTCATCACTGTTTTGTGCTGACCCAAAGCCCACTGGTGTCAATGGAATATTTTCATTAGTTTAAATGGGCTTTGGATTAGGCTACATCATCTATTGTAGAGATTTGTACATCTGTTCATCTGTCTGTGCGTCTGTCTGTCCATGAGTCCATTTGTTCAAAAACGCCTCCGAAATGATAAGAGCTAGGACCACCAAATTAGGTATGCAGCTTCTTCTCTTCCTAATGGAAAGCGTAGTCAGGGTGCGGTTGTGCCAGGACAACCGGAAGTGCTGGGAAAAGTGATTTTTTTTTCATCAAATGAAAAGGAAGGGCTGTTCCAAGGGATGTGATATGAGAGTGGCCACTGGGGGCAGCGAGACTGCAGAGGAGAGCTATCCTGCAGAGTGTCTGCTTGGGGCAGCTGTACCACCAAGAGAGTGGCCAGCAGGGCTGGGGCTCTGCCATGTTGCCTTCCAGAATATTTGATAAGTAGCCCTCCTGCCCCAAACCTTTCCCCCCATCCTTGGCCACAGTGCTAAATGGTGGGGGGGGGGGAGAGGAGAAAAAGCCCCTGGCAACTGTGGGGGCAGGGCTTTGGGGGAGAAAAAATGCCCCTGGAGGCCAGGGGCACTGGTGAGAGAGCCTGAGACCCACTTCACCCCCGTACCCTCACTCTCAAACACACCCCAGCCCTAACCTTCTGCACTGCCCCCCCCCCACCAATGTCTCCAAGTCCTTGCACTGACTCCTGCACTGCCCCCATCGCCAGCTCCCTGTCCTGAAGGACCCGGGCAATGCTGGGTAAGTCTTCTAGTCTACTGTATATTTGAAAGAGTTTGTTTATCTGTCTGTTTGGTCAAGAGCTCCTTCTAAACAGTAAGAGCTAGGATCACCAAATTAAATATACAGCTTCCTTTTATCATGACTTAAAGCAGGGCTACTCAACACGTGGCCCACAGGCCACATGCAGCCTGCAGCCTGTTTGTTTGTGGCCCACGGTGTGGTTTGGGTTTATGCAGGGCTCAACACGTGGCCTGTGGTTGGGATCCCTTGAACAGGACCTCCACTGGGAACACGCTCCAGGCAGGGAGAATATTGAAAGATGCAAGCGGATGGACTGGCTGGAACAGATGGATACAGGGTATTGGCATTTCTACCCCCAGGGAGGAGGTGCCAGGAGTGCTGGGGCATTGTGTGAAAGAAGCGATTTGCATATATTTGCATATATATTTGCATGTATATGGAACTACACTTAAGTTGTGGCCCTTGGCATGTGCTAGGAGTATCATTGTGGCCCCCGGGGCTTCCAAGTTGAGTAGACCTGACTTAACACATGGTCCGGGGAAGTTTGTGCCAAGAAAATGGGATGTGCCTGGAATGGGATGGCTCCTTATAAACCAAACAGAAAAGAGACAAAATCACCTGGCAGGTGAGAGAGGCTAGCTGGGGATACCCTCCCCCCACCTGGGACTGCCTCAGCCCCAAGCATCCCACCACCACAGGCACCCTTTCGGGAAGGTGGTGTGTGTGTGTGTGTGTGTGTGTGTGTGTGTGTGTGTGTGTGTGTGTGTAATGCAATCCCACCACGGTTTATTTTTTCTGGAGTCTTGTCATGTGACAACAATATTGAAAAGAATATTTTCCTCCGAATCTGAACAAGGGATTTTATTAGCACAAGTAAAACAAATTACCTGTAAAGCTATTCCCCATCTTCTCTTCCCTTCAGAACTTCTGCCTGGAACTTTCTTTAACCCTCCATGCCACATGGCTTCCTCCCATAGAATGTTTTTAAGGAAAAACGGTACATAGAACAATCTGAAGACCCACAAATACATAACAATTCACAAACCAAAAATCCAGTCATGTAGTATGTTCCTCTTTATTTAAACAGCACACGCTGCTAAGCACACACACTGCTATCCTCAGACACTGTACGTATCGGAGTCTTCTGAAATATTATCTTGTATTTGTATACAAATTCTTATTAGTAAAACCAAAGATTGGTATCTTATACATGCCTGGACAGTGTATATAGCAACTTTCCTTCTGAGGGAACTCAGGGAACTTACACACTGCAATTGCCCCCTCCCCTTGGGTGGCCCGTGCCAAATGACCTGGCTTCTTAGGGGTTGGGATGAAGGACTGTTTAACTGCAATGAAGACATTCTGGCTCATGCCCCAGCCTGAATTTTGGCTGTTAAAAATAATTACTGCACAAATGCTTGCACATGATTTTAACCTGCTGAGTTCACCAATGCATATTTTAGTAGATTCCTCCATTCAGCCATGTCAACCTGTTGATCTCCATGTAATTCACAAAGAAGGATCTTATACATATATCTGGATACACATGGGCTTCTCCAATAGGATTTGGCCAAAATATGTCCATGTGTATTTAAATACCTAGAGTATTAATGTATTATATCTAAAGGTACGTTTATATTACTCCGAAATAGCTTATTTCGAAATAGCACCTCTACACTACAAGGAAGCCTCAAAATTAGTTTGAGGCAGGTTTCCCTAATGTGATGAAAAGTAACAGAGAGGTAGTCGTGTTAGTCTGATCTTGGTAAAACAAAAAAACCAGTCATGTAGCAATTTAAAGAGTAACAAGATAGTTTATTAGCTGATGAGCTTTCGTGGGGCAGACCCACTTCTTCAGATCTTGTTAATCTTTAAAGTGCTACATGGCTGCTTTTTTTGTTTTCCCTAATGTGGACATGCTACCTCGATTTAGAGCCCCAAGAGGCACTGGGGAGTAATTACTTTGAATGGCCAAAGGGAGGAGCTATTTCAAAATAGCAGCAGTGAAGCGTCCACACTACAGCTATTTCAAAATAGCTGTTTTGGAATAGGCATTATTCCTCATGGAATGAGGTTATACAGAAGTTGGAATAAGCTGTCATTTCAAATTTATTTCAAAATGGAATTGCTGTGTATGCTCGCATTGTTATTTCGAAATAACGTCAGTTATTTTGAAATAACTGTGCTGTGTAGATGCACCCTGAACGAATACCCACAAACAAAATCTGAACTAAATGAATTCACTTCAGCCATGCTCAGCATTTGAGCCCTTAAAATTTGCATACAAAAAAGTAGTCATATGGGAGGTTGTTCAGCACAGCAAGAGGACCCACAGCAAGAGGGGGTTCTCAAAACCCCCTTTCAGATCTCTGAAACACAGGTAATTAAATGCACCCTTTGCAGCCAGGCCTATGCAGATATCTGCAACTACTTTGTGTGACTGCAATGAAAGAAAAATTAAATGTCAACTCTGAATCCAGCTTAGGCATTTTACAGCCGGCTGAGATTCATAGGAATTATACCTTGAGCAGGATCACAATGGCACAAAAATATTTAACTTTTCCAGAAATGCTTTTGTCCTACTTTTCTCTTTGAAATTCAAATCCCCAGTGACTTCTCCAAATTCTGCTCCTGATTACTAGCTTGTGTTTCAACCACCAGGTATCAATCACTCAAACAAACCCACTCACAATCAATCTACAATTAAAAAACAGCAAACCATTAATTGAGGTAATGTAGCCACTTGCAGTCATTTGGTGACCTGTGCTCTGTTAACTATTATGAAACAAGTCCTCATCTTCAGTACATATACTATGCCAATGGTAATGTGCTTGATTTTAGCAGGAGGAAAGATATAAACCAAATAGAACAGGAGATATGCATGGTACCTACTTTTGAAAGAAAGCCCTGTACCTTACACTTTGATGATAATGTTTAATAACATTTCATGGGAAAATTTTAGCTCCCAAATTCTGTGTAGATCAGTGACTGTTTGGTTTGTGCTACATCATCCTGATCGTGGCAGGCTTATCTTTCTTATTTTACTTTTCAAGAAATATGCTACTACTTTGAATATCATGAAATTGAAAAGCAAAGACAGGAAACAAGACTGAGTTTCATTAGGGAGTTCTTGCTCCCCAAACACCTACAAAAATGATCATGTTGGATACATTTATGTGATCCTAAGAGATGACCCTAGCTCGCCTAGACAGGTGAAAAAAATTAAACCAAACAACAGGGATCATTTCAAAGCTGTGTATGTGAACAAGGACAAGTCTGGCTACATATCCAATACATCTCTGAGATGCAGCAAGTTCCAAGAACTTGAATCCCAGTGTGATGGGCTTCACTCAGCATGGCAGCACCTCCTGCTGGCTATATCAGGGATTAGCTCTTCTGGTGGTGTCTCATCACCATCACAGCTGTGCCAGAACCTACATCACTCCTAGGATTGCAGTGTCCTCTTCATAACCCAGCTCTCTGACCATGTCATGCTTTATTTGCTCCCTTTCCAGGGAACTTTATAATAATTAATTAATCAGTCCTCAAAACACTTCTGTTAGGTACTGCAGATAAAATCCCCTTTCAACTGATGGAGAATATGAGGCAGAAGAGGTTAAATGTCACAGCAAATGGGGGCAAAGCTGGGGATACAACCCAAATCACTTGGCTTCCAATCGGCTGCTAGAAACAGAAGACCACACTTTCCCTAACTTAAAATAAAACTCCTGAAATACATTTTAATATTTGCTGGCTTGGGTTTAGAAATGTCTCCGCCATGTTGGTAACTCAGACATTGCAATGCACTACTAACGCATTGGCTCTCACATTTGGCATTGAAGATGCTTTGTGAGCGGGTGGCTGCACAGTTGTTGGTTGTAGCTACCATCCTGCCTCCACAAAAGAAAAAACAAGCACCTTGCTTGTAATGAGGCCCTACCAGAATGGAGGGGGGAACAGTAGCAGGTCATTCTGCCTCTTGTGGCTTATAACTACAGGGGCAGGGATAGCTCAGTGGTGTGAGCATTAGCCTGTTAACTCCAGGGTCATGTGCTCAATTCTTGAGAGGACTATTCAAGTATCTGGGGTAAATTTGTCAGGGATGGTACTTGGTCCTGCCATGAGGACAGGGGACTGGACTTGATGACCTCTGAAGGTCCCTTCTAGTTCTATGAGATAGGTATATTGCTATTTATTTAAATATTTTTACCCCACCTTTCTATTTAAAATATTCAAGGCAGCTTACAAAAAAAACCACAATACAAATATATATAAAAATTTAAAATATGAGACCCCAGAGGGACATAACCAGCTAAAAACATATAGAGAGGAGGAACAAACACATACAAACTCAAACATTAATAAAAGCACAAATAAAAAGGGTGGCTTTAGCCTGACGCCAAAACAATGCTAGCATTGGCGCCATGCAAATATCCCGAGGAAGAAAATATATCAGCAAAGATTGTGGCTGTCACACAGGTGATGAACTAGGAGCTGCTCCCACACACACTAACAAACCAACATTCTCCATTTGGAACTCTATTGGTTCATCTCTTCTGTGGATCAGCACAAAGAAACTGCAGCCAGGCACACTGGTGGATTACACTGCTCTGTCCCCACTGCTGTTCCTCATTTCTAACCCACTCTCCCTGCACTGTGGTCACACAGGGTACATCTACACTGCAATGCTATTTTGGGATACTGGAGAATGCCAGAATAGCTATTTCATTTCTTCACAGTAAGCCCATTATTTCAGGTTCACTATTCCAACATCCCTGTGAACCCCATTCTACAAGGAGTAAGGGACGTTTCGAAATAGCGCTTTATTTCAAAATTTGGTGCAGTGCAGACAGCGCCAGATGACGAAATACGCTATTTCAAAATAGCGTCGAAATAAGATGCACAATTTGCATAGCTAAAATTGCGTATCTTATTTCAAATTACGGTGCGGTGTAGATGCACCCATAAATATGGGATGCACATAGTTAGTAGTTCTTAGTTGCCCCTTTCACTGCAACTGAGCACAAGGCAAGGAAGCAAATAAATGAAGCTGCAACCCAACAGCACCTCTCCCCCCCCCACATCAGTGGCACCAGTCCTCAGCTTTACCAGGTGCTACTGTAACCCACACACCACCTGGTGTTGTTTACTGTCCCATGTAGTGGTCCATGCACTAAGCTCCAGAGGTGCCAGGTTCAGTTCTACCTGATAGTGTTACAAGATTCAACACTTTTGAGAAAACATTGAAGAGTCATATCCCAGGTCATTCAAACCCCGAATTCCCAGAAATGGTCCAAGATAAACTGCCACCCCATTAGTTAGTATATAACTATATGCACATCATACAACAATGTAAGCATTTTAAAGAGTGCTTGAAATGTTTTAAAATAGCTTTTCTGACAATTATTAGATATTAATTGTAGTTCCTACCAATGCAGTAATGTCCCTTTAAATAGTTTGGGAGCCCTCTATTACAGTTGTGTATATTTAGTAAACATGTTTATTCAAGAGTCAGCTGTGCTCCTTGGTTTCCCCATGTTGTTTTTTGTCATGGAAAGAGTAAAAAACACACAGTACTACCTTCATCGGTGTAATCCTCCCTGTGCTTTCATTTTTCTTCTGCTGGTTATGGAAACTGTAAACATGCAACATAAAAACAATGTAGAAAATCAGCATCAGAGATGGAGAATTCAGAACACTATTCATGCTTCTTTGTTGTAATATGTGTGTAACCTACTTACAGCAAGAGAAAAGATTGAATGAGTTCTACAGCCTAAGCTGAGGGCTAACTGGCTTTATAGCTCAAGCTGCAAAAACTCATGCACTAAGCTCCAGACGGCCCAGCTTCAAATTCCCCCCTGTTGGTGGTTATAAGTGGGGGCTCATCTGTGATTTCAACAGGGTCTCTGAAGCTGGGGATGTGCCTCCTTTTCTTTCCATGGGCATGTCTACACAGCGGGGCTAAAGTCGGAATAAGCTATGCAATTTGAGCTACATCAATTGCGTAGCTTAAGTTGAAATAGCTTATTTCGGCTTTTGGCGCTGTCTACACAGCAGGAAGTTGAAAGAAGAACACTCTTCCTTTGACTTCCCTTATTCCTTGTGAAATGAGGGTTGCAGGAGTCAGAGTAAGAAGTCCTCCAGCTTGACATTATTTTGAAATGAATGCTGGCAGTGTAGAGGCACATTATGTTATCATTATTCCAAAATAACGCTGCTGTGTATATATAGCGCATGAATACTAGAAAATTCCCTTTCCTGCCCCAATAGAAGCTGAGTGTCTCAAACTATCAGTTGATTCTGGGAGGGGTAGGCCTTTAAGTAAGTTTTGGTAGCGCTGATTAGCTGAATTCCTGGGATAAGGGCTTCTCAAGAGACCTAAATACGTTCTTAATGAGTGACTGGTTTCAAACTGTTTGGAGGCTGCTCGGTAACTGCCAATCCTTCTCTTGATTTTTTTCCTCATTTCTGGGCATTTCTATTATTATTGCTATATATTATTTACATTGAGCTAATCTCTATGAACAGCTGCATTGTGCTAGGTGCTCTGCAAACATTTAACAAATAATGCTTTCCCTGCTCTGCTCTGCTCATGCACAGAAACAAAAATACAACACATCTCTTCCATCATCACATTTTTTAGACTTAAAAAATAAACGTCACAATGTAAAACCATGTAGGTGACAAATCAGGTTCCTGTTTTTGAAAATCCTGGGCCATTTTTTAAAAAATGTGGGTGTCCTAAGTTAGCACCTTATGTATGCTTGGGTTCCAAGGTGAAGACTGCCTCTAGCTTCAACTGTCTTCCACCAGAGCCACAGGTGTGCAACACTTGTGAGAATTACGGTATCTAAATATGAATTTACACCTTCATTTAGAAGGGCAATGTAGATTAGTGGATGTCGCATTGCTTTGGAACTCAGGACTCCTGTGGTCTCTTCTCGTGGATGGTCTTGGGCATGCCACTGTCCTGCTGTTACTCAGTTTCCCCTTTCTGATTTTTTTTAGTATTGCCAGTGAAACCCCTCTCTGCTTCAAAGAGGCCCATTGACTCCACTCGGTTTTGGATGAACATTTATTCAACAATGACTGTGTGGGGAAATGTGACTCAGCAACAGCTCGCATAAGCTCTAACTTTAAATGGTATTTGATTTGCCCACTTTTCTCTCTTTAGGATATCGCTGTGGAAATATAGTCTTGATTACTTTATGTTCTTGCAAAAAGGTACTAGCTTAGCTAATCAATGTTAAACAGGATATTTTTCCCTCCACAAACACTATTGATTACATAATTACTGCTGTTTGTTTATTTATTTAAGGCAGTGCTGGCTTTGCCACTATTCAAATCTTCACCACTCTTTTAAACCCCTCTTGCAAACTACCACTTTTCCAGCAGGCTACACAAAATTCAGCTCCGAGAAATATGTCCAAGGCTTGCCCCAGATGTCAGGGAGCCCTGGTCTACCTTAGGGAGTTATTTCGAAATAACCCTCCTTATTTCGAAATAATAGGAGGAGCATCCATACTAACAAGCCTATTTTTCAAAATCATGGGCTGGTTATTTCAAAATCTGTACTCCTGCTTTCCTTGGGGAATAATGCTTATTCCAAAATAGTTATTTGGGGAGTTATTATTTTGAAATAAGTTATTTCAAAATAATTTCCTAGTGTAGACACACCTGGAGATACCAGAGAGAGAGAGAGAGAGGATAGAAAAATAGAAAAAACAGAGCCCCAGTTCTGTTAATATAAAGAAACTGATAATTAATCCCAGGCTCATTATTAAGAAAGCAGTTGGCAATATACAAAGAAAAATATTTCCCCAACACAAAAGTATGGGGTCTGAACTGAATCCTATGAAACTTTGAACTTCTGCATTCCCAAACCTGTCCATGCTGGCTGACATTTTCATAGTTCCAGGAGAAGGGAACTGATACAGAAGATGATAGGTGCAGAGAAAGTATGTGTGTATATGTGTGTATGCACACATGCACTTAAGAGGAGGAATTTTTCCAAGGGCTAGTACCAATCCCACAGAGCACTTTTATATATCAGAACAAAAACTTTAGGCAGAAGGCGTCAGAGTGATGCATTCACTGTGATTTAACGTTGCTGAGCAGACAGATGCTGCATTTTCAGTGGGCACGTTTTCAGGGTGTGAAGATTCCAGGCTAAATAAAAATGGAAGGATTCTGCAGAACCACAAGTACAATGTAGCGTCAAGTTATTTTTGTGGGTGGTGTGTGATGTAACAGGCAACATGAGGTTGCATACTCTGGAGACTTCTCATTCCTAATCATTTGCATTGTGGTTGTGCCTAAGGACATCAGCCAGGTGGGGGCCCCATTGTATAAACATACAGTAAGTGACAGTCTTTGACCCATACAAGCTAAAGGATAAAACAGGCAAAAGAAGCAAACCAGGTGTAAAGAAAAGTTGACAAAAGTGAGACTCACAGCCAATCAGCAGCAGTAATCACATCTCCCCACTTGACCCACTGTATCAGATTTCTCTGAGCATTACAATGGAGGTGAGTTGTATGAATCACTTGATGGTAAATAAGATGGTAGCTTTATTCTAATTTGTACTGGAAGCAGTGATAAGCAAAAGAATCAGTCTACCATAACACTATAACATTGTTTCAAGGTAACACTTAAAATTACACATGCCACCACACAGGGAAAACAAGTTATACTGATAATACAGCCAATGAAACACCAATAAAGGGAAGACAGGGAAAGCAAATTTATTTCATTTGCTAAAGCTTTTACCACCAAGAAAAGACAAACTCAAGTCGTTTCTTGCTTGGCATCTTGCCTCATAAGTAAGCCTGTTTATACACAGCATCAGATTCCTAACTTCAATCTACTTCAAAAGCAAATGACATCCAAAAATATCCTCCCATTTAAACAGATTTTACGTATGTGGGTGCATGCACGCATGATTTATGCAGAAAAATCTGTAAAAATATTCTGGTTCATCAAAAGTCTAATTTACATACATTTTCGGGACATTGTAATGAATGATTAACACAACACATCACAATTCAGAAGGAATAATGACTAAGGCTTTTTAAAAATCTTGAATGGGGTTGGGTAAATGACATAGGAAGTTGCTTACTCCACTATGATTTATAAGTTTAACTCTCTGAAAACTTAATGGCTTTCTACAATAGAGTCTCTTAAAAATAACTTTCTAAACTGAATTCCATTGGAAAAAAATCATCATAGATCTTTCTTTACTCATCTTTGAAATCGTCAATTAAATCTGATTATAATCCCCTTTTAAAAAACAATCTATTTCTATTTTTTCCCCAAAGAAACGGTAATCAGCATTGTTGCTCTAACAATGACTATTGTTGGTGACATAGACAAAAAAGCGGAGAAGTGAAATGCATGTCTTTTTTGAAAATCCGAAAGTTTAGGCAAAACTTCAGCAACAATCATATTGTGCATCACACGGGGAAACAAAATCCAAGAGAGTCTCAAATTACTTTCTTGAAATTCTCTTTATAATTTATCTGTGATCTGTAAAAGCAGATGAACATTAGAATTTCTCATAATTTATTTAGTTATTTTAATGAAATTGTATATTTGTATTTCTCTATAATCTTAGTGCATGAGAGAATCCAAGAGTTGTTCCTTCCCTGCTTTCTTTGCCTCCAAGATCTGCAAAACAACTGGAACACTTCATTTCATGTCTCCTACCAGTGGAAATGTTTGCCACTAGCCTTCCTGAGAGGAAATCACCTCATGTATTATTCACATGCAGGAACTTTACATCAAGAAAACCATATTTCATGGCAATGAATTACTTTTACCTGTTCCCCTGATTGTGATCCAGTCAATTATTGGTTTGCACAGGCTGATAGTCCAGACAAATGAGCACAGGAGACAAAGGAGAAACCACTCACCACCCAGATTAAGAATGGTCATCTGGTGAGGAGGGGAAAAAATTTCCATCAGCCCATTTGCGACATGGCTTGCTTGCGATAGTTCTTTAGTAGTTTTGGGCATTACTCATTGCTTGTCCCTTGCTACCTGACTACTCCCACTGGGTCATATTGTGCCTTTAAACAGACTTGTTTCACCACTCCTGGTGATCCAACTACACTTCCCTCTTTGCTTCCTTCTGAGGGATTATTAATTTGCTGGTGGTCTAAGCCAACCACAAATTACAAGGTTCCCATCACCTCCTCAGTTGCACTGGCCCAGAGTATTGCAATGGATGGGGCTCCCCCATTGCCAACCACTCATTCAGAATGAGGTGTAAGTTCATTTGTACACACCTGGCCTCAAAGCCCATGTACAAATGTTCTCCCTGCCCTTTACTCCCAGGCATGAATGTGTGGTTCAAGTCACAGTCCAGCCCAGAGTACCTGCACACAGGTTAGAGTTGCAGAAACAGGTCCAAATGAGGAAATGATACATTGCAAGCACTTACCAATTTCAGAGCCACTTCCTCTACCTCAAATAACTAAGTATCAGAACACTGCACAAAGGGGGTGTGCTCTGCACCAGTTTGCAAGAGAATTTTGGGTTGAAGTCATTTTCCTTTTTCCTGACCCATTTAATTCCAAAATGTAAATATATTACTTCTTGGAAAACACAACCGATGCCAGTGTAAACTCCTCACAAAGGGCCAAGTTCTGACACCTTCACTGCCACTGAATAGCCAGTTATGTCACCAGTAGATCCACTGAGGTCAAAGGAATGACCTGGTGAAAATGTTATTACTCAATGGACATCACCATTGACCCTTTATGTACACACGCATTAAAGACAACACTTGAGTGCACTAGTAGTCGCATTGCTGTGGATTTCTGTCATGTCAGGTGGTCAGAGTTTATACTTCAGTCCAATCTCGTGTTTGGGTCAGATTACAATAGCTTTACTAAAGCTGGACCACACTGTACTTCACAAGTATTGCCACTCAACCCAACGGAGATACTCAGAGAGAAAGGAACTACTTGAGCAGAGTAAGGCCATCAGAAACTGTCCCTCTAATGATCCTTGGAGCAGCCCAAGGAGACAACTACATAATGGCCTAGAATCACAGGACCCAAAAGAAAATGTTCGTAATTAATTAATTGCCAGATTGCAACAATCTTTCTTACACTGTGTGTGTAGTACCTTACATGACCGCTCATTTCAATGAGATATGTCAAGTACTACTTGTTCTGAAGAAGGATTCAAATCTGGATAGTAATGCAAACAGAAAAAAAATATTTATAGAAAGAGAAGCAGCATTGCAAGGCTGAGTAATGGATTAATATCTGTAACAGGGAACAGGAAAAACTTTATGAGGATCCTCCATGCCCATGCCTAAAGCTACCATTTTAGGGAAAGGGAGAACTAATCTGAACAAGGAATAATGTCAGCTCAGGTAACTAGGACAAACTGAATCAGGCCGAAAAGGAAAGTTGGTCTACAGTGGACTCTATTTTACAGTGTCCTTATCACATGCAGCTCTTGGCAAAACAATGTGCAGCAGCCTCACCAGCAAAGTGTAAAGCCCACAGATCACCATCAGTTCTGGTCAAGGGGCAGCCTTCAGAGATGTGAGACATTGTCTTTGGCCACAGTCGCATCTGGGACCATCTCCTTCACATCTTTGCAGACGTGAAGGCTAGCTGCACCTTGACCCTGACCCCTCTGAAAGCAGTTCCAAGGGCCCATGACAGCCATGACAAATCACAGCCAGCACCCTCTCCCCGCCCAAGTTTGGGTAGTTATAAGAGACTGGTTTCTTATGTCAGCTGCAGACTTCAGAGAGAAATACAGGCAGGCAAACAACTGCTTTGATGACAAACATGCTTTTGCAGGGGCTGAAGAGGTATGCGTGTAGTGGTAGGCTTGGGTTTGCTCTGATTTGCTTAACCATTCTGGTTTTAGCATCCTCATGATGGATGTGTGGAGAAGTAAAAGGTGCTTAACATGGGGAACCACAGTACAGGTGTGGCTCAAATTGTTCCATTTAAAATGCACACGGTTCAGTAGATGTGCAGGAGGCCTAATCAAATGTCACCTGGAAATTTGAACTTGTGGAACTGGGTAGGCAGAAGGTCATTTGTATACAAGTTGAAAAGCAGTGGTGCTGGCATAGAGGCACAAGGAAACCAAAAGTGAGTGTGAAGATTTCTCAGGGTTGGCTTTGCTGACACTGTTTCAACTGAGCTAGTATATGTCCTATACTTGCACATGTATAATACAGTGAATGTCTTGTGTCCCTCTCTAGTGGCTAGCTGTGTAGAGGATAAAAACCTACTATTGCTGCCAGATAATGGAAGTACTTCGCTCATATGGCAGAAACCTGGGCTTTAGTACTGGAAATCCAAAGAAAGGATGGTCTAGTGGCTAGAGTGTTAGCCTAGGTCTTAGGAGGCCTGGGGTAAATTCTCTGCTTTGCCACAGACTTCCTGTGTGACTTAGGGCAAGTTGTTTAGGCAATTTTTATCATGCAAACTCAAGCAGAACTAGTGCAAGTCTGTGCTGGGAGTCATACCTCCCAGCTGCAGTGCAGACATAGCCTGAGAGTCTTCGTACATCATCTTCTTATCTATAAAATGGGGATATCAATCCTTTCTGACCTCTTTGGGTTGTTGTGGTAACTAATTAAAGACTGTGAGGGACTCATGTGCTGCAGTGATGGCAGCCACAGAAGTAGCTAAGAGAGACAGAAGAGCCAAGACTCATAATGGGGGGTGCATACACTCAGAGCCAGTTACCATTGCTTGTGCATCAGTTTCTATAATGGGTTTCAGAAGTTGACCAGCAGGTTTCACCGAATGGTCGCATGAATGCTCATTATCACCACCAGATAGCTCATCTGCTGAAAGCTTATGGGAGGGTGCAGTGGTAGTGATCCTTGTGTCTGTGACTGCTTGGGAATGGAACACCACATGGTGGTGTGAATAGAAACAAACTAGAGAAAGTAGAGTGAAGTCACAAGTATATGTGCAGTTACATCACCTGAAAAGACAAGACCATTGCTAGACTACAGTCAGAGTGTGCCTTGGTATTGCACAACTAACATTCCAGATCCACTGTAGCTTGATTACCTGTAAAAGCCATTTCAGGCTGGAGATATTCAAACAGTGCAGTGGCACTTTCTTTATCCCCAAATGTGAAGTGTTGTTAGCTATAGTTCTATTCTATATAAACCTTCTGGTTCTATTTTGAGTCGCATGTTCTTGGGTAAATGCATGGGAAATCCTCTGATAGCCTAAAGACTAAAGACTTCCAACAAGCACCAAAGAAAGGGCTAACGGAAATGGGGGAAGCTCTGCTCAAGGCAGACAGCATGTCCTAAAACCTACATTTGTATGGCCTTTGTAGGAAAAAAGCACCACACTGAAATAGTATTAAAGTAAAAGTCTTGCCATCTGGATCCTACATCTCTGCAATATTGAAGCTGTGTGGCATTTCCTTTGCTTTTATTCTCATTTACAGCTCTCACTCATGAGAGCGCTGACGACTGTGTACAGTACCTCATTGTTACAGATTGCTTTGAATCTAAGGCTATTTGGAGAAGCCTGCTATGGTGAGTAAGCAAATTACTATCTTTCAAAAAACTTCACCTGTTTATATTTCACTATTTTAAGATTTTTTCCCCTTGGTACTTGAAGGAGTGATCACACAATTGTTGGCATCCTGTATAAGTACACAAAGCTCAGGTAGAATCCTCTTCTTTTACTCCCACTTATACTCATGAAAGGTGTGCAGGTTGGACACTGTGTCCATTGTCTATCCCATTAGAAAACAGTCCTGGATGAATTCTTCAACATCTTATGAGGTTTTTTTTAAACCCTACACTTCACTTTCCCTATCAGAGAACACAAGACTTAACATCTGAGCATACCTCTGCACAAAGTACTTAAAAACACTAGGGGGCTTGGTGACTATAGAACTCTGCTACCCTGTCACACTTAGCAGATGTGTTTGAGTCTCTCCAACTCTGATTTGCATAGTGATTCAGAATATAAATGCAACAACACTTGCACTTTTTACATGACTGACAACTCTGCTGCAAAGACACACGGAGGTGAGCTAGCCAAGAGATTGAACTGAATTACCTTTTACCTCCACACAAGTCAAGATTGAGGTCAAGGACCTCCAGCGTGGAGCTAACATTGCACACGGAGCCTGACTTATAGTGAAGCAAAAGGGAAGATGCTACACATCTTAGAGTGAACAAAATGGAAATATCTGTCTCTCCTGGCTTATGGTAAGGGAGTAAATAAAAGATTATTGCTATCAGATTCCTCCTACTTCTGCCAACTGCACACAGATAGATGTTCTCTCCCAGTATGTTGGCAGTATTGGATATTACAGGTCCTAATAACTTACACTGAAATAGAGTCTAAGCTGTAAAAATACAGGGCCAGATCCACACCTAGTGGAAATCAGCATAGCTCCACTGAAACTGGTGGATCTCCCTAAATTCATATCCATTGAGAATCTGGTCCACATACTCCATGTTTGCTGTTGTTTACACCTGTGAACATCTGGAGTGTCCTCTCCACTAACTTCAGAGGAGTGACTGTGGATTCACACATCTGTGATGAAGAACAGAATCGGGCCCACTGGAATTTTTTTTAAAAAAATGCAAATAATATACATCTTTAAATTCACATTTTGATTGTACTCACTGAAAGTCAAGAGTATAGCTATAGAAGAATACACCAGAAAGTTTGCCTGTTACACGGTAGTGAATTACTTAAAATATCAAGACTGATGAAAGCAACAAAATGTGTCTTTTCCCCTTGCTTCTCCCTGGAGATGAGATACAAAGTGACAGGCTTTAGTGCTGAAGCAGCTTCTACAGCTGTGAAAAACACAGCAGGATGGCTGGGCTGACCTTGCCACTGGTGAATGGCTACTGTCCAGCTCTGGTAAAGACAGATTCCTAAAGATGTGCCCCGGTTATCAGAAAGCCTAAATCTGCTAAAAGCATGCACAGATAGGCTCCTACCGAACATGTTTCCAAATAAGATTGCTTGTGAGATATAAGCACTTTCCAACCACTCATGGCTTCCACATACTGTTTTGATTTTTAAGGAAATACCCTTAACTACCATCAAAGAGTTTTCTCCTTTACCAGTGTTTTAGAAGAAAGTATACAAGATGATTCCTGTTAGCTTGTTTCATTCTGTTGCATAGATACCATAGTGGATAGCGTGCCTGTTAATGGAATACATTGTTAATAATAAAAGAAGTCATTGAGTTCTATACGCAATTTGGAATACTTAACTTTTCAGTCTACAAATAGATAAACAAACACACCCATACCCTTATCCGTCTTGTGTATTTTCAAGCCAATACGATTTCTTTATTCTAGGCTAGGACAACTCACTTGCATCTATAATTTTTATAAATAATAGGCACAGGAGTTTTCTTAATATTTGAAGTAATATTAATCAAAGTCAAATATATACAATTATGAATAGTTTTCTTTTTTCCTTGATAATATTCTTGTGTAAGTTTACTTTAATTGCAAGCTACAGAGATGATACCAAATTCACATTAAAAACAATGTCTGTTTCTGAATAACCTCATGGTAAACTATGCTTTGACACAAGGAGGAGATATTGGGGCTCTATGGACACACTGTAATATATCTTCCATGACAGTGAAAGATCCTGAAATGTCCAAAATGTACTTGCGTTACATTATGAGGGACCTGTTTAGCAAAAGAATCCACAGGTATAATCAACAAATCAAGTTTCTTGCAAGCAGATAAAAGGTGCAGTCTGCTAGTTCAAGACAATAAAACAATATTCTATGCTTATCACATCTCAGCTGTCATAATTTCCTCTCTCTGAGGTTCAACAACCTTTGAAAGTCATAAATTGTTATAAAATCTTGGGATCAGAAAGCTGAGCAATTACTATTTAGTGGTTTTTTTTCAATTGCTACATTCATAGAAACTCACAATGATAGCAAACTTCTTGGCTTTGGCTAAGAGTTTTACTAACTAGATTTATACCTGTAAAACTATAAAGATGAGTTCTCCCTGGTTCTCTCACCTTTCCTTTTAGGAATGCTAAGCCTGTTTTAGTCCACAGACTGATCAAAGTTAGCTAAAAGGTATACAAACACATATGCAAATTGCAGCTCACATTGATAAGCATGGATAATTTTTAATAAACACATCAATTAAAAAGCAGTGTTGTGTGACCACAGTTAGGGAAGCTCTGACAGGAAATGTTGCATTGATATTAACACTGGCATTCTGTTTGTCTATGTTACGATCTGCAGGCTGAGTTATCATCTGCTTTGAAACTTTTAATGCAGTCATATTTATTTTGTCATTCAACAACACGACCTACTCAATTTACTGAGTGAAAGATTCCTGCTATGTATTTGTAATGCTACGGTTTGCTAAAGCTCTTCCCGAGCAGCCCACAATAGAAAACTGCATGGAACAGGAATGTCTGCAAACCAGATTCACAGATGGAAATATTCAGCAAAAGATTTAAGGTAAAGAAGACGGCAACGTACCTTCAGCAGTGTGCTCCCTCCTTCCAAGACAGACAGTTTTCTGGAAGAGTGTACAGTATTGATGGGATTAAGAAGGTGATCGTAAATGGGCTACTAATAAGTAGATTCATGACACCAGATGTGACAGCAGGGTGTCACTAGGTCCTTTTCAAACTTGCCTTCAGGGCTGTCTCCAAGTTCCTCCAGCCAGAATTAGACAGTTGCTGCTAGTACCAGAGCTGAGAAGCAGGGGTGCTTTTTCTGCAGTTGCTAATGCTCCACTTTCAGGGAAAGCGCAGAAGTATGTGTGTGCCTGCACTAACTGCACACACTCATCAGCCTGCTACAAGCAGGGAGATGTGATATGCATACCGAAAGAGCTTGTGCAGGGAAGAGTGCTCCCGGAGCAGACTCTGGCCTATGCTGCTGGTAATTACACCCTATTGACCTTGCTGGTATAGATTACTGCTGGATAATGCATCAATAAGTCTATCAATCAATAGGAAAGGCATCGGCGAGGCTTCATTAGAAAAAAAAGCAACCAAGCAGATTCTACCCTTTAGAACAACAAACTTTGTTGGCAGCTGCTTAACATTTCTCCCTCGTTAATGGTTCCATTATAAATATGATGTCTAGGATCTGTGTGTGCATCAGTTACCTAAAAGAGGATTTATTAGACCCATGTCAGAAGGCAGTTCTCATCCAGGTTCTGCATGTGAATTATTAGTAGTATAGTAACACCTAGTGGCCCCAACCAAGGGAGGGGCTCTATTGTGCTTGGTGCTGGACATACGTCTAGTAAGAGACAGAGTTTGTGGTACAATAGAGAGGACAGACAAAAGAAGAATTATTGTTCAGGTGAGAAACTGAGGCATGCCAAGATTAAGTAACTTGATGACAGCGTCTCTGGCAGAGCTGGAAACTAAGCTTAGTCCTCTCCAACTCCCAGTCCAGCACTCTAAGTCCATCCTCTGTAGACATGTCACCTCCCTACCAAGTAGCTCAGACTGTCTCTTTCCAAATACCCCCATGTAACTTCTGATTTTTGTCCTGTTATGAGCAATCATAGATCTATTCATATTTAATGGAACGTTGGAGCAGGAGAACATTGTAAGGTCCAGGAATTTGCCTTTGGCTGGTTCTGTTCAAAAGGTTTCATGTGTAGTTAGTACTTTTGGTAGACTTAGAAGATGAAGCTCTCCAGCCATCTTTAACCCAGCCCTAGACGGAATAGCCCTTAGATTCAGTCATCCCTCTCTCACTTGAGCCTTCATGTCTTCTCCCATGACATGCCTTATGCCTAAAATTGCTTTCCTTCTTCCTGTTCCTCCCTGCCCATGTGCTAAGCCCTCCTGATACAGTCATGGAGCAGTGTGTTCAGGACTGACTCCCAGAGGGAAATGCCACCTAATGTTTCACCAGCTCCGGTTCTTACCAGCTTTTTGTGTTATTCTTGAGGTCTGCCATTCAAGAATTGGCTATAGCCTGTTTTGCTTGCAAGCTCAAATCAGATCACAGATCAAGGTGGTATGGCTGTACGCCATAAAGATAACTGAATTGTTGGAACTGAAAAATCCTCAGAGATTTCTTTTGCAGCAGCATATGCTGGGGAAAGGTTTTATGAGCTAAGGTGAGAGTTACTTTTCTGTGGTTGTGATTATTTGTTGAGCTCAGTCTGGGTGCTTACCATCATAGCTCTGAAGAGTTTGCAAGTTTTAATAGACAAAAATACAATGCAGAGACATTGTAGCCAGTGTTCCCTCTAAGCAGTGCAGCAGCACAGCTTCACGGGTGATTAATCAGACCTGCCCAGGGAGAGGCCCTGGGCTCCCTGCACAGAGCTGGCTGACTGGGTGGGGCTGATTAATTACTGTGAAGCTGTGCTGCCACACAGCTTAGAGGGAACACTGATTGTAGCAGAGTTCTGGAAATAAAATCCAGTAATGACATGGTAGTGCCTATGAAGTAAATCATAACTGCCCTTTGACTAATTAATCAAAAGTTTTCCACATTGTCCTAGCTCTGCTCTTTTGACTTCAGTGTGAGTAAGAGGCCACTATTGAAGATGTGAGAATTCCAGCCCACATATTTTTGTGTAGGAAATGAAGTAAGGATTAATGAACACAAAACGGATATTAGGAATGGTACCACACAAAAACCTGTAGGGGAACATTTTAACCTGCCTGGGCACTCTTTAATGGACTTAAAAGCAGCCATTCTTCTACAAAGGAATTTCACAAGCCAATTACAGAGAGAGAGTGCAGAATTGTCCTTCGTATGTCTTTGGTCTGAAGAAAGACTTGATCTGGTTAACATCTTATAAAACCAGCTTCCCTTACATACAACACCCTATTGACATCAAAAGGTAAGTGTGGGACACTTCCAACCCACTCACTTAGCCTCATTGGAACTGGGACTACAAATGACAGGTAATTCTTTTCTCCCTCTCCCTTGTTATTCTGAAGGCCCCCTTGTTTTTCTCCATTCAAGATCATCTCATCTGAAGAAGTGGGTTTTGCTCATGAAAGCTCATGATACTCTACATATATTTTGGTTTGACTCTAAGGGTGGGTCTACACTAGGGGATAAGTTCGAATTAAGATACGCAACTCCAGCTACCTTATAAATTGTGTAGGTTGAGTTTCAGTATCTTAAATTGAATTCTGGAGCTGTCCACACTGCGCGTGGGCAACAGGAGCACACTCTCCCTTCGACTTCCCTTACTCCTTGTAGGAGCAGGACTACCAGGGCCAATGGGAGCACCCTCTCAGTTCGAATTAGCATGTCTTCACTAGACCTGCTAATCTGAACCCTAGAAGACCGACTGCTTCAGCTTCAATCTTCTCTGTAGTGTAGACATGGCCTAAGGTGCCTCAGGACTACTTGTTGTTTTAAGTAGAACTCTTGTTATTCTACAGAGGCTGGACATTATTAATTGTATTTCGTTACACGCTGTGCTTATCAGTATATACATACTTCAGTTTTGATCCTGTGTCTCAATCTGCTAGCACTGATCGCTGCACCAATGCAGTTCCATTGGCTTCAGCACCTTTGTCTGGAAATCAGGCACAAGCTGTTCTCCCAAACCAGAGACACAAATAGTAAGGTCCCCAGTCCTTCAGACACTTAAGCAATGGAGCAATTTGACTCACAAGTAGTCCTGCTGAAGCTACTGGGACTACTCTTGTGAGCAAAGGTAGGTACATGCTTAAGAATTGAGGGCTTTGTGAGAGCATCTGAAAATGCCAACCTTAAACAAATGTGCTGTCCTTGAAACCTGACTTTTTCTCCTGCCAGAAAAAGGTCAGAGATAAGTTGAGGCTGAGTAAGGTGTTTGAGGATCTCTTGCAAGGATTGCCTGGGTGGGATGTCAATTCAAGGGGTGAAAAATGATTGGGGACTGACAGGAATAGCGTGAGGAAAGGAAGAAGTTGTTGTAGTGAAGGCAGGATATGATTAGAGCTCCCCTTTCATTGAACATGTTCTGTATTTGCTTCATATCAAGTTTTGGGGGCCAGATTTTTGGGAGGTATAAGTCAATGTTTTATAAAACTAAACCAATGTATGCCATTTGAGGGTCTAGCCCATGAATCTTATTTGTGGTTGAACATGCTGTTCTAACTTGAGCATTCGAAAAATGAATTAAAATTCCTCATAAAAATGGGCTTTCAATTGAGGTCCAAAAAGGAACTGGGATATTTGCCAAATCCCCTTGAACGTGACATTATTTACAAGTCTTATTAAAGAGTAAATGAACTAACATTGACTTGTAAAATGAGAAAGTTAAACATTTCACTAATCAATAACTCCTCCAAAGCCTCTTAAAGAAAAAAACAATTGTGTTTTTCAGTCAAGAGATGCATATACACAATTGTTACAAACAGCATCATGCTCAAAACACTACATCGCACTGTATATATCACCTGGATATATGTGTTAGATTACCTGGATTATGCATAAAAAACTCCCCACTTCTGTGACAGTAACAGATAACTGTTAGCTTCCTTCAAGGAAGCCTCCCATCTTGCTCACTGAATAGATTAACTGAGATATGAGTGAAACGAAATCCATTTTTTCCCACTGGTTTCATTAAAGAGGTCTAATTTTCATAAAAACGGTCATCCTCTGAAAACTGGCTACTTGAAGGTGTCTCAAGCTAGCCACACAGAAATCAATTGTTGTTTTTGCAAACTGTGACCTCAATTCAATTTGGATCAGTTTTATTCTAAATTTCAACACATTTTTAAAACTATTTTTGAGAGTACATGTCTAAAATTCAATTTTTTTGTTAAAGCAATGAGGAGCCCTGTGGCACCTTATAGACTAACTGATTTATTGGAGCATAAGCTTTCATGGGCAAAGACCCACTTCGTCAGATGTATGTAGTGGAAATTCCAGAGGCAGGTATAAATATACAGGCATAAGAAAAGAGTACCAATCAAGAGTAAGGCTAGAGATAACGAGGTCAATTCAGTCAGGGAGGATGAGACCCACTTCTAGCAGCTGATGTGGAGGTGTCAACACCAAGAGAGGAGAAACTGCTTTTGTAGTTGGCTAGCCATTCACAGTCTTTGTTTAATCCTAAAATGATGCTATCAAATTTGCAGATGAACTGTAGCTCAGCAGTTTCTCTTTGAAGTCTGTTCTTGACTTTTTTTGCTGCAGGATGGCTACCTTTAAATCTGCTACTGTGTGTCCAGGGAGATTGAAGTGTTCTCCTACAGGTTTATGTATATTTCCATTCCTGATATCTGATTTATGTCCGTTTATTCTTTTACGTAGGGACTGTCCAGTTTGGCCGATGTATATAGCAGAGGGGCATTGCTGGCACATGATAGCGTATATTACATTGGTAGATGTGCAGGTGAATGAACCCATGATGGTGTGGCTGATCTGGTTAGGACCTGTGATGGTGTCACTGGCGTAGATATGTGGGCAGAGTTGGCACCGAGGTTTGTTGCAGGGATTGGTTCCTGAGTTAGAGTTACTGTGGTGTGGTGTGTAGTTGCTGGTGAGAATTTGCTTCAGGTTGGCAGGTTGTCTGTGGGCAAGGACTGGCCTGCCTCCCAAGGCCTGTGAAAGTGAGGGATCATTGTCCAGGATGAATTGTAGATCACTGACGATGCGTTGGAGAGGTTTTAGCTGAGGACTGTAGGTGATGGCCAGTGGTGTTCTGTTGGTTTCTTTGTTGGGCTTGTCTTGTAGTAGGAGGCTTCTGGGTACACATCTGGCTCTGTTAATCTGTTTCCTTACTTCCTCTGGTGGGTATTGTAGTTTCAAGAATGCTTGGTGAAGATCTTGTAGGTGTTTGTCTCTGTCTGAGGGGCTGGAGCAAATGCGGTTATACCTTAGTACTTGGCTGTAGACAATGGATCATGTGGTGTGTCCGGGATGGAAGCTGGAGGCATGAAGGTAGGCATAGTGGTCAGTAGGTTTTTGGTATAAGGTGGTGTTTATGTGACCATCACTTATTTGTACCATAGTGACCAGGAAGTGGATCTCTCATCCACTGGTCCAGGCTGAGGTTGATGGTGGGGTGGAAATTGTTGAAATTGCAGTGGAATTCTTCCAGAGCCTCCTTCCCATGGGTCCAGATGATGAAGATGTCATCAATGTAGCGTAAGTAGAGAAGGGGCACTAGTGGATGAGAGCTGAGGAAGCGTTGTTCCAGGTCAGCCATAAAAATGTTGGCATATTGTGGACTTCCTAGGTAGATGAGGTTAAGAATTTGCATATGATAGAAAGAGATAATAAGCACACTGCTTCACTCATGAACTGTTCCCATAAAGTCTTTGTTTTCAATTTATGGCCCCTCTCTCTTTCTTCCAGCAGAGCAGAATCCAAGGGAAGGAGTGAGGAGAAGAAGAATTTTCCCTGCCAGTCAAATCCTTCTCTTTACTAGGACTAGCTGAAAATTTCCCATCAAAAGTGTTCGCTGTGTATGGAAAATTCTGATTTCTAATGCAAAAACTGAACACCCAAAAAACAAAACTTACAATTTTCAGTAGAAATTGGCTGATTCTGAAAGACTACCACAAAGTGCCTCATAAGAGTTGTAGTTTGGTTGCCTTATTTCCCCACTGTTCTCTATGCACCAACCTCTCCAGCCAGGAGAGCTGCATGAAGTGAGATTTTATCCACCAAGGAGCATGGAGTATGGAGGAAAGTAGAATATGACCAGGGAAACTGTTACATCTGCACCAGAATTTAGGCCCTGACCCTGAAGATCTTTCATGTATGCAGCGCTTGCATCTAGGTGCAAACACTTAGAAGTAACCAGAGTTTCTCATATAGACCAGCTTGCAGGAACAGGACTGTAATGTACTTCAGAAGGTAGAGATTGAAGGTAGCAATGTCAGAAGAAGGTCAAGATGGGCAGCAGGGAGAGTAGACTAGGAATATACCCTGTGGAAAGGTTATTCTATAATAGCGTATTGAAGAGTTTCTTGCATTCTCCTCTGAAGTGTCTGGTACCATCAGACACAGAATATTGGACTAGATAGACCGATACGGGAGTCTGATCAAAAAAGAATGGGGGAACAAGAACTTATTTCTTAATGCCTAAAAGAAGTTTTGTTTAAGGTTCTTGTACAATTTTAGGGTGGTTCTTATTTCATTTACCCCTGATTCATAGATGACACGGCCAGAAGGGACCATACTGATAATCCAGCCTGGTCTCCTATGTAACACGAGCCATAGAATTCCCCCAAATTTTTACTAGGCCATATCATTCAGAAAAACATCCAATCTTGATTTAAAAATGACCATTGTGGGAGAATCCACCACAATTCCTTGGTAAGTTGTCCCTGTGGTTAATTACCCACACAGTTAGAGTTACACCTAGCAAGATTCCTAAAGGGCAGTATGAAGGGGTTCTTTAAGTACACTGAGGGCAAAAGAATGATGAAGAAAATGAAAGGTCTTCTACTTGGCCGTGAAGGAGAGCTAATAACTGATGATATCAAGCGAGATGAGGAGTTCAATGCGTATTTTGATTCAGTCTTCCCTGAAAGGGTTAAAAGTGACCAGATACTTAGCACAATTAATGCCAACAACAAGGGGTGAAGGCCAAAAGGAAGCCAAAAATAGGAAAAGAATAGGTTAAAGAATATGCAGATATGATAGATGTATACAAATCAGTGGTACCGGATTACATTCATTTTACAGTACTTGAGGAACTATCTGAAGCAAGCGCTGAACATGAGAACTCATGAAGGATGGGCAAAGATAGTACCAATCTTGGAGTTATAGATATCTGGAAAGATACTGGGACAAATGACTAAACATTTTGTAAGCACCCTCAGGATAATAGGGTTACAATTATTAGCCAGCATGGATTTGTCAAAAACAAATTATGCCAAACCCACATAGTTTCCTTATTGGACAGGATTGTGGATCTAGTGAATGGAGGGCTGTAGGTGTGGTATATGTGGATTTTAGTACAGCTTTTGACATAGCCCTCCATCACATTGGGCAATGTAGTCTAAGTAAAATTATTATAAACTGGGTGCACAGCTGTTTGGAAGATCACATTCAAAGAACAGTTACCAATGGCTTGCTGTCAGACTTGGAGGACCTATCTAGCGAAGTCACCCAGGGATCAGTCCTGAGCCTAGCACTGTTCAATATTTTCATTAATGACTTGGCCAGAGTTAATGGAGAATATGTTTCTAAAGTCTGTGGATGAAGCTAATATAGAAGGGCTTGCTGGCACTTTGGAAGGCAGTGTTAGAATTCCTAATGTCCTTGACAAATTGGAAAAATTAGTTGGAAATTAGCAAGATGTAATTCAATGAAGACAAGTGCAAATTACTTCACTTTGGAAGGCAAAATCAAATGCACAGCCTTAACATGGGGAATAACTGTATAGATGCTAATATTGCAGAAAAGGATCTGAGCTTTCTAGTACTTCACAAATGGGATTTGAGTCAACAATTTGATGAAGCTATGAAAAAGGCTGATATCATTCTGGGGTGAATTAACAGGAGAGTTGTATGTAAGACACTAGAGGTAATTGTTCTGGTGTACTTGGCTCTAGTGAAGATTCAGCTGGAATACTATGTCCAATTCTACATGCCACATTTTAGGAAAGATGTGGATAAATTGAAGACAGTCCAGGAAAGCAGCAATAACAAAAAGGTTTAGAAAACCTCACCTATGATTGAGGGGGATCTGATAATCGGCTTCACCTATGTGAACAGTTGCCATAAAGAGGATGTTGATTAATCATCCTCTGTGTACATTAGAGGTTGAATATGAAAATAATGGGCTTAATCTGTAGCAAGGGGGTTGAGGTTAGATATTAGGAAAATCTTTCTAACTATATGAATAATTAAATTCTGGAATGGGCTTCCCAGAGAGGCTATTACCCTCTCATTGGAGGTTTTTAAAAACAGTTTAGAAAACATCTGCCATAGATGGTCTAGATTTACTTGGTCCTGCCTCGGCACAAGGAAATAGAGTTGGTGACTTCTTAAGGTCTCAGCTAGTACTATATTTTTATGATTCTGTGGTGTTGTCAAATTAAAGTGCATATTGTTTGCCTGCATCCAGTTTACCAAGCTATCCATATTACTCTGTATCAGTGACCTGTCCTCTTCATTCTGTATCACTCTCTCCCAATTTTGGTGTGATCTGTAAAACTTTATCTGTGATTTTAAATTTCCTTTCATGTCGTGAGTAAAAATGTGTAGGGTCAAGAATGTATCCTCATGGGATCTCACTAAAAACACTTCCATTGATGATGATTCCCGATATAAAATTATATTTTGAGATCTGTCAGCCAGCTTTTAATCCATTTAATGTGTGCCATGTTCATTTTATATCTTTCTAATTTTTAAATCAAACTATCATGCAATACAAAGTCAATTGTCTTACAGAAATCTATCATGTCAACACTATGTCCTTTATGAACCAAACCTGTAATTTCATTTAAGAAGTTGGTAAGTTAGTTTGACAGTATCTATTTTTCCATAAATCCATGTTCATCATCATCATCATCAACAACCATGGGCTCAACATCCGTTGGTGTCCAATGCCTCCCTCACTATTTCCTTCCCTTTTTCCCTGTCCAGTGCAGAGTGGCTTAGTTTCTTTAGACTAGCTCCGCGCCAATCTACTATATCATCTACCCATTTGTTGACTGTAAGTTAGAATATTAAGATCAAGGCCATTACAACCAAAAGGACACTAAAATCAAAATGGAGTCTTGAGTTTTACACAGAAATCAAAATGGAACCCAAAGGAGTAAAAGACTTTTGCCGCCAAAAACCATCGTTTGCACACAGCACATGGCTGTGCACACAACACTGTTGCTCTGCACACGGCACTAAAGTCTGCACCAGGAACGCTAATCTGCACCCAACACTACACCTTGTGCACTAGAGATGCTCCTGCTGTTTCCCGCCTTGGGATCTTTATAAGCTCAGACCCCTGAAGGGATCAGGCTCCTCCTGCTCCTGTCTCCTGCTTCCTTCTCATCTTCTGGTAGCTGGCAGTTTGGATCGCTGTTGAAGAAGAGCTGTGGTGAAGGCCAGGACCTGCTTCCCAACAGATCAGACCAGACTCAATTCTACCGCTACCTATAGGGTGCATTAGCTCACTACTGTGGCAATTGCCCAGCATTATGGGTTATAGCTACCTGTAGCTCCAGACCGAGAGCAGCTGCCTATCACCCAGCTCCACTCCAACCATTGTGGTGAAGGCCCTATTTTGAATCTGAGAACTGATTACCATCGGGTGTCTGTGTAACATATCTATCGTTATACCATCAACGAATTATCAGCTGGACTCCTCAGTGTTCCTCCCCTGAGGCTGCCTATGCCAACGGGTTGAAGGTCCTGAGCCTCGGCTGTCATCTGACTTTAGAACAGACTGAGTATAGTGCTTTCTTGTTTAGTTATACTGTGCTATCTTCTATTACTTCTGGGGTGAGGGGTTGATTTATGCAGTGTTGTATTCTGGGGTTATTCTTTGTGTTGTTACCTGTTGTATTCAATATATCTTTTAAATTTGACATTCGTGTCCGTGCTTATTTTGGACTGGAGAAATCCGTCGGTGACAGATACGGTGGTTTCCAGGTCGGACCACCTTCTGGGACAAAGGCATTTTCCATCTATTCAGATCAGCCCCACTAAATTTAATTTACTAGTGTGCCTTTGCTAGTAGCACATTCTCTGTGGGGTCTTCCTCTCCTATTTGGACCATCCATTATGCCAAATACCAGGGTCTTAACTTTTCTCTTGTCGTTAATTCTACAGACATGCCCAAATAGCTGTAACTTCCATTGTATAACCTTCTGCAGTAGGTTCTCTTTTGTCTGTATCTTCCTATATAATTCCTTGTTGGTGACCTTCTGCATCCATCCTATTCTCAGAATCTTTCTATAACAACTCCTCTCGAATGCCAATAGCCTTCTCTTCGAATCTTTAGTTATCATCCATGTCTCACATTAGTGTGTGTGATGAAGATACTCGGCTATATCAGATCTCCTTGTCTCGTACCTCTACTCATTTTAAACCAACTTCCCAACTCTCCGCACGTTCTCACTGCTGCCTCCGCATTATTGTTGATATCCTTCAACAACCGTCTCAGTCTGCTATACACTCCGTATGACTCCAACATTGTCCAAGTCACTTTCTGATCTATACTGTCAAATGCCTTCTGAAAATCGATTAAGCAATTGTCGATGTTCTTGTTCTTTCACCGAGCTTTCTCCACTATCAATCTTAGTGCCAATATCTGCTGTATGATACTTCTATCTTTCCTGAATTCTACTTGCTCATCCACTAGATGTTCTTCTATCTGCGATCTCAATCTCTAAAGAACAATAAGAGCCCCGGAAATGATAAGATCATGGGAGATATGATCAAATATGGCGGAGAAAGTATGATTCAGGAAATCCATGTTGATTAGCCTTAATTATATTAACCTCTTTTAATTCTTTACTTATTTATTGAGTCCTCCATCAGCTGCTCTATTATCTTGCCCAGGCTCAATGTCAAATTTACAGCCCTTTAAATTTTCCTGAGGTACTGGTGGAATGAGAAAAGAATAATCATATGATATGACATCATCAGTGTTTTTTCCAGATATAGAATAGCAATGTTTATTGAGCATTTCTGCCACTTCTGCATTATTACTGGCAATTCTGCCAGTTCCATGTAGTAATTGACCAGTACCATTCTCTGCTGTAACTATTCTCTTTTTCAGTGGGACATGGGCACATATCTTCTTTAGCCTCCCTTGATAATCCCAGCATTATACTTACTCCAGTACTGATTTGATATGAGTGGAACAAGTCAAGTAAATAAGCACTTCAAAGTACAAGCTGAGGCTTCACAGTCAGGGACCTCTCCTACATCTTCCACAGACTTTCCCCTTTTGGATTGTCTTCCATTTATATATATATAAAATCTAAAATCTAGCAATCTCAGTATTTGATCATTTGCTTGTCAGCAACATAGGCATATTATTGCTTGGGAATAGATGATATTTAGCAAGGTGAATGCTGTAGCCTGCTACTAAATTTCTGTTAGCATTCTGCACTTCACTTTCTAAAAATGTTATTGACATTTTCCCCTGCATACTTCCAAAAGGAGGGTATATGAATGTCACTTTACTGAGGTTGTGTATTTAACCTACTAGACACATTTTCTTTTTAACACCGAACATTAATAATTTACTGCTAAGATATTAGAATAGCATTGAATTCCCGTCATAGTTACCAAATTTATAGATGACAGCTAATTTTCAAAGTTATCAAAGTGGTAGGGTAGCCGTGTTAGTCTGCATCTGCAGAAACAAGGAGGAGTCCTGTGGCACCTTAAAGACTAACAGATTTATTTGAGCATAAGCTTTAATAAGCAACAATATACTTAAGTTTTCCAAGTCTCTTTCGGGAGCAAAGTTCTTTGAATATGTTCCATATGTAAGGAATTTTGCTCCTCTAAAGTTAAAAATAGTATGTGATTTTAATAGCTATATGTGAGTGCTATAGAACATTGTGTTTAGGAAATTTAGTGGCTGAATGAAGCCTATGAGTCAGATTCCACACCAAAACTTAAACTCTTTTCTTTTAAAGTTAGGATAAAAGTGTGAGTTTGGCCATTCTTAGGGTCCCTTTTACAATCTGAGATTTAAAAGTCAAGATGAAAGTCAAGTTTCACTGATGTCTACTGGTTTCTTGGTAAGAAGGATGAGTTGCATGGTTTCAACCCACAGTTTCTTTTGCACTTGATGACAGACTGATGTCTTTTAAATGTTTTTACTTCTAGCTCATTTAATGTGCTTCTAAAACATCCAAGCATGGGGTCTCCTTTTGCTGATTGGCCCCAGCTAACCTAAGTATCAACATTGTCAATCTTTCTAAGGCAAAAATTAGAAGTATAAATGTCAGAAATGAAAGAAAATTACTAGGTCATTGAGTATTTCTTTGAGAGCCATAGGTATCTGTCTCCATCCATTACTGAGTCACAGAGGTAAATAGATACTCAGTCATTACCTAAATGCCCAACTTCAGATGCATACTGCATACTGTAGAAGTAGCAGCATCCCCTTCCAAAAGGATTCTGACTGGCATCAGTCATACAGCCAGCTAGTCACATACCACTTCTCCAGAGTACCTTTGCAGTGGGAGGGAGAAGATAAGTTGAACTTTACCCCTTTATTCACAGTGTACCACGGAGCTCCCCGAGGCCTGTCACATTAAATATTATTTTACAAAATTCCCAACTCAGAGGTAAGACTACTTACTTTGCATCACTCAGATCATTTCCTGCTAGCCCTGAGTTTTCACTGGGTGTTAATAGGCAAGAAGGTCCCACGAAAGCACTGACCCCATTTTGTAGGAGAGACGATGAAACCACCACCTCTGGCTTTAAATAACACTGCTCTACAGCCAAAATGCTTCTGAAATAAATGAAGTCAAACTTTACTAATTCTGGGTCACTGAGAACGAAAATGATGCTTAAAATTGTTGATTGGCTCTAGTTTTCAAGATATGCTATTGGGTCAGTATATACGACCCTTGACTTGGGAATGGCGGAAGATAAGTGAGTTATAAAGGGAAGGGATCTCAATTTAAACCAGAAATGACTAAAATACATCTTTGACTGGATCTATGAATAAATCTATGACTGGGTTTGGACAGTACTTGCTTTTTAGGCAAAACAGTGAATGATGCAATCTGAAGCTGGTATTGCGTCATACATGATATGAATTGCATCATGTTATTCCTAGAAGTCATGGATGATGCAATCATAACAAAGCTTACATCACTCTGCTGAACAAATTGCCCTATATCAGCTCTAGAAATCATACAGTGTCGTGCTCTCTTATTTGTCAGTGTTTGGTTTTGCAAAGGGACACATTTCTGTTTAGCCAAAGTGAGCAGAGATACCTCGTACTTGTGTGAATAGTGCAGATAACTTCTGCTATGTTTGTGGTGAAGTGACTTTTGCATCACAAAAGCGCAGTATAAGCACTATGGTTAAGAAAGCCTATCACCTTTATTTTGGCTGCAAAATTGGAGATCAAGACAAGAGGTGGGCCCCACACATATGCTGCAACACTTGTGCAACAAATCTTCGCCAGTGGTTGAACAGAAAAAGGAAATCTATGCCTTTTGCAGTGCCAATGATATGGAGAGAGCCAACGGATCATACCAGCAATTGTTACTTCTGCATGGTGCCTCCAGTTGGGAAAGGTGTGTCAAAGAAGAAAAAGTGGACTGTGCATTATCCAAACATTCCATCAGCTATACGCCCAGTACCCCACGGAGAAGGACTGCCGGTTCCTGATGCACCAGAATCATTCTCACTTGAGTCAGACAAGGAAGAGGAAAAGGATGAAACTTCTGGTCCTGAACCATCAATGTCACAGAACCCACATTTTCTCCCATCCTCCTCCTCTGAACCACACCTCATAACACAAGGTGAACTGAATGACTAAACTATGTACATAATAGTTTTTTGCCTTTTGTTTCATAATACATTTTATTTATATAACCCTTTTGCTGATTTTTTAAAGTGTTACATAAACAGGACAGTTGAAATATTATCATGTAAAGCAACCATAAACACATGAAAAGACCTAGGTTTACAATTTATGATTAAATCTCTACTATCTACACAATATACATAGATGTAAAATGTAAAAACTTAAATATCTTGGAAACAGTAGCCAATCAGTTGTTTTAATTGTCATATTTGAATTCAGCACATCAAAATACATAATAAATAGCACATTTTATCTCTGAAGCAGACGACTTCTAAAAAATTGTAGACCAGTGTAATTGAATATGCTACAGAATTAAAGCCACGTGGTCTGTGTCTGTGGTGCATTATAAATACAACTCTCAACCTATCTGTGTTGTAGCTCAGCATTTTTTGGGGGGTGGTGGGGCATTAACTGGACAAAATAACCAGGATTAGTAAATTTTATCTTTTAAAAATGATAAGCCAATTTCGTAGACAGAATAAAATGTCAAGCACTCATACATACTAGAGCTGATCCTTAGCTGGGGTAAATTGGTCTAACTTTAATCGAACTATGCCAGTTTATACCAGCAGGGGCTCTGGCTCCATATTTTTAAAACCAGTTGTCATCTCGGGTCCTGATTTTGCAAAAGATTGATGAGCTTGTTTAACTGTAAACATCACAGTACTCCCACTGACTTCACTGGCTGCAAACGGAGAAAGTCTAATTGTGCTAGTATAAATAAGGAGATATGTTACTATTGTGTTAGAGGAAAAAGACAGCTGGAGTGTAGTTAATAAGGTGATAACTGGGTAACAGGGTGAGACACAACTTAACACAGAGGAAGGGCACAAAGCGCATGTAAATGTGTTTGATGCATGCAGCAAATTATTACACTGAAGGAAATAGAAGCTGCAGACCAGCACTGACTGTGGGTCAAATTCAGCCCTGGCCTCAGTGGATGTCACTTCCATTCAAGTCAACAGAAGCCTCAAGGACTCAGCACTTCTGACAACCAGGCCTCTTATTTAGATCCCTGACAATAGGGACACACATATATTCCTCCTTCACAGAAAAGTTAAAGGCTTTGAGACATAAGCCAAAAGCAGTGGACATTATTTCATGCACCAAGAGCCAAATTCATTCCTGTTCTATCTTCATTGTGATCAACGTCAGGGATAAATTGTATCTCTTCTCTCACAGTTCTCAGGGCTTTAGATCATTGTGGCTTCCGTCTCACTCTCAGCATGTCAGGAAATGAGGCAAATGCTGCATTCACAGAGAAATCTCAGGAGCGTGGGATCTCAAAGCAAAGGCCAGTTCTGGTACATCAGTGGCACACACACTCAGGAGGTGGAAGTCAAACACTCCAAAGCTGTCTCTCTTGAAAAGTGCAAATTTTCATGAGCACCACTTGACATTGGGTATGTCTACACTTACAGTGGCATAGCTGCTCTTTAGAGCTTCAGTGCAAAAACTACCGATGCCGATGGGAAAGGTTCTCCCATTGCTGTACATAATCCACATCCCCGAGAGGTGGGTAGCTAGGTCAATGGAAGAAATCTTCCATTGACTGTGTGCTGTCTACATTGGGTTAGGTTGGCTTAACTCCGCTACGCAGGGGTGAGGCTTTTACATTCCCCTGAGAGATGTAGATAAGCCAACTTAATTTTCTAATACACACGAGGCTTCAGTCACTTCAGCTCAGCTCCTCAAAAGATATTTAATTTCCTCACTTCCATTAATTTAAATTGGAGCAATGTGCCTAAATACCTTTGAAGAGCTGGGCCTTAGGCACTTTTAAGTCCCCCCTCTCCCCACCAGGAATTGGAAATCTGACCTCCCAAAGCCTGCAAAAGGCAAAGAAAAATTTTGGCTGAAAATTTCCTAGCAGGGAGCGCAATTAGAATAAAGAAGAATATAGAATGCACAAGGCCATGCGCTCCACTGTTGAGGTGAAGGAGAAGCACATGGCCTCCTGCTAGCTCGCCAGCTGGTCCCAGGCAGCCTCCCACTGCTCCTGGTCAGCCCAGCACTCCTCCAGGTCAGCGGCCCACTCCCGGCACTCCTTGTCAAGCCCTTTGACAAGGGACTAGAGGAAGGCCATCTGCTCCTGCAACAAGTCCTCATGGGTCCTCCTCCTCCAACGAATGCTGCAGAGTCATGAAACCCAGCCCTAATGTCTGAGCCAATACCGAATCTCGGTTGAGACGATGGCGATATGCTTCGAGCAAGGCCATCTTCTGCCTACACAGCAGGCACTTTCTTGCAGGGGCATGGATGTCCCAGGGGGACATTGCTACACCCACAGCCTGGGGATAAGCAGGCATGGGAAGGCACTGGTGGGGAGTGTGTAGACTACATGGCTCCATCGACGGAGCCATGTAGATGAGTTTACTAGACATAGCAAAATGAAGTGGCGATTTAAATAATCGCGCTTCATTTACATCAAAATGGCCACCGTGCTGTGCCAACGATCAGCTGATCCGGCACAGCGGGGCAGTCTAGATGCGCCGTGGTCGACAAGGGAAGCTTTCACGAGGCATACCGGAGCGGTTGACAAAGGCTTCCCTTGTCGACCGCGGTGTGTCTAGAGTGCCCCGCTGTGCCGGATCAGCTGATTGTCGGCACAGCACGGCGGCCATTTTGATGTAAATGAAGCGCGATTATTTAAATGTCTAGTAAACTCATCTACATGGCTCCGTCGATGGAGCCATGTAGTCTAGACACACCCGTGGTGTCCCGCAGAGAGAGAACTTCTGTTCCTGCCCACTGGAGAACGGGGGTGGGATGGGGTGGAGGTGTGTGTGAGTAGTAGAGGCCGCTTACTGGACAGAGTGCTACAGGGGTCCCCTTCTCCACCTCCTCCCGGCAGGTTCCCATGCACAAGCTCAGTCTCCTCCGCATTGTTGCACTTGACTGGGAGCGGATGCTGCCTGAGTGTGGGCATGAGCCTGTGCCGTGTGCAGCACTGCTGTGTGGTTCCATGACCCCAGCCTCCTTAGTGCTGGCTTGTCATGGGAAGGTGTCCCAATTCAGAGGCGGGAGTAAGGCAGGCCTCTCCAAGAACCTTGTGAGAAGGACCAAGGGGTTCCTGTCTGAAAGAGTCATGGGGCTGAGTGCTCTGGACTGGCGTTACATTGTGCACCCACGTGCACAGGCTGTTGTGCAACCCCCAGGCAGAGTCAGCCATGCGTGGAGCGTGGCGCCCAGCCCCCACCTACACCCATGTGTATATACGGAAAGTTATGGAACTCACCTAACGTGCCTTTCCCGGGGTCAGCCAATGCCTGGGAGACATCCTGTGAGGGGGGATCAGCTCCAAGGTGAGTAGTAGTTCCTGGCTTGGGGGCATGGACACCTGGCTGGCCTGCTCCTCATCCTTCCTGTCGTCATCATCCTCCAAAACCTTTCCCTCATAAGCCTGATGCCAGGTGTGTCCTGACCAGACTTGACGATGATGTGGGGGGAACAGAAGGTGTCCGGTCCCTCTCCCAGGATGACATTGAGCTTATGGTAGTAGCAGCACATGTGTATTGCTGCCCCAGAGCGTCTGCTCTGCTCACTGGCCTTAAAATAGGCCTGCCAGAGCACCTTGATTTTCATACAAACCTAGTCAAGAGTCTGTGTTTGTCCCTTCTCAGCCAGGCTGGCGGCCCTCTGGCCATAGACATCTGCATTGCACTTTCTGGTGCAGAGATCCTGGAGGTTGGTCTCCTCACCCCAGACCTCAATGAGATACAGGATCTCCGCACCATTCCAGGCCAGTGCTCACCTGTGTCCCTGGCCACTTGCAGCTGAGGATGCTATGGGAGTGCTGGCAGTCGGGGGGGGGGGGAGGGGCGGAGGGGCTCTGAGGGAGCGCCGGGGTAGGCCATGGAGCCTGTGCTTTCATGATGTGGCATGGAACTGGCAAGGCTGTCCTCGTGTCACAAGCCCTTTTCCTGAAGCCTGTACTTTTAAAAGCTCTGAAGGAGAAGGGAGCGGTAGAGATGGCAGGTGTGGCCAGAGCGGCCACAAGTGCAGCTGTGAGAGATGTCTGGAGCCAATTATTTCAAATTCGCAGCAGCTGAGCATTCACACTCATGCTATTTCGAAATAGCGATTTCAAAATAAGTGTTATTCCTTGTGGAAAGCAGGAGTGCAGATTTCAAAATAACCAGCCTGTTATGGTAGAGTGGACACTCCTCTTGTTATTTTCAAATAAGGGAAATTACTTTGAAACTGCCTAGTGTAGACCAGGGCAGAGAGATAGAGAGAGAGAGAGAGCATAACCAGATTACCAGTACATGAAGTTATCCAAATATGACATAAACAGGATGTTTGAACAAATACATACTACAGCTGCCCACACTTGACCTAGGCAAGAGCACAGGGTTGTATCTGCAAACCAAGTGTATTCCAGAAGAGGCAACCAGCTAGATCCATCAAGTGGTACATTTGGGGAATCAGCTGGAGAAATGGCCAACCCTGTCTTTCACAAATGTCATTGCTGGAAAGGGATCCATCCTACAGACCCACACATCCTAGCATCTATCAGGCTTATGAGCCTATAGTATTTTGTTGCTTAGAGAAATAGACAGCAGGACTTAAACTAACCCCAGCACTCAATGGTTTCGATGCTGGGTGTTCCACTGTAGTCTTGCTGGTACTTGTTTCTACGCATAAAGCAATTGGCATGAATGGGTTGTCCTAGCCCTACGGGGTATTCAAATGTCATCTCCTTAAGGATATTTGTCTCCTGTACTTGGCCAAGTTATGGAGCGGAAGTAATAGGGAGTTGCATGCATCTACAGAACCGTGGTGGCATAAGGAGAGGCTTTATCCTAATGGTCAGGCATAATGCATCCTAGGTTCTGGGAGGAATATGATGAGCAGCTTGCTACACTCATATAACAGGTAGAGGGAACAATCTTCCCCAAAGCCTTCTTTTGGGTTGCAATGGGACTTTGGCCAACTTTAGACATAGCCAAGAAGCAGAGGTACAAAACTGTTCTTGGGATTAGGGTCTAGGGCTAGGATTTAGAAGTGGGGTAAAAAATGTTCACACGTAACTGCTTTTCAACAGAAAATTGAGATTTCAACTAGCAGAAGTTTAAAGTTCAGCTTCACTTTTAAAGGTGACTGTAAAATTGGCACCATGAAGTTTCCATCTTTATTCCAGCTTAGCTATTCTGTATCAGTTTTTTTCCATTTGCAAGTAAAGAGATGGGTTTTTTTCCCTAACTGCCAACCCTGCAAACACACACTGGGATCTGACAGTCAAGCTGTGTTCTTTCTGGACTGAGCATCATTACCAGAAATAAAGATTTTTTTTTGCTAGGAGGTCTTTATTAGATGCTACAGAATGAGTCACACAGGTTTGTGACACATGTGGCTCAGCTCGCTGACACAAGACCTGCCTATTCTTACTTACATTTATGTTCTGGAAGCTAAATTATCTGACCAGTCACTTTGCCCCCCATTTATGCTTCTGCTTTCTTCAGTGTCTGCCTCATTTCTGGGCTAATGGTAAAGGCACAATACTAAAATATTGGGGAACTGAAGACAATTCCCAGCTATGCCTCAGTTGTCTTGGATGACTTAACCTCTCCTGTGCCTCTGAAATGGGGACTCTAATTGCTTCTCTATCTCAAGAAGTTAATTAATGTAAGGCTAAATTGATTCTTGTTTGGACATTATCTTCCTTATCACAGAAGCATCTCCTGCATCTGCATCTGCAATTTCCCATCCATATAGCACATAATAAAATTGGGAGGGGGCAAATCAAATATGTCTCTCATTACACTTCTTTTGAGCCTCAAAACTGTTCAGCTCAAAGTGGAACAAACCTTGTCTCAACCCTTCCAGGGGAGATTCACTATAGGGAGTGGGTGTGGCCTTCTTCTGAGACTGACAGAGGGACTACATCACGCCCCCTGATGGGCAGAGCTGAACCAGCTTCATTCCCCTCCCACTCCTCACCAGAAGAGTGGACCAGGAAATATAAAAGACAGTCTCTACCACTCAGTTGTGTGAAAGCTGGGAAAGGGAGCAGACGTTCCTTGCTCACTGAAAAGCTCTGCCACTGAAAAGCACCAGCCAAGATCAACAGTGCCAAGGACTCAAGGGAGGTGCCAGGGCTAATTACTGACCAGTATCCAGAGACTAGATCAGCATATTTCAGTGGGTTCCCCACAAACCCAGTGGCAGAACCCTTTACCACTGTCAGGGCCCTAGGCTAGGAACTGGTAAGTAGGGTGAGCCTGGGTCCCTCTGCCCCCATCTGTCAGCTCCACTCCTGGGCTGTCAGCCTACCGACATTAAGCAGCATGACCTGTGTTTGTCTGCTGTCTAGCCCAGCCAGAGAGTCAGAGCCCTTAGTGTCTCATTGGTCTGCCCCTGCCAGAGTCCATAGACTACTAATTCCCTAGTTGAGCATTGCACTTGTTGGCACAATGTAGTGAGGGTGTTTGGCCTCTTTCCAAGACTGAAGGAGAGAGATAGTCCCTCACATATCCAATGCACTTCACTTTCTAGTTCCATAAGATAGTATATGTATTACCATAGCATCTTGGATCCTATCAGGAACAGCAACAAACTGCTCCTGTTGTGTCAAGCACATGCTGGTTGAGATTTTAAAGCTTTAGCATATGATGAAAGGCAATAGGAGTGAGGACAAACTGGGAACAGAGGATAAGGCAGTATCAGAGAAGCTAACATTTGGTGCAATGAGGAGCATGCTCCTTATGGAACCAGTCAATTCACAGAGCAAGGTTATCATCTCCTGATTCATGTTAGAAATCTCAGGACACTCTGCAATGTTTTTCATACTGTGATTTTTGGTTAAAACCTCAAAAGCACTGCTAAGTGAAACAGATGCTCAACTTTCCTTTTTCACCATATAATCAATAAGCCTAAAAGAGCAGATTCAATATGTGAAACTTTATAAGGTGGATGATGTTTTAATTTGCAGTCTCAATTAAAATGATCTTTCAGCACTGTAGGGCCTCAAGCATGTGAATCACTCGTTTCACTCTGTCCTTCTGTACGTCACAAGGAGCACTTTCCTACAACGTTGATACAATTGATTCATTTTTTTTAATATGCCCAAATTTTCAAAATAAGTTGAGAAAGTCACAATCAGCAAAGATACTAGATATTGCCCACAATTGTTTCTGCTTTGTTCCACCGACTTTAACAGCATTAACTTGGAGGAACAGGATTTTTCTGTTCAAAGTCTTCCTTTATCTAACTCTCTTTGGAGTGATGTTTCATGGTATCCTTCCATTACTATATTCATGGCCCAGTGCAAAACCTCTCTATTCGGGCCTTCACCATTTTATATGCCACTCATTAAAATTTTACAAGAGGTTTAATTATTGTTTGTGCGTGCCGATGCAGGCAATAATCCAATGGGTACTTTAGCTAGAGGCTGGACAAACAAATATATGAACTGAGTGGAGCTCTGAGGATAATTTTTCTTTTTAAATTATTAGTCCTGGAGACTTCAAATTCCATCTATTTTAGTGGAGAAGGATGTCTTTCCTCCAGGTGCACAAGGATATGGAGTGGCCTTTCTACTGTATGTGGGTCAGTGAAAGTGAAAGTTTGAAGTTTGCAATATTCCTATGATAGGGACATAGGACTGAAAAGGTCCTCAGGTCCAGTCCCCTGCTGCATCAGGCAACTCTGTCTCATAACCCATTCATAAATTCATTGCTATATTATACATATACATATTATATATTCAGGTCTCAGACACTTAATTTCATTGTAAATTAGATAATCAGCCATGTGTGCATATGTGTATAAAAGATAATAAAGACTGAAAATACAGACCAATATTTTAACATTGTTATGATATGTATGGTCTTAGTGCCTAGGGAGGCCCAGTTATGTTTCAGGACACCACACTGGTAGGTGCTGTACAAAATGCAGGGCAAAAAGACAGCCTTTGCCTCAAAGACCTTGCAATTTAAATACAAGACAAGCAGCAACAGGTGAATTCACACAGACAGACAAGGGAATACAGGGAAACAATGACACAGCATTGGTCAGCAGGATGGGCTATTAATAGGGCCTTACCAAATTCACAGAAGTGAAAAACATACCAAATTGCATCATGAAATACAGTCATGTGTACTTTTAACCTGTACTAAACAGGGGACACCAGTAGTATACCTCAAACTTGGGGACTGTCTCAAAATGGGGGATTACAAGATTACCTTACTTCTGAACTGCTGCTGGCAGTGTCACTGCCTTGAGCTGGGCTCCCCGCCAGCAGTACCACCCCAGCCACCCAGCTCTGAAGGCAGTGCCGTCACCAGCAGTAGTGCAGAAGTAATAACGGCAGTACCATGACCTCCCTATAATAACCTTGCAACGTCCCCCACTATTCCCTTTTGGGTCAGGATCCCTGCAATTACCAGACTGAAATTTCAGATTTAAATATCTGAAATAATGAAATTTATTATTTTTAAAATCCTACAATCAGGCAATTAGCCAAAATGGACTGTGAATTTGTAATGACTTAGCTATAGAGCAACAGCTGCCTTCCTGTTGTCAAGTACACATTTCAGCCACCATTAAATTTGGGAGCATTTAGATCTGGAATATTGATTGAGGCCCACTTCTCAGTTATTTTTATAGCTACAGACCTGTTCTTGCATATTATAAACACTTTAATAAAATCCTTTGAACTTAAATGTAATTGTATACATTATAAATGCATACTATCATTTATTAATGGTATCCCTATCCTTTGGGAGCTGCTAAGATGCAGCTTCGTTGATGCTATTATGTAACAATGCTCTACCCTCCGCTTCATAGCTCTGTTTTTTTCCATGCTGCTTGCCTTTGCTGATCATCCTCGTAATTAAAGTTTCTTTTGATTCTGTTTGGCACTTCACCATCTGAACATGAGGACACACAGTGGAACTGTCCTGCCTGCAACTTCATACTATCCCCTAGTTAAATGGCGATTAAATGGGAGATTCTTAATCACCCTTAATTTCCTGACTAAAAAGCCTGCACTTGTTTCTCTAGTGACTTCTTAAAGGACAGGTGTAAAAATGGAAAGTGACTCTGTATAAATGAGATTGCAGAGTTCCATATTTATTCTCTCAGTGACTCCAGAGCAGGTATGCTTAGTTTACAAGTCAAGCAATTATTTTTCTAACTGCCAGCAGTGGAGAGCTCACCTGGAATCAGGAAGTCAAGCTGTGTCCCTTGCTTCTGCACTTTCCATCACCACTGCTAATAAAGACTCTGCAGTAGAAATGGTTGAGCTTTTCTGTTCAACCTACTTTTTTAATAATAGGAAACATTTTCTTGAAAAACACCCATGTTGCCAAAGAAATATCCCCTCTCTATAATGTTATATATTTTCCCCTTGTTCACATTATTGCAGCTGAAAACTTTTTCATCGAAAACCCGAATATTTTCAATTAATTTTTTGAGAAAGGTTAAAAATATTGTTGAACAAATATTTAAGAGAAAAGAAATAGTTTCCCAACAAGTCCATTTGACGGAATTTAGGACCTAGTCCAAAGCTCAGTGATGTTAATGGGAGTTTTCCATTAACTTCAGAGGGGCCCCAGGCCAGTAATTTTGTGGATATTTGATCCAGAATGAATCCAGCTCCCCTTTGCACAGCTGTATTGGCAGATATAAATGCATGTTATTAAGGGAGCAGGGCATTAAGTACAAAGCTGCTATTCTGTAGATTCAGGACATCTTGCTTTTAGTCCTCTGAGTTGCTACATGATGTTGGGCAAATCACTTCCCTTCTTCTTCCACCCTTTGTTGTCTTGTCTATTTAGATTGAAATCTCTTGCTGCATTTGTACAGTGCCTAACCGAATAGGCTGGAGAATTTAATTGGAGTCACTGGTTGCTCTTGTAATCCAAATAATTATAATTATACATTCATGTATCAATAACAACTGAACTTCAAAGATCAGCAGGATTTTAAGATGCAATTCCAGAGCCCCTTCCATAGAAGAGCAATTGCAGATTCCTTTTGTCTGCTTAAGAACTTTTAGTACAGTTAACGAGACAAGCAAATCATACCTGAAGTCTCCAGTATGCCTTGCTCTAATGATTGTCATGAGCACATATTCTCCAACTGGAACTTTTATTTCCCCATTCGCTTCTGTCAAAGGACTGGGTAGTCAAATCTGGGCATTGCACCAAGTGGCAGATGTACGTAAATGTAACACCAACAGGCAGAATTGAACGTGGGAACCTCTGGAGCTTAGAGCATGAGCCTCTCTAATATTTCCATAGTGACATACTGAAGAGTTTCCTGGAGACTCGAATCTGAAACTTAATAGTATTCAGAAGATTTAAATGTCATCAGAGGATGGCAGAATGGGGTGTGCCTTCCACAGCCTTCTCTGAATTTCAGTCCCATTGATTCTTAGAATTTAAGATAATCAGTCTATCTGGATAGTATAGCATCCACTCTTTCCACTTCCCATTACTGTTAGAGCTAAGAGTATACAGTCTGCTGCCAACTAAAGGCAGGAATACATCTTTCTAACGGTTAAACCTTGTATTTATCTGTGACACTACTCAGGCCTGATCTACACTACAGTGGAAGGTTGAATTAAGACATGCAACTTCATTTAGGTTAATTACGTAGCTCATGTTGACATATCTTAAATTGTGTTTCTGTGCCATTCATACAGCAGAAGGCAACAAGAGCAACTGCTCCCATCGGCTTCCTTACTCCTCATGAGGAGCAAGAGTACTGGCACTGACGGGGTGCCCTCTGAGCTCAATTTAGCAGATCTTTACTAGACCCGCTAAATTGAACCTCAGAAGTTCGACCTTGGCAGCGTCAGTCTTCCACCCAGTGAAGACATGGTCTCAGAGTACATTTCCCTAACCTGTAGTAGAGTTCTGTGTAGGCATGAAAGCCTTTCTCTCACACAAACAGAAGCTGGTCCATACAAGATATTACCTCATCCATTTTGTCTCTCTAATATCCTGGGACTCATGGAGCTCCAGGGCATTCAAATGAACTCTCATTTTTAATTGCAGTCATTACTGGGAGAAATCTGGAAGAATAACATGCATTTATATCTGCCTCTCCCTTGCTGCCCACAGACAGACCAAAACATATTATTAAAGAAACAGTGCATATCAGTCCGGGTGAAAAAGAGGTAGGTTTCTTACTCATAAGTATAGGGCTCAAAGCCCTGGTGGAAAAAAGAAAAACAGTAGATAATTTCAGTAAATCAGACCAGTTGATCAGCAAGGAAGGCTAAATCAGTAACTAGGCCACTATCTTCGACTTGGGAGACCTGCTTTCAAATCCCCACTTCACACAAGATTTCCAGTGTGATGTTGAGCAAGTCATCGTGCCTCAGTTTCTCATCTGTAAAATGAGGGTAATAGCGCTGCCCTAGTTCTCAGGGGTTTTGTATGGATAAATACATTGCAGATTGTAAGGGGCTCAGATACCACAGTAGTGGCAGCCATATAAATACCTAACACAGATCAATAACAATCATAATGGTCCCTTCTAGTAAGAGAATCTGAGTCTATGAACCCCTATGTCCCATGGTAATGGTTGAACCATATTTGCTATATCTGAGTTGTCTCAAATGTAATCCCTTTCACTTCGGCTGTTTTCCCCATTGTGCCTGAGAGCTGCAAGACTTCCCATGTGGTTTGTGGGTCTCGCACAATGCCGATGGCTTTGGGCTTGTTGAAACAATAGCACGAGTGAGCACAGGGAACTTATCTGTTTAAAGAGCACTCATCTTTCAGATGCTACAGTGATGGGTGTAGGAAAAAACAGAGATCGGCAGCACCTGTTATCTGTAAATCTAATGCAGGGGGGGGAATTTAAGCTCAAAACCATCGGAGATATTACAGCAGTCAGGTAAAATAGCTCTGAAGATGGCTACAGACTGCATAAAAGGTGATGTGTTGCTAAGGTTGCTTGATCCATGAGTCAAGGACAGAATTAACACTGTATTTTACATCATAAAGACATAGATCAGTGGTAGAAGTATCTCACAAAGTATTGGAGGCTTTATTAATGTCATTATTCTCCTCCTACTTCCCCAGCTTCTAAACCTAGGAACATCTCATTAAAGAGAGATGGATCAGGGAACATTGGGGAGTATGAGAGTACAAAAAACCCTCTAGTATAAGAGAAAAGGCTGCACTGTCACCATCAAGATCATTATCAGCAGAAGCTTCAAATGCTGCAAATACAACAGAGCCCTTTCTGAGTGCTAATGAGCACCCTGATAAACTGGCATTTTCTCACCACCTGAGGGTGGGTCAGGATGAGGCTGACACACTCAATAAGCCCCCGCATTGGAAGGAGAATAGCCATGAAAAGGTGCCACAGATGTCAGGGAAAGATTTTTAAGTGGCTTTGGAAATGATAACTCAGATAAAGACAGTTCTGGGACAAACAACAACAAAAAAGATAGACGCTTATCTAAACTACTTTCTGAAGTGCCGTGGGATAAAAGCCCGAGTCACTTCATCCAAGACTTGAAGAGGTACATATCAAAAGATGACAAAGAGTCCAACCTGAATCTCTCTCCTCCCATTTGGGACCGACCATCTGTACATGTTACTTCCTTTTCCTCGTGCTAATCGTTTGAATTTCTACAGCATCTTTAATGCAATGACCCCCAAGTCACTTCCCCAGTATTAATGAATGAAGACTCAGTATTTCAGCTGTTTCCTCTACCCAATAGCACTCTGGCTAATGACACCCCTTTGCTTCCTTCATGCTCATCTCTGTGTTTCCTCCCACATATCTTTGCTACATCCCTCCTTGTTTCTATTAGGCTGTAGTCACACCTCTCAGATTCTGCCCCTTCAGAATAGCATTGCCAATTGTCTAATCACAAAAACCAAACACCCTGGCTCTGCCCTTGCCCCTCCCTTGAGGCTCTGCCTCGTCCTTCTCTGTGGCCTCACCCCCACTCACTCCATTCCCCTTCCCTTGGTTGCTCACTACCCTCCTCCCTTCCTCACTCTTATGGGGCTGAGACAAGGGTTGGAGAGTAGGTTCCAGGCTGATAGATGAGGCTGATGGGTTCAGAGTGTGGGAGGGGACTGGGGTAGGGCTTCAGGGTGTAGAATGGTGTGTATGCGAGGGAATTTGGATGAGGGAAGGGGCTCAAGGCTGGGACAAGGGCTTGGGATGCAGGAGGGGTTGGGGAGGGTGGGCTTTACATGAGTGGTACTTGCCTCAGATGGCTCCTGAAAGTGATCAGAATGTCTGGCTCCTAAGTGGCGGGGTCATGGGCTCTGCATACTGCCATTGCCTGCAGGCACCCCCACCACACTGCAGCTCCCGTTGGTTGCAGTTCCCAGCCAATGGGTGCAGCAGAGATGTCACTCAAAGTGGGGACAGGGCACGAGAATACCTGGCCATCCCTGCTAGATATATTGGTCAGTTCATGGAGCCTCCTGGGATTAGGACAGTTAGGGAGCCTGTCTTAGCTCTGCTGCACCATTGGACATTTAGCTACCTAAAATCTCCTGGATTGGCTTTAGTAGCCTCTGGGAGATCTAGTCCAGTTCTGGGAGAACCAAGCCCATCCAGGAGGGTTGGCAACCCAACTTCAGAAGAGCTCACAAAACAATAGCTAGAGTATGTCAGAGTAGTAAAAGCAGGATAACAGGAACATCCAATCTTGTAGCTCCAGCAGGAGCAGTAGAATCCTTCTGAGTAGCAGCTGGGCAGCAATAATGGAGTCCCCTACCCCAGAGTTTGGAGTAGAAGGAATAAGCCCTGCTATTAAAACAGTCTAAGACCCCAGAAAGGAGTCTGATGCCAAAGGATACTATGATTAGCCCTTCTCCAGCTATTTCACATCCTCAACCAGCAGCTCCTAGTCCCTTTGCCGAAGCTTCCATGCCTGGTCTCTTCTCTGCGTGATGGGCCTCTGCTCAACAAGGGGCTAATGGTGCATCACCTGTGTTACACTTTCTGGAGTGGCTCCCAAGTGAGAATACCAACCTCAGGACAGGCTGTTAAGACACAAACCCCCATCTGGTTGTGAATACTATCCTTACCAGCAAAGTACCAAGAGTAAACACCTTAGACACGATACAGACTAAACATGGAATCACTGACACCCCCTTGGGCACCCTGATCTATCTGGCCATGCAAGTAAGCTCAATTATATTACAGATGGTCATTTTACCCCCAAAGATCACAAAATATTCTGATTACTCCCACTCCCAAAGGGCCAGTCATTAACCAAAGATCAATCTGCACCCTAGATCTCACACAAAAGACAATACTTGTAGCCAATCCTGTAATAAACTAACTAAAGGTTCATTAACTAGGAAAAAAGAAGTAACAATTATTTACCAGATGAAAACAGATAAATATACATACATAAATATTGTGTCGTGCTAGGTTTTAGATAATGATAGGGCTCCTGCTATATGTGAGCGCTATATGTGCATTACGGGTAATGCAGTTTAGTCCTGCGGGTCTTTTGTTTATGTTTAGGAATCTTTGTCCCTTTGTTTCCACATAGACTAGAAAGACCCTAATACCTTCCAATCAGGGTTTTTTAATCCCCATCTCTCTAGAGTCCAAGGTGAAAGGATAAACATGTCTGCACATAACTGCTTCAAAGGTAAGTGGGGGGGAGGGGCGGCAATCGATCCATTTGGATTCAGTACTCCTTCCTGATGGGCTGCTAACACCTTTAGTAGGAACCCAGCATTTTGCTTCAGGTGACGGGTTTTTCCCCCTTTTTTGGTGACTTACAGTGTTTCAGAAAAAACATTTTTCAAAGCAAACACAATTACTTTATAGCATTTATTATAGATATTCTAAATAGAATCATAGAATCATAGAACACTAGAATTGGAAGGGACCTCAAAAGGTCATCAAATCCAGTCCCCTGCCCTCATGGCAGGACCCAGTAACATCTAGAAATGGAGATTCTACAACTCCCTAAGCAATTTATTCCAGTGTTTAGCCACCCTGACAGTTAGAAAGTTTTTCCTAATGTCCAACCTAAACCTCCTTTGCTGCAGTTTAAGCCCATTGCTTCCTGTCCTATCCTCAGAGGCCAAGGAGAACAATTTGTCTCCATCCTCCTTGTGACACCCGTTTAGATACCTGAAGACCACTATCATGTCCCCTTTCAGTCTTCTCCTTTCCAAACTAAACGAGCCCAATTCTTTCAGTCTTCCTTCATAGGTCATGTCCTCTAGACCTTTTATCATTCTTGTTGCTCTTCTCTGGACCTTCTCCAATTTCTTCACATCTTTCTTGAAATGTGGTGCCCAGAAATGGACACAACACTCCAACTGAGGCCTAATCAGTGCAGAGTAGAGTGGAAGAATGACTTCTCTTGTCTTGTTCACAACACTCACGTTAATGCATCCCAGAATCATGTTTGCTTTTTTTGCAACAGCGTCACACTGTTGGCTCATATTTAGCTTATGGTCCACTATGACCGCTAGATTCCTTTCTGCAGTACTCCTTTCTAGACAGTCACTTCCCATTCTGCTTGTGTGAAACTGATTGTTCCTTCCTAAGTGGAGTACTTTGCATTTGTCCTTATTAAACTTTATCCTATATACCTCAGACCATTTCTCCAGTTTGTCCAGATCATTTTGAATTATGACCCTATGTTCCAAAGCAGTTACAACCCCTCCCAGCTTGGTATCATCATGCAAATAGAGTTAATGCATGGAACACCCTACAAGCATAAAATACTAAACACATTCTTACAACACTAATAGCTATTTTAATTCTATTAGCCTATGGGAAAGCCAGACTGAGTTGGCACCTGGTCTGCCAGCATTGATACCTGCTTTGGTGCCAATCCAATGCAGCAGCAACAGCAGTCAACTCTCCCTCTATCATCTTGCAGCAGCTATTATTAACCAGCTTGCTGCATTTGCTTCCCCCCTCTTGCTTCCTGACTGTGGCCCCACATTTCATCCTAGTGATGGTGGCAGAAATGAGACAACCTATCTGGTGCTGTGTGAAGGGGTTATACAAATTGGGCAATTTGTTCCCCTACCCTCCTCCCACTGGAGATATTTTATTCCATTCTCTGAGATGCTCAAAATGTCTGCAAGCAAGACACTTCCTCTACCAGAGACCATTCTACTCATCTACTCTGCTCTTTCCCTTACTCATCATGGCTGCTCACGCTGACAGTGACCAGCATGGATACAACTTGGGTTGTGCTGAAATCTCAGTGTCCCCATACCTCCTAAGACCCTAAACCAAACACACAAAACAGGCATATAGGCTAGATGTGAGACCACGAGTACTTTTGATGCAATAATAGACACATATGCTCATGCAAACCCCAAGTCTATAAACAAACTCACACATAGGAGATGCCCTAATCATTTTGCAAGCCAGGCAAGAAAACACTTTTGGTGACCCTCCTCCCCCACAACCCCAGGAGAGTTGAAAAAAATAAATTAAAACAGCCAGACAATCAGCAGTGGGGCAAGAATGGCTGGCTAATCAATCAAAGCAGAGGGGAAAAGTGAGGGGCCACAGCAACCTAGCACCCCTGCTGGAACTTGACATCTACGATGACCACTCTGCTCACCTTTCCCGAGAACCAGCCTCGTTAACATGTTTAATTTTAAGCTTGCAAATACTCTTGCTGAAGTCAAAGAGATTAATCACATTCTTAAGTTTACACATATGCTTAAGGGCATTGCTTGATCAGGGTCACCTATCGAAGGTGTCAACACTATAGAGGAAGATTGCAGCTACCGCTGTTGATCATCCAGGGTTTGAATTAGTGGCCCAGTTAAGACAGCTAATTCAAACTGAGAGGGGCACTCCGATTGATGCTGGTAACCCTGCTTTCATGAGGAGTAAGGGAAATCGAAGGAAAAGTGTTCTTCCTTCAACTTCCTGCAGTGTAGACAACACCAAAAGCTGAGTTAAGCTACTTTAACTTCAGTTACACAATTAACGTAGCTGAAGTGGCGTATCTTAACTCGACTTTGTCCTGTAGTGTAGACATATGCTAATTGTTACGACTTTCAGCTCCTCCACCAACATTCATGTAAGCCAAAATCATTTTTCCAGATGCTTCTGAGAGGGAAAAATAGAGAATGAAAGAGTACAAACAGGATAACCAAATTGGGAATTGGATTTAGTGAATATGTTCCTGAAAATGTTTACCTTGCTCCAGAACCATTTGTGCAAAATGCTACTTCCACTGGAAAATGTAGTGTATAAACTCCAACTCTACTAGTTCTTTATGATCAGATATTTTATGAAAGAAAAGAAACCAGCTTTTTTAGGATTCTTATTTATACTTGAGAATATTTTCTTCAATCACTACTATAGGTAATGGAATAAATTCTAAATGATATATTCTTCAGTTTCACAATCTCTCCAGCTAATATCTCATACATATGTGGAAAATTTACTTAAAATTCCCTCAGTTTCATGAACATTGGTGTAAAACCTATAAGCATACTTGTAACCTACTATTCTCACAACCCACATAAATAACCAGTTTCACATTTTATATAGAAGTTATGTCACTCCCACTAAGACTGGAAACTCCATTATGAAATTTTTCTGGAGAAGGTGTAGAGTGATTTGACTTGTAACTACATGAAATTGTCTTTTTGTTATTCTGGAATACATTTTTCTCCATTGTTCCATTATGTTTGCTAGTATAGTATAGATGTCCTTAGACATGCTTAATGACTCTCCAAACATGATAATTTTTCCACTTCTCCCTGGTGCAGCTTAGATTGTTGCTAAAGGAAATGGATTGCGTGCTTGAACCATATACAAGTTGTTTTAAAAAATTTGAGGAAGTTCGCCTCAGAAAAGCCACCCATGCTAAACAGTGACTAGCATATGAAGAAAAATATAATCTTTCATTTTATATTTCAACAACAGGCCAACATTCTTCTTTACCCGACTGAATGAGTCATATAACATAACAAAGAGTAATAACCCAGACAAGCAGGTAAATCCGAGATGTGATTGGGAAATATGTTGACAGAGTTATATACTCCATTGTGTCACCTGATAAAATATGTGCAACAACACCAGCAAAAAGTTGTTAGGAGTTAAACTTTTTGTATACTTGGTGTTCCTGTGTTATTTGTGCCTTCATTGTTTAATCAAATATTTAATCAAATATTTTATTTTATGCTTTTATTTTATTTTATGCATCATCAGTTGTACAACCAAATCAATCTCATGTCTGTGTGTGTTCCATTCTGTTTATTTGTACATCTGCATCCCTATGCACATACAAACCCTCATGGTTCTTTATTCCAGTCCTGTCATTGCCCATTTATGATTAAATTCATCTTTCCATACCAAGGTTCTGATATGTGTGTCTCCTGGCATGAAGGTCATTATTATTGTTCCTCATCACATAGTTATCTCTGACTTTTATGCTTGGCACTTCCTTCAATCAACAAAAGTTGGCCTTTAGATTTTGACAGGCACTGACTCACTCTCATCTGAGCCATCTGCAATGGCCAATCATATGTATTTACAGCAAGTGAAAATCAAAATATGTCAACTGAGATCGGGGCCTCAATGAAGTAGGCACAGTACATACACTTAGTGAGAGGCAGCCCCTGTCCCACAGAGCTTACATTACATAAGAATGGCCATACTGGATCAGAACAATGGTCTCTCTAGCCCAACATCCTGTCTTCTGACAGTGGCTAGTGCCATATATTTCAGAGATTATGAACAGAACAGGGCAATTATTGAGTGATCCATCCCTTATCGTCCAGTCTCAGCCACTGGCAGTCAGAGGCTTAGGGACACCTAGGGTATGTCTACACTACATGGCTCCGTCGACAGAGCCATGTAGATTACCTTTGTAGACACAGGAAAATTAAGCGGCGATTTAAATAATCGCCGCTTCATTTAAATTAAAATGGCTGCCGCGCTGTGCTGATCAGCCGTTTGTCGGCACAGCGCTATAGTCTGGATGCTCCACAGTCGACATCAAAGGCATTTGTCGACCTCCCCAGTATGCATCGTGGGATGAGGTTTACTGGGGAGGTCAACAAATGCCTTTGATGTCGACCGCGGAGCGTCCAGACTACAGCGCTGTGCCGACAAACAGCTGATCGGCATCGCACGGCAGCCATTTTAATTTAAACAAAGCGGCGATTATTTAAATCACCGCTTAATTTTCCTATGTCTACAAAGGTAATCTACAAGGCTCCGTCGATGGAGCCATGTAGTGTAGACATACCCCTAGAGTACGGGTTTGCATCCCTGACATTTGTGCTAATAGCCATGGGCCTATCCTCCATGAGTTCTAATTTGTTTTTGAACCCAGCTAAATTTTTTGGCCTTCACAACATTCTTGGCCAAGGTGTTCCACAGGTTGACTGTGCATTGTGTGAAATACAGGGTACAAAATATATAGTAATAACAGAATAGGTGGCTCTGGTGGGGTAAGTACCACTGTAAGTGAATGATGGCATAGAGTCAAATATAGTAAAAATCTTAAATGACACAAACTGTATCATGGAATGTCTATAGATTAAAATCCCAAGGTTGAAGCATAAGAATATAGCAGAATAAATATACTATCTACCACCTGGACAGGATGATGACAAGGTGATTGCTCAAGGAGATTATGGAAGTTACTTAAGAGAAAGTCCAACAGTAATGGGGAATTTTAACTATCTTCATATTTACTGGATATGGGATATCAGAGATATATGATGAGATGCAGAGCTAAAAATTTATGGGAAACATTAATGACTGGTTCTTGAAGAAGCTAATTCTGGAATCCAAAAGGGGAGAGGCAAGTCTTGATTTAGTCCTACATGGTGCATAGGATCTGATCGAAAAGGTGAATATAGCTCAGCCACTCAGAAAAAGTCCTTATGATATTGTAAATTTAACATCCTTATATGGGAAAAATGCCAAAGAAACCCACCACAGGAGAATTTAACTTAAAAGAGTAATTATTTAAAAAAATGGAGGCTAGTTAACTAACTAGAAATTAAACAGAACAGTCACAAAAGTGAAATGCCTGCAAGATGCATGGAAAAAAATAACTGGCACAAAATAAATGTATAGACAAACTAAAAAACAAAAATCCAAATAAGTGAACCACAAAATATTCAGTATGGGTAAACAACAGAGTAAAAAGGGTGGATGGAGGCAAAAAGACATCTTTTAAAAATTGGAAGTCAAATCCCTACTGAAGAAAATAGAAAAAAACAAGTCAAGTGTAAAAGTATAATTAGGAAAATCAAAAAACAATTTGAAGACCTACTAGCAAAAGACATAAATTAACAATACAGTTTTCTTAAATACATCAGAAGCAGGAAGCCTGCCCATGCCCACCAACAGAGGGGCAATGTGGGCAAATACCTGGGGCCCCATGTTTCAAAGGGGCCCAGGCCTCTTGGTTGCTGCTGTTGCTACTGTGGCAGTGATGGTCCTGGGCTCTTAAAATCACCATGAGTGCCTGGCACAGCGCACTTCAGGGAACTCTGAGGGCTGCCATGAGAGGTGTGTGTGGCACTCTGTACTCCAGGTGGCTTCTGGGAGCATGGAGCCACTCCCTCCCACCTTGCCCACAGGCCTAGAAAGTCTGTCACCCATCCCCAAGTCTGCCCAATAATCGGTGGGACCACTGGATGATGGAAATGCTAAGGGGGCATTCAGAAAAGAAGCTACATGATTTATTTGTACTGGTCTTTACTGCATAGGATTGAGGGATACCTGAGCCATTCTTTTTAGGTGACCAATTGGAGGCACTATCCCAGATTGAGGTACAGGAGATACAAGGTGACTGAAGCTCTTCTTCAGATCTGAGTAAACTCAAAAGTTTGCCTCTCCCATCAACAGAAATTAGTCCAGTAAAAGATATTTTGTCACCTACCTCATCTTTCTAATTATCTGGGACCAACATGTCTACAACAATATTGTCTGCATGCCAGATTTAGGTGTCAGTAGTGGTGGTTTTGGAACAAATTGATAAATTAAACAGTAATAAGTCACCAGGACCAGCTGGTATTCACCCAAGAGTTCTGGAAAAATTCAAATATGAAATTGCAGGGTACTAACTATGGTGTATAACCTATATATTAAATTAGTCTTTCTAACAAATGACTGCTGGATAACTTCAAAGATTCCTGTCATTTACAGGCTGATAAGCCTAATTTCAGTGTCAGGAAAATTGGTTGAAACTACAGTAAAGAACAGAATTAACAGACACATAGATTACCAGAATATATTGGGGGAGGAGTCAACATTTGTAAAGGGAAATAATGCCTCACCAATCCATTAGAATTCTTTAAGAGTGTCAACAACCATGTGGACCAGGGTGATCTAGTGGATATAGAGTGCTTGGATTTTCAGAAAGCTTCGACAAGGTGCCTCACCAAAGCCTCTTAAGTAAATTGAGCAGTAATATCCTCACATTACTCATAAGAACACAGGAATGGCCATACTGGGTCAGACCAGCGGACCATCTAGCCCAGTATCCCGTCTGCCGATAGTGGCCAATACCAGATGCCCCAGAGGGAGGGAACACAGCAGGTAATCCTCATGTGAGCCCTCCCCTGTCACCCAACTGTTTAAAACATGGGAAACAAAGAGTAGGAATAAATGATCAAGTTTCACAGTGGAGATGAAAAAATAATGGCATCTTCCAAGGATCTGTCCCAAGATCAGTGCTGTTCAACATTTTGATAAATGATCTGAAAAGAGGAGTAAACAGTAGGGTGTCAAAGTTTGCAGATGATACAAAATTACTCAAGATAGTTAAGCACAAAAAAGACTGCAAATAATTACAGAAAGAGCTCACAAAACTGGATGAGTGGGCAACAAAATGGCAGATGAAATCTAATGTTGATGAATGAAAAGTAATGCTCATTGGCAAATATAATCCCAGTAATACTTACAAAATGATGACGTCTAAAACAGCTGTTACCATTCAACAATGTGATCTTGGAGTCATCATGGGTAATTCTCTGAAAACATTTGCTCAATGAGCCTCTGTACTCAAAAAAACTTACAACACTAAAAAGCATTAGGAAAGAGATCATTAATAAGGCAGGAAATATCATAATGACACTATGTAAATTCATACTACACTTACACTTTGAATACCTTGTGCAGTTCTGGTCACCTCTTCTCAAAAAAATGTATTAGAACTGGAAAAAGTACAAAGAAGGGATAAATATGGGTTAAGGATATGAGCAGTTTCCATGTAAAGGAAAGCGGGATTAAAAAGCCTGGGACTGTTCACTTTAGGAAAGAGGTGACTAAGGTGGGTTATAATACAGAGCTATAAAATCATGAGTGGTGTGGAGAAAGCGAATAAGCATTTGTTATTTACCCGTTCACATAACACAAGACCCTGGGGTCACCAATGAAATTAACAGGCAGCAGGTTTCAAATAAACAAAGCTAGAACTTCTTCACACTACATACAGGCAGCCCAGGGAACACATTGCCAAGAGTTGTTGTGCAGGTCAACATTACAACTGGGTTCACAAAGAATTAGAATAGTCCATGGAGGTAATAGAATGAAGAGAAGAAAATGGCCAATGAAGCATTGACTCAATATTAATCAAATGAAGCGGACAGAAATACTGATGGTAACAAAAACATAGCTGGAGCAGTTGAAACTGATAAAGTAAAAAACATAATGAAAAGCAAGACAGTAAGGAGTTGATCTGCTGCCTGCCTAAGAACTTATTTCATTGTGTTTTGCTTTTTTTCCAGAAAAATAACTCAGGCTATGTCTACATTATGGGTTTTTTCCGGGTTACCTCTGATATCCCGGAAAAACTCCGCCGCGTCCAGGGAACATGTCTGCTCTTCTGCTTTTTTTTGCAGAAGAGCAGATGTGCTCTTTTGGAAGCCCTATCTTTGTCCTCCAATGAGGAAGAAGGGCTCTTCCGAAAGCGGAGGCTTTTCCAAAATTTGGCCCAGTGCTGACGGAAAATTTCAGAAAAGCCTCTTCCAAAAAAACTATTGGAAAAAGATACGCAAATTGCGGAGCGCAATTTGTGTACCTTTTTCCAATAGATCATTGTAGTGTAGACATAGCCTCATTTAAGTAACTGTGAGACTGGGTGGGGAGTTAATATCTTTTATTGGACCAGCATCTGTTGATTAGAGAGAAAAGCTTTCAAGCATGCACAGAGCTCTTCTTCAGGTCTGGGAATCATACTCAGGGTGTCACACCAAAATACCAGATTGCTTAGCCTAAATAGCTCTCTCATATTTCAAGAGAGCAAGGTAAAGTGGCCCATTAACACCCTCCAGTCATGGGGGAAAAGTAGGGGGGAGGGAGACATTTGGGAGTGGGAGGTTAATGGATTATAGATTGCTGTAATAAGCCATAAAATCCAGGGTCTTTGTTCAGTCCATGATTTTTAGTGTCTAGCAAAGTTATGAATTTAAGATCCCAGGCTTGTCTTTTGAAAGTGTTGTGCAGGTTTCCTTTGCAATTGAGGGTAGGTCAGATATAAAGAAATCACTTTGTGACAAGTGTTCACCCACAAGTGATATGGTGTTTTTGTCATTTATCTTCTTCCTCTGTAAGGTCATTCGATACTGTAGTGATTGTATGATTTCATCCACATAGTTGCTATCGGGGCATTTAGTGCACTGGATGAGATTCTCCACATGTTTTCAGAGGCATGTGTAGGACCCATGGATCTTGGAAGGGATATGGATCATGCAGCAGTAGAGATATGTCTGCACATTTTGCATCTGTTCTGGCAGAGTCTGGTACCACTTTGAGTTGGTTTGTGCTGATATGTGGGGAGCTCACTTCCAATGGTGTGCTTCAAGAGGTTGGGAAGTAGCTTCTAGGCCAGAAGAGGAGATTTCTTTCAGGATAGGGTCCCAAATGACTATGGGATGTAGTTGTTTGATGATATCCTGTATGGGTTCCTACGTGGCATGGTAGGTGACAGCTATAAATGTGTGGTCAGAGGAAGTTTCTATTCCTGTGCAGTCTTTGACGCTGATGACCTTAGCCAGAGTTCCCATGAGATTGAGGTATATGCCAGGAGATATGTTTGCAGGATAGCAGGTGCCTTTTGAAAAATCAGCTCGGCAACCTGCCATCTTTGGCAGGCTTGAGTATGTTCCTTAGTGTGAATATCTGATCTCAGTCCTGGAGGAATTCTGCAATATTACTATGGTGCCAAATGAAACAATTGCAGAATTCCCCCAGGATTATTGTCTATGCAGTTTCTCTTGGTCCTGCATCTACTCTGTTTTTCTCTAAGCTTTGCCTCCACTGTTTTTATCCTGGGTATACCACTGCAGAAAGCTTTGCTTATGACAGAGAGCAGTGCAACTCATTTCCAGTTATAGTCAGTGAGATTGTCCTTTTGGGGTATTCTGACAACGATTCCATGTTTCCACTTGTCAGAAGTAGGGTTTCTTTTCCCCAAACTTGTTTCAAGAGCTCTGTCAGCTTTGATAGGACAATGCTATCAAGAGTTTTTAGCATTTCTGCTGTGATTTGGTTACAATTGCCACTTGCAGCTTTTTGATTGCAGCTGTTCTTCAGACATCTCTACTGAACTGGGTGTCAATGTCACGTTGACCAGCTTTGTGTTTTGCTGAAATGTGCTGCTGAATTGAATCTGGGACTATGGGGGACTTCTCTGAAATGCTCTGCCTATTTTCTGTTCTACCTCAGTTGGAAACATTTTTCCACCTTTTTTTTTTATTGGCACATTTCCTGTTTTGAAATTTCTCATGGGGTTTTAATTACTTGGCGCATATCTCTGTGCTGTCCAGTCAGCAACAGTCCCAGCTGCGAGGTGCTCAGCATCTCTGCTTCCCTTTCCTTGTGTGGTTTTTGACTGCTTTGTCTGGTTTTTTGCCCTCCTCCTTTGCTTTTACTATTGTAAAAGTATTTCATTGGTCTTAGCATGCAGGAGTTTCCCTAGCAGTGCTATGCTTCTCCTCCTCTCCCCTCTCTCCCGCCCCTCCCCCCGGTGAGCTGCTACATCTCTGGGCTTATCCAATTCTTGCTCCATCAATATTGATATCCAACTGTGACTGCTTCAGCCTGAATCACTTAGTCTCTGAACATTACCCTTTTTATTTCAGGCCCCGTCTGTCTTTCACCTTCCTCTGCCTCTGGCAGCACCCCCCATCTGTTCTTTAGTTCAAGTTGGAGTTTCTCATTGTACTTTTTTGTTTTGAGGTTTGTACTGTTGATTTTCTTTATCACTTTCTGTTTAAAGTTTGTCTTTCTCAATTTTAATTGGAGTTTCACAATGCAAAGACCGTGGCTGCTGCTGGCATCTGCTGTTCAATATGCTTTGTGTCTTGGACCTGTATCTCCGGCTAATGCACTTGTGGGCTATCTGATTTCCCACTTTTCCATATGGTGAACTCCATGTTTTTCTGTATGTCTTTGTGGGGGAATGGAGTATGTGCAAGAACTCAGCGAGGTACTGAGCACAATTCAGTAAGTCTGTCACCATTTTAGCTGATGATCTCCAGCTGATGGTACCCTATTGCTATTTCCATTTCTTTCTCTCTTTTTTTTTCCACCTCCTACTTTAGCATTTATGTCACCCATCACAACAAGGAAGGCATGTTTTGGTACCCTGTCAATCGCATTTTGGAGACAAACATAGAACTCATATTTATCCTTGTTGCTAAGTTCCTCTGCTGGAACACTGCACTGAATGATTGACATCTTTAGGAATCCAGCATGTACAATGTGGTGGTTGATCGGTTCCCAATAAGTGAGTGATGTTTCCGCAGAATCTGTCTTAATGAGCGCTACTCCCTTTGAGTCTTTGTTGTCACTATGTCCTGAATAAATGAGATGTCTCTTCCCTTGCTTCAAGCACTTATCTACACCTGTCAATCTGTTCTCACTGATGCTCAGAATAGCTGTCCATCTCCTCCGTCACCTGCGAGATATGTGTTGTTTCAAACATTGTGCTCATGTTCCAGTAACCAACTTTAAAATGTTCTCTTGTTTCCACCATCAAACTTTTTTGGGGTGTGGGCTTCTAGAGACTGGCATTCATTAGGGGCTTTGATGCAGGATGAGGGGCTAACAGGATTCTTTACTAAGCAGCCTACTCAGAAGGAATAATTTCCTATTTGTGTATTTCTCTTCTGCAATATGAATAGGTTTCATGGTCTTGAATAGAGGCAGCTGAAGAATTTTCATTATGGATCATTTATGTAACCAGTTATTCTTTGCATGGGATCTGTGGACAGATCGTATTTTTCTCAACTGGTTTATAATTTCTGTGAAGCTTGTATCTTGTTCAGCGGGAGTTCACTGCAAATATTGGAAGTGGAAAATTCAAGCTGCTATGACATGTAGGTCACCTAAGGTATTTCTACTATCTACCTGGAGGAACAGAACTCTGAGAATCAGGTTTCCAATGCAGGCATTCACTTCAAGATTCACTTGCTGCAGACCTATTTATATAGAATGCACAGTTTTGGCAAATGTTCTTGTAACATTTTGGGGAGTCACCAGATGGCACTAAAACATTGTGTGGTGCCAAAAGTCATTATATTTCTTGCCAGCAAAAAGCAAACTCATTACTTTGCAATATCATGTCTCTCCTTATTGACTGCAACCAGGACTGCTCTTCCTTCTCTGTTCCACTGAGTTACAGACAACTGCACATGCTCACTGAATCTCAGAACAGTAGGAAGAACGTAAAGAGGCAAACACATGTGCCTGAGCCATTGAACCAATTGCAATATTATTAGCATAACTTTAATGGAGAGGTTAGGTTCCTTAGATGGAAACTTGAGTATGACAAAAAATCCCATTTTGCCTGTTTGCCACTTCTGTAAAGGCTCTGTTCTGTTACTATGAAAATACTCTTTCATAGTTGAAAAGAGGTTAAGGCCAGAAAGGGTCATTTAGGCTGACCTCTCATACATAACAGGCTGTTAAATTTCACCCAGTTACCTCTGCATTAAGCACAATTACTTGTAAACACCAAACCCAGTTTTGCTTTCCCTCTCAGCTTGATTGTGCAACAGAAATCGGCTCATGCTGCGTTGTTTAGATATTCACTATTAATATAGCAGTTCATTTTTGAATTATTAATAGATTTACAATAATTTTATTAATGCTTGAGAGCTCATAGAGTGGGAAATTCTCTTAACTATCAACACTCATAAAACAAGACAAAATTTTCCTCAGAATAAAACACTGCCTACACACAAATTTACCCTGGTGCAGTGAAACCAGTGGAAAACCTAGCAAGGATATTGTTATTTCTGTTTCAGGGGGCTTATTTTGATCTAGTTTCAACCTATGTGACTTAAATTAAGCCAAAATACATTTTATAAAGCCAAATAAGAGCATCCACACTGGTTTTTGTACTTAATCAGTTTTAAAAAAAATTACACATTAAGTTAAACTCTTCCTGGCAACATGGCCTGTGATAGGGCACTTGCCTTGCACTGGCCCTTTAAGGGCAAAATCCAGTGCTGAGTGAGGGCTGAGAGAGAAGCCCCAGCTGAGGTGATTATTGCTAATTAGGGCCCAGTTGGGGGGGCTATATAAAGAAGGGCTCCTGGCAGGAGAGAGGAGGACTTCTTCTGGCTGGAGAGCAGGAGGGACCTGGCTGCCTGGGAAATAGGATGCTTCCTGGAGGTAGATTGGGGCTATACTATAATATAGGGAGATATACCTCTCTCATAGAGCTGGAAGGGACATTGAGAAGTCATCAAGTCTAGGCCCCTGCCCTCATGACAGGACTAAGTACCATCCCTGATAGATTTGCCCCAGATCCCTAAATGGCCCCCTCAAGGATTGAATTAGCAGGCCCATGCTCAAATCACTTAGCTCTCTCTCCCCTCCAAGGTGGTGGCTGGGGAAGGAAGGGAGAGTAGGGGAAGTTCTGGTCAGACAAGGTCTCAGGCTGCAGGGCCAGAGGCTGACCTGAGTGCAAGAAGGCTGCAGAGAGCCACCTAGGTTAGGCAGAAGCAGCAATTCCACACTCCCTTGCCAATGATGAGTGGCCATTACAGACTGCAGTTTGCCCTTGAAGCAGGGGCTAGATGAAGACTGTCAGTGGGTCACTGAGGCCAGGACGAAGTGGGTGTTCCCTGGGAGGGGAGGACCCTGGAGTGCAAAGACTGATAAACCCCCCCTCCTGCAGAAAGTCAAGAGACTGAACAGAACCAGGGAAGGCAGAGCTTGAACCCACCACCCTATCTTTTCCAGGCAAGTGCCCTATCCCCTAGGCCACACAGGAACCTACTCAACCACTGTACTGTCAGGGGGGCCCTTATCTCTCCCATCCTAGGGCCACCTCATCCTGACCCAACCCAAAGGGGAGGAGGTGGGACTTGAACACACAACACTTTCCTCCCTAGGCAAGCACCCTATCCTGAAGAGGACACTGTGGTCTAAGAGTAATACAGCTCTGGACCAGAGAGTGAAGTGAGGACACGGGGCGACACCAGCCAGAGGGAGGCATCCAGCCAGCAGACAAAAGCGAATCCCCAGTGCTACCAGCCGGAGGTGCCATGGCGGTGAGTCCACCCTGTGACCAGCTCTTATTCATTTTCTAGTCTACCAGAGACAACTGAACTCTCTTAAATATAAAATATCTTTGCCCCACCCTAACGCTGAAGCATGCAATGCAGGGAAACAGGCCAGACTAGCAGGAGCATAGTCTGGGATAACACACGTGAACAACTGTTTTGCCATACATCCTATCATTTTAAAAAATAATGGTTCATCGATCCAGCCAGCTTAACAAAGGGGAAGGTGTTCTTTCCCACATAAAATGTGACAGAGTTGCCTGAAAAACAGGATTATTTTTCATGAAGATTTGTTGCAGAAGACATACATCCTTTTTCAAAAAGTGAATTTGGTTTTTTTTTCCCCCATCTTACAGTATTCTGAAACACTCATCCCAGCCTCAGGCATGGGAGCAGCTGAATCTTCCTTTTTCCTCCTCAGCCATTTATTTTATTGGCTTCATCCTCCAATTCTCCCCCCATCTGATTGGTTAGTTTTGCCTACCAGTCATGTTCTGAATGACACCTGAATTGTAAATTCCCCAGGGCAAGACTTGCTTTGTTATCTGTTGGTACTGTGCCCAGAATAGAGGGGTTACTAAATAAATAATAATAATTAATAGTGAAAAAGCGATAGCAGTGGTTAACTCAGACTATATTCAGCAGCAAAATCCAGCTACTATCACTTATTTCTTGCTGTATTCCAAAGGTCTGTTTTGTATGGTCTGATTTTCCAGAATCTTATCTAATCATTTACACCTCGCCCTCCAGTGCTTGATTTTAAGTATAGGCATGTGCCTAAGGGCCTGGTCTCTGGAGTCATATGGTGACATCAGAATCAGATATTTCACCTTAACAGAAAAGGTTTTTTTTGTAAAAATTACATTTCTAGTTCTCATGGTTATAAAGGAAAGTTTGAAAATGTCACCTGACTACAAATGCTGTGGTCCTGTCTGCCTGCGTCTGCAGGCAGCAGACACATTGCAGCAGAGAGAGAGAGCCATCCAGACGAACAATCACCACCAGAGCAGACTAAATCCTGGCTGGTGGGGAGGCTACAAGCCACTCTCAGGGCTTTGGTGGAGCCACCTGGCTAGTGCTCAAGAAGCAAAGATCCCCTGCTGGAGAGCATCTCCCACACACAGGATGTTTGCTGGAGGGATGATGGTGCATCTTTTGTGCAGACTGATAGAAGCTGTGTCTTCTCAACCACTGTCCAGAACTCATCAAGGAGCAGTGCGGCTTGGAAAGCAGAGATGCTCAAGCCTGTGCAGAGAGGAGCAACAACATTCCCTCCATGATTCAGTCCCTTGACTCCTGTTCTTAGAAAGCAGGGATGCGGCTGTGGCTCAGGAAGTAGGATCATGGCAGCAGGGGGTCTCCTACATTGCCACACATCGCTGTAGTATGTCATCACCTTCCAAATAAAACCAATAGCAAAGTCCCGAGGGGATTTCTTGGAGTCCCTGACAGTTCTCTCTTCTCTAGGTATAAAAACTTCTTGTAGCAGGGTTATGATTTATAGTTTGTGAGTTTATTTGGAAACATTTTTATTTTAATCTTCGGAAGGGATTTTCCTGTATGGTATTTTTTTTCTGGGAGAGTGGCAGGTAGAAGGGGAAGTCAGTGTTGCAAGAGTCATTCTTGAAATGCTGGGGGCGCCATGGATTGAAGGGGACATTCTCAGACTGTGGGCAGGTCACTTCACTTCCTTGTGCTTCATGGTTTTCCATCTGTAAAATGGGGATAGTGATAGTTACTTGTTGGTAAAGGGCTTTGAGATCTACTAACAAAACCCCCATATAAGAGCTAGAAGATACAGTGTTGCTCTTTGAGGGTATGTCTGCACTATGCGCTTATTTCAAAATAAGTTATTTTCAGAAATAGCTTATTTCAAAATAGCACATCTACACTACAAATGCCAATCAAAACAGCACAGAGCTATTTTGAAAGAGCATCTACACAGATAGGAGCCTGGATCACATTTAAGGCCCTCCAGAAGGCAGGGCATCAGGACCGTGGTCACCACCTGTAGCTGCAGCCTGATGCTATCTGAGGCTCGTGCTTAAAGGGATCCCTGTGTACAGCAGTGTCTCAGGCTCTTCATCTTTGCCTACCTCCTTGAGGGACAGCAAAATCATTTCACTGCCTGCTCTGGTTGCCCTTGTGGGCACCACATCACTCCATAGAGCCGGACAGCAGTCACCAGCTCTTACACCTGTTGCCGCACATCCTGGTGTAGTAACTGCAGGCTGCCCTCGTGGCTCTGCAGGAACAGGATCCACCGCTCCCTGCAGGGCATCTCCTCTCCTCTCTCCATGGGCTGCTCATGCAGCATAGCCCCTCCTGTCCTTCCCTGCACTGCTGCTTTTGGCAACAGGACACCAGTTCCAACTTGGTGGACTGCATCATCATGAAGTGGTGGGACAATCAACAGTGGCTGCAGAACTTCAACATGCAGAAGAACACCTTCCTGGAGCTGTGAGTGGCTAGCCCCTGCCCTCAGCTGATGGACACCCACATGCGACCTGCCATCCCCCCTCAAAGCGGGTCACCTTCACACTTTGGAAGCTTGCCACGCTGGACAACTACCCCTCTGTTGGGGAACCAGTTTGGTGTGGGGAGATCGACTGTCGAGGCTGTGCTCATGCAGGTGTGCCTTGTGCTATTGTCCCAGGAGGGTGGTAAACTGCTGGAATGGGGCTCCCTACAGAAGCGGGGGGGGGAGGAGAGGAGGAGGGGAGAGCTCCCTCTCTGAAATGTTTTTCAGTCTCACTTCCACAAAGGCCTGCCAGAGGCTGGAGTGGGATGGGGTAAGAAGGGGTTGGTGCTGTGTGTGAGAAGGGGGGTTGGGCTTGGGGGGCCTCCCAAGAGCTCTGGCAACCCAGTGATTCTGTTTGTCTCCTACAGGCAGTGAGGGCCATCAACACCATTCTGCTGTGCAGGGTCATCATCCTGGGCAACGTGGACCCCATCATCACTGGCTTTGCCACCATGGGCTTCCCCACCTGCAGGTGGGGGCCATTGATGGCACCCAAATCCTCATCCGGGCCCTGACCACCAGGCCTCCTATTATATCAACTGGAAGAGGCACTTTTTGAAGGTGCTGCAGACCATCATGGACCACTGAGGCCATGGGGAGGAGGGGGGAGAAGTTGGAGGGGGAGAAGCCAGAGGAGAAGGATTGTGTGGGTGCGGGGGGGACTTGGGAAGGAGTGGGTGTGGGGGGCCTGCTACTGGACAGCTTAATCATGGTGACCAGGTGATTGGAGGCAGCACTGTATGCTGTACACATGTTCCAGGCCTCCTGGGACAGCTCCCACCAGGTGATGCAGTGCAGCCTCCAGTCAGCATGGCACTCCTCCAGATCTGCATTCCACCTACAGTCTTGCCATTCCAGAGACCTCTGTAGGGCACGGAGACAGGCTCTGTGCTCCCGCTCAAGGTCCTCGCAGGGTCAACGGTGCCTGTAGGTCGCATGGGGTCATGAGGCTGGCACAGGAAATGTGGCTCACACCCAACTTGCAGCTGATCCAGCTGCGAAGAACAAAGAGATGGGTAGTCATCCCAGGAGACAGGGTGCATGAAGCCCAGTCTTCATTTCTGAGCCAATACCGAAAGGTCTTGGGTTAGATGAAGGCAATGTGCTTCAAGCACGGCCATCTGAGGCCTAGACAGTGGCCCCTTTCCTGCAGAAGCACAGATGTCCCACAGGGGAGCCTCACTTCCCCTTTGGCCTAGGGACAAGTTGTTGTCATGGAAGCCTGCGGGTGGAAGGGAGGCAATGAGGCAGCTCAGCTTCCCTCCGTGCAGTGCATACACTGGGTCCAGCAGTGGTGGCGTCCCACAGGGAGAGGACTTGTATCCCTGCCATCTGGAGGAGATAGGGAAAGGGTGTTAGGGGAGGTATGTGTAAGTGGCAGATGCTGCTAGCTGGGGAAGGTCTTACTGGGGTCCCTTCACTTCCCCTCCCACCAGGCTCCCCTGGCAGGGGAGTGGTGTCCTCCACCTTGCCATGCTTGCCCAGGACCAGATGCTGCCCTGAGAGAGTGGGCATGCCCATGGGCGGCACTGCTGTGTCTGTGTCCATGACCATGACCCCACCCTCCTTAGTGGTGGCTTGTGGTGGGAAGGTCAGCAGTAAGGCAGGCCTATGCAGGAATCCTGTGAGCAGGCACGCAAGTTTCCTGTGTGGCACACTCATTGCAGCTGTGTGCACTGGAGTGGCGCTCCATGTGCGCCCATGTGCATAGACTACTACTGTGTGGTCCCCAGGCTGAGAAGGCCAGGCAAGGAGCATACCTGCTGCCACCTGCACCTCACCACCTGCTGCCTCCCCCTGTGTGTGTCTAGGGAAAGTGATGGAACTCACCTGATGGGCCTTCCCTGGCCGACATCCTGGGAAGGGGGGGCTGACTCCAGAGCAAGGATAATCTCCTGGTGGGAGGGCATCATATCCAGGGCTGGTCTCCTCTTCCGGCACTACCTCCTTCTGCTCCTCCTCATCCACAGCCATGTGCTCTGAGAGGCTGACGACTGGTGTCTCCAGGCCAGAGTCCCCCCCTCCCATGATGCAGTGGAGCTGGTTGAAATTGGGACAGGTCTGGGGTGCTGCCCTGGAGCAGGAGCTGCGCTCCCTGGCCTTTGTGTACACCTGCTTCAGCTCCTTTGACCTTCATGCATACCTGCTCCTGGGTGTGGCGGTGTCCCTTCTGGCCCAGGTTGTCAGCCATCTGGCTGTAAATGTCCGCATTCCTGCATCTGATGCAGAGATCCTGGAGGTTAGCCTCCTCTCCCCAGATCTCAGTGAGCTCCAGGATCTCCACACCAGGAAGGCGCCTTCCTCTTTTGTCCCCTGGCAGGGGCTTGGGAGCTGGCTGCAGGCACCCTTGCAGCCATGAAGGGCTTGGTGGGAGCAAGGGGGTCACTCATGGTGGCAGCAAAAACTGTGGTGGCTGCTGGTGTGTGGAAAGGCTGGCAGGGCTTTCCTTGTGCCACAAGCCCTTTCCCCTGTGGCTGCAGCTTTAAAGCCTGCAGGGGAAGGTAAACTAGAGAGTTCTAATGAGTGTGGTCAGAGGCCACCAGGGCACCTGTGAGAAGCCCTGAAGGCCACTTATTTCAAAATAACCACAGCTGCGCTCTCGACACACCTCCTATTTCAAAACAGCGATTTCAAAAGTGGCATTATTCCTCATGAAATTAGGGTGACAGATTTCAGAATGAAATTATTTTGAAATAAAGGGCTTGTTGTGTAAATGCTCACCTTGTTATTTTGAGATACCTCAGTGTAGACATGCCCTAAGGGATAATATTGTGTTCAGCATTGCGCAAAACACAAATATCAAGACAATCTCTAATCAGGAGAGTCTCAGAGAGTTGGCTGTGTTAGTCTGTAACTGAAAAAAATGTTAAAAACAACGAATGGTCTTGCAGCACCTCAGACTAACAAAACATGTAGATGGTATTCTGAGCTTTTTGTGGGCACAACCCACTTCTTCAGCTCCATTCATCTGAAAGAAGCGGATTGTGCACTCAGGTCTGCAGGACCATTCATTGTTTTTTAAGCCTAAGCAGGAGAGTCCATATAAAAAGTCTTCATCCAAGAAATTCACAATGTTGGGAGGCTTAAAAACAATGCAATGGAAGCTTTGAAAATTAAATGCTTCCATCATTAACTAAATAGGCAGAGGTAACTGTCTGTGATGTATATCAGACTTACACAGCACTTTTCAGAATCTGTTCTAAATGGAGAAGTATCCTTCCTCCCTTTTTATCAGATCTTTCTTAGACTGCGCTGGATTCACTAGAACTAGTGAAGCAATAAATACATCAAGCCATAGAGGTAAACAAAATAATAAAACATCCAGTGTGACAATGGAACACCCATGAATACATGAATATTTATGAAGCAATGAGGAGATTTTGACTGAAGCATTCAAATTTGAATAGTCCAGTCAAAACCTTGTGTGTTCACGTGATCAAGCAATTGGAATTACATGAGACAATGGCAGAGCAATAGTGACCTTGTCACATATTTCTGATTATTTGATTGCTTTTAAATTATCCAGCATTGCTCAAGGCAAGCAGGGCTAAAGCAGAAAATAAATACGTTCTTTTTGTGTGACCTGAGCCTGCCAGTTTCTAAATATAGATTTTTCTAAAGGAAGCTTCAAGTGACTCAAAGAAATCTCTGAAGGCTTAGAATGCATAAGGTAAAACTTCTTAACATTAGTGACTATTTTCCTTATGTGCATCATCTAGGCTAGGTTGTGCCTTCAGGCACAGTTCTGTTCATAGTATACATACAGGGAAGGTATATCAAAACATAAAAAACCCCTTGCTGGAAGGTTGCTATATAACATTACTTTATTTCTTAGAATTTAGAACCCCAACACACAAACACAAAACAGTTAGGGTACAGCTACACAGCACTCTAAAATCGCAATAAGATATGCAATTTGCACTACGTAAATTGCATATCTTATTTTGATTCTACTTTGAAATAGCTAATTTTGAAATTTGGCGTGTCTATACAGCACCAAATTTCAAAATAACATGCTTTTTCAAGCCATCCCTTATCCCTCGTGCAATGAGGTTTACCAGGATGGCGAAACAGCATGCCTGTTATTTCGAAAAATATTTTGACATAATGGGCATCCTGTGTAGACGCAGAGCAGCTGTTTTGAGATACCTCCAGTATCCTGAAATAGCTGTGCAGTGTAGGCGTACCTACACTTAGAGACAAAGCAGACTGCTCCATAAAATAGACATACAATACATCCCACATTGCTACAAGGTGTGCGCAGGTTGACTGCACAAGACCTATATCCCCTACCCTGAAAGCAGGACCAGAAAATCCATTACAAATAAAAGTGGTAGCTTCTCATTTTAATAGTTTTCAATAGACCACAGGCATAACCCTCTGCAGCAGGTGGTGTAAACAGTATTATTGATGTAGTGGCTCTAAGATTATGGCTACACCTCACCTAGGGTTGGCCCAGGCCATCTTGCAGAGCTTGCGTTGCATGGCTGTTTAACTGAGGTGCAGATTTCTGTGCTCAGGGTAGAGCCTGGGCCGTAGGTCCCTCCCACCCTTGCAAGGTCCTAGAAATTGGGCTCCACCCTACATCCTGGAAATCTACACTGCAATAAAACAGTTTCATAGCTTGAGTTCCGTGAGCCCAGGTCAATTGCTCCAGGCCAGCCACAAGTTTATAACTGCAGAGTACACATACCCCGGGTCCTTCTCTCTCAGGGTATGTCTACACTGCCACTCTAGTTCGAACTAGGGTGGCTAATGTAGTCATTCGAAGTTGCAAATGAAGCCCGGGATTTAAATATCCCGGGCTTCATTTGCATCTTGCCGGGCGGGCGCCATTTTTAAATCCCCTTAGTTCGAACTCCGTGCCCGCGGCTACACGCGGCACGGAGCAGGTAGTTCGAATTAGGATCTCTAATTCGAACTACCGGTACACCTCGTTCCACGAGGAGTACCAGTAGTTCGAATTAGAGATTCTAATTCGAACTACCTGCTCCGTGCCGCGTGTAGCCGCGGGCACGGAGTTCGAACTAAGGGCATTTAAAAATGGCGCCCGCCCGGCAAGATGCAAATGAAGCCCGGGATATTTAAATCCCAGGCTTCATTTGCAACTTCGAATGCCTACATTAGCCACCCTAGTTCGAACTAGGGTGGCAGTGTAGACATACCCTCAGAGACACAGCTCCTCCTTTGCTAACCTGTTGGCTTGGGATTGAGAGAGTGAGTTACTGCAGCCCTTCAAAGAGGGAAGTCTACTGTCTTCCCTTGGCCAGCAAGTAGCCAACACCCCAGGGCCTCCTCTGTGACCCTCCCCTGGGTAGGCTGAGCAAAGGGATGGTTTGGACTCCTTTTCCTTACCTGGCTGAATAAAAATGTGTACAGTGCCTAGTACAATAAGGCCCCTGTGCATAAGCAGGGTTCCACAATAAAAAGCTGTCTAACCCTCTGTTTGGTAGCACTCCTCTTCCTGTTCAGTCAGCTACCACATGAAGGGTATGCCAAAGACCTGCAGAGAAGAGGAGAGGAGAGATAAATTTTAGGCTTGATATTTTCATGATCAGTTATAATGCCTGGGTATTTTTCATAATTAAATAGAAATAGAATAGGGACCATTAGATAATCTAATTCATCATCCTGTTTTTCACAATTCACATGCTATAAAAGCTCATACAATTACCCTTATATTGAGCCCAACAATGTATGTTTGTTAAAGATGTTTGTTTCAGAAAGGCACCCTCTCCTGACCTGAAGATATCAGGAGATAGAGAATCCATCAACTCCCCTTGGTAGTTTATTCCTTCTTGTTTGAGTAGTCTGGTTTCAAGCCTAGTCTCCCGTGCTATCTGCATGACATGTGACTGAAGATGTTTTATTGTGAAGGGCGTGGGTTAGTATTTCACCCTGAGTTTGGTTAACCACTGTCTTCACTTCTGAAAGTCACCTAGAATAGCAGGAGGCCAGCACATGCCCCAGCCTGGTTGAATGCAGTACTTTTTCCATGTCAGCCAGCACTTTAAGGAGAATCACCAGGACAAACAAACTAATGCAGAAGATCTGATTGTTAATACAAGCTCCTTTAGTAATTAAAACTCCTTATTTTCAGTAACCCAACTAATTGCCATATTAGGGGTCGGGAAGGAATATTCCATCAGGCCACATGGACAGAGACACTGGGTGGGTATCACCTTCCTGTGCAGCATCTGCCATGGGTCACTTATTGATTTAAACTAGCGTAAATGGTGAGTTCTCTATAACTTGAAGTCTTCAACCCAGGATTTGAGGTTTTCAGTAGCTCATACTCAGGTTGTGGGCATATTGTAGGAATGGACGGGATAAGGTGCTGTGGTTGTCAATGGTCATGATAATCCCTGCTGACCTTAGTGTCTATCAGTCTATGAGTCCATGGGCCTGTTTTCGGGGGTGCTGTGCACCCAAAATAAAAGCACTCAGCACCTCTCGGGATGGACTCAGCACTTCTCTATATGGGACCCAAATTACTATATATTTGCACATGACGCCCATTAATGGTTATCTGTTGAGGTTATGATCATGACCCAAGGGTCTGATCCTGTGCATAGACTCCTGCTGGTTTCATTGTGACTTTGGGGCAGACAATAATTGCAAGACTGAAGCAAGATGTTTGTGTCTGGTCCATGCATAGGTGTGCCAGCGCTAGAGGGCAGCAGGCAGCTTTCATTCCAACCATTAACTTGCAAAGAGATCAACACGCTTTCAGCCCTTGCAGACCCTCATCACAGCTGGCACCATGACATGCACCTTATTCTCCAAAAGGGCCAGGGGAAGCAAACTTCCTCCCACACCTCGGCATTGTCTAGCACAGCTGTCTGGGCTCAGCAAGGAGCACACAATATTGTCTTAAGAGGTTGTGTAGTCACTGCACTATTCTGAAGCTGCCGGAGGAATTATGCCTCTCTGATGCATAATGTCTCCTGCGGAGATGCTGACATTCTACACTGGTCCTTATAAAGGATGGTGGCTTAATGGAAAAAGCTGACCGATATCTTTTTTGAAAAAGAGACATTCTTCTCCTGGACTTGCTTTGCCCACCAAAGAAAGCTCATCAGAAGAGCAGCTCTTGTCAGATATGAAGAGCAAGTCTCTCAAATCAGTAACAAGCAGCTGCTCAGCCACCGCTCCCATCTTATCTCTCTGCAACCCTGATTGCGTCCCTGCAAACAGCACCAGCACTGCTCTATAAAAGTTAGAAAGCCCAGCCTGGAACGGTGGAGTTAAAGGGAGCGTGGAATGTATTAACATTTGTTATGGCAGGATTTTCCTGTGTAGTGACCGAGGAAATTCCATCTGACCTGGTATCAAATGAAACATCCAGATTTACAAATTGTTTGCAAGCAAAACCCTTGGGGAAGGGGAAGAAAATCCCTCAGAGATTTGTCTGTTCGCACAACCAGCAACTCCCTTTAGTCAGTGTCATTTTAAACATGGGATTTAAAATTGAAGTGCTGGTACATGATTATAAGTACTGTTTAAACCCAAACTTTGATTCATCACACTTATTTTGCATCAAAACTAACACATAATCTTCAGCATAAAAGGGAGAAAACATATAAAACAGTGAAAAGTTTGGGACTAAATGTTGATAAATGGAGTAAGTGTAAATATTCTTTACCAAAGTACTCACTTGATCTTATGAGAATCTTCAAATAATAAAACACTGCTATTCTGAGAGCTCCATAAACATTCTTTATCTAGAAAGAAGTTTAAATTATAGAACACCGAAGCTGCCTCTGAGAAGCTAAGATGAATGTACACTACCTGCAGGATTAATGTATCTTTTAAAACAACGTACACGCTGAGAAACTATTAAAGCATACTAAAGATTCCATTAAATATGAAACAGAACAGTAATATCATATATAGTATAAAGGAAAATGGGCACTTGGAAGATAACAGCTGTTAGTGGATAAGAAAAAAAATCCCCCAGTCCTTTAGACAATGACAGAGACCACAAGAAGGCAACAACTACTGGACTATTTCCCTCTATATCCCTTCATTTACAGGTTTATCCTCTTCAGCTACTATCCTACCTTGATGGTAGTCAAATAGGAAAACCAAATGTGTCAATAATAAATGCAAAGCAACTAAGTTCATTCAACATTAGGGCTGTATGAGTCCGTACTCAGAAGTCAGGCAATGCCGTCATTATCCCAAATGCATGATGATGCAAGTTCCAGGTCATCACTGCTATCATAATGTTGGGATCAATTACACGAGTGGTAAACTGGCTAAGAGAATAAATTGTAGGAGTAAGCGATCAATTTTCAACATGGGAGGCAGTCAATAGTGACACTATTGCATAGTAGGAGGAAAGTGGTTTGATGCATTCATAAATGGTCTAGAAAAGGGGCAAAGTGAAACAGCAAAATTTCAGATGGTGCACAGTGATTTAGAGAAGACAATACTAGAGAAGACAGCAATAAACTTCATATAGACTTAAATATTGATTGCAGGTGACAGCAAGTATTGGAAAATGCAAGGTCATAGACTTATGGAGTAGTTTGAAATACTCAGATTCAGATGACTAGGGAGAATTATAAAAACATTGCTCGAACATGCAGGGGTATAAACAGGATGGCCAAAGCACAACTGGAGTTGCAGGTAGCAAGGGTTGTGTAAGATAACAAGAAGGTTTTCTACAGTTACGTTAGCAAGAAGAAGAAGTTCAGGGAAGGTGTGGGACCCTTACTGAATGGGGAAGGCAACCTACGTACGGCTAGACTGTGGGACTGCTTTTTTTTGTGGAAGAGCAAACACACTCTTTCGGAAGCCCCTGTATTCCTTGTTCTATGAGGAAGAAGGGGGCTTCTGAAAGAGGTTTTTTTCCCCCGACATTTGGCCCTGTCTAGATGGGCCAAATGTCAGAAAAACCTCTGACAAAAGAATCTGAAAAAAGTATGCAAAATACTGAGCGCATTTAGTGTACCTTTTTCCAAAAAAAACTTGTAGTCTAGCTGTACTTCAAGTGACAGAGGGGTGGAAAAAGCTGAAGTACTCAATGCTTTTTTTGCTTCGGACTTTACAGACAAAATCAGCTCCCAGACTACTGCACTGGGCAGCACGGTATGAGGAGGAGGTGAGCAGTCCTCAGTAGTGACAGAACAAGTTAAGAACTATTTAGAAAAGCTGCACATGCATAAGCCTATGGTACCAGATTTAATGCATGTTATGGTGCTGAGAGAGATGGATGATGTGATCACAGAGCCATTGGCCATTAACTTTGAAAACTCTTGGTGATCAGTGGAGGTTCCAGACAATTAGGAAAAGGCAAATGCAGTGCCCATCTTCAAAAAGGGTAAGAAGGATGACCTGTGGAACTATAGACCGGTTAGCCTCAGGTCTCTGGAAAAAATCATGGAACAGGTCCTCAAGGAATCAATTTTGAAACTCTTGGAGGAGAGGAAGAGGATCAGGAACAGTCAATATGGATCCATCAAGGGCAAGTCATGCCTGACCAACCCGATTGCCCTCTATGACGAGATAACTGGCTTTGTGGATATGGGGAAAGTGGTGGATGAGATACACTTTGACTTTAGCAAAGCTTTTGATAAAGTCTCCCATAGTATTCTTGCTGGCAATTTAAAAAAGTATGGCCTGGATAAATGGACTATAAGGTGGATAGAAAACTGGCTAGATCATCAGGCTTAATAAGTAGTGATCAATGGCTTGATGACTAGTTGGCAGCTGGTATCAAGCGAAGTACTCCCGGGGTCAATCCTGGGGCCAGTTTTGTTCAGCATCTTCATTAATGATCTGGATGATGGGATGGATTGCACCATCAGCAAGTATATGGATGACATTAAGCTAGGGGGAGGGATAGGGTCCAGAGTAATCTAGACAAATGGGAAGATTGGGCCAAAAGAAATCTGATGAGCTTCAGCACAGACAAGTGCAGAGTCCGACATTTAAGATGCAAGAATCCTATGCACTGCTATAGGCTGGGGACCAACTGACTAGGCAGCAATTGTTCAGAAAAGGACCTGGGGATTACAGTGAATGAGAAGCTGGTTATGAATCAACAGTGTGTCCTTGTAGCCAAGAAGGCTAACATCATATTAGGCTGCATTAGTAGGAGCATTTCCAGAAAGTCAAGTGATTATTCCCCTCTGGTACTGGTGAGGCCATACCTCGAGTATTGCGTCCAGTTCTGAGTCCCCCCAGTACAGAAAGGATGATGACAAGTTGTAGAGAATTCAATGGAGAGCAACAGGATGATTAGGGAGCTGGGGCACATGATTTGTGAGCAGAGGTTGAGGGAACTGGGCTTATTTAGTCTTTAGAGAAGAATAAGGAGAGGGGGATTTGATAGCAGCCTTCAACTACCTGAAGGGAGGTTCCAAAGAGGTTGGAGCCAGGCTATTCTCAGTGGTGGCAGATCACACAACAAGAAGCAAGGTCTCAAGGGGGAGATCTAGGTTGGATATTAGGAAAAAAACTATTTCACTAGGTGATGGTGAAGCACTTGAATGGGCTGCATAGGGAGGTGGTGGAATCTCCATCCTTATAGGTTTTTAAAGAGAGGCTTGACAAAGCCCGGGCTAAAAAGATTTAGTTGGGGTTGATCCTGCATTGAGCAGGGGTTTGGACTAGATGACCTCCTGAGGTCTCTTCCAACCCTAATCTTCGGTGATTTTATGATTCCATGACCGGTGTCTTCTAACTTCTAACTACACAGGTTAAAAAATCTGAGTATCACAGTTCAATGAAAACCTCTGATCAATATGTAGTGGTGGCTCAAAGCCTGAAGGAAATGGCAGGATACCTGTAGAAATGATCATAGAATCATAGAGCTGGAAGAGACCTCAGGAGGTCATCAAGTCCAGCCCCCTGCCCAAGGCAGGACCAATCCCAACTAAATCAACCTAGCCAGGGCTTTGTCAGGCCAAGACTTAAAAACCTCTAGGGATGAAGATTCCACCACCTCCCTAGCTAACCCATTCCAGTACTTTACCACCCTCCTACTGAAATAGTTTTTCCTAATATCCAACCTAGACCTCCCCCACTGTTACTTGAGACTATTGCTCCTTGTTCTGCCATCCATCACTACTGTGAACAGCCTCTCTCCATCCTCTTTGGAACCTCCCTTCAGGAAATTGAAGGCTGCTATCAAATCCCCCCTCACTCTTCTCTTCTGCAAACTAAACAAACCCAAATCCCTCAGTCTCTCCTCACAGGTCATGCGCTCCAGCCCGCTAAACATTTTTGTTGCCCTCTGCTGGACTCTTTCCAATGCGTCCACATCCTTTCTATCGGGGGCATATGAGAGTTTTGAGGGGCCCAGGGTGCAGGACCTATTGAAGCACGGGGCCGGGGTAGCACAATTTCGTGCATGCACCACGGCCACAGCCGACAGGTAGTAGTGCGTGCGCGGGACCTATTGAAGCGCGGGGCCTGGGGCAGCCACCCCGCTCGCCCTGCTCTATATCCGCCGCTGCTTTCTATGGGGGGGGGCCAGAACTGGACACAATACTCCAGATGTGGCCTCACCAGAGCTGAATAAAGGGGAATAATCAATAATGATATTGATAATGTAAGGTGATTGTGTAAAAAGATGGATCCTCATTTCAGATATGTGTGTGATTCTTGTCACCATTTAAAAAAGATAGAACAGAAATACAAAACTGCAGATGACACAAATGATTAGAGGGGTGGGTTAGAAGAGAAATTAAAAAAGATTGGGGTAATTTAATTTGGGAAGGATGTGAATATGATTCAGGTATAGAGATGAAAAGGAGTTGCAGGGAAGTTAAATTGGATGCTTCTATCTACTTTCTGTCATAACATAGGAATCAGAGCACGTTCAATGAAACTGAAACACATGTAAAATAGAAATACTTGTTATACACAACATATAGATACCTGTGCCACAACACAGCATTGATTCCAAGAACACAGGAGGATTCATAGAATGGTCAGAGAGTTACATTTAGGGTGATCAAACAACCCAATATTATTGGGATCACTCTAATATTAGGGACTCTATATTATATATGTAACCTTCACTTCCTCCCCGCACACTTCCTATCTGGTTACCCTAGCTACATGGAAATTGACAACATTGAGAATGCCACAAACTAGGTTAAAAAACCTGAGGAATATAAACCCTCAGCGTGCGTCTGCACAGCACCCTTAGTTCAAAATATGCTATGCAATTTGTGCTATGCAAATTGTGTAGCATATTTCGATGCTATTTTGAAAAAGCTTATTTTGTAATTTGGCACTGTCTATGCAATGCCAAATTTCAAAATAACTCACTATTCCAAAATTTCCCTTAACCCTACTGGGTTGTCAGAATAAGCTGCTAGTTACTTCAAAATCTATTTTGAAATAACAGGCTGTTTCAATAGACGCAGAATAACTATTTTGGGATACTTCCGGTATCCCAAATTAGCTCTGCAGTGTAGATGTACCCCCACTGACTAGACAGATGAAGGAACTTCACTTCCATCATTGTCCATAATGGAGTTTCTTGCACCTTCTTCTGAAGCATTACTGCTGGCTCCTCTTAGAGCTAAGATACTGAAATGAATGCAGCATGCATCTGATCCAATGTGGCAACTTCTATTAATATGCCTTGTAGCCTGGCCGCATGATCACATACTCTTTCTCCAATAACACAATATCATGAGGCAAAAATTCTGGTCCACTCAGGCCACCTTTTGCTGCATAAACTATTTTAGGCATCACGGAACTGTGATCCAAAAATGACTCTCTGCGCCCCCTCACTCATCCCACTTCACATCATCCAGCATTGGGCTAATGTCATATAATTCGACAGCCTTTGATAGATACATAGGAAAACCTACATCCCCCTTCCCATCCTTCAGTTTCATTGTCATAACTGTCCAGTCTATTGGTATTGACTCAACATTTATTTGATACATTCTCTGCTCTCTAAGGTATTTATTTGAATAATTTTATCAGCAGCCATGTACTACTCATAGGATTATATTCTTCCTCAGACAGCTACAGCTCTAAAGAGGAATTTGTGATGGTAGTGTTTCACCAGCGAGCTGTGCCTACACATTTTTATCAACAGTGCATATTGGGTATGGCAGATCCCTGCAGGGGTACTTTCAGAAGGAAGATGGCAAAGAAGAGTTACTTACTCATAACTTGTGTTCTCAGAGTAGATTATCAGTGCAGATCAATGTCCCTAGTCCCATTTCTTTGGATCCTAACACAATGTAAGGAACTGAGGCTATATGGGAAGCCACGCTACTTATATACTCTAACTTGGACTGCTCCGTGTCTCAGGGTAGGCATGTAAAGCAGCTGTTTGGTTAAATATTGTCAGAGGATTCTGTAGCTTCTTCAGGTGCATCCCAAGGGTGGAGCCCTATTCTGGTAACAGTGAAAGGAGAAATTAAATACTCTTGATGGGTGAAAATCTCCCCTGTGCTGATGGTCTGTGTATAACCCCTCAGTGAGAGTGTTATAGACCCACTGTGTTAGACCCACAGATCATATGAATCTGTTCCAGCACCCCTTAAAAAGTCTTGGCTCTTTAACTCATGCTGTAGGTGCTTATGCTTTTAGCTCTGCAGGTACCTGATTCAGTCCCCACTCTTTGGCCATCACAGATGTACCAGGTAAATCTCATTTAAGCCTGTCCCTATCTTGATGACTTAAATGACATCTAGACCTTGTTGTGGCTTTGATACAGAGGGGGAAAGCTCATTAAAATCAAAACCATGGCTACTATAAAGAACAGATTCCGTTCTTATATTTTCAAAGCAGTATTCTAAAAAGATTCATTTAGTCATAGTATACTGCAGGTGGACTTTGGAGTAAGAAAAACAAAACAACTTCTTCTAAAAAGATCCCTTTTTTCTTAACAAACAGAAACCATCCTAACAAATAGGAATGGCTAGTTCCTTATATCAGATTATAAAGCGGACAGGCAGCACTGCAGGACAAACACAAAGATGGTATGTAGTTTTGACAACCTACACCATTACCTTTTACACTGCTAAATAAATCACACATTTATGCTTGCAAACTATGTGAGAGCCAAGTTCCCGTGTGCTGTATTCCTCTGACAGCATATAATGAATGTTTTGTCATGGTGATCAACACATTTTATAACAGCTCTTATACTTAAAATTCCATCTGTTTCACAAACACAACATGAACATGAGAAAGCATTCATTAATCTTAAATGCAATAAGGAAAAAAAGCCAACAACAAAAGACTTCACAGCACAGGATTCCCTGCAAGTATTTTGGGCGTACACTATTGTGACACTATGTACTTCACAGTAGCACCCTGGAATCTCTATATCACCACAGTAATATGACATGCTTTGTACAAAGTATACCTTGTGAGGTATCATTTTAAATGTCTTGATGTGTTGAACATTAATATCCTGTTGAATTCTATGTAGTATCCTTGTACAGGAAGTTATGAAGTACTGCTATATGTGTTATTGAAATATGCTGTGGAGTTGAGAAATGTCCACAGCTGGCCTTTCAGCTATGCCAGAGGAGCAGCCATCATTGGCCTGGCATGCAATAATAGCTCATCAAGCAGGATCCATTATCCTAGAGACTTCTCAGAGAATGGGGAGGCCTAACTCACATCATAACAGAGACCTTTCTAAGGAGAAGGTATCCGAGAGGGGGCAGTGACCACATCTCTTAGCCTTTTCTTCTCAACCTCCATCTCAACACCAGAATGATCCTTTGGAAGACACAGACTTAGAACTGCGGAGATTTGTCCCAGTCTGAGCGCTAAGAATTGTGACATTTGCTGCAGTGAGAGATGGCTTGATTCAAACCTTATTTAGTCTGTTAAAGTTAGAATTTAGACTGAGACTCTATTGTTATTTTTTAGGGTACATCTACACAGCAACATTATTTCAAAATAATTAGCATTATTTCAAAATAACTTAGTTCGTGTCTACACAGTAGGCAGTTATTTCAAACTAATGTTGAAATACTGTTAAGCTGGAGGACTTCTTACTCCGACCCCTGTGACCCTCATTGTATGAGGCATACGGGAAGTTGAGGGGAGAGTTTAGAGGTTAAAATAAAAAAAGAAAAAGTTAAAATTACTTAGAAAAGTTAGGTGTCTGCAAGTCACCAGGGCCTGATGAAATGTTTCCTAGAACCCTCAAGGAGCTGATAAAGGAGATATTTGAGCCTTTAGCTATCATCTTTGAAAAATCATGAAAGTCGAGAGAGATTCCAGAAGACTGGAAAAGAGCAAATATAGTACCCATCTCTAAAAAGAGAAATAAGAACAACCCAGGAAACTACAGACCCGTCAGTTTAATTTGCCAGGGAAGATCATGGAGCAAGTAATTAAGGAATCCATCTGCAAACATCTGGAAGATAATAAGGTAAAAGGTAACAGCCACCATGGATTTGTAAAGAACAAATCATGTCAAACCAATCTGATAGCTTTCTTTGATAGGATAGCAAACCTTGTGAATAAGGGGGAAGTGGAGAACATGGTATACCTAGATTTTAGTAAGGCCTTTGACACAATCTTGCATGACCTTCTTATCAATAAACTAGGGAAATGCAACCTAGATGGGGCTACTAGAAAGTGGGTGCATAACTGGCTGGATAACCATTCTCAGAGAGTAGTTATTAATGGTTCACATTCATGCTGGAAAGGCATAACAAGTGGGGTTTCACAGGGGTCTGTTCAATATCTTCATCAACGATTTAGATGATAGTATATAAAGTACGCTTATTAAGTTTGCAGATGATACCAAGCTGGGAGGGGTTGCAAGTGCTTTAGAGGATAGGTTCAAAATTCAAAATGATCTGGACAAACTAGAGAAATGGTCTGACGTAAACAGGATGAAGTTTAATAAGAACAAATGCAAAGTACTCCACTTAGGAAGGAACAATCAGTTTCACACATACAGAATGGGAAGTAACCATCTCGGAAGGAGTACTGCAGAAAGGGATCTAGGGATCACAAGTTAAACATGAGTCAACAGTGTGACACTGTTGCAGAAAAACCAGACATGATTCTGGGATACATTAACAGGACTGTTGTGAGCAATACAGTGTGTCCATTCCCCCTTTCATTGTTAAAGGGGGTGTCACGGGGTATACCCCTGGTGTGGGGTGCGCCCCCCCTCTTAAGGTCTCGTTGCCCGCTCAGGTCCCTAGATCCAGGCATACACGGCTCTAACAGTCCCAACATAAAGTCCGTGCCCCTCTATCAGGGTAAATATGGCTTTGGAGGCCTAGCCGCCCAGAGAAGCCTCTCCTGGACCAGGGGTTGATTATCCAGGGTAGGGAAAATGGATGGTAGGGGGCCCCGGGCCCTCCCTCTCCACCGGGTCCCAGCCCAGGGCCCTTTAGGCAGGGACTATGGCTCCTGCCCGCTCAGCGGGGACTCTGGCCCATATACACCGAGCCGCGCTTTTAGTCCTTTGCCCTGGGCTGCTTCCTACCATGCCCTGGCTCCCCTGCGGCCTATTCACCTCTGAGTCAGTACTTGCCGGGGCTGCCGTCGGGGCTGTGGGTGCGCTCCTGCCTCCCGGGAGCTGGCGGCTGCTGGCTCTGCCTCCGGGTCAGGCACAGGCAGCGACTCCGGTCTCAGCTGCTGCAGAAACACCTGCCCGGCCTGAGCTGCTCCCTCATCCTGCAGCCGCTTTGGCTGCAGGGCTCCCTCTGCTTTTATACCCAGGCTCTGCTGGGAACATGCCCAGCAGGGCTGGAGGGGCGGGGCCTTCTCAGCCAGCTGGGCCTGGGCTACCCCTTGCCCTTCAGTGTGGGGCCTGTCCACCCCGTCACAGGGGGCTTACCCAAATAATTCATTGGGGGTTTTGATCCCATTTGGGGAATGGTTTCCTAGGAAGCTGGGCCCCAAACTGCATTTTTCTTGGACCTGAAGAGATTCAGTGTCTGCACTGCTTCCCAGGGGGGCAGTGATCTCAGCTCTGTACCTTGGCTGCAGGAGACCAGGGAGCTGGCCAAGCAGGACAGGGCGGCGAGAAACCCCAGAGAGAAAAAAGGAAGGTGGCAGTGGCCTTGTCAGCACTCCGGGAGGCACCCCTATGGGGTCTCCTGTGACCTCCCCCCATCACATCCTTTGCTTGGGATGCCAGCTTTTGATAGTTGTTGGAAAAAGAACAGGCTGACCCAGGGATGGATGGGATAACAGGGCAACTTTATTGCTGATACTCGTCCCATCTCAAATTCCTCCTACCCGAGATGCGAGTGAGCAACAAGGGGAGCCCAAACATATTATTTTATCTTAGCATGCAAATGTAATTATACATTACATCATCCTATAAATCCTAATTTGGTAGTGCAAATACCGATATAATGCATAAATATAACCACATGATGAATATTATTATCCTGCCCCCTGTTTACTTATTTACTAGATTTTGCTGAAGTCAGCTCATTATTGGGGGGCATGAAGGATCCATGACCCAGAAGGTATATCTCAGTGCTGGGGAACAGACAGGGGTGGGGGGATAGGGAGTGTCATTGCTTCACAGAGAAGGCATTCACTAAAATCTTCAGGTCACAGCTGCAGTTTATCTCTATATGGCACAACTGCAACTTTACCTGCCCTTAACAAGCAGAAAGAAGGTCAAATATATCTATAAATCTGTCAAAGCAATGTTTGCCCATGCCAGGCCCCATAGCCATAGCAACCACTACCCAGACCCTAGGTTTAACTCTTGCACTTCCCAAAAATAGTTTCTTGTGTCTGTGTGTGTGTGTGTTAGTAAAGGGATCTTACAGATGATCGGATTACTCTCTGGGAAAAGACTGGGCTTATCTTATTTCTGGCTTCTTCCTGATGAATAAACAAGAAAGTAAAGGTTTTTAGATGATTTGGGGGCAATATTTATTTAGATCTTGTGTGCACAGTTCATGCCAGGTTACGCTGTGGGGAGGATGCCATTTTGCTCACACATTCAGGAGCTGGATGGAATTGTGCTGTGTGCACAGCCAGTCCAGTCCTGAGATGAGAAGGAATTTTTATTCACACTGTTTAACATCTTTATTGTTTGCTACCAAGAGCAAATGTAACTCACACACTTACTGGGTGTGGTCCACTGTCCCAAGTAGTCACACTTAGCCCACTTACAGAGAGAAAAAATATTTCCTCTACAGCCTTAGCTGACAGCCAGCTTTTAGCTCAAGTGGTGAAGGCTCATGCACGAAACTCCAGAGGCTCTATGTTTGGTTCCTCCTGTTGGCATTACACCAACACTTTGGAAAAAGGAAATATTTTGGTAAAGATTCAAGAGCCCATCAGCCTGGGGATGATGATACTCACCTGTAGTACTTTGATAGCCAAGGATGCAAAGTGCTATATAAGAGAGAGAAGCCAGTTTTTGGTAGCTATGTAGGTGCCTCTAGGTGTAGGTAGGCACCTAGTGAGTTTTTCAAAAGCACCTAAGCAGACTAGATGTCTGCCAATTGAAGTGAAATGTTAGGTGCTTATCTGCCTTTTTAGGGGCCTAATTGATTTTGTAAATCTGGCTCTTAGTGCTTGTAAAAATCGAACCCCTTGTTTCAAATCCATCCCTATTTTATCTCTACTGCTGTCAATAGAGGTATCGGATAGTCATTCAACCCTTTTTGTTCCAAAGGAGGATACATGTCTCTGTACAACATATAAATGATGCCATCTGACCTAGGAGTGTAACAGCATTCAAAATACAATAGGTGTGACAATGTCATTGCTAGTAATTGAACCCTTGAATTCCAGAACTAAGAGCATAAACCACATAAAACCTCACCAGGTGCCCACCAGTAGCTTTAGACACCTAAATAGCTTTTAAAATCTGACCCAAGGTGATAGAAGTGGGAGACCAATCAATGTAAGTCATGTAAGATCCCAAAGAAGTCTTCCAAAGCAAAGAAGAGTAAAGTTGACATTACTCATACTTCTAAGGTAGCAGTAGAAGAAAACATGTCTTGCTTTCTACATGCATTAGAAGAAAAAAATCAGATTTAAAACTGAGCTGTATGTGAAATTGTAGACACTACAGAGAGCATATGACCTCAAGTGGTCAGACATATGGCTAGGAAATATCAAAATGAAATGTCATTGACAAATGCAAGCTAATCAATGTAGAACTGGAGTAAAATAATACACAACACATACATTGAAAGGGTAGAAGACATTCAGATGCTGTAATGCCAAAAATGACCTGAGGGAGCGAGTGGATAGTAAATTATATCTGAAATTGCAGTGTGATGTGACAGCATGAGATTAATGCAATTTTGGGTTTATTATTGATGGGGAGGGAAGGTGATAGTCCATTTCTATACAGCATTGGCAAGTCTACAGTGGGAGATCTATGCCCAAAAGGCATCAGTGTATGGGAGGGACTTCAGAAATTTAAAAAATGAGTAATTGTTTGAAAGGACTAACATATGCTTTACCAAAAGTCTACATGGAATTAATAGGAATATTCACTTTTGTCCAATGGATGCTAATGGGAGTATAGGATAACTATATACTTTTGGCATATGAATATTTTCCCAAAGGACAAAAAGTACCTCAAATGCTTCATGATTGTATTAAGGCATAAACCATCAACTGGGGAAAGTCTGTTGCATTGTGGATGATGTACCTCTCTGAGCAACCAACTGGGTCATCCTTAGGAACACTGTGTTGTTAGAAGAACCATCCTTTGAATAAGATGCAAAACCAGTCCTGACTATGCTAGATCTGTTTGTAACAAGTACTTTGTATGGGTTATAATTACTATTAGGAAAGGGGTTTTATTGGTCTGGTCTTTAGAGCCTCTGATGCTAAGGCAATCACAGACCTCAGAAAGAAGATACATGGAAATGTGTTTGTAAAAGAAAACAGCTGCAGTTAAAGACAACTGATGCCCAGAACCACCTGGGAAGTATTATGTGGCCAAGAGGGGAGTGTGGAGCTAAGAGCATTTAACATGTTTCATACTCAGGAGCTGGGGCAAAAGGTGGGATGGACACTGAGAAGGGAGTCTGTATTTGCTGAGAGTCTGTGCGGGTCCCTGCAGAGAAAGAGAGGGAAGACAGTTGTTCCTCTACAGTTATCTCATTATCCTCCTTTAAGTCTCTCCTTATAACTCTATTCTGCCATGATGCCTACAGAAACATGACAGATAATCAGCCGGTATACTGACATCACTGGCAATCATGCAGACCAATGTTGTTGGGTTTTTTGGGTTTTTTTGTATTCCCCCCATCGGTCTGGATTGATCTATTATTTCTTGTCTCACAGTTAGGTTGTACGCTCTTTGGGGCAGGGACCATCTTTTTTTCTGTGTTTGTGCAGAGCCTAGCACCAGGGGCCCCTTGGGAAGGTGGGGGGTGGCTCCATGCTACGAGAAGGGGTGGGACAAAGGCAGCCAGTCCTCAGCACCTCCCTGACCACACCTTATGGTGTTCCAGCAGAGAATTAAAAGGCCCATGGCTCTGGCTGTCACCACTGCCACAGTAGAAGCGTTGGTGGGTGGGATCTCCGGGGCCCTTTGGTTTGCTGGACCTTGGAGCAATTGTCCTTTTGCCACCTCCCCCCACCATGGGCAGACCTGCCTAGCACAATGGGGCCTTGCTCCTGGACTGGGGTCTCTAAGTGTTCTGGGAATACACAAATATGTATTAATAATGCATAATTATTGGGATAGGGAAGCCTGATCTGAGTCTTCTACAGGAGATAGTTTATGAACATGCAGTTTTACTTTTAGTGTTGTTTAGGGGAGCAGGACTTGTGTACATTTTACAAAGAAATAAAACCTAACATATTTCTACCTGCAAGACCCTGAATTTCAGCTACTGCTTGACCAAAAGGGCAATGTCATTATTCAGGATTGCAACTCATTACTATTCTAGCTCATTATTTGTGTGTTGCTACTTGGATCAATCAAAACTGTTCAATATACAATAGGGGGAATTCCTTCCTTAGCAGGGTAATGAACTAGGCACAACGCTACGCTCATCTATTTAATCTCCAAATTTCTGATTCTGATGCAGACAGGCCAGTGGTGAAACCCATTGGGTGTTCAGTGGGCTGGCAGAACATCTCCCAGTGCAGCAGTGAAAGCACAACACACTTCTCAAGTACAGCCCAAATATTCTGTGATCCAGTGAGCCACCTACTCCTCATTTTCCCTCTGTATTCTGAGTTAGGCTGCCCCTAAGACTGGAAGAATGGAACTGCAGCAGTGCCAAGTTGGCACAAATGGCTCCCAAATAAAAGGTGGGCTGTCTCTAGCTATAGTACATAAAAAGCTCATTTGCTGAGGCAAGGCAGGGAAACTGGTATGGATTGGCCAGCTGGTGGGGCTATAACCAGATACAATTTATGGTGCAAACATACACATGACCCATAGACTTCAGTTGCTCTCCTCCTTGGGAAACTCCAGGCAGGATATATTCTTCTGGACATGCTCACTCCACGCCCCTCCCCGCAGGTGGAACTTTTGGTGAGCAAAACACTTTTGTGCACGCCTTTGAAAATGCTTAAGGGGCTCAAACTCCATCTGCTCCCATACTCATGGGCATAAAAGCCCAATTTAGTTATGCAAATGTAGTCCAAAAAGAAAAGCAAACTACATAGTACAAAAAGAATTTGTTTGGCCTGAAAGTAAGTGTCTCTTATTTGGAAATCTCATACTGAGCAGACAAAAGGAAAAATATCTGTTGATGTAATATTTATCACTCAAATCACTAATGCAGCAGTGATCAAAGAAAATATATTTACCAGTAGGGTGCCGGGCATAGATGCTGTTCGAGTCTGAAGACAGGAACTGTAAAATATTGAATCTTGAATATAATTTTAATACATTATACACTTTCAACAACAGCTCTGCCCTGTAATAATTCTCGTAGAAATGAAAATATTAACACAAAGACCAAAGGAATAATTTCAGAAAGAATCAATTTCTCCCAGAAAACGATAGATAAGAGTACGCATATTATGCTTTCAAGAAAAATCAGCAATTCCAGTGCTATGACAGAACAACAAAAATGAAATATCTTTACTTTAAACTTCTGCTTTTATTTTAAGCAATAAATTTTAAGCAATATATCAACATTTAGTCAAGAAGAAGGAACTTGTACTGAAGGACACATACTGGTGCATCTCCTGTTGAAATCTGCCACTTTGCATGCCTCTGAATGCTCATTTATCCTAATTATTTAATAAGAACACATGACAGTTTGTAACAAAACCTTGGATTCAACCTGGGAACACAATCTTTACGGACAAAGCTGAGCGATGCTTCAGTTGAGCCCTAATGATTTAGGCAAAATGTTCAAATATTGATGAAATTAGAGTCCTACTAAGCTCCTAAATAAATGGCCTTATTTTCATGTAGTAATTTGCTATCTGCTCATACAAGTAGCTTATGATTTCCTCCTTCACAGTAGATCAGCTTGTTCTAGACTGTGTATTGCAGAGACAGTCACATCTGCTGACTCCCCTTCCTTTTTTGCCCATTCCTTACTCACTTCTGTTTACCAAACACTCAGGCTGAGATCCTCAAAGGTATCTGTGCACAACTGCCATCTAATGAAATCAATGGGTGTTAGGGCCTCATATACGGTTAACAATCTGGGGCACAGTGTTGGAAGGGCTTACAAGAGCTGTTTTATTCTGTGTCTGAGTTCAACTGGCTGTGGTAATAAGACTATCACAGCGCACACTCCTTATAATGTAGGGTGTGCTGTGACAGTCCCCTCCACTCCTCCCCACTCACACACATTCTCTGGGAAGTGTACTCCTTAAAGGCACAGTGCCTAAAACCATATCATCTACCTATCGTTGCACCCCCACTATACTCGAACTAGCCACACACACACAGGCTGCCTTAGGGAAGAGATGCCTCATTCTCTGCAGGTAACAGGCCTGCTCTAACACTGCACACAGCTTTAATGGATCTCGCATGTCCTTGTGGGTCTCTATGGAGGAAGAACAAAGGTCCCTTAGCATTTTAATAGTTCTTCCCAATACGACAGCACACATTCTAAGGATAGGATTAGATGTCTGTTTTCTTAAGCTTCACAGGCGTGGAAGGCAAGCCATAGGTGCCTGGTCTGATGAGCTAACAGGGCTTTTTTCAGTGCGTAGTAGATGTCTTCCTTTCAGGCAACTCTGGGTAATGTGACCTTTTTAATTACAGTGTTTAATATTGTAACCAGTGGTGGGCCATTGCCACTGGTATCTTGCCTAATAAATGAAAATGATAAATTTCACCAAAGTTAAAGAAAGGGGCAATTTCAACTGAATCCTTTCTGCGAATGTATCTCCCTGGTTGCTCACAGCAATTTAAAAAAAAATCTGACAGTTTGGTTAAGGGAAAAAATTAAGAGCCTGACTGTTGAAATGAATACAAAGTTCAAAGAAATGCTCAAAGGCAGCATAGGCAGCCCTTACAGCTCTCTCTGTTTTAAAAATGTAATGAGTTTTAGGGTTTAACCTCTGGTGAGATATAGTATTAACACAGTACAGCCCCGAAATGCTAGCTTCCCAAAAGCCATACGAGTTTTAGAATAAAGTCACAGGGGGATGAAAAAGATCAAATTCAAAGGGCTTATCACAATTTCTTTGCAAGCACACCTTTTCCCTATCACTTTTCAGGGGTGCACTTCAGTGATTTGGTTAAAGAGAAGGAATGATATGCTAATTCACTGGATTCCTAATGTGACAAGTCCAGTAGCAGCAACACTGAGAGGCCTTAAGGATTTTCAGTTTCCATGTTCTGTAACCTGACTCACAGCAGGTTTACATGACATGGTGCTCAAAGCCACCATTGGCTCATCTATATGATGGTCTTGCTACCACAAATGGAGCAGGAATATTGGTAGTAATGGTGAGAAAGGGTATAGGAAGAAACTTAATATAGACAAGGCCTATGTATTAGGATATCCCAGAGAGTAATGCCCAATGTCCTGCTGGTATCTCCTATCTCTTGATGAACATGGTTGGATACCTGCTCAGATAGTCCCAGAATACAATAAAAAAAACCCATAGCTCAGCACTATGGTAGGCATAGATGAACCAACATGACTGAAACAGAGATGCATTGTGGAAAAAGCAACAAACAAGGGAAATGCAACTTAGATGGGTGCAAAACTGGTTTCAAAACCATTCCCAGAAAGTCATTAACAGTGGTTCACAGTGATGCTGGAAGGCCATAATGGGTGGGGTCCCCTGGGATCAGTTCTGGGTCTGGTGCTGTTCAATATCTGCATCAATGATTTAGATAATGGCATAGAGCAGTGGTGGACAATCTATGGCCCTTGGGCCATATACAGCATATCAGGGTAAGCAGCTGGCTGCCAAAGAGGTTGTTTACTTTGCATCCATAGTTACTGCTGCCTGCAGCTCCCACTGGTTTCATTTTGCCGTTCCCAGCCAATGGAAACTGAGGGAAATGCCAGAGGGACTTGTTTGACCACTCTATCCTGTTGCTGCCATTGGCCAAGAATGGTGAACCATGGCCAGTGGAAGCTGTGGGTGGCACTACCAGTGGACCCAAAGTGCAAATACACCACTTAGGCCTGGTCTAATCCAAGGATTTATTTTGAAATAACCCCCCTTATTTCAAAATAATAAGCAGAGCGTTCACACTGCCAAGCCCGTTATTTTGAAATAATGGGCTGATTATTTTGAAATCTGCACTCCTGCTTTCCTCAGGGAATAACGCTTATTTTGAAATCGTTATTTTTAAATACCATTAGTGTGGATGCTTCGCTGCTGCTATTTCAAAATAACTACTCCCCAGAGTAAGCCGAAGTAATTACTCCCCAGTGCTTCCTGGAGCTCTAAGTCGAGGTAGCACGCCCACAATAATGGACCCTGACTCAAACTAATATCAAGGTTCCCCAATAGTGGGGACACACTATTTCCAGTTTGCTACTTCAGGAGTTATTATTTCCAATTCGGTTATTTTGAAATAATTTCCGAGACATGCCATTATGAAGAACCAATCAGATGCATACATACAAAATGGGAAATGACTGCCTAAGAAGGAGAACTGCAGAAAGGGATCTGAGGACATGGTGAACCACAAGCTAAAGATGAGTCAACAGTATGACACTGTTGCTAAAAAAGCAATCATTCTTGGCTGCATTGGCAGAAGTACTGTAAACAGGACATGAGAAGTAATTCTTCCACTCTACTCTGCGTTGATTGGGCCTCACCTGAAATACTGTGTCCAGTTCTGGGATCCACATTTCAGAAAAGAGATGGACAAATTGGAGAAAGTCCAGAGAAGAGCAATAAAAATAATCAAATATCTAAAAACGTGGCCTATGAGGGAAGACTGCAAAAACCGGGTTTGTTTAGTCTAGAAATGAGAAGACTTACAGGGGATACATTAACAGTTTTCAAATACTTAAAAAGTTTTTACAAGGTGGAGAGAGAAAAAAAATCATTCTCCTTTATCTCTGATGATAACACAAGAATCAATGGGCTTAAATTGCAGCAAGAGAGGGTTAGGATGGGCATTAGGAAAAAATTCCTAGAAGTTGGGGTGTTTGAGCACTTTAATAAATTGCTACGGGTATGTCTATGCTGCAGAGTTTTGTCAGAAAAATGGACATTTTTCTGAAAAACTTCACTTATGTCCACACTGCAATCGTGTTCTTTTGAAAAAAAAATCGAAAGAACAGAGGGGTTTTTCCGATATTGGTAAACCTCTTTCTACAAGGAAGAAGCCTTTTTCCGAAAGAGCTGTTTCTGAGAAAGGCTTGTGTGGATGAGGAAAAGGGAGTTCTTTTGAAAGCAGAGGAAAGAGGAAAAAGCACAGGTTCCGTGGTGGCCACACCGTCCATAGTAATCACAGCTTAAATGCGAGATAGTGTCCATTCAATGTGGATGCTATCTTTCGAAAAAGCAGATCTTTTGGAAGAAGTTTTTTCAGAAATCTCTTCCAGAAAAGCTTCTTCTGAAAGAAGCTTGCAGTCTAGACATAGCCTAAGGGAAACTGTGGAATCACCAGCACTGGAAATTTTTAAAAGCAGGTTAGAGAAACGCTCGTCAGGGATGATCTAGATAATACTGGAGGGGTCTGGACTAGACGACCTCTTGAGGTCTCTTCCAGTTCTATTATTCTATGATTTTATGTTGTAACACAACTTCACCACATATGTTGTAAATGGTTGATATGTCAAAAACTACTTACACAAACAAATTTTTGCTTGCAGCATGGATGCAGGCTTTGAGTTCAGCTGGTGCGCTACCTACAAGCTGTCCTGAATATTCCCAGAATAGTCGAGCTGATCTAGACAAAGATGCCAATAGATACCTGGAATGCTCAGTTTCTAATATTATTTATTTGTATTCTGGTAGCACCTACAACATTCAAAGTCTATTCTATGCACAGGAAGACACAGTCCTGGCACCAAAAAAATCATAGTCTAAGACAGAGGTTACAATTTAAGAAATATAAGCATAGACTGTGGCATTTCACTACAACTTTCAAGTCCTTCCAGTAGCTCCACGAAACAAAGTTAGAGTCAATACCAGGGCCAATTTTTAGAAGTAAGGCAACATATTCCCTTTTCTCCCAGACAGCTGTGCAGAGTCAGAAAGAAAGGGCTAAGACTATATCATAATACATCTGCCCAAGGAAGCTGGCATTGCCTAACTTTTGAGTGCTTGACTTGGCAATCCTTAGTGATGTTCTTTCAAAGTAGGCTTGTTGTGTGCCATTATACGTAAGGACAAACTGTGTCCTTACATATAACCCTGTGTAAGGGGGAGTGCACAATTGTACTGCCTCAGGAGCAGAAGAAATCAGAATGCCAGATGACACTCAGGGTGTGTCTACAGTGCACCATTATTCCGGAATAACAATGTGCGCATCTACAAAGCAATTCTGTTATTTCGAAAGAAAATTGAAAAAACGGAGGGCTTTTTTTGACATTTGTAATGTGCATTGCACGTGCAATAATGCCTCTTCCGAAATAGCTATTTCAGAAGTCAGCGTGTGTGGATGCAGCACAGGGAGTTTTTTCGAAATAAGGGGACTCCAGGAAATCTCACAGGTGCTCTGCTGGCCACTCCGTCTACACTCTTCAGGACTCTATAGTTCCGCTTCCCCTGTAGTTCTTAAAGCTGCAGACACAGGGGAAAGGGCTTATGGCAGGAAGCTGGCCCTGACAGTCTCTAGCCACACTGCAGTTGCCATAGCACGTCCTCTGGCCAGCATGGCAGACCCTCAAGCCCCTCAAGAGCCTCCTGCCCATCCCAGAGAGCATTCTGATGGCTCTGACGGTGTGTGCCGTCCTGGTCTGGCGTGGAGATCCTGGCCCTCATCGAGGTGTGGGGCGAGGAGGAAAACCTCCAGGATCTCTGTTCCAGACAGCGCAACACAGACATCTAAGGCTGTATGGCGAATAGCCTACCCACCAAGGGCCACATCAGGAACCAGGTGGGTCAAGTGGCATCTGAACCATGCCTTGAGACACCTGCAGGCACACTCTGCCTGCATGTGGGCCCTGCCCAGGCAATCATTGAAGTGGTCTTTCCTGGGGTCAAGGTGTCCAGCTTATGGCTTCATTAGTCATGGCATGAGAGGGTAGCTCATGTCCCGCATGATGCGCAATGGCATGTCCATGTCCCCAGCCCTGATGCTGCACTCAGGGAATAAAGTGCTGGCCTCTGAACACACGGGTGTCATGCGCCTTCCCTGACCAGTCAATGAAGATATCCGAAAACTGGCCATGGAGGTTGACCAAGGCCTACAGGACCATTGAAAAGTATCCCTTCCAGTTAATGTACTGAGATGCCTGGTGGTCGGGGGCCTGGATGGGGTTGTGGGTGCCACCAATAGCCCTCACCACCTGCAGAAGGAGACAAACAAATAAACCAGAGAATCAAAGGGGTGCCAGAGCCCTTGGGTGGTCCCTGAGCCCTCCCCTCTCCCCCCAAACACCCAGGAGCCGCCCCCTATATAGTTCACCCCCTGGCAGGGCTGTATGAAGGAGGGACTGGAGAACCACCTGGGAATGGAGATGTGGGCTTCCCACATTCTCAGACCAGCAACATAGCACAATAAGGACAAAAAGGGGACACTATACATTCCACATTCTCTAGTGTAGAAACACAAGGCAAATGACATTCTTGCTCTTTATTAATTTTAGTGTGACACTTACTTTTTCTTGCTCCTCTTTTCTCATTCCTTTTTTTCCACTCTGCTCCAAATTTTCAGTGTTTTTTCACTGGATGTAGTCACTCCATCCTGTTTCTACCGCTTTGCCCTCTACCCCCATAATCCCACCTATGCGAAATACAAAGCAATCAATGACTCATTCGAACTTTTGAACCAGCAGAGTCTGAGTAGGTTAGAAAATCAGACCACACGAGCCTCCCCCCCTCCCCATCCGCTGCCCTGCACCCCTATTTAAAGCACTACAGTGCTGCTGCAGTACAATTATATTATGTAACCTTGGTTGGTGGAGGATAATTAACATGGAAAAAAAGATCTTCAGAATAATAACACAGACATTATCACATTGTGCTGACGGATCCTGATTGACAGGAAGAACCAGGCTACCCCATTAAGAGAAAACATGAAAGTTAGTCAGGACTGCTGCAGTAATAATATTGTAAAATTGAACTTCTAGCCCATTACATTTCAGAGATCATAACATTCCACTACTTCTTTTTAATATTTGAGAGATGGAAACACTTAATCTAATTAGCTGCCTGCCCTCAAAGACACTCATTTAGTATCTGTAACAAAGCTTTTAATGCCGAAAGTGGAGGATTAGCACCTGCTCCCTCATAATGTCAGAAAATTCCAGAAACACAGGAGGGACAAAATAGCTAGTCACTCTTGTCATCAAAGAGTTCTCCTGATCAAAGACCAACTTCCAAGTTTGACTTCAGAAGAAACTGCACATTAAACATGAATGTAACCTAGACCAGCATAAAAAAACACCACCGACAACAACCAAACCCTAAATAGGTCAAAATATATATGTACCAGGTCTCTGCTCAGTTATGAACCCAGATATTGTATATGAAAGTGCTGCCTTTGTGTGTGCAAGTCAGCTGAACGTAGGTGCAAATGGCTAGTCAAGCACCTTATTGACAGATTTCATTCACAATTGCTTACAGTTTGTGCATACTGTTTGCCAAAAGTGTGTGAGGAATGATGGTGCTGTGATCAGTGCTGGACTGGGACTGAGGGGTGCTGGGTACTATACACATAAGAACATAAGAATAGCCATATTGGGTCAGACCAAGGTCCATCTAGCCCAGTATCCTATCCGCTGACAGTGGCCAATGCTAGATGCCCCAGAGGGAGGGATCACAACAGGTAATCCTCACACGATCCCTCCCCTGTCACTCACTTCCAGAGAAACAGAGGCTAGGGACACCATTCCTACCCATCTTGGCTAATAGCCATTGATGGACCTAACCTCCATGAATCTATCTAGCTCTTTTTTGAACCCTGTTAAAGTTCTAGCCTTTACTGCATCTTCTGGCAAGGAGTTCCACTGGTTGAATGTGTGATGAGTGAAGAAAAACTTCCTTTCGTTTGTTTTAAACCTGCTGCCGATTAATTTCATTTGGTGACCCTTAGTTCTTATATTGTGGGAATAAATAAATAACTTTTCCTTATTCACTTTTTCATGCCAGTCATGATTTTATAGACCTCTATCATATCTCCCCTTAGTCTCCTCTTTTCTAAGTTGAAAATTCCAAGTCTTTTTAATCTCTCTTCATATGCGACCCGTTCCAAACCCCTAATCATTTTTGTTTCCCTTTTCTGAACCTTTTCCAATGCCACATATCTGCCCCAGGCTGCTGTGTAATCTTAAGCAAATCTACTTCCCATCTCTGTGCCTCTATCCCCTTTCTATATTCAGCCTGTAAGTTCTTAGGGCCTGGATTGTCTCTTTTAGGCAACTCTACACTGCACAGTTATTTCAGAACACGCTATTCCAGAATAGTTATTCTGAAATAGATTATTTCGAAATAGCATGTCTGCACTGCAGGGAAGCCTCAAAATTAGTCCGAGACAGGCTTCCCTAATGTAGACGTGCTATCTCGATTTCGAGCCCCAGGAGGAATAACTTAGAATGGCCCTGGTGAGGGGCTATTTCAAAATAGTGAATGGAAAACGTCTACACGTGCCTTATTTTGAAATAGCTCTTTTGGAACAGGCATTATTCTTCATAGAATGAGGTTTACAGAAGTTGGAATAAGCTGTTCGTTATTTCAAAATTATTTTGAAATAACAGAATTGCCGTGTAGACACTCGCATAGTTATTTCGGAATAATGGCCGTTATTCCGAAATAACTTTGCTGTGTAGACACACCCTTAGAGTGTATTTGTATAGTGCATAGCATAAAGCTTCCTAGTTTAGGCTCTGATGTAACAAACTATTATTCTGAGCTTCTAAAATGTAGCTGTGGGTGCTCACTCTATGCTCTGAGCACCTATCCCATACATAAACATCACAACATAAACAAAACACTGCTAAAAATATTATCAGCCCAGACTCAGCCCCTCCTGAAAGGCCTCAGAAAAGAGAAAGCCCACAAGGGTTATAAATCTGAGCTATGGCAGATCAAGATGGGAAGTTTCAAAATTCAGAGCCTCTCATTGAAAACAGCCCTTCCAGAGCTTGCATTGGTTTATCCTTGTCTTATCTACATATATGGCCCCATTAATCATAGAACCTGGGTGTTCCTCTTTCCTTAGTGTATTTACTTAGTTTCATAGTGCAGAAGGACAGTGCTATTACAACACCGACAGGCAGAACCAAACCTGAGACCTCTGTCTTAAGCTAGAAGCCAGCTGGTTCTCAGCTAAGGCTATAGAGCAGGGGTGGACAATAATTTTTGCAGACAGGGCACTTAATGAATTTTGATAGTGGTCATGGACTGGCTCCACCCCAGAAGGGGTGGGGCCTAAGGCAGAAGGGGTGGGGCTGGGGACTAGCCTCCCCCCAGAGTTATCTGGGGCCAGAGGCTTTGAATTAAGAACATAGCAACAGGATTATGGCTCTGCCACTACTGTGTTGCTTGGCAGCCGCATGGAGTTGCTGTGGCTATTTAAAGGGCTAGTGGCTCTGGCCCCTGCTGGGGTAGTGCTGTGACCAGGAGCTATGAGCCATTTAAACAGGATCCTGCTGTAAGAGCCACCGCCTAGAAATTTGGCAGCACCAGCAGCAGGATATAAATAGAAAGTGGTCAGCTGCAGTCCAGATCAAAGCGTTGGGCAGGCCGCATCTTGCTTATCCCTGCTATAAAGCAAATTCATTCTCTCTCTCTCTGTAAGTGCTCTAAGTGCCACTACATGGAACAGTGAGCCACACCCAGCAAGCGTGTGGGTTACATCCGTCCCCTTGCTGAGGACGCACATCCTGAACTTCAGAGACAACTTTGTTGAAATCCCAGATGAGCCCCCACTTGCAATGTCGACAACCAGAACGAAACCTGGGACCTCTGGAACTTAGTCCATGAGCCTCTACAGCTTGAGAATTTCTATTCCACCAGAAATGCTTACATTTCAAAATATTATGTTTTGAATAGACATAAAACCATTTAAAAAAAGTCCCGTGAAACAAAATTTTAAAAAATCATTTTTCATGAAACAGAATATTTTGTCTTTTTTTATACGAGATACACATGTTTTGTTTTTTTTAAATTGAATGATAACTTAGGAGAAAATTTAAACATTCCACTCCAAAAAGGTTGACATGTCAGAATACTCTGTGGTTTTTTTTTCCCTGAAATGAAATTATCAAAATTACCATGTTTCTGCAAAACACTTCAATTTTGACAAATGACAATTTCCGATGGCAAAATTTTCAGCCAAAAAATTTCCAGCCCTTTGAGTAGCAGCTCAGTTTGCTGCAAGCCAATGCAAATCCTGGAGCACCATAAGAGCATAGTGAGTATTATGGTGCATAGTAAGTAGTGTTCAAATTCAAAAAGCTATGCAATCACACCATTATTTTTGAGCACATAAGTGCATTTTTATTTATTAAATGTGGGTTCCATTATGGGTTTTTTTTCAAATGCTGTTATAGGAAACTATTAAGTGAGCATCTATATTCCATGAGTTCCCTTTGGGATTTTTATACAAACATGTGACACCCTTTTCCTGTTTCTTGCCAGGCTCTGAACATACTGCAGGCCAGACAGAGAGGTACTGGAGTTGTACATGGGTGCAAGTGTAACCCCCATGCCTGGTGCCCATGTAGCAGTACTTAGCTCACTTAAATAAAGAATGAGCTTGTTAGCTGAGGGCCACCTGGCTTTTAGCTCATATGGTAAGAAGCTCATACGCTAAAAAGGAATATTAGGAGCAAGAGGAAGACCAAGGACAGGGTAGGCCCATTGTTCAGTGAAGAGGGAGAAACAATAACAGGAAACTTGGAAATGGCAGAGGTGCTTAATGACTTCTTTATTTTGGTTTTCGCCAAGAAGATGGATGGTGACAGGATGCCTAACATAAGGAATGCTAGTGGAAATGGGGTAGGTTTAGAAGTTAAAATAAAAAAAGAAAAAGTTAAAAATTACTTAGAAAAGCTAGATGTGTGCAAGTCACGAGGGCAAATATGGTGTTCATCTCTAAAAAGGGAAATAAGAACAATCCAGGAAACTACAGACCAGCCAGTTTAGTTTCTGTGCGAGGGAAGATAATGGAGCAAGTAATTTAGGAATCAATCTGCAAATAGACAGCATGGATTTGTAAAGAACAAATCATGTTAAACCAATGTGATAACTTTCTTTGATAGGATATCAAGCCTTGTGAATAAAGGAGAAGTGGAGGACACGGTATACCTAGATTTTAGTAAGGCATTTGACATGGTCTTGCGTTACCTTCTTATCAATAAACTAGGGAAATGCAACCTAGATAGGGCTTCTAGAAGGTGGGTGCATAACTGGCTGGATAACCATTCTCAGAAAATAGTTATTAATGGTTCACAATCATGCTGGAAGGGCATAACAAGTGGGGTCCCGCAAGGGTCTGTTTTGGGACCGTCTGTTCAATATCTTCATCAATGTTTTAGCTGATGGCATAGAGAGTACGATATTTAGTTTGCAGATGATACCAAGCTGGGAGGGGTTGCAAGTGCTTTAGAGGATAGGGTCAAAATTCAAAATGATTTCAACAAACTAGAGAAATGGTCTGACGTAAACAGGATGAAGTTTAATAAGGACAAATGCGAAGTGCTCCACTTAGGAAGGAACAATCAGTTTCACACAGCAGTGTGACACTTGCAAAAAAAGTAAACATGATTCTGGGATGCATTAACAGGAATAAGCAAGACACGAGAAGTCACTCTTCCAATCTACTCTGCACTGATTAGGCCTTAATTGGAGTATTGTGTCCAGTTCTGCACACCACATTTCAAGAACGATGTGGAGAAATTGGAGAAAATACAGAGAAGAGCAACAAAAATGATTAAAGGTCTAGAAAACATGACCTATGAGGGAAGACAGAAAGAATTGGGCTTGTTTAGTTTAGAAAAGAGAAGATGGAGAAGGGACATGATAGCGGTTTTCAAGTATCGAAAAGGGTGTTACAAGGAGGAGTAAGAAAAATTGTTCTCCTGGGCCTCTGATGACAGGACGAGAAGCAGTGGACTTAAATTGCAGTGAGGGAGATTTAAGTTGGACATTGGGACAAACTTCCTAACTGTCAGGGTGGTTAAACAGTGGAATAAATTGCATAGGGGGGTTGTAGAAGCTCCATCACTGGAGATATTTAAGAGCAGATCGGGCAGACACATGTCAGGGATGGTCTAGATGGTGCTTGATCCAGCCATGAGGGCTGGGGACTGGACTCCATGACCTTTTGAGATCCCTTCCAGTTCTATGATTCTATAAGCTCCAGAGGTCCCGGGTTCAGTTCCACCTATCAGCAAAAGTAAAAAGTGCACATGCCGTGATACACTGAGTGAAGACCTTCCAGAACAATAGGGTATGGTGCATGCAGGTTGTTGGACCCCTTGTGCATCTATGTGTGGAGAGCAAATAGCACAAGAACTTTGTGAATATGGAGCAGCTTGAAGCGTGATCTCTGTGGTGCTCCCTGGGGGGCTCTGTTGCACTGCACTGTCCCCCTGTGCAGCGCACTAGCATCAAAGCAACTGTCTAGGCCTATATGTTATAGAAAGCACTGCAACATGCAAGTGGCTTAGGCAATAACAACAATCATGGAAGAGGAAGTCAGGAAAAGAATTGGGCTGGAATTAACCCCCTTTCCCTGCAACTGCAACAATTGCACATATTTGCTTTAATGAGGCTTTTTTGCTTGCTATCTCAGTATGGAAAAAGAAATCGCAGCAGAAAATACCATCCTTTAATCGAGAGGGACAAAGTGGATAATATATTTTATTGGTCCAATTTCTGTCAATGAGAGAGACAAAATTTTGAACCATATAGAACATGAAGAAGAGTTCTGTGTGGCTTGAAAGTTTGGCGCTCTCACTAGCAGAAGTTGGTTAAAAAAAATTACCTTGCCTACCTTGTCTCCCTAATATCCTAGAACTGACACCGCTACCATTAGATTTTGTATCATATAAGTCAGACATTTCAGCCAATCACACCTATTCTTTGATCTTCTAGTCTGCACTGCCTAAATATTGTCTCCTTATTTTTGCAACCAAGAGAAATTTACTTCTGAGAAAAATGTCACCATGGCTAAACGATAGAGTAAAAGAGTCAATTAGAAGCAACAAGGCATCTTTTAAAAACTCCAAGTCAAATCCTACTGAAAAAAAAATAGAAAAGGAGCATAAACTCTCATAATGAAAGTGTGAAAGCATAATAGGCCCACTGAAAAAGAATCTGAAGAGCAACTAGCAAAGAAACACACAAACTAAGAGCAAAACAAAAATTAGAAGCAAGAAGCAGGAAGACTGTAAAATAATCAATGGAGAAACTGTCCAATCAATATGCTAACGAGGCACTCGGTAAAGACACGGCCATTGTAGAGAAGCTAAATGAATTCTTTTAATTGAACTTCATTGCAACAAATGTGAAGGAGATTCCCACACCTGATCTGTTCTTTTTAGCTGACAAATCTAAGGAACTGTCCCGGATTAAAGTATTCATAGAGAAGGGTTTGGAGCAAATTGATCAATGAAACTGAAATAAGTCACCTGGACCAGGTATTATTAACCCAATAATTCTGAAGGAACTCAGATATGAAATAGCAGAAAAACACATCACATAATTCAGTTTCTTTGCCAGATGACTGGAGGATAGCTAATGTGACACCAGAGGTGATCCTGGAAATTACAGCCTTACCTCAGTACCAGGTAAAGTGGTTGAAATTATAGTAAAGAACTGAATTATCAGACACGTATATGAACACGATTTGTTTTAGAAGAGTCAATGTGGCTATTGTACAGGAAAACACATGCCTTACCAATCAATTAGAATTTTTTTAGGATGTCAACAAACATGTGGACAAGGGTGACCCAGTGGGTTAAAATACACTTTGACTTTCAGAAAACCTTTGACAAGGACTGTTACTAAAGGCTTTTAAGAAAATTAAGCCATCATGGAAACAAAGGGTAATAATAAATAGTCAGATTTCAGAATGGTGAAAGGTAAATAGCACTGTCCCCTAGGGATCTGTCTTGGGACCAGTGATACTGAACATAATCATAAATAATCTGAAAAAAAGGGTAAACAATGAGGTGGAAATGTTTGTAGGGCTATGTCTGCACTACAGACTTTTTCTGGGATATTGGAGGCATCCAGGAAAAACTCTGCCACATCCAGGGAATGCATCTGCTTTGTAGGATCAGTTTCCGAAAAAGGAGGCGCGCTCTTTCAGAACCCCTGTATTCCTCATTTTATGAGGAATAAGGCCTCTTCCAAAGGAGGAGGTTTTTCTCACAGTTGGCCCCGGGTAGATGCCTCTTCCGAAAAAAGAATCAGAAAATGGCATTCAAGTTGCGGTTTGCAATTTGCATACCTTTTTCCGAAAATACCCTGTAGTATAGACATAGCCTCAATGATACAAATTTACTGAAGGTAGTTTAGTCCAAAGCAGACTGTGAAGAGTTACAAAGACATCTCACAAAACTGGGCGATTGAGCAACAAAATGGCAGATGAAATTCAATGTTGTTAAATGTAAAGTAATGCACATTGGAACACATCCCAACTATACATAAAAATGATGGAGTCTAAATTAGCAGTTACCATGTGAGAAAGAGATCTTAGAGTCATCATGGATAGTTCTCTGAAAACATCCACTCAGATGGAATGTTAGCAACCATTAAGAATGGAACAGATAATAAGACTGAATCCATGGTATGCCGATACCTTGACTATTGTGTGCATTTGGTCGTGATGCACACTGTATATACACTATATGACTAAAAGATTTACCCAGCATTGCTCAGATCCCTAACTCAATTAATGCTGGGTTTTTTTCAGAAAATAAAATAAAAATGTACATATTTCATTTCAGTCATTGCTGTGGGATGGGGCTGCGGATGAGAGGTTCAGTACGTAGGCTGCCCTGGCGAGAGAGGATTATCTCAGCCCTCTCTCACCACAGCAGCCTAGATACAGGTGAGCTGCAGCAAGCGGGCAGAGCTAGGAGAGGGGAGTATGCTCCCCAGCTGGGGAAGGTCCAAGTTCATCTGCCCCCTGCACTCCCAAGCCAGAGTAAGAAATGCAGCAAACTGCACACTTTCTCCTCACTCCCATTTTCCTGGTGCAATCAAGCCCTTACTTTGTTAGCTCATCACCTAATAAACCATCTTGTTAGTTTTTAAAGTGCTGCATAGTCCTGTCTTTTGTTTCAGCTAGAACAGACTAACATGGCTACATCTCTAGTACTATTTTGCTTTAAGTTATGACCAGAGGAAGCTGTGTACCGAATTTGGTAGTACTAACTCTTACCGTTTAGGAGGAGTTCTTGAAAAAAACATACAGGCAGATGGACTCACAAACAGACAAACACTCTCAAATATATAGTATATATGAATTGGAAAAGGTATAGAGATGGGCAACAAAAACAATTAAGGATATAGACCAGCTTTCATATGAGGACAGATTAAAAATATTGCGACTGTTCATTTTGGAAAAGAAATGACTAAAAGTGGAGATGACCGAGGTCTAAAAAATCTTTAATGTTGTGCAGAAAGTGAATACATAAGTGTTGTTACACAAGAACCAGGGATCACCCAATGAAATTAACAGGCAGAAGGTTGAAAACAAACATAAAGAAGTACTTCTTTGTGCAATAAATAGTGGACCTCATTTTCTGGAGACTCTGTGAAGGCCAAAACTTTAACTGGACTCAGAAGAGAATTAGATAAATTCCTGGATGATTGGTCTATCAATGACTATTAGGTAAAATGATCAGAGATGAAACCCCATGTTCTGTGTGTGTATTTTTGCTTCTTACTACTGGGACTGGATGACAGAGGAAGGATCACTTAATGATTGAGCAATTCCAGGGATTCTCAAACTTGATTGCACTGTGATTCCCTTCTGACAATAATAATTACTACACAACCTCAGGAGGTGGGACCAAAGACTGAGGCCATCCAAGCCCCACTGCCCTGAGCTGAAGCCCTGGGATTTCTACTTCAGCCCAGGGCGGTGGGTCCCAGCGATTCTAAATCAGCCCTGGTGGCCCCATTAAAATAGGTTCACAGCTCACTTTGGAATCCTGACCCCTGTTATTGACCACCCGTCAGAAGACAGGACACTGGAGTAGACACACCATCAGTCTGACCCAGGATATCCATTCTCACTACTTATCCTGGGTTGGCCTCAGACATTATAGGTCAGACATCATGACTATCATCTACATTAACTGCCAACTCCAGGAATTCCAAAATCAAGAGTCAGTCCTCCTCACCCTGCCAAACAAATTGATTGTCTTTAAAAAAGGGAGATTTTTTTCTAAAAATAGATTTGTGGGAGTTTGTCCGTTGGTCTTAGAGCCATTAAATGCCAAGATTTCAAGTTTTTCTCCACTACAAGGAGGGATAGAAAATTAAAGAAAAAGTGAAGGCTGAGTGTGACAGGATGAGAGCGCCCCGCACTTGGGAAAGTCCTGGTCCAAGCCACAGAGAACAAGCGGCGGGTCCAGAGAGAGCTGGTGAAGCGGCAAAGCCGGCTGATTTGGGGCCGCCCGGGGGGGGGGGGGGTAGGGAAGAGCAGCAGTGGCGCGCGAGATGCAGGAGACGAGGGGACAGAGGCGCAAGGTGATGATGTCACAGGCTGCGTCACAGCGATGATGCCAAATGGAGTGCTCGGGGGTGCAGCGGAGGTGACGTCCCAGAACGCGTCGGCGGGAAGTTTAAAAGAGGGGGGAGGCGAGAGTGCAAGGGGGAAATGTGGCACAGGAGACAGGCCGGGAGACCCTAACAAGGGGGAGGCAAGTGGTGAGTCCTACTCCCTGTGGAGTCAGAACTAGCTCCAGTGGTGGGGCAAGAAGTGGCCCAAGGCAGGGCCGTGGAACCCGTGAGCGGATGGGTTTAGGGTTTACAACCCTATCCTCTGAGCAGGGATTATTATCCCTGCCTTAGGGCCCTGGGCTGGGGCTCGGAGTGAGGGCGGGCCCAAGCCCTCTTAACCCCATCACCGGGGGGCGATCCCCAAACCCCGTCCCGGGGTTGTGATTTAGAAGGCGCCGGATAGCCTACCAGGCTTGGCAAGATACTATAGCCTGAACAGTCGGGAGTTGGGCGAGTGGTAGCACTACTTCTATGGATAAAGACCCAGGCGGTCTGACGCACAATAAACGATATCGGGGCGGCCGCCGGGTCTCAAGGGGGAACTTTGTACACTAAGATTCTCAAGCAATGACATAGGTCCAGGAACTGAGGCTCACAGGTAAGAAGTGAATATTGTGAGACTCACAATATTGTTGTCAGCACTGGAAATGCCTAATATAAATAAATATAATCATCTCTCACTGAATATCACTCATATTTACCATGAAAAAGATCCTCATAGTAGAAGAGTTCATGACACAACATTCACCAGCAGAAATTGTTCCCTAACAAATCATTGCTCCTTTGCAGACAAACTTTACATCCTAGCATAGGATCATTTGGAGAGCATTTGGTATGAGATAAATGTGTCATGGAACTTCAGCATTAAATGCTCTGAACTGTTCGTCGCCAGAGGACTTTGGTGTACTAATTTTTGTTTGCAACACTATTGTGATACTTGTAAATATTTTTAATCCTTGCTTTTTCAGACGAGCCGTGGAAGCTGAGAGATAAAGTAACTTTGCCCAATGAGGTTGTGCAACATGTCAGAGCACCTGGATTTAGTGGTGCTGCCATGTAGGGCACGAGCTCCCCTTAAACAACCACTAAGCTACCTCAGGGTATGTCTACACTAGGAAATTATTTTGAAATAATAAAATTTGAAATAATAACTCCCAAAATAATTATATCAAAATAAGCTTATTTCCCCCATGGAAAGCAGGAGTTATTATTTCAAAATAACCAGCCCCTTATTTCAAAATAACAGGCTTGGTAGGCTATATCTACACTGCAGTGCTATTTCAGGATACCGGAGTATCTCAACATAGCTATTATGCATCTTTTGAGCACACCCATTATTCCATGAGGAGTAAGGGACATTTTGGAATAGCAGGTTATTTCAAAATAACATCAAAATAAGATATGCAATTTGCATAGCTCAGATTGAGTATTTATTTCGAGCTATGATGCAGTGTAGATGCACCTGTTGCGGGGACGCTCCACTTGTTATTTCAAAATAAGGGAGCAGGGCTCATTGTCCTCCTTTAAATGCTTCTTTACCATAATTCCTGTAAAAACCTGGATAACACCAAGGCAACTGGTGAGCTAAAACCACTGTCTATCATGCTAACCTGCACTCTTCCATTGTTTCTTTGTATTCACCCATACAGCCTTTTTTCTGACAAACTCTGTAGTGTAGACCTACCCAAAGGGGCCTTAGTCCATGTCCTGTGAACTACAGTAATACATAACATAAACAATAATTATAGTAATGCCAGAGTCCTAGCTCTTCCTGGCCCAGCTCACACCACTAAACCATGCCCAATATTATTTCTCACTTTCTCCACAAGGATATTTTTGTCCATCCCTATGTTTAGGACACTAATGATATGCTAAATGGCAATATCTTCACTTGCTCTGAAGTTCCACAGCGCAGTACTTAATGGAGAATGGCTAAATGAATTGTTACTCAAAACCTGTGTGTGGGTGACCCGCCTCTATGCAAATTTCTGAACCTTCCCTTCAATTCTGAGCCTTTCTTTTGCTCAGATTCCCTCTGTGAAGGGGTGGATTAAAAGGGCCAATTCCAAGACAGGGTAACCATTTGATAGCCTGATCAGTGTTTGGGGGACGAGATTGAATATGCTTTCAGGGTCTCCTGAATTCCAGGGATATCCACTAGTTTCCATGCGAGGTGCTCGGGGCTGTGGAATGGGAGACATTGAAGATAACAGATCATCTGGCAACCACAGCATCTTGGTAAATGAAGCCCAAAGGGGTTGTATGGTGAATAGAAATCAGAAAGCGCACACTACTCCCAACTCCAGAGGAAGAGGGTAGTTAGCTAGTTGGCAATGGTAGTAGCTCTGCCCTGGTAGCAAGTGATGTTCCCGGTGGGGTAATGAAAAGTGAGTTCTCCTGACTCACTGACACTGGCTACGTCTACACTTCAAGTTTTCTCAGCAGAAAGTATGCTAATGAGGGACTCATTTGCATGAATCACAATCTAATTAGCATATTTCCTGCCAATCCGTTTTTGCGCTGGGGTTTTTGTGCAAAAACAAGCAGCGTGGATGTTTTCTTTTTGAGCAAAAGCCCCTTTTTCCGCAAGATCAGTATACCTCCTCTTTTGGGGCATAAGGATCTTGCGGAGAAAGGGTGTTTTGCCAAAAAGAAAACGTTCACACTGCTTGTTTTTGCGCAAAAATGGATGGGCAGAAAATATGCAAATTAGATTGCAATTCATGCAAATGAGCCCCTCATTAACATATTTTCTGCTGCATAAACTGGCAGTGTAGACATAGCCATAGGTGTCTTGTTATTCCACCTAGAAAGGTACCTTTTTGAAGACATGATCTAAGGTGTGGGCTAAGCAACTCTTAATAATCATAGAATCATAGGTTGGAAGAGACCTCAAGAGGTCATAAAATCCAACTCCCTAATAAAAGCAGGACCAATCCCAACTAAATCATCCCAGCCAGGGCTTTGTCAAGCTGGGACTTAGAAACCTCTAGGGATGGAGATTCCACTACCTCTCTAGGTAATCCATTACAGGAAGGGGCAGCACCATCTAGGAAGAAGTTGTGATCTGATTTTATATCATCTTGTGTTTCCTTTGTTAATAAAGGTAAACAGCAGTTAGGGTGTGAGTTTGGATCCTTCATGGTGTGTGGACAGTAGCTGGAAATACACTTGCTCACAATAGGCTGTGCTGCTATGTAAGAGAAGATTCTTATTTCACTGCAGCTTCATTTTTCTTTTCCATGCTGTAAACTCTGAATGACCTGCCTGCTTCACAGTTAACCTCTGGCAACTTTATTTTTATTTTGACTTTGATTTATACAGAAATGATAAAAGCACCATGGTAACCTGCAGATTTGTTCAGAATAACACAAGGATTTGAATTCCTGTCTGTATCTCAAACTTCAGCACAATGAAGCTGTCCATAAACCAAACAATACCTGAGAGAACATACCGGACTTTTTCCCCACTCCAACAGTGGATCAGCTAAGTTAAAGTGAATCGATCCTGTCAACTAGATGAATCTCAGCCAAAAGCCTGGACACACAGCTGGGCTTTTTGCAATATGCTCTTATGGCCAGGTAAGTTAGGTGATTTCAGAGCAAGGAAGAGAATGAATCCCAAACTCCAAAGTCCTTCAGGGCCAATGCCTTGCTAATATCTCCCTCTTTTAAAACCCAGGGAGATCTAGCTCCAATATTTCCACACTTTACCTTTCAATGGGATTTTTTACCCATGGATCCAAAAGTTCTAGCCAAAAATTATGCCTGGGATTTTCAAGAAAGCTAGGTACCAAACTCCCGCTGCTTTTACACACTTAGCCCAGGTCAACACCCTGTGGGATAGCTCTTGCCATCCTAACTTTACAGATGGAGGAACTAAAGCATGGAAAGGCTGCCTACAGTCACTTGGATGACCAGAGAGCAAGTGTGAAAAATCAGGACAGGAGTGGGTGGGGGCATAATAGGCACCTATATAAACAAAGGCCCAAATATAGAGGCTATCCCTGTGAAACTGGTACCTCTGGTCACCCTAGTGGTCACAAAAGAGAGCTGTAGCAAAGGTAGGCCTCCTGACTCCCAGTACTCACAGGACCGACCACCTTTCTCTTCCTTTTTTATCAATGTTAGTTCAGAGGAGGAAGCCTCCCGCAAGCATGCTCGCCAAGCAGCACTAAGGGCTGGAGGGATTGGGGTTGCCACACTCCAGGCTCTGCTGAGGGCTGCCCTCCCCGGCCCAGTCCTTTCTATTTGCAGCCCCACCACTTCTGGGATCATGGAGCCTCCCCACTCCCTTGCCCAGGGGTGCAGGGGCCCGCAGATGCTGTTGGCTCTGCTGTCCATAAACATTCACTTTCCTAGGCTATGTCTACAATATTGGCACCTCTATCTTTTGGGAGTTTCAATACTGAATTGGCAGCAGCTAATCAATAGTTATTTCTATTAGCTGAGTTATTACTACCAGTCAGAAACTTGAAGTACCTCCAGGAACTTGTGTAAGATTCCTGGCAACAAATTTGTTATTCAGTGACAATTTTTTCAGTAAAAATGAACACACAAAATGTTATTGGAACTTATTTTGTCATACTCTCCAGGATCATCAAAATGTTCCTTCATCTGTTCAGGTTGATGCTCACACTTCTTATTTTTGGAAATTTGAGGGACTGCAGTTCTTGCAGCTTTAGCTCAAAATAGAAATAATTAAATGTTATCAAGGTGCCATTTAATGAAAGCAGTTAAAGAATTTAGCATCTGGTCTACAGAAAATAGATTGATGAATCTATGAATGCCATTAAGCTAGCACAAAACATTACAGAAGAATAGTGCACAATATGGTCCAACTCATAATTGTTATTCTTTTTGAGGGATGATCCAATTTCCACAGAAAACCATAAGAGTCTTTCCAATTATTTTAAGGTGAATTGGATTGGATCCATAAAGTTGGACCAAAACCTGCTGAGGTAAATCTGAGGCTTTCTATTTACTTCAATGGGCAATGAATAAGACATTTATTTTGTATAAATAAAATTGACCCAAGAATAGGGCTTAAGTAGAGCTTAAGTCAGAGGTTTTCAACGTTGGGTCATGGGCCCATCCAGGCAAGCTGCTGGTGGGCCATGAGATGCTTTGTTTACACAGGGAAGAGTGACATTGCTGCAGTTGATCTTCCATGGTTCGATTTAGTGGGTCTAGTAAAGATGTGCTAAATTGAACTCAGAGTATGCCCCTGTTGGCACCAGTACTCCTGCTCCTCATGAGGAGTAAGGGAAGCCGACGGGATTGTTTGCTCCTGGCAACTTCCCGCTATGTGGACAGCAATTAAAGATACATCAACTCCAGTTACTCAATTAACATAGCTGAAGTTGCATATCTTAGGTCGACCTTCCACTCCAGTGTAGACCAGGTCTAACTGTCAAGATGTTTTTCTCATTATAATACTCCATAATGGAGGTACATTCCATAACGGAAAAGCAACGTGGGCTGGTGACTAGGCCAATGACTTGGCCTCAAGAGCTCTGGGTTCTACTCTTTACCATTGATTAGGCAAGTCACTTCACCCTTTGAGGCCTGTTTTCCTTCTCACTTCTTCCATAATTTAAGCTCTTCAGTGCACACATACAGGGCCGAGCCCTGTGGGGCCCAATCTCAATTGAGCACCACAGTAATAGAAATAATGACAAATAAAAAGTATATCTTTCAGTGATTAGGGGTGGAATTGGTGTAAGAAGGAAGCAGTAATGTGTACAAAGAGTGTTCCATGGAAGGGATTTGCTGAGGGTTGGGTCAGCATGTGCCACTTATATAGGCCAAAGGCAGTTGTTTCTGCAGATTTCAGTGGTACTATGGTACCTTGGTATTGGTACTACAGAAGGGATTGTCTGTATCCTCAGAGAGAAAAAGAAGGAATAAAGTTTCCCTTCCACCTTGCAGAGCCAAATCAGAGCTACACAGATTTTTGCTGCACATGCTTAGAGGGCGGTAGTCACTGCATACCAGAAACTCCCTAAAGAACAACAAGTGAGTTGACCAGGAGGGACAAAAATCGTTCATGCTCATAGTTCCATACTTCATGAGTTTGCTGGCTAAGGCCAGGTATAGATTGATGGAGGAAATCGATGCAAGATACTCAACTCCAGGTATGTGAATTGTGTAACTGGAGTTGACGTACCTTGCACCTGATTTTCTGGGGTGGTCCCATAGCAGGAGAAATGCTCCCATTGACTTCTCTTACTCCTTGCAACAGTGAGGAGTACTGGTGCCCACGGGGCACCCTCAGCATTCGATTTAGTGGGTCTTTATTAGACCCACTAAATCAAACCTCAGAGGATTGATTGCCAGAGCGTTGATCCCCTGGCAAGTGGAGATGTGGCCTAAGTGGGAAGGGAGTATGTTAAGACCTTGAAAGGACCATAGCTAGTTTGTGTGTTTGTATTCTCCACACAGTTGTGCCAGAGAAATTGTAGCTGAGTGGCATCCCAGTTGCAATGTTCCCTGAGACACTGAAGCCAAGCATCACCCCTAATCAACCCTTGGGCTGCTGAGAGGTGTCTGAGCTTTCCTGTTCGGTTACCAGTAATGCTGCTTCTGCTTCTAAATAGCTTTTTATCCCAGCTTTTCCACCTGCCTGCATCAGGTGTTTGGCAAGAACATGTCACTATACCACTCTTCTGCCAATGCCACAATATTTCAAATATTTTCACTTGAGCAAACCTTTCCCAGGCAGCTGCCCATGTCCCCTCCCCCCAAAAAAGATGTGCTGAGTGAGTGTGTGTGTATGTGTAGATTAGATTGTGTGGAGAGGACTGTGCACAGGGGCACCAGGGGAAAGTGTGCCTCAGGGAGTGCCATTTTTTCCTCAGATCCAGACATTTACAGTGAATAAATACTCTACATTGTCCATCGGGGTGGTGTAGATTGCCCTTCCCCCACCATCCTACCATGTGCTAACCCTGTTTCACAGGTTGCAATGGGATCTTGTCTCTACCATCTCTCTGCCCTCCCACTCATCTTAGGGTACTATACTTCTCTGGGGAGTATTTAGAGAGTAGTCAATGCTCTCCCCTGAATGCAGGCATGACAGTTTTACCCAGGCTGTGCTTGCATGTGGGATGCCCATGACTCCCACCCCACTCCTACCCATCATGTGAGGGGTGGGCAGAAGCTCGCCCTGTGTTCAGGTAGTTTCATCCCTCAGTCTCAAACTTACCCTGATGGCTTCATAGAATGCTTCCATTTCTAATTCTTATGATGCATTAGCTGGTGCCTGTGGCAAAGGAGGAGCGAAACAGTTAGGACAACATGTGACCGTTAAACATCTGGCTATTACTGTTAGGTATGTGTGAGGCATTTTACGACTGTTCAGTAGTAACCTTTTTTATCAATGGATGGAGATAATGTACGTCCTGTCACTTTGCGCCTCACAGGCTGCTCTGAAAAACAAAACATTTTATACCAGTGCCTACCCTTGCTAATGGTCAGCACCAATACTTTGGCAAAATGAGTCAAGATTCCTAATCTTTGCTCCATTTCTTAGCCCTGCTTAGAGGAGAAAGCAGGGAGAGATTACCCAACATGCTCTACTGCAAGCACATGGTTGGGGGAGGAGTGGGGCATTTGGTTTATTTCCTGCCTGGACTCAGTGGTTAACTGGCCACATAGAGTGTGCTGGATGAAAAGCTACTACACTCTCTGATGCTCAGAGCAAGGAGGAATTGTGAGCCTGTGTCACAGTTCATTTCCTGGCCTGCTTTAGGGCAATGCAGCTCATGCTTCTGCTTGTTCAGGGAAGATTGTAAGGATATAGTTCAACCCAAAGAGCCTGATCTAAAGTTTACTGACAGCCAAGGAAAGTCTCCCATTGACTTCAGTGAGCACTGAACTTAAGCCTTAAGCAACCTAATCTGTCATGTTTACTCACGCTAAAGAGAACTTTATTCTACGGTGAGTTCTGTGGAATTGCAGATACGCATGTAGGTCACATTCAGATCTGATGGTGCAAATCTCTTTTTCAAAAAAGAAAGCTCGTTGAATTAAATTGCAAATCTAGATAGTTTTCAGAAACTCCTTCAGCCCAAGGGAAGAGAGAGGGCTGGTTTTGTTTGACAGCCAAAGAACAATGGCTCCACTGAGGAGATATTAGACAGAGATAAAGCTTGATAGTTTGGACAGAGAAACTGGTAGATACCTACAGGCTTAAACAGCCTTCTTGGCCGGAGTTCTCCAGCCCAATAGCATGTGTGTTGTGCTCAGCAGTCACTGGCCAGGGTACCTGAGATTTCTATTTTGAAGGAGCAGCAATTAGGGTTGGTCAAAGTTTTTCCACTGAAATTGCTTTGAAGGAAAATTAGGTTTCTGTTGGAACATTTTCTCTTCCATGAAAAGTGTCTCCTATGATGCACCAATGCATCAGGTAGCCAGAGTCGAACCAGACACACAAGAACATAAAGCATCTGTACTATAACTTTCATGAGGCACTAGGATACAATTTTGAATGAGATTATTTCATGTTTTGGACCTAATATTTTGGGGGTTGGTATTTTTCAGAATGCAAAAATAATTGTTTTTACCAGTTCTAACTGCAATAAGTCTTTCCTGAGATTGTCTTTATTGCAAACTGGTCAGCAAGATTCCTGTAACCAGCAATAACATTTGTTGTTGTTACATACTCCCTCTTAGAGCACTAAACAAGGCAAAATGTCTGTTTAGTGCTACTTTTCCTACAAAAATATATCTGGTGCAGTTCACCCAGTGCTGGCTAACTACTATGATCCATTCTCTGCCATTATCCAAATATATACTAGGCACATCTGTCAATTCTCTGCAGCTAGCTCTGTCCCTGGGCTGATGTATTTCTGTTATAAACTTCACTAGAAGCAAAGTGATGAGGCATATGGAGAAGATGTAGAGCAGTGGTCACTAACCAGTAGATCGGGATTTACTGGTAGATCTTGGAGCCTCTGACAGGTGATCCTGACTGGTTTGGCCAGGAAGCTATCAATCGCTGGCCCTTTAGTTGCCCCTCCACACACTGTCATGCTGCTCCTGTTCTCTGCCTTGGAGCCGCCCCTTTGGGAGCCTCCTGCTTTCTGTGCAGGGGTGTGGGAGGGAGAAGATGGAGGCACTGATGTCAGGGTGTCCCTTCTTCCCACACTTCTGTACCCCATCTCCACACAGAGAGAAGGGGAGGGAGGGAGCTTGGCAATGCAAATCTCTGTCACTCTCACACAATGTATGTGTCCCTGTCAGTCTCACAAACACACACTGTCCTTCACTCATGTCTTCTGACCGAACACATATGTGGGTTGTTGTTGTTGTTGTTGTGTTACTTTTACTGCTTGCAAAGTGGGTTATTTTTGGGTTTTGACTGGTCTGTGCATTTCATAATTTTCATTTCTCTCTTATACTTACATTTAATTCTTTGAGTAGTGAGTTCTAAAATGCCTAACCTGTCCTGGCTGAAGTAATTATCCCTGTGGTAATTGCTGCCCCTGGAAGTGGCTGGCATGGCCCTGCAGCCCTTGAGAAGGGCAGAGCAGGGGGTCTCTGCCTACTGTCCTTGCCTGCAGACACCACTCCTGCAGCTCCCATTGATTAATAACAGGGAGCCGTGGCCAGTAGAAGCTGTGGGGTCAGTGCCTGTAGATGCGGGGCAGCACACGGTGCCATGGAGCCATTGCTGTGCATGCCAGCTGCTTTCAGGAGTGGTGAAGGGCCAGGGAAGGAGTAAGCCTGCCTTAACCCCACTGCTCCACCACCCAGAAGCTGTCTCTGTTAAACAGTGCCCAGCCAGAGCCTGCTTCCTGAGCCCCTGTCCCGGTCCTGAATCCTCTCCTGCACCCAACCTCCTGCCCCAGATGTGAGTCCCCCTGCACCTGAACTTCTTCCCAGAGCTTGCACCCTGAAACCCCTCCTGGACCCCATCCTCTGCCCTGGGGTAAGCCCGGAACCCCTCCCACAGTCCAAACACCTTGGCCCAAGACCAGAGCCTGTACCCCAAACCCCTACCACAGCTTGGTGAAAGTGAATGAGGATGGGGGAAGAAAGGGAATGGAGTGAGCCTCAGAGAAAGGGTGGAGGAGGGGCAGGGCCTCAGAGAAGGGGCGGGAAGGAAGTGGGGTAGGGGTATTTGGGTTTGAGGTAGAACTTACATTGCACTTAAATTGAAAAAGTGATTTTGTGGTTAAAAAGATTGGAGACCACTGATGTAGAGCCTCTCTTATTCATTTTTACATTAAAATACATTACAGCTCTGTGTCAAAGATCAAAGTAAATTCTGGGAAATTATATAATAGAAGAGTGAAAATACTGGAGAAAAGAAGCCTTAGGAAACCATATGTTTCCTGAATTTGATCTTTGCTGCCTTTTCCTTAATTACACGGGAATTTTATGATACTTGAACTATCCCAACTTTATATATGGGGTTTAGGATAGTCATAATAAATTAAAACACAAAACTAATCAGGGAAAGAGGAGATGGGTATGTTGTTTATTTAGGTACCAGTTGTGCCATCTTTAATCACCTGCTCATTCAAGCAGCCCCACTAAAATTCATGTGAGTAAGTGGTCATTATGTGACATTGAGGCTGCAAAATATGACCCTTTCTTCCCCACTCCTATCTACAAAAACTTGATAGTGCAAATAATAAAATCATTGAAGGTAGGTACAGGAAAAAAACATCTTTTCCCTTCCCTGGTTCCTCGGTTCATGATGTTACTGATAATCCCTATTTCAAGGGCTTTTTGCAATCTAATTTATAGAGTCTCAAGCTTCTAGAACTTTCCATGGAGAATATTGCATAAAGTAACAGAACTTCTCATGAGGGCGACGTCTAGACTGCAAGCTTATTTCAGAAGCTTTTCCAGAAGAGATCTTCCGGAAAAACTTCTTTTAGAAGAGAGCGTCCAAATAGCAAAAGCACAACAAAACAGTGATCTGCTTTTTCGAAAGATAGCATCCACATTGATTGGACTCTATCTCACATTTCAGTTGTGATTATTATGGACGGAGTGGCCACCAGGGCACCTGTGCTTTTTCCTGGAGGCCTCTTCTTCCAAAAAAAACCCCACTCTCTTCCATGTCTATACACATCTTTTTCTGAAAAAGCTTCCTTGTAGAATGAAGTTTACCGCCATCAGAAAAACTCTTTCATTTTTTCAACTTTCTGTCAAAAGAACACAAAAGCAGTGTGGACATAAGTATTGTTTTTCTGAAAAACTCTGCAGTAGACATACCCGAGGCTGGACTTGGCCTGTCTTCATCTGGAAAATCCCTAATGGACATACTTGGTTTTGGGGACTCCCACCCTGAATTATAAAGGAAGAATCATGTTCACAGGAGGGTTATCTTTTTATTCTCATATTCATCCTAAACTTTCCTGTTTTTACTTTAATTCCATAACTATAATGAGATATTTGAAATAGGAGGAAAAAGTAATTTCCCAATGCACTTTGTCTAACACAGATTTGCTCCATTTCTACCTGTTTTAAAAATTCTTCTGATAACAGGCTGCAGCTTCTCTTACTCATGCTCCTAAGTAACATCATTTGGGGCAAATATTTTTGATTATGGTGAAACAACAAATAAAGAACACAATGGCTAAAACTATGAAACTAGCATCTCTGAGTGATGTGGTGATGAAGGAAAACATCCTCAGGTTCAGTATCATTCTGTTGGCATCAATGGAGTGGTGCTGATTTACACCAGCTGAGAAATCGGACTACGATATATTTTAAAAAATCTTCAGATTATTATGTATAGAGTCTAAGACCTGACCTGTAACACTGTAACTTTCCTAGTGCATACCAAATGTCATGCTGGTATGATTTCACATAGTTTCCTATTTGCATACGGCATAATAATCAGACCAACTCCCAATATTTCATCAAAAATATTGTCTACTGTACTACTCATGTTAAAAACTGAACATGCCTTCATGCTTTCTTTGTGCAGTACATTGCTGATTCAGCTCAGGATTTCCAAACATAAAATCATTTCAAGAGAAGAATGAGCAAAACCGATAGTGATTATTTCAAAAGAACACAGATATATCCTAACTGTTCACCAAAGTGTGTTTGTATGAACTGTCCAGACTGGCTGTGGAAACTCATATCAGATAATAAGAGATAACCTTTGTTGCTAGAATTCTTCATCAAAGTCAAAGAATAGGATTCATGATGATAACAATTTTTAGATAATTCCATTCCCTCTTGGATGAGTGGTATTAATGACCTTTCGGGGGAAATGGTGCGACTCCATGACAATCACACCAGCCAAAGAATGATTCTTCTGTATTTTAGTGAGCAATATCAGGTTACCACCTAATCCTGACCTACCATTAATCACCGCAGAGCCAGCCACAGACAAAAAAAAAAAATAGCAATCAGATGGAAAGGCCTGGGAGGAAAGAGGCACCATTGCCTGACAGAAGCAGAAGTAAGTGCTCTGGCAGGCTGTTCAGATTTGGAAAGTTCCCTTTGTCTAGCAGCACTCTCAGACCAAAAAGGATCAATAAGAAAATCAAAGGCATTATCTTTGTTTACATCCCAGGCACAACAGTGTGAAAATCCTCACCAGGCTAAGGAGCCTGACGGCCCGTGATGGATGCCCTGTTTAAATGATGCCTTTGAAAGCTTTCACAATGCTCTGACAGAGGACTCACTGGAGAATAAATGACTTTCCTTTAAATTACAAGCTCCTGCATTGAGAAGACAGACAGAGTGAATGTCATGCTATAAATCCAATATATTCCACTGTTGCTGGTGCTAAAGAGCAATTGTTAGTGGTGGAAATAGGTCCAAGATTGTCTTTGACCCAAGGAAATTTTGGTTATTCATAATGAGAGACCCAGGATATTTCCATCTGAGTTATTGTATTTACTTACAAAATATGCTTGTAATAAACAATAGAAATGTGCTTCAGGCTTGAATTTGCTCTGCTGGCAATCCATATAAAAATAATACATACAAATCCAATGAAAGCACTCAAGTGTGCATTGTATATTGTTTGTAAGTGCACAGTGACAATGTACCACTATTGCTATTTGGTATATTAAGAGAGTTATGAAGCCTTAAAATAATATGTGAAATATCTAGAGATGGCAATATTATATCAACACAGCCTTTCATTAGACACAGAGGATATATTTCACCCACCATATGGGGATTATTTCTAAGCAAACTTTTAAACTCTTTATACAGTAAGCACAGCCATTTTTTTCCAGTATGCTATGAAGGCAGAATAAAAACACCAACAAGTCTGTTAAATGAAAGCTCATGCACTAGTAGGCCTAAAACATTTGCTCTTCTAAGTCATCAGCACTGGTGTGAAATCTCTCCTTAACAGAGTTTGATCCTAATGGGACAGGAACTAGACACCTGCATGGGTCAGCTTTTCCCATACCAGCTATCCAACAACTGAGATTGGATTTTGAAGAGAGCTCAACTCCTACATACACACCAAAATAAAGATGCCTAACTGGCAAATGAGTTGTTTTGAAGATTTGGCCATTAATGTAAAACTTCTGGCAAACAGATCTGGTTGGGAATCCTTCAACAATGTTTCATTGGAAAATGTTGATTTTTCACACATGCTCCATAATAGCCAATAGCCCAATCTCATATAATTTCCATTAGTATGTGGAGAACCCAGGTTTAAATCTTTTTCCTGCCTGATTCGTTGTAGTGAGTTGAAGCTGAGTCTCATGTATCCTATCTGCATGCCTTGGTTACTGTGGGGCTGTGCTTCCTCTCTCCATTTTTTGTGAAAAATTTGGAAAGGTTGCAATTTGTCCCAGTGTGGAACAGGAAAAAAATTAAATCTAGAGAATTAATAGGCAGCCCTGGCATACTTTGTTATGCCACCAAAGTTATTCAGATTGCAGAAGAGCTATAAATACATAAGTTGTCATGGGATAAGAGGGAAGATCCTTTCATGGACTGAGAACTGGTTAAAAGACCATAAACAAAGGGTAGGAATAAATGGTAAATTTTTTAGAATGGAGAGGGTAAACTAGTGGTGTTCCCCTAGGGTCAGTCCTAGGACCAGTCCTATTCAATTTATTCATAAATGATCTGGAGAAAGGGGTAAATAGTGAGGTGGCAAAGTTTGCAGACGATACTAAACTGTTCAAGGAAGTTAAGACCAAAGCAGACTGTGAAGAACTTCAAAAAGATCTCACAAAACTGAGTGATTGGGCAACAAAATGGCAAATGAAATGTAATGTGGATAAATGTAAAGTAATGCATATTGGAAAAAATAACTCAAACTATACATATAATATGGTGGGGGCTAATTTAGCTACAACTAATCAGGAAAAAGATCTTGGAGTCATCGTGGATAGTTCTCTGAAGACATCCACACAGTGTGCAGCGGCAGTCAAAAAAGCAAACAGAATGTTAGGAATCATTAAAAAAGGGATAGAGAATAAGATGGAGAATATCTTATTGCCCTTATATAAATCCATGGTACGTCCATATCTTGAATACTGCGTACAGATGTGGTCTCCTCATCTCAAAAATATATACTGGCATTAGAAAAGATTCAGAGAAAGGCAACTAAAATGATCAGGGGTTTGGAATGGGTCCCATATGGGGAGAGGCTAAAGAGACTGGGACTTTTCAGCTTGGAAAAGAGGAGACTAAGGGGGGATATGATAGAGGTATCTAAAATCATGAGTGATGTGGAGAAAGTGAATAAGGAAAAATTATTTACTTGTTCCCATAATACAAGAACTAGGGGCCACCAAATGAAACTAATGGGCAGCAGGTTTAAAACAAATAAAAGGAAGTTCTTCTTCACACAGCGCATAGTCAATCTGTGGAACTCCTTGCCTGAGGTGGTTGTGAAGGCTAGGACTATAACAGAGTTTAAAAGAGAACTAGATAAATTCATGGAGGTTAAGTCCAATAATGGCTATTAGCCAGTATGGGTAAGGAATGGTGTCCCTAGCTTCTGTTTGTCAGAGGGTGGAGATGGATGGCAGGAGAGAGATTGCTTGATCAGTACCTGTTCAGTTCACTCCCTCTGGGACACCTGTCATTGGCCACTGTCGGCAGACAGGGTACTGGGCTGGATGGACTTTTGGTCTGACCCAGTATGGCCGTTCTTATGTTCTTATGACAGCTCATGAATGCTTTTTTACTGACCAGGCCAGTGCATCTTAATATGGTGGACTACTGAAGACAAGCATCTGTGAAGGATTGGGAGGAATCTTATCAAAGAGAGTGTAATGAAGCAGATGAACAGAAGTTACTTTGCAAGAATTCAAAAACTGGGCACCGGCTATTTTTTTTCACCATTTAAAACAATCTATTATATTATCTCAGCCCTGTACCTATTTACTCAAAGGCAGCTTTACAGGCTATTCCACAGAGACATGGATAACTGTAACCATAGTCATCATTGGTTTTTAGGATAAAATATATTTAAAGAGTATGATGTTTACCTCTATAAATCCATGGTATGTCCCCATCTGAATACTTAGTGCAGATCTGGTTACCTGATGTTAAAAAAAGATAAATTGGCATTTCAAAAGGTACAGAAAAGGACAACAGTAATAGTTAGGGAACAGACTCTATATGAGGAGAGATTAATAAGACTAAGGCTGTGTCTACACTACAAAGAAAAGTCGGAAAAAGATACGCAAATCGTGAACTGCAATTTTTTTCCACTTTTCTTCTGAAAGAGGCTTTTCCAACATTTGGCCCATCTACACAGGGCCAAATGTCAGAAAAAAAACCCTCTTTCGGAACATCCCTTCTTCCTCGTAAAATGAGGTTTACAGGGATGCCGAAAAAATGCGTCTGCTTTTCTGAAATTTTTTGCAGAAAAGCAGATGCATTCCTTGGACGTGGCAGAGCTTTTCTGGGATACCTCCTGTGTCCTGGAAAAGCTCTGTAATCTAGCCATACCCTTAGACTTTTCAAGTTGGAAAAGAGATGACCAATACGGGGTATGATAGAGGTCTATAAAATCATGACTGAAATGGAGAAAGTAGAGGAGGAGTAAATGTCAGTTCTTCATTTAATATAAGAGCTAGGATTTATCATGTGAAATTAATAGGTTTAAAACAAACAAAAAGAAGCATTTTTTCACACAATGCAGAGTCAGCCTACATAACTCTTTTGCAGAGAATGTTCTGAAAGCCAAGTCTATAAGAACATTCAAAAAAGAGCTGGAGAAATTCACAGAGGTTAGTTCCATCGGATATTTGCCAGGATGGGCAGGGATTCAAAACTAGGCTCTGAAATGTCCCTAGCCTCTGTTTGCCAGAAGCTGGGAACGAGCAATGGAAGATGAATCACTTGATAATTACCTGTTCTGTTCATTGCCTCTGAAGTTCCTGGCATCAGCTACCGTCAGAAGCCAGAATACTGCCCTAGACAGACCATTGCTCTGGCCCAGCATGGCCTATGTTCTTATGTCTTACAATAAATGCAGAATTGAACCACTTAACCATAAATTACAATGAAATGTCAGATTCACAGAGCATAAATGAGAGCAGACTAAGATCCAGTATAAGGTGTGTGGTGAGGAAGCAAACAGTGCTGCCACTGAATTCCCCTGTCTTTGCACCTTCTTATGTGAGTGATGAATTGGGCCAAGAAAGATTGACAGAACTAGAGATAGAGATTTTTTTTCTCTAGCTCAAACATTTGATACATTGTCTGAAAATAATAAGTGCAAGTCAGAAATTCTAAGGTACAATAAGGCAACCAAAAGCAGTGGCCACTTTCAAAATCTTGACCTAAGAGATTGGTAACCAATTCAGCAAAATATGTAAACACAGTCTTCACTTTCAACATGTGCTCAAGTCTCACTGAGGTTAAGTGTTTTGCTGCACTGGGGTCTTGACCAAGGTCAGACGATGGACCAGTGGGACAGAATCTGGATCTCTGGTTCCCTAATTTTGTTCTCTATCCCATGAACCATGCTGCCTCACATGGAACCACTAGAGGGTATGGATAAGTGTTCAGGTTGCACTCCCCATCAATATCCATCCTGGGCTGAAGAAACTAATGACCCAACCAGTGAACCAAATCAGGTGACAAATCGTGGTCGTGTGCCACTTGACACATGTTGTGCATATGCTAGGAAGAAAACATCCATTCTGGGATGGATATAACCAAGAGTGTTATAAGTAAGACGCTAGAGGTAATTCCTCCACTCTACTCTGTGCTGGTTAGGCCTCAAGTGGAGTGTTGTGTACAAATAGATGTGGACAAATTGAAAAAAGTACAGAGAAGAGCAACAAGAATTATTAAAGGTCTAGAAAACATGACCTATGAGGGAAGACTGAAAGAATTGGGTTTGTTTAATCTGCAAAAGAGAAGACTGAGAGGAGACATGATAACAGTTTTCAAGTATCTAAAAGGCTGTTACAAGAAGGAGGGAGAAAAATTATTCTCCTTATCCTCTCACCATGATAGGACAAAAAGCAATGGACTTCAACTGCAAGTAGGGAGATATAAGTTGGACATTCACAAAAAGTTCCTGACAGGGTGGTTTATCACCGGAGTAAATTGCCTAAGGAAGTTGTGGAATCTCCATCATTAGAGATTTTTAAAAGCAGGCTAGACAAAAACCTCTCAAGGATGGTCTAGATCAGGAGTCTCAAACTACTAGCCCACAGGCCATCTTTGGCTGGAGGAGTTGCACAGTAAAGCCCAGGAGTCCCAGTGGGCCAAGCAGGGAGTTGGAGGAGAAGGTCTGTCTGTTCCCTCTGCCGAAGCCCTGCCCCTTCCTGCCACTGCCACACCCTCCCTTGAGGGTGATTACCAAATTATGCCCACCACCTTAAATTAATTCACATCTACAGGAGAGACAAACAATTAAAAAACCAAGAGACCATATAGATTAACAATAGAAAATTAGGGACCCCTGGGGAAAATATAAAGAAATTGGGATTTCACAGCCACAATTATTGATAAGTGAGTTCGTGCCAGACAGAAAGCTAGCACCCTAAGTTTTCTTTAAACTGGTAGGATCTTTTCTTTGTCTGGAGGGGTTAGGTTGCATCGCCTTCTTCACACCTGCATTTTACTTTATTTCAGTGTGACTGGTTTGGAGTGTGAGGCTGTGAACCAAGGTTCTCTCTAAGTTGCAGCAGTATGACCCTGCAGCTGTTTAAACAGCCCCGCCCAGCCAAGGGCTCAGGGTTCTGCGCACAGAGCTGCCTGACTGGGCAGGGCTGATTAAGCAACTTAGAAGGAAACTTGTTGTGAACGTACACTTCCCAGTTTATGACTGCCTCTGCTTCTTTGCCAAGGAACAAGTCCTCAGACCATCACAGTGAGGGAAAGGCTCATTCACAGACAGGCTTGTGATTTTTGATTCTTTGTTTTATGCCTCTGTAACCAGCCAAGTGGTAAGAATACACATAGGGTATGTCTAGACTACATGGCTCTGTCGCCAGAGCTTCGTAGATTAGTTTACTAGACATACCCAAATGAAGCCATGATTTAAATAATCGCAGCTTCATTAACATGAAAATGGCTGCCGCACTGTGCTGGGGATCAGCTGTCCTGGCACAGAGGGGCAGTCTAGACGCGTCATGGTTGACAGGAAAGCCTCTGTTATGCCTTGTGAAATGAGGTTTACCGGAGTGGTTGACAGAGGCTTCCCTGTCGACCATGGCGCATCTGGACTGCCCCGCTGTGCTGGGACAGCTGATCCCCGGCACAGCGCGGCAGCCATTTTCATGTAAATGAAGCCACGATTATTTAAATCGCACCTTCATTTGGGTATGTCTAGTAAACTAATCTACATGGCTCTGGCGTCAGAGCCATGTAGTCTAGACATGCCCATATAGGCCTTCACAAACAGGCCTGAGCATCTACATTCTAACAGTCCCTTCCAGTCTTATGATTTTATGAAAGCCAAAACAGGCTAGACTCAGTCCTAAAGTATTAGGCCCAAATACTTGATGTATCCACTCTGTCAAAATCTATATATGCTGCTATGCCAATGCAGTTACCATAAAGGGTCTGTGTCTTTTTTAAAAAGGGAGAGAGTAAACTGAATTGGGGAAGAGTGGGAAAGAAATACTCACTATGTGGACTACTGCAGATCCTGATAAGTAATTATGTTTCTTGATATTGTCGTTATATGAAAACACTTAGTAGTCGGATCACATCATTTTTTAAAGGAAATTTACTGTTGAACGTAATGGGATGCTAATAAAAATAAATCTGTCTGCTGTTTGTTGAGGCTTGTTGATAGTAAAACACAAGCAATTATTGCTTTGAGTGTTCTACTGAAAACTGTTGGCTCAGGATGTCTTTTCTTAAACCATGTTATTTGGTTTACATTAAACCCGAAGATCTGCTTTATAGAGAAAGATTTCTGTGCCATAGAGGCAAAAAATGTGAAAGCCACAAATTATGGGGAAAGTACAAGTAAGGAAGACCAATTTTGAGCTAGGGATGTGCTTGTGTAAGTGGTTAACCAATGAGCCTGAGCTCATCAGTTAAACTTTACAGTTATATGCAACCCCTTCCCCCCACCTGGTGGTGGCTGCCCAACTGCTCCTCCTGCCTTTTCTGGGGGGTGGGGAGGTGGAGCCATCCCCCACCTCCGCCTTGCCCTGGGGCCTGTGGTGATGGGTGGCCTTGCTGGGTGCAGAAGCAGGCTGGGGTGGGGGTTCTGGCAAAGAGGGAGGGTGCAGGAGCTGGCTTGGGTCTTGCCAGAGGTGTGTGTGTGAGGAGTATGGGCATAAGGGGTCTGGGAATGAGAGGGATGAGGGACGTCTGTCATCTCTGACAGAAGCTTGGAGCCAGCACAGCTCTGCACTATTGTCATAATGAGTGAAGCGAGCATAGGATACCCAATCCTCTGGTATTTGCAAAGCCATAAGGAGAATTCCATCAGCAGGGAACATGAGGATTTCTTAGAGGGTAGATGGCTATGAGACATAGCGAGAACAACTCCAAGATTGTTGTTTGCATTCATGGAGCAGCTGCAGACAGTGGATCCCAGTGACCTAATGGATAGGTGCTGCTGGAAGGCGGTGGAGCCCAGGCAGGAGCTGGTGTTCACGGGGATCCAGTTTGTAAGCAGGCTCCTTGTGAGCACTGGCTTCTGGGGAGCCACCTGCCACCCCTTGTGCTGCTGCCTGATATAGAAGTAGCATCATGGGGTGGGGCAGGTGAGACCTGAACTCATGGGGAGCCCCTTTAAAAGCCATCTCCCCACATGTATCAGCTCCCATGGAGCCATTCCCTCCCCTCCCCCCCTGTAAATGTGTACCCACTGAAAATTTCAGCAGATACACATTTACCAAAATAAACACATGTTAACATCCCTACTTTGAGCAGTTCAGTTGAATGAACTTTAATCATGGTCTGTCTGGATAGTAGTTGTTCTTTTCTAGCTCCGATCCATATGAGGCTGTAATGGCGTAAGTCAAAGGCAGTTTGTTTCTATGAAAGTATCTTTATATTATGTGAAAATTTAACATGAGACTAACAGCAGAAGTGGGGAGATGAAGGTGAATGAGGAAGCTTTCTTTTGTTTATCATCAGCAGGGGCTTTGACCCCAGTTCAGAAAGAGACAGTGGGTGTGCTTAATTTTAAAATTTGAGTGATCCCGTTCTGGTGCAATGAATCATTTAGAGAGAAAATGTGGGTGAGGTAGTATCTTTTATTGGGCCAGCTTACACAAAGCATGTCTCTTTCACCAATAAAATATTGGTGGTCCAATAAAAAAAATATTAGCTCACCCTTCTCGTCTCTCTAATATCTTGGGACCAACAAGTGTACAACTATGCTGGAGACAACAGTAGGACACTGGTACCCAGCTTCTGCAAGGTGTTGAAGCATGTGTTATCTGAGATCAAGCACTTGAGTGGTCCCACTGAAGTCCCATGGGGTTACTCATTTACTGAAATTTAGATGTTTTAGTACCTGAAGGACTATGGTACTGAAGCACCTTCCTCACTTGAAGCATGTGTTTAAATGAATGAAATTCTCATGTGCTTAAAGTTAAGCATATGCTTAAGTGCTTTGCTGAGCAGGGATGAATATGCTCACATCCAAAGCACAACTTTAAGAGCATTGCTCAGTCAGAGCCTGCATGAGTACACAGGATGCAGGCTCACCACAGGGAAAGATTAGAGAGTGAGAGCTTGCTGCATGTTCATGGCAAGAAAACTAAAGAAATATGCTACAAAATAATAGCCAGAGGTAGCCTAGAGCAGTAAAAATCACTAGTAACAAATATAGTGGATACCCCTGAACAATATGAGTGCTGCTCTTTTTAGGGCAATGGGTCTGGGAAAGGGCAGGCGTTGCAAAAGTAGCCCAAACTGCTGTAGTAAACATGGCCATATGGATATTCTATTCAAGCTAAGCAGCGGCACCAGCATGGCCAAACTTTCTATGTTAAGAAGTTACTTATTTTAGGTCATGAGAATCAACTGAGCCTCCAAAATTTCCAGACTAATTCTTAGCAATCAAGGGTCAGCAGCCAACACTGTCATTGGCAAAGCATTTGCACGACTCTGCCTTTTTAAAGCAGTCTGAAGAGGGAAGCCAAGTACTGTATTGTGGCTGGTCCTTGCACTCTTTCAGCTGAATTTAAAATTTCCTTTTCACACAGTCACAGTTAGCCTGTGGAACTCATGAGCAACAAGATGTCACTGAGGCCTAGAGCTTAGTGCAGGGTGGGCAATAATTTTTGCGGGGGGGGGGAGCATGTAATTAATTTTGGTACTTGTTTGTGGGCCAGCTCCACCCCGTGGAAGGGATGGGGCCTGAGTGGAAGGCGCTGGGCTGTGGACTAGCCTTCCCCCAGAGTTCTCTGGGACTGGAGGCTTTGAATTAAAAACACAGCAAAGGGCTCACAGCTCCCAACTCTGCCACTACCATATTGTCTGGCAGCCACCCAGTGTTGCTGTAGCTATTTAAAGGCTTTGTGGCTCTGGCCCCTGCCCGGGTAGTGCCATGTCGATGAGCCTTGAGCCATTTAACTAGGAGCCTGCTGCCTGAGCCACTGCCTAGAAATTTGGTAGCACAGGCAGGAGGATATAAATAGAAAGTGGCCAGTTGAGGTCCACAGGCCAGACCAAAGCATTAGGCAGGCCAGATCCAGCCCCCTGGGCCACATCTTGCCCAGTGCTTGCTCAGTGGGATTAACAAAAGAATTTGGCATTTCTATAGACAGTAAGATAAAGTTAGACTAGTTAGGATGGAATTTCTTTAAAAAGTAAGTACAAACCCAAGGGTACATCTAGACTACAAGTCTTTTTCGAAAGAGAGCATCTAGACTACAGCCAGTACTTTTGAAAAAGCGAGCTGCTTTTTCGAAAGAGAGCACCCAGGCAGTCTGGATGCTTTCTTTCGGAAAAGCACAGTTCGCGTTCAATAACGCCTCTTTTCCGAAAGAGCACTTTCAAAAAAAAGCGTTATTCCTCGTAAAATGAGGTTTTCCGCGGTTGAAAAAACTGCCGCATTCTTTCGATTTACTTTCGAAAGAATGTGGCAGCAGTCTAGATGCAGGGGAAGTTTTTTCGAAAAAAGGTCACTTTTTTCTAAAAAACCCTGTAGTCTAGATGCACCCCAAAGGAGAGAGGGATTTAAATGCTATGCTCAGGACATAATCCAAAGATCTAACTACTGGAAAATTAGAAATTTTGTCTATGACCAGGCTATGAAATGACTACTTCATACCTCCTTGCGCCCTTCTCTGGTACCAGCCACACTTGGAAATAGGAAATGTCTCTATTGGGTTGCATTTCGAGACACAATATGTATCCCCATTTGTCTTATCTTCATCAGGATGGCTTCAAACATTGCACCAATATGCAGCCTTGCTCGACAACTCATAATAGGGCTAGTTCCAAGAATGCTTCTGCCAGCAGCAATCAAAAGAGCAATCAAAACAGGATGAGCGGCCTTCTTATGGCAGGACAAAGGACTTTGATAACTGGCTAATGTGACCTGACTTACTCAGTTCTAGGGACACTCTCCAAGTAATGAACTTCAATTTGAATTTGGAAAGCTGCCCGCAGTAAGGACCTGATCTAAAATTCATCAGAGTCAATGGGAAACTTCCTAATGGTAAAGATGATGAAAAGAGAAACAAACTGTGCAATATTCCATTGCAACTCTAGTGAAAAACTCAGCCTGAACGCTATATTACCGTCTTCTCCCATATGAACCTGCCTGGTCATTGAGGTCAGCTGGGGAGGCTCTGCTCAGTGTTCCCTCACTTGTGGAGATAAGATTAACATCTATGCTTTTGCTCCCAGGCTGTGGAATTCTCTTCCTCGGGATATTCACATGGCGCCAATGTTAGCATTTTTCGACTTCAGGCTAAAGCCGCCCTTTTTACTCGTGCTTGTATTGGTGTTTGAGTCTGTATATGTGTGTTCCTCCTCTTGAGACATTTTCAGCAGGTTTTAGTTCCCTCTGGGGTCTCGTATTTTTATATTTTTATATATATTTGTACTGTGTTTTAATTTTAATTTAAATTTTGTAATTTTGTAAATTTTGTAAGCTGCCTCAAATATTTTAAATAATAAATAATAATAAATAATATCAACACATACTTCAAAAACAGTCCTCTATTTGTGACATTAATAATACATTCTATGGCAACCGTTTGTGATGCCATAATTATAACTATGAGTCAATGCAGGAAAAAACCAGCAAGAGTCAATGAACCAATTAAAAATACTGCACATCTGTCTGCCTGCAAATGTCTGGGAAAATACAGAAATAGAACTCCATCAAAACAGAAAGTGGCATAGATCAGCATTTTCAAAAATGGGAACAGATGCCTCCATTATTACATGCCCAGCTTAAGATATAAAAAAGAGAGGCCTTCACAATCAGTAGCTACTCCTGAAAATCTTACCCATAGTACCCACAATCCAGCAAAGTATTTGAACAAAAGCTTAACAGTAAACATTAAATTCAATGCAAGAACTTACATCCTTAAAGTTACACAGGTGAGTAAGGATCAGTAACTATATTATTGAATCAGTCACTATCTGCAAAAGTGCATTCCAGGGTTCTAACTCTGATGATCAGCAATTCACTCACATCTTATTTCAACCTTCATCCTGCCAGGACCTATTCATTTGTTTAATATTTAGTGAGTAGTCCTATTCCCGTCATAATCTAGGCCTTTCAGAGAAATGACCGGATATCCACGTTGCAGTTCCATTTGGAAAATATTCATTAAGAAAACCTTTTTCCCCCTCCAAGGTCATATAAAAATGAAGGAACCAGATTCATCCTTGATGAAATTCCAGTATCATCGATAGAGTTAAATTAGAGCATCGATTCCCCATTGCCAGTCCATGGACCAGCAGTGGGCCACAAACGCCTGTCTGACGGGCCACAGCACATTACCAGGTCATGCCCCCAGCTTTTAGTTAGTTCCACTCCCTGGGGCTCCCAGGAAATTCCCTTCCTGTGCACTTCCACATGCAGCAACAGGCTGAGTGGGGAGGCTGGAAGCTGGGTGTGCTGCGGCTGGAGCCAGGATCATGGTTAGGCTGTCCTGACTGGGGCAGCCTCACTGTGGCCCCAGTTCCACCTCCGGTGATTGCCATGAGGTACGGCTGGTGGGGCTACATGCTGGGTGAAGGGTGGCTGCCCCAGCCAGTGCAGCGAAGTACTGCATGCAAAGTGGCTGCACCGGCTGGTGGTGCCAAGCGCCAGGTGGAAAGTGGCTGCCCTGGCCGGCAGGGACAAGCTCTGCGTGCAGAGTGGCTGCCCAGGCTGGTGTGGCAAAGCACCAGGTGAAGGGTGGCTGCTCCTGAGACCCCGTTCTCTTCCCTCCCCACTCTCTCTCCCCCCCTGATCTCCAGCTGCTCCCAGCCGGCAGGTACACACACTATTATTATGTATTATGAAATGTATAGGAAAATACTAATGTGCAGAATGTGTTAATACTGACACTTCAATTCTGGTGCAATTGAGGCAAAAGGTTTGGACTGGAGAATACTCTTTAAACAAGTATTAGCAACTATTTTATTGGTTTTTTAAAATGTGTGTGCAGCAGTTTTTCAAATTCTTTTTAACCATCATGTCCCCCCTTCTTTGATTTGCCTGATAAGCCATGGGCTAAAATTACCATTATGAATATGAAGATATACAAATAAATTAACTACCATAATGAATATGCAAATATTTCAGTACCAGCCCGCCAATGGTTTTTGAATGAGTTTGCCTGTCCGTGGTATAAAAAAGCTTGGAAAGCACTGAACTAGAGTGGGTCCACACTAAAAGTGCATCCCTAGTATAGAGATACTGGCATACTCTACTGGCAAGGCTTTGTCAGTGTGGAAGCAGCTGTATATGCACAACTGCACTTTGTACCACGACAGTAAAACCAGCCTCCATGAGCGAGCCAAACTATTGTACAGTGCAGTTTGGCTGGTATAAGATGTGTCCATACTAGGAGCTTCTGTTAGCACTGCTATGTGGGTCAGGGATCACACTTATATAAATATATCAGCAGAAGTCTATAGTGTAAACCTGGCTTAATACTGAATTTCTTCTATAGCTATGCACATCTATTTAATTATTTTACCCCCAGTCATCATTCTGGCACAGGGGACCTGACAGCTTCTGCAGGGCCCTGGGTAAGGTGTGTTGGGGGACCCCATACCCTACCCTGGCAGGGGCAGAGCCTCAGGTTGAAGGGACAGAGCTGGTGCAGCCAGCTCTCAGCTCTGTCCATGCCCCGCCCCCCAAGCCTTCAGAGACAGCAACAATTTAAAGGGGCCCAGGTCTCCGGCTACCATCACTGCCATATCTGAGTCTCAGGCTCCTTTTAATCACAAGGCCCCAGGGCAACTTCCTCCTTTGCCCTCTCCCACCCCACCCCCCATCAGTGGACCTGCTCAGGCATCTTCAAATCTTTGTGGGAAAAAAATCTCTCTCCTGCAGAACTGCTGTGAGAAATCATATTCACACCACAGCACTTTCTAATACCAAAGTAAACAACAAATTGTATTTTCCCCTAAAGAATTCAAAATATTCTCTTCAGAACTGTACAAGTGAAATTGTTCAGCACACACTGTACCACTGGTGCCTCTGGGCTAGAGCTGTTAAGATTTGTTTAATTATTACTTATACTATAATATAGTCCATAGAGAAAAATATAATTGCAAATTGTATCCATCTTATGGGCAAAATAATACTGGCTAGGATAAAAGTTGAAGCTTTTTCAATTAAAGCTCCTGTCAGTAAAGAGCAGTATGTGAGTGCAAATGCAAAAAACCAGTTTAACTCTAGCTCTTCTGCAAATACACCAAGGATTAGGTAGGAACACACCATCTGTCCAAATACTGGCCAAACTGATCCTTTTAATAATTATATAGATTCAGAAACATAGCCACCACAACATGCAGTGTAATCTTGCTGCTAGGTTCTTTTAAGAGAAGCAACATATCTGGTTATTCCTGGGGTATTTGCTTAAAATGTATTCAGTTCTTTCTCACTGAAGTCTTTGGGAGCACTGGGCACATCTGAGTATGAACTCAAGGAAAAGCATGTGCAGCATAAACAAGTATGGACAAATCCCTTGCATAGGCAAATGGTCACTGAAAAAGTTAAATTCCATTTAGTTCAGAAGAATATAGGGGCAGTTACAGCCGAGGTAAAATGTCCTTGATCCATAGACTTCCAAGGAGTTCTGACAATTTACCTCAGCTGAGGATCCACCTCACAATTTCCACTTTATTGATACTATTTAAAGATTAGAATCTTGTTTAAGTTCAATTAGTTCATTTTACCAAGGGGATAACTTATGCTAAATACTGTAGTAAATTGAGAGCTACTTCCTGTTTTAGTGCCAGCTGGTTCATAATATCTTAATATTGAGCCTGCGGGAGACACTTATTTAAAAAATGAGACAGCAAATACAGGCCAAAAGTTTCAAAAATAAGTGCCTAAAGTTAGATTCCTAAATCCTTAGGCTTTGATTAAGAAAGTACTTGACTACATGCTTAAATCCATCTCTCTTCAGCGAAGTACTTATGTATGTACTTAAATGCTTTTTCTGAATAGGCTTTTTCTCACCTGAATTTCAATGCACTGAGCTTCCACTGTAGTCAATGAGAGCTGCTCAGCGCATTTGAAAACAGAGGGTGAAGTCCTGGCTCTATTAAAGTCAGTGGGAGTTTTGTCATTGATTTCAACATAGCCAGGATTTCATGCTAGATGCCTAGCTATAGATTTAGACAGCAACACAAAAAGCAGCAGCAACCTATTTTTAAAAGTCTTGGTCAAGAATTTTACATGGAGATTATGTGATTTGCAGTTGGATCTGTTACTCAGGAGTCAGAGGCTCATTTAAAAGAAGATGGTCACACATTATGGGCAATCCAATGGCATTCCTGTGGTGAAAAAGACAATGTGACAACAAAATCAGTTATAGACCTGGAAGGACAAACCCTTTCCAAAACCCCTGGAATCTCTTCATCTTCTATGACTCTTCAAAGATAATCTCTAAGGGTATGTCTAGACTGCATCCCTCTATCGGCAGAGGGATGCAGATTAGGCAGGTCGACATTGCAAATGAAGCAGGGATTTAAATATCCCGTGCTTAATTTTCATAAAAATGGCTGCCGTTTTGGCCGACTCAGCACTTTGTTGGCAAAAAGCAGCAGTCTAGAGGGGGATCTGTTGAGAAAGAAAGCCTTTTTCGACAGATCCCTTATGCCTCCTGCAAGGAGGTTTACAGGATCTGTCAAAAAAGGCTTTCTTTCTCGACAGATCCTCCGCTAGACTGCTGCTTTTTGCTGACAAAGTGCTGAGTCAGCAAAAACAGCAGCCATTTTTCTGCAAATTAAGTGTGGGATATTTAAATCCCCGCTTCATTTGCAATGTCGACCTTCCTAATCTGCATCCCTCTGCCGGCAGAGGGATGCAGTCTAGACATACGCTAGTGGTTCAGATATCTCCTCAGTCCTCTCCTTGAATATTCTAAAATGTAGATCAGGCCTTGGTGGCTTGTCTAACTAATTTTTAACTTATTCTTTCCCTGATTTAGCATCTCATCCTACCTCATTGTTACTGTCATTCACTAATTTTCCAGTAGTTAGATCTTTGGATTATGTCCTGAGCATAGCGTTTAAATCCTTCTCTCCTTTGGGATGTGTCTAGACTACAGGGTTTTGTCGGAAAAATGGCCGTTTTTCCAAAAAAATTCACCTGCATCCACACTGAAATTGCATTCTTTTGAAAGAAAATCAAAAGAACAGAGGGGTTCTTCTGACATTGGTAAACCTCATTCTATGAGGAAGAATGTCTTTTCGGAAAGAACTCTTTTGGAAAAAGGTGTGTGTGGATGTTGAAGAGGGAGTTTTTTCAAAAGAAGAGGGAAGAAGAAAAAGCACAGGTACCCTACTGGCCAATCTGTCCGTAGCAATCACTGCTTACATGTGAGATAGTGTCCAGGTAGTCTGGACACTATCTTTTGAAAAAGTGATGCACTTTTTTAATGCACTTTTGAGGTGGACACTCTCTTTCGAAAGAAGTTTTTTCGGAAGAGCTCTTTCGAAAGAAGCTTGCAATCTAGACGTACCCTATGTTAGACATCCAATCTCTACTAACCCATTTGGTGATGGGCTTGCCCTGTCATTGGTCTTCCTCTTGCTTCTAATGTATTTGTAGAATGTTTTCTTGTTACTCTTTATGTTTCTAGCTACTTTAATCTTGCTTTGTCCCTTTTTCTTCTAATTTTATCCCTACATGCTTGTGCTGTTGGTTTATATTTGTCCTTTGTAATTTGACTTAATTTCCATTTTTGTAGGTCTCTGTTTGAGTTTCAGATAATGGAACATGTCCTGGTTAAGCCTGGGTGGTATTTCCCCATACTTCCTATTTTTCCTACTCCGTAGGATAGTTTGCTCTTGTACTTAATAATGTCTCTGAGAAATTGCCAACTCTCTTGATACGTATTTCCCCATAGACTTGCCTCACACTGTGTAATCCATTCCTCACACAGCAGAGGTGTTTGTCTGATCTTCAGACTGAATGGCATGGGCTATTCTAAAGCCTTTAGAAGTTATCCAAAACCTTCTCTTAAGGATGCCAGATCAACCAGACTTTCTTTATCAGTACAAGTTATTACAGAAAGTGCCATGTTAATGGAATATAACCCACCATATGCACGCCTCCTGCTTCCATTTAACTGACACTCATTGGCCTTCGTTAGGACTCTAACCTACTTCACTGCAAACTCAATGATTTCTAATCCATGAAAGAATTAGGCTTGGCAACTCTCAACATTTAGACCTAATATTCAAGATTTAGAGGTACTGCCCTGCTATTCCACTCACATGGAGAAGTTTCTGCTCACAATATTTTTAGAATGGCCAGCTGGTAGAAAAGGGGTGGGAGAATTTTCAAGGCGAAGGCAGTAGCTCTTGGATTCAGGCACATCTCATGAGACAGGATCATTCTGGAGGGGAAATAAAAAAGATGAGAAGAAAAGAGTGGAAGAATGAAGTTCCCCTCTGACCTTTCTCTCCCTTTTCCCTCCAAATTTTAATGCTGCTACAGCCAAAAAAAATTGTTGTTTGCTGATGTAAGAAACTTCACCAGATAAAAAGTTAGTTTTTCTATGAAGTCAGCAAAAAGATGTTATTTGCTTAGCAAACCCAAACTCTACATTTAACTGTACATTAAAGATGTTTTGTTGGATAGCAGTAGGCAGGAGCAATTAAGAAACAGCTTCCCACTGAAGGGACCTAACACCACTAACAAATTGCCACTCATTTGTTACCTGGATTCTGTCACTCAGGATATAATGTGATATAATATTTAGATTACTTTTTATTCATCAAGGGTTCAAGGCTTACAATATATACTTTCACCCTACTTAGTCTTGCTATGAATGCATGGGACTGGGCCAGATGACCAATCATGGTGCCTTCCAGTCCTATGTTTCTGTGAATACCCCTCTGCACATTATTTATAAAATGTCTTTTTCCCCCAAATACCACTGTTCTACTTCACAGAAAAAAATTGAAATAATGGTCTGGGCATACCCCAGTATCTACATAAGATTTACATGGCTTCATAACCAATAACTGAAAGGCAAATTATTATTTGTTTTGAATGTCTGTAATGAGACCTTTGATAAGAAAAACATATTTCGTCTAAGTGTATGAATTATTTTCAGGGTTGGGTTGTGTTTTTTTGTTTTTGTTTTTTTGTCTTTTGGGGTTTTTTTGTTTTGTTTTTTGTTTGGTTGGTTGGTTTTTGTAATTGGGCATAGGCACCATGATTTTTATATTTTTCCCTTAACCTTTTGGGGTTATTTTTATATAGTTGTTTTATGCCAGCTGAATATCCCTTACTGAATATTTTCGCTTTTTATTGAAAATAAAAATATATTTGGCTAAATTATATACAAAGTTGTTCATTGCTGTTTAAATCTTCAGAAGATTAAAAAAAATCCAGTAATTATTATTCAGATTGGCCAATGATCCCCCACCTCTTGTTATATACCATAGTCTATTTCCTCCTCCATCATGGACAATAGTGTGGCACTAGCATTCATGCTTGATGCACTACACCTCATGGTGCAGCTTCAGTGAGCATAGAGACCAATTTTGATGCTAGGTGCCCTTTGGAGCTGCATAACCCCCTTGCTAATTTCAAGGGTTCAGAACACAAAGTTCTGCCTACTCAGATGCCTATGCACTTGTTTTTATAATGGGCTAAATCAGCACTGTTGTAATTAATGCAGTGGGCATTGATTTAGTTGGTCTGGTGAAGACACAAAAAGTAGATAAGAGCACTCTCCCATCGGCTTCAGTACTCCAACTCCCCAAAAACAACTTTCATTGACCCAGTGCAGTTTAGACATTGTTGTAAGTTGATATAGGCTATGTCAACTTAAAATACCTATCTTACATAATGTAACTTAGAGCAACTTGCCTCATTAGTGTAGACCAGGCCTAGGACATAAACAGCAGGAGAAGCTGGCCCGAAGCTTGGCTGTCATGCCAAAGCAACCAGTGGAAGGCCTAGGATAGCCTATAAAATGGGTGGTTTCACCCAGACATCTGCACTGATCTCAGATGGGCACACTGATCATGAGGAAGGAGTCAGCTTTCAAAGATGCATGGAGGAACCATGGCCCACTGTTACCAAACAAAGCCCCTTAATATGGAGGATTAACTAGACCTTGCCATGCTTAGGGTGATTCAAGAGCAGCCAAAGTACTGAAACCCTTGAATGGAAGGTGATATAGAAGTGCAAAATATCATTATTAAATCCTTTCACTTATTTAATCATTATTAAATCCTATTGTAAGTGCATGCCCCATTTTCTGGGTGTTTGAGCACAGAGACACATGAAAAACATTAAATCTAGACACATGAGACTTACTTACCAGCCCGTCAAACACTGGTAAGAGCCACTGTTTTTGGTGGGTCCCTCACTAGCCTCCCTGACACATAGTGGGCTCCACCACTTCAGCAGTCTCTGAAAATCAGAGCCCTTGAAGGTACTCAGATCCGGGCAGTCAAAATCACTAGTGTCTTTTGACATTCTTAGGCAATGCAAGCATCCAGAGACAAACATGCAGCCAATGTAAATCCACTGTGGCTCCACTGAAGGCAGACTTACACCAGCAGAAGATCTGGCCCCTAAAATACAAACTGAAAGAAAAGTGCTAAATAAAATAAGATCTGTAAAGAGTTTTACCCTTTGGGTCTGATCCTCTTCCATTGAAGTCAATGGCAAAGATGTCATTGACTTAAACACCACAAAATTAGGCCATTAGTGTCTCCTAATCTAACCCATTTGTCCTAAGCCTCCTAAAGAGACGCACTATGTAACCGTAGAAGAGGAGACGTTTGCTTTATTTTTGCTTATTTGAGGTAACAAAATCTGGCACCAAATGCATTTGTGTGTCTGTAATTATTCTCATCTCAGAGGATTGCTGTTCCTCTCACCCCTCAAGACCATTAAGGTGTTAAGTGCAAAGAGGCTGCTTGATGGAAGTAGGCTCCAGACAGTCTGAGATGTGAAGAATCAGTGTTGTGAGAGAGTTACCACATTAGGCTGTTGATTAAACACGAGGTAACTCAGTACAGTATTGCCAACAAAGAAGGGAGAAATAAAGATGATAATAATAGTGGAAAGAGACAGAAAGTCCTGCCCATCTTATTTTTCAGAAAATTGGCTCCCCTTTGTTTTCTTGTCCCTTCACCTCTCAAGTTGGGAGTTTAATATTTCTATTGAATGTAATCACAGCTTTGTTGGCAGTAACAATTTAGAAGAGAACGAGAGGTAAGGCAGAAGCTGGATGTAAAGGTTTCCATATAAACAGCTGCACTACGAACATAATCACCGGTCTACAACATTACTGTTTTGTTCCCCATTGTCTGCAAGGACAATCAGTCATCTCATCATAGAAACACACACACACAAGAAAGGTGCCTTTATCTTCTCAATAAATTGACCTGGATATTAAAATGCAAATCTGCCACTGCAAACCTCTGGAAATTTACTTGGATAATAATAATTGGTGTGGAGCTAGCTTTAAGTTTTGAATAATGATTTTTTTTAAGTATTGCTTTCTTTCTCCCTTGTTTACCCACTCTTCATTTATCTTGTGAATTGAATTCTTCTCCATCTTCTCAGACAAAATCTGCAAACTAATTTCCTACAAGGCAGAAAAAAGAAAAAGTAAACAGGGCCAGATCCTTGACTGGTGTAAATCACCATGACATCAAAGTCAATACAGTCTCTCTAATTTACACCAACTAAGGGTCTGGGCCATCAATATTTTAGCATTTTTACCATCACCTACAATTACATCTTACCCAATAGTCTTATCGTGTCTTTATTTTGTCAGTGCCAGCGGCTGGACTTCTGCCATCCTAGATACATTTTATCATTACCAGGGGAAGGTATGAGGTGGCTGGTGCTGTAGGTCCAAAGAGACGTGTTTAAAATACAGTGAGCCGAAAGGAAACTTTTAAATTTCCCCAAGGGCTTTAACTTTAATAAGAAAATTCTATAATTTGAGAAGACAAGCTTTTTACTGTTATACCTCTATGCAAGGCCAAGGCTTATATTAGTTTTGAGATCTTATTACAAGAAGAATAAAGAATTTCTCAGATCAATCAACCACCATATTGGGCTCAGACTTCTAGTTTGCTAGAGTTATTTTTTAACAATAAAGATGTGATTTAGAAGCACAGTGGAGAGGAACATTTTGGTTTCATACGCCTGGTGGCTGAGTATAATGGGGGTGATCTGAAACACTTGTTCTTACTTTCTAAGAGGGGATGGATAAAAGAACATTCAGAGTAATGGAGGTCACATGGCTATAGTTAGATCATGCCAGTTTTATCTATTAAAAGTTTAGCACTAGCTATACCCCAGAATGAAACTTGGCCAGAGAATTCTCAAGCCAACAGAATCTACAATTCCCAGTCCTGTAAACTGTTCTGTGTTAATGCCATCTGGGGCCCCATTAAATTAAGGAGGCTTCATGTGGGTTCAAGTCTCCATGTACATGAAGCAGTTTATAGGATCAGTGACTAAATCAATCAAAGCCTTTTGTTTCCTCCTTCATTTCACTAGCTACTTTATTACTGGCAATAGCACAATACAATATAGTTTCATATCAAGAGATCAGTTGCTACCCTTTTTGCTTGACTTTCATGGCAATATTAATAACCCACCATCTAACACTCTTAATAACTCTTAGAAGCCCTGAGCAAGATTGGAGCTCCATTGTGCTAGGTGCCATAGAAACTCACCTGAAAAGATTGCCATCTGAGAATGTGAATGAACTACCATTTGCAACTGTAGTGTCCAGCTTCATTCCAGCTTTTCATGATTCCACTTGCACACACCCAATATCTATGTTTCCCTTTCATCCCACTGAGACCTCCAGCAACTGATGAGAAGACCCTCTTGGTGGCTGTTTATTACCTACTAGACAGATAGATTAGAAGTTCCTCTTTAGAAGGTGTCAGATACCATGAGACAGATAGGTTAGAATAATTTCCAAATTCTGGTCGGGGGAGGAGGGTTATAGAAGAGGAGTGTTGTTTTTTTTTCTTGCATTGGGAGAAAGCAGGAGATTAACCCAGGTGCTCACATTTTCGTTTGCAAATGTGGGAACTCACTATAACTGGCAATAATAAGGATGATCTGTCATTCTTAGTCAGGAATTTTCCTTGAACTTTCACAGAAGGCTTGGAGTGGGAGACAAAACGAATGAGATTTCGCTAACCAAATGAGTTTATCCTCCCTCAACTCAGAGGAGAAAACAACCACATAAACTGTTTGCATGGGTTACTAGATGAAAATAAGTGTCTGTTTAAATATTTCATCAAGTAGAAGTCATCTTGGCTCCCTAGAATGCCACATCATTTAATAACCATCACCTCATTACAGGGACAATGCGATGTGCTAAAATGAGGGAATGAAGACTCAGTTCCCACAAACAAGAGGCATACAGTCACTTTTTGGTGGAGAGCCAATGAAGCAAAGGCAACATATCAGGCCTGCTTCATGCTGATTGATAAGTGGAGCAGATTATTTATAGTGAGCTTATCAGGTGATTTTTGCAGTGCTGTGTCCATGAGAGATCAAACTCGACTCATTATTTTATCTCTTTAGAACCAAGAAGCCACATCTAACATGCTATTGTTAGTTCAAATAAAGACACTGTTCTGAAGGAAAAGTAACAACTTGTGCCAGTCTGCTTCTTTTTTTGCAGGTAAAGTCTTGTTTGATTTTACTTATGACAAGCCAGCATTGTGCAAACTCCATTTTTCTGTCTGCAAAGGGGCACTCAGCTCTGCTTGTACAACAGGTGCACAGGATTTTCCAGTGTATAGATTGTAACTGAGGCACAGGGGATTGAACCAAGGACTGCCAGAGCAGACATGTGAGTTGCCACAAGTCGAGGTACAGAACTACATTTTCTATGGAGTTTCAGGGTGGGGGCACAGTCCTTTCACAAAGGGTGGTCCATTGATAGGGGCCCAAAACTAGTACTCAGGAAACCTGTGTTCAATTCCCTGCTCTTCTGTCTAGCTTTGTTTAAGTCACTTAGCCTACCTGGGTGCATCTAGACAGTGGTGCTGTTTTGGTACTTCTGGTATCCATAGTGTGCCCGTTATTTTCAAATAGCTTTGAAATAATGGGCACGCTATTCTGACGTCTTTGTAAACCTTGTTTCATAAGAATTAAGGGACGTTTTGGAATAGTGCTCTATTTTGAACTTTGGCACTATGTAGAGGGTGCCAAATTTTGAAATAAGCTATTTTGAAATTAACACAAGCTAAGGGTGCAGCTAAGGGTGCAGTGCAATGCAGTGTAGACGCACCCTCTGTGTCTTAGCTTCCCATCTGTAAAGGGGGCTAGTAGCATCTCTTTATCTTTCAGGAATGTTGTGAGAATTAGCAAGATCATGAGGTGCTCAGATACTAATGGCCGTCTATGTACTGAAAGTTAGATTTCTGGTTCGGGGGAGATGAAACCTGCACATCTGAATTATAGACAAACCCCCACTTATGCAAGAGCTGATACTTGGGACTGACCCAGAAACTTTCAGCTCTAAACATGAGTTGCGGCAGATAAGAAATCAATAGCCTATAGTCAGAGTCCCAGGTATTGAGACCCACCCTGACAGCAGACACCTCTTCTACTCTTCCATAAATCAACTGAATCCATAGACCTCTCAATAACTTTTATTAATTTTGCTATCCTTCAGCAGTAATTGGCTCAGCTCCCAGGCTTTGAATATGCAAGCCAGGCAAAACTGCTTTCCCTATACTTTCAAGAAAAGCTACTGAGCATGTCAAAACCTCTTTCTGGATGTTTCTGAGAACTTCTACCCTTCCTTCTTGCTCTCTGCATTTTTGCAGAACCACAGATGATTTAAACAAATTCATTCTCTCCACTATTTTTTCTCATTCCTATGGAAAAAGGTAGTGATACAATAGAGAATAAAAATACCAAAGAGGAAAGTAAAAGGGGAAGAATCAGAAATTCAAACTCACATTTTTATTTTTTTGCTTATATCCAGTTAGTGTTACTGAAACTTCGCCTTAATTGCAGACCGGATGAAGCCCCTGGTAAACAACCCAGACACAGCTTGAACTTGATTTGTGTAGAAGCCCGTTTGTTTACCTCTGTCATCATAGCTCTTTTATTCACCTTCTGTTTAAGACAGTTATGTTCCATGTATCATGACAGAAACAAAAGCTTTTTCATGCCTTTATCCACCACTGTTCACTCACTTCTCCTCTTAATGTTCATGTCTAATAGGCACATAGAATTTGCACAAAATAACAGTGTCATTCTGTTCTATCAATTATGCAGTGGTGTTTACAAGGCCTATCTGTCATGTGCTAGGTGTTGTACAGGCTGAACCTCTCTGAACAGGGACTCTCTGGTCCAGGAATATGTTCCAGGACCGGAGAATCCCAGTGGTGGGCTGGCAGCTGAGACCCCTTCAGTGGGGCGGGAGCCCAGTGGTGGGGCTGCCCTGTGGTGGGGCTGGAGCCAGGCAGCAGGGCCAGAACCCCAGTAGCAGGGCTGTGGGGCTGCTTGGCGGGGCTGGGAAACCAACAGCGGGGATGCCCAGTGGCAGGGCTGCAGCCAGCAGCAGAGCTGTCCAGCAGTGGGGCCAGAATACTGGCAGTGGGGCTGCTGCCCAGCAGTGAAACCAGTAGCCCAGCAGTAGGACTAGCCAGCAGGGGGGGAGCCTTGTGTGTGGCCAGGAGGCTGGCAGCCAAGCCCTGGCTGAGGGGGCTGGTGGCAAGGGCGGGCAGAAATTACCTTCCCTGGTCCAGTAAAATCCCTCATCTGGGACCGGTCACATCCTGAGGGTGCTGGACCAGGGAGGTCAAACCTGTACAACAAAAAATATGATTAAAGGCACTCCCTGCTTGAACAGCTCTCATCTTCTTATAAATATTTCTGAAAGTTTGTTTTTGTTTGTTTGTTTGTTTGTCCCGAAAGATCTCTGAAACAGTAAGAGCTAGAAACACCAAATTTTGCACGGATACTACTCATTTCCTAACTTAAATAACTGAATTGGTTATATCTCAAAATTCATTCCCCTGGTTCCCCCAGAGCCCCAATTGGGCCCATTGATAATTCTGAAAGATCTCCAAAACGGTAAGAACTAGAAACACCAAATTTTGCACGGATACTAATAATTTCCTAACTTAAATAACTGGATTGGTTATATCTCAAAATTGGTTCCCTGGTTCCTCCAGAACCCCAATTGAGCCCACTGATAATTAGCTTTTAGTAGCGCCTGACCATAGACATTTGCTGGACACTTCTGTTAAGTGTGTCACATAAATTGCAACTACGAGATCCTAGAGGATAAAGCATGTGGGAACCTGCAGCACCATTATTTAATTTAATGTGGATAAGTGTAAAGTAAAGCACAACGGGAAAAATAACCCCAACTATACATACAGTATGATGGGGGCTAATTTGGCTATGACAAATCAGGAAAGAGATCTTGGAGTTATCGTGGACAGTTCTCTGAAAACTTCCACACAGTGTGCAGCAGCGGTCAAAAGGCAAATAGGATGCTAGGAATTATTAAGAAAGGGATAGAAAATAAGACCCAGAATATCTTACTGCCCCTGTATAAAACTATGGTACGGCCACATCTTGAATACTGTGTACAGATGTGGTCTCCTCACCTCAAAAAAGATATTTTGGCCTTGGAAAGGGTTCAGAAAAGGGCAACTAAAATGATTAGGGGTTTGGAATGGGTCCCATATGAGGAAAGGCTAAAGAGACTGGGACTTTTCAGTTTAGAAAAGAGGAGACTGAGGGGGGATATGATAGAGGTATATAAAATCATGAGTGGTGTGGAGAGGGCCAATAAAGAGAAGTTATTTATTAGTTCCCTAAATAGAAGAACTAGAGGACACCAAATGAAATTAATGGGTATCAGGTTTAAAACTAATAAAAGAAAGTTCTTCTTCACACAGTGTGTAGTCAGCCTGTGGAACTCCTTGCCAGAGGATGCTGTAAAGGCTAGGACTATAATAGAGTTTAAAGAGAAGCTAGATAATTTCATGGAGGTTAGGTCCATAAAAGGCTGTTAGCCAGGGGATAAAATGGTGTCCTTGGCCTCTGTTTGTCAGAGGCTGGAGAGGGATGGCAGGAGACAAATCACTTGATCATTGTCTTCGGTCCACCCTCCCTGGGGCACCTGGTGCTGGCCACTGTCGGCAGACAGGATACTGGGCTAGATGGACCTTTGGTCTGACCCAGTACGGCCATTCTTATGTTCTTATGTTCTTACCATCAAGGGAAAGCCCATGGGGGAGAGGCTGCAGTGGGGCAGAGAATCAGCAACCTCCCCTATACTAGGGCACCAGCAGGTCTCCAGGACAGACCCAAATGTGGCTGATGCTAGCTGGGGTCTAGCCTTCCTAATTGTGGCTGGGAGAAGCCTCTAGCTATCACAGCCTCTGAACATCTTCACGCAGCCGGGCTCCGACTGAACCCCTTCTGGAAATTAAAGTTGCTTCCCTCCCCACACACCCAAATGAGCCATCCCACCACTCGCCCTCCTTCGGGCTGCATGCGTTCTTCTGGCAGGGCTGTGTGCATTATCAGCAAGTGCCACGGGCATTATGCACTTTGCAGGATTCAGCTCACAGTACAAAGAGGAGGTGGGTAGGAGGACTGTGGTTTTGAGCACCATGGAGACTGAGGAGGACACGGTACACTCAGAACAACCTATTCTCATTAGAACAGGCACATTCAGGTGCTGCGTGTTCTGATTATCTAGATATCACTAATTGCAACTCGTCTGAAGGTGTTTCGCTTTGTCTGATCAATGTAATCGGTCCAGCTGCTGCTAGGAAGTTCATTCAGGTTGCCCCATGGAGCGTGCACTGAAGGCACTCAGGGAGTGGCTACTTGGAGAGCAGTTATTTGCTGCTGCTGCAGAGCCCAGGAGACATCCCCTCCATTTCTCAGGGCTTCTGGCAAGGAGGCTGCAGGCATTGGTTTGCAAAGAGTCTTTCAGGGAAGATGGGTCTTCCTGATTTGTGAGGATTGAGAAAAGAGACCCTATGGGATCTGTCGTTTTGTAAGCACATCACTAGCTATGTTAATTTCTTAAAGTAATATATCAGAGAAAAGTATTTCCAATAAAATATGCTATGTTAATGTAATTGACGTAGTTCATTCATCACACCTTATACTATATTTTCCCCGGGCGACACTGCGTATTTCTGCTAGTTCTAAATAGGCAAGACAAAGGATGGAAGATAAGAACTACTCTCCATTTTTTTTCAGGTAGGAAACAGAGGTATAGGGCCATGAAGCGATTTGTCCATGCACACGTAGGATGTCTGTGGTAAAGCTGGGAACTGAGTCCCGATGTCTTGAGTTTGAGGCCAGTGCTTTAACACCAAGCCCCTCCTTCCTTCCTGTAATTCTGCTTGGATAAATATCTGAGCTGTGTTTTATGTTATGTGTAAATGGATATTTAACTTTAAAGGATATGATCAAAATTTTAATTGATCTACTCACCATTTTAACTAAGATATGCACAAATGTTTAATTAAATATTAGAAAGAAATTAATTAATTAGAACACATCCATTTGAGAAACACAAATATTATGTCTAGTTACATAAAAGCACAAGAATGGATAAACATGTTTTGGAAGAGAGAAATGTTGCCCTAGAAAATCATTGCTGCATAATATACCATACCACCAGAGACAAAAACAATTGGGCTGTGTCTAGACTGGCGCGATCTTGTGCCAGAGCTATGCAAATGAGGCTCAGCGTGGAATATCGCCAAGCCTCATTTGCATAACTAATGAGCCGCCATTTTGCGGAAGAGGCTCTTGCGCAAGGTGGAGCTGTCTATACTGCCCCTTCTTGCGCAAGAAAAACCCTCTTGTGCAAAGCCGTTATGCTGATTATTTTCAGGCATAATGGCTTTGCACAAGAGGGTTTTTCTTGTGCAAGAAGGGGCAGTGTAGACAGCTCCGTCTTGCACAAGAGCCTCTTCCACAAAAATGGCGGCTCATTAGTTATGCAAATGAGGCTCGGTGATATTCCACGCTGAGCCTCATTTGCATAGCTCTGGCGCAAGATTGCGCCAGTCTAGACACAGCCTTGGTGTTTGCCCTCTATCATATGCTTGTGATTACATGCATTTTTGTTTTCATTAGCATAATTCCATTGGCATGTTTTTCATATATGACAATATATGACATCACAATAGAAGTAGCCAAATAAGTGTACTACAATTAAAGCAAGGCATGACTGAGGAGTACAGAAATAGGATACAATGCCTTTTCCCCTACAAATCCAATTCCAGTTTTAGTCAGAAATGAATGAGAATGATGTTTGTTTGGTAGCCCATGTGCAATCAGTAATACGTATATGTGATCTATATTATTACTAATAATAGTCTTGGGTCCATGTTAATGGGCAAAAACCTCCATCAATATTAACACAAGGTGGCAACCTCTGTAGAAAGTCCACAGATAGAATGAGTGTGGATAATGGCCTATCCTTTCTCCTTCAGGGTGGTCTCATCTGAACTTTGACTATTCAAAAGTCTCACCTTTCTCCTCAATGAATCTGCCCCTAACCTATGCAAGCAGCAGCATAACTAACCTCAGAAATATTGCAAGGGTTTTTTCAAAAGTGCCCTAAAACCCCCATAATTTGGCCTGCACACATATATTACTGGGATAATTAAAATGATAGAAAGTGCCCAGCTTGACTCTCAGATCTTAGGAAGAGTCCACAAAGCTGCTATTTGGACACCTGAAAACAAACATCTTTTAACTTGCAAAACTGAGCATGTTTGATATGGAAATTAATGAATTACAATAAGGATGGATCCTCACAATGCCATTTTTATGGAGGGATTTTTTCAGAGTAGAACCACACTTTAAAATTACTCTCCCCAAGAAATTGGTATCTGGATTATAGGTTAGAATTAAAGATATCTCAGATATCCCTAGACATTTTTTTTTAATCGAGTAATTCCAAATATAGAGGCATTTGGGCCTAGGTTTATTTTGATAGCTTCAACTATGCCTCCAATCTCTCCATTTAATTTTCAGAAATACTGCATCTCATGTGCAGAAATGATATTACAAGGTCAGAAACTATGGATCTGGCAGGACCATAACATCCTTTCCAAATAGAATTATGTTCTAGTCAATAACAAAGTAATTGAGTTGCAAATAATATTTGCATCCTTGCTTCAATAATTTTGCAAAAATTAAAGACCCTTATTAGTGACTAAAATCTCTTATTTGATACACAGAGTTCCACACTGCAAAAAACATGACTGCTTTCAAAGTACAGATTGGCAGATTGTCACAGCTCTGTTGCCAATACTATACCGAAAGGAATTATTATTCAGGGCCTAATCCTGAAACCTGGCCATGATGGCTGTAGAGCTGAGTATCACCTGCAGAATGCAGAGCCTCAAATCCTACTGAGGTCATTTGGCAGGGTTGAACCATTAGCAAACTCTCACACAGAAAGTATCACCTGTAAATATCAGTACTAATGAATCTGATACTTTCACATCTCAGATTTGAACAGCTATTAACACGTGTTTATATGAATATATACTCTTTTGTTTCTTCAATTCGAATGAAGAAGGATACAGCAGAATAGCCAAAGCCAGGATGTTCTTTGGACTGACTCAGCATCTAGGGGTTACAATGGATGACAAGTATGACCAGTACTTCCTTGTAGATAGCACACTAACTTAAACCTCTTTCACATTGTCTCTGGGTACTGTACCTTCTGGAAAATTAGATAAAGTTCATTCTGTCTGTTATAGCATGGAAACAGAATGACATGCTCTATGTAATGCTGACTTCTCTCATGTTTTCTTGAACGTGGAAGGCTATCAACCCCATCTATGGTCCATATTTATTGACTCTTCCTTCCACCTCCTTTAAAAGGCCCATCAATAGTAATTCTGAACACGAAGGAAGCTTTAGCAGTTTAAATACAGGATCTTAGATACTGGGTACATGGACTATTGTCACTCTCTAGTGGTCAGCTGACAATAATGGTTCTGCTAAAGCAGCCAATTTGCAAGGCTAGAGTGAAATCCTGGGTAAACAGAAGCCAATGATAACCTTGCCATTCACTTCAATGGTACCACGATTTCTCCCTAAGTCCTTTAGTTGAAATAATGTTTTCAATAGGAAAGGTCCAAGTGTGATTGGTTACATAAGGTTTGGCCTTGTTTGTTTTGTCTTGTACCCTACACATCTTCAGGAAGGACAAAATTCTAATTCAGTTTTTGAAACTGCTACTAGTAATATACAGGCTCACACTCTCCCTCTGTGTTAAGCTCCAACTCAGCATGATTTCATTCTTCTAAGGCAAATGTTACAGCTAGAACCGGTTGATTTTTTTTTAATTTCAACATTTTTTCATGAAAATTTACTGTCACTTTCTGACTGGCTCAAGGCACAAGACATTGGTGGGATATTGTGACCTGAATATTTTGCAGCTCTCTGTGACTTTCTTCAGTTAAATATATCGTTGCTTTCTTTTGAAGTTGGGGGAACTCCAAAAACATGGCACATCTGTAATTCAGGACCTACGTACCTCACTCTGGAAATGTAGATCAATTCTCTGCATAGATATGAAAAAGGTTAGAGAGGTCTGAACTCCTCCTAGTGGACTTCTGGGGTGCTGACTCTGAAACCACATGACATCATCTTTCCATGCCAGTGCCTTTTCCTTGCACTTCATTTTTAGCAGAATTGTTGACTTAGTGCACTTCTGCTTCCTAGGATATGGAGTTGCAGGCATTGGGGCAGCTGGATGTGGGAAATGGTGGCTAAGTTGTGGAACAAAGAGTTCAAACCCCCTCTAAAATTTCAAGTCACTGCTGTTCCTGTGCATGAAGGGACATGAAAGTTCTCTTTCTACATGCTTCAGTTCCCTTCCAGGTGCCAAAATCCCACACCTGACTTTTCTTGCCAATAGCCCCAATTGTCCTTTCCTTTGATCCCAAAAGCTTTACTTCCCCACAATTAGGATTCAAAATACATGTGTCTGTTGGTCAATACACAATTATGTGTAAATATGAAGTTAATGCCGATTACGCCCACTGCCATAGAGGGCTGCAACGAAGGTTCTCCATTTTTGTCTGTCTTTGGCCATTTTCTCCAGTGTGTCCCAGCTGTAATTCATTTAGGAAGGCCATCACACAAAGTTGTAGGAGACTTCTTCGTTGCTGTTTCTGTAACATAATTTTTTTTTCTAGGTCAGGGTTGTCAGCCCTGAGCTGAACCCCCAACCTGGAGGACCAGTGAATCACACTTAGTCTGGTCTTTACCCTTCGACCTGTCCAGCATGGATGATCCTAACAGGAGCACTAGGCTCCCGCCAACATAGCTCTAGGGGTCACTGAGACACACAAGCCCCCCAACTGTGACAAGGTAGTGATCCACTGGGGGGTGAAAACATGAAGGTAGATATTAAATGTGGTGTACTGACTACATTATTTACTCCTGGGTTTAACTCACAAAAAGTGTCCATGCTAGAATGTACCTGAAATTTTCCTGCATGATCAGCCTACTATCCTGGTGTGCCATGTAAATGAAGTGGTCTTATCATGGACTTGAGTCCCACTAGACACAGGGATATTTGCTCATAGTCTGTTGGACTCATAGTTGTAAGAAATGAGCAAATCCCATAAATTGCCTTATAATAATTTTCTGTTTTTAAATAGCATTGAGGATAAATTATCTGTTGTTCACACTGAAGCTTTAAATATGTTCAAAAGCCTAAAGTTAAAGCCCCTTGATAAATGTAGCTGACTCCCAGATCCATGATGTAATGATGGTGTGGCTAACAGAGAGAAACCTTCTCTTGAAACCCTAGTCAGAGGCTAATACCAAATCCATTGTATCCAAAAGTAACTGAGGCTATGTCTACACTAAAAGGGAATGTTGAATCAAGATATGCACTCCAACTATGTTAATTATGTAGCTGGAGTCGACATGCTTTGTTTCAAGTTTCCCCACCATTCGCACAGAGGGAGGCCAATGGAGCCAAGACTCCTGTTGGTTTCTCTTACTCCTCACAGAAGCAGGGGTACCAGATGCTGATGGGGGCACCCTCTGGATTCAATTTAAGGACTCTTCACTAGACTCACTAAATCAAACTTTGGAAGATCGATAATCACAGCATCGATCATCCATTTAGTGAAGACATGGCCTGAGTAGGATTCTAAACTGCAAGTATAGACGCCCTAATTCTGGTGCTAGGCTCATGGTATTAAATTATCGTGTCAGAAATAGGAAGCTAGATGCAGTGAGCCACTCATATAAATAACTGAAATAGCTTATATATGTAACTAGATGTAGAATGGTCTCAGTGGGGTAGCGGTGTTAGTCTGTCATTTTAAAAACAAGGAGTAGTCCTGTGGCACCTACGAGACTAACCAAAATATATATAGTATTATGAGTTTTCATGGGCAAGACCCACTTCTTCAGATGTGGATTTTGCCCATGAAAGCTCATGATACTATATATATTTTGTTAGTCTCATAGGTGCCACAGGACTACTCATTTTTAGATGTAGAATGTATTTTAAAAGTTCTGTGTATACAGACTTAGAGAACAGACAATCCTAAATCTAATAATACCATCTTGGTTTTGGCTGTACATTACTAAGTTAAATCTACAACATTTTGAAGGGTGTATGACTGCAAATAGAATGAGCATATGCAAAGCAGAAATCCATTCGCTTTTATGCCATAAGTGAAAAAATAACTTGTATGAAATCTCTTACTGAGATGAGATGTAAAAAATGAACAGTTTTAACAGATTCATGCAGTTTCTTTGCTGCACATTATATTTTGCTCTATGTTGAATTATTCCCACTTTCATTAGCATAATGTTTTGAAGATAATTTATTTTCCTAGTGTCAGTATGATCCAGCAAGATCCCTGAGATCTGACATGTATTATCCATATGTATGTCTATCCAGGCATATTTTCCTGTTGCAAGCAGCTTAATTATGAAAAACCCAAGATTCTTTTGCAGTATCTTCATATACCAATTTGAATTGATTCAATACTAGCTTGTGATTTGCTTTTCCAATATCAGGTCTTTCCTGCTATCCTAAGAATCTAGTCAGGTTTTTATACCTCTGTGGTAGAAGGCTCATCCTTTCACCTTCCCACTTCCCTGATCCTTCTCATGTGAACAAAGAACAGCAATAGCTGAAGTCCAGAGATGCAAATAAATCGATGTTTATTGGGGTTAGTTTCCTGCAAACATGAATCTGGTTTCCTTTCCATTTTTCCTTGTTCTTTTGTTCCCAACTTACTTCCTGTTTACTTCCAGTGTATATAATACAGTGAAAGTTTCTTCAGCTCTCGCCCTTGAGCACCCTTACTCTACTTATGCTACATTGATGACACCTTCATCATATGGACCCATGGGAAAGGGACCCTTGAAGAATTTCACAGGGATTTTAACAACTTACACCCCACCATCAACCTCAGTCTGGATCAGTGCACACAAGAGATCCACTTCCTTGACACTACTGTACAATTACATGACAGTCACATTTCCACCACCTTATACCGAAACCTACCGACCGCTACACTTACCTTCATGTCTCTAGCCTCCATCCGAGACACATTTCTCAATCTATTATTTACAGTTAAGCCCTAAGATTCAACTGGATTTGCTCCAATGCCACAAAGACAAACACCTACAGGATCTATATTGAGCATTTTAAAAACTGAAATACACACCCAGAGAAGTGAAAAAAACAGATCGATAGAGCCAGAAGAGTACACAAACATGAACTACTTCAAAACCAGCCAAGAAGAGAAAACAACAGAATTCCACTTGTTATCACCTTCAGCCCACAACCTAAGCCCCTCCAACACATTATCAATAATCTACAACCTATCCTGGAAAATGACCCCTTGTTCTCACCCCTTGAGGGAAAGGCCAATCCTCGCCCACAGACAACTCCCTAACCTCAAATAAATTATTCCCAGTAACCACACAGCAGACCTCCATCATAATTATCCAGGAACCCACCCCTGCAATCAGCCCTGGTGCTAACTCTAGCCACACATCTACAAAAGAGATTTTATCACTGGACTCAACCACATCACCCATTACATCAGGGGCTCATTTAAATGCACATTCACTAATGTGATCTATGCTGTCAAATGCCAGCAATGCCCTTCTGCCATGTATATTGGCCAAACTGGACAGTCTCTATGAGAAAGAATTAAGGGACACAAATCAGATATCTAAAAAGACAACACACAAAAACCTGTTGGAGAACCCTTTAACCTGCCCAGGCACTCATTAATGGATCTCAAAGTCACCGTGTTGTTTCTGGCCAATTCCACAAGCCAAATACACAGAGAAGAGTTGGAACTTATCTTCATTTACCAGTTTGGGACTCATCACAAAGGTATGAATAAAGACATCACCTGGCTAGCACACTACCTTCTACATCCTAATGACTTAACCAACCAAACAATGAGTACTTGAGAACAATTTGCACCTTCTCTATCAGCTTCATATAACATGAACACTCTAATTCAATATTTTTCCCCTTCCTTCTCCCCGCGCACCATCCCCTGTTTATTTTGGAACTGGACTTTTAATACTCCATTCATCTGAAGAAGTGTGTGGTACCCACAAAAGCTCATGATAACATCTACGTTTTGTTAGTCTTTAAGGTTCTGTTAAACTATTCATTGTTTTTTAAGTTTTTCCAGTTACAGACTAACTCGGCTACCCCTCTGAAGCTAGTGAAAGCTTTGTTATTCAGCACTTCGTGGGGCATGCTAATTGCTGGTTAATTGAATGTGCCAGAGACTCAAGAAAATGGCTAGGCAGCTCGAGGCAGGCTGAGAAGAAAGGAGGCATCTGCTGCTGATGTCATCTGGTAGTGCCACAATGCCAGTTAACAAAGTTTTCCACTTAACAAAGTGCTGGGTAACAAAGCTTTCACTGTATTATTTTCAGCAACACCTTAACCAGTCATTATAATGAAATTTAACTAACCAATCCTAGCATACTGTAACATGATTATTTAACCAATTATATCCCACTAGCTTAATTGGTTTATGCCCAGAAAAATTAATTATACAGCAGACAAACAATCGAAGAATCAGGCAGAGACCATACAGATAAACAATAGAGAAGTGGAGGAGCCTAGTGACAAAACAATAAAGAAATGAGAATTTCGCAATCCCAACTATTGTCCTTGCCAGACAGAAAGCTATCAAGCTGTTTTCATTAAATCACTGAGGCTCATCCCTTTATTTGGAAGTGACAGATTAGACTGCCATTCTAACAGCCTCAGATTGTCTTATTTTAATGTGACTGATCTGGAATGTGTCAGGACGTGACCGTACAGTCCCCAGGTTATGGTGGCCCCTGCTGTTCAGCCAAAAGCCTTAACTTAAGAACGAGGCCTCATGTTATCATTTACAATTAGATTGAGATTTTGAGTCTTTGTTTTTCTACCCCTGTAATTAGCAAAATAGTAAAAATACACCAAAATTCTTAAAGTACAGGCATTTACAGGCAGGCCTGAATATCTATGTCTGAACACACTATTTCATTATGATTTAATAGTACTTATTGTCATTATGAATTATAATTCAGTGTTGAAAGAGTTAAGTCCAGAAAGAAAGAGCCAGTGTACAGAGGTAGATTTGTGAATTGTTAGCACATTGGTGGCCGTCAGGTCACATACTCCAGTAAGAGTGGCTGGTGCATTGAGGACAAAGAGGTGGAAGCCAAAAAAAAGAAGAATACATGCTAGTCCCCTCTCAAAATCATGTGCATTTCTACAGGCCTTGGACAGAAAACTTGCTGTAATAAATTTAAGATACCAGTGCAAGACTGTAAACAGAAATAATTAATTCAGGGAAGTCCTATGACCTATGTTATACAGGAGGTCAAACTCCATAATCACAAGTGGTGCCTGCTGGACTCATCATCTCTAACCCTATGTGAAATAAAATTAATGTGCCATCATTAGATGAAATTTCTTTGAGAGCAAAGAGGAGCCAGAACTGAACAAGTGGGCCCCCTTGCAATAGACAGGGTTCCTAAGGCTCACAACTCATGCAGTACAGGGTTTGCTGAAATCCATGACCACATTTTGCAATCACATGGAATGGACTGTCATAGAACGCCTCACTGTTGCTGATTCTCTCCCAGAACAACTGTTCCATTCTGGTAAGCCATTGTAGAAATGAATCTACGAGAAATGTCTTGAAAGCTTCATGATGCTCCCCCGCAATCTTTCATGTTTGTTTTCAGTTATTTTCTGTGGCGAAAAACCTCATGTTCACTTTACTCAGACTGAAATTCACATTAAAATGTGAGAGTAGAAATCCTGAGCAATATTTGGTTAAAAGTTTCAGAGGGGCGGCTGTGTTAGTCTGTAACTGAAAAAACTTAAAAAACAATGAATGGTCCTGAAGCACCTTAGAGGGTATGCCTACACTATAGAGGTTTTTTTCAGAAAAACGGCTGGTTTTATGAAAAAACTTCAATTACGTCCACTCTGCAATCACGTTCTTTCGGAAAAAAATTGAAAGAACAGAGGGGTTTTTCCGACATTGGTAAACCTCTTTCTACAAGGAAGAACGCCTTTTTCCAAAAGAGCTCTTTCGGAAAAAGGCACGTGTAGATGGGGAAGAGGGAGTTCTTTTGACAGGAGAGGAAAAAGGAAAAAACACAGGTGTCCTGGTAGTAATCACAGCTTACATGCAAAACAGCATCCATTCAGTGTGGACGCTATCTGTCAAAAAGGCAGATTGTTTTTTTGATGCGCTTTGGCAGTGTGGATGCTCTCTTTCAGAAGAAGTTTTTTTGGAAGATATCTTCTGGAAAAGCTTCTTCTGAAAGAAGCCTACAGTCTAGACATAGCCAGAGACTAACAAAAGATATAGATGGTTTCATGAGCTTTCACAGGCACAACCCATTTCTTCAGATGAATGAAGAAGTGGATTATGGCCATGAAAGCTCATGTTACCATCTATATTTTTTGTTAGTCTCTAAGATGCTGCAAAACCATTCATTGTTTTTAAGTAGTTGATTAAACAGTCTTCTGTAACAGTGGGAATATTGGCATCTGTGTACTTCAGTGAGGCTGGGTTATTTTTTTCTTGAGTGGGACAGAGGATGTTAGGTAGGAAGGGAAGGAAAAATCTCTATCATAGCTCTTAAAATTATGACATCACAGTACACTATTGAACTCTGTAACTTATGGTTCAGCTGCAGCATCTTTTAGAATGATATTCAATTTTGATTTAAAGACCTCCCATGATAATGAATTTGCCATTGCATTGACAAGCTGAAGTCAACAATGTGACATCAGCATAAACTTGGGGTAACAAAGTGTCCAACAGCCAACACTTCATTTGGGTAAAATGACTTCTACAGTCAAAGAAAATGATGTGTGAGTAGCAACTACAAAATCAAACCATTTCTGGAAGAATCTTCAATATACACAACAGATAAGCAAATGTTTATCATATTATGATTGTACATGATACTCTCAAACATTTCCCAGATGTTACCTCCATAGTTTTATTTAGTCCATAAGAACATAATTGTTTCCCACAGGCATTCAGAATTTGTATATGAGTTAAAGATCGTCTAAGTGAAAAATAGATTGTTCTTTCTGGGGAAAGGTTTCATTTTTTCCCCCTGGAGTTTTCATAATAAAAGTCTCTCAGGACAGCTGATAAAAAGAAGTTGAAGTATTCAATCTATAGATTTATCTAGAACTGCAAACAACCTGCACAAGAAGTCATGATTCACAAGGACAAAGAAAATGGTCTCAGTTTCAAATAATGAATCAAGAATTTTCTTTTGAACTTTTATTTAATTTTGGCAGATTTACAGAGTTTTGGAACACTGTACACGTTGACTTAGTCTTTTTATTAATTGTGAGTTATCCTAATATATTGTCATGCTCTACAACAAGATGATGTATGTCCATTTCTTTCCTCCATCAAGTTCAGTACTGGGGGCCATTTATCTTCCAAAAGAAGATAGCTTCCCTTGTAGCAGGGGAGTCTCTTCTACAGAGAGCTAATATTTAATTTGGCATTTCAAGTCCTTATGATTTGGCTTCATTTCCTTCCTTTTAACCCCTTGAATTAACTTAGAACACAGCAGCTTTTGCCATCAACAATAAGATAAATCCTCTATTTGTATTGTTAAGATTAGGATGAATTTTCAAAAGCACACATTGCTGGTCTAACTCTGCTGCTATTGATATCACAGAATCATAGGGTTGGAAGAGACCTTAGGAGGTCATCTGCTCCAATCATGCTAAAAGCAGGATCAATGCCTAGTGAATCATCGCAATCAGGGCTTCATCAAGCCTACAAACCTGTAGGGATGGAGATTCCATCACCTCCCTAGGTAATCCATTTCAGTGCTTCACCACCCTCCTAGTGAAATAGTTTTTCCTAATATCCAACCTAGACCTCCCCCTCTGCAAGTTGAAACCATTGTTCCTCATTCTATCAACTGTCACAACTGAGAACAGCTGAGTTCCATCCTCTTTGGAACCCCCCTTCAGGTAGTGAAAGGCTGTTATCAAATCCCCCCTCACTCTTCTCTTCTGTAGACTAAATAAGCCCAAATCCCTTAGCCTTTCCTCATAAGTCATGTGCTCCAGCTCCCTAATTATTTTTGTTGCCCTCCGCTGGACTCTCTTCACTGTGTTCACATCATTTCTGTAATAGGGGCCCCACAGTTAGGTGCAATACTCCAGATGTGGCCAAATAAAGAGGAATAATCACTTCCTTAGATCTGCTGGCAATGTTCCTACTAATGCACCACACTATGTCATTAGCATTCTTGGCTACAAGATCACACTGTTGATTCATATTCAGCTTCTCATCAACGGTAATCCCCAAGTCCTTTTCTGCAGAAACGCTGCTTAGCTTAGATAGTTGGTCCCCAGCCTGTGGCAATACTTGGGATTCTTCTGTCCCAGGTGCAGAACTCTCTACTTGTCCTTAACCTCATCAGATTTCTTTTGGCCCAATCCTCCATTTGTCTATGTCACTCTGGTCCCTAACCCTACCCTCCAGCATATTTACTTCTCCCCCTAGTTTACTGTCATCTGCAAACTTGCTGAGAATGCAATCCATCCCCTCATACAGCTCATTAATGATGCTGAACAAAATTCGCCACAGAACTGACCTTAGGGACACTCCACTTGATATCGACCACCAACCAGACATCAAGCCATTGATCACTACATTTAGAGCCCAATGAGCTAGCTAGCTTTCTCTCCACCTTACAGTCCAATCCATATTTCTTTAACTTGCTGGCAAGAATACTGTGGGGGACTATATCAGTGTTAAAAGTCTCATCAGCCTCAGTGGGACAAGGGTAGGCCAAAGTTGAAAGCTTTTGAAATTCCCATCTACAGTCTTTTAAATACAGTACAACCTCAATTTTATGAACACTGATCTTATGAACAGCCAATTTCACAAACCACTTTTCCTGACAGGGAAAAAAATATCACATAACAAAAGTGATGTTGATGAAGAAAAAAAATCAACATTCTTTTACATTATTATGCCTATCGTGTAGTAGAAATAGTTTTGCAGTGATGTTAAGGACACAAAGAAAGTGATGCCTTTGTAGCCAAGAAAGCTAATGGCATATTAGGGAACATTAGGAGGAGCATTGCCAGCAGATATAAAGGAGTGATTATTCCCCTTTATTCGGCTCTGGTGAGGCCACATCTGGAGTATTGCGTCCAATTCTGAGCGCCCCATTACAAAAAGGATGTGGACACATTGGAAAAAGTCCATCAGAGGGCAACAAAAATGATTACGGGGCTGGGGCACATGATGTAGGAAGAGAGGCTGAGGGATTTGGGCTTGTTTAGTCTACAGAAGAGAAGAGTGAGGGGTCTTTAACTATCTGAAGGGGGGTTCCAAAGAAGATGGAGCCTGGCTGTTCCAAGTGGTGACAGATGGCAGAACGAGGAGTTATCGTCTCAAGTTGCGGTGTGTGTGAGGATCTAGGTTGGATATTAGGAAAAACTATTTTACTAGGAGGGTGGTGAAGCACTGGAATGGGTTACCTAAGGATGTGGTGGAATCTCCATCCCTAGAGGTTTTTAAGTTCTGGCTTGACAAAGCCCTGGCTTTGGGCAGGGGGTTGGTCTCAATGACCTCCTGAGGTCTCTTCCAACCCCATGATTCTATGATTCTATAATGCTGTACGCCCTATACAGTGTTTGCACCTTGTATAGCACACTGTACAGTATTTCCAAATCCAAGTATTTTAATTTTCAGAATTTTAATTTTTGCTGGGGGGGACACTTGTCCATGGAAATATTTTTACCCAGTGACCTTTATTTCAGATTTCCTTGTCTGATCTTGTATGGCAAATCCTCTGTCTCTATGCTATCATTGTATAATTCCATGTCAGAAATGAGAAAATAATTATTCTCCAACTTCACTAGAAACCAGTAAAGTTCCTTCAGTTTTGAATAATGCTGTCATGACGTGACCTCTTCCAGAAGCCCATTCAAGATCAGATACCACAACCACCACCCCAAGAGCCAATTCAAAACCACGTTCATTACATCAATGCAAACAAATTTAAAATTAACTTAGAAGTATGTCAGGAACTAGGTGTCAGAAGAAGAGGAAAATTACTTGCTAGTTAATGAACAGATCTGATGCAGCAAAGTATGTTCCTATCTAGACCGTGTGCTTCTGAATGACCACCTTCCTTTCTTCTTGTCCCTCTGTGTTATACAAAGTAATGTACAGCAAATAACTGAAGTACACACATATCAATCAGTACATAAAGCTCCTAGTGACTAATTACATTTTATCATTTAGGATTCAGCCCATTTGATCAAAATTTGACAGCTTTTCACTCTCACTCTACCTCAAAATTGTTATCTACACAGAAATCCCTTCAGCATAAGAAAGAAATTCAGCAAAATGGATCAAAGCTAGAAACATTTAGGAAACCTTTCATCAGCTCTCCTGTTCTCCCCATTCATGCTCGGATCCAGGTCTGAGCCACTCCTGGTTTTACATTAGCCTTCAATGCAAGGCCAAAAGAACATTTTCTCCTTTATGTGTCCAGAGATACAAGCCTAAATATAATGCTTACATATCTAACCTGCTCCTGGCACCTGAACTAACGAGTATTTTCCCTCGCCACTGGATTATGGTTTCAGTTGCCACTACCTCAAAACATGGTGGTTCAAATTAAATGTTATCCAGGGTACCTCTGGCATTCATCTTTCCAAACCAAAACCCATCCCTGGTTTTTAGGCCCATCTCTGTTCAGTACAACACAAAAGTGTTGGTTTTGTTAAGTGCAGGAAGCTTGTGGTTTCTTTCAAACAGCAAAATCCATGTCAAATAATATAGAATAATTTCCTGTTTTGAAATCCTTTGATATGCTAATGCAACAATGCAAATTTCAGATTTGAATTCAGATTAATGTATAGTAATTACTCACAAAAACAGGTAGGTTTCTCTCAGTTTTACCACCCTTTTTTACAGATCAAAGACACAGCTCAGCCCTGACTTCAAAGATGTTGTTTAACCCAGTGAATCACAAAGAATAAACACATTTTACAAATCACAAAGAATAAACACAATTAAAATCATTGCTAATTGTCATGATTGAAGAGATTTGAGGGAATTAATGGGAAATGGTATAAACAAAAATACAGCCTGCAATGTTAGAATAAAAACATGGAATAGATCATTAGTATGGCCAGTAGAAGTATTCATTGTGAATATGGAGCCTAATTCTGCCATTTTTATTCACACCGAATAATGCCCTATTCTCTGAAAAGTTCCATTGAAATCAAGGGGACTAATTGTAAAGTAAGGTACTATTCAACAACTTCTGTAAGACTGCCAGAATCTGACCCAATATTGGTTACTAATGCAGGATGTGTTCCTAAAAGCACTTAAGCATATGCACCATTTTATTAATTGGAGTAACCCCACAGAAGTCAATGAAGGCTGCTCAAAGGAGTAAAATCATGCGGATGCATAAATGTTTGCGGGATCAGAACCTGAACTGCCATTTTTCATTAGCAAATCCTTTAGGAACCAATCTTGATTTCTGCAAACATATTAATCATTCATAAGTATTGGCTGAATGGCTTTAATGGATAATTGGATTGTTCAGGAACTGTTTCTTTAAGATGGTCTGTATTTGTTATTACTGAGGCTATGGCTACACTGCCATTTTTTTGCAGAAAAGGATATGCAAATTGTGCTCTGATTTGCATATCTTCTTCCAATTCTTTTTGCCGAAGAGGTTTTGCCATGAAAAAGCCCCATGTAGACGGGGCCATTTGTTGGGGAGAAAACCCCTTTTTCACAAGATCCTATAAACCTCGATTTTTGAGGAATAAGGGATCTTGTGAAAAAAGGTTTTTTTTAACAACAAATGGCCCCATCTACATGGGGCTTTTCAGCGGCAAACCTCTTCCGCAAAAAAAAATCGGAAGGAGATATGCAAATGAGAGCACGATTTTCATATCTTCTTCTGCAAAAAAACGGCAGTGTAGCCGTAGCCTGACGAGTGGCAGATCTCATAAGTATGATGGTATATTTGTTATGCCTTGACTAGATACTGAAAGTCTTAAAGAGGAAAACACATGATGAATAAAAATAATCAATTTACAAGCTAGTTTTCAGATGAGTATTCTTGCTAAAAATCTGTGAAAGTTAGAATTCTCATGAGAAGCAAATAATACAGTGCCAAAGCAATGGCACTATGCTAAGAATTGATCCAGCCCATTATGTGTATCTCAGCATTGCCATTTCATTTCAATTGCATATATAATTTACATCTGTTAATGAGTTTTGTCCTGCCTTCAAAGTCAAAAAGCCGGATTCTGCTTCCATTCAAATCAAGAACAAAACTTCTATTGTCCTTCGTGGGAAGGGATTGGTCCCTAACGGAGAAATTCTCCTGTAGCTGCCTGTGCTGCATAAAAGTATTTCCATAACAATTCCATCGATACTAATGTGTTTGATAAAATGTTATTGTTTTTCCATAGTTATCCTGCAAAATACCCTTAGTTATTGACAAATTGTTTTGGAAAGCTACTGTTATAGCACAAAACATTTTTTTCTCCTTTGAAACATGTAACAAATAACATTCCCAAGCCATCCACATCGAAGGGCATCACTTTGTACCAATGTCACACAAAAAATTGAAAAGCCTGTATACATTCTCAGTTAGCTGTGGTGGCAGAGATGTTAGCATCACTTTGAAGAAGCAGCAAATCGTTATTCTTTGTTTTCACATTTGTAGTAATAATATTAGCCAGGATGAATTCAATTTGTAGGGGGTGGTTGCACCGTTTACTGAATAGTACTTCATTAGAAAGCTTAGTACATTTCACACTTTCCACTTCTGACTGTAAATAAGTATTTAAATGAACAAGAGCAGCATTTACAGCTCCAGTAGATGGATCAAAAATGTGGCCAATGGTATTTACTCTTGAGTTGCAATGTAAAAGCAGTGATAGCAGAGCTCTGGGAACATTAAGGCACAGCTGCAAACTGTTCTAGTGTGAAGGAAATATAGGAAAATTATTAAGACTGATGGGGGAACTCCATAACAGTCTTGAAATATGTTAAGAACTGTTATAAACAGGATGGTAATCAATTGTCCTCCAAGTGTGCAGAAGGTACAACAAAAAGTAATGAGCTTAATCTGCAGTAAGGAAGATGTAGATTAGATTTTGGGAAATTTTTCTAACTATTAGATAGGTGAACTCTGAAACAGTCTTCCAAGGGAGATTGAGGAATTCCTGTCTTTGAATGTTTTAAGTACTGATTGGACACACACATCTGAGTCTGCAGACCAGGTCTCTTCACACCACAGAGATTGACACTGCAACCATCAATCTTCCAGCGTTCAATTTAGCAGATCTTGTAAAGACCTTTAAATCAAACACTGAGGGTCTAGTAAAGACCCACTAAATTGAACACTCCCAGTCACAAGGAGTAAGGAAAGTCAATGGCAGCATTTCTCCCATCAACCTCCCACTGTGGGGACACTGCTGAAAATCTACTTAAGGTACGTCAGCTCCAGCCACGTTATTTATGTAGCCGGAACTGTGTACCTTAAACTGACTTTTGGCAGTAGTGTAGACCTGCCCTGAGACTCATTGCCGTGGAATTCTGTTTCCTGTGTAGACAAATCCTATGGAATAGCAAGAAGCAGCATCTTCTGGATGTGAACTAACATAAAAAGGAGCAATTAAAGTTAGAGTTACCACGGGTCTTTGGAATACCAAGGCTTTCCTGAGCCAGGCTGGCTTAGAGTGGCTCAAAAAACATGAAGTTCTTCTCTTCATTTGGATCTGAGCAGCTGAACAAGGTTTGTTGAAAACATGGTATCTGGCTAGTATGCTGCAGCAAAAATGTGGAGAAATAATTAGTCACAGACTGAAATAAAAACCTGAAAATGCAGCAGCCCTAGACTTGAGGAAACCCAAAACTGGTCCGGAGCATCAGGAGCCTGTCTTACTAGTACTCCAAACCAAAATTCTGGATTTCAACATGCTCAAGCTTTAGGAAAGTTTGAATCCAGATCCAGAGGAGCACTGTGGCTTAGGCATATTTCCAAAACACCTTCTATCAATTAGTCACAAAGTTCTCTTTCTCAATTGGATTAGATACATAGGGCAGAACTGAAAGTAATTTCATGTAATGAGGTGCAAAATGGAGACAAAGGTTTCTCGTTTAGGTTTCACTCCTCACAAAACACTGCTTCCAGACCTCCTACCTGGAAAGGCATCAGGAAATGGTTAAATGGACTAGTATGAGTAAGTTGGACTTCTCTGTTAAAAGAAAACACTTCAGAAGGGCACGCGCTAGTGCACATCGTCTTTGTAATATTTTCCTTTGTGGCCTTGATTATGGTACACTTATTTTTAAAGGCAATAAATATTATCAACACTTATTTTTCTCTCCACTGGAACTCAAATGAGAAGGTTGATGAAGGACAGCCATAAAAGTGTACATTTGTAGTAGTGCTCACATGTAAAAGGTAATCTAACTGAATGGATACAACATTATTAGGAGATCAAAAAATATAAACAGAGCCTTACGTAACGTGTGTTACTAAATGTAGCAGAGTTTGAGCTGCTTGCTGCTTTGCCTTTGGGGCAGGGAGTTTGTTATAAAACAAGAGAGGCAGGCAATTAAAAATAACAAAAGGTTGGGCATTCCAGTAAATGAAGGATCCTTAGGTCATCATGAAAACATTGCTGGATACTCCACTTACAAGATAGGAAGAAAGAATGGGAATGTGTGTTGTGCTGCTGGGATTTTCATTTGGATTTCTGTGTTAAACTTAAAAATGTTCTTGAAAAGGGGTGAACAATGATTAATCCAAAACTAACTGCGAAGAGCTACAACAGATTTCACAAAATTGGGTGACTGGGCAACTCAAAGGCAGATGGAATTCCATGTTGATAAATAGCTGTTACCAATCAAGAAAGAGATCTCGGAATCACTGTGGATAGATCCCTGAAAACATGTGTTCTATGTGTAGTGGCAGTCTAAAAACTAAAAAGCTAACAGAATATTGGGGATCATTAGGAAAGGAATACATAAAAAGACAAAATACCATATTTCCTTTACATAAAGTCATTGTATGCCCACATCTTGAATACTGTAGTCAGATCAGCTCAAGCCATGTAAAAAACATTATATTGGAATTGGGAAAGGTACAGAAAAGGCAACAGAAATGATTAGGGGAAAGGTAAAGCTTCCATATGAGGAGAAATTAACAAGACTGGGACTTTTCAGCTTGGAAAAGAAATGACTAAAGGGTGGGGGAATATGTTAGATGTCTAGAACATCATGAACAGTGTGGAAAAATAGAATAAGGAAACATTAATTATTCCTTTACTAAATAACACAAGAAGTTGACCCAATTAAATATATAGGCAGCAGATGTAAAACAAACAAAATTAATTGTTTTTTTCGCAATCAACTTGTAGAACTCTTTGCCAGGAGATGGTGGAAAAGCCCAAACTATAACAAGATTCCAATAAGAACAAAATAAGTTCAAGGAAGATAGGTCCATCAATGGCTATAAGCCAGAATGGACAGGAATGGTGTCCCTAGCTTCTGTTTGCCAGAAGCTGGGAATGGGTGATGGGATGGATTATGATGATTGCCTCTTCTGTTTATTCCTTCTGAAGCACCTGGCGTTGGCACTGTTGGAAGACAGGATACATGACTAGAAGTACCTTTGGTCTGACCCAGTATGGCCATTCTGATGCTCTTATATAGAGCTGAAATGTATCTGTCCCCTTGCTGTAACCCACTGGACCCTACACCCCTTCGAGAGCTGAGATAGAGCCCAAGAATCCCGATGGGGTCTCTTCCTCCACAGAGGTAGCCACAAAGTAAGAATATACATTAAAATTTTAAGGCCAACGAATGCTCCCTAAGCGACTTGCCACAAGATGTCAGACTATGTTACTGTTAGAGCTGAATGGGTCTAATATTTATTTAATTTTCTTTCTTTTATATAGGAATTAGATATAGTGCTCCTGCCAGCTAACTGCGAAGTTGTCTGCTAAAAACATAGAGTTTTCCAGTACCTTGGTAGGCCTTGGATAGAAATGGTGAAGGATAACAAGAAAGGTTTCTACAGGCTTGTTAACAAGAAGAAGGTGATCAGAGAGGGTGTGCGGCCCCTACTGGATGAAGGAGGTAACCTAGTGACAAATGATGTGGGGAAAGCTGAAGTACTCAATGCTTTCTTTGCCTCTGTATTCACAGACAAGGTGGGCTCCCAGACTAATGCGCTAAGTGACGCAAGATGGGATGAAGATCGACAGCCCTTGGTGGGTAAAGAACAGGTTAGGAACTATTTAGAAAAGCTAAACGTACACAAATCCATGGGTCCGGACTTAATGCATCCGAGGGTACTGTACTAAGCCTACAGAGTGGAATTTACTCTTGCTAAACCAGTATGAGGAAGCACACCCCACCACAGGGTCCAAGCAACACTGAAGTCCTTTAGTTTGTTTTGGAATTAATAGGTCCAATGTTTCATATCCACCATGGGCCATACACTGTGTAACCTGTCATTAGGAGTCAGACTTCCAAGTTAAACCTTAAAATGTCTTCCTGCTACAAAACAATGCCTAACAGAAAGCAGAGACACTCTCCATGCAACAAAGACATTACTTTGTCTTTTGGCAGGGATATTACTCTGTCTTTTGGCAGAGATATTACCTGGCACATCATCAACTTGTCGGCAAAGCTGATGATGATCAAGAGAGCACTAAAAAAAGACAAATGTCTCTATACCAGGTGGAGCACTAGGGCCTCAAGAAATCAGTCTGTCAACTAAAAAGTTTCTTCACAATCCCCAGTGGGCATTTCTCCGCTGTTGCATGTGCCGCCATCTGGAGCACAGGGCAATCAGTGTTCTGAACAGCTCCCTTGTAAAGGAGCGGCAGCATGTCTCACTGCACAGTGAAGGGGCACTACTTGCTCAGTCCATGCCTACACTACCTAATTGTGAAAACCTAACTTAGACCTGCAGACAGACACAGCAGCTATTAAGTCACTTTTGTGTGAGCACACTTGGCGTGTTAGTGCTATGCATCCTCACCAGGAGAATTTTTATGAATTGAATTGCCAGGGTGGGGTGGCGTGGCCAGAAAGCCAGTAACAGTTGACATACACAACAGTGTCTACACTAACACTGCATAGACCTAATTACGTCACCAGTGACACCATGCTGCTTGGGGAGGTAGCATTGCTACACCAGTGTAGAGAGGTACTTACATTAGCAGGAGCTCCATTTAAGCGAAGACACTTCACAGCAAGGTCAATGCAAGGTAGCTTACATTGACCTAAGTATAGAGTCTAGACAAGACCTCCATGTTGTCTTTGAATCAATGTAGAGTCAGTATTGTTTCAAGACTTCCCCCACTCTGACTGCTATGTGTACAGCCAGGGCTCCTACCCGGATACTCTGTTGGCTGATCTCTTTTATACAAGCTTTATGTGCAGTCAGGAAGAGCAAAAGTGTAGACCACATATAGTTAGGAATTGCTCTTGCCACTTCTTGCTTATCAGGAAGAGACCTCTTATAACAGAGGGGGGCATTATGATTGCTATGGAGGTAGCTTTAGTCCTTCCCCATCCACCCTGGTCTGGGACTGGAGGTAGGTGGCATGAGAAGGATACAGTACGCCCGCAGGCACTGAAACATACCACTAACATTGTTGGCTATTTATCTGCCCTATGCAGGTGCAACAATATGTTCTTGTAAAGCCCAGCAAGTGTCAAACCCAGGCCTACTAGGCAGCTAATGGCTCCACAGAGCAGCAGCAGCCTCCAGTTTGTGCATCGCTACCCATGACATACTGAGAAATTCCAACTCACAGGGCCCAAGAGGTAGTTGCCTTATTACTCCTGATTAGGTCCCTACTCAATGTGAACCCATGGGGCATTCCAGGGAGCATTCAGGCAACAGAATGGATCTCCGACAGCTGCCATGACCATTTCTGCTCTTGAACTCTTGGCTTCAATCTCAGATTGATTTGGGTCTCATTTCTGAATCCCGACCCTGAAATCCAGCTTAGACACTGACCCCTTGGTACCTGATCCTCTGACCCCAGGCTGGAATGTGGTTATGAACTTCTCCACTACTCTCAGGCTACATCTAGACTACAAAGGTAAGTCAGAAAAAGATACGCAAATTGCGCTTCGCAATTTGCGTATCTTTTTCCACTTTTCTGACAAAAGAGGCTTTTCCGAAATTTGGGGCATCTACACAGCACCAAATTTTGGAAAAACCTGCTCTTTTCAACACATCCCTTCTTCCTTGTAGAACGAGGTTTACAGGGATGGTGAAATAGCATGTCTGCTTTTTCGAATTTTTTTTTCGGAAAAGCGGATGCATTCCTTGGATATGGCATTGCTTTTCCGGCATACCTCCGATATCCTGGAAAAGCAGTGCAGTCTAGACATAACCTCAGTCTCAGATTTGACCCTGCTCTGACCAGTGGTCCTGAGCACCCTCATCATGGTCCTGATAATTCTCCCTGTGGGGCAAGGCCAGTTGTGCAGGCAGCTTAGTGGTCCTATACCTTTCTGATCCCTCCCTTTGGACAGATTAATGTTACTGTCAAAACTAGTCTCAAATAGTTCTTGTTCTCAGGGGAGTTCAAGGACTCAATTGCTCCCAGCACCGGGAGAGGAGAAAAAGTCCCTTGTGCCTCTCACCACCCGTGCATATCTGCTCAAGCCCAGGCACAATCTGGACAATTTTTTAAAGTGGGACTGGTGTAGTGATGAGAGAAAATCTGGACTCCTTAGTTCTCCCTTGTTACTTTGAATAAATGACTTGAACCCATCATGCCTCCATTTCTCCTCTCTGTAAAATGGGGTGAAATCTGACCTCACAGAAACAGTGAGAATCAATGAGTGAGTGAAGTAGGTTAATACTGTTGGATACAAATAGACATGTAAAGTATTATTAACATGCCATTTTAATTTTATGTATCCCCGCCCCCCACCCTCCATTGCTTCTGCTGCTCTTCTGTTCTGTAGCTGCTCTCCTCAACAGAGGAGATTCTGGATCCCCTGCAGAGATCTTTTCCCCAGTGTTAGGGCTCTGACCAGTGTCTGGAGGTCACAGGCACTCAGGCCCTTGTTCCCCAACCCACATCCATTTATTCCCTTAGCAAGGACATGTACAAATAAATGGGGCAAACAAATAAAATTTATTCACAGGAATTAAAATAATAAAGCAAACTAGGACTGCAACTAAACAGTTAAATAACAGTACCAATGGCAAGTGACAAATAAGAACTTTGGCTGCTAAGTCCCCTTGAAGTGCAGACCCCAGGATGGTATGGCAGGTAAGGTAAAGATAAGATCACAACTGTGCCATTCTTGTAAGTAGATAGGAGGCTCTTCTCAGGCATGACTGGACAGGGAGCTGCTCGACTGGACCAGATACAGCCGGTGAAGGTCTGGATCCTTGGTTGATGGTCTCTCAAGTAAATGGCCTTCTTTGGTCCTTTTCCCCCCTACATCATCCTAGCAGGAGGAATGGGTAGTACAGCAGGCTGGAGATTACCCTGCCAAAGGAACAGCTGTCCCTGTGTGGGCAATGGCTATCGCTAGAGATCAGTAGGACTCACTGGTGTCCCCAGGTATATGTAGCTCCTACTACTGCTGCCAGGGTGGACAGTCCTAAGTGACAAGCGAGTCTTAAAAAGCCTCTCTGTTGCTAGGCAGATTAGCTGGCCACATGGCTAACCTGTTCCCACATCAAGGCCCAAAGGATACCAAACTGGGATAAAGAAGGGGGCCGATACAGATGTCAAAGGATAACTTAAGGCAATCAGAGATGGCTTTATGGCTGGCGAGGGAAATAAAACAGCAATTAACGGCTGACACCATACAAGAGCTGACACCTTGAGACTGCAAAATATTTTATTTATTTGTTTATTTGCTTGGGCAGAATGTTCCTGATGGAAATCAAGTCCAAAGCCTGGTCTCCTTAATGGGGCAGCTCTGTTTTACTGTCTTTATTGTGCTAGAAATGTGAGCTTGAAAAGAGCTGCCACTGGCCTGATTAAATTGTCTGGGATACTATGAAAATGTGCAGCAAGCTGATTAGGCCAGTCAGTGTCAATGCCAGATAGAGTGCAAAAGATTTAGCATCAGAGGTTTGCAAGGTTTATCTGGGAAAAGTCAGACAGTCAGCATTATTTGCTTTAATGCAGCCAATATGTTGTCCTAAAATGGCCACCCGTAACACACGTTCCAGGCTGTAGGACAGGCACCGGTGTATATCTTTTTTAAGACACTTTTCAACTTCATTAGCACTTGTGGTAGGGATCCCAAATTTTCTGCTAGGATTAAGACAAAGCTGCTGCAAAGAAAACCAAAAAGATCCTCAATTGCGTTAAGAAAAGAATAGCTTGTGTAACTGTCACAGAGGTGGGGGCAGCCTGTACGAAGAAAGACCAACAAACCTCATATCTTTCTTTGTGAGGGTATAATAAATAGCCCAGCAACAATATGTAAAGCCTTCTCTCTGTTCCACTGTAATAACATCGCACATAGATGCCCTTTTCTCTGATGGGTTTACCCAAGTCTTTTAAAGTAAGCTTCCAGACTCCAAGCAGGCACAAAATCACCCTTAGCCCTCTCTCACCATTGCCCCTGCTTGCTTCTTTCTTCTATCTCCAATAGCTGAACCTGTCACTTTATGGATCCCAGCCACATGAGTTTCCATACCCTTTAACTCTTCTTTGCAGAGCCAATAGGTTCAAATCATAGCATGGCAGATTTAGATTAAGCTTCAGGAAAAACTTCCAATCTGTAAGCACAGTAGGACATTGGAACAGACCTGTCTAAGGAAGTCGTGGAAACTCTTACACTGGGTAGCCATCTGGCTTGGATGGTTTTGACACAACAAATCCCACATCTTGGCTGGGGGTTAAACTAGTTGGAGCTGTAATTTGGAAATAGAGAATTGTGCTGGCCAGCTGATTCCTAGGCCTGCTGGGTAGTGCACTTGGTCACATGACTACAACACACATCCTGCACTGCTGTGGTACTGCTGTTCTAGGGAACAAAGCCAGCATTGCTGCTCTCTTTTCCTAACACTTCTGCACCCAGAAGCGAGAGGGCTGCATCACTGAGTACCGGCAGACAATGCTGGGATTGATCAGTTTGCAGTGACCAGAAGTGTCATGGTTATTGACCAGAATGAAGGGAGTCCTTGACTGCGCTCTGCTGTGTAAAGCAGTCATGTGTAACGGCAAAGTGTAAATGACACAGCATCCGTATTACTTTCAGACACAGTGAAACTTACAGTTAACATTCTCGGTGCCTTTGAACACATCTTCCCATTTAATTTTACAGACAGGACATCTCATACACTGTGGCCATGTCTACTCTGCAGTTCTTTTTTGGAAAAAGGTACACAAATTGCAAACCCCAATTTTTTTTAAATGTAGATCAAGCAAGCTTGTTAATTTTTTTCACTTCTCTCAGATATCATGCTCTGTTCTCTTGTTCCCCAAAATGTTCAAGAACCAAGCACTTGACACGCCAGAGGGCAGCTGGACAGAGAGGAGGGTGAACAGTCACTGTGGGCCCTGTCCAGCATTTGAACAGAATCTGAGAACATATTTCAAGGAGACAGACCCTTAAAAGACAAGCTGAGTTTAGAAACAAACATCCCCCATGTACAGCCCGGAACACTACCAAAAATGAGAGTTCCTTTAGTCCCAGCAGAGCCACTGAAGGAGGAACTGAAAAATCTTCAAACAAGAAGCATCATTACACACATCAAAACTAGCTGTCTAGCAGTGGTGAGAAAACCTACAGAGTATCTGCACTGAGCCCACTGGCTAAAGCAATAAAAAGAAATAACTACAGGTTGGACCTCCCTGCTCCGGCACCCTCAGGACCTGACTGGTCCTGGATGAGGGGAGGTATTCCTGTCCCCACCCCCACTGGCCCTTCTTAGCCCTGGCTTTGCTACTAACCAGAAGCCGGCTCCTCCTCTTTCCCCACCTCCCCCCGGCCTGCAGATTCTGCTGCCCTGCTGTTATACGCCAGGCTTCCCAGCCTCACGGGGCAGTTCTGCTGCCACACGCCAGGCCCTCAGTCTTGCTGAGCAGCCCTGCTGCCATGTGCTGGGTTTCCTGGCCCCACAGGACTCCTGGCCACCAGCCCTCCACCAGAACTCTCTGGTTATGCAACATTTTTGCTGGACCACAGATGTTGCCACACCAGAGAGTCCTGGTTAACAGAAGTTCAACCTGTACCCATTATTAACTATTGTTGAGGACATGTGAAGGGGAAGGTGTCCAGTGTTGTGATGTTCAGTATGGATTCTGAGACACTGATCTAGATGAGCCATGCAGTCAGATGGCAACCTTTGGCAGGTACTGCTGTGTACAAATACCTATGCCTTCACCCAGATGACATTCTCATTGTAAGTGAAAAAGGGGTCAAGGAACAAGCAATCCAAGACCACAATACCAAGCTGCAACAATTCCTAAATAGGTGCCAGGAGTGCACGACTAGTCCAAACCCAGACAACTCAGAACTGATGTCTCCTGCATATAACATCTGTTAACTTCTAAAGGATTCTGGCTGGGTCCCAAGAAGCTGAGGGCCACTATGGAGATGCTCAGGCCACAGAATGCAAAAGGGAGTCTGATTTATGGGGTTGCCAACTATCTTTCCAGATCCTGCATATACTTACCAGACATACAGTACAATAACAAAAGGCAACAGTTCAAGCTGCAGTAGGACACAGGGTGCGTGGAGTAGCTACAGACTGAGGACCATGGTGAATAAAAAAAAAAACCTGAAGACATCTGTGGAGTAGAGGCAGACAGTCAGTACATGGACACAGACAGCCAAGACCAAGAAGATTTAGACTGAGCCTTAGTCATCAGCTGACCTAACATAGAAGTATCAAAAGAAATGAGTGATAGCCAGGATCAACAGGACACTAGCCAATAGAATTCATAGGGCAAGGGGATGGCCACAAGTTCCTTGCCAACAGTGATAACACCAACAAGAAGTGGAAGACTGGTTCATAGGCCAGCACACATGAAGGACCATGTGGTCTACCTTGAGCTATGTGTTGGTAACTTCTGGCCTTTGCAAGTCAACCAGTGCTGACACAAGAACAACAAAAATGTTAAAAGGGTAGTAATATTTGAGAAATTTTGTGGGAGCATAGGCTGCAGAAAGCAAGAGTTTGGAGGAAACACAAGGAAGTTATTATGACTAGAATTCTATTGCAGTTGCAACTTGTCTGTCAATTTGCTCTTAAGAAAGAGCCTGTTCCTGAAATCCTCTCTTGTTATTACCCAGCATACAGTGCATGAAACAGAGGATGTCATGTCTATGAAAGCCTATAGGGGCTTGATACTCTTCAACCATTCTGGGTGTCCATTTTGTGGCCCAGAAAATTAGTGGATACTTTTGAAAATGTAGGCCCTAGAGTGGCATGCTTTAATCACCCATACTGCTACCCTTTGATTGCTGATAGTAAAGATTCTTTTGTCTTTGTGATTATCTTAGTGCACATGCATCAATACATGTAAGCATGTACCTCTGAACCTTGGTCCTCACTAACCCAGGAAAATCACTGTGAGTGAGGTGCGGTGGGGGAGCAGATAGAGGCATAATAAAGGAACTTTTGGTTGTAAAACTTAAAAACATGAGGCAGAAGACTCTGCTCCATGCTCTCTGGAGTGGGTGTCCTGCCCATGGTTTTATGTTTACAAATCCTGATTAAGGCATTTTCTCTAAATAATGCCAGGTGATGATAGGCTCCGGGCTTGTGAGTTGGGAAGTATTGTCTTTCAGAGGCACCCAGGGGTGGTGTGTAATTTTCCCAAGTTACAAGCCAGTTCTGTGTTAGACTGTTGAAAAGGAACCCCTGCATATTGAACCTGGTCCTGGTTGCTGCCAGCACCACCTGGCAAGAAAGTTGTAGAAAGTTGTAACACCACAACTCCCAGGAGTGAATAACTGTCATGTTTATACACCCAAATAATCACCACCAATGGCTCACAAAAATATCACAGAGAACAATCCTGCACTACCTGAAATTGACTGGGGTGAATCATCACCTCCCTGTAGTGGGCCTAGATAATGACAAGGCCCATTTAGGTGGTGCCTAAAATTTGTGCTACATCTCTGCAAAGATGATTTTCTCCTCTGATGACTTAATGAGTCCTTCAGAATTTGCATTTTCTTTTATCCTATGCAAATGGTGAAATGAAGAAAAGTTAAAAAACAGACAAGTGAAAAACTAAAGGAGAATTAAAGGAAACTAATGAAAGTTGATTGACACTGTCAACTGTGAAAGGGCAACAACTGAAATGTTGAAGTCAAGGAAGCTTAACTTTCAGCAACCAAAAATGTTGTCATCTTTGGGCTAGCAGATGTGAAATGCCTGGCCAAAGTAATTTGTCAGCATGCAAAAAAGGAAGTGGGGAAATGAATTTTAGAATGGGAACAGACTCCGTTGAAAGGGTTTGTAGCTGTTACCAGATAAAGGAAAACAAGTAAATAAGCAGATCAGATTGCAGTATTTGAAGCACTTTCCTCAGATGACAACTCTGCAGAGTGAACAACAGAAACTTCAGCTTCTAGACTTTGCATTTGTGCAAAAGAAAAAAAAACCATAAGCAGTTTCCTTTCAAGCCAGGAAGCATTCAAAACAAAACAAAGAACAAAAAATTATAAAAGTATTTGCTGATGAAACATGTTCAGTGTAAACCTGAAAACATCATTACTCCATGTTAATTAAATCCTTAAAAATAATTTGCTTTAAAGACAATATTAATTAAAGGATACTCATGAAACAAAGCACTGGAGAGTTATACCTCAAACAACAGAAGTTGTCACTTCACAGTAGGTTCTCAGATATCACCTACATTATGAATCCCAATACAGAACACCCTCAAAAACAATCTAGCTCAACTGATTTGATTAAAAACACTGCCACATACAGCCCTTTGAAGACAAAGCTATACTTTTAACTGCAATATTCATTGAAGTTGTTCAGGGGAGTATACACAGAAGCAAAACAAGAGTCAGGTTCTCGGCAAATCAGACGACAAAGGTTTTGAGAAAACAAGAAAACTGGAAGTATACCCTCATACTCACCCACCCACAAAAGCCTTAACCCTGCTCCTACACACAGCTCAGCTTCATCCAGTGTGCTATACCAGGATGGTATAATGCCTTTCAGGATGGCCTGTACAGGTTTTTTGAGAGACGTAATGGCAAGGTTGTGTTGAATGTTCCAGAGCAACACAAGACCACAAGCTCAAGAGAGCCTTTCGAAGACATGATGGCAGGTTCCAGCTTCTTATTGTTTGTGTGTAAAGTGGGAGCACCTAGGGACCTCAACAGAGGCCAGGGACCCTGTAACAGGGCAGCTGGCCCCTTAAATGAAATCAAGCCTAGCTCTCCTGTTCCAGTGCAGGTGCACTCTAATGCAGTAAGCAGGGCAGGGCTGTTCCTGGGATATATAAATGAAACACACCCCAAAGGCAAGGGAGAGGGCAGACCTCAGAGAGGGGAAAATGCAGAACCCAGAAAGGGTACTTGTTCTCTGAGCAGAAGCCGGAGAGTCTGAGAGCTGAAGGCTGGAGACTGGTGATGTTCTTGGGCAAGAGCTGGAACCAGGCCTGGAAAGGACACAAGGCAGACAAACAGATTCAGTGGTTTGGATGAGGCAGGTTGAGAACCACCAGAGCCATTCTTGAGGAGTGAGAGATGCTTGGGCTGTGCCTGAGAGGGGGAGGCTGGGGAGAAATGTCAGAACTGTATTTGGTGTGGTGATAGGATGTTGGGATTTGATAGAGTGAGTGCAGCATACGGATTGTGCTAGGGAAATCTAAACTATGAACACAGGACCTTTTGTAACAATTTAGCCCCTCAAAAGGCTCTTTATAGTTTGCAACTTCGTATGGAGTTATTGGGGGGCTCTGAAGGACAGGTGAAGCGGAGGCGGGTGCATCGCTCATGCCAGGGCCTGCTGATGGAGGGTACCCCAGCTAGTGAAGAATACAAGCAGGTGTTCTTCTGCATCTATATCCAGTACCTTAACCATTCTTTTTCTCCTCTCAGGTGGACTGTATTCCCTACCATGTCATAGGCTGGCGGATCTGATAAGTGGTATGATTTCATTATAGTTGGCTGTTGTTGGGAGTAATTCTTGGACACACTGGGTGCAGGTGAAAACAAGCAGAGGATTTATTGAACACACAGCGCTGGTGGAGTGCGGACCAGGTGTTAGCCTGGAGAGCACTAACTTAACCAAAACATACATTAGATTATATAGGTAGCAGATGGACGGAGGAGAAGTGATTTGATAGGTCTAGCAGCGGAAGTGAGATATGCACAGAAGCCAATGGTCTACGACAATTACACAGCATCTCCGCCCATTGCCAATTTAAACATGTTATCACTAATACAAATAATTATTCCTAACAAGCTAAATGAGCCAACATAAACAAAGGCATATTGATGGTCATTTTGTCGGCCGGAAATATAATGCGTCTCCTGCGGGGGTCGTATTGCCTTGGCGCGATCTTTGGGATCCAAGCTTATTTTCTAGGAACAAAGCAGACAAGGAAAAACAATCCCGCACGGTTGTTTGGTTGTTTGGTACCGGCCTTATCAAAGTGAGGCCCTTTTGGAATGTGGTTGCCAGGACAACCAGGGTCAAGTTAACAAGTTAACTGCTGTCTGGGTGCTTCCCAGGGCTGGCCTAATGATTTGAGATTTGAATTTGTCAGTTCGCAGCAAGATACCATGGGCTGCCTCAATTTACCCTACAGTTGTCCTTTAGCACAGTATTTTTATGTTACCATAGTCGTAGTTTTACACAGATGCCAACAAGAATATATAAAATCATTCTATTTTTTTTTCAATACTATGCCGTAACTTAAAAAAACACCACCTATCTACACTCTCACAGACCAGATTCATGATCTAGCAGAGTTCTGCAGTGGTGATTATAAAAGATCAGTGGCCTGCCATGTCAGTTGGATGCTGTGTTAGTGTAGATGTTAAACTGGAGATGGAAAGAGACAATAAGAACAAACACAACTAAATGGGCCCCTCTCTATGTGGAAGTCTCAGAGATCTGTCTTAGGAAATGTCTACACTACTGCATTATTTCAAAATAACTGACATTATTACTAATTAACAAGGTGAGTGTCCACACAGCAAGCCCATTATTTCAAAATCATTTTGAAATAACAGGATTCTTATTCCAGAATAATAAATCCTCATTTCACGAGGAATAACACCTATTTTGAAATAGCCATTTCAAAATAGGGTGCATGTGGCCGGCTCAGGTGTGGTTATTCTGAAATAATTGACCTCCAGGGCTTCTCAGAGCTGCCCTGAAAAACCTCTAGGGAGGGAGAGTCCACCACTTGCCCTTCCCTACAGAACCCCATTCCAATGCTTCACCACCCTCCTGGGACAATAGCAAGAGATTTATACCGGCATGAGCTTGGACCCAATGGTCGCTCTCCCCATGTCAAACTGGTTCCCGATGGAGTGGTAGCTGTCCGGCATGACAAGCTTCCAAATAGTGATGGTGACATGCTTCTGGAAGGGGATAGCAAGTCCCTTGTGGTACCCTGTCACCTGAGGGAAGGGACGAGCCACTCGCATAGGTCCAGGAAGATGTCCTTCTACATGCAAAAGATCTGGAGCCACTGCTGGTCATCCCACCACTCCAAGACGATCATGTCGCATCAGTTGGGACTCATAGACTCATAGACTTTAAGGTCAGAAGGGACCATTATGATCATCTAGTCTGACCCCCTGCACATTGCAGGCCACAGAATCTCACCCACCCACTCCTAGAATAATCCTGTCACCTATATCTCAGATATTGAAGTCCTTGAAACAATGGTTCAAAGACCCCAAGATGCAGAGAATCCTCCAGCTGTGATCTGTACCCCATGCTATAGAGGAAGGCAAAAAACCTCCAGGGCCTAATGTCCTGGCGCAATAAGCGATGGTGCACGGTGGGCAGGGAAGGATGAGGGAAGGATGAGAGGGGCTGTGCTACATGAGAAGCACATGGAGAGAGATGAGGAGGTGCTCCAGAGTGAGCTGCGGGTCCTGTTCCTGCAGTGCCACGTGGACAACCTGCAATAACTGTGCCAAGAGGTGCAGCAGGAGGTCTAAGAGTTGGCGAGTGCTTTGCAGCAGGTCTGGCTCCATGGCAGAAGTGCTGTGGTGTCTGCAAGGGCAGCCAGAGCATGCAGTGAGAAGAGTTTGTTGTTTCTTGAGGGGTAGGCAATGGAGAGGAGATGGAGACATGACTGCAGACGGGAGCCTCTTTAAGTATGAGCAGTTACAAGAAATGACCACTGTCCTGATGCCCTGCCCGGAGTGCTTCTGGTGGGCTTTAAATGCAATTCAGGCTCCAATCAGTGTGGATGCACCATTTTGAAATAGTTATTTTGGGAGTTATTATTCTGAAATAGCTTATTTCGAAACAAGCACATAGTGTAGACATACCCTTGGAGAGTTGCTCAAATGTTTGAAATATAATGGGGAAGTGGGCAAAAGCAGCTAATGTGAGATAGAAATCTTCTTATTCAACCTTCTGCATTTATCCTGCCTTTGCAAATTGTGTTGCTCCTAGCTAACCTACCTGTCACTTACAATATTTTCCTCTGTTTGAAGAGGAAGGAAGATTGTCCAGTGCTTAGGATGCTACTCTGGGATTCATAAGAGAAACATATTGTGACCTTGGGAAAATAACTTAGTCACGCTGTGCCTCAGTTTCCTGTCTGTAAAATGGGGCTAACATAATATAATAGGATAAAAAAATGAAAGCTTGTAAAGCACTTGGATTTTACAGTAATGGAGGCCATAGAAGCATCCTCGTTAGATGGGGTGTGTTCTACCCAAAAGTCTATGTACATATTTCCATTGACTTCAAAGGGGCCATATATGTGATTCTATGCTTTGTAGATGTCTAGGGAAATGTTCCCCATGGAACAGGACTGGTGTTTGTCCACCTGCAAAAGTGTCCTCTGTGTGCAGGAAGTATGTAAACTGAACTATTCAAGTTAACACACACCACACAGAAGCTGATTTGAAGACAATGCTTTGCCATTTCATACTACTTTTTAAAACAATCAATAGGCTTTTGTTTAATATGTGGACCAAATACCAGCAATTGTGTTTAAATGAGTATTTTTAAACAAAGGTTGCAGATACCCTCCACCCGCTAGCATTTTAAAGAATGGACTCTAATGAAAGAGCAGCCAAATCCAAGTCTGTCTCCTGCTCCCATTGGAGCCAATGGCAAAACTGTCATTGATTACTTCATTGAGAGTTGGATCCAGCCCTCACATTTGTTTGAGGAAAATGGTCACTGCTAGTGATAAGCTATGGATATAACCCACACACTTACTTGGTGTGGTTCATTGTCCCATGTAATGGCACTTAGACCACTTACAGAGAGAAAAAATGAGTTTCCTTTACAGCCTTACCTGAGAGCTAGCTGGCTTTTAGTTCAGGCTGTAGGGGCTCATGAACTAAGGGCCAGGTCCCAGATTCACTTCTGCCCATTGGTGTTCCATATGCAGTGCTATTTTAATAGCCATATTGTGCACCTTGAAATAGAGAGATTTTAAAGGAATCATTAATAGACCTTTAACTATAGGTTAGAAGCTAGGTGCCACTGTAATATCTTTTTTGAGAGGATACTACATTTAATTTATACATAGGGAGTAGGTAAATTGATCACAAATGCCTCCCTACAGTTTCTTATGGCACCACTTTTAAAATTATTTTTGCATTTTAATGTTACCAGTGTTTCCTGGTATAATCTCATTTTGCCTCTGCAAGAACTCCAGTCTTGTGTGCACCATGCCTGCATCTTGAAATATCAGTAATCTCACTTTCTACTTCCTTCCTTGGGTACCCATAACACCTCCATTTGTCTTAAAATATTAAAATTAATGGGCAGATTGAGTATAAAAAAGTTCCTAGTCCAGCTTTAGATGGTGATTTCATTCAAATCTTTTAAAATCTTTTTAATGACCACTGTCAAAGAGGACCTTGTGTTCTCAAAGAAAATTAGTTCCTTTATTTCTTCTAAATAAGTATTTGATTTTTGCTTGAAAGGAAAACAGCCTGAACTAAAACAACAGACAAACTAATTGTCTAAAACAAAATTAGTTAAAACTCATCAAATCAGCTTCTTTATGGAATATGCAATAGATGTGGCATGTTTTCCCTCAAAACAAGAAATCCAACTTTGTAGATTTATTTTCCTTTTCATCATATCACAAGAGGCTAATACATTAACTGGTTCAGTCATTGCTTTAACAGTTTTATCTCAGAGAAAAAGGATTATATTGGTCCAGGGACTTTTATGGCTTGTTTTTTGGATTATAAGCAATATGGATTATAAGCAATACTAACTGAAGTGTGATTACTGTAATCACACATTACAAATACAGTAGCTGGGCCAGCATAAAATGTAATCTGGAAAACTCTCATGGTTTATTCATCACATTCCCCGTGATCTGTGCATCTGATCTGGAGATAAATTCAAATTGCCTTCTCTCCATTTCAAAGTGGGAAATATTGTTAATAGATTCTAGTAGTGAAGTGAATTAATAATGTGCCAGACTGCAGGTCAGGTAACAAATACACAACTAGAGTTTGTTCAGAAGTTCTTGGACTAACTTCAGCATACAAATGTATTCATGTTCTCATCTTTAATGAGCAAGATCTATCTAAGTCAGCAGTTAGAAACATAAGGCCTGATTCTCTACTTCCTCACATCATTTTTTTTTTTTTGACAATGCAGCTACTCTGAGTTACAACAGAGTAAAGGAAAGAATAGTCAGGCCCTCTGTTTTTTAATTATTAAGACACTTATTTTAAAAATCTCTTTTTTTCAGCCCCTCATTTATCTATCTGTAAATGGCTAGTTTCTTACTATTTGTACAGCACCTAGTCTGGGGTGGGGGGGGTCCCAATGTAGTTTAGGGCCTCCAAGTGCTACTGTATTGAAAATATATTGGGGCCATGGTACTGTACTAACTGCCATGTATGGTACAGTGTGGGATAATCAATTTAGATTGTAAACTACTCTGAGATGATCATTCAGACAATGCTATAAGAAGTGATCATGTCTTTTGGTTGAGACATGTCAAACTCCAGTTTGGCATGGACTAGAGCAATCAAGGACGATAAAGCCATTGCGGAGAAGCTAAATGATTTCTTTGCATCAGTCTTCACAGCTGAGGATGTTGGAGAGATTCCCAAACCTGCACCGTCCTTTGTGGGAGATGAATCTGAAGTGTCATTAGAGGAGGTTTTGGAACAAATAGAAAAACTTAACGTTAACAAATCACCGGGACCGGATGGCATTCATCCAAGGGTTCTAAAAGAACTCAAATGGGGAATTGCAGAACTGTTAACTGTTAACTGTGGTTTGTAATCTATCCTTTAAATCGGCTTCCGTACCTACTGACTGCAAGATAGCTTCCGTACCTACTGACTGCAAGATAGCCAACGTGACACCAATATTTAAAAAGGGCTCAAGAGGTGATCCCGGCAATTACAGACCAGTAAGTCTAACATCAGTACTGGGCAAATTAGTCAAAACAATACAAAAGAATAAAATTGTTAGGCACATAGAAGAACATAATTTGTTGGGCAAAAGTCAACATGGTTTCTGTAAAGGGAAATCATGTCTTACTAATCTATTAGAGTTCTTTGAAGGGGTTAACAAACATGTGGACAAGGGGGATCCAGTAGATATAGTATACTTAAATTTTCAGAAAGCCTTTGACAAAGTCCCTCACCAAAGGCTCTTGTGTAAATTACATTGCCATGGGATAAGAGGGAAGGTCCTTTCATGGACTGAGAACTGGTTAAAAGACAGGAAACAAAGGGTAGGAATAAATGGTAAATTTTCAGAATGGAGAGGGGTAACTAATGGTGTCCCCCAAGGGTCAGTCCTAGGACCAATCCTATTCAACTTATTCATAAATGATCTAGAGAAAGGGGCAAGCAGTGAGGTAGTAAAGTTTGCTGATGAGACTGAACTGTTCAAGATAGTCAAGACAGAAGCAGACTGTGAAGAACTTCAAAAAGATCTCACCAAACTAAGTGATTAGGCAACAAAATGGCAAATGAAGTTTAATGTGGATAAGTGCAAAGTAATGCACGTTGGAAAAAATAACCCCAACTATACGTACAGTATGATGGGGGCTAATTTGGCTACGACAAATCAGGAAAGAGATCTTGGAGTTATTGTGGATAGTTCTCTGAAAACGTCCACGCAGTGTGCAGCGGCAGTCAAAAAGGCAAATAGAATGCTAGGAATTATTAAGAAAGGGATAGAAAATAAGACACAGAATATCTTACTGCCCCTGTATAAAACTATGGTATGCCCACATCTTGAATATTGTGTACAGATGTGGTCTCCTCACCTCAAAAAAGATATTTGGCCTTGGAAAGGGTTCAGAAAAGGGCAGCTAAAATGATTAGGGGTTTGGAACAGGTCCCATATGAGGAGAGGCTAAAGCGACTGGGACTTTTCAGTTTAGAAAAGAGGAGATTGAGGGTGGATATGATAGAGGTATATAAGATCATGAGTGGTGTGGAGAGGGTGAATAAAGAAAAGTTATTCATTAGTTCCCATAATATAAGGACTAGAGGACACCAAATGAAATTAATGGGTAGTAGGTTTAAAACTAATAAAAGAAAGTTCTTCTTCACAGAGCACACAGTCAACCTGTGGAACTCCTTGCCAGAGGAGGCTGTGAAGGCTAGAACTATAACAGAGTTTAAAGAGAAGCTAGATGAATTCATGGGGGTTAGATCCATAAAAGGCTATTAGCCAGGGGGTAGGAATGGTGTCCCTGGACTCTGTGTGTCAGAGGCTAGAGATGGATGGCATGAGACAAATCACTTAATCATTGTCTTCGGTCCACCCCCTCCAGGGCACCTGGTGCTGGCCACTGTCAGCAGACAGGCTACTGGGCTAGATGGACCTTTGGTCTGACCCAGTACGGCCATTCTTATGTTCTTGATTGGCTCCCTGAAAGAGCAGACATTATATAAACCAAGGGATATGCTTTTAAGACTGTAGAACAGACTCATTATTCTCTCTGAGTGGTCTCAGTGCCACCAGACAGGGCAGTACACCACAGCCAAGTGGTGTGTAAGTTACACTTAGCCATCTCTTTGTAAGCTATTGTCATGGGGTGGGTAGCCTGTCCCCCCAGGAGACCATGCGGGGAGCCTCACCCTATAATCTGGCCCCAGCTATAACCTCTATTGACCGGGCGTTACAACTAAGCGGCCTAGACTGTAGTGCCTTCAATCAGTAAGGCCCAGCGGCCAAGTCTCTAGTAACTCCCATAAGCAGATCTGTAAGGTCCAACAGCCAAGTCTATGGTACCCTGTCAGTGAGGCAGTAAGGTCCAGTGGCCAAGGCTATAGCACCCCAGTCTGTGGGGCAGTAAGGCCCAGCTGCCAAGTCTCTAGCACCCTGGTTGACGGGGCAGTAAGGCCCAGCAGCCAAATCTCTATTACGATAGTTTCACCTCCCTCTGGGGACCAAGAGAGGTAGGGGTGGAAGGGCCCAGGCCCTCCCTCTCCACCGGGCCCCAGCCCAGGGTCCTGTCAGTGGTAGGCGTATCCCACCCACTGGCTCGGCAGGGAATCTGCCCAAAACACGCTGAGCTCGCTGGGAGGTCTTCAGCTACCCTGCCCTGAGCTACTTCAAACCCTGGCCACTGGCCAGCATGTTCCCCAACTGCATCCTCCAAGTTAGTTGCTCTCCCAATCGTTCACTTGCCACAGTAGCTGCTGCTGCTGCTGCAGTGGAGGCTGCAATGGCAACAGCTGCTGCTCCTGGGTTCAGGCAGGAGCTCCTTCCCCTTCCATGGTCAGCTCTGACTGAGCTGCTCCCCTGCCTTTTATAGTAGGCCAGCAGTTGGAGCTTGCCCAGCAGGGCTGTGGGGAAGGAGCCTTCTCAGCCCAGCAGGCCTGGTTAAACCTTCAGCTACGTCTACACTGGTGGCTTCTTGCACAAGAACATCTGTTCTTGCACAAAAACTTGCCTGCTGTCTACACTGCATGCACGTTCTTGCGCAAGTAAATGTACAGTCTAGCGTTGGAAAATAGGAACAGTTATTCCTCTCCCCATGAGGAATAAGCCCTCTTGTGCAAGAGCTCTTGCGCAAGAGGGCAGTTTAGACAGGCAACATCAATTTCTTGCACAGGAAACCCCTATGGCTAAAATGGCCATCAGAGCTTTCTTGCGCAAGAGAGCGTCCACACTACCATAGACACTCTTGTGCAAAAGCACATCTCTTGCGCAAAAGTACATGCCAGTGTAGATGTGCTCTTGTGGAAGACTTTTTGCGCAAGAACTCTTCCGCAAAACAGTTCTTGCACAAGAAGCTGCCAGCATAGACATAGCCTTCCAGGCCAGTGTGGGGTTGGTACACCCCATCACAGCGATATAGATTGGCTTCGTTAGTCTCTCTCTCACTATAAGGCATTTTTTCAGAACCTGGAATCACACTTTAGCTCTTTTTCAAGCCCTTCCCAATATTCTCCTCTCTTCCTTCTGAGTTCTGTGTTACATGCAATGCTTGCATGGTTTTAGTGAGAACTGTAATGGATGGAATGCTGAGTAACTCCATGGAAGGCAATGAATTTACTATGGTTTTAGACCATGTAAAAGAGCATAATTTGGCTCAGTGTTTATATGTAGGCAGAACATAAAACCAAGAGGGGTGAATTCTTCCCTTCTACTTGTGTTAGAGAATAATTGCACTCAAGTTAAACAGATGATAGGTCCAATATTTCTAAATTATATGTATATGCAATGTAAATACCATGTTTCTTCTTTTAAACAGAAGCATCTTTACTATGCAGGCTTAAAAACAAGAGAAAGCAGTACACATCACAGGAATGTTTTCCCTTTGAAGAAGATGATTAGTCAGCTGCAAAAATAATTTAGAAAAAGAAAGAAAATGGCAAAAATAAGGTGTAACATGGAATATAGAAAGTTTTCTTCTCCTATACTTTAATCCTTCTATCTCAGCATAAAAAATCATATTTCTGTTACTGGACTATTTTACATAGAATTAGTTGGATGATCATGGAATAGAAAAAGGGGAGAGAGAGAGAGAGAGAGACAGAAGAAAGAATGTCTCAGGAATACCAGGCTAAATTCTAGTTTTATTTCCACTGATTTTTATTCTGGAGTAACCGTGCTGAAGATAGAGGGGATTACTGTGAATTTGTTGTGCATCTGAGACCAGAATCTGGACCATTAACGCCAATGAAAAAGGGGAGGGGAGGAAGATGTAAAGAAGAAATGAAATGAATGAAATTTGGTTAAAAAGTTAAATTAGGTTGTTTTAATGCAATTTAAGGAACTGAATATTTTAAGTGATTCACTAAGGGGATATTCAGTTGAAACAGATCAGGTCAATAGAGCTCAAAAGTAATTGTTATCGGCTAGCTTCTCAGTGTTTTCTATGAAGTGAGCTGGTAATCTTGGTCCAGTTCCTGTCCATATATAATCACAAGTACCATGGCGGTCTCAGAAGAGAGGCCATGAATTATCTGAGAAGGGGAAATGAAGTACCATGTGTTCTCTAGAAGGTGTCCATCCAGCTCAAGACTGAGGTACATTGCAGGCTGCAAGAGGATACTGGCACTGCCATTCCTACAAATTAAGCTGAGTGAAAGGTTACATATATCACTATGAGTATTAATCTAGTCTATGTCTAGACTACATTCCTCTTTCAAAAGAGGACTGTAAATGAGGCAAATCGAAAGTGCAAATGAAGCGCGGATTTAAATATCCCATGCTTCATTTGCATTTTCATGTTCGAGCACTTTTTCGAAAAAGGGTTTTTCGAAAGTGCAAGTGCTGTCTAGACACTGTTCTTTCAAAGTCCCCCCCCCCCACCACCACCACTTTTTCGAAGGAACCCATACTCCTCATTTTTTCAGGAGTATCATGTATCGAGATGTGTTGTGTCACTAGAAAAGCTCAGATGACTTCCAGTAATAATGGAATGCTAGTGGTCAAGATTATTGGAGCCCCTGTCCAACCAGGAAGTTAAGTTAAATTTAAACACAAGAGTAATCCCAATGACTACTTACAGTTAGGCTTGTGCTTAAATACCTAGTTGAACTGAGTGCTAGGATGATAGTGAATGGTCATAAAAATAGAAAGTTATTTTATAAAATCAGGATTCCCCACCCTCTATGTCTTTTGATTACTTTGTCCCATTGTTCATGATCACCAAGAAACTATTTATGGGCCTGATCCAAAGCCCATTGAAGATGATGGATTCTTTCCATGAGGAATAGACTTTGTATGAGGCCCTTTATGAACTAGGGCATTAATAAAGACATTACTTTCTCATGGTAACTTCTGCATTAACTGCAACCTCACAGCTGTGCACATTCAAATATTTTGAGTATAGTTTTTCAGATCAGCGCTTGCAGAGAGTTAATCTACAAACATGCATAATATCATACAAATGGTGTGACAATCTGTTATTGTTTATCAGATCATCAGCTTTTGCACTTTTTAGTTATTTTTCTTCCTCATTGGTAAACATTAAAATACATTAATTTGCAGCTAAAAATAACCTAAACACCAAATGTGGTGCTTTTTGTTAACCAGGCAGATATACTATATCCATACACATTTATTTAAGCAATTATATAGCTTAATTTATTCTGATTCATATTTTTTACAATGAGTAATGTTAGAAAATGGTGAATGATGCATTTCTTACTTATTCAGTGATTAATTTTTTTATTTTGATTTGTGTATAGCTCCATTTGAATGGAAATTCAAATTGAATTAAAATCCACAGAAACAACATTAAGATATTACAACTACTTTAAATGTGTTGCATACATCAGAAAAATTCTTTTCTGTAAATTTATCAAAATATGTTTTGCATTTAAAGCTATCTGATGTACTAAACAAAGGAAGTATTATATGCAATTAGTTAATGGAACTGATTTTTTTTTCATTTCACCAAATTCTTCAAGATTTTAGAACTAGCAGATCTCATCCTCTGACCCCTGGTTTTCATTCAAAGACAGGAAGAAAAACAAGCATTCCTGATTTTTTTCAACTCCCAATTGATTTATTTACTTTGAATGAACTAGTCATTGAAATGAGCTAGTTGAATAAACTGAAATGAAGAATTATTTCTAAACCTGCAGAAGAGGCTTCTGGGGTCAAAAGCTGGGCAATGGTCAATATTACTTTTTTGTACTGAAGTTAAAATTAAGCTTCCACATAAATGATCAAATGTTAATTTAATATTACACAGATTTATTTTTTAAAGCCTGATTTATTTTAATCATTATTTTCTAGCTGTCCTGCTGGTAATTAAGGCTTTTACCTGGGATGTAGGAGATGAGGATTATACCCCTTCCTCTGAAGCAGAGGATATAATCATCTGAGTTCAAGTCTCTGGCCACACCAAAAAAACATCAATTATTTGCCTAGAGACCTTCAAATTTAAAAGCATGAGCTGCTACAGTTTGAGCTACAGAAACAGAATCTGTAATTGGGGGCTGTAACAGCTCATTTCCTCTGCAGACCTCAGGGCAGTGGAGGACACACACTCACCAGTGGGTTATAAACGCACAGGAAGGTAAATACAAGACACACCTGTTTATTCATAGATTCTAATATCATAAGAGATCATTGTGAACACTAGTTTGACCTACTGCATAACAGATGCTATAGAACTTCCCCAAAATAATTCCTGTTGTACCTTGCCTTCTCTAATAAACAGACACACGCATTCATATTGATATTCTAAAAAGGAATAGAAACGTTTAAAATTTTATGTATTGTTTTTCCATTAAGGAGAGAAAGAAGATGGTAGTCATACTGATGTATTAACCTCCAAAACAGCCTCCAATATCTCAGGAATAGGAGCAGGATAAGAAATGAATAGAATAAAATGGGAGGAAAAAGTACATAGTTACAGTGATAGAGTGGATTGGAAAGGCTATCGAGAAGACAGCAAAAGAAGAAAAATGTTAATTTTTAATCCTATAGTAATTGAGAAGTCTAAACTAAGAATATGCAAGTCCCACTATGTGAGACATTCTCCAAACACATTGTGAGAGAAAGCTACTATCCAGTTAATTTACAGTTCAAATAGACAGTCAGAGGATAGGAAATATAGACTTGCCTAATGTCATAAAAGTCAATGGCAATAGAACTAAGATCTCCTGGTTCACTAGCCTGTGCTCTGTTCACTAGGCCACAATCTCCCTGAGTTGAAATAGCTCCACTCCATATTCTCAACAGCTTTTTCTTCATCGAGGGTGTGTCTAGACTACATGGCTCGGTCGACGGAGCCATGTACATGAGGCAGGACGACAAAGGGAAATGAAGCGGCGATTTAAATAATCGCTGCTTCATTTAAATCAAAATGGCCGCCGCGCTTCATGAGGCATAAATGATCTGATGACAAAGGGTTCTGGGGTCAGCAGATCCCGTCTAGATTGCCACGCTGAGCCGACAAACAGCTGATCGGTACAGCGTGGTGGCCATTTTGATTTAAATGAAGCAGCGATTATTTAAATCACAGCTTCATTTCCCTTTGTCATCCTGCCTCATCTACATGGCTCCGTCGATGGAGCCATGTAGTCTAGACACACCCCAAGTGAGAGACTCACAGGTTAATTGTTTGACAGAAGTAGAGGAAATTTAGAACTCAATTAATGCTATCAAAGGATTTAAAAAAAAAGATGCCTACAGTACATGGCCTCCGATTGTCAAATCAAGAAAATGACATCTTCCAGCCTTGAACTGTGCATTATATTTTTATATTAGAATGAAGATGAGACATAGGAACACTATAGTTCTCTCCATCCTAAACTCTTATCTTTGCATATTACAAAGGGGTTAACATAACCCATAGGGCTGTGTCATGAGCCCCGAGAAATCAGTACAGTATCATGGGACCAGGTACTGACCAGTAATTCAAAGGCTCCAAACTGGACCCTGTTTCCCCTTTACACTAAGGTGCCATTAAACTGTGCCAGCCCTACACATGTCTCAGATAACATCCATGACCACAAGCCTCCACCTACCCTCTGCCCATGTGACTGGTTGCAGGGAACAAACTTAGAACCCAAAACAGCATCAATAATAGCATCTGCTACTTGTAATCTTTTTATAGACATCTATACATGAGCCCTTTGGGCTGAGAGATTTAACAAAAGATGGTAAATGAATGGTATTTAATACTTACAGGATTATCTAACTAGCTGTGTAGGTGAGGATCTATTTTAAATATTTGCCAAAAATTATTTTCCCCACTGAAAGCATAAAGGGTTTGGAAACAAGTTTCAATCCTAATACCAACTAGTTCCACGCTTGTCTTTTAGGGAATCCCATGTAAATGATCTGCCTTTCATAATTGGATTATTGTTGCCATCTCATTTGAATAACTCTATTTTCCAGAGGAAAATGTTTAATCACAATTTAATTTCATATAAATCCTTGAGGATCTAGTCCTTTAAGAATTTTATCCAAAGAACAGTCAGTATTGATAGATATATCTTTAACTAGAATGCAATTTTTTAAAAAAAACTAGCAGTCAGGGAAATGAAATGACCTCCATCATTTGGGAGCATCCCATCTTCTTTAGTGTGAAGTATCATTAGGTTATTAAATGATTTCGCCACCTTTTGACATGAAGAATATCCTTACTTACGATAGAGGTATAGTGACCTTTCTTAGTAAAAGTAGTCATGCAGACAATGAGATAAAAATGCATGTAATCTGATCATGGATAATTAGCAAAACTACTACTAGTAAAAATAACAAGGGATCCTAGAAACAAGAAAATAATTCTCACACTAACAATAAGAAATTGATTCATCATTGCCTCAGTGGAGTTACATCACTATAAAACTAGAATAAGGCAATGGTGATTCTGGGCCTATGAAGTATGGAATAAAGTGTGTAAGGGGGAAAATTTAACCCAGCATATACTGGTCAACAATAACCGTACTCTCCACTCAACTGATAATTACTCTTTTGAGTACTCAGATAGTTGTGTAGAAAGAAAAGGTAGGTTGGCAAGTTGATTTCTTTATTGGAACAATTCTGTTGATGAAGAAGAGGTCTGTGTGGCTCAAAAGCTCAAAAGGTCTGTGTGGCTCAAAAGCTCAAAAGCCTCAAAAGGTCTGTGTGGCTCTCTCACCAACAGAAGTTGGTCCAGTAAAAGATATTACCTCACCTATGTAGTTTTTCTAATATCCTGGGAGAACAGGATAGACAGCATTTCCCTAGTTTGCTCATGAGAATGTCATGTGGAACCATGTCTATAGTCTTTCTAAAATCAAGATATATCATGTGTGCTGCTTCCTTACATATACTTAGGCCAGTAAACATATCAAAGAAGGAAAATAGGTAAGTTTTGCATGATTTACTCTTGACAAATTCACGCTGGTTGTTCCTTAAAACCCTGATTTCTTGGAGGTGCTTACACATTGATTGTTTAATCATATGTTCCATTATATTTGCAAGTATCCAAGTTAGGCTGAATGGCCTATAATTTTTTGCATCCTGTTTGATCCCCTTTTTAAAAGATAGATACTATATTTCCCCTTTTCCACTCCTTTGAGACCTCAGCTGTCCCTCATGATATCTGCAAATGGTACGGGGATGGCTTTAACTAGTTCACTAAATACTCTAGGATATATTTCATCAGTTCCTGTGTAATTACCCTAACAACAACTCTGCAAGTTAGACAAGTGCTATTATCATCATTTTACAAATGGAGAATTGAGGGACAGAGAGACCAAGGACCTGATTTTTAAAGGTATAATAAATACCTAGTATGATTTTCAAATGCATGTTGATGGATAACTCCACAGAAAATGAGTGCCTGGGTGCTTTAGAAAATCCTATTAGACACCTCTCTGCAATTTGAGACTGAGAAAATAAAATGAATTTTCTACGCTGAAGCACAAAGTATGATGAAAACAAATCATTTACTTTGTAATGGATCTTTTTTCAATATTTCTTGATAAAATGAACAAACAACAACAAATATTTGAGTCAATCTAAATGTTACCAATTTTAACGGGAAATAACATTTTCAAAGCAAAATGTCAATTTGGAAAAAAAGTCAATCCTACTTATGTTGAAAATGTCAAAACATTCTCAACATTTCCAATTATTTTAGGTTTTTTTCCAGTCCATAATGTTTGCCAAATCTGATCTAAATTCCCAGATAGATTGGTCACATAGAAAAACGCATTTTCAGCAAAAATTGTGTGTGCTGAAAAAATATTGTCTATCTCTAAGACATATTTTTTTGTAAATCTGGCTTTTACTGACTTGCCTAATATCAGTGAGGAAATGAACCAATAGTCCCACGTGATGGGCTAGCACCATAGCCACTGGACCACCCTTCTCTTACAAAATCAGGTTTCTTTAGCGAGGAATTATCAGAAACAGTTTAACTTTCTGAGAACTTAACTGATATTTACTATTATGTCTAAATATCCCTCCATTTTCCCTCTAGGATGTACACCTGTATAGCTTGTCTGTTTCTTTTCATCAGATACTTTTTGGTTTTGTGGCTGTCTGTCATAGGATGGCTTGCACTCACCTCTTGCATGTACCCCTGGACAAGTGTGGGTGCCTATGTCTACACTACAGAGTTTTTCCGGGATACCAGAGGTATCCCAGAAAAAACTCTGCTGCATCCAGGGAATGCATCCACTTTTTCAGATCAGTTTCCAAAAAAGTGGGCGTGCTCTTTTGGAAGCCCTGTATTCCTCATTTTATGAGCAAGAATGGCTCTTCTGAAAAAGGAGGTTTTTCCTCACATTTGGCCCCGTGTAGATGGGCCAAATGTCAGAAAAGCCTCTTCCGAAAAAAGAATCGGAAAAAGATACACAACAGTCTCAGCTAAATATTGATCATTTGACAAATGCATCATATGCCATTGTTATAACACTGCCCCAAATTCCACCCTCCCCTTCTTCTGATCTCCTCAACCCAAATTTTTTCTATGTTGCCATCAAAAAGCAAGTCAATTTACCAATAAAAATTACTTCAATGGAACCATTAAGATATCCACATATCTAACGCAGTAATTGTGCAAACTGAAGCTATAAATCTCCTTTGTCTCCAGCTCACACCCCTGACTGAAAGTTTTTGTCAGTAGTTGTATCCCATTCATGCTTAACTTTATGAACATGGGTATTCTAAATGGCTTCATTAGGGACTCTTCATTTGCTTAAGCACCCGTGTTTTTGCAGCATCAGGATTGAAAATGCTCATCCAAACCAATCCTGATCTCAGCGCTAGACCCACAGCTGGTGTAAACTAGTAAAGCTGATATCTGGCTTTCAACATTTTGAGTGTAAATCATCATTATTTAAAAGCACTATTTTGAAAGTTTGGCACTATAAAATTTTCAATTTACATTCCATTATTCAGATATTAGGAGTAGGAAAATGGCAATATCAGTTTATATAAAATGATTTATGAATGATTTCTCTTGAAACCACATGTTTGTCTTACCTGGCATTTATTTAGCGTTGCTCCATAAATTCTCATTTTGATGTAGAAAGTTGTGTGGATTCCAGCCATAAAGACTTGTGTGCTGTTGATTTTTTTCCCCAATACATCATACTGAAGAATCCTCCCTTGTTTCAAATTCCCAGGAGTTCAGAAAAGAGACATACTCTTTAAGAAGAGACAAAAATACATGTCCAAGAAGCTTTAAATTTTACCCAGTTTTTGGCAGCTTTTCTTTTCTCTGTTTTCTATTACAACTAACTCAATACATCACTTCTGAAGACGACATTTTCCCCATCAGGAAAAAAGAATCTAGACACTCAGGTCATACATTCATTCTTTTCTTCTTCTCAAAGTACACCTGAAACTTTGTTATCTGACAGCTGATTTCTCCTCATTATCAATGATTCTGAGGTATCACTTTAGAGCTGACATTGTTCTGACATAAGATCAGAAAAGCCTGAGCCTAAATTTTTAATTCAGAAATTTTAACCATTCTTCAGTTCAAATGCTTCCTGAAGACTATTCCCCAATCTGTGATTTGTAGATGTCACTTTTTCCTGCTATTCATTATAATGCCCTCTAGAACTGCTGACAAAGATTGACTGCGTACAGTCATCCGTGGTTTGCTTCTTTGTCACCTCCACCTTTAAATTTTTCCAATGATCGTCATTACCAAGAAAGATTCACCTTGTATTTCTTTTAATTACACGCCTTACTTACTGGTATGCTTCTAGCAACCAACTAACCTCATCATGTGATGCTTTCACTTGCCCAACAGGACTGGACTGAGTCAGCATTTGAGTGTGAGATCCCTTTTCCAAGAACCAGATATGCACTTCAGAATGTGTTACTGATTTTTCAGTAGATGGCAGCCCACCTTTTAACTTAATAGAGAATCATGGGTGCTAGTATGATAGGAGGATGGTGTTGCTTATCTTCTGGATAAGTTGTACAACCAAGGGCCAGAGCATTTGTGGTTATTGAAGATTCATTGTCATGTTTTGCGAGATTAGGGTATTGACCCTACTGTCCTGGCCAAATTCCAGTTTATTCAATAAATGGTTTACTGAGATTTCAATACCCAATCTTGAATTTAAAAGATCTTCTGCAACAATTTCTTGCACAAAAGCGATGTGCTTTTGTGTAAGAGAGCATCCACACTGCATGGACACTCTTACGCAAGAAAGCTTTGATGGCCATTCACAGAATGGCCATCAGAGCACCTGTGCTTTTGCTGATAGGGGTTTCTTGCGCAAACCCCCCCCGGAGCATCTGCACTTGCCTTTTTGCACTAGAGCTGTAGTGCAAAAAGGAGTGTAGTCCCCTTACTAAAGGTGCCTCTGCTTATTCTCTGGAAAGATCCTGTGTGCTGCAGTCTAGCCCCAGAGACTACAATTCCCATGAGCCCTGGAGGAAACCAGGAAGGAGGTGACTTTTGTTTTGGAGATCTGAGTGTCTCCACGTGTGTGGAGGAAGACTCAGCAGTCTGTGGACTCTTCTCTCTGTTTTTGGAGAAGAAAGGGAGCCAGGCTGCTGTGGAGGAGTTTGATCCAGTTCAGCAGATGTTATGCTGCAGTTATAGACTGAGACAGCGAGCCTTTGGAACTGGGATCTAGCAGGCTGCTTCTGATTGCCCTAGAGGGGAGGCCCTTTGGCTGTACTTTTGGCTAGAAGCTACTCTGCATCCAGCACACAGACGGAGACTGTGAGTAACTGGGCATCTTTGCCTGGGAAAATGCTGCCTGGGACAGACCTCAGAGATACAGACTAACTCTGGGTTCAAAGAGAGGCAGAGAGGCCAACCCAGTGAATCAGAGCAGTTGCATAGCCACATACACACTACCTACAGAGAATCTCCATTACAACTGCAGTTCTTCAAGCACGCCCACCCAAGCAAGAGTCTGGTACTCTGAGTCCAGGGGTGTGCACACTCTGGGGTTGGATAAATATTGGCAGTGCAAATGGCAGCTAGATAAGTTCCTTTTACTTCTGTGTACTTTGTTAATTGATGTTATTCACTGTTAATTTGTTAAATCCTATTTCTTTAAGTTAAGTAAAGGTTGTTCATTCTAATGCAATCTATTAGATGTATATTATTTATGATTTGTAATTGTTGTTCTGGTGTTAGATCCAGTTTATTGCTGGAATAAGTTTATTCCTGGAGGTTCCCAAGGCACACCAGTAAGTGTGTACAGGGCCAGCCAGGTGGAGGCACTGCCATTGTACATTCTTCATGAGTAAGGGACTGCAGAAAGGAGGTGGATTGGTTTTCCCCAATCAAACAACATCACCACTGGGGTACTCAGGATCTCCTTTTATGTCAAGACCATCAGGTGCCCAGGCACATCGGTGAGTGTGACCTGCTCCCGAGTAACTCGAGGAGGGAAAAGGGGGTTACAGGAGTTATTCCTCATGGGGAGAGGACTAACTCTACCGGAAAAAGCCCTCTGTTCTGCCAATTTACTTGCTCAAAAATGTGCTTAAGGTGTGTGGACGCTCCACCAGTTTTTGCGCAAAAACAGTTGTTTTTGTGCAAAAACCTTGTAGTGTAGATGTAGCCTAATAGACTGAAGAGCCCATTATCAAATACATTGACTCCACATGCAAGTTCTTACAGACAGTAAACAAGTCACCCCTTCATCTTCTCTTTGCTAAAATAAATGGATTGAGCTTGGGAGGAATGTTTTCTAATCCTTTAATCATTCTCATGGTTCTTTTTTTCATCTCCAGTGGATCAGCATTCTTCTTGAATTGTGGGCCTGAGAACTAGACACAGTATTCCGGCAGGGGTCAAACCAGTGCCAAAGGCAGAGATAAAATAACATCTCTAGTTCTAATCTTAACTCCTCTGTTTATATATGCCATGATTGCATTAGATCTTCTGACCATAGCATCACGCTGGGAACTCATGATTAGCTGATTATCTATCATGACTCACAAATCTTTTTCAGAATCACTGCTTCCCAGCATGGAGCCCTCCGTCCTATAAGTTTGTCCTACATTCTTTTTCCTAGTTGTATACAGGTACAGATAGCCACACTAAAATGTATATTGTTTGCTTACACCCAGCTTACCATGTGATACAGATCCATGACTAGTCTTCTTCACAGTTTACCATTCCCTCAATTTTTATGTTATCTGCAACTTCCAGATCACTGATAAAAATGTTAAATAGTATATGACCAAGAACATAACCCAGCAGGACCTTACTAGATGCACACCCCCTTAATGATAAGTCCACATTTACAATTACATTTTGATATCTAACTCCTCTGATGAAGTGGATCTTACCCACAAAAGCTCATGATACTATGTATTTTTGTTAGTCTCTAAGGGCACATCTATGCTTAGTGCAACATCAGCTCTCTGGAGGGCAATCTTCTAGTGTTCAATTTAGCAGGTCTAGTATAGAGCCATACATTGAACGCTGAGGGCAGACCCACTGGAGTCTATTAATTCTCCTTCTGCAAGGAGTAAAGGAAGTCAATGGGAGTGTTTGCTCCCTTCGGCTTCCCAGTGTGTGGATGCCACGACAGCTCAGCTTAAGTTAAGCCATCTCCAGCTGCATGTTTAGCATAGCTGGAGTTGCGTACCTTAAGCCGACCAGACTGGTCTAGTATAGATCTGGCCTAAGGTGCCACAGGACTACTTCTTTTTATTAGCCAACATTCAAACTATTTAATGACTTTTTATATCATTTTTGTTTTTAATTAAAACGTAGTGCAGTACTAGTTCAAACAAACACTTTACAAAAGTCTAAATACATTCTATCAATATTATTACCATTATCAACCAACTTGTAATCTCATTAAAATGTATTAAGCTAAGATTTATTTTCCATCATTCATGCTAATTAGCATTAAGTATATTACTCCCCTTTAATTATCTCTTGAGTTCTATATCAGCTGCTCCATTACCTGGCCACAATATTAGTTTTTTTCCTCTCTTCTGAAACTTCCCCAATGCTCAAGACATAAATAAAGCAAATATTATCATTCCAAAGGAATCTCTTCCCCAGCTCTTTTAAAACTCTTAGATGTAAGTTACCTATATATGCTGATTTTAAAATGTCTATCTTGTGTAGCTGCTATTTAACATCCTCTTGAGATACTAATGGAATGGAAAAAGTTTTATCATCAACATATGAGATGAGTATATAACCTGTTTTCCCCAAAACACAGAACTAAATGTTTATTAAACACACTGAATGCCTTTTTTGCATCATTACTGAGAATTCTGTCATTTTCATCTAGCTATGGATCAATACAATTATTAGGTTAGTTTTTTATAATTACTTTAAAAACTCCTTTTATTTGTGTGACAAGAGTGCTATAGTCAGACACTCTTGAATTACACTGCAAAACACACCTGCAAATTCCCAGTCCCAGTACATCTTGTATTGCCCACTCTCTCCTGGGACAATATAAGCTCATACAAAGTCCATCATTTTATTAATAAAAATGATATGTACAAATCCCATTATATCAAATGGCGTTTCCCAAATACTTCAGTCCATACACACTGGTTTAGATAAAACAATAAAAAACAATTATTAACTACTGAAAGACACATTTTAAGTGATTTCAAGTGATTTTAAGTGATTTCATCTCCAGTTAAGATTCAGGAGATGAAATGCCTGCGAGGATGGGAACCTCCAGCTGTTTCTTGGTCAAGAGGTAGATTTTTGGCCACATCCTCTTTCCTGCCAAAGAATGGCCACTTATCCAAATGGTGGTCTACCTGATTTTGTTGACACCTAGATGAAGTGTCAGCTAGCCTTTTGTCTCTGGGGAACGTGTTTGTGACTGCTTTCCAAACTTGGAACATGTCTTAGTAATATCATATAATATAAACCTATAATTTTACATATAAGGTTGCCACACATAGTTTGTAAAAAAAATTATCGTAGTCTTGTAAAATGGGTGAACATAGGAGTAGAGACTGTCATAATTTATTCTTAACTTGCTGGCAATATATTTCTCCTTGTATCCCTTTGTTATTTTCTACAATTCCTGACATTGATATATATTCACTACTATCAAGTTCCCCTTTCTTCCATTTTGAGATCAGATAGATAGATAGATAGATAGATTTTTTTTCTAGCTGACTTGACTTTTTCTCTAAACCTGTCAGTTTTTTAACCTCTATACCTTTCTTCCTTTATTATGGCTTTTTGTGCATCTAATAAAGTGTTCATAAACAATTTCCAGTTATCATTCACATTTTTCTTATTAAATTCTTCCACCCGGATGATTTTGTCCATATTTGTTTTGAGCTTCATAAAACTGACCTTTTTAAAGCACCAAATGTAAATCTTACTAGTCTGGACTTTATTGTGCTTGCACATTATAAATCTAACCAAGTCATGGTCACTTGTACCTAAGCTACTGCTAATTTTTAGTTGTGATCAATTTCTTTTTATCTGTTAAAGTGAGGTCTAATACAGAATTCCTCAATGTTGAAGGCAACATTTTCTGACTTAGGAAATTATGATCTATAATATTTAGAAATTCTACAGACGTGTTAGTACTGCCAGCACAAGTTCTCTTAGACATTCTTCTTCTTCAGCACACTTCTGGGTTCCCTGAAGTCATCTATTATCTGTGAGAGATTCGCAACACAGTGTCAATAGTGTTGATGTGAACTGTCACCAATAGATCCTTGCCTGCCAACTTGGGAAGCCTAACCAATCTTACAGTGACATCTTGTGTCTTAGCTCGGGGAAGACAACCCTGTCCTTTTTACCATCTGTCCTTTACAGAAAGTTCATAGAATCATAGAATCCTAGAGCTGGAAGAGACCTCAGGAGATCATCGAGTCCAGTCCCCTGCCCAAATCAGGACCAATCCTCACTAAATCATCCCAGCCAGGACTTTGTCAAGCCGACACTTAAAAACCTTTAGGGAGGGAGATTCCATTACCTCCCTACATAACCCATTTCAGTGCTTCACCACCCTCCTAATGAAATAGCTTTTCCTAATATCCAACCTAGACCTCCCCCACTATAATTTGAGACCATTGCTCTTTGTTCTGCCATCCGTCACTACTGAGAACAGCTTCTCTCCAGCTTCTTTGGAACCTTCCTTCAGGAAGTTGAAGGCTATCAAATCCCCCCTCAGTCTTTTCCTCTGCACACTAAAGAAGCCCAAATCTCTCAGCCTCTCCTTGTAGGTCATATGATCCAGCCCCCTAATCGTTTTGGTTGCCCTCCGCTGGACCCTCTCCCATGTGTCTACATCCTTTCTATAGTGGAGGGCCCAGAACTGGATGAAATACTCCAGATGTGGCCTCGCCAGTGCCAAATAAAGGGGAATAATCACTTCTCTAGATCTGCTGGAAATGATCCCCCTAATGCACCCTAATATGCCATTAGCCTTCTTGGTTACCAGGGCATGCTGTTGACTCATATCCAGCTTCTCATCCACTGTAATCCCCAGGTTCTTTTCTGACCTAGCCAGTCAGTCCCCAGCCTGTAACAATGCTTGGGATTCTTCCGTCTCAACTGCAGCACTCTGAACTTGTCCTTGTTGAACCTCATCAGATTTCTTTTGGCCCAATCCTCCAATTTGTCTAAGTCACTCTGGACTCTACCCATGCCTTCCAATGTAGCTACCTTTCCCCCTTACTTAGTATTATTTGCAAACTTGGTGAGGGTACAATCCATCCTCTCATCCAGGTCATTAATAAAGATGTTGAACAAAACCAGCCCTAGAACCGATCCTTGGGGCACTCCGCTTGAAACCAGACATCAACCAGCCATCAAGCCATTGATCACTATCAGTTGGGCCTGACAATCTAGCCAGCTTTCTATCCACTTTACACCTTTCATCTTCTCAGTACTGAATTCCAACAAGTATCATTTGTCTCCCTTGGGTAGTTGGAGGATCCCCTTATGGGCAAACTTGATTTTCTTATAAGTTGTGCTGCCATCTATAGGTATATACCATACACATTTCCAATTTCTTGGACCATAAGAGAGATCTTCTGCAGTTGCCACAGTGAGGTCTGGGAATAATTGGAAACTTTATCTGTGTGGGAACATTCCTGGTCCTCTTCTTTTTGGTGGTCACTGCCTACCCATCCTCATCCACCTCCAACTGTGTAAAATGCCACTCGGAACTCTTTCCTCTGGCGGTTATGAGCTGTCTGCCCTCTCTCTTTCTCTTTCTCTTTCTCCAGCTCCTTGGTGCTATCTCCTTCCTTTCTTGAACCTGGGACACTGATAGTAGTAGAATGGAACACCACTCATAGCTTTATTCTGCTAGACACAGTGTGGGTAAAGCAATAAAGATAACATACCCTGCCCCAAAGATCCAACCTATCACACCAGGTCCAAAAGGTTGGGCAACACAAATGAAGGAGGATGATCTGGTAACAAATGAAGCTAATGGACTTGAGCAGGAAAACTGCAGTCACAGTGTTATTAACTAAGTGAATCAAAATGCATTATTCGGCTAACACCAGTCAGGCTTTCTAGGAGATATGAGTAAACTGATAATGTGGTTTCTTACAACTGTTATTACATGTAGACTGAGGCTACATCTAGACTGCAGCCTTCTTTTGAAAGAAGCTTTTCCGGAGAGATTTTCCAAAAAAACTTCTTCCAAAAGAGAGCGTCCACCTTGCAAAAGCGCATCGAAAAAGTGATCTGCTTTTTCAAAAGATAGTGTCCACACTGAATGGACGCTATCTCACATTTAAGCTGTGATTACAATGGATGGAGTGGCCACCAGAGCACCTGTGCTTTTTCCTCTTTCCTCATCTTTCGAAAGAACTCCCTCTTCCCCGTCCACACACGCCTTTTTCCAAAAGAGCTCTTTCAGAAAAAGGTTTCTTACTCATAGAAAGATGATTGCCAATACTGGAAAAAACCCTCTGGTTCTTTTGATTTTTTTTTCGAAAGAACGTGATTGCAGTGTGGACGTAAATGAAGTTTTTTTGGAAAAATGTCCATTTTTCTGAAAAAACTCTCTAATGTAAACATCCCTTAAATGTCTTCTGCATGGACTGCTGTCTCCTCTTCTTATGAGACCAGCAATCAATGGAGTACATGCCAGCAGAGATTTTAGCCCAGTATCTTCATAAAACTCATTAATTTCCTACCCCCAGCAATGAACATTTCTAGCACATTCGTCATCTCAGTAGGCTGAAATGACTTTCCAAGCAATTTCTGTCCTGCCATTTTTAAAAGATGGATTTTTCTGCTCATTCAAGCTCTCATTAGACTTCTAGCTCCATTTAGCTTAAGGCCCTGTAATGAGTCAGGAAACATGAAGATTTAAACCAAAAAAATGTTTCCCAAACCCCAGTGGGAATGTAAGTGCAGGAAACATTAGAAGTTTCTAGACCCATTATAAAAAGCCCTAGGTTTGCATAGATCTAAGCTAGGTCAATGCCTTTTTACGTAAGTCTAATTCTTTGGAAAAATAGCAAAAACGGCCATTTTTCATGGCATGCTACTTTTAGTTCTGAAAAGGCCCAATTTTACATTTTATATCCAACAAATGAAACAGAAAAAGAAAATGACCTTCTCTGGGCACCAGATTAAAATAAACCAGAAACCTCCACCTCATATATCTCCACTTACATAATTATGAAATGAAAAAGAAAAAATAAAATGAATATTTTGTCTACTCTCTTCACCGCCTTTCATGAAAGAAACGGAGGGGGTCAAAGCCCATGCAAAGGCCTTCATCAAGTCAAAAAATACTCTGAATAAGACCTCGTTCTATTCACCAGCCTTCTCTTCCATTTGCCGGGCTGCACCTGGGTAACTAGTTTGAAATGAAGTGTTTTGACATTTCTGCGTTGGGGGAGTCTGCTTTTGCTTTGGCTGCAACTCTTCACCAAATTTGACCCAAATGCGTAAATTATTTCAGTGATCTGAAAAAAAAATGTGTTTTTGGCGAATTTACATTTTCCTGAGAAAAAATCCATCCAGCTCTGCAAAGCTAAGTGTGCAGCAAGGTTTTGTTGATGTCAGTTAAAGCAAAGTGTTACATTTTCATGATGCATTGTGAAGCAGGAAGGAACGGTCTCTTGCAATGCAGAGCCTGAAGCAGTACCTGGATCTGCAGGCTGTATTGAGGAAGCCGTGGGATGTCAAGCATCAAGCAATGAACAGAATAGCTCCTATGCAAACATATGTGATGCTATTGCAGAACCACAGGCTTGTATCTCTTCCAGAAAATTATAGATAAGCTCACTTTTGTGTGATGAAATGTTATGTTTCTAGGTGTGGGTGTCCGATGTCAGTTTAAATAAGACTAACTTTGCCCTCATATAAAGTGATATGGGAGCCCTTCTTTCCCCAAAAGAAAGTGATGAGTGAGTTGGGACTACCTTGCACAGATAGAAAGCTGTTCACAAAGCTGGTTTTCAAGATACAGAAAGGGTCTGTTGTCTCCTTTGTTATGCAGTGTATGATGCTAGATTCCCATAACCTAAAGGATGACATTCCATGCCAGAAAAGGAAGATGTGCAGGGGTGCAGACAGCTTCCACAGGGTGATGGGCAAGGTGGGAGGCCACATCCACTCTCCCAGAAGAGACAGGGCTTCCGGTGGAATGAGTTGGACCAAGGCAGCCAGCCCTCCATGCTGCCTGGAGTGCACCGTGTCATCCCACACCCCAGCCCACTGCTACAGTAGCAGTAGTAGTGGCTAGGAGCCCCAAGCCCTTTTTAAATGCTGGGTCCCAGGGAAATTGCCCCCTTTGGCTACCCCTGTTGGCAGACTTGAGGGTGGGACCTCAATTTTCCCAACAACATGCTGCACAAGGTCATGTTTTTTGAAACTGAACATTTAGAAAATAATTCACAATCCCCATACATTTAACTCAAGAGGCGGGGCCTTTTGTAGAGGGAAGATCTGACTTAGGTCTTCATGCTAATGCCCTGACATTAATATATGTTATAGTAACAACCATGAAGGAGGTTGGATTTGTTCTAACCCTTGCACTCCAGATACAAGTCGTGGTTTTGGCTTTGTTTGAGGATCTAACTTCTGCTGATAACCTTGAAAGCATTTCAGGTAAATAGGGTATACAATGTTATTTTACCAGCCCTGGAAACTATGCAATTAAGTGTGAAGAATTCCCGCATATTCAAAAAAATATCACTATGAATCACTTAGTCAAAGAGCTCCCCGTTTAGCAAATGCTCTAGTGTCAAATCCTGCCATCTTTAATAAGGGAAAACTCCCCCAGAATCCAAAGGAAATTCTGCCTGATTAAGGGCTGAATAAAAAGTGCAGGATCTGACCTCTACTGCGAATAATGTCAAGGAAAAAAAGATGGTTTTTATTCTTCTTTTCCTTAGGTATGATCCATACTGCTAACTAGAGATTTATCACTGTTTTTTACCAACTGATGGATTTCATGGATACTTACCCTGCATGATTCAGTGTTGTGGGTCATTATTTCACTTATTTTAAGTGATCTGCATTAGGAGGACATGAGAAACCTAAATTGCAAAAATGGTGGATGACTGCCAAGAATTTAAAGTGGGAGGCACTTTTACTCACCTGCAGTTGAGAGCTTCTAGCTTCACCTTATAAAGAATCTGTGAAGAGGTATGTATGCTCTTGCTTTGAGGATGGCAGGGAAGAAGTTGAGACAAGGCAAAAAGGAAGAAAGAGATCTACTAGTCTCAGTACAAAGCTGCAGACACAAAAAGATTTAAAAAACAACAAATGGTCTGGTAGCACTTTATAGACTAACAAAACTTGTGGGAGAATTTCTTGCATACCTAAGTGACTTAGGAGTCTACATCCCGGTAGTTTTAGGTTCCTAAGTCACTTAGATACATTTTAAAATTGTCTCGTATTTCAGGAGCAAAGCACTCTAATTAAATGTTCAGGGCTATTCTCAGGCACTTAACCAGAGTGATTCAATCCAGCACACACAAAAATAACCTACGATGGTTCATTTGTACCAAAAGAGGCTATTTGATTCAACAGAGATTTTATGTTAAGGATTTAGTTGAATGCAGTAAGCTATTTATTGAATTTTATTGTTTGAGCCAGCCAAAAGGAACTAGTTACCTCAGAATGACATTTTAAAAAGCACCCTTAGATTTTGGCTGTTTGGATGACTAGCTTGAAATACCTAGGCCTGATTTACAAGGTGCTAAACATCCCCAGTTCACATTGAGTCCATGTTGTCAAAAAATTGAAATTTTTGTAAAAAGGCCAATGAGTTATAATGTGAAAGAATATAAAGTAGGTAGAAATAATACATCTTTTTGCACAGGGAACAGTGAAGCCTAATACGTAAGGTAGTTGACTAGGATTCAGTAACCCTGGGCTGTTTCTGGCTCTTCCATTGGCCTGTTAGAAGACCTTGGCCAAGTCATTTGGGTCTGGTCTACACTACAGTGGGAGGTTGAATTAAGATACACAACTCCAGCTATGTTAACTATGTAGCTGGAGTCAATATTTCTTAAATTATGTTTCCACATTGGCCACATTGTGGGAAGCCAATAAAAACATTGGCTCACATCGGCTTCCCTTTCTCCTGATAAGGAGCAGGAGTAAGGGCGCCAATCAAACACCCTCGGTGTTTGATTGATGGGTCTATACTAGACCTGCTAAATTGAATGCGAGAAGATCAACCGCTGGAGCATTGATCTACCGGTAGATGTAGACTGTAGAAGTGTAGAAGTGGCCTTAGAGATAACAATGTTGTCATCCTTTTTAAAGCACTTTGAAATGTACATATGAAAGTACTATATCAGATCTATATTTTAGGGTATTTTTAGGACCAGATTCTCATGACATTTCTTCCATTGGCTAGTGCATAACCCTGCAAATAGTCCTAATTAAGTTATGAAATTGTGTGTGGAATGAAGTACTTTGAAGTGGAATGCTACCAGTGTCTGCCTCATAGCAATATGAGAAAACAAATTACATCAATAAAAAAACTTCCGTATTGCTATTTCCATACTGCCACATTAAGAAAAACCTCATTTTTATAACTCTTCAGTGACTAATAAGAAAGTCTATTAGTACACTTCTGCTACCTCTATAAGATTTACCCAGCTTTATCTATTATAGAGTCAGGAGAAGATTTAAATAAAATGGCTGACTGGAATAATGACTCTTCAGTCACTGACCTTTCATGAATGTGACCTTAGTTAAAGAGAAGGCAATGGTCAGAGAACTGAGATGACATTAAAAATTGTTGGTGCTCTCCTGTAAATAAAGAGATCTCAAATATGTCAGAAACCACTTTAATTAAAACCAGGTAAAGACTGACCCTTTATAAACCTGTTGACATTAAACAAAGATTGTAGTTTGACCTTCTTATGGGGCCAAAGGAAAACAGTATTTTCTGGCATTATGGTGCATCAATATGTAGCACTCAGTGTAGGGACCAAATTTTGCTGTTCACAGGAGTAATCCTTATGTATATAAATTCAATGGGATCCTTCACAGGAGTGTCCTTGGCCACCTTTTGCTTCCACTGATACCATTCAGAGTCTTGCCATTGACTTTAACAAAAGCAGGACCAGTCTCCATGATCTGGGTCATTAGCTTGGTCTTGCAAAATAGCTTGTCATGTGGTTTTTCTTTCCCGTGTCTAATGAAAAGCTCATATTTAAAATTAAATTACATCATATTTTAGAGCAGAACTTGCCAAATGACTGAAGAGGAAGGGTAGGCAAGAGACAACTGACATCTCAATTGTTCTTCCAAGTCTCAACTCTTTTTTACAAAAAAAAAAGTTATTCTCTCTCGGTTATGTTGCAAGGAAAATATTCAAAACATGATCCAACCAACTGATGCAACAGTGTCTGCTTAAGTTTACATAAAGCCAGAAACAATCATTCGACAGGTACTCATTGTCCATTCCATTCAATGGCTGCTAACTCATGAGATACTTTACATGTTAATTATCTCACTTCTCATTAAAGCATGTAAGCAAGAAGAGGCCATACCTTATGAAGATCCACACCAGCATTTTTCAGCAGTATTCGGTTCACTTCTTGGAGGTGGGGAGATAGGGAAAGGACTAGCCTTTTGGTAGAATATTTAAAATTAAGATGGACAGAATTTCAAAATTGTAGGATAAGACTAAAGGAGGACACAGCTAGTTTCATTTGCCAAGAGCAGGGCTTCACTCTGGTGTGGGTATGTTCACACTGTGAGTATGTTTATACTGAAGTTGACTACATGCAACTTTATGGCCAATATTCCTTACAGCTGAAATGGCCAAGAGTTTTTCTGTCACTTAAAATAAAATAATAATTGCAAACTTGTAAAAGGGCCATTCTGGTATACTATGTGATGGTGACAAATGTAAAATTGGTACCCAGAATGTTTGAACATTGTCTGAAACAGCTAATTATGTCTTACCTGCTCAGCAGTTGAAAAATGTAGGCATTGAGATCTATGCTTTATCTGAAGTACACTGGCTAGTAAGTAATGAAAAGAGGTGGAGAACTGTATGATTTTGTTCTCAGGGCACCCCAAAGATTGCTCCGTCAAAAGCGGCTGTTGAATTTCAGCAAATTACCAACGGGTATTGCAGGATTTGGTAGATGATTAATGATTAACATAAGAACATAAGAACATAAGAATGGCTGTACTGGGTCAGACCAAAGGTCCATCTAGCCCAGTATCCTGTCTGCCGACAGTGGCCAGCGCCAGGTGCCCCAGAGAGGGTGGACCGAAGACAATGATCAAGTGATTTGTCTCCTGCCATCCCTCTCCAGCCTCTGACAAACAGAGGCCAGGGACACCATTTCTATCCCCTGGCTAATAGCCTTTTATGGACCTAACCTCCATGAAATTATCTAGCTTCTCTTTAAATTCTGTTATAGTCCTAGCCTTCACAGCCTGCTCTGGCAAGGAGTTCCACAGGTTGACTACACGCTGTGTGAAGAAGAACTTTCTTTTATTAGTTCTTAACCTGCTACCCATTAACTTCATTTGGTGTCCTCTAGTTCTTCTATTTTGGGAACTAATAAATAACTTTTCTTTATTCGCCCTCTCCACACCACTCATGATTTTATATACCTCTATCATCTCCCCCCTCAGTCTCCTCTTTTCTAAACTGAAAAGTCCCTGTCGCTTTAACCTCTCCTCATATGAAACCCGTTCCAAACCCCTAATCATTTTAGTTGCCCTTTTCTGAACCCTTTCCAAGGCCAAAATATCTTTTTTGAGGTGAGGAGACCACATCTGTACACAGTATTCAAGATGTGGGCGTACCATAGTTTTATACAGGGGCAGTAAGATATTCTGTGTCTTATTTTCCATCCCTTTCTTAATAATTCCTAGCATCCTATCTGCCTTTTTGACCGCCGCTGCACACTGTGTGGAAGTTTTCAGGGAACAATCCACGATAACTCCAAGATCTCTTTCCTCATTTGTCATAGCCAAATTAGCTCCCATCATACTGTACGTATAGTTGGGGTTATTTTTCCCAATGTGCATTACTTTACACTTATCCACATTAAATTTCATTTGCCATTTTGTTGCCCAGTCACTCAGTTTGGTGAGATCTTTTTGGAGTCCTTCACAGTCTGCTTCTGTCTTGACTATCCTAAACAGTTTGGTATCATCTGCAAACTTTACCACCTCACTGCTTGCCCCTTTCTCCAGATCATTTATGAATAAGTTGAACAGGATTGGTCCCAAGACTGACCCTTGGGGGACACCACTAGTTACCCCTCTCCATTCTGAAAATTTACCATTTATTCCTACCCTTTGTTTCCTGTCTTTTAACCAGTTCTCAATCCAAGAAAGGACCTTCCCTCTTATCCCATGGCCATGTAATTTACACAAGAGCCTTTGGTGAGGGACCTTGTCAAAGGCTTTCTGAAAATCTAAGTATACTATATCTACTGGATCCCCCTTGTCCGCATGTTTGTTAACCCCTTCAAAGAACTCTAATAGATTAGTAAGACAGGATTTCCCTTTATAGAAACCATGCTGACTTTTGCCCAACAAATTATGTTTTTCTACATGCCTCACAATTTTATTCTTTACTATTGTTTCGACTAATTTGCCCGGTACTGAAGTTAGACTTACCGGTCTGTAATTGCCAGGATCGCCTCTAGAGCCTTTTTTAAATATTGGTGTCACGTTAGCTACCTTCCAGTCATTAGGTACAGAAGCCGATTTAAAGGATAGGTTACAAACCACAGAAAATAGTTCAGCAATTTCCCATTTGAGTTCTTTCAGAACCCTTGGATGAATGCCATCCGGTCCCGGAGATTTGTTAACATTAAGTTTTTCTATTTGTTCCAAAACCTCCTCTAATGACACTTCAATCCTGGACAGTTCCTCAGATTCATCACCCACAAAGGACGGTGCAGATTTGGGAATCTCCCCAACATCTTCAGCCGTGAAGACTGAAGCAAAGAAATCATTTAGTTTCTCCACAATGGCTTTATCGTCCTTGATTGCTCCTTTTATATCTCGATCGTCTAGGGGACCCACAGGCTTTTTAGCAGGCTTCCTGCTTCTAATGTACTTAAAAAACATTTTGCTATTTCTTTTTGAGTTTTTGGCTAGCTGTTCCTCAAAATCTTTTTTTGCTTTTCTTATTACATTTTTACACTTGATTTGACAGTGTTTATGTTCCTTTCTATTTATCTCACTGGGATTAGACTTCTACTTCTTGAAGGATGCCTTTTTGTCCCTCACTGCTTCTTTTACATGGTGGTTAAGCCACAGTGACTCTTTTTTAGGTTTCTTACTATGTTTTTTAATTTGGGGTATACATTTAAGTTGGGCCTCTATTATGGTGTCTTTAAAAAGTTTCCATGCAGCTTGCAGGGATTTGGCTCTCGTCACTGTGCCTTTTAATTTCCGTTTAACTAACCTCCTCATTTTTGTGTAATTCCCCTTTTTGAAATTAAATGCCAGGGTGCTGGACTGCTGAGGTGTTCTACCCACCACAGGAATGTTGAATGTTATTATATTATGGTCACTATTCCCAAGCGGTCCTGTAACGGATATCTCCTGGACCTGATCCTGCACTCCACTCAGGACTAAATCGAGAATTGCCTCTCCCCTTGTGGGTTCCTGTACCAGCTGCTCCAAGAAACAGTCATTTAAGCCATTGAGAAATTTTATCTCTGCTTCTCTTCCTGAGGTGACATGTACCCAGTCAATATGGGGATAATTAAAATCCCCCATTGTCATAGAGTTCTTTATTTTGGTAGCCTTTCTAATCTCCTTCAGCATTTCAATGTCAGTATCGCTGTCCTGGTCAGGTGGTCGATAATATATCCCTACTGCTAATTGCTTATTATTGGAGCATGGAATTACTATCCATAGTGATTCTATTGAACATGTTGATTCATTTAATATTTTTATTTCATTTGATTCTACATTATCTTTCACATACAGTGTCACTCCGCCACCCACACAGCCTGCTCTATCCTTCCGATATATTTTATATCCCGGTATGATTGTGTCCCACAGATTTTCCTCATTCCACCAGGTTTCAGTGATGCCTATTATGTCAATCTCCTCCTTTAATACAAGGTACTCTAGTTCACCCATCTTATTAGTCAGACTCCTAGCATTTGTGTAGAAGCACTTTAAAAATTTGCCAGTGTCCAGATTGATTTCCCAGTGTCCAGTTCAGTGCTGGATATGGGCATAGACTCATGGGGTTCAAAGGGACCCAGTGGTCAACTAGTCTAACACCCCACCCCCACCAACATGCAGGGTTTGTTGTGTCTAAACTCCCAACACAGATGGCTATCCAGACTCCTTTTGAAAACCTCCTGCAAAGGAGTTTTCCTGATCTCCCGAGGCATCTGTTCTACTTTTTCTACTGTTCTTACAGTTAGGAAATTTTTCCTGAGATTTAATTTAAATCTGCTATGCTGTAGTTTAAACCCACAGCCTCTTGTTCTGCCCTCTGTGGCAAGACACCTACTTTTCTCCATTTTTTTATGGAAGCCTTTCAAGTATTTGAAGACTATTTTGTCTCCCCTTAATCTCTTTTTCCTAACTAAACATACCTAATTCCCTAAGTCTTTGCTCAAATGGCTTGCATTCCATTCCTTTGATCAACTTTGTCATGCACCTCTAGATCGTTTCTAGTTTCTCCACATCCTTTCTATATATTCGTGCACATCTACACAGCAGGGTTAAACTCGAAATAAGCTACTCAATTTGAGCTACGCTAATTGCACAGCTTAAGTCGAAATAGCTTATTTTAACTTTTGGCACTGTCTACACAGCAGTTATTTCGAAATAGAGCACTCTTTCCCCAACTTGTCTTACTCCTCATAAAGGGTTACAGGAGTCAGAGTAAGAAGCCTGTCATTTTGAATTTATTTTGAAATAACGGGCTTGCTGTGTAGACGCGCACTATGTTATTTTGGAATAACAGACGTTATTCAAAAATAATGCTGCTGTGTAGATATAGCCTCTGTGGCCAATACTGGTCACATTACTGGGCTGGGGTCTAACTAGCACCAAATAGAGCAGTACTATCACTTCCCATGACTTCCATAGTATGTCTCTGTTAATGCAACCTAAAGCTGCATTTGTTTATTTTTTGCAAGCCACCCATTTCTGTCTCATTTTAAAGTTGTGATCCACCAGAGATCCCAGATCCTTCTCAGCAGTGCTCCTGCAAAATCAAATATCCCCCTTCTGCATTTGTGCCTTTGGTGTTTCTTCCCTAAACATAGCACCGTACATTGGTCTTTGTTGAATTTTATTTTGTTGTCATACTCCAGTTCTCCATTTCATCAAGATCCCTCTGAATCTTAGCCCTATCCTCTGAAGTGGTGGCAACCTATCCAACTTTGTGTCATCTGCAAATGTATCTAGTCCTACATCCAAGTCATTAATAAACACCCAGACCCAGTCCAGACCGTATCTCTTTGAGATCTTGAATATGTTGATGTTTTCTTGTTGGCTTAGTTTGGTGAATTGCAAAACTGATGACCAGTGAGGTCGGTCAAGAAGCAGATTAATTGTTCTGATCATTTATTCAGACAAAAGCATATCCCTGGCCATTAACATTAAACAACACTCTAATTCCAGATTACAATGAGCTTAGTAATTAAGCTGTCCAGGCAGGACACTGAGCAGGTGCCAGCTGTCAGACATTTGGGTACGATATGTGGAGGGCTGGAGGATGCTTGAAAGAAGTGGATGTTCTTATAGCAGCTGCCATCATGTTTTGAGCCCTTCAGTTGCCTCTGTGGGAACCTTGTGACATGAATCTTGCTATGAAGCTGTGGATTTATATAATCACAATGATACTAGCTCTGATATGTACGGAAGTGAAAAAAAAAGGGCACTGAAGAAAGTTGAAGGACTCTGAATTGGGTCAGTCATTCCATATCAAGTGGAAAGAGACCAGCACCTACCTCCATCAGCACTGGTTCCAAGTTGGCAGCTTCCTTGATATTGACGTATTGCAAGAATGGAAAAGAAACAAATTCTGAAGTGTGTGTATGGAGGGATACAGCTATATGTGTGAGTGCCCAAAGTATCAGTGATGTGACAGCATTGCCAGGGATAGATATAAACCACATATACCATCACACCACCTGAAGCAACTTCTAAGAGATCAATATGGGTGCCATTGATTTACAAGGCCATATCCAGTTGGGACTTTCCATGATAATAATGGTGGGGCTTACTGTTCAAGATATTGGGAAACACTAACTCAAACCATCCTGACAGCATGTATTTTACCAGGCTGCATATGGTATATAGGAATTGTCCCATTGGCACTGAAATGCAATCACATCTGGGGTGGAGCTACTCAAGAACTGCAACACAGTTCAGTAGAACTATTGCTTTAAAATGAAAAGTGAAAAGTAAGTTTTCCGGCTGAAACAATGGGGCACAGTTTAAGGAGGCAGAATGTAACTTCCTGAATATGAATTTGGTTAGGACACTACAACTCATTCATTGGAAAAGCACCTTGTGATGTTAAAGGATGCCTGCCATAACAATAACCTCTCTTATACGCTGTATCTGTATTTTTATTATTTATTGTTGATGTTATGCACAAATACATGCACATATATTCATTTAGGTGTTTGATAATAGTTTTTGGATTGAGTGTCTTGATCTCATTTTTGCTTCTTATCACACTGTATGGAGCTCTATGAAAATACCAGTCAGACCTGACGCTGTTTAGGGATGTGACATGATGACAGCACAGTTCACAGTGACATAGCTGTGTACTATTTCAATAGTCCTGGGGGGCTAGCTATATACAGTTTTGCTTAGAAACAAGTCTGAAATATTTATTCAGGAGTTATTATTTAGTACAATATGAGGATTCCTTTGAAATATTTTTAGGAGAAGTAAGGCCTTCAATATCCAATGTGCTCTGTAATGAAGTCTAAGACTTTTGTTTGAATCATATGACTTGCCTGTTACAACAGCAACTGTGCTATACCCAGAACCACCTTTGTGTATTTTTATCCTACAATAATATTAAGTAAAATGAACAGACAACTCCTTTTTGATGCTGGGGACAGAAATAATAAGTGCTGGGAATCATTTAAAAACATTGCTTCTTAATAAACAAAACCTTTTATTCCCCGTTTCAGATGCCTGGATCAATGCATCACAAATAGAAGAGGTACTGTATGTAGATCAGAGCTGACACATCAAAGCAAACATGACAAATAAAAATCTTTTTGAGGGCTTAGGAAAGCCAGCTTGATGGAGACAAAGAGTTTAAATATAAAAAGCTTTCCTTAGATATACAGAGGCACAGCAGCTAAAGCAGCTGGGAGCGAGCCGCCATATCAGATGAAATGCAAAACCACCACTGTGTGTTGAAGGAATAAGCAGTCGAAATAAAAACATTAAAGAGCCTATAGCAAAGTGGAGGAGAAAAAATAGGTTTAAAAAAAAAAGGCAGCAAAGCCCCAAAATTGCTACTGCAGCCTAGAGAGAGAAAGGACAATACTCCAATGTGGTCTTCTTTAGAGTATTATCCTGAGACATGCTGATCATCTGCAAATCTCATTATTCCACTCTTCTCAGGACCACGCCTCACAACCAGGGCAATTCAGAAGTCACTTCATTTAGTTTAATAGAGTTAGGTCAGTGTAAACCTGCAAAAACATCAAATAGTCTAGCAGCACCTTAAAGACTAACCAAACATGGAGATGGCTTCATGAGCTTTCGTGGGCACAAGCCACAAGTGGGTTGTGCCCACGAAAGCTCATGAAGCCATCTCCATGTTTGGTTAGTCTTTAAGGTGCTGCTAGACTATTCATTGTTTTTTAAGTTTCTCCAGTTACAGACTAACACGGCCACCCCTCTGAAGCAGTGTAAACCCGGTCAGTTATATTGGAAGCAGGGCCACAAGTTTTAGAACAGCCCTGCAAAGATCTACTTGCCCCATAGTATCCAGTGTTTTGTGATGAGCAGGAAAATTATCATGAGTTCTCTCACTATAACCAGTCATCATGACAGGGGAAAGGAAACCAGATTTGGGGGGGGAAATTCTGATCCTTTTGAAACCAGTGGCAATGCTACCAGTGACTTCAAAAAGTCAGGATTTCATCCTTTGTGTCTGGGCCACTTACCTTTCCCTGTAAGGCCTTATCTACACTACAGGATTAAGTTCATGTAACTTACACAAGTTATACCAATGCATTACATCGACTTAATGTGGTGTCTCACTGTGCTATGTTAGCAGGATGCACTCTCCCATTAACACAGTTTCCACCTCTTGTTGAAGTGGAGTACTGAAGTTAATGGGAAAGCACTCCCCCATTGATATATGTCTTCACCTGACCCACTCACTTGGCACTGCTGCATCAATCACAACAGTGCCGATGTACCTCTTAGTAAAGACAAGCCCTAGGGCTAAACAGCTAATGATGCTTGCAATCTCCATTTGGAGGGCTAGATTCTGACACCTTCACTTACACTGAACACCATTTCATTCCACACTCACTCTGTTGACTTCATGGGACACACCTCATGCACATCCCGCAGAGCAACAACAGGAGAAGTTGTGTCAAGTTTAATATTCTGTGCATAACTGAATGGCACTTGTTTTATATCTTGGAAGGAGATTATTTGTATTCTATACATACATTAAGACCAACATTTTCAAATTTGAGAGCCTGAAGCTATGCATCTGCTTCAATATTTAGGCATCTGTCTAAGTACTCTGATTTTCAGAGGTAGTAACTATCCCCAGCCTCTGCTGAGGTCAGTGGACCTGTTCCCAGGAGAAAGCCTTTTGACTGCTCTGCATCTGGCAAAACATTTTCTGTTTAAGACCTCAGGGCCTAGGCCAGGTCATGGGCAGCCAACCCTAGTGGTCAGAGCAGGACTTCAGTCAGGAGTCAAGAGACAGCTGGGTTATCAAATCAGAAGAAGGAGGGAAACCTGGAATTGGAACCACAGGTTGGTAACCAGAGACAGGCCAGGACACCAGGGGGTCACGGACAAAAGACAACCTGGTGATCAGAACCACAAGTCAGAAGGCAGAAGACAAACCAGATTGGGAAGTTGGGAAGAAGAAGGAGCAGGAGCTACAAGGTGCACAGTCCAGAGCAGGATGAATCTCAGTTGTTCAAGGCGCTTCCTGTTCCTACTGTTGGATCAAGAAGGGCCAGTATGACTCCATCAATACAACATCAGGAGCAGAGCCTCAAATGGGGGTTGGGCTTCCTGGGTCAGCACTTGTCAGCAGCATACCAAGTGGATGGTGGCTGCTCCTGTGGACCTGGGTTTGAGACCCATGGATCATGACACTCACTCTATTTGGTTCAGTTACTGCATGAATAATTCTGCTTGGATTTCAGGTTGAAATATGGAATGCTTTGCTGAGTTCACTGGCTAAGTGTTTGGCCTGTACCAAGAAGGTAAAATCTCAACAGATCTGTCCCACACAAGCTGTTTCTATCCAGATGCTGCAAGACACATGCTGCATGACTGCCAAATACAGACAGAATCAGCCACCTCCAAATGCACAATGGCATCCATTAATCATCCCTTCTCTCCACTTTCTGCTAAATGGTCTTCTTGGAGTTGAGGTACTAGGCTTAAGTGGGATGAAACAAAGGTATTATTGCCACCTATCTAGATAACATAATATAAAGATCTTTGGGGCAATCCAAAATGCTTTCTTCTGCATTGTATTGTTGTCCATTTTGGGGGCCCAACAGCAAACTCCACTAAAATTCATTGACTCAGGAGCAATCTCTTCTCTGTAGAGCATGTTGGTTGGTTTGGCAAGTGGAGAAGAGAAGCTAAGTAAGATGTATCTGGGGCCTCTCTGTGCTACTCCAACACCGACAGGTGGAACCAAACTTGGGACCTCTGAAGCTTAGTGCATGAGCCTTTACTATTTGAGCTAAAAGCCAGCTGGCTTTCAACTAAGGCTGTAAAGGAAACTCATTCTTTCTTTCTGGCTATGTCTAGACTGCAGGCTTCTTTCAGAAGAATCTTTTCCAGAAGAGATCTTCTGAAAAAACTTCTTCTGAAAGAGAGCATCCACACTGCCAAAGTGCATCGAAAAAGCGATCTGCTTTTTCGACAGATAGCATCCACACTGAATGGACTCTATCTCGCATGTAAGCTGTGATTAGTATGGGCGGAATGGCCACCAGGACACATATGCTTTTTCCTCTTTCCTTTTCTTCCCTGTCCACACACACCTTTTTCCAAAAGAGCTCTTTCAGAAAAAGGCTTCTTCCTCATAGAAAGAGGTTTACCAATGTCGGGAAAAACCCTCAGTTCTTGTGATTTTTTTCGAAAGAATGCAATTGCAATGTGGACGTAATTGAAGTTTTTTCAGAAAAACGACTGTTTTTCCAAAAAAACCTCTGTAGTGTAGACATACCCTCTGTAAACAGCCTAAGTGCCACTAGGTAAGACAATAAACTACACCCACTAGAGGGTGTTACACTACTGTAATACAAATAGTAAGGGAGCTATTCTCCTACAACTGTCTGTATATTTCTAAATATTCTGTGGTTTTCATAGAAAATACTTTATACCCCAAGAGTGATTACAACAGAAGATGCTATATTATACCGGATAGGAAAGCAGGTGCTGTGGTCAACGCAAGGACCTAGAACTTGGGAGGGCTGACACAAACTTCCTCTGTGACCTTGGCAAAGCATTTCCCTGCATCTCAGCTCTGCGGCTTTAAGAAAATAGCATTTTCTTTGTCCTGGATACTGAGAGTGTAAATTCTTTGTTTCTCACTATGTTGATGCTTAGCACAAAGAGGCCTCTATGTTGACAATGCCACTGCAGGTTGTTATAAGACAAAATGAGAACTGATTAAGGAAGAAAGAGGAAGTTTTGCAAAAATGTCTACATTTGAAGCTGTTTTTCTTTGGAAGGCTTTGAAATTGACCCATAGTTAATTTTTTCCTAAATGTTTCACATTTGCCCAATATTTTTCTATTTCTGTCACTTACAGACATCAAAATAATTATCAAGATTTTTCCAAACATTGTAATGCTTTCAATTATTTTTGGAAACTGTAAGAAACTGTAAAGGCAAGAAAATTGTTGTGGTGGAATAATTTCAATAAGATACAATTTTCATTAAGACCGTATTTCAAAAAACAAACACAGCAACCAACCTCTGAAAATGTTCATTTATGTCCAATCCCAATAATAAGTAATAAAAAAATACTCTTCTGGAATGTGCTGGCTGAAGGCAATGGAAAAGCAAAAGAAAAGCAGTCACTCATGTTTAAATATTACAGGATATTTACATGGCTACATAAGAAATAAGATGAGAATATTGGCTTTAAGGTAGCAGTTTTCAGTTTGGAGCCTTTTCCTGGAGGTGAACATGAGGGGGGAAAGTGACATGAGGAATAGACATATTCTGAGGAGTAAAGTCTCTCCCTAACCCCCATGCTCAGCCAATGTGGATGTGGGGCTTGGTTGTGGCATGCAACTTCTCTTTGTTGCTAATCCCTCCTGCAAACAAATGGGCAGGGAGGAGGTGGCTGGCCATAGTAGCCATCCAGGTGCAAAGAGAGAACTGGCTGCAATAATTCACTCTTCACTAACCTTCTACATAAAAAGGAGGAATCAGGACTCTTACCTAACTGTCACTTGCTAGCTTGCACTATTGCTCAGTCCAAAGAGACAACAGAGCCCGTGATCTATCTATAGACCCATCACCAGAGTCTGTAAGTGCTGTCTGCTAGGTACAAGATGCAGATATTCATAGAAATGTAGGGCTGGAAGGATCTCAAGAAGTCATCAAGTCAAGTCACCTGATCTGAGGCAGGACCAAATAAACATACACTACCCCTGACAGGTCTATCCTAGTCTACCCTAGTCTTAAAACCTTGGGTGGGGATTCCATAACTAGAGCCCTGCAAATCCATGAACATCCACTTTATATCTGCAGGTATCTGCATCCACAGATGCAGATATCCGTGGATCATTCTTGCAGATGTCAACATGGAAACCAATTTTGTATCCATGCATGGTTCTAACCACAACCCCCTTGGGAAGCCTATTCTGGTGCGTAATGCTCCTTATAATTCAAAAGTTTAATAGTAAACCATTGATAACTACTTCTGAGTACAGACTTTCAACCTGCTGTGCATTCTCCTTATAATGGCATCGTCTAGACCGCATTTCCCTAGTTTGCTTATGACAATATCATGCGGGACTATGTAAAAAGACTAAAATAAAGATACAGCATGTCCATTTATTCCACATGTCAGCTAGTGCAGGACCCCTGTGAAAGAAGGAAATTCAGTAATTTTGGCTTGGTTTGATCTTGACAAATCCATGCTGGCTATTCCTTAACACCCCATTGTTCTATAAGTACCTGCAAAATAATTTATGTTTAATAATTTGTTGCAGTATCTTTCCAAGTGTTAAGGTTAGGCTGAAGGGGTATGATTCCCTGGGTCCTGTTTGGTCCCCTTTTTAAAGACAAGTACTGTGTCTTCCCTTCTCCAGTCCTGTGTGACCTTACCATCCTCCATTTAAAACTGTGCTTGGCCTACCTTGCAAAGAATAGAAATGAAAGAGGAATATTCCGCCCTGTGACTGACCTCAGCTTTGCACATTGGAAGGGGAATGGGGAGGCTTCAGAAGCAGGTTGCTGCTCCCTCGTCTTATACCACTCACACCCAAAACCTGTCAGAGCAGATGAGGAGCTGCTCTGATATATGCCCTAGGCATAACACCCATAAGTGACCTCAACTCCCATCTCTGGATTGGCCTGCAGTCACTCCACTCCACCTGTCTCCTTCAGGGGCAGCAGTAAGTTAGGGGATCTGGGAAACAAAGGGATAGCAAGGGGTTTCCATTCAGTAGCTCCTTGCCTCCAGTGCAATACCACAGATTTTCAGGTTAGTGTTCTCTATAGGTATTTCTACTAATTACTCCCAAATAAGGGAGAATGGGGCCCTTAGGCGTGAATTCCCCAGTTTTCTCTATAAGCCCCTAAACCTTACTACTGCACCAGGGAGAATGGAACCTTTAGGATGTGTAACTTCTTATTTTTCATTGCTGTGAAAGTTGTTTGAAACCAGATGGGATCATAAAGATAAAAGTTGTCCCATTAAGTGCAAGCAGAGATACCATCAGTATGCTAATGGACAGATGTTTTCTTAAAGAAAAGATAAAAGATATAAAAGGTGTCAGGAGAATAAATAGCCCCTTTTTTTTCCATGAGGAATCCAGCATGGAAATGACCAATGTGATAAAACTATTGCAGCAGAGGAAGAAGTTTCTGAAAGTCATTTGAGAAGTCTTGGCAATGTGGACATATGGATTATATACAAAATTGCTATTACACGCCTGTTTAACAGCCTCCATGTATTGGTGCCCCTCTGAGAAGAAGAGCTGTTAGTCATATAATATTTTTTTTCCCCACAATGTAACTTCACACAAAATTACACCCAGAAAGGTAGTTTCTAAAGAATTAAAACATCACTGTGCTTGGTGACTGCTCATCTGTAGAAAACAAGTGTGAAAATGAACCTTAAAGATCCTTAGCTTTGAATCACAGTCAGATAGCTCATTTTTCCAGAGAGGTATATATGTTTTAAAAGTCTCGTCATATATCAAAAAGCCATGCTCACTCGCTCACTCCCACAACTCATCCAGGCCTTGAAATGTCGATTACATTTTTAAAAATTAAAACTATCCAGGTTTGAACAGAATAAAAACAGGTTATGGCCACACAAAGGTGCTTCTGAACTAGGAGGTGCTAACAGTACTGGTGCTGAAGTAATTCCAACCGTTTATAATGTTTTAAACTGTAGTGTCTAGAATGTTATATAAAAAATGGTGGGTGTTTACATCTCCTGGGCCACGTCTACACTACAGATAAGATCAAAGCAACTGCCGTCGATCTTCTGGGATTAAAATTAGTGGGTCTAGTGAATACACAGCAGAGAGAGTGGGATTTGGAAAAACAATCCATGAAGAAATGTGAGGAAATGCTATTCCCGCTGAAGTTGCTACTTGCTCATTGGGTTTGACTATAACTTATGTTCAGCTGAAAGGAGGCTCAGGAAACAGTCAAAAGTGAGGAGGAAAGAAAGTAGGAGAATCCTTGGTGACAACAGTTATTTTAGGCTAAATCTAGACTGCAGGCTGCTTTCGGAAGAATCTTTTCCAGAAGAGATCTTCTGAAAAAACTTCTTCTGAACAAGTGTGTCCATACTGCCAAAGTACATCAAAAAAGCGATCTGCTTTTTCTAAAGATAGCGTCCAGATTGATTGGATGCTTTCTCGCATAAAAGGCCACCCGGAATCACTTTAAGTCACCAGTTGCTTCCGAGTGCTGGTGCCAAAGCCTAGCAGAGACATGCGCTTAAAGGGACCCCCCTTGGACAGCTGTTTCTCTGCTTCTGCTGCGTCCTTGCCTACCTCTTCGAAGGACAGCAAAGCTCTTGCAGTGCGTGCTGTGGTTGCCCAGCTTTTTTAGATGCCACAGCTTTTTCCTTTGTGCCATGGAGCTGGAGCTGCCTCTGGGCATGCGACGGCCCAACATGGCCATGCTGCAGTTTCTGCAGCACTTTGTGCCAGCTGCCTTCCAGGTCCTGACCAAGCTCGACCTCGAGCTCATTCTGGGGACCTTCTCCCTAGGTGCAGGAGCAACACCCTTGCCACCGCAACCCACAGTGGAGAGGCATTTCTGGAGGTTGAACACCAGTTCCGACTGGTGGGACCAGCTGGTTATGGAGTGGTGGGTCGACCAGCAGTGGCTCCAAAACTTCTGCATGCGGAAGGCCACCTTTTTGGAGCTATGTGCCTGGCTTGCACCTGCCCTCTGACGATGGGACACCCACCTGCGGCTCACCATCTCCCTGGAGAAGCGGGTCGCCATTGCAGTACGGAAGCTTGCTACCCCTGACAGTTACCGGTCGGTGTGCAACCAGTTCAGCATGGGGAAGTCCACCGTTGGGGCCCTCCTCATGGAAGTAAGGCACTCTTGGGCTGAAGACCCTGCAGGGGAAAGGGGAGTCCTGGAAAAGGTGGACCCTTGGGAAACAGGAGTTGGGTGGTGTGGGGGGAGTGGAGTGTGGGTGGGGAGAAGCCTCGTCCCCGGGTGGGGGGGTGCTGTCCTGCCCTCACACAGCCCTGCTGCTGGGGGGATGGCCTCATAGGGGATGGCTTTTGGGATGTTTGAGGGTGGGAAGGGATGGGAGGGGGCGGGCACCTCCCCAGGGCTGAGGCACTCCCTCTCTCATTCTCTGTTTTGTGTGTTTGTTTGTTTCCTTCTACCGATTGTGAGGGCCATCCGCCTGAGAGACCTGGACCCGACTGTGGCCGGATTTGCTGCCCTGGGGTTCCTGAACTGCGCTGGAGCCATAGATGGGACCCACGTCCTGATCCGCGCACCTCAACATCAAACGGTCCAATACATAAATCGCAAGGGCTGCTTTTCTATGGTGCTGCAGGCCCTGATCGACCACTGTGGACAGTTCACAGACATTTTTGTCGGGTGGTTGGGCAGGGCACACGATGCTTGGATTTTTCAGAACTCAAGCCTCTATTGGAAGCTGGAGGCATGCACATTGTTCCCCCCTGGGACTTTGTGGTTGGGGACATGCAGATGCCACTGTGCATCATGGGGGACACGGCCTATGCCTGATGCCATGGATAATGAAACCTTATACCAGTCACCTGGACCCCAGCAGGGACCAATTTAATGCCCACCTGAACTGGGCCAGGATCCAAGTGCAGGGTGCCTTCGTCTGCCTCAAGTCACGGTTCATGTTCCTCCTGACCCGCCTGGTCGTGGGAGAGCACAACATCCCTGAGGTGGTGTCAGCATGTTGTGTCCTCCACAACATTGTGGAGATGAAGGGGGAGGCCTTCCTGTCTGGGTGGGGGACAGATGCCGGCCGCGAGGGGAGACCCTTTGAGCAGCCGCGGACAGCTGCCATCCACCAGGCCCATCAGGCCAGGGTGCGCATCCAGAAGGCCCTGAGGGAGAGTTTCTCTCAAGGACCCTAGTAACTGTCCCCAGGACCTCCCCACTAGGGGCCTCTGGCTTGCTGCCCTATCCCTTTCCCACCACAACCCCTCTCTTTGCCCCTTCCCTGACCTCTCAGTAAAGACACCTGTTTGTTTTTTAACAAAATGAACTTTGTATTTGTGTTTTAGAAAAAAAAGGGGGAGGGGGGCTCATAACCTGAAGGGGGAGGGGGTTTGATGTGGCGTCGGGGCTGGCTGGATGTGGGGACCTTGTTGGACTTGGTTGGGTGGGTCCTGGGGCCACAGTGGGGTGGACAGGAGGGAGGGCTGGAGCAGGGTCAGGAATGGCGGGGGGGCAGGGAAAGGGGGCATGGGCATCGTTTGGGGAGGGAGCAGAGGCATCACTTGGGGATAGAGGGAGGGGGAATGGGCATGAGGGGGCAGGAGGGTGGTAGGCAGGAGCAGGGATAGCAGCCGTGTGTGCCATCATTTCCCTTGTAATGGCACACATGCTATCGCACCACTGCATGAGCTGGTTCCAGGTGCAGTTCCACCACTCTGCATCCTCTTGGATCTTCTGCACCAGGGTCTGCTGCATGTGGTGCAGGATGCTGACATGCTGCCGCATCAGGTCTTCATAGACCTTGGAGCACTTTTGGGTCCCTCAGATTCTGGCAGCTGGTTTGGGTGACGTGGCTCACCCCTCAGTCCCGAGTGGTCCAGCTGTGGAGAACACAAAGAGGGAGAGGTGATCAGTCATCCCTGCAGACACTGCCCCTGAGGCTGTGCTCTCCTCTGTGAGCAGCAACCAACAGTCCTCGGGCCAGAGGAGGGGGATGTCCCTGGAGCAAGGCCATGTGTGGTTCCACTTGCATAGACTGCAGAATGATGTCCAGCCTGAGAAGGCTAAGCGACGCTCACACCCCTCCCCCCTGAGCTTGCCTGCTCCACCCTGTGTGTGTGAGACAAACAGAGAGCACTCACCTGAAGATCCTTTCCTGGTGTCAGAGGAGGATTGGGAGACATCCAGGCAGACATGAACCGCCTCTAAGGAGAGCATGACAGTGACCGTATCATCCACCTCCTCCTCCTCCTGCTGCTGTCCCTGGTCCTCCTCCTCCTCCTCCACTGTGACCCCTGGCCAGGCAACGACAGGCATGTTGAGACCGGAGTCCACAACAATTGGGGAAACAGCTTCCCCACCCCCCAGGATTTGGTGCAGCTCCTGATAGTAGGGGCAGGTGTGAGGTCCTGCCCCAGACACCTGACCATGCGCCCAAAAATGTTGGCGTTCCACCACTTGGCACGGAGATCCTGAAGTGTCTCCTCCTTGCCCCACAGCTCGAGGAGGGACAGGATCTCCACTCTGGATCACGAGAGTGCCCACCTCTTGGGCCCCTTGGATAGGTCCTGGGAGCCCTGAGGCTGCTCCCTGTGAGGGCCAGAGGGGCCGTGGAGGGCTTGTGGCTCGGCCATTGCTAACAGTCTGGGTAGCAGGGAGAGACGTGTGATCAGGTGCTGCTCCCAGGACCGGCTTCCTGCCATAAGGCTTGTTCAGGATGCCTGCAGCTTTAAGAGGGGCCAGGAGACAGGAACTATAGAGTCCTGATTAATTTGGATGGAGTGGCCACCAGGGCACCTGTGCTTTTTCCTGGAGGCCTCTTCTCTCAAAAGCAAACCCTCTTCCCCATCCACACATGCCTTTTTCCAAAAGAGCTCTTTCAGAAAAAGGCTTCTTCCTCATAGAAAAAGGATTACCAATGTCGGAAAAAAACCTCTGTTCTTTTGATTTTTTTTTTTGAAAGAACGCGATTTCAGTGTAGATGTAAGTGAAGTTTTTTCAGAAAAATGGATGTTTTTCTGAAAAAAATCTCTGTAGTATAAATATACCCTTAAGGTTGTACTTTATTTGCTAAATATGGCACATTGGGGAAAAAGCTGGGAATGTTTGAAAACTTGTCAGATTTGGTTTTGACTCTGAAAAGCTTTGCTGGGGCTGAACCAATCATCCTGCTTATCCCAGTTTCATGGAACATGCCTGTTATTTTCTATTGCAGCTGTTTGTTGCCTCTCTTTGTATTCAAACAAGGAAGCACGATTAAGGAGTGGAAGGTGTCTAGGATCAGATATTAAATGATAACCAGGTCCAGATCTCACCTGGTGTAAACCAAATAGTTCAACTGAAATTAACAAAGCTAAGCAGCTGTACTCCTGCTGAGGAAGTGACTCTTAGCATACTCAAAGTTAGTACCTAGAATTGAACATAAAGGCCCACTGCATAAAGGTCCCATTCAGCACTGACACTTATTTTTTCTTAATATTTTCAAGGCACAGAAACAACCTCAAGAAGATCAGAGGATATAATATTCATATATTGCTTATGCCTACCCTAATAAAATTTTATTTCCTGTCAAAGTTTATTTGCAAGATTGTCTGATGCAAATAATTCCACCCCTTAAGATGGTCATAAATTCTATGACAAAAAGGAATATAACTTTGTGCTCCATTTTGTCTGGTACCAAGATTACATCTTGTCTGCTTGTATACTAGATTTCACAAGGATATAAACTGGGACCAGAGAAAAATAAATCAATTTTTCCAGTGCTTGCTTGACGCAATTCAGAAAAGCTTTTGATGGTGTTTATCTAGCCAGCTGCTGTTTGTTCTTTCTTTTCATGGATTGCTCAGATGTTCCAAGTTCAATGACCTAATTGGAATGGCTGTGATATCTCAGTTTATTGCTATTTCTCTTTTTCCCATTTTGACCATTTACAATGGAGTGTACAATACCGTAGCTGGGGTTCTGAGTCCTTGGTAAGCTATATGGCTTTCAATAGGACATCTGTGTGCATGTTTGGCTAGTGTTGATGTAGATTTGTCTGTTTTGGAGACTGTTGGGGGCTTATTTCTACCATTGTATTTGATTAATTTGACATATATTAATTGATTTTGATTGTTTTTAGAATGAGATCTTTGTTGCACCAAGACATTGCAAACAAGTGTTTGAAAGAGAAAATGAGGAGATACTTATTTCTTAAGCACTCAACAACAGTGCATGGAATCTATGTATTCATTAGAGACATGATGGAGGCTCCAGAAAGTGTAGTCTTTAAACTGGGATTTCTAAAAGATCTGCCATAGCTCAAATAGAAGTTATGGGCTTGATGCTGAAATTATTGGTCTGGGAAATGAAGTTATTGGAACTCTCTGGACTGTGTTATACAGGGGGTCAGACTGTCTGATCTCAATAGTCCCTTTTGGACTCAACAGCTGGGGAGTTTCAGTAGTCATTAAAAAGCCCTCATGATTGAAAAGCATACCTCAGTACCTTGAGCTGAGTGTAAACTGATGCCGTGTGATCTGCTGCATTTGTGGACAGCCTAAAACAAGAGAAGGTATTAGGTGCCTCATTCATTTTAATTGGCTGTTGATGTTGAAGTGTAAGAGATGACAATCTGCAGTAGTCTGAAATATGTAAATATGGGAGAAACCTAACGCAAATTCCATTTCAAAACCACACAAATAAACTGGGGCTACTGTACTTACTGTGACTCATTTCATATGGAACGCAGTTAAAAATCAATTATATGATGTTGCAATAGAATTTCTGCCAAAATCCACAGTCCAGATTGCCAAAGAGAACATCGTACCTGAAGTGTGAATGGATTGAATAAATGTGTCTAGCACTGAATAAGACACAGATATTGAGAGCCCCTGTACTGTATAGCTTGCAATTTACAACATAGACACGGGAAAACAAGGTGCAGTACAAAACCCACTCGAATGAAACATTTTAGATTTATTTTATATCAGATCTTAGTTGACTATATGGTCAGGGAAATAATTCAGACCCTAGATGTTATATGTGTTTTCATTTACAAGACCTTCCCCTCATTACAGCCCCAGTTCAGCAACACAATTTAATTTATGTGGGCAAAACATGTAAGTATGTGTTTAAGCTTGTGCCTGTGTCCTATTTAAGTCAATGGGATATAGGTATATGCTGAAATGCATTGCTAAATAGATGTAAGTGACTAATGGTTTTATCTAAAGTCCACTGAAGTCAATGGAAAGACTGCTGCGGATTTCAGTGGCCTTCGGACCAGGCCCAAAGCTCTTGTTTGTTTCTGCAGTCTGCTCTTACTAGATTGTACAATGCCTTTTTTATTTTGCTAAATACACTTTACTTTCTTGCAGGCTGAATAAATAATTTTGTTCCAAAACAGCTTGAATCTCAAAGGGTTACAACTTTGAAAGGAAAATGTTAATCTCTAGCAAAACCTAAATTGGTATCTTGGACTGATTGTTGCACATAAAAGTCTACCATCAAGAAGCCTCCAAGGGAATTATTGCTCCAATTATTGATTGAAGTGAAGTTTATTCCACTGCTTTGATTAATTAATCAGATTAACATCATTTAAAGACCTACTCAACTCTTTGCAATCTAATAAATATTGTTTCCGTGATTCTCTTGTTTTCTGTTCAGTACTCTGTCAAATCCCTATTATCTTTGTGGATTTCTTTAATCTCTGCAGATTGGCATTGCTGTACCACTATTGCTTGGCTCACACAGTTTTTAGCATATTTTAGACTGGGATCTTTCTACCATTTAGGGTGTGTCAACACTGCAGCAGTAGCTTGAAATAAGCTATGCAATTGAGCTATTTCAAGCTTATTTTGAGATGGTCTATTTTGAAATTTGGCACTGTCTACACTGTGTCAAATTTTTAAATAGACCGCTATACCAACAAATCCTTAATTCTCATGGAACAAGGTTTACCAGGACGTCAAAATATCAAGCCCATTATTTCAATTGCATTTCAAAATAGTGGTTGTGCTGTGAAAATGTGGAAAACACTATTTCGAGATATCAGCTGTATCCCGAAATAGCACTCAGGGTATGTCTACACTACAAAGTTAATTCGAATTAACAGCCGTTAGTTCGAATTAACTTTCATAGGCACTACACACGCAAACCGCTAGTTTGAACTTAATTTGAACGAGCAGAGCGCTTAATTCGAACTAGGTAAACCTCATTCTACGAGGACTAACGCCTAGTTCGAATTAAGTAGTTCGAATTAAGGGCTGTGTAGCCACTTAATTCGAACTAGTTGGAGGCTAGCCCTTCCCAGCTTGCTCTGGTGGCCACTCTGGGCCAAGCCAGGGAAACTCTTCTGCCCCCCTCCCAGCCCCGGAGCCCTTAAAGGGCCACGGTCCGGCTACGGTACCCGTGCCAGGTGCAAGCCTGCCAGCACCCAGCCAGCAGACCCTGCACCTGGCACGGCATGAGCCAGCCACACGCTGCCACCCAGCCCTCCCCCTCTTCCCAGGACCAGGCTGGTGGCTCCCAGGAGCCTGCCCGGGGCCACAAGAGGCGGGCGCCCGCCTGGTCTAGTGCGGAGATCGTGGACCTCATCGAGGTTTGGGGGGAGGTCTCCAACGTCCACAATCTCCACACTAGGCACAGGAAAGTGGCTGTCTAGGGCAGGATAGCTGCCAGCCTGGCCACCAAAGGCCACATGCGAACCCAGGAGCAGGTTTGCATGAAAATCAAGTTGGTCCAGTGAGACCCTCGACCCTGAGCTTAGAACATAAGAACATAAGAATGGCTGTATGGGTCAGACCAAAGGTCCATCTAGCCCAGTAGCCTGTCTGCCGACAGCGGCCAGCACCAGGTACCCCGGAGGGGATGGACCGAAGACAATGACCAAGCCATTTGTCTCGTGCCATCCATCTCCAGCATTCCACAAACAGAGGCCAGGGACACCGTTCCTACCCCCTGGCTAATAGCACTCCATGGACCCAACCTCCATGACTTTATCTAACTTCTCTTTAAACTCTGTTCTAGTTCTAGGCTTCACAGCCTCCTGTGGCAAGGAGTTCCACAGGTTGACTATTTGCTTTGTGAAGAACTTTCTTTTATTAGTTTGAAGCCTGCTACCCATTCATTTCATTTGGTGTCCTCTAGTCCTTATATTATGGGAACTAATGAAGAACTTTTCTTTATGCACCCTCTCCACACCACTCATGATTTTATAGACCTCTATCATATCCCCCCTCAGTCTCCTCTTTTCTAAGCTGAAAAGTCCCAGTGTCTTTAGCCTCTCTTCATATGGGACCTGTTCCAAACCCCTAATCATTTTAGTTATCCTTTTCTGAACCCTTTCCAAGGCCAAAATATCTTTTTTGAGGTGAGGAGACCACATCTCTACACAATACTGAAGATATGGCGTACCATAGTTTTATACTTCCCCTCCTCCTTCTTCCCCTGGCTTCCCCCTTCCAGCTCCCTCCTCCCAGGTTTTCACCTCCCCCTCTCCCACCCTCTCTCTTCCCCTCTCCCACCTCCTTTTTCCAGTCTCCCCAGAGGTTAATCCCCCCACCCCCAGTTTTGTTAAATAAAGAGAGTTTCTATTTTTGAACACGTGTCCTTTATTTTTTACATCAGGAAGGGGGGCTAGGGAAGGGTAAGTGGAAGGAGGTGAGAGAGGAATGGGGCACGAGCCCCCGATGGGGAGGACTGGGGTGGCTCTGCAGGCTCCTTGGGGTGGAAGCTCTCCTGCAGGGCCTCCTGGATCCTGACAGCCCCCCGAATGACCCCCCGCCCCGGATGGCAGCCTGCAGCAAGTGCAGCCAGGCTGATGGCCGAGTGCTCTGATGTGCCAAACGTGGGCACTCAGGGCACTCCAAGTCAGGACTGCTTTGCTGTCCCTCATCGAGGTAGACAAGCAAGCGGGGAACACTGAGAACTGTCTGTCCAGGGTGGGGGTCGGGTGTCTTTTAGCTCAGCCCTCAGCTAGCCTGAGGCAGCAGCTCCACGCTCTAAGCCCTAACCTGATGCCCTGCTGGCACTGGTTCCGGCCAACCTTAACTTTGGTTCAGGGTCCACTCAATGTGGACATGCTAGTTCGAATTAGCAAAACGCTAATTCGAATTAGTTTTTAGGTCTAGATGCACTAGTTCGAATTAGCTTAGTTCGAATTAACTAATTCGAATTAAGTTAGTTCGAATTAGTGCTGTAGTGTAGCCATACCCTCACTGTCTAGACATACCCTTAGTTCGATGTTTTTATTTCCTGAAAGAGATTTCAGCTTTCCTATTGGCTAGGTCAGCTGAACATGAGGATGTTTATCTTACTAGCTTGCTGCATGGATAGCAATAAACTAACTTAATTTCTTTTCTGACCATCTTCAGCAAACCAGTGTTCAACTGAAACAGTGGATGGAACTAGTAGTTTGTAATATGCTTGTTATTTGACAAAGACTACAATTGATTATAAAATACCTGTATTGTGATATTGAAACCTATATAATTTAGGAAGAAAATATTATCTCTTCTCCATAATCCACAGTACTAAAACATCCTTGAAATTTCTAAGCATTGTAGATGACAACTTTCTAACTCAAAATTATTACAGCAAACTTGGGGGAATTCTTTATTAAACCTTAAATTAATAGATAAGAGAAACTGCTTATAGAAATATATATTAGTGGTAGCTTATGTATAAGAGATCTTTACTTGATCACTTTGCTCATGTGCAATCACAATAAAATCCAGACCAGCAATATATAAATTTGGCACTTTATTAGGGCCAATTTCACAAAGCTGAAAAGAGAGAAGAGTCAAATCAGCCACAAAAAAGAATTTAATCAGAAAATGTGAATGATAATCAGGAATCATTTAAGAACACCTTACTACAGGGCTACTCGACTTTGGAAACCCTGCGGGCCACAATGATACTCACAGCACATGCCGAGGGCCGCAACTTAAGAGTGGTTGCATATACATGCAAATATATATGCAAATATATGCAAATAGCTTCTTCATACTGATGGGCATGAATACAAAGATTAAGGCAAGATTATATCACACACAGGCCCCATTTAAGTCAGTTCTGCTCATATTAATAAAATGCTATATTTACCTGATTTCCACCTTTATGACAGCACTTTTAATGAGTAATGACAGTCCAGGAATTTAACTACTAAAACACATATCAACAGAAGACCATTACATTGACTACTTTTCTGTTTTGGCTCTCACCCAAGGGCTGCGTGTTGAGCCCCATGTAAACCAAAACCACACCATGGGCCGCAAACAAATGGGCAGTGGACCACATGCGGCCCATGGGCCACTTGTTGAGTAGCCCTTCCTTATTAGATACCCCCCCCCCCAAAAAAAACCCCACAGCCCAGGAATGAGCCTGTACTGGTTAAAAAACAACGTGGTTTGGAGGACAAGTGAAGGCATTTATACAAAATTAAAAATGTCTAAAAGATAGAAGAAAGGAGAAGTTGATAGTAATGCATATAAATTGGAACGTAGGAAATGTAGAAAACTGATAAGGAAAGCAAAGGGACACAAGGAAAAAAGTCTATGGCAAGCAGAGTCTAGCAATAACAGTGCAGAGAAGGCAGACATTTTCAATAAATATTTCTGTTCTGTATTTGGGGAAAAACAGATGATATAATTTTATCATATGAAGATGATAACACTCTTTCCATTCCATTAGTATCTCTGGAGGATGATAACTGGAAGCTACTAAAGTTGACATTTAAATTAGCAGGCCCAGATAGCATGATCCAAGAGTTTTAAAAGAATTTGCTGAGGAGCTTGTTGGACCATAAATGATGATTTTCAAAAGTCTTAGAGCACTGAGGAAGTTCTAGAAGAGTGGAAGAAAGCTAATGTTGTGCCAGTGTTTAAAAACTATAAAAAGGTTGACAGAAGTAATTACAAGGCCTGGCAGCAACACTTGGCAAGATAATAGAGTGGCTGACACAGGACTTAATAAAGAATAAAGTAAATGAGGGCAATGTAATTAAGGCAAATCAATATGGATTTATGAAAAATAGATCCTGTCTAATTAACTTAGTATCTTTTTTGATGGGATTACAAATTTGTTTGATAAAGATAACGTAAGTGCTGACCTGATATATTTAGATGTCTGTAAGGCATTTGATCTAGTATCACATGACAGTTTCTATAAAATCTAAAACAATATAAAATGAACATGGCAGACATTAAATCGATTTAAAATGGGCTGATAGCTTTCAAAGGGCATGTCTACACTGGAGAGTTATTTTGAAATAACTCCCCTTATTTTGAAATAACAAGGTGAACAGCCACACTACCAAACCTCTTATTTCGGAATAATAACGCCTGCTTGTGAAGAGGAATAAGCTTATTTCAAAATAGTTATTTCAGGAGTTGTTATTTTGAAATAGCCTGGTAGTGTAGACATAGCCAAAATGTAGTTGTAAATGGGGAATTGTCACTGGGTGGTATGCTTCCAGTAGTGTCCCACAGAGATCCATTCTTGGCCCTATGTTACTAACATTTTATCAATTATGTGGAAGAAACTTGGAATTATCATTGATCGAGTTTTCCGATGACACAACAATTGGAGGGGTTGTAAACATTCAATAGGACAGGTCACTAATTCAGAATGATCTGGATCATTTGATAAACTCAGCACAAGCAAACAATAGATGTTATAAATACATACATCTATGAATAAAGAATGTAAGCCATATTTATATGATGGAGGATTCTAATCAGGGAGGCTGTGACTAAAAAAATATTTGGATATGTGTGCAGTGAATAATCAGTTGAACAGTAGCTCCCAAGGCAACACTATGGCCAAAAGAGCTAATTTCAAAAAAATGCAAATAAAATAATACAGCCAAAAGAGCTAACGTGATCCCAGGCGATGCAAAAAACAAGGGAATGTTGAGTAGGAGTACAGAGGTTATGTTACCTTTATATTTGGCACAGGTGTTTCTGCTACTGAAATACTCTTGTCTAATTCTGGGGCCCACAATTCAAGAAGAATGTTAGTAAATTAGAGAGGGTTCAGAGAAGAGCTATGAGAATGATTAAAGGCTTATAATACATGTCTTATAGCGATAGATTCAAAGAGCTCAATCTATTTAATTTAACAAAGAGAAATTTAGGGTGTGACTGGATTATAGTCCATAAATATCTAGATGGGGGGAAATTAGTTAATAATTGACTCTTTTGGCTATAGTATGATCTAATGGCTGGAAGGTGAAGCTAGAGAAGGTGAGACTGGAAATAAGACATATTTTTAGCATTGAGAGTAAGTAACGACTGGAACCATGATAGATTCCCCATCTCTGACATTTTAAAATCAAGACTGGATTTTTTTTGAAAAGCTGTGCTCTAGAAATTATTTTGGAAAAGTTCTAAGACCTATGTGTGTTATAGGAAATCAGACTAAATGATCACAATGGTCCCTTCTAAGGCTTGGAATCTATGAACTTATCAAATCCTCCATGCAATGAAGAGCCACTGCAATCAATGGAAGTTCCATGTGTACAGTCAGAATCCAATCTAAAAAGGCTTTGAAACCTATAGAAAGATTCCCCATTTAATTCCATGGGCTTTGCGTCCAGCTCTCACTGCTGAATGTGGACTAGCACTTTTCACTGCAGATATGAGATCTACATTCACAGAAAATCTGAAGGAGAATGTTTTGACACCAGCTTCGAATTAGCTCTCGATGAGTCAAATATGCTGTCAATTCCACTGGTCATTAGTTGTGTTATTGTAGAGTTACATGGCTGTAACTCAGGAGACAGTCTGCTCTCCAAGTCCAACAATCCATTTTCAGTTCATCAAGAAAAAAACCTTGAATTCTGTCTGCTGTTCATCGTGATCTCTCCATGAATTTCTGAGCTTTATTTGCACTATTTTTCAGGAATATATTTGCTTTCTTTAAAATACGAGCCTGTAAACTTTCAGATTTGGGGTGGGGTGGGGAGGGGGCACCACGGTGTAGAAAGCTTTAGTTCTCTGTCTGTCACATTAACTTCCTGTGGTAATTAGAGAACATATTTTCATTTTAGCCTTACAGCTCTATAATTCCTTAGGGCTTGAAAATATAGCAAGCTTCCATTGTACCTCTGCAGCACTGAAACTCACAGGATGATTTAAGAATCGCTTTAATTTCAGGCCTGCAGCGGAAGGGCACTCAGGATTTGAAAATATAGGAGACTTAGTGGTATAAGCTGGAGTTCTAGTTCCCTGGGTGTTTCAGGTATAGCTTTTCATTTCTAGTCTTTGCAGTGGTTCGGATCTTCAGGTTAAAAAAAAAAAATCAAGCTTTAGGTGCACCTCTGCATCCCACAGTGATTTAAGTAGAGTTTTGATACTGACTCTGGAGATTTGAGACTTGTGGGGCTTCTAAGAGTAAAAACATGTTTGGAAAAATAATAGTGAGTGGAGCAGGAGATTTACAGGGGGAAAAAGAAAGGGAAGAGACAGCCGTATAGATTGGAACATTTCTTCAACTCCGGAGGAAAGAAATAAGGTTAGTCAGGGCTCCACTCTTGGAAAAGCAAAAGAACCAGAAGAAATGAACATGGGCATTTGACTAAGGGTGTCTTACAGCTGCCCATCATGAAAATATGTAAGCATGGTATTTCTAGTAGTGGAGAGCAAAACCTCTATGAGTCCTTCACTGGGCTCAGACAAAATGCACAGCTTATTAGGTAGTGAAGTGTAGAAAGCTGTAGCTTATTACACTATTGAAGTGATGACCAAGTCAACACTGGTAAGCAGTGGTGCTAGAAAGGGACTGAGTAGCTGGCCTGTTGTTTCTGCGTGTTTGCAGATGTCACGGTTTGCTGATTGTGTCATAGGTGACAAGTTTCTTTCACAACTGTGAAGGTTAGAAATTTAGGCTGGGACTGGAGTCTAAGAGAGTTAGGCACTCAAATCCCATTAAACTTCAATGGGAGATGAGCACAGAACTTGCTTAATCTCCTTGAAAGTCTCAGCTGTTGTTTTGTTTAATAGGACAGTAAATAAAAGCTCAGACTCTAGAGCACAAATAAGTACAGTTGAGGAGAATTCCATGGCTGCAGAACTGTGGATTACCCAAGGCCTGTATGTATTTAACAACTTTCATCATCCCCTAGAACGCAATACTTCTAGGTCAACAATGTTACTCTTGACTGAAACGCCTCCCATTTGGCACTATCTCCTTGGTAAGGAAGGGGCTAAAACTAAGTATAATATTCCATGTTTGATTACACTATAGATAAGTACTAACTCCCTGCTCATTTGTGAGCTGAATCTGTTTGTGGACCCCAGGTCAGCAAGACATCCAAATGCATGTGTGACAGAGGGCTGGGCTACAGCAGTTGAACTAGCACTCTGGTTACTGCCACTCCAACTAGTTGCCTGGGTGTAAACTGATGATGATAGCTGCACCTCAGTGACTGCTTGGGGACGGGCTGGAGAGAGTGACAGAGCTAATTGATCCAATTGCCCAGAAAGCAGAGAAGACACAGGAAGGAACTGCCAGAGGAAGAATCAAGTTATCAGAATCTGTCCCTGGAGAGCTCTCCTGCTTCTCCGATCCTTGACCTAGGGGGCTGAGGATGAGATGCTGTTGTAAATAAAGTGCTGCACAACACTGTGAAGGTGAGGGGGAAGACTGTGAAGAAACCAAACATAGTGTTTGTGAGCAAAGAGGCTCCACATCTGTGTATGCAGACGTAGGCAAGCAGAGGGAGCCAAATTAAACTTGGAATTTCTAATTCACAGAAAATTGTGATGATCTGAAATTTCTCAGAAAAGAGAGGTTAAAAAAACAGTTTGTAAACACTGAAACATTTCATACTTGAGGAAAAAAAACAGCCTTCATTGGATTCCCAGCAGCTGCTGGCAGAAATTGGCACAATTCTTTTCTACCTTCCAGAGAAGGAGAGATTAATAAGAGTGGGACTTTTCAATCTGGAAAAGAGACGGCTAAGGGGGGATATGATTGAGGTCTATAAAATAATGACTGGTGTGAAGTAAATAAGGAAGTGTTATTTACTTGTTCTCATAATACAAGAATTACAGGTCACCAAATGAAATTAATGAGCAACATGTTTAAAAGAAACAAAAGGAAGTATTCATTCACACAACACACTGTCAACTTGTGGAACTCTTTGCCAGAGGACATTGTGAAGACAAAGACAATAACTGGGTTCACAGAAAGAACTAGCTAAATTCATGGAGGATAGATCTATCAATGGCTATTAGCCAGGATGGGCAAGGACAGTGTCCCTAGCCTCTGTTTGCCAGAAGTTGGGAATGGGTGACAGGGAATGGATCACTTGACAGTTACCTGTTCTGCTGAAACACTCTGGGGCATGTGGCATTGGCCACTGTCAGAAAACAGGATACTGGGCTATATGGACCTTTGATCTGAGCCAGTATGTCCATTCTTATGCTTTTATGTTGGTACTGCCCACCCATGAACAGCAGCTGAATACATAGAAATCCTAAGGGCTACCAAACTCCAAAGGTCATTTGGTTCCCCATGGCTGCCCTGCAACTACCACCTGAGGAGTTAGCTAACCTGGGAGTCTCCGAGGCTTACAGCTCAGTGTCAGAAAGCCTGGAAATCTGAGAAATGTAGCCAAGGTGGGGGGGGAGGGAGTCTAAGAGTTTCCAGGCTTCCTGCTGCAGTGCCAGAAGCCTAGGAATCTCTAGCTCCTCCTCTCTGGCAGGGAATCTGGTAATCTGGGGGTGCCCTTCTTGCAAGGCAGTGCATGTGGTGGTGCTTCTATGGAGTGCCCAGCAGAAAGCAGGCAGGGTTCTAATGAAAAAGTTTGTCAGACCAGACATGTTTTCACACACCTTTGACAAAAAAACCTTTTCTACCCAAGTCCTTCCTTGATTTGTCAGAAAATTCCCAACCAGATCTAATGAAGAGTTTTCAGCCTTGGTTGCTTGAAGGTAGATATCCACAACTGGTGAATTCAGTCTGTAGTCTCGGAGAACTCTTGGATTCCTCACTGATGCTAAGGTCTCACATAGAAGAAAACATTACTCATGAATGTGTCATGAAACTAAGTCAAATTACAAAGGGTAAATATAAAACAAACACCACAAGCATGTAGGGACAAAACAAGGTTGAATTAGCTAGAGACATAAGGGATAACAAGAAAACATTCTACACATATATAAGAAGTAAGAGAACGTCCAAGGATAGGGTAGGCTCATTAGTCAATGCAGGGTAGGGAAGGAAAGAATAACAAAAACATGTGGAAATGGCAGAAGAGCTAAATGACTTTTTTGTTTGAGTGTTCACTAAAAAGCTTAGTAGTGATCAGGTATGAAACACAGTAATCACTATGGAAAATGAGGAAGGATCTGAAGCTAATACAGGGAAAGAACAAGTTAGAAACAACTTAGATAAGTTAGATGTGTTCAAGTTGCTAGGGTCTGATGAAATTCTAGACTACTCAAGTAGTTGACTAAGGAGCTATCTGAGCCATTAGTAATTATCTCCGAGAAGTCATGGAGATGGGAGAGATTCCAGAGGACTAAAAGAGGGAAAATGTAGTCCCAGTCTTGGAAAAGGGGAATAAAGATTGTAATATTCTATACCTTGCGGGGCGTGCCCATATTCCTTTTTTTACATATAAAGCATGCCATTAGAGGTATCAGGGAAAAGATTCTGACTGGCTCAAAGTCACTGTTCTATCTAAATATGTATAGCTTTAGTGGATATGAAGTTATGAGATTGTATTGTATGGTTGTCACCAAAATATGTCCCCAAAGGCAAAAGCAAGGAAAGCAACCAATGCCCAGGCAGGGTGGCAAACAACCATTAACAGCCATTGTCCAGCAAGGGAGCTACAATTCAGTGACTCACCTGTATCAGACCTGAATTGCTGAGTCTTACCCGCAGACTCTGCAATGTCCACCAGACATGTCTGGACCTGCATTCTCCAAGCACATGGAACTGCAGGCATAAAACAGGACACAGGGCTTGTGCTTCACCGTTCTCCTGCCTCCACCTATGCTGCAAGCAACTAGAACTCTGAGGACATGTCTACACTTAGAAACTATTTTGAAATAACTGATTTTGAAATAATAACTCCCGAAATAATAATTTTGAAATGGTGTGACCACACCAAAGGGAAACCTCAAAAATAGTCTGAGGAAGGCTCCTTTACTGTGGATGTGCTACCTCAACTTAGCACCCAAGGAAGCACTGGGGAGTAATTACTTTGAATGACTCTGAGGAGTAGTTATTTCAAAATAGCAGCAGTGGAGCATCCATACTACCGTTATTACAAAATAACTATTTCAAAATAAGCATTATTCCTTATGGAAAGCAGGAGTTATTATTTGAAAATCACCAGCTTGTTATTCTGAAATAACAGGCTTGGTAGTGTAGATGCTCCACTTGTTATTTCAAAATCTCCCCAGTGTAGACCAAGACTGAGAAGACTCCAACAGTGGACAATGGACCAGGTTTAAAGGACAAACCTATATATTAAGGAATGCAGTATCCAGTGGAGTATCTGCTTAATCCAGATGTTGCCCAGTCTAATAAGGCTATGAATTTAGACTGTGGGCTTATATTTTATTTTATTTTGGTAACTGACTTTTTGCCTGTCACTTATAGTCATTTAAAATGTATGTGCTGAGTGATAACAGTACCTATAGGAGTTTGCTTTTTGTCACTAGCAAAGCATTGTAAGAGACTTCTCAGGCTGGATAGTTAAGTGGGAACAACAATCCCACAATCCCTGGCTGCACCCAAGGGATTCCATCACAAAAACAACCAAGGAAATTACCAGAACAGCCAGCTTAACTTCAGAACCTGCAAAGATAATGGAACACATAATCAAACCATCAGTTTAAAAACACCTTGGAGATAATAAAGGTGATAAGTAACAGTTATCACAGATTTGTCAAGAACAAATTGTGTCAAAGCAACCTAACAGCAAACTTCAACATGGTTATAAGACTTGTGGATGGGGAAAACAACAGACAAGATATATCTTGATTTAAGTAAGGCTTTTGATGTTGTCTCACATGACCTTCTCATGAACAAACTAGGAAAATACAACCGAGATGGAGTTACTATAATGTGCATAACTGATGGAGAAACTGTTCAGTAGTTATCAGTGGTTCACAATCATGGCAGCAGGGCATAGTAAGTAGGATCCTACAGCAATCATTTCTGGGTCTGGTTCTGTTCAATATATTTATACATAATTTAGATAATGGGATAGAGAGTATCATAGAATCCTAGGGCTGGAAGAGATCTCAGGAGGTCATCAAGTCCAGCCCCCTGCCCAAAGCAGGACCAAGCCCAACTAAATCATCCCAGCCAGGGCTTTGTCAAGCCGAGACTTAAAAACCAATTCCACCACCTCCCTAGGTAACCCATTCCAGTGCTTCACCATCCTCCTAGTGAAATAGCTTTTCCTAATATCCAACCTAGATCCCCACCCCCACCCCCACTGTAACTTGAGACTATTGCTCCTTGTTCTGCCATCCATCACTACTGAAGAGTACACTTACAAGTCTGCGGATGATACCAACCTGGGAGTGGTTGGGCTTTGCAGAATAGGATTACAATTCAAACTGGAGAAATGGTCTGAAGTAATTAGGACAAAATTCAATAAGAACAAATGCAATGTACTCCACTTAGGAAGGGAAAATAATTCATACAAAATGGGAAATGACAACCTAGGAAGGAGTACTGTGGAAAGGGATCAGATGATCACATTGTGTATCACAAGCAAAGTATGAGTCAAAAACTGAATTGACACCATGGTGTACAGTCTGCATTGTATCAGCAGGTGTGCTGTGAACAAGTCCCGAGAAGTAATTATTTCACTGTATTCTGTACTGAATGAGCCTCAACTGGAGAATTCTGTCCCATTCTGGGCACCACATTTCAGGACAAATGTGGATAAATTGGAGAAAGTCTGGAGAAGAGCAACAAAAATTAGTAATGGTCTAGAAAACATAGCTTATGAGGACAGATTAAAAGAATTGCTTTTTTAAAAAATCTGGAGAAGAGAAGACTATGAGTGACATGATAACAGTTTTCAAGTACATAAAAGGCTGTTACCAGGAGGATGGGAAAATTTGTTCTTGTTAACCCTGAGGATTGAACAAGCAGCAATAGGCATGAATTGCAACAAGGTAGTTTAGGTTGCACATTAGGATAAAATTGCTGAGAGGGTGGTTAAGCACTGGAATAATTGCCTAGGGAGGTTGTGGAATCTCCATCATGGAGATTTTTAAGAACGGGTGAGACACCTGTCAGGGACGGTCTAGTTATTATGTAGTCCTGGCATGGGAGCAGGGGACTAGACTAGATGATCTCTCGAGGTCCCTTCCAATCTTACACTTTTAGGATTCAATGAGGATAAGGATGATGATGATGAGGATGATGATGATACCCTGCTAGCACTTTTCACAAGTAGATCTCAATGCACCTCAGTCTTGGCAACATGAATGTTAAAAGCTTACCAAAGTAAGACACTCCATTGTACATGCATCTTCTCCCAGGGAGAGGAAGAGACCAAACACGTGACAGATGTGTAGACACATTGTTCAATGTGCTCTTGGAAGGCACTCAGATACTACAGTGATGAGGGACACCAGAAGCTCCTTATCTACCTGCTTTAGATCAGGTTCTTATTGTGTTATATACTTTTGCATTGTCCCCTTTTATTTATCCACTTTCTAAAAGGCAGATGATCCCCAATCTTTCTAATTTAAATAGACAAAACAAAATGTAAGAAAAAAGAGCATTCGCCACCACAAAAATGTTCATTTTGATGGGCAGGCAAAAATTCAGGTTATTTCTGCTTATAACTCTATCTCTTCATTCAATCTTAATAACAAATATGACACTTGCAAAGAAACTGAGAAGATTAAAATATATTAGAATTTGTTTTCATTGTACCCCTTATTATGTATTTGTGAACCAGAATTGAATAGGAATGAAATATGCTCTAGAAATTAGATATGTTAAAAATCCATTCACAATCCCACCTGTCCAGTCTGCCTTTCTATTCAAATGTTTATTCCCATTTGGTTTGCTGTCATGGATAGTGTGAATTGCTTTTGGAGGAGTTTATTGTGGAAGGTAATGAGACCATAAATCTGCAAGCTGTTTGCTTAGGCTCCTGAACAGTGAAAACACAAGCAATTGCCACTGAATGGGCTGCTGAAATAATACAAAAATCTTGGTCTCTCGGATTATATTTCATATATATTTAATATCTGCTTACAAGCCTGACTGCCAGAAAAATTTCCTCTGAGAGAGAGACTTTTTAATGGGCAATTAAATCATTGTATTCTTTAATTCATTTTCCCTTTAGAGAACATCCCCAAAATGCTTCGATAGGACCACTAGCTTCTTGACTACACTAGATTTGGTGTATCTTTACCAGCGTTTAAAATTTGGCAGATACACCACTTGCTCAAGATTCTTTTAAGATGGAAAATTTCAAGAGCTGGAATGTAAATTCCTCAGAGGCTGTAATCTTCAATTCCTATTTAAAAGGCTTCAGGGTTTTGTTTGATATATTAGACCCTGGCAATACTCAAGCTCCTACTTTTGGCTTAAATGAAGAGAGAAGAAAGGTAGAGAACCTTTTGGGCATTGTAATTTCAGGCATTTTCCACACAGGATGACTATGGTTTTCAGTTGACTCCATTGCACTGTTCCATTAATTCTGCTTCTTTTACACCAGTTCAATATGGGTATGTCTACATTATGGAGAAGATCAACCCTCCAGAGGTTGATCTTTTAGTGTTCAATTTAGTGGATCTAGTGTACCCCACAAATCAAATGCTGAGGGCAGCCCGCACTGGCATCCTGTACTCCTCATTCTGTGAGGAGAAAGGGAAGCTGACGAGAGTGTGTACTTCCATCAGCCTCCCAGAGTGTAGATGCTGAGGCAACTCAGCTTAAGGTAAGATGAATCCTGCTACGTATTTTGTGTAGCTGGATAGCATACCTTAAGCCAACCTACCTGGTCCAGTGTAGACTGGGTCTTAGTGTATTGGTCTATCTATCTGGTCTTCCTATCTAGCCTTCAGACACAAGCTCCTAGATAAGAAGCTCAAAATTCAGCATGAGAAAAACTTGGTGATGATCCATAAAGAAGAGCTGGTGCCTCATGACCACAAGCTATTTTCATTAAATGAAGCTAGAATACACTAAAGTCTCTAGAAATCACTAGAATACACTAGTATACACTAAAGCTAGAATACACTAAAGGCGTTTATTTTTCACATAAGCAATTAATAACAGCTGCCATACAGAGGTTATGGGAGAGGGGACAGTTGGTTGTGCAGTTAAGTAATTAATAATAATAACATTACATAGCTCTCAGCAGTAGATCTCAAAGTGCTTTCCAGAGGTGGTCAGCAACAAACATGATAATCCCCATTTTCAGATGAAAAATAGAAGCACAGTGAGGGGAAGTGACTTCCCCAAGGTCACCTAGAAGCAGAGACCCCCAGTCTAGATTAGAACCCCTGTCTCCTGAATTCCCATAAGGCACTCTAGCCACATTGCCTATCATGAAAAGAAGAGAGGTGTCCAGGAGAAACATTTTCTGTGCAGATGTGATCCACACCAGGTGGTACTGAGAGATCTCATCTTCTAGATTCACTAAACTAACTCCTTGTTCTTTCAAAATCTCCCTATGAACTGCTCAATTGCCAGTCTACTCAACAAAGACCAAACTAATCCACTCCATGCAGCAAACTGATTGCTAATGATATCTCCAATCTACCAGCAGAAAATAAAGAGATTGTTATAAACCTTGCCCTTTGGAGATAATAAAGCCTATTTCCAGATTTGGGGCTTGCTCTTACAAAGTTCCACCCAAATGTTCAGCAGAAGATTAATTAGGCAGAAACTGACTTCTTTAATCAATGTTGGTCATGCAAGACCCAATCTACATAGGGTTGGGGTTTTCTGCCCCAGTGCAGCTATACCCATGGAAACCCTCATTTTAAGGTGGGGCTTGCCCTACCACAGTTACTCTCTACGTTACTCCGTTACATTGCACTGATGTAAGCTCTGTTTTGCACTGGTGCAGTGTGTCTACATTAGGGACTTGGTAAATGAATGTTAATGTAATTACATCTAGGGTATATGTGGACTGCAATCACTGGAGTGGTCATTTCTTTGCATCTGCCTTTCCTTTGCAAATAATTTGCATCATAACTTACTACCATTTGATTGGATACACTAAGAAGCTCATACTACATAGTGGATGTTGCTGTTTTCTCCCCCCAAATAGGCAACATCTGTCAACTATAGAGGTTTGGGGTTTTTTTCCCCTAGGGAATTGTTGTAGCAGTTTGCAGCTCATGGCCATGGAGTCTCCTGCTGATCACTCCAGGAATTAGCTCAGTCTAGCCTCAGAGTCCCCTCTCTTGGCAGTGTCTCACTGGCTGTTACCTTTATGCCTATGGCCTATTCCCACCTTGCCTCAGTGACCCTACTGCCTCAGGGGGAAAACTGCAGTCTGGCATGACCACTCATCAGTGATAAGGGGTGTGGACTTGTTGCTGTCTTCTGCCTTTGCTTCTCCTCTACAGCCCTAGTACCTCCCTGACAGGGCCTCAGCCTGAGCTTTATTCAGGCCTGAACTCACCCTGCCTTTCCCCTCAGCACTGCTCTGTCCAAGGTACCCAATACTAGCAGACAGCTAGATCCCTTTCCTGATGGGGCAAGAGTGAACTCCTGGCCAGCCATCTTCTTTTAATACAGACCTGCTGGGCTCTGATTGGCTGCTATAAGCCCTCTCTGAGTTCGTTCCAAGCCATAGCCCTTTGCTAGGGCTGTTTTAACCCTTTATACTCCAGTGTAGGGTAACCATGCCATCACAATTGTCTGGACCAGTGAGTATATCTCAAGACTTCAATTACAGAGTGTGGATGCAACTAGAGTAGACAACTCTGTGCTAGCTTTAATCTGCCAAATTATAACCCCAGAACAGCAAATCCACAGCAGCATTCTGGCCGGACTTGTACAATCTGTGCTGGAGACAGTACTGTTTAAAGCTTGCTCAGGTCTGTCTGCTGCAGCTGCAATTACACCCTGGGATTGCACTAGAAACACAGCACTCAAGCCCCTGGAAATAAAGCCCAGCCGTAGACAGAAGCTGCCAGTTTGGAGAGAGCAAATAGCAGCAACCACAACGGAGTCTGCTATGTGTGTCTCATTTTACCCAATCCAATGGCTGTGATTTACAACAGAAATTATTTGTAGAGCAAAGACCGAATCAGAGACGTGACCAAGCTTGCAGGTCATAAGGAAAATGCCTTTTCTAACATACTGGTTTTGGACCAAATTCAGCAAAGCTAGCTCAGGGATTTCCAAACCACACCTCATTGCACCAGCTAATCACACTGCAGCTAGGGGAATTCACTCCTAAGAGGTTAAGTGACCAATGGTCAGGCTGTAAAAGCATTTCTGTAAGGAGCTACTGAATCAGTGCTTATGCCTTGGAACATGCCCTTTTGCAGAAAGACCACTCAAATTTAGGACTTTGCTGGTTCCCTTGTAAGTGAAGTTGTGGCCCCTCTCTGCCACAGAACCTACCCCTCCTGCAGAGTTTTCCTTCACCAGAGTCATGTTAGTATTATAGACCTAATATTTATTTGGTTTCACTCCTTTACATCATGAAGTTACTAGCCCAAAGCCCTTACCAAGTAAATGATGTCTCATAGCTCAAGCTACATAGAAGTATCTGAAAACAGCCCCGTAGGTTGTCATTGTCTCAGCCCAGCATCTACTGTGTACTTATGGAGCTTATTCACACCTCACAATGATGAGCCAGAAGCTATGAGACCTTGGATTCCATTTCAGCTAAGAGATGAAGCAAGATTTCAATGTAAATTGCTGTCACACACAAGGGATCTTTGTAATTTGACTTTCAAAACCACTTCACTTCAGATCAAAGATTCAGAAGGGGTTTTCAGGGGGTGGTGCCGCACTTCCAGCACCCCTTGTTTCAGCACCTATGGTTTGAAACGGTTTCCATCATATACAGCATGTACAGTTTGGTTCAATGGCTTCAATAGCTTTAGTGCCTCCCCCCTCACACACACACAGCACACACATTATTAAAATTGTTCCAGCACCACTGGGGTGTGTTACTTTTTATTGTTATTCTGATTTCATTTGCCCTTCCCGTCTCTGTTCTGACCACACCACCTCGCTTCCAGAAAGGTGTCAGTTACAGTTCACTGTAGGGGTCAAGGGCTGAAATGACAGAGACAATGAATGACCTGCTCACCTTTAGATGTCCTTTCTAGGTCAATACCAGGATGCGGTGACAGGGTAGAAAGAGGAAATTTCCATTGTGTATCCACAGAACAAAGATAACGTAAGCAAAGAACTTCATTTCCCATTGTTCTTAGTATGGCATTTTACACATGCACTGAATGCACTTAAAAATCAAAAATGTCCAGAAAAGACTTTGGTGGAGACCCTGTTAATTTAAATGTATCTATCCCTTTGCATTCTTTGCATTTGCTTTTAGGATTTATACTACGTATGAGACTCAAACATGTGATATTCAGCTTAAACGTAAGGCAAATATACAGCAAATCAAAAAAAGCTGTAAGACCAGTGACCTAGAATATTAGACATAATACTCATCAGCGCTGGATTACCCAATAGGCAGACTGAGTACATGCGTAGGGCACCAGCAAAGCAGGGGCATCAAAAAAATGAGATTTTACGGTATAGTATTGTTTTTATTTTGAATTACATATGGGGGGGGCACCATAATCTTTTCAGTGCTTAGGGCCTCTAAAGGTCTTAATCCGGCCCTGATACTCATATTGCATATTGATAAAAATCAATGAGACTATTGATAGTTAACCTTAATTCCATCCTCTTCCCTCCCACACATTTTTGATAGTATATCTTGATTATCAATTATTTTAAGAGAAGCCAAACCAATCACTGACAACCAGGAGGTTAAAAATACTAATGTAAAGAATAAAACAAATAGATGGCATTGATATGTATTAATTGCCATTGATCTGCAGAAACCCACTGCAGTCCTGGCTAAAAGAACTCCAGAACTAACTTCTACAGGTTGGACAGGAGGCCCAGGGCTAGAATCAAGGTGTTGAGCTGGTGTCAGAGCATGGACAGGACTAATTGATTGAACACTCCAATGTCCACAAGAAAAGGCATTGGGGCAGTCTTATCCACCTCTGTAGCCACTCAGCTACCCTACCCTCCAAGCCTTGCCAATTCTTTGGTGAAGAAGGACATGTGGTGGAAAGTTATAAGCTGCGATAGAGCAGAGAATCCATGCTCCATCAAAGGGTCTGAAGGGTGGGTGGGAAGGAACTCGACAGTCACTCATCCCTGGCCATCAGGTCAGAGCTCTTGATCCAGTTACCCAGCTGGAAGAGGCCACTGAGTAAATTGCCTGACAAGAGGGAGGAGAGAGCCAGATTTGCCTTCACATTCCGGTCCATGTCTGGCAATCCTCCGCATGCACTAGAAATTTCTCTTTGTTATTTTTTCCAGGGCCAGGGATACTTACATACCTCTCAACTTGCAGTTTTTTCATTCAGTGCCAGATTTTGATATCCTTGAGCAGTAATTTACCACAACAGTGGTCTCACTGAAATCGATGGGACTATATGTGGAGTAGGGTACTACGCATTATGGACACCATTATGACAATGTGGCCCTTAATTTACTCTAAAATTTTCTGTGGCCATTTCTGTGATGTGGTCATTTAGGACTCAGTCCTGGAAATATTTTTCTATCCAGGGTGATGCTTTACCATGACTTTCATAGGGTTCCTCACATTGTTATTCAGCACCACAACCATTAGCTACATATTTACAGAACTGATCATTCCATTGCATTGTAAGTCCCAGAGGACAAATTACAAGAAGTCAGTTACTCCAGTTACTCTTCTCCATATTGCAGCAGTGTAAGAAAGAACAGTTTTCTTAGCTTTCCCACAGCCCAGCCAAAATCTGTACATGGATGAACAGAACTTGGTTAAAGTTGACCTCATGCAAGCCTAAAGTGAGTCTTATAGGAAGAGGGAATATTTTGAAGAAATCACTTCCTTTAAAACTTCCTTCTTCATTGATGTCATTAGCCCTTAGGCTATTATGTCACTCTGTAGACTTGGGATCTATTTTGACTCCTCATAACGGGCAGGTGCTTAAATAGCAAAAATGATTATGTCCTTCTGCAGCAGGCTAGATTCAAGTCATGCAGTCAGACACAGCTTTGCCATGCTGGTCCCTACATCCATGACCTTAAAGAGCAGTGTTTCTCATCCTTTTTGATACCAGAAACAGGCTTGCTGCCTCCCTGGGTCAGGGTCAGCTCAGGGACTGGCACCAGTCCATGGACCAGTCTTTGAGCAATACTGCTGTAGATTACACCTATCTTTGCCCTTATCTGGAAATACTGAGAACTCTTGGCTCCCAACTCCATCCTCAATTGTAATTCTACTTCAGTGAATATATTTTAGAAGGAATGTAAGAAATTAATAGAGAACCCAGTGTTTGGAGCCAAGGACCTTCAATATTTACTCATAAGGGCAAAGATCGGAGACAACTTGAAATATTAGCATGAAGGGGAACTTTATGTTCATCAGGTGAGTTCAACTGAAAGTTATCTTTTTAACAATCATTTATTAAGTCTTTGTTCTAAAATTAATATTTGATTTTCTTAACATGAAATATAAAAACAGCTGAAACTTGGAATTTCTAGTTCACAGGAAATTGTGATAATCTGATATTTTCCAGGAAGGAGATATTTAAAAAAAACATTTCAGATATACTGAAACATTGCATCTTTGAAGGGGAAAAAATCGTCCTCTGGATTCCCAGCAGCAGCTGACTGAAATTGGCATGATTCTTTTCTACATTCCATTGGATATTAATAAGATTGGGACTTTTCAGTTTGGAAAAGAGATGATTATGGGAATATGATTGAAGTCTATAAAATGATGATTAGTGTGGAGAAAGTAAATAAGGAAGTGCTATCTACTCCTCATAACGCAAGAAATACAGGTCACCCATTGAAATTAACATCCATCAGGTTTAAAACAAACAAAAGGAAGTATTTATTCATGCAATGCACAATCAACCTGTGGAACTCTTTGCCAGAGGATGTTCTGAAGGCCAAGACTAAAGTTGGGTTCAAAAAATAACTAGATAAATTTATGGAGCATAGAGCCATTAATCATGTTAGTCAGGATGAGCAAGGATGATATCTCTAGCCTCTGTTTGCCAGGAGTTGGAAATGGGTGACAGGGAATGGATCACTTGATAGTTACCTGTTCTGCTCATGCACTCTGAGGTATCTGGCATTGGCCACTGTCAGAAGATAGGATACTGGGCTAGATGGGCCTTTGATCTTACCCAGTATGGCCATTGTTATGCTCTTATGTTCTAAACCTGCCTAAAATATTAAGTTCTAATACACATTGTAGAAGTCAATATTTAAAAGTGTCCCATAAATATATCTAAAGCAACTATCTATATACCCACTTAAGAAAAAACAGTGAATGTCTAACTGAAAAAAGGTGTATGAACTTTCATATCTGAAATGTCACAATCTTTGTATCAGAAGTTTGAAGAGTTATATAGTTTCTGACCTCAAATGTCATCACATTTTTGATGTAGTGATAGTAAACATTGTCATATTAAAATGAGTTATTAATTCCTGCACTAGTACTTGAAATCATACAGGCATAATCATTAAAGAGTGTCCCAGTGTTTTTCAACATCTTATATGATATGTAATTGTAAAACCTTTATTTTTATATTTTCAGGTAATAGGTTGAGTTTCAAATGTACTTGTTCATAACAATGATAATATAGATCAAACAACTGTTGCTTCTGTATTCTTAAACTAGGAAATCAGTAAATATTTTAACTCCATATTTGACCAGTAACACACTAATGGTTGCAACATTAATATAGTCATAAAAACAACATTACATTAATTAGAACTTTGTAAATGCTGTAATTAAGATATACGGTGACAGCTGTCTTTCCTGTCCCCAAACATTCCCAAGGATTTTCTCAACACCACTTTCTTTGGAATCATCAGCTATGCAGATTAAGGAAAAGCCATCTGTTGGTAAATGTAAAATATTAACTGACAAACAGGTTTCAAAGAGTCACATTCATTGCTTTAAAAAACATCCCCACCAAAAAAGTACCCATTATTTAACAGAAAAATTCTGTACTTAACCCTGTCAGACATGGTACTATTGGGGTGAGACCAACAGTGACCAGTTGGGTTAAGGACTTCAGGGGGGGGTCAGAGAAACAGCAACTTCTCCCTGGGTATAGTTGAAACTGCCAATGTCATATCTAAGGCTAAACACAACAAAGCTCTGTTCACCAGAAAGGTTCTGAGGAAGGCAAGTGGCTCTATTGAGGAGGGATACCTCCCCATCTATTATTACATATCTTTTCTTCTGTTTCATCAGTCTACTATTAAGCATCCTAAGCACTGGGACTGTTGCAAGTTCTATTAAGAAATTATTTTGCAACTTGTTAGTTGCTCAGCAATTTTCATACTGTGACCTCTTCTTCCATACCAGTATCCTTCAGCCATAGAACCCCCTTAGCCTGGATTTTCCTCCTCCATTTAGCAATAGAGGAAGTGCAGAAGTTCAACTTCCTCTCCACACACACATTTCTAGTCATAGAAAAAAAATGCATTACTCTACTAGAAGGCCTTTCTAAGGAGAAAGAGCTTGCCTGCATGAGAAAGGAACACCAGCAGGAGCAAAGCTTTGCAGGGTTGCGCATTTATATTTTAAAAATATATTAGTGGCACTTTTAAAGGACAAAGGAAACTATTTCTTACCAGAAACTGATTAGTTGATTATTTTACAACTGAATCTAAAGAGAATTTTCTATAAAACTCTCTTCCTTTAACTTCTTCCTGAAAGGAATCCCAAGGACACCAGCATTGATGAAAGAGCTTAAATGGATTTAAACGGACTTTGCAGAGCAACTGTTAGGGATTCCGGTTATTACTGTTGGTATTTAAATGTATTCCACCAAAAAACTAAGTGACAGAACCCTGCCCTTTTGGGATTAATGGATTTTTTCAGTGTAATCATCCTTCTAATTTGCAAGGTTGTGGGAAAAACACACCTTTTAAATCAAACAAGGAAAACTCAACTCATTGTTTGAAAATGCTTTCCCTTGTGTTAGGGCTATCTGTTGCCATATATGCAGCCCATAACAACATAGGAATTCCCATCTAGGATCAGACCCAAGGTCCATTTACTCTAGTATCCTGTCTCTGAGGGTATGTCTACACAGCAACATTATTTCAAAATAATTAGCATTATTTTGAAATAACTTATCCCACGTCTACACAGCAGGAAGTTATTTTGAAATAATGTCAAAATACTGTCAAGCTGGAGGACTTCTTACGCCAACTCCTGTAACCCTCATTGTATGAGGAGTAAGGGACGTCGGAGGAAGAGGGCTCTATTTTGAAATAAGTGCTGTGTAGATACTCCCAATTTTGAAATAAGCTGCGCAATTGATGTAGTTCAATTTGTGTAGCCTATTTCGAGTTAAGCCCTGAGAGTGGCCAGAAGCACATGCTCAGAGTAGGATGTGAGACACTCACAGTCACAGATGTGTAAATCACAGATTAAGTTGCCACCTCCTCTAGAAAAGAAATAAGCAGAGACCTTCTTATTCTTATGTATCCAGTCGCAGGTCCTAGAACTCCAGGCATCACAAACATGTAGTCTTAGTCACAGTATCAGTTAGACTGTAAAATGTCTGGGTAGGGACCATGCCTAACTTTGTACTGTGTCAGGCACAATAGGGTCTTAAAGACTGGACCACTGGAATGATACCATACTATAAAATATTTAAATAATAATGGTAATAATTGATTCTGTTCCAGTACCTAAAAGTGCATGATGACTTGGAAAATTAGCTGTTGAGCTGGCTGAAATATGGAATTTCCATTATGAGGGAAATGCTGGTCCTTTGATCATTTATTTTATCCCAAATCAAAACAAAAGTTGAAACTTCCCCTGGAAGGAAATTTCCAAAAAAAATTGTTGCAGAAAAGTCCCGTCCTGTCATTCACACAAGACTGAACACTTTGAGAAATGTTTTGATTTACTGAAATCAGCATTTTCCAACAGAAAACTGTTCCACTGGAACATTTTTGGCCACCTCTACTTAATATAGAGCTTAAATAATTAATTCTTGTGCACTTTAAGAATTACTCTGTTAAACTCATCTAACGTTGCAATCCACTATTGCTTTGCTCCAGTTTTATGTTAATGCAGTGTAGCGATTAATTTAAAATGACTTATGTGGCATCACAATAATAAATTCACAGAGACGTGTGTGTGTGTTTGTGTTTGTTTGCGTGTGTTGAACCCAACTGTACACTGAGACAGAAAGATACTCAAGACAAATTGTGTCACTTCTTAATAGTAATTCATTGACTCCTACTGGGCCAGCTTTAGGCCAGAGATAGGGCAGGGAGCCCCAAAGACAGGAACCACGGGGCCAGCCTGACCAAAGCTCAATAAAACCTCATTATAATTGTCACTATAAAATTTGCATTCTAACACCTGTTGACAGTCCGTCACTGCGAGGTGCTAATATATGGTATAAAAAGCCAGAAAATAAATAGGATGTTGTCTTCAATGTACAGAGATCCTGCTTAAACTCTTAACAATTTTGCCTTAGGGTAACTAAATGGACTAGTTTCCTTGGTGCCTTAAGAATGCTTTTGGTATACCACAGCTTCACAGAACTGTCTTAATGGACTTGTCTTTATTTGAAAGTTAACTTGAGTAACAACTTACATGTTGACCCTAACTGGAGTCCTGTCCACATACAAAACCCCTTACCTTGACTGTGGTGGTCCTTTGAACTCGAGTTGGCCATCACATGATTAGTGGAAGGCCAACAATTTATGCCACTTGAATTCTCTGATGCCTACCCACAATATGTCCCGTGTGCTCAGATGGGACAGAAAATTTCTCCCCTAATTCACTGCAAAAAATTCATGCAGCAGCTCAATTTTCTACAGTGCAAAGACCTATGTGTTATGCCACTTCTCCCTAATGTTAGTGCCATACAAATTAATACAGCATCAGCATGGCTACTGCAACTCTAGTGGTATTTGCAGTGTGACTGCTCTCACTCAAGCTAGGCTAACTCAAAAAGGCCAAAAAATATGAGCGATCCTGTGGAACCTTAGAGACTAACCAAAGTATATAGTATCATGAGCTTTCGAGGGCAAAACCCACTGTATCAGAGGAATTGGAATGGAAATAATAGAATCCAAGATAGATATATATATATATAAACAGCAACAGTACTTGTCAATTGTAGGACCCGTGTTAATGGAGCTAATTAAGTGGGCTGGGTGTGTCCCATACATAGGTTTTGATATGAAAATTCAGATATTAATAGCAGGGGAAATTGGCTTTGTAATTCATTAACCAGTTAATGTCTTTATTCAAGTCCAGGGTTACAGTAACAAATCTGCAGATGAATTCCAGTTCTACAGGCACTTTCTGTAATTCTTTTGTAGAAGAATGGCTGCTTTGAAATCTATGATTGAGTGACCCGGCAGGTTAAAATATTCCCATACAGGTTTATGTGTGTTACCATTCTGATGTCTGATTTGTCCATTTATCCTTTGGCAGAGGGACTGTCTGGTTTGGTCAATATACATGGCAGAGAGGCATTGCTGGCACTTGATGGCATATATCATATAGGGTATGTCTAGACTACATTCCTCTGCTGGCAGAGGCATGTAAATTAGACATACCGACATAGTCAATGAAGCGGGGATTTAAATATCCCCCGCTTCATTAAAATAAAAATGGCCACCGTGTTGTGCCGGCTCAGTTGATTGTTGGCACAATGTGGCAGTCAAGACGCAGATCGGTCGGCAAGGAAAGCCTTTGCCGACCGATCCTGTAAACCTCGTTTCACGAGGCATAAGGGATCGGTTGGCAAAGGCTTTTCTTGCCGACCGATCTGCATCTTGACTGCCGCGTTGTGCCGATGATCAGCTGAGCTGGCACAAGGCAGCAGCCATTTTTATTTTAATGAAGGGGGGGATATTTAAATCCCCGCTTCACTGACTATGTTGGTATGTCTAATTTACATGCCTCTGACAGCAGAGGCATGTAGTCTAGACATACCCATAGAGTGTAAATAATTCTAGGTAACTCTGCAGTGAAGACAGACCTGAAGTCATTTAGGCATTTCAGAAAACCCTACCTTACATGAATTAACAAACACTGGCCACTTATTTCTAAGAGGGAAGTGAGCCTATTTAGATGAAATGGGAACAGGGTTGAATCTTTGTTCAAAGTTCAAAAAAAGCCAAAACAAAAACAACTAGCCTGAGACTTTCTTGACATTTGAAAAGGTTAGGCAAACATTTTTATTTCAAATTAATTTCACATCCCTCTCCTTCACCTTTGGAAAGGGGGCAGGAAACAAACACATTCAATTGATGTGAGCCAAAGCAGTTCAAGAGAGGCTGAAATCAGAGGGTATGGGCTATCTCTTTTGAAACACAGTTTCTGTGAGATTTTCAAACTAAAGTACTTTGAACGAGCTTCTGAAATCCATCTAAATTTTGGATACTCTTTTTTCTTTTATTACCACTTCTATAAAATTGCCACTACGGTGAAGGATAATCACAGACACAAATCAGTGATGATCAGGAATGTAGAAATGAATAAGAGATTCAACAAAACATAGCAAAACCTGAAGCAGTGCTATATGCAGTCAGGAAATTTTTTTGATTAATTCAAATAAAGAAACACCCACCCAAATGTTTGCCTAGTAGCCATCAATGCCCAAATAGACAGAAGCAGAAGCCTGTCCAACAGCTCATTTATGACCCAGGTTTCCTTGGGCCATTGCACTGATGTTCACGGAAGAGTGAAAATGCAGCACCTTTTGCACAAAGCTGATCTTGACACCGCTGACGACTGAGTTCACCAGCTGCAGTTTTTGAAATGTGAGCATTTCAATATGGATGTTGTTTTAGAATCTCTATTAGTTTTTTTCCCAAATGAGCACATTCTTATCACATTCTTTGCGGAGTTGGATGCAGTCAATAAGATGCATTTATAATTCAAGTACCATAAGCACAAATCATATTTGCTCCTGCTTCAACCAATTTTTGCTCAATTTTTAATAACTTGTGGGACTTTGATCTATTTCAAGGTCATTCCCCTTGAATAATCTGGAAAGTGCCACCAGCTTTCAGGATGTCATTATACTTAGCCTCAGAAAAATAATTTCTTAGCATGGGAAATGTTAAGTATCTTTCAAATATTCAGTGACTTGTGCACTTAAAATTATCTGTGTCAGCAGAAACTATCGTCCCTGGAGTGAGAACCATTAGCAAATGTCACATTGTAGTTTCAATGATCTAGGTGAGATGTTTGATTGCATGTTTTCTAGCATTCAGAGTCTTTGAGCCACATGCACCCCCCCAGTTTCTCTCAGCATTAACCGGGGCAGAGAACCCTCCCCACTTAGATGGACTAGCTAATATGAGTACTTACAGTATTGCAAGTTGACCACAAATTCTCTTCCACCTGTGTGCCCTCAAGTGGGCAGCTCAGTGTAAACAATGAATAGTGCTGGCCAATGAGTAGATAAACCAAGGGAAGGGAGCCATAGGACGTGTGTGTGTCTTGGATCAGAGCAGCTTCTGTTGCTGTAGATCCTAGCAAATACTAATACCAACTTCCTCAAGCTCCTATAGGAGAGCAAAGTGTACCTTCCTCCAGAGGTGACTCTCCTGGAGTATAGGGGAAAAGAGGTGTCACAGGGCAGCTTGCACATTGGTGCGAGTGGCTGAATCTAGCCCTTTGTCTTATTCATTAACGCAAACCACGTTAATGAATTCTCAAGGGAATATGACACTATGTAGCTCTATACAGCAACCATTTACACCTCACCATAACCCAGTCACCCTATTTATATGGCTCCATGTGCTTAGTGATTTTAAGGAACATGTCTAGTGGTTAAAGTACATGAGGGCTACCAGGAATCAAGATCCCAGGTTGTGTTCTGGATTGGCATTAAGTGTGTGATCATGGGAAAGACACACATACCACCTCATATTCAAGTTTTCCAGTGAGATGTTTGCATTTTCTCAGGTTGTGTTGGTTGTGTTTACTTAACATCAGACAATGAGGTGTTGATGTAAACTAACATAAATATTGACCAGCTGTCTCTGCTAAAGGTTATATTAATGTGTGTATACACACAAACATACAGAAGAAACATGCATAAAACAATTTTTACCCAATCTAGCTGTTAGCCCCATTGTGTATGTATTAGAAATCTCTTTTTGAGGCCTTGTCTACATTAAAAGGAAAATCGCTGCTACCACGATCGATCTTCTGGAGTTTGATTTAGCGAGTCTAGTTAAGACTTGTTAAATCAAACTCAGAGTGCGCCCCTACTGGCATCCAGTACTCCTTCTGTGAGGAACAAGGGAAGTTGACATGAGTATTTGCTCCCGTCAGCCTCCCACTGTGGGGATGCCACCAAGCTCGGCTTAAGGTAAACTGACTCCAGTTATGTATTCTATGTAGCTGGAGTTGTGTACCTTAAGCTGAGTTGCCAGGTCTAGTGTAGACCTGGGCTGAGTGTGCCCACACATGTTATCACATATATACTACTCCTTAAAATGTACTGTAAAACATAACAGAAAGCCTCATCTTTGTTCAAGATGATCTTGAATGCAACAAAATCTCCAGCACCAACATCTAACCAGAATGTGTAACTTTCACCATTTAACTTACTCAAGTTGGTATTGAAACAGAAGCACTAGGAAGACACATTACAGGATTCAAACATTCACATGTTAAGTGGAGAAACCTCAGTGACAGAGATAGTGTACATCTCACTGAAAATGTTATTCCTAGCACCCTCTATCCTATCTATGACATTTGTAAGTAATCTAGATTTTTAGTACTTGCACAGTAATTAATCTAAAATGATGTGTCAAGTGAGCTATTTTGACACTAAAGAGATTTATGACTTTCATTTTTCAGACTCTGGTGAATGTTTGCAAATGGTAAGTTTCATCTTCTAGATTTTTAGGGGATCTGTATTTTTTCAGTGTAGTGCCTGGGGTGTGATAAGCAAGGAAGCAGCCCTCGGTAATGAATATAGAGTTGTGTTAGAGTTGATAAGCAGGTTACCACTTACAAACTAACAATTGGTATCTAACATAATCAACTGTAATTTGAAATAGATGAGATACAATAATTACACAAACCTACAATCACAGCCAAATATTTCTGAAGTTTGAAAAAAATGGTTAGCTTTTTCTATTAAAGGACCTGGATTTCAGCAATCAATTCAGCCTGAGGGGTAACATTATTTTTTCATTTTTTCTGTCTTCTACACTGTTTGCTTTGCAGCCAGTACTGGATGTGGATTTGATGCCACTATGCAAGAGGATCTATTCTAGCAGGATATTCAGGCCAGTCTTGCAGATGGAAATGGTTAAGATATCTCAAATAAAGTTGTATATGCATCCATTCTGTTGAGTGCTTCTCCAACCTGTACTCCGATTGATAGAGATTGAGATTCACCAAGTTCTCAGTAGTTACTCCATCTCTGGAGATGTGCAAAACTGCCTAGTTGTATTCTGGTCATGCCTACTTTGATTTGTTCAAAGCTCTGTTTATTACAATAAACCTAGAAGAGCTGGTACATTTTTTTAGCTTAAAAACTCAGTACTCTGGTATTTGAATATGAAATGCCTCAGTGAATTGTGTCTACTTCTGTCTCAAGGATTTGCATTATACATCAAAGATGTAGACGTGTTAAATTAATGCACTGCCATGATTTCCAACATCTGCTTTGTCCATTAATTAGGTTTACTGACAAATTAAATGCCTTGGCTGAGACGCATACCACCAACTTCTTTTAATGCTGTTTTTTTCATATGTTGATGTATTGACTAAAATGTGTTACAGTCCAAAACCTAAATGTTTTCTGGAGAACATAATAAAGTTCTAGCAAACAGTAAAAGCAAATGAATAATCATTAGGACTTCTTTCACACTTTTTTGCTCATTTGACTTTTAGAATATCTTTCACACTGCATATTTTGCTTTCATTTTCCCACATCTAACTGAAGTAAAGTCCAAATTTACTCCAGTAACAACTAACTGGAACCTCCAGGGGTTCTGGATAAGTTTAAAGTTTCCATTATAAGAGTAGCATGTTTTATGCTTTATCTTTAAAAAAGATCAAAGCTTCTTCAAATGAACAATAACTTTACAATTTTGTATAATGAGCTGTTAGAAATGAATGGGACTTAGTCCTTAGGCCTGCCCTTTTACCAAGTTAATGACACAATTCCTAACAACTTTAATGGTTCTGAAGCAGGCAAATCAAGTACAGTAAAATCTGTGTTATTTGGTACGCTCGGGGATTAGGGCATTCTGGTTATCTAAAAATTCCAGTTATCTGAGGGTCCCATCAACCTAGGAAAATCCAATGGACAATAATAATGAAACTCAAATTTTTAATATTGGTAGTTTTGTAGTGTGAGGCAGTTGGTCTCACATTTCTATTTTGAGTTAAAGATGATTAGTAGTTCTTAAATAAAAAATTGTTAAGACAATCATGGTAAACCAAGCCAAGTCTGTGCGCCTGAAGATGTGACAGTATTGTGGCTGGAGGCAATGCTGGTTAACAAAGTTTTCTGGTTAACAGAGTGTCGGATAACAAAGCTTTCACTGTATATCAGATATTCAACTGATACTAGTTACTATAATATATACGATAACTTTTCTATGAATTTTTAGCCCAGTGTCTTATAGCTGTTTGAAAATGTGTCTATTTATTGAGATTATGAAAGTCAATTTCTATCTATGTATTTGTCTCAGGTTTTGCATGTTGGAGTAAAATGTTACTATGATAACACCATGGGTCTGTGTTTAGCCAACTACAAAGAAGATCAAGAGGTGACTTGATTAACAATTGTGCTAAAAAAATTATTATAATCTAGCAGAGAAAAGCATAACAAGAAATAATAGGTGTAAGTGGAAATGATATATATTCAAATTAGAAAATGGGCACATTTTATATATCACATTTTTATTATTTTTTCTAAAATACAACAAATATACCAAAATTCCACAGTTATCAAAATACACATAGTAAATAGAGAGTTAAGATAAATAGAGGGAAGAGGACCATCTTCAGGGTCTTTGTCAATCATGCACCTCACCCCAGAATGCTTTAATTTTTTAGGCATTCCTTTTCTGCTGAATGTCAGTCATTTGTTAGCTGCAAGGTCAGCCACACCACCGATCCAGGCATCTATAGTCGACTGTTTCATTTCTGCAGGATTTTTTTTTTTTTTTTGCAATGAAAGCTGCATGTTGGAACCACATTGCCTTGTTTCAAGGTAATCTCCAGGCATCAGCAATATATCCAGATATGAAATTTAAGAGAGAGCGTTCCAACTTAGCATAAAATATCAAATTGACTTTTTAACCTACCTCGGATCAGAAATTATTGACACAGGGGAACTCCCAAAACATATGAGCTAATGTAGCACCAGGGGCATTGAAGTGTCATTAGAGGAGGTTTTGGAACAAATAGAAACTGTCCTGGATTGAAGTGTCATTAGAGGAGGTTTTGGAACAAATAGAAAAACTTAATGTTAACAAATCTCCGGGACCGGATGGTATTCATCCAAGGGTTCTAAAAGATCTCACATGGGAAATTGCTGAACTATTATCTGTGGTTTGTAACCTATCCCTTAAATCGGCTTCCGTACCTAATGACTGGAAGGTAGCCAACGTGACACCAATATTTTAAAAGGGCTCTAGAGGCGATCCGGGCAATTACAGACCAGTAAGTCTAACTTCAGTACCGGGCAAATTAGTCGAAACAATAGTAAAGAATAAAATTGTGAAGCATGTAGAAGAACATAATTTGTTGGACAAAAGTCAACATGGTTTCTGAAAAGGGAAATCCTGTCTTACTAATCTATTAGAGTTCTTTGAAGGGGTTAACAAACATGCGGACAAGGGGGATCCAGTAGATATAGTATACTTAGATTTTCAGAAAGCCTTTGACAAGGTCCCTCACCAAAGGCTCTTGTGTAAATTACATGGCCATGGGATAAGAGGGAAGGTCCTTTCTTGGATTGAGAACTGGTTAAAAGACAGGAAACAAAGGGTAGGAATAAATGGTAAATTTTCAGAATGGAGAGGGGTAACTAGCGGTGTCCCCCAAGGGTCGGTCCTAGGACCAATCCTGTTCAACTTATTCATAAATGATCTGGAGAAAGGGGTAAGCAGTGAGGTGGTAAAGTTTGCAGATGATACCAAACTGTTTAGGATAGTCAAGACAGAAGCAGAATGTGAGGGACTCCAAAAAGATCTCACCAAACTGAGTGATTGGGCAACAAAATGGCAAATGAAATTTAATGTGGATAAGTGTAAAGTAATGCACATTGGGAAAAATAACCCCAACTATACGTACAGTATGATGGGGGCTAATTTGGCTACGACAAATCAGGAAAGAGATCTTGGAGTTATCGTGGATAGTTCTCTGAAAACTTCCACACAGTGTGCAGCGGCGGTCAAAAAGGCAAATAGGATGCTAGGAATTATTAAGAAAGGGATAGAAAATAAGACCCAGAATATCTTACTGCCCCTGTATAAAACTATGGTACGCCCACATCTTGAATGTACAGATGTGGTCTCCTCACCTCAAAAAAGATATTTTGGCCTTGGAAAGGGTTCAGAAAAGGGCAACTAAAATGATTAGGGGTTTGGAACGGGTCCCATATGAGGAGAGGTTAAAGCGACTGGGACTTTTCAGTTTAGAAAAGAGGAGACTGAGGGGGGAGATGATAGAGGTATATAAAATCATGAGTGGTGTGGAGAGGGCCGATAAAGAACAGTTATTTGTTAGTTCCCTAAATAGAAGAACTAGAGGACACCAAATGAAATTAATGGGTAGCAGTTTTAAAACTAATAAAAGAAAGTTCTTCTTCACACAGTGTGTAGTCAACCTGTGGAACTCCTTGCCAGAGGAGGCTGTGAAGGCTAGGACTATAATAGAGTTTAAAGAGAAGCTAGATACTTTCATGGAGGTTAGGTCCATAAAAGGCTATTAGCCAAGGAATAAAATGGTGTCCTTGGCCTCTGTTTGTCAGAGTCTGGAGAGGGATGGCAGGAGACAAATCGCTTGATCATTGTCTTCGGTCCACCCTCTCTGGGGCATCTGGTGCTGGCCACTGTCGGCAGACAGGATACTGGGCTAGATGGACCTTTGGTCTGACCCAGTACGGCCGTTCTTATGTTCTTATGTTCTTATACTAGGAAATTATTTCAAAATAAGTAAAATCTAAATAATAACTCCAGATTTAACAAAATCGAAATGGAATGTCCCCACTACAGGGGAGCATCAAAATTAGTCAGAATTATTTTGAAATAGCATGTCCACACTGATTGGAGCCTGCCTCAGATTTGGAACCCTCAGAAGCACTCTGGGGAGGGCACCAGAAGGGCAGATACTTCTTGCAGCTGCTTGCTCGGGCATGTTATGACATGTGCTTTCAGGGACTCCTCTCTACTGTTGTGTCTCACACACTGCTTCTCCACTGCCTCCCCCCTCACAGGACGCAAAATGGACACAGTGTGCTCTGCTTGCCCTTAAGTGTCACAACACTCACAACATGGAGCCGAAGCTGCTGCAAAGCAGTGCCAAGTTCACAAGCTTCATGCTGTGCCTCCCAGTGCAGTACTTCCAACCTACCCACATGTTGCTCTAGCAGGATGAGGACCAGCCTGGCCTGCAGGCCCAGATCACCCAGGTCCAGATGCTCTTGCTGCTGCACATGCCCCTCGATCTCCTGGACACCGTGGAACACTGCTTCCAGAGGCAGGAGATTAGTTTAGACTGGTGGGACCACATCATCCTGTAGCTGTGGGATGACTAGCAGTGGCTATAGAATTTCCGCATGCGAAAGGCCACCTTCCTCGAGCTCTGCAAGTGGGTCACCCCTGCCCTCAGGTGAGAGGACACCTGCATGAGACCTGCCATTCCCATGCTGAAGTGTTTCGCCATCACCCTGTGGAAGCGCGCCATGCTGGACAGCTACCGTTCCATTGAGAACCAGTTCTGCACCACATCTGGGGAAATCCACAGTTGGGGCCGTGCTCCTGCAGGTAGCCAAGGCCATCAACCATGTGCTGCTATGGAGGGTTATCACTCTGGGCAACATGGACACCATCATTGATGGCTTTGCCACCTTGGGTTTCCCTAACTGCGGGACTGCAGGCAGGCTATCTGCTTCCACATCAGATCCTCACAGGTTTTGGTCTGCCTGCAAATACAGTGGAGTTGTGCAGATGGCGTAGGAGGTGAGAGAGAGGGAGCTGCAAGAATTTTCCCTCTGTCAGCCTAGACAACGAATTGGGAAGGTGATTCTGTTTCAGCGCTTGCATGTAATGCAGGAACACAAGTTGGGTTTTATTTATCTATCATAGAATTATAGACTACTAGAACTGGAAGGGACCTTGAGAGGTCATCAAGTCCAGTCCCTTGCCCTCATGGCAGGACCAAGCACCGTCTAGATCATCCCTGACAGGTGTCTGTCTAACCGGCTCTTAAATATCTCCAGGGATCAAGAATCCACAACCTCCACAGGCACTTTATTCCAGTATTTCACCACCCTGACAAATAGGAAGTTTTTTCTAATGTCCAACCTAAACCTCCCTTGCTGCAGTTTAAGCCCATTGTTTCTTATCCTATCATCAGAGGCCAAGAAGAACAATTTTTCTCCCTCCTCCTATCCAGGCTACCATGTACACTGTGTGTTCACCACGGTAGTATTTGAGCATTTTCCATACTACAGGTTGAACCTCTGTAATTTGGCACCCTTGGGAACTGACCAGTGCCAAACCAAAAAATTTGCCAATCCATGGGAGGTCAATATTGTCTAGCAGCATTACCAACATGTCTTGTGCTTTCTGGGCTCTTAGAAGACATTTAGGCATTTTGCTTTTATGATACTAGTCTACTGCACATCTGCCTGGGAAAAGAAGGAAATAACCTGTGGTGAGACTACCCTAGATAATATAATCTTTAGAGAAAGGGTGAATATGACTGTCTAAATAAAAAAGAGGCGCTACTTAGTAGAATTTTTAGAAGAGAAGAAAAGCAGCCTTTAAAACAGGAAGTGGTTGTATGATCAAGGCATAGCATTAGGAGTCCTGGGGGAACTGGCAATTTTTGTTTTAAATTATAACGGTAATTTTAGGCAAATAAACTAATTTTATTTGAATTGTTGTAAGAAAGCATTACAATGCCTAAGCCATTGGCCAGTGTATGTTTCAATCAACTGTTTTTCAACAGGAGTCATTGTCATCAGCTATATTTTGAAATATATTACTCATGCTGAGTACAGTACTATTGGATTGTATACTTGCATTGTGTAATCCTAGAAATCAGGGATACTTGCCTTCATAAAATGAAGTTCATTTAAAATGCCACAGAACAGGAAGCTGGACAATATACAAAATTGCAAGCATAAATAACTTAAGGGTTTTCAATGAGAGAGGGACTATGGCCTGCAAGGGAGCATGGTTTTATGGTTAGATCTGGAGACTCGGAATTAGCAAACAGGGTTTAATTCCTGACCAGCACTGTGACAATGATTAATTGTATTAGCTTAGACATTTGTTTTAAAGTTGCATTTGTTCAACCATCTCTAAGAAGAGCATAATACCTGCTTTGGAGTCTCATATCAGAATAGCTCTTAGGGATCCCTGATATAAAAGGCTCTGTAGAAATGTGAAGTTTTAAAAATTATTATTAGACTACAAAAATCTTCAGTCTTTCACTGATACAGTTCTGGATCCTATTTCCATTGAATTCAATGGCAGTTTTACCATTGACTTCATTAAAAGTTGGATTGGGCCTATGGAATATTATAGATGGGATTTTCAGTGCTGATCAAACCCTTCTCCCATCTAAAGCAACCCTGATCAACGTCAGTGAGAGCAGAGTTCGAACAATGCAAAGCACATTTATAACCCTGCTCAGCATCTCAAAGGTGTGGTCCCTAGGGCTAGGTCTACACTTCAGTGTTAAATCGAAAAAAGAAACACAATTTGCGATACTCAAATTGTGTATCTTTCTCCAATTTACTTTCAAAAGAGGCTTTTTCGATATTTGGCACATCTACGCGGCACCAAACGTTGAAAGAAAGTGCTCTTTCAACACATCCCTTATTCCTCATAGAATGATGTTTACAGGGATGGCGAAAGATCGCGTCCACTTTTTCAATTTTTTTTTTCAGAAAAACGGACATGTTCCTTGGACGCAGCGTTGCTTTTCTGGGATACCTCTGGTATCCCCAAAAAGCAATGCAGTCTAGACGTAGCCTAAGTAACCATAACTGTTGATGCATGTGGTCATGGGATCTCTGGCAACTAACTTGGATTTTTTGATGGACAAGCGGTTGGAATGGGCGCTCATTTCTAAAGCTTACAAATTGTTGCTGCGTTTTGTTTCACTCATCAGTAAGTATTTTCCCCTATCTTTGTGACTGTTGTTATATTGGAAATTGTCAGCTGCAAACAAAATAGCCTAACGCACACAAAAATAAGCTGCATTACTTAAGTCATGATATGATGAGTCAGTACATAGTGGTGCGCTAATATATCTCCATTGATTCTCTAAGCTATTTTAGAGCAATACATTCAGTAAATTGATCGCTCTCGCCAATATATGCCAAATCAGCTACATGACATCAATATGATCAACTAAAGAAAAATGAGTAATGTGATTAAGTGAATAGAATACACAATAGCAATATGATTAGGCTGTTTTAGAACTAAATTAACTGATGTCGCAGCCATACTCAATGACCATAGCACAGTTTTTAATCACCTTGTTCCTTAACAATGCTTGGCTTGTTGCAAACTATTAAAATGTAGTTTGTACCACTACAGCTGGAAAGTCAAACATTACCCATGTTACGGAGCTACTTTGATCAACAAATCTGAGACCAAATTTACACCCTTAGGTAGAGACCGTGGTGGAAGGAAAAATAGCTGTAATGTTTGGGGCCACAGGAAGTCTAAAATAGGCCTCTGGAACAGGGAGTCATAACACAAAAACAAGGGAGTGGCCTATGAAATGAAAATGTGGCAAATTCCAAAGTGATAAGAAAAAATACTTTTTCCCACAAGGTGTAATTCCACTGTGCAAATCACAGCCCTTGGATGTCAATGAGGACAAGAACTTTGAAGGAATACAAAAAGGATTGGATATTTATATAGATAACAAGAATACCCAGAGTTATAATGCTTAATGGTAATAAAAATGATTAAAAGGACATGAAACCTCATATATCAGGAGTTAAACCAGGGGTGGGCAAATACCAGCTCACGGACCAGATCCAGTTCTCCAGGGCTAGCTTCTGGCGGGCAGCTGCCACTATATTTACCTGCACCTCCACAGGTACGTATAATTGCAACTCCTGTTGGCTGCAGATCACCATTCCCAGCCAATGGGAGCTGCAGGAATCCATGTGAACCTGGACATCATTTCCCAGTGTTCCCATTGGCTGGGAATGGTCATCCACAGCCAACAAGAGCTGCAATCGCCTATGCTGTTGGAAGCGCAGGTAATTATTGTGATGGTAGCACTTCAGAGGCAAATTCGAAACACCACCATTTTATTGCCCGGCCCTGGTTTAAACCAATCTCTAATTATTAGGTATTAGGATGAGACCTTCAGGAGGAACAAATTATCCTACATGTGCCACTGCAGGATTTCTTACCCTCTCTCCTGGGGCATCTGGTGCTAGCCTTTGTCAGAGACAGGATAGTGGAGTAGATGGACCCAGGCTCTGATCCGTTATGGCAATTTCTTTGTTCTTTTGACTCGGAGTTGGCTGCGGTTGAGACTCTAATCCATAGAATCTGAAAAACTATACTATGGTATTGCCCTAGAGGTCTCTAAGAGGGATATGTTTTCTGATGTGCTAAGTGTTGTACATACATATCGTAAGAGACAGTCTCTGATCCAAAAACACTTACCATCTAAAGCCCCCACTCAACAAGCAGTACTAGCTAACAGTACATATTCTGTCTTTAATGGAATTATTATGTCCTAAAAGTTAAGAATGTGCTTACGCACTTCACTGAATCAGAGCTTAAATATCTGCTTCACTTGTTCAGATGTAGAGAACACCAACCACCACCAGATTTAACATCCACTTCATGCATTTCAGATGTGGCAAGTTTACCTGTGCCATCTTGATCCCTGGGTACTAACAACTAGGAATGGGATGTCTTTGATTTCACATATCAACTCCATTAAAAATAAAATCTTAATTATTTAGATGTAGAGAAAGGCAGCCTCTCCATGCAGTTGTTGCCTGTTAGATTGCTTAGGAATGTCCAGTTACCACGTTTAGGATTGACATGTCATAGGATCATAGAATACTAGGACTGGAAGGGACCTCAAGAGGTCATCGACTCCAGTCCTCTGCCCTCATGGCAGGACCAAATACTGTCTAGACCATCCCTGATAGACATTTATCTATCCTACTCTTAAATATCTGCAGAGATGGAGATTCCACACTCTCCCTGGGCAATTTATTTCAGTGTTTGACTACCCTGACAGTTAGAAACTTTTTCCTAATGTCCAACCTAAACCTCCCTTGCTGCAGTTTTAGCCCATTGCTTCTTGTTCTATCCTCAGAGGCCAAGATGAACAAGTTTTCTCCCTCCTCATTATGACACCCTTTTAGATACCTGAAAACTGCTATCATGTCCCCCCTCAATCTTCTCTTTTCTAAACTAAACAAACCCAATTCTTTCAGCCTTCCTTCATAGGTCATGTTCTCGAGACCTTTAATCATTCTTGTTGCTCTTCTCTGGACCCTCTCCAATTTCTCCACATCTTTCTTGAAATGTCCTTTGTCCCAGGATCAGGCCCAATATTCAATTATTCTTTGGTTGGGAATCCTGATGTGCACAGATGTAACATCATGCAATCGGAACTCTTGTACATTTACAAGTCTATAGTTTATTAATACATTTAGCACAGTCACAAACACTCCTAGTTTGTAAGATAAATAGGGAATGTATATCTATATGTCCATACCATATACTCACACCATTTCTTCTAGAACACCCTGTGTGTTAGCCATCATCTTTCTCATCACCTTCACCTTCCGCATCATCACTAGTGGCCATCATTCTGACACCTCCCAAGGACTACATCTCTTTCACCTACCAACCCTAGCCTAGAATGCCACATTTATAATATGTTACACTGACGTTGTTATGTTTGATGCATATTCACTAGGGAATGTTTCCTTTTCTCCTTATTTGTATTTCCTCACTTTACTAATGGTGAAGTGTCTTTTTGTCAATAGGTCACTAGATCATTGAGCTCAACATATCATATGCATCAATTTATTACCATGGGCCTTTTGTGGTTGTCTATCACATTTATTATTTCTGTCCTACCCGATTATTCAGTCTGGTCTCAACCATTTTTTTAGGGTTTTCTAAGTAAGGATGTGGCCTGTAAGTCTTTTGTGTTACAGCAAAAATGTCAATATAAACCTACCATAACTTATTATAATACACATATAATCAAAACCATAAGGAAGTTATTAATTTATATATCTATAGGCAAGCAAACAGGTTAGCCCTATGGGCCACAAAGTGCCAGCGATATAACTTGGAAATATATCCTAAACTCAGCAGTACAGTTTAAAATTACCCCTCACCATTCATTCAGAAAACAAACATGCAAATCCTGCACTCCCACAAATAACTTCCCATCATGCAGTTTCCCCCACCCCCATGTCAAATGCCTGAATAGAGAGATCAGTCGTGCAGTTTACTATGGAGTTTATCTGATGGGAGCTATTTCAGACCAGGCATGAGGGTGAATTCCAAAGCTTAGGGTTCTTACAGAGAATGCCCACTCCACATCCTCCTCTAATCCAGACAAAAAACTTCCACTAACCTCAACTATGCCTGCATGGCCCATGCCACAAGGATCTATCATCTAAAATGCTTACATAACTACTCCATTTCATTAGTATCTAAGCTTCATAAAATTGTCATTTCGTCAAGAAGAAATAGTTATCTTTATATTGCTTGAACTCTGAAGAGCAAAGATTTCTAAGCATAAGCAGGAGTTCCCCAGTGCTTGGCCTGGATTAGCCCTAAGGGACTTATATACAGCTTGCATATTACATCAGCTTCTATTACCCTTTTGGAACTTGAGATGGTAACTCATTTGTGTGTGCATGTACACTTGCTTTAACCTTGTAAATAATTCTTACTTCTTTTTCTCAGTTAACTGAAGAAGCGGGTTGTGCCCACGAAAGCTCATGATATCATCTACATGTTATGTTAGTCTTTAAGGTGCTACTAAACTATTTGTTGTTTTTTTTAACTTTTTACAAGTATAGTATTTGGTTTAGGATCTAAGGTGCAACTGAGCTAGAATAAGTGCCTGATCCTTTGGAACTGGAAATAACTTAAAAGTTGTGATTCTGATGTAAGAGACCATTTATCACAAAGGAGAACCTTCGTTTGTGGCAAAACAGATGGAGTATCCCAGGAGATTATCAGAGTCCATGTTCAGGTTATTACAGCATTTGAATAATTCATACCTTATACTTCATTGGTGAACTCACAACCTGTTGAGGTTTGGACCCTACATTTTCACAACTGGCCCTGAGGTTGGTATTCCAGTTCATAAGCCATTCTAGATAGCTTGACAACCACATGATGCAACTTCTATTTTGTCAGTTTCCTTTTTATAAAACCTAAGAAATTACATACAGAAATCTAAATTAAAGAATATTATTCAGGTTGCAAAGTCAAGGACTTAAAAAGTTCTTTTAATTTAGTTTTGTGTGTGTTTATATAAAGAGACACACACATTCACCTCTACTTTACTAGTAGAGTGATACTGTGATCACTGGGACCCATATTTCATTTGAGCTACACCACACTTTTTGTAGTAGATGAGGTTAAATCCAATGCACTATTACATTTTCACATCATGTATATCTGTGCTAAGCCTATTTATGTTCTCCTACTATTTGAAGCAAAATGAATGTAAGTTGTGAGAGTTTTTACATCACATCTGGCTAAAAAAACGCAGTGTATTTATGCAGCAAGTTAATTATGAGACAATAAATGTCACATTGCTTTTAATTAGCAATAATGTTTCAGTCATTTTGCAATTCAGTCATGGCTTCATTTTCCAAGTAAAATAGCTGTTAAAGAAGTTCTCTGATAAGCATTTATTCTACAGAGAGAGTTGGGGAAGGGAGAGAAAAAAATCAATAAAATAAATATTTACAATGGATTAAGCTCTTTAAATGATGTAGCTTCCTGAGAACATAACCTTCCTGTCAAACACTTGTTCTATTGATCACAGTATGATCTTTAATTCATCTTCACTCGTCAATGATTATAGTATATGCAGATGAGAAATAGCCATTTTGAGCTTCAAAGATATTTAACCAACAGGAATTCAAACTTGTGTTCCTTCTGCATGGAAGTCAATATGAATTTGGGGTGCATAACAAATGCAGGATCTTAAGAGATAAATTTTGAAGACTCTGGGGCCTGGTCTCCACTAAAGTAGAAGGCTGCCTTAAGATACGCAATTCCAGCTACATTAATTACGGAGCTGGAGTCAATATATGTTAAATCACGTCCATGCCAGCCACACAATGGGAGGTCAATGGGAGCAAACACTCCCATCAACTTCCCTTACTCCTTGTGAGGAGCAGAAGGACCAAGCGCTGACAGTAGCACCCTCTGAGTTCAATTTAGCAAGTCTATAGTAGACCTGCCAAATTGCCCCTTGGAAGATTGACTGCGGTAGCGGCAATCTTCTGCATAGTGTATACATGGCCTGGGGTTTTAATTTATTCAACTCCCTTTGTCATCAATAGCAATTATACACCTCAAAATTCTCCTGCTTCTCTTGAAATGTTAAGAACATCCCCCATATAGCAGTTAGGTGGCCATCTCTTATGGGTTGATCCTGCAATATGTACCCAAGAAAAGCTCCTCTCATCTGGAGTACATGGTAGAGGCTTCCATGAGGTCCCTGAGCACTTCTCAGTAAAGACCATGGTACTCTGACAAGGGAAGGAGTGTCCCATTCAATTTGCTAGACATTAGCATTGGTTCTTATTGTTGGGCACCTTGCAATCAGACAAAACAGCTCTCTGTGAAAAAATGCACACCTTTCAATGTAAATGGCTCCATTCCACCAGAGCAATATTTCCATCACTTCACTACATTGTGCAGTGAAATTCAGCAAACTTGGGAGCGAATAGGTAAAAAGATGCAGTAACTGTGTACTGAGAATACCCCATCACTGACCCTGGAGCCAGTGACAGCAACACAGGGGATAAGGACTCCCATCAAGGGATACAAGGTAGGAATTTATTCCCTGGATAACTGAATCGCGGGTCATTTAGGGCTTTACAGAACATAAGCCAATACAGTGAATAATATCCCCAAATCACCAGGAAGCCAGTGCAGAGCAAAGAAAGAAATCTAACATGTTTATGCGGGCACATTCATTTTGTGATGTGCGCTGATACCTCCCTGGGTGCCGGATAAGAACTCAGGTAGCGAGCGCTAAGGTGCTATATGCTAATAGCTGAAAAGATGAACCCCTCCATTCTGCACCAGAGAAGCTTCAGAGTCCTTTCCCAGCCTCACATCAAATTGAATCTGCTTTCTGTATTGGCTTGATTACTTTGTGTGCCATAAATGCAAATATATTTCCAGCGTCTCTGGCCTGATCCTGCTCAGTTTACCTTAGAGGCCCAGGCCAACAGTCCAAACAACATTCCTGTGTCTATAACAAATATGTTTTTTGGTCTGATTGCTTGGTCTCTCTGGAACAGCACACTTAGTTCTTTACATACTAACCATATACATATCTCACAATAATATTAAGGACGAGTGAGTCACTTTTTTATATGATGCCTTACAAGATACTGTTTGGCTACATTGCCTGACACCAATGTGTTAGATGTACCCTTTGCCAGTTGGCATAAAGGGGCTCTGAGGGTCACAGGTCCCAACATTCAGCACACAACTTGATAAAATTAGTCTTGGTTTTACTTAGGCATTCAGTCATCCACAGTTTCAGGTGGAGTTAACACATTGTTATTTTGCTCCATTTTATGGGCACCTGAGTCTTCCAGCCAGCAATGGGGGTAGAACAGCTCCTTCCACCTAAGAGCTATAAGAGAATCTCTATTACATTTTGCCATAAAGGATGGGACACAGCCAAACAGCTTTGTTTCTGTCCTGGATACAATCAATGGCACATGCTGGCCAGTTAATTACATACTTACCCATACTCCAGAATTATTCCCTTCACCAATGAATTACAGTCACCTTTGGAGTGATTATCAGCCACAGTTCAAACATACACAGTGACACAATGAAACCAGTTGGGACAGGAAGTGAAGAATACTGTATTCAACTGGACCAGTTTCAGTGAGGAAGGCAGAAGGTAACTACCCAAGTATCAATTTGCACAAAAGGTTACAGAGAAAGTGGTGGAAGAGCAGCTGCACAGACATATCATAGTTATCCTTAACCATGTTTCATCTGGGTGTGATCTAGGAAAAGGCATGTGGACAGCTAGCTAGAGATGTAGATGATCTTTCTGCTCATGACAAATGTGAATAAAAGATCTGACAAAATCAGCAGGCACCTATGAACAGTTTTTTGATAGCATGGTTTCTCTCTGGAGTCTTGAGGGAGGGGATGGGTATCATCTCACAGGATTTTGCCCTCCTCTTGGAGAGGTGTCAGAAGGATAGTAGATAAACATGAGGGAATCTTACTCTTACCAAATATGTGTGGCTGGTTAAGTGAGACATTGGGTCTTCAGTATAAAAAATGCACATGTGAAACAGTGACATACTGGGCTACAATTCAGACCAGTGGAGAACTGTGTTACCTCTGCCCTGCAAGGTTGTGTGCCTTACAAGGCCTTGCTGAAGTAGCTCCTACATAGGCCACTCACAAACAGCCATCCTGCCACAAACTATATTAGATTCAAGCAAAATTTCTCACTACATGCTTCTGGCAAGGTTGAGGATCTCTCCCTCAAAGTCCAATAGCCGTTTATTTTTGTCTTCTCAGGTGCAGTGATTGTGATGGAGGAAATGGGGAGAGAGGGTGTGTCTAGACTACAGGGTTTGTTGACAAAAGTGGACTTTTGTCAACAAAACTATACCTGCATCTACACTGCCACTGAGTTCTGTCGACGTTATGTTGACAGAACTTGGCAGTTTTGTCAACGGCTGTAAACCTCATTCTGTGAGGAATAACGCCTTTTGTCAACAGAGTTCTATTGACAGATGGCGTTATTGCATCTACACTGTCCTTTGCGTCTACACTGTCATGTCGATAAAGCGGCTTGCTTTGTCGACAGAACTGGATGTAGTCTAGACGCTCTTTGTTGACAGAAGCTTTGTCGACAGTATCTGTCGACAAAACTTCTGTCGCCAAAGCCTGTAGTCTAGACATAGCCAGAGAGAGCATCTTGGGATGTCTGCCCCTTCCTTCTATAGTTTCACTGCCCCTCGTGAAAAACATTCCTAGCCTGGCACTAGGGAGACAAAGGAAGATTGTGCGTGTGGAAGTATTTTCCCTGCTGTTTTTTCTACCTGTTTGAGCTTTTTTTTTTCCCTGCTTGAAGATTCTGTTTACTGATTACATGTGAATTAAAGCCAACACACTTTCTTTCCTTTGTTTAGGGCAGACCTGGCTTCGGCCTGGGCAGAGCTGTGGGGTTTGGAACATGTGTTATCATCATCATCATCATCCTGGAGACTCATCAATTCACAATGTTGCCTCACATATTTTGCCAGGACAATACTAACCAGCACATTATAAGTTTTCAAATGATAGCTTGTTGGGTGTAAATACAGGGGTAAATTCTGTCATAGGCTATCAGTTGACCAAGTATTGGTGAATCTTATTTCTTGGACCTGACTCTCCCAGTGCTTGATAGAGATGGATTGGTGGATCTGAACAAATCAATTTAAATCCATTCAGGGTCAGATGGGAGCACTGATGGTAGAAAAGTGGAAATGTTTGGATAAATTTATGATTGTTATAAAGGCACCTTCAGTTGTGGAGGTATGTCTAGTTTATGTGGTTTGCTGCTTGGACTACAGGGTCTAGTGCAATTCTCAGATTTGTAGATGGAAGCTGGGACTGTAGCATAGAGGCTGTAGCAGTTCTTCTCTAACATGGAGCTGGCTCTAGTGACCAAAGTGCTTTTGGCAATGCCAGTGCCAGACACTTAAGAGGTTAGCATTCTTGTAATCTGTGAAACATGCATCCTTCAGCCAAGTGGGTTGAACTTGCGGAGAACAGATCATAGGTGAGAAATTGCCTGTGACCAGGATTGCAGGTTGTTAAGTTTTAGACCCTAGAAAGATGGTTGCTATTTTTGTTTGATTTGTAACTTGATTGGTGTTTTTATCATGCTTATCATCACTCAGCTCTGTGTTCTTTCTTAATAAACTCATTCTTGTTTTACTATAAAACTGTGCAAGGTATTAAGGTAAAGAATGTATCTTCAGTCAGCCAACAGGCTGGTGTGTACAGTGTCTGTTTTGAGACAGCAGACTTAATAAATTGTGTCAGTGTCCAGTAGAGGAACTGGACACTACAGTGACATCTCTCTGGGGAACTCGGATCACTGAATGTTACCTACAAGGTTGAGGCTGAGTCTCGGGGAGTTTGCTGGTGAGGCTGAAAGAACTAGTGTGACAGAACTGAAGTTACACAATGGCTCACAGTTCTGGGGTCCCTGGGGAGAGTGTCACAGAACCTACTTCCAAAAATTTCAACTTCCACCAACCGAGTTTGCTCTTTTGCTGCATCTACAGAAACTTGCACAGGTTACCACCGTTCCCAAGTGTGAGACACTGGACTCTTAACTCATTTATTCAGCAAGGTCAGCACTGCTCCACTGCAAAATTGAGAGCATTTCTGGCTTTTAAGTTTCTACAGGGGACCTACATTTCTTCAGTTTTGCAGGACTCAGACATGTGTGGCTACTTTCTGCTTCGCAGGACCCTAATGGAGTTTGATACATTCCCTTTTAGGATCATTGTCAGAATGTGATCCTTTTCAGGGTTTACTTGTAGTTAATTAATAACACAGCATATCTAAATAGGGTACTTTGTTGTACATGCTTTGGAATCAAATGGAAGAAACAAAAACTTATTAAGCAAAATAAAGTTCTTTTACATAAACTAATCTCTTACAGTTAAACTCTCTTTGTTCCATCTTCACTGCATTGTTCCTTTAAGTGCAGAGAGTATTTCTCCCATCACACATACTGTAAATCACATTCTCTTGTCAATCTGCCAGTTTTATTTTAAATAATTACAATGAAGAGTGCACCACAATTCACATACCATATTTTACCTTCTGTCAATTGCTAGCAATGCTGCTGTATGCCCCATAATGTTTGTTTCCCGGGTTAAGTTTCATATGTAGGTATCTTGACACCAGAGAGAAAACAGAAATACACTGGAACGTCTCGCACACAGAACTGTCAACAAAAATACTATTACAGTGAATATGGCAATGAGCAATTCTCTGGGATTTTCAAAACAATTTCTATTCACTGACGCTGGCACAGTTGTTAATGATTTTAATAACTGATAGTTGATAAATGTTTCTGGTGACTCTGGAAAAGAAATGTCTTTACATATTATTACAGTGTTTACTCCTGAAGCACAGCAATTGATATTGAATTTTCATTGTATTGTGAAAGAATACACTTTCTTGTGCATTGGCATTTTTCAGTTTACTGAGATTCTGTCTCAGTTTGATACGGATCAAAGCCAGATAGGGTATGTCTACACTACCACCCTAGTTCGAACTAAGGTGGTTAATGTAGGCATTCGAAGTTGCAAATGAAGCCCAGGATTTAAATATCCCGGGCTTCATTTGCATCTTGCCAGGCGGGCGCCATTTTTAAATCCCCTTAGGTCGAACTCCGTGCCCGCGGCTACACGCGGCACGGAGTAGGTAGTTCGAATTAGGATCTCTAATTCGAACTACCGTTACTCCTCGTGGAATGAGGTGTACCGGTAGTTCGAATTAGAGATCCTAATTTGAACTACCTACTCCGTGCCGCGTGTAGCCGCGGGCACGGAGTTCGAACTAAGGGCATTTAAAAATGGCGCCCGCCCGGCAAGATGCAAATGAAGCCCGGGATATTTAAATCCTGGGCTTCATTTGCAACTTCGAATGACTACATTAGCCACCCTAGTTCGAACTAGGGTGGCACTGTAGACATACCCATAAAGAACTACTGTGACAGGAAAAGTTTTATACCAGAGGAAACATGGGCTTGAGGAATGGTTTATAGTGACGAGAAGATGCTACTGTTTAATATTTGAAATGTCTTTGATGGTCTCAATTCAATTCCTCGTGGACAAATATGCCCATAAAAAAAATTCCCTACCCCAGCAGCACCAATTAGCAACCACTGTAATAATGTAGTTTTAGAAGAAAGGTCAAGGACTCAGTGAGGATGAAGAGCTGGGGAAAAGCCGACAGACACAAAGGAGCAATGGCTCAGGTTGGGATGAATTTATTTTAAAAGGAGTTTGATATCCTAATAAAGAGGATGGAAAAGAAGTTGGTAAAGCACAGGTAGGAGCTGCTGAGGAACAGTTGAAAGTAAGAGTCTCATTTAAATACAACATATGGAGACAAGCAATTGAATATTGTACAAGTGCTTATATACAAATGTTAGAATTCTAACTACTAATATGGGTAAACTAGAGTGCCATTAAATCAGGGTATTGATATAATAGGGCTCATGGAAACTTGATGGAATGAGAATAATCAATGGGACACAGTAATACCAAGGTGCAAAATACAAAGCAATGAAAAAGTAGGTCATGCTGGTGGGGGTGGGAGGAGGTTCTATGTGTGAAAGAAAGCACAGAATGAAATACAGTAAAAATCTTAATGTAGCTGGAGTTGCATATCTTAATTCGAACTCATCCCCTAGTACAGACCAGCTTATCTGAGAAAAGAGCACCATCTACTGTACCACCAAGACAGGGCATTTCCTGTCACATCTAGATGCGCCTGCTAAGTTTATTCTCCAAATGCTGCCCTATGTCAACCATGATACGATCCTGATAGATCTCACCAGTTTATCACAAGAGGCTGCACACCACAGCTAATGTAGAATCGGTTAATCTTAGGAGGCTTTTTTTTACCCCATTGGAGATTGATTCTTGGAAAAAAATATCTTCTGATGCTGGGAAGCTTTTCCAGAACATTTTTCATTATTTAGTTCCAGAAGTGCTCATTAGGGACTGGTAATTTTAGTGGTACCTTTTAAAACCAAATAATATACCCATTGCCTGACCTCTTCAGGTCATGGTTAATTTATTAGCATGGTGACTGCAGACAGAATTGCCCTCCTTTCACATACTCCTGAGATTTACCACATGAGGTATTTTTAAGTACAAATCCCTTAACAGCTGCCTTAATTTAGTAGATAAGATCATTAGCAGCCATTATATCTAATCAACATCTAATCCTTGTAGAAGCGATTCATTAGCAGGATGAAAATGAAGCCAAAGCCCACTAATGATAAATGTTTATTTTCTTTGAATAAATTTCCACTGGAAAAGAACTGGCAATAATTGTAAACTATTCCCAAAGAAAAGTTAGATTGTTGGTTTCAGAACTACTCTTTACATTTCATTCAGACAAATCTACCAATCCAGCTTTCACATTAAGAGCTATGTAACCATGCAAATACAGCTACGTGTACTGTACACAGTGAAGCACAGGGTTGAGTCTAACAAAAATAAAATAAGACAAGTTCTTGTTTGTGGTTTCATCTGGAATGGCAATGGGAACAACCCTTGCATGGCATTTATACCACAGTCTAAACTACAGTGATATACTCTCAGGGCTTTTCCATCATCATGGGAAATTAGGGACCTTTTGTCACATCAGTGTGTTGATTTGCTAAGAACAATGTTTGAGGTCCGTATATAATTTGTAGATTATAAAGCTAAAAAGGGACCACTCTAACAATTTAATCCAGTGCTCTTGCATAGTACAAGACTTAGGACTTTCTTGAACTAATTAATGCTTGAACTAGAACACATCTTTTAGAGAAGTGAAGCTCGTGACTACAAGACTAGCTGTACCTCTGTGGTCTCTCTGAGTGCATTTCCACCTGGGGTAGAAACACATAGTTCTCTGACACTCAGACGAGGCCTGACCTACTGTTTCTACTGTAACAATTGTTTATACCCAGTAAGTGCAACTGGATTTGTTCACCAGCAGTTCTTTCCTTTTAGAAGTCTCTGACAAGTGGTCAGACAAATTCCTTTTTTTATTTTAGCAGTAGGAACAAAGTTTTTAGGAAACATGGATTTTAAATTAGTTTAACCCGTGGGTTTGCAAATACCGGCCCACAGGCTGGATCCAGTCTGCCAAGATTAGCTCCTGGTGGGCTCCCACCACTATATTTACCTGCCAGCCACAGGTTCTGGTGATCGCAGCTCCCATTGGTCACAGATCGCTGTTGCCAGCCAATGGGAGCTGCAGGAAGCAGTATCTCGGTTTGTGCCACTTCCCACCATTCCAGTTAGCCAGGAATGGTGATCCTTGGCAAATGGGATTTGTGATCACCAGTACCTGCAGCCATGCAGGTAAATATAGTGGTGGTGGCCCACCAAGGGATACCCAAGATGAACCACCACCGTGTTATTGCTCACCTCTGAATTAACTGCACATCTATCGTACCTAAAGAGAGTTCCTCTTTAGACCCGAGAGCAGTCTTTCAATTTACCACCTTCATGGGTCTTTTCCTGGCTGGTCCAAACCACTTCAGTGGTTGAACTTCCAGGAGGCAAAATCAAAGCCAAAAGTCCTGGCACTTCTTCCTTAATAACTCTCAAATGTTTGTCAAGACTCTGTTTACCGCATACCATTCTGCTTCCTGTTTTCCAGATATTCATGCTGAGTTAACTACACTTATAAAGAAAACACCCCAATATCAAAGACGAAGCCAACATACAGCAGTTATGCATTACAGCATAAGAACATAAGAATGGCCATACTGGGTCAGACCAAAGGTCCATCCAGCCCAGTACACTGTCTGCCGACAGTGGCCACTGACAGGTATCCCAGAGGGAGTGAATAGAACAGGTAATGATCAAGTGATCTCTCTCCTGCCATCCATATCCACCCTCTGACAAACAGAGGCTTACCATTCCTTACCCACACTGGCTAAGAGCCATTAATGAATTTAACCTCCATGAATTTATCTAGTTCTCTTTTAAACCCTGATATAGTCCTAGCCTTCACAATCTCCTCAGGCAAGGAGATCCACAGGTTGACTATGTGCTGTGTGAAGAAGAACTTCCTTTTATTTGTTTTAAACCTGCTGCCCATTAGTTTCATTTGGTGGCCCCTAGTTCTTATATTATGGGAACAAGTTAATAACTTTTCCTTATTCACTTTCTCCACACCACTCATGATTTTATATACCTCTATCATATCCCCCCTCAGTCTCCTCTTTTCCAAGCTGAAAAGTCCCAGTCTCTTTAATCTCTCCTCATATGGGACCCATTCCAAACCCCTAATCATTTTAGTTGCCCTTCTCTGAACCTTTTCTAATGCCAGTATATCTTTTTTGAGATGAGGAGACCACATCTATACACAGTATTCAAAATGTGGGCATACCATGGATTTATATAAGGGCAATAATATATTCTCTGTCTTATTCTCTGTCCCTTTTTTAATGATTCCTAACATCCTGTTTGCTTTTTTGACTGCCGCTGCACACTGCATGGACGTCTTCAGAGAACTATCCACGATGACTCCAAGATCTCTTTCCTGATTAGTTGTAGCTAAATTAGCTCCCATCATATTATATGTATAGTTGGGGATATTTTTTCCAATGTGCATTACTTTACATTTATCCACATGAAATTTCATTTGCCATTTTGTTGCCTAGTCACTTAGTTTGGTGAGATCTTTTTGAAGTTCTTCACAGTCTGCTTTGGTCTTAACTACCTTGAGCAGTTTAGTATCGTCTGCAAACTTTGCTACCTCACTGTTTACCCCTTTCTCCAGATCATTTATGAATAAGTTGAATAGGATCGGTCCTAGGACTGACCTTTGGGGAACACCACTAGTTACCCCTCTCCATTCTGAAAATTTACCTTTTATTCCTACCCTTTGTTTATGGTCTTTTAACCAGTTCTCAGTCCATGAAAGGATCTTCCCTCTTATCCCATGACAACTTAATTTACATAAGAGCCTTTGGTGAGGAACCTTGTCAAAGGCTTTCTGGAAATCTAAGTATACTATATCTACTGGATCCTCCTTCTCCACAGGTTTGTTGACCCCTTCAAAGAACTCTATTAGATTAGTAAGACATGATTTCCTTTTACAGAAACCATGTTGACTTTTGCCCAACAAATTATGTTCTTCTACGTGTCTGACAATTGTATTCTTAACTATTGTTTCAACTAATTTGCCCGGTACTGACATTAGATTTACCGGTCTGTAATTGCCGGGATCACCTCTAGAGCCCTTTTTAAATATTAGCATTACATTAGCTATCTTCCCATCATTGGGTACAGAAGCTGATTTAAAGGATAGGTTACAAACCATAGTTAATAGCAGGGATGGGAAACTTTTTTTGGGTCGGGGGCTGCTGACCAGTATAAAAATCAATCAGGGGCCACACACAAATGAGAAGCCAACCCCCTCCAACCCTCACTGATGTGACTCCCAACTGAGAAGGAGAAAGTCACTTCCCACATTCCCCTTAAACACCAGAGCCTGGGTGGGGGGGAGGGGGGCAGCCTAGTAGATTTTGTGTGCTTCAGCCCTGCTGTCAGACAGGGGGAGGGCTAGAGTGCCAGTGCATGCTCCTCAGTGCTGGGGGGTGGGGGTCCTGGGCCTCGGGGATGGATCCAGTCAAGCTGGGGGTTGCAGCCAGTTCCGGGACCTGAGGTTCCCCACCCCTGCATTGTAAAATAGTTCTAAATCTGTCAGAGAAATGATAATATACAGATTACAGCCAGAGGAAACCTACAGTTATCCCTCTTAGGTATCTGTATAGTCCCTGCAGTATCTGAACACCTCACAATCTTACATATTTACCAGGACATCACCCCTGTGAGGGAGGAAATGCTGTTATCTTCATTTTATGGTCAAACACACAAAACCTGTAGGATAAAAACAAGGAACTGAATATGGGTTTCTCTAGTTTTCAGCTAACAGCATAACCACTGGACCATCCTGCCCTACTGATTAATTATTATGCTAATCCAATGATTGGGTACTAAACACTCCAAACTGATTTTCTTCAAATTAGCTTGAACATTGTGCATTAATAAAGCAGAAGCATTCATCTCATTTCCCAAAAAAAGCATTAGGACACTTTCAAAATTCTTACCATTATAACTGGCTCTAAGTTCACAAATGATCCTGCACTTCTGCTCCCATAGGCTATGTCTACACTACCCCCTCTTGTGCAAAAAATGTGCAAATGAGGCGAAGTGTGGAATATCTCCACGCCTCATTTGCATAATTAATTAGGCTCTGTTTTTGCACAAGAGGCTTTTGCGCAAAAAGGAGCCATCTACAGGGCTCCTTTTTGTGCAAAACCCCCCTCTTGCACCAGAGCCATTCTTCCTGAAGAGGCTCCTTTTTGCGCAAAAGCCTCTTGCGCAAAAACAGAACCCCATTTATTATGCAAATGCGGTGCGGCAATATTCCACGTTTTGCATATTTTTTGTGCAAGAGGGGGCAGCGTAGACATAGCCATAGAATATAACACTGTTTGGTTCCAAATTTATTGCCCAGTGAATATACTGAATTGGTGATTTGAGTTATGCCTGACTATCTTTTCTGGTTTTAAGAGAGCTTTTAGGCTGAACCTTAGACAACCTCAACCTCTGTAGTGAAAAGCAAATTTGAGTCCTATTGAAATTTGCCTTTATATTTGTCCTTCCACATCATCTTTTTCTCCTGCCCTTATTTTCCATAAATATCTCTGATTCCAGAGATTCTTAAATCATCTAGTGGATGTAGCGCTGCTTCTGTGTCAAACCATTTGACAATCAGTGCTGGAAGAGTATGTGTTATTTGAACTGTTAAGCAAACCAGTTTTCAACTATAGGTTGTTTAGCAACTATTCTCTTGCATTATCTGATGTTTGTGGCATGGGATTGGTTACCTGAATGATATAATATTATTTCTGCTACCTGACTAACTGAAACTTTAAGATGTAGAATAAAAGACATAGAATAAAAGTCCCAAGAAATGAAGAAAAGTGAATGCCAAATATCAAACATATGAAGTGGCTTTTGAGATCATATTGTGAAATAATAAGGCCAAGAAAAGGGAGCCCAAAATCTTTGGGGAAAACTAGAGACTGGTCTGATCAATGACACACACGGACATCACATATGGTCTTGCCCTGCACCCATTTAAGTCAATGGATGAGTCCTCATTACTTTCAAAGGTTCAGAATCAGTGACCAATATTATCTGTATTACTGGTAAATACTTAGCAGCCCCTATCAGGACTGTGACTTTAAAAAAGTAAATTCATGAAGACATAGAAAACAATGTGTGGCCTTACAATATTACCTGGTTGGAACATCTGAACTATTATTCCTAGACAGTAGTTCACACTGCTCAGAGTGCAAAGTGGGTGAGCGACATCTGTATGTATGACAAGACACAACCACAGTGATAGATGAGAGAGATTAAAACCAGTGTGGAAACCATCTGCAGTGATTTCCATAAACAGCCACTGAAAATGAGTAACTTAATAAAACCTGCTTCCAGTATGTGTTAAAATAGAGCATGATGCTGATCCTCTGCTTCTGACTGTGGCTTCATTTTGTTTTCAAGGATACTGCTTTTAAGAGGCAATTCAGACCAATCTCAAGACCCCTAGCAGTCAGGCTTTTGGAAAATGTGAACTACTGGGCCCAATTTACAGCTACCAGGAACCTGAAATCTGGCTTTTGCTGTTGGAATGAATCAAGCCACTAATATTTTCTGAAGTTCTGAATTTACTGCATTTCCCATCTCTTGCAAAGCACATGCTTAGAAGCTTAGTGTTGCTGAAATGGGTACCCTCAACCTAAATGTAATCAAAACTGTTATTTATGGCTATCATTTAATTGCAGTTAGAATCATAGAACACTAGAATTGTAAAGGACCTCGAGTGGTCATTGAGTCCAGTCCTCTGCCCTCATGGCAGGACCCAGTACTGTGTAGACCAGTGTTTCTGAAAGTGTTCCGCGAAATCACTTTCGGAAACACATTAACTGGCTGCCCCGGTTTGTTTATTTACTAACGCCACGGCCACGGAGCCTTGCAGCTCCCACTGGCTCTGCTTCGTCCTTTTCAGCCAAGGGGAGCCACAGGAAGCAGTGGCCTGGCCCATGCCGTTTCCCACAGCTCCCCTTGGTGCAAATGACAAAATGGAGTCAATGGGAACCGCAAGGCTCCGCGGCCGTAGTGCCAGTAAATAAACAAACCAAGGTGGCCAGTTAATGTGTTTCTGAAAGTGATTTTGTGGAACACTTTCAGAAACACTGCTCTAGACCATCCCTGATAGATGTTTATCGAACCTGCTCTTAAATATCTCCAGAGATGGAGATTCCACGACCTCCCTAGGCAACTTATTCCAGTGTTTAACCACCCTGACAGTTAGGAAGATTTTCCTAATGTCCAACCTAAGCTGCTCTTGCTGCAGTTTAAGCCCATTGCTTCTTGTTCTATCATCAGAGGCCAAGGAGAACAATTTTTCTCCCTCCTCCTTGTGACATCCTTTTAGATACCTGAAAACTGCTATCATGTCCCTTCTCAGTCTTCTCCTTTCCAAACTAAACAAACCCAATTCTTTCAGTCTTCCTTCATAGGTCATGTTCTCTAGACCTTTAATAATTGTTGTTTCTCTTCTCTGGACCTTCTCCAATTTCTCCACATCTTTCTTGAAATGTGGTGCCCATAACTGGATGCAATACTCCAATTGAGGCCTAATCAGTGCAGAGTAGAGCAGAAGAATGACTTCTCATGTCTTGCTCTCAAAACTCCTGTTAATGCATCCCAGAATCATGTTAGCTTTTTTTGCAACAGTGTCACACTGTTGATTCATATTTAGCTTATGGTCCACTGTGACCCTTAGATCCCTTTCTGCAGTACTCCTTCCTAGACAGTCGCTTTTGCAAATGTCCTGATTCTTAGTCCAGCATCTTACCTAATATACCACACTGACTGGGAAATACTAGAAGGAAAATATCCTGCAATAATCAATTTTCAGGAAAATCTTACAAAATGTTCCCCTTTTATGATTTATAGATAACCAAGTTACCCCTTCTCTGGCCGGGAAATTGAGTTTAGTTTTTAAATGACTTTTTAAATTAAAATTTCTTAAACCTCTTTCTCTCCCCAGGAACATAGGACCTCTAAATTCCATGTTTCATTGCTCTGATTATGGCCTTCTAAAATCCCATTTTCTCAATATGCTTAATGCTAATCAGACTCTCAATCCATCTCTAGAAATGTGCACAGGCTTTTTAAATCAGCAAGAGTCCCTAATTTTTACCAAGGCAGGAGATTTCACTTACAAGTACATTTAAGTAAAGCATTGCCTTTCCAAGATCCACTTCTCTGCTCTTCATTTAAACCTAGAAAGGAAAGCAAATAAAACTACAGAGCCCTAATTAAAGAAATTTGTCTCGTAACCTGGCCATTCTCTGTTCTATTTTTTTAAATAAGGTTATATTAACTAACAATAAATGATTGTTCCTGTTCATCACGGTACAAGGCTGCAATTGCTTAGATAACTCTTGACTGCTTTACAAAAGCGTACAGCTGGCAAAGATGCAAGAATTGAAGGCTGACATTTTTAAACCCAAATCATTAGATGCTTTTTTCACTGGGACTTAAATGCATTTTACCTGACTGCATTTAATCCCGCAAAGTTGATATATGATAGCAAAGTCTAGCACACAATAAATTTCACCCTGAGTGGACAGAGGTGCTGTCAAGTCTTATCATCTTTAGAATGAAAGCAGGAGACCTTGGCAAGATTCACTTCTAATTAAATTTTACTCTCCATTGAGCACTCTGCTGAGGTTCACAGTTTCTCTGGCAGAAGAGGATCACCTCAGGCTATCTTCCCACTCCTGATAGATCCAATGGTCTTCCCTATTTCCGTAAACACATCTTTTTACCTCACCAAAGCATCAGACTGCCTTCCCAACACCTCTGGGGTAAAACAGGCCCATTGTATGTTGCTTTTGGAGCTAGCTAAATGTTGAGTGTTAGGCGAACCTTTCGAAATCCATGAGGCCTTGCTTTAACTTATAGATGATGACAGAAGCCTCAAGCACAAATATATTAAAGATTGACATCTACCCCAGTCACTATAAATAGCCTAATATAAAAATATATATATATCACATTTCCTTCTACTTTTCAGTACCAGAAAAAAGCCCTCTCTTGAAAGGGGGGGGACAGTAAATATATTTAAAATAATACATTTTCAATATAATGAAAATACACATCACTTCATTGTTGTATTTATTAAAACCATGTGACCCCAGTGCATGAATGCACACCTAGTAAACATTGGCTAAATCTTTCATTGTCCTTACTCACACCCTTAAGATTATCCTCTACAGCGATGCCTACAATGGCTGTGCAGTTCCATGGCTGCTTCCCATTATGCTATTCGTAGTGATTTCCATTGTTACCTTGTGATGTCACCATCTGTTGTGGCCAACTCTTGTCTGTCACCTTATTCTTAGATTCTTTGGGGAACAGACTGTCTTTTTGTTCCATGCATGTACAGCACCAAGCACAATGGGACCTGGATTTCTGGCAGGGTCTCTCAGCTGCCACCAAAATACAGACAGTAATAATTCACTAGGAACAATATTCACCCCTAAGCAGAAGGCCAGTGAAAGATTTATGCAGCAGGCGAAGTAACAATTAAGTGATACATACGTGATGGCCACCCCTTTGGCCAACATGCTGGAATTGCCTGTTCTGTCCAGACCTTCTGGGGCACTTGGCACTGACCACTGTCAGAAGACAGGATATTATTCCATATGGATCATAGATGTGACTCCATAAACCCGTTCTTATATTCTTAACTTAATACATGGGAATTTATTACTTTAATTGTAAAGTCGCTATATAAATTTCACCATATTATTGACCAGTGAGTTATTATTTTTCACATGTTACCTCACAGGGCATATTTGGACAAAAAAAAATATTCCAATAGTGTGTGTAGGGCACATTGGATCTCAGGAAGTTTTTATTTACAGAGATTAACAGATAGTGTCCCATAATATAGTTATATGTAGCACACACGGAATGCTTGACATTTCCTCACAACAACATTGCAATGTTAATAAAGTAAGTATCATAACAAGATCTGGTTGAGAAGTTGCGAGGGGAGGAGGAACTGTTAATAGTTTGCCTTTCCCCTTTTTTCCCCCTATTTAAATTTAGTGACAGTTATATTTGTTCCCAGGATGCATTGGGCCTCCAGTGTTTCAAGAAGCTTTCTGTACCATATAACTAAAAAACCACCATTCTTGATAAAGCAAAGTGTATTTGCTAGAACATCACTTACAGGTAATTAAAATTAATTTTCGTCCTGTCTTTTTCTTTCACTAAGACTCATGGCTCTGGTCAGGTTTGCCTTATGGAAGGGCCTGGAATGCTTTTCTTTGCAAAAAATTATTTGCGCTAAGTAAAAGAAAATGTTTCCTATCAGTCAAAGGAAAAGTGTCTTTAAGAGAGAAATATTAAACTGCTAGTGCTGAAAAGTGATCATTTTTGCTTTAGCAAACAAACAGATCTACATTAGCACTCTACTAGCTTTCCAAGGTCATGGCTACTGACTGGTTCTATAAGACAGTGAGATATACTGGTCTTGCTTTCTTGGCACTTCCTTCTTGTTGATAATGGATGCTGTATATTGTTACAAATGAAGATTCCCTACAGAATGGCAGTGAGGGTAAAAGACTGGCATTTTCAAGTGGAGAAAGCAAACCTGCAAACTTACAATGTGTCAAGAAAACCTCAGTTTTGCCTCTCTGTACAGGTAATACAGCAACATTAAAAGCAAATTGGTAAAAGCAACACTATGAAGGTTTCACAGCCCAAAATCTGACCTACCGCTCTCTTTTCCTTATAGTTTTTGCCTACTTTGGGCATGTCTAGGAAATGTTTCAAAATAACTAAATTCAAAATAACAACTCCCGATATAACAAAATTGAAATAGCATGTCCCCACTATGAGAGAGCCTAGAAATTAGTCTGAGGGGGGGCTCCATTATTGTGGATGTGCTACTTCAACTTAGAGCCCCAGGAAGCACTGGGGAGTAATTACTTCGGGCTTTGTCTACATTACAGGCTTTTTCCGCAAGAAGCTTTTTGTGGAAGAGATCTTCCGCAAAAACTTCTTGTGCAAAAGCACATCCACACCTCAAAAGCACATCATAAAAGTGATGCGCTTTTGTGCAAAAGAGTGTCCATACTGCATGGATGATCTTGAGGAATTATTCCTCATGGGGAGAGGAATAACTCCGGCAAAAGCCATCTGTCCTGTCTATTTATGCGCTTGATGTGTGGACGCTCTGCCGGTTTTTGCGCAAAACCCGCCATTTTTGCGCAAAAACCTTGTAGTGTAGACATAGCCTAGGGGAGCAGTTATTTCAAAATAGCAGCAGTGGAGCATCCACACTAAAGCTATTTCAGAATAACTATTTCAAAATAAGTGTTAATCCCCAAGGACAGCAGGCATACAGATTTCTAAAGAAGTGGCCCATTATTTTGAAATAACAAACTTGGTAGTGTGGACACCTTGCTTATTATTTCAAAATAAGGGGATTATTTTGAAATAACTCCCTAGTGCAGACCAGGGACATTCTTCGTGTATTTTTCAACAAAAGCTTCATCATTTGGGTCACATTCACAACTAACGGGAGGTAGGAACTTTTCTTAAGCCCCTGCACTGGTTGGCTGGACTTTGGGAGTCAGCATTCAGGAGTAGGAAGGTGCTGAATACTAGCTTACTCTCAACCCAAAGGAAGGGTGAGTGGGGGAAGAGGCTTCACTTGGCTCCACTTCCCCCTCCTTTTTGCCCAGCACAGCAGACATGGTATGGGAGTTGCTGCTGGTATAAACTACTAACAAATTAGGGCTTGTGATGTGGAGTTACTCTAGCCACTGGACTATTAGCTATTTGAGGGTGGGTGAGGTGTCTCTCACATTGTCAGGGGATTTTTGCAAAAAAAATGGAATATAAGGCCTTTCATTCTAATGAGAAGCAAAAACAAATTTTGCAAAGGCCAGAATTGTTTTGTGAAATAGAAATATGTTTTCCATCCAGCCAATGCCTGACTTTCTCCAGCTGTTAAATGGGGCTCCTGCTATGTACCTCATGGAGATTTTGTGAGGCTTAATTAACTCAATTATTTGAGATGTTAGAATGAAAGAAACTATAATACATTTCTTTTGCTAACTGCCCCTGAAACATGGATTTCAACACAGGATGTGCATGTCCAGGCACCAAAGTGTTCACAGTCTGATGAAGCAAACACATGGATAAGAAACAAGTGAGCCAACATACAGGACAGGAGAGATAACAGAATTTGGATGTGAAGAATCCTTAGCCAGGAGCAGTGATCACAACTTTCCACCTGCCTAGCCATTATTAGATGACAATTGCCTGTATGTCTCTGGAAAGAGATGAGTTTTCAGCCGTGACATGAAGGAGGATAAGATGACAGTCTTATGCATTTTCAATCTAATACAGTTTTCGGCTGTTCATCTACAGATTATACTGTTCTAGCAGTGTGTCGTATCCACTTGTTTTCTGATGGCTTATACATGTATTGTAAACTCCTCAGGGCAGTATGTTTGCACAGTGACTTCTACATTGGGGACTCTAGGCATTACCGCAGTGTAAGTAAGTTCTGTGTTAGGCTGAAATGTTCCAGGGTTCATGCGTATTTGAAGGTGATATTTCTGGAGAGTTGAAACAAAAATGATCTGTTGTGCACTCTCTTTGGAGAATACTGGAGAGGAAAAGAATGTAGTTCAACCTTTTAAAAACAAAATACCCCCCTCCCATATCTGTAGCACTATAAAAGTCAGGGAGGGGGTGAAGGACTGAAACCTGGCAGAAAAACATCTCTTTGGGAAGAGGGATACCTTTCATCATTCCTGTGAAAATTGCTTCTGGTTTCATTTGTACCATGAGTGTTTGAAAACCATTGTTGCACAGCAACTTTGTAATAACACTCCCCTGAGTTCCAAAGAGGGCTGAACTGTACCAGCACTTGGCCTATGCATGACCTAAGCTTGATTTTTGTCAAGTGGCTGAGGGTGCTCATCATCTCTCACGATGTGACCCTACTATTCCATGGAACTACCAAACGTACAAGTGTTATTACACACTGGCTTGTCATGTTCCTATTACAAACCTGGAAGTGACCATGGAGAAGCAATGTGGCCTCGTAGCTAGTGCGCGCATTAGGACCCAAATGATCTGGGTTCTATTTCCCTCTCTGCCATTGCTCTGTGTGTCCTTGGGCAAATCACTTCACCTCTTTGTGCCTCAGTATTCCCATCTGTAAACCAGAAATGATACTGGTCTCCTCTGTAAAGTGCTCTGAGACCTACTGACAAAAAGTACTAAAGAAGAGTTAGATATTATTAAAAAATGCTCTAACATAATTTTTTATACATCATCTGCCAGCTCCACTACAGAGATCGTTCAACACCACACCTCAAACATACTCACCCAGGAACGTACCCCTGCAATAAAACTCCAGTGCCAACTCTGTCTACACATCTACACAAGCGACATCATCGCAGGACCTAACTACATAAGCCACCACATCAGAAGCTCATACAACTGCACATCCACTAATGTGATCTATGCCACCATGTGCCAGCAATGCCCCTCTGCCATGTATATTGGCTAAGCTGGACAGTCTCTTTGACAAAGGATTGATGGACACAAATCAGATATTCAAAATTTTAACACAGAGAAATCTGTTGGGGAACATTTTAACTTACCTGGGCACTTACCAATGGATTTAAAAGCGGCTATCGCCTTACAAAGTAATTTCAGGAACCAAATAGAGAGAGAGAGACTGCGGAACTGACCTTCATATGCAAATTTGACACATTTAGCCAGGGATTGAGCAAAGACATGTCTTAGATGGGCTGTTATATTCAACGCCCAAATAACATCAAAAGCTAAGTATTGGGCACTTACAGCCCACTCTATTAGCCTCATTTAGCATGGAATGGACACTTTAATTAACAACGTTTTTTTCTTTCCCTTTCTCCTCTCCCCACGTTTTCTGCGATTTATTTGTACTGTTGGACCTCTTGCTCCATTAATCTGAAGGAGTGGGTTGTGCCCACGAAAGCTCATGATACCATCTGTAAATCATCTGTAAACACCTGGAAGGTGGCAAGGTGATAGGGAACAGCCAGCATGGATTTGTAAAAAACAAATCGTGTCAAACCAATCTGATAGCTTTCTTTGATAGGATAACGAGTCTTGTGGATAAGGGAGAAGCGGTGGATGTGGTATACCTAGACCTTAGTAAGGCGTTTGATATGGTCTCGCATGATATTCTTATCAATAAACTAGGCAAATACAACTTAGATGGGGCTACTATAAGGTGGGTGCATAACTGGCTGGATAACCGTACTCAGAGAGTAGTTATTAATGGTTCACAATCCTGCTGGAAAGGTATAACAAGTGGGGTTCCGCAGGGGTCTGTTTTGGGACAGGATCTCTTCAATAGCTTCATAAATGATTTAGATATTGGCATAGAAAGTACGCTTATTAAGTTTGCAGTTGATACCAAGCTGGGAGGGGTTGCAACTAATCTGGAGGATAGGGTCATAATTCAAAATGATCTGGACAAATTGGAGAAATGGTCTCAGGTAAACAGGATGAAGTTTAATAAAGACAAATGCAAAGTGCTCCACTTCGGAAGGAACAATCAGTTTCACACATACAGAATAGGAAGCAACTGTCTAGGAAGGAGTACGGCAGAAAGGGATCTAGGGGTTATAGTGGACCACAAGCTGAATATGAGTCAGCAGTGTGATGCTGTTGCAAAAAAAGCAAACATGATTCTGGGATGCATTAACAGGTGTGTTGTGAGCAAGACACGAGAAGTCATTCTTCTGCTCTACTCTGCTCTAGTTAGGCCTCAGTTAGAGTATTGTGTCCAGTTCTGGGCACCGCATTTCAAGAAGGATGTGGAGAATTGGAGAGGGTCCAGAGAATAGCAACAAGAATGATTAAAAGTCTCGAGAACATGACCTATGAAGGAAGGCTGAAAGAATTGGGTTTGTTTAGTTTAGAAAAGAGAAGATTGAGGGGGGACATGAGAGCAGTTTTCAGGTATCTAAAAGGGTGTCATAAAGAGGAGGGAGAAAACTTGTTCATCTTGGCCTCTGAGGATAGAACAAGAAGCAATGGGCTTAAAATGCAACAAGGGAGGTTTAGGTTGGACATTAGGAAAAAGTTCCTAACTGTCAGGGTAGTCAAACACTGGAATAAATTGCCCAGGGAGGTTGTGGAATCTCCATCTCTGGAGATATTTAAGAGTAGGTTCGATAAATGTCTATCAGGGATGGTCTAGACAGTATTTGGTCCTGCCATGAGGGCAGGGGACTGGACTTGATGACCTCTCGAGGTCCCTTCCAGTCCTAGTATTCTATGATTCTATAATCTGTATTTTTTTATTCGTCTACAAGGTGCTACAGGACCATTTATTGGTTTTTTTAAGGTTCCATGGTCAACAGTTCACTTTGGATCATTTCATTTTTGGAGGTGGCTGGTTCAATAAAAAAATTGCCATCTCTCAATTTTTAAACATATTAATTGTATTGCAGTGTCTCAGAATCTGTAGCATGGACCAGGATCCCATTGTGCTAGGAACCACGAATTCACTTGTCACCATAGCCAAATTTAACTCCAGCTCTGGAGAGACTAAATACACACTCATTAAGCTGCTGCACAGTCTTACCCACTCCCTTGTTCCTAAAAGATTTCTCATGTATTAAAAAGAAAACTTGGCTAATTGTTAATTAGAAAGTGCACACAAATGTGATAAGATTTAATTAACCTAATCAAATACAACTTAACTCTTGAATAAAAAGATTTACTTGTTCACCCCCTGATTTCTTGAAAAGAAAGTTGCAAAATCTCTGTTTAATGTTCCAATTATTTCAGGGGGTATGACCTTGAGATACAAATCATTCAGCACAAGCAAAGGCAAAGCACAGCTGGCAACCTACAAAGGTTGTATTTGTACAAAGAAGGTCCTGTTCTCTGTTAGCTTGCATTGACTTTGTCCAGGTGAAATTGATCATTCAAGGGGAAAAGCAACGAGGAATCAGGCTCACAGGACTGGATGCTAAAAGTTGCTGCACACCTGTCATGAAGAGTACCTCCAGACTGGGGGGGAGGGGGGCGTTGGGATACCAGAGGTATCTCGAAAAAACTCTGCCCCGTCTCTGGAACGCGTTTGCTCTTCTGCTATTTTTTTTTTAGTGGCATACTCTTTCAGAAGCCCAGTCATGCACGTTCCACGAAAGGATCTTCCGAAGGAGGGCTTTTTTCCTAAATTTGGCCCAGTGTAGATGGGCCATATTTTGGAAAACCCTCTTCCGAAAAAAAAAGCAGAAAAAGATACGCAAATTGCAGAGCGCATTTTACATACCTTTTGCTGAAAATAAATTGTAGTGTAGACATAGCCGAAGGGCTGAGAGCTCTCAGTTCAATTGACTGTGGGGTCAAGTCTGATCCCAATGACTTAAATAGGGAAATTTGCAATGACTTCAATGGAGCCAGAATCCAGTCTTCGGGGGCACCTTGCAGCACCAGCCTTCCCTCCCCCCCGAATATCTTTTCACACACACACCATGATTTTCTTAGGACTGGGAACACTTAGTTTAGACTGCAGACTTCTTTCGGAAGACGCTTTTCTGGAAGCGATCATCCGAAAAAACTTCTTCCAAAAGAGCACATCCACACTGCAAAAGTGCATCAAAAAAGAGATATGCTTTTTCGAAAGAGAGCGTCCACACTGAATGGATGCTATCTCGCATTTAAACTTTGATTGCTGTGGATAGAGTGGCCACCAGGGCACCTGCGCTTTTTCCTCTTTCCTCTTCTTTCGAAAGAACTCCCTCTTCCGCATCCACACACGCCCTTTCCAGAAAGAGCTCTTTCAAAAAAGGCATTCTTCCTCGTAGAATGAGGTTTGCCAATGTTGAAAAAAACCCTGCATTCTTTTGATTTTCTTTCAAAGGAACGCAATAACAGCGTGGACATAAGCAAAGTTTTTTTGGAAAAACAGCCGTTTTTCCGAAAAAAATCCCTGCAGTCTAGATGCACCCTTAGTTTGGATGAAACACATTCAGGCAATTGAGCCTTTGTCCAAAACACAGGCTGAAGGTTGAAGACAGTCAAGGGTCTCATGCTGCTCTAGACCAGAGTGCAAATCCACAATAAAATAAAATTTGGGTGGAGGATTTAGTTTAGCTTCTCTAAAGCTTGAAAAATGAGAGCAAAACATATGAATTGCCCATCAAAAAATGTCTGTTTGAAAGGCTCCAGACTGATGAATCCAATAAAACAAAGCTTTTATTTATTCTATGGTGTTTAACTAAAAGTTATCCATTGCTCCTGGGAGGAGGGGGGGGGGGCTTAGAAGCCAGTCTGAGAGAAAACTCTAATGGGGTTCCTGAAATATACTGACATATAAAAGATATACTGGAACGAGGCACACACTTTTCAGAAATATCCTTGTTTCAGGGATGATAAAATTTGAATGCAGTGAATCCTTCAATGCAAATTTCTCTATGTCACCCTCACATTTATCCTCAGAGATAGATTGTCATTACAATCCTCATTTTGCAGGTGGACAAACTGAGGCATATAGCTCAAGTTTACACAGACTAGGTACATAACTCAGGTCTCCTCATCTATTGCCTCAACCTCAAGTCCTTTCTTTATATTTAGCCAGAAAAACAGCTGTATTGCAATTACAGCTATACTGTGATTAATAGTGTATCAACATTTAGGGCAGTTAGTTTATCAAGTTGCAAAATTAGAAACTCTCCAGTGAAGCTCTCACTTTACCTCTCCTATACTCACTGAAAATCTTGTGACTCTCTCTACATTATGGCACAATAAAATGTCAGAATCTGAATGCATGAAGAAGCACGTTGCCTATTTGCAGTTTCTCAAGTGTCAGGAAAAGCCATGCTGCATTGCTATCCTAATAACTGGTACGACTTTGAGCACTATAATACAAAACATCTGTGTCCACTCCCTTAATGACCAGCAAGAGCTAATCTTCTCCAACCAGGACAAATTATCATCTTTAAGGATGACAGCATGTGTCTCTGTGATGTATAAATGTGTCTTCCCCTTTAGCCTGAGGGAAGATTCATTTAAGCAAGGGGGCAGAAACCAGGGCATGATAGCAAGTGTGCCCCTTGTGGAAAACCAGCTGTTAGCCATTTATCTTTGTATCGCCAATGAACCTTTATCCAACATACAGCTGTTCCTTCCTATCCTACTTATTAGTTACACCTGCCTTGTGCATACAAGAATGATCAGTAAATGCTTTTCTCTGTATTTAAAGTTTTACACCTGTTCTTAGGACTCTCTGGTTCTCGCATGCATCATAGGCAATTTATCTCCATGCAGAAAAGACAGGGTTATTTCTATTTTCATGGAGATGAATGAATAAAATATTATTTTTTACTTGAGGTATTACAAATTCTAGATGCAGTTATTCTCTCTCCATTCTTCTATGCATTCTAATGCAACTTCAGAATTCTATTTGGAACAAAAGTTCCCTGAATTGGTGGTTTGTCCCATGAAACATGATCCTAAGCATATGTAACATCATTCTTTGTATTTATGTTCATTCAGCAATACATTTCAGTATCCTTTTAAGCCAAGTGCATTGCCTTTTCTCATTCAAATCACAACACTGATTTTACAAGCATGCAGGTAATTTGACCAGGTATATTTTCTATTCACAAATAGGTAACACATTTTGGATACAATTAGTCTTCATATCTGTGCTTCCAAAAACAATGTTCAATTTACACCATTCAGGCTATGTCTAGACTACGGGGTTTTTCTGGGAGATTGGAGATATCTCAGAAAAAGTCCGCCACATCTAGGGAATGCGTCTGCTCTTCTGCTTTTTTTTTTTTGAGGAAGAGCAGACGCGCTCTTTCGGAAGCCCTGTCTTCCTCATGCCACGAGGAAGAAGGGCTCTTCCAAAAGAGGGTTTTTTTCCCAAAATTTGGCCCAGTGTAGATGGGCCAAATTTCGGAAAAGCCTCTTCTGAAAAAAATATTGGAAAAAGGTACGCAAATTGCAGAGTGCAATTTGCGTACCTTTTTCTGATAAAGTCCCGTAGGGTAGACATAGCCTCAGACTCCAACAATTATTACTGCAATAAGACTTAAAATCAGACGGAGCTGTCTGGAGCAATGAGTTGGTAAATATTTTCAGCCTCTCCTCCCCCCCTGAATTTTTATAGTATGTTGTGTGGAGAAGTATAGGGAGCTACAGGAAATACTCTATAAGAATTTAAGTCCTGTACTGTGAGTTATCTGTATTACAATAGTGCTTAGAGACACCAACAAAGTATGGGACTCCATTGTGTTAGACTCTCTACAAACAAATGATGAGAGATGGTTCACTCCACATTAGAGATCACAATCTAAATAGGCATAGAATGGGATGGAGGGGGAAACAAGCACAGAGATGTGAACTGACTTGGCTAAGATCACCAAGCAGTTCAGTGGCAAAGTCCCAATCCCTTTTCACTATACTACATCATCTCTCTAACATGGATGTCGGACTCAGTGGACGTGGAAGTATAACGCTGACAGGCAGAACCAAACCTGGGATCTGTGAAGCTTAGTGCATGAGCCTCTACAGCGTGAGCTTAAAGCCAGCTTGCTCTCAGCTAAGGCCTTAAAGCGCACACTCTCTCTCTCTCTCGCTAAGGGTACGTCTACACAGCAACATTATTTCAAAACAACTAGCATTATTTTGAAATAATGTCAAAATACTGTCAAGATGGAGGTCTTCTGGCTCCAACTCCTATAACCCTCATTGTACGAGGAGTAAGGAAAGTCAGAGGAAGAGTGCTCTATTTCAAAGTAAGTGCTGTGTAAACACTCCCAATTTCAAAATAAGCTATTTTGAAATAAGCTACGCAATTGACGTAGCTCAATTTGCATAGCTTATTCCGAGGTAAGCCCTGCTGTATAGACCCTAAGTGGTCTAAGTGCCTCTACATGGGACAATGAACCATGCACAGTAGGTGTGTGGATTACAAAAGCATTTCTAGAACTGTCTCCCTTAAGAGATGGGATCATGATATACAGAATCACTGATCTATCAGGCTTCTGCATTGCCTGAGTTCTGGCATGGATTCCTTAGTTTCCCAAGAACCACACATTGCCTGAAACTCTGTCCAGTGCAGAGACATGTAGGGACCCAATAGTACACTACAACTAAACATATCAATATAGCCAGATGGGACACAATGAACACTCCCACCAACTTGGAAAATCCTGCATGTGAGCTAAAATGCCCAGGGGATGGACAGTTGGTGTTTCATACTGTTAAGAATGACGCAAAAGGCCATTGCAGCTGGTGTATATAACTGCTACCTTTCATTAAAGATAGTTGATGCTAGAAACAATTATTTATGAAACAACAGTAGCCTCCCCCTAAAATGCAGGGACATGTCAGTACCCAGAATATAGGCCTATCTGAGTGAAAGGGTTTTGCTGTGTGTTGTTTGGTTAAAGGGACATGTATGTGTATGTAAGAGAGAGAAAGAAGCAGATGAAACACCAAAGAAAGAGACAGAGAAGGTACCAGGCACAGACAGAGCAAACATTAAGAACCTAGCCCTTAGCAAAGCCTGGAAAGAGAGGTTTTGGCCCAAGAGCTGGCTGAAAGGAGCTTGAACCTGCAAGCAAAGAAACTGTCTCCTGTTCTTCAATTCTGCCTGTGTTCAGGGAAACGGGACTTTGTACACTGTTTTAAAATAAACAGGACTGCATCAAAGACACATGATAGGGTTGCCAGGTGTCTGGTATTGGCCCACACAGACAGTAAAATGTCCAGTATTTTCTGTTTTTCTAGGATGGAAGGCTGCTTGGGGCATTCCTCCCCTGCCGCATCAGTATTTTTTATGAAAGTATCTGGCAACCCTAATACCTGATTCCATTACCAATTTCTCCTCCTAATAGAGGCATCCTGATCCTGAATTTTGGCTATTCACTTGGATAAAAAGAGCTAACAAAACATACCTCACATATTTCCAAGTCAGGCTGGCCATAGCTCTGAGCTATGCAAGAATCGTCTTGGGAATACATGCATCAGGGCCTGACGGTCTCTCAGGGCATGTCTACACTAGGAAATTATTTCAAAATATCTTATTTTGAAATAATAACTCTTGAAATAACTATTTCGAAATAGCATGTCCACCCTACAGAGAAGCCTTGAAATTAGTCAGAGGCAGGGTTTGGATGCGCTACCTCCACTCAGACCCCCAGGAAGCACTGGGGAGTAATTATTTTGAATGACTCTGGGGAGTAGTTATTTCAAAATAGCAGCTTTGGGGCATCTACACTACTGCTATTTCAAAATAACTATTTTGAAATAACTGTTATTCCTCGTGGAAAGCAGGAGTTATTTCAAAATAACCAGCCCCTTATTTCAAAATAACGGGCTTGGTAGTGTGGATGCTCTGCTTGTTATTTTGAAATAAGGGGAGTACACAGACTGGCCTAATCTCCCCCTCTGTTAGCAGGGCAGAAGAAAAAGCCATCTTTTCTCTATTTTGCTTCTGCCCTACTAATACCATGAGCAGCACGCAAGAATGCTAGCAACATATTTCCTGATTCCCCTTGTAGTCTTTTTATGAGGTTAGCATTCCACTCCTGCTCAAGATCCCAAAAGCTAACGGGCCATATCTGTCACTAGCTTCATTCTTCAAGGCAATGAGTTTGTGGAGCTTAGGAAAGAGATAATAATTGCAAATCATCCCCTTACACAAGCAAGCCAAATACAGCAATGTCTAGTGATTCATTTACCCCACTTCTTGAGACTGTAAACCAGAAAACTCGGGTAAACTCAGAGAGTAAAGAGTACATGACAGGAAGCACAGCATATCATATGCAAGGATATATTTGCTCATTAAGCTCTACACATAAATATGCAGCCTACTGTTCTGAAAGACATGAAGAATGGGGCTGTAGGTGGTAAACACTAAAGAGGCACAAACAAACATTTGCTCTCACTCATCCACCCACATTTGTTCTTGTCAAAATAAAGAGACATGGAAGAAGAAAAGAACAGAGGGGACACAATCTATTCTATCAGAAATAAATTGCCTGGGGAGATTGTGGCATCTCCATCATTGGAGATATTTAAGGGCCGGTTAGACAGTCATCTGTCAAGGATGATCTAAATGGTGCTAGATCCTGCTCTGAGGGCAGGTGACTGGATTCGATGACCTCTCAAGGTCCCTTCCAGTTCTAGTATTCTATGATTCTATGATTCACTGGCATTTTAAACTACGGATCATTGCATTCCATGCAGTTTGAGGTTTTCTAGACCTCTAGATTTACTTTGGGGGGGGAGGGATTACAAAAGTAGTTCAAGTATTTCTATAATTCAGATGTATTTTTCCATGTGTAATTACTTTCGTTAAAATAATACTGTTTTCCTTACCCAAGGGGAACCTATGATATTTAGTAATGTCACTCAGTATCACTCGGGGCATGTCTAATTAGCATAGTTAATGCTGTCTGCAAATACATAGATTCCTGAGTCATGAGAAAGCACAATAGAAAAGGGCAAAGGGAAAATCTCACCATGTCTGTAGCTGTAGGAGATGCCTGGAAAACATTACACTGTTGCAAGGCCTGCAATGTTGTTTTTGGAAAGTAGCTGTCTAGCCTGTATGCCCTCGATGCCTTTATGCATGCCAGGTGAAGAACTCCAGCCCCTACGTCAGAGAACAGACCTTCCAGCATAAGAAGCTCTAGCATCCAATAGGTAACTGTTATTTCTCCATGTACAATATTGGTATTTCCAATACTCTGTTGGGAAGGGGATAAAAGGGAAATGGGCTGTTGGGGGGGGGGGCACTGGATTAAATCTCAAACCCACAAAATATTAAGAGGCCATGCTGTAACATTATCCTAATGACTTAAGAGATGAAGTCCTATTTTCAAAGGTGACTTAATGAGGCTTACGTGCCTGGGACCCAATAAGACTTAGGACTTAGGACTTGTCTATATGATCAGTGAGTGTGCAGCAAGCTGGGGTGCAAAACTACCTTGTCATAGTCTGATGAGCACTAAGTGACTATATGGATTATTGCCACACACTGGAAGTTCTCTAGCGCCCTTTGGTCACTCCTCTTTCAAACTGGAATAAATCAAAGTGCAGCAGGGAAATTTTCTGTATGCAGCAGTGGCAGGATCCACACAGCTAGGTAATATGTGGCAACCTAAAGTGAGGGAGATTTCACTCCTGCTTGCCATGCACTAACTGGCCATATATACAAACATTTAGTATTTAAATCCTTTTATAAATGTCAACCCAGGACGAGAGTTGTCAGAACACTTTTGACTAAAAGTTTCTCATCTGCAAAGGTTGTTTCATTGAGACCAAAGTGTTTCTCAGAACTATTGATTTTGATTATGTTTTCAACAGACAGGAGTCATGTGGCCCCATCAACACTGAATGAATACTAGGTTGGTCAGACTGTTCTCATACTATTCCTCTAGGACTTGCTCCAATTGTGAGTGAGGTCAAAGGGGACTGGACTAGGCCTTGGAAGACTTATTTCTTCCCAAGACCAACAAAAACTAATCCATGTTAGTCAAATGCCTCCTCGAGGCCAGTGCTATATAAAAAGAGAAGATGGGAGGAGAATGATACCATCTACAGTAAAACCTGTGTTATCTGGCATGCCTGGGGATTAGGGCATGCCGGTAACCTACAAATTCTGGTTATCTGACGTGGGGGAGCTTTGCGGGGCCTACAGGGGGCACAGGAGCTGTGCGGGGGCCAGGAAGTGACCTGCTAGGGGGGCAGGATGTGGCCTGGTGAGGGGGGGTGGAAGCCGGGGGGCGGGAGGTGGAGTTGGCAGGGGCAGCCTGCTGGGGGGGAGGGTGCCAGGAACCACGGGGGGAGCCGAGATGCTTGCTTCTGGCTGCCGTTCGCCCCTCCCCCAGGTACGTGCTGCATGCTCATCTGAGGAGCACTTAAAGGGCCAGTTTCCTTTTTTTTTTTTCTTCTTCTTTTCCCGGCATCAAAAAATTGCCATTTTCTATAGTTTTCCGGATGCTTAAGTTCCAGATAGTGCAGGTTTTACTGTACTGTGTTATCCAAGCACCTTCAGCACACACACAGATGATTGGGCCAGTAAGTGAAACACTGGACTATACTCAAAGGTGAGCAATTCTGAGAGAGTGAGAAAACAGTGTAATCATTATTGCCTCAGACTTGAACACTTATGAACTTGCCTTCAATTTTGCATATCCAGAATTGTCTGAAAGCCTCTAGGAATTGTTCTTTTTTAAGGTATGGAAGTTACTATTTTTTGTTTAATTATGTTTAAATTGGCAGTTTATCATTTTAAAAGCACATTTGGTATTTCATTTCCGTACTGTGCTGGGAACATTACATCACAGGGAGAATGAACAGTTAAGAGGAGGGCTGTTCAATCTCTCTCTAAAACTTCTATTGTTGTGGCTCTTGTAAATGCAGCCGTTTAACTCATCTCAGATGAGAAATACTGTTCCAGGGATCAGAAACAGAAAGCAGAATTTGCAGCACTTTCTCTGTTGTTTGGCCTTCTAAAATATAAGCTCCAGGGCCAGAACACTTAGGGTTCTGAATTTTTCTCCCTCTATAGAGGGAGAGGGGAAAAACAGCCATGGCCAGTTTAATTTACAGCAATTATCACATTTCTGAGCCTTAATTCCATCTATTGTATTTTGTTGCTTTAGCTGGAATTTGTTTTGAATGGATAAATGATCAGTTATTATAACTGTAATTGAGAAAGGACATAGGATTGCATAGGACATGCCCTGGAGTGAAAGGGTCACCCTGACCTTACAGTTAGGGGACTTTGTTTTGGTAACAAAGTCCAAACAAAACAGAGAAAAAAAGGAAGTGCAGAAGACAAGGAGCAATCTCACAGAGCTGGAATCTATCCAAGGGCTTTTTGTTTTCACCATCTGGGGGTCCAGCACCTTGTGTGGAGTGAATTCACAGGACTGGCGAAGCAGCAGAGTAGAGTAGAGCTGACTTTGAAGTGAGACCATCGTGGACCAGGAGTTGTGATGGAGGCAGCACAAAGCTGATTTGACTGGATCCCTAGCCTGGTATTGCAGACCTAGGCCTGGTAATTGCAAATTGGAACAGGACCTGGCCATGCAATCCTCTCTGGACTGGAGTAAGTAGTCAGAGGAAAGCCAACCTTTGACCAGAGCCATCCTTCCCCAAATGTAGAATATGCAGTTGCATAGGGCATCCAAAAATTTGGGGCACCACTGGGTCTTAATGTCTACTCACCTGCCTCTTCCCATCCCTATTCTGTGGCTCTGCTTCCATATTTCTCGTGGTTCAGGGTAGATTTAGGGTAGACTTCTGATGCCCCGCTTTTTGGCTCAGTGCATGGGAAAGCTGGTTCTGAATGTACCTCAGAAATTCCTTCTAGTGGCTAATTTGAATAAATACGTTTTACGTTTCACTTCTTTATATACACTAAGATTTCAAAGATGATATTGTGTGCAGTTTGAGTTAATTAATATTTTGGGAATTGGGTCTGGCAGGTTTCATGGCTGTCTGTAGAGTAGAAATTGTCAATTAACAGTATGCTAATCAATGCACAGGGGTCATGTTTTCTCATTTGCACCTTTTACCCTATGCCCACTTTCAGAGTGTAAATTGGGTCCCCTATAGTTCGGTGAGAAAAGGATAAATGTTTGGGTTCACTCACACTTCAGTTGCGCCTGGCATGTCATGAAATAGCAATGAGCACAAACCGAGCAAGCAAAAAAAAAAAAATCGCTGAGTTTCTCATTTCCATCTAGTACTGTGATTCATGTGGGGTTTTTTTAATTATCGCTGCATCTTCTAAACTTTTGTAGTGCTGTAGAATATACTGTACTTTCACTCTGCAAGCAGTATGCGTTGTTTACAAACATGGTATGTTTTCCTTGCACAAATGCAATATGCAATTCCAGGGTATGTCTACACTACATGGCTATTTAGAAATAAGCTATTTCAGAATAACTACTCTGGAATAGCTTGTCTACACCGCAGGGAAGCCTCAAAATTAGTCCAAAACAGGCTTCCCTAATGTAGATATGCTATCTCGATTTAGAGCCCCAGGGAGGAATAACTTAGAATGGCCCTGGTTGAGAGGCTATTTTGAAATAGCAGCAGTGGAGCGTCTACACATGCCTTATTTCGAAATAGCTATTTCAGAATAGGCATTATTCCTCATAGAATGAGGTTTACAGACTTCAGAATAAGCTGTCCGTTATTTCGAAATTATTTCAAAATAACGGAATGGCTGTGTAGACACTCACATTGTTATTTTGAAATAACGCTAGTTATCTTGAAATAACAGTACAGTGTAGATGCGCCCTCAGCGTACCAAGTGCTTGGAAAGCCAAAACAGAATTCTGTACCACCAACTCTCTGTGTGGCAGAAAAGGAAGATACACTGAAGGGTATATTTTATGTGACTCTTTCTATAGCATCAACAGCAATCTTTAAAGGGTAACCACAGCAATAAAAACGGGTTACCTAGGGAGGTGGTGGAATTTCCATCCCTAAAAGTTTTTAAGTTCCAGTTTGACACAGCCCTGTCTGGGATGATTTAGTTGGGATTGGTCCTGCTTATTGTAGGGGGTTGGACTCAATGACCTCCTGAGGTCTCTTCCAACCCTAATCTTCTGTGATTCTATGAAAAAAGAGCTTGGGTATGGGATTTTCACAAGGTTCAGCCTGGAACTGCTTACATTCAAATCAAAGGGAAATCTCCCATTAATTTCAATAGGTGCTGTCTTAGAGCAGTGGTGAACAGTTTGGATATCCCATGCTAACTGCTCTGTGTAAAATAGGGAACAGAGCATTAGATAGTTATTAGATGATTGGGTTAATCAAGATAGCCCTGTGAAACAAACCCACTGAGATTTTAAACTCTGTGAGGCAGTCATTGTTTTTACTTGCCATTTACTAGCACAGTGGAGTCTTAATTTGCAATGAGCTGCCAGACCCTACAGCAACACAAATAAAATAAAATAATAATTCACAGTGAAACCCCACAAGTTTTCCTCCCCTACTTGCAGATTATCCGGTATTCAACCTCACCTATGCAGAAAAATGTATTCCTCTAGTATGGAAATACTGGAAGATGAATGACCCATTAAAAAAGTTGTAAGATTTGTTTGTGGCCAACCCCCTAATCTTATCCTGACATATTTTCCAGTGTACTTAGGTGCTGTATATAACAATGCAATGAAATTAATTGGACAAAACCTACTTGTTTTAGTTTGTATGAATAGCAAGCTCCACAAAAAGAATGCAGACCACAGATTTTCCTCATATGAACAATGTTTCTCTTTTCTCTGATTTACTTTCCAAACAGTTTCTGCAGGAATATTTCCTACTCCTTCAAAATAATGCTCTGCATCTAGCACAGATCCAGTGAGACTCCCCTTGCTGGAAGCTTACCAGATGGTTGTGGAGGAATCAGCCTCTAGCCCGCCGTATGTTTTAAGCCACCTGAGCAGTGGTGAGCAACCTGTGGCCTGGGTTCTATGTGTCGCCCATGAGACATTTTGTTTACCATTGCCCAGGCGCGGGGTTACCAGATTCCACTGGTTTCCGTCTGTGTATTGCTTTTCCTATGAGTATTACTAAGGTGACACACACGTCAAGTGAGGTATCTGCTGACTGCACACAACATTGACTGTAAGAGCTGTGCGGTCCCTCTGCATCGAATCAAAGCACTGTTAGTGTTCCATTGTCACACCCCGCAAATTCTAGGTACACAAGCAGTTATCCCAGGAGATTGTCTTGCAGCCTACTGAGCTGGAGGGCCACTCTTGCAGCCCACTCACTAGTCTACATCGCCCATCACTGTTCCAGAGTCCGAATGGAGCCCAAGCCCTGTCCTTGTCTTGGGGGGCCATAGGCGTACTCTCCAGAGGCAGACCTGTCTCAAACCCCATCCTCAGAGCTTGGACCACACAGTGCCCTCTGTTCTACCTCTGGAACCAGTGCAGATTCCTCAGACTCCTCTCTAGTTTAGACATACCTCCTAGAATTCCACCCAAAGGTGTGAGCCTTCTGGTTTACCTCCTCAAGGGGCCATGTGGCAGGTATGGTGCATAATATACCCAAACACTTTGCACAGAAATTGAAAACATTATTGCTCTTTACTTAAGCATGGGAAATATATAAAGGGTGCAAGTCATAGAGAAAACAACAAACATCCTGAACTCAATGCCCCTCATTCTAGATCCTCCTTCCCTTAGGGGACCATCTGTGTTCCGATAGGCAGGGTTCCCCTTCACTCATGCAGCAGCTTCCCTCATCTTAAACCGGTCAAAAATAACTGAAGACACATCAGATTAAAGCCACATGACTTCCTGGTCAGCCTCTGGTGCCCTCAGAATTGTATCCGGTGACATCATTGCCAGACAGCCTTTCCCCTGACAAATGAAGTCTGCAGGGTATAGCCCAGTCTATTGGCTAGGATGTTGATATTTCTATAGAGGAACACCCAGATTTAAATGACCCTCTCTTGTCAGCACTGTACTGTTACCTTCAGTCCAATATGGAGATAAAGAGACAACAGAAAAAGTAAAAACTTCACACCCAAAATGGAGTCTGCAGTTTCAGATATATGAGTTCTTAGTCATCAAACTTAATAAAGTTGTATGGCTTTCCCCTTTAAATCACAGCATCATATTAAATAACAGAAAATATATTAACTGTTCCTGCAACTACAATTAATTTAGTTGTTTGACAGTATTGAAATGAAGCAGTAAAACTCCCCCTCCTAAGAAGGCTAGAAAATTATTGGGGAAGAGTTAGCATAGATTTTCAGAAAATAAATCTTTGAGATTAACTCTCACAATATCTTCTTTGTTCTGAATGTTCACCATGACGGTGATATTAAAAGAGAGAGGGGGGAAATCCAGAGCTCATTTAGAATTTTGGAAGATGCAAATGAGTAAACATTCTGATAAGTCCACTTACATCATGTGCCTGGGAAACTTGTTTGGTCCTCTAAAATTTAGAGGTGGCAGAGCTTGTTCTTGACTGAACTCTTCTTGCTCAATGAAGAATTCACATTCATTTTTATATTTGATTTCTCTATGCATACTTCAATTTAATTTATTTTTTCATTAGAGACCAAGAATGTGATGTATCCACATCAATGATAATGTGCGTCATTCAGGAGTTATATCAAAAGAAGACAAGGTATAAGCTGCATTTTTTCTAAATTAATCAATGTCAAAACACATTTTAAGAATCTAAGTACAACAAGGGACCAATATATGTACCATAATAATGGAGCAGTGTGCAGTGAAAACCAATGTTTCTGAAGTAAAATGCCAAAGTTTAGGCCGTTAAATCCAAATATAAGCACCTTTGTGTAAGTGACTTGATGTGCAGAACTATTAAGCACCCATCGTTCCAGCTGAAGACAACAAGAACTCTGAAAAATACAGTCCATTTTATGAATGCCTAAATCTAGAGTTGTGGGCTTCTAGGCCACAGTTCAGAGCCCAGCTTTGCTTCTGCAAAGGGAAGCATGGCAGGGCTGACTGGGGTCTGTGTGTTACCATCTGTACTGATCTCCATTAAAAGGCAGCCTTTTGTATTTAACACTAGACATTTAATTAGTACTTTATATTTGCAAGCACTGTACACAGATTTACTTTGGTAATTAATCCTCATGCCAGGCCTGTGAGGTAAGGCTTATAATCCCCATTTTATAGTTGAAGAACCAGACACTCAGGGAGGCTGTGTGACTTGCCCAAAATCACACAGTGAATCAGAGACAGAAGTGGGATTAGAATTCAGAATTTTCTTGTTCAGCCCATTAAACTAGGCTACCTTTCACCAACAATGGAAAAGAGAAGTTAGCAGATCAGAAATAGGAAAGGTAGGTACTTAGTGTGAGTCTGATTATGCTCCCATTGAAGCCAACAGAAAAAATTCCCACTGACTTCATTGGCTCAGGATCAGTGTACATTTGAGAGCCTAATAAAGCCACTAAACAGTTTGACTCTTCTCAGAATAAACATAAGCCCAGTGCAGTATTACATCCCCAGGCTGGCATTTCCTTGAATGCCTTGAATACAACTCAAGTTATGAACAAAGAAAAAAGTCCTGGCCCTACTCAGCTAAGTCATTTTAATTGAACAGACCTTTTAACGTTTTACTGCTTTCCGGAGCAGGGGCATTTTTACAACCCGCATGTTTGGCGGCATTTGATTTTAATTTACAGCTGGATGAACTCGTGACAAGCTCTCTGAAGTCTATTCTTCATATCTGAGTTTCATTTTCTGCCACATCCCTTTAGTGATCTTGCAAGCTCATAAAGTTTTACAAGAGTCTTCGTTTTCCTGACAAAGCACAAAATCTCCCTATAGAGACAGAGCCTGGAGGGAAATGCATTTGCCTTTAGAGCAAACTGATTGTTCAGAATCATTGCTTGTCCTTTTTAGCCCTCACTCAGAGCCAACGAATGAGATCAGACCTAGTTTGGGGCTTCCACTGCTTGTTATAATTTTTGTTCAAATGTTTACACTGTAGGTGTCTTCATCCTTTTCTTTAAAGAATAAATGACAAGTATTTAAGGCCACATTGGAACCCCCTGACTGTCAGTGATGAATAATTATTCAGGAGTAGTTCCACTGGCTTGTGTGGATGGGAGCAAGAGCTTCACAGTATGCCATCGACATTAATGATTTTCCAAATTATCTTTAGTGCTTGAGCGCAATGAGCCAGACTCTGATGTCCTGACTCTGGTTGGCCAGCACTTTACTTCAAAACTTGCCTTAATTGGTAGAGATTCCAGAAGACTGAGAAAGGGCAAATCTAGTGCCCATCAAAAAAAAGTGAAATAAGAACAACCCAGGAAACTACAGACAAGTCAGTTTAACTTCTGTGCTAGGGAAGATATAGGAGCAAGTAATGAAGGAATTCATCTGCAAACAACTGGAAGAAAATAAGGTGATAGGTAACAGACAGCATGGATTTGTAAAGAACAAATCATGTCAAACCTGTCTGGGTATGTCTACATTAGCCCCCTAGTTCGAACTAGAGAGGCTAATGTAGGCATTCGAAGTTGCAAATGAAGCCCGGGATTTAAATATCCCAGGCTTCATTTGCATCTTCCCGGGCGCCACCATTTTTAAATGTCCCTTAGTCCGAACTCCGTGCCTGCGGCTACACGCGGCACGGAGTAGGTAGTTCGAATTAGGATCTCTAATTCGAACTACCGGTACACCTCGTGCAGAGTCACAGCAACACTCCAGGCCCAAGAACCCAAAAACTGAGCAGTGCTGTGATCCCTGTCTAACGCCATTCACACATATCTGGCCTGCCTGCCCCTCTGGCATGACAAAGGGGAGATGGGCCAAATTTGAGTGAGTAGTGCTGCAGCTCCACAGGCCAGGATACAATGCCACAATGTCAATTTGGGGGCCGTCTCATATAGGGGGCCTGGGGCCTGCCCCTTCCCCACCTCAGGCAGCCCTCTGCATTCACTGAACTTGCCCTGAGGACAGGAGCAGCTGCTATATTCCTTACAGCATGCTTCACTTGCATCCTGAAGACGGCACAGTGACTTCTGGCCTTCCACTGTGTTTCAGACCACAGCCAATGCTGGAACCGGTGTCAACCCCCAAAAAACTAATTTCATTAGGTCTCCTTCCATCTTCAAGGTGCCCAAAGAGGCTTAAAAATGTTGAGTTAGTTCAGATACTGCTAGTGGTGGGAATTCATAAGCAAATCTAGCCAGACATCTGCTCAGCCGTAGAGCTCACACAGATCCATGGCTAAACAGAAGCTGTCTTAGAGAAAGAAACATGATACTGCACCTTGGACTACTACTGTGTGACCCCCTTTCTAAGTGCTAAGGAACCTTTAACATGTTTAACATCCAAAACAAAGGACTCTTCACCTCTAACAATGCTCTCCTCCTAGCACACGTATGTAATGTGAAAAGGATTCCCAGCTGGCAAAATATACACATCAAAGTGTGAGAAGAAGGTTCATTTTAAGGCAATTAGACCAGAGAAGTCAACACTACAGACTTACAGGAGTGTAACTATGCCACTCGGGGATGTGAAAAATCCACTCCCATAGATAGGGATGTAAAGAGTTAACAGGTTAACCAGTTACCTCATAAGCATTCGCCTTACTGGCATGCTTACCTGTGGTAACTGGTTAACTAGATCCCAAGGCGGCTGGAGTAGCCCCTGCTTGAGGTGCGGTGTGGGCCAGCCAGGCCCCCTTCACTGCAGGCGAGGGCAGGCCAGCCCAGCCAGGCCGGAGCTGCTGCTCCCCCCACAGCACAATGCAGCGGGCCCTGCCTGACCTAGCCGGACCAGCCCCCCACCCGCAGCATGGTGTGGCGGGCTCAGCCCAGTGGGGTTGGAGCAGAACCCCAGCCACAGTGAGCTGGTTAACTGGTTGAACATATAGTTTAACTGGTTAACATTTTAAATGGATTTTTACATCCTTACCCATAGACATAGCTATCGTCTCTTGGGAAGGTGGGTTAACTAGCCAGCAGGAGAGCTCTCTCTCCTCAGCACAGAGCACCTTCACTGAAGCTCTACAGGGGTGCAGCTACATCAGTGCCATTGTGGCACTGCAGCATTTTACGAGAAGAGCATAATCTAGTAATGAGGCATAGGCACTGACATCCCCTTTGGCAGGGAGATTCTCAATTCCCTCCCCCCTCCATCGCAGGCCCCCTCCCATTCCACTCCTTCCCTCAAGCCCCTGCCCTGCCACTTCCCCACCTCCTCCCTTAAGTGAGCCCCATCCTTGCTCCTCCTCATCCCTCCTGAAGCTTCCTGAATGACACAAATCATCTGTTCCGGACACTCCAGAAGCGCTGGGAGAGTGGGGGAGGAGTTGGTCAGCAGGGTCACCAGAGGTTAGAGGTCCGGGGGGAGGGGTGAAGCAGGCAAAGGAGAGGGAGATTGGCTGCCGATGGGTGCTGAGCACCCACTATTTTTCCCCTCAGTGCTCCAGCCCCCGAGGTACTCATCGAGTCAGCATCTCTAAACCTAAGAGAGTCTGAAGACAAGGGAGTCTAAATTGGGACATGCTACTTCTCAGTTTAGCCCATCGTATTCAGTCAGTTTAAAGTTCTCGCAACATTTTCTATATATAGCCCTTCAGAGTATCTGCTGATTTGCTTTTCACTGCTGCTTTATCTTTCCATTGTTTTAGACTTTATCCAGTTCAGCACTGTACTGCAATGTGTGACATTTCCCTTAGTCTTTTTAATGAGGCACAGTATATTCCTCCTTTGCTGACTGCAGTAAAGATGAACACAAGGAAAAAGAGAATAAAAGGCAAACTCAGATAAAGACTAACAAGTAAAGCCCTGCGCAGATACAACATGTTGTATCCGCACCCACATCAGTAGCCACAAACATGAGCCACAGATATCAGCATTCACACATTTGAATGAGGATACCTGTGACTATAAAGCAGATATGCAGGGCTCTAACAGGTAAACAGGCATCATTAGAAGTAAGCACAAGAAGTCAACTTTAAAACGTCTCCAGATACCAGGGAAGATTAACAATGCAAAGCAGGCTAATGTATTTCCAGCACCACTTAGTAGCAGCCCATAATCATTGCTGAGCTTGCCAAATGAGATTTTTACAGGAAGCAGATAACCCATCCTAAAGTCTTTTGCGGTTATGAAGAGCATGAACAGGGTTAGAGAAGACACTATGTGGAAATGTGTGACTTCTATACAAAGAAAGACTGCATCTGGACACAACGATGCGTGTTAAGTGTTAGCATACATAGGTATTCAGATACCAGAGCGATGGGTACACAATTGGTGAGAAACACTGTCAGTGAACAGCCATACATATAATAAAATGCCCAGCTATGGTCAATGTATTAGTATTAGAGTCAAGTGGATGCTGGCACTTTTTTAAAATCTCAGATTGGAAGTATATCTGAAGCACTGAAATACGCAGATCCTGAACAAAAAAAAACTAGCAGAAAAAAAGTATTTTTATTGCTAGATTTTTCATTTTTATCAAGCAGATTTTTACCATAAGAGGAAGAATCTTTGTGATCTTATCTACTGCCGCTGGGGGGGGGGGGGGGTCACTGTTATTTAGCAACAACAGCACTCGTTTAGAACCAGGCACTTTCTAAACTCTTAGGATTGTCCACACTCTGAAGTGTGTGGCCTAAGCTGTCTGGTATTCAGGCCCTGATATAGGATAGTATATGCATTCCTGAGCACACTTGGGGTACGTCTACACTACAGGACAAAGTTGAATTAAGATACACAGCTTCAGTTGCGTTAATTGCGTAGCTGATGTCAAAGTAGCTTAACTTGGCTTTTGGCCCTGTCTACACTGCAGGAAGTCAAAGAGAGAACATTCTTCCTTCAACTTCCCTTACGCCTCATGAAAGCAGGGTTACCAGAATCGACTGGAGTGCCCCCTCACTTCAAATTAGCTTTCTTAACTAGACCACTAATTCGAACCCTGGTAGATCGATAGTGGCAGCTTCAATCTTCCTCTGCAGCGTAGACGTACCCTTAAGCACGTGCTTAAGTGTGATTCTAAATGACCTTAGAAAGGTGTATGATGATCACAGCATTGAAACTGAAACAGAAGAGAATGGATGGGGCTGCAGTTGTCTCATCTGAATGTGGCCTTCAAAGTTTCCTAAACTTGCCAAATCCCAACTGATAAAATAGTGTCAGTCTTTTTCTTGGTAGTGTTGACCTATATATATCATTTGGATATATATATATAAAATGTATATTTTCCACACCATGTAAATTAGCATGCATTAAGCACAAATATTATGGCTGTTACATAGCTTAAACTGGTCTATACATTTATTCTAACCTTGCTCACTTATGCTACATGTCCCGTAACATCTTGCATTTACCAAAGTAAGCATTCAGCACAGGCAGATAGGAAATGTGTCAAAACTCATGATACATTCGCTCTATGGCTTAGTACAAGCTTGGAAAGTACCTTCATGGGCCAATACGTGGTTTGGATACTAGCATTCCAAAGAAAAGGAAGGAGCAGAACAATGAGTGAGGGAACTGGGGTACGCTGATGGGTAGGAATTTAGTGATGTGTAAAGAGATGCATAGTGTCTAAAATCATCATGTAAATAATGCCGGCTGAAATGTGGGACTTCAGGAGTGTACGTTCTGTATCAGGAGAACAGAACAGCACTACTCAAGGCAGCTTCCTGAGGCCTAGGGTCATACAGAACCTTTTTTCTGTGCAATGTTGTTATTGACTGATAGCCATAATTGGTTGTTTGGTCTCTTCAATATATTTTATAATGAACCCAAGGGTACGTCTACACATCAAAATTAATTTGAAATAACAGCCCTTATTTCGAATTAACTTTCATAGCATCTACACAGGCAAACCGCTATTTCAAATTAAATTCGAAATAGTGGGGTGCTTAATTCGAGTTCGGTAAACCTCATTCTACTAGGAGTAACGCCAAACTTGAATTAGCTAATTCGGAATAAGCACTGTGTAGACGCTTATTCCAAAATAGGGGGCCTCCAGCCCTTCCCAGTTTCCCCTGGTGGCCACTCTGGGCCAAACCAGGACAACTCTTCTGCTCCCCACCCTCTCCAGGCCCAGAGCCCTTAAAGGGGCAGAGTCTGTTTGGCCAAAGGGCCTGTGCCAGCTGCAGGCCTGCCAGCCCAGAGCCCGCAGGTGCTGCCCCTGACCCAGGTGCCAGCATGAGCCAGCCACCCAGTGCCAGCCAGCCCTCCACCGCTCCCCAGGACCAGTCTGGCAGCTCCCAGGAGCCTGCCAGGGGACGGAAAAGGCGGGCGCCTTCCTGGTCCAGTGCGGAGATCATGGACCTGATAGAGGTTTGGGGGGAGGCCTGCAGTGTCCGTGATCTCCACACTAGATGGAGGAATGTGGCCATCTACAGATGGATGGCCGACAGCCTGGCCACCAAAGGCTACAGGCGCAACCAGGAGCAGGTGCGTACAAAAATTAAGGAGCTGCGGCAAGCCTATGCCAGGGCCACAGCGGGCAGCTCCCAACCAGGGGCAGACCCAGACCCTTTTCCCTATTTTGACACCCTGGACCGCATCCTGGGGGCTCAGACCATCTGTGCTCCCCAGGTGGTCATCGACCCTGGGGCAGAGGGCCCTGACCAGGGCATGGAGGAGGAGGAGGAGGATGGCCAGGAGCCTGAAGGGAGCCTGCCGTGCACCCTGGAACCCTGAGACATCCCAGCAAGCCTGTAACCAGTGTCATCCGAGGCCAGGGAGGCCTCGACATGTGAGTGCCATCACTGTCCCCTTATGCGGGGTGGGGAGAGGGGGAGGGAGCCCAGGGACTGTGCGTGTGGTCCTTGCTGACCACGGATCATGCAGCAACCTGTGCATGTGCCGCGCCAGCCGGGGCACATGGCTCCAGCTGCCTGCCACACAGGGGCCTTGGCCTGTTACCCACACACATCTATGTCTGAAGGTACATGACATGCTTCTGACCCCGGGGAGAGACACTGCACAATGCCCTCCCTCCAGAAGCCCCCTCTATGCAGAGGCAGGGCACATCTCCCCTCCCCCCACACACACACACCCACACTATATACAGCACAGGGTTATGGGTGCAGTCCCGGGGCAGCTCACACTCCCGGGGATAGCGGACATGATGGTGCGGAGACCTGCCATCCTTGCCTTGCAAAGGGGGGCTGGGTTTCACCCACTGTGTCCCCAGGGATAACTGAGCACGTCTCTTGTTTCCCCACAGCCGCACCAGCTATGAGTGCAGGGCGCACCACCCTGCGGCACCTGGAGGAGTACCACCGGCAGCACCTGGCACTATATGCCAGGCAGGTCCACTGCCAGGAGCGCTGGGTGGAGGAAGACCTGCAGCTGCGGCGGTAGAGCTTGCGGGAGCTGCTGGAGCAGGGCTGTGCCATCCGCGACCACCTGCAGACACTGGTGCAGAGATTGGTGCCTGCTGCAGGTCCAGCCCCTGTGGCCACCCCCGCTATCACTCCTCCTCCCACTCCTGCTCCCCCTCCCGCTTCTTCCTCCCCCCTCGCCTCCTCCGCCCCACCTGCCCCACCCTCCATACCCGCTCCCCCCCCCCCCCGGGACGCCAAGGCCCCCGCACGCGCAGTGCTGGGAGATGGGAGGGCCAGCAAGACCCCCACCCCTGAGCTTCTCCTCCTCCTTCCTCCCCTTGCCTCCCCCTTCCAGCTCCCTCCTCCCAGGTGTCCCCCTCCTGTCTCCCACCCTCTCGCCTCCCCTCTCCAGCCTCCTTTCCCAAGTCTCACCAGGGTTTCATTCCCTCCTCCCAGTTTTGTTAAATAAAGAGAGTTTTTGTTTATGAAAATACGTGTATTTTATTTGACATCAGGAAGAGGGGTTAGGGAGAGGTAAGTGGAAGGACATGAAGAAGGAATGAGGCACAAACCCCCAGTGGGGCAGACCAGGGAGGCTCTGAGTGATCCTCAGGGTAGATGTTCTCCTGCAGGGCCTCCTGGATACTGACAGCCCCCCGATGGATGTCCCGAATGGCAGCCTGCAGCAGGTGCAGCCAGGCTGATAGCAACATGTCCACGAGATGCATCAGAGTGCCCAGGGGCAGCTCTGGCTCCACGCTGCAGAGTGCTATAGTGTCTCGAATGAGGGAAACCAGAGCACACAGAGACACAAATGCTTTGCTGTCCCTCAGCAAGGCAGGCAAGCAAGCAGGGACACCTGAGAATTGGCTGCCTGGGGTGTGTGTGTGTGTGTGTGTGTGTGTGTCTCTTTAAGCACAAGCCTCAGATAGCCTCAGGCAACAGCCACACAAAGACACTCCTGATCTGATTCCCTACCCCTGACCTGGTTCCGGCAGGCCTTAAATCTGATTCTGTGTCCACTCAGTGTGGACGCGGTAGTTCGAATTATCAAAACGCTAATTTGAACTGCATTTTGTGTGTAGATGCGTTAATTCGAATTACCTTAATTCAAATTAATTATTTCGAATTAAGATAACTCGAATTAACGCTGTAGTGCAGACATGCCCCAAGTATGGTCAAACAATTAACTACACAGGTTGGACCTCCCTGTTCCGGCACCCTCGGGACCTAATCAGTCCTGGGATAGGGAGTTTGCCAGATCAGGGGAGAACTGGTAGAGGGGGGTGCCAACCTCCCCTCTGGGCTCCTCTCCCCCATCATTTAGGCTCCCCTCCTCAGCCCCCCAGTCCTGCAAGCTGCAGCAGCCCTGCCTGAGCTCCTGGCCCTGTGAACTGTGGGAGTCCCACCGGAGCTCCTAGCGACCCCGCTGACCTCCCCCCCAGCTTCCTTGCTTCACCATTTGTAGGTTCTGGTGCCCCACAGGCTCTACTGCCCTTCTGGCCCCACCGGCCAGCTCCACTCTGAACCACTGGCAATCTCTGCTGCTGGGGCTCTCTAGTACCACAACATCCAGAGAGTCCTGAACTACAGAGATTCAATCTGTACAATTTCTCAGCCGCAGTAACAGAAACAATGGCTGGGCCCACAGCATCAGGTAACTTGTATGGGACTGGTGAGGAGTTGGCCATCAATAGACATCTTAAGAACTTCATCATTCAAACTTAGTGCTAAGTTAGGCATTGCAGTCTAAGTGTGACAGGCATAAAACACGTCAATGCCAGCGTTGCTACATAATCTGAAATAAGAAACTGCTGCTGCATTGCAAAGCCATGTGATGAGAAGAATCCCTGCTGCCTGCTAACTGCTTTAGCTTCACCCCATCAACTGGATCCACTTCACAATCAATGCAGGGGCTACCCTATCCCACAATACTCTTAAAACCACACAAGACACCAAACTCCAGTTACAATGTCTCTTTAAAGTAAGCAAGTGACCGTGCCTGGCCTGTGTGAAGTCTTGCTGGTGAAACAGTTGTCACAGCAGATGGTGTCCTTTTTTATTTTTTTTCCCAGGCTGCAGTAATGGCAACGAACCAGTGTGAATATTGTGTAAAGGTTGTAAATGTCACAGTCTGTCTGGGCACCTGTACAAGAATCTGACTGTATGGAGCAGGTGTCAGTGGTATAAAAAATAACCTCCTGAAGAGATACTAACTACCGGACCCCAGAGCTGGTCCTGCTGATCAACTTACTCAGGTTTGCCTTTGGCAAGGAAGGTGAGGTGGGGAAATAGCAATTCATTGAGAAAAAAATAATATCAGATGACATGGACAAATGTCACTCCAGCAAGAGACAAAGCAGGGCGGCAATTAGATATATCAGTCTGCTTCAAGTTTGGAAAACGATGCCTCTTGCAAAGCAAAATGTGGTGCTGGTGACATAGCAATCAGCGCTCTTCTCTGATGTAGAACTGAGACAGTGGCTTAGCAGAGTAGCTATGAACACTGTGCTGAGCAAGTACAGATTTGCAGGAGGTTGATGGAGAGGGAGGGTTATTTATTTAGGATGCACTCAGGTACTATGTTGAGAAAAACTGCATAAGAACCTGGATACATAGGGGTGTAAAAGGGGTTCATTTATGATTATTAAAAGATCCCATAGTGCTTTGCATTCACCCTTGGGGCATGCAATTCCCTAGGTTAAAAGAAAAATATTTCTGAAACTCACTAGCTTTGTGAAATTTCCAAAGTCAAGTAAATGATTATGAAGTTCACCCCCAATGCTTGGAAATCTATAATCCATCTATCAGTCCAGGTGCCGGAATATCTTTTTTTTTTTTGCCTTATTTTCTTCAAAATACAATAGGCGATATTCATTGCTGGTGTAAATTGGTATAGCTGTGCTGCAGTAAATAAAACTGTACTGATTTATATAAGTAGAAAAATCAGGCCACTATTTTTTCAGCATTATTCTGGAGCATATTGCACCAGCTACAGCTAAGGTGACATAAGAATTTATTTAAGTTGCTTATAACATTTGCAAACTTTGATCTTGGAGGCTGAAATGTTCCGGGTTCCATTTCTTCCTGAGGGTCAATATTTTGAGAAAATTGGAGATAAAAATACTGCTAAGATGCCTCTTTATTCTGTGTCATTCAGCTTGTCTACTGAATGCCACAGGGGCCTATAGGAGTGGTGCCCAAACTTTCCTAATGTACCTCCCCTTACTGGTAATGGAATCTCTTCCCCCTCCCCTCCACATTAATGCACAGTTGGTTCAGCAGAGATGCTTGGGCTGAAGCTGGAGCTGAAGTCAGAATTAGGGATGCAGGAGGAACTGGGACAAGAGGCAGCTCTGGCCTGGGAGCAGAGAGAGAATGAAGGCAGACCTGGGCTGGAGGCAGAACAGAGGCTGGGGTGGAGGTCAGGTCTGGGTAGAGAGTACAGTGGCAATAGGTAGCACTTTCTCCCCACCTTTTGTGGGAGTTGGCCCATGTCCTACCATGCATGCCCCTAATGTTCCTCTGTGCCCCCTTCACATGCCCCACAGTTTGTGGCTCACAGGACTATAGTCTGTGATAACTGAAGAATCAACAGACCCAAATTCACAATCCATCTCTATATCATAATGGATAAATATTTCAATGATAGCTTTATTTGCTGTATATTATTTGGCTACTAGATCCCTCTGTGTGCTGTATTAAGATCCAGGCAGGATTGGTAAACAAAGAAGACAAAGTTGGATTGCAAGCTGTATGGAAGCTTGTTTGTATCTACTTTCTTTATATGCTTCCTGATGGTGTGCATAGGGAAACAATTAAAGTTGCATGAGAAACTTTAAATTTTGAATTTTCTCATTTTGGAGTGCTTTACCTCTGCATTCTTTGGGTGAGTCTACACAGCACCCGAAACTCGAAATAAGATACACAATTTGCACTACGTAAATTGCATAGCTTATTTTGAGTCTATTTCAAAATAGCTTATTTCGTCATTTGGCGCTTCACAATGCCAAATTTCAAATTACAGTGCTATTTCGAGCCATCCCTTACTCTTCATACAGTGAGGTTTACAGGGATGGCAAAATAGCGCGTCCGCTATATTTTGAAATAGCGGATGCATTCAAAACACAACTTTGCTGTGTAGACATATCCTTTATGTCCTATTAACATGGGTAAAGGAGGTTTATACAGAAGTGTGGTATGTGAACCATGCAGAATATTACTGACCCAACATAGTCCGTCCTTAAATATGCAGTTAAAATAGATACAGTAGTACTGCATCATAAACCAAAATTCTATTGCTATACAAAAAGTGATGATGGTGCAGGGAGAATAAAAACCTATCAACAGACTAATTGCTAGAGAAATTGCTAATAGCTCCTAATTAACATCACTGCAACATACATTTTAGAAGCAGGACTGTGCCTCCATCTTAACCTTCTCATTAGAACAGTGCACCCCATTTTAATAGCAATTATAAACAAAGCTATTGTGAGTTTAGTTTCAAGCACAGACCTGCAAAGGTCTCCAAAGCCAGTTCTGTTTCAGAGCGAAGGTCTCTATTTACACACTTCATTCCTTCCCATCCCACAGTTTCACTTCAACCTCTTTTTCCATTTTATATCTCATGATGCTGCAGACTGAATAATCCCCTGCTTTACATCCACCACATCCTCAACCCTCACTGAGCTCAACTGCTTCTGTGTGCACATCCTGTGGTCCTTTCCATAAATCCTCCACTGCCATGTCAGGAGTTGAATGCACCATTCAAAGCAAAATAGGCTCAGTTCACATCCCCGGCTCAGTAAAGATTAACCCTTGCTGCATGGCAAGAAGTGTTTCCACTCCTCCTTCCCCTCAGAGATTTCAGCAGGTGGGAGCAGCTTAAATCTTGGGCTGAAAGCAACAGAGATTCCAGATTAGAAGAGGCTGTACCAAGTGAGCACACCCCTGATAGCTATAGACAGCCATTCTACCACACACACATACTGAAGGCTACAATAGACTCTCCTAGCTTCCTCTTATCATGGATGAAGTTTCATCATGTGGCTTGCTCCATTGCTGCCACTTAGTGGACTTTCTGCCAGCCACAGCATCCCATGAAGCTGTACACTGGCTTCTGCCTGAAGGGACTTTATTGACCCAATAAAGGGGAAAAGTTATTTTCAGCACCATTGGGGTCTCATCCAGATAATCCAGTATTCTTTGGTTGTTTCTCCTAATGGTGCGGGTCTCTCTAGCCCATTTCCCAGCACTGTCCTTTCTAATTCTTCTAATGGGGTGGTTGTTCACACTTGACACCCTTATAAGAGACAATCTAGTGAATTCATTCATAACAGAATCTCCCTTCCTATGTCTGAGATCTCATGTTTAATAAGGATACAGTTGATAAAAAAACTCCCCCAAAAATCCCACAACTGTCAGACACAATGTACCCCCTATAGACTTGATTTTAGAGGAGTGGATTATTCAGTGGTGGTTTTATTTTCATATTGGGAGCAATATTAGTTAGAAGGCATAGAATGTTAGCTCTAACAACTGGCCTACTGAGAAAGTCTTGCATACTAACTCCACATAGCAGATAACTATATTTTAAGGTACAGTCTCCCCTCTGAAAACCCAACAGGCTTAGTTTACATACGCCCATCAGCAATTTTCATAGCAACCATGCCAAATTACAATTTTAAAATACTTTGTTCTCTAATGACCTGCCAGCAGACTCGACCAGGGCTCCAAGAGTCATGCTACTTTCTTTCCCTCTTATACAACATCACCAGGAATAAAAGCTCTGCAGGCCAAATTAGACCCTTAGTTGCAGCCTCATTGTTTATAGTGCATTTGCACAGGTGTAGCTGAATGGTATTAGTCAAAACAGTTGTGTAAGGTAGAGCAGAAGCCACTCACTCTGTCTTAGCTGGATTTGTCCTGCAGAGCTAACAAGGATGAAAAAGCAGCAGAAAATCCAGCCAAACCTATATTGTAGTCACTTATGTTAGCAGATACAGCTCTGCAAGCACACTGGGGCTACATCTAGACTACATTGCTTTTACGGGATACCAGATGTATCCCAGAAAAGCAATGTGGCGTCCAAGGAAAAACATTTCAAAAAAGTGGACATGCTCTTTCGTCATCCCTGTAAACCTTGTTCTACGAGACATAAGGGATGTGTTGAAAGAGCCCTTTCTTCCAAAATTCAGCGACATATAGATGTGCCAAATTTCAGAAAAGCCTCTTTTGAAAGTAAATCTGAAAAAGATATGCAATTTGCATACCACAAATTGCGTATCTTTTTCCTCTTTAACTCTGCAGTCTAGACTGGGAGTACAACTACTGAGTAAGGAGGTACCTGTTTTGCAGAGACTCTTTTAAGAGTAAAACATGTCCTTTAGCAGGGCCATATGGCTTTATGGGCTGTGAGAGCATTCAAGCAAAGGTAGAAGGTACATCCTAGTTAGCCATGTTAGATATTCCAGCAGGTACACATATTAATCCTGGTTTATGTATGAGCTTTGTAAGATCTCACTGTCACAATCATATCCCTATTAATAATTCAAAAGACAACATTTACTAAGAAACTACCAAACTGCACCGCAAATACTCCACAATTCTTAGTCCAAGCACAGTGAAATACTAGTGTATCTCAACCACCATGATGCAATTGACTTTTAACCATTGTACCTCTTTTCAATTTACATAGATATTTCATTAATTTAATATAGCAGATTTGCCAGATTTTATGTGGGTTCTCATCAGTATACAAAGGAATAAGTAAGCACATTTCTAATGAATTCACTTTATTGCTATGAAGCCTGCAAAACAATGTAAGTTACTTAGTACCTGGACAATATATACATGTTTTATTACTATTGTTTCAATTTTCTTCAGCTCCAGGCAAATTCTACCATAAACAAAAGCTAATAAACCTTGATTTAGCAGCCATTACTGCCAGGCAATACTATAAGAGCAGCAAAACAGAAGACTGCGTGGCAATTCTCAGTTTAGTTAAAAGTATTTTTAATGACTTCATCCTTCATGGTTGCCAAAGGAACCCACGGAAATAAACCTTTAACTTTTACATCGTTTCTGTCTTAAGGGTAATGAGCCATATGTGAAGACATCTGCAATGTCTGACAAGCAGTATCATTAATTAGAGAGAAGACAGGACACTTTTGGACTACTGTGGGAGGAGTGAGAGAAAAAGTCCTTTCAAAAAGTCACCATGGCTAAAGAAGGACAGAATCATAACACTTGTCCTTTGTATTCTATGAAGGGAACATTGTATACACAATTTTTATTTCCTGCATATATCAGGAAATAATGTTATTGCAGTACAACTGATCAAATCACCACAGAGAATGTGGAGACCCAATGCTGTGAAAGAGTTAGTCAACAATATATGTTATTTGATTTGTGTTGTGTAAAGTCTGGGAGACCCAGTTGCAAGGTGCATACTGCAAAACCAGTATCTCCTTTCCCCCTTCTACTTATCCTTAACATAATGAGTAGAGAGGTGGGCATTCTAACTCATATTTTTGGCAGACTTTTCTGTGGAACCAGGGGAAGTCTCTGTGTTTGCAGCAGACTGTTGGACTCCATTTGGGGGTCATGTGAGAAAAATGTGGGTATCTATACCTTTATACAACCATATGGCATCAGGAATGCAATATTTCAAGGAAGGCAATGCTAGCTTCCCATTTTAAAAATGGAAAGTGGCCAAATATTATCTAGGTGGCAGTAGGTTTCTTTGTTTGTATGGGTGGTTTGTTTTGCAGTGGCCCCTTGCTTTCTCCTCTCCTGGCTGAAGAATAAAGTTAGAACATGTTTTAATGGGTAGAATCAAATACACACAAAGAAAAGGGAAAGAAATTGCATGTGGTTGTGGGCAAGTCTGATTAACTAAGACCAATACAAAGTGGAGCTAAGGAACTAACCTTAAAGCTTAGAAATTTGGCATGTATCAATAGCTTGTGTCAGTCCTAGAACTTAAACCAAGATTTCAGTCAATAGTTTTATCAGAAATTATTTTCTCTTGTAGATTCCAAAGCCAGAAGGGGCTTATTGTGGTTATCAAGTCTGAACTCCAGTACAATACAAGCCATAGAACTTCCCCCAAAATAACTTCTAGAGCAGATCTTATAGGAAAAAAGTCCAGTTTTGATTTTAAAATAGTGCTGGGGAATACAAAATAACGCTTGGTAAATTGTTGCAGGGGTTAAGGTATGCCTTATTTCCAGTCTGAATTTGTCTAGCTTCAAACTTCCAGCCATAAGATCATGTTATACCTTTCTCTGCTAGATCTGTTCCCATGTAGAATCTATAGACTGTAATCAAATCACCCCCTAATGTTATCTTTGTTAAGCTAAATGTATTGATAGAGCCCTATGCAGAAATGATCTGTGGATATCTGTATCCATATCCACAGATGCCCACAGATATAAAGTGGATATCTGAGGATTTGTAGGGTTCTATATATTGGGCTCTTTGAGTCTGTCACAATAAGGATTGTTTTCTAATCATTTAATCATTTTCATGGCTCTTCTCTGAAGCCTCTCCAATTTTTTAACATCCTTTGTGAGTCCAATGTACTTTTTATAGGGTCTTAAATAAAAAGTTATTTTAGATATATTTACAATGGTTTTCTGCATGCCGTGTGCCCTTCCTCTCCTTAATGTTGCTACCATGCAAAGTCTGTGGTCCAACTTTCTCATATTACTTCACCTGTAATACTTAAATGATAGGCATCCAAAAATAAGATTGTAGGAATGGCCACACTAGGTCAGACCAAAGGTCCATCCAAACCAGTATCCTGTTTTCCGACAGTGGCCAGTGCCAGACGCCTCAGAGGGAATGAACAGAACAAGTTATCATCAAGTGATCCATCCCAAAACCCATCCCAGCCCTGACAAACAGAACCTAGGGACACTGTCCCTGCCCATCCTAATAGTCCATTCCCAAGGCAGGCCCCATACTAGACTAACAAAAGTGTTGCTAAATCAGAATTTAGATGCATTGAGAGAGTCTCTAGAATGTCTATCCAGTGGGTCAGCCTATATGAGACGGTGGTACAATCTGAGCCTGATTTCAGACAATACTGTTAGCAACTTACTCTAAAATTGTAAAATTAGCACTCAGCCATCGAAACCTTTGAAACCAAAATCTCCATGCTGACTACTCTCCCCTTTATATTATTTGCAAGTCCTATGAACATATACACACCTGGATTATTCAAAATTCAAACAAGCTTCTGAACATTGGCTCTCCAATCATGTTCTTCCAACAAACAATTTTAATGGCAATCATTCAAGATTTCTGAAGGAGAGGAATCGTGTTCAAATGTCAGGATGTTTTATGGTAAGTTCCTTTCTGAAAATAAAGGAATCACTGTAGCAATGAAATTACACAGCCAATCTTCACAGCTTTGCATGCCTCCTGTAACCCAATTAAGGGAAATGGAAATCTGAAATGTTATTCTTAAAGTCCGTCAGTCATTCAATAATGTAAATAATTCCTACCTAGCATAGTTAAAAAAACCAGTTGTGTGCTTAGAGAAAGCATAGTTATGCTCAGGGGAAGAAAATTAATATGACTGCACTATGCAATAGAAATTTACTAGTGAACCCTTCCAGAAAAAGACAGGGATAGAAGAAGGAGACAGCCATTGAATAAAATTCCAATTTCACCCTAATAATACTGAAAATAATTACATTACCTGTGGTGTGATTAAGCCGGTAACCTTCATTAAAATACCACTTTAAATCAGGTGTAAGGCCAAACAACAGTCTCTGACTTGCCATTTTTTATTTTTAAAAGGGAAATCTGTTTCATGATCAAAGTTTTTCCTGTAAGAGGTATTTTCAAAAACTAGATCTGTCAAAGCATTCATGATAAAAGCATTTGCAGGACCTGGGCTGAAATTTGCCCCTTTTCATATTTGCGATACATGAATGTGTGTCTCCTGGAGACAGCATGGTCTAGTGAACTAAGCACAGGAGCTAGTTAAGTACTGGGTCCTGAATTCTCCTTCTGGTTCTGTTACAAATGGACTTTCATATAACTTTACATGTCTGTATGCCTCACAAATACCGCCATGACTTAGGTAAATATAATTATAGATGGAGAAACTGAGACTCTGAAAGAAAAGGGGTCTGATTCTAGTTTTATACCAGCATATTTCAACTGGAGTTATTCTTGATTTTTCCCTTGTGCAAGAGCAATGCTGAGATCAAAATGATTTAGTTAAGGTCTTACAGAGCAAGTTAGCTCCAACAGCAGGATTAGAACTCAGGTGCCCTGAAATACAGAACCCCACCTAACCTGCTAAAGCATACGTGCTCAGCTGAGCTGTCACTGCAATACAGACAAATGCCCAGTTCTTCAAATATATTTAGGCTCCTAACTCCCATTGATTTCAATAGGTATTAGACATCTAAATACTGATTACCCCACCTACATTATAGTAAACAAGAGCCATATGCTAGGCAGGACACAGCACAGACAGACCCTTCAAATCAGTAACACTGATTAGCCAGCAAGCGGAACCAAAAATCCCTCCACCCTTTATCCTAGATAGAACTCTACTCTGCATCAATCGAGGGGAGCAGCAAGGTGGAGTCTAACTTGGCATTTGGACTAGGGGTGTGAACGTGGGCCTGTGTACATGGTTAACTGATGAGCATGGGCTCATCGGTTAACCTTCATGGTTACATGCAGCCCATCCCCCATCCCCAATTGCTGCCTCTGTATCAGAGGCAACGGGGGACAAGCTGGTACTCACAGGGAGCCAGCTTGACAGCTGGTTCCCCATGAGCACTGGCTCCCAGGGAGGCCCCTGTTCCCCCCAGCACTGCTTCTTCTGTATCAGAGGCAGCATTGGAGGGAGGCAGAAGTTGGTATGTGTGGGGTCCACCTGCCCCATCCCACGCTGCTGCCTCTGTATCAGAGGCAGCAGGGCAGGGCAGGAGGCGGGAGCCAGTACGTGCAGGGAGCTCACTTAAAAGCCAGTTCCCTGCAAGCACCAGCTTCCAGGGAGCCGTTTGCCCTCCAGCACTGTTACCTCTGATAGAGAGGCAGCAGCAGAGGGCTGGGGGTTAAAAGCTGGCTCCCCACAAGCACTGATACAGCTACAGTGGGGAGAGGAACAGGTTACGTGCTTACTTAAGCAGTTACATGCTTACTTAAATAAACACATTTTAGCATCCCTAATTTGGACTACCAGAAATGCACTGAGAGCAGATGCTCAGGCCCTCAGCTAGCACCTTTATAACAAATAGCATGTGCGGCGTGGAAACGGCACATGCACAGTGGCAGCTGGATGTTGCTCTCATGTTGAGCCTCGATCCCCCAGCAGACTTCACTAACAAACACACATTCAACAGAACTGAGAAGCATGTTTCAGTGCTACACATATTGAAGGACCACATAGAAGAGAAAAGCACTAATAGGGCAGACATGAACTGCCACCATTTATTTAAACCCCACGTACCTCTCAAAACAAAACACTGTTTTCAAAAAAGCCCTTCATTTTGCCCAATAGTTTTTGTAAGTCTGCCTCTGTTCTCTGAAAGAAGATACGCCTGCATAACTGAACCTTCTCTGTGTTTCCTTCCTCGAGGTTAATCAGTAGAAGAACTGTGTCCCCCTCCTACAGCAACAGAGCCATAATTGACAACTCACCAAATGAGAGAACATAGTGTAATTGCACATAACTGACAGGACACCACAGCAAGCAACCGCTCCAGGAGAAGAAACGTTAATGACAGCCATGTATATATGTGGCAGCAGTCATTTTTGCCTAGGGATGAGGCTTGGAGGTGTTTTAATTGCCAGATTGCAGTGTCAGACCTGCAATGCATTTGAAAGCCAGTCTGCAGATGATGAGTCATTAGAAAAATTCAGAAATTGCTGTTGTACGAGGTTCCATTCAAAGACAGTGGTTCGTTCTCATCTCTAATTGCTCTTTACAAATACGTGTAATTCAGTTTTCAATAGAACTTGTGTTGCTTTTTTTTTTTCCAGTATGTGGGGAAAGGTTATAGTCATTTGTTTTAGGAGTTGTTTCAAGGATTTGTGAAGTTCTTAGGTTTCCTGTTAATTATAGAGAAACAGTAGGCAGCAGTTTGTCTAACCTTTAAGACAGACTAAGATGTATCTGCAAAATATCTCTCTGCATAGAACAGTTTGGAGACCACATATTTACTTCATTTATTTATAATGGGCAGATATTACTGGTTATAGCTTTGAGGATCTGTGGCTAAAGTAAGGTAATTAAGACTAATATTTTGAAATGGGGGCATCTAAAGGCCTGAATTACACATTTACAAAAATCAGGCACCAGTCTGGGCACCCAGAAAGCAGATGAACCAAAATTACATGGCAAAGCCTGGCCTCAAAATGTAACAGCAGAAGAGGGGGACCCAGTTCACATTTTTATATGTTTTAAATGTAAAAAGCTGCATAACTGATACTGAATATTGAAGCATTTCCAAATGTGTAGCATAGTAAAGCTTTATATTCATGCCTAGTAAGGGAATTAGGTCCTGGATCTGAGGCAAACAACATACTAAGGCCATTTTTTCACCAGGGCACAAGCCATTGGGCAAACTCAAAGGTATTTTTAAACAACGAGAAGTCCTGTGGCACCTTATAGACTAACAGATTTATTGGAGCACCAGCTTTCGTGGGCAAAGACCCACTTCGTCAGATGCATGTAGTGAAAATTCCAGAGGCCAAAAGGTATTTTTAACATTCAGGGGGCTAGGAGCACCTATGGGAGTCATTATTGCATGGCTCCTTCTCAATCTATAATTTTCTGAGGGTCATAATTCCTTGACCCCGCTCTCTCTATATAATCTATTCCACTTTCATGGCCATACTCCTTCATCTGAGGAGTAATTTAGTTCTGAAGTGTTGGAGTCATTGTTTTTTTCTTTAACTCTCTTCCCTTTATGCAACCTATTATCAAAAGTGCTTTTATATGAATTAACAGAGGCCAATTAGCAAGAGCTTCAGATAAGCTTTTATGCGCTTGATTGTGTAGCAAAGATATTAAATGTCTGATGTTTTATATTAAAGTTACAAAACCAAAATAACGACTTGGTATAATTGAAGTCTAGAAGTAGCCTCATAGGAGCTACATAGTCAGAAAATTATTGTAATTTATGTTTAAGTGAATGGAAATTAAGAAAAAGAAATTGCATAGCAATGAACTTCTATTGCAGCCATCCTTTGGATACCATTGTCTAATAGACACATTATGAATGCAAAATAAATGTGATTATTTTGCTGTGCATAAATAGAGCAATAATACTACGGGAACTGTTGCAAGCATTTCCAATTTGTTTCTAATCCAAACTAAACACATTAGCTATTAAACAGCATATTATTCAAGATCTTTTGTTTGTGTATCTCAGGTTACAGCGATGAGCATATGTAGGTATGCTTGCAAAACCAACACACAATGGGTTACTACCAGTGCCTCAGGCCAAAATCTAGCGGGTTTAAAAACATGCTCAGAACATCAGAGAAACTTTGAGAGTCTATGGCACAATTAAGCCTACTGTGTTTTTAATAGACTCAGCTCTGCTAAGCTATCTCCTACCAGCATAGAACAAACATTGTTACATTTATTGCTTGCTTAAATCCATGGATAAACTGAAATATGTAATTATTTCTCAACACTGGCTGCTATCATGTTTTCACTTTCACTGATGGTTCAGAGAAAAGTTTAAAGGTCTGATTCATCTGTCACCTAATGGTGACGTAAATGCAGTTGATTTCTATGGAACTTAGGACATCTACAAGAGGCCAGAGGTGAAGTCGATGAGACTTTGCCATTGACTTCAGCAGGGTTGAGATTTCACCTCAAATGTCTCAGGGGGAAGGAGTGGAGACAGTGCTGGGGACACATCTGATTTCATATTCAGTGCTATTCAGGGTTGATCCACATGCAGTCTTTTTGTGGACGATACGTGACCAAGGAAATAGGGTTAAGTCTGACAAATAATTGGTTTATAATGAACCATTCAGCCAGTCCTAGTGCTGCACTTCATTATCTAACTGGCAAGCTGAATGACAACAGCAAGTGTCAAATATACAAGAAGAATAATCTAGGTTTAAGAATTGATAAAACAGAATTTCACAGTAATTATTAGGTGAATGGAAGTGTTAAAAGTATGCAAGTACAAGTCCTAATAAATGAAATTCTTTCTAGAAATGAATAATCCTAGCAGATAACAGTCCATCGGGATGGAAATTCCTTTAATTTTTTAAACAAAATACAAATTATTTATAATGGTCACAAAATAAATGGAGTGAATGGGGAAAGCGAAGAGGACAGTCAATAAATTTATTGACACTTGCCGCATCCCAGAATCTCTCTCCATGCAGTCACTCTAGATTTACCACAGTGCAAGGAAGAACAGAATCTGGCTCAAAATTTGCACAGCAGGACCCAGTATAACACAAGACAAAAGAAACAGTGAAGGCTAAGTTGTAGCTGCTAGAGCCTGTGGAACATTGAGGTGAGAAGAGGTGTAGACTCTAAACTATAGTGGCTGGAAACTGGCATTAGATATGCATCAGTTCTTTCGGAGTAATAGGGAACCAGAATTTTAGAAATGTAGGGCCAGAACTCAAGAAGTCACCAAGGCCAGCCCCAGCTGCTAAGACAAGCCCAAGTAAACTTAGACCATCCCAGACAGAATTCGGTCTAACCTGTTCTTAAATACCTTCTGTGACAGAGATTCCACAACATCTTATTCACCATCTTAACTACCCTTATCATTAAAAACTTTTTTTCCTAACAATTAACCTAAATCTTCCTCATAGGTTAAAATCATAGCTTCTGGTCCTCCCTTCAGTGGACATGGAGAACAACTGATCACAATCTTCTTTATAACAGACCTTTGCATCTCTGAAGACTTAACAGGGTCCCTTCATACTTAATTTTTTAAGGAAATGTCTTCTCTAATGCAGAGATTGATTCTGCAGAAGTTGATCTTCCAGCGTTCGATTTAGCGGGTCCAATAAGGACCCACTAAATGAAACTCTAAGGGCGCCCCCATCGATGCTAGAACTCCTTGCGAGGAGAAGGGAAGTTAACAGGAGAGTTTCTCCCGTTGACCTCCCATTGAGGGAACTGCGCCAAAGTCCAATTTAAGGTACGCTGACTCTAGCTACACAATTCACGTAGCTGGAGTTGTGTATCTTAAATTTAATTTATCCAGTAGCGTAGACCTAGCCTAAATGTGACCAGTTTATTTAACCTTTCCTAAACTTTTTTATCATTTTGCTTCTCTCTTCTGGACTCTTTCCAATTTGTCCTCAACTTTCCTCAAGTGTGGCATTTAGAATTGGACACAATATTCTAGATGAGGCCTCACTAGTGCCAAAGACAGTGGAACAATTATGTCCTGTGTCTTACATAGAACACTGACATTAATACACCCCAGAAAGATATCCGGTTTGTTTGTTTGTTTGTGCAACTGCATCACATTGTTGAATCATATTCAGTTGGTGATTCCACCAGTCCCATGCCACACATCCTTTTCAGCATTACTGTCACTTCACCAGTTATTTCCCATTTTGTAGATACACATTTCATTTTTCCTTCCTAAGTGTTGTATTTTAAGAACATAAGAATGGCCATATTGGGTCAGACCAATGGTCCATCCAGCCCAGTACCCCTTTCTCTAGATCATTTATAAATAACTTGAATAAGATTGATCTCAGGACAGACCCATGAGGGACCCCGCTAATTACTTCTCTCCATTCGGAAAACTTACCATTTATTTCTACCCTTTGTTTCCTGTCTTTTAACCAGTTATCAGTCCATGATAGGACCTTCCCTCTTATCCCATGAAAACTTAAGAGCTTTGGTGAGGGACCTTGTCGAAGGCTTTCTGGAAATCTAAGTATACTATATCCACTGGATTCCCCCTTGTCCACATGTTTGTTGACCCCCTCAAAGAACTCTAGCAGATTAGTAAGGCACAATTTCCCTTTACAGATACCATGTTGACTTTCCCCCAACAAATTACGTTCATCTATGTGTCTGACAATTTTATTCTTTACGATAGTTTCAACTAATTTGCCCAGTACTGGCATTAGACTTACTGGTCTGTAATTGCCAGGATCACCTCTAGAGCCCTTTTTAAATATTGGCATCACATTAGCTATCTTCCAGTCATTAGGTACAGAAGCTGATTTAAAAGATAGGTTACAAACCACAGTTAATAGTTCTGCAATTTCACATTTGAAGTTCTTTCAGAAATCTTTGGTGAATGCCATCTGGTCCCAGTGACTTGCTACTGTTAAGTTTATCAATTTGTTCCAAAACCTCCTCTAATGACACCTCATTCTGGGACAATTCCTCGGATTTGTCACCTAAAAAGAATGGCTCAGGTTTGGGTATCTCCACAATATCCTCGGCCATGAAGACTGAAGCAAAGAATTCATTTAGCTTCTCCACAATGACTTTATCATATTTGAGTGCTCCTTTAGCATTTTGATCATCCAAGGACCCCACTCAGAAAACCTCTGTGTGGCTCATTTTGATCCTGTCTTTATTGAATTTCCCCTTGATGATTTCCAAACAATTCTCCAATTTGTCAAAACAATTTTCAAGTCTACTTTTGCCCTCCCAAGTGCTTGCAGTCCCTCCCAACTTGGTGCCAGCAGCACATTTTATAATCATACTCTCCACTTGTTATCCAAGGAATGAATGAAAATATTGAATAGTATTTCACCCAGGAGGCTGACCCTGTGAGACCTCACTGAATTCACACTTCCAGTCTGACTTTGATAGCTTCTCTTTCAGTATGGTCTTTCAACCAGGGGTGCACTTGCAACCTCGGGTGGGGTCATGGGCATCCGGTATGATAGGTGGGGGAAGGCTTTGCCTTCCCACACTACTAGGTATAGCCCAGCCCACACTCCACCCCCAGAATGCCTGCTGTAGTCATTCTGGGGGTGGAGTGTTGCTGCCCCCAGCACTCACCCACCCGGTGCTCTGGGGCTGGGAGGCTAGGGCCACACCATGCAATGTGTCCTCATCCCTCCCCCAGTGCTCCAGGGTGGAGAGGCTGGGCCATACTGCATGGCATGCTCTCCTCCCTCCCCCAGTACTTGGGGGCTAGAGAGGCTGGGCTGCACCCCTGTGGCATGACCACCTCCCTCCCCTGGTGCTCTGGGGCTAGAGCGGCAAGGGTGAGGCCGGGCTGGGCCAGACTGGGCCACACAGCGTGGTGTGCCTTCCTCCAGGGCTGGGAAGGCTGGGGTCATGCGGTGTGCCCTCCAACCCACCCCGAGGCATGAGAGAGTTCAAGCCCCGACCTGCTCATCTCTCCTCCCCAGGGTTGGGAGGGGCAGCATATGTGCGGCGCACTGCCCTTTCTTCCCTATGGAGGGCGGGGAAGGGGTGGGGCCTCAGCATAATGGGCAGAGCTGGAGGTGGGTGTTGGGTGCCTTCACCAACCACCCCTGGGTGGGGTAGAGTTCACTTCATTGCTCTCCTCCAGAGCCTGAAAGAAACCCAACTCCCATACAAAAGTACCTGGAGACCCAGAGTTCAGTCTCTATCGATTTTCAGTAAGGACTGGATAATGTCAGCCTCCTCACATTCAAATCCCAAAACCAAACTAAAGAAATTAATTTAATTAAACAACTTTATAAAAATCTTATGATGAAGAACAAATAATAATGATCTAATTTTCACAGCATAACATGGCTCTTTTATGACCCACAGGCATTATCTTCAGTTATACATAAACATAAATAAAGAAAACACATTAAAATCTGAGCAGTTCCATCCCCACAGAAACACAGTGAGAAGAAACTGTGAATCCCGAAAAGCTTAGGCTTAGTCCGTCTCAGTCTCAGTTAGAGTCTTTGATCACCCAATCTGTACAATTTCCTGAGTCTAAGACAGCATCTTCCCTCCACTTGCTTGTAGCAAACTTCAGTTGGAATCGAGGCAGACTCTTCCTCTGCAGCAACCAACGCTAGCCAGCCAGCTAACAGATTTACAGGAGTACAGTTCCCTCTAAGGTGCGCGCCTGCGCACAACCAATTCTACGCCTGCCCACTGCCATGTGCCTCAGCTGGAGTCAGGCCATGGTGAGGCTGTCCCTCACTTGTAGCAGTTCCGGTTCCAGCTCCAGAGGTAGGGCAGTGTGGTGGCCCGTTGCTCCAGGGACCAGGGCTGCTGGACCTGGGGTGGCCAGGCCACGTGGCAGAGCAGGGCTGCTCTGGGGCCTGCCGAAGCTAAAGCCAGGCTGCAGTGCAGATGCTCCTGGGGCTGAGACTCCCTGCACCCCTCTTCCCCCCCCCCCACAACCCTCTGTCACTCAGAACCCCATTCCCTCCAACCCTCTGCCAGCTCCCCCCCTCTGTCTCCCGATATGTCACTGTCCCACCCCCAGCACCTCACTCCCAGCAAACCCTGGGTACTGGCAGCAGCTTCCCTCTGCCCCAGATGGGATCTCACAGCCAACCCTGTGAGGAACAGCCTGGGCCAGCTCCTGCCCTGCACACAGGCTGCCTTGGTAGCAGCATTCCCTGGTGGGGGTAGGTTTCACCTTCTCCCTACAGGGTGGGGAGGTGCTGCCTGGGAGCAGGGCTCAGGGGCTGTGTGCTGGGAGTCTTTTGGGGAGCAGCACCACTGGTGAGTGCCACAGTGGCACACACCTGAACAAGCGCACGTGACCTCATTATTGGTGCACAAGAAAAAACTCACTCTGCTCATGGATGGAAAATCTTAGGGGGACCGCCGGTTAGGAGTGTACTGATTTAAAGACAACTCTGTGACAAGAACATGCAAAAACTGAGGACAACAAAATACAAATGACACTTTCCCTATTACTGCATTTAAAGAAAAGTTGGTGAATCTTACTAGTTGAGAAAGTTAACCAGAACAGTTTGGTGAAAAATCAAAACATACAATCAAAACAGAAGAAATTAATTTTCCCTCCCAGGTTCCCCTTGCTATAATTAATATTGCCCATGTTTCTTTGTTAGAGGGTTAGCAATAGCATTTCCTTGCTGCAAAATGCTTCACAGTGAGGGACAACAACCTGCTTTCTGCTCTGGAGCTCAGCTTCTCACAGCTCACAAAGGGCACAGGGCCCTTCATAAAACAGCTGTCCTGACTTCTTGTCCTCATGGAGTCTGACCCCAGCAACAGAGCGGCGACCCTGGCAATTATAGACCAGTAAGTCTAACGTCAGTACCGGGTCAATTAGTTGAAACAATAATAAAGAATCAGAGGGGTAGCTGTGTTAGTCTGGATCTGCAAAAGTGACAAGGAGTCCTGTAGCACCTTATAGACTAACAGATGTATTGGAGCATAAGCTTTTCTGGGCTAAGACCCACTTCGTCAGATGCATGTAGTGGAAATTTCCAATAAAGAATAGTTATTTAGAAATTTCCAATAAAGAATAGTAAAGAATAAAATTGTCAGACACGTAGAAGAACATAATTTGTTGGGCAAAAGTCAACATGGTTTCTGTAAAGGGAAATCATGTTATACTAATCTATTAGAGTTCTTTGAAGGGGTTAACAAACATGTGGACAAGGGGGATCCAGTAGATATAGTATACTTAGATTTCCAGAAAGCCTTTCACAGGGTCCCTCACCAAAGGCTCTTGTGTAAATTAGGTTGTCATGGGATAAGAGGGAAGATCCTTTCATTGATTGAGAACTAGTTAAAAGACAGGAAACAAAGGGTAGGAATAAATGGTAAATTTTCAGAATGGAGAGGTGTAACTAATGGTGTTCCCCAAGGGTCAGTCCTAGGACCAATCCTATTCAATTTATTTATAAATGATCTAGAGAAAGGGATAACCAGTGAGGTGGTAAAGTTTGCGGACGATACTAAACTGTTCAAGACAGTCAAGACCAAAGCAGACTGTGAAGAACTTCAAAAAGATCTCACCAAACTGAGTGACTGGGCAACAAAATGGCAAATGAAATTTCATGTGGATAAGTGTAAAGTAATGCACATTGGAAAAAATAACCCCAACTATACATACAGTATGATGGGGGCTAATTTAGCTACAACTAATCAGGAAAGAGATCTTGGAGTTATCGTGGATAGTTCTTTGAAAACATACGTCCACGCAGTGTGCAGCGGCAGTCAAAAAAGTAAATAGGATGCTAGGAATTATTAAAAAGGGGATAGAAAATAAGACGAAGAATATCTTACTGCCCCTATATAAAACTATAATATGCCCACATCTAGAATACTGCGTACAGAGATGGTCTCCTCACCTCAAAAAAGATATTTTGGCATTAGAAAAGGTTCAGAAAAGAGCAACTAAAATGATTAGGGGTTTGGAACGGGTCCCATATGAGGAGAGGCTAAAGAGACTGAGACTTTTCAGTTTAGAAAAGAGGAGACTGAGGGGGAATATGATAGAGGTATATGAAATCATGAGTGGTGTGGAGAGGGTGAATAAAGAAAAGTTATTTACTTGTTCCCATAATATAAAAACTAGAGGACACCAAATGAAATTAATGGGTAGCAGGTTTAAAACTAATAAAAGAAAGTTCTTCTTCACACAGCGCATAGTCAACCTGTGGAACTCCTTGCCAGAGGAGGCTGTGAAGGCTAGGACTATAACAGAGTTTAAAAAAGAGCTAGATAAATTCATGGAGGTTAGGTCCATAATAGGCTATTAGCCAGGGGGTAAGGAATGGTGCCCCTCGCCTCTGTTTGTCAAAGGCTGGAGAAGGATGGCAGGAGACAAACTGCTTGATCATTGTCTTCGGTCCACCCCCTCAGGGGCACCTGGCACTGGCCACTGTTGGCAGACAGGATACTGGGCTGGATGGACCTTTGATCTGACCCAGTATGGCCATTCTTATGTTCTTATGGAGTGGATCCCAACACCTACCACACACAATTCAAGGACCTTCTGTGTGTGGAGTGCTAAATCTGCCTAGCAACAGTGACCGAGATACAACAACTTGCTCCTTCCTCCCCACTATGGATCTCTTAAAAAGATATCTTCTCACACTCACCTTATAAGAAATTCAGATAGACCATATTTCCCTAGTTTGTTTGTGAACATGTCATGTGAGATTGTGTTAAAAACCTCACAAAAATTAAGATATTTCATGTATTCTGTTTCTCTCCTATCCAGTAGGACAGTTCCTCTGTCAAGAAGGAAATTAGATTGGCTTGGCACAAGTTGTTCTTGACACAAGGTGGCAGGGTCCCTAGCTTTGTCTCCAAAGTGTCCTGACCTACTTCCCTCATGAGTGTGCAGTTATTTGGGAAGCACCAGCAGAATTTTGCCTTTGTATTCAAGGAGAGTGAGAAGCTGCATTATTATCTATCTGATGTGTAGGTGGGAGGGAAAGAGCATCAGATACTTTCTTGGGAATTCAGAATTCAGCCTAAATGACTGATTTTTTTACCACAGGCAAGATCAAAAGTGAAGTATGAGAGCACTGTGTGCGTAGGCTGCACCAGCCTGCTCATCTCATCTATGGCAATAGAGCCACTATCACAAGGTTTTTATAAACTACTTATATCTGTGTCCATAGTGCTTATAGGCTGCTCCATTTCCATAATACCACAGCAGCTCAATCTGTAGCATGTTTACCCTCCCAGCATTCTGTAGGTTATGGAGGGCTGTCACCTCCATTTTATAGATGGGAGGTAAAACACAAAGGGTACGTCTACACAGCAGTGTTATTTCGGAATAACTGACATTATTCCGAGATAACATAGTGTGCACCTACACTACTGGCCTTTATTCTGAAATAATGTCGAGCTGGAGGACTTCTTCCTCTAACTCATGGTCACCCTCATTTCACAAAGAGTAAGGGAAGTCAAAGGAAGAGTGTTCTTCCTACTACTTTCTGCTGTGTAGACAGCACCAAAAGCCAAGTTAAGCTATTTTATAGCAGAGGTTGCGTAGTTTAATTCAACTTTAGCTCTGTGGTGTAAATGTACCCAAAGCGACTTACTCCAGGGATTCTGTGGTAGACCAGGCAACTGAACCCAGGTCTCCATCATCCTGCATGCTGGTGCCGCAATCATTTTCAACTATCCTCTCACTTGGGAAAGAGAGAAACAAAGCCAGCCGACTGTTCTGGTTTCCATCCTGTTTCCTGGTAGGGAAGCACCAGCAACACAAAAGTCGCACCTGCAGTTGCCACCTTTGTTGACTGCCTCAGCCAAAAAGCCAGCAGTTGCTCAGGAGATATGGAGACTTAGTAACCCTCTCAGACCTATAATTCAGCTGTCCCTACAGTCCGAGGCTGAAGAAGGCTGGCTGGGAAGCTTTCATTACTGCTTCTCACACAGTACACCTGCTGGGTGCTGTAAACAAAGGACTTCAGTCTCCATCATTGCCTGTCGTGCACCTTTCACAGAGCAGTATACTCTGTGTTCAAGTCATTCTAAGTTCAAAGCCTGGGTAAACTGCTGCACAAGTGGTGACTATCCTTTCCCCATATCTTGCATAAACACTAAATTCATAAATACTATGAGGTTAAAATTCTGCAGCAAATGACCCCATGTGGCAAAATCTAATAAGGAATCAGTTTTTATTCCGACAGATTTGTTTTGTGTTATTCTGTTATTCAGAGGGACTATGCCTGTTTCACTGTATAGATGACAGATTAAAAGGGACTTTTATAATGCAAAACCTTAGGGTACCTTCTAAATATACTTGACACAACTCTGAATCCACAATACCTACTGTTCCTCCTCATCCCAAAGAGAAGAGTGCTGGCCAGCAGGTTTAGGGAAATTGTCAGTAGGGTGATTATTCACAAAAGATAATTTTTACTGTTAGCACTGAGGCATTGATAATGCTATATTTATGAATGAGTGCCATTTCCATTAAACCTCTTTTTTTAAAGTATTGAAAACTTGGCTGTTGAACTAAAGGGACAAGCTGTGGCATGCCAGCTGGTGGTAGTTTGGGATTATTTTCCTGAGAAAAGGCCTTTAATGAACTAAAAATGTTCAGAATTTAGACAGGAATGAATCATGCTACCCAGGTAGTATTTACTTACTGATCTCTGACTTTTAAAATCACTAATTACACCAAGACTGGAGTAAAGTCTCTTTAACATTCATTCTGTTTTCCTGTTCACCACAAATGATTGCTGGTGCATGTCGACTCTTCCTCATGAAGAGTGTAGGGCAACACATGGGCCGGATTTTCTTTGGGTGTAAATTTGCACAGTGGCTTTAGTGTTGAACTGGTTCATAAATATATTGGATTTGATGTTTGGTTTTATGTTCTACTGTGTGGAGCAGGGGTATATCTCATATAAAATACCATGGGGGCTGCATTAATTAATCTGTAATATTCACTACCACAACCATTGACAAAGTACGTGTGCATATGCAGTATCCTAACTGTGAATGTGTGGCCTGTGCCTTGTTTACAGGCTCTTTAATTTGTGCTTGGGTTCAGGTCAGGGCTTTGAAGAACTCTGTCAAGATGTTACACTAAGCTGTATCCCAGCCCATGGAAAATATAGTACTGCCAACATGAACATTCTAGTTTAAACATCTTGCATGACCTGTTGCTTAATCCACTGCAAGATCATGAACTCTGCCGTCTGTAAAATCTGAGCCATGTCAGATAAGTGGAGCCAAGAAATGAAGAGTAGTCTCTTACTAGCACTCCTTCATGTCACATGGCTCAAACAAACCATCTGCCACTGCTTAGGGCTTGATGCTTCTATTAAAATCTCACTACAGATGCAGGATCAAATCCTGAGATACTACAGAAACAGGTTGCTTAAAAATGCCTGAAATTAATTTTTAATTCAAGCAAATATAACCCACATGCCTAGTGGGTGTGGTTCACTATTCCATGTAGTGGTACTTAGACCACCTACAGCAAGAGATAAGAATGAGTGAGGTCTACAGCCTAAGCTGAGAGCCAGCTGGCTTTATAGCTCAAGTGGTAAAGGCTCCTATACTAAGCTCCAGCGAGCCCAGGTTTGGCTCCATCTGGAGGCGGTTACACAAATACTAGCAGAATTTTTGTTTCTTTTATGGTTTATGCTATATCCAATACTAACCAACATTCAGGAGGGGGTTGTTCTACAATGCCCTAATTCAAAGTAACTCTCCCATCAACTATAATGGGAGCAGTGTCAAGCCAACTCAAAGGACTTTTGAAAATCTATTCCTAGATGTAAACTGGTAAAAGGGCAAGTCCTCAACTGTGACAATAATTTAGGCCATTGGAGAGAGATAGATGCATTTTTGCAGCCAAAACACACTTGAAAACTATACACTGACACAACCTATCATGTTGACCAATCGTATTGCTTTGTTTTATTGTACTGCCCCAGACAATTGTCCATCTGTTATTTCTTATATTATACTCAGACTGTAAGCTCTTGGTGGGAAGGGCTCTTTTGCTGTTTTGTTCTGTGTTTGTACAGCCCTTACCATAAAGGTCCATGACAACTGGGGTTTCTAAATGCTTCAATAATATCAATAAAATATAATAATAATGTTAAAGAAATAGAAACTATGAGGTTTTTTTTCCTGCTAAGATTGATGCCAGTACATATAATGTAACCATATATTCCCATTTATGTATTTGATTAAAGAATATAGAATGGGGAATGGATTCTGCTTTTCTATCTGATAGTGCACTAGTTATCAAATCACAATGTATGTATTTTAATAATAAACTTGTATATATTTGAAATAGTGTAAGTTTTCAGTAAATACTGTACCTGCTATAAATTAATTGTTTCATCAGGTGTATGTAGGATCATCTAAATTCAGTGCTAACACAACCTCTCTAGCTACCAGCTCTGAAACATTAGCCTTATACAATTTCATATCCCTGTACATTTCTTAATAACAAGCAGATGAAGATAGATACATTATAGAATCATAGAATCATAATGTGAAATAGCGATAAAACATAGAGAAACTGAATATAATGTGGGTTTATCGCTTTGGGAAGTCATGAATAATCTGACTGAATTTGGCAAGCAATTCATCAAAATATAAACCACACAGTAAAATTAATTTATATACTCTTTAAAAGCATCATCTAAAGCCCACTGGAGATTTTCTCTTGATTTCAATAGACTTTTGATTTAAAACTAAATAAAGATTTGGAACCAAACTTAGAGGTGAGGTATAAAGTGATGTAAGTGAACCTAAGGTGGGGTTATTTACACATTTGTCCCTTACCTTTAAAATCACTCACTGACTTCCAGTTACATATTTCCTCTCCATTTGCCTCTTCAGCCTGTTGTGGATTGAATAAGTAAAAAGTTATTTTCTTTTAAAATATTAAAATGCTCATTCACATGCCATTTCTTTTAACTACAGGTCTCTATACTTCTTTGGTGGACCCTTGCCTCGCTGCCTGTACTGCAAGATTGTGCATTCGCTAATATAATGTGTTTGCCAAGAGCTCATCTTTAATATAAAATGTACCTAATTTGTTTAGCTGGCCAAGTGTTTTCTACAGCCTTGACTTAACAACTCAGTCATCTGTAGACCGCAAGTGAAACTACTTATGTCACCTTGCCAATTTCCATGTTTTTCACATGTTGATTCATGTCATTTTAACACTGATATATCCAGTGTAATTGAAAATATTTTGAAGGCCCCTTGCTGTCAGTAAGAATTGGGTACATAAAGTTGTCAAGAAAAAAAGAGGATTTTTTTCATACAGCAATTGCTAAGGTAACTACAAGTAGGAAAAGAGGTGCCTTTAACCTATCTCAGAAAAATTAGTAGGAATGTCCACTGTTGCCTGTGATAAAAGTCTCTCAAGAAAAGGACTGTTCAGAAAGAATGGAAGGGACTGTCTACAAAGGAGTACGTACATCAAACTTGTATAATACATTCTTGTTACATGAAAATGGCTAAATAGATCTTTCTAGATGTGGTTTTATATACATATCACCATATATAATCTCTGGCACAAATTAATAGCAGACTTGACCTCAGTATATCAAAAGTTTTTCACTGGGCTCCTTACAGTACTTCATGTTTTAATATACTTTATTACATGCAAGATGCTTTTTAGAAGTAATGGTTTACTCATCTCCATATTTATTATGTTAACACTTCAGTCAAGGTTCCTGGGTGCCACTGACCCAACACAGTACTCGCCAGTACTTGCCCCACAGAGCCCTCAGAAGAAAAGGAGGAGTAAGGGGGTGTACCATATAAGCTGGGGGAATGGGGTTTAGGGGAAGTGCATAAGTAAAACAGAAGGACAGTGAAGGGAGAGGGATGATGACAGCAGGAGGTGGGAACAGGAATGGAAGAAGGATTGATTCAGGGGCATGAGTGATGATGAGGCTGAAATGAAGAGGTTGAAACAAACAGCCAATCAGCACAGGGGAGAGAACATTCAGCCAAAAGTATTGAAAATACTCTCATAGTATTTGTTCCTGCCTCTGCAGCTGCTCCTGCCAGCTCCAATAATAATGAGAAACATTGAGTCTTTCACATAGCATTGAACATTTTCCTTTAGCAGTGTAAGTGTGATTTAACCACGTGGAATTCCCCTCAATATAGGACTTTAATACGAACAGCCAGGCTGACCCTCTGGCTGAACAAGGAGTGAAGGGCAGTGCACAGCTGTGTGACCCTGGCACAGCCCAAGGATGGAATAGTGATGCAGAGCATCCCAATTCTGCTCATACTGCCATGTTGCTCTGGAGAAGAGGGAAGGCTAATTACTACCAGCCACAAAGGAGTACAGTTTATTTTAACTCTGTCCCTGCCCACTTTTGTGCGCAGGGTGGGAATATGCAGAGATCATACATTGGTCTGTAACATCCAGCCACACTGGATCCACATGCTGGTAGGCCAGGTGTCATCTTTCTGTCAGGTGGTGTTGGCAACAGTAAAGGTCAGGTGCAATATCTCCACATGCACAAGCCCTGAGTCTGTGCATAACAAAGAAAAAATTTTACCCCGCCAAATGTTTCCTCTAATTTTTCCCAGCCCTAGTAGAATGAATTGTTCTATGTGTGACAATATGGAGGTTATGTACCATCCATCACTTTCATATTGGTACACATAACAAAATTCATGTGGTAAGGATGGAGCCAAGGGTTTCTGAGTGTGGGAAGGGGCTCAGGCTTGAGGCAGAGGGTTGGAGTGCAGGATGTGAGGGCTCTGACTGGGGGTACAGGCTCTGGGATGGGGATGGAGATGAGGGGCTTAGGGCTGCGACACAGTGTTGGGTTTCAAGGGTTCTGGATAGGGGTGCAGGCTCTGGGGTGGGGGTACAGTAGAGTGCAAGGGTATGGAGGGGATCTTGGGGCCAGGACATAGTAGCAAGGCTCCAGGGCTGAGGGGTTCCTGGCCAAGCTGCTCCAGTTATAGTGGGGGGAAGTCTGGGTTGCCCCAGTGGGGGAAGGGATGTCCGGAATAAGTTGCTTTGGCTGCGGCAGGGGAGCTATGGGGGTGGGCCAGGCCACCCGGGCTGCTCCAATCATAGCATGTGGGGTGGGGGTGTCCAAGAACAGCTGCAGTGGGCCATTCCAACTGCAGCAGGGGAGATCTAGAGCTGGGGTTATGTCTAGACTGCAGGCTTCTTTTCGAAGAACCTTTTTTGGAAGAGATCTTCTGAAAAAACTTCTTCCGAAAGAGCACGTCCACACACAAAAGCGCATCGAAAAAGTGATGTGCTTTTTCGAAAGAGAGCGTCCAGACTGATTGGACGCTTTCTCATATAAAAGGCCACCTGAATCTACTTCACACAGGGTTTTAGGTCACCCATTGCTTCTGAATGCTGGTGCCGGAGCCTTGCAGAGACACGTGCTTAAAGGGACCCCCCTGGACAACCGTTTCTCTGCTTCTGCCGCGTGCTTGCCTACATCTTCGAGGGACAGCAAAGCTCTCACAGTGCCTGCTGTGGTTGCCCAGCTTTTTTGGACGCCACAGCTTTTTTCTTGGTGCCATGGAGCCAGAGCTGCCCCTGGGCATGTGATGGCCCTACACAGCCATGCTGCAGATTTTCCAGCACTTTGTGCCAGCTGCCTTCCTGGTCCTGACCAAGGTGGACCCCAAGCTCAATCTGGACACCCTCTCCCTGGGTGTGGGCGCTACATTCTGGACACCCTCTCCCCAGGTGTGGGTGCTACATTCTGGCAACTGAACCCCACTGTGGAAAGGCGTTTCTGGAGGCTGGATACCAGTTCCGACTAGTGGGATCGGCTGGTTATGGAGCAGTGGGATGACCAGCAGTGGCTCCAAAACTTCCGCATGCGAAAGGCCACCTTTTTGGAGCTATGTGCCTGGCTTGCCCCCACCCCCCGGAGATGCGACACCCACCTGCGGCCCGCCATCCCCCTGAAGAAGCAGGTCACAATCGCCCTCTGGAAGCTCACCATCCCCGACAGCTACCGGTCAGTGGGCAACCAGTTCGGCGTGGGGAAGTCCACCATCAGGGCCCTCCTCATGGAGGTAAGGCACTCTTGGGCTGCAGTCCCTGTGGGGGGGGGGAGAGACCTGGAAAAGGGGGACGCTCAGGAAAATGGGGCTTGGAAGGTGTGGGGGATGGAGTGGGGGTGGGGAGAAGCCCCGTCCCCGGGGGGTTGTGCCTTCCCCGCCTCACACATCCCTGCTGCTGGGAGGGCAGCCTCATGGGGGTGGCTCCTGGGGTGTTTGAGGGAGGGAAGGAGGGGAGAGGGGGTCAGGGACTGCCCACGGGCTCAGGCACTCCCTCGCTCATTCTCTGTATTGTGTATTTGTTTGTCTCCTTCTGCAGGTGGTGAGGGCCATCAACTCCACCATTCTATGGTGCTGCAGGCCCTGATAGACCACCGTGGATAGTTCATAGATGTTTTTGTTGGGTGGTTGAGCAGGGCACATGATGCCCGGGTGTTTCGGAACTCTAGCCTGTTGGAAAGCTGGAGGCGAGCACATTCTTCCCCCTCTGGGACTTTGCGGTTGGGGACATGCAGATGCCATTATGCATCGTGGGGGACATGGCCTACCCTCTGATGCCATGGCTAATGAAGCCATATACTAGACACCTGGATCCCAGCAGGGACCAATTTAATGCCTGCCTGAACCGGGCCTGGATCCAGGTGGAGTGCATCTTCAGCCGCCTCAAGGCGCACTTCAGGTGCTTGCAGACCCACCTCAACATGGGGGAGCACAACTTCCCCAATGTGGTCGCAACATTGTGGAGAGGAAGGGGGAGGCCTTCCTCCTGGGGTGGGGGAAAGACGCCAGCAGTGAGGGGCAAGCCTTCCAGCAGCTGAGGACAGCTGCCATCCGACAGACCCATCAGGCCGGGGTGCGCATCCAGGAGGCCCTGAGGGAGAGGTTCTCTCAAACACCCCAGTAACTCTCCCCAGGGCCTCCCCCCTACGGGCCTCTGGCTTGTAGCCCTATCCTTTCCCCACCACAACACCTCCCTTTGCCCCTTCCCTGACCTCTCAGTAAAGACACCTGTTTGGTTTTCAACAAAATGAAGTCTGTATTTATACATTGAAAAAAGGTGGGCAGGAGGAGGGGGGCTCATAACCTCGAGGGGGAGGGGGCGGCCAGATGTGCCTCCTTGTGTGCAGGGACCTCGTTGGAGTTGGGATTGGGTGGGTCTGGGGACCACGGGGAGGGGTACGTAGGAGGGGAGGCTGGAGCAGGATCAGGGATGGCAAGGGGGCAGGGATAAGGGGCATGGCCATCACCCCGGGAGGGGGCATGGGCTTCACCTGGGGCGGGAGCAGAGGCATCACATGGGGGGCAGGCAGAGGGGGAATGGGCATGTAGGGGGGGCAGGAGGGTGGTAGGCAGGAGCAGTGACAGCAGCCAGGTGTGCCATCATGCCTGACATGATGGCACACATGCTATTGCACCGCTGCATGAACCATGCGTAGTTCCGCCACTCTGAGCTGGAACCATGCGTAGTTCCGCCACTCTGAGTCCTCGCAGACCTTCTGCACCAGGGTCTGCTGCATGTGGTGCAGGATGCTAACTTGCTGGTGCATGAGGTATTCCTTGACCCTGGTGTGCTTTTGGGTCCTCCGGGCGTGGGCGGCTGGCTGTGGTGGTGTGGCTCACCCCTCAGTCCCAGCTGGTCCAGCTGTGGAGAACACAAAGAGGGAGAGGTGGTCAGTAATCCCTGCAGACACTGTCCCTGAGGCCGTGCCCTCCTCTTTGAGCAGCGCCCAACAGTCCTCGGGGCAGAGGAGGGGAATGTCCTGGGAGCAAGGCCATGTGTGGCCTGTACAGCAGGCCCTGCCTCCCAGGGGTCCCGAGGTGCCCAGGGGACCGTGTTGCCTGCCTCCCACCTCCCCCCTTGAACCTTCCCCCCCAGCCGGCCCATGGATAAGCAGGCAAGGGAAGTGTCCAGCCACAGTGGGATCCCCTCATGGGCATCAGGGGAGCCGGGAGCAGCTTGGCCCTCCCCAGTGTCTGCACACACACCTGCAATTCGCAGCACTACCCACAGGAGTGGGTGGTGCCTCGCATGTGCAGGCATGCCCGTGTACTGTGTGCGGCACTCCTCAGTGTGTCTGCGATCTTGCCTGCACCCAGGTCCGGACCAAGCCATTCTGGTGCCCCGGGCAGATGGTTTAATTGCACCCCAGGTTGGGGGAGGGCGCATGCGCAGCCCTGCCCCCGCCCAGTGTGTGGGGGAGGGCACGTGGAGCTGGCAGTGGCAGGACACATGTGCCCTGCCCAGCCCAGCTATCGCCGCTGGCGCGCAGCCCAGGGCCTCCCAGGGCAGGCCGAGCCTGGCCGTGCAGAGCCCCGTAACTGCGGGGGGAAGGGCACTGCTGGCTGGTGCTGCAGGGGTTAATGCGGCCCCTGCCCCGGGTGGCCACGGCAGGGTGGCCGCTGGGAGCTGCTGCAGCCTGCGATCCAGGATCCAGCTGTGCGCCCCTTACAGCTGCCATCAGACACTCCCCATAGGTTGGCACCCCGGGCAGCTGCCCGGCTAGCCCATGCCTTAATCCGTCCCTGCCTGCACCCTTGTGGCTAGCCTGCTTCCATCTGTGGCAGGACATGTGTGGCCTCCCCTGAGCCTAACAGCAAGATCCCACCCATGCTCAGGGGCTGCCTGCTGCATCCGCGTGCCACACACTAACGCTGCACGTGGTTCCATGTGCGCGGACCACAGCACGATGTCCAGCCTCAGCAGCCTGAGTGATGCTTGCCCCCCACCCCCTGTGCACCAGCCTCCCCCCGCCCTGTGTGTGTGAGACTCTAAGACCACTCACCTGAAGATCCCTCCCCGGTGTCCGACGAGGCCTGGAAGACATCTTGGCTCACAGGCACCGGCTCCAGGGACAGGGTCACGGTCTCTGTCTCCTCCTCCTTCTCCAGCTGGCCCTGGTCCTCCTGCTCTTCCTCTGCCATGACCTCCGGCCGGGCGAAGACGTTTCCCCACCCCCCAGGATCTGGTGCAGCTTGTCGAAGTAGGGGTAGGTGTGGGGTCCTGCCCCTGAGCAGGAGCTGCACTCTCTGCCTGGACGTATCCCTGATGGAGCAATTTGACCTTACTCCAGACCTGTTCCAAGGTCCAGGGTGAGTGTCCATGCTCCGCCAGGGACTCGGCCATGTGCTCATAGATCTCCGTGTTGTGGAGTTAGGAGTGGAGATCCTGCAAGGTGTCCTCTTCGCCTCACAGCTCGAGGAGGGACAGGATCTTGGCTCTGGACCAGGAGAGTGCCCACCTCTTGGTCCTCCTGGATGGGACCTGGGACCCCTGGGCCTGCTCACTGCAAGGGCCAGGGGAGTTGCCAGGGACTTGAGGCTGGGCCATAAGTGGCAAGGCCTGTGGCAGGGAGAGCCACACAGTGAGGTGCTGCTCTCAGGCTAGCTTCCTGCCACAAGTCTTGTCCAGGATGCCTGTAGCTTTAAGAGGGGCCAGGAGACAGGCATTATAGAGTCCTGATTAATTTGGATGGCGTGTCCACCAGGGCACCTGTGCTATTTTCTGGAGGCCTCTTCTTTCGAGAAAAAAAACCTCCTCCCCGTCCACACACGCCTTTTTCCAAAAGAGCTCTTTACTTTTGGAAGAACGTGATTGCAGTGTGGATGTAACGCAGGTTTTGTCGAAAAAATGCCATTTTTCTAACAAAACTCTGTAGTGTAGACATACCCTGGTTCACAGCAGGTGGAGTTCCACGGCCAGGCTACTCTGGCTGCAGCAGGTTGTCTGGGGCCATTCACAGTTGTCTTTGGGCTGTGGGAGAAGTGCCTGGTTCAGGCTGATCTCTCCACTGACCACCAGGCTGGTAGCTTGTTTGGGAGTGGGGTGGCCCTGCTACTTTTTACCTGCATGTGTGCCTTGAATGCCTATGTAGTGCTAGGTAAGCAGTTACATGGCTGCACAGCTTACAGGAAATTTAGCTCCTGCCTTTAAGGACAAAAGTGAATTTTAACTTAAAACAGCCAAAATTAATCTCTTTGACATAGCAGATTGGTTTGCTGATCACCTAGGCAAAGTGTATGCAAATGCAGTCTGTTCCTGAGGTTGTTTCCCCCAGTTCATCAACAAATGGCAAAGGAAAGTAACTTCAAACCCTGGCTTCCACAAGCAAGGGGTGGGAAGAAGCTGCATTCTCGCCTGCTGCCTCCCTTATCTGAGTAAACAGGGACACAATTTAGCCCTTTGTTATCTTCAGTATTGACAGTTGTTTATTGAAATGAATTCCTAAGAGACTGCAGAGTTTTAGCTGGCTAAAGGGCAAGCAGCTTTCAAACAATGTGTATTTTTTATCATTATCACTTTTGAGAGGCAGAAATGTGAGCTTGATGCAAAAATCTTCTTCTGGGAGTTCATTTTAATAAGTTGTTTCCCCCCCACCCCTTGTTTTTATGCACACAGCAGTTGTGAATGAATTTTAAAGCTTTTTTTTTCTCCCTAGTATAGTCAGGGTTTCTACTGCTTTTCATTGTAAAAGAGAATTCAATTTTGCGGTAATAAGTTCAAAAATACATAGATAAGGCTCTTGTCAAAGGAGAAAAAAAGAAAGGCAAAAGAGGCATGAGTGAAAAGTACTGAGGAAAAAGGGAAAAGGGAATAATTGCTAGCTGGAGTTTACAGACCACAACCAAATCTCTTCTTCTAATTTATAAGCTTTAGCTAGAGACAAAGTGAGCTCTGTTAATGCTAATTTAAAGCCTTTATTCTTTCAGAAAGATGCATTTACATTCTCCATGTGGTTAAACAAGATGGGCGTGCTGATGGGCAGAGATGGATTAGGTTCTGAGATCTCTTGAACTTTTGCAGCATTCTGTTTTGTATCTCATTTCATTGTCTAGAGTCTAATAGGCTTGACCAAAACCAGATTTGGACCCAGATCTTGGGCTTGATACACCAATACGTTTCTCCACTGAAATAGAACAACCACAGACTTTGACCAAGTTTAGCTCTGGTATGGAGCTCAGCAACACAGGCCCGCTGCTAGAATCCACATGTTTGGATGCTTATTTAAACACGATGAAAACTGTGGACTGTCTGAGGTTGGCCCAAGTAGCATTGTTCATGGGAGAGAGGAGATGGGACTTAGTTGTTATGAATACAAAGCTGACTTCTGCTGCTATCAACACAAATAAATTTTTTTCCTCATATTTCTCTCTTGCTCCCAGGTTAACTCAAATCAGACTGTGCTGCTTGATCACCATTTAGGCTATGACTATACTGCAGAATTATTTTGTGATACCTCCGGTATCCTGAAATAGATATTCTGCGTCTTAAAAGCAAGCCTGTTATATCAAAATATAATGGGCTCGCTATTCCGATGCCCATGTAAACCTCATTTCATGAGGGTTAAGGGACGTTTTAGAATAGCGCCTTATTTCAAAATTTGGCACTGTATAGACAGCACCCAATTTCGAAATAAGCTATTTCAAAATTACCTCAAAATAAGCTACACAATTTGCATAGCACAAATTGTGTAACTTATTTTGAGGTAAGTGTAGACACACCCTTATGGTTTCCTTACTCCTGGTGTAAGTTATTATGATAGATATGGTGGATGTGGTGGGCCCTGTTAATACATGCAGAAAGAGAGAACCTCTATCCTGAGTAGCTTACAGCAGGAGGCTTTATTTAGGAAATCATGTAAGAAGTTGTATAATATCAGCCATATGTTTCAATGTGTTCCTGAATCATGGGCTAAATGTATGGGAAGCATTGCTCACTATATCACAGCCCAAAACTAGTTCAACCTAAATATATTTTCCTTTCTCTTCTGTTTGTGTATAGGAGTCAAAATTTTCAAATGTGGTATCTAAAACTAGGCTTCTAAATTCATATGTATATTCAGAATAGTTGGGAACTGTCATCAGGCATCCAACCCACTGATCAGTACAGGTGCAGGACCCAAGCATCAAAAACTAGAGGCTAGGGTCAGAACCAGAGTCAATAGACAGATCTGAAAAGCAGGAACCAAGGATTGGAGCAGAGGGTCAGAGCTGGAATCACAAGCAGCAAGTAAGATAACCAGCAAGATCTGAGGTAGGGATAGGGTGCAGGCAGCAGGAAGCAACACACAGGACTAATTACAGTAGCAGGCATATACTGCAAGCAGACAGCAAGTTGCTACTGCTGGATTAAGAGCTGGTCTGCTGGCCTTTCCATCCAATCTGGTGGTATAGCCAGTTGGGCACTACACTGCAGGCCAGCTTCTCTCATCAGGCCCAGGTTCCTGACAGGCACTGAAAAGTGCTTTAGCCCCACCAGTTCCTATAACACTGAATTCAAAGGCTGTATGTCAGCTTTGTGGTGTATCATTCACTTGTCAACCAAAACCTCAAATATTCCTTAATTAAACCATTAGAAAGATAATGAAACAATAGAATAATAATACAGCTTGAACCTCTAGTTTGGTACCCTCGGGACCTAACTGGTGCAGAACCAGAGAATTTGCTGAACCATGGGAGGTCAATATTGCCTAGCATCATTACCAACACTGCCACTACTTATTGCACTCTTTGAAGACATTTAGGAGTAAATTAGAGCTACACAACAGCACAGAACACTGAGAACCAGGACTGGTGGCGGTAAACAAACTGTATAATACCACAGGAAACTTGGCCACGCTCATGAATTGGACATCTGGCTAAATAAAATCATGCCGGACTATGAATGTTGCCAGACCAGAGATTGCGAGACTAGAGAGGTTTAACCTGTAATAAAAAGGACATTGTTGCTGGACTGTCCTTTGATTGCAAGATGTTATTCATATTATGAAAAATGCAGTAAAATTATGTGTAATGCTTTAAAGCTTTGGACACAATCATTTGGCTTCAAAAATTGAAGATATGTTACCATGTAAATCTTTCTGTTAAATATGTTTTCTTTCTTAATTAAGAACACGAGAAATAGTAGGTCAGAGCAATGTCCAGCCAAATACCCTGTCTCACAACAGTAGGAAAGAATGAATAGAACAGGGCAAATTATTAAATGATCCATCCCTGGTGTCCAGTCCCAGCTTTTGGTAATTGTAGGTTTAAGGAAACAAAGAGCATGGGGTTGCATACCTTCCCATCTTGGCCAATAACCATTGATGGACTTATTCTCCATGAACATATTATAGTTCTTCCGTTAAAAGCATTTGCGGAAAATCATGCCCGTCTAGACGTAGCCCAGGGGTTAGGTCAATTTCACTATGTTGCATAGAGGGAGTGGATTTTCACAACCAACCAAAGCAGTTATACTGACAATTTCCTAGGGTAGATCTGGCTTTATTATCAATCCCTTTCTTTGGCTACGTCTTCACTGTAGCCTTCTTCCGCAAAAGCTTATGCAAATGAAGCACTGAGTGGAATATCACCGTGCTTCATTTGCATAGCAGTCGCTTTGCGCAAGAGGTTTTTGCACAAAACCCCCCTCTTGCACAAGAGCCATTCTTCCTCATTTTTTCAGGAAGAACGGCTTTCGTGCAAGAGCGGGGTTTTGTGCAAAAAGGAGCTATCTACACAGCTCCTTTTTGCACAAAAGCCTGTTGCACAAAAGCAGCTGCTAATTAATTATGCAAATGAAGCACAGCAATATTCCACTCCGCACTTCATTTACATAAGCTTTTGCAGAAAAAGGCTACAGTGTAGACGTAGCCTTAGTGTTTCCTAACATTTTGTTAGCTTTTTTAGTTGCCATTGCACATTGGGCAGATGTTTTCAGAGAGCTATTCATGATGACTCCAGGATCTCTTTCATGTGATAACAGCTAATGTAGACATATCATTTTGTATGTATAGTTGGGCATACATTGTCCACTGAAACATTTAATTCCAGCTGCTATTTTGTTGTCCAGCTACCCAGTTTTGTGAGATCCCTTTGTAACTCCTTGCAGTCAGACTGGGACCAAACTCTCTTGAGTAATTTAGTATTGTCTACAAACATTGCCACCACACTTTGGAAAACCTTGCTGGTGTCAGTTTATTTCACTCAGCTATACCCTTCCAGTAATATTATTCTTTAGTTTTATTTTCAATCTGCTTCTGACTGATGACATTATCTGATCAACAAAAAAAGCAAAAGTTTTTACCAAAAGTAATGGCATGCAGTAAAGTTGTACCACTCTAACTATTAAAGATATTTTATTATGTAATAAAAGCAATGCTATCGTTTTAGCGTGAGATGTACAACATTAATTCAGATGCTAATTTGCACATGATGTATTATTGATGGGGCACAAAAGCATTTATTATTGACAATCTTAAAAAGACATATATTTTAATATATTAATAACCAGAGTCCTCAACAGGTTGTAATATGATCTTTCTTAATTGAGACAAACTGTGAGAGTGGCTATTGATTAAATTCAACTTCATAGAATAGTCCTTCCTGCATTAAATGATCTATGGAGATGCACTATCATGAAAAGGAAGAGAGAGGCAACATTCTGTGCTGCGTAGGCTCTTATATCTTACGTATCACCATAGTATCTGAGCACATTCCAATAGTACATTTAACAACATAACTAAAAACTGTCCTCCTCTCCCTAGGAGAAGTGTGTGTGAGGTGGACAGTTTTGTGCTGGCAGAGTTTCTGTTGCTGTTGTTGTGAATGTGCACGTTGCTGTGTGCTTATATTAGAGATGGGCAGTGGAAGAGGTGTGCTTGCATAAGAACGTAAGAGCGGCCGTACTGAGTCAGACCACAGGTCGATCTAGTGCAATACCCTGTCTGCCAACAGTGGCCAATGCCAGATGCCCCAGAGGGAGTGAACTCAACAGGTAATCATCACGTGATCCCTCTCCTGTCATCCATTTCCAGATAAACAGGGGCTAAGGACATCATTCCTACCCATCCTGGCCAATAGCCATTGATGGACCTAACCTCCGTGAATTTATCCAGCTCTTTTTTGAATCCCTGTTAAAGCCCTAGCCTTCACCACATCCTTTGGCAAGGAGTTCCACAGGTTGACTGTGCTGCATGAAGAAAAACTTCCTTTTGTTTGTTTTAAACCTGCTACCTACTAATTTTATTTGGTGACCTCTAGTTCTTATGTTATGGGTACAAGTAAATAACTTTTCATTATTCACTTGTTCCCCACCAGTCATGATTTTATAGACCTCTAACATATCACCCCTTAGTCTCCTCTTTTCTAAGATGAAAATTCCAAATCTTTTTAATCTCTCTTCATATGGGACCTGTTCCAACCCCTAATCATTTTTGTTGCCATTTTCTGAACTTTTCCAATGCCAATATATCTTTTTTTGAGATGAGGCGGCCACATTTGTATTCAAGATGTAGGCATACCATGTTTTTATATAGAGGCATTAAGATATTCTCTGTCTTAATCTCTATCTCTTTTTTAATGATTCCTAACATTCTGTTTGCTTTTTTGACTGCCGCTACACACTGAGGGTACATCTAGATTACATGCCTCTGCCGACAGAGGCATGTAAAATAGGCTACCCGACATAGTCAGTGAAGCGGGGATTTAAATATCCCTGGCTTCATTAAAATAAAAATGACTGCCGCGCTGTGCTGGCTCAGCTGATCATCAGCACAGCACACGAGTCAAGACGCAGATTGGTCAACAAGGGAAGCCTTTGTCGACCGCTCCTGTAAACCTGGCCATTTTTATTTTAATGAAGCTAGGGATATTTAAATCCCCGCTTCATTGACTATGTTGGGTAGCCTATTTTACATACCTCTGTCGGCAGAGGCATGTAATCTAGACATGCCCTGAGTGATGTTTTCAGAGAACTATCCACAGTGACTCCAAGATCTTTCTCTTGAGTAGTTGGAGCCAAATTAGTCCCCATCATATCGTCTGTATAGTTGGGATTATTTTTGCCAATGTGCATTACTTTTCATTTATGAAAATTAAAGTTCATTTGCCATTTTGTTGCCTGATCGCTTAGCTTTTTGAAGCTCTTCACAGTCTGCTTTGGTCTTAATTATCTTGAGCAGTTTGGTATTATCTGCAAATTTTGCCATCTCACTGTTTTCCCTTTCTCCAGATCATTTTTAAATAAGTTGAATAGGATTGGTCCCAGGCCAGACCCTTTGGGGACACCACTAGTTACCTCTCTCCATTCTGTAAACTGACCATTTATTCCTACCCTTTATTTCCTGTCTTTTAACCAGTTATCAATCAATGAAAAGACCTTCCCTCTTATCTCTTGACAACTTATTTTACTTAAGAGCTGTTGGTGAGGGACCTTGTCAAAGGCTTTATGGAAATCTAAGTATACTATATCCACTGGATACCCTTTGTCCACATGTTTGTTAACCCCCTCAAAGAACTCTAGTAGATTAGTAAGGCACGATTTCCCTTTACAGAGTGGAGGGTGGTGAAGTTTGAGATGATCATTAGTTTCTGTGGCTATTCATTCCACTGCCTCAGACCAGCCCCAAAGAAAGTTCTGTCTCTTGCTCAGACAAACTTTATCCTTATGGGGGACATAGTCTGGGTCCAAGCTATGGAGCACCTTGAAGATAAAGACTGAGACCTCAAACTTGATTGAATATTCTATGGGAAGCCAGCATAGAGATCAGAGGACAGGAGAGATGTGTTCAGGGTAGCTTCTGTTGGTGAGGAGAGGCAACTTCACTGTTCGGTACTAGTTGGAGTTTCCTAAGCACTGTATATCACATTGCTGGAGTCCAGAAGGGATGTAACAGATCTGTGAATAACTGAGACTATACTGTGATCTACCAGGATGGGATAGAGTCTCTCTGCCAACCAGAGATGATAGAAAGCTTAATTCTCACATGCAGCTGTGTGAGAACTCAACATCAGCAAAGACTCCAAAAAGCTTTGTAAGCTACAGGCTGAATTGACCAGTTGCGGGTATGAACCTTCAATTGAAGAATACAGCACCATGGCTATAAAATCTTCAAAGTGGTTCTTTTTTCTGCCAACAGCGTTGACTCTGTCTTTTTTGTGCTCAGCTTCAGCCAGCTGATCCATGAATGCATCTTGTCCAACCGCTGGCCCATCTTAATGGTAGCCAAGTGATAGTATCTTCCATCTACCTAGTTAATGTTTTGATTATTTGTGGGTAAGCGCTCAGACAGCAATTCAAAACTAGAGGTGTGTAAACTCACTACGGAGCAGATTCTGACCCCTCATGGCCTGGGGTGGGTTTGACCTAATAACCAAGAATATGCATATTTATTAGTAGTAAATATTTTTTTTAAATGAACAAGAACTTTGGAAATAAACCCTCCTCGGAATAACCAAACTGTAACTATTGGGGGTTAGATGGAAATTTTCCCTGGGTGCAGGTTATCCAAAATATGTCTGCTTCCAAGTTTCTACCTTTCAAGCAGCTGGCTCTGGCCTCTGTAAGGGACAGGATATTGGTCTAGATGGACCACTAGTCTGATTCCTCTGTTCCAAAATCTTTAAGGAGTCACAATTTATTACTAAGTTAGTTGTTTTTGTAAAAGCAAAGTCCTGTAATTAAGGCAAAAGTCTAAGAGCTAAGATATCTCACTTCTATACTTAGCTCTGCCACACGCCTGTTTTATTCAAGGCACTTCCAGAAGCTGCAAATCCCCTGAGTTGTTCTCTGCTTATTTGAAGAGAGAACTCTTGGCCAGGGGCTTCAGTCAGCCAAAATCATCCATCCTCACAGGGGGCTTCCCACTCCACTCCCTCATCTATCTGTCCCTGAAACACCATGTGGAGAGAGAAGCTGGTCCCTTCCGTCCTATTGCTCACAAGCCAAGGGAAGGCCAAGGGAAGGCCAGGGAAGAAGCAGACCAGGGATCTGCTCTTTCCAATATGGATCTGCTGGAATACTGAGTACAGGAGAGAGGAGGTGTTACTTACCTCTTCACATAACACAAGAGCTAGGCTATGGCTATACCGCAGCACTATTTCAGGATACAGAGGTATCCCAAAATAACTATTCTGTGTCCTTTGAGTTCACCTGTTATTTCAAAATAGAATGGGCTCACTATTCCGATGTCCCTGCGAACCTCATTCCACAAGGAGTAAGGGATGTTTCGGACGAGTGATTTATTTCCAAGTAAGTGCTGTGTAGACAGCACCAAATTTTGAAATGAGCTATTTTGAAATAACATCGAAATTTAACCTCACTTTGAGGTAAAATCTGTGTGCATCTCCCTCCTAAATGGGAAGTGAGAGGTAGCAGGGTTGCTCCATGATAGGCTATCGCTGCATTTTGAAGATCAACAGATACAGACTCCACCAGCCCCACAAGGGAAATTCAAAATGGAGGGCTCTACAATGGAAACACCTCCCTGCACTGCTTGCTAATGGACGTGCAGTGGCTGATTTCAGCTGCAGTGAGGAGGGACAGGGGCAGACGCAACATTCTCAATAGTTATGGCCTGGCTGAAGTAGGCCTTTTAAGAGAACATCCTGAATTAATTTAGGAGCAAATAAAGAGACATCTGTGAAATAGGGATAATTATATTTACATCATTTGCATCCTATTTCCAGATCTATGGGTATAAATTGCTATTTATGAGCTTGATATTATGTGGGTGTGGGGTGGCATTTCATTTATTTCCTTTTTTACGAGGGACTTTTTCATGCAGACACATTCTTTGTTGCTTTCATGCAGATACATTCTTTGTATGCTGCTTCAGGGTGGGGACTGACTGGCTAAGTGGCAGTTCTGCAGAAAAGGACCTGGGGATTACAGTGGACAAGAAATTGCCTATGAGTCAACAGAGTGCCCTTATTGCCAAGAAGGCTAATGGTGTATTTGGGCTGCATTAGTAGGAGCATTGCCAGCAGATGGAGGGAAGTGATTATTCCCCTCTATTTGGCACTGGTGAGGCCACATATGGAGTATTGCATCCAATTCTCCCCTCCCATACACACACTACAGAAAGGATGTGGACAAATAGGAGAGACCAGCACAGAGCAATGAAAATTATTAGAAGACTGGGGCACATGACTCATGGGGAACTGGGCTTATTTAGTCTGCAGAAGAGAAGAAAAAGGCAGGGCTGGGAGGATTTTTGGGTTCCAAAGAGAATGGATCCAGGGTGTTTTCAGTCATGACAGATGGCAGAACAAGGAGCAATGGTCTCAAGTTGCAGTGGGGGAGGTCTAAGTTGGATATTAAGACAAACTGTTTCATTAGGAGGATAGTAAAGCACTGGAATGGGTTGCCTAGGGAGCTGGTGGAATCTCCACCCTTAGAGGTTTTTAAGGTGAAGGTTGACAAAGACCTGGCTGGAATGATTTAGTTGGGGTTGGTCCTGATTTGAGCAGGGGGTTGGACTAGTTAATGTCTGCAGATCTCTTCCAACCCTAATCTTCTATGATTTATACTTCCTGCTTCTTTCCACCTTAATGCCTAATCATGCTGAGTACCCCACAAATTTATTCATTGATCAGCCCCAGCATTATATATACAATATACACCCAGGATGACCCACTTAAAAGCTGTGCTCCATGCAGTCATGCTTCAAAATTCACTACTGGGGAAAACCCAGAGTGCCTGTGGCCAATCTATATTGCTAAGATTACTCAGCAATTCAGTGCAATTCATTCTGCAGTCAGTTAGATCAAAGTGCCACTGGGGAGTGAGAATATTGGTAGAAATTGCATCTGCCTGCACTAAGTAATTGACTGAGCGACAAACATTTCAGCCTAATCCACTTAAATCATAATTAAACTTTCTAGACAACAGCCTTTCTATTTTCAGTGCTGTTTTCCCAGGCAGGGAGATAATTCACTTCCTTTAGCCCTGTTCCTGAATCAACATCGTACTTCAATAGATGCAATCGTGCAATACAGGAAGGAATATTCTGGGGCACATCTTCACTTGCAAAAAAGTGCTTTCTTGCCTCAAGTCAGCCACACATGTTACTTTGTCAAAACTTTTTGTCAAACTTTCCCTTTATTCTTTTAGTAGTTTATGTTTAATCCAACACTGTACTGTATTTGTTTGGATAGTTAGTTAGTTAGTTGTTTTTTGGGGGAGGAGGGGTCTGACCTGCTGCTTATTTCTATACTTCCAGTACCAAATGAGGTATGTGGTTGACCAGTCAGTTTCTAACTCTGAGTTTCTATTATATACAGAGTTAGGGTACTTACCTAACACAGCTTATGAAAGCAATAATAGGGACCTGAGAGACCAGTTTACTACCCTGGGTGAGCCAGACTAATTAGAAAGAAAGTCCTCTGACATTGACATAGCAGGTGCCAGCTCATGATAAGGACCCATGCCTCAGCAGAAGAATGACAAACACATACTTGGAATCCATCTGGCTCACCTGTTAGTGTTGTTAAAAGAGGAATTATATTATAAGAATGTGTTGAGTCTTTAGACTTTATGGAACAGTTGCTTGCAAAGTACTGCCTGCATTAATCTCGCTTATAACACCTGTACGTCATGCTATAAGGTAGTAGTTGAGCATTTGCACTGTAAACCTCTCTAACCATGTAAATCCCCAGACAAGAGAGAGACATTTAATCCACTTAAATCATAATTAAATTGTTGAGACAATGGCCCTTCTATTTTCAATGCTGTTTTCACAGGCAGCACGCGTGAAATGCTGGTCTTCAGCAAAAGGTATGCAGGGGTGAAAGTAATTTAAAAATTAAAATTAAAAATTAAAAATCCTTCCCGTACAAGGGCCAGGTTCCAGGCACTCAGAAGGAGAAGGGCCTTGGAATGGGTGGAGCTGGGGAGACAGCATCCCCTAGCCAGCCCTTCAGTACTGCCAGGTACACGCTGCTCAGGGCTCTGGCAGTGATTTAAAGGGCCTGGGGCACTAGCTGCTGCTGCGGTAATAGCAGTGGTAGCCAGGAGCCTGCCAGGCCCCTTTAAATCACCTGGCCCTAGGGTAGCTGCCCCTTCCCTCCCCCACTGGCAGTCAGGGGCGCCCCATTGGCAGCCCTGCCAATAGGGTCCAGCAGCCCTGTCACAGCAGCACTTTAATGTTGCTGCCCAGTTTTGTCCCCTTCCCTGTTGGCAGCAACATTAGACTGCTACAGTATCACCATCCCGCTGGTAAACACCTATAATTACGTGTTTGCCATTGCCAGACCCTGCCGCAGGGCCACAGATGGGGGCATAAGGCTAGAGATGTTAAAATGCTGCTGGGCTGGTACCAATGGGCATTTCTTAATGCTATGCCATACCGGCCCGTATCAGCTCCCTTTCACCTCTGAAGGGCTGTCATGTCCTGACTGGAAAGGAAGGCCCATGACACCAAACGCACTAGTGTGGAACATTAAAAAGAACAAGAGACTTTGTTGTTACTCACCCCCACTCTCCTTAAAATGGGTCATGGAGTGAATTCCTCCCATCAGCTGAGTTTGCCATTTAGAGCAGAAGGAGGTAGGAGGTGGGGAAGGGCAGAAGGGAATAAAAGTCCTTGCGAAGGAACTGAGCCCATGTCTACACTGAGGCTTCGTCTTCGCTGCCAGTTCTTCTGGCAGAAAATATGCTAATGAGGGACTCATTAGCATAAGTTGTGATCTCATTAGCATATTTTCTGCCTTTTCTTTTTGCGCAAGGGGTTTTTGCACAAAAAGAAGCAGTGTGGCTGGGGGGGGTTGGCTCAAAAACCCCATTTTGCGCAAGATCCTTATACCTCTCTGGGACAGGCTAGACCCACTAAATCAAACTCTGGAAGTTCAACTGCCGCAATGTTGATCTTCTGAGAAGTGAAGACATGGCCTTAGTTTTGACAGGGTTAAACCACCAGGAAAGGGCTAAAGACTACCTGCCTGTCACAGGATACAGACAGGTATTCAATGGAATGGTGCATCCCCTTTTCTGGTGATTGAGAGAAGCAAGAGAAAGCCCTTTTGGGACTGTCCCATATGTTGTGTTGTGTTAATAAATCTGAGGCAAGGACTTGACCATATTAGGGTGTGGTGCCGGTTTGTTTCCGGTCTGGAAAGAGCCCAGCAGTATGTAGCAAGATACCTTACTGAGAAGAGGTGAAATAAGAGTTGATGGGTACGTGCGTTACCTAAGTAAAAGCACTTTCTCCAAATAGACGAGCCATCACAGACCAGTTGGAGTTTTATATACAACATAAGAACATAAGAATGGCCGTACTGGGTCAGACCAAAGGTCCATCTAGCCCAGTATCCTGTCTGCCGACAGTGGCCAACACCAGGTGCCCCAGAGAGGGTGGACCGAAGACAATGATCAAGCAATTTGTCTCCTGCTATCCCTCTCCAGCCTCTGACAAACAGAGGCCAAGGACACCATTTTATCCCCTGGCTAATAGCCTTTTATGGACCTAACCTCCATGAAATTATCTAGCTTCTCTTTAAACTCTATTATAGTCCTAGCCTTCACAGCCTCCTCTGGCAAGGAGTTCCACAGGCTGACTACACGCTGTAGCATTTTTTAAAAACTGACTATTATTCCACAGAGTCCAGAGGAAGGTCTACACTTAAAATGCTGCATTGTCACTGTTACACTTCAGTGCAGATGCTTTTCCTGTCAGTGTAGTTTATCCACCTCCCAGAGAGACTACCTATGTCAACAGGAGAAGCTCTCCCATCAACCTAGCACTGTCTATATGGAAGGTTAGGTCAGCATAACTATGTTGTGTGGAAAATCTGCACCCCTGACAAAAGTTACAAGGCTCAATTGACTCTTTAGGGTATAATCTTGTAGAGCGTGTATTGTAGCATGTATTGCAGATATACAAGGGAGCACCCCATGGAGGGCTGCTGAACATACTCCATGACCTGTGCACCTAGAGGTATTCCCTTGCATGTACAAATGCTTAGTCCACAGACTCTGAGATGAAGTCCAGCATATTGCTGGCCCTGTTGAAGAACTTTTTTACCTTCTGGTTCGAACGTAAGGAGTGCATGACTTCCAAACACCATGTATCCCATTATCCCTACTCGTGCCATTGTAGACATTGAAAGCCACAAGACTAAAAATGTTCTCAGGTCTGTTCTGCTTGCACTGTCTTTTTCAGATTTTATATTCCTTTGGGATTAAGCTTCCCCGGCCCAAGAACAAGAAATATTCTCCTCTGTGATAGGTTGAAAGAGGATTTTTAATGACCTCTTGGGGATTAAATGAATAATTTAAGTTTTACAACAGCTTTAAGTGAGTTTTTCTTCTTGCTCGATGTAAAGCATGCTGTGGTGGGGGATTTTTTCTCTCTTTCTTGTTTGTTTGCAGTGGAGTGACACAAAATCCTGCAACGTATTTGTTAATTGGGCATTTATTGTTGTCTCATTTGTTTACAGCTACTGTATCAAAGCCCTTCAAAGCCATTTTGATTGTGCTAAGTGGATTGGGTAGATTATAATGGGTTTTTTTAATTAATTAACATACACAAGTCAAAGCAGTGCTGTATGTAAAATACAGCTAGTCATTTGCCCTTCTCTTTTATAATATTAATGTGACAAATATACAGTCCTTCAGTAGGACTCTGGTTTAGAGGAAATCTGCATATGCTCAGAAATTCTACTGACGGGATGATTTCAACATTTTAGGGTGCCATTTTCCAAAGCACTGAGTTATACACCATCAATATCACATGCAGCTTTTCAAAATCCAATCCTTATGACTCGTTTCTTGTCATAAATTATAATGTGCCAATTTTTTATCCCAATTCCAGTGGTGTTTATCAAAGTTTAAATACCTTGGGTTACTATTCTACCTGACTGGATCTCAGCCATCTTCACCTTAGCCTCCCAATCAAAAGTGTCTACAGTGAGGATTTATCAATCTAGGTGATGTCCTGGAAACTTGTCCCTCCTCTCTGGTGTTTTTATTTTATTTTATTTTGCCCATGTGCCCCTATTTTATTATTTACTAATTTCTTCTTTCTCCTTCTCTTCTCTCTCCTGACAACACACCAATATGGCCAAAGATGGCTACCAGGGCAGCTTCTTGATGTTCACAGATTAAATGCAAGTTGTGAGGGATAGAAAAGTGCAAACATCTTTCCTTTGCTGTCATCCAACTGTTGCCTGAAGCACTCAAGTGATAAGATTACATCACCCTCTGGTGGCTGGTTCACACTGGATAGAAGTTTTAAATAATGATTTATGACATGGTCAGTGAGAGAAAAAAATCCTGACAACAGCAGGCATCACTAATTATTTTTATTATTAACTATATCCTTTAGTCCTTGGTAATTGATTTGCTCTATGCAAACTGGCCTTTGTACTACCTAAAGCCCTTCCAAAATTAAAACCTTCACCATGCTTGTTAACAAAGATTTGTTAGAAAAGTGAAAGACTTCTCTCTGCCAAACACTCCACTGGCAGGATTATGGAGTTTGATAGACTCTGTCAGCCAGACACAAATATGTCACATGCTGGCATACAGAAGCCTATGGGAAAGCCACATAATACTCAGATATCAAGCCAGAGGTACAAGAAGGCATCATACAGCCACTCAGCAATGTATTCTGTTAGCAAGGGTAGGACATTGGGAGAGAACTGGGAAATGTTACTGATTTAGAGGGAGGAGGTTTTGGAGCGTGACAAACCTGTCATGGAGAAAAAAGGAACCAGGAACTTCATGGGCCTGGTGGGAGTGTGTGTTGAGCAGAAGAATCAGTGAGGACAGGTGGCAGCACTGCGGATCGCTTGGAGCTTGTTTGGGGGTATTGCAGAGAGGGAGGATCACTGGGAACTAAGCGTCTGTTGAGGGCGTGTGAGGATCTGAGGAAGCTTTGTAAAGGAGGGAATGGATGTTTGTGGCTGGAATACAGTTAGTGTGTCTGAAGGGCTGTCAGGTACAAAATTCCAGAGAATGAGGTAGGGGAGAACATAGACTAGGAGTCATGTGGTGCTGGGAGTCACTGTGGGAGAGCGGGGATGGAGGAGAATGGTCATAATTTCTTTTCTCAGGTAGATCCCAGTCTGGAGTTTGGGTCAGCCTGTAGCAATGCCCCTGCCTCCTTCTAGGGTTAGAAATAATTTCCCCTCTGGAGACGATTGTGCAGACTGGGCTCTTGGTAGTTGGATCCCAGTTTCAGAGTCACCCAGACAATACAACTGCATTAGCATATTGAGGAGCAAATCCCTATTTTTTCTTCTACTGACATGTAACTAATGCAAGAGAACCTCACGTGCATCCTGGCAGTAAAGGCTAAAAAAATAGTGACTCTGGGAAACAGATGCTGGTCTCTCTATAAACTCCCAGAGTCCCTTCTCTGATACAGATCAACTTGGCAGCTTGGGAGGCACAACCCTTCAGTGACTCATAATCCCCCCATTCTGATTCTGAGCAGAGCTGCCTTCTAGGCAGATGTGCTACATGCCAATGAGAGATGTGAGTGCTCAGCCAGATCAGGCTGCCTCTTGCTTTTGCTTGGATCCCGGTATGACTTGTTTTTTACATAGCTCCAACTCCAGAGGCAGCTGGACCTGAGTAAAGTTAATCACGTTGACAATTTGCCTAACAAAATACAAAAGGAATGTAACAGATAATTGTTCTCTGAATAGGAACTGCCACACACACAAATGCCTTTCTCGTCCTCTTGCATTTTAAATAGGTTTATTTAAAATGGTTTTAGCCCTGGTAAGCAGTTTTTACAGGCAACTCAGGGGACTACAATCTTCAATTCATCCACGTAATAGATAGACTCAGGGCCATGACAGTGCCCAACAATGCCACCCAACAGCTTAAGATAAGAAACATAGAGGAATTCTGTCCCCAATGGAAACTACAGGAAAGAATGGTTAGTAGGCAAATTGTACTTACCCAAGTACCCCAGAACCAGAGAGTTTTTGTCAGGCTCACAATGAATTGATATCCTTGCTCAGCAACTCTAACCAAACAGGATGAAAGATCCCAAATATTCCTCAAAGTGCTCCTGTAAAACTGGCATCTTTCATGACAATTCTAAGTGAAGTCATGATATTCCTCAATAAAAAGGGCATTTATTGCCTCCTCCCATCATCTTTGATGTCCTTTATATGTTTACACAGGCCCACCAATAAGGGGTAAAGGGGGAGTTGCCCTAGGGCCTGGTGATTCAAAGGGGCCTAGAGCCCTTTCAATCACTGCTGTAGTGCTGTGCCACACGCTCCAGGCAGCGCTAAGGGCTGGAGGTAGGGTGCACTGTGCTCCAGGTGGCACAGAGAGGGTGGCTGCCCTCAGCCCCATCCCTTCCAGGAGTGCAGAGCCACCTCCCCCACCTTGCCCAGGGGCTGTCAGCTCCACTGTGTTTACATAACAGATATAATGATAATACCAACTAGACCACAGCAGTCCAGGCAGGAGAGATCACCTCTTGTGAGCCAAGGATAGTTTAATCTACATGCCATTTCAGTCTATGTCTTCTCTGCTGCCACTGGCCAGATGATACCAATTAGTGCCTCCTTTCAAGCTTTTTCTTTTTTGTGCATTTGAGACAGAGCTCTAACCAGTGAAAAGATGTCAAATGACAAGTTTGGGAATCTAGAGATATAGGGTAGATATTAAGGAGAAATCTAGGAGTTAAAAATAACTGTATCTTAGTACTAATCCTCAAAACCATCTATTCCCTGTTAATCTTTAGAGATGTTTTAAAACTACACTAAAGCACTCGAGAGCAAATATTATCCTTATGATCCTGAAAATCCTCAACTTTAAATCTTACCTAGCAAATGAATTAAATGTATAAAACTATCACACTATAACACTTTCTTACATGACTTAGCAATTAAGAGCTTGCAAGTTCTTACTAGAATTGTTAAACTAAGTAAATGTTTATACAGTGCATAAAATGCTATTTAATTACACAGAGAACCAGAAAAAACATCATGACATAATCTTCAAAACATTCTAAAAGATGGAAAAAAGAAAGAACCATAGCTAGATTGTGATGACATATCTCAGGATATATTTAGCATTACTCAGGGCTATTGATATAATGTGGGTTTCATTTGACTGGCAGAATTTGCAGACATCTTTGTTCTCAATGTAAGGTGGAACCTGTGCCACATTTTAAACTTCACTTTTTCAGAGAAATGTGACTAAACTGGCATAATTTCATAATTTCACCAATACTTTCACTGCTTACGAGACTTAGGCCACATATGCACTTGCAGCTCCAGCGATAGAGTTTCTGGTGTTCAATTTAGCAGGTCTAGTTAAGACCTGCTAAATCAAATGTTGAGTGTGGCTCCAGAAGGCACCAGTACTTGAAGTCTCGAGGAGTATGGGCAGCTAATGGAAGTTTTTCTATGTATTTTAAGTAGCTTCCAGATCTAGTGTAGGCCTGGCCTTAGAAAATATTTAGGTGTAAATTAGAGCTAAATAACAGCACAGTACACTGAAAGCCAGGACTGGTGGCTTTAAACAAACTTTATGGGACCGTGAGAAAATTGGCCACATCCATGATAAGTGGACATCCAGCTAACTAAATTCATATTGGACCACGGATGTTGCCGAACCAGAGAGTGCTGAACTAGAGACATTCAGCCTGTACCAACTTTGATTTTTTCCCCTTTTTTAGGAGATAGAAATTTGCTAAATAAATGAATGCATGTGAATTTCTTTGTAGTTCATACCATTCAAAGACAATAAGCTTTCTTTTTATAACCTTCCATATTTCTCATAAAAATAGTAAATAGCTTGGTTTCTAAAATCTATGTTTTCTCTAATCTTGAAAGGTGTAGGCAAGCACAAGTCTGATTTCTACACCCTTCCCTGCATTAGCTGCAGGAATTATAGCCTCATCTATTTCCTGATGCAAAATATTAACCTTTGCCAAGTACATTATACAGTAATTAAAAAGAGATCTAGATCCTTTATCAATCAAGATTTCCAAGACATGATAATGGACAGATGCTACTTCAATCTAGGATGAAAGTTTCACATTATAATGATCACAATTTATGCACTATATGGTTCTATAATCATAGCTAAACTCAGGGAATATTTTAAAATCCCCTGCTTGCAGTTAGCAGGACTAAACCAGCAGAAGAATTTCACTGGTACTCGTCTCTTTGAAAAGAGATCTTATACGTGTACTTGATAGGCTGAAAATAAACCAAGGAGTCTCCAGAGAACATGAATGAATAGTCACTGTCGCTGAAAAATGATCATTATATCTCTAGGGAATGAATCATTCCTAGGGTGACCAATATGCTACAGCAGCCAGGACTACAAGCTTTTACTTTAAAGTTGGTCTGTCTGACCTTTGAAATTAAATCACAAATAAGGAGAAGATGAAGCATGTCCTTCAACTCCAGAAACCAACATAAACAAATTATAGTGAATGCAGCTTGGTAGGTTTTACTAAGACCTTTACTAAGACCTTTGAAGTGAATTAATTTCTGATGATTGTGCTTACGGATGATGCATCTATACACTAGCATTGCATCCAAAGCTAATCCTGCCACACTATGTTCATTTAATTTTCAGATTTTCCAGTGATTTCACTTACTGGTAAGAAACCCCAGCTTCCTTCCCCTCAGAATCTTAATGCTGACTGGCTGAGCTGGAGGAAAAGGTTGTTCCCTTCTGACTCCATCATTCTACCTGATGGCTTAAAGAGTTTAATTGACTGTAGCTTTCTCCTTCTCCTGCAGCCACACAGTACCTGTCTCCAAGATACCATCTTGCAACTGAGTCCTGATGGCTTTTGATTATTCCTGATAAAGAATCAACTGCCTACGTGGGCTCTTTCCTTTTAAATTAGTTTCTCATAGGGTAGCCTGGGCCCAGACTCCCCTAAAGAGTCAAGCAACTCCATGATATCTTTGCATGGATATTCATTAGCCTACATGGAATACAGAAGCTATTTATCCAGATTTTTCAGTTGATGCCCATCACCACAACATCTGAAGGCCTGCCAAGTAACTGAGTGTCATTTTTCCCATGGGGTGACAATTTCTCTTGCTCTGTTGGTATAGGTTGTGTTGGGGCAACTGTTTAGGTAAAAATGAATTAATGAATTCATCCCTATCCAAAATAGTTATACAAGCACAAAGAACTATGTATAGACCAGTGTCCTGGATTGTGTCCCTCAGACCACATAGGGTCTCATCATCGGGACCGATCCCCATGCTTACTAGTAATCCTAACTACTCCGAGATCCCTTTTCCCGGCACCCCACGTGCTTACCCTGTGACCTCAGTCCAATATCAAGGTCCCTTGATCATCAGCCCCCAGCATGACGTGCCTGGTTAGCCGGAGAGAGTTGTCAGCGTTGGAGGGGAGGGGGACCTGGGCCCGCCCTCACTCCAGGTCCCGGCCCAAGACCCTAAGAACAGGTGATCCTCACCTGTTCGGCTGGTGGGGGTTCGCCCCTTAACTCATCAACCCACAGGCTTTCCTGTGCCCTGTCCTGGGCCGCTTCCTCCTCTCCATCTGACTCAACTCTTCGGGGCATCCGCCCAGCTCCCGGCTCTTCCGTACAGTCCTGCAGCTCTTCAGGCCAGCCTCTCGGCGGCTCTGGCCAGCTCGGCGTCCTCTCCTCTGCCTGGCCCTTCGGCTCCTCAGCGTCCAGTGCTCTCCTTTTGAAGAGCCCGCACCTGATTACTCCTTCGCCGCCCAGCCCCCCCACACCTGAGCAGATGCCAGGAGGCTTTGCCTGCCGGCGGGCGCCTCTGCACTTGCGCGGGAAGCCACGCCTGAACAAGCCCCGCACCACCGCCATCGTGGCAGGGCTGTCTTTTCTCTGCCAAGCGCCTCTGCGGCGTCTCGGCAAGTGCGGGCGGCGGTGGGCTCTGGCAGCGGGGAGCTCGCTGCCCCGTCACAACCAGGTCTTCAAATATTACAAATCATCAGAATTAAGGCTGCTTGTATGTCCTCAGTGCAGTTCAATTGTGCATGTGTGTTACGTTACAGACTCACAAGTATGGTCATAGGGTCAGTTCCCTTCTCCTCACTCTGTCAGTTCCCTCCAAACTACCGGGGGAATTGGTGGTTTCTCTATCTCTGGACATCTTTAAATGAAGACTAAATGCCTTTCCGGACTGTGTTTGGTCAAAAACTAGCTCCTGTGCTATAGAGAAGGCCTGAGATATGGAAGGGCATCAGATTCAATGAGACAATGGTGTCTTCTAGCCTTAAAGTCTACACATCTATGAAAAGCTATGTGGGATGTTGAGCAGCCTCTGATGTTTTCATGTGTAACCTGTTTGATCTTCAGAACTGATAATGAGTAAGTGGGGTGAGACAGGAGGAGCTGTTCAGTCATCTGAAAGGGCTGGCTGGGGCGGGACATGAGCCCTGAAGAGCAGGGTGGGTGTGGCAGTGACATCATAAGGGCCTTTTGCAGCATCTCAGCTTATTGGTCAAAGGAGGTTGGGAGGCAGTGACCTCACAGAGAGATCCTGATAACAGCTATGCAGGACAGACTGCAGGGCAGGGGCAATTTCAGAGACTCCCCTCATGTCTTTGCTACAGTGAGTCTCCTTCTCAGGGTCTCCTCTTGCGGACCGGCTCTCCTCTTGTGGTCTCCTTCTCAGGGTCTCCTCTTGAGGTCTCCTCCTCTATTTGGGTTCATGTATGTAAGCACAAGGAAGATCCATGTGGTCCTATTTAGAAGATAAAAAACTAAGGCCAGGTCTACACTAAAGGGCAAAGTCAAACTAAGATATGCAACTCCAGCTACTTGAATAGGATAGCTGGGGTCAACCTTAGTTTGAATTTCTGCAGCATCCCCACTGCGGGGCATCAATGGGAGAAACTGTCATTGAATTCTCTTACTCCTCACAACCTAGTGTATTCAACAGGAGCACAATAAGCAGTTGATTTAGCAAATCCTTACAAGATCCACTAAATCGACCCCCGGGAGATCAGTTTCCATAGTTTTGATCTCTTGGTAAGTGGAGACCAGGCCTCAGAGAGATTTGGTACCAATTCATCAGGATTCATCTGATGTCCCCCAAATTCTAGGCATGGAAAATATTAGATTAAGAGGTGAGAGAATTTTTCCCACATAGGCCACTGTTCTTTAGAATCACTGGGAACACTGAGGTTTGTCTTTTTTTGTTTCTCTTTTCCCTGCTCCCCTCCCTGCACTGGGGAGGGAAGGAGGTTGCTCTCCAGTTCTCACCGTGGGAGGGCCTGAGAAATAGGTGTGACTGCAAGAGAACTCTGACAATGATCCCCACTGGTGACCTTGGCCATCTGGGGAACTAGTGACAGGGAAGAGACTCAAGAATTTGTTGCTCTCCTTTAAGATCAAGCAAATATACCAAAACCAATCAGATGGTTGATGAATTTTGCTGCTTCTCTCCATTAACTGTCTTTGAGGAGTTCAAGATTCTCTTTAATGGTCTAGCTCCTTTAAAATACTTGCTGAATAATTACTATGAACTGTTGTTGTTGGTCATTTGAGATCACTTTATTCTGATCATTCAGTATATGAAATTCAAGACTGGTGGTTAGTTTGAAAATCAGGACTCTTGGGTCTATTCCCAGTTCAGCCACTGACTGGAAGCATCAAGGTATGGCAAGTCCCTCTGGGCCTTCATCTTTCTCAGCCTTAGTTTCTCTGTCAATTAGGGATAGCTAGCAGGCTGCGCTCTATGCTCACCAATCCCCCTCTCTCTGGTCTTTTTCACTTTCACAGCCAGAGAGCATGAGAGCGTGATGACATTATACTGTCTCCCAGCAAGAAAAGCTTTTTTATAGAGAGAGAGAGATAATCCTCTCCTACCTACATCATGGCAGGTGGAGGGTAAGGAGCTGTGAAAGTCCATTTGAGAGTGTCACTAGTAACTGTATAATATGAGATATCCTATCATGTTGAGTCATGGCCGATTATGACATAATGCAGGAAAACGCCATTTATCTAATCCTCTATTATCTGGTTCTCTGTATTAACTGAACAACCAGCAGACACAGGTCCAGAAGCAACCGATTTCTTCTGTGAGTGCCAGATGGTGATGCAACCTCTCACTTTCCCATTCTCTAGCTTATTCGAATTTGTGAGTATCCAATCTGGCCTCAGTCCCAGTTAGGGTCAATAAATGTGGTTTTGCTGTATAATAGCTGAAATATTCTATTTTACTTGTATTACATTATTTTTAAAACATTAAGAAGAGCAGCTAGTTAGCCAAGACTGAATCATTTTATCTTGTTCGCTAGATCAAAGTGTCTCCTCTTTGTGTGTGATGAAACAATTTTACACTATGTGACAAACAGGAGAGGCTCTTGTTTTGCCTTCTCCAAATCAATTTATCATTCCAAAAAAACCCAAATTGGTTTAATCTTAATGGGATTTTCTGACACAAAACTGTTTCAGTGAAATTTTTTCTAGCATCTCAATACTTCCCTGCCTCTGGAGAGCTTGTTATCTGTTGGTTAGAGAACGAATGAACTGTTGCCTTTTCTCTCTGGCTGTGCCATCGCCTTGCTGTGTGATCTGGGATAGGTCATTTCCCTTCTCTGTATCTCAGGTCCCAATCTGTCAAATGGGAAGAGAAGAACATCTCTTAACTCCTGGCAGTAGTGAGTCTGAGTGAGAGAATGGACATTAAAGCACTTTGTGGAGGAGATAGGATTGTTTCAAGATGCTGAGCACTAAGACATTCTAAAATTTGCTCAGCTGCCTTTTCTAATGAAATAAGAAATGGTTGGGGACAAACGTTAACCAACGGTTCCTTGCTCAGCTTTTGCAGCCATAACAAACCAGGTATTGTACACCAGTTTTCATCTGAGATCCTAGAAAAAGAGTATCTTCATAGCCACAAGATAGTACTAGTGACTAAAATGAGGAACTAAATGAACCTGGGAACTTACAGACAAGTCAACTCACTTTGATATGTGGAAAGATACTGGGACAAATGATTAAACAATCAGTTTGTAGGTGCCTGGGGTTATAAGGAACACTAATCTTAGTCCTGTGGCACCTTAAAGATTAAAGCTGTTAGTCTTTAAGGTGCCACAGGACTCCTCGTTGTTTTTTATATATGGTATTGTCATGTACAGCTACAGTTGTAATGACCATGTAGATCATCCAATTAATCCCCTTTCAAGAGAAGTAAATAGCTGCTCAACAGACAACCGGTTGCTATGAACATGATATGAAAATGTAAGACTGGGCCAAATTCATCCATATTCATTGGCTTCCTAAAAATCTCTTGGACCAGGCACGCTCATGGAGAAATAAATAGTAGAAATGAATGTTTAAAGCCTACTTTAAGAGACTGATTTTATTAAATGTCTGAAATAATGAAAACTAGGGGAATAGAAATCCATAGTATATTTCTATATTTTGTAACGAAAACTAGCTATTAATATAATAATTTCCAAAGTATTCAATGTGTTATCAGCCAGTCTTTTAGAAAATGATAGCTACTGTTAGAGCATAACACATGATATGTCTTCCATAAATAAGTCATTCTAGGAGTGTATTTTGTGTATCGTGGATGCATGAGGAGAAATAAGATCAAAAGTCAAATGACTACAACCACCCAAATGTATGAAATAGTCCTATCTAGAAATATGGCCCTAAATTTTCTAAATGAATTTTGAGTACATTAGATTTTGGTTGCCCAATTTATGACACCAAAAGATGTGTGAGTTTCCATGTGCATGAACCTACTTCATAAGCTCAGGCCCATTAAAGATGCCTAAGGAAATTAGATAAGATTGTTGAAACAGGCATCTAAGCCAAAATAGGATCCGACGTAATACCTGGGATTTACAAAGGCTAAATAATTTAATTTTAGGTGCCATGGGAACTTTACTGAGCACAAATAAGCCCTTCAATTATTTGGTCACATCCAAAAGGAACATCAGCCCTTTAAAGAATGCAGACCAGTGACCATGACATAGATAGGGACTTTGTTAATGGAATACTAAGTGAGTTAACGTGTAATTATAACACCAAGACTATTGGACTATTTCAGGCCTAGGCATGTGGCTGAAATTCCACAGAAATCAGTAGGATTGAATAGGATTCTGAGGGTCCAAGCCTTCTCCATATTACTGCAGCAGATTTCAGTGGAGTTGTGCTACTTTAGCACTAGATGAATGCACTGAACTTCAGGCTCTATCCTTTATATTCTTCCCCTCCTTGATAACTGTTTCCATAGATATTCTTCTCATTGTAAATTTAAAAAAAAAAAATTTTAAAACAGCATGTGTCCTTTCCTGCTGCTTTATAAGGCATAGCCATAGCTTCATAAAGGTTATTTATTGATTTTGTTTGCTCATAAGATATTTTACATTAAGAATCAGATCCTTGTTTGCCTCTTTTTGCTGGAAGATACAGTGTCCTTACAAACTCCAGTAGTAGAGTGCTTTACCTTCTAGCAGCCATGTCAGAGCTTGCTCAGAGTAAATATGCTGTCGCTCATGTAAGGTTCTTAGTTCTGTTGAATTAATAAGGTTATTGATTGAATGCTCCCCCTAGAGCAGCAAAGCGAATGTTTCTCTGCTTTTGGTGGTTCATATATAGAGCATGACCAAGTTAGGGAGGTTTCTTGAAAACTTTGTCTGGTTACATCAAAGGATGCTGAAACCTGAGCTGTTGCTCTTCTAGCTTGTAAGTATATTGTGACATGTACACTGCAGCAGCGAGGTGTAATTCCCAGCTAGGGTAGATGTGCTAAACACCTGGGCTGCGTCTAGACTGGCATGATTTTGCGGAAATGCTTTGAACGGAAAAGTTCTTCCATTAAAAGCATTTCCGCAAAAGAGCATCTAGATTGGCATGGGTGCCTTTGCGAAAAAGTGCTTTTGCGCAAAAGCATCCGTGGCCAGTCTAGACGCAATTTTGCACAAGAAAGCCCTGATCACCATTTTCACCATCAGGCCTTTTTTGCGCAAAACTGTTCTTCCCTGTCTACGCTGGCCCTCTTGCACAAGTATTCTTGTGCAAGAGGGCTTATCCCTGAGCGGGAGCATCATAGTATTTGCGCAAGAAGCACTGACAATCTTACATTAGATCGTCAGTGTTCTTGCGCAAATTCAAGCGGCCACTGTAGACAGCTGGCAAGTTTTTGCGCAAAAGCAACTGCTTTTGCGCAAAATCTTGCCAGTCTAGACGCACCCTTGGAGTTGATGTGCTAAAAATAGTAGAGTGGCCACAGCAGCATTGGCAGCAGCTCAGGATCCTGTCTGAGATCCTAGCTATATATGCAGGTGGCTAGCTTGCACAACTGTCCATGCTGCTGCAGTCAGACTGCTATTTTTAGGTCATGTCTACACTACAAGGAAGATCAGCACTGCTGCGGTCAATCTTCCGGGGTTTGATTTAGTGGGCCTAGTGAAGACCCAATAAATCAAACTCTGAGGGCGCCCCCATTGGTGCCGGTACTTCTACTACTCACAAGGAGTAAAGGAAGCCAATGGGAGTGTTTGCACTTGTCAACCTCCTGCTGTGTGGATAGTATGGAAATGTGAATTAAGATATATTGACTCCAGTTACGTAATTAATGTAGCTGGAGTTGCATATCTTAAGCCAACTTCCCACTGTAGTGTAGATCTAGCCTTAGAGTGCTAACTCACTTAAAGCTAATGCATATATGTGTACTTCAGCTGCAGTGTAGATGTAACCTACACCTCTACCCCTAGCCTATGCCTGTTGCTTCATCTTTTCAGTTGGGTGCTGGGACAGCTGGGACTCTGATTACAGCCTCCTGAGATGTCCCCAACAGGGTCCTCCAAAAGATCTTGCCAAATCTCTGTAACAACATAAAGGGAAGGCCAGGTCTGGTATTGCCAAATAAAATACAAACAGAAAAAAAGACAGAGCGTCGCCACCAAATTTTGCAAAGCCAACTTCATCGAGCTCAAAGGAGTACCAAAGGGAACAAGCAGACCAGAGAGAGAGAGTTTATAATTCACCAAGAAAATCTTAATGTCCAAAAATTAACCAGCATGATGTAGCCCTTTCATGCCTCACCAGGATTGAGGTACTGTGGGTCCCCGAGCCCAATCATCCCTGTTCCACCTGTCAATATTATTCTGAATGCAGGGACAGAGCAAAAGCAGCCAATGTTTAAAGTCTATCTTGTAGCTGCTTCTGCAAAGTAAACAGCATTTTTGATGTAGGCGAAAAGAGAGAGAACAAAACAAGCCTTTCATCTCCTTCCATAAAAGCCATATTATAACTTCTTTTTCAAGTCCTTTTCCTTTCCCTCCTCTGGGTCCCTCTAGGATTGAAACAATGTTTTCTTCATAAACAGATCTCTCCACAGACTTGGAAATGTCACTGTTCACAGTGAATTATCCCAGCCATACAGAGAGCACAGGGGTCATCGGTAGTCCTTTCTGTAAGCCCTCCAGGCTCGGAACCACATGGGAAAAGGAAAGGGATTATTCAGGAAACAAATTTGACTAGTATTAAGAATTTAACATGGTGGCTGGTACAATCTACTGACTAAAGCAATACATCAAATGTGGAACAGTGTGGGCTATACCAGTCAGTTAAACTGATGCATGCTCTGACAGCAGCTAACAGTGGCAAAAGCATTACATTTGTAAGTGGCAGTTTCTGACAGATTTGTCAAATTGAACAGGTTTACTTTGGAGCTGAAAGTACTAATCCCGGTGTACGTTGGAACATAGGCAGTCTGCAGTTTTGAGTGTTACTTTTCAAGTGTTAATTAACAACAAATATTTTGCAGCTTAAAGAAAACTATAAAGTCAAAATATACATGATTTGGGAATGACTATACAAAGTCGAAAGCACTACAGTGGTACAGGTGTCAAATGCTGTGTTAAAAATAAAATGTGCCTATGGCACAGATTTTTTTTCCTAAATTGCCCTCTCTTTTCATAGAATTCAAAATCAAAGCAGCCGTATTTTCAGTCAAAGTTAACACAAACAATACCTTGCATTTTATAGCACTTTTCAATCAGAGGATCTTGAAGCATTTCCTAAACAGGGTTCATGAATAATACCCAGCTATTCTGCCCTGTTCGGGTTCTTGTACTGAACTCATCACCATAATATATGAGTGCTGTCTGGAAGTGCAATAAGCAACATGAATAAGCCTCTGGAACATTTTTGTTCTCTCATCCTCTCCTCACTGTTGCACTGCAAGTGCAGTAGCGTGTCTTGGTTTGGTTTGGTTTTTTAGGGGAGCAGTTAACAGAAACAGACTTATTGTGAGGAGGTGAGGTCGCAGACGACCCCTTGGGGGTGATTCCTGGGGTGCTGACAAAGCCACTGCCACCCTCCTTTTTGCTGTCTGGGGCTTCTCACTGCCCTGTCCTGATGGGCCAGTTCCCTGGTCTCCCCCAGCCAAGGCACAGAGCTGAGATCACTGCCCCCCCTCCCCCAGGAAGCAATGCAGACACTGAATTTCTTCAGGTCCAAGGAAAATGCAGTTTTGGGCCCAGCTCTCTGGGATACCACTCCCCAAATGGGATTGAAACCCCCAATGAATTATTTGGGTAAGTCCCCTTAAACAATGAAAGGGGGAATGGACACACTGATTGCCCCCCCCCCCGGTAATAATTATTCATACTGGGCTTGATAGAAAATAAAAGTGATATTATTAAGTACAAGCAGTAGGATTTAAGTGGTAATAAGTGAGAACAGGGAGAGCAAAGTAGATTACAAACTCAAAATAACAGAAAACGCTTAGCTACTTCTACACTGAAACTTCAGTACAAATCTATTATAAACTTATTACAAACTCACCCTAAAACTGTTTCTTTCCTGGCCAAACCTTCCAACCAGGGCTGTTCCTCAGCCTGGGGTCTTTGGTTCCTTCCCTCGGGTGTGCCAGCCAAAGACCAAAAACTCCTACTTTCTTATTGTTTTTAAAGACTCCCTTTTTGCACGGGAAGTCAACTGGCCAGTTGGGGTATATCTACATTGCATTCCTCCTTCGAGAGAGGAATGCAAATGCAGACAAATGAAATTGCAAATGAAGACAGATTTGAATTTCTCATGCTTCATTTGCATAATCGTGGCCAGCCGTTTTTCCAAAATACCGTATTTTGAGAAAAAAACGGGATTATTTCAAAAAGAACTCCTTCCTTCGAAATAACCCTTACTCCTTAAAAAATGAGGTTTAAGGGTTATTTCAAAGGAAGGGCTTCTTTTCAAAATAATCCTGTGTGGACCGTGGTTTTTTTTCTCGAAATACTGTATTTCAGAAAAGCAGCCGTCCGCAATTATGCAAATGAAGCACGGGAAATTCAAATCCGTGCTTCATTTGCAATTTCGTTTGTCTGCATGATGGCTTTCATTCACACATTTAAAAACCATAAAACATTCCACACTCTATATGTCTAATTCTACACACAAGAATGATACAGACAGCAAAATAAGATAAATATCCAGGGATTATGACATGAAGATTGATAGGTTACATGAAATGATTTGTCCAAAACACTTTTGAGTTAAGTGCATTCGTGTCCATGAGCCCATTTCATAAAGCATGGGGTGGAGGGTCCGTCATACTTATTAAAATATGTTTTATATTAGAGAAGGTGAGGTCAACAAAATACACCTTGCAACTGGACCAGAAGGTGGGGTGGAGGGGAGTTCCAGATGGGTTACAAAGGGTTACAGTGGATTCTCCATTACTGACAACTTCAGAGCAAATTATCACAATGGCACTTTCTGGCCTTCAAAGCTCTGACTTTTAGCTGTGAATGCTTCTGTGTGCCAGTTTACCACTACTAGCATGAGCTACTGAAAATAAAATGGAGCCCCAAGGATATCATGGGTGGAACAGAAATACAATTTATCTTGGCGTTCAATGAGTTGCATTAACTACACTAACATGAACACACTCCCTTTCAAATTTTTCAGTCCACAGGCTTGTGTATTTAAAATATGACCTGTTACCAGAGGTGGGTGAAAGGCGGGTCACCCTGGGGCACCGCTCTGGTAAGAGCCAATGGGGGCACTCTGCTGTCAGTGCAGGCAGGTGGCACAGCTTGCAGTGTGCTATCCCAGCTGGGGACATGCTGCTGGAGGCCCCTAGGAAGAAGCTGGGAAAGGGGGTAGCAGGCCTGGGGGGGTCTCACACTGATACTTCCTGTTTGCCTGCAGCAGCGCCCTCACAGCCAGCTCACAGCTCCTTCGGCAATGAACAGGAGCAGTGGGGCTGGGACCTGTCCACCAGCCAGGTAATGTAAATGTAAACCCCACATCCCACACACACACTCCCCAGCCTCCTGCCCTGATTCCTGCATCCCACACACATCCAGCTTCCTGCCATGACTCCTGCACATCCCCACACATACAGGTCCCTGCCTCTCATTGAATCTTACAATCCTAGGTCTGGAAGAGACCTCAGAAGGTCATCTAGTCCAGCCCCCTGCCCTGACTCCTGCACATCCCCCCCCCACACACACACACCCCAAACCCCTGCCCTGAACTCCTTACACTCCACCCGGCTATGTCTACACTACAAAGTTAATTCGAACTAACAGCTGTTAGTTCGAATTAACTTTCATAGGCGTTACACACGCAAACCGCTAGTTCAAACTTAATTCGAACTAGCGGAGCGCTTAATTCGAACTAGGTAAACCTCATTCTACGACGACTAACGCCTAGTTCGAATTAAGTAGTTCGAATTAAGGGCTGTGTAGCCACTTAATTCGAACTAGTGGGAGGCTAGCCCTTCCCAGCTTGCCCTGGTGGCCACTCTGGGCCAAGCCAGGGAAACTCGTCTGCCCCCCTCCTGGCCCCGAAGCCCTTAAAGGGGCACGGTCTGGCTACGGTGCCCGTGCCAGATGCAAGCCTGCCAGCACCCAGCTAGCAGACCCTGCACCTGGCACGGCACGAGCCAGCCACCCGCTGCCACCCAGCCCTCCCCCTCTTCCCAGGACCAGGCTGGCGGCTCCCAGGAGCCTGCCCAGGGCCGCAAGAGGCAGACGCCCTCCTGGTCTAGTGTGGAGATCGTGGACCTCATCCAGGTTTGGGGGGAGGCCTCCAACGTCCACAATCTCCGCACTAGGCACAGGAAAGCGGCCGTCTAGGGCAGGATAGCTGCCAGCCTGGCCACCAAAGGCCACATGCGAACCCAGGAGCAGGTATGCATGAAAATCAAGTTGGTCCAGTGAGACCCCCGACCCTGAGCTTAGAACATAAGAACATAAAAATGGGCGTACTGGGTCAGACCAAAGGTCCATCTCGCCCAGTAGCCTGTCTGCCAACAGCGGCCAACACCAGGTACCCCGGAGGGGATGGAACGAAGACAATGGCCAAGCCATTTGTCTCGTGCCATCCATCTCCAGCCTTCCACAAACAGAGGCCAGGGACACCGTTCCTACCCCCTGGCTAATAGCACTCCATGGACCCAACCTCCATGACTTTATCTAACTTCTCTTTAAACTCTGTTCTAGTTCTCACCTTCACAACCTCCTGTGGCAAGGAGTTCCACAGGTTGACTATTTGCTTTGTGAAGAAGAACTTTCTTTTATTAGTTTGAAGCCTGCTACCCATTCATTTCATTTGGTGTCCTCTAGCCCTTCTATTATGGGAACTAATGAAGAACTTTACTTTATGAACCCTCTCCACACCACTCATGATTTTATAGACCTCTATCATATCTCCCCTCAGTCTCCTTTTTTTTAAGCTGAAAAGTCCCAGTCTCTTTAGCCTCTCTTCATATGGGACCTGTTCCAAACCCCTAATCATTTTAGTTGCCCTTTTCTGAACCCTTTCCAAGGCCAAAATATCTTTTTTGAGGTGAGGAGACCCCATCTCTACACAATACTGAAGATATGGCGTACCATAGTTTTAGACTTCCCCTCCTCCTTCTTCCCCTGGCTTCCCCCTTCCAGCTCCCTCCTCCCAGGTTTCCACCTCCCCTCTCCCACCCTCTCTCTTCCCCTCTCCCACCTCCTTTTCCCAGTCTCCCCAGAGGTTAATCCCCCCCCCCCACCCTCAGTTTTGTTAAATAAAGAGAGTTTCTATTTTTGAACACACGTGTCCTTTATTTTTTACATCAGGAAGGGGGGCTAGGGAAGGGTAAGTGGAAAGAGATGAGGGAGGAATGGGGCACGAGCCCCCGATGGGGAGGACTGGGGTGGCTCTGCGGGCTCCTCGGGGTGGAAGCTCCCCTGCAGGGCCTCCTGGATCCTGACAGCCCCCCGAATGACACCCCCCCCGGATGGCAGCCTGCAGCAAGTGCAGCCATGGCTGATGGCCGAGTGCTGTGATGTGCCGAGTGTGGGGGGGAGGGGGACATTTTGCTATCAATTACTGGCAATTAACTTCCCTTGCCTTCACCCTGATATGTCAAAGCAGCTACAAAATAGCCATACATTTAAACTGTAAAGTATCCACATTGGATTAGAATCATAGAAGATTAGTATAGGAAGAGACCTCAGGAGGTCATCTAGTTCAGCTCCCTGCTCAAAACAGTATCAGCCCCAACTAAATCATCCCAGCCAGGGCTCAACCTGGTCCTTACAAATCTCTAAGGACAGAGATTTTATTCCACCACCTCTTTAGGTAACCCATTCCAGTGCTTCACCACTCTCCTAGTGAAATAGTTTTTCCTAAAATCCACCTAGATCTCCCTGCATTGAGACCTTTGCTCCTTGTTCTGACATCTGCTATCACTGAGAATAGCCTCTCTCTATCCTCTTTGGAATCCCTCTTCAGGTATTTGAAGGCTGCTATCAAATCTCCCTTCACTCTTCTATTGCTCAGGCTAAATACGCCTAGTTCCCTCAGCCTCTGCTCATAAGTGATGTGCCCCAGCCCCCTAATCATTTTCATTACCCTCTGCTGGGCCATAGTGCTGGGCACAGTACAATGCCCAATGTGGAATAAAACATCATTACCTGTTATCCAGTAGCTTCCTTTCTATTCATAGAATCACCGAATCATACAAATTACACATTAAAAGAGTCATTAGAGCATCTAAATCGATCATCCTACCAGTGGCAGGATTGTTCCCAACACTATATTTTCTAGTGCTTTGTCCAGTCTAGTTTTTAATGTTCTAAGCAGAGGGGATTTATCACATCCCTTGGAAGAAGATTTTGCAATTAAACAGCTTACCCTGCCCCCATATATTCCTCCCAATGCTCCTATAACTCCTCCTCCCACCCTGCATTTATCATAATTAAACTCTCTTTGGTATTTACACCCTTCAAATACTTATAAATGGCCATCAAACCCACCTTTATTCCTTGTTCAGTGAAACAATTCATATTTCTTTTGGTCACCATTAATGTCTTTATAGTTTTGCCATTTGTCCAATAAATATTACTGTGGTATTCCGTTTGCTTAAATACCACTCACACAGTAGCAACATTTTTTTTTTTTTTTTTTTTTTTGCTTGCAGGAACTGTAAAGATTTGAATAGAAAGGAGTTCAGGGCTTTAATCTTTCCTGTAAATCAGACATTCTAACCCCTTCACCTCTGCCATTGTCTTCTTTGAACTTCAGTGTTAAGGTGCTTGAAAATTAGTCCAGTATTCCAGCAGTGGCCCAGTCCTGTGCCCAATGAAGTCAATAGAAAGTCTCTCTCTGACTTCCATAGTGTTGAATTCACATGTACAGAAAATAATATTGCACTCCTGTTTTCCAAACGAAGAGTTTTCAGCCCAAAATCAACTTCGCCTTTTTTTACAACTCTATCACATTGAAATGCTCTCTAATTTCCAAACCACTGACACCTCTTTAGTTTTCATCCTATTCTGCATAAGCATGTGTGTAGTTGCCTTTGTCCATACAAAGCATGATACTTGCACCTCAAGAATGTCATTTTGTTATTTTCTGACCACAGGCCCACCGACAGTGGGGGAGGGCGGGAGAGGGCAGTTGCCCTGGGGCTCAGCAATTCAAAGGGGCTACTGCAGCTCTGACAGTGGCTAGCCAGAGCCCAAGACCCTTTAAATCACCATAGGAGCACCATGTGGCACACTCCAGCCATCTCTTAGGGCTTCTTGGAAAGGTGGGGGCATCACATCGCAGGCTCTGCATGGCTCTAAGGACTGAGGGAAAGGGCATGGAATGCTCTGGGCAACACTCATAGCTGGCTGCCTCAGCCCCGCCCCTTCGACCCAAGGCCCCACTCCTCCCAAGGACATGGAGTTGCTCCCACACCTTGCCTGGGGGCCCATGGAGACTGTCTCCTCCCCTGTCCGACCATTTTCCTAATCTCTCTAAAATCTCTTCAAAGTCTATCTCCAACTTATTAGAGTTTGCTCTCTAATTCAGTGTCAGAGTCTATTACGAGTGTGCTCATTGTTCTGCAAGTTTAGGGTTCAACGTCTATATGTACTTTGAACAATATAAAAAATAAGCAGTTGGCCACTGAATAAAAGATTCAATAGAAAAACCAAGCTACAGGATATAATACCGGGAATGCCAGAAACCTGGGAAATTGGCCACAGATGACAGAGAGAAATGTAGGGCCTGTTTGCACCATTTTTATGCTAATATAGTTCAGGCTTAATAGAACTGTTGGTGTCTCTGAGTTCTTTATGCCCCTCACTGTGAGAAAGGTTGCTACCGTGGGGTTGTCATCTGGTGCTTTGGGCTCAAATGAGAGGGAACATCATATTTGTTGGCTAGCTCTTGCATCTTCAGGGAAAATAAAGCTGCAGGACGAATACATGTGACCAATGGTAACACTCAAGCCACGTACGAAACAAACAGATAAGAGTGATGAGTCAAAAATATCAGAAAAGAAATATTTTGAGATAACATAAGTCAGACAAAGAGGGCTGTCTAGATGGTAGATAACACAAACTAAAGACCATGATACAGGTCAACTGTTGGTTGGCACGGCAATGAAATGTAGACAGTGTCATAAGCTCAGTGTTTGAAATGACTTCTTGTCGGCCTTTGTGTTGGTCTCCTGCTGAGTGCACATGCATTTTGGCCTCATTTCTTTGAATCAACCAACTGCTAAACCTGACAAAGGTTAATGTGTCTACTGTTCCGGAATAAAGCATGAATGCAGTCTTGCGGAGGTAGAATAACTAAGTGGGGGTCCACTGTGATTTTGAGGTAATTGATAAGCCTGTGATATAAGGAGTCTTAATATATATTTTAAATGCCTATTTTGTTAGATTTAATCTATAATTTTAGGGCCTGATTCTACACTGCTTTCACCGTGTATAGTTGTTTTCACCTACACAGCATGGCAAAATATGTTGCATGGGTATAAATGAATGTTCTGGATAGCAGACAATTGGACTTTATATGTGTGGTACCACATTTTGAAATAGCTTGCACAATTTAAAATCATTGTTGTATTTCAGTTACTATGACGCATATGGCTAGAATTCTTCCGAGTGCTGTACGCTACAGTTAAATCTACTACATATTTGACAGCGTTTTCTGTTTGTGTCTGTCTGTCTGTTCAAGAACTCCTCCTAAACAGTAAGAGCTAGGATCACCAAATTTGGTATCCAGCTTCCTCGTATCATAACTTAAAGCAAAGCAAGGTTTGGTTGTGCCAGGACAATGGGATGTGCCTGGAAAGGGATTGCTTCTCATAAAATGGAAAGGGAGGTTTCTGCTATAGTATGACCACATGGGGGCAGCAAGGGGCCTAGGATGGAAATTATATAATGACCACAGTGGGGCAGCAAGGGGTCAGAGATGGGGACCAGGATAGCCATACTCCATTGGACAGCCCAGGGTGGAGGTGTAAAGGGACAGCTATCTACCATATATTTGACAGTTTCTCCGTTTGCGTGCCTGTCTTTCTGCTCCCCGGCTGGGGGACATACCTCTCTCCCCTAGCTGTGCCCACTGGAGCTGCAGCAGCCATGGAGAGGCCCTTCTCACCTGGCCCTAACCAGCTGCAGAGAGAGAGGGCTACCCCTCTCTCTTTGGGGCAGCCAGCATATTGAACCCCTCGTTCCCAGCTCCACCCCACAGAATCATAGAATCATAGAACCATAGAGTTGAAAGAGACCTCAGGAGGTCATCAAGTCCAGCCCCCTGCTCTAGGCAGGACCAATCCCAATTAGATCAACCCAGTCAGGGCTTTGTCAAGCCGAGACTTAAATACCTCTAGGGATGGAGACTCCACTGCTTCCCTAGGTAACCCATTCCAATGTTTCACCACTCTCCTAGTGAAATAGCTTTTCCTAATATCCAACCTGGACCTCTCCCACCACAACTTAAGACCACTGCTCCTTGTTCTGCCATCCATCACTACTGAGAACAGCCTTTCTCCATCTTCTTTGGAACCTCCCTTCAGGAAGTTGAAGGCTGCTATCAAATCCCCCCTCACTCTTCGCTTCTGCAGACTAAACAGACCCAACTCCCTCAGCCACTCCTCATAGGTCATATGCTCCAGCCCCCTAATCATTTTGGTTGCCCTCCGCTGGACCCTCTCCAATACATCCACATCCTTTTTGTAGTGGGGGGCCCAGAACTGGACACAATACTCCAGATGTGGCCTCACCAGAGCCGAATAAAGGGGAATAATCACATCTCTAGATGTGCTGGCAATGCTCCTCTTAATGCAACCTAATATGCCATTAGCCTTCTTGGCTACAAGGGCACACTGTTGACTCATATCCAGCTTCTCATCCACTGTAACCCCCAGGTCCTTTTCTGCAGAACTACTACTTAGCTGGTTGGTCCCCAGCCTGTAACAATGCTTGAGATTCTTCTGTCCCTAGTGCAGGACTCTGTACTTGTCCTTGTTGAACCTCATCAGATTTCTTGTGACCCAGTCCACCAATTTGTCTAAGTCACTCTGGACTCTATCCCTACCCTCCAGTGTATCTACCTCTCCCTCTAGCTTAGTGTCATCTGCAAACTTGCTGAGGGTGCAATCCATCCCTCATCCAGGTCATTAATAAAGATATTGAACAAAACCGGTCCCAGAACTGAACCTTGGGGCACTCCGCTAGAAACTAACCGCCATCCTGACATCGAGCCATTGATCACTACCCGCTGGGCCCGGCCTTCCAGCCAGCTTTCTATCCATCTTACCGTCCATTTATCCAATCCATATTCCCTTAAACTTGCTGGCAAGAATATTGTGGGAGACTGTATCAAAAGCCTGGCTAAAGTCAAGGTAGATCACATCCACTGACTTTCCCATATCCACAGAGCCAGTTACCTCATCATAGAAGCTAATCAGATTGGTCAGGCACGACTTGCCCTTTGTGAATCCATCCTGACTATTCCTAAACACTTTCCTCTCCTCCAAGTGCCTCAAAATGGATTCCTTAAGTATCCCTTCCATGATTTTTCCAGGAACCGAGGTAAGACTGACTGGCCTATAGTTCCCTGGATCGTCCTTCTTCCCTTTTTTTGAAGATGGGCACTACATTTGCCTTTTTCCAATCATCCGGGATCTCTCCCGATCTCCACAACTTTTCAGAGATAATGGCCAAAGGCTCCTCAATGACATTTGCCAACTCCCTCAGTACCCTCGGATGCATTAAGTCCGGACCCATGGATTTGTGTACGTTTAGCTTTTCTAAATAGTTCCTAACCTGTTCTTTACCCACTAAGGGCTGTCCATCTTCATCCCATCTTGCATCACCTAGCACATTAGTCCGGGAGCCCACCTTGTCCGTGAATACAGAGGCAAAGAAAGCATTGAGTACTTCAGCTTTCCCCACATCATCTGTCACTAGGTTACCTCCTTCATCCAGTAGGGGCCGCACACTCTCTCTGATCACCTTCTTCTTGTTAACATGCCTGTAGAAACCTTTCTTGTTATCCTTCACATCCTTAGCCAGTCGCAATTCCATTTGCGCTTTCACCTTCCTGATAACCGCCCGGCATTCTCGAGCTATACATTTAAACCCCTCCCTGGTCATCTGTCCAAGTTTCCACTTTCTGTAAGCTTCCTTTTTGTGCTTAAGTTCACCAAGGATTTCCCCTGTAAGCCAATCCGGTCTCCTACCATGTTTGCCTCTCTTGCTACGCATCGGGATGGTTTCTTTCTGTGCCTTCAGTAAGGCTTCTTTAAAATACTGCCAGCTGTCCTGGACTCCTTTCCCCTTCATGTTAGCATCCCAGGGGATTCTGCCCATCAGGTCTCTGAGGGAGTCAAAATCTGCTTTTCTGAAGTCCAAGGTGTGTACTGCCATATTGGTTTCCCAACAGATGTCAGGGTGATTAAAGTCCCCTACGAGAACCAGGGCCTGTGATCTGAAAGCTTCTCTCAGTTGTCCGAAGAAAGCCTCATCTACCTCATCCACCTGATTCGGTGGCCTGTAGTAGACACCAACCACAACATCACTGCTGTTGTTTGCACCTCTAAACTTAACCCATAGAATCTCAACAGGTTTTTCTCCCTCTATATACTGGAGTTCAGAGCAATCATAGTGCTCTCTTACGTATAGTGCAACTCCTCCTCCTTTTCTCCCCTGCCTGTTTTTCCTGAACAGTCTATACCCTTCCATGACAGCGCTCCAGTCATGCGAGTCATCCCACCAAGTCTCCGTTATCCCAATTAAATCATATTTCTTGGACTGGGCCAGGGCCTCCAGTTCTTCCTGTTTGTTGCCCAGGCTTCTCACATTAGTGTACAAACACCTCAGATAACCAGTTGATCGCCCCATCTTCTCCATTCAAATCAGGGGTTCTCCTTTCTTGCTCATTCCTCTTTGCATTCCTTCCCGGTATCCGACTTTCCCACTCCCCTCAGGGTGTTGGTCACCGTCCCCCAACGAACCTAGTTTAAAGCCCTCCTCACTAGGTTTGCAAGCCTGCCTGCGAAGATGCTCCTTCCTCTCTTCATTAGGTGGATCCCATCTCTTCCTAACAATCCTTTTGCCCGGAACAGAGTCCCACGGTCGAAGAAACCAAAGTCCTCTCTGCGACACCACCTGCGCAACCACGCATTTACTTCCTCAATTCGACAATCCCTACCCAGTCCTTTCCCTTCAACAGGGAGGATGGACGAGAACACCACTTGCGCTCTGAATTCTTGGGTCCTTCTTCCCAGCGCTACATAATCTGCAGTAACCCACCATATTGTTAGTTCCCACGTGGAGAAGCAGGAAGGGGTAGCGATCCGAAGGTTTGATCAGCTTGGTAAGCCTCTCAGTCACATCCTGAATTCGAGCTCCTGGTAAGCAGCACACCTCTCGAGATTCCAGGTCCGGACAGCAGATGGATGGCTCAGTCCCTCTTAGGAGGGAGTCCCCGACCACCACCACCCGTCGTCTTCTTTTGGAGGTGGTGGTCATGGAACCCCCATCCCTAGGACTACACATCCCATCCCTTCCAGTAGATGGTGTTCCCTTGTGGTTTCTTCCTTGTGAGGTCCCTTCCAAAGCATTCACCACCGCAGAGCCTGTGGAGAGAGCCTGAAAGCGATTACTTACCTCTATAGCATTGGGGGATTCCTGTGCTGGCCTTTTTCCCCTTCTAGAAGTTACATGCTGACAGTTCTCTTCCTGGTCCCGTACTGCCCTCTCTGGCTCTTCCACCTGCTGTGCTTGTAGGATTAACCGCTGCCTTCTATTGAGGAAGTCTTCATCCTCTCTGATCGAGCGTAGGGTCGACACTTGGGCCTCCAGTCCTCTAATTTTTTCTTCCAAAATGGTGACCAGCTTGCACCTCGTGCAGATGAAATCCGTTCTTTCTTCCGGGAGGAAGACAAACATGGCACACACTGTGCAGGTAACAACAGCAGACCTATCACCATCCATCCCTGCTGTCCTGGAAAAAGGATTAAAAACAAACAAACAAACCAAAAAAAAAACAAAAAACAAAAAGCAAGAGAACCTCGCGCCCTTCCCTCTCCCCTTCCAAACTCCCTCTCTAAACTCCCTGTTAGCACTCACCTGTTCGCAAGCTCCTTGGTCACTTGCCCACTGCCTTATAAAGACCTGGACTGCCTGAAAGTCCCTCCCCCTACCAAGGCTCAGCCAATCAGCAGAGGCTTCTAGAATTCAAACTTAATTAGAAGCCAACAGTTTCCACCTGCCACTCACAGCACACACTCCATGAAGGACAGGGGAAGTGCAATGATTTAGATGAAGAAAAACAAAATTTAATTGAGTTAAGGACCTGAGTGATGCCACATAAATCTTCTCATTGTTTATAAATTTTTCTATGGCTTTGTTTGAATTGTGGATCTTAGGAGATTCCCTTATTGTTAGAGCCCTGCAAATCTGTGGATATCCCTTTTATATGCATGGATATCTGTATCTTCAGATGTCAACGTGGATATCCGCAGCTCATTTTTATGCAGGTGCAGATAAAATTTTGTATCTGCACAGGGCTCTACTTATTGTGGCATTGGATAGATGTACTATATCATACAGCTGTTTATTAGATTAATAACACTTCACTCAGAAGCCATTAATACTAGGTGGGGAAAAAAAGCATGCTGTGAAAATGGGGCCTGCTTTGTAATTATAAAAATGATCAAGTGCTTATTTCCTTATTGGGAATATATTTAATGAAGCAATTTTTTATCGCATTTCACTAAGTGCCTGTACTGGCCAGATTTCTCAGCATTTCCATTATACCATATTTTGAGGGGACTACATTTTATCTGCTTCTCAAATTGTCAGTCTATGTTGGTTATTTTTTCTTTATGTTTGTCTAAATACCCAGTCTTTATTTAATAGAAATTCCATGGAAACTGGAAACCAGACTACTATTCTGAAATAAATTTCAAGTCCTGGAAATAGAACTTGATTGCTTCATTAGCCACCATCTACCTCCCAGTGTGAAATATTCTGCCCTGCTTTGGAAATTTCAAACCATCACTGTAGAATACAGTATAGCAAAATTTTCTAAAGAAGCAGTGAATAAACTATATATTCATTATTTCCACAGAACTAGGGCAATCAGTTATCAGATGCTTGTAATAGATATTGTTCAGCAAAGCTGATCAAATTAGTCATTGCAAATAATTAATCTGATGAATTTAGCCTTATTTTCCATTGGCAAACTATTCTTCTACAGATTTTGATTTTTATGAATGCAGTCATTAGTCACAATTGTTAGCACAGTTTTTGTGAACAAGCTTTATCTGATGGGTTGTGTTTACAAATAGTTCACTGTATTTATTCTTTATTCATATGGGTGAAATTCATGTCTATGCAGAACAAACCCTATGCACTGCTCAAATTCCAGTTAAACACAGTGAGCTTTGTGGTGTGTGACTGGTCACCTAAATCATATGGAGTGTTTTCTGGTCCACAACTGGTTGAATGTAACTTTTTCAGCAGGGAAATAATGAATAGGAAATACTAGATGTTCAGTTTCACAAACAAATGCCTTATTCATGTACAAATATGGGCATACATATCAAGGGCAGCCATTCCCCAAATGCACAAACAGACGCTCATTTGCACAAACTTGAATTTAAAAAGTGTACAAACATGGTTTAACAGCTGTTCAGAATTCAAAGGAATCATAAATACCATTTTGCAGTATTCATCCAAACCTATTCAATATAGCTGAAAGACTATTAATAATGAGGATTTTTGAGAGTATGCACACATATCCCCTGAATCTCATCATTGAAAACTGTGGTAATTATAGTGTAGCCTGATTAGAATTAATAGGCATTCTCTTTTCATGTGTCTCATAATCTCGAAATTTTTGTCTCTATAAATTCAATTATTTACATGGTATTTTATGTGGCATTATTATTATTTGATTTACTATAGTGCCTAGGTGCCTTAGTCATGGCCTACTTCCTCACTGTGTTAGGTGCTGTACAAAGGCAGACCAAAACCATAGTCCCCCAGGTCACAATGTGAGTATAAGACAAGAGATGGGTTCAGAAAGATGCAGGGGAAATAAGGCAACAATTAGATAACATTGGTGGTCACAGCACACTAGTTCCCTAATTTCTGTTGTGGAGGTGTCACAGCAAAAGAGAGTTTTAAGGAAGGATTTGCAGGTTGATAATAAGGTAGCTTCATTGATGTTTATAGGAAGTGCTTCCCAAGTTTCAAGGACAGCATGAGATAAAGCACGAAGAAGCTTGTTTTAGATGTGACAATGTAGTGAAAAACATGTTACTTATCTGGTAAAAAGAAAACCAGGTTTGATGGTTAATTGTGGTAAAGAATTTATAATTCTGGTTATTTTCCTCTATCATTTGCTTATCAAACTGGGTTGTAACTAGAGTTGTAGTGGAGGTCAGCATATTAAGATGAAGCTAAGAAGATTTTAAGAGATGAGGATGAAATGCTGCCTATGTCAGACATTCCCTATGTCAAAGATAGTGATACAGTTCATTATGGCTACGGCTACACTATGAGTTTTCCCACAAGAGCCTATGCAAATGAAGCACAGATTAGCATTTTCCGGGGACAGGCATAAGGATCTTGCAGAAAAAGGGTTTTTTGTGCAAAACGGCCACAGCCACACTGCCTGTTTTAGCACAAAACCCCCTAGCGCAAAAACGGAACGAAAGAGAGTATGCAAATGAAGCATGGGAAAATGCTAATCTGCACTTCATTTGCATAGGCTCTCGCAGTAAAACTCATAGTGTAGCACTAGCTTATATGGGGCAAATGGAGTATTGAACCTGAACTCAGGAGTCCTGGCCTCTGTTCCTCATTTTTTCAGGAAGAACGGCTCTTGCGCAAGAAGGGGTTTTTGTGCAAAAAGGAGCAGTCTACACAGCCCCTAATTAATTATGCAAATGAAGCACGGCAATATACTAATTCACGCTTCATTTGCATAAGCTCTTGCGGAAGAAGGGTGCAGTATAGATGTAGCCATGGTGTTATTTTAAAATCACTTACTTGTAGTATTGTACAAAATGAGAGGAAAAATGGATGACATGAAATGCAAATATCTGTAACAGATATTCAGGATCAAAGTTACTTAATTTCAGTACAAAACCGTGTGTGTGTTCTGAGCGAAAAGTCGTCTGAGTTACCAGGCCAGCAGGGATGGTATTTTGTTTCATTTCAAATGAAATGTTTATACTCTACTAGTATAGTAAATAAACAGTATCAGGGCCGAACACCTACACATGTACTACACAGGTAAGCATAAGGGCGTGCTAGACTTGCAAATGGAGATTTTCCATTGTTTTAAGATCATGTGGAAAGAATGAATGGACAAAAAGGGGGAGGAATCCTAGTGATTAGATTTTAGTGTGACCAGATGGCACATGTGAAAAATGGGACAATGGGTAGGGGAAAATAGGTGCCTATATAAGACAAAGCACCAAATATCACAACTGTCCCTATAAAATTGGGACATCTCATCAACCTATTAGATTTCTCATCTGGGGATTGAGAGGAGAGAACCTAGGGGGAGAAGGAGAGGTGGGGAAGGGAGTTAGCATCCCCACAATGGAAATAATGTGGAGGCAGATCTATGTTTCCGTCTCTGCATGTTCTGGGAATCTATATTCCCTGTAAACTGCACACACACGAGGGGGGAGGGGAAGGAGCAAGACCCTGTGTGGCTGGAGAGGACACCAAAGTGCCCAGGATTGGGCTGGAGAGCAGCCTGGAGCCATTGCATCCCTCTCCACTGAGTCTCAGAAGCGTCCCTCGCCCCTAATGCAGAGTGCTCACACTGCTCCCCATCTCACCCCTCCAGCTCCCTTGCTACCCCTTCGCCTCCCTGCCACCGCCTCCTTCCCGGTCAGCTTCTGGTTTCATATCTGATGCTTTGTCAGAGCAATAATTCTCTCTTCTATTTCCCACCCCTGAGATAATATATTTAGAGACTCATTCCAGGACCCTGACCCTCCACACACTTGTGTGTCTTTGCAAAACTGGACATAGATGCTCACCCCATGGGCTGAGCACCCCTGACAAAAAGTGGCTGCTCAGCACTCAGCAGCAGCCCTGACAATCAGCTCCTTCCCCGCCCACCAGTGCCTCCCACCCACTGATGATCAGCTGTTCAGCAGCATACAGGAGGCACAGGGACAGGGGGGCAGAAGCAGGATATGAAGGAGGCAGAGTGAGAGCAGGGTGTGCTCGGGGAGGAGCAGAATGGGGTGGGAAGAAGGGAAGGTGGAGCAGAGCAAGGGGAAGGACAGGGTGGAGCCTTGGGGGAAGGAGTGGGATGAAGCAGGGGGGGGGTCGAGCACCCCCAAGGAAATTAGAAAGTCAGCGCTTCTGATGCTGGACCCTGACCGATGCCCAGTCAGAGGCATCCCCTGACCCGCAAAATGTTCTTTCCTTGGAATGTCTGAGCAGGAGCAAGGGCCAGAGCTTTGGTTTCTGTTTGATTGTTTTGGGGGCAGAGGGAGGAGCGATGGAAAGAGGGTGGCAGACTCCAAGGGCTGGGTTTATACCACACATTCCTTCTGTGGCCAAGGAATGTGTGGACACCCTTCTCCCTTTCTCTCCTGCTCAGGCTCTGACTCCTGCTGCAGCATACATAGAAAGTGAGGGTTGCGCACCAGACACTCTTTGCTCTGAGCAAGTAGGTGGGCAGTGGAAAGGGGAGTAAGCTACCCCCCAGCATGAGCAGTGAGATAGTTTACTTTTCCTCCCGAAAAATGGGGACAGGGGAAGAGGGGAAGCAACTATGATTGAGTGAGAATTCGTTCTTTGATCTCTTCCTCAGGCAATGCACCTGTGCGTCACCCCTTACTCAGAGCAGAGTGTTATCGTGTCAACATAAGAAAGACACCTTATTTTCCACATAGACATACACATGCTATTTTTGTAGCAGAGCAGGAAGAGCAAGTGGGGGAAACAAGTGAGGAGGGACCTGGGATGTGGCTAGTGGTGGACATTAGTGGAGCAAAGTGTTATGTCTCCCAAACTCCTCCGGCTGTAATGCACATTCAGGGACATTTTATACCTGGTCTACGCTGTATTTTTCCAATGAAGATGCTGGCTGTGAGTGAAGTCCATTTAGTTAATCCAGTGTTCCAGTAATTCTTTTGACTCTTCCAGCCTCCCACACACTTTATAAAATTAAAAACCCATCATACAGCTCCCTGAAAAACAGTGCTTAATTACAAGGCATAATCAATTCAATGCAGTTATTATTACTGCTTAAAATACCCGAACACATGCATAATGGAGTAATTAAACTACAAATAAATAATTATCCAGCAGAAGAGAGGAATGAGAAATGTTAAACATACGCATTTTGTTTTCCTCTAGCAGGATGACTAAAAAGGTACATTATGGGAGATTTGTTTTATTTTCTAGTGATTACAGGATGTGTCACTGCAATACAGATGACACACTTAGCTGGCCATCCTTACAAATTGGGATAATAGAATGAGTTGATTGAGAGGCCCTGAAGTATACAAATAGATGTTGATATTTTTACTCTGCTGGGTTTGTAGCTGCTAATGAACTGAGCTGAAAGTGGATAAAATATAAAATCAAAGGAGTTTGGAGTTGCAAAACTATGGACTATAAAGGAGTAGTTATAAAGAAGATATTTGTAAAACATGTTGATTGTTCCAACTCAAGCCACTTTACTGCAGCAGATAACTAGCTATATGCAGTGCTCAGAATGATCAGCAGCTCATACTGGCAAACCTTTCTGATTTTTAAAAGGATTTTTACATAGAATAAGGGGGAAATGTGCATGGAAAATAATGGACCATATCCTAGTTGGTGTAAATAAATGGATCTCGATTGAGCTACACCGATTTACACCCGTTGAGGATCTGGCCAAATATAAAAAGAAGCTATATATTAATAATGTGAATGTAATGGATGTAAAGCAGTATTAGACAAATCCTCTCCCACTGAACTCTGCATCACGGAGCCCACTGAAGCTCTGCCATTGGGACCGACCCAAAGCCAATCAATGGGATTCTTTCCATTGACTTCAGGGGACTTTGCATCCATTTGTTGTAGTGAAACAGCATCACAAGGGCACCACTTTCTCTTTCCTAGGCTGCCTGAAGTTAAGAGCACGGCTCCACCCCGTGCCTTTTGGGCCACCACCAGACTCTGAAATGGAGCTGCCATCTGGGTAGAAGGCCTCCACCCACCCACATATCTTGCCCTCACTCTTTCCCAAATGGCAAAGTGCCCACAGCCAGTAGCATGTGTTCCTGCTGGTGGAGCACAAAGGACAGAATACAAGGGGGACCAATTTAGGATGCGGTACTGAGCTCAATAGCATTATCTCCCCTCCCCCATCAGCAGCTCCACATGACCTAATGGTGGCACTGGGGAACAGCCATGCCAAACCCCTTTCTCAGGTTCAGCAAGGCAGGTGTAGAGTTCCCCTGTCTAATACCGAAGAGTTTGTATGCAGCTGGGTGAGGAAGTGGCCCTATATGCTGAGTGCCCCACTCTTCAGGCAGAGAAGGGCATATGTTCAACACACACAAAAACCAAAGCAAGATACAACCTCACTGCGTGCAGCATCTCACATACGCGCCATCCCCCTGACAAGTAGGAAAGCACAGGAATTGATGTTGCCAAGTGAGGTTCGTACAGAGATATGGAATGTGAAAGTAGAGGTGCAGGAACACTGCCTCTACACCTACCCTCCCTCCTCCTCCTGACAACTCCTCCCTCGTGTCTTCATGTTGTCCCTAAGACTGATAGTTACTCTTTTGCTCTGCCCACACTGATTCAAAACCCACTGGAGCCAATGGGAGCCTTTGCACTGACTTCAGCTAGCTTTGGATATGGTTCCCAACAATCACCTCCCCACCAATCTTCATAGGGTAAGATCCTTCTGCCGTAACAGAACAATTAGACAGCAGATAACAACATTTCTGTTTCTAATTAATAATTATCAGAGCATTACTGATACTATGTTTCTTTCTCCTGCTCTATTAATGCTGTTAAATCAGTCAAATCTTTCTATAGCTAATTATGCAGACATGTTTCAGGTTGATTAGAACACATCTCTGTAATTGAAAAGCATCAGTGCTAATGTTGTAGAAGCTTGTTATTCTTTTTAAATACAGGTAGGTCTGGTACTGCCATATATTACAAAGGTGGTCCAACCTTTCCCATTTTAAGAACCTGTTTTCATGTACTTGTAACTTTGCCAAATTTAAATAATTTAGGCTGCCATTTGACATGTCAGGTGTCAGCCTCAGGCTGGGCGATGGAGGGGGTTGATAGTTTTGGGGTTAGAGAGGGCTTAAAGGAGGTAAAGCTCCCGTATTAAAAAATAGTGTGTGATCATGTAACGAAAGACTGCTTCGTTACACATAGGCACAAGGGGAGCCAAATGAAGGTTGCACAAGAAACCTTAACGTTGGCATTTCCTAACATTGCAGTGCTTGAATTAGCAACCTTAAGGTCATTATGGCCCAGACATCCCTAGATCTGTGTGGATGGGGCTTTCCACACATGGATCTTCCAGCCTACCATGGAGGAGCAAGTGTCTCAGCAACCTCCAGAACTTTATCTCCTTACCAAGCCCTCTTCTTCAGGTTAGGAGCCCACCCTGAGAGGTGGGAAGCCAGAGATCAGAGACCAGGCCAGGGGATTCACATCAGTTAGTCTTCCCTCCCCAAAGAACTTAAACAGAACAGAGAATATAACTTCGCAGTACTGTATTGTCTTTCCTGTCAAGCATTCCCCATGCAGACTTCCAGGGGGGCAGCTGCAGCTGTAAGAAGTCCAAGGTCCTGCGGCTCCAATAAAGCCTTTGCTGTGAAGCTACCAATAAGACAATGTGGGGTTTAGAGCAGTGAGTAGGTGCTGAAACAAGGAGTACGGCCACATGCCCTGGCTTGATGTGGTTTCCATCATCTACAGGGTGTACAGTTTGGTTCAATGGCTCTCAGCATCTCCCACTATAAAAACTGTTCCAGTTCTCCTGGAGCAGTGGGAGGGTCTATAGCCTTGATGCTGCGCAGGGGAACCTCTGTGGGAGGATCTTCATTGCTATTTCCTGTCCTACAGCCCCCTCCTACAGCTTGTGCAGGAGCGTCCGAGCTGGGCATTTACAATCTTCTCTCTCACAGTTAATATGGATGACTCATCTCTAACCAGCTAAACATGTCTCACTGGAGATGCCTGGCATTGCTGTTAAATGATTCTGCCTTTTCTTTGCCTGCGTTAGCACCCCTTAAATGATAGAGGGGGAAATCTGTATGTTTTAAAATGAATTGACATGTTTGCTGCTGTTAGTCAGCTGTGATGACACAAAGGCATCTGTCATTAACGTTTCAGCTTCATTAATGTAAAGGACAATAGAACTTAATTACAGCAGGACTAAAAAATACATGCCACAACTTATCACAATTACAGATCCAAGTGGGGGCTTACAGGGATGAAGAGCCAGAGTGCTCTTTTCTGGTGAGGGCAGCATACTCTCTGAGTGGCTTATATGAAAATAAAGTAACAGAGCCGAAATGTACAAGGGACTTGACCCAACCTAGGGGAAATTCAGCAGCTGGCAGACAGCCCACTCAGCCCCTGTGTGGACACTGGAGCCTTTGTATTGAAGAGAAAGAGCTCAGGCATTCCGAACTCAGGAGTCAGCTACACCCAGTGTGCCCTAGTGGTTGGCCTCTCTGCTTTCTGAGCCACTTTCTGATCTTACTGTTGCATTCTTTAGTAAAAATGCCTGTGAGGTTTGGCACCCAGAAAAAAAATACAGAAGGGATCATAAGTTATTAGACCCTTGTTGACATGCCAATGCCTTAAAGCAGTGGTTGTCAACCAGGGGTATGCGAAGGTCTTCCAAGGGGGTACTCAACTCATCCAGGTCAGTGTTTCTCAACCTTGAGGGTTGTGACCCCCAGCAAGGTCATGGGACAGGCTTAGGGGAGTTGCAGGTGTAGTTTACAGCCAGAGTTAGTGCTACTAAGTCCTATCCACAGCAAAGAATTTGAGTTCCCATGGAGCAGCTAGCGATACATTTTGCAAAGTTTGATAATTTGTAAGCAAACTGCATGGACTCACAAAGCTGTCAAGCATGAAGTGAGGCCCCTCTGTGGTGCTCCTCTGTTCCCTCTGCCAGAGTCACCGAATATGTCTCATGATATGCGCTGCTTCTGGAGTAAGATGACAGTGTGAGAATCTCAGCTTTCATATAGAAAAAAAAAATCTAACATTCAAGGCATCAGAGAGAAGCTTGAAATTGTGATCCCAATGTACCCTAACAGTTCATAAACCAGAGGAGAAATAAAAAGAAACCCTTATGTGTATTTTTTTAATCTCCTGGATATCAAGCTGGCCTCATGAGTTTGAGGGCGGAGAGGAATTACTGGTGATTTTTGAATGCAAAGAGTGGGTAATGTTACTCACCTCTGTTTCATTAGCACTGCTCCAGCAGAGTCCCTGCTGTGCATGTACAACACCAGCTCCAAACCCTCCTGCTGTCAGCCTCCCCTCACTCCCAGCTCACAAAACTAACTGCACTGGAGGGGACCCTAAGGGTATGTCTACACTACAGAGAAGATTGAAGCTGCCGCTGTCCATCTTCCAGAGTTCAAATTAGCGGGTCTAGTTAAGACAGCTAATTCGAACTGAGAGGGGCACTGCAGTCGATGCCAGTAACCCTGCTTCCATGAGGAGTAAGGGAAGTCGAAGGGAGAGAGTTCTCCCTTCAACTCTCGGCAGTGTGGACAGCGCCAAAAGCCGAGTTAAGCTACTTGGACTTCAGCTACGCAATTAACATAGCTGAAGTTGCGTATCTTAATTTGACCTTGTCCCACAGTGTAGACGTAGCCTAAGCTCAGAGCAGGAGGGCGCATGTTACAAAGCAGTCAATTCCCTACAGCCACGCCCTAAATCTTTCCTAAGGATACACAGGTCTCAGTTTGGTTCCAGTCCAACTTTAGTTATTATGACACATGATTTACCTGGGGCTTCAGTTTTAAGATCTTTATGTGGCTGACCTTCTTCTCAACATTATGATTTCTCTTATGGCACCAGTGGTACCTCTAGGCCCCAGCCAAGACCTCCATTGTGCTAAGTACTACATAACAGTGTTTCTGCTCAGAATTTCCATCCATGAGCGGAGGGAGTTTTGTCTTGTGCACCAATATTGACATCATGTGCACAGGATGCACAACCTCACCGCAGCCTGGCTCCGCCTCTGGCACATGGGGCAGCCCCCTGCCATGCAGCCCAAGCTGCCAGAACAGCCCCCCAGCTACTGGAGCATTGCCCCTGCCATGCTGACCCTCAATGCTGCCAGGGATTCTCCCCAGCAGACCCGCAGGATCCCGGGACTCCCATGCTCTGTCTGGGCCATGTGATAGGTGCACCCAAGCAGGGCCACCCTGGCCCAGAAGCAGCTGCCCCATGGCCCCAGCATCAGTCCCGGAACTTGGGGCAGACACCCGCCATGCAGCCCAGCTTGCGGGATTAGCTGGGGCCGCAGCCATGGTACTATTTTTAGTACTGCACCCTCGGGAGCAGCTGGGGCCATGGCTATGTGGCAGCTGCTAGGGCTGGGACCACAGCTGGGGACATGGTGCTATTTTTAGTACTGCAGCCCAGGCTCCAGCTCCCTGCTGCTGCGTGGCAGCTGCTCAGCTGTTTCCAGGGCGGGGCAGCCACCCACCACATGGCAGAGAAGGTGGGAGGGACTGAAATTTTTGGTGCGTGCCCGCACAGGCGCGCAACTTAGAGGGAACCCTGCAACATCATACAAATACTAATAAAAAGACCTGGCTCCAAGGAGCTCAGAGTCTTACTAAACAAGTCAGACAACAATACTGTAATCGCTATTTTACAGGTGGAGATATGAAGTACAAAAAGGTTAAATGACTTGCCCAAGGTCACACACGATGCCTGTGACAGATTCTCCAGCCCCAATCCAGGGCTTGATGCACTATTCAAATATCCCTCTCTCTCAAGTGTTTGAAAGTCTCAGAGGGGTAGACGTGTTAGTCTGTAACTAAAAAAAACTTTAAAAACAACAATTGTCCTGTAGCTCCTTAGAGACTAACAAAAATATATACATAGTATCATGAGCACACCCCACTTCTTCAGATGATAAATATGGAGCATCTGAAGAAGTGGGTTGTGCCCACGAAAGCTCATGATACTATTTATATATTTTTGTTAGTCTCTAAGGGTATGTCTACACTTGCACCCTCTTTCGAGAGAGGGTTGCAAACGCAGCTGAGCGAAATTGCAGATGAAGCACGGATTTGAATTTCCCATGCTTCATTTGCATATTCGCATTATGGCGCTATTTCGAAATAACAAATGCTGTGTAGACGCGGTTATTTCGAAAGAAAACCCTTCTTCTGAAATAATCCCTTATTCCTTCTACAATGACGTTTACCAGTTATTTCAGAAGAAGGGTTTTCTTTCAAAATAACCGCATCTACACAGCGTTTGTAGGCCAAGCCTTAATTTCAAAATCCTTTTCTTCCCCCTAACAATGTCATTATAGCTCTTTGTCACAATTTGTCTATGTGTAGCAGTGCTCCAAGGGTCAGCCCTACCTCTCCTCCTGTCCTTTTCTTCTTGTTAATAAGCCATAGTGCTGAATACAGAGAACCTTATACATTTATGTATGCAGATAGAACTTCTATTTTCTCTGAATGATGAGGTGTTCTTTTCCTAGTTCCCTTTCGTCTGAAATGGCAAATGTGATCCTCTGATAATGATCATCTCTTTGTAAGACTCGATAAAAGATGTAGCTTAGCCTTTGTGTCTTTCCTTCTTCTAAAGAGCTGCAAATAATAGCCTCATAGTTCAAGACACGTGCTTTAGGCTAAGACACATATAGCTACTTTGGACTTCTACTTTGATGTAATATTATAATGTATTATTTGTCTTACAGTAGCACTCGAAAGCCTTAACCAGAGCAGGAATCTGTTGTTCTGAGTGCTCTGCAAGCACACAGTAAGAGACCCATCTCCACAAAAAGAGTTTACAACGTAAGCCTGCAATCCTGCAGTTGATAGGCACAGGTGAATTGCTGAGTCCACATGGCACCCTGCTGAATCAACTGACTGGATACAGCAGTTTTTCCACATGCTATAGTGAACCACACTAGGTTGCATAACCCACACACCCAGGCTGTGTCTAGATTGGCAAGTTTTTCCGCAAAAGCAGTCGCTTTTGCGGAAAAGCTTGCCAGCTGTCTAGACTGGCCGCTTGAATTTGCGCAAGAACACTGACGATCTAATGTATGATCGTCAGTGTTCTTGCACAAATACAATGACTCTCCCATTTGGGAAAAAGCCCTCTTGCGCAAATGTTTTTGCACAAGAGGGCCAGTGTAGACAGCTGAGAACCATTTTGCGCAAAAAAACCCCGATGGCGAAAATGGCGATCGGGGGTTTCTTGCGCAAAACCACGTCTAGAGTGGCACGGACGCTTTTGCGCAAAAGCACTTTTTGTGGAAAAGCGTCCGTGCCAATCTAGATGCTCTTTTCCGCAAATGCTTTTAATGGAAAAACTTTTCCGTTAAAAGCATTTGCAGAAAATCATGCCAGTCTAGACGCAGCCCTAGTGTGGTTCACTCTATCACTTCCATGATCAGAGCCTCATTTAAGACAAAGTGACTCTGTTCTAAGTCTACTATTCAGATTTAATCAGAGACATCCTACATATTGTAATGACATGAATGTAACTGCTGACTGCATACAATGGGTTCATTTCTCATACCCATCGGACCCGACTATCTGGTGATGTGGTAAATTCTCCTTCATTGGAAGTCTTCTAATTAAGAGTGGGCATCTTTGTGAAAGATATGCTGTAGTTCAACCACAAGTTGCTGGCCCAGTTGCAGCAATCCAGGGGTCAGAGGCCTGTGTTAGGGTGGGTCACGCTGATTCTAATGGCCCCTCTGACCTTAAGGTGCATGAATCTGTAAAACCACACCATATTTATTTGTAAACATAGGTGGGGCAAGGGAAAATCAACTAGAAGTTAAAGAGATGAAACACCTGATTCTACCACCTGATTTACTAACTTACAAACTTGCTACAAAAAATTAAAATGTCCCTGTTTGGCATTCAACAACTGGCATCTTTTTGGATTGAAATGGGTTTATTCTGGAGCAACCCCTCTGACATTTTCAATTTTCTACATGTCATCCAAACTTAAATCCACATCAAAAACATACTTCTGAATCTGAAGCATATAAGACCATTTTGTAAAGATTGGATAAAAAGAATTGGCAAGTGTCCCAGATGGAACATGTAAAATATCAAGAAAAAGTTTCCATCATATAGACGTCGCTCTATGCCCAAATATCCATACTTTATTATTCTTGTAATAAACTATAGATGTTGATTATTATTCAGGGCTTTTGTAACTGCAGGGATATTAATAAATTATTGTTATATGACATTGCAGAATAAATAGGGTTAATTATCAATTATGAAAAAACAAATCTAATGAGAACTACAACACTGCAGAACTCAGGAAGGCAAAGAAATACAAGAGGTGAATCAATTCACATACCTTGTCAGTAACATGAAAGCCAATGCAGTTATCCAGCAGAAAATAAGGTAATGAACTGGCAGGGCAGCAATCTGCATTTACCAATTTAACCAACCTCATTGCAAATCTACAACTTAAAGATCAAATGACAAATTTTCAATACAAATGTTATTTCCTTCTTAAGAGAAGGGAATCAATGCTGGAAATCTATCAAAGGTACAATCCACTGTCCAAATGCCTTTGAAAACACATATTGAGAGTGAATTAATTTATAACTGTTGAGATTTGTTAGAGAGGTTGGTCATGGCGTCTGGTATGGGACACAGCTAAGAGCACCTATCTCAGGTCAGACTGTCAGAACAGAGGGCATTGGTGGAATACCCTATCAAAAGACTTCACTAAGCCAGTAACAAAGGAGTGATTTCAAAATTATGATGAAGCCAAAAATAGTCCTCTTCAGGCTCTCTAGCCTCTCATGCACCACCCAGACACATGAGACTTCTGTGGTGATTGTTTATTAAAACTAGAAGCCACATCTGTAGTAGTTTCCTCCCATTTCAAAGAACCGGACGCTCACCCCAGGACAATATGGGCCGATAAAGAAAAGTTATTTATTAGTTCCCTAAATAGAAGAACTAGAGGACACCAAATGAAATTAATGGGTAGCAGGTTTAAAACTAATAAAAGAAAGTTCTTCTTCACACAGCGTGTAGTCAGCATGTGGAACTCCTTGCCAGAGGAGGCTGTGAAGGCTAGGACTATAACAGAGTTTAAAGAGAAGCTAGATAATTTCATGGAGGTTAGGTCCATAAAAGGCTATTAGCCAGGGGATAAAATGGTGTCCTTGGCCTCTGTTTGACAGAGGCTGGAGAGGGATGGCAGGAGACAAAGCGCTTGATCATTGTCTTCGGTCCACCCCCTCTGGGGCACCTGGTGCTGGCCACTGTCGGCAGACAGGATACTGGGCTAGATGGACCTTTGGTCTGACCCGGTACGGCCGTTCTTATGTTCTTATGTTCTTATGTTAATATGAACATCAGGATCTCACCAAATACCATGCTGCAGCCAATCTTTAGTCAACTAGACTCAAGGTTTATTAATAAAAAAAAAAGAAAAGAAGAGAGTTATTATATGGGGAATGTGATTCATATATATTGCAGTTGATTTCAGAGGGTATGTCTACACTACAGCATTATTTAGAAATAGCTTATTTCGAAATAACGCATCTACACACAAAATGCATTTCGAAATAGCATTTTGCTATTTCAAAATAGAGCATCCACACTAGGTGGATGCTGAATTGCATTTAAGGCCGGCCAGAACCAGGTCCGGCAGGGCTTCGGGTCAGGAGTTACTTTGTGTGGCTGCTGCCTGAGGCTATCTGAGGCTTGTGCTTAAAGGGACCCCCCTGGACAGCCGGTTCTCAGCTTTCCTTGCTTGCTTGCCTACCTCGATGAGGGACAGCAAAGCATTTTGTCTCTGTGTGCTCTGGTTGCCCTCACTCGGGACACCACCGTACTCTGCAACATGGAGCCAGAGCTACTCTGGTGCTTCTCGTGGACACATTGATGTGAGCTTGGCTGCACTTTCTGCAGGCTGCCATCTGGGAGGTCCATCGGGGGGCTGTCAGTATCCAGGAGGCCCTGCAGGAGAGCTTCCACCCTGAGGAACACGAAGAGCCTCCCTGGTCTGCCCCACTGGGGGATTGTGCCTCATTCCTCCCTCACATCCTTCCATTTACCCCCACCCCCAGCCCCCCTTCCTGATTTCAAATAAAATACATGTATTTTCATGAACACAAACTCTCTTTATTTATCAAAACTGAGGGTGGGGGGGAGGAATGAAACTCTGGTGAGACTGGGAAAAGGAGGCGGGACAGGGGAGAAGAGAGGGTGGGAGAGGGGAGGGGGAAACCTGGGAGGAGGAAGCTGGAAGGGGGAAGCAAGGGGAAGAAGGGGGAGGGGAAGCTCAGGGCTCAGGGTTGGGGGTCTCACCGGACCAACTTGATTGTCATGTGAACCTGCTCCTGGGTTCACATGTGGCCTTTGGTGGCCAGGCTGGCAGCTATCCTGCCATAGACAGCCACATTCCTCCGTCTAGTGAGGAGATCATGGGTGTTGAGGACATCCCCCCCAAACCTGAATAAGGTCCATGATTTCCACCCTGGACCAGGAAGGCACCCACCTTCTCCGGGCCCTGGCAGGCTCCTGGGAGCTGGCAGACTGCTCCTGGGGAGCAGTGGAGGACTGGCTGCCAGTGGCTTGCTGGCTTATGTTTTGGGGCCACTGGGTTGGGGCAGTGACTGCTGGCTCTGAGTTGGCAGGCTTGGAGCTGGCACAGGCACTGTGGCCAGAGTCAACCCCTTTAAGGGCTCCAGGGAAGGGGGAGGGAGAGGAGTGTTCTTGGTTGAGGCTGGAGTGGCCACCAGGGCACCCTGGGAAGACTGGAGGCCCCCTATTTCGATATGAGTGTCTACACAGCACTTATTTCGAAATAGCTATTTCGAATTTGGCATTATTCCTCGTGGAATGAGGTTTAGCAAATTCGAAATAAGCGCTCCGCTATTTTGAATTAATTTCAAAATAGCGGTTTGGCTGTGTAGACGCTAGTAAAGTTATTTCGAAATAACGGCTGTTATTTCGAAATAACTTTGCTGTGTAGACATACCCAGAGTCTGTAGATAGATTGGGATAATGGGAGTGATGGTAAGTGTGCCAGTTCTCAAGAAGTCTCCCTGATTTATCCGAAACATTGGAACCTCAGTTGATTGTTCAAAGCTCCTTTGTTAGAAATCATAGTCCAGAGATGTGGAACAGGAAAAAGGCAAGAAGATGGTGTCACAATCTTCAATTTATTCCCCCAGTGTGTGGAAATTTACTGGCACAAGCATGGAGTCAGGGATCACATGTCCTTACTGAGTCATGAGCCATCCTTGTCTACATGCTTTGAGTTGTGCTTACAAGGAGCCCATTGGGAGACTTGATTCTCCTTAAGGGCGTGTCAGCCATGGTTGGATGGTCTTGATGTAAATCTGTCTTGTGGCTATTACCCGGGAACACAACATGTTTGTGTGATGGGCGGCTACGCACTGCCCTGACGGAGCGAGCCTGCCCCGCACTCACACCGCTCTGATCTCTATGCTACACAGGGAGCCTGGCGCATGCCCTCCCTCCCCCCACCTGTGCCGCCTGTTCCCACACCGCCGCCCAGCTGAGCAGCAGTGTTACGGAGGCATGGGGAGGCGGGGGAGTGCCCCAATGTAATGCTTGGGGGGAGGACACGTGGGCACGTTGGAGTTGGGGGTGGGGCTTAAGAGTGACCCAAGGGCAGACAGCGGGGGCAGAAGGAGTGAGAGGAGCATGTCCAAGGGGGGAGGCAAGGAGGAAGGAGACAGGCGGGGGTAGAGGAAGAAGCCAAGGAAGTTTGAGCTAGGGCAGTGGGGAAGTAGCCCAGGGCAGGGCTCACTGTTTAGGCCAGCGGGCTGGTGCGTTTCGGCAGGGGCCCCACCTGCCAGACCGAACCATGACGGTACTGGTCCTTAGGGCCCTGCACTGGGACCCGTGAGAGAGGGTGGGCCCAGGTCCCCCTATCCCCCCATTTGGGCGATCCTCCAGGCGGAGGGGGAAAGAGTGGAGCTATCGTATAGATCAAGACGCCCTGACAATAACTGAGTTCGGAGAACCAAACAAACTGCACATGACTGAACAGGCTCTAGGCCACCAGCGGTGGGTGAGCCCTTAGAAAAAGAAGGAACAACCAGGGGACCCTCTTACAGTTTGAAATATCAGCACACAGCAGATTCATTACTTCATATAGAATAATGCACACATATATAAACAGGATTACATTCTTCAACAGATTACAGCTTTTCCAATGATATCTCACAAGACATACTTTGTATAAGATGGATCACAATTTTGCAAAAGTGTCAATACATCAGTGGTTGCAACAGTATTGACACATCAGTGATGATATGTTAGTGTAAACATAGTCATCTTTCTTTTAATACAATGCCACCGTCCTAAAAACCTCTTATCCCTAAAATTATCCAGGCGAGAAAGTGGAGATATCTGGGATGTGTTAAGAATAAAGCCTGAGCACCCACCATAGCAGGTATGCCAGGGATAGCTGGAGGAACATATAAAAGGGGCTGGCCAAAAGAATCACTCTACTGAATATAGCTCGTGGAGGGAAAATGTATGGGACTTGGCAACAAAGAATGGCCCAGAGAGAGGAATGGTGTGACCTTGTTCATGCACTAAGCTAAATGTGACTGTTTAGGTAGGATTCGGATTCAAATACAACTTCATGATCTACTTCTGATGAGTTAGCACAACCAGGCTGAGTCCCCAGAATGAAGAAGGAAGCAAAGATTCAAACTGCCTAACTACATGTATTTATTATTGGAAGAGGGTAGAGGCAGTTGCCCTCCTGTGCTGATATGGCTACAAAGAACAATTTGGCTAAGCCAAGAAGCTCACATACCCAACCTCTGAAATTTCTTGCTGAATAACTTCCAGAACAGGACCCTACCATTTGGGAGGAGTCACACACTTTACGGGCTATCGGTGACTGTGACCAAAAAAATCGCTCAGCCACTGCAATAACTTTATTATATTATTATGTATCCTAGTGTTGCTCAAAGATCTGGGCAGCAATCCCATTATGATGGACACACATAGGGTATGTCTACACTGCCACCCTAGTTCGAACTAGGGTGGCAGTGTAGACATACCCATACAGACCTTGATCTCATACATAAAGGCTCACATGCATGATTAACGGGACTTTTCACAGTCTAACACATCTTTGTCTTTGCAAGATCAGTGTCCTAGTTAGTACCAGCCCTGAGGAGCTTACATTATAATTAGACAAGACAGGCAAAGATAAACAGGCAGCCTAGAAGCAAAATATCAGAGAGGGCTAAATTCCACAGCACCCTACTACTTGGTTCTACAGATAAAGGGGAAAGATATAACTTTGTGGAATCTTGTATAGCACAGTGGAATAGTCCAAAGATATGTACATCAGACTAGACTGGATGTAATAAAGACCGTATGCATAGGTTTTCTTAGCCAGAAAAAAGTATTTGTGAAAATGAAGAATAAATACAGAGGTAACTTGATAAACAAAGCAGAACCTGCATTTTTGCTTATTAATCATTAAGTTTATAAGAGTGGAATTTTATGATGAAAAAGTGTAATTTGTTAGTAGAATTTGCCATCCACAGAAAAATATACATTCAGCACTGAAAATAAAACTAGTTGTGTGAAGCAGTAAGGGCACAGACAGCCCAAATTTTGTACTCACCCAGCAGAGTGGCAGAAAGCCTTATAAAAACCTAGGGAAATTTGTACCAACAAGTTTTTCTAAAACTTCTTATGGCTCATGATCAAGATGTATGAGAAGAACTGAGAGAAGACATTTGGTGTGCTAATAGTTGATAATGGGCCATCATTTCCATCATCTCAACTCTATTCCTGATTTAACTCCTGCTATCTCCTGACTCTAAGCACCTCATCTTTATTACAATATTTCTTTGCACTGCAGACTTGCTGGATGTACTCTGCCTTATAGAAACGCAGAATATTCTGAATATACTAACCAGTGTTTGACCTGATGAAATATAGATGAAGTATGAGGCCAATCCTGCCTGCCTGTTTGACTTAATGAGTCTATTTTTACATTTCATGTTAGCTCTGCCTTCCATATGTTCTCTTCATCTGCTCTACAATTCACTGGAGTCACCTTAAAGTCTTTGAAATACATTTTGTAACACTCATTGGATTGGGGATGACTGTTAATGCAAGTTCTTTCTGCTAAAAGTACTGGCTGTCATTTTAGGGACAAACCTCTGCCAAGATTTTGCTCTTTTTTATCTTATTCTTTAATTTCTAATTGCTACATTCTGGTGGCCAATGAAAGGACCCACTTGGATACACCAGAATGAGTCTCTACAATCATTATGGGTAAAGTAAACCAGTTGGTACAAGCTATCTGACCTACTATTTTGGAATTTGGTCCACCTCATCTTGGCACAGGAATCTTGTTCTGGGGAAACATTTCAGCATTTAATAAACTTTTCTCAGCTCCAGTTTAATGTAAATTAGACCTGTGGAAACACAAGTATTTTTGACTAAAGAATTTTTTTGTAAGATCCTGCTTGTTCCGATCTGAATACTGGACTAGATCCTTACCTATTGTAAATAAGCTTACCTTTCTTGAAGTCAGTGCTATGCTAATTTACATTATCTGAGGATCTGCCCAACAGACTTATAACTTGTGACTTTCTGTTGGTTGCCAGACATGAGAGACATATCAATTTATACTAAGGAGTGGATCCCAGAAGTTCATAAAAGCTATCCTATGTATTTATTTTGTCATCGCATTTATTATTCTGAAAGGTTTAATTTAAAATTGGTCATTCTTTCCTTTAATCTAGCACATAGCATGAAAACAAGGAAGTCATTAATGTAGCCCCCAGTGGGAAGATCTCAAGCAAACACTGCAAACAAGCAAAAGAAGGAAAATCTGTCTTCACACAGCACATAGTCTGCCAGTGGAATTCACTGATATAGAAAGCACTAGATTCGAATAACCCAGTCCTGTGTTTCAGGACATCAGCTCTTTGCCCCAAAGGTTGAAAAGAATGTGTCCTTCAGAGACAGCAGGCCTATTATGAATGCATGGTCAGGTTTAAGATGAGTGCTCATCTTCCCATGAAGCATCAGGCACAGGCCTTTGCCAGAGGAGACAGATGCACTTCACACACTGGTCTAGTTTAGTATGACAAAACAGACGATAGTAAGATCTGTGATGTGTCTGTAGTTGCCCTTTAAGAATATGTTGGATTAAGAGAGGGAAGAAAGGATGTGTAGGACCTCAGGAGGCCTGGTAGCTGAGCCACCGGAAGAGCTTCAGCCCGCTGGGGAACAAGACAGACCCATGAGGGAAGGCTACACCTGATGGGACTGAAGACCAGTTTTTGTTTTACTTTGGACACTAAGGGTATGTCTACGCTGGGGAGTTATTTTGAAATAACTCACTTCATTTCGAAATAACAAGCGGAGCATACACGCTACCAAGCCTGCTATTAATAACTCCTGCTTGTGAAGAGGAATAATGCTTATTTCAAAATTGAGTTAAGCTACTTCGACTTCAGCTATGCAACTAACGTACCTGAAGTTGCGTATCTTATTCAACCTTATCCGTAGTGTAGAGACCAACAAAAATATGTAGAGTCATGAGTTTTCCGGGACTCATCTAAGGAAGTGGGTTTTACCATGAAAGCTCATGATTCTATATATTTTTGTTGGTCTCTAAGGATACGTCTACACTACGGGATAAGGTCAAATTAAGATACACAACTTCTGTTACGTTAATTGTGTAGCTGAAGTCGAAGTAGCTTAATTTGGCTTTTGGCACTGTCTACACTGCAGGAAATGGAAGGGAGAACACTCTTTCTTCGACTTCCCTTACTCCTCATGGAAGCAGGACTACTGGCATCAACCAGAATGCCCCTCTCAGTTCAAATTAGCGTGTCTTCACTGGACCCACGAGTTTGAACCCTGGAAGATTGACAGCAGTAGTTTTGATCTTCTCTGAGTATTCCTAGGGAGTTCTTGTGTAGTCCTAAGGTGCCACAGGACTACTCAATTTTAAAAAATGAGTTGTATAGCAGCAAGAGACATGGGCAGTATTTACAGATCAGACTAAATTGCGCCAGTGATTTGTAAACTTCTGGAGCCGTATTCTGATCTAACTTGCACCGTTACAGCCCCTGTGGCTTTATGGAAGTTGTAGTGATGTAACAGAGCAAAATCAGGGCCCTGATTTAAAATACTACCCCACTAATGTTAGCTATAGACAAGTAGATGGAGAATTTCCTTTGTTCATGTTACACATGTATGGAGTTCACTCCTGAGTGTTTCCTGTTATTGTTTCTAATTTACGGTGAAGCAAAGCTTTTAAAGTGGTGCTTTTAAAGTTCTTGTTTAATACTGTATTGGTGAGGTTTGATCATGTTGTCAAATGCCTTGAGATAAAATTGTGACTCATGTGCTACCTAGATGGGCTTGATTCTGTGAGGTACTGAGTATCCTCAGTGCCCAGTCATATCAGTGGGCATTGAGGGTTTCAGGCAATTTGTAAGAGGCACTATGCACCTTGCAGCAGCTGGCCTGAATGGTTTGTATTGTATTGCCAAAGGCCTCTAGAGATGATGATACATTGCTGCTGCTGCTCCATTATCCTCTAGTCTTGCTAGGTAAGCAGCAGTAAATCTTACTTTATTAGCATTGCTATGACCCACACATCCACCTTTTGGTGCACTAATACAAGTTGTTCTTCTTGCAAGAGAAAACCTTGCATACTATCTATTACCCCTTGCAATGCAATCGACAGCAGCCGAAAAAAATAACTCAGTGTAGCCTATTGCAGAGCAGGCCAGCAAATGAAGAGTAAATCATTCAAAAACTACACGACTGAGTCAAAAACAAAAGGATGGCAGCTTATCTGCTCCCTTCATTTTCTGTCAAGTACAGAGGGGTTCTGGAATGTATAGTGTAGCAACTCCAAGAACAATCAGTGAAATATTTTCACTCTGTGCTGTCTGCAGCACCTGTAAAAATTGTCAAGCAAAACACAAAGGTGGCCCACTAATGTACAGAGAGGACAGTGATGCATTTTTACAAGTGGCATACAGGTGGATGTTTTTAAAATAATGTGTGTGTGATTAAGTGCTGGATTGACAGCCCTGTAAACTTAAATACTTTATTTCTCCACGGTAGAGCACAGAAAATTCCCTCATATTACCCTGCCATCAAAACTCAACCCTGATGTGTTGGGACTCCAGGCCTACATCTGAAGCCAGAAGGGCCAACCGAAGTGCTAGGCTTGTAGGCATGGTTGGGGGGCGGGGGCAGCTCCATACTCCTAAAAGGGGTAGGGCCTAAGGCAGGAGGGGTGGGAGTCATTAGATCTAGCCTCTGCCCACAAGCCCTTCAGTGCTGCCTGCACCACACAGTCCAGGGTGGTAGCAGCAACTGGGAACCCTGAGCCCTTTTGAATTGCTGGCCACCAGGACAGTTGCCCACTTTGGCCCCTGCTGCTGGCAGGCCTGTCTGAAGCTAAATTTAATGCACAGGCAACATCTGGTTCAAAATGTGGCTGACCATCTTCTCCATGAGCACCCCAGTTCCCTTCCCTGACTCCCACTCATCTTTCAAGGCTTTAGCTCTCATCAATGGATCCAGCCCAAGTGACTCATTTATAAAGAGGAAGGACAGGCTCAGAATAGGAACTAACATGTGCTTTGTAGACCGTGCTGCAAACAAATTCAAAGACTGAAGTTCACTCTAACTCACTGATACAGCCACGTTCCTCTCGGACAATGCAAATCACAAAGCCTAAGAGAGCTGGGGATCAGCTGATTAGCTCTGGAACAAGCTTCCAGAAACCAGGCAAATCTAGAGTTTGCCCATCTTTAAGAAATTCTGCCCAAATCCTGGTTCTTTTTAAAAGACCTCTGTGCTGTAACAATGACAAAACACAGGCACTTCTACCCAATACACCCTTACTAGCTAAAACAAGGAAACAAAATCACCATGACACTCAGCAGCCAAAGTGGTTTTAAAACAAAGCACCTATCCAAACAGAGATTTTACCCTGAAAAGGAAGAAGTACCAGAGATTCCATGTAGTCCACTAAGGCCTTTGTTATTGCTATGAACTTTTCATAGATGCTTAAATACTGGTGGTGATGGGCAGCACTATAAGGGTACATCTAGACTGCAAGCTTCTTTCGAAATAAGCTTTTTCGAAAGAGATCTTCCAAAAAAACTTCTTCTGAAAGAGAGAGTCCACACTTCAAAAGTGCATCAAAAAAGCAATCTACTGTTTTGAAAGAGAACGTCCACACTCATTGGACACTCTCTCACATGTAAGCTGTGATTACTGTGGACGGAATGGCCACCAGGGCACCTGCGCTTTTTCCTGGAGGCCTCTTCTTTCGAAAAAACTCCCTCTTCTGCATCCACACACGCCTTTTTCCAAAAGAGCTCTTTCAAAAAAGGCGTTCTTCCTCATAGAATGAGGATTACTAATGTTGGAAAAATCCCTGCATTCTTTCGATTTTCTTTCGAAAGAACGCAATAGCAGTGTATGGACGTAAGTGAAGTTTTTTCGGAAAAAACCCTGCAGTCTAGACACACCCTAAATGAAGCTAGATGGTAGATAAAAATGCTAGCATTCAATATGATAATTAGGTTATGTCGGGAAGACACAGGCCATTTCCTTTAAAATGGGGACTGATGGAGTAAGTTGTGGGAGAGGAAGCAATTCTACTGGCAAAGGATCCTTGCCCCCTTCCCAAAGTCATGCACGCGTCCAGATGCACCAGCCATAACAGGACTTTCAGGTCTAGCTGATGTTTCCTACTTGGCTCCTTTGCTAGGAGGAAGGCCAAGCTCAGAATAGGAACTAACCGTGTGCTTTGTAGACCATTCTACAACGTGCAGGAGCAAGTCAGCTTGCATTACCTCAAGAATGATTCTCTAGTGTTTATGATGGGGAAGGGAGGTGGATCCATAGTTGTTCTGATCAATATCTAAGTAATTAAAATTCCCCATGATTAAAGTTCTTCTGATCTCCTTGCAGACCTGTCTTATCAGGCAGAGCATTTCACAATCTATTTTCTCTCTGTGGCAACTTTCAGGAATAAGCTGCCTCTTTGTATTGTCCTTGGCTTTAGTTTATATAGTCTCTGCTGTGTCAGCCCTAAATACTGATATAATTTCTCACTGCAGACTTAGTATAATCCCCAGCCAATAGTCATATCCCTCCTCCTGCAGCTGTTTTATTTTTGCTTACCCCTCAAGTGAACTCTATATCCTGGTATTTCAAATCCCATCATTTTGCTGGTTCAGCCATGTGTCTGTTATTCCCATAACATTATACTTATCCTTGCAAATATGCAACTCTAGTTCAATAATCTTATTAGAGATGCTACAAGCAGTTGCACAGAATGTGTTCATGTTTCCATCTCAATAGAGACCATTCCAATTTTCTTGAAAGAAGGCAGCTCACGAATACACCTGTACTAGGTAAGATTCTTGGGATATAAAATATTCCCCAATCACACTAAAAGTGCATTATTTGTATTACAGTGCCACCTAGAGAGTGCAAGTAAGATCAAGGCTCCATTGTGCTGGCCCTCTGTTGCAGTAGCAGTAAAAAAACAATTTCTGCTCCTCAAAAGGGCTTCCAATCTAAATGGACAAGACAAAATATTATTGTCCCTGTTTTACAAGTGAGCACTGGAAGGATTTTAATGATTTACACAAGGTCACCCAGGGAACTCTGTGGCAAAGCCATGGTCTTATTTCAGCCCACTTATGCATAGCCATTTTCTTACCATCTCCACTCACATATGACTTTTTTCCACAAGCCTCTGCTTCATTCAGTACGCAGGATGCATCTGTTCTGTGGATGAATCAGGGCTGTGTAGTCCAGAAGGCTGTTGTCCATAGGATGGCTGGCTCATTCATTGCTGAAGTCGGAAGGGGGTGTCAGAGATTTAGGGTAACTACATCTTTAGCCCCTTGCAATCATCTGCTCCAGGAAATCTTTTCAGCCTCTAGCTGTCCCATCCTTCTGGGCAGGATCCCACATCCCACTCCCTCCTGACCTGGTGGTTTTAGCTTGCAGCCTTACTGCACTCCACTGTGATTATCACAAGCAGGTCTGGCTAACATCCACCTTTGCTCTTTAAAAGTCTCCAAGGGATAGCCATGTAAGTCTGTTTCAGCAAAAACAACAGCATCCTGTGGCACTTTAAGGACTAGCAAATATATTTGGATCAAGAGGTAGCCGTGTTAGTTTGTAACTGAAAAAAACTTTTAAAAAACGAACGGTCCTGCAGCACCTTAGAGACTCACAAACAATGTAGATGGTAGTGTCTCTCCAAGAACGATAGACCACTGCTCAACCAGCTCTTTCAAAACAAAATGTGTTTATTCAAGGATAAGAGCATGCAAATAAAACATATAAACCAGGATCTAAATGCTTTGCCAGTAGCTTCCCGGCAGGCTTATAAAGATCCTGGTCAGTTTCAATCTCACTAATAATTCAGCTGACTTGCCTGCTCCTTTGGACAATAGATTGTGTCCATTTGCTGAACCAAAAAACAGTTCATTTCTCAATTAAAGCTGGCCCTTATTTGCCAAAAGGTCCTGTCTTTGTTTCCTGGGCCTCTTGATGGCTGTTTGAACAACCATATGCAAACCACCCCAGGGAATAATTCTTTGGAGTTGTTTACAGTACCAGACCTCATGTTCACTACAGAGTCAAGTCATCTTAATGTCATCATTCAAGAATGATTCATTTCACAATGTAATTAAACCAACCTAAGCCCTGGTGCAGACACCACTTGGTTACTACCCCATGAAGATGTGGATTACTGCAGCAAGGAAAGAACCTTTTTCATTGCCACCCTGTCTTCACTACAAAGCTGCAGCTATGCCACTATAGCATTTGTTGTGTGGACATCCCCAAGATTACAATAATCTCTCTCGCTCTCTCTCTCTCTCTCTCACACACACACATACACATTTTCACACTTTTAGTTCCTGGAGGTTACCTTCCCCCTTTCAGATGAACACAATCCTAACCAGTACTGCGGGGGTGAGCAATAATTTTTGATGGAGGGGCCACTCCAGGAAATTGGTAAGTGGTCAAAGGTTGCGCTCTTCCATGATATTAATGGAAGGGATGCAGGGTCTGAGATAGAGGTTGAGTGAACAAGGGGATTGTGATCTGAATTTCCAACTATTAGTTCTCTTTATGCCTTTCTCAGTCAGTTCCAGAGATCTTTAATGCCAAGTGTTTATTTAAACTCTCTGTTGCTGAAGATTTAAAATGTGCATTCCAAAATGGTGGATAGAGGTAACAATCTCCTCCCTACTTCTATTTTCTACCCCCCCCCCCCCCATTTATACATCCAAGGGTTGCAGTAGCCCTTTTTGCCACCGCGTCACATTGGAGGCTCTTTTCCAGCTGCTTGTCTCTCATAACCTTTCAACATAAATTAATAATTCTTCAAAGCCGGGCTTACATAGGGAGCAGTAAATAAAGCCAGGCCCAAACAGGCCCACCGATGGTTGGGCAAACTAGGGCAACTGTCCCGGGCCCTGGTGATTCTAAAGGTCCTGGGACTCTCCGCTGCTGCCACAACTACAACTGAGTGGTGGCGCTCAAGGCTCTGGGCCCTTTACATTTCTGTCAGAGCACTGCAGGGTGTGCTCTGGGAGGCTCTAAGGGTTGGGGGGGGTTGAACGGGGGCAGCATGGTGTGCTCTGGGCACTATCCCTGCTGCGTGCCAAGTGAGGCACGGGTCTTGTGGGGGAAAAAAACCAGATATGATCATGAAATAAAGTCTGCATCATAATGCAGAAGAAGGTGGGCCAGATTCAAGTTGTATGGGCACCCGTCACTCTGGCATTTTTTAGTCTCTCAGTGCTTCACTTCACAACCTTAATTTTCCGTTAGCATAATTTTCTGTGTAATCACACAAATCTAGGGCTGGAAGGGATCTTGAGAAGCACCAAGTCCAGCCCCCTGCTCAAGATCGGAAGGCAACCAGAGGCCCCATACCCTCTTCTCTCCACCCACTACTGATGCCACTCTTTTGACCAGTGATGGGCAGCCTAGACTAGTGAGTAGGCCACACGCCTGGCCCTCCTTTATATCAGTGGGCTGCAAGATTTTCATAACCAAGATGATCTCCAGGGGAAAGGTAGTTTTGCTAACTGTGCTTGCGTACCTAGAATTTGTGGGGCGTGTCAATTAAGCTATAGCAGAACTTTGATTAGATGCAGAAGGAGCGCCCAGCTCCCACAGTCAATGCAGTGTGCAGTCAGCACGCATTCACCTCACATGCCTTTGCTTTATGTCCATGTCACTTTCATAATACTGGTAGGAAAAAAAACGATACAGACAGAAACCAAAAGAATCTGGCAACCCTGCTAATGGGCAACAGTAAACAAAATGTCTCATGGGTCACATGTAGAATTCCCATGGGCCACAGGCTGCCCACTGCTGCTCTTGACCGTTAATAAAAAAGTATCAGGGTCATCTATTGGGCCCATTTTGCATAGTCCCGTGTCCTCCACCTGCTCATCACCCCCTGCCAGTGGGCTCACCAGCTTCTCCATGAGCTGTTGTTACACTTGCACCTGGCCCCTTAATGAATTGCTATAGGATCTGCTGTTGTTCTGCCTACCATGCTAGCAAGGACTGTCTCTCTTGTTGCTGGGTTTGTGTCATTACTTCTGTTATCCCACTATCCACCGTATGAGTTCCTCAATGCTGCCTGGTCTGGCACTTTCTCATTGGCAAAAGATCCTGGGAAAGTCCCCACTTGTCACAGGGCAAAGTTTTTTCTCTTTGCCAGCAGTCTTCAAACGCGCCAAATGGTAAGTTCAACACCAGGCTTTCCCCCATGTCTTTACCTACACCCAAGCCAGAAGAGAGCAGAGATCACTAGCCTCTTTGGGATCTTGAGCTTCCCTGGTCAGTGGGTTGGTCTGTTGGTCAGTCCACCTGTCTGCCTGCTCTTCTTCGTCCCTATTGTCTGTTCCTGCCTCTCTTTCAACTGTTTACAGCTAAATCATTCACCTAATTACTTAATCACATAAAACTTAAACTATTGTCTCATCAATTTACCCCTGGGGACACTCTGAAGGAAACAGAAGTGAGTCAGCTTCAGGCTATTCAGTGCTCTGTCATACCTGTGCATAAGGGCAGCCTGGAAGAAGACTAGAAGCGGGAGAAGGACACAGAGGTTCAGACTAGCATCATGCAAGAGCAAAGGGGAGAAAGTGGAACATGACAAGAAAGAATTAGGTCAGGGAGCAGCTGTGTGGGACCTAAAAAGCAAAGCAAATAAGTGAAATTTGATACTATCAAAGAAATTCCAACAGAGGACTAACATAATCTGATTGATGGAATAAGGCATTATGGGTATCAGGGAAGCCAAAGAGAATGAGTTTGCAAGAAATGAGGAAAGATGTGTCTGCATCTTAAGTAAGTGTTTTTGAAGAGTTTCTTTTAAAAATCCTTAGTGCTATGATCTTACCTATATATTATTTCTTTGTAACCCTCAAAGACCCAGTCAGAACTGGAGCTCCATTGTGGTAGGCACTGTACAAACACAGAGCATTCAGTCCCTGCCCTACAAGCTAATAATCTGATTTAAAAGAAGATACAATAAATGAGTAACAGGTAGCAGGAGGAGGGCTGACCGCAAAGATAAGAAATATACTCTGTTACAATTCCAGTTTGCTTGAAATATTTTTTAATCTTAAAAATAAATAAAAGGAATAAAAGCTGCTCCCTCCGAATGCCCTTCAACATTACTTAGCTGACTTATTTTTCAATGTCCCAGTGGGAGATCAGTTGACAAATGCTAGCTAGTCCAAAGAGCATTGAGATAATGGGAGTTGCTTTTATTTATCTATATAGAAAAAATAATTGCAAATTATTCAAATGATAAATTTGTGCCTCACTAGACCCAGGGTAAATTTTTTTAACAGCACTACTCATAAATAACAGTACCTCCCCAGCAAAGTAGGTATAATTATCCATATTTCACAAACAAGACAGAGGTAAAATGACTTGCCTAGAGTCATCCAGCAAACTGATGGGATTAGAACTCAATTGTTCTAAGCCCCCAGCCCATGCAACACCCACTAAACCACACTGTCTCCTTCTGGAGTGTTAAGGTAAGTCCTACACAGCAGGACTTAACTTGAAATAAGCTACACAAATTGAGCTACGTCAATTGTGTAGCTTATTTTGAAATAGCCTATTTCAAAATTGGGAGAGTCTACACAGCACTTATTTTGAAATAGAGCCCTCTTCCTCTGACTTCCCTTCCTCCTCGTACAATGAGGGAGTTAGAGTTAGAAGTCCTCCAGCTTGACAGTATTTTGACATTATTTCAAAATAGCTACCTGGTGTTATTTCAAAATAATGTTGCCGTGTAGTTGTACCCTCAGTGAATTGAGGTACCTAAGGATATTTTTTTTCAAGAGCCTAAAGATTCAGCGTGGTGCCTATAGGATTTTTAAAATCACTTCAGTGAGATTTAGGTGCCTAAGCACTTCTAAAAATCCTAAGAGGTACCTATCTGCATCTTTAGGCATCTAAATATATTTTTGAAATGTGGCCCCAGGTGCCTACTCCTATTGATTTTCAGTGAGACTTAGACTGTTTAGTGCTTATACCACTTTTAAAAATGAAACTTCAACTCCTAAATCATGCAGGCATCCAATGTCACCAAATCATCTAAAACTGCTAAAATGTCACCCTCCCTGGTCCCTTTCTCCTAACTCATCACATCTTATTTTGGATTTTCATTATTATTTGAGAATAAAAATAGCAACAGATCAATTTTTAAAAAGCTCTGGAAGAAGCTGCAAATAGTCTTTTCCATTCTACAGTCCTTCACTGTTGCCAGGGCCACATTTTTTGCAGAGTGGATCACAGCATTAAAGTACCAGGACTGATCTCATGTATCTCAGTGGAAGCAATCTGGAAAATGAATAAACTCCCTCAATAGTTTTCTACATCGCTGAGCATATTGTAATAATCAGGGGAATCGCATGTTCAGCTCTTGGGTGCTTTTTCGTTTCTTGTAACAAAAATAATAAATTAGTAAATTAATCATGTGTGTAGGAGCCAGTCAGCACAGGAGGGCTGAAACAGAACCAACTTACACTGTGTTTACTGCTATAAGTAACAAGCCTGGAATTCTCTCTCAACAAGCATAAGTGGTAAATGCCAACAGGTGAAATCCTGGCTTAAGTGGGCTAGATTGTGGTTTGCTCTACACACCCATGCAAGGCAGTGAGGGGGAGTAACATCCATTCGACCATGAGTGAGTTACCCAGAGCTGCGTGTTCCATTTGCAAAGCCTGAAGCTGAATGCACATCAAGATGAACAAGTGTAAGTTAATTAAACCCTGTAGACAGCTCTGTCCTTGTAGCTGGGCTGCTTCCAACCTAACTCCCACTGTTCTCATTCCTTTGAGGTGTGTCTAGACTACAGGGTTTTTTCGAAAAAAGTGGCCTTTTTTTGAAAAAACTTCCCCTGCATCTAGACTGCTGCCGTGTTCTTTCGAAAGTAAATCGAAAGAACACGGCAGTTTTTTCGACCATGGAAAAGCTCATTTTATGAGGAGAATGCCTTTTTTTGAAAGTGCTCTTTCGAAAAAAGGCACTATGTAATGCAAACTGTGCTTTTTCAAAAGGGAGCATCCAGACTGCCTGGGTGCTCTCTTTCAAAAAAGTGGCTTGCTTTTTCAAAAGTACTGGTTGTAGTCTAGATGCTCTTTTTCGAAAGAGGGTTTTTCAAAAGTATCTTTTGAAAAAGCCTCTTTCAAAAGAGGCTTGCAGTCTAGACGTAGCCTTGGAGTCCTCTCAATAATAATCCTTCCAGGCAGCATGGTCTTTCTGACTCCAGTTCCACTCATCATTACACTTCTGTCCTATTTTACAAACATTTTAATATAAACAATAAAGACAAATAACTGGCAACCAGACTCCCATCACACATCCCTTCAGCCAGAGATTTCTGACACATAACTGAGCATGAGTCTTCTCGTTACCATAAACACAGCTGGTTACATGGGCTTTGACATAAAGCTTCTGCCAGTCAGGGCTGGTAGCAACAAGGGCCATGTTCGGTATCTAGGGCTATGTCTACACTGCAGCACTATTTCGGGATACCTTCAGTATCCCAAAAGAGCTATCCCACGTCTTAGCAGCAAGCCTGTTATTTTGAAATATAACAGGCTTGTTATTCCGACATCCCTGTAAACCTCATTCCACAAGGAGTAAGGGACAGCGCCAAATTATGAAATAAGCTATTTCAAAATTGACGCAAAATAAGCTACGCCATTTACGTAGCTCAAATTGTGTAGCTTATTTCGAGTTACGGGTGCAGTGTAAACGCACCCTAGGGGTTCCTTTCCACCAATATAACACAAAATTGGCTTGAGCCCCCACAAAATGACATAGGACGATTACACACCAGCCCTTGGGTGCCTCTAAGAGGCATTGCTTCCACTCTCGCTAACACAGAGTCTGAGTGTAGCAAAAAAATCTTTTAATAAAAGGAGGGAAGTAACTTGGTGTTAATTTGGGAAAACACCACAAAGAGGGTTCATAAACATAAATCATGAGCAAAAGACACACCCCCAAGTAGGTTGGGCAGTGCCCTTTTCCCCTCAGGTCTTTAAGTGCAGCAGCACAAAAGTCCCTTTAACATGCCCATCCCTTCTCTGGACCCTACTAACAGTTGGTCAGTGCAGACCCAAAGTTCAGAGGTGCAGCTGCAGAGTTCAGCTTCCCCCCTGTGTGGAGGGTTGTAAGGAAGTACCTTATTTGCACCACTGCCCTGGTCTTCTCCACCAGCCACCTTGCTGGTTGATCACTGTGCCCCTCCAACAGGGTGTTGGTCACTTACCATGTCTTTCCACCAGCCGCCCTGCTGGTCTCTCACTGAGGGCATGTCTACACTAGGAAATTATTTCAAAATAACTAAATTTGAAATAACTCCCAATTTAACAAAATTGAAATAGCATATCTGCACTATGGGGGAGCATAAAAATTAGTCAGAATTATTTCAAAATAGCACGTCACACTGATTGGAGCCTACCTTGGATTTAGAGCCTCTGGAAGCATTCTGGCGAAGGCACCAAGAGGGCAGATACTTCCAGTGGCTGCTTGCTCAGGCAATCGGCGATGCGTGCTTTCAGGGGTTCCTCTCTACAGCTGCATCTCATATGCTATTCCTCCACTGCCTCCCCCTCACAGGACAAAAATGGATGCTCTGGTTCTCCTTGCAGACACTAGGAACCTGCCATGTGCCAGGCTCGCGGGCCGAGTGCTGCACCTCATGGCGCAGTACATCCAGCTGGCCCGCATGTTGCTCCAGCAGGATGAGGACCAGCCCTGACTGCAGGCCCTGATCACCCAGGTCCAGGCACTCCTGCTGCGGTGCATGCCTCTCCATCCCCTGGACACCACGGAACGCCACTTCTGGCAGCAGGAGACGATGTCGGACTGGTTGGACCACATCGTCCTGCAGCTATGGGATGACCAGCAGTGGCTGTAGAACTTCTGCATGCAGAAGGCCACCTTCCTCAAGCTCTGCAAGTGGCTCACTCTTGACCTCAGGTGACAGGACACCCAGACAAGACCCACCATCTCCGTGCAAGAGCCCGTCACCATCGCCCTGTAGAAGCTCACCAAGCCAGACAGCTACAGCTCTGTCAGGAACCAGTTTGGCATGGGAAAATGCACAGTCATGGTCGTGCTCCTGCAGGTAGCTAAGGCCATCAACCACGTGCTGCTGCGGAGAGTCATCACTCTGGGGAACGTGGACACCATCGTGGATGGCTTTGCTACCATAGGCTTCCTCAGCTGTGGGGAGGAGGGGCATAGATGGTATGAACATCATCATCCTGGCCCCCTAGCACTGTGCCTTGGACTACATCAACAGGAAGGGGTATTTCTCCATGGTGCCGCAGGCCCTCATGGATCATAAGGGCCACTTCACCGACATCAACGTTGAGTGGTCGGGAAAGACATACGATACCCACATTTTCCAGAACTCCTGCCTGTTCTGAAAGATGCACACCAGCACTTCTTTCCCTGACTGCACCATCAGAGTCAGGGAGATGGACACGTCCACCCTCATCCTGGGTGATGCAGCTTACCCTTTGCTCCCCTGGCTCATGAAGCCCTACATGGGCTGCGTGGCCCCACCAAGGAGCACTTTAACACCAGGCTGAGCTGGTGCCGCATGGTGGTGGAATGTGCATTCAGCCGTTTAAAGGTGAGGTTCCAGAGTCTCCTGTCTGGACCTCAGTGAGTGCAACCTCCCCTTCATGGTGGCAGCCTGCTGTGTGCTCCACAACCTCTGTGAGAGCAAGGGGGAGATTTTACTGCTAGAGTGCAGGGAAGAGACTGAACGGCTGGCCAGAGTGGATGAGCAGCCAGACACCAGCACCATCAGTGCACAGGCTGTTGTGTGCCCCCCTAGGCCAAGTAGGCTGGGCGAGGAGCATGCAGCTCCTCACAGCCCGCCACCTGCTCCCATGTGTAGATAGGAAAAGTTATAGCACTCAGCTGAAGTGACTTCCCCAGGATTGTCCAAGGCCCGAGACACATCGTGGGAGGTGGCTCAGGGTAAGGAGCAAGTCCTGGCAGGCATGGTCACCTGGCTGGCCTCCTCCTCCTCCTCCTTCTCCTGCTCCTCCTCTTCCTTGTCCGCAACCTCTCCCCTCCTCGTGGAGGCTGACACCAGGCATGTCCTGGCTGGACTTCATGATGATGGGGGGGGTGGGATGACTGGCCCCGCCTCCCAGGATGGCATCCAGCTGGTCAAAGTAGCAGCAGGTGTGTGGTGCTGCCCCAGAGCATCTGCTCTGCTCCCTGGCCTTGTGGTAGGCCTTCTGGAGCTCCTTTACCTTCATCTGGACCTGGTCGAGTGTCCAGCTGTGGCCTTTGTCGGCCAGGCTGGCAGCGATCCAGCCATACATGTTCGCTTTCCTCTTTCTGGTGTGAAGATCCTGAAGGTTGGTCTCTTCGCCCCAAACCTCAGTAAGGTCCAGATCTCCGCACCAGTCCAGCCCAGAGCTCTCCTGTGTCCCTAGCCAGTGGCAGCTGAGGGAATAGTAGGAGTGCTAGCAGCCGTGGGAGTCTCTGAGGGAGCATTGGGGACTGTCATGGCTTCCAGGGATCCTGCTGTGTGGCATGGATCTGGCAAAGTTTGCCAAGTGGCACAAGCCCTTCGGCTGCCCGTAGTTTTAAGCTCCATAGGAGAAAGAGCAGTGGAGATGGCAGGTGTGGCCAGAGTGGTCAGAAGTGCAGATGCAAGAGGCCTCTGGATGCCAATTATTTTGAATTAGCAACACCAGATCGTCCACACTAATGCTATTTCAAAATAACGATTTTGAAATAAGCGTTATTCCCTGAGCAAAGCAGGAGTACAGATTTCAGAATAACCAGCCCATTATTTCAAAATAGTGTAGATCAGAGCCAAGATGGCTTCAGGGCCCATCACTTAACACAGCTCTCAATGATATCAGCAGTTAGTGGGGGAAGCCTTACTGCTGGGGAACACTGAACAGTCTCTTTCATCAGAGACACTGTCCCAAAGCAGGTCTAGTAGTTAGAACTAGATATCAGTAATTGCAGCTCTGCATGTGTAACAGGACTCCCAACTAGCTCTGTTGTTATATAGTGGATAGAAGAAGGGTCAAATGGTATCAGAACTCTTCAGAGCACCCATACCACCAGCTGCAAGAACTTGTCCAACCCCCTTTCAACTCACTGAATTTTGGAACCCATAGTCCCTGCCTGGTGAGTGCCATTTAGTTGAGGGTGAATCCTTAAACTGGGAAATGCCAAGTACAGTTCTGGTACCCTGGATTCATTCAACAAGGATAACACCCATTTATTACTCCTGCCCCAATAACAGGGAGATTGGGGATCCCGCGTCAGCCAAAAGTGACATGGGCATGCAATCCTATCATGCTCAGCACCTAAGATGGGTGGGTGTGCCCATGCAAACAAGATTAGGTCCTGAAGCCCTCTTCCACAGCTCATCACTAGATGTCAGGGAAGAGCTCATTCAGGGTGTTTGTATAGTGCCTAGCACAATGATGTCCTATTCTCAGATGGTCCATAGGCGCTATTGAAATATAAAATAATAATACAATAGCACTTCAGAGTTATGAACACTAGAGTTACAAGCTGACCGATCGACCACACACCTCAATTGAAACCGGAAGTATGGAATCTGGCAGCAGCAGAGACCAACCAACCAAATGCAGTACCGTACTGTGTTAAACATGAACTGCAAAAAAGATTTGACAAAGTAAGGAAACTTTCTGTGTTTGTTTCATTTAAATCAAGATAGTTAAAAACAGCATTTTTCTACTGCACAAACAAACTTCCAAAACTATATGAAGTCAAGGTTCAATTGTCAACTTTTGAATGAACAATCATGTTTTGTTCAGAATTATGAATAATCTCCACTCCCAAGGTGCTTGTAACTCTGAGGTTCTATGGTAATAACAATGAGCTAATCAAGGTGAAGTCTTCTTCAGAGTCATCCAGTGCCCCTTTCTTCTCTAAATCAGCTTGCTCATCCCAAACCACCAATGGCATGGATCAACGGCCAGATCTTTCTGGGGAAATGTACTGTGTTAGAAATCGTGTTAAATATATTTTAAATAACGTTACTTGGAGTGAACGCACAATTTGTCGGTGGTCTTGGTTAACCCTAGGGATTCCTCCCAATTAGCAAATATCTTTTTAAACACAACTGTCCTGAACTACTAATGACAAAAAATCTATAAATTGTAAAAATGATTCCTCTAGTTCATGTATCTATTTATACTGCACCCCTCGGCACAGTGTCTTACCATGCACAGTTACCATTCTGTCTCTCTTATATGGACCTATTAATTTGACCACCTATAGGGTATTGGTGCTATCAGAGAGATACCATCTTCCACTCCAGTGATGGCTGCATATCAGTGGTGAGACAAGTGAGGCCAGATATCATAGAAATGCTCAGGACCCATAATGATGACTGTAGAATAGAATAAACAAAAACAGAGCATGAGGTAAGCACTTTTTATATGTATATTACTGAAATAATCTTCCACAGATGGCTGTTTGTGAGGCTTACACAGATAAATTCTGTCAAGCGCTTTAGGCCTCTGGGATAAATGATACCAAGGAAATGCAAAATACTATAGTATTTATGTTAAGATCAGATTTTATTCACATATCTGAAACATTTCAATTTGCCCTGAAATTTAACCACTCCTATTTGTTCTCAAATACTAAATTAATTGGTATTGAAAACCCTAACCTATTTGTTAATGTAAGTCATGTTATTCTGGGCAGATATCTAAGAGAATCCAAAGCAACAGATACTGTGTTTTGGGCTTATCTCACTTTTGCCTAGCTCTTTTTAAAAAGAAACTGCTGAAAATGGAATTTGATTATGAAAGGAATCAATCTCTAGCTAGACAAAAAACACCTCCTTCCTAATTTGCATAGACCAGCAGCTTCATTCTAATTAATGCTCATCTGTTAGTTACTATTTCTGCAGCTTTGCCTTTCTAAATTAGCGTATAGGACAGCAAACTTTGGGAAGCAGCTTGTATCTACTGACTGACTGAGGGACTGGGATATACTCATTTAAAGATCATTATACTAGTCTCACAGGTGGTCTAAAGACAACATTGATATTAAATTTAAGTAGGATCTTATTCAATCCAGATGTAGTGAGTCATCAGAATGGTTACGTTAAAAACAATTTATTGTCAGGTGTGTAAATGACTTAATTTCTTTGCAGGTGACAGCAGGCTGGATGTTTTAGTTAACTGGCACCATGGAGCTATGGGAAAAGAGCTCCAACCCCAAGTATAAAGAATGATTGACTTGGCAAGTGATGAACTATTGTTAACTACTGCTTCTTCACTGCATACCTAACTCCAGCTTCAGCATCACTTGAGCTCCAACCTCCCTAGCCTGATGGGCCAGCAAGCTGAAGTTTAACAAACCATTTCACTCAGGGTACAACTTTTTGCATGGGGACAAGGGGCAACACTTGACCTAGCACCTCAGTGAAGATGAGCCCATAAAAAGAGGGACAGGATATCTTGGGGTAGAGCTGGTCAGAAATTTTCTTATTAAACTTAATTTCATTAAAATGCCAATGAATTAATTCCAAAACTTAATTTCATTGGAAAATGCCAATGAATCTTAATTAATGCCAAAACTTAATTTCATTGGAAAATGCCAATGAATCTGAGCAAAATGTTTCACCAGATCTAATATACATGTGATGCTTCTCCCTTTTCATCAAACTCTAGTCTTAGTGCTTATGCAATGAGCTCACAGGATCTGGGGTCAATTCCCATCTCTGCATTAAAGTCTTGTATGTCCTTAGGGAAGTCACTGAAATTTCTCTGTGCTTCAGTTCCCCACATGTAAATGTGGATAACAATAATTCCTTTCTCTCATCCTTTGTCTATTTAAATTATGAATCTTAACTGCAGGATCTAGACTCTGATCTCAGATGGGTTCACTAGGCATTATTGTAACACAAATAATACAGAATAGTAGTAGCATGGTTACGGGCAGGGAGAAAAGTTACATGCAAAGTAATTATTAACTTATTCACTTCGTAGACAGCAAATCCATAGTATCTTCACAAATTTCTGCTTCTGTTACTGGATCACAGCTAAAATAAAAGGATAACTAGAAGGAATATATTTCACTAGGCTGTCTTTGTATCTGCCATGCTTCAGAATTTGAAACACTAGCGAAGGTAAAAATCAAAGCTCCTGAAGAGTGGAAAGAGGATGTCAAGTGAAGCTTCATAATGCTCCCCATCTCACCTTGAGGGAACAGACGTAAAGTGAACCAGCATGATGTGGCACACTTATTAACCTTGTAAATTCACACTTCAATGCCATGAACGCATCCACTGTGTGGAAACTGTGACATATGCATCCAGTCGAGTGAAGTGTTTAAAAATCAATTGGCTCCAGCTCTGTATGAGAGGGTGGGTTTTGCATATGCAAGTCACACACACCAGTTCCTAGATAATACACCAAGAAAAGCCATGTATATTCATTTATAGAATAGTAATAGTAGATAATTGCTATAAATAATTAACACTGCTTGGAAATCAGCTACAAATGTGCCTGCTATAAGGAAAGGGTGGGGTTTTTTTTGGATGCGTCTGTTTTTCACATGAGAAAATAATTTGGCTGGAAAAGTAATTTATTTCTGCCTTCCAAGTTTAAATTATGGTATACACATGAGGCTTTCCAAAGTAGCATTATCCCAAACGCTGCATTTTAATAAGATGGAGCACAGTGCTGATTTTTATTTTTGATTGTAGTTTAGATAATTAAGATTACTTGAACATTTTAGACAAAACACTGATAAGACCAGCAATATATATGGAAATAGGACTTGAGCCCCTGCTGAATTTATTACCGTGCTACTTTCTTCTAGGTAACATTTTAAAATCATTTACTTCATATCAAGCTGCAGATAAAAATATGCTCCCATTTCTGTATTATATAAATGGATTAGGCTCATTTAATCTCAGCAGTTTGCAGATGGCCTTGTATTGTGGGATGTGTCTCACCTCCCAAACTGCATACATCTTGAGAGCTCAGTTATGGGTCTTCTTCATCTGAAATGCAATAAAGGGGAAGCAACTGTACACCAGCCCAGGAATACAGTTCAGTAATTATGGTGATAATCTTGCACTGGGGATTCCTGAATTCAGTTCCCTGCTCTGCCACAGGCTTCCTGTGTAACCTTGGATAAATCATTTAGGGAGCTTCTACACTACACACTTATCTCAAAACAAGCTGCACAATTTGAGCTACGCAATCTGCGTATCTTATTTTGAGTTAATTTTGAAATAAACTGCTATTCCAGAATGTCCCTTAATCCTTGTGAAATGAGTTTTAAAGGGATGTCGGAATAGCATGCCCATTATTTTGAAAGATATTTTGAAATAATGGGCTTGTTCAAAAGGCAGGAAATAGCTATTTTGGGATACCGGAAGTATCCCAAAACACCACTGTCTAGATGTACCCTTAGACTCTCTATACCTCAGTTCTTCACCTGTAAAATGGGGATAACTGCCCTTCCTCATACAGTGTAGTGAAATTGTATACACAAATATATATGAGATATTCTTCCACGATGGGGATAGCGATCATATAAGTACCTAAGATTAACACATATCCACGCTCCTCCCACCAGCATCCTCCACTCACTTTGGGTGGAAGTAGAACCATCTGTTCTTGATGTGCTTTCAAAGTTTTAAAACTAACATCGAGGGGCTCTCCAAGCTGGAGGGGTCTGACACTACGGTTTGTAATTTAATTATGCATCTTGGCCATTTATATGTTAATGGTGGGGGAGGGATTAAAATCTCCCCCTGACAAACTAACATTCCTGAATGTGTTGTTCGTAGTCATGGCAAGCTGCACTGATACGTGCATGGATGGGCAACAATGAAGCACAACAAAGTGTGTTTTATATGCCCTACTGGAGACTAGTTCTTCTTCAGAAAAGTGAGCTTCTTCTACAAGCAAGGGAAAGGGACTCAGTAACTGTGACCTAAATATGCACTTCTGCTACAGTGGGCGTGGCATTTAATTTCTCTCCGCCTCTGTTCCCCATGTATAAATTGGAAATGATATGTTATTTCTCCCACAATGTGTGTCTTGTCTACTTAGATTATAAACTCTCTGAGGCAAGGGCTGTTTTTTATTATGTGTTGGAACAGCACCTAGCACAACAGGGCTCTGAGGTCAGATACTATGGCATAATTAATTAGAAATAATAACAGCCAAGGTTCCCTCTAAGCTGTATGGCTGCATGATCCTGCAGCTATTTTCTGAGCCCAGCTCAGAGGTTCAAAGCTCCCATGCAAGCAGGGAGCTCAGCTGCCCAGCAGAGGGCGGGGCATCTGTAAACAACAGCTTATCAGCTAAATGGAGCTGCTGCAGGCTGAACTGAAGAGCTACCAGAGCAGATAAGATGATGAGATAAGCAGGGGATAAGTGGCTGGGGGGAAGGGAGGGAGTAATTAATTAATTAATTGGTTTGGGGGGAAGTAAGAGGAGAGAGGAGTTTGGAGAGTCCCATCTGTGGGGGGAGGGATGGGACAGGACAGGGTGGGCAAAAACCCAGCAGTCTCTTCAACCCTCCTGGGCTGAGAAGGGAGAGGTAAGGGGCTGACTGCATGGGGGGGAAAGGAGGGTGCTGCCATCTGTGCAGTGAGGTGCAGGCAGTTTGTTTGGGGTGTTCTGACTCTCTTGTTGCAGTCCTCGCTGGCTGGCTGGGTTGGAGGAAGGGGGGAAAGCAGGCTGCATGGGGGGGGTGCTAGGAAGATTTTTTGTATGATTTTATTTCAAACAAAGTTTACATAGGTGTTAATAGCTTAAGATAAGAAAGAAAGAGATTCTTTTAACAGATTTTTTGGAGTGTTGGAGATATCTAAAACTCTGAACTTAATGATTTTTTTAAAATCCTGTGTTACTAATTAATAAATGGTAAATTGTACTGCATTAAGGCCAGATCTTTGCTATGTGGTAGAGTTCTGGCTCTTCTGAGTCAGAAATAGCAACTAATAGGTGTGATGTTAGTTGTTTAGGATGAAACTTTATTTGCGAGCTCCTTGAAACATGCATTTGTCTACAAACCCTGAAGCCATGTGTTAATTTGTTCTGGGGCTTCTACTCTTCCTTGAGTGAAAGAAGGCTAATTTCCTCCCTTTGTAGTCACTAAGGGTACCTTACAGCAACTAGACACAGGTATCTCATTTTAATACATTTTCTTTCATGCATATGGACTGTTCAATAAATGTGTGTGTGTGTGTGTGTTCTGTTTGTATTGGTGGTGCACATCCACATACTACCTCAATATTGGTGTTGCACATAAGAAAATTCATGCAGCCCAAAAGAAAATTTATCCCACCAAAGGATATAAAATGTTAGAGGAAACACTGATAGCAGCTTATTACTGCTACTAGCTGATGGAACTACTCATTTTACTTAAGCAGGACAGATCCAAAAGATTCAGGCTGAAACCCCACCAGAAAGGGGGATTATTACTATAAGAAATAATTGCACAGTTTAGAACCCATTAAGATATAAATAAATGTTTGGTTTCAGTTGTAATACTGCTTATAAATGTAGACTTCTAGTCTTAAAAATCTCTCTCGTGGCAAGCAACCAGTCTTTTTTTTTTTTTTTTCCCCTGAAAAATCAGTTTGTACCTGACTTAGCTGTTAGTATGCTAATTATGTTGACAATGTATTTGAACATAGCTTGGAGGATTTAGTACTATTCAAAAGCAGATGTGCGCTTGCCTTAATGCTGTATGTTTTATGATGTAAATATTTCTGATATTTCTTTGGGGAGTTCTTAGCTGGAACATAATTTCTGTTCAGTTAAGCATCATTTTTTTTTTTTTAATTTTTCAGCTAAACCACAATAGGAGGAAAACAGCTGCTTGCAAACAAACAGGAAAAAAAATAATAAGCAGGAGCATGTCAAACCCAAAGATGGTGAAACACTGTGATAAATCATTTTTTTTTTATAAAAGCAAGCTATATTTACATAAAGTGCATTTGATTTCTTTTGAATTAACTTACAGTTTGGACCTTTTTAACCTCTATCTTGCTCAAGACGTAAGAAGGCATATGGGTTCAGTGAGCATATGTGGCTATTCAGTGCTATTTCTGTGCTTGATTTACTGCTGCATGGACAAATTCCCCCAAAATAGAGTAGGACCTATTGCTGGGATTTCTTCTTCCCTGCTTCTGAGCCCTGAATATTGACCTATGATGCTAGGAAATGTTAAAATCAACAAGCTACATGCTCATTGAATCATAGAGTTGGAAGAGCTCTCAGGAGGTCATCAAGTCCAGCCCCCTGCCCAAAGCAGGACCAATCCCAACTAAATCAACTCAGCCAGGGCTTTGTCAAGCTGAGACTTAAACAACTCTAGGGATGGAGATTCCACCACCTCCCTAGGTAACCCATTCCAGTGCTCCACCACCCTCCTAGTGAAATAGTTTTTCCTAATATCCAACCTAGACCTCCCCCACTGTAACTTGAGACCATTGCTCTTTCTTCTACCATCCATCACTACTGAGAACAGCCTTTCTCCATCCTCTTTGGAACCTCCCTTCAGGAAGGTGAAGGCTGCTATCAAATCCTCCCTCACTCTTCTCCTCTTCAGACTAAACAAACACAAATCCTTCAGTCTCTCCTCATAGGTCATGCACTCCAGCCCCCTAACCATTCTGGTCACCCTCTGCTGGACCCTCTCCAATGCATCCACATCCTTTCTATAATGGGGGATCCAGAACTGGACACAATATTCCAGTTGTGGCCTCACCAGAGCTGAATAAAGGGGAATAATCACTTCTCTGGATCTGCTGGCAATGCTCCTCCTAATGCACCTCAATATGCCATTAGCCTTCTTGGCTACAAGGGCACACTGTTGACTCATATCCAGCTTCTCATCCACTGTAACCCCCAGGTCCTTTTCTGCTGAAATGCTACTTAGCCATTCGGTCCCCAGCCTGTAACAGTGCTTGGGATTCTTCCCTCTCAAGTGTAGGACTCTACACTTGTCCGTGTTGAACCTCATCAGATTTCTTTTGGCCCAATCCTCTAATCTGTCCAGGTCACCCTGGACCCTATCCCTGCCCTCCAGCATATCTACCTCTCTCCCTAGCTTAGTGTCATCCTCAAACTTGCTGAGGGTGCAATCCATCCCGTCATCCAGGTCATTAATAAAGATGTTGAACAAAACTGATCCAAGAACAGATCCTTTGGGCACTCCGCTAGAAACCGACCGCCAACTTGACATCAAGCTGTTGATCACTATCCGTTGGGCCCAACAATCTAGCCAGCTTTCTATCCATCTTACAGTCTCTTTATCCAATCCATATTCCCTTAACTTGCTGGCAAGAATATTGTGGGAGACCATATCAAAAGCTTTGCTAAAGTCAAGGTATATCACATCCACTGACTCTCCCTTATCTACAGAGCCATAGAAGCTAATCAGATTGGTCAGGCACGACTTGCCCTTAGTGAATCCATGTTGACTATTCCTAATCACTTTCCCCTCTTCCAAGTGCTTCAAAATGGATTTCTTGAGGCTCCCCTCCATGACTTTTACGGGAACTGAGGTAAGGCTGACAGGTCTGTAGTTCATTTGGATTGTCCTTCTTCCCTTCTTTAAAGATGGGCACTACATTTGTCTTTTTCCAATCTTCCGGGATCTCTCCTGATCTCCACGAGTTTTCAAAGATCCTTGGGCTCCGCAATGACACTTGCCAACTCCTCAGTACCCTCGGATGCATTAAATCTGGACCCATGGATTTGTGTATGTTTAGCTTTTCTAAACAGTTCCTAACTTGTTCTTTCCCCACCAAGGGCTGTCCACCTCCTTCCCATACTGCATTGCCTAGTGCATTTGTCTGGGAGCTGACCTTGTCCATGAAGACAGAGGCAAAGAAAGCATTGAATACTTCAGCTTTTCCCACATCGTCTGTCACTAGGTTACCTCCCTCATCCAGTAAGGGCCCCCCACCTTCTCTGATAACCCTCTTATTGCTAACATGCCTGTAGAAACCTTTCTTGTTACCCTTCACATCCCTTGCTAGCTGCAATTCCAACTGCACTTTCATCTTCCTGATAACTCCCCTGCATTCTCGAGCAATATATTAATACTCCTCCCTAGTCATCCATCCAAGTTTCCACTTCTTCTAAGCTTCCTTTTTGTGTTAAAGCTCACCAAGGATATCCCTGGTAAGCCAATCTGGTCACCTAACATATTTGTTTTTCTTGCTATGCATCAGAATGGTATCTTCCTGTACCTTTAATAAGGCTTCTTTAAAATACTGCCAGCTCTCCTGGACTCCTTTTCCCCTGCATGTAAGCATCGCAGGGAATCCTGCCCATCAGTTCTTTGAGGAAGTCAAAGTCTGCTCTTCTGAAGTCCAGGGTATGTACTCTCCTTTCTTCCTTTGGTCAGGATCCTGAAATCTACCATCTCATGATCACTGCTTCCCTGGTTGTCTACTTCCCCTATTAGTTCTTCCCTGTTTGTGAGCAGTAGGTCAAGCTGTGCATGGCCTCTGGTCGGTTCCTTCAGTACTTGTACCAAGAAGTTATCCCCAACATTCTCCAAAAACTTCCTGGATTGTCTGTGTACTGCTGTATTGGTCTCCCAACAGCTATCAGGGTGATTAATGTTGCCCATGAGAACCAGAGCCTGCGATCTGGAAGCTTCTCTAAGTTGTCCAAAGAAAGCCTCGTCTACCTCATCCATCTGATCTGGTGGTCTATAGCAGACCCCAACCACAACATCACCCCTGTTGCTTCCACCTCTAAACTTAACCCATAGACTCTAAGCAGTCTTTTCTCCCTCTAAATACTGGAGCACCGAGCAATCCTACTGCTCTCTTACATAGAATGCAACTCCTCCTCCTTTTCTCCCCCACCTGTTCTTCCTGAACAGTTTATACCCTTCCATGACAGTGCTCCAGTCATGTGAGTCATTCCACCAAGTCTCCGTTATTCCAATCAAATCATTGTTCTTCGACAGGGACAGGGCTTCTAATTCTTCCTGTTTGTTTCCCAGGCTTCTCTCATTTGTGTACAAACACCTTAGATAACCAGTTGATCACCCTACCTTCTCCATCCAAATCAGGGGTCCTCCTTTGTTGCTCGTTCCTCCTTGTGATTCTTCCCAGTATCTGAGTTCCTCACTTACCTCAGGGCTTTGGTCACCGTCCCCCAATGAACCTAATTTAAAGCCCTCCTCGCTAGGTTTGCAAGCCTGCCCACGAAGATGCTCTTTCCTCCCTTGGTTAGATGGGTTCCCATCTCTTCCTAACAATCCTTGTGCCCGGAACAGAGTCCCATGGTCGAAGAAACCAAAGCCCTCTCTCCAACAACCTGAGCAACCACGCATTTACTTTTTCAATTCGATGATCCCTACCTGGACCTTTTCCTTCAACCAGAAGGATGGACGAGAACACCACTTGCATGTCAAATCCTTAATCCTTCTTCCCAGCACTACATAATCTGCTGTGACCCGCTTAAGGGCATTCTTGGCCATATCGTTAGTTCCTACATGAAGAAGCAGGAAGGGGTTGTAATCCAAAGGTTTAGTCACTTTCTGAAGGCTCTTGGTCACATCCTGAATGTGAGCTCCCAGTAAGCAGTGTTTAAGAACAAAAATATTCAAAATCACTAAAGCACCAGGAAAGCTAAGGCACAAACTGAAAATAAAATTAATAAATACAGAACACAAAGATTGTGAAGCAAAATACTTCAAGACTTAATATCTATGCATTCAAAAACCTTCAAATAATGATCAAAACAGCCACTGTTCAAAGGGAAAGGGGAAAAACAAATACCAACGAATTCATATCTCTGAAAACAAACTCAGAATAATAGACAGCCTGGGTCTTGATTTTTTTGTGTCAGTGTAATAGATGGGTCACGTCTCCGGTAATTTTTATTGGCCAGCAGAATGTGTGCTGGTTTCCCACCAATATATTGTGAATATAAATTGACTCATGAAATGCATAGCAGCTGAGTTTTATAGCAACAGAGCATGTTATGAACCAGCAATGTGGAGAAATGGAGTGCACACAGCAGAGATGTGAGTCTAGTACAGTGCAGGAGTAAATGGAATTGACTGTGCTGGGGCTTAGAACTTGTAGCGGAAAAGGGAGACTGGAAGGTTCATTTTTGCATCTAGATGGGAAACAAAGCAACATTTAGACAGACACTGGTGAGTCAGGTGCTAAAACAGCAGTGTGCCCATTTACTTGAAGAATGCGGCAGGCAGAAGTTAAGAACTGAGACACAAAGACTGACTTGCCCAAGGTCACACAAGAAGTTAGAAGCTGAACTGAAAATGAAACCCAATTTAGAGCAACATCAGTGTCAAAAATCTCTGAATTTCCCACAGGTCAGAAATTCTGGTTATTGCTTAGCAATGCTCTTATAATATCATTGCAGTTAGATGTTACCTTAACAAGTCTATCAGAATCTGGCCCACAGCTGTTCCTCCAAACAATGGTGCTAGTTTAAACACCACTTGGATTGAATTTTCAATCTAGCCCAGTCATTATCTCTTTCCCATTATCCTTCTTTCTTTCCTTTCCTATTCATGTTCAGCTGTTCTTTCATTCTTTCTTCCTATTTTATTTGGGGTTTTTTTTTCCATGATTTGTCTTCCCCTCCCAACTCTCATCTGGGCCATTTGCTTCATCTTTTGTTTCTTCTTGCCTTCTGAATCCATCTCCCAATAAGGGATGACTGCACAGGAGGAAAACTCTCATCTGAGGGCACGTTTACACAGCAGGGCTAAAGCCAAAATAAGCTATGCAACTTCAGCTACATCAATTGCGTAGCTTAAGTTGAAATAGCATAGGGTATGTCTACACTAGCCCCCTAGTTTGGACATACCCTATTATTTCGGTTTTTGGTGCTGTCTATGCAGTAGGAAGTCTGAATTAGAGCATTCTTCCTCTGACTTCCCTTCTTACTCCAACTCCTGTAACCCTCATTTTATGAGGAATAAGTCCTCCAGCTCGACATTATTTCATCATTATGTTGCAATAACTGCTTGCTGTGTAGACACGGACTATGTTATTTCAGAATAATGTCAGTTATTCTGAAATAAAGCTGCTGTGTAGACATAGCCTTAGAGCCAAAAAAGAAATGTGGAGCTGACTCTAGTGAAAAAGCCAAGTGTATGAGTTTTGTTCAGTTTCCCAGCAAACACTTTGTTGCTATAAAGTCTATATACAATGTCATTTTCTTTTTCCACATAGTACCACCTAGCTTTTGTAAGCAGGATCTGAATGAATTTTTCCCTGACAGAAGAGACTTTGGATGTATTTATATAAATACAGTTTACTCCTGCTCTGCTTAGATATCCAACAGATAGAGCAGTGTTTTGCTCAAAGTAATCAACTTTGGCTGTGTGGTGGGTTATAAATCAATTTATGATTGAATGCAGGGGTAGTGAAACTCTGTTACCAATGTTGTAATTATTGTAGGAATACAGGAAAGCAGGACTATGCTTAATCTGTCCCAAAAGAGGGGCTCAAATCTCAGAGTAAAGGATCTTTATTAGGGGCTTAACACGCTATAAAAATAAAGGGGGGTAGGAGAGGAGTCCTAGCCAAAAGGTTGTGAACTTTCTACAAGGATGCTCCTAGTCTGGTTAACCCTGTCTCTCTCCCCCCTCCCCTTTAAAGAAAAGGTTAAATAGGGTTAATTAGGAGGCTCTTTGTTATGTTAAATGTTCGATCAGAGCTGAAATTCTTGTACTCGTGGTTTATATTTATGAACTCTATTTGCAACATTTTCCCAAATTATTGCCAAATTACCTCCCACCTTTTATTGAAAGTTTCTCTTCTACACTCAGACTCCGTGCTTGTGAGTAGGGAAACATTGCCTCTCAGAGGTGCCCATGGATTGTGTGTAATTCCCCCAGATTAGTGGGTGCAGGCTTGAGCTTGTTCTGTGTTTCAGTGAAATAGAACCCCTAGATATTAAACCTGGCCCTGGTTTCTGCTGGCTCCACCTAGCAGAAGAGTTACACTTTTATAAAAGTGCTCTTATTCTGAGTAGATTTCAATTATCTTTCCAAATAAGGGAAGTATCATTACCTCCATTTTACAGGCAGAGAAACTGAGGCACGGGGATTGAAATGACTTGCCAAGGTTACTCAGCAGACCAGTGGCAAAGATAGAAATAGACTTTAAGTCTCCTTAGAGTGCTTTATACAGTAGATTCTACAACACTATGGCCCATGAGACATTTTGTTTATCATTTTCTACATGCAGGGTTGCCAGATTCCTATGGCTTCTGTCTGCGTAGGTTTTTTTTCCTACCAGTATTACTGAAGTCACACACACACACACAAAGCAAGGGCTTGCAAAGGGAAGAGCATGCTGATTGCACACAGCATTGACTGCGACAGCAATGCAGAGACTAGGGTTACCAGGTGGCTTCAAAAACAATACTGGACACACTTGATCTCAGATGGGGAGAGGGGGAGCGGGGCTGACCAGGGGAGATCGGGGGAACCAGCTGGCAGGAAGCAGGGCTGGTCGGGGGGAGCAGAGGTGGCCGGGGGAGAGCGGGGGGTGTCAGCCGATGGTTAGGGCAGTGCATGTTACACCCGAGTCTTCAACTGCTGAGACACAAGGCCCCGTCGCAGTGGGCAGTCTAGGTGAGACTGACGGGCCCCCCGAGGAGTTTAATGTCCGTGTCTTTACCGCTAGGATCGGGATCCTTTCGCGGCGGGCAGCCAACAGGCCGACAGACGCCCCAGAGTTTACAGGGAGAGATTATTACACCTCAGATTTTGACTGCTAGGATACACGATCCCTTCGCAGCGGGCAGCCTGGGGAGGCTGAGAGATGCCCCAACGGATCTGTCCCCTGAAAGTGACACGATCCAATGCTCAAGCTCTCCCTATATCTGTCCCTTATGACCGGCTGGAGTTCTCTTTAAAATTGTGCTTGGTTCTGTTACAGCAACTGAAGGAGTCAGGTCACAGCTTAAACAGTTACTATTTTATTGTTACAGGGTAAACTTAGCTGTTAAATGCTACTACTGTGTTACAGATAACACAGCCACTACAAAGGACAGGACAGAAATTACACTAATAAGTCACTTACAGGTACCATGAAACCCTTTTGGTTCTCTGAGCTCTTACTAAATGCATGCAAAATAGACACCTAGCAGGTATATATTCTCACCCCTGCGTTCCACACTTGGCGTGGCCAGCGTCTTTCTCTCAATCCCTCGGGAAGAAGTAGGGCGAGGTTGGGCGTCCCACAGACCTCGGGAGACAACTAATACCTGCCAGCAGGTATAGATGATTGGAGCTCAAATGGGGTGGGCTACTAAACCCCTCTTTATACCCCTTGGGTCACGTAGGCTTCTTCCTGGTCTCAAATGGCCAATTAGGAAAAATGGCTTTGAATGCTAAGTTTCCCATGAAGGGTGCAAAGCATAATTCACACCTGGGAAAATGCAGACAATGGGCACTTCTAGTATGTGATGGGCGAAGATTCCTCTCCTGGGACAGTGTAGGCGTGTCAATTACTGGTGCTAGCCATCAGGGCGGCAGGGGGTCCCCGGGTTGTCAGCTAGCCCATTTACTGTCTGATTTCTGTTTATTAGAGTCAGGGACAAGCAGCACACCTGCGTTCCCAGGGCATCAAAGGCTGACTGCCTTTCTCTTGCTCTCGGGGGGGAGGAAAACAAGATGGGGTTCATGTCTGGCTACCCGGGGGGGGAGGGAAGAGAACCGGCTGCCGGGAAGCAGGGCTGGCCAGGAAGGGGCTGGCCGGGGGGAGAGAATCGGCTGGTAGGGAGCAGGACTGACCTGGGTGCACACATCCCAGGAGCTGCCCATCCCGCACACGGTCCCAGTGAAGCATGAGCGATTCCCTCCCTAGTTATGTGCTGCATGTCTACCAGCCAGGCAGTACGCAACTAGGTACTGATACTCCGGATAATAATAAAACTTACCTAATTAGAAAATATTGGACATTTTATATGTCCTGGTATTTTCTCAATTTGTTTCCTGGACAGAACCCTCAAATACTAGACTGGTTCAAAACTGGACACCTGGCAACCCTAGCAGAGACTCCCTCTGCATCCATTCAAAGTGCTGCTACAATTCAGTCCTCACATCCTGCAAATGCTAGGTATGCAAGAGCAGTTAGGGTAGTTTTGCTATCTTGGGAAACAGTCTTGAATATGAAAATCTTGCAAGCCACTGAGATGAAGGAGGATCATTCATGCAGCCCACTCACTAGCGTAGGTTACCCATCACCGATCTAGACCATACTGCCTCTCAATGAAGAAAACTTAATAGACTTCCTGAAAGGTTTTGCAGCCAAAACTCAGTATTATCCTTATTTGAAAGGTTCAGCAAAACAAATATATATTAGGTCTTTATAATACGTCAGTGTACCTTTTCAGGCAATTGTACTATTTTATTAGATAACTCTCAGCTGTACCAGGCACTTCCTGCTGCTTCCTATTCCATCATATGCCTGGGGGCTTACAAAACTAAGTTCTATTGCAAATGAATAGATTCCCCACCCAACAGAGGTGGGCAGAGGAAATACAGCAGGACCTAAATGCTCCTCAGTAATTGGCCCTACTGTGCCTGAGTCTTGTACGGAGTACAAAGGAGGGCAAAAGGAGTGTCCCTCTATATGGCCTTGCAGAATACAGTCATTGGTATACTAACTTAATTAATTTGAATCCCATCTAGAAACATTTTATGCCACAAACTCAACCCAATCACAACAATACTTAATCATTCCTCTGTGCAGGGGATTGGACTAGATGATTTGCCAAGGTTACTTCCAGTCTTGCATTTCTATGAATACTTCATGCTTGCTTGTTCTTTTTTATAGTTCAAACCACTTTTGGTTTTCTTTAAACAAGCCTACCTTAAGTTTTAAGTGAACATGCAACCAGACTGAGATGATTCACAGATGGTTTATGATATCCAATTGGAATTTTGATGGGCTTACATTGTTGAAACCCCAAACTGAGAATCTGAAATTTCAGCTGAATTTTACATTTTTAAGATTTATTTAATTAGGAAATGAAAGAAAAATTCATAGTGTTCACAATATAGTGTATATAAAAATCCTAAAGTTTTTCTTTCTGTATCCACCTTCTCTGTGGATTTTGGCAGCTATGAAAGAGTGAGTCAGACAGATGAAGGAAGCTGATGAGAAACAGAGTAGGACAAAAATCTGAAAATTCAAAATGTTCTACAAAAAACCAATACAAATAAAAAGTCCCACAGAAACCAAACTTTTTTGTGGAAAAAAAATCAGGTTTTCTTTTTCCCCCAAGCAGCCCTGAAGATAGTCAAAAAATTTAGAAATTCAGAATTTTGTTCACTTTTTCCATAGCAAATTTAGAATTTAAATTAAAAAGGGAATTTTGGAATATTTTGTGACTATTTTGTTTCATTTTTCATGTGGTTCAATTTGAAATAGAAGGATCTGAAAGCAGATCCTCAGAATGATTTAGTTGAGGAGGCTTAAATTTAGATCAATCATTGGGCCAAATACTGAGCTGGTATAAATCCATGTAGCTCCCTTGATGTCTATGATGCTATGATGATTTATACCTCTGCAGATTTGGCCTGGTGTTTTCAGACAGTCTTTATAAAGCTTGGACTAAAATGTGAAATCTACCAAATATTTCTTTAATTTTAGAAAAGCGCCAATTTTAAAACAGATTCCTTGATCAAGGAATATATGGTAATGAACTATAAAGGAATTCTAAAGGTCATAAATAATATAGTAGTTTTTGGAACAAATTTTCATTCAGCTATTGGGAGATTTGCCTTATGCACAACCTTTAGTAGCAAGCTTTCAAATGTTTCTGTTTCATTCTAGTTCACCAGGGTTATTTAAGGATTCTCCACTGCTCTCATATTAATACCCTCCAATCCATCACCAATAAAACAATCTTTCCCCTTTCTCAGTTGATGCTTATGCAAACTACATCTAAAAAGATTCCCTTTTGATCATAGAGAATAATGCCACCCTAGAAAAGCTTAAAAACTGGTTCCATTTTCTGTCCATCAGCAATACTGACATCCAGGAACCTGACTTTATCCAGATGTACAAGGATTTTGTTCTTGTACAGAAATTACCTACCTGAACATCGCTGAGTGTTCTTTTGCAGGCAGTAGGAACATACATGCTCTGCTGCTGCTTATACAAAGATGTTCTAGAAAAGAGCTGTTACCTCCCATGAAATCCATTCACAAGGAGGATGTGAGAAGAACAAGGAATAACAAAGATGCCACTTATCTGACAGTTACAACCTGTCCCTTTCAAGTGCCCAATCCAGTGAGTGCACTGACATCCATGAGAGTATTTCCAGTGCACGAACTAGGCATTGGATCAGGCTTAACATATCCCCAAAAAGGGATTTCTGTTGCCTTTATGCTCAGTGACCCCAAAGAATGGGGAAGAGAGATACCAGCTGATTTTTAGTCCACTTGCAACTATCACAGAAAATCCACTGATTCAAAGGCTGTGAAAATGAAGGCCTTTGTCCCTGTCCCAAGATGCAGAGACACTCCAAGGAGGCACACCTTGTAGTATTAGGACACCTTGATTAGCTGTGAAACTCTGCACTGATTAGGCCTCAATTGTGGTATTGTGTCTAGTTAACATTTAAAGAAAGATGTGGAGAAATTGAAGAGGGTCTAGAGAAGAGCAACAAAAATGATTAAAGGTCTAGAAAACATGACCTAAGAGGGAAGACTGAAAGAATTGGGTTTGTCTAGTTTGGAAGAGGGAAGACTGAGGGAGGGGGGGAACTTGATAACAGTTTTCTAGTACTTAAAAGGGTGTTACAAGGAGGAGGGGAAAAAATTGTTCCCCTTGACCTCTGATGATGGGTTTAGGTTGAACTTTAGGGAAAACATCCCTAACTGTCAGGGTGGTTAAACACTGGAATAAATTGCCTAGAGGGGTTGTGGAATCTCCATCATTAGAGATAATTAAGAGTAGGTTAGATAAACATCTTTCAGGGGTGATCTAGATCAGGGATTGGCAATAACTTTTGCTGGAGGGCCACTTCACAAATGTTGATAGGCAGTTGCGGGCCAGTTCTGGGCCCCTGGAAGGGGCAGGGCCTCAGGTGGAAAGGGACAGTTCCCTCTACGTCCCTTTCCTCTGGCAGAGGGAGGAAGCTGCCAGCTATTTTGAACAGTGAATGACTTCGTGCACTCCCCTGTCTCCAGGTCTCAATTGTCCTGGGGGGATGGGGAGTGGCAGGGTGGGCCAGGGGCTGGATCAAACAGCTTGGGGGCCAGGTCCAGCCCATGGGCCATACCTTGCCCACCCCTGATCTAGACAGTACTGGGTCCTGCTTTGAGGGCAGGGGACTGGACTTGACAACCTTTTTGAGGTCCCTTCCAGTTCTAGTATTCTATGATTCAGATGACGCTTGAGAGGGAAGGGGTAACACAAATGTCAGTCCATACCCAGTTCCCAGGGGCTTGTTTTGAACCACCATAGCCAAACAAACTCAAGTCAAAGAATCTCACACCCAGCTCTGTCATTCCACTGCTCTCTGGAAAATAACCATGGCTGCTGCCAACTCCCTCCAGTCACTTTGGGTATGTCTAAACTACACCCTTCTGTCGGCAGAGGAATGTAAATTAGACATATCGAAAGTACAAATGAAGCTGGGATTTAAAAATCCCGTGCTTCATTTCCATAATGGTGGCTGCTGCTTTTTTTCGAAACGGGGATTTTCAAAAAAAAGGCAGTTTAGACAGGGCATTTTCGACAGAAATGCCCCATTTCGAAAGATCCTGTACTCCTTGGGGTTACGTCTAGACTGCATCCCTCTGTCGGCAGAGGGATGTAAATGAAGCACTTTGAAAGTGCAAATGAAGGCGGGATTTAAATATCCCACTCATCATTTGCATAATCAAGTAATGGCGCTCTTTCGAAAAAGCGCTATTTTGAAATTCAAACCACAGTCTAGACGTGGTTCTTTCGAAAACAGGGCACTTTTTCGAAAGATCCTATAAACCTCATTTACAGGATCCTGAGGTTTACAGGATCTTTCGAAAAAGCACCCCATTTTTGAAAGAACTGCGTCTAGACTGTGGTTTGAATTTCGAAATAGCGCTTTTTCAAAAAAGCACCATTACGTGATTATGCAAATGAAGCATGGGATATTTAAATCCCGGCTTCATTTGCACTTTCAATACGTCTAATTTACATCCCTCTGCCGACTGAGGGGTGTAGTTTAGATGTACTCTTTCTGCTGCCGTTTCCAGACCCAGAGTTCAAAGTGGCAATACAACATGGCTGACAAGGGAGGGCTCAGCAACAGAATGGGCTTGTGGAGCCAGTGTGCCTCAGACAAGCCCATTGTCTGCAGAAGGGTAAGAGAGCATTGTAGATGCACCGTTCTTGGACTGGGTGCAGAGCGTACCCTGTGAAGTGTCCTGTTTAAAAATGGATTATTATTTGCTATTTATTTTACAGTAGCACCTGGAACAAGATATGGGGCTCCATGGTGTCAGGCACTGTACATACACATCATAAGAGACTGGAGCTGCCCCAAAGACATAACTCTTAGTAGAGAAGACAGTTGAAGAGCATGAGGGGAAGTGACTTCCTCAAGGTAATTCAGTGGAGCAGTGGTCGAACTGGGTAAAGCACACCCATCTTCTGAGTCCCTGGCTGTGTCTAAACTGGCGCAATCTTGCGCCAGAGCTATGCAAATGAGGCTCAGCGTGGAATATCGCCGAGCCTCATTTGCATAACTAATGAACCACAATTTTTGCAGAAGAGGCTCTTGCGCAAGACGGAGCTGTCTACAGTGCCCTGTCTTGCGCAAGGAAAAACCCTCTTGCACAAACCCGTTATGCTGATTATTTTCAGGCATAATGGCTTTGCGCAAGAGGGTTTTTCTTGCGCAAGACGGGGCAGTGTAGACAGCTCCGTCTTGCGCAAGAGCCTCTTCTGCAAAAATTGTGGCTCATTAGTTATGCAAATGAGGGTCGGCGATATTCCACGCTGAGCCGCATTTGCATAGATCTGGCGCAAGATCGCACCAGTCTAGACACAGCCCCGGTGTCTAAATTAGCTGTTAGCATGCTAGAAAGAGATCTTGGAGCCATTGGGGATAGTTCTCTGAAAGCATCCATGCACTGTGTAACAGCAATTAAAAAAAAAAAAACCTAACAGAATGTTAGGAACCATTAGGAAAGGGATAAATAACAAGACTGAGAATATCATAGTGCCTCTACATAAATCCATGGGATGCCCACATCTTGGATACTGCATGCAGATCTGGTCACCCCCTCTCAAAAAGATAACTGGAAAGGCACAGAGAAGGGCAAGTAAAAGGTTTAGAGGTTTGGAACAGCATCCATATTCAGATGATTAAAAAGACTTTTTTCCAAATTGGAAACTGCTAAACAACTAAGTCTATAAAATCTTATCTGGTACGGAGAAAGTGAACAAGTAAATGCCATGGGTCACCCAATGAAATTAATAGGCAGCAGATTTAAAATAAACGAAGTACATCTTCACACAGCGCATAGGCCAACCTGTGGAACTCTTTGCATGGCGATGTTTTGAAGGCCAAAACTCTATCAGTGTTCAAAAAAGAACTTGATAAATTCATGAAAGAAAGATACTTCAATGGCTACCTGGCCAGGATGAGCAGTGGTGGTGTCACGGGTGGGCTAGATGGACCATTGATCTTACCCAGTTCAACTGCTCTTATATTGTTTAACCAAAAATTAATTTTTTTCAACTGTTTTGATTTATCAAATTTGAAAAATCTTTGTTTCAGGGCAACTCAAAATGAATTTTTTTTTTTGGTTTGGTTTGGCCAATTCATTTAAAAAAAACCCCACACATTTGCACAGCTCTATTCTAAATCTGCCGCCTCAAATTCCAAATTAACAAAGAAACGAGGTGATGTAGAATTGCTCCCCAAAACTGATACCTTTGAGAGAGATCAGGAATCCAAACACTTTTAATAGCCGGAAATAATAATATTTTCTGTTGTTTATTCTGTACAACGCTGTTAGCAAAGCAGGTGGTCCTAGCAGCTGTCAGGGCTCTTTGAAAGTGAGACATGAGATTTCTGCATAGTATTGTGTACACAGAGCCCAGATGCTCTCCCTTGTTTTTCTAGCCTGCATTGCTTACTCCTTCAAGACTCGAAGTTCATGCCATATAAGAAAGAAGCCAGCAAAGAAGGCATTAAAGCATGTGTCTGAATTGTGACAATAGTGGAAAATCAGTATTCTCATTATTCAATTCTATCAGGCCCATATGCAGGGGGGGGAGGTGCAAAGGATGGGAACGCATCCGCCACAATGGTCTCCCAAGTAAGCGTGCTCCAGCTGGCCAGCTGGAGGAAGGCGGGAGTAGCGCACTACCCAAGCCTCCCTCCCCCGTGCTCTGGCCGGCCAGGAGAAGGCTGGGGCTGATTTCTCTGCATACTTGGGGGACCATGGGCAGGTGCATTCGCACTCTTGAGGTCCACATTTACAAAAAAGCACGCACACACCAAAAAAAATTGTGCGCATGGGCCTGCTATGGCAGTCTCTGCTGCAGAAAGAATGGGTTTCCCTAAATCAGACTCATCAGCTGTCATGAAATCAGGCAACATGGTAATTAAAAGGAACAAACTGGGTGGCTTACAGCTGGAGGGAAGACAAATTTGTTGATAGGAAGTTGGAGAACAGGCATTGGGATTCTTGAGTTCTACTCCTAGCACTTCCACAGAGCCATTGCATAAGTCATTTATAGGACAGGTTTTTTTTAACCTCAATGCCTACAAGTAGGGGTCTACTCTATTTAGGCACTACCCGCACTGAACATTCACAGCTCTTACTGAAGCTAGTAGACTTTTGCCATGGAGGACATGTTTTACCATGCTGCCTACAATATACCATAAATGTTCATGTCAACACAGCCTAAGGCCACCAATAAAAAATCTTAAGTATCACAAAGAGTTACTAACCTAATTCTAGCCTGATGCTGAATATTCAGCTGAGTATGCCCTAGTAACCAGAGCACAAAAACAGAAAGGACCAAATGCTTTGCTAAAATCTATTCAAAAAACATAATTAATAAGGAGCAATTTTGCAAAACTCAGAATTACGAACAGGTATAAGGATCAAATTGGAGGGAAAATAACTGTTCACAATGAATAGTTCAAGCAGATCTATTTTACTGGGCAGAATGTCAGTCTTGCTTAAGTTTCCATAGTCATGTTGTCCTCTGCTCACTGGACCAGAAAGAGGATTTAAGCCCTAGTATTAGTACAACTAATAGAAATTTTGCTTTAGCTTCAGGCAGAGTCCTGGGACTAGGGAACATAAGGTCCTGCATTTTTCCTTCTATGTAAGTGCAAAGTTCAGCATGGCCAAGCTGTCCCAAGTAGCAGACAATTATGGATGCAATGGATACATTAAAGTTTTCTAGTAATGATGGGAATTCAAGGCTTTTTAGTAGCTAACATTGTTAGTGGAACAGTTCAATGAGTTTATCAATAGAAGAGCAAGAGAACATGAGAAAAAGGGAAAGGAAACAAAATGAGCATATCAGTGATAAGGTAGGTGCTAAACATGAGGAAAAGCAGGTTTTCCCATCCTGCTGAGGGAGAGGACAGGAGTTTGATTAAGGGCATGTCTACACAGCAGGGCTGAAACCAAAATAAGCTATGCAACTTCAGCTACATCAATTGGGTAGCTTAAATTGAAATAGCTTATTTCGGCTTTTGACGCGGTCTACACAGCAGGAAGTCTGAGAGAGTACTCTTCCTCTGACTTCCCTTACTTCTCAAAAAATTAGGGTTACAGGAGTCGGAGTAAGAAGTCCTCCAGCTCAACATTATTTCAACCTTATGTCAAAATAACTGCTTGTTGGGTAGACACGGACTATGTTATTTTGGAATAACAACAGTTATTCCAAAATAAGACTGCTGTGTAGACGTACCCTAAGGGAGGAATAGGTGCAGCTCATGTTACTGTTTATGTTTTCCAAAGATCTTGCAAGAGACCTTCTGCAAAGAGAGGAGTAGAAATGGAGAGGAAGAGAGATTTGAAAAGAAAAATTCTTTCAGTCAGCCCTGGCATATTATAATTTGTCATTATTACTGAAGTGTAGTATAGTAGCACCAGGAGGCCCATTGTGCAAGTTCTGTACACACACAACTCAGAGAGCAACTGTACTGCCTGGTGATGAAGACACTCACCTGTGAGGTAAGAGATGTAGATTAAAATTCTTCCTCTAAATCAAGCAGAGAGAAAACTTGAATCTGTATCTCCTACCTTCCAGCTCTGTACCTTAATCACCAAACTACAGAGACAACATGGGTGAGGCAATGTCTTTTATTGGACCAACCCAATAAAAGATTTTATCTCCTCCACCTTGTCTCTCCAATATCCTGGGATTGACACAGCTACAACATAGGATATAGTTTCTCTCTTTGGCACAGCAAATAGTTCAATATTTATACAAGTGGAGCAGCTATAATAGGAACAACTGAGAATACAACAGCCTGCCCGATAGTCAGGTTGCCCACCTGGGAGTGGTGACACCTGAGTCCAAGTACTTGTTCCAGGATGGGAATTCAAAACTGCATTTTCCACATCCTTGCCAAGAGGCCTAATCAGTGGACTAATGATTAAAGGGGAGGGCACAAATTTCACATACTTTTCCGAGACTGACCCTGACTTTTCCCCAGCCACAACTATTGGGCAAATTCACAAACAGTTTCAACTAAGGACTGCATTTTTGGCAAATAAACTATTTAATGAGCAACATGGAATGGATCACCTATTCAGTTCATTCCCTCTGGGGACCTGATAATGATCAATGGCAGAAAACAGGTTACTGGGCTGGATGGCCCTTTGCTCTGACCCAGTATGGTGGTTCATTCTTCTTCTCTGAAAATGTTTGCCAAGCTCAGTCTGGAACCTCAATCCTAGAGATAACCTCCAGCCACATTTTCTAAAACCTCTTCAAATATATATGACAATATTTGCAGATTAACTGGAGCTTTGTTTTTTTTAAACCACAGCTCCCAGTAATGGAAGAATAAACAACCAGCAATTGTATTTGAGTGTATTAAGGTAAGCATCTTAGAAAACTGCAGTGAAAGTCTGTTTATCATTGCTGCTATATACTGCTTCCACAAGCGTCTCTTTAATGAACTATAAAAAGGTAAACAAGCTATTTGTGAACAATTCTAATCATTTCAATAGTAATTAAAAGATAAATCTGGGACTACGAAATAACAACAAAGAGGATGAACCACTCAGGAGTGGATGTCTTGTTGATTTGCTCCTAACCTGATAGGGCTAAGTTTAGCGCTGGTGGATACGGATCGAAATCCACTGACATCAATGGAGTCACACCAGGACTGCATTTAGAATGTGGTGTCAGTTTTCACCAGTCATAGGGTCAGACTGTGGCTTGCTTCTGTGTGGATGTTCTTTGCCTAGGGGCAGTGTAGAGTCCATGATAGTGCTCTGTCCTTTGTAGCCTCACCACTAGAAACCAGGAGTAGGGTATTGAGTATAGGGCGTGTAACCTCTTCTCCACTAGACCCATCAGTAACTGCTCTGGGGCATGTGGGATCCATCTACTCCAGCATGGAAAAACAAACAACAAATTGTAAGCCTTGGATCCAAAATAGAGATGTCTTTGTAATACACTGCCACGTGGCTCCCACTGAGCGTGAACCACAGTGGATGTGACGCCTACCAGACTTAAGCCAGAGCCAAATCTCATAAGAACAAGAGAACAGTTATACTGGGTCAGATTAATAGTCCATCTAGCCCACGGTGGGCAAAATGTGGCCCATGGGCTAGATCCAGCTTGCCGTGACTCTCCATGCCGTTAATGCCCCACAGCCCAGCGGGGTGCCTAGGCAGGTTTCCTGCCTGCTGCAGCCCCACATGCCACTCAAAGCTGTCGGTTGCTATCTATACCTGCTATAAAGGAACTGTGCAAAGCAAAGTTAGGCTCTATGCAAACAGATGACGGAAAGTCATGCCCCACATATCAGCAGAAACGCTGATAGCAAGAAAAATTAACAACTTTGCAAGAGCAGCCTTCCACCACTGTTTCCCAAATTCAGCTGATTTGCTTCAAGTCTAAGGGGTAAACTGTGCCTGTTTAGGCACTCCACCAGGTGGCTTGAGCAGGCTCATTGATCTGCTTTGCCAGTTTGGGCCAAGTACACCTCCAGACATGCATGGCAGGTACCTCTGGTGAAACTCAGTGGATGTAATTTACTCGAATGTTTGTCCACTCTTCATAGAGGGCAAGGTTAAGATTTTCATGCTTTCCATCTTCTATAGCTGCACCAAATAGGTTGGATAACTTTACTGTTGCCATCACTTGTCACTTTTTAAGAAAAAGATAACAAATATCACAGCTCCTGGAGTCATGTGATAGCAGAAAAATCTCAGAATTTTTAAAAAGAATATGTTAAAAGCTACTGCAGTTGTGGAGAAAAGCATGAATGATGAACTCCAGAGGCACAAACCCCAGAAAGAAAATACAAAAACACACATGTTATTATTGTCTTAAAATCATGAGGGTTTTTTTTTTAAACTTAATTTAGCAGATGGAAAAAAGTAACCTTATGATTTTTGAATGCTTGGGGCTGGTAATACTATAATCTGGCCTCAAATATAGTGTATCTTATGTTTTATACCATTATACATTATTTGCTATGCTGCTGCAGTAACACAATCCAAACGAAAGATACTAACCTCTTCGGAAAATGGCTTCTTCTGATCTCTGACACTTTTTTCCTGATCAAAGAATGGTTTCTGTGTTTATGGCCACATAAGAAGTAGCTCAAAAGCCTTTTTTAAGTAGGAACATTTTTATTTCTTTAGTTCCCAAAGGCGGCTTTACTTTGCTTTCATGCCATATTAGGCATTCCTTAATTCGCTAAGTTAATATGTAAATAAAAACTATTGCTGCATGACTAGCAGAACAGACAAACCTGGTATTGTGGAGGCAGTTTATTAGCAGCAGCATAACCCCTCAAATGAGTGTCTACAAAATCCATAGATGGCATTTGATAAAATGCTTCCCTTCTTTCTGCTCCAGTATCATTAATTGACCAACCATATACTGAACATAAAAATTAAATAATTATATGCTTGATTACTATGAAGTCCTTTTCAGGGATGCACTCTAATGTCATCCAGTGATCTTATAGTGAATGCCTATCACTACCTCTTTGGTACTGATTTTATATAAATGAATTTTTCTTTTCTTTTTTTTTTTAAATAACCAGTGAACATCATCTAAAGAAAGAGCAATGGTTGCAGTTCACTAGAAAGGGATAAGTCAATTGCATTTTGAACGATCACTTTACATGTATAGAACACTTACAAGTGAGCAGCTGGATTTTCTAGAATTTAGACGATGGGGAAATTAGAATCAAGATTCTTGGGTCCTATTCCCAGCTGTGTCATCCACTTGGAGTGTGGCTTTGGGAAAAATGGTCACAGCCTGCCTAGTAATATTGCAAGTGTTACAGTAGCACTGAGCTTGGAGGCTGACCCTTCAGTGAGAGCTGTGCGGGGCTGGCCCCTGCATCATTGCAGAACTTCTGGAAGGACTAATGGGTAAAGAAGTAGGACAGAGCAAGATTGGGAGAAAATAAATATTAACCACATTTTACAGGTGTACAGCTGAAGCACCCACAAACTCTTAGTGCCCACAAACTCCCAAGGACACACACTGGCCTGCCAATGGGGGTGCAAATGGGGCAGTTGCCTCAGGCCCTGGCGATTCTCAAGGACCTGGGGTTCCAGCCACTGTTACTATGGCAGCTGTGGTGCACAGGGCCCTGGGCCCTTTAAATCACTACCAGAGTGCCACACAGCCACTCCAAGCAGCTCTAAGGGCTGTGGAGAGGTAGCATGGTGCACTCAATGCCCACCCCCTACCCCGTCTGCCTGAGGGCCCATTACTTCCAGTAGTGTAGAGACCCCACCCCCACCTTCCCCACATACACATCTTGCCCATGGCCCCAGCATAGCTGTCAGCTCCTTTGACCACACAGACAGTCTATGTTGAGGCAGGAAATGAAACCAGGTCTCCTGAATTCCAGTCCAAACCTTTGAGGTAACCACAAGTCCGCTCGGTCTCTTTCACTCTCTGCCTCAGTATACTTATGTTTAACGGATATAACAGCATTCTACTTGCCTTCTGTTCACTGTCTGTAAGTCCCTTGGAGAACATCATGAGGCATCATCTTTTAGTGAAACGTTCTCTTACTCTGCCTCCGGGGCAGCTTACGTTGGAAATGACAAATAGACGAATGTGAAAGCCATTTCTGCAAATTTGTTTACTTAACTTGAATGGCAGAAAAGGGCATGCTAAACTAATAGGCATATTAATGCTTTGCAACACCATATTATCACTCAATTTGACGCTGCCATTTAGAATGTGCTTTTGCCTAGGTTTTAGTTTGCTTGCCCCTTTTTATGCTCAAGGTATTTAAAAGGGTTTTTGAATAACATGATTTATGTACCAGCGCTACAGAAACTATGGGCCTGATTCAGAAAGGGACTTAAGGACATACTGAAAGCTAAGCATTTCCTTACATGCTTTACTGACTTGAAGCCCATGTAGGTGAAGACAGCAGCCACTACATGGTAGGATACAGCTTCTTTTCAATGTAATTTCCTTCATACAAAACACCACAAAATTCCCTTAATCCGGTGTATTTCAGTAGAGTTTAAAGAAGCATCTCCTGTCTTTCTCCCAACAGTTCCTCTTTGTGGGTGCTCAGACCCTTGAAGGATTGGACCCAGGAGGAACAACCCAAACTCCCATGGCACTGAGGGTGCTCGGCACCTCTCCAGGACTGGCCTCTAGAGTGCTGATTGTAATTAGTCTCATACGGGTATAAAAGGAGAAATGATGACCAAAGATGACAAAGTGATAACAACTGACAGAAATTTAGAAGTGGTCATTCTACAAGTGCCCTTGCAGTCTACTTACACTGTGAGGAATGTGGCTGGATATAATAGCAGAGGAAGAAAAAGGAGAGACATTACAGCAACGGGGGCTATGTAAGGATCTTGACAGAGAAGACAAAAGTGTAATATACACAGAATGGAGTTTAGTGTCAATGGAGGTTAGAACAAATAGATTGTTGTCAGCAGGACTTTGTAATAGGCTCACACATACCCAAAGTCCAACCAGAAATTGGGGCTATTACTGTTTGCGGTACAACAGTGCCCACACTCCTGAGTGGGGATCAGGGCTGGCCTTACCATGAGGCAAACTGAGGCGGCCGCCTCAGGTGCCAGACTGTGGGGGGCACCACTAGGCCCCCGAGTGTAGAAAATTGTGTCTGCTGTTGGTGCACATGTAGGTAGCAGAGCAGTACCATGAGAGGAGTAGTACAGGAAGAAGGCAGAATTGAGACCTTTCAAAGTTTTAGCCCAAGCAAGGGGGCATTTGAGCTCCCTGCCTCAGGTGCCAAAATGTTGTGGACTGGCCCTAGTGGGGATCAAAGTCCGTTGTGTTGGAGGCTGTACGTACTCGTATGTGGGTTTGAGTTTTATTGCTGTCTACAAATCTCAACAATCCTGAACCTGATCTCACAGCATTTGTACCTCCCTCTGCCATCAGATCTCCTCTCCTATCAAGGAAAGAGGCATCTCATCAAAAATCTTCTGTGAGATGGGTAAGGGACTAATTAGAGTGCTTATGCTGTATCTAGATAAATGGCTCACACAGTGTTGTCTATTTGCTCTGCCATTTGTATATGTCCTTTCTTCATCATCCTTGACCATTGCAGGCTTTAGGGACCTTAAACCTCTAGGGAAGTATCTGTGCTACTCCCATAAACTATCTGGATAACAGTACAGTCACTGCAGGGAGCTGGTAGTCCATAGCACCGCATAAAACACAGCATTGTAAACAGGGAACCTTGGAATAGGGAAAAGACACTCATCATTATTTCTTTCCTATCACACTAAGATTACACTAGTGAGCAAAGTGATTCCCTTTCTTTTAATAAGTGCAAACATTAAAAATTAAATAAAGAAGCAAGCAGAGATCCTGTGCTACTGGCATCACAGTAGGAAGATATAGGATATGTCTCTGTGGCTTTAAGGAGGAACCTAAAAAATGAAATTACTGCAAAATTCCAAGGGCATGTCTACACTACAGGGAAGATTGACCCTCTGGAAGTCGATCTTCTAGCATTTGATTTAGCGGTTCTAGTGTATACCCCCAAATCGAATGTTGAGGGCAGCGTCCTATACTCCTCATTTTCTGAGGAGTAAGGGAAGCTGAGGGGAGTGTGTGCTCCCATCAGCCTCCCACAGGGTAGACACTGCAGAAGCTTGGCTTAAGGTAAGCCAAACACAGCTATGCATTTTGTGTAGATGGATGGCATACCTTAAGCCAGCCTGCCTGGTCCAATGAGGAGTCTGAACATTGGGTCATCAAGAAAGTTTGAAAGATGCAGACCCTACTGGATGCCCAGCATGCCAGAAAATATTAGATATTCTCACTTGGATTCTCTGTGATACTGACAGTTTTTCTGTAATTCAATGTGTATCCTTTAGTAGATACTTTGTGTTTAACCCTACAAAACCTCCCAGATGTTTTGTTGTATTGTTCCCAATTTTCATGCAGCTAAGAGTTTCCTACATTTGGAAAAATTGGCCCAGATCCTCCGCTGGTGTAAATCAATGAAGCTCCTGGTGAGTTATGCCATTTACACCCTGCAAGAATCCAGCCCTCACCTGCTTGGGAACAGGAGACTGCTACAGAGCGCATGGCTGATCTCTCAGAGGAGGATATTATTAACAATTCATGCCCTTCAGAATTCTAATTGGTTTCTTTTGGTGACCTTTCTCGATAATGGTAGTGGTGGTTTTTTATAAACTCTGTAATAACCTTATGCTGCACCTTAAGTGGGATCTCTGTGGGCTAGGTAACACAGCAGTTGAATTCTAATCAGCAGCCATGCCACACAGTATGATCTTTTCTTTCCTCTCAAATTTCATACTGTTCTCCTAAGTGCGGTTTTGTTTGAAGGAGGGGGGTTGGTTTGTTAGTTTTGGTTTTTTTGTTTTAATTTGTTTTTTTAATACCTATGTTTTGTCTCTTTACACCCACATCCTGCCTGAACTGTGAAGCTTTGCTACTGAACTCATATTGCTACTGAACTCAGCAATTCATGCTCATGGTACTGAAGTGCTTCAAGATACAGATAAGTTTCCTAGTGAGATTTACCAAAGTACCTAAGCAACTCTGGTGACTAACTTGTATTGCAGTCAATGTTAACCTAACCTGTTAAATTGCTTTATGTATCCCACTACCCATTAGGCACCCATTGACATCTGAAAGGGTATCAGAGGCCAGGTATGGGGCAGAATCTGCTTACAGAATTTGGCAAGGACAAAGCTGTTTGTATATTACAGATTATGGGATTTTTATTTAAGAAATAAGATTTGTAAGTTTTCCATTTTCTCCTCACAACGAGTTACAATGTATTTAGAAGACAGTTTTATGCTATTTCATGAGCATTATTTTGTTCCTTTTTATTCTATCATGACCATGTTGCATGTTGACCAAAACAAAATCTCAAAAAAAAAATCAGATCTGTTACCTCCCATTTTTATTATTTATTTCTGTTGTAATATATTTGGTCTCCTGCCAGCATTATTGTGCCAGCTTCCCATATGAATGTTAAACAGGCAACACTGAGGCACTATAATTACAGTGCTTACAATGATTGGAAATAAATTGGCACTCCAATTATAGATGCATGAAAGAGGCTCCAGTATATCACAGTCAGTCCATTAATTTCTAAAGTAGTTTGAGCAATCTCACTATTTCAGTGACATTCGTTATTCACTGCTGCAATGAATCACACTGAACTCTGGGGCCTTGAAATTAACAAGTTGAAGGACATTTCAAAAAATTAAAATATTTCACTAGTTCTGTGCTCTGAGGAGACGAAAACCTGGAAAAGTAAAATTAAACCCCATCTGCCGCATTTCAAGAAAGATGTTCTTAATGCTTTTCCTGGTCTCACTCTGTCTCCCGTCAATCTGCATAATACTACAGCTGAGCAAATACTTCCATGGAGATCCAAATTTCTATCCTGTACTGTATAACATATATTTTAATGTAAAGGCCAGGACTGTAAATGGAAACACTGTATGTTACGTTTTCTTGTCTCTACATGCTACTGCATTCAGAACTATTAAGCATTAAGTGAACTAATCCACATATTGAGACTGTGACCAGTATCAGAAGTGGATTCAGTATCTATATAAATCTACTGTTTTTATTCTATTCAGAATTCTAGAAATGTGTTACACTCAGGTTTGTCCGGAGTTACTGGATTATTTCACCTGGATATATCCAGGTGCATTTGTCCCACAAGCTCTGGGCTCTGAATGGTCAGGCAGAGCAAAATATAGCCATTTGCTGCTGTTAGTATATTGCTAGATTCATAGACTATGGGGCCAAAGGCTGTAAGAATGGTGTAGCCAGGAGGGCTTCAGCTTCCTTGACCACAGGATGCTGTCCCAGGAAGAAAGACAGCTTAGCAGACATGGGATCCACTTGTTACAGACTGGCCATCCTAGTGAGGCAGGATTTAAATTAGTTTTGCTGGGGGCAGAAGACAAAAGTCCACAGGTAAGTAAAAAACATGGAGACCTAGGAGAATGGTCAGAACCTGGAAGGGAGCATGAGCTGTTATAGCAGGGGCTAGGGAGAGACAAGGGAGAACATAAGAGGAAATCAAATCAGTATCTTAATTGTCTGAATACTAATGCAAAAAGTATTGGGAATAAGCAGGAACAACCTGAAGTACTAGATAATAAACACAACTATCAGATAGTTAGCATCACAGAGGATAATATGCATGACTGTATTATTGGCATAGAAGGATCCAGCTTATTCAGGAACGACAGGACAGGCGGAAGGGAGGAGGTGTAGCTGTATATATTAACAATGTATGCACTTGGATGTAGGTTGAGGTGGAAATAGTAGATAGACTTGTTAAAAGTCTCTGGGTAAGGATGAAAGAGGTAAAAACCTAAGGGTGATGTCATGGTGGGGTTCTACTAAAGACCACCTAATCAGAAAGAAGAGGGGGGGTGAGGCTTTTTTTTTTCCCAAAACAGGTAACAAAATCATCCAAAACATAAATTAGACTTGGTGGTGATGTGGGACTTTATCCAGACACCTGTTGGGAAATTAAAAAGTAGGGCACCGACTATCCAACAAGTTGTTGGAATGCACTGGAGAAAGTTTTTTTTGTATTATTTCAAAAAGTGCAAAAAGCTGCTAGGGAGAAGCTGTTCTCAATTTTATTTTGACAAATAGGGAAGAACTGGTGGAGAATTTGAAAATGGAAGACAGTTTAGGTGAAAGTGGTCACGAAACAGTAGCATTTGTTATTCTAAGGATTGGTAGGAGGGAAAACAGTACAATAAAAATGTCTTCTATGAAGACATCCACGCAGTGTGCAGCGGCAGTTAGTAAGGCAAATAGGATGTTAGGAATTATTAAAAAAGGGATAGATAATAAGACAAAAGATATCATACTTCCCCTATATAAAACTATGGTACGCCCACATCTCGAGTACTGCGTGCAGATGTGGTCTCCTCACCTCAAAAAAGATATATTGGCATTAGAAAAGGTTCAGAAAAGGGCGACTAAGATGATTAGGGGCTTGGAAAGGGTCCCATATGGGGAGAGGCTAGAGAGACTGGGACTTTTCAGTTTGGAAAAAAGGCGATTGAGGGGCGATATGATAGAGGTATATAAAATCATGAATGGTGTGGAGAAAGTGATTATAGAAAAATTATTTACCTTTTCCCATAATACAAGAACTAGGGGACACCAAATGAAATTGATGGGTAGTAGGTTCAAAACTAATAAAAGGAAATTTTTCTTCACACAGCGCACAGTCAACCTGTGGAACTCCTTGCCCGAGGAGGCTGTGAAGGCCAGGACTCTATTAGGGTTTAAAAAAGAGCTTGATAAATTTTTGCAGGTTAGGTCCATAAATGGCTATTAGCCAGGGATAAAGTATGGTGCCCTAGCCTTCATAACAAGGGCAGGAGATGGATGGCAGGAGATAAATCACTTGATCATTGTCTTCTGTTCTCCTTCTCTGGGGCACCTGGCATTGGCCACCGTCGGCAGATGGGATGCTGGGCTCGATGGACCTTTGGTCTGACCCAGTATGGCCATTCTTATGTTCTTATGTTCTTAATAAAGGTAATGGAGTTTAAGAAGGCAAACTTTAGCACACTCAGGGAGATAGGTAACATCCCAAAGGAAGCAAGATAGGTAACATCCCAAAGGAAGCAAGTCAAAGGGCAGGGAAGAGTTCAAAAGATCTGGCAATTTTCCAGAGAGATTATTACAGTAACAAGAGCAAACTACCCTACTCAATAGAAAAGATAGGAAGCATGGCAAGCGATTACGCTGGCTTAACCAAGAGCTCTTTAAGGATAGGAAACTCAAAAAAGAGTCCTATAGAAAGTGGAAACTAGGTTAAGGTACAAAGAATGAATATGAACAAATAACACAAACATGTGGGGACAAAATTAGAAAGTTCAAGACACAAAATGAGATTAAATTAGCTACAGACATAAAGGATAACAAGAAAACATTTTACAAATACATTAGAAGCAAGAGGAAGAGCAAGGGACAGGGTAAGAGCATAACAACAATTCTGGAGCTGACCAAAGGTCCACCTAGCTCAATATCCTGTCTTCTGACAGTAGCCAATGTCAGGTGCCTCAGGGGCATGTGCAGAATAAGTAATCATCAAATGATCCATCCCTTGTCACCCATTCCCAGCTTCTGGCAAAAAGAAGCTAAGGACACGATCCCTACCCATCCTGGTTAAATGCCATTGATGGACCTATCCTCCATGAATTTATCTAACTCGTTTTCTAACCCTGTTATAGCCTTGACCTTCACAACATCTTCTAGCAAAGAGTTCCACAGATTGACAAAAAATACTTCCTTTCTTTATTTTAAAACTGCTGCCTATTAATTTCATTTGGTGATCCCTAGGTCTTGTGTTATGAGATGGGTTAAATAATACTTCCTAATCTACTTTCTCCACACCAGTCATGTTTTTATAGACCTCTATTATATCCCCCCTTAGCTGTCTCTTTTCTAAGATGAAGAGTCTCAGTCTTATTAATCTCTCCTCATATGGCAGCCAATGCAATTCCCCTAATCATTTTGTTGCCCTTTTCTGAAACTTTTCCAATTCTAATATATCTGTTTTGAGATGAGTGTCCACATCTGCACACAGTATTCAAGATTGGGTATACCATGGATGTATATAGAGACAATATGATAATCTCTTATTGATGAATCCCAACATTCTGTTTTTTGACTGCTGCTTTTGATGACAGGATAAGAACCAATGGACTTAAATTGTAGCAAAGGTGGTTTAGGTTAAACATTAGGAAAAACTTCTTGTCAGGATGGTTAAAGTACTGGAATAGATTGCCTAGCAAGACTGTGGAATCTCCATCACTGGAGATTTTTAAGAGCGGGTTAGATGAACACCTGTACTTAGTTTGGCCATGAGTGCAGGGTATGGGACTAGCTGACCTTTTCAGGTCCCTTCCAGTCTTACAAATTTACAATTTTTATAATCTGGGGAAGATGATGCAGCTGGTGCAAATAATAAATAAAGGAGTGTAATATATTTTATACCAGCCAACATAGGTTTATGGAAACCAGATCCTCTCAAACTAACTTGATATTTCAAGATAATAATGGTAGTAGTGCTGATGTAATATACTTAGACTTCTGTAAGACATGTGACTTGGTACCACATGGCATTTTGATTAAAAAAGTAGAGTGATACACAGTTAACATAGGAAATATTAAATTGATGTCAAGCTAGCTAAATAATAGATTTCTAAATGTAGTCATAAATTGGCATCAAGTGGGTGTGCTTCCAGTGAGATACAGTTGGGGTTGGTTCTTGGTCCTGAGCTACTTAACATTTTTAATAATGACCTGGAGGGAAACAAAATGATCACTGATAAAGTTTGCAGATGACAAAAATTGGAGAATTGGTAAATAATGAAGACCGGTCACTAATTCAGAGCAATCTGTATTGCTTGATAAAATAGATGCAAGCAAACAATATGAATTATAATATAGTTTATATGTAATTATAGACATCTAGGAGCAAAGAATGTAGACCATATTCATAGGATGGAGAACTCTATCCTGTGAAGCAGTGATTCTAAAAAAGATTTGGGGGCTGTGGTGGATTATCAGATGAATATGAGCTATGTACAGTTATGGCCAGAGAAACTAATGTGACTTTCAGACGCATAAACAGGAGAACCTCAAGTAGAAAAGAGGTTATTTTATCTCTGTGATTGGCACTGGTGCAACCACTGCTGGAATACTGTGTTCAATTCTGGCTCCTACAATTCAAGAAGGATGTTGATAAATTAGAGAGAGTTCAGGAAAAAAAAAGCCATAAGAATGAGTAAAGGGTTAGAAAACATGCCTTGCCTTGATAGATTCAAGGAGCTAAATTTAGTTAGCTTAACAAACAGAAGGTTAAGGAGTGACTTGAAGTTCTAAGTAGGGAAGAAATATTTCATAATGGGCTCTTCAGTCAACTAGGGAAAGGTAGAACACAATCCAATGTCTGGAAAAACATCGAGTAGTCCTAAAGCTGGACAAATTCAGACTGGAAATAAGGTATACATTTTTAACAGTGAAGGTAATTAGCCATTGGAACAATTTACCAAAGGTGACAAATTTTTAAATTAAGAGTGGATTTTTTTCTAAACGATCTACTCTAGTAATTACTTTGGGGGAAATTCTATTGCTGTGTTATGCAGGAGATCTGATTAGATTACCACAATGGTCCCTTCTAGCTCTGGAATCTATGAATCTAGTCTCACTTTCTTTGTAACCCTGGCCATAAGACCTCCCTGGGTTAATTTCTGTTTGAACTAAAGCATATCTTCCTTTTTACTTCCTTAACAAAATAAACTCTGGTGTGTTTCTAAAGCACTTTTTAAGGCAATGAACAACTACATACTAGGAAAAGAAGGCTCAAAAGATTTCAACCTGATGTGAAGTCTATGGACCTGATCCCAGATAGCTTTTTGGTGCATAAGGTCAGAGCTACAGATAGTGACTTCAATGGACTTAGGCTGATTTAAACTATCATCATAAACTCAGATCAAATAAAGAAGATCTACGAAGAGCTACAATGAAGATAAGTATCCAGTTGTCAGGGTTATTAATCCCTTCAGAGATGTGGATTACATGCTTGTAATATAAAAACTATCTTTAGCAGATCTGTTATGAAACAATGGGACCAGAATAATAGAGAAAAGGGGAAGGATTATCACTTAGACAGCATGGCAATTGCCACATAAGGGATTAGAATTACTGATATTTGGGAAAGGACCATCCTCTCCACTCTACTCTAGCCCATTGAGTGAGCTGATTACAGTGGAGTAGCTAAATCGCTTCCCACCCCAATATCCTGCCGGGATGGTGCTGTTCTGTATTGCCACATATATGCTAATAGCTAAATGCCCTAAGCCAGGTCTTTGCATATAAACCATCCAGTGGAAGATTTAAAAAAAAATTTAAATGAATTAAAAAATTGAAGCTGGTCATTACTGCCAGGTTATCAGGGACTGAAACTACATTTTAAATGTCAATAAGTTCCTGCTGTAATTTCAAGGATTTTTAATTATGCCACTCTAGGCTAATAAGTAAGCAGTTAAAACAAGAAATTTCTTCATGCTTTTTCTATAGTCTCCAGCTAAAAAACATTGCAAATGTATTTATTCTACAACGAAGTCCCATTCACATTCACCTATTGATTCTCAGGACTAGATGCTTGTACTTAGGAGGATTTGACATTAAACTTTAATTTTTCATCTTAGATTTGGCCTCCCAGAAGTTAACTCTGTATGTGCTGGTGGAGATTGGTAATCAGTTTTTACAAAGGGGGTTAGTGGATATTTGATTCAATTTTTTTGAGGAAAAGGGGAAAAAAGTCCTTGTGATTAAAGCGCTAAGGAGATGAACTGTGGATTTAATCTGGACTAAATATTCTCGAAGGAATGTCTTTGTGGTGCAATGTTATAACAACTTTTCAAGTCAGATTCTCTTTTTTTTTTTTTTTTTTGATGGTACATCCTTTGCATGTTCGAACACATTGTAACCTAAATACATTCCTCCCAGCACATATCTTCCACATTGTCAAGTAAAAGGGGGAAGTACAACACATACAAAATCTAAATGAAGTTTTCTCATTCAGGCATAGAATGGGCTGTGGATTGGAGCTAACTGATTTGACTATATGCCTCAATACTCAGCCCTTGTTCTGTATTAATCTTTTTGATATCAGGTAATAGTACCCCCATTTGATGATAAAGTAATGGATCAGTATTGCGATGGTGGTGAATATCATTATTCCTAATGACCAGCCTTAATAACACCTGTCATTTATATGGCACTTGAAGACACTCTCAATTTTCTCATTTGTAATATGGGAATAATGTTGCTTACCTCTCTACATGTGGTTGTGGACAATTTTAAGCCTGTGTATTTTTAGCTATAGCCACCTTTTTTTTTTTAAAGCAGTTGTTGCATTTGTAGATGAATGTGAACCAAAGTGACTCCCTGCTTTTTCACAAATACCCTAACACTGAGAAATATGTTCATGTACTTTTCAGAAGGGGGAGGTCAAAACTTCATAAAATTATTCAATTTTTTACTTTTCCAAATTAAAAATAACAAGCAAATGTTAGCAGAAAACAAATGTATTCCCCCACTTCTGAGGATCACCATCTCACCACAATAGCCAGAGAGACAAGGTGGATGAGATAATATCTTTTACTGGATCAGATTCCTTTGGTGAGATGCTTATAAACCACTCAATGTTCTTACATAAGAACAGCCATATTGGGTCAGACCAAAAGTCCATCTCACCCAGTATCTTGTTTTCTGACAGTGGCCAATGCCCGGTGTCCCAAAGGGAATGAACAGAACAGGTAACCATCAAATGGAGTGGGGAATATGCTATTGGAGGAAATGAAAGTGGAGTGACAGGATAGGACAGTGAAGCAGCAGGAGAGGAAAGCAGGCAGAAAGCTGCAAGTGAAGCACCAAGATAATGTCTTTTAGTCCCTGATGGGTATGATGGAGCGCATGGTGGTGTGATAGAGAGTGTCCCCCCTCATCTCTTGCAGAACAACTTTCCCTCATCACCCAGTTACATAGCCTCCACCCCTAATGTCTGTAGGACGTGGGGGGAACTCAAGGGCAGCCTCACATTCAACCTGTCCTTCTCGCATCCCAGCCCCCTTTTTGGGTCCCACAATGGACTCCTTTTCTGTCCCTGCTGTTTTCCCTAAATAAAAATGCATGATTTCTGAACAACTATCTTTTTATTGCTTGTATTGCTGGGGAAGCGGGGAGATTTCAGGCAATCACATTGAATGCAGGGGCACCTCATTGAGAGCAACGTGCATGACTCTCAAAACTGGCCATTCATAAAACTCTTTCAAAGCCTCTCTGATTTGCACTATCCCGTGCTGGGCTCTCCTTATTTCCCTGTTGGCTGGCTGTTCAAAATCTCTGGCTAGGTGCTCTGCCTTACCCCCTACCTGCAAGATAACTTTCTTCCTTGCTCTCACAAATATTATGAAGAAAACAGCAGGCTGCCACCATAAAGGGAATGTTGCATTTGCTGAGGTCTAACCTACTCCGTAGACTCCTAAACCTTCCTTTTAAATGACCAAAAATACACTCAACCACCATTCTGCACTTCCTCAACCTGTAGTTGAGCTGCTCCTTACTGATGTCCAGGCTGCCCATCTAAGGCTTCATGAACCACAGGAGCAAGGGGTCAGCTGGGTTGCCAAGGTTTACTATTGGCATTTCCACCTCTGATTCTAATTTTCCAATCTGGGAAAAAAGTTCCAGCTTGCAGCTTTCTAAAGAGGCAGGAGTTCCTAAAGTTGTGTGCATCATGCACCTTTCCTGACCATCGTACACTGATGTTAGAGAAACAGCCCTTGTGATCTACCAGTGCCAGCAGCACCATGGAAAAGTCCCCCTTGTGGCTTATGTATTCCTTGGCAAGGTGGTCAAGGTCCAAAATGGGGATGTATGTTCGTCTATCACCTCCCTACAGTTAGGAAACCGCATCATGGCAAAGCCCTCGACTGTGGCATCCACGTTTCCCAGAGTCACTACCTTCTGTAGCAGAATGGTATTGATTACTTTGGCTACTTGTATAACAACAGCCCCCACTGTAGATTTACTCCAAATTGAGTCCCAGCTGACTGGTAGCTGTCTGGCATTGCAAGCTTCCATAGGGCAATGGCCATGCACTTCTCCACTGTCAGAGTGGGTCTCAGTCAGGTGTCTTTATGCTTCAAGGTGGGGGGAAAGCCGTTTGCAAAGTTCCAAGAGAGTGGCCTTGCACATATGGAAGTTTTGCAGCCACTACTGGTCATCCCATACCTGCAGCACTCTGCAGTGTCACCACTCTGTGCTTATCTGATGACATTCCAGAAGACTGATTGCTGGTTATGTTCCTAATTTGCTCAACACAAGGGCTTGCCTAAATGGTGTGCCCATAGTATCTCAAGATTTATCTTCATCCTCTTCCTGGAGTGCTGTACTTATGCCCTGAACATACTCCACCATTAGGTACACTAAGGTAGACATCAATATCACAATGCTTTGATGCAGAACAGGATTTATAACAGGGACCGTGCTCATGCTGCTATTGCAGCTGTGTGGGTAACCAAAGCCAGAAAGGACAATAAAAGACTGTGTTGCATTCATCTTAAGCAACGGGGGAGGGAGTAGATGAGCACTTTAATGATATGAACCCAGACCCACCAGCTGCAGTTTTGGTCCCAGTGTATACTGGGAGCATAACCCAGAATGCAAAGCAGCACAGTCACTGGGGGATAGCTACCTATAGTGCATCACTCTCAAAGTCAATGGCAGTCTCTCTGCTGGGGACGCGCAACTTTGTACCATGTTGAATTCTTGTGCACAGTGGGGACATGAACTTTCAGCATTACAAAATTGGGTGGTAAGAAATCATCCATAATAAATTCATAATTTCATAGTGAAGACATAGCCTAAAACAACACTGCATACATGATAGACATAGGTCTTAAAAAAAAAAAAAGCAGTATTCAGCATTTATTGATGGACCATAATAAAAGTAAAAACCTATGGCCTAGCAATATGTGTAAGCCACTGTCTTTAATCTCTCTTCTTGAATTAGAAAGATGACACAAAAATTGGCTTATTAAACAGCATTGTGGGGCAAGAAAGAAAGCTCTACCATTAGAGTAAGCCACTTTAGACACCTCTCTAACCCATTAAAAGTTACAAATCAAGCATACTGATAAAAGCATTATAGAGTGAATTATTTGTTACATATATTTAAGCTATTTTGAGAAGATGTAGTATATCTCCCAGGGCAAATTGATTTGATGTAACAGCAGCAATTATTCCCAAGAGACAAGTGAATGATAAATTAAAGAATCCAGTGTGCAATGTATTTCACTAACCAGGAAGCAGGGATTAAAATTACAGCCAAGTAATTCTGTGATCTATAACTGAGTGAATTTTTTATCTGGAGCTTGATTTGAATACTGTTTGTCAATAATGGTTTCATGATATTGATTTTTTCCCCATTCAAATGTACCTATATTTGGGGCCAGAAAAAATAGGGTTTTCTTTTCCCCCATCACTATTTATATAAAGATTTGTGCTCACTTCAATTTTTTATTGTAATGTTCATTCTATAATAATAGGGCAAACAGAGCACAGTGAAAATTTTATAATCACATAAATATAAATAAATGTATTAAAATATTTATTGAATCATGGAATGTTGGGGAAATTCCAGAAGACTGGAGTGGTGTTAATGTTATGCCCATATTCACAATGAGATGACTTGGGTAACTATAGGGCAGCTAAGCCGGTCACAATTCTGGACACGATAATGGAAAAGCTGACATGAGATTCACTTGATAGGGAATTAAAGAATAGGAATATAATTAATCCCAGACTCCATGGGTTTATGGACGATAGGTGTTCTAAAAAAATATAGATTGCATTTTTTCCATGAGATTTTCAGTCAGATTGATAAAGGTGGTAAAGGCGCACATGTAATACACACAGACTTTTATAAGCCATTTGACTTAATACCATATGATATTCTGATTAAAAAATTAGCACTATAAAATATCAGAAGAGCATATGGTGACAGACAGCTGTCAGGCAGCTGGCTACAGTATTGTGATGGAGGGCGAATATACAGGAAACTGAGAGAGTAGTTTTCTGCTCCCTGAGTGAACTGGACAAGCACTGCTGCCACACAATCAAGGCAGGCAAGCACCTGAGGCCAGTTAAGAGCTTGCCTGAAGCAGTAGGCTAACCAGGGCACCTGCAGCTAATTAAGGCCTGCTTGGGCCAGTTTGAAAGGCTTCCCCTCAGGAAGGACAGGAGAGAAGGCCAATGACTCAGAGTGAGGAGGTGCATGTACTACATTCTGCTACAGAGTGAGAGAGCTAAGGACTGGGAATATGGTAGAGTGCTGTGGAGGAGCAGGAAGAATTGCTCAGCTACTAGGGAGAAGGTACTGAGAGGGATTATTCAGGGAAGTGGCCCAGGGAAAGGCTGCAAAACTGGGAGTGGAGGAAACACTGCCATTTGCCACTGCCGTAAAGTTCCTGGGCCGGAACCCAAGTAGTGGGTGGGCCTGGGTTCCCCTCAACCCTCCCTATGCCACTACAGAGTCTGCCCCTGAGAGGGAGGGACCAGGACTACAGAAGGGTTTCATCCCAAACTATGAACTAGCCTATGATGAGAATGGCTCAGTAGACTGTGACTCCTGCCTCTAGTAAAGGGCCAGAGGCTGTGTAGAGGGTCACAGCGAGCCTCTGAGGTAAACACTGTCAGGAAGTGTAGGACCCTTGGGGCATGGGCAGAGATTTGCTACAATGTGTTAACTGAGTTAAGAACTAGCTAGTAGAGTTCTGCAGGGCTTGGTGCCAAGCCTCATGTTACTCAGGATTTTCATCAACGATTTGGAAATAAATATAAAATCACAGCTGATAAAGCTTGCAGCTGGCACAAAGACTCGCAGAGAACAAGCGGTTGTGTGAGACAGACAATCAGGATCCCCGGATAAACTGAGCTCATTCAAACAAAACATGCTTTAAAAATCGACAAATACAAATGTATACATCTGGAATACAGGCAATGCATACAGTATGGGGAACTATGCATTGATTAAAAGTGATTCTGAGAAGGATTTATGAGTCATAGTGAACAAGTGGAACATGTGTGTTAATGGGGTGCTGTGGCAAAAAGAGCTAAGGAGATCCTGAGACATTAAAACAGGATAATGAGTAGGGAGGGGTGATTTTATTTCTCTCTACGGCAATGGTTCCCAAACTTTTTTATACTGTGGACCACCAAACTGATTCAAAAACTGTTGGCGGACTGGCACTGAACTATTTGCATATTCATTGTGTTAATTAATTTATTTGCATATTCATGATGGTAATTTTAGCCCATGGTATATCAGGCAAATCAAAGGAGGGGTGATATGGTTAACAAGAATCTAAAAAACTGCTGCACACACATTTAAAAAAAACCCAATAAAATAGTTGCTAATACTTGTTAAAGAGTATTCTCCAGTGCAAACCTTTTGCCTCAATTGCAACCAGAATTAAAGAGGCAGAAGTTAATAGGTCTGACAGTGCTGACATATTCTGCACATTCATACTTTCCTATGCGCTTAATAATGCATAATAATAATGTGTGTATCTGCTGTCAGGGGGAGACTCCTGCTGAACAGGGAGGGAAGAGAACAGAGTCACAGGGGCAGCTGCCCATCATGGAGCTAGAACAGGCAATGGTGAGGCTGCCCCAGTAGGGACAGCCTCACCATGGTCCCATCTCCAGCTGCAATGCACCCGGCTGCCCGCCACCCCACTCACCCTGCTGCTGCATAGGTAAGTGGGTGGGAAGGGAATTCCCTGGGGAACCCTAGAGGGAAGGCTAAATAAAAGCTGGGGGCATGGCCCGGCTACGTGGCATGGCCCGGGAGAGAGCAGCTCATGGTCCACTGCTCGCGGACCAGTGATTGGGAACTGTGGCTCTATGGCACTGGTGAGAATACTACTACAATACTACACATTTAGCTTCAGCACATATATTAAAATGGATTCTGAACAACTGGAGAGAGTACAGAAAAGAGCCACAAAAAATTATTTGTGTATGGAGAAAAGACCTTTCACTGAGAGACTTAACGAGCTCAGTCTGTTTATCATATGAAAAAGGAGACTGAGGGCAACTCTATACTACAGGCTAAAGTCAACATAAGTTACCCAACTCCACAGAATCATAGAACACTAGAATTGGAAGAGACCTTGAGAGGTCATCAACTACAGTCCCCTACCATTATGGCAGGACCAAGCACCATATAGACCATCCCTGACCTGCTCTTAAATATCCCCAGAGATGGAAATTCCACAATCTGCCTAGGCAACTTATTCCAGTGTTTAACCCTGACAGTTAGGAAGATTTTCCTAATGTCCAACCTAAACCTCTCTTGCTGCAGTTTAAGCCCATTGCTTCTTCTCCTATCATCAGAAGCCAAGGAGAACAATTTTTCTCCCTCCTCTTTGTGACACACTTTTAGATAGTTGAAAACCAATATCATGTCCCCTCTCAGTCTTCTCCTTTCCAAACTAAGCAAGCCACATGAATAACGTAGTTGATACTGACATAGCTTAGATAACTTGTGGTGTCTACAGAAACTCTCCCATTGACACACCTTAAATTGTACCAGGGATGACAGGAGCACATTTGGTGGTCTATTTAGTGGGTCTTCACTTGACCCTCTAAATCAGTGTTTCTGAAAGTGTTCCGCAAAATCACTTTCAGAAACACGTTAACTAGCCGCCCCGGTTTATTTATTTACTGGCGCCACGGCCACAGAGCCTCGTGGCTCCCATTGGCTCTGTTTTGCTCTTTGCAGCCAAGGGGAGCTGCGGGAAGTGGTGTGGGCCAGGCCACTGCTTCCTGTGGCTCCCCTTGGCTGCAAAGGATGAAATGGAGCCAAGGGGAGCCACGAGGCTCCATGGCTGCGCTACCAGTAAATAAACAAACTGGGGCAGTCAGTTAATGTGTTTCTGAAAGTGATTTCATGGAACACTTTCAGAAACACTGCTCTAAATCAGCCCTTGGTGGATCAATTGCCACCATGTTAATCCACCAGTAGTAGAAACAAGGCCTGAGGCTATGTCTAGACTACACGCAAGATTCAAAAGAGGATATGCAAATTCTGCTGGAATTTGCATATCTTCTTCCGATCTCACTTTCGAAAGCAGAGCTTTCCAAAGTGAAAGTAGTCTAGACGGGGTTTTTTCGGCACCCCCACTTTTTCGAAAAGCCGCGTAAACCCATTTTTTGAGGAAAAGCAGCTTTTCGAAAAAGGGGGGTTGCCGAAAAAAACATGTCTACACTGCTTTTGAAAGTGAGATTGGAAGAAGATATGCAAATTCCTGCTGAAATTGAATATCCTCTGTCGAATCTTCCGCGCAGTCTAGACGAGCACTGAGAGATAACCTGATTACATTATACAAGTACCTTCAGTGGGGGAAGAATACAGGGTACTAAAGCACTCTTCAGTCTAGTTTAAAAGACACAACAAGAAACAGTAGCTGGAAGCTAAATCCAGATAAATGTAAAGTAGAACTAAGGCACAAATGTTTAATAGTGAGGATGATTAACCCTTGAAACAAACTGCCAGGGAAGTGCGGGATTCTCCATCTCTTTATGACATTAGATCAAGAATGGATGTCTTGCTGGAAGAGATGCTTTAGTTCAGCCAAACACAAGTTATTGAGCTCAACACAGGGGTGAAATTTACTGGCTTGTGGTACTGAGGCGGTCAGACTAGATGATCTAACTATTGCTTCTTGTTTTAACTTTATGACTCAATAAAAAGCTATTATTTGTATAAACTACAAACAATGATAAAGTGTATTAGTCCTTTGGGGCAGAGACTTATTTATTATGTTTCAACTGTCCAGCACAATGGGGCACTGACCTGTTCCCGTTTTTAAGGCGTACATATCCATACCAATTATACTCCACAGCATCCATTTCTATATGAGTAATCAAATCATCTTCATATGAGTAATCATTTTCAAAAAGTTCTAGTGAGTTCAAATGCTCAACCTGAGACACCTCACAGGGTTATCTCACTTTGAAAGGAAAAAATGAAAACACCATCATTTTAATAACCAGACCTTGCCCCTGAAATTTCATACCAAACCCAGATGCCCAGTGACAGACTAAAAAGCCTTATAATTTTAAATTGCACTCTCATTGCATCAGCTTGGATCACTGTGTCTGGAAGAGGTTGTTGTCATATTACTGACTGTTTAGATGTATAGTCTGATCTTAATTTAAGGCCTTATGAAACTCTCAGTAAAATAAATTTGATCAAATAGGAGATAATTTAAGATCATACACTAAGTACTTTTTCTTCTGCATAAAACATACAAATTTTATTTGATCTTAGAATATAAATTGAATTTGACAGGGGAACTTTCTCTTTCTGAACATAAAATGATGTTGTACCAATTAATGTTTTCCTCTTGATAGTTGTTCATCATAGTTCTGTAGTAGTTATATAATGACAAGTTTTTAAAAAATGATTATTTCTTATACATTTTATAAACAAATGACAATAAAAAATTCAGATGCTCCTTTATATCGTTAATTTTTGCATCTTCAATCTCTTTATTATTTATTGATTTTGATACTGTATTGGATTCTTGTATTATAAATCGAGATCTAATTTTGGATGGAGGCCTTTGCTGAGTCTTATTAAAAGTGCTATGATTTGATCTTTTCTTTAAAAAAAAATTCAAGAATATTGCCAGAGTACACTTTTTCCTCCTCTTATATGACTGGGAGATTTTAACTTACATCTTGATAACATCTGAACTTGATTACTGTAATTCCCTGTTTGCTAGCCTCCCTACAAAATCGATTGGCAGAATCCAATTTATTCGGCATTCATCAGCCAACCTTCTCATCCAACATGTAGCTGTTATCTTGGAGTGCTTATCCTGGCCTCTGATTGTATCCTATGTTGATTTCAGTAACTTACTTTGATTTTATAGTCACAGGCTAGGCGACTTGTATGTGTCCAATTTGCACATGCCATATTTTCTGTTATAGTTCAGTGTAAATCAGATTACGAACCTCGGACTCTTACTGGACAGCAGTTATGCAAATAGTGAGCAAGTGCTCGCCAGTGAGGTTGTGAGCTCTCAATCTGGCCCTATGCTCTTCTCAGTCTCCTAATTATACACACTTGTGGCCAAGATTTTCAAAACTAAACTTGTAATCTAGAGAGCCTTGATGTTTGGGAGCCCTCATTCAGACATCTTTAAAGGATGCTAATTTTTAGAAAGGGGTGAGGAGCCAACTTGTTCATTGGGCCATATCTACATTAAGAGATGTGAACAACAGATGGAATCATTCGGTCTAAACTCCTGTGTAACAGAGGCCATAACATTTTTCCACACAGCATCAATAACTTGTGGCTGAACTAGAACATCTCTATATACATACACCCCTACACTTATTTTACAGTTACTTTAAAAATCAGTGCAAATGAATGGCAGAATTTGGCCAGGCATTTTCATAGACTCATAACCTATGCAATGAGTTGGAAAAGATAGAAATGTTGGGTGTTTCCCTCCTCAAAGAAAAAATATAGCAAGCAGCTTAGATGAAAGTGAATGGGAGAGGAGGAATGAAAAGCACGTGGGAAGAGACACACAAATGTGCTTACAAATGTTTCCATTTTATCTGAGGCATCTGGACTTTCCCATCTAACTATGAGACGATTACTGTGAATAGCAAACCAATAGTGCTATAGGCAGTTATTGCAAAGCCCTGCCTGTGAGCCCCACTGGGCAGGCATTGGATAGGAGTTTTTCCATTTCATACATCATTTACAGCTCACCGCAATGATTCTACCAGAGCAAGCATCATAAAATGGCTGAGAAAGAAAAATATGTCTGGGTTTTAGTTAATTGGGAAAGTTGTGCAATGTACAGCTGGGCACATAGGCCTGGGCTCAAAGCCTATTGTTCAGTATAATTTGGGCCATGCCATGTGCGCTACAGGCAGCTCCTGGTCCTGCATAGTGAATGGTCCCTTCCTGGCTGTTCCCCAAGATTTGTTTTGTCATGAGTTGATGCAGAACTACCTATAATCCCATCCAGAAAGGACAACTGCTTGGAATACGCCACATGAGGAAACTCAGGGTATGTTTACACTACAATTAGACCCCCACGGCTGACCCAGTCCAGCTGCTTGGGCTCGCAGGGCTCAGTTTAATGAGTTATTTGTGGTATAGTTGCTCTGGTTTGGGCTAAAGCCTGAGCTCTGGGACCCTCCCACCTCACAGGGTTCCAGCCCAAACTGGATAACTACACCACAAATAAACAGCCCTGTAAGCCCGAATCAGCTGGCACAAGCCAGCCATGGGTTTTTAGTTGAAGTATAGACATGCCCTTAGTTTCCCCCTGCCCAAACCCCTGGGCAGGGAGCAATCTGGCCCACTGCTGTCACCACAATTATACAACATGCAGGAATCAGCATTTGCCAAACATTGCTCCAAAGTAATATCTGAGATCCTCTCATCCACAAATTCAAGGAGATCTGAACTCTGAAGCTCAGGATCATGCGAGGCAGGGGGAATTTTGCTCTTTTAGTTAAAAATTCATGTCTTTCAATGGGAGACTACAATTCAAGGATTTCCTAAAGAAATAAAATGATAAAGGGGAAACTCACTGGAGAAAAAGTTGGCCTAAGATACTCCTTTAAGGATCTCTGTTTCACAGCTTCTGCTTCTTTAACTAACCCAGAGGTTTCATCTACACTAGCAACTTATGTCACCATAACTAAGTTTCCTGAATGACACACAGCCTAACTCCCAGTGTAGACAACTCCCTCAACATAGCTACTGCCTTTCAGAGATGGGAACAACCTGTGCCAACAGAAGAGGCCCTCCCGTTGGCGTAGGTAGCATTGCCACTGCAGCACTATCCGTACTGCATTTTAAGTACAGACAAGCCCTGAGTTTGATCCATTTTCCTTCCCTTTTCCCATCTCCCACTCCCTACCATTTAGAACGTAGGGCCTGATCCAAAGTATATCCCGGTCAATGACAGTCCTCCCATGCTCACCATCAGTGTGAAATCAGAGTGCCTTAGCCGAAAGGTAAAAGGCCAAGCTATTGCTGGCATCATCTGAGCAGTCTGGTGAACTTTTATAATTGTTACCTGTCATTTCTGAGTCTCCAATCTCATGGTCCCCATCAGGCCTGGAACTAGATTTTCAGAAATACTATGAGCAGGGAGGCCAAGAAATCTCCTGATAGAGGTTGTTCTTTACAGGAGCTCTAGTTCAATTTTGCAAACTCCAAAGGGTTAGATGCATTTTGAATAACTGTTCTGACTTTGAAGTGCTTATCTTGACCCAAGTTGAACTCTAAACTTTTAGAGGCTAGAACAATAATATCTTGCACTTCTATATCACCAAAGGATCTCAGGGTTTCACAATTATTCATCCAGACTCATTATCACTTTAAAGTACACTAAGGTATCATTATACCTGTTTGACTGGTAGAAGAAACTGAGGCACAGAATGGTTGTCATTTGTCCAAGGTCACATGAGAAATCAGGGTCAAAAGAGGAAACAGAACCCAGTTCCAGTAACTTCTAATGCCCTGCTATCACCACTACACTGTGCTTCTTTTCCAGCAGACATGTTGTATGTTTACTTATGACTGCAAGTTGTTTTTCCTTTCAGAAGTTTAGAAAGTCATTGATATGGAGGTCAGCAAACAAACAGGATTGCTGTAAGGGAATTTAAATGTAGTATAACTGGGAATTAATTTTCTGTAGTCTGTCTCAGGAATATTCAGCTGAGGACAAAGACAAATTAAGCAATTTATTGCAGATTGATATATTAATTCAGAAGCTATATTTATCTGTCTTCTAAATGATCAGATCCAACTTGAATTCACGTCCTTCACTCAAAATATTGTAATGAACTTGGCTCCTGAATATCATATGCATCACCCACACAATGTCCAACAGTGCCAATCGAACTGTTATCACCCAGAACAGTTTCTTCTGACACTAGCTGTGCCTGTGCTGATTCTGTGAAGAGAGAATTAAACAGATTTACAGTGTCTTGTTTACTATGGTGCCACATGCCATCATAAAGCAGTACTAATTCAATTTGATACACATTCCAATTTCCATAGCGCTCAGTCAAGCAGAAAATAGTCTCTTTGGTTTAAGGATCATGGATATGCTGAAGCCTCCCCTGCACTCAGTATCTACTGAGGTGATCACAGTGTTTTAGGACAAGTCCCTTTTTTCAGCAGCCAGGAATGCCTAACAAAGCCATACATGCAAAGCAGCTGGAGAGGCTATTGTCTATGATTTTTCAAAAGTGCTGAGCTCCTGATGTTCCCACTCATATCTATTGAAATTTGAAATTTCTCAGCACCTCAGAAACTCAGGTCACTGAATACCACCTGGTGAAAAATAGGCATGTTCTTGTCCCAGAAAGTTTCTAAAAAATGAAAACTGAAATGTTCCGACCAAAAACCAAAATACTTTCATTTTAAAATGCTGCCTTCGTGCCCCACACAAGTTGTAGTGTAGCCAATGATTTTCCTTCGCTGCTTTGGCCCAGGCTCATTGGTCAGACTTCATTTCCCATGCTGCACAATGGCTTCCCCTCTGGGGGAAGGAACTAGTACCAAGTTGTGTGTAAAAATACTATCATTCATTTTGGGGATAAATTAGTTGAATGGTTAAACATGCAGTCTATTCTTGCTTCTTAAGCACTATGACCCTATATATTTTAATGTATTACTTTTCTATCAGAGACATTATTTGGTATAAGTGATAATGTGACACTTTTGGTAGCTTTGTAAATGTACATTTGAAGAGTTGCGGCTGTCATAAGATAACCAAGCTGTCAGACTGCAAAGTCAGAGCTAAGCAAGATGGTTAACTCAAATGAGACTCACATGAAGAATTTCCTTTTCACTCTGTGGAGGCATCTGCTGCAAATACAGACTCTTGAGTCGACAGACACTTTGATCATGGGATGATTTATGTCAGCTGTCAAATATCTGAGTGGCAACCACACATCTGTCACCAGGACAATGTGGTATAAAAGCAAATGTAATTGCTTCTGGGTTATAAATAAAATGAATATTGCAGGAACAAATTACAAAATTAGTTTGTAGATTGTGCTAGTAGGGCAAGATAAACCACTGGGCATGAAAGACTATGAGGAGGTATAGTCAAGAGGAATGTTTTAGTAATAAATGGCAACAGACTCCTTTTGGTAAGAGATTACACCTTGAAAACACATCAGGCTGATGGATCTGTTGCGCCTGTTTCACATTTAATCAACGGCTGTAGGTACAAATGGAGGAAACAATCTGGAAGAAAGGACTTGTGTATATTAACTATTAAAAACATATTTAAACACTCCCCTCTCTTGTCTGGAAGGTAACCATTTTGAGAGACCATGTGTTTCAGTGGCTAAGGTATTAGACACATGAGTTCTATTTTTAGCTCTGCCCATGACCTGCTGTGTTGGCCTGGGGAACTCATTTCTACTCTCTGTGCCTGAAACTCCTCCTATCAATTATGTGTCTTCCCTGATTAGGCAGTAGGCTCATTAGGACAAGGTCCATCTTTCACTATATAGAGCCTAGCACAACGGGGCCCCAATCTCATGTGAAGATGATAGGTGCCATGGTTGTACAAATAAATAACAACCCTTCCTACTTTTTCCTGTTCAGACTGTTCAAGCAGTCTCCTCAGGGCCAGCACCTAATCAACTTGGGACACAGAACAATTTACAAACATGACATTATTCTCACACTGTCTCATTAACCATTCCCAGATGATGGGTTAGAGGTTGGGCAGGTGCTTGATTCAGGTGACCAGGATCATTTAAGCAATGAGCTTAAATTGCAGCAAGGGAGGTTTAGATTGGACATTAGGAAAAACTTCCTAACCGTTAGGGTGGTTAAACACTGGAATAAGTTGCCTAAGGTGGTTGTGGAATTTCCATCACTGGCGATATTTAAGAGCAGGTTAGACAGACACCTGTCAGAGATGATCTAAACTTGGTGCTTGGTCCTGCCATGATGGCAGAGGACTGGACTCAATGATCTCTTGAGGTCCCTTCCAGTTCTATGATTCTATCTGGTAGTAGCCATGGGGCAGGATTTCACAGTAAGAGGAACCCTGATCCATAAATGAGAAGATAAAAGAAAGACCTGTAAGAAGTGAGAAGACTCCTGCAATCGAGTGTAGAGTAAAGGAGGACTGGAGAAGGTCCTTTCTGCTCTAGCTGGATAGAAAGACCTGGGTGGAGCATCCTGCAATAAAGGGCAGGAGCAGAAGCCAGAAGAGAAGAGTTTTAAGGAAATGCTGGGCAGTGGGATCTGGGCTTTTGAAAAGAACTACTGCGCCCAGGAAGGTGCTAAAGAGACTACGGTGTCAGGATAATACTTGTTTTAAGGAGCCATTTAAACAGTGGGGTTTTTTTTTTAAATAAACCAAGCCCAAGAAGGGCAGTATTTAGTTCACACAGGAGACTAGATGCAGCTATTGGGAAGATGAATGGTACATCTACACAGCAGTGCTAAACTCAAAATCAGCTATGCAACTTGAGCTACACTAATTGCATAACTTAAGTTGAAATAGCTTATTTAGAATTTGGGCATGTCTACACAGCACTTATTTCAAAAGAGAGCACTCTTCCTCCGACTTCCGTTAATCCTCATACAATGAGGGTAAGAGGAGTCGGAGTAAGAAGACCTCCAGCTCAACAGTATTTTGATATTATGTCATAATAACTGATTGTGTGTAGACTTAGACTATGTTATTCTGAAATAATGTCAGTTATTCTGAAATAACGCTGCTGTGTTGACATACCCTAAATCAGCAGCAGGGTTCATATTGAATCAAATGCAATCCTATCACAAGTGAGAAACCGTCTTCTGCATGCAGCCAGGTCCTTATTCTAATGGGAATACAGATATTCTTCTGTCATTCCCCACACACAAACCTGTTCATGTGAACCCTTTTTTCTAGCACATAAAAGGGTGGCTCAGCCATCAGCACACCAAGAAACTATTTGAAAGCTGAATGACTATTTTGCTAACACTATTGCATCATGTATTTATCCAGCTCTATCCAAGATCGAGCGACAGAGTTAGGAAAATAACCCCAGAATCCTGATCCCTCATCTAAGATTCTAACCACAAAAACACAGTCCTTCTAATCTTCTACCCAGATACTTCCCTTGTAAGCCAGTTATGCTCAATAATGCATGTACAGATCTCAAAGAAAAGGACACACTGCTCAATAATTGTGTAGTTCAGGAAAAAACAGTTTGTTTACAAAGTTGAGATGGATGGAGGACCCCTGGCTTTGCAGCATTTTGAAATCATGGAGGGTTTTTCTTAATTTGCTGGCCTTAATGAACAATAATGATGTGATGCATGATTAGTTGAGTTGATAGCAGGTGCTTAGCAAGACTGATATCTCATGCCATCCAAACAGGACACCAGAAAGACTCTGCCGTCCTCCACATTGAAGTGCTGGTTGAATGTAAAATTTCATAGGTGACCTGATTTTTTAGATGGTTAATAACAAAGTGTGACATGTCACCACAAAACTGAAAAGCTAAAGGTCAACATCTTTAGAGAACCACCCTCACCTAGGTTCCCTCTAAACTTAGTGGCAGTACAGCCCACAGCTGCTTAATCAGCCCCACCCAGCCAAGCAGCTGTGTGCGCCGAGCCCTGAGCCTCTAAGCAGCTGGGGGGCTAAGCTGCTGCACAGCTTAAAGAGAACTTTGAGCCCCACCAATATTCAGTATGACTGTGCAATTTATTGTCATTTCCCATCTACTAATGCACTAGCTCCAAGTGGAAAATTAATTCAACATGCTCACATGCTCACAATGTTTGAGACTAGCAAGTGCTGGAGGTTCACTTGCAGTAGGGCTTTTCTGGGGGTACACCATTGAATCATAAAAGGACTCTTGTTTGGCATAATCTCACTGAGAACTGTTTCATATGGACTAAGAAGAAGGATGGCCTTAGGTTAAAGAATTGGTCTCCCATGCCAGGGACCTAGGGCCAATATCTGATTCTGCCACAGATGTTTTTTGTGATCTTGGACAAGTCAGTGTGTTTCAGTTTCCCATCTATAAAATTAGGCTCATAATGCTTCCTTTATCCCAACTGTTGTCTCTGTTTATTTAGGTTCAGGGCAAGCACCTAATGCTCTTAATATCTGTAGGGATGGTGCATAGCATAATGGCACTTCCTAGGTATTCCTGAAATCTGAATACGATACCACCTTGGCTTAACCAGGAGATCTTAGCTGAACTCAAAATCAAAAAGGAGTCATATAAAAAGTGGAAACTAGGTCAAATTACAAAGGATTAATATAAGTAAATAATGCAAGTATGCCGGGGCAAGCTTAGAAAGACAAAAGCACAAAACGAGCTCAGTCTAGCTAGAGACATAAAGGGTAACAAGAAGACATTCTTCAAATATATTAGAAGCAAGAGGAAGACCAAAGACAGGTAGGCTTATTGCTCAGTGAAAAGGGAGAAACAATAACAGGAAAATTGGAAATGGCAGAGGTGCTAAATTTCTTGGTGAAAACCAAAACAGGTCGATGGTAGATGGTGAGGGGGTGCCTAACAGAGTGAATGCTAGTGGGAAGGGGGTAGGTTTAGAAGCTAAAATTAAAAAGGACAAGTTAAAAATTACTTTAAAAAGTTAGATGTCTTCAAGTCATCAGGACCTGATGGAATGCATCCTAATAAATTCATGGAGGTTAAGTCCATTAATGGCTATTAGCTGGGATAGGTAAGGAATGGTGTCCCTAGCCTCTGTTTGTCAGAGGGTGGAGATGGATGGCAGGAGAGAAATTGCTTGATCATTACCTGTTCGGTTCACTCCCTCTGGGGCACCTGGCATTGGCCACTGTCGGCAGACAGGATACTAGGCTGGATGGACCTTTGGTCTGACCCAGTATGGCCATTCTTATGTTCTGATGTTCTATAATACTCAAGGAGCTGATAGAGGAGGTATCTGAGCCTTTAGCTATCAAATATAGTGCCCACCTATAAAAAGGGAAATGAGAACAACCCAGGAAACTACAGACCTGTCAGTTTAACTTCTGTGTCATGGGAGATAATGGCGCAAGTAATTAAGGAATTCATCTGCAAACATCCGGAAGATAATAAGGTGACAGGTAACAGGCAGGATGGAATTGCAAAGAACAAATCGTGTCAAACCAATCTAGGTATACCAATCTAGACTTTAGTAAGGCATTTGACACAGTCTCACATGACCTTCTTATCAATAAACTAGGGAAATACAACTTAGATGGGGCTACTATAAGGTGGGTGCAAAACTGGTTGGATAACCATTCTCAGAGTGTAGTTATTAATGGTTCACGGTCATGCTGGAAGGGTATAACAAGTGGGGTTCCACAGGGGTCTGTTTTGGGATCTGTTCTGTTCAATAGTTTCATCAGTGATTTAGATGACAGCATAGAGAGTACACTTATTAAGTTTGCAGATGATACCAAGCTGGGAAAGGTCACAAGTGCTTTGGACTATAAGGTCATAATTCAAAATGATCAGGACAAAATAGAGAAATTGTCTGAGGTAAATGGGATGAAGTTTAACAAGGACAAATGCAAAGTACTCCACTTAGGAAGGAATAATCAGTTTCACAAATACAGAATGGGAAATGACTGTCTAGAAAGGAGTACCGCTCTACTCTTCACTGATTAGGCCTCAATTGGAATATTGTGTCCAGTTCTGAGACACACCGTACTTCAAGAATGATGTGGAGAAATTGGAGGTGGTGCAGAGAAGAGCAACAAAAATTATTAAAGATCTAGAAAATATGACCTATGAGGGAAGACTTAAAGAATTGGCCTTGTTTAGTTTAGAAAAGAGAAGACTGAGAGAGGACATGATAGCTGTTTTCAAGTATCTAAAACGGTGTTACAAGGAGGAAGGAGAAAAATTGGCCTCTAAGACAAGACAAGCAGCAATGAGCTTTAATTGCAGCAAGGGAAGTTTAGGTTGGGCATTAGGAAAAACTTCCTAACTGTCAGGGTGGTTAAACACTGGAATAAATTGCCTACGAAGGTTGTGGAATCTCCATCACTAGAGATACTTAAGAGCAAGTTGAATAGACTGGACTTGATGATCTCTCAAGGTCCCTTCCAGTTCTAATAGTCTATGATTCCATGTTCAATCATCACTTGGATTTGTGGTCCATTACCATTCAATTTTTAAGTCCTCAGCCATTTTGATTTTGCAAATTACATCCTGGCACCAGCAAAGCATGTATCTAGGCTATGCCAAGAGTTCTCAACCACAGTAACATCATAAGTTTCTCAGCAAATCATGACCTTTATAGCTCTATAGCTAATTTGCATGCAATCATTTCACTGGTTGTATGCAGGAGACTGCACAGATGGTAGATTATTAGTCCAACTAACATATTTCTTCCAAATAACCCAACACAACAACATAACCATCACATACCATAACCCCGAGCATACACACAGGAGTATACACCCCTGATTCACCACTGCACAAATCAACATAAATCTCTAAAGACTTGCATACTCTTTCTATGTCACTCAGAGGCTTAGAATGTATTCTGAATCATCAACATAAAGTGATGATACCAAACTGCTCAAGATAGTTAAGACCGAAGCAAACTGAAGAGCTTCAAAAAGATCTCGCCAAACTAAGAGATTGGGCAACAAAATGGCCAATGAAATTTAATGTTCATAAATGTGAAGTAATGCACATTGGAAAAAATAATCCCAACAATACATACAATATGATGGGGACTAATTTAGCTACAATTACTCAAGAGAGATGGTCTGACCCAGTATGGCCGTTCTTATGTTCTTATGATGGAAACAGCTACAAGAAGGCTAAAAGTGCTTTTGGATTAGGACATCACCATGTTCAATCATCACTGGGTCCTAGGAGAACTGTGATAGTCTGTAATGTGACAATCAGAGAGGGTGGGGATAACAACTACGTGAGTTAACAAAAAAGCAGTTATGCCCCAAGCCAGTAGGAAATTCTGTGCACATCCTGGAAATATGGACAAACACAACTTTGCTCACTAAAACACAGCACATAGAAAGATGATGTCATCTTTTTTGGCTTTTTTTATATACCTCACTTTACAAATTGCACCCGTGCAACTGTATGGGCTTTCAGCTACCAATGAAGTAAAATAATGCCATAAGAGCATAAGGAATTTTTTCCCCAAACTCTGAGACCTTCTGGGCTAAACATCCTGGGATTTCATTTTAATTACAAGATATCTTTCATGAATGGCTTCCCACAGCTCCCTTTGGCCACAGACAGTGAAATGGAGCCACTAGAAACCGCAAAGCACCGTGGCCACAGCACCAGTAAGTAAACACAATAGAGCGGCCAGTTAACAGGTTCCTCAAAGTGGTTTCACAGACCACTTTAAGAAACACTGTTTTATAAGGATGAGGGGTCTGCTCAAGTGCATGGGATGATCAAGGAAAGAGCTTAGCCTGTGGGTTAGTTGTTTTGGAGAGGCCTGAGATCAGCTCTCTGTTCCCTAACCCTCGAAAGTCAATCGGAGTCCTTCCATAGACTTCAATGGGCTTTGAATCCATTTCTCTGCATGTAATGGCAGTACAAACACCCAAAACCCATAAAAAGGAACTTTCCTAGATATTCAAATGATTATCTGAGCTGTTGATTCACATGGGGCAGAATTCCGATGATACCGACATAGACTACACATAATTCTCTGCTGTCATATATCATGAAAAGGAATTATCTAACATAAGAATGGCCACACTGGGTCAGACCACTGGTCCCTTTAGCCAAATATCCTGTCTTCCAAAAGTGGTTGGTGCCAGATGCTCCAGAGGGAATGAACAGAACAGGGCAATTTATTTATCCTCTCATCAACTTCTGGCAGTTAGAAACAAGGTTCTTTTTTTAAGTGAAGGAGTAAATAACACTTCTTTATTCACTTTCTCCACACCTTTCCTGATTTAATAGACATCTATCATGCCCCCCCTTAGACAACTCTTTTCTAACTTGAACTGTCCCTGTCTTTTTAATCTCTTCTAATGTGCAAGCCATTCCATACCCCGAATCATATTTTCTTGCCCTACTTTAATTCTAATATATCTTTTTTTGTGAGAGAGATAAGGTGACCAGATCTGCATGCATTGTGGGTGTACCATGGACTTCATAGTGGCATTTTGATATTTTCTGTCTTATCTATCCCTTTGGTTCCTAGTATTCTGTTAGATATTTTTTGTCTACTGCTCCATAATGAGCAGATGTTTCCAGAGAACTATCCACAATGATGCCAAGATCTCTTTCTTGAATAATAACAGATTATTTAGACCCTATCTTTTTCTATGTGTATTTCAAATTGTTTTCCAATGGGTGTTACTTTGCATTTATCAGCATTCGATTTTATCTGCCATTTTGTTGCCCAGTTAGCCAGTTTTGTGAGATCCCTTTGTAACTCATCACAGTCAGCTTTGAACTTAACTATCTTGAGTAATTTTGTTTTAGCTGCAAACTTTGCCATCGCACTGTTTACCCCTTTTTCCATGATCATTTATGAATACGTTGAAGAGCACTGATCTCAGTGCAGATACTTGTGGACCCCACTCTATTTATCCCATCCATTATGAAAAACTGACAATGTATTCCCACCCTTTGTGAGTCTGTTAGTTCATTAACTCCTCCTAAACATTAAGAGCTAGGATGTCCAAATTTGGTATGCAGCTTTCTCTTATCATAACAAGGTCAGGGTTTGGTTTTGCCAGGATAATGGCATGTGCATGGAATTTGATTGTTTCACATAAAATGGAAAGGGAGGAGTCTGGTAGGAGGGACAGTTATACTGTAGAATGACCACAGGAAGAGCAGCAAGGAGCCAAAGATGGGGACTGGGACAGCTATAACCCAGAAGGGGGCAAGGATGGAGAAAGGAACAGATATCTTTACTATATATTTCAGAGAGTTTGTCTGTCTGTGTGTCTGTCCCCCAGCCAGGAGACATGTAGCCTTCCACCAGCTGTGCCTGCTGCAGTAGCCATGGACAGGCACTTCTCTCCTGGCCCCAAGCTGCTGCAGAGAGAGGGCTGGGGGGTTGTCCTCTCTCCCTAGGGCAGCCTACATACTGAACCCTTCAGTCCCACCCCAGAATAATGATTTAAATCAAGAAAAAAAAATTGAATTAATAACCAAGCAATACAGCCGGTCCCCGAGTTATAAATGGTCGACTTATGACTGTTCGCATTTACGACTGAAGCTGTCATAAATGGCGGACCCCGAGTTACGAACGCAATCCACGCTTACAAATAGCGCAGTCACGTATAACTCTATGGGGTCCGACTTACGAACAAACTGAGTTACGACCAATTGCTTGGTCCGTAACTGGTTCATAATTCGGGGAGAGGCTGTACTGAGTAAATCTTCTAGTTTCCTGTGTTTTAAGCAGTGACTGATCTATGACAGGACTTTCCCTCTTACACCACGACTGCTTACTTTGCTTACAAGCCTTTGGTGAATGCTCTGTGAAAGTCCAGTACAGTAAGTATATTGGATCACCCTTCTCCATGTGCTTGTTGACACCCTGTGACTGAACGCATCCCTGTAATCACACCTAAACTCTATTACAATTATCTTTGTAATTAACACACCTGGTAAGCTGTTATTTGAAAACTCACTGAAATGTGTGTAGCAGCATTATACATAAAGATATAAACCTAAGCTGAAATTAAGTCTGGGTAAACCAGTTTCTCAAAGACAAAGGACAAGCTGACACCTCTAGTCAGGGATAATCAAAGTTGACATTCCTTGGCACAGAAGGAAGTCAGGAACAAGCAGATCTGCATCTTAGCAAACAAGTGTGTGGAGCCTCTTTTGTCACAAGACTTCATGACTCCAGCCTCATAGCGGGAATAAACTTTATCTAGGGGTAATACTCAAGAACATGCATCTCATACGGTGGCTTTAAAAGTGAGGGGGGAAACCACCTCTAGTTGTTTCGCTTTCACCAAAGACGAAAGAAACAGTCTTTGGACTTCAGGAGTAGATACCAGTCAGAGAATTTGGTTAGCAATGTTTCTGGTCACATATGGTATGGGACTTCACTTTGAACTAAGTCTAGTTTGTTAAGTTTGGGTATGTCTACACTGCACAGTTACTTTGGAATAAACTATTCTGGATTACTATTCTGAAATAGCTTATTTCGAAATAGCATGTATACACTGAAGGGAAGCCTCAAAATTAGTCCAAGGCAGGCTTCCCTAATGTAGAAGTGCTATCTCGATTTAGAGCCCCCGGAGGAATAACTTAGAATAGCCCTGATGAAGGGCTACTTTGAAATAGCGGAAGTGGAGCATCTACACACTCCTTATTTTTAAATAGCTATTTCGGGATAGGCGTTATTCTTCATAGAATGAGGTTTACAGAAATCAGGAAACCTTCAAAATAATGGATTTGCTGGTTAGACACTCGCATAGTTATTTCAGAATAATGGCTGTCATTCTGAAATAACTTTGCTGTATAGACACACCCTTTTAGTCCTTGGAAGCATTTTATCTATTTCTTTTGTAACCATGTTTGATTTTAATGCCTTGTACTTGCACTCACTTAAAACTTATTACACAGTTAAATAAACTTGTTTTATGCTTTAATCAAAACTTACCCAGTGTTGTGAACTATGTGGGTAACTCCATTTAGTATAGCAAACTGTTGTATGCTGATAGAGGGACAACAAACCTCTTAAATCTGGACTGTTAAGGGAAGGGCTGGATAGTGCAGAACACGTGTTTTGAGGAAAATCTAGGGCTAGGAGTGAATTTGGGTCATGCTGCAAGTAGTAACTAAGGCTGGTGGGAGCCAGAGTGTGACTGATGTGTGGCTGGCAGGCTGCAGCTATATACAAAGATGGAGGATGTTACCTGCATGCTAGAAGGTTATTTGTGAGAGGCTTGGGGAGGGTTACCGCAGCATAGCATTGTGAGGCACCCAAGTTTACAAGGCAGGGATGATAGCCCCTCACTGGTCTGAATTGCACCACAAAATGATGTGCATCCTCAAAGATTTCCAGTAGAAAACCTGTTGACACTTCCCCAGCATGTTATGTTCACTTATGTGTCTGATCATTCTTTACTATAGTTTTAACCAGTTTACCTAGTACTGAAGTTATGCATACCAGCCTGTAAGTGACAGGGTCATCTCTGGAGCCTTTTTTTTTTAAACAAACAGTGTTACATTAGCTATCCTTCAGTCAGCAGGTATGGAGGCTGATTTAGACAATAGATTACATATCACAGTCAGTAGTTCTGCAGTTTCATATTTGTGTATATCATCTGGTCCTGGTGACGTACTGGTGTTTAATTTTTTTATATTTGTTTCTAAAACCTCCTTTCCACTGTCTGGGACAGTTCAGATTTGTCACTGGAGAGGGGTGGGGAGAAGGAATTAGCTTCCTCTGTTGTTCAGCCGTGATGGCCTTTATTTTTTTGGTCCTCTTATGATTTTATTTTTAAACTTGGGATAGACATTGAATTTGAGCCTCTCTTAAGGAATGTTGAAAGTTTCCAGACATTTCACTCTGATGAGGCTTCCTTTTAATTTCTGCTTCACTAGCTTCCTTGTTTTTGTTCTGTTCCCCTTTTTGAAGTTAAAGGCGACTGTGATGGGCATTTTTTAGTATTTTCCTCCCACAATAATGTCAAATGTAATTCCTTTGCAGTCACTATTACTGAGCAGTTCAGCTTATATTCAACTCTTGAACCAGATCCTGAGCTCCATTTGGGGTTATATCAAGAGTTTCCTCTTCCCTGGTGGCTTTTAGGAATGGCTGCTCCAATAAGCAATCATTAATGGTGCCAAGAAAGTGTACCTGTGTATTGAGTTCTGAGGTATGCCCTGTCAATACAGGGATAGCTGAAATCTCTCATTATTATTTGGTTTTCTGTTTCCATAGTCTCTCTAACCTCTCTGACCATTTGACGAGCAGTCGGTAGTAGATTCATACTGCTATACTCTTCGGATTCAAGCATAAAGGTTTTATTATAGAGATTGATGGAACACTTTGATTCACTCAAGGTTTTTATTATATTACTATATTTAATTGTTTGCCTCTGAGTTCAGATCCTTCATTATTTATCTTTCTGCTTGGGCTTCTTTTCAGATTCTCCACTAACACTTGCCACTACTACCCCTTGCATTTACAGTCCCAAATTCAGGAAGCTGCTGAGCAGGTGCTCAACTTTAATCATCAGATTCAATGGCTGGCACCACTTAAGCCCATTGACAAGTACCTGAATACTATTATTTAGTGTTTCTGTAGTGCTTTACATCTTCAAAGAGCGGCACAACATTAGCTAATTAATACTTGTCATGGGAAGATGGAAGTCAATGGAGCTGCATCTATTTTTATCAGTTACACCTGTGACCTTCAAGGCATGCCACAAGAGCTACTTATTCGCCACCTACGGTTGTTCCTGGAGAGGAAGTTTGATGGGATTATGCACAGAAAATTAGTCTTTTGTTATGGTTGCAGAAACTTCATTGGGAATCATTTTCACTTATTGTAGCCATGATGTCATTATGTGGGAGATAACTTATCAGGCAACAGATCTGCTTTTGACCCGGCAAGGCCATTTGAAGAAGATCCAGTTAACTGCCTTTTTGGCACAGAGATTACATAATTTCATAGATTTTTAAGGCCAGAAGGGAGCAATTTGATCAGCGAGTCTGACCCCCACATAACACAGACCATAGAAGTTCTCTCAATACTTCCTGCTTTGAACCCAACAGCTTGTAGTATCTTTCTAAAACCTATCATCTAGTTACAGCTCACCTTGATATAAAGACTCCAAGAGATGAAGAACTTGCCCCTTCCCTTGGTATGTTATTTTAATGACTAATCAACATAAATGGTAAAAAATCTTGCATCTTATTTCCAGTATAAAATTTTAGTCAGTTCATAATAAAATCTAGGGCGAGGAAGATGCCTATGCCTTTATCTGCCTGTTTAGAAAATACCAGAAGAGCAAATGCCCATCAAAATAGCACTGAGCTATTTTGAAATAGGAAGTCCATACTCACTGGAGCCTCAATTGCATTTAAAGTCTCCTGGAAGCACTTTGGGCAGGGCATCAGGACAACAGTCACTTCCTGTAGCTGCTTCCTGAGGCTATATGAGGTTTGTGCTTAAAGGGACACCCCTATACAGTTGTGTCTCAAGCTCCCCACCTTTGCTTACCTCCTTAAGGGACAGCAAACCTATTCCACTGCCAGCCTGAGGAAAGAACCTTGAGGGGGAGGAGGGAAGTGGAAGGGAGAGGAGAGGTACAGAGTTGGGGCTGAGAGTAGCGCCTGCCTCGGGTGGTCCCGCCGCCTCTTGTGTGGGGCCTCTGGTGCCATGGTGGAGGGGACTAGAGGGAGAAGCCAGAGGAGTAGGAGTGTGGGGGCAGCTACTGGACCTCTCTGTGGCAGCAACCATGTGGTCTATGGCAGCTGTGTATGCCGCATGCATGCTGCAAGCCTCTTGGGCCAGCTCCCGCCAGGTGTTGCGGCACAGCTCCTGGCCTGATTCCCACCACTGCTCCTTCTGGTCCAGAGAGCACTGGAGACCACGTAGGCAGGCCATGTGTTCCCTCTCAAGGTCCTCATGGGCTCATAAGTGACGGCGGCTCCCACAGAGTCGGGAGGCTGGCAAGGGAAGTGTTGCAAGTGCCTCACTTGCAGCTGGTCCAGCTGTGGAGAACAAAGAGAAGGGCAGTCATCCCACAAGACACTGCCTGAAGCCTTTCCCTCATCTCTGAGCTGACCCAAAAGGCCTCGGGTGCCACAAAGGTGATGTGCTTGGAGTAAGGCCATCTGTGACCTACATAGCAGGCCCCTTCTACAGGGGCACAGATGTCCCCAGGGGGAGCCTCACTTCCCTCACGTCCCAGGGACAAGCAGGCATATGAAGGTGCCGACCATGCTGAGAACCTGAAGGTGAGAGGGGGATGATGGGGCAGCTTGGCTTCCCTCTGTGCCACGCACACAGTAGGACTGGAAGTGGCAGCATCCCACAGGAAGATGACTTCTATCCCTGCCTGCTGGCATATGGAAGTGGGGAGGGTGGTAGAGCAAAGTGTGTGTGAGCAGCAGACATCACTTGCTATGGAGGGTGCTACTGGGGTCCCCTCCACTTCCTTCCCCGCCCAGCAGGTTCCCTTAGCAGAGGCTTGGTGTCCTCCACCTCCCCGTGCTTGCCCAGGAGTGCATGCTGCCCCGAGAGAGCGAGCATGCCCAGGTGTGGGTGTGGGTGTGTCCCTGACCCCATCCTTCTTAGTGGTGGCTTGTGGTGGGAGAGTGTCCCACCTCGGAGTCGGGAGTAAGGCAAGCCTCTCCAGAAACCCTGTGAGCAGGAGCACAAGGGTCCTCTGAGGCAGCCTCATAGCTGTGTGCTCCGGACTGGCACTCCACATGCATAGAATTCTGTGCGATGCCCAGACCGAGAAGGCCAAGTGAGAAGTGCGCAGCCCCTCGCCACCCACCCCCTCCCCCTGTGTGTGTCTAGGGAAAGTGATGGAACTCACCTGATGGGCCTTCCCCAGCTTCGTCCAATCCCTGGGCGACATCTTGGGAAGGTGGGGGAAGAAACTGACCCACCTTCCAGGATGCAGTGGAGCTGGTCAAAGTAGAGGCAGGTCTGGGGTGCCGCCCCTGAGTGGGAGCTGCGCCCCCCCAGCCTTTGTGTAGGCCTGCCTGAGCTCCTGAGTGCACATGGCCCGTCTGGCCCAGGCTGCTAGCCATCCAGCCACAGAGCTCGACATTCCTACATCTGATGCAGATATCCTGGAGGTTTGCCTCCTCTCCCCAGATCTCAAGCTCCAGGATCACCGCACCAGTCCAAGATGGTGCCCATCTCTTCTGCCCCCAGGCAGGGGCTTGGGAGCTGCCTGCAGCACTGCTGGCAACCATGACAGGCTCAGGAGGTGTGCTGGGGTCTGCCATAGCAGCAGGGAAGGCAGTGATGGCTGCTGCTGTGTGGCACAGGGCTGGCAGGGCCTGTGTTGTGCCACAAGCACTTTCCCCTGTGGCTGCGGCTTTAAGAGCTGCAGGGGAAGAAGAATTATAGAGTTCTGATGAATGTGGACAGAGTGGCTAGCAGGGCACCTGTGGGAAGCCCTAGAGGCCAGTTATTTTGAAATAACTCCATCTGCCCCATCTACACACACCCTATTTCAAAATAGCTATTTCGGAATAGGTGTTATTCCTCATAGAATGAGGGTTACTGAATTCAGCATAAGATGCCCATTATTTCAAAATTATTTCAAAATAATGGGCTTACTGTTTAGATGCTCACCTTGTTATTTTGAAATAACGTGAGTTATTTCAAAATAACACTTGTGTAGACGTGCGCTTGTAGACCATCATGTTTCCTCCTAATCTTGTCTTTGATACACTAAACAAGATTGAGCTTCTTCAGTCTTTCATTGAAAGGTGTGTTTTCTGAACTACAAACTATTGTTAGTTCTTCTCTGAACTAACTTTTCCAAGATCCTTTTTGAGCATTGGACACAATATTCCATGAGGAGTCTTACAAAAACCTCCTTGATATATCCCTACTTTTAGACACCGAAGAATGTTAGCTTTTTCTTAAAACATCGATGCAAGTAAGTGTTTTTTTAAAAAAAGACTGAATATCGACCAACAATTCATATAAGAGAGAAGTTTCTTTGAGTTACTTTTTCCTCAACAGAAAGGTCAAGATTAGTTATCTTTTCCTTAATTTGCAATGGATCTCCTGATGAGGACAGAGGAAGTAGGACTTAAAAATCAAAAGGCATGCAATCAATCCCCCACCCTAATCTATGAAGTCAGTTTTCTGGGCAAACTGCGGCTCATGTGTTTAAACTTAACTGAACCAGTCTTATACAATATCTCTTAAAAAATTGGAGGCAACTTTTCTATTTGCATCAGAATAACAGAAGGCGAAAAAGAGTCAAAGAAATTAGCACTAGCTCACTCCAGCATATTGCTACTGCCACAGACAATGCTAAATGATATGTCATTAAACTTTTAAAGTAGAAAGTTCCTACTCTCATGACAGCTGTTCTATTGTGTAATGTGCTGAGGAAGACACCATTAAGGGTAATTAAACAAAAAGTATGAAACATAAGGAAAGAGACCTTCTTTTTTCTCAAAATGAAACCCCTCTGTGTATAGACAAAATTATCGCTCATCATTGACCCCCACCAAAACATCATGAATAGACAGATGTCCAACTGATTGTAATTAGAGAGGATGAAAATCTCCCTCTGCTCTTCATTTAATTTCCCTTTCCACATGCTTCTCTGCCACCCACTTCCCAGCATATGGTTCTCAGTTTTCTAGCCATCCTCTTCTCCTGCCCATGCCTGGTCCTTCTTTTCCCCTGAAAACACTGCTGGCTGATTGCCTTTTCCAGTCTTATATCTCTTTTGCACCTGCTTATTCTCCTTTCCTCTATTCCCCTGTGCTTGCTGTCCAGATGCCCTGTTCACTGCCCAATTCCTTGGTGACCTTCTTCCTTGAGGTACTGCCCGACCACATGATCCTCAACATAGAGTACATGTCTGCTGGGTTAAGAACAGAAGAATGGCCATACTGGGTCACACCAAAGGTCCATCTAACCTACTATCCAGTCTTCCAGTAGTGGTCAATGCAAGGTGCCCCAGAGAGAATGAACAAAATCGATAATCATCAAGTGATTCATTTCCGTGTGATAGGTCTCTTCCTTTGTACTTGTTTATGGCTAGGAGGTTAAGGGGCCATTGCAGTTAGTGAAACAGCAATAGGAGGGGGCTATCCCTTCTCCAGGAACTAACATTTTAGATTTTGTAGGCAAACTACAAAACACCATCAGAGACTCGTTAGCCCTTGCTCAACAAAACTCGCAGAATGCTCAGTGAGAACAGAAGGCCCAGTATGATAAACATGCGAGAGAGTGTTCCCTAAGGGGTTGTAGGATCAAGTTATGATCTTGAAGGCGCTCCAGGCCAATAAAATGGAAGCATCATGGGATGGACCATTCACAGTCCGAATGCGCATAGGAGCACTTACTTACCTCATAGCATTCCCAAACCCTAACCTTAAGCCTCAGGTATATCACGTTAATTCTCTAAAGCCCTTTTATCCCCAAGAATTCAAGGCTCTTCAGTTCACAGCCCATGAGAAATGATGCTGAATGGCCTTAAGGAGCCTACTATGACAGGAAAGGCAAGGGTGGCATCAAAGAGGTAAGCCTTTCAATCAGCCACAGCTGTGAGCAGTGACAGCAGATCCAGAAACCGTGCACCAACTTTGCACAGATGTTTTCAGCCACCCCAGGAGAGACTGAACAGGCTTACAACTCCCATGGGATGTGAGTGTTAGAGGTACAGGCCCCTGCTCTGCACTTGATTCAGACCTGTCTCCCTCAAATCCCAGTTGAGTGCCCTAACCACCAAAACATTGGATACTGTGGTGGTGGAGTTTCTCTCTCTCCTCCCCTCTCACTCAGAAATTCCATCCTGGAATGGAGAAAGCTTTCCAATGCAACATGTAAGTTTCCATGAGAAGTTTGATTTTGATGAATCAGCATTTTCAGACAAAAATTAGTCAAAACATTCCCAACCAACTCTAGTGCTTAGGCATTTTTTGTGGGAAGACCTCAGCAGATGTGTTTTCTACACAAGTCTTTAAAAAAAATTTTTTTCCTCTATTTCAGGTCTTCTCATTGTTTCCTGTGCTTCCAGCTTATGTCTCTTACTACCATCTTTCTTCAATTAAAATTAAAACTACAACCCACTGACACAGTCCACTCCAGTTTCTCAGACCATTACAAGGAACAGGTCTGAAGTGACTTCATCTCTGTTTATTTCCGAGGACCTGACATCAATTCTGCTTCCTGATACTTTGAAATCCAAGCACTGACATAAAAACTTTTCAGCCATTCCATTACAGTGCAAAGATACTCTACTTAGAAACACTAACATGCCATTTTCTTTAAATCCCATCATATTTAAATCTCTCTCCTCATTGTGCTCGGATGTCTTCCTAATCATCATACTTCACTTAGCATTTCCCTGGTGACCGCTGCTTTCCTGTCTATTTAGACAAAGGGAAGCAGACATGTGGCAATACCCACTTGAAGAGCAGGCCAGAATAATGGATGCTTAATAGTGTATTTGTAAATAAAATGTAGTTTATGCAAATGACTTTTTCCATCTGCGGAGGAAAATATCCCTTTCAAATACGTGTATGGGTGTTTTAATGTGAGAGATCTCTATGAGCTCCTGCAGTATTCAATCTTTTATCAACTTTTCTTTAATTAAGATTGAGAACTCTTTAAGGTAGGAACTATATCTTTTAATTAGATGTGCACAGGACTTTGAAAGAGGACTCTGGTCCACAACTGGGGCCACAACGTGCCACACATAATAAACCACAATGTTCGGCTTCAAATTTGGTTCTGAACATTCCGAAAGGCCAAGGTGGTTCTGAAACAGGAGTGTAAGTTTGGGCCTATCAGATATTTCTTATATGTGAATGCTACATTGTGTGTGAATTCTACAGTTAGGCCCCAACTGCAGAAATCAGCTTTGGACCCAGCCTCCATTCAGGAACACAAGTTCTGTTTCAGGCCCGCCTGTTACTTCCCATCCTTCCTAACTTCAGAGAGCAAAGCTAGCAAGCTATAGCTGGCTGCATTTTAAAAGCACACTCACCGCCGTGGTATCTTGGGGCCGAAGGCACAGAAATCCATAATCCTCTGCCCCAAGACTTTTATTAAGCCATATTAAGGTTGGGGTGGATGGGTCAGGGGATGGGTGCTGAGTTGTGAAGACTTTCCTCAGGAGGCCTGCAATGAGAAGCAGGACTAAGCCAGTCATAACCAAAAGCTGTTCCTATACACTGACCATATGGCATGAGTTTTGTGGCCTCTCTCCAGTTCCAAGCATCCATATCACAAAAACACCTCTGAGGCAGCAGTACAGGGGGGTGAGGGGGGATGAGACAGGGGCAGGGGCTGCTGCAAAGCAGCATCTGTCTGCACAGGCCCAAGCTTCCCATAGACAGAGGCTGCTCAACCTCCCATGGAGCAGCGTCTGTCTGTAGCAAACCTGGGCTTGCTGTGGACAGAGGCTACACCATGGGAGGCTGAGCAGCCTCTGTCCACGGGGAGCTCAGACCCCTCCCACGGACAGGGATTGCTGCCCCCCCTCCCCCGGCTGCTGCCTTTGTATCACAGGCAGCAACACAGAGTGGCAGGCAGACGGTCTACGTGGGGAGCTGGTTTTTAAACTGGCTTCCCTTGAGGACTGGCTCCCACCTGGCATCCTGTGCTGCTGCCTCTGATACAGAGGCAGCAGTGTGGAGTGGCAGAGGGTTCCCTGGGAATGGTGTGGGAGTGCACTGGCTACTGGCCCTGTCCCCCGGGGACTATAGAATAGTTAAGTAACTGATAAGAATTCATGTGGTTATTCAACTATTCAATCACCCAATATTTAACATTTCTAATTTCCAGCCCACTTAATTAGCCTCATTAGCACCAGTCCTACAATTGACAGGTACCTTTTTTCTCCTTTTTCTGTTATAAATTCTGGGTTCCTGTTATCCCACTCCAGCTCACCTAACAAAGTGAGGTTTGCCCATAAAAGCTCATGATACTATATATATTTTGTTAGGGCACATCTAGACTACCCTTGGCTTCCGAAAGAAGATATGCAAATTTGGCACAAATTTGCATATCTTCTTCCGATCCCTTTTTCGGAAGAGGTTCTTTCAAAAAAAAAAAGCAGTCTAGATGGGGGCTGTCGCACAAAACCCTCCCTTTTTAGAAAGAACCCTTATTCCTCAGAAAATGAGGTTGCATATCTTCTTTCAGAAGCTGGGGGTAGTCTAGACGTACCCTTAGTCTCTAAGGTGTCACAGGACTAATGGTTATTTTGGAATGAGAGTGGCATCATTTCTCAATGCATGTCCAAATATGCTGCAAAGAGACAGACTGGTGTGAGAGTCCTGGCTAGCAGATGTCTTTTTGTTAAGGCACTCAACTGAATAACTCCCATTAACTTCTGGAGGCTTTGCATCAGGCTTCCAACAATCAGCTTTTAGTACCTTAGTTCCTGATTTGACCCCCTAGGAAATTTTTCAAGTCAAAGTGGCACAAGTAATGAGATCAGCCATAATAGCAACAAAGTTGTTCTTGGACTTTTTCTTTTCACAGTATCTACTCTCCAGTGCCATCTCTTGACTGATAAAAACAAAAGCATTAGTATGGGAATTGTCTTTTCCAGTTATTTTAGAGTCCATGTGTGAACTGATCTTTTTAATTAAGAAGAGGTAGATTTTTGTCAATATAACAAAGGATATTCAATTTAGAGAGCTACAGCACCAGGGGGGTGGTACCATTGCAACAAGCTGACCCAAACCTAGCAATCATGGAATGGTGCTAGATGGTTGGAAATTTAGTAAGTTGAACTCAGCTTAAATTGTAAACTTCAGACCTTTGAGGATATAGTTTTCCCTCTCTAATTGTATAATTATGGCAGAGATGAAAACAGAGGAGGTTAGCACTGTGCTTAACACAACAAAGGAGGAATCCAGTGATTCATGTTCACATCCTGAGAGACTCTGGGAAATCACCTGATCTTTCCATGCCTCATTTTCCCATCTGTAAAATGGGGATAATACTTCTTTATCTCACAGAGTGTTGTAAGGATAACATTCAACTGTGTTTTGGTGGTGATTAGATATTATGGTTGAAGTGAGGCATTTATAAGTATATAGGTAAGATTAATAGAAATTCTTTAAAAAAATACTGAATTATTTATAGATATGGTCCATATTCCAGACTGGAGGGATTATTTGAATTTATTTCTATTTCTGGTACTATCTCTCTATGCTTTATGCCTTTTCATTTATTCTCCTATATGGTATAAATAAACATTTACTGTAATACAGAAAAACCGAGTTGTTTTATTAACTTCCAAATCCCTCTTCCACAGAATCTATTTAATTAACCCTCCACCCAGAAGTCTGATTCTCAGATGTCTCATTCATCCATTCTGTGTAGCAAAAAATCAGTGAAGCAGTAACATTTTTAAGCATATTGCAAATAGATTCATGTATATTTGGTGCTGGTATTAAAGCAAGTGTCTTTGTAAATAGTGTAGTTCCAAAGTTATTGTCTCTATGGGAGACATTATTATTCATAAAATAGTGTGTATTGTTGTTCATCTGGAATATCTTAGTACACAGGGATTTATGTGCTTACAGACCTCTGCTTCGGGGGAAGGAGAGAGGAAGGCAAGTGTGTGTGTGTCTGTGTGTGTGTGTGAGTGAGAAAGAGAGAGAGAGAGAGGGAAGCTCTTTGTACAAAGTAGGATTTTCAGAAATGCTCGATATTGTCTTGTTTTCAATAGGAGCAGAGATAACTCTCAGTTCAACAGCTCTTGAAGTCAGAGGGCATATAATGTTGGAGACAATCCACGGATGATGCTTCTGCTCAGATACATGTTTTTGCAGTGATAAAACCTGCCTTGAATTTTGGCAAGGAAGCATCCACTAGGAAAATAGACATCCTACCTGTTTGCAAACAATATCTCTTTACAGACATACATTGAAGAAAAACAGTAATTTGGGATGGCTGGCTCTGTTAGGATTATCTTGCATAGTCCTGAGTACTCCTTCAAGATTAAGAACATATGAATGGCAATACTAGGTCAGACCATGCTCCATCTAGCCCAGTAACCTAACTTCTCACAGTGGCTGATATCAAATGCTACATAGTGAATTGGCAGAACAAGGCCATTATTGAGTGATCCATTCCCTATCATCGAATTCCAGCTTCTGTCAGAGGCTTGGGGCCATCCAGCTCATGGGGTGGTGCCTCTGACCATCTTGGTTAATAGCCATTGATGGACCTATCCTCCATGAACAAACTTAGTTCTTTTTTGAGCCTATATATACTTCTGTCCTTCACAACATCTCCTGGCAATGAGTTCCACAGATGCACTGTGTGTTGTATGAAAAAGTATTTTCTTATGTTAGTTTTATATTGGCTCATGATCACTGGCTCCTCACCAACACTGCACCAAAGTCTATCTAGGGATCTTGAGAAGTCCACACCTTCGCACCTGGCAGACAATTTACCATCCAGGCCATCACAAACCCAACTATCTATATTTCTAGTGATTGAATCCACCATTGCTATTAGCTGTCTCTTCCTAATAAGTGGAGTTTTTCCTCCCAAAGTGTACCTTCAGTGCAGGAGGATACCATGACATCATCTGGAATGATGGTCCCAAATATAAGATTGTTTCCCTCCCCTCTGGCTTGGTATTCCCTTCTCCTAGACTTTCATCCTTTTCAACATCACAGAGACTGTCAGATTGGGGCTGGGACCTCTCTACTGTGCCCCAGAAAGTCTCATCTATGTTCCTGTCAGTCTCCCTTAGCTCCTCCAATTCAGCCATTGTGATCTCAATAGCCTGTACTCTGTCTGAGGGCGATGCATTGGTTCCATGAAATGCACACGTATGCTATCTGCCCATACTGCAAAGAATCATACATACTGCATTCAGTTCAATAAACTGGATAGCCCCCACTCTGCCTACACATTTCTGCCTGGATTATTTTTACTAAGAAAGGGTTTTGTTTGGTTCTTTTCAGGGGGGTGGGGGAGTTGATTTGCCCAAGTTCAAAGAATGTTTATTGGGTGCATTAGCCTCTCACACTCCCTCTCTAAGGTCCTTCACAAAACTCTCATTTGCTGCTCCTGGTCACTAGTATCTCCTAGGGGCTAGCCTTTTAAACCCCTGATCCCCTTCAAAGTATCTTACCCCTTTATCAAAGGATCTTAAAGGGATTAGGAATCAAAGCATGGCAGTCTAGTACTTCCTAATGAAGAAGAGCTTCATGAGGAAACTTCCCGTTGTTCATAGCAGGTCTCTAGACTCAGCACACAGCCCTTCAAGCAGGCCACATTATAAACATAAATCAAGCAGGTGCACAGCAAGCAAGCACACAAACAGGCTCACCTCCAGGGTGAGGATCTTCACTTAGAGGACTCCTCCATAGAACTCCCCTATGGTTGCTTGCTATTTACAAGTGTAGTGGGGCAAATGCCTCACTCTGGCCAAAAGAGGTTAAGACAGGCTGGAGGGAGCTTGCCTTGGCTCAATCAGGAAGAGGCTTGTAAGAAGCCAATCAATCAGAGGACAGCTTAGTGGGGCAGCCCTGGTTATAAGGAGCTGCTCAGCAGAGCCGTGGGCAGTTAGGTCCTGACCCGGAAGGGTGCAGGAGTGGATCCTAAGAAGAAGCACTTTAGAAAGAGTAGTACTGGGCAGGCTCAGGGGAGCAGGAAAGGCCCTCCAGCCTGATACCTGCCAGGCTGAAGGCCTTGATACTGGGGCCAGAAGTGTGCCAGGGTCACAGAGAATAGGAGGCAGTTAAGGAAGAGTGAAGGAGGGCAGGATAAGGCTGCCACCAGAGGTCCCTGGCCTGGAGCCCACAGTAGTGGGCTGGGTCCCCCCCCTTCCTCTTACACCAAGCCTTGCCACCAAGAACATTTGCTGATACAGGTTGCAACTTACCTCTGAGATGAGGGAGTAGACTCTGGCTGCAGCTGGCCACAGCAGAAGGTGTAGAGACAGAGGACTGCTGATACCCCGGGGGGGGGGAGGGGGGGGGGAGTGAGAAACCAGTTTGGTGGTCACTGCCAGAGAACAGTATCCTGAAGAGGATGTCGTGATCCTGGGAGCAATGTGGGACTGGAGCAGAGTGTGGGGAGAGTACAGAACAATGATGGGTGAGACACCGGCCAGAAGGGAACGTCCTGCTGAGGACTAAGCTAATTCCAAGAGGGATCAGCAAGGGTTACTACAGTGGTGAATCTCAACCTTGTAACAAAAAGTTTGTTCATAATCTTAACTCCAGCCGAAGTCAACAACCCCCTCCGCCGGTGTTCAATGGAATAGCTATGGCTCTTTGGAAGTAACAAAAGTAGTGGTGTGGATTATTTAAAGGAAAATCTCTCCTGTTTAGTGAAATTGTCTAAATGCCCACCGGCGTGCATGTGATGAAATAAGCACACTACGGCAGAAGTATCATACTACACCACAGAGGGCCTTTCCCTTCAAATGACAGCAAATGCTACCAGATGTAGTAAAGGAAACATGTATTTGGGCAAATCCTATCTCTTGCACGGTCACGTTGAACCCTTAGCAATAGAGCATTCTCTCCCCAACGACTGAAAAAACAATGCTGAATCACTATAGCATGGGTGGGGAACCTATGGCCCCTGGGTCATAATTTCATCCAACCTGTGGTGCCCCCCGGGCTCACCCTACTGTGAGGGGAAGCCCCAAACCTGTGTGCCCCCCATGCGGCTGGAGCTGTGAGCACCAGCTTGCCCCACTGCAAGAGGAAGACCCAAGCTCCTACACCACCACCACCACCCCCCACCCAGGTCAATGAGTGACCCACAATTTTGGGGGGGGTCAATGGCCTATGACCCACAGAAGAAAAGGTTGCCTACCCCTACACCAAGGCTACTCAACATGCAACCCGTGGCCCATCTGTTTGCAGCCTACTGTGCGGTTTGGGTTTACGTGGGGCTCAACACATGGCCTGCGGGTGGGATCCTTTGGCCTCCATTGGGAACACGATCCACAACGGTGAGTCAATATAATGGTCTTCTATTGATATGCATTTTAGTCGTTAAATTCCTGGACTGTCATTGCTCATTAAAAGTGTTGTCATGTGGGTGGAAATCGGGTAAATATTGCACTCTAACAACATCACACACTTAAGTTGCGGCCCTCGGCCCATGCTGAGTATCTCTGTGGCCCCGGGGGCTTCCAAAGTTGAGTAACCCTGCCCTACACTATGGTGCGTCATTTCTAAGACGCTTAGCAACACAGCATGTGCTGCTGCCAATTCGGCACAATTTCTCCCTAGCCAACTTCAGGGTGGTGTTGCATGCATGTACATTTTCCATAAAATATGAGACTTTTAGTCAGTAGGTTTTATGCCAACAGGAATAAGACACTAGCTTAAACCAGAGCCAGGATGAACTTCACCTTATGTTAAGAGTCGACATATCCTCAGGCAACTGTTCGCTGTTAAATTAGTATGTCTTAACTTGAGTGGAGTTGAATCTATATTGCCAAGAGACTTAATTAGGATCTTTTCTTGGGTGCCTGCTTTTTTATTAACAACCCTCAGCCAACAGCAGGAGAAAATTCAAGGCAATTGCAACATGGTCACCTTAAAGTGGATATTAATAGTTAGTAGTGAAATTCCACTGTCAATCAGTTTTCCATCTGTTGACTTGTAAAGAAAAGTAGTTTTCCAAAACATGGGAGGTGACACGTGCTGTACACAACTTGTCTGATTGTTTGACACCACAGCTGTCAATCAGCTGAGGCACCTCAGCTCACAATAACCAAAGTATTTCCTTTCCCGGTGCTATCTAAAGGGCCAGTATCAGACCATCCCTGTTATAGGTAAACATGAACAGAAGTAGCCAGGCAAGGTGTGAGTTTTGTCCCCAGTTTCCCCTCAAATCTACTGGAGTTCACACTGCACATCGAAAAGAGGGTGTGCTCCAGCATGATGCCAGGCTGCCAAAAGCATTATCCACACATCTTAGCATATAATCCTCTTAATTAGGTTCCCATCCACCTGTCTATACATAGCTTTTTCTAAAACACCTGTCAGTGTCTAACCACTTTGCAACATCTGCACAGATCCAGTTGCAAGTTCAGTACATTTACGGTCAATGTTGCTTCTTGGTTTGTATGCACTAGGACCTCGCATGATGCTCTTTGGACTCCCAATACTGCATGGTAATATTTAAATGAAACTATTTTAATTGAAAGCTAAATAAATGTTGAAAATATTTCTATTAACATTAGCTTTTGCTTTTTTAAAAGCTTGATTTTGGAACAGACACCTTGACAGTGTCCCATTAATAGCTCACTGAAGTAGAGCACTTAGAGCAGTAATTATATTCACAACAAGCAGTTCTTAAGTAAAAAGCTGTCATTTTCTTTTAAGTAGGTAAGTAACCTTTCAATGTGTTCACTTATGAATAATTTCACCAAAATTACTCAAGATAGTTAAGTCCAAAGCTGACAAAGGGATCTCACAAAACTGGGTGACAGAGCAACAAAATGGCAGATGAAATTCAGTGTTGATAAGTGTAAAGAAATGCACCTTCAAAAACAATCCCAACTATACATACAAAGTGATAGGGTCTAAATTAGTTGTTAGCACTCAAGAAAGATATTGGAGTCATGGTGGATCGTTCTCTGAAAACGTCTGCTTAATGTGCAATGGCAGTCAAAAATCTAATAGAATACTGGGAACCATTAGGAAAGGGATAAATAATAAGATGGAAAATATCAATGCCACTATTAAAATCTATGGTTCACCCACATCTTGAATATTATGTGCAGTTCTGGTTACCCATCTGAATAAAGATAAAATTAGAATGGAAAAAGTATAGAGAAGGGCAAATACATTATTAGGTCTATTCAAAAGCTTCCTTATGAGGAGAGATTAAAAAGACTTACGTTTTGTTAAGCTTGAATTACTTTATAATGTCCTGGAGCAGTTATCACCTTCTGTGCCTGATCCACAAAGTATGTGAATCTGTTACATCTTGGGGGCACACAGCCAGCCTGATGTCTTTGGAGCACCACCACTAAAAGGGAACCGCTGGCCCCACCCATGGTGCCCCTCTTCCCATCGCTAATCCGCATCTTCAGGTGCATCTACACAGTAGGGCTTACCTTGAAATAAGCTATGCAAATTGAGCTACATCAGTTGTGTAGCTTATTTCAAAATAGCTTATTTTGAAATTGGGAGCATCTACACAGCACTTATTTTGAAATAGAGCCCTCTTCCTCCAACTTCTGTAACCCTTATTGTATGAGGAGTAAGGGGAGCTGGAGCATGAATTCCTCTAGCTTGACTGTATTTCGACATTATTTCAAAATAACTGCCCACTGTGTAGACATGGACTAAGTTATTTTGAAATAACACGAGTTATTTTGAAATAATCTTGCTGTGTAGACATACCCTTCCTATCTCCACTCCACCAATGCTTTCCCCTGCAGCCCCCCCCCCACACACACACTCCTCTTACCTTTTCAGCCACTCAGAGGCAGAGGTGTGGGCAAGGGGGCTCCTGGAAGGAGCGGGCAGATAGGCATGAGCAGCAGGGGAAGACCGAGGGGGCAATGAGGTGTCTTCACCCCCTTCCTCAAGAGACCCCACTGCCTGCCCCTTTTGAAGCACTTAGAAGAGGGGAAAGTGATCAGAAATAGTCAACATGGATTCACCAAGGACAAGTCCTGCCTGACCTATCTGATTAGCTTCTATGAAATAACTTGGCTCTGTGAATATGAGAAAGTCCTTGATATACCTTGACTTTAGCAAAGCTTTTGATACTGTCTCCCACAATATTCTTGAAAGCAAGTTAAGGGAATATGGATTGGATAAATGGACTGTAAGATGGATATAAAGCTGGCTAGACTGTTGGGCCCAATGGGTAGTGATTAACGGCTCGATGTCAGGTTGGAGGTCAGTTTCTAGCAGAGTGCCCCAAGGATCGGTTCTAGAGCTGGTTTTGTTCAACATCTTTATTAATGACCTGGATGAAGGGATAGATTGCACCCTCAGCAAGTTTGCTGATGACACTAAGCTAGGGGGAAGAGGTAGATACGTTGGAGGGCAGGGATAGGGTCAGGAGTGACCTAGACAGATTAGAGGATTGGGCCAAAAGAAATCAGATGAGGTTCAACAAGGACAAGTGCAGAGTCCTGCACTTGGGAGGGAAGAATCCCAAGCACTGTTACAGGCTGGGGACCAAATGGCTAAGTAGCAGTTCGGCAGAAAAGGACCTGGGGATTACAATGGATGAGAAGCTGGATATGAGTCAACAATGTGCCCTTGTAGCCAAGAAAGCAAATGGAATATTAGGCTGCATTAGGAGGAGCATTGCCAGCAGATGTAGGGAGGTGATTATTCCCCTTCATTCAGCTCTGGTGAGGCCACATTTGGAGTATTGTGTCTAGTTCTGGGCCCCCCACTATGGAAAGGATGTGGATGCATTGGAGAGGGTCGAGTGAATGGCAACCAAAATGATTAGGGGGCTAGAGCAGATGACCTATGAGGAGAGGCTGAGGAATTTGGGTTTATTTAGTCTGCAGAAGAGAAGGGGGGGGGATTTGATAGCAGCCTTCAACTTCCTGAAGGCAGGCTCCAAAGAGGATGGAGAGAGGCTGTTCTCAGTAGTGACGGATGGCAGAACAAAGAGCGATCGTCTCAAGTTACAGTGGGGGAGGTCTAGGTTGGATATTAGGAAATACTGTTTCACTAGGAGAATGGTGAAGCACTGGAATGGGTTACCTAGGGAGGTGGTGGAATCTCCATCCCTAGAGGTTTTTAAGTCTCGGCTTGACAAAGCCCTGGCTGGGTTGATTTAGTTGGGATTGGTCCTGCCTTGGGCAGGGGGCTGGACTTGATTACCTCCTGAGGTCTCTTCCAGCCCTAGGATTCTAGGGAGCGAAGGAGCACAAGCAACAGGCCCTCAGAGGAAGTGGCTGAACAGGAGTGGGACCTAGCATGGAGTGGGGGTAAAAATCTAAAAAGGGACTCAGGAGAAGACTGAGTGGGATGAGCCTCAGGGGTGAGCAGGGGTCAGGGCCCCAGTCCAGGCACTGGTGGCCCTCCCCCACCAGTGGTCAGATCCAGCCTCCCCAAATGCTGGAGTCATGTGCTGCCCATGATTCTAATCTTGATATTTAAAGTATCTTACAATGAGAATCTTGCTCTAAAGACAATAGACAGGACAGAAAGATCAATATGGTACATTAACTTGGGGGGGGGGGGGACACAGCATTTTTAATTATAAGACATGCATGAGTTTGTTCCTTGCCTGAGTCTCAGTTATATAAAACAAGCAGCCTCCAAATTTCCTTAATTGCAAAAATAAGCATGAAATAATAATAGAATCTCAGAAATTTATGACTGGAAGGGATCTCAGGAAGTCAAGTCAAGCCCTCTACATTGAAGCAGGACCAAGTTAATTGAGATCGTCCTTGACAGGTGATTATCTGGGATTCCGCAACCTCCCTTGAAAGCTTATTCCAGTGCTTAACGACCATTACTGTTAGAAACTATTTCCTACTATCTAACCTAAATCTCCCTTCCTACGCATTAAGGCCATTACATTGTCCTACTTTCAGCAGATGTAAGGAATACTTAATCACCATCCTCTTTATAACAGCCCTTAACATATTTGAAGAGAGTTATCAAGTCCCTCCGCAGCCTTCTTTTCTCAAGATCAAACATGTCCAATCTGGTCATGTTTTCTAGACCTGTGTCATGGTTTTGGTTCTCCTTTGGACTTTCCAAATTGTTCACAATTTTCTTGAAGTGTGTCATCCAGAATTGACCACAATACTCCAGCTGAGACCTCACCCATTCTGAATAGATTGAGTCCTACCTATGATACTCCTATTACTGCACCCTAGAATTACATTAGCTTTTTTAGCAACTTCATTAACCTTGTTGATTCATATTCAATTTGAGAGCCACTATATGCACCAGATCATTTTCAGCAGCATTACCGGCAAGCCTTGTTATTCCCCATTTTGTGGTTCGACATTTTATTTTTCCTTCTGAAGTTCAATACTCTGTACTTGTCTTCGTTGCATTTTGTCTTGAAGGTCTTAGACCAGCTCTCCAATTTGTCAATGTCATTTGTAGTTCTAATCCTGTCCTCCAAAATGCTTGCAACACCTCACAGCTTGGTTTCATTTACAAATTTTATAAGCATGCTCTCCAATTCATTATCTAGGTCATTTTTTTTAAATGTCCACTAGTACCAAACTCAGGACTGAGCAAACGACAGCAATCTATTGCTAACTACTTCATGAATAGTCTTTCAACCAGTTGTGCACCCACCTTATAGTGATCTAGATGAAATTACATTAGATTGCATACGAGACTGTCATGTCACATTGTGTCAATAGCCTTACTAAAAATCAAGATATATAAAGTCTACCTGTTTTCTCCCCAATCCACTAGGCCAGGAACCCTGTCAGAGGGAAATTAGGTTATTTTGGCATGATTTGCCCTTGACACATCCATGCGGTCTATTCCTCATAGCCCTATTATCCTGTAGGTGCTTACAAACTGATCCTTGGAAAGATACTAGAACAAATTGAACAAAGTTAAACAGACTAGTCTATAAATTTCCTGGTACCTTTTTGTTCCTCATTTAGAGGAGAACTGTGTTTGCCCTTCTCCTGTCTTCTGAGATCTCACCCTGTCCTCCAGGAATTCTCAAAGATAATTGCTAACGGATCTGAGATAGCTTCAGCTGGTTCCTTAAGTACACTAGGATGAATTTCATCACACCCCAATGACTTGAATACATCTAGCATATCTAAATATTCTTTAATCTGTGGTATCCAGGGGAAACAGCCTAGACAAGACATTAACAGTCTAACTCTCTGATGGCCTGAGAGGTAACACCAAAGATGCCAGTGCATTACAAAGCAGCCAGATGCTACCTCTGAAAAAAAAACTTGTGTACTTTTGTATTTGCCAAGCTTTCATTTGTAAAGGTAGCAAAATATTGGTCCAGTGATCTGAAGTGAAACGAAAACCTAGCTTAGCATTTCCATCTATTCTGTACACAAATGAGGCACAGAGAGGTTAAGTGCCTTGGTGAAGGTCACACAGGATGCAAGTAACAGTCTTGCCTCCTCAGAAGTCTTCCAACAAAAGAATCACGTTGGGATAGATCTCAGAAGGGCAATATGAAAGTACTCTTAAATAGGTTTCCCCAATCGTTTTGCTCTGGAAGTGAACAGAGGTGAAGTAAGCGGGTACTCCCTGGTGCGCAGCTCTGGCAAGAGCTGGCTGAGCTGCAGCAAGAGACAGCAGGGAGCTATTTAAAGAGCTAGGAGGGACCCGGGTTGCAATACGACAGTACCTGTAAGAAATTTTAAATTACTTTCACCACTGGGAGTGAGCAGAACCTTGGGTTGAAAATCGTTTTGAAACTAAAGCTATTGCGGGTGGGGGGGAAATCAATAGAAATTTCAGAAGATTGAACCATTTCAAAAGAATAACAGACTGAAAACTTATTTGAATTACCCCAAGATTTTGATAGTCTTTTTTAGTTAGCCCTAATAGCTCCTTAGATAGACAAACTCAGTTTTCTTTGGCTGAATTCAAGTGCCATAGCAACAAAATTGTCCATTCTCGCTTTTTTTCTGTTTGCACTGTACATAGCCCAACATGCTTTAAGAACTGTAAAAATGACATCAGTAAAAATATCCTACAGAACTGTAGCTATACCAGGATTGAGTATCCAACATTTGTTTAAAAATATTAGTGAATATTGAAAGGAAGCTTTTTTCCATGTCATGTCATAATTGGATCCATAGTCTTAATTACAGATAAAACAAACTTCTTGTATTTGTATTACTGCATTTTCACTGGTACCAGGGCCCAGAGGGATGTGGTATTGGGATGCAGTTATATTTAATGGTCAGAGTAGGGGCTCAGGAATCAGTAATCCTGAGTTACCCTCTCAGTTGTGCCACTGTCTTTGGGCAAGTCACTCCATCTCTGTGCCTTGCTTTCCTCTTCTGTAAAATGGGTATATCGTAATGCTGACCTGGAGTGCCCCACAGGGGTATTTTTGAAGAGGTATCTGCATGGCATTCAATCACCTGAGGGAAGGTGATCTATAATTGTTACCGTTCTGTAGCACAGTGCAGCCAAAATTACATGTTTGAAATGCTTATTATTACAAATCAATATTAAAAGCTAAAATACATTTGCCATCGAAGTGCTAAGAGGCTTTGCCCAGAACAGTATCTCTCTAGTCGTTTTCATTTTATTCTGTGTAAAACAGAGATTTTGAACATAAGAGAAATGTATTAGACACCAAGCTCCAAAGTAATCTGAAATGAGACATCAGGGTTCATCTAATTTGTTAAGAAAACTATTTGCTACCTGTTGGTGTGAAAATCTTGTTTATTGCTTAATATTACCTGAGGCAAAATGCACAGATTCAAAGTTAATTTTCTTTCATAAATAATGTATTGCAAAATCTGCACCACACTGCACTTTTAGTCCAGGACTGTGTTTAGGGTACTAATGCCATCTACTGGGTGGTGGTTTCTTGGTAAAGCCTTACTGATTCAGTGTTTCATATGCAAATAGTGTCCCCACAACCTGGCTAAATCCCTTTGTGTATATGCCTCTGAATTCCATCCGATAATGGCATTCCATATGCTGGACCATTTTTCCCTTCAGGGATGCATAGCAGGAAGCTATCCTTATTTGTTTTCAGAAAGCATTACTTCTGCTAACTGTGGGATAGTTAAGGTGACACAACCTCTCAGCAGTGGCGTAATACAGGCAAAGGAACTGGAATAAAATAATTACACCATAAAAGAAGCAAAAGAAAAAGGAATGCTCTGGAGGTTAAATATATAGGGCCATTACATTAAAAAAATTGAGTGGCTCAGTAAATCATGATTTATAAAGCATTAAACAGAATCCTGATTTGGGTTTCCTGTTAAGATACCCATAGTGTTCAACATGGGCTCAGATTCAGCAAAGCACTTAAGCATGCAAGGTTAATTTTAGGGATGTGAGCAGTTTCATCAACACCTCACATGCAGAAAGTAAAGCATGAAACAGTTTCAAGCACAGTGATGAAGTCTTACATGGAAGGGAAGAACAGTTTCCTCCACTGCTGGAATCACTCAATGAAATTCAATGGCCTTTATGATGCAGAGAGGTCAGATTAGAGGTAGGGACGTAAAATCCCAATTAATCAGTTAACCAGTTAAGTGTTAGGTTAACCTAACGTTTGACTAGCTAACCGACTGAGTGGGATCCTAGATCGGGGACTGCTTCAGCAACTGGAGAAGCTCTCAGGCCCCCATGGGGCTGGCTGCCAGGTCTGACTCCCAGCCCTCAGCTTCTAGCTGGCAACCCCATGCGGGGGCCTGGTGGGGCTTGAGTAATACTCTGCCTGCGGCCTACCAGGTGACACAACCTCTCAGCAGTTTATTGAAAATGGCTATTTCTACGTGTTTCACTATTATTTTTCTTCCTGTATGGCTGGTGCTAATATCTGGATTTTACATTTGTAGGGTGCCGCATCTCTCTTTAGACATTGACTCCCACAGCAGCGTGCCCCAGGCTCCCGGCACCACTGCAGAGGGAGAAAGGAGTGCTTGCCCTGGATTCACCTGGTTGTGCCAGTGGGTCCATGCTACTTGTGCAGCATTATGCAGTGTGGACATGTGAAGGAGAAGGCTGGGCAACCCAGTAGCTCTCGATCCAATGGCATGGAGGCAGCCCTGGAGACACAGGACCTCCTCTCACCTGCTAGCCAAGAGTCACACATCACACCATCAGATGACCTAGAACCATTCTGCACACCAGTGCCATAAAGGTACCCTAAAGGCACTGATCTCACTTCCAATGAAATGGGTCTGTAGTGCCCCCTGCCCAAAGCTCCCAGGACAGGGGCGTTCTGAGGAAATCTAGAGCAGGGCTGCACTGTGCTTATTTTTGGCCTCCTATGACTTCTATGGAACTGTGGGCTGTACAGACTTAGAGCAGCCTTGAGGCTAATCTAACATACAACAACAGCTAGACTTGCTTCTGGTAAAGTGGACAATACAGAAGGTACAGAGGAAGCTTATATACTTCTTTCACTTTTGCAGCATTGATGCACTGTGGTCACGTCTTGGTATCCTAATAAAAGTTGAGATGCGCTATAGTTTAAACTTTTCTGCTGGATCTCATACTTCTGATATTGCTAACAAATCCACCAATGTCCTTTTGGTATTTTGAACTCTGACAGTAATCATAGGATGGGAAGAGACCCCGAGGGATCATCTAATCCAGCTGGGGGAGGGTCTAGGCAAGGGCTATAAACAGAGGACGTTGGTTACTCATGGATGGAAAAAAAATCTTAGCGGGAACACTGCTCAGCACTGTATAAAAAAAATCAGACACTTACATTGTGCTTGTGTAACCCACACACCTAGTGTGCTTCACTGTCCCACGCAGTGGCACTTAGACCATAGCAACAGATAAGACCAAGAGACCTCTACAGAATGGGCTAAAAGCCAGAGGTCTCTTGGTCTTATCTGTTGCTGTGGTCTAAGTGCCACTGCGTGGGACAGTGAACCTCACTAGGTGCGTGGGTTACACTTGGATGCCCCTCCAGGGGCTAAATCAAATCACTGCACACAGTCAAGGCCCAATACTGAGCAAGTCATTTCCTCAGAACAGGGGTGGGGAACTTCTGGCATATGGGCTGGATGCAGTTGATGAGGGGTAGCTGCTAGCAGGTCACTAGATAGTTTCTTTACCTGAGCATCCACAGGCATGGCCACTCGTAGCTCTCAGGAGCTGCAGTTCGCCATTTCTTGCCAATTGGTGCTTTGGGATGCAGTGTCCTGGCCTGCGCCACTCCCCACACTTTCTGCTGGCCAGGAACAGTGAACAGCATTCACTGGGAACTAGAAGCAGCTGTGCCTGTGGACACGAAGGTAAACAAAGCCTCTGGTAGCCTGCCAGCAGCTAACCCTCATGAACTGCATGCAGCCAATGCATCTGAGGTTCCCCACTCCTGCCTTAGAAGCTCAAAGGAAATGCCAGAAGGTTTCATTCAGTAACAAATATTTTGAGCTGCTCTTTGGAGAGAGACAAACATAACCTAGTCATGATAAGAACAGGCAGATGCTGAAAAGCCGATTGACTAGCTCATCCAATCTGAGATGCAGGAGAAATCCGGATATCGCAAAACACTGAAAAGAATGAGCTGGTCACAGCTACTCAGCCAGGTTTCATAAAAGGTAAATCTCTCCTGACAAGCCCCGCTGGACTGTTCAAGGAGATTACAGAGGGTGAAAAAAAAAAGGGCAATGTTGTGGAGATAATCTAGTTTGATTAGAAAGAGGCATTTGACACTGTATTGCACAGTAGGCTAATAAGGTTAGAAAATACAACATGGAAAGGGGTTATCCTTGGGTGACTAAGGAATGGCTGAGAAGCAGCAGGTGTATTTCAATAAACACAGGGCCCAGGAGGAATAGTGGCAAGTGAAGTACTACACTAGGCACTATTGGGGTATGTCTACGTGAAAGGAAAAACCCGTGACAGGGGTTAAATAGTAAAGGTTAATAGACTAGGCTCTTGGGTGCAGGACTAAAGATAGCAGTGTAAATATTGCACTCAGGCACTAGGACCGTCCCCTATCAACAGTTTTCAGAGCCTGGCTGCCAGCTCAAGCAGGAGTGTCTACCCTGCAATTTCAGTCCCCCAGTGAAAGCCTCATGAGCCTGAGTGAACTGACCCAGGCTGAGACTCAGCACCATGGGTTTTCCCTTTGTGTAGGCACACTCTAAAAGCTCAGCCCCTGCTCCTAGTGTCAGTAGCAAAATGGCCACTGATCTCTATAGTGATGTAAGCATGACTCAACTGTCAGTGGGTATTTTCACAGCTGGGCATAGCAGGGTGTCCCCCAGTGTCTCAGCCCCCTGCCAAACATCACATTTGCAACCTTTCTGGGGTAAACCTATAGTCCAACAAGTGATCAGTCCGTTGACCTCACACAGAGGCTTCAGTCTAAGCCCAGTCTGACTAGTTCTTATCCCAGTTTCAGGGGGCTTTCAATAATCCTTCCCCTTGTTTAAGGTTCCTTCAGAGTTCTGTGCCACCTTTTTCAATGGGCTGGTAATGGAACCCAGGCCTCTCTCCACTGAATTCTGGACCAGGAACATGTCGATAAATATCAAAGCCTGACTACACAGGTTCTCTTGGCCAAGTCCCTCACCCACTTCCTACCTTGCCCTGCCTGGGTCCTGTGCCTTGTCTGAGACTCTCAGTAACAGCTCCTCCCTCTTTAACAGGCTCAATGCAGAGCTCTTGGCAATTTCTGCCATCCAGCTGCAGGGGAGTTTTTTCCACTCACCAGTACAGAGAATCCCAGGTGGACTCTCATCCTCCTGTTTTCCTTCCCAACTACCTCAGGTTCCTCTTTGCAGGCCTAACTCTCTTCAGGGTGGTGCTGTCTGCCAGCAGCCCAACTCAACTCCCTGACTCCAACCACACTTTGCTCACTGAGAAAGAACCCACTCCACTCCCCCTCACCTGAGTTGGCTTCAGGCCTTTTTTTATTCTCCCCTCCAGTCTTGATCGTTCTGCAGGTGCACAAGGGTGAGGCTCATTGCACCCAGGCTTCCATTAACCCCTTGACTGAGCCTACAAGTTCTTGTTAACCCTTTCTGAGCCAGTGTGGGGCTGGCACAGCCCATCACAGGGGTAAGAGCAAATCTTCTGAGGGAAATGCAGCTTAACATGGCATTGAAGTCTGTACATTCCCGACTGGCTGGACCAGCAAACAACATTGAAGAAATTATTTCCAGAAACTTATCAAAGACAGACAAATATATCGACTTGACTTGCTCAATTACATACATAGGGTTGGGAATTAGGTGCACGGGTACTGCAGCACTCCCACATTTTACACAGGGCTCTACTGCCACTCCACGCACAAGCTCCCAGCTGCTGCTCCAGCTCCTGGCTACGGGTCCCACCTTTGGCCCTCTTGCCCCTGTGCACCTGGAGACACAGTCCTGTTCCTGACCCCGGCTCTCCCCCTCTCTGTATTCAGAGAGAAGAATATATTCTAAGAATTCATGCACAGACTATGAGAATGGGAATGGATAATAGATAATACCATGAAACTGTCAATACAGTTTATGGTTACATTATGTATAAGAGGAATCAAGCTCAGAGGAAATTGTTCTAAGTGCTTTGGAGACTACTTCTAGACACCTGTGCCTACTTTAGAGTATCTTACTAAGAATATCACTGTGGAAATCAAAAAAGACCCACAGGAGAATTATGGGTTTTTAGGTTTTTTTAAGGGGAGTAGTTAAGTTACAGTATGACAAAGGAGTGCACTTGGCAGGCTTCAGAGGGAGTATGAAGGAAGCTGTCAGGCTATTAAAGGGGAATATGAAGGTCAGCTGAATGACTTCTCCTGACATCATAAGATCTCAGACACAGATTAAACAATAAACAAACATCCAGCGAGAGAAGAGTGTAGTCAAATCTTTTTCCCCTGGAAGGGGGTACAGCAATACTCTGAAAACATTAGTGGAAGAAGTAACTACCACATACCAGGAAGGCATGTAATATAGCCCATGTAAATGCAACCTCTAATGAGGTAGCTGAGTTAGAATAGATGTTGATTGCCAGGCCTTGTTAAAGTCTGTCCCCTATATTCACCAACAATTACAACATCATGGTGCCCAGTACAATGGAGTCCTGTTGGTTGAGGTTTCTAGGTACTACTATAGTAATAGAACGAGTCATAAAATGGTGTCATGAGCAGCAACCCTTCAGTTCTGCAGTGAACTGTGCAGGCTGTGACTCTGATCCAACTGCCCTTGCCTGGAGTTGAATCAGCCCAATACTCCCTGGCTGTGTCTAGACTGGCCAGTTTTTCCGGAAAATCAGCCGCTTTTCCGGAAAAACTTGCCCGCTGTCTACACTGGCCACTTGAATTTCCGCAAGAACACTGACGATCTCATGTAAGATTGTCAGTGTTCTTGCGGAAATACTATGCTGCTCCTGTTCGGGCAAAAGCCCTCTTGCGCAAATGCTTTTGTGCAAGAGGGCCAGTGTAGACAACCCAGAATTGTTTTGCGCAAAAAAGCCCCGATGGCTAAAATGGCGATCGGGGCTTTCTTGCGCAAAAGCACGTCTAGATTGGCCAGGGACGCTTTTCCGCAAAAAGTGCTTTTGCGGAAAAGCATCCATGCCAATCTAGACGCTCTTTTCTGCAAATGTTTTTAACAGAAAACTTTTCCGTTAAAAGCATTTGCGGAAAATCATGCCAATCTAGACACAGCCCCTTTGTCTCAGACAGTAAATTCCCTTGTCCAAGGAGCATGTTCCTTTACACTGTACTATTTAGGCTCTTATGCCATAGGCCCATGATGTCCAAATCTTGCAATTTCTTTCTGCACTATGTTTCTAAATATGACCTTTTCTCAGTGCCCAGGCTGCTAAAATTCTTGCCCAAACCCTGCTCATTTCACACTTATTTGTAATTGCCACCTCCTTTGGCCTGTATAGTGTGAGGCTATAACCATGAAGAGCCATGCCTTAAGCAGTAACTAGAAAACTCCCTAATTGGGAAGTCCCTTTCTTTATTAAACTTCCCCAGTAATGCATCTTGGTCCTGCCTGCTAACTGTAGAGGATCAGGAACTGTATAACCACTCCACAGCACTGATGCTTGACCGAGGCCTTGAATCCTGGTTAAATCCATTCAACATGCTAAGATCATCTTGTCCCACTGCTCTGACTATTCAGTCCTCTCTAAGCCTCTCCATTGACTTCCCCTCTTCCATTGTGCCAGCTGCAAACTTCTTGTCCTCACAAAGCCATCTACAACTTAGACCAGTTTCCCAGTAAGCACAGTGCTTGGGTGGCCATCCAGAAGATATTCTAATGCCACTCAGCTGATTAGCAGAGCACCCACCACCAGCAACATGTGTTTCTACTGGTAGTTCACACTTGTGCATGCCTTGGTGCACATAACAAAATTTATTCTGCACAGAGATGAAGAACATTAATTGCAACCCACTTTACCTATCCAACTAGTAATTTTTCAAATGGTCAGCTTCCACCTTTGCCAATGGTGTCTTTCTCAGACAGTCACCTCTCCAACAAGCACTTCTGCCCTTTTTCCCATGCTGCCACTTACAAGTAGGAAAGGTTCCCTGCAGAACCACCACCTTGTCTTCCTTCAGGTTCCCCCTCAAAACTCACCTCTTCTGTATTGCATAAATTACACTCTGATAACTGCTGGACAGGGGGAGAGCTGGGATCACTACTACTGAGTGGCTGTAAATTTGCATACCCTGTTGTATTTATGACTCCATCTTTCTTGCCCTATCTGGGTATTTGTGTTACAATCTAAGAGGCAAGGTGTAACAGGTAGATGAAAGTGCTTTCAGGCAGGGACTGTCATTTATTATGTTTGTACAGCACCTAGCACAATGGGACCCAACTTGACTGTGGTCTATAGGTATTACTGCAGTAGTCATTAAATAAGTGTTAGCATTATTATACCATGTTTGTCACCAGGGAGAATAAATACCATAGCAGATGCTTAGAAAAATTGTACAGGAAAATCATTCAAGAAAACTGATGTGCAATAGACCAGATGTATTTGGGAATTGTTTTTGTCTAACTCTGAAGCATGAGATTGGCCACAGCTGTAGACAGGACACTGGCTTAGGCACTACAGCGAATCTGCTGTCTTAAATGCCTGCCTGGTGTCTCTTGCTCATATGTTCAAGGTTGGGAAGGAATGTTCCCCCAGGTCAGATTGGCAGGGACTTCGTGCATTTTCCACCTTCTTCTGCAAAATAGGATAGATAGCATAGATAGCATTCTAGCATAGATCTCCTGCTAGCATTATCAGGGCATATCTCATCTAATCAGTTCCCTGCCATTGGAGGGGCCCCAGGCATTGGTGGCCCCTCAGTCTCTCCTGTTCTCCAGCTGTGACAAAGAATAGTTTAGTCTCCTCAGACCTGAAATGCTTTAGCTTAACTAAAGTCATTGGGAAATGTAATGACCTGTGATATACCAGGGATCAGATTAGATGGTCTAATGATCCCTTCTTGCCTTAACTTATATGAAACTATGGAACTTTCCTCTCACTTTTCTCTCTCTCTTTCTCTTCCTCAGTTCTTTGTTTCTTTTTCTATAACACGTGGAATTTCAAGGAGTTCCTTTGATCTATGTATATTTGATAGTGTTTTTGTTGTTTCATTTTTGCACATTTTCTTGTGTCTTGGGCTTCGTAGATAGATTTGATAGATACAGCTGTGTCAATTCCCAACAAATATAATGAATAATGCTAATCATTAGTGTTGCAAAGAGCCTCCAAAATGGGAAAATCCATGACAGGATTAAAACAATGTTGGATAAATATTTTATCCCTCACAGTTAATAGTGGGCCAAAAGCTATGAAGTCTGGTTCCATAATTCAGGAGTGCTTGTACTTGCAGAGTATTCTCAGATGCAAAGTAGACGATAGGTCTGAATCCAAATGGGATCTAAATTCCAGGAGGCTCCCTGTGTGTCCACTACAAGAATTGCATATATGGACAGAGTGGAAGCTCCCTGTATCCTATAGCTACAGCTCTGCCTCTGTAATGGTGGCTCATTAGGTATGCAAATGAGGCATGGCAATATTCATCACCACACCTCATTTGCATATCTTCTTGCGCAAGAACGTGCAATGTAGATGTAGCCTCTGAGTATAAGACATGTCCCTATACTTACACGAGCAAAGTGCTTCTTGTGTAGATTTGACTTTGGTGAGCCTTGCAGGCCAGGTTTAATGCACATAGAAGGAACCAAAGTGTGTGGAAAAACAGCTGCTGATTGTGTACACAGAGGGGGGTTTTGCGCAAAAGCCCCTTGCGCAAAAGTGGCAGCTCATTAGGTATGCAAATGAGGCACAGTGATATTCATCACCGTGCCTCATTTGCATATCTTCTTGCACAAGAATGTGCAATATAGATGTAGCCACAGAGTGCTCCTAGCATAAATACCGCTTATACTGGCAAAGGTTTGCTTTTACTAAGGTAGCTTATTCCAGACACATATACACACCAAATAAAACAAACAATTCAAATTTTAAAAAGCAATCTTGCTGGTATAATTGCATGTACACTAGGTCGTTTGATGTCACAGCTGTCAGTGAGAGATCACAAATCTTCACACCCCAGAACAAGTTTGTACAGATTGAACCTCTAAAATCTGGGACTTTCTGGTCCAGCAGGACCACGGATGTTGCTAAACCAGAGACCCCCAGCTGGCCAGGTTCAGAGTATAGCCTGAGCCGGGCTGGTGGTGGGGCCTGCAGCCCCAGTGGGGCCATTGCAATGGGGAGCAGAGCCCTGGCCGAGGCTAGCAGCAGGGAACTGCAGCAGAACTGGTGGCCAGGAGTGCCGTCTCATCTGGGGCTGGCATGGTGGAGAGCGCAGTCCTGGCTAGGGCTGGAAGCAGTGCGGCTGGCAGCGGGGTGTGCAGCCCAGACCAGCACTGTGGGGCGCGCAGCCCTAGCCAGGGCTAGTGGTGAGAAGTGCAGCCCCAGCAGGGGCTGGCGCAGCGGGGCCAGCCCCCCAGCCAGGACTGGTTTGGTGGGGGCCCAGCTCTAGCCAAAGCTGGCAGAGTAGGGTGCTGCAGGCAGTGGGGCCAGCAGCAGGGAGCTCAGCCCCAACCAGGAGCAGAGCCTGCAGTCAGGTGGGGAGCCTTGACCTCCCCCTGGTCCTGCAAACTCCATGGTTCAGCACCACTCAGGTCCCAAGAGTGTCGGACCAGGGAGGTCCCACCTGTAGTGTAATCATAGCCTATGTTGAAAAGATAACTCTTTCTGCAAGTCCATGCCATGCAGAGAAAACCACCTAGAGACAAGCATGACAGTCCTTTTTGTCTGGATATATTTTGTCCACACAAGGAAAGCATCCTGGAGGAAAATGGCAAGTAAGCATTGCAACTTTCCCCAACTAGGGTTGCCAGATGGCTTAACAAAAAATACTGAACACCTCCTCCCCATCACCCCCAAAAAAACACTGGGAAAAAATTCTGTTGAGAAAAAAAAAGGGGGAGACCAAAGTTGTTGAGCAAAAAAAAAGGACCCAGAAAGCCTAAGAGTTGTTAAGCAAAAAAAAAAAAAACCAGCATGGCCCCTTTAAGAAATGCTTTGCTTTTGAGGCTTTTTGGCCCTAACAGGCTGCCAGCAGCCACCCGCCATCTTGCCTCCCTGCACCGGGCCGGACAGCTCCCCTGCGGAACCCGGTAAGCACCTGGGTTTTTCGCCTCCTAGCCAGAAAAGAATCAGAAAATACCAGACATTTTAGGTGTCGGGTATTTTCTGAATTTTTTTACCAGACAGGAGGTGAAAATACCGGACACCTGGCAACCCTATCCCCAACACGATGAGTAGAATGTCGGGAGTGGGAAGAGGATTCTGAGTCGTGGAACAGGCCATAGACAGCAGTATAAAGAGGAGACATGAGAGGAGCCTTTGGGGCTACTATAAAACTTACTCTAGAAGAGGGTCACAGAGGCACAATGGTGGCTTAGTGCCATATTGCCCTCCCCTTGGCTGGACCATGCCTACCCATAGTCACAGCAGAGAATCTTGACCTTGTGTCTTTTCAGCACAAGTAGGGTGACCCTAAGACAGTCTGAGCATGAAAAGCAGTCGCTTGCAGCTTTCATACTGTAAGAAAACCTCAGTCAAGCCAAAGCCCTCATTTTTGTACTTTCCCTGGAACCTTCTCTTTACCACTTTATGGCAGCTCTAGGCATTGTTCATGCCATATTAACTGCGGTAAAACAAAGTAAAATCATGACACAGTGTGATCCCAAAGTAAGCTGGCTTTGGGGATGTGATATCCAAGTGAAGTCTATAACCACAAACAGCTCTGACCACTGTTCAAATGCCAGATCTCAGAATGTACCCACTTCTCTGCAGTTGTGCATATTACAGTAGCTCCTCAAACATAATAAGAGATTTGTGACCAAGACAGTGTTTTCAGTAGTATTACAAGCAATGCTAGTAACACCACAGGGCTTGGTTTTGTCGAAGTAAAAACTTCGCTCTGTTTACGCGGCTAAAATATATGGTTTTATTGGCCAATAAAAGCAAAGTGAGCCAAACGTGGACCCAGCAAAGTCAGGCCCAGTAAGGCTGGCTAATACAATTAATCCTAGTATTTTATACCCTTAACCAAACGAGTCTGATGCCAGGGCATTCCATCGAAACAAACTTCAAAGAGAAATTGTTATCAGCACAGAAACAAACAGGTTTAGAGGGAGTTTGAGCTTCAGCTCAAAATAGTTCATTAACACATTCCAACAGCGCATCCCTCTGGCCTCTCCCCACCTCGGTGAAGGCCAGTTCACTCCCTCTAGTATACGTGCAGACACAAGTAACTGAAATGGCTTTTGTTATACAGAATGGCTTCTAACTAAACATGTAAAATGGTTACGGCAGTCTCTACAGTTTTTTGGTTTCTTTTGGTTTAGGGGGCGGGAGGATTGGAGAAGTGAGATGTTTCTTGATGAGTAGGGAAATCCCCTCCCCTCTTCCTTTTAAAGGTAAAAGTCTGAGTGTTTTACTGTTCTTCAGAACTGCAGGCAAATATAACAATGTGGGGCTACGTCTAGACTGCAGGCTTCTTTCGGAAGCTTTTCCGGAAGGGATCTTCTGAAAAAACTTCTTCTGAAAAAGAGCATCCACACTACAAAAGTGCATCGAAAAAGCATCCAATGTCCATTCCACATTGAATGGACGCTATGTCACATTTCAGCTGAGATTTTTATGGACAGAGTGGCTGCCAGGTGTGTCTAGACTACAGGGTTTTTTTGAAAAAAATGGCCTCTTTTCGAAAAAACTTCCCCTGCGTCTAGACTGCTGCCGCGTTCTTTCGAAAGTAAAGCAAAAGAACGTGGCAATTTTTTTGACCATGGAAAACCTCGTTTTACAAGGAATAATGCCTTTTTTCGAAAGTGCTCTTTCGAAAAAAGGTGCTATTGAACTGTGCTTTTTCAAAAGAAAGCATCCAGATTGCCTGGGTGCTCTCTTTCGAAAAAGCGGCTTGCTTTTTCGAAAGTACTGGTTGTAGTCTAGATGCTCTTTTTCTAAAAAGGCTTTTTCGAAAGTATCTTTCAAAAAGCCTCTTTCGAAAGAGGCTTGCAGTCTAGATGTAGCCCAGGGCACCCGTACTTTTTCCTCTTTCCTCTTCTTTCGAAAGAACTCCCTCTTCCCCGTCCACACACACCTTTTTCTGAAAGAGCTCTTCGAGAAAAAGGCTTCCTCCTCATCGAAAGAGGTTTACCAGTATCGGAAACCCCCCTCTGTTCTTTCGATTTTTTTTCGAAAGAAAGCGATTGCAGTGTGTGGACGTAAGTGAAGTTTTTTCGGAAAAACGGTCATTTTCCCAAAAAAACTCTGTAGTGTAGACATAGCCTGGGAGAAAAAAAATGAAGCATCCATATGAGAATTGTTCTCAAAGTCAGGAAAGTCCAAAATGTTATAAGTGGAAGGAGTTTTATTGGAGTTTTCTTAATCAATCCTGTGCTCTCCTTTCCCCCTTAGTCCTACTGTAACTAACCATTTTTTAGAACCAAATCCTGCTGAAATCAATGACCACTGATTTGGATGGGGCTTCATGAGGGATGGGGGATGTGCCGATATCCCTCTGGGCAAAGCAAGTGCCAGTCCCAGTCCTGGGGTTCATTGAACTGTTTCCCATTTATCAACATCCTGGAAGCGTGAAGAGCCATGAGAATGATTAAAGGATCTGATCACATTTTGGAGTGATAGACTACGGCTATATCCATTTGGCTTAACGAAGAGAAAGTTATGGGGTCATTTGATCCCAGTCCATAAATAACAAAGTGGGGAACAAAAAAGTGGTAAATGGGCTCTTCAGGTCTAGCAGACCTTTGTACAGCAAGATCCAGTAGCTGGAAACTGAAGCAAATTCAGACTTGAAATCAGGCTTAACAGAGAGGGCAATTGACTGTGGGAACAAACTGCTAAGAGTTGTGATGGTAATTAAGACTGGATGTTTTTCTACAATCTATGCTGTTGTTCAAACAGGATTTATTTTGAGAAGTTCTATGGCCTGTGAGGTGCAGGAGTCAGACTAAATGATGACAGTGGTCTCTTCTGTCCTTGGAATCTGTCAGCATCGCAGCCTTGAGACCTTACAGGCCTGTTATATATCACAGGCAGAGAACACACCTTTTCACCATTTTCTTAGAGCATTTGTATCAGAATTAAGTGAAATAAATGAATCTTTTGATTTATTTGGTTTTGCATGATTTATTTCTCTTGGTTAAGATATTTCAGTGATATTATTTGTTTCTAAACTCTGAAAAATTTTGGTTTCTGATGGGATGAAGTGTAAGGCTAGTATATGGGCTGTCAAGATGTTTCACACAGGTAGTAATTGGGTACCAGGATTCAAGTGATTGGAAGTTGTTTTTGTACAGCAATTTGCACTGCTCACTTCATTATTTAATGCCACCTGAATTGTCAACTCCTGTAGGCACTGATAAATTAAAACAACTTAAAAATCCCTTTGCAATTCTGCACATATGCTGCCCTTCTTCCACCTGCTTCCCCTAAAAACATGCTGAGAATCTATCATTGAAAAACTGCAATAGAAAAAGAAATCAACTAGCTCAGACTTGGCTGGTTCCTTCCCAAGACAAGGATGAAGTTTTGTGACTTTTCATTGTACATAATGACAAATATTTTTCATTCACATACACAGAAGATGGGCATCATAGCTGTCTGTATCCCATTTTATTTCTTTAAAAATCACATATACAAGAGCATTGTGGAGTTGCCCACTGGCAGAAAGTTCTAAAGGCAATGTCACACAATGCAACGCAATGTGCGATATCAGCCCCTTGCAGTTTGCTTATGTTAACAGGCAAGCCGACAAACTCACTGGGCAAGGTGGGGGGAGCCAGCTCCGTGTCCCTGGAAGGGGTGGAGCCTCAGTGGAAGGGGCAGAGCTGGGATAGTGGGCCCACAGTGCTGCCCAGACTGTGCTGCCTGCCCCCTTCAGTGCCATCTGGAGCACGCTGCCTGGGACTTTGCAGCCCGCCACTCTAGACTCAGGTGGTGATTTAAAGGACCCAGGGCTCCAGCGGACCAGCAGCAGTAACCAGAAGCCCCATTCAATCGCCAGGCTCCAGGGCAGTTGTCCTCTTTCCCTCCTTCCCCCTCACCGTTGGCGGGTCTGTATGTTAATAAAGACTTATTCATCTTCCCTGAGCTACCCTGATTGTAGCGCATGTACAGACAGCAGCCCAGTCTTAGGGAAGATAGCAATAGCCAGAGCCATAGATCAGGGGGTAATAGCTCTGCTTGCGGGGATGTACTGAGATAGGTAGAGCTCTTCTACATGTGTTCAATGATTGAACTAAGACTTGTCTATATGACAAAGTTTTACCAATCTAACTATGTTCATTAGAAGTGTGTAAAAATTACACCGCCTACCAGATATAGATATGCTGGCAAAACCGCCAGTGTACATGCAGTGAAGTCAACGAAAGAGTGCTTCTGTGAGGACATCTGCTTAGAGAGATGAAGTGGGCGAGACAATATCTTTCATTGGACTGACTTCTGACTTGGAGAAGTTAAGATGACATGGTTGTGACAGGTCAGGACCCCCTTGAAACTGTTACCTGATGTGCTGAGACTCTACTGAGCCTGCTTTCCCTAACATCTGGGCTCCCTGTAACCTTGTTCTCTTAAGCCCAGCTCTCCAGCCTGCTTCAACACAGATACAGGGACAGGGTCATACTTCCAAGGCTGCAAACACTCACTGTAAGCAGCTTAGTGTAAGGCCTTTCCCCAGCACTCCAGTACACAGCCTGTCTGGGAGCTGAACCATAGGTAAATCCGGCTTATGCTGGATAGAGATCTACACAGTATAAACGCATGAAATTCACCATCTTTCTCAATGTACAGACTCCTTGTTCCTCCCTCCCCCCTTTTTCCAGTGATGTCATATTCATAAGCACATCTCCATAGAGAATAGGGAACGCCCCATCACAATGGTCCCCTCAAAGTCACTGTGCTTTTTCATCTTCTCATGCTCTAGCACTACAGTTCTTGCAGTTACCACAGCAGTGAAATGGTAAATGAGTGGCTCTTAGGAAGGGGTGGATGGAAATGAAAATATTCAAATCACCCAGAAGTCCAGGTGGGGGTTTTAATGTGCCACTTTTCAGGAAACCAGCACATTATGACTTCACTTGTAACACAAAGACAGCAGCACTGTGCCAATGCATGAGCCCCAGAAAATGAAAGGTATTAGAAGCAGACTAGTCTAGCATCAATGCACAAGCTGAATGAAGTCCCATAAGTAAATAAATCATGTACATACTAGCAAGGAAATGGGTTCTGACTTGGCAAACACACTCGTGCAAGAGGGGGAATACTTTCATGGTTAGTATTTGCAGAACCTTAGGCCTTTGATTTTCAAAAGCACTCGGCACTGGCCTCATTCCCATCATAGTCAATGGGAGCTGGATTATTAACTTCAATGACTAACACTTCTGCACAAGAGATGTGAATGGATAACTGGGAGGTGAATGGGTAACCTTTCTGGGTGATACTTACTGGGTAACGGTTAACCCGTTACCTGGAAACAGCCCCCACCCATGGCCTGCCACGGGTGGATAGCTGCTCCTGCCCTGCTGGGCCCCACCTGGTGGCTCACTCCACATGGCTAGAATCCCGCTTAGTAGGTTAACCAGTTAAACATTCGGTTAACCTAATGTTTAGTCGTTTGGCTGTAACTGATTACATCCCTGCTCTGCACTTCTGAAAATCCCACCCCTACTACTTATATTTAATCTTCTAACAGAGCAAAACAATTGCTTTTCCCCAGCCCAATATTTCAGGCCTAATGTACAGCCCTTGTTCTAAATGGCACTCTAGGATAATTGAGAACACAGGGTGATGAGTGAAATGCCTTATGTACAGATGCCATCTTCCATGCCTTCTGCAGAGTTATGTGGTTCACATTATTTTCTTCTCTAGCTGATGGCAAAAAAGCCAAACACTCAGATCTAGCTCCGCCTCCACCACAACTCATTACAAGAAATGGAATATTTAGTCAAGCTCCGCTAATTGCCAGAACAGTAGTTCACCAGCATGCCACAGCTTGTCCATCACATGGTGGATCCAACTTGCTTATCTTGCTCACAGCAATAGTGTATGTTGGCTGGATTTACAGTCCCCCACACTTAAGACTGCATATCAAACTGCAGAAGTGGGACTTGAAAGAATTCACTTCAGAAGGGCCCTTTAAAAATCTTGATTTTTTTTCCTGCTAGCAGCCTGCCTTTATTTTATACCAACTCTTAAGAAACTTGAAACGGCTCCCTATTTCTTCTACATGTTTAATATATTCTTCTCCCCACCAAAAGCCTCTGTGTCAGAAGCAGAGAGAAATGTTTTTTCTTATAAACTAGCCAGCAATCAGCCTGAGGTGAGAGGATAGCTTGGTGCCAGCAACCAACAAGATAGTCTAACATTGCAGCAACCAGTGCATAGAGGAGCTGAACTCCAGGAGGGTTTTCATTTTAATCTTCATAGTTCTCCATCCCTGGATGAGAAGGAGCAAAACACCATTCAAAAAGAAAGGGAAAGAATTGCCGTGTGGAACAAGAAGTTTCCCTTAAGTGCCAAGCCTGAGGGAGAATCTGAACCTGAAGTTAAGGTTTATCTCGTTGTAATTAAGAGAATAGGCCTAACGAATTAATATAGTTGAGGGAGGTGTTTTCTCTTAATTCCACTTGCAACATGGATGATTAAATTTGCCCTGTGGCATAAGTGGATAGTACTCAGGAGGACTAGTGCAGCTCAAGGACTACTTACAGAACTGTGGGCTTTATTCTCCTCAGATCTTAAATGGGCTGACTCCACTGACTTGGATGGAGTTTACTTCTCATTAATACCAGTGCAAGTAAGAGGAGAAGCAAGCATTGTACATTTCTGCTAACAGGTTTAGGGTCATACTAACATACCGGCAGTGGTGGGATTTTATTAAGCTGTTCAGTGAAAGCAGGTCCCTATTCATTGTAGGTACATTTTGCTTCTTCACTGGAAAGAATCTTAAAAAATAAGGGCAGGAGAGTATGGCTAGTCAAAAAAATTAACAAAACATTTTTCCTTTGAAAAAGGTCATTTTGTCCAAATTAAAATGTTTACCATTTCCATGAGAATTTCCCAGGGTGAGACAGGCGGGCCCAGGTGGGACATGGCAGACTCAGGCTCAAGTCCTGTGCTAAATCAGGCAGCCTTGCACTGAGTCTCCCACAAACCAAGCAAGTGCTCTGAGCATCAGGCTATAGAGTCTCTCTTTCTCTCCCTCTCCCTCCCAGTGACAAAAAGAGAATAGCCCCAAAGGGAGAGAGTCACTCAGTAGCCTAGTGCTTGGGACACTTGTCTGGGATGGGGAAGACCTGAATCAGCAGAGCAAGGACATGAAGCAGTGTCACCCTCATCCCTGCTCAGTACCTTAAACACAGTCCTGCCGATGGATCGTCAATTGGCTGGGAGTAAAGAGGACAGATGTTCTAAGGCCTGGCAATTCAAAGGGACCGGGGGCTGGGCCCAGAGCCGAGCGGCAGTGGCCACAGCCCTGTGCCCTTTAAATCACTGCCGGAGCACCAAGCCCCGCACTCAGGGCTGGGGGGCAGCCATATTCCGGGCAGTGTGGCGATCTGGCTGCCCACAGCATCCCCTCTTCAGCCCAAGGTGCCTCCCCTTCTGGCACTGCACACTTTGCCAGGGACATGTGCAGGCTTTTGGTTCCCCTACTTAGCAATCTAGCTATTGCTACACTGGGTGGTCTCTGTCCCTGAAAAAAAAAAGTTGCAAGGTCTCATTTTTGTTCTACATAGGAACAAAAGTAATTTTTTGAAATTTATTGTTGGTCCATCCTCCAAAAATTTCCCTCCTGGAACCTGTCCTCTGCTCAAGAGCCAATTCACAGCTTTAACTACACACATAAGCAGCCCTGCTTAGCTCAATTTATTTGCTGATTTCAGTGGATCTACTCACATGCATAACATTAACATTTAAAACCTTTGCTTGGATCTCAGCCCCCCTTACAGGATTGAATCCCTAATCTCTTGCCTCAATTCCCTATCTGTCCAATGCGATAAAACAGTACTTCTCTCCTCACTTTTTGTCAGTCTCTCCTACTTAGACACTAAGCTCCTTGAGGCAGGGAGTGTCTCTTACAATGTGTTGCTATTGTACCTAGCTCAGTAATAACCTAAGAGCAGCCATACTCTACCAGACCATGTAGCTCAGTATCTTGTCTTGGGACAGTGGCCAAAGCTAGGTGCCTCAGAGGGAATGAACAGAGCCAGGTAATCATCAAGTGATCCATCCCCTGTCACCCACTTCCTCCCTCTGGCCTTGATCTGAGTTAGTGCCCCATGAGCTACTGTAACACAAATAACAAACTAAAATGATAATCAATAAAGGATTTGTGAACGCCTGTGAGGAGTAAGAAATGAAATGCAGGGATGAAAAACATGGGGAAAATACAGGAAACAAATTAACAAGCAAGGTTTAATCTGAGATTCAAAACCAACCATAGATACTGACTGAGATGAAGAAAGCAACAGGTGCACAATGCAATCTGAAAGCAAAAAAGACCAATGAACATTTAGATTCCACACGTAGTAGCAGCATGTTGCAGAGCAGGTAGGTAACAGGTCCTCTCTAGATGCCTCCGGAGCAACTGCAACAGGAATAGTGAAGGCTTTTGTCAGCACATCACCAGAAAGAGATTGGAACACTGGAGACAGTACAGAGAACAGCAATGAAAATAAGTAGGGGACAGGAGGGATTGATTTGTGAAAAAAATCAAAAGAGCTCGATAGCAATAGCTTTAGAAAGCAGTGACCAAAGTAAAGGAGAATATTCTATCACCTATTGTGGATACCCTAAACATTGACATACATTGTTTGGGGTAACTAGTATTGCTACCCTATCTGCAGCCTTTTCAAACTGGAAGTACAGGGAATGGGGCAATCATTGGTTTTGTTAATTGCACAGTCACTGTAAACTATTCACTATAGGATAGTGATAGAGATGCAGCCGTGTTAGTCTGGTGTAGCTGAAACAAAACACAGAACTATGTAGCACTTTAAAGACTAACAAGGTGGTTTATTAAATAAACCATCTTGTTAGTCTTTAAAGTGCTACATAGTTCTGTCTTTTATTCACTATAGGGAGTGTTTTTTGTTCTGTGAGTGTGCAGCAGCCCCCCCCCCCACACACACACACACACACACACCATGCATCATAATCCACAACTGGAATTCCTAAACCATGGGTTCCCAAACTGGGGGGGCGTGAAGAAATTCCAGGGGGGGTGCGAGGTGACCCAGCCTCCCCCCCCCCCTCCATCAAGTTTGGCTCCCCTGCTCAGTTCCTTTTTTTTTTTTTTTTTGCTCAACAAGTTTTGCTGCTATTTTTGGGGGGGGGGGCGTGAGGGTTTTCAAAAATCAAAAAGGGGGGCGTGATGCCAAAACGTTTGGGAACCACTGCCCTGAACACTGTCCCAATACAGATGCAAGCCTGCAGCTGCACTGTAACTTTAGGGAAGTAGTTGTCTGCTGCCATCTGTTGGCAAATGTGAGGAATAGACCCGGCCGGCCTTATTTGCAAGTTACCCACCTTCCCACTGTGACAGTCTGGTCATTTTGATTAAAATTCATTTGAGTTGTTAACTGCTGTTATCTATATTGTGGGGGGTGGGGAGCAAACAACTATACTTAATAGTCCAAGAGTGAGGAGTTGTCCTAGCCTCCAACCTTGCATGGCTGGCCAGTAGAGCTGGACATAAGCTACAGAAACAAGAGGCAGGGGAAAGGGAATGCTGCCTTTGACTAGGATTGAGACCCTGGTGGTGGAGACTCTGTTCAAGCATCCTGTGATGCCACTGACCCCTTCACTCCCCCCTCACTCCCCTTCCACCACACACACACAAACATAGAATGGTTAATGATAGTGCAGAGTGAACTTTGCTATGGAGTTCCCTATCTGACACCACTGATCTGGATTCGGTGAAGTTTGAGGACTCAGACTCAGCATTAAGAAGCATCATGGCAAGAGGTGATGCAGAAGTGGAAGCAAAGCATGTGCACACTCATGTACACCCAACATCCCTCAACTGTAATATTAGTCCACATTTGGCATGGATAGAACAGAGGGTTAGCAGAAGCCAGTGCTATTTATTAGCTTTAAGAAGTACCCCTAGATATTTGAATCTAGCTCTTTTCACTGATGATAACACCTGGCAGAAGGATGGCAATAATAATATACAAGCACTGGAAGGATGGCAACAACTTTGGTTTATACAGTGATGTCTCGTTTCTGATGATGATGAGGAAAACTGTTGAGAGACTGACTGACTTGCCTATAGAATAGTCTCTGAAGAGAAGTATGGAATCCCCATCCAATGGGACATTTAAGTTAGACTGGCCAAAAATACAAGATCATGTATTGCTGAAAGCAATCCTGCATTGGCAGAGAGATGGATTAGATGGGAACTAATCAGTCTTCTCCATCTCTGACCCTTATAGCACTCTGATTAAATTCCTCCCTCACTCCTGGGCTGATTAATGTCAATGGGAGCTTTACCACTGGCTTCTGCTGGAACAATAAGACAATAAGGGCATATCTACACAGCAGGACTAACGCCAAAATAAGCTACGCAACTTGAGCTATGTCAATTGCGTAGCTTAAGTCAAAATAGCTTATTTTGGCTTTTGGCGCTGCCTACGCAACAGGAAATCTGAGTTAAAGCACTCTTCCTCGTAAAATTAGGGTTACAGGAGTTGAATTAAGAAGTCCTCCAGCTCAATGTTATTTCAAAATAATGGCTTGCTGTGTAGACGTGGACTATGTTATTTCGGAACAATGTCAGTTATTCTGAAATAATGCCACTGGGTAGAAATGAGGTATGTATATATTAGTAAAGAAAGAGATTGTCAGCCATACTACCCCTTTTTGTGGGGAGCAAGGTGATCCCTTGAAGGCACAGATCTGGTAGAAGGCAGCTCCTAAGCCTCCCTCCCCCAGTTCCTGGTGCAGAAGACATTGGGAATGAGTCAAACATGGAGTGCTACAGCAGTGTCTAGTGGGTATATAGCGCTTTCAGGAATCCAAGCAGGCTGGTGCAAATTAGACCATCTTCTAGCAGGGCCAGATTAACGCTTCTGGGTGCCCAGAGCAATTTTGTGTATCATAGAATCATAGAGCTGAAAAAAACCTCAGAAGGTCATCAAGTCCAGCCCCCTGCTCTAGGCAGGACCAATCCCAACTAAATCAACCCAGCCAGGGCTTTGTCAAGCCAAGACTTAGCACTTAGATCCTTCAGCACTTGTACCAAGAAGTTATCCCCTACATTCTCCAAAAACTTCCTGGGAGCTTCCAAAGAGGATGGAGAAAGGCTGTTCTCAGTGGTGACAGATGGCAGAACAAGGAGCAATGGTCTCAAGTTGTGGTGGGAGAGGTCCAGGTTGGATATTAGGAAAAACTATTTCACTAGGAGAGTGGTGAAGCACTGGAATGGGTTACCTAGGGAAGTAGTGGAGTGTCCATCCCTAGAGGTGTTTAAGTCTCGGCTTGACAAAGCCCTGGCTGGATTGATTTAGTTGGGATTGGTCCTGCCTAGAGCAGGGGGCTGGACTTGATGACCTCCTGAGGTCTTTTCCAGCTCTATGGTTCTATGATTCTATGGCTACGACTTCACTGCCTTTGTCATTCAAGCTAACTAGATCAAAGCTAGCTTGGGAAGGTGTACATGTGTGCCAGTCACCCTCTGAGTGTTGACATACATGCCATAGTTTGTAATGTGCTTTGGAATCATTCACGCTGTCAGCCACTGGATAGACACAGGATACTGTTAATAAACATTTTAAAAAAACAAGCGGGCCTGTTCCAAACACATGCACATGGTCAGAAACTGTTCCCTGCTTTGAAGAGATGATATTTAGTACTAACAATACTTGTGAACTTGCAAATGAATGTAAGGCATGCAAAGAAACAACTTCCAGCTGAGAAGAGCTTAACCTAGATCAGCAAAGAGAAAACTCTCATTAGTCTGACCTTGGGAGCTCCTGCCTTCTGACTTAAGGAGCATGGTGCAAGCTGAATTACAGTAATAATGTGCAGGGTGGCTGTGCAGTCAGCTCAGTCACTGTAGGGGATGGGGAAGTACATGCTGGTTGCAGCCACCCATTGTGATTCTCCCCCAAACTAACACAACCATACAATTCAATGTGCTTGAATTAGTTCCTGCATGCTCTGCTAGCCTGCTAGATTTTTAAGTGTTTCTGTATTTTGATTTGAAGATGTTTAGCGCTAGCCTATCCCCTGGATGAAGTCATAAAAAGGGAGGAAATATCCCCCTTACACCGCTCCATGGGCTACCAGACCTTGGGTTTGGGCACGCAGGGGTAGGTGAGACATGCAGATCTGCTTGCTGTCCTTCCAGGAGACATGGGCAACATATAGGGTATCCACCAGCAGTGGCTCCAGAACTTCCACATGTGGAAGGCCACCGTCCTGGAGCTCTGTGAGCAGCCCACCCCTGCCCTCTGGTGACGGGACACTCAGATGAGAACTGCCATCCCCCTGCAGAAGCGCATCACAATTGCACTTTGGAAGTTTGCCACACCAGACAGCTATCGCTCTATAAGGAACCAACTGGCATGGGGAGATCCACGGTCAGGGTTGTGCTCATGCAGGTTTGACTCTTTTTTACTATTTCACTAGGAAGGTGGTGAAACACTGGAACGGGTTCCCTAGGGAGGTGGTGGAATCTCCATCCCTGGAGTTTTCCAGTCCCAGCTTGACAAAGCCCCAGCTGGGATGGTTTAGTTAGGGTTGACCCTGCTTTGGGCAGGGGGTTGGACCTCAGTGACCAAGGTCTCTTGGAACCCTATGATTCTATGTCTCTATAATTCTATAGGTGGTCAAGGACATCAACGCCCTCCTGCTACGGAAGGTCATCACCCTGGGCAACTTGGACCCCATCTTCAATGGCTTTGCCGCCATAGGCTTCCCCAACTGCAGGGGGATCATTGACAGCACCTACAGTCCCATCCTGGCCCCGACCACCATGCCTCTGAATACATCCATAGGAAGAGGTATTTTTCCATCATGCTGCAGGCCTCTGTGGACCACAAGGGGTGGTTCACAAAGCCTCTTCCACAGGATGCATGCCAGCATGACCATTCTACATAACCCTAGTGAGAAACTGATTGTTTTTCTTTGTTAGACTAGTGAAATCTCTATTCAGTTTAATTCCACTCTTCCCAAATATTCATAAAGTCTTTACTCTATAGAGTATACATTTTTTTAGATTGTGAGGAAAATCCATCACACATTTTCAAAGATTTAACTAAAAGAGCTTTTAATAGCTGTCATATGTAAACTAATATTGTATGTGCTTTCATGGACAAAGCACTCTGTAAAAAAAACAAGCTTACAGTAATACTGTTTACTTTGGCTAGGGAAGAAGCAATGTTTTTATTTAATATTGATTTAATTGACTTGCCTTTCTCCTTGCAAAGCTTAAATCCTCCCTGACATTTTATTCTGCCAGAATCAGAGTGAATGTGGTAGATGTTCTCAGATGCATCAGATGGTCGGTCCCCTTCTACCGTGCAGAGTTTGAAGACCACGATTTTTCAATTTCAGCATTGATTGAGAAATGAGGCATTGCTCTTGCTTGGGGATCTGAGCAGTAGGCACATTAATAGGTCACTTGGCAGTTCTAAAGAACCAGGCTATAGAGGATTATTGATTAATTGCTGGAAATCTGATGCAAAGATTTGTTTTCATTTTGAGATGACACAGATAATTGGTTTTTAAATTTAAACTGAATTCCTAAGAGCCTCCTTCAAAAGGGTGAAGGACCCAGTAGCAGGGAGGCAAGTCACAAGGAGAGAGCATATTTTCAGAAACTAGGAGAGGGTACTAAAAGCTCAGAGGATGGAAATGAAGACTAGTTCTTAGTCTCTAACCTGGCTCTGGTTTCCACAGACAGCTCCTGTAAGGTCCCTGCAACCGAAGCATGCACACAAAAGATGGAAAGGAGATGGTCACAAAATAGGCTTATTTTCTGTGGAGTATTTAGAGTTTTAACTAAAAAATTGAAAATGTTAAACTTTTGGCTGAAAACTGAACATTTCAATTCTAAATGCCTAGCACTCCATGAGAGTTGTATTTCAAGTGCCTCATGACCCCATTCTGTTGGATGGGCTGGGTTCCCTGGCCAGACAACATCTTCCATAACATACCATGGTTTCATGGCATCTTGCTGAGCTGCTATCATGCAACATTGGAGTCCCATGGCTATGGTATGTCATCAGAGACAGTCCATCTTGGGAGCCCAGCCAATAGAGGAGAATGGACACATAGGGTACCAAACTATATCTCCCATGGTGCACCATAGTGGAATTTCTGAACTGAAGATTTTCAATTTTCAGATGTTTGGCGTTTAAATTAAAAGTCAAATTTTTTCCACCAAAAGCAGAACTTTTTTGCTAACTTTATATTAGTTCAGACCTCAGGCCCCATGCCATGCCTGATGCAAGCAGAGCCATCCTTAACTATATACAGAATATGCAACTGCATAGGGCACCTGAAAATTTGGGGCATCACTGGGTTTTATTGTCCAACCACCTGCCTTTTTCTATCCCTGGTCTGTGACTCTGCTTCCTCTGGAGAGGATCTAGTTAACTTAAAAGTGAAAAAGCCTTCCAGTTCTATTAGCAGAACCTGGGAAAGAGCCATTCAAGTGATCAAGAAGCCATTTAACAGGCATTTGCCAACCCCAGGTATATGCTCACAGTCTTCAAAACACAGAAGATCGATGCTACTACAATTGATCTTCCAGAGTTTGATTTAGTGGGTCTAATAAAGACCAGCTAAATTGAACTCAGATGGCACCCCCATTGGTGCCGGTATTCCTGCTTCTTGGGAGAAATAAGGGAAGCCAATAGAAGCATTTGCTTTTGTCGACCTCCCGTGGAGACCACACGGAAACTCCAATTAAGGTATATCGACTCCAGCTACATAATTAATGGAGCTGGAGTTGCGTATCTTAATTCAACCTTCCCGCACAGTGAAGAGATGGCCTCAGTTTCTGAATTTACTGTGTTAGTCAACAGGACCTTAATTTAAAATATGTCATTAGTGTGTTGCTGAAGATTATAAAATGGCATCTCTAAAATATCATCATTCCCCCTGCCTTGGGCTGCCGTTGGGCATAGGGGCACCAGCTTAATAGTAGGGCCCCATAGATCCTAAGAACAACCCTGGATAGAAGGGCTTATGTCTCAGGCTTTCTCTTTCTTTGGTAACTCCATGATCTACCCTTTATAATAGGCCTCTGCACATCACGTTTCAGCCTACAGAAATGCAGTATCTGTAACCGAGGTTGTCACATCTGCAGAAAGATTAGCTGCAAACCCCTGGGGAAAAACGCTGTTGTGATCAATTTGTAATATCCTGGCTGGGGTCAATGATTAACTGCAACATTATGGAAGCATAGTGCCTGCATAAGGAGAATTAGGAACTCGCTCGGTGTGAAAAGAAATGCATAATCCCTATGCTTATGAAACCTTGAAAGTTTATTCCATTTATTTTCCATGAATAGCATGAATTTGAAATGAAAGCAGAATAATCCTAATGAAATCTTAGATTAATACCCCATATTAGAACCATAATCAGAGGCATTGTTTAAATTAACATCACCCCCGACCTTACTGTCAAGTAAGTCAATGGACAGGCCTGATTGCCTTCAGTAGGAATGTCATCACGGTCCCTCCCATAGGGGAGTGGCTGCGTCCAGCACCCCTTAGTAGTATCAGCATAGCCCTGCATGCAGGCTCTCCCCTCAGGTTCTCTTCCGAGTTCCCCAAATGAACTCCACACAGGGTTTTCCAGTCTAATCACAACAGCACTCCTTAGGGGTAATTTATAAAGTTAAAGTTCAGAATTAAACAAAAAAATTCTTCTCTCCAGCCAGGTACAAACCAAACTCCCCAGGTCCCATGGGGTGCATCTATACAGCACCCTTATCTCAGAATAAGCTAGGCAAATTGCATCACTTATTTTGAATGTATTTCCAAATAACATGCTATTTCGAACCATCGCTTAACCCTCGTGGAACGAGGGTTACAGAGATGCCAGAATGGTGTGCCTGTTATTTTAAAATAGATTTTGAAATAACAAGCCCATGTATAAGACGCAGAATAGCTATCCCGAAATAGCTCCACTGTCTAGACATACGCACAGTGACCCCACAGAAGTGAACATTGGCCTCACGCCCCTGCTCTGGGCTTCCTCATTACTGAAGACATCTGCTCTTTACAGAAATTGCTTGATTTTCTTCAGGTGGGTCTCCTGCTATATCCAGGGCTGGCTTGGCCCCAGGCTTTCCAGTCCTAGGACAAGCCACCATGTCATACTCCTTATTAGCCTAGGTAAAGCGCTTGTGCTATAGTGAAATCTTTAGGCTTGGCAAGACACTACATCTTTTTGCACTTACCTTGCCATAATCCCCTTGATAAGACAGTGGTTAGCAGAGTTGTTGACTTGAGTCCCACGACTTGAACTCGAGTCCGACTTAAGTCGCCTAGGTGACTCGACTTGAGACTCGACTCAGGTTCATTGTTTGTGACTCGACTTGAGACTTGCTAATTTTGTTAAATTGACAGTGAAAAAATTGTCTAAAAATGCCGATATTGATGACTTGTACAAAAGTGACTTGACTTTTTTTTAAATTAAGACTTGAGACTCGACTTGGGACTTGACTCAGAAGTGACTTTAGGGACTCGAGACTCAACTTGAGACTTGAACTGTAGTGACTTGAGACTCAGCTTGGACTTGACAATGACGACTTGAAGAGAACACTGGTGGTGAGTGCATCACAAAACCCTATACAACAGGTACACTAGGGAATCTGAGTGCCACCCAGAGTTAAAGTGGACGTTTAAGTTTCTCTGTTGTACAAGCAACTAAAACCAAGCCTGGTTTATTCCTAGGCAAGAAATATGTTAACAGGGAGTTAGAGGTGAGAGTACACATCGGTAATTTAAGGGTTATATACTGAATTAATCACCAGATGAATTTTTGGTGCCTCATTGCGACAGGAGGAACGGCCCCCACGTTGTGAAGAAGGGATTATACCAGTGCTCTTAGTGGCAGAAGCTCCACCTGCTTGACACTGCTGGGCCTGCTCCAACTACCACAGTATACAAGGGAGTAGCCTGCTCAGTCTGACTGATTGTGGAGGAGGAAGGATGTGCTGCACCAGCCTCTGCTGCGGATCAGCCTGGAACCTGGACTGTGGGTGCTGGAGCCTCTGATTTCCAGAAGGCACCCTGACCCCCAAGGATTCCCAAGGGAGAGCACAGCTGACACTGCAGGCACCCCCTGACCCTGAAGATACCCCACCAGCAAGAGACCTGGCAGGAGGTGACCCAGGTATGTTGTGTGAGTGGTATCTCCCCACTGAGTGAGTCAGCATGTTTCAGTGGGATTCTCTGCTGACTCCCTATTAAGATGCATTGCCCTGAGATTAGGGGCTGATGTATATTGACTCTGACCATTAGGTAACACTGCCCCTGAGACTGGGGGCTGATTTATATTGACTCTGGACAGTAGACCATGCTGCCCTGTGACTGGGCCAGATCTATATTGACCCTGGCCAAAAGTCTGCACTTCCCAGAAACTAGGGATTGGTATATATTGACTTGTGCCATTAGGCTGCCATATCCAGAGGCAGGGGGCTGAAGGGTATTAGCTTTGACTCTGGCTGCTAGACCAGGTGATTGGGTTGTGAGGAGCAACCTGAGTAACATAAACGTGGGGCTACTGCATCATCACCCCCCTCAGAGGGTAGGGGTGAATAGCCCCCACAATACTCATGCAAAATTATCTGGAAAAAAAAAGAATCTTTCAGAAGTAAGGGGAGAGCTCAGGAAAGCTGGGTTCATTTTGAGGCTTTACCTCAGTTTTCCTCAAGAGCCTTGTGTGTGACTTCAGCTCACAGCCTCAAAGCTATTTGAACTACTAACTACTACTGATTTATAACCTTTCCACAAGGTGGAATTGGCAGCAGCAAGGGTTCGATATCCAGGAGTCCCTCTACTGGCATGTGCCTCCACCCAATAATCTATGAAAATTAAATACCTCCCCTGGGCACCTCTAGGAGGCAATACTTCCCTATGCACAGGCACTGAACCTGGCGGGGGGTGGTGGGGGAAAGACAAAAGAAATTTAATAAAAATGGGAGGATGGTAACACAGTATTAACCTTGGAAAATGCTGCAAGCAGAATTCATAAGCATAACACTATGATCAAAATGCCCACCAGTGAACATTGGGCAGTGTCTCTTTGCCTCAGGTTTTTAAGTCTAATGATAAAAAATTCCTTTAACTTGCCCCCCTTCTCCCTCTAATGCACACCCACTCATGGTTGCTGTTATTGGTCAGTGAAAACCCAGGCTGGGGACCGGCTGGCTAAGCAGCAGTTCTGCAGAAAAAGACCTGGGAATTACAGTGGATAAGAAGCTGAATATGAGTCAGTGGGCCCGAGTAGGAAGGCTAACAGCATATTGGGCTGCATTAGTAGGAGCATTGCCAGCAGATCGAGGGAAGTGATTAGTCCCTGTAAATAGTCACACATGCCATGCCCGTTGCCCGGGATGTGACTTTATTACAATTCCCCACTCCCTTCCCCCCCCCCCCGAGTTACATAGATTCCCACGGAGTATCTTGTCCCAGAGTAATCTTGGCCTTACTCACACTGGCAGATCGTGTCCGCGGCACTAAGAGGGCGGAGTAGGGGGACTCGGGCCCACCATCTCTCCCAAGCCCTGACCAAGGGCCCTAAGACAGGGAGAGAGCTCCCTGTTCAGCGGGTGGGGTAGTTACCCCTAAACTCACCCACTCTCGGATTACACAGCCCTGCCCTGGGCCGCCTCCTACTCCGCCACTCCTGGAACCCGAGTTACCTCACTCGGCGCCAGCCTTCCCTGTCCCTGGTCCCCGTCCTTTTCCTGACTTGGTCCTTCTCCTCCTTTTCCCTCTTGGGGCCTACCTTTTTGAAGTCCTGGTAGGCCAGCGTGGGACGTCATCACCCGGCGTCCTCCTCCATTGCGCCTGCTCTGACGTCATTCCCCGGCGTCTCCGGGTAGCGTCACGCGGCAGTGACATCACCAGCCTGCGCCGGCTCAGTGATGCAGTTGGCACTCTCAGCGTCCGGGGCCAACTGATTGCAGGCGTCCCTAACCCGCAGACCCTGCGCAGCGGCTTTGGCCACTTCCCCGCGGGTCTCCTTGCCTGAGAATCCCCTCTCCCGGGCCTCCCCCGACTGTCCGTGCATGGGGGGTTGTGGCACCCCGCTACAGTCCCCTTTATTCAGCACTGGTGAGTCTGCATCTGGAGTATTGCATCCAGTTCTGTCCCCCCTACCCATTATAAAAAAGAATGTGGGCGCACTGAAGAAAGTCCAGTGGAGGGCAGCAAAATCTATTAGGGGGCCGGAGCACATGAATTATGAGGAGAGACAGAGGGATTTGGGCTTATTTGGTCTACAGAAGTGTGAGGGAGGATTTGATAGCAGCCTTCAACTACCCGAAGGAGGATTCCAAAGAGGATGGAGGGAGGCTGGTCTCAGTGGTGACAGCTGACAGAACAAGGAACAATGGTCTCAAGATGCAGTGGGGGAGGTCAAGGTTGGTTATTTGGGGGGAAAAAACTATTTCACTAGGAGGATGGTGAAGTACTGGAATGGTTTACCTAGGGAGGTGGTGGAATCTCCATCCCTAGAGGTTTTTAAGATCAGGCTAGACAAAGCACTGGCTGGGACGATTTAGTTGGGATTGGTCCTGCTTTGGGCAGGGGGTTGAGCTCGATGACCTCCTGGGGTCTCTTCCAACTCTATGATTATGTGTGTAGCCCAAGGTCCAGTGTGCTTCAACAGCAGCCCTGAGAACAACAAGTTGTGGACTACAAACTGCAACATATTGGGAGAACTTTCTGGTTCCTGCCAGGATGTACCCTCTGCCCCTAGCAGGGTCTCAGCAAGGACTGAGCTAGAAGCAGCACGCAGGCTGCATGCTGAGAGGAGGGGCTGCTGAACTGTGATCCTGTTCTATGGTTTTTTACTGAATAAAGCCTATTCCTGGTGGTTTGTCTGCGTGGGTCTGGTCTGTGGTGCCCACACATCATACACAATGCAGAGCACACCAAGGAGCCTCAGGCCTAGCCTCCCACAGTTGTGTAAGAAGTCACTAAGCTTCCCCTATGCTGAATAATCTCACGCTGGGCTAGTGAACGGGAGGGGTTACATATAATTCCATTATTCCATTCTGTGAGTTCAGAGGTGCAGTCACATGAGTTCACCTCTCTCCCGAAGGGGTGGAGAGAGGGAGAGGGCACCTTGCTTGCTCTCCTGGCCACTAGGGTTGCCAGGTGTCTGGTTTTGAACTGGACAGTCCGGTATTTGAGCTTTCTGTCCGGGAAACAAATTGAGAAAATACTGCACATATAAATGTCCGATATTTTCTAATTACGTTTTTATTGTTATCATGAGTATCAGTACGTAGTTGCGTACTGCCTGGCTGGTAGACACACTCACACTGCATGAGTGTGTCTATGAGCCAGGCAGTATGCAACTACACAGTAGAGAGGAGGGGGGAAGGGCCGGATGGAACCCCCGGGGACAGACTCGCCCATGCGCCCCGCCGGGACCATACATGGGACGGGCAGCACCCCAGGAGCTGTGTGCGCCCGGGCCAGCCCCACTCCCCGCCGGCTGGTTACCCCCTCCTGCTCTCCCCCGGCCAGCCCCACTCCCTGCCGGCCAGTTCCACCCCCAGCTAGCCCCGCTCCCCCCAACCCCCTCCCAGCCAGCCCTACTTCCCGCCGGCTGGTTCCCCACCCCCATCTCCTCCGGCCAGCCCTGCTCCCCTCCCAGCTGGTTCCCCCCAATCTGAGATCAAGTGTGTCCGATATTTTTTTTAAACCATCTGGTAACCCTACTAGCCACTCCATGTGTTGCACCAGCCATTCCACTGCTCCACTGGCTGATCTGCCAGCCACTTGCCACTCCATTCCTCGGCATCCTCTTGTATGTCTTGAGGTCTCACCATGGAGCACAGCTCTCTGTGATTTCAGCTGCAGGCTGAGCAGTCCCTCCCATCAGAGATACTGTTCTATAGAACCCAGTCTAGGTGTTAGACCTTATCAGTGATTCAGAGTTAACGATCACTTAACTTAGCCTAATGAGCTCTATCTTTAACCATGGGAATGAACAGGTCAAATGGTGCCTTATGGCTCTTCACCTGAGCTCACAGCACCAGAGATAAACACCTTTCCTCTGCCCTCTCCTTTGCTTTCTCCACTGGGTGCTGGCATCTGAACCCCTGGCACGTTCAATACAGTTCAGGGTGACTCCCTGCAACCAGGACAAGCTAAGCATAGTTCTGATACCCTTTACTCATACAATAAGGATAACAACATTTCATTACCCCGGCATTCAATACTAACGTGATTTATAAGCCAACACAAGCCAAAATTGAGCTCTTGGGCAACATGTGGGGTCACAGGGTGGATGCCCAGTGAGGCATTGTTTCTGCAATAGCCGCTTCTCTCCCCAGATGCGCTGCCATGCACAATTTGTTGCCCAGGACTGACGGAGTCCAGAGTTCAGGCAGGTCAATCTTCAGCCCCATATGGGAATTGCTGTTTGGTCTGCTCTGGGGGTGCTATCATCTCACCCAGCTGTGGTGATTTCAGCTGGATTAATGGTTGGCCAGAAGGGCCTTCACTATTCACTAGAGTTCTTCAGCTGTGCTGCAGCAGCTTCAGCCATATCTACCTCTGTGCCATCACCTGCCTCGAAGCCTCCCCGGCACCAGCTCTGGGCTGTTGCCCACCTCTGAGTCACCTTTCTGCAAAGTCTTCAGAGAGGAAACCATGGCCTGTAGGATCAACAGAGCACATCAGGGCAGAGGCCCCACACAAAAGGAGGCCCCCTTTCCAGTCTTTCTTTCTCTGGTTTTGGCTAGGCTCTGCTACCCAGTCATGCCAGACTGAGGCTTTGACCTGATGGCCTCTCACCCCAAGCACAGTTGCTGCAGGTCTCTTAGCCTCTCTGCTCGGTTGTTTCCCTTTGCTCGCCTGCAGAGAGCTCCATCCCCTCTCCTCTGGACCACTCTTCTCCCTGTTCTCGAGCAGGCATCAATAGTGAGCTCTTTACTCTAGGGCTCAGGCCACAGGGGCTATGCTACAGTTGGGCAGCCCTGTGGGTATCTCTGTGAGACTGTGGCAGACTGAATGGATAGGGAGACCAAGTTATCCACTAATCCCTGAGGAGCAAGAGGTCTTTACCGTATGAGGGAACTTCCTCTTCCCCTGTCCATCCTGCTCTGAAGAGAGGTGGAATTCTTCAGTCTCTAGGTGCTGTCAGTCTGCCAGAAGTCATATAATGGGGAAATCACAGGATTAAAATTAAAGGTGTCATTTATTAAATGCTAAGTGCATGTCTTCTAGACTTCCTTAGCTTGCACATGAAAGATCTTTGACATATTCACTTTAACTTGTATTTTTAGACAGCTGTCATTTTCCTATCATGGGATGCAGCAAGGACTTGTCATTGCCTCAGGCAAGCACTTGTGTTTCCTGGCTACACAGCAGAACTGCCTGTGCCACATTAATTTCATAACTTTCTCACTACGTCGCTTAGCAGATAGAGCAGCATCCTTTTAGGGTCTTATCTCAAATCACCACCACTGACACCTATCAAAGCAGGATTTGGTCCTTGATGATTGTAAATAAGGAAGTATTTATTACAGTCAAAGAAGATACACTTGGGTTCCTGCATGTAGCACTCTTCATTTCACAGTTTACCCACGAAGGTGACAAAGAGAAAAAGTGTGTTTGTGTGTGTGTGTGTGTTTCTACACAGCATGCACTGGTCCCATCTTATCCATTTCAATAAATGTACAGATCAGTGCTGTAATGGGAAGCTGCAGCTATAACAGATCTAGAATGAATCTACCAATAAAACAAAGAGAGAGACGACTTGCAGAGTCAGATACTGTTACATCCAGCAGTCAGAAAGGTTCTATTGTTTCCACAAAAGCATTCCAAATGAGGCTATATTATATCCATCCTCAGGGGAACCCTGTAAATCGCACTGTAAAATGGAACTTGGATTTCAAAATGCTGAAACTGTTCAGCGTAATAGGGCAGGGGAAAGGCCCCCATATACAGATGAAGCCATTTTAATTGACTGGAACAAATATAGATGAAGGGGGAGATTTTCAACAGCACATGTGGGAGTTAAGTGTCCATGTGCCTTTGAAAGTGTTCCCAGAAAACAGGGCAAACCCTACTGGAGAAGTTTGGGTACTTATCTCAAGAAGGGAAGGGATTTCACCGATAGCTCTCAGATACAAAATCTGAGAGAGAGAGAGGTGAGATGACTGGTCGAAGATCATCCAGCAGGCAGAGCTGGGCCTAGAACTAGGTCCAATGTCATGCCTATCCAATTAGAGCTGGGCAAAGGGGGGAAATATTTATACACACATACTATGCTCAAGAGCTGACAGAAAAATAATTTTCAAATGATATTATTCACTGAACATAATTTGAGTATCTATAATCATGGCTGAATTTGCGAACAATTGCTTTGAAGGAAAATGCCAAAATTTGACAGCGAAATTAGTCACAGTAGACAAATCGACCAGTTCTAATCTTTTATTGGATGTTTTCTTCTTTTCAGATCTGAAGGAGATCCTCAGTTAATATATACTGAAGTTAGTCAAGCTACATCAGTTTCTACTTGCTAGGGAGCTGAGTCCATCTTTGCTAATCTCATTGTTTTTACAAAAGTAATCCACTTCTCACATTTTCAATTTTTAATTAGCATAAACAGTTTGTCTGTGTACTTTGCAGCTGAATCCGAATCCTGAAGAGAGGGGGTAAATGTGTTTAAACAGTTAAGAAAATAAGGGTGGAAACATTTTAGAATCAAAGAATCATACGGTTGGAAGAGGCTTCATGAGGTCATCAAGTCTAACCCTCTGCCCAAAACAGGACCAGCTCCAGGGTCTTGTCAAGCTGGGACTTAAAAACCTCTAGGGATGAAGATTCCACCACGTCCCTAGGTAACCCATTCCAGTGCTTCACCACCCTCCTAGTAAAATAGTTTTTCCCAATATCCAAACTAGACCTCCGCCACTACAGCTTGGGACCATTGTGCCTTGTTCTGTCATCTGTCACCACTGAGAACACCCTCTCTCCTTTTCTGTGGAACCTCCCTTCAGGTAGTTAAAGGCTGCTATCAAATCCCCCCTCATTCTTCTCTTCTGTAGACTAAATAAGCCCAAATCCCTCAGCCTCTCCTTGTAAATCATGTTCTCCAGCCCCCTTCTGGAGGACTTTTTGTTGCCCTCTGCTGGACTTTCTCCAATGTATCCACATCTGTTCTGTAATGGGGAGACCAGAATTGGACGCAATACTCCATTTGTGGTCTCACCAGCGCTGAATAAAGGGGAATAATCACTTCTCTAGATCTGCTGGCAATGCTCCTCCTAATGCACCCTAATATGTGGTTAGTCTGCTTGTCTACGAGGGCACATTGTTAACTCATATCCAGCTTCTCATCCACTGTAATCTCCAGGTCTTTTTCTGCCAAACTGCTACTTAGCCAGTCAGTCCCCAGCCTGTAACAGTGCTTGGGATTCTTCCAGCCCAAGTGCAGGACTCTGCACTTGTCCTTGTTGAACCTCATCAGATTTTTTTTGGCCCAATCCTCCAATTTTTCTAGGTCACTCTGGACCCTATCCCTATCTTCCAATGTATGTGCCTCTCCCCCTAGTTTAGTGTCATCTGCAAACTTGCTGAGGGAGCAATCCATCCCCTCCTCCAGGTAATTAATAAAGATGTTGAACAAAACCACCCCAGTACCGACCCTTGGGGCACTCCACCTGATACCATCCACCAGCCAGACATTGAACCATTGATCACTACCCATTGAGCCCAACAATCGAGCCAGCTTTCTATCCACCTTACAGTCCATCTATCCAATCCATGCGTCCTTAACTTGCTGGCAAGAAGACTGTGGGAGACTGAATCAAGACCTTTGCTAAAGTCAAGGTATATCACCTCCACCACCTTCCCCATATCCACAGAGCCAGTTACCTTGTCATAGAAGGCAATCAGGTTGGTCAGGCATGACTTGCCCTTGGTGAATCCACATTGACTATTCCTGATCACTTTCCTCTCTTCCAAGTGCTTCAAAATGGATTCCCTGAGGATCCCCTACCTGATTTTTCTGGGGACTGAGATGAGGCTGACCAGTCTGTAGTTTCCTGGATTGTCCTTCTTCCCTTTTTTAAAGATGGGCACTACTTTTGCTTTTTACTAATCATCTGGGACCTCCCCCAGTCTCCACGAGTTTTCAAAGATAATGGTCAATGGCTCTGCAATCACATCAGCCAACTCCCTCAGCACCCTTGGATGCCTTTGATCCGGCCCCATGGATTTGTGTATGTCCAACTTCTCTAAATAGTTCTTAACCTGTTCTTTCTTTGTCAAGGGCTGCCTACCTCTGCCCCATGTTTTGTTCCTAGTGCAGTAATCTGGGAGCTGACCTTGTCTATGAAGACAGGCAAAATAAACATTGAGCATTTCAGCTTTTCCCACATCATCTGTCACTTGTTTACCTCCCTCATCCAGAAAGGGTCCCACATCTTCCCTGACCATCCTCTTATTGTTAATATGCCTGTAGAAACCTTTCTTGTTACTCTTCACATCCCTTGCCTTTCACAAACCTTATTTTTAAAGAAGTTTTTAAAAACCTAGATTTTCACTTTTACTGGATTTCAACCTGATTTTGATTGTTGCTTGTTCACTATGTTTCTTCTATTTGATCACTTGATATGCTAGTTTTAGGTACCTAAGGTCAGGTGCTTAAATCCATATTTAAAGGACCTAAATAGAAGTTTGCCCTGATTTTCAAGACGCTGGATTTCTGAAAATCACAGAAATGTAGGACTGAAAGGCATCTTGAGAAGACATTTCGTTCAGGCCCCTGACTGAGATAAGACCTAGTACATGGGGGGCCTACAGAGTTGGGGAAGTGTGGGTGTGTTTGTGTGTAATATATAGTCCCTACTTCCACTCTATATATTTGAACTAGGCCCCACAAATAATCATGCTGGCCCTGATCAGTTTCCCCACTCTCATAAGCTGGTACACCAACTCACTGTCCTGCACTTCAGTAGAGTTCACCTGAGTATCAGGATTTTCTTCCTTATTCCCAAGGATGCTTTTCTCATCCATATATATAAAACAGACACACCTCAACAAGCAGCAGAGGTATAGCAGGTCTGTTGCCTAGCACTTCTTAAGGCCTCTCTCAGAAGCCTTCTGCTGCTGCCTACATAGCAGATATCCCCAGCCAAGTCTTCTTCCTAACTTGTGGGCCAAGTCTCCCTCCAGATCCTTTCCATAACCACAGGGTCCCCTGCAGCTCTTTCTATTAAGTGAGCTGCTTCTTGACCCTTTTATCTCACAACCTGGGCAGCAGCTGGTGAGTCACAAGTGGGAACTAAGCCCAGCTCCCTTAGAGAGCCATCCCACACTGTGAGGGTCCCTAAATATGTTGATCATAAAGCCTAAACTGTTCTTTACTGTTCCCAACATGTGACTGGAATGGATCTCTTTTGGGGCAGTGGAGATAAATTTGGGCATAAGGTGATAGATATTTTCTGTAATAGAGGTTGCCATCCACATTGTTAAATGCTCCATGGCAATGATTCTCCTTGGCATTTTTAATACCTTGATGTGCTATGTGAGCTGAGACATTTGATAGTTTTCATCTATGCTGGCTTCTGATCTCTACGGCAATTTTTTTTTTTTTTTTTTTTGTGCCAAGAACCTGAGCAAAATTACACTAATAGGTTCTGACATATGTTGTGTCAATTCCATCTGGGCCAGTTGAGTCCAGCCCCCTGCCCTACATTTGCTGTTTCAGCCTTGAATGCAGATGTACATGACAGTCATTCCAGGAGTGTGTTACAGTGCCTTTTGCATGAAGTTTTGAGTAATCCCTGTTCTCTGATAACACCAGCCTTGGATCCAAAAGCATTTAGAATCATACAAAGAATTTTGTATGAGAAGACTAATATTTATTGTTGAGTTTAATGCATATAGAAGTAAGGTGCAACATCCAGATAGTGCAATCTTCATAGGCCAGTTTCTGCTCTTACTGTATGCCAGTGAGGTACACTGGTTCAAACTAAGAATAGCGCTTCTGGTGAAGATGCTCTAAGCTAATAGGAGAGAACTCTCCTGTCACCTTAATAACTCTGGATTCATGAGATGCAGTAGCTATGTTGGAGGGAGAAGCCCTCCTGTCCACATAACACTCTCCACACTGGTGCTTAGGTTGGTATAACTTAAGTCACTCAGGGCTTACCTACACGACAGAGAAGATTGACCTTCCAGAGGTCGATTTTCTAGCGTTCGATTTAGTGGATCTAGTGTAGATCTCTAAATCAAATGCTATGAGCAGCCCCACCAGTGTCTTGTACTCATTCTATGAGCAGTAAGGGAAGCCAATGGGAGAGTGTCCTCCCATCAGCCTCTTGAGGTGTAGTCACGGCAGTGGCTCAGCTTAAGATAAGCCAAATCCAGCTACACATTTTGCATAGCTGAATGGTGTACCTTAAGCCAACCTGCCTGGTCTAGTGTAGACCAGGCCACAGGGTATGGATTACTCACACCCCTGAATGATGTAAATTAGAACAAAATAAATTTTAGTGTAGAAATAGTCTACATTCCAGTATATTTATACTACTGTAAATGAGATCAAAATCTAGACCTATATCTGATTACTTTTGGCTAAGGCCTTGTGCAAAGATCATGTTTACTCAGCTATTAGACTGGGGAAGGATTTGTTGTAGGTAGTAAGATTCTTCAAACTTCAAACTAAACCTTCTTAGGACTCACGTTGTCAGCATGTCATGTATTTTAAATCCAGAAGATCACTCAGCACATCAGACATGTGTATATTATGGGCATATGGGAGGAGTTCTAAGAATTCTTAATACAGAGACAAGAAATGTGCAAATATGGCGTAAAGGCCACTTGCAGCAACAACCTTAATGGTGATACATTTTTCAGCAGTTTAAGAGACATTCACTTCTCTTTACATGCTAAGGGCCTGATTCTTCCTCAAAGATGTCATGTAACTCACAGGGGGAACTGCACCCCTGCAACTGAGATCTAATTCAGCCTTGAGGTTGTGCAAGCAGGGGGTGCCTTGGGCATCTGACCTGTGGAAACATATATAAAAACCCCAACAATGCTGCCTAGTAGCCTAGCTAGTGGCTTCCAAGCCCTTTTTTGAATACATAGCCATAGTCCTGTGAAGAAGCGACAGAGTATGTCCATGATGAAACTGAGATGCAGTCCACCACTCCTTAGCAGCAGATGGGCAGAAATTATCATTTGCCAACCTAACAGGATTTCTGTGTGATCCACTTCTAGACCAGAAACACAGAAGTGGTGTCAGTATAAAGGAGAAGGAAGATGTAGAGAAACAAAGAGAAAAATTACTTTTCACTGTGCCCAAAGAAAACAAGAGTGGGTTTGAATAGTATGGCCAGGCTGTAACATTGTACCCATATTCTTTTGGAAATATGCTTATGAATATGCATAACTACAGTGTGCTCTGCAAAATACATCTTGTACAACAATTTCCACCCCCCTGCCCACCTTGGCCTGGACCAATCCACACAAGAGATCCACTTCCTGGACACAACAGTATAAATAAATGATGGTCACATAAACACTACCCTAAACCAGAAACATACTGACCCCTATTCTTACCTACATGTCTCTAGCTTCCATCCAGGTCACATAGTAAGATCTATTGTCCTCAGACAAGCCCTAAGATACTATTGGATGTGCTCCAATCCCTCAGACAGATAAACACCTACAAGATCTTTATCAAGCATTTTTAAAGGTAAAATACCCACTTAGGGAAATGAAGAAACCGATGGACAGAGCCAAACAAGTACCCAGAAGTCACCTACTACAAGACAGGCCCAACAAGGGAAATAACAGAAGATCACTGCTTATCACCTACATCCCCCAGCTAAAACCCCTCCAGAACATCCTTGACAATCTACAACCAATCCTGGAAAGCAATTCCTCACTCTCATAGACCTTGGGAGACAGGCCAGTCCTCTCCTACAGACAGCCCCTTAACCTGAAGCCAATACTCACCAGAGGCCACACACTGCACCACAGAAACACTAACTCAGACACCTATCCCTGAAACAAACTCCGTTGCCAGCTCTGTTCACATATTTATACAAGTGACATCATCACAGGACCTAACCACATAAGGCACACCATCAGGGACTCATCCATCTACTAATCTGATATATGCTATCATGTGCCAACAATGCCCTCTACCATATATATTGGCCAAACCGGACAGCCTCTGCACCAAAGGATAAATGAACACAAACAACAAGAAAAATAACATACATCAACCAGTCCGAGAACACTTTAACCTCCCTGTACACTCAGTAATGGATTTAAAAGTCACCATCTGGATCTGGTTCTGTTAAATGTCTTCATCAATGATGAAAATATTGGCATAGGGAAGCACACTTATAACGTTTGAGAATGAGACCAAGCATCACTCTAACTTTATTGCAAAAAGCTCTGTGCCACTCATTGATGTAGTTTTACTATGTTGGCATTGCAGGAGAGTAAAACAGGTAGGAGGAGCATTGCTGGGTATACTCATCTCCTGTGTTGTTGACAATACCTGACTTTTATTGACAAAATTATATACAGTAGACAAGGCCTAAGTTTCAACTTCTAGCCAGAAAAGAGAGAACTGAAATATTTCCATCTAAACAGGACAATGCCTCACTTTTTTTATTCAATAATTCAACAGACACTGAGCAGCAAAGAAGAATGAATGCATCTGCAGATACTTCATGAAATAGCTACAGGGGCAGATCTCAGCTGATGTATATCAGTATAGCTCCTCTGAAACCCATTGAGGATTTACACCAAATTACACCAATTTACACCAGCTACAGTTCAGGCACTAGTTCTTTCCCTCTTCACACTACAAATTGGACACAAATTTTCAAATATCTTGCAGGAAAAGGTTATTGAAGTTTAAACCCATCCAATTCAAAGAATCATCCTGCGTACATTTGTCATCAGTTTCTTGTTAATAGTAAATAACCCAGAAGGTTAAAAAGCAGTTCTGAGGCCTCTAGAGCCAATAACACTTGCTAGGATTTTTGTCAGCCTTGTTAAAAGCCTTCAGTATGGCAACTGTGCAAGGCTTTAAAGCTCTAAGGAAGCTCTGAGATTATCTCACAAAAAAGTTGGGTGGCTGACCTAGCTTCTTCTCCCCTTCCTTCCCAGGATTGCTGTAGCAATAGGTACAAATTTGTGTTACTAACATAATTGTACTGAATATCAGTCACACTCAGGCAAATCTTCAAACTAGTGTGTGTCCTCAGCCACAGAGGTTGCTGTCTAAGGTCTCCTCAGAGACAACAATCTTGTGATTAAAATTATGCACCACTGGTCAGAGGAGAGTTGTGCTTTATTCATAGGCAGAGACATTTTTGCATAGTAGTATCTCAGGCAGTTCAGGAGAAAATATGTCAGATAGGTTTTTATTTAGTCCAAACAATGATCAATTATTCAGGGCATTATTAAAATATGAAACGAGGCTCACACAGAAATATATATTTTAATTTTTAAACAGTGAGCAAGTTAAACTAAGTTTACTTGGCTGGAATGCACCATTCCAGTATGGGTTTCTAGCATCAGAATGGTCAGAGATTTACATGTCTTTAAATAGACATTGTCTGAATTGTGACCGGTACTAAGCCACATCCCTGAATGTGGATGGAGGTCAGAGGAGGAGAGGGGAAAATCCTAAAATGGTTTATTTCATTTTTATTAATTCATTGAGAGTTTTACTGTAAGGACCATTAACAAGTAAATTATTCAATGTGGTACAGGTTCCCACACTGCAGCACTCATTCTAAATATAGGAAATGCCTCAGTAAAGGCAACACCATGGCATTGGTTTAATTTTCCAGAGACCACTGCAATTTGAAAAGCTAAGTAAACTAGATCTTCTGCTGTCACTGAGACACATTCAGAGCAGTGGATGTGGTAGGGAAGGCAAGAGGTGACTCTAAACCACCTTGACTTAACTGATACCGGATCTCAGCCCCCAGTGCAACTTCCAGCAGATTCAGCCTACAATTAGGCCCTGCAGATGACACACCCAATAAGTTATTCCAGGAGCAGGGAATAGCCCCAGCTACAGTCCTTCTCCCAGCAATACTCCCTATGCCAAGGAGCTGCTATCCATGTAACCCAGAAATCCACTTCACACTAGATCTTAAGTGGATTGTGGCTCAAAGCAGCCTGAGCACACCTTAAAATCAGCCCTGGTATCTTTAAAGCCAAGTATGGAGTGCAAGATATTCAGCCTTCCTAGTGTGTCGTCTTTGTTCCTGTACCAAGCTGAAAGTTAGGAGCCAGATCCCTCAAAGCCTCTCTCACACATTACTCACATCAGTAATAAAGAATCACTGATGCCTTGAAAACCACTGCACTCAACTAGCGCAGAGAAACCCAAACCACCCAGCTAGAGACTAACAGGAGAAAAGGCTTTTTTCATGCTGGTTCCTGACCAGTGGAATGATCATACTGGAGGTACTCAGAATATGCTCTACGGTCTATGCTGCATGCTTTGAAGACGATGGCAAAATCTCTATTGGCTTCAGTTAGGGCAGAAGTAAGCCACAAATTTGTCTGCCTTTGAAGACCCATCCAAACCCCACGATTTCAGAAAGGCCTACATATAAGAGAAGCTGAGACTATGTCGTGCAAGTAATGGAATCTAAAGAATATTTTGAATGTTTTCCTCTCTTCCCTATTGTATTTCATATAAACATTTTCACAGGCATAAACCTAACTGAGCAGTGGATAAAATTCGAATACATTTGCCTCTCACCAGTCTTCAATGTCTGATCAAAGTCTTAACATTTCAAGCTTCTTCCAAAATGCATCCCGGTACTAGCTCATGCACTGAATAATCAAAGAAGCAAAAGGCTACTAACATGTATTCCCAGCCCATTTTAAAGCCTTGTTTCTTATAACATTTGCACTAGGAGAAGTTAAAAGATCAGCCTATTTTTAGCTGAGGAGTACATGCTGCTATCTATTTGCCTGTGGAACTGCAATTAGTGTTAATGACGGTTATGTTCACTGGATTTTTCACTTATTTAAGAACAGAAGTGTTGGATTTGAGCTAACCATCCTGCAGCAAAAGCCATCACAGAACTTAAGCTTAGGGCTCAGAAGAAGTGAAGGAGTTTTTCAAATATAAGTAAAGAGATCAATTATGTCCTAATGGGAGATTTCAAAGATAGGTTTTGAAATCTGATTATGATGGTGATGAGGGCCTGCATCAGGAGAGGGGAAGAAACACCTGCATTGGATTGAGGTCAAAGATGTGATGACTTGAACCCTGCCTATGTCAGAATCAAAGAATCATAGAATACTAGGACTGGAAGGGACCTCGAGAGGTCATCGAGTCCAGTCCCCTGCCCTCATGGCAGGACCAAATACTGTCTAGACCATCCCTGATAGACATTTATCTAACCTACTCTTAAATATCTCCAGAGATGGAGATTCCATAACCTCCCTGGGCAATTTATTCCAGTGTTTGACTACCCTGACAGTTAGGAACTTTTTCCTAATGTCCAACATAAACCTCCCGTGTTGCATTTTAAGCCCATTGCTTCTTGTTCTATCCTCAGAGGCCAAGATGAACAAGTTTTCTTCCTCCTCCTTATGACACCCTTTTAGATACCTGAAAACTGCTATCATGTCTCCCCTCAATCTTCTCTTTTCTAAACTAAACAAACCCAATTCTTTCAGCCTTCCTTCATAGGTCATGTTCTCTGGACCTTTAATCATTCTTGTTGCTCTTCTCTGGACCCTCTCCAATTTCTCCACATCCTTCTTGAAATGCGGTGCCCAGAACAGGACACAATACTCCAACTGAGGCCTAACTAGCGCAGAGTAGAGCGGAAGAATGACTTCTCGTGTCTTGCTCACAACACACAATCAGGGATAGACATTTTGGAGTGTGGCACAGGAGAATGGAGGTCTGCTTTATCAAAGACAGACAAGGTGGGTGAGGTAATATCTTTTACTGGACCAACTTCTGTTGCGCTACATCTAAACTACAAAGATTTTCCGAAAGAGGATATGCAAATTCCGCAATTTGCATATCTTCCTCTGATCACATTTTTGAAAGAGGATCTTTCAAAAATGAAAATCATCTGGATGCGTTTTTTTTTTAACCCCTTTTTCAAAAAAAACGCTTTTCCTTAAAAAAAGAGGTTTATGTGTTTTTTTCTTATACAAAGAGGAATAACTCTTGTGCAAAAAGCCCTGTCTTCTGACAATCTACTATACTTTTTCTTGAGCAAAAGCACTCTCGTAGTGTGGACGCTCTGCGAGTTTTTGCCCAAAAACAGCAGTGTAGACGTAGCCTCATAGAGAGGAAAGGAAGGGATGGAGGCAGCAGCTGGGGGATGGGGGTTGTTAATGGGTTATTGATTGTTATAATAAGCAATAAATCCAGGGTCTCTAGTTAGTCCATGGTTTTTAATGTCTAGCTAAGTTATGATACATCAAGTATTGTGCTGGTTTCCTTTGAGAATGAGGACTATTTGGTCAGATCTCCGTATTGCCAACTCCAAATGTTCAGGCTCATCAAAAAATCATGAGATTGGCTTTAAAATCATGAATTTATGCAAAAATAATAGTTGTGTTGTTCTTTTTATTTGCCTTCTCTCTTTTGAGCTCTAGGATGCACTGGAATCATAGTTTGAAGCTTTCTCCATAGCGTTGAGGGGTAGAAGCTTACTTTCTCTTAAGAAAGAAGGCTGAAATCATCACAGATCCACTCAGAAGCTGGGGCTTGATGGAAAACAATAATTAATATGAGACTCAAGACAAAATTATGAGAGTTAGTAACACTGAGATGTAAGTGATCACTTTGTGAAAAGTGTTCACCCACAGGTGATGTGGTGTGTTTGCCTTTTATCATTTTCCTGCACGAGTTCATTCCAGAGTGTAGTGACTATGTTGTGTCACCCATATAGCTGCTATTGGGGCATTTACTGCACTGGATGAGGTACACTGTATGTTGTGATAGGCATGAGTAGGATCCATAAAGACAATCTTGGAAGCTGGATTACTGTGTGAGATGGATTGTCCCTTGGTTCCGAGAAGGAGCCCATCTCTCATTTGCATTAATATAAATTAGGAGTAATTCCATTCAAATTACTGGAATTAGATTAGTATAAACAGGAGTTAGTCCTAATCTAAGCAGCGCGGCCACCTACCAAGCCCCACGCAGGGGCTCAGGGCAGCCACACACAGCACCACCGCTGCCCGACAGCCCAGCACAGAATGGCCACAGCCAGGGCAGAAGAACTCCTGCACACCAGCCCAGCACAGAGATGCCACAGCAGAGCTTCTGCAGCAGCTCCCTGCCGGGGCCATTAGGGAGGAGCCTATCCCCAGCCTAGCCACAGCAGCTCTGTGCTGGAGCTGGGGGAGGGGAAACTCCCTCCCCAGCCATGGCTGCTCCATGCTGGGGCCAGGGGAGAAAGTGCATCTCTCCCAGCCATGGAGCCCAACTCGAAGCTGCCCCAGAGCTGCCATGGCCAGGGGAGAGATGCCCCTTCCCTGGCCCCCACTCAGCCTAGCCCGGATCTGCCCCTCTCTCCCTGGGGCAGCCTGCACACTGAACCCTTCCTCTTTGGCCCTGCCCCAGAGCCTACAACCCCAGCCACAGCCCACACCCCAACTCTCTGTCTGAGCCCTGAGGTCAGTGCTCACACACTGAGGTCCCTCCCACACCCCAACCCCTTAGTACCACTGCTGCCAGACAACGTCCATGTGCAAAATGACATTTTGTTATGTGATACATCACCTTCATATAGATGCACATAATGAAAGTGCTTCCGCACATGGACATAAAAAATTAGAAGGTCTTCTGGTCCTAAGTTATAGCTGTGCCAAAGAAAAGGGAAGGAAGCAGAGTCCTCAGTTTGCTTTTCAATGCAAAGAGAAATAAATTGCTTACAGTATTAATAAATCTCAAAGGCTAAGACAATGTTCACTTATCAGCCTGGTGGGAACTTAAACACCACTTTATTCAGCTATCTGTGAGCCCAGTAGTCACTATACCTTGAGACAAATAACATGCACTTGAGCATATAGGTATTTCTCTGGCAGCAGGTGTAACTTTAAGGGCTGAATTTCCTACACAAAGAGTCTGTGCAGAGCACCATGAAGCTCCTGTTGTTCAGCACAGAATACAGCAGCTCTTGCAAGTACCTTAAGCACTGAGGCTACACAGCAGTGTTATTTCGGAATAACTGATGTTATTCCAAAATAACATAGTCCACATCTACTCTACAAGCATAATGTTGAAATAATGTTGAGCTGGAGGACTTCTTACTCCGACTCCTGTAACCCTCATTTTATGAGGAGCAAGGGAAGTTGGAGGAAGGGTGCTCTCTCTCAGACTTCCTGCTGTGTAGACTGCACCATCGGCCAGAATAAGTTATTTTGACTTAAGCTATGCAACTGAAGTAGCTCAAGTTGAGTAGCTTATTTCAACTTTAGCCCTGCTGTGTAGACATGCCCTGAGGGATCACAGTATACCACGTGTATTCCAAAGCAAAAAGACACTAAGAAAGTCCCGAGTGGAAGAATGAGGCAGTTAAAAATTCCACCAGTGCTGCAATTCTCTGGAAATGTGAAAGACCACAGAAAGTTTACACAGCCCTTCACTCTGTATCTGCAATAAGTGAGGGCCAGTGAAAGAAAGACATGCATAAAAGAGAGAACAAAAGATGCTACACCTAAACAAATAGGTGATTGCGCATGTCGATTTTATTTTTGCTAGATGTGGGATTCCTGGCCTGAGGGCCATCTGACAGAGGGCCACAATTCAGTGAGCACGTGCTTAAAGAGTTTGCAGTGAAGTGCTGGTTTAGGCATGTTACAACCAGTCTCTATTTTCCCAAATCCAACAGATTGGAGGGAAACTGAGTCAGAATAATAAAGCCCTTTCTGAAAAAGACTGCAGTCATATTCTGATCCAACTTTACCACAGTTAAATTACAGAATGTCACCAATGAAGCATGGGATGTCCCCTGCAGATGTTTTCTGCCACAGGAAACTGAAAACAAGAAAGAGCAGAGTCGCTAAGGAGTTGCACATGTGTAAAGAGAGAGAGAAGGCAAAACAAGTAATCTGTCTAATATGGAGTCTCCGGAGCTCCCATCACCTTGTGAAAATGGTGCAGTATGTCTCTATGGTGGAGAATGATGGTTACAAACAGCAATGGTGTCACTAAGGGGCTGCCCCATGGCTTTATGAGCTTCTCAACCCAGCTGGACATCTGCTACTGAGGAAAGGGAAACGCTCCAGAGGAAGGGAGATAAGGGGCATTTATTCTACTTCTTTGCCCAAAGAAGTCTCAGACAAGCTACATCCACGACAAGTTGAAACAACAGAGCCCCTGAACATGGAACAACCAGAACAAGTGGACTTGTCATCTCCTGAGAGAAATGGTGTTGATGTTCAGGGAGCCTCAGGGCCAAGCAACAATCCAGAGCACATTGAAGACTAATTGAACACTGTTAGCAACTTTAATAATTAGATTGGTTAGAAGTATTTGTAATTGTGCATTAGTTAATTATATTGTTAAGGTGCTTGGAGGGGCAGTATTAGGGACAATGACTTTAAGGGCTGGGTTTCCAGACATAGTCTGGAAAGGGCTCTGTAGCCCTAATGGTGTTATGCGCAGCCAGTTTGGAACAAGTCCCAGAACACACTAGATCTCTTGCAAATACCTTAAGCAGTAAGCAACCATTAACCACCACAGCAGGAGTGACTGAATGTCCTAAGAAATGGGTCTTTTCCATCCCTAATGTATGTGATTCAATGAGCCATGCTTTGCACATTGTTTGAACTTGTTTAATAATGAATTCCTTCAGAGTACACTTACTACTAAAAATATTACTTTAGCAATATTTCCCATTAAAAAGTAGATTTCCAGGGAGTTAGAGTTAGGTAAGTGCCTTTCAGGGAAAATCAGAAGAGAATCTCTTTTGGGATTGTGATTATGGAAAGGTCCTAGATGGATACATTCAAATTTATATTATTGACTTGACACTTATTAGCACCTTTTTAAAATGCCATGACAACAGCAAGAGTTGCTCTTGGTATCAATATATATTTTGCTGTTATCCTGAAAGAGCATTATAGTCATGTGTGTCAGCATCATTTGACATCTGGATCCAGTCATTTTAAATTATGCACATTTTGCCGGAGGTGAATTTTTCTTTCTTCTTTTTACATTTGTGTGCAAGACATCATGCTGGGTGGTGTTACATTAAAGCTTGCTCTTTCTTCCTGGCACTGTGGTTAGACACTGGTTCACCCAGGATGGTAGGCACTCAGTTATGTTTAAACTGAAGTTATATTGCTTTTGCATTTATCTCTTCTGGAGAAGAGCACCCGAGCTGTTTCGCATAATATTTCAATGCTTTACAGCAGTCTCAGACAAGAAGAATACTATATCCAGTCAAGTATGCAAACTGGAGAAGTATAATTTTAATTATTCAGGTTGGAATGTGTCCAAGATAATGATCAAACTTCCATATGCTGAAGAAAAATGCCATGGAGGCTTTGATTTCAAAGGGTCAAAGGCATTAGATTTAAATCTTATCCAAAAGAGAGTGAACTCCAGTAGCCAATTTGATTCCAAAATCTGGGGCAGAACTGACTCAAAGGGAAGTGTCATCTCCTATATCTTTTGTGGTCTGTCTCCTAAACATGGGCCAAACTCAGCCCGGCATAACTTGTAAGTTAGGGGAGGCATGGTTATCAGTCTGCACATCGAGCTAGGAAAAATACTAATGGAGCTAAAGAAGACACTACTACAACACAGTAGTATAGACCAGAAGTTCTTAACGGGGGTCTGCAAGCTGGTTTCAGAGGGTCCACAAAGCAAGGCCAATGTTCCACCCCACCACAGGGCTAAAGCCATGCAGGGCAGATCTGCTAAGCCCCACACCCTCTGGCAGGGGGTTCTACAGGTTGACTGTGCATTGTGTGCAGAAATATTTCCTTTTGTTTGTTTTAAACCTGCTGCCTGTTAATTTCATTTCATAACCCCTAATTCTTGTGTTATGGGAAGGAGTAAATGAAAAAAAACTATGTCCATTTAAGAATTCTTTGATCTATTCCCATCTTCCTTTTAGTTATCCTGAAGATAAAAGGGCCGACAGATCCTCTCCTACAATTAACCTCTTTTGTGCCACTCTGGTAAGGAATTTCCTGAAAGTGCTATTCGTTTGCCCAATTAAAACTGGATGCATTTGAATGAATATTTTGCCAAAACAAGTCTATTGGTAAAAATATGAAAGTTCCTCAGATATTAGGATGATGAGCAAGGAATAAACAAACAGTATTCTATTGATGCAGGGGGCCTGCATTTACCACCATCTCAGTTACTAACAATGTTCCTGAACAAATTGGGGGGAAGAGCTTCAACTAAGGGGTGGGGCAGACCTGGACGAGGGTAGGGGTGCCCTTCGCCAGCCCCTTTCACTTGCCTGGTGAGTCTGTCTCTTTTCTGTATGGTTTTTTGAGAAGCAATCCCATTCCTGGCACATCCCATTTTCCTGGCACAACCTTACTTTGCTTTAAGTTAAGTCCCTGCTATCAGCCCCCCCTTTTTTGTGTTTGTTTGTATGTTTGTTTGTTTGTTTGATGAGAAACAATCAAATAAGAGGAAGCTGCATATCAAATTTGGTGATCCTAGCTCTTACTGTTTAGGAGAAGTCCTTTAACAAACAGACTCACAGACAGATGGACATATAGACAAACACACAAACTCTCTCAAAAACATAGTACATTGAGATCAATGCTATCTCATATGGTCTTTTTGTTACTTTCAGTTTAACATATCACCCTGCACTCTGCATGGGGCTAACCTTGAAAGTTACTCAGAAATTAGTGTAGGATGTGACTGGCTTTGCAAATGAACTACAGGGAGCCCATTACAATTCTCCAGAGTACCTTAGCTTGCTGTTGCCTTCTGGCTGAGATTCAAAGTGATGGCTGAGCTGTGTCTGGGGCAGGGACATAGCCATGAGTGGGCCTGGGTGGGCTCTGGCTCACCCATGCAGCATCCAGGCCCACCTGCCCCAGTGTTCCCTCTAAGCTTCGCGGCAGCACAGTTTCACAGGTGATTGATCGGCCCTGCAGTCAGCCCCTGATTAATCGGGGTTGATTAATCACCTGTGAAGCTGTGCTGCTCCACAGCTTAAAGGGAACACTGACCTGCCCCCAACCCTTCCTCTGCTCCTGCCAGGATGCAGGAGCTGCCCCATCCACCCAGTGCTCCAGCTGGGCCAGGGGTTGGAGTCAGGGTCTCGCCCTGCTCGACTCACCTGGGGCACCTGTCAGGGAGTGCAGTTGGGGATTTGGAAGCCTCTAGGTCCAGATTCCTGCTCCCCAGCTGGAGCACGGGGTGGGTGAACCAGCACAAGTCCCTGTGCTTCAACCCACTCCCTTGTGAGGGCAGCTGGAGGGTAGAACAGAACAAGTCCTGGCTGGACCACTGCACAGGCAGAATAGGGCAAGTCCTGGGCCTTGACCCCACACTTCTGCTGGGAGCAGCGGGCAGAGCAGGATAAGCCCTGAGCACCTGGCAGGGGAAAAGGGAAAAGTATTCAGGAAGGGCAGGATACACATTTTTATGGTGGGGTCAGGGCCCATGGCCAGAGCATCTATCCCAAGGCCAGCTGGGTAGCTCCATCACTCCTCCCCCATCTTCCCAGTCAGTGCCCACCCCCAAATTTGGGGCCCACCCACTTGTTCCATTTTAGCTACACCACTGGTGTGAGGTCCCGGCTACTGAAAAGACTTCATCTTTATCTCTGGCCCACCACATCAGATCTTGTCTCTGGATCTGAAACAGTGGGGCAGGAACCTGGGTAGTCTCTATAGAGAGCCCTTGGCTCGGGAGCTTGCCTTCCTCACTGGTCTTTAAGAACTAGGCCCATCTTGTCTCTTAGGCTCATGTTTGAGGAGGGCCATTATGGGCCTACTATGTAGCTTGAATGGTGATGAGAGGTTTTTCAACATCAAACATTGTTAATCACAAATTTAGGGTTGTTTGTTTTTTGTTTTTTTACAAATCAATAAGATTATTGTAAAACAAATCTGTGACAAGTGGATTGATGTCTCACCTGTGACTCTTGAATGCTTCCTGAATTAATAGCCTGGTGTCCTCTGACAAGGCAATTGTGACATTTGGTTTGGTGTTTGTAAATGCTGTGTCCATGCAGCATCCCCAGAAGCATGAAAATTGTTACGCACACACACCTAGTTTTTATTAGAAAAAGCGTATGTAATTGAAGAAGCTAGAGAATTTGCATGGGAGAAATGGTGCCAAATACTGATGAGAATTGTGCTCATAGTACTGGGGGAAAACAAGATCTGGAATGGCAATTGTTATCAAACTAGCTGAGCTATCCAGCATAAAGAATGGAAAGTGAAGGGATGATTTCAAGCAGAAAAATAGATAATATCTCATCCTGGGTTAAATGGTTGGGAGAATTTATGGGATATTTAGGAGACAGATGGTTCATTCTATATCACAGCTTGAGGCCTTCAGCATTGGTTGGAAGTAACACAGTAGGATGCTTGGCCTTTGCCTTTCAATTTCTAGTAATGTCTAAGCTAATCCAAATAGGCATGTTTAACAGGAGATGGTGAAGAGCTGCTGAGAAATAAGAAGAAATCTAATACTTGAAAGATGTAGTTTAATTTGTTTTACCAGTCCTAGGAAGTGCTGAAATCCCTTTGTATAGGAATTTTTTAATGTCTGTCAAATATATTTATAGGCATCCTTTTGTCTGAAACATTCAGAAATGCCATTCTGTGGTTCAGTTTATAACATCGGAGGATCAGATGAATTTGTCATTGGGTTGCTAATGCAGAAGCTCCTGCGGTAGTGGTGGCAGCGGCTAGAACCCTGGGCCCTTTTTAATCACCAGAGCCTGGTGCAAGTGCCCCGCTCTCGGTGGACCTGGCATATAATATTGTGAATATTGTGAAGACAGTTCCATTTCTTTGTACAGTTATGGCCTGATCCAAAGCTCAGTAATGTCAATGGAAAGACTCTCCTTGACTTCACTGGACTTTGCAGCAGGCTCCCTCTGTTTTGTCAGTTCCTCATACCAAAGCTACTTTATCTGATCCCAATTTATCATGCACTGCGCCTACATAGATCCTCATTGTCTTCAGTACGATTCCATGTTGGTGCAGCAGTCATGCAATGGTACATGCAATAAGCTGTGGGGCTATTGCTACCATTGTTGAGCCAGTCCTGGAGTTATAACTTGAGCAAAACTTCAGTGAAAATCAGTCAGATTGCTGGGTAAGTTGGGGCTGTGATTGCCCAGAGATGCCAAAAATGGCAGAAAAACTCCAGTTCCCACCATAAAATGAATTCAGTTGCCTGCTTTATTATTTTTTCAATTGGGGTTAGATTTTGTGTCTTTGCTGTCATTTTATGTAATGGCCCCCTGGCTCATGGCCTGGAAATAAGGGCATGAGGTGTCATAACATACATAAGAAATTTAATAAATCTACTATATATCTGAGAGAGTCTGTCTGTCTGTCTGTCTGTCCAAGAACTCCTCCTAAATGGTAAGACTTAGGACCAGCAAATTTGGTGTGCTGCTTCCTCTTATTGGATTGATTCTCATCAAACCGAAAGGGAGGGAGGTTTATAGCAGAGACAGTTATATTCATGAAAAACCACAGAGGATCAGCAAATGATCCAGCCTCAAGGAGCAGCCAGGGGGTGGGCTGCATAGCCCCTGCCACTGCCAGGGGAGAAGCCAGCAGGCAGGCTACATGATCTCTGCTGTGTGTGGCTGGCCCTGAGGAGCAGCCGCTGGCCGCCTCCACCCTTTGCGCTGACTCCTGCCCCCCGCCCCTTGCACTGAGTTGCCCATTCTCTGCTCTGACTCCTGCACCCCCACCCTCGAGTCCCTTCTTACTCCCCCGAGCCCTGACTCCTGCACCCCTCACACTCCCATCCTCTTTCACTGAGCCCTCAACATCACCAAACCCCTGCCCTGACTCCTGAACCCCCTGCACCCCAGCCACGTGCCCTGAAGGACCCAAGCAATGCTGGGTAAGTCTTCTAGTTGTCTTATAAAGCACAAACTCATCCCTAAGCCTGGGTGATCAGGCTGTGTCAGTGGGGAAAAAGCCTTTTGCCATCTAAAGCTTGTTATAAAACTCTCTCCCCTTCTCCCAGTTGAGGATCATGCAGTCCATTCATCAGCTCTAGGGCAACATCACTGTACATTGGTATGTGGATACAATCATGGCTTTGAGACTTTTACAGACAAGAAGTGCAACTAAGCCTGCTCAGTAGTCAGCTCAGACCAAACCCTGACTTCCCTCAGCATCACCTCTGACTTGATTGAGGGTGAATTAGCTCAAGTCCCACCTGCAGCCACACACAGCCCCATCTATAACTCCAAAATAGACACCATCCCCCAGAATGACCAACTGGAGCCATCCACCTCAATGGTTGTAAAAACATGAACTGATTTAAAGAGGGAAAAGAAAGTAGATATAAAACCAGTGCGACCAGGTTGCCTGACTAATGTGCAAGTGGTCGGGGGGAGAGAAATCTCATTATTCTTCCTTGCCACACACAATTGCAATCCCTGTACTTCCCTGAGTTGCAGTTATTTGTAAGACCGGGATGGGCAATAATTTTTGAAGAGGGGCCGCCCTCCTGAAGGTGCAGGGCCACGGGCTGAAAGGGGCTGTTCCCTCTAGGCCACCCCTGGAGGGAGAGGAGATTTTGTGTGCCAATAAGGACCTGAGGGTGGTGGAAGTGCAAAGTCTCTCTTCCCCCACCACCACTCTGCCAGGGGCACAGGCGCCTAGAGGGAACCGCCAGCTGTTCAAAACAGCTGGTAATTCCCTCTGGTGCTGCACTCCCCTGACAAGGGGAGGAGACTTCGCATGCTCCCCCGTTCCCAAGTCTCAATTGGCCTGGGGGCAGGAGAGCAGCTGGGCAATCAAGAGACAGATCAAATGGCTTGGTGGGCTGGATCTGGCCCACGGACCCTATCTTGCCCACCCCTGTGTAAGACAGTTGTAATGTTTGGTTAAAAGTGACTGTAGCAGACTAAACCCCTTGTTTGCCCTATCTGAGAAACTAAACTGATCCCCCTAATCCCCCCTCAATCACAGAAATGAGAAGTGGCCCTGTGCCTCAGACATGTCCCTTCTGTCTCTGCAGGTAAGGCCAACTTCCCTTAGTGTTGCTAGGATAATTTACATTCCTTCTGTTGTGATGAGTATACAAAAGTTATCATATTTCTGGTCTCTAATATAGGATCCTCGGGAGATTTTGACTGAAGACATATGCTAATCCATTTATTTTGGTATCTTCCAAGACTATTGGCTTTACACTCCACCCATACCTCAAAAGGCTTTGACAGTCTACAGTTCCCACAAAGTCACCCCCGTAATTGAGTTACTTCTGAACAACTCCTCATTCATCAAGGGGTTTGATTGTAAGTCAGATGTGTTTTGGCTGCTTATTTCAGCAGTTTCTTTTGTAACCCCAGCCAGAAAATTGATTCCTCCTTGACTAAACTGAATGACATAAAAGCCTCAGAATTAATGGGCATGTGAATACTTGACTGCAGAAGAGGAGGTAACTCTGATGGTTTTGACAAATGCTGGATTGTAGTAGACATCCATGGCCTTATTCAAACGTAGCCATGGCGGGTTGTAACCGTTCTGTCACTGACTCCTGAAAGATGTGTCTTTGCCATAGAGTTAGCTGGATGTTGCCACTAATCCTCCACAACCTGCTCTCCTGAGTTCAGACCCTTGGAATGGCCGGGGATGTGGATTGGAGCCCAGATTCCAATTTCATTTGGGCTGATAACACATGCAGTGTGGACAGAGGCTAAATCACTCCTGCTGATTGTTCTCCAGTGCCTTTCCGCAATTCTCCCTCAGTGCCCGGACACACAAGCTCTTCCACAATGCACAGGGAAAGAATCACAGACCTCAGCTATCTGCAGCTCAAAGAACCCTGGGATATGCCCCCAGAAGTCCTAACTCTGCAGCCTATCCCTGCAGTTGAGGCACACCCTAAATGTACACAAGCGTATGCAGAGGTTCACACCGATTAAGCTAATCAAGATTCAATTTTCTCTGTAATCATGGTCAACCCCAATTAGCTCTATTAGTGGAAGCCCCAGCTTACTCTTTTCTACGTTTAGGGATCAGCACCAGTGCAACTATACTGGCAGCTGGCTACTCCAGACAGAACCAGGGCTGTTCCCTAGTGTAGACAAAGGATGGAAGTCTCAAAAGTGCCAAAGTGCTTTAGTCCTGTTGTGCTCTGAAATCACATGGGCACTTTCAAAATGGGAGAACAACTATAAGTCAACAACGTGATCATAGAATCATAGAATACAAGGACTGGAAGGGACCTCAAGAGGTCTTTGAGGCAGGACCAAATACTGTCTAGACCATCCCTGATAGACATTTATCTAACCTACTCTTAAATATCTCCAGAGATGGAGATTCCACAATCTCCCTGGGCAATGTATTCCAGTGTTTGACTACCCTGACAGTTAGGAACTTTTTCCTAGTGTCCAACCTAAACCTCCCTTGCTGCAGTTTAAGCCCATTGCTTCTTGTTCTATCCTCAGAGGCCAAGATGAACAAGTTTTCTCCCTCCTCCTTATGACACCCTTTTAGATACCTGAAAACTGCTATCATGTCTCCCCTCAATCTTCTCTTTTCTAAACTAAACAAACCCAATTCTTTCAGCCTTCCTTCATAGGTCATGTTCTCTGGACCTTTAATCATTCTTGTTGCTCTTCTCTGGACCCTCTCCAATTTCTCCACATCCTTCTTGAAATGTGGTGCCCAGAACTGGACACAATACTCCAACTGAGGCCTAACTAGTGCAGAGTAGAGCAGAAGAATGACTTCTCGTGTCTTGCTCACAACACACCTGTTAATGCATCCCAGAATCATGTTTACTTTTTTTGCAACAGCATCACACTGCTGACTCATATTCAGCTTGTGGTCCACTATAACCCCTAGGTCCCTTTCTGCCGTACTCCTTCCCAGACAGTCGCTTCCCATTCTGTATGTGTGAAACTGATTGTTCCTTCCTAAGTGGAACACTTTGTATTTGTCTTTATTAAACTTCATTCTGTTTACCTCAGACCATTTCTCCAATTTGTCCAGATCATTTTGAATTATGACCCTATCCTCCAGATTAGTCGCAGCCCCTCCCAGCTTGGTATCATCTGCAAACTTAATAAGTGTACTTTCTATGCCAATATCTAAATTGTTGATGAAGATATTGAAGAGAGCCAGTCCCAAAACAGACCCCTGCAGAACCCCACTTGTTATACCTTTCCAGCAGGATTGTGAACCATTAATAACTACTCTCTGAGTACGGCTATCCAGCCAGTTATGCACCCACCTTATAGTAGCCCCACCTAAGTTGTATTTGCCTAGTTTATTGATAAGAACATCATGCAAAGCCGTATCAAATGCTTTACTAATGTCTAGGTATACCACATCCACCACTTCTCCCTTATCCACAAGACTCGTTATCCTATCAAAGAAAGCTATCAGATTGGTTTGACATGATTTGTACTTAACAAATCCATGCTGGCTGTTCCCTATCACTTTGCCACCTTCCAAGCGTTTACAGATGATTTCCTAATTACTTGCTTCATTATCTTCCCTGGCACAGAAGTTAAACTAACTGGTCTGTGGTTTCCTGGGTTGTTCTTATTTCCCTTGCTATAGATGGGCACTATATTTGCCCTTTTTCAGTCTTCTGGAATCTCTCCTCTCTCCCATGATTTTCCAAAGATGATAGCTACAGGCTCAGATACCTTCTCTATCAGCTCCTTGAGTATCCTAGGATGCATTTCATCAGGCCCTGGTGACTTGCAGGCATCTAACTTTTCTAAGTGATTTTTAACTTGTTCTTTTTTTATTTTATCTTCTAAACCTACCCCCTTCCCACTAGGAATGTTAGGCATTCCTTCAGACTTCTCGGTGAAGACCGAAACAAAGAAGTCATTAAGCATCTCTGCCATTTCCAAGTTTCCTGTTACTGTTTCTCCCTCCTCACTGACCAGTGGGCCTACCCTGTCCTTGGTCTTCCTCTTGCTTCCAGTGTATTTATAAAAAGTCTTCTTGTTTCCCTTTATTCCCGTAGCTAGTTTGAACTCATTTTGTGCCTTTTCCTTTCTAATCTTGCTCCTGCATTCCTGTGTTGTTTGCCTATATTCATCCTTTGTAATTTGTCCTACTTTCCATTTTTTATATGACTCCTTTTTTATTTTTAGATCATGCAAGATCTCATTGTTAAGCCAAGGTGGTCTTTTACCATATTTTCTATCTTTCCGACACAGTGGAATAGCTTGCTTTTGGGCTCTTAATAATGTCCCTTTGAAAAACTTCCAACACTCCTCAGCTGTTTTTCCCCTCAGTCTGGATTCCCATGGGACCTTACCTATCAGCTCTCTGAGCTTACCAAAATCTGCCTTCCTGAAATCCATTGTCTCTATTTTGCTGTTCTCCCTTCTACCCTTCCTTAGAATTGTGAACTCTATGATTTCATGATCACTTTCACCCAAGCTGCCTTCCACTTTCAAATTCTCAACCAGTTCCTCCCTAGTTGTTAGGATCAAATCTAGAACAGCTTCCCCCCCCGTTGCTTTTTCAACCTTCTGAAATAAAAAGTTGTCTCCAATGCAGTCCAAGTACTTATTGGATAGTCTGTGCCCCGCAGTGTTATTTTCCCAACATATATCTGGATAGTTGAAGTCCCCCTTCACCACCAAATCTTGGGCTTTATATGATATTGTTAATTGTTTAAAAAAAGCTTCATCCAGTTCTTCCACCTGGGTAGGTGGCCTGTAGTAGACTCCTAGCATGACATCACCCTTGTTTTTAATCCCTTTTAGCCTAACCCAGAGACTCTCAACTGCATGATACTGCAGTGAAAAAGGCAAATGCCATTTGGGGGTGTATTAACAGAAGTATCATACATAACACAGGGGAAAGTGTTGTCCTGCGCTATTGAGCACCAGTGAGGCCTCAGCTGGAATACTGGATCCGGGCTTGGGCATCACACTTTAAGAAAGATGTGAACAACTCAAGTCTGTCCAGAGGAGAGCAACAATAATGATAACATGTTGAGACAACATGACCTCTGAGGAAAGGATGAGAGAAGAGGGTATGTTTAGTCTACAAAAGAGAAGGTTGAGTGGGGGACATAACAGTCCTCAACTATGTAAAAGATTATATAAAGAGAATGGTGCTCAGTTTGCCATATCCACCCATGGCAGGACAAAAAGTAATTAGCTCCGTTTGCAGCAAGGGAGGCTAAGATACAGGCCCGTATTCACAGGCAGGTAGGGTGCAAGGGGCACAAAAGCACCCTCTATGGTCCTCCAAGTATGCATGATCTGGCCAGCTGGGGGAAAGTTGGGGCTGATTCCCCGGCTTACTTGGGTGACCGTGGTGGGTGTATTCACACCCTTGCAATCCACATTTACAAAAAAAGCACCCCTCACCCAGAAATTCCTGCATATAGGCCTGAATATTATTAAAGCCTTTCTCTCAAGCACCCACCTTGCCCTTACAAGCCTCAGAGGAGAATCTTGCAATCTTTCTGCTCTTAGAACAGAACCCGAGCATGCTAACTTGTAGGTATCAATCACCTGTCACTTGGCTGGCATACACATGCATTTCCTCCTTTGGGGACTCTATGACCACTGACATTGTCTAGAGCTGGTTGGGAATTTTCCACTGAAATGATTTTTCAAATAGAAAATGCACTGTTCCCCTGGGGGAAAAAAAATCAACCTATTGTTGGAAAAAACCAAACACAGTATTTTGTTTCAGGTCAGCTCGACCCAGATTAAAATTGTTTGGTTTGTTGAAATGACCCAAAATGCCTTTCTTTCCCTCCTTTCCCCTCCCCCAGTCTCCTTTTCAGCACTGTTCCTACTGGGATCCCGACAGGGAGAGAAACGATACAATTCACATGCAGGCTCAGTCTGCACTGACAAGCTCTGGTTTCTCCCATAGGTTTGAAGGGATATGGAGTTGTAGGGGTCTGATGAGAAATGCCACACAGAGCAGTCACCCGCATTCTCACCTCTCGTGTCCCCTCTCAGAACCTACAGAATGGGGGACCCCAGAGGAGCTCAGAAAAAGGGGGGAGCAGAGCAATCTCCTCCCCTTCCATGTGCCTCTGTTGGCCAAAACCATGGGATTTTGCTCAGCTCTGCTCTTATTCTTCTGCAGAGCTTCTCTGCAGGTTAGAGGCAGTGGAGCTCTGAACCCATCACAGCAAACTCAGGGAGAGCCTGGCCACCAATTTCTGTGGGAAAGGTAGCAAGCTCTGACTGAAGGCATTAGCCAAGGCCTTCTCAGCATACTGCTTCTCCTGCACACCTGAACTGTGCCAGCCACAGAGCGAGTAAAGGAGAGTGACTTCCTCAGGCATTTCTCTTTAGAACTGAGCACAAAGGGAGCAGATAGAAAGGTGTTTCTCAGCTAGTGGTACGAGTACGCTTGGGGTACATGAGAGAAGTCTGGGGGTACATCAACACAACTGAAATTTGGAGAAAACTGAATTTTTGTTTTAAGTTTTACAACGCTTTATTATTTTTGTACTTTTTACACCCAAAAATTTCATCGCCCACCCAGCTATGATTAAGTTGTTTAAACAAATATATTGCAATGGTAGAAAAAAATGTGGGTGTCTGAAAACTGTAGGTACTGGGGATACTTTTTTTTTTTTAAGGGAGTACTTTATAAAAAAAGGTTGAGAAACTCTGATGTAGAATACTGGCTGAAGGTGCAAAGCAAGGTCCATGGTCTTAAATGGTGGAAACTGCTGCAGCTCCATTGACAATGGAGTTATTCCGACTTACACCAGCATTCACTTTTTAAAAGCCAGTGAGTATTTGGGATAGAAATCAGAGGTCACTTTTGTGTTTTGTCATTATGCACTTTGAATCAGCAGTGAAAATGCTTCTGAGATCTAAATGCCTCAAGAATGCCAGACACAAGTGCCCTTAACGTTTCTCTAGTTTACTATTATTAAGTGAAGAATTTTCATTATTTCATATAACCTAAGAACCCTTTCTCTGAGATCACCAACTAAGCCAAACAGTTTATTTTGTCTGACCTAAGGACAAACCTGTGTTCTTCATACTTTTCATAGAGAAGCTGCTTTGTTTGTCATCTAAACTCATATACCATACTACTTTCATAAATGTGTATTTATGAAAAAAAGAAAAACATCATTTCAATCACTCCACATCAGTCAGCATTTATTTAGCACAGAGTTAAAAATTCAATGCTAGTGCATTCACAATAGGACAAAATCATGGACACAAACATTGCTGTGTATGACAAGAGACATTATAATGCCACAGTCTTGTTCTTGGAACTCAAAGTCAAATATAGTAAAAATCGAAATGAATCAAACTGTAGCATTGAATCTTTGTGGCTAGAAATTCCATGCTTGAATAATATGAGTGTAGCAGTAGGAATATACTATATACCTGTAACCCTTCTGACGGGTAGGCCTGGCAGTAACCAGGGCTGGGTTCAATATCTTGGGGTCCATCTCACATAGAACCGGCTCAAGCCCCCACCCAGTAATCTGGGAAATTCACGCACCCCTGGGTGCCTCTGAGAGGCAATGCTTCCCCACTCGCAAGCACTGAGTCTGAGTGCAGGAAAGAAACATTTAATGAAACAGAGAGAGAGATCATACGGCATTAACTTGGGGAAAACACCACAAACAGAGTTCATAACCCAAACATGAACCAAGCCCCCCCCCCCCAGCCAAGAATCGCCCGAAGTCCAAAGAGTCCGACACCCCAAAAGTCTCTGTCCCTGGTCCAAGCCACCCAGCGTCCCAAAGTTCACCCGCAGGGTTTCACCTCCCAACCTGGGTAGAAATGGGGGTGGGGAGATAGATAGGGGGCACCTTATACGAAACTCCTCCGCGCTCCACCAGCTGTCTCATCCCACGCCACTGGACGCTCCGCTGGGCGCCTGCCACCGCTCCTTGTCTGCTGCCACTGCTCCTCGCCTGCCGCCACTCCACACCATGCCACGCCATGCCGCTGGTCGCCACCACTTCACTGGCTGCAATAGGCCTGGCTCTCAGCCAAACCACCGATTTCAACTCTTTAGCCACCAGCTGGACTGGCAAATGAATCCAGCTTTCACTGAACTAGCAAAAGAAAAGTCTCCTCAGGGAGCCTATCCTTAAAACAAAGGGGGAAAGGTGCAGGCTGGGCCAGTCTTATAGTTCACACCTGGCTGATATGCCACAGGCTGACTCAAGCCCTTTAACCCTTCCCCCCAGCTCAATCCACTCAACTCTGGAAGGGGGGAGGCTTGTTCTTCCAAGACCTCTTACCATGATGGTGGTGTCTCTCCTGCAAGCACTGGTGGCATGTTTTACAGTTCCCACATTTAGGGGTAGCATGATTAGTGACCCCCACAACAGTCCCAAATTATATATAATTCTCCACATTCCATTCCAACACTGACCTTCCATCAGCCCTGGCTGAATGGGATTTACATAGCCACACCTCGGATTCTCTCCTGAGCTGTATTTACATAACAGTTAACAGTTAATCACCTTGCAGAGCTAAACAATTGTAGTGGGCACACCCACCCCTCCCTTTAGCTGGCTGATAGCAAGCAGCAGTTCAGCCCCTGCTTACATATCACATGACCAGAATGGTGATAGTGATTCTGAAGTGCCCAGGGAGATTACAGAGACTACAAAATGAAAAGCACATAATAATGGAGGATTTTGACTGTTCCCAGAAACCCACAATGGAAGCATTTAACCTCAAAAACAGGAGCTACACAAAAATGAGTTAAAAATTAGTTAAATTCTAATTAGATAGAAATTAAAAGGAGCAGTCCCAAGGGTGAAACGCTGGCAAACTGTATGGAAACTATCTAAAAACACCATACTAGAGACTCAAACTAATTTATACCCCTACATTTAAAAAAAAACATAAAAGGAACACACAGCAGAGTAAGAGAGGTGGTTAGAGGCAAAAAGGCATCCTTTAAAGATTGGAAGTCAAATCCTAATGAGGAAAATGGAAAAGAACATAGACTCTGATGAGCCAAGTGTAACAGCATAATTAGGCAGGCCAAAAAAAATGTTGAACAGCAACTAGCAAAAGACAGAAAGACTAAGAGCATAAAAAAGTAAGCACTGACAGATTTAATAGTAATATGTCACCAGAAACAGATGGTATTTACCCCCCAAGAATTAGGAAAGAACTCAAATATGACATTATAGAACTGCTAACTGTGGCATATAGCATATCACTTAAATCAGTCTCTGTGCCAGATGGAAGGATAGTTAATTTGACATCAATTATTTAAAAGGGTCCAGAGGCGATCCTGACAATTACAGGGCAGTAAACTTAATATCATTTCCAGGAATATTGGCTGAAATTATAATAAAGAACAGAATTATCAGACACATAGATGAACATGATTGGTTGGGGGATGAGTCAACACAGCTTTGGTAAAAGAAAAACATGTTTCAACAGTCTGTTAGAATTCTTTCATGCTGTCAGCAAGCATGTGAACAGGGTAATCCAGTTTACATAGTTTACCTGAACTTTCAGAAAGGTTTTGGCACACTCCTATGCAAAGTAAGCAGTCATGGGATAAGAAGGAAGGAATTTGATAAGTTCATGAAGGATAGGTCCACCGATGGCTATTAGCAAAGATGGTCAGAGATGCAACCAGATCTACAGGTGTCTATAGACCTCTGACTGCCAGAAGCTGAGACAGG